>OY770148.1:5007500-10007500 GCA_963669345.1 Gortyna flavago
AGGTAGTAATTTGAAATAATTTTAAATATAAAATGTCATGGGTGTGTGTGTGTCGTGGGTGTGTGTGCCGTGGGTGTGTGTGTCGTGTGTGTGCTCGTAGCTTAATAATAACAGCCGCATGGGTTGATCGAAGCTAAAGCTACTTGCCACGTTTGGTTGGAGGATGGGTGACCATCCATTACATATCGGGACCCCTCCGTCACTCGGAAAGCATATTCATAGATCTTTGAAATTCATTACGGGTAAGCAGAAACCCAGACGTCTGTCAACCAGTCATACCAAAAGGTAGGTATACACACACACATGCCAAAAGATACCTCGATTTGCGTGCGTGTCTATTGAACAAAACAAAACCTGTCTACATCTAATCGCTTTGTTTTCTTCTAAGCAGGTTTTAATTGAGTTTGTTCAATCTGACCTCGAAAACCAACCCCGGTCAGTCTGCGTGCTACCATAGACGAAGACCTTGACAATAATTTAGGTCTAGAAAACATGCAGGCCCATCGTCCACGACGCTACTAAGAAATAAAGTGTCAAAATCACAAATGGAGTAGCCAGAACAGAGTATTTCAATGATTTAGGACCGTAAATACATCCGTAATAATAAAATATACCTAATGGCCGCAGTGAGGGCCCTCATAACAATGATGGAACCAAATATTGACATTACGGTGTCAAAAACGCTCTTTAGAGAAACACACCATAAATAACGCTTCAAAGAAAGAAAATACATTTATTTAGCTCAGACTAAAAGGCACACAATACACCAGATACATACATCAGATAAAACATAACCCTCTTTCTGGCGCAGTCGGATAAAAACAAAAAATAAAGATCAAATAAAAACTATTCCGATGTAAGGAATTTTCAGGAAAGTGTGCCTAACGGCTGCGTGAAAAAGGCCCTGTTACACCTGATAACTAGTGCCTGACGCTGGTTTTCAACTGGACCAGTGCTGCTGTTTCAGTGATGTTATTAGACGGTAAATTTTGGACGCTATGTGGCAACCATCGCAGTCTTAAGAAATCTACACATAGTCAATGCCGCTACTCAAAAGTAGCTTTACTATGTGTCTAAAATTTTAAAAAAGCTAATAAAACTACAAGCGGAAGAGTACCTAATAAAATTTAGTTTTTACTCTCAACAAAATACGTAATGCTTGGAATAAAACGCTTCAGTAAAATCCGGTTCTACAGTGACATCACCTTACAACCAATCATCATAACCCCCAACGATAATAAAAACAATTTTATAGTCAGAAAGTCTATCTTGAAAGAGATGAAAGAAAACATTCTATCAGCTTATTATAATATCGGCAACAAGAAATAAAAGACTTTACTTCGAATACATGACTGTAAATAATAAATAAAAAGTTATGTATTACATCGTCATTGTTAAATTGACAAGTAGATTATATCAAGAGCGTATTTCTGTATTTACTTTGTTACGAACAGTTGTGCGTTTTTCGCGCGGGCGCGTTTTAACCGCTGCGATTTTTTTATGGACACTGGTTTTTCGATGCACTACCGCTGATAGTTGAATATCAAACAGTATGTTTTTTACCCGTTGGGATGCGCTGTGGTTTCCTGTAATTGAAGGAGTACACCTACCAAATAAAGTAGAAGTAAAGATAACTCTTTTTAGGGCATTTTGCATGTTATTTAAACATTACGTATAAAGTCACCCAAAGGGCTATGCTTAGAGTTTCCCTGCGTGATCGAATCGGAAATGAGGAGATTCGCAGGAGAACCAAGGTAACTGACATAGCCCGAAGAATTGCAAAACTTAAGAGGCAGTTCAGGGCAGGGCACATTGCTCGCAGAACAGATGGCCGATGGGGCCGAAAGGTTCTGGAGTGGCGACCGCGTACCGGAAGACGTAGCGTTGGAAGGCCTCCCACATGGTGGACCGACGACCTTGTCAGGAACCCGTTGGATGCGAGAAGCACAGAACCGGTCGAAGTGGAGGTGTTTCGGAAAGGTCTATGTCCAGCAGTGGACGTCTTTCAGCTGAAATGATAACGTATTAAGTATTTTAAACATTTATAACACTCTAGCTTGTTCCCGCGACTTCGTCTGGATGTCATTTCGGCCCCCGACCTATCGCGTCGCATCTCATCACTCGACGGTGCTACAACTTCGTTTTCGATTAGCGTTCTTTCAGCCTTTTTTTTCCTGTTGCTCGGTTCCTTACGGTCGTAGCGTGATGTTGAATAGTAGCCCAAGAATTGGAATTTGGGCTATCAAAAGCAAATGATTTTATAATATTAGTATAAAAAGCGTTATAAAAACGATCTAAAACAAAATAATAGACTGTAATCTCCGCTATTCAGGGCCGGAGTCATTGAGCGCTCGTTACGGTCACAATTGTGAATGGACACGATATGATCTTACGTAACATAATACGGTTGGGATCTGTGTGATTTAAATTGTTACTGCAATACTAGTATTTCCTACAATTCACTGGACAGAGAACTGACATGAATACAAGGTCAAATTATATTGGCTAGCAAAACTCCGCAGACGTGATGTGTTTCGATATCTAAACATAATGAACAAAAAAAAAAGAAAATCAAATCTATTTTTACCGAAAAAAAAAGATCTTCTCAACTCCAATTAACTACACTATCAGCTGGTTACTACAAGTATGAGTAGAGACAATCAGTTTTTTTCTTGTTTTATCGTGTTTCGAAATCTATATCCATCCGTCTGTGAAGTTTACACAAAAGAATAATGATTTTTCATACTTTTATTTCAAGGAGCTACACTACCTACGGTGATTGACCCCAAAAAACGAATATGTAATTTCTATTTTTGTTTAACATCACGTCTGCGGAGTTTTGTTAGCTAATTATATATCGCTAGCTTATTATATCTATATTATAGTTTAAATATTATTTATATATTGAAGATATAAACAAAATATTTGAGGACATTAATATAATGATGTTAGGTTGTCCTTTGGTGGGGAAATACGATCATTACTATTCTAATCTATATTGTTCGACAATAATAATGTACACGTTACACATACAAAGAATGATGACAATGACAATGTAATAATAATATTATACTTCTATTAATACGAGACATCAACAGCTGTTGCATATCAATAAGCTACTGCCTTATAAAAACTTGATTGCTTGAAGACCTATTATGTACATCTATCCATCTGACATTTGCAATTATTACAAAATGTAACTAAGATACTTAGACAAATCTAATGCTCTGTAATAATCCATCTATTAATCCAAAAATTATATAATCCAATATCCATTTAAATAGAAAAAACAATTCAATCTAATATTCTAAAATTGACTTTAAAAACAGAAAAAAAAGGTACCTACATTTGACATTTTTACTTTAATTCAAACGATTTCAAATTAATTTGTAGTTTGTACTAAGTATTTCCTAATTGTTATTAAAAATGATACTTATTAATATCTTTCATGCAAATTAAATATGATGTAATTTGCGTTACATGAGCATGCAAATGCCTCTATGATGCAAATCATATATTATGGAACATGGAACAGGTTGAACAGGTAGAACAATTCATCATCATCACTGTCCTGCCATCCTGCATTTATCCCAATTTATTTGGGGTCGCCGCAACATGTATTTTTCTTCCATACCTCTCTATTAGTCGTCATCTCGGTAGTCACCCCCTTTCTAACCATATCATCATTCACACAGTTGACCCAGTACATCCAACGTTTCTTGGAGGACTATATTGTAATAAAAAAAAAACATTTCAAGACTCAAATCGTTTATTGCAAGCGATAATGTA
The DNA here is from genome assembly GCA_963669345.1 of Gortyna flavago. NCBI lineage: Eukaryota > Metazoa > Arthropoda > Insecta > Lepidoptera > Noctuidae > Gortyna > Gortyna flavago. The sequence continues at coordinate 5,011,290 of OY770148.1, forward strand.
CAATTACCGGTGGTAAATAAAGAAATAACAATAGAAACAATTATGGACCCTGTCGGGCACAGCGATTTTTTTAAAAAAGTAGAGAGAGGAAGAGCGCTGTATTCATTTTCATTGTTATTAAGTTAGAATTAGAATTAAAAAGAATCTATGTATTATTTATTTACCCAAGTTTGCAAACTAATAAATTATTGAGATTTGAATTGACACACCTTAGAGAGAGAAAAGACAAACTCAAATCATTTATTTCAAAATAAGCACATAAAAAGCAGTTTTGGTCATCTAAATTTACAAAAAAAATAATGTATTCTAATCGCTCCTTCCAAAAGATAGTTTCGTATAGAGAAGAACGGGCAAGATACTACAACGTTACTTTTTTTAAATATAGTGTGAAAAAAATAATGATCAAAGAAAAGTAGGATAGATGACATTTAAAATGTCAGGTGACGAAATCTCATTGGATAATCTCATTGGATGATTTCCCATCCTTAAAAAAAAAAAAAAAAAAAAGGGGACGAAATCTGATGACACAACTATTGACGTCACATTAAAATCTTTCCTACATACTGCCAGCCTAGTATTCTTAATGATTCATTTATCTCAGAAGCCAGACACCAATTAAAAGTTAGCGGCATCAAGTTACTTGTCGGAGGATTGTCGTTTTTAATTACTAGTTAGATTTTAGATGATTGCGTTTTTCCGCTGGATCGGATCAGATAGATTTACAGCGGGAATAATTTTGATATTTCAATTTATTCGGGTGGACGGGCGTATAATTATATTAAATTGTGGCTTTGTTGTGGATTTTATAGGCAATTTCCATTGAACTCCAATCTATTTACGATGAAAATATTTAAAAAAGAAAATGGAAACATTAATGGGGGAGAATGGAAGAAAAATCGTATTATTGCGTCGTTAAAAAGTATTAATTTTATTGTAACTGTGCTGTCTAAGATTTGACGTAAGAATATGCAGGGTTGCCTTAAATTAGCTAGCGAAACTTCGCAGACGTGATGAATATCGATATATACCTAAACACGACAAAATAGAAAAATATAATATTTTGGGGTCAAAGATGAGAAGATTTGGGGGTCAGGAGGGTCAAAGACCCAAAACAAAACTCATTAAATTCATTTCTATTTTGTTTGATCATGTTTAAACATCGATAACTATCAGCTCGCTAATTCGCTAGTTTCGCTAGCTAATTCAACTTGGCCATGTATAAATATCCAATATATATGACGCAAAAGGAAAGACTAGGTCATCAGAACGATTTAATAAAACTCACAAAAACGAAGAAGTAGGCAATTCTTCATCATATTTTAGTGGAATTCAGCATGGCGGATGTAGGCGACATTTTGATTAATCCGTAAAACCTCTGTAGCACTGTCAGATATTATAGTTAAATGCCGATAGACCTTAAGACGTGGAGTTACGATTCATAATTCAATGACTTCTAAGCTTTGCTACATTCGGAATATTTTTCTTTTTTCGCTAAAAAGCCAAGGACATCAAATAGATACCTAGCTTTCTGGCTTTTGCTAAGTATCTAAAATAAAGACTTATAACACCAGTCGAAACATATTGTGAAGTATTTATTTAAAAATAGTCTTTATTCATGAATATCAGACAACCATACAGAGTAACTTAATAATAAACCCAGGATACATAAAAATCGTTTAAAGTTTTTTTTTTACCAATTTTACCTGATATATAGCTTCGTGTGTTGGTCTAATGTTAACGCGGAGAAGACGCCATCATGTCGCCAATTTATCGATTTACCTAGAACAAAGACATAAAGTAATTAGTAACACTCCAAGCCGAAATCACTATTTCATTGAAGCCTCGTAACCACTAGGCAATAATTGACGCACAACATGTTCGGCAGCATTGCCCAACAGCGCACGACGTTGCCAGCTGGCGCGCAATATGACGCGTGGCTTGTTGTTTGTTTACGTGCAACATGCAGTTGAGCATTAAATGGTAACGAACGAGTGCTCATTCGGGTAAAATTCGTAAAAGATCCATTAACCACACGGAGATCACTGAATACATTTTCTTTATTTTGTAAGCAAATAACGTGTTTTTTTTTTCTTTTAAGTAAATTTTTCGATAAAATTATAACCACTTCCGTTGAAATCAACACTACTTCCTCTGGCGACTGGGACTGACCATGCGTAGACAGACAACGTTGCTAAATAAAAGTTTCGCGCTAACTTTCAACATGTTGAGCAAAATGTTGTGCAACATGTCGCTCCCCAAATGTTGCAGAGGTGCACCTAAGTATAGTACACCCACATTTCGCCTGTTACATTTAAGTCCTATAAAATAGGGGGCGAGCCTATTGCTATTATAAACTTTGGATCAACTACTGGAAAAGTTCGCTGGATATTCTGCGCGTCCAATATAATAATGTTTTTAGGACGCTATTGAGACTGCCTCGTTTTTTCAGTGCCTTAGAAATGTTCGCGGTAACCCTTATCGATTGATTTCATGCCATCATCCGCAAAAAAACAGCCTCGCTCCTGAGCAGAATGAGAGGCAATAGTATCCTGAAGTCTGTGGCGACAGAAACTTCCTTCACCAAAATAAGATAATTTGTGTGAAGACTTGTTCCATAGTTTCTGGGTGTCTACTTGTTGGGTGGTCTTTGCATTCATTCGGCGTTAGTTTAAATTACTAACAATAGTATTTTAAGTGCATGAATGTTTTAGTTGTCCAGAAAGATTTTATTTAATTATTATTTTTATTATTGCCATCAACCCGGAAAACATCCAGAATCCAGGCTGCTATTGAAAAATTCCAAACGGTAAAAACATTTAAAACTTTGCCCAACCCGGAAATCGAATCCAGGAGTTCCAGTGCAGCAGTAGCACTTGCACCTACTAGACCAATGCGCAACTAGGCAGTAAGTAAAACATCAAACCGAAAACTCCATTATTATTTAACACTTACCTAAACATATTCTCGACTCCATTGTCTTGAATTCGTCTCCTTAACCAGAAATACAAATATTATTTTGTATATAATTATACAATATTCATAAACCCGTGTCACCTTGACAGCTCATAAGACGTGGATCCGGGGTGTCTGTGTATTCTTGACAGAACGGATTCCTGATATAACTTGGGCGTCCAGGTACAAGCAATATAGGAACAATTTCGTATGATATTATAGTCCTTAGGTATTTATCAGTTGGTAATATTCTCGTAGATAAGTACGTCAAGTTATAAGTACATGTGCAGTATTAGCTGACCTTGCATTATACAGAAAGCCTATGTTAAACAAGTCTAAGTATAGGTACTAGAAGTGTTTATGTAGACATACAGGGTGGTAGCAACATAGCCGCGTAAAGTAAAACCATGAATTTAGCACATGATCACAATCATGAAAGATATACCAAAATACTTAAGAGCGTTTACGACGTACGGCATTTCATACAAACTTTCAAGTGCCTTGTTTTTCGAAAAGAATGAACAGATTTTAATGAAACTTCATACGTATAAGCATGATACAAAGGTCTAAAAAGTTACTTAAGAAAAATATTTAAATGTCTTATTAAAAAAAAAGATAACTGGAAATCTCTGTTTCTATTGAAAATTTCAAATCGGTCTAATTTGGCTGTAACACCGTTTATCGAAAATGTTTCTAACTTTTTAGACCTTTGTATCCTGCTTATGCGTATGAAGTATGTACGACCTTTACAACCCAGTAATTTGGTAATACGACACCTCTTGGTAAGACTGGTTATCATTTTTTCGGGCTTCTGACGACCCGTAATGACTGTCCAAGATCCGCGAATGACAGCCGGGACCAACGACTTACCATGCTTTCAGAGGCACGGAGGGGTAAAAAAACGGTATGCAAATATTATCATCTATATCCACGGACCGACCGGGGCAAGCGTAGCTTAATCTGAATCTGATCTGTGTGTTTGTTATTACTTAGCCACGAGCCCATTTCAAAAACTAAGATACCAAATAAATCAAATAACTGTATACAACAAAACTTTCAAGGACACAAATCGAAGTAAGTATAATATATTTCGGGGCTCCTCACCGGTTTTAAGTATACTAAACGGAAAAAAAAATTACGAAATGCCCCAGTTGTTATCCATTACGTAATTAATACGTGACCCTACTTAGGTACCTAATATTATAAATGTGAAAGTTTATGAAGATGTTTGGGTGTTTGTTACTCAATCACCCAAAAACTACTAAACGGATTTGAATAAAATTTGGTACACAGATAGTTTTTAATCAGGATTAACACCTAGGATACTTTTTATTCCGATATTCCCACGGGATCGAAACTAACGCGGGTGCAAATTACTCATAAAATACATTTATTACCTAAAAGGTTTCTGACCAAAACCAGTTGATTTGGAATTTCCAGAAGATTTATTACAGACTCGTAAAAAGTGATCAGAAAAAGTTCCGAGACTGTTAATCTCTTAGTTATGTCATAAGCTTTTTACGATGGCCTGGCAGTAATGGCATCGTTCAATGTTTCAGCTGTTTTCTTACTTGCCTACCTTCCAAAGAAAGGCGCGACGCTACTATAGTAGAACAATTTTTATGTAAACTTCTTGGAAATTGTTCTACCAGAATCGCGTCGCACCGTACGCATCGCGCCTGTCTGCCTTAAATAGTAATTTGGCGGGCGTGGCTTACATGCATGCGCGGGGAGCGGCGGAAAATTTCGTTGTATCCTTCGTATCGTATTACTTTTCGATGATGCTAGGCCATAATTATAGTCAAACACTATACATCTAAATGTTAAATCCTTAATCCGTATACTAATAGGGTACACAATAAAGAACAAGCACATTTTTTTTTTCTATATTTCTCCTTAAAACCCGTGTCCGTACGAGTACCTCTAATAAGCGATCGACGATGAAATACGCGGCTGTCGCGTTCATTTTGTTTGGAGAACGCCAACGCGTAAACACACGACAATCACTGCCGTTAGGTCACAGCCAAGGATACATTGCACTAAACTATTGCAACAATGGTTAGTGAATGAAATGATGAAAACATCGTGTGGAAACCGGCATGTCGTTGAACCAAAAAAATCAAAAACATGTGACATCCCCGCCCTGGGCCCGCGTGATGGATTATGGCCCACTCCCTCTTACAGAGAGGAGGCCTGTGCCCCAGTAGTGGGAACATTATAGGCTGATTATGCTGTAGAAGAAATTACGTTGACGAGCGTACGAGTTTGATAATACAAGTAATGATACTTCAGAATTTGTTTTTAAACGTGGTCTTTATAATGATTGATGATACTTTAATGAACGCTAAAACTATCATAGCTTTGGCATTAAAATTAATTTTGTAGACTGATTGCCTCTCAATGCGATGAAATACTATACAGGCTAACTTGTAATTTGACGTCGGTATTCCTTCCAGAATGTAATAGTGTGACCCATTTGCAAGAGTTAAGCATCTCATAAAGCCTAGATAAAAATTCATAAGTTTTTCATCGTCACTAAATATGACTTTCCTCTGAACTCTCAAATTGAATGGCCTTCATTGGGTACCAAACACTTTAACAAACCTTTCGATGTATCCATATTTTCCAAAAACATGAAACAATTAAATGAAGAAGTTTATTAACCATTTTCAAAAATCATCTACGTACATAAACTTCGACACCAATTGTTTCTAAATTTTAGCAATGAAGGTCGTTCTTAAGGGAGTTTAGAGTAAAGTCACGACAAATTAAAAGTCACCGGTACATGTATATAATATAATTCTATGCCTTTATAGAATCCAATTTCCAGGGAATATTTAATATTGAAATCACGTATGCAGAAGGCACATTGAATAGAAGCAAGCAATTATCATTTTGCACACCGGAAAATTTAATCACGACGTTCTGAAAGGAATGTGCAGTAATTTTATAAAAAGTAGTTAGATCTTTGAAGCATAATATTTTAGCACGTATTTTTTATTATGACATCGTTTAAAAGCTTAACAGTTTGAAAATAATAATACATGTCGGAAATACGTTAGTTTTTTTGAAAATTCGGGACTATTTGAGTGGGTTTTGAAGAAAATCTCTCTTAAAAATGATTAAATTCAGCAGCAGTATATGATATTTATAGCAATAAGGTCGTAGTAAATTGAAGTATAAAGAATTCAGTGAACAACTCGGCCGTTTTATTTTTATTTTTGGTTTCTAAGTTGTGCTGTGGTTGTGCGGCTAAAGATCCTTTCCAATTTAGGTACCTTATCGTAATCCTGGATCAGATTCTCTATGACACAATGAATGCCGAAAAAAACCGCGCGAAATCAACGCGATATTGGCGGGATTCACTAAGGAATGGACGTGCTTACGAAGTAATGCATCGACATGACCTAAAGCGCGGTATTTGCCGGACTGCATAGAAAAGAAAGAGAAGCGCGATGACACCACGCTGGTAATTTATTGCAAAATATGAAGCAATTATCTATTTAGAAACAATCTATTGTTTGGACTAAAAAAATTAAAACACTAGACTAGTGCTTTAGTATGTTGCTTGCAGAATAATTTGACAAAAAATCATAATTATTGTATGTATGCCTAGTATTAATATGGTTTTTATGGTAAAAATAAAGAAAAACGTAAACATAATATTTTCTTTCTATGATGGTATCTTCATGATTTTTTTGTATCGTATCATATTAGTTGTATTATGTTTTCAACACACTATCACATAGCATTGCTTTTAGGTCCTGTAAGCCCCTTAAGTAGTCACAGTGAATCAGGGCCAAGATCTGATTAGACTTTCATACCTGGAGACAAAAATAGTTAAATGCCCGTTTTCAGTACATAACACTTGGTGTCACGGATGGGCTTTAGTTTTGTTTAATTGTTTATCATTAGTTACTAGCAGCACCGTGGTTTCACCCGCATATGTTTCGATCCCGTGGGAATATCGGGATAAAAACTATCCTATGTCCTTTCCCGGGACTCAAACTGTCTCTGTCACCTCTGACCTAGACTAGAGTCAAGAGCGAACCCATTTCAAATAATAAATAAAAAAAACTATGTCTATTCCAAATTTAATCTAAATCGGTTCAATGGTTTAAGCGTGAAGAGGTAACAGATAGACAGACAGACATACAGACACACTTTCGCATTTACAATATTAGTATGGATTAAGGCTGAATAAAATCCTTTACATTTATAACGCGTTTTTACAACCTTAACACGCCAAAGCAAAAATTGTTTCACTTTAAGAAAACATGTAAAGAAACAAAATAAACATGTAAAATACGATGCTCAAGAAAAAACTCGACACCGACAAAAATAAAACGTTCCACTCGACGTGACGTAATGACGAAAATTGTAAGACAATGTTAGGAAGGGCGTAGTGTAAGTGACAAGAACTTTTACTTATTAATGTATAAAACAGATAACTTCGCAAAGCGACATGAATGATGAGTCTTTGATGGTGATATAATTGTCAATACTTATCTAAATCTAAGCTACACGTAATACAAGAGAAAAGATTTGATTTTTGTAAGGCTAAAACGGCTGAACCGATTTGGATAAACTTTGGCGCATGGGTAGACCATCACCAAAATAGGGGCATATACTTCTTTTCATTCTGGATCGCAGACGAAGACGCGGATAACAGCTACAAATAAATAATTATGAAAAGTCGTGAGAAAACCTTTTGAGGAAATTTAAAGGAAAAGTCGATAAACACTGCTACTTTTATCATCTAAATTGACACAAAACTATTCGAAACATTGTATTTCAGCATGTCATACAATACCTAGGAGTTAGAATTATTTAAATTTTACTTCAGTTTCGATTTTAATTAAATGATAATTATTATTAAGCTCATTAATTAGGATTAAACAAACTGATGCGTTAATCGACATTTGTCAATTTTTTTTTAATTTCACCTAAAGATACCCCACTTGGGCACTTGTGAAACGTCAGAAGCTAGGTGCACGGTTCCTATTGGTCGTTTTTTATGGAGAAGAGGCGGCAAGAAACTGCACGATTACTGTCAGTCAGTATATAGCATACGTATGCCTTCGTTAAAGAATACATATTATTAAATCATGTATGACGCCAACACGAGGCCCCATTAGATATTCATTAAAATCAAAGTTGAGAAACAGTTGCGCAACCTTTGTCTATGATAAATATGGAACATAAATATTTTATGACCTATGTTATACTGCGTCTTTAAATATTGCAATTGGATTTTAACGGTTTTAATTAAAGTCCGGCCCTGGAAGAGGTGGCGGGACGAACAAGATGCGTACTGCAAGGGTTGGATCGAGGTAGCTCCAAAAACGACTGTCTGGAAGGTTTTTGGGGGAGGCCTTTGCTGAGCAGTGAGACAGTGTAAGGCTTACGGTTTTTTTTAATAAATAAAGAGATTTTACCAGCAAATCTGCAACATTTCACGTTGCCTGCTAATTTTTCATTTTATTGTAGCTGACCCGGCAAACTTCGTGCCGCCTCAGACTCAAAAAGAACGAATGTTAAGAAAAAATAAATTACCTTCACAATTTTTTTTTTCGTATTTTTTACATTATTTTAATAGTTATTCTGCTATTCGGGCAGAGACAAATCCAACAAATCAAAGACCATAAATATCGGTCCAGCCCTTCTTGAGTTATAAATGGTGTAACTAACCCGACTTTGTTTTATTTAGATAGAAGAAGATAGATGTTTTCAACAAGACAGAAACTTACCTATTACGAAACAATGTTGCGTCATTTTGCTTCATAATGAATACTGAGCATTAGATGATCAAATAAATCAATGGAATGACCACTAGAATAAAGAATTAATGCTGCTATAAAATACTCCTAACAATTAGAATGACAGCAATTAAGTAGATGCGCCAATTTGAATTTTAAATCATTTCCGACACGATTTATACTATTAGATAGTATCTTCATTAATAATAAATTAATTGATTATTTGTCGGACCTTTACTATTCATGTTTTAACTAACTAGATAAATGTGGTTACATTGTTTGCATAGCGTTATAAGAGCTGAACTAAACTAATGAGACACAATTACTTTTTCTATTCTTTCTAGGTATAAATAGCTTGCTTAAAAGACGAGCAATACCTAAACAAACAATTAATTAGACTTGACTGCACGTCCAAATTGCTTTTGCGATGCTAAACTTTATGCGTTGATTTTTAGAACGACTAAAGATGAATGACAGCTGTCAACTTAACGTAACCGCTGGAGCAGCGGCTAGCCAAAAATAAAAGGAATATCGAGGAGATCGTTTGAAAAGCCGGTGTTGATTTGTGGTAATTATGATAATTGCGATGATTGTGACTCGTGAGCAGTGCAATAAGTTGATTGATTTGCGCTCACGCCTCACGTACTCGTTGGAACGTCGCTAGCATTATTGTTTATTTCCATAAGTGATCAAAGATTTGTGATTATTCAAAATATTATTGACTTTCATTTACTTACATTTCCTCGCCCACATACCCACGTACAAGAGATAATAGACCCCTTCAAATACAGATGACGTATTGCCATTAGGATAAGTCTGCATACACACGAGGAACACCCGTCGACGATAGCGGCCACAGAAAACACCTCTGCATTTCGGCGACAGCAGTCAACGCGTGTCGGCGTGAGCACTGTACTTCAAATACACGAGCGCCACGCGTCGACGGTTGCAGTTGCCGCTGTCATCGACGCGCGTCGCTTGTGTGTATGCACACTTATAATTCTTTTAACTTTAATAGTGCTCCGATTTTATTTTGTTTTGACACATGCCACAGCTAATTGATCTCTGTCTAAAAGTAAATTCATTCATACATCAAAAACTAATTTTCTCCAAGTTCAGTAAGTATAATTATCTTTTTTCAATTGCGGTGCAATAAATCCTCCGCTAGGAGTATGTGTTCTGTGATTAAAGCCTAGCAGCACATTTCAGCAGCATCGGACCACAATACATTATCAGCCTATAACGTTCCCAGTGCTGGCACACCCGTCTCCGCGTCTTATAGGCCTCCTCTATGATAGAGGGAATGACCCGTAATTACCACAAGTAACCGCGCGTCGCTTCGTGAGGTTAAAAATACCATATCACCTTGCTGACTGGCTAATATTCTTACGACGGCATGAGCTGCTTTCATATAGTTCATGCTGATACTGATATAGACAAAGATTGCTTGCGTGTCTTGACGTTATTTAGAACATCTGAACTTTGATATTTATTATGAAGCACGTGCAAATATTTTTTTCCGCAATCTGTTGTTTACACATTAGGAGAAGATTAACACAGTTTTCCTCAAACAGAATGGTAATTGAAGAAGTAATCATCAATTACAATATTATTAGGTATTTGTGATTACCAAAACTGTACAAATACGCTGTGAATGTGTGTGTAAGCGCAGGAGCTCCCGTTACCGTCCGAGACAATGGCGAAGTCGAAAGTGTGTGTTCGTGTGTTATGTGCTGACACACACACGTTCACTCGGCTGTGCAATTTCAAAACCTAGCAACAGACATTTCTCAAAAAATCGGTGTTTTGACTTGCTAGATATCTAGCAAGTTTCAACAACAGTCTAGCAACATTTTCGAAATGTCTTATTTAAAAAAAGATAACTGGAAATCTCTGTTTCTATGGAAAATTTTAAATCGTTCTAATTTAGCTGTAACACTATTTTTCAAAAATGTTCTTGACTAACTTTTTAGACCTCTGTATTCTGCTTATGAGTACGAAGTTTCATTAAAATTTAAAATCGGTTCATTCATTTCGAAAAACAAGGGCTTGAAAGTTTGTATGGAATGCCGTACGTCGTAGACGCTCTTAAAGAATGTCATACTTCTGCGTCGTATTTTAAAACTCGTCCTAAAAGGCTGCGGACCTATTTTGATGACATTTTTTGAGTGGGTCCTTGGTTGGTTTAAATTCACAATTTAACCCGATAGGTAGCTATCTCGTTTGAATGCAAATATTCATAAAAAATACAAGCTATGCCTGGGCCTGCACTCGTGAGGAAACTTGTTAGTTTCAGAGGCAAATAGTCCCAGTTGGTGCTAATATATAATACATTCTACATCTGTGCCAAAAACCAGGCAAATCCGCTGAGCTGTTTCGGCGTGATTGAGTAATAACCATATAACATTTGAAACTTTCGCATCGGTTTTTTAAATCATGTTGCGGTATTTACAACACTACATGCGAACAACGCGTCATACTGACGTCACGCAAAATCCTGCATCTCGCAAGCAGAGTTTACCGCGCAACTATCATAGAAACAACGGCCTGAAATGAATCATTGAGCATTTGCCCGCCAGACACAACACCCGTCTGGTCGGAGGATCCTCCCTTTTCTATAGAGGATAAGTGAACTTTACACCCTGTTCCTCATACCTCTATAACCACACTTATAGTCATAAAAAAATGTTACAAATACCTTTCGACAACTGTGTTCTTCTAAAGGATAGAAGAATTGAGGCAGGAGTGTTGGTATAGAGAGGTATGATGTCGTGATCCTTCAACTATCACTTCTTCAACTGTCACCAACAGTTGCAGACATAATTATTATGTTAAACAAATCTTATGGTAGTAATTTTAACAATGTTTAAATAAATTTTAGTAAGGTTGGATGTTTGTTACTCTTTCTTTTACTTTACTCTTTCTGTCTTTAAAGAAATTTGATATACGGATAGTTTATAACCAGAGGGGCAATTCTGATAATTTTAAGAACGTTCACAGTCTGATCTCAGTCTCAATCTGTCAAAAATACCTCAAATTTCAGTACATTTTGACAAGTTTTGGACATTTGTTTGTCGCTGAGATGAGACTGCAACTAGATTTTGAACGCTTTAAATTACGAGAATTGGCCTTCAGGATTAACACATAGGATACTTTTTATCCCGATATTCCCACGGGATTGAAACATAAGCGGGTGAAAACGCAGGGTGCTGCAGCTAATTTATTTGTCACTCAGCCAATAGCAAAATTAGACCAACAGTAGAAATTTTAAATTGATGTTATTTCAAGTTAAACAAATATCAACTTTATTCTAATGGTTATTAAGTTGATTTCAGAGTGACTAGCACTATTGAATAAGTCATAAAAATGTAGAAGTTGTAGCATAAACTACACTTTATTGTGTAGGAATTACAGTTACATTTCCATAAACTCAATTTTGTGTACCTACATTTTTGGAAAATAATTCGCGAATGCAGATTACAGTAGGTGGCGTTCTGTAGTTTCTGCCGATCCCCATGGGAAAAGGCGTGAGTATATGGCGTATGGATGTGTGTATAATGTAATGTACCTAGTGTAAACATGAATATTTTTTCCTGTACACCAAATAGCTTGTTCGACTTTACTTAAGTAATAATGATTATCATAATATTCATTTTAGGGTTGGTTTCTTGACCATCTCCAATTGATCCAATTCTAAATTATTCCTCGAATAAAGTTATCAAATAATTGAAAAATCATCCCTCAATCGGATTAGACAACTAAGGCCTCAGTTGTCTAATCCGATTGAGGGATGATTTTTTGGCAATTCTCGTAATTTTAAGAACGTTCACAATCTGATCTGTCTCAATATCACGAAAATACCTCTAATTTCCCTACATTTCTAACAAGTATTTGACATTGATTGTCGCTGAGATGAAATTGCGACTAGATTTTGAACGTTTTTAAGTACGAGAATTGGCCTTCAGTTTCTAACTTGGACCAAGAACGTTAGAATTATTTATCACCATGGCTGTCACTGGCAAGTTTAGCCACATTGTATGTTACTGAGTGGCAGACTTTTGTCTACGTGTACTGTCAAAGGATCGATGGGGTTTTCTAACTCCGTCATTGTTCAGCGTTTTTGTACGAACACCATGATTTTTTGATTTTTGAACTCTCAAATTATTCTGAATATCTTATTTCTTTAAAAATCATGCCCGGAGTATTTTTTTATATTCTCGTATTTACCTCGTCTGTCTTCTATTATTTATATGTTTACAATTTCTGTATTTTGTATAAATTTCTAACAATTCTGTTTTATCTTTGTACGTCTTAACGGCCTTAAAGCGAGAGAAGCCGCGGGCAAAATATAGTTTTATAATAAAGATTGAACATATTTATATCCAAGCGATTACTTTAAGGTGATGGACAGCGCATTGACGATCATCATCACGGGCATCATGCACTTGTCTTACTTGGTGCATAATCAGCTGTAATGTTCCCACTGCTGGGACACAAGCGCCCTCACTTCGACAGTACGTGGGCTATAATCTAACACACGAGCCCGGTGCGGGTTGGTAGATATCTTCGAATTGTTGGTTCAAGGACATGCCGGTTTCCTCACGATGTTTTCCTTCACCGTTTGAGAGCAGTGGTAATGAAATTATTTAAACGAAGTAAAGCGATTGCTTGGGTTTGAACCCACGACCTACAACTTGTAAGTCGGGGCCGTTACCACTAGGCCACCACTGCTTTCTCATTCACTTCGTTATTATGGTAGTATTCCATCCCTTTTATTTTGGAGTAGGAAAAGCAATATACGGGTTGGTAAAACATCGCATTATTGGACTTTTAACTATGGAAATCCATTTCAGTTTGTAATTTTTTTTTTTTACTGATTGCTAAATACTTAATATTTTAATTGAGAAATTGTACCTAACTATTTACACTAGATACTAAATTAAATGACTAATAAACTAACTATACAAATTAATACAAAAACAAAGGACACTTAGGCCTCGAAGTACTCGTCCGCATCGCTGTCATCCGGAAACGTGCCCAGAAGACTGGCAGCATTGCTACGTTGAATGGCAATGCTAATTCTTTGGCCAAAAAACGACCCAGCCCTCTGGTCACGTGAAGTGTCGAACAACCATTGAGAAATTTCCTTAAAAAGGAGACGCGCACTCGGGCCCCATGGCCCGAGAGTTGTAAATTAGAAACGAGACCCTTTTTTACCAACCATTTTATATCTCTCTTTTTAACTTTTAAATCAACGCCGATCTTTGTGTAAACAAAATCGTATTGGAAACATCCACAATATTGTGATGGTATTCAGAAAAAATCCATTAAAATGTAATAACAGTTACGTCAATACCTATCGCATCTATGATGAAAATACGATTCCATTGAAATAATTGTTGTTTAATTTGCTTTTTTTTTCGTGCTTGAATTGCTAAGTTAATTTTTTGAAGGCTTTTGGGTACCTTTGACGTCCAGGTCATATCGTAAATCGATGTAAGTATTGTGAAGAATGAAGCACAAGTGAACAAGGAAGTTTCGAATATTCATTAGAATTTGTTTTCTACAATACATAAGAAAGGGATGCCTTGATACAGAATTATTATAGCACTTACGGATAATTAATTTATTTTATTATTATTTTTGTACACACAGTAAAAATGATACAGATACTACAGGTAAGTGAATGTTTGTTGCGACTTCTTCCCAGTGAAAGCACTAGGAAGTGGTGAAGTTTAAGTAGCTTGCGAGAACACAAAACACTTATTCAAAATTGTTAACATAAAAATATTCTGTTAAGTGATAAAACTAAAATGTCTCTTATTTTACTACGAACTAACACCCTCAATATTTACCAGAACGATATCCTACAATAAGCTCTTATAATATCTAATTCTAGTAAAATAATAACTCCATAATATTGTCACACGGTTCATTGGGACTAAAACTGCGTCTCGGCATCCAATTCCAGTTAAGTCCTCTGAAGCTTTAGTTTCGGCCTCGCAAGGCGGCCTTTGACATGCATGTCACTAACTTTAAGGAATATTTGTGTTCATCACAATTCAGTCATTCCCGGTATCTTTAGTTCAAAGTTTTGGTCAAAGTTTAATGAAGTAAGTTGCACATATAATCACGCCTGTTTTCCTTGAAGGGCTAGGCACAGATGTACTTCTAGTTCACCCAGATTTAAGTGACACATTAGTGTAAATTGCTTTTTTTTATGTCAGGTCTTAAAATTTGCCATCTGATTATAGATTACTGGTTTTTATTTACTTTTTATGTCGAATAAAAAGATGGATGCATTGTGTAAGGAATGATATGAAAAAGAAGGGAGTGAATGATAGCGTGACAGTTGACAGAGGAGAATGAAAGAAGAAAACGTGTTGCGACAACCTCAACTGACATGAGACAAGGGCAGGAAGATGGTGATGATCTAAAAAACTTGCAACTTAACCAATGATTGCAAAATAAAATTTAGTAAAGTTTTTTCTAGTAACAAATTGCTAATGCGGCTTAACCGATAAATTGCCGTTGTTATAGAAACAATTAAGAAGCCATTGTGCAACACGTTCAGACCATACGAAGAGTTAATTGATCACTACAAAAAAAAAACAAATAATTTTTGAATCTGAGTGCAAACCGGCATTATCACCTAATCACTATGTCTGCAACAAAATTATGCAAAACATCAATATTTGCCTTAATGTATGACATAAATAATTAGCTACTCCTATTCATGATGACAAACATTGCAGCCAAAATTGCCTGCGGAATTTGAGCTAGAGTAATGAGCGTTTCTATATCGACAGCCTAGCTTCCATAGGTGACATTAATCGGCTCATGCATGAATATTTTGTGGTGACATACGCGAGTCACTAACGTTGCTAAAACACAATGCGTTGTTACTAATAGGTATGATGTTGATTTATTATGTAACTTAACCAGTTTTTGATGAATAAGGTTTTATTCTTGAAAAATGTATTTAAATATATTTATTACTGGCTAACTTCACAAAGCTATTGCTTTTAAACTATTTAAATTACGAATCTCTGTGGCTTCAAGTATACCTTGATTGGATATTGTTTTTCTTTATTGAAGGGTTTTATGATTAGTAGAGGGACTAGACAAGTGACAATAGCTTTCGAAGGGTTTCGTATTTCTACAGCGACTATTTTATTTTGACTTTTCCATTATCATTATCGCTGATACAATGTAATTTTGTCTATGCCCTCAGTACCTGCTGCCTACAATCTACGCCCTCACATATCAATCACAATATGGTAGTTAGTACCATATTGCGGTCATCATACCATTCTGGGTTCCATAATTGGCAGTCCATTTCACTCCTAGGGGCCTATACCCTTAGGAGTGAAAGGTGATTATAACTTTGTATTGTAACTTTCTGTCTGCAGAAACATTACTCGCAACTATGACCTTCGATTCGTCATAATGGCAATTTTCTATGACCGTTCATCCTGGCGGTCATTATGATGTCAATGTTCATCAATAAATGTTTACGGGTCGGTATTATAATAGTGTGAGAAGCTACCTCCAGCATCTAGCAACGTTGCAAAATAACTGTCAAATAAGTCGCTGTTTTGATTTTTATGAGCCATTAATGGCCCGCTGCTTTACTATTTTTGCACCTCTTTCTGTCCAGAGCTGCCAAGGACCAATCTTTATGAAAGGAGTCCAGATCATCCCGATTTGATTAATTTGTCAATTATTAAATTTAATTATGAAACATCACTCTGTCGGTGCACTATGGATTATGAATTGCACCACTAGGGAAATCCCGTAGCTAGCAACATCCTTGTATATCCAAGTTCACCAGAAAAATTTAGGTACGCAAGTTTTCCGGGTCAAAACCAGTCGGATTTTAGAATCATATTTGATTTTTTATCCAGCCCCATCTCCGTCTAGTCACAGATAATAAATACAATACTCTAGTAGCCTAGTTAATAGCGTTGTCGTAATTAACAATGGACTCTTCGCAAAAAACATGGTCATATCTTGAAAATAACCAGTTTGAATATTAATTTTGATGGATGTTTATATATAAATTTATTATGTTTCCGGGCGTCTAAAAAGTGGTGTGAACTCATCGTGTTAGCTGTTTAGCTTAGTATGCCATTCAATGATGGACAAAGACAAGGAATCAGTTTTTTTTAAATGTAATGCTGGTGTAATTATATTGGTATGTCTATTATTATTATTATTGGATTAGCGAGTGATGTCCCACTACAGGGCATATGACTTTCCACTTCTCTCTGCTCTAAGTTGCTAAGGACCAGGATACCTACCACGAGCTCTTAACGCGATCCACTTTAGGACCTAAACTGAACTGTTCTTCTAATTCGTACCATGACGTCAGTTTAAAGATTCAATTTAGGCCGTGCCATCTGGATACCTACCACGAGCTCTTAACGCTCATTCATTTTCAACGATCCAAATGCCGTTGATCGTATTGGACGTCATGGTACGACTGTGAGCGATGCAGTTTAAGAACCTAAACTGAAATGTCTTGCTTTTGAATCGTTTTTAAATAGATCATGGTAGGCCTCCAGTTCTTGTTGAAGAAGTCCAGCTCATGTCTATAATAGCTAAGTTATTTCATCATCTGTTGAAATTCATCATTTTTGTTTTTAAATAAAATTTTGTAAATGGCGTATATTCTGCTTATCCGTAATCACTACTAAATAACTACTGCAACACCTAAAACGTCACCATCTAAAAGTTGTGTTATGCTTTCAATGTTTTACGCCCGTCACCAAAAGAATAACATAAAAACTCTTCACATAACCAAACATATTCAGTCCTGCCTGCCAAAAACATCATCACCATTTCAGCTCGGAATTACCCACTGGTGGATATAGGCCACCCCTTTCTTCTGTCACACAAAAGACACACCTGACGTCGAAACTCGAGCGATTTTTTAATTGAAAGTCTTCGTCTTGCACAAATTTGATACATTTTATTTAGAAAAATGTAAGTATTCATATCTGTGGGTAATAATAAATTGTGTTAAAAAAGTACGCGTTGACTTGAACATCGTTTTCTCTTTTTTCTACCGTTAGAATCACTTTACCGTAGCTGTATTTGTTATTTAAAAAAAAACGTTTCAAAATAACGTTACGTTTACGCAGTGCATTCGTGCTAGGCTCACTGCTCTTTTGTTTGTGACAAAAATTGTTCCAGAGAAAAACATTTCCGTAACTCCATCAAAATGAAATTTTATTGCTTTTAAAACGTCGAAAATTTTGCTGGAAAAAGATTTTTCCTCGAAGTCAATGAATGGTGGCCAACTTAGTTCTATGTATAGTTATGGAAATTAGATGGACTAGTCAGTAGCGTGACGAAAAAGGCAAGCAGCCAAATATCAGCCTTCACAAACAATTAAATAGGTATAAAGAGAATGCAAATTCTACAAGACATAATATATTATCACCGTGTAGTTTTAAGTTGACAACTATTGTTACTGTAGTTACAATACTGTTCGAACGTTACAGAGAGTTGGCAGCATTTGTGTGGTTTTGAAGTCTTTAGGAGATGGGAAAAACAGATCGTTAAAGCTTGGTAACAGAAAACACTAAAGCCTAGACCAGCCAGAGAGCTGACCACAGTCAGTCACTATGGTCAGAGTCCACACACACACACACATAAGTAAAAATGTCAAAATGTCTTATTTAAAAAAAGATAACTGGAAATCTCTGTTTCTACGGAAACTTCTCGGTCTAATTTGGCTGTAACACAATTTTTTCGGAAATGTTCTTATGTAACTTTTTAGACCTTTGTATCCTTCTTATGCGTATGAAGTTTCATTAAAATCGGTTCATTCATTTCGAAAAACAAGGGTTTGAAAGTTTGTATGAAATGCCGTCCGGCGTAAACGCGCTTAATAAAATGCAAAATCTTAAATAGAGAAAGGTGCCTGTGATAGGAGGATCCTAAGTTATAAATCAACCGGCTCTCTTAGATATGACTTAATTATCATATGTATATGAGGGGGTCTTGGCTAAATAATGGTCCCGGCTGATTCGTAGATCTTTGACAGATGTCATAGATGGTTAGAAACCAGAAGGGAATTCTCGTAATTTTAAGAACGTTCACAGTCTGATCTCAGTCTCAATCTGTCAAAAAATGCCTCTAATTTCCCTACATTTTGACAAGTTTTTGACATTTGTTTGTCGCTGAGATGAGACTGCGACTAGATTGAAATTACGAATTGGCCTTCTGAAAGTTTTACAACCAATCTTACCAAGGAGTATCGTATTACGGAGTAGCTAGATTGTATAGGTCAGTTAGGCAGTCTTTCCATCTAATCTAAAATACTGGTATCCAGCTGAATCCAGTTAGATTGGAAGCTCACCACAACATAGTTGGGAAAAGGCTAGGCAGATGATAATGTAAGTAAAAATAGGAGCACGCACAGTAAACGATGAGTAATCAATGAGACAAGCGAGGATCCCAGTCCGTTTGTATTCCGCATAAGACATGATCATTTAAAATGCTAGAATAAATATCAGTTGAACCGTAATAAAGTATGTGATTGTAACTACCTATTGTATCAGCCGACAATCGGCAATTTGTTTAAATGACTTCTAAAGTCTGATGCTGCACTATTTTATTGGTATAAGATGTCTAGATTTAATGTCAAAGTATCTAGTATTATTTTTTATCATCAATTAGTAACCTATTTACGTACGCGACCTGTAAGTCTATAGTGTACTCACTCACAATCACAATACCGTTCGTTTTGACATAATAAACAACATCCAAGAAATATTGAACGAGTTGCCGAAAATCGTCTTGAATCATGTCCAGCGGTGAACTGCTGAAGGCTGATGATGATGATTAGGTACCTACTAATTACTAATTATTATTATTGACTATAGGGCCAAAGATGTTTGAACTTTTTGCCATTAATAAATGAAGGAATATATGAGATTGCATGTTTGGAATGATGTGGAAGATATATAAAAGCTAGAATGACAATCGCTTTTGCAAGAAAGACCGTGAAGACGTGAAGCAATAAACCCGTTTCGAAATATTATATTCGGTTATTTTCCTCATAAATAGGAAAGTAACGCTGTCTACATGTATGTTATCTATACAACTAAACAACTGAACTAATCGTAATCAAAATTAACAGATGTTACTACACAGGTTACTTTACATCCCGAATATTTGTATGAAAAAAATACATGCAGTCAAAGTCGAAGTTTGTCGAAGGACCGATGGCTGGTGGAGCAGACAAGGCCTGGAATGGAGACCGCGTAGTGTGGGACGGGACTGGCTAGCAGCTAGATGAACTGACGACCTTAAGAAAGTGGCTGGGACAGACTAGATGCGGAAGGCGGTAGACAAGGTGTTGTCATTGGGCCCGCGTGATGGATTACGGCCCATTCCCTCTCACCGAGAGGAGGCCTGTGTCCCAGCAGTGGGAACATTATAGGCTGATTATTTTATACTAAAATTAAGAATACAGAATTTCTTAGGCTATGTATGTCTATGAGATAGTTATTCGGTAGGATCTTTATCTTTTACCTGTTCTGTGATCTTCATAGCCTAAACCACTAAACCGATTTCCATAATTATATTAGACGTATGTGCCTTCGTACGTGCCTTGATCTAAGAGTATCCTTTGCTCGAAGAGAATGCCTCGGCTGAATGAAAGTCACAAGATATTCAATATGGCGGCATCAGTATTCCGTAGAAGCGTTTGATATACCTATTTGTTTGGTTCTACCAACTGATGTGTATAAGATTTTGTGTCTAGCTTTCCTGATATTTTTGTTTCTACATTAGGGTATGAGCTGGTTTCGGTCACATCTCTCCTATAGCTGTGGGCCTAGTACAACGTAATGCAAATTAGAATGATTTTCCAATTAAAAGTTCTCGGTTAGCACATATTATTAACTCATTTTTAAGACTTCATTCATATCTCTGGGTGATACTTATTGTGCTTGTGGTAAAAATGGATCATAATGAGGAAACTAGCATGTCTTAGAACTACTAATTCAAAGACATGTGACGTACCAACCTGCATTGGGCTCGCGCGGTGGATTGTAGCCAGCTCCCTCTCACAGAGAGGAGGCCTGTGTACCAGCAGTAGGAACGTTATATACTGATAATGTGTAATTATTCGGGAACGTAGACTAATTGCTCAGAGGGACAATATATATATATATATATTTTTTTTTTAAAGAACGTTCGCATTGTAATCTGTCTCAATCTGTCAACAAAAATCTCGAATTTACCTAATATTTTGGCAAGGTTTTATAACATTGACTGTCGCTAAGATGAGATTGTCTATTGGCAATCTCATCTATTGAACCAATCCCTATCCCCGTAATTTAATACATTCAAATTCTAGTGATTGCGAACGTTTTTAATTACGGGAATTGGCCTTCAGATGTCTTTGCGAAACGAAAATCTTCTAAGGATATACAATTTATTTTATTGCTTC
Organism: Gortyna flavago; assembly: GCA_963669345.1. Taxonomy (NCBI): domain Eukaryota; kingdom Metazoa; phylum Arthropoda; class Insecta; order Lepidoptera; family Noctuidae; genus Gortyna; species Gortyna flavago. Next base: position 5,032,470 of record OY770148.1, read on the forward strand.
TCTGTTAGAAATTTTGAAGATTTTACAAAATCATCACCAATCTATCATTACCCTATACAGGGTCCTATTAAAATAGATGGACAAATTTGAAAACAGCGCTCAGTACTGTACCTACGTCTAACCAAAGATATCCAACCAAAAAAAAAACACTTATCAAAATGATTTTATTTTGACCTAAAATAATAAATTGCCGGCACATTAGTGTATTTTTGTTAGCTGATTATTTTTCTTGTAAGTGTCTAATGCGTTTTTCTTATAATATATTTTTTTATTTATTTTGGGGTTCTGAATGATTTCTAAAAGTTTGTCCATCTATTTTAATGGGACCTTATAATATTATGTTATCAGGCGGACTCTCCATACAATAAAAGAGATCTTAGTTTATTTCAGAAATGCTGTAGCCCGCGACTTCCGTTCGCGTGTAAGGACAACTACAACATAAACGCAGCAATACCCTTCTGAAACAACACTGATGTTACCTAGGCTAGGCTAAGTCTTTTGGTAAATGAATGATTACTTACTTACTTACTGTCTTAGGGCCTTGTGGCTAAGTAATAATAACCGCACGGGTCGATCGATCAGGTTAAGCTACGCTTGCCGCGATTGGTCCGTGGATGGGTCACCTGACATCTTTAGTTCTTTACATATCAAGACCCCTCCGTGCCTCGGAAAGCACGTTATGCCGTTCGTCCCGGCTGTCATTCGTAGATCTTTGGCAGTCGTTACGGGTCTTCAGAAACCCAAAAGTCTGACAGTCTTATCAAGGGGTAACGTATTACGGGGGTACCGCACGATCTCGCGCGAGGCGGCAAGCCTCCTGGCCGGACTGCCGCCATGGGATCTGGAGGCGATAGTCCTTGCGCGCCTGTATGAGTGGCGCGCGGAGGCACTACGCCGGGGGGAAAACCCGCTTCCGCGGCAAATTGCTGCGGAGCGGACCGACCTCCGGCGCGATCTCATGGCGGCATGGAAAGCGCGACTGTCGCAACCCAGCGCAGGGCACGCCGCGATAGCGGCGGTAAGGCCCCTCTTTGAGGAGTGGCTAGAGAGGCGTCACGGCGCCCTCACCTACCGCCTGACGCAGGTCCTCACCGGACACGGATGTTTCGGGAGGTTCCTGCACATCATCAGGCGGGAGGAAACGCCCGGGTGTCACCACTGCGAGGATCGCCCAGAGGACACGGTGGAGCACACGGTGGAGGTCTGTCCCGCTTGGGCAGAGCACCGCCGTGTCCTCGTAGAGGCGATCGGCAGCGGCGGCGACCTCTCGCGCCCGGCCCTGGTCCAAGCCATGGTCCGGGGCGAGAGGGAGTGGGAGGCAGTCACCTCCTTCTGCGAAGCTGTCATGCTAGCGAAGGAGGTGGCGGGATGGGCGAGGGAGAGAGCTGAGAGAGCCGCCCGTCCCAGCCGCCGCGGTAGACGCTCCGGGCGTCGGGAGCCGCGTGACGACTCCCGGCCACCGTAGGCGCGGGCCTGCGGACGGCGAGTAATGGGTAGCTCGCCGTCCGATCAGGACCAGGCCCGTGCCGGACGGCGCGTATGTGTTCCACGCGCGCCTCAAAGAGATGTCAGCATTGAACGGAGGGGCCCGTCAGGGCCGAAGCCTGCCGGGGCAGCGGGATTGTCCGAAAGGGTTACCGCTGCCCCGGAATATAAAGGGCTAAGGAAGGAACACGGATGGGTTTTAGTCAGTAAGAGTCTGACACTCCCTTCCGCTCCACCCAGAGCGGGAGGGGTCATTTGATGATTTCCCAACCTTAAAAAAAAAAAAAAAAGGGGTAACGTATTACCCAGTAATTGAGTTGTGGAGGTCAGATAGGATGTCGCTGCATGTAAAATACTGGTATTCAGCTGCATCTAGATAGACTGGAAGCCGACCCATGTTGGGAAAAGGCTAAGAAAATGATGATGACTTACTATCAGTGAAAGATTTTTTGTCAGCAAATCCGTAATTCAAGAGTCTATAATCTCTTACAAACAACCAAACAATTTACCTCTTTATGATGTTGGCTTAGAAGTATTAGTTCAGATTTAAATTACTTAATCAACCAATTTTCACCCAAACAAAGAATTTCAACGAAGACAGTGAAAAATGCCTTCATTCCTTCCGTATGCTTTATTTCTCTCAATTACTATAAATCGTGGGACAATCTGGACGTTTAAAAGCTATTAATTCGCTTAATTACCAATTAATTTAAGAGGTTGATAACACCGCTAGCGATTAATTCAAAGGGAACGTGATGTATTTGACTGACCAATAGGAAGCCGAGATAATGATTTTATAAATCCAACTGACCAATAGCATAACGAGCGCGGTCATGCTGTTATTAAGTGCGTATTGTTGAGGTTATAAATTAATAATGCAAAAGTTCGTTATTTAATTAATTGGCACGTTATGTATGATTAGATTTGGATAGGTTTGGTACTATATCAATCTAACTAAGCACACAAATAGGATATTCAGCCTTTGTAGTTTAGTTATGACCTGATTCAGGAATTACAAACTAGTTCAGGTTAGCAATTGTTGGCATTGGAAATGTCTCTTTGTTCGCTCTAGTGCTGGCTCCGATTTCATGAAAAAGGGCTATCTCCTTATATCTCGGAGAGTTGTGAAGATATGATATTTAAAAAGCTCCAAAGACGAAAAAAGCTAGGCCCGAAATAGTGATAAAAGAATTAAATTTTTACAAATTTTTGATTTTGGCGCTAGATATTTTGGAAACGAAGAATGATATCAAAAATTTTAGAAAAATTCCTCTGGATTATTTAGTCAGCTACAATTTCAGCCTAAAACAAAGACGATCGGGTTAAGGGTTTGCCCTGTAGACTAATAATTAAAAAAAAAGTAAAAAAATCACAACGATATATTGACGTTTTTATTTTGTAACCTTTTCCTTATCCCGACTTTCTCGTCGCTCAGCGACAATATTTTTTCGAATTTCGTAGATTCATTTCCAATGTGCTTGATAGTCGTGTGAGGCACGAAATCTGTGCATTTTTTTAAGTGGCGCACTGCTGAGCAAAGCTCTCTCCCAAATCCTCCCAGGCATCCTTTAACAGAGCCAGCTGGATCCACCCTTTTTTTTGGGTGGAAAATTATCAAATAACTTCTCCCGCTCTGGGCGGGTCGGGAGGGTGTGTCAGACTTTTACTGACTAAAACCCACCCGTGTTCCTTCAGGTGCCAGGGGACACGGTATCTCTTTCGATCAACTCGCGACCCTGGCAGGTATCGGTCCTAGCGGACCCCGTCAGTTAGTGCTGACATTTCTTTGAGGGGCGTGTGGAACACAACCTGGGCCTGGTCCTTAATGGACCACGAGCTGCCCATTGCTCGCCGTCCGCAAGCCCGTGCCTAAGGTGGCCGGGAATCGGCTACCGATTCCTGATGCCCAGGGCGTCTCCTGCGGCGCCTAGGGGCATGAAAAATTGCCTCTCCCTCATGCGCTCCGAGGCCTCTTTCGCGAGCATTACTGCTTCGCAGAAGGAGGTAACAGCTTCCCATGCACTCTCGCTCCGTACCATAGCTGTATCCAACCTTGCACCTCAATCGCGTAACACAGTTTCAGTCACAATCTAACGATTTTGAAGGATATTGCTAAACCATTGCTTCATAATATTTATACGACAAGGTAAATGGCGCAATGAATGTTGTTGAATTGTCAGAATGAAAATGCCGTGCCGTGGACGTCGACGTCCATGATAATATCGTCATGTTAGAAATTATAAAAGAGCACATTCTCAAACGTAATTCAATAGGGATCTATTGTAGTTTATGATAGTTATACGAGTCTTGTCAGTCTGGGGTTTGAGTCTTACAAGATCATCAATCACAAGGTTGATCGTCAGAAACTCATCGGTCACTGTAAGGTTGCGCCGCATGCAATACAATTTAACGCTAGATTGGACTCGGAAATAAAGATGCAATGCCACTGCCGCAGGCCACCTTGGATGTGCACGGAGAGGTTATGCATGTTAGCTGGGCGGTTCACTTGTTTGCCATCTGTAAGTGGCGTGGCCGGGGATGAAATAGATGAGTCATTTTCAAGGTTCATTCGAAAACCAGCATCAAACAGCATCTGTCCGCCATTAATACTGAAATTGAGCTTGTTTACTTTAAATGCTCCACGACCCCTGTACCCTTACATGCACCTATAAGCACAATATTATGCGTATGTTATATTGCGCAGTACCGCAAACAGCAAATTTCCATACCAAAAATAAAAATCGTTACCCAGCTATTATTTTTGTGCACTATTACTTAGTATGAGGTACAGAATGTGTAGTTGTCGGCTATGTGATGGGTCTCTTTATAACCTTTACAGGGTAATCGGAAAAACACCAACAACCTCTCAACAGGTCATTGTACTCATCATTATGAACAACTTTTACTATGGACCAAACCTGAATCGCGAAACAATGTAGGGAACAGCTGATTTATATATATATATATATGTATATATATATATATATATAAATATATATATATATATTATTCGTATCTACTAAGAAAAGTCTGTCACAAGCATGAGTTTTATGCAAACTCACGAATTCAATAAGCATTTTCAACTGTGTCGCATAATAGTTTTCTGTGAATGTCAACGCAAGGTGTGCGTTTTGAAATGTTTATTGCCTTTCATAAAGATAAGATACCTATTTAAATCCTGGCTCAAATCAGTGCAACTAAAACTTGAGAATCATTTATTTTATTCGATTAACCTTAGTGACTTCATAATTTCACCGGAGCAATGAGTGGACGTGTTTTTTGGTAAAATAAAACCTCTTGCTAAAATACATTAAACAAAACAATAGAAAACAATCCCAAACCTCTAACAAATAGTGACACAAATTGAGTGAACAAGTGCGCGAAATTAATTAAAAAATATTGCCAAAATTATATTCCCGATCGCGCTGCATTAGCTGAGGTAGGCTCCTCTTCACCTCGGGGAAAAGAGACAAGTTGCTGTTTCGCGATAATCCATCCCTATCGCACAGCCGCCGACCGGGCCCGCACGTGCGTAACTACCTACGACGTGCACCTGCGGATCAAAATTCTTGGAACTCAACGCCCGGCAGTAGGCAGTTAGTGTTAATAATAACATTAATAACAAACGCGCATCGTCAACATTTACAAAACAACATGGTTAATAACTGTTTTAATTGTAACAAGCCGGTAAAAGCCGCCCATATAAAATGTTCTAAATGCGAGCACCCCTATCACTACATCTGCGTGAACCTCTCCAAGCCGTCCGATGAATTAAAACGTGCCTGGATATGCCTATTCTGTGAACCTAACGAATCTAAGAAGCAAAACATAACTCCTGGGACTTCTAATTCTAACGATCATAACTTTACACAACGCCCTAAATTAACCTCGCCAACACAAAACTCTCCAAGTAATATACACACTGGCTCGGAACCCTTGAACTCACTTACATCGGAAATTAAATTACTCAGAGAGGATGTTGGAGAGGTAAAAGAACATATTAAAACGTTAACTGTACTCCTTACTCGCTGCAATGCTCGCCTGGACGATAACGAGACTAGAATCAAAATATTGGAGAAACGTGAAGAGGAGATAATTTGTCTAAACAACACAATTACCGAATTACGCGAACAACTAAGTAACCAGCAACAGGCATCTCTAAAAAACGAGATAGAAATTACCGGGATCAATGAACTGAACAACGAAAATCCACAACACATTATTCACATTATGGCACAAAAAATTGGCGTAGCATTGGAAGAGCAAGACCTAGACTACGCGACTAGAGTAGGCCCTCGTCGCCCACAATCTGCAGATATCACCGAAACTTCATCAAGGCATCTGGTAGTCAGATTTGTACGGCGCTACAAACGTGATGAATTTTTGCAAGCCGCAAGAACAAGGCGAAATCTCACCTCCTCTGACATTGAAATAGAAGGACCTTCGAGAAAGTTATACTGCAACGAACGCCTCACTCGGGAAAACCGGCAGTTATTTCGTACAACGAAATTATCAGCAAAAGAAAAAGGCTTAAAATTTTGCTGGATCAAAAACGGGTCAATCCTCATCCGTAAAAAAGAAGGAATCCCATCTATCCACATCAAAAACACCAATGACTTGTCCCGCTTCTTGGAATCCGTGCCGGCCCACCCCGTGGATGAATCGCCGACTCCGGCGCCCTCCTCTGCCCGATCACCTACTGGACTTCTGCAACAGGATGCCAACTTCTAACATACCCGCAGCTCAGTACAAACCTCATTTCACTTTTTATGTAATGCTTAATTTCTTTGACTATATCTCCTACTTGTTTTTATTCATAATTTCTTTTTTCTTAAACATTATTGTAATTTTATTACTTTTTACACAAAAAACACATAACACGACACTCACTCTAACACTTCCGTACCTTGACGGGAACAAATATCATCTTACATATTATACATTTACTCACGCACTGACACTTTTACAACATCAACAACTCGCGAACGGTTTTTTGCTTTTCTCGCTAAATGAACAAATAATTAACTCACACACATTTACACGTACACACAATTACACCTTAGGTTCCCTGCCAGCAATCTCCGATAGTCTGTTAGTGACATTCCAAACCTTGATAATTATTATTATTATCCATATTTCTCACTTTATAGATGGCTATATTTAATATTATACAGGATATTGATGAAAATATACAAATTGAGTGTCACTCTTACGATCTACTAGAAAGCTGCAGGGAACAGCTACTACAAACGGACTACAACTTTAAAATACTTACATTTAATATCAGGAGTTACCACCACAATTTTGATAGTTTTTGTTCTGCACTACAACGTCTCGATAGTGATTTTGATATTATTGTTTTAACAGAGTGTTGGCTGAGCGAAGGCTCGTTGCTCGAATTATTGCCAGGCTACACAGGCTCCAGAACGTTCTCACAATCAAACAAAAATGGTGGTGTCGTCATTTACACCAAAAGTACATGGAATCCCATTGTCAGTGAACCAAATATAGCAGACGCAGACAGCCTTTTAGTAGAAATTAACAGTGAAATTGCTATTCTAGGTATCTACCGATCGCCATCTTTTCACAATACTGATAACTTCACTACTTCCTTAGATACTACACTGAATCAGTTACACGATTACGCTACAGTATTTGTAGCTGGCGATATAAACATCGACTTATGTACCCAAATTAACAGCAGAAGCGCGGATTATTTGTGTATGATGGCTACACACGGTCTCCTTCCAGCAATAACTAAGCCGACTAGAGCAAGTACTTGTTTAGATCATATTTTTATGAAGCCCATAAATAAAACTTTGGCAGCAATATGTAAATGTTCTATCACGGATCATGACATAGCGATGGTTATGACATGCCTAAAACACAATCGATCTTCCTCCTCCAGATCCAGGTGGAAAACTAAAATAGACGAAGAAGCCGTTGTCGCTGAGATAAATAATCTGTCTTGGACTGAAGTCTTTAACCATGAATGTACAAACTCCGCCGTTAATGCCTTTATGGGAATTATCACAAATATCATTAAAAAACACTCCCACAAAGTCCAAACAAGTCGAAGCAAATATAACATCAAGCCCTGGATCACCCCAGGTTTAATAAAATGCATGCGACACCGTGACAAACTCCACTTAGCCTCACGTACCCACCCTGATGATCAAATGCAGCGACTCGTATACACCCGTTATAGGAACTTCTGCAACAATCTGCTACATAGGTTAAAAACAGAATACTACAGTAATTTAATCGAGACCAACCGCGCTGACCCCAAGAGACTTTGGAAGTGTGTAAAATCTATATACAGTGACAAAAAAACATCTACCGATGCTTCGAAATTAGTCACAAATACAAACGACCCCACAGAAGCACTCAACAAATGCAACACCTATTTCACTTCATTAGGCAAAAATCTGGCTGACCAAATCCTAACAAGAATCCTTGAAACCCAAGCGTCTCTGACCGATAATTATAGTCCACATATTACCTGCGCGTACACATTTTTCTTGCACCCTACTGACGAAGATGAGATAAACAGCCTTATATCCCAACTCAACAATGATAGTGCTCCTGGGCCCGATAATCTAAATGTTAGATTAATTAAAAAAATTAAATCTACTGTCATCGCACCTTTAACCCATATTTTCAACCTGAGCTTGGAGACTGGTATTTTTCCGGATCAATGGAAAGTAGCAGCTGTCAGCCCTATTCACAAAAATGGAGCAACAGATATTCCCGATAATTATAGACCAATCGCCCTACTGTCCATATTATCAAAGCTACTCGAAAAGATTGTAAACAGAAGACTAACAAATTTCCTTGAAAAACATAATTTAATTTCCGATAAGCAGTTCGGCTTTAGGAGGGGTAGATCAACTGAAGACGCAGCTAGGCTATTAACTAACTCTGTATCATCAACTGTAGATAAAGGAGAACATTCCATGGGGATTTTCTTAGATTTGGCAAAAGCCTTCGACACGATTTCGATCGAACTTCTTCTCAAGAAACTAGAAGCCGCAGGCATACGTGGCACTCCCCTGGACTGGTTCAAAAGCTACCTATCTAATAGGAGGCAATTTGTCAAACTCGGTGAACTGTCTAGCAGCCTCCTATCCATCGATTTTGGAATCCCACAGGGCAGCACACTCGGCCCAACTCTTTTCTTACTCTACATAAACGACATCCTTAATCTTTCTCTCACTAATGCTGAATTAATAGCCTACGCAGACGACACTGCGATCTTATTTCATGGTAAGTCTTGGGATCAAGTGTACAGCCATGCCGAGGAGGGACTACGGATAGTCGCTAAGACTCTAGATAAAAACCTGCTGACCTTAAACGTTAAAAAAACAAAGATAATAACATTCCATAAATCCAAAGCATCTGGACCCCCCCAACACCTAAGCCTCAAATTTCATACTTGCAACAATAGCCTCCACCCTCAACCCACAAACTGTTCATGTACCGTAATCGACCGCATTCAATCCATGAGATATTTAGGAATTACTTTAGACGAAAACTTATCTTTTAAACAACATATACACTCACTCTCCGGTCGAGTAAGAAAACTTATTTATGTAATGAAAAAACTACGTGACTGCACACCCATCCCCATACTCCGCACTGTTCACCTTGGACTTTGCCAGTCTGTCCTTCAATACGGAATCTCCGTCTGGGGTGGTGCTGGCAAAACTGCATTTATTGAAGTCGAAAGAGCACAAAGAGCCGTCATTAAAGTAATGCTCAAGAAGCCTTTCTTGTACCCAACCAACAAACTCTACAAAGACTTCCCGGTCCTCCGTGTTCGACAGCTGTTCATCCTCAACGCAATACTTCACATTCATGGAAAACTAAAATTCAGGACAGATTACCAAGAAATAATGTCAAAGCGCACAATCAGAATTCCTTTTCCCCAAGTAAACTCCCTTATGGCTAGACGTTCCCCGAACTACTTATTTCCACGCATTTACAACAATGCCATAAGATTCTGCAACATAAAAGACCTCAAAATATCCCTGTGCAAAAACCTAATAAAGAAATGGCTTTTCACTCTCTCCTACGATGAAACAGAAAATATTATTTATACTTAGATGAACAGCATTAAACAAACTAAATGTACTCCTACGTTCTCGCTGACGTCCACAAAACACACACACACACACACAAACACACACACACACACACACACAAACACACACACCCTAACACATTCACACTCTCTAACACATACGCTCACACTCTACACTGTATTGTATAAATGATTTACATAATTGATTAGATTTTTGTTGATTTATATCCTGTTGGTTTCGGTATTATTACTTATTATTTGTTATTTAATTGATCTCATACTGTTGATTTTATTTTGATTAGTTTGATCTCATGCTGATGGCAATGTATGTATATTCTAAGTTTACTGATTTTAGATAAGTTTAATTTTAATTTTTGTTTTCCTGTCATGCAATAATCACTATGTACCACTTTGACGATATCGGAACTCTGACTCCCAAGATACAGGCAAATGTCTAGTTTGGGGGTCACTGACTATTCTATTCTTGTAAATTGTGATTGTTATTAATAAATAATTTGAATTTTGAATTTGAATTTGAATATAATTTTATTCCTTAAACTGGTTCTCAAGCCAGTCTTGTAAAGTCCACTGGGCGGAACTATTGACAGAGCTAGTCTGATAAGAAGACATATTTATGATTAACAAAAATTGCGCAACATGCACTGACACAGACGGAAACTGCATGCAATGTTGCCCGCAACATGTTTCCATCAACACAAGTTTACATTGCTGCAACAACGTACGCCAATTTAATTTACAAATTACAATAAAATAAAAAAATATTACTCATCATCCGTCTAGCTTTTCCCAACTATGTTGGGGTCGGCTTCCAGTCAAACCGGATGCAGCTGAATACCAGTATTTTATATGGAGCGACTGTCTATCTGACCTCCACAACCCAGTTACAGGGTAATACGATACCCCTTGGTAAGACTGGTTATCAGACTTTGGGGCTTCTAACGACTGTCAAACCCATAATGACTGTCAAAGATCCACGAATCACAGCCGGGACCAACGGTGTAACGCGCTTTCCGAGGCACGAAGGGTTCTTGGTATATGAAGATGGTCACCCATCCACGGACCAACCGCGGCAAGCGTAGCTTAACCCGATCCATCGACCCATGAGGCTGTTATTACTTAGCCAGAAGCCCCTCAAACTTATCCCAAATAAATCAAACGTTCAAAATTCGGCAACCTTTGCTCAATGAATTCCTAAATTCCAATTTACTTTTAGATCTTTTGTCATCAATATCACCATCTCTTTCACCCACATTGAAACCTGATATACTCATCTCTATCTAGGTACTCCCTATTGATTTAACACCATTAAACGCCAATAGAGATAGTAAGTCTACAGTAATGAATGAACGTAACTGACAAGAGCATAGATAACGTTTGACAATAAATGGCTTTGTATGGCCAAATCGATTGTGTCCCGAATCATTGGCCACGTTGAAGCATTGATATGCCACTCAGCTTCAGGCAATAGTTTCTACTTAGTTTGAAATATTAATGGTACCTACTGAGAAGAACACAAAGGATGAAAAAGCAGGCTTTTCCTTACTAATATTATAAACTAGCTTCTGCCCGCGACTTCGTACGCGGATCCTGTTGCTTATGCCAGCGACAGCGGGGTCGTCAAAATCGAAGATCTGAAACGTCTGAAGCCCAATTCCAAACCCGGGTAAAAAAAAATATGGGAGTTTTGGCCAGTAGAATCAAATTTTTATTTAAAAATTAAATTAAGAGAGTTTTTTTTTATTAAGAACCCCCTGGCCCCCCGGTTATACCGCCACCGCCGATGCAACCGCTACGTCCCTGCATTTTAAATCTGTAATATCTTCGAAAATATTCTTTTAAATTACATGCTGTAAAAGGCCATACTAATCTATATTACATGCACAATTTATTTAAGGTACTTAATTGTATAACTGATTGCTTAAAATCGCTTTTTCGTAAATAAGTAATAAGTAAAGGATAAAAAATGGTTATTGTGGGTTATCCATAAGAGATAGACATATACCATCGCGGACTCTTTTGTAGACCTGTTTAAGGTGTACAATACTGTAGTACATTATTTTGATTTTGAGTTCAGCCAGCGTTTGCAATGTAAGCGCAAAAAAATGTGTTTATTTACGACCTTACATTAAAAACCTCTAAAATTATCAGTGTTTCTCTACTATGTTATGCATGTATTATATATATAAACCTTCGGTAGTTTTAAAGATTTAAGCATACATAGGGACAGACAGACGCGGGAAGCGACTTTGCTTTACACTATGCAGTGATGCGAAAGTGTGTCTGTCTGTTACCTCTTCACGCTTAAACCGCTTAACCGATTTAGATGAAATTTGGTATAGAGATAGTCTTGAGTCCCGGGAAAGGACAAAGTATAGTTTTTATCCCGATATTCTCACGGGAAACTTATGCGGGTGAAACTGCGGGGCGCTGCTAGTGTATTATATTTTGAGCTAGTTTGAAATTCAGCATTATTTTGAGATAGTTATAAGTGTTATAGAAGACACAGTGTTAAACTCTGCAAAAGAGTTGACACAGTTAATGCCGTGTTAAGGGATGTATGCATAGGGACCTCCAGAACTCCCATGAGATGAAATTTTACGCCGGGTATTAAAAAAAAATCTGTTCCATACCTACATTTTGACCGCGTGGGTATTACCTATACATTTCTATGAAATACCTGTTTTTTTTTTAGATAACTTACGAAAGATATGTACGCTAGAGATTCTAGAACTACCACGGGTCCACCTTAGGCGCGGGCCTGCGGACGGAGAGTAATGGGTAGCTCACCATCCGATCAGAACCAGGCCCGTGCTGGACGGCGCATACGTGTTCCACGCGCGCCTCAAAGAAATGTCAGCACCAGTGAAGGGGCCCGTTAGGGCCGAAGCCTGCCGGGTCAGCGGGATTGTCCGAAAGGGTTACCGCTACCCCGGAACATAGATGGGTTTTAGTCAGTAAGTGTCTGACAATCCCTTCCGCTCCACCCAGAGCGAGAGCGGTCATCTAAAAAAAGGGGATCTAGAATCATGAGCTGAATTCATGGTTACAGTTTGCACGTCGGTGTCGATGCCAACCTGTATTTTCGAAGAAATACAATCTATCAAAAGTGCAGGGTTTTCCTAATATCCAAGCAAAAAGACCTTCTTCGCGAAAACTCGTGACTCACGAACAAATAAAAAACGATCGTTTTCGTGTTGACAAGAATATCAGTCAACAGTGTTTTTTTTTTTTCATAAAAACTTTACTTATTCTAGTAGCAACTGGCATCTGCGTCTCACGGTAATTATTATGAGAAAGTTTAATATTAATGCATAATAATACAAATAAACCTTCCGTGGCTCTGAAAGCACGTTAAGCCGTTGGCCCGCCTGATCTCGCTCCGGTCGTGTCGGATTGCCGTCCCATCGGACAATGAGAGAGAGGGAAGAAAGAGTGCTCCTGTTCCGCTCCTCCTCAGTTCTTGAGCAGTATTGGTACCTACTGAAAGTTTAATAAAGTAAAGATTCTATATAAATGAGATCTCAGTTGTAATACAATTTTTGATTGCTATCAAATTAGATTATCCAACCTAGACATTAATTTCTTCGTTTGAAATCTGAACTTTGACATAATTGTAGGAGATAGGTAGGTAAATGTATAAATCTGTATTCTAAGTAAAGACATTGAAGTAAAGTCGCATACTAAATCAACTTTAGACAAGAATTAGGACGAATTTGAAACAGAAATGGTAAAACGAGATGTTATCTGAGTAAATTTGGGCAAACTTCATTTGGCCGAGATAAAATTTGAACGATAAATTCTCAAATAAGGCTTAGGATTACGTTACTCTTTTTGTTTTGAAAAAATTAGAAGTCTCATAAACTTTTCGGGACCCTAATAAAGTAGGCAAAATAATAAATGGCCGACAATTTTGTCGAGAGAGTTAGAGATTTTAGTTTTTTTTTTGCAAATAATCAAATAATGAATGTTTTTTAGAAAAATTTAATTTCGTTTGTACTAGTTTAATTAAAATAGATGAGTTTTTGAATTTTAGTTAACGCACGAATAATGTTCTGATCAACTGTTTTTCAGTCTCAAGAGTTTTACTTTTAGGCCAGCATTGTAATCAATGATAATCTATACTAATAATAAATCTGTTTTTTTTTAAATTGGTACCTATTTCATGAGGAAGTGTAATCTTTCTCTCTGTAGTCGGTCACTCATGTCTGAAGATCGTGGTCAGCTTCGGAGTTGCATCTGGAGCGGATGATCCGTCTCCACCGGTTTCTATCCATCGTATCCCTTACCAGCGTGTAGAATTAAGAGGACGATGATTCCTTCACCTGATCGGTCCATCGTGTTAGTGAACGACCGCGCGATCGCTTGCCTTCGGTGTTCCCAACCACAATCAGTTTTCTCAAACTTTCATCGCCTCTACGTACTATGTGGCCGAAATAGGAGATAATCCGTAAATCCCATACTTAAATGGTCGACAACCGGGTTTTTATTCGAAGCTGGGTTAAGATCGTTGCATTGGTGCGTTTGGCAGTCCACGGTATTCTCAACATTCGTCTCCAGCACCACACCTCATAGTCTAATAGACCATATATATTTAAACAACACGCTATGATCCTTAGGGGCTGAGCAAAAAGAAAAAAAAGTCAAAAAGATTGCAAAGCGAAAACGAAATGACAGCGCATGTCAATGATAATACTGGTATACTCGTAATCTGTAGAAACTACCCACATATGAGTCAGAATAGTCCATTACGCTCATCCCCGGGACAAGCAATGGTGTCCCAGTAGTAACGGCCCTTACATACGAGTTGCAAACGGTGGATTCGAACTCGGCATTATACATTATGTAAATTATAATATTTCATCAACCCTGCTCTCAAAACGATAGGGAAAACATCGCGAGGAAATCAGCATGTTTTAGATTCAATTATTCGAAGACATGTGACATCTACCAACCCGCACTGGGCCAGCGTGGTGGATTACGGCCCACTCCCTTTCATTGAGAGGAGGCCTGTGTCCCAGCAGAGGGAACATTATTAGGCTGATTATGCTTATGCTTACCTACTTAATACTTTTTTAATTAGTTGTAAATTTTGCTGTGCCCTACAGGGTCCATAATTGTATCTTTAGCTTTAAGCCATTATTGTAATGACATTATGGTACGCAAATAAAGATGAATATGAATACTTACTTAGGAAGAAAATTCTAAAGTACTTATTCAAGGACTGCCACGGTTGCGAATTAATATTAATTCTCGTACATTTTGCTAGCGATAAACACTTAACAAATTAAGTGAATTTATTATCTTTGCATTTGTGGCTCGTAATCTAAACAAGCACTTATATAATCAGATATTGTTTTTTATTGGTTTAGTATGGCCACGATGCTACCTGATAGGAATTTAGCGATGCAATTAATGATTATTTTATAAAGGACTTGTCCAATGTTCTATCCAAGATGATGGTTGAAATTACAGCTGATTGTCAGAAGGTCAATGTGTAGGAATGAGGAGTAGTATTAGTACATATTTTTTCAGCTGGATTTATAAACCTAACTTCATAAATACAAAAATCTGTCTGCTCTTTTGTTACGTTTTACAACTATTGAATCTATTTGCACATAATTTTATACAGAGCTAAAATACAATCACACAGGAGATTATAATCCTAAAAGTTGCTTGTCAGAGTTTTTTCTGTCAGAGAGTCTTTTCTGTCAGAGAGAATTTTCTGTCAGAGAATCTTTGTGACCAGAAAAGTGCTAAGTACATATGAAAACGGATATTAATGGAAAAAAATGTACTTATAACTGATACAATATCTTATTGTACAGGTTTTGTGTATTGGTTCGGTGTAAGCGATGAAATGGCAAGAGATGAGGTGAACACTGAGATGAAGGCTACAAATAATAACGACATACTATGTGGACAACAACATTGAAGATTCTGATCTTCTTGAATGTGATGATGGTAACTTGTCTGATATTCCATTTTCATATCAATCAATCTGCCTAGGCTTTTCCGATCTATCTTAGGGTTGGCTTCCAGTCTAACCAGATGCAGCTGAATATTAGTATTTAACACGATGCGAATGCCTATCTGACCTCCACAACCCAGTTACTGGGTAACACGATACCCCTTAGTAAGACTGGTGGTTGCTGACGACCCGTAACGACTGTCAAAGATCCAAGAATGACAGCTGTGACCAACGGCATAACCTGCTTTCCGAGACTTGGGACACGGGTCACGGAATATCTTAATTCATTTTCATATATTTTTTTCAAATAATCCTAAGTCCCACTACAACTGCTACTATTTTTCATACAATTCCATAAAATGTTACTAGATATCAATAGAATATACTACATTATAAATATACTAGGTAATACATGGAAATCTTTTTCATTATTTCAAGAACTGTGCCGTTAAACGTGAACTGTACCGTCATAGAAGTCTTTGAGAACGTCAAAGACTTCTATGTATGAAGATGATATTGCCAATGCAATTTTGAACTCTGCAAAGGAAACGTGACAGCAAAACTAGCCTTGATACAAACTTTAAAGAAATGTCCTTTAAAGTTTATATCAATGCTAGCTTGCTTCTCCCGCTTCGATCGCTTTATCTCTGACCATAAAATACTCTCTGAGAGAAAATACTCTCTGACAGAAAATACTCTCTGACAGAAAAGACTCTCTGACAGAAAATACTCTCTGACAGAAAACACTCTCTGACAGAAAATTCTCTCTGACAGAAAGGACTCTGACAAGCAACTTTTAGGATCAAAATGTCCTGTGTCATTGTACTTTAGCTGTGTATAAAAAAAGAGCAGACAGATTTTTGTATTAATGAAGTTAGGTTTATGATCAGAAATCCATCTGAAAATATGTCCCAATACTACTTTACGAGAGCTCTGTTTGAACCCGAAGCTAGCTGGCCAATCCTGAAACTTATTCAAAAATGTCTAAATCCAAATGATAGCCATGCCATACCCGTAAGCAATACTAGTAAATCCCTTATAGTTAAGAGTCTTAAACATGAACAGCACTCAACTATGGAGCAGTGGTAGCCCAATGGTAACGGCCGCGACATACATGTTGTAGGTCGAAGGTTCAAACACAGGCAAGCGCTTTTCTTTTTGTAAATAATGTCATCACCACTGTTTGAAAATGGTGAAGAAGAACATCGCAAGGAAACCGGTATGTCTTAGAACCAAAATTCGAAGACATGTGATATCTACCAACCTGCACTGGGCCCGCGTGGTAGATTACAGCCCACCTTCTCGAAAAGAGGAGGCCTGTGTCCCAGTAGTGGGAACATTATAGGCTGATTGTGCTAATAATTAATCCAATTACTACATCTCAAAGATAAACCAATTTAATTCATCAATTTCAAGAAACAAACTCATTTACCTACGCTAAATATTAGGAATCGAAAATATCCTATCGAATTGATATGTGAATCATCAAAGCTCTATCTAAATAAATAATATTTCAACACTCGATTCCAATTTATTGACTATACATTCTGGCGTATTTATGTAAAGGCGTTGTGCACACAAGAGTCAAAACTGTTCCAGAATAATATTTAAAACAATTTTTTAAGTGATAACTTCTTTGTGCGTACTTTGCGCTCTGAACAGTGAACCAAATTGGGATCCTACCCTCTAAGACCGTCATCGAAGGTACGAGCCCGTTCGAAAGTATAGTTAGAAACTTCGAAGTGAACCTTGCACCTCATTAAAAGCTTTTTTAGACTGGCAAAAATATAATGGTCAGTAGGGAATAGACCTCGAAGTCACGCTGAATCAGGTATACTCGTCTTCAGTGGGTCGGTGACGCTGAATCGGGTATACTGGGCTCCAGCCGTAAGTTTTCACTTCTATCGTGTGATCATACGGATTGAACACACGCTTTTTATTGTATGGGCGTCTTCATTGTTTTCATAAAGCGATAGAAAGATCATTATCATCTCAGCCGAAAGACATCCAGTGCTGGACATAAGCCTCCTCCAAGCACCTTCATTGCATGATATTGTGTGGCCGTATCTCTCTCTGGAAACAGGTTGCTACATGTTGCCATCGCCCGAAATTGCTGGATGTAGTCATGACGTCATAGTTGATCAGGACTGAGCAATTTTGGTTGCCCGTGTAAGCGTAGCTTTAGAAACAGTGTTGTAACTTGTAACGAGTCTTAATTTTCTTTGAACGATAATCAGACTTATTAAGACAGCCTTGACTCAGGTCTGCACACAGCCTAAGAATCATTTAGATATAATAATAAAATTGAATGTCTATTTTTAACAGGTGCTGATGTACTATAGACAGTTGTGTGGTATTTCAATATTAAAATGGGGAAACCCTTGCGCTGCTACTAAAAGCAACTAAAAGGAGCATTAAAGAGATAGGCAGCCATAGCCAACTTGTATAAATGTTCATCAATTTTATTAAAGCCATTGATCATTTTGACGGTTCTTTGCTTTAACGTATGAAGGAGATATACTAAGCAGCAGTTGATATCTGCAACCACATAGTCTTGTAAAGGAGTAACTTTTACCCAGGAGCTCCTTTCAATCAACTCAGCCTATTGCAGTCCACCGCTGGACATAGGCCTATCCCAGGCTGCGTCACAACACCCTTTCCTCTGCCTTCCGCATCCAGTTCGTCCCAGCTACCTTCTTAAGGTCGTCCGTCCATCTAGCTGGGGCGCGTCCCACACTACGCTTTATTTGAAAGGAACTGAGGAAAGAAAGATGATTGTCTATTCAATGGTGGTAATAATCTAAATTACTTGGTGCTTACCAGGGGCCCGTGGCTAAATAATTGCTTTTCATGAGGTCAAGTTAGGAGCAAGCAGGATTTTTTTTAATATGTTATATCTGCGGTTCTATGCAGTGGACTGCAACATTACTACCTAAACTTCTGTAAACCTTACGTATTATATATGTTGTAGTTGTTTATTATCCCTTAATAAATAAAATGAAATAAAATAAAACCAACAAGCGACCGAATCAAAAATAATTGAAAACTTCACAAATATGAAAAAAGACAAATGACTCTCTATAAGTAATTAACAGAACAATACGAAAACGAAATCGTCAAATAACATTGTAGGTAGAGGTGCACACGACGAAATATCAAGCTATACATAATATTATTCATTATAACCTGACCTCGCATTTCATAGGCTTTCTGTACGCTGGCAGATCAACATAAACTGGAACACAGCTAGATATGTTTACATATAGTAGAATATTTTATTAAGCGAATGTAACTGATTGATATTCTCACTTGATGAATAATATAGATGTTTTTTATTGTAATATGGATTTGTTAATTAATAATACAAATGTCACATTAATTGGAGGAATGGTTTACGAAGCTATTAATAAGCTAAATAATGAATTAAATATGGAAGATAGAACTGAAAACAATATGGTTAGAAACAACATCTGACTAGATTGAGAATACTTATAGAAGTTAAATTACAAGCAGTAAAAAAAACAAAACCATTATCATGAAAATATGTATAATCCGCGCACTTATTTACATTCGCGATTCGATCCACAGACACTTATTTAGGTACACGCCCTTCAATAAAATGTAATGGAATCTGTCGGACATCTATATAGTCGAAGAATCTTAGTAAATATTATTTTTCGTAAGAAATCCGTCAACATTATTATTTTCTACTATGATTTATTCCGTGGCTTCAACGAGTTTGGTTGAGTTCGGAATTTTAACTTGTTATCTGTGATAAATTGTTATCAATTCCATCCACTTCATCGTCATCATCTATTTTAATTTATATTTCAAAAGTTAGATTATATTATAACAATCTAACTTTTGAAATATAAATTAAAATTTACCTTTTACCTTTTAGTCTTTGTAGATTCCTGCGTTTCAGATGAACCTGAAAAAGAAAAGATAGTTATCATTAGTTAAACACTTATTTAAATCAACTTTTTGATTGACTGGCTGCTTTTAAATTCGATAGGTACAAACTTTTTACGAGATAATAAAACCATTATCTCTTAGGTATAACTTACGAACATTTGATATGAATGGGCTGGCTGCACCGAAAATCAGTTTATCATTTTTATAGCTCTTTTTAACGATCATTCGTCTGGCGTGTGTTAGACTGGATATTATGGTCGGTCAATGATTTTTGAGCGGCCCAAATTGGAGGGCGGTACAATGACAAAAACTGTTGCAGTATCATTATTTTTTCATCGCACAAAATAGGTTTGTCATGCAAAAACGAAATTGTCTAATCGAAAAAAATGGCATTAGGTACCAAAATTGCATGCGAATTTTTTCGGTGCAGTTTTAATTGAGCAAAATGAGACAGTATAACAACACCATGTACAGTGAAAATAATGAACTGTCATCACTTTTCCGTTTTCCAGGAAGCTGGGGCCATGGGCTATTATTACCATAATTGCTTAATTACCTACCGTTGGATTCGTAGGCGAATTTTGTTGCTCATTAAACCGGCTTACAGACTCGTCATATGATTTTTATGTAATAATTGGTTGATCGTGGGCCTTCACAATTGGCCAATAATCACCTATACTACGCTTACCGCTACGCTTTGAAAAGAGATTGGTGATCGCTTAAAAATGATGTTTTATGTGACAAGAGGTTACATTTGAACGCATCTTTGGTACAGCCAGCCAACTTTAACGACTCTAAAAGAATCTTATAGAGATCTAGTGGACCTTCGATATTTAAATCGATATGATCTACTTATTTAATACATTGCTTTTTATATTAATGTCGTAGAAATTTACTTTCAACATTCACCAATATCGCCATTAATAAAACGTAGAATATGCCAAATTATTAAACTCAAAGCATTAATTTATTTCAAATAAACCAATTACAGGCACTTTTGAATTGTCAAGGGGACGCTCAGTCAGAAAGATGAAGCTAGTTGCCCATTCCAAAGCGTAATAGGTACAGTCAACAAAAGAGATAAGTATGCAGGATCGTCGGATATACTTGAAGTTTAGTTAGAAACCGATGGATGTTGTCGACTGAAATTTATTTTGATAAATAAGCTGTTTGTTTTCTATTAATAAAATAAAATTTTATTCGAGAACATCCATCGGTTTCTTACTAAACTTCAACTATATCCGACGATCCTGCATACTTTTGTTGACTGTACCTATGGGGAAGAATGGGGAAGAAACTCAACGGTAAAACTACAAACGATCTTATTTCATGCACA
The DNA here is from genome assembly GCA_963669345.1 of Gortyna flavago. Lineage (NCBI taxonomy): Eukaryota > Metazoa > Arthropoda > Insecta > Lepidoptera > Noctuidae > Gortyna > Gortyna flavago. The sequence continues at coordinate 5,053,278 of OY770148.1, forward strand.
CGTTCCCAAAATTATTCAAATTTTTTACCTCTACAGATTAATCGTACAAATAAGTGTCGGTTAACTTTCACCTTGCTGCCATTAAACTCATTCATCTTCACTATACAATGCATAACGAGACAAGTGCACTTTATCTTCAAAGTATTTTGTAGCTGTTCATTTTAAATAGAGAATTATATTTGTTTTCGAATACATAAAATTTACAATATTTAACATATTTCAGGGAGAATGAAATTGTAACTTTGCTATTTTTTACAAGATGTACACTGTCCATGTTCTATGAATCACAAACATTGTGCAGAAGAATAAATGTCTGTGGTTTGGTAGGTATTTTCGCAGAGGTCTGTCAGAGGCTTCATTTCAGTCTGCATAGCATTCACCAATATTTTTGCTAGTATGGCAACGAGAGCAAACAAGTATCTACCAATTTTGGTAAGAAACTACGTTTCCTGGTACAAAAAATACAATCTTGTACGCCTTCACGAAAAACTAATGTTTTTAGTAGATAGTATCATACAAACAAGGGTAAAAATCTGAGCAAAAACTAGCGTCCAATTAGATTTCTTGTACCGATTATTCCTACTGTATTATGAGAAATTAATGAACTGAAAAAAGGCAAAGAATTATTCGACAGAAAATCTGTATTTGTGCCTGAAGCGAGGCTATATTAAATTGGCCTTACTAATGTTCAAATAATAAATGGTTTACCTACCTGTCTTTGGAAAATATGTAGTACTCGTACGTTCTATAATATTTTAACCCGCGTAAGTGGCCAGCAATTCACCTGAACCGGCTTATGCGAAAAAATGTCTGCCCATTATTGTGTGAAAAGGCTATTGTGTTCCATTTTGAATTTCTGTGTGTAATGGTGTACGTTTTTTAATTTTTATAATTTTTCAAGCTATTGTTGCGATTAATTGTGTGGGTTTTTGAGGTTATTAACAATATTTATTTTGTGTTCCGAATTAACTTACCTAATAGGTATCAGATGTTTATTTCACCGTTATGTTTTTATTATGCTGCAATAGAATTTGGTAAAGTAAATAGTATATTGCATAATCAGCCAATAATGTTGTCATTGCTAGGACACAGGCCTCCTCTCGGTGAGAGAGAGTAGGTCGTAATCCACCACGCAGACCCAGTGAGGGTTGGTAGATAAATTTATAATATACTGAAATTAACATAATTATGTGAAAGAAAGTCTGCTATATACTAAATCAAATCTCCCATAAGTTCATTACATAAAAAGGAGCGCAACCGTTTAACTATCTCGCATAAAAACGTATATAACACAAAATCCAATCTCAGATTTCCTGTCCGAATCTCCGAGACTGGCCCAATATCTATTTGTTGAAAGACCGCTATTGGTTCGGGAACCGGACTTAATAAAGTTAGGGAGCAACACCCGGCAAAATTGTCGGGAAAAGTAGAAGTCTCAAATGGAGAACATCAACGATGGGACTGGATTAAGCTATCAAAATCTGGCATCAAGGGATCCTTCGCAATCGGGTTCTGACGACCAATCCCTACCCCTAAGGCGTGTCCTACCGCCGGCGACAAACGAGAAGCGAGTAGAGCTAGCAAATAAAAACGAGTTGGCGAGGAGTGCGCGATGGTGACGAGTGATTACTCGCTGGTATGCGTATGTACCAAGTGTGAGTCTCTCGGCTAGTGGTCTGCCCGCCAAGCGAGTGTCACAAAGCGAGTATTCTCTTTGATAGCTCTTGTCGCTGTGACAAACGAGTACTCGCCCGCGGTATCAACGGTCAGTGACCAACTATTTATTACTTATATGTATCTCTTTAATGTATACGGGGCCTATACTCTTTTGTACTTTTTACTTCTTAAGCGAGAAAATTGTTGAAAGCTACTTAGTCGCTTCCTAGTCGGCGCGTCGGAGCGGTGAGACAAGTGCCTTGTGTCGATGACGTGTATACATCCATGTCTGTAATGTGTGTGTGTTGTATTGTAATGTATTTGGGTTTCCTTATTTACTTGACTACCCTTTTGCTAACGAGGAGAACCCAGATGATGATTGGAAGAACAAATTTTGTGAATGCAGTAGTTAATCAGGGGTTGTGTCTGATTGTAAGCGTGTTGATTAGAATGAATTGCTTTAGAGATAATTGCAATGGAGAAATGTATTGAGAGTTTAGTATATTCTGAAACTTTTTACACGATGTTTACTAGGCTTTCCGCTTCTTATCTATCTTTCTTCTAATATATAAAATTCTCGTGTCACAATGTTAGTTACCATACTCCTCGGAAACGGCTTGACCGATTTTTGTAGAATTTTATATGCATATTCAGTAGGTCTGAGAATCGGCTACTATCTATTTTGCATAGGTACCCCTAAATCGAAACTTACGCGGGTGAAACTGCGGGGCGCAGCTAGTAATATATAAGATAATCTTTAAGCGTCTTATTTGTGAAGAATAAACCATTTTTCTTTCTTTTGGGAAAGCCATTTTCATTTTTTTTTCTCTGCAGTCAGTGAAAACTTATTTTTATTTCTTTATATCATAACATAGATTACTTTGAACTACTCTTCCTTATGACACATGATGAATGAGTGTGAATGCGTAAAAATACTGATACAAATAAATAAATAAATGCTGATAATATTCAAACTCAAATGCCTCAACCAAAATTAGAGCTAATTTTAATTGTTCAAAGTCAACCCAGAAATACCAACCTTTCACCGTACGGAGAAGTAATTATGTAGAACAATGTTATTATCTAAACTGCGAGTTTTTAATGTAACATTACAAACCTTATGATCTAGAAGAGCTGCATTATGGATTGTCTACTGCAAGTTAAAATAGTCTGTCTTTGGTAATAATATTGAGCAAGAGTTTTATGTATTATGTGTGTTTTGTACGTGTGTAACATTATTTATATCCTTTATTTCATTTTATACGTATAAATTATGTTTTTAAATATTATATTATTTTTATATGATATCAAAATATGAAAACATTTAAAAATATTAAAAATAGTAGCCCACCGGTATCGGGAACAGGGTCCAAGCTATCGGCGGCGCCGGTCGGGACTCCAAAGAGAGGAACCTCCTAACAATGCGGGCCGTGTCCAGAAGTAACGCTTTCTGAATCAAACCCTTGATCTAGCTGCCCTACGAGAGCCTCCATAGGTGTTGATCGAGGCTCTTTGCTATTAACATTAACATTTTTAGTGTTAACACTATTTTATTTTTTATTTGAGAAAACAAACAGTCGTACATGGTATATTATATCTAGATTTTCCGTATGCTATAAGTAAATGTACAATCCGCTATGTTTTTACATGTTAATAGCTTATAATAGATACAGTTTTGGTAAAGTTAATAAAATCAATATATAACAACAATAAAATTTTTTCGTTATCTTAAAATCTAATACGTAGTTCGTGAAGAGCGTTTCCGACGTACGGCATTTCATACAAACTTTCAGGCCCTTGTTTTTCGAAATGAATGGACCGATTTTAATGAAACGTCGCGCGTCGTACGTATAAGCATACAAAGGTCTAAAAAGTTAGTTAAGAACATTTTCGAAAAATAATGGTACATCCAAATTAGACCGATTTTAAATTTTCCATAGAAACAGAGATTTCCATTTATCTTTTTTTAAATAAGACATTTCGAAAATGTTCTGTGTGCGTTGTAGTAAGGAAATTCATACAAAGAATACTGAATGGCTCGAGTTGACATTATGGTAACGATCCCTTTCCAATTTGATACGTGTACTATGACCGTTATAATAAACTCAGCAGTACGTGAAACAACACATGCTTTTCTTGTTCATCTCAATTTCACGTGTGGTGTTATGTGCCAACTTGTCTATCTTTCAATCAATCAATTGTTTACCAAAACCAGCTGACAACTGGCAATGCTAACCGCGTTGCCAGTTGCCAGCTGGTTTTAGTTTTCACTTTTGTTAGACGTATTTGGCAGATGAATGAGGTATTAAGTACGAGTACAGTCTTCCATTGACATCTTAATGACGTCATAAATTGCACGTGTCATCATCTGTGAACGTTTGAGGGATATTTTTAATCTGTTGCTTACAGTTAGGAATTATTATTTATGGTTGCATTTTCTATACCTACTCACAAAAAAATAAAAGTGTCTGTTTGACACTATAAACGGTAAGTACTTATAACAAAAAAAAAAACTATTTATAAAAAAATTGTCGATATATCTGTCTGTTTGTTCCGGCTAATCACGGAGACGGCTGGACCGATTTTGATGAAATTTTCACAGGCCGATTGCTGATGTTATAAGGAGTAACTTAGGCTTTTATTTTAGAAAAAGCCCCGCGCAAAAACATTAAAACCGCGGCAGTCGCGGGCACAGCTAGTCGTGAATATAATCTCATGAATAATGAAACGAATAATTTAAGTTCATCATTTATTAACGTTTCCAATTTTAATGGTTACTTAATCTTGGTTTTGTTGAAAGTTTTATTTTGACTAATGGTCTTTAAAACGCTTGTTAATGTATCAATAAATCTCAGCAGATTCGAAACAAAGGCACACTCATGTTAAGTTCTTTTCATTATTTATTTCTATGTCAGAAGTGTTTATTTTTCATTCAGTGATCTTATGATCAATGTTTCACATTTCGCCCACTTTCCGTACGATCAAGTTATTTTGCTGACTTTAAGTATTGTAGATATTAGTCTCAAAATCCGAAGTCTTACCGATGATGTTACAATATTTTGGTGTCTTGAAAATTGAGGGGATTATCGCTAAGCTAATGGCTGTAGGTACGGGTCGATCGATCAGATTAAGCTACGCTTGCCATGATTGGTCCGTGGATGGGTGACCATCTAACATGCCAAGACCCCTCCGTGCCTCGGAAAGCACGTTAAGCCGTTGGTCCCGGCTATCACTCGTGTATCTTTGACAGTCGTTACATGTCGTCAGAAGCCCGAAAGTCTGACAACCAGTCTTTCAAGGGGTATAGAGTAATACGATACCCTTATATCCATCCTATTATATCCTTCGCAGTTCCTTAGGCAGTCGCTCCATGTAAAATATTGGTTTTCAGCTGCATCCGGTTAGACTGGAAGCCGACCCCAACGTAGTTGGGAAAAGGCTAGGCCGATGATGATGGTCTCTTGAAAATGGTGACAGAAGGTGGCGACTTGGTTCGAGTTATCATAAAGAAATAAAAAAAAATCGTAAGCAGTACTTATTCACTATATTTAGTCAAACAATTATGTTTTTAGAGTGTACTACCTGCGCCCCGCGGTTTCACCCGCATGAGTGTCGATCCCGTGAGACAAAAAGGTGCCTATATGTTAATCCATGCAGGATGTCAGCTACCTCCATACAAAATTTGTGAAGAAATAGCAAACATATAAACACACACACTCACTCACAAACTTTTACCTTTAAAATATTAGTGTGAAATGTGATTTTAGTACAATAAAAACCTATTCATATTGTTTGGCACTGTTCCAAATAAAAAACAAAAAGATTTAGCTAAAACGCCTCTGGCTTCAGGTACCAGAGGCGTTTTAGCTCAATTGTTTTCTTTATTTATTCCATCGAACATAGAATTCGATACTGCCAGTTGCATGACTGCGCTTTTTGGGTTTAACGAATGAATATTATGTTACCAATATTTTTGGAACAATAGCATATTTTTTATTAAATCTATTTCAGGCGCAACTGGCAAACAACGAACGTACTTTCGTTTCTTTGTTAGAACTAAATGTATATTAAAACAAAAAATGTTGTGCAAAATAAATAAATAAAATATGGTGAAAATAAACAATTTTTTATTTAAGTAAGTCTGTCTGGTTTGGTCTCAATTTGTTGTAATCAAATCAAATTAGTGTCCATTATTCGACTTAAATTAGTCAAAAAAATGAGGTATTCCACTCAAAGCACTGTGTTCAACAGCACTTGGACGAACGGCACCTGAGTACTTCCACTAACCGCACTGAAACAAAATTTTGTAACGTGCAGTTCGGTGGAACAATTTATCGTCGGCAGTAGGTACCTACCTAAAACTAGATGTTTTAGGCAGCTGAGATCTTTGCCTTTCAATGTATTTCTATGAGGATTTCAATTTGAAATTATCCAATTACTGTTGTCTCTGATGTAAGAAATTGAAGCATTTTGTTCACGCATTTAAAGTTAACCTTCAGATTATGAATTAAATCTCATTTCTATACACTGAAATGACAAATATAAAGTCACAAACATAATGATCTACCTATCAAATCAGCTTGTCCACCGCATGCCAAATTGAGCACCTGAGTGAAATGGGTTATAATAATCCAGCCATAGGTCACTGACCTTTCAATATTTATATTAGTAGAGGTGTCGATAGGAACAAAACGTATATCTACTTATGATTTAATACAAACATATAAAAATACCACCTGGTGATCTGTTCGTCGTGAACGGAAAAAAACGTGATCAATACTACATTTTTATAGTTTTAAAACGAAAGGTGAATTCAAAGATAAAGGGCCAAAGAATTGGGTCAATTATTTTTGCTCAAAGACTTTGGACGATCGCCAAAAATTAATGGTGTGTTAAAGATAGTAGGTATTCGTTAAAATATGTCAATATGTTTATTGATTTTATTAATGTTATAGTAATCAACACAGCTGTTGTGTAAGTAACTTGAATCTTTAAATAACTGCTGAACGGTTAAAACTGTGGCTTTGTTTTAATTCCTAACCGATCAGAAATAGTTTCTTAATCTATATTAAGAAACTATTTCTGATCGGTTAGTATAGACTAATACTAATAATAAATCTGAAGAGTATATTTGTTTGTCGGAACGCGCTAATCTGTAGAACTGCCAGTCGGGTCTTAAAAACATTTTTTATTATTTATTTATTTATTAGATACTTAAAGCACATAAATTTACAGAGGCGGACTTAATGCCATGGGCATTTTCTACCAGTCAACCTTTGGGTGATGCAGAGACAAACAATGGTAGGTGCAATCATGAAATATGAGGAATAAATATTTTAAATATTAATATATTCTTATATCTTTTTCCATTTAATATCCTAATTCTTGAGGAAGGCATAGGTTCTTAAAGTCATCCTATGATCTGTAGGAGCCGAGCGAAAAGAAGAAAAATTCAGAATGGACATGCAAAGTAAAATGCCTGTCTGGGTTCGAATAGTACGACCTACAACTCACACCGCATACACACACACCCTCACACACACACACATACACACACACATAGTCACGGCCGTTTCCACTGGGCCAGCACTGCTGTGTGTGTGCTGTGTTAATAATGGGATCAAAACAAAGGTGCATTACAAGTTTATTGACTTACTTCCACGAACTATTTATCAGAACACATTGTTTTAAGTAATGTTAAAACATTAGTAACTTTGATGTTTAACAGCTGTGCTAATATGTGACGTGTGTGATTCATTTGTTTTAGTTTTTAGTTTGAATAAGGCAACAGATGGAAATTTATTTGTACTAGTAGAAAATGTTTGTAAATGATTACATATTTCTATTTCTATAATTTTCTACTACATAGAGTGTAATTTAAAAACGACATTCCTGTAGTTAAAAAAAAACCGTCCAACTGCGATTTGGACTCGCACACGAAGGGTTCCGTACCACCATACAATATTTAACACTACATATAAAATAACGGCAAAATATCTCGTTTGTCGTATGAGAGCCCCCCTCAAATTTTGTTTTTAGTACTTGTTGTTATAGCGGCAACAGAAATACACATTCTGTGAAAATTTCAACTGTCTAGCTATCACGGAGATACAGCCTGGTGACAGACGGACGGATGGACGGACAGCGGAGTCTTAGTAATAGGGTCCCGTTTTACCCTTTGGGTACGGAACCCTCAAAAGTGTCTGGCTCTCATTCGCCATGTGTGCAGATGCATTAAGACGCCCAAAAGACTCATCACAAAGCTATCAACTACGCATTCCTTACCTGCATGAAACTAATGAGTTGGTATTTAAATAGGTACAGTCGCCAGCACATCAACCTAATACAATCTGTCAAATTTTCCCAATCAACTTTGAACCTTATGCTTTAGCGATAAAGTTGATAATCTATTAAAGAAATTTGACAGATTGTAGTAGGTTGATGTGCTGGCGTCTGTACAATACTAATGCTGAAAAAAGGTTTTTATTTTTGGTATGTAAAAACGCTATTCGCGCAATGTAACACACGCAAAACATTGTGCGAAAAAGATAAGTACTTTTTTAGTCAGAAAAGTAATGATAGCCGCACGGGCAGATCGTTGCCGCGGTTAGTATGTGGATGGGAGATCATCTAGACATACCAAGACCTTTCTGTGCCTCGAAAAGCACGTTTGGCCGTTTGTCCCGGATAACATTCGTGGCTCTTTCACTTTTGTTCACCAAACTCATTTACCTACGCTAAATATTAGGAATCGAAAATATCCTATCGAATTGATATGTGAATCATCAAAGCTCTATCTAAATAAATAATATTTCAACACTCGATTCCAATTTATTGACTATACATCTGGCGTATTTATGTAAAGGCGTTGTGCACACAAGAGTCAAAACTGTTCCAGAATAATATTTAAAACAATTTTTTAAGTGAAAACTTCTTTGTGCGTACTTTGCGCTCTGAACAGTGAACCAAACTGGGATCCTACCCTCTAAGACCGTCATCGAAGGTACGAGCCCGTTCGAAAGTATAGTTAGAAACTTCGAAGTGAACCTTGCACCCCATTAAAAGCTTTTTTAGACTGGCAAAAATAAAATGGTCAGTAGGGAATAGACCTCGAAGTGACGCTGAATCAGGTATACTCGTCTTCAGTGGGTCGGTGACGCTGAATCGGGTATACTGGGCTCCAGCCGTAAGTTTTCACTTCTATCGTGTGATCATACGGATTGAACACACGCTTTTTATTGTATGGGCGTCTTCATTATTTTCACAAAGCGATAGAAAGACGTACAGTGCTGGACATAAGCCTCCCCCAAGCACCTTCGTTGCATGATATTGTGTGGCCGTATCTCTCTCTGGAAACAGGTTGCTACATGTTGCCATCGCCCGAAATTGCTGGATGTAGTCGTGACATTATAGTTGACCAGGGCTGACCAATTTTGGTTGCCCGTCTAGGCACAGCTTTAGAAACAGTGTTGTAACTTGTAACGAGTCTTAATTTTCTTTGAACGATAATTAGACTTATTAAGACAGCCTTGACTCAGGTCTGCACACAGCCTAAGAATCATTTAGATATAATAATAAAATTGAATGTCTATTTTTAACAGGTGCTAATGTACTATAGACAGTTGTGTGGTATTTCAATATTAAAATGGGGAAACCCTTGAGCTGCTCCTAAAAGCAACTAAAAGGAGTATTAAGGAGATAGGCAGTCATAGCCAACTTGTATAAATGTTCAATTTTATTAAAGCCATTAATCATTTTGACGGTTCTTTGCTTTAACGTATGAAGGAGATATAATAAGCAGCAGTTGATATCTGCAACTACATAGTCTTGTAAAGGAGTAACTTAGTTACCCAGGAGCTCCTTTGAATCAACTCAGCCTATTGCAGTCCACTGATGGACATAGGCCTATCCCAGGCTGCGTCACAACACCCTGTCCTCTGCCTTCCGCATCCAGTTCGTCCCAGCTACCTTCTTTAGGTCGTCCGTCCATCTAGCTGGGGCGCGTCCCACACTACACTTTATTTGAAAGGAACTACGGAAAGAAAGATGATTGTCTATTCAATGGTGATAATAATCTAAATTACTTGGTGCTTACCAGGGGCCCGTGGCTAAATAATTCCTTTTCATCAGGTCAAGTTAGGAACAAGCAGAATTTTTTTTAATATGTTCTATCTGCGGTTCTATGCAGTGGACTGCAACAGTACTACCTAAACTTCTGTAAAAATTACGTATTATATATGTTGTAGTTGTTTATTATCCCTTAATAAATAAAATTAAATTAAATAAAACCAACAAGCGACCGAATCAAAAATAATTGAAAACTTCACAAATATGAAAAAAAGACAAACGACTCTCTATAAGTAATTAACAGAACAATACGAAAACGAAATCGTCAAATAACATTGTAGGTAGAGGTGCACACGACGAAATATCAAGCTATACATAATATTATTCATTATAACCTGACCTCGCATTTCATAGGCTTTCTGTACGCTGGCAGATCAACATAAACTGGAACACAGCTAGATATGTTTACATATAGTAGAATATTTTATTAAGCGAATGTAACTGATTGATATTCTCACTTCATGAATATTATAGATGTTTTTTATTGTAAAATGGATTTGTTAATTAATAATACAAATGTCACATTAATTGGAGGAATGGTTTACGAAGCTATTAAAACAATTAATAAGCTAAATAATGAATTAAATATGGAAGATAGAACTGAAAACAATATGGTTAGAAACAACATCTGACTAGATTGAGAATACTTATAGAAGTTAAATTACAAGCAGTAAAAAAAACAAAACCATTATCATGAAAATATGTATAATCCGCGCACTTATTTACATTCGCGTTTCGATCCACAGACACTTATTTAGGTACACGCCCTTCAATAAAATGTAATGGAATCTGTCGGACATCTATATAGTCGAAGAATCTTAGTAAATATTATTTTTCGTAAGAAATCCGTCAACATTATTATTTTCTACTTTGATTTATTCCGCGGCTTCAACGAGTTTGGTTGAGTTCGGAATTTTAACTTGTTATCTGTGATAAATTGTTATCAATTCCATCCACTTCATCGTCATCATCTATTTTAATTTATATTTCAAAAGTTAGATTATTTATTATAACAATCTAACTTTTGAAATATAAATTAAAATTTACCTTTTACCTTTTAGTCTTTGTAGATTCCTGCGTTTCAGATGAACCTGAAAAAGAAAAGATAGTTATCATTAGTTAAACACTTATTTAAATCAACTTTTTGATTGACTGGCTGCTTTTAAATTCGATAGGTACAAACTTTTTACGAGATAATAAAACCATTATCTCTTAGGTATAAGTTACGAACATTTGATATGAATGGGCTGGCTGCACCGAAAATCAGTTTATCATTTTTATAGCTCTTTTTAACGATCATTCGTCTGGCGTGTGTGAGACTGGATATTATGGTCGGTCAATGATTTTTGAACAGCCCAAATTGGAGGGCGGTACAATGACAAAAACTGTTGCAGTATCATTATTTTTTCATCTCACAAAATAGGTTTGTCATGCAAAAACGAAATTGTCTAATCGAAAAAAATGGCATTAGGTACTAAAATTGCATGCGAATTTTTTCGGTGCAGTTTTAATTGAGCAAAATGAGACAGTATAACAACACCATGTACAGTGAAAACAATGAACTGTCATCACTTTTCCGTTTTCCAGGAAGCTGGGGCCATGGACTATTATTAACATAATTGCTTAATTACCTACCGTTGGATTCGTAGGCGAATTTTGTTGCTCATTAAACCGGCTTACAGACTCGTCATATGATTTTTATGTAATAATTGGTTGATCGTGGGCCTTCACAATTGGCCAATAATCACCTATACTACGCTTACCGCTACGCTTTGAAAAGAGATTGGTGATCGCTTAAAAATGATGTTTTATGTGACAAGAGGTTACATTTGAACGCATCTTTGGTACAGCCAGCCAACTTTAACGACTCTAAAAGAATCTTATAGAGATCTAGTGGAACTTCGATATTTAAATCGATATGATCTACTTATTTAATATATTGCTTTTTATATTAATGTCGTAGAAATGTACTTTCAACATTCACCAATATCGCCATTAATAAAACGTAGAATATGCCAAATTATTAAACTCAAAGCATTAATTTATTTCAAATAAACCAATTACAGGCACTTTTGAATTGTCAAGGGGACGCTCAGTCAGAAAGATGAAGCTAGTTGCCCATTCCAAAGCGTAATAGGTACAGTCAACAAAAGAGATAAGTATGCAGGATCGTCGGATATACTTGAAGTTTAGTTAGAAACCGATGGATGTTGTCGACTGAAATTTATTTTGATAAATAAGCTGTTTGTTTTCTATTAATAAAATAAAATTTTATTCGAGAACATCCATCGGTTTCTTACTAAACTTCAACTATATCCGACGATCCTGCATACTTTTGTTGACTGTACCTATGGGGAAGAATGGGGAAGAAACTCAACGGTAAAACTACAAACGATCTTATTTCATGCACACGTTCCCAAAATTATTCAAATTTTTTACCTCTACAGATTAATCGTACAAATAAGTGTCGGTTAACTTTCACCTTGCTGCCATTAAACTCATTCATCTTCACTATACAATGCATAACGAGACAAGTGCACTTTACCTTCAAAGTATTTTGTAGCTGTTCATTTTAAATAGAGAATTATATTTGTTTTCGAATACATAAAATTTACAATATTTAACATATTTCAGGGAGAATGAAATTGTAACTTTGCTATTTTTTACAAGATGTACACTGTCCATGTTCTATGAATCACAAACATTGTGCAGAAGAATAAATGTCTGTGGTTTGGTAGGTATTTTCGCAGAGGTCTGTCAGAGGCTTCATTTCAGTCTGCATAGCATTCACCAATATTTTTCCTAGTATGGCAACGAGAGCAAACAAGTATCTACCAATTTTGGTAAGAAACTACGTTTCCTGGTACAAAAAATACAATCTTGTACGCCTTCATTCCTAGATAGTATCATACAAACAAGGGTAAAAATCTGAGCAAAAACTAGCGTCCAATTAGATTTCTTGTACCGATTATTCCTACTGTAATATGAGAAATTAATGACCTGAAAAAAGGCAAAGAATTATTCGACAGAAAATCTGTATTTGTGCCTGAAGCGAGGCTATATTAAATTGGCCTTACTAATGTTCAAATAATAAATGGTTTACCTACCTGTCTTTGGAAAATATGTAGTACTCGTACGTTCTATAATATTTTAACCCGTGTAAGTGGCCAGCAATTCACCTGAACCGGCTTATGCGAAAAAATGTCTGCCCATTATTGTGTGAAAAGTCTATTGTGTTCCATTTTGAATTTCTGTGTGTAATGGTGTACGTTTTTTAATTTTTATAATTTTTCAAGCTATTGTTGCGATTAATTGTGTGGGTTTTTGAGGTTATTAACAATATTTCTTTTGTGTTCCGAATTAACTTACCTAATAGGTATCAGATGTTTATTTCACCGTTATGTTTTTATTATGCTGCAATAGAATTTGGTAAAGTAAATAATATATTGCATAATCAGCCAATAATGTTGTCATTGCTAGGACACAGGCCTCCTCTCGGTGAGAGAGAGTAGATCGTAATCCACCACGCAGACCCAGTGAGGGTTGGTAGATAAATTTATAATATACTGAAATTAACATAATTATGTGAAAGAAAGTCTGCTATATACTAAATCAAATCTCCCATAAGTTCATTACATAAAAAGGAGCGCAACCGTTTAACTATCTCGCATAAAAACGTATATAACACAAAATCCAATCTCAGATTTCCTGTCCGAATCTCCGAGACTGGCCCAATATCTATTTGTTGAAAGACCGCTATTGGTTCGGGAACCGGACTTAATAAAGTTAGGGAGCAACACCCGGCAAAATTGTCGGGAAAAGTAGAAGTCTCAAATGGAGAACATCAACGATGGGACTGGATTAAGCTATCAAAATCTGGCATCAAGGGATCCTTCGCAATCGGGTTCTGACGACCAATCCCTACCCCTAAGGCGTGTCCTACCGCCGGCGACAAACGAGAAGCGAGTAGAGTTAGCAACTAAAAACGAGTTGGCGAGGAGTGCGCGATGGTGACGAGTGATTACTCGCTGGTATGCGTATGTACCAAGTGTGAGTCTCTCGGCTAGTGGTCTGCCCGCCAAGCGAGTGTCACAAAGCGAGTATTCTCTTTGATAGCTCTTGTCGCTGTGACAAACGAGTACTCGCCCGCGGTATCAACGGTCAGTGACCAACTATGTATTACTTATATGTATCTCTTTAATGTATACGGGGCCTATACTCTTTTGTACTTTTATTAAGCGAGAAAATAGTTGAAAGCTACTTAGTCGCTTCCTAGTCGGCGCGTCGGAGCGGTGAGACAAGTGCCTTGTGTCGATGACGTGTATACATCCATGTCTGTAATTTGTGTGTGTTGTATTGTAATGTATTTGGGTTTCCTTATTTACTTGACTACCCTTTTGCTAACGAGGAGAACCCAGATGATGATTGGAAGAACAAATTTTGTGAATGCAGTAGTTAATCAGGGTTTGTGTCTGATTGTAAGCGTGTTGATTAGAATGAATTGCTTTAGAGATAATTGCAATGGAGAAATGTATTGAGAGTTTAGTCTATTCTGAAACTTTTTACACGATGTTTACTAGGCTTTTCGCTTCTTATCTATCTTTCTTCTAATATATAAAATTCTCGTGTCACAATGTTAGTTACCATACTCCTCTGAAACGGCTTGACCGATTTTTGTAGAATTTTATATGCATATTCAGTAGGTCTGAGAATCGGCTACTATCTATTTTGCATAGGTACCCCTAAATCGAAACTTACGCGGGTGAAACTGCGGGGCGCAGCTAGTAATATATAAGATAATCTTTAAGCGTCTTATTTGTGAAGAATAAACCATTTTTCTTTCTTTTGGGAAAGCCATTTTCATTTTTTTTCTCTGCAGTCAGTGAAAACTTATTTTTATTTCTTTATATCATAACATAGATTACTTTGAACTACTCTTCCTTATGACACATGATGAATGAGTGTGAATGCGTAAAAATACTGATGCAAATAAATAAATAAATGCTGATAATATTCAAACTCAAATGCCTCAACCAAAATTAGAGCTAATTTTAATAGTTCAAAGTCAACCCAGAAATACCAACCTTTCACCGTACGGAGAAGTAATTATGTAGAACAATGTTATTATCTAAACTGCGAGTTTTTAATGTAACATTACAAACCTTATGATCTAGAAGAGCTGCATTATGGATTGTCTACTGCAAGTTAAAATAGTCTGTCTTTGGTAATAATATTGAGCAAGAGTTTTATGTATTATGTGTGTTTTGTACGTGTGTAACATTATTTATATCCTTTATTTCATTTTATACGTATAAATTATGTTTTTAAATATTATATTATTTTTATATGATATCAAAATATGAAAACATTTAAAAATATTAAAAATAGTAGCCCACCGGTATCGGGAACAGGGTCCAAGCTATCGGCGGCGCCGGTCGGGACTCCAAAGAGAGGAACCTCCTAACAATGCGGGCCGTGTCCAGAAGTAACGCTTTCTGAATCAAACCCTTGATCCAGCTGCCCTACGAGAGCCTCCATAGGTGTTGGTCGAGGCTCTTTGCTATTAACATTAACATTATTAGTGTTAACACTATTTTATTTTTTATTTGAGAAAACAAACAGTGGTACATGGTATATTATATCTAGATTTACCGTATGCTATAAGTAAATGTACAATCCGCTATGTTTTTACATGTTAATAGCTTATAATAGATACAGTTTTGGTAAAGTTAATAAAATCAATATATAACAACAATACAATTTTTTCGTTATCTTAAAATCTAATACGTAGTTCGTGAAGAGCGTTTCCGACGTACGGCATTTCATACAAACTTTCAAGCCCTTGTTTTTCGAAATGAATGGACCGATTTTAATGAAACGTCGTACGTATAAGTAGGATACAAAGGTCTAAAAAGTTAGTTAAGAACATTTTCGAAAAATAATGGTACACCCAAATTAGACCGATTTTAAATTTTCCATAGAAACAGAGATTTCCATTTATCTTTTTTTTAATAAGACATTTCGAAAATGTTCTGTGTGCGTTGCAGTAAGGAGATTCATACAAAGAATAATGAATGGCTCGAGTTGACATTATGGTAACGATCCCTTTACGATTTGATACGTGTACTGTGACCGTTATAATACACTCAGCAGTACGTGAAACAACACACGCTTTTCTTGTTCATCTCAATTTCACGTGTGGTGTTATGTGCCAACTTGTCTATCTTTCAATCAATCAATTGTTTACCAAAACCAGCTGACAACTGGCAATGCTAACCGCGTTGCCAGTTGCCAGCTGGTTTTAGTTTTCACTTTTGTTAGACGTATTTGGCAGATGAAAGAGGTATTAAGTACGAGTACAGTCTTCCATTGACATCTTAATGACGTCATAAATTGCACGTGTCATCATCTGTGAACGTTTGAGGGATATTTTTAATCTGTTGCTTACAGTTAGGAATTATTATTTATGGTTGCATTTTCTATACCTACTCACAAAAAAATAAAAGTGTCTGTTTGACACTATAAACGGTAAGTACTTATAACAAAAAAAAAACTATTTATAAAAAAATTGTCGATATATCTGTCTGTTTGTTCCGGCTAATCACGGAGACGGCTGGACCGATTTTGATGAAATTTTCACAGGCCGATTGCTGATGTTATAAGGAGTAACTTAGGCCTTTATTTTAGAAAAAGCCCCGCGCAAAAACATGAAAACCGCGGCAGTCGCGGGCACAGCTAGTCGTGAATATAATCTCATGAATAATGAAACGAATAATTTAAGTTCATCATTTATTAACGTTTCCAATTTTAATGGTTACTTAATCTTGGTTTTGTTGAAAGTTTTATTTTGACTAATGGTCTTTAAAACGCTTGTTAATGTATCAATAAATCTCAGCAGATTCGAAACAAAGGCACACTCATGTTAAGTTCTTTTCATTATTTATTTCTATGTCAGAAGTGTTTATTTTTCATTCAGTGATCTTATGATCAATGTTTCACATTTCGCCCACTTTCCGTACGATCAAGTTATTTTGCTGACTTTAAGTATTGTAGATATTAGTCTCAAAATCCGAAGTCTTACCGATGATGTTACAATATTTTGGTGTCTTGAAAATTGAGGGGATTATCGCTAAGCTAATGGCTGTAGGTACGGGTCGATCGATCAGATTAAGCTACGCTTGCCATGATTGGTCCGTGGATGGGTGACCATCTAACATGCCAAGACCCCTCCGTGCCTCGGAAAGCA
The DNA here is from genome assembly GCA_963669345.1 of Gortyna flavago. Lineage (NCBI taxonomy): Eukaryota > Metazoa > Arthropoda > Insecta > Lepidoptera > Noctuidae > Gortyna > Gortyna flavago. The sequence goes on from OY770148.1 coordinate 5,070,307, forward strand.
CGTTAAGCCGTTGGTCCCGGCTATCACTCGTGTATCTTTGACAGTCGTTACATGTCGTCAGAAGCCCGAAAGTCTGACAACCAGTCTTTCAAGGGGTATAGAGTAATACGATACCCTTATATCCATCCTATTATATCCTTCGCAGTTCCTTAGGCAGTCGCTCCATGTAAAATATTGGTTTTCAGCTGCATCCGGTTAGACTGGAAGCCGACCCCAACGTAGTTGGGAAAAGGCTAGGCCGATGATGATGGTCTCTTGAAAATGGTGACAGAAGGTGGCGACTTGGTTCGAGTTATCATAAAGAAATAAAAAAAAATCGTAAGCAGTACTTATTCACTATATTTAGTCAAACAATTATGTTTTTAGAGTGTACTACCTGCGCCCCGCGGTTTCACCCGCATGAGTGTCGATCCCGTGAGACAAAAAGGTGCCTATATGTTAATCCATGCAGGATGTCAGCTACCTCCATACAAAATTTGTGAAGAAATAGCAAACATATAAACACACACACTCACTCACAAACTTTTACCTTTAAAATATTAGTGTGAAATGTGATTTTAGTACAATAAAAACCTATTCATATTGTTTGGCACTGTTCCAAATAAAAAACAAAAAGATTTAGCTAAAACGCCTCTGGCTTCAGGTACCAGAGGCGTTTTAGCTCAATTGTTTTCTTTATTTATTCCATCGAACATAGAATTCGATACTGCCAGTTGCATGACTGCGCTTTTTGGGTTTAACGAATGAATATTATGTTACCAATATTTTTGGAACAATAGCATATTTTTTATTAAATCTATTTCAGGCGCAACTGGCAAACAACGAACGTACTTTCGTTTCTTTGTTAGAACTAAATGTATATTAAAACAAAAAATGTTGTGCAAAATAAATAAATAAAATATGGTGAAAATAAACAATTTTTTATTTAAGTAAGTCTGTCTGGTTTGGTCTCAATTTGTTGTAATCAAATCAAATTAGTGTCCATTATTCGACTTAAATTAGTCAAAAAAATGAGGTATTCCACTCAAAGCACTGTGTTCAACAGCACTTGGACGAACGGCACCTGAGTACTTCCACTAACCGCACTGAAACAAAATTTTGTAACGTGCAGTTCGGTGGAACAATTTATCGTCGGCAGTAGGTACCTACCTAAAACTAGATGTTTTAGGCAGCTGAGATCTTTGCCTTTCAATGTATTTCTATGAGGATTTCAATTTGAAATTATCCAATTACTGTTGTCTCTGATGTAAGAAATTGAAGCATTTTGTTCACGCATTTAAAGTTAACCTTCAGATTATGAATTAAATCTCATTTCTATACACTGAAATGACAAATATAAAGTCACAAACATAATGATCTACCTATCAAATCAGCTTGTCCACCGCATGCCAAATTGAGCACCTGAGTGAAATGGGTTATAATAATCCAACCATAGGTCACTGACCTTTCAATATTTATATTAGTAGAGGTGTCGATAGGAACAAAACGTATATCTACTTATGATTTAATACAAACATATAAAAATACCACCTGGTGATCTGTTCGTCGTGAACGGAAAAAAACGTGATCAATACTACATTTTTATAGTTTTAAAACGAAAGGTGAATTCAAAGATAAAGGGCCAAAGAATTGGGTCAATTATTTTTGCTCAAAGACTTTGGACGATCGCCAAAAATTAATGGTGTGTTAAAGATAGTAGGTATTCGTTAAAATATGTCAATATGTTTATTGATTTTATTAATGTTATAGTAATCAACACAGCTGTTGTGTAAGTAACTTGAATCTTTAAATAACTGCTGAACGGTTAAAACTGTGGCTTTGTTTTAATTCCTAACCGATCAGAAATAGTTTCTTAATCTATATTAAGAAACTATTTCTGATCGGTTAGTATAGACTAATACTAATAATAAATCTGAAGAGTATATTTGTTTGTCTGAACGCGCTAATCTGTAGAACTGCCAGTCGGGTCTTAAAAACATTTTTTATTATTTATTTATTTAATAGATACTTAAAGCACATAAATTTACAGAGGCGGACTTAATGCCATGGGCATTTTCTACCAGTCAACCTTTGGGTGATGCAGAGACAAACAATGGTAGGTGCAATCATGAAATATGAGGAATAAATATTTTAAATATTAATATATTCTTATATCTTTTTCCATTTAATATCCTAATTCTTGAGGAAGGCATAGGTTCTTAAAGTCATCCTATGATCTGTAGGAGCCGAGCGAAAAGAAGAAAAATTCAGAATGGACATGCAAAGTAAAATGCCTGTCTGGGTTCGAATAGTACGACCTACAACTCACACCGCATACACACACACCCTCACACACACACACATACACACACACATAGTCACGGCCGTTTCCACTGGGCCAGCACTGCTGTGTGTGTGCTGTGTTAATAATGGGATCAAAACAAAGGTGCATTACAAGTTTATTGACTTACTTCCACGAACTATTTATCAGAACACATTGTTTTAAGTAATGTTAAAACATTAGTAACTTTGATGTTTAACAGCTGTGCTAATATGTGACGTGTGTGATTCATTTGTTTTAATTTTTAGTTTGAATAAGGCAACAGATGGAAATTTATTTGTACTAGTAGAAAATGTTTGTAAATGATTACATATTTCTATTTCTATAATTTTCTACTACATAGAGTGTAATTTAAAAACGACATTCCTGTAGTTAAAAAAAAACCGTCCAACTGCGATTTGGACTCGCACACGAAGGGTTCCGTACCACCATACAATATTTAACACTACATATAAAATAACGGCAAAATATCTCGTTTGTCGTATGAGAGCCCCCCTCAAATTTTGTTTTTAGTACTTGTTGTTATAGCGGCAACAGAAATACACATTCTGTGAAAATTTCAACTGTCTAGCTATCACGGAGATACAGCCTGGTGACAGACGGACGGATGGACGGACAGCGGAGTCTTAGTAATAGGGTCCCGTTTTACCCTTTGGGTACGGAACCCTCAAAAGTGTCTGGCTCTCATTCGCCATGTGTGCAGATGCATTAAGACGCCCAAAAGACTCATCACAAAGCTATCAACTACGCATTCCTTACCTGCATGAAACTAATGAGTTGGTATTTAAATAGGTACAGTCGCCAGCACATCAACCTAATACAATCTGTCAAATTTTCCCAATCAACTTTGAACCTTATGCTTTAGCGATAAAGTTGATAATCTATTAAAGAAATTTGACAGATTGTAGTAGGTTGATGTGCTGGCGTCTGTACAATACTAATGCTGAAAAAAGGTTTTTATTTTTGGTATGTAAAAACGCTATTCGCGCAATGTAACACACGCAAAACATTGTGCGAAAAAGATAAGTACTTTTTTAGTCAGAAAAGTAATGATAGCCGCACGGGCAGATCGTTGCCGCGGTTAGTATGTGGATGGGAGATCATCTAGACATACCAAGACCTTTCTGTGCCTCGAAAAGCACGTTTGGCCGTTTGTCCCGGATAACATTCGTGGCTCTTTCACTTTTGTTCCGAGTCATCAGAAGACTGACAGTCAGACTCAGTAACTGGGCAGTAGAGGTCAGATAGGCAGTCACTTCATGTAAAATACTGGTACTCAACTGCATCCGGTTAGACTGCAAACCGACCCGAAGATTGTTGAGAAAAGGCTAGGCAGATGATGATGTTAAAATAAAACATAGATTTTTATCGCATCCTTTTCCATAGAGACATTTCATCGCAAAACGTTCATATTACGAACATTGTTATCTATGAACCATTCTAGTTTTTGCCCGTGACATTGCTTAAGAGACATTCAGACGATCGTTTTAGTAGTTCAGTTGATATCGTGCCAGAAATGTTTCAGTCAATTCAACATTTTAATTTATTTAGTCATTTGAGTTCGTATTTATTTAGGCTGCAGTAAATTATTTCCTGTTGGCTGGAAGTGCATTTTTATTTTTTCTATCGAATGGTGTAATAATATAATAGGTGTGTTTTTTTTATCAACAGGTTTGATTCCTGGCTAGAAATATAGATTTTTTTAAATCCAATGATGCAGTTTTAGTTTTCATCAAAATCGATCCCGCGACTCCTTTGAGTTGAGAACTTTCGCTATTCCTCATAGTTTCGGATTTGGCCATCCACGCCCACTTGAAAAATTCAGCCTGTAGGTACATAATAATAATATACAAGTGTATAATAAAAAAAAAGAAAAAGACCGGAGCTCATTGGGCATCAAAAAAGACTGGAGCTCATTGGGCATCAAAAAATTCGTCCGCATCACTGTCAATGGGATAAGTGCCCAAAAGGCTGGCAGCATACTACTATAATACATATTATATTATATACAACGTGGTTGTATATAATACAATATGTATTTAGTGTTAAATTGTAAAATACTTTAAGTAAGTGTGCTAAAAATAAAAACTTGAAACAAGTTATGAAACAAAAATATTAGTTTTATCTATAAGATTAACAAATATTATGTCATGATTCTGATAAAATATTTTAACCTTTTGACCGCTCGTGTCGTATTTCTGCGACAGAGAACATGCATGATTTTTTCGTTCTATGTTCGTCCTATTAACTGCGTGGTACCACTAAAACCATTATTAAATACAGATAAAAACTTTTTGACTATTTTTAATCGATACAACGATTGCTCCTCCTTATTTATTGCAGGTATTATTTGATAGATTTATAGCCGCGCGCTAGGGGCACGGCAATTGATATTAGCCAAGCGCTTAAAGGGGTAATAAAAACGTACCTAGTACTTATCACATTTCAACACAATTTCAACAGAGTCATCTCTTTCACGCTAACCAAAACATCAGGGTAATCATCAACATCATCTTGAGAAAACAGTTCTCATCCCATGCTCAGCTGCCCTTACTATCATCATACCATTGCAAAACGTTTTTAGATTTACGACCGACGAAAATAAAATATTTTAGCATTGTCTTTAAGTGAATGTTTTGAATGCAGACAGTTTATATGTTGTTTATGCTCGTGGGATTAGAATGTATGGAATGATAAGATCTTTTTATTTTGAATGTTATAATCTAGTTAGATTCGAATCTAGGTTCGCGTTATATGGGTTTAGCACTTTGTGAAGAAGCTTGTCCAGGAAAGTTTGTATTACGACCAAAGATACCATAAGGGTTCGTTTCGACTCAGATGGAGACGAGCAGAGCTGAGAGAATTGATCAATCACATTGGTTGTATTCTGCATCGCGTCTCTTATCTCATCTGCGATTGGCCCATTCCCGCCCACACATCTCCGGTCCGTTCAGCTTGTCCCAGTGAACACGGACACTATTTCTACCGTAAAGTAGCGTGCTGTGAGCAGCGGGATTGTCCGAAAGGGTTACCGCTGCCCCGGAACATAAAGGGCTAAGGAAGGAACACGGATGGGTTTTAGTCAGTAAGAGTCTGACACTCCCTTCCGCTCCACCCAGAGCGGGAGGGGTCATTTGATGATTTCCCATCCTTAAAAAAAAAAAAAAAAAGTAGCGTGCTGTGTACCGTTTTGGTGCCGGTGTAATACTGGCTCATGAGATTGTACTACCTTTGTCATTGGGATGGCTACGCCACTGGTATTGCAGACCTCCACATGGTGGTGGCGGTAGTCTAATGACAGAAATATGAGCTTATGTGTTCGTCGTTGATAATAATTGATGAAAGTATCGTTGGATGCTTAGGCATCCTAACGCGAATATCTGCATTTGTCTGTGTCTCGCTCTCTAGTCCAAAAGCAGTGTGTGCGGAGTAAGGCCCCGTTCACACGGCGACGATCAGTACGTTATTTAACTGTTTAATTTTGGGATCACATGGCAGTTTCATACTGCATTTGTTTTTAACTGTATGAACATTGGGATGTTGACGTGTGATCCCAACTTTTTACCGCAAAAAACCGTACTGATCATCTCCGTGTGAACGGGGTCTAAGTGTAGAAATAAAGAACGATCGTATTATCAGAAACAAAATTACGTTTCAGATAATACGATCATTCTTTATTTCATAAATTATACCAGTGTCTCCAATGTTCATTTCTATGTGAAACGATGTTAAGCCTTTTGTTCCCATACCTTATAACAATATATTCTGTAATAGTTACAAGTTTAATCACCTCTAAATTAACCATCTGTGTTTTCTGCCATTGTTCTACGTGAATCTACCTACTTCAATTATAACTCTGATCTTATCAAAAGTTAAAACAATGAAAAATGCTTAACAAATTGTTTTTTCTCAAGATTAGTTTCTGTTTTGTCTTATTAAGTTACGGTGGACAATGTCAAGGTTACATTTACATCGTTGTGTTACTTATTTAAATCTTACCTAAATATAATTAATATAGCTATTTGGTTTTTTTTAATGACCGTTTTTCCTTGTGCATAATTTGATGATCAACTACTGTTGTTTACACGTTGATTTGTTCAAACTACTTCGATTATGAGCGGAACCTGTGGCTTCCATGAGGACGATACAAAATCAAATTTATAAAAATCCGACAAAGCATAGACGAAGGCATCCGTAAAATTCTGTTGAAAAAGTAATTTGAGATCCCAACATTCGTCGATATTTCAAACAGAAAAACATTTTATTTTTTGTGGCAATAGATAATCTACCAGTGATCCGCTTAGCGCGATAGGAATATCAGAATATCAAGTGAGATATAATATTATACGCGTCTTTTTTGCGGAAAAAAAACAGAAAAGAGAAACGCGTAAAAATGAAGGACGCGGGCGTAACGTAAAAATGATTAGGAAATAAGCCATTTCATAAATAAAAATATTTGCGTACGTGTCTAGGAGGGCGAGAGAACAGTAAAACTTTATAGTCACAGTTGCATAACGCCTTGCGTGGGTAAAGGTTTCAGGAACACAAAATTTTTTTCAGCTGGCAAAAGATATCATGAACAATATTAGCAGGTATAATCAGAGGAGTGAAAGAGCAGTGGTGGCGCAGTAGGACTGAACGGCCGCGACTTATTTATATTGTAGGTCGATGGTTCGAATTCAAGCAGGCACTTTACTTTGTGTTAATTATTTCATCACCACTGCTCTCTAAAACGGTGAAGGAAAACATCGTGTGGAAACCGGAATGTCCTAAAACCAAAAATTCAAAGATGAATGTGAAATCTACTAACCCTGCGCCCGGTGGATTACGGTCCACTTACTCGGTCGGTCTGGTGGATTACGGTCCACTTACTCTCACCGAGAGGAGACCTGTGTCCCAGCAGTGGAAACATTATAGGCTGATGAAAGTTAATCCCAAAAAATGTAAAGAAGCTTTAATCGTCATTTTTTTGTACCTACCAAAAATACGGCAATATGTTAAATTATCGGGATTTTCGACAGTTTCCAGCTGGAAAGATGCTGGGCGGTATCGCAAATCTAGGAACAGATCCCATCAAGGTAATAATTTACACGGACCAACTGCAGCAAGCGATCGACCCGTGCGGCAGTTATTGCGTAGCCACAAGCCACAAGTCCCAAAATATTGTAGAAACCATATTCTGTATGAAAAAGATTGATTGACAAACAGTAACTTACTGAACCACGCCAATATGCTCGGCCTTATATTTACTCCTTTAAGATTACACACACTACACTTGTGCGGTAGTCATAAGCACGTCCGAATCTTTTACATCCAAAACACTTCAAATAATCCTTTGTTCTTTTACGATAAAACATTTAGGCCTTTTTTTCTGAGTGGCACGTTCTCCTGAGGCATTTTCCTTGTTCCGATTCGTTAGTTCTATTATTATGTACCTTTCTGAGAGAGAAAAATAACACGGGTTAAATCTGCCTCTGGCCTAATAGAATTTATTTTTATCGCTTGACAATCACCGTAAACTAAATACTTAGGACGGGTATAAAATTATGCCCGTGCAGCTTCTAATAATGTTTTCGTTGATTTTATGCACGCCGCTCCAATTGCACGCCATTTAGCTCGACTTTCTGTAACTCTCATGCAACTGCTACCAGCCATATCGTCGCTCCACCTAGCCTGAGGGACCTTGTTTGCTGATTCGCGGTCTACATTCAACAACATGTCTATTGTCTACCCCAACGGTCATCGGTTCTACGCCGTATATGGCCAGCCTATTTCCACTTCAGCTTGCTTATTCTTTAAGCTATTTCGACAACTTTAGTACTCTGCCAGATCACCTCATTCCAGATTATATCCCTCAGAGACTCTAAAAGTGTATTCAGTTCTATTAAAGCCTTTACACCCCACAATATGGACCGATGACCTGGTGAAAGGTCACGGGAACCTGCTGCAAAACGGCGATCGCTCAGCATAAAGCTACGACCCTATACGAGACAGAGCCCCAGTGCTGGTTTTCAGCGACAGCCGGCGTTGACGTGATTACGTGAACTGGTGCTTTTTATCTACCAAAATTTTCGCCATCAAAAGTCGCTCACAAAAAAAATTAACACACCATGCATCAGCGAGCACTTTAACACTAAACGTACCGGAGTTAACGCAATTAATGTTACTACTCGTTCCACTCTCCCTAAGAGAAAACGCGCTAAGTGAAAATAGAGGATGTTTAACTTAAGTTAAAAGCAACATCACACGGGTTCCCAAGTGGATATGCATTTGCATTCAATTTAGAACTTTCGTGTATAATTAAGGTGACGCTTATGAGCGCTTGGCAGTTGTATGTTGGGGTATAACTTGGATATTCTATGCCTTTGGGGTTGAATATTGCTTTGAAAGCATGGGCTATTATAGGCCAAAGAATCAGCATTGCCATTCAACGTGGCAATACTGCTTTTTGGGCAATTTTCCGGTTGACAACGAAGCAGATATTTTTATTTTGCTTATGAGTGTTTTTTTTTGTTTGTTACGCTTTCACGCCAAAACGGCTGAACAGAATTCAATGAAAATTAGCCCACAGATAGACCATGACCTGTGTAAGGACATAAGCTAATCGTTATCCTGGATCGCAGACGAAGTCGCAGGCAACTACTAGAAATATGATATTTTAGTGTTAGCTTGTGTAATGGACCTAGCAATATTGCCAGAGGCAAAATGTGTTAAGAACATAATTTCCTATAATTAGATCCCAAATTTTTTCACACGTCTGTCTACGTTTTCATGCAGTTACTTCTCATTAATAGTTTCCGCTTTGGGAAGGCAGATAGATGTGTCGAACTGGTGACTACGACAAAGCCCGCATCACTTAAGGAAAAGGGCTCTTGACTCCTGTTGTAGAATGCACTTCTCTTGAGTTCTGTTTTAGTGCAGCTCTTCCAATTTATTCAACTGTATTTCGAATGACTTTAGGAGATTTAAAATGCTGCGACATTTTTTCATAGTTTTTTTGTTCTATGGGTGGATGAGAATGGTGCTGGAAGAGATTTCTTTAGAAATAAGCATCACCTTTGTACGGATTTCTCTGTCCCTTTCTTTTTGTCTGTTTATATGTGTGTACATAAATAGTTTAATAAATCACATCACACTACTACTTATTTATAAAGGCGACAGTTTGTGAGTGTGTGCGTGTTTAAATGTTTGTGACTTCTTCACGCTCAAACGGCTTGACTAATTTTGATAAAATTTTGTATAGAGGTAGCTGATACACTGGATTAACATATAGGCTACTTTTTATCCCGATACTCTCACGGGATCGACACTTATGCGGGTAAAACCGCGGGGCGCAGCTAGTAATAAATAAATTAAATTAGTTCGGTTTTACAAGGGGTCGTTCAACTACTGATGCCGGTGTTGAACTTTTAGGACATATTTATAATGCATGGGAAGATAAATGCGATGCCTTGGGCATCTTTTGTGATTTGTCCAAGGCATTCGATTGCGTTCTTCACGAAACGTTAATCAGGAAACTCCGCCACTACGGGATCCGGAATTCTGCTCTGGATCTTCATACTTCATACTTGAGTAAAAGGATTCAAAGCGTTGACGTTAACGGAAAAAGATCACCCGGATCTATAGTAACAATGGGAGTCCCACAGGGCTCGATTCTTGGACCTTTCTTGTTTCTTATTTATATTAATGACTTGCCGTACCTCATAAAGGATAATCATGATATAGTGTTGTTTGCAGATGACACTTCACTTTTGTTTAAACTTAAACGTCAGCAGTTGGTTAATGACGATGTAAATAGCGCGATCTCGAAAGTAGTCCACTGGTTCAATGTTAATAATTTGCTTCTAAACGAAAAAAAAACCAAATGCATTAAGTTTACGCTACCTAACGTTAGGCAGGTGAAAACTAATGTGTTGATAAAGGGCGAGGAATTGAATCCTGAAGACAGCACAGTATTCTTGGGCATAACTTTAGATGCTAAGCTTCAGTGGGGACCACATATAGATAAATTGTCAAAAAAACTAAGTTCCGCAGCATACGCTGTTAGAAAAATTCGTAATTTAACTGATATAGAGACTGCCCGTTTAGTGTACTTTAGCTATTTTCATAGTGTAATGTCGTACGGTATTTTATTCTGGGGAAATGCTGCCGATATTCAGACTATCTTTGTTTTGCAGAAGCGAGCTGTTCGATCAATTTATAAACTAAGTCCGAGACACTCTCTCAGAGAAAAATTTAAAGAGTTTAATGTGATGACTGTGCCCTCTCAGTATATTTATAAAAATCTTTTATATGCCCATAAAAATATAAAATTGTTTAAAAAATACAGTGATATCCATAATATAAATACGAGGAACAAACACAAATTTGTTGTACCTACAACAAGGCTCAAGAAAATAGGTGGCTCTTTCAGATGCCAATGTATACGCTTTTATAATAAACTACCAAGCCACGTTCAAGATCTAAGCCTTAATAAATTCAAATCATTCATTAAACGTAAGTTGTGCCAGAAAGCCTTTTATACTGTTAAGGATTATATTGAGGACAAAAAGGCTTGGGATTGAGTTGCTTCCAATTTTTACATTTTGAATGTTTTTATTATTTTTTTTTCTATATACACATTGACATTAATTAATGAATTTTATATAAACATTGACATTTGCTTACTTTGTAAAGTATTATATTATTTTAATTATTGTGCATGTGAAGACAATGTGGGTCATTTTATGATAATTTTTTTTGTTTAATTTTTATTATTATCTTTGTTCTGTTAGTTTTTTTTCTAGGTCTGGCAGTTTGAGGAATTTATGTGGCCTACCCAAATGTCCTTTCTTTGGTATTGTTCGTCGAATCGTTGAGCTCCTTAAGTTTTGAGTTGAGCTGCACGATTTCTGACAAATGCTTGCACTGACTGGACAGGTCCTCTCAATCTGTGTGGTTCTTTCCTCAAAAGACCATCTCAGACATTGATCTACATGGTCTTCATATAACCTGACTAAGATTATGTCTGGACTTTAAAAGAGACTGTGACCTCTGAGTTTGTTTCGGCCTTTCTTCTCAGAGTAGTCAGATAGGAAACGCCGACCTCATCTAGTTTTATAAAAAATATGAATGACGTGTAAAAGTGTTTGTGCAAACCTACTTACAAAATAAAAATCATTTATCATCATTTATCATTTATCATTAAACTAATACAGTTCTATAGCATTTTTACTAGGATAATATATACATAGTGTTCACCTTCCATAACTCTACAAAGATAACAACTACGTACATTGTAATATTCTCCACTCCTCGATAGTCATAAAGAATGGAAAACACAACTGTATCACTAGAAATAACAAGTCTATAATCATACCAATATTTTCCCACAATATGTTAACCCTTTTCTCGTAAATGGAAGACAAATTGGCCCACGCCTGGTCCTGAACAAATGACAAGCACGTTTCAGTATCACCTGTTACCACAGAGACATCAGGGCTTCACGTGTTGGATGTCGTGTTACAGTAAACATAAAGGCGCCGCTCCATAGCAGCCCACGGCTAAGCTGCGCCCATGTACTTCGCTTTGTATGATAATGATGGTGCGACTGTGACCAACAGCCACGCAACGCAGGTATGCGTGTCTGGCAAACAAATGCAATATTTTTACTGTTGGATATGAATAAGGCCTACTACAGGGTATCAACAAAACAAATGCAATGCATCTATTTGTATCTACCTACAAATAAATTGCTGTGCCCTAGCAGGGTTCATGTTTATACTATGTAACATCTTATAAACAACATGAATGCAAGAAATAAACCGTCGGCGTTCCAGCTGTATTAGAACCCAATGGCTTGGCATGCGAACGGACGGTATGTCTTTATTTCCACGGAAGGTAGGTAGGCGTTTAGTGTGGGACGCAACGTTCGTCGATACTCTTGCGCCATCCTATCTTCCTGGCTCGGCATGCTGTGCTGGTGCTGCTGCTGCGGCTGCGGAAAATCTCAAGCGACGAAAATATAATAACCTTCTCGGAAATTATATTTTCGAACCGTTTGGGGTTGAAACCCTCGGGTCGTGGGGTCCGAGTGCTCATGGTCTTTTTAAGGAAATTTTAAAACGGCTGGTTGACACTTCCCGTGACCCAAGGGCTGGCTTTTACCTTGGCCAAAGGTTAAGCATTGAAAGAAAGAAAGAAATAATGTATTTTACCCACAGAAATAAATAAATATATAAATAAATAAATGAACCGCGCAACTAACGTAGAAAATCTCTCCTGTATATCCTACGTAGCAGGGGTCGGTTGACTTTATACAGGTTGGCATGGACATGAACCTGTTACAATGGATGATTCTGAAGCCCCTTTTTTCAGGATGGGAAATCACTCTCAGAAATCAGTCACTTTCGTTTCCAGCGTTGTCAAGTCACTGTTCATTTTAACCGAAGCGAAGCTAAACCCTAACAATTAAGAAAAGGTTATATCATGTTCAAGTCTAATTACTTTTGGCAGTGACTCCCTAACTAAGCAAAAGGGTCTCGTATGATGAAACAAGACCCCACTTATATTTTCAAAGTCACCTTTTGGTAATGAGCGATTCAAGAACAGTCGTACTCCACACTTGAAATGTGTAGTATATTTCTGGTCGACTTTTACACTATTCACGGGAAAAGTATGATCCTCATCATCATCATCTGCCTAGCCTTTTCTCAACTATGTATGTTGAGGTCGGCTTCCAGTCTAACCGGATTCAGCTGAATACCAGTAATTTACAAGGAGCGACTGTCTATCTGACCTCTACAACCCAAATAATGTTATCAGACTTTCGGGCTTCTGACTACCCGTAACGACTGCCAAAGATCCACGAATGACAGCCGGGTCCAACGGTTTAACGTGCTTTCTGAGGCATAAAGAGAGACCAACCGCGGCAAGCGTAGCTTAACCTGATCGATCGACCTGTGCGGCTGTTGTTATTTAGCCACGGGCCCCTCGAAAAGTAAAATCCTATTCTTAGCAAAGATCACATGTCTCCCGAGCTCGTCTGTAGAAATATTACAACTATACTTATCTCTGCCATCAAGCAGCGTCGCTGTTTTCCGTGTTCCTGTTTGAAGGGTTAGGGTGTTGGTGTAATATAGACCCTGTCTCTGAGATGGCAACGTTAAGGGTTCTTGTTTGCCCTCCAACGATATAAAAAAAAAAAAATGCAATACAATATTTACTTAGCCAACTTGTACAGTCGAATAAACTTTTTGGCATACTAGGGAGCAACCAACTTGCAACTACTTTACTACTTATAAACAATATTGTGAGCAGTACACTTACAATATTGTTCAATCAATTCAAGCAGTCAATTCTATAACATCACTCTTGAAAAAATTTAAAACCTTATGTGACTTCCACCAATCCGCACAGGACCAGCGTGGTGGATTACGGTCCACTCCCTCTATAAGAGAGGAGGCCAGTGTCCCAGCAGTGGAAATATTTTAGAATGATTATGCATATTCTATCCTAGAAATATATAATTATAATTAAGCTCACAAAAATTAGGTTTAGACTGACATGCATGACATAATTGTCATGCTTATGCTAACAACCTCATTGATTTAAGTGCCGTTTGAGAATTCGAGGGTATTTTAAAGGATAGACCCCATCGTTCTCCTATCTGCTAATAAAAACAAAACACGATCATCAATTCATCTAATAATATGTCAAGTATTATATGATAGTCTAATAACAGGCATCTCTTGTAAAAGCTTAAAAAGCACAGCATCTGTCTGGCATTAATTCTGAAACTAACCTTTTCGGCGTAGCCGTGAGGCACAAGCTATTGTAGTTAAAACATTATTTTCATTTTTTACTTTGGTCCTTGAACTTTGTGTTTCACGAACTGTGCCCAAATACACGTTATTCATTATTTCTTTTTTTTACGGCCACAAAAAAAAATAACTTAGTGTAGTGTAAAGATCAATATTTTTGCCTGTATATCGAATAGTTTGTTCAACTGTACGTGTAATCAACATAGTAACACTATCTTTTGTGTCCAGACATTTACAGCTGTTTTATGAGTTCCCATTGTTGTGTGTTTTTCTGCACGTTTGCTCTACAAAGTTGAATGGTGATTTCATTATAACTGTAAATAATTCTGACGTCGTCTGACGTAGGCATTGTCTAGAGTGTTTATGATGTAATTTTTTTAAAGTTGATTGTGGGTAATCATTTGTGGTTTGTTCATAATATTTTTTTTGAAACATCTGCATCTGTTGGCGTAATAACGTTGAAATGAGAGTTTTTGTTTTTTGTTGTTGTATATGAGTTCAGTTTTAATATTAGAATTTCGTTTATTTGTAGCATTGTATAGTTTGTAGTACTTCATCAGTGGTGACTTCCGATTTTTCAGTAGAATCTGTATACTATACAACGTGTCAAAAACTAGTAATAGCGATTGTTGCCCGCGACATCGTCTGCGATCAAGGACACGTCGTGGCGCCATCTATTATCATAAGTAAATGCTCTATTTATTTGTTACTAATTATTTTTCGCAACCTGTCTGCTAAACATATTTTTAGTAACATACTGTTTGTTCAAACTGCGGGTGACCACACAACGTAATTGATTTACATATCAATACAACTGGAATTAGTCTCAAACCTTTGGCCTTCGATTTTCACCACATCGAATGAACATGTAAATTGTATTTGAAAGTCTAAGACTGTAATCAGTTGCTAACAAATAATGTGACTTAGTACCTATTTACCGGCATTGCCGCTGTGGCTATAAGCCTGCGAGGTTAATGTTGGACTGGGCGCGTTACACTAGAGTACCTATGCATGAGCTCAGATGGACCAGAGTCATCACAGAGCAGGTGCCTGAAAACGGGCGTCGTCGCCGAGACAGGCCTAGGAAAATGGCGTGATCTTCTAGACTCGTTCTTGCCAAACTGGTGGGAGAAGACATTAAACAATGAGAATTGGAAAAATATGGGAAAGACCTGTGCCCAGCAGTGAGCCAATATATAATGTAGGTTAATAAAAAAAAAGTACCTCTTACCAAAGACGAAATAATAAAAAATAAAAGAGTGTAAAAAAACTTGAGAGGCTTCGAGTCATTAAAACATGGTGTACCTGCCTAAAAATAAAGTGGCTGTTTTTAACATTAAATCGGTACCTAAGATTTGCAAGTAAAATCGGTTGTGTTTGTGGTACACAAACAATACTACCTACAGACAAAATTAATAAACTTTATGTAGGTATAATGTTTGCTTAAAATAATTAAAAGACAAAAGAGTAGGTACTAAGTTCAATATTTTTCAAACTATATTTTAAGTATTTCTCATAGAAAAAAAAAAATTATATCAAAAGAAACTTATTTCGCGAAATACATTTGTTATGATTCAAACAATTTTCTTATAAATAACAAGAGTTTTCATTTAGAATTCTATATGGTTCAACGACTATACTTACAGTTATAGCTGGCCTCGCATTGTATAGGTTTTTTGTACAATGAGAAGTCAGTTTATACTGGACATGTTTATCTTGACATGTCGTACATAATTATGATGTACTTACTGTCTTCATAATAATAATTCCAAATTACACTAGAATAGAAAGTGACTACCACATAATTGATTTTTTTCGGTTAAATGCCTACCGTTTGATTAAATATTCGGTTAAACAAATGTGACATAACAACTAATTACTTATTATTAAATATTATTTCGGTATTATCAATACAAATAATTTGTCATCCCATAATTTTGCAAATAGTCCCGCCTCATTAATTGCTATTAAATAAAGCATAAATGTTGTGTCATTATCAAGTATCATTTTGGCTGGCTCCTAACCCATAATTCGGCCAATTAACCGAAGATGTGATCGACAATACTAATGAATATACAGCCAAAACTAAACCAAATCGAATCGAATCGATCTACCCTACAGTTTTGAGCCGTTTCAGGTGGCCCAAGTGCGCGCGCGTCTCCTTTTCAAAATGTTCTAGCTGACTGGTCGACACTTCGCGTGGCCAGAGGGCTAGCTCGTTCTTCGGCCAAAGAATCAGTAATGCCATTCAACGTGGCAATAATACCAGTCTTCTTGGCACGTTACAGGATGACAGCGTTGTGGACGAGACGTTTGCCGCCTAATCCCTTAGCCACGAACTACACGCTCAAGCGACATGCGCCTTGCGACAGCGACTGCGGGGAAAACAAATCAAAGAAGAAAAACTCGTGTAGAGCATGCCACGAGACACAAAACAGGTGAAACGTGCGCGTCATTTGAAGCAAGTCGCATCGCTTGGCCTTGAATGGGGCGTATGGCCCTTTTGCACACACGACGATATATCAAGCTATAACATTTCTAGTTTTAGCTGACCTCGCATTTTATAGTCTTTTGTACAACGAGAAGTCAGCTTATACTGGAAATGTATACCTTGATTTGTCGTTGTGCTTTTTCTTACCGTGTAAAAACTACGGTTTATTCGTCGTGTGTAGGCACGGTCGTCAATGTTGTATGGATCACTATAGAAGCTTGTTGACGGACACGATTTTTTTACGGCGCGGTTTATACGCCGTACCGTAGAGAATCCGAGAAACAAAGGGCAGTTTTGTCCTCCTTGTTAATCTATGTAGTTATTTATTTAATTAATACATACCTAGTGTAAAAATAAAGTTTTATAATAATATACTTGATCGAATTGAACGAACTAAGTACCGTAAATAAACCTTTGATTCTATCTCTAATCTTAGCCAATATAATAATTTTAAACAGAGTTATCAGTCAAACAACCAATTAGTTACCTACATCAAATAACCAGTTTGAATCTTGAATGTATTAGTGAAATAATATTAGATATTTTTGTAAGAACGGATTATGACATTAATGTGAAGAAGCATAAAATTGCAACACCTACACAAAACAGTTTGCATTTTTTTGGTCCAATGCCTATATCTCATGTCATATTGCATGTTTAGAATAATAATTTAGTTAATGAAATGTGTGCTCAACTCACAACAGCAGGTCAACATTCTCGTATTAATTAAAAAACGTTAATAATCTACGCTAGTCTCGTCTTACCGAAAATCAATGTCAAAAACTTGTCAAAAATGAAAGATGCGAACGTTGTTAAAAATTCGCCCTTCTGGGCTATAGAATAATTAACAAGAAATAAAAATAATATTCTTGTTATTGTGACATAATTATTATTTATAGATATTTCTAGGCGAACTCTGGTCATTGGCATTTTGGATCAAGGACATACCTACACAACATTAACAGAAGAGAATGTTTATTCAATATCTTGCCCATTTTGCTCTTTTTCTAGCAATATAAGAATAAACACTTATGTAGAACCAATAATAATTGATGCAAAAAAAAACAAATGAGAGTCGACTTACGCACGAAACGTTGTTTAAAATCAGAGGGGCCTGCAGCACACGTAGCCATGAACCCTTCAATCTCTTCGAAGACATCGCGTCGCAGATATATTTCTACAATATATCTCTTTGTCTTTCGGTAGGAAGATGGCCATACTACGCGTGCAGGATCAAATGAATGTAAATGCAGGTGGCCGAAAGTCTCAAATTCAAAGTAAAAAAACAAAAGTTGAGAAACTGTTGTTGAACATTGTTTTTCGCACTTTTGTGTACCATGAATACTATGTAATTTTTTCATGAATCTAACAACACTACTGAGGTAATGTTAGTTAATCTCAAATAATTAAAGAAATCGCACGCTAACAGCAACATGTTTCCTGTAGCATGAAACATGTTGTGCAACTTTTAAAATAAAGTTTATGTAAATATTTAAAAAAAAACCTATTCAGAACATTATCTTTGAGCAACATCCGTTTCCAGGAATTCACTACAATAAAATTCCACATAGCAGATATTCAATTAATTTTTAATTAAAATTATTCCTTTGATAAATAAACACATACATTTGCAATTTAACCCTTCAATCCTAATCCCACGTTCGCTCAACCCATCTGTTTAAAGTGTTGCTTAAATTTAATTTACAACTTACAAAATTTTGCGAAACAATATCTAATTACAGGTTCCCGGTTCTAAAAGGTTCACTTGTATCCCTTATAATTAAATAAGGTCTGTCCCACAAAGATAAATGTATAAAATCTACAGCATGTTTTGGAGCCCCTGAAATTCCTTGAAATGGTGATCTACCATTACATATTCAGCCTGCAATTTTTCCACTGCTGAAATCAATGATATTATAAGTGTAAATAATATCTTTGGCTGAAATGATTTGCAAGAATTGTAGATAGGTACATTACAGACGGTCGGTGTTTTTTTATTTTATTTTCTAAATCAATTCGCTCAATCGAAATGTCTTTTTAAAAAACAGATAACTAGAAATCTGTTTCTATGGAAACTTTAAAATCGGTCTAATTGGCTGTAACACTATTTTTTCGAAAATATTCTGTAATAACTATTTAGACCTTATCCTTATCCTGCTTATGCGTACGAAGTTTCAATAAAATCTGTTCATTCATTTCGAAAAACAAGGACTTGAAAGTTTGTATGAAATGCCGTACGACGTAAACGCTCTTAAAATAAAAAGATTATTTATCACTGCGAGACACTAAACGCCGAGACGTAATAAAAATAAAACTTCTATTCAGTCTCGTTCAGTGTCCTTCACTCGATTAACTCTTGATAAAGGTTAGACCTGAATTGGATTCTTTAAGATAAAATAACACATACAGTGTGGCGATTAGATTATTACATTAATTAAAACCACATATTCTACATTACGTATTTTAAACATCTCTTCGGCCTAGCCTTTTCTCAACTATGTTAGCTATGATGCAGCTGAATACCAATATTTTAAATAGAGCGACTGCCTATCTGACATCCACATTCCAGTTACTGGGTAATACGATACCCCTTGGTAAGACGGTTCAGATTTTTGGGCTTCTGACTACCCGTAACGACTGTCAAAGATCCACGAATGACAGCCGGGACCAACCTGATCGATCGACCCGTGCGGTTGGTTATTTAGCCACAAGCCCCTCTCTACGTATTTTAAATATACCCAATTATTCAAATAATTAATAACAATTAACATTCTAGAAATATTTTTTTCGTTTTAGTATTTAACAACATTAAACTTAATTTGATAACAATACCAGATTATGTTGAGTTGTTGATATCATCGCTCCGCACGTGTAGTGCCTTCTTATGAAGGGTAATTATTTTCTGCCAATTTTTACGCTATTTATTTTGTTTGAAAAATTCTGTTCCATTTTTGGTAATTTTTTTTTGTGCATTTTTGACCCATTGTAATGGCCCCGACTTAAGAGTTCTAATTTATTTCATCACCATTTCTCTCAAAAAACGGTGAAGGAAAACATCTTGGGGAAACCGGCATGGTCCTAGGACCAAAAATTCGAAGACATGTGATATCTACCAACCCGCACTGGGCCCGAGTGGTGGATTACGGCTCACACCCTCTCACAGAGAGGAGGCCTGTGTCCCAGCAGTGGGAACGTTATAGGCTGATTATGCTATTATTATTTTAACAGACTGATAACAACTTGTAATTGCCGCTGACCTGTTTAGTGCGATAACCTAATTGCCACTCTGTTTAACAGACCATCACGCCTTGTAAAGAATTGGGCAGAGATGTAGGTAACAGTTGTAAATATTATCAGTTACGTTTTATACAGACTCTTGGCTGCTATAAGATACAAATAAGAATATTGAAAAGTTGGTGTCTTACACAGTGTCGTCTGCTGATTTGCCGCAATTTGATTATGTAAAATATGATAATGACAACGTTTTTAGTGTTATAATAGGTGTTAATTAATAATTATCTTTATTGTCTTTTATCTTATCTGAAGCTGCTCAGATAATACAGACGTGATTAAAATGTATAAATAACACAAGATTTCTTTTTATATCTTAATCAACGCAAATCTGAGCTACTTAGCGTCATTTATTTAATTCATGTAATCAATAATTTTGCATGCTAGTTTGAGGCCTGAATTCCTGCTATGCTGACGTTGGTCGCGTACGTCAGTCACACGTGTGAATATACATTGTGTTCTATATAGCACCATAACGTGACGCTGACGTCAGCGGCGCGTATGTTGGTACTGGCTGTACGCGACCGACCGCACCCGACCGACCGTACCCGACCGACTGTACGCGACCGACGTTAGCGTAACAAGAATTCAGGCCTTAGCGAATTGTTTTAGAAACTGTTAAAAATACCCGACCATCTGTTATGTACTGCAATTATTGCAAATTAATTTCCATTCTACCCCTGACCACAGTCTTATTGTGTAGACACGGACGCCCCAACAAGGTACCTACCTACCCCTACTGGGCAGTATAAGCGTCTCAAAAATCCAACCTGTATACATAAGGTTCTGTAGGGACTACTGGTTTAGAGGGGTTTGGTTAATGTGAAACTGATATCGGTAGCTTTTAAAAACATGATAGGGTTTACCAGATTATGGTTAAAGGTAAGTATGGGTCTTAATAATAAGTAAATGTGATGGATTATGAGCAACTTATCAAGATATTCACAAGACATGTGGGTACTGTGACCAGGTAAATTCATTGAACGAAGTAATTGCTATCAATATTTTGAATAGATCATCGAGATTCTATTACCTAATCGCCGAATTCTGGACGATACGTGGTTATTGTATAGCCTTTTATTAAAACTTGGGGACAGGAAGAAGAGAAATCAAGCAATAGTTTCAAAAATGTTTTTCGCAATTCCTTTTTTCCGCTTTGCTATCAATTCTGCAGTAGGTACTGTCCCAGAGTTATGCTCTCTATACCATTAATTAATTTACCATCCTTCTATTTAATTGACAGCTAATTCATCAATCACATTTCAATTAAGATAATTAAATTCAACATTGCCCTAAAATTATTAATCAAATTAGCTTAAGTAATTCAAGTAGGTAGTGTTATGTTCTGTAACAATTCAATCCGAATATTATTTGATAAAAATGGAAGTGATTACGAATGGGGTAGTTTTTGAACTACAATTAAGTATTATTCATAATTGATAATACTTTTGAAATATATTTAGCCCAGCGGTCATCGTGCATGCGGCTGATGGGTATATATGCTTCTCATTATTTTAGGCTTCTTCACATCAATAATATGGAGTACAATTTAGTTATTTTTGTACATTCCTCGCTGGTCTAGTGGACGCAAGCGCTACTGCTGCGTAGTGTCTGGCGGGCAACTCCCGATCATTCATTGTTTTGTTTTGTTTTATAAATGGCATCTCGTCCCTTGAGAGGTCGTGACTACATAACCGGACTATCTTGTGGCTGCCTTAAGTAAACTCAAAGCTTCCAGTCAGGGGCAAATATCTAGTATACTAAGCGACTACACGCTAAGGGCACCCTCTGGGGATACGAAACTCGGCTTAGTGCGTCACTGGAGAGAGGGCAGCAAGATGGGACAGGCTGGATCGAATCATTATTATTTAAGCTTGATGAGATCGGCGTTTCCTATCTGACTGAGATGAAAGGCCGAAACAAACTTCTTGGTCACAGTCGGAAATTTAAAGCTACATGCTCAGCTACGGCGAGGGCTGGCACTTCATCGAGCAAGGGTCGAGGAGGAGCATTTAGTTGGGGACGCCGCGAGGGATCTCGGCGGCGAGGTGGGAATGACGTTTTTTTGTTTTTATGTACTGGTTGCCCTATGTGTCTCCTGGACGAGGGTTATGGGGTCGTCAGGGTCGGTGCAATCGATGTTTTTTTTTTTTGACATGACCACTCGCAGTTGCAACTCGCTAAGGTTGCCTTTCTGCTTAACCGGACTATCCTGTGGTGGCCGAAAATTACTTTAAGGCCCCCAGCCAGGGCTAGGATATTGGTTTAAATGAGCTACACTAAGGGCTGCGGGGTTCGGGCCTCGGCTTAGTGAGTCAATGAGGGGAGGGCAGCAATGGTCAGGCTGGGTCTTGTTATTATTTAGGGAGTTTAAAGCTCAGAATAGAAGGGTCGGGTGCAACCGATATTTCATGTCGGGAAGGTGTATATACTAGTTGCGCGGTAAACTCTGCTTGCGAAATGCAGTATTTTGCGTGACGTCAGTATGACGCGTAGTTCGCATATGGCGTTTGTAGATACTGCTACACGGGCTTTGAACATAATTATTATTGTTTCATGCAAAAAGCTAAGCGCTTATATTAAGTTTGTACGAAAAAGTGAAAGAATAACTTTATTAATATTTGAGCCCCGAGATAGCTTTTTCAGAATATCCAGTTATTAAAAAAGAGATTTACTTTCAATAATATTAAACCCTATAATTTAATTAATATTGGAGCGTCTGGAGCAGCGAATATTTCGGTCGTAACTTCTCCTAAAATTTGTGAGTAGGTACAGTAATGAAACAATGTTCGCTTTTAAAACTAAAATAGGGTTCTGACAGCCCTTTCAGAGAAATCTGCTTATTAATTTGGGTCCCGATCTTCTGGCGCGTAAAAAGATAGTCTATGTTTTCGTAAAATTGCTTATGTTAAAGTTTTAAGTGTTGATATGAATGTGGTTCTTTGGTGCTCAACAGGGCGAAAAATAAACACCGATTCGCAGGAAAAACTTGAGTTTTAATTTCTTCTTAAACCAAACGTACTTCCATTACAACTTAAATCAAATTCTCTTCCGTCACCCATAGATATAAAAAACTAAAATCGTCCATCAACAATTTTTTTTTTCGAAACTCAACCATAGACTATTATCAAATTAAACTAACTTACTAAAACTATCCACAATATTTGAAGTGACAAACTAACAAATCACTCCCACATGAATATATTTTGTAGATAAGCCGAATATTTCGTGCTTTAAAAGTGAATCTTCTTCTTGGTCGCGTACTTCATTACTGAAGGTCGTGTCCCTAAAAGGCATTCGTGGCTTTATGCACGATGTTCTTCCACTTCATTCGGTTCTCAGCTTCTCTAAGGACGGTCGCAACAGAGAGTCCAATGAAGGCGGTTAGGTCTAACCAGGCAGCGGGTAGGTGACCGTCCGCGAGCTATTTTCCTATCTACCTTGCCCATGTAAAAAGTTAATACTCATTATAGCATAATCAGCCTATAACGTTCCCACTGCTGGGACACAGGCCTCCTCTCTGTGAAAGAGAGGGGAGATAGGTACCTACCGGTCTACAGTTTTTTTGACAGGTAATTTTTTTGTCGAGTTTTACTTTGCGAAATTGGTACCCACTTTTATAACATTCAAATTTCAATACTAATAGGAATTATGTAGTTAAGTAATCTGCATTTGCGACTTATTTACCAAAAATGTAAATAAAATATAATTTTATGGAAAAATAACTTTAATTCCAACACAATAAAGTTCAGTTTACGCCACAACTTCAAACATAACAAAAAAGAAAAATTTATAAAAATAACCTTTTCAAGAGTGCTTGTCACTCTGAAATCAACTTAATTACGACTAAAATAAAGTTAATATTTGCTGAACTTGAAATAACATCAATTTGAAACATAGACTTTAGGTAGCGTGATAGCCCAGTGGTTACGGCTTTGCCTATCATGCATGAGGTTGAAGGTTTAAATCCGAGTAAGTACCAAAATTACGTTTTCAACTCATAATTTATCTTGGACATCACTAACATCGGTGAAAGAAAACCTCGTGAGGAAACCTGGACTTGTGGTTAATATAAATGATTAATGATTTCCAGTTATCTTATTAAATAAGACATTTCGAAAATGTTCTATACTAACTTTCTAGACCTTTGTATCCTGCTAATGCGTACGAAGTTTCATTAAAATCGGTTTATTCATTTCGAAAAACATGGGCTTGAAAGTTTGTATGAAATGTCGTACGTCGAAATCGATCGTAATAGCTGATCGGATTTCGACCATGTCCAGGGACATGTGGGATAATTTCCGACCTCCAAAAGACAAAAGCTAGTTAACTAAATATACTTCAAATAAAGGATTCAACAACCGTGTTTAGTTATAATATTAGTTCATATAATAGTCCTATCTAAATATACTTAATTATAATTTACAAACACAACAACAAAGTTGAATCGGCAACGGATTTCCCTTTCTATAAATATTGTAATGTATTTTAATGAGGGAACTTCGCTAGTTAGTATATTTTGTAACCGTTTGCAACAAAAAAAATATTATTTCCTGATGTCCTTCCAGTGGGGTAATTGTATAACAATATTACCATGGGGATTTTGCCTCGGAAAGCTCGTTAAGCCGTTGGTCCCGGCTATTATTCTCGGATCTTTGACAGTCGTTATGGGTCGTCAGAAGCCCGAAAGTCTGACAACCAGTCTTACCAAGGGGTATCGTAGGGCTAACATGGTTCCATGTAAAATACTGGTATTCAGCTGCACCCGGTTAGACTGGAAGCCGACTCCAACATAGTTGAAAAAAAGCTAGGCAGATGATGATGACTAACATTGGGATTGAGACACTGGTAGCGTATGTATGTAAATAAATAATTTAAAAAAAACACAGTGGGAATGAGTTTTATTTTGACAGTTCAATAGTGCGTCGAGGATGTTCGCGGATGCACATGTAGATTGTTTTTACGCAACAATGCGTAAAAGGTACGCTGCCCTGGTGCGCAAGGTGTGGGGCAGCACCAACAGTATCCTTAGCATGATGGCCAGTCGCCTGGACTGCGTTTATGTGGGTCGCTGCTGTGCAATAACTCATGGTTGTTGCAGCAATGATCCACCTTTATTTGTTGTGTTGTTTGTGTATTCAGTGCTTACTAACTTATTCATAAGTTTTACTAACAGCTTTTGAGTCTTGGATACTCGAATAAAGAGAAATCTATTCTATTCTATTCCATGAAGCAATGGATTAGCAATGTTTTTTAAAATGATTCAGATTGAGACTGATAGTTTGATACGCAATTACGGTGCTGGTCTAAAAGGCACTGCTCAATAAGAAAATAAAATCAAATTCAAAAGTAATTCACTATATAAGACAGTCCCTCAAACGCCCTCCCTTCACCACTTCTTAGTGAAGTGGCGCAAGAAACGTCCTAGCTTGGAATGATCATATTCCAGGGAATCGGGAAAAAAGTTATTTGGGGTTTCAATTCGGACTTTTTCAGTTGCACCACAGAGTCTAGATTTATAAGCATAAATCTAGGCAATGGGAAAACTGCAATAGCTTGCCTAAAATACAAAAAAACAAAAATGGATAAATATTAAATGTAATATTAAAGGGTATTTTAAACATAGGTACCTAACTATAGCAAAATGTGGGTGTAGAATCTACACCAGAAAGCAAACAAAGAAAACAGACGCCAGACATGATATTATGCTATCCTATTTAATATAAGATATGAAAAATATCTTTATCTTATACGGAAATTGAACCACCGACCTAAAGAAAGTGTATGCTTCGTCGATGAGCCATTAAGGTCGCTCCTAAATCAAAAAGTACAGATAACAGTAAATTAGATCAACCATTAGCTGGATCAAAACAACTTAGATATTCAAAACTAGCTGCGCCCCGCGGTTTCACCCGCATAAGTCTCGATCAGAAACATCGGGATAAAAACATCCTATGTTACCTATACTCCCACGTCATCCATCATGGTCTACTCATGTACCAAATTTCATGCAAATCCACTCAGCCATTTTAGTGTGGAAGCGTAACAAACAAACATACAAAAAATCGAATCTGTTCTTTTTATAATATTAGTTTAGAAATGCGGCCACTAATTGAAGAACTTATAATAATAAATATTAAAAGATTTATCACTTGAGATAATAATTACAAAAGAGAAATACAATTCACTCATCATGAATTGAGGATAAATCCTCATAGATTTAACAAAACAAAATATCATTGTTCCTCTCAAACAAAGCACCTGCCATCTAATCTCTTCACCACCCTTCGTTGACTGGTACAGATTGCCTGAAGCATTAAGTCCGCCATTGTACCTTTTTTGTGTGCGAAAAGTTTAATTAAATACATTTTGTGGCTAGTAAACTTGAAAACTGTCTTGTAAGTTCCACGACAATAAAAAATAATAGATTTTTTTATATAATTATTGAGAATATCGAAAAGGGCGTGGATGTGCGAACCAAGTTGCAAGCATTAGCTAGATATGAATGAGAAATGGAGAACACCCGCGATTCGGCAGCAAAAGAAGCTTACTGAATAACAAGTCTAATATTTATTTGAAAGCGACGCTAAATATATTATTTAGCACTTTATTACGGTCTAACCTATATTTTGACGATGTATTTTACTAAAAAAAGCTACATTATTACCTACCTTAAGTGCAAAAAAAACAGCACTTATGTATACATTTTATTTATTTACGTAAAATTTACTCACATTTATTCCCCCAAATTTCAAAATTGCCCCAAATATACAAGTGTCCTATATTTCGCGATACATTTTTTCTAATTAGATCCCCTGGCTGACAAATTGGGTGCTTCATTACATAGCCACAGGCGGTTTCCAAGACTAATGGCGAAAATAAATGAGAATTTTTTACCGTGAAACGTAATGTCAATGTAACTGGCATTATATAGGTAATCTAGATTCTAGACGCTCTGCAAATGTTGTGCATACCTACTTCATTTGAGTAGGTATATGAAAGACGTGGTCACTTTCATATAGAAATAGGATTTCTTTTGACAGCGACAAAGAATCCTTTATAGATCGAGAATAATCCTACTATCCCACTAATATGTATTACAAATGTGAAAGTTTGTGAAGATGTTTGGATGTTGGTTATTCAATCACGCAAAAACTACTAAACGGATTTGGATGAAATTTGGTACGCAGATAGTTTATAACCAGGATTAACACATAGGATACTCTTTATCCCGATATTCCCCAGGGATCGAAACTAACGCGGGTGAAACCGCGGGGCGCTTCTAGTGTTCGACGATTTCTATTCCTTTTTCCTCTTCTAAATATAGGCAAAACTCATATATGGTGCGAGCGAGTAAGGACTTTAATATTCTTTGCAAAGAGTTCTCATTTGACCCATTTACCACCAAAACCTATTCTGCACGCTCTCGGTTGAACGCTGACTTTTTTAAAAGTGCATAGTGCTTAAATACCTTGTATTTGTATTCTATCGTGCTTATTAGTGATCCTAAGATTTCTACAATATTTTCTGTTTTTACCCGTGAGAACCTGTAATTGGCTTTATGTCTATTGTTATATATACTATTGTTATCCTTCTGTTATAGCTGTTGGTTCTCCAATAAATAAATAAATAAGTAAGTAAATATTTAACTTCAGTAAAGTAAGTTTAAGTTATTCAGTTGAATTATGTAGACAAAACATAGTAGGTTAACTAATGTATGGAATCAAAAGTTATTAAGTTTTATTAAAAATGCTTTTTTTTTTCAAAATAATTTATAAATTAAAATCTATTAGTTGTTAGCACTGGGCCGCGTGGTGGATTTCGACCCACTCCCTTTCACACGAGGGAGTGGATGACGCCTGTGTTCCAGCAGTGGAAATATTATAAGCTGATTATGCTACCTTGTCAAATGACGGCCCTAAAGACATTGATGATGATAATGATGGCCGCTTTGCGTGAATGTGACGCATATTTTCCCCCAACTGGTTTTTTTTTTGTGTTGTTGTGCTTTTTATGCGTTATGTTTACCGAAAATAAACATATTTGCTTTCTTTCTTTTTTTTCTTTCTAATTATGCTAATTGGTAATACTCACGTTGTTGTGGCTAGCTCTCATAAAATTATCAACATTTCATAGTTACATTTTACTCAAAAAGAACATCGTCTTTTACAGCTATTAGTTATTTAACCTTCCGTTTCTGTCAATCTAAAGTTGTTAGATATCTGAAAAACACAGGACAAAAAAAAAAAAAACTGTGTATTGCCTGTTGAGCCAAGTCTATCTCACAGCCATAGCTCCCTTTGCCCTTCATAATAAAATCGAATAAATAACGCCCAAATGTTCCAACACAACCTTCAAAGATACACACAAACATTGTTGAGGCTCTATATCGGCTTGCCAAACATGTTTACTTATACGAACCAGCTTTTACCTTTTACACACGGCTTCACCCAAGAGGATGTCGGAAAATATCCCAAGTTAAAAGTAGGTACCCTATGTGCTAATCCGGGTTATAAACTATCCGTGTGTCACATTTCATCCAAATCCGTTTGCGCCAGCCGGAAAATACATCCAAACAAACAGAGGAACGGACAAAAAACCTACGTTACTATTTTATCATACCGTGTTAGGTTAGGTATCAAATATTTAACCCTAAATGTCATTCTGGAACTTTTAAATGGGTTAAATCATCTCTTGTGTAAATGGAACAGTTTTAAACTCTCTCTCATGAGACGATGTTCCCAGTTTTTGTACCACAATCTCTTTTTCTCTTTTTAGGGGTCCGTCCTCTGTTGCCCATCACAGGGCTGTATCTTTTGAACCGTAATAAGAAGCTGCTTGATATTTTCGCAGAGTATGTACTACTGTTATCATCATCGTCATCATTACAGACGAAAGACGTCCACTGCTGGACATAAGCCGCAAGCACCTCCACTTCGACCGGTTCTGTGCTTCTCGCATCCAACGGGTTCCTGCGGCCTTCACAAGGTCGTCGGTCCACCTTGTGGGAGGCCTTCCAACGCTACGTTATATAGACGCTCTATCAACAAATAATAAAAAAAAATAAACTTAAAATTAAGGGTTCCCCATACAAGAAACCAATTTTTTACAGAAGTACTGAAAAAAAAATTGTGTCAAATGTTGTAAGGTGGTACGGAACCCTTTATGTGAGTTCGACTCGTAAAGGCCGCTTTTTTAATGTTTCTTCTTGTTTTGGACAAGATATAATGACGTTTCTGAGTTTTTTTCCTTAAAAAAGTCTGAAATGTTTTTTTAGTTGGTGGCCCTCAGTGTTTTAGTTTTTTTTTAAGAGAATTATTCGTAGAATCTAAAGGAGATCAAACGGGGGTGGCCCATGTGGCGTCTGAGCATGACGCTTAGTTTGTTTGAAAGTTCATTAACTAAGGTTGTTTTTTTTTTGCATGGTTACAAAAAAATCTAACCAGGGAGGAAAAATTTATAGTGTGTACTAAAATACTCATAGATATATCGAGCTATATATATCAACTGTTTATTCAATACAAAAAAATTTAACAAAAACAACAAACGTGATTTTTTTGCCGTTATTTTAAATTTAGTGTTAAATATTGTATGGTGATATGGAACCCTTCGTGTGCGAGTCTAACTCGCACTTGGCCGGTTTTTTATTATTCAAATTCGGGATACAACCGTGCTATAGCGGAATTGGTAATGCCGAATTTGTCTATTCGCAAAAAAAAAAACTTACCTACTTATGTGATTAACCGAAATGTCAAGGGGTTAAGCAAATTGCAATGACATCTAAATAATCTCTCATTATAATGGTTACTTTTTTCCTTTGTTTTTATATTCCGCCTAGCTGCGCCTCGCGGTTTTACCCGCAAAAGTATCGATCCCGTGAGAATATCGGGATAAAAAGTTATTCCATGTGCTAATCCTACTTATAAACTATCTGTGTGCCAAATTTCATCCAAATCCGTTTAGCCGTTTTAAATCCGTTCAACCGTTTGTGCGTGAAGAAGTAACAAACATACAAACACACAAACTTTCGCTTTTATAATATTAATAGTGTGATTATTTTTAACTAAAAAATAATCTGTTAGGATAATAATAATTAATTATTCGCATCAACTTTTTTTAGTCGTATAATAACTTAAAATCATAAGCGACTCAAATAATATCTTGTCAGACGTGTTTGCATTGGAGTTTTTTCTATAAAAAACTACCAAAATACCTACATTTATATTTAAAACTGCCTCGTTAGGGTAGTGGTCACAAGGTCTATAGCTGAGTTTGAAGTCTTGGATTCGATTCCTAGGTCGAGCAAAGTGTTATTTGGTTTTTCATCAGAAATTTCTCAGTAGCACCCCGAAGACTGGATTTGTGCCCGGATGATGGCATGGCAACTCTTCCTGTTACATGGGACATTAAAATAACGGTCAAAAAGTGGGTGTACCTACCTACTAGAGGAACACCTCTGCCTAACCCTTTAGGGAAACGAGGCGTAATGATCATTCGTTTCTTTAAAAAACTAACTAGATATTAAAATTAACTTCAAAACAAAAAAAAATATTCTAAATAGTAAAAAATTGTGCGGTGAAGAGTACTTACTAGGTAGGTACCTATGTTGTATGTTTACACATACTACATTATGTATGCAATACGAGAGTATACAAACTACATACTCGTAAGTTAGAGGCAAGTAAAGAAAAACTTACTTGAAGCATAAACCGTAAATATGTACTTTGTTCTACATACAAGATTTTTTCATCACCATCCAAATTTTTACAGGTTGTTACGTATATCCATGAATACGAACAACTTTCACTATGGGACCAACACTGAAATCACGAAAAATAAAATCTGCTGTTTCATACATTTTGGTCAAGTAGGTAACTGGGTTGTGGAGGTCAGATAGGCAGTCGCTCCATGTAAAATACTGGTATTCAGCTGCATCCGGTTAGACTGGAAGCCGACCCCAACATAGTTGGGAAAAGGCTAGGCAGATAATGATGACTTATATTTGACAGATTAAGACTGATATTAGATTTCTTAAAAATACAGGAATTGCCCGTCTGCATAGCTATTCACAACCACGATACGCTTTCGTGTCGTATCGAACATCAAGCAATGTTATCGAAGGAGTCCTCGAAACGCTATTCAAAAGTCCAAAACCTGAAAATTTTGTCGGTTTTAAGCCTGATTTTTTCAACGCCAGATAATTTTATCCGAGGAATAATTTTGAATGTTTGACTTGTCAGACAGAATTTGTCAGACGTGAATTTTATTCTACGAATAAGAATTATCTGTCGATTGAAAAATTTGCTAAATAGACGACCGTTAGTCTCCCGACAGCTGTTTTCTGTCGGAGGCAAGGCAAATCAGGTAATCGAAATGTGTAATTTTCGATACGAAAGAAATGCTGCAGCCAAGCAATAATAGTTATGATATAATGCCACATATATCACTGACGTTCGTATCGATTTATAGAACCTAATTACCAGTTACCGCTTTCACTCGATCGATTTGTCAGCAAGCTAGCTAGACGCTGGAATATCTACAATATAAGATTTTTTATAGCACATAATCAGCCTATAATGTTCCCACTGCTGGGCCACAGTCGTCCTCTCTTCAAGAGGGAGTGGGCTGTAATATACCACGCCTGGCCCAGTGCGAGTTGGTCGATATCACGTCTTCGAAATTTTAGTTCTAGGACATGCAGGCTTCCTCAGGATATTTTCCTTCATTTCACTTCAATATATTTTTTTTATGAACTTATACAGACAGTTTTATCTTTTAGGGAAAATCTTAATTTTGCGTAATAAACGATTTATTATTAGATATTAGGTATTTCTTTGGTACTGTGCACGGCTTTGCTAATAGCGAATTTCACCAATGAGTTTGAAACCACGTTCAAGAGCTCAAGTTTTCGTTTATTTTTTGTTATATATTATTGTGGTGTAGGTATAATAAAGTATATATCATCATCATCATCATTTCAGCCGAAAGACGTCCACTGCTGGACATAGGCCTCCCCCAAGCACCTCCACTTCGACCGGTTCTGTGCTTCTCGCATCCAAAGTATATATAAATAAATAATAAATAAGAGCTGTTAGTGTCATCATTGTTAAAGAACATTAACACTGACAGTCTTGACTGTGGTTTAGATGTGCTGATCACGTTCAGTTTCCTTGGTGAAATTCGCCCTAAGTAGGTACACATGTTTACGCATCAATCTGTGCACTTCCAGTTTGGGTTGACCTCGCATTGTATAGGTTTTTCGTACAATCAGAAGTCAGCTTATACTGGTTATGTATAGCTTGATGTGTACCGTGCACATAACGGGAACGCCCAACTGATTCCGTACTTACTGAATGAAAGCTTTTAATCGTGAGGTAGCCTCGTATTTCTTCGCAAGTTACTCTAGCTAAAATAAACGTAATTCACTGAATAGTGCACTAGCTTTTCAACAAAGAAAAAGCCTGAGTTGTAAAAAAGACTACAAGTTTTCCAAATATGTCGTTTTATACAAAATATAGAAAAACGTTTGATTTTTGGGTTTTTTCCATTTAAGAGTTTCTGTCTAGTATTTGGTATTGTGAACGATAAATGGCAATAGGCTTACTATGGTCACCTGTGATGGTCACAGATAATACGAGTATAACTTCCGAAAGTCAGTGTATCATAGATAAAGAACCTACCTCTGCTTATTAACTTGTGGTCAACAGGCGTGATGTAATGTGTCCTATGTAGGTATGTGTTAGATTTTTCGCACCACAAAGTATAGAGAACAATGCTTTTCACTTTTAATTCATTACGAAAACTAATCTCAAAATATGTAGGCACGAAGAGGTGCTCTCGCTTATTTTTTCCGTATAATATAATAAAATTTTAATCAAATTGTAGTTATTAGATAGGTATTAATAAGTACCTAGACTGTTTAGCAGAACCAAATCATTTCAAAAACCGTTTTTAAAACTAGTCATATCTACTGAAGGCGAAAGATATCTTCGGGTTCGATTCCAGATTTTTTATTTAATCTCTAAATATAAATGATTTCATTACGTGCAAACGAGTCATCTTTTCTCCTTATCCTCATTTATTATAATT
Organism: Gortyna flavago; assembly: GCA_963669345.1. Taxonomy (NCBI): domain Eukaryota; kingdom Metazoa; phylum Arthropoda; class Insecta; order Lepidoptera; family Noctuidae; genus Gortyna; species Gortyna flavago. The sequence goes on from OY770148.1 coordinate 5,103,299, forward strand.
AAATGATAACCGTTTTTTCATCAAAATGTCATTCTATTGATATAAAGTGGACTATTAAACGCCAACGATTTGAATATCTGTCTCTATTATTAAGAAAAACTATAAAGTAAAAGTCGCCAGTCCCCGTTGCAATAAAAATCATTTTACATTTTAGTGCTCGTAAAAATCCGTTTTTATAAATAAACAGCATAAAATAGTTTGAGATCTTATGAAATTACGTGGAAACGGAGTGACATAATTAATCAGTCATAAGCTAGGCGCCAAATTGATTGACTTATCAATGGGGGACCACTCATTTCAATCTTGAATAGTTATTGCATTATGTCATCTCGTGTCAAGAAAAATGTTGAATAAATGACACAATATATTTACAATTAACATTTTTTTTTAATTACATAAGTACGCAAACGTAAATATAACTAAACTAATATGTAAACATTTTTCCTAAACATTCCGAACAATCAGACTTTTAAGTATTTTGATGAAGTAAAATTATTTCTAATTACTTTACTTACTTACCCCTTTATATTTGTCTCGCAAAAATTCTCAGGGAATCACATAAAAAAAATCTCCACCACATTCACATCACTAGACACTCAAAAAAAATTGGATCTACACTGTCACACTCGGTATTAATTTATCCTTCACAAATAAATTGTCTAAATATACATTTTCAGTCACTGTACGAGAATAGTGCGGGCACCCGAAGAGCGAATTTTTACTGGCTCAGTGACGAAACGCGGGGACGTGCGAACGGCGCGACGATCCGCGGGCGACTAGCCTGGGGCTTGGCTTGATCAAAAGCGCGGGAAACGCAGGCGAAAAACGCGCGAATTTCACCACCGCCATAATGTATTCGCGCCACCGCGAATTCGCTTTTCGGAGTTCCGCAATCGGGGGGGGTGGAATCAATCGTTTTTTTATTACTTACGATCGAGACTTCAGCTGTGGCGAAGCACTCTGGAAGTATTTTATTCGGCTAATTTGGATTTACTGTCTTCTATAAAAGGCGCTGTACTAAAACTAAGGCTTGGATTACTAGGAACAAAATTTAATCAAGTTTCAACCGTCATTAGAACTTTAGTAAGAATCTGTCTTCGTTTCGTTTACATTTTCTAACTTAATCAAGCTGAGTGCATGCATAAGTGTGCTTAAACGTTTGAAATAATGTAAGCCTTTAAACACGAGTCTATCAGACTCCGTAATGAACCTTTTTGTTTCAAGCTCTGCATTGCGTCGTTATGCGCTTATTTCGACTAATGAAATATGAAATAAGTAAAAAGTTGTTTTACTTAAAATTCTCGCTTTTATATTTTGTTCATATATCACGTAGATTTATTGTATAATACTGGCGCAGAAAAGAAATAATAAATTCACGAATGTCTTGAGTTTCTCAAGATTGTGCTGATAGAAAGTGGTCGCTTTGCCAATATTATTATAATATGCTTGTATTTATGATCATTTTAAATTACTTGACTGATTTTTTTTAACAATAGACTGTGTTACAAAGCCGTTGAAAACTGATCTCTCATTTTCTTGAAAGTATTTTTTGACGACATCGTTGGTCATGTGGTCGCAAGCGACGATCTGGGTGCAATTCCTGGGTCGGGCAAAGTGTTATTGGGTTTTTCTATCTAGGATTTCTCAATACCAGTTTGGAGTCTGAATTTGTGCACAAATGATTGCAATAGGCTCGCCCCCTATTACATGGGACTTTAACATAATTATCTTGTCGAATGTGGGTGTACTACAGGTACACATCTGCTTAACCCCTCGGTGAATACAGGCGTGATGTTAAGTTATTTTAATTGCAGCAGGATTTCTCTAAAACCTGTATAGCACAAATTAATAAAAACCATTAAATATTTAAACGCGGAACCCTCGTGGGCGTTGATCCGTTTTTTTTTTTGACAAAGGAAATCTTTGTTCGCGCTGTTAACATGAATGTCAAACGTACTGAGTTCGTTACAAAGTAAAAACGTTTTCATTTCAACAGACACGACACGACACGTACGTGTCTATGCTTGAGGACAGTTGGTAAATGTCAATGTTAATTCTGTCAATTTAGTTGTAGCGTGTAAATCGTATTTATTTTTATTTAAATGTTGGTGTTGAACGAATTTGTTACTACTACAAATCTTTATGTTTAGGATTAGAATTGTCAGCCGCACTTTGTAAATAAAGATGTTTGTAGTTCTGAAAATTGTTTTATGCGGTATTTAGAAGAATGTGAGTGTGTGACCCCTGACTTTTTGTCACTTGGTGTTTGTTGTAAAAGATATTGTAGCAAAAGTAATCAAAGTAATTTTACATCTTTCTGTCTGTGATTGCTGACTGCAGTTTTAGTGGGCTTGCCGTAAAACATAGGTACGTACACTTACTAAAAATATGCCTTACTAAAAACATACTGTAAGTATGGACTTACAGTATGTTTTTAGTAAGGCATATTTTTAGTAAGTGTCTATATCCATAAATATAGACACAAAAAATACCTATTTGAAATGGTCACGTAACGTCAAAAAAGGTAGTTGCCAAACTAAACTCAACCATGCAGAATAATAAAAAGAGTTTGCCATAAACAGAATATTTGATTCATCAGTCAATCTGTATTAATCTATTGTTTTGTAACTGATTGAAAACATTGTTTTGATGAATCGGGTACCTATCTAGTTCAATAATTTTGTAACTAAGGGCTGATTTTTTTTATGGTTTGTTATCTATTATATGGATGTTTGCCTCACTATTGTAAGGCATTAATGTTGATAGGCTTTACCCACAGGAATTATTTAAGCCTAAAAGGCTAAAATCCACGGATCAGGTTAGTATGTAAATATTCTGGTTAAAGTTTTGCAGTAGGTAATTGAATTTTAGATTCTGTTTTCAATTCGTTAACTGAACTAGGTTTAGGCGGGGCACGTCTGTCGTATGCTGGATAGTTTATGGGCAAATACAGGGACGGGATGAGAAGAGCCTTGACCAGTCAGACGGGCTTGACAGTTTATAAACATTCTGGTGGAATATGTAATAAATTGAGGAGATTAATCTACTGACTTGTTTAAAATATTATGTCGTTATCGAAATTCATTCAGCCGTTTTAACGTGAAAGTGTAACAAACGAACATACAAAAAAAACAAATATTTTCTCTTTCATTAGTATAGACTAAAATCATTCTAAAATGTATCTACTAAAATTATTCTAAATGCATATTCTCTGTTTGTGACAAAAATAATTCCGCTTTATTTTCGTAAAGATCATAAGCTTCTCAAACTCAAGGAGAGTTTAAAACGGAACAAACCTTCATTGCCAATGTCACACTATGGCGACTAATGGTGAGTCAGTGATGTCTTAAGCATATAATTCGCTTGGTAAGCGGGTGTTAAAACGTCGAAACAAAATTCTCTTTTCAGAAATAAATTCCTCACGAGAACCTCCTCTGTTCTTCCCACAACAAAGTAGGAAAACATTAAATTTTTTACACTTATAGTAACGTGTATTTAATACTAGCAGCGCCCCGCGGTTTACATCCCGAGAATATCGGGATAAAAAGTATCCTTTGTGTTAACCCTGGTTATCAACTATTTGTGAACCAAATTTCATTCAAATCCGTTCATTAGTTTTTTGCGTGATTGAGTAACAGACATCCAAACATCTTCACAAACTTTCACATTTTTTATAATATTAGCAGGATTATGTGGCTCGTGGCTAATTGATAACAGACGCACAAATCGATAAAAGGATATATACGATTGCCACGGTCGATTCGTAGATGGGTGATATTCCATTACACATCGAGACCCCTCCGTACTTCGAAAACAACTGTCACTCGACTGTCACTCGTTAAACGGATAAGCCAAAGCCAAAAAAAAGTGTGACAACCAGTCTTACCAAAGGGTATCGTGATACCCAGTAACTGGGATATGGAGGTCAGATAGGCAGTCACTGCATGTAAAATACTGGTGTTCAGCTGCATCCAGTTAGGCTGGAAGCCGACCCCAACATAGTTAAGAAAAGGCTAGTTTATTTAATTTAGTAACTTGTATTTACTCCTCCATTTACCATGAAAAGGTTACTGCACTCGACGCTATCGTTAACCAATTGATCGGCCATTTGTTGCCAACATTGCAATACATAGTTGTCTGAAAAGTACACTGTTGTAAGTATTAGTTGACATACTCTAGCTAGATAAAAGCAAACTTCACATGAGTAAGCGTACATTTGCACGGACGTACAGATATCGCGGCGGGATTTTATCGCACACCGGGATTTTAAACTCTCGGTCTTGAGCCAAGCTTTAAGAATCCAACAGAGCGCGTCCCAACGCGTCAAAAAAACGCAGTGTTGTATTTTCAACCCTCGGCGCTACGCAGTGCGCTGAAAATCCAATGTGTGAAGAAAAATCGCCGCGGAGAAACGCGACCCTGGGCTTAAAACTCTGGTAACTTTGTAAAACCTAAAGCGCGGTCACTGTCGGACTGTACAGAAAAGAAAGAGAAGCGCGATGACAACACTGGTAATATATTGCAAAATATTCTATTGTTTAGACTAAAAATTAAAGCGGCATCGTGCCTGCGCCGCGCCTCCACCTTACGCCGTCTCTCGTATAATTCACGCTTAAACCACGTTAGCCTCATCAGTAATTTTTCTATCGTGTGTCCGCCCCCATGTGATTAGATGGTCAATCAGGACGTGTGGTTGTTAATGTATATTATTATTACTATTAAAAGCCTGTGAGGTCTCACTGCAGGGCAGAGGCCTCCCACTTCTCTTTCCACTTATCTCTGTATAACAGGCGCTTTACTTTGTGTAAATTATTCGTCACCACTGCTCTTAAAATGGTGAAGAAAAACAAAGCGAGGAAACCGGCATCTCCTAGAACCAAAAAAAATCGAAGCTTTGTGACATCCATCAACCCACACCGCGTCGTGGATTACAGCCCGCTCCGTGGGGACATTATACGCTGATTACATTATTCATTTGACGGGTAAAATTATATGTATGTAGAATTTTCCTTCGAACAGCCCTCTCAGACAAAAAATCATTATTCAATGACCACTTTGTTCCTATTTTTGTCATGTCCACGTCATTACAAGCCAATTATCACGTCATTAGCTTACTGAAAGCAGGCTTCAAATTACGTCATTCAGTGTCTGAAAGACCATAATGTAAGTAGGCTTTTGTTTTTCAAATGAAAGGTAATGATTACTTTGTATTGTTGACCGTTCGCTTCGCGTACGCGTTTTGTAGACTTCTGACGTTGTCTGTTGAACGTTAAAAAAAATTAAAAGTGAATACTTTATGAATTTTGTGAATCCTCTTCTTAAAGTGATTTCAAGCTGACATTCCTTAGTATCTTAATGAAAGTGTTAATTAGTGCATCTTTTCTAATAGTAATAATGTATAATATTTTTTATTACTCTTAAATGGCCGTCATGATGACATCTACCACCTCCTATCCTGGCCTCTGTGTCCCAAAACATGCTTACATGCAGTCAAAGTGACCTCTGCGCTGCCACGGACGACGCCGTGGAAGTGGCCAAGTTTTGAGCCAACAAGTTCTAAAATACAGTCAAGCCAGCGACACGAAGAAGAAGAATGTTTATGAGAGCAAATAAATAAATAATTAATTTTATCATTGTATGACCGAATTATTACTAACGACTTATTATCAGTGGAAATGATAGACGGCGCCATCTAGTTTTAAAATAAATCGAATATATTGATTGAATATAAATTTTGTTGACGAATAAAAGTAAAAAAAAAACAATTTACAGAAATAAACATTTAATTTAATTTCAGATATTAGGATAAAACTTTAGAAAGTAATTTATTATATTTCATAAACAACAGACTCTTGTCCACCAAATATGGAATCTTTTCTTCAGATTGACGTCACAGTACAAAGTCCTGCTTGCAGACATTATCATCATAATCACAATCATCTGAAAGACGTTTATCAATTGCTGAACAAAGAACTTCACCATTTATATCTACAACCCAACAAAGATACGGTTAAGGACCGAAAATGTTAAGCGATTATTAAACAAATTCCCTTTCCACATATAAGGCGAATGACACCATTTTGAACAGTCATTTTCATTCAAAATTTTGACAATATTGGAAAAAATAAAGTAAAAATTTACATTAAAGTTAATTAACTAATTACATAAAGGTCCCAGAAACAGTCGATAATAAACAAAGTAATTTTCGCAACGCAAACTGTTGGCTCGTCAATATATATTTTTTTGCTTGTTAATTTCAATAAACAAACATTTATTGATACACACATAAACTAACGCTTTCCTCCCATGGGGACACTACAGAACGCCACCTGCTATGATCCTTCCGTAATCCTTTTGTTTCGTTTACATTAATACATCTGGACATGTAAATTGTCAGTAGGTACTACGCACCTGATCTTTCTGGAAAATTTGGTCACTAAATGTCCTAGGGCCTCCTCTCCCTCCGATCATAAACGTTTACTTTTCCAAATAACTCTAAATGTAATCCAGCAACTTACAAAACCGTTCAAACTTTAACTCACACTACAGAAAATGGTCGCAAAGATTCTTCTGCACGAAACTGGATTGCTGAGCAAATTAGTTTTTCCTAGGCCAACGAGTATTTACGTTAAACCTGTTAGGTTAGGAGTACCGGGCAGTATGGCCCGTACAAACTAGTTGATCTTGTTATCAAAACACAGGCTTCGGGCTAAAGTGATCGGTGTGCAAACTGATTTGAGAAGCTGGCAGGATTTCATGGTTATTGAATTAGAACCTGAATTTGTAGTTAGAAATTTCTAAAGTAAACAATTTTGATTTGGCTTTGTCGAAAATGACGTGAGGAAAGTGAACTATAAAAGTAGGAGAATACTAAAGAGACTATATGGACTCTGTGAAAGATGATATGGCTAGAAAGGAGTTGACTACTGAATAGAGGAATATGGAAAAAGAAGACAATGTTGCGCCGACCCCAAATAAATTTTAATAAGGGAAGAGAATAATGATGGCTTTGTCAATTTAACCAATAAATTTTAATAAGGGAAGAGAATAATGATGGCTTTGTCAATTTAATCAATAAATTTTAATAAGGGAAGAGAATAATGATGGCTTTGTCAATTTAATCAATAAATCTGCAAAGCTTTTCTAAGATGCACATCAAAATTATGATTAGGCAGCTGAACATTAAAACGCCTGACATAATCAAGATGAACATCCAATTCAGCTAAACCTAACTGAAGCCAAGATCTAAAAAAGTCCATGTGAAAAATACAGATTGGATTTTAAAATTTTTGTAGAACTGTGCACTGTGCAATAACAACAGACCTGCGGAAGAATTGCGTAACACAGTTACAATTCCAATGCCATTCATTTCGACAGTTCAAAAATATTCATTCTGTTATTTACGTTGTCCACAAGGAGAATTTATGACTTTCCATCGAAATCCTTCGTATTGTGATTGAAAGCGTGTTGCGCAATTGGGGTGCCGTACAGAATTAGGGAAAGTGCAGAATATAATGGTACATTGAAATCTCCTGATTAAGATCTTTTCTTTATTTAAACCCATACAAATAAAGGCAAGCACCTAAAACATATTATCACACGGATTTTTGGAACCGAAATAAAAGAGAACATTCTAAATTAGTCAATTATCCGTTACGATCCGGTCGAAATTCCCAGCTGTCATTGATGGCGCTATTTCGCTTTTGCTCCTAACTGTACCAACGTATTGTCTGTAATTGTGTGCCCGATTGTACTCCAGGAGATAGATAGGTTTCGTTTTTTTTTTAAGTAAAGAAAAGCAGTTTTGTACCAATTATTATTGGTCTAATTAAAATAACCAAGTGAAGTTTTGACTACTGTTTTAGTTATAACTTTCGTTGTTAATTCGAATGTTATAAATTAGAATAGAAATAGTTTGAAAGATGCAATCAAAGAAGTTGTTAAAATAAACATTTTTCGTACCAATTTAACTTTTCACATTAAACTTCTAGATTTTGATGTGTAAAACGTTTTTGCAATCAATAAGATTGTATGAACAAATCGTCACTCATTATTAACTTACATTTAATATGATAATAAGCTACGAATATTATTTCACACTAAACACATTATTGATACAATATAATAAGATATTTATCACATTGTAGTGTTTTTTTTTTTGTAAGGCGGTGTTTTCGGTTTTATATCACCGTTTTTTTGCCACCGACTTCCGAAATTATAGATCTGTCAAAAATACCTCTAAAATCCCTACTATTTTTTTCAGGTTTTTGACAGTGATTGTCGCTGCGATGAGCTGAGATCATTTTGAACGTTTTTAATTACGGGTATTGGCCTTCAGGTTTCGGACCTGAAACTTGATGTTAACGAAGCGGTTATGTAACGCGTCACGAAAAAGTTTTCTTATATCCTGTGCAAAAATTTCCTAGAATTTTTCCACGAATTCCATTGAAGCACGCTTGATTTGTGTATCAAATTCATAAAGCAAAAACCAGGTCTGTTATTACTGAGTTCACGCTTGCCCACTTTCAAATCTAAAAATATACAGAATAAGTAATAATACATATTGTAGGTAAAGGAAATTATAGTGTGTGAGCCGACGTGATTGATTTCGGTGAGGTAGTTTTCAAAAGATTAATGATATACATTTACTTTCATATGTATTACAATATACTGAAGATAATTACAATATGGAAAACAAACGGCCCGGAAACATAATTATCTTAATGGTTCGACCTAAGTATATCAATCGTTCATATGTCAAATGCTTCATTAGGTAGGCAGTGATAAAAAAGGTAGTTTCTGTTTAATTCTACAATATTATTTTTTATTCCTTAGTCAAGCTCTTTTACAATGAGTCGTATCAATAACTAGCGTCTGCACTCGACTTCATCCGCGTGATGTTCGACCTCCAATCAAACACGTCGCATCCCATCGCGCGCTATAAGTCCACGTTCGCGCAGACGTAAAAATACAGATAGCGCCATCCACGAAGACGCGCCCACTCTTCTTCCTAATTCTTACAGTACAAGTGTGCAACATTCCGCTAGTGTTTTAGTTTTGTTCGATACACAGTAGCGGAATTGACAAGCCATAACCACAAGCGATTAGGAAGAAGAGTGGGGCGCGTCTACGTGACACTATCTGTATCGGCGGGATTTTATACTGGATTTTCAACTCTTCATTGAGAATCCAACAGAGCGCATCTCAACGTCTCAAAAAAACACGCTGTTGGATTTTCAACTGACGGTGCTAATTACTGCGTCGAAAATACAGTGCGCAAAAAAAACCGCCGCAGGAGAAACACACTTCTGTTTACCTAGGCTTACTTCGTTTTCGTTTCGTTCTTGTTGTATTTTTTTTGCGCATTTTATAATGGTCACGTAGCGTGATGTTAAAGATTTTTTAAATTTCAAATCCGACTGGTTGTTACAGAAATTAGCTCGTTAAAACAAACTCTTCAGCTCTATTATTACTATTCAGGGTGACGTTTTAATCACTGTTATCCTCTTAAGGGGTCATTGTACTCATTATGAACAACTTTCACTACGGGACCAAACCTGAAATTATAAAAAAAAAAATCAGCTAATCCCTACATTTATGTTCGCATAACTCGTCAAAATGTAGGGAACAGCTGATATAGGTTTGGTCCCATAGAAAAAGCTGTTCATAATCATGTGTAAAATGAATGACCCCTTAAAAGGATAACGGTGATTATAATTTCACCTTGTATAGTATAGATGGAAGTCGTAATTTTTTGCAGTAACAACAAATAGAGAAGAAATTTTAGGAGTAAGTGATGCACGAAAAGCCCAGCCTATCTCCCTTACTACAATCGGGGGGCGTTTGCAATTAAACAGCACGAATTCTACTCGATCAAGAGGCGGCGGCATGTCGAACACACGCGGTCTGACGTATAGCACTACATAGCCTAGAGCAACGTCCGAACATCAAACTGAAGCTAGCTTCCACAGTTTTGGAGATACCAGGCCTGTTTGATATTACAAAGAACTGTCGAAAACAAAAGAATAAAATACTTTTTCATAGTAATTCGTAAACGTATTTGTTAGTACACGTTAAATAGGTTTAGGTTTTCAATTTCCGATACAAAATGGTCAAAGAAGAGACGCTAAAACCACCCTTCGTGACCTTCAAAAGGTCATTAGGTCATCCACTAACAAAGAGTTGGAAGGTGATTAATGTTTTGCTGAGAATAAAATTATTTTTAGTTATTACAATGAACCGCAATGGGCCCGCCTGGTGGATTACTGCCCAAAGCCACAGAAGCCTGTGTCCCAGCAGTGGGAACATTCCACTTTAAACGATTCAATAAAATTCTCAAAAGCAACAATTTTCACAAAATTTACCCATATTAAGTCAGTTGTCAGCCCTATATCGATCTACCGTCACACCTGCACCAGAGGGTCTGGACCGTACCGTACCGTGGGTGGTGTCCGTCTGGGTGTAGAGGCGATCGGCAGCGGCGGCGACCTCTCGCGCCCGGCCCTGGTCCAAGCCATGGTCCGGGGCGAGAGGGAGTGGGAGGCAGTCACCTCCTTCTGCGAAGCTGTCATGCTAGCGAAGGAGGTGGCGGGATGGGCGAGGGAGAGAGCTGAGAGAGCCGCCCGTCCCAGCCGCCGCGGTAGACGCTCCGGGCGTCGGGAGCCGCGTGACGACTCCCAGCCACCGTAGGCGCGGGCCTGCGGACGGCGAGTAATGGGTAGCTCGCCGTCCGATCAGGACCAGGCCCGTGCCGGACGGCGTGTATGTGTTCCACGCGCGCCTCAAAGAGATGTCAGCATTGAACGGAGGGGCCCGTCAGGGCCGAAGCCTGCCGGGGCAGCGGGATTGTCCGAAAGGGTTACCGCTGCCCCGGAATATAAAGGGCTAAGGAAGGAACACGGATGGGTTTTAGTCAGTAAGAGTCTGACACTCTCTTCCGCTCCACCCAGAGCGGGAGGGGTCATTTGATGATTACCCATCCTTAAAAAAAAAAAAAAAAAAAGCGTCTGGACCTGCTCATGACTACTCGAGAAAAAATAATTAAAAATAATTCTAGAAAAAAAAAAACTAATGTTTCTGTTTTTTTTTTTTTGTATCGGCAACTTAAATAGCACTGCTATCCACCTCAAGCCTTAAAAATCCCAGAAAACCTGTCGTTTTTACAAAAAAAATCAATGTAAATTATTTTTTTTCAAAGTATTTTACTTTTATAATAATAATAAAATCATTTAATTCAGGTCCGAGACCTTTAGTTCACTTTATAATTACCAAAAAAAATAGTTTTTTTTTCTGTTTTTTCTCTAGTAGTCATAATCAGGTCCACAATCTGGTGCCCGCTTATCGTGGAATTTTGGGACACGTTGTATATATGTCGCAGCCAACTGGTTAAATTAGCCGTTCAGTTAACCGTCTAGCCTTTTAACTAAACGGTGGCCATTCAACTAACGGCCTGAATGATATTCAATTACAGTTTAGGTTGGAAGTCTGTAACCAATCACGCGCGAGCCGAATTGGTCTCAGTAACTAATCCAGTGCACCCTGACCAAATTGGGTTAAGTAGGTTAAACCTGTGGTCAACCGCGTGCGAGTCGAGAGAGCGAAGCGAGGCGAGCACTACTTCTAAAGGCTAGGCAGTTAACTGAACGGCTAATTTAACCAGTTGGCTGCGACATATACATATTTAATGCTATACACGACGTACATACGTCCTACGGGATTTATGGTGAACACTTAACACAACAATCCCGAGCAATGACCGCTAGTATAGGTACTTAGCACGAAACACATTAGTTATGTACCTAAACCTACCTTAGGAGGAATCCTCTATGACGTATGTAATATTGATGTGCACTTGTGGTAGGCTTGAACTGAAATTGCTGAAACTACATACTGGGACCGTTTTCTCTATCCTAACTAATATTATAAATGCGAAAGTAAGTTTGTTTGTTAAGTTTTCACGCCTAAACCACTGAACCGATCATCCTGAAATTTCGCACACTTATACGTTGTCAGGTGTACAGAAACGGATATTTCATCCCGAAAAAAAGTGCTTTTTCCGAGGAAAACCACAATAACGTTATTACGATAATAGATGGCGCCACGTGTCTTGTCTTGATAGCAAACGAAGTCGCGGGCATCAGCTAGTGACACAATAAACGAATTGGCGTGATTAGCTAAGGAATTGACGTGGTTTCGAAGTAAGGAATCATTGAATCGTCATAGTGAATTAGGGCCCTAATATTTTCTGTGCACGTGTTCAAATTGTGGCGGCTTTTGGACATAAGGATTGAGACAACCATATAATCCACCACCAACCAACCATAACCATATACAACATTATGTTTATCTAGTATTTTTATGTAAAGAATCTATGTTCAAAATTTCAAAACTGTATCATGAGAAATCACAAAGTTATAAGCTTGTTATGTTACCTGCGGGGCGCAGGGTGACCATGTTTTATGCTGCTCTAGCATCGTACGCTCATTGATAATAGTTTGGCAGTAGGTACCTAACTGTACGGCGATTTTATTGTAATTAACCAATGATTAAATATTTTTGGAACAAAATATGACATGGTGTAAAAATTATTGAAATCGATTCAGTTACTTATTCTGAACAAACTATATTCAGGTTTCGCTTAAACTAAAAATATTGTTGTATATATTGAGCCATTGTACATAAGACCGATCTTTTTGAAGGCAGATGTGGATTATCTAATGAAGCATAAGCATCTGATGCCTATGCATCATTAGGTTTCATTCAAAGGTTCTTGGTTTTGGTCGAACGCTATCGAAGGAGGTTATATACTTACCTTACATGACGGTGTTTTAGGATTCGAGTAAAACCATTTACTATGTTAACATATTTATTGTAAAATCGACACCTATTTACACTAAGTACTAAATTAAATGATGATTTCTGTGTAATCATTTATGTATATTATTATTTAATAATACTAATTTATTAATGTCATCTCATAATATAACTACACAAATAAATACAGAAACAAAAGGACACTTAGGCGTCGAAGTACTCGTCCGCATCGCTGTCATCCGGTAACGTGCCCAGAAGACTGGCAGCATTGCCACATTGAATGGCAATGCTAATTCTTTACCAAAAAAACTGTAATTAAAGTAGTAAAAGTAAAGCTGTTTAAAGTCGATGTTTTTTCTCTGAGTAGCTAGTATTTCAAATATTATGGACGAGTAAAAGTATGTATGAACCTACTTACAGAAATAAATATAATTTACTCATTTAATAATGAAGTTACAGATTATATTATCTCTGTAAATTATCAATTATTTTATCGCAGGATTGTAGGTACTACAATAGTTTCATATTTGAAACATACTGAAGGCCAACCCAAAATAATCGATAAAAATATAATCGCAATCTCATCACAGCGACAATCGATGTCAAAAATTTGACTATTCTATTCTATTTTTCTTTATGGCAATGGTGCCGATGTCGATAATTCTGCCAATGTCAGATGTGATATGAGAAAACGTGGTGATGTTTATAATAACAAAAAAAAAATAAAAAACGTCCTTTTCAAAGAAAATTGTTGAATTTTATGTGAAACTTGTTGACGATTATTAATAATAATAATAATAATGTTTATTCAGTATTAAAATTGGTAAAATTATTACATAAAGTCTTAGAAATTATTTACAAAGGTAATAATGTTAGATGCCTGTACTAGGATAAACCTGTATCACAGGCGGCATGAGCATACTTTATGGAAATTGAAGGACAATAAAATTCAAAACAATATTTAACATTAGAATTCTTGAAATAATGTCAAAATTTTAGTAATTCATTATTTTATACCTAGTTTACTTAAATACTATTTACCTTAAAGATCAAAATAACAAAAAATCTCACTACCTTGTATTTTGTTATTAGTAGCTAAGTACACTAAAACAAATAAATAATTTAAAAAAAATGTTAGTTATATTTATTATACTGTAACCTTATAGGCAACTACAGCTTTGAGCCGTTTGATGTCGAAACGCTCGGGTCATAGAGCCCGAGTCCGCGTCTCCTTTTTAAGGAAATTTCTCGCCAGTTAGTCGACACTTCACGTGACCAGAGGGCTGGGTCGTTATTTGGCCAAAGAATTAGCATTGCCATTCAATGTGGCAATGCTGCCAGTCTTCTGCACGTTTCCGGATGACAGCGGTGCGGACGAGTACTTCGACGCCTAGGTGTCCTTTGTTTTTGTATTTATTAATAGTTATATTATGAGATGACATTAATAAATTAGTATTATTAAATAATAATATACATAAATGATTACACAGAAATCATCATAATTTAATGTCATTGACGCGGATAAAATACATCAAACCTTCAAGGAGAATGTATGAAATATGGAAGTATTTTTGACAGATGACAGACTGAGATTAAAATGCGAATGGTCTTAAAAATACAGGAATCGCCCGTTTGTTTTAAAAATTTTATTTTTTTAGAACGTTGTGTAAAGGTGAGTTAGTCTAAATGGAAATTCGGCTAGGCAGCAGGTGATTAAAATCGCAAGTTCCAAAGTAGAGTAGGTTTCGACTTTTGTCGTCAGGTCGCATGCGGCGGCTGAATAAAATCGGCCGTGAAAATGCTCAGTCGCAGGGATTACCCGCCTTCGGCGCGTACGTGTTCCACGCGCGCCTCATAGAAATGTCAGCAGTAGTGTAGCGGCCCGTTCATTAGGGCCGAAGCCTGCCGGGGTCAGTGGGATTGTCCGAAAGGGTTACCGCTGCCCCGGAACATAAAGGGCTAAGGAAGGAACATGGATGGGTTTTCGTCAGTTAGAGTCTGACACTCCCTTCCGCTCCACCCAGAGCGGGAGGGGCCATTTGATGATTTCCCACCAAGGTCTAAATTTTGATTCAAAATGAACTAGTCACCTACGTTTTTATCAACCTGTGTAAATGGGGCGGCGATTCGGTTTGTAAGGCGATTGGGTAAGCGACCAGCCAGACGGTGAACATCGAACTAGTTTAAATCCCCCATAAGCCTTTATTACAAAATAGTTGTTAAAACAAATGACCATCAGCCTGTCATTATCATCTTTAATATTCATCCCTCTGAGTGTGAGAGGGTCGAGTTGACCCTCTTAGCAACAAAAGTACCTAACAATGATGTCGAAACTGTAAGTGCTTCTATCCCATCTGGCGTCTAGTCCCTCTAATAGCCATACACCTGATTTTATATTCAAAAAATTTGGATTACTGATAGGATCTGTGTAAGGTGCAAAACAAAATCTAAAGTACGGCTAAGTTTGCTGAAAGGTTTATGCTTTTTTGGGTTCATTAGAGGAGTAACAAAAACCGAATAGCTTTTCTATCTATTTGTAAGTCATAACTAGAAAACGGCAGATGATTTGTATGAAGCCAGCTAGAGTTTCCTTCGTCCTCTGTATTAAGAGATTCAATTACATTCAAGCTTCATGAAATTACCAGGTAATGGCAGATTCTTATAATTTACAGACTGTTAATTGGTTAAAATTAAGACTTGTATCTTTACCAATAATGAAGCAAAGGCTTTCCAAGGTATAACCTTCCATATGTAGGTAGTTATCATAGGAAAAATTTGCTTACGAATCTATATTTGGGCATAAATATAGATTCGTAAGCAAATTTTTTATTAGTTTGGCAATAAAAAATGTTAAAGCGGCTACTTTTATTGTTACTAAAACTTTCGTTTTTTGCGTTTAGGTCCTGTAAGCCCCTTTAGCAAAACGGTTCCCTTTTGTTTTTTTTCTGTTTTGTTGGTCTTTTTGCTTTTTGTTTATGTATATTATTTTGACAAATATTTTTGATTCTGTATTTTTTTTTTTGACTAATGCTCGGCTCACATGAGCCGAGCATTAGGCAAAATTATATGCCTGCAATAACATTAATTTGCAATGACGATGATGTGATGATGACACTAAAACCAACCAAGCCAAGAATTAAAAAAAATATAAATTTTTCAGTCAATAAGTCACACCTAAGCATACAAAGAGTCTTACTGCTGCATGTGTGCTATACAAAAACTGAGTTCCTCCTCTATGCATTTACCTCACCACACCACAGTACCACGAACTACCCATGTTATGTGTACTGTATTGTAGCTCTAAACAGTATATTCAAAGATTTTACGTGGTCAATATCAAGAAACTTTGCATTCAGTAAACGTTTGGCCCAAGTTATAGACTGCAGCTAACTTACTTCTACTACATGTACTTGATATTTGTTCGTTAATACCCCGTCGTTAACACTATTAAGGACTGGGAATGTTTTGTTCCACTAGTTAACAGTGTTGAAGAATGCAATTTTTTTTTTCCTAATCGTTCACCCCTCCTGCGTCTAGTTGAAGTCTGGGTAAAGAAAAGTGAAATGAAACAAGATATAATAAAACGGTTATTTAAAGTGCTTTAATCACGATTTTTGAGGACCAAATTAAAACGATATCGTTTAATGATCAACGTTTACATTTCAATGCATAGAACCTTACATGTTTACGAATTCAATTGAATCATAGATAATCAAAACAAATGTTATAAAGTTATTAGACGCCGAACGAGGGGTTTTAGGTAGGAACGATTGGGAAAAAATGTCGCGTTCTTCAACACTGTTAACAAGTGCAACAAAACATTCCCAGTCATTAATATTGTTAACGACGGGGGTGAGCAAGAACGACAGGATATTTCTGTCAGTAATTTTGCATGTCTCATAATGCGAAGCATTAAAGAATGCTTTACGATCGAAAAAAAAAAGTTGCCTTTTTTTGCAAATGTTTCTATTGTTGTATAACAAATAGAAATATTTGCGTCTTGTGTGTAAGGAAAATAAAATAAAATAAAAATAAAATCATCATCCACACCCCGACTTTACCCACCGCTGAGCATAGACGTAAACCATCCTGTCCTCGAGGTTCTACCCGCGATGGTAACAATGTCGTCCGCCCATCTCGCCGTCAGACGACCGACACTTTATTGACTTACCAAATCGCTCCCAGCGTGGCATCGTGATAACTTTTGTTGTCGGCGCGCCACGGGGCGCCTCGCTACTTATACACGATCCGTACACAAAAAAAAATGTATCGAGCGGTAGTAGACTAATGATTGTTTCTTCAAGTGGACAGATCAGGGTACATTACGCAGCATATTTATTTTGTTAGATTGTGTGGAATGAGCTGGACTCCTTCAACAAGAACTGGTCCTTAGCAGATTTAAATAGAGAGAAGTGGAAAGAGTGTAGGGAGGTCTTTGTCCTGCAGTGGGACACTGCTTTTATTTTTTTTATAATTTAATAAGATGTTGCTTTAATTAAGTGTGTGAATGTCTATAATTAACCCTGCCTAGACATCAGAACTTATACTATTAACTAGCTGTTGCCCGTGGCGCCATCTATTATCATAATAACGTTATTGTTGTTTTCCTCGGGAACAGCACTTTTTTCGGGATGAAAGGTACCCTATGTCCGTTTCTGTACACCTGACAACGTTGCAAAATTTCAGGATAATCAGTTCAGTGGTTTAGGCGTGAAAAGGTAACAAACAAACAAACTTACTTTCGCATTTATAATATTAGTTAGGAATTAACTGCGCCCTACGGTTTCACCTGTTTAAGTCTCGATTCCTTGAGACTATCGGGATAAAAGTATGTCCAAATTAATGTCCAAACCAGGTTATGGTTTACTCATGTGTCAAATTTCATCCAAATCCGTTTTAGCGTAAAAGTGTAACCAACAAATATACAAGAAATTAAATATTTTCTCTTTAAAATATTAGTTTAGATGTAAAATGTATATAGGTATCTACTAATGGTGTACCTATTTTATGTAAATAAACTACAGAATTTTGGCCTGTTCGAATTTTAGTCCACTGGGTCCCGAGGGGATCGTAAAATGAGAGTTGATAGTAAAATTTGAGTACAAAACTATAAGCTATCTAAAATTAATAAAATAAGTAGACTTTTTATACAAAGTAAAATTTAGATATTATTATTGCCAGATTCATGTTAGGCGCTCTTCAAAAGTAATGTAGTTTTTATATATTGTGAAATTTTGGGTTTATGTTAGCATGGCTAGAATCGAGATAACGACTAATAGAGAAGTATGGAAAAAGGGAGGGGCTCGTGGCTAAATAATAACAGCCGTACTGGTCGATCGGTCAGGTTAAGCTACGCTTGCCACGGTTGGTCTGTGGATGGGTGACCATCTTTACATACCGAGACCCCTCCGTGCCTCGGAAAGCACGTTAAGCCGTTGGTCCCGGCTGTCATTCGTGGATCTTTAACAGTCGTTACGGGTAGTCAGAAGCCCGAAAGTCTGATAACCAGTCTTACCAAGGGGTATCGTATTATCCAGTAACTGGGTTGTGGAGGTCAGATAGGCAGTCTCTCCGTGTAAAATACTGGTATTCAGCAGCATCCGGTTAGTCTGGAAGCCGACCCCAACATAGTTGGGAATAGGTTAGGCATATGAGAGAAGTATGGAAAAAGAAGACTTTTTGGCCGACCCCTTCAACCAAAAAAAGTCCACTGTTTGACATAAGATTATGATGATCACAGTGTTTATTTAAGTTTTACCAATTTGATGACCTTATTATATTAATTTCAAAACTTGCATATAATTACAATACTAAAAGACAGTATTTAACTATAGAGAGAAAGCTAAGGCTTTGACCAGCACTATGGCTAAAATATCCACAAACCACACAGGAGTTCTCTGACAGGACACAGGCCTCCATTTTGTGATAGGAAGTTTCCTATCACAGAAGGAGGCCTGTGTTCTGTGCGTGCGTGGGTGTGTGTGTGTGTGTGTGTAGTGAAAGAAAAGAAAGAAAATATATTTATTAGTGGAAATATTAGAGGCTGATTATGATTTATGATAATGTGTGTATGGTTAAAATCATGTGCCTGTAGGTGCAGTACAAACAAGTAAACCCGACAACCGAATGAAACAAAAAAAAACCGGCCAAGTACGTGTCGGACCACGCACAATGAAGGGTTCCGTAGTTGGAATGAATTTATCCCAAGAACAAACTTAACATTGTAGTTGAAAAACATGTTCTCCCATACATTCCAACTGAAAATGAAAGTTTGTACGCACAATATTGAGAGATTTACCATGTTGTTTCAAGATCATAGACTTCTTATTAATTTTACTGTAATCTATAGGTATAGAACTATTTTCAGTATTTTTTTTCAAAATTTTAGGCTCAGTAGTTTCGGAGATAAGGGGGGGGGGAATGGTAAATTTCCGTCTATTGTCTTAAATAACTTTAAAACAATTTACTTTAAAATTAGGAAAAAAATATATTTGAGATCCTCACGGTAAGCCCTTTCATTTGATATGTCACACGGTACAGATTGCGAAACTTTTTTTTTTAATTGTCTATTTACCCCTCAAAAATGACTTCCATTTTCAAAACTCATTTATTTACGTTACACGTCTGTGTTTGGGTCACAGAGATTCATACGTGTACCAAATTTCAACTTAATCGGTCCATAAGATTCGGAGCAAATTGGCTGTGACAGACGGACAGACAGACAGACAGACAGACAGACACACGAGTGATCCTATAAGGGTTCCGTTTTTTCCTTTTGAGGTACGGAACCCTAAAAAACAACGAAACCAATTAATATCAAACAGAACGAAATACGTGGAAAACTGATCGTTTTGTGTTTTTGATAGGTTTGCAACGGGAGAGATTTTCTGGGAAAATATTTTTATTTTATGCAACCACGAAAAAAACAGTAAAAAAAAATTCGTGTGCTTAAAAAACATGTAATAAAAAGCTAACTAAAACTTGGAAAAAAGATTACGTAGAAAATAAATAAATCAAGCTCATCAAACTCAAACTCAAAGCATTTAAGGCACTTTTGAATTGTCAAAGGGTCGGTCAGTCAGAAACGTGAAGCTAGTTGCCCATTCCAAAGCGTAGGTGCTTATGGAGAAGAACGGGCAAGAAATTCCATCTCATAAATAATAACACGCCATTTTAATATTATACATAAACAGAACCTAACCTTTCACCTTCACACGATAGACAATTTATGTATTAATTAAAAATCATCCAGCCGTTAGAATGCTACGAGGGTATAGAGATAATAAAAAGATACATAAATACACGTGAAAAACATAACCACACTAGTCACTAAAAAAGTTGTAGAGTGCGTGAGCAGAGATCTAAGCGATTCCTTCAGAAACTTGTTCAAGGTGCACTAAACATGGCTGCAGACATATGCCTCCTCTCTGTGAGAGGGAGTATGCCGTAATTCACCACGCGGGTCCAGTGCTGGTTGGTAGATGTCACAAGTCTTTGAATTTTTAGTTCCTGTTTTCCTTCACCGGGTTTTGATAGCAGTTTTGATAAAATAATTTGCACAAAGTAATGAGCCTGTCTGTTTTTTTTTTTTTTTAATAAATGGCATCTCGCAGTTCATCCTTTATGAGGATGGCTACTGCTTAACCGGACTTTCCTGTGGATGCCTCGAATTAAGGCCTCCAGCCAGGGCATACAATAACTTAAAAACTAAGCGACAGCGCTAAGGGTAACCCCCTGCGGGGTTCGGACCTCGGCTCAGGGCGTCGCTGGAAGAGGACAGCAAGGGACAGGCTGGATCGGTATTATTATTAGTGTTTAGGGGCGAATTTAAAACTACAGGCTCAGCTGCGCGGGCTGGCTCGAGCAAGGGTCGGGGCGGGCACGGTGATGGTGCGGGACGTCGCGACGGGCCTCGGCGGCGAGGACGGAAGGACGGATGTCTGAGCTTGTGTTTGTGTTGTCGACTGAGAGTACTCGTGGCCTTACTGCTCTCCTGGAGGAGGGTAGTGGCGTCGTCGGGGATAGTGAGGGTATGCCTTGGTCGGCGAATCCTACTTATGCGGGAGGGAGTGTATCGGGAGGCCGCCGCAATCAGGGGATTGGGGTGCTTTATGGCAGAGTCAAAGAAGCGCTTGGAGAGGCGTTTCATGAACTGCTGGATGGTGGGGAGTCTGAGATCTAGATGCAGATTCACATTTCGGACATAGAAGGGGGCTCCCGTGACCTTTCGGAGGAAACGGTTCTGGAGGGTTTGCATTTTATGCAGAAATCGCGGCTTGGCGTGTGCGAAGACTACGCAAGCATAGGTCATGATGGGACGGATGACCGCGGTGTAGAGGCGCAATTTGCACTTGAGTGACAATTTGCTGCGGGCAGTTATCATGGAGTGAAGCCTACCGAGAGCGAAAGAGGCGCGCGAACGCGCCGTCTTTATGTGCTCGTTGAAGGTGAGGTTGTGGTCTAGGATGACACCTAAGTATTTGGCTCGCTTTCCCCAGGGGATCGGCTTGCCATACATAGAGATCGGGCGCGGGAGGGGGGGGGGTAGTTTGCGCGGTTTCGAGAAGATGACCGCCTGACTCTTATCGGGGTTGACCTCGATTCTCCATTTCCGGAACCAATCGCTCAAGGCGCTTGCGGAGGTTTGGAGGTTTCGAGCTATGGATGACTGGTTGACACCCGAACAGTATATGGCAGTGTCGTCGGCGAAGAGCGCCAACTGTGCCTTTTTACTGTTCGGGATGTCACTAGTGAACAGGGTGAAAATGAGGGGAGACAGAACGGAACCCTGGGGGACTCCGGCGCGGATGGGGTGAGGGGGAGAGAGAGCGCCCTCGATACGGTAGCGGAAAGTGCGGTCCGACAGAAAATCTCGTAAGATGAGCACGAGACGGTCTGGCACACCTAGCAGGTACAGCTTATATAATAAGCCATTGTGCCAGACCTTGTCGAACGCCTTCGCTATATCGAAGAACAGGACGCCTGTCGAAGCACCTCGCTGAAAAGCAGCGCTAATGTGCTCGACTATGCGGTGGAGCTGGTGGATGCACGAATGCTTCGTGCGAAAACCGAACTGTTCGGGGGGGATGAGGCTCTTTGCTTCGGCATAGTCTTTGAGGCGCTTATAAATAAGCCTCTCGTAGACTTTACCGAAAACATTTAGCAGACTGATGGGGCGGTAGCTGGAGGGCTCAGACTTGGGCTTGCCTGGCTTTGGGATGCCTATGACTGTGGCTTCTTTCCACATTTGGGGGAAGATGTTGTTGCTCAGGGCGCCATTGAAGATGGCGGTCATGAGCAGTATGAGGGGGGCGGGGAGGAGTTTGTACACCCTGTTGGTGATACCGTCCGAACCGGGGGCTTTGCGGGTTGCGAGTCCTTTTATGATGTCTTGCACTTCGTCGGGAGTGACGGGAGGCAGAGGATCATCAGGGTCTTCGACTGGCGGGAGGGAGGCTCTCCGTTCGACTTCAGCGTTCACCTCGTCGAGGTGCGCTCTGTCTACTGGTTGAGAGCTGGGAGTGCATTGAGCCTCTAGGCTGTCGGCTAGGCATTCGGCCTTTTCGAGGTTTTCGAAAGCGACCGTTTTGTCGGGGCGTGTGAGGGGAGGAACTGTGGCCTCTTCAGAGGAGCGGAGCTTCCTCTGGAGTTGCCAGAAGGCGTGGTGGGTGGGCTCGAGTTCGCCGATCAACTTATCCCATCCCTCGGAGCGCCACTCCCCTATGCGTTTCTTTACAGCACGCTGTAAATGGCGCATGTGGGATTTGTTCGCGTCGCAGGGAAAAGAGTCGTAGGCACGAATGGCAGCGTTCTTCTCGGTCATCAGTTCACGTACGTCATCGGGCAGTTTCCAGCGATGGTCTTCCATCACTGGAACTTCCCGTGAGCAATCCGTCAGTACGGATTGAACGTGCTCTGTGAACGAGTCGATCGCCCCAGTCGTGTCTGCGACTGAGATAATTTGCTCGGGGATGGAGTCTAGGTGGGGAGACGTGGTGGATTTCAGTCTTTCGCTTACTTTCCTCCAGTCGGTGACTGTTTTGGTCGGGGGGGGCTGGTTGGGGTCGTGCGGGGGGCCCGAATAGGGGGCCAGGTGCAAGATGACCGGGCGGTGGTCAGAGTTAAGCTCTTGTACCGTCTCGATAGACTGCAAACGGAGGTTTACATTCTTGAGAAGCGCTACATCGAGAACGTCAGGAAGATGGGCGGGGTCGCCCGGGAAATGAGTGGGATACATCGGAGCGATGATATCGAAATTGAGGGAGTCGCCTAGTTTGAACACGATCCTACCTCTGGTAGAGGTCGTGCTGCTATTCCAAGCGGGATGTTTGGCATTGAGATCCCCCGCCATGATGACGGAGTCACTCATACCGAAGAGGGTAGTGAAATCGGTAGTGAGAGAGATGGGATCCTCCGCACCATTGGTGGGCGGGATATAGGCGGAGATGATGGTGATTGCGGGGTGACCGGTCATGCCGAGCCGACAGATAGAGATCTCTAGCTGAGAGATTAGGGCGGGCGGGTCTATCGGGATGCAATGGAGGGACTTCCTATAGTAGATGAGTGTACCGCCCTTGTGGCAGCGAGCCCTGTCATTGCGAACTATCTTGTAGTTGGCAATGTTCGGGTTCCGCAGATGGGGCTTCAGGAAGGTTTCCTGGACTAAGAGGACATCGAGCTGGTGATCGCGGAGGAAGGCGGCGATCTCATCGCGTTGATTTTTAATGCCGTTTGCATTAAAAAACCCTAGTCTAAGGGATCGGGGTTTGGTAACGCTCATTCTTTGTAAAGCCATTGGAGCTTTTTAGAAGTTGAGGGTTTGCATGACTTGCGTAATCTGAGGATACGCATTGAAAATCTCGGCGATGCGCCGAGGATTGCCGTTACAGGCTTGGATTTCCGCTGCCATGGCATTTGCGGGGGCAATAAAAGCTGCGTAAGCACCGATTATTACCTCCATGCTGCTAGGCTGGGGGCGGGAGGCGGGGGTCGGGGGGGACCTACTGGGACCAGCGGGAGCCCTGGGCGCGGCGGCGGGAAGGGCTACCGGTGGGGCTACTGGGACCGAGGGGCCTACTGATGGCGCGGGGATGACAGTTGCCATCAGCGCTGGGATAGTCGGGGGTGGGGGGGGCACCGAAGCTGCGGGAGCTTTGAGGTGGTTGAGGTTCGCCCATGGGGAGGGCCTTTGGGGACTGAGCCTATCGGGCATCTGGGAGGAAGGGATCGGGATCCTCACAGAGGGGCTTTCCCTTTGCTGACGGTCGCTCGCGCGCTTCGTCAGTTTGGGAGAAGAAGACTTGGGAGCCTTGGGGCAGCCACGGTAGTTAGCCGGGTGCCCGGATTGGCCGCAAAGAACGCAGCTCGGTGGCTCTGTGCACTGAGAGCGGTCTTTGGGGCGGGGACAGTCTGACGTGCCGTGGGCACCTAGACACTTGACGCATCTAGGTGTCGCGTAGCAGTGGGATTGGGAATGGCCATACAGTTGGCACCTGTGGCATTGTCCGATGAGGTTGGACTTCCTGGGTTTCTCGATAGAGATACCCGAGAGGGAGCAAACTGACTTCACCTTGAAGATGGGGTGATGTCCTTCAGTAGGGTCGCAGATGACCAGGACCATGTCGTAGACTAGGCCCTTCCATGCTTTGTGCAAGCGATGGACTGCTGAGACGGGGATGCCTTGTGAAGCAAGGTCTTCTTTGATCTCCTCGGTGGGGATTTCTTTGGGGACGCGCCTGATGATTACGCGGGTGGGGACTTCCTCCGGAAGGGAGTACGTATGGAAGGGGTAAGCCCTTGTCTGGAGGAGACGGGTAAGGTCCCTGTAGTCCGAGGACGAGGCGACCGTTACCTTAATACCCTGTTGGGTTGAGCGGGCGTTCGTGTAGTTGATCTTTTGATCAACACACGCTTTGGAGATTTCTGTCCATTTGGACTTATCCTGGACATAGATGGGGGGCGGGGGTCGTGGCTTCTTTGCGTTCGAAGCGGGAGGGGTAGCCGAGAGGCTAGAAGCGGGGGAGGCCTGCGGTGCGGCGGAGGGTGGGGTGGGGGGGCGGGGAGCGGGGTTTTCCGCGACCGACTTTTTGGCCTTGTTGGCGTGAGAGGAGGCGTTCTTCTTTCTCTTGCCTCCCTTTCCGACGACTATATAGTCGTCTTCCGAGGAGGACGAAGAGTCAGAGAGGGCTTCCTCTGAGTCGGATTGAGATTGGGGTACGGACGTGTCCATACTCTCCTGAGTATCAGCTGCGATAGCGGCTGGCACGGAAGGTGCGGGATCGGGGACTGGCACGGACGGTGCGGGTTTCGGGGCGGACACGGAGGGAGCGGGTGATGAGCCTGTCTGGGAACCACCCGCATACTGAAAGTATATTTTCATGTCACAGGAGGAATTATGTTTTAAGTTGATTATTGTAGGCAATAACTTGCACCTCAATATTGATGTGCCGAACAATACCAACACAACCCAGTTACTGGATAACACAATACCTCGTGGTAAGACTGGTTGTCCGACTTTAGGGCTTCTAACTACCCGTTACGGCTATCGAAGATGTACAAACGATAGCCGGGGCCAATGGTTTAACGTGTTTTCCGAGGCACGGAGGGATCTTGGTGTCAGAATTAAAAATCAAAAGTCATGTATTCAAATCAGGCAACACTTTTCGAACGTCACAATTACATAAGACAGTCCCTCAAAACGCCCGCCCTTCACCACTTCCTAGAAAATCACGGATCGACTTCAGCAAATAGCTGTTATTACTTAGCCATGAGCCCTCTTCTTCTAGCAACTTGCACCACTCTATTGACGTGCCAAACAATTCTGAAACTTAGCCACTACTCAAGTGTCGCAGTTTGGGCTCTACTGCCAAAGTCCTCATCAAACTTTCAGTCGTTTAGTGTTTATGCGTTATCTACCAAGTTTCTAGGACACGACAGGTTAATGTGCCAACTTAACGTGGCTTATGAAATATCTATTGGGTTTTGGGAGTGCGTCGTAAGGGTTAGCATAGATAATGAGTGGGGTATTGATGAATATTTTGTTTATTTATAGTTCAAGCTTTAGTTTGCTTTGACGGTCAAGCTTTGGGGTAAATAAGCCACAGCATGCACACTGTGACTAGGTGTAAACACGATAAACAACCAACGATAAATAACTTATATTTTGTTTAATTATTTTGGGGCATAATTCAGTAATATTTATATTTTTGAAATGTGATAATTAAGCCCTTTCATTTGATACCCAACAGGGCATAAATTTTTGTTCATGACTTTATGTCCGCTAGAGGGCGCCATATCCAATTGAATGAGACGTCTCATAGCCTATAACCAGCGTACAATCAAGACGCTTCCAACATCTTTTGTCCAATTATGACAAGTAGTTTTGAAGTTATGAGGGAACAGTTGAACATACATACATAAATTCATACATACATATATACCGATCAAAATCACAATCTACCATAAGCAATCGCCATAGACGGGTAAAAATACAATCAATTTACCAAAATTTTTGACAAGTTTTTGACATATAGATTGTCGCTGAGATGAGATTGTCACTAATTGACATATATTACTTGTGACTTGAATTAAAACGTTTTTTATTTGCAGGATTTAGCCTCTAGATTACTTCAAGCATACAGGTTATCTATGACTCCATTCCATCTTCCTGCCTCGGCGTACTTTTCTGTTCGACGCTGTTCCTACGGCTGGGGAAAACCTCAAGCGGCGTAAGTATAATAAACTTGTTGGTAATTATATTGTCGAGCCGTTTGGGGTTGAAACCCTCGAGCCGTGGGGTCCGAGTGCTCATGATCTCTTTAAGGAAATCTCAAAATGGCTGGTTGACACTTCACGTGACCCAAGGGCTGGCTTTTACCTTGGCCAAAGACTAAACACTGCCATACAAGGTGATTATGTGCTCTTGTACCGAGGAAAAATTATAAGATCTTCCAATAGCGGGCAAAAGTTGGTATTAGAGATTTTAGATCGTGACTTAGAGTGCAATTACTGAGAAGATTCCAGAGCTTATCTTTGAACCTGCTCTGTTAGATGTAGGTAGGTACGTTGGTGGATTTTCTTATGTAGTTAAGTTATTATGTAAGTACCTGAGTTTGTCTGTTATCATGTATTATCAAATCATTTAAATCAAATCGGGAGGGATAGCGATATCTAAATACGATAAAATTAAAATTATAAAGATTACATGGTTGTTTTTGGAGTAAACGACCGCGTAGCTTGTTGTTACTTGAAGTGTGAGCTGAGAAAATATGTTATCTGTCTGTCTATGTTGTCTGTCTGTAATATGAAATCTATTTTTTTTTAAACCATAGATTTAACTAACTTTAACTGTAACTTTACAGACGTGATTGGTATCGACCCATCACGTCTGTAACATTACACGAAAAGAAACAGTTTTTTTTAACTAATATTTTAAGTGACTACACTAACTGCGATCGATGACCCCACAAAAATGATTTAATAGTACATTATGGTACAAGTGTGTAATGTTGGTGATTACCGCTGAGGCGCCATTGAGACCCGAGCCGTCAGGTGAGGGTCTTAAGAGAGCCGAGGACGGTAATCATCAATACACACGTGTATCATACGACGTTTTTCAACACACTTGCGAGGAAAAATAATTATTTACCACACAGCAACAAATGCGATACAAACAAAATATGAAAATTAGGGGAAAATTGGGAAATGGCGCGCAATTTTTTTTTTTGCACGCGCCAAATGTAAGTTGATTGATTACAGCCATACAGCCTACTTCAAAATGATAATTTTTGTGATAAAATGCAAATATTTTATAAGAAATTATTGTGAATTATAAATAATTTGATAATAATAAATGTTTTTTCGTCTTAATTAGGGACACATTTATTTATTTCAAAAATGTAAATAGATTTTCGGTGGCATAAAACCTCTTTGTTGTTACAAAAAAAAAAAAAAACTGTATTACCCGGTTAAATTGAAAATGCTCTGTTTACTCGCATATAATTTGCAGTTAGGTACTAACTTAACTTTGTAGGGATCATTCTATTATGCACTAGTGTGTAATATTATTATGCACGTGTATGTTATAGTTCGGTTTATGGCCCTAAGAACGATATAATAAGGCTCACTTTACGAGCAAGTGTGTTGAAAATAATTTATTTTGATTTATTCCGGTCTGATCCCCTGAGTCCCCCCCTCCACCCCGATCCCCTGCTAGTTCTTCCTCTGTTTTGAAATCTTTCTTTTCCAATTTTATCTACGTTTCTCTTTATTTCTGTTTTATTATTGTTTAGATATCGATACGCATGACGTCGGCGGAGTTTCGCTACTTAATTTAATTTGACCCTGTTTACAGAAATAAGCAAAAAGATTATCTATGGATCGCAGCTCTCGTGGCGTTCAACAGTTTCACTTTGAGTGAGTTAATGTGTGCTATAATTGTGTTATATAATTGAACACTGAACTGAAAGACAAATGTATAATAATTGTTCTGTGCTAAGTCCATTTAGATTACCATCGACAAGTTATGAAGAAGAAAAAGATGTGTGCGTTTAGCTATATCTTTTGTCAACAATCCCTTCAAACCTTGATAGTTCAAAACTGCTCGTAAATGGTTTAATTGAAATAAATGCTTTGGGTTTGAGAGTTTTGAGTGTAACATTTTTGGAAATCCTCTCATCAAATGGTTTACTTTCAGTCCATTTCATTAGTGACGAGCCTCTAAAGATAGAGACGGCCGTACTTATAAACTCAAATTATTCCCATTATGCTTTCCTAAAAATAATAATGATTATCTGAAATAATGAATGCGCCTCTTTTCGTGAACCTCAAATAATTTATATTTTGGTGTGTTAAAAATACTAAATAACCAAGTAACTACGACCAACTTGGATGTAGCTTAGGTTCTGCGACCAACACTGCTCGCGCACAGTTCTGACCTAACCTACCCCATTTGATTCGGGGTACCCTAGTTTAGTTACTGCGACCAACTGTGAGAAAAGTCAAGAATGCTCATTTGTTTAAAAAAGTGTGCATCATTAGTTGGTCAATAAGTTTTTAGATGATTAATTAAATATTTTCCCTTAAAAACTCGTGGCTCCGTAAGTGCAGCGCCGGCTGTTATTATTTAGCCACGAGTCCCTTCGCTTACTTTTATTCCTGCACATAAAAAAAACCTATTAATAAATTTATAGCCCAATTATATCAACCAATTATTTAGGTTCAAACAATCTTAAACGCTAGACGATCTCCAAATCAATAAACTGACGATAGCAACACCGTGGGGTGCAATTAATTTGTCTAAGCTAACCAACGGTTAGTGGAGGTACGCCTCAATGCTCACTGAGTACGTGGACACGAAGTATATAAGTACAGAAAGTCCACACATCGAGCAAAAGAGCATGCAGAGTCAAATTAAATTAGTCAGCGAATCTCCGTCGATGTGATGGGTATTATCGATATCTAAACATGATTAAACACGGCTATCCAACGGTTGTTGGAGGTACGCCCCGATGCTCACTGAGTAGGTACGTAGACACAAAGTATTTAAGTAGAGAAGGTCGGCTCCATAATAATAATCAGCCTATAATTTTAGCTGGATACAAAGGTCTAAATGTTACTTAAGAACATTTTCGAAAAATAGTGTTACAGCGAAATTAGACCGATTTTAAATTGTCCGTTTTTTTTTTTATAAAACATTTTGAGAATGTCCTTTACAAACTTTTTAGACCTTTGTATCCTGCTTATTCGTATGAAGTTTCATTAAAATCGGTTCATTCATTTCGAAAAACAAGGGCTTGAAAGTTTGTATGAAATGCCGTAAGGTCTTCTGTACCTACCTGTTTGGTGACGCGGGTGAGACAAACCATTAATTTGTGTTTCGACCAGCCCCGCCTAAGTTTAATCAAAGGTCAGTTTCCGAACGACGATTAGTGATTGATTCTGCCTAGTTATCTTGATGACCTTGGGAAGATTCTATAGCATTTAGGAGTATTAATAAACTGTTTGGCAACAGCGAATTAATGAAGACAAAAAATTAGATAACTTAATATCAGTTGTGTATGTAAATGTAAACATGCCATAAAATGATGACTAAAAAAATGTATGAATAATGCATATAATATGAATTAATAAGAAATAAATATGTCAATGGAATTACTTCGCATCGCACGAAATATAACCACAAAGAAGTGTAATGAAGAGATTGTTTGCTTTTGAGTAAGCGTAAGTTGCGTATGAGTGGCTGACGACCGGTTTATTACTGATCCTTGGCACCGTGCGAGCCTCACGAGTGTGATAACAGGCATATTCGATGACCTGCATCCAAATGCGTCATTTCGACATTTCTACACAAACCCCCCAACTAGGCTGTGTTGTATGTGTTTAAGTAATGCGACCCAATTACCACTAACCAGGCTTTTAAACTCGAACATTGGGCTTATACTGACAATGACCTAATGAAAATTACCGTAAAACCGAATAGGGAAAGAATTAAAAGTCAAGCTTCAGACATAATCGATCGATTAGAATACCTCTCTTCTGCCTCTCTCTAGCCTTTGCCTAACTATGTTGGGGTCGGCTTCCAGTCCAACCGGATGCAGTTGAATACCATCGATCGATTTAAATGATGACATATTAAATTATTAATTAAATAAATGTGGTAGCACTATGACCCTAGCCCACCAGTGATGATGAACAAATAAACAAAGCTATTTATTCGGCTTCTGAAGTTTCACAAAATCAAAGATAGCAACAGTTAGTCGGCCGTTAGCGTAAACACCGAAGTTTTACTTGAATGCACCGCAGTAAACTTTATGTGCTTCGGAATAGTTTAGGAGATCGTTAAATACTTTCTAAACTACGGTAAGTCTACTACATACTTCATGTAATATAGCCACTTCATTGTATCTCGCATACAGTTGATTATGTTACATATTTAGTCAAATGTTTGGAGTTAAAAATGACTACAATGGCGGCACTGTATGATGGCTGGCGACTTTAAATTTCTGATTTGAATTTTCCGTTAATATTAGGTCCTTACTCGTACATATGAAATTAGCGTTTTGTCGTACTGACCACTTTGATCTGAAATATCTCCTCTTTGGTTAAGAATTCCAAATTCAAATTTATAAATTCATTTAGCTGGTACATTTGAGTTTTGAAAACAGTCATTCATTTGTTTTTTCCTCATTATTTTTTTCTTTGGCGTCGCTTATTACCGCACAATGGAAAACATGAAATATCGGGAAAGTAAAAAAACTTGAACGATGGGTACCTCATGAATTGAGTGAATCGAACTTGCAAACACGCATCGACTGCTGTGTTACTTTGCTCAACCGACACAATAATGAAGGGATTTTAAATCGAATCATTACTTATGATGAAAAGTGGATACTGTACGATAATCGGAAGCGCTCGTCGCAATGGCTGAACCCTTTAGAACCAGCCAAATCCTGCCCTAAACGCAAATTGAGTCAGAAAAAGTTACTTGTTAGTGTTTGGTGGACTAGCGCCGGTGTCGTTCACTACAGCTTTCTAAAATATGGCCAAACGATTACGGCAGATATCTATTGTCAGCAACTGCAAACCATGAAGGAAGAACTAGCTGCTAAACAACCGAGATTGGTCAATCGCTCTAGGCCACTGCTGCTTCACGACAACGCAAGACCACACACTGCATAACAAACAACCACTAAGTTAGATGAGCTACAATTGGCATGTCTGCGATATCCACCGTGCTCCCCGAACCTTGCTTCAACAGATTACCATTTTTTCCGGAATTTGGACAACTTCGTACAAGGAAAAAAATTCAACTCCGATGCGGCAGTCCAAACCGCCTTCAAAGAGCTCATTGATTCTCGCCCCCGTGGTTTTTTTAGTAAAGGGATCAATGAACTACCTATGAGATGGCAAAAGTGCATAGATAACAACGGTGCATACTTTGAATAATTAAATATATTTTACAAAAAAAAAATACTTTGTATTCCTCCCGTACAAAACGCCAATTTCATATGTAAGGACCTAATACATAATCAGCTTATAATGGTCCCACTGCTGGGACACGGGCTTCCTCTCTAAGAGAGGGATTAGGCCATAATCCACCACGCAGGCCCGGTACGGGTGGGTGATACATGTCTTCGAATTTTTTTTTCTAGGACATGCCGGTTTCCTCACGATGTTTTCCTTCACCGTTTTTGAAAGCAGTGGTGATAAAATTAAATACACAAGGTAAAGTCCTGTCTAGGTTCGAACCTACGGCCTACATACAACTCGTAAGTCAACGACGATACCACTGGGTCACCACTGCTCTTTTCAGTCACATTTTCCGTTAATATTGGCAGTAAAATGTGAGAAAATGTTCATACTACATTATCGATATACGAGTAAGTTGTTGACAATATACATATAATAACATAAAATACTTTGATGAAAAACAATATTTATCGGAAAAATATAAGTCCTAAATACGACGTGACAAATATGTTTCTTGGCAGATTTTTGCTGCAAAAATATCTAGACTATACACATAGCTCTGAAAGTTAAACAAGCGTGCTAAATCGCGTGTAAGTCAATGTAGCTTGTAGTACATTATGTGTCTACAAACCTGCTGATCTGGAGACTGTGTTCACATAGAAACGACTATACGCCTATACAAGGTGTAACTTAAATGGTGGTGGACCTTAAAAGAGGCCATTGTACTCATCATTATGAGCAAATTTAACTGTGAGATCAACCCTGTAATCGCAAAAAAAACAGCTGTTCCCTACATTTTTCGCATAACTCGTCAAAATGTAGGGAACAGCTGATTTTCTTTCGCGATTTCAGGTTTGGTCCCATATTAAAATTTGCTCATAATGCTAAGTACAATAGCCTCTTTCCAGGTCCAACAGCATTTAAAAATTACACTTTGTATTTAGTAATACGGAGTAAAGTTTTAAAACATATTTTCATTGTGCACGTTATTTTCATCCTTGGTTTGCAAACACACGAGCGAACGCATCGACGGCAGAGGCAACTGCACTCGTTGACAACATGCCGCTAGTGTATTTCAGCACCATACTCAAATACATAAGCAACACGTTGTCGACGCGAGTTATTCGTTTGTATGAACACTTAGTGTTTTACGCTATCAGTCAGTCACTTTATATAAATATTTATTCATCTCACGGATATTCATCTGAATATCATATTACCTACACTGGTTAGTAAAATGTTATGATAATCAAAGAATGATTTATAAATTTGTTTCTAATGAATCTTTAGATAATCATCATAATCAGCCTAGCCTTTTCCCAACTATGTTGGGGTCGGCTTCCAGTCTAACCGGATGCAGCTGAATACCAGTATTTTACATGGAGCGACTGCCTGTCTGACCCCCACAACCCAGTTACTGGGTAATACGATACCCCTTGGTAAGACTGGTTGTCAGGCTTTCGGGCTTCTGACTACCCGTAACGACTGTCAACGATCCACAAATGACAGCCGGGACCAACGGCTTAACGTGAATCTATAGATAATATTGTATAAAATTCTCTTTAAAATGTTTCTTGATGATCCTTAGCGGATTCATTTAACTTAAGTCCCATAAATATATTAATTCATTTCAAAACCAGTACTGAACCAAGACCTGATTCCAATAAATTATTTTCAGTCGTCTCGAAGCATTCAAAATATGCGATACATCACAATATTTCAGACCAATCATTCTGCCTAGCCTTTTTCCCAACTATGTTTGTGGTCGGCTTCCAGTCTAACTAAATGCAGCTGAATACCAATATTTTCCATGGAGCGACTGCCTATCTGACCTCCGCAATCCAGTTACTGGGTAACACGATACACCCGGGTAAGACTGGTTGTCAGACTTTTGGGCTTCTAACTAGCCGTAACGACTATCAAAGATCTACGAATGACAGCCAGGACCAATGGCTTAACGTGCATTCTGAGGCACAAAGGGGTCTTGGTATGTAAAGATGGTCACCCGTCTATGAACCAACCATGGCAAGCGTAGGATAACCTGATCAATCGGCCCGTGCAGCTGAACCTCGCCCTAATAATCAATTAAATTGTTTTCTGTCGTCTCGAAGTATTAAAAATATGTGACGCTTCACATACTTCAGATGACAGAATATAAATATGAAAATTTTATCTAGTACTAGCTTCTGCCCACGGCTTTGACCGCGTGATTTTTTTTGTTTCCCCGACCCACCCCGTCGCATCGCATCACCTGCCCGCGCTGTCACTTCGTCTTCGCTCAGCGTTTTTTCTGACTTTTTTGATTTTGCTCAGCCCCTAAGGATCCTAGCGTGATGTTAAGTAGCCTATACCCTTTCTCAGGAATTGGGCTATCAAATGCAAAAATAAATTTTCAAATACGACTCGGAGTTCCAGACATTAGCGCCTTCAAACAAACGAACCAACAAAAAACTCAACAAACTCGTCGACTTTATTATTAGCATGTATCCATACTTAATATTATAAATTCGAAAGTAACTCTGTCTGTCTGTTACCTTTTCACGCCTAAACCACTGAACGGATTCCGATAAAATTTGGCAGAGAGATAGATTGCATCCCGGTGAAGGACATAGGATAGTTTTTATCGACACACTTTGCGGGCGAAGCTGCGGGCGGAAGCTAGTATAGAATATATTATATTAAAGCGCATATAAAACCTGTTAATATTCTCATGGATGGCTCGTAAAGCCAATTCTTTCTGATTGAGTGCACGCCTGCATTTCGCTGGTTTTACTGACAATAATATTGATGTGCTACCGTTTATCAGCGTTATAGAGTTCACGTTCACGTGTGAACGTTCTTTGAACATTGAGCAGTGCATTTATGAATCTTGATTTTTTTGGTTTCTTTATTTTTCGATTAAAATTGAACAAATCTAAGAGTATGTCTTTATGTGCTGGTTTTGTCTTCACGGTTGGAGTAAATAATGTTATTTCTTTATTTTTATTTGCCTCTTATCAACTATTATTACCTGTAAATAGTAGTTATATGAGGGAGAGGGGCCCGTGGCTAAATAATAACAGCCGCACAGGTCGATCGATCAGGTTAAGCTACGCTTGCCGCGGTTGGTCTGTGGATGGGTGACCATCTTTACATATCGAGACCCCTCCGTGCCTCGGAAAGCACGTTAAGCCGTTGGTCCCGGCTGTCATTCGTGGATCTTTGACAGTCGTTACGGGTAGTCAGAAGCCCGAAAGTCTGACAACCAGTCTTACCAAGGGGTATCGTATTACCCAGTAACTGGGTTGTGGAGGTCAGATAGGCAGTCCTTCATGTAAAATACTGGTATTCAGCTGCATCCGGTTAGACTGGAAGCCGACCCCAACATAGTTGGGAAAAGGCTAGGCAGATGATGATGAGGGAGAAGGTATGTGTCTCTCGATATCATCAGCCATATATACTATGGGTAGTGTTGCAGGTTATTGCGCAATAAAAAAACTGTTTGCAGTTCAAATCAAATTATAATTTTACGAGTAAATTAATCACACTAACGAATTACACACTGTAAGTACACGACACAACGATACGGAACGCGAGCCAGTTTCGGAGCACATGCTGTCTCTGATGTGTCTCTCTGTGTCATTAATGGTCTAGACCTGCACCATGCAACCATCTAACTACTAAAGAAGGCTCATCAAGCAGGCAAGTAATAATCATCATGGTTTATTCTACGGATATGTTATGTTCCTATCTAAAATCCTCGAAACGTAACTGAAACATGGGAAACAGAGGTATTGAACTCAGTTCTATATTATAGACCAATAAAACGATCAAATCATCATGATCATCATTTCAGCCGAAAGACGTTCATTGCTGGACATAGGCCTCAACCAAGCACCTCCACTTTGACCAGTTCTGTGCTTCCCGCATCCAGTAGGTGCCTACGGCCTTCACAAAGTCATCGGTCCACCTTGTGGGAGGCCTTCCAACGCTACGTCTTCTGGTACACGGTCGCCACTCCAGAATCATTCGACCCCGTCAGCCATCTGTTCTGCGAGCAATGTGCCCTGCACACTGCCACTTAAGTTTGGTAATTCTTCGGGATATGGCATTTACTTTGGTTTTCCTGAGGATCTTTTAATTTCTGATTCGATCACCTAGGGAAACTCCAAGCATAGCCCTCTCCATTGCCATTTGAGAAAAGGACATACCATGCATCAAAAGGCTATAGCCACAAAACACTGCAAAGAACGAGCCTCGATCCTAACCCACCTTTTTAAGTATTTTCACATTCAAAGCCTTTCATTCATAACCTTTTTGAACGCTTTGAAAATATGTGGATGCAAACGGCTTGGTTTTTCATTTAACTTTGAGTAAGTATTTTGAATGAAATAAAATTGATAATCCATTACTTCATATGTTTGAAAAAAAAATCTGGTCAACAACGTAAATAACGTAATGAATGTTTTTGAATTTTCTTGTCAAAATGAAATGCATCGTCATTGTAGGTACACCTACAATGATAATGTTACGCAATACCTACTGCAAGTCGAACCCAGAACGACTCAAAGCAGTTTCTTGCTGATGCACATATTGACCTTACTCAAACCAGCATTTAGACTTAGATAGGTACACATAGATAGATGCTTCGTAAAGGAAACCAAAATTGTGTTCAAATAACCATCTAAGTCGATCGACTTAGAAGGTTATTTGAACACAATTATTGGCCAACCAACGATGTTGATCAACATCGTTGGTTCATGTTTGATGTTTGTATTTAATTTAAATACATCTCATACTAAACCGCTTCCGTGTAAAAAGTCATTATCGAATGTTTCGATATAATTATCGTTCAAGTATTGGGTGTGACATCTGTCACAAATAACGTTTCAAAATTTTCTTTCTTTGTCAATTCTGTTGGGTAAAAAAAAAATATAAGGTGCAGTGAACGTGTCAACTGTTATTATATGCAAATTATAATGTCAGCCCTCCTGGTACGTGAATTCCGTAAAACGATACTAAGTTCCTAAGTCTAAGTAGGTTGGGATATTGAATAACTAGGTCTTTGATACTCAAATCAATTCCGAGTGATATTGTAATCCCGCGTGTACACCCCTAAACAAGTTGTCATACTACAAGTTTTGTAAAATTCATGTCATGTTTCAAACATGTATCATATTTTGTTCACCTTTTTAAAATGTTTAACAATATAAAACTAGTCTTTGCAACTTGTTTTAGATGTAAACGATAAACGAAAACTGCAGACACAACATGTAGAATACATGTTTATTGCCTTGCTGTGAACATGTAGTTAGAGGTAATCTATTGGACATCACTTTTACAGTTGATGATAAATATTAAATAGAGAATCTTCAAGGAAGTTAGCCTTTAATTAGGGTCAGCACAACATGTCTTTTTCTTCTATACGTCTCTATTAGTCGTCACCTCGGTAGTCACCCCCTTTCTAATCATAATATTATTATCATCATTCACACAGTCCATCCATCGTTTCTTTGGGCTTCCCCAACTCTTAATAGCCATCTACATTCATACACTAAAGTTTAGAGTATGAATGTAGATGAGGAAAATTTCGTGAGGATAGTTTAGAGTCTAAACTATCCTCACGAAATTTTCCTCATTTCTCCTTCCGTGGTAACATACCCATACCATGGCCACCGCTATCCACACAACTTTTCAGTTACCGATGCCACTTTCAGACTTCCTCTTATGTACTTAATAATTCCATTAATACCATTTTGTTTCGCGTGGATCCACGTTACGGTTCGTAGATCCACGTTCCAGATATGAAGGGTTAAGTCAGAATGATCACTACGCTTGACAATCTGATCAGCGTTAACAAAATTAATACTTAACTAATAGAAAAATATTGCTACGTCTTATCTATCAGATATTATCTCTTATATTACAATTTCTAACACCCACACAAAGAAAGAACCATGGCAATATAATATCCCGGAACCAACAACGTGGGAGAAAACCTATTACAGTTAAAAGATTAACCGACTACGCTGACCGAAGATTTAAATCGCTAGATTTACCCTCACCGTCTTAGTCACGCAAATAAAGTATCCATACTGAAAAGAGTGAGCTCACACACATGATTAAATAGCGTTTCCATGATTCCAGTCGATTCACTGCGTCATTGTGACTTCTGTCTTTTGAAGATTCCACCAAAATTGTGTTCAGCATATCTGTTCACCAATATTTAGTGCCGAACTTCAACAGGGCACATAGTGAGTTGCAGATATGTTAGTCTCCGTTTCCACTGGCAAAGCTGTGCGTAATCTTATACGCGAAAAGTTGTAAACAACAACACTTGAACAATATTTGTAAATGTTTACTTGAGTGACTCCACCGAAAAATTTGTTCAGTAGGTACAGTGCCGCACAGTGGTGGAATTAAATCTTTGACGCTGACACGTCCAAAATGAAATCCGCTTAGCCAATCCCTCGTCCGAAGAAAATATCGCAAAGAAAAAATGGAACAACGCAAGCGACAGTTTAATAATTTATTGCAGAAGAAAATAACTAGTTTCTAAACGAGAAAGGATTAGATTTGTCGTTCAGTAAGCGAATCGGATTTTCTTCGGCATGAAACTAGACTATTTCTTTGAAAATAAAGGCTGTTGAAAACTACACCGTAACAAATGTTTTGTTTCTGACTTGGACTTAGTTCTTAAGTATTTACGAATTTATCATTTAAAAGATATAAAGAGAAAAGCTTAGATTTTTTTGATGTTTGTTTGTTAGGATTTCACGCCAAATGGCTAAACAGATTTGGTTGGAATTTGGCACACGAATAGACCATGATCAGGATAAGTACATTATAGAATACTTTAATCCCGATAATTCCACGGGTCAAACTGCAGGGCGCGGCTAGTCTCACATATTATTATAATAATAATACATTTCATTGTTGCTAGGAAGTGGTGAAGGACGAGCATCCTAATTTAAATAAAGGAATTTTGCACATACCTGCCGGAAAGAAATCAAATGTTATATTTAGAAAGTAAAGGAAGTTTAAATAAAAAAAGTTTATTCGGCCACAGTTCGTGAAACACAAAATACACACACACACCGTCACACACACACATACACATCTCTTCATTGCCTTACTGTGAGTGATAGAACTAAATTTACAAAGCGAATCCATCTTTCTTTCGCAACGCAACGATTATATCTTTCACAATAAGACCTTACCTTGTGGGTTCCTCGTGGACCCTGGACCTCGTGGGTTCGAACCCAGACAGGCGCTTTACTTTGTTTAAATAATTTCATCACCAAAGCTCTCAAAACGGTGAAGGAAAACATCGTGAGGAAACCGGCATGTCCTAGAACCAAACATTCTAGAACATGTGACATCTTACCAACTCGCACTGGGCCCGCGTGGTAGATTATAGCAGGTAAGGAGGCCTGTGTTCCAGCAGTGAGAAAGTTATAGGCTATTGATATTAAGACCATAGATCTTAATAGTCTGAAATCGCTAGAGTGCAGCAAGAAAGCCTCCTTTTACACTAGGGCTAAAAGCCCTTTAGCATTTTACAGACTGATTATGTTGCGTACGATACAACGTAGTGAACAAAGTCCTTTAAACTAGTCCCAAGACTCGGAAACTTAGTTGACATTACAGAATAAAATGTTCTATTAAGACGTTTCGTTATATTAAGCTGAGCCAAGATTTGTTTAAGGCTTGAAACATTTTTTATTATGGTTTTTTTTTATTGGTATCTACTTCCAATGGAAATATTATGATTTACTGATTAGTCGACTTGGGTGATTCTGTTTTAGGAATAGAATATTTAAATACTAGTAGGTTTCGTGTCAATTATTAAAGGCTGTGGGGTCAAAATAACGATGACCCAATTTTCGTATTTGCTGTACTAATTAACCAGCTAGCAATCGCTTACGTCGTCAAAAATTCATAGATTTTAGTATCGGGTCGCATTTGCGTATAAGTTTTGTATGGTTTTTATTTTTATCACTTTTACTTTTATTCACTTTTAGTTTTTTGAATACGTAATAATATTACCTAAGCAAATATAACTTTATATTATAAATGTAATAATAGCATTTTTGGAAAATTGCTACCCTAGCTAGCTATATAGCTACTTACCATTTGATCGTGTTATTGTAGATTAACTACAATAACACTACTACTACTATACACTTTTTACGTCACACGTACATTACGATACGTGTGACGTAGTCCATTATTCATTGATCGCATACTATTTTATAGCTCGTGTGACTTAAAGGCGCACTGTCACGCTTTTCTGTGTAAAAATGGACAACTTCATTCACAAAAAAGCGTGACATAAGTGCAGGCTTAGGGCAAAAGTGCTATAAAGAAATTAAAAGCATCAATGACAACGAATCCTTTAAAAAAACATTCGATTGATCATCAAGTCTACTTTGGCGGGCGTAAAACCAAATTAACCCTCAAGTGAGGGTCCCTTTTTAACCAGAAAAATCGTACGGCAGCGGCACAAACAGGCCGTAACACAAAACCAATCGGCACGGATTCGAATGAAAATTCCGGTGCTCAGCCTATCCGACGGACGGAAAAAAACATTTCTTTTTTTTTTCATTCACCGTCGACCCGTTTATTGAAAGTTTCAATGTATTTTTCGTGTAAACTGCAGTGTTGCATTGCATTCTACGTAGGTATGGAAGGTAATCCGTTTTAAATAATGACAGATACGATTGAAATATGTGACGGCGCTGCGCAGAATCTGGTGCAGTTGTTTTTCTTTTTGCTCAGAATTGCATTCGCGCTGTATCTCTTTTATTAGGTAGTTGTTATTGCGTTGAGAGTACGGGAAGGATATTGGGGCCATCGCTGCCAAAGTATTTTTAAAACATACTATGTATTAAGGGAACTTTGATGAATGCACGACTGTGTGATAAAGCTGATTGGTAAAGTGTAAGTGAGACAGATGACGTATGCCATAAAGAATGAAAAATAGTTTTTTATGTCACAGAAAGACAAATCACGAGCACACAACAGAGATAGTCGACAGCTGCACGTCGTGACTGTGACAAGAAAGGTTCCAATCAGCACGATGCTGTGCTTTAAGGGATCCACAGCACAACGCGGATTCAATGATTACCCGAAAAGGCCTATTAATCAATAATAATACCAATAATACAGTATAATAATAATAATAATAGACCCGCAGGGCAGCATGTGGCGAGCTGTTGGGCAGTAGCGACCCCACGGACCCTATCTCCCGGGAGAAGTTTGTTCCTCACCTCTGGCTTGCCTTTATTGGCCGGCTGGAGTGAACAATGACGAGGAACAGAGCTCCCACCTCATTCTTGCCTTTATTGGCCGGCTTGAGTGGAGATTCGCAAGAGCAAATATGCTCGGAGGAAGGAAGTATTCCAGTAAGATGCTGGTAGGGATCTTGACCGTACTTCCGGGATTGTCCTGATAGCCGTGGAATACCTCTCCACTCCTCATAAGCACCTCAGGAGATGTTGCCCCCTTGGCACTACGTCACTATGTGCTAGCGACCGTTTCCGGGGGCCCACTATTGAGTGTGCAAGTCACCCCCTGCCATTTTATTCGTGTATATATAAAACATTGATCAGGCAGGGGTCATAGTTCTTCCATAGTTCATGGTAACCAGTCCACTTTAGCCACCCAAACCCATAGTCCAACGTCATATTTTCCATATCCTGCAATAGTCCTACACCAACCGGGGGTTGTCCTTGGGTGCACTTGCATAGTGCCAACAGGGATAATCGTCGGTTGGTGCCTCATTTCATTAAAAACGTTCAACGGGCCTCTGCGAGTTGGCTTCGGCCCCTCGTACGCCTTTCAAAGGACCGGGACCCCATGGTCCCGAGATATGTTAAAGCATAAAAAATATAATAATAATAGGGTTAATATAATAATAATAGAAATAGATCACTGGCGGCCAAAATCCAGACTAATTTGACAACAAACAGAAAGTACCTAAAACGAGCCCTTAACACAAACCTATTGATGTAGAATGTGTCCAATTAATAGCTAATTTAAATGGATGACAAGATACATCATGTTCAATAATATAATCAACGAGGTAATGTGCTTGCCGTAGTCTGCCGTTGATTGATGGTGGGAGCACCCTTTAACCGAGCGTGCCAGATTAAAATGTAATCATCGACGGGTTAAGTGAAAGACGTGTCACGTCGGTGTAAGTTATGAATTTTTTGAGAAATTATTTTTTTATTGGTAAGGAAGAAAATTATTAAAGAGTTTCCCTTTAAGAACGAAAAATAATTGTCATGCTACGAGATTTGATCGGTGTAATCGTTGATAGAAAGGTATTGGGTAAACGTCAAAAATATCAAATTAGTCATCATTCAGCTGTTTCTACGTAACCACACAATCGGTAGGTACTTGCATCAGAATAATCATCAAATTGCTTAAAATCACTGCTGGTCCTAATAGTATACCAGCGCTGCGACATTAATTTTTTAAATGTTGCAGCATCATGCTGAGATAGGAGCTTTTTAATCTCATATTACATAGGACTTTCTTTTTGTTACTTTTTGAGGGTTCTGTACCCAAAGGGTAAAAACGGGACCCTATTACTAAAACTCCACTGTCCGTCTGTTCTCTCGTCCGTTTTACGCAAAAGAGCTTCAACTCGGCCATTTTTTGTCACTATCTAACTTGTCAAAGGGCTTGTTAGAGCCGTGTCAGATGTAGTGAGTCCCTAACTAATCTCAGTCGAAACAAAACCGGTTTATGACCGGCTGGGGCTTTGCCCTAGAGACGGATTAGGCTGTATCTGCATAGATAGACGAGGAAATAGAATGTAAGGTTTTTACAGTTGTAGATTTATTTACTAACCAGCTGTGCCCGCGAATTCGTTCGCGTGGATATCAATAATATGTTGCATACAGAAGGTGTAGGTACCATTCCTCCGTTGAAAAGGAATAATCTTTTTCATCATGTTTGGAAATCGATACCCGTCACGTCTGCGGAGTTTTGCTAGCTAATTTAATTTGATCATGTATAGATAATAGGTAACTTTACATACACAATAAAAAGATATCATGTGATGAGTATTGAGTAAATACGCCATGACTAAAAAAGACGGACCTAGTACGATGCCTCTGATATTGCAGATAAACCACGGGTCCTAACCTATCCTTGTGTACATCTGTATGTAACCGCTTACAGTTACCAGCACTCTAAATGCGTAACACATTATCAACAGGATATTGCAATATCCTTCAAAATGATTCAGATTGGAAAACATTGCAATTGGAATGCTTGAACCGATGCTTCATTAGTTCGAAAAATTTGTCGGCTCATCAACCAACCAGTAAATTGTTCAGGGAAACCCTTTTTCGGTTTTTGGTTTCAAACTGC
The DNA here is from genome assembly GCA_963669345.1 of Gortyna flavago. Lineage (NCBI taxonomy): Eukaryota > Metazoa > Arthropoda > Insecta > Lepidoptera > Noctuidae > Gortyna > Gortyna flavago. The sequence continues at coordinate 5,146,448 of OY770148.1, forward strand.
ACTCTATAACTTTTGATGAGCGCGTGCTATCAGGAAACTAAAAACATATTTAAATAAAGGAAAATATCTAGTTTTTTAATGTATTAACTGCTATTATTAAATAGTTTGATTTCTTATTAAATAAAAAAATATGTTTCTGTAGATGCGTCATTTCTTAATATGGTTTAGTTCAAGAACGATAATACTGAGAGGTGTGACACTTCGTGATATTATAAAGCATTTAAATGGTCTTAGTTCAGTTACGACCTTTATGTTAGTAAAGGCAGTTTGTGATGGGAGGGACGATATAACGCAATGTCAAAATGAAAGTCATGGGTACTATTAGTGTCTAATGAAAACATTTTTGCCACCCAATATTAACAATAAAATATTGAGATTTATAAAGTGGAAATGATTTTTACTTTTGAATTTTACTCCACCGCTGTTCTTTTTTAATTAATTTCGTTGTGAGACCCAACCCAAGACAGTTGAATCTTTCATCTATGGCTTCATAGCTAGGGCTTCATTGTCTCGTCGCTTTTCTGGTGGAAACCGCTGCTGATTTTGGTTTTCAGGACTTGCAGTAATTGGGAACAGTGAGACGAGATTGTCTTATGTTTTCAACAACATTAAATCGTTGAGCTCCTTAAGTTCTGAATTCAGCTGCACGATTACTGACAAATACGTGCTCTGACTGGTCACACAATCCGTGTGGTTCTTTCCTCAAAATTATAGAAGAGTTTGTTTGTTTTAACGCGCTAATCTCTGGAACTATTACACGCGGACGAAGTCGCGGGCAGAAGCCAGTCACTTATAAAGTTACTTAATTTATAATTCCATAGAGAACAAGGAAGTCAATCTACTTTATTAACACTATAATTATTTGCATTATCTACGTACATACACACACAATATATTTGCATAGGATTAACAATTTCCATGTAAATGAATGTTCCAGTATTTCAAGTGAAAATAGATTAAATTTTATGCCCCACGTACTTTTAAAACATTTATTTGCATAACACAATGGTTTGCATTATTTGTAATTATTATTTATCTCATAAAATAAACAATGGATGGATATAACTGAACTCCTTTCACTATGGGACCAATTCTGAAATCACGAAAAAAACAATCTGCTGTTTCATACATTTTGGTCAAGTAGGTATTGAACTTTTGTATTAAACAGCTGATTTTTCCTTCTATATTCCCCGAAGAGACCAGAAAAAGAAACCAGTGTATAGTTTAGTCTTCCTGTGGTTGAATGTCACTTGGACGTCATAAAAGTGTTAATTTGCTTGCGTACGGAGGTGGAAAAAAAACAAATAGAAAATGAAAAATGATGATGATGATATTGTGGATGGGAATGGATGACGTATTCCACATTGGGCACCCGCTTAAGTGATCCTGAATGAATGGCACCTGAGGTATTCCACATACACCACCTATCAATATTTTTTGCAGGTGCCATTAGTAGTTTTTTTTTGGAACATGTCTGGTGTGTCTCGGTTTAAAAATAGTTCGATTTACATTACGTTTATTCTGCACATTCGGTCTAGGCCCACAGATCTAAAATCTTGCATAAGATCCGCAATATTCTACGTCAGCCATTTCAGTACCCATTGGTGTGCAGTAATCCATCTAAAACCATTGAGATGTTCGAGAGCTATTACCGAATACACTTCATGTGTAAAATGGTCTAGAATCCAATCAGGTACACATATGGATCTGTTAACTGGATTGTAAATTTTAGCCAGTGGATGTATCAAGATGTTTTGGTTGTATTCGTATCCAAGATAAAGTTATTTAACAGGTTTTAAGTAATTTAAACCTTTGATATAGATACAGATGATGACAGGGACCTTGACCCGCAAACTGTAACCATGAATTCAGGACATAATTTTAAACCCCTTAGAGTAGAAATATTAAGTCGGTTATTTAAAAAAAATGCTGTTCCATACATTTTAACCGCGTAGTTATTAGTTATTACACTTTTCTATGAAATAGCATTTTTTTGATAACTGACTTTAATATCTACTCTTGGAATCATGTGCTGAATCCAGATCCCAATATCCATCCGGACTTAATATTATAAATGAGCATCTGTCCGAACCGATTTAGATAAAATTTGGTACAGAGATTGTTTGAGTCCCGGGAAAGGACATAGGATAGTTTATATTCCCACGGGAAACTTATGCGGGTGTAACCGCGGTTCGCTGCTAGTTATATATTAATATAATTAACACGGATAAACCCAGTCCTGGGTACATAAGAAACTTTTTATCTTGGTAGTACGTTCCCGTGGGATAATTTCCGACCTCCACGAGGGAGAAGCGGAAATAAATATAATAACTATAACCATAATCACCCTATAATATTCCCACTGCTGGGACACAGGCTCCCTCTGTGTTAGAGGGAGTGAAACGTATTTCACCACTCAGGCTCATTGCGGATTGGTAGATGTCATTATTATGTCTTCGATTTTTTGGTGTTAGGACATGCCGGTTTCCCCACGATGTTTTCCTTCATCGTTTTGAGAGCAGTGGTTCGAACCTAAAACCTACAACTCGTAAATCGCGACCGTTACCACAGGGCCACCACTGCTTCTAGTAATGAATAGCAATCTTTCTATGGACCAACTGTTCATAGGTCAAACTATCATTTGTGCAACCGTAACTCGTTTAATTACGAGTGCCTAACGATTGTCAAAAGTTCATATGACGAAAAGTGGGTATTCGATGCGTTTGCCTACCCTTCGAATAACTGCAGACTTGATGTTATGCTATCTTACTATAGGTATGTGCAGCTTAATCAAACCGCGGGAGTTCTCTAATACATCTCCACCTATCGCTTGGGGATCACTAAATCTTGGAAAGATTTACAGCAACAACTATTATTTACGATTACTATTTTACAGGGAAAATACAGTGTAATAAATTTGGGAGGATTTTGAGGTTAGATGCTTTAGATGAATACATACTATAACTACACACACACTATAACTTCACATTCTGAAATTGAAATATTATTGAATTATCTACTGCTCATTCACAAGTACTACTAAAGGTATACCGATGACTATGAGATGGGTCTCATAGAGATGTATGAAAGAAAAAAGACATGTTGTGCCGACCCCAAATAAATTGCGATAAGGTGAACAAAATGATGACTTTTGAAACACGATAAAAAACTTAGTAGTAATATAAGACAGGTACCATCAATACATGTAACTAATATTCTACAACTTCGTAGGCGGCTACGAGGACTCGTAGCTCGTAACTCGTAGCGGATTAGTTTGCTACGATGCGTCTCGAGAGAGCTACGTACGGTGTTTGGCTTCACGTGGAGTGTTGACTATAAAAATATCTTTGAAGGAAAGCGGCATCTTATTTTGGTTTGAAATAAAATAAATACTTTTTAAGGCCCGTAATAAAAAGTATCTTTGCATTAAAAACGAATATCATGTTTAGTTTATTCTATATTATATTATGTAAAATTGAAAAAAAAAAAAGTACATAGAATTATGAGGGCTCATTTAATAAACAGCAGACGAGTCCTGAATTGGAGACAGCGTATCGGCAAGCGTAGTGTGGGACGCCCCCCAGCTAGATGGATAGACGACCTAAAGAAGGTGGCTGGAGTTAACTGGATGCGGAAGGCGGAGGACAAGGTGTTGTGGCGCTGTTTGGGGAGGCCTATGTCCAGCAGTGGACTGCGATAGACTGAGTTGATTTAATAAAATCACGAGAAATAAATATAACAGATGTTGTTTTTATTACGTTTTTGTATTCCTAAATTGTAGCCGATCGAGAAATAATAAAAAACTACGAAATCCACAAGCAGAAATTCTCCAAACAATAAAATACAAAATAAAATATCCTTTGCAACCGATATTATTGTAGCTGGAACTATATGCGCGTCTACACTTACTGGTAGCGTTTACTCGTAGCCACGTAGTGCTACGAAACTCGTAGCCTTGTAGTGCTACGAAGCTCGTAGCCTCGTAGCCCGGATTAGTTTACTACGAACGAGTCTCCGGGGAGCTACGCAGCTACGTGTGGTTTTCGGGTTCGGTTTAATATCGTTGCTTGTGTTGACCACTGATTTTATTTTCTGATCGGGATTGCATTCATTTGTGAACTTTATTCGTTTTTTATTAAAACTATTTTTGCTTTGCTTACTTACTTAACTTTTTCCGCAGGTTATTCCTCCTGCGGAAAAAGTTAAGTTAACAGAAAGCTAAATTGGTTTCGTAGATTTTGAAATGTCCATTTTTTAGATAAACTAATCGTACATTTAAAATGAATTTGTAGTACTTGCAAAATTGACTCTTTTTTTTGACCCTCTGATGAATAGTTACACACCGATTTCTCTCTTTCAGTCGTCAGTAATTTGACTTTCTAAAGAAGAAACAGCGTTGTGTAACTATACAGACGCTATACAACGTTTATTAGTAAGGGGGTAACTTTAAAACTAACCTCTAACGGCAATCCAAATGACATATCACTTAGATCACTTCTCACTTCTATATCATAAAAGAATTGCACTTCCATATTTTACTCACCTTTTAAAAGTCAGTAGTGATCGACCGTTACATATATGAGGTGTCTATGGGTCAATTTACCTTTTTAATCTTTCTTTTCTTTTTCACCTTTCTGATGATTTTTTAATACTTCTATTGTGTCTTTTGTTGAACTGAATAAACGTTTTATCTATCTATAATATCTATAAATAAACTCGCCTGAACTAAATATATTTCTGAAAGAAATTCTGCGATAGTTATTTTGCAAGAAGTAACAAAGATTATAGTTTCTTTCCTGCCCGGTTTATCTTTTTTCTTATTCTTTTCTGAGTTCAATCCGGGGTCGAGGAAGTGTTATTAGGTTTCTCCATTAGGAAATTCTTAGTAGCAGACTGGAGACTATATTTGCTTGGTTTGTTGGCAAAGGGGCTCGTGGCTAAGTAATAACAGTCACACGTCTCGATCGATCAGGTTAATAATAATAATAATAGATCCGCAGGGCAGCATGTGGCGAGCTGTTGGGTAGTAGCGACCCCACGGACCCTATCTCCCGGGAGAAGTCTTGTTCCTCATCTCTGGCTTGCCTTTATTGGCCGGCTGGAGTGAACAATGACGAGGAACAGAGCTCCCACCTCATTCTTGCCTTTATTGGCTGGCTTGAGTGGAGATTCGCAAGAGCAAACGTGCTCGGAGGAAGGAAATATTCCAGTAAGATGCTGGTAGGGTACTTCCGGGATTGTCCTGATAGCCGTGGAATACCTCTCCACTTCTCATAAGCATCTCAAGACATGTTGCCCCCTTGTCGCTACGTCACTATGTGCTAGCGACCGTTTCCGGGGGCCCATTATTGAGTGTGCAAGTCACCCCCTGCTATTTTATCCGTGTATATATTAAACATTGATCAGGCAGGGGTCATAGTTCTTCCATAGTTCTTGGCAACCAGTCCACTTTAGCCACCCAAACCCATAGTCCAACTTTTTATTTTTCCATATGCTGCAATAGTCCTACACCAACCGGGGGTTGTCCTTGGGTGCACTTGCATAGTGCACACAGAGATAATCGTCGGTTGGTGTCACATTTCATTAAAATTTCCTAAAGAGCCTCTGCGAGTTGGCTTCGGCCCCTCGTACGCCTTCCAAAGGACAGGGACTCAATGGTCCCGAGATATAAAAAAGAAAATAATAATAGTATTTTTATTTCAGATTAGAATCCATAAGGTTAAGCTACGCTTGGCGCGGTTGGACCGTGGATGGGTGACCATCTTTACATACCAAGACCCTCCGTGCCCCGGAAACCACGTAAAACCGTTGGTCCCGGCTGTCATTCGTGAATCTTTGACAGTCGTTACGGTTCGTTAGAAGCCCGAAAGTCTGACAACCAGTCTTATTACCAAGGGGTATTGTATTACCCAGTAACTGGGTTGTGAAGGTCAGATAGGCAGTCGCTTCATGTAAAATATTGGTATTCAGCTGCACATACATCAGCAGCAACATAGTTGCGAAAGGCTAGGCAGATGATGGTTTAAGCGTGAAGAGGTAACTGACAGACACACACTTTCGCATTTATAATATTAGTATGGATTATGCTAATGATGATGATGATACCCTTAGTTTATAACCAGATGGCAGTAAGTTCTTTCAGTTTGTCATAACGAGAAAAAGATATGACGGCGCGACGGTAGCGCCACCTTCAATTTCTAGACGAGAATGACAGATTAGATTGTCATTCTGGCGGAACGTCAAACGGGCAACCATCTTGTGGCGCACTTTTTTAATGGACCGCAACAGAGATTGCACGTCATCGACGAATCACCTTTAATCTGCGTCAAATTACGTTTATACGAGTGTTAATCGATTTGGATTGATTAAATAAGTGTGTGAGAATTATATTCCGCCTTAATTTTGATCTTATTTGCCCATAATATACTCACGCAAGATGGACGCTAATGATGACTGTACAGAATTGCCGTTAGATATTTTGTTAACAATACCCACTTGTACAAATAACAAAAACAAAAGCAAAACGCATATTTCGAACAGCATACAATTCAAGTAGCTTCCTCGACGCGATAACACTGTATCCATTTCTAATCTTCCACGTAAGAAAGGGATGGACAACCATCATTGGTTAGGGTTAGTCAGGGTTGTAAAGGCTTGGTGACCCTTGTAATCCCTTGGGACGGGTCTGAGTTTGATGCTGAGGATTGGCATAAAGGTCGAGTTTCTTTGCGACACGCATTTGTCATAATAAGACCTCTTATAAAAAGTTAAATTGAATATAATTATAACTATGTATAGCACTCGAAAGAATAATACATGGATTGGTGATCGTAGTTTATTATTATTAGCATGAGATGAGAATGCCAAGGCGCGGGCCACATAGAATGGACGTGAGACGAGGACGGGATGCATGATGATTCACGTATAAAATTATTATTTTTTTTATTTCACCAAAAGCCACAACATTAAAATATCCAAAGACTAAGAGCATAAAGGCTTATAATTAGGTCACAATAATTTGAATACTCCTAAACTAGGTGTAGGTGCCTATCTCTTAGAAGTCAGTGATTCTTCGTTTTAGACAAAGCCATATTATACTAAAACGAGACGCTTCAACAATAAGCAAATGGTGTAAAAGAAAACAGGATATAATTTATGTAAACGCAAATAAAAGACGTTTAACTATGTGGTGTGGTGAATTAATGTAGGGTCTGAGTGTGTGTACGTAGTGAGTAGGTGTAGGGTGAGTGCAGTGAGAATCCGTTTATGGTTAGATTAAGATTCATATAGTTCATTATCATTGTAAATTACCTAGCAGAAGATCCTCAGTGTTATCATAATTTAGTGTTTGGAGATAATCTCTAAGTAAGTTTTTGCATTGGTATTTATGGCACGAATCTAGCACAAAACATACAGAAACGTTAACACAGGCGCGTTGCTTTTCCATCGGCATACTAATTGCCGCGTCTGCGCCCCGTCCGCGTCTCAGGTCTCTTCTGTGTGGGCCGCGCCTAAGAGGGATATGTGGTGTTACATGAATGGATAGAATCAGAAATGAGTACATAAGGGAATTCAGAAAGTGGCACCGGTAACTGAACAGTTGTGTGGAAACCGGTTGTCATGCTATGGGCATGTGTTACGGAGGAATGAGGGAAATGTCGTGCGGAAAGTTTTGAGTATGAATGTCGATGGCTATAAGAGTAGGGGAAGACCTAAGAAACGATGGATGGAATGTGTGAATGATGATATGGTTAGAAAGAGAGTGACTACTAAGATGACGTCTAATGGAAAGGTATGGAAGAAAAAGCCACATATCAATTGGCATAAAGGCAGGAGAATGATGATGATAGAAGGGTGTCTGTAATTTTAAATAACCTTGAATTCCCAAATCACTCTTTCTGAAAGGAGAACGGCAGGCTTGTATGGGAATTTCGAACAGCTAATAAAAGTTCGTGTTTTGGAACACTTTTTGTTTTAATTGGTAGATAATATGATAAACAAGCCCTTTTTAAATTCTTAGATTTTTAGAACTTGGGACTTAAAAGTTATAACCAGTTTTGTTTTTTAAGGTTATGTACTAGTGTACCAATGTAAATTGATACTTAGAGGTCATAGACTTGTGTGCGTGATTGACGATTGACGCTGTCGTGTCACGTAATAATAAATTGCTCAGATGCAGTCACAAACCACAATCCAAAACAACAGCAAAGAACTGAACCATAAAGTAATATATCGGAACTGAACTGAAACACAGAATGATTTTCTTTTCCTGTCAATAAAATAATTGCCATATGAACAAAAAAATATATTTGACGAAAATCATTCTTATCATAAAATCGTTAAATAATATGATTAGGTACAAGCAACAGTTATGCATTCATACGTTTATTATATAAGTGTTTATTTATATTTAATGTTATTTCCATTTCTAAATAATTAGTTATCATTTCGATATTTGTGTTATTTTACATATGTCAACTTCTAAAAAGATAACTGCGTTTAGTTTACGATTCTATTACGTTTATTTATTAAAATCTTTTAATTCATATTATTAATTAATCCGAAGTTCTAAAAATAGTACACTTACATGAAAATAAATGGCTTAGTTGCCTTAATAAATGGTACAAATTCTATAACAGAACAACAAAAAAAGTATCCTGTACGAAATCTACCGTTCACCTTTGTCAGCATAAGCATAGTATAAACGACTTATTAAATCGTCGTTGCTGAGATACACAAGCATTGCATAATCACCCTATAACGTTCCACTGCTGAGTCACAGGCCTTTTCTTTATGGGTGGGTCAAAATACAAGATACGAATACATTGTAGGTTGGTGGATGTCACACGTTTTTAAATCTTTGGTACTAGGACATTTCGGCTTCCTCAAAATGTTTTCCTTCAGCGCTTTGACAGCATATGAAACCGTTTTTAAAACATCGACAATGTATGGACTTCTTGGGACCTGTACGTCAGTGAGAAAATAAAGACAATACTTAAACATGACGCGTAAAAAGAACACAAACACGCGAGAACACAAGCATGCGTCACATCCATACAAAAAAAAAAACGCAATTTTTATCTTAAGACTTGTTTTTGAATATTTGACAGTTTTATCATAGAAAAACTGTCAGACGTAAATTTTATTCCAGAGATAAAAGGTTCTTTGGTAGAATGAGCCCGTTTTTTACAAGATCGATGGGCGAGTTATTCTTGTACGAAACCAGACGGAAAACCGCTCATTATTATGTAAAAAAATGTTCAACGGCGGTCAACCATTCAGCTAGCCAATTTTGGAGTGACATTGATACGGGTCACCGAACGCAATCGAAATAAGGGCGATATTTGTATAAAAATAACGAAGAAATATACCTACGGAGAAGCGATTGACATGGCTGACTTTAAGCAAAAAAAAACATCAACTATGTTGGCTTCTAGTCTGCAGGTGAGTACCAGAATTTTACATGGAATGACTGCCTATCTGACCTCCACAACCCAGTTACTGGGTAATACGAAACCTCTTGGTAACACTGGTTGTCAGACTTTCGGGCTTCTGACGACCCGTAACGACTGTCAAAGATCCACGAATAACAGCCGGGACAGCACGAACCAACCACGGCAAGCGTAGCTTAACTTGAACAATCGACCCGTGCGGCTGATATTATTTAGCCACAAGGGGTATAAGTACATAATTATTTGTCAATATGGGAACGGAACCCGAATGGAAAACGAACGGAATATTATCAATTACTTACACACAATTTGTCACATCACATTTATCCCTTAAAACCATAAACCACCTCCTTACAAATAAACGACACTACAAAAATATACGTAGCCGATAAAGACGTGTACAATGAGGGAGATATTTCAAGAAATCTCTTCAGAGGAAGCCGGTCGGGTTTCCTTATCCAACGGAAATGAGCCGCCGGAAACAGCGGGCAACGGTTGCCCACGTTTCACTTTGCAGCTGATGGAAGGTAACACACGAATAAATGCTTTGAATGAAAATTATATGATTGGATTAGACGGTTTTTGGCTTCTGTGCGAGATTGTAAGAAAGATTAGAAAGATATGATTTAGAAAAAAAAAAAACAAGAATTTTATGGAATCTTTTTTTTTTTACTTCCTCTGTTTTCTGTAACACTGCAACCAGCAAAAAACAAACGGTTTTGCAAATAGAAATAGTTGCTTTATTTAACTGTTCTTCTTTTCTTTTATATCGTTCTCACATACTTAAAAATTCAAAATGAATGATGTAACTAATATTTTTCCATGGAGTTTCTTGCCTTTTTTTCTCCATAGGTACCTACGCTTTGGAATGGGCAACTAGCTTCATATTTTCTGACTAATCGGCTTCTTGACCATTCAAAAGTGCCTGTAAATGGTTTAATTGAAATAAATGCTTTGAGTTTGACTGACTATTAACGGATAACTACAATGGCAGTTGTCTGTTAATGTGAAAGTACAGACGCCAGCACATCAAGCTACTACAATCTGTCAAATTTCTTTGATAGATTTTCAACTTTATCGCTAAAGCACAAGGTTCAAAGTTGATTGGGAAAATCTGACAGTTTCGGGTAGGTTTATGTGCTGGCGTCTGTACATCACCCATTCTGGTTTTTTTTTTTGCAGCCATCAATAATAATTACATATTTTTAAAGTACGCATGCGGCATGTCCTAGGACCAATAATTCGGAGACATGTGACATCTACCAACCCGCACTGGGCCCGCGTGGTGGATTACGGCCCATTCCCTCTCACAGAGAGGAGGCCTGTGTCCCAGCAGTGGGAACGTTATAGGCTGATTACTATTATTATTATTAAATCAAATCCAGAAACTAAGCCACATTACCATACTAAAAAATCGAAACTTTATCTACATCCGAATTTATTCGCTCATGCAGAGTTAGATTACCCTACACAGTAATTGAATATTTGGATGCTCAACGCCCGCAGCTTTCGAGAGCATTACCGGTAAGCTTCTCAATTTCAAACGATCTCTTATACGTACATAAATATATGCTGCGCGAATATGCCCTTTTAAATAAGGGACTTATTTGACAATATCGTGTATGTTGACGAGATAATTCAGTACCTTATTGTATGAGAGAAAAATCTGAATCCCTATCTTTCTGTGTTGAATAAAATGTGTCAATCGTGTTTAAATGATTCATGGTTTGTTTGTGTCGGGGTTTTCAGCTGGTTATTTATTTATGCGATAACATTGGCTTTGTAATTTTTGGGACATAGCTGTAGATTGTAGACCTCATCATCATCTGCCTAGCCTTTCCAACTATGTTGGGTTCGGCTTCCAGTCTAAACGGATGCAGCTAAAACCAGTATTTTACATGAAGCGACTACCTATCTGACCTCCACAACCAATTACTGTGTAATACGATGCCCCTTGGTAAAACTGGTTGTAGACTTTCGGGCTTCCAACGACCCGTAACGACTGTCAAAGATTCACGAATGACAGCTGGTACCAACGGCTTAACGTGCTTTACGAGGCATGGATGAGTAAATGTAAAGATGGTCATCCATCCATGAACTAACCGCGGCAAGCGTAGCTTAACCTGATCGATCGACCCGTGCAGCTCTTATCACTTAGCCACAAGCCCCTCCTTGTAGATGGTAGACCTATACAAAATTATTGAACCTAACAGAACACTAACAAAAAATAATTTAAGGACATCTAATAGAGGTTTTACGGTAATATCGTCCAATCTATCTATATATAGATAACAACTGTGGGCACCAATCTGCCTAACAAGCGAGGTGAATATGGAAATTGGCCGTTTATTGAGAGGTTCAGTTCTGTAGACGAACTACATGAGAATAGTTTAAGAAGCACAGAAGACGTGTACCTAAGAAGAATGAAAAGCTAGTCCTATTTTGTAAATTAGATAGATGAGCCCTTTAAAAAAAAGAGTTGATTTTGTGTTTGGAAAAACAGCCACACGGGTCGATCAAAAGTTAAGCTACGCTTACGAGGTCGGTCTGTGAATGGGTGATCATTCATTATATATCGAGACCCCTCCATGCCTGGGAAATCACGTTAAACCATTGGTCCCGGCTGACTGTTTGTAGATCTTTGACAGTCGTTACGGGTAGCCAGGAACCAGAAAGTTTGACAACCAGTTTTACCAAGGGGTATCGTATTACAGAGTAACTGGGTTGTGGAGGTCAGACAGGCAATCGCTCTTAACTGGAAAGCGATCCCAATATATTTCGGAAAAGGCTAAGCAGATGATGATGTGTGTTTGGAATAGGTAACCTCTGGAAATACCGGTCCTATTATATAAACACTTTTACTAATAGAAAACGACACTATTACCGAGTAACATCGAACAATTTACTTGCCCGATAAAAACACGGATCATGTAGGAATTTCCAGGTGGGTGAAAACGCAGGGCGGAGCTATTCAAAGCCTTCATATTATAAATGCGAAAGTAACTGGCTGCCTGTCAGTCTGTCTGTCTGTTACAGATGTACAGACATGGATTAAAGGCATATGGATAGACCATGACATGAGTTGGGACAAGTAATACTTTATACCCCGATAGTAAGTTCTTAATTGGCCAGAGATCGCACTAGACGGGATGGTTTGAAAGGAAAAAGGAGAGGCCTTTGCCCAGCAATGGGACGAAATATATATTACTAGCTTCCGCCCACGGCTTCTCCCGTGAGGTGTCCTATGTCCTATGTCCTTCCCCGGGATGCAATCTATCTCTCTGCCAAATTTGATCGAAATCCGTTCAGTGGTTTAGGCGTGAAAACGTAACATATAGACAGACAAACAGAGTTACTTTCGAATTTAAAATATTAGTATAGATTACTAAGAGTATATTAAGTATTAGTATAGATCAATAGGCTAACGAAAAAACAAGTATGTTTCCGAAGATAATTTCTTATCTCCTTGCGGGTGAAACCATACTTGATATGATACAAAAAACATAGTCTTCTAAACATTTACACTCATTTATGCAAGCAGTAATTACATAGAAACTCAACCTATAACTGTTAACCGAAATATTCTCCGTTTCGTGAATTTCAAATTGACAGATTATGCAAATTAAAGGTCCTTCCCCATACATTGTTTAAGTTTAATGATGGGCCCATATTATAATAATATGCCCCATAATTCATAGCGTTAGATAAGAAACTCGTAATGTTCTTACGCGTCGTTGGAAGACGTTAAGATTGGGGTCAGGGAAGATGTATGACGGTACACGTGTGCATACGTAGATATATATACAGGGTGAATTTTTAATAATCAGGTATTAACATAAGAGCAGTGGTGGCCCAGTGGTATCGGCCGCGACTTACGAGTTGTAGGTCGTAGGTTCGAACCCAGACAGGCGCTTAACTTTGTGCAAATTATTTCATCACCACTGCTCTCAAAACGGTGAAGGAAAACATCGTGAGGAAACCGGCATATCCTAGAACCAAAAATTCGACGACATGTGATATCTACCAACCCGCACCGGGCCCGCGTGGTAGATTACGGCCCACTCTCTCTCACTGAGAGGAGGCCTGTGTCCCAGCAGTGGGAACATTATAGGCTGATTATGTAGGTATTAACATCTGCCTAGCCTTTTCTTAATTATGTTAGGGTTGGCTTCCAGTCTTACCAGATGCAGCTGAATACCACTACTTTACATGGAGTGACAACTACATTTTTTTTATTTTTATTATAAAAGTTCGTTCCCCCTGCCGCGTCTGTATGAACGCGCTAATCAATGGAACAATATGTCGGATTTGAAAGGTGAACGGCAGATTTCGTACAGGATACTTTTTTTGTTGTTCTGTTATAGAATTTGTACCACTTATTAAGGCAACTAAACCATTAATTTTCATGTAAGTGTACTATTTTTAGAACTTCGGATTAATTAATAATATGAATAAAAAGATTTTAATAAATAAACGTAATAGAATCCTAAACTAAACGCAGTTATCTTTTTAGAAGTTGCCATATGTAAAATAACACAAATATCGAAATGATAACTAATTATTTAGAAATGGAAATAACATTAAATATAAATAAACACTTATATAATAAACGGATGAATGCATAATTGTTGCACATAATCATATTATTTAACGATTTTATGATAGGAATGATTTTCGTCAAAAATATTTTTTTGTTCATATGGCAATTATTTTATTGACAGGAAAAGAAAATCATTCTGTATTTCAATTCACTTCCGATATATTACTTTACTCTATGGTTCAGTTCTTTGCTGTTGTTTTGGATTGTGGTTTGTGACTGCATCTGAGCAATTTATTATTATGCCGCCATTACGTGACACGACAGCGTCAATACTCAATTGTCAATCACGCACATAAGTCTATGACCTCTGAGTATCAATTTACATTGGTACACTAGTACATAACCTTAAAAAACAAAACTGGTCATAACTTTTACGTCCCAAGTTCTAAAAATCTAAGAATTTAAAAAGGGCTTGTTTATCATATTATCTACCAATTAAAACAAAAAGTGTTCCAAAACACGAACTTTTATTAGCTGTACGAAATTCCCATACAAGCCTGCCGTTCTCCTTTATTTTTGCATTTGATAGCCCAATTCTTGAGGGTGGTTAGTGGTTATTGGTTATTTAACATCACGCTACGACCCTTAGGAGTCAGGCAAAAAGTAAAAAAAGTAATAAAGACTGCTAAGCGAAAATTAAGAGATAGCGCGGGCGGGCGATGCGCAGCGATGCAGAGGATCGGTTGCTGAAATTTCACGCGGATGAAGTAGCAGACAGAAGCTAGTCTATTTAAAAAAAAACCGGTCAAGTGCGAGTCGGACTCGCGCACCGAGGGTTCTAGCATAATGTTAAATAGCTTATAACCTTCCTCAAGAATTGAGCTACTAAACACAAAAATATTTATTCAAATCCGACTGATAGTTCTAGAGCGCGTTCAACCAGACAAACAAATTTTTTAGCTTTATCATTGGTATAATATATAGATAACTAACATTAAGAGGACATAAAAAAACGCTATAGTTGATCTTGAAGATTTACAAATAAAAAATGGTATAGACTGAATTTATCCCACAGATGCGTGAAATATATTTTCCAGGGTCCATTCAAGTTTTTTATGTAAACTAGTAAAAATATATTGATTCACATCAACATACCGAAGTAGATTTTTTTGTACCATTAAAAATTTCTACCGCTCTCGGTTCCCATATAGACCTTTCATAGGGTTGGAATATCACCCTGTATACTTTCAATGTACTTATATACATACCGAGGGAAGGCTTAGTCTCGACTACTTGCACGGAAGGGTAGGATTTTCTAAATCAGTAGCGTCGTTCAGAAACGTGGGTAGATTGCCTTAGAAAAGAAGTCATGAAAGTAAATGTTTTTTTTTTATTTCATTCGTAGTTGACTGTTGAGAAAAATAGTGTTGAAGTTTTCTATTATGTGTGTTACTGGCTTAACCCGATTTCCGAATAAACTAGGTGGTTTTAGGCTAATAAAAACTGATTTTTAAAGATTACCCATTTATGCCTGTTATCCCTTCTAATTAGACTGTAGATAATGTTCCCACTGCTGGGATACAGGCCTCCTCTCTGTAAGAGAAAGCAGGGTTAACTTAATCACGCGGGCCCAGTGCAGTTTGGTGGATGTTACATGTCTCCGTTTTTTTTGGTTTTAGGACATACTGGTTTGCTCGCGATGTTTTGTCTAATTAGGCTTGAATCTACAACTCGGTAAGTCGCGGCCGTTTTCACTGGACCACCATCCTTTATTACTTTTATTTTGAAATTGTTCTAGATTTAATTCAATATTGATGTAGAGGTCAGATAGGCAGTCGCTCCATTTAAATTACTGGTATTCAGCTGCATCTTGTTAGACTGGAAGCCGACCCAAACATAATTGGGAAAAATCTAGGCAGATTGATTTTATTTTTAGTGTAGGTAATCTACCAGTCTTTTACAGTCAGTGTTAAATATTTTAATAGTCGTTATATACTTTTGCAAATTCTAAACTATATTTCTATTTATAACCATACCTAAGGGTTACCGCCATCATTAAGTCAATCCCATTTAACTAGTAGCAGGTCTTTCAGTTTAACTAACAATTTCAATTTAGACCTTTCGTTAACCTCCAGTGAGCCACGTGACCTTAACTTTAATTATAGCTAAGGTTAGCTTTGAGGCTTTGCCTTTATCTTACTTAAGCCACTATCGACCTTAAGATTAGACGATGGACCTGTTCAAAGTTTGCCACAATTACAATAGTTTTAGCAATGAGAACATGCGACTTTGGTAAGCCAAATAGTTTTTTGCAAAATAGATACGTCGTAGATACAGATCAGTTTATAGACTAAATTAATTCGGAAGAATATCTTGGCTAAATAATAACAGCTGCACAGGTCGATTGATCAGGTTAAGCTACGCTTGCCACAGTTGGTCTGTGGATGGGTGACCACCTTTACATACCGAGACTCCTCCGTGCCCGTGCCTCGGAAAGTATAACGTTAATTCGTTGGTTTAAAACGTTCAAAATCGCAGTCTCATCTCGGCGACAAAAAAATATCAAAAACTTTTCAAAATTTAGGGAAATTTTTGACAGATTTAGACTGAGATCAGACTGTGAACGTTCCTAAAATTACGAGAATTACCCCTCTGTGCTGCTGGGGAGTTTGTTGCTCCATTTCTCCTTCCCAATGAACGCACTAGGAATTGGTTTTAGGGTGGGCGTTTTGGGGGACTGTTTTATGTAATTTTGATGTACGAAAAGGGCTGATTCTCTAGCCTAATTTGATAATATATAGTATTTCACCCATCTTTTAACTTACCGCAGCAATCATGAAAACTAGCTTCATCTTTCTGACTGACCAACTCCTTTGGCTATTCAAAAGTGCCTGAAAATGATGTTTTGAGTTTGATTTAGACTTATAACTCCCGCAGTGATTTTAAAGCCATGATAAAGCTCGCTATTTTAACAATGCGATATACAATAGTTCAATGATCGCCTACGCAATAATCTAATTTCGTTGTCATGAAATAAATCGTCACCAAACGTTACCTCAACCTCATTTAAAATGTAGATACCTACCAGAGAAGAATATTGCAATTAGCATTGCGGTGAGATCAGGCCATCGCGACAGTGTGTGTAAGGCTTAACAAGTAATCACTTTTCAAGGAAATTATGTTCCCAATATCCTAGAAGTGTGTACAGTTTAATCTCTTCTGTACTCAATTAATTTCGGATTTGGGTTACGGATCAATTTCGTTGAAAGCCAAAAAATCTCTCATCATTATTGGTACATTTATGTTTGAAGTAGCGGTACCTACGAATTCTTTCACGAGTTTTATACTATGCCAGAACTTGCGCGTAATGTTTATGTATGTATGTTTATATATACTTACATAAACATTACACCTGTTTTTCTCGACGGGTTAGACAGAGGTGTATCTACCTTTAGTAGGTACACCCACATTTTGCCAGCAAAAACTAAAACCTAAGCAAAGAACATCTGCCTGGCTTCATAATCATCTTCCTAGCCTTTTCCCAACTATGTTGCGCTCAGCTTACAGTCTAACTAGATGCAACCGAGTACCAGACGTAATCCCTATCTATGAAATAAAACTCACGGAAATAAGGTATGTGGTTCTCGAGTTTTGAGTTCACATGCGGACAGACTCACTGTCTGAATGTCTGTTACCTACGGTAGACCATGAACTGGATTAGGATACATTTTCATCCCAGTAGTACATTTCCGTGGGATAATTTCCGACCTCCACGCGAGTAAAGCTGCGGACAAAACCTATCTGTTATACTAATGAAAACGCAAAAATGTAAGTATTTACTGCACCGGGAATCTTTTACAGACAACTTATCTATAATAATATTATAGAAGAAAAATACCACAGGGTTAAAACCACCGGTTAACTGATTGAAAGAGCAAAAAAAGTCATGGTACTTACCGTATTTATCAGTTAACCTAGCCTCATAAACAACTTGAAAGCATAATATATAAAAAAAGACTTCGCACTTCTATTTAGAATTTTAATCAGCGCTCTTACAACTCCGAAATCTTCACTAATTAGCAACAACGAAACCAAAAAGGAATAAAAGCAAAGCTTTTGAGATATTTTTTTTTTAATCCATCCTGGATCCTTCCCCTCCTAACGAAGAAAATGATTGTCACCGTAATAAAGATCAGGCGTCGATTTTTGTGAAAATGAAACAAAAATCCGGCGAAAAGCGTGTGGGAACACGCTCAGTGAAGGGTCCCGTAGTCGGGAGTAATATATTTTGGCATGCACAGTGTTGAATTTACCTGGAATGAGTTTTGTAATTCATAGTATTTCTCGAAATAAATATGAGGAAAAAACCTCACAAACTCCTGTTTAGAATTTTCAGCGCTCTTACAACTCGGAAAACTTCACTAATTAGCAACTTCGAGGAATAAAACCGAAAGCTTTCGAAATATATATATATTTTTTTTAATCCACCCTGGATCCTTCGCGCGTATTAAGTTTGTTCCCCTCGTAACGAGGAAAATGATTGCCACCGTAATAAAGATCAGGCGTCGATTTTTGTGTAAATGAAACAAAAAACCGGCCAAGTGTGTGTCGAACCACGCTCATTCAAGGGTTCTATAGTCTGGAGGAATATTTTCGCATGCACATGATTGATTATATCGGTAGCAAAAATGAAGTAAAGTTAGAATTTCATAGTATGTACTTCGTGTTTCGTGTGTATTTTTTTTTAGTTCTTCTTCTTTGTTTTCGTTCTACTATTTCTGTCGTCCTTTGAAATTCAAAGTTATTTCTGCAGTTGTAATCGATAATATCCCATAACTCAAAAATTATTGAGTTATATAGCTAAATCGCTTAGAAACTTCATAGTCTTTTAGATTATGGGATGCAACAATATCCCATACGATTAAGTGCATTTAATCTCTCGTTTACCTGTATGGGGAGAAGGTACCCCTTATTATATATTTTTCGTAATTTTACTACACCGTTGTTAAGCGTTGCGAAGAGATCTCCATCTTTACAATTTTCATCAATATACATAGTACTTAGTATAGTCTCCGAGTAAAATGATTGTAACATCCGGATAGACGAACATGACAAAATTATAAGGGTTCCGTTTTTGCCATTGGGTTACGGAACCCAAAAAAGAAGGGAACTTTGAATTTTTTTGCGAGACTACAATTTCGCAGGAAACAGGTAGACGGGAATATAAAACGATGCATTGACAGCGATATAGAGGTGCTACTTTTTGATTTTTTGTGCTGAAAAAGTGTTCGGAATTTTTGTAGGTATCTATCGATTTCATGGTTGCGACAATTTTTTATCGTTTGTTTTCGATCTGCAAGCCTCGCACCTGCTAAGCCTTTGATAACCAATTTTTGGAGTATTGAGAAACTCCACGGGCCCACCGATGTTCTATGTTCTATGTTATGGGTTTGGTTTCCGCACTTAGTCCTTCAGTGGACCATTGTGCGTGGGCCATGGCGGCCGTTGGTGGTTATTCCAACCAGCCCACCTCCCTCCAGAAGCTGATTAGGTCTCCTGGTCTTTTGAGAACATCTGTGTACGATCTGGGTGTCCCGTGGGTTTGTGTCCTGATCTGGGTGACGCCTGTGCACTCAAAGAGCACATGCGCAATGGTTTCATCAGCCTTCATGCATGCTCTGCACAG
The DNA here is from genome assembly GCA_963669345.1 of Gortyna flavago. NCBI lineage: Eukaryota > Metazoa > Arthropoda > Insecta > Lepidoptera > Noctuidae > Gortyna > Gortyna flavago. Next base: position 5,166,126 of record OY770148.1, read on the forward strand.
GGGGCTATCCGTTATGCCTACAGTGTGAAAGTGTTTGTTTAGCGAGCAGTGTCCCGTGATGGTCCCCGTCACCAGGCGCAGGCCTTTCCTGTCCAATCGTAGTAAGCGACTGCTTAGCTTGCCATCCAGTGATGGCATAGCTTCCTTGGACTGCCTGCAGCCTGGTGACGACGTCCACCAGCTTTCTGCTTGTGTCCGGGTGTGCTCCTGTAGCCACCTGCGTAGTTGGTTGAAGGGGATGGGCACGATAGGTTCCGGTCCACAGACTGACATGCTCGATGCCCTTCTAGCCAGCTCGTCAGCTGCGTCGTTACCTAGCGACGAAGGACACAAGGACACAGTGGATCGCTAGGTAACGGGCACACCGATAAAATTGTAGTAGATTTTTCACCCAATGGGTGTAAAAGAAATTGTTTTAGCGATAAGGCCACCGTTTTGTACCGTTCGAATGTATGTAGTGTCCATTATAGTCTTACATCTTTCGTCAATATCTTTTATCTAGTGATAAATGAAAATGCTGAATATGTTCAACTCCAAACCAGAGGCAGCAAAAGTGCGTTATTACCCCAGTATTAACGCTGAGTAGTCTTGTGGAGTTGCCATTAAATGCGGCAGCCGTATCCTTTCAAATAGGAATTCAGCAGCGCTGCTCGGACTGTATGGTAGTGCTTTCCCGGACGAGTTGCTTTACAAAGACCTGCGAGATAATTGCGCAACACATTATTGTTCAGGCCTTAACGCCTTCAATAAAAATAATGGCAACCACACGTTGCGTTCTGTGATGTGACTTTTAATAAACAAGTAGGCGCAACTTTTTCCTTTCAAGCAAAGTGTATAGTCATCTTTCACTTGCCTCATAACCACCGTCCGCGTAAAATTCTTTTTTTTAACAATAAATTTATTTGCGATTTTCGGGGGCTTTGATTGGGACCATTATTTATCCTTCAAAGATATAAAAATTATCGCTAGGAATGGGTTTCATTTTGACAATTCAACAACATTCATTACGTTATGTACGTTGTTGAGCAGACACATTTTTCGAACATAAGAAACAATGGTATTTCCTTCAAAATTATTCAGATTGGTAATATGTTATGCAAGGGTTCTCGACTACTACAAAACTACTGCCTATGTGCTATCTTTGTTTATCATTTTAATTACCTACGAATATGTACATTAACACCCTGAATAGCAATGATTACCCTTCTATTGGCATAATGATAGATAATTAATTACATACTTATCCAAACAGATGTATCGCGTTACGAACTGATTAATTTTGGGAAATAAATTAATCCACCCTAGTAATATTATAAACGCGAAAGTTTGTGAGGATGGATGGATTGATGTTAGTAACTCTTTCAGGCCAATACTGCTAAACGGATTTTGATGAAACTTTAAAGTAATATAGCTTACCTATACAACAGAATAACACATAGGATACTTTTTTACCGATATTCCTACGGGATCGACACTTATACGGGTGAAACCGCGGGGCACTGCTAGTTGGATATAATTTGTCATAATAAAAGGCAAGTTATGATATCCTCATAATTTAGATGTAAGTGAATTTTTAACTCTCTCTGTACCAGGATTAATGGATAATAGACTATTTACTTTTAAATAGCTTAATTATAATATCTTGAAACTGATAACTTTTTTATATATTTTACTTTTGGCTTCAGCCAAATCTGACGCCTATTGTCCTCTAATCCTAAATTACATTAATTTTAGTCTCGTATTTCTTGCCAGTAACTTTTACGGGCCCGCGGAGGTTGCATGTGAGCACCAAATAGGCTATAATCTCTGCAGTACAAAAAAAATAAGTTTAAAAACTAAAACCCGACTACTGAAAACAATGAAATATGAAAGTACCTTCCCGTGGTCACATGCTGCTGTACTAACATTCTTATAAGCTATGGTAGCATGCGACCACGGGATGGTACTTTCTTGTTTCATCCATTTTAGTTCTGGGTTTTAGTTTTTAAACTTATTTTTTTGTTTTGGGGCTTATTGCAGTAATATTGACATTTTTGGAATGTGCTAGTTACGCCCTTTCATTTGATATCCAACAAGGCACTATCCCTAAATATTTATTTTTAAATTCATTACTTTATGTCCTCTAGAGGGCGCCATATTGAATTTAATGTGACGTCACATAGCTTATAACCAGCGGACCTGTATAATACCTCATTTGACAAATTATTGCAAGTACCTACTTTTGAAGTTATGAGGGAACAGATGAATACATACATATATATATACCGGTTAAAATCATAACCGGAGAACAAAGTCGGGTAAAAAGTATCTACTTTGATATAATTAAGTACCTACCATTGACATAAGACCGCCAATTTTAATAAAACCATTCATAATAAAAATAAAAATAGTACCTATTAAAATCTCATTCAAACTATGATGTCAAAGCACTAGTTAAATGCAAAGTACCTACTCGTAATACTTTATTTACTTATCGCAAACGTTTGCAGTTGCAAAAAGAACGAGGTTTTATGGAGTTAATTTCTCATACATCATATGAGATAAATTTTATATTTTAATTTAAAGCTACCTATGGATTATAAGACTTATCTTTATAATCTCGATGCTGTATTGTTTTTTATTGACGTTCGAAAAACTGAATACGGAATTCTTGTTCAATGAATTTAAACAATGTACAACATACTTGTACATTGTTCATTAGGTACCTTCGTTGTATGTTTTTATCGGCATTTTTATGTGAAACAATGTTCCTTTTTTTATTGGAAATAAATTTCTCCTTTGACTCATTTTATTTCAAGCCGTTTTATTATTCAACGGGATACAACAATAAAGTTTGCAATAATTAACCATTTCTGAAAGTCAAAAGGCACAAATTCTTTACTTCCTACAAACGTAAAATAAACTTTCAAGCTCACGAATTTTAATTTATATAGACAAGTTCGATCGACTTTAAAATATTTTAATAGTTTTTCAAACAATTTTACTTACTAAGACTAAGGACACTCGATAAGAACCTATGATTCCTCTTTCCTCTTCACTGTTTTTCTCAGACTATATAAGTCCTAAATGTAGCACTCAAAAGGTCCCTAAATAGTTGCACTGTCGGGTATTCAATGGGCAGCCTTACTCGCTCCTGGGGCGAGCTTTTAAGAAGATATTTCGACTCATGCTCGACAACGTCACCTGGCTATACAGTAAAATTGAATTTTGCCAAAGGTAAAAGATACACTATTTTATATAGAAAACTTTGTTGCATCTGCTAAAAGATTCTATCGGATGGCGATGTACAGGCGTTACTTTTTAGGCCAAGGTGTCAGGGTAACCCGCGTATACTTACGTTTTTGCATCACATCATCATCTATATCTGGTTCTATGTTGATCTAAATATGACTGGCGGCCGTAACAAATAATTATTAATAGAATTATAATCATAAAAGTTATCAATAAATCTCCCTAAGTTCATATTACCGTATGTAATGTCAATTTCATAAAATTGTGACTTTTGCGGCCAATTCTAACTTGAGGAGTTGTATTGCTGATTCTAATGATTATAATTCACTTGAGATGTTTTATTGCTGATTTTAATGATAATAATTCAAGCAAAATCTGGTTAGGGTCGCGAATCATATTTTAACCAACATACAGCCTGACATTGATCTACAAATTGCAAAAAACGTACCACAGAGCATCCCCCTTATGTGTTTGCAAATCTCATAAAATAATAACACTGCTTTGAAAACTACTGAAAATAAAAGCTGATGTTTTGACTTATTTTAACATTTAATCTTCGAAAGGCAGTTTGAAAGGCACTGACGGAATATCTGTTGAATGTTTTCCCTTTTTTAGAATGAAAGAAAAAAAGTTTATTTGGACACAGTTCTTGAAACACATACACACACACCCTCACACACATCACACACACACACACATACACACACACACACACACACACACACACACACACAAACATCACACACACATCGTCCCATTTAGTGACCTCTTGTATCGAGTTCGCGAAAAGTGTTTACAATTATGAAAAGAATACTTTAATGACAGGTCACTAAGTAAAGGAATTTGGTATACTTAGAAACATTCAGCATAGCCTTTCCCGCCTTCCCTGGTTTGTGGGTACAGATATGCATCGAAATGAGATTGAGTCTGCTCTCAGACTACGTTCGGGACATGTTCCATTGAATAGCTTTGCCTTTTTAATGAGAAAGAGTGATTCGCCCAATTGTTCTGAGTGTGATAACGATAAGGTAGACGATACCACTCATATTTTAGCGGAATGTGTCTGGAACGAGGTAAAGGAGTAACTATTTCATGGAAAACGGTTTTAATTCTATTAATGTTCTCATGCTTGGCTGCTCCCTTGTCCAGGACAGCCGAAAAATTATAAAAAATTGTATACAATTTATACCTAGCTATTAAGCGTAGATACACATAAAATGCTCCTATGAGAGTGACATGGTCATATAGATCAAACCCTCTATAAATAAATACGGATTTAAAAAAAAAAAGCTGATGCTTTGACTTGTTATAACATTTAGTCTTTGAAAGGCAGCTCTTTGAATTCAATATTGTGATTACCGTAACTATACTGTACTTGATTAAGTTGGATATTCTGAGGGTAACATCTAGATAGGCACCGTAACCCTTATCAAACTACAAGCTTTGACGTAAATTGATGGAATTGCATAAATATAAAGTAAACAAACCTGTCAAGCGCGATTCGGACTCGTGCACCAAGGGTTCCGTATAAATTTGTAGGTATATTCGGATTTTTTCCTTTACTTGTGTTATATGACATTGCTTCTTGCCAAATTACACGATTCTAGATCAACAGGAAGGGCCCTACAGGTTTTGATTCCCTTGCGAGCGTCACAATATGCGGCATAAACGAAACATAAACACCCGTATCTTTTGTTTACGTTGACGTAGAAGTTTGATTTTTTCACTGCTTCAAGGGATGGCAGCCCTTAGTATTTGATATTAATTTCAACTTGATAATTTAACGCGTTCCTGAGAAAAATGTCTTGACAGACGGACAGACAAACGGAACACGTAGTAATCTTATAAGGGTTCCGTTTTTTTTTGATGTACGGAACCCTAAAAAGGGCAAAAAATGCAACTGGCGTTCTGTCGTTTGTGCCTACCCCTATAGGAAAAAGGCGTGATTTTTCGTAAGTGTAGGTGTATAATTATTAAGAGTAGACCATGGCATTATACCTAACTTTTGTAAACAATAAAGTGGTAAGTAGTCCAACTAGTTTTCAGTTTCTTTAATAACTTGAAACAACAATAGTCTCCACAAAATCCGGGACCATAATTTACTATACCTAGTACGATAATATAAAATTATTTAACACTCTAAACTTCATTAATAAACTTCCTCTGCCCGCTCGTTTCCGTACTCAAAAACTTCCGTGGTTGAACACAAAACTTTAGATCTAAAATAAATTTTAAAACAACTCTAAAGCCATTAATTTTAACTGTAAACTACCTACAACTGTTCAGACTTAATTGGCGCCTACAGCTTTTGTTTGAGCATTGTTACAAGTATTAACGTTAAATGGACTAGAAACTCATATAAAATCTATGTTTATATTAAAAATGGGGCAAACTACACAGTCTAACTGAATACTATAATAGTAATTTTGATTTAAAATAACAAAACTATGATATTGGTGTTTATTAATTGGGGCGGAGCTATTGCACGAAATCTATGACGGTCAACGTATCAATCTGGGGCCCAGTTTACCTACCGCTCTTTAAGTGACAAAGGGCCATTTGTATTAATTTGTCAATATGTTGTTTATTCCGCGAAAATCTGCTTCTCAGTTATTGACGAAGCACTAAAGTAAGCATCAATTAGGATTGAGCATTATAATTATTTATGTGTCTTTTGCCCGCGGCTTCGCCCTAGTGGAAAATAACGGAACGGAAATTATCCTACGGGAACGTATCTTCTATCGGTGACGATCGGTAAGTACTACTCAAGTGATGGACCATCTGTGTGCAAAATTGTATCGACATCCGTTCAGCCGTTAGACGTGAAAAGGTTACGTTAACCAATAAAGGTTACTTTCATTTGTATCAATATTTATTTAAATATAGATGATAATTATGAAATTAACAAATGCATAGAATGTTAATAAATAAGTAAATAAAGTGGAAATAAATTGGATAAAACTTGTAATAATGTAAGTAAATCACAGATTGAAATGTAATTGGCTATTTGACAGTTGTAAAGATGAAATATTAAATATGTTAGATATAGTAGCTTATAGGTTCACAATAATCATACAATACTTAGGTTTTATGCATTAAAGTAAATTGTAAATATTTTATTTTTGAAAAATAAATTAGTTTTTTTTTATCTGTGGATTACAAAAACTCAAACACTGGCGGCCATAATCGAGCATCATGTGACGTCACATTTTACAGAACAAAACGTTGTGTGTTTTATCGTTGACAGTTTGCTAATTGTGGCTACCACAGGCTATACAAAAGCTTATAGTGCAAATCTGCCAAAAGTCGATTCATTTATGGTAGCATATTTCTTTGCGTGTACCTACCTAATCCTGACTTTTGCTCACCTGAGTTTCGGAAAAAACTTCCGTGTAACTACCGAAATGAACAAAGTAATTTTATATTATTTAATTTTATTTGTGTCGATGGGTATAATTCTCAGGTCAAATAGTAAAATTTTATGAAATAATTTTAAATTAGATACTTAAAGGTTATGTTTATAATTTTAGATCTTCGCGACAGTCGTATGGTGATAAAAAATATCGCAGATTTATCAGATGTAAAATCAAGGTCTCGGCGTGCTAATTGTAACCACTGCTTTCGACGTTTGGGATATTTAGGAAAATGTATAAACAATTTGTCAGGATATTTTAATTTTAGTACTTTTGGGTACACTAAAGGTACAGGTACCTACTGACATACCAAACTGTACATTTTCAGTTTATGCTTTCTTCGCATTATACGAAAAGCCTATAATATAATGCGAGCTAATCTGAAACTGGAAATGTATAGCTTGATAAATATTGTCGTGTGTACTACGACAAGGAATAACTAGGTACTACTTAAATCAGGTTGTAAAGATAACATAGGTAAATGTAGTAAATATAGAAACTTCCCTTTAGGTAGCTGCGTAAAGCTAGACTGTATTCTACCTTATCTTTATCCTAAGATTATTATGTAAATTCTGTCTTGAGCCGTTGATAATCTCAGTCTTTACTTTTCATTTTGAGAAGAACAGGGTAAGACTCTCTTTTGAAAGCTTCTTTGTATCTAGGTACTCATTATTATGACTAACTTTAGTTATGCGACCATCTTGCACCACCTGCCCTGTCATCTGCACACGTGAGCATCTAATGGCTGCGTCAGCGAACGCTATCCGAGTAGTATAATTTTGGGCCAAAAAATAAAAAAAGGATATTTTTACCATCGACCCGCTAAGAAAGATTAGACCAAACCTAAAATCTTAAAAAAAAATCTGTACTTACATTTTCAGGCCCCCAAGAAACAGGTGCTGCCTAGTTTGGGGTCCACTGTTCAAATAACTATGTTAAATATTCTAGTTAGGTACAGTAAGCATACATTTTAATATTATTTTGAAGCATTACAAATTTATTTATTTATTTTAAAGTACATAATATATACTATACTATATATTTACTTAAAATAATATTATGTACTCGTACATGTATTTATATAAAAAAGAAGGAAAAAATCATAAGATTAACAAAAAATTGGTCCGAATCGCTATCAACAGAAAAAGTGCCCAAAAGGCTGGCAGCATGGCCACGATAAATGGCAATGCTGAAAAACTCTTATTATTGAAGCTTACTCAAAAACTACCCACGAAAAGTTAATCAAATTTATATGGGACCACCCCTGAGGCATACCAAATCCATTAAAAAAGAATTTAGCAAATCTGTCTATATATTACGGAGTTATGCTATAGATATATGCTGAAACTGGAAATGTATACCTCGATATGATGTTGTGAGTACACACGGCAACACAATATCAAGCCAATTCAATTTCCAGTTTTAGCTGACATCGCATATATAAGTTTTTCGTACAATCAGAAGTCAGCTTATACTGGTTATGACAGCTTTATGTGAAGCTTTATGTGAGTACAAAAGAAAGAAAGGAAATACTAAAAGACACAAAACATACTGATTTTTACTACACTATAATATAATTTTCAATATAATTACAACAAAAACACAATATCAAACTAAGTTGGTCCTCTTAACCGAGGCAAGGAAAGTGTTTGGTTGTTTTGCAAAGTCATACCTCGCGGCGATGCCAGCGCCATCACCTAATTAACTACTGGAAGTCTCGTTACACGTAGATTATTCCAACTAATCTAATCAGGAGGAAGTTTGTTTTTGCTTCTAAGTAGATAAATGTTTCTTGAGGTCTTTGTGAAGTTTTTAATGCTTCAGCTCCGACGAGGTTAGTAAAAATAATTTGCAACTAAAATCAATCTGCCTAGGACATGTGACATCTACCAACTCGCACTGGGCCCGCGTGGTAGATTATAGCCCACTCCCTCTCGAAGAGAGGAAGCCTGGGTCCCAGCAGTGGAAACATTATAGGCTAATTAGGTATGTTATACCTATGCATAGTATACATATCCCGATTTCCCGATTTAATTTTCAAAGCCGTGTTTGTCACTACACCAACGTCACTAAGCATATCTTTTACATCTAAACCCATGATTACCTGTATGCATAACACCTGTACAATACGTACGACCGTAATGCCGTACTATGAAAATCTTATTACGTTGTTCCACGTTTTGCATTCATTGTCTATGCAACTCATGCAGGGGCTACGCATTGCCCGGAATTACTGATATCTGCTTTACTAAAACATAAGAACTTTGCAAATACCACGGCAGGAGTTCTGTCGTCGGGCAGTTTCGGTTTTTGGCACGTTTTATTTTTGTGTGGTGTTATCAGTCTTAATTATGTACTAGGTGAAATAAGAAGACTTTTTTCCCGGAATCCGCTAAAGGGCACTTGCGCACTAACTTAATGAACATCACTAAATATACACAGTGGACCTATCCAGTGTCCACTCTCCAACATTTTTGGGAAAAGACCAGGGTAGTGCCAGGATTATCTTGGTCTTTTCCCAAATTTGTGTTCAATCGCCTTCTATTCAAGACTGCATGCAGTTCAAACATGACTAGACTGTTCTGATTCTGACTATTAGTAACAAAAATTTAGTGGTAATTCCTGGATTGATATCGACAATCGATATCGGTCTGACTCTTTGCTAGAAAATTCAGACTGAAGTTTGAATTGATAACTACGGTCCTTTCACCATTATTTTCCCTTAATATTAAATCACTGTCAAAATCACAGTGGTCTTTATAATTATTGTAATAAGATTGCTTTCGGTTGCTGCCATTGACAAGACTGTCAAAATCACAGCGATATTTATTCTCGTTACGATAAGGTTGCTTTTGGTCGGGTTGCTGCTCTCAGAGGTAAAATAACTACAAATGGAATGCAAGGGTGCAATCATACCGCGCTGTGGATCGACGCTCTGACATATGATGTGACATATTTTCAAGCGACTGTCGACTTCTTTTGATCACTGTTTGGTTGCACCACCCATGGCTTTAACGAACAACTTCAATCATTATCTTTATGTATCGCTATCATATTAAATAAGATAAGCTTCGAATGCTTTTAAGATAACGATGTTCATTTGAGAGATATGCTTATCAGTATTAGGAGTTTCTGATCAGGTTACGTAAGTAAGTAAATGCCTTTGATGCTTCCTCTCATCCTTATCTTATCAGATTATTGTAATCTCTATATCTCATTATCTTTGATAGAATTCTACTTTCTTGTTTTACACCAAGGAAACATAATTTCATTAGATAATTATAAACATTTTGGCAAAAAAAGACAACTACTAGAACATGATAAATGATTTTGTTTCTGTAAGATGAGGTCAGCGTTTCCTATTCGACTACTCTAAGACTCTTGTCCATTCTTCTCCATACGAAACTACTTTTTGGAAGGGGCAACCGAATCAATTTTCATTTTTTGTAAATTTTGATGTTCAGGAGTGCCATTTATGTGCCTATTTGAAATAAATGATTTGACTTTGAGAAGAAAGGCCGAAACAAACCCAAAAATAAAACCTAACATTCAACATCTATCAGCAAAAAAAGGCCATCAGTAACGGAACAACTCAATTACCAGAAAACACCAAATCTCAAACGATTCAGCAAAAAAAAACATGGCCGACGGGAAACACCATTCCTACCGTACGTGTACCTACAAAATGTTTGGTCCACATTTACTGAAGCGCGCTAGTGTATTTCGCGCCGCTATTTTTGTTAAGTCACCGGAGGCTAGTTGCTAACTAGCGCAGAAAATCCTACCATCATAACTGGAATATAGAACGACTTTTAGATTACTTTTTCTATAGATTTTCTTGGCTTTGATGCTGTGACGAACGAACGTATTTGCTAAGAGAATTGAGTTGTAATATGGTCAATGTTTCTCAGCGTTAGTTCTTTGTAAGATTTCACAAAATAAAACATTATTACGAAAATTTGAACTAGTGTTGTAAAAGTATGATAGAGAAGTGATCTATCTCATTGATAGGCGAAGAGCTAGCGTATGTAACAAGTTGGATAATTTGAGGAAAAAAAATCAAGCAATTGGCGTCCACTGCTGGACATAGGCTCGCTCGCAGGAACATCGGTACAACGACCTTATCTGCTCTGCTCACATTCAGGGGATTCCCAAGAGAGATATTACCAAAATATTATTTTAAACAAAGCTCCAACTTCTGCTTTCCCTAATGGATTCATAAAACTTTCACAATATAAATACCTTATACGCAAACCCACATTATTTAAATCTTGAAAGTATTCGAATAAAATTTGTACCAACAAACAGGCTCTCCCACGATTCCTTGCTTGCGAGAAGATAAAAATGCAGATCCTACAAAAATAAACCAAAAAGTTTCGAAGCAATTTTTTGCCTCGGCGGGTAAAGAAAAAGAATGATCCGCGTATATTGCAGGGACAGGCGAAAAAGTTTTCGCCTTGATGTAACCACGATCCTTAGGAAATTGGTTTGACAAAATTGTTTTAACGTAAGTAATTGTTTTAATTGTTATAAAGTCTAGGATGAAAGATTTAGTCTGCTAATAATATATTGAGGACGTAAATACTAGTTTACTTTCATTTTATGGCAAAAACAGACCCTCCCTTTCCACCATTTGTTCTGTAACCGATTTGCCATACAGGCCTGGTGATTATAAGGTATCTACATTAAACGTTTATTGTAGTGGTCCACTTGGAAGTCCCTAAACCATCTCCGGACACAAGTGGGAAGATGTGACTCCAACCTGGTAAAGTGGGTAAGGGAAAGTACTTCAACGGAACGGCAGTAGAGTGTGGATATGGAGCTATGTCGAAAACTGTGCTCCACATTCTATCCTACCTTCTGTTACCCAAAACATGCAATCAAAGGTTGGTATTGTTGATCGAAGAATCAAAGTAACCTCTGCACTGCCACCGATGACGCAGTGGAAGCAACACAGATCAATAAGACCTAAAATACAGTCGTGCCAACGACACGAATAAGGAGGCCCTGCGTCAACTCTGATGAACATCAGGGTGCCATAACTTTCGCGGCTGTTTAATAACATTCTTAAAGCAAAAAAACATCTCTTAGAAAATTTACGTTACAGGTTGATTTACATTTGATCAACTCTTTACCAAAAGCTGGTTCTCCAGTACAAACATGTTGCCAGCCACCAAACAAGTTAGGAGGAATCCGAGAAATAGTACCAAACTCTCCCTTGAGCGCAACCAATATTTACAATGTGGACTAATTTTAAACTTGGACACTTCGAACATACGGACGTTTGTGTAAACAATTTTTCCTGAAACATAGATGATACCGGGGTAGGTGAAGTGGGGAAACTTGGAAATAAAACCGGCAGCTCCGTCGTGTTACCGAAGTTGGGGATTTAACGCTAGCTGCGACACCGGGCTGGAATCTGGTGTGAGGTGCAAGCGGTTAGGCGTTTGGATATTGCCTTAAATGCTGATCCAATTTAGTCGTCTCTCCCTTAAGTGAGTGTTGATGAATCTGGCGTAGGATTAAAGTGTAAACGACCTGTTAGTCTTGGTATTGATGACCTCTTCTTGTGGTCAAAAAAAATGAAGGAAATATTTATTATAACCTCTTTATTTATTCGGTATGTTTCCAAATACTTTAGTATTGACTATGCGATTTATTAGCTATGAAAGCAAATTTATTTTAAACAACGCGGCTAATCTCACTCTAAGGAAAGGGCTCTCAATTTGTTAAATCGATACACGAGACGCAACTGACAACTTAACCTCACTTTTATAACTCTTTTACCCCTCTTGTTCTTGACTGACAAACGAATTAAATTCTATTAAAAACGCTATTGCCTATAAAATCTACCACACTCGGTGTTCCACTTTCCAGAGGGATCTCGCGATGACAACGTTCTACGGGTCTTGTGCCACTCTACCGCTATCTTCACATATACGATACGACAGGAATCAGTTTATATTTCTCAATTCTTAGTCGCGTTTTGGTGGATGGAATTAGCTTTTTACTACCTGCCAGAGTAAGTGTTAAGTAGAATTTAGTTCTGCACTAACACTATTTCTCCTTCGACAAACTGAGAAGATGAAATTGTATTTGGAAAGGTCTCGGTATACCTATATGTATTATGATTTTTAACCACTATTAAAAAAAACCGGTCAAGCGCGAGTCGGACTCGCGCACCGAGGGTTCCGTACAAATTTGTAGGTAGGTACGTAAATACCGTTTTTTTTTGTAATAAAACTACAAATTTACGGTTTTTGGATTTTTTTTTCCTTTACTTGTGCTACACGACGTTCTTGTCAAATTTCATGATTCTATCTCAACGGGAGTACCCTATCTATAGGTTTTGAACGCCCGTATCTTTTGATTGCGTTGACTTAGAAGTTTGATTTTTTTTACTGCTTCAAGGGATTGCAGCCCTGACGATTTGATATTAATATCAACTTGATAGCTTTACGCGTTCCTGAGAAAAAGGGTCTTGACAGACGAACAACGAAGTGATCTTATAAGGGTTCCGTTTTTCCTTTTGAGGTACGGAACCCTAAAAAGAAAGTTCTACAGATCTGCCTGAAAGAGGACTTTTGGCCGAAAGGTGTCGTATATAGACGTTTCTGAGGACGGTTATGCAACACGACGAAGCGAAACACGACGCCGACAACCTTACGTTAAAAGAGGCAAAAGGAGCATAAAAGGATCGTAACTTTAGCGTTCTGTAGTTTCTGCTTACCCCCATGGAATAAAGGCGTGAGTTTATGAATGTATTAAAAAAGAGGAGGTTATGGATTGCAAGCTAAAAAAAAACTCTTAAAAGTGTGATAATATGAAAATGAATGAACAGCAGATTCTAAATTGGAAATCAGAGGGGCAATTCTCGTAATTTTAAGAACGTTCAAAGTCTGATCTCAGTCTCAATCTGTCAAATGTACCTCTAATTTCTCTAAATTTTTGACAAGTTTTGACATTGATTGTCGCTCAGATGAGATTGCGACTAGACTTTGAACGTTTTTCATTACGAGAATTGACCTTCTTGTAACATTTCAATAATTTGTGTTAAATTAGTTCTGTTAGTCTACGAACCATCCAGAACAATCTTACTTAGTAACAGACGACTTAGGATCATGATTCAAAATGTTTTATTCAAGAAAACCTTTTTGAACATCTCAAAACTTCGGCAATATCTGCGCTTCTAAGCATTACGTTACTTAAATTTTTCATGAGGAAAATTTTTGTACTGGTCCAAAGGTTTTCGAAAAGCTCATATAACACCCACGACTTTTTAATGACATATTGTGATTATACCGGATATATTTTTTTCAGTCTTGAAATAACAGGCTGTTCTACCCATGAATATGAACAACTTTCATTTTGGGACCAACTCTGAAATCACGAAAAAAAACTCTGCTGTTTCATACATTTTGATCTACTAGGTACTGAACTTTTGTATTAAACAGCTGACTTTTATTCCGAGAATTTCCTTCCAGGAATGGTAAAACACAATGAACTTGCCCGACCCGAGAATCGAACCCAAGACCCCATGCTCAGCAGTAGCGCTTGCGACCACTACACCAACCGGATGCAGCTGAATACCAATATACCAATCTCCACAACTCAGTTACTGGGTAACACGATATCTCGTGTCTGGTCATCAGACTTGGGCTTGTCTCGTTAAGTAGTGGATGGTCACCCATCCGCAAACTGACCCCGGCAAGCATTGCTTGACCTTTGATCGACCCGTGCGGTTGTTATTATTTTGATGTATGTTATTTTTAATACAGATTTAAATAAATACATAAAATAAAATATATTTCTTCACCAACGCATGCTGTTCTTTTCAGTACCTAAGTAATGAAGCAGTTAGACCCATATTAATAAACGTTACTCAGTCCAAGAGCTCGCACTTGATAACGATCTTGAGGTCATGATCGTATTAAGGAACATAATAATTTACTTACTCACGTTACAGTTTGGGTTTACAATATCATCCGAGTCACAGTCACAACGAAACTCTACACTTAAATATGTAACAATAGGTGCGTGCACTCATGATGCTTAAACCTGAGAGTAGGTAATCCGTGACTTGAGGTCGTGGTTAGTAGCGCGTAACATGGAGTTTAAAAATATTTTGGGTGAAATTAATTATTACGATGAAATAGAGTACTGTGTGTGAAAAACCGGCCAAGTGCGAGTTGGACTGGCACACGAAGGGTTCCGTACCACCATACAATATTTAACACTTCATATATAATAACGTCAAAAAATCCCGTGTGTTGTATGGGAGCCCCCCTTAAATATTTATTTTATTCTGTTTTTAGTATTTGTTGTTACAGCGGCAAAATAAATACACATTCTTTGAAAATTTTAACTGTCTAGCTATCACGGTCCATGAGATACAGCCTGGTGACAGACAGACGGACAGACGGACAGTGGAGTCTTAGTAATAGGGTTCCCGTTTTTACCCTTTGCGTACGGAACTCTAAAAATCTATTTAATGGGATGCCTCGAATAATTATTATCTACTACAGCACTATATTTTTTTTACAATTTCGTGAAAGTAATTTTACTCCATTGTAGTTCCTCCCTGCTTTTCATTTTCGTTTATAACCACTTTTTGTCAAGTTAAAAACACGAGATTTTGTGACAGTAAACAAACTGAATGATGTTCATTGTTGTTTGGCGCCCTTTTTTGACACTTGACGCAGACGCTACAATCTGATTCTTTATTGCGTTATGTTTATACCTACTGAGTTTAGTAGTATGTTTCTACATACAAGATTTTTTACAATTTAAGGCTTTCTTGGGTAGAAAACAATTTTATAACGTGATACAATGCTATTCATTAAAGTTTTAACAAAATACAAGTATTTCAATGAATCTTACAACATAGCAATAACGAAATGTGATGAATGTTATTCTAAACTTCGGTCAGTGTGACGTAATCGTTCCCGAAATCAAGCCCTCAAGTACAGCGTCATGAGGAGCTGATCTTGGTAACTGAGATACCTATTGTTTTCATGTGTTTATTAATTAGCAATGATCTTGAGATGCTGAGATGCTGATGCTGAGATGAGCGTAATAATGGCGTATCAAATGATACGTCGTTGAGGAACGTTTATTATTACGGGCCTTAGACGGAAGTTTACAATGTACAAATTGTAAAATAATAGTGTACTCATTGTAGAAAAGCCTAATAATAAATAAATAACTCTCTCTGGCGCGCAGCGAGTTACTATTTTTTATATTTTTAAAAGTTTTTATATTTTTTAAATTATATATTTTTTAAATAAAATTTATATGTTTAAAGGTAATAAAATGAAAGCATAATAAATAATGTTGGCTAGGCATAACCTTTGTTCTCAACAGCTTCTCACCATCCCTCAGTCAACTCTCAAATTGATTGAGATGACAGCCGGCCCAAGTGTAGTTAGTCCAACATCGACTAACTAGAATTAGGTCAGTAGTAACGTTGCACCGCAATAACCTAATTTGAACAACGACAGAACATGTCGGCTGACAAGAAATTAATACGTTACGGTATTAGTAGGCCGTTCCTCTGATTGTGGTGTGATAGTTATGTAAGATAGAAGTTCTGTTTGACTGACTTGTCAGTAGGCAGTAATGTGTACTTGGGATATTGGGTTTTTGTGTAAGCCAGAGTGCCAGTAATAATAATCCACACTATACTTAATATTATAAATTCGAAAGTAACTCTCTGTCTATCTGTATGTTAACGCCTACACCACTGAACGGATTTCGATGAAATTTGGCAGAGAGATAGATTGTATCCCGGGGAAGGACATAGGATAGTTTTTATCGACATACCTCGCGGGTGAACGCGCGGGCGGAAGCTAGTTATATGTAGTCGCGGCAGCCAATGGATTCATAGCTTGAGCCTCGACCAACACCTAAGAAGGCTCTCGTTGGGCAGCTGGATCAAGGGTTTGATTCAGAAAGCGGTACTTCTGGACATGGCCCGAATTGTTAGAAGGTTCCTCTCTCTGGAGCCCTGACCGGGGTAGCTTGGCCCTGTTTCTGATACCGGTGGGTTACCATTTTTTTTATTTTTAAATGGTTTTTATATTTTCTATATCATAATATTTAAAAATATAATTTATGTGTAAATAATGAAATAAAGGAAATTATAATAAACGTTTATACGTTTGAGGAATGATATGATATCAGATTGGTGATCGCCATTTTTCTTTTTTTAGTAAACATTTTACCCTGTTATTCATATACTTATACAGTTATAAATAATATATAACCCTTTTTAGATTGACAAAAACAGGCAGGCTTAAGTTTGTTCACATAAAAAAATACAAGGTCCTAACACAAATGGCTTCAAAAATACATGAAAGCGATGTGAAATTCTCATGTGACTGGGTTTCCTTTGCTTATAATAGAACGGAACATTCGAGAAAGTTCGATGTTAAACATAAAACGTCATCCCTAAAGGGTTTCTGCCCATAAGTGGTATAAGAGCAAGGGAACTGAGAGTAGTGCTTGGGATTTTAAGGAGTTATGTCGAGTTTGAAGGCTGGAAGAGATTGACAGAAGCCCGATAAAGCTGCAAAAGAATAAAAATATGATTATTGTGATACTTAAATTGGGAGTCATAAGAGCGTTTACGCGGAATTTCATACAAACTCTCAAGCCCTTGTTTTTCGAAATGAATGAACCGATTTTAATGAAACTTCATACGCTTAAGCAAGTTGCAAAGGTCTAAAAAGTTAGTAAAGAACGTTTGTATCAATTTTTTTTTTACTGACATCACTATTTCGAACAGCCTATTTTCCCTGAAAAACTAGTCAAAGGATCAATTCTCGTAATTTTAAGAACGTTCACAATCTGAAGGCCAATTCTCGTAATTTAAAACGTTCAAAATCTAGTGGCAGTCCCATCTCAGCAATATAGGGAAATTAGAGGTATTTTTCACAGATTGAGACTGAGATCAGAGGGGTAATTCTCGTAATTTTAAGAACGTTCACAGTCTGATCTCAGTCTCAGTTGTCGCCGAGATGAGACTGCGACTAGATTTTGAACGTTTGAAATTACGAGAATTAGCCTTCTGAGGTGTTTGATCAGGCCACATTTTGCCTGTTATGTTGAAGTCACCTGGAGTAAAGGACGAGCCTATAACCATTAACCTTAAACAAATCTATGAACCTCTGAGAATTTCGTAATGCACCCAATATCACTTTTCTCAACCTGGGATTGAAATCAGGAGTCCACGTACAGTCAAAAAAAGAGTTGAAAAGAACTGATGAATATTCTCGAATAAAATTTAATTTTAATAATGGAAAAGAAGCAGCTCATTTATCAATTAATTAAATGTCAGTCGACAACATCCATCGGTTTCTTACTAAAATTCAACTAGGTATATCCGATAATCCTGCTCTTTTGTTGTACTTACTGGCAAAATGTGGGTTTACCTATTATAAGTACACTTCTGGCTAACCTTTCAGTAAATACAGGCTTGTTGTTGTGTTATGACAAAAGTTTAGTTTAATTTTCTTCTAGCAACTTTATGTCTTCAACACGAAGCTTACCTGCGACAAGTAAATTGGCTATTACATAGGAAAACATTATTATTTCATATTATATTCCCTTACATCTAAAAGATCAAGATGTCCCACATTTCAATAAAATATTAAGTCTAGTGATTGTTTTCACGGGTCCGTCGCTTAATGCCAAAAAAGGAACTCTTATAATCAATGTTAGGTACACAACCATTTTACTCGGAGACGATTTTTTGCATTATATGAAAATTGGAAAGAAGGTGTAATCTGTGCACCGCTAAACAATGGTGTAGACTATAGAGAAATTACAAAAAAAAAAAAACAAACCCGGAACATGAAGGATGAAATAAAAAGTGTGGGGTATCGTTAGATCCTATAATTAAGAAGAATGTAATGCTGCTAAATGTCTTTTTTATATAAGTCAATCGTTTTAAAGATATGGGATCTTTTCGGTTACAACCGCAGTGATAAAACTTTGTTTTACAAAGTTATTTCGAGAAATTCTATGAAATACAAACTTATTTGTGTTGTACAAAAATCAACGCGATCTATGGAACAGCATTTTTTTTTTAATAACCTACAAAAAATCAAAGCATTTCGGTTCAGAATCAAGCTATAATAATATGATGGATCCCTGGTTACAGTTTGAGTAGTAATAATTGAAATCGTATTAGTTACACGGTAAATTTAACAATCAACAGCGAAAACAAATAACAATCATGCTTCAATCATGTTCACATCTCAAACACAATATTATGTTAGAGTTATCAAACGCGTCGTTCTCTAGTACAAAGTAAAGATCTTGGTTCAACACAACATTGTACACGCATTGAACAATAAAACGATCGCTCCGGATCATAACAGTGAGGAAATACAAATGTGTCTGCTACATGCTACTTCTGTGTAAGGAACAATATAGATGCTCTTTTGTTTGTAATGTTGACATTATTAAAACATTGAGAAAGAGTGTGTAGGTACATAAAATGTACCTAATTCTTATAGTACGGTAAGTCAAGGATACCAACCCGCACTGGGCCCGCTTGGTGAATTATCCTGAAGAGTAATGAAGAGGCCTGTGTCCCAGCAGTGGGACATTATGGACTGATTAATCTTATGCCATATAATAGAAGTAGATTGAATCATAAAAATGTCGTGAAAAGAAATAGAAATATAAAATGTCTAAGCAGCGTCAAACTATCTACCAAGCGAAGTGATTATGATACCTATGGTTTTTAAAATCTTCATTATTTAATTACACAATAACCAAATAAATGAAATACTCCTTATAACAACAACACAAGTACAATACCTAGACTACAAAATGTATCTAGTATAAAGCAAAGAGCTCCGTTCAACACAATGTTGTATAGAGAGTTTGAAATAAAACGTTCGCTTCAGATCGTAATAGTGAAGAAATACTGTATCTCGTATGCTTGTACTGAATTGTATAGATGCTCTTTTGTTTGTAATAAAGAGCTGCATTTTGATCTATGTGGTACTGTAGAGGTTATATATGTAACCTTGTCATATGTAGCACAGGCCGGTCATAATTATTAATTTATTCCTTTCGAACATCCAAGCAAACGTCTAATACTTCAATATGATATTTTTAAACAGACAGATTCATTATTGAAAATTACTACAGTCCTGTAAAGTGCTCGCTATAAAATATACCTCAGTAAATCTTATCCCTCTTTATTATTATTATTGAGAGGAAAGCTCCCTCTGAGTTTTACTCTCTCTACCCGAATGATATCTAAATCAAAACGACTACCCCGTGATGCTACTAAGGGATGACGTCATAAGAATAGCCATCAGTCTCCTGTCTGCCCATTACACTACACTGCCAAAACAAATATATTTCTACATAATCCTACTTAATGTTTATAAAAGTTTGTGAGGATGAATGGATGGATGGATGGATGTTTGTTACTCTTTCACGCAATAACGACTGAACGGATTTTGATAAAACTTTTCGGTTTCATCTTTATGCTTTACTTTAGTTTGTATATTGGAAAAACACAGGATACTTTTTATCCCGATAGTCCCACGGGATCGACACTTATGCGGGTGAAATCGAAAGGCGCTGCTAGTATTACTTAAAATAAACTACGAATTGGTACCAAACCGTCTTCCAAGCTTGGTGACAATTTGTTCTTAGTCTAGTTAGGTAGGTACTTATTGGTTTTGGGTTTAGCACATAAGAGAGCAACATTCCATATTACTTCCGATTTTTATAAAATTTTCGGTTTTTCTCAGTAGCATGTCTGGATTTGTGACCGGTTGACGGTAATAGGCTCACCCCACAAATATGGAAACACCTAGATTACGCAAGAGCAACTACTTCGCGTGCCCAGCTTACGTGCAAAAATCGTAAGTCGCCACTTTCGCGCTCAGTCTGTAGTACTGCTAACTGGGTGAGCGTGAGCGCTGCCGCTTGCGGCTGCGTCTTTGAATCGATTTGATTTTCCCGTCACTAAATAGTGTTGATGACATCATAGTAGGTAGTAAAAAAATGGCACGCTTGGTTTTCATACTGATCGTGATACTTGCGTTATCTTGGTCTATCTATATCTGTAGCTCGCCCGGGACTTAAACATAACTGGTGAAATGTGGGTGTACTGGTAGGTCCACCTCTGCTTATCCGTTCGGTGAATACAGGCGTGAAATGTTATATTTTATGATGTATATGACAGATAATAGGAGGAGGGGTTTGTGGCTAACTAATAACAGCCGCACGGATCGATCGCTCAGGTTAAGCTACGGTTGCCGCGGTTGGTCCTTGGATGGGTGACCATCTTCACATACAAAGACCCCTCCGTGCTTTGGAAAGCACGTTAAGCTGTTGGTCTCGGCTGTCATTCGTGAATCTTTGATAGTCGTTAGGAGTCGTCAGAAGCCCGAAAGTCTGACAACCAGTCTTAACAAGGGATATCGTATTACCCAGTAACTGGGTTGTGGATGTCAGCTAGGCAGTCGCTCCATATAAAATACTGGTATTCAGCTGCATCCGTTTAGACTAGAAGCCGACCCTAACATAGTTGGGAAAAGGCTAGGCAGATGATGATGATATGATAGATAATAAATATGATAACAAAACTTATACCCAGTTAAAAATATTGGTGTCAGCTGCTAGCTTATTTAAAACGTTATGGAAGGAAAAATTTACATGGACTTGCTCGAATTCCCAAAACAGCAAACGAAAAATGCGATCCAATTACGTATGTTGATGAAAAAGCAATTAAGCATTAAATTTCCATGGAGGCTATCGAAGATTTTCATTAGCGACCAATTGACGTCGGTTCTCAATTAAAATGGAATTCTATTATAATAGCGTACTCAGAGCACGTAATATAATGGAGATGTGCCAATTATTGAGCGAGTTAGGTTGGCTTATAATAAGTTCCAGTTTTTGCAAACGCTGGATATAAACCTTGCGAGACAGATCAAATTAATGTACTACGGAATTGTATATATTAAAAGCATAGATAAAGAAGTCCATGATGGTATGTTTATCTCCTAAGGATAACCCACAGTAACCATTTTTATCTTTTACATATTACAAATAAATTATGGTTTTTTACCAAGCTATTTTAAACAATACAAACCTTCCTTCCTTATACAATTAAATACATTAGACACGTTGTGCATTTCATGTAGATAAAAATTGCCCTTTACAGCATATCATTAAAATAAATATCTTAGAAGATATCAGAGATTTAATAAGCGGGGGCAGAGCGGCTGGCGGGGCGGTAGGAAATTCGCCGGAGAGCTAGTTTTCATAAAAAGTTTTTTCTTTTAAACCCACGACGGTTAAATGTTAATTTTGAAAAAACCCACGACGATTAAATGGAATTGGAAAAGGATAAAATAATTTAAAAACAGATAAACAGATTAATTCATATGGAAGTCGGGGGACCATTCTGTGGAACACCTTCTATTCTAAGAGGACCGACTGCCATATGAATTTGCTGATAAGTTACGACTAATAGTAATCTGCATAATCAGCCTACTTACATCTAATGATCCCACTGTCGGGACGCAGGCCTCCTCTCTGTGAGTACAAGTGGGCCATAATTCACCACGCGGGCCCAGTGCGGGTTGGTGGATGTCACAAGTCTTCGAAGTTTTGGTTCTAGAACATGACGGTTTCCTCATGATGTTTTCTTTCTCCGTATTAAGAGCAGTGATGCAAATATAAATACAAAGTAACAGTAATCTATGTTGTGATTAGCTAATAAGTTTTCCAGCTCCTTACTTATTCTATGCTCTACGTCCCCAATATTGGAAGTCCATTGGTTATCATTAGTGAATGCGTCCGAATCGCTAAATTGTTGAAATTATCAGCCGGTCAAAAATGTTCATTAAAAAAATAACGCGCTGATTTATGTTTTTGCAGCGAATATTTCGCTGTATTGGTTCTTAAACTTTATAATTAATGAAATGTGGTTTTGTTGGCTTTGAAGCGTTTTTCGGCTTGTTATTAATTTATTGGAGCAAAGTTCGTACTTAATGAATACTTCAAATGAAAAGTTGGGATATATGAATAAGTAAGTTTTATTTATAGATTGGTTTATGCCTATATTTTCGTCTAGGAGGTAATTCAGATTTATTTTCTACGTCGCAAACAGACCGTACATTATATTATTGTTGGTGACAGAATCAATTAACATCAAGGAGTAGGGATGACGCGATTTCTCCGTTGACGTTTGAAAACGTTTAAATATTTGTCTAGGGAATCGAACCCAGAATATCACAATGAACAACCACGCTTGTATAAAACAAACCGAACAAATTTTTTGATGGTTCGTCTTTGAAGTCGTTCGTCGCTGCACTTTAGGTACCTAATGGGCAGTTACTACTGACCTATATTATACAAGTACGCTGGACTAATATACTATAGGTATGTTGGGGTAAGTTCGGCGCTGGGGCAAGACCGTACGAATCAAATTTCCAGATAATTTGGCAATATTTAGCCAAGTTTACCGCAACTACCTTACACACTTAAGGTCTTACCCCAGCGCCAAACTTACCCCAACATACTTTACGAAATGACAGTTGTTTTTTCGTGCCGATTCAAAGCGAACCGCTCGAGTTTCCCAGCAACTAAAATTGACACATTGTTGCAAATGAGCGTCGTGTTGTTTTGGTACGAGTATGTCTCTGATGATGTAGGTCTAAATCGAGGAATAAGACTTTTTTGTTTATTTTGTATTTCCTACGAAATATTTAGAGCCTTTTTATCATGAGAGTATGCGCATTTTGTAAGACTCGCTATCTAAAATATTAGTTGAGGCTCACATTGCTAACAGTGCTAAAATGGCGGAATCAAAATGTATTCGTTTTGACATGGATAGTATGAAGTCTAGTGCCCTACTAGGTCAGTAATAGGTTCACATAACTTCCACTACTTAGGGCGCATTCCACCAAACTTTTATACATAGAAAAAGTCTAATACTGAGAATAAATTTTGAATTTTTGACAGTTTTTCCATGCCCACTAGAACTGTCAGACGTCAATTTTTATTCCAAGAATAAAATACATTTAGCTGACTTTGGTAGAATCAGCCCTTATTCATATTGCTGACGTTCAAATCGAAATCCGTGGCTTTAAAAATAAAACACGATCGTTCTGTTTCCTAATTCAAAATTATATTTTATTTATTTTCTAATTTAAAATAAAACACAACCGCTGTGCCTTACTGAAGTTAAGAAAAAAGTTTACACGTTTTAATATTTCACGCTTAGGTATCGCACGAATTATAACACGGACGCTGCCGATAAACTCGAGATTTGATTGTGGAATCGGGTTTTGAACCGAGATGTGACACGCATTTTGTGTAACTTTGCAGGTTCTATCAAATTCAGGTTGGCTGTACACGATTCTGAGGTGCACTTTCATTGAAACTTTTCGTCTTTTATTAAAAAAATAAGTTGCCGTTCCATACATTTTGACCGCGTACGCACACTTTTCTATGTAAAAGTTGATTTTTTTTATAGCCGTCGAAAAATGTCTACTCTAGGGTTTCTGAAATCAAGTGCTGAATTCATGGATACAGTTTGCGCGACGATGAATGATATGCTGTATGTTCCAACGATTGCCTATACTCACTAATTTCTACCTTTTTTTTTAATAACAATCGAGATTCTTTTACATTTCTTACTACTGCAGTCAAAAAAAAAATTGATGCAAAACTGACCTACATACCGCTACAGTTCTGTGTGAGCCACGGCCCCAGGTAAAGGGGTAGCTAAGCAAACCGGCTTATCGCGACCGGCTGACAAGCGTGGATTTATGTGCTAACTTTATCTTTTCCGTTACGTGCGCCTCGGAGGCCGATGGCACTGGGGAGGTCGTTTGGTTTAGCGGGTGATCTTCGTATATCTAAACCAATCTAGGTTTAGGCGCGCAACGGAGTATTGTTAAAACTGATTTCAATAAATACTTTGAAAGTATTTTAAAATAAATCCTTTGTAATATTAATTAAATGATTGTCTTTAATCATTTTTGAATAAGTTGACAGCATAGGTAAAGTCGAGGAAGTTAATTGTTAAGAAATTTTACACCCAACGTCAATTTGCTGTGTTATAGCCATTTCATTAAACTGTCAAAGAATGACAGCTGTGATTTGCATTCAAAAGGCAATTTAAGTTGGTAGTGAATTTGATGAACAATTAATTAGCCTGACCTTATTTTGTATAAAATTTTCTGTTTTAATATTTATGAGTAGGCAACCCAATATATTCGAAAAAGCGACATCTAACAACCCGCACTGGGGCCGAATGGTAGATTATTGCCTGCCTCCCTCTGCCTCTGTTTCTTCCCTTTCTCGAAGAGAGGAGGCATGTGTCCCACCAGTGGGAACGTTATTGGCTGATTATGCTTAACCCAATATATGAAAAGATGAAACCGCAGTAAAGAATTCCAAGTAAGCGTAGAAAATACTCCGCGGCAAATTGCTGCGGAGCGGACAGACCTCCGGCGCGATCTCATGGCGGCATGGAAAGCGCGACTGTCGCAACCCAGCGCAGGGCACGCCGCGATAGCGGCGGTAAGGCCCCTCTTTGAGGAGTGGCTAGAGAGGCGTCACGGCGCCCTCACCTACCGCCTGACGCAGGTCCTCACCGGACACGGATGTTTCGGGAGGTTCCTGCACATCATCAGGCGGGAGGAAACGCCCGGGTGTCACCACTGCGAGGATCGCCCAGAGGACACGGTGGAGCACACGGTGGAGGTCTGTCCCGCTTGGGCAGAGCACCGCCGTGTCCTCGTAGAGGCGATCGGCAGCGGCGGCGACCTCTCGCGCCCGGCCCTGGTCCAAGCCATGGTCCGGGGCGAGAGGGAGTGGGAGGCAGTCACCTCCTTCTGCGAAGCTGTCATGCTAGCGAAGGAGGTGGCGGGATGGGCGAGGGAGAGAGCTGAGAGAGCCGCCCGTCCCAGCCGCCGCGGTAGACGCTCCGGGCGTCGGGAGCCGCGTGACGACTCCCGGCCACCGTAGGCGCGGGCCTGCGGACGGCGAGTAATGGGTAGCTCGCCGTCCGATCAGGACCAGGCCCGTGCCGGACGGCGCGTATGTGTTCCACGCGCGCCTCAAAGAGATGTCAGCAGACATGGAGGGGCCCGTTAGGGCCGAAGCCTGCCGGGGCAGCGGGATTGTCCGAAAGGGTTACCGCTGCCCCGGAACATAAAGGGCTAAGGAAGGAACACGGATGGGTTTTAGTCAGTAAGAGTCTGACACTCCCTTCCGCTCCACCCAAAGCGGGAGGGGTCATTGGATGATTTCCCATCCTTAAAAAAAAAAAAAAAAAATAAAAAAAAAATAAAAAAAAAAGCGTAGAAAATACAAGACAAAAAAAGAAAATCCGAAATGCGACATGATATCGTTATTTGGTAAAAGATTATTATTTTTAGGAGAAAATACTCTCTCATTCCGTCTAATATTCTTTGCATAGCGAAATAATCCTGACTTACAAAAGATAAAGATGAAGACTCAAATAAGAAACGGAGGTCCCTCGATATTATAATCTGACAATCGAGGACTTCATATTGAATTCTTGTAATTTCAGCTTACCTATTTCAACTACCTATACCTGACTTTTTTACCGTCTGGACAAAAACAAGGTATAAATGGTGAACGGAGTAGAAGCTAAAATGTCTTTTGGCACAAAAATTTCTTGTTTTTTCGCAAAAAATTAAATAAACAATCACAGTTTGTTATACATACAATCGTTCGATTGAAGCCGAACGATGGCTTCAATCATAGAATTGAATGTCACTACGAATTCATTGATAATTTCCGCGCGTAGAGAACGGTGTGCGTTTAAGTTGAACTTTTATATTAGGTATTTTTTTTGTGCCATAGGCTTCTACTCCAGTCCTGTGTTAGTACACAGAATAATAAATCAATTTTTTTTAGTGACGAATTAGGTTCAGGCTTTGGAAAAATATTACTTAATTACCTTAGCCATAGTTTTACCAATCATAGTTATCATAACATAAGTTTTAAACAAATGATTAAAAGAATTGCAAACACAAACTTAGACAATTATTCTACAATAGTTTTGCTACTAGGTAAAAGTACTGGTATTACCAGAAAGGACATAGTGGATGGTGTGAACACCTTATTACAGTTAAACATAGGTAAGCTAATGTTGTGTGCTTTACCTTACTCTGATACTCTATCAGAAGATGAAAATAAATATATATTTAAGTTGAACAAGACAATTCACATGCTGACATGTCATCATAGTGACAAATTATTGTTTTTTTGACACTAATAAGTTTGTTAGTGGCTTTAGGTTAACTCAGAGAACTTTATCTCTGTCTTGGGAATGTAGACATATGATTGCTATGTTGATAGCATATAATATTATAAATGGGGTTATAGCTAATATAACAAATTGTAGTATTAGGGACGAGCCTGTGTTGTCTAGTTATACTAACAACATAGTGAGGAATAATTATGAATCGTGTTGTACAAAGGAGGGTCCACCCATAACACCAACATCATTGGAGGCCACTACCAGTCA
Organism: Gortyna flavago; assembly: GCA_963669345.1. Classification (NCBI taxonomy): domain Eukaryota; kingdom Metazoa; phylum Arthropoda; class Insecta; order Lepidoptera; family Noctuidae; genus Gortyna; species Gortyna flavago. The sequence continues at coordinate 5,193,318 of OY770148.1, forward strand.
GATAGGGTATTCTCTTCCTGCTGGAACTCATACGGGCTTCTTAGACACTTCAGTCGTAGTTGTGGAGGTCACTCCGGATAAATCTTTAAACTAGTTAGTCAGACAACAGAAGTTACCCCTTCAAATAACCAATTACTATTAGAGAATAATAAAAAGGTATCTTCTGGCAATATTACTCAGAATAATGACAAACTAAAGGGAGAGCAACATATTTTAAAACTATTTAACCAAAATATCCAAGGTTGCTCTTCTAAATTACTGGAAATAGAATTGTTTTTAGAAAATACCAAGTTTGATGTCATTTGTTTTACAGAACATTGGTTAAAAGCTCATCAAACAATGTCAATTAACTATGAAAATTATTGTGTAGTTAGCCATTTCAGCCGAACACGTATGATACATGGCGGATCATTAATACTAGTTAAAAATTCAATTAAATCAAAGGAACGAAAAGACATCATCGGGCTGTCTGTTGAACACACCATTGAATTGTCCTGTGTTGAGCTCGATAAGCATGTAATAGTATGCGTATACAGACCTCCAAGTTACCAGAATCTAGCTGTGTTTGATTCTGTAATGGAAGATGTGCTAAAGAAACTTTCTGCTAGTAGTAAGTCAATAATCATTTGTGGTGATTTTAATATTAATTTACTAGAAAATAACTCTAATACTATCAGATTATTAAGTCTTTTTAGGTCATTTGATTTGTCAAATGTTTTTATTGAACCGACCCGAGTGACAGCTTCCTCTGCCACTTGTATAGATAATGTTTTCTGTAATTGTGATTATTTACACAAACAAATTGTAAATAAGTTGCCATCTGATCACAGTGGACAAACAATAACATTTTGCGCCTACATGCCTTTACAAAAAAACTTAATAAGGTTTAGGCCAATTACAAGTAAAAATTTAGAGAAATTAAATAATTCTTTGGCCAGTAAATTAGGTGCTCAGACTTTTAGTAATTTATATGACCCAAATGAGTTCTACGCCGAGTTCTTTTCAATATTAAACACGCAATTTAATGACACTTTCCCACTAAAGACTAAAAGCATTTACACAAAGTTCTTATTTAGTGATTGGGCGACTCCAGGTATTCGTAAAAGCAGGGAAAACCTTTTTGAACTTTATGGCCTGAAGCAACATATGAATAACACAAGCTTTCATCAGTATGTTGCAACATATTCTAAGACTTTTAAAAGTGTATGCAAAACAGCTAAAGCTCTTTATATTAGCAATAAAATAAAAACAGCCGATGATAAAATAAAAACTACCTGGCAAATAATAAATAATGAAACAGGTAGGAAAAAACAGCGTAATACTGAATTTAATTTAGAGACTGCACAGGGCCCCATCAATTCAGATATGGAAATTGCTCAGGAATTCGAAAACTTTTTTGCTAATATTCCCATTAAAACTACTGAGGCTTTAAATTCCTCACCCGCGCTTTCTGCTGACTTACTTAGAAAGAATGTTAAGGCATGCCCTTCGGAGTTTAGGTTTCAACATACAAACCCTCAGGCTGTTATAAAAGCTTTTAAGGATCTTAAAATTAAATCAACAGAAGATCTCTGGGGAATGTCTGTAAAAATTTGTAGATCTATCATCGAAACAATTGCGCCCTATTTAGCTTTCATATTTAACATCAGTGTAGACCAAGGAGTCTTTCCGGATCTCATGAAACACAGTAAAGTAGTTCCTTTGTTTAAAGCCGGTGATAGTAAAGAACCCAACAATTATAGGCCTGTGTCAATTCTGCCAGTTCTCAGTAAGGTGTTTGAAAAGTTGATGCTCAATCAAATGTTACGTCACTTTAATAAAAATTCCATCTTTTATGAACAACAGTACGGTTTCACCAAAGGGCGTTGTACCACTGACGCCGGTGTCACTCTAATAAAGAACATTTTTAACGCCTGGGAAGAAGCACAAGATGCCATTGGAATCTTTTGCGACCTCTCTAAGGCGTTCGATTGCGTAAATCATGAGACACTTCTGCTGAAACTTGAGCACTATGGGGTTAGGAATTTAGCTCTTGATTTACTAAAGTCATACCTAAAAGATAGAAAGCTTAAAGTTCAAGTGAATGGCGTAAACTCATTAGGGTCTGAAATGGCAATGGGTGTTCCTCAAGGTTCGATATTGGGTCCATTCCTCTTTTTAGTTTACATTAATGATTTACCCCAATTACTTCAAAATCAACCGAAGATGGTGTTATTTGCAGATGACACCTCATTGATCTTTAAGATAGACAGACGGGCACAAAATCTTGACGACGTGAATAACTCTATTCTTCAGGTCCAAGATTGGTTTACGGTAAATAATTTGGTACTTAATGAAAAGAAAACCAAATGCATTAGATTTAAATTGCCTAATGTTAGAAGTAGCGAATGTGACATCATATTGAATGGAGAAAAACTGGAATTTGTTGATCAAACGGTTTTTCTGGGAATCACGCTAGACGAGAAATTACAATGGGGACCTCACATAACATCTCTTGCGGGGCGGCTTAGCTCGGCCGCTTATGCTGTTAGAAAGATAAGACAGTTAACAGATGTAGAAACTGCGCGTTTAGTATATTTTAGCTACTTTCACAGCATTATGTCGTACGGCATTTTACTATGGGGTCGAGCTGCTGACATTGAATCCATATTTATTTTGCAAAAGAGAGCTGTCAGATCCATTTATAATCTACGTCGCCGCGAATCTCTCAGGGAAATTTTTAAAGGGATTAATATTATGACGGTACCTTGCCAATTCATTTATGAAAATATTATGTATGTAAGAAAAAATCTACATCTTTTTAATAAAATAAGCGATAGACATAATTTTAATACTAGAAATAAAGATAAAATACATCAACCATTTTTCAGGTTAGCCAAAGTACATACATCTTTTATGGGGTACTGTGTTAAATGTTACAATAAAATACCTTGGGATATATTGCAATTAAATGAAAGAAAATTTAAAACTTGCATTAAACGTACACTTAGTAAACAAGCATACTATAAATTAGAAGATTATATCCATGATAAGAACGCTTGGAAACATGCTGGTCCTGCTCCATAGGACAATCTAGAGTCTAGACAAAATCAAACTGGTTGCTAATTTAATTGTAAATTTATTCTTTTTTACTTTGTTTACATTCTGTAATTACTCTTAACTCACACCCTGACTTATTACTTGTTAAAATAGTTTTTATATATATATACATATATATATATTTTTTTTTTTTTTATCAAAATCGTTTACTTTTTCCATTTTTGTAAATATGTGAGCACCATGTATCTATCAGATTATTAATTTATATGTCATGGTTTCATTTCTAATTCTTTTACCTATTGTGGTATAGTAATTTTATTTTAGGTGCATCGTCTTCACATATTATTTTATTATATAATGAATGTATGCAAAATATTGTAAAACATTTTAAAAGAGTAACGGTGGAGTTTCTTGCCCATTCTTCTCCATACGAAAACTACCTTTTGGAAGGGGCGACTAGTATCAATTCTATTTCATTGTAATTTTTGACGTTCAAAAGTGCCTTTTATGTGCCTATTTGAAATAAATGCTTTGACTTTGACTTTGACTCCGCACTCCTTTTGTGTCCGGTTTTTGTCTAGATGGTAAAAATGTTACTAGACATAATTAGCTGCAGTAAAATGACACTTCATATTCAATTCGGACTACGTTTAGAGATATGCATGTCAAATAAGTTTCGTTTGTTACACTATTCTATACTAGAAAAACATGGTTTGGTTGAAGGCCGCGAAAAAAACAAAAATACGCCAATTTCAGTCATTTAAGTAACATATAAGCTGTCATTTTACTGCAACTAATTAAATGTCCGACTATAGGTATTTTATGAGTATCGCTTGATAAATGGCCAGAACAATTTTCAAGAAATTGTTAAGTTATTAGTAGGTACCTATATAAAAATACTATACGGGGACAAAATAGATAAAGTTTCGTTTTGAGTCGTTTATTTACAATCTTGGTTTTCAAAATGATTTGTTACAAAATAACATTAATACTAGGTTATTATTAAACTTATTAAATTAAGGTGATGCCCTAATTTCTTCCCTTTCTGATTAATCCTCTTTTCAAACTTCGTACAATCACAACAGAGTAATTTAATTATCATTATTGCTATTTCGTTTAGGTACTTGCCATTTGATTCCTTTAATGATTTACACAAAATTATTGAGTATTACAACTTCTGAGCATAATTAAAATTCTTCTATCCAACTTAGCGTAAATCAAAGGGACGTCCCCTTTCATTTATGCTAAGTTCAAAATATTTGAAATACGAGTATTTTGGAACTCAAAGGAGACAGAAATAGGATCATTTTCATTTATTCCATGTCTGTCTAGACAAATATTTGATCAAGTATGCAAGGCTTTCCTTACAATGTGACAAATAATTTAAAGAATGATTAGCAAGCTCACAGAATAGACAAACTGAAGTGGTAATGAGCCGGCCATATTAGTCGTAGAACCTGACGTGTTCTTGAGTGGAGACCGCGAATCTACAAACTTAAGGTAGGGTAGGTAGGTAGGAGTAGGGGTAATATTATAAATTCGAAAGTAACTGTGTCTGTCTGTCTGTCTGTCTGTATGTATGTTACCTTTTCACGCCTAAGCCACTGAACGAATTTCGATAACATTTGGCAGAGAGATAGATTGCAGCCCGGGGATGGACATAGGACAGTTTTTATCGACAAACCTCGCGGGCTGAAGCTAGTTGTTTCATAAATATTTAAATGGGTCTAATACAATTAAATTATTCGCACTCATTATTCGTCTAAAATTTTGTACATACATTACACACCGAAAGCCAGTAAAATTATAAATTAATTTTATTACGTAAATTGTTTTTAAATTTTATGTGTTATATTTTTTTGAATCCTACACTCTTTCACACGCTGTCTCATCCCTCTATTTATTATCATATCGCAGGTATGCTGGAAGAGATTTCTTATGGAATAAGCATCACCTTTGTGCCTATTGTTCTGGTTTTTTCTTGTCTGTTTATATAATGGCTGCATCAATTGGGAACCCCCCTTGAAAGCATCTAGCAGCTGGGGTAGATTACCCAATTGATGCAGCACACCGTACATAAATTTGTTTTCAATGTAATGTAGGTACCTATTTATTAATGAGCAGCCAGTGTTAGTAAATGGTCAGTTTTATTGGTCTAACGCTGGATTTAGTGCTCGACCGACGGTCGGTGCTGACATCGGTCACGTACCGATTTATATATGTGGACTCGCGCTCGCGTGCGCGTGCTACAGTAATCACGTCCATTTATCGTCAGCATCTCGGTACGCGTGTCCGACGGTACGCGACCGACTTCGATTTGAAGGTCGGGCGAAGTGTGTATTTTTTTTTTTTTATTATATGAAGGTTTTACCATCTGGAATTTTTCAGTAGCAGTCAAGTGGGATTTGTACCCGGTCGATGGCAATTGGAGCCTATTGCCCCCTATTACATGGTAAACATAACAGGCCAAACGTAGGTGTACTATAGGTACATTTCTAGTCAACATCCCAGGGTATACCGGTGTGATGGTTATGTTCTTATTTTTAAATCTCAAAAACTTTAACCATCGTTAAAATTGTGCCACCCACTGCAACAGAAAGCATTCGGAAAACATCGTTGTAGCAATGCAACGCTCTATATACTTCTATTCAGATACGATACTGTAAATAAATTTATTCGGTTTGACGTTTTATGTGGAATATTTTGTTGGTTGTGTAAGACCCCGTTCACACGGAGATGATTAGTACGGTTTTTTCGGTAAAAAGTTGGGATCACACGTCAACATCCCAATGTTCATACATTTATAAACAAAAGCAGTATGATCCATGTGATCCCAAAATTAAACAGTTAAATACCGTACTGATCGTCGCCGTGTGAACGGGGCCTAAATGTGTAGGTATGGTATAATTTCAAACTCTGTTCTTCAGTTGTTTTGAATATCGTTCGGCGATCTCAAAAGTATTGCGAGTATCGAGGAATGGACAAAGAGATACATTTTTAAAATTACACTACAGTGCAAAAGAGAATTAAAGTCAGGGAAATTTCTTGACTTTATGATCATTAGTTTTCGTATTAAACGTATAATGTCAACGTAGAAAGTCAATATAATAAATAAAGACCCAGACACATGAAACATTACCATTACCAGCAATTATGTTTAATTCATGTAGGTCTAAATCGAGACAACCCACTATCCGTTAACTTTCAAGGTTAGCACACATCTACCTCTGCGCTTATAACATAGGCCAGACATCTTACATTTAATTTTATTCCTACAAGCTAGGTTGTAACTGGGACACATTGAATCTCTGGTCAAACTGAGGCGAATCCCGCGCGGGTAGCGGGACAAAATTCGCTCACGTCGATTGTGTCAATTAAATTTTATAGAGGTGTTCAATTTGACAATCGTTACGGGTATTCAGAAGTCCGAAAGTCTGACAGCCAGTCTTGCCAAGGCGTATCGTGTTACACAGTAACTGGGTTGTGGAGGTCAGTTCGGCAGTCGCTCCATGTAAAATACTGGTATCCAGCTGCATCCAGTTGGACTGGAAGCCGACACCAACATAATTGGAAAAATCTAGACAGATTGATTGATTGGAGGTGTTCAATCTGGCAGGAATAGTCGCGTGACTTTCTAATCATTAAAACAATTGTCGCACGGTGTAACATTCTGCATCCCGCGCGGGATTTGCCGCAGTTTGAACAGGCCGTAACTTATAACTGGAACACGCAAAACTAAGTGGTTTTACTCTTATCTCAAGTAAGAGGAATATAATCTAAATGGGAAGGCGGGTAGAATCCTCATAAATTAAAGTTGTTCGTACCATTATAATTTGTATGGTAGGTAGTTTAATTAGGTAATAGAAATTGGTATCGCCCAAGGTTGTTTGCGAATGTTATATTGTGATGTCTGAATATGAAATCTAAAATCAGATTTTGCTAGCGACCAGCGCCTTTTTTTTTTTTTTGTCTGGTGGAAACCTTCAAAAGGGGCCCGACCTCTGGGGAAGGAGTTCGGAGAGTGTGAGATTTTTTTACCTCACTGAAACCACCCCGGTGATCACCATCAGCACATAGGGTTGGTCCCGGTTCCTCTTAAAATACCAATTCCGGAACCCCCCCGTGCAACGCCTGTAAGGCACATCCCTGGGGAGACTGTAAAGGGGCCTCCCCTGAACCTCGCTATGCACGGCGGCACGTGACCACTGTGCCACCGTCTTCCCTGGGGTCACTTGGTGGGCGGACAGAGTCCCCACTCTGTGCGCAGCGACCCGCCCTTGCTGCACATGTCGGCTTGCGAGGCACTCCTCTCGTCTCGAATCTGCTTTAGTAGAGTCTGGAGCTTAGACTGGAAGCTGACCCCAACATTGTTGACAAAAAGCTAGGCAGACAGACATTACAACCAGTTTATAACCAGCAATTACTACTATAGCATAATCATCAGCAAATCCTACCTGTTATTATAACTTAATCGCTTGCTCAAATTAAACCGTTGTTTAATCGTCACTAACGCATCTATACAAACAGTATCGCTTGGGCTAATCTAACAAATCCGTGGCAAGCTATTAGTCTAGCTAAACGTAACGTAAATGTAAACACGGTCCTGTCATATTATACTTGTACCTATTTTAGGACTAAACCTGCATGTGTATACGCAGGGTCAATTCGGGTTGGGATTGAGACTAAGTCGATTATGAAAAGTAATTGAAAGAATCTTGGACTGAATTTCAAAGATTTATTTTTTCTTCCGACATTTTATCTTCATTTCCACTGAACTGTCATCCGCCGAAAATCGACACGGAACGAACATGGCCGATTGTCATTCTATTTTTGTTAGTCGAGTAATTGCATAAGATGCCTCTAAAGTTAGAAGTTATTGTAAAATCTACTGTGTAGTGTACAGGTTGTCCACTAAAGTCAACCTTATATATGTATTTTTATTCCCCTATTTATGTATTTGTGTACCTAGTTTTTTTTTTTTTTAATCTTTTTTCCTTTCAACCAAAGCACCTGCCATCTAATTTCTTCACCACCCTTGGTTGACTGGTAGAAAATGCCTAAGGGAATAAGTCCGCCTTTGTACCTTTTTGTGCGAAAAGTTTAAATAAATAATATAATATACAAAGAAATAAATAATAGAGGGGCCCGTGGCTAAATAATAACAGCCGCACAGGTCGATCGATCAGGTTAAGCTACGCTTGCCGCGGTTGGTCTGTGGATGGGTGACCATCTTTACATATCGAGACCCCTCCGTGCCTCGGAAAGCACGTTAAGCCGTTGGTCCCGGCTGTCATTTGTGGATCTTTGACAGTCGTTACGGGTAGTCAGAAGCCCGAAAGCCTGACAACCAGTCTTACCAAGAGATATCGTATTACCCAGTAACTGGGTTGTGGAGGTCAGATAGGCAGCCGCTCCATGTAAAATACTGGTATTCGGCTGCATCCGGTTAGACTGGAAGCCGACCCCAACATAGTTGGGAAAAGGCTAGGCAGATGATGAAAGAAATAAATAATAAAGCTGAAGAATTTTTTTTTTGTTTGTTTGAACGCGCAAATTTCTGGAACTGCCAATCGGGATTTGAATATTGTTTTGCATTTAATAGCTTAATTCTTGAGAAAGACTATAGGCTATTTAACATCACGCTTCACGATTTATTTTCGTTGGATCCCGCTTTTGAATCCCATTTTTTAGGTATTAACGATGGGTCCCATTTGCTGTTTCCATTGAATCCCATGTTATAACAACATGGTAGGTATTAGCGCGGGCAGGTGATACGATGCGAGAGGAATATCACATGAACGAAGTCGCGGACAGAAGCTAGTCATAAAATAAACATTAAAATCTAACCCCACCCACTATATAGGCTACTAGCTTCCGCCCACGGCTTCGCCCGCGAGCTATGTCGATAAAAACTATACTATGTCCTTCCCCGGGATGCAATCTATCTCTCTACCAAATTTTATCGAAATCCGTTCAATGGTTTAGGCGTGAAAAGGTAACATACAGACAGACAGAGTTACTTTCGAATTTATAATATTAGTATGGATAATTACCTTCTGATCCAACCTGTATCATGCTAATGTGTAACTTCATGAAACAACAATAACAACCCGTATTTAGTTCCGCGCAGCTTGACATCGATTCCGGCCAGTTGTCACGGGTCGAGCAATTTATTGCTCGGGATTACGAATGATGGACACGAGTGGTTGTAATACGTTACTGTCATGCTTATAATTTCTGGAGGAGCAAGCAGGCTATATGTTAGATAGCCGAACAAATTTAGGGGCAATAACTTGGTATAAATAATGCAATTCACGAGCGAGCGTCATGTGACTCTTATACCATTGCATTTAGATTGAAAGTGGAATGATTGACGCGTTTTCCTGAAATGCAATATCTGTAACTAAAAGTTACAGGCTGTTTAGATTTAAATTAATCACACTAAGGGAAAGAAGCTCACTCAATGTAGACCGCTCGTAGCAAGCTGCTACGCCGTAGCACTAGCTAAGGCGCTACGCGGATTTAAGACTTATTTTGCAAAAACACACGAGCGACACACGTCAACGGCAGAGGTAACTGCAACCGTCGGCGAGTATCGACGGCAGCCGTCGACACCCTTGAAGTCCCGATGGCTGCTGTCTCCAGTTGCCGCGTGTCAGTCGTGTATATGAACGAGCTCTTATGTTTCGATTTTTGTAAAGAACCCAACGTAAGTTTAATAGGCTGATTATGATTATGTTGTGTGGGCGAAATAACAATATCTAGAAACGTTTTGGTAAGAAAAAAAAATTTCTACATTCATAATTTTGGTATTCTAATATTTTCAACTATCAATATTTTACTCGACTCTTTCCACAAGGATTGGCGTAAAACAGCACTGGATAGGGGTAAGTGGAAGGAGGAAAGGGAGGCCTTTGCCCTGTAGTGGAACAGATACGGCTAATGATAATAATAATATTTTCAATTATTATTTATTAAGCACTATTAGTTTGAATTAATTTTCAAATATGTATTGCTACCTTGCACCTTACTTATAATCTATTGACCTTCATCACAAAATAAATTTAAAGAAAGAAAGAAAAGAAAATATTTTATTTGGGACATACACAGGAAATAAATAAATAAAGGTGCATTTACATTAAAAACAATCAAAAAAACAAAAAAAAAAGACCTGTGCGACACCAAAAAGGCTCCTATCTCAGCATAATGTTGCGACATTTAAAAAATAAATACCGCAGCGCTCGCTGGTATTCTGATAGTAATTAATTACTGCATATAACAATGCTATTCCAATCCAATGGAATAATTGAGACCTAACCTAACAAAATCTACACCGTAATCCGTACCCCGAAATACAGCATAAACTTGAGCACTAACTGATTGCAAACACTACATAAAGTTGTCGCGTTTGATACAATTTATGGCCAGTAGTTTAGGAAGTGTATCTAGAACGGATCGTAAGTTAGGTACAAATGTACTGTCGGCTAAATAAGTGGGTTACCAGTCTTAGCTTGAAATTCGTTTATATTTCAAAAATCCATAAGAATTCCAGCTTTACACTAGACACTCCTCCTATACACTCTTATTGCATTACGAAATCTAATAATTAGACAAAAAATTCAGTTTCATGCGGTTTTCTCGATTTTGTACCTTCACCATTTTTGAGAGCAGTTGTGATGAAATTAATTACAAAAAGTAATGCGTTTGGCTGGGTTCGAACCCACGACCTACAACTCGTAAGTCGAGACCGATACCACTGGGCCACTACTATTCCTCCTGAAATTTTCTGACAATAGACTGCAACTGTATGGATATATCTTAGTAATACAATACATTCCTAATTTAAATTGACATGACGTGACTAATCGCTTTAGTCAAACCTAGCGATATTCACAATTTTAAAAAAGAAAAAAAATAGACCACTTTTTTAGCCGACAGTACATGCATACACAGGTAGGATTGTATCCACCTGCATTAATGTAGATGTATGGTTGCAGCTTTGTGTCGTCTGACGTATGTAGGTAATGTGTTTAAGGATTTTAAGGTTGCTTAATAATGTGTGTTGTTTTTTTCATTTTGTTGATGTTACTTGTATTATCTTATAGATAAATGTGGTGCACTTTGTTTATGTGCAGACTGAAACCTGGGCGGAACTGGTCGTTGGAAAATGTGAAAAAATTTGCTCTTTTCTTTTAAGCCTAGACTAGAATATATAATCTTTATTCCTACTAGGCAGAAACTATCGTATTGCTACCAAAAGATATGAAAAGATACTGTTCCTCTGGGACATAAATATATTGGAACAAAAATCGTAAATCTCGACTACAATTTTATCTTTGCTATTCGGGTTGACTTCTTTATTATATCCACTGCCAAAAGTACACACTGAGAAAGAGTTTACTGTACAGGGTATCAAGGAAAGTGCTGTGCGTTCAGTCGCACCATACTGTTGCGCTCACACGGGCTTACTTAAATTGCAAAATTCTTGGTAATGTCTAAATTGTTGAATACAATCTCGGAATTGCTGTAAATTGCTCGATGTTGTCGAGACATCAAATTGCCAAAAAATGCGCAATTAAGTGCATCCCTTTAATCTTTAACCCTCGTCATAATAATACTATGTCTGGTTTTGACTGGGACATAGTGCTGCGCAAACTTGAATTACTTATGTATGATGTGAATAACACGGCTCGTTCACCAGACAAAAGAAAGGCAAAACCTTCATTCACTAGTAAAGAAGCATCGTCGAATCCTATAAAACTAGGTGAGCCGGTATAGCACAATCAGCCTATAATGTTCCCACTGCTGGGACACAGGCCTCCTCTCAGTAAAAGGGAGTGAGCCGTAATCCAACACACGGGCCCAGTGCGGGTTGGTAGATGTCCCGTGTGTTCGAATTTTTGGTTTTAGGAGATGTCGCTTTCCTCATTATGTTTTTTTTTGAGGGCAGTGGTGATGAAATTATTTACACAAAGTAAAACACCTGCCTAGGTTCAAACCCACGACCTACAACTCTTAAGTCACGGCCGTCACCACTGAGCCCCACTGCTCCTCCACTGCGAGCTTGTATATCAAGATGTCTTTGCAAACTGTACTTACCTACATAAAACTACTTGTGAAGTACCAAGTCGTATATTGGAAGTACATTCAGCAAATATAAGTCCCACTTTCAGCGGAAACGATAAGTACATCAATGAATTTAAATGAAGTGGAACCAAGTACATGAAACCAAGTAGGGTAAAAGCATCAATTTGACCTTCTGAATAGTTTCCGCGTTGAATACGTAATAATAAGAAAATTATATAATTCAAGTGCTGATTGTGTAGTTATGAATATTTTTTTCGTTGATAAAATATTCCTGTAGAAGTTTAAATAAGAGTTGGTACTATATTCGTAAAATTCGCTTTGAATTATGCCCTAATTATTTTAGTCTAGTTTTCAATTACTTCTAAGTGAATGATTACAACGTTCGGATTAACAAAGACTTCACATAACATTGAAATGTGATGGAAGTCACTAAGTAATTTCACGATATACTTTCGATCACACGAGAAATTAAATATTAAAACTGTCATCCTCACTATCTTTAGCCAGAGTTCCTCAATTTATACTAATACCAATAGGTAAGCCATACTTTACTTCTTACTTATATTTCGAAAGTACCTACTGAATAGATCGTTATAAAAGCCCAAGACTTGGAGGAAAATGTAGAATACTTTCATCCAGGATATGTAAAAACATGATGAAATACACGCAGACGAAGTCCCGGGCAACAGCCAGTATAGAAACTATAAATCAAAAAGGCAAACGACCGAGTTCAATAACATTATTGAATTACAGCGAAAGATTGAACTATCATTTAATTTTCAGTCAAGCCAACCACGGTCAGCTCAATTATTTACTTACGTCTCGAGTCTCGTACTATTGAATCAAGTTGTTAATGCATTTATTCATATTCATTATATTTATATGCATTCCATAATGTTGTAGAGGTTTATATATAGAGCTATGAGGAACAGGGTGTAAAATTCACTCATACTCTATAGAAAAAGGGAGGATCCTCCGACCAGACGGGTGTTGTCTGGCGGGCAACTGCCCGATGATTCATGTCGGGCCATTTGTATACTTGTATCTATGCTAGTTGCGCGGTAAACTCTGCTTGCGAGATGCAAGATTTTGCGTGACATCAGTATGACGCGTTGTTGGCATGTGACGTTGTAGCTACCGCTACAGGTGTTCCATTGGCTTACAGCTAAGGTACAATTAAATTATGGACCCTGTAGGGCACAGCAAAAAGTATTAAATAATTTCTTAAAATTTAAATAAATTTAGGAAACAAATAAACAATAAACAATTTTTAAAATATGTTATTAACATTAAATAAGTACCTAAATATAACATTTTATTTATTGAGATCAGCCTGTTTGTGGTACATAATAATTATTTGGTAAGGTTAATTAAACATCATATATCTGTGACCACACTAATATTATAAAGGCGAAAGTTTGTGTGTGTGTTTATATGTTTGTTACTTCTTCACGCTCAAACGGCTGAACCAATTTTGATAAAATGTTATATGGAGGTAGCTGATATCCTGGATTAACATATAGGCTAGGTTTTGTCCCGATATTCCCACGGGATCGACACTTATGCGGGTGAAACCGCGTCACGCTGCTAGTCAGTTATATTTTTCAAGTGCTAGTCACAACACGAGACACGACATCATAATTTCCCATTAATATTTTTTTTTTCAGTTAACCTATTTTGTCTCACTGCCGAGCAAAGGTTTTCCCCCATATTTTTCAATTTTTTTTTGTGCTGTGCTTTCTCCGTCTAATCTGTTAGGGCGTCGTCACCGAGGCAGACCGAAACGCTGGCGTAACGATTTGGACTCGTTCCATTATACCGGTTGATATTTTTTAAGGTGTCGAAATTTTTACAGGGTGTTCTACCCATGAATATAAACAAACATTATGGTACCAACGCTGAAATCACGAAAAAAAAACTGTTGTTACATACATTTTGGTCTGGTAGGTATTGAACTTTTGTATTAAACAGCTGATTCTTTTTTCGTGATTTCAGAGTTGGTTCCATAATGAAAGTTGTTCATATTCTTGGGTAGAACAGCCTGTAAAAGATACGAGACGGTAAAAAAAAAAATCATCGGGTATAGTGCGAGTACCTAATACTGTACAAAAATAATAACTGAATCCTACAGTCAAACTCTTCTGAAAATACCACACTTTCCTAACAAAATCATACATCATTCAATTCACAAATACAAGAAAAATATCTTTGAATCCCGATCACGTATCAGTGTGATTGCCATCCATAAGATACATTTATTTCACTAGCGTTGCTTCAGAAGGCTGTGAAAAGAATTCTTCGATAAAATATTATATTATTTTTGGTGTAGGCTCTTCAAATATTGTTATGGTTGTTATTGATGGAGTCGCGAAACAAAATAACTTTCACTTTCAAGTGAAAGTTATTTCTGTTGTAATGACATTTTAATATATATAGAATTAATGGTTGAAGTAGGCAAGGTACAGTCAGTTACTGCAGTTAGCTAACCCACCTTTGCATAAATAGTTGATATTTTTTAGAATACGAATCGATAGAATTTTATAATTATTTTATATTTTATTTACTTTGCTCCAATAAATCACACTACTATTATAAAGGCGAAAGTTTGTGAGTGTGTGTGTGTGTGTGTGTGTGTGTGTGTGTGTGTGTGTGTGTGTGTTTATATGTTTGTTACTTCTTCACGCTCAAACTGCTGGACCAATTTTTACAAAATTTTGTATGGAGGTAGCTGACATCCTGGATTAACGTATATTTTATCCCGAGATTCCCAAGTGATCGAAACTTATGCGGATGAAATCGCGGGGCGCAGTTAGTAAAATATAAAAGAAAAATCTCAACTATTTATGCAAAGGTGGGTCAGCTAATTGCAGTAACTGACAGTACGAAGAGTGGAGAAGGTATGAGCGAGACCTTTATCTAGCAGCGGTGGGATAATACAGGTTGATAATAGGTAGATAATAGAACTATTGATAATTAAAAAAATTAAGCTTGATTTACACTGTGTGATTTTACTACTTTTGGCATAAATAGGTTGAGGCAACAACATAAGTTTCGCCATTTAAACAGTAAAAGTTTCGCCGTGTTTTACCGATGTAAGTCATTTGTTGCTTAGTGTAGATGAAGCTTAAAAGTATTTTACTGTGTCTTGGTACTATTGCATTAAACCAAAGGTTTCAACACCCATACCTTTATAATAATATCGGCGTCAAACTCTGTTTGTACTATCTTTCACACCAAAATCACAGAAATGGCAAAACTACGAAATAGATATTCTGTGGCAGTACCGTCCCATCACGTACACGTACAAATGTGATAGCCATACTGCCATAGTACTTATAACATTAATTTAATTTCATCTCTAGCTGGGGAAAGGTAAAAGAAATCCCCACTGTATAAAAATGGACTAATTTAGTCACAGAAAAGGGTGACTTAAGTGCGGGTTTAGGACACACAGTGCTATAAAATATTGTAAAGTACAGATAAAGGTGTCTAAAACTAAACTACAAATCCGCAAAGAGTATAGAGACAAAATAAAAAAAAACTTACTTACTTCCCAAAATCACAGCTTCAATAACACAGTCCCAAGTCCCAGTCACGTATAAGCATGATTGCCATCCACAAGATACATTAATTTCACTCGTCCCAACTCCGAAGGGCTGAGAAAGAAATCCCTCGGAAAAATATAATGAAATAGTCCCTCCTAATCTTACGCTTGTGTTGGGCAGATAATGATGTCGCAGGACCCTAAGCTGGTGGCGCAATTGACGGAAATAAATGTTAAAGAATAAGGGTAAATGGTGGATAGTTTTTTTGTAGTTATTTTAGTGTTGTTTTCAAAGATAAAATATATAGATAATTATGAAAGACATTTCCAAAAAAAATAAACACTAACATAGAATTGAAAATACAAAATACTTAAGTATTTGTATTTTCAATTCTATTTTGGTTCAACCATACGAATGCCAAAGCATTGTGAATGAAAAAACCAATCACATTTTTTATGCGTCAGGAACAGTAACTTCAATATTTTAGAGACAATAAGGATAAAAAAAAATTGCTACTTAAACAAATAAGTAGCAATGAAATAAATGCAATGTATAATTAAAAGCATTTCAGCCAGTTACTTAAAACTGGACACACCATAAAAATGATAATTAGACATCCTTCTAAGGCAATCGCAGATGAGCAGATGTATACTAACTCAGGCAAGCATTCTACCTATTGTGATTTATTTCATCACCACCGCTCTCAAAACGGTGAAGAAAAATATCGTTAGAAAACCGGCTAACCAAGAACCAAAAATTTGAAGATATGTGATAGCTACCAACCCGCACTGAGTCTGCATGGTGGCTCATAGCCCACTCCTTCTCACAGAGAGGAGGCCTGTGTCTCAGCAGTGGAAACATTATGGGCTGGTTATGCTTATTCTAGAGCACTCGGGTGATCGAACAAGGAGTTCTGCACATCGATAGATTGATACCAAAGTTACCTTTATTGTAATTATTTATACTTCGAGACTTATTAGAGGGCAACTAAGCTGTGGTTTGATCGATCTATATTGGTATATACAAAATTTATAGATAAAGTAAATATTGCCAACTTAACAAAACCGTTTTATGAAAGGGTTCTTATTAAGAGCATATAGTGAAGGTGGCATTATTTCTACCTAATTTATCCAAGAATCCATCGATAGGCAGGTAAATCCGTGGATACGTCATGATCCTTGACACATTGTAACCCCTTAATAACTCTGTAGCGGCTGTTATGTGTGCCTTTGGAATTTATTACCAAAAAAAATCAGCCAACCAATATTAACTTATACTATTAATTCGCTTGGGATTTAGAAGACTGATGGCAATTAGAAAAAAATAAAGAAAAGTAGGTTAGTTTAGGAAAATTAAGTATCATCTGCAAATGATGATATCTCGTTAAGTTGAAACTCAAAATTTCTGAAAGAAGACCAGCCAGGGACTGAGGAAGTATTGCAACAGCTGGCACCGAAATTTTGCAAAAATACGCCATTTCTTGTAACTTCAACCGTTGTCTAGATTTTACTCAAGTCGTTTACCAGGGGATGCTCTCTCGGTAATATAATTTCGTTGATTATGACCTCCTCTAGCTCTCTTAGTACAATGGACCTCGTTTTACGGCGTCTTTCTAAATTGCACTATTGCTATAAAAAAAATTATGACGTTTGTTGGCGCAATGGAGGGGTCTTTCACTGTAAGAGATTATGATTTTGTGTTTGTGAAGTGATATTGTCTAGAAATATCATACGTTGTTTTTTTTTTACTTAGCCATAACATTTATTTGACTACTTGAAGTACTTGCGAAGTCAGCTAGCGCACTGCAAGTTATAGATGTCGCCACTGTTACACTGACGTCACGCAATCGTATATCTCGCAAGCAATATTTGTCAGGGAAGTAATTTATCTAGATGTCATCGCGCAGTGAGGCCCGCCAAACAATTCACCATTCATGAGAGAAACATCACACCTGTTTGTCCCTCTTCTAAATTATTAGGTACATATCCGAAAAACATCTACTTTTACAATATTTGTAAATATGTGAGCACCATGCATATGTCACATAATTAATTTATTTGTCATTGCTTTATTTTTCATTATTTTTACATATTGTGGTATAGTCATTTTTATTCTAGGTGCATTGTCTTCACATCATCATCATCTACCTAGTCTTTTCCCAACTATGTTGGGGTCGGCTTCCAGTCTAACCGGATGCAGCTGAGTACCAGTATTTACATGGAGCGACTGCCTATCTGACCTACACAACCCAGTTACTGGGTAATACAAAACCCCTTGGTAATACTTGCATTGTCTTCACATATATAATTAATGTATACAAAATATTGTAAAACATTTTTAAAAGACATCAGTCCAAGCCAAACATGCATTTTACAAGCACATTCAAAATCAAAATGAAAATCTGAATCCACATGTTGATTAATTTGTCACACTGTTGTCATTAATGTGCTACTCGAATATTAAACATTTATACATTTAGGACAACTACTAATTACAAATTTGTATGAATCAGCTGAGAAATGATTTAGGGTTGCCAGAATAAGCAACGTCTAAATAAGCAAGCTGAAGTCTTAGGGCTGATTTCAATAGTCAGATAACTTTTATCTAAAGAATAAATCTGTCAGTTTCACATAATATTCTCTGTACAAAAGCTGTCAAACCGCAATATTTATTCCTCAGATAAAAATTATCTGACTATTGAGAAATCAGCCCTTAGTTGTATTAAGCCTATTTTTCTTTCTTAATACTGTTTGAAACTGTTTCACATCCGCCAGTATTCCCTAAAGGTTTATTAGAATACCAGCGTCAGCTATCATAATTATGTCTGGTATCACCGCTTAAAATGAACATTTTTGGCGTACGAGTAGCAGTGGGGTGCACTATGAAAGCATTCTATTTCTGTACTTTTATATTGGTGTACTGTGCATGTTTCATGAACTGTAGCCAAATGAACCTTTTTTTTTATATAGTAGCCGATTAACCGATGACCGTTAGGGTATAGACGTGTTCTTTAGAATCGACCTGGAAAAGGCAAACGTAGGGTAGGAGGCACTCAGGCTAGATGGAGTGATGATCTTTGCAGGGTAGCTGATAACAGCTGGACGAGAGTAGCCGTGGATCGAGTCAAATGACCTGCGGTTGTAGAAGTATCGATCCGGCAGTGGATGGTTATAGGCGAGGTCGACGTGCAAGAAACTGCTAGTGCACGACGGCTGCTAACTATTACCCACTGGTATGCGAATGCTCTCAGCGAATTTTCTACTCGCCAAGCGAGCGTCGCTGCGACATATGAGCACTCACCGGCGGCACATTATGTTTCTCTTTACTTACACGTGACCTACAATCTTTTGCATGTTTCTTGATTGAGAAAATCGTCGACAGTTAGTCGCTTCCTTGACGACAGTGGGACAGGTGCCATAGGTCGTTAGGAAACAGACAGCGCTTTTTCAATTAGAATTTCCATTTACGATATAGGTCACGCATGGTTGATATCCCGACCAGTCGTACTCAGTGCATCTTCTGCACATTTATTAAGTGAAGACCCAGTTTGGAACTCTCTACCAGCGTCTGTGTTCCCTTCCAAATTTGACTCGTCTGCTTTCAAAGCAAAAGTGAACAGGTTTCTTCTGGGCACTCTCGTTACATCATAGATTTCATCCATCGCTTTCCATCAGGCGTGATCGAGGCCAAGAGCAGGCCCATTCTGCAATAAAAAAAATGAGTAACAACAATAGTCTATACAAAGCTCCACCTTAAAACATTTTCTAGCCTCAAGGCCACACCTCTGCAATTTCGAGTCCGACACGTTTTTCGAGGCTTTTCCTCATTAAATGCAAAGGATGAAAGGAGCACCCCTACTATAGCCTCGTAAGCGTACTAATTTGAGCTTAGTCGGATATTTCCCAGTTTGGGTCCGCGCCAGTCCAACGTAATTAGTTTGTCTTGTTAGGTAAATTATTAATTAATGTCTAAATCATTTCTAACAATGCCGCAGTTCGGAACTGGCTATTAGCTTCTGCAACTATATTGCGTAATGTTCCTAGTTTATTGGGGAAGTTTCGTGTAATTACGTCATAATATTATGTTCTTACGTAGAATGTTAATAAGTCTATGTATAGCGAGGAACGGAATAAAACTGGATGTTGTGTTGCAACTTTGGAGAAGTGATATTTTTTTAGCAGCAAAATGTGCACTAGAATTGCGAATTGTGACAGAGTTGGTCACAAACGTGTCAGTGAGTCGTATGTCAGACAGCGCAGCATGTCTCCTTCTTCCATCTTACTCTAAAAGCCGTCATATCAGTGGTCATCTCCGTTCTAGTCATTAATATCTTTCACCCATTCTTACATCAGCATCGGTTTTAGTGTTCTGTACCCAAAGGGTGCCAACGGAATCCTATTACTAAGCCTGCGATGTCCGTCCGCCCGCTCGTTGTTCTGTCTGTCAGCGGGCTTGTACCTCATGAACAATGTAACAGACAGTTGAAATTTTCACAGAGTGTGTATTTCTAAGAACAAATAATTCCACAGAAGAAACTTGTTTTTTTCAGCGTTTTTTGCCCTGTGGTACGGAACCCTTTCTGTGTCCAACTCGCATTTCGCCAGTTTCTAGTCTTTCTCTAAGGCCGCGTTCACAGCTATATACAAGTTGTGATAACAAGTCGAGTAAAAGACTTGTCTAAAACCTGTCGTGTATAAAACATGAAGTTATCCTAACGAATATCATAAATGCGAAAGTAAGTTTGTTTGTTTGTTACCTTTTCATTCTCTTGCATTTTTAAAATTCGGGATCCAACGGAAATAAAAAATAATGTTTTGTGGGATCCAACGACAAAAATATTAAACTGGGATTCAAAAGTGGGATCCAACGAAAATATATCTCATACATGTATTGACGTTGTTTCAGTTAGGTACCTACGTGTTGTTAATTGTTTTGTTCACCTTTTCAACCACAAAAACCAGCGCTAAGGCTCTGTCTCGCATAGGGTCGTAGAATTGTGCTGAGCGATGGCCGTTTTGCGTGAATGTGACACATTTACCCCAACTTATTATTTTTAACACGCTTTTATTACCTTCAGTTGTAACTAACTATGTAAAAAATCTTAGAAGTAATATTTAACCTACTTCTAATGGTCGTATCGACATAAAACTTTGTATGTATATATGTAGTTTGGATGACAAAACTATAATTTGGTATCTTGGAGCTGATCTATTGATGGCGCCAGGTGGCGGATAGTAGAACTCTTCAGTGGCGACTAGAAAACCCTTCGAGTTTGGGCTCATATGATTTGTTTTGACTAGTCCAGTAGATTGGGCTTGGTAACGAGGGGCTGGTTATGGGAACTATTTAGGGGTTACTTGTAAACCTCTCTGGTTTGCTAGTAGCCCCAAATCTTCATAACTTCGTGGCTTATTAACTTAATGAAGAATATACAACAAGAAAAAGTAAAAAAAGGAAATGTAAAAAAAAAAACTAAAAGACACGATTTTATCACGCACAAATGAAAAAATAATTAAATTGAATTCAAAAAGCGTGGAGCGCATTCAAAAAAAGCGCCACAAACGCATACCAGAGAGTAATAAAGTTTTTTTCTTAGAGGCACTTTCTTCGAAATACATCTCAGATAAAAACTATTCTGTTGAATAGATAACTACACGTTTAACCCATAGAGGAAGCGTTAAATAAATGTTTCATTACCAGTATTTATGTTACGACCGGCTGCTAACGTGACTAACCCGTAGGTAATGCCTAGGTTTAACGACTGGAATCGAAGTAGGTTTTATTACACTTTTAGCATAGCTTGTATTCCACGCATGTTTGGGTCTTTTTCAGATCCAGGGATTAGCGAGTACAAATTTTTTTTTTAGTTTTATGTATTATGTTACACAGATATTTTCAAATAGGTACTTTAAACTATTTACGCTAGATACTAAATTAAATGACCATAAACTAACTTATAAATCTTATAATACAATCTTCTTATAATATATAAAAAATAATCGCTAAATGTGTTGCTAAGCGCAAATCTCGAGAACGGCTGGACCAATTTCCCTAATTCTTTTTTTATAATATTCCCTTTTAGATGATTCTTACGGAGAGGAAAACAAAATTGTTCGAAACAAAAATTGCACTCGTGCGAAGCTGGGGCGGGCCGCTAGTTAAATATAAAAATAAAAACAAAGGACACGTTGAAGTACTCATCCGCAGTTTTATTATTAATATATATACAGGATGCACAAAATGTCGTGGATCAAACGAAATAGGGAGATAAAGGAGGTCATTTCCAACAAAAAATCTTTCCACAGCATGGCCATAATTCAATTGCCCTAAACGTTATGAATATTTTTGTAAACCGAGTAATTTTACAATTAGACTAATTTAAACAAAATGTGATTAAAACAATAAAACAAAGGTGTTGTATTATTACAGATTATAATAATAATAATTTATTTCATTATCAGATTACATGATCCATTATGGTTAGGAATAACAGGAGCTTAATAACTATGTAAGTAAATACGGAGTTGAAATATAAATAACAATTACAATTAAAACATTTTATTATACCGTCCCAACCACGATGCTTACCCAGAGCGAGTGTCTCGGACACTGATAATTACCTTTGTTTTTTTTTAATGTTTTTATTGCTGATTATTTATCAGCACTACAAAAGTTCTATTGCAGCTCTGGGTAGCAAATTTCAAGAGCAATTGTTTTTTTTTTTCGAAAAAGAATTAAGAGTTACCAAGAATTATTTCTCACTTTAAAAGCGTGGGAAATGACCTCCTTTATCTCCCTATTTCGTTTGAACCACAACTTTTTCACCAGCCTGTTCCATGTATTATTATGAAAACCGTATCGTAACTTTAAAATCACTGCATTCAAAATGTGATTAGATTCTGTTTGCATGAAATAAAGACACTTTCTATTTTCATTATTACAAAAGTTAGTCTGAAATAAAAAGTATTATACGAGTACCTACCCACTTATTTTCTTCCCGTCAGCATTTACCTGAACGAACTCTTAAGTGGAACACAGAACAGAACGCATTATGTAAGGGTCAAGGCTGCGTTGTTTTCATTGCTAACTCTTGGCGCCGTTCAACTTAAAACGAAAGTCATAAATAACAATTCAAATTACATTCTTCGCAGCGGTTTCAGTTCATGAAAAGTAGTTTAAATAATTTATTGAAATGTAACGTAGATCTATAGTGTTTCATTAATGTTTTGAGGGGCTCGTGAGTATAAACGAGTATAACAACCGCAAGGGTCGGTCCATCAGGTTAAGCTACGCTTGCCGCGGTCAGTCCGTGGATGGGTGACCATCTTTACATACCAAGACTCTTCCTTGCCTCGGAAAGCCGGCCCCGGTTGTCATTCCTGGATTTTTAACAGTAGTTACGGATCGTCAGAAGCCCGAAAGTCTGACAAAATCTTACCAAGGGGTACCGCGTTACCCAGTAACTGTGTTGTGGAGGTCAGATGGGAAATCGCTCCATGTAAATTACTGGCATTCAGTTGCATCCGGTTAGACTGGAAGTCGACCCCAATATAGTTAGGAAAAGGTTAGGCAAATTGATTAGATAATGTTTTCAGTTCTCAAAGCTTTCATTTAATAAAAGCATTTACAGATATTTTTGGATTGTAAAGTAATTTTTCAGTTGCCTGTTTTGCATCAATATAATTTTATGCCGCACCGGTTGACGTCATCACGTCAACGCTGCCGCCGGTTGTCGCTGAAAACCAGCGCTGTGACTCTGTTTCTCATAGGATCACATCATTTTGCTGTACGAATACCGTTTTGCGTGGATGTGACGCACATTTTCCCCCACTTGTTCCTTTTTGTGTCTTTTCTTTGCGAAGTTTTACAGCAAATAAACATATTTTCTTTCATTCTTTTTTTTAGTCGGAAACTTGAAGTTATGTAGTTGTCCGTTCCAGAACGTAGATCTCTATGGAAAATAACAGACAAGAAACTCCATGGATACCCTTTGTAAATAGATTCTATACTATAGAAGAATCTATAGTGTTTTGTTTTTCTTCCAGAACTTCCCAAAGTAATCAGAACTGCAAACTACCCATATTACCGAAAGACATAGGGCTATCCGTCTCGCAATGAGTTAGGTGAACTCAAACTTTGATATTTTCCGTTCGCGACTTTCCCTTTTCAAAAAACTTTTTCTATGATAGAATATTACCTGTCCATTGTGGAGCTAAAGCTACGGTTTCCTAGAAGAGCAACGGCCGCTATAGCGTCCGAAATTTACCGGAGAATGATGTTATTAAAACATTGTTTATGAAAGTTAAAAGTAAGATGATGTATTTTCATAGAGAGCGTTTTTGTTTGAAACTGTAAAGTCAAACCCCGCGGCCACCGTGCTCAAGACGCTGTTTTGATTCAATACGCAACTAAACAACAATAAGCCGAGTTTATCACTTCATCAACACAGAAGACCTATCGTGCTAAATAGGTAATAAGGGCTGGTGTCCGCAACTCTTTGGCGTACGGGTGGGAAAATCGATTATTCGATCCACGGACTGATGTATCGTACTAACCTTACATCAACCTCACACATTCTGCAAAACAGCTGAATACTACAACCTACCCTCCACACTATCTATTCCACTAAGTACTTGTTAAACCTTCAGAAGCGATTCGCACGCGTTCTTCGCTACACACGAACTTTTATAACGAACGAAACCACAACGCAAGCATTCTGTCGACACCTTAATTGCCTTCATCGGGTGTTTATCACGCCACCGAACTACGTACTACGTATAAATTGTGTTCTATGAAGTTAGTCGGTGATCTATCGCTTGTTATTGTTGTGTGTCGAGTAGACTTTATTGCTGGAGGCCATTTTTTTTTTCGTAATCCACCACCCGGGTCCGTTGCGGGTTGGTAGATGTCACATGTCTTCGAATTTTTAGTTCTAGGACATGCCGGTTTCCTCACGATGTTTGGAGAGCAATGGTGATGAAATAATTTACACAAAGTAAAGCGCCTGTCTGGGTTCGAACCTACGACCTACAACTCGTAAGTCGCGACAGTTACCACTGGGCCACCGCTGCTCTCTGAAACACGTACATACAAAATGATAATTAATTCTAATAATAAGGAAAAATGAAAAAACAAAACATACACCTATCTTCTATAATTACGAGCACAAAGCAGGATAGTCGACACGTCGAGTCGTTGAGCATAATTATGATTCAAGACGTAGCAATTATTTACCTAGTGTCGAAAAATTTCTTCGGTTATTAAAAATGGATATTGTAAAGCCCGCAGCATTATTAATTATCAATATAATCATAGGTAGGTACCCAACGTTTGTTTACCTTTAGAACTGCAAATCTCATTTTCCTTTAAGATACCATCACAAAAGATCCGGCAATAAAGTACCTACGTGGTAACTTAATCGAAATTCCGCCATATGCTCCTGAAAACAAAGTTGTATTTAGTACATTACACTAACATGCAAATAAAACGCAAACTTTCCAAAGCTTATAAGAAACAAAAAAGCTTGCAAGTATGCTCATATGCTTGATACCACTGCAACTTTGGACAAAGTTGCGAACACGCTTATAACTAAAGGCGCCGCTCCACAGCTGCCCACGACTAAGCTACATACGTGACTATTTGGCTTCGCTTTATATTAAAATGTAGGCGGGATCGTCCACTGAGACGCTACACACGAATGCGCAACTTCCAAACAAATGAACCACGCAGCTAACGTGACAAATCTTTCCCATATCTTATGCGGGCTTTACAAAGGTGACTATAGCCGCACGATTTTCGCCACACGGCGAATATCGACTGTCTAAATGGAAATTCGACTTTTTCGTCGCATGCCATCGCATGCGACCTGTCGCCGGTGACTAAAATCTACCGTGAAATGCTTAGTCGTAGGCGATCGCTCGCCGCATGAAGGTCGACATTTTGATGCAAAATAAACTTTACTAGTCACCTGGGATTTTTATAAACCTGAAAAAAAGGGATGGCGATTCATCTTGTGAGACGATTTGTTAAGCGACCAGTCGCATGGCGAAAATCCACCTAGTGTATTTACACTATTTGGATTTACACTATTTACCCTATTACTTAGCAGTGGACGGTCGACTTAAATCGCTTAATTTAGTTAGTAAAACTGACAAGCCGCTAGTAAACTTGGCTTGCTAGTTCGTCCTCATTTGAGAACCAACTATTTCCTTATTTGCCGCAAATTCAATAGAAACTTGTACAAAGTGAGTTATGGTATAATATGACAGTTGATTGTCTAAGTTATGATTGAGATTAGTTTGTTCTATCATTTATTAGGAAGAGTGGTGACAATTTTGTTTTATGACTTGGTGTACCTTTGGTGTCTTCTATGCGTAACTGAATATTAATAAGTATCTTAGCTATCCTTTGGTAGGCATTTGCCTTACAGTGCAATTGTGCAGTGTTTTTTTTTTTATCAGGATTTTCTCAGTAGCCCGGATTCTGGATTTGTGGCCGATTGATGACACAACATTTTTTTTTTCTAATAATTACCGTCCACCATAGGCAATATCCAAATAGGCCCGTGCACCTAGCTTCTGTCGTTTTATAAGTGATGTGGTTATATTTTGAATTTGAATTTGATTCGTTAGAAATTTTAGCTAGCACCTTTAAAAATATAAACATGAGCAAAAGAGCATACGGTAGTTTTGAGGTTGGGAAACGTGGGGTCGTTTCATTGCAACAACCAATCTGCCAGTGTGTAGCGTGGCGCGACGATTATGTAAATGTCAGGACCGTTTGTCGAAACTGTGATACTGAGCCATTTGCAGACTGCTGGATTTAGTTTTTTTATTTACTCCGTGGTTCTTTTTGCCAAGTTTGGTCCTGAATTTGAAAACTTTAAGTAAAACGTCCTAGAATATGTAGATCCGTACCTATTAATATTAAACTGCTCTATGATATTCCGCGTTTTTATTTCCGAAAAAACATTTTCTGTTTACTATTTATCGTTTATAGATGGAATTCAGTTGACGTGCCGTTGACAGTATGTAAATAATTTTTTGACTTGCGTCATTGACATATATATTACTTGCGTAAATATCTTTCGGCCTCGGACTCATAATAGTAGAAGGAAAGTGGGGTTTTAACCGGTAGGAGTCCGACATAACCTTCCATTCTCCTCAGACGTAGGGTATCCATGAGGATAAGGAAACGGTACTTCTGCAACGGTAGTTCTGTACTTTAATATTGAATCAAATAATGCACAGAGCACTTTTATAATACTGAATTAATGTGTGTTGTCTTTGGTCCCTCCCTGGCCCTGACATCAAGCAATGAACCATAGAGGAAAACAATGCACTAAATTACGGACTAAATTGAATTAATGAGTGTTGTCTTTGGTCTCTGGCCCTGACATCAAGCAATGAACAATTAATTTATAACTTTTAATATGCTTGAGTACGAAGCTTTTGATTAAGTTGTATGCATATATTTTATGTCTTTTTTGTGATGTGCGTTTTGTTTGTGCAGAATAAACAATTTTTCATTCTTTTCTTTTTCTTTCTTTATTTGAAATGATTTTGTCTACTTGGGTGGCTGAATAATGAAGCCATACAAAATTATAGCTATTCTAACGGCAGTTTCCCAAGGGCCGATTGTTCAATCGACAGATAATTTTTATTCGTAGTATTAAATCGACGTCTGATAGTTTTTGTACGGAAGAATTGTCAAACATTCAAAATGATTCTTCCGATAAAATGATCTGGCGTTGGAAAAATCAGCCCTTTTTTTTTTTTTTTAAGGTTGGGAAATCATCAAATGACCCCTCCCGCTCTGGGTGGAGCGGATGGGAGTGTCAGACTCTTACTGACTAAAACCCATCCGTGTTCCTTCCTTAGCCCTTTATATTCCGGGGCAGCGGTAACCCTTTCGGACAATCCCGCTGCCCCGGCAGGCTTCGGCCCTGACGGGCCCCTCCTTTCAATGCTGACATCTCTTTGAGGCGCGCGTGGAACACATACGCGCCGTCCGGCACGGGCCTGGTCCTGATCGGACGGCGAGCTACCTATTACTCGCCGTCCGCAGGCCCGCGCCTACCGTGGCCGGGAGTCGTCACGCGGCTCCCGACGCCGGAGCGTCTACCGCGGCGGCTGGGACGGGCGGCTCTCTCAGCTCTCTCCCTCGCCCATCCCGCCACCTCCTTCGCTAGCATGACTGCTTCGCAGAAGGAGGTGACTGCCTCCCACTCCCTCTCGCCCCGGACCATGGCTTGGACCAGGGCCGGGCGCGAGAGGTCGCCGCCGCTGCCGATCGCCTCTACGAGGACACGGCGGTGCTCTGCCCAAGCGGGGCAGGCCTCCACCGTATGCTCCACCGTGTCCTCAGGGCGATCCTCGCAGTGGTGACACCCGGGCGTTTCCTCCCGCCTGATGATGTGCAGGAACCTCCCGAAACATCCGTGTCCGGTGAGGAACTGCGTCAGGCGGTAGGTGAGGGCGCCGTGATGCCTCTCTAGCCACTCCTCAAAGAGGGGCCTTACCGCCGCTGTCGCGGCGCAGAAATTTTCTGTCCAAATCCATTAAACTACCTACTTAGGTACATAATCACTAAATAGATATTGATTTCATCCGAATCAATTAAAAAACAAATCGCCAAACACTTCTCAGAATCACTGATTCCCAACACCCGGCAATCTAGAAACTCCTTGTATTATTTTACCGGTATTTTCTTAACCCTGTTTTGCTCGCATGACCTTCGGAGCCGGATAGGGACAAATATTTATTTGTGCAATCTGGAAGGACGTCCAATAATAATAATAATAATAATAATAATCGTTTATTTCAGAAATCAGGTTCCATTTTGTTAGTATTACAGTCTTAAAAAAATGTTAGTACGTAAAATATTAAACTAATCGGACATGAAAGGAGAACCACTCATCTCCTGTTGCAAAGAGAGTGCCACCCCATCCACGCCTGCAGCATTGGTGAATCCCACCGTTCAGACAAGGTCTTCATTAGAACGTTAGAGGTGATCCGTATCCGACTCAACAATGAAGCGCAGCGCGTGCGCATCACAGCGAAGAAATCCTGTGTGCGCGCTTCCGCGAACATGGCAGATGCGCTGCACCACCGCGGCAGCCCCAGCATTCCCCTGAAGGTGTTGTTATATTGGACGCGAAGGGCACTGTACGCGCGATGCGTATAATTCACCCATAGCCCGCACGTGTACATTGTCTGGCAGTACGACTTGAATAAAGTAATTTTTACGTCTGTTGTACAACGTGCGAACCTACGAGCGAGCATATTACACCGCACGGACAGCGCCCTTCGTTCCCTCTCAATGTCCATATCATCCGATGAGTCTTCGGTGACCCAGTGACCAAGATATTTAATCTTACTCACCTGTGAAAGTGGTGTGCCGCAAAGAGTGATCACGGGCGCACGATATTGTTTTTTCCCCGCCTTAAATATCATAAATTCACTTTTTTTGGCGTTATATCTCAGCCCATGAGTCTCCGAATACGCCTCACAAATATTCAAAAGACACCTTAAAGCTCTGACAGAGGGACTCAACAGCACCATATCGTCAGCGTAACTTATGTTATTTATGCATGTTCCGTCTATCGAGCATCCGAAACCGGTGCCGCTGAGCTCCTCAATCAGACCATCAATATACAGGTTGAAGAGGCGTGGTGAGCTCAACCCTAAATCCAATGCCAACCCCTTAGAAATAACGGTGTTTATAATAGTAAAAGTAGAAATAATCGGCTAGGGGAATGCCAAACGATTTCACTCGGAGTTTTGAAAGTACGATGTTACAATTTGTGGCAATTTAGAATGAAAATAGACATTGGGTGGTTCAATTTGTCTTTGTATTTATATGTATTTTTTTTCCTGACAGAAAACATATTTGACATTGGTTACTGTTAAGTAAAAAGATTTAAGATATTTTAAATGTCTTTATTTCATGGATAGAACAAAGACATTTAGAGGGGCTTGTGGTTCAGTAATAACAGTGGCACAGGTCTATCGAAGGTTAAGCTAGCCTTGCCGTGGTTGGTCCGTGGATGGGTGAACATCTTTATATATCAATACACCTCCGTGCTTTGGAAAGCACGTTAAGCTGTTGGTCCCGGCTGTCATACATAGATCATTGGCAGTCGTTACGGGTCGTCACAAGCCCGAAAGTCTGACAACCAGTAATAGATTATCCATGAGACATCATCATCATCTGCCTAGCCTTTTCCCAACAATGTTGGGTCGGCTTCCAGTCTATCCAGATGCAGCTGAACACCAGTAGTTTACATGGAGCGACTGCCTATCTGACCTTCACCACCCAGTTACTGGGTATACGATATCCACTGACTACTATGGAACATGATACCCCTTGGTAAGACTGGTTGTCAGACTTTCGGGCTTCTGACGACCCGTAACGACTGTCAAACCTTCGTAGCGGCATCTACACCGCCACAAGCGAACTACGCATCATACTGACTTCACGCAAAATCCTGCATCGCGCAAGCAAAGTTTTCCGTGCAACTAGCATAAACATATACAACATTCCGACATCAATCGTCGGGCAGCTACCCACCAGACACGACACCTGTCTGACCGGAGGATCCTCCCTTTTCTATGGAGTTTGAGTGACCTCTACACCTGTTCCTCATGTAGATCCAAGAATGACAACCAGGAGCAAGAGCCACGGAAGCGTCTCGATATGTAAAGATGGTCACACATCCACGGACCGACTGCGGCAAGAGTAGCTTAACCTAATCGATCGGCCCGTGCGGTTGCCATTACTTAGCCACGTGCCCCTTGCCGCTTATACACTGGATGTTTTTTTTTTTAAAATCTGCTGTTTCATACATTTTGGTCTAGAAAGTATTGAACTTTTGTATTAAATAGCTGATTCTTTTTTCGTGATTTCAGAGTTGGTCCCACAGTGAAAGTTGTTCATATTCATGGGTAAGTACACCCTGTAAAAATTTCGAGACGGTAAAAAAATCATCCAGTATAAAGTATAATCAATACTTACATGAAAAGGAATAATACGATATTATTATTGACGTTAGCGAAAAAAGCTGCCAACTTCAAAAGTCACGTTAGCGAATGTATTTATTGGAGTAGGCACGATATGTAAAAAGCCGATTTCCTTTGTAAAGATAAATAATAATTGTGTGTAGATAAAGTGCTCGCAGTATTGTGAATCATTTATATCTTTTTTTATGTGAAAATAAAATATGTGAGCTGTGGAAACGTAAGAGCGTTATGCGGTAGAGACAATGTTGCTTTCAATAAAAATAATGTTTTGGGAGCGATAAACGAGCATACATAATGGTTTATCTAATTATTTAAATACTTGATGGCAGGTTCAAAATTAAAATAAAAAACTCCTTCAAAACCAAAAGAATAAAATAAACAATGTCGAATCTTAAGACCGTGTTCACACTGTAGGCAACTCTCGTTCACAGTCACCACAATCGAGTAGTCAGTCGGTATCTGACGTGTTTATTCATGAAAATATTCATGGATACATTTTAAACATGACATTAAGAGTGGGCCGCTGACAATAGGTTTGATGTGAACCTATAGTCACATTTTAATCACAATTGGCATTATTCTCATTTAAATAAAAAATCAATCAGCCTACAGGCTTCCAGTCTAACCGGATGCAGCTGTATACCAGTATTTTACAAGAAGCGACTGCCTATCTGACCTCTACAACCCAGTTACTGGGTAATACGATAACCCTTGGTAAGAATGGTTTCCAGACTTTAGGGCTACTGTCGAACCGTAACAACTGCCAAAGATCCACAAATGACAGCCGGGACCAATGGCATAACGTGCTTTCCGAGGCACGGAGGGGTTTTAATTAGTCTCGATATGTAATGATGGTTACCCATCCACAAACCAGACGCGGCAAGCATAGCTTAACGTCATCGATCGACCCGTGCGGCTGTTATTACTTAGCCACAAGGCCCCACCCCCAATAAAAGTTATAGTAATAACTAGCAGCGCCCCGCGGTGTAACCCGCGTTAGTTTCGATGCCGTTACAATTTCGGGATAAAAAGCATCCTATGTGTTAACGCTGGTTATAAACTATCTGTGTACCTCATTTCATTAAAATCTTCTTAAAATTATGTATTTTTGTGGTGTCAATAAAGTCTTCTTTTTGTGTCTGACCGGCACACTAAGTGTTCTCAGCTCCGCTACCAAACTTATTGAGTGGCTCATCCTTTTTCCACAGCACATGAGCTATTCTTATAAGTACCCGTTTGATCACAAAAAGGAGTAGGTACTATCGTCAAGACCCAATCGTAAGTTTCACACACATCGAGCCTTGAAAAAGATTAGTTATCCCTCGTTTTCATCCATAAACAAATAGTGGTACTAGATTTCGACAAGTCTTGTATATCACCTGTCTAAAACATGTCGTGTATAAAACATGTATCAAACGTGTATTGACGTGTTTCAAACATGCTTTGTAACCTATTTCGTTCACCTTTTTGACAGGTTTTCCTATAAGTTTTATTAACGATAAGTGATAGTTCTTCGTTCAGTCTATCCTCTGTGGAATGTGCTCCCCCAGGAAATCAAGATGGCAACCAATCGTATTATCCTTTAAAGTTAAAGTTCGAGAGCACATTCGCAAGAAGCTGGCAGTATCATCACAACGGTAATGTTTTTTCAAACTCAGAGCATTTATTTCAATTAAACCATTTATAGACACTTTTGAATTGTCAAGAAGTCGGTCAGTCAGAAAATATGAAGCTCAAAACCAAAGCGCCCATTCCAAAGCGTAGATACCTATGGAGAAGAACGGGTAAGAAACTCCATGGACACTCTTTTAAATTATATTTTACAAAAATATTAGTTACATCGTTATTGTTGAATTTATAATTATAATTATGTGAGAACGATGTAAAAAAAAAAGACGTACGCGTTAAAAGCGTCTAGAGTACAGCAAATAGTAGGTACTTAACAAAACAACAATCCAAAAATAAAATAATTAAAAATAAACCGAGGCAGCTAAGTGATGACCAGCCCAAACTGACGGCGCCCGTTCACGAACATGACGCATAGATCATCTCATTGTTTGTCTTATTTCTTTTTAGTATTGTCGTGTATAATTACTTGTGTAAAAACTGTGACACGAGAATTTTATATATTAGATTAGGTATATTTATAGTGTCAGTAGGTTTATGCGTATCTTCGTATTTCAAAGTATTTATTCCTGAATTTTCATAATTGCACCTACTACTGTTTGTCTCTGCATCACCCAAAGGTTGACTGGTAGAAAACGCTTATGTCATTAAGTCCGCCTCTGTACATTTGTGTATTTAAAGTAGTAAATAATAAAAATAAAAGCGAAAATAGTACACACAGCATTTATAAATCATGTTTGATACCTTGGTGTAAACGAAAGGATATACGACACAAAACACACATCTTGTCTAAAACTTTCTCCTCCATAATTACGGTCGGGTACTGCGCCTCAAAATGCACGTAAAAGAGTCTTTATTAACGTTTCGTCGACATTTCATCCAGCCAGCATCCCGAAATGTCAATTTAATTAAGTAAAGAACATTTTGTTTTTGCACCAAGCCAATTGCAGTTTGCAGTTTAAAGTTTTTTCGTAAAAGCCGCAAACTAGAAAAACGTGTACATAGCACTCTAGATGTACTACTTTATTGGAAAACTTTACAAAAAATACTCGATACGATCGAGACCAGACCGTTCGTTATAGCAATTTACGGTTCGTACCCTACAAAAGCAATTAGGTTTTTTTTTACGTTTCTCTTCTATTGAAGGTCTGGTAGATGTTTTTCTGGGGAGCTCGAAGGCATTTATCAACACTCAATTCGTCCAAGTTTCAAGATTTGACATAATTTAAGTAATTATGTCAAATCTAGCTAGCGTACATGGAAAAGGCTCGTGGCTAAAAAACAACAGCCGTACAGGTCGATCGTCAAGGTTAAGCAACTTTCCAAGGTCGGTCTGTGGATGGGTGACCATCCATTACTTACCGAGACTTAACGTACTTTCCGGGACACAGTGGGCACCGTGCCTCGTAAAGCATTTTGAGTTAATCGTAATCTATCCAGATTACGCACTTTTGAGCACAGATATTTATCATTCTGTACAGGATGAAATTGAATACATGCGACAAATCGAAATGGGAGATTGTACTCATCATTATGAACAACTCACGATGCGCTCATCGCTTACGAACGATAGCCCGAATTAAGTTTTTATGGCAGTAAAATTGGAAAAGTTTCCCGGAAGAAATTTTCAAATTCGAAACTAAACGTCCTCTCTTCTGATAGCTAGTGTTAAAAAAAACACTGCTTAGTCAGCCTAGTCACTAGTTCACCCGCATAAGTTTCGATTCCGTGGGAATATCGGGATTAAAACTATCCTATGTCCTTTCCCGGGACTCAAACTATCTCTATACCAAATTTCATCTAAATCGGTGCAGCGGTTTAAGCGTGAAGAGGTAACAGACAGACAGATAGACACACTTTCGCATTTATAATATTAGCATGGATTCTCAAAAGCACCCCGAAATCTGGAATGGTGACTAATAAAAACGATTTATTTTCGTTGGATCCCGCTTTTGAATCCCATTTTTTAGGTATTAACGATGGGTCCCATTTGCTATTTCCGTTGAATCCCATGTTAAAACAACATGTGTACTTTTCAGAAGCAATGTGATTTACCTTTATCAAATATTTAATAACCTCCTCCTTTTTTTAAAGTCGGTTAAAAAGCAGTGTTTGTTCGGCCCACCTACTATTAAATGATTGAATGAATGAGAGACAGAAAAAACATATTATTTTATTAATTTTAGGAAACTTAAAGCTAATACTAATATTGTATTAACACATCTGTCTATCGCTTTGAGAGAAGCGAGCGTAATGTTTGGGTAAGTAAAGTCGTGATCTTCCAGCCCAGGCATTTAAAACAAAGGAAGCGCTCTTAAAACAAATGTTCGTTGGAGCAATTTTATCTATTTCGCACGAACGGAATTAAGTAGGTACAGTGAAGGATCTACACCAATGATTTACTGGCGTACGGTGTTTCAGCTGAATTTCGTAGTACAGGCCATTAATAGCTTTGCATTTTCTGAAGGAGTTTTAGAATTTGTTGGATTTGGATTCTGGATACCTGATATTGAGAAAATGTTGACTCGGAATTTCAAATTACCGATGTAGGTATTATTTTGTAACTAGACTTTAATGTCATTACAGATTTTTTTTTTTTCAAAACCCATTTACAGGCACTTTTGAACTGCCAAGAAGTCAGCCAGTTAGTGAGAAAGTTGAAACTAGTTGCCCGTTTTAAAACAAATATCTCTATGGCTAGCCGCACATACACAATAATATTCCATAGGTAAATGCAAGATTTTCAAAAATATTGATCAATATATTATGGTCTGGCACATAACGGTGATGATTAATAAATAAAAAAGAAAAAGACGAAAAGAGAAGATGGAAAAAAAAGAGATTGAGAAGAAAAAGAGATGTTGCGCTGACCCCAAATAAATTGGGATAGCTAAGGATATGATATGATATGGTCCCTACTATTACTATGGCACACTACGCCATATTATTGTCAATTATTCGTGGCAAAATCAGACTCACTCACTCAGCAGATTAATTCGTGTACCCTTTATATAATGAATAGAAAGAAAAAAAGTCGTTGCATTGATTTGATTGATTAAAAACTTTTTAACAAAAAAAAACACTACAAAGGGAAAAATAACTTTAATTTCGGAAGTCGGTGTCTTTGGATCTAAATTTAGTTTTTTGCCACCGATTTCCGAAATTAAAGTTATTTTTCAATTTGTAGTGTTTTTTTGGAAGACTTTTTTTTTTTTGTTAAAAAGTTTTTATTTCTCGCTTTTTGGTGGGTCTGCTTGTAATTTATCTAAGTATTTTGTATCTTTTTTAATTCCGTCGATAAATTTCAACGCAGTGGGTTCAGAATCATGTACTGAACCCACGGTAACAGGGTGCGCGTCTCTGGCCTGT
Organism: Gortyna flavago; assembly: GCA_963669345.1. Lineage (NCBI taxonomy): Eukaryota > Metazoa > Arthropoda > Insecta > Lepidoptera > Noctuidae > Gortyna > Gortyna flavago. The sequence continues at coordinate 5,229,004 of OY770148.1, forward strand.
TTATAGGACCCTGTAATTATAAGTCGGCCAATAACAATATTGCTGTATTAATATTTGTATAAAGACTAGGTGCTGAGGAAACTCAGAAATACAACCTATACCTTTGACCTTTTCGAATCCTAATATGTGCACCAAAAACATTCTAAACATTTCTTAACATTTTCATTATGTTATTCCAAACAACCTCGAACAAAAATACAGAAAGTATTCAAAAAGAATATTTACCAAGGTAAAAAGATCCGCTTTGCTTCATTCAAAGATGTTGTGTACCAAACTGCTGCAATAGTATTTGTAATATTCACTCAAGTTTTTTTGGCAGCCACAAAAATATACACTCAAAGAAGGCTCACACTGCAAAATAATCCAATGAAATATTGATAAATAGTGCTAGTGCTAGGGCGTGTAGCTTAAAAAAATCGAAACTGTATAAAGATGCAACAAGCTGCCTTCAGATTTTAATAAATTATGTTCCTAAAGCTGGATTTTTGCGGATATTTGAACAGAGAAATAATGTACAGTCAACAAAAGAGATAAGTATGCAGGATAGTCGGATATATGTAGTTGAAGTTTAGTAAGAAACCGATGGAAGTTGTCGACTAAAATTTAATTTGATAAATGAGCTGTTTGTTTTCTATTAGTAAAATTAAATTTTATTCGAGAACATCCCTCGGTTTCTTAATAAACTTCAACTAGGTCCGACGATCCTGCAAACCTATCTCTTTTGTTGACTGCACCTACTTCACTAGTATGTCATTTTGTAAATTCGATTACTAATAAACTGAAATGATATCTTATCGAAATCACAGTAAATAGGTGCCAAAAATAATATTGCTGTGTCATAACTTAGTTAAAGATCATTCATCTATGCAAGACGAATGAAACGTAGAGCAGTGTTATGCTAATGCTTTTTAGCTAGGGCGGTAATTAACAATTTTTAAGGCAAATTTTTATTGCTGGGACAAAATTATCCACATTAAAACCACCACCATAAAAGCTTCTGTTTGCTTCTTCTTTTTACCTTAACGACTTAACTTTACATTTTTTTTATTATATAAAAGACTAGCTTCTGCCCGCGACTTCGTCCGCGTGAAATTTCACCCCACCCCCATTTTTCCATCTTTTAGGGGTGGAATTTCGAAAAACACTTTCTTAGTGGATACCTACATACTCTTTACAAAAAACACGCCCTCCAAATTTCATGTCTCTAAGACCAGCGGTTTACTTTGATATATCAGTTAGTAAGGACTTTGAATTTTAAATAAATACTAGCAGACATACTAACAACACTAAAAACGTTGATAAGCAAAAAAAAAAAAGTTATTTTGTGTGTTTATTCAGTAGGTTTGAGGACTCCTGTCCTCAAACCTACTGAATAAACACACAAAATTTGGAATCCGGGACCGCGGTCCCGGTCCCGAAAGCCCCACGACCCAAAATTTTGTAAGAATCAGTCAAACCGTTTCGGAGGAGTTTTGTTACAAACACTGTGACACGAGAATTTTACATATTATATAGAGAATATAGATAAGGTTACCTTTTCTCCTTCTATGCCTTTTTGTTTAGTGTAAAATGATGTGGATTCCAAAGAATTCGCTTTTACCGCACATTTTGGAGCAAGCGACGCGAAAACTCCGAAGTGATATCTTGCGACAGTTTTATTTCAGCTGTTTGGTAGTTCTCTTTCATATTTCGTTGCACTTTTGTTGTTTTTATTAACACGTTTTTCATGGGCTTTATAATAACAGCTGCACGGGTCGATTGAAGGTATAATAATAATAATAAAACATTCACTTTAAAGTAAGGACATAACGTGAGTAAAACCGGTGGAGTTTCTTGCCCATTTTCATATTTTTGCAGCCGCCATCTTGGGTTTTTATTTTGACTTCACTATTGGCTTCAGCACCCTCGAAAACCATGAAAACTCTCTGACTTTTTTTATTATAATTATGTAATAAAAGTCGCACGATTTCTTCCAGTTTACTCTTACCGCAAACTCCGTTCGTTCAAAAAATTCCAACAGTTATTTAAAAAAAGAAACAATTCACAATTTTCCTAACAAAATTCATGAATTTCAAAATGAAAATCTACTTATAAATCTTTATCTATGAAATCGAACTTTCCAAGCTTTTCGAACAAAATCAAAACACAATGAAAATAATAACAAAGAAATGCTCTTCGCATTGCTGGCTGGTTCAAACAAACAGTTGGTACTTCGCTGCTACAAAGAACTCAAAAATAGTTCACCAAGGTATTCAAAATAAAATTTAGACCTTTGCCTGTTGGAGCAGAAACTTATAATGAGTTTCTCGGACTTGAAGGTAGAACCTTGTGAAATTGAGTAGTAAAGACTGTGATACACGTCCTGTTGTTTGAATATGAACTCTATGTTTTTGACACAGGGTTTACAATAGTGTTTACAGGTGGAAGTGGCAGCCGGTGCAATGTAGGTTGTAAAATAAACTTTTATTTTGTTCGCATTATTTTATTTTCTCACTGTTGTTTTACCTACATACGCCTTTACGCCGTTACGCCTTTGATGAGTGTGAATTACATTCTAGTATACGTATAGGCCACTCTTTTCTTGGTAGAATAAGCAGATGGAATAGAAGAATATTTAACATAAGAACTTTTTACCTACCAGTAACTACTGTTACTGTCTTTTTGGTATAGTGGCCGTAAGTGCAATAAAAAAAAAAAAAAACTTCAGCTATCCCTCTTCTTGGGCATCAACATCAATAAAAGTTTTATGAAACAATCAATCTAGGTAGATTGATTGTTTCTTAGGTAACCTTTTCTCAACTATGTTGGAGTCGGCTTCTAGTCTCACCGGATGCAGCTGAACACCAGTATTTTACATAAAGCGACTCCCTATCTCATCTTCACAACCCAGTTACTGGGTAATACGATACCCCTTTTAAGTAAGAATGGTTATCAGACTTTCGGGCTGCTGACGAACGCTAACGACTGCCAAAGATATACAAATGACAGCCGGGACCAACGGCTTCATGTGCTTTCTGAGGCATGGAGGGGTCTGGATATGTAAAGTTGGTCACCCATCCACGGACCAACCGCGGCAAGCGTAGCTTGATCTGATCGATCGACCCGTGCTTCTGTTATAACTTAGTCACAAGCCCGTCAGTTAAAATTTTATGAAACCTTTCAGTGAATATAAATTTTTCACTAACCCATCGCTTGCAAATCTGTCGCAAAATAAAACATCAGATTACGTATTGTAACACTAAAGAAGATTTTATTTATGCCACTTGGACTTTAACGACGCCATTTTGTAAACATTATAAAGGACCATAAAATCTAAGAGGTTATGTTCAGGAAACGAAGCAAGCGGCAACTGGCTTTTAAAACTGGGCTGCACATATTTTTCTTAAAAAAGAAAAGAACAACGTTTTACTTCCTGAGTACTTGTATGTAGGTTTTATACTCGGTCATGTACGCCTGTATAAATTAAGCCAGACCAAGCAGCGTTTCCTTTATTCGCAAAACGGTAAAGGACATATCATGAGGAAGCCGGAATGTCCTAGAACCAAAAAAAAAATAAGACATCTGACATCTACCAACCCGCACTGGGCCCGCGAGGTGGATTACGGCCCACTTCCTCTCACTGAGAGGAGGCCTGTGTCCCAGCAGTGGGAACATTACAGGCTGATTATGATTGTCTATTACATGCCTAATTTTGGTAGCACAAACATACCAAGCGTGTTGCACAATACAAGCAAAACTAAACCTTAATGGGCCTAAAATTTTTCACACCTTGATTGTACAACAAAATGAACCTAAGAAAATAAGAGGTTTAGAAGTATGAGGAACAGGGTGTAAAGTTCACTCACCCTCTATAGAAAAGGGAGGATCCTCCGACCAGACGGGTTTTGTGTCTGGCGGGCAACTGCCCGATGATTCATTTCGGTGAGTTGTATCTATGCTATTTGCGCGGTAAATTCTGCTTGTGAGATACAGGATTTTGCGTGACGTCAGCATGGTGTATGGTGTTGTAGATACCGCTACAGAGACATTAAAGTTCAAATTAGATTCTCTATTCAAAACTCTAATCGCAAATAGCTTACCGCAAGCTCTAGCTCGGTAGAAGTGCTGGGTATTAGCTATCGATAAGAGCATTAAATAGATTTATCGTGGGTCGCCCGTAAACCCACCTTAAACTCTTAAGCAAGCCAAGGTCTTTATATACGATGTAATTTGTAGCTGGTACTGTCTGATTCTCGCTTCATTACTCCCAAAAAAATAAAATTGCAATTAATGTTTTATAATTTTTGTTAAAATGTAGATAGGATGTAGAATGTAGGTAGATACAATAAAATACAATATCTACCCAAAACCAAGAAACCAGTTCCTTGGTTCAAACACTCCTTTAAAAATTATGTTTTCAAAAATAATTTACCTATGGGTATTAACGAGGTTATGAGGTATCCATTTTGGTTTGCTTTGACCATTATATTATGAATTTCCAATTTGAAAAGGTCTGTTATCGTTCCGAAAAAGTTTAACAACAGCTTTTGAATGAGTATCTACTTCCTAATTATTTATTCATGATTTAAAATTCTACATGAATAAAAAAAACATAAAATGTTACTTTTATAACCCAACCTAACGTTGGATTTAGGGTCACACTCAAGTTAGGCCTGTTTCAGCAATCCCTACATAACGGCCCTAATATTGTTCGCCACCATAAACTTTCATGAGTAGGTATACCCTTTAAAAGGTCATACCAATGGAGATCAATAAATAATACATAAACCCCTGTCAGGAACAATTCGTCCTATTAATAAAATGTCTGTTATATTGCCCAATATAGTGCGTAATTACTGATTTTATTGTGTTAAGGACTTGGACATTGTCCTTTTTTATTATTTAGTAACAGCCGCAGTATTGCGCTGTAACAGCTTTAAGGTTAAGCAACGCTGGCCGAGGTCGCTCCGTGGTTGGGTGACCATCCACTATATACCGAAGTCACTCCGTGCTTCGGAAGCACGTTAAGCAGTTGGTTCCGGCTGTCATTCATAGATTTTCGACCGTCTTTACGGATAGTCAGAAGCCTGAAAGGCTGACAACCAGACTTGCCAAGGGGGGGAATCGGGGGGTGTTATTCAGTCACTGTTATTCAGTTGTGTCCGGTTAGACTGGAAGCTGATCCCAACATACTTGAGCAAAGGGTAAACAGATTTATTGGTCAATTAAAATATTGTTGTACTAGATTCCGCCCGCGGCTTCGCCTGCGAGGTATGTCGATAAAAACTATCCTAAGTCCGTCCCCGGGATGCAATCTATCTCTCTGCCAAATTTTATAGAAATTCGTTCAGTGGTTTAGGCGTGAAAAGGTAACATACAGACAGACAGACAGAGTTACTTTCGAATTTATAATATTAGTATGGATGGTTCAAGTGTCGGTATATAAGGATATTGTGAAGGTTTTATTGTTTGCTAAAAGTGAAATCGATGTTTGAAGACTTCCAAGATTGCTAAAGAAAACACAAGTAATTTAGTTCCGTACAAAGAGTGCACTAACGGGACCCTATTATTAGCAACAGGGTCCCGTGAGTCCACTCTTCTAGCAACAGGGTCCCGTGAGTCCACTCTTCTAGCAACAGGGTCCCGTGAGTCCACTCTTCTAGCAACAGGGTCCCGTGAGTCCACTCTTCTAGCAACAGGGTCCCGTGAGTCCACTCTTCTAGCAACAGGGTCCCGTGAGTCCACTCTTCTAGCAACAGGGTCCCGTGAGTCCACTCTTCTAGCAACAGGGTCCCGTGAGTCCACTCTTCTAGCAACAGGGTCCCGTGAGTCCACTCTTCTAGCAACAGGGTCCCGTGAGTCCACTCTTCTAGCAACAGGGTCCCGTGAGTCCACTCTTCTAGCAACAGGGTCCCGTGAGTCCACTCTTCTAGCAACAGGGTCCCGTGAGTCCACTCTTCTCTACTCTTTTCTCTTCTGTTGTTATGGTCTCTATTATAGAAAAGTCTAATTTAAATAAGTTTTGGTGGTACGGAACCTTTTATCAGCAAAAATTTATCAATATTGTATAACCGTACATGAAAAAAGACACGGTTAGTCTTGCGCACACATACACCGCCCCCCCCACACAGACACACACCACTTACACCTTTACACCTTTACTGGCGCACACATAGCAAGCTATACCAACACAATCAACCTTTACGCTCACTAATAGATAGCCCGAAGCTAACGATGTTAAACTTTGCATAGGTAGTCAAAGAAACAAGCTAACTTCCATCGGTGCAACTAATGGACAGAAAGGTTCTCCATACGTCACCATAGCGTGACCCATTAAAGGCGGGCACACTGAAGGCGAGCCGCACCGAGCCGCAGCGCAGGACACTGACGCATCGCTTATTCATTAATTTAATTTATTCACATTACAACACCTAAATTAAAAATTAATTAATAAATATCTTGGTGCTTGTCATTTATTTGCCATAATCGCGTATGCATGAAGTTTCTCTACGCGAATCAGAAATGAAGAGATCCTCAGGAGAATCAAGGTAACCGACATAGCCCGAAGAATTGCCAAACTTAAATGACAACGATATTGCTCGCAAAACAGATGGCCGATAGGGCCAAAAGGTTCTGACGTGTTACCGCGTACCTGAAGACCCACAAGGTGGACCGATGACCTGGTGCAGGCCACAGGAATCCGCTGGATGCAAGAAGCACAGAACTGGTCGAAGTGGCGGTGCTTAAGGGAGGCCTATGTCCAGCAGTGGACGTCTTTCTGCTGAAATGATGATGACGATGATTAAATAAATATCTGTACATTTTAATATTATAAATGCGAAAGTAACTCTGTCCATCTGTCTGCTACCTTTACACGTCTTAACGGATTTTGACCAAAACTAAGACCGCGAGCAAAACTTAATTTAAAATAATAGATTTCACTTCTCCAGACGAGTTGCCCAACACGAAGTTCTACAAATAGGTATTGCAGAACCTTATCTGCAATTTCCAATGCCTAACATATGTATACAGACAATGTCTATGTCGATACAATACTATCTTTACGGCTTGAGCCGGTCAGAAAGAGCTTATGTACAGACGCCAGCACATCAACCTACTACAATCTGTCAAATTTCTTTGATAGATTTTCAACTTTATCGCTAAAGCATAAGGTTCAAAGTTGATTGGGAAAATGTGACAGTTTCGGGTAGGTTGATGTGCTGGCGTCTGTACATGTAATAAGAGCGAAAACAAATTATATTTGCCTCGTTTCAGTTCGAACGACGCGTCTGGGCACCGATCACGGGGTTTACTCTCTAAGTTCGTCAACGAAAATACAGTCCCGTCCAAAATTAGTTGATCCGTCAAAACAAGTATCAAATTAGTTGATCCGTCAAAACAAGTATCAAATTAGTTGATCCGTCAAAACAAGTATCAAATTAGTTGATCCGTCAAAACAAGTATCAAATTCATTTTTTCGTACGTGTAAAAACGGGATTCGTAAGAAGACCCCTGCAACGAATTTGCATCGTGCCGAATTACCGATCGCCGAAGTTACCTAAGTGTGGTGATAGGCTCAAGCCGATTCCATGTCTATGTCGCAGCCAACTGGTTAAATTAGCCGTTCAGTTAACTGCCTAGCCTTTCAACTAAACGGCGGCCGTTCAACTAACGGCCTGAATGATATTCAATTACAGTTTAGGTTGGAAGTCTGTAACCAATCACGCGCGAGCCGAATTGGTTGCAGTAATTAAGGCATTGCACCCCGACCAAGTGGGTTAGGTTAGGTTAGAACTGTGATCAACCGCGTTCGAGCCGAGGGAGGAAGCGAGGCGAACACTACTTCTAAAGGCCAGGCAGTTAACTGAACGGCTAATTTAACCAGTTGGCTGCGACATCTACATGACGTTTGGTCACTAACTTACCTGTACAGGCTGTAAGAAATATATTATTACCACTACACGAGACACTGTTACTATGAATTCAGAAAATAAATTGAGGGGCTTGTGGCTAAGTAATAACAACCGCACGGGTCGATCGATCAGGTTAAGCTACACTTGCCGCGGTTAGTCCGGGGATGGGTGACCATCTTTACATACCAAGACCCCTCGGAAAGCACGCTAAGCCGTTTATCCCGGCTGTCATTCGTGAATCTTTGACAGTCGTTACGGGTAGTCAGAAGCCCGAAAGTCTGACAACCAGTCTTACCAAGGGGTTTCCAGTAACTGGGTTGTGGAGGTGGGAAAAGGCTAGGCAGATGATGATGGGTTTTAAAAAAAATATGCTGTTTCATGTGCAATACCTAATGTAATCTAACTAGCCTGTACTGTCCCATTGCAGGGCAAAGGCCTCCCTCTCCCTCTTCCACACAATTCTGTCTTGCGAGTGCCGGCCAGTCCCTACGGTAGGAGTCAAGCTCTTCCCGCCATCTTCGTCTTGGCCTGCCGCAATGGCGTCGCAATACTTACATGGTCAAAATGAAACAGTTCATTTTTTCAATAACCGACGAAAAATTTCTACACTGGAGGGATCTAAGAGTATAATCATGTGCTGAAGGCTGAAACACATTTACACGTAATAGGTGCCTACTGAAATAAGACCAACCTACCGTCCGAGTGGCGAATTGAATCAGGTCAATAAAAAACGTCAAAGAGACGGGCCCTTTGAGACATATAATTCAATTTGAAACTAGACATTTCAGCAAGAAACTTTTATAGTTCGAGTCAATGGGGAATCGCGTTTTATATGTTCGGAAGTGGTGAGAGAAAATTTGTTTTGTTTTTATTAGTGCGCTGTCAGTTTCTAGGTGTTTTTGGGGTACAACGAAACATTATAATGTTTACCTATGTTATGTTGTGATATACTGGATGTTCTCGTTTCGACCCCGTTGAGTTTAGTATTATAAGAATAATAAACGGTGAAGGAAACATCTTGAGAATACCGGCATGTCCTAGAACCAAAAATTCGAACACATGTGACAACTACCAAGCCGCACTGGGCTCGCGTGGTGGACTCTCCCTCTCACCGAAAATGTATGTAAGTACACACACATAAAAACAAACAAGAAAATAAAAATTGACACGCTTCGGGTTTACAGCCAACAGTTCTTTAAAAAAAAAATCGTGTAAATCGGACTATTCTGCGAAAAGTAAAACGTGGACATATAAAAAAAATACACGCGTCGATTTAAGAACCTTCATCTATTTCCGTCGGTTAAAAACTGACTGATTGTGATTGACTGTCTATAATAGATCAACCAGAGTTACGACATAGCTTGCAGAGTAAGCAAACTGAAGTGGCAGTCGGTTGGCCACGTTTGTCGAAGGACCGAAGGCCGGTGGAGCAGACGAGTCCTGGAGTGGCAAGCGTAGTGTGGGACGCCCCCCAGCTAGATGGACTTACGACCTAAAGTAGGTGGCTGGGACAGACTGAACGCGGAAGGCGGAGGACAGGGTGTTGTGGCGCAGCCTGGGAGAGGCCTATGCCCAGCAGTGGACTACAATAGGCTGAGTTGATTGATTGAATAGAACGACTACCCCATTCGTCTCGTGATCGCAAGCGCCACTACTAAGCGGTGGACCTGCCTCTGATCTCTCTCCGGTCGTGACGGATTGCCGTCCAATCGGACTACGAGAGCGTAGGAAGAGAGAGTGTACCTGTGTCTGCGCACACACTTGTTCACTACAATATCTCCCGCGCCGGAGGTTAGTCTCCGTTGAGAATTTGAGATTGGCAGCCGTGGCCAAACTACGGTTTGGAGGACTTTTATTATCATATAACGAATACCTTTATTCTTTATAGTGACGGGCCAAATAATAGTATCTAATATTTTTTTAGACTCTTAATTAATTATTTCCTAATAAAAAATGCCAGCAAAATATATCCTGCAATGCAGTTACAGGCTATTTATAGCAGAACGGCGTTAATAAAAACTTAACACAGGCGTTAATAGGGATAATTTATTTTATCGACGCCCTTAAGGTAAGAAAGAGGTTCTAAGAAATGTGAGTATGCAATTAAGGGGAACTACGATCTTTATTATAATCCGTTTTTATAGAGTGGGTTTTTAGTTTGAAATGTTTCTTGAAGAGTCATTTGCTGTTTTTGTTTTTTTAAGAACTACCTGAATACAATAGTGTTGCACCACATAGATGTGAGACCACGGATAATATGTGTGAGACAATAAAAGTACAAATGAGGTAGGTACTGTAGTAATTATGACCTGCATAGTTTGTGGCATGCAACCTTTTTGGTAATTATATGATAATGACATAACATTATAAGATAAACGTCAATACCACTGACCTCTATTAAACACTTATAATATAGGTCAGTGGCCAATAAAAATTGAGAAGGAAGTAAACAGTAGGCGTCAGATTTGGCTAACAAGCCAAGTGACAAGGATAAAATATAAAACGAACGTACAACAGAGTACTTTTGCATTTAAAATAAGTATGAATTACAAAATCATAATAGTGTGGCAGTTGTAAAGACGACTTGTTATAAATTAAGTACGGAATAGCATGATTTAAACTACTGTCCGGCCGTCGAGAGAATTCATTCCTGACACATTTTTATTTGGTCTGAGCTGAGCTGTCAGTGTGATCATTCTAGTAGGTAATAAAGATCAAATTCGTAAAACACGTATTCGTTTGTATGAAACTGATAGGTGACAAGGACGCATTCTCTCGTCGGCCGAACTGTAAACGCATTCGTTTGTTTATATGCATTTATTCAATTTGGAACATTGTAGTATTTGCAGTACCTAATTGCTATTATAGGTTGGATTCTCATACTATGAGCTTAACGACACAGGATAGCCTTTACCAGAATTTTTCATCGTATTAGTTGTTCAGCAGCTTCAATATAATCAGGATTGTGCCGGAGTATAGCAGTTCGTCGTGCACGTGGTACGAAAGCGACTCCCCGACATCATCTCGATCATCAGAAGACAGTTGCCATGCAACCATCAAAGCAACTCTCTGCTAGAGCGGCTGTCACCAGCCAGTGTCACTCTTATCTGACCTTTTCGGTGATTCAAGTAACTTCGTAACAAAACTAGACGGTGCCACTTGCTATGCCATCAAACATATAGGTGATTTGTAAAATATACAACACTACACACGTTTATACTGTTTTAAACCAAACCACTAACTAAAAATCCTACCATTTTATCGTTCAAACAAAATATAGCTCGACTCCAGCGCTAAATTCAATGGATTTAAGAATTAGGAATTCTTCCACCGTAGTCAAGTAACAGCCAAGGGGGGGAATTTTAAAACCGTAATCGTTAAGTTTTTTTTTTTTTTTTTTAACTATGGTATCTCGCAGTTCATCCTTTATGAGGATGGCTACTGCTTAACCGGACTTTCCTGTGGATGCCTCGAATTAAGGCCTCCAGCCAGGGCATACAATAACTTAAAAACTAAGCGACAGCGCTAAGGGTAACCCCCTGCGGGGTTCGGACCTCGGCTCAGGGCGTCGCTGGAAGAGGACAGCAAGGGACAGGCTGGATCGGTATTATTATTAGTGTTTAGGGGCGAATTTAAAACTACAGGTTCAGCTGCGCGGGCTGGCTCGAGCAAGGGTCGGGGCGGCGTAATCGTTAAGATCCTGTGAATTCTTTATATTGCTCCACAACAGTATTTCAGTACGAGATTGTTTATTTAAAAATGGAGGAGGTATAAGGAAGGGGTTAGAGCTGGGACAGGACGATGGGATTTAGGTAAATTAATCATTCTTAGTAAGAAAAAGGGGAATAAATAATTTAAGAAATCCAGTAAGGCGGTTTTGGAGATTCCTCCAGTATGAGGCAAGCCCAGTTCACGGCCTCAAGCGATGCGACTTACTAGCCGCGTCGCGATGACAGATATAACTGGATAAGAAAGATTTCAAAACACAAGAAGAACTAGCAGGGGATCTTTGGGGGTGGAGGGGGGCTCAGGGGATCAGACCGGAATAAATCACTCGTTCCATACTCTAAACCACTTACATTTGTTTTCTCCGCAGTCGCTGTCGCAAGACGCGAGTCGCTTGAGCGTGTACCTCGAGGCCACGGGATCACAGAGGGTTTTTGATATACAATTAAATAATAGCTTGTTGCCCGGACTTGTTACCCAGTAACTTGGTAGTGGAAGACAGAAAAGCAGTAGCTCCATGTTAAATACTTGTATCCAGCTGAATCCGGATAGAGGGAAAGCCGCCTTCAACATATTTGGGAAAAGGCTATTCATATGAAGATGACGCATCTAAACGTTCGTTAGTAAAATATTCATCAGGCTTATGAATATGGTAAATTAAATAAAGGATTGTAAAAAAGTTATTTTTACAATCTACATATTCAGCCAAATTGCTGAAGACACGTGAAATTAAAAAAGTACCACTGGAAGAGCTTCATCAGGGCGCTGAAGATATTTCTAAAGCGCTAATGAGTCTTAAGGCAAGCAATAATACCTTTAATATTGCAGTTAAGGAAATTTGAGAACTGTGTACATTATACAAGATGAGTTCGTGTATTACGTATTATGCTTCTTAGCGCCTGTCTAAGATAGGATTTTAACGAGTGTAATGTGAGTGTCGTTCATGTTTCTACGCTTTTCGGGAATACGTGTGTATGTTGTATTAGTATGTTACGAATTCAATGTTTTTTGTCAGTGTAATATTGTACTGAGTTGTCTGCTTCAATGGCTAACTCCAAACCCCTGCCAAGCTGACTCTTTGTGATTCTGCGGAGTAATTGCGTCACAATAACAATAGAAATGGCTTGCATTTTGACATTTCAACAAAATCGGTGGTGGTCAACGAACATGTTCAGCCTCTACTTAACTTTATGGTTATTACCCGTACAGGTTCCCAACATCGTTTGTGCTAGGTAGATATGGTGGGGTATGTACCAAAAGTTAGAAGCAAATCTTAGCCTGGTAAAATATTTCACCCGCCTAATTCATGGGACCCACTTCAATTCCTCGTTACTACAAGTACATCTCCTTCAAGATCCCACCACCTATTAGACACACACTTCGTCCTCAACATCCTCTATTGTCAATACCTCAAACCAACACCATAACCTATATTAACAATATTTTATTGTATGACGATTCCTTAGATGTCTTCGCGAGCACTGAACTGAGATTCCTGAACGCTACTCGATATCTGGAGTCCATTATCACTCCTAGTACAATCTTCAATATCCTAATATTCAATTTATCATACCGGATACAGCTGAATACTAGAATTTGACATGGACCGACTGCCTATCTGGCCTCCACAACCCAGTTAAAGAGTAATAAAAAAAAAAAATAATAATATGGGATTGCGGGGCAAGTAAAATGCGTTGTTAAAAATTACTGGTGGTTTATTTTAACTTTACTGACACCGATACAATGCTTTACTCTCCCTAAAGGACAAACGGTCCTTTCGAGTGATAATCTGCTATTCCTGCCCTCTCTCCCACTCACTGTCGTTCCTTCACTCTCTCATGTGTTGCGTTCCATTCCTCATAGATTTACATTAATTAACTACTCGATAGATATACATAACAAAGCCCTGTAAATTGACACAAGGTACGCCCAAAAGGTTTTAACCATAGCAACCGTAGCACAAGAGGATTAGTGACCGCAACATGTGTACCTACAACTATTGTTGAAAGATGTCATAGAATAGAGAGGTACAGAAAGCCGGCTCGATGTAACAAGCAAAATTAATGCCAGTCGCGAGTCAAAATCCATAGTCATTTATTCAAACTAGGCTGAGAATCAGCGCCTTTTGAACATCAAAATTACATAAGACAGTCCCCAAAACGACCGCCTTTCACCACTTCCTAGTGCTTTTTACTTGTGGTTCTCAAGTGTACCAAATGTAATGTGTGTGCGTGTGTGTGTGTGTGTGTTGTGTGTGTGTGTGTGTGTGTGTGTGTGTGTGTGTGTGTGTGTGTGTGTGTGTGTGTGTGTGTGTGTGTGCGAATGTGTGTGTAAGCGCAGGAGCTGTCGGTCCGTCCGAGAAAATCGAAATCGGAAGAGTGTGTGTGCGTTATGTGCTGACGCTAATGGTGCACACTTGGTTACCACAAGCAAAGCGCGTGCCTCTTCGTGAGATAATAATACTATAAGTACTTACCTATTTATTTTGTTTAGATGTTTCTTACCATTGAAAGTCTGTATAGGTACTACTAGGTAGTATTGAACGAATCATTTCTGGCCCTTTGTTGTGGTTTCGGCACAATAGTTGGTCGTTTTGGAGCGGCTTTATTTCTGTTCAAAGCTTTGTGGTTTTTAGAGCAGATTTTTGGCCATTTTAAAAGGGAAACTGTAAGCTTAAAGTAAATATTTTATGACCTAGAAATAAGTATCAGTGTCTTTGGATTTTTTAATAATAATAATAATTTTATTTCAGTCATAAATCGTAAACCCTCATAAGCATGCAGCTTTGTCGAAATAATGGACTAAAAACTAATAAAATTTCCTGAGGATAACATTCAGGAGTTCAAAATCTAGTCACAATCTCATCTCAGCGACAATCAATGTTAGAAACTTGTCAAAAATGTAGGGAAATTATAGGTTTTTTTGACATTCTTAAAATTACGAGAATTGCCCCTCAGATCGCTGCGATTTCATCGTGTGCGCAATTTGAATCGCTTGTGAATCAAACAAAGTGACATGAGTAGCTAACACAGAGTGTACCCTCCTCTAGGAACAAATAAATGTAAATGACGGAACAATAAAACCTCGTTCAGCCGTCCTTGGTAAATTTTCCCAAATCAGCACCTGTACATCATGCCTTTATCTTTTACAATGGTAGGACAGCCCATGGGTCCTTTATATTCCCTGAAGTCCCATTTACCAAAAACTCGGACGGCACTACGTAGATTTCTATATTGCAATAAAAACCGTATGAGGATGAAATAAGGTATCTTTTAAAGTGTGGCCAGTGATGTGATTGCGTGTTTTTGGTGTAAAGTTTTGGTAAAAATATTTTTCGCGAAAATTTACAGGGCTCATTGACCAGTTATGTTCATGGTTGCCTGTGTTAAGATTTTGATAGAATTTTGAACGATTTTATAAGTAGGTAGCTTTTAAGTAATTCGTCATAGCAAGCTTTCAAAGTTCCGTACATCGAGTTTATGAACATTCTCAATCAAATAAATCATAGCATAGCTGTTAAATATGTATCAAAACAATCTACATACTTATGTCTACATATGTACTACTAGCGCCATCTGCTATATATTAGCGCAACTGTGTGACGTTTTTGACGTAAATTGACGTCATTTTAGTAGGCAAGTTTTTAATCATGTACAACTCTAAACTTGTATGGTATCTTCTGTACTTTTCTTAATAAAATAGAAAGAAAAAGATGCACTGAAATAAATTTAGTTTAATTCGTGAACAAGGGAATCATCACCACTAAAACGAGCCTGAATTATTTGCCACTCCTTAACTAAATCAATACAATCATGTTTACAATGTTTTATCGAAATTAATTACTTACTCTTTCAAATATTCTAGGAAACAAATCTCATCTAAACGTGAAGTGTTTGATTACGACATAGAACAAATACATACATAAACTCACACCTTCTTCCAACGGGGATAGGCAGAAACTACAGAGCGCCACCTGCTACGATCCTGGTCAGACTTTTAACTAGGGGCAGTAAAATGACAGCCTATGTTTTACCACTTTTATACGAAATGTAAATAGTGATGTGACAAAAGAATCGATTCAT
Organism: Gortyna flavago; assembly: GCA_963669345.1. Lineage (NCBI taxonomy): Eukaryota > Metazoa > Arthropoda > Insecta > Lepidoptera > Noctuidae > Gortyna > Gortyna flavago. Next base: position 5,244,704 of record OY770148.1, read on the forward strand.
TTAATAAACATTCAGTTCAAATCAAAATTATAAAAATATATTTTTTTAGATCGATATTCTTAGTAGGATTTAGAGTAAAAAATTAACCTAAATTATCTTTAGTAAACTATGTATTTACGCTTTTTTTTAGGAGGGGATATCATTAAATGACCCCTCCCGGGAGCTCTGGGTGGAGCGGAAGGGAGTGTCAGACTCTTACTGACTGAAACCCATCCGTGTTCCTTCCTTAGCCCTTTATGTTCCGGGGCAGCGGTAACCCTTTCGGACAATCCAGCTGATTTCAAAATGATATGAACAATATTTGATTCTTTAAAGTTAAATAATATCAAAATTAAGATAATGTTTCATTGCATTTTATAATCACATCACTAGTAGAAATAGATTTTTTTTTTACGAAATGACAGTAAGAAGTGTTAGTTTACTGTAGCTAATTAAAAGTTCGACTTTAAATGTACATTTTATCGCGTTTACTCGAAAAAAAAAACAAATATCACGTCGTAAAAAATGCAATTATAAATAAAATTAATTCGCGTCAGGCGTGGATCCTTCACTAGTTTCTGCCCGCGATGTCATCCGCGTGAAATTTCTTGTTCCCCAACCCACTGCGTCGCATCGCATTGCCCACCTTTTTTTCTTTTTGCTCGGCTCCTAAGGGTCTTAGCGTGATGTTAAATAGACTTCTTAATTCTAACTTTCCTCAAGAAATGGGCTATCAAATGCAAGATTTTATATATCCGACTGGCGGTTCTGGAACGACCAGTCTCAGTGAAATCCAAATGTAGATTTTATATTTTTAAGAGCGTTTACGCCATACGGAATTTCATACAAACTTTCAAGCCCTTGTTTTTCGAAATGAATGAACCGATTTTTTTTTAATGAGACATTTTGAAAATGTTCTTAAGTAAATTTTTATCCTGCTTATGCGTATCGTCTCATTAAAATCAGTTCATTCATTTCGAAAAACAAAGGCTTGAAAGTTTGTATGAAATGCCGTACAGCGTAAACGCTCTTAACGCACAGCAGCTAAAAACGACACAGATCTTTCCAACTTACCTGCATAAATCCAGATTTGAGTAAAACATTTCGACACTTCTGGGAACTACCTAATTCCCCGTATGAAAGTACATCCAACCAGTTTTTCATCCCTCGAGTGAGGCAGTAACTAAGATTTACAAGATAATAATGTTGGTGTAGATGTGAATTTACTACCACTAAGTATTCTTTATTACCATACTAGGCAGCAGCCTGCGGTTTCACCCGCATAAGTTTCTCGTGGGAATATCGGGATAAAAACTATCCTATGTCCTTTCCCGGGACTCAAACTATCTCTATACCAAATTTAATCTAAATCGGTTTAGCGGTTTAGCGTGAAGAGGTATCAGACAGACAGATAGACAGACACACTTTCGCATATTTTATAATATTATCATGGATTTGTATAGTGCTTTCTAGGAAGATGTTTGTCGTTTGTTGGGCAGGGCTCATCTATCAGTTTCTCTCTGTGAAGGTGAGCAATTTGAGTAGCAATTTGAGGAGAGGGAGACCAAAAAAGGGGTTCATTGATTATGAGAGACGATGAGACAAATGGAAGGGATCGATAACGTGACGGCTGCAAGAATAGAACACACGCTTAAAACGTGAAATTCAAATTGTCTCACGTTTTTTGGAATTTGATTGATATTTCATGAAATAGTCATTCATTAGGATTATATGAACTTAGATGGTAACATTGATGATTTTAGTGATATAACTCTGTAAATACATAATTTTTACGATCGCCAATCATATTTTCTTCAACATACAACTTTACTCTGACCTGTAAATAGAAAAAAACGTAAGAAATTTCGCGGGGAAACCCTGGCGCTTCCCCCTTTATTAAGTAGATTAACCCGTTAATTCAGTAGCGGAGCTGATTGCCCAGAATACACCATTCGTACTTCTATGATTACTTTTGGATGTTTTTTTATAATGGTGCACACATGAAAAAACCTTAGCGGGATAATTGCGTAACACACTAACACTAATTTTGACAATCCAACAACATTCATTGAGTTATGTACGTTGTTAAGCAGACAATTTTTTCGAGCATATGAAGCAATAGGCTCGCAATTAGGATTTAGGTTATCTAATTAATTTTCTGTTTCAAAAAGCTAGCACAACCTTAAACTCTGCATACACTTTTCTATGTAGGTCACCGCATTGCAGTTTCGTCATCAGCCTTATGCGGTCTGCTGCAAAACTATTTTATTATAATCTATTTCTAACGTTTTCTGCTTTGCTCACCTTTGTAAATAACATTATTTAAATGATGATTAAGTTCACCTTATGGCAAATCATTTGTTGCATAACCTTGATTGAAAAATCTTAGATTTTCGTTAAAGTAACGCAACTTTTGTTACTGTAATCTTTCAATGATGGTTCATAAAATATTCTTCATCTATCAACCGAGTTCTATTACACATTAAGAGACCATAAAATAGCTTCCCCGTGTAGCTATATTTAGGTAGACGTACGTCTGGCAGTCAGATCCGCTACCACCATTCTGATTGGCTATTTTTTTTTTACCACAGTATGTGTTTAACATACAGTGGCCTCCAAAACTTATTTAGTTGACATTCTTCTACTTTAGCTATAATGCCACAATTATGATTTAAAATAAAAAAAATAACCAGGATTACTTGATTATTTTTTATGATAAGCCAAAGGTAGTTGAATTAGTCAATAAAAACGTTATAACAGTTTAAACATTTGAATCACTAGAATTTTAAATCATAATGTGGTGTCAAAGCTGAAGGGCTGGAGGGGCCCGTGGCTAAATATTAACAGCCGCACAGGTCGATCGATCAGGTTAAGGTACGCTTGCCGCGGTTGGTCTGTGGATGGGTGACCATCTTTACATACCGAGACCCCTCCGTGTCTCGGAAAGCACGTTAAGCCGTTGGTCCCGGCTGTCATTCGTGGACCTTTCCACCAGTCGTTACGTGTAGTCAGAAGCCCGAAAGTCTGACAACCAGTCTTACTAAGGGGTATCGTATTAACCAGTAAGTGGGTTGTGGAGGTCAGATAGGCAGTCGCACCGTGTAAAATACTGGTATTCAGCTGCATAAGGTTAGATTGGAAACCGACCCCAACATAGTTGGGAAAAGGCTAGGCAGATGATGATGAATGTGGTGTCAAAGCTAAAGTGGAAAAATGTCAATTAACTAACTTTTCGAGGCCACTTTAGGTACTATTATATTTTCATCTCACGAAGCGACGCGCGCTTTACATGTAGTAACCAAGTGTGCAAACACGCTGTGAATGTGTGCGTGAAGACATGTAGCCACAGCACATACGAGTAACACACACACACACTTCTGACTTCGCCATTGTCTCGGGCGGTACCGAGAGCTCCTACGCTTACTTACACATTACCAGCGTGCTTGTACGCTTGTAACCACAAGTAAAGTGCGCGTCGTTTCGTGAGATAAAAATACTGAAAATACTTACTTAGCTTATGACGAGAAAGAGATCGGTAAACGTATTTGTAGAAACGTTTGCATTCCAATCTCAGTCTCAATCTGTCAATAATACCCGTAATATACCTAAATATCAAATTTTTTTACAGGTTTTTGACATTGAATGTCGGGAATAGGCCTACAGTCAACCACATGCAGGTTTGGCTCTCGTCTTTCATAAATTGAATAAGGGATATATACTTTGTCCCTATGTTTTTCTTTTTTCATTAATACACTAGGCCTTTGTTTAGTAGTAGACAGCGGTTTAAATCGGCATATTGTGAGGGTTCTAGTGCTTATAAAAATAATCTATTCATCAAAAAGGTAAACATACAAGGACATACAAGTAGTTATTATTTACTATTCTGTAAAAAATCATTGCTCTTTGATCATTAACCAGAAAGAAAACAAGCGAGAGCGTTTATATAGAGAAACAACCACCCGCATCTCCTCTTAAACATTCTTCCATCTCTGTATCGGTGTAGGGTGAAGTGGGCGTCAATAGTAAGTATGATTACTTTCCATTGACACACACAACACCCTACACTACTGTCACCCTTTCACAGATTATCCATGCGAAGGTGACCTTTTCCAGCAAATGATAATGTATCAAAGAAGCTGGTGCGATCATCGGCATCTGCTGCCGTTCGCAATATACAAATTGTTTTGCGTGAGGCATTCGATAGTGTGGTGCTACTGCTGTTTTCATACTCCTTTATTTTTCACTTGCTTTGATGGAACATCAGAGGGCCTTGGCAATGTGAATTTTTGTCAGCGATAACAATAATGGACAAGTCAAAAATGTTGGATTGAATTATTTTAACGAAAAGCTGTCGATCCTGTTGAAAGTCGTTGCAGAAATACGAAACGCCTTGAAAGCACTTGCAAATTATCTAGGTCCTTCGGGAGTTTTAATTTAAGTTTTAATACACTAAACATGTGAATGTAAAATAATCAACAAAATCAATCTGAAATAAAAACGGAAATATTTAAAGACAATTTAAAATGTTTTGGAGCATTTAATGCTAACTCGTATAGTTCGTATTATATTGTGTTATCATAACCACTAAACCAGCAAACAACCATAACTGTCAACCCATAGACTTATAAAAAAAGATGGACTCCGCGCCACGCATATCGAATGTGAAGCACCGTACCGATCTAGGTATGTGTGCGTGATTGACGATTAGCGCTGTCGTGTCACGTAATGGCGGCCGGTCGGCATACTATGATGTAAATGTGAACGTGAGGCGTGTTTGTACATGCGGTCATGGCTACTTACTGTGCTTCACTTTCGATGTGCGTGGCGCGGAGTTCATCGTTTTTTTTTATGTCTATGTGTCAACCAAAACTTTTCACCTAAACGAGCACTTCACTTGCAGACTCATAGTAGGGCCAAACGTGTTAGGAATTCAGTTTATAACATGGCCGCTCTTCGAAAATATTTGTGCGAATACTTTGAAAAATATCCCATCCAATCCGGCCGCGGCATTTGTGCAGTATACCTACTCGTACAGTAGGTATCCCTCTGGAGGGAATGATATTATAATTTGTGCTACCTTACTTTAGCTAGAAGCTGCGCTGCTGGGGAGAGGTTGTTTAGCTCTGCTGTTATTCAAGGAAATGTTGTGTATGTAGTTCTCTTTTGTTTTATTTTTTCTTTTTGGGAGGGGCTCATGGTTAAGTAATAATCAGCCGCACGGGTTGATCGATCAGATTAAGGCGACTACGTGACCTAAAACGCGGTCACTATCGGGCTGAATCGAAAAGAAAGAGAAGCGCGATGACACAACGCTGGTAATTTATTTCAAAATATGAAACAATCATCTATTTACAAACTCTTTACAAACTACTTAATAATAAACAATCCATCACTGAATGCAGTTTGGCATTAGCAATTTAATGGTATATTTTTAATTATAATTAAAATTGTTAATGAAGAGATACACTGCTTTTAAAGAAATGTCAGAGGTGTAGGTATTTGAAGATTTTTTTGATGCATTAATGTACGTTTATTTGTGATTTGAGTTCCATCTCTGTTTTAAAATAAGACTTGGAAATATGTCTATTTTTTTTTGGTCAAAATTATTTACGGTATAAGAGATACACTGCTTTAAAAACCAACTTTTTGACCATTTTCAAGTAACCTCCGCCTTAAGTTATAACGCTTGCCGAGATTGGTCTGTGGATGGGTACCCAATTTTACATAGTACCGAGACCCCTCCGCCCTCCGTGCCTCGGAAAGCACTTTTACTTTAAGGCGTTGGTCCGGCTGTTATTCGTAGATCTTTGACAGTTGTTATACCGAGTCGGTAATGTGTCGACTCGCTGCGTTCGGTTTTAAAATCGGTTTTTGTCAGTCGCTGTATTGAGCTTACGAAAACCGCTATTCGATGTTAAAAGTATCGTGTATTATTGGCAACTTAGTAATTATTAGATTCCTTTTTATTTTCTAATTACCCGACTGTAGGAGAGCCCAAAAGGAGACATATATAAAAAAAAAAAACTTTCTTACTTTTCACATCTACTGCAAGCTATACCTACACTAATCTTCAAAGTAATGCTGACGCGCCGAGTTAGCGTACTTGATTACATGATCCGACATAGATGGAACGAACACTCGCGGGTTCTAATTAACGTAGCAGAGTGAGTTGTATTGTAAGCTTGCCGGCTAAGAATAGGAGTGCTCCATCACTTAAGTAAAGCGTGATTAGGTTAAAGTAGGAAGCAAGGCAGATTGATAAACCACTTTTTCTTATCAGCCTATATTGTTCCCACTGCTGGGACACAGGCCTCCTCTCTTCGAGATTGAGTGGGCTGTAATCTACCACACAGCATCCGGTTTCGGCATTATCTCGGACGGTACCGAGAGCTCCTGCGCTTACACATACAGCGTGTTTGTTAAAACATGTAAAGCGTTCGGCGTTTCGTGAGATTAAAATACTAATATGGAAGTAAGTATGGATGTAATCATTGATAATGTGATGTGATATAATTATGACTTGTTTATCCCCAAAATTGCTATAACCACTATCCCCCTTACTAATAAACGTATTATATCAGATGAATAGTTACACACCGATTTCTCTCTTTCAGTCGTCAGTAATTTGACTTTCGAAAGAAGAAGACAAAACGTTGTGTAACTAGCTATACAGACGCTATACAACGTTTATTAGTAAGGGGGTGTGATAATCCTAGTGTGATTATAACTAATCCTATGTGTCTAATATGTCCCATTTCAATGGAATGTAGGTGCTGTAAAGGTTGTCTGCAAAAGTCGACCTTATGTAATGTACATATAGTGGCAGTACTACAATAACTCTGGTTACGTTAGACCTGTCACCTGTCAAGCGAATTTGGAATGAGCTTTCAAATTTTTGTATTGGGTTTTTGTTTGGAAAAAACAGTACGTAAATAGTATAGCCTCGCGCGCGGTGAAGTTATGATGTTCGCTTGAAATAAACGCAGTAACGCCCGAGTGCGCGGCTGGTCGACACTTCACGTGACCAGAGGGTCGTTCTTTTCGCCAAAGAATTAGCGTTACCATTCAAGGTGGCAATGCTGCCAGTCTTCTGGGCACGTTTCCGGATGACAGCAGTGTAGACGAGTACTTTGACGCCGTGTCCTTTAGTTTTCGTACTTACCTACTAATTTGTATTGTTATTAATTAGTTAGCCATTTAATTTAGTATCTACCTAGTTATCTATACATTCGACGACACGGTTAGCGCAGTGGTTGAGCGATTGACTGCTGCGCAGCATGTCGCGGGTTCGATTCCCGCACGGAACAAATATTTGTACGACCTACAAGTATTTGTTCCGGGTCTGGGTGTCTTATCTATAATATGTATATATTTACAAAAAAAAATGTATATAAGTAGTTTATCAGCCATCTCGTTACCATAACACAAGCATTAGGTTGCTTAGCTCGGGACTAAATGGCGTTGTGTGAAATGTCCAAGGATATTATTATTATTATTATTCAATAAAGTTGACATCGTCTTACTCTTATAGTAACGATATATGATTATAACACCATATTACACGCAACACACATACTACAGCCACCTCCACCATCCTAAATACGACCTAAAACTCTGCCTACCCGCTCAATACGACAGATACCTAATTGCAGCCTACCCTCAAAGGTGACGAGTACCACACGGTGGTACGTGCCCCCGCATAGATCGAGCGACCCGGTTCTAATTAACGTGAAGTACCGCCTGCCATTAGACACTGGCGACGAGAGAAGCCTACAGTTGCTGTGAGATTTATTTAGTTGGCGGTGCTTATATTGATGAAACGGAACGTTTATGTTACCAATCGTTCTTCTTCTCATTAAAGACAAGTTTAATCTTAGCTTGGGTATCAGAGGTATAATTATCGCCTATAATTTTAAGACAAAATATATCATACGAGCTGCGCCCCGCGGTTTCACCCGCGTAAGTGTCGATCCCGTGGGAATGTCGAGATAAAAAGTAGCCTATATGTTAAGAGCGTTTACGCCGTACGGCATTTCATAAAAACTTTCAAGCCGTTGTTTTTCGAAATGAATGAACCGATTTTAATGAAACTCCATACGCATAGGCAGGATACAAAGGTCTAAAAAGTTAGCAGAGAACATTTTCGAAATATCTTATTTAAAAAAAGATAACTGGAAATCTCTGTTTCTATGGAAACTTTAAAATCGGTCTAATTTGGCTGTAACACAATTTTTCTAAAATGTTCTCTGCTAACTTTTTAGACCTTTGTATCCTGCTTATGCGTATGAAGTTTCACTAAAATCGGATCATTCATTTCGAAAAACAACGGCTTGAAAGTTTGTATGAAATGCCGTGCGGCGTAAACGCTCGTGTCAGCTACCTCCATACAAAATTTTATCAAATTTGGTCCAGCAGTTTGAGCGTGAAGAAGTAACAAAAATATAAACTCACACTCACAAACTATCGCCTTTATAATATTATTATTAGTGTGATTGTGTTGAATGTGGTGTGTGCGTATTGTGTGTGTGTGACGCATATTATTTTCCCCAAACTTGTTATTTTTTTGTGTTCTTTTTCTGCGCCATGTTTACCGCAAATAACCAATATAGCAAAATAGCAATAAAATAAACGTACTATCTTTCTTTCTTTTGTTTCTGAAATTGACAAACTGGAAATAAAAATTATTATTATTATAAAACTAGTTGACCCAGCGAGCTTCATACCGCCTCAGAATAAAAAAGCCGATTCATACAGAATGTATGAGATTTTTTTTTTATCTGAATATTCCCCATATATTTTAATAGTTATTTTGCTATTCGACCAAAGATCATAAAAATCGGTCCCGTGGTTCTTGAGTTATAAATGGTGTAACTAACCCGACTTTCTTTTATATGAATAGAAGATAGAATATGTAAAACCAGACCTTGCAAAAGATTTAGTATGTGCTTTACGCAACCCTGTAAAACTTTATTTTAGATATAAAGCTTGGTAAGAGTGCTTGCATATTGAAGCGGGTTTTCGGGGCCGACTCCCGGTACAGATCGCTGCAGGCTGATTTTCGGAAAAAACAGTTACATGTTTCAACTGTTTCTATGTGTGACCGTTTAAGTTATGGCGACTGAACTTTATTATGTAGTATTAAAGTAATTTTTCTAATAACATTTCTATTATGTTGACATTTTCGGAAACTAAACTGCAAACGCAGTTTATAAAGATATTATAAATCGGAATTTTACGTTGTGGGTTCAAACCCAGTCAGGTGCCTTAATTTGTGTAATTTATTTCTTCACCACTGCTCTCAAAACGGTGAAGGAAAACATCGTGAGGAAACCGGCATGTCCTAGAACCAAAAATTCGAATACATCATGTAAGTATTCGATTTTTTGGTTCGGATTAATAAAATAATGGAAATAATGTTCCCAGTGCTGGAACACATGCCTCCTCTCGGTGATAGGGAGTGGGCCGTAATCAACCATGCGGTCCCGGTGCGGGTTGGTGAATGTCTCATGTCTACGAATTATCAACTTATTAAAATAGAAAACGAAAAATAAATAAAATAGAAAACTTATTAAACCTAGATTCTAAAAACTCCGCACAAAACGAAATTACATAGGGGTGAACGAAAGAATCGATCTTTCATCCGTGAATATTGTCTGAAGGTGAATTTACCAACTTTTTCCTATTATTGTTGCCTTTGATAACGATCCAAGTGGATTTAAATGATAGCGAATGAAATGAATTTGTAGCCTATAAATGTCTATAAGTTTTAATGTAGAACATTAACCTCCTTATAGAAATTGTCTTAATTAGAGACAATTAAATGAATACATTCTGCAATGATACTGCCAACTTTTATCGATATGTTTTATTATACACCTCATCACTAGAAGCTACCGTAGGTGCTCAAAAGGGAATAAAGTTGAATATTTTTTATTGTTCCCTTTTGAGCACCACGGTAAAATATTGGTTGGTGCTCAAATGGGAATATCTTTGGTGCTCTAAAAATCAAACGGGAATACTCCACAATATCGATAAAAACAAAAGAAGGATGCACATACCCGTCGAGGGGTCCTAAATTAATTTAATTAAATGATAAATGATAAATGATTTTTATTTTGTAAGTAGGTTTGCACAAACACTTTTACACGTCATTCATATTTTTTATAAAACTAGATGAGGTCGGCGTTTCCTATCTGACTACTCTGAGAAGAAAGGCCGAAACAAACTCAGAGGTCACAGTCTCTTTTAAAGTCCAGACATAATCTTGGTCAGGTTATATAAAGACCATGTAGATCAATGTCTGAGATGGTCTTTTGAGGAAAGAACCACACAGATTGAGAGGACCTGTCCAGTCAGTGCAAGCATTTGTCAGAAATCGTGCAGCTCAACTCAAAACTTAAGGAGCTCAACGATTCGACGAACAATACCAAAGAAAGGACATTTGGGTAGGCCACATAAATTCCTCAAACTGCCAGACCTAGAAAAAAAACTAACAGAACAAAGAGAATAATAAAAATTAAACAAAAAAAATAATCATAAAATGACCCACATTGTCTTCACATGCACAATAATTAAAATAATATAATACTTTACAAAGTAAGCAAATGTCAATGTTTATATAAAATTCATTCATTAATATCAATGTGTACATAGAAAAAAAAAATTAAAACATTCAAAATGTAAAAAAAATTGGAAGCAGCTCAATCCCAAGCCTTTTTGTCCTCAATATAATCTTTAACGGTATAAAAAGCTTTCTGGCACAACTTACGTTTAATGAATGATTTGAATTTATTAAGGCTTAGATCTTGAACGTGGCTTGGTAGTTTATTATAAAAACGTATACATTGGCATCTGAACGAGCTACCTATTTTCTTGAGCCTTGTTGTAGGTATAACAAATTTGTGTTTGTTCCTAGTATTTATATTATGGACATCACTGTATTTTTTAAACAATTTTATATTTTTATGGGCATATAAAAGATTTTCATAAATATACTGAGAAGGCACAGTCATTACATTAATCTCTTTAAATTTGTCTCTGAGAGAGTTTCTCGGACTTAATTTATAAATTGATCGAACAGCTCGCTTCTGCAAAACAAAGATGGTCTGAATATCGGCGGCATTTCCCCACAATAAAATACCGTACGACATTACACTATGAAAATAGCTAAAGTACACTAAACGGGCAGTCTCTATATCAGTTAAATTACGAATTTTTCTAACCGCGTATGCTGCGGAACTTAGTTTTTTTGACAATTTATCTATATGTGGTCCCCACTGAAGCTTAGCATCTAAAGTTATGCCCAAGAATACTGTGCTGTCTTCAGGATTCAATTCCTCGCCCTTTATCAACACATTAGTTTTCACCTGCCTAACGTTAGGTAGCGTAAACTTAATGCATTTGGTTTTTTTTTCGTTTAGAAGCAAATTATTAACATTGAACCAGTGGACTACTTTCGAGATCGCGCTATTTACATCGTCATTAACCAACTGCTGACGTTTAAGTTTAAACAAAAGTGAAGTGTCATCTGCAAACAACACTATATCATGATTATCCTTTATGAGGTACGGCAAGTCATTAATATAAATAAGAAACAAGAAAGGGCCAAGAATCGAGCCCTGTGGGACTCCCATTGTTACTATAGATCCGGGTGATCTTTTTCCGTTAACGTCAACGCTTTGAATCCTTTTACTCAAGTATGAAGTAAGAAGATCCAGAGCAGAATTCCGGATCCCGTAGTGGCGGAGTTTCCTGATTAACGTTTCGTGAAGAACGCAATCGAACGCCTTGGACAAATCACAAAAGATGCCCAAGGCATCGCATTTATCTTCCCATGCATTATAAATATGTCCTAAAAGTTCAACACCGGCATCAGTAGTTGAACGACCCCTTGTAAAACCGAACTGTTTGCTATGTAATAATTTATGTTTATTAAAAAATCTTTGCATTTGGTCTAAAATTAATTTCTCAAAAACTTTACTAAAGGTAGGTAGTACAGAAATAGGTCTATAATTAGTGGGGTCTGATGTACTACCTGATTTAAATAAAGGTATTATTTTACTATATTTCATAAGGTCAGGAAACTCCCCATTGTCAATACAACTATTAAAGATAAGAGCTAGAGTAGGTGCTACAATGTCAATAATTGACTTAGCAACTTCTACAGAATTACCCCACAGATCTGCAGTCTTTTTTACATTTAAAGTGTGAAAGGTTTTAATTATATCTCTACAGGTAATATATTCAAAATGAAATTCCGAATCGCAAGCATTAACATTTTCCTTTAGCAAAGACTCAGCAACAGAAGGTGATGAGTTTAGGGATTTAGTAGTTGAAACGGGAATATCTGAAAAGAAATTTTCAAATGCCTCGGCGACTTGCGAGTCTGATTTTATTATGTTGTCATTAATAGACAGGCTGTAGTCAGTATCTCGGTTACTAGACCTTCCCGTTTCACTATTAATAATGTTCCAAGTCGTTTTAATTACATTACTGCTGTTTTTAATCTTTGAACCCAAATAACGTGACTTGGCCATATAACAAACTTTTTTAAATAATTTTGAATAATTTCTAACATACAAATTAAATTCATCAGTATTAACATAAGTCCTTTCATTGTACAGTTCAAAAAGCCGTGTTCTACTTTTATGAATACCAGTGGTAGCCCAATCACTGAACGATGCATTACTATTAACCGAGATAGTCTTGGGAATAAAGGTGGAGTCAAATTGTTTACAGTATATATTAAAAAAGTTATCATATAGATGATTAGGATCATCATGAATAAACAAAACTGGTAATTTATTAATGAGTTTAACTTTAAAAGCCTCCAAGCGACTTGCAGTTTTGGGGTTAACAGTGATATCCTTTTTAGCCAATTTTTTGTTTTGGTCTTGAATAGTAATCCTTTGCCCGCAATGATCAGAATCTAGTAAATTTATAATTTCTTTGTGGCTTGGTATAATATCTGTATAAATATTATCTAGGCATGTGGCACTAGTAGGGGTTATTCTTGTGGGCTCCAAAAATAAGTTTACAAGATTGTAGGACTGGAACAGACTTAAAATTTTACTACAAGTACCTGAGTTTTCTAATAAATTGACATTAAAATCACCACAAATGATAACAGACTTGTTTGAGTTACAAATCCTGTGTAACACTTCATCCATTACCTTTTCAAAGCAGTCATACAATCCTGAAGGGGGTCTGTACACACTTAATACAATAGAGTTCTCCAATTCTATACAAGCAATTTCAACTGTACGCTCAACAGATAGGCTCACAATATCGGTACGATTTTTAAATTTGAGCTGGTTACTTACTAAAATTAATGAGCCACCATGTATAGCATTTATTCTGCTGAACGAACTACCAACCTGGTGATTATTAAAATTAAACAAAAACTGGTGGCTTTTCAGCCAATGTTCTGTTATACAAAGAATATCAATACTATTAAAATTCATAAATAATTCTACTTCTAAATCTTTGTTCATAAATCCTTGAATATTTTGATGCACCAGGTTGATACTATTTACTGATTTAAAACTTTTTTTTGAATAATTCTGTACATTACAGCTAGAGGTTGCCTCTATTGTCTTAATTTCTAATTTAAATTATTAGCAATGTCACTAATTGTAACCAAATTATTGACAGAACTATTTAAAATGTCATTGCATTGCTCAAAAGAAGCAAGTTGTTTAGCCAAATTTTTGGCTGTAATAGAAAAAAAATAAGATAGCGACACAGCTATCTGTCGTTTATAATAGTTAGAAAGATAGTACATAACAATGTTATATCTATCTTGTGTCAAATAAAAATTATTACTAACATAATTGTTAATATCAACTAAATGGAACAAATTATTATTAAATGTCAAGTTATGCAATGTCATATTCAATTCAAATCTTAAGCTATTTTCTTCCTGTGGCAAACTGTTACTATAAGGGAATAAATTAATTTTACTTATTAAGAAACAAATTAATTAATTAATTGATTTATTATATTGATTTATTTTTACTTTATTTATTAATTAATTGATTAATTTTTCTTTTATAAGAACCTTGTTTTTTTATAAATAAAAAAATCTGAAGCAATTTAAGAGAGTCAATCCCAGGGAATCTCCATTGCAATGCAATCAAGGCGTCGCGCGTCGGTAAAGAAAAACTAGATCATAGCCTTATAACTGGCTAAGTGTACAGAGTACGGAATCGCCACACCGCCGCGCGCCGCCGCCGCCAGCAAAAAATATTCATCGACAACAATTAATTTAATTGTCTACAATGTGTGTTCCCTAATATTGTAGGTATTAACGTTACTCAAACAAAACATATTACACATGAATACAGTAAGTATCATGGAACACAAATTGTAGCCAGTCAAACTAATTCTTGTCATCTTTTTTGAGGCCAATTGTGCTAATAAAATTCATGGCACCGAAAGTGCATTGAGCACATCAACTTCTGTTACAGACCGCCATTAAAAGTCGTCAGTGTCATTTCGTCATGTTCTACAAACAACATACTTACTAAAGCACTAGTGTTTTAATTTTTTTTAGTAAAAAACAATACCTATATTTTTTTGTAAATAGATAATTGCTTCATATTTTGCAATAAATTACCACCGTTGTGTCATCGCGCTTCTCTTTCCTTTCTATGCAGTCCGATAGTGACCTCGCTTTAGGTCATGTGGGGACTACATATACATTGGAGGACCCAAAGCCAACTCACAGAGGCTGAACAAAATTACAATATTACGGTTAAAAAAAAACATTTATATTATAACAATAACATTGCCAATACCCGAATATACATCCTCGTCAATCAGATGTCCCGGTGATAACACGCTTAAACCGATATTAGGTATCAAGGCAATAATTAGCTGTTTATACTCCGAAGCTCATTAAGTACCCACTACCGCAACGTAAACTACGAGTAATGTTATACCTATACGTAAACAACGGTAGGTATACACGTAAACAATGTCATATTTAACCAGGATATAAAGTGTCAAATAACGGACAATGCCGCATTGTAGTTTACGGTCATATTACTCGTATTATGCATTTCCACAGTATACTCAAGTTTCCTATTTAAATATAATAATTAAATGACGGAGCACGGATTGATTTGTCAGCCGGGGTGGTATTGTGGTCGCGTGTCCGATTCCTGAATTGAATAAATCGTTCAGGTTCAGCATATTGATCATCAGTCTATAATGTTCCCTTTGCTGGGACTCAGGACTCCTTGCTGTGAAAGGGAGTGTGCCATAATCCCCCACGCAGGCCTAGCAAATACTCCTATAGGCAAGTAAACGGTGACACACTTGGTTTGTATGGAAGGTGTTGATAATGCCACCTCTAGCAGCGGTCACCGAAACGTCTCCTTGCTCTGTAGTTGTAAACTTCAATAACTTAGAAGCAAGTTATAAGAAGCGAGATACTTTATCAAAGGAAACTTTGAAGTTGGAGTTAAGGAAAATATATTTTGTTACAAAGACGACGGTATGACCTTTGATAGAAAACTATTTGAGTAGCTTTGAAAAGTCAATTAAGTTAAATTACGTGGAATTCATAGCATCTACCGACCACTTGGTTAAGAAACAATGGTCGAAAGGAATAAGTATTTTCACAGTCACGCCCGCCCACAGTCGCACACGTATAAGGGTCTAGCACAGTAGGTACTTCGTCCATTTTGGTTTGTTTTGACTACAGCGGAAGTGTGACTGTAATTTACATAGTTCTAATTATTTTTAGGACAAAATAATTACCTATATTAAAAATGACAGAAATCGATTCAGAAGAAACTACTTTCATAATGCGCCTCAATTCAGTTACTTACAAATTGTGTACGGAAAATTTTTGTTGTTAATCAAATTGATAAACAATTAATTCCTTGAATTTACAACAAGGCCTCCTTGCCTGCCTTAGCTTGTGCCTTTATTTTCTAACTTGTGATCATGGATCTCCCCCTATATTGCATAACTTTTTCTCTATTTAGTTTCATTGTATGTTTATCATTGTGAGGGGCTTGTGGCTAAGTAATATCAGCCGCACTGGTCGATCGATCAGGTTCGCTACGCTTGCCGCGGTTAGTCCGTGAATGGGTGACCATCTTTACTCCTCCGTGCCTCTCCGTTGGTCCCGGCTGTCATTCGTGGATCTTTGACAATCGTTACGGGTCGTCAGAACCCCGAAAATCTGACAACCAGTCTTACCAAGGGGTATCGTATTACCCAGTAACTGGGTTGTGGAGGTCAGATAGGCAGTCGCTTCTTGTAAAATACTGGTATTCAGCTGCACCCGGTTAGACTGGAACCCGACCCCAACATAGTTAGTAAAAGGCTAGGCAGATGATGCCTGTCTATTATTGTTTAAAGTTAGCTTGTTGGAGCCACCTGCTTAACAAAAATCTGAGGGCCTAAAAAGCCCACTTATGCAGAATCATAAAACAATCACTCAATTTCATCTGTTTGACGGTTTTGTATGGAGATTCGTAAAATGCTATAGGTACACCTCTGCCTAACCCTTCAGGGATATATAGATGTGAAACTGTCAAACAAATTAATTGCGTGATATGAATTGTTTTATGATTCTGCCAAAGTGGCCTTTTTAGGCCCCCTGTCCTAAGTTATGGAGTAAGTGCCTACTCAAAAATCTCAAAAGTAATAAAAACTCAACAGTAGGTCCTGCATTCGATCATTTCCTTCAATATAATTCTCTAAGTTCATATAACCATATCAAATGACAATTTTATGATTGATTATATGAACTAAGAGGCTTGTTTTGATAATTTAATTATTCTAATTATGTAAAAACATACTTGTTAAGGTCGCGAATCATATTTTGTTCGACAAAAAACCTGACACTGACCTGCAAATTTAAAAAAAAAACTTAAGAAAATTTCAATTTCGTGAGCTACCTTGACGCTTCCTCCTTATTCGAAACTCATTAGGTCAGTTGGAACAGGCAGACTCCGATAGACTTACGTTGCACAGCATCCATAGAACTCTCGCTCACAAAATAGCACAAAAGGAACTGAAGCAGTACGGCCAAAGATTTATCCCTATTGTTTCCCAATCTCCCCCGCTTAGGGGCAAAACGGGAAAAACGAAGCAGTCCAGTTGAAATGAGGTCAATCACTTTTTGTCGTAACGTTCACTTGTCTCGGATTATACTGCTTCAATATCAAGTACCTCCCACAGAACAGATGAGTACCTACGTACTTAGCTACATCTGGATTTCATTTACCAGGCTTGCAGATCGATAGGGTACTGTGAAAAATAGACAAGGGATTTTGAACTTTATTCTGCAAGGGATAAGGTGGAGATTTGAGTGGTGTGTTTAAATGAGAAAAACAATGTATCAGCTGGTTATCTGCCGCGTAAATTCTAAGGCTTGACTGGAACGGGTTATGGGCTCGAAGGCGTTGGCCTGGCAACCTATAACTGGAATTGGGATAATAATGATCATTTTGTAGGAAGGAACAATAGTGAAAAACAACAACAATAATTAAGTTGGTCAGAAACAATAGTTAAGTTATTAAACTTTAGAAAAATTTTAAATATGAAAGTACCTACCTAGTTTAAGTCTTAGCAGGTACTCTAGAATCGAGAGTAGGTACTAAGCCTCAAAACGCAAAAAACTTTTAAAACTCAAGTCTTTAAGAATTATCATAAAATTCTGATTCGATCCAGAAAAGTCTTTAAATCATTTTACGAAACTGCATCGATTGGCATCATACAAACTAATTAAGAGCACTCTCCTTACAACGTTTTAATATAGCTACAACCATAGATATAAGACAACAACACAACACAACAACACTATGGCTACAACGGTTAAGGTAATCCCCCGGCCCTTACCGTTTTAATATAGCTAGCCCTTACCGTCACGTCTCAAAAATCAACCCTGTCCATACAAAGTACTAAATTAAGGGGTATTTATAAACGTTGTTTAAATGGTTAGCGACTGTTTAACCATAATTTTTTGACGTTTATACGTCTCTAGACGTTAAGCTACGTTTATAAATATAAAGATAAAAAGAAAGCAGTGGTGGCCCAGTGGTAACTGCCACGACTTAAGAGTTGTAGGTCGTAGGTTCGAACCCAGACAGGCGTTTTATTTTTTGTAAATTATTTCATCACCAATGTCTTCAAAACGGCGAAGGAAAACATAGTGAAAAAACCGACATGTCCTAGAACCAAAAAAAATCGAAGACATGTGACACATCTACCGCGCGTATGCGATAGTTTTTTAGTTTAATTATAATGTTGTATGTAGGTATTTATAGTATTTTTAAGTTATATTACTATTGTAAGTATTGTATGTGTTTATAAGGGCCTTGATGCCTGAAATAAATGGATAAATAAATAAAATCTACCAACGCGGGCTGGGCCCGCGTGGTGGATTACGGGCCACTTCCACTCATCGAGAGGAAGCTTGTGTCCCAGCAGTGGCAGACATTATAGACTGAATATGTTTTATGAATAAAGGGGCTTATGACTAACTACAATAGTGTTAGATTATGAGAATTATCCGAAAGAGTTCAAACCTTTTAAAAACACAAAAAAAGGTAAGTCACAATATCGACGGTTAAGAGGAAATAAGTGAGGGGTATAAGTGACAAAAAAATTAAATGTTCAGAAGAGCCGTACAAAGTTTTAAATTTTAGAAAAACTGACGTATTTTGGTCATTTATGAATTTTTTGCTAGGGCATAAACGCCAAAAAAGTCATCGTAGAGCCATGAGAATAAGCGCATTCGAAAGAGCGGAAAATTTTACGTAGGATGGCATCTCATTTTTGACCAAAATGTCGCCTATGGCCCTAATTCATTTTTGACCAAAATTTCGCTTTTTGCCCTACTTCCTTTTTACCGTCGATATAATATACCTACCTACCCATTTCTTTCGCATTGATACACGCAGTTCACAAATACCCCCATTTAACTAAAGGTAAACACTGATGAATACAAAATAACCGCTTCTCATAAAATATCTAAGCAAATTCGTCTCAATTTGATTGTCTTAATATTCAGACCTACAATATTTATAGCACAACAAATGTATATATCAACAAATACATTTCAGATAATAATACCATAACAGTAACTGAACATCATGCTGTCAAAGATCTCCTTTATCCACTTAAATATTATAACAGCACCGTAATACGTAGTATTTGATGCACAATTATATTATTAAACACATATAACTCATCAATACTAATGCGAGTAATTTTGATGTTAAAACTTTGAGTATATGGGCCGTGATCACAAAGATACACGTAGGTAACGCAAGAGCAACTACTTCGCGTGAAAAAAAAACTGAACCACGTGCACACAAACATTACAATAACTCTTTATCAACATCATGCCATATTCCTCTCACAGACGTGTGAGTAATCCCATACAATGTTGTCAGACCCCATCAATAATGTTTTAGAAAAACCATTCATATTTGAGCGATGCGAAACGCAACCTCCCCTGTTAAACGGGTTAACGCTGGAAGGGAAGAAGGGCCTTAAACCTCTTAACGTCTTCGTGGCGGGTGAATAAATAAAATTCTTGCTGCTTAGTTATTGATACATAATGCTGTTAAGCTTGGCTGACTTGTTTGCCAAGTGTGTGTTCATTTGTACATGACGTGCAACTCAATAAAATTGCTTAACACACTTTCTATCAGAGTTCGGGGGTTTTGAAGGAAATTCTTAATCCATTGCTCCTTAAGGTTAACCTTTTAACCGCTTACGCCTATTTCGACAAATATTTTCGTGTCCATTTCGCCAGGGTCGTATTTTACGATCAAACACCTCTGCTTTTTCATTTAGGTAATTACGCTGTATCATTGACCTCTATTAAAGCAAATACAGGTTAGTGCGCTGTATTCTATCAGGTTTTTTTTTTCGGACACAAAAACTGTTATGAAGTCGGGCGGTTAAAAGGATAAAGGAAGTGTCGAAAATTCTTATACCCAAAAATTTTACTGTCGGCCAGATTAACAGACTTAGGACTGAAAACCAGCGAAGCAATAGCTTTTTGCGTCTTTAAAGGAATGTACAAAATATTGTTGGCAAAAATATGATTTTTTATACTTTCAAACGCAAATAGCAGACAGGGGGTTAATTCTGGACTTTTGCTGTAATAGTAAAAAATTATCAAAATGTTACAGTACTTTTTTTCTGGTACTTTAATTTTTGGGTACGATATTTCCTTTGTCTGCTCAACAACATAAATAATTAAATAAATGACATTTGAAATAAGAGCGTGTTACACAATTACCCCAGTGAGGGCTTAGACAAGTAGTGGTGATCGCTTTCAAAGCGTTTCGTATGTCTATAACGCCTTTCAACAGGATTGACCATTGACTTATAAATCATTGGGATTGAAATTATCTTTTGAGTAGCTAATGTCAATTCATATTCAATACATTTTATACTTTTCCATCATTGTTATCGCTGATAGAATGTCCCTTTATATCTCTGCTTATGAATTGCGTCTTTTTGATGGAAAAAATGTCAAACATGTAAATAATAAAAAAAAAACTTAAATCTTGTCCTTTGAGAAAAACAAACAATCCTTGTAGGTACTACTGAACAAAGACTACTTATAACAATCGCTATACCGACCAGCCGCCCTCATATAGCAAAGCACTTTAAGATGATGAGAAAAAAAAAATATGAAAAGATGCAAATATTCATATTTCGAACTAAAGTATTGTCGAAATGAAGACGTGTCGGAGTTCCGTATTGTCGAAATAAAATCTTGTCGTATTACGGTTTGTCGAAATTCTGTTGGTAAGTCATACAAAACATATTCTTAAAGAGCATTGTTGGACCAGATGTCACGACTTACGAGTTGTAGGTCGTGAGTTCGTACCCAGGCAGACTACTATTACTTTTTTATTTCATTTCATCATCACTGCTCTCAAAACGGTAAAGGAAATTTGATGTGTGATTGTGATGAAACCGGCATGTCCTAGAAACAAAATTCGAAGACATGTGACATCCCGCCCGCGTGTTGGATTATGGCTCACTGTCTCTGAGAGAGAGGAGGCCTGTGTCCCAGCAGTGGGAACATTATCGGGTGATTATGATATATTCTTTTTTTTTATGTTGCAATTTGCCTACTAGAAATAGCTATTAAAAGGATAATAATTTTAGCTACACACCTACTCGTCAGTTGTTCTATAAAGCCAGTCGTATGTCTCAACCCCAAAGGAGTTCCCGCGATTTTATGTCGATTTTATGTACGTGTCTCAGAAGGCCTATACATCCCGGTGCCAACTCGAAGACATCTTTATAGACTTCGCCAGCGACGATATTTTGCACACTGTGCTACTGTGTTGGGTAAACGAATTTTTAAACAAGAGTAGACATTGTTGTGTTCTTAGCCAGAATGTATGTCTCTAGTCTAAACACCTTTAGCTAAATCTACAAGTGCTCGAAAACTTCTGACATTTTTATATCTGTCTATCTTCTATAATAGTAATAATGCTCAAGAGTTTTTGTTTGTTTGAACGCGCTCATGTCGGGCTCTTTTTGCATTTGATATCCCAATTCTTTAGGATGGCTATAGGCATAACATCATGCGTGCGTAGCGTGGGCATTCGATGCGATGCGACGGGGTGAGTCGTAGGAATAAGAACAAAACAGAAATATCACAAAAGCACTACCTTTAATATAGCAAAAGACTGCTTGGTAATAAAACTGAAAAGCGGTGAAGGTGAGAACGTCAAAACTTTTCAACTTCCTAACGTATCAAATGATATGAGCGCCATTAGATACACAGTATATTTTTTTTGCATCATAATCATGCAGGTGTCAAAATGAGCCTACATTGAGCTAGCAAAACAAAAAATTCTAGTACCTAGCTAGGCAAGGCCAGACAAATGCATTTTACTCGATCCTCGACCACTCTCATATAGCTGCTTCCAGCCTTACCACGAATAATATCGGGATTAAATTATTTTATGGCATCTTTAATGTCCAATAAAGTCTCGAATCAAAAGAGTTAATCATAAAAAAATCCACCACTTCAATCTTGTTCATAGAACCGTGGTGTTTTTAATAATAAAAATATTCTAGAAAAACGAAAAAAGCAATCTTGCAGTAACCATACGTACTCCTTTGTGAAATACACCCGAATTTTATTTAACAGCGGAGAAAGTTTGATGACTTGTTAAAACAAATTCGCTGATCCTAAGTTTCTTTTGTCGAAATATTTCTGATTTAAAATATATTTTGGGCCTTATAAATGCACAAATATTTCATTAACGTATTTTTGGATGCGTCATCATAATCTGCCTAGCCTTTTCCAAACTATGTTTTATGATTCCAGTCTAACCGGATGCAGCTATATACCTGAATTTTACATGGAGCTACTGCCTGTCTGATATCCACAACCCAGTTTCTGGGTAAGACCCTTTGGTAAGACTGGATGTCAGACTTTCGGGCTTCTGACAACCCTTAACAACAGTCAAAGATCTAGAATGACAGCCGGGACCAACGGCTGCACACGGAGGAGTACGGGTATGAAATGGATGGTCATTCATCCATGGACTAACCTCGGCAAGCGTAGCTTAACCTTCGATCAACCCGTGCGGCTGTTACGTCTTAGCCATGAGCATGCATAAACACTATAATATGCCAAAATTCAAAGTCAAACAATGCTAAATGACGAATGTAAGTGCTAACAAAATATCTTTGAAATTCAAAGTAAATACTCTAATTTGAGAAAAGCTATTCAAAGAATTGAACTAAGTATGTGCTTCATTAACGGGGAATAAGTTCCAAAATAATAGTGAGCGGCTTTTAACGAGCAAAATATTTTAACGAGGTTCCAACTTTATTGAATATCAAATGATTTTTTTTATTATTATAAACATTCTCCCTAAACCTTTAGAATGCCTATGAAATTAATTCGTTATGAAAAATATGTAATATTTTTGGATAAAATTAAACTTTAAAAACCAACAAAAGTTTGACAACCAGTCTACATTACCATGTACTACAATGCTGTTATGATGAATAAACAATTTATTATTATTATTATAGTCTTATCAAGGGGTATCACATTCCTCTCACTAGGTTGTGAAGGTCAGATATACAGTCGCTCCAACAGTAGCAAGGGCTTTCATTTTTACAGTTCAACAATATTCATTGCGTTATTTACGTTATTGAGCAGACTATTTTTTTGAACATATGAAGCAATGGATTAGCGATATCCTTCAAAATCATTCAGATTGTGATTGATATGCGTTACGCAAATATCGTGCCGAACATAATTAGGAAAAGGTTAGGCAGATGATTTGGATAAAATGAAGCTTAACTAAACACATGATGCAAATTTCCACAAGACCATCGCATTAAAGAACTTTATTTTTAAAGTGAACAGTCGAATTTACGACATTTTCCTCCATCCAAAAATTCAATTTCATTTCATCATTCAAAACAAAGTGATGAATAGAAGACAAATTCTTCGTAAAGCTACACAGAGATGGATTTACGGCAGCTTTCAAATAACACCTCAACATTAATTTGTCAAAAGCAAAGCCTTAGCTTTAAATATGAGCCGAAACAACTCACCTCAAAATTACTTCATAAAGACGTTTATTACTCATTTAGAAGATAGAATAACATATTTTACGGAATTAGTGGTAAGTAACTAAATCTATGTAAATCCTCTAAAGTGCTTTATTCAATGTAACATGTCCAAAGCTGCGCAAACTTGTGGAGGTTAGTTTGTAATTAAAACTATTCGTCAACGGGGCTGCCGGACTAAGTTTATAATGCATTGCATTTTGATGTGGTATGTCTAATTTACACTGATATCAGCTTAACGAGTTTACTGTTTCAGTAGAGGAAGTGATAGTCTGTTTTTTTTTTTAACTCATTTTCATTAAAACATATGTGTTGCTGGGGAGTTTGTTGCAGCATTTCTTCCTAACTAAAACACTAAGAAGTGGTGGAGGGCAGGTGTTTTGGTGGGCGGCATTATTTAATTCTGACGTTCAAAATTTTTTGATTCTCAGATTAATATGAATAGACATTTTTTGGAACGAAATTCTATAACGCGTCTTGTGGTAGGAGTTGACTGGTAAAAATCGTCACGTAAAAAAAAATGTGTTATGCCCCCTCCATGCGACTTTAGATTAATAGTTTTCATGGTCTTCGAAGGTACTAAAGCCGATAGTGAGGGCAAAATGAAAATTCAAGATTTTTCATCATCGTGGGTGTAGTTTCGTGGTTTTCGAAACTGCTAAAGCTGAAAGCGAGGTCAAAATGAAATTTATGAGAGCTTCTAAAAACATGTTCTGTGTTAAAAAGGCGTATTAAATTCACACTAGGCTCTCTCTCTGTCTCTTTCTCATTATATACGAATGTGAGTGCGTGCGAGTATCGCGTTCCTATCGGTGGTCCTCCGACCGCACATATTTTTTTAATTTAATTTCCTTCATACACGATGCTACAACTTAGTGGCAATTTGAAGGAGTAAGTAGGTGTGCTCGAGTTCATTAGGGGATCTGATCCCTGCCTCTGGGTGGACCGAGAGAAAACACAAAGAAGACTGAGATTCGTTTACAGTCTTTGGTTTATCTTACGCACATAATAATTACGGTCTATCCTGTCTTCTTTAAGATTTATCAAGGCTTAAAAAATCATCCTTAAAAAAGCCTTGAAAAATCTGGCCGCTTTCAGTTCTAACAATCCCTTTATCACTTTTCTGGTTTCCAACGTCCGTCAAATACAATTTGGAAGGACGTTGCGGTTATTTTCTTACAAAAAACTTCAAATAAACACAATTTAAAAAAGAAAAACTTCTTCCTGAAAAAACATTTATAAAATTTTGGGGCATTAACTGCAATAACAGGATAACGAAAACAGTTCGCCTTGAGAATGCAGCAGAAGGTCACGACGAGGAAAATCTTTCTCCCCGTTACCCTAAAATAATACGGAACTTATACAAATCTTTGCTTTTTCCTGTCAAAAGATCTATTGAGTTTTCACCCTCTTTATCCTTATGCCAAGCATTTACCTGAATTATTTTTACTGTTGCTGATCTTTACTGTAATCTTATACTGCCATTTCGTAGATCCTGTGTCATGTTGGACAGGAGGATTATTTTTACTGCTGAATGGGCCTGCTCTTGACAGGTCATCGCTTTCCATCAGGCGTGATCCCTGGATCACGCCACTCACTCTACACACTTGTTCACTCTTGCTTTGGACACAGGTTGCGGACTATACCTGACATATACACAGTCCTACTTACTATGGAAACCCTAGATAATGTGAGATCAGCTCATACTGGGGATCTCATAATGACATCATCTCTAACTCGAAGCGCAGGAGGGACGCTCGTCGGATGCTTAGCTAGATCTGCGGCCGCGCGCCGTACCACGTTTCAACCCGAAAATGCGTATGATTCATTTATTTATAGGCTTAACGTTCAGCACTAACCCTTTGTCATAATTATAGATCTCGCATTTAGGTATATAAAGTAAAGGAAAATACGGCACTTTCAATTAGCGTACTAGTACAGATTTACATATTTCTTTAATAGATTTTCAACTTTATTACTGAAGTATAAGGTCCAAAGTTGACGGGGAAATTTGACAGTTTCGGATAGCTTGATGTGGTGGCGTCTGTAAATACATAATTTAAAAAAAATGCATCCAAAAGTGTTTATAAACATCTAAAATTTATCATTTCAGCCGAATGACGACCACTGCTGGACATGGGGAAGGCCAAGCATCGACCGGTTGTGGGCTTCTTGCATCCAGCGGATTCCTGGATATATTATCTAAAAAAAATGATTACATACTACGTTATAACTTAGGTAAGATGGGTTTTTTTTTTATATCAAACAATGTATATTTTATCAAAAAATATAGGTTTGACAAAACCGAGTCGAATCATAATAGGAATATAAAAAGAAAACAGAAAAAGACAGAACCACGTCCTCCGTTCTTTACAAAGTTTTGCATACAAACAGGATATCAAAAGCGAGGTGCATGAACAAAAATTAAAATTCTACCGCAAATGTAATGAACACGCCAAATGAGAACCCACACGCAATTGGCGAAAATAAGCCTAATTTCCTCCCTAAACCATTTCCTACCTTAACTGATTGAAATAAAGTTGTTATTGAAATAACAGAGGAGATATAAATTTTGATTGGGTTAGATACGCTGCTAAAGATAATAATAGTAGGAAACGTGGGGTTGTTTTTGATGATATTAATGAAAATTACCTTAGGAAAAGATGTTCTTGCATGGTGGAATGGATGGAAGATAAGATACAATGACCTATCCCATACACACAGTTACCCACTGCCACTTATGCTTGCTTACTCTGCAAGCTATGTCGATGAAACCAGTTTTTTTCCGGATGATTTTATCTTATCTTTGTCTATAAGAAAAGATAATTTTCTTCAAGTCAAGAGAATTTAACACGTTTTAAGTTGACAATTACAAGATTCTTTCGTATTTACTGAAAACCGACTGAAACTTTCCTACAAAAACATAAAACAGACTTAAAAAAAAAACGTGTCTAAAGAAAACAGTTTTTAGACCTGCACTTTAGATTTTTGCCACCGACTCCGAAATCATAGTTATTTTTCACTTTGTAGTATTTTTTCTCCGGCTGTTTTTCTTTTTGTATTATTGTTTTTTTTTTAATTAGTAAAACGGTACGATGTTCGTAGAAAACCTATTCAGAAAACGCCAATAGTTGTTTTACTATTTCAAGTTTCTTTTCATTTTAAGAATTCTAAGTACAAAGTTTTTAATTAAGTAATTACAATTCATAAAAAGCTCGTTATCTAGATCTTCGATAACAGATAGCATATTTATTTGTAGATAGCATTTTATTTTATTTGAAACGTGTTAAAAGCTTCGTGGCTAATGACTGAAATAAAAAAAACGACTGCGGGTGAAATCTCGACCTCTCACAGACAGCATTGGAAAGGAGTGGATTTTTTCTCCCGTTTATAGTTCCCTATTAGGCATTAAAATAAGACCTTTATGTTTAATCCCTTTGTTATATGTTTTTCTGGTTTTCCTATTAAAAAATCCCACCTGATTCTTTTGGTGTTTTTTTTTGCTTTTGGTCCAAATGTAAATGCAATTCAATATTCTATAACTTTGTACACGGATCTTTTTGGAACTAACGCCACCTTCTTGACTTTTCAAAAGGTCTTTATATACCATACAATTGGATAAGAAAGATTATAAAACAGAAGAAGAACTAGCAGGAGATCGAAAAGGGGTGGGGAGGGGGGAGGGTGATCAGTCCGGAATAAATCGTCCTTTCACAGTTATTTTACCGCAGACAGCAGCAACAGCCACCTTATTGTAACGAGAATAAAGATCACAATGAATTTAACAGTCCTGTCAGTGCCAGCAACGCAACCGCAACCTTATGAGAATGAGAATAAAGATCACTGTGATTTGGACAGCGATGCGAAATCAGCGATAATATAACTGTGAACGGACTGTACTTGATACTTATTACCATCACTGTTGAAACGTGTCGTTTGCTTCTAACGAAAGATTGAAAGAAAGAAAAATAGGTTTATTTGTCACGGAAACATGTGCATAAAAGATAACTAATTCTAATAATAAGGAAAAATAAAAATTATCCATACCAATATTATAAATTCGAAAGTAACTCTGTCTGTCTGTCTGTATGTTACCTTTTCACGCCTAAACCACTGAACGGATTTCGATAAAATTTTGCTGAGAGATAGATTGCATCCCGGGGAAGGACATAGGATAGTTGTTATCGACATACCTCGCGGGCGAAGCCGCGGGCGGAAGCTAGTATATACGTATATCTATAATTACGAGCACAGAGCAGGATAGTCGACGGCTGGACGGCTTCCACTCAGCATAATGACGATTCATTCCGGTCTGATTCCCTGACCCCCCCCCTTCCAACCCCCCTCCTCGAGAGCCCCTGCTAGTTCTTCCTCTCGGCACTGACTCTGTTAGTGAACTGGCATAATTACTGCTGATATTGGAGTCTCTTACATCTGTCTAGAACCTAATAACAAGTTCATGCTAGCAGCCTGTAGTTATTTCCCAAAAGGTAAGGAAGAGGTATGCCCAGTAATACCCACGTTTGGACAGTTGTATTGTATGTTGTTGTTGTGTGTCCCATGTCATAGCCTATTGCCATCAACCGGGCATACATTCAGACTCTGGGCTGCTACTGGGAAAACTGGGAAAATTCGTAATGCAAAATCCAATAACACTTTGCCCAACCTAACCCAAGAGTTAATTTCTCTGGTTGGGCAAAGTGTGTGTGTGAGTGGGCAAACTGTGTGTGTCCGAGGGTAAGGTCTTGACCTCACGCTCAGTAGTCGCGCTTGCGAGCTCTAGACCAACAAGGCTTTGGTCCGCAGCTTCGCTCGTTTAGTGGTCGAAAATTATCCGAACGATCTACCGGGTTTAAAAGTATCCTAGGTCCTAACCCAGGTCATGGTCTACCTGTGTGCCAATTTATTCATAATCGAAATCCGATCTATCGTTAAGGCGTGAAAAGGGAAACAAGCAGACAAACTAACTTACTTTCGCATTTATAATATTAAATTAAGTGGATGGCTTTGCAATAAACTAGCTGTGCCCCACGGTTTTACCCAAATAAGTCTCGATCCCGTGGGAACATCGGAATAAAAAGTATCCGATGTCCTTACACTTTTTTTTCATTTAAATCGGTTCAGCGGTTTAAGCGTGAAGAGGCAACAGACAGACAGACACTCTTTCGCATTTATAAAATTAGTATGGATTAATTGAATGGATTTGCCAATCATGAAACCCAGCTTACATAAAATATTCGTCCTT
Organism: Gortyna flavago; assembly: GCA_963669345.1. Taxonomy (NCBI): domain Eukaryota; kingdom Metazoa; phylum Arthropoda; class Insecta; order Lepidoptera; family Noctuidae; genus Gortyna; species Gortyna flavago. Next base: position 5,273,523 of record OY770148.1, read on the forward strand.
GAATCGCCAAAATCTGTCTAAGTATAAACGGAAATAACCCACACTTTTTACCTCTCAATTCTAATGAACAAAAAATCTATTTGAAATACGGTGTAAAAATACACACCCCAGTGGTCCGATAATTGCCTACCCTCAAGGGCAACCCCTGCCCATAACTTAATGTGATTTATTTTGGGGCGGACATATTTTTTTCAAAATTACACGCATTCAGCCTTCGGCCTATAGAAGCCTATAATCGGGGCGGAAGGAAATATATTTATGGAGTTCGATGGTTATAGATAACTAAAGAGCTAGATATCTACTTATTAGTAAGGGCAAAATAATTATGAATATTAAAACCATGTTTAGGTAAGGTAAAGGTTTTAAGCCTGCATGCCTTTCCCATGCAACCTCCACGAATATTTTATATGTTGATGGCATGTGGCTTGGCTATGATGGCATGGGCTCGTGGCTAAGAAATAACAGCCGCACGGGTTGATCGATCTGGTACACTTGCTTTGTTTGGTCCCTGAATGCATCTTACATACCGAAACCCCTACGTGCCACGGAAAGCACGTTAAACGGTTGGTCCCGGCTGTCATTCGTGGATCTTTGACAATTATTACGGGTCGTCAGAAGCCCGAAATCTGATAACCTGTCCTACCAGAGGTTCTCGTGTTGCCCAGTAACTGAGTTGAGGAGGTCAGAAAGGTAGTCGCTCCATGCAAAACACTGGTAATCAGCTGCATCCGGTTAGACGGAAAGCCGACCTCAACGTAGTTGGGAAACGGCTAGGCAGATGATGCAGAATCAGATGATGTGATATAATAAGAATGATGACTTGATGATTTAGAAGGATAGAAAAAATACTAAAGAATGAGCTCGGAGAGCTGACAGCGCGCGTCATAATCTTCTTCGTGTCGCTGGCACGAATGTATTTTAGAACTAGTTGGCCACTACTTCGCCACTTCCACGGCGGCGTCGCCGGGGGCAGTAAAGAGGTCACTTTGACTGCATGTTTTGAGCCACAGAGGGCAGGATAGGAGCTGGAACATGATTTGAGACATAGCTCCACAATCACATGCCCTACTGCCACCTGCTGCGCGTCATGATGTAATAATTAGATGCAATTCTAGGAATATTTATCAAAACTACGCCTTATATTGTCATTACCTAAACTGTGCAAGTGCGTGTCTTTGTGTTGTGGAAAGTGCAGATCCTCGTCCGTACGTACGTGACATCGTGGACGCGCCATCGCCACGTGGCTAAGGAACCCTCACCGTGTCTCCGCCATAGCTCACCAGGGATGTACGATCCTCATTTCCCCACACCATCAGCACCTACTTGCATCATAGAACCGCCCCTCATACAGTCCACTAATAAAAAATCGTTTTTCACCCTAAGGCTTTAAGCCGCCGCAACAGTAAAGTTAAATCAATGAAATTCTGATTTTACCTGCTTCCTAAGATCTGAAATCAAAAGGGCCGGACAAGCTCTTAATTTTCAAAGGAATGCCAATTCTAAAAGTGCTTGATTGATCCTTTGAAAGTGAGAATTCTGTTTGGCCTGTGAGTGCTTTTAACGCATAAAAAGGTTAATACTAAGGCCCAACTGAAAACTGGTAGTTTTCAGTTGGGCCTTAGTATTAAACCTTTTAATTTTGGCAATGCTACGTGGGCGTCAACTTTTACAGTATTATCCAGTCAAGAATAAGTTATCAAGTAATCCATTACTATCCGTACTAATATTATAAATGCGAAAAAAAATTGGTATAGAGATAGCTTGAGTCCCGGGAAAGGACATAGGATAGTTTTTATCCCGATATTGCCACGGGATCGACACTTTTGCGGGTGAAACCACGGGACACTGTTAGTAGTCTTATAACTTTATAAGGCACAAGTCTAAAAGAAAGAATGAACTAATACCATTGAACAACACATCATATATATCAGATGTTCGAGAATCGGTCTATAATTTACGGACGGCTATTGGTTAAAATTAAGACTCTTGTATCTTTACCGATAATGAAGCAAAGACTTCAGGCTTTGCATAGTAGACCCTCCCTGGAAGTACCTATCACAACATAAATGAAGCTTACGATTCGATTACAAAAAAAAAACATATTATTTATTATAATTCAATAGGTAAACAAAACGATTCGTTTTTGTTGATAGGAATCGAGCATAATAATTATTACATACACATAAATTAGGACAGTGTTGTTTAAGGCCCATTATAATAGGGGTGAGAGGGGGGAACAGGTATTCTATTAATTCATTGTTTCATCGAACAGCTAATTAATTAAACGAATTAATTAATAAAGCTACCAAAATACAAACTGTAAGCTCTTAAAACTTTGGAGCCTGTACGTGCACACGATGTGCACTTAGTTCTATGAAATAGAGAGCTTTAAGGGTACGAGTAGGTGAATAAGAGACGAGGTGAGCAAGAGGTAGAGATTTCGAACCGTATTCGCTACAATGTTGACGTAAACCCAGTTTAATCTCAATCATGATTAACTTAGATCGAGAGGGTTGTAAAACACTAGAACTTATCCCCATAAAACCCAAAACTTAACCCTTAAAGTCGGTACTAACATAGATAGGTACGTAAACTCGCCTTCTTCCCAAGGAGTTCGCAGAATCTACAGAACACCTCCTGCTACGATCCTTACACACCAACTCCCTGTGGTTCGTTTACGTTCATACATCAGCACCCTAATTGCCTAACGACACTCAATCGGAATCTGAATCAATTTGAGGCAAATTGCTAATCCATTGCTTCATAAGTTCGAAAAACAATTCTGCTCAACACTAAAATAACGCAATGAATGTTGCTTTGCAGATCTAGTTTTGTATACAGTCGAGTCTTTTATAACTGAACAGACAGCTGTGCTGCTGGGGAGTTTGTTGCGCCACTTCTTCTCCCCAGCGAAAGCACTAGGAAGTGGTGAAGGGCGGGCGTTTTGGGGGGACTGTCTTTTGTAATTTTGACGTTCGAAAAGTGCTGATTCTCAGCCTAGTTTGAATAAATGACTTTTGATTTTGATTTTGGTTGTTGACCGTCAAAATGAAACCAAATTCCGATTAATAGGTAGTACGCAATTGCCCCACTGCTCATACGCCGGTTACGTGTAGGTACTACGCACCTGACCCTCTGAAGAACATCACCAATAAGGTCAACACTAAGTCTAGGAAAATTAATTTTATAGAAAACTAGCTTCCACCTGCGGCTTCGATTCTATATCCTTTCCCGGGATGCAATCTATATCTCTGCCAAATTTTATCGAAATCCGTTCAGCAGCTTAGACGTGAAAAGGTAACATACTAACAGACAGTTACTTTCGAATTTAAAATATTAGTATGGATTGTGCATTATTAAGTCAATACAGCAATAGCCATTACATAGTACTGTAAAAGAATGAAAATTGAGATTTGAATATACAGACAATTTAATGAACAATGAACCTTTTGACCGCCACACGCAAAAAAATCAAAAACGTGCCCTCGGCGTCAAAGTCTGTTATGTAGTGGAACCGTGTCGTGCTGGGCACATTTTGGTTTGTCATCTATATGACTGTGGCGGTCAAAAGGTATTTGACTGACTTTAAGTCAAAAAACAAAATTACTAGATTCACAAGTCACAGAATAATCAGGCCATCAATTAACTAATGAATTTCATATATCTAACCGTAACTATTGGTAGTTACGGTTATATCACATACTAGCTTCTACTTGCGACTTAGTCCGCGTGAATTTTTTTGTTCCCCCGACCCACCCCTTCGCATCGCATCGCCCCGCCCAGGCTATTACTTCGTTTCCATTTAGCGTTCTGACTTTTTCTTATTTTTTATTTATCCATTTATTTCAGGCATCAAGGCCCATATAAACACATACAATACAATATTAATATAAGTAAGTAAAAAATACTATAAATACATACAACATTATACTAAAAACTAACACTAACAAATTGCTTGGCTCTTAACGATCCTAGTGATGTTAACGTCGCCATCTTGTTTTGTCAATACAATTTCTGTGACACAATTTCACAATTAATGTTCAAGTCATTCAGGGGCTTAAATATCGTTATACCTCTTCCATCTGAGTAGTAGGTACTTGATAACATGCACGTAAGCGTTTGACGTTTTCACGGTTCATACTCATTTTTATCGGCCTTGATAAAAATGAGGATGATCATTAAGTCACACATTTTTCGGTCGCAGTCGGTCGTGTTCCCATCCACTAAGTTGCGAAGCCATCTTCTCTTGATGGGTAATTCGGGGAGATTTTAATCTGAGTAAATAATGGACGGAATTAATCAGCCCGCCATTATCTCAGTTTAGAATGAGACAGACGCTACTAATGGATCTGTAAGAATTTAATTCCGATTGTGAGAGAGTTTTATTAAGCTATTTGGGTTTTATTGTTGAACTTTTCATTAATAAAAAATAAAGCATTTTTTAAGGGTCAGCGTTCGATACGAATATGAACCATATTCTTATGTACATAACGTTAACATTCGTATAAGCGAATGTGAGCAAACCTTTAATTAGAATATGAACATTGGTTCTATACCAATAATGTTCACATTTTGTATCCGACGCTTATTAAACAGAGTAAACGCCAAAGTGCGGTTTGTTAACCATGCCTTAAGAGAGAACAGTTACTAATTGAAAGCCCAATAATATAAATCCAGTCATTAGGATGAGACAGTCATTTATTCCGAAGTATCTAAGAAAGAATGGTTCTTTTATAGAGACGAAGAATTTTTTGTGCTCTCATAATTAAGTATGTCCAAAGTCGATTTCTATTAATCGATCAGGACACATAATGAGCTCCTATTACTTCCTAGTACCTAATATTTAAAAGAGATCATCTATTATATGATTATTATATACTACTAGCAGCCCGCCCCAGCTTCGCACGGGTGCCTAAAATAAAAAGAATAAAGGCTTCTTCAAACAGGCGCGACACGCGACGCGAATCGCGAGCGGTGATTCGCGTCGCATGTCGCGCCTGTTTGCAGGAGCCTTAATTGCGATAATATGCATTGAGGATTATAGCCATAACTTTTGATGAGTAAATAAAATCCTAAGTATATTATTATTTTCCTAACTTTTATTGTTATGATAAATGCAAAAGTAAGTTTGTTTGTTTGTTACCTTTTCATGCCTAAACCACTGAACTGATCACCCTGAAATTTTGCATATACGTTGTCAGGTGTACAGAAACGGGCATAGGGTACCTACCTTTCATCCCGAAAAAAAGTACTGTTCCCGAGGAAAACGTTATAACGATAATAGTTAGCGCCACGTGTCTTTTGTCTTGATCTAGTCCATACTAATATTATAAATTCGAAAGTAACTCTGTCTGTCTGTCTGTATGTTACCTTTTCACGTCTAAACCACTGAACTAATTTCGATAAAATTTGGCAGAGAGATAGATTGCATCCTGGGAAGGACATAGAATAGTTTTTATCGACACGAAGCCGCGGGCGGAAGCTAGTATAATATAAAATGTAATCCTTCCCTCTGTGCCCCAAAACAAGCAGCCATAGCCACCTCTGATACCGACGCTGCCGTGGAAGTGGCCAAGTTTTGGGCTAACAAAAATTAATAGACTGTTATGCCATCGATATAACGAAGAAGTAGAATATAATTTTATGCAACTTCTCGAATAAAATTAGCAATTTCACTTCCTAGTAAGGGCATTAAAAGCTTTTTCTTATCGCCATAACGATGTGAAAAGGCTATATGAATCTTTCAATCACTTCAGAAGTTCAAAGGGCCAGATTTTATTTCATTACACTGTTTGACCATCCGACGTCGGCAATTTGATAAATTGCCAAACGAAAACAAATTAACTGAGAATTTATGCAAAATTTAAAAGAGGAAATGCAACGCAGTTCTGGTATTGACATGAATGTAAAGTCAGGGAAATTATTTGTAAGCAAATTGACTGCCAAATTGAATTATCAGCCTATTAATGTCCTCCACTGCTGGGACACAGGCCTCCGCTCTGTGAGAGGGAATGGGCCATAAACCACTAAGCGGGCCAACCGCGAAGAAATTGTTGGTTCTAGGACATGCCGTTTTCCTCACGATGTTTTCCTTCAATGTTTTAAAGTAGTGGTGATTGATTTTGAAGGATATTGCTAATCTATACCTTCATATGTTCGAAAAATCTGCCTGCTCAGACACTTGACAAACCACTGACACGCCATTATCAATTTAGGACATTACGAACGTTTGACACTATAGTGATTGTGACTGATAATGTGTTACGCAATTAGCGTGCTGGAGCATAGGTTAATTTACATCATGGATATTTGTATAAAAAAATTATGAAATTTAAAACACGCAGGCGAGGTTGCAGGATATAAGCTAGTTATTATAAATTAATTTGCAAACTTTAGATGTTCGACAACTTTCAATACAATTTTCTCGCAACTTCTATATAGGACGTTTCAGACACTAATTTCTCTTTGATGCCTTTAACTGTATTATTTTAAACAATCTCCACTTAATCCTTATATTGAATTTATTAATTAGCGAGTGGGATCATGTTAAGGCATCTGTCCTACAACCAGCGAGACACGACTAGCTAACAAGAGCTATCAAAGAGAGTACTCGCTCAGCCTCGCTCGCTTGGCGAGCAGGACACTCGCTGAGAGACTCACTCTTGGTAAATATGCTTAAAATATTTTTTACTTGTGTTTACCAAGCGTACAAACACGCTGTGAATATGCGTGGAAGCGCAGGAGCTCTCGGTACCGTCCGAGACAATTACGAAGTAGTCGGAAGTGTGTGTTATGTGCTGACGCTACCATCGTCTTCACGCACACATTCACAGAGTTTTTGCACACTTAGTTACCATAAGTGAGATAGAAATACTGTACCAGCGAGTAATCGCTCGTCACTGTCGCGTACTCGCCGCTCGATACTCGCCCAACTCGCTTTTAGTTGCTAGCTACAGTCGCTTCTCGTTAATCGCCGTTGGTAAGACAGGTGCCTAAATATGTTGGTGCCTGTCTGCGTTATGCTATCAAAATTCATATTTTGTTGTTATTAACCTAACCGTAATTAAGTTTTGAAGATACGATATAGAGGTCTTTTGATGAACTAATTAGATTCAGCGGTAAATTATTTTGTAATTATTTAATGATCAAAATTATTATATCATTAATTAAAATAGCGATGTTTAAATTTAAATAGATACCTAAGTGAATTAGAACTACTATTAGAAAATTAAAGTTGGTTGTGAATGGTCCCATTGAATATCAACCGTAAACCAAAGAAATTTTATTCGAACCAAAAAAAATGTTTTCATCACTGCTCTCAAAACGGTTAAGGAAAACATCGTGAGGAAACCGCCATGTCCTAGAACCAAAAATTCGAAGACATGTGACATCTATCAACCCACACTAGGCCCGCGTGGTGGATCACGGCCCATTCCCTCTCACAGAGAGGAGACCTGGGTCCCAGTCTGTGTGTCTGTGGACAGTCCTTCCCAGTCACCTTCTTGAGGTCGTCGCTCCATCTAGCTGGGGTTCTATGTCGGTTACTGCGGTTCTTCTCCGAATAACTTCATTCCTGATTTTATAAAACAGAATTTTATACAAACAATATTGTATTACCATCCTAAAGTAAAACGATTAATAATAAACCGAATCGAGGATTTCTATTAAAACAATCAAATCCCTCGAGAACAATAAATCTGTAATCAAAATTTCGTTGAAGACCAATGAAGTATCGTCGTTCAATTGAAGTATTTTCTTAAGGAATATCTTGTCGACGTATACACAAATTCTTGGTTGTTAGTGGCACCGACAGTTAACGGTTGCTTAAACACCTTGTTTTATACTTAAATTAAACGAATACCACGGTTTTTAATATATCATTGGTCGTAGCCAAAGGTCGTAGCAATCAACATCCACAGGAGCAAGGTCTTTCAGAATCGTTAGTTTTGGTAGAAGCTAGCGTTTAGCGGTCTTGTTATAAGATTGACATTGCCAGTAGGAGTAGTGCTTCGTTACAATTCCTATTAAATGTATCTTGAAAAGTATTAGAGCTATACAGTAATAATAATCCTCAAGACAGTATTTTGGCCATGGCGACCAATCTCAGCGGAGACCAGCATCAAGCGCGGGAGATATTGTAGTGCACAAGTGTGTGCAGACACAGGTGCACTCTCTCTTCCTTCACTCTCATAGTCCGATGAGACGGCAATTCGACACGACCGAAGTAATAAAAAGCGCAGGACCGAGGCTTAACGTGTTTTTCGAGTGACGAGGGTTTTTCCAACTTCAAAATTTCTAATGGAAAAATCAAATAACACTTTGCCCAACCAGTGAATTAAACCCAGGACCCCACGCTCAGCAGTGGCGCTTGCAGCCACGAGACCATCTATGCAGTACATAGTTAGTGAAGTGCCCATGGATCACTATACATAGGTATCTGTGGTGACTGGTGAGACATTGATTTCAAAACACATCAAATATCAAAAAGAAGACACTGAAACATACTGTTACATTAATTCGATATAAATTATTCGGTGTTAAATAAAAATTTACACGTGAATAATTTACTGTTTTATTGATACGTCACGTCGTCGGATGTCGTATTTTAATGAATACAAAACAATTAATTATTTACCTACATGACCTGCCTCAATAAAATAAATATTGAGTCGACAACGATCATAATGGCGATGTAAACAATTTGTATCATAATATATTGAACAAGTTTGTGAGCATAAGGATGGAAATCTAGCATTCTAGCCGAAGTTCCGTGAGGAAAATTCGTGTTGGTAGATGGCACATATTTTCGAATTTTTTGGTTCTAGGACATGCCGGTTTCGTCACGATGTTTTCCTTTACCGTTTTGAGAGCAGTAGCGATGAAATAATTTACTCAAAGTAAAGTGCCTGTCTGGTTTCGAACCTACGACCTACAAGTCGTAAGTTGCAGCTGTTGCCACTGGGCCTGGGGCCACCTCTGCTCCCGCAAGTCCACATGCACGTCTGCAAGGCAAGGCCTAATAATGTCGTAAGTAGGTACCCGGAACTTTTCATCGGGTGTAAAGTAGAATATGTGCCAGTTGAACATAACATAACATGTGCATAACAGGCAAAATATGGGTGCACTACAGTTATACATCAGCTTAACACTTCGCGGAATACAGGCGTGACGTCAGTGTGTTAGAAAATGTAACAATATAGAACCAAAATATCACGACAAAGGCGAAAATTTAAGAATATACCAAACGAAAGTTTAACAAATGGTGCCGTCGATCAATCGGTCGGTATCCTCGCAAAAGTAAAATAAAGATAACAAGCGTCCTATCTCAAGGGACTGAAGAATAATGAGTTGGTTCGCCGTCCGACAAACTTGATACAAAACCAAACAATGGCACAAAGATTAGATAATGAAACCTGGGAATTGAATGACGAAATATTAATCAACTCTGAGAAAAGAAAATTAAATATTTTTGGGATTATGTCTGAGAGAGAATTTTGATACGAGTAAATCAATGGGTAATCAATGAGTTGACCGCGAATCAGCAAACGTAAAGAAGGACGCCCTCAGGCTAGGTGGAGCGACGATCTTCGCAGGATGGCTGGTAGCAGTTGGTTGAGAGTTGCCGAAAATCGAGTTGAATGGCGTGCATTAGGAGTGGCCTATGTCCAGAAGTGGACTGCTATGTAATAGGCTGATGATGATGCTATTTAATAGGATGATGATGAATGAGTAAATTACTGAGACAGGGGGTGAATACTGTGATGACGACTGATAGAGATGTATGCAAGAATAAAACATTACACAAACCGCCTATGATGATCCCACTGCTGGAACACAGGCCTCTCTTTGAGAGGGAATGAAAAAAAAGAGAAGACACGCTGCGCCGAAACCTAATTAATTGGGCAGAACGATGATAAAATAATCAATCGTCACTCAAAAGTCATAAGATAGACATAAAATATTGCCAGCGCATCAATTTTCTCGAGTTTCCATTGAGTCCTTTTGATTATAAAATAAATATTATCATATGTTATGGCCAATCTAAAGCGAAGTATTTTTTAAGGCATAAAAGAAAATTTATATTAATTTTATATCTTCAGGAGTCGTTCCTTTTATGTATTTATTTTAAATTCTGGGAAAAGATATGTTTTTTTGTTTACTTTGGAATACACTGATACTGTATTCATTTTTATTGAAAGAAACGATGATTTTCTGATCCTTGAGCTTCAGACATCTGGTTTTTATGATGTAAGTTCCATCTACAGTTAAGAGAAAAAATATGCTTCAACTACACAATCTAAAAAACAAAATTTTGACGTCAGCAAACTGTAGACGACTTTAATATTGATGAATGTAAGGTTATTTACTCAAGTCGATAAAATTTCAACCAGTGTGCGCAAATTGTGTCCATGAATTCAGTAAATATATGATTCTAGCGTGGAAATTTATCGTCGACTATAAAAAAAACACAGCTGTTTCAGAAAAGTGTAATACCTACGCGGTCATAATGCATTTAACAACCATTTTTTTTATAACCCACGAAACGTTAGCTCTACTGTAACTAATGAGACAGAATTGAAAATAACATAGGAGGACTCTGTGTTGTTGAAAATAATTAAGGGGAAGACCAAAGAAGCGATGCGTTGGGGGTGTCTACCATGTCTACTTTTAATGACGACTAATAGAGAAGTATGGAAGAAAAATACATGTTACGCCGACTCCAAATAAATTGAGATAAGGGCAGCAGGATGATGATGAAATAATGAATATGTTTAGCGTTAAAAGTATTTAGTAATTTCTGGTGCAAACGGGCCTAAGTGATCTAAGAACGAGAAGCTGGGCCCAGCCAGGGCGAGCCCTACATCCAACGCGATGAGTGTTTATATCCTATTAAATATTGATTTTCCTACAGTTAAGAGGTGGAATCCATGGTAACAGAGGGGCAATTCTCGTAATTTTAAGAACGTTCACAGTCTAACCGCAGTTTCAATCTGTCAAAAATACCTCTAATTTCCCAAAATTTTTAACAAGTTTTTGACATTCTCTGTCGCTGAGATGAGATTGTGACTAGATTTTGAACGTTTTTAATTACGGGAATTGGCCGTCTGGTTACACTTCGATGTTCCTGCCAGCCTGTATTTGAGTATCGTCCATCATGAAGGATATTGTTATTCACCAGTAGACAAGAATTAAAAAGTTTATTCAAAATCCAACACTTTATTAATATTCCCAAGAATTATCAACTTCAACATAAATCTATATAAAGAAACGAATTGATCACGAAACCAAAGCTATCGTGATTAATTGAGCAAAGTTAGTAATATCGACTCGAACAAACTTCAGAGAAATGAGTACTAGTTACAAAGAAAATAGTAATTAAAACTTACCGAGAGATTAATTACGTTGTGACGAGATATCAAAACTTTGTCCTACTCATTCTACTGATGTCGTAATTAGAAATCTTTGATGTGAAGGATTACAAAGAACAATTGTATGGAACTATTGGAGGTTGTTCATGCGGCATAATTGGTTTGGCAAAATGGTTAGATACAAAATGACAAGGGGTAGTCTTACAAGGGTTAGATATAAAAAATAGAAAAGCAAACTTTTATTTCAGACACCAGTGTTCTCAGACACCTGTCTGCTGTTACGGCACCTGGTATCTCACAATGAACTAAATTTATGATTTATGAACTAAATTTTCTCACAATGAAATAAAGATTGGCGGGATTAGATAAGGAGCTGACGTGATTTCAAAGTAAGGAAGCATTGAGTGGTCATAGTGAATTATTATTATTATATTGGCCCTTGAGTCCATAGGGTTAGTAACAATTTAAATTAACTTCTAGTGTTTGTAGGCTACAGACACGGATAAACAATTGAATTCAGCGTTGAGCTGCATCCACCTCCGCAACATCGGGGAATCCCACTGATCTGCGAATACATTGAGAATATTGTTGGTACGCGTCATCAGGGATGCACATACTGACTAAAACCCATCCGTGTTTCTTCCTTAGCTCTTTATGTTCCGGGGTAGCGGTAACCCTTTCGGACAATCCCGCTGAGCCGCAGTAGCCTTAGGCGCGATTGGTCCAATTCGCGATTTGTCCAAATCACCTTATTCGCGATTGGTCTAATTCGCGGTTGGTCTAATATATTGAACGCATAGGTTACCTGTTTGCCCGCTGACCCACAGGCTGCACGCGTCAACGGAGAATGAAAGATAGCTTTGAAAAATGTCAGTTTAACTTGCAGGCTAGCATGTTACAACGAACAGCCAGCGATCTACTTTCCCTTACAATTTCACAATTATCTTTATGATCTGCAGAGACCGAGTGGCCCAGATATTTAAACATGTTCACCCTTCGCATTGGTTCCCCACAAAATGTGACATGTGGATTACACAAATATGTTGTGAGATATTCGTGTAATCCACATGTCGTATTTTTTACTGCCTGCTTTAAAAACCATTAGTTAAGTTATAATAGAGCCCATGATTCTTTCCTCTTTTCTTCATGTGCATTATGAAACCTCTACGACTGGCTATGCCAAAGTAAAAGACGTTGCATTTGGTGGAATATCATCACAAATCGATTGTTTTTACACTATAATGGACAAGCGCGCAGCATCGATGGTGGCTCGAGTCATGGCTAGCCCCCTAACAGAGTTCTAAAAATGATAGCTGACAGAGTGGACAGTCAATAAATTATGTAGTTCACTGCTGGAAGTTACTTGTGTCACCGTATCGTGTTGTTCACTAACCCTATATCACATTCCTAAATTTTTCGTAATTTCACCTGTCACTGTTTGGCTCTGCATCACCCAAAGTTTGACTGGTACAAAATGCCTATGGCATTAAGTCCGCTTGTATAAATTATTTTGCTTGAAGTATTAAATAAATAAATATATTATGAGTCTTCGCTCGAAATAAAGATTGCATTTACATCCTCCATAAAGTTTCAACACGATTAACAAAAGAAAATAGTCCCGCATAATATTATGACACTTTACTCTCAAAAGATAATCATTGAATATAATATGTCGTTTAATGAACATCGTTTAGGGATCCCGCAGTTTCCAAAACCGTGACACGTAAGTATATTATACAATTTGCATGCCTTAAATATCTTGTAGAGGGAACGAAGGAGTTATTCTGATAGATACCTCCTCGTATGTGTGGTGTGAGAATGTGGGAAATCGTGTGAAGGTAAATTCAATGATAAATGATTTTATTTCTATATTAAGTAGGATGATAAAATTTTTATCATCCTACTAATAGAAATAAATTATGTTTTTAAACTAGATGAGTGCGGTGTTTCCTATCCGACTATACTGAAAGGAAAAACCGAAACAAACTCAGTGGTGACAGTGTCTTTTAAAGTCCAGACATAATCTTGGTCAAATCATGTGAGGACCATGTAATCTATATGGTCCGGTGTCTGAAATGGTCTTTTGAGGAAATACTCGTAACCATACCGATTTGAGTGGCCCTGTCCTGTCAGTGTATGCATTTGTCAGTAATCGTGTAGGTACCTTAACTCAGAACATTACTAACTTATTAAATGTCTGATCAGCTTATTTTTAAATAATAACTTTGCAGCCAGCAAGCTGATGTGTCCTATAGATTCGCATCAGTATTTTTACGTTCTCTGGACGTGCCGTGCATCTATTGGAGCCTATGTGTTTTTAAGGCGCTGTGTATTTTTTGTGTAAAAGTTGGTAACGTTATTAGCATCTCATTTCATCTTTTTATTACAGAGATTTACCGAAAATCTAGTTGATTGGCGTGCAATAGGAGAGGCCTATGTCCAGCAGTGGACTGCTATAGGCTGATGATGATGATAATGAGGAATTTAGGTTTATTATTTTTTTAAATCATAAGAGGTATCGATTAGTAGTTTTTACTCGAAACAAGAAATCGTTTTGCAGTTAAAGGTCACACCACTTATAATGTTTGGTTTTTGCTTTCAGAACTCCGAGGAAAATCCGTATTGGCCGCAGATTTTTATGCCATCCTATCCAATCATCTTTTAAAAACCGAAAGCGTCATGCTTTCATGAACGCAAACGATGTTTGTTCACTATTAAGGTTTTCGAACTACGCTCAATACAAATTCCAAGCAAACACTATATACTCGTACAGTGCAGGGGCATCGACTTTTGCTGTTCCAGACATTTTGACCATGTATTGCACTTTTATATGAAAAAACTGTATTTTTTGTATAAACGTATAAGCTTATTTCGTGGGATACAAAGCAAGGTCTCATATCCTCTAGAGACGAAAGATTAAACGAAGCTGTATAACACCATTGAAGAAGTAAACCTACTTACTGATAAGCTCCTCAAGTCTCATAGCATTCACAGCGCACCAACATAGTTTCAACCCAACGTTCTCAAGTCGGTTGAGGCAATATTGATGAAGCTGAAGCTCACAGTCTAAAGAACATTATTGGAAAAAGATTTGGAGCCATAAAACCTTAAGCTCCCGGGATTGCATTAAATTGACTTGTGTAACAAAACTGCTGACACTTGAAATTTTGTAGACAGAACCGTAGAAGTTCGACAGGGAAGTTTACTAAGATAAAGTATATTTGGGAATTCATCATCTGCCTAGCCTTTTCCCAAATTCAAACTCAAAGCATTTATTTCAATTAAACTAATACAGGCACTTTTGAATTGTCAAGAAGTCGGTCAGTCAGAAAATAAGAAGCTAGTTGCCCACTCCAAAGCGTAGGTATATGGAGAAGAACGGACAAGAAACTCCATGGACACTCTTTTAAATTATATTTTTACAAAAATATTAGAGTAACTAGTTAATTTATAATTAGTATGTAACAAAAACCCTGTTGTTCCTTCTACCTAAGTTTTAAGAATCGGTATACATACATATTAAAGCAAGTCATTTATAAAAACTGTTCAACAAAAATAATTAAAATAAATATTTCATTATTAGTATTTCCAATGTTTAACTGATTTCTTACCTCTGCAATGCTGCATGAAGCGATGACGCGAAACCAGAAAGAGATAGAACATTCCCGCCACTCTCTCTGATCGGTGCCGCTGCGCCGCCGCGCCGCCGCTGCCTATCTACCTAATTTTCTACACAAGTTCGTGACCTTATCAGCTGTTGTTTATCACTTTAACGAATGAATCTTTGAAAATGTTGACACGGTATTTTTAAGCGCAATTGATAATTGTTAAAATTAAATTTACACATCACTACATTAAAAAAAAAACAAAGTCGACGCGTCAGTCACATAAAACTTGTACCTAATTTATTATGACGTCTACTTGACGGCCACACGGAGATGCTGTTCAATATGACCACCTTGTACCTCACACTGCCGGTATTGTACGTACGTAAGTGCAAACGTAACGTTGGAATGCCATCACCGACGGTAAAGGTAGACTCGCAAGACGTTCGGTAGTCTGCGTGATTCTACATCATTGCAGTGCAGTCACATTTTCCAAGGCATATTAATATACGTATTAAAATATTCTGCGTTAGAATAAGACATGATCTGGTCAACGTTTACGTAAACAAAACAAGTCACTCACTACGTAGGTCAACAATGAAATCAATAACATCCGTTCGGAAGTAAGCTGCGCGGGAGACTAAGGAAGTGATTTGCAGGGCGGCGGGTGGCGGGGTAAAGGGGGCGGGGGTCGGCACGTGGTACCGACCCTCGGGCCGTGCGCCGCGGTAGTTTTTGGCGGCATCTTCTGTCGCGTCAAGAAAGCCGCCGAGCTCGTAGGCTATTTAGCGAAATAAAGATGTAGGTACTTGTAAAATCAGATACTTACTCTAAACATTTTTTTGACTGTGTCGATTTTTATAGTTATTTGATTTTGACCTCTCGACTAGCCAATGCTTAATTTTTTTTAATTATAATTTCATCAATGTTTTGCTTGTAGATAAATGTATACGTCCCTAAAAGGAACAACAGGGTTTTTGTTACATATTGTATGTGAGAACGATGTAAAAAAAGACGTACGTGTTAAAAGCGTCCAGAGTACAGCAAATAGTAGTTAACAAAACAACAATCCAAAAAATAAGCTCAGGCAGCCCCAACTAAGTATGTTGGGGTCGGTTTCCAGTCTAACCGGATGCAGCTGAATACCAGTATTTTACATGGAGCAACTGCCTCTCTGACCTCCACAACCCAGTTACTGGGTAATACGA
This sequence comes from Gortyna flavago, assembly GCA_963669345.1. Lineage (NCBI taxonomy): Eukaryota > Metazoa > Arthropoda > Insecta > Lepidoptera > Noctuidae > Gortyna > Gortyna flavago. The sequence goes on from OY770148.1 coordinate 5,289,705, forward strand.
TACCCCTTGGAAGACTGGTTGTCAGACTTTCGGGCTTCTGACGACCCATAACGACTGAATTAAAGACCACTTTTTATATAAACCCTCCGTCCACCGGCATCATAAACACCTAAAATAATACATAGGTATCTGTTTGTTTTTGTGGTAGCCTTGAGTCTGGATTCGTGCCCGATTGATGGTAATAGGCTCGCCCCTAGTACATGGGACTTAAACATAACTGGCGAATGTTGGTGTGTAACCTGCATTCGCGATAATTTGCCAAAAATTATAAAAAATAGTGCTAGTCACTCTGAAATCAACTTAATTTCCATTACTTTTTGTTTAACGTGAAATAAAATCAATTTGAAACAACAGTTTGAATAGACTTTAGGTAACCCTACCGATACCACCGATATTCCCCTGGGATCGGGACTTATGCGGATGAAACCGCGGGGCGCAGCTAGTATAATAATACTAATCTACAGGTACGAGTACCTATGAGATATTAGAATGGAGAGCCTTATTATCCAAAGCCTCATTATTGTTGTGGCCCAGAGCGGATAAATTTTCAACATTTTCGAACTCTGTTTGTAGACGACAGTTACAAAGGTGGAAATGATCACTATTACCAATCAGCTTCCTAGACGTACCTTATTAATTCTTGATTACAGCATTAAGCTAATAAGAGAAAATACAATTATTATAACAATAGATACCAGCCTATTAATGTCCCATATGGTCCAGGGCAAAGGCCTCTTCTCATACAAAGAAGGCATGAGAATTAATCACCAATTCACCACGCTTGCTCAAGACGAGTTGGCCATTTTCGACTGTGTCGAGGAGTACACATACTTGGGCCAAGTAGTGTCTTTCAAAAACAGACAAGATAAGGAAGTCGAAAGACGAGTCCAAAATGCTTGGAAGACCTACTGAGCCCTTAAAGAACATATGAAAGGTAGTCTTCCTACATCATTAAAAAGGAAACTCATCGACATGTGAATCCTGCCCCTCCTAACCTACGGTGCACAAAGTTGGTCACTTACTGAACAACAGGAGTCTAAACTCAAGATTTGCCAAGGGGAAATGGAGCGCAGCATATTAGGTGTTAAGCGTACCTACATATAGAGTTAGAAACACCAACGCTGCGCTCCATAACTCAAGTAGCGGATGTTGAAGAAAAAACAGCCAGGCTGCAGTGGGAGTGGGCCGGACACGTCTCACGAATGCACCCGGAGAGATGGGCAAAGATCGTCACTCACTGGACGCCTGAGGCAGGACATCGCCGTCGAGATAGACCAAGGCGAAGGTGGTGTGACGATCTAATATCATTTGCAGGGCCAACATGGCCAGAGATCGCACAAGACAGGGAGGTTTTTAAGAAAAAAGGGGGGAGGCCTTTGCCCAGCAGTGGGACACAAAACAGTATAACAAAAAAAAAAACTATAAAGTCTAGGTTCAGTCCAGTTCAGTCCAATCTAGGTTTCCTCACAATGTTTTTCCTTCACCAACGTCAGAAATGTTCAAGATGCATTCGCATTCAAAAAGGACAAATGATTTTAAATACAATTTAAATAAAGAAGAATACCGAACGCTGGCGCTGGTTCAATCGAAGACTGTTTCTAAAATTCAATAACAATCATTTAAAAGGACACTATCCAAAACATTTTCAAGCTCCTTCAAATCCCTAACGACCTGTCAATCGCCTGGAAAGCACCAGAATAAGTCCGCAAGACTATATAGCGTCTCATTGAAACGCAAATTGGATCCGATGCCGGAGCAAGTGTCCCTTTTCCAGAGATTTGCATAAGAAACTCGTGTTGTGACGTCATCGGCTCAGTTCCATCAATTCCGTCCCTAGGACAGTGTTCCTCAAGTGACACGCCTACTGCCATGATGGTATGGACGCCCAGTTTTACGATCAACGGAATAATGGGGTGTGATGTTGCGACAGTTTTGGTTCTGGTAAGGCATTTTGTTGGATGACTGTTGTTTTTAGTTGGTACAGTTTTAGTTCTTTTCAGTTTTTACTGGATACAGTACAGAGGAATTAAGAAAGAGGATGTGTGCTTATTTATGACCATACGATAAAATTGAAACCTTATTTTTCATCAATTTAGTGGAAAGTTTTTTCACCTTTGTAGTAAAGAAACATTGATATCCACTGAGCTGAACAAACGTAAAGGCTGATCGAGACGTTTAGTGAGAACCTTTGATTTGGGTCCACGTTTGCGTGCACATATTATTCTTTTGGATGGGTCCCAGAGGACGCCAACGATTTGATCGATCAATCGAAATAGTTTATTTCGTTAGGATTTGATAAATATCTATAGTTTTCATTGAGAAGCCAATTTGTGCTTTGTTCAGACTTGACTGTGGGTGTCGATGAGATTCACAGAATCACAGGAGTATTCAACATCAGAGGTAGGTACCTAAATGCATGCCTAAATAAAAGTGAGCGAGAGAGAAATATATATAGAATATAATATATAGAATTCTCTTTATTATGTACACCATATAAATTACACATATAAATATAGAATTTTACAAAGGGCGGTCTAAAAAGGAAGGAGAGACAAATACCGTAGGTAGTCTGTGGTGTACCATTTGAGAAAGCTGCAGTGGTGATGAAATAATTTACACAAAATAAACTGCCTGTCTGGGTTTGAAGCTACGACCGTAAGTCGCGGCCGTTTCTATTAGGCTACCACTGCTATTTTTTATCACACCGGCATGATAAAAGTAATTATGCATTGAATTAGGATCAACTACAGCGTGGAACAGCGGTGCAATTTGCAAAAAAGAAATTTTGAAATAAATGCTTTGATGGATTGTAAGTGCAATCTTCTTATTTATTTATTATAAGTTCAATGAATGCACAAAAATCATAAAAACTAAACCCCACAAAAAAGTAGTAGATAATGGTTTAACTGTGGGGTCTGTCCAGTCTTTATATTCAACACAACTTAAACTTCATACATGACGAAGCACTTTCACAAATATTTAAAAAATATCGTTTTAATGTATTTTTAAATCTGTTTTTATTAGTTTCACTCCTTATGTCAGCCGGCAAACTATTCAATAGTTATGGTATTCGTTTTTTAGAGTTCTGTCACCGAAGTAATTGGTGACCCTGGGTACATTAAATTACTTCTTAGCCTTAAATGGACTCGGCCCAGAATTCGGCTACTTGTTTGGCAGCGAATCATCAAGCACGTTAACGCAGTATATGCCGCTTCCGGCGTGAGCATATCTGCTATCCACCAAGTGCTCAAACGAGAACGGCACAGAAATCATCAACGTTGTTTTTTTTTCTAGTGCCTTTTTCACTTTTTTCACACCACCCCGGCCCCTTTTCTTTTAATTTCGCGCATAGATAAAATTATTACCTATGCATTGCCCCGCGTCCTAATAGATAGCAATCGTCGCGTTCATATAACACTTTTTGTTCAGAAAACCGTTAGGCGCCCTCTGTCGCCGTGTTCACACGTTCTGGTACACACGAGTGACACGCGTCAATGGCAGAGGCAGTCGACGGCGCCGTCGTGTTTGTCAAGTATTGTTAGGTTATACTCTGGATCAGCCGGTCGATTCTGTTAGAATCTCACCGTGAGAAGTTAGGTGAAGTGAGCTGTCATTCCATCTGATGCTTTAGGGATTTACACTAATGACAGCTCACTCCACGCTCACTTCACCGAAGTTTTCACGGTGAGATGGTTACAGAATCGCACTGCTGATAAAGTTATTAACGTTCAAAGTCGATCGTGTAACTGAATCATCAATTAACGTGTTTTCATTTAACGTGATAATGTCATAATTATAACATAATCAGCCTATAATGTTCCCACTGCTGGAACACAGGCCTCCTCTCTGTGAGAGGGAGTGGGCTGTAATCTACCACGCGGGCCCCGTAGTAAATGTCACATGTCTTCGAATTTTTTGGTTCTAAGACATGCCGATTTCCTCACGATGTTTTCCTTTACCGTTTTGAGAGTAGCGGATAACCTCAATGCCACTCTTTATATTTCTTTGCCTATAAAAAGTTTACATGTAGGTTTAAAAAAAAACAAGAGAACTCTATTTCATAATCTTTAGGTATATAATATTTGATTTTCTATAATTTGATGATGATAACTTAAATTACAAATAACGCAGTCCACATTCAATAGTTTACAAAATATAATACTGTCAAACATCACGATATTATATTATTATCATATTTATGAATTTAAAGGAGACTAGCAATGTGTGATGCATTACTAATATTCCTGTTTTTCCCTTGAATTAGGCTAGATTTGATGGGCAATAACCACAATAATTAAATAGTATCTAATGAAAAACTATTATAGTGCGGCCGACAAGAGAATGCATTCTTGACAACTTTCAGTTTCGTACAAACGAACACGTGTTTTGCGAATTTGATCTAAATTAGCTACTAAAATTGTCGCTTTGACAAGTATCAGGAACGCGTTCTCTTGACTGCCGGCGGCTGTAGGTATGAGGAAGAAAATAGGCTAACTTGCACCTTTAGATTTGAACAACAGGAAGAAAAAGTTTGACTTGAAGACTAAGCAAGTAAACTCAGAGAGATTAACTGTTAAGCAAATTAATACTACTACCAACGTAAAGTGTGCGTATATTCAAGTTATAGCTGTCATTCTTTGACAGTTTTGTGAAATGGCTATGATACGGCAAATTGACGTAAGGTGTCAATTTGCTTAACAATTATTTTCCTTAACTGTACTGGGCATAAATAAAGTATAACAGTATCCATACTGCTGGCTAGAATTCGGCATAGATTTCAAGGTATTTATAAAAGAGATAAATAATAATGCCCAATTTTGCTATCCTCAGTTATCTTTTATCTAAACATTAAGTACCTATAGTGGTTTGACATAATTATGTATATATTTTTCTATACAAAAGCTATCAAACCGCCATAACTATTCCTCAGTAAAAAGTTAACAGACGATTATAAATAGGCCCTAAAATGACATAAATTTGGGACTACACTCTGACATGTCGCCATAATAATTTTGTTCTAACATCCAATGTTCAGTCCTTGTATATAAATATAATTAAGTACTTATTTAATATAAAAACGACTGTAGGACGCACGTGACCCCGCGTCCTAATCAAGAACGATTGTCGCGCGAATATGCGATCGACGCGTACATAATGTCACTTTTTGTTCGGTGAGTCAGAACGCGTGGTCGCGCCGACAGAGGGCGCCTTCCGGTTTTTCGAACAAAAAATTACATATTTTATTTGATTAGGACGCGGCCTAATACCTTATAAAACAAATATCAAACATTCTTCTAACTGCATAACTATCCTAAAAGTATAAATCAACGATAATATCCTTAAAATACCAGAGCGATTAATTTAACCACTCTTATTAAATATTTTTATAATTAATTTTAATCTAAATAAATTTATATTTACAATATACATGCTATTATCACAAGGATAAAAATTCGTAAAATATATAACGATTCTTTTTATCGATTTTCCAACATTAAAAAAGACGTTATCTTCAGCTACGCCTCATAACGGTCGCAACAAAGCAGGAGACGGTCGAAGTGACTGTCATGACAATTTTGGCAGCAGGGTTGAACTTTACTGTGTCATAATCGCTTTCTAGGAAAAAACATCAAATCACACTAATACTCGTATTATAAAAGCGAAAGGTTGTGAGTATGTTTGTTACTTCTTCACGCACAAACGGCTGACCGGATTTGGATGAAATTTGGCAGACAGATAGTTTGTAACAAGGAACAACTTTTTATCCCGATATTCCTACGGGATCGACACATATGCGGGTGAAACCGCGGGGTGCTGCTAGTTGCTTTCATAAATAACGTTTCAGTGACGACATTATTAGCCGGTAAACTGCGGTGGCCGCGACCGGTCTTCTAAGAAACCGTAGCTTTAGGTAGGTACTCTTACGTTCTTAATCTTGTCTGAACCGATTAATTGACTTTTTGGAGTATAATACTATTAGTTTATACATTTATTTATTTATTTCATAATTGAAATAAATGTATCTACTTTTAAGGCGAGACAAGCATTTCAACGATTAATAGTTGCAGAGTCAATCTTAAACTTAATTTCTATTTTCATCTTAGACCTAAAACAGGTTCTGCATAAGTACTGTGTCCAATAACTTAATTGAAGCTTTGGTTTCCTAAGAAAGCATAATCAGCCTATAATGTTCCCACTGCTGGGACACAGGCCTCCTCAGGTAGTAGGCCGTGATCCACCACATGGGCCTAATACGGGTTGGTAGATGACACAATGTCTTCGAAATTTTGTTTCTAGGACATGCCGGTTTCCTCACGATGTTTTCTGCCACCGTTTTGAGAGCAGTGGTGATTAAATAATTTAAACAAAGTAACGCGCCTGTCTGGGTTCGAACCTACGACCTTTAACTCGTAAGTCGCGGCCTTTACCAATGCTCCTATGAAAGCGGTTCCGTCATATTATAAAGGCCGTCATGAAAATCTGTCATTTTTACCAGTATATTTGACATTAAGAGGGTTTACGCCGTACGGCATTTCATACAAACTTTCAAGCCCTTGTTTTTCGAAATGAATGAACGGATTTTAATGAAACTTTATACGCATAAGCAGGATACAAAGTTCTAAAAAGTTATAAGAAAACATTTTCGAAAAATTGTGTTACCGCCAAATTAGACCGATTTTAAAGTTTCCATAGAAACAGAGATTTCCAGTTATCTTTTTTTAAATAAGACATTTCGAAAATGTTTTCTGATAACTTTTTAGACCTTTGTATCCTGCTTATGCGTATGAAGTTTCATTAAAATCGGTTCATTCATTTCGAAAAACAACGGCTTGTAAGTTTGTATGAAAAGCCGTACGGCGTAAACGCTCTTAAGGTGTCAAAAATCGCTCTGTATTTGCACAGTGGTTATTGTGTGATCGTTCACCGCTTTCTTAGTAAACCAAAGCTTTAAGTATAGAAGAGCATAAAATACTAGTTTGAAATCATTAATCACAACTTCAATTTACACAACGAGTTCTAATTCAGACAATTATAATAATTCAATCCAAATAAATCCCAAACAAATTATGACTTTTAGGGCAAATTTTTCAATGGTCAATTTACTTTTATCTGAAGAATAAATAGGACAGCTTGCCGTTGTAACAGGTGTCAGCCACATTAGAACAGAAGCCCTCGTGTCACCCAGAGAGCGTTTACGCCGTACGGCATTTCATACAAACTTTCAAGCTCTTGTTTTTCGAAATAAATGAACCGATTTTAATGAAACTTCATACGCATTTAAAGCAGGATACAAAGGTCTAAAAAGTTACATACGAACATTTTCGAAAAATAGTGTTACAGCCAAATTAGACCGATTTTAATGTTTCCATAGAAACGAGAGATTTCCAGTTATTTCTTTTTTAATAAGTAATTTCGAAAATGTTCGTAAGTAACTTTTTAGACATTTATATCCTGCTTATGCGTATGCAGCTTCATTAAAATCGGTTCATTCATTTCGAAAAACAAGGGCTTGAAAGTTTGTATGAAATGTCGTACGGCGTAAACTCTCATAGGCAGTGGTGTGCACAAAGAATTCAGACAAGGTATGCACAAAAAAATCGCGGCCGATTTTAATTTACTATTTAAACACACTTTGCCGCCAGCACAGGTCTCACATGTATGATTTTCCATTTTCCAAGAAAAACAATATGGCGAAAAAAACTTTGCAATTTATTACGTTACGAACTAATTAGTCGGCCATTTGGTCAATCCGACTAAAAAAAGTCGACCCTCTGTAATCAACAATTAAGCGGTGTTTTTACGGGTTCTCAATTTGAACGGTTTGCAATGTAAGCTGTGCTTCTAAAACTCCAACACGCGCACACATTTTGATGCACACACACAGTCACATTTTTGCTATGTACTACACGAGATGCGTTGTATGAAGAATAAGCAAGGCGTAGTATAGCTTTTGCTCACGGGAGCGCTGCCTGCGCAGGTGGCGGGTGTTCGCAGCTCCAACGAGTTAGTTCCAAAAAAAGTAATAGATGGCGCGTAAGCTAAATTAACATGTTTTTTTTTAATTTATTGTAGTTATTTATCATTTAGATGGGCATGTATGTATGGGACTACAGGGTATGCAGAGCTTATTTGCATGTATGGAGTGCACGCCACTGCTCATAGGAGACTTATATCTGCTTCTGAAGAGAGCGGGGCTGGTTGGAATGAACGACGGCCGCCATGGTCCACGTACAATGATCCAGTACGGAAACCAATTCCAAAACATAGAACACAGATAGGACAGCTTGAAATATGTTCTATACAAAAGCTGTCAAACCGCAATACTTATTCCTGAGCTACAAGTTATCTGACTATTAAAAAATCTGCCCTAAGAAACGAAAAGTACAGACACCAGCACATCAAGCTACTACAATTTGTCAAATTTCTTTAATAGATTTTCAACTTTATCGCTAAAGCATAAGATTCAAAGCTGATTGGGAAAATTTTACAGATTCAGGTAGCTTGATGTGCTGGCGTCTTTATCTTAATATTGTTACAAAAACTTAAAGTTTGGGACAATTAATGGTAAATCGGAACATTTTTTGATCGTCTACTAAAACTATTAAATGCCTATCGCCTAAGCTCTTTACCCTTATATTGGTTCATATCATGATTTTCTTGCCGTAAAAATCTTCCGATTTTATTAGCTTACTAAAAGCTAATTATAATTATATTGAAGACATTTTTGACCAAAAACAAATGTAAGGTCTAGTCTTCAATTGTTTCAAAAAGTCAATATTAATAAACATCGGTTTTGTTTCAATAACAATATTATTTATGCTAAAAAACTTAACAAAAATTTTGCTATTTTCTAACACCCCTTCTTCGATGTAATTGATCCCGTCTACATATATGTTTTTACATACAATTTTATATACCGTTAGCTTAATCCATTTGTAAGTCAATTACACCTACACTTACCTACTTTAATGATGATTTGATAAGCCTCCATTTTATTCAAGTTATCATAATTGTCTATAATATAAGTCTTTCAATCACACATACACAGGCTGATATCCCTTTATTGCATTAAAAAAAACCTTACCTGTAGCCAAACAATCCATTTATATGCTAAAATGGCACATAAGTGCACCAGGAATAAGGCTCTAAAATCTTAACAAGAAATCACAACCGTGTTCTACTTCTACCAAGTGAAGGAGTTGGTGATCGTCTGACGTCATAGACATCAAATAACCGACTACCAGCAGTTACAAAAACTGTTGGTTTTCGGTCCAAAGTCTCATTTGGCGTTGTATCAGTAACTGTTTCTTCAGTTTTCTCTGAAGAATCTTTTTCAGCTTCTTTCTCTTCAGCAGTGGGTGGTTTCTCAGTAGTGAAAAACCGTTTAGGTCCTGGCAGCTTTCTTGCAATTTTCGCTACTAAAGGATGTAAGAGTCTTTCGTCGAAAGCGTCACTTTTGCTGCCCGTTATGAGGCCGATTATGTTACCCAAGGTCACGCAGATTATGGTGCCAATGACTGCGTACCACATGTAGGATATTGAGTAGAATTTGTAGAGTTCCGACATTCTGTAAAAGGAAATGGATCGTTTTAGCTTAAATGTTACATTTAAATAACATTATGGTCTTGAACAAAAAATTGTTTGTCTGTAAAGTCGGTTTACGGACGATAATTTTACGCGATACCGTCATAAGAGATAGATGCGTTACAAGCCGAACGCTTAGGCCGATCGCGCCTCTCTATCGCTTGTACCGCGCTCTCGCATGCACGCTCGGCTCAGGCGGAACGTGACAATGAGTCATGCTTTTTCGTGCGTGCAGCCGGCGTTCATCGATTTATAAGACGTTTTCACGTCAAAAAGAAGCTATTCGTTTTAATTGAAGACATTACAGTAACCTAAGCCAGTATTTTAGATGAATAATGTAGGCTTCTGAGTCGTTCTGGTTCTGGTTCTGAATCTGTCTAAGTGCACAATATTTTATTTAAACCCATTTTTTAAAGAAGGTCTACAAGGAATCCATATTGAGCAGTCGGTTTTCAAGATTTATTAATCGTATCGAGCCTCATTAAATACGAACTAACTACCAAGTAACTTCAGTATTTACGAATAATATAAATACCAGATAATATAATAATGTAATATACACCGTGATTATTTAGTCGTCTGACAAAGGTGGTCCACTCAATGTATCCGACATAAAATACCTCTAGGCGTGTTTTTTTTACCATTAATTAAGATAATAGGTACAAAGATAATTAATAATACATTAGAATTATGAAACATCCTGTTAATAATGTTTACGTATCAAACAGTAGAACATACCTAACCATCGCACGAGTCGAGTAGATAGATCTTCGCTCGCAACAGAATGTTTCAACTACGTTATGTCACTTATGCATCATAATACTGAATATTTTTTTTCTTTTTTTTTCTCTTATTGAATAGTAATGAATGAATAGTTGAATGTACAGTAGTCATTGGATACAAGAAGTGGGCTGCCGTTGTAAGACGACTAAAAAGTCACGGTGTATATGTGTACCAGCCTATTATTGGCCCACTGCAGGGCAAAGGCCATTACGCTTGCTCAAGACTAGCTGGCGATTATTGACTTATATCGACTATAAGTCCACGTTTCCTCACGGTGTCCTTCACCAATGTTAATCCAAGATAAACTCAGAAAGATAGAAAATAATGTAAATGAGCTCTTAATACTTACACAGGAGACATGGTCGGTGCAGGAACGGTAATATTGATGGACTGTAGCAATGGTGCAAGGTGCGCCAGCGTCACGTTCACTTCCACAGGCAGAGCTTTGTGGGTCATCGCCGATAGAGTCGCGTTGGAACATTGCTGAAAATGTAAAACTCTTGTTAAAGCTTACCACGAAATAAATTGTCAAGTCTTTTATTTCCACGTCAGTTTTCAAATTATTTCCCTTATCACGCCTAAACAATTAATACATTTTTAAGCTGTGGCACTGAGAAGACTATTGCTTAGAAAATTATGTTTAATAACTTAATAACAAAGGTCAAAATAGCATACAACTTTGACCAATGTTGAGTTGACATCAACCTTTTTGGCCTTGCCATTTTATGAAATACTAGCTTAAAATACTGGTATTCAGCTGCATCCGGTTAGACTGGAAGCCGACCCCAACATAGTTAAAAAAGCTAGGCAGATGATGACTAGCTTCCACCCGCGGCTTCGCCCGCGAGGTATGTCGATAAAAACTATCATATGTCCTTCCCCGGGATGCAATCTATCTCTCTGCTAAATTTTAGCGAAATCAGTTCAATGGTTTAGGCGCGAAAAGGTAACATACATACAGACAGAGTTACTTTCGAATTTACAATATTAGTATGGATAAATCTTTAAAAAAAAACAGTGTCTGACGGTGTCACATTTTTAATTCGGTCTAACAAGTAAAGAAGATGGCTGAAAAACTGGATGCTAACCTCAGTAGACATAGGCAGCATAGCACTATCCCTTTTGACATATATAAGACTGCCAGCAGCCATCCACGTAGTGACCACGTGCGACGCAATCATTCCCCATAAGGCCCCTTTTCCATTGGCAATAGGACATAACGCTGCCAAGATGAAGACACCAAGTAATGCGCCGGATGTTGCTGAAGTGACCAGTAAGGAACCTTCAACGACTCCACCCACAATGCCTACGCAGAGTGAAAGGCACATAATGATGAGAGCTGCAAAGAAAAATGGATATTAAGTATAACAGTATATTAATTGTACAGAAACGATGGTAGGACTGTGTAAAAAATGATATGGCTAGAAAGGGGGTGACTACCGAGATGACGACTAATAGAGGAGTATGGAAGAAAAAACACATGTGTTACGCCGTCTCCAAATAAATTGGGATGAGCCTTTTTTTTTTTAAGGATGGGAAATCAACCAATGACTCCTCCCGCTCTGGGTGGAGCGGAAGGGAGTGTCAGACTCTTACTGACTAAAACCCATCCGTGTTCCTTCCTTAGCCCTTTATGTTCCGGGGTAGCGGTAACCCTTTCGGACAATCCCGCTGCCCCGGCAGGATTGGGATGAGCCTTGTTTGCAATCTTTTCAAGATTATCTTTCTTTTAGTAGAGAGATTGGTAATCGTGAACTATGCTATTTCTGTCTACCAGTTATCAGCCTATAATGTTCCCAATGCTAGGACCCAGATCTCCTCTCTGAGAAAGGGAGTGGGCCGTACACTACCACGCGGGCCCAGTTGGTAGATGGCACATGTCTCTTTGAATTTTTGGTTCATTGATACCAATCAGAAGCAAAAATTTTATTATACAGGACATTAATAATTACCAAACCACAATTACAGAACTCATTAGGCATTGGGCAACTATCTGAGTCATGCTAATACTTTGTATAATTAGTTGCTTCATTAAGGTTCAGTAATGCGTCACAGCTACGTAACAACGGGAGGAAATGACACATGATTTTGACTACAACGAATTGCAATGGTGCTTTTTTGGGTCTCGGTCCAAAGAAAAAAACCGGTCAAGTGCGAGTCGGACTCGCGCACTGAGGGTTCTGTACAAATTTGTTTTTAATGTACCTACAAATTCAGATTTTTTCCTTTACTTGTGCTACGTGACCTTACTTCTTGACAAATTTTCTTGGCAAATTTCATGATTCTAGGTCAATGGGAAATACCCTATAAATTTTGATTCCCTTGAGAGTGTCGAAATATACGTTTTGCGGCATAAAAGGCCGTATCTTTTTTTAGGTTAATTTAGAAATTTGATTTTTTTCACAGCCCACGATACTTCCACACGTTCCCGAAATAAAGGGTCTTGACAGACAGGCAGACACCCGTACAACAAAGTGATCCTATAAGGGTTCCGTTATTTCCTTTTCAGGTACGGAACCCTAAAAACTAATTTATTGTTTCAAAGATGATACAGCAAGGAAAAGGAAAAGTGAACACGGAGATGACGATGTAGATACTTCGCCGATTAAAATTATATTGATTGTGTAAGCAGGAGATTAGATAGGCCGTCGCTTCTTGTAAGATACTGGAATTCAGCTGTATCTGGATACAATTAGGAGATAATTTTAGGAATAATGATTATGATATGGAATAATTCAAGGTTCAAGCCAGACATTTTATAAAAAAACATACCATAAACAACTCCAATAATCTTTATAACAGTCAGCTGTTGCTTATCACTGATGCCCTTGAAGGCTGGAGCGAAGGAAACGAAGTCTTCCCATGTCACCGTCGATAGAGAGTTCACGTTTGATACCAGGAAGCTGCAATACGAAAAATTATTTATTTTCTGTAAGTAGGTACGTTTGTACAAACAATTTTACATATCAAGCATATTTTAAAACTATATGCCGTTTTCTCTTTGAGTACTCTGTGGAGAAAGGCCGAAACAAACTCAGAGGTCACAAACTCTTTTTAAGTCCAGGCAAAATCGTGGTCAGATCCTGTGAGTACCATGTAGTTGTAGATCGACATGAAAAACATTGTGTAAAAAAAAGTGTTTTGGAGGAATCTTTTAAAAATGAAATTGTCATTCCTACAATAATTAATAATGATAATTAAGCTAATATTAGTCATGCGAATGGGTTTACTATAATATTTGCCTAAACCACAATTAGGGCTCAAAGTTATGTCGTCAATTTAACGACTGTTTTCGAGACATGTTAGGAGTATTCCATTGATGATGATTTTGTGATTGTATTACAATACCTACATGCAATAGAAATTTTGAAAAAACATCAAAATTCTGTTACCTGTCACCTCTGACCTAGACTAGAGTCAAGAGCAAACCCATTTCAAAAAAAAAAAAACGCGTGTGTTACTAACCTCAAAGCCCCATTGAACAGACTCCCCAAAAACAGTCCAAGCATACCAGGCAGAAAACCGAACTGATCTTGAACATAGAAAGGCAAAACCTCATCGGTAGCCGCAATTTGACCCGAAGCCAACGGATCACAATACCGGTACATGGCATAAAGGGTCATTCCTACGACCCAGGAAAGACTGAAGAGGACAGCTACTGCAGGAACGTTGGCTAGCAAGGTCCTCCTGACCCTGGCTTCACTGGACATGGAGCAGTAGCGTTGGACGAAGGTCTGTTGGCAACCGTAGATGGAAACCGACATGAAGAGTTGGCCGATGATGGCTGAGAGCGTGTCAACGCGGACAGTTGGGTCTCCTGTTATTCTGGAAGTAGAAAATAATGGTTTTTGTTAGAAGTCTTTTGCTTATAACCACGATCATATATGGGTACCAAATTAGTAATTTTATTTTATTTTATTAGTAATTTCGTAACACGCTATCAGTAGCAATTGGTTTCATTTTGACAGTTCAACAACATACATTGCGTTATTTACGTTGTTCAGCAGTCACATTTTTCGAACATATGAAGCAATGGTTTAGCAATATCCTTCAAAATGATTCAGATTGAGATTTATAGTGTGTTATGCAATTAGGGTGCTGGAATTTAATTAATGTTCCTAAAAGCATTACACTTATTGCTGTGCGAGCATTTATGGTTTCAATACATTGCAATTCTTTTTATGGTCCACTTCTTTCCGTCACTGCCATTGATAAACTTATTTACAACTTCAGACGACTTTCGAATCTTTCCTTGAAGAGGGAAAGATTCGAAAGTCTTGAAAGTCGAAAATTACAACAAAAAATGTATACTTACTGGAAGAATTTCAGCCTTCCTCCGTCAATATTTTCGTTGACCACTTTGTGTGGCCCGCCCGCCATGATGGTTGCTTGAATGATGAAAGCGCCGCTTACTAATATCATCGTTAGAGTTTGTATTACGTCAGCCCTGGAAATGACAATACATTTTATTATTAGTTTTTATTGCTTATCGTTATTTATTATGTACATCATATAAATTAGTTCAGTTTTAATGTATTTCTCTCAATGATTCGTTTCTAAACGCCTTCGATAATCGATATCTAAAGTATCGATCGATCCCCAAATAATTCCCATTTAGATAACTACGATCAACTTGGGTTTAGCGTTAGTTACAGTTCTAACCTAACCTAACCCATTTGGTTTTTATTAAAAAAAATTAATAGAGGATCAAAAAAAGACGATCATCATTAGAAGATCAATAAGTTTTTAAAGGATCAATTAAATATTTTTCAAAAAATAAAACGTGGCCACCAGACAATCACTATCCATTCATGACTGACGTGTAAAAGTGTTTGTGCAAACCTACTTACAAAATAAATATCATTAATCATTAATCAAAAGGTTGTGTACTTTTCTGGTGTACAGACGCCAGCACATCAAGCTCCTACAATCTGTCAAATTTCTTTAATAGATTTTCAACTTTATCTCTAAAGCATAAGGTTCAAAGTTGATTTGGAAAATTTTACAGTTTTAGGTAGCTTGATGTGCTGGCGTCTGTACAATAAAGTATAGTTATGTAAATATATAAATTAACAATATTTACCTGATAGCCGCAGCCAGCCCTCCAAGCAAATTAAACACTATTCCTACAATAGTCAGGGCTGCCGCTGATGCCCAATGTGGCAATGCCAGTACAGCATGAAGGGCCACAGTAGGCGTGTAGACTGTTACTGACAAGTTTAGGACCTGACGCAGGAGGAAGGTCGCGGCTGCCATGCGACGCACCGAGCGGGATCCGAAGCGCATCTGTAATTAAATGTAGGTGAATTAAAAACCATGATTAGTATGTACGAGTATGTTGACATAGGTGTTAACCACACTCTCGATCGATCGCAAAAAGTTTTACAAAATTTTCTTTTCTGGATTTTACTTACACCTAAGTGATTTTCTTGAATTAGGTATCTAGTTAAAATCAAAACAACCATAATGAGAATTTTTGCTCCAACTCTCCATGACAAAAATGAGATTGTTTGCTTTTCATCTTTATGAGTGTTCCTTTCGCTGAAGACTCTCCAGCAAAATTGAAGTTTGATTGCTTTTAAGCGAGGAGCTCATCAGCAAGTGACGAATTATAATTAGAATGACATATTATAATCATCATGAAACTGAACTAGCAAAGGCGAAAGATGATATTACTGCATTAAATAAAATCATAAAACTCTAACCTGTAAATACTCATACACTGAGTTAGTATGCAGCCTGTAGTACACAGGCACAAAGATCCAGCACACCAGCGGGAAGGCGATGATGATGCCATAAAGCGTCTCCCACAACGCAGACCCATAGTACACCAGCTCAGATGGGAAGCCTGCAATAGAGCAAAAAGTTTTATTAGTAAATAGCCTTTAACCATGGGTTTACCCGCGAGGAGTTCAGTTTTTTTATTTTTTTTTTGCTGAATGGACCCGCTCTTGTCCTCAATCACGCCTGATGGAAAGCGATGGATGACGTCTATGATGAAACGAACATCCCCAGAAGATGCCTAAAGCACTGGTACTCCCACGCATCGACGAAACACAGCAGGCTGCTTGACGCCGGACTCCGGTGGGAGGGTGGTCGCAAACCAGGCGGGCGTTAGCCCTACCACCGCAAGGGAAGAATTGGCCAGTGAAATAAGGTGTTGGGTGTTACTGTCCAGGATGCGCCGAACGCTCGGTTCAGTTGAGTAACTGGCGGAACGAACTGCTCTACACGAGGAGGCTTCTTCATGAATTATAATCGGCATTCTTCATGATCCTAGCTTTTGCCCGCGTGGAGATCTAAATTACGCCACAAGAACTTACTACCGCGTAGGTAACTCAGGTCATGGTCTAACTGTGTGCCAATTTCATCGAAATCCGTTCAGCTGTTAAGGTGTCAGACAGACAGTTACTTTTATCATTAATTGTTACTTTCATTTCTTCATTATAGTATACATGAAACTAGTTCATAAAGCTCCTAAACATTTTCTGACTCTATCTAAGTTTTTTTGTTTCTTTAGGGAATTTATTGAGATTTGGGTTTGTCAAACCCATGTTGATCGATTAATATTTTATTTATAATATAGCTTTCGAATGAGAAGATTCATCAGACTAGCAGCTTTCTAGTTTGGCAAAGAAAACCAATGTCTGTCTTCAGTCCTTAGTTATTTTCATAGAAAGATTATCAATCATACAGATCATTATTTAGATGCAAAACGAGCACGTTTTGCTAATTTTAGACTTAAGTGACTTTTTTGTTAATGGCAAATTTTAGACTTAAGTATGTCAACTATATTTTGGACGAATATCGTAAATAGACAATTTTAGTCACAGAAGTATTATTAATTATTACTAGCCGTGACCGCGACTTCGTCCGCGTTCATGTTGGAAAACTAATTGGATTTCATGGGTTTTAATTTATTTATCATTTTTCTAAAATAAAAGTAGCCTTAGTTAGACGTTACTAGTGAAGGTCCCGTCAAAATATTCGCCCAGCCGTTTCGAAGATTAGCCGGAACAAACAGACATACAGACAGAAAAAAAATTGCGATAAATACCTACGTATATAATTTCATATGCATTCAGTAAAAAGCTGTTATTTTATAATTACAAACACACTTCAATTTTATTTATTTATTTATAACAGATGCAAACTTATGGATTTCGGAAAACTTCAGTAAGTTTCGAGAAAATCCGTGTTCGTTTGTTTTGTGTGACTAATGAACCGTTTCCAAAGAAAGTACATGTACCCAGAAACAATATTCTTAGATGTCAACAAAATGTAATAAGTAATTTTGGCATAAATTCAAAAATAAATATTTAGTCTGTTTAGTGTACTCTTTGTAAATTGATGCCAAATAAAATAGACTAGGTAATTGAATTTTAAATGACTCCTGCGCACAAGGGTATTCCCGGAATGAATCACGTGAGAAGAATACGAGTTTATTTCTGTTATTTCAATGAAAATGAAACAGTCCCTATTTTCAGTTTGCTTTTCTCATACAGGAAAAGTTTTTAACCGGTGCGCAAAATGTAACCATGAATTCAGCACATGATTCTAGACGATTAGAGACTAACGTAGAAATGAATCGTCAGTTATCAAAAAAAAACTGCTTTTTCATATATAAGTGCAATACCTACGTGGAAAAAATGTATGGAACAACTAACATTGTTTTTACAATAAACGAAGAAAAATTTCTTTGCTAGAGCTCAGACCCAATAAAAAGCCAAGACAGAGCGCTGAGAACGATACAGTGAAGCATGCCAAAACTACACCTCCGCTCTGTGCAAACACGCTCACATTTACAACCATTTACAATCAAACTACACCTGACTATAGTATTTGCGCTGTAGCATGGTGCGGGTGACAGTTGTTTTATTTGTAGACTAGAACATTCTGGTTGAGTTTAATACATTATTAAATCATTAAAAACTGTAGTAAATTACCGGCTTCACTTTACTGTTGACAGACCTCTGGTTTAGTTTTTTTTATTTGGTCTGAGTGCTAGGGGTTCTAGAATCTGCGCAGTGGTTAAAAATGTATCATATATAGAGAAGATAATAAGCATTGATGTTCAGGCTCACTTCCCTACTGCATTTGACCATTAAGCGAAACTTCAAACTTCTTCAGAGGACGCAGGCCTCAGTTTAACATAGTGTTCTATATACCTACTAATACTAAAACTTCGCTACTATTAAACTTCGATCCTCTCGAAAAAGGTATGTTCTTTTTTGGAAATGGCTACGCCTAAAATTAACATTTTTAACTTCTTGAAATGTGTTAAAACGTTACGAAGACCATAACATAATTTTGAACTCGTTAGCTGCTTGCTAGTTAGCTATTCGGTTTCAATTCGACCACAAGACAAGTGAGTAATTAAGCTACCGTAAATCGTTCGAAGGTTTAGAAGCTAAACAAATTTAAGCACGTATTAGCAGTTACATAGAGTGGAATATTTTAACATGGCGCCAATCTCAGGCTATTAAATCACTAATATTGTTGACTATTATAAAGCCTTTTTATCTTACCCGCACGATTTGCATAATAAAAGTATGAGTTAAGTTTATTTTATTAGTTTCAGTAAATTCAGTATACGATAAGGATGAGTCACTTGAGGGGCTTGTGGCTAAGTATTAACAGCCGCACAGGTCGATCGATCAGGTTAAGCTATGCTCGCCGCTGTTGGTCCGTGGATGGGTGACCATCTTACATATCAAGATTCTAAACCCCTCCGTGCCTCGGAAAGCACGTTAAGCGTACGTTTCGGCTGTAATTCGTGGACCTTTGACAGTCGTTACGGGTCGTCAGAAGCCTGAAAATCTTACAACCAGTCTTACCAAGGGTTATCGTATTACCCAGTAACTGGGTTGTGGAGGTAAGATAGGCATCGCTCCATGTAAAATACTGGTATTCAGGTGCATCCAGTTAGGCTGGAAGCCGACTCTAACATAGTTGGGAAAAGGCTAGGCAGATGATAAGGATTAGTCACTTATCGTCAATGGCTTATCGCTGTCCATCGCTGGGCATATCACTCCTTGTTTCTCCGAAGGGTAAGCATTCAGAGGTGTACCCATAGTACACCCACATTTCGCCATTTATCTTTAAGTCCCATGTACCGTCGCCGACTTTCCCGCCTGATCACTTTAATTTTTTTCACCTATACCCTGCGGCGGCGACAAGCCATGCCCTCCTAACCACTCACGCGCCCATTGTCACTCAAGTAAAGAGCTATTTTAGTCCCTGTTTACGAAGAATACACTAGCTCTTTTTGAATAAATGTGATAAAAAGATAGTTTTTAAAAATATGCTGTTTCATTGAAAAATGAAAACCCACGCTGTCAAAATGTATGGAACAGCAATTTTTTTTTTTATAACCGACTAATCAACGCATGGGTCTAGAATCATGGCCTGAATTCATGGCTAGATACAATTTGCGCGTTCATGTCCCTGACACCCTGTTTAATTATGAAACAAGTACCTATCTATAAATTGAAGCTATACAGTTCCCTGCTAAACCCCATGACTGAAAAAATATGAAACCTAATAAAAATGAGTCATTCCAATCAGCTGATTTTCATAAAGAGAATGTATGATATAATCACCAAACATTTTGTACCTAAACATCGTCCTAAGTACCTATAGATAAAGGTATAGTCAGGGAAATTAATTGTTTAGTAAACTATTTTTAGTTTACTATCAACTTAAAATGTCCGTATATTCATATCACAACTGTCATTCTTTGACAGTTGTATGAAATGGCTATAGTACGGCAAATTGACGTAGTGTGTCAGTTTGATAACTAATTATTTATTTATTTCCCTGACTGTACTCTCACATGTCAGTCATCGGAGTAATTTGTTGGCAATCAGTGTATCCTAGTCACGCCGTCAAATACCTGGGATGACAGGGGGCGCCTCTTGCGTCGCTTTAGCGGTAATATCTTAAAATATGGTCTCTTAGTAGCTATTTCTGGTAACGTGCCATCTTCTCTTCCCTGGTTAGTGTCATTTTAGTTTATTAGCCTGTTCTGCCTCTAATTATATTCTTGGATAAAGACCGCCTCGCAAAGATTCCTTCCACATCTCTCGATATAACGATTCTCCTCGCAAATCTTGCTTTTATTCGTAAGGAATTCCTGATGTCCTTCAATTTGGAAAAGCGAAAGGTTATACCGACCAATAGGAAACGTGCACCTAGCTTCTGACTTTTAATGAGTGCCCATGTAGGTTTATGTGAAATAAAATACTTTGATTTTGATTTTTATATGGAACCAACTCAGAAAAAGTATCCCTGTTTCATACATTTCATGCATTTTTGATGAAACAACATGTTTTTATTGTAAAAATTCTAATTAGTTCCTCGTCAGCCGGTGTTAATGATCTGCTTTTGTTTTATTTAGCCAAGTAGGTACCTAATTTGCAATATTTTATTCCAAACGTAGGTAAGTAGCGTAACAGCTATTTTGAGGCCAGTGGTTATAAAATTGCAATATTTGCATAAGTTTGAATATTTATTCCAAAATTAGCTTCATGTAATTAATTTACAGGTATTCATTTAAAATTAAAACAAATTCACACGGTGCACTGATCCGCAAAGGAGAATAAAAATTAATAAAGCAATCTTCGTAAATCTCAAAAAACGCTCCGGAAGTTAACCTTCAAGTAACTCGTGTAGGTATATTTTTAGGGCACGAGGATGATGAACTTGACCTCCAATCTACGATACAGATTATTCTAGTATAGGTTCTAATTTCTTCAAAATAATTACAATTTAATTATTGTTTTGATTTAATTTTGGTGGGGCTTGTATTAACAGCCACACGGGTCGATAGATCAGATTAAGCTACGCTTGCCGCGGCTGGTCTGTGGATGAACGACTTGGTATATTTACATTCCAAGACCCCTTCATGCCTCGGAAAGCACGCTAAGCCATTGGTCCCGGCGGCTGTCATTCGTGGATCTTTGGCAGTCGTTACGGGTAGTCAGAAGCCTGAAAGTCTGACCAGTCTTACCAAGGGGCTTCGTATTATCCAGTATATAACTGGGTTGTGGAGGTCAGGTAGACAGTCGCTCCATGTGAAATACTGGTACTCAGCTGCATCCGGTTAGACTGGAAGCCGACCCCAACGTCGTTGGGAACGGCTAGGCAGATGATGATGAGGTTCTAACTTGTTCATGTGATGCCCTATAGTTAAAGTGATCTCAACTCCGCCTATCGCAGTCCACTGCTGGACATAGGTGTCTCCCTGGCTGCGCCACAACACCCTGTCCTCCGCCTTCCGTATCCAGTCTATCCCAGCCACTTTCTTAAGATCTTCGGTCCATCTAACTGGGTGGCGTCCCACACTACGCTTGCCGATACGCGGTCTCCACTCCAGGACTAGTCTGCTTCACCGGCCAACGGGCCATCGACAAACGTGGCCAGCCCATTGCCACTTCAGTTTGCTTACTCTGCAAGCTATGTCGGTAACACCGGTTCTTTTCCAGATAATTTCTGATTTTATCCTTCGAAGAAACTCCGAGCATAGCCCGCTCCATAACGCGCAAAGAGACCTAGAATTTGTGGAACAGCTCAACTGTCACTGTCCAGAGTGATCTCATAGCATTATCAAATTCCGCTCTGGTAAGGAGGACATTATCTATCTTGATATCTATTATAATGATTGTAGCTAATGCCATTTATATTGCAAAGGTCGTTCTTGTTTTCTTGACTAAGCTTGACCAATCCAATTAGCACTGTTACGATGAACAGATGGTTGACCGACTGATCCATGATTATCCTGTTGGCTTGACATAAATATTTACCAAAACTACCTATTACGTTGCCGTGTAGTTTTATAATTTGGTTTGTATTACGGACAGTTTTTGCGTGATTTCGTTCGCGTGAAAGTCAACTAAAGGTACCATAAAACATACAGGCACAAACTACAAAACGCCACCTACTAAAATTCTTACATAATCCTTTTGCTTCGTTTACGTTCATACATCAGCACCCTAATTGAATAAGAAACTTTGAATCACAATCTGAATAATTTTAAAGGATATTGCTAATACATTGCTTCATACGTTCGAAAAAAAAATGTCTGCTCAAAAACGTAAGTAATGAATGTTGCAATGAATGTTGTTAATGTGTCAAAAATTCAAAATGGAAGCCATTGATACTGTTAGTGTGGCAATACCCCTCTGATCATACACGCACGCCCGATTGCGAGTACAACGCACGTGACTTTTCTGAAAAACATCACCAATAAGGTTACTATTATTTCCTACTACTGAATACCAATCAAAACATCCTCCAGTTCCATTTTTTTCCTTCATTTTGCACACATCGACTTCGTAAGTTTTCTTTAGGCGACTCGCACAAAGTTAATTTATTTGTGGGTGAGTCGACAACTCCAGAAATATGTAGATATTCTACAATTGGCACATTTTGAATTTTATCCAATAAAGTATAGGAAAAAGGACAGTAATACACAGAAGTGATAAGAGTTAAATGTTATAAAACTTTTTTTCTGCATAAAATGAAAAATGTACCAATCTCACCGTTTGTTTGGTTGTTTCTTTTATTTTAGAATGAAAATGCAGAAAATAAGCACGTTAAGTTGTGCTCAACAAGATTATACGTTAATATGATAACAAACGGTAGTTTTACATTGTTTAGTTTTATTAATACCTAATCATTAAAACGGCTAATAGTGGCTGTAAAGGCGTCACTATAATTTGTAGTCCTATACTGTTTAGTTCATTGGTAATGAACTTGAACTCGTCGGTCATGACTTGGGTAATGGTCGCATGCTAAAAGTAATTACAGTCTAGTCGGTAGTCGTGGAATAGAATTAGATTTACTATTTTTGTCTACAATTTCCTAGTGCTTTTGAGTTATAAAATATACACATACATAAACTCACGCCTCCTTCCCATTGGGGTAGGCAGAAACTACAGACGGCCACTTGCTAATTAATCAGCATATAATGTTCCCACTGCTGGGAGACACGCCTCCAGACTGTGAGAGTGAGTGGGGCGTAATCCACCATGCGGGGCCGCGGGCCCAGTGCAGGTTGGTAGATGTCACATGTCTTCGAATTTTTGGTTCGAGGACATGCCAATTTCCTCCTTCACCGTTTTAAGAGCAGTGGTGATGAAATAATTAACATAAAGTAAAGCGTCTGTCAAGGTTCGAACTTACGACCTACAACTCGTAAGTCGCTGTTTCCACTAGGTTACCACTGCTCCTGCTACGATACATACTTTTTTCTTTTGCTTCGTTTACGTTCATAACACACGTTGTTTACAAGTATTAAGCACCTGGCCTTTCTGAATGGGAAAAGGTATTTATTATTATTTATTTATTTTTTTTCCGAAATTGAATTTAAAACGTAAAACAGTCACGTGACTTTCCATAAAGTTTACTGCTTGACCTAATAAATTTACAAGATATCCTAGGTAAGCATCCAATAAGTACAGGCAGCCACAAAAGAGGTTAACACTATCTCAAGTTTTATCAAAAAACAGAAAATTTCTAATTCGTATTTTTACGATGACTGAAGGTCATAGGTACACCAACTCATTTATTTTCACACGAGTTTCTTTAGGTACCTACCTGCTAACAAAATGGTGAACACATCATTTTTTATTTCCTCTAAAATTGAATGATGTCATTAAGATAATAAATATTAAATCACATGACTTCCTTTTGCAAAACTTTTTGTCTATAATAAGATATTATTTTTAGGGTTCCGTACCCAAGAATGTCAACGGGACCCTATTACTAAGGCTCCGCTGTTCGTCCGTCTGTCACAGGGCTGTATCTTTTGAAGCATAATAAGTGGACACTTGTTATTTCTACAAAGAGACTTCTAATTTATTTACATTTGTGTACTATTAATATAAGCAAGTGCACTACAATCAAAATGACTGCTAACAATTGATTACTTATAACATTTTGGCTAGACATTTCTTCTAGTCAATCGGACTGCTATGGTCGACAACAACAACAAATTAAATAAAGTTGAAAACTCCATAGAAAAAAGTGTATTTTTCGGCTGTTTTTGCTCGAACTTTATTTTTTACATATTAACTATATTGCATTTAAAAAAAAACTTTTTTACAAAAAAAACAACCGACTTCCAAAAAAAAACACTACAAAGTGCTAAATAACTTTAATTTCGGAAGTCGGTGTCGTTGGTTCTGCATTTTCGTTTATTGACACCGACTTCCGAAATTAAAGTTATTTAGCACTTTGTAGTGTTTTTTTTTGGAAGTCGGTTGTTTTTTTTGTAAAAAAGTTTTTATTTCGTACTTTTTAGTGGGAGAGTTTATAATTTATCTAAGTTACAATAGCCTAATGTCAACTGCTGATCACCTTTTACAAAATATTGCTTTTGAATTTTTAGATTTTTGTTGATTTTTCAAAAACCGCTTGTCAGATTTCGAAAAAAATTCATGGGACCATTTGGGAAGTACACCCTTTCCAACAACAAAAAAAGAATTTTTCAAATCGGTTGGCAAACGACGGAGTTATGCGCGAACAAACATTAAAAAAAAAATACAAACACCCGAATTGAGAACCGCCTCCTTTTTTAGAAGTCGGTTAAAAAATAGTTTTAAATATTGTATCTTGCCTGACTCGCACTTAGCCGCTTTTTGTTTATTAAGGCACATTTTTTTGTTTTATTTTACCTTCATTAGTGAAAATTATAATGTAAGTATGATTAACTAACTGTAAACTAAATAAAAAATGTTTTGTTTACTGTTTGTTCGTAAGTAATGAGTAAAAATATGTTCTAAGTTGATACACAGTAGGCAGTTGACATACCATGAGGACTGATTTTGAAAACTGACTGTAGACCTGACTTAGTACCGTTTTAAGTAAATCTTAGGTTAGGAGAAACATATATCATATTGTTGTTATCTTCAGATAATTAATCTGTTAACGTTTGATTATGGGCCTTATTTCACATGTAGTTAGGATAGAGAAAATTTCTGCTTTTGAAGTATAATACCTACTTAGACCACGCGGGGCCAGTGCGGGTTGGTAAATGTCACATGTTTTCGAATTTTCGTTTTACGACATGCCGGTTTCCTCACGATGTTTTCCTTCACCGTTTTGAGAGCAGTCATCATCATCTGCCTGGCCTTTTCCCAACTATGTTGGGGTAGGTAGTAGTCGTTTTGAGAGCAGTAAATAGTGATGAAATTATTTAAACAAAGTAGAAGCTCCTGTCTAGGTAGGAACCTACGATCTATAATTCGTAAGTCGCAGCCGACCGACCACAGTTCCCAAACGACGCACGACGCAGACACTTCGTGTATGTCAGTGTTAGTTTTTAGTTTAATTATAATGTCGTATGTGTTTATAGTATTTTTATATTCATATTGTATTGTATGTGTTTTTATGGGCCTTGATGCCTGAAATAAAGCTCTTTTAAAAGAGCAAGAGTGAGAGAAAAAGAGAGAGAGAGAGAGAGAGAGTGTGAGTGCAAGGATGTGACTGTATTTTGAATGTAGAATTTCCTTTACCCGACGAAACCTATGATCAACATTGAACTTTCAGAACCATGATTATGTTTATATGTAATTATTGTAGTTCATCTACAATTATAGTAACATTATAGTGTAAAGTTTGTTATTACATTTTTAGAGATCTGTAGCTGGTGAGATGTAAGGAAAACTCTTAATTTATTGGTTATT
The DNA here is from genome assembly GCA_963669345.1 of Gortyna flavago. Lineage (NCBI taxonomy): Eukaryota > Metazoa > Arthropoda > Insecta > Lepidoptera > Noctuidae > Gortyna > Gortyna flavago. Next base: position 5,315,762 of record OY770148.1, read on the forward strand.
ATTTTTTATATACTTAAATAATTATTATATCATATAACTCATATAAGCCTGTATTACCCGAAGGGTTAGGCAGAGACTAGATAATTGCGTAACACGGTAATAGTAGCAATGGATATCATTTTGACAGTTATTTTCGTTGTTGAGCTGACAAAATTTTCAAACAAATGAGGCAATGGATTACTTGTGTCTGAATTACAGATATTTTATTTTATTTATTTATTAGCATTATCCTTCAAAACGATTCAGATGATTGTGATTGAAAATGTGTTTTGATAATATGATGATTTGCGATTATGGTGATTTGAGATTATGATATATTGAGAATATGATATTCTGAGACGGAGCGTAAATACTCAGTTAGGGTGCTAGACATGGTGGTGATATTTTTTGTTTTTGTCTGTTTGCAAACTTTCCATAATCTTTTATGAACCCAAAAAATCTTAAAAGAATGGATAGGGCGGGTGAAAAAGAGCTTACTTTATACATAGAGGTTCTCCTTTTGTAGGTTTTTCTTTTCACAAACCTGTTTGACTTGAAGTTGAATTTGTGTTACTGGTCTTCAAAATAGTTCCTTGCTACAAGCGGGATTTTCATGATTTTATCTAGAACAAGCTGCACCCCGCACTTTCACCCGCATATGTTTAGATCCCGTGGGAATATCGGGATAAAAAGCAGCCTGGTGGTCAAAAAATCTTCCTGTATAAGTTAAGCACCTCTGCCTTGCCCATTAGGGATTATAGGCATGTTATGTTATGTTTGTTAAAAGACTTTTTCGGAAAAAAAAAACGATAAACGTTTTTTACCTACGGAACAGCGCAAATTGAGCCCCGCGTTTGCCATAAACATTTTATGCCTAGAAAAATATAGTGTGTTATGTGTTTCACAGTCCAGTGTCCACAGTAATAGCACCTTACGCTTTTATTACGACGGCATTATTTTAATAATGACGATTATTTATATTTATTTGAAGCGATTGTATTTTAACGTTTGAGTTCTAATGTATTTATTTTCAAAGAGTCATCATGGCTGTAGGAAGAGGTAAATGCTTTAGAACGAATTCTAAGAAAATCCTAAAGTTGTGTTAAAGAAATGTATCAAGAATTATGTATTTTTCTCATGTAGGTATCGGAATTTAACAATACGATAATAGCTAGTGCCACGCCCCAGTTAAAATATAACACGTAGTAAAATATAAAATCTTATCATGTCTGTAGAGTTTCGCTATTTAATTTAATTTCACCATAGTTAATTTATTAAGTATTATTTATTTTTCGTTCTTCTTCTTTTATTTGTGTTCACTAGGTTCCCACCTAAACCTTATCTAAAACCAATTCGAACCAAGTCATTAGGAAAACCCAATAACTTAAGACAAACGCACTTTTTAAAGCGTTAACTAGGTTACCAAGACAATAGGTGACACATTGACTTGTCAGAGGGTTAAAGGTCAAATGTAACCCTTCAATTGATGTGGTCAATTTTCCCCGTGTATGATATTATTATTGTAGGTTAAAATTCAGCCCTTTGAACCATATTAGTACACTGTTTATCGTTGAATCACGTTTATATTAGGTACTCGTACGAGTAGGTACAGTTTCTTGGTACTGTAGGGGATGGGCTCAGTGGCTTCACACGCTATAATCAAACAGCGATGAGCTTTACTTGATATATTTTAAAGGAGTTTATAACAAGACGTTATTTCTAGCACTGCTTCTATCTATATAAAAATATTTTAATAAAATGTTTGACGTCTGCTTGAATGTTCGATTGGAATATCCTGTCAATTATGACCGGCCTGTGTTATTTTAGACAAGGCTACATATATAGCCTCTACAGTACCTACCTTCAAAAAAGCTTAACATTGAGTTGCAAATATTAAATACTAGCTGCGCCCCGCGGCTTCACCCGCATAAGTTTCGATCCACTGGGAATATCGGGATAAAAAGTAGCCTAGGTATATGTTAATCCAGGATGTCAGCTACCGCCATACAAAATTTTGTCAACGTAAGTATCAAGTCATGGATAGCGTCAGTACAAAATACTTAAACTGATGAAAAACCGCTCTAACTGCTGCTGTAAAGTTGTCACCATAGGAGTCCAGTTGACGGTACCATTTCCCCACTGCATCTATAACAGGAGGCGCAGATTGTTCGCCGTATCTGGGAGTCGAACCGTCCGTCGCTAGAGCCCAGTCTCCTGTCCCTCGCACATTGTCTGCGCTCAACGCTCTCTTGGACGCTAAGCCTGACTGTGATGTGTTCACGGATGAATGGAAGAAGATCTTGTCAGTATGTTTAGAGTATTGAGAGATGAGCGTATGAATGTCAAGTAGTTGTATGCTTTTCGTTATAGAACTTAACTTACTTATTTGTTTATGTCTTTAATTAATGTAATTGGCCTTGAACGTTTTATGTTAAAAAAAAAAAACTATCAACATCTTCCATTGAATCAAATTAATAAACCAAAAGAATTACTCTTTATCAGGTTGCATTGTGTAACTTTACAATATTACCAATATTATGTACACATTAAGTTAACTAAGAGGATATAAAATATATAAATAATCGAGGTGTAAAATTAAATGAATGGTAGTTTTTTCGTTTGTTTTAGTACGAACCTCGATTGGTTTTTGTTCTGCAGTACTTTGGTGAATTAAAAATTCATGCAACCTAATTAATTGTTATCTTTTATTCAGATTCTTTAATGATGTACTTTAAATCCTTTATTGTTGCGCGTCATTTTTATGAAATTATTTACTGATAAGGTAAGTATTATAATATTACAAATTTTACTGGCTATAACACGACTATAATATTATTAATGTACTTATTCAGAATGTATTAATACCTAGGTATAGGCTAGCTAAATTGAATTATGGTCAAATGTCAACAGTAGGTACAGTGATAATGAAATTATCAATTGAGAATATATTTTTTATTAAGTACTAGCTTCTGCCCGCGGCTTCGCCCGCGTGGATATCGGAAATTATCCCACGGGACAGTACCGATGAAGTAGCCCATGTCCTTCCCTAGGATGCTATCTATCTCCTTGCCAAATTTTGTCGAAATCCGTCCAGTGGTTTAGGTGTAAAAAGGTAACATACAGGAAGAGGTACTTTCGATATGGCTCACTATTTTGGGCTTCCACATAAAAGGTAGATAATTATGCTGTCGCGGACATTTATTTAGAACTGTTTAAGAAAAACAGTCCACATTATATTAGTGTAACAACAGCGCATCTGCGGGATTCAGCCCTAGTAAAGGTTTCTGTCGCTCTATGGGACGCCATGTAAGTCGCCTGCTGCTGACGTCGAGCTTGTGACTGTTCTGGTGTCTCCGCAGCCCGTTGTGACACCACTATACTCAGCATGCTGTTGACGCCGATCTTGGGGCTGTTCCGGTGTTTCTGCAGCCCGTTGAGACACCAGATACTCAGCATGCTATTGATGCCGATCTTGGGACTGTTCCTGTGTTTATGCAGCCTGTTGAGACACCAGATACTCAGCATGCTATTGATGCCGATCTTGGGACTGTTCTGGTGTTACTGCAGCCCGTTGAGACACCAGATACTCAGCATGCCGTTGACGTCTAGGTTGACACTGTTCTGAAGTTTCAGCAGCTCGTTGAAATGCCAGATACTCAGCGTGTTGTTGACGATAATCTTGGAACTGTTCTGGTGTCTGTCTCAGTAGCTCTGTGTGCGCCTCACGCACCGCCTGCTCAAACCTTCGCAGCTCAGTTTGTTGAGTCGTCTCGTTAAGTCTAGCTATTTTTATAGCTCGAGCTTTATTAGAGCTTTATGAAATATATATGTTAGACTTACGCTTTTGAGTCATTATTGTAAGTACTATTTAAAGAATCACAAAATCCGTAGTAATTTTCAAACTAACTAAAACAATTCCATTAGCTAATTATGAGGAAAACGAATCTATGTTCTTCCTACTTACAACACAACCTAAACCTAAAACTATACGTTAATTTTAAACTAACAAAAAAAAAAAACAATTGTAATAATCTAAGTAATGAAATGTGATTTAATATTTCTTTTTAAAATATCATCTGCCTAGCCTTTTCCCAACTATGTTAGGGTCGGCTTCCAGTCTAATCGGATGCAGCTGATTACCAGTATTTTATGTAGGACGACTGCCTATCTGACCTCCACAATCCAGTTACTGGGTAATACGATACCCCTTGGTGAGACTGGTTGTCAGACTTTTAGGGGTTCCGACGACCCGTAGCGACTGTAGAAGAAAATATCCACGAATGGCAGCTGGGACCAACATCTTAACGTGCTTTCCGAGGCACGGAGGGGTCTCGGTATGTAAAGATGGTCATCCATCCACAGACCAACCGTGGCAAGCGTAGCTTAACCTGACCGATCGACCTGTGCGGCTGTTATTATTTAGTTACGGGCCCCTCGGGCCCTTCTTAAAATATACTACCTAAAAATTATAATTATGCCTACTCATTCATTTCATTTTGGCAGTTCAACAACATTCATTGCGTTATTTATTTACGTTGTTGAGCAGACAAATTTTTCGAACATATACAGGTAAAGCGATGGATTAGCGATATCCTTCAAAATGATTCGTATTATAAAAGTGCTCTGTGCCTCACGCGTCTGCCTGCCTACGTTCGGGACCGCCGCGCCGCCGCGCCGCCAATTCCTATGGCGCTCTACCTCAGGTCAATCTTATCGTGATAACTTTTAAAGAATTTGTCCAAATTGCTTGGTGTAAAAGACAAAGTTTACCTACATTAAATACTGAAAGCGATAAATGTATTAATTTTCATAAGAATTAACTAAGTACCCTAAAACGTGCATTGTAAAAAAAGTATCCGATTTAAATGTATTTATGGATCACTATTTTGGATATAATGGCTTCCACATAAAAGGTAGATATATGCTGTCGCGGACTTTTATTTAGAACTATTTAAGACAAACAGTCCCACGATACATTATCTTCGTGTAGCTGTAACGGTTTAGGCAGCGCACGCCAAGATAGCTCTCAGAGGGCAGGAATTTTTCCGACTTACTTGATACTTATCGTATGGGCAAAAAAAAAATTACACAAAATCTTTATAAATTGTAGCCTATGTGTTATTCTGATGTATAAGCTATATTACTGTGAAGTTTCATCGAAATCCATTCAGTAGTTTTTGCGTGAAAGAGTAACAAACATCCATCCTTACAAACTTTCGCGTTTATAATATTAGTAGGATTATGCCTACTCATTCATTTCATTTTGGCAGTTCAACAACATTCATTGCGTTATTTATTTACGTTGTTGAGCAGACAAATTTTTCGAACATATACAGGTAAAGCGATGGGTTAGCGATATCCTTCAAAATGATTCAGATTGAGATTGATACTGTGATAGGTACGCAATACGTATTATAAAAGTGCTCTGTGCCTCACGCGTCTGCCTGCCCGCGTTCGGGACCGCCGCGCCGCCGCGCCGCCGCGCCGCCAATTTCTATGGCGCTCTACCTCAGGTCAATCTTATCGTGATAACTTTTAAAGAATTAGTCCAAATTACTTAGTGTAAAAGACAAAGTTTATCTACATTAAATACCCAAAGCGACAAATGTATTAATTTTCATAAGAATTAACTAAGTACTCTAAAATGTGCATTGTAAAAAAGTATCCGATTTAAATGTATTTATGGATCACTATTTTGGATATAATGGCTTCCACATAAAAGGTAGATATATGCTGTCGCGGACTTTTATTTAGAACTATTTAAGACAAACAGTCCCACGATACATTATCTTCGTGTAGCTGTAACGGTTTAGGCAGCGCACGCCAAGATAGCTCTCAGAGGGCAGGAATTTTTCCGACTTACTAATAAGACCAAAAAAAAATTACACAAATTCTTTATAAATTGTAGCCTATGTGTTATTCTGATGTATAAGCTATATTACTGTGAAGTTTCATCGAAATCCGTTCAGTAGTTTTTGCGTGAAAGAGTAACAAACATCCATCCTTACAAACTTTCGCGTTTATAATATTAGTAGGATTATGCCTACTCATTCATTTCATTTTGGCAGTTCAACAACATTCATTGCGTTATTTATTTACGTTGTTGAGCAGACAAATTTTTCGAACATATACAGGTAAAGCGATGGGTTAGCGATATCCTTCAAAATGATTCAGATTGAGATTGATACTGTGATAGGTACGCAATACGTATTATAAAAGTGCTCTGTGCCTCACGCGTCTGCCTGCCCGCGTTCGGGACCGCCGCGCCGCCGCGCCGCCGCGCCGCCAATTTCTATGGCGCTCTACCTCAGGTCAATCTTATCGTGATAACTTTTAAAGAATTAGTCCAAATTACTTAGTGTAAAAGACAAAGTTTATCTACATTAAATACCCAAAGCGACAAATGTATTAATTTTCATAAGAATTAACTAAGTACTCTAAAATGTGCATTGTAAAAAAGTATCCGATTTAAATGTATTTATGGATCACTATTTTGGATATAATGGCTTCCACATAAAAGGTAGATATATGCTGTCGCGGACTTTTATTTAGAACTATTTAAGACAAACAGTCCCACGATACATTATCTTCGTGTAGCTGTAACGGTTTAGGCAGCGCACGCCAAGATAGCTCTCAGAGGGCAGGAATTTTTCCGACTTACTAATAAGACCAAAAAAAAATTACACAAATTCTTTATAAATTGTAGCCTATGTGTTATTCTGATGTATAAGCTATATTACTGTGAAGTTTCATCGAAATCCGTTCAGTAGTTTTTGCGTGAAAGAGTAACAAACATCCATCCTCACAAACTGTCGCGTTTATAATATTAGTAGGAAGTATAAATAAAAATCTTTTTTTTTCTGAATTGGCGCTCTTGTCCTTGATCACGCCTGATGGAAAGCGATGGTTGAGGTCTATGATAGAACGAGCGTGCCCAGAAGATGCCTAAGGCCCTGGAACTCCCACGCATCGACGAAACATAGCAGGCTGCTTGACGCTGGAGCCGCTGGACTCCGGTGGGAGGGTGGCCGCAAACCAGGCGGGCGTTAGCCCTACCACCGCAAGGGAAGAATTGGCCAGTCAAATAAGTTGTTGGGTGTGACTGTCCAGGATACGCCGAGCGCGAGCGTTCAGTTCAGTAACTGGCGGAACAAACAGCTGCGCTACTGGCTTCTTCATGCATCCCAAAAATCTTGTTTTATTATTATTGTTAATTCACCATTTCAAATGAAGCGTTTTGAATGTAAAAATAATGAACAATGAACGTTTTTCCTTATCCTAATGCATGAAATGTTAGTATAATAGTATTTGAAATAATGAGGTACTGAATTGTATATTGTTTGCATGAAATAAAGAAGCTACAACGGACTAAGTTAGAACCAACTTCGAAAGATCGCTTTCCGAGGTTTAGGTCGTGGGTTCGAACGCAGATAGGCGCTTTACTTTGTGTAATTTATTTCATCACCACTAAAAAACATCGTGAGGGAACCGACATGTCATAGATCAAAAAAAAAAAAACGAAGACATATTGTGACATCCACCAAACCGCACTTGGCCCGCGTGGTTGATTACGGCCCATTACCTCTCACAGAGGGGGGCCTGTATCCTAGCTGTGGGAACTTTATAGGCTGATTATGCTTACAAGTATGTCGAAAATGCCGAAACGCAACACAGCTACACAGCTGCAATACTTAACATGTAAATCCAAACGATTGTCGACTTTTCACAATATTTTATTGTACAATCGAATCATACGTCATCATCGAATGAACAAACAATTAACAATGTTAATGATTTTGTAATCGGTTCGTTATCAGAAACTCCTAAATTGCACTGAGTAGATAATATTACTGCCTCGTTGCTCAAGTGGTCGTGAGCGCTACTACTGAGCAGACGATCCTAGGTTCGATTCCCAAGTCGGGCAAAGTGCTATTGGGTTTTTCCAACAGGAATTTCTCAGTACTAGCCTAGGGGTCTTGCAATAGACAATGGGGCTGGGGGCTTGCCCCCAATTTCATGGGACACAAACATAACTGGCGAAGTGTGGGTTTTACTATAGGTACACCTCTGCCTAACCTTTCGGTGATTACAAGCGTGATTTTATGTTACATTACGTTATCAAAGAAAACTACCTCCTGACCGCGATAACGTAATTAGTGATAAAAAAGTGATCACAATGTCTCAATGACATACAGGGTTATTGGTAAACTCTAACAACCTTGCAGGACCGGATTACTAACATCTTAAACAACAACTTTTCTTCTATGACTTTTTATAAAACATAATACATTTACCAACAACAACACTTTAAGATTTCGTTGTTCTATCAAACCCCCGCTCCGCTCCGCGGAATTTTGTACTAGACAAGGCAGTTTGTTTGATTTATTCCGGTCTGATTCCCTGAACCCCTCTCCACCCCCTCTCGATCCCCTGCCAGTTCTTCTTCTGTTTTAATCTCTGTGTTATCCACTTTATCTAGGTTACTCTTTTTGACAAGTAAGTACAATCAATCAACTCAGCCTATCGCAGTCCACTGCTGGACATAGGCCTCCCCCAAACTGCGCCACAACACCCTGTCCTCCGCCTTCCGCATCCAGTCAACCAAGTAAGTACAGTCAAGAGAAAATATACGCTTCATGTTTTACAAAATTAAATAACGAAACCTACCTATACTTAGTGCTTTATTTTGCTTCGCGTAGAGTTAATAACAGATGATGAATTAATAAAAGTCATAAGACAAAAGTTGTTGTTTATTTCTTTTTTTTTTTGTGGCACTTCAGCACTACACTCAACTTCAATGATGTTAGTAATATAGTCCTGAGAGGTTTAATGAGAGGTGAAGGGATTAATGTTTTACCAATAACCCTGTATAAATTTAATTTTAATAATATCGTCAATTTTACTGTAAATATTTAATTTTTAGATCGATAGTGGTGCGTGGATGATAGTTTGAAAAACATTAACGTCCTCAATGAGTGGGTTTTTAGATAAAGACATATTTTTTTCTATTCATAGTCTAAATCAATTGCTTTTAATAGGAGAATCGATATTTTTATTATTATCGAAGATAAAATAATAATACCTAATGTTAGTGCTCATTTATGTTCAGGTTTTTTTTTATCCGAAAAACATATTAAGTGAGAAAGCACCGATGGGCATACATATAGATAAAAAAAAAAAAACTACAAACCATTCTGTTTACGTCTCATTAGTTGAAAACTAGCTGACCCAACATAGGTCGTAGGTACTGTCCAAAACAATGTTCATACAAACATGTTACAAGAATTTTCAATTTTTCCAATATTGCAAATTTTTCGGGAAACGTTTCCATTTTTTCTTTCCCTAAAATCCTTATTCCGACTACTAAGAACATTTTGAAACAAAAAATATCAGTTCAGCCGTTCTCAAGTCATCACTTGAGAACGGCTGAACTGATATTTTTTGTCGCTTATTACCAACGAACAGAATTTCATTTTGATTTATATAGATTACCTAAGTTTGGTACAATTTCCAAAAAAAATGCTACATATCCTACGAACAAGTACCTAGCAATTTTTATGAATTATTGTATTGTTGTTTATTGTTAATTTTTTATTTTGTCTTTCTTTTAATAAAAACATTTCTAGGTCTATAACACTTACAGAAATTCTTCTTCAGGTATAGGTACGAAGAAACAGATAATGCCATGAAACTGACTTATCATAAGCACATTTTTACAATAAATATCTCATTTTTTCATGTAATTTCGTGAACAAAATATACTTACAATAAATCGGCGGTCAGAGCTAGCACTGTAGGTATGCAATATTCACCGTATGCAATATGTGAGACGTATAGAGAAAATCTTCGGACCACTTTCCAAAAAAAAAAAGTTCATAACACTATTCCTCACTTACCCAAAAACGACCTGACTCCTAAGGTCCCCCTGGCTACCGACAGAATCATAGCCAGGGTAGACACGCCGCCTCCAGCGAAGATGTAGGCTTGCTTGGCGCTCCCTCCCGCATTGACGTCTTTCCTCCGCCTCCAGAGGGGCGCACATGATGTGGCGCATACGAAGATGCCGAAGACTATGCATTCCCACGCTAGCCACCCGGAATTCATGATTCTGTAAAGAAAAAGAAAATAAAAATTTTGTTTATGTTCCTAAACAGCGGGGTAATTGCGAAACACAGTAATAGTAGCAATTTAATGGCTTTAATTTTGACAGCTCAACAACATTCATTGCGTTATAGTTATACATTTTTAAACATATTATGAAGCAATGAAATAGCAAGATCCATCAAAAATGATTCAGATTGTAATTGATAGTGTATTTCGATATTAGGGTGTAAGATGTGGTGTGGTATTTATGACTGGCTCTTATTTATTAAAAAAAAAGTATGAAACAACCGATGACATGTTTTTGTATTTTCTCAAGAATTCTAAACGTAAAGGTCACCTTGTGACCTTAGCTAAAGAACACACAACCTAGGTTGCGTGTGTAAATAATATACCTAACTTAATTTCCAACTTATTTTCTCTTACAAAATAAAAGAGGACGGACATTATCATAAATTAAATAAGTAATTACCACAAAAACATAGTTAAAATTTCAACAAATAAAAATAAGAACTAACACCGCCATCTTGACATTTTAAAATTTTTTATTTATCGAAACATTTTCACGCTCCGTTTTTTTTTTCATTTTTTTTTTTTCGCCAACGAAAAGTCAGAGTCAACGTCATTCAAGCTTTTCTTTCCGAGGCAGCGGGATTGTCCGAAAGGGTTACCGCTACCCCGGAATATAAAGGGCTAAGGAAGGAACACGGATGGGTTTTAGTCAGTAAGAGTCTGACACTCCCTTCCGCTCCACCCAGAGCGGGAGGGGTCATTGGATGATTTCCCATCCTTAAAAAAAAAAACGTCATTCAAGCGCCAATAGGACCTAGTAGTAAGTAATTTAGTTTGTGAACAACGGAATCGGTGCAAATAAACATTTCTCGACACCCTTCAACTTGACCCGAAACAGCTGAGCACATTGTTAATTCAAATAACAAAGATGGCGGCTTTCTGCAGTGAGTCATGTGTCATTGTTCAAATGTTCTCAACAATAGTAATTATATATAATATATAAAGCGCCCTCTATAATGGGTATGTACAGAGATTATTGTTTTAATTATATGTTGTGAATAAACTTGTGTTTGGATTATCTGAAAAATACGTAGGTAAGTATAGCACACACTGGATGTGTTTATTTATTTCTTAGAAGTGTATTTTTTTGTTTTCTCATGACTTGATATCAATAACCGTTAATTACGTGAAGCTACACTAATTAGTTTAATGACCCTATAATAATATGTCTATGAAAACACAGATATTATCTACAAAATTAGCCAACAGGTAATGTTCCCACTGCTGAGACACAGGCCTCCACTCTGCTGTGTGAGTGGGCCGTAATCTGCCACGCGGACCTAGTGCGGGTTAGTAGATGTCACATGTCTTCGAATTTTTGGTTCTAGGACATGCATTTCTTCATCATTACTCTCAAAACCTTGAAAGAAATACATCGTGAGGAAACCGGCATCGACATGTCCAAGAGTCAAAAATTCCAAGTCATGTGACTTCTTACAGCCGTACTGGGACTGCATGGTGGATAACGGCCCACTCCCTCTTAAAGAAAGGAGGCCTGTGTGAACTTTATAGACTGATTATGCATACCTAGACTCAGATTTTTACATTTTTTTATTCGTTAGTCTTAAATTACAGCTGCGATAGTAATCTTTTTTTTTTGTCATCATGGCAGCAAAAAAATATCGCAACTGTCATTTTAATCTAACAAATAAAAAATCCGAGTAAGTAAAGCTAAATTACTATCTTCTTGTATTAAACTGCTTTCAAAACATTTATATTTGTTATTTAAATAACTATCAATAATATAGTTTTAAAATTAAAAGAAACCCTAACTCGCACAGTGTTATGTAAATCAATTATTTCAACAGTTTCAATATCAATTATCTTATTTTACAAAAATATTGAAAATCTACATTGTGATTTTATGGAACAACATAGTTGGGAAAAGGCTAGGCAGATGATGAGGTTCTAGGACAGCCTTTTATTTTGTAGCAGTAGGTTTACATAGTACAGACGCCAGCACATCAAGCTACTACAATATGTCAAATTTCTTGTAATAGATTTTCAACTTTATCGCTAAAACATAAGGTTCAAAGTTGATTGGGAAAATTTTAACAGTTTCGGGTAGCTTGATGTGCTGGCGTCTGTACAAGTGTTCCTAGCATGCGGTTGATTGTACCTAATTTACCTACTCGGTATCTACTTAGCTTAGGTGAGACCAAGTACAGTCACTATTAGTGAAACTCACACTTAATCGCCATTGTTCTAATTAAATTCACACTAACCTCAACATTTTCCTTCATAGACCAGAATAAGCTGCCTATGATATTGACGTAGGTAGATACTTGGTCACTCAGTATATTAGTCACTCAGTAGGTACACTATGTATTTTTGTATTTGTATAAATTTTTTAAAACTTGTCATCTCAGTGAAAAAAAGCGTTCAAATCAATAGTAAATTTTCAGCAAAAAAAAAAAAAGATTTATTTTTATTTCTGGACTATGAATATGAGACTTTGCCACTTTACATTTAGGGATGTTATACCACAAAATAAACAGTACCTACAGATTAAGTAGGTCAGATATCCATAACATTTGTTAATCATTGTACAACATGCCCTCTAGGCTGTGTCCCAGAACGGCGCGGCCACCGATAACGCTGTGGAAGTAGCGCAGTTTTGGGCGTTTTTGCGGTCCTAGTCTCCAGGAGCCTCTGAATAACTACTGTGCCAGCCACACGAAGAAATAAATTGTAGGTACCTACATCATTTCTCCAACATGATTCTCTAAAATACCTGAGTAGGTCTTCTTTTCGTGTCGATGGTACTCATATTCGTTTATTTTTTTATATACTTAGTTTGAGCCACAGATATAGATAGACCTAGATAATACAAGTATCACGATCTGTATGAAAACCAAGCGTGCCTTTTTTTGACTACCTAATGTGACTTGACAAGCACTATTTAGTGATAGGAAAATCAAATCGATTTAAAGACGCCGCGTGCGGCACCCGTCTTGCCCCGGGGCCTAGCGCCGGCGCTCACGCTCACCCAGCCAGCAGTACACAGGACTGAGCGCGAAGGTGGCGGCTTAAGATTTTTGTACGTAAGCTGGAGCGACTTTTGGCACGCGAAGTAGTTGCTCTTGCGTTATCTAGGTGTACCTACATCTGTAATTTGAGCCCAGAGGGTGGCTACGTTGATTGCGGCATCAGTGGCATACTTTAGGTCATCCGAGGTGCAGGTGAACGGGCACTTAGGACTCTCCAGCAAGTGGGGCTAGATCTGATCAGAAGCACCGCACTCGTACTGGTGCTGATGGGTCAGTAATCTCCCACTTCGACAAATTGTGTTTGTAGCGCTCTACTTGGGTACGTAATCGGTTAATGGCTTTCCATATAGGCCACTGCAGATCACGCCCGGGAGGCAAATGTTAAATAGGTATCTAGTAATTTTTGCAGCTCAAAGGTGCCTTTTATGTGCCTATTAGAAATAATTGCCTTGACTTTAGCACGAACGCGCGTAGTAAGCGTATAACGTAAATACGATCGATTTTAAGATTTTTTCATATCTATCATATCTATGAGTGACACGTGCTTGTCACAAAAAAAACGTATTTTCAATTCAAAAACCTTTCGATTTTAACGTTACATTAACGTTGTGGTTTCATGGTAGAGATTCCGCTTCGAAAGGCTAAACTGAAACATGTTATTAAGCGTTAAGTTTTTGTATGGCTTCACGTGGTTATTGATAAGAAATTCACGCCTTAGACCACAAAGAAATACTTCATGAATATGTATGGGTAAAGATTATCCTCATTTTCCATCTAAGTACTGATAATAGGGAAACGTTAGGAAATATACGGAAGTAGGTATCTAAGTACATGCATTCTCTTACAATATGATTGAAAAGGTCATTGTTTTACAGTACAATTGGTAATGGTAATGCGGGTAATACATTAATATCTACTGGATTGTGTTAATTGAAGTAGGAAGGAAGAAACGGGAACGGAATTTCTTGATATTGCAGATAAAGAAATGAAGACAGAATCGCTTGCGTAACTGTCACAAGACAAGCAAAGTAGGTAATTAGGTACAGAATCATTCCTAAAAGATGGGCAGAAAGTTTTGCAGTCAACCCTGCTATTTTAAGCTGACATTAGACGTTTCACTTTTTGTTCATATTTGTCTTTCATTCGACATGTTTCACTCGAAGTGAAACGGTTGAACACAAAATGTATTAAAAGTGAAAAATGGTTTCATTAGTAGTGAACCGTTCTTACGAAGTTGGATTTCGGCATCTCGCGCTCCAAATGATCGAACAATGAAATGAGTAGATGAACGTTAGTTCCTATGTAATTTTGACGGTGTCATGTGAACGTAACAACGAAAAAAATAACAGTCTTGTCTATTCTATAAAAAAAAATAACAGTCTTGTCTATTCTATAAAAAAAAATAACAGTGTGTCTATTCTATAAAAATCTCAGTGTGAAAACTTAGACGACATAAGCATGCTGTCATTACACCAGCACCTTTAATTTCGTAACACACTAACAATCTCAATCTGAATCATTTTGAAGGATGTTGCTAATCCATTGCTCCATAAGTTCGAAAAATGTGTCTTCTCAACAACGTAAACAACGCATTGAATGTTGTTGAACTGTCAAAAATGAAACTCATTGCTACTGATAGTGGGTTACACAATTAACCCGCTGATGCTAGGTATGTACTCGTGCAATATGCATGCACGTGTCAATGCCTATTATATTTTATGGAGCAGTACATAAGATTAAGGTTTATTAAACAAAGTATACGGCGAATCCACCAAATTCATGCCAAAACAACCGGCACTTACTTTTATTAAGTTCTCGGTAAATCCGTCGAGTCTTTGCCAAATATTACGAATGTTCTCAAACCGAGTGTGCATCGCGTGACCTAGCGCGGCCACTATCGGACTGCATAGAAAAGAAAGAGATGCGCGAAGACACAACGCTGGTAATTTATTGCAAAATATGAAACAATCATCTATTGTTGATTTATCAAACACCAAACAAATAAAAACTTGTAAATTGTCTTTTATAAGGTGAAAGTTTTATGAAAATACACCCGATAGTGTTTGCGTGATTATCGTTTTTATGTTCGCAGTAGACATTACTTTACAAATTAATTACACTATGTTAAAAAAATATAAGTAATTGCAAATATTCACATATCATATTACGAAGCAAATGGTCTAGTATAACATATATTTTTTTCAAAGAAATCAGTCCGGTCGATTAGACGTGATGTTGAATTTAAAATCATTAGAAGTCGTGTATCTGCGCCTTAATGGATAATCCCAATTTGGACATTCACTACCTTTATTTACGCCATTTTGAATTCGTTCTATGTATGGCTCTCTTTATGTTATTATTGAAAGAAGTAAAAAAAAAATCGTTTTTAATATTGTCACAAACACGGAAAAAGAATTCCTAGAAGGACTTAGGGAAGACTTTTGCCGAGCAGTGGCAGTACAGGCTAAACAAAAAAAAATTGTCACTGAAATCATCTGCCTAGCCTTTTCCCAACTATGTTGGGGTTGGCTTTCAGTGTTACCAGATGCAGCTGAATAGGTACTATTGTTTTACATGGAGCGACTGCCCATCTGACCTCCACAACCCAGTTACTGGGTACCACGATACCCTTTGATAAGACTGTCACAGAAGCACGTGCATATAAAAAAACCAACTTAAATACGTGACTTGATGCTTGCTTGTGATCGCGTGTGGCTGAAACATGCACCGGAAGTATACGTTTATTATTGATCCAATAACCGAATTTAATGCAGGTGGTCAATGAAATTAGGATAAGACAAGTGCAAGGCAAGGCATTAAATCCGTCTTTGTGTATTTTAAGCATTTATAACTTTGCGCAGTATAGAACAAAGCCGATTTTCGTATCTGTGTGATCGCTTAGATCTTCAAAACTACAAAATATATTTTGATGCAATTTTCACCATCACTTAGAGAATGTATTCCAGAAGATTTATATGTCTTGCCTATAGACAAGACATATAAATCTTCTAATATACACCATTCACCCACCACTGCTCTACAGTGGTGGCCTAGCGGTACCGGCCGCGACTCTAGTTGTAGGTCGTGGGTTCGAACACAAAGCAGGCACTTTAACTTTTAATGTTTGTGTAAATTATTTCATCACCACTGCTCTCAAAACGGTGAAGGAAACATCGTGAGGAAACCGGCATGCCCTTGAACCAAAAATTCGAAGACATATGACATCCGTCAACCGTGGGCCCACGTGGTGGATTATGGCCCACTCTCTCTCATAGAGAGGAGGCCTGTGTCCTAGCAGTGGGAACATTATAAGCTGAATCGCTTATCTGTATAAATCTATATAAATAAAAATGAAATTAACTCGGAAACTTGGAAAAACTACCAATTTTTTTTTTTTATTTACCTTTGATTAACTTCCAAGACAGTTTCAAACATGTTCCCCGTACATTAAGAGCGTTTACGGCATTTCAACCAAACTTTCAAGCCGTTGTTTTTCGAAATGAATGAACCGATTTTAATGAAACTTCATAAGCATAAGCAGGATACAAAGGTCTAAAAAGTTAGCAGAGAACATTTTCGAAATGTCTTAATTAAAAAAGATAACTGGAAATCTCTGTTTCTATGGAAACTTTAAAATCGGTCTAATTTGGCTGTAACACAATTATTCGAAAATATTCTCTGCTAACTTTTTAGACCTTTGTATCCTGCTTATGCGTATAAAGTTTCATTAAAATCCGTTCATTCATTTCGAAAAACAAGGGCTTGAAAGTTTGTATGAAATGCCGTACGGCGTAAACGCTCTTAATGTGTACCTACTAATGTTTTTTTCAAGCTGTCTATCATTGAGCCTAGCTTCACCCGTTACTTTGTAAGATCTACATACATTCCAAGATTTAGTAAAAGCATTTATCATAATCAAGCGCAAGTGCAAGGATACATTCGATTTATTTCTATATTTGCTGCATCTGTCAAAGAAGTCATAAAGGTTAGGTAAGACTACAAGCGATTAGGGAATAAATAAATGAACTAAATTTTGTACGTTTTAATAATTTAAATATGGAGAGCCGTTTGGGGTTGAAATCCTCGGGTCGTGGGGTCCGAGTGCTTATGGCCTTTTTAAGGAAATTTAAAAACGGCTGGTTGACACTTCCCGTGACCCAAGGGCTGGCTTTGACCTTGGCCAAAGGTTAAGCATTGCCATACAACGTGGTATAATGCTGCCAGTCTTGGGTACATTACCAGTCGACAGCGAAGCGGATGAATTTTTAGTTTTTGTATAGTTTTAGTTAAGTTAGGATTTAAATTTGTTATTTTTATTAATTACCCGTTTGTAAATTTTGAAAATAAATCATTTATCATTTAAATATTATGTAGGTAAATATATTTTTTAATTCCCTATTTCATCGAGTGTTTATTTTATTTGTCACCTACATTCTTTGCAAATAATTTATTCTGATCCTGAAAGAGAAAATGAATAATGCAAATTGTGCAGTGTGGTTTCACTGGAAAAACCTCGTCGCAAAATATTTCGCGTAAGTGCCGATTTCAAAGTCCATAATTTTCCTTAAAACAGGAAACGTAGTCACGTGGTATTTGGCATTCAGTTCATACACGCGTAGGCATTTCTCTGTTCTACTTGGGTAATGAGTGTAATGACACTTGAATAGAATTCAAGATTTTTTTGAGTTATGGTACAAAAAACTGAATGTTACACTTAACAAAGTTCAAATTCCATTGAAACCAAAAACTTATTAGGACTATTTCGTTACAAATGATATGCGTTTGTATGGAAGGAACGCCAACGACCACGTGACCAGGGGGGTTATAATATTTGCGTAACACTCTAACAATAGGAATGGGATTGTCCAAAATTTCTAACCATGAGATTTTATTTTATTTTTTGAAAATTTAGAGCATTTTGAGAAACTAATTTGAATATTTTGATGGTTGGCTCAATAGTTATTTTTTTATAAATATTTAAAAATTTTAAATTTTTAAGGTAGGTTACGTCATCAGTAGCACTAAAGATTAAGTGTTGTTGCCTCACTAGTACAGAAATAAAAAATTTCAATCTGTCAACACAACGTCATCCACACCTATCAAAGTGTCAAAGTATCAATCTATTCAAATTTTTCATTCCATAGCATTTCATTCCATTTTTTTTTTGTATTCCATAGCTCGTCCGATATATTAAATATTGTCGATTGTTGAAACAATGTAATCGGATTTATAAATGAGATGAATAAGAGGCAAGTCGGAATGTTTAAATTTAATATATTTTTGACATATTATAATTTTACACTTGACACTGACGGATTGTAGACAATACTTGCCACTTACTTTTTATTTTATTTTTGAGGTAACGATACTAAACTGTACGGTCGCAGGTGACGTAATTTGAAGGGCACAGAAGGTCAATCGTATTTTATCAAAAATATCAATAAATATAAATATTTTTCGTAAATTAATTAGTCCATAATGATTAGTAACGCTATTCCTCGAAATGATTTTTCAATTACAACATTTAAAAAAATATGAACAATGCCCATTGCTTTTATTTTTGACAGTTCAACAGACAAATTTTTGAAACCTTTTTAATTATTTATTTATAATAAGCACCTCAACAGCACAGTCACTTGAAATTCAAATTAAATATCATCTAAAATTATCATTTTAGTAACCATGCAAATAACAGGTATGCATGACATCCAACTTAAAAATATTAGAGACAAAGGAGAACAATAAAAATTGTGTCTAGTGATCTTCTAGAAGACTAAAAAAACAAACTAATTTGAGCTACTTAGACGTGCACTCTTCACACTGTCTAAATAGGGAACGTCTGTATGAAGCAAAACTATGAAGCAACAGATTAGCAATATCCTTTAAAACAATTCAGATCATGATTGATAATGTGTTATGCGATTAGCATGTAGACACAATAACATGTTTTTCTTTATAACTGACATTTTAAAGTAATAATATTATTACGAAGTTATAATGCAAAAACACTTCCCTGAATGCGGTGTTTGTTTAAAAACTAAAGTCTGTTTTTTGAAACAGCCATTCTTTCGCTCGTCATTATATCTGAGACACTGTAAACGAGTATTTGAAAAACAAAGAATTCAATGCATCAACTTCTCGAGTATTTTGACGTTTCTGTTTTTGTGTTTGTAACATGTTTAATTTTCAATGCAGTAACATCAACTCCTCACGAGATTGTAGGAATCATTCAGTATGCTTTAAAAAAAACTTACACCGAATTTAAAGGACTTTCTTAGAAGAAATTTAGTCTAGCTGTAGGTACTGCTTAATTTGTAAAATGACAGTTTAGCTACGTGTATGCAATTTTAAGGGAAAACCAGTCGATCTATTCTAAAAATCTCACCGTGAAAACTTAAGCCAACTGAGCTGTCATTGGTGTCAATCTCTGCATCTTTTGGAATGACAGTTCATTTCACAAAAGTTTTCACGGTGACAGCGGGGTAATTGCGCAACACACTAACAGAATGGATTTCATTTAGACAGTTCAACAACATTAATTGCGTTATTTACGTTGTTGACCAGTTTTGCTTGTCGAACATAATTATGAAGTAATGGATTTATTTTCAAAATTATTCAGATTTTGATTGATCGTGTGTTACGCAATTACGGTGCAGATCTCTAAAAAAACCTCAGACCTAAATAAAGGTAACCAAGGCTAACCAGGAGTTCAAATTCAAGAAACACACAAATAAATTCACAAAACTGGAAACCGTTTTCCGCTACAACACTGACCTAACCCTACGCAACGCTAACATCCTATAGGAACGCTACCCAACCTGTAGAACCCGTCACCTGTTCCGTTACACTGACTTATCGAGATCGCCTCCATTTCTATAAATAAGCCTCTGATTTATTGACTACTACGCGACGCTACGATGTGAAACAAGCCCTATACAGATACTCGATTCTGTTAGAATCTCACCGTGAGAAGTTAGGTGAAGTGAGCTATCATTCCATCTGATTCTATAGGGATTGATACTAATGGCTCACTTTAAGCTCACTTCACTTGAGTTATCATGGTGAGATTTTTACAGAATAGCACTACAGCTCAGGTAATGGTGGTAGTTCTACGAAAAGTGGAGAAGACTAGTATAAGTTGGCCTGTTTTGTAGTTGGATTAAATCATGATGCTTGTCAGTATGTTAGGCACTAAGATCCATTATAACGGAGAGGAAATACTTCATGTCCTATGTAATTTGCATTATGTACTGTTATTCTGTGGTTTTAAAGGTTGGTCAGTTCTCTGCTGAATAGTAACTTTTTGTCAAGTACAGATTGATCGAAAATTGCTTTATTTTTCGGTCGTAAACATCGTAATCATAACATCGCGCTTGTAATCCCCGAAGATTTAGACAGAGGTGTAGGTACACACGGCTACACATCAAGCTATACATTTCCAGTTTGAGTTGACCTCGCATTGTATAGGTTTTTCGTACAATCAGAAGTCAGCTTATACTGGTTTTGTATAGCTTGATGTGTAGCCGTGTGTACCTACCTACGCTTTGGAATGGGCAACTAGCTTCATCTTTCTGACTGACCGACCCCTTGACAATTCAAAAGTGCCTGTAATTGGTTTAATTGAAATAAATGCTTTGAGTTTGGTATCTATAACTTAGTACATTTAATTCCGCCAGTTATGTTTAAATTCCTGGTTACGGGGGTCGAGCCAAAAACGTAATGGAAAAAAATATTTTCTTTGTTTGTTTTTCTTTGGTAAATGTAAAAGCAATGCCGTGTCTCTTAAGTATATTATATTTAACTAATTAAATTTTAATAACACGTTAAACTTTATACTTTTCTGCAAAACAAACAACCTGGTAGGTAATTTACCTACTATATGCGAGAAAAACGAATAAGATGCATCAAAACAGAAGGGCCAGGATCATCACACATTGCCTGAAGACAAGCGTAGTTACCGAGGCAGGCTTATAAATTAGAAACGTTCCTAACCAATTGAAAGGAGAAGGCACAACATAAGGAAAAGTATGGGGGAGACCTCAGACCAAATAAAAAACCAAGACCGGTTTCGTAAACATGTGTGCACTTAGTGAGGTGTAGTTTGATTGTAAATGTGTGCGTGTGAGCGTGTATGCACAGAGCGGAGGTGTAGTTTTGGCATGCTTCACTGAAGGTATTATTCGCAGCGCTATGTCTTGACTTTTTTATTTGGTCTGAGAGGAGACCTTGGCCCAGCAGTGGGAAAACATAGGTTAACAAAATAAAAATGCGAGAAAATACATGTATTTTTTGTATTTTGTTATTGCTGAAAACTGAAAACTAATTTCGGTCGGACACTCCTGTCAACTCACTCCGATGTTGTGATTGGTGGTCCAAAAAAAAAAACAGACCTTTCAAACAACAGAGGTTAGATTTTATGACAAATCATAAATAACACTCTTTACTGACCTACGGCGGCTTTCACCTTAATTATTTATAGTATTATAGTATTGAATGTGTTGGCTAACGGCCAGAAGTGTAATGATCTTGAAATTATAAATAAATAATTAGTGAAAATATCACCAAGTTGAAACAAAGGTAGACACAGACATCCAGACTTTAAGGTACCTAGGCAATTTTCTTATTTTCCAACAACGATTGATTATAATAATAAATCATCATTATCATTCTCCTTCCCACTGCTGGGACACAGGTCTCCTCTCTGTGAGAGGTAGTGGGCCGAAATTCACCACGCAGACGGCGGGCCCTGTGCGAGTTGCTGGGTTTAATTAAGAAAAATGATGTCCTACGCACTTAACAACAGTGTTTTTTCAACAAATCACTGGGCTAATCCAAGAATTCCAGCTATAAAAAATTTAATCGAGTTTTGACTTGATGCTAATCGATTTCCAGTTTATTAGTTGCTTCCATTTACGCAACTTAAGATTCCTCACTTCTAGTAAAATTAGTTCACTGTTTTGTACGTCTTTGGTACAAAATCATACTTCATACAACTAATATTATTAAGGCGAAAGCTTGTGAGTGTGTTTGTATGTTTGTTACTTCTTCATGCACAAACGGCTGGACCAATTTTAATAAAATTTTGTATAGAGGTAGCTGACACCCTGGATTAATATCGGGATAAAATATCCTATGTGGTAATCTACGGGATCGAAACTTATGCGGGTGAAACCGCGGGGCGCAGCTAGTTCTGAATAATGTGTATCAAGTCTTCAATCTAGTGATGAATAAGTCTTTGATTTCCCCCTTATCGTCTTCATCATCTGTTCTTACATTTTCATCAACTGTTTTTCATGCCCCTTGATTGCCTCGTTAGGCTAATACGCTGAGCATGTGAACATGCCCTGACTCTGCAAACTGTATCCACCAACCGTACTGGGCACTGGTGGTGGATTACGGCCCACTCTCTCTCTCATAGAGAGGAGGCCTGTGTCCCACAGCTGTGGGAACGTTATATGCTGACTATAAAGCAAACTGTTATTGGATTGTTTGATTATTTACAAAGTTCTTAGTAGCACAGCAGTAGCCTTCTACTTCAAATCAAATCTAAAATCCAGACCCTTGTCTGAATTTGACCCCGGCTACCAAACGGCAAACATCCTTTGTACAGATTGTTTTGACTTAGCACTAGTGATCAATCAACAAGCAAAGGTATGCAGCGTCTCTATGTTTGTAAACTATGCATAAACAGTGCATTTTTAACCGACTTCCAAAAAGGAGGAGGTTATATGTCCGACTTTATGTTTTTTTTTATTGTATGTTCACCGATTTCTCCGTCAATTGTGGACCTGTTTTTATTTTATTTTTTGTTTGAAAGGGAATACTCTCGAGGTGGTCCCATTGTCATCAAGTTGGAATCTGATGAGAGGATCCCATGGAAATCGAAACCTTCAAATTTATAGGCAAACCTATGGCGATTTGTGTATTTTTTTAAGTAACTTGAGTATTTGCTCTTGGAAATCATTATTTGGTAAAGTGGAGCTGATGATGAAAACCACAGATGGCCATCGGAACTACTCAATGATAAATATTTTACGGGTTGCGATTCGATTACTTTAATATACTCGTATCTATGTTTGGTAAGCAATTTATGCTCGTCACAATGCGTATGGTGAGCGGTTGTTGAGGAGTTCCAGGAGAACTCCTCAACAATTAACGTCCCAGCATCGGGAAAAGCAATATTTTGTAAAAGGTGATGAGCAGTTGACATTAAGCTATTGTAACTTAGATAAATTACAAGCTAAAAAGTGAAAAATAAAAAAAAAATTTACAACAAAGCTTTTAGCTTGAGCCCGGAACATTATTTGGCCAGACATTGACAAATTATATTTTTGTTAACCATCATGTCCATCATATTACCTACTGATTTTTCAGGAGTAGCTAAGTGTAATGAGTAACTGTCGCGGTCGGGAGTAAATGTAAACAAGTAACTGGGTTGTAGAGGCAGTCGCTCCATGAAAAATACTGATAGGAATTCGGCTGCATACGGCTAGACTGGAAACCGATCCCAAGATAGTTGAGAAAAAACTTTAAGTACTCCAAGCTTTAATTAGCTGCAGTAAAATAACTCATTTCGGACTGCGTTTAGAAATATGCATGTCAAATAAGTTTTTGTTATACTATACTAGAAAAACAAGATTTGGTTGATGGCCGCGAAAAAACAAAAGACGCCAATTTCAGTCATTTAAGTAACACATAAGCTGTCATTTTAAAAGTCA
Organism: Gortyna flavago; assembly: GCA_963669345.1. Lineage (NCBI taxonomy): Eukaryota > Metazoa > Arthropoda > Insecta > Lepidoptera > Noctuidae > Gortyna > Gortyna flavago. Next base: position 5,339,622 of record OY770148.1, read on the forward strand.
AACTATAGGTAGGTAGTTGGTGATGATTGATTTTTCAGGAGCTGAGGTTTGGTACCTACATATCGCTCATTTTGGAGAAACATCGACGTAAATGTACTTTCTCCCAAAAATTTGTTAAATATGCCAAAGTACATATAGGTAAAGCGTATTTACGTTAGGAAAGCATAGTCGTAAAAAAAAAGTAGCAGTTACGTCGATGTTTCTCCAAATGAGCGATATGTACCTATGTCTTAGGTTAGGGGTTAATGAAAATGTCGTAAATGAGGGGAAAACCTAGAAAACCTTTAGTCGTGTATTCGATTCCCTAGCGGAACAAAAGCAAGGAGCATCTGTATCTCGCATTATTGAAACTTGATTTTTCAAGTACCGGACAGTTTTTCCATGTCTGGGTTTTGTGTATGTAAGATGAATGTGTTAGTAAATGCACTAACGGCACATAAGACATCCGAGTAAAAAAACTGCTTTTGCCAACTATGTTGGGGTCGGCTTTCAGTCGCGACTTTCAGGTGCGACTGCCAATCTGACCTCCACAACCCAGGTACTGGGTAACACGACAGTCTTTGGCTACATAAGCTTTACGAGTGCGGGCCAAAAACACCACACGGTCATGCATGCGTGTGAAGACCAACTGGACTTTGAGGGTCCAGAAGTTGGAGTCGCGTCACAACACGAACTTCAAGTGTTCGTGGTGCGTGTTCTGACACATCATCTCGAGAAGTTCCTCAAGGAAGAGTTCTGGCCGAAGGGTGTTGTGTACCGCCGGTTTCGTGGCCGGCTACATGACACCAGTCAGCGAAACACGACGCAGTCACTTCGTGTGCGTTAGTATTTAGTGTAATTATAATGTTGCAGAGCAGTGGTGGCCCAGTGGTAACGGCCGCGACTTACGAGTTGTAGGTCGTAGGTTCGAACCCAGACAGGCGCTTACTTTGTGTAAATTATTTCATCACCACTGCTCTCCAAACGGTGAAGGAAAACATCGTGAGGAAACCGGCATGTTCTAGAACCAAAAAAAGAAATCGAAGATATGTGACATCTACCAACCCGCACTGGGCCCGCGTGGTGGATTGCGGCCCACTCCCTCTCATAGAGAGGAGGCCTGTGTCCCAGCAGTGGGAACATCATAGGCTGATTATGATAATGATGTATGTATTTATAGTATTTTTAAGTTATATTAATATTGTGTTGTATGTGTTCATATGGGCCCTGATGTCTGAAATAAATGGATAAATAAATAAGGACTAGCAGAGATATCAACACACTTGGCTAAAACTACGACAATTTCTATTTTTAGTACACTTCAGCAACATGCATTAGAAAAATCAACATAAATAGTAATTTGTGTCAGTGGCCTGTCATCCTATAGCGGTATTGTATTAATGGAGGGAAGCAGACACTTGAAACACCTACACTAGAATTCCTAGGTGTTGTAGTAAGTATAAGTGACATGTTAGGATATGTAAGATTGTATCCCCATTGTTGCAGTGGCTAAACAATTGGCTTGTGACGCGCCGCGGTTACCCGCAAGTCTCGATCCCGTGGGAATATAGAAATAAAAAAATAAAAAGTATCATTATGTCCTAAACCAGGTCATGGTCTACTTATGTGCTAAATTTCATCCAAATCCGTTGAGCCGTTTTAATGATATAGCGCATAGCAACAAACAAATATACAAAAAATCTAATATTTTCTCTATTAGGTATAAAATATAATTCGTTTAGTTTACAGATGATGTTCCTCATAAAAAAATACTATTAAGGAAAATGGCCCAATAGTTAAGGCATCTCAAGGTTGTGGATTCAAATTCGGGCAAATACTAATGAGACTTTTTCAATTCATGTGTAGGTATACACTTTCTGTGTTTATCAAGGACATTACTGACATCGCTGAAGGAAAACATCGTGAGGAAACCTGGATACAAGTCCAGGTCCAGCTAATATTAGTCTGAAATCACCAACCCGTCTTGAGCAAGCGTGGTGATAAATGCTGGTGCCTTCTTTGTATGAGAAGAACTGTTGCCCTGGCTGGCTGGTATTATTTATAATATAAGGAATAAAATGTTTCGGTTGTGGTGCAGGAATTAAAAATAATATAACGTTTTAATAATTTGGCGTTGCACTACCTATTATAGTAAACCTAGGACAAAATTTAGTTTCGTTAGAGGAGAAAAAAATGCAAAACCCGTATAAAGTAAGCATGAGTCTCCTATTTAGTTGATTTTATTATAGCTTAACAGTTATCACTGCACGTGTTACCCACAAAAAATATAAACCCCAAATATGATGAAATTCGCCAGCACATAGATAAACCCTGAGAGGTTTTCGTTGTGTAAAATCAAAATGTAAATAAAATAGGCTAAGAGTTTGTTAGAAATAAATAATTAAGAATAATAAATACAGGAAAGTGAGGGGCCCGTGGCTAAATAATAACAGCCGCACAGTTCGATCGGTCAGGTTAAGCTACGCTTGCCGCGGTTGGTCTGTGGATGGGTGACCATCTTTACATACCGAGATCCCTCTATGCCTCGGAAAGCACGTTAGGCTGTTGGTCCCGGCTGTCATTCGTGGATCTTTGACAGTCGTTACGGGTAGTCAGAAGCCCGAAAGTCTGCATTCGGTTAGACTGCAAGCCGACCACAACATAGTTGGGAAAAGGGCTGGGCAGATCATGACTAAATACAGGAAAGTAAATAAACAATTTCTGTAATAAATAGAATTTATCAGATCTGGCTCAAATAGACACAAATCATGCCATCAGCACGTAACACTATTACGTACCTACAAAATAAATTTAGGTACATAGATAGACATGTCATAAACAGTACATTTGGCACTGAACTTGCATCGTCACATGTATAGAACAAACGTTTCATATAGACAGACAATGACTTTACTATGAGCAAGACGAATTTGGGTAATAGGAATTTTCATCATTTCAGCCGAAAAAGGTACACCAACTGCAGTAGCAATGGCTTTCATATTGACACTGGAAGTCGACCCCGACATTGATCAATTATTTTTGACAACCAACATTTTATTGATTTTTATGGAATAACTGTAATGATTAACTGTTAAGTCAAGTAACTGGGTTGTGGAGGACAGATAAGCTCGTAAGTCGCTCCATATAAAATACTGCTATTTAGCTGCATCCGATAAGACTGAAAGTCGACCCCAACATAGTTGGGAAAAAAGCCAGGCAGATGATATTTAAATGGGATAATGATGACCTCGTGGAGTAATAAATAGCCTCCCGACCGACTTCGGCCACGGTGGCCAATCATAAAGGAGATTAGTCAGGTACGCAGGAGATATTATAGTGCACAAGTGTGTGCATAAACACAGGTGTACTCTGTTCCTTTACTCTCACGGTCCGATGGGATCATGGGACGGCAATCCGACACGACCGGGGAGAAATCAGCCGGTCGATTCTGTTAGAATCTCACCGTGAGAAGTTAGGTGAAGTGAGCTGTCATTCCATTTGATTCTATAAGGATTTACACTAATGACAGCTCACTTTAAACACACTTCACCTGAGTTATCACGGTGAGATTTTTACAGAATAGCATTGCTGGACCACCGGCTTTACGTGCTTTCCGAGGCACGGGGATACATTACATACATACATAATTAGCCTATAATGTTCCCACTGGGTCCACCTGGGACGCAGGCCTCCTCTCTGTGAGAGGGAGTGGGCAGTAATCCACCACGCGGGCCCAGTGCGGGTTGGTAGATGTCACATGTCTTCGAATTTTTGGTTCTAGGACATGCCGGTTTCCTCACGATGTTTTCCTTCACCGTTTTGAGAGCAATGGTGATGAAATAATTTACACAAAGTAAAGCGCTTGTCTGGGTTCGAACCGACGACCTACAACTCGTAAGTCGCGGCCGTTACCACTGGGCCACCACTGCTCCACAGGCACTGGGATATTAAACCGCAAACTTACAAACTCCGGACTGTAATAAGATATTCCTAATGGAAAACCCAATAACACTTTGTTGGACCCGGGAATCGCACCCAGGACCCCAAGTTCAGCAGTCGCACTTGCAACAACGAGACCAATGGGGCAGTTCGTGGAGTAAGGCCGTGACCTAGTGGCGTCCAAGTACTGGAAGAAAATAAGTGTCCGTCTCCGAAAACGAGATGAGCGGAACACATTATACACAGATAAGGTGAAGCGTGGGGACTAGCAAAAGAAGAGGTCGCCAATGCCCAACAATGGGTGACGTCGGGCTATGGACGATGGGATAATTAATTATTAATTAAACCCGTAAGTTATGACCGTCCAATCGTTTTATTGCAGCACGATCTATCTTTTACCCTGTTGCCGACACGAAACAAGTGAAGACCAGCATTGTTAATTGTGTACATAGCACATGAGTGTTGTATCGGCACGTTTTGCGCCCGCTTTTAAGAAAACACGTGTGCGGTGCGATACATATGTGAAGTGTTTTGTCTTATAATAATAAATTAAATGAATGAATAATAAAATAAACAGTATATTAATTCATGTGATAATAAAATGGAAGCCATTTTCCGTTTTTTCTGTGTTTAAATTGCTTAATAGGTATGCATGCATGAAATAATTAATAAAAATTTATTTTTCACATCACCTGTGCAAATATCTCGACTTTTCTCGACCGTCTAAAGGTCATAGCAGACATATATTTGGAGTAGCAATTTTTTTGTATGACACCTTTCCAAGTTTTCAGTTATTTCAATATGCTTATGCTGACCCATGTATCTGGAGAATCCTCGACTCTTGTCATACAGGATGTTCTAGCTCAGGGGCTAACGTGTATGTACTGAAATTTTGGAAATAAATTACTATTACTATTTAAAATGTATTAATTTTATAAATATAGAGGTCAGATAGGCAGTCGCTCCATGTAAAATACTGGTATTTAGCTGCATCCGGTTAGACTGGAAGCCGACCCCAAAATAGTTGGGAATAAGGATGTTTGTTGTATAAAAGTATTCGTTTTTAAAATATTGTCCACAAGGTCCGTCAGATTATCTTCTAGTATACTTACTGCGACAATCAAAAACTATGAAAATATTCTTCTCTCAAAACATTTCGGTTTGAATATGAATGGTTCATATAAAAAAGTGTTAGGGGACAAAAAAAAACGCAACAAAATTCTTTTGTTTTCAATAAACGCTACTTCAGCTTATCAGCAATTCTGTCGGTTTATGGTGTCGATTGTAAGTAGTTTGAAGGTCTATTATCCTTTAAAAATACAGTATTTCATTATAGGTGACATTATGTAGATAGAAGAAAAGTACTGGTAGTGGCGCGTGTGTTGGATCATTAGGTTCCCTACAATATGGTTGATCGGGATGGTGCTGATATACGCGTCATGTGCGTTCGGGCGCCGTCGGTTGAGACTGGTCATCTCATAACGGCTTATATTTAATCAAATATTTTTAATTGTCTTCATTTTATTTTTTTACATAGTTCTTACATATAGAAGCAACAAGAATAATGTACCCAGGATTTTGGAATATCTTGATTTAAGACAGTATCCTTAGAGTTTTTTTCCCGTTCTTCCTACGATTTGGAATCGAAAACTGCTTCAATTTTCTGACTAACTCAGCGACTCTGACAATTCAAAAGTGCCTGTAAATGGTTTAATTAAAATAAATGCTTTAGGTTAAGTTTTAGTACCTACGTATTAAGCGGTAATGTTAACATTTCTGTTACAGAATAGGTTCCTAGCGATAACTTAAACAACCATTAATGAGCTATTACGGAACCATAATCAAGGCATTCTAAAGACCTTTCATACCTATATTATAAAAAAATTTAAGTCATAATATTTCCATTTAGAGAAGGTAGGAAGAAACTGTGTGAAAATAGATGGACTGTGTGAAAAATGATATGGCTAGAAAGGGAGTGACTACTGAGATGACGACTAACGGAGAAATATGTAGGAAAAACACATGTTGCGCCGACCACAAATAAATTAGGACAAGGGCAGGAGAATGATGATCATTTCCATTCAGTAGTAGGTAGTTAACCTGCTAATTGATATACCACTTTTGACGTTCATTCCCAGTCAATTGACACTGACAGGCTGCAACTATCTAACTGTCACATAGACAAATATACATTATCGTTTTATGAAGGAAAAGTGACATTCAATCCTAGGGTGGTAAAGCAAGTTACGAGGTCCTGAAGCCCAATTCTCATAATTTAAAACGTTCAAAATCTAGTCTCATCTCGGCGACTAAATAATGTCAAAAACTTATCAAAATTTAGGGAAATTAGAGGTATTTTTGACAGATTGCCACTGAGATCAGACTGTGAACGTTCCTAAAATTACGAGAATTGTTCCTCTGGTAGAATAGTCGACATCAGCTCAGTTGCCAAAAAGAAAAAAACGTTACGAGGTTGACTAACTTTTGTTTTACAACTTCACACTGTTTGAATTTCGAATTGATATTTATGCCGTATGTTTCGACACTCGCAAGGGAATCAAAACCTGTCGGATACTTCCCGTTGCACTAGAATCATGAAATTTGGCAAGCAGCAATTTCATGTAGCACAATTATAGGAAACAATCCGAAAACCGTAAATTTGTACGGAACCCTCCGTGCTCGAACTTGACCGGTTTTTTTTTTGTATTGCGCCTGTAATGTGCGCTTAGCTCTAAAAATCGACACGCTTATTTCTCTATACCTTAATAATATTAATATAAACAAAGCAATTATCTTAGAAACTTTCGTCGAAAATCAATGCGGATGAACCTTACAGGGTCAGGCAGATTGCCAAACGACAAATACAAGTCTTGAGTTCAAGGAGTTGAGACGATCTTTCTTTGACCAAGGAGGGTTTTGTCTTCAGAAATAGTGGCAGTTAACATTGATTTTGTGTCATGGACTTACAATATAACTTTGTGTACATCGACCAATAAAATTTTAACAGTATGACGCTGCTAGCAAAAGATATTTGACAGTGATGACATATTGTGTCAAAACCAGTGCTTAATAAAGTTTTTGAAATTGGTTCAATATTTTGCCATAGGAACGGATAAAGTGGTAAAGTGTTATTTACGTGTTATTAACCAAATTCAAAAAAGTATAAATAACGGAGTTCTGAGGTAACAAACAAAAAAAAAAACAACCGACTTGAGAACATCCTCCTTTTTTGAAGTCGGTTAAAACATGTAAGTAACACTTTACCACCTTATCCATAAGATCAGACGGCGAAATATTGAACCAATTTCAAAAGTATTTTTGTAAAATTACATTAATTACGGTTTTTTGCTGGTAAAAATTTAAAATATAAGTACATAGCTTTTTAACAAAAAAAAAACAATTATTGAAGACTTCTATGCTTTTTAATCCCACTGTCCTGCATCCAATTGGCAAAAAAATAGGGGCAAGAAAATTATAATTCCTACTTGATGTTGTTATTGTACAGACGCCAGCACATCAACCTACTACAATCTGTCAAATTTCTTTGATAGATTTTCAACTTTATCGCTAAAGTATAAGGTTCAAAGTTGATTGGGAAAATTTGACAGTTTCGGGTAGGTTGATGTGCTGGCATCTGTACTATGTTGTTCTTGGCTGAATGAAGCCTAAAGGCTTATCTAATTGAAATAGGTTACTTGGTTTCCAAGACAACCGAAGGTGGACCTCTTGCTTACATAATATTCACACGGGAAAACGAGAAAATATTAATGGGCACAGAAAATAGACCAGTAATTAAATAAAATTGTTCCTATAAAATTTTGTTACAATTAAAATATAAGTTATATTTTTTCAATCACTTGGTATTATTATAATATTTTACTAGATTTACTATCTAAGTACCTAACAGGAAAAAAATATTAATGGACATTTAATTCAAAAACACAAAAAATTAATGTCATTGTTAACAATTTCGAATTTTCCAAACACAGATTTTCAGAAAACTGTAACATTTTCCTTTCCACGAAAAACTACAAAAACGATTTCCTTAAAAACCGATACATACTCAAACAATAACAATACAGGAATCAAACAATACTCACGAAGATACAATCCGAAAATACACAATTATTGGCGTACAGCCACTTTAGTCACACACGAATTGTTGCAACGCGTGCGTTTGCGAGGGCGCTCGACGCACGAATGCGTTCGATTCAGACCGTGGACGCAACGGAACTGGTCTGTTGATGCGTCTTTGCGTCTTTTCATGTAACAATTGTTGTTTGATATGTAAACATGACTGTACACCCCTTTAGGGTATATATGTTCTGTGCTGTACACACTTAATGGGTCTCATGTGATAAGTATTAAGGGTGCTAGTGTCGCAGGTCATGGCTTTGTCGTTCTACAGTATGTATGTAAGGACGTACAATGTTATGAAATTGATGAGTTTTAGGTAACACCACGCCTTTAATCTACGAAGGGTAGGGCAGAGTGTACATAGATACCTATATCATAATCAGCATATAATGTTCCCACTGCTGCTGGGACACACGCCTCCTCGCTGCGAGAGGGAGTGGGCCATAATCCACCACGCAGGCCAAGTACAGGTTGGTGGATTTTCACGGGTCTTCGAATTTCAGAAAATTATTTAGATTTTTTGGTTCTAGGACATGCCGGTTTTCCCACAATGTTTTTCTTCACAGTTTTGAGAGCAGTGGTAATGTAATTAAATACTTACACAGAGTAAAGTTTCCACCTGGGTTCGAACTCACGACCTTGAATTCGTAAGTCACACACACACGCACACTTCGCCAGCTACCTAAGTTTAATTCTCATGTAGGTACCTAATAGGGGATCAGCCTATTGACATCAACCGATCATAGATCTGGGTGCCTAATTGACAGTTAATTGGCTTTGCCAGGGCAAATATTGGGCAGCGGAAACAATGGTTAAGAAAAACCTACGAGTAGTTACTAAATAATGCGAATGATTGAGTTCATAAGCTATGTTCAAAACGAGTCACACTGTAACATGTCAGTGTGATTCGTTGGGAACAATCGGTTAGGTTAGGTTAAAATAGTGATCCCTACGCACGAGCCGAGCGAGCGAAGCGAGCGGTGCCGCGGCAGGCCGTGGCACAAACGACTTGCGCAAATAGAATAAAAAGAGCTAAAAAGAGAAAACGGAACGCGAACTCGGTTCTTACAAGAATGTATTTTTGAGTAGGCACTCACCGGAAAAACAGAAATCCATTTGAAAAGTTCGCTGAAAATACGTAGTTTCGGTTGACATTTAAATTTAGGTACATTTTCTGAGGCAATATCCTCAGTGTCGAAATACATAATTCCGATGCAATCTTTTGGCTCCGTCTTTCATATTATCACACCGTTTACACCTGAAGGGTTGAGCAGAGCTGATTATGACCTTCATACCCAGCATAATTCATTCATGTGCCTACAGTCAGTTTCACACAAACAATATGTCTTGCGAATTTGATCTTTATTAGCTAAGTACTAGAATTGTCGCACTGACAGGTGTAAGGACCGCTTTCTCTCGACGGCCGAACTGTAGTTTCAGTAGAGATCCAAGGTTACATTTTCTGAGGCTATGGTCTGAATTTGCGGCTTCTGCCAAACCTGAGGGGGCCAAACGCCTCCTGCCGGAGGCTTTACGCGGGGGTCGTGCGGTCCATGGCCGTATATGGCGCCCCGGTGTGGGCGCGTTCACTGCGGCTTCGAGCCGCCCACTACCTGAACGCGCCCCAAAAGGTGGTCGCCATACGGCTGATACGGGGGTACCGCACGATCTCGCGCGAGGCGGCAAGCCTCCTTGCCGGACTGCCGCCATGGGATCTGGAGGCGATAGTCCTCGCGCGCCTGTATGAGTGGCGCGCGGAGGCACTACGCCGGGGGGAAAACCCGCTTCCGCGGCAAATTGCTGCGGAGCGGACGGACCTCCGGCGCGATCTCATGGCGGCATGGAAAGCGCGACTGTCGCAACCCAGCGCAGGGCACGCCGCGATAGCGGCGGTAAGGCCCCTCTTTGAGGAGTGGCTAGAGAGGCGTCACGGCGCCCTCACCTACCGCCTGACGCAGGTCCTCACCGGACACGGATGTTTCGGGAGGTTCCTGCACATCATCAGGCGGGAGGAAACGCCCGGGTGTCACCACTGCGAGGATCGCCCTGAGGACACGGTGGAGCATACGGTGGAGGTCTGCCCGGCTTGGGCAGAGCACCGCCGTGTCCTCGTAGAGGCGATCGGCAGCGGCGGCGACCTCTCGCGCCCGGCCCTGGTCCAAGCCATGGTCCGGGGTGAGAGGGAGTGGGAGGCAGTCACCTCCTTCTGCGAAGCAGTCATGCTAGCGAAGGAGGTGGCGGGATGGGCGAGGGAGAGAGCTGAGAGAGCCGCCCGTCCCAGCCGCCGCGGTAGACGCTCCGGGCGTCGGGAGCCGCGTGACGACTCCCGGCCACCGTAGGCGCGGGCCTGCGGACGGCGAGTAATGGGTAGCTCGCCGTCCGATCAGGACCAGGCCCGTGCCGGACGGCGCGTATGTGTTCCACGCGCGCCTCAAAGAGATGTCAGCATCGAAGGAGGGGCCCGTCAGGGCCGAAGCCTGCCGGGGCAGCGGGATTGTCCGAAAGGGTTACCGCTGCCCCGGAACATAAAGGGCTAAGGAAGGAACACGGATGGGTTTTAGTCAGTAAGAGTCTGACACTCCCTTCCGCTCCACCCAGAGCGGGAGGGGTCATTTGATGATTTCCCATCCTAAAAAAAAAAAAAAAAAATGGTCTGAATTTAATGTCTTTTAATAATGCCGACGCAATTATGAATATGAACAAGTTTTACTATGGGACCAACTCTGAAATCACGAAAAAAATATCTGCTGTTTAATACAAAAATTAAATAGTAATGTCGTCAGGTGTCGGACTGTGCGGACGCGTGTTGAAAACTTAAATAAAATATCGTTAATCTATTAAATATTAAAACTAAAGCTATGCTAAATCAACTTCTGTGTTGCTACAAATAAAGTGCATTTTGGAAAACTACAATCACACAAAATGTTTGGCGGAAGTGTGAGTGGTGGATCCACCTCTAATTTGTCAAATATTGAGGATGATGAAGGTCGAGTTAACAAAGACTCAAGAAAGAGAAGACCGCACACTTTGGAATATGATTTCAAAAGAGATTTAGCCCAATTTCGTAGCGAAATAATGGGCTGTATAAAGGAAGCGATGAACGAACAAATTGAAAATATAACACAAATGCGGAATGAAATTAGGCAAGATATTCAAGATCTAAAATTAACTACTGATAACCTAACAGAAGAATATAAGAAACTGCATAAATCCGTGGAAAATATTACAACCGACCATAAAATTACTCAAGGTAAAATTATAGCAATCGAGGATGAGCTGAATCAACTTAAAAGTGAAAATCGAAAACCCGAATTAAGTTTTGGAGCACAGCATGACTTTTTTGTCGAAATGCAAGGTAGACTTCAAAGAGACAAGAACATAATACTGGTGGGTCTGAATGAACAATATGTCAACGAGCTATCCACAGGCAACAATTGCGACTCTGAAGAAGTTCACAAGATCTTAACACAAGCCTATCAAGATTGTCCTAAGCCCTTAATATCTACAAGATTGGGCAAATATAATGCAGATAAACCCCGCCCTATAAAAATTGTATTTGATTCTCCTGATACACCAAAATATTTACTGAAAAACCGCTTGAAACTGCCTAAGACTATAAAAATATACTCGGACCAAACACCAGCTCAAAGGACTTATATACAAAATCTCCAAACTGAGCTCAAAGAGCGTGAGCAAAAAGGGGAAACAAATCTAATAATTAAATATATCAAAGGAGTACCTACTATAACCAAAAACAACTACAATTCAAAAAACTAACCGGGGCTAACACCAGTTGTTCTAATAATGTTCACCCAGGAAATATTACATATCAAATAATTCACAAGTATAAAGATTTGCCCTCAAAGTCATCATTCCTCAAAACCTTCTATGCTAATGTAAGAAGTATCCGCACACCAGGAAAACTTGAAGAACTACAGTGCATCCTAAAAGCAATTCCTTCTACAGTACATGTCGTAATTCTAACTGAGACTTGGATAACATCAGAACAAGATGCAGAATTATATGATCTTCCTAACTACAAACATATTTACAATTATAGACATGATAGTAAGGGAGGGGGCGTTTCTATCTACATTCATGAAGGTATTCCCTTTGAAGTAACAGAGGACACCTACAAGGATAGCAACCACTACCTATGGATATATCTTCCCAAATATGCACTGCATGTTGGAGGTATCTACAAACCAGGCTATTCAAACATTAAAGAGTTTCTCGAAAGATATACCTTACAACTGGAAGTTAGAAAGAGATCGATCGTGTTTGGTGATTTTAACTTAGACCTACTGAATCCAAACACATGTGTAACTCAATACCTATCAGAACTCGAAGAAAGTGGCTATGACATTTTAAATAAAATAGATAAGGAATACTCCACGAGGCAAACTCAAACCACAAGCACCATCTTAGATCATGTCGCAACAGACCTACAAAAACAGTCTTTCCATTTTGTTATTCTGGAGTCTGCTATGTCTGACCATAAACAGATTTATCTGGAAATGTTTAACTACAAGCCAAAAATTAAACAAAAGATCCAATATGAGGCCATAGACTATAAAAACTTTTACAAAAGTATTAGCAAAGCTTCATGCATAGGCATAGATGATGATTACAAGTGTCTGGAAGCCTTCATTATGTCACACATACTACAAAACAAGAAGCAAAAATCAAAGATAATGAACTTACCAAAGGACGACTGGATTAACAAAGACGTTATTAAGATGATTGATAACAGAAATACCTTGTGGCAACAGTTAAAAAATGAAGAAGCAAATATTATCTTGAAAAGGAAGTTTTTAGCGGAACGAAATAAAGTAAGCAAGAAGATAAATAATAATAAAAACAGCTACTACTACAACAAATTCCAAAAATGTAAGAATAATCCGAAGAAGATGTGGAAAACTATTAATTCTCTAGCTATGAATAAGACTAAAACGAATGTTTCACCCCCAAAACTAATAGTAAATTCACAAAGTGTAACAGAGGGCGAAAAAATCTGTGATATACTGAATGTTTATTTCGCCACTATTGGTACAGAGCTGGCAAATGGGATACCATCGGGATACCATTTAAATTCAGGTAACACACTTATGTATAAAGACGGACACGAACACACAGAAACGCTTACACAATTTAGACCTTGTACAATTGAGGAAGTTACTAAACTTATCGATGATTTGGATTCTGATACTAGCACAGGTTTGGACGGAATTAGCACAAAAGCATTAAAATGTATTAAGAATGTTATAATTTCACCCTTAGTTAGTTGCGTTAATAAATGTCTTGACCATGGTACGTTTCCTGATAGCCTGAAGTTAGCAAAAGTTACTCCTATCTTCAAGTCAGGTTAGAAAACTGACCCGAGCAATTATAGGCCAATTTCTGTGCTTCCGGTGATATCTAAAATCTTTGAGAAAATTATATACAACCGCTTAATTGAATACTTAAATGAGAAAAACTTCCTAATAGACCAACAATATGGTTTCCGATCAAAATCAAACACCTTGTCAGCCACCATTGACCTAGTAACGAATATTAAAACAAATATAGATAAAACAAATATAGGCTTAGGCATTTTTATTGATTTGAAAAAGGCGTTTGATACTGTTTCTCATGCAAAACTATTACAAAAACTAATTAACTTGGGTATCACTGGAACAGCTTACAACTTATTCGAATCCTATTTATCAAACAGATGCCAAATTGTTAAAATTGGTAAGTACAAGAGTATTCCCCAAAAAATGACATGTGGAGTTCCGCAAGGATCTATTCTGGGACCCCCATTATTCCTAATTTATGTAAACAACATCAATCAAATGGGGTTAACGGGATATCTAACACTTTACGCAGATGATACTAGCATATTCTACTTCGGTCAATCTATACACGATATCATTAGTGAGGCGCAAAACGATCTAAATGTAATAAATGAGTGGTTTCTACATAACTTACTTACCATTAATACTTCTAAAACATCCTACATGATATTTGCAGCCAAAAACAAAAAGATTCCACCCCACACACCTTTGATTATTAATAACCTAACTATCAAGCAGTCCAGTACAGAAAAGTACCTTGGACTACTATTAGATGACAAAATGTCCTGGAAACCCCATATTGAACACGTAAGAGCCAAGCTTGTGTCACTTTCTGGAGCTCTTCGCAAAATGGGAAACTGCTTACCACCTAAGATAAAACGCACTATCTATAATTCATTAGTAAAACCTAATCTAGAATACCTGATTGAGATTTGGGGATCAGCATCCAAGACTAACCTCAATTACATACAGAGAACCCAAAACAAAATTATAAAACGGTTATATTGTTATGACTTCCTGACACCTACTATACAGCTATATGAAAAAACTAAACTGTTTAATCTCCGTCAACTATACAACTACAATACTTGCATATTAGTAAAAAAGTTTTTAGATAACACAACAAAAACCAACATTAAACTTACAAAAAAGACATTCACACATAACTTAAGAAATAGAAACGAAGTAGTTCTGCGTTTTCCTAGAACAGTTAAATATGGAAAAAAGAACTTTTTATATGAAGGGGTCCAATTGTATAATAAATTGCCAAATGAAATTAAAGAGTGCAAAAGTATTAATATTTACAAAAGAAAACTAAAGGATTATATTATGCAAAAAGTAATTTCTACATAAATACCCTGACAACACTATATAAAATACTTTCATAAAAATAAAAAAATACACTTAAATAATACAAAATAAGAACACGTAAAACCAGAACTCACACATTATAATCAAAACAAAAGAAAAAAAAAAAAAAAAATTTAACATGATCACCTGTCTCCGAGACTATACTTGTCGCACACAAGCAAACAAACGCGTGGACGCACTACGCTAGTACACACAAACACATTCACACAGTGGTTCGCTTCTTAATCGTTGTTTATGTTCCTCACAAAGTGAATAATCAGTATATGTATCTTGGTGTCAAATTGGCCAGCTTTAGTAACTTGTTTTAAATGCAACTACCTGCATTTTTATTTTTTTAAATTTTGTTTACTCTTTATCTCGTACGTTGTTGTTATTGTTTTACTTAATCTACATCTGCATGCTTCGTCATTAGACGACGATTATTTATGTTAAAAATTAAATCTCATATAAGTGAACTGTATCATGTTCTTATGAGAAATAAAGATTCTTTAAACCTAAATACTTGACCAAAATGTATGAAACAGCAGAATTTTTTTCGGGTAGAACACCCTGTAAACATTTGTAACGTGATAAAAAATCTTCCTGTATTACTATTCTTATTCTTACCGATGTGTGATCAGCCAAGAGTGGTAGTTTTTGATTATTTTTTCATCGATCGCTCAGTCATCAGTGTCTTAAGTAAGTTGTAAAGGTTTGAGCCCAGAGGAGCAAAGTTCGCATTCCCAATCTGACAAATATTGGTAGGTACTTCTATTTTACCAACTTTTTTGAGATTGATTGTCGCTGAGATAAGGCTGCGACTTGATTTTTAACACGTAAAATAATCATCCCTCTCATATTTATGAGTCACTAGCTGTTGCCCGCGACTTCGTCTGCGATCAAGACAAAAAACACGTGGCGCCATCTATTATCATAATAACGTTATTGTTATTTTCCTCGGGAACAGCACTTTTTTTCGGGATGACGGGTACCCTATGTCCGTTTCTGTACACCTGAGAACGTTTATGCAAAATTTCAGGATGATCGGTTCAGTGGTTTGGGCGTGAAAATGTAACAAACAAACTTACTTTCGCGTTTACTTATAATATTAGTTAGGATTCGTTTTTACCGAGGCCGGGGGAATTAGTTCATGGGAATACACTGAAAAACAAATCATGAAGTTACATATCAACAACCACGCGGTTACATTAATTACAACATAATTGACATAAAAATTGCCTCGGCCAGGTAATGGCAGCATTTTGTTGGACTGCAGTCAGAATGACAACTGTATTTTAGACAAATTGTCTCTTTAAATTATCGTTTTATGAGGATTATACATAATATATCTATGGTCATTATAATTATACGACCATTCTATTCTTAGTAGCGATGGCCCAGTGGGAACGGCCGCGACTTACGATTTCTTAGTCATAGGTTCGAATCTAGTCAGGCGCTTTACTTTGTGTAAGTTATTTCATAACAACTGTTCTCAAAATGGTGAATAAAACATCGTGAGGAAACCGGCAAGTCCCAGAATTAAAAAAAATCGCAGACTTGTGACATCTACCATCAACCCGCACTGGGCCCGCGTGGTGTATTACGGCCCACTTCTTCTTACTGAGAGGATGCCTGTGTCCCTGCAGTGGGAACATTAGTCATAAAACGACAGGGTCTATTGGTCTATGTGGCAGTTAGATAGTTTTACCTAAGTTTCTATTTTCCGAGAGTTATTGTCAAAAGTGGTAACATAATAACAGGGTCGACTATCATCGACATCTCCAAAACAAAAACAAAACGCATAGTGCACTTACGCACACAAGTATAAAAATACATCATAATGACGTGACGTTTCACACGCAATGCTACGTCACAGCTACGTATGCGCAAACGCAGCGTAGGTCTTCAAACGTGCCTAATTACGTTAAACTAATAGATAGTTATTACAATAACATTATTCATTTAGCGTTAATAAATTAAATTATCCTTTTGATGTTATTGTTTTTTATGAATAACTTAATGTTTTGACGACTACAGTTTTTGTTGAAAAAAACAAGGTTTGAATGCAGCAACCTTTCGCAGTAGTTAATAAACAACGATTTTTGAGCATCTAAGAGTTATTGTCATTAATTTGAAAGTCAACCCGAACAAAATAAAGGACAATGCCGATTTTAGTATGAAAGTTGGCGTCTTTTTGTTTTCTAGCGGCCATCAACTAAATCTTGTTTTTCTAGTACAGAATAGTGTATCAAACGAAACTAATTTGACATGTATACTCCAAACTCAGTTCGAAATGAGATATACGAGTTAGAAGTTGGTATGTGTTTATTTGCTTTGTAAGCAATTTTTGACTAGTAGGTGCAAGGTTTATTTATTTATTTATTTAATACTTCAAGCACATAAATGTACAAAGGCGGACTTAATGCCATAGGCATTTTCTACCAGTCAACCTTTAGGTGATGCAGAGACAAACAATGGTAGGTGCAATCATGAAAATTGAGGAATAAATATTTTAAATATAAAGATACGCATAAACCTATTAAAACCATGAATATAATATATACCTGATTACCTAGAAGCACAAATAAATATACAGAAATACATGAATATACTTACTAAAAAGAAATACAATGAGAAAATATTACCGTTGTGATGATGCTGCCAGCTTCTTGCGAATGTGCTCGCGAACCTTAACTTTAAAGGATAATCGGTTGGTTGCCATCCTGATTTCCTGGGGCAGTGCATTCCACAGAGAAATAGACTGAACGAAAAAGGAAGAGTGAATGAAGTCTGTGCAGTGAGTGGGAAGAAGGTTAGTGTTAAGTTACCACAAAATAGATAGCCGCTAAATTATATTGGACATTTGAATATTCGGTACACCCCCTCCCGTACATTACGCACTCCAACTACACCAATTACACACTCCAACTACACCAATTACACACTCCAACTACACCAATCACACCAATTACACATTGTCAGGTCGTAGGGAGTATGATGTCATTTTTCTTACTTTTAATTTTCGTTAAGTCGTAAAAAAAACAATCAAACTTCAAAATGCAACAAGCACAACAACAACAAGCATTCATAAATCGATCGTCCATCATCATCGTCATCGTTCCATTTTCATAAATGATAATATGATAAACATTAAATTCCCAGACCGTACTTCGTTTTCATAATTAATCTATTTCTAACACAGACAAATATTTTTTTAAAGTAACAATGCAGACCGTGTGGTTTTCGCTTACTCAAGGGCGGAGGGAATTCACAAGGACGAAATGACACGATAAATTGGAACTATGTGATAATACCGGAAGCAGACCTCAACATAGTTTCGAAGGGACAAGGCAGATGATAATATCGAATGCATTATATGATAACACAATAAAAGATTGAAAGATCATGTCAATCATGTGACGATATCCACGTCACGACGGTTATTCATTCACAAATCAAACCAGACACAGAGTTTATCTGAAATCTGTCTAGTTTGCATGAATGACTCACAGTGACGAGTCATAAAGGCACGTACAAGGTTATTGATAGAAGATTCACTTCTTACAACTTTATAACGAGCCGTGTGCCTGAGAGCAGTGATGGCCCAGTGGTAATGACCCCGACTTATGACCAGACAGGCGCTTTACTTTGTGTAAATCACCACTGCTCTCAAAACGGTGAACGAAAACATCGTGAGGAAACCGGCATGTCCTGGAACCGAAAATTCGAAGACATGTGACATCTACCAACCCGCACTGGGCCCGTGTGGTAGATTACAGCCCACTCCTTCTCGAAGAGAGGAGGCCTGTGACCCAGCAGTGGGAACATTATAAGCTGATTATGTTTATGAAATAGATGATAAGTAAGTACCTTCTGAGTTCTATAACAATCATGCTAAATAATTGTTATAATCTATCAACTTAAAGTAAGTATTAAAATTTTAGCTATTGACATCTTATAAATTTATTTGATCGCCATTTTTTATTTGATTTTTTAGTTTTGTTAATTGTTATAATCGGACAATATAAAGTATTGCAATACATCAAAGTTAATTTAATTGGGTCTGTTTTTTATTTTTTACTAGCGCCCCAGCCTCACACGAGAGATTTTTTTTTTTTAATTTTCTCAACTTTCTTTCATACAAACCTTGTCCTGGCAATACCAAACACAACAAAAAAAGAATAATCCAGTTTGGTGCAGTCATTCGGAAATTATGCGCGTACAGACATTTCAGCGACTTTGATTTAATGTGAAAATGAATGACTTTATTATTGAATGTAAGTTCCCTTCCATACATTTCTATGTAAGAGAGAACTAGCCCATTGCTATCAACTGGGCACATACATGTAAACACTGACCTGTCAGTTTCAACAATTTCGAATGGAAAACTGATTTTCCATTAGGAGATTTTGCGCAACTTGGAAATTGAATCTACAAACCCAAGCTAATCAGAAGCGCTTTCGATCACTAGACCAACGAAGCAAAGACCATCTAAATTTACAAAAGTTAAGTATTAAAATTAAATGTCTACCTATTCAAATCCTTGTTTCTAATATTGATGCTACTTCCTCTTAAACAAATTTGAACTTTATTCAAGTAAACAATAAGTAAGTTGATTCCAAAAAGAGTAAAAAAATTGCAGAACAAACTGGACTTTATATTATGTGCGAATTTTTTCCGTGTTTGGAAATTAAAATGCGAACGCAGTATACCATTTTTCCGTTGAAATTAAAGTTATTGTCTACGAGGAAACGTGGTCACGTGGTCGTTGGCGTTCATTCCATACTAACGTATGTATGTCTCTGTTTTCTCCCTGACTAATGACACTACTTCAAATATTTTTTTACGATATGTATGTATACCTGCCAAGTCCCTTTGTTTTATTTTTCGGCGTAATTAGGTATATTCACAACAAATTACATATTACGCAAACGACCCCGTGACTGCGGTTCCTCTTAATCTCTAAGCTCTGTGTACCACGCGTCCAGTGTGTGTTAGATCTTCTGTTATTTCTTATTTTGCAACATTAGCTTGTGTACTTAGGCTTTATCTGATAACGATGATACAGTGTGACTGTGATGCGCTGTATTTAGATGTTTTCATATTGTAGCGAAATAAAACGCGGTGACTTCACAATTTCACTACCATTACGTATAATTTTGTTGTAAAAATAAAAAATTCCAAATACAATAATTCAGTATAAAAAAATTAAGAAAAAAGATTACTTTAAGATACCTTGTGACGTTGGTTATAAATACGAATAAGAATGAAATAGAAATACTTAAGGTTTTGGGTTTTGTAAAGACAAAAATAAAGTGAGAATTTTGTTACATTGACGTGATTGCAATCAAGAAAATATTAGATAGATTTAAAATTTGTGCGGTCCAAGGGAAAAAAAGTTAAAATAGCACACCCGCCGTATTTGAATGATAAAAATTCACGCAATTTTGATAGGAAAATATATCTAGACAATCTACTATGAGAATAGACTAAAAAAGGTATCTGTTCCCAAAAAAGGGGTCTTCGTGTCCGTTCTCGGGATCCTCGTAGATTAATAGAGCAGAACAATAATCAGGTAGCAGATCCTCAACAGCAAGTAGATCTGCAACAGCTAGCTGCGGGCGCTCTTCTGGCGAACAGCTTATACTTCGTCTCGAGAGTCAGGGTAGGGTGAAAAATCGATCAAATCGGCTTGCCCATAATTCGGGCCTTATCCTGAAGTAAAATTTAGGAATAAGTACCGGTGGAGCAAGCAGAATCACTTGTAACCAAGAAATAGAATAGAATGATACATACCAAAAATGAAGAAAAATATGTTCACAAATATTTTTTAAATTTATAGATAACGAGGTACGGAGGAGTAAAACCAATTGCGACAGCAATTAAATTAATTCAACCAACTCAAATTCACAATAAAATTTCGGCGTTAATATTCCACAAAAAAACATGTTCCTCGTCACAAGGCTATTTTCAAAGTCTCCATGCCTACCGTGAAAAATGCCATCTGACGTAAATACGATTCGTAATTTGAAAGATTTCAGATGGAAATTTCTGGACAGACTATGGTTCAAAAAAAAAGGTTGAATATGAGTTTAGAAGGAGGATTAAAGCCAAAATTACCATGCAGGATTTGTTAATACTGCAGTACCCCCTTTCCAAAAAAAATATGTGAGACAGAGAAAAGAAAAGTAAGGAAAAGAAAAAAAAATATTCTGGGGCATAAGAACCCTAATAGCAATAGACCTAACCTAGACTAAACAGTTGGACAAAAATAAGAGAAATAAAGAAATAAAACTAACTAAACGACATCGTAGTGCAACGGATACAGAATAAATGAGAAAGCGCATTCCCATCTAAACGTTATAAGCGCTAACTACCAACGCGTCGACTAAACCTAGGAGAGAAAATAAGAACCCTAGAAACTAACTTAATAACTAAAGACTTAAGCTAAGTAAAAAAGAGAGGATCCCCAAAAGCAAAAGTAACAATAAAAGTAAGTTGAAGAAAGAAACGACATAAGATAATAAAAGAGAGGACTTAAGATAATAAAAGAGACGACATAAGATAATCAAAGAAACTACATAAAACAACCAAAGAACTTAAGCCAAACAAAGGACTTAAGTCAAAGTACTTGAAAGAAATAAGAAACTTAACTTATTTCTTACAAAAGAAAAGAGGATAGTCGATAATTAGGTTGAATAAAAAAAAAAATTTAACTGCATAATGATTTATCGATAAGACTAAATCGACAATGTCTCTGCACTAAACAAAATATCGATACGACCGTTTCCCAACACTAAGAGCTGTCATTATGTCATTTTGGTTATGACAGACTTAATGACATAAGCGGGCGAAAGCCTGAACTACAAAAATAGACAAATTTGTTAGCAAATTGTTTCAAGTAGGAACAACTAGATGTCGCTGTTAATAATTATAAATAAGCTTATTTATTTATTAAGGGAATTTAAATTTAAAAGGGTTTAAACTAAACGTAAAAATAACATTCCTAACGGACGAAAGTTAATAGAAATACTTGATTAGAAATTACAGGGGAATTATTTAAGAATATCTTTAATGTGATATCTTCCAGAATGAGAAGAATCGAAATCATGAAGTCCATATGTGGTCCTAGAAATAACCCTAGTCACACGACATTTTATAAAACGAGGAGCTAGCTTTCCAGAAAAATAATCATCTCCAGACGATCTAGAAAAATTCTTTCTCCATACAGTATCACCAACATTCAGCGTGATGGCTGAACGATGCGTATTGTAAGCTCGAGAATTACGAAGGAAGGCCATAGAAAGATTATCAGCGACTTTCGCATAAACCTCTGATAAGCATGATAAGTTCGACGCGTACTGAGCCCGACTTTCGGCTAAATATACTACGCCTTGAGTCTGACTATTAATACGAATGTTGAAATATCGAGAAAAAAAAAATTTAAAACCGCATAGACCTCGACAAGGGAAGAATGGTTCTACGCGTGTTTTGGACCGACTTTCAGCTTAATTGTGGCTTAGAGTCTGACCATACGCACGGGTAGGAACCATAAGGACTTATCGTTGTCACAGTAAATAGAAAAAGGAAATCGTAAATTTAAAAAAATCAGAACCTCCCTTTTTCGAAGTCGGTTAAAAAATCAGAACCTCCTTTTTCGAAGTCGGTTAAAAATCAGAACCTCCTTTTTCGAAGTCGGTTAAAAATCAGAACCTCCTTTTTCGAAGTCGGTTAAAAAATCAGTACCTCCTTTTTCGAAGTCGGTTAAAAATATCAAACTTAAAATACGGACTGCTTTATTAGTCTTTCGTATTAGAATCTGATAGGAATAATAAAAGTAGAAAATTTGAGAATTATTGAGAAAAATTATGAAATAGATAATTACGTAACTTGAAAAAGAGTTTTTTCCTTTATAGGAATATTTACATAATGTTAGTGTCATATGAGAGGAATACAATTAAAACTAAGATTACCGTTTGAATTATGTAAAACGGTTAGATAAGATAGAAAGAATTCTGTAAATTGAAAACAAGCCCCAAAGACTATTTTAGAAAATATATGTTCTAAAATGTTTATATTATATAAAGATAGGAATAACCTTTATCTGCTATGTTAGGATGCAAGAAGGACAAAACAAAACTAAATAGGCAAATCTGATAGTATGAATATAGTTGAGAAAGAGTCAGTTTAGTGATTAGTCTGCTGGGGAACTGAACGGCAAAATATCAGAAAAGAAAAAAAAAATTTAAATAAAATGCCATCAGACCCTAACAAACTAACATTAAACGAATAGAAAGGCTAAAGATGAAAAGGAAAGCAAGACAGTCAGGCAACCCCAAAAAGATATCTAACCTTCAAATGCCACAGTAAAGATAGAAACCAAAAAATATACAGGTCAGGTTCCACGTAGCAGATATCGAGTAATATGGCTAATGGAGGAATGGTACGACGACGTGACTTCGCAGGAACGACTGAGCTAAGAATTCAAAGAAAAAACAAATAGAACCTAGGAAACCAACAGCACCAAAACAGAAATAAGTACAGCTGGGCTAGAATCAAAAAAGATAAATAGAATCAAGCAGTCAACCGTGCATAGAACGCTTACCTTAGTCACGAAGCCTAAAACATTCACACACCAAACACACACTACAGGATACTAAATACTTCTATCTAAGGAACGGAATAAAACCCAGGATAAACATATATTTAAAGGGAAAAAATAAAAGCGTTTTTATATGTTTTATGGTTCTACAAAGTTATTGATAATATTGCATCACAACACAGCACATTAAAGTAAAGAACACCATCAGCAAAGGAAGGGTTAACAGAAGTTGTCAATCACAGCATATCCATGGTAACCATAGCAACGATCTTGTTTGACAGAATAAGAATAAATTCCACTATTCCTGCACCTGAAATGGTAAAAACAGAAATGAAAGATTAAAATTTGCTCGGAAGGAGCAATCACCCTCACGACAGCAAAAAAAAAGGTTAATTTAGTAATTAGAATCAATAAAAGTACTTACTTTTACTTCGGGCGCCATTTGTAGCGAAATAAAACGCGGTGACTTCACAATTTCACTACCATTACGTATAATTTTGTTGTAAAAATAAAAAATTCCAAATACAATAATTCAGTATAAAAAAATTAAGAAAAAAGATTACTTTAAGATACCTTGTGACGTTGGTTATAAATACGAATAAGAATGAAATAGAAATACTTAAGGTTTTGGGTTTTGTAAAGACAAAAATAAAGTGAGAATTTTGTTACATTGACGTGATTGCAATCAAGAAAATATTAGATAGATTTAAAATTTGTGCGGTCCAAGGGAAAAAAAGTTAAAATAGCACACCCGCCGTATTTGAATGATAAAAATTCACGCAATTTTGATAGGAAAATATATCTAGACAATCTACTATGAGAATAGACTAAAAAAGGTATCTGTTCCCAAAAAAGGGGTCTTCGTGTCCGTTCTCGGGATCCTCGTAGATTAATAGAGCAGAACAATAATCAGGTAGCAGATCCTCAACAGCAAGTAGATCTGCAACAGCTAGCTGCGGGCGCTCTTCTGGCGAACAGCTTATACTTCGTCTCGAGAGTCAGGGTAGGGTGAAAAATCGATCAAATCGGCTTGCCCATAATTCGGGCCTTATCCTGAAGTAAAATTTAGGAATAAGTACCGGTGGAGCAAGCAGAATCACTTGTAACCAAGAAATAGAATAGAATGATACATACCAAAAATGAAGAAAAATATGTTCACAAATATTTTTTAAATTTATAGATAACGAGGTACGGAGGAGTAAAACCAATTGCGACAGCAATTAAATTAATTCAACCAACTCAAATTCACAATAAAATTTCGGCGTTAATATTCCACAAAAAAACATGTTCCTCGTCACAAGGCTATTTTCAAAGTCTCCATGCCTACCGTGAAAAATGCCATCTGACGTAAATACGATTCGTAATTTGAAAGATTTCAGATGGAAATTTCTGGACAGACTATGGTTCAAAAAAAAAGGTTGAATATGAGTTTAGAAGGAGGATTAAAGCCAAAATTACCATGCAGGATTTGTTAATACTGCAATATGTAGGTAAACAGTGAATTAGTTTCCGCAGAAGACTGTATTGACAGTAGGGTTATTGGTAAAATACTAACAACCTTTCAGGCATAGACTTATAAAAAAATATGGACTCCGCGCCACGCATATCGAAAGTGAAGCAGCGTACCGATCGTCACTCGTCGTCGTACTCGTCACACGTAAATTTGAGCGTGAGGCGTGTTTGTACAAGCGGTCCCGGAATACTTACTGTGCTTAACTTTCGATATGCGTGGCGCGGAGTCCATCTTTTTATAAGTCTATGCTCTCAGGACTATATTATTAATTTACCATCATAAACAATATGACTTTTAATAATTCATCAGATTCTGATTTTAATTCATCAGACTTTCATCCATCATTCAATCCAACCCTCTAAATGTTACGAGCTCAATGCGAAGCAAAAGAAAGCGCTAGTTATGTAAACAAACAGCCATGTCTAGTACAAAATGCAGCCGAGGGGAGCGGGTGACATATTCCACATTGGGCACCCGCTTAAATGGCACCTGAGTGAATGTGCCGCTGTGTGTAAGGTGCATTCACTCAGGTGCCATTTAAGCGGGTGCCCAATGTGGAATAAGTCGAGCGGGTGTTAGGTAGAACATCGAAATGTTGAAGGTTTTTTTTGGAAAATGTATTATGTTTTATGTCCTCCGCCCTCCGCATCCACTACTACTTCCCGTTGACCTACAATCATGAAATTTGGCAACAAGCAATGTCATGTAGCACAAGTAAAGGAAAATATCCGAAAACCGTAAATTTGTAGAACATATTACAAAAAAATACATTTTAAAACTATTTACAAATCTACAAATTTGTTCGGAGTCCCTTGGTGCGCGAGTCCGACTCGCACTTGACTAGTTTATGTTTTATTTTTACCTGCAAAAGTAAAAAAAAAATGTTTACTTTATGGATAGAATTTTTTCCCAAATTCTAATTGACTAGTTAACCTTTAGTAGTTTAGTTTAAGTTATTTTTTTAACACGAACCGAATTATGTTAATTGAGTTTTTTTGCTGACCTTTGCTTGCTCTCTAGCATCAGCCGATCTCATCATCTGCCTAGCCTTGTCCCAACTATGTTAGGGTCGGCTTTCAGTCTAAGCGGGTGCAGCTATATACTTATCAGAATTTCACACTCTCCACAACCCAGTTACTGGGTAACACGAAACCCCTTGGTAAGACTGGTTGTCAGACTTTCGGGCTTCTGACTACCCGTAACGACTGCCAATTTGCCAAAGATATACGAATGACAGCCGGGACCAACGGCTTAACGTGCTTTCCGGGGTACGGAGGGGTCTCGGTATGTAAAGATGGTCACCCTTCCACAGACCAACCACGGCAAGCGTAGCTTAACCTGATCGGCATCAGCAGATCTATTTTTTAAAAATGAAGGCGAAGCTCACTTCGCCAAATAGATCTCAATAGTGTCAATCACTAGCATCAGCCGGTATTTTCTGTAAAAATCGCGCCGTGAAAACTTAGGTTAAGTGAGCTGCCATTCCACCTGATAATTGGATTCCATCTGGATATTTTTAGGGTTCTGTGCCTCAAAATGAAAAACGGAACCCTTATGAGATCACTTCGTTGTCCGTCTGTCAAGACCCCTTTTTCTCAGGAAGGCGTGGAGTTATCAAGTTGAAATTAATATCAACTACTCAAGGCTGCAATCCCTTGAAGCAGACCAAAAATCAAACTTCTAAGTCAACGCAATCAAAAGATCCGGGATGTTCCGTTTATGCCGCATATTTTGACACTCGCAAGGGAATCAAAACCTATAAGGTACTTCCCGTTGACCTAGAATCATGAAATCTGGCAAGAAGCAATTTCATGTATCACAAGTAGGTAGATAAAGGAAAAAATCCTAAAACCGTAGTAGTTACATAGGCACCTACAAATTTGTACGGAACCCTCGGTGCGCGAGTCAGAATAGATCGATTTGTAGAATGGCAGCTCACTTCACCCAAGCTGCCAATTCACGCTGAGATTGTTAAAGAATAGACCGCCTGGAAACTGTCACGTGTTCTTCAAATCGCTCGAGTTCTTAATGCTGACGTCACAATGCAGTATAATGTTCACGCATAGAATGCATGTATATAAGGGGCGGCAGCGGAATTTGCCAAAAGATTTAAGAGACTATTATGTTTGAACAGTGAACGCGTGAGGACCGTTTCAGCAAATAATATCAACTGTCGGGCAATTTTCCACTACCCGCAGTCACACTTGGGTCAAACCAACATGCTCTGTGGGTCAACCCTGACCCAAGTGTGACTGCGGGTAGGGGTACCCGGCCGTAGGTAGCATCGGTAGGTAGGTAGTGGAAAAAGTTTGCTTGTTTGAACTTACATTTGTTTTACTTACAATTTTATAACTATATAATTTTTTTTAATATTTATTTTATTAATTATTTTCGTGTTATTTGTAATCGATTATTGAGCTAACAACAACGAAACTATTCAATTTAGGTATGTGTGATTCTCTTTGGAAACACAGCCTATTACCTACTAAGACTCCGCTGTCCGTATGTCACCAGGCTGTATCTCATGAACCGTGATAGCTAGACAGTTGAAATTTTCACAGAAAAGGTTGTCAGTCAAAAATTAATGGCTGGAGATTGTTTTGGGAAGACTTTTTCTTGTACGGTTTGTCGCGTCGAGTCGGACGCACAATTGGTCTTTTAGGCTCAATTTACACCGCCGCGGAACGGTTTTTTTGCGATTTTTTTTTTATAAAGCTTTATGTCAATAGTGTAATGCATAAATTAGATACGCCCATAAGCACAGGTCGCGAATCTTCTGGAGAATTATCGCACATTCTCGGGAATTCCTGCAGTAACAAGCTCGTACCTAGTTTGTACGTTAGACAATTGACATAATGTTCATTTTGCTATTACGAAAACTTGATTCCACTCCGTTCCGCGGCGGTATAAATTGAGCCTTACATTGCTGGTCTCCATCTGCTTAAAAGTTATCAGAGTTGTTATACTTAATTATTGTAGAACCAAAACAATAAATAAAACCAATATTGAAATGAGGCAATTTGTATAAAAAAAAATTATAAACAAAACTTTTCATTAATTTTCAACTAAGTAGCTGCGCCCACGGCTTAAGTCACGTGACTGTTTCCTTTAGATTTAAAAAATCATTGGAAACATGAAGTTATAGTATACTAGCTGCGCCCCGCGGTTTCACCCGCGTAGGTTTCGATTCCAAAAAAAAACTGTAGAGGGCCACCCTTATCACTTAGGGGTATGAAAAATAGATAGTAGCCGATTCTCAGATCTACTGAATATGAATATAAAATTTCATAAAAATCAGTCAAGCCGTTTCGGAGGAGTATGGTAACTAACATTGTGACACGAGAATTTTATATTTTAGATACAGAAATAAATTAACGCACAATACTTTATCAAAACATCACCCCTTTTTATAAATTGTAATTAATTAATAATTGTAAGTAATTAATTCGACCACTTTCAATGTTTCCATTTTTTTTTTTAATTAAATGCTGGGTGTTAGGATTTTGTAAATATGTGATTTGCGTTTTATTTGTGCAGAACATATCCAGACTGTAAAACTGTAAAGAACATTTTCGAAATGTCTTATTTAAAAAAAGATAACTGGTATCTAATCTGTTTCTATGGAAAGTTTAAAATCGGTCTAATTTGGCTGTACTTAACACTATTTCTCGAGAATGTTCTTAACTAACTGTTTAGACCTTTGTATCCAGCTTATGCGTATGAAGTTTCATTAAAATCGGTTCATTCATTTCGAAAAACAAGGGCTGGAATGTTTGTATGAAATGCCGTAGGTACGTCGTAAACTCTTAGAAAACTGTCTACTTACATAAAAGTCGACATATTATAGTTTTTGTACGATACACCTTTTTTCCACATTGTTCTTAGATAAACCTTTATACCTTCCTATTAAATGCTTTTGTGCAATGGTAAACAGAATGCGTAGTTGACGGCTATGTGATGGGTCTTTTTACACCCTTCATAGATAACTAGCTTCCGCCCGCGGCTTCGCCCGCGAGGTATATCGATAACAACTATCCTAGGTATGTCCTTCCCCGAGATGCAATCTATCTCTCTGCCAAATTTTATCGAAATCCGTTCAGTGGTTTAGGCGTGGAAAGGTAACATACAGACAGACAGATAGACAGACACGAGTTACTTTCGAATTTATAATATTAGTATGGATGCAGGCGGCCTTGTAAGGTAATAAGGTAATCCAAATAAATCTGCAAAAACAAACCTCGACAAGGTACTTCTTTGTCATGATAATAAATGTTGTAAACCAAGTTCTCACAAATTTTCCATTTCAAGAAAAGATACTTTTTACTTACAAAAATATTTATTTTGCATTTTATTTCCATTTAAGGTCGTTGTGATAAGATGGAAACTAGTTTTTTAGTCTGTAAAAGTGTGTCGTGGCAGGATTAAATGTACCTGCCTAATTATTCACGAAAAAAAGACATTGACTGTTGACTTTATTTGTTTTTAAATCTTTATTAGTTGCTAAAAGTTTGGTTAAGTATTAAAATATTAAAATAACCACCACGTGGAGCCCTGACAGAGCTAGAAGGCGTCGCGGCAGACCCTGTAGCTGTAGAAGATGGTGGGACAAGCTGGAGAAAACAAACGACCAGTGGCCCACTTTAGCCCAGGATCGAAAGAGCTGGAAGTCATGGGGAGAGGCCTTTGCCCAGCAGTGGGATGATGCAGGCAGTATAAGTAAGCAGCAGGCATAAGCATAAGCGCAGCAGCGGCGGCAGGTATAAGTTTGGTCACAATTAATTTTTCACGAAAATACTATGACTTCACATTCCCATTAAAACTCAGTCACGTGAGCGAAGCCGCGGGAACAGCTAGTAGTAATAACTGCATAATTGTTTGTTTAGTGACTATGATTTTCACGAACCCTTATGTTAAGCTTGATATTTTATGGCACACAGTTATCCAATTTTCAAATCGTTTCCTTTCATTTCCCATTTTCCAATTGATGTTTGAGAACGAATCCATAATTTCTACCTTAAGGGTTTAAACAGACGGACTACATTTGAACCGCACGCCAGCTGCAAGATTGCAGTTTTCAAGCAGTTGGCATAATTGCATCGAATCTGCCAAACGACGTCCGTTTGCAGTCGGCTTGCAGTTGTAAGGCATTCCGTCTGTCTAAACTCCCTAAGTTCATCATTGGAGAATGGACCCATCCTCAAACATCAGTTTGAATTAGGAGCAAAACACATTTAGTTTTCCCTAAATATGAAAATCCTGTTAGGATGTTCGTCTATCGCAATCTTATGGGAATACCTACCCACCCAGTCCACTGCAGCCCGTTGCATGCCACAAGTTCCGTCCCGTTCTTGCAACCGGTCACCTTATCTTACCTACCTATCTCTAATCCAAGTCTTCCAAGAATGCCGTTACCATTCGCAATGCGTCAATGTCCGGAAGAATGACTCAAGTTTGTATCTAATTGTTGACTTGTGTGTTCTGTGTGATCAAGATATCGCCGTCTGGTAGCGCTAGTCTCAAAATCTAGATTAGAGTTTGAGTAACATGTTACAGAAATACATTCTGAGAGATAATGTTTGAGGTCTCCCGGTCATTTGTGGGCCTTTGACACATACTTAGGTAGTATTTTCCGGGTTAGGTTAGGAGAAGAAAAGAGACTTCATCAACACGTAGTTTTTACTTTTGAAAAGGAAAATACCTACGTCGTGTCGTGGTAAAAGTTTTTATGCTTAGGATGAAAGATACTTAACCTGAGAGCTGAAAAATCAGCCCTATAAGTACATTTCCAGTATAAGCTGCCAGCTGCTGTTACAGTATCTGCCAATACCTAGCTTTTGAGATCAGTAAGTTCAGTTTTATGAAGAAAAACTACTAAGATTACTACCTGGTAATCTTTGTAGTTTTTATTCTATATCTCACAGCTGGCATAGCAGCACCACAAGTCCGAAGAGAAGTTGCAAGCGCAGTGGAGAAACACAAACAGGAATGTCATACCAGACACTTATAGCACACAGCTACCAATGCAACGGCTAAAAAGCAGGCACACCTTCTTAAAATCGACAGCGTCTCTACCACAAAACCCGGCCAACGCCCGTTGCAAACTGGCAGGATACTCTTCCCCCTCCTACTTACTATCTACCAACAAAGGAGCATCTCCAGGGTGTAACCTTTCGTGGTCCATTTGGAAGTCTCTCAAGACGGAAGATATAGCTCCAACCTGGTAAAGTGGGGATAGCTCGACAGAACGGCAGTAGGGTGTGGATGGGAGCTATGTCGCAAACTATACTCCACCTCCTATCCTGCAATCTGTCTCCCAAAACATGCATTCAAAGTGACCTTTGCGTTGTCACCGACGACGCCGTGGCGGCCGTGGAAGTGGCGAAGTTTTGGGCCAACAAGATCAACTACAGTCATGCCAGCGACACGAAGAAAAAGACTGGCCTTTGAAATACCTGCTATGACTATGGACTCACTCTACCTATAATAACTTTTTTATTTCAGCTATCTTTTATTCCTAGTAAGTATAATAATTCCATTAGCATTATTTTTCACACTTCTTCGAAGTCCAGGTTTATTATATTTTAACCACCAAAGAACGATTAGTTAACTATATATATTTTGAGGTTTATTAATGCATGGATTTTTCCATGTTATTTGCTATCTAAATTGAATGTGTCGTTAAGAATATATTGATAATTATTACCGTCTGTGAGATACCTAATTTTAGGTATTAGTAATGCTATTTTTATCATGAGCCTGAGTAATAAACACATGACAGCCGCGGTTCTGATATATTTAACAGCATTTAGATTACATTACTGTTTGTCTATTTTTGTCTTTTATTTTCGTATGTCGTTTTCATGTTCATTTTATTAATTGGTAAGATTATTAGAAAACATAAATATTAAGGGGGATGCGCTAGGTAGCCCGCGATATTCAATTTTTCTTTCGGTTTTTGCAGTTTGCAGGCCAGAGTCAGGTTGTATGTTGATAAGAATATGATTCGCGAGCGTAAAAGGTATGATAATAATTATAAAATCACTCAATCACAAAAAAAAACAATACAACCTTCTAAGTACATATATTTAACCTATTGATTGATAATTCATGAAATAATCATTCAATAGGTTTATATGAACTTAGTCCGATCAATTCTTTACAAGTTTATAATAAGATTCTTATCTAGGTATACGAAAATAAACAACCTTTAACGAAAATTTAATTTATTACTTGCTTATTATCAGTTCTAATGGTAATTAAAATGTGCCTAGGTAACGGCGAATTTCACCTATTAAACTAAATGCGATCAACGTTTAAATGATTCATCATTGTTGTGCTCTTGAACGCGGGTTAGATGTGCCGAACACGTTCAGTTTCATTGGCAAAATTCGCCCTAAGGCGCGATGACTCACGGCGCGTGGTGCCTACTGCCTACCCATTGAAAATAGTGTCAGTAATACATGCGACGCAGAACTCTCTGAAACAGCGTCGCGTAGACAGTTGAATGGCCATTAATTTGTTTTTTGCACGACTCATAATGCGAAGCATTAGAGTGTTTTTACGATCGAGAAAAAATGTTTGTCTCCTTTCTCACACAGAACCTACTTAATTTATATAAGTACCATTGTATAGATAATTTAATGGAGATTAATTGTTTTCAAAAATTGATATTATGCAGCAGAAACGAAAAAAAAAATTAATATATTTAAAAAAAAAACCCGTTAATCAAATGTGAAACCTGAGAACACTAGCTTGCGAAAAAATCAAGAAGGTAATTGAGACTTTTTTTTTTACAAATTCGTTCGCCCGTAGCGCGTAGGCTAAGTACCTACTATTAGTTATTCTGTGCCGTAGGATGAACCCTATTGAAATGGATCTTTTATTCAAAGTAGTTTAATTATAATTAATAAAAATAAAATAAAAGCAACAGGTAGAATGTATTCTAAAACTTACTCTTTTTAAATATTTTTTATACGATCAAATGAGCACTACGAGTCGTGCACTTTTAGATTTTCCAAATTTTTATTAGTTCTAACATTTTGTTTTTGGCAATACTTAATGGAAAAGTTGACAGTTTGTTTACCGTCTCTTATCGATTTAGGTGAAGGTTTATTGTGTGTGTAAAAGTGTCAAGTGTAAAATTGTAATGTGTTAAAAATATAATAAATTTATTTATTTTATAATATAATAAGTTGCTAGTAACAATGTCATCGACTACGGTCAAGTGTAATGCGTGTAACGTAGTGATAAGTGAAGTGCTTGCCTTCGTGCAAAACAAAATTGATGTGATGAACGAGGAGAGCCTAGTCCGTATCTGTGAAACCTCTTTTAGTACAGATGAGGTTTCAATTGCCAAGAAATTACTGTTTGAGTCGGCGCCGTCATCGAAACGTAAAATTACGAGGAGAGGAACAGGAAAAAATGAAAGGGATTTATATGACATAATAACATTGTTAAAGGAAACAGATCCCGAAGTTGTACCGATTTTTGTGGCACGCGAATTACAGAAACTACCTCCAATCACTTTTGACCATGTAGACGCTACCCGGCTGTTAAAAGATATTCTGTTAATTCAAAACGAACTTAAGGTTTATAGAGAAACATATGTCACGAAAGAGCAGTTTCATGCAGTGCAAGAGGACTTAGAAAAACTTAAAAGTTCACACACTATTAGTCATACCAGTCCTAACGACTTAAATCACACCAAAAATAAATTACCCAACAACAATATGCATTGTCGGAGCAAATCACCGGACCTACCTCACATCGTCGTAGAAAAAGCTACCGATAAAAGCACGGAGCTATGTCCATCTCCCTCCCATGAAGCTGACGCATGTAACAACATCTCGCTCGAACATTTCGTTGACGCGTGCGCTTCGATGCCGCGCGTGGAAGCCCGCACCGCGGTTTCGAACCCGGAAGCGGGTGGGGAGCGTCAGGTGCGTGCGCGGGCTGCGGTGGGCCTCAGCGACGCATGCAGTGAGTTTTTGGAGGGGATAGGTACACCTACTTCTTATGCCGCCGCGGCGCGGCTAGCAATATCAACACCACGAACAATAAATACAATAACTAATTTAGAAACAAAGAAGGATGATGAACGAAATGAAGGGTGGATCTTAGCGCAAAAGAAAAAGAGGCTGAGGGACAGATTTATAGGAAATCAAGGTCGTGCGAACATAGATAATATTGCAAAATTTAAAGCAGCTGACATCAAAATACCGTTGTTCATCAATAACGTTGATCAGAATGCGTCTGCAAACGACATACATACGTATATAATGGAAAAAACAAAAACGAATGTGCAAATTGAAAAAATAAATATGAGAAAACAGAAAGAATATGATGCTTACAAAATTTTTGTACAAAGGCATAAATTGCATTTATTCTTGGACGACAATTTATGGCCAGAAGGAATTTGTTTTCGTAGATATATAGACTTTAAAAGACGAACCGAAGAATCTCACAAAAATGTCAACAATGGATTGCGACAATAACGATATTAATTCAAAAGCAAGTACATTTGTGAGTTTTAATTGTAAATCTATTACTAGATCGGTGGATTATGTCAGACTATTATGTCAAACATCTGATATAATCGCATTGCAAGAAACCTGGTTGCTGCCTCACGACATTCCTTTTCTGAGCAGCATAGACCCACAGTTCGATTTCGTGGGAAAATCGGCGGTAGATACATCGTCGGGCATCCTACGAGGGCGTCCTTATGGCGGAGTTGCTATACTGTGGCGCAAGAGCGCCTATGAAAATATATCTTTCGTGCAGTGCAAAAGTGTGCGTCTTGTGGCTATCAAAATAACGGTAGGCGATAAATCTCTTTTAGTTTTCTCGGTTTACATGCCGACACAATCGATGGATAATCTTAGTGAATTTATTGAGTGTTTAAGTGAGATTCACGCAGTGGTAGATAGTAGTGGTGTGGACGCGGTCTATATTCTAGGGGATTTTAATGCTCAACCGAATAGTCTATTCGGCAAAGAACTATTGAGTTTTTCGGCTGAAGTACAGTGGCGGTGCGCTGACGTTTGTCTGCTCGGTGATGAGTCGGACACGTATACCTACGTAAGTGATGCACATGGTTCTACTAGTTGGTTAGACCACTGCGTAGTGACGGACGCGGCGTGGAACACTATTAGAGACGCTAGTGTGATCTACGACGTGTTTTGGTCGGACCATTTACCTTTAATTGTAAAGTGTGATCTCAACTTATTAAGGCCAAAAGTTGCACCTGGACTACCTATATGTAACAAAGTAACATGGGGGGACAGAGACTTGCAGCATACTGAATTATATAGCAACTATTGTAATGATCTCTTGAAAAATTTAGACTTTCCCTTAGAATTTACTGAATGTAGTAAAAGTAGATGTAGAATTAAGGAACATGAAACCATTTTAGATAATATGTATGCGGAAATTGTGCGTATTCTCTATGAAGGTGCAATCACCAGTAACTGTAAGAACGGAATACAGCGCAAAAAGCGTTATATAACGGGTTGGAATAAGTATGTAAAGGACACACACGGACAGGCTCGACTTGATTTTCAAACCTGGACGTTGTTTGGTAGGCCTAAAAATGGTGATTTGTATGAAAAAATGATGGAAAGTAGAAGGGTTTTTAAAAGTAAATTAAAATGGTGTCAAAATAATAAGGATCAAATCAAAATGAACATCATTGCAAGTCATCATGACGCAAAGAATTTTGGCAGTTTTTGGAAAGCCACGAACAGTTTGAATTTCAGGTCGGGTCTGCCTGTAAGTGTTGAGGGCCTTAGTAATCCTAATGATATCGCCAACCTATTCAGCAGAGCCTTTAAGGTTGTCTCTCCCCTAGGTACGTCGTCTGGCGGGTCGGAGGTGGTGGGGGCGTTCGAAGACGTGCCTATTAGGTTTGCGGCCAGGGAGGTAGCTACTGTCATACGCAACTTAAAGAGGGGCAAGTCGCCGGGGCATGACAGCCTAAGTATAGAGCATTTGCTATATGCTGGTAAACACTTACCGCGAGTGCTAGCAATGTTTTTTACCTTGTGCGTGAGTCATTCGTATCTTCCAGCTGATTTACTTAAAACTATTGTTGTACCCATTGTTAAAAATAAGACTGGAGATGCGAGTAACAAGAACAACTACAGGCCTATATCCCTGGCTACCATCATTGCAAAGGTGTTGGACAGTCTGATTGATCAACAGCTGGATAAGCACTTAATACTCAACGACGCCCAGTTTGGGTTTAAGCCACGTTTATCCACGGAAACAGCAATACTGTGCCTCAAACAGACTGTTCAATACTATGCAAGTAGGAAAACACCTGTATATGCATGTTTTCTGGACCTCTCCAAGGCCTTCGACCTCGTGTCTTATGACTGCCTATGGAGGAAACTGTCAAATGTCAAGAACCTCCCAAGCGATATCATTGGGATGCTGAAATATTGGTATAAAAACCAATATAATTATGTTAAGTGGGCGGGTGTCCTGTCGGATGCATATGGGTTGGAGTGCGGTGTGAGGCAGGGGGGAATCAGCTCACCCAAGCTATTCAACCTGTATGTAAACGAGCTGATCTGTGAGCTCAGCAATACCAATATCGGGTGCTCCATTAACGGGCACTGCGTCAATAACATCAGCTACGCGGATGATATGGTATTGCTGAGCCCATCGATCAGTGCACTTAGGAGGCTTCTTCGCATCTGTGAGGACTATGCGGTGGCTCACGGCCTTAGGTACAATGCGACCAAGAGTGAGCTACTGGTTTTCAAAGCGGATAACAAATGCTATGATACTGTCCCACCAGTCACCTTGGGGGGCGCTCAACTTTCCAGGGTCACGAAGTTCAAGTACCTGGGGCATTGGGTCACCGATAGCCTGTCCGATGATGTGGACATGGAGAGGGAACGCAGAGCATTGGCAGTTCGATGTAACATGCTGGCTCGTAGGTTTGCACGTTGTACTAGGGAGGTGAAAATTACGCTCTTTAGAGCGTATTGCCAATCTATGTACACGTGTGCCCTATGGGTCAGCTATACAAAAAGCTCGCACAATGCTCTGCGAGTCCAATATAATAACGCCTTCAGAGTTATGTTGGGACTGCCGCGCTTTTGCAGTGCATCGGCGATGTTCGCGGAGAATGGCGTGCCAGATTTTTACGCACTGATGCGGACACGGATAGCATCCCTGATGCGGCGAGTACGCGACAGCTCCAACAGCTTGGTGGCTATAGCCGATAGGATAGACAGTCCAATAATGTGGCACTGGATGACCACTCATCGTGCATCATTCAATTATTTAAAATAAGTTGTTTTTAGTGTATATGTTTATTATATATATGTATGTTTTTGTGTATAAAATTGTAATGTGTATTGTTTTATGGACTTAAGGTCTGAAATAAATGTATTATTATTATTATTATTATTATTATTATGTGTGGTTAAAAATAAGTAAGTAGTGCTTATAATTTTATATCTCTATCACGCCTTTGGTGCGTGGGGACACTAAGTACCTTTTCGTGCCATTGACCCCAGATTCTTTAGCTTCCTTGAAGCTAGCGCGACAGCGCCTCATTGGTCGAGTGACTTCTGAACGTGGGGTAAGGCGTTCGATCCCATTCAGGCAGTGTTATTGTTTGTTTTTTCAGTTTATTTTTTTTTCTGTTTGTGTTTCTTCTTTACGTCTAACCACAAATAAACGTATTTTCATTCTTTTCACCTCGGATTTTGCATGTGTACCTGGTTTATGGCAATGGGCTAACCCTTTAGACAAACATTAGTTAAAAGTGAAATGTGTAGCTCTGCCTACCCCTTCGGAGTGTGCAGATGTTACGTTTATGTAAACACTAGCTGCGCCCCGCGGTTTCACCCGTATAAGTGTCGATCCCGTGGGAATGTCGGGATAAAAATTAACCTATTTATTTATATTTTATCCTCACACTGGAACGCCATATTATAGCAATTACACCAACGTGCAACGAAGTAAAAAATAATTTCATGTACTGCTTTCCATTCATCCTTGGGGTGGTACACACAAGACTACTATTCTGCGTTTGGAGAGAGCACAAAGAGCAGTGCTAAAGGTACTGGCCAAGAAACCTGCCAGATTCCCAACGTCGGAACTCTATTCGCTCTGTAACGTCCTCACTGTTAGACAGTTATTTATACTTCAAACTGTTATCAAGAAGCACGATCTCACGAAGTACGATCCACAATACCTCTCTAAAAAGCGTCGTTCCGACATAGTTTGCAGGATACCTTTCTCCAGATTGGCAGTAGTAAGACGCCATTTTAACTACCTCAGCCCTAAACTCTACAATAACATAAGTAGGATCATTCAAATTTATCCTTTAACAAGAACTACAGTTAGGAAAAAATTGTCAGAATTGCTTAAATCCTACTCCTACGAAGCAACAGAAAAACTTGTGGTAACATAACAATTACATTCCTGAACATCTCTATTATTGTTAGATTAACATCACACTGACGATCAATTTTCGCATACCCCCAATACACACACACACACACACACACCCTCTCTCTCACACACACACACCCTCACTCACACTCACTTACACGCGTACACACACAACAATTTAGTTAGTACCTTTATTTTAATTATTTTCCTTCTTTTAATTTACTAGTCTGGAACAAATGAACCATATTTTTGACCTGGGCGTTGATAGCTGCGCCACAGTTTTAACTTTTGTAGCTATCTTCGTTCTTTTTGTAAATTTGTGTCTTGATACTTGTTCCAAATAAACTTTTATTATTATTATTATTATCCTGTGCGCGGTGGCCAAAACCGGCTATATGTTAATCCAGCGTGTCAGCTACTTCCATACAAAATTTTATCAAAATTGGTCCAGCCGTTTGAGCGTGAAGAAGTAACAAACATAAACACACACACACGCACGCACACACCCACGCACGCACGCAAGCTCGCTCGCACGCATGCACGCATTCACGCACGCACACACACACACACACACACACTCACAAACGTTCGCCTTTATAAAATTAGTGTGATAAAAAATCACGCCTGAAACATGTGGGCAAGTAATTTTATTTCAGTAGGCAAACATTTCAAGTTATATTTGCAGGCCATACATTGTACAACGGCTGTAAACATTGGTGTTCTGTTAGCATAGTTTTTTTTTTACGAAACTGTGATATTGTGACGGTTATTGACCTCGTAAACATAAAAATACAAGCATACATTTAGGTAGGTATAATATCATAAAAGTTTATTTACTTTAAGTACTTGATATTTACATTAGTTATGCAATAAAATTATGCTGGAAAAACCGATTATTTATTTATTTAATACTTTATAGTACACCACAAAAATAAATAACAAAAAAAAAACGCGAACGCGATTCCTCATTTAATCGAATAGTTGTTCACCTTTTAATAAGAATGTTGTGCATACCTATAAGTGATATATTTACACAGTATTGAAGACTCGTGATTACCTATATTGTTACTATCCTTGTAAATGTATTTTTTGTGCCTTGATAAATTCCATCATGGTTTACCCAGAGAACTAAAATTTCTATGGAAAAAAAATACACACGTATTGACGCGAAATTACGAATTTGTATCATACGGCCCGAAGCTATGATCTAATAGAGCGGTACGTTTAAACAGCCAGGAGACTTCAACCCACAGTACCTACCTAGTTCAACCATGGCGTATTTCTAGGTCCGACATAGCCATTTTTAGGGTTCCGTACCCAAAGGGTAAAAACGGAACCCTATTACTAAGACTCCGCTGTCCATCTGTCTGTCTGTCTGTCACCAGGCTGTATCTCATGAACCGTGATAGCTAGACAGTTGAAATTTTCACAGAATGTGTATTTCTGTTGCCGCTATAACAACAAATATTTAAGGGGGGCTCCCATACAACAAACGGGATTTTTTGCCGTTATTTTATATGTAGTGTTAAATATTATATGGTGGTACGGAACCCTTCGTGTGCGAGTCCAACTCGCACTTGGCCGGTTTTTTATATAACAATGTTCTTTGTAAGTGTCTAAGAGTTCTCCGTTCGCATTTTACAATGGTTAGAAAGCTATTATTGCTATACCAAAACAAAAACAATAATATCTATAAAATATCTATTTATTTGCAGGTAATAATTATTAACTATTGCGACATGAGTACACAATAATATCGGTATGCTTATGTATCTAATAATATACAATACAATACCTATACAAAAACACAACAATCGTATATTTGGTGTGGTATGGCCGCGGAACGAAGATTTTTTTATTAAATGGAAGACCACAATTTATACAAATAATATCATTAATAAGTAAATTATTTGTGTATATTTTTATTTTTGTCTTAGGCTTAAGCTATGGTTTCCTGGGAGAGCTGCATAGCTATTCACAACCATTCGACAAAACTGACAATATTTTCGGGGTTTGGACTTGTGAATAGCATTTAGAAGACTCCTACTATAACATTGATTGATGTTCGATACGGTACGGAAGATAGAGCGGTTGTGAATAGCTGTGCAGTTCCGTCATATTATAACGGCCGTCATGAACATCTGTCATATTTGACATTAAGGTGTCAAAAAAAATATTGAAAGGCCGTTATTGTGTGATCGTTCGCCGCATTCTTAGGAAACCAAATTATATTAATTTAGGAAACCTTTAGTGATATTCTATCGAATATCTTCTATGACGAACTTCAGTCTACCTATTACGATAATTTGTTTTGATTGAAACGTAACAGGTTTTTCTTGCCTCTCGAAAACGCTCCGCGATTCACGAAAGAAATATCAACAATGACTTAATAATAAAACTAAATGACGCAATCATCAACTGCTACAAAATATATAAATAAACATTTCGCTTATTCTAGTTTGATCTGTTTATTTAAAATTATAAATAACAAAAGGATGTACAGTCAGCCACATAACTTCTTTTAAAACTCCTGACAATAGTGTGGCCGACTGTACTTCAACAATGTTTTATAACTATTTCTATTATTATAACTTATACATTATTGTCAAATAGACCGACTTATGTATCTAGTAATATACAATAATAATATATTTTCCATACAAAACTCGTGTTTTGTATATTTGGTGCTACGTATGGCCGCGAAATGGTATACTTAAATTGGAAGCTGTTCCTTTACTTAGAAATTGTTTTTTATTTAAAGGATTATTATAATCTTTAAACAAATGTATGTTGGATATACATACAAGCTTTTAAACGAAAGCATAAGTAGGTAGTTATAACTACTAAAATGGCTCCAATGATGCATTTTAATAAAAAAGGAGTTTTTTTTTCTTGTCTAGAATAGAATTGGCTGTAATTTTCAGTAATACACTTTGGCAGAGAAAAATATTAAAAGCGGTGCTTGTAAAAGCGAAAGATGTTTTAAGTATAGGTTTTATAAATATGGCGACAATAATGAGTATGAATAATACAATTCCAATAATTATTTTCCCAAACATTTTCTAACTTAAATAATATTTAAGGTATAAATAAAAAATACTGAATTTCTTAATCTAAACTTTTAATACATAATAGTTTGATTCAATGATTTATACTTTGCTCTTAAGAAATTTTGATAGAAAAAGTACTTTAACACCTACAAAATAAAGCTTATATCAGCTCATCAATATCCTATAAGTTCCTTAAAATATCTGTTTCGGTAACATGTTCAAATATCATTATAAAACTTTGGATCAATGGCATCTAGTGAATTTTAATAGGTATCACAAAAATATCATTTTATTTATACATTTAAATAAGTATGTATAAAATACTATAAACTTAGATAACACATTAAACTTTTAAATTTCTTTAATTTCTCGGTGGCTTTTAGTCTGTAGGATTTTGAATGGCTAATTTTTTCTTATTAATTTATGCTATTCACTGGACATAAATATAATAATACATTATAAAAATTATATAATCATAATATTCCCCATATTATGTAAATGGCCTACAAATGATGTTTTAATTTAAAAGCGTTTAGATTTCTTTTTTCAATAAATTTGTGCCAAGTTTGTCTAAAAAATAAGCTACTATTTCGCTTTCATTTTATTTACTTCATTATTTTGTTTACTAATCCGAATATTTCCGCATAACAACATTGCCCTCAAAGTAATAAGCAACACTTTTTTTAATCAATGGTATCATTTTATAAGTAGGTACAGCAAAAAAAAGAGGTTCAAGGTGGGTATGCCAGTTAAAATTCAACTTTAACTCTTTGAAATAAGGAGTAATTTTAAATAGGTTATTCAAAAACAACTTACCGAATAAACAACAATTTAAATGAGTTTTTTTTTTGTTAAAAATGCCTCTAAAATACAAATAACTTGCGATTATAGATTTTTTGCTGTGGCAATAAATAGCCTGTAAATAGTACTTTAAAATATTTGTATTAATTATATTTTCTGTTACGAGCTTTTAAAGTAATTTAGGAATACCCCTCTAATACAATCAACACATTATTGGTCATGCCTAAGCATCCATAAGCGTCTTATATTTTTAATTGATATTCCTCCTAGGTATTAATTTACCAATTAAGGGTGCCTTCGCCTCAGGCGTTGGTTGACGTCACGTTGATGCCGCGTAGCCGTTGCGCTAGGGTTGCGTAAACATAATTGCATCGAGACTAACGTCGCGTTCACGCAGCGTTTAAGGTACGGCGAAACCAACGCGTTACGCGTCCACGATGGAAGCTTGCCAATATGCGTTCTTTGAATTTTGATTTGATCGCAGTGATCACAGGACGCACCGATGGGACGCCAACAAGTTTATAATAAATAACTGAACGCCAGTGCACG
Source organism: Gortyna flavago (assembly GCA_963669345.1). Taxonomy (NCBI): domain Eukaryota; kingdom Metazoa; phylum Arthropoda; class Insecta; order Lepidoptera; family Noctuidae; genus Gortyna; species Gortyna flavago. The sequence continues at coordinate 5,382,288 of OY770148.1, forward strand.
TTTAAAACCAAGCGCACATTACAGCCGCGACGGGCCGCAGTGAAACGCATTTTCAAAAAAGTGAGGCGCGGCCCGCCTTTAGTGAACATTGATTTACAGAAAATGTAAAAATAAAATAGTTTTCCAGATCGTATTACGGCGACCAATCTCAGCGGAGACCAGCCTTCTGCGCGGGAGGTATTATAGTGCACAAGTGTGTGCGTAGACGCAGGTGCATAGAAAATGTGAAGGATTTTTGCAACGCGTTACGTTGTGACGCGGCCCGCCCCAATCTGCTTTAGTGTAACGAAGTTGGTATAGCCGTACGTCCTTCAATGAACGCTTGCGCTTGATACTAAGGCTTCATGTACATGACGCCGGAGCCGCAACGGCGCCGGTCCGCAAGTTTGTGTATACGAATGAATATCGCATCAATGCGGTGCACACGCGGTGCCGGTGCGGCTCCGGCGTCATGTACTGGAAGCCGAAGGATTCCTTCTATGGCATATATATTTTATAACCTTAAGTCTGTGCATTTCTCTTCTTAGGTGGAGGCGTAGGCGCCTTTTCATTCGTCGTATTTCGTCTAGCTATAGAGTTGTACAAGAATGATCCTCGCGGCGCCCAAACGGTGTCATAGTTGTGTCGGGGAGGGAGTGGGATCGAGTCCCCGTTGTTGTTAGTGTCGCTCTCAAGGTCCATGCTTCGGTGGGCGTATTTCTTTGGTAGTGGGGGAGGTTCCTCTTCTTCTTGATTGGAGTCTGTTGTTCCTGGGGTTTGGAAGACAAGGTTATGATGGTAGAAATTGATTGTCTTTTAGTTTCTGAAAGCTTATTCAACTTTATCGAAAGGTTTAGTTGAATAATCTCTCCGAAAGTCGAGCGATTTAAATTCAATAATCAATCGCAGCAGCACAGTTTTAACAGCAGATTCACTGACAATTTTTTAAGAAACTGAGGCCCATTTTTCTTATTTCTGCTAGAACAATGCTATTATAATAGATAATATTGTTCAGACAATATATTTATACATCATGGCAGCAAAACATAGATAAACCCATAAGGCATAAGACTGGCTGGAAAGCGAGAGATCGTCCTTTGAGTATACCTTCACGAAATTTAAACTACATAGATCAAGTATCACAGCTCTAAGTAAGGCTTTTACTTCTACATAGACTATGAGATATACAATAACATCCTGAAAAAAAAAAACAGCAAGTTCTACTTACAGCAATTACTAGGGATAATAAACACTACCCTTCTTTTAGGGCAGTCGGATAAAAACAACAAAAATAAAAAATATTATGGAAATTAACTACCACACAATAAAAGCTTTCGCTAAGTCACAATTAACCTGCGTATGCGCACCGTAAGTAAAAATATACACAACATAATACAGACAATACTTTTTTTCACGAGGGCGTAGTGAGGATGTGTGACTTATAATTACTCTGTCCTTTATACGATAATTTACGCTTTATTTTATAAATGTCAACACCCATAATAGTCAGTCCTGTAAAAGATGCGATGCTACATAATAAGCATTTTGTTTGTTAAATTTGTTAGAAAATCATCATAAAATCAACAGAGACAAGCGAAAGCTCTTATCATAGAAAAATAAATAATACTTTGTATAGAAGCGATATAGGGCGTTTCATATGCCCAAAGCTGTAGGCTAGTAGCTAAGTTAGGATTTTACCCGGTTCCTACAAACCTGACTGTTTTAAAGCATAATACGCCTCTGTAAGCTGAAAGGTATTAGCGTAATTTTGAACTACTATTTGAGAACCTAACACACTTGAGGAGCTGACGAACAGAACCGGATTAGTCTGCAAAAATAAATTTTACACACGGGCAAAAAAACTAATATCAATATATGGAGGTGATTAATAACATAACAATGCATTATTATAGGTAGGGGGATTAGATCTATTGTTGCATGAGTATTATTATTTTTTAAACTTTTATATTCAAGAAGTTATTCAAAAAATCAAAATGTACTAATCTGGTTTTGTTTGAAAAAGGTGGACTTATCCGGTTGTGAATGCAAACGTGTGACAAGTCCGGTTTTATTAGTATCGGTGAAATCCGGTTTTGTACGAAAGAGGAACTAAAAATCAAAGCAAACGGTATACATTTATTATGAATACAAAACATCCACAATGATTGCAAGTAACAGCTGATTCTTTTTTATCATGTTTTAGTTGCCAGATTAATGACAGTGTTGAGGTCCAAAAAATACAGACATTTTCTACTTCGTGTTTTATTTTTGCTGTACATTTCCGGTTTTAATTTAAAAAATACTTTAAAGGACAAGTCCGCTTCAGAATGAAAATAGATGAAATTTTGAAAATCTTTAAGTTGGATATCGGACTGATCCGGTTTCGTTTGAAAATGCACTTTTTAGAGCCTTTTTTGGCCAACTAAGAGCTGGTTTTGATTGAAAATATTAACAGGGATCGACGCAACGGGACTTGCACATCACGATTCGAAAGAAAATGCTTTTGAATTTATAGTGGACTACTCCGGTTCTGTTCGCCAGCTTAGAATGTCACCTTTAATTTTGACAATTCAACAATATCCATTTCGCTGTTTTTTTTTTTTTTGTTGAGGGGACGACTTTTTCAAACAAACGAAGCTATGGATTTTATTATCATATAAATGTAGAAAGGAGAGGATCGCTTCTATACGAAATATTTTGATTTTTTTAAATATTTGTATTGTAAGTTAAATAAACATAACACTCACCCATAGAGTCTCGATTCGAGGGTGGTGCGGAAGATGTGATGAGACTAGTTCGTTGTGACAGACGCCTTTCACGCTCGACCTCGGCGCGTAGCGGCCGTTCAGTCACCAGCTGATAAGCGAATGCCAAACTATACACTTGAATTTTGAACCTTAGATTATATTTCCATTTATTTGACTTTCTATTTTAGGAATAAGTATTCAAAGTTGATTTTTGAGTGATCAAAGAAGTCCTAAATAAAGAATGGTTATGAATGAACTTTGTCGGTTATGACAGTCATTGGTTCCAAAGCTTGACAGTATTCTAAGATTCTGAATTCAAGTTTAATGTGTTATGTCACACTGTGTAGTTTACGGAGTCAAAGAACAGGGGTTTTCCAAGTTTTAAAACACAAAAACACAGGAAATTTGTAATTTTATCTTACATTTAAGATGGGCGACCCGATATTACTTCATTGTTATTTGCAAATGTTTACCTGCTACTATGATGTACCGGTTAAGTTACATAATTTACGTATTCATGTAACGTTTCAGTATTTATGATTAAAGACTCCCAAAAGAGATAAGCAGACTAAAGTTGAAATATAATTATAGCCCTTTGTTTGGTGCAGTCCATTCAAGTGAGGAAGTGCGAGTATGGTTATACTGAAAATTTTATTTATAAATGATATAATTTTATTTTTGTAAGTAGGTTTGCACAAACACTTTTACACGTCAATCATATTTTTTATAAAACTAGATGAGGTCGGCGTTTCCTATCTGACTACTCTGAGAAGAAAGGCCGAAACAAACTCAGAGGTCACAGTCTCTTTTAAAGTTCGGACATAATCTTGGTCAGGTTATATGAAGACCATGTAGATCGATGTCTGAGATGGTCTAAAAGTGATGGTATTAAAATAGGTAACCAATAAAGTGTCAATAATAACAATTTCACTTATTTAATCTGTTTTTACTAAGCGTATATACAAAGCAAAATTAGCATATTTCGTATTAGTAAAAGTGTTAAAGTACCTAACTTATTAATTTAATTTTTCAAAAACTCTTAAAATAATACGGTTGTGTCGAAATATAGCATAAATATAAGGTTGAATGCGTCAATAACAGCGTGGCGAATATGAAAAAAAAAACGTTTAAGCAGATAAAACAGCGTTGCGGTAACCAACCCAATCTATGTATTCTCTGTTCGCAATTTAGTTTTCAAACATGGAAACAACAATAATTCATGTTTTTTTTGGAAAACATACTTTAATACCCACAAATAAAGTTAGGTTTAAGTTAAAAATAAAATAAAAAAGTTTATAATATTACTACTCATTCTGAAATCAACTTAGTTAACACAAAAATAAAGTTGACATTTGTGATGTGAAAACAACATCAATTTGAAACATGGATACGATTCAGAACTTAGATCACAAATCGAATTAAAGAAATGTTGTTTTCATGTTTTAACTCTCATATCCACTCATATATCATGTGGTCATCAATTGTGATTCAATATACAAACCTATTTTGAATTAAAATAAAGATCACGCTATCTACGCAAATAAAACATCAGTTTTCTATGGTCTATTCAAATCGTTGTTTCCAATTCTAAAACAAATATCAACTTTAATCATGAGCAAAATTATGTTTATTACATTTCAAGAATGATTGAACAATTCAAAAAAACATAATTATATAGAAGGTGAAACGAAAAATGAACTTTACGTGTGAGCATTAAAGTTAACTTTCCTGATATCACATAAATTGTGAACACAGCAATTCTGAATACATTGGTTAGTTACCGAAGTCACTACCACTATGAAACCAATTCCATAATGTTTTAACTGGCTTTCGAACAAAGTTAGAAACATTTTGTGTTACCAAAGGAGATGTTTCAAAATGGGCCAGGTCTATGTACAGTAACTCAAAAAAATGAGAAAAATCCGTACAATTCGGGAAAAATACAGATAATTCAATTAAATGTATACTGTTGCGTAAGTGAATTGATATTTATCAATTATTTTTATCGACTTTCAACATGGCGTCTCACCGATTTAGTTACTCTGTGCTTAAAAACAATGAAAGTAAACCATAGATCATAGAAAGAGAACTGTCAGCTGTCACAACAGTGTCATTTTACTTCAGAACTATACATGTCAAACGTCATCACTGACAGCTTACCACCATGACGGGTTTTTGTTGTGTGTTGCAATTTCAAGTGTAATTTCTTGTGTTTACCAGCAAACCAAGCCATTTTAAAGTAATTCGACAGTTGAGAACTGTTTTAAATGAATTTCCCTATTTTTTAGTATAGTGTACAAGGACCTGGCCCAAGCTCCATACATTTTGGAACATCTCCTTTTAAGCTAAGCCGCACGGAATGCAGCTGTAAATACAATGCAATCAAAATAAGCATAGAATTGCCTTATTATTTTTACCCACATTCTTTTAACCTTTTTTTTCGTGGGAGTCTCCTCAAGGATACACTCAACCTGGGGAAAACGAATTGTGGAATTAATTAATTTAGTTGTAACTTGACTTGTTGTAAAGCGACATTAGGCTATAGATGTATGAGGAACAGGGTGTAAAGTTCACTCTTCCTCCATAGAAAAGGGAGGATCCTTCGACCAGACGGGTGATGTGTCTGGTGACCTACTTACTGCTCGACGAATGATGTCGGGACGTTGTATAATTATGCTAGTTGCGCAGTAAACTGTGCTTGCGCGATGCAGGATTTTGCGTGACGTCAATGTGATTCGTAGTTCGCATGTAGCGGATGTAGATGGCGCCACAAGGCCAATGACCAAAAAAGAGCCAAGAACAATGACTATTTTTCGACAATGGACAGTAAAAAATATTATCAGCTGCATAAAGTGCCGCGATGACTCCTGAGAATTCGTTGACAAGTCTGCACTTTAGCATAAAACAGTATAGCATAGCATAATCAGCCTATTATGTTCCCACTGCTGCAACTCAGGCCTCCTCTCTGTGAGAGGGAGTGGGCCATAATCCACCACGCGGACCCTGTGCGGGTTGGTGGATGTCACATGTCTTCGCATGCGGATTTCCACACTCTGTACATTATTCCACTAATAATAAAGTGCATTATTCTTCATTTCTGTGATCCTCTTTTGTATGAGCTGCGGTGAACGAGCGGGTTTGAGTCACATTGCAAGCAAAATAAGCTTAATTGGAAGGGTTAAGACGAATATCAACAAAGGATACTAGTAATGTGGAAACCTCATTTTTTTTAACATATCTCATGGACGAGATGGTACGAATGTGTACCACTTGTGGTACACATGTGTACCAGCTCGTCCTAATGAAGCATGAAAATATGGTGAAAAGTCAGTTCTATTCTTATTTTGATTACATTGAAGACATTATTATCTTTTAACTTTGCTGCATTTGGCTGGTGAGGTTGTTAGATGTTAGAGTAAAAAATCTAGCATTTTTTTTTTCAAAATTTTTGTTTTGTTCGTCTTGTGTCAAAAATAAATGTTTTATATTTTGTTATTCATATTACTTAACAGTGGCCAAGCCAGTCAGGTTAACTTACATTAGACACAATATCCGTTAAATAACTCACATTCAACACTCAGAAATGTATATTATATCGACTGACCTTAGAAGTGTGCCTCACCTCTTGCCTCAACTCCCTCAAAGGGGACGCGGAAGGCGTGTCTGTTTGTGTGTTGATGCTGGTGATGCTGTTGTTGTTGTTGGAGTTGTTGTGGAGGGTTGTTGTTGAGCTGTTGTTGATGGAGCCGTTCGGGGTTGAGTGAGAGGAGGTGTACCATTGACTTCCGCTGGCTTGGGTGCCGACTTCACTCTGTTGGATTAGGTTCAGGTAAGATATTGTTATAATTGTTCTCAAAAAGGTGAGGTTAGGTTAGCCTTAATTAAGTTATTATATTTTATTAGAGAAGATAATTCTTAACTCAATTTCTTACTAAGTACGTATTTACTATAAAAACGATCTAATTTAATAGTCTAGCACTGTGAAGAAGTAACAGCCGATTTCAATAAGGCAGACCGACACAATTTTTTTATAAGCTAGCAAGTTATCAAACTTGTTCACTGTTGCCGGATTATGAAATGTTGTTGCCCGTCTGTGATTGGGTGACCGAAATAACAACAGCCAGTGAAATCTATTGTTAAGGTACATTAAAGAAGTTAAGATTCAACAGATTTCTTTTTTTCTTTCCTTTAGCTTTTCAGAAACTGAGGACTAACAATAAAAGTCGTTATATGTTCGACTTGGAAGTCGGTTAAAAACTAGAAAATAATGAAAGTTTACCTTTCTCAAATTCCTTTTATTCCTTCTACCGGGTGAATTTTGTAGCGTTGCGAAGCGACTCACTACACCAGTGCTACTATTTCTGTAAACATAAATAATAATATTGGTTTTAATGTAAAGTTAAATATAATAATGCTTAAGTTATTTCAAATTGGTTAACAATAACTTTACCTTGCTAGAGGGTTAATCGCAGCGTTGAAGCTGAAAAACCGGCCCTTGGATGAAGTTCTGAAATAAATAACCCGAATTATATTATTGTTTCTATTACAAACATTATGCTCAAAATGCCGAATACAGCCGCTTCTGAAAGTTTTACCAAACATTTAATTGTTAAATTCTTCTAATGTTAAATTGTTTAAGGAAACAAAACGAATAAGCATGCTAGTACTTACTCAGCGCCAGTGGATATGTCAGATATCCTGTTGTTCGATGAGTTGCTGGATTCAATGTGGAAACTGTCGCGGAATGTGTGCATGCGCAGCTGTACCTCGGGCGAGCCCACTTCTATATCACAGTTCTGTAGAAACAATAATATATTGTTTAAATTTTATTTTAAACAGGTTGGCAGGGACATCAACCCGCAACCTACTGTTACCATGGATTCAATACATGATTCTGAACGGTGAGCAGAAAACTTTCGTAGGTTATAAAAAAAAGCTGTATTTTCACCGCGTAGGTATTGTACTTTTCTATGAAACAACTGATTTTTTTTGATAACCGACGATTTTTTTTTTGCTGAATTCATGCTTACAGTTTGCGCGTTGATGTCCCCGCCATCCAGTATTTTTGATCGGTATTTCAAACATACTACTTTATGATTTGACAGCAAAGCGCTCTTTGTTTCCAACAAGAGACAAATAGAAATGTTTTATTTTAATTATTTTTTTAATTCACAATAATACATAAGGTTTACGTGTAATTCTTCAATTGCATGGACACAAAGCGGCTAAAGCCGATAAGAGTGGTCACTTCTAAAACCAACTGACACCGTCCGATCCGGGGATCGTACCCAACACAAGGTCCCCAATTATGTGTGGTAATTATTATAATCGCATAATCTTACTACGTGCAAACCTCGTACGGTTGTCAATCGTGGTATTTTGACAGTTGTAACTACGCCGTTCTTAAACAATTTCGCGTTTATTTCGCGCGGTTTCGTGCATTGTGCAGCCAATTCTCGTATTTAAAACGTTCAAAATCTAGTCGCAGTCTCATCTCGGCGACAAACAAATGTCAAAAACTTGTCAAAGAAAATTAGAGTTATTTTTGACAGATTGAGACTGAGATCAGACTGTGAACGTTCTTAAAATTACGAGAATTGCCCCTCTAAGGAATTGACGTGATTTCAAAGTAAGGAATAATTATTTGGTCATAGTGAAATAGGGCCAAGGTGTGTCAGTAGTCACTTGCGACAAAAATAACGATGATTTGTAGTAATCATCTAAATCTCTATTTTGTGTTTACCTTCCGTCCGTATCGCTGATGCACGTGTTGCTGCACTCTCCGGAAGCAACGCAACAAGTGCGCGTGCAACTCTTCGAGCTCCGACGGAGCGCGGCTGCCGTGCACGTCCAGACCTGTGAAAATATTTCAATTGAGTTTAAAGATTTAAATACCATCGTTTGTGCTCCCAAAATATGCCTAAAGGCGCTTTCAATTTAGACGGTTCGTGTAGGAAAGCTGCGGTGCGTTTGTCGTATTGCACACGGACAGTCATTTGTTTTCTACAAAGCGCGCGGTGCGGGTTGTCGAGCGTTCGCGGTAAAGATGCCGCACTGTTGCCGCACCGCGCGCTTTGTATGACGTCTTAATTGAAAGCGCCCTTAGGGGTTCGATGTCAACATACATAATTAGGAATTTCACAAATGAACCTGAACGCGATCAGCACATAAACCACATTTAAGTGTGCATACACATGAACGGCACGTGTCAACGGCAGAGGCAACTGCAGCCGTCGACAGTCGTCGGCTCTCGTCGTCGGCTGCAGTTGCGTCTGCCGTTGACGCGTGTCGCTCGTGTGTTTGAACACTAAGGGCTGTCAAAGTTATTATTTTTTGTGGCGTATTGACAATGACAGCTCTTGAACGCAGTTTAGATGTGCTGATCTCGATTAGTTTCATTGGTGATATTCACAGTAAATGGTAACTGACAAAAATAGTAAATGGTGACTGGCTGAATTAAAAAAAAAAGGAAAGCGATTACGCAATTAGTTGCAACCTGCACTGCGCAGCTTAGTGACGCATCACGTGTACTCATTATGTGGATTTTACGGACGAATTATTTGAGCTTGGCGCGCTTACCAGAGAGCGCTTTTTTGAGTGCAAGCAAAAATGAACTTAGTGGTGGTCAGGCGGGAGTGTCCGCGATAGTACACAACGCTTTGTCTTCTTTAGAAAATCAAATTACTGACGACTGAAAGAGAAAAATCGGTGTGTAACTATTCATATGATTTAATACGTTTATTAGTAAGGGGTTTGTTAGATTAGGTAACATAGATTACTAACCAAACTTCAAGAGCGGTATCTGGTCAGCGATGAGGTCCTTAAGTTCGGCGAGTAAGGACGCGTGGTCTGGATGCCTCGCTTCGTATGCGGGCGTTAGGAATGCACGCTCGTAGTTCACTATGCCACCTTGGACCGCTGGGTCTAGAATACCTGTGACGTAACACAATAAAATAAATTATTAAGTACTTTTACGAGGGAAGGGTAGGGGGGGGGGTTGTTCTTTTTTCTTTTTTGAGGCCCGCCGCTAAATAATAACAGCCGCATAGGTCGATCGATCAGGTTAAGCTTGCTGCGGTTGGTCTGTGGATGGTGACCATCTTTACATAGCGGGACCAATGGCTGTCATTCCTGGATCTTTGACAGTCGTTACAGGTAGGCAGTCGCTCCATGTAAAATACTGGTATTCAGCTGCATCCGGTTAGACTGGAAGCCGACCCCAACATAGTTGGGAAAAAGCTAGGCAGATGATGATTAGCTATTTTTACGGGAAATTCAGAGTTTCGTTTAAAGAACATATTTAGTCATCCGTACCATCTTTAAACTGTGTTATCAGTGTAATTCAGAAAACTCAGCGCTTCTCCTCCACATTTACTCTCGCACAGCCGGGGTACTTTACACAAACTACATACCGCTTAGCCTCATAGTCAGAGGATGTAACGGTGCATCAGGTGCCCTGGCCTCTATGATAAGCGACCTCAGTCTTCTGTTCGTATCCTTTAATGCCTCCACTGCTGCTGTAATCGGTGACACTTCATATGTTCGCTGTGTCCGTACTGGGAACCAGCGGAGAATGCCTGCGAATTTAAGAAAAAAGTTTTGATTTATATTTATGTATATATTTCTATACAGGGTCCCATTAAAATAGATGAACAAATTTTAAAACAGCGCTCAGTACGTCTAACCAAAGATATTGAAACAAAAAAAAAACACTGATGTACCTGGTAACTTTTCGCTGATCTCAAGTTCCGTCCTTTCGAGCCATCGTGTAGCGAATTCGTTTTGATTCGATAAATCGTCCGTTGAACCATCCAGGGGCTCTTCTGTAAACAAACAAATAAAATAAGTTCATTCGATCCGACTTAGGCGATTGGCACGCAGCGGTGTGCGGGAAACGGAGCCAAATTCTACGCGCGTGAATGCGTTTTTATTGAATTTGTATGTAAAAAATCACGCGCGTGGGTGCGTTATCTGCACCCCGCTGCGTGATGCGGTGCAGTGTGGGCCTCTAAGGCACAAAATAGTGGTGAAAGTCCCATTGTCCATTTTTTTTATTGCATTCGGATATTGTCAGGAATGCGCGATTCATCCTGTACAGTTCCATCTCTTTCTTGCAGAACACCAATGATAGCTCTAAAAATAACACTTCACACTTCCACTTGTACATCATCTTAATTTCGTCTATGGAGAGTCATGAGGAACAGAGCATAAACTTCACCCGGGCGTTGTCTAGTGGGTTACTGCCCAACGGTTGATGTCGAGACGTTGTAAATATGCTAGTCGAGCGTCGAACTTAGCTTGCGCGTTGCAGGATCTTGTGTTGAGTTGCGTGACGTCAGTGTGATACGTAGTTTGGCTCCACACATCTGTGGTAAACTTACCTATTCTATGAAAAGGCCTGGAGAACTCAAACTTGTCAACGTTATTATGCTTGTAGTACTGTAGTATTTGTTCCGCTATCGGCTTCCCGGATAGTCGCTTTAGTTTGTCACCCATCACTGGTTCTACCGCGTTTATTTGTAGGTCTGTTGTTGTTGTTAAGGGTAATATTTTTAGTACGAATACACGCCAGTAATCTGCGGAAACGGTACTCTTAAAAAGTAAAAACAAAAACTTCTAGTTTTTGACAACGCATTTTTTATGCCAGTAAAATCGAGTAGAGAACGAATTTTTGATACTGGATGCAATTCAGATAATTATCTGACAAAATAATAAGGCCGACGACAGTAGTACCGTATTTATAGAATATATTCATAATTTCCAAATTTTTCGTGACATCCGACATTTCGCACTACAATAACAAATTAATTGAGCCGTCGCGGTACGCCTGGCAGATGTAAAACATCGAAACTATGTTGTAAAGAAAATACGGTAACGAGCTCGTGGCAGCTGTAAGGCTACGGACACGATGTCAGCGGGCGCGGTGCGTTTCAATGCCTAGATTTATATGGAACTGACCTGGAAGGCAGTGGCGCGGGGAGCGGCGTACGAGCGATGCGCACCAGTCTAGCGCACGGGCGTCTGCATTGACGCAGTGTTGTGCATTTTATTTTTTGCTTTTCAGACGTTTCAAAATGTTGTATCAAAAAGATGTTGTCGTCGCTGTTTAGGCATTTCGTTCGCGAACAAAGACGCACATTTCTCATAGCACAACACTACGCTGCTCTAGCGCCGCGCGATATGCCCGCTGGCTTCTAGACCGGGTCTGCGTTGCCGCGCCGCTTCCCGCGCCGCCGCCGACCCGCAATCGCTAACTTCAAGACCGAGGCCTTGGCGTGACGACACCTTCATCACCTACATCATAATAAGCGGCCACCTTCTCCTATCACTAAGTCTACGCCTCGGGATGCGACTGAAGATTACGTAAGTAAACGCGAGTATACTCAAAAAAGGATACACTGTCCATCAGATTCGGTAATCTCCGGTCCGGGCGGGTCCAACTTCGGCAGTACTTCGGCATCTGGCCACTCGTCTAGAAGGCGGTCCTTGAACTCTTGTAATTGCTCGTATTCATTACCGCGATAGATGTAACCCTGAAAAAGGAGATTGTTATTGTTTGGTGTTTTGTTGGATTAAAAAAGAATACCTACAAAGCTATACAACTTGAATTATTATAAAAGAAAATCCATCATCATCTGCCTAGCCTTTTCCCAGCTATGTTGGGGTCGGTTTCCAGTCTAACCGGATGCAGCTGAATAACAGTATTTTACATGGAGCGACTGCCTATCTGACCTCCACAACCCAGTTACTGGGTAATACGATACCCCTTGGTAAGAATGGTTGTCAGATTTTCGGGCTATTGACGACCCGTAACGACTGTCAAAGATCCACGAATGACAGCCGGGACCAACGATTTAACATGCTTTCCGAGGCACGGAGGGGTCTTGGTATGTGAATATGGTCTGGTCACCCATCCACGGACCAACCGCGGCAAACGTAGCTGAATCTGATCGATCGAACCGTCTGGCTGTATTTCTTAGCCACAAGTCCCTCCTAGACAAAGTGCCACTTAGTAAAAAAGCGAGACGATAGAAATAACGAAACACAACTCACATAAGGCGTCCTCAGCAACTCAGGGAACCCCTTTCCATGATATACAACTCTATAATATCCTGGATGTGACCTCGGTGTCCTTAACATGGCATCGTACAGATTCGCTAGTTGAGTATGTAAGTCCGCTAGAGGTGCGTACCCTAGCGCTTCCTCTTCGTAGACGGAAACTAACTCTTTGACTATTTCGACGGCTAACTCCCATTGACGGCCCTTGTTTAAGAGGTCAGCTATCTCGAAGTATAGGTCTTCCTGTGGAATAATTTGTGATATTTAGGATTCAGAACAAAGTTTTTTGATGGTGATTTAAATATAATTGGAGTTTACGTTTTCAGAAATCAAAGGGATTTGGGGAATTTTTATATTTTTAAGAACGTCCGCGTTCTAATCTCAGTCTTAATCTATCAAAAATACTAGCTTCCGCCCGCGGCTTCACCCGCGAGGTATGTCGATAAAAACTATCCTATGTCCTTCCACCGGGATGCAATCAATCTCTCTGCCAAATTTAATCGAAATCCGTTCAGTACTTTAGGCGTGTTAACACGTTGACTGCCAAGCAACAGACACAATAGAAAATCTATTGTTCGCGGTCACCGGTGACCGCGTTAGCAGTCAACGTGTTAAGGTAACATGCAGACAGACAAAGTTACTTTCGAATTTATAATATTAGTATGGAATTAAAATTTCCTTAAATTTAAAAAAAAAAAAAAAAAAAATGATTTTCGCTGATATCGCTGTGGCGCTCGGTAGCGATATTGAGTCGGTACGAAATATAGCTGTCGCGCTCGGAGGCGATAATGGTCCAAAGTGACTAACCAGAAGGCGGACCAGTGGGTACCGGCGGAAAAATCAGGGAAAGTATGACCGAATGTAACTGTTCCAAACAGATTTTTATCGGTGACTAGCTACAACCCGCGATTTCACCCGCATAAGTGTCGATCCCGTGGGAATATCGGGTAAAAAAGTAGCCTATATGTTAATCCAGGGTGTCGGCTACCTCTATACAAAATTTTATCCAAATTGGTCCAGCCGTTTGAGCGTGAAAAAGTAACAAACATATAAACAAACAAACACACACACACACACAAACTTTCGCCTTTATAATATTAGTGTCATAATAAGTCACGAAGATAGGTTCTTAAAAGAAAGCCCAAGTTACACAATTTGATATATTTAGAGCACTGTCATTTTGAGCTTTAAAATGCACTGCTTCTGAGGCATCGGGAGCGAAGCTATTAGCCGATATTCACACATACCTTGAGTTCTCTATGCGTAGTATGACTGTCATGTTCTCCGTTAGGATGCCTCAGTCGCGGTGGAAGCGGGTCGTGGCTCCACGCTAACAGTTTGGCGTGAAGGCGGAGAGAGAGACCTGCCTCCGCCCATTGTTGAGCCGCGTGGTGCATTTTAGCTAATTTGTGGACGTAGCTGCAAGAAAATTAAGGTTTTTAGTTCACAGAAATGTTATAAAATCAAATCAATTACCTATCAATCAAGCTGTAATTTATACAATATGTAACAAAGACCCTGTTGTTCTACCTACGTTTTAAGGAAGCGTTTACGAATTGACACGTGCACGGCTCACACACACAGCGACATGCGCGAAGTGGCGAAATTATGAGTAAACTGACACGACTTGATACTTGAGCCTACTTTTAATTAATTTTTAGGCATGTATTTTTTTAAGCTTACTATGCGTTGTTGTCAAAAAGTTTGTACCGTGAAATGTTCATAAAAGTAGATACCATTTACTTACTTGATTGGTAAGCAAGTACATGCCAAAGTACCTATGTATTAACAATTTGCGCGACAAGCTTTTTGAAAACATATAATTTAAAAAAAAGCTTATTTATATTCGTTTTATTTAGTATTTTTAACCGACTTCAAAAAAGGAGGAGGTTCTCAATTCGGATGCTTATACATATATTATTTTTATGTAAGGGTGTTAGGTTAGATAACTCAGTCATAATAATATATAGACGGACTTGCAGAAATCTTTTTTTGTTCGAAAGAGGTTTAACTTTATTCCGAAATAGACCATTCCGGAATAAAGTGATGAAGAGTTTCGGAGACAGACAACCGAAGGCTTCAATAAATGCCAGCAAATCAACCGCGATTGCTGCTATCGCATATGTATGCATTGTTTACGCAATCACACAATATAACATCACGCCTGTACCCTCTAAAGGGGTACGCAGATGTGTTTAGTATACCACGGTACACCCTCATTTCTGTCAAAGTTGTTATTGGAGTACCTCTAATCTTGCAAGTAAATTCGGGCATAACTTTTTGTTTATGAATTGATTTAATAATTAACCGACTTCAAATAAGGAGTATTTCTTTTTATGTATGTTCGGGCATAGCTCCGTCATATCTCTATAGACGGATTTGCAAATTCTCTCAAACAAAAGTTTACGAATTGATTTAATAATTAACAGACTTCAAAAAAGAAGGAGTAATTATTTTTTATGTATGTTCGGGCATAGCTCCGTCATATCTCTATAGACGGATTTGCAAATTCTCTCATTTTTTTATGGATAAGGTATTTATTTATTTATTTAATACTTCAAGCACAAAAATGTACAGAGGCGGACTTAATGCCATAGGCATTTTCTACCAGTCAACCTTTGGGTGATGCAGAGACAAACAATGGTAGGTGCAATAATGAAAATTGAGGAATAAATATTAGGTATGCCTCAGGATAAGGTATACCTTTATAAGGTATAGCTTTATGAATTTTGCTTAAAGTAATTTAAATTTGTGTTGGGCAGGTACAAATAAAAAATGAAAAAATAAAAATTGTTTTCCAAAAAAAAAAAACAACGGACTTTCAAAAAAAAAACACTACAAAGTAAAAAATAACTTTTTGGAAGGTGCACCTTCAGGTCACTCCATCAAATCCGGAGGTAAGGTCTCAACATAACTAACAAAACGAGCCCAAACTCAGCACACCTAGCTCTACTCGTCTATTAGTTCCAGTAGCAGTCTTCGAAGTACACCTTCAGGTCACTTCATCAAGTCCGGGTGTAAGGTCTCAACATAACTAACAAAACGAGCCCAAACTCGGCACATCTTCCTCTACTCGTCTATTAGTTCCAGTAGCAGTCTTCGAAATGCACCTGCAGGTCACTCCATCTAGTCCGGAGGTAAGGTCTCAACATAACTAATAAAACGAGCCCAAACTCGGCACACCTAGCTCTTCTCGTCTATTAGTTCCAGTAGCAGTCTTCGAAGTACACCTGCAGGTCACTCCATCTAGTCCGGAGGTAAGGTCTCAACATAACTAACAAAACGAGCCCAAACTCGGCACACCTAGCTCTTCTCGTCTATTAGTTCTAGTAGCAGTCTTCCAAGTACACCTGCAGGTCACTCCATCTAGTCCGGAGGTAAGGTCTCAACATAACTAACAAAACGAGCCCAAACTCGGCACACCTAGCTCTTCTCGTCTATTAGTTCCAGTAGCAGTCTTCCAAGTACACCTGCAGGTCACTCCATCTAGTCCGGAGGTAAGGTCTCAACATAACTAACAAAACGAGCCCAAACTCGGCACACCTAGCTCAGCTCGTCTATTAGTTCCAGTAGCAGTCTTCGAAGTACACCTGCAGGTCACTTCATCAAGTCCGGAGGTAAGGTCTCAACATAACTAACAAAACGAGCCCAAACTCGGCACACCTAGCTCTTCTCGTCTATTAGTTCCAATAGCAGTCTTCGAAGTACACCTGCAGGTCACTTCATCAATTCCGAAGGTAAGGTCTCAACATAACTAACAATACGAGCCCAAACTCGGCACACCTAGCTCAGCTCGTCTTTTAGTTCCAGTAGCAGTCTTCGAAGTACACCTTCAGGTGACTCCATCATGACCGAAACGAAATATGAATAATCCCTACTTACTTCTAAAAAAATAATATAAGACTGTGAATAAAATCTTTCATACGATAGTCATACAGAATGCGTGAAGTATCAAGTTTGGTATGTCAAATATTTTCTATCCGTACAGCGATCTTTTTCAGCACAAGCTGCTGCTTACAACCGACACGGAGTCCACCCACGACGGCGGCTGAGCGCAGACTAATATTTCATTACAAATTTTTGTGTAATAAAGCAAGACAGTGACCAGTAAAATAACCCTTAATACAGTGCATTAAGATTCACATGTTACAGCTAAATATGTGAAAAAATAGACTCGATTTTTATTTTTTTCTGAGCCATTTGGTAACATTTTGATAGTTCTTTATACCATCATTTTGAGTTGAACATGTCTGCTTACATAAAATATTTTTAAATACATAAATTTATGTTAATAAATACAAGAAAAATGTACCTAAAGTCATTACGATATCGTCAATTTTGTGTGAAGAGGCAACGGAAATATTTTTTTACAATATTATAAACCAAACTTTTCGAATAAAAATTTACCAATATTTGAAGATGAAGGAGCAATCTATCTGTGGTAATTATTAGTTAGATTTGGTTTCGTATCATTTTCCCGCAAAATGTACCGAAAAACTGCTTATTTTTGTTAGATTCGTAAACGCCTCCTTAAGAATCGGTATACATACGTAATAAAGTAAGTTATTTATAAAAACTGTTCAACAAAATAATTAAAATAAATATTTAATTATTAGTATTTCCAATGTTTAACTTATTTCTTACCTCTGCAATTCTGTACGAAGCGATGACGCGAAACCAGAAAGAGATAGAACGTTCCTGCCACGCCACTCTCTGATCGGTGCCGCCGCGCCGCCGCTGCCTATCTACCTAATTTTCTACACAAGTTCGTGACCTTATCAGCTGTTGTTTCACTTTAACGAATGAATCTTTGAAAATGTTGACAGGGTATTTTTAAGCGCAATTAATAACTGTTAAAACTAAATTTAACACATCACTATATTAAAAAACAAAGTCGCCGCGTCAGTCACATAAAACTTGTACCTAATTTATTATGACGTCTACTTGACGGCCACAAGGAGATGCTGTTCAATATGACCACCTTGTACCTCACACTGCCGGTATTGTACGTACGTAAGTGCAAACGCTGGAATGCCATTACCGACGGTAAAGGTAGACTCGCAAGACGTTCGGTAGTCTGCGTGATTCTACATCATTGCAGTGCAGTCACATTTTCCAAGGCATATTAACATACGTATTAAAATATTCTGCGTTAGAATAAGACATGATTTGGTCAACGTTTACGTAAACAAAACAAGTCACTCATTACGTCGCGTAGGTCAACAATCAACAACATCCGTTCGGAAGTAAAATGCGCGGGAGACTAAGGAAGTGATTCGCAGGGCGGCGGGGTAAAGGGGGCAGGGTACCGACCCTCCCTCGGACACGTGCGCCGCGGTAGTTTTTGGCGGCATCTTCTGTTGCTCGTCAAAGAAAGCCGCCGAGCTCGTAGGCTATTTAGCTTTAGCAAAATAATGATGTACTTGTAAAATCAGATATTCTAAAAATTTTTTTGACTGTGTCGATTTTTATAGTTATTTGATTTTGACCTCTCGACTAGCCAATACTTAATTTTTTTAAATTATAATTTCATCAATGTTTTGCTTGTAGGTAAATGTATACGTCCCTAAAAGGAACAACAGGGTTTTTGTTACATATTGTATGGTGTGCATAATAAAAAGTTATCTATTTTATTATATTTTAAACGAGTGGCATATGCAGCGCTAGCTCAAATGTCATGATTAATTTAGGCTTAAAAGTAAAAATAAACATGACTGCCTTTTGTGAGATCAAGTATTCCTAAGTACCTACTTTCCCTATATTTTAAAAATGGTGGAAGAAGTATGAACTTAATTGACAAAATAGTAACTGACCGTATGTACATGTGCGGCCTCTCTATCTGCTGGTAGAAGTGCAGCACGCACGTGGTGAGGTGCATGCGGTGCGGCGTGGCGGAGCGCGCGGCGGCGGCGCGGTACTGCAGCAGCGCGTCCAGCTGGCGCGCCGCCGCCGCCACCAGCGCCGCCGCCGCGCCGCGCAGCGCGCCCGCCGCCGCGCCGCACAGCGCGCCGCACAGCGACACGAAGCGCGCGCGCCACACCGGGTCGCCGTAGCCGCGCTCCACGAGGACGTCCACTTTGTCGATCATCTCGCTTTCCAGTTCTTTTAGGGGGCTTTCGTCTGGTAATGGATTTTAATAAAAAACAATCAGCGATTTGTGATACAAACCCATATCATTCCGTCTCTGTGAACTTGAAACGAAATTATCCAAATTTGTTTAGCGCTAAAGGCCTGCTTGCAGACTTGTAAACACAACATACTCGTAACCTGCGATTTTTCAATACACCAACCAAGATTAGTAAAAATAATTTCCCATATTCTTAATTCTTATGAAAACCTGATTATTTTAACAATATTTATCTACAGATATATATACATGTGATTGACTAATATATGTAGAAGTAAAAGACATGTTGCACCGATCTCCAATAAATTGAAATAAGAGCAGAAGAATGATGATATCTCATATAATTCATTCTAATATTTATCGAATCACAACAGACAAAACTGAATACGTATTTATTAAACAAAAATGATTTCTATGGTAACCAAAAACTTCTTAAATTCACATAAAATAATAAATACACTAAACTATACTCACTACTTTCTCCATGCAACACACTATGACTATACTCCGTCTGCATCATATCAAAGAACAGTGGTATTGTTATGTTGCGAACCTCTTCATCTCGTAGAAAGGATACCTCTAAGAATGGCCCCACTAGACACGGGATGAATGAACGCTTGTGATGGTCTGTGGACAATGTTAGAACACTTTAGGGAAGATTTTGATTGGACATCTAAGGGATTCGATGCTAATTCGACTTGTTCTGATTTATGGCAAACTAGCTGTTGCCTGCGATTTCGTCTGCGTGTATATTGTATTTTATATTTTATTTTATACTATCCAAGATGAAAAGTAGCCTATGTTCTTTTCTAGGCTACTTATCTGTAAAATTTCATAGATTGGCTCAATGATTTAGGCCTGATAAAAAAACAGTCAGGGAGTTACTTTCGCATTTATAATATGAGCATGACTTGTAGCATGATGTCTTACATATTTAACTGCGACTTTTTGTTCACGAAAACTTTTACCATTACATAATTATTATACATCATAAAACGTGTGAGCGAGACTAGACTAGACTTCCCTTACACATTCACTGTCTGTCCTGCTCGCACTTTTTATGCCCATAACAGTCGCGAATATCGGCGTTTAGTACAGTATGTTGATAAGTTGAATATGGACTTTATTCCATTGAAGGACACTGAACGAGACACAACAGTTTTCTTTTTTTATTACATTAGTGTCCCGCAAAGTAGTAGAGGGGCCCGTGGCTAAATAATAACAGCCGCACAGGTCGATCGATCAGGTTAAGCTACGCTTGCCGCGGTTGGTCTGTGGATGGGTGACCATCTTTACATATCGAGACCCCTCCGTGCCTCGGAAAGCACGTTAAGCCGTTGGTCCCGGCTGTCATTCGTGGATCTTTGACAGTCGTTACGGATAGTCAGAAGCCCGAAAGTCTGACAACCAGTCTTACCAAGGGGTATCGTATTACCCAGTAACTGGGTTGTGGAGGTCAGATAGGCAGTCGCTCCATGTAAAATACTGGTATTCAGCTGCACCCGGTTAGACTGGAAGCCGACTCCAACATAGTTGGGAAAAGGCTAAACAGATGATGATTAGTGTCCCGCAAAGTGTTAAGAGATGTACCGTGATCTTACCCAGACTGTACCACATCTCGCTAAGGCACTCGGCGACGCCTCTCCTAACGTCGCCGTACAATGCGCTGAGTCTCTGTTTCCTCGCCGCGGGTAACGTTTCTAGTTGTAAAGTTGATGACGTAGCTAGCGCTGCGCCTGCTTCGAACCAAGTTCGGCATAGTGAGTGGAGAGCTGTTAGTGTTTCTGTGTCGGCTTCGTCGGTTAAATTGAGGCGGTCACGGAGCGTTGTGGCTAGTAACCTGAAAAAATGACGGATATTCGTTGTAAAAAGGAACCCTTATGGTGTGACTCAGTCTGTCTGTCTGTCTGTCTGTTACATCTGGATATCTCAAGAACTACTAATGCTATCAACTTGAAATTTGGAATAGCTTAAGATGACATATGCCCAACTATTTTGCAAATAAGAAAATATATAATACTAGCTGCGCCCCGCGGTTTCACCTGCGCAAGTTTCGTTTCCAAAAAAAAACTGAAAAATAGATAGTACCTAGCCGATTTTCAGACCTACTGAATATGCATATAAAATTTCATAATAATCGATCAAGTCGTTTCGGAGGAGTATGGTAACTAACATTGTGACACGAGAATTTTATATATTTAGATATTTCTTTTTTGCAACAGGGACTGAAAGAGGGTCTGAAAAATTAGAAGTGGGGCTACTATACTCCATTTGTTTAATTATATAAATAAAGGTAAACAAAAAAACCACGTGACTTAGTTAACCGACTAAACGTAATACCAGTCACTTCAGTTGTCATGCTACGTCACAGTTGTACTCTTCAATTTAGCAACGTTATAATTCGTTAATAACGTTACTAAATTGAAGATTACAACTGTAACGTAGCATGACAACTGAATAGATTGGTATTACGTTTAGTCGGTTAACCACGTCACGTGGTTTTTTTGTTTACCTTTATTTAATTACCTAAACAAATGGAGTATAGGGCATGTGGGGTAACATATGAAAGAGCGTAGTTTGCACATTCTCAAACAATTTTTCTTCTTTTTTTAGGCTTTCTAGTTTTCGACTTTTGATAAAAATTGTAAAAAAATACCGTATTTCTCTTAGGAAAGCTGTACAGAATTATTTTATCACCCTTACCTCAACGCATGCAGCATAACATAATGCTGTAGATGCAGCATATCAGCCCAGTGCGGTCTAAACACAGGCCTCTGCAGTATGGCAAGGAACAACGAGAGTGCATCCACTACTAAAGTGCCTGAACCACCGACGTTTTCCGCTTCTAACGCGCGGACCACCATTGAGTATTGATGTTCGGACATTTGGCGGACCATATCGAGGAGCACTGATATGATTCGTCTCTGAAACGATGAATTAATACATTGTACACTGAGAGGAAGAATAATCAGGACACAGAATATATTAGAACGATTCTACATGGTTCTGAACATAAACTAAATCCTCTATTGGATTTTTTGTATTTGGGCCGTACTTCCAGAGATTTTTTTACAAACAATCATACTTTTTCTAATATTTGTTTAAGTACTAATTTTCTGTGGCTTTCTGACCTCACAAATAACTAGTTTATAATTTACTATGTTGGTTAAAGTAAAATAGGTAAGTATCTAATAGTACATATTTTTTTATTTAGCCTGCACCGTCCCACTTATTAGCAAAGGCCTCCCCCAAATCCTTCCATGCATCCTTTTCTAGCGCCACCTCGATCCAATCCTTGCGGTACTAATATTATACAATATTATTTTTAGTATATGCGAAACCCGAAACACGTGTCTAGTATTCTTATGTAAAAATCTCATCATCATCTGCCTAGCCTTTTCCCAACTATGTTGGGGTCGGCTTCCAGTCTAACCGGATGCAGCTGAATACCAGTATTTTACACGGAGCGACTGCCTATCTGACCTCCACAACCCAGTTACTGGGTAATACGATACCCCTTGGTAAGACTGGTTGTCAGACTTTCGGGCTTCTGACTACACGTAACGACTGTCAAAGATCCACAAATGACAGACGGGACCAACGGCTTAACGTGCTTTCCGAGGCACGGAGGGGTCTCGTTATGTAAAGATGGTCACCCATCCACAGACCAACCGCGGCAAGCGTAGCTTAACCTGACCGATCGACTTGTGCGGCTGTTAATAATTAGCCACGGGCCCCTCGGGCGTAAAAAATCTATGTACAAAATTTCAAAACTGTATCATGAGAAATCTCAAAGTTATCAGCTTGTTATGTTACCTGCGGGGCGCGGGGTCACCATGTTTTATGCTCCTCCAGCATCGTACGCTCTTTGATAATAGTTTGGCAGTAGGTACCTAACTGTACGGCGATTTTATTGTAATTAACTAGTGATTAAATATTTTTGGGACAAAATATAACATGGTGTAAAAAATTTTGAAATCGATTCAGTTACTTATTCTGAACAAACTATATTCAGGTTTCGCATATACTAAAAATAATGTTGTATATTGTTTGATAACGTCACTAGTCACACAAATTACTCATAGCGGAATCAGCGTTATCAATCTGTTATACGTAGAATATTTCAAATCGTGTCGCATCTCAATATTGTAGTATCGGGACGGGATTATCCCGGAGAGTGGCGAAACCACAACAGTTACTATACAGGGTGAATTTCCGAGTGTGCGTGGATGACCAAATTCAGAACTAGTCCGTCCACAGTTATTATACCTCTGAGTTTCCATCACTGTCAAAATCACAGTAATCTTTGTTGCCATTGCAATAAGGTCGCTGTTCGGTTGCTGCCATTGACAAGTTTGTCAAAATCATAGTGACATTTATCCTCGTTACAAGGTTGTTATTGTCAGAGGTAAACTAACTGTGAATGGTCTATATACCTAATAAGTAGAGAAAAATTATCAAAGCAGTCTCGGGGCACTTTTTGCTGAAAACTAAAACTGACTCATAATTTTATGAAAAAAAAAAAAAAAAAAAACAAGTGTGTCGTTATTTCTTGTAGTTTAGGATTTGACCATACACTGGGAAATCTATTAGCCAACCAATAAAAAGACGATCGTCTACTCACCAGCAACGCATCATCAGCAATATTACTCTGGCCCACACTCTTTCGATCTCTCAACATAGTTGCGGCAGTCTTCAGAACAGTCGGCAGTAACCTTCGAGCCAGTTCCCCTCGGTCAGCTTCAACTGGTCCCACGTCATCTCGAGCAAGGAGAGACATCACCTCTCCCAGAGTTTCCACGCAAAGCTCCACCTAATATGGGAGATTTATTAGCGCCTTGTTTTGTTAACTGAAGTAAACAGATGACCTCCAGTTTCTGAAAACATTTGTAAATCTGCTGTCAAATGTTCTTGTCAGTCGGTCTATTCTGTAAATATCTCAAATACACTTAGGTGAAGTGAGCTGTCATGCTAAGGACACTATTGACAGCTCACTTCAAACTCACTTCACGTAAGTTTTCACGGTGAGATTTTAGCAGTATAGTACGGCTGGTGTGGTGATTGGTTGACCACCAACCAAGCAGTTCAGAAATAGGCTTTCAAAAACCAGAGGTAATTCATTTTACTGGCGCGTGTTCCAAGTGACAATTGCAGTTCTAGCTGCAAACCAATAGGACAGTCTCCTCTACGCAGTTGTCATGCAACTGCTTGAGTTTCGTCAAATCTGCATTCGGCACTTGAACACTAAGATTCCACATGTACCTAAACCCATAGAACATAACACGTGGACATACTTTGCGATAAATTTTGACATAATTATAATCCATTCGAAAGAGTTGTTATTCACAGACTATGTCTTAACATTCTAGAAATAGAGTCTAAAATATTTTTAACAAGTCTCCTAAAGTTTAATGGAATTAATGAGACGTCATAAGCATGGATCTTACTGGATTTCTACGCATCAAATGACAAGTACATACAAATATTGTTATAAGCCGAATCAAGCAGTATGTTATTAATTCTAAATATAATGGAATAATATATACATAAGTGTTGTATCAAATAGCATAACCATCAATAGTTTCATTAAGCTTATAGGACATTTTGTGTCCAAGAACAAGTCAGTTTTATTTTATTTTTTTGATAAAGAAAAACCTCTTTTGATTCCTATTTCGATAATACGATACAACCGACAAGAGTTAACTTGAGATTTCGTTCGGATGACGTAAGCGCCCAATATTGAGGCATCGATGGCGAGAGGGGTAACAGCTCGGGGGTCGGGAGGGGCTGGTCGGGTCTCAAGTTAACTCTTGCGGGTTGTGAGTAGTTTTTTTTTTTATTCCCTAACTTCATACTTACACTATCCTCGTGAATGTGAAC
This sequence comes from Gortyna flavago, assembly GCA_963669345.1. Classification (NCBI taxonomy): domain Eukaryota; kingdom Metazoa; phylum Arthropoda; class Insecta; order Lepidoptera; family Noctuidae; genus Gortyna; species Gortyna flavago. The sequence goes on from OY770148.1 coordinate 5,407,080, forward strand.
ACGGCTGCATGAAATCAGAATATGATTAAACTATTTTCTTTATTTTATAATACACTAATCCTTTTAATATGCACTGGATATAAACGCACTGTACAAGTTATATTTAATACATAAACGATATTTATAAGACAAAGCGGATGACCACGACATGACAATACTGATTTTTTTGTGGCATTCCTGTTTATAATATTATTATGTACATGTTAAATGCATGATTTATTTATACAACACGATAAGGAAGTTGCACAAAATTAATGATAATTTCAGTCGAATTACTTTATTACGAGAAGCTGAAATAAAAAGCAATTATTAATTTGTTATAAACGATAATTGTTATGATTCACAAATTCGATTGTCAGTTTTATATTGAGTTTTCCGCGATCTTCGTTTACGTGTAAATATTGTATTACACGATTTGACTGTGCCTTGTTTTGAGTTAAAATTTCAAAAGTCATTACAAATAACTCATTGCGAGGCAGTAAAAATACCACAATTTGTTTGTGAATAGGAATGACATCAGAAGAACAAGGCACAAATAACGCTTTTAAACTTCAAAAGTTGCTCAAACCGAGGCACAGATTGCCAACTTAATTCTAAAGGCGTATACATACGATCTGCTGGTGATGCGTGTGGTCGTGCAGCCTGGCCGTGTCTGCGCCGAGTAGTCTCGCTGCCTTGCCCACCGAGCGCGACTTGTGGGCGGCCTCGCGATCCCACTGCCACACCCACATTGCTAGCGTACGCTGACTTATTCCCGAATTACTCAACTCAAGGCAGACTTGTGAAAGCTAGGGTCTTTGTGTCACATTACGATGTAATTTCTAAGAATACTTCATAAGACAATGCAATTCATTTTACTTTTAATATTACCGTTAAATGTGACATACGAATTAGGGTCTTACATACTATAAAAGTTTAGGCACCAAACATTTCAAGGTTTATTAAACGCATTCAAGCCCTGTTAAAATACTGTTACATAGCTTTAAATTAATATTATTTGTTGTTGAATTACATCGTAATATGGCAATTATAGTCTAAGACAAATAGGTTGGATCGGGAATTCGTCTTAAGCGTACACCAATTGACTGATCATTATAAAGCAATATTTTACTTCCATTCTCGAATCGGATGATTAAAATCTCCGTTTCATATTGCATTAATACTGTATGTAATAAAAGGGCGCTTAATTTGACATTTATATTGATCAGTCGCTACACTAGCGAGTTATAAGATGAAATCTGACACTGGCAGAAGAAATCTGTCATCTGTCACATTGACAGCTGTCATTTGACAACTCGCAAGCGCAAAACATGCAACACATCAAGAGTTTGCACACAATTTAGTCTTCAAGCGACATCGAAGGCGCTTGTTATTATTATTATTTTGAAAATGTATTTTTTAAACACCAACATAAAAAATGTTGCAATATTATTTTGAAAATTCTTCAAATGTAAATGAAGTTGTATATGTATGGATACTTATAATATATACGAACAAAATAATAGATTATAGGTAAAAATTAAATAGTTTTATAAATAGTGCAGAAATATTTTCCATACATATAATTGTGAGAGAAGTTACAGAATATTAGTAAAGGTGTTCACACGGACAGTCACACAGATCTAAATGGCATAAGCTTGGTTCAAAGACAGCGAGTGACTGAGACAGTATTTGATCAGGTGTCAGTTTCTCTGTCTATTTTAAAGATAAACCAACCCAAAGGTACCATTACTGCTATGATTTATTAAATTACACAATACCTAGTATTTTTATATGAACCGTGTTTATATCAGCCATAGAAATAATATTATACGTCTTAGTCTTTTATGCAAAAACATACCCGATCTTCAGGTATGCTAGCAATTGTAAGTGTGGCCATTTTAAATAATAATAAACTCCACATAGTTTTAATTCTGATTTAAAACCCATGAAACGATTAACCTCATTTAAGGGCAAATCTTAACAATGAAATTGAACGTGACCAGCATATCTATACCGCATTCATGAGCTGTCAGTGTCATCGTCATCATTGTTATGGAATTTTGACAGTGACAGGTCTTGAACGCGGTTTAGATGTGCTGATTGCGATCAGTTTCATTGGCGAAATTGGCTCTTAGTCTCCCAAACTATGGTAAATGATACCCGTTAAAAAAAATGAACGATCTTTTGCCTATTTAACCGACAAATTGTGCGGCACACTACACACACTGTGTATAACACTACATGCACACACACAAACATAAAAAGTGATGTTAGTAAATACATATTAATAATGCTAATATCTTTAGAAGGGTAGATAGTGGTACTTACTGCATAATATTCATGTTTTGATTGAAATAATTATTAATTAATGTATTATTTTATCGAGTGATGTTACTGAATCACGATTTGTGTGCATATCTCACGATGCGGGTGCGACGATGGCACGGTATTTAGTTATTGTTTAGGTTTGCGTAGAGTGATAAGTATGTAAGTCAGACAAAAGGCGAAGAGTTGGGCTATCCAAATTGTTACAGGGCGGCAAAGTTGATGTGATTTTGTTTTTGAGTCTTCGCAACGGCGTATCATATGATCGCATCATTTGATCTTAAAACTAGTCCGAAGACACGATACGCGCAGGATACGTCAGAATGCAACAAATGTGGACTGGGCTTTACCGTAGTTTTGAGATATTTTTTTAAAAACCAACACAAAAGCACAACGATCCCGCCGTGCCACACTGAAGTTGGTGTGCTCATCAAAAATCGGTATAAAAGTTAGAACATTAGAGTCGTCTTTTGTCTGACTTGCGCGTCAATATTGGTGAACTGAGATGCATGTTTTTTTGTTATGCGACTGCAGGAAAGACGCATTCTCGTGCAAATCTGTACTGCACTGCGTAATATACTTTGAAAATAAATGTAGTGTGTTCTAGCCTCAACTAGTTAGGTTTATTCAAAAACAGAGAACAGATTTAAAACCCGTGAAGCGGCAACAGAAATCATTAAGACACCTGGATTGCCGCCAGGTGGCTGCTTAGGGCGGTTTAACATAATTTGTTTATTAATGTGACCAAAAACTCGCTAAAAACAATGTTATAAAATGTAGAATCAAGACAGCATTTACTTTGCGGTCTTTTAACATATTGTTTATAGTGAAGTGCAGTGCCCTTATCGATAAAATTTATCAATAAGTGATAAATTTTATGGTTATATATGTATGGTTATATGTTTTTCTTTATGGTTATATATCGAAAACGTTCCAGTGACATTTTAGCCCTATTATAAAAAAAAATGTAAATTAACGATACTCTAAGTAGCTGAGGCTTACATTATAGATACGTTTGCAGTTCTACTATGCTGTGTTAGTGCGATACATAATTGTTAGATACATGCTAATAATATGAGTATACATGACCCGAAAATTAGTCACAAGTAATTAATAAATGTGATCAAAAAAACTATCTTGAAAATAACATATGAAAGAGGTTTTGGTAAATGATCACGATGAATTCTGTATTAATTATATTTCCAAGTTAGCCATTACTTTGTTAAATGTCTGGTTCAACTGATGTAGTAAAACTATGATTTAAAAGGTTCTGTTTACATCGAGGCTCTATCTAAATACCTGTTAGTGGTGTATAAAGATTTCTGAGTTTGGTGGGAGGAGTTAAAGAGGAGGTAGAAATTATTCTAATTCTTTCATACGAATCTATTATAGAGATGTGTTAGAAGAGCAAAAAGCTATCAAAGATTTAAGTTCAATATTTTTCCTTTAAAATTAAAGTCCCGTTTTGATGTACAATTTAACCCATTATGAAAATACCTTTTAACGTCCTTACAACAATTTTACGATTTCGTACAATAATTTACAGTAACATACATTTCATGGATAACGTCACTTGTTCTGTTTCCAAATACCAACGCTAATTCTTTAAAACATCTTCCAATCGCAATGAAAACCCACACAATAATAACCTCTACCGCATACGACATAGGGTGCAAAACGGGCTGCATGCATCGGCGTGCGTGCTTACCTCGTGATTCCGCGACGCGCCATACGGACACACACATACCTGACTGGCTCCAATAGAGTTTGAGGGAGACGAATGATTAAAGGCTTTGAAATAGATTTTATTGTGATCTGGTTTCAGTCAGATAAAAGTTGAGCATTTTCGAGACGAAGTCTAATTAAGGTTATGAAATTGACTGGGACAATTTAGATTAGTATTAGTAACTACGCAGAGCGTTGGATTAGAAATAAGTTACGGTGAGTTCGTTTTTCTAAATATTTTAATAATTAAATAAAAAAGTACGTAGCTAAAAACTTCAAAAGAGAAAGCATACTACAAAATATTCAAGTTTCTTTTCAAATGAAACTTTATCGAAACCACTACTATAAAGGAGAAAAAGAGGCCTAAACCAAGTGTGAATGAGACAAAAATGAGAAAAGAATGCAGTTTTAATCAAATAAAACAAATTAGAATGAATAAAAACCAGGAAAGTGGTAGCATCATTCGTCTCCCACGTTCACCCTTCCTTCATTGCGTAGAACACGTTACAGATAATATTCCACAATACACGAACACAAAACGATTACATTACCTATTACAGTGCGGTGCTCACATTCACACGTACCGGTGGGTTTTATTCACTAGACGTACACATTGTTATTGACGAAGTAAACCTTAAGTTAGGACTTTTGAGTGTTGCCAGGAAACAAAAAGGTAATTAAAATATTTAACTTTAAAATAAGATTATTGGTTTGAGCTCGCTATATACAGCTTGTAAGTAAATGGAATTCGAGGGACGTGTTGAAATGAAATGTTAGATTTTTTTTTTTAACAAAATTGTTAATATCATTACTCCTGGTTAGACTCAAAAGTACTGCCAGTGCGAAAAATAAAAATACTTACCTATATTATTAGCTATATTTTATTCGTAAGGCGGCGTTACTTTTGACTTTGTTTAAATTATATAAAAAGTATACGATATGTATACGGAAAATCAGTTAGTGATCATAATTTTTATTTTTTACATAAAAACGAACGTCGCCTTTCGAATAATATTGTAACCATTTGCATGGAATGTATGGAGTGTGATGAATCCCATTAAATTGTGTACAAAGACATCTTGATACTATTGCATTTATCTTTTAAACACTTCATCAAAATAATTGATTAGAAGATAATTTTATATTTTTATGAATTCATACTATCGAAAAGTATGTTTCTTTTATCTTTGAAATAGTTTTTGAGTAGTCTTTGGGATGGAACAATGTCACATGTATTTTCATGTAAAAGTAGCATTACAGTGACTTCTTTATTTTTGTTTAAAATGTGTGTGTGTAAAATGTGTGGTAACGATATCTATGTAATAAGTACTAGACTATAATCATAATATTTATGACTAGAATTACAAAATCCGGGGAACATTCAACTACAGTGTGGCAACACTACAAATAAAATATGGCCGCTTGTTTAAATTCCGTCCAATTATTGACGTGACCCAACTTCTTTCACAAAACTTTACCTTAATTGGAACAGTAACATTAAAATCATTAGGTTCGGGTAAAAAACAGGATATTTATGTCAAGTCTAGTACGTACTACATAGAAATCATGTGTATTTCAAATACTTCAAACAATCACCTCAGCCTTATCCCTTAGCAACGCGCGCGTCGTTGCCGCTAGATGTGGCAGTAACAACGCTCGTGCCGACGCCTGAGAGCAGAGCGGACCGCGGATCAATTCCAGTAGCGCCAGCATCCGTTGTTTGCTGAGGCGGCCGAGCGGTAGTGCTTCTAATGCTCGTACTACGTAGGCACTGGAAATAATGATTTTGATGTACATTTGCAGATCGAAAAGCTTGTGTAGGTGTGAACGTGTGACAAAAGCCAAAGTTATTGTATACACAGGGAAATTGAAAAAGTAGAAGCCAATTCGTTTGGAAGTACACCTGAACAAGCACGCTATATTTCGTTCGCGAAGTTTGAACAATCGAATCACTCACTATTTCTATAGCAGTTATTGCTGACACATTATACGAAAGTAGTAACAAACCTGAGCTCTATATCGGGATAAACTTTGATGATGTGCGGTACCGCATGCGGGAGGTACTTGAGCGCAGATCCCTGGCATGTAAGAGCATGGTCGCCGCAACGCATCAACCATACTAGCTTTTCTAATAGATCCTGTAAGAAAAAATGTCGGCCACTTTCACTTTAACATCAATATTTTGTTTCTACGGAAAGCAAATATTATCAAATAAATCAATAGTCCTATTTATTCACATTTACAAAAATTTATTAAGTACTATTTTGAATAATTTTTACTTCATCAACACATGAATTTATTACTCAAAAGATTTACTTTCATCTGTTGTCAAATCTTAAATCATTGTTTTTAAATTGAATTAAGATCAGCTCACAGATCTTAAGGAAAAGTATGTGGTTCGGGAATCATCGTCTATTTTCGGAAATATGGACGCGCGATGATGAAATCTAATATAGAGCTGTTACAACCATGGAAGTACTTAACAACTCTATACAATTCCAAAAAACTGTTAAAAAGTTTTGAGTAACAAATGATGATCTGGGACCGGAGTAGGTAATCCGACAGAGAAAACTTCATACAAACACGCAATGATTGGTGGACTATACAAAGTACAAAACTAAAAAGCATTACTTCTGTGGGGGGTTACACTGAGGGTTGACATTCGTGCTAATTCAAAAACACGAAGATTACTGAAGAGCAACTGTTTCTGGTTTACCTGCACATAACATTTGACAGCAGATTTACTAGTCGGTTTTCAGAAATCGTCACATACCTCAAAATGAACGCAGAAATCACTATCGGAGGCTCCACTAAGCGCACTTCTCAACTGCCGACTCCTCACAATCAGTCGAATAAGGCTCTCTATACACTTCATACACATGAGTAGTCGCTTTAGCGCGGCATCACCTGCGTTCGCGGCTGATATCACCCATACCATCACAGAGATTAGTTTCCTATGGAAAGATATAAGAGAATTGTTGTTATTACCTATAATAAGACTGCTTTAAGTAAACGAAGCAAAAGGAGTATGTAAGGATAATTCCAGGTGGCGTTCTGTAGTTTCTGCCTACCCATGGGAAGAAGGGGTGAGTTTATGTATGTATTAAGGGTAGGTTTGTCTACTTGACATCCTTTTACGATTTTTAGGATATTAGGTTTTTGCTGTCTTGTAGCAGCGCTAAAAAAGATCGCTTTTAGCGATAAGACCGCCCATTGTGTCACCCCTTGTAAATTTTCTAAACTTATATATTTATGCTGTATACATAATAAAGAATATTCTATTCTATTCTTTGCATGGTACATAAATTTGAAAAAGTAGTCATCTTAATAATACGACCAGAAAGTGGCCTAAGATTGAGCCTTGAGGCACACCTATTTATTGAAAGGCATAACACAAAAAAAGAACAAAAAAAAATCTGCTTGGTTTTAGAACACAAAGCTTGAAATCTTTATCGCGGATTAGCTTAGCTAATATAAGGTAAAGGCTTAGCTTACAAATGAAAGTTTTGTGCTGAATGCAATCGAATGGCTTGGAAAGATCACCATAATGTCCTGAATATTTTGTTTTAAAAATAAAATTATCTGATATTCTCAAGCAGGAACACAAAGTACCAGGACACCATAGCTTATTAGAAAAATGTACTTACTCATAAGCCAACGCGTCGCAGAAGCTGTTATCAATATAAACGTGTAACACCGGTTGAAAGTGTTGGTACTTGTGGTCTGCTACTAAGGATATAACCCGAAGTAAGCATTCGAGTACTAGGACACCATAACTGTTGTCAGAGTATTCGTTCTCTTTGTGATCTTCTTGGACCTAAGAATGAAGGAAAAATTGTATCAGATGTATGAAATAGTATCTATGGAGGTAGGAAAGGAAACCACGCTTTCCTTAAAAGAAAAATAATTCGAGGTCTGCCTTTGTGTGCCTGAAGTATAAATAAACAAACAATAAATTCGTGTAGTGTACATTTTCATTAGCACAAAATAGAGCACCATATGGTGGCCATCTTTTTTTAGTTTTCTTTGTCAAAATACAAGTAAATACTGCCTTTGCTCAGCAGTGGGTAACTTAATAAAAAAACGCCATTTTGAAGCCTTAAAAATAGTTTTTTTTTTGTTCTTTAATAAAGCATGCATTTATAATGAAGAATCTGCAAAAATATGAGATTTATAGCAATATCACCTGTGTTAGTATACTGAACAGCGCGTCCAGTATATCTTGTAGAAACTTGACTAGTTCTTCACTAGGGACGACTAGCAGTTTCATCAGTGCATTCCGAAGCGTACCCTCAGCGTAATGAGTGTTCCATTTCAATACGCCCAGGATCTCCTCTGAAATTTACAAAATAAATAAATAATTAAAGAATAACGTGTGTACCATGCTAGGCTTAAAACGGAACACAGTATCAAGATACCTTCGTGTCTTGGAAAGCATGTTATTCCGTTGATCCCGGCTGTTATTTATATAATCTTTGTCAGTATTCAGAAGCCTCAAAATGTAACTGCCAGTCTTACCAAGGGGTATAGTGTTACGCAGTAACTTGGTCGTGGAGGTCAGATAGACAGTCGCTCCATGCAAAATGCTGGTACTCAGCTTCGTCTCGTTAGACTGGAAGCCGACCCCAACACAGTTGGGCAGTTATCGGGGACATTTTGTCCTGTAGCAAACACAAGGCTTAAAGGCTAGGTGGTAGATGATAATAACCTCTCTGCGTGAGCTTGGTGGAGCACAGCTTGGTGTGCACGCTGAGCACGTCCTTGTGCGTGAGCTGCAGCACGCCGCGCGCCAGCCCGTGCTCCGCGCCCGCGGGCAGCTCGTCGCGCCGGGACGGCAGGTACAGGCACGCTTCTTCGGCCTCGCTTGCATTGGCGCGTTTGTCGATCTGGAGGCAAGTTGTAAACTAGAATTTCGGTGATATGCATACGCGACACCAAAGCGGAAAAACGCATTAGACCAAGGGAAAGAACGTGCGAGTGCGCACGCTAAGTAACGTGTCGCGACTTTCATGCATAATTTGAGATCACTGTACATACACTTCTACAACAACGAGCAAACACCACGCCACGCGGGCCCAGTGCGGGTTGGTAGATGATCCATTATTGAGATGTGTGCAAATTAAAAGATATCAATAAACAATTAAAACAATGTGTAGTTTATATTTATTTGATTTCATTTCATACCTACAACTACGTTTACCTGGGAGACCAGACAATAAATCTTAAAAAAGATTGTTATAATTTACCAACTTTGATCTTGTATTATGCCAATAGAATAGAATATAATAACAATTAAGCCTGTTTCGGCCCAATGCTGGAAATATCCCCCCTTTCCTTTAAGTAAATAAAAGCTAATAATTAAATATTTAAGTACCTTATAAACACACAAGTTATGCTGTGTATCCGGTGTGGTGGTTCCCTCGCGTTGCATCAGTCGCAAGTAAGAAAGAGCGAAGGGTCTCTCTGCCCTGTCTTTAGCCTCGTTTGAAGATCGATGTCGACACAGGAAGACTAGGTGGGCCTCTTTGAACTCTTCGATGTTTAAACACACCTGTGATAATATGAGTTTGTAGAACATAAAATACGACGTGGAAACGCAGGGAGGGGGAAACCCTAACATAATGTCCAACATAATGTGATATATACTATGTCTAACATAATGTCCTCCACATTATGTTCTTCAGAGAGGTCAGGTGCGTAGTACTTGCAACCTGCGTGCGTGTACGACCAAATGTATGAACGTATACGAGGCAAAAGCAGTAGGTATGTAAGGATCGTAGGAGGTGGCGTTCTGTAGCCGTTCTGCCTACACCCGAACAAGGAGTACAACAATGGGAACAAGGCATGTGTTTCTGTATGTAATACACGACGTTAAATTTTAGTACGATTTTACGCAGAAAGTTAAAAACGGGTGACTGGCAAATTGTGAGAGATTACGTTAAGTGACGTTTAAACGTCAAAGATATATAGTTAAACAGTCGCTAATCAGTACTTAGCTTAAAGCAACGTTTATGAATAAAGGGGTATATGGGGAAGTCTGAAAGTGGCGTCAGTGATAGATATGATGTGTTGAAGTCGTTCGCTACATGATATGGCATGCATTACGCACATTGGTGTATTAAAACTAAAAAAATCTTCTTTAAGCAGCGTAATTGACCTAAAAGCGTGATTTTCTGTTTTCGGCGAATCGATTTCATCGCTTCTGAACGAAACATTATTTCTATAGCTTGGTGTTACTTGATAGAAATGAAATCAGTATCCTTACCTTAAAAACTTCTTGCCATCTCGGCCGATCATCGTGGTAATACACTACAGATGTGTACTCATTGGTTAATGGGACTCCAGCGCCCACAGATATTACATCCTGAAAATAAGGTAGAAATTTAGAAAAATTAGAAAAATTTATCGTTCTGGATTCTACTCTAGGTAAGTAGATTTTTAGGTATGCATGAAGAAGCCTCCTCGTGTAGCGCAGTTTGTTCCGCCAGTTACTGAACTGAACGCTCGCGCTCGGCGCATCCTGGACAGTCACACACAACACCTCACCTGACTGCCAATTCTTCCCTTGCGGTGGTAGCGCTACCGCCCGCCTGGCTAGCGACCACCCTCCCACCGGAGTCTGGAGTCGGCGGTCTGCTGTTTCGTCGATGCGTGGGATTTCCAGTGCCTCATTCATCGCTTTCCATCAGGCGTGATCGAGGTCAAGAGCGGTCCCATTCAGCAAATAATAATAATAGAGGTATTTAGACGTTCGCTTTTCTTAATAATTTCGTAGTACTCCTCCAATTCGGGGGTAAATAATTAAGCCAACTCACGCGAAAAGTATTTCCATGTTTGTCGACGACCTTGGCGATTAGTTCGATGTTCCTCTCCGAGGACTTCCCGCCTCCCTTAGAGAAGGCCCCCCCGCACACTGTGACGTACAGGTCGTTGCGCGCGTCGCCTGGTAGGATCACTTCCGGAAAGCCCATCTTTCGAGCCACGACATAACTGCCGACTACGATGTGAGGGTTTTCTTCGCGTATCTACAGATGGAACAAAATATTAGATCACAGATAATTATATTAAGAGCCGATTTTTTAATCTTCAAATTAATTTGGTTTCGAAAATATTATATAAAAACTCCATATTTATTTTTCTTATAAAAGTTATCTGACGATTGAAAAACCGGCCCTAAAAGTAATAAGCATAGCAGAGAAGTAATAAGTTATGTTTATCACATGATCAGCTTATAATGTTCCCACTGCTGGGACACAGGCCTCCTCTCTGTGAGAGAGAGTGGTTGGTGGATGTAGATGTCTTCGAAATTTTACTTCTACTTCTTGGACATGCCGGTTTCCCCACAATGTTTTCCTTCACTGTTTTGAAAGCAGCGGTGATGAAATTAAGGCGCAGATATACGACTTCTAATGATTTTAAATTCAACAGCACGTCTAATCGACTGGACTGATTTCATTGAAAAAAATAAATGTTATACTAGACCATTTGCTTCGTAATTTGATATGTGAATATTTGCAATTATATTTTTTTAACATAGTGTAATTAATTTGTAAAGTAATGTCTACCGCGAACATAAAAACGATAATCACGCAAACACTATCGAGTGTATTTTCATAAAACTTTTACCATATAAAAGACAATTTAATTCCCCGAATTTTAGTATACGGTTTTTATTTGTTTGGTGTTTGATAAAGCAACAATAGATGATTGATTCATATTTTGCTATAAATTGCCAGCGTTGTGTCATCGCGTATCTCTTTCTTTTCTATGCAGTCCGATAGTGACCGCGCTTTAGGTCATGTAGTCGCCTTAAATACACAATGGCAAATGGCAATGGCTGACAAATTAGGTTTTTTTGTGCAACTTCACAGACGTGATGGGTGTCAATATCTAAGCATGATAACGCAAAATAATACAGATTTTCTCAATTCATACTTCAAGTAGGTAACAACAATACAAGCGGTCGTTGACCCCCAAAAAAAAATTTTAATCTTTCTGTTTTTAATGAATCGTGTTTGGATATCGCTTCCCGAAACGTCTGCAGAGTTTTGCTAGCTAATTTAATTTAACCCTGTGTATATTTATTAATATGTGCCTTATAGTTTAAAAAAAATGTTAATCGCCGTATTGCTGCAATGAAACTACCGCTTGTGCGGCGATGTAATAACTTTTGAATTTATAGGTGCTGCCAGAGCCAATCGTATTCCGCCTTGGGTCGCCACAAATTAAACATCACAAAAAAAAACGTTTGTTTCAATTACAAAGGGCATTTCGATACATGTTATTGGAGATCACCTTTTAAGTAAGGAATTGCTTGTTAGAATGATAAACTATGGCCGTAAATCTCGAGCCATATCGTAATCTTTTCCATTCATGTCTTAGATTAATCTAAGTAGATTATCTTGTCAGCAAGATTGACAGTTTAAAATCTTCATACCTGTTTCAAATCACCCTCAACCAGTCGCACAGACACCCACAATCCTTGCGAATGCTTAGCGTCCTTCATATCACGGTTCGCAATCACTTTCTTCAGTAGACTGTCCAGATTCTCCCTCTCATATCTGTAATGAGTTTCATAAATCTGGAATGTAACTAGGTATCATGTTCTGTACATATTTTTTGATAAGTATAGCCGTGAATTGTGGCAAAAAAACTCAGCGTATGACCGTTTTCACTAAAAGTAGACGACGCCTTATTGTATGCTGAAATAAAAGCGCGCTCTGATGGATTTTAAATTTTATTTAGGCATTCATTCATTTAGATGTCGCCTAGTGAGTGAACATGGTAGGCAACTTGTAAAAAAAGTCAAAAGTGCCTTTTATGTGCATATTTGAAATAAATGATTTGACTTTGACTTTGGCTTTGACCTTAAAATAATCCGACTAAACCCAGAGCTGCGCTTCTCGTAACTTGAAGAACGTTCACAGTCTGATCTCAGTCTCAATCTGTCAAAAATACCTCTAATTTCCCTAAATTTTTACAACTTATTGACATTTTTGTTTGTCGCCGAGATGAGACTGCGACTAGATTTTGAACGTTTAAAATTACGAGAATTGGCCTTCTGGTCTGCACGGGCGCGTTTATCCGAGGCGATTTTTACGCGACTCACAACTCAAAAAATTATGCTCACCGTTTAGGTTGCATTCACGTCTGACTCGGGGTTTCCCGTGTATATTGGTCGCAAAATCCCAAAGCATGCGCGTAAGTAAAACCACAAAAACATTAAAAAGTCAGTCAATACTTACGCATAAAAAGGCACTTGTATATGTTTATCGTTGTCCCGACCAGTAACAGCCGTGACAAATCGCTTGATGTCAGCGCACGCGACGCCGAACGGACGACGCATTGAGCGGCCCGACGTTGGGGTTGGAACCGTTTGGGCTACGGAGCTCCGTCTGTGGATTAAATAGCATAATGATCCCACTGCTGGGACAAAAACCTCCTCTCAGTGCGAGGGAGTGGGCTGTGATCCACCACGCGTGCCCAGTGCGCGTTGATGAATGCACATGTCTTCGAATTTGGTTTGGTTCTAGGACATGCCGGTTTCCTCACGATGTTCTCCTTAACCGTTTTGAGAGCAGTGGTGATGAAATACAATACACAAAGTGCCTGTCTGGGTTCAAACTCACAACCTATAACTCGGTAGTCGGGGCCTATACCACTGGGCCACCCAAAGGCATTAAAATCGCGCTATTACTCTTAAATTCTCGGGTAGAAACACACTTTCGATCGGTCAAAACCGTATCTTAATTCTGACTGTTTGAACATATCGGCTCTTAACGCGTTCAAAACCAATTCTATTTGTAAGATTACGACCAATTTTTTTGACTATGGTGAAATGTATAAAATATACTTTAAACAAACTTACCTATTATCAATATTCACGGCGTCCATTGACCCTATCCGGTAAATATTGGACACCAAGTATATTTTCTCACTCTTTATGATGTCGCTACCGAAATCCTGAAACAAAAACAAGCATTAAATGAAGCCTCATCTTATTATTTTTAGGGTTCCGTAATTCAAAAGGGAAAAACGGAATCCTTATAGGATCACCTGGTTGTCCGTCTGTTCGTCTGTCAGTCTGTCAAGACCCTTTTTTACAGGAACGCGTGGAGGTATCAAGTTAAAATGAATATCTAATACGTACTTTATACGTATTTGGTCTAATTCATTTGTTTGATATGTATAACATTGTAAAGAGTTTTTGAAATAAACTTATATTATATTACATTTAGTGGTTCCTCTAGGAAATGAGTGTAACCGCAGGCAAAAGCTAGACTATGCTATACTCACAGTAAATACAACTAGTGCAGTGCTGATGTGGTTGGGAGGCCACCTGAGCAGCAAATGTTCTGTCAGCTTAGCACCCGAAGCGTCGTGTAATGCTAGGGCGAGTTCGGCTGGCTCGTTCATTCGGCACACGAAGTTATGGACCCGAACTGCGATCGTGTATGTCCGGGCGCCCGGTGGCGCCGCCGGCGGTGGGGTTATTGGTGTTGCTTCCTTGAAAATGTCAACAAAAAGGTTTTTAGTAAATAGGTACACAGTGCAGGCACTAGTAGTCTAGCACTTATGCTAAACCATCGAGCCCTCTCCATTGCCCTTTGGGTGACTTTTAGCCTTCTGATAAGGCCCACTGTGAGCGACCACGTTTCAGTGCACTGAAATCATTATAACCCGATTAAAAGATAAAAAGATCAGACATAAAGAATATACAAAGAAACTTACCATATTCTTGTCAATACGAGTATTAGCTTCATCGTGCAGTGCGTTTAGTTTGTACGTGGACACTTTCAACGGATCGACCAGTTGACCGTTCGCTGTTCTCACTGCTAACTCCATACCTAAGGTTCTGTTGACAAAGTATTACGAATTTAATATGATGATACAACTCATTGGATCCTTCATGGAGTAGGAGGCTAGCAGATTTTTTACCAAAAAAATAATATTACAGTACAACATAAGAAAACTAAAAACATACTTAAACAAATGTTCAAAATGTCTCTCCCTTTTAACGAAGGAGCTTGGTGTAAAAAAAAATAATCTTTTATGAAGCGTATGGGAGCCAGTGTAAATATGTGCAGCCGGGGCATACGGACCAGATTTGAATTTAGGTTGGAAACGCACCTACGGTATTGATCTTTAATCATAGTAGCCGCTTGCTAACCGTTGGTAGCCAGATTAATTGTCACACTACTGCGCAAAAAATATTTTTAACTACCTGTTCCCTTTATCGATGGTGAATACGGCGGTCCTAGCGACTCGTCGCAGCTGGTCCTGAGGTAACGCGCCGGACGCAGCTTGAGCTCTCAACTCGAGCAGAGCTCGCATGCTCACTTCCATAAACTTGAGACGCTCATCGTTATTCTGGAGAAGAAGAATAAAAAGTTAGAAGAATAATCAAATGCCTTATTTTTGTTTTCGTTAATTTATTAAAAATGTTTTTTTACTCATTTTCACAAACAAAACAGTTTTTTTTTAATTCCTATTGGCATCTCTATTTTTCTCAAACTTTTCTGCACAAACTATGTATTTGAGAATAATTCATTCCATGGTAATATTAGCCAGTCCAGCACTGAGGTGGCGGAGATATATTTTTCCATAGACATAGAATATTATGCTTCGACCCGTCCCTGCCCTAGGGTTTTAGATTAGACCCTCATTTTTCCTGGTCAAAGGATTTAACCCACTAATTACTAATACTGCAGCGGCATACCTTTCCCCCGACACGTCACTGACTAATTATTTATTTAAAGTACGTGCAAATGAATGTACAAACATTATTGGGCTTATAATTATACAATGATGGCACTCATGTTTATGTAATTAAACGATAAATAAGGACAAGTAGAAAAAATGTGTTGGTTACATGTGACGACATTATGTTGTTACCGGCGGTGTAAAATATGATTAATAGACCATCAAAGGGGAAAAAAACACATGGGTTTGATTAATCGTGGGCCTCATAATATACACGGTGAATTTTTGAGATAGATCGTTCAACGCTAAAACCAAAACTATGATAAACAGAGCAAAGACACTTTAATTTTAATAATATGAAAAATAAATGTTTTTTTTTAAAATGCACCTGTATAGCGTTATTAAAAACAGAAAGGAATTGGTAATTATGTGACAATTGAACAATTTCAATTTTCTCATAATTACCAATTGGGTAACAGACAACAGATCACAATACGAGTAAGTGCTTTTTATTTCGACCATTAGTTGTTGCCCGAGAATTTACTCACATTCTAAAAACTACCCACTACATGTCAAGTGCATAATTATATCCCACGTTGCAGCACATAACAAGCCATTTTTGTTAGTGATTATTGCACTGTTGCATATACATTTTTGCATGAACCCCATTACAATAAATAAATACTACTGTATTCAGTTCACTCAGCTGTCTTTGTTGTCTACTTACGATGTACAGTTTCTTGCAATGTGTCAACCATTCTCGGAGAGTGACAGCGATGTCGTGGACCACACCGTTACCTCCAGCAGAAGCGACCACTGTGCCACCGCATCTGAAAGAGATATTTATTTATATACAGTGTGTCAGGTTAAACGAGGTACATACTTTAAGGGAGTGTAGTACTCATGAAAATGAACAACTTTTAATATGGGGCGGACTGAGAAAAAAAAAAATCTGTTCCCTACATTTTTTTCCAGTTATGCGAACATAAATGTATAGAGCGGCTGGTATTATTTTCTCGATTTCAGTGTTGGGCTCTTAGTAAAAGTTGTTCATTTATTTACTTATTTATTTATTCACACTTTATTGTACAGAATGTTGGGCCACAAAAGGAATAAATGAAACGCAATTGCATGCAGCACAGTGTTTTGTGAAGACCATTTTTCGGACATTGCTTTTTTATGTTAAAAACTGATAGTTTTAGTTTTTTAAATACAATATTTCGTATCCCCATTTCACTAGCATGTTTTGATTTTGAGAAAAAAATTATTGAAAATCATCTTTTTTTCAACCGGGTATTTAGAAAAAAAATCATTTCTCTGAAACTAAATATGATACGCAATTGTGACCTGAGAAACATCGATGGCGTTTTTTATGCTGCATATTTTAGAGTAAAAATTAACCTCGGAACTTCGTTAGATTCAGACTTATACGAGGTTTTTAGTTTTTAGTTTTTATTTTTTTTCTCGGTAATTCCGTCGTATTTGGATTTATACTGAAATTATGCCCTTCACCTTCCCTACATACCACAAAAATAACACGTCCTAATTGCGTGGAATCTAGAAACCACAACATTTTAAAGTTTAATCCGTATTCTACGTCGTTAGGGTTGTCGCGCGATCATATTATATTAGTTCATATCCGGATCTGAAGTTATCTCTTTAAATAAAAGGAGAAATTGACTGACTAACATACCAAAGCACAGCCGAAACTACAGAGAATAGGAACATGAAATTTTGCACACGGTTTCGTTTTTAACCGACTTCAAAAAGAAGGAGGTTATAATATGTTCAGCTGGATGTATTTTTTGTTTTTTATGTATGTTCACCGATTTCTCGGTCAATTGTGGACCGATTTTGAAAGTTATTTTTTTGTTTGAAAGGTTATTCTTCCAAATTGGTCCCATAGAAAATAGTTATGATCTGATCATGAACTTCAAAGACATGGAACGGAACTCCTTATAGGATCACAGCACAACTGTCGTAACAAGTAAAATTGCTTTGTTTATACGTGTAGTCGATAACTGACTGGAGGAAGAGGGGGATATATCGAACTGATCTTATGATGAACCCGGAAAGTAGGTATCGGAACTCTGTAATAAATCAATGTAACGTAACCGTGTTTGGGATAATTAGAATTGTCATGAGATGCACTCTGGCTATAAGGTACCATCGACCTAATCTGATGATGGAAGGTACTTTTTAGTTGTAGAACCACCACAAAAAAGTGTAACAAAAAACCACCCTCAAAATACAGTTTTGAAGGGTGTTAAAGTTTTTATGAAAACATTCGCGAACGAAGTTGCTGGCAAAGTGCTAGTTTCATTATAAATAACTTATCCCAATCCTACGGAATTATCGAGAACAAAATAAATAAAAACTAAAAATCTTGTATAAGTCTGCATATAACAAAGTTCCTAGGTTTAATAGTCGAACTTTTAATAACCAATACGTCCCATTAAATAAAAAATTGAGTCATCAAAATTCTGATTCGAAAGTGACAACCCTAGCAAAAACAGTTAATGTGGAATAACTTCTAGATTCCACGCAATTAGGATGTGTTATTTTTGTGGTAGGTAGGGAAGATGAAGGGCATAATTTCAGTATAAATAACTTTTCCAAATACGACGGAATTACCGAGAAAAAAAATAAAAACTAAAAACTAAAAACCTCGTATAAGTCTGAATCTAACGAAGTTCCGAGTTTAAATTTTACTCTAAAATATGCAGCATAAAAAACGCCATCGATGTTTCTCAGGTCACAATTGCGTATCATATTTAGTTTCAGAGAAATGATTTTTTTTCTAAATACCCGGTTGAAAAAAAGACGATTTTCAAAAAATTATATCTCACAAACTAAACATGCTAGTGAAATGGGGATACGAAATATTGTTTTTAAATAACTTAAACTATCAGTTTTTAACATAAAAAAGCAATGTCCGAAAAATGGTCTTCACAAAACACTGTGTGCAGCAGAGATGCTAATGCTAAGAGGGATGTGTGGTGTTACACGAAAGAAAGAAAGAAAGAAATCATTTATTTGCTGATAATGTAGGTATACATATAAGTTGGAATATTTGTTAAGTGTCCCGATACATTTTACCTTACGGCATGCAACATATTTGGTGTGAATTTAATAGTACTACAGATACAGCTATCGATACGATTATTATAAGCCATAGTCAAATTTAATACGTAATTAGAGATCAGATTAAAACAAGAAAATAAAATCAAATAAAAATAACAATAATAAATAATCAATTAACAATGAATAAAATATAATATAATAACAATGAATGAACGAATGGACAGAATAAGAAATAAGTACATAAGAGGAAGTTTGAAAGTGGCACCGGTAACTGAAAAGTTGTGTGGAAATCGGTTGTCATGGTATGGGCATGTGATACGGAGAAATTATGTCGTGAGGAGAGTTTTGAGTATAGATGTCGATGGTTATAAGAGTAAGGGAAGACCAAAGAAACGGTGGATGGAATGTGTGAATGATGATATGGTTAGAAAGGGGGTGACTACCGAGATGACGACTAATAGAGAAGTATGGAAGAAAAAGACATGTTGCGCCGACCACAAATAAATTGGAATAAGAGCAGGAGAATGATGATATACTTTATTGTACACCACAAAAAAACATAACAAAAAATTGATCGAACACTACAAAATACACAATGAGCATATTAATCATTTTTAACCGACCTCATGTGAGTAGTATCAAAAAATATGATTGACGTGTAAAAGTGTTTGGTACACTTACAGAAATAAAATCATTTAACATTTGAGAATTCATATTATAACATTTTATTCCATCCACGGTTTCTATAAAATAAGTAATTGAATAAAAGCTTGTAAAAAACAATGTATTTTTTATGCTAATCGTTCTATGTTTCAATAACGCGAATATAAATGCCACTGATTTTTTGAATATAATATCTGATAGGTAATAATACATGAGCATGTTGCTAACGGAAGGAATAATTTATGACCTTTTTTTTTGTTTTTATTGCTGAATGGGCGTGCTCTTGATCTCAATCACGCGTGATGGAAAGCGATGTAAGGTCGAAAAGATTAAGGCTTTGCTTCAGATTTCATAAAAAAGGTCTCAGTTTTGATTAATAAGAGGGTTCATAAAATATAGCAAGGGGTTCATGAAGTATTACCCAGGGTTCGCACGGACGTAGTGGAACGAATGTATGGGAGCGGTTGGACGTAGACATGTCCGAAAAAAAAGAGTAAAATTATGCCAAACTAATGATGCCATCTTATTCGATTACTTAATGCCTTCATAACTTGTGGTGATGAATTTCTTCATAACTCCCATATTTCGGGAGTAATTTGAGAAAATGTGAAATTTTACTATGAAAATGAGTGTATCGAGCTCTCTCCCTCCTGATTCCGGGCTTGTTTCAAGTAGCGGTCTCTAATATCATAATGCTAATACTAAGAGCTATATTTAATACTAAGACACATAGTGCGCCAAATGTGCACTTTCTGGGATAAAGAGTGATGTTTATTTTATAACACATTTTTTTTATTTTTTGTTTATTTTGTTGATTAAAACCGTTTTTCTAAAGGTTTACCTTATTACAATAACATTTCTGAGCAGCCAATTAGAGAAGATATAAGCTAATTAGGATATATAATTAGGGACTTAAGGTTTACATATAAAACTGATGCACTAATGATTACTGATAAGAACATTGCTATTATTTAATTACTAAATGGCTCTTAATACACTAATTTAGCATGCATCTTTTACTAATTATCACAATAACTAATTACCTTGCAATATTTAACAAAGGATACCTGGGATACCTGGATTTTATATAAATAGGTCACTATTAGTAACTTTAAAATCAGTGTTGATTTACACCTCGTTGTATCCAAGCTAATCTCGCAATGTATTTTCCAAATTTTAATACAAATCTTGATATTCACGTTGCTTTATGCGCACGCGCACATAAAGATTTACGCGACTTTAACTATTTGTTCAGTGTTTTAAAAGATAACAGTTGTGTTCAGTTATGTGAAAGTGCTGAAACAAGTTTAAAAGACTGGTGTCGTCGATTTTGCTACCGCATTTAAGCAAAATGGACACAGTCTGGAAGAAGCACAGATAAGTTTCGGAAGAAACATGAGATTTGGCTACAGGCTGCAATTCAATGGCCGGAATTACAGAATGAAAATATGGAACCTTCTACAGAAAATATAAGTGACGTCATCGAGCCCATAATTTCTCCTGCTAAATCTGATGCTTCAACTTGTACACATCCTAGTCCTCGTAAATCTTTTGAGGACCTTAGTAACCGGCAAAAAAGAAGACGCACTGAAGATAGTCTTTCATGCAGCAGTAGCAGCGCTGAAATTATGTTTTCGGCCGAAAGGGCGCTTCAAAAGGCAGGACAAAGCGATACAGCTTATGTTATGAAATACTTGACGGAGAATCCAGAAGAGGCCTCAAAAATCAAAGCCTTCATTGAAGGTAAATCAATTCAGGTACGGGAAATATCCCCTTTGAAGGCATTGGCTCTTTATGTATCGATGAACTTATCGAAATGGCGCTATAACACTCTTCGGGATTTCAACACTCAAGAAGGAGCTCTTCAATACCCGAGTTACTACATGTTGGTTAAAGAAAAAATTAAGTGCTATCCGGCCAAAGAAGATCTCACAGTTACAGAGAGCTCTGCAAAAATCAAATTACAAGCCTTGATGGATTTAACCTCAAGAAGACTTATTAGGTCGTTAGAAACCCCTGTTGATCCCAATCAACAGCTCGTATTGACCAGCAAATGGGGTTTTGACGGATCATCTAGCCAAAGCATTTATCATCAAAGGACGAGTGAAGATGAGCAAATCGAT
The DNA here is from genome assembly GCA_963669345.1 of Gortyna flavago. NCBI lineage: Eukaryota > Metazoa > Arthropoda > Insecta > Lepidoptera > Noctuidae > Gortyna > Gortyna flavago. The sequence goes on from OY770148.1 coordinate 5,428,685, forward strand.
CTTGCTAGTAATTTTATGATTAGTCTTGTACCACTGCGGCTCGTCTCAAAAGGTGTAACAATTTGGGAAAACGAGCGACCATCTTCCACTTCATTTTGCCGGCCAATATTGTTTAAGTTTATAAAGGAAACCAAAGAAAATGTGCAGAGAGAGATGGCTGAAATCGAAGCAGAGATTGAAGCCTTAACTCCATCCACCATCACTGATGGAATTAGTGTCAAACACCAACTGCTGTTGACAATGATTGATGGTAAAATTCATTCCATTATATCCAATACAGCAGCTTCAGTGTGTGACATATGCAAGGCTTGTCCTAAAGAAATGAATAATTTAGAGTTAATCAAAGATAAACACGCAAACGAGGACATGTATAAATATAGCTTAAGCACCCTTCACGCTTGGATTCGCTCAATGGAATGCTTATTACACATTTCCTACAAATTAGACATAAAATCATGGCAAGTAAGGGGTGATATAGCAAAAAGGCAAGTTGATGACAGGAAGAAAAGAGTTCAAGAGGCTGTAAGAAGAGAAACGGGCTTACTTCTCGATGTTGTGAAACAAGGCAGTGGATCCACCAACAATGGCAACTCGGCAAGGAGATTTTTTGAAAACTACACTAAATCTGCTGAACTGACCGGAATAGATGCTATGCTTTTAAGAAAAATCTGTGTGATCTTGCAGTGTATTTCATCAGGAGAGAAGATCAACGTAACTAAATTCCGAGAGTTCTGCTTTGATACTGCTAAGCTTTACGTGGAGTTATACCCATGGTATTATATGCCTTCTTCACTTCATAAAATTTTAATGCATGGGCCAGACATAGTTCAGAACATGTCAATTGTGCCCATTGGTTTTCTATCCGAAGAGGCATCTGAGGCTAGAAATAAAGATTTTAGAAAATATAGAGAGGGGCATTCTCGAAAGCATAGCAGTATCTCATGCAATGAAGATATTATGCACAATCTTTTACTGTCTTCTGATCCACTTGTTACAAGTATCCGTCCAAAAGGAAATAAGTTTGTAAAAAAATCTTCTTTTAAGGAATTTTATGAGCTTACGGATTCTGAGAAAAGTGATATCGAATTTGTTAACATAAATGATTTAGCGGACATCGATTCTGAATTTGAATTAATTGATGATGATGATGATGACGAAGATAATTAAATGATGTTTTGTTTTAAAATGTGTAACTTAGTAAATTAGAGCTTACATCTTAATTATTTATTGTACTTTTAATGAAACTAGGTAATTTATTATCAACTTACTTAAAAGTCATACTCTCATCAGTTCTTGTGAATATTTTTGTTAATATATATTTCTGTATATATATAATATATTTATAGACCTCTTAATAAGTCTGTCTGCGGTTTAAAGTAAATACAAATGGGGAAAAAACGTTTTTTTTTTTAAATTTTCATTTCCTTTTATCCCAGAAAGTACACATTTGGCGCACTATGTGTCTTAGTATTAAATATAGCTCTTAGTAATAGCATTACGATATTAGAGACCGCTACTTGAAACAAGCCCGGAATCAGGAGGGAGAGAGCTCGATACACTCATTTTCATAGTAAAATTTCACATTTTCTCAAATTACTCCCGAAATATGGGAGTTATGAAGAAATTCATTAGCACAATTTATGAAGGCATTAAGTAATCGAATAAGATGGCATCATTAGTTTGTCATAATTTTACTCTTATTTTTCGGACATGTCTACGTCCAACCGCTCCCATACATTCGTTCCACTGTGCGGACGTGTTTGCCCCGTGGCGATTTTTGCGCAATAAAATCCCGCCGCGATATTTTTACGTCTTTTCGAACGTGAGCTTATTTTTCAGATATTTCCAGTCAAAATTAAATCTCTTTTTAAATATACTCAATATTATGTTAAAGCAGATGAAAAATAAAGTAGCTCCACCTTTCTTGCAACTTGTTCAACAAACTCCAAATCTACCTACAATGTAAATAGAGCAATACCCAAACTTAGCGACAATACAATCTGAATTGGAACTAAGTTTTATAGTATTACTTATAAAACAACAGTAGTTACAGACTTGGCTGGCCAGAATGGACGAAATAAGGAAAGTTCTAGAACTTTGATATTAAACAAAACAATAATTGGCTTTTACCAGGTTACTGAAGTTGTAACGGATTCATAACAATCTTGTGGGTTGTTACATTACGATACTTATAATAAGTACGCAAAATACGCGCATTGACGTGGAGTTGCGGACAACAGCCCGTATTACCTACTTATAATAATAACAAAATGGTATCATAATCAGCCTTAAATGTTCCCATTGCTGGGACACAGGCCTCCTCTCTGTGAGAGGGAGTGGGCGGTTATCCACCACGCGGGCCCAGTGCGGATTGGTGGATGTCACAATATGTCGTCGAATTTGATTCTAGGACATGCCAGTTTCCTCACGATGTTTTCCTTCACCGTTTTGAGGTCAGTGGTGATGAAATAATTTACACAAACTAAAGCGCCTGTCTGGGTTCGAACCTACGACATGTAACGAAATTATATTATGTTTTTATTTTCATAAGGAAGTGAATGATAGTGTGACGGTTGACAGGGGAGAATGGAAGAATAAAACGTGTTGCGCTGACCACAAGTAACATACAGTAAGATGATTCTCTAAAAGAATCCGGCAGATGTTGAAGGCTGTATTGCCTATAGGCATACAAGTCTGGGTGGACCTGAGCGGCCTAAATCGGAACTAACGCCGCCACCTTGTTTTATCAATACAATTTCTCAATGTTTACCAACAGCGCCATTTAATTTATTAGGTCGTTTCAACTTCAGATCATATTTGAAACTTTAAACGTAGGTTATAGGTACTATGTTTTTTTATTCACCGGTTTTTACTAAATTATTTTGAAGAACCTAGGACCTTTGTCATAATTAGGATAGGAAAATGAGTCATTATTTACATCAATTTTGGAAGATTTTCTTGTGAGACCAATAAAAAATCTTGTATGAGAATTTGGGTTCACAAGCCAAATCTAATTTCGCTTATTAGGACGTAAGGATCAATCCTAGACACAATAGCTGACCATACTGGTTTACTTGACTTTACGTATCCCCACTATGTACAGTCGAACAAGCTATTTGGTATACAGGCAAAAATATTCATCTTTCCACTACACTGCCAATATTTAGTTTTATTTTGTGCGTTATAACTTTTTCAGCTTATGGCATCCTTAATAGAGTGTTGTAAAATAATTGACTACTCAGCACACTCACACCATTGTTTAAAAGTAGTTGCAAGTTAGCTGCCTGTATACCAAATAGCTTGTCCGTCCGTACTATGCACACTTACCAATAAACCTACAATGCTTATAAAGTGTTGCATTAATAAAAGGTGAGTCATTGGGTAATTAGCTTGCATACTAACTATATTGATTGATTTAAAACTGCGGAATTTCATACCGGGTGACTTAAATGTAAAGTTAATTATTTCTAAACTGTATTCCATGACTTTATTGTACGGGACAACAAACCCTTAAGTTTAATTAAATGTAATCGTGCATACGTCATTATAATAATATTATAGCCAAGAGCTTCCTTTTCTTTACGGTAGGTCTAGAATCATAATTATGCTGAATTCATGGTTACGGTTTGCGCAGTGGTTAAAAAAAATTCATGTTAATATAATTTTGTTAGGGTTCCGTACCAAAATGGTAAAAACGGAACCCTTATGGTGAGACTCAGTCTGTCTATCTGTCACAGCTGAATATCTCAAGAACTATTAATGCTATCAACTTGAAATTTGGAATAGTATTAGATGACGTTTGCCCAACTATTTTGCAAACAAGAAAGAAATAAAAAAATAAAACAGCATCTCATTTTTATTTATAAAAAGATAAATAGACGGTAGGATAGCCTGAATCATTGGCCCTTATCGCCTATAACATTTTTTCGTTCTATTACAAGTTTCACAGAACCCGCGAAAGTATTTCCCCGCGCCATAGTATATTATTTTAATCATTAGTGATATCTATTTAATCGAACTTCCTAACCGCGTGTTATTAGGTATTCTTTGACTCATACAACTAGACAATCAGTCGACACAGTAATGTCACCTAAGAAAGTAACTCATAGCACTTCCGACTAATCTTCAAATGTCCTCAGTCAAGGTTCCTACTTCCTTAGCCCTAGAGATTATGTCCTAGAATCAAAGCATTCCTAGTGCACAATCTATACTAATACATAATCAGCCTATAATGTTCCCACTGCTGGGACACAGGCCTCCTCTCTGAGATGGAGTGGGCCGTAATCCACCACGCGGGCCCAGTGCGGGTTGGTAGATGTCACATGTCTTCGAATTTTTCGGTTCTAGGACATGCCGGTTTCCTCACAATGTTTTCCTTCACCGTTTGGAGAGCAATGGTGATGAAATAATTTACACAAAGTAAAGCGCCTGTCTGGGTTCAAACCTACGACCTACAACTCGTAAGTCGCGGCCGTTACCACTGGGCCACCACTGCTCTCAATCCATACTAATAAAAAATGATAAATGCGAAAGTTACTCTGTCTGGGCTTTGGCAAACGGATAGATCATGACCCGGATTAGGACATCGGTTACCTTTTATCCCGGTAGAACGTTCTCGTTCGTGGGTTAATTTCCGTCCACAACGCGGGCGACGCCTCGGGCAGAAGCTAGTTTTACCATAAAAAATATAATAATTGAAGAGGTCACTGACCGTGATTGATAATCGTTCCCCATTGTCGAGTGAATCACTACTACGCACAATGTATTCGAACGTTTTTAAGGAAGTGTGTGCGTACAGTTGATGTGTGAGTTCCCGACCCGCTGCCGTTTAATTGAAATATTATCAGTTAGCGTCATTTGCTACTACTTTATTATATTGACTGTATGCCTGTATGTGTAATATGTAGTAATCTCATCTCGTGTGTTGGAATAAACGTTTGGGTGTAGAATTTCTGATAGATACACTTTTAGTAGTAATGTATTTAATTATTTAAACTTTATGTAGTTACAATAGTGTTGCGCCGACCCCAAGAAATACGGACGGTCATGCACGACGCGGACCGTATTTTGTAGTTCTCTGATCAGTTATGGCCAATTTCTGTTTAGACGTAAGTACCTACCTTAGGGACCGATTTATTGTTTGGGATCAGGATCAGAATTTCGACACCCAATTAAAGACGAATATGTTTCCAAAAGGTCAAAATGCTTACAAAATTAGGAGTTCTTAGAGAAGGTACCGATACCGTTAGCATTTTTTTTTTGGCTCTCGCCCCAATTTCAGAGTTCAGATTCCGACACCCACTCGATGAAGTTATTATTATAGACACTCTGTCGCAGTAAGCGAAAAGGACGAATATCGGCCAAAAATGTAAAGAAAAATAAACCTTACTAAACAAAAAAAGCGCATCCATTAAGGCTCATTTTTCTCCATTCCCTTTCCTCAGATGCGACCCTTTTACTTACGGCGGCAGCACTAAACGTCAACATTCGGGGCAGGCTGAACGAGGGAGCAAGACTGTTGTCCTGCTCCCTCGTTCTGTAACCGGGCCTATTCCGAATGTTGGCGATACCCTGTGAGAAATCCCGTACTCAATACTCACCTTCCTGTTCGTACATTTTATAACCAAGACTGCTACGAGTTTTTGTGTGTAGTAGGTACTTATATTTGTTACTAAGGAGCAAAATACCTTACCTGTCAACTATACAGTCCCTTATCTGTACGTAGCTTTTAGGGAAGGCGCCGCCGCTTGCATCTTTCTTGAGGCTCTTGCCCCAATACCAGAATTCTGTCTCTCTCTCGATGTGCAACAACTCGCCGACGTCGAACGAAAGGTGCAAGGTGCCTGGTTTGGCCAAGTAGTTGTATATGGCTGCGGGAGGAGAAAAATAGGGCTTAGTATGTTGGTATGCAATAAAATAGTGTCTACTACTGGCTATACTCAAACTAAAATAAGTCAACTAAAATAAGTCAGTCAAAATAAGTCAAGTCGAACCACTTCGTCAGTTTTCAAACAATTGTGCTGTGCTTTCAACGTCACGCCAGCGTTTCTTAGGCCTGCCTTTCTAGGGTTATTAAAAAAAACTAGTTCTATTACGTTTTGATTTTTTAGGTAGGTAAGTAGGTATTCCACTTTACTATGAAAAAGCAATTTTTTTGTTTTTTGATAACCGTCCAAGAATTTCTACGCCAGGGGGTAGGGGTTCTAGAATCATGTGCTGAATTTATGGTTTCAGTTTGCGCGTCGATGCCCCTGCCACCCTGTATAATGTTGAGTCGATTAAGAAGATTCTATCGTGCAATGAGCAGACAAAAATAGCCCTGAAGAACAAATTTTGGATGTGACTGTCTCAGACCAAATAGGAAACCAAGACAGAGGGCTGTCAACAGTAAAGTGAAGCCGGTTCCGTAAACTTGTGTGCACTTAGTGAGGTGTAGTTTGATTGTAAATGGTTGTAAATGTGTGCGTTTGAGCGTTTATGCACAGAGCGGAGGTGTACCTAGTTTTGGCATGCTTCACTGTATCTTTCTCAGCGCTCTATCTTGGTTTGTTATTTGGTCTGAGGTGACTTATGTACGGGACCACATGGTCTATCAGTTCTGCTACCACCTTTTTTTTTTTGTTGTCGTGAGCAATCCTTCAAAAGGCGCCCGACCGGGGCAGGAGGTTGGGGAGTGTGGGATTTTTACCTCACTAAAACCACCCCACCTAGCTGACTCGCTAATATTTTTACCACGGTGTGGGCTATGTTTTTAACCGACGAAAAAACGGAGGAGGTTCTCAAGTCGACGCGTATTTTTTTTTATATATTAAGTACTTTTTTATTACTGATACGAATGAGAGATTAATATGTTGGTGAAATTGAGCATGTGTGGTCTTCAATTGAAAATAATTGAGGAATCCATGTCGTAGTGAATGAGTAAATAATTGTGTTACGATAGGTCATAGCCTCCAGCTGGTCGAAATATAATTGATTATGTTCTATAGGACATAGGCTATTTTAACTAGTTCAGAGTTTATGTACCTATCAGTTTATAGTCATATGCCATGACCTTGTAGTAGGTAATTTACTAGTCTATACATCTATACAAATAAATAAAATTGAAGTGTCTGTATGTAATATAAAAAATATCAAAATAACAGATTTTTACTAAATGCATTTAAAATAATTTTTATAAATTAAAGTATCATCATCATCAGCCTATAGCAGTCCACTGGTGGACATAGGCCTCCGGCCTCTCCTATTGTACGCCATTCAACTCGATTTCGGCAGCTCTCATCCAGCTGCTACCAGCCACCCTCAGGCTAGGTGGAGCGACGCGACGATATTCGCAGGATAGCTGGTATTAAAGTATATACGCTACTTTTAACAAAAAATCTATAGGTATTTAAATTTTTTGTATGTCTGTCTGTTTGTTTGTTCCGGCTAATTTTCGAAACGGCTTGACCGATTTTGACGGGACTTTCACTGGCAGATAGATGATGCTTTTTGTCCCGGTAGCAATTTCCCGTGGGATAATTTCCGACATCAACGCGGGCGAAGCCGCGGGCAGAAGCTAGTCTTAAATATAATTGCATAATTAATTTATCCTGTATGGTTTGCTTAGCCTATAAATTGCAGCTAAGGTTAAAGTGCACTAAGTAGGCACATGACTTGAATTATAGGTAGTTTTTTTTATCTAACTTGGCAGTAGGCCAGCTACATAATTATAAAGCCTAGAACGTACTTGAAGTTATACATATTATGTTGAAGCCAGCATTGAGTTGACAATTTAATACCACAAAATATTTACTTAAATAGCGAATCCTGGCACCGCCAAATCCACCACAAATACGCTAGGTACATATACAAAATTAAGTAAACACAACGCGAAATTCAAACAGACCGTTACCCACAAACCAGATGCTAATGGCACGTCAAATACTATGACATAATAAATGACGCTTTTATGGCTAACGTATCCTGTGACAACAATCATAGGACGTAATGGCAATGCTTTCCAATTTGGCACAACAATACGAAACCATTTAGCGATAAAAACAGTCGTACAGTCGTCGGCGAAATCACTCCCGATTCCCTACATCGCTGCTCATCAGAACTGTTGCGATTTCTTCCAGTAAGTTCACAGGGAGAATTGACGTGAGACTGGGAGCCAATTTGTCCAAAAGATCCTTCAAAACTGACTCGTGAGAAAACATCTCATACCGTGCCGTAATCATATCAAACAGACATTAAATAACTTCAACCTTGGTTGCGATAGTTAAGTAACTTTAATGACTAAAGTGACCATCTTGAAAATAAACCAACAATTCTTAACAGGCGGTCGCAAATTCATTAAATCGACATCAAGATTAACTAAACCCCAACGCCTAACGACTCATATCCTGTGCAAAGAAACGCGCAAAAATCCAAACATATTAATACGATATGAAGAAAAGGTTAATGTTTAACATTCATTGTACTTACACAAACAATTAATCCGGGACAATAGGGGCGGTATGCGTGTGAGTCACATAAGACGATACAGGCGCGAGCGCACCAAAATCGCGTTTGAACGCAGCTTGAGCGCGTTGTGAATGCTGATGTGAGGGGAGTTAGATCTATAGCAACTGTTTAGATGGGATAGACCCGGGTTATTAATTATTTGATCGTGAATTATGTGTTTTCTGAAGCCATGATGTAGATGATGACACTATTGTAGCAGGGAAAGCAGCTCCGCTAGTTTTTTTATTGTGAAAATAGCTTTGGAAGGTCTGTTGCCAAAACACTTCATAGTTTTTAAATATAATACTTTCGCATCGCCAAAAAAAGTTTTGGGAAAACAAGATTTAAAATACAGTCGTGCCAGCGACACGAAGAAGAAGATCGCCCAAAAAACATAACAACGTTAAATATATGAAAGAAGATTTCCTTTACGGATAAATCAGTCAACCAGTCTAAAAATTTAACAGTTGAAATAGATTTGTTGGAGTAATTGTATAAGAAAAGGACTCTATTGCCTTTAATATTACTCCTCGATTTGAATGAGCAGAGAAAGTAGCTACATATTCGATTTGACGATACGCTCAAACTCAGGTCTGCAAAATAAATTGAGCTCTGACAAAGTAAAGTACTTTCTAAAAACCTGAAGCTATAAATAATTTCATAAGTAATGAAAAGACTACTGAGATGTTTATAATAGCAACGTCTTTTAATAAATTTAGATCGCCTTTTAAAATCTCTCGGTCTTCAAAATTCCTTACCTAAGATCCGTCCTCGCATTAAAGCACTAAATCTCTATCAAGTCACTTATCCAGGGGCACCCTGAATCTATAAATTTTACGACCTCTATAAAATGGCGCGTCTAAGAGACTTATAAACCTATCAGACATCAGATCTATGCACATGTCACCGATACTTGATGTAATGAGATACCGGTGCTATGCTATAAAGTAGAGGCCCACCTGGTATCGGGCGTTTTCGGATGACAGCGTTAATGGTACAAATGGTACAGGTTCCATTTTATGGGTCATTGGGCACATTGTTCGGGTGCAATTAGTGTTTGGTTTATGTGCCGAAGTTAATTTATATGGACGGTGAATTGAGTTGTAAAACCAATTCTATGCATTATTTGAAGTAAAATTTGGTGAGTCTCGAATGGCTGATCGCATTACATTCTAATTATTCCGTGAAAGCAAAAAAACCGTCTTTAGATTGTCAAAAACAAAAACAGCGGCGGTAACATAACTAGTCTGCGACAGAAAGAAATTCAGTCCAGTTAGTAACCCACCAACAGTTTTTTCGATGGACCAGATTTTTTATCAACCCACTTCCGAATTTGACAATCAAGATCTGATGCAGTTGTTTACGCTAATACAACACCAAACCGGATTGATATTTTTAACTTCACAGCTCGCCAAAACTAACGGCAAGTTTTTGCGACCACTTCATTATTAAATGTGTGTATGTGTGTAATAAGTTCAAAAAAGCAAGCAGCATCCCAAATGTTAAACAAAAACATATGTTGTTCACTTGCGAGTCTTACGAATGAGCAATATGGGTGCTAAAATCAATTGAATCATTTTTATTACGGTGAATTGCTGATTGGATGACATTATTGGCGGAATGATGTTTTGACAGACATAATTGGACTTCCTCAGGTGACGGAAGGGGACTGAATGCGTCGATTGGCATGTAGGGACATGTGCGAATATGAGTACATGCGTGAAGGTATCTATTGCTATGAATATTTTGATTTAATGATGTCCCCTTGTAAAAATTAACCTAATAATTTTAGACAAGAAAGAGCGTAATTATAACTAACCAGCATCCGAAAATTCGAACCATATAAACTTCCACTTTAAAATCGATTTCCTAACCAGTCGTTAACACGAGTTTTTTTAGAGATCAAGAACGCATAACCGCACGCGCGATATCCCTAATTGAAAATGAAATCTCCCAGCAAAATGTACTAAGGACACATATGTTACACCGGAAAGGTCTGTAAATATAATCATTTGAGAAACCGATATACGACGAGTAAGTAATTGGGTACATCTGGCATCCTGGCACGCACTACCGTGAGATGTGTCGCGGATTTCGAGTATCAAGCCGGTGTGGGCGGCAATATGCGAGAGTGGACCAGACGGAGTGACGAAGTCACTACTAATATACCTAACCTCGACATTATCGAACGTGTGTCTGGGAAAAAAGCTGGTCAGACAGCTATACTGGAAGCGTTCCAGACGCGTGGCTGTGGCACCCACAGGATAGATGATACATATGTAGATCAGAGAAACGATGAATTGGTTGGATTGTGTGAAAGAGATAACGGCTGACACAGATGTATGTATAGAAGTTCCCCAAATAAATAACGATAAGGGGAAAACGGTGACAACTATCGTACCTTTTCGTTCCACCCAGTCAAAGCACTGCCTTATACAACAGTTCCATTGACTGATTGAGGTCGATTCGACGGCGAGAAACAATCAGCAAGTGGATAAAACGCTACACTTCATGGAATTTGCGGAAGTAAATGAATAAGCCGAAGTACAAGTGCTATTAACTAGAAGTGGTTGTAGTTGGTTTGTACTCGAAGTCAAGTACATTAATTACAACCGACAATTATCACTATTTCAATTATATTCCTCGGAGTCGGACGGAATAACAGACTGGGATTCAAAAAAACCTTGAGTTTAGAAGGCTGCTCAATTCGGGCACATTGGGACAAGCCAATAGAGATCAACATCCTCCTCATCCTGCCTTTATCCCGTTTTAGGGTCGCCGCAGCTTGTCCTCTTCCATACACCCCTCCCTCGCTAGCCATATTATCATCTTTTAAATTGAGATGGTCTACAAAATATTACCTTATTTTCAACACATACGTAGTTAGGACCACTAAAAACTTTTCCACATAGTACAAAAATTTTCCCACAAGTCTAGACCAAATCGTGTAACATTATCACGATGAAATAAACTGAACTACTATTATTAAGGCCACAAAATAACACGGTTCCTTGTTCCTTATGAACCAGAAATAGATTTAAATTGTACTGCATGACCCGCGCTATCAAGACTTACTGTGACGATTGAATGTGAAGATTAGCTGTAACTATCTCTATTGATATTGTGTTAATTGCAAGTTATAGGTCAGTAGCGTAGTGCCCCGAGTTTGTTCTAGTTAGCTATTTGGGTTGCCAGGTTCACAGTTCGAACATACTCATCTTTCTGCTTTTGTCCCACGTTACATGGGGTCGGAGCAAAACGTTTTCTACTTCCATTCACCCCTGTCAACCGTCATGCTACCATTCACTTCCTTCTCTTCCACATAATTCCTTACACAATTCATCCATCTTTTCTTTGGCCTTCCTCTCTCTGTTTATGCATCAGCATTTATTTTCATTACTCTTTTAGTCACATGCTTTTCCTCCACAAACGATTTCTTTCCAACTTTTCTGTCACCTGCCGGCACTTTCAAAATTACAATTGAATGTGAAGATTATCTATAGATTGTCTGTCTGTGTGTGTGATAGTCTGATTATGGTAACTATCTCTATTGATATTGTGTTAATTGCAAGTTATAGGTCAGTAGCGACGTGCCCCGAGTCTGTTCTAATTGGCAATTTGGGTTGATAGGCTCTTTAATCAAGTAGTTCGATGCATTCTTATGGCCTTTTGTACCCTAAGTAAAATTACCAATAATTTGTCGTAGTTACCCTGCCTAGTCTAACCGGACGCAGCTGAATACCAGCATTTTACATGAACCGACTGCCTATCAGACCATAAGCCGGTTACTGGCTAACACGATACCCCTAGGTGAGACTGGTTCTGACTACCCGTAACGACTGTCAAAGATCTTGTAGCTAAACCTTCGATCGACCTGCGCGGCTTTTATTATTTTGCCACGAGCCCCTCTTCGATTTTGTAAACGAAGTAAAAGAAAGAATGATGGTTCGTTATTTTCTCGCATACACAGGATAACTTGCTGTTTTCCATTTCTCGGTTACCTAGCGCAACTTTGGCAGCCAATCAGAACGTTAAGGGGACTACATGATCTAAAGCGCGGTCACTGTCGGACTGCATAGAAAAGAAAGAGAAGCGCGATGACACAACGCTGGTAATTTATTGCAAAATATGAAGCAAATCTATTTACAAAAACTACTTAATAACAAATAATCCATCACTGAATGCAGTTTGGCATTAGAAATTTAATTATATCTTCTTCTTCTAATATATAAATTCTCGTGTCCCAATATTAGTTACCATACTCCTCCGAAACGGCTTGACCGATTTTTATGAAATTTTATATGCATATTCAGTAGATCTGAGAATCGGCTACTATCTATTTTTCATACCCCTAAGTGATAAGGGTGGCCCTTTCCAGATTTTTTTGGAATCGAAACTTACGCGGGTGAAACCGCGGGACGCAGCTAGTTTTTAATTATAATTAAAATGGTTAATAAAGGGATAAACTGCTTTTAAAGACAATTAAGAAGTGTATTTGAAGACTTTTTTTGATGCATTAATGTATGTTTAATTATGATTTGAGTTCCATCATTGTATTAAAATAAGACTTGAAAATATCATATTTATTTTTTTGGTCAAAATTATTTACGGTTTAAGAGATACACTGCTTCAAAAACCAACTTTTTGACCGTTTTCATGAAATGTCCGCAGGTGTAGGCAATCATCTTGTTAGCGAGCACCCAAGGCTGAATTTGTTTACAGATTAAACAGGTTTTGGTTCTAAGGTCAAGCATAGATTGGATAATTGGTATTCATTACGTCATCAAAATATTTGTTGTCATATTTGGACTTTAATAGCACAAACGAAAACAAAACACAATCAGTAAATTTTAAGGGCCATATTACCTTAGCTAAAAACATTTGGAGTGAGGACATGAGAGCATTAATGATGGCATATTTATTTGTAAACACACCATCACACCTTTAACCTTTGAGAGATAGACAGACATTCAAACGTCTACGAAAGAAGTCCTTGAATTAAAAGATGAGCATGGTTTGGTGCATTAGTCCGTTCACAGTTATTTTACCCCTGACAGCAGCAATCTAACGGCAACCTTATTGTAACGGGAGTAAAGATCACAATGATATTGACTGACTTGTCAGTGGCAGCAACCCAACAACAACCTTATCAAAATGAGAATAAAGATCACTGTGATTTTGACAGTGATGCAAAATCAGAGGTATTCTCTTATATGAATTTAGGTCTAGTACAACAGTAGCGAGAGGTTTTACTGTAGCTGAGCAAGCAACCACTCCGTATGTACAGAGGTCAGCACATCAAGTTACCCCAATCTGTCAAATTTCTTTGATAGATTTTCAACTTTATTACAAAGGAATAAGGCTCATATTCAATTGGGAAAATTTGACAGATTGGGGTAGCTTGATGTGCTGGCCTCTGTACCTAGTTGTTAATGAATTCTCAACTTTAGTGTTAAGACTGTGCATTCTGAAAGTTAGCAACATCGCAAATAGCTGTCAAGCTGTTTTGATTAATTAATCAATATTACTAAATGAAATTATGCAAAATCGCTCTGTCACTGGATTAGGTGTAGTAACAATTTTAGGTAGAATAAAAGCATTTGGAAAACGCCCTAGCAAAGGGCTAGGCAGAAATGTAACTATAGTACACCCAAATATTCCGTGTCCCGATATTAGTTAAATGCAATTCACAATCAATATTTTAGTAAAACAGAAAGCGATATGTCATAACTTCATTTAGTAATATTGATTTATTTATCAAAACAGCGAAATATTATGTGACTACTATGTATATTATGCGACGTTGCTGCACCTTCTGAATACATAATACACGTTTCTGTTTACGTTGATTCTTGTCACATCAACAAGACAGCAACCATTCAGGTATGGCAGAGTGAATCTGTATAGGTTTACACCATAAGTCTATTCAAACTAATGTTTCAAATTGATTTTATTTCAAGTTAAACAAATATCAACTTTCTTTTAATGGTAATTAAGTTGATTTCAAAGTGACTAGCACTATTGAAAAAGTTATGATAATGTTTGAAGTTGTAGCGTAAACTGAACTTTATTGTGTAGGAATTAAAGTAAATTTTCTATAAACTCATAAATATTTGTTTACATTTTTATACAAAACGCCACCTGGTACGCTCGCTCCTTAAATACTCCTTTTGCCTCATTTATGTTCATACATCTGGTGATATTCGCACACCGGTTACCAGTACTAAGCACCTGACCTTTCTGAAGAACATCACCAATTAGGTCACTATATGTCCTCGTAAGATGTCAGCATTAGAGAAGGGCCCCGTAAGGGCCTAAGTCTGCCGGGGCAGCGGGATTGTCCGAAAGGGTTACCGCTACCCCGGAACATAAAGGGCTAAGAAAGGAACACGGATGGGTTTTAGTCAGTAAGAGTCTGACACTCCCTTCCGCTCCACCCAGAGCTTGAGGGGTCATTTGATGGTTTCCCATCCTTAAAAAAAAGGGCATCCCCTCCCGGTGTTTCCACTCACATCTGTCTTTTCAATAACTTTTATTTATCCTCTTAACATGACCAAGCCATCTAAGCATACTTTAGTTTGCACTTATTTTGTTAATAATAATTATTATTATCAGGATTTTAAATGGTTTTTTTTAAATCTATTTGTTTAAAAAATTTATAAGTATTTAGTTGAAATAAAGGAGGAAAATATCAGGCATTACCCACAATTAAATTATAGTAAACTTTATAAATAGTTTTATAATTACTCTTTAAGTACGTTATTATGGTAGGATGGGGAGGTAGTACCATAATATATTTCCTTGTAAAGTTTCCTTGTTTATACTGATATTGCAGCATCCAATTTCCATGGTTATATTGTATTTGAGATTTATGAGGCAATATTAACCTCAGTAGGTATTACAGACAGTCTCTTACTCTAGTTTGAGCTTTAGAAATCCATCAATGTACAAACACAGATCTTGATATGTTTGCGAATGAGTGGAAGATGATACTGTCAGAATGTTTGAATTTTTGTAAGAAGAATGCATGACTGTGTTAAATAAGCTGCGTCCCAGAAATAAAACGGATAGCCATGGCTAAAGATGTTATGACACGCCTCCAGAACGTCTGGAAAAATCGTTCAATAAGTTATAAAACTAAAGCCCGGTTGGTCAGAGCGTTGGTTTTCCCGATTTTCCTCTATGGAGTTGAGACGTGGACAATCCGAGCAAGAGAAAGACAGAGGATAGATGCATTCGAAATGTGGTGCTGGAGGCGGATGCTCCGAATATCATGGACAGCCAAACGCACAAATGTGTCTATCCTTTCCCAACTCGATGTCAAGACCCGACTGTCTACATTATGCCTACAGCGTATTCTGACCTATTTCGGCCACATAATGCGAAGAGAGATAGCAGCCTTGAAAAGCTGGTTATTGTTGGCAATACCGAAGGATAGAGAGCACGAGGCCGGTCGCCAACACGATGGTCCGACCAAGTAAAAGAAGCTACGTCCTCAAGCAATTTTCAGCAGATGGTGATGGCAACTTTGGACCGGAGTAGATGGAGGCAGATTGTCCGCTTAAAAGGGTCCAGTGACCACGATCCAATGAGGGACCGATTTGAAGAAGAAGTTAAATAAACTATAATATGTTTAAATAGTGTAATTGGCTTCGGCCCTTCTATTTAAAATAAATAAATACATGGTCCTCACATAATCTGACCAAGATTATGTCTGGACTTTAAAAGAGACTGTGACCTCTGAGTTTGTTTGGCCTTTCTTCTCAGTCAGATAGGGAACGCCTAACTCATCTAGTTTTTAAAATATGATTGATGTGTAAAAATGTTTGTGAAAAGCTACTTACAGAAATAAAATCATGTATCATTTAGAATGTTTATTTTAGGTATAGTACTTAATTTTTATTTAAAGTTATAACCTTAACACACACTCCTCTCGCAGAGAGGAGGCCTGTGTCCCAGCAGTGGGAACATTATAGGCTGATTATGATAACCTTAACCACGGAAGACCTAAAAATGCCACTGATGCCAACTGGGCTCAATCTATATTAAAAAAAAAAACAATGAGGAAGAGTACCATAGATACGAAAAGAAAAACTAAACCATTAACACACACACTTTAATATGTCATCTCGTATCGCAGTCAATTTAATATTTTTTTGTTTCCTCACATTATAGAGGAAACAAAAAAAAAATTTTATTCAAAAGCCCCCTAGCCTTTTCCCAACTATGTTGGAGTCAGCTTCTTGTCTAACCGGATGCAGCTGAATACCAGTATTTTACATGGAGTGACTGCCTATCTGACCTCCACAACCCAGTTGCTGGGTAATACGATACCCATTGATAAGACTGGTTGTCAAATTTTCGGGCTTCTCTTCAGAAGCCCGAAAATTATTCAGCCAGTCGTTACGGGTCTTCACCCGTAACGACTGCCGAAGATCCACGAATGACCGCCGGGACCAACGGCTTAATAGCGTTTACGCCGTACGGCATTTCATACAAACTTTCAAGCCGTTGTTTTTCGAAATGAATAAACTGATTTTAATGAAACTTCATACGCATAAGCAGGATACAAAGGTCTAAAAAGTTAGCAGAGAACATTTTCGAAATGTCTTATTTAAAAAAAGATAACTGGAAATCTCTGTTTCTATGGAAATTTTAAAATGGTCTAATTTGCCTGTAACACAATTTTTCGAAAATGTTCTCTGGTAACTTTTTAGACCTTTGTATCCTGCTTATGCGTATGAAGTTTCATTAAAATCGGTTTATTCATTTCGAAAAACAACGGCTTGAAAGTTTGTATGAAATGCCGTACGGCGTAAACGCTCTTGGAGGGGTCTTGCTATGTAAAGATGGTCACCTATCCATGGACCAACCGTGACAAGCGTAACTTAACCCAATCGATCGACCTGTGCGGCTGATATTACTTAGCCACAAGCCCCTCCCAAAAAAAAGAGAAAACCATGAATGAAAAGACATTTATCCCGGAATAGGGCAAATAATACTAAGTACCTAAGCTTCATGACAATTATTAATTTTCCTATTCAAGTTATGATGATTGTACTTACTACTATTTCATTTGTATTCATATAAGACAGTAGCTAAGTATGTGACTAATCATTGCCATATTTTATTTGACCTTAAACTGCATACAATCATTGATATACATGCACATGCATCATCACATTATTAGAGGAGCAATTCTCGTGATTTTATGAACTTTCAGTCTGATCTCAGTCTCAATCTGT
This sequence comes from Gortyna flavago, assembly GCA_963669345.1. Taxonomy (NCBI): domain Eukaryota; kingdom Metazoa; phylum Arthropoda; class Insecta; order Lepidoptera; family Noctuidae; genus Gortyna; species Gortyna flavago. Next base: position 5,446,414 of record OY770148.1, read on the forward strand.
GAAAAATACCTCTAAATACCCTCTATTTTTGACATTGATCACCGCTGAGATGAGATTGCGACTAGATTTTGAATGTTTTTAATTACGCAAATTGGCCTTCAGATATTTTTCGGGAGAGATCGATAAGTTTAGATAAGTAACTCCACCCCTAAGACAGCCCACTGACCTAAACATTATGTACAAAACATTGTACTAACACATGTTTATTTAATTTACTTACAAGGTTTTTTAAACTTCAAAATTCAAATTGTAAAATCATTTATTTCAATCCATTTAAGATCATAATTATTATGTTGTAAATATATACTTAAGTATAAAAATATTTATTAAATAATAATTTACTTAAATAAAATTTAACATCAGAAACATTATTCTGAATCAAAAAACTTTTAGATATTTTTTGGAGTTTATGGTACTGTATTGCGAGTATAGTGCCTGAAATCAATAATAAATTATCTCTTGGCCAACTAATGGTTAGTTTCGAATCAATATTGAGTACAGTAAGAACTAACAAGGCTTCATAGCATACAATGAACAACCTCGGTTGTGAACTTATTTACAAAAATATGCTAATAATTAATCACTGATGATTGTGCATTCGAAGTAATGTTTACATACAATTTTCCTACATTCAATTTAACACATTTTCATTCCAATGTCAAGTAAGATACTTTATCTCTTATGACATAAGGAAAACACGATAAACTCTTTTGAAATAAAAGAATTTATTAGCCAAACACATTTTTATCTATGATAGTTAATCAGTTCATAACATTAATCAATACAATAGTGACATTATTTGTATAAAAAAGAATCGAGTAATCACATAACAGGCTCGACGTTCAATAAAGCAATAAGCATAAGTTAGCGCTTATTTAATCACAACTTTGGGGAGTGGCCAGTGACAACAGAATGAACGAAAATGATATTTAGACAACCTAATTCCATTAAATTGAGGACTGTTTCTAACAGGATAACTGTTGGCGAAGCTGTAGGCAGTACACAGCACGTCTGATACAATGTTTATATTTATCTCATCTCAGCGGGAGGTAAACTACATGATTACTATTCGACACCAATAATCATTTTTCATTAAAATTAAGTGGGAATTTAATAGAAATACTCACCAACAGCGTAGACTTCTCCATCTTCGATTTTGCGCCAAACAGTCATTGTGTTATACAAACAATTATTTAATAATTTTTTTAAAGAACAAACATTGAGTAGCCCGTCATTTTTATCATACCAATTTGACAAATTCTGACACAGCCAGCGTGACAGCGCGTGTAGTGTTGCCAAGCAAGTATACTATATTAAATTATTTATAGTAGTCTTTGGTTGCCATTCTACGAACCGATTATAAGTTGGTAGCTTTGCGCAGCTGAGCGCTACTCTACATAGCAGTAAAGTACTTTGTATGGCCACAAGCTGAATCAAAACGATTATTATTTTTTAAATTTTAATGACTGGTTTACTCTAGTTTTCAACAGTCTAAGTTATATAAAAGAATCTAGAATAAATTAAATAAATAATTTTGTCTGCATGTTCTAGATCCGCTATTTCCTTTGATTTTAATATTGTTTATCTCCTATGATATCCCTTTATTTTTTTAATAATAAAACAATTTTTTTTATTCATGGCTGTTCAGTAGTCAGATAACTTTTATTAGAATAATTATGACAGTTTGACATATTATTTTTTATACAAAAACTGTCAATGGACTTTTGTTTCCAATCGTATTTCAAATAGTTGATGTTAACGGAGTTTACCTACCTTCTTATTAGAAATAAATGCACAGACTAAGTAGAATGAATGTTTCCTTCGATAGAAAAAAATAAGAATGTTAGATTTGTCTAGAAACACGAATATTCCCATTTAAGTACCGCCATATGCATACCTACTACGCTGAAAAAAATCCTACCTGAATATTGCATCTGGCAATAATCACAGATAAGAAATACTTTTTTTCAAACTATTATTAGGTACAGACGCCAGCACATCAACCTACCCAAAACTGTAAAATTTTCCCAATCAACTTTGAACCTTACGCTTTAGCGATAAAGTTGAAAATCTATCAAAGATATTTGACAGATTTTAGTAGCTTGATGTGATGGCGTCTGTACATAATATGGCTACACATCAAGCTATACATTTCCAGTTTTATCTGACCTCGCATTGTGTAGGTTTTTCGTACAATCAAAAGTCAGCTTATACTGGTTATGTATAGCTTAATGTGTAGCCGTGCGTACTTAGGTACCTAAGTGTAATGACGGGCAGAATATAATGTTTGTTTTGTTTTTAATTTTAATCAGTAATTATTTGGTTTTTGTTTTACTAGTGAAAAACGAGATATTAATGTTAATGAGTATAACCTGTTATCATTATCGTTTCCACTAAGTGGATAAAATTACTGCTAACACCAGCGGGCAACTTCATGAGATGATGGCATTTGAAATCTTCCGGTTTATTCTGTATAAAAATCTGCTCAGTTGACACAAAAAGTGCCGTCGTTTATTGGTTGGCATTATGCTCAAACACGATAACATATCGGTTGCTGACAACGAAGAGTTTGCCTCATACAATGTAGAGTCACGCAGAAGGCGGATGATATTATTTTATCACCATTAAGTAAATATTGACTCCGATAAACCTCTCGCATCCATCTCCCCGACAGGCAGGATAATAGTGTTCTGTGGGCAGGATACGATGGTAGATACCATAGACAATAAACAATTTAAACTAACAACCCAACCATACTCCATAGTTGAAACTTATCGCTAAAAATAATAAGCTGTTATCTGCGGTGATAGGATAGCTGCATAATATTTTTTTGGATAAAGGTATCTACTTGTCAATTGTTTTTTTAAATCTGCCCTCAGTTATTATAATTAGGTATCTCTTTGGTTTTCATTTGCGATATTCTCTCCACTGCCCGTTCGATTTGATGGCTCGTGGTAGGTGACGGTTAATATTGCCGAATGAAGCCTAGATACGCACGGGCGCTATTTTACGCGACGGTTTTTTTCAACTGTACCTACTTGAGCTTGAGCCGAGCATTGCTGTGGACCATTGCAATCCAACAGAGCGCATGCAAGCAAAACACTACTGTCGGATTTTCATCTCTCGACTAGCTTCAAGAGATGGCAGAGCGTGGGAACTCCTGTGCGCGTCAAAAATCGTCGCGTACCTAAGATTATTTAACAAAGCGCCCGTGCGCACATGGTCTGGAGAGTAATACATGGTATGACTAGGTGGGTGGTATAAGAATATTAACGTATAATCTTGAGGAGCACAACTTAACGTGCTTGTTTTCTGCATTTTCATTCTAAAATAAAAGAAATAACCAAACAAACGATGAGGGCGCCACTAGTGGGTCGGCGCCCCCCAAGACACGTGTTACACGTCCAGATGTTAGTATTGAAATTTTCGCATAATCCTAAACCAAAACTAGGCTAGTTCCGAGCAGTGTTATTATGAAAGTTTCCATTTCCAATAACTTTGAAGTTATCTCATCACAAAACTTGCACAGGCGCTTAGTCGTACAATGAACACACGTTGCTAACGGTATTTGTGCAGGCGCCGGGATGCAGATTACCCTATTTTATACGTTGAACGTCGCAATGCATAATAATCTTTGCTGAAATAGAAACCGTTTGTTGAGAAGTTTAATTAGTCGAGTTTGTAATTTTTTTACAATTTCTAAATGAATGTGGGAATAAAGTAGTCGGTTTTCTGCAGTAGGTAGGTACCTACCTACGGTTTTACTTGTGAGGTCTTTATGTAGAGAGCAAAGGTGCACTTTTCAAAAAAGTTTGAACAACGATCATAGAACAGGACATTTTCTTGAATTTAGTTTTGAATTTGAAAAAAAATGTACTGAAAACACAAAATATTCTTCAGATTCTCAGCAGTTTTTAAGTAAGTACCTAAGTGTATTTTTTCTCATAATTACCTATTGACGATGCATACATACACGTTTATTTTTATTTGCATCGAGTTTAAAATAGTAGGTAAGTAAATACCTACCTACAAACCAAATTCACCATACATCTAGCACCCACACAAATGGTAGGTCCCCGAGACGCACGGAAGGCCTATTACGTAAATAATAAATGAAGCAAAGTGAGATCATTTCCCCCTACGGTTTCTCGAACAATCTTTCATGAAGATTTATTTTGTTTCCCGTCCTCACCTAAGAGAGTTCCTTTCGGCGAATTTTAATGAAATTGTAGAAGTAATTGTACTTAGAAAATGTGAACAATGAGAATTTGCAGAATCCTATATTGAGAGCTGTGAGAAAAACGGCTTACATACTTAATGGTCCTTACTGCTTTAGTGTATAATTGGTTTTTTATTTTACCTACTACCTACATAACTTATTATGTTGAAGAAGTTGCGCGAGGTGGAATTGCGTTTTGATAATCAGGAATATCTACGTACAAAGGTACCTACATTGTTTTGCTCTGTGACTGGTATTTGCTGTGTTGTTTCAATCTTCAAATGTGAGTGTGTAATCACTTTTGAAAGGGGCAATTTACCAGTTCGCTTCAATTGACGTACCTACCTAATATTTTGCTAATCTAAGAATTAGCACAGCTCGTATGTGGTAATAAAGCTTCTTCTGAAAAGGCTTAACCGATTTCCTTTATTATACCTAATTATGTTGAGATGCAGTATTTTTGTGTTTAAATTAGTTAGATAGTGGAGTGCCTGAGATATGAAAGGTAGTCATCAGACTTCTTTTTCTCGTCTTTTTTTAGAAATCAGTCTACAATCTGTCATTTTGTCTATATTCTTCTGTCTACTGTGGTCATGTTACGCTTGCTGGACTTTAAAAGAGACTGGGATCTCTTTGGAATAAGGCTGCAAATACTGTTACGCCGACGACGTCGGTCGCGTACCGATTTATATGGGCTCGCGCTCGCTGACCGTCGTCGGTGCTCATACACGTCCAGGTACGCGTGACCACATATGACGCGGAAAATAGTGGCCACTTTTATCCGTTTTAAGGATTATAACAAAACTAAACAATGTTAAACTACCGTTTATAATAAAATTAACGTATAATCTTGTAGAGCACAACTTAACGTGCTTATTTTCTGCGTTTTCATTCTAAAATAAAAGAAATAACCAAACAAACGATAGGGCGTCACTAGTGGGTCGGCGCCCCCTTAAGTAAAAATCTTATTTATCGCTAACCCTTAATATCGTGGCAAAACAGTAACACCAAAATGCGAGTAGCGAAACATTTTTACTGAAAACTTTGCAGTGGGCCGAATTTTCATACAGTTTTTGCCACCCCGCACAATTTGTTGTTTAAACGTGAACGCGACGCATTCCGTATTGCGTTTTAAAACTCGCTTTGAAAGTAGGTACTCAAAGGGTTAAACGTTTTGAATGAGTTTGTAGGTATGTTTGTTTCATTGTTGTTTGTTTTATTTATAGGTGTTAAACATGGTTTGGTGGCTGAGATGAGATTGGTTTGGAATTCGTGGGAAACTTTTTGTATTATACATTTTATTGGTATGCGGCGTTAGCGCTAATACCACTGCTTCTTACAAACATTTATTTCTCCTGATATGGGTAGTTTCCCAAGCTTGGATTTCGCTTGTTCCCAACAAAAACTACAAAAGAAATCTGTCCACAGCCTAATTACATCCCACATTACTTCCCCACATAAATCACAGCCTACCAACTTTCTTCTTCAACAAATAGTTCCATAATCACATAACTGTGACTCGGAGCAAATGTATCAAATTATGCAAAACAATGCTCGTAGGAAACCCTCAGGTGCTCGTTCTTGTATGAACAATCACAGGCTGACGTGACGTAGGGAGTGGGGAGTGCGTGACGTCAATATAGTGTAGGGGTAACGAGCCGGTCAGCCTATTGTCGTGTTGAAACTGAAACGTCCGACTTAAATGGTTTGTGATGGAGAGGGTGATAGAAGGCTATAATTTCAATACCTATGTCTTCACATTACATGTAGGTACTTCTTCTCTCCGCATCGACGACCGCGACGGTCCGATGTTAGTTATATGTATTTACTTTTAGGCGCTTGGAGCCTTTACTTGAATGAAACTCGGGCCAGTTGTAATAGATGTGTAGGTATTTGTAACACAGCATACTTCAGTTTATTATCAAAGCGACAGCGCAAGAATAATGAAGGTGTGTTTACCAAACTCAGGTTATGAATGTTGTTAGTTATCCACAAAGAGCATAGTAATTATATTAGTAAGTTTTACATTCAGACTCAAAATCAAGTGTAGTTTCTTCTCAATGGGTGTCATTTTGACAGTTAAACAGAATTCATTGCGATATTTACGTTTTTGAACTGACACATTTTTCGAACATTATAAAGCGTTGGATTAGCAATATCATTCAAAATGTTTCACATTGAGATTGATACGTTACGCAATTAAGGTGTTGGATTGTTCGTTTGGCCCGGACCTATTATTAACTTCGGGTGAGCAAGTCTTGTAAGCATACTGTAATCAGAGCCCACCTTTTCGTAATTACCCTACAACAGGATTTTGATTTATAGCCCATATTGTAATGATACAAAGGTCTCTTTTCTTATCAAAAGCGAACCTGCTGCTTTCCATAGGTTACATCCGTCCCTTTTTAGCGCCACTAATAGGGTCTAACTTTTGTAGTGGGTACCGTACGTACCGTACGTACCCTACCTGTCCCCTCTTAAAAAGAAGAGAAGGGGTAGAGGGGTCAGGTTATGCAGGTCACTGACTGTGCTTGTAAATTAGTAATTTTAATGTAGAAAGTCCTTTCCGGCTGTGATTGTGATTCAGGACCCTCGAAGCGCGAACTTAAGGCGAAAGCGCCAGGGTAACCCGGGAAATTTATTTATTCTTACGTTTTTTGCAATTTGCCGGCCAGTACCTATTAAGTTGTACGTTGATTAAAATATGATTCGCGACCGTACCAAATATGTATTAACAGAATTATAATCATTAAAGTCATCAACACAACTCTAAGACCAAGTAATCATACTGAATTACTATTTTCATGAAATCTTGACATTTTAGGATTATACTAACTTAACAAGTTGCAATATTGATTCTAATGATTATAATTGTGGTCACCATTATTTGATCTTGTGGTCTGTTTTGTTGAATACTTCTTGTTTATAAGGCACAGAACCGCACGAACAATAAATATTGGAATAGCAGGCTCATTTCTGCCTATTACCTACTCTTTCTCAGCATGGTTTGTTTGGTCGAGTGGCCATCAGGGTGCGCAGGAACATAAGGCGGTTATCACACCGCACCGGACGCCGCTCCGGTGTGTGGTGCTGCGGTTTTTATCTTTGACTGTAGAATCTTGATTTTTATACAAAAACGCAGGGTACCTATATCAGACGGGTAGGTACCTCATCTCCTTGCGGTCTACAGTCAAAGTAAAAAACCGCAGCATTATGATGCTGTAGGAAATATAATATTATCAACATTATCAAATGTTTTACCTTAAATGTCCACATTTATACCGAAACATGACGCTTTTCAGAAAATAATGTAAGTCTACAAACAGCATCAAAGTTCAAAGCACTTTGTCGCTTTTAATAACGTGTCGGTACCTACTTAATGGAAATGAGTGGGAGAAGTATTACCTAATTTACCTTGTAAATGATTCTACGTAAATTGGGTGTCTCTTTCTTCAACCCTAAGCTTTTTCTGCCTATTGTAAGTAGTTGCTCGTTCTACATAAAACTTAGCAATAATAGTTATTGTACATTTGTATTAAACTTGAAATCGAGAATCTTCTTCATCATTGTGATATTGGTTTGGTTTAAAACGTTCACTGCTTACAAGCTGCTTTGAGAGCACTGGTGGCCGAATCTTAAAAGAAATCATCCTAAAAAAAACCGGCATATCCAGAACCCAAAATATCCTGCATCGCGCAAGCACAGTTTAATGCGCAACTAGCATAAGATACAACGTCCCGACATCAATCGTCACTCGTCAGGCAGTTGCCAGACACGACATCCGTCTGGTCGAAGGATCCTCCTTTTCTGAACTTTAAAACCTGTTCTTCATAACTCTTTAACATAATATTAGGATAATATACGATAGGCATTCCCTTTGCATAAATTTCAGCACCCTATTTCATGGATCTTAGGTAGGTAAATATACATAACTGGCATGCGTGAGATCGTAACCTTTTGGGGATTACGACTGACAGCTACGTATGAAATTCACCAAAATGTAACGAAATATTACATGACTTTTTATATTTAACATCCAAATCCGCTATTTCTATAATGATTTAGATGGCACGTCGTCAGCAGTAACTAAACCAGCTTAGGATAATTCCCTGTTAACTGTTATATTATTATTTTTGTTCCCTCCTGCGCAAACTAACATAAGCCCAAAGGCCAGGGGGTTGGGTATTTAAATGGAAAGAAACAACAAACTATCTTAAACACAGTTTATTTTATAAAATTAAGTCTTCTCAATGAACACTATCGTCCCATTTCCATCCTGTCTGCCCTGTCGAAACTCTTTGAAAGGTTAGTCCATAACGGAATTTATCCTGTACTCCACAACATCATAATTCAACAACAGCACGGTTTTGTCAAACGGCGGTCGACAAATACTAATTTATTATTGTTTTCTAGCTTTTTGTTTGATTCTATCGACAGCCGTATACAAGTGGATGCAGTGTATACGGATTTCTGTAAGGCTTTCGATAGGGTAGACCACGAAATACTACTAAATAAAATAGCGTTCAACGGAATCCGTGGTAACCTTCTGAGGTGGTTTACCTCATATATAACAAATCGCAGTCAGAGGGTTGTAATCAATGGTCATAAATCTAACATCGTACAGGTGACCTCTGGTGTGCCTCAAGGCTCTATACTTGGTCCCCTTTTGTTCATTTTATATATCAATGACATCAGCCAATGCTTCCGCAATTCCAAGTTTTTACTATACGCTGACGACCTCAAGGTATACAAAGCCATACGACATGCAAATGACTGCCTTCTGCTGCAACAGGATTTGGATCGACTATCCTATTATTGCCAAAAAAATAAGTTGCAATTAAGTTTACCCAAATGTAACTTTTTAAACTTTACAAAAAATAAAACAAAAATAAACTATACATACACTTTGTGCAATGCCCCCTTAGTTAAAGTGGACTTTATTCGTGATCTCGGCGTTATCCTTGATTCTAAGCTTTGCTTAGACCTACACATAGAAAAGATTGTTAAGAAAGCGTATCAATTATATGGATTTGTAATGCGATCAACAATTGATTTTAAAAAACCTTGTTCTTATATCTGCTTGTATAAGACTCTGGTACGCTCTCAGCTGGAGTATGCCGTGTCCGCTTGGAGTCCATACTACAAAAAGTATGTTGAAATGATTGAGTGTGTTCAATATAAATTTCTGCGTACCATGCATTATAGATGTTATGGATATTATCTGCCATACCAAGATTTGCTTGCAAAGTATGAGCTCGTAACACTTGAAAATAGACGTAAGTACTTAGAAGCTATGAATTTATATAGTATTGTCAGGAATAAATTTGACAGCATTGAACTCTCCAACATGATATGCTATGCAGTTCCTAGGACTGTACACAAGCGACAGGTGCGCGCTGGCAAATTATTTTCAGTGGGTACTTGCAAGTCCAACTCTGGCATGCGTTCGCCTGTTCGCAGAATGGTCGATTCCTACAATAGGACTTTTGAACATATAGACATCTTTGCATGTGCTTCCTATAGGTTTAAAAGTCTTATACTTAAGGAGCTCTCTTGAATTTTATTCTGTGTTTTTCTTTTTGTGCTATTTCTTAAGTATTATATTATACATACATATTATTTATATTACATTATATATTTATTAGATTATACTTTGTGTATTATATACATAACATGAAAGTTAATTTATATTGAGTTTGTTACCCTAGCGATTATTATTTTCACTGAATTGTATCCTATCGTTAATCTGTGAACAGCGTTGTGGGCTGCAATATTGTCTATTTGCTTTGTGTATTTAATTTTTTCTATGTTTTATATTGTAGCTGTTTGTTGTTCCTCTTGAATAAAATAAAAATAAAAAAAATAAACAACCCACGGTAGCGTATACGGGTCTACCGTCAAATTAGGTAGGAGACTACAACTAAACCCTAGTATTGCCAGCCAGCTAATATTTCAGCAAATAGAGCTATGGTCGTGGGGAGTTGGAGATAAAACCAGTACTGTTCCTTTTAAGTATAAATTAAATATCAATATGAAGATATAACCTTCCAGTTATTATGAATGTAACTTATTAATAAATGGGCGCCAGGGACTTAGAGAGTCCCGGATCCTGGAGCCGACGAAGGTGTCCAATATACTTCAGGATGAACGCAGAATGTCGAACCCAAGATCCTCAATTAAAATTTAATTAAAGGCCAGTTTCCACTATTAAAAACCGGACTATGGTAAATGATTGGTTCCAACGGAAACCGTGTTATAATGTAAGAAATGTTTTAAGGTAAAAAAAAAACCGTCCCGCCTGCGCCTGCGGACTTAGCCAGCCACACAGTCGTCTCCACAAGAGGCTTCAGGTGGATTCGAGGAACGGGTCTCGCGTCCAGGCTCCAGACGCTCCTCTAGATCCTGGCGGCGAGACGAATCACTCGAGGTGCCTCTCGGTTGTCTTAGGGGAAAACACTTGACTGTAAGATCCTCGACTGGCTGGAAAGGTGTCTGCGTATGCGCAATTTGGAATCCTTTTAAAACATGGAATTAATTTTAGAGTTTCACTCAAACGTGTTCTAGGGCAAATAGCCGCCACCACTGTCCACTCATACGCGATTTCTTTAATGATTTAGACGGCACGTCGTCAGCAGTAACTAAACCAGCTTAGGATAATTTCCACCAAACGGCTCGCACCTCATCGTATCGGAACGGAACGGATTTTACAATCTTTAAACCATATTACCAAGCCGCGCACAGCAGCTTGACCGCGAGCACCGCACCGCACCATGTGAACGTGGAACCGCTCTAAGTAGGTTGGTACTCTCAGACCTCAGAATGGCTTTACTTTCTACAAGATTTTAACATCACATCATGTCTATACCTATACTGGTAAGGCAGAGGTGTACGTAAAAATCTCACCGTGAAAAAGTTGGTGAAGTGAGCTATCAATCCATGCCTGTGCTAGGGACTGAAACTATTGACAGCTCACTCTAAGCTCACTTTACCCAACTTTTCACGGTGAGATTTTTACAGAATCGATCGGCAAGTAGGTATCTACACCCCATTTCGCCAGTTGTGTTAAAGTCCCATGTAATAGGGGGCGAATCTATTGCCTATCCACCGGACACAAATCCAGACTCCAGACTGCTACTGAGAAAATCCTGATGAAAAAACTTAATAGATAGACAGAATAGGTAATCTTTACTATGAAGCATACTCCAATAACACTTTACTCAGCTTAGGAATCAAACGCAGAACCTCATGCTCAGTAGTAGCGCTTGCGACCACTAGTGGTCAAAGAGGCAGTCACCAGGTAAGTACCTACAAGATTTTATCCGTTCGCGATTTATTTGCCAAACACGTAAACAAATATGAGTATTTGGAAAAATTACTTTAGTACCCACACAATAAAGTTCAGTTTACGCTACAACTTCAAACATTTTTATAACTTTTTAATAGTGTTAGTCACTCTGAAATCAACTTACTTACCACTAAAATAAAGTTGATATTTGTTTAACTTGAAATAACAACAATTAGAAACATACATTTTGAATAGACCTTAGTTTCATTTATTAGAATTGAAGACGATCGACGACGTCAACAAAGCAAAAGGTACCTATTGTATTTATTTACCTTAGGATTGTAGCAGGTGGCGTCCTGTAGTATCTGAATACCTCCACGGGCGTGAGTTATGTATGTATATGTAATTATTAGAATAAAGTGAATCATTAACTATAAACCAATCTTAAAGTACCCCTAAAAAGTTAGTTTTTTGATCCCAGAGACTAATCTGACATTGAAGTCTTGTGTTTGCGTTTTTTTTTTTTGTTTAAATAGAAATTTGTCAATACACCTGTCAGATTAGTCTCTGGGATTAAAAAACGAACTTTAAAAATCAAGCTTCATCGCATGCTCCAATTCTGAAAACCATTCCCAAGTCTGCAAGGCTATATATGAAGCTACTCCCAGTCTAAAGATCTTCCCAGATATTCCGTGGTAAGTTAGAACGTATTTTCAAAGCAGCAATAATTCTGCGTCATTTCCTCTGGTCTGAGTCTAAACTACTGTAGTTAGAAGTTCTACGATAGTTTAGAAGTCGGTTGGTAGTGACTGGAGGTTAGAGATATAATATCTTTCCAAACAATATATTAGATCGAAAATTCGACGTTTTTTAAAACAATGCTGTGGTAAGCTCATTTTCATAAGGACATGGGTGTTTGTTATAGATTGATTTTGCATCAATATATCAAGCAGAAATTGCTCATAGGTTCACAGCTTCAAAAGTTATTGGTGCATAATCAGCCTATAGGTAATGTTTTCACTGCTGGGGCACACGTGTGAGAGAGAGTGGGCCATAATTCACGACGCGGGTCCAGTGCGGAGCGTAGATGTCACATGTCTTCGAATTTTTCGTTCTAGAACATGACGGTTTCCTTACGATGTTTTCCTTCGCCGTTTTGAGAGTGGTGATGAAATAATTTACATAAAGTAAAGCGCCTGTTAGGGTTCGAACCTACGGCCTACAACTCTTAAGAGGCGGCCGGTGACCACTGGGCCATTACTGCTCTTATTTAGTAGGTATTATTGTGTATTGTTGCCTCACACACACTCACACAATGCAAAAAACACACACGATTCCCAGTCACACACACAGAATCAACCATACAGTCATTTTACTTTTAATCTTACCTTTTAATTTTTATTTAACTTTTTACTGTTATTCTGCTTTCCAAATGTTGTTCCTTTAAATCACAACATAATAGTATATTCTTTTTGTGTAATATCAGCTTACCAACTCTTAATTTCCATAGGGATCTGTCCAACTGGCAGTAGAACACTGACTCCTAAGTCACAGGTATTCCTAGTTTAGGAGTCAGGGTTTAAATTTTTGTGCGCCTTTAATTATTGAGAACTTTAGCTAGAATAGATATTAAGCATAATTGTAAGGACTTGCATCAATAAAGCATTTATTATTATTGTGCAGTCAAGGAAATTGTATTATTTGTTATATGCTGTGATTTCCTCGATTTCTTCCTTTTCCTCTTTTTTCTCGGTCCACTGCGATTGCGGGCCAGCCCATTAAAAAGGAGTCCAACTCATCCCGCCATCTCTCTGCTTTTCAAATTAACACACTACAGTCCGTTTACAGCCTAGTTATTTTACTTCTGATTTTGCACCACTTAAAAAATCACAATGATCTTTATTGTCGTGGCAATAAGGTTGGGGGTTGCTGCCATTGCAAAGGCTGTCAAAATCACAATGATCTTTAATTTTGTTGCACTAAGGTTGCTAGAGGTAAAATAAACGTGAAAAGGCTGTAAGTCAATTTGCTGTGTTACAGTCATTTCATACAACTGTTAAATGATGAATGTTGAGATTTGAGTATACGGGTAGTCAATTTGCGAAACAATTAACTTTCCAGGACCCAAATTGTGTATTATTCTTAAATTTTACCACGTGCAACCCACGTCAATAAAATCGAAACGTCAACCACACGGACAACATGTATTTTGACAGTTCAATCCATAGATATAAAATACTAACTCTTGCACGCGACTTCGTCTGCGATACAGGATGAAAAGTATCCTATGTCCTTCTCCAGGTCATGGTCTATCCATGTGCCTGTGTGTGTGTGTGCAATATTTCAGGATGATTGGTTCAGTGGTTTATGCGTAATAAGGTAAAAAAACAAACAAACTTACTTTCGCATTTATAATATTAGTTAGGATTAGGTTATACAGAGGATTTCTATGTTTACTCTGTCTACGATGTCTATGGTTCAATCTTTATTCTCTGTCTACGGTTCAATCAAACCACGCCATTGTGTCATAAAGAATACGTTAATAGCAGATTTTGACGTGGTTTCTAAGTAATTGGAATAGTGAATTAGGGCCCTTACTTGTTGCTTACTTTATACGAAATTATTTTGGCCAAACTTTTTCTCCTGCCCCAAGCTGTCTTCCAAGCAACTATCTCCATTAGAGTACTTACCAATAAAGTTAGTGAGAAAACGTTCTATTCAATGGGGCAGTAACTCAGTAAGACTAACTCGCATAGTTTGGCAAGCCGCCACGTAACACATCTGGCTTTGATAACACCAGTACCTAGGTTTCGACGAATAGTTCTGTAGCTTTAGACCTAAGTTTGCTTTGAAGGACTCTGCATTACACAGCGTCTGTATATGAAACCTTCTCGTTTATAAACTAAACGGAACTTATGAATATAAAAAAAAGTTCAATATCACCCTCTTGTAGCATAATCAGTTTATAAAGTTCCTACTGCTGGGACACAGGCCTCCTATAAGTGAGGGAGTGAGCCGTAAATCACCACTCTGGCCCAGTGCGTATTGGTAGATGTACTTAACATGTCTTCGAATTTTTGGTTCTAGGAGATGTCAGTTTCCTCACGATGTTTTCCTTTACCGTTTTAGGAGCGGTGGGGATGAAATGATTTACAGAAAGTAAAGTGCCTGCTTGGGTTCAAACCCACGACCGACAACTCCATCACTGCTTCTCATCGTCCTGTAGTTGTTCTAATTTATTTAAAATCGGAGCAATAAGTCTTTTCACACAATTTACACAGTGTAAGTTTATTGCCTGTGGCATACCATAAAACTGAAGCTACAATTAACTGGTACCCGCTTAATAACACTTACATTGTTGCATGACACGGGCAAGTAAGTTGCCGTTTAAAACTGGTATACACATTGTAAACAGCATTGTACAATCAAATTGCACATGCTATAAACAAGTAAAAAAAAAAGTGTTGAGAAAATGTTCAAGAAAATTTTATGAAATATTTGGCAGCGCAAATACGGGTAATACTTGAATCAATTGTATAAGGACCTGCAACTTGTGTTTAGACGAGGCAAAAGTTGCATGCAATAATTGCCTTGGTGTAAACAGAAATGACATGCAATTATTGAATAGCAAAACTTGCATTCAATTACTGTATAAGTACCTTTGATACTACCTTGAATAATGTAAGAGTAGCAGATAGTAGCTACATTAAAAAAAAAATAGATAGATATGTAAATAGTTTATCACGAGATAATTTTTTAACGTACCTAACTACTCGTATAAATTTACGGTTTTCGGATTTTTTCCTTTACTTGTGCGAGTGTCGAAATATACGTTTTTTGCGGCATAAACGGCCATATTTTTATTGTTATACGTTAACTTAGAAGTTTGATTTTTTCACAGCTTCAAAGGACTGTAGACTTGAGTAATTATTCTTTTAATTTCAACCCGATACCTCCACGCGATCCCGAGATTAAGGGTCTTTAGAGAAAAATCCTAAAAACAAAGTTTTTTGGGTCAATTTTAATCGTTTACGCACCATGATATTGGTATTGTATATTGATTACATCCTAACCTCAAATTAACCGTTTAAGAAGTTCACACACCCCTCTTATAAATTAGTTGAGCGTGTGAAACTGCCGCATAACTTAACTTCTGGGTCTGACAACGAACATTAGACAAGCAACCTTAGCTTAATGAACTTTTGATTTGTTTACTTTAAGGTGGCGTAAATGATACACATACCTACCTAAATAGTATAGATATTTGGATTTATAGAGGTAATTTATTTATAACAGCCGCACAGGTCGATCGATCAGGTTAAGCTACGCTTGCCGCGGTTGGTCTGTGGATGGGTGACCATCTTTACATATCGAGACCCCTCCGTGCCTCGGAAAGCACGTTAAGCCGTTGGTCCTGGCTGTCATTCGTGGATCTTTGACAGTCGTTACGGGTCGTCAGAAGCCCGAAAGTCTGACAACCAGTCTTACCAAGGGGTATCGTATTACCCAGTAACTGGGTTGTGGAGGTCAGATAGGCAGTCGCTCCATGTAAAATACTGGTATTCAGCTGCATCCGGTTAGACTGGAAGCCGACCCCAACATAGTTGGGAAAAGGCGAGGCAGATGATGATGATGATGATTTGGATTTATAGAGGTATGAGGATCAGGGTGTAAAGTTCGCTCAGCCTCCATAGAAAACAGAGGATCCTCCGACCAGACGGGTGTTGTGTCTGGAGGTCGTAAGTATATATATATTTATACATTTACACATTACATTTATTTATATTTTTTTTTTTATATTTGCGCGGCAAACTCAGATTGCGCGATGCAAGATTTTGCCCCAAGCAGCATTTTGCGTGACGTCAGTGTACCTAATGCGTAGTTCGCAGGTGGCCATATAGATTCTGCCAAAGATTTGTTATTTTGATTAGGTACTGGGTTGTGGAGGTCAGATAGGCAGTCGCTTCATGTAAAATACCGGTGTTCAGCCGCATTTGGTTAGACTGGATGCCGACCCCAACATATCTAGTAATGAAAAAGGCAGATGATGATGAAAAATACTTGCTTAATATCCCACCTATTTATTGGTGGATGACTACTGAGCGCGGAGTCCCGTGTTCGATCCTCAAGTTGGGCAAAGTGTTAAGGAAAGAAATAAAAGATTATTTTTTTATTTTTTATCCTGCACAAACAAAACGCACACTACAAAAACAATGTGGGACTCAAGCAGTAAAAAAGGTTGACAATTTTGTCCATTGCTTTGATGTTAGGCAAATGTCAACAAACAAACAACAATTAAAACAAAAACAAAATGCCGATTGTATGGGGTTTTCATAATGTGAATCTCATGTAGGTACTTACAGGATGAAATTGAATAGGTGCGTCCAATTCATCATTCGCTCCAGATGCAACTCCGAAGCTGACCATGATCCTCAGACATGAGGGACCCACTGCAGAGAGAGAGGGAGTCCAGTTATAATAAAAGTGTTATAAAGTAAATTTAGAGCATATCATTTAGGAAAGGGATGTACAATTAATACGTGCGCATAGGCGAGCGATTTGGCAACGTCGTTGCGCTCTTTTTTTCGTAGGAACGGTCAAAATTAGGTAAACTCTAAAAAAAGGGCTTGCTTATCGGGCGCGCGCTAAAATTGATACTTTATAGTCTTAATAATTTTGAAAAAAAAAAAAAAAATTACTGGAACGACGATAATTCGTGTCTACTTGAAGTTAATAACTTATTTTTTAACCGACTTCTAAAAAAGGAGGAGGTTCTCAATTCGGATGTTTGTATTTTTTTTTTTTTATGTTTGTTCGAGCATAATTCACACCGACTTCCGAAATTAAAGTTATTTAGCACTTTGTAGTTTTTTTTTGGAAGTCGGTTGTTTTTTTTGTAAAAACGTTTTTTCACAATCTAAGATGAAAACCACACGATTTTTTTCAAGAATTTCAAAGTTAAAGAATTTGTAATGATTATGTAACAGTTTCGATTTTGCGCAAGTTTTCAATTTCACGAAAACGATTTGCTATTGTCAACTACTTATAATTTCTACTATAAAGACGGAACTTGCAGATGCCATAACTATTAGATGGGGCTTAAAATATTTATGAAGGATATATAGCAGACGCTTCACGGTCACCGTAAAGAATTATTATAGTAACTTAGCTTTATCTAGAGCAATTTTGATTTATGCATAAAATGCATTGGGTATTACTCAATGCCTTTGAGGTATAAGGTCATCATTCGCCAAGCAGTAGTAGTGTGTTCCAGTCAAGGATTTGGTTGCTCGTGCCATTGTAATTTATGAAATGTTAATGATGCCCAACCAACCCGTCTTGAGCAAGCGTGGGGATCAATGCTCGTGCCTTCTCTTTATTGGAAGAGGCCTTCGCTCTGCAGTGGGACAATATAAGGCTGGTATTATATTATTTTGTATGCCCCAATTGGTAGAACATAGTGAACTGTGAACTGCAGTGGTGTTCTGTAAATATCTCACCGTGAAAACTTTAGTGAAGTGAGCTGTCAATAGTGTCAATCCTCTAGGGATCAGCCGATTGATTCTGTTAGAATCTCACCGTGAGAAGTTAGGTGAAGTGAGCTGTCATACCATCTGATTCTATACGGATTGACACTAATGACAGCTCACTTTAAGCTCACTTCACCTGAGTTATCACGGTGAGATTTTTACAGAATAGCTTTACTGGTGGAATGACAGCTCATTTGAAGCTCACTTCACCAAAGTTTTCACGGTGAGATTTTTTACAGAATAAACCTGCTGAACATGCACTGAACATTTTGCAAAGTATTTTTATATGTAGGTATCTAGGTACGTAGTTCAGCAATTTTATTTGATTTGTAAAATTGAAATGCATCAAATCTCTTGGAATAGTTGGTATTGGCGAGGTTTACTTCCAGCAAATGGACGGTATATTTGTTTTTCGACATAATATTAGAGCTGCGCTCACAACGTGAATACGGGAGAAATCCGATATTGAGGAAGCGAACGGATGAAAATAATTCCATATACTTTACCTAATAGCGTTTGAAATCATCGATATGAAAAGCAGCGGGGTAATTGTGTAATACACTGTCAGTTTAATTTTGACAGTTCAACAAGATTCATTGCGTTATTAACGTTGTTGAGCAGACACATTTTTCGAACATATGGAGCAATGGATTAGCAATATCCTTCAAAATGATCCATGATTGAAAAGTGACACGCAATTAAGGCGCAGGTTATAATTGCAGCGGCCTCCAGTCTGCTGATAATAAATGATTGAACAAACTTGTCTTTACGTTTACAAAGTGCTTCGTTCGAAGATTTACCTATATAAAAATTGCGCCCGTTGCATTTTAATGTAATAAGGGCTAGATGCTACTGGTGAATGGGCATTGTTCATATTTTTTTAAATGTTGTAATTGAAAAACCATTTCGAGGAATAGCGTTACTAATCATTATGGACTAATTAATTTACGAAAAATATTAATATTTATTGATATTTTTGATAAAATACGATTGACCTTCTGTGCCCTTCAAATTACGTCACCTGCGACCGTACAGTTTAGTATCGTTACCTCAAAAATAAAATAAAAAGTAAGTGGCAAGTATTGTCTACAATCCGTCAGTGGCAAGTGTAAAATTATAATATGTCAAAAATATATTAAATTTAAACATTCCGACTTGCCTCTTATTCATTTCGTTTATAAATCTGATTACATTGTTTCAACAATCGACAATATTTAATATATCGGAAGAGCTATGGAATACAAAAAAAAAATGGAATGAAAAAATTTAATAGATTGATACTTTGACACTTGATAGGTTGTGTTGACAGATTGAAATTTTTTATTTCTGTACTAGTGAGGCAACAGCACTTAATCTTTAGTGCCACTGATGACGTAACCTACCTTAAAAAATTTTAATTTTTAAATATTTATAAAAAAATTACTATTGAGCCAACCATCAAAATATTCAAATTAGTTTCTCAAAATGCTCAAAATTTTCAAAATAAAATCTTATGGTTAGAAATTTTGGACAATCCCCATTACATCGGAATATTGAGAACGAAGCATAAAGCGTATATTTATTAACAAACTGCGTTCACCAATTCCTCTGCCATGAGAAGAGATAAAGGCTAGACTATATCTTCTGAAATTTGACTTTTCTCACGTTCAGCAATAGAACGCGTGGCTAAATGTTGACGTCACATAGGTACCTATCAATAGCACTATTATAACGTCACAATATCATCACAATAGTATCAATAATTAATCAGCCTGTACAAATGTTTAAACCACAATTCAAATGAACAACCACAATCTAATGAACACTGAATAAGGCTTTGTGCAGACTAACGAGCATAATTTGGCAAACGGCGGTACATCTGGTTCGGACGGCCGACAGTCCATTTGCCAAGTTTTAGCCATCTAGTTGAAACCTAACTTTACCTTGACAAACTTTGATATATAAGGATATTGCTATGTAGTTTGATTCAAATTTTGTCACAAATGAGTTCATCGAGATTTTGTTAACTAAACTCCGATGGAGCCCAAAAGGCGGTAAATGCTTTAGATATTAAATTATAAATGGCGTTTATTTTGTAAATTACTCTTTTTTTTTTATTAAAGCTAAAGGATCAGTTCGGGGTTTCCTATCAGGCTTTCTGAGAAGACACACCGAAACAAAGTTAAAGTCTCAAAAGTCCATACAATTAGATTGAAATGAGAGATCATAATTATGAAGGCCATGTAGGTATCGTAAATTATGATCATTCTTTAATGTCTTGGTATCGATATGATTGGTATCGTATGGAGACAGACTCCCCTCTACTTTCAACTAAATATTCTAAGAATAACTAAGCTAGAATGGTGCTTTGATTTTACTGTCAAATAAGTTCAAATAGAGGAAGAGACCGCCTGCCTGGATACTTGAGAAATAATGAACGAACTTAAAAATACTCGTATACTCGTAAAATCTTCTCGTATAGGTCTCGAGAGGAGACATATTTGCAAGCGGCGGTAAGGCCCCTCTTTGAGGAGTGGCTAGAGAGGCGTCACGGCGCCCTCACCTACCGCCTGACGCAGGTCCTCACCGGACACGGATGTTTCGGGAGGTTCCTGCACATCATCAGGCGGGAGGAAACGCCCGGGTGTCACCACTGCGAGGATCGCCCAGAGGACACGGTGGAGCACACGGTGGAGGTCTGTCCCGCTTGGGCAGAGCACCGCCGTGTCCTCGTAGAGGCGATCGGCAGCGGCGGCGACCTCTCGCGCCCGGCCCTGGTCCAAGCCATGGTCCGGGGCGAGAGGGATTGGGAGGCAGTCACCTCCTTCTGCGAAGCTGTCATGCTAGCGAAGGAGGTGGCGGGATGGGCGAGGGAGAGAGCTGAGAGAGCCGCCCGTCCCAGCCGCCGCGGTAGACGCTCCGGGCGTCGGGAGCCGCGTGACGACTCCCGGCCACCGTAGGCGCGGGCCTGCGGACGGCGAGTAATGGGTAGCTCGCCGTCCGATCAGGACCAGGCCCGTGCCGGACGGCGCGTATGTGTTCCAC
Organism: Gortyna flavago; assembly: GCA_963669345.1. Classification (NCBI taxonomy): domain Eukaryota; kingdom Metazoa; phylum Arthropoda; class Insecta; order Lepidoptera; family Noctuidae; genus Gortyna; species Gortyna flavago. The sequence continues at coordinate 5,467,472 of OY770148.1, forward strand.
GCGCGCCTCAAAGAGATGTCAGCATTGAACGGAGGGGCCCGTCAGGGCCGAAGCCTGCCGGGGCAGCGGGATTGTCCGAAAGGGTTACCGCTGCCCCGGAATATAAAGGGCTAAGGAAGGAACACGGATGGGTTTTAGTCAGTAAGAGTCTGACACTCCCTTCCGCTCCACCCAGAGCGGGAGGGGTCATTTGATGATTTCCCATCCTTAAAAAAAAAAAAAAAGACATATTTGCAACATATGTAATGAATCTACGTATTCCTAGAAAATGGCACATCAAAGAATCTTGTTAAAATACGTTTCATTTCAAGCAAAGATAGAGGTTTCCGGGAAGAACTACCCGTAAATGTCGTTTGAGGTAGATAATTAAATTCTTGGGAGGCATGTTTGTTTAGGGAATTGTTGCTCTGCGAGTGTAGTTTTCTTGAAAACTAAGAGCCAGTTTTACAGAAAGCCTTAGCACACCTTCGCGAATTACACTAAGAAACATTAGGTACTACATTATGTCGCGAGTAGCGGAACATCATGCAGGAGAGTCAGTTCAATTGTAGCAATCGGAGCAAAATGTCGTCGCTTTTGACTAACCCCCTTACTAATAAACATTGTATAGCGTCTGTATAGTTACACAACGCTTTGTCTTCTTCTTCGAAAGTCAAATTACTGACGACTGAAAGAGAGAAATCGGTGTGTAACTATTCATCTGATATAATACGTTTATTAGTAAGAGGGTTAGTAAATACAGTAAAGGTACTTCGGACCTCTAATATAGTTTTTCCGTAAAATCATAATTGTTTAACAATAAAATAAAAAAGGTTCGCCTTATAAACTTGTGGAATGTCACAGATACTTGCGAAACAAACGCGGCACCGCAACAATACAGCAGGCTGATCGCAGAGGCGTAACTGGCTTCCGAGGATCGACGAAATCGCGCGGGAATCAAATCTGTGCGTACAGATAGTTTCGCTTGTCCTACAACGGACAGTCATGTCGGAACTACTGCGGTTTCGCTTTTATGGTTTCGCGGCGGTTATGTGATACCTGGCTGACGCATCAGCCTCTGCACATCGAAACTACATCCAAGAGCTGTCATTGTCAATATTTCACAATAATGATGACAATAACAGTTCTCACTCCCCGTTTAGATGTGCTGATCGTGTTCTGTTTCATTGGTGAAATGTCCCCTAAACTATAGATTTCCATCCGTCTGACAAATAAAAATAAAATAGGAATGTATTCAAGATTTTTTGGCTATTTTCTTTTAATATCTACTTTGCTTACTACCTTCTTTTTTATAGTGATAATCTTTTCACATTTAAATTCGTGAAAGCTATACCAATACCTCGTTTAGATGTGCTAAGCGAGATTCTGTCCAAAAATATGCAGATCACATACTCTTAGTTTAGAGGATGTGAGCTGCATATTTTTAGTAGATATTACATAGTTGCATAAAACTAAGTAAATTCCTAAAATTCTCGTGTCAAAGGAACTGGTGAATATTTTGAGGTGCCGAAACTTTGAGTTGCTGTCTAAATGGCTCGGCGGACCACAAGAGCCATGTGGGGATCAAACCGGAATGAATCGTATTTTATACTATGTAGACAAAGTTCTAAAAATGTCTATTTTTGTTTATTTGGGAAGTTTTTCTATATTTGTCGACGCTTCTTGATGGTTCAGTAGTTGTATTTAATTAAGTTTAAGGTAATCTTTTTTCTTATCAAAAATTTCCAGATCTCTCTAGGAGAACATCCTTTCTCTCTGCCTTATTTACTCTCTGTTGCAATCGATCACTACTGTTTGGTCCTTAAAGACCTGAAGGAAATTCAAACTTAGGCATCCATTAAGATAAGTTAATAAGTAAAGGAATGTTAGATAAAAATGAAATGTTAGAAGGAAGGTGGAATGATAATTTGCTAAGCTGATTTAACTATCACCCTGCTAGACTGACGTCAGAAATGAAGATCATCATCAAAGATTTTTCTAAAATCGATTAGGTTTTATATTTTATAGGAAGACGCGAACATTATTGTAGTAACGTCTGTACAAACACTTACAAGTCAATCATATTTTATGAAGATACGAGTAGGCCAAAACAAACTCAGTCTCTTTTATAGTCCAGACATAATCTTGTTCAGATTATATGAACATGAAGATTGGTGTCTTAAATTGTCTTTTGAGGAAAAAACCACACAGATTGAGTGGACCTGTCTAGTCAGTGCACGCATTTGTCAATTATCGTGCAGCTCAACTCAGAGTTTAAAGAGCTGAACGATTAAACGAACAATACCAAAGAAAGGACATTTGTGGGCCGAATAAATAACTCAAACTGCCAGACAAACATAAAATTTACTGAAGGAAACAAAAACAATTACCCACATAGTCCTCACATTCACAATCATTAAAATTAAACTTGCCAACACATTATAATTATCCAAGTGCTGAAATAAGGTGCTAGAAATGACATTGTTATAGTGCTAATAAGTATCATAATTGCTTCATATAAATGAATAAGGAAAGTAAGAATTTCATTGGTAGCAATAAAACGCGAAATGTAAACTGAGCCCAAATTACATGGGACTTAAAAATAGCTGGCGAATATGGATGTACAGACAGCACATCAAGCTACTACATTCTGTCAAATTTATTAAACAGTTTTTCAACGTTATCGGTAAAGCATAAAGTACAAAGTTGATTGGGAAAATTTTACAGTTCGGGTAGCTTGATGTGCTGGCGTCTGTACTCTATGTAGGTACACCTCTACTTAACCTTTTGGGGATTTTAGGCGTGATTTTATGTTAAAGGGTCGAAAATTATTACACATACAGGAACGTCACGCCGGGATGAAACGTATCCGATGTCCAGATCATGGACTACCTGCATGCCAACATTGGAATCCGAAAAGGAGACAGAAAGAGTTACTTTCGCATTTATAATATTAAGTATATGGAAATGTGGATGGAATTTTCTTTGTTTCTATCATTCACAATTTAAGAGACATGCATACGCACTGACAAACGGTTAAAGCCTACACTTTGCTCCCTAAAACCTTTTTCAAGGTATATAAAGTTCGCCATGACTAAATTAAATACAGTTGCAAGTTAAAGGGTATTGACACACGATATTTTTAAAACTTGTTGACAGCTAGACTGGTGGCAGATTTATTGGTAAAACTTCTCGATTTTAGTTCAACCCAATATGTGGTAGATTGATTTGAGAAATAGATTTTTTCGGAACTTTTCTTATTAGGCGCTACCAATCTGAAACTTGCGATTTATTAGAGAAGTTTCTGTTATGACTGCGAAAATGTATGATCACGAAAATATACTAAATTATAAATGTTATGAATTTTCTCCGTAAAGTCATAGTCAATGCATGGCTCAAAAGGTTAGTATAAATGGCAAAGTAATGCACGTTTTATGGCAGTATAACCCCGGCGCAAAAATACGAGGTGCATTCAATAAGTACCTAGCCTCATCGCCAGAGGGCGCTGTAGTTTCAAAAGAGTTTTACCACAGTGTAGCACATTCTTTTTAATTCTTTTTTCAAATTTTCATGCCAATCCCTTCATTTGTTTTAATTTGACAACTTATGGAAGCGAACGCGTCGATCGGTTTTACAAAAATGGAAAAAGAGCAATATCGTTCGGTGATTCGATTCCTATTTTTGGAAGGGAAAACGCGCATCGAAATAAAAGAGCGCTTGGATGCTGTGTACGGTGACTCTTCTCCATCGATGGCCACCGTCAAGAATTGGTTCAACGAGTTTGCACGTGGCCGTACGTCGGTTTTTGATGAACCACGTCCAGGTGCACCGAAAACAGCTGCTACGGAGGAAAAAATTAAAAAAAAACCATGATCTCGTATTGGCAGATCGCCGATTGAAGGTTAGCTGAGACTAGCTGAGACTGTAGGTATTTCAGAAGGAACAGTGCATCATATTCTTCACGAGGAACTCAGCATGAGAAAGCTGTCGGCGCGATGGGTGCCGCGTTTACTCACACCAGAAAACAAGCGCAACCGTGAGACCACATCGGAGATGTGTTTGGCGCTGTTTAAGCGGAATCCAGCCGAGTTTTTGCGTCGTTTTGTGACGGTCAATGGAACCTGGATCCACTGGTACACACCAGAGACCAAGGAGCAATCAAAACAATGGATCCAGACCTGGGAACGTGCTCCAAAGAAGGCGAAAACTGTAAAATCGGCCGGAAAAGTTATGGCTACCGTTTTCTGGGATTCACAAAGTGTGATCTACATCGATTACCTCGAGAAGGGTAAAACAATTACAGGGCTTTACTATGCCGATTTATTGGGCGATTCGACGCCGAATCAAAGAAAAAACGACCCCATCTGGCGAAGAAAAAAATGCTGTTTCACCACGACAACGCACCGGTTCACACGTCTGCCGTTGCCATGGCCAAATTGGTCGAATTACGCTACGAATTGCTGCCCCATCCACCGTATTCTCCAGATTTGGCCCCTTGTGACTTCTTTCTGTTTCCTAATCTGAAAAAGTCACTCGCCGGGAATAGATATGGATCAAATGAGGAGGTCATCGCCGCCACGGAGGCCTATTTTGCAGAGTTTGACAAAAACTATTTTTCGGACGGTTTAAAAAAGTTGGAGCAAGTGCTGGGCTAAGTGTATCGAACTAAAAGGAGACCATGATGAAAAATAAATTGCCACTTTTCCAAAATTTTCGTTTACTTTTTGTAGGCTAAGTATTTATTGAATGACCCTCGTATGTATTCTACATGTTGTGTCTATTATACTGTTTTGGTTTATCGTTAGAACTAAAACAAGTTGTATACACATTTGTAGAAAACTTGTCAAAAAGGTGAACAATACATCTCTAAAACAGACACATGCATGATGATACTTGTTTGATGACCTGAAAGTAGCTGGGACAGACTGGATGCGGAAGGCGGAGAACAAGGTGTTGTGGCACAGCCTGGGAAAGGCCTAAGTCCAGCAGTGGACTGCGATAGACTGACTAAATTGATTGATTTTGACATGTTTGAAACAAAGTCAATGCATGTATGATAGATAAATGTGTCATACACGAATTTTTTTTGATAAGTCTGTTAATTTTTTTGGTAAAAACAAGTATCACAACTTGTTTAAAGGTGCAAACGCGGGGTAAGGCTGGATTCACAGCTGGATTCATGAGGCAGAATGTGGCTATTGATATATTTAAATTGGATGAAGTATAAATCTTTCTTTTTGCATTATAATTGATATTAGCTGCAGCCGCTGCTTCGTAAAAGCATTGTCAGTTTTCCGAATTGAAAAAAAATCTAGCGTCTATCTCAGTTTTTACGGCAAAAAAATAACTCATTTGAATGAAATTAGCCAACACAGTAACTTGACATTGACAAAAGAAATATGCAATAATTAAGCACATTTCTTGCAGTGAAAAGTCTTTCGTTTAAAAGCTAGAAGGTCCATTTAAAATTAAGACATAAAGTTAATTAAACCTAACCTACCTACGGGAAATATCAGAGGGATACCAGGAAAATGCCTCAGTTTCTTACCTAATATGTGTGTTAATGGTTGCAATTAAAAACAAATAAGAAGTAATTTCTATTGCACCCAGGGTGACGAGAAACAGGAAACCAGCAGTAATTGCTTTTTATTGAGCAGAAAATTCAAAGTCTTTGCACCGTGATTAAATCATCGCGATATCGTGATCTGCAGTTTTAAAGTAGATTGTGGAACCAGAAGATAAACCCAGCCACAAAACCTTTATGCATAAAGATGTTACAACGAATTCACCCCCAATACGGGCTTTACCTCCTAGAAGGATGATGTGTGTCTCTTTTGTGCATTAGGTAGGTACTAAGACCTCAAATTAGGTGGGTGTGGATGTGATCCTCTGTGTCCCAAAACTTGCAGTCAAAGTGATCTCTGCGCTATCATCAACGACGCCGTGGAAGTGGTGGGGTGGATCTGAGACAAGTTGTGCCAGCGACTACAAGAGACGGAAGAAGAAGGTGGGTAATTGAATCTTCCTGCTTCTTTCAGGTTATAAAACAAGTAGCTACCTTGCATTTTGTACGTCATAACTTCCTTGGTCATCTTCACAAAGTAAACATACCAATTTAACAAGATTACCTCTTGAGTACCAAACAAAATGTCTCATACAGGCCCAAAACTACATGTCGCACCCGCACAAAACTGTTATGGGCCGCAAAAATCTGCCATCAAGCGGACTCGAACCCACAATGTCCTGTAACGCGCCCGAAAGCACTTGCAAAGTATTTAGGACCTCCATTCACAAGGGTAAGACCACTGTGGACTTACTCAGTTTATTACTTCAAGTTTTGTTACCCGTGTAAAACAATTTTGGGACATACAAAGTGTTTATATGTAGAAAAACTTGCTTCTGCCCGCCATTTCAGTCGCATGGAATTCGTTCAGACACCACAATGTACTAAAGGCACAGCCACATTTGCTGCATAGGTACCTACCTACGTTATTACTTTATTCTCGTTTAGCGTCCTTCCTGACTAATTTTAGTTTGTATTACTAATTAGTTTTGCTCGGCTCATAAGGGTCGTAGCGTGATGTCAAATAGTTTATATCCTTCTTCGAAAATTAGGCTATCAAATGAAAAAAAAAAAATTCAATCCGTCTGATGGTAGTTCCAGTGATCGGCGCGTTCAAACAAAAACTGGCCAATTACGTGTCGGACTACGCACAATGAAGGGTTCGTAGTTGGAATGAATTTATCCCAAGAACAAACTTAACATTGTAGTTGAAAAACATGTTCTCCCATACATTCCAACTGAAACTGTAAGTACAATATTGAGAGATTTACCATGTTGTTTCAAGATCATAGACTTCTTATTAATTTTCCTGTTATCTATAGGTATAGGACTATTTTCTGTATTTTTTTCAAAATTTTATGCTCAGTATTTTCGGAGATAAGGGAGGGGGGGAATGGTAAATTTCCGTCTATTGTCTTAAATAACTTTAATACAATTTACTTTAAAATTATGAAAAAAATATATTTCAGATCCTCACGGTAAGCTCTTGATATGTCACACGGTACAGATTGCGAAACTTTTTTTTTAAATTGTCTATTTACCCCTCAAAAATTACTCCTATTTTCAAAACTCATTTATTTACACGTCTGTGTTTGGGTCACAGAGTTTCATATGTGTACCAAATTTCAACCTAATCGGTCCATAAGATTCGGAGCAAATTGACTGTGACAGACGGACAGACAGACATACAGAGTCACAGACACACGAGTGATCCTATAAGGGTTCCGTTTTTTCCTTTTGAGGTACGGAACCCTAAAAATCACGAACAATTCTTCAGTTTTTTTTTTTAAATATTTTACAGTTAAGCCTAGAATAAGGAACATTTAGAAGAGACTTCTCCTTCTTCGTCTTTCTTTCTTTTATACTTGGGACTGAAAAGGGATTGCAAAAAATATTAACCTTTTGAGACCTAGAAATTATTGTATGTTTAAAACTTCCGGATCGTAAAAATGGTAGACTAGGCATGAAATTAAAGAGGAATTTGTAGTTCTCTTGGGTCGTCATTAAAATATTTTGTTCAACCTCCATCATAATAGGCTACAGCTAGGGTATAGGCGTCTAGTCTGCCTAGGCAAGGAACGTGAAATTCTTCATAGACACTTGAACAGTCCAACTAAAAGCTTGCCACTAAAACACAGCTCGGGAAACGAATTGCTAAAAAGCAGCCCGCATCTCTCTCGTTTCTGTATTACGTCCTTCTTGGGCGTTTCCACTCACATCTCGTATATAGTCACCTTTCATTCATACAATTAACATGGCCAAACCATCTAAACATACTCTTTTCAATTAATATTTTGCACCAAATTGCAATTGTTGCGGCGACCTCGTACCGAAAGACGTAGCGTTGGAAGGCCTCCCACAAGGTGGACCGATGACCTGGTGAAGGCCGCAGGAACTCGTTGGATGCGAGAAGCACAGAACTGGTCAAAGTCGTGGTTCTTGGGGGGTATGTCCAGCAGTGGAAGGTTTTCGGCTGAAATGAGGAAGATGATGACCAAATTTTTCCAAAATTGTTAGAAACAAAATTGACTTTGAACCTCCAGAAAATTAATAATAATAATAATAATACATTTATTTCAGACCTTAAGTCCATAAAACAATACACATTACAATTTTATACACAAAAACATACATATATATAATAAACATATACACTAAAACAACTTATTTTAAATAATGGAATGACGCACGATGAGTGGTCATCCAGTGCCACATCATTGGACTGTCTATCCTGTCGGCTATAGCCACCAAGCTGTTGGAGCTGTCGCGTACTCGCCGCATCAGGGATGCTATCCGTGTCCGCATCAGTGCGTAAAAATCTGGCACGCCATTCTCCGCGAACATCGCCGATGCACTGCAAAAGCGCGGCAGTCCCAACATAACTCTGAAGGCGTTATTATATTGGACTCGCAGAGCATTGTACGAGCTTTTTGTATAGCTGACCCATAGGGCACACGCATTAAAATTATAATTAGTTGAGTAGCGAATTTCATTAATTCTCAATAGCCGACAGTCATCTTACGGATATTTTTCGCAGTTGTAGTTTCTTCAAGTTGAACCAGATTATAGGTACGTGTATTTTAGAATTGGGGTCAGTTCGTCACTAGGCTACGCCTGATCTGCCAGGTCAAATATGTAGTTACTAGACAGGACAGTGTCCATACAACATCATTTTATATATCAAAATACAAAAACCGTTTATTCAAACTAGACTGAAAAACAGCACTTTTTGAACGTGACAATTACATAAGACAGTCTCCCAAAACGCCCGTCCTTCATCACTTCCTAGTGTTTTAGCTGGGAAGTAGAGTGGCGCAACAAACTCCCCAGCAGCACATCTACCATTACTCCCTATAAATTTCACAACAAATGTATGACCGGTACGATGGGCAAAATTAATACAAATGGGTAACAATTCAATTTGACAGATTATTCTCCGACGTTATTCAACGCACAAACCGACACGCTCCAGCAGTTCCATACATTAGTTGGGCGGCCTTCGGTTTAGGCTCCCGTATACCTAATTCTGAGGTGCTCACTGAGATATATGCAATTAGATTATTTAGTGAAAACTTCTTTAGGCGCGACCCCTAAAAAAAGAATTTAATTATACCGTGTGCAGTTTCGATGATTTTCGTTAGTTAATTTACTTTGACCCTGTAGAGACAAATTACTCGTCTTTTAAAAGCCTACAAGGAAAAGGGTACACAAAAAGTACATTGTATTGTTGTGGAAAGTCTGGACATAAACAGATTACATCCCCTTGCACTTAACGTTATAACAAAACAAAAGAAAATCTCATAACAAAGAAAGTTCCGTGCGAATCCGAAGAGAGCCGAAGTGTGCCCGAACTGCCCCGATTTTGCCCGTACAGCCCGCAATGTCACAGTGTCAAGAGAAAAGTATCTTAATTACAATCAGTGCTTATGTAACCGCACAAGTTATGAACGCTGAGGCAATGAAACGATGTCTGAGTCTGGACTTTTGCAAATTAAAACGGTAATTGAATCCAAATTTGTAAGTTAAATAGAATATATAACTAAATTAACCTACCGCTGTCCAGTCTTAACACAATAACAAGATGGTGTCTAAGAGAAGAATGTTTAAGTATCTGATGAAAGTGTAAACAAACCCTGTTCAGCGCCCTAATTGCGTACCACACGATCAATCCTAATCTGAATGATTTTGAAGGATACCTACTGCTAATCCATTGCTTCATAATGTATTTGTCTGCTCCATAACGTAAATAACGCAATGAATGTTGTTGTACAGAGGCCAGCAAATCAAGCTACTCCAATCTGTCAAATTGTCCCAATTGAATATGAACCTTATTCCTTTGTGGTAAAGTTGAAAATCTATCAAAGAAATTTGACAGATTGGGGTAGGTTGATGTGCTGGCCTCTGTACTGTCAAAATGAAAGCAATTGTTAATGTAGTGTGTTACGCAATTACGCCGCAGGTTAAATTATTACTCATTAAAGGTAATTATTAACACATGAGTCTGTAATTAGGTTTTAATAATAGATTTAAAAAAAAAATTCAACAATAGTTATTAAAAAAAAATAGATTGTAAAGTCGGTTTACGGACGATAATTTTACGTGATAACGTCATATGAGAGAGATTCGTCACAAGCCGAACGCTTAGGCCGATCGTGCCTCTCTATCGCTTCTACCGCGCTCTCGCTTACACGCTCGGCTCAGGCGGAACGTGACAATGAGTCATGCTTTTTCGTGCGTGCATTCGGTGTTCTACGATTTATAAGACGTTATCACGTCAAAAACAGAATAAATTCTAATTGAAAATTTTTTGTTGAAGTTAATAAAATGAAAATGTCAATTGTCAACTGAAAAACATGTTTTAGGTGATTAAAAGTTAAGTTAAAATAAAATCAAAGCACTTTTGTAAGCAGTATTGATCCATTAGTCAACATTTTCTCAAGTTTAAAAATTACAAAGTCTCACCATTTTCCCTGACAGACTTTTAACTAAACTAACAACTTTTGTCTCAATTTACCAAACTCTCTCAATGCACTTCAAGTGGGTCAATAAATTTGCCACCGTGTGTACAAGCACTAAGAAACTTGAGAACATCAAACCAGCGATACTGTTTACTTTTCAACATGGCAGTGGAGTGTTTAACTTGGTATCCAGTTTACTTACGACACGTGTAATATCCAGCGTAAATTGTTCTGACGGATTGTATTAACAAATGTTTGGTCAAATATTTGGGACTGTTTGCTAGGTGAGGAATGTGGGATCATGACGTAGTTGAATTTATATTAAATGTGTGGAAGATTTAGTAGGTAGGTACAGAGGCCAGCACATCAACCTACCCCAATCAGTAATTTTTTTTGATAGATTTTCAACTTTATTACAAAGGAATAAGGTTCATATTCAATTGGGACGATTTGACATATTGGAGTAGGTTGATGTGCTGGCCTCTGTACTACGAGTTTAGGAGCTGAAAGAGCTTCTTGTGAGAGGTCGGGGGTACGGGCCCAGAATTATTTTACCAGTTTCACGTTAGCATGCGAAGTGAGTTGCCACGTGGTACACATTTACCCAAAAATAGTATCTGCCCAAAAATCAGACATGATCTTAAGGAATGGTCACTTGGCAGACATTTCTGATTACAGCCCTCTCACACCCTGAATCTCCTTATGCCTTATCCCATTTATGACGACTGTGTACTTTGTTGCGGGAACCATTTACATTAATCCTAATAATCACACTAATATTACAAAAGTGAAAGTTTGTGAGTGTGTGTGTTTATGTTTGTTACTTCTTCATGCTCAAACGGCTGGACCAATTTTGATAAAATTTTGTATGGAGGTAGCTGACACCCTGGATTAACATATAGGCTTTTTATTCTGATATTCTCACGGGATCGAAACTTATGCGGGTGAAACCTCGGGGCGGGGGTCGTGTAAACTAGCAAGTTTACACTAAATAAAGACCCCATTCAAGGCTCACCTTGACCAATTAAAACAGTATTCCCACACACGACTATAAGCACGAACGGGGAAGCGTAAAACCTTACAAATATAATCGCGTGCGAATGAGCGTGCAGGCTTTCCCGCGCGCAATCCTGTACGTTCCAAAGCACGCGCGATAGTGCGTGTGTGGACAAATGGACAATTGATATATGTCGTGTCTATGTATATTCTTCTGTGCGTACATAAAATAAATAAACTTTCCGGAATAAGTTCTCTAAATGATGGCGTAAATCGCATTAAAATCCATTGATTGACGTTCATAAGTGTTTGTTGCACAGTGTGTGAGTGTGCAATAAAGTCGAGTATGTACAGCATTTGCTGATGGATTGTGTCCGAAATAAAGATGTACGTGAATCACTCATGATCGAGCTAAAACTAAATAGGTTAAATGTAGGCTTAATACAGTCCATTTTATCTTTACCATGTTCAGAGACCACTAAAATATTGTGTGAGTTAACGACAGTACCTGTTGAGTGATTCAATTGCGTTTGTATTTATGCCTAGGTTTATGTAATAAATATTATTACATAATTAATAGATGAAAATTCAATGTATGTAGGTATCTTGTAAAAGGATATGATGGGGTTGGCATATCTAAGATAAAAACCCCTAATTAAAAACAGAAAAAAAAAGTGTTAGTACAAACCATATCTACCTACATACAGAAATAAAATCATTTATCATTATTGCATACTTTAGGCCACGCACAGGTAGACAAGAAAAATCGACTTTCTTTTCTGCTAAGTATTTTTAATTGTTAACGGTTTTGGTGTTTAAAAAACGGAAAAGGCTGTCATTACGGAGCGCTAGGCAATAAAGATGCCAGTTGCTGTCGGTGACAGATTCAATTAAACCTTCGTCGGCGCATCATCGCTTAACATCTTTTGAGATAAAAATTAAACGCTGCAAGGTTCTGCATCCACATTTTCTCTTGCAAAGCTGTAATAATTTTCCATTAAATTACACCGTCAGAAGTTGACGCCCTAGGAAGACATAATAGTGACCTTATTGGTGACGTTCTTTAGAAAGACCAGGTGCGTAGATTGCGTTTCACCGAATAGTACCTATAGCATTATGTTGGCAGCAATGTATATCTACTACTTCTAATTCTTCACCACTCCTTAATATTTTGGGCATGATTCCTAACACGGAAACCTTATAAATCTTAAAAAAATCCGCAGAATCGTCTTCCCATATCTCTATCTTGACAGACATGGGCACAAAACACTTATACTCCTAGCGGAGGACAGGGTAGCCAACATTATAACATAATAAGTATTTGTTGAAACGCACTCTAGTACTCGTACGTGCGTGTATGACCACAGATTATGACATGCTAACTGCGTAACACACTATCAATCATAACCTTAAATCATTTTATAGGATATTGCTAATCCATTGCTTCAATGTTCGAAAAAAAATCTGCTCAACAAAGTAAATAATGCAATGATAGTTGTTGAACTGTCAAAATTAAAGTAATTCCTACTGTTAGTGTATTACGCAATGAGGGGCACAGGTCGATCGGTCAGGTTAAGCTACGCTTGCCGCGGTTGGTCTGTGGATGGGTGACCATCTTTACATACCGAGACCCCTCCGTGCCTCGGAAAGCACGTTAAGCCGTTGGTCCCGGCTGTCATTCGTGGATCTTTGACAGTCGTTACGGGTAGTCAGAAGCTCGAAAGTCTGACAACCAGTCTTACCAAGGGGTATCGTATTACCCAGTAACTGGGTTGTGGAGGTCAGATAGGCAGTCGCTCCATGTAAAATACTAGTATTCAGCTGCATCCGGTTAGACTGGAAGCCGACCCCAACATAGTTGGGAAAAGGCTAGGCAGATGATGAGTGTATTACGCAATTACCCTCGCTGATGTATGAAGGTAAACAAAGTAGAAAGAGTATGCAAGGATCGCAGCAGGTGGCGTTCTCTTTTGTGCCTACCTCACATGGGTGTGTAAATTACATTAATCATTTTTAATTACCGCCCTGAAGAAGCCCTGGAGGCCTACCATGATCTATTTAAAAACGATTCAAAAGCAAGACATTTCAGTTTAGGTTCTCTGCATCGTTCACAGTCGTACCATGACGTCCAATACACTCAGCGGCATTTGGATCGTTGAAAGTGAATGAGCGTTAAGAGCTCGTGGTAGGTATCCAGATGGCACGGCCTAAATTGAATTGTTAAACTGACGTCATGGTACCAATTAGCAGAACATTTCAGTTTAGGTCCTAAAGTGGATCGCGTTAAGAGCTCGTGGTAGGTATGCTGATCATGATCAGCATCACATAATTCGGAATAAACATTAGTCTCCAGTGGACGTTAGACTATGCGACTACGATGCGATATTGTTTTAGTTAAGGCGTAATGTTTGTAAAATTGGTGGAAATGGGGAATATTGTCCAAGAATTTACATGCCCGTTATTTTCCGTAGGTACGGTCAACAAAAGAGATAAGTACGCAAGATCGTCCGATATAGTTGAAGTTTAGTAAGAAAACGATGGATGTTGTCGACTGAAATTTAACTTCATAAATGAGCTGTTTATTTTCTATTAATACAATTCAATTTTATTCGAAAACATCCATCGGTGTCTTACTAAGCTTCAACTATATCCGACGATCCTGCATACCTATTTCTTTTGTTGACTGTACATACTACGCCTTGGGATGGGCAACTAGCCTCATATTTCTGACTGTACCGACTCCTTGACAATTCAGATGCGCCTGTAAAACTAAAATAGTTTGAGTTTGTTCGTTCAACCAGTGCAGTGCGTTAGGTACTACCACCTACCAGCTTGATGCCAATAAATGGACACTGCAAATCTTAGCTACCAGATGTTTTAATAATTCAACTAGGTAGGTAGCTTGGGTAGCTGCATGAATAAGCAACTAACACTTTCAAAAGAGCGTTGCTCTTTAACCCTATGGGTTCGATGTTATTTTGACGTATTATGTTCGATATGTCATCCAACTTAGATAAGTAAGTACATGTAACAAAACAAGGTAAGTAAAAAACAAAGAAATACAAAATGGACACTCGTAAGATTCAGCTCATTTACCAGACGACATCTGGACAACAAACGCTCGACCAATATGGAATACATAAAAACCCAATAAAAATATGGAAATCGAATCCAAACTGGCCGTTTCTTTGCAGTAAAAGAAACGTCAACGTATGTATAACCTTCTTTATGAGAGAAACAAAACACAATCTGCATTCAACAAAATCTTCACGTTCCCGTATAATACAAAGGTCGAACTTCTGTTACTCTGAAATAAAAGGTACAGTTATCAGCATAAATACATTTGCGCAAGATACAAAAACTTAGTATTATCGAAACCATATATACTATTACAGTCATTACAAAGTCAACAGCAGTCAAAATAAAAAAGTTGCAGTCTCAAGATTTTTGCACCTTTCTTGCCATCAACGTCTCAATTCTCCTGTTAACGGTAACTGATAGACATTACGACCCGTTCTAACATTGATATAGCCCATCCCTCTTCTCCAAAAAGGATTGATATAACGCATTATTGAGCACCAAAGAGCATATAAAGTCAGAGCAAATCCGTGATAGCGGCCTATAATAAATCGTTGGACTAAGCTGTCAAACGTAAGATTTATCTTTGGAAACACACGGGGTGCTGTG
Organism: Gortyna flavago; assembly: GCA_963669345.1. Taxonomy (NCBI): domain Eukaryota; kingdom Metazoa; phylum Arthropoda; class Insecta; order Lepidoptera; family Noctuidae; genus Gortyna; species Gortyna flavago. Next base: position 5,482,655 of record OY770148.1, read on the forward strand.
GTGTTCATTTTGGGTTTTCTTGCTGGGTGTTGGACGATTGTGGTGGACTGTTTTTGTGTTGTGAAGTTGGTAGTTTGGGTTTTAGTGCATTGTTGAGTGTTTGATAAAGCAACAAAATGCCACAGTGAAATTTACAGTTCTGGATTATCAACCTAGTTGCTATCTATAAGTACCTTTATATGAGAGGCCCAATAGGCCTAAATAATAACAGCCGCACTGGTCGATCGGCCAGGTTAAGCTACGCTTGCCGCGGATAGTTTGTGGATGGGTGACAATCTTTACATACCGAGTCCCCTCCGTGCCTCGGAAAGCACTTTAAGTCGTTGGTCCCGGCTGTTATTCGTGGATCTTTGAAAGTCGTTACGGGTAGTCAGAAGCCCGAAAGTCTGACATTCAGTTAAGACTGGTTGTCAGACTTTCGGGCTTCTACCCCTCGATACCCCTTGGTAAGCCAAGGGGTATCGTATTACCTTTAACTGGGTTGTGGAGGTCAGATAGGCAGTCGCTCTATGTAAAATACTGATATTCAGCTGCATCCGGTTAGACTGGAAGCCGACCCCAAAATAGTTGGGAAAAGGCTAGGCAGATGATGATGAAGTACCTTTCCATACGTTACAATGATCTAGTAAACCCTGAACTAGATATAGACTTATCTTAAACCTTAGAGGACTCTGCATGATATTATTATTAAACTTTTGGCAAGTCGGTCTTGGTAAACGGCGTCATTCCTCTATCCAACCCCGTTTTAAAAACGCGGTCTACCCAACAGTATTCTTTAACAACCATTCTCTTACAATTCCGTTACGAAACCATCCGATAATACCCGAAACATAATAATTATGCACGCGAGAAAACCAATCAGAAATTCTATTAAGAGTCACATGTTGAGTTGTGCATAAGAACTCATAGTACGAGTAATTGCGATACGTTTCTAGGTATTCAACAACACGCCGCGTGTTACAGTCTTCTCAGGGAAATATGTCGAGCAGGAACGCTGGGGTTACGAAACAGAATTTATATGCTAGAGGAAATCAGATAGGGAATTAGGGTTATAATTTAATAAGGAATACGCCTTTTAGGCAGGGGCGAAGATTATCTTTCTTGAGAAACAGAGTTAAGTTTTAACTCATAAGCATAGCATAGCATAGGTAATCAGCCAACAATGTTCCCACTGCTGGCCTAATCAGGCCTCCTCTCTTCGAAAGTGAGTGGGCTATAATCTACCACGCTTTCCCAGTGCGGGTTGGTAGAATGATGTCACATGTCTTCGAATTTTTGGTTCTAGGACTTGCCGGTTTCACGATGTTTTCCTTCACCGTTTTGAGAGCAGTGGTGAAGAAAAATAATTTTCACAAAGTAAAGCGCCTGTCTGGATTCGAACCCACCTATCACTGCTCACTATAGTTTAACTGTTTGATACCTCCTTTATTAAGTCCATGAGAATAATCTCAGATAGAATGACAAAAAAATAACGTGTACGTAAGTATAGTATACCATCTACTGCTTTTGTAGGAAACACTGGAGGATCAAGACTAAGGTAGCATACCAATAGGAGGCACTTATCTCATACAAACGTATAAACAAAGCCTTGTGTCACTGCATTTTCGGCTATGGTGTCTATGCATGGGGTGGTGCTGGAAAGCCCCTTATGATAGAAATAGAGCGTTCTCAGCGTGCAGTCTTGAAGGTGCTGCTTTGCCTAAACTTCAGAAACCTACCACTCTGGTACAAGAGCAGCCGCTCGATTCTGTTAAAATCTCATCGTGAGAAGTTAGGGGAAGTGAGCTAGAGTTCCATCTAATGCTAAGGTCTGATGACAGCTCACTTTACCCAAATTATCACGGTGAGATTTTTACAGAATAGCACTACAGTTGCGGGTGCTAAACACTCGGAGATATCACCGTTTCAGTCTTCGTGTCTTGAAGTTTTGGAAATAAATTACTATTACTAAGATCACGAATCGTTAGCATGTTTATTCTAGTAGATTCAGCTTTTCCAGAACATAGTAGAGGTCAACATAATATTTTCGTCACTGAATGCAATAGATTCTCCAATGTCACATATTTTGTGGAACCCTACGTCAGGGACGACCCAAATAAATTTTGGTACGGAGATTTGTAGATAGGTACCTACATCAGGTAGTCACTATCATCTTCGAAAAGAGCTGGAATGTCACTTTGGTTTCGCCGGGAATAGAATACCACAAAAGGTTATTTGGCACGTCACATTTTGCTTGACAATTTGTTTATTTAATTGACGATGATCCGAGAAGAATTCCCTACGAAGAAACATTATAAGGATATAGCCCTGTAAAACCATCTGTTTAAAAACTGATCAGAATTTGTTCAAAGTTACACACATAACATCTCGCCTGTATTCCCCGAAGGGTTGAGCAGGAGCGTCCTGTAGTACACCCACATTTCGCCAGTTATTTTAAGTCCTATGTAATAGGGGGTGACCCTATTGCTATCAACCGGGCACAAATCCAGACTCCGGGCTGCTACTGAGAAGTTCCAGATGGAAAATCCCACTTTTTCCTCGTTGGACCTGGGAATCGAACCTTGCAGACCAACGAGGCAAAGTTACGTGCCAGATTAGTTACATTAAACTCACCCGGACGTTGATTTATTTGCTGCTAGGCAAACAACTATCCACCAAAGTGCATTAAAGCAAATAATCATGGTAAAAGCCTGGTCAGATGATTGATATAAATTGAATATAAGTACTCGACTGCTTTGAAGGGTCCTAATGTCTGTTTCAAAAGTATCTGATAAAAGTGTAAACAAACCCTGTTCAGGTTAAATTTTTATGCAATCATTATAGGGAATTTGTAACACATTCGACGTATTTAGAAGGTTTCAACTTGAAACCTTCAACATTACATCCCATCACTTTTTCGGACAGTAATACTGTTTGAACAAACATTATTATATTGGAATTGAAAAATTATCGACGAAAATTGAGGTTATAAAATTAACCTCAATTGTCAAATTACCAGATTTTTTAAGTCACTTCAAACAAAAATTTCGGGTTTAAGTATTAAACTAATCCAATCAAAGTACTTAATTTGTAAGTCACACTACAAATTGTCATCCACCGGTACGTATTCTGATCCATTTGTTTACACTTTCACCAGATACTTTTGAAACACACCATACCTTTGGTACATAAAAACATTCGAAAGAAAATATTTTTTAAGTGTTACTCGTCCTGATTGAGGTAAGTATAAATAAATCACTAGCTTATATAGCTCAGAGCCGTTCACGTGGCGTATCTCTTATATCAGCCTGGTACCTACGTATAAAATATAATGATTTACGCCCTTGCGTTCAAGGGGATCGTAATTCTCGGTAAATGTGTGAGTTTCTTCCAAATTTCTTGGTTAGTTTTTAATCTCATTTTACTTTGTCTCAATTTTCATTAAATGACGTTTTATCTTAAAGGCACCTTTGCTGTGACTCTTATATAACATAATATAATCAGCCTGTACTGTTCCTACTCACTGGCAGATGTCAATTTTTTCGATTTTTTTGGTTCTAGGACATGCCGGTTTCCTCACGATGTTTTCTTATATCGTTTTGAGAGCACTGGTGATGAAATAATCTACAAAAAGTAAAGCGCCTGTCTGGGTTCGAACCTACAACTCGTAAGTCGCGGCCGTTACCACTGGGCCACCACTGCTCTCACTCTCTTATAAATGTTAGACTGAAACTCGAAATCCCGAATCAATTTATAACGAATGAACGCTATCCAGAATCACGCTATTCCGAATTATGTTATTCCGAATGAACGCTATCCGGATTCAGGATATTTCGAATGAACGCTATCCCGAATCACGCTTCGACTCTATTCCGAATCACGTTATTCCGAAAGAACGCAGTCCCGAATCACGTTATTTCGGCCATTGGCCGATACGACAATCGGCACAATGACAGCCGAGCTCACATTCCACATGTCAACCTAGTGTGCTAAGTCGAGATATTTAATTATTTATTTTTATGTTTTTGCATATCTTGGGACCATGGGGTCCCGGTCCTTTGGAAGGCGTATGAGGGGCCGAAGCCAACTCGCAGAGGCCCCTTCGGAAATTTTAATGAAATGCGGCACCAACCGACGATTATCAAGTGCTCCCACGGACAACCGCGGTTGGTGTAGGACTATTGCAGGATATGGAAACAAAGATAACATTATGGGTTTGGGTGGCTAAAGTGAACTGGTTATTTAGGACTATGGAAAGTCTACAGGCCCTGCCTGACCAATGTTTTATGTAAATTACACAGATAAAAATAATATTATTATATGTATAACATCACACCTTTTTACCCGAAGGGTTAGGCAGAGGTGTAGGATAGCACACCCTCATTTCGCCAGTTATGTTAATCTCAAGTAAAAAACTTAGATAAAAATAAGTATTCTTATTCCATCAGTTTTTGTTGTTAACAGTTCTACTAACGCATTCCTAAGACCCAATTTCCTCTTAACTCACAATGTTTTGCCCCCTTGCATAAAAACAAAGAAATGTCTGTCATTTAATAAAAAACGTTTTTTATTGTTTTACCGATGATTGGCGAAAACTCCCGAAGTGGTACTAGTTGGCCGCGAAACCATTTTCCCTAATGCAAAAGTTTACGACATTTCCTTTTGAAGAACTTAGGGCTTTATCACACTGGCGGTTTGCGAACGTATCGAGATGATGTCAACGTGCTTGCCGCGTGCGTCCAATGTGTTCACCGTGTGAGCCCGTGTGTGTAACAAGAGCGAGTGTATCTCTTTAGTTTAAAAGATTCGCTTTTAATATTAGTTGATGGATTCGGACGTCTCAATGTTCTTAAGTAACTTTTTAGACCTTTGTATCCTGCTTATGCGTATGAAGTTTCATTAAAATCGGTTCATTCATTTTGAAAAACAAGGCTATTAACTACCGAATAAAAGTTGCTGGTTCGGTCGTAAAAAACAAAGTATAATATATGTCACTCAAAAGTAAAAACCATAAGGTAGAAAAGGCATAAACAAAAGGTATAAAAAGGTAAAATATCAAAAGGAAATCACAAAGGCCTTGAAAGTTTGTATGAAATGCCGTACGGCGTAAACGCTCTTAAGAGTGATTGAGAAAAGACGACGCTATCTGTGGCACATTATCGAGGCAAGTTGGCTGCTAACACGTTCACGAATCGCTTATCTCGATACACGCTTGTAAATCGGCGGTGTGTTAAAGCTCTTAGAGCACTTATACCCATACAAGCGAACTTTGTTTCTATGATGTCATGTGTTAGACAAGAAGGAAGTGGATTCTTGTCAGATGTCTTAAGGAGAAGGTTAGGGGAAGTCTTTACTTCGCTAGGTTTGTCGAAGTCCTTGAGTGGAGACCATGTATCGGTAATCGTATTGCGGGACGCTCCCCAGCTAGATGGATTATCTTAAAAAGGCACTGGATGAAAAAAAGGCTGGGTGGAGAAGGCAGAGGACAGAGCCTTGTCCAGCAGTGGAGTGCGACCAGCTGAGTCGATTAATTGATAATGTATCGGTAACGAGATTTACGAGAATATTTATGTAGGTATATCTTGACCAGGTGTATAGACCAGTCAGGAATTACTATAATTAATATTGGTACTGATTGGGTAATACATAACCTCGTAGAGATTCTTTGTTATGCATTTAAGCGTCTTAGAAAAGATGAGTCGACTGCGACCGAAAACAAATCTCGTTTCCAAAGCTGATAACTAATTGTGCACGTAGCTTCTGACGTTTCATAAGTGCCCATTGAAGGTTTGTGTGAATAAAATATTTTGAATTTGAAGCTTTAGTAGGAAATAAGCAAATTTCTGAACTGTTCTGTGAATTGGGAATAAAAATATCAACGCTGTTAGTAAACGACACCCACGGGGATAAAGTGCGGCGCTGCATATCCGGTGCCAAGAAACAAACAACCAACTAACTTTTATGTTTTCGTTTAGAATGTTTAAAATATACTAAAAATATCAAGTAATCGGTTTTGCTCACAGTTTTGCCCCCGTGGAGGTCGAAAATGTTCCCACGGGAACTGGATAAAATTAGTATCGTAACTCGGGTCTGCCTGTGTGCCAAATTTTATTAAAATCCGGTGCTGACCGGATTTCAATAAAATTGATGGCTGCGTCAAGGCGTGAAGAGGTAAAAGGCAGACAGACATACGAGTTACTACTTATTGTATTTATAAATTTACTAGCTTTTGTACGCGGCTTCGGCCGCGTGGATGTCGGAAAATATCCCTCAGAAATGTAATATGGTTTTATTGTTGTTATTAGTAATACCTAACTTGTTTATTAATTTTTACTTTGATGGTCCTAGTCTATCATTTGTGCCTTCAAGTGACAGCTATGTGAACAGAACCCAGCATTGCATAAATATGTAAGTTGTCACGCCCTTTATACCTGGAGGCTTTTATTTAGGTAGTTTTTATTTTTATTTTATTACTTTTGATTTAGTATTTTTATTTTAGCTTGAGTACGTATAGATTTTTATGGTATTTGTTGGTATATTGGCGTGGCTAGCTAACATATGGCAAATAATTTTATTGAATGTTCTGTGTCCTGTAATGTTAATTTGATACTTTGCAGATCTAGTTTTGTATACAGTCGAGTATTTTATAACTGAACAGACAGCTGTGCTGCTGGGGAGTTTGTTGCGCCACTTCTTCTCCCCAGCGAAAGCACTAGGAAGTGGTGAAGGGCGGGCGTTTTTGGGGGACTGTCTTATGTAATTTTGACGTTCGAAAAGTGCTGATTCTCAGCCTAGTTTGAATAAATGACTTTTGATTTGATTTGATTTGATTTAATACCAAGATTTAAAAAAAAGTACCCTATTTGTTAATCCAGGTAAACAAATTATTAATTCCGTAATACATTCTTTTCATATAAAGTTCCCAGTCGGCATGATTTTTCCGACACCATCAACAATCTTGGTCATATTTCAGCCAATTTACACAAAACCGTAATTAATTCTACACCTAAATCTACCTCATAAATCACTCCGTCCATTGCTGAAAGCCGTATGAAAATCCGTTCGGTAGTTTTTGATGATGACGCGGCGACTTTGTTTTATAATAATAATGTTAGTGAAGTATGGATTCATTTTATTATGCTTCTTATAATCTCGTGTTAGCACAAGATACAATTTTTTTTTTTGGGCTGGATATTCTCCTGGATGTCGTCCGCCCTGGGGTTCTTCGGCTCACTCATGGCTGGTCACAGTTCCAACCTAACGTCCCACCCATTCATTTATTACATTACTTGAGTTTTTTTTTGTACTGACATTGCAGACAGAAATAACCGACCAATTTTCTTTTTATTGCTGTTAATGTTTTACTGTCACACTAATTCACCAAAAATAAAATGGCTGCCCGTAATTTTTTTCAACTGATCTTTATAACCTCAATAATTTTAAATAACAGTTTGTAAAAATGATTATAGGTATCGTACCTCATGGAGGCTCGCGGCACGGTAATAATATCATACAGTATTTCGACTTCATACAAACGGACGAAACGCGAGCTATACCTACGCGCCTCGACCTCGGAATGCGCTCGGCATGCAGACAATCGCGACTGTGCCGCAGTGACGAACGGACGGTGTGTTCTTTTTTTTAACAATAACCGCGCGATTTTTTCACTAAAAATAAGTTCAAGTACATATTTAATATGACGTGTAGGCTATATTGTGCTGTTTTTGGTTGCATGAATTCGTCCATAACGCATCCAGAGATAACTTTTTTTAGATTATCTGGAATCTCTGAAAGGTAAGACTATAAAATAATTTTACTTACTAGTAGGTAGGTACATAATGTGTGTCTTTTTAATGGATAAGTATTTCCTTTTATCTCCCGAAAAAAGATGTCTGGATTAATAAATAAAGTGAATAGATTAAAGGAAAGTGATAGACACGAGTGAAATAGGTAGTTACAGACATGAATCATTATAATTACCAATCAAAAAACAACACGCATTTTTATTAAACACTTCCTAATCAATTCACAAAGTATTTTGTTGTTTATATAAAAAGTACTTATATTTATTTTATTATTTATGTACACACAGTAAAATACAATAACAAAACTAAATGGAAACACAAAGTAGGCAAATGTAATTAAAATGCTGGAGGCGGGCAGCCCTATCGCATGTTTACGTACCGCGCGGCTGTAGGCATTTATTTCAAGGTTACGGCCGAGTTACAATACTGTATGATCTTTATACTGTGCTCGCGGCGGGCGGCGTTGAAAATTAAAAACCGGATAAAATATGACACCTGAATATTTTCATAACGTGTCCCAAATTCAGAGACGTGACATGAATAAATTAAATGGGGGGCTAGTCGTTAAATGATAACAGCCGCAAAGGTCGATCGAAGGTTAACCTACGCTTGCCGCGGTCGGTTAGTGGATGGGTGGCCGTTACACATTGAGACCCCTTCATGCCTCGGAAAGCACTTTAAGCAGTTGGTCCCAGCTGTTCGTTGATGTTTGACAGTCGTTACGGGTAGTCAAAAGCCCAAAAAAGTCTGACAACTACTCTTACCAAGGGGAATCGTCTTACCCAGTAACTGAGTTGTGGAGGTCAAATAGGCAGTCACTCCATGTAAAATACTGATATTTACTTGTATCTGGTTAGACTGGAAACCGACCCTAACATAGTTAGGAAACAGCTAGTCCGATTGTTTTTTAAATTGACAACAACAAATTAGATTCCATCAAAATACAAAAGAAAAATATCTTCCCAGTCAGTCGGCGCCTTTAAAACAGGGTATAAAATAATTATGTAAATAATGTCCAAGGGCTTACAATCCGCAGATACCTGTAAGGACCCGACTTCCGACCTTTTGCAAACGAAGGGCTCTCCAGGGTCGGATGAACAGGTATTTACGATGATGTCAAACATGGAAATATTTCAACGTTTTTTATGAGATTTTCGTTTTGTTTTTTTTTTTTTTTATTATTCTAATGTTTATATTTGGGTATGTTTTGTGTGAATTATTGTTTGTATTAGGGTTGTTGGTTATATAGAGGAAAAGTTTCTTTTGAGATGTATTAATGGTTATATTTTTGTATTTTTTTTTTGTGTATGTTTGACTGTATTACTGCTGTTCAAAATGCAATCAATTGTTTTGAAATAAAATAAAGTTTAGTAATCAGAAAAATAAAACAACATAGATCTACATTATAATCACGAGTACAAAACATAATTATTATGTATAGGTATGAATCTAAAAATGGCCAGCTTAATAAAATCCCTTATTGATGATTTTATTTAGCTGATGTTATTATTTTTTTATTAGTAATTAGTATATAATTCATGAAGATGTTATAATTGTAATATAAAAAAATAATTTGATAAATAAATATTTTTTTCAAATTAAACGGACCAACAAGAGAGCGTTGGTTATTTTATTGTTTTATTGTGCACATCCAAAAGAAATAACTAGATAAAATTCTACGCTGTCTCATGTTCTTCAAAACGCCAAACAGAGCCGTTCCACTTACTACTGAAGTCATCCACTAAAGTTTTCACCCAGATACTGGGTCAACAGTCAATACACTTCTCCGATACAGCAAAACTTGAGAACGTGGGTAGCATACCGATATCCAATAATACACTAACCTACATAGAACAGTCACTTACATGCCTACCCATAGTGCCCATCCGAACACATCCCTAATGAAACCCTATATTTTATGATATGGTCTGTTCCAAAAAATCTGATGAAAGTGTAAACAAATCCTGTTCAGGTAAAATTTCTTCTAAAGGGAATTAGTAACACATTCATCTGTACTTCGAAAGTTTCAACTTTATACCTCATAATTTTTTCCAACAATTTTGTTTGAATAACATTATTAAATTGTGATTGAAAAATCATTGACGAAAATTGAGGTTTTAAAATTATCCTGAATTATCAAATGAAAAAATCCATAAAGTGATTTAACATTCGATTTTCTGGTTTCAGTATTCAATTAATCAATTCAAAGTACTCAATTTGTAAGTAATAGCACTACAAATTGGCAAACACCATGTACGTTTTCTGATCCATTTGTTTATATTTTTATCCACTACTTTGGGAACAGACTGTATGCTATTGTAGCTTCTATCTCAATATTGCCTTGGTTTATCTAAGAGGGGTGTTTATACTGAACGATACTTGAACGCGATTCTGTAACTGATTTGTTGGAAACAGTAAGATTGTGTTTATAGTTTAAATGATAAATGATAAATGATAAATGATTTTATTTTGTAAGTAGGTTTGTACAAACACTTTTACACGTCAATCATATTTTTTATAAAAAAAACTAGATGAGGTCGGCGTTTCCTATCTGACTACTCTGAGAAGAAAGGCCGAAACAAACTCAGAGGTCACAGTCTCTTTTAAAGTCCAGACATCATAATCTTGGTCAGGTTATATGAAGACCATGTAGATCGATGTCTGAGATGGTCTTTTGAGGAAAGAACCACACAGATTGAGAGGACCTGTCCAGTCAGTGCACGCATTTGTCAGAAATCGTGTAGCTCAACTCAAAACTTAAGGAGCTCAACGATTCGACGAACAATACCAAAGAAAGGACATTTGGGTAGGCCACATAAATTACTCAAACTGCCAGACCTAGACAAAAACTAACACAACAGAGAGAATAATAAAAATTAAAAAAATGTGACCCACATTGTCTTCACATGCACAATAATTAAAATAATATAATACTTTACAAAGTAAGCAAATGTCATTGTTTAAATAAAATTCATTAATGTCAATGTGTACATAGAAACAAAAAAAAATAATTAAAACATTCAAAATGTTAAAAAAAAAAAAAATTGGAAGCAGCTCAATCCCAAGCCTTTTTGTCCTCAATATAATCTTTAACGGTATAAAAAGCTTTCTGGCACAACTTACGTTTAATGAATGATTTGAATTTATTAAGGCTTAGATCTTGAACGTGGCTTGGTAGTTTATTATAAAAGCGTATACATTGGCATCTGAACGAGCTACCTATTTTCTTGAACCTTGTTGTAGGGATAACAAATTTGTGTTTGTTCCTAGTATTTATATTATGGACATCACTGTATTTTTTAAACAATTTTATATTTTTATGGGCATATAAAAGATTTTCATAAATATACTGAGAAGGCACAGTCATTACATTAATCTCTTTAAATTTGTCTCTGAGAGAGTGTCTCGGACTTAATTTATAAATTGATCGAACAGCTCGCTTCTGCAAAACAAAGATGGTCTGAATATCGGCGGCATTTCCCCACAATAAAATACCGTACGACATTACACTATGAAAATAGCTAAAGTACACTAAACGGGCAGTCTCTATATCAGTTAAATTACGAATTTTTCTAACCGCGTATGCTGCGGAACTTAGCTTTTTTGACAATTTATCTACATGTGGTCCCCACTGAAGCTTAGCATCCAAAGTTATGCCCAAGAATACTGTGCTGTCTACAGGATTCAATTCCTCGCCCTTTATCAACACATTAGTTTTCACCTGCCTAACGTGAGGTAGCGTAAACTTAATGCATTTGGTTTTTTTCTCGTTTAGAAGCAAATTATTGACATTGAACCAATGGACTACTTTCGAAATCGCGCTATTTACATCGTCAGTAACCAACTGCTGACGTTTAAGTTTAAACAAAAGTGAAGTGTCATCTGCAAACAACACTACATCATGATTATCCTTTATAAGGTACGGCAAGTCATTAATATAAATAAGAAACAAGAAAGGGCCAAGAATTGAACCCTGTGGGACTCCCATTGTTACTATAGATCCGGGTGATCTTTTCCCGTTAACGTCAACTCTCTGAATCCTTTTACTCAAGTATGAAGTAAGAAGATCCAGAGCAGAATTCCGGATCCCGTAGTGGCGGAGTTTCCTGATTAACGTTTCATGAAGAACGCAATCAAATGCCTTGGACAAATCACAAAAGATGCCCAAGGCATCGCATTTATCTTCCCATGCATTATAAATATGTCCTAAAAGTTCAACACCGGCATCAGTAGTTGAACGACCCCTTGTAAAACCGAACTGTTTGCTATGTAATAATTTATGTTTATTAAAAAATCTTTGCATTTGATCTAAAATTAATTTCTCAAAAATTTTACTAAAGGTAGGTAGTACAGAAATAGGTCTATAATTAGTGGGGTCCGATGTACTACCTGATTTAAACAAAGGTATTATTTTACTATTTTTCATAAGGTCAGGAAACTCCCCATTGTCAATACAACTATTAAAGATAAGAGCTAGAGTAGGTGCTACAATGTCAATAATAGACTTAGCAACTTCTACAGAATTACCCCACAGATCTGCTGTCTTTTTTACATTTAAAGTGTGAAAGGTTTTAATTATATCTTTACAGGTAATATATTCAAAATGAAATTCCGAATCGCAAGCATTAACATTTTCCTTAAGCAAAGACTCAGCAACAGAAGGTGATGAGTTTAGGGATTTAGTAGTTGAAACGGGAATATTTGAAAAGAAATTTTCAAATGCCTCGGCGACTTGAGAGTCTGATTTTATTATGTTGTCATTAATAGACAGGCTGTAGTCAGTATTTCGGTTACTAGACCTTCCCGTTTCACTATTAATAATGTTCCAAGTCGTTTTGATTACATTACTGCTGGTTTTAATCTTTGAACCCAAATAACGTGACTTGGCCATATAGCAAACTTTTTTAAATAATTTTGAATAATTTCTAACATACAAATTAAATTCATCAGTTTTAACATAAGTCCTTTCATTGTACAGTTCATAAAGCCGAGTTCTACTTTTATGAATACCAGTGGTAGCCCAATCACTGAACGATGCATTACTATTAACCGAGATAGTCTTGGGAATAAAGGTGGAGTCAAATTGTTTACAGTATATATTAAAAAAATTATCATATAGATGATTAGGATCATCATGAATCGACAAAACTGGTAATTTATTATTTAGTTTAACTTTAAAAGCCTCCAAGCGACTTGCAGTTTTGGGGTTAACAGTGATATCCTTTTTAGCCACTTTTTTGTTTTCTTCTTGAATAGTTATCCTTTGCCCGCAATGATCAGAATCTAGTAAATTTATAATTTCTTTGTGGCTTGGTATAATATCTGTATAAATATTGTCTAAGCATGTGGCACTAGTAGGGGTTATTCTTGTGGGCTCTAAAAATAGGTTTACAAGATTGTAGGACTGGAACAGACTCAAAATTTTTCTACAAGTACCTGAGTTTTCTAATAAATTGACATTAAAATCACCACAAATGATAACGGACTTGTTTGAGTTACAAATCCTGTGTAACACTTCATCCATTACCTTTTCAAAGCAGTCATACAATCCTGAAGGGGGTCTGTACACACTTAATACAATAGAGTGCTCCAATTCTATACAGGCAATTTCAACTGTTCGCTCAACAGATAGGCTCACAATATCGGTACGGTCTTTAAATTTGAGCTGGTTATTTACTAAAATCAATGAGCCACCATGTATAGCATTTATTCTGCTGAACGAACTACCAACCTGGTGATTATTAAAATTGAACAAGAACTGGTGGCTTTTCAGCCAATGTTCTGTTATACAGAGAATATCAATACTATTAAAATTCATAAATAATTCTACTTCTAAATCTTTGTTCATAAAACCTTGAATATTTTGATGCACCAGGTTGATACTATTTACTGATTTAAAACTTTTTTTTGAATAATTCTGTACATTATAGCTAGAGGTTGCCTCTATTGTCTTAATTTCTAATTTAAATTATTAGCAATGTCACTAATTGTAACCAAATTATTGACAGAACTATTTAAAATGTCATTGCATTGCTCAAAAGAAGCAAGTTGTTTAGCCAAATTTTTGGCTGTAATAGAAAAAAAATAAGATAGCGACACAGCTATCTGTCGTTTATAATAGTTAGTAAGATAGTACATAACAATGTTATATCTGTCTTTTGTCAAATAGAAATTATTACTAAGATAGTTGTTAATATCAACTAAATGGAACAAGTTATTATTAAATGTCAAGTTATGCAATGTCATATTCAATTCAAATCTTAAGCTATTTTCTTCCTGTGGCAAACTGTTACTATAAGGGAATGTAAACAACACAATTTTTTTTAAACTAAGGTTGCTTAATGTTCTATGATACTGGAGTAGTTCTCCTTTGTTTACATTTCCCCTATTACCCATAAAAATTAATAAAGTTGTATCCGGGGTAAAGTTACATTTAATAATTTCTTTCATAATATCAAGTAAAGAACAACCAGGCATACAGTAATTTATTATTGAGTGTTCCGGATAGTTTGAAAGGATTGATCGAGTATGCACAAGAGATGACGATAATCTTGACTTTAAAGAAATTCACTGATTATCAAACTCAATTACAAAGCATTTATCCATTTAGAGGCATTTAGGGGCTTTTTTTAAAGTCTTTAAAAAGCTTAAGATTATTATGAGACATGAAAAGGAACTGGAAAGTAGGTCTATAGGTAATAACTGTGATGCACCAGCTACGCAACTAGCGAAGCTAGGTACGTACCACCAAAATACTGCAACGCTTTAAAAGTGGCCTATATGATACAAATTCTGAACAATGACGACAATAATCGTACTACCTCATAAAACAGTGCTCAACAATATCCGAACACAACTTTAAAAACCAAACCAACAGCAAAATAAAACTATTAAAAATATTTTCCAGCCAGCTCATAATTCACCAAAAATTTAACAAGTTAAAACCAGTTAATAGCATAATAAACTCTTTTGTCGCAGTTTCAGTGCAGTGTCATAATGCTCTTGTATTTTAACCGAACGACCCTCTAGAGGGAGCTTGAGGGTAGTGCGGACACGTAGTTGGGGAGGATTAAATAATGAAAGTGTATTTTGCCGCGAATTTTCGACGAGGCTATGAATAAAGTTTGATGCAGTTAGCTACTTAGTTCTAGGCAAAGCGCGGTGATAACTGTCCTGTTGGTCACGTGGTCGCAAGAGTGGCTGCCGAGCATGTTGTCCTGGGTTCTATTTCCAGGTCGAGCAAAGTGTTTTTGGGATTTTTTTAGTAGCTGGCCGGAGTTTAGAAGTTGGCGGTTTGATACCCCCGTGCTTTGGTTTAAAGCCAAAGTCTCGCACCAGAAATAATCTTTCACTTCAATACCATTCTCTTAATCTGAGTAAAATAAAAGGTACTTTCAAAAAGTGTTTTATCTAGACTACGTAGGCTTTATTTCAAAGTGTTTCTGTTAGCCTCACAAGTAAGTTAAAGAGAATACGAGTACATAGCCTTAACACACTTCTGTCACTGAATAAACAAGACACAGAAGGCTCACGACCAAGAAACGACGGATTATAAATGTATACAGTATGAAAGGGTGTGATTACTGATATGACAACTGAAACAGATGTATGAAAGAAGAAGACATTATATGCAGCGCCGACCACAAAAAAATTTGGATAAGGAAACCAAAAGCTCACGTCAATGAAACTGTGATGGGTTGTGTCAAAAATTATATGGCGAGAAAGGAGTCAATGATGACTATAGAGATTTATGGAAGAAGATGTAATCCTACACTGAAACCAACTAAATTAGGATAAAGAAACCGAAGGCTCACGACCAAAAAACGATGGATAGGTTGTGTGAAAGATGACATGGTTAGAAAGGGGGAGAATACTGAGATTACGGCCTGCAGAGATGTATGGAAGAAGAAGTCATACTGAGCAGACTCCAAATAATTTGGTATACGGGAAGAAGGAGCTTCACGAAACAAAGGTTTGGTGAAATCTCAAAAACACGTTTGGTGAAATCTTGGATGGGTTTGATCACAAAAGTACACAAGCATTGTCTATCTTGTCCATAATATCCATATTCTCATGTAAAATAATTATAAGACTAGGTTTCAAAGGAAGCTGTAAAGGATGGAGTCGCAGCCCCTCTTCCTAGCTCATAGGAAAAACAACCATGAATTTATATCTATCTATGTACATCAGAGAGCTCACGAAAAAAATAAAAAAACAGTCTGGATCGCTGTCGCCGAATCCGGTTAAGAGGACTATAACCAAACGTACTATGTATGGCAATGGCCGTCTAGATGGCGGCCTAATGTGTTATTATACTTCTAATAAGGTTCATAGGTCTCGTTGGAAGGATCAGCCAGAGGAAGGTCACTAGAAGGTCAGGTCTGATAGAAGGTCACTTTGTCTAGACAGACAAAGTGACCTTCCGTCAGTGATAACTATGATGGAAAACCCAAATGTATATGACTGACATCGACTACCGAAAGGCATAAGCGAATCCTGTAGAACGTTATTAAAATCAGCATAATATATTATAATCCCACTTCTGAGACACAGGTCTCCTCTTTGTAAGAGGGAGTGGGCTGTAATCCACCACACGGGCCTAGTACGTGTTGATAGATGTCTCATCTCTTCGATTTTTTGGTTCTAGGATACGCCGGTTTCCTCATGATGTTTTCCGTCACTGTTTTGAGAGCAGTGGTGATGCAATTATTTACAGAACTAAAGTACCTACCTGGTTTCGAACGTGCAACGACTCGGAAGTCCCTCCACTGGGCCATCTCTGTTCTGCACTGTTGAAACATACTGTAGAAATATGAAATGCTTTGAAAGCGATTGCCATTTATCTACGCCCTTACGTATCAAGGCACCACTGAAGTGGGTATGACATATTATTTTTATTGTTTTGCTTTTATTTGGAGTGAATCTACTGTTAAATTTTCTGCTTTCTTGCTTTCACCACAGCCGATACCTACTCCAAAGTTAGACATGCTTTTAACCCGTCTATGCTTGCAATGTAAGGTCTTATATTTCTTTCTTTGTATGTTGCTGTTATTTTTATAATGACCTTTTTTTTAATGGACCTTTTGAATAAGTCTAAGCTAAAAAAACTTGTAAGCTAAAAAAATCTTTTATTTTGCGACCAAATTTAGTGACTACTAATATGCATTATTAGTAGAGTAAATATTCTATGGTTTTATACGTAGTAAGCTTCTGCCCGCGACTTCAACCGCGTGAAACTTCTAATTTTAAGTTAAAATATCTACTTATCTTCTACCATAGTATGAATGTCGATGGCTATAAGAGTAGAGGAAGACCAAAGAAACGATGGATGGACTGTGTGAATGATGATATGATTACAAAGGGGGTGACCACCGAGATGACGACTAATAGAGAAGTATGGAAGAAAAAGACATGTTGTGCTGACCCCACACAAATTGGGATAAGGGCAGGGGAATTATGATCTCTTCGGAAATATTGTAGTTTCCCGTTAGTGAAAGAATTTTCGGAAGGATAAATTTGCCGTTTAGTTAACCGCCAGTACTTTGGAAGTAGTGCTCGCCTCGCTTCGCTCTCTCGGCTCGCACGCAGTTGATGATTGAATACAGACTTCCAACCTAAACTATAATTGAATATAATTCAGGCCGTTTTTTGAATGGCCGCCGATTAGTGAAAAGGCTATGCGGTTAACTCTAAACGCCTAATTAAACCAGTTGGCTGCGACATAGATAAAGATATCCAGTCAAAATTAAAATATACTTACAGTTGTTTAGTACACAATAATGTTTCCAGAGATAGTATTCTTTAGTTCTTTAAAACGCTGAAACTGCAAGTGTACACAACCTCCCACATTCCGAGATACATAACGGTAATATCTTTTCTCGTTCCTTAGGAAATAAGCTGTCAGGTCCATTTTATCTTATTATGAAACAATTTGTAAGTTGATTCTCATTTAATAGCAGTGCTTTACATTACAAACGGTATACATGAGTAGAACAATTTCAGGTTTTTTGTTAAGGTAAATATAAATAAGTTGATCTTTCTAATAATTTATAGTTTATTTAGTATTAGAAGTTTGTACATATTTGGTGTTTCTTGAATATGATTTGAAAAGTTTTTAAGATTATACTTATCCCGCGTACCTATTAACCAAAGCGACTGGTCATGCGACCACGCGCTCTGAGAGGCAATTGAGGGGCTGATCTGTCTCAATCTGTCAAAAATAGCTCTAATTTCTCTATATTTTTGACAAGTTTTTGACAATGATTGTCACTGAGATGAGATTGCGACAAGATTTTGAATGTTTTTGATTACGGGAATGGCCTTCAGGTGTAGGTATGTCTGATAATTGGCTAACTAGATATTTCTATCAGTCACATCGCGTCCTTCGCGTTTACTCTGTATGTTCTAGCAAAGGCGTCTGGCCTGATAGCGCAGGCTGTACAAACTGTGACTGTCAGTAGTGAGTGCGCCCGATAATACTGGGTCTGGGTGGCAGGAACATCGACCTGCAACCTGTTACCATGGATTCAATAGGTACATGATTCTGAAATCACATTTTTTGTCGATTATTAAAATAAAACTAAGCTGTACCATACATTTTGACCGCGCAGGTCCTGTATTACACTTTTGTATCAAACCGCAGATTTTTAATTGATAACATAATTCAAGTAGCGGATCTTCGAGAAAAAACATTTAGGCTAAGTGGAAGTTGGCCCGACACGTTGCGTGGATGCACCCGGAGAGATGGGCAAAGATCGTCACTCACTGGACGCCTGAGGGGGACATCGCCATCGAGGTTGACCACGGCGAAGGGAGTGTGACGATCTGATAAGGTTTGCAGGGCCAACAGTGCCAGAGATCGCACAAGACAGGGAGGTTTGGAAAGAAAAAGGGGTACTCAGCTGAGGGACACAATATAGGCTTACGAAAAAAAATACCGGTGTAGAATAATGTGTTGAATTCATGGTGACAGTTTATACGTCGATGTTCCTGTCACCCTGTATGTTTCTACATTTAATCTTGCTTTGAAACAAGATATTATTTCCTAAAAATCCGACAAGACAGTAACACCTGCTCTCCCTAGCCATAGCAAAGACAATTTACGATGGTTCAATGTACGGATTAACCAGAAAATAAACCGTAAGTTACGACATCCCACCTGTTACATTACGTTACTGCAAAACATAATAACTTTCACCCCCCGATGTACTTATTGCAGCTATAAAGCTTCGTAAATAAAGACTTTCGGGACTCAGATTTTGTGATCGTAAATTCTGAAATGTATGGCAGTATATTTTACGGAAATTCGATACATTGTTACGATTTTGTTTGTCGATTTTAGGGCTGATTTTTCCAAAGTTTCAATAAATCTGACAGTTTGTCATAGGTATTACTATTTTCTATACAAAAGCTGTCTAGCCGCAATGTTTATTAATTAGATAAAAGTTATCGGCTATTCAAAAATCAACCCTTAATGTGATTATTTATGTAAACGTTGAAGCAAGAATCATGACTGAAACGAAAAATTTGTCATTGTGGGGAACAATGACAAATTTTTCGGAGGAGGTCTTAAAAGGAGGTTCCGTAGGTACTTCAAAAGATCACTCGTCTATCTCCGAATCTAGTTGAAATTTTGTACACATATGAATCTCTGTGACCCAAACACAGACGTGTAACGTAAATAAATGAATATTTAATATGGGGGTCATTTTTGGGGGGCAAATGTAAAATAAAAATATTTTTATTTTTCATAATTTTAAAGTAAATTATTGTATTAAAGTTATTTAAGAAAATAGACGAAAACTTACCATTCTTCCCCCTTATCTCCGAAACTACTGCGCCTAAAATTAAAAAAAAAAAAATACCTAAAATAGTTCTGTAGCTATACATTACAGGAAACCTATAAGAAGTGTGTGGTCTTAAAACAACATGGTGAACCCTCTCCATGCGAGTTCAACTCGCACTTGACCTGTTTTTTTCTGAGAAAGTACATCTTTTTGTATCGAGGTTAAAAGATGCTAACTGTTATAACTGCAGTTGTGTAGAAAAAGTAAGTCTATGGATTAAAAAGCTCTTCACAAATACTGACCAGAATTATGTATTTCGTGTAAGGCCTTTAAATCCTACGAAAATCAAATAAAATGATTGACATAGGTACTCTTGCTATTCATAAAACGTACATTAGTCCCCATCCACATATCAAATTAACTGTCAGGCTTTCTATGGGAGGCATCTGTCATAAAGTTTCTTGTACCGTAATATAATTACAGGGTCGTTTTCCTTTTTGTGATTAATTTAATTAGAAAGTTTATGGTGGATACTTCGACCAATGTACTATTATTGATCGAAGAGTGGTTAAAACAGAGATTAAAACAGAAGAAGAACTAGCAATGGATCGAGGGGGGGATTCAGTCGATCAGACCGGAATAACTCATGTTTACCGCCAATAAACTTAAGTATATTCTTGTTATTTTCTTTCACCTATGTTTAATAAAGTCACACTTTTCTGTATTATCGTATTATAATTTTTGTGACTACTAAACAATGAATGTATCGCCACCATAAATAGGAAGTTATCATACTATTTTATTTTAGTTTTTTAAGCCATAAAAAAATATCTAACTGCCACATGACTTCACATATCCACCAACAAAATATCTCCCACATTTTTTGGTTAGCTTTACTAAAATCCACAGTAATGAAACGTGTGGAAACATAGCTCCAGGCTAAATACGTGTTGGCTACAATGTATTCAAAATATGGAATATATGGATATGGATAAAAAAAACGTAAACAGGGAGCCCTGCAGTAGGAATAATACACGTATTGAGCTAGTAAAAAAATGTTAGGACTAGCTGTGTTCCGTTGTTTAAGTCTGGAATAAAAAAGGAGTTATATTATATTTAGGTCTTTTTACTTTCGAGTCGATGGTACTTTTTAGATTATTTATTAGTTTTTCCAAATACTTTGATGTTACTTTAGGTGTATAAAGCCCGACCGTCTCGTGGTCGCGAGCGCGACCACAAATAAATATACATAAATACATGAGTATACTTACTAAAAAGAAATAATACAAACAATGAGGAAGTATAAATAATTATGTAGTTAAGCACACACAATTATAACAGTCTAAAAACATAACCTCTCACTAGTTAGCTATCAATTAGGTAAAATCGAGAACGTTTGCAGGTATGTGCCATTGCAATGTTTTACAACAAACTCAATAAATCATTCCCTTCAGTGTCATAACATCACATCACATCACCTGTATTCCTCCACAGGTAAGGTAGAGAATCTACCTAGTACACCCACATTTCGCTAGTCATGTTTGAGTCCTATGGGGCTGACCCTATAACATCAAGCGAGCATAATTAATAGAGACTCCGGGCCGCTAACTACTGAGAAATTCCTGATGGAAATCTTAATAAATCATTCCATAACCTATATTATTAAACTCAATCTCGAAATCGTTGTATGCCAGCATTGGGCACGTTTCGTCGACGTCTAACTTAGAACGTGGTCATGCAAAATACCCGTGAAGGGACTTTCGCGAAGATTACCATAGTACGTGCTTTGAGTCGAGGTTAGGGCTGACCGGAACGTCTGAAACTATTGCTGATTAACTTTTTGTTTGATAAAGCGGAGAAAATTGGTATTGGATTAAGTGAGGAGTCGAATAATTATGTAAGGAAGCCGGTCGCGGGGCAGCGGGATTGTGGGGCAGCGGGATTGCGGGGCAGCGGGATTGTCCGAAAGGGTTACCGCTACCCCGGAACATAAAGGGCTAAGGAAGGAACACGGATGGGTTTTAGTCAGTAAAAGTCTGACACTCCCTTCCGCTCCACCCAGAGCGGGAGGAGTCATTGGATGATTTCCCATACTTAAAAAAAAAAAAAAAAAAAGTATTCAATTGGTTGTTTAAATATTCAGAAGAGACACGCGAATCCCTGAAGTAATGAACTAATGACAGATTAACTTTATAGGTAAAAGAAAAGAAAGAAAGAAAAAGTATTTATTGCGCCTCGTACAGGAGGATCGCTAACCAAAATAAACAGTACAAATAAAAACAAATTATTAAAAAAAAAAGTAACAAAAAGAAAACAAAATGAAATATATGATATTATCAACCGTAATCTCATCTGCCCAGCCTTTGTCGAACTATGTTGGAACCAGCTTCGAGCGTAACCAGATGCAGCTGAATACTAGTATTTTACATGGAGCGACTGTATATCTGAAGTCTGCGACCCAGTTACTGGGTAACATGATACCCCTTAGTAAGACTGGTAGGTACTGGTTACTTGGTATTAAAAAAAAAAACAAAATATTTTATTTCACATAAACCTTCATTGGCACTTATGAAACGTCAGAAGCTAAGTGAATGGTTCCAATTGGTCGTTTCCTATGGAGAAGAGCAGGCAAGAAACTCCACGGTTACTCTTTTAAAAAACACATTTTTCCAACAAAAAAAAAAAACAACAGACTTCCAAAAAAACACTACAAAGTGAAAAATAACTTTAATTTCGGATGTTGGTGTCTTTAGACCTGTATTTTAGTTCTTGCCACCGACTTCCGAAATGAAAGTTATTTTTCACTTTGTAATTTATCTATGTTACAATAGCCTAATGTCAGCTGCTCATCACCTTTTACAAAATATTGCTTATCCCGATGCAGGAACGTTAATTGTTAAGGAGTTCACCTGGTAAGGTAAATAGGTCAACAATTAAAGGAGAAATCGGTGAACATACACGAAAAAAAATACATAAAGTCGAACATATAACCTCCTTCTTTTTGGAAGTCGGTCAAAAACAATATCACCAATATTGTTTGATTTTATCACTGTTAAATTACTGCTTTGATATTCTGCTTAAATATACAAAATATTCACCTTTACCTTCAAAAATACAGGAAATATTTTCAACAAAGCATTATTGAGAAATCTGGCAAAATACCAACCCTACCTACTGGACAAGTTTTGCCGGCCCAAAATCCGTTCACGCTGTGTAACGTTGAAGTGAACGATAGTTGTGATTTTTACGTCGTTTTTGTTACTTCGCTTGAAGAATAACATATGAGAGATTTTATGAAGAGCTAGATTTTTTGGTTTATTGCTTTGTTTGTGACCTGTTTTTCATTTGACTACATAAGTATTTTCTCTTATCGTGACTCGAAACTGACAAGACAGGTGATCCTGATCCTGGTGAGAAAAATAATGGTGAGTTTACAAACCATGTTTACCGGATGATATTTTACAGTCTCGAAATTTTTACAATGTGTTCTACCCATGAATATGAATAACTTTCTCTATGGGAACAACTCTGAAATCACGAAAAATAATTGCTGTCGAATACAAAAATTCAATACCTACTAGTGCAAAATGTATGAAACAACTGTTTTTTTTTTCGTGATTTCAGTGTTGGTCCCATAATGAAAGTTGTTCATATTTATGGGTAGAACACCGTACTTAGAAATTCGTTGGGAATAAATCTGTTATTTCATCTCAAAATGCGATACCTACGCGATCAAAATGTACGGAACAATTAATTTTTTCTTTAATAACCGACGAAAAATTTTGAGGCAGGGAGGGGGGTTCACAAACATATTTTGAATCCATGGTAACGGGTTGCGCATCGATGTCCCTGCCAACCTGAATAATTAGAAGACAGGGAAGCGCGTACTTTATGCTCAACATCATCATAATTTTAGCCAAAAAAACGTCCACTGCTGGACATAGGCCTCCCACCCGAAGCACCTCCACTTCGACCGGTTCTTTGGTTCTCGCATCCAATGGACTCCTACGGCTTTCACAAGGTTATCGGTCCACCTTGACAGAGGCCTTCCAACGCTACGTCCTCCGGTACGCAGTCACCACTCCAGAACAATTCGGCCCCATCGGCCATCTGTTCTGCGAGCAATTCGTCTGCCTGCCCACTCTCACTTAAGTTTGGCAATTCTTCGGGTTATGTCTTGTAATGTCTTGGGTTTGTTTTTGTGCCTATGTGATAAATGCTTTCTAAAACGTTTCGTAGCATGACAGCTACTTCGTAGCACAAAACAAGCTACGCCGTAGTACGGTGCGTAGCACAGCCGTAGCTTTTATGATCTACGTGTGTAGACGTAAAGTAATAGAATAAAACATTTTTATATGCATAGATTGTAGGAATACAGGAGTATAATAAAAAAATATTGGCGTATTTTTTACGTGGTTGTGTGTTGATCTTTTATAATCACTTTCTTGATTTTTTCCAAGAGAGCTGTGGTGTGGTGGTCCAGGTCTCGACTTACGAGTTGTAGGTCGTCTTCGTCGCTGATCTTTGAAAACAAACCCTGTATAATCATAATCAGTGAAAGAGGGCAAGGCCCCAAAACAGGGGAAAATCCAATTTCGTCCCAACATATTTATTATGACGCCATAAATCCCGAGTGACATGTGTCAAAACTCACATTAAATGTTGCAATAAAGTTTGTTCGAAACAGAAATTATTAGAAAACTGATGTGTTGTGTTTGGGTCTTGTAATGCCGTATTTGATTTTGATGTGTCGTGATGGCCCAGTGGTTAAGACCGTCACCTCTCATGCACGTGGGTTCAATTTCAAGCAAGTACCATTGTGACTTTTCAATTCACATGTAATTCAGAATTTAATTTGGAGATCGGATATCGTTGAAGGAAAACATCTTGAGGAAACTTAGACTCCTGCCTGTTTTCGAAAGAAGTTATGGAAACATTATATAGGCCTGATTATGTATCATGTATATATTTAAATGCCGTATTTAAGGCCAGCTATCAAACCACTTTGTTTACTAATCGGTTTTCACAAAAGACGCTAAATAACAAATAATTATTGTAGTGTGACTTAAAATGCTGAGCTGCATTTTTTTTATTTCTTTTTCTAGATAAATAGATAGAAGAATAGTCTTTATTATTTACACCATAAAAGTTACAGATATAGATGTAGAAATGTTACGTTCCATATATTTATTTGTGCTTGTGCCCAACATTTACATGGCAATAGAAACATGCTCGGCGTCAAAAGCGATGAAACGCATTGAGTTGTTGTAGGTACTGGATATAAATTGTAATTTGTCAAAGGGAAGGGACCGAGCGTAGCATTGCGTGTCTGTCTGTCACTCGGGGTAAGGTAGATGCATTTAAACCTATTTTTATAGCAGTGACCAGCACTATCAATCAGAATCTGAATGATTTTGAAGGATATTGGTTATCCATTGCTTCATTTGGCACCAAAAGTTTGTCTACATAATAACGTAAATAACGGAATGAATGTTGCCAAAATTAAAGCTATTTCGACTGTTACGTAATTACCCCGCTTTACGCCTAGCATGACCACTTCTACCAGTATAGTCTACGTAGAACAGACATAATTATCTGTTTCAAAGTGAATTCTTTTTCTTCATTTTTGTTGTCGTGCCTTAGAAATTTTTCTACAATATGTAACTTTATCTTTCGTTTAATTACGGTGGTCAT
The DNA here is from genome assembly GCA_963669345.1 of Gortyna flavago. Taxonomy (NCBI): domain Eukaryota; kingdom Metazoa; phylum Arthropoda; class Insecta; order Lepidoptera; family Noctuidae; genus Gortyna; species Gortyna flavago. The sequence goes on from OY770148.1 coordinate 5,507,919, forward strand.
GCTACTTGTGCAGCAATAAAATATGATTAATGAGTTATTAGCGTAATAGAAAAGAGTTCCTGGAAGTACTTGGGGGACAATAATTTATAATAATATCCTTAACTGTGTTAAGAAATTAAGTAACATTAAAAAAAATACTGACAAAAAATCTATTAGAATATTAATGATTTTTTAAATGTTAAATCGCTCTGATCTCACTCAATCAATCTTCTATTTATTTTGAATTGCATGACTATTGACCTATTTTTTTTATTTAATACTAGCTACGCCCCGCGGTTTCACCCGCATAAGTGTCGATCCCGGGGGAATGTCGAGATAAAAAGTAACACATATGTTAAAATGTTATCAAAATTATTCAAAATCGCTATACTTATGTACTAAAATGTACGCCTTAACGAGGTTCAAATGTATAGGCATAAAAAACAGTTCTAATACACTGTCAGTATCGAGAGCACCCAAACCTTTCTTACATTGAACGAGAATCACGTATATTGTAGATCAAATATTAACGACACAGAAGAACTGAACATGAAGGACCGACGCAGCATCTGTTGCGGTGTAACCAAACAACCATCTACAGTATAAAATGACGAGGTTATTTTGTATATCTATTTTGCATGGCCTTGTTATGAATAACATTTATAGTAACAATTGAGTAAGTAATTTATGTGTAATTGTAAAAAAGCGAGCTTAAAAAAAATATACCAGCTGACTTTTTTTACCGTTTGGATCAAAACAGGGTATAAAAGGTGAACGGAGTTTCTACTCCGTTCCGAGCCTAGGACACAGAATTTTCTTTTTTTTCCCTAGTTTATGAAAAATATATTTCATTTATTATCATAACAACATCAAATTATCAAAAATCAGCCTCCTTTATCCCTCTGCTGTGTGTAAGCAAGCCCACTTTTACATGCCATCAAAACTTAAACACTACGCAGCAATAAATCTACCAAGATCTGGGTGCTTACTCTCGAATATAATTCCGATAGATCGACATTGAAATTGTGAGTCAAACGTCTGGGATTGGCTGGTCACACTGAGTCTAGCCAATCCCTGACGTTTAACTCGACCACCTGACGTTTGACCAATGTCGATCTATCGGAATTATATTCGAGAGTTAGCACCCTGTAAACCGTCCAAAATAAACATTAACGTCTAACAATTCTCTATTCCAAACCAGATAACAGCAACAAACCGATACAAATGACCCATCCAGATTGATGCTAGTATCGATTGACTTGACCGACATAACCACCGACCGACGATTTGTCGGGGACCGACTGCTGCGTGAATTAGTTGAATGATTAGACAATTTATAACGAGAGATAGTAGTGACTATATACTTCTCTTGTGTGGTTTGGCAACCGGACTTAATTGAAGAGAAAAATGTAATTAATTCTGGTCGAGTGTGTAATTTTCAGTGTGGTTGCGAAGTTTGTTTTTGGTGAAATACGAATGTTAATTGATATTTTCTTGTTGTATTTGGGTGATCTATTATGTACTTAGGTCATGTTAATGGCAAGTTACAAAGACGTACAAAAATCTTAAAATAAATAATAGATATAAACAATGGAGATTGCCTTAATTTTTCGTCCAAATTGGTTGACGCCCATATCTAATCCCACGAGGTACGCTATTAAAATGCACATAAATTATTTTAGTATTTTATTTAAAATCGTACAATCATACGTCTACTGTATTTTAATGAGCGACGGGTATTTTGTGCGAAAATGACGCATAATTTTCCTCATCTTTTATTGAGTTTTATTTTTTTTGCGTCATCTCTTGACGCATAAAATCATACTTCCTTTAGAAATATATATAAATCTATAAATCCTTAATAATAAAATAATAATCATACCTTACCTAATTTTGACAACGTAGCTATTTAAACCTAAAACCTTATAGGAATCTAACCTCTTTTAAACACTCTGTGATATTCTCAAACTTTCCTTTTCAACAACCTACAGGGTAATTGCGGTTTCATTTTGGCAGTTCATTCATTGCGTTATATACATTGTTAAGCGGATAACTTTTTCGAACATACGCAGCAATGGATTAGCAATATCCTTCAAAATTATTCAGATTGTGATTGAAAGTGTCTTACGCAATTAGGGTGCTGTACTAATGTCTCCTTGTAGGATATTAGCATAAGCATAATCAGCCTATAATGTTTCCACTGCTGGGACACAGGCCTCCTCTCCGTGAGAAGGAGTGGGCCGTAATCCACCACGCGGGTCCAGTGCGGGTTGGTAGATATCACATGTCTTCGAATTTTTGGTTCTAGGACATGCCGGTTTCCTCACGATGTTTTCCTTCACCGTTGGTGATGAAATTATTTACACAAAGTAATGCGCCTGTCTGGGTTGGAACGCACAACCTCTTCACGACATCTCGTAATTCGGGGCCGTTACCACTGGGCTACCACGGCTCTTTTGTCCTCTGTAGGATATTAAGCATAAGTCTTATTTCCCAACCTCCCCGCAACACACACAATGTGTACAGGCACAAAGGCATACCAAGCATAGTTCGGTTACGTTACGATATAAATAATGCTGTCCACGACGTGGCTGCTGGCATGCAGAAAGGATCCAAACAATAACTCGGGATACACACACGATACGTTCTTGGGACAATATTGGGGCACCGTTTGTGTTTTCGATTTTTTTTACGTTAGCCTATGCTGTCTCACTGCTGGCCAAAGGCCTACCCCACATTTTTCCACGTTTCCTTGTGCTGTGATTTCTCCGTACAAGCGGTTAGGAAAGAGTCCAAATCGTCACGTCAGCGTTTCTTAGGCCTGCCTCGGTGAGGACGCCCGTCTTCAGGCACCCACTGTGTAACGACTTTGGCCCATTTGTCTGGATGCATCCTATAAGTGTGACCCACCTAGTCCCACTTCATGTTATTATTAATAATAAAAAAAAAACACAAATAATATAATATGATTATTTTTGTTACCTATAGGTGGTTAACAAATAAAGTTGGTCGAAATAACAAAAAATATGTATCTCTACAACATATTTCTAGAGTGTACAATAGTAAAATAAATCTATCATCGATAGGATGAATAGAAACTAAACTAAAAAAAAACTAAACAAGAACCATCATCTGCCTAGCTTTTTCACAACTATGTTGGGGTCGCGGCCTCCAGTGTTGCAGTTGAATACCAGTATTTTACATGGAGCGATTGCCTATCTGACCTCCACAATCTAGTTACTGGGTAATACGGTACCCCCTTGATAAGACTGATTTGCAACACGCTCGAATCGATTTAATTTAGCTTATCTATGGTCATTTATTAGAAAGTTTTTATAGGTTTACGAAAGGGTTAGGTCATAATGTCCAGTTAGCTCTTTAAACATTGCGCAAATAACGAATTGTAATGCAATCATAAAAGCCAATCGACACCTCGTCGAACATAGTGCGACAAGTGTCAGTGGTGATACGTGATCGGCTCAAACCGATTTCGAGCTGATAAGTGTGTTCACTGTCGTGGCGCTGTGTCGCAAACTATGTTCCACCTTTTATCTCATCATCTGCCTAACCTTTTCCCATGTATGTTGGGGTATATTTCCTGTCTAACCGAATGCAGCTGAATACCAGTGTTTGACCAAACTGGAACCCAGTAACTGGGGTCTACGATAACCCTTGGTAAGACTAGTTGACAGATTTATGGGATTCTGACGTCCCGTAAAGACTGTCAAAGTTCCACGAATGATACTGTAGCCAACAGCTTAACGTGCTTTCCGAGGCATGGTGACGCGGTATGTAAATATTGTCACCCATCCACGGACCTACCGCTTCACCTGATTCGACCCATGCGGCTATTATTACCTGGTCACGGGCTCTGTTATCCTGCCCTCTATGCCTCAAAAATGGAGCCAGCGATCTCAGAACTGCCACCGACATGACCGTGAAATTTGCGAAGTTTTAGGCCAACAAAAGTAGAAATCGTGTCATCGACACGAATAACAATAAATGTGGGCAACGGAGTGGTCCACGTCCCGTAAAAAAAATTCCCAATAGATTCTAGAACTGTCAACGTATATATACTGAGTATGATTTCCCCCGACGTACCTACCAAGAGAGCAAGGTGCTAACGCATGCGAAATAGGGGTACGTCGACAATTTGGAACCGAGCCAAGAGCCTGCAGACGAGATGCCGTAGTTGAATTTATTACCGTCATTAGGGAGATGGCGAATCCAATATGTTTGTTGAATATTAAGGCCACGATTCTGTTTTGGTTTCAGTGAAATGCAGATTGTTTTAGATTGAGTTTGAGTGGGGTAGTGATAAACCTCAAACGGCGCAAGTACTTCTATCTTTTTAGAACTTTTTTATTATGTTCGAGCCGTTTGGGGTTGAAACACTAAGGTCATGGGGTCCGAGTGCCCACTTAAGCTGTATCGTAAACCAGCGTACCGTTTTGAATTTTCATAATGAATAATTAATTAGCCTCTATTGATCCCACTGCTGGGATACAGGCCTCCTCACTGTAACAGGGAGTGGGCTATAGTTCACTACGCGGGCCCATTATGGTTTGGTGAATGTCTTAGAATTTTAATGGTATAACGAATTTACCTGTAATAAATTCTGTTTCACTTCTGTCTCTCTCTCGCGTTGGCCGTCAGGTGGTGAGCGATGCTACTATAATACTGCATCTTGCTTGTTTTAATGTCACAGTTGCGTCATGAGGTCTTACTGCTGACAAAACAAAGCTGTTTAATTAGAAGACACTGTTTTGTTTTATCGTTATTTTCAACAATAGTTTGAACAATAAAATGGTTCCCTGCAAGTGGTTTGAATATGTATTTTATGAAATTAATTTATTTATTGCATGTGTTGCATAAATTCAGCTGATTTTTGCGTGTATTCCCTTTCGTCCCACTGCACTACCTAGAGAAGAAGTATCCTATGACCTAAACCCTAGGTCATGGTCTACCCATGTGTTAAATTTCAAATAAATCCTTTCAGCTGTTTTAGCACGAAAGAGTTACAAATAAACAAACAAATTAACGGATTTTGCAGGAGTTCCAATGCGGTCAATGATGCTATAAAATTTGTCTAAAGTGAATAAGTACAAACGCCAGCACATCAAGCTACCCGAAACTGTCAAATTTTCCCAATCAACTTCGAACCTTACGCTTTAGCGATAAAGTTGAAAATCTGTAGGAGCTTGATGTGCTAGTCTGTACCTACTTAAAAATTGGCAACTTATCGTAATTAACTCGCTGATGTATGGTTCTAAAGAAAGCGATTATCATTTATCAGATGCGTCCATCTGATAGTCAGCTTGTTTACCAACCGATAACGTTAATTTCAGGAACTTAAATCTCTTTAATGTTCAAAACTAATGAACCACGAAGAAACATAATATTATCATTTACTATCCATTGCATCTTTAAAACCACAAACAATCACATTGACGACACAGTTGGCGCAGTGGTTGAGCGATTGACTGCTGCGCAGCATGTCGCGGGTTCGATTCCCGCACGGAACAAATATTTGTACGACCTACAAGTATTGTTCCGGGTCTGGGTGTTTTATCTATAATATGTATGTATTTACAAAAAAATAATAATTATAAAAGTAGTTTATCAGCCATCTCGTTACCATAACACAAGCATTAGGTTGCTTAGCTTGGGACTAAATGGCGTTGTGTGAAATGTCCAAGGATATTATTATTATAATCTATTAAAACATAAATAAAAGATACTAAAACAGAATTCAATACTGCATCGGGTCTACACGTGTATGCACTGGAAGACATGATAATGTACAAACTATTGTTGTACCGAATGCTGATATTCAATGTTGATATTGTATGTGTTACGGTACAATAGGTAAATTGTATCTATGTATGTACCAAATGAGCAGTAGTGGCCCAGTGATAATGGCCGCGACTTATGAGTTGTCGTTGTTGTAGATCGTGAGTTCGAACCCATGCAGGCAATTTACTTGTATAAATTATTTCATCACTACTGCTCTCAAAACGATGATCGAAAACATCATGAGGAAACTGGCATGATCTAGAACCAAAATTTCGAAGACGTGATATCCACCTACTCGCACTCGGCCTGCGTGGTGGATTAGACCTGTGTCCCAGCAGTGGGAACATTAGAGGCGGATTATGCTAGGTACCAAATTCTTGTAAATTCTCTTATTTGTGTTTTCACTGTTACTTCTGGAAACTAAAAGACAATTACGTCACTTCTTGTAGGTGTAGGAGACGCCTCAAGTAGGTTTGTTTTTTCTCAAGAGAATCAGTAAGTAATCAAGCAATCTGATTTTGGTTTTTGCTATGACAGTTTAAAGGACTTATAGGAGTTAAAGGTAGTGAATTAAGGCGCATGAGTTAGAAGCGAATTTGTAGGTAATTGACAATACCGCCTTGCGGCAACAAATAGGGTTCAAACCAGAATTCAAATTCAAACCAAAATAAAATTAATTTTGCAGTTTTAATTAGTTTTAGATGCATGGCTCAGAGTAATGTTATTTTATTTAAGTATTTCATTAGTTAACTAAATCCCCTTTATTATCATTAGGTACTTATAATATTACAATTTATGGTCTACGGTTATAAGAATAAGTCTTTTCTTTGGACATTTGACAATACACTCAATCTTTTTCTGGCTTGTAATATACAGTACCACTAGCTGCGCCCCGCGGTTTCACCCGCGTAAGTTTTCCCTTATCACTTAGGGGGATGAAAAATAGATGTTGGCCGATTCTCATAGATACCGGATAAGCACAAAAAATTTCATCGAAATCGGTCAAGCCGTTTCGGAGGAGTATGGCAATGAAAACTGTGATACGAGAATTTTATATATTAGATTATGCCTAACTGTGCGACAAAAAACAGAGCGTTTTACGGTGTTAGGTTTGGGCAGTGCATTAAGTAACGCGAGAAATGCAATCGGGCAGTAGGACTCACCTAATACTGTAATTTTTCTCCCAATTTCACACAAACAAGCTCTTAAACCATAAGCATAACAGACGATTCTAAAAGCGAACATTCAATACTGCATTGAGACACGACACGTATACCTGTATAAAGTACACTGGCGGACACGATAAGGCACAAACTATTGCCGTGTGCAATGCGGGACCATTGAATGCTAACATAAAGTTTGACGTACACTACGATTGCTATCGGTGCCGCTTCATTGGCTTCATACTCGTATTTATCGATGCTTAGTTTTTGAAAAAGCATGAATGTGTTTTGTATGAATGTAGACGGCTATAAGAGTAGAAGACCAAAGAAACGATGGATAGACTGTGTGAAAGATGAAATGGCTGGAAAGAGGACTACATTTTATAAAACAACTAGTTGTTGCCCGCGACTTAGTCTGCAATCAAGACAAAAGACACGTGGCGCCATCTATTATCATAATAACGTTAAATGTTGTTTTCCTCGGGGACAGCACTTTTTTTTGGCATAAAAGGTACCCCTATGTCCGTTTCTGTATACCTGACAACGTATATGCAAAATTTCATGATGATCGGTTCAGTGGTTTAGGCGTGAAAAGGTAACAAACAAACAAACTTACTTTCACATTTATAATATTATTTAGGATGTCTCCCCGCTACGTATGTCTGTTAATTTGTTCAACGTTTGTCTAATGTTATTTCTTTTGGTATTTCTAATCAGAATCGGTACTGTACCGGTAAAAAAACATGAACCAAATCAATGTTTCCGTAAGTTAGAGTGAGAAAAAAGATATCGTAAGTAAAAACGATAGTTAATAGGCATTAGAAAAATAACTTCAAATTATCTATAAAATTTAAATACAAAATTTGTGGTATGCAACTATGCAGCGGGTACTTAATTTTGGGACTGGAACTTGTTAGGTGGGGCACCGGTACCCGTCTGGAACCGATAGCCGTCTGCAACCGGTACTGTCTGGAACCGTACCCGTTTGGAACCGGTACCCAGGTACGAAATGGCATGAGCCGTTAAGTACCAGTACGGAACTTGTATTTTTAGTACCGGTTCCTAGTTCTGGAAATAGACACTAAGCCCTAAGGCCTAAGCGATATTTTAGTTCCATTTGACAAGAAAAATAGGAAGAACGAAAAAGGAACTGTAGTGCTATTCTCTAAAAAATCTCACCGTGAAAACTTAGGTGAAGTGAGCGGTAAATCCACTTGATGCTAGGGAATTACACTATTGACAGCACACTTTAAGCTTACTTCACATGTTTTCACGGTGAGATTATTTTATAGAATAGCACTACTGGTTAGGGCTAATTTACTATTAACTCACTAAAATATAACTGAAGCAAATTGTAGATATGTAATTGCTATTCGCAATCCTGTGAACACTAAACATCACAGGATTGTGATTAAGCTCAAAGAAATCCAATATAATTTAGCTATGACTAATTCAAATTAGTTTCCAGATCTTGTACGGGACTAATTAAAGGTTCCACACGAGAGGACGGCTCTTGAATATATTCTTGACAATGTGAAAGAAACGGTTCTTTGATTGAAACAGTTTTGAAATCTTAATAGGTTTGTGACGTCTTAGTAATGTTATACTGCCACAAGAGATTGGAAATAACAACAACAACTGGTCTGACAACCAGTCCTACCAAGGGGTATCGTATTACCCAGTAACTGGGTTGTGGAGCTCACATAGGCGGTCGCTCTATGTAAAATACTGGTATTCAGCTGCATCCGGTTAGACTGGAAGCCGACCCCAACATAGTTGGGAAAAGGCTCGGCAGATGATAATGATGATGAAGAGATTGGAAATAAATAAAAAAAAGTACCCTTACCTATATTTTGAGGTGATCTAATGTGTTTCTGGATTGCTGAACATTGGTCTTTTGTCAGTTGCACCACAACACAACACCTGAAGGCCAATTCTCGTAATTAAAAATGTTCAAAATCTAGTCGCAGTCTCATCTCAGCGACAAATAATTAATGTCAAAAACTTTTCAAAATGTAGGGAAACTAGAGGTATTTTTGACAGATTGAGACTGACATCAGACTGTGAACGTTCTTAAACGTTCACGTTCACGTTCTGTGTTCGTTCTGTGTTCGTTCGTCATCAGTCTATCAAGCATCTAAAGCTACATTTTCGCCTACTGACTACAAATAAAATATTTTTCTACAATTTACCCGGCACACGTAAGTTTCCTCAAAAATAGAACATAGTAGATAAATAATTCTGCTTGCTTGGCTGTCATGCTTTCCTCAAAAAAACCTCAAGAAGCTTCACTTTTCTAAGCATTAAGCAAGCAGCAAAGAAAATCAAAGCATAAAATACACAGTTCTGCCTTGTCATAAGGAAATGTTGGGTAAATTGGTGACCAACAGCCACAACTTTTGCAATCTATTTCGGAGTCTCTGAAACAGATTCGTGAGCAAGCACTATTCGCTGAGGGTTTAAGGGCGTCCGCAGACAGCCGATTGTTTGCAACTAACATAACTATTTAGTTGGATTAGTCGACACAACAGCACCAACTAGTATATTCCTAAGTTTTAACAGTGAGATTTTTTTTAAGCACTGCAGTTCTCGTCCTACTCCATCGTTTAGTTGGTGCAGAGATACTGTGCGGTTATTTTTTCATTTATGTTGTTTGAATAAACGAGCAGAGTGCAGAAAATAGATAATGGAAAGTAGTTCAGGCAAATGGTATATTTATTTTGTCAGCGTCGTCGGTCGCTACACAATACAATCAAAAATCGAATCGAATGACATTAATATCCTTAATTTGCTTTCAACTTAAGGACCCCTGTGAACTTTCTCGTATATAAATATCCTTTCCAACGTGTTTGTATTACTACGAAAGGCTCACACAAGTACGACACCACATGCGACGAGTCACGTTGCGATTCTAAGCCCGCCGCAATCCCTTCTAAAGGCATGAGTAACTTCATAGATAATTTGTACTAGGGAAAGATATCACAAACTCCGTTCGAGTATTGGTAAAAAGTCGACGGTCTGCGGGCATCCTTACGGGGATTGAAGGGCAATAAACCCCTGCCACTTAGAGTCACACACAGATATTAGATGTCGAGTTTACTGGAGGTGACAAGTTGTTTGTTTTCTTATAAGATAATTAATTACACGCTGACCGTATGGTATCACAAAGTTGTTTTGTGACAACGAACGTCATTGGTGGACGGAATTGGGTTTCGAGGCATGTTGTGTCTATTCAGGTTTATTTCTCAATCCTGTAAAATACTTTGAAAGAAGACTAGTTATTATTTTAGTTCTAAAACTACAGGGTAGGTTTAGGTACTAACTTTAAAACACCATCATGTGCCTAGCCGTTTCCCATCTATGTTGGGGTCGGCTTCCAGTCTATCCAGATTCAGCTGAATAGTGATGGACTTTTTTTTATCAACTCAAATTCCTTAAGTAGGTACTCAATAATGTGTAAGCTATGGTTACATACGTAATTGAGTGTGCATTACAGGATAATGGTGCCGATTCCCTTGTTCACAAACTAAACTATATTTAAGTTCAGTGCATCTTTTTCTTTCTATTTCATAAAGAAAAGGACAGATTTTTTTTTTAATTTAGTCCTGTCTAATTAATCAGCACCTGACACTACTCCATACAAGTTTAGACGTGATTAAAAACTTGCCTACTAAAATTACGTCAGTTTATGTCAGGCGCTGATTAATTTGACAGGACTAAACTAAAATTTACCTTCTGTCCTTTTCTTAATGATAATAGAAAGAAAAAGATGCATTGAACTTTTTAGTTTAGTTTGTGAGCAACAGAATCGCACCAATGTATATTATGTAAGTTTTATTAATGTTAAGGTAATTGTAATATATCTTGAGAGTAATCCTTAAATAAATAGATAAATGAGTACAGATTAAATTAAGAACTTTAAATGCTATCTAAGACTACGAATAAGTAATAAGCCTTAAGAATTCAGGTCCATGCACTCAACAGTCAATAACCCAGAATTTTGTTGGTAAAGGCTACCGTCTTCCGATTTTTAACTTTACGAGTATACAAGCATTTGGCTGCCAACCTGGCATGGGGCCAGTTTTCTAACAATATAATACGATGTCTACCGACGCGGCGACGGTTAATATGTTTGAAAATATTTTAACTTTGTTATGCTCAAAGTATTTATGTGTTTTTGGTAAAGTATGGACGAAGAATGGTTTATGAGGAAGGTAAATCTAAATAATGTTATAAAGAGGTAAAATTGTTGGTTTGTTTTTAGGAGGTAATCTCTGGAAGTACTGATCCGATTACAAAAAATATTTTATAGATAGAAAGGTACACTTATAGGTTATGTTTTATGGTATAAAAATTGCCATTTTGAAAAATTAATGCGTAGTTTATAGAATAACTAACTTGAGCTTGACCCGTCAACGAGATGATGAAGCTCTTTATTAACTCCTAGACACCTTTAATGGAACAATGCGGACTTATGTGTGATATGAGTACATCACACAAATACCTACGAACAGTTAGCAGTACATCAGTGGTCACACCAACACTACGATCATCCTTAGGCGCGAATTACACAGAGACGGCGTAAGGTGAAGGCGCGGCGCAGGCATGATGCCGCTTCAAAGCGGTTTCATACAAAATGTACGAAGGCTACTTGTCGTGAATTACAGTCAAGCGGCGCGGCGGCGGCGGGCGGCGCCTACCTACAATTCACGCCTTACGGGTACGACGAGAAGTTTAGAGAAAATTTTGTTTGAAAAGTTTAGTGTGTAGGTATTAATTGTACTTACATATTACTACCTAATACTACGTCATTTTGTCAAACCCCTTTAGTAATAAACGTTGTATAGCGTCTGTATAGTTACACAACGCTTTGTCTTCTTCTTTCGAAAGTCAAATTACTGACGACTGAAAGAGAGAAATCGGTGTGTAACTATTCATCTGATATAATATGCTATCTAGAACATATAAGGTTCTCAACGTGGGCAATAATGCCCCCTCGTGAGCGTTTGAGACTTTCATGGGGCAGTGGAAGACCCAGGGAAAATTATATATCCTACCTTACGACTATATAATATTACACGTTAAAATATAATCGTGGCTATAGCTGTTTCAGCTTCACGACAGATGGTAAATAAAACAAAATTGGGGCTATAGAAAAAAAAAATCTCAAGGTCTGTGGTTGTTTTAGTGGCCGTGGGCAAGATGAGGTTGAGAATCTATGATCTAGAAGTCAGTAGGTAGCATAAACTTTTAGGTACAAACATGTACCTACATTTCCATCACCTAAATAATTCTACTAAGTTTTGGTATTTTTAATACAAATAAAAAATCCTACAAAATAATCTTATCTCCGAAAACGACTTCAAATAGCTATAGCAAAACAATTTATTCAAATAAAATCGCGAACCGACAGTGTCTACGGCATTCCAATAAAACGACGCGAACGGTTTCGCCACGGTAATATTATCTATGTTTAGCCGGGTTGAGAAGAAACGGTGCTCTGTCGGCCGACAACGAAAGATAGTTCAGAGAATCATTTAGAAAACAAAAGCAGTTCGTAATGGAATTTTAACCAGCCAGCTGGTGGTACAGCTTTTAATATAGGATTTGGGAAATATTAATGTTTAGTTATGTTGTTACTAATTTATTAACGAAAATGTTACTGCAATATGGTGCTTTAACAGTTAAGGGTACATATTTCTGATTTGGGAACAGAAAAAGTATGTCGGGATTTCGACAAAAAATTAAAAGTGAGCCTAAAAAGGTGATGGAAAATAGGATTTAATGATTTACACAATGTCATTTTTATTTGGGAAACAAAAAGTTATACTTACATACTTGATAGTCGATTATTTATGCCTACTAGTCTTCCCAAGGGGTATCGAGTTTCTGGGTTGTGAAGGTCAGATAGGCAGTCGCTCCACACACATACCTACGCATACTGGTATTCTTGCATATGGTAAGACAGGAAGCCGACCCCAACATAATTGGTAAAGGCTAGGCAGATTATGATGATGTTTAGATTAGTCTGTGATCTTCCTGTGCGGGTTTAGATTATTTACATACGATACTAGTCATAAGTACTACAGAAGCCTAGCTGTAGATACTTGCTACGCCTCATCTCCAAATGCATTAATTCCGTAATGCAAAGTAATCCGTCAAAATGCTTGAAACATACAAATTTTTGAATGACGAAGAATGATAATACAGCAACTGAAATATTGATTAATCACTTTTCGAACTTAATTATAAGTAATTAAGAACGCCACTTCTCTCTTCACAACACTGGTGGAAGCTTGGACAAAAACATTATGTTTCTAATCGACCCTCTCTGGGGGCCTAAAAAGGCCACTTTGGCAGAATCATAAAACAATTCCAAACAAGCAATTCAGTTGACAGTTTCACACCTATTTATATCAGAGTTAGAGTTAGGCAGAGGTGTAGGTACCTATAGCATTTTACGAAGCTCCATACAAAACTGTTGTACAGATGAAATTGCGTGATATGAATTGTTTTATGATTTTGCCAAAGTGGCCTTTTCAGGCCCCCAGTTCTATTATATCCGTAGATGTACTAACTAACATTCATAAAATGAATGCCAACACACAGTCTAAACCGCTGGTTCTGGAAACACAAAATGTTGCACAAGAGTTCCATATTTTTGAAGGTGAGCAAAGGAAGGATTAAAAAAATTGTATTGAAGTTCCCATGGGAAAAAACAATTTACCACATTGGGTATGTGTAACAAAATAATATATTAGATAAGAAGATAGCCAGGGAGGTTGTAGCGGGGGTGACTGCTTAAGTGCCCAGTACTGCATCGGGTGCCGTAAGAATAGTGTTACAGCCAAATTATAATACTCAACCTATAATGTTCCCACTGCTGGGACACAAGCCTCCTCTCGATGAGAGGGAGTGAGCCATAATTCACCTCGCGGGCCTAGTGCGGGTTGGTAGATGTCACATGTCTTCGAATTTTTGGTTCTAGGACATTCCGGTCGTCACGATGTTGTCCTTCACCGGTTTGAAACCAATGGTGGTGAATAATTTAAATTTACACAAAGTAAAGCTGTTGTCCTTCCTAAATTCAGTATTTATTTACAACTGAGGCTTATCTTTAATCAATTGCGGCAGAGCGTTCCTCTACGGTCTACACCACCATTTATGTCGTCACTCGTAGATACTATCTGAATCATTGCTGCTCAACAACCATTCCTTTGAGCCACCGAATAGCCTGCCAACGCATTCGAATTGGCCCGCCAAAAGCGGCTGCTGCTGCAACTGGTTAGTTTGAAGTCTTGAAATCTGTTCTCAAAAGACTTTTTGAGAACAAATCTAACTTCAGGTCAAAAAAATATTTTGCTTTTTATGAACCCATTCTCAATTACCCGACAGTAAAACATATTTTTAGACTTGATTCTTATTATTGACCTCAGATTTGTCACCAAATATTGACAAGTTCTCTTCAAAAGTAACAGTGACTTTTTTAATGATAATATAAAAATATGAGTAACTTAAGTTCTGTTTAATTTCAATATGTATCTACCATAGGTATGTTTTATTTACAACACTAGATGGCTCCCCGGCTTACACGGAATCAAAATGATGGCCTACATTCAAAATAGGTTGGGCAGCCGTCCTTTAATAGCCGATTCCTATAATTTACGGACCGTTATTGGTTAAAATTAAGACTTGTATCTTTAACAACAATGAAGCAAATACCTCATAGCTTTGCATGGCAGACCCTCCCATATGGAAGTAACTAAGCTAGTAAATTAAGCTTACGAATCTATTAATATGCCCAGTTTGGCAATAAAAAATGCTACCATTGGTAAGTAAAACGATTCGTTTTATAGGAACCGAGCATATATGTGCATCAAAACACAAAAACCAATTTTACACAACTTACACACACTTAACAATGCCTTTCCTTGTAAATATTTGAATAACAAAACAGTATTTGAATAAACTTATTAAAAGCAAAGAGGAGAGAGAGGAGAGAGAGGCTTTGTTCCCTACAAAGCCTACAAAATTGGGCCTATTAAGAAGCAGACATTTATCGCAAACAAGGTTAAGAACGATTTTCTCCTCATTGATTTTGAAGATGTCTGAAACGATAAGGATGGGGTACAAACATTACTTAGGAACCTTTATGGTTTTAAAAGGCGGAAATTGTTTTGGACTTACGTTATTGGGTATTGCATTGTTTTAGAAAAGTGATAATCTTAGCTATACAGGGTCCAAGCCATCGGTGGTCAGGGTTCCAGAGAGAGGAACCTCCTAACAATGCAGGCCGTGTCCAGAAGTACTGCTTTCTGAATCGTGCCCTTGATCCAGCTGCCCAACGAGAGCCTCTTCAGGTGTTGGTCGAGGCTCTTGGCTATCAGCCCATTGGCTGTCACGACTATCGGCAGAATGATTGCTGAGTCAACATCCCACAAGTCGACAACCTCGCGAGCCAAGTCAAGATACTTGATTTGTTTATCTTTCTCGGCTTTCACGAGGTTCTCATCATGCGGGACGGTTTTGTCAATAATCATTGCGCGCCGCTCTAATCGATCCATCACCACTACGTCAGGCTTATTGGCAACAATAGTCCTGTCAGTGATGATGGATCGATCCCAGTACAATGTGATATTTCCATTTTCGAGAACTGGGTCGGGCACATACCTGTAGTACGGCACCTCCGATTCCACAAGGCTGTATTTCAGAGTAAGTCGCTGATGGATTATCCTGGCTACAAGGTTGTGTCTATGCAAGTACTCTCCGTTAGTTTTTATGTATTATTAGAGTTAATTAATCTTTTTTAATCGCATTCAATAATATCTTTTTTAATGGATTCAAGGTTCACAGCTATTTTACCTCTGACAACAGCAGCCTAACAGCAACCTTATTGTGACGATAATAAAGATCACTGTAATTTTGAGAGACCTGTCAGCGGCAGCAACCTTATAGAGATGAGAATAAAGGTCACTATGACGTGGACAGTGATTCAAAATCAGAGGTTTAATAACCATTCACTGAATCTCTCAAAAACCGTTGACGTTGTGATTAAAAATTCAAACAACAACCCTTATACCAATACTATTTTCAACACATTCTATCACATTAATAATATAAAGGCGAAAGTTTGTGAGTGTGCGTGTGTGTGTTTATAAATTTGTTACTTCTTCACGCTCAAACGGCCGGACCAATTTTGATAAAATTTTGTATGGAGGTAGCTGACACCCTGGATTAACATATAGGCTACTTTTTATCCCAATATTCCCACGGGATCGATACTTACGGAGGTGAAACCGCCGGGCGCAGCTAGTAGAAACATAAGAGTAATTTAATCGTGCTAAATAAAGCGAGAGTTATATAAAATAAACAAGAGTGCGGCACAAACATTATCGTGTTAACGGTTATGGGATGACGTGGGTAATAATTTATGAATATTCACTAGGGATTTATCATTCGTATAATTCACATTTTACCGCTGTTCTGGTGTTTGGTGTAAGTATAAAGCTGTTGGTCCCAGCTGTTATTCTTCATTGGTCCATCTTTGACAGTCATTACGGGTAGTCAGAAGCCCAAAAGTCTAACAACCAGTATTACCAAGGGAAACTGGGTTGTGAAGGTAGTAGATAGGTGGTCGCTCCATGTAAATTAAATAAGTACCTACTGGTATTCAGCTGTATCCGGTTAGACTGGAAGCCGACCCAAATAGTTGTGAAAAGGCTAGGCAGATTGATTTAGTCTTACCGAGTGTCCTAATAGAAAGTGATCGTCGAATGAATACCCAATATTTGCGATCGTTGATTGTTCGGGTACGCGCGACCATCGTTTTCTATACGCGCGTGGAGCTCCCGTGCGTATTAGTACAGAGAGTCCGAAACACTGGACACTGTTTCTTCCCAGCTGAAGTACTAGGAAGGTGTGTCTTAAGTAATTTTGACGTTTAAAAAGTGCTAATTCTCAGCCTGATTTGAATGAATGACTTTTAATTTTGATTCTACTGCAATATCGGTTTCCTGTCTACGAGAAATTATTTGCGAGTTGGAAAGTTATTTAAATCGCTTACTATTCTAACTTGTGTCCTTACTCTTGAAAGATTTTGTCTGAGTTCCATTTTCTGGATTGATAGTCAAATGGATCCTGCAGGTGGCGAGCTGTGAGTCCTCGCGGACTTCTAAATATTTGTAGAGGTCCGTGATTTTTTAGGTCTATGAACAATGGGCTATTATTAAATTTTTTGTTGACGTCATTCGACATAGTGAATGTGCTAACATAAAAATAATACAGTCTGGCAGGGACATCGACGCGCAACCTGTTTTAAGTTCGCGTCAAACTTTACGGCGGCTCTAAAGTGCGCCACTAGCTGCGCAGTACCCCACCCCTCACCCCCGCTGATCCATTGAATTGTTATTGCGCAGCGACTCGCCTCATGTTTGAATCGGGCTGTAGGTACCATGGATTCAGTGTATGATTCTGGACTCCACTGCGTTGAAATGTTTTGTCAGTTATTAAAAAAAAACACAAAGTAACTGGGAATCATCACGTTCTCGAGATAAACTTGCACCTGCTTATGGACAGGGAGAATTTCAAAATAAAAGAAGGATAGGTAGGTACCGATTTTGTCATTCCACAAAAGCAAATAATATAACACAATACAATGCGTTCAGGGCATAGATATAAGAAATTGGTATATTTCTATGGTTCAGGGCGTTGTTGGGTCTGCCGCGCTGGTGCAGTGCGTCCGGCACGATGGCGGACGTACAGGTCAAGGTCTCCCACAGTCTCGTCACTGTTCGGCAACGGTCGTATTCTTCGAGCGTCGGAAGACGATATGTGTATAGAGTGGTCACGTGCATTTTCTTCATGCATAATTTAGTAGAATTATGTGTTTTGTGCTAAAAGTTTCCGGCAATACGACAATTAGCGAAGATCTGCATGCGCATTATTAATTTGGGAATACTGTACACGTTGACGGCTTCCACGCCGCGTACTCCGCAAGCGATGCACAGCGGCGCTCGGCAGCTAAATCGCGCGCCAGCACCAACAGCATCCTGGCTGCTATTGCGGATATGCTGGACACGCGTTATGTCCATCTCTGGGTTAATACCCACATTATAAATTTATGTTTATTGTTTTAAATTATTACTAACACTAGTTTCTTATCTTTTGCTGTACTCTCATTCTATGGATTTCAAAGTCTATCGGTCTATACGTCCCCTAGTTTTCCTTATGTAGGTAATTGTGCAAAGAATTTCGAAATCCACTTAAACTGTCCATTGGACCGTGGTAAAGCGTATGTGAATGTTAAGTTAGCCACACGTTCGATTGTAAGCGAATGGGATAAAAATATAATAATAATAGTTTATTAATAAAAAACATATAATCTTGATCAAACTAATAATTGTTTGCATCTGAAATAAGGCAAGGCTTGAAATGGTTAGAAAATACCGCTTTTAAGTACATATTAGATACATATTTTTTGGTATATGAAACCCGAAACACGTTTCTAGTATTTTTATGTAAAGAATCTATGTACAAAATTTCAAAACTGTATTATGAGAAATCAAAAAGTTATAAGCTTGTTATGTTACCTGGTTGTCCGTTCAAAAACATGCTCACCACGCGGCGCGGCGTGGGGTGACCATGTTTTATACTCCTCCAGCATCGTAGGCTCTTTGATAATAGGTTCGCATAAACTAAAAATTATGTTGTATACAAGCGACCCTTCCCCGCTTCGCACGGATACAATGTGCTGATGTGGCAGCAACATTTTTGTATCTAGTAGTTTTTTTTTGCAGTTTTAGTAGTAAAATATGATTTCCCAAAACGGTGGTGTATACCGTTTCAAAATTCACTAAGAGGTCACACAACACACACGAAAACCGATTTTGTTTTATAAAATGTATAAAGATATTTTTCCATTTTTAGAAAGTGGAAGTGGAAGCATAGGTAAAAATTGTGTTCAATTAAACATATCTTTACTTTTTTATCAAGTGACATAATTAACTAAACTAAAAATAATTATCGCAGTCATACAATACAATTCCTTGTGTCATTGTTTTAATCAGTGCCAATTTTGGGCTGAAAACTTGGCAATAATGAAAGCCAAAGCCACAATGTAGGTACCGACAAATGAAAGTTCGGTCTAACTTTTCCAGCAACGGGTGTACTTCCTTTAAAAGTATATAAAATTATCTTAGCTGTAGCAAAGTAATCTATTGTTTGAACTACAAATGAGATTGCTACAATCGGCGGAAGTACACAACACAATGTACTCAACTTGAAAGCAATATTTCGTTTTACTTTATTAAATTCTTGTTAACTTGATAACATTTTGTTTTAGGTTAAAGAAAACTGTTGTAGGTACCTTACAACAGATTTTTTAAACTTTTAATTCGTGTGTACCCACCCACAACACAGCTGTACTTAGGATTTAAAAAAATACTGATTAAGGGGACTACATGACCTAAAGCGCGGTCACTGTCGGACTGCATGGAAAAGAAAGAGAAGCGCGATGACACAACGCTGTTAATTCATTGCAAAATATGAAGCAATGATTTAATTGCAAAAAATCTGTTGTTTGTACTAAAAAATTAAAACACTAATGCTTTTCTCCTCTCTATAACTGTGATGCCTCCCCACACGTGACGTCACTCGACCGGAATACCGAACGCAACTCAATCGCATGCATATCGCACATCTGTCGCCATCCTACCGGCAGGAGTGGCGTGAACTAGAAATATGTACGTGTATTGAGCCGTTTCGAAGAGTATCGTAGAGTTACCACTAGTTGAAGTAGAGTTCAACGCGAGCCTATATCCACAATTGGAACAAAAACGCCTTCCTAAAATATGGAAAGCTGAGGAAATATTGCTATAAGCATCATTCACGAATCAAGTTAAGTTGTGGCCCAGTGGTTATCGGCCGCGACTTACGAGTCGTAGGTTCGAACCCAGACAGGCGGTTCAATTTCTGTAAATTATTCCATCAATACTGCTCCTAGTGATAACAGATTCTAAAGAACTCTCTACAAAAAGAATAAAAAAACTTTTTATTAACTGAATGCTGAATTGCTGACCTGCTGGTACTGATTCATACATCATGTTTGTGAACGGTCGCGGTCGCCATCATCAGGAACTGGTCATATTTTAGTTGCCACGGCTTATTTTTTTCTTACATATATTTTTAATACGAACGCTTGTAACGTCTTTATAATATCAACATGAACAAAAAAAAAAATACAAAAAAAGTAATAAAAAAAAAGTATAACGCGAAGAGGATATATTACTAACCGCTCCCGCCATTAATCCACGAACTTCTGGCGGCCAAACGCGTCTCGTTCTCGTCCGGCCAATAACAGCGAGTCGCACACACACACACATTAACAGAACATTCTAGAAGCTTCTTTCATAAACATGCGCGGCACATCTTTTTTGACAAGTGTTGTCTGACGCCATCAACGGTGCTGCGCACCGACATGCGACAGTATATATTTTTACGAATCTGTATCCTCGCCCCAAACTCTATTGTTTTATACCATAATATCATTGTGTTTATGTTAAAAAAGTATTTTGATATAGAAGAGTGTCCATGGAGTTTCTTTCTCCGTTCTTCTCCATAGGAACCTACTACGCGTTGGAATTCAACTAGCTTCATCCTTGTAGATATCTGACTGACCCCGTGACAATTTAAAAGTGCCTGTACTTAATTGGATTAATTCAACTATATGGCTTGAGTTTGAAACGTTCATGTACTCGTAGGTGTTTCCGGTGTCAAAGTAAACCATTCTATCGCTTTTTTTTATTATCCTTTGAAAATCTATAGTCCGAACTAGAATCAAGTTACTAGTAAAAATAAAGTTGAACTCGACTTTACACAGCACATTCACACGGCAACGGTCTGGTATTTTTACGGCTTTATTTGTTTGTACGATAGGTATAGGCTCCAGTAAAACAACGTTACTGGATTTAGATTCACGTTTTAACTCGATTTTAGGGTTCCGTAGCAAAATATCAAAAACGGGAACGCTATTATTTTGTAATGCCCGTCTGCTCGTCTGTACATCCGTCCGTCTGTCTGTCCGTCCGCCCGTTCGTCCGTCTGTCCGCCCGTCCGCAAGTCAGTGCAAACAGCCATTTTACTAGGAGAATATTAGCACTATATCGATGAAAATTGGAAAGGGTGTATTCTGTGAACTGCCAAACAATGGAGTAGTGAAATTACGAAATAATAATTAGGGGTGGCACTCCCCATACATGTAACAGAGTATAAATCACCGATCCCAGCATAGTTAAACCAGACTCGATCAATCGAATGAGCTCCAAGATTTGCAGTAGTTCCTGTAGCCTCATGTACATGGTGCTACAGCGACCATTGCATATCAAGGAATAGACCGGGGGGCGCGGTAATGGTAGGAAAGACGTGCCCGTAGGATAGGTAAGGATTTAAGAGCCTACCGGATATGCATCCTAGAGTAAGCATTGGACTAGTGGAGAGATGGGTAATTATTATCTATGGATGGGCATCTTTTAACGACTTTGCCGCCAGGTTGGTTCAGGTCGAGCTTAATCGGTGAGTCTTTTGGCGGGGTTCTACTGCTTTCTCGGATCTTTTGTATGTCATTGCTCTGCTGTATTACGTTGTAAGATGTTACGCTGTAGATGTTGCTGTTTTTAACCGACTTCAAAAAAAGGAGGAGGTTCTCAATTCGTCGGAATCTTTTTTTTTTTTGGCATGGACCGATTTCGAAAATTTTTCTTTTGTTTGAAAGGGTATACTTCCCAAGTGGTCCCATGATCATCAGGTCAGGATCTGATGATAGGATCCCAGGGAAATCGAGTAAAACCCTCAAATTTTATTGGCAAACCTATAGTGATTTGGATATTTTTTAGAGTAACTTGAGCATTTGCTCTCGGAAATCATCATTTGGTAAAGTGGAGCTGATGGTGAAGACCACAGACGGCCATCGGAACTACTCAATGATAAATATTTTACGGATTGCGATTCGATTACATTAATAGTTGCTAAGCAATTTATGCTCGTCACAATGCTTATGGTGAATGGTTGTTGAGGAGTTCTTCCTGGTTCTTACCAGGAGAACTCCTCAACAATTAACGTCCCAGCATTGGGAAAAGCAATATTTTGTAAAAGATGATGAGCAGTTGACGTTAGGCTATTGTAACTTAGATA
Source organism: Gortyna flavago (assembly GCA_963669345.1). Classification (NCBI taxonomy): domain Eukaryota; kingdom Metazoa; phylum Arthropoda; class Insecta; order Lepidoptera; family Noctuidae; genus Gortyna; species Gortyna flavago. The sequence continues at coordinate 5,530,043 of OY770148.1, forward strand.
AATACACCACCACAAATGATAATGCACCTACCATTGTTTGTCTCTGCATCACCCAAAGGTTGACTGGTAGAAAATGCCTATGGCATTAAGTCCGCCTTTGTACATTTTTGTGCTTGAAGTATTAAATAAATAAATAAATCACAAACTCTCTCACTAAAAAGTGAAAAATAAAAACTTTTTTACAAAAAAAAAACAACCGACTTCCAAAAAAAACTACAAAGTGATAAATCACTTTAATTTCGGAAGTCGGTGTCAATAAACGAAAATGCAGGACCAACGACACCGACTTCGTCATCGTCGGAGGTCTCGCTACTAACCGATTCCGGTTTTTATAAATCTCACTAGCAGCGATCTTGATCTTACTTTATGAAAATATAAATAATTATGAGCATTGATCGTATCGTTGGATCGCATAATTAAAAAGATGATGTTTCCAAGTGACTTTTTTGTTTAAGTTTTTATTAAAGTAAAACACAAACTATTGATTATGAAAGACAAAATTATTTGCGGTCGGCAAAATCAATACTGTGCATGCGTAAATATTCATTCTAACTACGGAACTCTTTATTGGGCAAGGTTTGATACGCACTTGGCCAGTTTTTTTTTATACATAGTACAGGTAGGGTGGTACTGGCTTGGTTGTGTCCTGCTGTCTAACGATCCAATAAAAGCCATGATAGGTTTTGTGATTGGTCATAAAGGCTGCCGTTACATTTATAAGGTTGGCGTGTTATACAAAAAGCCTTTATTTATTGCTCTGTAATCGAAAAATTTCATCGCTTTAAGGATTTCATGTTTTGTTGAACTTTTGTCTGTGTATTTAGCTTAGTAATGACTTCGTCTAAAATTACCTAACATTTCTCTTCCTCAAAAATATCATCATTTTAGAGTACCAGAGCGAGGAAAAAATACCATTTCTTCATCTAGGGGAAAAAGTTTAATTTTTTTATTTTTGTCTGTTACCAACGAGCCTACAAAAACGATAGACTCGACTTATTAGTGTTTCATAAAAAGAAATAAGAACTTTTTAATTTTGAAAATAGAACTAAAAGCGGCGATCTCTTCGGGAGAACGCGTGCATTGCGTTGCGGCTCCAGAAGAAATAAAAAAAAAGACATTGGAGCGAAATCTTTAGAATGTTTCTCTAATTGAAAATTGAATTGGTGACCGTAATTTGTTTTACAACAGTGGAAATGTCATCATCTAGTGAGAATGGAGACCCTAATTTGCAAATGGAAGAGAAAAGAAAAGAAACACATTTGAGGTCACCCAGCGTATCACGGAACGCATCAATATTCCCCAAACTAGCCTACCATCGACATCAAGGGATGAGTCAACTTAGCTGATTCTCTATTCAGAACATTCGAACGAGGGACCCTCAAACCTGGAATAGAATACGTGTACCTATCTCCCACGTTTACCCCACGGACAACTCAACATTCATCTTCACAGACGACTGAAAGTTGCCAGGAAAAAACATCTCGTTAAATATCCAGAATTGCACAAATTGTACATTAAATTTTTAATAAAATAAATTGTATCTAATATTGTATTGGATTATTTTATTTTTTCGCAATCGTAGTGAAAAGTAGAGTGTAACACACGGCGCTAAAACCCATTTTAACTCGGTTTCTATTTACTCCTTCGCTAAAGCTCGGGAGTAAAACTACCTCGTATAATGGGTCATTTTAGCCTCTTGTATAACAATCAACTATTATTTATTTATTTATTCTAACATAACAGCACGCCTGTAATCATCGTAGGGTTAGGCAGAGCCCTTACACCTCATATAACCAATGGAGAAGTTTCATTATATTGTTATTACTATATAACAAAACAATAACATAGGCGAAAATTTAAATAAAAACCTTAAAAAAAACGATAAATAAAAAAAATATTTTTCTCAAAGCAACTAAATTATGTAATTTAAAAGTGATCATAAATTAATTAGTTTGTTACAAGTAGGTAAAATCAAACAAACTTTCAACAAAGATCAATCAAGCTCCCATAATTTTACTTGGCTCCCTTTTGTTTGTTTAACTAGTTAACTTAATATTACTTAACTTCTGGGCTCGCTCATTCCATCATAGGCCTCATCCATTGTTTTCCACTAGGCGAGATGGAGGTCAAGAACACGCCCATTTTCCATTAAATTAAAATAAAATAAATCATCTTCATCTTATAAATATATCTCGTCAGACAAGTAGGTTCCATCCAACCTATGAGAGCTATAAGACGGCATCCCTGAAAAAAAATGAGGTATTTAGTTCGAAACCTTCTTGTTCATTTTTTGTAAAAACAATTCTTCCGATCCATCCAAATCCATCTAACGTCTCTAATTAAATAAAAAAAAAGAAAAAGGTAATATGAAATGTTTTTATACCTAATATTTCGTATAAATCCTAAATTCTAAGCAAATCAAGATTTTCATTTGATTTTAAAGAGTTTTCTGTCTGACTGATTCATCAGCGTAGAGCCACTGAACGTGGAAACATTTGGACTAAGGAAAACTGAGAAATATTTCTCGGAAATTGTGGTCCTAGGGCTCCCTTCACGGCATCGCGTGATACGACTTGCGACAAGAGACACGCGCACGCGTCACCAGCACACTAACTGCGTAACACACTATTAATCACAATCTGAATCATTTTGAAGTATATTGCTAACCCATTGCTTCATAGTTGGAAAAAATTTGTCTACTCAACAATGTAAAACGCAATAAATGTTGTTGAACTGTCGAAATGAAAGCGATTCCTACTGTTAGACTGCCAACCGCGGCGCACGGCGAGGCTACGCACGTGTATGAAGCTCGCTTTGTAAGAAAATGTATTTGGTTGTGTCCACTGCAACCCACGGAAAGGTACGCATGAATTGACGTCATTGATACATACGTGGCTTGCTCAAATAGGCGTTTACATAGCTCAACGCTGTCGACGTGGGTCTACGTTTCCACTGAAGTACACGAACATGACCCAAGACTATGACAGTTCGCTTATCGCATAGTCGTGGGTCTTCGTGTGGAAACGTAAACCCACGTTGTCAAACAAATTAATACACGCAGCTAAAATGCGCCGCGTGCCCGTGCACAGCATGCGCCGCGGTGGGCCTGCGCCTTTAGTAGGTTACTCAATTACCCCACTGCTTCCGTCCATCACTCCGTAAGTCGCGTCGCGCTGACTCGTGGCATGCTCTAAGCAAACAACTTCTTTCATTTGTCTTCCCCGCAGCAGCTGTCGCAAGACGCTTGTCGGTAAGGGAGTTTTATAAGTAGGTATAGAAAAGAGTATGACAGGTTGTAAAAAAATCCGTACTTTTTAAAACAAGCTGTCTAACGCGAGGGTATCACTAATAAAATAAAGGAAAAAAAAAACTATTTAATGGATATTTACTAATATAAACGCAGCCTATACTGCAGGTAGGTACTTAAATTGGTAGGAAATTCCACACAGTTCTCTAATTATTGTCTTGCTCAACTTTTAATGAAATTGATGAGAAAGACTGGTTCGTGCCATTGTTATGAAAGGATTAGTTATCTAGACTCTGTGTTACCAGCGCTAAGTGTCTAGAAAAAGGAGGTGGGAAGATGTAAGTCGTACTACATAAGTGACCACATAAGGTTGAAGATCTTAAGCCTTAATAAATTCAAATCATTCATTAAACGTATATAAGTTGTGCCAGAAAGCCTTTTATACCGTTAAATATTATATAGAGGACAAAAAGGCTTGGGATTGAGCTGCTTCCAATTTTTTACATTTTGAATGTTTTTATTTTATTTTTATTTTTTCTATATAATTGACATTAATTAATTTTATATAAACAATGACATTTGCTTACTTTGTAAAGTATTATATTCTTTTAATTATTGTACATGTGAAGACAATGTGGGTACTTTTTTTTTTATTATTCTCTTTGTTTCTGCTAGTTTTTGTCTAGGGTTGGCAGTTTGAGTAATTTATGTGGCCTACCCAAATGTCCTTTCTTTGGTATTGTTCGTCGAATCGTTGAGCTCTTAAGTTTTGAGTTGAGCTGCACGATTTCTGACAAATGCGTGCACTGACTGGACAGGTCCTCTCAATTTGTGTGGTTCTTTCCTCAAAAGACCATCTCAGACATCGATCTGCATGGTCTTCATATAACCTGATCAAGATTATGTCTGGACTTTAAAAGAGACTGTGACCTCTGAGTTTGTTTCGGCCTTTCTTCTCAGAGTAGTCAGATTGGAAACGCCGACCACATCTAGTTTTATAAAAAATATGATTGACGTGTAAAAGTGTTTGTGTAAACCTACTTACAAAAAATAAAATCATTTATCAATCAAGGGCTACCTCGACGGAATGGCAGCAGGGTGTGGATGAGGAGCAGTATCACAAACTAAGCTATATTTCCTATCCTGCCATTGTGCCCAAAAACATGCAGCAAAAGTGACCTCTGTGCTGCCACCGAAAAACGCCATGAAATTGGCAAAGTATTGAGCCAACAAATTTTTAACTAATTGTCAGCGCCAGCGACACGTATAAGAAGAAACAAATTGATATCTTTTTCACTTTAAACAGGTAGGTACTTACTCACTTCAGACGTGATTAATACTAATTCGAAACAGTCTCCCATGTGGAGGACTCGCCAAACTATAGGAAAAAGAACTCATTAGTAATTTTAAAATTAATTTTATTAAAGGCCGACAATTTCGTTGTTAACAGTCCCATGGTCCTAGCGGGTGACGGCGATCGCATCAGGGCCCTAATTCACTATGACCATTTAACCATTCGTTACGGAATTGAAGTGGTTTCGAACCACGTCAATTCCTTAGCTTATTACAACATCTGCTAAATTAGCAGTGCTAATAACGTATTCTCTATGATACGAGTGAAACCGCGCCAAAAACGCGTAGTTGGCGTGGTTTAAACTGTTAAAATACGCTTGACAACCGTACGTACGTTTGCACGTGGTAAGATTACTCGGGGAATCATAATTACCAACGCAATACCTTTGCCCCAATTCTACAATTGGGGCCAAGGTATTGCGTTGTCAAAGATGAGTCTGCAGATCTCTCTATGAAATACTTCATGATTTACTTCCCCTGGACGGAATTTCAAGCATAAAACAATTTCTAAATAGATTAATCGAAAATATTATCTGTTCTCAAGATTTAGCCCGTGTAAAAATATTGGAAAAGATAATAAAAAAATTAAAGTGTATATTTTTCGGGTTATAAGAAAGCACTCACCATAATAAATTATTCGGAATTTTATTTTAGTTTAGAACGTCCTTCAAAATGCCATAAATATTGTGTTCAAATCAGCATGGATTTCTTAGCAATTTTTTCATAAGTACCTACATCATTATTTTTTTGTTTTGACCTCCAATATTTATTTTTTATTTTTCGATAATAATGTCATATCCGTTTAGAGATGCGCAGTCGTATCTGAGGGCACGGGTTGCCGCCTGCGACGACGGCGTCCAAATGACGCACCCGGCGGGCGGTCCGCACCTCCGCAAACTTATAACCACCCCCGCAATATGTCCCCTGTCGCCCGCGTGCACCATGGGAGTGGCACCAACGAAAAAATTAATTATTACTTAAGAGCGTTTACGCCGTAAGTACGGCATTTCATACAAACATTTAAGCCGTTGTTTTTCAATATGAATGAACCGATTTTAATGAAATTTCATACGCATAAGCAGGATACAAAGGTCTAAAAAGTTAGCAGAGAACATTTTCGAAATGTCTTATTTAAAAAAAGATAACTGGAAATCTCTGTTTCTATGGAAACTTCAAAATCGGTCTAATTTGCCTGTAACACAATTTTTCAAAAATGTTCTCTGCTAACTTTTTAGACCTTTGTATCTTGCTTATACCTATGAAGTTTCATTAAAATCGGTTCATTCATTTCGAAAAACAACGGTTTGAAAGTTTGTATGAAATGCCGTACGGCGTAAACGCTCTTAAGACCGCTCTAGTAATATTTAATTGTAGGGCCTGATTTAAGCTGCGTTCCCACGGCCCACTTTCTCATAGTCAGGATAGCGTCAAGACAGACCGAAAGGCCGAACACATAAAAATACAGCTTAGTTAAAAAAAATCACGTCAAAAGCAACTGCATTCTACTTTTTAAAATATCTTCCACGTCATCCCAAGCATACGTCTTTGGCATACGTCATCTGTCTTATACCAGGAAACAAACAAACTAATTTTTGAGTGCCATCTAGCTCTGGAGAGTTTATCGACGTTCAATCGAATTACTCTCCAGTGGATCAAAGGGCATAGTGGATCCTTGGGCAATGATGCTGCAGATGAACTTGCGGAGAGAGGCTCTGATATGAAGGTGTTAGGCCCGTACCCACCTCTTCCCTTGCCTTTTTCACAATTTCGTGCGTGGATTCGCCAAAGATCGACCGAACTCCATAACAACAGATGGTCACGGGCAACAGACTGTAGATAGTCAAAATTGGCTTTACCAATGGTATACCCGCGATTAACCAAAAATTTTTTCAGCCTGAGTAGAAATAACCTTAGAATAATAATAGGACACAATTACGGGCCATAACCCCTTAACAAACATCTTCTTAACTTAGGCGCCACAGACAGCCTCCTTTGCAGGGGCTACCTTGACGCCGAGGAATCAGACGCCCACGTGATACTGGAATGCGAGGCCATGGCTTCTCGGAACAATGAGGTAGCTCCGCGAAGCCTGTGAAGCTCCCAGGAAGCTTCTGTGCTTTTGGGTGGAGCTAGGCTGGCTCTGTTAGCCAGAATCCCCACGCACAACGGACCGAATGGGAGTCTAAGTGCGGAAAAGGGAGTCCTATCATCATCATCATCATCATCATCTGTCTCATACCTTAGCATTCAGCTTTTTCATACAGTCATGCATTCATCAACGTTTCATTCCTACACCAATAAAAAAAAACATTTAAAACTTGATTTCGTAAAACGTTAAAAAAAGTGAGAACCTGAGAAGGTTCAGTACAAAAAAAACACAATTATGGGAAGAACAAGTGACTGTCGGCACCCGTTAGATTAGTGCTGCTTTTGTGGACTCATAAAATGCTCATAAACAACATTTAACAAACCTGCCCTTGGTCAGAGAAAGTGTTAGCTGTGTTAGAGTCTGGGTTCGTGACAGGTTGATGGTGTGGCGGCATCTACGTCACGAGATGTGAATTACGCATCACAATGACGTCACGTAAAATCCTGCATTACGCAGTGTTTACCGCACAACTAATAGCATACATGCAACGTCCCGACATCAATAGTTGAGCAGCTGCTGTCCACCAGACACGACACCCGTCTGATCGAAGGATTCTCCCTTTTCTATGGAGGATGAGTGACCTTTACACCCTGTTCCTCATACAACTTCTAAAAGCTGGAACTGGGAACTAAATCGTGGTGTTATGTAACTGAATAAGTATAACCTTACGCAAACATCCAGCTGAACTAAGTAGGTATAGGCTTAAACTATAACTTTGGTCGGTTCAAAGGCAGAGACTACGCACCTTGAAATCTAAGCATGCAATTTGTATAATCCATCATGCAATAGTTCTTGAAAGTAAAGTACAAATTGTAAATTGTACGAGCGCATATTTTTCCAGTTCTGAAAAAACATTACTCTTCTTTTGGTCTCCGCCGCAGTAGGGTACAAAACTGTGATCTTATTTTACAACAAAGATTTTATATTTTAATTTGATAATTTGTTGTTACTCTTCGTCGTTTTAAGTGAACGTATACCTCAAACGTTGTAGTTATAACTTGAGGGTATGGATTAATTTTATATAGAAAACGTAAGGAAGTAAAATTAATGGATACCCTCAAATTATAACATCTATCGACTAGACAGGGACCTAAAGATAAAGTGACTCGAACGATAGTAGATAACAATTTTATCACAATTTATATGGGGTTGCTGGCTAGTTCGTCCGACTGCCGGTATGAGTATCACGACGTTTGGTGATGCGATGGTTCGAATCCGAGTCGAAACAATAAACTCTTTTTGAAGTATTCTTTAGATTATTCGTTACGAATTCAATGTTGTAACAGTGCCAGTGTAAATTTTAAAACTTGAGGGTTTAGCACATACTGACGCTGTGTGTACATACATATACCATGGTGGCTTGTAATACTACCTATTCCTTCCATGACATGATATTGCAACAATTAGGCACCATACATAGACTAGGCACAAATCCCATAGATTTGAATCTATGGGATTTGTGAACCTATATTCAACTTTTATGAGTTTTTGAAAATTTTACAGAATTCCTCAATTATATTATTATCACTTTTCTCTAAATTCTCAAATTGAATTGCCTTAATTTCATTGTTATTTTGTGTGGTCTATACTTTAAGAAAGCTTTCGACATAACTAATTAATTTTTGCAAATTCTACCATTGCCATCATTATCAATAATTTCATGGGCTCCTTTCTTTAAATAATGTTGCACAACACAACACAAACAAAAATGTACAACATTTTATTTTGATTTAGCATTAGCTTTTCATATTGTCACCTCTAATAAAATGTGTTCTCTTAATTTATTACAACGGACACACACTTCCTTATAAGTTTATTATTCTAGCGTATGGGACTCATGTGTTGCACCTCCAAGTAAGCGTCAGGTGATACACCTTGTGTATCTGTCATTATGTTGAGCTGAAGCCCTTTTGGCATTATAATAAACTAGCTGTTGCCCGCGACTTTGTCTGCGATCAAGACAAAAGACACGTGGCGCCATCTATTATCATAATAACGTTATTGTTGTTTTCCTCGGGAACAGCATTTTTTTTTCGGGTTAAAAGGTACCGTTCGTTTCTATACACCTGACAACGTATGTGCAAAATTTCAGGATAATCGGTTCAGTGGTTCAGGCGTGAAAAGGTAACAAACAAACAAACGCTTTTATAATATTAGTTAGGATACCTACTTTGTTTTTTATAGTTTTAAGGTGTACTTTTTTGCTGTAATGCCAATACACGCATTTCTCCTCCCTTTCTTCATTTTTACCAGGTTAAATAGCTGATAGAAAATAGATGAAGATGTTTTCCCTGTAATTTGTACGCTTAATGTCATACAACATTTTGAGATAAATGATTATCCAAGTTCATGTACGAACGTGATTTTTGACTTAATTGACTTTATGTTATAGGTATCGTTAACGCCATCATTCATGTCTTATATTTCATGCCTAATTATTGGCAACTTTAAATAGTATTAGTATCTGTGCGACGCACATTTCCTTCCGCTTTCCCTTTCCCGTCCGCAACCCCTATAATGCCTGAGCGAGAGCGAGAAGGAAGATTCGCAATGCGCGGACGCTGCCGCGTGCCGCCATGAAGAAAAAACCGTCAGTTTCTCAACCGCTATCACGGCTTGCGGGTCAAAATTAAACCCTAAGTCAAAGAGAACTCATATTTCACCGCGAAGAACGAAGATTGACATTAAACTGTGCAAGTGCGTGTCTTTGTGTTGTGGAAAGTGCAGATCCTTGTCCGTGCGTAAGTGACATTGTGGACGCGCCATCGCCACGTGGCTAAGGAAGCCTCACCGTGTCTCCGCCATAGCTCACCAGGCAGGTACAATCCTCATTTTCCCACACCACCAGCACCTACTTGCATCATAGAAACCCCTCATACAGTCCACTAAGAAAAAATAGTTTTTCACCCTAAGGCTTTAAGCCGCCGCAACATGTATCTTTTAACTGTTATAAGTCTTAGAACACTTGGTTACGTTGCAAGTTTTTTTTTTTTAAGTATTAACTACCAAATAAAATAGCATTGATGGCCATTAGGAAACTATAACACATATTTATTGCCTGTAAATTGGTTTAATTGAAATAAATGCTTTTAGATTATAAACTTAAAACATATGTAACTAGCTTCATCCCGCGATTTCACTTGGATACGTCTCAATCTCGTGGGTATATCGAGGTAATAAGTATCTTATGTTCTAATCTGGATCACGGTTTACCCATGTGCCCAATTCCATCCATATCTGTTCAGCAGTTTTAGTGTGGAAGCGTAACAAACAAACATACAAAAAAAAACAAATCTTTTCTCTTCATTATAATAATATAATACTATCTTCTGCTCGCGTCTTTGTCTGCGTAAAATTTCTTCGTCCCCCCAGACCCACCCCATCGCATTGAATCGTCCTGTCTGCGCTATTACTTCGTTTTCGCTTAGTGTTAGACCTTAATTTCAGACTTTGTTACTTTTGGGTCCTAGCGTGCTGTTAAATAGCCTAGCCTTCCTCAAGGAATGGGCTATCAAATGCAAGAAGACTTTTCAAATTCAACTGGTAGTTGCAAAATAAGCAAAAAAAAAAAAAAAAATTTAGCGCGTTCTAACAAACAAATAACAAACAAACTCTTCAGCTTTATTATTAGTATAGATAGATTAGTTTAAATGACGAATTCTGTGAAATTTTCAGAAACGCGAAACACTTCGATTTTCTTGGATCGCTTGTATTTCGCCTAGGGTAATAAATGGAGAGCGTACATGTTGCAAATGGGTCAAACTATCATGTCCTGGTAGAAATGAATCGAATTACAAGTCACCCTGCTTATATTATACAAGCTTTTGCATGCGGCTTGGCCCGAGTGGAGGTCGGAAAAAACAAAAGTTTAAAAACCTTCTCCATGAAAGACAATTTTATTAACTAAAGAAAATGAAATCTATAATATGAAAATGAATCACTGAATGTGTTGCTAAGCGCAAATCTCGAGAGCAGCTGAACCGATGTCACAATTTTTTTTTTAATATTATCAGGCCAAGGTTTGCATGAAAGAAAATTTAGGAAATTCGAATGAAAAAAATACGACCGTGCGAAGCAGGGGCGGGCCGCTAGTAAACAAATAAAAACTAATATTATTATTATCTCAATTTTGGTTTGAAGGAAAAAAAAACTATAATTTAACTTACTGGAAGGCTCTCAAACAGTTGAGGACCAAGTAGTGACAAGGTTCGGACGCAGATTCGAAAATCGCTGTAGTACGTATGCGTCTGCCTCTTGTTGGTAATTTTGTTGTGAATCTGTAAGCAAATGGAACATGAATGATGTATTAGGTATATTTTTATTAGGTCTGTTTGTTAGGCTCTTTATGTGAGCATTGCCTTGTATTTGTAACAGAACATCGAGCCTTCGCCGTTTCTAAATTTAGGAGTAAACATTCTATCGAGCAAAGGCACGAGCGATCAAGAACGCACAATCATCAATAGTGAACGCAAGGTACAAAAAAATATTACAGCTCACTCGCCGTGAGCATTACGTCGAATGAAGCGTCGAGCATTCGCAGGAACGTTACATTACATGGAAATGCTTTTATGAACTTAGCTTTTGCCTGTATTATATATAGCTTTGCATTTGTAAAAACGTTACGTTACATGGAAATGGTCGACAAAATGCTCTAGTGTTACTTAGGGGTCGCCTCCACGAGCGAGGGAATCGCGGCGATATTCTCGCCGTGCCATAAAATTTTCGCGGCGATGATATCGCCGCGCCGCGTCGAGACACGTTCTAAGAGAGTGTAACTATAGAAAAACCTGGCACGACGATAATATCGCCGCGATTCTCTCGCTAGTGGATTCGGCTCCTAATCTTAAGATTGAACGCCCATTAAACATAAAACCATAGACAGACGTGAGGGTAAAGATGAGTTATCTCTACACAAACTGCATCGTAGGGAGTGGTGGCCCAGTGGTATTGGCCCCGATTTACGAGTTCTAAGTCTTGAGTTCGAACCCAGACATGCACTTTACTTTGTGTATTTAATTACATCATAGATGCTCTCAAAACGGTGTAGAAAAACATGGTGCTGAAACAGAACTGCCGATCTCTTCTGTAGAGATCTCACTGTGAAAATTTTGGTGATGTGAGCTGTCAAAAATGGCAATCCCTACCATGAGGTGGAATGACAGCTCACATCAAGCTACCTTCCCGAAAGTTTTCACGGTGATATTTTGATAGATAGACAGGCTTGTGTCATTTAAAGTTTCATCATCCTATCATTTTGAACCGTCTGTTCGTCTGGTATATCTTTGAAGCTTACTGTACAATATGGCACATACTTCTTTACGAGTTCTGCAGGTAGAGTTACGGTTGCACGCGTTTTCGTACGCTTTGCGGCTCGCAGACTCCCACCGTTAGCAGCCCATTTTGTATTCTGAGTCAATTCTTTAACGTTAACACTGTCATCTGGTATTGCTATAAAAAAAAAAACATTGGTTCTGTAGCATTTGACCTCCTTTCTGTTTCCTTTTACCCGACTAAACAACTGCAAATACAGTTATGTTCTTCACGCGAACCTATATATAACTATCATACATATTAGTATGACATTTATTTTAATTTAATCATAGATTTGATGCCATCAACAGCATGAGACTGCTTGAAAAGTGAGCTTGTCAGTTGTAGTCGAATTATTTAAATCTTTTTACAGTAAGGTACAAGGTTTGACTGCGATCTATTGGACACTGCTGAGTCAGGCGTCCGTCACTCGCTCAAGGCCACGCGTTAGATGCCTACCGCTTCGCGTATCGCCGTCGGTACAACAGACAGTGGGCTGTCGCACGCCTGCCTGCCTGAGAGCTCGCTCGCACGTCACGGTTACCGCGCTGAGTATCAAAATGCCGATTTTTTATATATTTTTTAAATCTATAATATAAAAATATATCCCTAAATATGTTGCTAAGCGTAAATCTCGAGAACAGCTGAACCGATTTCGCTTATTCTTTTTTTGTTGTGTTCGGTATTGTCAGGACAAGGTTTGCATTAAAGAAAATTTAGAAAATTTCAAAAATAAATTACAACCTTGCGAAGCAGGGGCGGGCCGCTAGTCTTTAAATAATTTTGACAACGTCCTAATGGATCGGCTTGGCAGCACCATCTTGGAAATTTTAAAAACAATTGATTTCCTCCGCTTTGCTCCTGTTTCCCTTTTGATTATTTATTGAAATTATTTACGCGGTTTCGGATATTTTCGACAATAAAATTTAATACTAATCGGGAATTTTGGGAAGGAAAAAAATGCATCTATAATTTTATTAAACTGAAACATATTTGATCAACAAATTAAAATAATAGTTTTTCTACAACATTCGTTTTATTACCAATATCATCATAGGTACAACTACTCCGTGGGTACAACCCTAGTACATTCGCTCGATGACGCGCTCGCACCTGAGTCGCGCGGCGGACAAAACAATCTCAACTCTCTGTATGCGTACTTATGGTACATTTCTTCTCGCTGCAAACAGCTGGTATTATTATTAAGATTTTGTAGGCTATTATAGCGTAGGTATTTTCGATTTTGTATACGATGTTTCCATTCCTTTTAACAAGCACGATCAAGCACATAGTTTGCTTATCGAGCACATGAAACCTAGTTCGAAACGATCAAAATTCCTTGACAAGCACGTAACATTCAAGCTTATAATTGCCAGTGAGGCTGCTTTTCCACCAGAGATGTGCTATGCAGCTATGCTGCGACCGTTCCGTTCCACCTACCGACCGTTTCCAATAATGCTAAGTTGTGTAGCGGAGCGAGAGAGATGTGTTATGAAGATGCACCGCCATGCGCTACGAGGTGGCTGTGCAATTCGAGCTGTGCGATGCATCGACAGTAGAGAAGGCATGGGGAGCAACATTTTTTCATTTTTTTTAAGGATGGGAAATCATCAAATGACTCCTCCCCTCCTCCCGCTCTGGGTGGAGCGGAAGGGAGTGTCAGACTCTTACTGACTAAAACCCATCCATGTTTCTTCCTTAGCCCTTTATGTTCCGGGGCAACGGTAACCCTTTCGGACAATCCCGCTGAACGGGGAGCACCTGCGGCACAAACGCACGCCGACTGTAGGTTGTACTCTGCTCTGTGTATAGGTAGACCACTCGCGCATCGCACGCATCCGTTTCCACCAGGCAGTGCTCTGCTAAGTTGACTAATGAACATGTTTGGTGGATATCAAACGCATCCATAGCAACGTAATGTAGCACATGTCGGGTAGAAAAGCAGCCTTAGCGTAGCTTTTGTGGTCAAGCGCAAGCCTCCGCGTAGGTACCTAAACCAAAATGAAATAAGAACAATACTTACATTGGGATACTACTTGGAGAAATATAAACAGTGTCGTTCCACAATTAATCATGTTTTTCCATTCTAATATTCTTCGTTTTTAAAAACACTGGATAACGTCATTCTCAAATTATGTTTGAAATTGTAAACAATGCTGAAAGACATTTTACATTATGTTACAGTCCGGCTGTCAAAAGAATGCATTCCAACTTGTCAGTGCGATAATAATTCTAGCTAATATTCATCAAATTCGCAAAACACGTATTCGTTTGAATGAAGCTGACATTTGTCAAAAACGCATTCTCTCAACGGCCGTTTATCCACCCCAAAAAATCCACCCTAAGGTGGATACGCGGAAATGCATGTCCGAGAATCCCCCCTAGGTCTAGTTGGATAAATGAAATGTATAGGCTTAGGGTGTATTCTAAGACATGCGTTTCCACGTACCTATCCACTTTATGGTGGATTTTTTGGGGTGGATAAACGGAATAACCAACGTCCGCACTACAGGTAAAGCATTGTAAATACAGGAAAATTAAAAGTATCGAGTTATTATCTATCTACAATTTTATAGTCATAAAATGGTGATTGAAGTAAGGTCTTATCGCTCATTAACTTTTCTTGGATTTGTTTTAATTGAAAAAATTATCTACCGTGAAATTCGACCTCTTATAGAAACTATATTCACTCCACCATTTTTCTCGTTTTTTGCACTTGTTTCATGATTATTATTTAATATTTTTGTAGATTATGTATAATATGTGTAAAGAAAATATATTTCTAATTATTTGATTAATACTCCTTGGTGTTACTGATCAAAGAGTTTATTTATGATAAGTGTGAGAGAGAGATGTCAAGATGCTTGACAGATTGAAAAATATAATTCATTGGCATATAAAATTACTTACTTTTGAAATCATTTATGTAATTGTTTTTATTGTTACACCTACGATCACAGAACACATATTTAAGCTGGTAATTGATTAATATTATTAGTTACACTCCCTACGATTCGAGAACAAAAATATCTTAAAGAAACGACATTTTAAGCGTCATATTACACCAGTCGATTCTTGTTATGATAAAATTATTAATTAAAATATCTAACAACAAAAAAATGTGCTCTCGAGTGCAAAATTGATTCCTGACCAAACCCTGCATCTCGTCACACTCAACCATAATTTTTCATCTTCAAAGATCTCTCATCAGCAACTCACGTTTTTCTTCGTGACGATACAGTCAGACGCCCCTTACAACCATCATATACAGGTCCATACCAAGTCATTGATCGTGCCAGCGATGGCAAAACAATGACTTTGGCCATCAAGGGTAAAAACGTCGCTGTAAGCATTTATCGCGTCAAGCCAGCTTACATGGAACATGCCAAATCTACAGTCCTTGAACCTCCGACAAAAACATTAAAACTCACTGACACATCCACATCAAAACCAAAACAGCCAGATTCATCTTTGAAAAAAGTTAAGGCATAATATTTATATAGTAGCTGCTCTATTGGCTTACCATGGTTGTGTCATCTGTACTGAGCTATGAATTAATAATTTGGGGCAACTCGACCGATATCGACAGAGTTTTTAAAATTAAAAAACGATGCATCCGGGTTATCAACAAGGCTTGCTTCCTAGATAGTTGCAAACCTTTATTTAAAAAATTTAAAATTCTTCCAATTCCTTTATGTACAGTGAGCTGCATCAATTGGGTCCCCCTTGAGAGCATTTTGCAACTGGGGTAGGGTACCAAAATTGATGCAGCCCACCGTGCATCTTTACCAAAAAACATGTGCTCTACTTTTGGTCTTAACTAGACAAAAAAGGGCTAAGTTTTAACCACCCTGTCTTACAGATATTTATAAGAAAAATGTACCTACTTACCTAATATGTGTGTCTTAGTTTATAATGACTTACCAAACGAGTTGAAATTATTAGGGGAATGTGTTCAAGACAGAATGGCGTCTAAAGTGTTGTTTTTATAATATTAAGGAATTTATGAAACATAAAAATTTAAAATTTGTATACCTATTTATTTGAATGTTAACTATATAAATTAGTAATTTGAATAATAATAGTAATATAATGTAATTACGTAAACTTGCACGCTTACTTGCAGGCAGAATACAATGACACTTAGGTTATAAGATCTTACTTTTACCAAAACAATTTATTTTTAGCAAATAAACGTTTGATTTGATTAGATTTGATTAAACGCAGACGCAAATCTAAGAACCACTACAAAACTGCCATATACCACTCGGTGTGGCAGACGAGTAAAATTCAAGGATCTCTCAGATTTCTGTTAAGTACGTGGCGTCGTCTGTATTGTTTTAGATAAGTATTTATTAGTTAGTCAGGAAGGGGCTACCTCGAAAATCAAAAATCCTCGAAAATCTACTATAGTAAGCGAGCGACAGAAGAAAGATAATGATAATGTGCGTGCGTTCGGAATAAAACAACGTACAACGTAAAATCGAATTTACTCCTTTTTAACAAATTAAATGAATTAAAACTACTATGAGTAAACTTTGATATGATAATTCTCTATGTTCTAAAGTAAATTCCATTGAATAACTCTTAAGCGTTCCGCCGTAATGTCGAAAAAAGTAAAAAAAATAATAGATATAATAACTGCAATTTTTTGTATCGAGAAAAATTCATTGAATCGTGGATTCCTTTTACACGATATTAGTCCAAAGAATCTAAAAGCATATTGTCAAAATGTTAATTCCCTATTCCACATACTTAACAATTTACACGAAATAGAAAAAAACTTATTTTTTTCAACCTATCCCCATAAGTGGCAACACGAATCTACGATCCGTGGCGCTAACCTAAGCGTTCCTTATGTAGCGACGCTTCCACACGAACACGGACAAGATTAGTTTATTTTATCCCTACTAGTTTTAATTAGTTATATAACTAATGTATTATGTGTTAAATAGTGTATCTTGACTGTGAACGTGTATAATACGTGTGGCAATTACATTATTATTAACTGCAAGTTGGAGTTTCACTTTCGCTCTTCGACCACAACTTCACCTCCAATACGCGTAAGAGGAGACTGGTAGGATCCCTTCCACATTTGTCTCCAAAAGTTAATTAATTTATATATATTTTTATACATTATACATACATAGTATAAAGTCGCTCCTTAGTTCTGCAAAACTACACATTGAATTTTGATGCGGTTTTCACCATCTTTAAGATAATTTATTCCAGAAGGTTTACGTGTACAATACATATTAACTTAGATAAAGCACAGAAATCGCGATGTTTCATGTAGTTACATCAGTATTCGAATTTCGGATTCGTTTTTTCTTCCATAATGTAGTAATTATCCAAAAACAAGTCATGATGATACGCATAAACTGAAAAAATAAAAGTTCTATTAATAACATTGATAATAAAAGTCTGCAGTATAGGACATAGCTTGCAAAGTAAGCAAGCTGAAGTGGCAGTGAGCTGGCCATTTTTGTCGAAGGAACGATGGCCGGTGGAGCAGACGAGTCCTGGAGTGAAGACAAGCGTAGTGTGGGACGCCCCCCTGCTAGATGGACCGACGCGCGACGGCGACGACCTTATAAAGATAGCATGGACAGACTGGATGTGGAACGTGGAGCGCAGGACGTTGTGGTGCAGCCATGGAGGCCTATGTCGAGCGGTGGACTGCGATAGGCTGAGTTGATTGAGTAGGTATAGAGCTGTCGACCAATTACTTAATTCCTTGTCTTGCTGAAACTTTTTATTTTGTACCTACTGAGACTGTTCCTTATAGGAATATATCTCAGAATCATCATCATTATCAGCCTACAGCCAGTCCTCTGCTGGAGATAGATCTTCCCCAGGCCTCGCCATTCAGCTCGATTATTGGCAACTCTCATCTAGCTGCTATCAGCCACCCAACGAGGATCGTCGCTCCACCAAGCATGAGGGTGTCTTATCTGACATTTGTCAATTCGCAGTATCCACTCAAGAACACGTCTACCACAAAGGTCATCGGTTCTACGGCTAATATTGTTGGCCCATATGATTATGTAACAGTTACTGAGCCTCCTATTTCGAGTTGGCGCAGGTTTTCACTTTCATCCTGTGAGAGCATTCCATAGGCATCCGAGTTCTTTGCTTCTGCCTTAGTTAATCTCGAATTATGACAGGTGTTGTGAGAATAAAAATACTTACACATATAATCTGTGACCTTTATCAGATCGAAACACGCGCCGGCGTAAGACATTTGCCATACTGTAAATTAATTTTATTCTATATACATTTCATGAAAGCGTGACGACACGAGGGGCATGTGGCTAAGTAATAATAGCCGCGCGGGTTGATCGATCAGGTTAAGCTACACTTACCGCGGTTGGTCCGCAGATGGGTGACTATCTTTACATATCAAGAGCTCCGTGTCTCGGAAAGCACGTTAAGCTGTTGCGCGTTTGTCCCGGCTGTCAATCGTGGATCTTTGGCTGTCGTTAAGGGTCGTCAGAAGCCGAAAGTCTAACAACCAGTCTTACCAAGGGGTAGGTAGCGTATTACCAAGTAACTGGGTTGTGAAAGAAAGAAAGAAAAAACAATAAAGTTTATTTGGACACAGTTCATGAAACACAAAATACAAAATTACAAAATAAAAAATGTTTCAAACAACAATAATGTGTGTCTCACGGCTGCGCCAAAAAGGTTAATTTCAGCATTAATGCCACACAGATGCTGTCTGACGCTGGTTTTCTAATGAACCTTTAGGGAAAAGGAGGGGGGAGGAGGGGGAGGGTTGTGGAAATCAGATAGGCAGTCGCTTCATGAAAAATAATGGTATCGCTGCATCCGGTTAGACTGGAAGCCGACCCCAACATTGTTGGGAAAAGGCTAGGCCGATGATGAACCTTCATGAAAGCGTCCCGTTTTGTAAAGCCCTCAAAAAATTATTGTATTTGTATTTTGAGGGATCCGAACCCCTAAAGGAACCCTTACCTATAAAATTAAATACAATCAACTTGTTGTCCGTAAATCAAGACCCTTTTTCTTAGGAGTTGAAATTGATAGCAAACTCTAAATTCAACGAGAGGCGATCGTAAAGCTATCAAATTATAGTAGTAGCATGTGCACGCGACTTCCTCCCCGTGAAATTTCATGTCACATCGCATTACCGACCCACGCTATTAGGTACATAATTTTCGCAGACTGACTTTTTTCTGTTCGTAAGGGTCGAAGCGTGGGTTACCGCTGCCCCGGAATACAAAGGGCTAAGGAAGGAACACGGATGGGTTTTAGTCAGTAAGAGTCTGACACTCCCTTCCGCTCCACCCAGAGCGAGAGGGGTCATTGGATGATTTCCCATCCTTAAAAAAAAAAAAAAAAAAAAAAAAAAAAATGGGTCGAAGCGTGTTAGCCTATAATCGTCCTCATGAGCTGGGCTATCAAATGCAAAAAAATAATTCAAATCCGACAGGTTCCAGAGATTAACGCGTACAAAAAAACAAACTGTTTAGACTTATTATCAGTATAAATGACTGAGCTTCTAATAGTCAGAGTAGGTATTGGTAGGTACTTATAACTTAATATTAACTTATTTATTTACATCCTACTTTCTATTCCTCCTATCCTACTTCTATTAATATATAATATTATAAACGAGAAAGTTTGTGAGGATGGATGGATACTTGGATAGATGTACCGATGTTTGTTACTCTTTCACGCAAAAACTAATAAACGGATTTTGATGAAACTTTGCAGCAATATAGCCTATACATCAGAATAACACAATAGGATACTTTTTATCCCGATATTCCCACGGGATCGACACATATGCGGGTAAAACCGTAGAACGCTGCTAATTGTATTATATTTTTAGAATTATGTTATATTAAACTTTGTTTTTGATTATATTTTTTTGTAAGTGCCCGCAAAGCCTATTGTGTACTTTTAGTTTACCTAGAATCATGTGGCTTCTTGCCAAGGTCTCACAATATAAGTAAAAGGACATAGACTTATAAAAAAAAGGTGGACTCCGCGCCACGCATATCGAAAGTGAAGCACAGTAATGTCGGGACCGCTTGTACAAACACGCCTCACGCTCACATTTACATCATAGTATGCTGACCGGCCGCCCATTATGTTACGCGACAGCGTCAATCGTCAATCACGCACACATAGATCGGTACGGTGCTTCACTTTCGATATGCGTGGCGCGGAGTCCATCTTTTTTTATAAGTCTATGTAAAAGGAAAACGACCTACTAAGGTACAGAGGCCAGCACATCAAATTACCCCAATCTGTCAAATTTCTTTGATAGATTTTCAACTTTACCACAAAGGTATAAAGTTCATATTCAATTGGGAAAATTTGACAGATTGGGGTAGGTTGATGTGCTGGCCTCTGTACCTCCTGTGGGTAACACCCCTCGGTAAGATTGATTGTCAGATTTTCGAGCTTCTGACTATCAATAACGTAAATAAATAATTAAATGTCGACTGTCAAAGATCTACGAATGACAGCCGAGAACAACTGCATACTAACGCACGGAGGGGTCCCGCTATGAAATAGATGGCCACCCAGCCAATGACCTCAGCAGGCACTACTTAACCTTGGTAGATCTACCCGGGGGTTTTTACTCATCCACGACACTATACAACGTGTAACGTTAAATGCGCAACTTCTTAAGGGGTCATTGTACTCATCAATATGAACAACTTTAATATGGGAACAAACTTGAAACCGCAAAAAAAAAACAGCAGTTTAGTACATTTTAACGAGTTATGCGAGCATAAATAATGTAGGGAACAACTTTTTTTTCCCGCGATTTCTGCTTGTGTCCCTTAATAAAAGTTGTTCATAATGATGAGTACAATGACCTCTGAAGAGCTTTTGCGCATTTAACGTTACAGCTTGTATAGAGATTATAATTAGGTATACAATGTGAAACTGAATTAATGCACGTTATGAAAGTTAATAGTTGGTTCACAATCGATTTCTGTCATGTAGGTGTTTTTCTTTAACGCAGCTTTCAGTAGGAGTTTAGGTACTGGAAGAGATCAGACAAAGTGTTCCATCTGGGTGTCGTTTTTGTGAATTTCGAGGGTACTAAAGTCGAAAGGTCAATTTGAGAATCCAAGATGGAGCAGCGAAAATTTTAAAAATTTCATTGTCATTTTAAAATTGTCGCAGCCGCCATCTTGGATTTTCAGAGGAAAATAATAATTTACGTTGTAGGTACCGTTAAAACAAACCAAAATGTACGAAGTACCTACTACGCTAGACCCATATACGTGTGAGTGCGTACATTTGTAATGTGACCCCAATTTTTTCACACAATCAGTAGTAATTTAATCAAAAAACGTTGTTTTATACATAATAGGATAATAGTAAACATCCAGCGTATCTATTATGATTGTAACATAATAATACTCGTAATAGGTGTTTGGTGGTGTGTGTTAAATCCGAGACATGTTGTATGTCTATTTAAAAGAACTAAGGCATGACCTATACCTGCCGGGGCAGCGGGATTGTCCGAAAGGGTTACCGCTACCCCGGAACATAAAGGGCTAAGGAAGGAACACGGATGGGTTTTAGTCAGTAAGAGTTTGACACTCCCTTCCGCTCCACCCAGAGCGGGAGGGGTCATTAAATGATATCCCACCCTTAAAAAAAAAAAAGGCATGACCTATATAATTCTCGTATAGTTTAATTGTGTTAGTTAATTCTTATAGAAAAAGAAAATACATCAACACGTACATTCAAAGCCCTCCCTGCAGTTGACATACTCCATTGAGCAGTAGGTATCGAAAGTTGCGTATTCGTAGTCAATTGTTCTACCGCATATTTTACCAGTTCTAAAACAAAGAAATACTCGACTCATTATAAACAACTAGCTTCCGCACGCGGCTTCGCGAGCAAGGTATGTCGATAAAAACTATCCTATGTCCTTCCCGGAATGCAATCTATCTCTCTGCCAAATTTTATCGAAATCCGTTCAGTGGTTTAGGCGTGAAAAGGTAACATACAGACAGACAGACAGAGTTACGTCGAATTTATAATATTATTATAGTATATAGTATGGACGGATCCATCATAATCATCTTCATTTTAACTGAAAGACGTCCACTGATAGACAGGCTGCCCAAACGTCGCCACACCGACCTGTTCTATGCTTCTCGCATCCAGCGGATTCCCACGTCCTTCACTAGGTCATTGTTAGCGTCAGACTATCTCTCTGCCAAATTTTATCTAAATCCGTTCAGTGGTTTAGGTTAGGTTAAATTTTCACACGTTAGCGGCCATCTTAGAACACATCAAATCTCAATTTTATGGGCTGAAAGCTTGACAGGTTACCCAAATCAATAACAAAATATCATATTTCTTTAAAATTTTAAAAAATTTGTGAAGTTTGCCGTCATTGCACCCTAAGTCCTAGTGAGTGATGAAGCATATCCGTTAAAACATTTTTTAATGCGTGATCATACACGCTCACACGCACACATTTACAATCAAACACCTCACTAAGTACACACGTGTTTACGAAAGCGGCCTCTGTTTACTGTTGACAGCCCTCTGTCTTGGTTTTTTATTTGGTGTGAGGCCTAGGATAATTTATGAACAGTCACACCGGCAATGACAAGATTGTATAGATATTGCCAAAAGTCTTTTATTAATTTGTTCGGTACACCAACAGCAGCCGATATCTTCTGTAAAAATCTCATCGTGTACCTAAACTTAGGTTAAGTGAGCTTGCAGTAAGCAGTCTTTCCACTTGATGTTAGGATTGACGCTATTTACAGCTCGTTTTCAAGGAGATTTGAACAGAATAGAGTTGCAGTGCTTACATACAAATAATTAAAATTGTAATAAAATAAAAGTGTTTATCTAACCTATCAAAAAGTAACCTAATTAGAGAGAAAACAGGTCGCGATGGGTCCGTATCTGTCGCTATTTAGTCTGCAGATGGATTCAGTAACTGGTTTAGTAACTAATTCAGAGTAGTGCGATCAGAAACTTTCTGAATAACCACACCACATTGCAGCGACAAAATGTGGGTAACTACAAAATTTCGATGTGATTACTTTGTGGCTAGTGTTTGCAGACAGATTGACTCCGGCTGTGAGTGTCGTCGGGTCGGAACGCCACGTGGTTGCGTTGTGGCTGCGACGTTGCCTTGATGTGGTCGGTATTTCCCACACGGTTGATTTTGACGGCCAAATGTGGTCCGTGTGAATAGAGTATTTATTTTTATGCAAATTAGCGCCCGTCCACGTGGCGTCCGTGGCGTGGGTCTTAAAGCCCCTTCCTCAAAAGATGACTAATTCCAGCCAAGTTGAATATAAGGCTTGCTGGAGCGACGTTCTTCTTATCTCTCTCTCTAATAATTATGTCCAGCAGATGAATCCAAAGAGCTAAGTGCGACTGTGGAGCCACATCACAGTCGATGCCTCACCTCTTGTCATGTTCTTAGAGCCATAACACCTTTGGAAAACCTTTGCGAGGCCAACGACAACGCTGACGACTTGGCCGAATTCTGGTCGACGCTTTTTTTTTATTACCCATTAATGTCCCACTGCTGGGCAAAGGCCACTCTCTTTTTACCCCTCTCTGTCCAGCTGCCAAGAACCAAATCTTTATTCAATCTTTTTTGTTCCGACACTTTATTTTAAACATATCTATAAATGGAATCATCAATACGACGAAAAAGAAAAAGCGGCTGATGGTGATGGTATGGGAGCAATATACGTATAATATTACTTACACGTAAGCGAATATGCAAGGCTTTGTCATATAGTCACAATAATGAGGGCGTGAAACGAACTTGGGCGTAGTTCGCTTCTTTTCTATCGTCGTAACTCGTTTTGCCTCAGTAAATCTGCGGGACAAGAGATCTTTGAATAATTGTAGTTTATCAAAATGTTGCATAAAAGGAGTTTTGAAAAAGGAGTGAAAGTCTAAAACCGAGTCGCAGGTGATTTTTTTAAGGGCCTGCATAATATCCATGACCACACTAAATAAAGACGGACCATGACCATAAAAATGCGAGTCGCGCTTACGCCGATTTTGCCCTACCAATCCGAGTTTGCCCTACCAATCCTTCACACCAGTAGGGGTGTCAAACCACCAACTTTGCAACAACCTACGGGTTACTACTAAGAAATTACTGATAGAAAAACTAATAATACTCTGCCAGACTTGGGAATCGAACCCAGGAACCCACGGTCAGTAGTCGCGCTTGCGACAACGAGCCAGATGGGGTAGTAAAACCGCCTCAGTACGTCCCCGTCGCCTGCGTGAACCATTGGACTGTCACCAACGACAAAGTTGACCCAAGGTCCTGCGAATTCTGTATTTTTTGTTTTTTGATTGCATTCTCTGTAACTAAACGTTTTGTTTCATGATGTATACCTCCATTCTTCCCCGTCCAATCTATCCGTCACTCGATCTTGGCTTTTTGTGAATTTGTACATCTCATCCAAATATTTTATTGCATATGTCTGACGTAAAGCTTTATCAAACGGATAAAATGGTGAAGACTCTTCAGCGCTATACACTTGCCAATCAGACAACCCTGAAACTAATCAGCACCCTAATTGCACACTTTCAATCACAATCCTAAGGAATTCATCGTCATCACATCAACGTAAACACTTAAGGCTGACCCCACATTAGGCGTGCGCGTTCCTCGGTCGTATGAGTAGCGTCGCGTCTGTCACACGCTCGCGCCCGGCGCACGGGGGTCAGCCTAAGAGCGTTTACGACATTTCATCGAGCAAAACCTGGGGCGAACCTTTTATTTTGACAGTTCCAGCAACATTCATTACAATGTTGCTGGAACTGTCAAAATAAAAGGTATTGTAAGTGTGTTACGTAATTACCCCTCCGGTAAAGATCATTGTCGTAATGGTGGGGTTTGTTTATCTCAATAATCTTGGAGCTTTGTCCGTAGAGTGGAAACGGTCCAAGTAAGGGACCAGACTAAGCGGGCACGTGGTTGAAGTACTGCATAACAGCGGACTTCTGCGAGAGATGCACCGTCGGGGACTTGAACAGTAGTGTTCTTGTTACTGGACGATGTGCGATTCGTTCTCCGAACTTTTGGAGGGTAATTAAGAAGGGTTCCCGTCGTGTGCCGTGTCGTGCGATGGCTCACAGAGCAAGCTAATCGAACGATACCTGACTTTTTATTCGTTTTTCGAAATCTTTTTACGGAGCGAATCTGGGGTAAAGGTAGCGCCCGGTAAGTGCTTCATCCATATTAGTCGCAGTTACTAGGTAAGGCCACATCATAAAAAGACAATAGTGAATATAATAACATAGCAATTAGTATTTTTAGAAGATCCAAATGAAAACTACATATTTAGGGAACAACGAAAGGACACTTGTAGGGGTATCTTATCTATTTCCTTGTGCAAAGCATTGAAATCTAAACCGGCAATATATTATTACCCCATCAAATACAGCAGTGGCGGTCCAGTGGTAGATAACGATGCGACTTACGAGTGGTAGGTCGTAGGTTCAAACCCTGACAGGCACTGTTCTCAGACTACTGCTCTCAAAAAGGTGAAGGAAACCGGGACGTCCTAAAACCATCAATTCGAAGACATGTGACATCTACCAACCCGCATTGGGCCTGCGTGGCACGGTGGTTACTGCATCTCACAGAGAGGTCTTTGTTCCAGCAACAACACAACAACAACAACAATAACGTAGGCTGACTATGCCATCAAAAATATAATTAATGTAAAAAAAACCGGCCAACTGCGTGTCGGACAACACACTTGAGCGGTTTCTTTCGTGGTGAATAAGGTGCTTGCGGGTATATTTCCGATGTCCGCCACTTGTTTGGCCACCACTGGGGGACAGCGAAACATATTTAAAAAATAATTCTCTTTGTCCATCACTGGGGGACACTTCTTTGAATAGGTTGAATCTGTTTCAAAACCGAATCGGGGCACCCCAGACTTCAAGTAGGCTGCTATTCCTAGAGTGTATATAAAAACTGGAGCCGCGAAAGGAGAGCAACCCTCGCCCGCTGTAACAAAGCATAGGCACCCGTGCGAGCCGTAGTGGGTGAGGTCGGTCACCCGAGGCGACCAGCAAGCCTAAACTGCGGAGGTGAGCAGAGCAAGCAACTTGAGGTTAGGTTACAATAATTTGTCCCCAAGTGGTGGACAACGAGAATAATTTTTAAAAGTTGTTTCGCTATCCCCCAGTGCCACCACTGGAGGATAGCAAAACAACTTTTAAAAATTCCCGATATCCACCATTTGTTTGGCCACCCAAACAAATGGTGGACATCGGGAATAATCTTACTTGCGCATGCTTAGTATTGATTTTATCGGCCGCAAAAATAAGTTTGTTTTTCTTAGTTATATCTTCGAAAAATGTACGAATGTATTCCATATCTCCAAAACTATACCTACTCATCCCTCGGTAGTATAATTATTTATGTGCCACCCCTAATATTTCTTTGCTATTAACACCATTATTTAACGGTGCACAGAATAGGTACGTCATCTTTCCAATTTGCATCGATATTGTGCTAATAGTCGACTAAAGACCGGCACTAAAGGGCGGGCAAGATATTTTAAATTTACCAACGTATATTCGTCCGTATTTAATAGTAACAATAAAGATTTAAAAGCTCAGAGAATTACCACGGAACATCAAAGGGAATTTCTTTCTGGGGTATTGAAGAGCATGCTGAAGAATACCTAAAGATACGCCATGCTGTTCCTGCACATCATCAGGTGGGAGGAAACACCCGGGTGTCACCACTGCGAGGATCGCCCAGAGGACACGGTGGAGCATACGGTGGAGGCCTGCCCCGCTTGGGCGGAGCACCGCCGTCCTCGTAGAGGCGATCGGCAGCAGCGGCGACCTCTCGCGCCCGGCCCTGGTTCAAACCATGGTCCGGAGCGAGAGGGAGTGGGAGGCAGTCACCTCCTGCGAAGCAGTCATGCTAGCGAAGGAGGTGGCGGGATGGGCGAGGGAGAGAGCCGAGAGGGCCGCCCGTCCCAGCCGCCGCGGTAGACGCCCCGGGCGTCGGGAGCCGCGTGACGACTCCCGGCCACCGTAGGCGCGGGCCTGTGGACGGCGAGTAATGGGTAGCTCGCCGTCCGATCAGAACCAGGCCCGTGCCGGACGGCGCGTATGTGTTCCGCGCGCGCCTCAAAGAGATGTCAGCATCAAAGGAGGGGCCCGTTAGGGCCGAAGCCTGCCGGGGCAGCGGGATTGTCCCAAAGGGTTACCGCTACCCCGGAACATAAAGGGCTAAGGAAGGAACACGGATGGGTTTTAGTCAGTAAGAGTCTGACACTCCCTTCCGCTCCACCCAGAGCGGGAGGAGTCATTGGATGATTTCCCATCCTTAAAAAAAAAATAAAAAATAATACGCCATGCGACGGGACGCGAAGGCACGCGAAGGTATGCGCCGGAGTTCACTAGCATACGATCGCGGGATCAATGATATAAATATTTGATCGCATGTGGCTGTTCTTCGTCTCCGAATCGATAGTAACACCAAATCCAACATTTCAAAAACTTTAACACAACCAACTCGTTCAGAAGCATCTTTTCGACTGCGTTGCATAGTCGCTAAGCAAGCTCGATGGGCTACCGGGTACGCTCCATACCGCAGGATCTACTAGTGCGCGGGCGGCCGCTGGCGGCTCGCGGCATCGGCATCGCAAATCATCAGTGTGCGCCGGCCTGCACCAAATCCTCGTTGATGCAGTCCGGGCAGTCCCCCGTCGTCTGCCGGTGTGTGCTAGTCTTAATAGAGAAATATGAAAGAAAAATACATGTTGCGCCAAATAAACTGGGATAAGGACAGGAGAACGATGATGATGATATTTAGAACTAGGTATTGGTGCCGATTCCCTTTTTCACAAACTAAACTAAATTTAAGCTCAGTGCTTGTCAGTGCAGTCTTTTCCTTCTATTTCATTAAGAAAAGGACAGAAGGTAAATTTTAGTTCAGTCCTGTCAAATTAATCAGCGCCTGCGCGTTCCATACAAGTTTAGACGTGATTAAAAATTGCCTATTAAAATTACGTCAATTGACATCAGTCTTCGACACCAGAGAGTGAGTGTGTCAGTCGTCGTCGTTTATCTATTTACCTATTTTGTTTTTTATTTCTTATTGTGCTATTAATGATCTCGTCGCATACTGCACCGGTTGACGTCATCACCTCAACGGCGGCTGTCGCTGGTGACCAGTGCTGGGGCTTTGTCTCGCATAGGGTTCTTAGCGTTATGCTGAGCGAAGGCCGTTTTGCGTGGATGTGATGCATATTTTCCCTCAACTTGTCCTTTGACTTCTTTCTCTGCGTGATGTTTGCCGCAAATACCTAAACGTATTTTCTTTTTTTTTTCTTTATAGTAGTTACTCCGAGGTACCTACCCATGATAGGTACGCTTTCTCCAGATAAATGAATACCATGTGCAAGTTATTGTGTTTACGTCGTCTTAAACTGTCATAAATATATACAACCTTAGATTTTGTTTACCTAAACCTGAGAAGTTCGTTGGATTAAAATCTGGTTGTTTATAATTATGAGTGAACCCCATTACATTGTACTCGTAATTATAAACTCCCAACATTTTTAACAAGGCGGTAAAATGATCAATATAATGTTTCGAGCAGCAGATTTTTTCGATTCAGGTTTCCTTATAATTTCAGGGTTCGCCTTATCGGGCCAGCCCTGAAATTTCAAGGAAAACAACTTTAAATGAAACAACTTTTATTATAGGGCTTACGATGAGTACAATGATTCCTTTTCAGGTTCTCAGTTATTTCAATTAGAAACAACTTGTAGAGCTAAATGGGAGTATTTTTCTTATTTATTATTATACAAAATGGTAACGCACATATCTCCCCTTCTGTTGAGTGGGGAACATCCAACAGTTTTTTGGCAAATGTGATATCTATCTCAATAATATTAAATAAAAACTTACAAGACAATTGCAGCGTTATGAAATATTTGATGTTCCTCAAAGCGCAACACATTTTTGTTTAGGTAAGTACCTACTTCCAGTAAGATTAATAATTATATAATCGTACAAAGCTGCAAACTTTTTCTTAAAAACCAAAAGAAATATTCATAAAGTCACAAAAAAACACTAAAAATAATCGTGGCTCACGAATCAACTAAAATCCGACGAGTTATTCCTTATCAGCTCCAATAGTTATAAACGTTAGATTAGAATCGTAACGTCAATCAATGAGAATAGTACAAATATCAGAATGTCACGTGATCCCACCACGAGAAACGCCCAGCCGTAACTTACGGCTACCTAGGAATGAGATGAGCGTAATTTTTTGAGTTGTGAGTCGCGTAATTTCAGTCGCGTAATTTCCGCTACATTCGGTTTTATACAAAAATCCAGTTTTGTTCACATGGCGACGCAAAATAAGTTGTTGTTGAAATTACGTCATTGAAATTACGCTACTCACAACTCAAAAAATTACGCTCATCTGGCTTCACCCTAAACGATTAATAGGTATGCAATAGTTTGAAAGTATAAATAGACGCAGTTAGTCCAATTCGCAGTTGGTCTAATTGGCAATTGGACCAATTTGCAGTTGGTCCAATTCGCAGTTGGTACAAAATGGAGAACGTTTCCGAAATTAAAAGTTTGAGGTTGTAGGGTATCTCTGGATCTACTGAACCGATTTTGAAAATTCTTTTACCTATTGGTAAGCTTTCTATTGAAAGCCACATTATTTGTGAGTGTCATAGAGTATATTTTATGTTAAAACAAGAAATTTTACGCGGACGAAGTCGCGGGCAGAAACAAGTAAGTTAAAAAGTTAGTGTTCTAGTGGGTAAGTTGAACCTATTTATTATTGAACTACCTGTGTCGTGTCTATGTGTATTGTGTGTAATAATCGTGTGCCTGCTTGTACAATATACTACTGTTTTTACCTCTGACTAGCTGGTTTTAATTCACTTCTTCGTCACGGGAACACCATCACCTCCGCCTACATCACATGGCTCCCGTTGTCTTCAACAGTGCCTATTTAAATTTGATCTTAGGAAGTATTTTTGTATGTCTGTCTGTTTATTTACTTTTAATAAGTAATAATCATTGTAATTAATTTACTAAACACCATGACTCTAGAGCGCCATGTAGTGACGCGGAGACTAAGCTCCACGAGCCTGCACAGCACAGACCCACGATAGACATCGCTACATTGTTGCGATAAATATCTATTTTTGCAACGGCAAACAACATCAAAGAGTATAAAACACAACATGCTTACTCTAATGTCTCGCTGATGGAGGCGCATGTGTTGGATAATTTTTAGCCTTCTTATTGCATAATTTTAACTTGAATGATGTACCTGACCAATATTTTGTAACCATATTATTTTGATTTAAAAGAGTGTCCATAGAGTTTCTTGCCTGTTCTTCTCCTGTACCTACTACGATTTGGAATGGGCAACTCGTAGCTTCATCTTTCTGACTGACCGACCCCTTGACAATTCAAAAGTGCCTGTAATTGGTTTCTTTGAGATTTTTTTTTTAATTTACCATTGAAAAAATAACGACAGTTATTGTGTAATATTTTTTAAATGTAAACGGTAAATAGATTACATTGCTTAGTATGTATCATGAAATAACGGAGTTTATCATACGTTTATATAGAAATAACGAAAGGCCGTTAACCGTTATTTTTCTAATATATAAATGGAGTTATAGTTATAAATAATTGACAAAGAACAAGAGTGAATCGCATTTATATTTAAAAATGTGTGCATAACATACATATTTTATGTAGTAGGTAAAATACGGCCGATGAATTATGGCCGGTTCGAAAGGTCTTTGAAGATCCCACATATATCCTACAGTCGCGCCGACTGTAGGTCTGTACAGTCGCTCCATTTTGAAAATGGCGGCCATGTATGGGATCTATACAAATCGATAGCTGACATCAATGCAAATAGAAACCATAATAAGAGAAAACCCCGTAAAGAGTTACGTTTCCAAAATATTATCGTTTAAAGTTGATCACATGACTCGATCATCAACTTTGAACGTTAAGAAAAATATTAAAACAAAAGAAGAACTAGCAGGGGATCGAGGAGTCGGGGCTCAGGGGATCAGACCGGAATGAATCGTAAATATTTATTGGATAAGTTAACTGGAACTTAGCCGGGTAGCGAAACAGGCCCTTTGGTCAGCTCAGATTATTACCAGTCCCACTGGTGGTCATCAACAACGTAGATTGCATCCAAAAAGTTGTCATGTTGATATTCTTGATCTGAAAAAAAAAGAGGTCCCTTTGTAAGTTTAAGTTGTTCATAATGATGAGTACAATAACCCATTCTCAGATTTAGGATAATCTAATCTATTTTTAGTTTAAACAAAAACTAAGGATCATCATTTCAGCCGGAAGACGTTCACTGCTGGACATAGGCCTTCCCCAAGCGCCGCCATTCCGATCGGTTCTGTGCTTCTCGTATACATCGGATAGCTGCGGCCTTCACCAGGTCATCAGTCCACCTTGTGACTTGTGAGAGGCCTTCCAATGCTACGTCTTCCGGTACGCAGTCGCCATTCCAGGATTTTTCGGGTCCAACGTCCTGGAAACACCCAATAATACTTTCCCAGAACCCGGGAACAAATATCTTCATTCATCACAAATTGCACATTAATGTTACAATTTTGACGTTTTTTTAATATTTTAACAATGAAGTAAAAATAGTTAGTGGTGGTAGGTGCTATTGTTTTGCATTCACAAGTATTTTATGTTAGGTTTAGTTTCGCTTAAAGATAAATATTGAGACGGTTTCTGGCCATTGTTTTCAGTGTAACCAAAGTTGAAAACCACTCTCACACCTATGGTGGTGGTGGCAAAGGGTATTAGCATTTTTAAAGCTCATTTTTAGGGCTAACAGAGCTGTTTTATCCTGTTAGAACAGGATAAAAGAAAAATGGCGAGGCGACTGCGAAGACAGCTAGAAAAAGACGTCATGTGTGGTTGTTGGTATATTTTTTTTGTTTTAGCTATGTATTTTATTAGATTAGGTCTTAATTACTAGGTTTTAGTACACACAGAATAGCTGAGTTACCCCAGCGGGGGTAATTACAACCAGGTTCGGAACCACTACACTAGACCAACGTGGCAGCCGCAGCAGCAAGCAAGAGACGTTGTTTAAAGTTCTTAATTAAGCCTTGTAAGGACTAAGCGTTCCAATGTAGACCACGCGCAGTCGGTTACGCGACAAAACGAGAAAGATCGTTCCTGTGTTCTCATTTTAGTCGCGTAACCGACCACGCGTACACTGGAACGCTTAGTCCGTACAAGGCTTTATAATACTTACGAACGTAATTTGTTATTTGCTTTGGGTTGTAACATTCACCCATGTGCAGGATTTGCCAAACTGCAAAGTTACAAAAAAAAAAAAATTTAAATATATTTTTTTTTACTCTGTGATTTCTTCCCTTTATACAAAAAATAGTACTTTTAAAGAAGTTATTAGTGACCAAAAATTCGGATTCCAGAGTTTTTAATAGAGAAATCTTGAAATGAACACCGTGACTACCGCCACCGCACCATTGGCATGGTATATTTTGTAAACTACTGTTATTTTGCATTTTGGGTAGGTACTCATTTTTTCCGAAAGGGTTACCGCTACCTCGGAACATAAAGGGCTAAGGAAGGAACACGGATGGCTTTTAGTAAGTAAGAGTCTGACACTCCCTTCCGCTCCACCCAGAGCGCCCTCCCGCTCTTCAGTCATTTGATGATTTACCATCCTAACAAAAAAAAGGGTACTGATTTTCTATGTAGGTTTGAGGAAAGTTACAAGCTTCTCAAACTTGGAATCAACATTCAAAGTCGTGGTCCTGCTGAACGAGAGCGCGAAAGTTATCATTGTTGATTTCTCGGTAAATACAAATGTTTTAGTTTTGTTTTTATTTACGAAATGAATCCCATTTAAGGTTACTAATTACTTGTATACTTTTGCTCCCTTTTTCGGCACTCATGGTGGTCCTGCTGAAGGGAGCGTGTCAACCGCCGGACCACCTTCAAAGTCGATTTTCTCAAAACTACTAAGGTACCAATTTTGTTGTTCGAGTACTAATTAGTACCAATTGAGTACTAATTATTTACTAAATAATATGGAAGCGATTGGCGTTAGTGGGGCGGTGGTAGTCACGGACATTGGAAATTTCGGTAAAAACTGAAAGTGTTTTTTAGGGTTCCGTACCTCAAAAGGAAAAAACGGAACCCTTATAGGATCACTCGTGTGTCTGTCTGTCCGTCTGTCACAGCCAATTTGCTCCGAATCTTATGGACCGATTAAGTTGAAATTTGGTACACATATGAATCTCTGTGACCCAAACACAGACGTGTAACGTAAATAAATGAGTTTTGAAAATGGGAGTCATTTTTGAGGGGTAAATAGACAATTTAAAAAAAAAAATCGCAATCTGTACCGTGTGACATATCAAATGAAAGGGCTTATCGTGAGGATCTCAAATATATTTTTTTCATAATTTTAAAATAAATTGTTTTAAAGTTATTTAAGACAATAGACGGAAATTTACCATTCCCCCCCCCTTATCTCCGAAACTACTGAGCCTAAAATTTTGAAAAAAATGCAGAAAATAGTTCTATACCTATAGATTACAGGAAAATTAATAAGAAGTCTATGATCTTGAAACAACATGGTAAATCTCTCAATATTGTGCGTACAAACTACAATGTTAAGTTTGTTCTTGGCATAAATTCATTCCAACTACGGAACCCTTCATTGTGCGTGGTCCGACACGTACTTGGCCGGTTTTTTTTTTTTTACTTTCATACTGAACTTCGAAGTTCAAAATACCGATGTACTGTATTCAGAAACTTTATAAGTACCACTTACGTGAGTTAGAAGGTACCTACGCTCTGCAGAACAACTTACTTAATTTAGAATGTTTATCATCGCGATTTACGGGACTTCGGAAGCTTGCCATGACGAATTACTCAATTTCGAATGATCATAATCGAGAACCAAAATGTAGACACTGCGGCACAAATTATAGTAATTTATATTTCGTAATTAGACACAATTTTTTTGTTAGTACCTAATTGATATTTATGGAATTATCGGTGTACTTATGTTTCTCTTTTGTTAAAGCCAACAAGAAGGTATAGAACCTCTTGTTATATATTTTTTTATTGTTCTTAATTTAAAATATTTTTGCATCTTCTTTTGTTACCACAGATTACTTTTTGAAAGACCTAAACGCAGAAAACGCAAGTTTTAGAAACAATAAAAGTATAGTAAAACAATAAACTACAGTAAACGTAATCAGAAAAATACGGTGTATGATATTCTTCAGGTTATAATGCTAGGTCGATAGTGTGTTGAAAACATAATACAACTAATTTGATACGGCAGAAAAAAAATCATGAAGATACCTCTAAAAATTTTTTTTTTACAATGAAAACCATACTAATATAGGTACACTGGTACATGATAAACAATCATTATGATTTTGAGTCACATTATTCTACATGAAACGTACTAATAAAGCACAAGTGTTTTAATTTTATAGTCCAAACAATAGATTTTTGTTAAGATAATTGCTTCATATTTTGCAATAAATTAAGATCGTTGTGTCATCGCGCTTCTCTTTCTTTAGTATGCAGTCCGACAAAGACCGCTCTTTAGGTCAGGAAGTCGCCCTTACATCTCATGTATGCTTATAAGCTAAATAAATACTCATCGCAATGATCAACAGTCTCAATAAAGTAATTCGTCATAGCGTACCTTCTAACTCACGTATTTGGTACTTGTGAACTTTCTGAATAGAGTAGGTACATCGGTATTTTGAATTTCGTAGTTCATTATGACAGTAGTTTTTTCTATGAGAGTTTTGGGTTGGAGTGTACGTAACGGAGTACTGAGGAAAAAATAAAGCCAAAAAAAAAAAAATTCGCAAATCGTTTATTTTCTCGATTCCTTAAATCGTATGTAACACCAAAATATAAGCCTAAAAGCGTCTTTGTATTTTTGTCTCCGACCATCCGTATGTCGTAAAAATTATGTCGAAGAAATCCTTTATTTTACTTGGGACTTTTTGTACTTTCTCGATTCTAACGTATTAATTTTTAAAACACTAAAAATATAAGGTTAAAAACATCTTGGTATTTATTGTCTCCGATCAGCCGTTTGTCGTAAAAATTATGTCGAAGGGATCGGTGCAAAATGCTATATAACTGGACTAGGAGAATTTAGGATGCAAGAGCAAGGGAAGCGAGCGAGCTAAGACCCCGCTATCCCCATCGTGTTTTTTTTTTAAACCACCATGAAATAGGAGCCTCGCTAAGCGGGGCTCCGTAGACTACGCCAACTACGTAGGACACTGGAATTGCAGACACTCCCAAGGTCACTTGACCATGACCTACAAGGTATCATGACCTCCAGGATCCTTTGACCTCAGTCACTTGTCCTTAACCCTAAGTTCACTTGACCTTGACCTCAAAATCACTGACCGTTAATATAGACCTGTTACTACTCCTGAGAATCGTGGATCTCGACTTTCGGAGTTTTGACCTTGACCTCAAGTTCGATGACCCTGAAGCCAAGGTCAATGAAATTAAGGTGTCCCATGGTATTATTCCCCCATCCTATTACTCCCACATGCCACCGGGTCCCGAAGGCTTGATTAAGCGATGGTTTTTGGGGAATTTAATCTGTTAAGTTTTTTTTTTCATAGTGCCCCGTTTCGTATCCACTGACCACAAATTGAACAGTTATAAGGATGTAAAAACCGTCTTTTTACATCCTTATAACTGTTATTTTACTGTCCAGATATTTACCGACTGAGTAATAAATTCTGTAGTGATGACAGTACCTACCATGAGTCAATCAATCAACTCAGCCTATCGCAGTCCACTGCTAGACGTAGGTCTCTCCAAGGCTGCTCCACAACACCCTGTCCTCCGCATTCCGCATCCAGTCTGTCCTAGACACCTTTTAGGTCGTCGGTCTGTCTAGCTCAGAGGAGAATACAAAAGGCCAGAAATATGTACGCACTTTCATATCTCTCTCGACAGTTGACATAATCCATCATACAAACACTCTCAAAAGTATGATATTTGTGGAATATCGCTCGGGCGCATAATCTTCCAGTACTGAAATAAAGCATTTTATTTATAACAAACATATTAAATATAGTCGACCTTAAAATCACTTTTGACAAAAATTCCCAGTGAATTGAAACTTGAACTTAGGTTGAATCTGTCAGTCTTAAAAATTACTGTGATAGGACTGTCGTTCCTTTTGGCACGTGGCTAAGGACGGAACTAACACCGCCATCTTGTTTTACAATACAGTTTCACAAAATTACTTTTTTGCATCCCAAATTTCTATATGGCGACTACATGACCTAAAGAGTGGTCTTTATCGGACTGCATAGAAAAGAAAGACAAGTGCGATGACAACACGCTATTAATTTATTGCAAAAT
Source organism: Gortyna flavago (assembly GCA_963669345.1). Classification (NCBI taxonomy): domain Eukaryota; kingdom Metazoa; phylum Arthropoda; class Insecta; order Lepidoptera; family Noctuidae; genus Gortyna; species Gortyna flavago. The sequence continues at coordinate 5,566,561 of OY770148.1, forward strand.
ATGAAGCAATCATCTATTACAAAAAATCGATTGCTTGGACTAAAAAATTAAAAAAACTAGTGCTTTATTATGTTGCTTGTAGAATAATCAGACAAAAATCATAATAATTGTATGCATGTATTTATTAGTATGGTTTTTTTGTAAAAAAAAGTTTTTAGAGGCATCTTCACGTTTTTTTCTATCGTATCAAATTAGTTGTATTATGTTTTAAACTCACAATCTACCTAGCTTATATCCTGAAGAATATCATATATTTTTCTGATTTTGTTTACTGTAGTCGATCATACTTTGATTGTTTCAAAAACTTGCGTTTTTTGCGTTTAGGTACTATAAGCCCCTTTAGTCATTGACTGCCACCGCGGTCACACGGTGTCCGCAAACAATAAATTTTCTACTGTGTATATGAAATAGTACACGTTGACTGCCAGACAACAGTGTCTGGCAGTCAACGTGTACTATTTCATATACACACTGCGATACATTATGCTATACATTTCCAGTTGTAGCTGACCTTACATTGTATAGGTTTTTCGTACAATCAGAAGTCAGCTTATACTGTATAAGAATAGCTTGATGTGTAGCCGTCTGTACCTAGTTCTAGGTTGATGACAACTCGACATTGGTCCAAAGTGTATGCTATTTTGGTCTTTATTATGAAGTGGTTAAATATAGTTTTCCTTGCAACAGTTTTCTTAGTGCCATAGCTTGAAAAGGTCCTGTGTCCTGGCTTGATAAAATAAAGAATTTAAAAACAGACGAAGATTATTATTAAAAGACTTGACTGTACATACTACCTAGCTATTTCACAAAAAAAAATACTAGGTAAGTACTAAAATTAAAATCTAGCATAATCATAATCGGCCTATAATGTTCCCACTGTTCGGTCACAGGCCTCTCTCTTCGAGAGGGACTAGGTTATAATCTATATTCCGACTTTTTAGTTAGCTGTAGTAAAATGACACTTCTTAACACGTTGACTGCCAACGCGGTTACCGGTGACCGCGAACAATAGATTTTCTATTGTGTCTGTTGGTTGGCAGTCAACGTAATAATAACTAATTTTGGACTGCGTTTAGTGTATGTCAAATAAGATTAGTTTGTAACACTATTCTGTACTAGAAAAACAAGATGTGGTTGATGGCCGCGAAAAAACAAAAAGACGCCAATTTCAGTCATATATGTAACACAACTGTAATTTTACTGCAGCTAATTAAAAGTCCGACTATAGTGGTAGATTATAGCCCAGTCCCTGACATATAATGTTCTGTCAAGTCTTCGATTTTTTTGTTCTAGGACGTGCCGGATTCCTCACGATATTTTCCTTCACCGTTTTGAGAGCAGTGGTGATGAAATTGTTTACACAAAGCGCTGCCCGGATTCGAACCCACGATCTACAACTCGTAAGTTGGGGCTGTTACTACTGGGCTACCACTGCTGCGCCAATTGCATCTGCCATCACTGCTGCAATATAAAAATCTTAAATTCTATAATTATGGTGATTTATATTACGCGTAAGTCCTGGGGCAATGTTTTGAAATGAACTCGCATTGCTCCTCATACGTGTCTCGATAAGGGGCCGTCCGCCTCACTGTGGCGGACGCCTGCATCATTAACTTGTTTGGCACAGATCTGTCAACAGGAGATTTATAAATATTAATATCTATACAGGGTTATTGAAAAACACCAACAACCACTTAAGAAGTCATTGTACTCATTATTGTGAACAGCTTTTACTATGAAATCAAACCTGAAATTGCGAAAAAAAATTCTGCTGTTCCCTACATTTTGACGAGTTAAACGAACATATTTTATTTTATTTATTTAAGGAAAAACAAACAGTAGCACAATAAGATATAGACATAATAACAATAATATCGTAAATATTAAGACAATTATGCTACCCACTACGTTCTCCACAGATTACAATTTACAGTATTTTAAACTAGCTAGTAACGACAACTATAAACAGATGTTGTCCTAGGATTTTTGTAAATTTATAAAAAGGAAAAGTAAAAGTAAATTTGTCCACGTACATTGCTGCACATTAAGTTGTTATTATTGTTATTATTATACAATGTGTAACAAAGTTGCTGAAAATCACGCTTACTCTTTTACACCTTGTATAATGCTTTGCTGATTCTTTAGGGTTGCTTGGATTTGATTTCCTAAATGAATTTTTACTTAGAAAAAGAATGTCGATTGAATTGAACTCATTGTTATGTCTCGACCAAACGATGAAGTGGTGAACGCGAGCCAGCGTTGGATTTACACAGGCTAGTAGCAAATAGACGTCGAGTGCGTACCTCGCGTACATGAACTGTTCGAGGAACCAAGTAACACAGACTCCTAACTAAGTCCGGACAATCAAAATGATTGCGGCACACATTGAACAGAGTCATAACTTCCAGAAGTTTCCGTCTTGACTTTAAGGTTAGAAGATCATACTTACAACATAAATGGGTCTATAGTTCCTTGCTAAAGAACTAAAGACCCATCTCACTTCTGAGGCACGTATACAAGCCATTATCGAGGGTCGTCACGAACCGTCTCGCCAAGAGACTTGACGAGTTCCAGCCGCCAGAACAAGCCGGTTTTCGAAAAGGCTTCAGTAGCGTAGACCACATCCATACTGTTCGACAAATTGTACAGAAGACCGAGGAGTACAATCAGCCGCTGTGTATGGCATTTGTGGACTACGAGAAAGCCTCCGACTCCATCGAAATATTGGCAGTTCTGGCCTCTCTGCAACAATGTCGAATTGACTGGCGCTACATCCAAGTGTTGAGATGTTTGTATGACGCTGCTGCGATGACTGTCCAGATCCAGGATCCGAAAACTAGCCCCATCCAACTGCTCCGGAGGGTGAGACAGGGGGATGTAATATCCCCTCTAAATTGTTTACGAACGCGTTGGAAGGCGTCTTCAAAACGCTGGACTGGACTGGACTGTATCAACATAAACGGCGAGAACATCTCAAATGTTCGATTTGCCGATGACATCGTCATAATGGCAGAGACGCTGGAACAGCTAGACCAAATGCTGCACAGCCTAAATGGAGCCTCCCGGCGGGTTGGCCTCGGCATGAATTTGGACAAGACAAAAGTCATGTACAATTCGCACGTCTTGCCGAGTCCGACCCACATTGAAGGGTCGCTTCTCGAAGTTGTGAAGGATTATGTCTACATAGGGCAAGTCATCCAGCTCAACAGACACAACTTTGAGAAAGAGGCCGACAGAAGGATCCAGTTGGGTTGGGCAGCATTTGGAAAACTTCGTCAAGTCTTCTCGTCGCCTATTCCGCAGTGTTTGAAAACCAAGGTCTTTAACCAATGCGTCTTGCCCGTCATGACATACGGTGCTGAAACGTGGACACTGATGGTCGGGCTAGTCCACAGATTCAAGTTCGCACAGCGCGCTATGGAGCGAGCTATGCTCGGAGTCTCTTTGAAGGATAAAATCAGAAATGAAAATTTCCGGAAAAGAACCGGAGTTACCGACATAGCTTGAAGAGTATGCAAACTGAAGTGGCAGTGGTCTGGCCACGTCTGTTGAAGGATCGATGGCCGGTGGAGCAGACGAGTAATGGAGTGGAGACTGCGTATCGGCAAGCGTAGTGTGGGACGCCCCCCAGCTAGATGGACGGACGACCTAAAGAAGGTAGCTGGAGTTGACTGGATGCGGAAGGCGGAGGACAGGGTGTTGTGGCGTAGTTTGGTGGAGGCATATGTCCAGCAGTGGACTGCGATAGGCTGACTTGATTGAATGTAGGGAACAGCTGATTTTTTTCGCAATTTCAGGTTTGGTCCCGTAGTAAAAATTGTTCATAATGATGAGTACAATGACCTCTTAAGAAGTTGTTGGTGTTTTTTCAATAATCCTGTATATATAATAAAATATCTTGCCATAATCGCCACGGTTGGCATGCGGGTTGGCGATCGCAGTATAGTGGCAAAATGCATAGAGAACGCTGCTGCTTATTCTCCGGTACATACCTGAGTCGCCTTTTACAACAACCACAGGAAGTAGGGTGGTGCTATTCTTTAAGTCTGGCACCACACGGGGTTTGACTTTGCGGTGTCAAAAACGCTCTCTAAGGAAACACACCAACTTACTTTCATAAACGTTTCAGTGACGTCATTCACCGGTAAATTGCGAACGCTATGCGGTCACCGCTTTTCTAGGAAACTATAACTACTTAAAATTCGTGCGACCGTACTTTATTTCATCATTTATTAGCAGTGCGTATAACGATATTTTTGACGTTTCAAGAGTGTGTGTACAAACGTAGGTTCGTTTGTACAAACCTACTTACAGAAAATAAATCGTAATCAGCCTATACTTAATGTTCCCACTGCTGGGCCTCCTCTCTGTGAGAGGGAGTGGGCTGTAATCCACCACGGGCCCAGTGCGGGTTGGTAGATGTCACATGTCTTCGAACTTTTCGTTTTAGGACATGCCGGTTTCCTCACGATGTTTTCTTTCACCGTTTGGAGAGCAATGGTGATAAAATAATTTACACCACAAAGTAAAGCGCCTGTCTGGGTTCGAACCTACTCGTAAGTGGCGGCCGTTACCACTGGGCCATCACTGCTCTAGAAAATTAATAATTTATCATTTATCTCTTTCCATCCTTCTTACCTGTTGTCCTGAATATTTTGGTTGCCTTCAAATTGTTTCCGGTAGTTGAGCAACCGTGTAGATAACGATGTTTCAGTAACCTTAGGATTGCAGGTCAACACTACCAACAAGGACATCTTTATAAGGTTATAAAGGACATTTGCAGCGCTTCTAGTAGGTACAATTGCTCGCGGCAAGGCAGAGCATTTAATCGTAATCCAAAGTAAATTCATACGTGTCTAGTGGTCACAGTTGAAGAACTCGCTAGAGAAGATGCGGAACGGCATGCTTAGGGATACGGAGGCATGCTGAGAGACGACAAGGCACGAGACGGTATGCGCTGGAGTCCGCTAATATTGCAGGGTGAGGGAGTGCAAGCGAGCGTGCACGCACACTATCACACCACATTTGCGCACGCGCCACCGCCCGCTGCAAATCCCCTGTCCTGCCGTCCCTGGTGTGCACTGGACCTCGGCATGTCGCGGGATGTCTTGGTATGTAATAGGCTGCTGACATTATCAGTAAGCGCTAGCCGGTGGCAAATGCCCTTGCTCTGCCGTCCCCTTTTCTGGATTCGTTAAGCCCATGCAAAGTTAGTGGGTACAGCTTCGAATGACTGATGAATCTGAATGTTCGAAGCAAATGGACATTCAGATTAGTCGCACTTCGCAGTCTATATATATAATACCAGCACTCCTATAGCACGCTTTCAATCAAAATCCTAAGAATTTTGAAGGAAAGGCTTCATATGTTAGAAAAATTCGTCTATTCGACAACGTAAATAGCACAATGACTGTTGTTCAATAATTGTCACAATGAATGGCATTACGATGTGTTAGAAAAAAACTTACATGGCATTTTTAAAAAAAACTGAAGGATTAAAAAGTATATGTTTTGTTTCAAAATGTCCATTTTAATAGCTAATTAAGTCTTGATTATATCATATTTTCGTTTTTATATACACAATACAATTCATTTCAGAATATAAACCGCAGCATACTTGCTTTTTAATTTTGAAAAGGTTAAACTAAATACATATATTGTTTTCGATGCAAACTACGCGAAACATTGAAGCTATCTTCTATTAAAAAAATAATTGAATCGAATGTTTTATTGGTTAACGATTGAATTCCTTTGGTTAAGTAATCTTTATAACATAACATAACATCACGCCTGTATTCCCTCAAGGGTTAGGCAGAGATGTACCTTATATATTATACATTCAGATTTTGAGCCTATTGCCATCAACCACAAACTCAGACTCGGGGCTACTACTGATAAATTCCTGATTGAAAAATCCAGTGGGTAACACTTTGCTCGATCTGGTGATTGAACCCAAGATCTTGTGCTCGACTGTAGCGCTTGCGACCACTAGACCAGCGAGGCCGTTCGAGGTGATTTTTTATAATCTATACATCCATACTATACGTATGGATGCTCTATATATTTTTATTATTATACCATATTTTTATTTATTATATTATGTTTCTTTGGCACATGCTATTAGTTCACACAGTATTAAAAGCCTTATTAAAGTGGCATAATTATTATAATAATTCATTTAAAAGACATTTGAATAATGCTGTCCTTGGAGAGACTGCCAAAATCTGCATATTTTCATGCATCCTTAATTTCTTGTTCCGTGCATTTTAAGGTAGTTTGTTACTGCCAATTAGATATTCATGCCTTTAACAAAGCTTGTTCCTTAAAGGGTTCTTTAGAATAAAAATGCAATTTGTTATAATGTTTTATTAGGGTACTTAATATTATGCTAAGTACCGGGAATTATTTAAAATTGAAGCGGCTCACCCCCACAATCTTTGAAAAGAAGTATAAATCAAAAAGGGTATGGTCTAACTGGCAAAACCTTGAAATCGCGAATAAAACGCGCGCTGTGTCCATTTTGTTTCGTTATGTTGACATAATGTATACAGTATGGAGCAGCAGATTATTTTTTCAGTTTGTCATGTTTGGTCCCTTTGTAAAAGTTAATCATAATGATGAATGTACACTGACTTTTTCGGTTACTTTAATTACACCTTCTTTATAGATAGATAGAATACTCAAGCTACAGCAGCTGCTGCAGCTTCTTTATCAGCTGTTAAACAAGATTAATTGAAGTAACTAAAATATATTGTGCTCTAGTTTTGGGTGCTGACCCAAGCTTGCACCCCTCGAAGTAGATCGTAATAATATAACTCAATCCGTGGTTTAAAAAAATATTTATCAGCTGTATTATTTTCTCACTACTTACTTCTCGCTAACTAAGGGTCAGTTCACACCACGACGCGACGCGGCGCGGCTTGCAGTTTTCAAGATAGCAATTACAGACCTTATCTACTACTCAAAAAAGTACATAATTCAGTGAGGTGGTGTCTCGTCTACGTCGAGCTACACCGCGAGCTACGCCGCGCGGCGCGGCCCACCTCACTGAATTGTGTGCCCATTTGTGTAGTAGATAAGGTCTATAAATGTATTGCTATCTTGAAAATTACGCGCGAACGGTGTGAACTGACCCTAAGACTTCTGATGATCAAAAAAAAAATCTGCTGTTTCCTACATTTATTTTCGCATACCTAACTCGTCAAAATGTAGGGAACAGCTGTTTTTTTTTTCGCTATTTCAGGTTTGGTCCCATAGTAAAAGTTGTTCATAATGATGAGTACAATCTCCCATTTCGATTTGTCGCATGTATTCAATTTCAACCTGTATAATAGAACAAAAGGAGAAGAGGAGGACGGGAAGACCAGTTCATCTCAGTCTGGGCCAATATCATCAACATCCACAATCCGACTTCACCTACTCCTGCGGCGTTTTCCTCTCTTTGCCTGTGCCAGCTCATCCAGAATCTCCCAGGCCTGCTACTATAGGTACCTACGTCCTAAAAAAAACCTGAGTTGACTTTTGAGATCTTTGCGAGAGGACGTGCAGTACTCTATGCAGCGGGATAATTGCGGAACATACATAAAATGGCAATTAATCGCAATGCTTTACATTTTGACAGTTCAGCCATGTTCATTATTTACGTTGTTGAACAGAAGAATGTTTCAAACCTATGAAGCAATGGATGTCAAAGTGAAATGCATTGCGATCGATTGCCATTTTATATTTATGTTATAGGTTTATAGACCTTAGACGCAAGTTTTCTAAAGTAGGTAGGTATAGAAAGAAAAACAAATTACACACAACCTGTAATCCAAGTCAAAAAAAATCATAATTTCACAGTTACAAATATGTTTTAACATTCGGCATAATTTGAGTGCAGCAACCGCACAAACACACAACCAGGTTGTCGCTTGCCCCATGTCGCTCATTACGCTCGTAAGTGAAGAGCTCGCGCAATTTGCAGCCAAGCGTTATTTTGCCACTCTTGCACGCTTCTTAAACCACTTATGAGGGTAAATTTATATAAACATTAGCTTTACAGTTTAATTTGTTGATGGTTTTAATTTTGATGTAGCGAGAATTTAGATGGTGGATGATCTTTAAATATTTTTAGAGTGCTTTTTTGTTGATATCTGAAAAAGTAAAGCTACTTTGATACTAGTATTTGTGTTGCTTATTTTTGTCCCGTTTTTTTTTCAATAAACCCGTATATGGTTGCATAATCGGCCTTTACCGTTCCCACTGCTGCGACAGAGGCCTCCTCTCTGTGAAATCCGTCTCACTACATATATTTAATACTAGCTTCCGCGCGCGGCTTCGCCCGCGAGGTATGTCGATAAAACTATCCTATGTCCTTCCTCGGAATGCAATCTATCTCTCTGCCAAATTTTATCGAAATCCGTTCAGTAGTTTAGGCGTAAAAAGGTAACATACAGATGAGCTACCAATATCCGCCACGAGAGCCCAGTGCGGGTTGGTGGATGTCATGTCTTCGAACCTTATTATGGTTATTGAGATGATACGTCGGACTCAGGCTTTATGAGCGTTTACACCACATTTACACCGTGTGGCTGTCAAGCCCTTGTTTTTCGAAATGAATTAACAGATTTTAATGAAACTTCATACGCATAAGCAGGATACAAAGCTCTAAAAAGTTTGTATGAAATGCTGTACGGCGTAAACGCTCTTAATCAATGTCTCTATTACTATAGTTACTGTCCCCTATTCAGAATCAACACTTTCCAACAATTTATGGTAATTATCGGCTACATCCAATTCTGTTGAGAAAGAAACATGTCGAGAAGTTTTGTTGTCATGTTTGGAAATTAAATTAAATTGTGAACGCAGGAAGTGCTCGAGAATATGCAAACAGTTTGAACACACAAGCAAAATTTTGACACACATATTATCAATTAGTCAAATTCCAAATAATATTCCCTTCTCTGCTCTTCTGTTGACAAAAGCACGCGCCGACTAAAGAATCAGGTCGTTTTGTGAACTCACGGCTAGTGACGACAAAGCGTACTGATTCTAATGCCGGCGACGAGCTTATCTTCTTACATCCCTTCTTAGATCTTCTTGCTTCTTTGTCTTCTTATATTTTTCCGTGACCACTGAAATCGACGTAAGAAAATTGTATGGTAACTCTCAATCTGTTTACCCAAGACTACAGAGAGACGGAGTAAGTATGCTCTGAATCCTGCCCAAATCCTGTCACCCGACTGCGCGGCGGTGTAGTCATAAAGGTACATGTTTTGTTAATATGTTCGAATGTTGTATGTGTCCTCATAGAGACTAAACGATCGGAGAGAAATGAGAACATCGAGCCAAGTTCTTTGTCTGGGCTTTTAATAGACTACAGCGTTTATTTTTTATTATGAATAAAATAATTCTGTGCTTGCTTGGTACGTGAGTATGTTAACGAAATCACCACAGTTTTTCATTCAAAAAGTCATGAGGCAGCAAGTTGAATAGAGAAAATACAAAACACTTTCTAGGAAGAGTATTTAGTATTTTTATACAGCCTTGAAAGCTTGCCAAGTGTTAATTAACTAAAAATAAAATTTATACCCATAAAGCAAACTGCCAGCTGGTTAGCGTTCAGAAAAACATATATGGAGTGCCGCAGATGTGATAAACTTGACTCGGCTTATATTCAGTCCAAATCAGTAATGTAATGTAACAACCCTTATTCGATATTTTATTATTTATCTACCACCGAATCAATCTAATAATACAATCAAATATCTCTATGATTCGATCATTTCGGTTCTCGGATGAAATATACTGCAATTCTGAACGTCTCCTAAAATTCGTTGTGACATAATATTTACGTCTGTGTATAGTATTTCTATTTCACGAAGTGACGCGTGCTTTACGTTTGGTAAGCAAGTGTTTAAACACGCTGTAAGTGTGTGCGTGAAGACAAGTAACACACACACACTTTCGACTTTGAAATTGTCTCGGACGATCGAGAGAGCTCCTGCGCTTACACACACATTCACATCCTATTTGTACGCTTAGTGATCACAAGTAAAGCGCGCATCGCTTCGTGATATAGGAATACGGTACTGCAAAGTACACAAAGTGTGAGATTTATGTTAAGTAACAAGCCATGGCCTAGACAAATGTGATTAGACTGGCTTAATTACTGAAGTTCAGTCAGATAGGGACGTAGGAAAAGTAATAGTTAAGGGTGAAGCAGACCCTAGTGAAAGTTTGAAAAGAGACTTCGTTAACTCCCCTGTTGAGCTCATAACTCCGGGTAAAAGTTCGTTTGAACAAAAAATGTTCTACAAAGTTCGTGAACTGGAAAATTATTTTCGACTTTTTAGTCAGGAGAGTTTCAATTTTAATAAGGATGAATTTTGTTTTAATGAAGATCATCAACTGCCTAGCCTTTCCCTACTATCATATGGTTGGCTTCCAGTCTAGCTGGATGCAGCTGTATAGTAGCAAGATATTTTATCAACAACAATGTCATCGGGGATAGTTCAATACCGCGTTACTAGCTCTGGTAAAAACAGCGTGTCAAGTGTCAAAAATATTTTGTTTTTTTTTTATATTGGGTGGATTTAAATTTAGTGTGGGCTGACAGCCGATGAGGTGGATCGACGACCTGGTCAAAATTGCTAGACGACTCTGGCTTAGGAAGGCTTGACACAGAGAAGAGTGGCATGCATTGCAGGATGCCTTTTTTTTTTAAGGGTGAGAAATCATTTAATGGAGTCCCGTTGTGGGTTGAGCGAGAGGGGGTGTCAGATTTTTACTGACTAAAAGCCATCCATGTTCCTTCTTTGCCCTTTGCGTTCTGAGGCCACGGTAACTCTTTCGAACAATCCGGCGACCCCGGCAGGCACTTGCCCTAGTGGGCGCCGTCAACTATGCTGACATCTCTTTGAGGCGCGCGTGGAAAACGAACTCGCCGTCCGGCACGGGCCTAGTCTTGATCGGACGGTGAACCACCCATTACTCACCGTCCGCAGACCCGCGCCTACGGTGCCCGGGAGTTGTCGCGTGGCTCCCGACGCCCGGGGCGTCTCCCACGGCGGCTGGGACGTGAGGTTCTCTCCCTCAAACGTCCCGCCACCTCCTTCGACTGCCTCCCACTCCCTCTCGCCCCGGTCCATGGCTTGAACCAGAGGACGCGAGAGGTCACCGCCGCTGCCGATCGCCTCTAAGAGGACACGGCGGTGCTCCGCCCAAGCAGGGCAGACCTGCACCGTATGCTCCACCGTGTCCTCCGGGATTGCAGGGTGCCTACGCTCAGCCTTGGGTGGCCAAAGGCTGAAGAAGAAGGTGGATTTAGGTACAAATGAACAAATACATGAACAGAAATAATAAAACTAGCCTAGTAGAAGCAGTTTCTTTTTCAGTATTTGAGGTTCACGTTGTGACAGAGAATAATGACAACTTAATTTTTGGGAACACAAAAGTCACGTCGGTAAAGAAAAAGGCAAAATATAAATATAGGAAATTACCTATGTTATAAAATAAAGTTATGGTACAATATTTAATTTCACTAAAAAAGAATACAGTTATTCACTCATATGGAAAAATATAAAAATTAATATATGTGAAGGTTTCACTGGGCTACGAACTAAAATTAAGTTAAATATAAAAATAAAAAAGAGTACAGACTTACAATGCAAACATTATTCTGAACATGGTGCCTTTTAAAAGTTGAAACTGATTTTGATTCTTTAATTACTTTAGGTACCTATAGAGTTAGAGTTGAGCCAAACTACGGTAGAAAGACTGTCGTATATGAGGATATACGACAGTCTTTCACCGTTCTCGGTGCTCTTAAAATTTTATAGTTAACCTGCCTCGTCATGCGCTTTTGAATTTGCATTATTTTTGTAAATATTATGTGTATGTGTGTCTCTGTAGGTAGATAAAAATACATCTTCAATGAATGATAAATTGGTCTTTATTTAGCTAGGAAAAACTCATAACTAATAACAGCTCTTAATTCTTTATAATTGTACAATAATGAACAGCCATTTACAATAAAATATGGGTATTTCTAAAACAGTATTTCTAAAGTAGAAAGGAGAAAATAATATTGGGCCACACTTGGCTTGGCTTGCTTCCAAATTTTTTCCAAAATAAGATGTACGTTTGTGGCAATACTTTTAAGAAGGTTTTAATTTAGCTTACAATAACATCACATGGTACAAAAACTTAGTTTCTTAAAAATCTTGGTTACATGAAATTGACAATTATAAACCAATGTAACTGAAAATTGTAGTTGCATTATAACTAATTAAATATCTTACCTTCTTATCCAGCCAAAGCATTTTAACTGAGCCACGGGAAGTGTATCCAATTATTATTATCCTAAAATAAATTTCATTACAAGGGTTTTGCACACAAGTTATTCCAGAAAGAAGATATTACATAATATCTAACAGTAAGATTTTTTTATTCTGAACCCATGAAATACTCAATTTTCTTTTAAAATTATCTTAAGAAAGAAAGAGAAAGATAAAGTTTGTCAGCCATTTAAAATGTTTAATGCGTTACGTGACGTTTTTGTATAACTTTAAAGTGACTTACGTAAGTTTTATTCTTACACTAATTATGAATTATAAATTTTAATTATATTATAATTTAGAATATTTCAGCTTCTTGATGTTACGTGATAAAATTACTATAAAGCGTTAGTTTAAATAATTTATGTTCTTTTAGGAAAGATTGTGAATTTTCCTGCTTTAGGCCTGAGTTCACCAACATTCTAACCATTCGGTTAGGTATTTAAACAGTTGATTTATGTCAAATTTCCTAAAGAAATCAACTGTTTAAGTACCTAACCGATGGTTAGAATGTTGGTGAACTCAGGCCTTAGTAGTTGAACAACAAGTAGTGTTTAGTCAACCCTTTTCAATTTTTGCTAAGAGAACAACAATCATTTTACAATTATTATAATACGTGGAAATTATATTAAATATTATAGTCTATTATATATTGTAAGACATAATATCAATTAGGGTAAGATGATTCTAATTTAAAATTAGGAACTGTATGAACCGCGTAGGTTGACAATTAATGCGTTCACCCTTAATTCATATCATGTCTAGGCACTGTTAATATAATGTTATTACTTAAACTATTTTACAAAATAAAATATTACTCGTAATATTTTAAAATACATTTTAAAGTTTTTCTTTAAAATAAACACTGGGAATATGAAAATAAAAGAGCAAGAATTAGTTTCACATTTTTCGACCGTCAAAATAACAACGAGTCTATCTTAAAAAAAACGTTAGAAAAAAAAGAAACCAGATTAACATTTCACCAAAAACTGGAGCTTGTTCTGCATTCAATTATTCAAACTTTTATTTGAACCATCACTAGATCATTCAGATCAGACAAAACAACATTTTTTATGAAATATTGGAGTGTCTTACGGGGATGCTAGTACTTATCTTCAATATTGATTTTCTTATCATCATCTTTATCTACAACAACAATGAAGTCTTTCCTTTTAATGAAATCTCTTACATTAACATCCCTATAATCTGTTTCTCCGTAATTCAATCTTGTATTAAACTGAATCCCAATTAGATATGGTACATTGAGTGAGGCGCTTCGAGGCTGCCCACACGATTCACTGTCCGAAGCTAAGTGTGAGGAGTAGGTACTAGCGAGAAATGAGATAAACTCAGCTTAAGTGACAAAGTTCTTTATTTAGCTCGATTTTTTTTTTAACTTCATAATTCTAGTTAAAACCGGCTTTTAACTCAGTCAGTAGTACTGCGGCTACGCGGTAGCGTATTGTCACGTGCACTAAATAGGTATTGAATTTTATGGGTTGGCCACCAATAATATTTGTCAAGAGACATAAACTCCTTCTAAAATATCATGGAACAGTCAATTATTTAAGACTTCAAAATAAAAAATATCATAATAACGTCTACATACACAAAAATTGCGGAGTAACTACATTAAATCTAAAACCCCAGAAACATTTCATTCCCAAATGGCTCCCCATATCAAAAGCAAAAACATGCTGTCAAATTAAATTAACGAAACTTCTGGAATAGCAATTCAAAGTCTTGGATTCGCAGAAGTTATCAAAATAGATATTCTATTACGTAAAGAGGCTCACAAGGTAAACTGTATTGAATATTAAATGAGCTTGTTCTCTGAGTGTGATCACGTAGTCTCAGGTACATTTTAAGCATCTCAATGTGGTTTCAGGGCTGCTAAACGGACGCTTAGGTTTATCTATTTAGGTACGATAGAATAAGTCTACTTTAGTCTTTAGACTTCTTTATAAAAAGGATGCCACTATAAAATGTATCGTTCATCTTGCACCATTTATTCGTAATTATGTTATTGTGACGGATTGATTTATATGTACAACCAAATTAGCTCTTAAATCCATTGTAATAAAACGTTGTCTTCCTATGTTGTATTTTTTAAAAAATTCTTCAACCGATTCACATCGTGTCATGAATCAAAATATTTCAGTACCTACAGAATTATGAATTAATTGGTATCATATTCAGAATTTACTTGAAAATAATTAACTTTAGTTACCGCCAAATTCGTGTTCAATATTGTCCTCTTGATTTATGAACTTAAATATTCTTGATTGTCAAACAAAGTTACCTACCTACTGAAAGTTTTAGCTTCCTTGTATCATTACAACCATTGTTTTAATGACAAATAACACCCTCTCCCCATTCACCCTCTTAGGGGTGAAATTTGGAAAAACCCTTTATTAGTGGATACTTACTCTTCACAAAGAACACTCTCCAATGTCTCTAGGAGCAGCGGTTTAGGCTGTGCGTTGATATATCAGTCAGTCAGGACTTTGAATATTATTATATAGATAACTAGCTTCCGCCCGCGGCTTCGACCGCGAAGTAGGTCGATAAAAAATTATCCTATGTCCTCCCCCGGGATGCAATCTATCTCTGCCAAATTTTATCGAAATCCGTTCAGTGGTTTAGACGTGAAAAGGCAACATACAGACAGACAGAGTTACTTTCGAATTTATATTATTAGTATGGAATATGCTGGTTTATGATAGTTTTAATTACTTCGATTTATTAATCGAAATCGTAATTAAAAGTATATTTTTGTGAGTGAGATTGCCGTGCTTGACATTCTATTAACTTTCGTATTATTTATGTTTTATATTGTTTATTGGACTCAGTTTCTTTTTATTCGATATTTCTTTGTTGCAGAAGTTTCCTTGAGAAGTATATCTCACTTTTGAGTTTTTAGTTTTGAGTCATATACTTTTTTTATCGACGTTCTAGCTTCAAATCTCCAACAAAAGAAACTCAGAAAATATAAAAAAAAACTGTATAAAACCAATTCTTGCTCATTTAAACTTGATGTATATCATAGAATCGAACTCATTTCGTGAAATAAAGGTATTTCATAAAATAAAACAGAACATTAAATCTCCTATTTACCTAAAAATAATACAGTGAATATTATTATTTTGTACATCTATTAGTTACAGCTAGAATAAAAAAAAATTTGATTGTGATTTACTTAATAAAGCGTCAATTGTGAGTGATAATTATTATTCTATTTACATTAACAATTATCTTTTGAAACCATATTTTATATTCTGCTCTACAATTTTGCAACTGTGAGGATCTTATAAATATGATGGAACAGAATCTCTAAAACAATATATGAAAACAACAACAATATACATACCTACATAAAATAAACAAAAACATCTAGAAGCCTTGATTTTAGATAGGTACACTATAATAGAAAGGAAATAAAACTCCAGAAATTTAAAAATAAAATGTTTGAACGTAGTTGTCAAATTGTATGTACAATTTAAAAATATTTTAATTTTGTTTTATCTATTTTTGATAATCCAAATTTAATTAAATATCCTTCAATTATCCATCCTTCAATTGAAAACGGCGGTCTCGGGAGTGAGCAGATAAACTTGCTTATTCACACTCTCGAATTTACCCAGGCACCTCTCAACTCTCTAGAGACCCATAACACAACAATCTGCCAACGCACCCTAATCATAATAAAATACGCATTTACCGCAAAACCTATAAACAAAATAAATAAAATTTCCACCCGAATAGATCATTAAGATTAGGTTTAGTATTAAAACGCAATGATGGATTTGGTACATTAACTAAATTGCAATGTAAATCATTTAATTAATATCTAGCCATTAGCGTCGGTGTCAGTCATTGTTACAGTATAATGATCATTGGTGTTTATTTAGGAGGAACTGTTAACGCACAGTGGATGACAAAATGATGACAATAATAATGATGGTAATAAATTGGCAAATATGTGTTGTTACAGTCAAAAATTCTTATTTGATTCGTGTTTGGTCATTGTTATAAAAATTGTGAACAAGAAAAATTTTGATCACTTTGAAAACACGAAAATTAAAAAAGGAATAACCGCCTTCACAAAATATCTTGGACTTTTAAAGAATGCCAAGATACGAGTACCACGTTACTTTTTTATGACGAACCCGACGAACCCGAAATACTATATTTTCGGATCTTCTATAAATACATTATAAGCAAGAGGACCTTCGCTTTTTATTGTTTTGTAGTCCACTACATTTGGGGCAGATGGTTCCTTTGGGAACAATACCTTCGAAATCTTCAATCCTCAATCAACTGCTTCGATATTTTATATGGTTTCTTTGTTTTCCAATGATACTTTATTTTTGGAGCTGTAATTTTATTTCAGTTTTTTTTTAATGAAAGCTTACAATAGTTTATGCCGTATTTTTATTAGACTTGTCATATTGTTCTTATGTTTTGCGAATAATATAAAATATTGAAGTAGCTATTAGTTTGTCTTTTCCTAAATTCACCAGCTAAGCTAATTCAAAATACATGAGTAGGACAACACTGTCAACCGCTTCAATTCCGAATAAATACATTGAAATGTATGCTATTTTGGAAAATTACTTAAGTATTTATTTATTTAATACTTCAAGCACAAAAATTTACAGAGGCGGACTTAATGGCATAGGCATTTTATGTGTTTGTTTAAAAGTTCATTTCATTTTTCATAAAGCCCATATAGTTTGTTTGAAACTTTATTCCATTATTCATAAAGTCCATTACCTGAAACTGCTTTTTGTCTATTCTTAATACAAAATAGATCTTCATTTCAGTTGCCATCCAAATTCGACGCGACGTGGGGACTATTTTGCATGTTTATAGCATAAAAGGCAATAACCATACGTACACTGATTTCCTTTACACCACTGTGGTGGAACATGATTATTTGGAATTTAGGGTGTATCTGTACCGGCAATAAAGTTTGCGTGACCCACAAATATTTCTTTATTTTGTATGATTGTATTCATCTTTGAAATTAAATCCGATAATTTTGTTTAATTAGAAATCCGTCACTGCATTTTAATCGGAACTTCTAAATAGTGATTAGGGTCACAGTTGTTTATATATCTATACGTTTGTATTTATAATAATTTATTGTTGTTAAGGACACATGTAAGTATAGATTTTCTTGCTTAAATAATTTGTAGGTAATAAAAAAAACCTATACATTGTATGCTATATGACAAAATAACTTAGTCTTGTATTATAAAAACTGATAATTAAAATAAAGGTTACAGGATAGGTATCCTATCGAAACAATTCATATATTCTTTCAGTAATCTAAGAGTAGGTGCATTTAGTTTTTACACAAAAAATAATTAAATATTCAATTTGAAAAAGCGATTGATCACAAAAAAAAATCTGTAATACATTTTTCATTTTTACCATTTATGTATGTAGTTACTCCAATAAATTTAATGATTCTCATTCCAATTCTATCATTACTAAACTATCTAAAGATAAATAACCAATATCTAACCTATCGAACATAATGTTATTTGATTTAAACATTCAACGTCTTATTTACCAGATTTTTTTGTGATCAATCAAAAGTAAAACATTACCAATAAATGTTCACTAGAAAATTAATCAATATGAAACTTTTGAATCAATGTTACGTTTTTGAATCAATCAGAAACAGAATTTGAATCAATCAATCGGTCGTAATGTTGGTCTTACAGGTGTCGGAGCGGTCAGCGCGCAACTGCCGCGGTGACCAGCACTGCTATAACCGATAGTATTGTGAGGGGCTGCGTTGCGTACGCGGTGTTGCATTCGTCTGAGTCACAGCAGAAGGTCCTTGCACCCCACCATTCTGGAAAAGAAAAGGATTCTTAGTATAGCAAAGCCACAATATGACTCACCTAATGAAGTATGTTTGCCTCAATTGCCTTGGAAAATGGATCGGTGAACTGTATGGAAACCTATAATTGGCAAACAAAAGAATGCTACCCATAATCATAACATAACAATCGAACCACGACTAAAGTAAAACCCTTAGGTATGATCCTATTGCAATTGGACCGACGCGGATTATTTATGAACAGATTAAGTCGCCCAGATCAAAATGATTGATTCACAAAACAAGGATTAATTGATTGATTCAGGAACAATTGGTCTTATTTCTTTAGTTAGTTCCTTTTTGTCAGCAATGTGATTGGCGTACGATTTATAAATAACTCAATCAATGATTGATGTGATTTTAATGAAGTAAATATTCATAATAGCTGATTGGCGGTTAAGGTGTCAAAATCGGAATTAATTACTTTTGGTATAATGGCATTCGTAGGTTGTAGGTAGTTGATTGTCGTACAATCAAAACACTGAGGGCATTGGCACTTATTTACAAGCCCTTTTCAATAAAATATTTAATAAATCGGGCAGAAGAAAGGAATAGTACATTACTGCAGCGGCCAGCAAAAGAGGCATTGATGGACGAACGTGTAAATGTGGGCCGAGGCGAAGCCGAGACACACATACGTAAGTCCAGCAATGCCAGTTCTGGACAAGGCTTGTCTAGTACTTTTCTCAAATAATGCGCGGAAATTAAAATACCTATAATTACGTTTCAAAATCAATGACAAACAACAATAATTTGTCCTGCATTAAAGTGTTCATTTGTTTTTTTTTTTTTTCAATAAATAGCTTTCTATTTGCAAGCCAGTTCCAAATTTAAATAAAATCTGATAAGTTACCTCCTTGGTTGCCATGTTTCGGAGTAAAAGATCATTCCATTTTTAAATCACACGACAGATATGAGTTTAATATGTAATTTATTTGGCCGCTAAACACGACAGATGGATTTTCATACAACTTTTGCCAGCCGCTGCTCGCATGTATTTGACCAATTCAATTTCCATTTATCTCGTAGAAGATTGTCAAAATATTGCTCAATCCAAGCATGTTTGAGAAAAATATATAATTGTCTATTCTGTAAATAGGATATCGGAATCACTTTTGCATGTCATATTAAAAAAAAAACTAGGTGGAGTCGACGTTTCCTATCTGACTATTCCTGTGGCAAAACAAACTCAGGAGTAGTCTCTTTTAAAAAGTTAAGTTAAAAATAGATAATCTTGGTCATCTTAGTGTCTGAGTGTCTGAAATATAATTTTTAGGAAAGTACCACACAAATTATTAGAGTAAATAATTAAAGAATTTAAAACCATAGGTTCTAGTCAAACTAAGTTGTTTGTAGGTACTAACGAATATGTTATGAGAATCTCATATTCCGTTTTCACAGTCAAATATAGTGCGAATTTATTGGTTTAGACCGTATATAGCACCAAACACATAAGGGTGAGGCCAAACGAGCCTAATTTGTGAGTTGTATTTTTTGAGGCGGCATTTATTTTTATAAAAAGCTCTGGTTTGTGCCGCGCGACAACGCAAAATGAGTTGCCTGTCTGCTAAATGTCATTTAAAAGTATATTATGCAACTCGTACTCAGGTCGGCTTCGTGTCACATGTCAACGCAAACCAACTGACTGTAGCCTGTTGTCTGTCAAATGTCATTTGAACGTAAATTATACTGTATGAACGCGACCAATTATAAAGTGCTCTGTGAACGCTACTCATTTTCAACAATCGAAATTGCTGGTTTGATTTTGCCCTAAACAGTATTTTTTTAAATGTTTTGAAAGGTGCCAATATTCTTTTGGTTCGAGAATCCTTTGCACTTACAGTATCAACGTGCTATAAAAGGCAGCCCTTTTATAACGGTCATCGGACCGAATCGACAAATCCCTAAAAAGTCCGCAAACCACACAGTATTATTATGCGACAGTTAACAAAATCGATAATCTGCAGTTTAACTACCAGAGTCACGTGTCACATACCTATCATTACTTTAGTTTATTACTTTTGCGGATACAATACGATGTGCGCCTAGTTATTCATTATCAGTTGCTAAAATAGCCTAGATCGCGTGATAGTGTATGTCGCTTATCTTTTGTCCATGCGATCGTTTCTGAAAATGAATAACACAATAATAGTTAAATTAAAAACTATATTTTTATAATGATTCACTGATTTTAAAAGGGCTGGAAAATCGAGAAAACATAATGTCAGCATAATCTGGCTATAATGTTCCCACTGCTGGGACAGCCGGTCGATTCTATTAGAATCTCACCGTGAGAAGTTAGGTGAAGTGAGCTGCCATTCCATCTGATGCTATAGGGATTCACACTAATGACAGCTCACTTCACCTGAGTTATCACAGTGAGATTTTTACAGAATACCACTACAGCAATGCGATTCTGTAACCATCTCACCGTGAAAACTTAGGTAAAGTGAGCGTGGAGTGAGCTGTCATTAGTGTAAATTCCTATAGCATCAGATGGAATTACAGCTCACTCCACGCAAGTTTTCACGGTGAGATTTTTACAGAATCGACATGCAGTTCTCCTTTCTTTAAGAGGGAGTGAGCTCACCTGGAGCCACTCCACGTGGGCCCAGTGCAGGTACAGACAGGGTCTACAATGATCATATTCTCTAAAACCTACCACCTAAGTTCAAATGTGGAAGCAATAAATATTTGAGTATTGAGTATGAGTTTTTAGATGTCACATGTCTTCGAATTTTGGTTCTAGGATATGCCGCTTTACTTAGGATGTTTTCCTTTACCGTTTTGAGAGCAGAGTAGAGAGCAGCGTATAGACACTAAGTAAATCCACCTGCTTGGGTTCGAACCCACGACTTCTAACTCACACAGTTTTTCTTACATGAGAAATGTGACAAAAATATTCCACGTTATACTGAGGTCTAATCTGATATATTGAAATAATCTAAAAAGGAGAATCTCCATTTATTTCCATTTGAAATGAAGTCAAAACAAACATATAATATCAACAAAAATATCTTCGCTCTGTGCGAACAACATAATGAGCTTTTTCACGACACCTTATATTCGAGGGAAAATACACATCTGATTCACAAACTGAACTGAGTTTTCCTTTGTTCACAGATTTAGTTTTTCCACTGAGTAAAATGAAAAGTAGAATTATACCCTTTATATATTTTTTAACTACAAATTTGTTTATATTTGGTAACCATTGTTATGATTTAAAAGAGTGTTTGTGGAGTGTCTTCCACATTCTTCTTCTTAAGTGACGCTCCATTAGCTTCATCTTTCTGACGGACAAACCCATTTAAAAATTCAAAAGTGCCTGTAATTGGTTTATTTGAAATAAATGCTTTGAGTTTGAGTTTAACTGATTGATCAGTTTGGAACAAATTAATAAATAATTTATTTGTATTTTCCCTACTGCATGGGAAATGTCTTTTCGTGGATATAAAGCACTGATCAAAGTTGCAGGTACGTCCATTCAAAACCATCTACCTTTTGCTCCACCGTAAGAGTGTGAGGGTAACTTGTAGATTATAAAAACTCGCAACTCGAAGGGCGATTTCTGTATTTTTAAGAACGTTCCCGTACTAATCCCAGTCTCAACCTTGCAATAATACAACGAATTTACCAAAATGTCTGACAAGTTTTTGACGTTCTATATCGCTGAGGTACAAAGAGCCATGGACAGTTCCATGCTTGGCATAAGGAGATCCACAGACGTACGAAGGTGATTTATGGTGATATCGGAAACCTATTTATGGAACCCAAATGTAATTGGGTAGGACACCTGGCAATGCGCAGTGATGACAGGTGGAGTAAGGCAGTGATCGAGTAGCGTCCAAGGACTGGGAGACGAAGTGTCGGTCGTCCGGTGGCGTGATGGGTGGACGTCATTGTTACCATCGCGGGAAGAACCTGAATGAGGCTGGCAGAGGAGCCTGGCACATTAAAAACTATGCTCAGCAGTCGATGTATGATGATGATATCGCTGAGATGAGATTACAACTTGAGTTTGACCTTTTTTTTAATTACGAGAATCGGTTCTCTGGTATTTTTGAAGCGAATCCGCAATCCATCAGATTCATTGCACCTCCCCCACTTAGTTAACTTTCATTCAATAAACAACAAATAAATCTGTATTCCTTTATTCATTTCCATTTATTTTCCAATTAAATATTCACGCAACAGCTTTTCAATAATGTATTGTCTGGTATGAAAACAATACATGCTAATTAATGCATTAAGCACTATGTAATTACGGGAACCGCTAAATAATAGTGTGTACTGAAACTGAAGAAATAAATGGAGTGTTACGGTTTTAAATACACAATGGGATACTGTTATCGAAAGGTTGAATTTTGGTAATTAATTGAAATATATTTTTTGGTGATGTTGCTATTTTGTTAGGCTGCGTTAGTGTGCATAAACACGAGTGACACGCGTCGGTGGCTGCCGTCGACAACGTGCCGTTCTTTTATTTAAGGCGACTACATGACCTAAAACGCGGTCACTATCGGACTGCATAGAAAAGAAAGTGAAGCGCGATGACACAACGCTGGTAATTTATTGCAAAATATGAAACAATCATCTATTGTTGATTTATCAAACACAAAACAAATAAAAACCGTATACTAAAATTCGGGGAATTAAAGTGTCTTTTATATGGTGAAAGTTTTATGAAAATACACCCGATAGTGTTTGCGTGATTATCGTTTTTATGTCCGCGGTAGACATTGCATTACAAATTAATTACACTATGTTAAAAAAATATAATTGCAAATATTCACATATCAAATTACGAAGCAAATGGTCTAGTATAACATTTATTTTTTTCAAAGAAATCGGTCCGGTCGATTAGACATGATGTTGAATTTAAAATCATTGGAAGTCGTATATCTGCGCCTTAAGTACGGTGCTCAAATACACGAGCTTTATGTTGTTGACGGCTGCAGTTGACACGTGTCGCTCGTGTATATTAGCACTTAACGAGCGTTTACGACGTACGGCATTTCATACAAACTTTTAAGACCTTGTTTTTCCAAATGAATGAACCGATTTTAATTAAACTTCATACGCATAAGCTCCTGCTTAATTTAAATGTTCTTTACTAACTTCTTAAACCTTTTTATCCTGCTTAAGCGTATGAAGTTTCATTAAAATCGGTTCATTTATTTCGAAAAACAAGGCCTTGAAAATTTGTATGAAATGCCGTACGGCGTAAACGCTACGAGCCAAGGCGTCCATGGACATGGGCATGGGTTGCATGTAATAGCGATAATTAAGTACATACATGGCCTGTCAGTTAGCTAGTAACCTCGCTGAAAGACCTACTTACATATTAATAATAACATAATAATAATAAATTTTTATTTCTGAAAAAACACATTTAAGGTTCACAAAAACAATTTTCCAACTAAAATGAACATTACAGAAAAAAGTGTATCGTTGGTGCCTGTACTAATCACAGACTGATGTCTGTGTGCGCCTTCCAAGATAGGTTACATAATAAATTTAAAAAAATAAAAATAATAACATCAAATTTAAATTATAAACTAAAATTAAATTAAAATTAAAAATATTGTCACCATAGTTTGAGCTATTCTTTTAAAGTTAGCAGAAGAGAAAGGGAAAGAAGAAACAATGTTTTCAGAAGCGCAAGTATCGAGCAGTCATTGTGTAAGTTCAATTCTAAGATGGATGGTGTTGTTGAGATTTTCTGATAAAACTTCTGATTGACAGCTCTATGGCAATCGGTGAACTGGATACTTCAGAAAATGTTTGTTATTTTAGTATAACCGAACAATGAAAACTTGAAACGTTATACTACGTAATTATAATGGACATAGAAAGCCTCGATTATGGAATAAAACAAATGTGTAGTCGTCTGCAGATATTTTTTGGGTGTCTACGCAAGTTACAATTTCATTAAAGACACCCATCGTCATTTCCGCCAGAAGACGTCCACTACTGGGCATAATAATATGCTTCCCACAAGCGCCAGAGGATGCCTTGGTCTTCACATGGTCATCGGTCCACCATATGAGAGGCCTTCCAACGCTACGTCTTCCGGTACGCGGTCGCCACTCCAGAACCTGTTCGGCGAGCAATGTGCCCTGCCCACTGCCACAAAAGTTTAGCAATTGTTGGGGCTATGTCGGTTACCTTGGTTCTCCTGAGAATTTCCTCATTTCTGATTCGATCATGCAGGGAAACTCCAAGCATAGCCCTCTCCATTGCCCTTTGGGTGACTTTTAGCCTTCTAATAAGGCCTATTATATAATTATTAATTATTATATAATATATTGTGAGCATGGACATTATATCATATTAAATGCACCCCACGCAGCATTAAAACCCACAAATACCATTTAGTTTGATCTAAAAATTACATTTGATTCCTAAAAATTACGAACACAATGTCGATGTATCAATCTAACAAAGTGACACGAGCTTCGCGTGAAACCGGTGTCAAACAGACTCCTTGTCGCGAATTAAAGGTAGGCTAACATGTTTGACAAACACAGATCGCGAGCGGGAATAAGTGAAGAAACGAACAAGACGTGACGTGTTTAGGAAGTCGTAAATAACCACAAAATAAGTTAGGAAAGAAGGTATACTTGTGACAACTTTTCTTTCATTTTGAGTTGTGATCTGTAATACCGAAATCGAGCAGTGATGGCTCAGTGGTAACGGCCCCACTTACGAGTTTCAGGGTTCATTGAAAACTTGTAACTACTACATTTTCTACTTACATTTAGGAAACTGTATGCTATTCAATGAAGTGATATTTTCGTTGTTCTGTCTGCTTTTATTATGAGTGCTTGTTTGTTATTTCAAATCAAAGCAGTATTTTTACTGTGGCTGCACTTTCAATGTGACCATCATTTCAATGGAAGTGAGCCTTCTGCTCTCATCCATTTCGCGATACATCCTACACTTTTATCCCATGCAATTTTCTGCGGTGAATTTTCTGTGAGGACCACGATGTTTTTATTTTTACGGCAGAATTTGAATTTTTTGTGCTTAAAAGTTAATTTCTCGCCATGTTTTACTGCTTGCATCCATTTCGGCGAGTGTCATCCACAATTTACATTTCCTACGGTTGACTTTTACAGCTTGGGGCTCCCCAAGCTGTAAAATGATGAATATATTACAGTCTTTGCAATTTTAAAAAGCAGATAGAAACGTTTCGTTTTCATTTTGCAGTTGAAATAAAATAAGTTCATTTTATTTGTTACAAAAAAGACACGAATTAAAGAAAATGGGTGTTGTGTGAATCATGGCAGTCTACTCTTTCTGATTATGCAAGGAATGGATTCCTAGGATATTTTTAATAGCTGAACAGTCTGCACGAATATAATAAAATACTCTACTCCGAAAAACTTTTTATTTGTCTTGCTCTTTTTCTCCCCTGGTAGCAAGCGATGGATGAGGTCTTTGATAGAACAAGCATGCCCAAAAGATGCCACTTCACTCTTGTTTTGAAGAATATTCTCTTGCTTTGGAATACTATCCTTATTTTTAGGTATTCTTAGGACTTCTGCAGCAATCGACGACGTATCTTTCTCTGCGACTCAAAAATTCTAAAGAATCCAACAGGCCGATCTCGATTTACGCCGTTTATCCTCAGCGATAGATTATACAACGTGTAACGGAAAGGGTATATACATACCAAGGGCACGGCTTCTTTGGATGATATCAAACGATATTGAAAGGGTTTTTTAATACTATCTCTACATGTTCGGAAGTTGTGAAATTTTTTAATACATTGATACCAGAAACCGAACTTTTTAAATTGAAATAAATACATCACTAGCACTAAGTCAGCTGATCGGTGTCAGTGAACTATTTGTAAGTAAAAATAAACCTCTTACTCCTGGTATTTCTGAATAAAAGGTTCCGCATGTTTATTTTTTATAATTTTTTGGTTTTTTACGTAGTTGTCCTTTTGTAGAAGATTACTTTGTAGATAATTATTATCTACTTACATAGTAATCTTCCACCCACCACCCATCTTACCATCGTACCTACAACACAGTTAACACCTAATTTAAAAACAATATTCCTGTAAATTTCCTAACGTTATTCCTAACCTTTTATTTTGGTGGCCATAAGGATGAACCGACGTTTTGCTTTAAATCATTTTTTTATTCGATTCACAGATCGAATCCCGTGCTCTTGAATCGATCTTCCAAGAATTCATTCAAAAATCGTAATAAAAAAAATTCAACAACATTTACACACCTTTATTTTGTGACATATTTACAGTATTGCCAGTCAGGTGGGCACGTCTAAACTTTTAATAAATAATAATTGATAACCTTTCCGGCGTAATTCAATGACTTTCATTCAGATGGTACGGATGTAGTCGGTTAAAATCACATTGACTAATACAGAATACGACGCCGAGCGATTAATTTATGAAATACAGCTATGTCATTCGAAATGACAACTTCTATCAAACCGTCAAATGTTTCAATCTTCGCTTAGTGATAACATAAACAATGCGGACAAGTTAAAAAGTGTCGGCCTCAGTATGTAATTGATAAACCTACCTATTCGCTGTTTATGATTGTCAGCAGAATACTTTGGGCAAATATGAAGTTGAACTATTATGAGCCTTTATCATACTTAATAATTTTTACACATACGATCCAGGAGATTCGATTCAACTTACTATTGAATCGATTTGCTTGAAGATCGTACCATTGAATTGATCATAATAATCAAATCCTTACGTGCATCCTACCAGGAATTAATTGCTTAACCACTCACGCCCGGGTTTTTCCGTGGTCCAACTGAACCCAAAACATCATTTCAATTCACCTCTTCGCAACTTATTCTTCTCCTAGTACAAATAAAATCATAGTGGGTTCCGTTCATAATTTTTTAAATACGTTTATTTTTTTATTTAATAATATGACGAAAACTATTATTAACAAGTTAATAGCTTTTTTTATTACAAAATAATAGCACGCACGCATAATTTTTGTCTGTAGGACTAACCGAAAGAATTATCGGAAGTTCACGGTCTGTCGGTACTGTTTGAGTGGTACATGGGTTTTATTGGTTTGAACACGTTTATCTTTATTATAATTCAAATGAAGTCAATAAAATTGTCGCAAAACTGCATCTAACTGGAAAGAAATGAATAAAAGTACTAGGACCGCATGAGTAACAGAAATGTTTATTGCCGAATTGAAAATCGTTTGCTCACAGAACCCTGATTACATCGTTACACACACGTAAGCATCATAATGTGTGTAAACCTAATTGGTTAGGGTCTTAGGGTACTTGAACCAATTGCAGTCCGTGCAGTTTCAATTACTCCTGGTAAATACAACTTCTAACGAGATAACGCGGCCCCATAATATGGATTGAAATGAATAATTTTCCGGAGTTGCGGGAATTTCCGGGGTTGCGGGAATGTTCTAACTAGATAACGCGGACCTGGAATGAAAGGGCAACTGAAAGAACAGGGAACCCCTCATACAAATAGGACTATGGTAACTTCGGACCGGCATTTCTGGGATCCGAACGTAGTGCGAAACCGCCCTAAGAGTCTAACACTTCGTTCCGCCCCACCCAGGGTGGGAGCTGGCTCATTGATGATATTCCCACCCCAAAAAAATATGAATGATTTTTCAATTTTGAATTTAAATTACGTAATTAGTTTGCTCCAGTGTGTTAGATTTACTTAAAAGTTTAACGGAGTTTAGTTGAAATTATTATTAGGATGTAAAATAATCTTGAATTCTTGAACAATATTTTTTAATAGTAGTGGACACTAATTAGGACAGCTACCCTATAGGTATCTAAATTTGACGAAATAATATTTAGGTACCAGAATAGCAGGGAATAGGAGCTTTGTTTAGCATTATTGTTATTGCTTTGCTCGTCAGTTGTCAGTCGTGTCGTCCTGTTCCGCGTCTAGTGCACTCGTTTCTATCCCTGTGATACGCGCATCAGTTCAGTGCGGCTACACCTAATTGACTTTTTTTGTGTTTGCAAAATGTCATATAATAGCGAATATTACGAAATGATGATGTGTGTCGGAGCAGAACATGGTAATTTGCGAGCTGCCCGAGAACTGTACCGTCGCCGTTTTATTGAGGGTAGACCAGATGCTGAGCGTCGACAGCTGCCTTCGTTGGCATGTTTAGTCGGATGGTACATCGTCTGTACCAAACTGGGTCATTCCACGCACCTGCTTCAGAGGGTCGCCCGAGTACCTACTACCGATCCAGAATTTGAAGAAGCCGTATTGGATCATTTTGAACTCAATCAACGCACTAGCACACGTCGAGCTGCATTAGCGCTGGGTGCCTTTAACCATATGCAGGTATGGCGAGTGCTGAGCAATGACGGTCAGCACCCATACCACTTCCGTCGCACCCAGGAGCTGATACCGGCAGATTTTTGCCTCGTGTGGCGTTTTGCGAGTGGTACCGAAGCCAGATAGAACAGACCTAACCTCGTTAGACTTTTTTTGTGGGGGTACATACAAAATATTGTGTACGCAGTGCATTTGTGAATAGTGTGATACAATAAACCAAATGAAAGTGCGGATTGAGGCCGCTTTCAGGACAATAACACCAGACATGCTACGCAATGTTCAGGTGTCCATGAACAAGCGAGCGGCCTTGTGCATACAATACCAAGGTCACCACATCGAACCCCATCTTTAAAAAAAAAGTTAATTTTATAAAACATTAAGCAAAGCTTACTGTTCACTCGGTAATAAGTAATAATAAGGGATGAAACTAGTTAACCTACCCAAAGTTTGTTTCGATTTTTTACGCAAGTTTTGTTATCTCAGTTTTTACATGCAATTTCTGGTTTGATAAATTAACGAGTAAACTGTAAATCAATAATTACGCATTAATTTTTACATCACGGTAAAGAAGGTATGGTTTATTGCGCGCGCGCGCGATCGCTTTGGCGGCACGGGCGGCGCGGGCGGGGCGGTATGTTTTATTTCGTCAGTTCGCGCCGACAAAGAACACCGCCTGCGGTAGGCTAAGTACTACGGTACTAGGCGCGCAGAATTACGGAAGAGATTTATCGTGATATTGGCAAGTGACGTAGAAAGTTATTGACCTACGTAGAGCGGTGACACGTTTGTTATGATTTGAATTTAAGAAACTAAAGAAACCGAAAATTTGGTATCAATTCTTCGAGTATTTTATTTTGAGTTGAAACTTTGTATAGTGATTCTATACCAGCTTTCATCTTTAGTGCTTCAGGATAGATATAGGGTTTCTGTTACACGTTGTATATTAGTAAGTATCATCAAAATCACATAAAACTGCCAAAAAACCTAAAAAACACTGTCGCTAGTTGATAATAAAGCAAAGTATTCTTTTAACAGCCATTTGTATACCTTTATGGAAATAGGAGATGTCCAAATTGCGGTTTTATTCAGAGCCGCTCAAAGCCAACGACTCTTTATGTAATTTGTTACCGGGGAACTCTGAATCGCGGTACGATGTTGGATTTAAAGGGAAATCTTAAAATCAATGGTTGCGGTAAAACTATTGGGATTTGGTTAAAGTTTTAACTTGTGTTTTATGTTTGAGTGTCTAATGTCTTCAAATTTCTAGTTCTAGGACATGCCGGTTTTACTCACGATGTTTTCCTTCGCCGTTCTGAGAGCAGCAGTTCTGTTCATTTTTAATAGGTATAATTATTTAACAAGCTAATTGATAAGTATGCAAATACTCACGAGCATAAATATACTATAGATAGTTCGTTATACAATATAAGCGACACTGATCGCGATATAGAAGAAAACGCCTCGAAACTTCATACGGTCAGATTTTTATGCTGCCCAAGTAATGTCAGATAATTTTGACCACAAACAGGTATAACATTTTTCCGAACTGAAAGTTCAGTTCAGAAAAATGTTATACCTGGTTGATAAACATGCTTTGAGTTATAAATATGTATGTAACCAGTACCTACATACATAATTATTATGACTCAAAGCATGTCCGATATTTATGCATTCTAAGAGGTTACACATCTTTTTGAAGGCGATGTTTTATATTACATAATTATGTTGCCTCTTCGATGTCACATAATATTTATTTATGCCGCTATTTGTATACCTATGCCTTCCAGAGATGATCACGTATTATTTTCTGTCTTCTTGAGAACAGATATTAATCATGAAATCAGATATTTTTACCGAACTGTGTGGAACTGCCAGCGTCTGTGTTCTTCTACATTTCTTGCTTTCCTTTCAAATCAAGAGTGAGCAGACATCTACTCGGCACGCTCGTTCCATCATAGACCTCCTCCAACGCTTTCCATCAGGCGTGATCGAAGTCAAGAACAGTCTCATTTAGCAATAAAAAAATAAAATAAAATTTGTCGACAGTTATATATTTATGCTCCTGGCTATAATACCACTCCAAGCAATAATCACGCGCTAGTAGTCAGGTATTTACAGTGACGTAAGGTCTTATAAATGCCTGTAGCGTGGTCTCAAGTATAATGGTGTCTCGTAACTTGATGCGTCGAGCCAATTTGAGGTCAGAGTAGAGACATTCGTGACGTGTGTCTAGTTAGTAAGTTTATGCTTTGTGCACAAAACTAAGACTGCGCTTTGTGACAATTTGTGCTAATCTGTTCTTAGTCTAATGTTAACTTTGATGTTGTAGGTATACGTATGTTAGGCTGCGATTTAGTGGCGCCTATTTTAGAGGTATTTATAGTTTTTACAAGATGTACTGTGTTGCCAATAACTTTACTAATGCCTGATTTACACATACATAATCAGCCTATAATGTTCTCACTGCCGCCCGTGACACAAGCCTCCTCTCTGTGAGAGGGAGTAGGCCGTAATCTACCATGCAGACCCAGTGCGGGTTGGTAGATGAAACATGTCTTCGAAGTTTTTGTTCTAGGACATGTCAGTAACACAGTTCTAGACAATACATTGAGTACCAAATCATTTCCATAAATCCATAAATTAGAACGGTAATATGCACAACAATTTAAATAGTCGAGTAGGTAGGTACACGTGTCTGCAAAAATAAATTCCGGACGCATAAATAGTTTTCAATAAGACTCACTTTTTGAATCTCACCAACACCAATCCTAGCGGAGAATGGAAATGCAATTCCGTTTGATTCCAGAAATCATTGCAAACGCGAGAATGGAAGGATGCATTTGAAAGACAGCATTCAATCTAAACGTGTTATAAATAGATACTCTTTTGTCAATATCTTGAAGATTTTGAATTGATTCATGATTGCGTCGATTTTTTTTCTTATCGGGGTCTATGCTGATTTTCCCATTAGCTTTTTTAGAAACTAGTTATAAACTATCTGTGCGCCATTTTATTCGAACTCGTTCAGCTGTTTTTGCGTGATTGAGTAACAAACATAAAATAGCATTCATAGAATTTGTAAGGAAGTGTGGATTTCAAAAGGATTGGCAACTTTCGTAGTTGGACGAGTAGATTAGAGAAAACAAAATTATTGATAAGAAACAGAAACAAATTAGAATATCTAAGTTCTTTTGTAGAATTAAATGTAAAAATATTTTGACTAACTAACACTTTTGTTTCCTATGATGTTACATCAAAACGTTTAATATTAAGAACTTAAATAATTATATTCTAAATTTTTTCCATCTTAGGTAACATTTCCACAATTTATGAATTACCATCACAAGAGGTAAGTGATTAATCTTTAAAATATAGTCGAGGAGCTCGTGATGATAAGGCGGCTTTAGCGCTGGCAGGGTCGTGTGACGGGTTGTTGAGCTCCCTAAATTAGGGTTGAGCTATGCCTTGCAGTTCAAAGCTGCAATGACTGACTCACAAAGCCTTTCCAGTCATGGCCCTGCAATGTTAGACTTATAAAATCCTGATTTTATAATGTTTTGACTTTAAAAGAAACTATGAACTCCGAGTTTGTTTCGGCATTTCTTCTCAGTGATTAGTTAGCTAGAAAATGCCGACGCCATCTAGTTTAAAAATATTGATCAACAAAATATTGTCGTATAAAAGTGTCTTATAAGATTTACTAACAAAAATAAACATTTCATTTCATATAAATGGGCCTCGCAATTACCACCTCAGCCGTCTGTCGACTAGCCAAAATTATTGAAGGTTGTGATAATGGTTTGGTGATCGAAATTGCTATAAGCCTCAGAAATGTTCCTACCAATTCCCTAAAGTAATCCCTTACTTTGCATTGCTAAGGGACGATTTTACCAACTTCGGATATCTTTTATTCCAGGAATAACATTGAAACTTGTCAATGTCTTAATAAAAAAACAGTCTACTTAATGCCAATTTTATTTCTCGGATAGTGCGAAACGACTATTAAAAGGATAAGAGATTTTATTTATTTATTTATGTACCTATAGTAAAATAAATCTGTGTAACACCAATTACATTACAAATTATACAGAGTGGCGATTAGGTTATCACATTCATTTAGGGCTGATTTTACCAAAGTCAGATATCTTTTATTCGTAGAATAAAATTGACGTCTGACAGTTCTAGTATGGAAAAACTGTCAAAAATTCAAAATTTATTCACAGTATAAGACTTATTCTAGGTATAAAAGTTTGGTAGAATGCGCCGTAAACAGTACAGCGGTTATTAAAAGTTGTTATTAGTCTGTTAAAAAAATAAAATGAACAATTTTACAAAAAAATAGAACTCATTTTTTTTTTTTCGAATTTCCGAAATATCCTTTCATACAAACCTTGGGGCCTAAAAAGGCCTCTTTGGCAGAATCATAAAACAATTCATATCATGCAATTCATCTGTTTGACAGTTTCACACCTATATATCCCTGAAGGATTAGGCAGAGGTGCACCTATAGTATTTTACGAATCTCCATACAAAACTGTCATACAGATGAAATTGCTGATATGAATTGTTTTATGATTCTGCCAAAGTGGCCTTTTTAGGCCCCCAGGTCCTGGCAATACCGAACACAACAAAAAAGAATTATCCAATTTGGTGCAGTCGTTCGGAAGTTATGCGCGTACATACATTTCGGCGGTTAATTTTTATGGTTTTCACATTAGGTGCCACGGCTAGAAAGTTAATTGTTATGAATAATTTTAATTGTGTATATTTAAAATACGTGATCTAGAATACGTGGTTTCAATTAATGCTATAACCTAATCGCCACACTGTATAGAAACGCGCTGCCACCGACGATGCCGTGGAAGTGGCAAGATTTTGGGTAGGATTGAAAGAAGAACATAAACAAATAAAAGGTAAGTACATATACAATGTTTTATAATATAATTTCATTAAATCTATTATGGAACAGTGAACACCCTTGCATACTTTGTTTATCAGAACAACAGATATATACTTACGCATAATTTCTTTAGAGATATCTGACGTTGACGTCTGACTGAGAGCCTAGTGGTAACGGGGGACTTACGTGTCATTACTTTGTATTGTTTATTTTATTACTACTGTTCTCAAAACGACGAAGGAAAACATCGTGAGAAAACCGGCATGTCTAAGTGTCGTGTGAATTTTTGGTTCTACCAAAAATTCGAAGACATGTGCCATCCCCAACCCGCACTGGGCCCGCGTGGTGGATTATGACCCGCTCACTCTCACAGAGAGAAGGCCAGTGTCCCAGCAGTGGGAATGATAAAGGCTAATTAAGATGATCTGACGTTGGTGAAATCTGCTCTAAGTAGTAGGGAAGGAGATATATAGCCAACTAGCTGTTGCCCGCGACTTCGTCTGCGATCTAGGATGATAAGTAGCCTATGTCCTTTTCCAGGTCATGGTCTACCCATGTGCCAAATTTCATCCAAATCCGTTCAGCCGTTTTAGCGTGAAAGCGTGACAAATAAACAAACTTACTTTCGCATTTATAATTTTAGTTAGGATATGCAGAGAATATGGGTTTCATACTAGATCGAACAACCTACAATAACAGTATCTATACGGTGCACGGTGTAGGCATTGTTATCATAGTTCACCTTAGTAGACTGACCACTGTTTGCACTTCGAAATCCCCTCCATGCGATGAAAAGCACGTCCGTCGTGTAGGTAACGTCTGTCCCGAATATTCCCGAATGCCTTACGATCTATCACGAGCGTTTCGATATTGGTATCTCGAGTTTGAAGGTAATCTGAACAGGTTTGCCTTCTTGAATGGACGAAATAACAAAGGCTGATGCCCAATCTGCCTGCTCTGGTTCTGTGCCAGTTACATAAATTAACTAATATAATAGATGGAACACGTGTTAAACTGCCGACTTCGATAGTTAGTAGTCAGTTTAACTTTTCAAGAATATAAACCATTTTTTCTTCTCATTGTGTAAATTTATTATTGCCTTCGGCAGTTAGAATCTATTGTGTATTTATGCATTTCATCACCACTCTTATTAGGTCGATGCCTATAATTATTATCGTTCAACCACAGGTTCAACCGAAGTTTATCGGAGAAAATAAAATAATAAATAATAACATAAAATAATTGGGAAACAACAAGAACAAGAACAACAAGAACTGGTCCTCAGCAGCTATGAGCAGAGAGAAGTGGAAAGAGAGTAGGGAGGCCTTTGCCCTGCAGTGGGACATCACAGGCTAATAATAATAATAATATTAATTGGGAAAGCTGCCATATGTTGTAGTTTTCCATAAGAATAAGTAGCTAATACACCTTATGGAGGTTTAGCAACAATTGTTCTTAATCAAATTTCTTTGAACAATCTGTGACCTTCATTATCTGACCAAGTTCTAATGAATTTGGACCTAATCGTGGTTAACATTAAGTGCCTTTTAAAATAACGATCGGTTCGTTACACAAATAATCTTCCTACCTATATGGGAACGATTTAGGAACAAAAGAAATTGTTGTGATTGTGTTGGTTGAGACTGCATTTAGCGCTAAGTGTTTAAAATCTTAATTTTACTCTAGTATTTTGATATCATAGTATTTTCGCCCGCAATGGGACATTGCTGGCTATATAATATGTAAATTAGAGATTAGTTTTTGGTTATAATAATTTGTTTTTTGTTTTCACTTCTACTCTTACATTATCTACCTCTCTTTTTGTCTAGGTAGGTACTCTCCTATCGCAGGTACGCTGGAATTTCTGGCATCGACTATGTACGTATTTTTCTGTTACTTTCTTCTTGTTTGATTATATGTGTGTACATAGAGGATTAAATAAATTGTTAATTAGGATTTATTCAAAATATTTTAATTTACACTAATAATTAATAATTTATTAAATAAAAGACTAACTAACTACATAATTATATAAATAAATACAAAAACAAATTGATATTTAGGCCTCGAAGTACTCGTCCGCATCGTTAAATCGTTAAATAAATAAATAGACTGAATATCTACGATACTAGATTTGACAAAAAAAAAAATAAGCTGTTGAAAGTAGATACAATTGCTAAATACTGTACCAAAACGAACTCTGGCAATGATCCCGAAAGCACTATAAGGAGGTAGTTACTTTTATCTTAGTAACTAATGGCCCAAGAGTTGACATAGTATAAAGCTAATGACAACTTACTAGCACACTGTCAAGTACCATTGTCCGAACATTTCTTCCCGTCATCTTAGAGATGATAAAGGATGGCCAATTTATCATTTGTTTTAGAAAATGAAAGATAATAATTTATATTAGGTAAACGGGGGATACGTATAGGATGCATCAAAGCAGATGGGCCAGGATCGTCATACCCCTGTCTTCAGGCACCCACTGTGCCTGAAAACAGGGGTCGTTCATCACCGAGGCAGGAGTAAGAAACGCTGGCGTGACGATTTGGACTCGTTCCTGACCAATTGGCCGGAGAAGGCACAAAATAAGGAAAATTGTAGAAGTATGGGGGAGAATTTATCCTAGCAGTCGGACGAAATAGGTTAATATAAAAAAGGGGATAAACAGAAACGTCTTTGATCTTTTGTAACGGTTTTCGTGATTTTCAAGAATTTAATAAGTGGAATAATGGCGGCTATGTAACACGTCCGGTAGACCGGAGATGTCTACCTACGCAGATACACTTGCGGCTGTGGTATACTAACATTAAAGTTTCT
Organism: Gortyna flavago; assembly: GCA_963669345.1. Lineage (NCBI taxonomy): Eukaryota > Metazoa > Arthropoda > Insecta > Lepidoptera > Noctuidae > Gortyna > Gortyna flavago. The sequence continues at coordinate 5,602,842 of OY770148.1, forward strand.
GTTATCGGTCTATCAACGGACACATGCACTTTCCTGTATTTATTATTATTCCAGCGTATGGCACTCGTGGGTTGCAGCTGAAAATCAGCGTCAGGTTTTATCCGTGTGTTGTTATCTGACATTATGGTGAGCTGAGGCCCTGAGGAGAGCAGTGGTGGCCCAGTGGAAACGGCTGCGACTTACGAGTTGTTGGCCGTAGATTCGAACCCCGACAGGCGCTTTACTTTGTGTAATTTCATCACCATTGCATTCCAAACGGTGAAGGAAAAATCGTGAGGAAACCGGCATGTCTCAGAACCAAAAACTCGATGACATGTGACATCTACCAACCCGCACTGGGCCCGCGTGGTGGATTACTGCCCACTCCCTCTCACAGAGAGGAGGCTTTTGTCACAGCAGTGGAAACATTATAGGGTAATTATGTTATGTATTTTGAGGCCCTTTTGACATTAAAAGCATTGTTTTCTCTCATTTAATGTTTTAAGTTGTTTTTTTTTTGGTGAAAACGCATTTTTTTTTCTTTTATCAATTTGTACAATACAGATGCTTCTTAAAATAATCACCATATCCTTTATCCTTTTGGTGAGCATTGTTTCCTGATGACTGCTATGACAAATGCTAAACGAGGAATTTTACAACTGAAATATGGATTATTGATCGTAGTTTATTGTTATTAGCAGACAAGAGAACGCATGCAAGTTACGCTAGATCATTTAATTCATCATCATCATTTTAGCCGAAAGACGTCCACTGCTGGACATAGGCCTCCCCCAAGCACCGCCTTTCGATCGATTCTGTGCTTCTCGTATTTAGCGGATTTCTGCGGATTTCTGCGGATTTCTGCGGATTTCTGCGGATTTCTGCGGATTTCTGCGGCCTTCACGAGGTCATCGGTCCACCTTACATCTAATTGTATTTTTGAATTTATAAAGCATCCGTAAATCTTTTCAATAACCAATAGATATTCAATTTTATAAAAAGAAACCCTTACCCTAATCTATTAAAGCCAATTAAAAGATTATTTTAATCCTTCATGAAAACGCTAAACTCAGTTATAAATCATGGTCTGTGATCCTACAATTATGTGTTATTTAATTTCAGGAGCTGGGAGCGCTGACGGCTAGTAATTAGGTATGTAAATTTAAATTGATTGGAGCGCTTTGTTCTGTTTGAAACTCGCTTTGTTAGTGATATATTTTGAATTTATACTCATTTTAGTAGCAATTAAATGTTAAATAAACATTTAATGTTTAACATTAAATTTAACGTACCTAAATAACACAAACTTTTTAAAACCGTCTCGGCTCATTTTTGTTTGGGAAATATTATGAAAAAAAACTTAGTGACCTTCTAATGATGCACACGTTTTTAAATTAATGAATGTCTAAAAACTTTTCGGGTTTCTGCATACTTTATTTAACAAATGAGTCTCTTTTTAAATTTCTGACCTTTTCTCACTGTAGTTGGTGGTAGTAACTAGGACACCGCGACCAAATGGGTTAGGTTAGATTTGAACTGTGATCAACCGCTACACCCATGTTGGTCACAGTTTCTTAGCTATTTAGTATTTTTAAGACACCAAAAAAAAAAAGATTTGTTTGAAGTTCACAAAAAGAGGCGCAATCATTATATTAGAGTGAAAATAATGTTTTTAGGAGCGCAAAATGTTAATTATTTCAATTTCGATTAAATACTTGCCTTTTTATTTTTATTTAACTGCGTAATACAATTTATTGGTTGGGAGGCTTGCAGCATAGACAGGGTTTTTCCCATTTAAATTATAAACAAAAACCTGACGCCGGCTCAAAACAATACAATGGCAGGTTATTGGGGTCTGGGTTCTTAATTGGCTTGCCCAAACAACAATATAAATTATGAAGATTATTATGGTCTTTTATGCATAAATTTTTTGGGTTATTTTGAGGGATGTTGAAAAATATGACCGTGGAATGAGAACCGAGAAGTGTGGTATTTTTTAGGTATTTTCTTCTCCCTGTAATGTTGTCCAACGTACCATGTCTTTAAAACAATTGGCGCAAACTTACAATGTATATTCAGCACAGGATTCTAGATAGCGTAGATTATTTTTCGGTTATTTAAAAAAAAAATTGTAAGTGTTCCGTTTTTTTCCTTTTGAGGTACGGACCACTAAAAAGTGGAGTACCTACACTGTCAAAATAGTATAATATTAAGGCCAGCTAATTCTTTATTTAAGAGCGTTTACGCCGTACGGCTTTTCATACAAACTTTCAAGCCGTTGTTTTTCGAAATGAATGAACCGATTTTAATGAAACTTCATACGCATAAGCAGGATACAAAGGTCTAAAAAGTTAGCAGAGAAAATTTTCGAAAAAAAGATAACTGGAAATCTCTGTTTCTATGGAAACTTTAAAATCGGTCTTATTTGGCTGTAACACAATTTTTCGAAAATGTTCTCTGCTAACGTTTTAGACCTTTATATCCTGCTTATGCGTATAAAGTTTCATAAAATCCGTTCATTCATTTAGAAAAACAAGGGCTTGAAATGCCGTACGGCGTAAACGCTCTTAAATAACGAATGAAAAATTTCAACAACCTGTGGGTACCTACTGAATTTATGGTAACAGATTGCGTATTGATGCCTCTCACAACATATAACTACTGGCTGGTAGATAAATAATTAAGTTCTTAGGGTACCATACCTTTTTCACTGCACGTTGGCACGCAGTCTCGAACGGTCGTCAGTTCGCTCACATATTTCTGTAACAAAAAGATGGCGTAAGCAAAACACGAGCGAATACATTTAATTAAAGGGTCCGGTGAGGTACAAAGGAAAATATTCTTTGTAAAACAAATATTAGGATAGCTTTTCCATTACCCCGTTTTACGTTAGGTGAAATGCAAATTTTGGGAAATAAAAATTTCCGTCTACGTTCCTATGTTTTTTGTTTATTGTTTTTACCGTCATAAACTTTTTGTAGAATAGCAAAAACCTCTGTTCTTTATGAAAATGCATGATTACATTTTTTTTATACCAAAAGTATTTTGGAGACCGTAGGAAACACTGGTGCATAGGTAGTATAATTTCAATTTAATTTGCTAACCTGGGCCTTTTCTAAGCATTGTCCATTTATGTATGTCATAGTGACTATATAATGTTTGTCGTTTTATCTCAAAAAGTATATAGTATTATTTAGGCGAAGTTTGTTGTATGTACATTTTACGCACTCCACAATGCGTATTGATTGGTTGTGTTTTTGCCGCGTTTCAGTAAAACAATGATATTGTTACTTATGGAAAATTAACTAAGTGTGCCTACAGTTGTCCTTCACCCCACAGCCCGTCCACCTCTTTTGCCGTGCCATCTCTCTGGCTTCTTCCTCTTTGCTCAGCGGTAGAATAGAATCGAATATCTATTCTACATATAGTATATAGTTATATAGGGTATAGTTTGCTTATACTATGGTAAATAGTAGGTACCTACTTATATTGTCACTTTATTTTTGTATTTATTTGTATACCTAGATAAGGGAGGCGCACACTGCACTGCATCACGCAGCGGGGTGCGTGAAACGGAGCCGAATTCTAAAGATAACTAGAGACGGTCCTCTTTAGCGGACGGGTCAGAAATGTAATTTTAAAGATATAGTGTTAGCTACAGCTCAGAAACGAAAGGGTTCACAATAGAAAACTAATCACATCATTTAAACACTATCGTATTTACTTCCTTTTCCACAACATTTGTAAAAACTTGCTTGATAAGATTTCGATTTAAATTGCACCGATTTGTTACGCTGATACTGAAACTTTGTGAACGTGTTATGCTCGGCGTCTCGAACAAGAAGGCTGGCTGTCAGTTGTGTCCCATAGAGAATGACAGTGAATGTCATGATGAACGAATAATCGATTGAGTGACATACGAGTATTAGTCGATTTACCAGAGGCGCAATCGCGCAATTCTCATAATTTTAAGAACATTCAAAGTCTGATCTGAGTCTCAATCTGTCAAAAATACCTCTAATTTCTCTACATTTTTGAAAAATATTTTTAAATTGACTGTCGCTGAGATGAGATTGTGGCTAGATTTTGAACGTTTTTAATTACGGGATGGCCTTCTGATACAAGCTAACAATAGATACAATAGCACTATTCAATTCGACAAACTCCGGTTAAAAACACCTCCAAAAGTGGACATTAGAGGTGACCAACAAACGATGCGGCGGTGTTTGATAATTATGACACAAGGCAATGCTACGGAAATAAAAACACGAGACACAAAATGAAATTCGTGCGGCAAAAGAGAACAGCAAAGTGCTCAAAACGTCTGGAAATGGAACAAAGTTAAATAGACTGCGAAATTTTCGGTAAAACTACACTCATTGCAAAATGTTGCTTCCATTTTTTTTTACAAATATGCACTTATTTTTATTGTGGAAACCTTTAGTGTGATGGACCATAAAACTGACAGATAAAATGGGTTGATTCATTTAAATACTGGTACTGGTGTTATGACATCGTTCTTTTGACGAAGCAATATACAAAAATTGCTCGCTCTGAACAGTACAAAAACAAAAGTAGGTACAACATAATGGAACTGTCTGAACCATTTAGATTATTCATTCAATCCTTCCTATGTCTCAAAGTCCTATGTCCTTTATCCTTCACAGCCATGTCTTTTGGCTTGCACTATTTGCACAGGCCTTTTGTACTCAAGTCTCACAAAATGATCACTTAAAATCCACCAAACGTCGTGAAAGTTGCAATATCATATGCCTACGTATGGCAAATACTTTCTATCTTAGACCCAGAAGGTTGTCAAGGAGCTCAGATTGCTTAAAACTCTTAACAATTAACCATTTTAGGTATCTAAGTCAGACATACTACAGCTCCCGTGCCGGACGGCGCGTATGTGTTCCACGCGCGCCTCAAAGAGATGTCAGCATCGAAGGAGGGGCCCGTCAGGGCCGAAGCCTGCCGGGGCAGCGGGATTGTCCGAAAGGGTTACCGCTGCCCCGGAATACAAAGGGCTAAGGAAGGAACACGGATGGGTTTTAGTCAGTAAGAGTCTGACACTCCCTTCCGCTCCACCCAGAGCGGGAGGGGTCATTTGATGATTTCCCATCCTAAAAAAAAAAAAAAAAAAAGACATACTACAGCTACAAGCTACCTAGATCATGCTAACCAATAAAGAAAGAACTTGGAGAAATCAATGCCCCCATTTTTTTTTTTATCTTAGCTGTTGACAAAATATCAATTCATGACAAAAGGTGTAAAACTTAAAACAGTGTTAACTCTTAGTAGACCAGTCATGGTAAACACAAAAATCGCGTAAATATTCGCGATCAGTCTGCAGGTCTATAACATGAAATGATGAAAAGCAATTTATCAAATCATTTTGGATCATCAATATAGATGATAATGTGAACGTAACAGTAGTATTAATCGACTTCTATTACTGACTCTACCTACACAACAAAATAAAGGATGCTTATATTCAAAGTGTCACTTTTCATTTTAACTGTCTGCTATATCATTATAAAGTACGGTACACATACTCCACAGAGTGCATTTGGCACGCGCCGGGTCGCCCGTCGACGCGCGGTTCCGTTAATTTAATGTTAAAAGCAATTAAATTATGGTCCTTTAAAATTACTAGCTGTTTGCAGGACGTCGCGTCGTCGCGTTGTCAGTTAAAATGGTAATGGCTTGAAACGATGCTAAAAGGATGATATACGATTAACATACAGCTTTATTGGCTAGATGCAGGCAAATAAAGATGTATTTCGCTTACATAAATGAAAGCTTCCGCAGTGGAACTTGACTGGGAAATCGTTTGTTTGGCATTAAATTGTGAGGACTCTTTTTGAAGAAATCTAGGCTGTCAGTCAGTTCCAATATCTTGGTAGCTGCATTGTTTTCGCCGCAATATCAGTTTTTATCGTAAAGTTCGTGTATCGACTTAATGATTTCTCTATAAAAGAAACACAGCACTATTGAGAGCATTATGTATTTAAGAAAATCAAGGGTGACGGTGCTCAAGCTCAACCTCCAAATCCTGTTAATATTATAACGCGAAAATTTGTGAGGATGGATGGATGTTTGTTACACTTTCACACGCACACACACACACAAATAACACATGGGATACATTTTATCCCGATATTCCCACGGGATCGAAACTTATGCGGGTGAAACCGCGGGGCGCTGCTAATCCTACATAATTCTAACTAGCTAGCGATATCTTCTATGGCCCATGATCGTGACGTCGTAATTATATCGATCGAAATTATCGAATACGCAGGAACTAAAATAAAATAACCCATACGAGACACAATAGAAGTTTTATTGTTATTACGTCGAGGGGCGTTTTGTGTCCCGCAAAGGAATAATTACTAAATTATACTAATATAAAGCATCAATATAGCTGTCGAAATCATAGGTATTTGCTGCAAATAATAATATACTTACTGCAAAATAATAAAAAATTGACGATTAGCAGCAAATACATTTCGAAAGCTGTATTGAGAGCTAAATGATCAATATACCTACAACGTAAACGTAAAACACCGCCGCAATTTGCAGAAAACGTAATAATTTTGTTAACTTTGCCTACTTTATAGAAATCACCTTAAATGGAACGTTGACACAATACTGCATTAAAGCTAAACGACGCGTTTTTGAGTGTTTGTACAAACTTGACAGAAATAAATAATTTCTCATTTGAACCTTTCCAAACAATACGAAAATCTATCTCTCTTCCCACTAACTTTCGTCCGCCATTAAAATAAACTAAGTGCCAACATCCATATAAAAAGCTTATTAAAACCTTCCTACCATTTACTTCAGTCGCGTAATATTAACAGGCAGTTACTCCATTTACTAGCTTACTTAATATTCTACAAAAGGAAACTCAGAAACCAGGACCGCTGTAAAGAATTTTCACAGTACGTGCTGAAAAAGCGGCCAAGTGCGAGTCGAAGAAAGTAAGCAAGAAGCCTTAAGGGGAAAAACATTTGAATTTTGCGGGCTACCCTGGCTCTTCCCCCTTAAGCAAAACAAGCCGAAAAAAACATGTATGTGCCATGTGTATGCTCTTGGAATCTCATATAATTTTGAACTTTATTTTCTTTTTATTATTGGTTGTTATAGCGGTCATAGTAGTGCACCCTTTGCGAAAATTGCATGTGTCCACCTATTACGGTTCAAAAGATACAGCTTCTAAAAGCTTTATGTCTTCGTAAACAAAAGAGGCCTCAATTTTTTAAAATGGATGTATGAACCTTCTGGATAAAATTAATTACGTAGGGATCGGTTTTTTTTGGGTGGGAAATTGTCAAATAACTTCTCCCGCTTTGTGCGGCTCAGTTACCTGCACCAGGGGCCACGGCAACTCTTTCCAACAACCCGCGACCCTGGCAGGCATCGGCCCTGGCGGACCCCGTCAGTTAGTGCTGACATCTCTTTGAGGCGTGCGTGGAACACAATGGCGTATTTTTTTGTGGAGAGTTTTGTCTACTTGTCTTTTTATTAGTGGATTGTTGTTTTCATGTTGTGGCCACATGAAAAGCTGGCACTGACACATTCGACACATTATATTGTACACATTGGTGTACTGTATGATTTCATGCTTTAATTTATGTAGTAGGCTATTTGTCAGTAACTTCTATCAAATTCAAAGATAAACCAAAGCTGCTAGACAATCTCAAATGAAACTATATATAACGGTGATTAAACTTTAATTTTCTCCCCATTTCTCGTTCATTTCACTGGTCAGCAGCTCAGTTTCCTAAGCCTTTATAATTTTTGTCGGAAAGCCTCTAATTGCACAGCTAGTGACGTCAACATGAAGTTGACTCTGTTGTTTGCCTACCCCTGTTTGATGTGGTGACGTAATGGCTTTAGTTGCAAGATAGAGTAGAGGGTCTTGACACGTCCTTTTGATAAAACAAGATGGCTTCCGAGTAATATAGAGTTGGAGCAATTTCTTTGGAAATTGGGATAGGTGTGAGTGTATTGAACCGTGGTGACAAAGGCGAGACCTTAACTTGGTAGTGTGTGAATGATGCGTACGCAAAATACACTCTTAAAAAGCTAGTAATTTTGAAAGGTCATGATTTAATTGCTTTTAACGTTAAATTAATGGAACCGCGCGTAGTCCTGCGACCCGGCGCGTGCTATATGCACTCTGTGGAGTATCTGTACTTTAATTTATAATGATATAGCAGACAGATAATATGAAAAGTGACACTTTGAATTAGTATCCTTTATTTTGTACTGGTTTTTGTAACGGCCGTGAATTACGAGTTCAAGGTCGTAGGTTCGAGCCCAGACAGGCGCTTTACTTTGTGTATTGTGTCTCAAAACGGTGAAGGAAAACATCATGAGTAAACCTGCATATGTTAAAACCGCGTGGTGGATTACGGCCCACACCCTCTCACCGTGAGGAGGCCTGGGTGAGGAAACCGAACTGTCCTAGAAACTAAAATATTTAAAGTTGTGACATGTACCAACCCTACTGGGCCCGCGTGGTGGATCGCGGCCCTATCCCTCTCGAAGAGTGTAGGCCTGTGTCCCAGCAGTGGGCACATTATAGGCTCATTAAGTGATACAGCACATGTGATGCGGGTAAGATGTGCTTTACGCGTATGTACATACAAAATTTAGCTTCATTGAACTTTTTTCCACCAGAGCTAAGCCAAGCTACGCTGTGAAAATGAAACGATCCTATTGGTTGATATCACACATCCACCGTTAGTCCGCTACGTAGCTTAGCACATTTCCGGTCAAAGCTATTCCATCAGCCATAGTGTCCATTCCCGCTCTTCAATTGTTTGATGTGTTAACTGAAAACCAGCATAGTCACGGTAGCAGTGTCATGTACTCGTGCAACAATATTGTTTCAGGCGACACACTGAGCGCTGCAGGCTTGGATAATTCAATATGACGACGTGCCATATACGTAGTAGGGGGCTTTTGTATTTGTAAGGAGTTTGGCTTTATTCCAAGGCTTTGAAATATCTAGTTATTATAACAAAGAATGCAAAAAAAAGTAACCTTTAAGAGCGTTTACGACGTACAGCATTTCATAAAAACTTACAAGCCCTTGTTTTTCGAAATTAATGACCCGATTTTAATAAAACTTTGTACGCATAAGCAGGATACAAAGGTCTTAAAAGTTAGTAAAGAACGTTCTCGAATGATAGTGTTACCTGTCATCACTGGCGTTACCAGAGTCCTGCCCAACTCTATTATTTAAGTTCCATAACTCTTTTTCTGATATCGTTTTCTATAGTATCTATTCTAAATTATAATAATCCACACTAATAATATAAATGTGAAAGTGTGTCTGTCTGTCTGTATGTTACCTCTTCACGCTTAAACCGCTGAATCGATTTAGATGAAATTTGGTATAGAAATAGTTTGAGTCCCGGGAAAGGACAAAGGATAGTTTTTATCCCGATATTCTCACAAAGAGGTATTTTTTTTTTTGTTTGTATGTAGTGGGTAATCTCTGGAACTATTAGTCGGATTTGAAAAAATAATTTTGTGTTTGATAGGCCATGCCTTAAGGAAGGTTATAGGCTATATAACATCAAGCTCCTACCCTTAGGAGCCGTGCAAAAAAAAAGACAGAAAGAACGTTAACGAAAACGAAGTAGTAGGGGCGAGCGATGGGATGCGACGCAATGGCTTAGGGGCCGAAACTTTACGCGGACGAAGTCGCGGGCAGAAGCTAGTCTTGACATTAATTAATACTATAATATAATGCCGCACGCAAAATACGCGCATTGACGTAGAGTTGCGGATAACAGCCCGTATTATCTAATTAGTAGCATGAAATGGTCACCCTGTAGGAAAAGGCTACTTCTTGTATAGATTTAAGGAACAGGCAATGGCCGCTTTGCATTACCTTCAAAGTATGATTCGTAATATAAATTCTTGTAATACCTTTGAATACATAATTCTAAGGGTTCGTCTAGCAATCTATCAAAGGGACTATTGAAGTTTTAATTATTCAAAAGAGAGGTGTTTATTTTAATTTAAAATAACTTATTTATTAGGGGAAACGACCAACTTATTTATCTATGATATTAAAATATTTATCAAAGACGCTGACGGACTCTTTAATTCTCATGAATGTCTTAAATACTTTATCTATCTTCTACCGTAATTAATTATAATTTAATCGAAGTTCACATAATTCTCATTTTGCGCTCCAAAAATAATGATTGGACACTCTAATATAATGATTGCGCCTCAGCTTGTGAACTTTTAATAATTCCTATTTGCAAGCCTAAATTGCTAAATAATCATAAGTAATAGCAACTGTCACCAACTTGGATTCTAAGAGTATTATGAAAACTACAGAATAGGTTCTGCAGTTTTCATAATACTTATAATCTGCCCATATCGATCTAATTATTTCTGTCAGACGCATCCTACGCAGTCCAATACAACCTTGCTAACTGATTTTCACCACGAAAATTAGGTATCATAGCAGAAAAGAATAATACAGCATCAGGAAAAAATACTAAAGCGGTCAATATAAATATATTTCCTTTATGGAAGTGAGTTAGTTTGTTTGTACTGCTTTCATGCCTCAACGCTCTAGCCAATCGGTGGATTTGGCACACGGCTAGTTTGGCACAGGGAGGCGGACAAAGGCTTTATACTATCTACGTTCATGAGCAAAGCTGCAGGAATAAGCTAGTACTCAATAAGATGCCAAATACAATGTGCATTGACCATTTTTTTTTAACACAGGGATATGACTCGTCTTAAAAATGGAACCGTTCGAATGTAACCCAGCATTCATTTGTTTATTGGCTAAGTATGGAGCGTTTACGACGTACGCGGCATTTTAAACAAACTTTGAAGCCCTTGTTTTTCGAAATGAATGAACCGATTTTATTTTATTTTATTTTATTTATTTTATTTTTTAAAAAAGGTACACCAACGACCTATTCACTAGAACATTGACAATAATAAATAACATATGCATTGAGTTATGGTGAATTAGTCACTTACAGGCGTACACAGCACTTACTTAAAAAGTAGCTTCATATATGTACGTTTTATCAAGATTTTTTACTCGTAGTGAGAATTGAGAATTTATTAATTATAAACAAAGAACAAAACATTAAGTAAAACATTTAGTAAAAACAAAACCATAATCGATATTAGGATCAAAAATTAAAATCTAAATAATAATTGTAATCAAAATTAAAACATTAAGGTTAGAAAAAAAAAAAAAAAAAAACAGTAAAATTGGTATTAAAAACAGTGGAACGTGATAACGAGTGCAACAAGAGAATAATGCGGAATTGGCAGGCATATGTGGCTAAAACAAAACAAAAAATAATAATAATAAAATACTGAATGGCGTTGTGTGAAATGTCCAAGGATATTATCATTATTATTATATTATTTATTATTATATTATTATTTAAAAAGTAAACAATAGGAAGCGAAAAGTAAGTAAGTTATGAAATTATGATTCGTCGCTAATAGTTACAAGTTTAAAATATATCAATATTGTTGCAGATATCTATTTTATTATAATTAGCCATTAATCGATTCAGAGGGGCATTGTGACCAAGGTTGGTTCTAGATGAGGACGGTGCAAAGGTATTTACTTTGCGCAAAGATCTAGTTACGGTACGCCTAGGAACAGTAATATTAATTTCTGATAGTAACTCAGGTACATCCGCCAGGTTATGGATGATTTTGTAAAACAAGAGCTGATCAGAAGCTCCTCTACGTTGCTCAAGTGGAAACATATTGAAGTGATTAAGCCTTTGGGAATAATTAGCGTCATGAGGGCAACCAGGGCTTTTAAAGCGTAAATACCTGGTGAAGGCCCTCTGTATACGTTCTATCCTGTTAGTATGGACACGATATATGGGATTCCAAACTGGAGATGCGTAGTCCAATATGCTTCTGACAAGGGTGTAGTAAAGCACTTTTAGTGTCGATATGGACCGAAACTCCGAACAAGTTCTCTTAACAAATCCCGACATTTTTGACGCTTTGGCTACAATCGCGTCAATATGATTGATGAAAGTTAGCTTGCTGTCGAGATGGACACCCAAATCACGGATGGTGTCAACCTTTCGCAGAGGAACCCCATTCAACGAATAAGATGACGATCGTACTTGTTTGTTTCGAGTAAAAGTCATGTGATAGCATTTATTTGCATTGAGAGTCATCATATTTAGCTGACACCATTCTTGCAAAGCATCCAAGTCTTCCTGAAGAAGAAGAATGTCGCAGTCATTTTTAATTTCCTTGTACAGCTTCAAATCGTCTGCAAACATGGAACATTTGCAGTGCCGTATAGAATGAACAATGTCATTGACGAAGATCAAGAAGAGAATCGGTCCCAGGTGAGAACCCTGTGGCACCCCGGAGGTGGACAGATAAAAAGGTGACTCATAACCCCTCACAACTACTTTCTGTTTCCGCTCAAATAGGTATGAGACAAACCACATGAGTAGTTGGCCGGATATGCCAAACTGTTCGAGCTTTGTTATAAGTACCTTGTGGTTAACTTTGTCAAATGCACTGCTGAAGTCTGTATAGATGGAGTCAACCTGTATGCGGGAGTCCAGAGATCTGCTAATGTCATTAACGTAAAGTGCCAAATTAGTGGTAGTGGATTTGCGGACACAGAAACCGTGCTGTTGGGGAGCTAACTGCGCTCTTATGTGCGAGGTTAATATCGGACAAACAAGCGCTTCAAATAGCTTCGCAAATATGGAAAGAAGCGATATAGGACGATAGTTCGAAGAATCGTCTACTTCACCCTTCTTAAAAATAGGCACAACGTTAGCAACTTTCCATTGAGAGGGGAACGTAGATGATTTAATTGACTTGTTAAAAATCAGCATAAGCGGAAGAGACAGGTTAGCTGCACATTGCTTGATAAATAACGGGGGCAGGCCATCAGGTCCCGGACTTTTGCAAGCGTCAAGTTTCTTTAACTCCTTAAACACGTCTCTCTCAGTAAAAGTCATTCCACATAATGCGGATTGAAAATAATTATGCGAGCTAGTACTGGGAGCGTTTGGGCTAACGGATGGTATGAAGGTTGAAGAAAAATGTGTGGCAAATTGTTTGCTTATTTCTTCGCCAGATGTTGCAATATTCTGTCCCAAATGCATCGTAGAAGGAATGCCACTAGACTTGGATTTTTTGGCTTTCACGAAGGACCAGAAGAGTTTTGGGTTTTGAGCGATATTCCTTTCCGTTTTCATTACGTATGCCTTATAACAGTCCTTAATCATTATTCTTGCGCGGTCGCCTAGCATTTTATGTTCATAATTGTCTCTAGGATTTTTATATTTTTTATAGCGAGATCTAACTTTTTCCTTTTCATTCAGCAATCTAATAAGAGACCTAGAATACCAAAATGGACTTGCACCATAGCATCGACATCAGGCAGTTCAGAAAATATTTTTATCCAATCTATACGTCTTAGTTTCAAGTTAACCAGCGCATAGTTAGCACATTTGAAATTCGGTCTTGAGATTCTTTTGTCTATCAGCGGAGCTGGTGAAATATTGCTGACAGTGATCGTAATGGGGGGGTGATGTACATCTACTTTGGACATTGGATCATTGCACTCGTTGACACTTCCTCCGTAAAAGTTAGAAAAAATTAGGTCTAAGGTTTTATCGTAACAATTTTTAACAGTATTTAGTTGCAGCATATTGTTTTCTGACATAAAATCTATTAAAGAGTGACCCAGCCTGTTGGCGTAATTAGTTGGAGTTGTACATGGAGAGTAACTAAGAGTATTGTCTATGTCCCAACTGATAAAACTGAGATTGAAGTCTCCTGCTATAATCGCATCCTCTCCAGAAGATTCCATCAGTGAAGATACTCCGTCCAAAAATGAATCCAGTATGATTTGTTGAACTGGTGGTGGCAAGTAAACGGCGCAGATATTTAAATTACGATGCCTCTTTCCCTCGGTGATTTTAAGTCTTACCCATAGATCTTCGATGTCCGATTCCCATTTTGGCACACGTACGGAATCAATAAGCTTAGACACTGCGATAAAAACACCTCCACCCCTCTTGGTTCCCAGAGCAGTTGAAGCCCTATCCCTGCGGTAGACGTGATACCTGGAGTCGAAGATTTCGCCGTCATTTATTCCATCGTCCAGCCACGTTTCTGTTCCAATTATAACGTCGTAGTCGCCAAGTTGTGCAGCCATCTTAATCGAATTAAGTTTGGTTTTCAGGCCTCTGAAATTCTGGTAATAAATTGTGAATTTTTATGTACTGGTGCACGGTATTATTACATAAGTATTGGTTGAATTTTAATGAAACTTCGTACGCATAAGCAGGGTATAAAGGTCTAAAATGTTAGTTAAGAACATTTTCGAATAGTGTAACAGCCAAATTAGACCGATTTAAAATTTTCCATGGAAACAGAGATTTCCAGTTATCTTTTTTTAGATAAGATGTTTCGAAAATGTTCTTTACTTACTTTTTAGACCTTTGTATCCTGCTCATGCGTATGAAGTTTCATTAAAATCAATTTATTCATTTCAAAAAATAAGGGCTTGAAAATTTGTATGAAATGCCGTACGTCGTAAACGCTCTTTAGCTGAAGGCCAATTAAAAGTCGTAATCTCATCTCTGAGACAAAAAATTTCAAAAACTTGTAAATGTAGGTAGACAGATTAGACTGAGGTTAGCGCGACCGTTTTTTAAAAAATCGGGAATGGCCCCTATTTTTGCCAATTATACCGTGATTTATGAAACCAAATTCTATATGACTTGCAAGTAAAAAAAAGTAAGTTGTACACCTACCATCGATAAATTGTTTCTTGATAAATTGAAACGAACCGCAATTTTTGATCTGTTTAGAACATATAATGAAAAAGCTTGACATGGGTACATAATAAAGTTACAACCAAACAAGGGCATAGATAGCATATTAACTGTTTCACAAGGCGCCTTTACTTTAATTGGTTATGGCCAGAAACTTCTCTCATAATTGAGTTAGGGGATTACAGTGTATTGTGTGATGAAACTTATTTATGTCTTGCTAGGGTAAACTTACAAACAGATACATATTAAAATTGGCAGTTGTTTATAGCCACTGGGATCAGTAGGGTTTATTTATTACTAGTTTCCGCCCGCGACTTCACTGCTTGAAATTTCTTGTTCCCAGGACTCCTACGAGCCACCCCGTCGCATCACGTCGCGTGTTCCCGAGCTATGCGCTTTGCGTTCTTTCTGACTTATTTTCTTTTTGGTCGTCTCCTAAGACCCAGCTTGATGTTAAGTAGCTTTGGTAAGTGCCTTCCTCAAAAGGTGGGCTATAAAAAGCATTTTTTTTTTCAAAATTTCATGGGTGTCGACCAAGGTGAGATGTAGCCAGCACAGTTCCACTTTAGTCTAGTCGCTGTGCGGCCAGCGTCCGCTTTTTGTGTTAACCAAAATAGCCACGGATTTTAAAAGTGATTATCGTATTATACTTTAGTATTTAGCGGTCCAGTGGTCAATGATATCATGATCAGGGTAACCTGTTGTTCACAATAATTATTATCATAGGTCCAAAACACGACCTCTATAAAATAAGGAGCACTTAACCCTTTTGCCTTTTCCAGACTTTAACCACCCAAAAAGCTGAACAATATTCCCATTTCAATAACCAAGGGATAATTGAACAAACAAAATTAGGGTAAGTGCGCAAAATCTAGGCATACCTAAATCAAATTTAAGCGCTCTTCATTAGCGTAACGACCTCTAATGTATTCAAAGTGCGCAACAGGGGCACGAACCTGAATCACCGAAGATCATACCCGTTGATTGTTACTAATTAATTGGTATAATGATTACGATCTAATTATTATCAAATTGGATACTAGAGCATTAATTAATGGACCCGAAGAATTGTCAAAATTAAATGGCAGTGGGCAGGGCCACATTGCTCGTAGAACAGATGGCAGATGGGGCCGACAGGTTCTGGAGTAGCGTGTGTGCAAGATAGGACTGTTTTAAACTAACCTCTCCAACAAATGTGGTACGATACAATATAAAATCAATTGTGTCTCATTAGCCGTCCTTGAGGTGTTAATCTAAAACAATCATCTCTTGCAAATATCAATTTTCTCAATGTGGAAATATTTTCCAATGACAATACGTCCTACTCTTTGGTGATGACCTGCATATGTAGTTATTCTCAAACATTCGACAACTTGTCGTTTCGAAAATGACGGAAATAGCTGTCGGAAGAATAGCAGTCATCTATTTGATTTAAAGTGACAACATTTTCGGGTTTCGGATTCGTGAACAGCGTTTAGAGGACACCTTCGATGACATTGATCGATGTTCGATACGGCACAGTAGCGAATGAAATGGCTGTGAATAGCTATACTGATGCTGTAACAAGAATCAACTCCACACAAGGGAACTTAGAGGATAATTAACCCTAGATTATCTAGGTTATATGATTAACTTAATCTTTCTGACGGAAACTCGTGCAATTGGCCACTCGTTAAGATTAGATAGCGTAACGTAATCATAATCATGATCAATAATTTAAATAATGTTCGTTTTAAAAAAATCCTTAGAAAAAAAGGACGTTCAGTTTTCACGAATTTGAAAAAAATTCGGGAAACTATTCTAAATTTTCTTTCCACAGAAACTTAATTCAAACTATGACGAACATTTTAAAACAAAATAACCTATTACCTAATCGATCCAGCCGTCCTAAAGAGGTGACTAACCGACAGCATTTAATTTTTATTAATTAATATAGATAGATTCTTCTAATAGTAATACTGCAGTCAAAATAACCAATGTAATTCCTCAATACCGTAAAGGATCGACTTACCAATTAAGTAGATAGCTATAATGTTTCTCAATGTATCCTCATGCATACAGTTTATGTTCAATGCCAGGTGGGGCTAACGATGTACGCTTACGGGAAATTACACGCGTTCAGAATATAATATTAATTCGGCTTGCCGAATTATTCCGAATGTTTCCTCGAATATGCTCACGTAGGTATAATATATTTTATACAAAATATATCCAAAACGACAATCGCAAGCCACTTAAAAGGCAGTAAAAAAAAAACATGGGAACTCATTTGCATTGAGTTTTAACCGGATGCTGCTGAATATGGAATACCAGTATTTTACAAGTCCACAACCCAGTTACTGGGTAACATGATATTCCTTGGTAAGACACAACAATAAAGTCATTACTTCCCATGAAATATAAGAACAGATGCAATAAAAAACAAACAAACTCCGCACAAGGCCTGTTTAAAACGGCGCTATTTTATTTTTTACTTACTGAGCAGAATGCCTCTTGCGACAAACGATGCAACCTGTTTATAATAAGGGCTGCCTTTTGCAGCATCCTGTATTTCTTTATGATGACTTTTATTTGCTCGGATGAGAATTGGTACGCTGTTGTCTTAGATATTAATAGCAACTGGGTCGGAATAGGTTGGTAAGTTATATTTTTAAGAGATGGGTAGTAAAACTGAGAATTAAGAAAATAATTTGGCTTAGGCGAGTCCCGTCAGAAATACTTCTTAAAATTTAAAATAATTCATGAAGCAATTGCTAGATCAAAGATAATAACTTGACGATAAAAAATTAAGAAGCACCATAAAATTAAGTAAATTCTACCCTTGCAACCATCTCTCCAGAATATTAATATTAATTATTATAGCCACTTATAACTTAATTAATAGCTCATACTGTTAATAACCTATTAAATGAAAGTGTAATATCATTAATGTTTATTTTTATCGTAAACCCTATCGTGGGCAGCCTTGATAAGTTTTAGGGATAATAAAAAGATGGTAACGACAGACTGGCTATATTTTGACGAGATATTTTCGGGTTCCGTAAACGCAACAAAGAAATTTTTGGATTTATTTTCTATGAAACCTGTCTTGTCGTATAGCTCAATTACTGTATCTGCTGGGCCCACGCCACGTGGTGGATTGCAGCCTCTCACAGAGAGGAGGCGTGTGTTCCAGCAGTGGGAACATTATAGTTTGATTATGCTAAGTTTCGGCAGTAGACAAAGAATCAAGAAAAAGTTCTCAGAATTGTGATACCTACCTAACTAGGGAACCTACTTCTACAAAGAATATTAGCCCAACCGACTAAGGCCTGAGTTCACCAACATTCAAACCACCGCTTTAAACAATTGGTTTATGTCAAATTTCCTAAGGGAATTTTAAATATAGAACTGATTCAATATTTAATCAGTTGATGTAAAAACAAGAAGAACATTCTAATAAGACGCGAAATAAAGACAAGAAAACTTTTTCCAAGACAAATAAAACGGCGAAAGTTAGGGTGAAAACACCCGTTATTGTCCATGGCGGAACAAACTGCTGGGCAATAACTTCGCTTTGTCAATACGATCGGGTCATTGGGTCAGCTAAATGGCGCTCGATGATTGGATGTGCCACGTTATTGTTATTGTCACCCTAAAGTCAGTTACAGGATGATAAAAGAGCAATTTGGTATTCTTTTGTTTTCATTTTCTATTACTTTGAGAAACTAGTTTTTGCCCGCGATATCATCTGCGTAAAATTTCACCCCCATCGCATTGCATCGCCTGTCCGCGCTATTACTTTGTTTTCGCTTAGCGTTCTTTCTGACTATTCTTTTTGCTCAGCTCTTAAGAAGCGGACTATCAAATGCAAAAAGAACTGTTCAAATCCGATTGGTAGTTCAGGAGTTTACCCCCTACATACAAACAAACAAATTTTACCTCTTTATAATATTAGTAAGCATAAGTCATCATCATCTGCCTAGCCTTTTCCCCACTATGTTGGAGTCGGCCCAGTCTAACCGGCTGCAGCTGAATACCAGTATTTTACATGGAGCGACTGCCTATCTGATCTCCACAACCCACTTACTGGGTAATACGATACCCCTTGATAAGACTGGCTGTCAGACTTTCGGGCTTCTGACGATCCGTAACGACTATCAAAGATCTACGAGTGATAGCCGGGACCAACGGCTTAACGTGGTTTTCGAGGCACGGAGGGGTCTTGGTATGTAAAGATAGTTACCTATCCACGGACCAACCGCGGCAAGCGTAGCTTTACCTGATCGATCGAACCATGCGGTTGAAAATTCTTAGCCACAATCTTCTTAGTAAGTATAAGTATTAGTAAATATTATTAAGTATATTTTTCCTAATGCTTACAGCACAAGTGTGCAACATTCCGCTAGTGTTTTAGTTTTGTCGATACACACAAATTTTTATTAGTGGGCAATTAGTGTGTATCAAAAAAACTAAAACACTAGCGGAATTAACTAACGATAACCATTAACGATTAGAAAGAAGAGCGGGGCGCGAACTCGTGGAGGACACTATCTGTAAATGTTTCGAATTCCGTAGCCAAGTGATGTTAATCCTACATGACTTAACATCAAGCTTGTATTCTCCAAAGGTTAGGAAGAACCCTACATAACAACTGTCATGTTTAAGTCCCACGTGAAAGGAGGTTAGTTCCCGTTTTCACTAACACTCAGCGACATGTAAATAAATGCCTAAATAATGCGCGCTGTTACATTTTCAACGCTCGGCTTACCGTGGAAAATTCAAAATAATACAGCGACCTTTATTTAGGTCTCTTTCTGCTAGGCAAAATCTTCCCCAATGACTTTTAATTATTTAGTCTCGGAGTTAATGGACGATTTCTGGTTTGTCATGTCCAACTCATTTCGCATCCATAGGCACACATGGTCTGCATAGTGGTTACTTAGCTCACAGCTCATTGGACATAGTCAAATGTTATTTGGCTCTGTTCCATTTCAACAGCGGCTTTTTGAGCTATGGCCGACCCTCACAGCTCAAAAAAATCTTTAAAACTACTTAACTCTACTTTTAAAATTTAATAACTAGTGAAATATCAGTGTACTATATTGTGTACACCTCTACCCAACCCGAATAAGTATCATCATCATCAAGACAGGACATCAGACTGCGACATCCACTCTCCTGGTGGCTGGAGTTGACTGGATGCTGAAGGCGGAGGACAGGGTGTTGTGGCGCAGTTTGGGGAGAGGCCTATGTCCGAATAAGTATACTATTATATTTGAAATTGACAATAATTATTTTACTTATGACAATAACTACTTATTTTAAATATGACAATAATATTTTTTAAATATGACAATAATTATTTTTTAAATTATATATATATTTTTTTTAATAAGTACATAGGTATTAAAATTTTAAATACTTAATTTATTTTA
The DNA here is from genome assembly GCA_963669345.1 of Gortyna flavago. Lineage (NCBI taxonomy): Eukaryota > Metazoa > Arthropoda > Insecta > Lepidoptera > Noctuidae > Gortyna > Gortyna flavago. Next base: position 5,623,081 of record OY770148.1, read on the forward strand.
TAAATATTGACATATTTAAAAAAATATTATTGTCATATTTAAAAAATATTATTGCAATATTTAAAAAATATTATTGTCATATTTAAATAAGTAGTTATTGTCATAAGTAAAATAATTAATGTCATATTTTTGCTATCTGACTGTAAGCCCATCCATTTCAAGCAGACATACTCGTATCTATGAACAGTCTTCAATAAGTTTTGAAACTTAGTAAGTTAGTCTGTATTTTAACTTATGAACCCCTCAGGACTTGGACACGTATTTGACTGTGTTTTCTGGATTTCGTAGTGAAACGAGAAACTGTATAATAAACACGGGTGTCCCTCGTTTAACCTAACAGTCTGAATAGTTCTATTTAATTATCCTGACATAAAAAATGTAAAACATCGTAACCGAATGTCTTGCTACGAGATGTGCTACGCCGTAGCTTGCTCTTTGCTACGAAGTCTACGCCTAAACCACATTGAACAAACCACAGAACCATTCGAAAATTCGGAATCCTCGGAACAAAATAGCGTTAGTAAATATACGCATAGGTAAATAAATTTCAATAGGCAACAATACAATACAAAATGTTACTTGTTTACGGCTTAGAAATAATTAATGGCTTTAATAAGCATTAATATTCCTAGATTTCGTAAAATAAATGTCAAAATAAGCTGTTTCAGAATATATTAAATCGCTAATCAATGCCTCTGGGCTCAAAGGGCGTATAGCATATTTTGGGCATTTCGACATACACTCTTTGAGCCCAGAGGTATCGCTATGTTAAATATATAACTTTATAAATATACAGGGTGAAATTGAAAACATGGGAGATTGTACTCATCATTATGAACAACTTTTACTATGGGAACAACCCGAAAAAGCGAAAAAAAAAGATGTTCCCTACATTTTAACGAGTTATGCGAACATAAATGTAGGGAACAGCTGATTTTTTTTTCGCGATTCCATGGTAAAAGTTGTTCATAATGATGAGTACAATCTCCCATTTCGATTTGTCGCATGTTTTCAATTTCAACCTGTATAACGTTGGCTATTGAGTTGTTGAGAGGATGAATGAAAGGCGACTAACACAACAATGGAGATGTGAGTGGATACCCCGGGAGGGGACGCCCTAGAAGGACTTTTAGGAGTGACCTTATTGATGATGTTCTTCAAAAAGGTCAAGTGCGTAGTACTCGATTGATGTTCTCGAATAAAATTTAATTTAAATAATAACAAAGAGCTCATTTATCAAATTAAATTTCAGTCGCCAACATCCATCGGTTTCTTACTAAACTTCAACTATATCCGACGATCCTGCATACTTATCTCTTTTGTTGACTGTACATTATATTGACTATTTCGAATTCATAAAAACGTTTGTGACAAGATCTCTTTAATAAATAAAAGACTAACAACTAATTCACAAAGGTATATGGTCACTTAATTTGAACCACCTTCCATTCAAAGTTAAGTACAAAAACTCTTTGGTATCTACTTAAGTGTACTTGTTACTTTCAAAGAATTTATCCTCAAACAAAATATTGAGAAATCTTTTAGAGGCTTTAACATAAGAACACCTGAGTTTTTCAACAACTTTTCATGTAGACGAAACTTTCCATTAGTACATTTAAAGACTTTACTAACATAACTAGATAAGTACTTTCTTTTTGAACAAAACTGCGAAACTTTCAAAACCTATTGCTATAAAAAAGATGGGAGATACATATTTTTAAACAGTCTGTTTTTAAAAATATTCTCTAGACCGTATTTCGGCCATGGCGATCTCACAGAGACTAGCCTTGGGCGTGGGAGATATTATATTACACAAGTATGTGCGCAGACACAGATCGACAGAGACAGTCCGGAGAAAAATCAGGCTCACCAACGGCTTAACGTGTTTTCCGAGGCACGGGGTTGTCACATTGCCAACTTCCAAACTCCGGGCAGTCACTAAGAAATTCCTAATAAAAACTCAATAATACTTTTCCTGACCCGGGAATAGACCCCAGGTCCGCTCAGCAGTCGCGTTTGCGATCTCGGGACCAAAGGAGCAGCACCAAAATATCAAAAAGATCTGACTCTCACGGACCAGGGACGCATGCCACAAAAGGGAGGAGGCTTTTACTTAGCAGTGGTTGAACAAGGCTGCTAATGGTGATGATGATGATGATGAACCCATATAGAACGTAAACGTAGAGGTTTAAGGGAGGGTCCTCCGCCCAGACGGGTGTCGTGTCTGGTGGGCATCTGCCCGACGATTGATGGCGGGACGTTGTATACATGCTAGTTGCGCGGTAAACTCTGCTTGCGCGATGCAGGATTTTGCGTGACGTCAGTGTGATGCGTAGTTTGCATGTGGCGATGTAGATGCCACCACATAATATAGAAACAATCCTGTCTGCAATGTAGCTTAGCTTACTATAAGAACGTGCAGCCCGAAAAAACTGACCGACTGCAGAGTTAAGTCACTACTACCTATTTTGGTATCTAGAAAGTTTCAACTTCATGAGCTAAGCGAAAGTTGTCTAAAATTAGCTTGCAAGAATCCATCTTGATGTACTAACAAGTGATGGTATGTAAGAAAAAGCTTATAATATCCCTGTTTAGGGCTTAGGTAATTTACAAACGTCAGATATCTTTTATCCGTAGAATAAAAACTTCTGACAGTTTCTGTAAGGAAAACTGTAAAAATTTAAAAGATAAGATTTATACTTAGTATATATAAGTTTGATTGAATTGACCCTTAACCCTTCGTATGCCAACGTGGATCCACGCGAGACAAAGATTTTTTAATTGTTTCTGTAATTACGGCCACGGCATTCAACCGGTCAAAGTTCAAATAAACAAGCTGAACAAACCAACAATTAATATGAAACGCCCCAGTTTTCAAACCAAAGCAAAACATTGCACACTGGAGCATGATTATTAAATCACCCGGTAAATTCCATGCACCGCGCAGATATCAGTGCTTAAACACAATAACCCGATACCCTCTATTAATAATAGGTATCAAAGGCAAAATTAAAAGCGAATAACAAATAATAGGTATCCAGTAAATAAATAAAGGCATGTATTTAACTTCCATTTTGCGCTCCTAGAAACATTATTCAACATTCCAATATAATGATTGCGCGTCTTTTTGTGAACCTCAAGTAATTCCTATTTTTGAGGTTACTAAATGGCCAAGTAACTACAACCAACTGGGTTACTGGTTAACCTAAACCATTTGGTCGAAGTGCCCTAGATAAGTTACTGCGGCCAATTCGGCTTGGACGTAGTTGGTTACAGTTCCAACCTAATCTTACCCGTTTGGTTGGAGTACCCTATCTTAGTTAATGCGACCAAATGTTAACTGTGAGAAAAGGCCAGAAAGTTCAAAAGAGGCGTAATTATAGTGTGCATCATTTGAAGAGCAAAAAGTTATAAGAGGTTCGTTGATTTAAAAAAGTGTCCATCATTAGAAGATCAATAAGTTTTTAGAGGATCAGTAAAATATTTCCGATAAACAAATAATAGTTATCCGTTGCAATAAATGGAAGCGAATAAACAATTATCTGAGATTTTATCAGTATCGCTGCGCCCCAGTTAATGCGGAGTGCATTCCGGTGTCCGAGCTGTGGTCAATATAGACTTTATTTTTAAAACTACTGCAGTTAGTTAGCATTTTTATATTGGATGTTTGTTTTATACAGGGTTATTTTTCAGGTAAGCAAGAGTATTTGTGTTTGTGTTGATGATAACGTACTTTGATTATCAACTTTGACTTTAAAGGTACTCAGTAATGCTGGCAGCACGAACGGATTTATTACATGCAAGCAATTCTAGAAAAATTCTAAAAAAAATATATAAAAAAAATTAGTTTATTTCATATCATTTTAGCTTACATTGCATGACGAGGTGTATCCATTTAGGCATAGAAAATGCCTGTAGTTGAAGGCTCCGCTCTTCCCTTACATCATAAACATACAAATAGCTAGATAAAGAAAAAAAAGAAAAGGAAAATAAAAACGATCAATTGTATATATGTGTGTGTGTGCGCGCGTGTGCGTTTGTGGGTGTGCGTGTGTGCGCGCGTGTGTGTTTGTGTGTGTATGTATGTGTGTGTGTGTGTGTGTGGTAAACTGAAATTATTTTACAATTAATAACAATAAACACAGTGGAAAAGCATTTTTTTATATCGCCTAGTTATATTATAACTAGGCGATATAATTGAAAAGAATTTATAAAAATAATAATGTAGATTTAATTTACTTTCTCAAAATGTTAGGTACTATTATGATGCATGAATAAGTGCTGCTATGTACAGAAATCCGTTTTAAGTTGAGTTTTTAATGTTATTTAAGGAAATTTCCTTAGCACCATTTTTGCATGTTTTAAGGTCGTATATTTTTCCAAGAATTTCCTTTTTGCTGTATTAATATTATCATAAAAACGTCAAGTATTACAAGCATGGGTAACACGTAACGTTAAACATGCATAATTAACACGCTTTTGATTTAAAAATACTTTTATTATTGACTAGGTAATTGAAAATAAAAACAAGTTTTATGTAAAAAGGTCAGATGTTTATCGCATGGAAATATAGGAAACCTCCATTCTATTATAGTACATAAGTTCATAATTAAAGTAGGTACATAATAATAATTTATTACAATGAATGAAAAATACATGCACGTGCACTGCGATAGTGCTTTATTTTCCGAAGGCCATGTTAGTTATTTAACAGTTTACTGAAACTGTGCTACTTAGTAACAGAAAAAAAGATTAAGTCTTCTTCCTCACTTTGTTTCTAAAGAAAATTATGTTAAGTATTCGAGAGAGAGAGGGAGAGAGGTTCATTACTATAAAAAAGCACTCATTATAAGTAGGTCAATCAGTTTTTAGAGGAGGAGTTAAATATTTCTCGAAAATTATTGTTAACAGAAGTTTTAATCAGATTTGCGACATTTTAAAACCGTTTCTGTTAATAACTAAAACCAATACACATTATACCACACTACCACCACTCCTCACCTGACAACAGTCAACCAAATAAAAATAAAAAAGTAAAACTACAAAACAAACCTACAAACTTAAGAAGTAGACACCGCTACTAATCCAACTAGATATGCCAAACGAGCAAAACCAGCAAATTAACAATTTGTAAACTACCAACCTGCTTTCAAATAAACTGCAATCTCGCAATGCTAATCCTACAGCGCTGAATCAAGCGACCAACTAAAGCTTTTTAGCGCCAACGAAATTTCACTTGCAAATAATTCGCGCTCTAAATATCGTTCTGCATTCGAAATTTCCATTTCTATTGGTGGATGGATCTTTTCCCTTATTGGATAAAGATTTTGAGTGTGTGCGGTATTTTTAGGAGGTATGGTAATGTGGTTGGTTTGAAGGACGTGAGTGAAGTCCATTTTCTAGTGAGCAGAGAGAGGAAAATAGTTGATGAAAAAGTCTTAATATTCAAAAAATTGGAACTTGCAGGAGTATGATGATTTGGTGTTTAAAAGAGACGTTGTCAAATTATGTTTTGTTGCAGTGATGCCTTAGAAGCTTAATATCCATTTTCAATAAGTATGCAGTAGGTAAATTTTGCACGTAACCTAGACATTCCTCAGATAATGAAAAAAAAAAACTAAATACAAGAAACATGAGAAAAGAAAATGTAATTCATGTGTTTAACGAACATCACAATGCGTAGCGCGGAGTCCATCTTTTTTTATAAGTCTATGGCAATAGCAAATCAAGAATTTGTGTACAAAATTCTATAACAAAAAATCAAAAGCAGAATAAAAACTGCTAATACCATTCAATTTACATTCAAAAACTCAAGATTCAAGTTTGCCAGTATTGAAAAGATTGCAATTAATAAGAAAATAATAGTACTGGCAACTTTGTGGCTATGATTATGGCAAGAAGCCTTTTTGCTGGACACTTTTATACAGTTTGAAGTGGTAATAAAACCTCTTTGCTGAGTTTGTGAACTTCGAGAATTTATAATTGACTACCTTTTGCCTCCGGCTTTACCCGCGTGGAGGTTGGAAATTATCCCATGGGAACGTACTTGTGGCATTTTTGCTGAACTGGGCCTTTTTGGCGCAGCCGTGAGGCACAATTTCCTGCAAATTTCTTACATCGGACTTTACACTTTTTATTTGATCTTTGTTTTTAGTTTTTTATCTGATGTATGTATCTGGGGGCCTAAAAAGGCCACTTTGACAGAATCATCATATCACGCAATTCATTTGTTTTACAGCTTCACACCTATATATCCCTGAAGGGTTAGGCAGAGGTGTACCTATAGCATTTTACGAATCTCCATACAAAACTGTCATACAGATGAAACTGCGTGATATGAATTGTTTTATGATTCTGCCCAAGTGGCCTTATTAGGTCCCCTTGTGTATTGTGTGTCTTTTAGTTTGTGCTAAATAAATGTATTTTCTTTATTTCTTACTACCGGGATGAAAAGTATTCTATGTCATGGTCTATTCGTGTGCCAAATTTTATAAGTCCATTCAGCCGTGAGATTTGTTACATTTTCACGCTTTATCGGCTAAACGGATACGGTAACATCACGCCTGTAATCCTCAAAGGGTTAGACAGAGGTGCACCTATTAGTACACCCACATTTCAATAGTTATGTTTAAGTCCCATGTAATAGAAGGCGAGCCTATTGCCATGAACCGGTCACAAATCTAAGCTCCGGGCTGCTACTGAGAAATTCCAGATGGAAAAAACCCAAAAAAACTTTTCCCGACCTTGGACCCAAGACGAATCGAGATAAACTGTGCAGTAGTCTATTAACAGCAATAACAGAACCCAAGCATCCTACTGACCCAATAATAAGCTATTGTTACCCCAAACCCTAAAAAGAATACCCACCCACAGTCCCTTATTACACTGAGACCAATAAAAAACACACAAACGACGTTTATAAACCAATTATGACCCTTACGTTTTCTGTAACCCCCTGTAAGTATAGCTTATTATACACCGTATATGGGTGAGACACAGGGAAATTGTAATCAGCCTATACTGGATGTTTTTTTTTACCTTCTCGAAATTTTTACAGAGTATTCTACCCATACGAGGCTTTTGACTATGTTGTATGTGTGTTTATTTTATGTCTTTTTTAATTTGTAATGTGCGTTTTGTTTGAGCAGAATAAACAATTTTTCTTTCTTTTCTTTTCTTTCCATGAATATGAACAACTTTCACTAAGGGACCAACTCTGAAATCACGAAAAAAAAATCTGCTGTTTCATACATTTTGGTCTAGTAGGTAATGAACTTTTGTATTAAACAGCTGATTTTTAATAATAATTGGTAATCTGCCAAGCCTTATCCAATCTATGTTATCTATGTTGGGGTCAGCTTCCAGTCTAACGGGATGTAGCTGAATACCTGTATTTTACATGGAGCGACTGCCCATCTGACCTCCACAACCCAGTTACTAGTCTAATATTCTTGATAAGACTGGTTGTCAGACTTTCGGGCTTCTGACTGCCTGAATGAACGAACCCGAACTATGAATTTCTGCTGGGACCAAACGGCTTAACGTGCTTTTTGAGCCACGGACGGGTCTCGATATGTAAAGGATCCACGAACCAACCACTTCAATCGACCCATTCAGCCGTGCGACTATTATAATTTTTAGGGTTCAAAGTGTAAAAACGGGACCCTATTACTAAGACTCCACTGTCCGTCTGTCTGCCTGTCACCAAGCTGTATCTCATGAACCGTGATAGCCAGACAGTTGAAATTTTCACAGAATGTGTATTTTTGTTTTATATGTAGTATTAAATATTGTATGGTGGTACGGAACCCTTCGTGTGCAAGTCCAACTTGCACTTGGCCGGTTTTTCAGTAACGACTCTGAGTGCGGCAAATAGATTTATGTTTACGAAAATACTACAAAAAATATTAAAGCATCAGCTCGGATGGAGCCAAACAAACCACGGCAATTCATTTATGTACCCACAATATAAATGTGATCGTAAGGTATTACGAAAAAAAAATCAGTGTTAAGCATTCCTTAAAACAGATTTTCTTCGAGCGCCAGGCTCCCGCTGCGCGTAAAATACATAAATTAGCAAAATTTACACATGACTAATGACAGGATTTGTACCCTAAGAAGTAAGTTATCAACAAAGCCTGTTTTGCACAAAGAGGCTGAAGACGCTGAGGTTGGCAAAATGCCAGGAATGCTAAGACCTTGAGTATGAATATTTATAATGTTAAAACTCTTACACGTTATTGGTAATCCCATGATACAATGCTGGCTTAGGCAGATCACACACCACAACGCGCCACGCGACGGGGCGCAGATAACGCGCCCCCGCTCGTGATTCTTAACATACGTTCGCATTAAGGGCGAATTCGGTAAGCTTTTGTACCTAGTACTGTAGTAAAAGTCTTATGATGAGTATAAATTTTGGATTTTTGACAGTATCACCATACAAAAACTGTCAGAAGTAAATTTAATTCCACAGATAAAGGATACCTGAGGGGCAATTCTCGTAATTTTAAGAACGTTCATAGTCTGATCTCAGTCTCAATCTCAATCTGTAAAAAATACTACTTTCCCTAAATTTCGACAAGTTTTTGACATTTTTTTGTCGCAGAGATGAGACTGCGACTAGATTTTGAACGTTGTAAATTAAGAGAATTGGCCTTCTGACCTTTGTAAAATCAGCCTAAAATGTGATAATAGACCAGGTTAAAAATAATGTTATTTTAAACACATATTACTGGTTTTGCCCTTAATGTCCCACTGCTGGGCAAACGCCTCCCTACTCTCTTTCTACCTCTCTCTGTCTAGAGCTGCCGAGGACCAACGTTTATCAAAGGAGTCCAGCTCATCCCGCCATCTCCGTCTGGGCCTGCCGCGATGTCGTTTGCCACTAAGCGGGACCCACTGGGTCGTTAAACTTGTGGACCGGGTCTAGAGTATTATATTATCTGTAACCGGGTTAAGAATACAACAATCCGTTCCATCACTAAAATAACTGATGTCACTCGGAAAGCTGCCACGCTTAAATGGAATTGGGCTGGACACATCTGCCGCATGTCAGACGACCAGTGGGCCAAACATATTACTAGAAATTGTTATTCCAAGTAATACGTATTATTGAATTATTTTTATTTTTGCCATTATTAAACCATCAAGGCATATAGATGATGGTCGCAAGATTGGGGTTCAAAATCGGGGTCGGGCAAAAGATTATCGGGTTTTCCCATTTCAAAAATGTATTGTATCAGTCAGAGAAATTTTTAACGGCAATACGCATATTAATGTTAAAAAGGTTATGGTAACATGATTCATGATTCAAGAGAAGAAGATTCCAAATGAAAGCGGAATATGTGTAGAAATTGTTTCAAGTAGGCTTTTTTGTTCAATAAATATAATATTCAGGTAGTCCTTTTGACTGTATCCGGTGACAGCGACCCAAACTAATTTTCATTCCTTTCGTGAGCTCTCTGGTGAATTGCAAAACCAAATTTGGACTTGAACACCCGGTTACACTGTGTGCAAAAGCACTGATCAGCACTATTGTGTAGGTATATGAAGGCTTTGGGTGACTTTTGCGTATTGTGCAACATATTATACTGCCGAACAAGTGTGTAGCACCCCTAAAACAAACTAATGCATGCCTTTGCTATTAATTTTAACCACTCAACTGTCCCAACAAGATTAACTGTAAAAGGAACTTAAATACTATAGTTTGAAATGGTAGTCTAATTAGTGCAATACTATAGTACTTGTAGTGTTTTTCTTACCTACATTCTACTCATACTGACTGCTTCTTTGGTCTAGTAGTGGTAAGTGCTACTGCTAAGTATGAGATGGGTTCGATTCGCTGTCCAGGCAAAGTGATTTTGGGTTTTTCAATCAGGTATTTCTCAGTAGCAGCTCGGAGTCTGGATTTGTGGCCGGTTGATGGCAATTATAGGTTCGCCCCCTATTACATGGGACTTACACATAACTGGCAAAATGTGAGAATACAGGCATGATGATGAAAGTACTACTGAATCGAATGTGCCGACCCGAACAAGTGTGTAACACCCCTAAAACAAACGAATGCATACTGATAATATCAGGAGTGGATTGCTTTATTAATTTTAACTAGTTCGTTAGTCTTTATAAGTGGTTCCATTTTTCATTTCGAGAATGAGGTCAGTTTTATAAGAAATGTTTATATAACGGACTATCTATTGGACGATTTGGACGTGGCTAACAAGATTATCGGCAGGTATAGGGAATTTAATTACTATACGTTTTGAAATAGTAGTGTCTTTTGTCTTTTTGTGGTTTACTAACTCAGTTCTGCGTTTACTAACACAAATATGGATTTTCTCTAAAGTAAATTTATTATTATTATTTTAATTAGTCCAGAAGGATAGAACTGTAGTGCTTATCTATTTGACATGATCCCATTACGTTATAATCTTGCAGTACTGCAATGTCGAAATGCAGCTAAATAATTATAATTTTTTTATTTTAATAATTTTCAGTTAGGTGTTTGTTCTACTCTGTGACCCATTTTTGAATCTTAAATATCAATAAATAACATTTTAATGATCGCCTTTTAGCATTTCTATAAAGTTTCAAATATCTCGCTTAATTTTATTCCATATAGAGCTTTGAAGTAACCATCAACCAATGCCTGTTATCTTAACATAGTAAATATTATCAAGGAAATACCAACAAAAAAGCATTCTGATTTCTGGTGCAAAATTCGTCGTTCTCCTACACTTAGACCAATTTATTAATTTTTTCGGCGCAGCATGTCTGCTTTTCCATACCTCTATTAGCCATCTCAGTAATCAACTCCATTCTAGCCATAATAATATCATCTTTCACAAAATCCATCCATCGTTTCTTCAGTTTTTCTCTACATTGATCTTATTTCTGACACAAAACATTGCTAGCAAAACCAGTTTGTAGTTTTCTCATCCATATGAAAACATTTATCGTATATTTCCTATTCAAAAGAACATTTCAATTGTAAACCATTGCTAAAAGAATCCCTTCAATATTTTACGCCCCATCGTCTCTAGCATTTGTTTCGTCTTGAAGAATGCAAAACAAAGCTTCTGGAGAATTCTGGCAACGCGATGCTTGCGACATTGCAATGCAGGTACAAGTAGCATTGTTTTGCTGCAAAACGAGCGACTTATCACCACGAAAATGTCTCGATGAACGAATTCCTTTTTTTACTGAGGAAATGAGACATTTCCTTCGGTGTCTCAGTTTTGTTTTTTCCTGTATTGGAATGTTTAAAATGTCTTTTTGGTTCGTTTTATTTATTGACAGGGAGGGGAGAGGAAGTTGTGGCTAAATGATAACTCCCGTATGGGTCGATCAAAGGTTAATCTACGCTTTCCTCGGTTGGTCTGTGGATGGGCGACCATCTTAACATATCGAGACCCCTCAGTGCCTCGGAGAGCACGTTAAGTCGTTGATGACGGCCGTCAGTCGTAGATCTTTGACACTCGTTACGGGTAGTCAGAAGCCTAAAAGTCTGACAACCACTCTTACCAAGGGGTATCGTTTACCCAGTAACTGGGTTGTGGAAGTCAGATAGGCATTCGTTCCATGCAAAACGGCTTCCGATCCAACCGGATATAGACTTATAGCATCCAGTTAGACTAGAATCCGACCCCAACATAGTTGGAAAAAGGCTAGGCAGATTTATTGATGAGGAAGGAAGTACCTAAACCCTCACTATGGCGGTATCAATTGAGTACGTAGATATGTATGTAGTAAATTGAGGTACAATTTCCAACAAATTTTTTTCATAATCAGCCTGTAATGTTCCCACTGCTGGCACACAAGCCTCCTCTCTGTGAGAGGGAGTGGGCCATAATGTAGCACGAGCGCTCAGTGGTGTTGGTAGATGTCACATGTCTTCGAATTTTTGGTTCTAAAACATGCCGGTTTCCTCACGATGTTTTCCTTTACCGTGTTGAGAGCAGTAGTGATGAAATTTTACACAAAGTAAAGTGCCTGTTTGGGTTTGAACCTACGACCGACTCGTAAGCGCGGAAGTTACCAGTGGGCCACCACTGCTCTTCTACGACTGGTGACTATCCAAAAAATAGAAGTGTTTTGTTTTATATTATCTACTATTTTATTAAAAATGCTAAGAGTTTGATTACTTGCATAGTGTCAATGGCAAAAAACAGGTATTTATTGGAGCGGAATTTTATAATCTCTTATTTATATCGGCCACATACTTAATATAGAATCACGCCTTTGTTCCAGCTTAGACCTGTCCCCCGCAGTCCACTCAAATCCTTTGTAATAGAGGCGAGCATATGCCATTAGCCGGGCTTAAATCCAGACTGCGGACACACTGGTCGCATAATAGAAATAGCAAAACAAACAAACACAAAGGCTCTTACTTTCTCAACCTAATAAAGCTATGTACACATGATGCGATAATGCATCGTGCACCAGTTCTTACTTATCTCACTAGATAACGTACATTTCTGCAAATGTTTTTATCTCAGTGCATTCGTGTGTACTATCCCAGTACAAAGACTAAGTTGCTTAGCTACTTTAGAGTCACCACATATTGCTGAGAATAATGATACTGAGTCTAATGGACTAGACAATAGAGTTCAGTTTCATTGCCTGTCTGTGTATAAAATAAATAAAAATGAGGCAAAACAAAGTTTCCTGCGTATTCAAAGTCAACTTTATTTTTGACCAATTTGTCATGTGACGTTTACATCTATACAAAATAAAGGGTCGTCACCTATTTATTGTCCGACAGTACTTGTCGTTGAAAAATGTTACTGCGCACAGCTTGGTAAATGAATATAATTATGTAAACCATAAGATAATAAAATTGTGTCAGTAATTGAAGTAACAAATTAATAAGGATTTTGCTTTCGGAAAATTGGGCGAAAATATGGGGCGTACGCCTCCATTTCGGTATACCATCCAATTTTGTGGTACCAGACTTGTTAATTTCAAGACTGGAACCACAAATTAGATCCTCGCAGCAACAACTGACTGTGTGAGCGATGGTTCGGTCCCCGGAAACTGTGAAAAATGGGACAATGGGAAATTTGTTGGGATTTAGTTAGTGGGAGCCCGACAAGATATTATAACCCAAAATATGGATACCCATGAAAATACCCTTCGTTAAGAAAAGGTTGGAATAGGGAAATGTGGTCCTTACAAAATGTAAATGTCTATCAGTCAGTGTGATTTCCCTTATCCGAAACACGTGTTTTATTTTTGAAAACAATGCAATATATCTCTGCCAAAGTAGAGAATTAATATTATATTTTATAACATTAAGAAGAGCAAGCATCAAAAATAGGCAACCGGCAGAGCTGCAAGGCACATTGTATCTAGCTCAAAATAAATTAATTTCCTCCTTAAACACAAAAAATAAACAACCTAAATCTATCCAAAGAAAACTGCTATAATCCCCTAGTCTTTCCAAAACAATTGGAACCATGGAACCGTCTTTGACAAGAAATCGTTCTCACAAAAATCCGACAATTGTCATTCTAGCGAAGCGCGCTTTATCGCTGAGACCGTTTGAGTTCACGTTGTAAGTCCCTAAAATATTTTACTATCGCAAATTCGCTCTCGGAAAAATAAATACACTCTTTGTAAGATATAGGGTCTCTGGAATTGTGTTTTGCCTTATATGAAGTGTGAAGCTTGGGGTGATAAGGGATGCTTTATTTATTTATTAAAACTTTATGCACAAGTAAAAAAAAAACTGTACAAAGGCGAACTTCATGCCTGAGGCATTTTCTAGTAGTCAACCTTAGGGTGATGCAGATACAAAACATGGCAGGTGCATCCTAAGGGATAGATAACTCGAAAAAGAATAAATACTAATACACAGATATGAGTACATATAACGAAAATAAACTTTGTCAGGAGAAATAACAATAGGTAGAGGTGCCTATGTCCAGCAGTTGACTGCGATAAAGAGAAGTACATTATCATGAAAAATCGAGGGACGGGAGGAAGGCCTGTTCCCAGAAGTAACTAAATACAGGATAACAGAATAATGGACAAACGTATTCGTATAAACAAAACGATTATTTGATCAAGAATTCTAGATACCACCAAAACATATACCTACTTACCGTTTTGTTGACATTACAAAGAAATATCTCCATAGTGACACATAAAAACGATGTTACTTTCATAAATGGATGTTTTTTTATTACTGTAATGTTTTCTAATACAAATAGCTACCAATAATACGTAGACAAGTACTGTATCTTTATTTTTCGAGAACATTAGTAACTTCGGTATCAGGTAATTCACATCTGACAATGAGTTTGGACATATAAGTGCAAATGGGATATGGGCGTTTTCTCACGACCCCGATATCACGCTCAGATCAACATTCACAACAATAGGACAGGTTGTTGAACCGAAAATAACATATTTTAAATTGCCGATTTGCCTCGTAGCTCGTAATGGCGGTCGTCTATTTATTTTAGGGCTGAATTTTCAACCGACAGATAATTTTTATTCGTGGAATAAAATTGACGTCTGACAGTTTTTGTATGGAAGAACTGTCAAATTCAAAATTAATCCCCCGATAAAATTATCAGGGGTTGGAAAAATCTGTCCTTAATCTGACAAAATTTCGCAGTTTTGGATTTGAGAACAGCTTATAAAGGAATCTTTTGATGACATTGTTTGATGTTTGACAGTTGTGCATAGCTTTGCAGTAATGTTGATGAATAAAATTACTTGATTAAAAATACGAACAAGGCGATAAACTCATAGTAGCTTGATATTCCCTACCCATCGATACCTACAAAAATGATCACCCCAAACTAAATAAACAACCTAAAGCAAATTAAAAATCGTGCATGCATGCTAAGCAAAAGTTGCAAGACATTGTTGCAGCGATAATTTTCTATGTTGGAGACATGGTAATGCACAAAGGATTATGCCCGCAATGAGTTTCGGTTACCTACGTCAAAAAATAAAAAAAAATAAAATACATTTATTGAGCACAGACTAAAAGGCACACAATATAATTAACAATAACAAAAAAAGGGAGTTTAAATTAGCAGGAAAGTAATTTTCAGTACCTTCTTTCTACCTACAATTCCAACAAAACACTTTTAATCTGATACAAAACATGAAGTAACTGAAACTTCGCAGGTACTGAACGAAGCGGGCCCGATAGTGGAACTTAGTGAGACGTTCATTGAGACTGCTGGTTATCTTAATAACCTTATCCTAAGGAACGCTTAGTAAGGGGCTACTGACAGCGGGGAATTGGACGATAAATTAACATTCGGATACATTTAGACGATTTTCATTTGTTCTCTGGAGTTAAGACAAATGAATGCTGCGTTTTTTGGAAGAAGTAAGATTAAGCGCCTGTCTGTTTCACAATTTTACGGATAGGATTTCTATATTTATACTTAATATAAATTATTTTCAATTATTTTTTGTCTGTTTGACCGCTTTGTTCTAAATGAATTTTAAAGCGTATTTCACCATAATTTAGAAAATTGATTCCGGAAGGTTTATGTGTAAAATACATTATTCAAAACACAATAACATAAAAAACAACAAAAAACACATCAGAATACATAAGACGATTTGAAGCTGAAAATGCCTATGCATTCCACAACTTTCCTTGATAAATCCTGTTACGTACTTACCGTTCTCTTTAATATTAGGTATTACCTACTGTACCTATTTAGTCTCAGGAATTTTGAATAGTTTTGTTTTCCCCCATAACCAGTACTCAAGCCTTTGTGTGTGGTAAAAAGGATGTGATTTGATTAATTTGTCGGCTTGCTCACCGCCTATTCGCTAAGCAATCCGATTGGTCTACGAAGGGCGACAGTGGCGCCACACTTCCGCGTGTTACTGCACTGGTACCAATCGTACGAACTCGGTGAAATAACGTGCTCCGCGGAGAAAACTTTTCTTCTAATAAGAAGTGGTCCTTCAACGATATTCTCCTACAACCCCTACAAGACACGAACAATAACATTAACCATCACCTGTGGAAATAAATGTGAAGTGAGTTATAGCTGGATTTAGGACGACTGTACAAGCCGCCTGGCCCATGAGGTGCGCGAGGCAGTGGACGGGAGTTCGTTGGTAAGTTTTTTAAATTCACACCCACTAAGTCCTACACAAATCCTTTAGGGTCCAGGCCGCTCGTTTTTGAAATGCATTACCAGTTGAAATAGAAAGCGCGCAGTCGCTGTTATGTGTAAAGGAACACTACTTGTCGTTGTGATATTGTTATCGTAACTGCAATCGTCTACAGGCTTATTTTATTTTCGCTGCTTATATCTCGTACTCCCTTACTAATAAACGTTGTATAGCATCTATGTAGTTACACAACGCTTTGTCTTCTTCTTTCGAAAGTCAAATTAGTGACGACTGAAAGAGATAAATCAGTGTGTAACAGAGATCGCGGAAAACGATAAGGCCGACCATTGTATATTTTGCAGTGTTTGATGAATTTTTTCTATTTTATGTATTTTTGTGGTGCAAAATAAAGTATATATAAATAAATAATATTAAACTTGCATATTACAAATAAATTCCGATGTTTTATCAGAGTCGTAAAAACCGTGCGGATCGCTTGTACTAATTAAAAAGAACTGATAGTGTAGTCCAGTCAAATGGAACAGTTATGCAAAAAAAACATAACCCAGTGCTTTCACACAGTCGGCTAAAACTGTATAAAGGGCCTCAATTTGGCATAATAGTATTATTCTCCTCAAGACTTTGAAGAGTATATTTATTTCAAGAAAAAAAAAATACAAATCTTTTACTATTAGCCATTATCCAAGGAAAACAATTATTTAAAAGATATTTCGGACAGTGTGCTGAAATAAAAAGAGTTATTTAACTTTGCATAACAATCTTATAACCCCCTCACCATTCCAAACACATAACCTCATTTAAATCTACCCTCAAAACAAATACGCTTCGTAATTTAAATTTCGCGGCTCATACATTAAGTGACAGCGACCTTGAGCGAATGGGAGGAGCGAGCGTCACGCCCCGCGACCCCGCAACTGTATGCACGTAATTTCGTAGGGTAACCAATACGTTTCAGATGGTGAGGATAATCCTGACTGATATTTGATCACCATCCATTTTTATTTCAATGTAGTGTTAATAAATAAGGTAATATTTTGATAATAAATTCAATGATCAAACTTTAAAACCTCGAAAAAAAAATCAGCTGTTCCCTACATTTTGACGAGTTATGCGAACATAAATGCAGGGAACAGCTGATTTTTTTTTTCACGTTTTCATGTTCTGTGCTAAAAGTTGTTTGTGTAAAGTTGTTTCGTGTATGAATAGACAGACCGGGTATCTACATATACATATTTACGTAAGTACTTACCTAATAAAGGTGTCCATACATGAATAGGAAATACTAATTAAATATAGACATACCTACTTAAAATAATAACAAGATGACAAAAACCTAAAACCTCTTTTGTAAATGATCCAATCACTTCAGAACTGAGACATAATTATAATCTATACTTATAATAAATCTGTAGAGAGGTCAATTCTGTACATGATATATATTTTCAAAATAACTATCAGGGGGTAATTAGTGATCGATACTGATGCCAAAAATGCAATCAGTAAAATTGTTGCCTGTCTGTCTGTCTGTCTGTCTGTCTGTCTGTCTGTCTCTATGTTCCTTATAGAAACAAAAACTACTCGACGGATTTTACGAAACTTGGTACAATTATTCTTCATACTCCTGGGGGAGGTTATAGTATACTTTTCATCACGCTACAATGAATAGGAGCAGAGCAGTGAAAGGAAATGTTGGGAAAACGGGAGAATTTGCTCCATTTTTTAAGCTTCCGTCGCGTGTGCAGCCTTAATGGTTAAAGCTACATAGAAATAATTTACGACGGAAATGTTCTACATAAAACTATCTAAAAAATATCCCACAACAGCATATGTCTATCTTTTATGGTTGACTCACAATAACATGTGTAACTCCCGATAGCTTAGCAGTTCGGAGCTTTCTGATTATATTTGTTTACTTTTACGTTTATAATACTCTCACTCATCCCTAATTAAAAGAAGTTAATATTATTACCTATTCAATAAAAAAAGAATCATAGTAATCGGTATAGAAACAAAAAACTTATACATGAAATACGCTAATAAGCCATCGCGCCGTCGCGCGTGAATACTGAATCATGCCATAAGGATTATTTTTGTGTAACGGTTGCCGCGCTCGACGCGGGTCGTGGCGGTAGGGTATAAAAAGGCGGGAGGTCCGAGCGCGAGCTTCTTGCTCGACAAGCCAGCCCGCGAGGCTGAGCAAGTAGCTTTAAACTCCCCAAATAATAATAACCAGACCCAGCCTGACCATTGCTGCCCTCCCATCAATGACTCACTAAGCCGAGGCCCAAACCCCACAGGGGGTGCCCTTAGTGTAGCCCATTTAAATTAATATCCTTAGTTTCTAAGCCCTGGCTGGGGGCCTTAAAGTAATTTTTGGCCACCACAGGATAGTCCGGTTAAGCAGTAAGGCAACCTTAGCGAGTTGAAACTGCTAGTGGTCATAACAAAAAAAAAAAAAAGCGCGAGCTTCATTCAATATTTGGCTGGACAATAAGGTCGAACGCTCTGAACGCATCAACGTTCAGAGCGTTCGACCTTATTGACAGACAAAAATTGATATTAACAAACCGTGCTTATCAGCGCGACTTTTAGTCTTTAAATAGTTTATTTGAATTTCTTTTGTTGTTATTTTATAAAATAGGTATTAGTTGTTTTGGTAGTGTTTAAATATTCGTTCGAATTACAAATCTATATGTTACAAACGCAGGGAGCTTCCCAGGAGACTACGCATCAGCGGAAGCAGTGATGTCACCGCCATGTATTTTCTATTTCCTCGGATTGATTTCTAGTCAATTAATAATTACTTATTGATTTTATTACTGCTCATATTTATTATGTTTAATTTTTTAATTGTATCGAGTTGTATTATTTTTTTTTTTAAGTTAGCAACATTGATTGTACGCGCTTATAAAATACGTTGTAACCGTCATGTAAGCCCCTGTTCGCTGTGGAACGCCGATTACACTACAGATATTTTGTACGCCCAGCCTCAACAGAACACACTACTGATAGCCTCACACATCCCCTTCTTTACATATACTTATAATAAATCTGTAAAGTGAAAATTCTGTACATTGAAATTATCAAAAAAATAAATGGCAGGGGGTGTTATTAGACCGACACAGAACCCAAAAATGTGATTAAAATAATTTTTGTCTATCTGTTTGTTCAGGCATCAGGCATAAACGACCGGTTCGATTACGATGACACTTGGTATAATTATTCTTTAATATCCTGGGCACCACACCACTGGGTACTTTTTATCCCGGAAAAAAATATACAATAAAAGCAAAATTAAGTTTGTTTTTTACCCGATTACTGTACCAACCGCAAATAATAAGTTTGTCGTAGTACACGACGAAGATAATAATAATAGGCGAGCGTTCGTTCATATTAGCATTCTATAAATTGTATGTTTTAACTGCTACTTGCAATTCCAAAACGTGCTTTTCAGTGCGACCTTTTTATTCCTTTTAGTTTTTACTAAGTACAGTTTAAGGTAGAGTCATTTAGGTTTATTTTTATAAGTCGTAGGTATAGATTTTAATTTTAAAGTATGGGTAGTATATTTGATAGTGTACGTAGTGACCGTAGGTTATTTTATAAAACTGTTAGGTAGGATTAGTCATTCGTATAGATATTAGTTTTTAGGGATTTTGCTTATTTATTGAGTTTAGATTAGTTATCATCAGAAATAGGTTTATTTAGGTATTTTATTTTCTGTTATTGAGTTTTTTTTATTAGGTAGGTACTTTATTAGGTCTACTTTTATAATCTAATATAAAATTCAAAGTCCTGTGATCATGTCTGACTAATCAGTCAGACAGGATATCAATGCACAGCCTAAACCGCTGGTCATAGAGACATTAAATTTGGAGTGTGTTCTGTGTGAAGTATATAAAGGTATCCACTAAGAAAGGGTTTTTCGAAATTCCACTCCTAAGAGGGTGAATGGGGGGAGGGTGAAATTTCACGCGGACGAAGTCGCGGGCAGAAGCTAGTGATAAATAAAACAAAAAAGCCTAGAAGTGATTTTTTATTTATTTGTTGCAAAAACAATGAAAGGAATTTGTGTGACTCCCTTGGCGCGACTAGACACTTACGCGACTGACGTTTCCGCGAAAGACATTTGCGCGACTACACTTCCGCGAAAGATGCTTGCGCGACATTTATATTAATTTATTTCAATAATTATGAATTTATGTAAAGGATATTGGACAAAATCCGAGAAATTAAATCCCATAGACGTAACATTACGCCTGTATTCTCTAAAGGGTAGGGCAGAGGTGTATAGTAAGGTTGTATATTACACCCATTTCATACTTTACGATAACGTTCATAATACGTCGTTTAAATTGTAGAAAGTTATATTATGCGGTCACATACGTTCGTCCCGAGAGGAGGGGAGATCGAAATCAAAATCCAAGATGGCGGCTGTAAAATTTTACATAATAAGCGTCATCCATCTTGGATTTTAAATTAGACCTCATTTTCAGCATCAGGGCCCCCGAAAACTATGGACACAACACCCATGACGTATATTTTGTAAAATTTCGCAGCCGCCATCTTGGATTTTGACTTTGACTTCATTTTCGTCATTAGCGCCCCCGAAAACCATGAAAACGACACCCATGACGCATATTTTGTAAAATTTCGCAGCCGCCATCTTGGATTTTGACTTTGACCTCATTTTCGTCATTAGCGCCCCCGAAAACCATGAAAACGACACCCATGACGCATATTTTGTAAAATTTCGCAGCCGCCATCTTGGATTTTGACTTTGACCTCATTTTTGTCATTAGCGCCCCCGAAAACCATGAAAACGACACCCATGACGCATATTTTGTTAAATTTCTCAGCCGCCATCTTGGATTTTGACTTTGACTTCATTTTCGTCATTAGCGCCCCCGAAAACCATGAAAACGACACCCATGACGCATATTTTGTAAAATTTCGCAGCCGCCATCTTGGATTTTGACTTTGACCTCATTTTCGTCATTAGCGCCCCCGAAAACCATGAAAACGACACCCATGACGCATATTTTGTAAATTTTCGCAGCTGCCATCTTGGATTTTACTTTGACTTCATTTTCGTCATTAGCGCCCCCGAAAACTAGTCGTGGATACGTCCAGTCGCGCACGTGTTTAGTCTCGCAAAAGTCAATTCGCGGATATGTCTAGTCGCGCAAAAGGAGCCGCGTAAGTTTCTTTCGCGCAAATGTACCAGATCCCCCTGTATGTGAGCTACTGTGAAAATAAGAATAATAAATTTGGTATATGCATTTACTTGTCAGCAATAATGTCCTCATTTTCATTTTCAATATGCGGAGTTGCCTTTTTCTCCTGTTCTATACAGCCAGAGCTACAAAATAAATGGATTAAAATATAGGTTAATATAGGCATCGGCATGGAAGTATAGGCATGGGTGAAAGTAGGAAGATAGTTGTGCACGACATAGGTACTGTAAGTCTACAACAGACGCAAAAGTGCAGTCGAAGTCGTACTAAATTTACATACCAAGAATAATTACCACAACTATGTCAATAATAGCATTCAAGTATTTTTTGAAACTCTGATCCGGACTGTCCCTACAAGGATGCGGTATGGTTATACTACATTACAATAATTACCTCGTATCTGCATTTACGACTTGAGAATCTTCGTTATTTTGTATTCTCCTGAAACAGAAATAAAACAATTATTATTTAGTAAAATAAAAGTATATTTACTACAATTGAATATATATTTTTTTTTTATTTAGGTACACTAATTTAATCTTTCGATAGAGATAAATGATAATTTTATTTCGATTAAAATACGTTACTTACCTCAATAATCTATTTTTTACCAATATAAGGCGTTTCTTTTTTAGTAATTTGGAATTAGCAGCCATTTTCAGCACGAAAATCAAAAGCGATTAAAATTATGTTCTGATTGCTCCGAGCGTTAGCGTCTACCCGTGACAGTGGTCAGCGATGCACTGCCGCCCGTCGCCCGCAAGAGTCCCCGCTTCAACGCGCACCAAGTTTATTCGAAAAAAGAACCCACGTTGATTTATCAAACACCAAACAAATAAAAACCGTATACTAAAATACGGGGAATTAAATTGTCTTTAATATGGTGAAAGTTTTATGAAAATACACCCGATAGTGTTTGCGTAATTATCGTTTTTATGTCCGCGGTAGACAATACTTTACAAATTAATTACACTATGTTAAAAAAATATAATTGCAAATATTCACATATCAAATTACGAAGCAAATGGTCTAGTATAACATTTATTTTTTTCAAAGAAATCAGTCCGGTCGATTAGACGTGATGTTGAATTTAAAATCATTAGAAGTCGTATATCTGCGCCTAAGCTCCAAAATCCGGGCAAATCTGATGTCATCTCGCAAAACGTTTGGCGAATGTCCGGATAAACGTCTTGCCGTCTTGCCGGATATTGGACGCGCCATCTATCGGAGGGGCGGTGTAACTACGATTGGAAGAAATTGTTATTCTTGATTGAGGTGGAATATTAATACGGGTGCTTGGATTGGAAGTAAAGGGCGAAGTAAGTTGTAATATTTTTTTGTAAAAGAAAAGATGTTTTAGGAAAAAACAAAGGCATAAGGAAAAAGAAATGATCGGTCAAATCAAAATACGATATTGTGTTGTTGTTTGGCATAATTTAAAAACGCTTACAAAATTACTCTACGTTTTCTCCTTTGTCATTTCTAGTGCCACCGGTTTATCTGAGCCATAAATGTGTTGATATTTATATAATTTTATATTTTGCTGTAGCCGCTCGGGGTCGACTTTTAAGGTTAAGCAACGCTTGTCGAGGTAAGTCAGTGGATGGGTGACCATCCATTACATACCAAGATCCTTCCATGCCTCGGTAAAAAACGCTAATTCGTTGGTCGTGACTGTCATTTGTAGATCCTTGACAGTCGTGGATAATCAGAAGCCCGAAAGTCTGAAACCAGTCTTACCTCCAGTCCAGTGCAGTAACTGTGTTGTGGAAGTCCGATAGGCAATCGCTGCATGTAAAATACTAGTATTCTGCTGCATCTGGTTAGACTGGAAGCTGACCCTATCATAGTTGGGAAAAAGCTAGGCAGATGATGATTGTACACCGCTACGTAATAATAGAGGCGTTCATACGTGTGTAAATTATTCAATATATCCTGCCCTACTTCAGACCCTTCTGACAATACATGCTGTTACACAAATGATGCCGAACATACATACCATACCATAATCAAAACCTAAACACACACGCCAAAACAATTGCGAAAATTGTAGGCAAAATTATACATAGTTTAAACAACCTGGCAATGAGACGGAGATACACATAACTTCGCCAAACACACAAATAAAAACATACCTAAGGGCTTAACCAGACGAGCTACTTTAAGCATCGGCGATCGACGGTTTTTTTCTGTAATTGTTTGATTCGCTTTTTTGTTCTTTCTATTAGTTTGAGCTATGTTTTCATTTTCGATAGTATAGCCGCTTGTCGAATGCGACTGTCTCGCGAATACGCGATCGATTATAATAACTATATATTATGATCTACAAACGCGGCTTTATTGAGTGCGTGTGTAGTCGTGTGAGTACGTCTATTCATAAAAATGAACGCGATGATCGCGTACTCGCGTGACAGTCGCTTTCGGTTAGAGCACGGGCTGATGCGTGTCCGAATGCTTCTATCTGTACACAATAGGCAGTCACGGCGATCGAGTCGCTGTTTGAAAACTCCTTGCAGCGACTACGCGGTTCTGATACAGCAATCAAACGGAGAAAATCACCAAAACGCGATGCAGTATCGAAATAATCATTTTAAGACACGCGATTTCGACACAGCAATCGCATTCAGAAAGTCACCAAAACAAAACGCAGCATCAAAGCAATCGCTAAAAATCGCGCGATTTCGAGCAATCAAACTCACCAAAACGCGACACAGCATCGAAGCCGTCGAAAAATCGCCGATACTTGTAGCTAGTCTGCTTTGGCCCTTATAATAAAAGTGTTGCCATTAACATTGCGCAAATATACCTTCAAGGAGGTTACCCGTTTTGGAGTGTTTCTCGCGAGCTTCAGTCACAAAGGGAGAGGCATGAAGAGGTTGATTAAAGCCATTTTAATTTATACCGGGATCATAATTACCTGTATTGTGTTTCAATGATGCTATTTATGTTTTCGGAGCAACTTTTTTGATGTTGTTTGAAATGTGTTTCGAGTGAGGTTGATGTTTTTATTTTCAGGAGGATTTATTTTTATTCATAGAAAAGAAACGTGTTTTTAGGGCGTTTTAAAGATTTGACTGTAGTGATATCGTTTCTGAAGGCACTTACCTATAACAAGATAACATTACAAATGGACTAGCATCAACTTTGCGTAACGCATTTGTAAGCACAGTCCCGTTCATTTTGATAGCCTATAATCCATTGCGATGATCTAGCCGATATGTTTAACAGAAAAAAAAAAGGAACGCTATAAACTTAAACCCAAGCACGACAAAAACGCAAAAAGCGGGATCCAACGAAAATAAATCAACTAAATAGTATATTTCCTATAGTATAAACAATACATCACAGACAAACAAATAAAAAATAACATCGGTTTTCGGAAAATATAAATATCCCGAAAAATCTCGGACCTCGGAAAATATCCCACTATTGTACACTTGGTAACCACAAGTAAAGCGCGCGTCGCTTCGTGAGATAAAAATACTATAACTGTATAAATATGTACTCACAATACAATATTTGGCGTTGCTCGGACACTCTTCGAGCCTGACTAAAGTCCTGTTGCTGCACGGCGTGATAGAGCCGACTCCGTCGCTGTACTGTCCGCATTTCCAGCATTTTATAGCGCTTGAAGCGGCTGCGAGGGTGAGCAGGAAGTATACGGTTGCCAGCCGCGTTGTACTCGCCATTGCCTGGAAAAGAATAAAACAATGTTAAGTTATAAAATCACACATAAGATAAGATTCTTATTATCGAATGAACAGTACAACACAAAATCAATATTTTTTCTAATATAGTTTTTTTTTTGAAGTATGTGTCTACCTGTATGTGTATGGAACCTGGGACACTTTAGTTTATAAGACATGGTCTGATTTGAAACACTACACTTTCGTCCCTAAATAATCCGATCCAGCTTGTCCCTTGCTGCCCTTCCCCATCGACGCTCTAAGGTGTGGTCCGTACCCCCACAGGGGGTGCCCTTAGCTGTAGTCGCATGGCTTATAAGTTTTTTACGCCCTGGATGGAGGCTTGAATTTATTGAGGCACCCACAGGTAAGACCGGTTAAGCAGCCGACAACCTACCAGGTTCACTTTCGAGATGCCATAAAAAAATTTAACACCACACTCGCATTGGGAGTAAGAAGAGTCTGTATAACCTAATTTTTCAGTATAGATAACCAACATAGACCCAAAAAACTAAATAAAAGTTCTTAAAACAATCTATTTTCCTGTGCTCCTAGCTTATAAAACATAAGGCGATCACAATGTAATAAATCATTGCTTCTGGTATCAATTAACTCTGTGTTTGCTACAAACACTCTCTTCTATGATTGATTAGGTCTAACCGTAGCCTTGTATCTTTGTATTTCATAATCATCAAGACCAAGAGTATCAATTTTCTGACAACAATACATTTCCGTCCTACAAAGCAGCACAAAATATTTGATGGCTGAAACCTAGAAAAAACGTAGGTGTCATTTACATGGTAATTATTTTCAGCTTGCAAACATCTAATACTTTATTAAACAGAGGTTTTCTAAAGACAGTTAAAAATATATTTAACCAGCTTCCGCCAGCTACCTTCGCTCGCGAGGTATGTCGATAAAAACTATCCTATGTAGGTACTTCCCCAGGATGCAATCTATCTCTCTGCCAAATTTTATCGAAATCCGTTCAGTGGTTTAGGCGTGAAAAGGTAACATACAGACAGACAGACAGAGTTACTTTCGAATTTATAATATGAGTATGGATTAACGATTAAAGGAGAAATCGCCATAAAAACCATGCTTGGAAAAAGACTCTGCGACTAGGCTTCTTTTTCTCTGTCAGACTAGCTAATGGCTTATGGCTATTTAAATGCTGCCTGTATTTCTAGGACATAGTATTTTGTTGTTTATTAGCAGGCAGCAAGATACTGCTTACACACAACAAATTAATTAGTCTCTTGTCGTATCATGTGGATAATATTTAAGCCGTCATGGATAAGGAATACCACTGTAACGGGGTTGGCTTAACTTCAAGGTATCATCAATATTTGTTCAGTAACATGGCAATTCAAAGGTTAAATCCCTTTGTTCCATCAAATGAAAGCCGACTAACTGAATGAAACTAACAATAATGGTTCATATTATCATTGTTTAATTTTAGGAGCTTAAAGTACAGAGTAGGATGTAAATTAATATTATATCTGATCGCGGGTTGGCTTGATTAGCACAACCACTCAATGCGTTTCCGTACCGTAAGGAACATCAATCAATGTTATCGTACATAATCAGCCTATAATGTTCCCACTGCTGGGACACCGGCCTCCTCTCTGTGACAGGGAGTGGGCCGTTATCCACCACGCGGGCCCAGTGCGGGTTGGTAGATGTCACATGTCTTCGAATTTATGGTTCTAGAATATGTCATTCACCGTTTGGAGAGCAATGGTGATTAAATAATTTAGACAAAGTAAGCGCCTGTCTGGGTTCGAACCTACGACCTACAACTCGTAAGTCGCGGCCGTTAGCACTGGGCCATCGCTGCTCTTCACTGCTCTCAATGTTATCGTAGGAGTCCTCTAAACGCTGTTCACAAATCCTAAACCCGAAAAATTTGTCAGTTTAGGGCAGATTTTTCAATCGACAAATAATTTTTATTCGTGGAATAAAATTTACGTCTGACAGTTTTTGTATGGAAGAACTGTAATCAGGTGCAGTTCGTCCAAGTGCGGTTGAAATCAGTGTTGTTTGTTGTCAGGGGCAAGGCAAATCAAGTTATCGAAATTTTTCGCCACATGGGACTTAAACACAACTGCGAAGGGTACTTTGAGTTCACCTCTGCCTAACTCTTCGGGGATTACAAGCGTTATGTTACGTTGTAATAAAAGCACTTCGAAAAAAAAACTAAAAATGCAACAATCAAAACCATTGCTCAAATATCCAATGAAAAATTTAACAGAAAATCATTGAAGATATCGTAACAATTTAATGTAGCCGACTTCAAAAAGCCAGCTAACTGGCTGGTATTAACAGCCTCAATGAAACAAAAGACTGCCGTCAATTTCCTATCTATTCAAGTTTTCAGACTTTGTGTTATGAAGCTGCAGCAGAGAGATGAAAACGTTATTGAATTAATCGCCAATGGTCCAAAGATTTGTTAAAGTTTTGGATTGAATGAACATAAGTACAAATTACAAACAAGACAAGTACATGGACTTTAACATAACACCTCTGCCTCTCGTCCAGGATAACAGGCGTGATGATAAGTTATGTTACAAAGTACAAACAAGCGTAAATAAATAATTTAATTATGAAGATACATCAGTTAAGAAATAAGTAAAAGTTACTGATCGTTTCAAAAGTAAGTATTAATTGCTTAAGGCTAAAATTAAATACTAGTAACACAAACCAAACCAATCGTCGTGCCGTACCTATCTAGATAAAATGCACGCGTGCATGGGTTGGTACGTAAAAAAATAACTTTAAACGTTTTTCATACTATGCACATGAGATTATGAGAGGAACAAACAGCTTGTCCTTTCAAACAACCGTTCCTTTCCCAAATAAACGTAGAAAACAATCAAATAACGTAGCTAAATAACTTCCTCAACGACTGACTAACTAAATAAACAAATAAATACAAAAAATCCTTCTATTTTTTGGTCACTTGCGCGTCAAAGTACCTACTCATCCGCATCGCTGTTTATTCGGAAACGTGCACAGAAGACTTCCTCAATTAAGTCCTAGAAGACCCCACAACACAATTATCTCAACAAAACGTCAGAACCAGGGTAATGATCGAGAGATATGAACAAAGCATTACGTATTGGTGTATAATGAGTATTATTAGGTAAACCGACCGGACTATAACTCACGAATCGGAAACGGGGCCGACTGACATTATCACCGTTGTAATGCCGGTAGTAAATCTGGACAATACTGCATCGGTAAATACAGGATTGGGGATGAGTTTGATGTTTGGCGGCTTAATTCAGACGCATTGTATATTTGGTATCGACATGAAAATAAGTAATTTTTCTTTAATATTGTGATAAGCTCGCCCCTGTTACCCCTGTTCACGGGACGGTATAATGTTGTCTACATTTCATAAGATAGTAAATTGTCCAAATTTATGATAATGATGTTATTGACATTATAGGGTAATATTAATGTACCTAATTTGTAATTCGAACGCTATAACGTACGAATATTATATTCTAGGGTTAAAACAGTTTTGTAGGTGCACAACTTGTATCTACCGGTTTTTAATATTTTCGACTATATAACGATAAATAACGTACCAATTAAGTACTAAAAAAGTCAAGAAGTGTCGTGGGAATAGCTTCCTACAAAGACTTACCAATATTTGATTATTTATGTTATTGTTATTAACTTTTTATGCGAACGTAATTATTTAGTTGTAAGTATAATTTTATTTTTATTTGAGTTTCTAGAATTTAGATATTTAACAATAATTTTTGCCGTGCCCTAACAGGGTCTACAACGGCTCTTAGCTCTACGCCTTCTGTTAACACCTTTTTAACCTTGTAGAACGCAAATAAATGAATTTGAATATGAATATGGAACGTCCGGTTGAAAAGTACTATGAAATAAATTAACAACGTTTGAGTGAGAAAAAAAATATTGTCCTGGCGGTCAAAATACTACTCTTTTTTCTCTAGCTCTCATTCGTCAAGTGTAAACTTCGTTCTAAAAAACATCAAAACCTGAAGGACTTAGGTCAAAGTGAATAATTTATTAATAACACAAGAATGCATGACCTAAAATATGAGCTTAATACTAAACCAATTTCTCAAGCAGGTCTCCATAGATTTAAACTTTGGAGAAAACTGGGGAACTTTGTATTGTAGGAATATTGTACAAATGCCAGCACATCAAGCTACTACAATCTGTCTAATTTCTTTGCTAGATTTTCAACTTTATCGCTAAAGCTTAAGGCTCAAAGTTGATTAGGAAAATTTTACAGTTTCGGGTAGCTTGATGTGCTGGCGACTTGCCTTCCTTATAGCTATCGACTTTTTCATTGAATAAATCTACTTAGTGATCATACACACGATCGACACGCGTCAACGGCAGAGGCAACTGCTACCGTCCGCGTCGAGAACATGCCGCTCGTGTATTTGAGCACCGTAATCAAACAACGAACAAAGTTTGAAAATTCAGACATACCTTGATGAAAGTTTGTATGGGAGTGCGTCACTGCCTATAGGAAACACTATTGGGGTAAATACAAACAGGGCTTGTCTGTTCATAAAAAAAACTTTAACTAAAAATCACTCATCGCAAATGGACTCATAAATGGAGCAGAAATAAACGTACTTTTATTCACTGAAATTGGAAATATTAAAATAGCCACCGATTTGTTTTTATGGCTTCAAACTTTTAAGCCTATTAATTTGCAAATTCATTTGAATGCTTTTAACGAGTTGTTAATTGTTCGTTCAACGATGTTTTGCGAAGCTAATTGATAATAACCGGCTAAGTACGAGCCGGACGCGAAGGTCTTTGGGTACCACAAGGCAAAAAAAACGCCGAAAATATCACGTTTCTTGTAGATATGGAGACCCTTTTAATTTTGATTATATTTATTCTATTCTTATTATTTTTTGTTATAGCGGCAATCACACTGTGAACATTTCAACTGTCTACCTATTATACGGTTCATGAGATACAGCCCGCTGACAGACAGGCAGACGAACGGACTGACGGAAGTTTAGTAAGAGGGTTCCGTTGAAACCCTTTGTGTACGGATCCCTCAAAAAGCAATCAATAATGATCTAGTAGGTACCACCTCTATAACCAATATCCAATATTCACAATATACAAGTTATACTCCAAAGTCAACTCAATCAAACGCCTTACACGAATCCAAAAAAATCCGTTCATCTAAAAAAATCCCCAGACATTATTTCTTAGTTCACCTCGACATTTTACGGGTATTTTTAATTATTACGGCGGGTCGGCAGACGTGGAGTAGTGTCGAGCATCTACTAACAATGCCGAGGCGCACAATGATCTTCACAAAACAAATGTTCCTCACAGCAATACCTGTGTTATTTGTTGTTTCGCCTTTCTGGCTCCTTATGTCTGGATTACCGTCTAAAGTAATTTTTTTGCCTGGGTTTCGGTCTGATGGATAGAGATTTAGGAATGTTGTCTATTTTTATGGGATCTCCAACAAAGGATACAGTATAACTCAAAATAATAAAAAAATATTCTGTTACGTGTGCTCCTTCAATTATAGGAGACCATCATCATCTGCCTAGCCTTTTCCCAACTACGTTGGGGTCGGCCTACAGTCCAGCCGGATGCAGCTGAGTGCCTATCTGACCTCCACAACCCAGTAACTGGGTAATACGAAACCCCTTGGTAAGACTGGTTGTCAGGCTTTCGGGCTTCTGATGAGCCATAACGACTGTCAAAGATCCACGAATGACAGCCGGGACCAATGGCTTAACGTGCTTTCCGAGGCACGGAGGGGTCTTGGTATGTAAAAATGGTCACCCATCCACGGACCAACCGCGGCAAGCGTAGCTTAACCTGATCGATCTACCCGTGCGGCTGTTATTACTAAGCCGCTTCAGTTACAGGAGACCACGGAATGCAAATATAAATAGGTACAAAAACAATAAAAATACAAATAGAAATAAATAAATGATAAAAATAAATTAAGTATACGAAAATGATTTTGTTATGATATTATAACTTTGAAACTCATAAATTATAAAGTTACGTTGTATATAATTATGTCAAGTTGAATTATGTAAGCAGAAATCTCTACCTACTTAGGTACTTCGGATTACCTTAATGCCTTAATCGATTAATGTACTAATATTGAAGAAATGTTCAATATGTCAAAGAAAATTATTAATGACGGTGGTTTTATTATTCTCTTCGTATCGTGTCGATGGCAATCTAAATGGACTCGGCACAGAATTCGGTTTATTTATGTTGCTTTAAATTAAGGGACGCTTAACCTTAAAAAAATGTATAGTTAGGCACATGTTAATCATTACTTAACTTTAAGCAACGTTGATAATTATTATAACCTTGGATAAGTAGACAAACCCATGTCACGCAACTTATTCAATAAACTCTACTTAAACACAGCCCTAGCTATTATTTAATTAATGGTTGCCATGGCAACGCTAGTGCAACCTAGAAATAAAAATATCTCACATAGCCACCTAAATCAAATTTAACCCGATGTCTTAATACAATGAAATACTCTTTTCTTTCTCTCCAAAAAACAAACCATTACCTTGCAAACAAATACTTTAATAGTCCACACTGAAACTAATTCAAATTCAATTACTATCTAAAGAAAACATCCCATCGCACTTACTAGATTAAGTTCAAGAAAACAACGTATGGCGATAATGAATAATTTATTTCTGTCTCTGGCTTGATGGGGACATTAGTTGAAGGAAAGGAATTACCAGGTGGCAGGAACATCGACGCGTAAACTTTTTTTTGCCACTTTATTTGTTTAGGGATTTATCTAAACAGATTATGTCAACATCATCGTGGCTTTTACCATTGTAACATTAACATTTATATTATACTAAACAGTTAAACATATTATAACACTTTATGTTAAAGATAGAAGTCACCGATGAAGGACTGTTATTAAATGACATAACTTTTTGGCACCTTCTGAAGTTGGTTGGGATAAAATTTATAGTATTAAGCCTATTTCAGTCTAATTCTCTCAAAAGTGACTTTCTCTCGCGCCCGTTGCGGACACCACCCATTAGCAAATGCTGCACGTCCTCAATCTGATTACACTCTCTGCAATTTGATGAATCAGTTTTTTGACGCGTATCCTGTTACCATGAAATTCAAGCCATGATGCTGAACCTGAGTTCTAAATATTTCGTCAGTTCTTAAAATAAAATTAGCTTTTCCATACATTTTGACCGCGCAGGTTTAGGCACTTTTCTTTGAAACAGTTTTTTTTTGACAACAGACGAAACATTTCTACGCTAGAGGGTGTAGAATCATGTGCTGAATTCATGGTTTCAGTTTGCGTGTCGATGTTCTTCCCACTCTGTATTTTGTTTGTAGTATTAAATTAAAGCCTTAACTCATTAGAAAACTGTTTATCACTGTCAATCAAAGAAGATATTATAATGATTAAAGTTATTGACAATAGCTGTCAAACTCCTTAACCAAAGTGGTGCTAAGTCCAAACTCGTCAATGCTTTGTTTTACTTGGCAGACACTGTTATCTTAAGACCCAATAATTCATGACTTGAAGATAAGCCAGAGAATAAATTGCATAAAATTAAAAAGGCCGATAAAAGTGTTCATCCATTTAACAATGAATCGAGTAGATAAGAAATTTGGCTTTAATCGCTTTGACATTGTTGTTTGAAAGGCAGCCATGTTATATTGGAGTCGGATCTTAATGCATTAAATATAAAGTCCTTCAAACCGAATTTCGGCCATGCCGACCAATCTCACCGGAGACTAGCCTTCGGCGCGGGAGATATTAAAGTGCACAAGTGTGTGCGCAGACACAGGTGCACACTTTCTTCCCTCACTCTCAATATCCGATGGGACGGCAATTCGACACGACCGGAGAGAAATCAGGCGCAGGCCCAACGGCTTAATGTGATTTCCGAAGCACGGAGGTAACACACCACCAACTTCCAAATTTTGGGCCGTTACTAAGAAAGTCTTAATGGAAACTCAACAACACTATACCCGACCTGGGGAATCGAATCCGTGACCCAACGTTCAGCAGACGCACAGTCGATGCCTTAACAAAGATACAACAGTCATACAATGTAGTCAAATAAACGGTAAGTATGTAAACATTACTGCGATAGCAACAACAAACAACATATTAGACTAATCAGAATTAAAACTAATTGGGAAAATTATAGAATGTTCGCCTCACTGGTCTAGTGCTACTGCTGAGCATGAGATGTCTGAATTTGTGGCCGGTTAATAAGCTGGCCCCTTATTACATGGGACTGAAACATAACTGACGAAATGTGGGTGTAATATAGGTATAACTCTGCCTAACTTCGGGATTTAGAGGCGTAATGTTATGTCAATAATGGAATACCGGTGTTAGTAACCAATGTCAACAGCCATACTAATAACTGGCCAGTGATAAATTCCAGTGACAAAGCCTACTGGCAGATGCTCAATACTGAAAGCAATCACTTTGCGAACCGTTGGCTGGCTTAAAAAACAAATGACAATCACAAAGAAGATTCAACTTAACCTCTGACACGTAAGGTCGACATTTGGATGCTATCCAAACTGGCTTGCTGCCAAAATCGAGTAATGAAAGCGATAGGCAGCGTGCAAAATTTTAATGCGTTGTCGAAACTTCACGAGGACCCTCTTTTGTGTTATATTACTATGATTTGCATTCAAACTATTGTTTTAATAAAAGCAGCGCACAGGTCGATCGATCAGGTTAAGCTACGCTTGCTGCGGTTGGTCTGTGGATGGGTGACCATCTTTACATATCGAGACCCCTCCGTGCCTCGGAAAGCACGTTAAGCCGTTGGTCCCGGCTGTCATTCGTGGATCTTTGACAGTCGTTACGGGTCGTCAGAAGCCCGAAAGTCTGACAACCAGTCTTACCAAGGGGTATCGTATTACCCAGTAACTGGGTTGTGGAGGTCAGATAGGCAGTCGCTCCATGTAAAATACTGGTATTCAGCTGCATCCGGTTAGACTGGAAGCCGACCCCAACATAGTTGGGAAAAGGCTAGGCAGATGATGTATCTGCTAAAAAGATTTTTGCGTCTGAATTTGCAATTGAATATTCATCAATATTTTTGATTCAAAAAACAATTTTTGCTTATCGCTAAGCTATTTTTTCTGTAAGTTTCAATTTTAAGCCCTCTTGATGAATTGCCTTTTTTTTTTTTCACTGTCTAATGTTTTTTCTTTTATATATAAATTTTCTAAAATGATTTCAAGGCTCTTTATATCACTAATAAAGATTTATTACTTTCGCAACAAACATACTTTTATGTAATCATTTAAATCAACAGATCCCAGATACTTTACTTACTCAAATATTATAATTGTCTCGTTTAACAGATTAACATTGACAGCCCTGAAGCGTTTTGAGAATAAACTCATCACAAATTAAACCAACATTTTAATAAAAGGAAATCTTGAAAGAGATATTTGTAAAGATAACAATGGAAATGGAAGCAAAAAGAATATTGTATTTAATTTAGAATACGATATTGAAGAAATGGTAGACTATAATGTGCTTTGATACAAAGCTGGATTTAATTTCCAAATTGATGAAAAACTGTAAGAGCAGTAACATTAATTTAGCAACCACATACAACATGTACCAGAATTAAAGCACATTATCAAACCAAATGAAAAATTATGTTATGGTCATACATACATACACTCTATTTCATTAACCATAATTGTGTTCTAAAATATATTTATACTATATACAAGTGTTTAAAAAAAAAAAGGGAAAAGAAAAAGGCAGGAGCTCATTGGGCATCAAAAAATTCGTCCGCATCGCTGTCAATGGGATAAGTGCCCAAAAGGCTGGCAGCATTGCCACGTTGAATGGCAATGCTTATTCTTTGGGCTAAAAATAGGCCAGCCCTCTGGTCACGCGTAGAGTCAACCAACCGCTTGGTGATTTCCCGAAATATTCGGTGAGCACCCGGACCCCAAGGCCCTAGTGTTTCAACCCCAAACGGCTCAAACATATAGCACCCAATAAGGTTGTTATATTTGCGCCGTTTGAGGTATTCTGCTCCTGCAGCAGCCGCCCCAGCACAGCCCACCGTGCTAGAAAGATGGGATGGCGGGAGGGTGTCGACACAGGTTGCATCCCACACCAAAGGCCTACCCAACTTCCAAGGCATTATGGTCATTCCATCTGGCCTCTTCCCATACATACACTGATTTTTTCCTGTTATGTATATAAAATTGTGTTTTCATGGGTAACAATCTTTACATACCAAGACGCCTCCGTGCCTCGGAAAGCACGTTAAGCTGTTGGTCCCAGCTGTCATTCTTGGACCTTTGACAGTCGTTCCGAGTCGTCAGAAGCCCGAAAGTCTGACAACCAGTCTTACCAAGGGGTATTTCCCAGTTACTGGGTTGTGAAGGTCAGATAGGCAGTCTCTCCATGTAAAATACTGGTATTCAGCTGCATCCAGTTAGACTGGCAACTGGACTGACTGGCTGGGGATTGGCTGAAAGGGTAGGCAGACGTATTTAACATTGTTTATTGATGAAATTAATATTACCTTTGTTTCAAAAAAAGGATATTTAGGCGTCGAAGTACTCGTCCGCATCGCTGTCATCAGTTATACTGATTGTGGGAGAAAATTGTGGTCACATTACAAATCTACGGACGCACTCAATCGCACAAATATAAGGGTCTTGTGTAGTCGATACTTCGCCTATTTTTATTTGTTTTAACTGTACAGCTAGGGTTGCCAACTTTTTTTGAGAAAAATAACGTATCAACTTCTTTGAATAGGAAAAAATAAAGTATTTGGAAGAAAAAAAAAGTATTTTCAAATTTAAGTATGTTACTATCCCTTAAAACACATATTTTTGGAAGGTTTTAACAAGCGCTAACATTTTTTTGTTTTCTTTGAAAATTTCAAAGCTCATTGTACAATCGAAATTATTTCAGATGTATTTTTATGTATAACTAGCTTACGCCCGCGGCTTCACCCGCGAGGTATGTCGATATAAACTATCCTATGTCCTTCCCCGGGATGCAATCTATCTATCTGCTAAATTTTATCGAAATCCGTTCAGTGGTTTAGGCGTGAAAGGTAACATACAGACAGACAGACAGACAGAGTTACTTTCGAATTTATAATATTAGTATGGATTGCTATTTGTCCTCCCTCACAACTGGTTTGTCTTAAGCATAACTATATTTTCTCTGAAAATTCTTTATCTTTATTAATAGATTCTCTTTTTTGGCTTTTAAGTAAGTACATACTATCGATAAAAAGTTCAGTAATCACCTTACTGACCTCTACTTGTACAATACAGATCAGTGAATTACCCATATGAGTCTTTCGTTTTACGCATCACAAAAGATTAGAAATAACGTATTTTCGCATACTTTATTTTTACGCAAAAGTATAAAGTATATTTATCGAAAATAAAGTAGGATACGTTATTATAAAGTATAGTTGGCAACCCTATGTACAGCAGTAGTTTGAGTAATTTTTTTTAAAAAAAAAACCTCCTTTATTAAAAATCACAGAACCCAATTCTGTAAAATGATTCTGAACAAACTAATTTCATTCATTTACACATCGTGTAGCTAGATACTACCAATAAGCAATTAACATTTCCAAATTATATCTTGAAGATACTCTCAAATTACCACAGAAGCATCCTAATACAATTTAGCTTTATAGCACCCGGAGAACCACGACCTTCTGTCCGCCATTACTACGCCCATTCATTTACTTTTCAATGATGTTTATTCGTAATTTAATTAAAAGTTTACCTATTAAAAGCAAAGATGCTCATGTTTATGCAAAATCGCTGTACCAGGGTTTCACGACAACTTTGGATTTAATAACGCCGGACACCAGTGGCCAGTTTAGGCTAAATTGTTAGAAAGTTTGAATGAGATTAGGAAGGACGAAACTGTGGACTATCTGACAATCGTTGCAAGTTATAATTGGCATGCAATTGGAACTGAAAACGTTAAGTCAATTCTATTGGGAGGAAAATTTATATTAAACACTTTGTAGAGAATTGCGTACTTAGTGAATTTAGTTTTGATGTTTTTCGTCACTTATTTTGAGTTTATGATCTGTTAATGTAGCTATAGCTGACTGTAGCTCATCATCATCATCTGCCTAGCCTTTTCCTAAATACGTTGGGGTCGGATTCCAGTCTAACCGGATGCAGCTGAATATCAATATTTTACATGGAGCGACTGCCTATCTGACCTTCACAA
Source organism: Gortyna flavago (assembly GCA_963669345.1). Classification (NCBI taxonomy): domain Eukaryota; kingdom Metazoa; phylum Arthropoda; class Insecta; order Lepidoptera; family Noctuidae; genus Gortyna; species Gortyna flavago. The sequence goes on from OY770148.1 coordinate 5,660,394, forward strand.
CCCAGTAACTGGGTAACCCGGGTAGGGTTACCCAATACCCCTTGGAAAGACTGGTTGTCAGACTTTACTTTCTTTTTTTATATTTATGTGTTATTACTCGTATATTCCAAGTTATTAACTCTAAAACAACAAAACAAGTCTAATCTTGGTTATATTGCGTACTTAAAGTAGTAACACACATAGCATTCATATTTATTGCGCCGTTAAGAATTATGGATGTATGTATTTCTATCTTAGACTAACTCCTTACTGTTAATGAAGTGTTAGTTTTAAGGCTGGTCCCGAAACTTGTGACTGAGTATAAAGTTTTGAACATGCTCCTAAATTGAATAACCGTTACTTGCAAACCACAAAGTGACGTCATCACTGGCTTGGAGATTACGAGCTTAATTTGATAGTAGCATACTTATTAGTAGTAAGTGCCTCGTGAAAAAGATATACAGAAGAAGAAGCTATACAGGGTTAAATTAAATTGGCTAGAGAAACTTCTAGTAGGTTATCAATATCTTAACACGAAATCATTATTTTTTTGGGAAGTTCGTGTCATCTCATACTTCAAGTGTTAAGTATGACTTGAGAATCACGGTTTTCTTATGTTTATCGCGTTTAGATGTCGATACCCATCACGACAAAGAAGTTTAAAAAAAATGTTATTTTTCAAGTGACTACAAAAACTGCGGACCCCTTGAAAATATGATCAAATTAATTTATTTTTCTTTATATCTTTATATCCCGGGTACTGCGCTCCATGGCTCCATGACAAACCAAAATGAAAATAATAGACGTTACCTAGAAAGCCGCTAAACTTAAGTGGGACTGGGCCGGACATGTTTTCCGCATGTCAGAAGACAATTGGGCTAAAAGAACCACCAATTGGGTCCCACTAAACGCACGACGCCATCGCGGCAGGCCAACACGAAGATGGCGGGACGAGCTTGACTCCTACCACAGGGACTGGCCGACACTCGCAAAAGACAGAATTGTGTGGAAAACGGAAAGGGAGGCCTTTCCCGGCAGTGCAGTGGAACAGTACCAGGCTAGTTGGATAGATAGATAGATATATTATGTTTAGATACTGACATTCATCGCGTCTGCGGAGTTTAGCTACTTTTTTCCCAACTAATTTTGGGGTCGGCTTATAGCCTAACCGGATGCAGATGAATGCCAGTATATTAAGAGGAGCGACTGCCTATCTGGACCTCCATAACCCAGTTACTGGGTAACACCGTACCCCTTGGTAGACTGGTTGACAGATTTTCGGTCTTCTGACGACCCATAACGACTGTCAAAGATCCACAAATAACAGCCGAGACCAACAGCTTAACGTGTTTCTCGGTATGTAAATATATTCACCCAACCACGGATTAACCGGGGAAAGCGTATAGCTTAACCTTATCGATCAACAAGTGCGGCGGTGTGAAACTTTTGGTGAAGTTCTTCAGAAAGGTCAGACAACTTAAAAGGAGTATGAAAGGAGTATGTAAGGATATGGCGTTCTGTACATTTCTGGATTACTCTCTTGGGAGAAAATCATGAGTTTATATACCTATGTGTAATAAAGATTGTAAACTATTCGTTGCCTAAGATAAATTATGCATCTAACATGTAACGTAGCTCGTCTTTTTTGTGACATTCGAAATATCAAGATAATATATATATATATATATATATATATATATATATATATATATAATATATTCTCGTCAAGATTAGTTCCGGTATTTACACCCAAATAAAAATACATTTTGAGCCATGATTACCTGTCACCCTTGACATAAATAAATTACGGGCATCGAATTACAGCCGCTCAAAGCGCTTGATACCAAGGAAGCGACAGCTTGTCAATCTGCATTTCCCCCACAAAATATTAAATCCGATATATTGCAAGGTACAGGAGTCAGGAAATTAAGTTTCGAGCAGTCTTGATGTCGCAGTTTCGGATTTCGAACTGCTCGAGACGCAGACTGAACTAGTTGAGTTATTAGCGAACCCTTCATATTATGAATAGGAGTACCTAATGAAGTATTTTGGAACTGTCTATTGGTGTGGTACAAATGTTTTGAGACTGATAAGGTTTAATTTATCCAATGGCAGCAGTGTGCTAAATCCAAGTAAGTTTATTAGAAATAAATGAATTTTCTTTAAATAATATTTACTTTTTCCTTAAAATATCTATCCATTCCTACCAAACCATCTTTGACCTTGACATTAGACAATACTACAAACAATGAACATTGTATAGTCGCCCTCGTAATTGCTTTATCATCCTTAGATTGAATGTCATTTGCACGTCATAAAATATCAAGATCTGTTTGTCATTCAGAAAATTTCAACCTTAGTCAATTGATCATGTTGAGAGGACGAATGAAAGGCGTCAAACAAAAAGTTTTACAAGGCAGATGTGAGTGAAAACGCCCTAGAAGGCCATAATAGTGACCATAAGATGTTCTTCAAAAAGGCTGACCTTTAGCACCCGAGTGCGAGGTACTCGCTGTACACTCACTGGCGTTCTGTAGTTTCAGCATATCCTCTTGGGAAGAAGGTAGGTAATTTTATGTATTTTGTCAAAAGTGATCAAACAATTACGAGGTCTATACTACTATAGGTAGTTATGTCTCACATCACTTGTATTGATTTCACAGCAAAAACGATTGGGTATTGCTTCTTCAAACAATGTCGTTGTGATCTGTCTTACGTGATTTATGCCCCTGTTTAAAGCACAGATGGAAGGGCTTACATAGACGTACAATTTATTTGCACTCAATCCCATATCAGCGGGGCAATTGCGTAACAAATTATCAATCGGAATCGGTTTCATTTTGACAGTTCCACAAAATTCATTGCGTTATATTTACGTGTTGAGCAGACAAATTTTTCGAACTTACGAAGCAATGGATTAGCAATCTGCTTCAAAATTATACATATTCCGATTTATAGTGTGTTACGTAATTAGGGTACCGATCTATAATATAGATTATCATTAATTTTGTTTATGTCTCTGTGGAGTTTAATGAAAGGTTGAAGGCTGTCGGATTTCGTATTCGTTCATAATTTTTATTGTAGGGTAGAAGTAAAAATTACTTGCAAAATGCGTCACTATCCTATCGTATCCGATCTTTTTCCAACATGCACACCTGGACTATCGCTGTCCTTGTCACCGCCGACGGTGACTGTGTGAAGATTCTCGCTGACTTGAGCGAGAGTAGCGTTACTAAGAATATACTCCCTTATTAATTTATTACAAATTTACGGTTGCGAATTGCGCGAATGCATTTACGAACTATTGTCTGAAGCACTACGGAAAGTGCGTGTTTATGTGGTGAAAGGCGTCTGTGCGCCCCCTCTACCCTCGACCCTCTGCCGACGGAAGCGGAGGACAGATATTGAAGACGGTGAATCTACAGGTCAGTGGTGCTGCATGTTTCCTGCCCAATTCCTTTGTCCATATTCACAGGTTCGTCGTCCTAATTCGTATCGCATTTGCAAGGTTAGACCTACTTACGTACCTTTTCAACCCCCGCAATAATACAGTCCACTATTCAATCAAACCAGCTCCCTGCGTCTGGGATAAACGCAAACAATTTATATTTCCGCCCAAGTATTTGGTGTAAGGCGCCACCAAAGGCCTTTTCAATTAGAATTTTATCATTGTGTGCTGATCTTTTAACGCAGCTTGCTGCTTATCATTCAGTTTTTCTATAATTCCTGGAAATTATAAGCCGTCGTTTAAAAGAAAAAGTAAACGGATGAATACCGTTACAGATCTATAGGGGAGGCTTATTATGTCCAGGCGGTCAGACAACAACTGCCCCCCCTACTAGATCGTCATAAGCCTCACTTATCAGTTCGAGGTCATCATTTTAGAACTTGACTTTTGTAAATAGTTATCTCTCGTTCGAGCAAGGCGACCTGTCCATTGTCGCTTTAACTTGTATATATTGCTATCATAAGAGCGCACTTTTCTATGCTGATTTTCGCAGAGGCATTTAGAATGACAATGATTTTAGCAGCTATCCTTTGCACTGCGGAAATGGTAGCTAGAAATGACACGCCCCTAAGGCTACCTACCCACTGACCGACAGAACGAATAGACCGCTATCGTGTTACCTAAATATTAACGTGTATTGTTCAATACATGACCTTGACCGATTGTGTCTCTGATCTTTTTATGGCTGATTTTTCCAACGCCAGATAACTTTATCCGAAGAATAAATTTGAAATTTTTGACAGTTCTTCCATACAAATACTATAAGACGTCAATTTTATTACACGAATAAAAATTATCGGTCTATTGAAAAATAAGCCCTTAGAACAATACAAATATGAGTTCGTTTTAATTCTACTTATTAACCACATTTAGTTATTAATATTCCATACCATGCATGGTACAGGAGCTGGTTTTGAACCCTGTCGATAAGTGTAGGTTAATTCACAATTTGACTGTTTGACATGGATAGATTATAAACTATCGAAAATGAATACGTTATATTGAAATCAGTATGGTACAGTTTACAATTTATCAACAGTTTACAATCTCTCGAGATAGATTATGAACTAACGGTGTTCACAATCTTACGGTGACACATATACATAAACTCACGTCTTCTTCCCATTGCAGAAACTACTGGAAATAGTGTGTATAAAACATTAATATTCAAGAAAGAAAATCATTATTTTCTTTAGCCATTTTAATAAAAAAAATATGTCGCTATATCAATTGAAGCTCGCACATAACACATGTGTCGCCACTTTATTAATATAGAAATCAATAGACCTTACTTATTGCTGAAAAAGCCAATAACCATATTAGTATATTATATCTTGTACTTCACTTAGGGAAAAGTTGTTTGACGAAAATGGAAGTGACAAGCGGAAACTCAATTCAGTTCATAACCTATAACGTTCCCACTACTGGGACATAGGCCTCATCTCTGTGAGAGGGAGTAGGCCACCACCACGCAAGCCTTGGTTCTAGGACATGATGGTTTCTTCACGATGTATTCCTTCACCGTTTTGAGAGCAGTGGTTATCATCTGCCTAGCCTTTTGATAACAATGTTGGGGTCGGCTTCCAGTCTAACCAGATGCAGCTGAATACCATCTGACCTCCACAACCCAGTTACTGGGTAATTAGCCCCCTTTACCCCTTGGTAAGACTGGTTGTCAGACTTTCGGGCTTCTGACTACCCGTAACTACTGTCAAAGATCTACGAATGACAGCCGGGACCAACGGCTTAATGTGCTCTCCGAGGCACGGAGGGGTCTCGGTTATGTAAATATCACCCATCCACAGACCAACCGCGACAAGCGTAGCTTAACCTGATCGATCGACCTGTGCGGCTGTTATTATTTAGCCACGGGCCCCTCAGCAGCCTTTTGAGAGCAGTGGTGATGTAATAAATTACACAAAGTAAAGCGTCTGTCTGCATGGGTTCGAAATTACGACCCACAAAGCCTACAACTCGTAAGTCAGGGCCTTTACCACTAGGCCACCATAGCTACGCAGACGCTATACAACGCTTTGTCTTCTTCTTTCGAAAGTCAAATTACTGACGACTGAAAGAGAGGAATCGGTGTGTTATTCATCTGATATAATACATTTATTAATAAGGGGGTAAGTGTATAGAGGTGCCTATATTACTACCATTTTTCTTTTGTTTCTTTTTAGGCCTAATACCGTACACACGTCAACCTTGAATATTACCTACACCTATATTGCTTGAAACCCTTTAGCACGTATGCCGACTACGTACTAAATCCCAGTTTTGGCAGACGTTTTGCGCTAACGCCAGTCAACGTGTATACTTGGTGTAACATGCTTACAACTAAGCCATCAAAATGATTCAGGCTTTGGATGCCACGTTTTGGCGTTAATAAAGGCTTAGATCCCAGTATTGCCAAAAATAAAACTTTATTTTTGCGTTCATGATTGTTTTAGGGTTAACCCTGTCAATTCTAATAATGATTCTAAAAGCCCCCAAAATGGTGTTTTCATTTCAGAATTCAGAGTGGTAAGGGGAAAAAGAGAAATAACATACAGTTTCTCCAAAATTACACCAATGCTGACACGAGACTTCCCATAATATACACACCACTTTCCTCGCCTTTTTGCTGTATTTTAACAGAATCTGAGCTCGGAATAGTTAGATGTTAACGTTTCATTGCTTCAGCAAAACTTATTCAAATATTATTTTTCGTTTCACGATCCAAATGACATCCCTGAGGGTTTGTTTACTAAATTCACGGGAACCCGCAGTTTTTTCCCAAATGTTTTGGGTCGTTTTATTTTAGGCAATCCTTTGTGAACGTTGACTGTACTATTGACTTTTATTAGCGGTATGCGTTTGAGTGATATTTCGGTCCTAATGGAGTGGCTATTTTTTTTTTTTGTGTCTTTTCTGAGTTTTCGTTTTTAGGTCGGCGTCATTTAATGTAGGTAATTATTTAGTAGCATTACGCATTATTTAGGACTGGAAAACGAAATGTCGGTCGTCCGGCGGCGAGATAGTCCGACGACATTGTTACCATCGCAGGTGTAATTTGCATTTACAGACAACCAATTTTTTGGTACAGAGGCCAGCACATCTACCTACCCCAATCTGTCAAATTTTCCCAATTAAATATAAACCTTATTCCTTTGTGGTCAAGTTGAAAATCCATCAAAGAAATTTGACAGATTGGGGTAGCTTGATGTGCTGGCCTCTGTACTATGGTTGCAAACAATTTTATATAAGTACATAACTATCCTAACAACCTTCACAGCTCTGCTCATGTTTAGCTAACCTAACAGACCGAAAAATCAAAACAGACAAAGTTTACTGGCCGTGACCAATTGACTCCATAATAACGTGAGTTATGGATGGGTTCACCTCCTAATATCATTATCATTCTCCCGCCCTTATCCCAATTTATTGATTTGGGTTCGTCGTTCGAGGCATGTGTTTTTCTTCCATACTTCTCTATTAGTCGTCATCTCGGTAGTCACCCCCTTTCTAATCATATCCACATAATTCACAAACAAATATACAAAAAAATCCCCCAGAATAAAGGACATTCATTCATTTTGCGCCTACCCCTAATAAATTAAGATACGGGCAAGAGAATGATGGCTCAGTCAATTTGTTCTTTAACATAAAATAATACATTCCGAACTGATTCTTGCTACTAGGCACAGCTAAGTACACCGAAATAAAACTCGGACATCTTGCAAGCTATTTCGATTATCTGTATCATTGTTAACAGCTGTTAATAGTCACACTAATGTTTAGTTTGTGCCAAATTTAGGTATAATAGCCTCGTCATCGTGAATAGGCATTTGTATTCATAATACTCTTCATCAAGTAATATAAACGAAATTTGTAGCAATCTGCCTCAGAATTGGGAACGAAAATAATAAAGTATGTCCATTTCTGGTTCTTAAAGGATTTTTTATGAATAGTAAGTTTTTTGAATGAAATAGGCTTATTATTTAACAAAACGAAACGCTTAAGATTAGAATACTCTTTATTATGCACACCATATAAATTACAGACCTAAATATAGAAACTGTATAAAGGGTGACACAATGGGCGGTCTTATCGCTAAGAGCGATCTTTTAAAGACAACCTTTGGATGGATTTAAAAGGGGAAGGACAGACAAATACTGTAGGTAGTCTGTGGTGTACCATTTACATAATACAATAAATACATACATAAAGTATATTAAACTAACCTAAATAAATATATACATATAATAAAAAGAATGAAACAAAGCAAAGAAAATAATTATAATGATGAAGTTTAAGGGGAGAGGAAGTGCTTTTTTATCATAATTTTAAAAGTGGACAAAGATTGAGCACGCCTTACCGACACGGGCAAGTCATTCCATAACCGTACTGCTTGAACAGTAAAAGATTTGTCATAGAAACTGGTGGAATGCATCGGCATCTCTAGCCTCAGGTTTTCCGGTAGAATTTATGTAAAGTGTTCTTACCAAATATTTCATAGATCTTAATCGGAAATCTTTTGAAGTTCTCCTTTCATGTTGCATAAAGTGTAAAAAATTATATAAACAAACCCTTTTTAACAATGAAAAATTTAAAATTATATTTTTCAACTGTCCATTTGCAAATACTTCTGTTTCCAATTGTTACATTCGACCCAGATCAAACAGCAAAATAGTATCACCAGCAACGATAAAACTTTTCAATTCAAATGGAAATCTTGTGAAACTATTCCAAACAAAAAAACGTCGGGACTGACCGGCCAATTACGAGCCTTCGCCCGTTAAAAAGTAAAAAAATAAAACCGCGCGAGTTCATTAGTATTTCCCGTTTTGCCAGGAAAAGTTTTGCCCCCTTCCCCCCCTCAAATTCTGGCTAGCGAGAAACGCTGACGGATTTAGTTAGAGTGATCGAATGAAACGAATTCTAGAATTGAAATTGATTGGATTTTGTTTTGGGTGTTCTAAATCTAAAATGTTTCGTTGGGTTTGTGCCGGTGAACTTTAAAATTGTTCGCTGTCAGTTTTAGATAGGACATGGTATTTTTGGTAACAATAGTAACTTGGTAGGTATTTGGAGTATTAGAAAGACTTGTAAAACAATGTTTGTTCCTCTAGTCTAAGTAGTAAAGACCGATAAAACGACTGTGATTCATGATTTCAAGTGTATTTTTCACTATAATTGTATGAATGGTTGTCTACTCAATTATTGTTTTTCATTAGGTAGGTTGATACAATCTATTTTATAAAACATCTACAGCTCCACTAGAAACTGCATAGAGTTGAATAAATAAGTTTATTAAGATTGAAATTGCAAATCTCTAAATAGACTTCGAACCCAAGTCGGCCGGAGCAAAGATAACCTCCACATATGGGGGTTCACAGACGGCTTAGATCTGAAGTGCGTATGCGGCACCTCCCTATAGACAACAGCCCATCCTGCGCCGCATGCCCTGTCAATAGTGCACTTGATGATCTAATGACTGCGTCTGTAAGCGAAGTTCGCGCAGCTGAATTTTGGGCCAAAGATGTTTCAACTTATTGCCATTAATACGCTAAGAAGATTAACATATTCATTCTGCTCCATCAACCGTAAAGATTATATCCCACAGTGGTTGTGTTCATTTTAAAATGACTTAATTTTGGATATTAAACTCATTCAATTTGTGGTCTCAAATAAAATGACATTGACCGATACGAGGATTTAATTTTACTAGTTTTAAACACATTTAAATCATGTTCAACCATTTTGAACGTTCAAAAGTTATTATTATGGGTAGCGAGGATAATTTTATTAAATGATCGGTCTGTCTCTATAAACATACGAGTATGTTTTTACTTCATTTTTAGCTATTCTGTTGATTGTTTGGGTCAGTTACCAGGTACAGTTAGTTATCAACTTGCACTATCTGAATTTTTATATATCTTGCCCACGAATCTTATCCCTGATTTTGCGTTTTTACTTTTTAAACAACATGCCTTAACCTTTGTGTCAAAATCCCAGCAATGGCACTATAAGCTTTAAATTAATAGACATAACACCCATTCAATCAATGAAATCACTCAACACAAATCAGCCAATCGATTTATTCCAATAAATCCCTTTACTTATTCCCAACTTTACCTAAACTAAGAGGACTATTTAATTCATTTTCCCGTGTCACCCCCGATGTTCCAGCCTGCTCTCCAAAGGGCACTTAAGCGTATGACACGCCTCTGCGAGCGATCCCGTGACATCTGCCCGGAGTTCAGAGTGACCGCTTTCTGGAGCTAAGGGGAACGTCTATTCCTTTATAGAAGTAGGTAGTTTTGTGCAGGTAAACTCAGCTTAAGTGGTAGTGTTCTTTGTAAAATGTATCATAGATAAATGGCGAATAATAGTTTGTCAATTTATAAACATAATGTTATAAATAGGGCCTCCAGATAAATGAAAAAATGGAATAGAATTTCATTACGTACAAATAATAATTGTCCTATATCCAAGATAATTTTTTACTGAAACTTATTACTGAGTATTATCTTCTCTTGATTGACCACATTAATTTAATCGATTAATGGCAGGCTTTGGTTTTTAATAAAAACAAAAAATTGAGTAGGTATTAGATAAATCTACGTATACTAATAACAAAGATGAAGAGTTTGTTTATTTGTTTGAACGCGCAAATCTCTGGAACTACCCATGCGGATTTGAAAAATTATTTTTGCATTTGATAGCTGAATTCTTGTAGAAGGCCATAGACAACTAACATGATACTAAGACCCTTGGGAGCTGAGCAAAACCAAAAATAAAAAAAGTCGAAAAGAACGCTGAGTGATAACTAAGTAATAGTGCAGACAGGCAATGCGATGCGTCGGGATGGGTCGGGGGCCGAAATTTTAAGCGGACGAAGTCGCGTGGGAGCAGTGGTGGCCCAGTGGTGATAGCCGCGACTTACGAGTTGTAGGTCGTAGGTTCGAACCCGGACAGGCGCTTTACTTTGTGTAAGTTATTTCATCACCACTGCTCTCAAAACGGTGAAGGAAAACATCGTGAGGAAACCAGCATGTCCTAGAACCAAAAATTCGAAGACATGTGACATCTACCAACCCGCACTGGGCCCGCGTGGTAGATTACTGCCCACTCCCTCTCACAGAGAGGAGGCCTGTGTCCCAGCAGTGGGAACATTATAGGCAGATTATGAAGTCGCGGGCTGAAGCTAGTGAAGAAATAAATTGAAATAACATTTTGTTTTTAAAGTTAGATATATAAATCTTAAACATAATATTTTACTACGAAAGGGATCCAATAAGTAGGCCATAAAGGCACACTGTAAACGAGCGGTAATTCAGGCTACCGTCACGTGACTTCCAAAAAAATCAGCAATACGAACTCATAATTTCTCTTTATTCACTGCTTCACGTGTTTTAATTTGGATAAAAAATTGAAACTGAATTAAGAAAATAATCAAATTAGCAGGGACACGTACTGGAAAAGTAATTAGCCACCTTTGTCTTTTTATTAACATAAACTCAACACGTTTTTGTGGAATACACGTGGCTTCAAAAATGTTTCAGGCTCAAAATAATTAAAACAGGCTGAATTTTTGAGCTGCTTTTCACCCTGGATTTTGAAACGGGTGAACGCGCCACGTGTCCAAAACTAATATTATTTTTTACCCGACTACGGCAAAAGTCAAAAAGAAGGTTATTCAGTTAATTTTACTTCCACCCTGCACTTTCTTTTTTAATTTATTCATGTAATGCTTTGATGACGCTAACACAGAAAAATATGCAATAGCCTATATATCATAATCAGTCTATACCTACTGTTCCCACTGCTGGGGTACAGGCTTCCTCCTCTTGTGAGAGGGAAAGGGCTGTAATCCACCACGCGGGCCCAAAACAGGTTGGTAACAGGTTGGTTGTCTTTGAAACTTTGATTCTAGGCCATGCCGGTTTCCTCACGATGTTTTCCTTCACCGTTTTGAGAGCAATGGTGATGAAATAATTTATTGAACCTACCACCTACAACTCGAAGTCACTGACATAACCACTGCTCTAACGAGATCACCCTAATCGGTGGTAAAAGATAAACGTTTATTTGGCACAGTTCTGAAACAAGGAATAGGTACACTTAAATGAGTACCTACCTTCGAGTATGAGAAATGGGCATAAACAAAAATCCTTTTAAAAAGGGGATCAGGCCGGAATAAATCAAATTAACTTGGTTCAAGGATATGGAATAAAACTTGGCGAAACAACAACCTAAAAATCCAGTTTTTTATTATTTATATTAATAATCTCTACACACAACGAATCCAGCTCTGAATATTTCAAGAATAGACACATGCGAGACACCGAGATATACATATAATTGGGTCCATCAAAACCGTCGTCTTACTAATTGTATCGCGTCTATCATTGATATTATCATAAACCTTAACTGACTTAGTTTTCATGTTAACTTAGAAGTGAAATTATATGAAAAAGAAGTTTAGCTAGTTTTGAGGCGAGCAGAGGATTTTGCTATCATTAATAAAATAAACTTAAAATGGAAAATGTAGTTATAGGCCGACCACTTAACTGAGACGTTGCTGAGGTAGCAGCGCGGTGCGGGAGGGGCGTGGTGACGCAATGCAAGAGCTCAGAGATTCGTCAACTTCTGACAACTGTCACCCCTCCCGCACTGCGCAGCTACCTCAGGCAACGTCTCAGTTAAGCGGTCGGCATAATAGTACCTAATTGTCTACCAACCCACACTGGGCCCACGTGCCCACTACCTCTCACCGAGAGAAGGTCTGTGTCCTGTGTGAACATTATAAGCTGATTATGATACCTTATCAAATGACGGCCCTTAAACTTGATGCGATTTAATTGCCATTTACATGCAATGAGTTAAAGAAGAAGAAGACGATGTCTGTAAATCATTTGTTCCTTCAATTTGATCGTACAGCACAAGCAAGAAACTTGCATCGTGTAAATCAGGCATTTAATGGGTTTTGATGCAGAAAAATGTCTGGTTTTATAGGGGTATGAGGAACAGGGTGTAAAGTTCACTCATCCTCTGTAGAAAAGGGAGAATCCACCGACCAGATGGGTGTTGTGTTTGGTGTACTAATACCCACCGATTGGTGTAGGGACATCGACGCGCAACCTGTTATCATAGATTCAGTACCTACATAATTTTGAATCCCCCTGCGCTGAAATTATTCGTGACGCGTTTTCGCAACGGAGGTTAAATGCCGCGCCAAGGGCATCCGTGGCGTGCTTGTGGGCTAATAGGAGAATATTATTCCATATTTTAATTGTTGCAATACTGTTTTTCATCGGAGTTGCATAAGTGGCGCACGTCAAAGGTAAAAATGAAAGGTATAAGCCAGCCTCTTACTATATTGAATCTCCGTACTACACTAGGCTAGCTCAAAATCAAAGTGTCTACACTGACGTGCCTTTCAGATTACCTCTAATACTGTCTACCCCTTAATCCGTACCTACAGGTGTGATGTTACGTAAATAAGAAAAAAAGACATACGTCCCTGTTGTCTTATAGGTAGGGTAGGTGTTAGCACGAGTCTCAAGTCAGTCGTGGAAACAGATCACCTTACCCTGACAGGTGAGGAATGTAGTTGTGCCGTGTGGGCCAATCGATATTATCAATTTAAAAGTAGCTTTCAGGGTGTTTGCATTGGATATTTTTCCTTTTTTGAACAAGAAATGTTAGGTTCTGACTTAATATTCTACTATAAGTTTAGTGTCGTTTCCAAAAATATGAGCTTGACCTTATCCACCACACATGTCTGACGTCTAGCCTCTATAATCAGTATGTACTGCCTGACTGATACAGCGAGGGAATGGCACAGAGAGCCATGGAGAGTTCCATGTTTGGCATAAGGCTTGTAGACCGAGTCCCAAACGTCGAGATCCGCAGACGTACAAAGGTTTTGGAAATCGGAAAACGTGTTATGGAACTCAAATGTAAGTAAGGCAGTGACCGAGTGGCGTCAAAGGACGGGGAGATAAAGTGTCGGTTGTCTGACAGCGAGAGGGGCGGTCGACATTGTTAGCTTCGCGGGTAGAACCTGCATGAGGCTGGCACAGGAAAGTGGGTATTGGTTTATGAAATATGATGATGTCCACCACTAGGTTTTATACAGGGTACCTATCAAATTCTTGATTAATTTTGTTTTTTCAATTTTCAAGACGAGCAACTTTATTATTTGTGCTAATAGAAATAAATGACTATCAACTTGCTTTACTAGACTCGATGATTATGCTCACGTGACTAATATGACTCTTATTGTAACTACTATAGTTGTCGCATTTTAACATGGCAATAGCGGTCATTGCCTTTTCCCTAATAAACCCAAACATTAAACTATGTATGGTTTTTTGTTATTGGTTATGTTGAAGATCCCAGTAGATATTGATTCAGGACATTTTGAAATAAAATATGCTAGAAAATGTCTGTGGGTCAATGAGCGCTATTGCTATGCTAAAACGCGCCAACTATACCGGCCATTAGGAATGTTGGATTCAGTAGTATAACAGCCCTCGATTTCTGGAAAAATATCACATCGAAAACTTCTCACTATGAAGTGAGCTGTCATTCCACCTAACGCTAGGAATTTACACAATTGACAGCTCACTTCACTTAACTTTAAGATTTTTACAGAATAGATCGTCAGTACCAGAAAAATTACGGCTTCATTACGTCAGTGACAAAAAACCATAATACGAAATAGGTTTAATAAAAGTAACTACTTAATAACCGACACTTTTCCTCCAAAACAAGCATATAAAACATAATCTCAGACACCCCAAGAAAGCTTAAACGCTACATATAAAACAAAAATGTTCCCAAGAACCCCTAATAGGGTCCTCTCGTGTTGGTGTCCCGAATTTATTCGTCAATTATCATTATTTATGCTTTCTTTTATCATGCGACTGTTGGACTTTTTTTGGCAGCCGTTTTGGTAAACACTCGAAAAAAGGGAGACAGATTTAGATGCTCAATGTTTGGGGTGAACGTGGTAAGTACAGAAAAGGGTGGAATACATTGTTTTTTTTGGTACGTGTGACGAATGAGCTCTTTTCTTTTCTAAGTCATCATCAGCCTTTCCCAACTATGTTCTGGTAGGCTTCTAGTCTAATCGGATGCTGACCTCCGCAACTCAGTTACTGGATAATACGATAGCCCTTAGTAAGACAGGCCCCTTTCCTTACTTCGAAATCACAGCAATTCCTTACCAGATCACGACATTGAACTGACAAAGTACATGATGTCCGTACGGTTAACAAGATACGATATTGACGTGGTAAGATTTCGTGGGAAATACAGAATTGGGGCTCTGGATGTCAGACTTTCGGTATTTTGACTACCCGTAACGAAAGTCAAAGATCTAGAAATGTCAGCTTAGATCAACCAGTTTAACCTTCTTTCCAAAGCACGAGGGAGTCCGATATTTAATCAATGGTCGCCTATCCACGGACCGGCCGCAGCAAGCGTAGCTTAACTTTTGATCGATCCTGTTATTATTTAGTCACGAGCACCCTTTTTATTTCTAAGTAAAGAGTAAATTGACAATGTTATGGTTGACAATAAGGTTGACTGGTAAAAAATACCTATGGCATTAAATCTGAGTCCATACATTAGTTTACTTGAAGGATTAAGACATACATTATCAAGTTTAAATCTATCAAAGATTTATATAAGGTATGTTTTGGAATTGTCAAAATGTGTAAGTATAACAATTTCGGATCCGATGGATTTCACCATTGATTGGGGAGGGTCTGATAGATGGCAGGATAATTAAAACAGTAGTTTTTGTTCAAAGTGTCAGACTTTAAGCTGGTTTTCAGCTGAACCTTTTGACTTTTCTGTTTTGATTAAAACTCCTGATAAATAGCAAGTCTTTCACCGTTCCTCGTGCAAAAAACCAGAAAGAGTAAAGGTCTCACCACGAACGGTGTAGCACTTAAAATATTAAACTCTGAAATCTCGGCCCTTCCATTACTTACGCAATCTCGGGAGAATGGTAAATTTACAACAGCTCCCGTTAAGTAAATGTTTCCTCAAACTCAGGGAAAGTTTCACAACTTTACGTCGACTGAATTGACGCATCACATATTCATGTCAACACTGTGTCAAATGGATAAAACAAATATTTTGTTTAGGGTGACTTGATGCTTTCAAGGTGTTTCGCTCAGAGCTGTCATGTGGTGATTTTTGGGGGTCTGCTTGTAACGTTTCCTGTGGAGTTCCTGTCAGATTATAATGTGTTTATTTCCTCAGAGTTATAGCAGTTGGGTGTTGATAATATTCTGTCACAGCCAGCACACGAATTGTGTAGCACACTTTCTTCAATCGAGACCCGAAGGATTTTGAAAGAAATTTCTAATCCATTGCCTGAAGATTTTTTCAAACTAGGTACTGAAAGTTAGAAAAAATCTTGTAGACTCAACAACTAATCTAATTGAAAGGCATTTCCACTGTAAGTGTGTTATGCTATAACCCCAGTGATATACATACATACATAGCCGGAGATTGAATCAACTAATTTCAGAAACATTTTTTTTTTTCAAATTATGTTTCTGCTATTTGAGGATTGAGGCCGGCGAAAATAACTGCAACCTTTTATGACAAAATAACTGGTGTATTATGTAAAATTACAGCCTTTTACCTTTACGGATCAGGTTGTATAGTACCTACTCTATATACTGCTACTGCAGAAGTGTCTAAAATTGTAAATGGGACCGGATGCCTTAGTAAAAAATAAAATCCAGCATAAACTTTTTATTCAAAACCCATTAAAACATTCCTAGCCCGTCTAAAATTTCAAGGTATTTTTACGTTGGCAACAAAATATTTTTATGACTCCTATAAAAGTATAATTTATTCTGTTTACTCAACGACTGTAAAAACAATGACTCGTTTGCTAACCCTGTAAGTAGAAATATGAAATTGTTTTTTGAACTTTTGGCTGACGTTTTTGTTTATTTAATGAATTTTATGCAAATCTGAGAGTGGGGGCACTTACTTGGTCATACCTCATTCTTTTATTCCCTCTTTGTTAGAGACAGCGAGGTTGTGCAGGGATTTAAATTGACGAGTATAGGCAACACACTAGCTTTTAGAATCCCGCCTAGCTGCATCAACTAACGATGACTGCTAACGAACGTCCATTTATGGGTTGACGTTACTTAAAAGTTGCTGAAATCTAATTTTTGACACCGTGTATTTTTTTTTAAATATATTAACAAAAAAAGAGCTCTTAATAATTTAGAAATGTGAAAAACTTTCTGTCGGTAGACAGATATTCAGCTACATCTGGTTGGACTGGAAGCCGACCCCAACGTAATTGGGAAAGGACTAAGCAGATTAATTGGCTGACTTCTATTCATAATCACATTTTACAAGATTGAACTAAATTAGATGGCAAAACTTCACAGACGTGATAATTATCGATATCTCATGACAATGAATCAAAAATTAAATAAATTAAGTGAGTTTATTTAAATCACTTTGAAATAATTCTCTTAATTTGTAGGTATGCATGTTTATTTATGTCTAAGCTGTGTACTCCTGTTAAGTGACAAATTCACCATACTAATAGATATATTATGTAAGTTATTTTATATAACATGTTATTAGTGAACAAGTCGTTGGAGTACCTATATATAAATAAATAAAATAAAAAAAGATTTTCTAAACTCCTAATTTTAAGTAACTACAGCTGACCATGGGGTCAACGGCCGTTGGTAGGTGGTGTAGTTACTTGAAAATTATGATTTTTGAAAAACCTTTTTGATTTTTTTATCGTCATTAGATAACGCAACCAATCACATCTGTGGAGTTTCGCTAACTATAATTAATTTGACCCTGTACGTAATTTAAGTAATATTACACTGAGTACATCATCCCCAAATTAGTCGCAACATATCCAATCTCCATGTTTTTACTCCCGGATCATTACATGAACGGATGAGGCGCCCATACTCCACGGATTACTTACACAGCAATTACTTTTAATATCTCCTTCGCGAACATTAGCGTGTGCGCCTCCTAATAACCCTTTTTCGCTTAATTGACTTTTACGAGAGGCGTCGTACACATGAAGACATATCAAGATGTACAATTCCAGTATAAGCATTGAAATGTTTGTAAAGAAAGAAATAAAATAAAGTTACTTTTGGACAAGTACAGGAACTACAAACAGTAAAGAAAGGAACATTTAAAACTAACAAAATAATGATAAGATAATAACTGTGCGAGGCCAAAAAGGCTCCTAAGATCTTAGCAAAATGCTGCGATATTTAAAAACTAACTCCCGCAGTACTGGTGGTGGTGTTATCGCCGGGAGACACTTGTCTTCCCGACATTGTGATTTTTTTTTGTTTTTTTTTTTCCGGTTGCAGAAATATTGAAGGCCAAAGTTCCAACATTTTTTGACGTTTATTTAAATTAACTTTAAATATCCCACGACCCCTGTACCGTTATATACGCCCATGAGTACAATATACAACAGCGATTTTTCACACCAAAAATAAAAGTCATTTCCCAGCAATTAATTTTGTTCTGTTACTTAATTTGATGTGCAGTATTCGTAGATGACGGCTTTGTGATGGATCTTTTTCACCCTGTACTTCCTTTCTTCCTTCTAGTTTTCGCTCAGGAGAGGTCAGGTTAGACTGGATGTATAAAGCATGATATGTCCTTGAGCGTACTTGTAACAGATGCGGAGAATCGCATGCGATCCGGAGTGTCAAGTGGAGAGGATTACTATAAGATGATATCTCCGTATCTTTTGTAAGTCCCTTTTTACTACCCGTTTTGTACGAAAGATATTCGTGTGTTTATTTGAGTTTAAGTATATATGTTTTTTGATAGAGTCTCAATGTGCCATCGATTAAGACTAATGAGGTTTTTATCGATTTAAGCATGGGGTTGAAGCCCTCGCACCTCTCACTTTTTATCAAACAAAAATCATTAAACCACTTAGCTTTATTTTCCTCCAGACGTCTTTCCTGCGATACTCACTGCTCGCGGTTTCGCTTTTTATAATAACATATCCGTTTAATCGTATAGGGTACGTTTCTTCGTACAATGAATTCTGAAACAAATTCTCTAGAAGGGGTCCAAGTGCTCAAGGTTGACGGCTGATAGTTGACACGTTCCCGTGACCCAAGGGCTGGGTTTTACCTTGGCCAGAGGCTACGCATTGTCATAGAAGTTTGTGAATGTTTTTGGGGTATATAAACTTAGGCCTTCTTCCCATGGGGTAGGCAGACAGAACATAGAACTACACAACACCACCTGCAACGATCCTTACGTACTCATTTTGATTAATTTACGTTTAAACGTCTGGTCATACACGCAGGCCGCCGGCTGCAAGAATTACGCCTGACCTTTCTCAAGAACATCACCAATAAGGACACTGTAAATGTCCTTCTAATGCGACCCCTCCCGGCGTTTTGGGGGTATACCCCTAACTTATTTAATTAGCTATAGACCGGAATCAAGTTAAAATAATTCTCGTCCTCATTCAAAGTTAAAGATAACGTTCTCGTACATTTTTACGACAACAACCACACGACACTACATACCTCTATAATACTACCTACCTTTTTATAAAAAAATAATCTCGCATTATTTCTCCCCATTCGCTCCAAGACAAAAGCCTGAGTGTTTTCTCATGCAACACATCACTTATATGACACGTTAAACAGGGAGGGAAACAGTCTGTTGTTCACCAAGTAAGATAATAAAATGTTTGTGATACTTGTTATGTAGATTGACATTCCATGTTTTCCCTCACTTTGCTCTTCTATTATATGGGGCTGATCATTGACGGCTGAGACAGATACGAAAAGTGATGTAATTTAGCAGCACTGTCCAAATGACAGTAATCTTTATTCTCATTCTTATAAGATATCTGTTGGCTTGCTGCCACTGACAAGTCTGTCAAAATCATTGTGAACTTTATGTTCTTTGCAATTAGGTTGCTGTTCGATTGCTGCTGTCTGAGGTAAAAATAACAGTGAACGGACTGTTAACAGTTCTTTTTTTTCTGCTGTCAACTAAAGTGTCGTCATTTGTTTCTGTTATTCGTGCTGTGTTATGACTCGACAGTCAGTTCACGGAGAAGGATGCTGTTCAAAGTGTGGTTTAGTAAACCGAAGTTCCCAACGGGAGGGCTACAATAGGCAGTGGTGACCCTGTGAAAAAGAGACTGACTGACCTCTGAGTTTGTTTCGGCCTGAATAGTCAAATAGGAAACGCCGACTTCCTCTAGTTTAAAAAAAATATGATTGACGTGTAAAAGTGTTTGTACAAACCTACTTACAGAAAATAAATCATTTATCATTAAAAACGGCTGCGGCTTACGACTTGAAGGTCGTAGGTTCAAACCCAGGCAGGCACTTTACTGTGTGTAAATTATTTCATCACCACTGCTCTCAAAACGGTAAAAGAAAACATCGTGAGGAAACAGGCATGTCCTAGAACCAAAAATTCGTGTCAACTACCAACCCACACTGGGTCCACGTGGTGGATTTTAGCCCACCAGTGAGGCCATTTTAGGCTGACTATGAATGAGCTACATCAGTTCTTTTTGCCAAATTAATGATCTTCCTTTCACTATTACCCATTTAAAATGCCAAGTGGGAAAGATTTTGGCAAAGCAGTTTTACTGGAGATAAAAAGTGCTGTCTACAGTAGCACCTTCAAAATAAAACTAAAGGAATTCCTCTTGAATAAGTGTCTATACGCGGTACAAGAGCTGTAATTTTATTGAATTGTAATTTATAATTTATTGAGAAAACCATGTTTAATTTCAATGGATTTTGTTCATCCTGATTTATTGATCTAACTATAAAGATAATATTAGTATTATTAATGAACTAAATTAATCTATCAATTTTATCTCTTATTAATTATTCTATTGTTATTATTTTGGATTTTATTATTGCTTCATTTATATTGCTTTATTTACATGTCGACATATGGATGAATTGTGAAATGATTATTTTTAAATTGCTGATGTTTATTTGTTGTTTGAATCTAGGAAAATCAAATGTAATTTATTTTAGTGTGTCTAATTGTGCCTAATTGTCTTACTGTACTTGTGTTATTTTTGTGTTTAAATTCAGATACAATTACTTGTTTATGAATAAATGACTATGACTATGACTATGACTGATCACCAGAATTGTTCTAGGTTCGAAGTTATTCCAATAACTTCAACTACACTTTTCTAAAACAGTTTACTTTAAAATTCAGCGTATATTAAGTAGCCTCTCTCCCATTCCCTGACCATCACAAACAGCTACCATCAGCAAATACGTTTCGTTCTTCACAGTATTAGACCACGGCCATACATAGCGGGGGTTTTTAAATATTCACACCCCTAAAGCGCTGGGATCACTGTACAGGTATACTCAGAAGATTAATTCAATATAATACTGAATACATCATCTGCCTAGCCTTTTCCCAACTATGTTGGGGTCGGCTTCCAGTCTAACTGGATGCAGCTACCAGTATTTTACATGGAGCGACTGCCTATCTGACCTCCATAACCCAGTAACTGGGAAATACAATACCCCTTGGTAAGACTGGTTGTCAGACTTTCGGGGTTTTGACTACCCGTAACGACTGTCAAAGATCTACGAATGACAGCCGGGACCAACGGCTTTCCGAGGCACGGAGGGGTCTCGGGTATGTAAAGATGGTCACCCATCCACAGACCAACCGCGGAAAGCGTAGCTTAACCTGATCGATCGACCTGTGCGGCTGTTATTATTTAGCCACGGGCCCCTCCTGTGTAATGCTGAATACACTGAGGATAAATTACTCTCTTATTCCTTGTGTGTACACTGTGGTGCCAGGGACGTTGCGCAACATGGGACACGGGACATGGACGAGAGTCGCAAGAACGCGGTCAAAATGAATGGAAAAGCAAATTATTCGTTAAAAAAATGTATGGAACAGTACATTTTTTTCACATTGTATATGGGAAGACGATACGACATTAATTATAACTTCACAAAACAGAATGACTGTTTTCGTTGAAGGGTTAGGCAGAGGTGTACCTGTAGGTGCATACAGCCACATTTCACCAGTTATAATATGTAGTAACTATTATAGTCAAAATGCGAAAAAGGCCTTAACTATTTTACTCATCAGTCTGTAAAAAATATAGCTATATTTAAAGCGAAAGGAGTTCATCATCATCAACCTAAAGCAGTCCACTGCTGGACATTTAATTTGACCGACGATGGCTACTCATTCTGCTGCTACAACTGCAGATATCGTCGCCCAGGCAATCTTTCAATTGCCAAGCGAACAAGTAGATACCACTTTCATGCATTGTTAGGAGTGGGTCTTCTACAAATGCTTCCAATATGTCCGCTGCCCTAAAGCGCTCTAGTCACAGTGATTTAGTTCAGTGTGATTGCGTCAACGAAGCCCTGCGGCTGTTCCCGCTTCATTCACGATGTGGACATTTTCCTAAATAGATTCTGTTTGAATACAGGCTTTTTGGAGACGTTTTTTCTTCATTTCAGATACTATGTTTCAAGTAGAACCTTTTGGCACGTGACCAAAATCGGAACTGTCGTCGCCATCTTGTTTTTTAATACATTTCAAAAAACAATTATTGCACAAATGTTTAAAAACAGCGCCCTCAGCGCTCTGTCAACGTCATTCGAGCGACAGAAGATCCTTATTGCAATATCTTTCTCTCTGCAGTGTATGGTATATGAAAAACAGAAGAACAAAGTCCTTAAAAGGCTGTTTAGTACAAAATATCTCAGCTTCTATAAAAGCTAAGTAGATGACTGATTTATAGACAACCTTAACCTGAGACCGCAGCCTTTTTGGAAAAAGTAGCAGAAAAATAGAGGAGTAATTTAAAAACTACAGCTCGTTCACCGTTATTTTACCTCTGACAGCAGCAACCTAACATCAACCTTATTGTAACTAGAATAAAGATCACAATGATTTTGAAAGACTTTTTAGTGGCGCAACCCAACAGCAACCTTATTAGAATGAGAATAAAGATCACTGTGATTTGGACAGTGATTCAAAATTAGATGTAAATTAACTGTGACTGTGTAGCGATTCCAAATGTACAGCAAAATTACTACAGACAAAAAGCAATCAAGAGAAGGTAAGGTGCGTAGTACTCGCAGCCGCGGCTGTTTGTATGACAAAATTAATTTATGAACGTAAATGAAGCAAAAGGAATAAAAAGAAGGTTCTTTCCATTCCTTTTGCTTCGTTTACGTTTGAGTGACTGTTTTTTTTTTTTATGTGAATTTTATAATAAAATATAAATTAAAAGAAATATTCCAATGTTCTTTCGTTGATGTTCAACAACGCATAGCAATGAACAATGAATATGTATATAGACACAAAATATATTCTATTGATATGATAGCAAATATGTATGTATTAAGTAGGTACAGACGCCAAAACATCAAGCTACTACAATGTGTACAACTTTATCGCTAAAGCATACGGTTCAAAGTTGATTGGGAAAATTTTACAGTTTCGAGTACCTTTACATCTCACTATGGTTATTAATGCGAACGTAATTTATCCGACCTTATAAAACGTTTTTACGCCTAAATTGCCCTAAAAATGATAATGAAATTCACCTGGGATCTACCTATACCTACTTGAAAAGGACAAGGGTCTCATTCTTCATGAAAAAAGCTACCATTTACTCAGGTAGTACAAAGCTATGTCTTTTTAGCTATAAAGATTTTCAATTTCTTCAGTTTTGGTGTCACAATAAGGTGATTGGCACAGTGTTGCGTTTCACGCAGCGGTGTGCGTGAAACAGAGCCAAATTCCACGCGCGCTCCTTCAGACAAACTTCATCTTCAATTCCGTACAAGTCGCCAAATACCGTGTCCACGGAAATATTGTATGGTGGACAAAAAATATTATATTGGTTTCGTCAGTGAACGAAAATATTTCGTTCACTATTTTTTTCGTGCAATATTTTTACTCTAGATATTTTCTTATGGATTTCTTTTGTCGCCAAGGCCAACTAACAAGGTACCTACTGGACCTAAGGTTTAATTTAAACTAATATTATAAAGAGAAGACATTTTATTTTTTGTATGGTTGTTTGTTACAATTTACGCTAAAACGGCTAAACGGATTTGGATGAAATTTGGCACATGGGTAGACCATGACCTGGATTAGGATATAGAATACTAACTAATAATACTTTTTACGCCGATATTCTCACGGGATCGAGACTTATATGGATAAAACCGCGAGGCACAGCCAGTTTAATTATACAAACAGCATGTTGAAAAATGCTGTTGAAAATCATAAAATAACGAATTTATATAGTTAGTACTGAAGCACAATGTACTAACTCAAAAGGGAGCAAAATTGAACAGTAAATAAAAATTAAAACTAGTTTTTAGACCATAGATAAACAAAGTGGCCAGTAATAATCGAATAATATTATTATTATGTTCAACTAGGTTGTTCTGAACATAGTTCCAGTAGAATTAATGTTTACTTAGTTATCCACCAACCCGCACTGGGCCCACGTGGTGGATTACGGCCCACTCCCTCTCACGGAGAGGAGGCCTGTGTCCCAGCAGTGGGAACATTATAGGCTGATTATGATAATGATAATGTAACGTAAATAGGTTTTCCTTCTAAGAGTCAATCTCTGTTACTAATTACTGGGAAGCAATTTAACAAATTACCCAATAGTTACTAGTTAAGCTCCGGGTCTTTACTGCATCGCAGCCGCGGTAATAAATTGACCCCGGTAAGTGACGTTAAGCCTGTGTAAGTCTTTGTTAAGTAGATCTGTTCATGTTTACTTTAGTACACCAATATAACAACAATCCATACTAATATTATAAATGCGAAAGTGTGTCTGTCTGTCTGTTACCTCTTCACGCTTAAACCGCTGAACCGATTTAGATGAAAGGAGAACGGCAGGCTTGTATGGGAATTTCGTACAGCTAATAAAAGTTCGTGTTTTGGAACACTTTTTGTTTTAATTGGTAGATAATATGATAAACAAGCCCTTTTTAAATTCTTAGATTTTTAGAACTTGGGACGTAAAAGTTATAACCAGTTTTGTTTTTTAAGGTTATGTACTAGTGTACCAATATAAATTGATACTCAGAGGTCATAGACTTGTGTGCGTGATTGACAATTGAGTATTGACGCTGTCGTGTCACGTAATGGCGGCATAATAATAAATTGCCCAGATGCAGTCACAAACCACAATCCAAAACAACAGCAAAGAACTGAACCATAGAGTAATATAAAGTAAGTAAGTAAGTAGTAAGTAAGTAATATATCGGAAGTGAACTGAAAGACAGAATGATTTTCTTTTCCTGTCAATAAAATAATTGCCATATGAACAAAAAAATTTTTTTGACGAACATTATTCCTATCATAAAATCGTTAAATGATATGATTACTTATATGCAACAATTATGCATTCATCCGTTTATTATATAAGTGTTTATTTATATTTAATGTTATTTCCATTTCTAAATAATTAGTTATCATTTAGATATTTGTGTTATTTTACATATGGCAACTTCTAAAAAGATAACTGCGTTTAGTTTAGGATTCTATTACGTTTATTTATTAAAATCTTTTTATTCATATTATTAATTAATCCGAAGTTCTAAAAATAGTACACTTACATGAAAATTAATGGTTTAGTTGCCTTAATAAGTGGTAGGTACAAATTCTATAACAGAACAACAAAAAAGTATCCTGTACGAAATCTGCCGTTCACCTTTGGTATAGAGATAGTTTGAGTCCCGGGAAAGGATATAGGATAGTTTTTATCCCGATATTCAAATAGAAAACTTATGCAGGTGAAACCGCGGGGCGCTGCTAGTTAATCGTATAAGTTGAAATGAGATTTGACAGTACTTAGTTCTTCACATAGCCAGACTCTACAGAATGCTGCTACGATCCTTACAATTTTTGTTGCGCTTAAGTTCGTACATCTGAGGAGCAATGCTCGTATAATTTTAAGAACGTTCACAGTCGGATCTCGGTCTCACGGCGTTTCTTCATCAATAGTAACAGCCAAAGTAACGTCCCAAAAGTCAAAGTAACGGTTAAATTTGTTTCTTCACTATTTTAGCTGTTACTTGAATGAAGAAACACATGTGCCGTAGTATCAGTAAAAGTCAATAGTAAAAGTCAGTTTGACTGTTTACTTTAGTTGTTGATGAAGAAACTGGCCTTTTGTCTGTCAAAAATAACTTCAATTTCCGTACATTTTGACAAGTGTTTGACATTTGTTTGTCGCCGAGATGAGACTGAGACTAGATTTTGAACGTTTTAAATTACGAGAATTGGCCTGCTGGTCATACATGCTCGCCAGTTACGAGTACTTCGCACGTGACCTCTCTGAAGAACATTACCAATAAGGTCACTAGGTATATGTCGTTCTAGGGCATCCCCTCACGGCTCTAAACTTTACGATTGATATTATACACACGAGACGATTCAGCTATATTTCTGGGATGGCAACATGCTTGACATAGGTACCTCTGTTACTTATAATAAATAATAATAAAAGCTTTTATTGATTCCTTACAAATTATTACACTACATTAATTTTTGCTTTACTAAAAATATAAAAATACATTTTAATTTAATTCTAATAAAAATCATAATGTTTATTTATTAACTAATTTGTTATTCCATTATAAGGACCGCCTAGTGCGGTAAAAGGCTCCTCCAACTGTCTCCATCTTGGTCTGTCTCTAGCTAGTCTGCTCCATGTTTTTCCTATTAAGCCTGATACTTATATAAGCTGTCAAAGGCTGCGCTGACAACTTACCATCAGGTGGGCCGCATACCCATTGCCCAATATCATTAATTAAAGAGCCAAGAAGTTACCGAATCGGCGATCCTATGAACTAACCAAGTTTGCTAACAATTTTGTTGGAATACAACGCAGTTATGAGCAAGGCGCTGGTTTTAGCGGCTCCCAGCGGAAAGTTTTCAAGTTTTTTTTTAAATCTTTGCTCTTAAAGATCGATAATTTAAAGTGGTATTTTAAATTAAACTTTTAATGGACAGGCTTTCCACAGAAGGAAATTAAAATTATGATAAATAAAGTCGATAACTGGGTCGGATGCTGGACTCGTTCCAATGATCTCCCAATTTCGGTCGAACTGGATGACATCATCATCCAATCAGCCCACAAACATCCTTTAATGCAAATTGGGTTTACTGATAGACCAACACAATGAGCTGTGAACCAATATTGGCCATTTTTTGGCTAATGTTGGTGATTACTGCTATCTTAAAAAGCAAAAGATGTTTGCTTGAAATTCTGGGGCACTTGCAGGTAAGGACACGGTTAAAATGACACAATTTACCACGTGACATTCGCCGAGCTAGTATTCTGATTTTACAGAAAAAGGAACAAAAAAAAACTTTAGAAGGAGCACCATTAGGTACTTATATATTACAAAATACCATCATGTACAAAAAAATTACACTCATTCAATGCATTAAAAACTCAATTAGTTGCATATTTAATCACAAATGACACCCTTCGTGGAATCTGAATGCATTGGATGGGTGTAACATAATTGCTACCGTGATATCTAAAGGTATATAATTTATTTCAAGCATTGTCCTCATGCAAGTGACTTTGTGTCTTTTTCGAGACTCTGAATAAGTTTAAGGGGAATCTTTAAACATAATTTGGTGTTCGTAGATGGAAAAGAAATGATATTAAATCCGGTATTCATGAACCATCATTATGGGGATGTTGGACAGAACAACGAAAAGAAAATTCTAAAATCCAATTTCCAATTTTGTTACATAATGCTGCCAACATTTTTTTTATTTTTAAAATCAGCATCTTAAAACGTATTCAAACGACACTACAAAGGGAGTCCTCAAGCAAGAGTGATTTATTAATTCGTACTTTTGATAAGTACCTCTCCGGTACCCCTCGGTACCGTCAGCGACGGAGTAGGTTTTGAATGAAAACTTGTTAAATAAAAGGTAACCATTTATTATCCATTTATTAACCATCTCAGACATCGATCTAGATGGTCTTCATATAACCTGACCAAGATTATGTCTGGACTTTAAAAGAGACTGTGACCTCTGAGTTTGTTTCGGCCTTTCTTCTCAGAGTAGTCAGATAGGAAACGCCGACCTCAACTAGTTTTATAAAAAATATGATTGACGTGTAAAAGTGTTTATGCAAACCTACTTACAAAATAAAAATCATTTATCATTACATAGAAATAAAAAATGTGTTTTAATACTAAACAATCCCAATTCTAAAATAGTTTGTGACTTGTCGCTAACGACCGTTCTCGACCTTATTTGTACATAGTTTCTGGAAGGTGGATCAAGTTAACACAAAAATTTACTAACAATACTTTATGAAACTTTTATGGTTGTACACACGGCTACACATCAAGCTATACATTTCCAGTTTTAGCTGACCTCGCACTGTATAGGTTTTTCGTACAATCTGAAGTCAGCTTATACTAGTTATGTATAGCTTGATGTGTAGCCGTGTGTACATCAGTTTTATGAATTAAAAAAAAAAAAACAAGCTGCCACATCTCTATAAATAAGAACAGCCAATCACATCACTTGACATACAATTTGACAGGTGTCAGATAAGATCAAAATGAAGTCAAAAGTCACGAGAATGCGTTCCTGACACCTATCAGTGCGACAATTCTAATAACTATTATTAGCTATTAGAATTGTCGCACTGATAGGATCTTTATAGATCAAATTCGCAAAACACGTATTCGTTTGTAGGAAACGGACAGGTGTCAGGAACGCATTCTCTCGACGCCCGGACTGTAAGTGTAGGCGAGGTGCCTAAAGTTTAAACGAAAAAGAAAAAAAACATAGGTCAATGCGGCGATCCACTTTCCATACCATCGTCGTCAAACATGGTCTTTTTAAATTTAACACCGTTCGCTTCTCAAACGTTCCGATGCGGGCGAAAATGAATCCGGACTCGGGTCGAAATCCTCAGACGAAGTTTTGTACAAAATCCATGTTTCAAATTCCGTGAAACATTTGTGAAGCGGAATTAAATCGGTCTCGGGGCAATACATCAAAGGGATTGTAGTGATTAGTCTCCGTTTGAATAATAGCGGAATCTAACAGATTTATTCGGTTAGGAAAATGCCAAAAGTTGCGACTTGGTAGGAGCAATGATACTGTGGCGTTTGTTTGTTGATTGATTCTTTTTCGATTTTGTGTCATACCATCGAGTTGTGAAGATTGTTCTCAGTTTCAGTAACTTAATCATGTCTGTCTGTATGGTACCTTTTCACGTCTAAACCACTGAACGGATTTCGATTAAATTTGGCAGAGAGATAGATTGCATCCCGGGGAAAGACATAGGATAGTTTTCATCGACATGCCTCGCGGGCGAAGCCGCGGGCGGAAGCTAGTATATTCATATTCATTTATTTGCGTTTTACAAGGTAAAAACTGTGTTAACAAAAAAGCTTAGAGCTAAGAGCCTGTTAGGGCACAGCTAAAATTATTGTTAAATATCAAAATCCTAGAAATTAAAATAAAATTATACTTACAAAACTGAATAATTATGTTCACATAAAAAGTTAATAACAATAACATAAATAATTATATTATTGGTAAATTATTCTCATTGAATTGTAGTAGGTCACTTCTGAATTTTTTGTTTTCTGCCTGTACCTTGTACCTAAATACACCACACCAATCCATGGGCAAATTAATTAAACTTAGCAATTTTATTCCTTCTTCAGTTTGCTTTGGTCGATACTGCTACTCATCCATCTGTCAAATTATAGGTAATTTTTTGCAAACATATTTAACAAACAATCTGCCTTTTCATGGAGCGACGGCCTATCTGTCCTGTACCAACCACTTTTAACATTCTTTCGTTGCTTGGTAACATGGTACCCCTTGGTAAGACTGGTTGTCAGACTTTTGGGCCTTCGAGCTACCACTACAACTGTCAAAGATCTACGAATGACAGCCATGACCAACGGCTTAACGTGCTTTTCGAGACACGAAGACACTTCTAGTTCTTTTCAGGTCCCTATGATACAGGTGCCGCCTAGTTTGGGGTCCACCGTAAAGATCCAAATGAAGATCACTAACAGTTTTATTTTTTATTTTATTTTATTTATTTTAGGATCTCCAACAAAAGATATACACTATATAGTTACTGTATAACATTATATAGTTAAAGGACGACAAAGTATTTGGTAGGTGTACTCTTTCAATTACAGGAGACCACAGCATGCACAATAAAAAGAACAACTAAGCTAACAAATTAAATACATAATAAATTAAATTATTTACATAATAATTTAGTTACAGACCGACATACATAATTAGGTAATAAATTGGTTCCCCATTTATGTAATAATCACCCACGAACACATAATAATGTGCAGTCATGTCACCATTGTAATTCATTATTGCAATGTTGCCGTGAATTCTATAATAGTCATTTGCCCACAAAATCAACGTCCTCTATTCAAAATTATAATGTCGTCATCACAAACGTGCTGATATTTTAGTTGCGGTTCAAAAATAGGTCAAAAGCATTGAGAGGCTTTGCAAAAAATACCACGTATTTTCAGTGCGGGAATATTTAACACGTATTTGTATACGTTACAACAGGAAAGATCATTGGGCACTATACCTGCCCATGACGTACAGCAATACAATAGGGTAGAATAGACAAATTAATGTCTCTAGTTTAGGATAGTATGAACTCAAACTCAGACTCAAACTCAAAGCATTTATTTCAATTAAACCATTTACAGGCACTTTTGAATTGTCAATAAATCGGTCAGTCAGAAAATATGAAGCTAGTTGCCCATTCCAAAGCGTAGGTACCTATGGAGAAGAACGGGCAAGAAACTCCATGGACACTCTTTTAAATTATATTTTACAAAAATATTAGTTACATCAATAATGTTGAATTTATAATTATATGTGAGAACGACGTAAAAAAAAGTACGTACGCGTTAAAAGTGTCCAGAGTACAGCGAATAGTACTTAACAAAACAATAATCCAAAAATAAAATAATTAAAAATAAGCCGAGGCAGCCAAGTGATGACCAGTCCCAACTGACGGCGCCCGTTCACGAACATGACGCATAGATCAGCACCATTCAGCTCAACCATTTTGAAGGGAGCTAAATGATCCAACACACACGCCACCGTCAGCGAGACATTTGTGTGAGCATGACATACTATCAGCCGCCAGGGCACATTCAAGTCAATGAAAGACATTAACAACAATCTTCAGCAGCTCCAACAGTATTTTTAAGTGCATTAGTGTGTGTACTGCCTGTTAGGCCAAAAAAATGTTTTTTTTTGTGTATGTTCTATATTTGTTATTCATTTTTGGTGTTAATTATTGTATGGTGGTACGGAACCCTTCGTGTGCGAGTCCAACTCGCACTTGGCTGGTTTTTTTTTAACAATGAATAACTTCTTAATCACGCATTATTATTAACTTTTAATTATTTTGCGCCATTAATTATTACTGTTACTTAACTAAACATTTTTGTATTGGGAAAAATAAAAAAATACTTTTTTTTAACAGCTTTTTCTGACAGAGTTTTTTTGGAATTGGAATTTTTCGAAAAGATTGTGATAACCCCAAAAATAATAATAGCATGAGCATAATCAGCGTATAACGTTCCCACTGCTGGGATACAGACCTCCTCTCGGTGAGAGGGAGAGGGCTGTAATCCACCACGCAGCCGTGATCCCAGTGAGGGTTGGTAGATTTCACATGTCCTCGATTTTTTGTGTCTATGACATGCCGGTTTTCTCACGATGTTTTCCTTCACCGTTTTCGAGAGCAGTGGTAATGAAATAAATTACAAAAGTAAAGCGCCTGGCTGGGTTCTAAACCGCGATCTTCAACTCATACCACTGCGCCCCTTGTTTCCGATAATAATAATATATTTATATGACATAAAAAAGTACACATATACAGGGTGACACTATTGTGTCTTACTTATCTGTGTTCTAACGGAAAAATACGATAAGTACTCAATTTGATCAAAGAAACCTTATCCAAACAAAGAACTAACCAATCCCAATGATAGGGAATAAAAACAAACTTCGGCGATGATAAAGACTAGACACAACAATAAACTACAGAACCCTTCTCCATGAAATATGAATAAAATCTGGAAAAAGTTTTTGTTTGGATACTTTTTCGGGAAAAACCCTTCCTGTTTTCCAAAAGATGATTAATGTCACTTTTTGGATTAATACATTAGCAACTAAAGGGGAAGCGGACAATATTCAGATTCTTAAAATGTCAACAGACGGACTACTGTTTTATGCCTTGTCATGCTCGTCTCGATAAAAAAAGTTAAAGTTAAAAAAGCAGGTTACAGTTTCCATCCGATTCCCAACATTTCAGTTCTCATTTTACATGTGAAACTTTTCAGGGTTTAGGCCACTAATTGCGTCATCCGCGTTTAACTTTATTGGCTCAAATTGGTTTTTAATTAATTCGCTCTTAATTCGGTTGTGTCAAAAATCTGATCGAATTTTTAGCTTAAAATTTTGCACATTTTTTATTTATGTATACTTAAACTTAACAGAACATCGCGCCTGTAATTCCCGCGTGGATGGGCAGTCTCTTAAAATAATCAATTTTACTATTAGTAAATAGAAAAATGAATTTTTCAAACAAAATAATAAAATTTTCTTAAAAATTGGCACGAAATATACCAACCACCCTTGATAAAAAAGTACCTACTAGCTTCGCGTGGGGTAATGGTATCAACATCAACAATTCAACACAAACTTTACGGTATTGTGACCAATTAATCACAAATTCAACGAAAACGTTGTCAAATAGATACTAAAACGAAAAAAGCCCCACAGTTAGAATGTTAATTTTTATTCAATATTTTTTAATTGTGAATGTTTTAAATGCGCTATGTAGAATACGTGGTTTCAATTAATGTGATGGCGTAATAGCCACACTGTAGGTATATACACACATCAAAAGTGTCTAGGGATCAAGCATTTTTATGCGGATTTCTTGAGATTGAGATGTGGCTTTGTAATAAATTTATGATTTTATAAATTTATATGGATCCTTTTTGGTGCATTTCATAATTTGAATCAGGAACTGTGAATCAAATTCGAGTAAAAGATGAAAATCAGCTGTCAATATTTTCCCTATAAAAACATACAACGCATTGAAGACATTATTAGTGCTACTGTTTCCCTACTACTGATTAAAACCAACGTTATTATGGAGCGGCGACGTCATTTAAGCAGGGAAGAAATGCTCAGAGCCGTGGGAATGATAGAAGCTGGTTCCCGGCAACGTACTGTGGCTTTAGCTCTGAATACAAGTCAGAGTGTTATCAGTCGACTTTGGACACGTTACCGAAGCACTGGTACCGTGGCTGAGCGCCATGGAGGACGGTATCGCTGCACCACACGGAGACAAGACCGATACATTCAAATCTTAACTCGAAGAGCTCCAACAATAACCGCCATGATGTTAGCCGTGAGGCTTCATCACTCTTCAGGGAACTTAATTAGCGACCAAACAGTCAAAAACCGCTTGCATGAAGTGAACCTTCATTCCCGAAGAATCCTACGATTGTGCATTGCTATAGGTGGTACCCGTAGCGGTCTACGGGTACCACCTATAGCAATGCACAATCGTAGGATTCGATATCAATGGGCTCTTGAACACAGAAATTGGGCAGAAGAACAATGGCGTTTCGTGTGCTTTTCTGATGAGTCTCGTTTTGGTATGAGACCGGATACAAGACGTATACGACACTGGAGAACCCCTGGACGCCAACAGCGATTAAAATCCTGCCAGGAAGTCCATCCTTATAGTGGTGGAACCATCATGGTATGGGCGGGTATTTGGATCGGCGGAAGAACTGAGTTGATTTGGATCAGAGGCAACCTCAACGCTCAAATTTATGCTGAGACGATTGTATCAGACGTCATCGTTCCTCTACAAGTGCAAATCGGTCCCTTATTTCAGTTAATGCATGATAATGCACGACCGCACACCGCAAGAGTTGTAAGACAGACTCTCGCCGCAGCTAACATCAATGTCCTGCCCTGGCCTGCTCAGTCGCCAGACTTGAACCCGATTGAGCATGCATGGGACATGCTACAGAGAAGAGCTCTGCCGAATATGGAGGGTATCCAGTCGCAAGTAGACCTTTTTTTGTTGTTGCAACGAACATGGGCGGCCATTCCACAGCGTGATTTGGATGAACTCATTTTGAGTATGCCAAACCGATGTTCTTGTGTTGTTAGTGTTCGCGGTAGAAACACGGATTATTAATTGTTTAAGTTACCCAATAAAATTTTAAAGAAAACTGTTATTTCAGTCTTTTTTTCGAACTTTTGTGTTAGTGGTTCAAATGTCAAAAATCCCTTTATTAGGAAAATGGCAAATTTCTTTATTAATGCAAAGGTGACTTGGTTTATCGTTACTGTGACAAACGAAAACACTTTATTTGATGAAAAGAAAATTTTAATTAATATCAATCAGGAGAAAAGTTATTGCAAAAATATATGTTGATCCCTAGACACTTTTGATGTGTGTATTTATTCAGTGCACAAAATTTACGAATTGGGCGGGCTAACTCTCACATATCTGGCACAATATCAAGACCTTCCCTACCGGCAAAAATATTGTATCCGAAAAAATGCAATATCACACTGCCCCAGTATCGCCTCGAGCTAAACACTTACCACGTCACAGCCGGCTACCGGCGCGGTCAAAGGCAATTTTCTGCTCAATTTCATTTGCGTCAAAATCACGGGAAGCGTTAACGATGAAAAATATTGACCCTAATTATTTTAAAAGCGGTGTGACCTTTGACTTTATTTTGGTAATTTGTTAGTTAATGTCCCAGTTATGTAACGAGGTATTTTTAGGGATAGACAGAGGCGCTAATGTGGTACAGAAAAAAATAAAGAATACTATAGAGTATTCTATTTTATAGTTTTTTGACGGTGATAATATATTAAGAGATACTATGAAACGTCAACGACTCACAGTTACATAACTAGACAACTGTACTAGACGTTATAAGACATCATCACAATGCTCGCTTACCACCAATTTTAGGTAAATTTTTATACAATGAAAAACTAAAACCCGACCTCTGAAACGGATGAAACAAGAAAGTACCTTCCCGTGGTCGCATGCTACCATTGATAGCTTTTTAGTACCTACAGCAGTATGCGACCACGAGAAGGTACTTTCTTGTTTCATCCTTTTCAGTAGTCGGGTTTTAGTTTTTGAACTTATTTTTTAGCATTTTAGTTAGGCTACTTTTGAAAGATCATTCTATTTATTACTAAAGAAAGGTTTACAAATCTGGACATCTATCTACAGCCTTACTTCTAGGTCTAGTAGCATTATTTTTTCACAATCGTTCCTTATACAACGAAATTGAGCACTAAGTACTGATTTAAAAAAAAAAACAATTGGCCATGAAAGTTTGTTTGTAAATTCTTGCCGATGGAAAATCCTATCGGGAACATGGCTTGTCTATGCATAATTTTAAGCAAATTGTTTTTTAATTTAATTTAAGTAAGTATGTCATTTTTCTGTGAAGGTTCAGTCTAGTAAGACTTAGTACGCATCAACTGTAAAATTCATTGAAATATTCCGTCCATATGTAAGAACTACCTACATTACGTACTGTATTTTAAATTTCTAAACTAAAATTTCTCCAGGACCTGACAACCGTCATAATGTAGGCCTCGTTATGAACCGTCAAGTCTAAATTAAAACACAAAAAAAAAATCCACTCAACGAATAACCCAAGAGGAGGTGTAGAGTTCACTTTTACGGAACGTGTAGTTCGAAAATGGGTAGGAATTCGAAAAAAGTGTGTAATATAAAAGTTGTAGAAAATTTAATTAGCTTTCATTACAGCAACTCAAAAGTGGGAACTTTTCCTTCCCCCCCCCCCCACTCCGGCTCACCTCTTAGACGCGTGGACTTTTGTATGTTTACTCCCTACGCACCCTGAATAACTTTCTGAAGAAATCGCTTAGGGCCCAGCTCACGCAGTCTACAACTCCGTTATTAAGTGCACTAAATTAATATTAAGTATCATAGCTACTTACCCTGTTTTTCAAGACTACTAAAACTGTCAAGAAAATGGTATTTAACTCATTTCACAGATGGGTCACAACTAAAGATAATCAATATAAAAACTTTGCCCTTTAAAAAATCGCGTAAAAAAAACCTACGCGCTTCTGCGGCATTTTTATTAAAATCCCGGTTAAGAAAGGACTTTGGGATGATATATATATCTTACGACTTTTTTTTAAGGGATTCCTTCAAATTTTAGAATAATGTGGAAAAGGAATTTCATGAAAGCCGTAACCCTCGAATGCAGGGCATCTGCAAAATGGGATGGATCAAATGTTGGGCCTTGATCAGAAAGCGAAATAGGGTTTAAATTATTTACTGCCCTATTTCGTGCAAAGTTCAAGTATGGTAGAAAATTGGAGGCTATGGAAAGTAGTCTATTTGTGTGTTTTTTGTGTCTCGCTCGCTCACAGGTACACACGGCTACACATCAAGCTATACATTTCCAGTTTTAGCTGACCTCGCATTGTATAGGTTTTTCATACAATCAGAAGTCAGCTTATACTGGTTATGTATAGCTTGATGTGTAGCCGTGTGTACTTGTACTTCCTAATTATTAAACTCCGGAACAGTGTTCAAGTGGCTTGGATTATAAATTCTTAATTTAAACTGATTTTTCAATCAACAGACAATATTTTTTTTTTCGTGGAATAAAATCGACGTCTAACAAATTTTGTATGTCTTGCATACTATAAGTTATATACTGCCAAAAATTCAAAATTATTCCTCGGATAAAATTATCTGGCGTTGGAAAAACCAGCCTTAAGTTCAATGTTTATCTTTACTTATATAGTAAAGATAATCCCCTTACTAATAAACGTTGCATAGCGTCTGTATAGTTACACAACGCTTTGTCTTCTTCTTTTTAAAGTCAAATTACTGACGACTGAAAAAGAGAAATCGGTGTGTAATTATTCATCTGATAAAATACGTTTATTAGTAAGGGGATTGAGGCACAATTCAATAGTGTAGGTAGCAGCAAGCATAAGAAACAAAAGCATAGTTTGATTACAGAGGTATGAAGAACAGGGTGTAAAGTTCACTCATCCGAAAAGGGAGCATCCTCCGACCAGACGGGTGTTGTGTCTAGCGGGCAACTGCCCAATGATTCATGTCGGGCTGTTGTATCTATCATCTCGCAAGCAGAGATTACCGCGCAACTAGCGCGCGGTAATCTCTGCTTGCGAGATGCAGGATTTTGCGTGACGTCAGTATGACGCGTTGTTCGCATGTGGCGTTGTAGATACCCTACATGATCATTATCAAGATATTAGGTGATTTTTAGGGTTCCGTACCCAAAGGGTAAAAACCTGACCCTATTACTAAGACTCCACTGTGCGTCTGTCCGTCTGTCACCAGGTTGTATCTCATGAACCGTGATAGCTAGACAGTTGAAATTTTCACAGAATGTGTATTTCTGTTGCCGCCGTAACAACAAATACTAAAAGCAGAATAAAATAAATATTTAAGGGAGGTTCCCGTACAACAAACGTGTTTTTTTTTGTCGTTATTTTATATGTAGTGTTAATTATTGTATGGTGGTACGGAACCCTTCGTGTGAGAGTCCAACTCGCACTTGGCCGATTTTTCTTTTGTTTCTTAA
Organism: Gortyna flavago; assembly: GCA_963669345.1. Lineage (NCBI taxonomy): Eukaryota > Metazoa > Arthropoda > Insecta > Lepidoptera > Noctuidae > Gortyna > Gortyna flavago. The sequence goes on from OY770148.1 coordinate 5,697,648, forward strand.
GTTTGGTTTCCTAAGAAAGCGGTGAATGGTCATACAATATATGACGGCTGTCCAAATACAGAGCGGTTTTTTTTGACACCTTAATGTCAAATACTGGTTGAAGAACTGGTTTAAAAATGACAGATTTTCATGACAGCCGTTATAATATAACGACCACAGCATCTTCTAGGAAACCGTAGCATAATGCACTTAACTTCTGACCGTGGCTTCACTTCTCCTGCTACTTAAACTATTTCTCCTGGTAAATTAACATAAAAATATCTCTTGAAAAAGAAGTAAAATACATTTTAAATAAGTACAGTCTTTTTATTACACTTCAGAGAATAATAAATTTATATTAGAAGGTCGTCAAAACTTGTTAACTAATTTAAAAAGTATAAGGACCCATAAAACCAGGTTTAGGGGTAGATACCTACTTACTGCAATGCTGTAACCTATAAATAAATTTAAATACTAAGTTTCAGCAGCATCTCCATACGGTTCGTCAGAAAGCGCCTAAAATTGAAAGTCCATATTGATTCTTGCCTGGGCCCCATTTCTGTATGGCACCTAATTATAATTCCCCGCGTAATTTTACCACGCATGTGCAAACTACGTCAATATCGTTATCGTGTCCTGTAGAAACCCATGTACAAACGCCAGCAGCGCAACCTACCCGAAACTGTTAAATTTTCCCAATCAACTTTGAACCTTATGCTTTAGCGACAAAGTTGTAAATCAATGAAAAAAAATTGACAGATTGTAGTAGCTTGATGTGCTGGCGTCAGATCTAACGGTAAGTATCATCATGATGAGTAATTCCGTCAGATCGTCACACCCACACCATCTTCGCCGTGGTCGATGTAGCTAGAATCTATCATAGAAATTTGTGTTTAGACCGTCAAAGAAATCGTCACAAAAATAAACAGAATACCTGAATACACAAACGAGTACAAACGAAGTAAGTTACTAAAAAGCTTTCCAATTTATATAACAGCAACGGCGGCGTCACTTAGCTGCAAGCTAAAAGAAAACTTTCTAAACGTCTTTGCAGTATCATCTCACATAGGTATTTATCAATATCGGCCACAAGTACCTACCATCCTTAAGATTAATGGACCCAGTCAGTTACATTTGACACATATGTTACCACCATTTTCACCATTATCACTATTTTCACGCCTACTTCGAAAGTACAGTCTGATTTGTAATAGTGAAACTATTTTTCATATTATTTTTCTTCTTCCAAACATAAAGGGTTTCAATCCTGGCAAGTAAAAATGTGACCTTGAAATGTCACATTTTTATTCATAAGCACTTTCTGAATTTATCTTGGATATTACTCACATCGGTGAACAAAAAGCATTGTGAGGAAACCTGGACTACGACGAACGGCATTTCATACAAACTTTCAAGCCCTTGTTTTTCGAAATACATGAACCGATTTTAATACAACTTCACACGCATGAGCAGGATATAAAGGTCTAAAAACTTAGTTAAGAACATTTTCGAAATGTGTAAAAAAAAGATAACTGGATCTGTAAGGAAAATTTAAAATCGGTCTAATTTGGCTGTAACACTATTTTTCGAAAATGTTCGTAATCAACTTTTTAGACCTTTGTATTTTGCTTATGCGTACGAAGTTTCATTAAAATCGTTTCATTTATTTCGAAAAACAAGGGCTTGTAAGTTTGTATGAAATGCCGTCGCTTCCCGTCTATGGCAAGCGTGGTGATCAATGCTAGTGTCTTCTCAGTATAAGAAAAAGCCTTTCCCCTGTGGCACAACATGTGGACAGTTTGTAGTGTAAGCGATTTTACGAATCATAGTTACGAATACTTTTTGGTATCTGTATACACTGTTTCAGTCTGCAACATAAAAGTAGATTAAAAAAAAAAAAAACTAAAAGTACTTGTAAAGTCAGGATATTGAATTGTTTATCAAAATGAGAACTTAAAATTCTCCGTCTAATCAAGCTACATCTAATAATTCTTTCACAGTTATATTTTATACGAAATTACTTTAATACGGCAAAATGACATAGTGTATCTGTCGCAGCCAACTAGTTAAATTAGCCGTTCAGTTAACTGCCTGGCCTTTAGAAGTAGTGCTCGCTTCGCTTCACTCTCCAGCTCGCACGCGGTTGATTACAGTTCTAACCTAACCTAACCCATTTGTTCAGGGTGCACTGGCTTAGTTACTGCGACCAATTCGGCTCGCGCGTGATTGGTTACAGACTTCCAACCTAAACTGTATTTGAATATTTATTCAGGCCGTTAGTTGAACGGCCGCCGTTTAACCAGTTGGGTGCGACATATCGATTAGAATAAACAAATATTTGCCCAGACTGTAGGTAAGACTAGTTAATGTCCCTAATTAATGTGAACCCGCCATAAAATGACCTTTTAACCAAAAACCTATACTTACTCCGACGTACGTGAGGTAATTCTGTAGTTGGGCCCGTAAGTTGGGACATTCTGCGGTCCGTAGGGCTATTCTATAGAACCTATTTCTTTGAACGTGATCGTTAAAAAGAGCCCTTTTACTAACATTTTATATTGATGTACAATTTAGTCGACGATTGGAGTCTCTCTGAGGGATCGAATCCGGAACGAGGTGATCCGGCAGAGAACCAAAGATGACGACATAGCTCACTGAATAAGTAAGCTAAAGTAGCAATGAGCCGGCCATATTAGCCATAGACTCTATGACCGTTGGGGTATATGTGCTCTTGAGTGAAGACCGCGAATCGGCTAACGTAAGGTAGGACGCCGGAGGTGGATCGACGAAAATCGCAGAGTAGCTGGTAGCAGATGAATGAGAGTTGCTGAGAACTGAGTTGAATGGCATTGCAAGAGAGGCCTATACCCAGTAGTGAACTGCTGTAGGCTGATGATGATGATGAGTCTATACTCATTATTGTATCGATTTGAAGTGCTAACAAATATTTTCCTAAAAGCTGTTTGAAAAACCAGTCATCCATTTCATACAGTTAACTTTTTAAAAGAAAATTGGTCCGTTATTTGGAATTAGTATCAGATATACGAGTAAGTGACTGATGTCCGAGTAAGTGGGATTAAAGGGAAGCTGACCCTTTAATAGATAGAAAAGGTTATGCGGGTGATAATAACGAGGTACGAGGTCCAAGCCATTTTATTACCTAAACTATACAGCTGACTACTTAATTTTTTGGCTTGCTTCCCCTGAACATGCCAGTTACTCAGAGTGCAAGCTACTTGCATGCCATTGTGCCATAGCAACTTCAGAAAGGCAATCCATGTACTTAAAAAAACGTTCAAGTCACAATCTCACCCCAGCGACAATCATTGTCAAAACTTGTCATAAATGTAGGTAATTTAAAGGTTTTTTGACAGATTGAGACGGAGATTAGAAATACGAAAATTGCCCCTCTGATTGGCGATAACATGAGTATGTCACAATAGGCAAGCTACTTGCATACTTTATTGGCAAATTATTATAGTGTGTGAGTGCAGTACATAGTTTTAATGTTTTTTTTAGGGCTCCGTACCCGAAGGGTAAAACGGGACCCTATTACTAAGACACAGCTGTCCGTCCGTCCGTCCGTCTGTCACCAGGCTGTATCTCATGAACCATGATAGTTAGACAGTTGAAATTTTCACAGATGATGTATTTCTGCTGCCACTATAATAAAAAATACTAAAAACAGAATAAAATAAATATTTAAGGGGGCTCCCATACAACAAACGTGATTTTTTTGCCGTTATTTTATATGTAGTGTTAAATATTATATGGTGGTACGGAACCCTTCGTGTGCGAGTCTAACTCGCACTTGGCCGGTTTTTTTATGTTTTCATGATTTTTTTTTATTTAAAGTTCTTTTTTATTGTTTGTATTTCCTGTACTTCTCTCAAATAAAATAATTTTGTTTCTTTATCTGTATTCCGGGCTTTAATGACTATAACACGAGAGAAAATAATCATGAAACTTTCAAGATACGAGTAATGAATACTAAAGCAATTTCTTACAACTAACCCCGATTAAAAACGGGCACACTACATCAAGGGGCTATCTAAACTCGACCTGAATATTTCAGTAACAACTGAAAAGAGGCCTACGCTCTTTCAGGGCCCCATACATTTTTAAACAGTCTCTACTCTGATTAGATTTACTCGTAGTTATGAAACTTTGAAAGTTTATGTGTGTTATTCGAATTTTGAAATTCTACGGTTATTTTCGTTAACTTTATGGGTGGGTCCTGATACTAACAGAAATTTTCGGACGAAAGGTCAGTCATGTGAGTGGTTAATTAATAATGTTATGGCTTTAGAACCGCTTGCCAAATCTGATGTGATGGTTTATTATTCAATTCGCACGAATAGGCACATTTTGAATTTTGTGCAATGAAGTTAAGAAAAAAGTACTAGTTTCATAATATTTAACTCTTATTACTTCTGTGTGTTAGTGTCCTTTCCAAATCCAAAATGTGCCAATTCGTGCGAGTCGCCTATAGAAAAATAATACTATTTAAAAGTGACGATTAGCACGTTTGGGCGAGTAAATTCGTGCGAATCGACTAATAAACCTATGTGATAGTTACATAATTATTATCATCTAATTATTATTTGACCCATTTATTGTAGCGATATTTTACGAAGCTTTTGTTCGAAATAAGATCGGCATGATTTATTACTATCTTGGTAAAAAAACGAAGATCATTTTTAATGCGAATCACCAATTATTCTACGTGCTTTCCGCCTCTGTTGTTTTTCTCCAAAAATAATTCATTCATCAAATTGCATAATTTATGAACGATCAAAATTTTTTTAAAGTAGTTTTTTTTTCTTTTAACGTATGTCGCAGATAAATATTTCTTAACAAGGTACGTTCAAATACTTAATCAATTATATTACTTTATATAACTAGCTGACCCGACATACTATGGACTTCTTGTTAGTTTATTATTATTATTAATTATTATTTATTGAATTAAAGCCAACACGGACCAATTATAAAATAAACTAAAACAAACACACGTACACACACACGACATAACGACACGACACGACACACGACACACACGACACGACTCACGACATACGTTGTCCTGTCCAAATTTTCCAAAAAAATCCAACAGACAAAATCACATAAGTTTTTCTGGAATTTTTTAATTTTCCGGGCAACTTTTTCAATTTTTCTATACCAAAAAACCCTATACAGGCTATAATGAGGAACATTAAAAAATTAAAATCTGTCCAGACATTTTCAAGTGATGCGCTTACCACCGAACAGCATTTCATTTTTATTCATTTACAGGTAAAGCCATCTCATTTGACTAAACGAATTAGTCGATATTATTGACACTTTTGATCTCAGATTTTCGTGTTCGCCTTTCATGGCCTCGATTATATAAATTACGGAATATTTTCTAATGAGAATTGCTATTCAGTGATATATTTTTTTTATCGCATAATTTCGGCTTTTTGGGTAAAATTAAAATCTAAAATGGGTTTGAATTAATGTAAATTGTTTCATATTCAGTATGTTCTGAAGTTAATATTAATATAAAAAAAAACACATTGTTTACTTAATTTCTAAAATTGTGGAAATAGTATTGAAAATAAAGTTATTTTTTTATCTTAATATTAAATGGAATGTTATGGAAATGTATGTGTTGGAATTTAATTTGTAATTAAATAATTGTAGAGCACAATCAATATTTTTGTTAAGGTTATCTGGTTATCTTTGTCCTAACAGTTGGTATAATTATCTAACTATAGCATATCGTTGTAAATATTTATTTACATGCAATCCCCTGGACCATTACAAATATATTTTTCAGCGTAAAAATCAAGCAAAAAAAAAAGTTTACCTAACTTCCAAACTTACCTTAAACTTCCAAAACTTTTTTCTAACACCAAACACGAAAATACAAACCACTTTTAATTGTAAACTACAACCAACATACAAAGTAAGTACTTGACTTTAATCGAAGTATTTATTTATAAGTGTATTTGTAACATACAGTCCGCGGAACGTGCGAACCAAGCCACGCCGAACGCTAAACTGAAGCCGCGGTCCTGAAGACCAATTTAGCTGGACCTCCAAACTTACTCTATGCATCTCTGCATTTCCCTCAGACGTTAGTACAAAAGGGGGTGGAGGAGGTCTTGCTAAACTGGTCATAGCCCTTTGCGGGTTACGGTAATTGAATTTCAATTTACGTAAACATTGGTTGGAATTATGTCTTGGGCCTGTACACACGTAGCCATAAATATTGTTTTAAATTAATTTCTTGAGTAGGTAGTGCGTACATGTATGTTTTTGTTGAATTAGGATAAAATTGATTTATTTTGTTTTGTCACAAAATAGGAAACACTCGAAATCTGTAGAAATAGATAAGGATATAAAAAATACAACGAAAAATATTACCAAAAAATGTTCTCGTAATTTACAGAGAGAGCTCAAAATAACTTTCGAATTAATCGAAATTTTTGATGGTCAGATTATTCGTGATTTCATATTTAATCTACATTATTTCGAATTTTCTATTCCCAAGCCTTAAATTCCAGCAATGAAAAGTTGTAGGAATTTCATCATGAAAAAATGTAACAGAATAAATTTGAGGGCAATATTTCGAACCTAAAAAAGGAAGGGTTTTCCTTTAATTACATAGAATTTTCCGCGTTTGGGGGTGTGCAACTTTTTCATGCGTATGTGTGACCTACAGGATTAATATTGGCAGTCTAGCGAGACATGGGCTTTATTAGGTACAGCATTTGAATATAAGGTACGATGTACACAGAGACGACGAAATGGGGTCAAGGGACAACAAGATGACAAGAATATGGTCGCTTATCTTGCGGGGCGATAGCGTAACACACTAACAGAAGCAATGACTTTAATATTGACAGTTCAACAACATACATTCCGTTATTTACGTTGTTGAGCAGACAATTTTTTCGGACATATGAAGCAATGGATTCAACCTTCAAAATCATTGAGATTGATACATTTTGATTTATCGTGTGTTACGCAATTAGTGTACTGTTCTCGTCTAATTATTGCATGTTATCAAATAACTAAATGCGACGAAATCGACCTGCATTTATTTTACAAGCAACCTTTTCGTTCAGTGTTCATCGCGCCTTATATTCAAATTCTATAATAAAACCCACGTTTGTTATCGGTTAGAATAGACACTCGGGACTTGTTTATCTACTGGACATAGCCCTCTCCAATATCAAGCCATGTAGGCAACCAGCAACCCACTTTCAATTACAATCTGAGGATTTGAAGGAAAAATTGTAATTAATTAATTCATTGGTTTGGAAAATTCGTCTGCTCAAAACCCTAAATAACGCAATGAACTGTCAAAATTAAAGGCATTACGATCGATTGCCATTTTATGTGGGTCATGAAATTACCCCGCAGATATCCGGTACAGATGACATGACAAAATTTATTTCAGTCTTTTTCAACTCTTTTGAATGAAAACCACAACCAGCAAATAAGCCGTTAAAGCAAATAATCTCAATTGTCAAGAGAAACTCTTTCAGAATCAAATAGCTGTATCCATTTTATTCTTAAAGAGCTCTTTAAAATTCAAATTATATTCCGTTTTTCCATTCAGCATGAGATCAATCGACTAAAACCAGGCTAGGAAATAGTAGCTATGGTTTGAAGTTGTAAGAAGTAAATATCTCTCTTTTACGAGTATAACGGGATGTAAATTATGAAACGCAATTTGGACACTTTTTAGACACGAATTAATGGAGCAGAAATGACATTACATTAAAAAAAAAAATAATAATAAGTTTATTTACACATAAATCTTAATATACAAAGCTCATAAAATTGACATAGGAACATTAAACTTTGGGAAACAAAGGTTCCATGAATAGTGAAAACCCTGCTATTATTATTATTTACTATTACTTACCTATTTTACTTACATTTTTTGCTGTTCTGTACTCCTATTTAAGACTCACACTTTACGATTTAGGGTCATTCGTTATTTTGATTTTAAATATGTCATAGTGTCACATAATTTCTAGTAGGAGTTTTTTTTAAGTTTTTTTGCTTGTGTTTAAATATTCTTGTAATTTGTTATTATTTAATTGTGCTTGTGTGTGCTGTACTACGTGTTAAGGCTCATCACATCCATGTACTATAATACAATAATATAGAAAACTGTGTACAGCAAAGTTTTTCCACTTGAGTTCTTAGATTTCTTCCAAATAAACACTTAACAGTATTTCCTGTATTTTCGCTCAACAGACCTCCCCAACATTATGCCTTTTATATGCACTAAATAAATGGTTTATCTATTTCCTGTTTTGCTAATCGTACTCATCCTCACAACTTTCTTTTTATACAAATCGCTTGTATGCTGATCAAATGCCAAACCCATATCAAGTCTATTCTATTTCTGTAGCTATTATTATGCAGGTAACATGATAATAGGTTGTGTTGCAAGCAGCTGTCAACGTTTTACTGTACGACAGCCAATTTCCTTTCTTTCGCCTTTTGCTACATGACATGCGAATAAGGCACTTGTCCCACCCGGCAGTGCTTAACGAGAAGCGAGAAGAGCTAGTAACTAGCAGCGAGTGGAGACGAGCGATTAGGGATGCCACGCTTGGTAGCATCCCTAATAAAATTATATTGAAAAAAGTAAAATAAAAAAGGCGCTCGTGGCTAAGTAATAACAGTCGCTCGGGTCCATCGATCAGGACGCTTGCCGCGGTTAATCCGTGAACCTCGTTAGATACCGAGACCCCGCCGTGCCTTTGAAAGCACGTTAAGCTGTTGGTCCCAGCTGTCATTCTTGGATCTTTGACAGTAGTCACTGGACGTCAGAAGCCTGAAAGTCTGACAGTCTTACCAAGGGGTATAGTGTTACCCAGTAACTGCGTTGTGGACGTCAGATAGACAGTCTCTCCAAGTAAAATACTCATCAGCAATAATTCAGCTGCATCCGGTAAGACTGGAAGTCTAACCCAAAAATTGTTGTGTAATATTATTGTAATAATAATAATAACCTCTGCGAGTTCGCTTCGGCCCCTCGTACGCCTTCCAAAGGAGCGGGACCTCATGGTCCCGACACAATATGTAACATTAAAAAAAAAAAACTTTGATTTGGGTGTTATAGACCCATAGAAACATTAACCTAGTACCTAAATGTTTCATAAAATTTTATAATTTGCCATGACTCGCCACACCTACACAAGACATGACCCACTGATTCTGAAAGGGACAGTCAAAACGTTCAGCTATTTATTTATTTATCCATTTATTTCAGGCATCAAGGCCCATATAAACACATACAATTTGATACAATATTAATATAAGTAACTTAAAAATACTATAAATACATACAACATTTTACTAAAAACTAACACTCACATACACGAAGTGCCTGCGTCGTGTTTCGCTGACCGGTGTCATGTAGCGGGCCACGAAACCGGCGGTACACAACACAGAACTCTTCCTTGAGGAACTTCAGAATGCCGATGTTGCTACCGTATACGGGCCATCAGGGAAGCTGGTTTTTTACACATGATGGCCTGGAAACCATCAGTGTACGCTTCAGCAAACATCCCAGACCCTCTGCACCGCCACGGCAGACCCAACAACATTCTGAACGCATTATTGTACTGAGTGCGCGTAATACCTTACATAGGTTCCTTGTCCTGAAAAAATGATTAATTCTTAACACTCAACATCCTGCCTATATACCCCGCAGAATTAGGCAGAGGTGCACCTATAGTAGTCATCATCATCGTTTCAGCCGAAAGACGTCCTCTGCTGGACATAGGCCTCCCCCAAGTACCTCCACTTCGACCGGTTCTGTGCTTCTCGCATCCAACGGGTTCTTGCGGCTTTCACAAGGTCATTGGTCCACGATGTGGACCGATACGTCTTAAGGTACGCGGTCGCCACTCCAGAACCTGTCGGCCCCATCGGCCATTTGTTCTGCGAGCAATGTGCCCTGCCCACTGCCACTTAAGTTTGGTAATCCTTATATATTTTAATTCTATAGTACCTATTAATATTTAGAAGTGGTGTAATTCTTAATTCATTTAGTTTTAATTGTATTGGGTTGGCTTAAATTGGCCGAGCTAACCAAAACAGAACACTAAATCTCCAGAGAACCGTTAAATTAATCAATTTAATTGAACTGAATTGAATTTATTGTGTTCATACGATTGGCAATAGCCCAGATTCCTAAAGTTATTAGAAATAGAGGTAGCTTTATTTAACGAGCCAATGAATTCATGCAATTAAATTGTTTTGCTTGTATCGTTGTTGCTTTAAGAGCCAAATCCAAGTAAGTATGTGCAAAACAAAGATAGATAGATAACAAGATAGATTCACTGCACACAAAAGACAAAGCACAACACACAAAAGCACAATTAAATGCTAACGAATTGCAAGAATATACAAAAAAGGTGCCAACATTTAAAACAAAATTTAAACGCACTAAAACAAATTAAGTGACACAATGAAGACATATTATGACACTTTGAATCATAATCATAAAGTTTATTTGTGAAACATAGGTATACAATAGGTCATACATATAAAATAGTACGCTATGTTTTGTCTTAAGACATGCAAAGTAAATAAATGTGCTAAAAAATGTCATTAATAATAATAAATAATAATAATATTTATATAGTTGCACCATATAGGAGTCCAGCTCAACATGTGTCAGGCAAATGTATCTACCTGTCGCTGATATTCTGCTAACCTGCGGTGACATATGGACGTCGAGCGGATGAGATAGATTGGTGTTGTGACAAAGTGAAAACTTTGTAAGTATACCCGCAACTTAAATTATGTATTATACAATAAAGTTTTACAATAAGTAACGTTTTTGTTCGTTGATGTTTTGACTGTGTTTTGATTACTTGATTATTCATAAAGATATATGTATGTCGGCGTTCATTAGAATGTCATTGTCGAGAGTGACAGATTGTCAGCGTCACTCTAGCGGAGCGTCGAGTCTATGGTAGCGGGGCGGCCATCTTAGGATTCACTTCATTGAGAGCGGTCGCCAGCGCACCACGTTTTCGACGAATCGCTATCCATCGCCTTAATCATAGTGTATTTTAAAGTGATAAGTGTTGATCAGAATATCAGTGATTATTATTTACGCAATTGCTGAAATATTTCAATGTTATAGAAGTAAAATCGTTTAAGTTTCAAAGACAATACGTTTAATTTAAATTACCCTGATCCACATACCCACATTGCAAGATGGATTCTGATGAAGGCCGTCCTGAGCTTACATGTAGATAAATAATTAAATACACTTACGATAGACGAGACAATAGCGAACAACATCAAAATCTAGTTGGTATTGTCTTCAGGGGGCCTAAAAAGGCCACTTTGGCAGAATCATAAAACAATTCACATCACGCAATTCATCTGTTTGACAGTTTCACACCTATATATCCCTGAAGGGTTAGGCAGAGGTGTACCTGTAGCATTTTATGAATCTCCATACAAAACTGTCATACAGATGGAATTGCGTGATATGTATTGTTTTATGATTCTGGCAAAGTGGCCTTATTAAACCCCAGGGCACACCTCGCTCAGTACACAGTCCGTTCATATTTATTTTACCTCTAATAGTAGCAACCTAAAAGCATCCTTATTGTAACGAGAATAAAGATCACAATGATTTTGACAGACTTGACAGTGGCAGCAACCCAACAGCAACCTTATAAGAATGAAAATAAAGATTACTGTGATTTGGCCGTGATGCAAAATCAGAGGTAAACTAAATGTGACTTCTTTTTTTGAACATCACTCCAATAGTAGAGGTTAGAAAAGACTAAAATATCTTCATTTTGCATAAAATATGGTACATAAAAGGTCTTAAATATAAATAGTTCCACATATTTTGCTTTCTTATTTCAGCACGCAAAAAATACTTTAAAATAAAATTATATTACTATAGTCGGACTTTTAATTAGCTGCAATAAAATGACAGCTTATGTGTTAGGTACTTAAATGACTGAAATTGGCGTCTTTTTGTTTTTTCGCGGCCATCAACCAAATCTTGTTTTTCTGGTAACAAAAGTAACTTATTTGACATGCATATCTCTAAACGCTGTCCGAAATGAGTTATTAAGAAGTGTCATTTTAAGTCTAATGTCTTTGTGAGCTAATGAAAAGTCGCAGTATAGATAGGCTGCCTTTTCATTGTCTAAAACTCTTCCAATACTGTACAAAGCTGCGGATATGATTTCAGCAATTTTCTCCAAACCGTAGCACGAGAACATGACTAAGCCTAACTCCATTATAATACATGGTCTGTATTCACGCCACATTGCCCAAAGTTACTTTAACATTACCTGTATTGGAACCGGTCCAAACCAGTTTGGACTACAGCCTGTATAATGTACAAAATACAATTACTTATTAAAATCACCATTTACTTACCTACTGAAGGTTTTAATTTTCTACGTTTTAACGACGTACGCAGTCTGGCATTGTTTTCTCACCAAACAATTCGGATTTCAGCTAAAATTAAAAAAAAAATGAATGAAGATAAATTAAATGATTTCTGGAAGACTTTTTCATCGGGACGTATGGAATGTCTTGCCTTTTGGAAGGGATAGGTACAGTCAACAAAACAGATAAGTACGCAGGATCGTCGGATATAGTACTAGATTAAATCCAATTTTTTTGTTAATTTTCACATTCCAGAGTGCTTTTTTGCACGATTTATTCCGGTCTGATCCCCTGACCCCTCCCTCCACCCTCCCCTCAAACCCCTGCTAGTTCTTCTTCTGTTTCAAAAATTTCTTTCATTTTTATAGTTCAAGAGGAATCCAGTAAGTCATGTTTCATTTATGTTATACGAGTACCTACAGTTAACTATTGTTTCATTCATGTTTTACGTGCTCCTACAATTTCATCTACTAACTTACTTCAATAATCTCTATTTGACTGTCAAGAATATAATTTCAAGATTAAACTGAGAATCCATACTTCCATACTAATATTATAAATTCGAAAGTCTATCTGTTTGTCTGTATGTGACCTACCTTTTCACGCCTAAACCACTGACCGGATTTCGATAAAATTTGGCAGAGAGATAGACTGCATCACGGGGAGAACATAGGATAGTTTTTATAGACATACTTCGCGGGCGAAGCCGCGGGCGGAAGCTAGTTATATATAAGGTGTTTAAAAATTAACCTTACAAACTTTAAGATGTGCTTTAGACTATCGAACTGAACAACTTTCACTATGGGACCATCTCTGAAATCACGAAAAAAAAATCTGCTGTTTCATACAAAAGTTCAATACCTACTTGACCAAAATGTATGAAACAGCTGTTTTATTTTTCGTGATTTTGGCGTTGGTCCCATAGTGAAAGTTGTTCAGTTCGATGCTCTTAAGCACGGCTTAAAGTTTGTTAGGTTAATTTTTTAACACTTTGTATATTACGATAAAAATTTTATAAAGACTTTCAAACTTCTTGACGTTACACGTCTCCAAATCCAAAGTAATGTTACTCACTTCCGCATCTTCAACGTCAACAAATCGTCTACAAACACCAAACAACTTTCCCTCACATTACATTCACTAAATAATAATAAACATAATAAATGTGCTTCCTTCCTTCGCCTAAGGCTCTCACACACGACACCGGTATGTCGTCTTCCCAGCGTAGTTCGCTGAAACATCTAATTTCCGCACTCCCAACTAGGCGCTCATTTATGTAATGCTTAGGCTGATGTCACACGCTCCACGTTTTGTTTATTTATTTAATGTATTTCATTCGGCATCTTTCACTCGAAATGAAACGTGGGAATACAAAAATGCATCTAAAGTGTCGTTTGAATTTATTGGTGAACCAATTCAACAATGTGTTGGATTTTAGCATCTTTCACTCGCGCTGCGAATGATCAAAATATTATACCAGTCGTAGAAAAAGAGTAGATGAACGTCATTTTGCCTATGTGAACGTGAAATGGAATAAAAATTAACACTCACTCGAATGAATATTCTGCCGTCATAAGGAAAAAGGGCACAATTTTTTTTTTCCGAAATTGAGTTGTATACTTTTCGGAATCAGAAAAAAGGCCCGATTCCGAATAAGTACCTATACAACTCAATTTCGGAAAAAAATTTAGTTGTGTCCTTTTTCCTTATGACGGCAGTATTCACCCGACTGAATCGTCTGATATCAGCCTTATAAACCATCTCAAGAGCTGTATTTATTTAATGTTCTTCGCTAATAATCCAGTGTGCCAGTATTTGCGGACGTTCTATTTTGCCGTACTAAGCTCAAAAGCGGTATCTCAAAAAGAATCGTAATGTTGATTCTTGTAGCATCGGATAGCTTAAAGAAGTACACATCCAATGAGCTAAGCCAAATAGCGGTATCTTAATTAAAAAGCCCTTAGAAAAGTGTTCTTTATCTCAGCTTTACTTCAAATCTCTAAGAAAATAAAAGCAAAACTTAAATTTTCTCGAAACTAGCTTTTCCTGAGATACCGTACCGCTTTTGCGCTTAGCACGGCAGTATAGTAGTGTCGAAATTGGGGGATGAACAATGGTAAAAACTTTTTCATCGCGTTTTGATATGAACTTTCGTTGTGAGATAGGTGTTGCAAATTTGTTGGATGTGTGTGTTTAGAACAGTTTCTATGGTCTATTTTAGTAAGAACTTATGGGTCCATTGTGTGTACGTGTTAGCATTTATTTGGCCTTGTAAAGAAGTTTAGGATTGTGGTCTTAAATCTTCGTTTCTTCGAGCCCTAATGGATTTTAGTCGATTAATGCAGAAATGTATCTTTTTTTTGTCGTGGCGACGTATTTATAAGCTACGTCATTAATTAGCAAGCTTTTCTGTAAATACTTCATCCTCCTTCTTGCGTAAACCCTCATTATTAATCATCGCCATTATTTCTCCTCATTATTAAATTGAAGACAAATTCAAACGAACAAAAAAAGACTCGGAATTCTTTTAATTTTCCTTAAATTAGTTTCTCCATGATGGGGTCTTTGCCTTGAACATTTCAGGATGCATAAAATGCTACATTATGCTCAAGGGACCAGACCCAAATTGTGGTGAGAGAAAATGAGGCCAAGTGTTTATTTCGGTGATGAAATTGCATACTTAATGTAGCACATAACTTTTTTATTACATCGTTTTACTGGTCGAAAATGTTTACGAATTCCAACTGCAGGCCTATATTGGTAAAAAGTTACACTCCGTATCTAACGTAGCATAGGACTTAAGAGGCACTTTATTCCTTTAACAACATTTACGATTTCTATGAAAAATGTCCAACCAACAATAAAAAAAAAATCGTTATACCTACCTAACCGCACGCAAAGTACCTTTAAGAAAAATACTTGGATAAGGTACTGAACCTTTTTCCCACAGGTATCATAAAAAGCGGCTAAGGGGTAATGACAGCCATATTTTTATTACCTTTGATATAGTTCCCTCTGTCCACAGTGCATTTAAATCTCAAGAAAATTACCATTATCTAGGCAATGGAAGAATTGGAACTCTGTCTTCAAGCGATGTTTTATTTTTAAAAATCTTGACAGCATGGTCGTCTGATGGTATCGTAATGGCTCAGTGGTTAGGGCCTCACCTATCATGCGTGAGGTGGTTGTGGATTTAAATCCGGGTTTTTAAGGTAAATGTTGACCTCAATAAAATCGGTCAAGGAAAATATCGTAAACCTATACAAGGTCTGAAATCGCTAAGCTGCCTTGAGCAAGCGTAGTGATCAATGTTCATGTCTTCTATATATAAGAGGAGGTCTTGCCCTGCAGTGAGATTCTTATTGTTCATGTAAAACACACCTGATATACAATAAAGAATTAAACTGAATTATGATCAGTATTTTGTAATCCTTTTTAATTTTGTCAACTCACTTCATTATCAAATAGACTACACACTATCCCCTTACTAATAAACGTATTATATCAGATGAATAGTTACACACCGATTCCTCTCTTTCAGTCGTAAGTAATTTGCCTTTCGAAAGAAGAAGACAAAACGTTGTGTAATTATCCAGACGATATACAACGTTTATTAGTACCTAAGGGGGTATCAAAATAATTCGAGTCGAGCAAGATACATTTACAGCTATACTCAACCACAGATAATATAATAATCTAGACTCAACACAGTTCAGCTAAATATACTCGTGAATGTGCTTGTAAACGACAAATTAAGCGAATCTAAACTACGGGAACATGCAATACAGTTGCCTTAAGGTTATGGGCGATCATAGACGAACTTGCACAAGTCGATGACAGCCAAGTTACTGTCTCTAGTGTATGTAAGTCAGTTGCTGTTGATAATTTTATAATAGGTATTCGACCACAGACTGTATTCGACCAACAGATGACCTTGTGAAAACCGCAGCAATCCGCTGGATGCGCGAAGCACAGAACCGGTCGAAGCGACGATGCTTGGGAGCCGAAGTCCAGCAATGGATGATGATGATGATGTATTCGATCCAACAACATACGTAATCTGTAAACACAGAAACTTGCCTTTGCTTTGTTTCTGGATTACTATATAGAGGGAGAGGACTGCAAAGGAAGATTCACTATTAGTAGATAAACCTACATCGTCACTAGGCCTGTCAAATATACGGCTACCATTATTGAGCGTAAGATGACTTCAACATGTTAGAGACATTCCGGGTATGTATCGCCTTTGCTGTTATTGAATTGCAGTCGGTTATAAATTATCTATTGACTGCCTCGTTTTGCCGAAAGTATCAGCATCAGTTCCTAATACTTTTGTTGATACTAGCAATATTCGTATACCTACGAACGTGCGTCTTGCCGACCCCACTTATTATGTTCCGTCTTCAATCGACGTCCTTGTTGGTGCGGAAGTCTTTTGGGGTATCATAGGCACTGGCCGTATCGCATTAGGTACTCATATGCCCACTTTGCTTGAGTCAAAATTAGGTTGGCTCATTTCGGGTGCATATCATCAGTCTGATTCCTCTTCACATGTTTGTATGCACACTAATAACTTACACGTAGATTTAGATCGGTTTTGGGAGTTAGATTCTGTGTCGTCTATACACAAACACTCCGGTGAAGAGAGATCATGTGAGCAACATTTTATAGATACCACATATCGCAATTCTGATGGGCGGTTTGTGGTAAGTATTCCCTTCAAAGAGTCACTAGACGTATTGGGTGATTCATATTTGATGGCTAAGCAGCGATTTCTATCTCTTGAACGTCGTTTGGGTAGAGATCCTCGCCTTAAAAGCCTATATGTTGACTTCGTTAATGAGTACATAGAGCTGGGACACATGTCTGAATCTACTAGGCGCCCGCTCGACTCAACATGTTCAAACTATCTGCCACATCATGGTGTTCTGAAGGAGTCAAGAACCACCACCAAGTTAAGGGTAGTTTTTGACGCTTCCGCCAGAACTACATCAGGTAAGTCCTTCAACGAAATACAGATGGTTGGTCCCCCTATCCAAGACGATTTGTTATCTATATTGCTTCGATTCCGTCAGCATAAAATTGTCATAAGCGCGGACATTGAAAAAATGTATCGACAAACTCTTGTTCACGACAATAATCGTCCTTTACAAAAAATCCTTTGGAGGGCAGAACCAACTCATTCGTTGAAGGAGTACACGCTTAATACTGTCACTTATGGCACGGCATCAACACCCTTTTTAGCTACCAGGTGTTTACTTCAACTGGCTGAAGAGTGCTCAGATTCGTCAACAAAGTTTTCGATAGCACGTGACTTCTATGTGGATGATTACTTGTCCGGTGGATCATCTGTTTCAGAAACTTTAGAAAAAAGCCGCCGTGTTAACGATGTGCTTCGGTCAGCAAAGTACAATCTTCGGAAATGGCGATCCATTTCCAGTCAGCTGTTGCTCGCCTTCATGCACGGCTGCGCTTGCGCGTTTTGTCACCTCTCTTGTATACATTTTAACCGACCGCTTGTAATATCTTTTCTTTTCTTCAGCATTATATTTCTTATTATACAGTCCGCTATCCTTTCATTTTGCCACCACGATCTATCGTCGCGTTCATCTATACTTACTAAAAATAAAGCTTACTAGGCTAACTAAGCTTACTATAAATAAAGCTGAAGAGTTTGTTTGTTTGTTTGTTTCAACGCGGTAATCTCTGGAACTACCTGTCGGATTTAAGAAAATATTTTTGCATTTGATAGCCCGATTCTTGAGGAAGGCTATAGGCATATATTTAACATCACGCTAGAGGACCCTTAGGGACCAAGAAAAAAAAAAAAGTCTGAAAGATCCCTAAGCGAAAATGAAACGATGCGTCGGAGGAACAAGAAATTTCACGCGGACGAAATCGTAGGCAGGAGATAATTTAGAATAAAATATACTTTTTATAGCAGTTTTACAAAAAATCTGCACATAGTATTATATTTATAAACTAGATGAATTTCTCCGAGTGCCGTGCCGAGAACTTTAATCGGCAGTAATTTACCGTCTGACGTATTCACTGAATTCACTGATGGTCTGCAAAAGGCCTTACCCGTTGCTAAGCTAACCGTTACTTAACTATATATCAGGGATTAACGATGTCTCGAGGGGCTATGGGCCCGGGTGGTAACTGAGGTTTGATCCCCTTGAAAATTTGGTTGGATTTATTATTCAATTAACGTCGAATTTTAGATGAACGTGACCTGTTACGATATGTGTAGCTGTTATTTATTTAAATTTTTTACGGGTTATACTTAATTTCGAAAGTCGAAAAGGACGTTTGATGTATTTGCTTTTTTTTTCTTTTTTTTATTGCTGAATAGGCTCTTGACCTCGATCACGCCTTATGGAAATCGATGGACGAGGTCTATGATGAAACGAGCGTGCCCAGAAGATTCCTAAGGCACTGAAACTCCTACATATCGACGGAACACAGCAGGCTGCTTGACTCGCAAACCAGGCGAGCGTTAGCTCAACCACTGCAAAGGAAGAATTGGCCAGTTAAATAAGGTATTTAGTGTGACTGTCAAGGATGCGCCGAGCGCTCGGTTCAGTTGACTAACTGGTGGAACAAACTGCGCTACACGAGGAGGCTTCTTCATGCATCTCAATTTGCTTAGCTTAATTAATTTAGCACTTTATGTCGCCCAACTATTGGGTTGTGATATTAAAATTTGAAAACACATTTGCTCAAGTATTGAAACATAAGTACATTTACATCTCGATTTCACGGAGATCCGAAGAAGAGCGAACCTTACCGACATAGCCGCGGTGATTGCACGAAGAAAGTGGAAATTGACGGGCCACATGGGACGTAGAACAGATGGCAGATGGGGTTGAACAGTGCTGGGTACTGACTCTCGAATATAATTCCGATAGATCGACATTGGAATTGTCAGTCAAACGACTCACTGAGTCTAGCCAATCCCTGAAGTTTAACTCAACCAACTGACGTTTGACCAATGTCGATCTATCGGAATTATATTTAAGAGTCAGTACCTTGGACTGGAGACAGAGACCTGATAGTAGAAGTGTGGGCAGACAGCCGATGAGGTGGACCGACGACCTGGCCTAGGAAGGCTAGAGACAGAGAAGATTAGCGTGCATTGCAGGATGCTTACACTTAGCATTGGATGGCGAAAAGCAAAAAAAGCAGAAGAAGAAGACATTTGTAAAATGTCTATTTTGTCTGTAATTTATATGGTGTACATAATAAAGAGTATTCTTTCTTTCTTTTGCTCAAATAAGTACTGTAAGCTTAAATAATGTATTTTTTTTAAATAATTTATAAAACAAAACCTCCTTTAACCTTTTTTTTTTCTGTTTGGCGCCGAGTCTTTCTATGCCTTTGTGCGCCCGCTTTGTCTTTTATGTCATACTCACAATTAAATGGGTAGTACTTACAGACCAGATTTATTTTTATTTTTACCCGACTACGGCGAAGCTAAAAGGAGGGTTATGATTTGGACCGGTATTTTTGTAGGTATGTCCCCTCATAATCCTTCATAATTTCTAAACTACTTATAATTTGACAAATGGTATCGTTGGAAGCGTCTTGATCGTCCGCTCGCTATAGGCTATGTGACGTCACATTATATTTCGAATAAGGCTTATGACTACGGCTATCCTCTGAACATCATTAAATACATTAAAATATACGTTTGTCTATTTAGGGCTGATTTATTAGACCGTGCAGGAAAATATCGTGAGGAAACGTGGACTCCATAGTCTAAAGTATTAAATACTCAATGGCTCATTCCTTCTGAAGATATGCCCTTTTTTTTAAGTCAGGGAAATTGAAAACCAACATCCGATCTTCAGATCACATAAAAGATGTATCTATCAAATGGCTATAACACGGAAAATTTACGTAGGGTGTCAGTTTACTTCATAATAAAATTTCCCCGGCTTTACTTTTGCAGTAAACATAAAAAGGTCAGTCACAAAAGCCTATCGCAGTCCACTGCTGGACATAGGCCTCTCTCAAGCTGCGTCACAACACCCTGTCCTCCGCCTTCCGCATTCAGTCTGTCCCAGCCAACTTCTTACGCTACAGAAAAAGGTACCTACAGGCTGATAATCTATTAGAACGCTATTCCCAGCATCCAAAGATGAATTTTTGATTTATTGATTGCACTTGGCATCTCAACGTTCAAACTTTAAACAAACGATCTAATTAGTTTTGTGAGCTGGCAATCAAGAGTTATTCTGATCAATTAGCAGATGAGTTCCAAATTAGCTTCGTACGCTTTACCTACCCTAATTATCACATGACAGGGAGATATGTTTCAGCCTTTTCACGTTAAGCTAAAGTTATAGGCACATTAGGAGGGTTGAAGTAGCACTTATCTCGTAGGTTATTAGGCTCTATATTTTATTCTTTTAGGTTACTCTGTGAAAGTCTAGAATAAATAATTTAATGTATTGTCTATCCTAAATACGGGGTTAAATTAAATTAGCTAGCAAAACTCTGCAGACGCGATGGGTACCGACATTTAAACATGATAAAATAAAAATAACAATGATTTAATATATTTTTTGGGGTCATCGACCGCTGGTAGTTTTGTTACTTTAATTTTGAGTTGAGAAAAGCTGTTTTCTTTTATTATATCCTGTTATGATATCGAAACCCATCACTTCTGTGAAGTTTCCCAAAATGACACACATTTTTTTAACTGACATTTCTAGTTACTTGACTCTAACTGCGGTCGATGACCCCACAAAAATACAAGGGCTAGGACAGGGTTTGAACCACTTAACCCCCCCCCCCACCCTCCTGGCTACGCCAGTGATTTTTAATACTGTTTTCACTTCGGTACAATTTTTAAATCCATGTTTCACTAACGCAGCATAGTGCTGCACTGAAAAATAAAATACTGCACAAAATAAGGATGCCACATGACATCACCGTAAAAGCGTCACTCTTTAGTCTAAATAAAAACGTATGTACAAGGTGAAGTAAGTTTCACGGCTCGTTTAGCTGTGTGAAAGAGATGCGCGATGCAGTGTGGCGAGCAACGGCCAGTAATTAAAGTAATGGCTGTGAGTAGGGTTGCCAGTTGTCAGAATTCTGGCTAGGCAAGGGAAGTCCTTGGATTTAGTCTCCTATTGCCCCATGGGAGACGAAAGGCGTCTACAATGGGACTAAAATTGAAAGCTCTTAAAAATCACAATGTTTTTGACAGACTTGTCACAGGCAGGAACCGAACAGCAACCTAATTATAATGAGTATAAAGACATTGTCATTTGTTTGTCAAAGGGTCGATCAGTCAGAAAGATGAAGCTGGTTGCTCATTTCAAACCGTAGTAGGTACCTATGGAGAAGAACGGGCAAGAAAGTCCACGGACATTCTTTTAAATCATAAAATTGTTACAAAAAATATTCAAAAGTGTGGTAGCCCTACGCATTCACATATTACGTTTCAATGGATGCGGCAATATCCGTATAGACTATAAAGAATTTTATCCGTTTCATTAATTAGTGACGTGTCGAAGTGCGGCGGGGATTATTGGCGACAGATTAAGGCCAGCTAGCTAGGTGAGAGAGGGTGTTTCGAGGCAGATTTTTATACTGACAAAGAGATTCATCCTAACTAATATTCTAAATGCGAAAGTAAGTTAACAACATTTACACGCACTTATATTTTTTTCAGTTTGTAACATTTTCGAAATGTCCTATTTAAAAAAAGATAACTGGAAATCTATGTTTTCATGGAAAATTTAAAATCGGTATTTTTGGCTGTAAATCAATTATTCGAAAATGTTTTATATCTACTAAATTTTTAGACCTTTGTATCCTGTGCGTATGAAGTTTCATTGAAATCGATTTATTCATTTCGAAAAAAAAGGGCTTGAAAGTTTGTATGAAATGCCGTACGTCGTAAACGCTCTTAAGTTAGTCTGAAAGATTTTATCTATGAATCTTCGTAGAGTAAAAAAACATAATTAGCCTATAACGTTCCCACAGCTGGGACACAGGCCTCCTGTCAGTGAGAGGGAGTGGGCCGTAATGCACCACGCTGAACCAGTGCGGTTTCCTCACGATCTTTGTTTTCCTTCACTGTTTTAACACTTTCGACTCCGCCCACTTTTCATAGAGCTCATACGCCATGCCGCCATACATATTGCAAATGGACCCTCCAGGAGGGTCACCGGCATTACGTTTGCGCTAAAGTGAACCCTCGAGGAGGGTCGTCGGCATTAGGTTTGAAACCGTATTGTAAAACACTATAAAAAGAAGTAAATTAGTGTTTTCAGAACGTCTTGTTGCTTTAATTAGTATCTCTGGGGGTATTTACATGTGCTAGTGGCGTGAAGACGTCAAATATAAAAAATAAAAAAATGAAGAAAAAGTATAATCGCTCGCTTTGATCCCGTGACAGGGGTGTCCAACCTCTTCTGAAATTTTCATGCAATGTAATATTTTTTTAAACAGTTACATTATGATATATTAATATTTTTTTAAGTAATAAAACGTTATTATTTTGTAACAGCTTATTAACTTACGACTTACGTATGTGTGCCTCGGCTTCGCCTCGGCCCACATTTACTGCACGTTCCTCCATCAATGCCTAGTTGTGGCCAAGGCTTGTAGTATAGTACTTTTCTCAAATAATGCGCGGAAATTAAAATACAATTACTTTCAAAATCAATGACGAACAACGCACAACAATAATTTTTCCCGCGTTAAAGTGATAATTTGTTTTTTTTTTACTTCCTTGGTTGCCATGTTTTGGAGTAAAAGATCGTTCCATTTTTAAATAACACGACATATATGAGTTTACCTACTATGTTTATTTGGCCGCTAAACCAGGACAGATATGGATTTTCATACAACTTTTGCCGGCCGCTGCTCGCATGTATGTGGCCAGGGGGCCTAAAACGGCCACTT
This sequence comes from Gortyna flavago, assembly GCA_963669345.1. Lineage (NCBI taxonomy): Eukaryota > Metazoa > Arthropoda > Insecta > Lepidoptera > Noctuidae > Gortyna > Gortyna flavago. The sequence goes on from OY770148.1 coordinate 5,720,997, forward strand.
TGGCAGAATCATAAAATAATTCTTATCACGCAATTCATCTGTTTGACAGTTTCACACCTATATATCCCTGAAGGGTTAGGCAGAGGTGTACCTATAGCATTTTACGAATCTCCATACAAAACTGTCAAACAGATGAAATTGCGTGATATGAATTATTTCATGATTCTGCCAAAGTAGCCTTTTAGGCCCCCTGTACAGCAATTTCGATTTATCTCAAAAAAGGTTGTCAAAATAATGCTCAAATTTCCAAGCATTTTTGAGAAAAGACATTTTTTTTAAATTATGTAATTTGCCCACTGACCAGAGGGGCAATTCTCGTAATTTTAAGAACGTTCACAGTCTGATCTCAGTCTCAATCTGTCAAAAATACCTCTAATTTCCATACATTTTGACAAGTGTTTGACATTTGTTTGTCGCTGAGATGAGACTGCGACTAGATTTTGAACGTTTTAAATTACGAGAATTGGCCTTCAGGTATTATACAAGCTTGTTTATTAGAGGTCAGTGATTTTGCCATACTGACCGGTGATTGAGCTAAAGAAAATTAAATGTTATTTCAAAGCAATAAGACTATATTTTAAATGCATAAAATAGTGTTACGGTCAACACGATTTTCTTAATAATAATAGAAGTTAGCTTTAAAAAAAATTTTTTGGTCATTGTATTATGCTTTCAACTCAATACCTACTCTAATTGGGGTGTATGAGGTCTTGCGTTAATTATGTTACACATTGTATACATGACCACAGATAATATAATACTCTAATGACAAAACCAAACGACTTGTATGTAGCGAAGTATGCTCCTGAAATGAGCAACTGTACAAACGAACGGACTGACAGTCAAACAAAGTTGCACCATGGGTGTTCGTTTTTACCCTTTTGATACGGAACCCTGAAAAGCTTCTATTTATAAACTCATCCTCATAATTTATAATCTCAAAATAAATATGTTTATTTTTAGGGAATATTTGTACCTAAACGTAAAACGGTTTACCATCCCTGAAATATGGGCATCCTGGCGCCCAATTATTTTTGAAAATAAAAATGCTGGTATTTGAAAACCAACGATTATACTAATAAATCTTGTTAAAATATACGACAAATTTTATTTTCATAGTTTATAATGCTATATTCGCGAAGAAAAACGTACATTTAAAATGAGCCCTCCGCGAGGGCTCCCGGCATCCCATATGCGATTTGAGTGAACCCTCCAGGAGGGCTCCCGGCACTGAACGTGTTAAGAGCATAGTCTAAAATTTATATACAAGCTCATAGAACGTGATGGTTTCAGATTATATACCTACTTTACTTGCGAACAATATTCGTATCACAGTACCTTTCTACTTTAAATAAATAAAACTTTTCAAACATTCCGCGAAAAAATTCAGTATTTTTTTACCTTCACAGGCCCACAGTCCATATTTTACCAGCAACATTCACAAAAGTGCTCATCAATCATCATTTTTTTAAATGAGCAGAACTCGAAAAGGTTTCTCTCTTCTTTGTTTATGCGTATTTGTCTGTTTCTTTCAATGTTTCTATTAATAAACAAAACAGGGACCGTATTTTTTCGCATTATATAGAGTGTTTGCTTTCGTCTGGTAATCACATGCAGAAGATGCCACACTGGTTTACCTCGCGGGCTGCTTGGGGGTTTACCTCAATGCCTGGCATTTGCGTGCGTGTCTATTAGCATGAATTTGTTTTACATGGAGATGACATCAAGGTAGCGAGCTAAACGTAGAGAGTATCGCAGTGAGGCATCTTCCCCATGTACAGTCAACAAAAGAGATAAGTATACAGGATCGTCAAACAGCTCATTTATCAAATGAAATTTCAGTCGACCACATCCATCGGTTTCTTACTAAACTTCAACTATATCCGACGATCCTGCATACTTATCTCTTTTGTTGACTGTACATAATTACCTTAAGAGGACTACTACCATACCTATAGTGAAGCAGAACAACTTTAATTGATTTTAACGCAGGATTTTAGGAGTGTTTTGGCGCCAGTGAACATGCAGTTTTTTAACATTACTGCAGGTCGTGGTACACACCTTTCATCAGGGGTCAGGGGGGGTTGGGTAAGGCATGATACCTAGATGTCAAACTACTAGTCTACATTTCAGCATGTTTGTTTCCCCTAAACACTGGGTTGAATATTGCTCATGATTGCATAGATTTAAAAGCTACTACAGGGTCTTCTGCCTGTACTAAACTGTGTGTTAAGCTGCGTTCGGCGTTTGAAATTCCGGTATTTTTGGGAACCGGTACCATTGGCCTTGGTTTGATACCGGTACCAGAGTAGTACCTATATTATTGATACCAGTAAGACGTAGAACCTGTATTATCGATATTTCTAGTCAGTATCGGTGCTGCACCGGTACCAAACTAATATTTCCGTAAGTTAGAGTGAGAAAACTGATATATTAGGATAGATAATACGCATGAAAAAATCTTCATGATTGGCAATCTTGCGAGATTTGTCGTACAAATATGACATTTCTGTAACACCTTGGACACCTGAATTCGGTACCGGTACTTGTTAGGTGAGGTACTGATACCCGCATGGAACCAGTACTCAGGTATCGAAACCGCTAAGTAAGTACCGACACAAAACCTGTTCTTTTGGTACCGGTTCCATGCTCTGGCTGCGTTAAACATTTTTAAAGTCGCCAGCATGTACATTATGCTTTTACAAAAATGTCGCCAAAGTCAACAAACACAGTCTATCTAGACCATCCAGACTGGAAGTTTGCAAGCCAGTCCATTTTTCCATTTTAGCCAGTTTCCGCGGCCGCCACTAACGACCACTGAGCACGCTCTACAACAAAGATGGTCACCTATCTATCACAGACTAACCGCGGAAAGCGTAGCTTAACCTGATCGATCGACCTGTGCGGCTGTTATTATTTAGCCACGGGCCCCTGATGTACAGTCACGAGCAATTACACAAAGTTCAATCATGTCTATCAGTAAAGAAATCGTTTGTGAATCTTATGTTGTGTAGGGTATTTATGCTCGTGACTGTAGGTATAGTAAGTAGGTCGCACGTCAGTGGTACCACTTTGACCTTCCCTCCTTTCCTCCATTCCCTTCCTGCACGCGTAGCATGACCGCCGTTTTTAGTCAGTAAGAGTCTGACAGACCTCTCCGCCCGCTCCAGGGCAAAGGACACCCATGAGGATTTTCCACCCAAGAAACAAAAAAAAATCAGTAGGCCGCACGTCAGTGATCCCTCCCTCCCGTTCTTCCCTTAGCGTGGTACCAGTATACACGTACCCTAATTGCATAACATACTATCAATCTAAATCATTTTGAAAGATATTGCTAATCCATTGCCTCATAATGTTCGTAACATGTGTCCCATAAACATCATAATTAACAACTCCGTTTCTTCGCGTCAATGGACAGGCAGCCTTATCTAGTTACATTAACTTAACCCTTCAGTCTTCTTGAAGTAAATAAGTATAGCTACTCGTTAAGAAGTTAAAATAACGATATAACAATAACATGTTAGATCTCGTTATCTCTAAAGTTTCATATCGTTATTGTTAAAACTTTGTTACGTTTGCACAGAACACAATGAAAAGTCTATAGACACTTCTCATTTAAAGATAGGGGACAACTTGTTGGCTGTGTGTTACTTTCGTGTACCTATTGTAAGAGATAATTATAATATGTGTTTTCAAGACACTGAAATACTAATAGGTATAAAGCTTTGGTTCCCTAAAAAAGCGGCTAACGGTCACACAATAACAGATGTCCAAATACAGAGCGCTTTTCGACTCCTTAATGTCAAACCCCGCTTAATGACCGCGTATTGGCAAGCGTAGTGTGGGACGCCCCATAGCTAGATGGACGTAACGACCTAAAGAAGGTGGCTGGGACAGACTGGATGCGGAAGGCGGAGGACAGGGTGTTAAGGCGTAGCCTGGGAGAGGCCTATGTCCAGCAGTTGACTGAGATAGACTGAGATGATTGATTGACTGTCAAATACTGGAGAAAATGACAGATTTTTATGACATCCGTTATAATACAGCACCGTTCCTCTAGGAAACCGTAAATTTACAGTCTATTAAGGTACAGTCAACTAGCACATCAGTGGTAATAATTTGACATTGACAGCGCTTTTATTAGCAGCTACCACTTAGGAGTAAACGCGGTTTTTGTAGTGCAAGTGTAACTAATGACATGCAGTTGACTGTGCCATTGAAGGGCAATTTTTTTTTTTTTTTTTAACTATGGCATCTCGCAGTTCATCCTTTATGAGGATGGCTACTGCTTAACCGGACTTTCCTGTGGATGCCTCGAATTAAGGCCTCCAGCCAGGGCATACAATAACTTAAAAACTAAGCGACAGCGCTAAGGGTAACCCCCTGCGGGGTTCGGACCTCGGCTCAGGGCGTCGCTGGAAGAGGACAGCAAGGGACAGGCTGGATCGGTATTATTATTAGTGTTTAGGGGCGAATTTAAAACTACAGGCTCAGCTGCGCGGGCTGGCTCGAGCAAGGGTCGGGGCGGGCACGGTGATGGTGCGGGACGTCGCGACGGGCCTCGGCGGCGAGGACGGAAGGACGGATGTCTGAGCTTGTGTTTGTGTTGTCGACTGAGAGTACTCGTGGCCTTACTGCTCTCCTGGAGGAGGGTAGTGGCGTCGTCGGGGATAGTGAGGGTATGCCTTGGTCGGCGAATCCTACTTATGCGGGAGGGAGTGTATCGGGAGGCCGCCGCAATCAGGGGATTGGGGTGCTTTATGGCAGAGTCAAAGAAGCGCTTGGAGAGGCGTTTCATGAACTGCTGAATGGTGGGGAGTCTGAGATCTAGATGCAGATTCACATTTCGGACATACGGACATAGAAGGGGGCTCCCGTGACCTTTCGGAGGAAACGGTTCTGGAGGGTTTGCATTTTATGCAGAAATCGCGGCTTGGCGTGTGCGAAGACTACGCAAGCATAGGTCATGATGGGACGGATGACCGCGGTGTAGAGGCGCAATTTGCACTTGAGTGACAATTTGCAGCGGGCAGTTATCATGGAGTGGAGCCTACCGAGAGCGAAAGAGGCGCGCGAACGCGCCGTCTTTATGTGCTCGTTGAAGGTGAGGTTGTGGTCTAGGATGACACCTAAGTATTTGGCTCGCTTTCCCCAGGGGATCGGCTTGCCATACATAGAGATCGGGCGCGGGAGGGGGGGGGGGGGGTAGTTTACGCGGTTTCGAGAAGATGACCGCCTGACTCTTATCGGGGTTGACCTCGATTCTCCATTTCCGGAACCAATCGCTCAAGGCGCTTGCGGAGGTTTGGAGGTTTCGAGCTATGGATGACTGGTTGACACCCGAACAGTATATGGCAGTGTCGTCGGCGAAGAGCGCCAACTGTGCCTTTTTACTGTTCGGGATGTCACTAGTGAAAAGGGTGAAAATGAGGGGAGACAGAACGGAACCCTGGGGGACTCCGGCGCGGATGGGGTGAGGGGGAGAGAGAGCGCCCTCGATACGGTAGCGGAAAGTGCGGTCCGACAGAAAATCTCGTAAGATGAGCACGAGACGGTCTGGCACACCTAGCAGGTACAGCTTATATAATAAGCCATTGTGCCAGACCTTGTCGAACGCCTTCGCTATATCGAAGAACAGGACGCCTGTCGAAGCACCTCGCTGAAAGGCAGCGCTAATGTGCTCGACTATGCGGTGGAGCTGGTGGATGCACGAGTGCTTCGTGCGAAAACCGAACTGTTCGGGGGGGATGAGGCTCTTTGCTTCGGCATAGTCTTTGAGGCGCTTATAAATAAGCCTCTCGTAGACTTTGCCGAAAACATTGAGCAGACTGATGGGGCGGTAGCTGGAGGGCTCAGACTTGGGCTTGCCTGGCTTAGGGATGCCTATGACTGTGGCTTCTTTCCACATTTGGGGGAAGATGTTGTTGCTCAGGGCGCCATTGAAGATGGCGGTCATGAGCAGTATGAGGGGGGCGGGGAGGAGTTTGTACACCCTATTGGTGATACCGTCCGAACCGGGGGCTTTGCGGGTTGCGAGCCCTTTTATGATGTCTTGCACTTCGTCGGGAGTGACGGGAGGCAGAGGATCATCAGGGTCTTCGACTGGCGGGAGGGAGGCTCTCCGTTCGACTTCAGCGTTCACCTCGTCGAGGTGCGCTCTGTCTACTGGTTGAGAGCTGGGAGTGCATTGAGCCTCTAGGCTGTCGGCTAGGCATTCGGCCTTTTCGAGGTTTTCGAAAGCGACCGTTTTGTCGGGGCGTATGAGGGGAGGAACTGTGGCCTCTTCAGAGGAGCGGAGCTTCCTCTGGAGTTGCCAGAAGGCGTGGTGGGTGGGCTCGAGTTCGCCGATCAACTTATCCCATCCCTCGGAGCGCCACTCCCCTATGCGTTTCTTTACAGCATTGAAGGGCAAAGACACGTTCTGTACATTTATACTATTTACAAGAAAAAAAAAATCTTTGATCGTCGCGCTTGAACATAGAAATCTAGAGAGCAAGAGCATTAGTAAGAGACTAAGTAGCAATGGCTATCCAAGTGTTTCGTATTTCTACAAACGACTATCAACAGCAATGAAATGAGCTTGTTTGATAGAAAGCTTTTTGTCAATTCGATTCATTTGTTGACTTTTCCATAACCGTTATCGCTGATAGCTTGTCACTTTGTCTAGACACTAAGGTCAAGGCTTACCTATTATAGGTATACTAAGGTATATGTTATCTCGATCGTGAATTGATGATACTTTTACCTGGCATCATGAAGTATATCCTTATCTAACCATTTTTATAGGTACTAGCAACACGGGTCGCATATTACAGACCTTATGAAAACACACGTTTTTATAGCCGTGAAATAATAATAATAATAATAATGCTTTATTTCTCACCACAAGCCAAAAAGATACAAATAATATTTTACACACAAGGAATAGCTAACGATTTTTGGTTGTGGATCGCTGGTGCCTGTGGTAGGTAACTAACACCTGTAATACAGGTCACCAAATGTACGGTTTATTCGCCGTGTGCAGATCCAGATAGGTAGCAGGCTCTGTTGGCTGTCAATGTGTGGGCTGTGTGTGTACGTGTATAGTCATAGTTTTCAAGGTTTTTAATATCGTTCGTCAGTGTTGTATGGATCACTATAATGGAGGCTTGTTGATAGAAATACCGTAGTGAAACCGTGCCGTGTACAAAGGGCCTTATATTCCTGAAAAAATGATAACTTTACCTAAGCCTAAAAATACTTTAACCTTTCAATAGTCAATCCGACACCCTAGAGTAATTGCGTCATTATTCTAGCGCTCACGTGAAGAAATTACCTATAGCCTGAAAGGTTATGCCAGTTTCAAATGGCCAGCTAACCTTTCCTTAACTGATGGCCTCTCGACACGTGTAACACTGCTGTGCCAAAAAAAGTAAATCTATAGCCGTCCTCAGTTACACCATACTTCAGAAGTATGGTAGGTACTTGAAACTACGTCACGCGGCGAATACGTGCCAAAAATGTTTAGAGATGGTTCTGTATAATAAAAGCTTGAATAATAATAAAATATTGGCAAACATCGGAGAGATCGTCTATTTTTCAGCAGTTGTTCGAGTTGTAGGTCGTAGGTTCGAAACCAGACAGGCGCTTTACTTTGTGTGAAGGAAGCCATCGTGAGGAAACCGGCATGTCAGAACTAAGAAGACATGTGACATCTACCAACCCGCACTGGGCCCGCGTGGTGGATTACGGCCCATTCCCTCTCACCGAGAGAAGGCCTTTGTCCCAGCGGTAGAAACATTATAGGCTGAATATGCTATCAGAAGGCCAATTCTCGTAATTTAAAATGTTCAAAATCAGTCAGTCTCATCTCAGCCACAAACAAATTTAATGTCAAAATGTAGGGAAATTAGAGGTATTTTTGACAGATTGAGACTGAGATTAGACTGAACGTTCTCAAAATTACAAGAATTGTCCCTCAGATGTAGTGTCCAATTCACAGACATGTGCCACATATTTTATGGGACATATGGTTGAAGGTAAATAAATTAGATGCTAATATATGTACTTACTTAATACCGCCCTTAATATATCACGTCTTGAGTCCTATACGTCTTGGAGACGTGCGCCTTGAAGTCTCCCCCTTAATTCAAACGTGAATGATTTATTTGCTTGTACGGGATGATTGTGAATAAATCTTTTCTTGTTGAACTATCAAAGTTATATATTATTTATTTTATTCTTTTCGGGAAACATACAGCTAACTTATATAGTTACTACCACAAAACAGAGTTTATCAGTTGTTTAGGCTAAACGCCTTTTAAACACGACATAATTATAAGGACTGACGTAATACTGACATTAGACACACGTTGAACAAGTGTTTAAGTTTTTATAGTACCTAAGACCCTATGTAATTAATAATAATAATAATAATAACCTTGGACATTTCACACAACGCCATTTAGTCCCAAGCTAAGCAACCCAATGCTTGTGTTATGGTAACAAGATGGCTGATAAACTACTTATACACGTTTTTTTTTTTTGTAAATACATACATATTATAGATAAAACACCCAGACCCGGAACAAATACTTGTAAGTTGTAGGTCATACAAATATTTGTTCCGTGCGGGAATCGAACCCGCGACATGCTGCGCAGCAGTCAATCGCTCAACCACTGCGCCAACCGTGTCGTCAATTGAAGGCCATTTACAAGTTTCCAAAGTTTCCACTGATAAATACTAAAAATAAACATGTGAATAAAAAAGGTCGGTACAAAATATCTATAACATAAATAAATCTATATAAATAAAACAAAGTCGGGTTAGCTACAGCATTTATAACTCAAGAACGGCTGTACCGATTTTTATGATCTTTGATTTTTTGGATTTCTCTCCGCCCCGAGTAGCAATAACTAATTAAAACATGGGAAATGATGACAAAATAAATATTATGAAGATTATTAATTTTCTCATACATTTTGTATTTATTGACTCTGAGGCGGTACGAAGTTCGCCGGGCCAGTTTGATAAGAAATAAATAGTACACGATCGACTAATACAAGCTAAAAATAATTTAGACGAAAAAATAACGTAGGTACTTTCTACGTGTTACCTAACTAAAATATGTTGAGTCAGGGAAAATATTTATTTACAAGCCAAACGGTTCTCCCATCGGTAAAAATTACGAACTTCCATACAAACGTTCATCCCTTATTACCCTTTAGGCGATGATTTTTCAAAAATCCTTCCTTCGCTCACAAATTTCATGTTTCTAGATCCAGGCTGTGCGTTGTGTGTTAGTGAATTAATTTAAGATTTTTATTAAGTAGAAGATATAATCTAAAGAAAGAATGGATAACTTTGAAAACATATACAATATTTCATAGGGTAACAGCCCTTATGAATATGAAAAAACTTTTGTTATGTAATGAAACTTCTTCTGGGCACGCTCGTTCCCTCATAAACCTCATCCATCGGTTTCCATCAGGCGTGATCGAGGTCAAGAGCGGGCCCATACAGAAATAATAAAAAAAATAACCGAATAATTAGCGAAATAAAATAATTATGTATCTTATCTACCTATCATTTCTTTGTATGAAACATTATTTTTTTAATTACCTATTTGGTCAATAAAAAAAAACATATAAACATCCAAATTGAGAACCTCCTCCTTTATTGAAGTCGGTTAAAAACATTGGGTGTTACCTATTTCACAACAACAATAAACGGGTCCCTAAAATGTGAAGTCTCCTAAAACGAGTTTGATTAATGATCACGAAACCCTCGCTAGACGTGTATGCGGAACCTTTCAGTGTTGTGTTCGAAGAGAGGAGGCCTGTGTCCCAGCAGTGGGCATATTATAGGCTTATTATACTTGTCCCTATTTCAGCCGCCAGACAGCGTTGCTGTTTTGTGTTCTAGTTAGAAATTTATGGGCGCTGATGTACTTGCTTAGTTACAGCCACATAAGAAATTTCTGCAATGTCTCTAGGGCTGCAACATACTTGCATTGCCTTTTCCTTTTGCCCTTCCACAGATGTGATGGGTACCGTAGAACGGGGGCTATTCGGATTCTCGGGAGTTATTTGGTATTAATTATTTGTAATATTTGAATTGACAAAAATTCTACCAAAACAACCTAAACATCTTTTTCATTATGTCAAAGTATGACCAGAAATAATAAAAAAAATGTCTATGGTGTTTTGTCAGTTCAAATATTACAATATTAATTAATACCAAATAACCCCCATATTTTTAGTGATCGATAAATTTTTTGTTATGTATTTTTGTGGTGTACAATAAAGTATATTTGAATAAATATAAATAATAAATATATAACCCCCGAAAATCCGAATAGCCCCTTTCTACCGGTATTGAATGACGATAAAATATTTTCGCTAGGTAATTTAATTTAATAAACAAACCATATAATTAATGTTGTCACTGCTCGGACACAGGCCTCGTCTCTGCGAGAGGAAGTGGACCATAATCCACCACGCGGGCCCAGTGCGGGTTATTTAATGTCACATGTCTTCGAATTTGTTGGCTGTAGTACATTACAGGCTTACTTACGATACTTTTCTTTACTGCATGTCGATTCTGTAAAAATCTCACCGTGAAAACTTGCGTGGAGTGAGCTGTCATTCCATCTGATGCTATAGGGATTTACACTAATGACAGCTCACTCCACGCTCACTTCACCTAAGTTTTCACGGTGAGATGGTTACAGAATCGCACTGCAGTTTTGATTTTGAGAGCAGTAGTGATGAAATTAAATACACAAAGTGAAGTAAATGGGTTCGAAATCACGACCAACAACTCGTCAGTCGGGGTTGATACCACTGGGCCACTACCTTCTACTCCTCTAACCTAAACAGCTCAATTCAACAAGTTTTTAGTGAAAATTAGTAGATTTCTGCTTTTAACATTGAAGCTCTTGCCTCTTCAAATGACCATTATGCTGTGTTACAGAAAACTGTATTAAAATCCAAACTGTGCTTTTAGCATGATTACCGCAAACATAAAGAGGAGCGTGGTTGAGAACTTTATTAGGTATATCAAAATGTCGTTACAACACTAAGTTTTAACTTTAACATTAAGTCTAGCTAGCTCGATGTGTTAATAGAAACTACATTAATAATAGTTGTGGGTATAATCCTTAAGTAGAATAACTAGTTCAGCAGTTTAATCTAAAGTTAGTTTGTGTTGAGGAAGCTCTTTAGTACTGGGTGCCTAAAAAGGTCACTTTGGCAGAATCATAAAACAATTCATATCATGCAATTCATCTGTTTGACAGTACACCTATATATCCCTGAAGGGTTAGGCAGAGGTGTACCTACAGCATTTTACGAATCTCCATACAAAACTGTCGTAAAAATGAAATTGCATGATATGAATTGTTTTATGATTCTGCCAAAGTGGCCTTTTTAGGCCCCCTGATTCCTATAAAACATTAATATTTTGGGAAACTCATCAGCATCTTCCTAGCCTTATCCCAACTATGTTGGGGTCGGCTTCCAGACTAACTGGATGCAGACTGCCTATAGCCACAACCAAGTTATACGATACCCCTTGGTGAAACTGGTTGTTGGACACTTGTTGTTGTTGATTTTTGGGAAACTTTATAGGGTCAAATTAAATAAAACAAGCGGGGGAAAGTTCACAAACGTGACGCGTATCGATATCTAACGACAATGAAACAAAAAAGGTTTGTTTTCTTATCATTTCAAGAAGTTACAACTGATTACGGGGTCACCGGCTGCTAGTAGTGTAATACCTACAAATTATGAGAAAATGAGAATTATGAGCTTGTGATTGGCTGTAGGTAAGTTGTTATATATGTTTAGCAGTATCAACAACGCCACTTGCGAACAACGCGTCATACTGACGTCACGCAAAATCCTGCATCTCGCAAGCAGAGTTAACCGCACAACTACCATAATATACATATACAACAGCCCGACATGAATCATCGGGCTGTTGCCCGGCAGACACAACACCCGTCAGGAGGCCTACCATGATCCATTTAAAAACGATTCAAAAGCAAGACATTTCAGTTTAGGTTCTTAAACTGCATCGCTCACAGTCGTACCATGACGTCCAATACGCTCAGCGGCATTTGGATCGTTGAAAGTGAATGAGCGTTAAAAGCTCGTGGTAGGTATCCTGGTCGAAGTATCCTCCCTTTTCGATGGAGTATGAGTGAACTTAAACCCTGTTCCTCATACCTCTAGGTATATCTGAATTATTTGAGACGATAAGAAAATGGGTGATAAGTAGGTACTCATGCAATGCTATATGCGCATGCATAATTTAGGAATACCTGTAAGGGCACTACATAACCTAAAGCGCGGTCACTATCAGACTGCATAGAAAAGAAAGAGAAGCGCGATGACACAACGCTGGTAATTTATTGCAAAATATGAAGCAATTATCTATTTACAAAAAATCTATTGTTTGGACTAAAAAATTAAAACACTAGTGCTTTAGTATGTATAGGTATTAGTATGGTTTTTATTGTATAGGCAAAGAAAGTTGCTAGAGGTATATTTCTATTGTTGATGGAAGTGTCTTCATGATTTCTTTTATCATATCAAATTGGTTGTATTAATTATGTTTTCGACACACTATCTAACTAGCATAATATATCCTGAAGAATATCATATATTTTTCTGATTTTGTTTAGGTACTGTTGTAGTCGATTGTACTTACTTTTAGGAATGCGTTTTTTGCGTTTAGGTCCTGTAGTCCCCTTAAGACAATTGTTATCTTTCGTCTTCTTCGCTATTGATTCTCTAAGCACCGTATAAACTTTATCGGGAACTCTTTATGTGTATTATATGAGGTTTGCGGGTGTTAAACGTTACTACTTTTATATCGAAGACATACTAAAATAGAAGGAGTTGTTTATTTCTTCCGTTCGTTTCATTTTATCGTGTCTGTGTAAATGTATTTGTGTTTCAATCTGCAGAATTATTGTCGTCTCGCTTTTTCTTTATAGCGTCAGTCTCGTTTTCAGTGTAGTGTGTTTGAAAGATATTGACATAATGTGGGTTTGTGTTAGAAACATCAAATATACTTTACCTACATTTTTAGGGGCATTCGGTGGTTAAATCTATCAGAAACAATAAAATTGCTAATAGTACCAGCCTATTTTTGCCCCACTGCAGGAAAAAGGCCGCTTCTTATACAGACAAGGCACGAGCATTGATCACCACACTTGCTCAAGGCGGGTTAGCAATTACAAACTTATATCCTAACTTTATCCATACTATCCAAACTAATATTATAAACTCGAAAGTAACTCTGTCTGTCTGTCGGTATGTTACCTTTTCACGCCTATCCACTGAACGGATTTCGATAAAATTTGGCAGAGAGATAGATTACATCCCGGGGGAAGACATAAGATAGTTTTTATCGACATACTTCGCGAGCGAAGCCGCGGGCGGAAGCTAATAATGTTATAAATGCGAAAGTAAGTTTGTTTGTTACCTTTTCACGCCTAAACCACTGAACCGAGCATCCTGAAATTTTACATATACGTTGTCAGGTATACAGAAACGGACATAGGGTACCTTTCATTCCAAAAAAAAGTGCTGTTCCCGAGGAAAACAACAATAACGTTATAATGATAATAGATGGCGCCACGTGTCTTTTGTCTTGATCGCAGACGAAGTCGCGGACAACAGCTAGTTTAACTGTAAGTACAGGTTTCCTCACGATGTTTACCTTCACCGATATCATTAACAAGATAAACTCAGAATGTATGAATTGAACAAGTCACATTGGTGCTTGCCCGGATTTCACAACCCTGTGCATGAGAGACGAGGAGCGTTTACGATGTACTTACGGAATTTCATACAAACTTTCAAGCCCTTGTTTTCCGAAATGAATGAACCGATTTTAATGAAACTTCGTACGCATGCAGGATACAAAGATCTAAAAACTTAGTTCAAACATTTTCGAAATATAGCGACACTTGACGTGTGTATAGTTCAGTCAACAAATGGCCCAACAGGGGGCCCGTAGAGTGCGTACGTGCTTAGGGAGTACCTAAACATACTAAAAGTCCTGACGTCTAGGAAGCGAGCCGATAAAAATCCTATATTTATTTATGTTTTTTTTTTCATTTTCCGTGAGGAAATCCTCATGGATGCCCTCCGTCTAGGGAGAACGGAAGGGTTATGTCGGACTCCTACTGGCTAAAACCCCACTGTTCTTTCTACTACCATAAGTCGAGTGCCCGGGAGATTTCGTGTCCGGCCCAAGCTGAGCACTCCTCCAGTGTATGTTGCGCCATGTCCTTGGGGCAGTCCACATAGTGATGTCCAGCAGGCGTCCGCTCCCGACCTATGTGAAGCAATGATTCCCGAAACAGTCATGGGCGCCATGCTGCCTCTCCAACTATTCCTCCTTAATCGGCCTTACTTCGGTAATAGAAAGAAAGAAAGAAGAAGAAGAAAGAAAAAACGTTTATTCGCGGTGAACATGACGCAAAAAAAAGAACAAACACAAAAAATAATAAAAGGTAGGGGGGAAACATGCGTCACATTCACGCAAAACGGCCATCGGTAATCCGCATTTTGCCAGTTATGTTTAAGTCCCATGTAATAAAGAATAATAGGGTAATAAAGAAAAATAGGGTCACCTATTGCCATCAACCGGGCATAAATTCAGACTACAGGTTACTACTGAGAAATTCCAGACAGAAAATCTCAATAACACCTTGCCGGATCCGGGAATCTAATTCAGATCCTCTTGGTAAAATGCAGGCGAATTATAGCTCAAAAAATATCAGTACAACGTAATTAAAAACTAACGAGCTACTCCGTACATTCGGTTAAATCACTATTCGAATCGGAAAAAAAATCTAAAGAAATATAATCGATTACACCACTCGCCGCCCTACTTTCTTTATTTACTTAATTCGATGAGCGGCTACCCAGTTAGTATTGCCAGTGCAAACACACAAAATGAAATTGTAGGTACATGTTTTTAGAACGACGAAGAAAATTGCTTTTACAGCTCCGTAGGGTTTTGATTAAACTGTTGTCAGATTTAAGGGGACTTTTGAAAAAGGAGATGATTATTCCGGATTATGATACAGAGATAAGGAAAATCATTATAACATCTCGGTGTATTGAGTTTGAAATTATACTTAGAATGGAGAATTGTGTATTGCAGGCTTTTAAAGACCAGATTTTTTTTACTGCCTGGCTTAAATAAATATTATGCAACACCTATGTAAACATAATTAATCGATTACTGGGAAACTATAATACAAATATTGAAGAAATTTCGGAACAATTGCTACTACGCCAGCTACGCCGTAGGCAATAAAATGGTAGTCTTAGAGCGGTGTTGCACTACATCCGATCCGAATCGGAATTAAAGATCTGACTTCTATCCGAATTGGGAATGTTCTAAATTCGGACGGATAGAGTTCGGATCTAGTGCGCAACTCCTTATACAAATAGGACTATGGTCACTTCGGACCAGCATTTCTCGGATTCGGATCGGATGTAGTGCAGAACCGCTTTTAGGCTAGCCCGTCGAATATCGATAAAATATTTTTATGGGGTCATGGTTAAACAATAACAGCCGCACGGGTCGTTCGGTTAAGCTACGCTTGCCGCGATCAGTTCTAGGATGTGTGACCATCTAGTACCTACATATAGAGATCCCTCCGTGCCCCGGAAAGTACGTTAAGCCGATGGTCCTGGCTTTCATTCATATATCTTTGTCAGTCGTTACGGGTTATCAGAAGCCCGAAAGTCTGACAACCAGTCTTACTAAGGGATATCGTATTATCAAGGATTATTATTACCTACTGGATTCTGAAGGCCAGATAGGCAGTCGTTCCTTGTAAAATATTGGTATTTAGCTGCATCCGGTTAGACTGGAAGCCGCCCCCAGCAACATAGTTAGGAAAAGGCTGGTCAGATGGAATATGTAAAACTCAGGTAAATTAATTATTAAGCAAATTGACATGCTACGTCAATGTGCCGTGTTACTTATACGTTTTTCCATAATCGTCAAAGAATGACGTTGTGATTAGAATACATCCACATCCATCCATACTAATATTATAAATTCTAAAGTAACTCTGTATGTCTGTCTGTCTGTATGTTACCTTTTCACGCCTAAACCACTGAACAGATTTCGATAAAATTTGGCAGAAAGATAGATTGCATCCCGGGGAAGGACATAGGATAGTTTTTATCGACATACCTTGCGCGCGAAAGCTAGTGGACCATAAATGTACTTTCTTAGTTCATGTTCGACATTGACAACGGAGACAGAAAACATCGTGAAGAAACCTGCACTTATAGTTAATACTAGCTTTTGCTCGTGGCTTCGCCCACGTGGAAAATATCTCACGGGAACGTAAGTACTACTGCGATTAAAAGTACCTACCGTATGTGTTAATCCAGGTTATAAACTGTGTGTCAAATTTCATCCAAATCCGTTCAGCCGTTTTTACGCCAATCCGGAACATACATACAAACAGACAGACAGACAAGCAGACAAACATTTAACAACTATAATTTCCAGTATCAGACTCTTTTCCCATACCTCGTAGAAAACTTACTTCACCTCAGCGATGAATAACGAGACATAATAATATAAATCAACAAAATGCCTTTGAGTTGTTTTAAATACTTTATATTTACACATGTTTAAGCAATTAAAGCTCATGTTTCGTCTGACTTCTTCCTCTTTCGAGCCGTTTTTTTACCTTTTCCTTTTTCAATATAAGTGATATGGATTTCACCTGTAAAAAACTCAGTTAATAAAATACAAAAAAAAAACCTAAACTGTAGATATTTAGTGCCAAAATATACATGTAACAAGATAACACATCTTACCGTATTCATCCACTGAAAAAAAACACAGGAATATGAGTAATAAAAAATTGCTGTTTCTCAATTTTGTCTACAAGATATCTCATCGAATCATTTTGAAAATCTGGCAAACGCAATAAGCGTGATATTTGTGTAATTGTTTTTTCGAGTAATTTAACCGGTGGAATTTTCAGAAGCAACATAAAAATCGTAAGGCCGCCACACAGCGCCCGTAATTTACTGGTGAATGAACTAACGCTGAAACGTATTTTTGAAAGTAAGTTGGTGTGTTTTCCAAAAGAGCGTTTTTTGACAGCGTTAAGTCAAACTCCGCTGCCATAATTTTCATGACAGCCGTGACTGCGGCCGTTATGTGGCGTTCACCGCTCTTATAAGAAACCGGGTAACTGTATCGAACTGTAATACAGTGACACTACAATGGATAAAAGGACACAGTGGATCGCTAGAAAACGACGCAGCTGACAAGCTGGCCAGAAGGGCATCCAGCACGTCAGTCTGTGGACCGGAACCTGTCGTGCCCATCCCCTTCAACCAACTAAGCAGTTGGCACACCCACGCACAAGCAGTGAGCTGGTGGACCTCGTCACCGGGTTGCAGGCAGTCCAAGGAAGCCATGCCATGCCATCATTAGATGGCAAGCTAACCAGACGTTTACTACGCCTGGACAGAAAAGCCCAGTTGAGGGGGACCATCACTAAACAAACACTTCCACACAATAGGCATAACGGACAGTCCCTTGTCCCCGAATGAAACCGTTGCGCATCTGCTCTTTGAGTGCACAGGCGTCACCCAGATTAGGTCAGATGCCCTCGGGACACCCAGATCTTACGCAGATGTTCTCAACAGGCCAGGAGACCTAATTAACTTCTGGAGGGAGGTGGGCTGGTTGGAAAAACCACCGACGGCCGCCATGGTCCACGCACAATGGTCCACTTGAAGGACTAAGTGCGGAAACCAAACCCATAACATAGAACATACTAGAAGAAAGCGTAGCTTTAGTAATAGGTATAAGAAACATATGCTTTATTAGCATGTGACAAGTTAAAGGAAATAATGTGAACACGTTACCGTCAATATCTTTTATTTTCATATTGTGTTTCTTCTCTAATGCTGAAATTAATCATCAATAATTATTACACAATAACAACATTAATAAAAATAAATATTTAAAACTATTTTTACTTATCAGTGTTTGAAGAAAAATAATGTTACTTTGTCCCAAAGTATCCAATCCCAAATCCAGTCCCAAAACGGAGTATATTTGAGACTAGCTTCCGCCCGCGGCTTCGCCCGCAAGGTATGTCGATAAAAACTATCCTATGTAAGGACATAGGATAGTTTTTATCGACATACCTCGCGGGCGAAATTTGGCAGAGAGTTAGGGGAAGGCCCCGGGATGCAATCTAACTCTCTGCCAAATTTTATCGAAATCCGTTCAATGGTTTAGGCGTGAAAAGGTAACATACAGACAGACAGAGTTACTTTCGAATTTATAATATTAGTATGAATGGCTAGTGCTTTCAAAGTGGTAAAGGAAAACATTGTAAAGACACTGGCATGGCCTAGAACCAAAACTTGAAGACAAGATGTGACATCTACCAACTGGGCCCGCGTGGTGAACGGCACTCCCTGTGACACTCCCTCTCACAGAGAAGTGGTGGAAGGTCTGATCTTATCTTTGGTCCTATAGCAGAGGGAAGATTATAGGGTAAAATATATTTTTTTTATTTTCATTTTATTCTGACTGCCTCCTTGATCTAGTGGTCGCAAGCGCTACTGCTGAGCTTGAGGTCCTGGGTAAGATTCCCAGGTCGGTTAAAGCGTTTTTGGATTATTCTATCTGTAATTACACTGTAACAGTTCCGGAGTCCAGATTTGTGCCCAGTTGATGGCAAAAGCCTCGCCCCCAATTGCATGGGATTAAAAAATAACTGGCGAAATGTGGGTGTAGGGATATGAAGTGTTTTAATTTTTATAAAAGGGACTTACAAGCAATGACAGGTTTTGCATGCTTAAGTACTTCTTGCTGTCCATAACGTGTCGTCAGGTCCTTGATGTATTCCTTTAGATCTTTCACCCACTCGGGATTCGCTACAAAATGTAACACTTTTTAACCGACGAAAAAACGGAGGAGGTTCTCGACGTGTATTTTTTTTTTATGTATGACCACACATAACTTTTTATTTAGACTATGGACATCTTTCACAGCATCCGGAAAGTCACTAGGTATCCACTAGGAGTAGATAGATAAGAATAGAATAGAATTTGTGTGAAATTATCTTTTTTTATTTCAAGGGATTATCCTTTTAACCGCTTACGCCGGATTAATCAGACAAATATGACTGGTAGAAAATGTCTCAGGCATTAAGTCCGCCTTTGTACAGTATTTCTTTTACTTGTGCATAAAGTTTTAATAAATAAATACAAATATATTCGTGTCCATTTCGCCAGTGTCGTATATTTACTACCAAATACCACAGCTCGTTTAATCAGCATTTTTATTTAGGTAATTAAGCTGTATTCTATCAGGTATTTCTCAAATTTTTTTTTTTTGCTCTGGTGCTCGACAATTGATATGAAGTCGGAAGGTTAAAAAAATTAATAATAATGCTGGTTTGTGGACACGCTTTGAGCGTTCGGTAATTTGTTTTTTATTAATAGGACCGCTGTTGACCGATCTGTCCAAATTCAATAAACATTACAATAAAGCTGATTTTGAAATAAATCTTTTAAATTCAAAATATTTTATTTCCCATAAACCTACCTGGGCACTTAAGAAACGCCAGAAGCCAAGTGGCTCGGTTCCAATTGGTCGTTTTCTATGGAGAAGAGCCGGCAAAAACTCCACAGTTACTCGTTTAAAATAATTGGCTGTTACAATGTCTTCAAAGATTTTTTTTTCTTGTAATTTGAAAGTACCTAGTCCCATACGGAAGGACAGTGTAGGCCCATCCAGTTCATTGGGTGTTCTGATAAAAAGCCATGGATGTGGTCCACGATGGTACTAGAGCACCCAGGAGATGCCTATATTATATTCACGAGTTTGAAGGTTGTGACCCGTTATAATTATGCATTGGGGAATAAAACAGCTGGCAGGATGATCCACACTTTAGCTTTGCGTGTCATTCAAATGAAAGAAAATAAACACCTACGATGTTCTTTTTTATGTTTTATGGTTTTGTGTTTCGTCCTCAGGGCACCGTCTGAATCTGAAAACATAAATAGTTGGTAATCATTAGGATTTCGACATCGCTTGAAGAGTAAGTAAACTGAAGTGGCAGTGGGTTGGACAAGTTTGTCGAATGACCGATGGCCGGTGGAGCAGACGAGTCTTGGAGTAGAGACCGGGTATCGGCAAGAGTAGTCTGAGACGCCCCCCATCTAGATGGACCGACGATCGTAAGAAGGTGGCTGGGACAAGCTGGATGCGGGAGGTGTAGTACAGTGAGTTGTGGCGCAGCCTGGGAGAGGTCTATGTCCAGCAGTGGACTGCGATAGGTCGAGTCGATTGATGGATTGAGGATTTCAACATCAGCATTCAGATGTTTTATTTGTTACTAGCGGCCCGCCCCGGCTTCGCACGGGTAGATATTTAGATAGCGTTGAATACATCTTGAATACGAAGTGATTTATTTGGATACGGGAAAATGTGCTCTATCTGAAATGTGTTCTATGGAAAAATCTAAATGTTCAATATCGGTAGCGTCCGCTGCGTAAGGAGCCGACCGCGCGACAGTCGCGCCGCGCGGCTACCTATCTTAAAGACGTGCACGCCCCACTCCTGTATTTCAGTGCCCCCTCCACCCCGCCCGCCGCGATGCCCGGCGCGCTTTTCAGACTGCATCGCAAACAACGGCCACGGCGCTATGGCGGTTTTGTTTACTGTTTGAATTTTTTAATTCGTAATATCTTTTGAATGGAAAGTCCAATTTAAATAATTTAAAAACTATTTTATAGGTAGTTAAATGGTCTTGACCAAAAAATAATTTATTTGGATAAGGATTAATATAAACACATAAATAGCATGGTTTGAATTTGGTTAGCATTTTCATTAATGTTTTAAATGAAAAAAGTTGTTGGAGTGACATAACTACAATAGTTGGACATATGCTACCGCGGAGTTTTTTGTAGACATTATGATGTTCTTCAATATTGTTGTACATTATTTTGTTCTATCGCTAATAGTTTCGGCAGCGCATTCGACGAAAGACATTTTAAGACTCATTTTTCTACACCTTCGGTTACATTGTTCAAATTTTACCAAGGATCCCTAATTTTTTTCAAAATGAAATGTAGCCTATGTCAAATTGGAAGAATGTAGCATTCTATTGGTGAAAGAATTTTTTAAATCGGCCCAGTACTTTTTGAGCCTATTCATTACAAACATACAAACATACAAAAATAGGTACAAATCTTTCCTCTTTATAATATTAGTGTAGATAAACGTAAGTAAGTAAGTATATCTAATGTTACGCAGCCACCGCTGCCTATAGACTGTAAAACCAAAAGCATTGCAAATGCGTTGCCATCCCAAAAACAAAGCTAGAATAAGTTATGTGCACAGGCACATGAGATATTTGAATTCTGTATTCTCAAAGTCTAATTACAGAATTACACTGGTACCTACCCATTCTTTTAAAACCGGCTGTCGCTGAAAACCTGCGATGCTGCTGTGGCTCAATCTCGCATAGGGTCAAAACATTACTTATGCTGAGCGATGGCTGTTTTACGTGAATATGACGCATTTACCACCAACTTCTTTTTTCTCATTCTTTTTTTTTTTTCTTTTTGCGTCATGATTTACCGCAAATAAACATATTTTCTTTTTACAACGCTGTTTGGCGGCAGAAATATGTATGGTAGTTCGTGGAGAACTTCCACGGAGCTTCTTCACAAAAAGCTCTTCTACGAGCTACCTACTTGTAAAATATTTGCAGATGAAATCATGCCGTACCTACAGTTTTATAGAGTTGAGTATTCACGTACTTTCACTTTCCACTGAAGATTCTACTGCAGGTTCCACTGGAGGGTCCACTGGTGGGTCCACCGGAGGGTCCTCTGGTGGGTCCAGTGGAGGTTCTTCTGGAAGTTCTACTGGAGGTGTCACTGGTTTTTCTATGAGTGGTTGTGGATCTTTGATTTCAATTTTACGACCCATTTTATCATCATCTTCATCTAATAAAGAAAAAACGTTAAGGAAATGACAATTGCAATAAACTGATAAATAAAACAATATAAACAATAAAATTCTGTGACGCACTAATTCTATAACATTGAAATTTATCGTTACATTTGATTTGCCTGGTTCTTCCGTCTGAAAGTAAAGTAGACGAATTGACTACCAACTTAAATTGTCCGTATAAGTATTCAAATCACAACCGTCATTCGTTGACAGTCGTATGAAATGGCTATAACATGGCAAATTGACGTAGGGTGTAAATTTGTTTAACAATACATGTACACACACACACACATAGTGACTGACATACATACTGACACACATACATGTGACTGTACATACTTAAACGATGGATACTTTGGACGTAGTCAAACCCTATTTTTTTATGTTATAATAGCTTTTTATTTTTTCACACCTTGCCTAGACTACGAAAGGCAACATTACAATACTAATACAGACCTGAATCGGAATCGCTAGTGTCTTCAGGGGGCATGCGAAGTATGGGCTTGCCACCGAATCTAGCACCTATTGAAAAAAAAAACGAGTTATCAGTAGTAACGCAGCGTTGACTTTCCTACGCAATTGTAGAATAATTCCAAGGAGATGCGATGCTGATTAAGCAGAAAATTTTATTTTGTTCTTGACTCTCGGTTACCTTTGGCCAAAAAAATACCCAGGGTGGCCCTGTAACAGAGGGTCAAAAGAGTTATTGTACCTTTAAGAGTAAACTAGTCGCCAACTCGAACTCACTGGTGGTCATGGTCAAAAAGCACGCTGTCTCTCCTGGCTTTGTGTCTGACAGAGCTAGTACCAGTGGTAAGCAGTTAGACGCTAGTCTACACGCACAACGTCTAGTTCTCACGCACAGAAACACTATTACGAACTGTAAGGCGCGTAAAAAAATTCAAAAAGTGCTTTGGAAAACTGAGTTTTATCAAAAAACAACTGCATAAATCAATTATAAATAAAGTTTATTGAACTCTACGATAACTGAGATTTGTCGGTACGGACTTGGTTTTGAAGACTTTACAGATCTTTTATTACTTATTTACAGCCAAAGTTACGTTAAAAATAGCAAGAAAAACTAATCTTTGTTGTCTTATAACTTTTATATGGCTCTTTATTTTACTATTCTGTTTCCGTACAGACAACATTAATAATAAGTCAAAACGATATCATGTTTAACTTTGGATGTACAATGTCAAACAGCGGAGTAATACTCTCCTGAAATTTGTATGGAAAAAATATCGACTAAGTAGTGGCGCCTTAAGTATAAACATTGGACATACGTACCATTATTATTCTTACGACCAAGTGGAACCACGTCGTAGCTAAAATGCTCCACCAACCATTTGACGAGGTTACCCAGATCATTCACCAATGTAGGGCTTTTCGTTTTAGGAGGTGGAGCTGTCTGTCTGCTTTCATCTAGTCGGAAACAGGGATAATTTATATCTAAACGACATTTGATTTTTGATACCTACACAGAAAATTAGTCTTATTAACTAGATTGTGGGATAAAACTAAAGACTATGTAACCACTTGATTGCGCATACAGAGCCCCGAGACAAATTTTAATGCTTCTATCCCTTTCTTTCCCTTTGTATGTTTACCGTAAGAAATAGTGCTGTTATTACTTATTCGTAGCCTTTATTAGCTGAAAGTTTATATCGAAAATATAAAAATAAAAATTAATAGGTACAAATTTTATTCAATTTACAAACTGTAATAAAATAACTTATCTGATCTACTTTTAACCGACTTCAAAAAAAGGAGGAGGTTCTCAGTTCAGTTTGTTCTTTCTGTCCTCGACCGGGACCGTTTGGTCCAGGATAATTTTTATGTCATCAGGCACCGCTTGGACCGATCGGTTTGGATTCAAAAATATGTAGACTCTCGTTTAATTTTTTTTACAAAGAACAATCAGGACCCTAAAACTTCAATTCGAAAAACGTTAGATATACCAAATTAATTCATTTTAAAAATCAATAATAACAGGATACATGTTTTTTTTTTTGCAATTGATTGGTTTTGATTATAAATATTATTTCTACGGCTTTAATTGAGTATTTTTCATAATGTTAAAATCCATTTTATCGATATCGATTATTTTCCCTTAATGAAGTAGAGCAGCTCTAACGTTAGGCAAACCTATAAGAACTGACCAATTGCAGCCGCGCGTTCTTCCTCGTCCCCCGGCCCGCGGTAGTGAGTCGTGTGCTTCAAAGAAATCGGACTATACGCTCTCTATAGTGGTTATATTCTCTATGGGTAAAACTATGTTGTAGTTGGTTTCCAGTCTAACTGGATGCAGCTCGTTTTACATGAAGCGACTAGCCATAAGACTTCCGCAACCCTGTTACAGGGTAAAACGATAGGTACCGCTACCCTATAATAAAATGTTCACTGTGGTAAGAATGGTCGTATTGCAGTCGCAAATTGCAGTAAAAACTGGTCACCGGTGATGGTGGTCATTGGTGACTGGTTACGAGCGTTTACGACGTACGGCATTTCATACAAACTTTCAAGCCCTTGTTTTTCGAAATGAATGAACCGATTTTAATGAAACTTCATACGCATAAGCAGGATACAAAGGTCTAAAAAGTTAGTAAAGAACATTTTCGAAATGTCTTATTTTAAAAAAGATAACTGGAAATATCTGTTTCTATGGTAAATTTAAAATCGTTCTAATTTGGCTGTAACACTATTTTTCGATTTTGGACCTTTGTTTCCTGCTTATGCGTACGAAGTTTCATTAAAATCGTTTTGTTCATTTCAAAAAACAAGGGTTTGAAAGTTTTTATGAAATGCCGTAAGTCGTAAACGCTCTTAAGTCGGGCTATGGTTGCAAAGCACAAATCATAACGCTAACCTGAATTGGATTCTGTGTGATCCGCGTTAGGAGACATCCGAAGTATTGGCTTGTTACCTTCCAAGATATCTAGGTCATTGAAAAAAGAAACTATTTAGAGTAGGCATAAGTTTATAAATAATATCATTTACACAGTTAACACAGGCCTAATTTTTTTATAAAGGCTCGATTCCACTGCTCCGTAGGATATGCAAGGAGAGGTTGCGCACGTTGGCTGCGCGTGCGCGGTTCATTTGTTTGCCAGCCACGCATCCGTGCGTACCGTGGCCGTGGGTCGCAGTGGATGATCCCGTCAAGTTTCGAAGCGAAGCCGAGTACCTACCTAAACGTGCGTAGCTTAACCGTCGGCAGTCATTTGAGGCCATCCATAAATGTTGTCATACGTTAATTGGTAAACAAAGTCTAACATCGCTATACCTAGTGTGACATACCCCCTTATTGGGTACAGTCTGTTCATAGTTATTTTTCCTGTGATTTTGCACCACTGTCCAAATCACGATGATATTTATTCTCATTGAAATAAGGTTGCTGCCACTGACAGGTGTCAAAACCGTTGTCATCTTTATTCTCGTTACAATAGGGTTGCAGTTGGTTGGGTTGCTGCCACTGACAAGACTGTCAAAATCATTGTGATCTTTATTCGCATTGTAATAAGGTTGCAGTTAGGTTGCTGCCACTGACAGGTCTGTCAAAATCATTGTGATCTTTATTCGCATTGTAATAAGGTTGCAGTTAGGTTGCTGCCACTGACGGGTCTGTCAAAATCATTGTGATCTTTATTCTCGTTACAATAGGTAAGGTTGCTGCTGTCAGAAGTAAAATAACTGTGAACGAACTGTACGTGGACGTTAATATATGGTTCATCGATTAGGTATTGGTACCTAAAGGCTAATATTAAAATCTCTGGTATCATAAAAAAACTTACAAGATCGATAACTAGATCCATCGAATCGTCTTGTTGCTGTTATAAGTGGTATCTGAAAAATTTAACTATTAAAAAAACGCTTTTTTTAGTTTTATACCTAAGCATAAAATTGTATTAATTATGTTTGTACCTATTTGATAACATAATTATCATGATGAGCTATTATTACTTATAAAATTTAATATTTCAATTATTTTTTATTTAAAAAAGGTACTTAGGTACTTACCAAAATTAAAAAATAAAAAGAAACCATATTGGCGTTCCCGTACACGACTTCACCCAATCATTTTTCATAGAAAATTGAAAGCAATTCAATTATAATAAAATTGAATAGTCAACCATCCGTAACATTGATATTTTCAATCAAACATGACATAAAACATTGAACCTAAGCTGCGTTCACGGTAATTGCCAAAATTATGAATTAATGGAAAAATAACTTTAATTCCTACACAATAAAGTTCAGTTTACGCTACAACTTCAAACATGTTTATAACTTTTTAACCGACTTCCAAAAAGGAGGAGGTTATAAGATGTTCGGCGTTATGTATGTTCATCGATTTCTCCGTAATTGTGTGTTTTATAGTAATTCGTGCATTTGCTCTCGGAAAGCACCATTTGGTGAAGTGGAACTGATGATGAAGACCACAGATGGGCATCGAAACTACTCAATAATAAGTAGTTCACGGGTTGCAATTCGACTAGGCACACACGGCTACACATCAAGCTATACATAACCAGTATAAGCTGACTTCTGTATGTACGAAAAACTTAGACAATGCGAGGTCAGCTAAAACGGGAAATGTATAGCTTGATGTGTAGCCGTGTGTACTTTAATGTGGTTGCTCAGCAATTTATGCTCGTCACAATGAGTATGGTGAAGTGGAGCTGATGGTGACTTCTCAATCAGCTCCAGTTCTTCTGGTTCTTAATAGGAGAACTCCTCAACAATTAACGTCCCTGCATCGGGAAAAAGCAATATTTTGTAAAAGGTGATGAGCAGTTGACATTAGGCTACTGTAACTTAGACACTTAAGTAAATTACAAACTGACCTACTAAAAAGTGAAAAATAAAAAACCTTTTTTACAAAAACGAAAACATTAATTTCGGAAGTCGATGGCAAAAACTAAAATACAGATTGAAAGACACCCCATTCCGAAATAAAAGTTATTTATCACCTTGTAGTGTTTTCTTTTTGGAAGTCGATTGTTTTTTTTTGTAAAGAAGTTTTTTCAATAGTGCTAGTCACTCTAAAATCAACTGAATCACCATTGAAATAAAGTTGATATTTGTTTAACTTGAAATAACATCAATTGCCAACATTGAATACACCTTAGGTATACATATATAGGTACTAACTTGCACTGATTAAATCATCTTCGATCAAGAGAGTAAAACACCATGGGGATAAAACTACTCAAAGTTAATGTTTTTTTTAATGACGTCGTCAGTGGTCACATAAACCTACATGATTTATCTAAGTGTTCATACGCACAAGCGGCACGCCGACAACGTGCCGTTCGTGTAATTGAGCATCGTAGTCAAATACATGAGCGGCACGTTGTCGACGCGTGTCGACGGCTGCAGTTGCCATGCTTTTACCGTTGATACGTGCCGCTCATGTGTAGGCACACTAACTTAGCGTAGGGAAAAAATGCGGTTATTCCGCTCACCGAGAGAATGCGTTTCTGACAGTCACTTGTCAGGTAGACACGATCAGGAACTAATAAAGTTTAAATTCGTAAAACACGTAATCTTTTGTACCTACTCAGCGCTCATAGTCCTTTCTCAGTTAGTTTATCTCTGATTTTGCATAACAGTGATCGTTAAGGTCAGCGCACACCGGCGGACGGCGGGGGACGGCATCGAGGATTTACCGCCGGCCAGCGCACACTGATGATTTGCGATGCCGCCAGCAGCCGGCGACGCACGACTGGATGCTGCGGCATGCCACGGGGAAAATGCGGGTACACCCCCGCTTGCACTGCCTCTCCCCCGGATCGTTTGCTAGCCGACTGTGGCGCATACCGTCGCATGCCTTCGCATCCCGCCCTAGTAACCTCCAGGGTGCTATTCAATACCGCAGAGAAAAATCCCCTTCGATACTCCGTGGTCGGACTCTAAGATTTAGAACCTATACCTTGTTACCATTACGTAGGTACGTAGGAATTTACGTTGGTAAAAAACTAACTTGCCCCGCCTTCCGCTAATGTGCACTGGCCTTAGTGATACAAAATCAGAGGTGAAAAAAGGACATATAATTATGTAACAGACAGGTGTCAGAAAAGAATTCTGAAATGATTAAAGGTGAAGTTCAAAATTAAACTAAATAATTTCAACATAATTGTCTAATCATTGTCTATATGATACAAACATTCTTATCAACAACTATGTATAAAATATTACATAAATCTAAACAAAAACAATATATACTGCGAATTCTATAGTAAAATACAAAATCGACTTCATTTGTTTAATTAAATATTTACCCACGGTCGGCTAACAGTAGGTACACGATGAGGTAAGTATAAAGAAGGAACTTCATTGAAAATACAACACAAATACTCAACATAGGTAAAGACTTTTTTAATGGCCGTTTTCAGATTGGACGATAACGATAACGACACGATATCGTCGGAATGTTAGTTTCATAGTACATTGCTACTAACGGGGAAGTGGCAAGGGCAGGATATGTGGATGCCACTTGTCCACTTTTGGAATCGCGCGGCGATGAAAGCTTTTGGTGGCGCAACGCGACTATTACTGCTGCAGCATATCGCATGACAATAAGCTGTTGGTTACTTCGTATCGTCTCGATATCGTCGGACGTTATTGCTGTCGTCCGAGATGACGATTCGATATAGACTTGTCGGTGCCACTACCGTCGCAGTGTGAAAACGGCCATCAGCTGTTTTGTTAAAATAATCTGTTCTGGTTTATGCATTTAAAGCAGGATTTTTTTCTAAGTACTTACGCCAGTTATGGAGAAGTTCTAAAATTGTTTGCAGGACTAGGAGATCGCTATAACCGCGCGTTTACACCAAGGTATGTATTAAACACGTGACTTCTAGTTTCGTTTATCGGTTATCAAAAACGTATTAAAATTGGCATCCACATCCGTAGATGTGTAAAAAAATCTGCATCCGCAACATTCCCGGTCTGAAACAACGTCAAGACATGTACGCTACCTGTTCACAACTTATATATATGGCTGTACATGCTGGGTTACACTACACATCATTATAATTTATTTTTCGTTTTAAATTAATGACGTGCTAAGCTACTTTGTCTGTTGACCATACCTAATATCACACTATCCACATAAATTATGTAGAAATGCAGGTTACAGGCTTTTTATTAATTGAATTAGTTTTAACATACTAATTGAGGTTTTCTGTAGTTTCTGCTACCATTGTGGGAAAAGGCGGCAGTATGTCACAGAAAAAACCTAGATCAAAACACTAACAAAAAGATGTAAACTTGATTTTTCAGGAAATAAAGGCAGTTTATTTTGTATAATTATGATTATTATAAGGTGTCAGGACAAACCTCAGATATTAGCACCGCTACAAAATATTTTTTTTACAATTACTCGTCTACTACAGCACGTCATAATCGTCAGTGAATTTCAGGTGCAATTGTGAGTGTTAACCGCTGGCGCCCTCTGACGATTTCGACGAACAAGTCGCCGGTAGTGTTCTCCAGTAACGTGTAGATGTCGCTGGCAGTCCGAACTGGCTTCGAGTTTATACTTATTACGATATCGCCGGGCTGTAGGCCTCCACTGAAAAGGAAAAGGATTGAATTAAACATTATCCACACATACCACAACGACAACACGTGGACGGGCGCTAATTTGTATGAAAATGAATAGTTTATTCATACAGACCACAGGAATTATTATTAGATGAGCTGATGTTTACAGCAGGTGAAACAAATGGGTTGGGTGAAGAAGCACTATCTCGCCACAGCTTACACCATTTATCCTTACACCGTTCGCCATAATGAAGTTAGCAAAATTAAACTCACTTGTAAGCTGGTGATCCGATGATAACTTTCCAAACAAGAATTCCATGTTCGATGTCAGTCGGCATCTGATAGTTAAAAAAAAATGTTTTGATTTATTTTTGCTAATAATTACCATACATTCTATCCAATAATCTTTCATAAATATCTATGAAACCCTAGCCTGCTTCTAAGAAAAATATTAAAATCAATATCTTCTCATACACTCATTGTGTAAATAGTTTTAATCAAGAATACACCGAAATTCAGGATTAGCGACTCAAAAACATTCGCCAACCTCTGGGCCCGCGCGGTGGATTACGGCCCACTTTTTCTCATAGAGAAGAGGCCTGTGTCCCAGCAATGGGAACGTTATAGGCTGGTTATGCCTAAAAAACAATGACTTTTATGTTGTGCTATCAAAAATATAAAAAGAACCAAGCACCACCATATTTTTTTGAACCCAATACATATTTTTCTACCTATTTAAAAACGACGTTATTTTAAATTTTCAAGCGATTTTATTATTAATTTTCTCCGAAAGTTCTAAAAATTAATGTAGGAACGGAATGTTATGACGGATGACTGGAATGAAACGTAAAGATGAATGACAGATGTTAAGCATGTGAAAGAGATGAAAGTATGAAATAGTCTAGGAGTGAAGGGGAACGGAAGTGAATGTTAAAAAAGGAATATGGTGGGAGACTGAAATACAAGGAAGAAGACGAAGGACGGTGTAACGGGAAAGACGTTAAAATAAAAATTCAAGTTTACTATAAAAATCAGTGCTTTTATTTGGCCCATATCGAACTAATCCCACATTAATATATCGCAAACATAATTTAACTTTATCTTCAATTATTAAGGTTGGTAATAATCTGAAGTTAAAATTTATTTGACCTAAATTTTAACTTTGCTGATATTTAAAACACCTAGGCTAGTCTATCCATTATTATAAAAGTAAGTTGAGTCTCATTTCCTACGAAATGTATGGCAAAAGGTTTTGCGATTTCAGACTTTTTTAGTTGGTCCGATAGAGTTTTTTGATAGTTATTTGATAGTTTTTTGTTTTTATATGGAACAATCGATTGGCATCAAAATTTTTTTTGGAAAATTTGCTCATTAATTACATAATGCATATCAAAATTTCTCAAAAAGTTAAGGTTAGTCTTCTAAGACCGTTTTCCTATAGCTACAGCGGTTAAGGTACTTAAAGCCCCGTCTCAAAAATCCACCCTGTATATGTACAGTTACTACCAATAGTGGCCAGTTAAGCAACGAGTATTTGTTCGTGATCCTTTATCTAGAATTCTAGAGTATTCTTGATCGAAGTTGCTGCATGCAGCTGAGATGAGAATGCTAACAGGGATGTATGGCATTACATGAATGGATACAATAAGAAATTAGTACATAAGAGGAAGTCTGAAAGTGGCACCGGTAAATGAACAGTTGTGTGGAAATCGGTTGGCATGGTATGGGCATGTGATACGGAGAAATTAGGAAAATATCGTGAGGAAGGTTTTGAGTATGAATGTCGATGGCTATTAGTAGGGGAAGACTAAAGAAACGATGGATGGACCGTGTGAATGATGATATGGTTAAAAAGGGGGTGATTACCGAGATGACGACTAATAGAGAAATATTATGGAAGAAAATTGGCCCATGTTTCTTTAATAATCTTCCACCTTTTCTCAGAACTACGAGTGATATAAATACCTTTAAAAAAAACTACACGAATTATTGATAAGTAAATGTTATTATTACTCTTTATGAGAATTTCTAAATGACAATACACAGAATCATAAAATTATTTGACATGACTAATTTGTAATTTGACATAAATATTATACTAATTTAATCTTAATGTATTGCATGACAATTTGAGGTATTGTATTTTAATTATGTACTAAACTTATATGAATTATGTATGCCTCAATGGCGGGACATAGCAGACTTACCTGTAATTAACACACCATCTTATGAACCTATGATCCACAGTAAATTATTTGAATTTGAATTTGTGAAAAAGACATGTTGTGCCGACCCCAAATAAAATGGGAAAAGGGCATGAGAATGAAGATTCTTGATCGAAAGTAAAAAGGTACCAAGTGACACTTACCTCTGGATTCCTCATGCGTAGTTCCATGAGTATGTTCGGAGTTAGCGACAGCATGGTGATGCCGAGGTACCTCCGCGACACTTGCGGCGCCTTCGTTGTTCCTGAGGAGCGTTCTAAATTACCAATTTGTATTATTATTCAGTAAAAAAACAGAAGTATTTAAAAAATACAGAATTAATATTTTTCTAAGTCGAGTAAAAAAATCACCTGTATACAGTAAAGTACGAGCCAAGAAAGGTCACAAATCGCGTGAGTTTTGCTGAATGAAATATGAGCATAAAAAATCAACGAGCTAGGTACTGTACTGACAGTAAACAAAAATCAATCTTATGTTTATTTTTTATTACCTTTTGTGTTTATTTTTTAATATCGTATTACGATTATCAGTCTGTTTGGTACTGATGTACAAAACTCTGGCTCGTGTTGTACTGTATGGGGCTTTATTAGAGCATGAAAATTGGCTATATAAAAAGTGTTGTTTGAGAATTTTCTTTAAACTAGAAACATACAAATTATAAGTGATCAATAGGACAGGAACAAAACAAAAATTGCAACATAAAAAAGGTGCAAAATTAGATATAGTCACACAGAATTACTATTAATTCTGTGTATATCTATATATACATACTTTATCGTTTGTTAAATAACAAATCTGCTTAACTATATAAACATGTGTGAAGTTACTTATTTTGTTAAGCGTTATTTACAACTGGAACTGTTATTTAAACAAACGAAAAATTGGTTATTTTTTTCTTTATCCTTACATTGCTAAGTGAAACACAATAAATACTTTACATGAAATTATCAAGCAAATAATTAGGTACCTCAGTAAATAAAACAAGAAAGCCACCCAAATATTAGTGAACAAGTTCCACATTTAAAACAAAACAATTAACAATTATTATTGAAATAGATATTTATCTTTAATAGTCTTAGTTAGATAAGATATCATTTTAATAAAAAAAAAAAAAATTATACAAAAGTCAAATCAAAGAAATACACTGGAAATATATATTTTAATAATTTTATGTTGTAAGATTTATTTATTTTAGCAAAGTTTTTTAAGTCAATAGCAATTACATAAATTTTTTATCAAATATCACATGAAAAAATCAAATCGACAAATTAAACAATTAACAATATAAAAAATGTTAAAACAAAATTATGCAACATATAAAAAAAAAACATAATTTAAAACAATAACATTATAAACTTACTCTTTGCCAAAAATTCCTTGACATAATCGATGGGTATAGCAAATGAGATACCAGATGTCACTTTCATACTGTTTATGCCTATCGCTTCTCCGTCTAAGTTCACTAGGGGCCCACCACTGTTGCCAAACGTGATTGGCGCGTCTGTTTGTATGTACACCATGTCTTTGCCTGGAATTTGAGAAAAGTGGTGGATAAGATTAAGAAAAGTTCTAAAAACCGGCCAAGTACGAGATGGTCTCGCGTACAAGGGTTCCTGCTTTTTTCTAGAATTATATTATTTTTATAGAAATATTTTTTTGATAGAATTCTGTAAAAAAATCCATTTCATTTTTAAAAATGGTCCAGCTCTTAACCTCTATCTCGCCTGGTGGAAATCGATGGATGAGGTCTCTGATGGAACGAGCAAGCCCAAGAGATGTCTATTCACTGTTGCTTTGAAGGCTGACAAAGCTTTATGGTTTGTAAAGAAATAGCCCTGTTGCAGACAGACAATTAAAATCAACTTTGTAATTGTTACATTTGAATGCACATCCATGGTAACACTTTGACGATGAGCTGCATCCTAATTGCATAACACTCTATAAATCACAATCTGAATCATTTTGAAGGATGTTGCCAATCCATTTTTTTTGTTACAAGACTGAAATACTAAATAAAATCAATGAATCCACCTTTTAAACCAAGTTCTTCACTGGCTCTTTGAGTAGAACTGACTACACCAGCCGTCACAGTGTTACTGAGAGCTAGAGGACTGCCCATTGCCACCACCTGCAAATATATAAACATCGATGGGTATTAGATAATTGAATTGTACTGTTCAACTTGTCCATTAGAACACAATTTATTGTCAGCTGTGCACTGGATAAATTGAATGTACAAATCTCACCATTGAATTCTTTATTGCAACTCAATGTAATCTCTACCAGACCTGTACCAGGAATCGGGACTGAAAACCCACTTCTTTATGTAAGCACCCTAACTAATGGAACATATACATTTGGGTTGCCATTTTGAATTGAAGTAAGTTCACACGGACGCTGTCAATGCTGCAGAATGGATATGCAAATTTGCAAAATACTCGGAATCGTATGACGACAGTAATTAGATGTGTGTTAACATGATTATATCCCTATATAAAAATAAAAATCATTACAACTGTTTTTTTTTTATTTGATCCATGTGTGTTTACAAAATTTAATAGCTTCTCGTGACGGGGACTTTAGTATTTCATTATATTTTCCAGGTCCCAAGCAATGGACCTGTAAAATAGTTTAGGTGTGAAAAGGCAACAGACAAACGAGAGTTACTTTTCCATTTATTTCATACTCCTAATATTAAAATGTATAATAGGTATAAAAGAGAATACATAATGTTCAACAAATAAAAATGTTTATTAATGATTACAAACCCACTCGCCGGGCTGAATGTCAGATGAACTGCCTAGTTTCATAACAGGTAATCCTTTTACAGGGATTCGGAGAGTAGCTAAGTCAGATTTGAGGTCCACGTCTTCAACAAAACCAGCGTGGATTGAGCCATCCTGAAAATTAAATTAAACAAAGCTGAATGTAAATAAATAGTGCCCATTTTGGCCTTTGTTCAGCAGTGAACCTCTTTCGGCTGAAATTATGATCAAGATATTATATATCTACCTACCTATTTTTAGAATCTGGCCATCATGAGAATGTGTTCCTAACACCAGTCAGTGTGACAATTCTAGTAACTAATAAAGATAAAATTCGCAAAACACATAATATTCATTTGTATGAAACCAACAGATATCAAAAACACACTGTCTTGTTGCCCGCACTGTAAGTAGGATGCAGGATATTCAACTGCAATCAAGTAGTTAGCCACAATAGGCATATACAAGTCCTGGATTTCTATATAAGTGATTCAAGTTTTTATTGGATGCATCCGGCCAGCTAGGTTGAGTAAGTATCCAAAAAAAAAAAGTTACTAGGTTTTTAGTTGATTTAGGCGATTGGCACACTGCTGCGTTTTACGTATCCGCGTGCGGGAAACGGAGCCAAATTCTACGTGCGTGATTGCGTTTTTATTGAATTTGTATGTAAAAAACACGCGTGTGGGTGCGTTATCTGTGCCCCTCTGCGTGATGCGGTGCAGTGTGCAATCGCGTTACGAAATAATGCATAAAATTTGTACAAGTATTGTGAAATAGAATACTGTTTACAGGCTGATGCAACAACATGCTTTGATGGAGTAAACAGTAACACAACAAAACAAACCAGAATATGATACGTACGATTTAATTTTAAATAGGTCCTAGATATTGACACAAGTATTTTAATTCACCAAGGCACAAGTTACATCCACTTAAGGCCTGAATTCTCGTTACTATAAATGAATCAATGAAAACATTACTTACAAATAGCCGCACGTTCACTATAGCATTAGGTTTGTTCACTACAACGTGAGCGTTCGTCAGTATGAGCCCATCTTCCTTCACTATGAACCCAGATCCATTCGACAGAGTCACAGGCTGACCAGAAAACAGGTCTAGTCGCCGACCATCTTTTATCTCTATATACACCACAGACGGAGCCGATACAGCTACCACATCAGCTATAAAGTTAAACTTTTCTCTTCTACCCTTTAAATCATTTGCTATAACAGTCGCTGCTAATAATTTATCTTTTAAACTAATATAACCTATAACCCCGGCCGCGACCGCCAAAATTCCACTATAGTAACAGTTCTTAGTATCATTTCTATTGTTTTTGCTATTAAATGCTTGTAGTGCACGGCTAGAACATCTAAGGTTTGTATTTATAACGGGTTTTATGTGAAATATACGACAAAATCTCGAAATATTCATTGTTGTTAGTGAAAATATTGTCAGAACGACAGTGATTGCAGATGAAGTCAAATGTCATTAAAGAAATGTCATGTCTGTCAAAGTGACAACATAGTGATGTAAAATAACTGAAAAAAACGTGTTCTATCTGATTATTACCGTTTATTTTTACAGATAAAATATATGATTGAATTATGTTACGAACGTTATATAATTCATTCAATATCTTCACCGCCATGCTTATTAATGTTATTACAAAGGGGCTTGCAATAACATTAATAAGCATTGTTATTACAAAGGGGCTTGCACAGCGGGATTGTCCGAAAGGGTTACCGCTGCCCCGGAACATAAAGGGCTAAGGAAGGAACACGGATGGGTTTTAGTCAGTAAGAGTCTGACACTCCCTTCCGCTCCACCCAGAGCGGGAGGGGTCATTGGATGATTTCCCATCCTTAAAAAAAAAGGGGCTTGCAAACAATATTAAGAAAATAGACAATGAGAAATAAGAATGTTTAAAACTTTTTCTGACATTTTGCTGTTTCATGACTCTTAATTTTGAAGAATCTGAAATAGGTATCTAGTTTCAACTTTGAATAGAAAATGGAGTAGGTAGAGTAGGTAGGTAGGAAGGCACTAAATCAACATGTTTATCGTTTTTGCTCAATTTATTGGATACCTAATAACTAAAAAAAAGCTCGATCAAGTACTTTTATATTCAACCTACAAAATCAGCCTAAACATTACGGGTGATTTAGAAAAATAAGCCAAGCTTGCAAACAAAATATTTGACTAAAGACGACTTAGTTGTTAGTTGAAACCTGTATTTTTAATAACTTAATTACAAAAAAATACACGTGTTTGGATGTAATTTCCACTTTATGTAAATAAAACATTAAGCTTGACTGTACCTTTCTCTAAGCCATAAATTGAGATAGGCGTATTCCGCTTCCTGTACGGTGAAGCGGTATAAGCCCCGCAGCGTCATATCCGCCCCAATCCGGCAGGTAGTGGGGATACGTTTCCACAGCACAAGACTATATCCATGAACCTCATTGTCGTTCGGAATTCCGAACGGTGTAGTCGCGTTTAAAAGTAACTCGTTACTTTTAAAGAAGGGTGTCCTACTTTTTAGTGTTAAATAAAAATTAATTTGTGTTAAAAATGAACTCTTTTGATGAAAATATTAATAATGTTAGTATGGACAATGCCCCACGTGCTCGGTCGCAATGTAGTGGTTCGAGCAGCAGCAGCGATTCTTCTTCCACGGCGCGTAAAAGGAGACATCGTAGGCGAAAGGAGCGGCGCCGCCGTACAAAGCTAAGTAAATTAGAGAACGCTTATAGAAAACTTACTGAAAAAGTATCCTCTTTGCAAGATCTTATTGTTAAAAATAATAATCAGCCGTGCATGTCTGACAGTGCTATATATTCCGAGCCCTACTGAACTGGATAAGGAATTAAACGAAGAGAAAAGGATTGATTTTAAAATACAAACTACCCTCAAGTCCCAGACATTACAGACAGATAGTACGCATCTCGAATTGTTTAACAAATTGCAACATTAAAAAAACAAAAGTCATTTATTCAAACTAGGCTGAGAATCAGCACTTTTCGAACGTCAAAATTACATAAGACAGTCCCCCAAAACGCCCACCCTTCACCACTTCCTAGTGAGGGAGAAGAAGTGGCGCAATAAACTCCCCAGCAGCACAGCTGTCTGTTCTGTTTAACTCGCCTGACTGGGCTCAAGTACATTATTCTGAAGTAGGTACAAAAACTTTATCCCCAGGTTTTTAGAGCTCGAAAGTAATGATGTTTTTAAAAATTTGGAACATAATCGTTCTTTCTGTTAAATTGCAAAACGAAGCATTTCAAAAAGGCTTATGCCAATTTATTTCATGGGTATCTGAATTAAAAAACCCAACGACCACTGTAGAGATTACTTCAAAAATCAATTGAATTTTTGCTGACGGGGAATACCATAAAATACAATCGGATTTATTACAAATGATATTATGTGGCAAACTGGCTGATATAGTGCAACAACGTCGTGATGGTATTTTAAACACTGTAAAAGAAAGTTGTTTCAAGGAATCGTTAAGTTATCCTGGCAGGGTAGATCGTATAAACCTTCTGTCCAAAGAAAGGACACACAAGTAGGCACGAAATATATAGTGCCTGTGCGCAACAGTGCAAACTATCGCCCCTCCACTAGTAGTGGTCTTAATCCTGCGCAAGGACGAAAGAGAAGGGCAGAAGACTTTTTTTGTCACACCGAAGATACACGATACGGTAAGAAACGTTGTACCCTGGGACGGCGTGATAAACGAGACGATTGACTATCATCGTTTTCAAGCCGGGAGAATCAAACATCGGGTACCTAAGTGTCTGGAGGAAGTTGGGGGCACCTTTATATATACTAAAGATAATATCAGGTTATCGGATCCCCTTTATAAGCAAACCACCGCTTATTCATCCCTTGAAGATTCCCAGAAGATTACACACAATCATTTCAAAAGAAATCATAATCCAATTAAAGAAGCTTACTAGATCAAGAGATTTTAGAAAAAGCCTTGTTGACTCCGAGCTTTGTCTCAACAATTTTTCTTGTACCAAAAAAGGAACATACATTTTCGTTTCGTCCAATCTTCAATTTAAAATTACTAAACAACTATGTCAAAATAGACAAATTTCGATTGGTGAACATGTACAAAGTCCCCGACTTCCTCCAACCACAGGATTGGTTAGTGAAAATAGACTTGGAAAATGCATATTTTCACCTGCCAATCGCGGAAGGACACAGACGTTTCCTCGGATTAATAGTATCGGACCAACTTTGGCAAATGACCTGCCTGCCGTTCGGTTTGGCAACTGCTCCGAAGGTTTTTGCCAGCCTGACGAATTGGATCGCGCAGATCCTAAGAGACCAAGGAGTGCGATTGCTGGTATATCTCGACGATTTTCTCCTGGTGAATCAGAATCGAGAAACTCTGCAAAGTCACGCGAACTTAACGGTAAGACTATTGCAGTCCCTTGGCTTTGTAATAAACTTTCAGACTTCCCTATTAACCCCTCAGCAGTCAATCGAGTATCTGGGGATATTATGGGATCTTTGGCACAATGTCAAATTACTTCCACCAACAAAGGTTCGCTTACTGCAATCGAGAACATCGAAAATGGCAAAAACCAACAAGGTAAGTTTAAAAGAAGTCCAGAGTATATATCCTGGCTATAGGAATTCCTTGAAGAATAAATGAATTACCAAGTATTTATTGTTGTTTTTTTTTAAGTAAGCGGCCGTAGAGCAGCTTAGCTTAACTTGAGATGGATCCATGCGGTTGTTGTAACTTAGCCAATGGCTCCTCTAACCTAAGGCTTTAGTCGTAGGTAAGTATTTTTAACAACACTGAAGAAGACAGTTTTCTAAATTCAGGAATCATTATTTATAGGTACTTAAGCAATATTTAATTATTTTAATTTCAAATATGTTTAAAATAAAACTTGTTTTATAACCTCAATTTCAGCATCCGAAAAAATAAGATTTCTCTTAAACTAGGGTGAAAAATTGAAAATCAATTTCAGGATATGAAAAGGTAATTCTAGGTCTACAAAACCAAGTTAAAACCACCGTGACATGCGAAGTTTTATAGGGGCCCAAAACTCCTAACAAAATCGGCATTGTCCTTTAAATTTGCCTATAATACAATTGCAGTCCATAAGTCTGTGGTGTGTACCTTTTGTGTATGGATATAGTCTTGCGTTGTGCAAACTTATCCCCACTACTTGCCGGATTGGGGGCGGATATGACGCTGCGGGGCTTATAGCGCTTCACCGTACCGGAACCGGATACGCCTATCTCAATTTATGGCTTAGAGAAAGGTAAGTATGCTTAATATCAATTTTATTTTGTATGTTTGTGATTTAAACGAGTAGGTGTTACTATTTTGAATACCTACCTATTTCTTTATTAAACTTTCTTGTCAAACTATTTATAAATAATCGCTCGATAGATTTATTACTTAGTTGTTTACAACAAAAATTGAAAAACCTAGCCACGGCCTGTACAAGTATGTACATGGTACAATCAATCTGCCTATACTTTTGCCGAGGTTCGGCTTCCAGTCTAACCGGATGGAGTTGGATAATAGTATTTTACATGGAGCGACTGCCTATCTGACGTCCACAACCCAGTAACTGGATATGTACTTGTACATAGTCCATTGACACAAAAGTACAGACATTGTGGCAAGTTTTTGCCATAAGAAAATTTAGAGTAGGTCTTAGACTTATAAAAAATATATCGAAAGTGAAGCACCGTACCGATCTATGTGTGCGTGATTGACGATTGACGCTGTCGTGTCACGTAATGGCGGCTGGTCGGCATACTATGATGTAAATGAGAGCGTGAGGCGTGTTTGTACAAGCGGTCCCGGCATACTTACTGACCTTACTGTGCTTCACTTTTTTTACAAGTCTATGGGGTAGGTATTGGTTAATAAAAAGATCAAAATATCGATAAAGTTCAATATAATTATTTATAGGTATTTATAATTTACAATGAATAATACAAATACTTAATATTTTACAGTAACTTATCTATTGTTTCTATCATAAACAAACCAAGTTTACTTATTCATAAGTAAAAATAGGAACTATAACTATATACATGGATTTTATATCTTAAAAAAATACTAGGCCCTATGCATAAAATATCTAATGTCTTAGATATCTTATTTGTCTATGACATAGATACTTATGCCTAGGAGCCATAAAGCTCTGGCCAAACAAGCGAATCCCGCGGGATGCGGGGCGACATTCGCTTCATGGCATAATTAGCCTCTAATGTTCCCACTGTTAGGAGGCTGCTGTGAGAGGGAGTGAGGCGTAATCCACCACGCGGGCGCAGTGCGGGTTGGTAGATGTCCATGTATTATCCAACTTGTTCAAACTAACGCGAATAGTCGATTGAATCATTAAAACAATCCCATGCAGGGAGTCACGTCCCATGTTCAACGCGGGATTCGCTTCAGTGCGACCAGAGCATAAACAATATTTCCCGCCATTTTAAAAGTCAATCAGATCGATGTATTGGGCAACTGTCAGATCGTTCTGCAATCTGTGTTTTTCTAGGTTATATTGCAATATTCTTTATTTTATAATAATCTTTCGTCAAAATTTAAATAAACTTTTAAATAACAGATATAAAATATGTTTAGTAAATTTATTTAAAATGTTATCATTAATTAATGCTTTTAAAATGTCTGTCTGTACTATCTAATCTGTGGTACTTGCTTGGCTCAGAATAGGGTCATAGAATATTTATGCCATGAGCCATTAGCCTCATGAGGCCAATAATAAATTAGTTGGATAGGCGGTAGAGTACTAGTTCAAGTAGTAAATTCTCACTTTTTTTTTTAATATATTCATAATTTCTTTACTACTTATATCATGGACTTAAAATATTATAAGTCCGTGACTTACATAGATATTTTTCAGGGCCAAAAGGTGGATACAATATTTTTAATTTTTAGAATATTGGGTATTTTTTTTAACAGGGATATTTTGACGCGTGGTCAAAAGCGGAACTAACGCTGCCATTTTGTTTTTCTATACAGAGTGGCGGTTTAGTCAACACTAAATCGCCACCTTACCCGTCATCTTAAACAACTTTCGCTACAAAACACTTAACCGATTCGAAAAAAAAATCCTATACAACAGTAGACTATTTCGATTAACGTATGTTTTTTTTTTATAATTCTGGTATGATTTTCGTAGCGAAAGTTGTTTAGAATGACGCGTAGAATCAACCCCTTGACGGATGCAAGTGACTAAATCGACACCCTGTATATTTCACAAAACAATTTCTCAAATATTTACCAACAGCGCGTCTCTCTTCAACATAATACGGGCGCCAAAAGATCCTTGTGGTACTGTAACTTACATTAAAGCTTGCCACTTTATCATCCTAACTATTCATTTAGGTATCATCAGAATACATTTACCATACATTTCTTTCACCATCACAATTCGCTTGGCCAACATTCCATTTGGTATATTAAAATTCATAGCATAAACTTAGTTTTAAAAGTAATTTTCACAAAAAATAGAAACCTCTTTGACCACAGAAATATTGTTACTAAACATCGGGTACAGCTTTCATGATGAAATTATACATGTGAGAACGATGTAGAATGACATGCACGTTAAAAGCGTACATAATAAAAGATAAAAACAAAATTCTATATTAGCAGTCAATATAAATGTTGCCAATAAAATTTCTATACTTTTTTGCCATTCAGATACACTTACAAACAAAATAATCATTAGCTCCACTGTTCAGTTTGAACGCTGTCATTACCGTTCGCTATACCGTTACAATTCAGTTTTCCGTTTACCGCCTTACCGTTTACCGCGTCCCTGTTATCGTTGACCAGACCTTCTGGATGGTAAGTGTAGAAGACTGTGCAGAAGGCTGAGTCGTCTCGCGGTAACTCGTAGTTTACGTGTTTAGCTGCAAGCCAAGCTGCCCCCATGGCACTGGAAACTCGGAGTCTTACCAGTTCGAGCTCTGTTTTAACCTGTAAATGAAAGAAAGGGAATTAAGTTTCATATGAGCTAAATTTAACATAACACACTTTACTTGAAATAATAGATGTTTATTTCTGTTAATTTGTTCGAAAAACACTACACGTCAAAAAGATCAAATCTAAGGGATATTAGACATATTACACTAGCTTGGTGCCACATTACACTTAGCTGTATTTTGGCCACCACCACCGGGACGAGTGTTAGTAAGCAAGTTGGACGCTGCCTTATATTTATCAGAAATGGACTTCTTGAACTTTTCTCATAAAGCTCGAGAAAGATAACTGATCATCATAAAACTAACCTTCCTATTCCTTAACTGTTTGAGCACACCAGACTTCAATATATCCCAGCTCTTCCACACAGAGCCGACACACACAACACGCAGGCGCGTTGCGTCAGAGCGCACAGCGAGCGCAGCCACGTGCGACGCTAGTGCGGCGCCCGCACACGTGAATATGTGGCGGGAGAGCTCGTCTCCTTTGTAGGCTAGAGATGACAGCTTTGATGTCACTCCTGTGAACAATGTTTTTTTTTTGAATTTACGTTGGTAAAAACCATAGTCTTACCAAGGGGTATCGTATTACCCAGTAAATGAGTTGTGGAGGTCAGATAGGCAGTCGCTCCATGTAAAATACTGGTATTCAGCTGCATCCGGACAGACTAAGCGAATTGATTGACGTTGGTAAAAACTATTTGTAAATAGTCATCATCATCATTTCAGCCGACGTCCACAGCTGGACATAGGCCTGCCCCAAGCACCTCTACTTCGACTGGTTTGGTGCTTCTCGCATCCAACGAGGTCCAGCGGCCTTCACAAGGTCGTCGTTCCACCTTGGGGAGGCCTTCCAACGCTACGTATTCCGGTACGCGGTCGCCACTCCGGAACCTTTCAGCCCCATCGGCCATCTGTTCTGCGA
This sequence comes from Gortyna flavago, assembly GCA_963669345.1. Lineage (NCBI taxonomy): Eukaryota > Metazoa > Arthropoda > Insecta > Lepidoptera > Noctuidae > Gortyna > Gortyna flavago. The sequence continues at coordinate 5,764,485 of OY770148.1, forward strand.
GCAATGTGCCCTGCCCACTGCCACCTAAGTTTAGCAATTCTTCGGGGAGAATTGTAGATAGTATATAATTACAATTTATGAGAACGTTTTAGCCTTTTTATCGTGTTATAAGCCATCGCGGATTTCCTATCGGAAAAAATGACGAACCTCCATCCCTTTATTTGAACCCTTTAGGGGATGAATTTTCAAAAAAACCTTCGTGAGTGCTCACTTTCGCTGTATCAGAAACTCTTGTTTCATGATTCTAGACAGAATGGTTTAGGATGTGCGTTAGTGAAATTTTCTTTAGTAGAAGATCTTAGTCTTAAAAAGTGGCTTTTTTAATCGTCAAATAGGCTGACTCGTTCTTGGTGGAAGGCAGTGAAAACCGATTGCTGCACCTTGCAAGTTGCAACATTAATGAATAGGTGATGTCCTGCAAGCCTAACCTAACAGAGAAAGTAGAAAAGTCTCATGTGCCTGTAATTCCACCGATTTCCACCAATCCAGGCCATAGCTGTAATGCTCCTTAGCTCCTCCTTCTGTCCTGTAGTACTTCCGCAGAAGAGTACTTTAACAGAGAATTCTAATCTCTTTTTAAATCTCAGTCAACTTGTACAATCAAATTGTAATTTCATCTTTCCTTTGATGAGTCTTTATGGTAAATATTTATTATACATTAATATTATTATCTTTTAATTAAATAAATAATTAAAAAAAAAACTTACCAGCAAACATAGACTTATCGAAGTGCTTATAAGCATGCGGCAGCAAATCAGCCCTGGTATCAGCGTCGAAGTGTTCTCTTAAAACTTCCCAAACTTTGTCAGTTGGATGCGGTGAAGGTTGCAAGCCGTCTACATCGTCGAAGACTGTCTTCACTGCTTTGTGAGCAATCCAGTACGCTGGGGAAAGAAGTTGGGAGAAATTTGTTTTATTTTATTACAGAAAATAAATAACTATACTCACGACCGGAGGGCTGGCCTATTTCTTGGCCAAAGAATTAGCATCCGCCATACAACGTGGTAGTGCTGCCAGCCTTTTGGGCACTGTTCCTGTTGATAGTGTTACGAGCTTGGGGTTCGTTACAATTAAAAACGCCGATTTATTAACCAAAAATAGACACTTTAATTAAGAACACTAATTACACTTTAACGCACTATTACAAAACACAATTGCACTACTGATCACTTCTAAGTCGCACTTGAAGATCGCTTTCGTTGTTCGCATGTATCGCTTATCCAAGACTGTGTCGGCTCGCGGAGCATTCCCGCCTTATATAGGCCTCACATTGTTCTAGAACTTTCTATCATCAGTAGAAACATCTAGAATGTTCGAGTACATTCCGGCCCCAACTGACCAGATGTCGATAGTTCTAGAAAGTTCTATCATCGAAGCTTCTAGAAGGTTCTTGACACTAGTTCTTCTACTCGATACTAGATGGCGCTAGTGGTAACGAATATCAATTGTAGCGCGCAACACTGCCCCCTCCTAAGACATGCTCGTCCCGAGCATTATCGGCCCCATAATAACGCGCCAGTCGATCCACATGGACGATCTTAGGAGTACCTCTTGCACCTTTCTGTATCCGGTAGGTTACGTCATTGATTTTTGTCACAATCCGGTACGGTCCGTCCCATTTAGCTTGAAGCTTAGGAGATTTCCCTTTGCTGCGGACTGGATTGTGCAACCACACTAGTGAGCCTTCGTCGAACCCTGTATTGTTCATTTTTCGGTCATAGCGGGTTTTCATCTTTTCAGACATTTGCTGGCCCGATTGTCTGACGTGCTCATAAATGTCATTCATTTTGTTCCGCAAGTCATTCGCATAATCGGTTATACTGCGTGGGGCATCAGGTGGTATTCCGGTGATCAGGTCTGCAGGCAGCCGTAATTCTCTTCCAAAGTTTGCGAAAGCTGGTGTCACCGATGTACTTTCGTGAACAGCGCTTCGATATGACAACAAAAACGGTTGTATGTGCTTGTCCCAATCTCGTTGCCGATTTTCCACAACTTTTGCCAGGTATCTCTCCAATGTCTGATTAAATCTTTCCACCATTCCATCCGATTGTGGGTGGTAAGAAGTTGTTCTAGTTTTATGAGTACCCATAACTCGACAAGTTTCCTGGAATATTTGGGACTCAAAGTTCCTTCCTTGATCACTGTGAATCTCCAAGGGTACTCCAAAACGGCAGAAGACTTCATGCACCAGTTTATCTGCAACTGTTGAAGCTTCTTGGTTTGGAATGGCGAAGACTTCCGGCCACTTAGTGAAGTAATCCATCACAACCATGAAATACTTGTTACCACTTTCACTTTCCGGAAAAGGTCCAGCAACATCTAGGGCTATTCTCTCCCATGGTGCACCAACATTGTACAATTTCAATGCACCTCTACTACGTGTCTGAGGTCCCTTTACAGCTGCACAACTTGTACATTTACGACACCAGTCCTCGACATCGTCCCGACAGTGGACCCAGTAAAACCGTTCTCGTATCTTCAGTAGAGTCCGTTTTACTCCCAGATGACCTCCTGAACAACCATTATGGTACAGCTGTAGAACATCCGGCACTCGAGCTTTAGGGACAACCATTTGCAGATGACAGCTGTCTCCCCGAGCATTTTCCCATTTACGGCACAAGACTTCATCCTGAATCACCAAGCTGTCCCATTGGGCCCAATAGCTTTTTGTGGTCGAACTCATCGCTGAGACGTCACTCCACTTGGGCTTAGGAGCTCTGGTTTTCATCCACTCCAGAATCGGCTTAATGTCCGAATCTTCCTGCTGTGCACGTTGTAGGCTTTCCTTCCACTCGTTGCTGAGGTCGGTCCTGAGCATCCTCACAGGTACCACCTCCTTACCCTCTTGCCTTGTACAATGCTTGCAATCTTCAGGACAAGGTCTTCTTGACAATGCATCGGCGTTGCCATGAGATTTCCCGCTGCGATGTTCGACCACAAAGTCGTATTCCTGCAGTAGTTCAATCCATCTCGCAACTTGTCCTTCTGGATTTTTGAACTGCAATAGCCATTTCAGTGCAGCATGGTCAGTTCGTAAGTGGAATTTCCGCCCCAGAAGATATTTGCTAAAATGCTGCAACGACTTTACCACAGCAAGCAATTCCCGTCTCGTGACGCAATAGTTCCTTTCCGGCTTTGACAACGACTTGCTGAAGTACGCTATCACAACCTCTTGATCACCATTCCGTTGAGACAACACACCGCCAAGTCCTATGTCACTTGCGTCTGTGTCAACTATAAATTCCTTGCCTGCATCAGGGTACCCTAAAATAGGTGTTCTGCACAGTCGATCCTTTAACTCCTGGAATGCGATGTCGCAACTTTCATCCCAGCAGAAATGTCGCTTCTCCTCGGTTAGCTTATGCAGGGGTTTGGCTATATCCGCAAAGTTCTTAACAAATCGCCGATAATAAGAGCACAAACCCAAAAATGCTCTGACCTGCGTCTTGTCTTTTGGAACTGGCCAATCTTTGACAGCGGCGATTTTCTCCGGATCCGTGCGGATACCTTCCTCCGACACTACATACCCCAAAAAGCTAACTTGTCGTTTGAATAGTGAACACTTCTTCGGGCTTAACTTGAGGTTGGCACCCTGGATCTTCATGAGCACGCGTTCCAGGTTTTGAAGATGTTCTTCAAACGTACGGCCTACGATGATGATGTCATCCAAGTAGACCAGGCAAGCATCGCCAATTAGCCCGGTAAGTACAAGTTCCATCAACCTTTCAAACGTTGCCGGAGCATTGCACAATCCAAACGGCATAACTTTAAATTGCCACAGACCTTTTCCTGTCGAGAATGCAGTTTTCTCCTTGTCCTTAGGATCTATTTCAACTTGCCAGTAGCCACTTTTCAGGTCCAGCGTGCTAAACCACTTTACTCCAGTAAGCATGTCCAGCGTGTCATCAATTCTTGGCAAAGGATAGCTGTCCTTCTTCGTAACGTCGTTCAGACGACGATAGTCAACACAAAACCGCATGCTGCCGTCTTTCTTTCTTACCAGCACGACAGGTGAACACCATGGACTAGATGAAGGTTCAATAACACCATCCTTCACCATTCCTTCAATCATGGTTTCCACTTCCTTTTCACGTGCTACCGGCAATCTCCTTGGCCGCTGACGGATAGGTAATTCGTCTCCTGTGTGTATTTTGTGTTGAACTAAGCCAGTCTTCCCGATGTCAGCATCGTTTGACGAGAAAACATCGGCGTACTTGAGTAACATCTTCTTCGCCTTGACCATTTCATTTTGGGACAGAGCGCTGCGGCAGTCTTCTAAAAGTGTGGACACTCTCGTTTGTGCATCCTTGCTGAGGGTCCCAGTCGATAGATGTTGGCATCGACGCAACCAATCCACTTCCTCGCAAGTACCGACTAGTGTGCCTTTTTCTATAATCTGTTCCTGATCACAAAGGTTCAGCACACGTACACCTGAGACGTCGGTGGCTCTGACCAAAGTTCGTGCCACTTTCCATGGAAGGTCATTGTCTACCCTTTCCACGAGTACACAACGATGGGTTTGCCCAGGATTCCGAGGAAGACTAACCGGCACAATCGTTTCCGATCTCGGCGGAAGAACAACCTTCTTAAGGCTGTACACATTCCCTGGTAACGCCCCTTCCACGAAAAGTTCCTCTTGTCCACATTTTAAAACACCTTGCTTGATGTCAATCTCGCAACAATTCTTCCTCATAAAGTCAAGGCCCAGGATGCAATCGTCCATTATATCAGCCACGATGACATTATGCAGGTAGATTCTGTTGCCTAGCTTCAACTCCATCTTCTTCTCTCCATGGACGGGTATGCGCTGACCGGTGGCTGTTACCAAATTAATGCGTTCTCGGTTGTATGCGGAGTCCCCAAGGAACCGACTTATAAGTTGGGAACTGACGACCGTACGAGAGGCTCCTGTATCTATGGTCAGCTTACACGGCGTTCCGTTGACCTCGCCCTTGATGATTAAGCTGTTCCCGTCATGGGTTTGTGTGATCGAAATCCTTGGGGCTCTTTGAACATCAGCCAGCACCCGTCCCGTAGTCCTGGCTCTTACTCGTTTCCCTGCTGCTGCTGGGTGGTGCTGTTAGCCGCACTACCCTCTGGAGACCGGCCATCTTCCCTTTCTGCAGTTCGCTTAGGGCAACTGGATCGAAGGTGGCCCCTTTCCCCACAGCCGTAGCACCTAGGGCTGTATCCTTTATTACGATCGCGAACTGTAGCCGCTGCAACCGCCCTGACGCGATGGGAACGATGATCCTGCCGCACAGCTTCCACCTCCAGTGCATGGGCCAAGGCGTCCTTAAGCGTCCCGTGGTGACCGAGCCTCACAGCAGCTCTAACCTCAAGGTCGCGGATGCCGTCGATGAATGCCTGCACCAGGTTCCCATCAATAAGCGCAGGTACGGACTGGTAAGCTTTGCGAACCAGCTTCTCTACTTCAAGGGCCCACTGCTGCAGGTTTTCGCTGCTGCGTTGCACGCGATCCTTGAGCTGCGCACGAAACACGTGTTCCAGGTGAGCGTCACCATACCGAGCCTCCAATGCCTCAAGGAGCTGCTCGTAAGTTACTTCCTTACCGATAGCTTCCAGAACAGTTAAGGCCTGGTCGCGCAGGCCTAGGGTGAGGGCAGTCATAGCCTGATTTTTATTCCACCCGTTAGCCTTCATTACAGCCTCAAACTGGATTTTGTAGGCCGACCAGGAAGAGGTTCCGTCGAACGGTGGCACTTTGAATCCACGTAGCGAAGGTGTTGTAGCTACGGGAGCTGCGATTCCATCCCCAAGTTTAAGGTTACCCAACTCCTGCTTCACATCAGCAATAACGTTATTAAACTTGCTGATCTGACTTTCAGCTTCTGACAGGCGGTTGTCATGCTGGGAAACCTTCTCCTTCACCTCCTTCAAGTCTTTCCCGAAGTTTGCGTGAAGGTCCTTTATGAGGAACATCTGCTCCTCCTGGCGGACTTCCAATCGACGGGTCTGTTCCTCCTGTCGGCGGGTCTGTTCCTCCTTATCGCGCTGGAGCTGTTCTTCCAGCCGACGAGCCTGTTCCTCCTGTCGGCGAGCCTGCTCCTGCAGCATCATCATCAGAGCAGCAAAATCTGGTACTGATGATGCTGGACCAGCTGTGGATGGGCCAGCCTCCGTGGTCGGTAGCTGGCCCTCCGACCTCTGTGGTGTTGTTCCACCGAATCGCCTCTGGTCCGTCTCCTGCTGGCGTTGACTCCGGGTACGGATACCCTCAGTGTCGTCCTTGGGTAAAATCGGCATGATTTTAATCCCACTTCTGACACCAATTGTTACGAGCTTGGGGTTCGTTACAATTAAAAACGCCGATTTATTAACCAAAAATAGACACTTTAATTAAGAACACTAATTACACTTTAACGCACTATTACAAAACACAATTGCACTACTGATCACTTCTAAGTCGCACTTGAAGATCGCTTTCGTTGTTCGCATGTATCGCTTATCCAAGACTGTGTCGGCTCGCGGAGCATTCCCGCCTTATATAGGCCTCACATTGTTCTAGAACTTTCTATCATCAGTAGAAACATCTAGAATGTTCGAGTACATTCCGGCCCCAACTGACCAGATGTCGATAGTTCTAGAAAGTTCTATCATCGAAGCTTCTAGAAGGTTCTTGACACTAGTTCTTCTACTCGATACTAGATGGCGCTAGTGGTAACGAATATCAATTGTAGCGCGCAACAATAGCGACGCGGACGAATATTTTGATGCCCTATGATTTTTTTTGCTTATTTTTTCATGTAAATGTTAGCTTATATTATGTAAATATTTACAAATTTACGATTTTTAGACATTACGTTATTTTTTGCCAGTTCATCAATGTTTATTATGTCGATCTAGTTGATCTTTTTTCAAATCTTTTGACATAGTAATATTTTGATGTGGTGTATGGCGTAACGTTTAGATTATAATAGACTAGCATTTTCCCGCGGCTTCGCCCGCGTGGAGGTCGGAAATTATCCCACGGAAACGTATTAAGTACCAGGATAAAAGTATCCTTTTGTGTGCCAAATTTCATCCAAATCCTACTTATTAAAAGCATAATAGTAATGATTGAAATACTATCGTGAATTCATGCAAGCCTAGTAGGTACTTTTTGTTAGAATACAGTTCAGAAAGTCTGGTCACATTTCAAACATGATTCGAAAGACACGTAGCGCCATCAAGCTTCCCCTATGGCCCTTTCTTGCCCTGATAAGGTATTAGGTATGCGTTATTATATGCAAAATTTCATGATGATCGGTTAAGCGGATTAGGCGTGAGAAGGTAACAAACAAACATTCGCTTTTATAATATTAGTTAGGATTCACAGATAACAGAAGTGCTAAGTCTTAGCTTTTACTTGTTCACGAAAATATTCTGAACTCCTGATGACCGAATAACAACGTATAGCCCAACGGTTAAAGGCCACTGGTCGATACACTAGGTCAAGACTTTTGTTACCTCGGCAACGACATAAATGCCCAACAAAAATTTAAATCATTAATGCTGAGTAGGTTTTTGCTCCAGTTATTGTCTAGCGTACCGAAGCACATAGTAGAAATTCTGAAATTGCAACGTTTCAAAACTTGGTTCTCCGTCTTAGTTAGTAAGTTTTTGATTTTAATAAACGACTGGAACCGCTAATTGTTTTTGAGGCCTTATACATACACGATGCAAAAGGTTGTATGTATACAACGTGTCCCAAAATTCAACGATAAGCGGGCACCAGAGGGTGGACCTGCTCATGACTAACTGCTATCCATCACAACCCTTAAAAATCCCAGAATACCTGTTGTTTTTACTCAAAAATCAATCAAAATTATTTTTCCTTAAAATTTCAAAGTTTTTTACTTTTTAAAGTTCACTTTGTAATTACCAAAAAAAAATTGATATTTTTCATTCATTATTTTTCTCGGGTAAGTAGTCATGATCAGGTCCACCCTCTGGTTCCCGCTTATCGTTGAATACATACATACTTAAATAAATTGCAAAAAGTTGTACATGACATACCACCACCTTCGTCTCCTAGGAGGTACCCCCATCCGCCGCAGCCATGCTGCTGACCGTCAGCTGTTCTCAGTAAAGCGTTGGATCCAGTACCTGAAAACAATAAAATAAAAAAATTGCATTTAAATTGATGAATCTTTGAGAAGTTTATTAGTGGACCGCTCTTTATCTCTTAAAAATTGTTTTTTTGTATCATCCTGCCATATTTCTATAGGTAGGTAGGAAGGTACTTCCTGCGCAAACGTCCAATTTGAAGAGGCTAAGGATACCAACGAGCAACATCACTTCAAAAATGAATCGAACTAAGAGCCAACACATTGAATTGCTGTTTTAATTATAAACACAGCTAATCTGTCTGATATCAGCACCAAGTTTTACAATTTGTGCTCGTATAAAAGCTGATCGTAAGCTGATAGCACTTCGCGATTTGAATGAATTGAGTTGTTTAATCTTGGTTTAATAAAGAACGAGGTAAAAGGAAATCCTGCAAAATGAATTTATAATACCTATTACAATACAGGCGCCGCGTAAAAAAAAAAAAAAATGAATCTTCGACCACAAGAAGTCTCACACTAATTAATATTCATAAACCGAAAGGAATCATTCTCAATCATCATTAGTTACAATTTATGTGGAATTTTGATTGAAATCGATGTTCCACTTTTTAGAATGAAGGCGCGCAAAGAAATCGTGTGATCATTTTGAGTGTTGAAAATGAAATTCAATTGTTTTTGAATTCAATTGAACTTAACCTTTTTAATTAAAAGGTATCAAAAATGTTTTAGTTTGGTACTTCGAAAGTCATAATTATGGATTGACCTAAGTAAGTGGGATATTTAATCTAGCTTTATAATGGTACAGATATTCTATTTCACGAAGTCCATTCGGCTTTGATTGTAGTAGTGACGTATCCCGACAAGCGCGCTTGTATGTGTTACACGACACTGAGCGCTCTCGAGGTTACGCACACAAAAACAATGTGAATGTGCACGCTTGACAACATTCATAGCCAAACGGACTTCGTGACATAGAACATCTGTAGTCATATTGTTACTACGAAATGTGTGTGTGTGTGTGTGTGTGTTTATTTTAGCATTAGCAAAAGTGCTAAATAAATCAAAATTACAATTACATTTTATCTTTGATAATAATAACATTCCTCAATAACAAATCTTCTAACAATCGTTCCGTCTGAACCCGGCAGAACATACACTTAGTTAATTTATTCTCATTTAAATTAAAATAACCTTGCAATGACCGGTCAATATTCAAAGACATCTATCAAAAGGAAAATAAACAAATTCAAGGGCGGACATTACACTACCTTCATCATAATAGATATAATAATGATAATTTTAGTAGGTTAGGTAACGGTAGGTAATCCGGTCGTCGAGAGAATGCGTTCCTGACACCTGTCAGTGGCACTGACAGGTATTAGATACTAGAATAAAGATCAAATTCGCAAAACACGTAAGTTTTAGTTTGTTTGAAACTGACAGGTGTCATAAAAGCATTCTCTCGTCGGCCGTCTTGTAATTTAGATTATTCAAGAACACTGGGATAGAACAGTATTTAGTAGGGTCCCTAATAAATTATTTTCTATACATAAGTACCTACCTAAATCATTCTAAATGAATTTGTCTCCTAAACCGCCAAGCTCGGCCAAACCATTTCAGCAAGCAATAATCTTTTGATGTAATTAATTTTAGAATAGAATATTCTTTATTATGCAAAAGCTACTCGAATCATAAAAAATATGCATTTATTCTAACGCCTACACTACGCCACCAACTACGCTACAAAAATATATAAGTATCAATTTATCTTCCTGCGTACGTAATTTAGCTGCTGGCTTTGATAAATATTCTCCCCGGCTCTATTCATGTTAATATTAAGTATGTTTGCTTTATCGCATTTTACCTACTTATTGAAAAAGCAATTAGGTGGTTACTGGCAACCTGGGTAGTTAATTAGTCCTGATATAGGTAAGCTTGGCAATATAAATCGTTATCACGCCGCTTCCGTCCTATTATGGCCAGTTGCAAACTCTATTGTTATAATCAGCCCCCCTATAGCTTAGCCTTTTTAATATATTTTTATTTATGACTAGCTTCCGCCGCGGCTTCGCCCGCGAGGTATGTCGATAAAAACTATCCTATGTCCTTCCCCGGGATGCAATCTATCTCTTTGCAAAATTTTATCGAAATCCGTTCAGTGGTTTATGCGTGAAAAGGAGGAAACCAGCATGTCCTAGAATCAAAAACATCGCAGGCATGTGACATCTACCAACCCGCACTGGGTCCGCGTGGTGGATTACGGCCCTTTCCCTCTCACCAAGAGAAAACCTGTGTCCCAGCAGATAAGTTCTATATTATTTTTATTTGCCATCGATAGCTTAAAACGAATAAAAAGATCAATGAATCAGTCACTGACCTATCAGGATAAAAAGAGTGCGAGCCAATGTCTGCATCTGGCAGAAATGTTATCTTAATCAGAAGTAGGTCGCAATGAAGTAGGACGGTCAACGAGGCTGGTAGATAACCCTTAACCTTCATGCTAGCGGCTCATGTCAACAATGCTGATTACGAGCAACCCGGGACTAGGGAATTTTCTACAGTTTGTAGGTATCGTAACATATAAACTTCATCCTGAAGAACATTTGGTTGGGAAAGGTTTTTGTAAGTAATTTTTTCGCGATAGTTATTGAGATTTGACGTCGGTTATATACATCTTAGGAACCCCCTCAAAATTGGAAATCTCTACCAGAACAAAAACTAGCAAGACCGTAAAAAAGGAAAACGCACAGGAAATATAAAAAATATCACTAACAAAATCATGAAAACATCTTATGGGCTTGCTCGTTCCATCATAGACATCATCCATCGCTTTCCACCAGGTGAGATCAAGGTCAAGACATGGCCCACTTTGCAATAAAAAAAACAACTGACGACGTTCGCAGTTAGCACTTACCTAGAATAATTTCTTTTGTGCTAAAGCACTGGTAATTATTTATTAATCTGTCTATTTTGTGGGTAACTGGTTTATCACTTTATCAGACACGCCCACTTTATTGTGCCGAGTTCAGTCAATAAAAGCTTGTTAATGTTTTCGTTCTCCTTGCGAGTATTCGCTTCACGAATTTGTTTTGCAAACATGAGCTTCTGTTGCGCCACAAACATTCATTCGCTAAACACGGTGAGTACCTTCCATTATGGAGTTTTATAAGGAAGGTAGAATGTTGAGGAAAATCACAAAACAAAACACGGCCACACTGATGAAGTGATGATGCACGGGTACAATGCATACCCAAACTCAAAGCGTTTAAGAGCGTTTACGCCATACGGCATTTCATACAAACTTTCAAGCCGTTGTTTTTCGAAATGAATGAACCGATTTTAATGAAACTTCATACGCATAAGCAGGATACAAAGGTCTAAAAAGTTAGCAGAGAACATTTTCGAAATGTCTTATTTAAAACTAGCTGTGCCCGCGATTTCGTTCGCGTGGATGACGAAACTTATCAATGAGTTTTTTGTGTAAAGTGCTATTTGTGTAGAACGTTATCTATCGAGCATACCGGTATTTCTGTCCCGGCACGGGCCTTTTGTGGCTAATTACAATAGAAAACCAATTGTGTCTCATTAGCGGTGATTAGGAGAGTATACTATATCTTTGCCCGCGGCATCGCTCGCGTTCTGTAAGTTTTTTGTAGTAGATTTAAAAAATAAGGAAATTTTTAAGACTATCTTTATAGAAGAGCCCTAACACCTAGCGCCTACCTACACTTAGGTATATGTACCTATATACCAATAAATAAGCAAAATCCCTAAAAACTAATATCTATACGAATGACTAATCCTACCTAAGAGTACTAAAAATAACCTACGTTACACACTATCAAATATACTACCTTATACTTGAAATTAAAATTTTAGATCTTTGTATCCTGCTTATGCGTATGAAGTTTCATTAAAATCGGTTCATTCATTTTGAAACGCAACGGCTTGAAAGTTTGTATGAAATGCCGTACGGCGTAAACGCTCACCGACCAAACTCCGACCGCGCAGTGGCGTTCTCATCGTTTGTTTGGATAATTCTTTTATTTTAGAACGAAAATGCAGATTATAAGCACGTTAAGTTGTGCTCCTCAAGATTATACGTTAATATTATTATAAACGGTAGTTTTACATTGTTTAGTTTTACTATAATCATTAAAACTGATATTGTGCCACTATTATCCGATTATAATAAAACTAAATAATGTAAAACTACCGTTTGGAATAATATTACAACTTTACAATAGGGCTTTTGTAAGATTGTGACAGGAATAGATTTCAAATCATGATACGTAGGTATCATGACTGATGATAAAAGTCCAAAAATGTTTTTTTTAATAAATAGTTATTAAAACAAATAATTTTTGCACTTTTATCATTTCACTAACTTCTGCCTGCGACTTTGTCCGCGTAAAATTTCTTGTTCCTCCGACCCCCGTCGCATCGAATCGCCTGCCCGTGCTATTACTTCGTTTTTGCTTAGCGCTCTTCCTGCTTTTTGTTTCTTTTCGTTTGGGTTCTAAGGGTCCTAGTGTGGTTAGAGCCTATAGACTTCCTACACAATTGGGGTATCAAATGCAAAAAAAAAAAAACAAATCTGACCGACAGTTCCAGAGTTTAGTGCGTTCAAACAAAAAAACTTAACAGCTAGATAATTATATCAATTCTCTCCCAATTCTTGCTTTCGCGACAATAGACAATCGGCTCTTGTATACTGATTTTTAAGCAAACTTCCGCCGTATTGTAGCATTCAAAATATTAAAACCAGTTCACCCATTATGAGACCACAGGCTAACAAAAATAACGAGAGCATTTACATAAAAACTTGCTTCGTCCAAACACGGCATTATTTATTATTTAATCACCAGTTTTAACTAGTTTCTAGTGCATTAATCTATCCAAAAAAATATTTTAAGAGATTTTATGAAAAAGAAAATCGTATAGTAATAAGAACACGACATTAGTTACTGATATTATTACAATAATAATGTCATTTGACAATTTGTGTCATGGTCTTTAAACTACATTCCTCATGTAACGGCATTTTTTTATTAAGTAAGTAACTGGTATAGCAAAGAGTATTATTTGATAAAAAAAATGCGTTTCTATGATAACACAATTTGTTTTTTATTTAGCAGCCTTTTTTTAAATAGGGCAATTACTTATAGCCTAAAAGCCTTCTGAATCTGGGCACTCGTTAGTGTGTCCAGCCAAGTTCGGAGTAAAAAAGGGTAACGCATCATGCACCCCCGTGCGTGTATCTTATATGATTTTTATATGAAATAAAGCATACATTTTTAATAGAAAAACCTTCACAAGAATCACAAAGTCCATGAATCTATTGACTCTAACTACGGGGAAGTTTTAATATCAACATTATCAACTAAATTAGTAAAAGTTGATGATAACTTGTATCATCAATTCGTCACAGTCATTTGTTTTGCAACGGCGGCAGAACGAATTAATGTCAGTGTACGCTTAGCAAGCAAATCTATGTTTAATGTCATCATTCATTCTTTAGCGGTCGCCAATTTACTTTGCAAAGAAATAATCTTTAAACAAGATGATGTTTACTTTTTATTAGATTTCTCGAAGAGTTTTGCGGTAATGCTAGTCCCAATACTATTAAATAGGCACAAAAAAAAAAGTATTAAGTATCAATGTGAAAGTAAATTTGTTTGTTTGTTTCACGCTAAAACGGCTAAACGGATTTGGATGAAATTATGGAAAATTACAGACTAAAGTATGGATTACATATAGATACCTAGCTGGGCTCCGTGGTTTCACCCGCATACGTCGTCCTGTGGGAATTTCGCAATAACATCCTATTTCCTATCCCAGGTCATGGTCTACCCATGTGTCCACCCAAAATCCGTTCTGCCGTTTTAATGTGAAAGTGTGACAAACAAACAAACAAATTCACTTTTGCATACAATATTAGTTACGATTAGGACTAGCAGAGCTATTCACAAGCATACGATTCACAATCGTATCGACAATGACATTTGTTCGATAACCTAATTTCTGAACCGAAGGACCGGTAAAACGCCATTCAGAGATCCGTGTGGTAGGGTTTTTTTGCAAACCGATTAGCGGTGTGTATACGGGGAACGCTACAAAATGGTAGTAAATAGATATTCGTGGTAGAAAATTTTAAGTGGTACATAAATGATTTTTATTGAGTATTTCATTATGGGCAACCATAGATTATGCATTCAGTAACTATTAACAAATAAAAAACAATAAACAATGATTTTATTAATAAATAAAATTTGCCTGATTTGTATTAAACTTGCTTTGTAAACTTCAACTTTCTGTCAAACCTGGAAATCTGGAATAATTATTTTTCTGAATCTTGTTTTGAGCTTTATAGATAATTGAGAACTACACGGAAGACAAGGCGGTATGGGCGAAAGACTATAGCCTGCCCTTTGGGCGCATAAAATAAAAAATTGAGAAGTGAAAAATTTGTTTTTTTTTTACAGAAAAATGATTGTATGTACCTATTTTAACAGTATTTAAACAAATTACTATTTGCTCATTTTCATTTTATAAAACGTGGTACCTAATATTGAAAATGCATATTTTCAGAAAAGAGTGTCATTGGAGTAGCGGCAGATGCTCTTTGCATTCGTGCAAGGGCATGAGGACCTTGCCCGGACCCGTGTTTTGACACTTATTGCTTAGATTACTCTTTTTATACAATATTTTGTTATTCGATAACACTTCCGACAGCAAATACCTGTCGGAAGAATTGATGTCTTCATACCGTATATGAACTGTCAAAATTGTACGGTTTCGGATTTGTGAATAGCGATTAAAGGAATTCGTCGATAACATTGACATTCGATACGGTACCAAACCGTGTCGTAGCTTTGTGAATTGCTATGTAGGACGAAACGTAAAACTGACAAAAAGTATTACTTGACAACTCTTTCATCAAAACAGTTGTCGCGTATCTTGTTTATCAACAAACACAATATAACAGGTTCTAACACAAATAGGTACTTGAAAAAAAAAACATAACAGCTGTTTGATAATCAAATCTAATCGCACACTCAAACGTTCACGTAAAAACATCCGAGTGATGAATCACTGTTTTTCTGCTGTCTAGCAATGACTTTATTACCTACTGTTTATGTAGACCACTGGAGTGTCAATGTCCGATAAACGTCTATTTTTTGTTACATAACACATACCTACCTATTTTAGTCCAAGATTCGTCTTAAGATGAAAAGCCAAATGCTATTCTTGAATGATAATGAACGAATGAATGATATTTATATCTGTAAATTGGTTAGCGTCGAAAACTACTCAACAGTTGCCTGATTTAAAAAAGAAACAGGCTGAGTATACCTACATTGCCACAGAGTTCCAAGTTCTTTCTAATTGCTTCATCTAGCTGTACTTTTAGTTCAAATAGTTAGCCTCAGCATTAGATTTCATGACTGTTTCGTCCATCGCTCGCGGGTTCAATAGGAGCCAATTACTCTCGATCAAAAAAAGAAAGGCATTAACCGTTAAATTAACTGTTACTTTTCGCTTAGAGACTAGGTAATGGTTATTTAGATGTAGTATGAAAATAAGACTTGGAACCACCTACCTACTCCTAACTAATATTCCAAGGAAAATTGTCATCTTATTGATTGTTGGTTATATGGTGATACGGCATCTGATACCCCATCTGATAAAATGTAGATAGTGCTTCTTCTTCGTTGTATCGATGATTCCAAATTATATGAGTTTTGACCAAAAAGAAAGAATGAACGAATGAACGAATTCAACTACATCAACAGCGCAGCGTTAGCATTAACCTCGCAAAGGTCTTATAAAGTGCAGGTGTTAGTAAGTACTCCAATACTTTGCACCATTGATATATAAAATGACTAGCTGCGCTCCCCGGTTTCACCCGCATAAGTGTCGATCCCGTGGGAATATCGGAATAAAAAGTAGCCTATATGTGAATCCAGGGTGTCCAGCTACCTCCATACAAAATTTTATCAAAATTGGTCCAGCCGTTTGAGCGTGAAGCAGTAACAAACATAAACACACTCACACTCACAAACTTTCGCCTTTATAATATTAGTGTGATTGTAGGTACTTTTGAAAGCCTCCGGAGGTTGCAGAGGTCAGTCCGATCTCTGAGTCAAATTCTCTAAGGGCCTATCTAATTTTTATATCGTATTTCAAAAACTCACCAGCAATCAGCACCATCCCTCCATTAGGAGCTCCAGTAAACAAGGAGCCAGCAGTATCGGATCCCACGTAGATTGAATTTGCAGCATCTCCGTCCCTTTCTTTCACACGGGCAGCCAGCTCTGTATTACTGCTCTCCTGCTCGCACCCGGATAGTGTCAGCCCCTGAGGAGGTGAAGGTCGAATTGATAGAAGTTAATAGGACCTATGTGTTAGAACTGATTGAATGAATGAGGTACTTGTCAAGGAATGAGTTAAAGTAATTGATGAATGCATCTTCTACAATGTTCGGTCTATTTTTTTGATGAGAAAAATAGGACGTGGGATAATGGGATGGGTCCAAGTAGATAATGGTAGTACCACCTACTTGTGTCATTTATTTTTAGAATGTGGACATGCTTTGAAAATGGTCCATACGAGATAGACGTACTGATAATTTTTATGATTATAATTCTACATAAGTATTAATAAATATTTGTTACGGCCGCGATCATATTTAGAGATGACCTGAAAATTGCAAAAAACGCTTTCCATATACCATTGTTCGCTAAAGCAAATATCAGACTCCTCACTTTTTGATCATTGTCTTTCATTTGGCATCTTTCACTTGAAGTGAAAAGTCTGAACACAAAATAAATCACACGTGAAAAATGAGCCGTGAAAGATGCCAAATGCCCAAATCCAACATCGTTGGAACGAGGCATCTTTCACTCGCAAATAAGTAAGTACGATAGTCGGACTTTTAATTAGCTGCAGTAAAATGACAGCTTATTATGAGTTATGTGTTACTTAAATTACTGAAATTGGCGTCTTATTGTTTTTTATAGTGTAACAAACGAAACTTATTTGACATGCATATGTCTAAACGCAGTCCGAAATGAGTTATTAATAAGTGTCATTTTACCGCAGCTAATTATAAGTCGGAGTATAGTTAGAACTTACCAAAGAATCCAAAGGCCTGTCCCTAGGCAAGTTCGCGTCATCTTTAGCACAGTGCAGCATATCAATGATCCTTTTAGCACATTCATCGATACCGAGGGTCCAATGATTGGTGCCGGGCCCTTTAGCCCTGCCCACCACTTTGCCTGTCTCGTCACATATGACCAGGTTGGAGTGGGTTGCACCCCTGTTGAAGAAAAAATAATTTAATTAACTTAAATGGCTTCAAAGATGGCAATTACTGAGAAAAAATGTACGGCAGCAGACGAAGATCTCAAATGAGTAAATTGGGATAAAGACTGGAGGATCATAAAAAAATGGTTACTGTAACATCATCAGCCTATAATAGCAGTTCACTGGTGAGAAAAGCTTTGCCAGTTGCACGCAATTATAGCCGGTCGAAATGTCTGTGAAAAGGGAGAGCCTATGTCCAGCCCTATGCTTTGGCTGCAATGATGATGAAGATGCCCGATCTACGGACACCCTTGACCAGCTGCTGCCTACTATAATAGTCACCCTGTGTTGGCACTTCATCATCATCTGCCTAGCCTTTTCCCAACTATGTTGGGGTCGGCTTCCAGTGTAACCGGATGCAGCTGAATACCAGTATTTTACATGGAGCGACTGCCTATCTGTGTTGGCACTTAGAAACCATAAATAAGGAACATCTCGTAAAATAGCTAAAAAACATTACTATTGTCTGTGCTGTGTTATTGTAATCATTCTAAAAATCTAAAGGTCAGCAAAAAAAATGTCACGTTTATATAAATTATCTATCGGAGGCTCGGGGGTGCCCCTCGACAAGTCGACTGCATTTTATTTTTATAGCAGCTACATGATTTGCATTCAACATGTAACCGGACTTTATAATACCGGCCACCTACGTAGCTGGTGTATTATAAACTAACCTCCTTACTAATAAACTTATTTTAACAGATGAATAGATGTATAGTCGTCAGTAATTGGACTTGCGAACGAAGAAGACAAAGCATTTGTGTAACTATCCAGACGCTATACAATGTTTATAAGTAAGGGGGTAATAATGTAGTTCTTACGTAAAAATAAGTAGGTACTTACCTATTTTGACGTTGAACTACTTTATTAGTTTTTCATAGAATGCAAAACAAACTGAAGTGTTTTTCCTAGAGTGATAGTATGCGATAAACAATATTACAGAGAATACTAATATTGTATCTCTACGTAATATTTTTTTTTAAATTACCTATTTCGTCAGATTGAGGTGTTTTGAAGTTATTGTTTTTTTTTTATACGGGCTTATTGTAGTCACATAAGAAAATGCTAACTAACTCTTTGGGGGTATAGTCCCGCACCCTAATTGCGTATCACACTATTAATCATAATCTGAATCATTTGAAGGATATTACTAATCCTTTGCTTTATACAGGGTATGTAAGTCGACGTCAAGCCGGAATCAGATAATAGGCCAAGTCATAATAGGTAACAGAAAAGTATAAAAAAAAATCTAAGTTGTGTATTTTTTTAATTATTTGCATGGCAAAAGAAAAGTAAGTAAGTACCTACTATGCGAGTTTGGCAAGTAACATTAAAAGTTGGCGCATTAAATAAGCATTTAAAAAAAAAACATTTATTATTTAAGTATTTATTTTGTATTCCAAAGATATTTTTTTATATTGCTGATAACTATTATGACTTGGCCTATTACCAGATTCCGGCTTGACGTCGTCTTTCGGGACAACAACGTAAATAACGCAATGAATGTTCTTGAACTGTCAAAATGAAAGCCATTGCTACTGATAATGTATTTACGCATTTAGAGTGCTGCAGAGGTATTCTGTATAAATCTCACCGTAAAAACCTAGGTGAAGTGAGCTATCAAGAGTGTCAGTCCCTAGTATCAGGTGGAATGACAGCTCACTTCATGCTCACTTCACCCAAATTTTCACGGTGAGATTTTTACAGAATCGACCGGCTGGTCACTCATGGTCATAAAATAATATAATCGGTTTGCCAGATGGCTCAATATTTAAATTTGGGGTGTTTTTAACGCTTGATTAATCAACCATATAGGGTGCATATCACTAAACGGTATAAACGAAACAGATGCTTCTGTGCTCTCCAGCTGTGTTTTGATAAATTCATTCAGGTTTTGCAAGCACACTGTTACATCCCTAGAATGCACCCTAAAATGCCTAATCAGCACCGCATCATCATTCCCTTCTAGACTTAGTGCATTAGTAAGGGAATAGTGCCAGTTCGGGTTGAGACTCCTACCGGATAGGTCGCAAGTCAGAATATTGGCCAAGTTTCCCTGCTATTAAGACTGTATTTGTGCCTTTCACTGATTACAATTAATTTCATTCCAATATTAATTTTTTTTTAAAAGGGATTTCTGAAGCGTGTCCTAACAACACACACCGTGCCGGAACAAGATTTCCCCGTCCGTTTAGAATAACATAATAAACTATCTCGATGAGTATTTATAGAAGTTTTCCTTTAAAACTTTACAGAATTAGAATCATTAGAATCAGCAATTCAACTCCTTGTGTTAGAATTGACCTCAAATGTCATGATTTCATGAATTAGTCATTGAATAGGGTATAATATGAATTTAGAGATATGTACCTATTGATATATTTTTTTTATCGTAGATCGGAATTCCATAAAATAAAATAAAAATTGTTGTCTGTAAAGTCGGTTTATTATTAGCCTGTGATGTCCCACTGCAGGGCAAAGGCCTCCCTATGTCTTTCCACTTCTCTCTGCTCAAAACTGCTGAGGACCAGTTCTTGTTGAAGGAGTCCAACTCATCCCGCCATCTCCGTCTGGGCCTGCCACGATGTCGCTTGCCATTAAGAGAAACCCACTTTTTTTTTTTTTTTTTTTAAGGATGGGAAATCATCAAATGACCCCTCCCGCTCTGGGTGGAGCGGAAGGGAGTGTCAGACTCTTACTGACTAAAACCCATCCGTGTTCCTTCCTTAGCCCTTTATATTCCGGGGCAGCGGTAACCCTTTCGGACAATCCCGCTGCCCCGGCAGGCTTCGGCCCTGACGGGCCCCTCCGTTCAATGCTGACATCTCTTTGAGGCGCGCGTGGAACACATACGCGCCGTCCGGCACGGGCCTGGTCCTGATCGGACGGCGAGCTACCCATTACTCGCCGTCCGCAGGCCCGCGCCTACGGTGGCCGGGAGTCGTCACGCGGCTCCCGACGCCCGGAGCGTCTACCGCGGCGGCTGGGACGGGCGGCTCTCTCAGCTCTCTCCCTCGCCCATCCCGCCACCTCCTTCGCTAGCATGACAGCTTCGCAGAAGGAGGTGACTGCCTCCCACTCCCTCTCGCCCCGGACCATGGCTTGGACCAGGGCCGGGCGCGAGAGGTCGCCGCCGCTGCCGATCGCCTCTACGAGGACACGGCGGTGCTCTGCCCAAGCGGGACAGACCTCCACCGTGTGCTCCACCGTGTCCTCTGGGCGATCCTCGCAGTGGTGACACCCGGGCGTTTCCTCCCGCCTGATGATGTGCAGGAACCTCCCGAAACATCCGTGTCCGGTGAGGACCTGCGTCAGGCGGTAGGTGAGGGCGCCGTGACGCCTCTCTAGCCACTCCTCAAAGAGGGGCCTTACCGCCGCTATCGCGGCGTGCCCTGCGCTGGGTTGCGACAGTCGCGCTTTCCATGCCGCCATGAGATCGCGCCGGAGGTCTGTCCGCTCCGCAGCAATTTGCCGCGGAAGCGGGTTTTCCCCCCGGCGTAGTGCCTCCGCGCGCCACTCATACAGGCGCGCAAGGACTATCGCCTCCAGATCCCATGGCGGCAGTCCGGCCAGGAGGCTTGCCGCCTCGCGCGAGATCGTGCGGTACCCCCGTATCAGCCGTATGGCGACCACCTTTTGGGGCGCGTTCAGGTAGTGGGCGGCTCGAAGCCGCAGTGAACGCGCCCACACCGGGGCGCCATATACGGCCATGGACCGCACGACCCCCGCGTAAAGCCTCCGGCAGGAGGCGTTTGGCCCCCTCAGGTTGGGCAGGAGCCGCTTGAAAGCGGCCCCAGCCCGTTCCAGTTTGGGGGCCAAACGTCGGAAATGCTCGACGAAGTTCCACCGGCTGTCGAGGACGAGACCCAGGTATTTCATCGTCGTCTCGACGCCGATGCGAACCCCTCCTACCGTCAGTTGGGATCCCGATGGTGGCCCGTTCCGAAGCCCATGAAAAGACATGGCCTCGGATTTGTGCAGAGCCACCTCGAGACCCAACTGCCGGATCCTCTCCACGACTATCGCAACCCCGCGTGTCATTGTGTCTGCCGCCGCCTGATGCGACCTCCCCTGCAAGAGAAACCCATTGGGTCGTAAAAGTCGGTTTACGGACGATAATTTTACGTGATAACGTCATAAAGATGCGTCACAAGCCGAACGCTTAGGCCGATCGTGCCCCTATTTCGCTTGTACAGCGCTCTCACTTGCACGCTCGGCTCAGGCGGAACGTGACAATGACTTATGCTTTGTCGTGCGTGCAGCCGGCGTTCATCGATTTATAAGACGTTATCACGACAATAAATATTTGTTGCGACCGCGAATCATATTTAGATCGACATACAACCTGACACTGACACTCAAAAAAACTAACCTACAGCAACTCTGACGCATTCAATTTAACTCTATCAATAGGATAGATCGGTGATGCATATACACATCAGCATACCTGCATTTCAATAACTGCTATTACCACATACCTGTATTATTTAATACATACACAACAAGTTGTACGCAAATATGTGCAAAAATATGCCTGCAATTGTCATTTCGAAGTATATGGCTGTTGGTGGTATTACCATTGCCAAGGACACCATGACAGTGGCTGTTTGTGTTATCATAATATGTGACGTCATGGCATAGACTTGGTGTATTCGCATTACAGCTTCAGTGTTTTCATAAATCGGAGAGTAGTAAACTCTAGTATTTCCGAGGCGCATGCAATGCGGCAGCCAAGTTTGGTTGTTTTACGTTCGTTTTTCCGCAGTGTTATCTGTTTGACACAATTTGCTATCTCTCCTGATTTTAATATCAGAATTATGTTTCTTATGCTTCCTCATTGTTTGTGAGTGAAGACTTGCATCAAAAAATGTGTATCTATTCTAAACTTTGGCATTATTTTTAATGTACTTATGTACGATGTTAAGTCTGTTCTTTATCTTTGTGAACAGCTGATAAATAACTCAATTGAATTAAATTATCAAATGGCCAAGTTCAAGAAAACTCGAGAGATATCAATACTTAAGCAAACAAAAGGGTTTATTTTTATATTATAGGTACCTATGTGATTATGAAGAAGATACGATACTAAAGCAGCTTAAGCTGGCTTAAGACCTAAATTATTGACCGAAATTCTTTTCAAGGACTTCCTTTTTTTATTACAAAACTAGCTTCTGCCCGCTACTTCGTCCACGTCAAATTTCTTGTATCCCGTCCCACACCGTGGCTTTTTACCGAATCGCAACTGGTCGTTCCAGAGATTAGCGCGTTCAAACATACAAACAAACTCTTCAGCTTTTTATAAGCCTAAAGATAGGTACCTATCAGTATTTGCAAGAACTTACCCAACACACATTGAAAAGACTCCAAACTAAATTGAGTCTATACAAAGACCTAAGAACCGTTTTGCCTCCATATAATACAGTGTGGCGATTACGTTATCGTTTCGACAATTTTCACCCATCCGGTAAATCATTTTCCTCTATCTCGATTCACACGTGTTTCAAAACAAACGTATTTATTATACAGTTCAATTCAATACGGGGTGACGCATCAGCTCTTCGACACATTCACAATTACTTTGTACGCAATACACGTAGACTTTGCAGTAAAAACGTGATTTGGTTTTTAAGTCTGCATTTATCCCATAGTTGGTATGTCGCTCTAGTATATGAACCTTTCTCTTTGTTACTAGTAGGTACTTAGGCAGTATTGGTATTCGGACTAATAACACTTATGTCTAGTAGACTACAAGTAAGTTCTGAACCTTATTTTGCCCACCGCCCCCTTTGAGATTTTTTTTTTTCTAGGGCCCCCTAATTATTTTTACTTACCATCTGTCGCGAATCTGAAACGCCACGTTATTGCCGCGATTATATTATACGTGCCTAGAACACTGTCCGACAGAAATATTCACGTGAATATTTCTGTAGGCTCTGTAGGGCAGTGCTATCCAACCAGCAGAATCGTTTAGTCACCAACTGGTACACACTAAAATACAGACGAAAACTTTCAAGTACATCCTTCTTGGTACAATATAACAATTTTATCAGAAGGCCAATTCTCGTAATTTAAAACGGTCAAAATCTAGTCGCAGTCTCATCTCAGCGACAAACAAATGTCAAAAACTTGTCAAAATGTACTGAAATTTGAGGTATTTTTGACAAATTGAGACTGAGATCAGACTGTGAACGTTCTTGAAAATTACCAGAATTGCCCCTCTGATCACTGCCACTTTTCAGCCTTATCTTGCAACACTTTAAAATCAACTGTAGACGTACGATAGTAATTAGCAATTGTATTTTGAAGTGCGTAGGTACTCCAAGGAAGAGGAATGGTTTATACCATTACTCTAATCCTGTTCTTCTGTTTTACCGATGATAAAGTGATACTTCGTACTTTTTGTTTCATAACAATTTCCTGGATTGCAATGTAAACCAAAAGAATTTGGTTCTTCTTTTTAGCGTATCGATGGCAACAAGTTCAAACATCTGTAGCTCAAAGTTCAGTTGCGCGAACCCCACTGACGCAGTCATAAGATCATCAAGTGCACAGGTAGCAGGGCATGTGGCGCAGGATGGAAGGTGGACTGTGGGGAGGTACCGCATACGCAGTCGGTTAGTATTAAGTCGTACTTCAGTTACAGTAAAATTTATTATAATGTGCTTTTATTCAGTGTTAGAGGCCAATACTAGGCTTGGAGGCCTACATCCCAATCAAAGACTGCAGGCTTATTGCGTGTCTCCCAAAGTTCCACCTAGTTCTAACTCGTATAATAATTATAAAAATGTCAAGTCCTTCGACGGATTTATGGAACACTAAGTCTCCGGTTCTGTAAAAGGCAGACTTGACAGACAAAGCCAGCCAGCAAAGCTGCCCCAGTCCCAGTAAAATGAACTGGTTATGCCAGTTAAATCAGTAAACCATACCTAAAGCCAATACTGTAAACCAGTCTACGATTGTACAACTTTCTGTTGCACTAACTCGTTTTCATTGCGTATCCTACAGACAGCTATTTAAGACCTTTGGAGAAATTCACATGTCGGATAGGTACCTTACTATTTTACAAACACAGATAGCAATTTGAAAACATAGACAAAAATGTGTATAAAATGCATTTAACAGAATGACAGATAACACAACAGTCGGTATTAGTTGTATCAAGGATATCAACGTTTCTTATCAAATAATCATGCGGGCGATAGGAAACGTTTTGCGGAAAGAACCTCCGTTTTGTGAAATTGAAATCATGACCTATATTATCATATTTCTACAATGTTTTCGGTGTCTAAAGTGTTTTTGGGTGTTCAAATTCAAAGCATTTGTTTCAGTTAAACTGGCAGTCAGACACTACTCAGTCATAAAGATGAAGCTAGTTAACAATTTCAAAGCGATGTAGTTTCCTATGGAGAGCAACGGGCAAGAAACTCCATGTATCTGTGTCCATGAAGTTTCTTGCCTGTTCTTCTCTATCAAAACGAAAAAAAAACACAACTGCTCTATTAAACCTGTGTATTGAAACACAGCAGTGTTTGTGCGAAGCACTGTCAAAAGTAGCTCAGGCTGGTGAGCCCTAGCATTTTTGTAAGTTCAGGGTTTGGGAGGCATACGAAAAACATTCTGAATGATGTTTCTTCATGTTTTGTAGAGGGAAAACTTTTAAAGAAATCGTTGTAATGGTGACGCAATGGACGCCTAGTGCTTAGGTTTAATTTATAGACTTTTCCTTATTGCAATTGTTAAAAAAATTGAGCCTATAAGAGCAAAAATATGCCAATTTTATGTCGGTCAGCCAGAAAAATAAATAGAGGCTTGGCCTGTGCGACTGGGTAAGTCTTTTATTAGCCGATAAAACTGGTATGCGGTTCTTTTTATATCGAAAACACAACTTTTATTGTAGACATAGCCTAGTTCGAACAGCAAACAAACCGTTCGGACTTGGCTCTATTTTTGCACGTAATATTACTTTTTGGGAGCGTCAGTTCATCAGAAAGTTTCCGTTCGCATACCTACTCATTGTGTGACCCAATTCTGTCAAGCACTCTCACTTTACGTGAGAAATAAAGAAACAATTTGTTTGTTTGGTTTCCAATAGATGGTAACTAACGTGGTCGTCTTGCTTGACGTTTGAATTTCAAGTAAATGAATGAATTAATGGATTTGTTACTTTAGCCTTTTACATAAGTATGACATGAAAAAGTCAGTCAGTAAGTTGATGTGAGGGGAAGGCGAAATTCTGGATAAAAGATATTAGGGACACAATTGGAACCTGACAGGTTATTTCTAGTAGCAGCTGCAGTACGCTGCAATAGGCTGAATTATTCACTTCTGACAAGCTCAAGAGCGATTTGCGCGGTATTGCGGTAAATACCGCTTTGTTATTGGACAGTCTAGTGTTTGACTTTGCAATTAACTACCCGATATTTGGAATTGTTACATGTAATTGAACCATCCCGTTAGGTATTCTAGATAAAGCAGTTCACATAAAAGTTGGTTCCATTGAGAGAAAAGTTACTCAAATCGCCTTCGTGGATAGGTACCTAAAAAGCCTATTACATTACACGATTTCTCGGGCCCTGTCTGTCGTGTGAACTGCTTACCAGTTTGGGTGCCGCTTATTACACTTACGCTAGAAATCGCCTCGTGCCTTAACTCACTCCCAGTCGTTATTTGAACATAGAATTCTTTGCACGTCTTGTATTTCGTTATTCGAACATAGAATTCTTTGCACGTCTAGTATTATGCTGCCGACTTTACCTAAATGTCAAAAAATTGGCTCAGTTTCCCTGTCTTTTATTACACTACGCGATCGACAGCGCGGTAGGGAACCAGGGGAGCAGGGCAAAGAAGGGAAGCAGGAAGCTCGTAACCACACGGTTGCCCTGTTTAGGGACACTGACTCCCTGTTTCTTAGTACACTACCCTGTCCCTGCGGGTAGGGCCAGAGAAATCGTGAAATGTAAAAGGACTTTAACCAAAGTTTCGATAAATGTACGCAATGCACGAAGCCGCGCGAGACTACATTCAATCTTGCGCATCCTAGATAGACGCAGACGCAGCGTCCTTGCTGACTCTTCTAAATACCGCCACAGCACGAGCTATTTCGTATATCTTGTGCCGACATTTAAGTAGTATTACAAGCAAAACCTTGGACATACTTTCACATTGGCAGCACCACTACGCCGATGATATTTCTGCATGCACCGATACGCCCTGATAAACAGCCTACATGCAATCTCATATAAGAGTAATATCTGCCGCTGGTAATAATATAATCTTACTAGCTTATCCTACGTCATCCTGTTCGATATTTAATGTACAGGTAATGGTACAGGTTCAAAAAAGATTTGTCGATTTGAGATAACTTGGCTGGACTCACTGCCAGTCACATTTTTTCTTTTAAACTATTTTGAATAAATAGGTAAGTAAATATACATGTATGGGGGTGTGTCCAACTCTACATTGTTGGCATTTAGCTACGTGCATCGTTAGTTACGAATCGTAACTAACAACTGCACTAAAACTAGTTGATTTTTTTATCAATCTGAATCAGAAGTAAACGTTATAAAAATTCAAGGCCGTCCACCGATGGGAATAATAAAATAACTTGAATTCTTTAACACTTAACAATTAAAATTCCACTGTAACTACAGCGGATAAAGTTTAATTTAGCCTGTTTTAGTTTTGTCGGCGTGGCTGACAAGCCGATTGAATGCCGGCCACTGATTGGTCTAATGTTACGCTTGTGAATGTGCATGTGAAAATAGGCAATGCATTGTTTGTGTTTTACACAAGGACATTAAACTGTAATTATGTAAAATTGGTTGATGTAATTAACGTATTAGAAAAAATTTGGTGTGAATTAATTATTATAAGCTATAGATTACATCAATTGGTGAAAAATAGACAAACGCTAAAGTGTACTAAACTATGTCAATTAAATAAGTGGGAACATTACAAAACTTTTCTGAGTTCTATTCACTTCGTTTCACACAAGAATTTTATTTTGATCGTATTATCCATTAATAATTCCTAGGATAAAAGCGGCACAGGCTCCGATAAAGACCCAGTTAGCATTGAAGTTATTTGATAAATAAATAATTTTGCATTCCTAAAATCGGCATTGACATTTCGGCGGGCGGAAAGATTCTGGCAGACGGAATTTAGCAAAAAAAAAAATATAATGTAGGTTATAAATAAGTTGCATTTAGAGATTAATTATCTTGTTGCGAAACCTAGGAATGCTATATTCTCAAGGCGAGCCTTTCAACTTTCGATATTTACCACTTTGTGTACGAAAAAATTGAATACACTAAATCACAGACTCACCCTTCTACGCCTCCAAAATACATTTTGATAGCACTGGCTAATCCCACAGGAAAAATATAAGTGACGTGTACAACACAATAAATAACTTAAACGATTTAGTACTTTCTCGATAATAACAATTTGTTTGTTATTAAGTTAACCACAAACACAACTCACAATAACAAAAGCGGGCGCTCAACTGAATGAATGAAAGTTTGCTTGAATGAAAATAAAAGTGAGAACGACGCGACGGCATTGAACGACTGCTAGTGTAGGTAGTGTTGTTACAATCATGTTAACGTTGGTTGATAACGGTTATACTGTTTAGAGTTACTTTTTCAGAATAAAGACGTTATGTTACTTTATTGTCTACTCGTTTTTTGAGCTTTTCGCTTTATTACCATACTTTGATTAGATGGTTGCCTGTTAGTTTTATGGTTGTCTGTTAGTTTTATTAAAATTGATACCTAGTAATACATAATGTTGATATCCTATTAATATTACTCACTAGTTTCATACGCTGACGATGGATTAAAGTCTAAAATACTGTTCAGTGAACACGAGGTATTCGTGAGAATTATCATCAAGCCCATTCAAGGAATCGAACCCGGGATCAAACGCCTGGCTTGTCTCTATTTCAATTAAATTGGTTTTCACTGATAAGTTTAGTGTAAAGTGACTTCTTCTTATCAGCGTAACTCACCACGTAGACGGTGTAGTAGTGCTAAGATAGCACGCGAAATTCAAATTTTCTGACTGTTTTTCCGATTTACAGGTCAGTGTCAGGTTGTATGAATTGTGACTGAAATAAATTAGTATTTCCAGAATCACAATCTTTAAAAGAAAACAAAAATACAACTCCCTTATGTTAGAATTGACCTCAAATGTCATGATTTTACGAAACATTCATTGTGTAGGGATTACCCTACCCTATGGAATGACTGTTTCGTTGAACTTGATGATTTTAATGATAGATATTTGTTATGATTGTTGTTTAAATAGATATTTGTTACGGTCGCGAATCGTATTTTGATTAACTTACCACCTGATACTAACCTGAAAATTGCAAAGCATAAACATAAGGCTACCCTGGCGCTTTTGCTTTAAACTGTCACTCAGGTTAGTGCTTCTTACAATTTCATGAACCGGAAAGTGATTGAAAAACGCTTGTTTTCAAAAAAATAAATGGGTAGGTTCAGTAAAACAACAAGTAGGTAACATCTCGTATATTAATCCATAGTAATGTTGATATCGCTCACACTTATACATACAATTCTCGCCTAACGAATATAATGTTAAAACATCGAATACACAATCGAATAAACTTGAGGAACGTTGAGATCTTTAATTATCCATCGACTATTTTAGATACCCGTTTATACTAATCGTGGCTGGTAGGTAGATAGAGATAATATATTTGAAATACTCCGACTACAGTATTCTAGTTGTACAGTCAATAAAGTTTGTTCGGCTAATTGAAATCTCTCTATAAGTTTTTGTACATTTGCCTTAGTTTTAAATATTCTTCGAATTATATTTTTTCAATTTCATAGTTAAATTTAAGTTCGAAGACTTTAAAACTTGAAGTTTACTTATCAAAAACAGGCACTGTCGACCGATATCTTTAAAGTCAGTTTTCGAACTACCAGTACAGCTTGTATTGACTTATTTTGAGATCGTATAATATCGAAAATTGCTTAGTGTTATAATTCTATTTTACCTGTTTATAACAAAACCTGTTTTCTTTTCAAGGTATTGCATGTCCTTTGTTTGTGAAAATAAGTAAGGGTACTTTTGAAAACACATATTAATATGATTCAATTTTCAATTTGTATGTGTAGTTTGTTAACCGGTCAAATAAAAACCAGATGATATTAATTGATAGTAGTAAAGGTAGGAAAGGGATTTCAACAACCTTAAAAAAAAAAATCATTGGTGAAAATTTAGATAGGTACGTCTCGCCAGCACATCAATCTACTACAATCTGTCAAATTTATTTAATAGGTTTTCAACTTTATCGCTAAAGCATAAGGTTCAAAGTTCACTGGGAAAATTTTACAGTTTCGGATAGCTTGATGTGCTGGCATCTGTACATGCCTAGATAATTTAGAAAAAAGTAACAGAAAAACCACGATAAGGTCCTAAATTTTGGCCCTAAAGGGCCTCTAACTTATCTACTTAAATATGGAAAAGGTACAGACGCCAGCATATCAAGCTACTACAATCTGTCAAATTGCTTTAATAGATTTTCTACTTTATCGCTACAGCATAAGGTGCAAGGTTGATTGGGAAACTTTGACAGTTTGGGATAGCTTGATGTGCTGGTGTCTGTACATCATTCTTCATAGGCATTAGGCATAATACGCAGTTTATGAACTCTTTTAGTTGACCGAGGATAAAGTAACTATTTTATGTAGGTACTACATTTGTATCAGTTATAAGCGTTTTAAATTTGAAGCAGACTTAGAGCGTGTCTAAACATGAACATGAAATATCCCGTGCAAATCACGCCCCATTATCTAATTACAACTACTTAATTCTCTAACTTAACACTTTATACTGTATAGTTCCTCTTTATAACAACATACTGGTTATCCGACATCATATTTTATTACGTAATAGTAGGTACAATTAAGTTCTGACAGTCTTTTCAATAAATAAATTCACTTTTAAAAAACATTCACTGAAGTACGCACATTTATAGTTTTAAAATAGCTCGTTATTAAGCTATTCTTACATCATAACGATTAAATAACTAAGTTATCTAAACGTTACAACGATATATAATTTTTACACACATTTAGATTAACAGTTATGTTGACTTTTATATGTAGGACGCGTTTAGTAACATTATACAGATAAAAACTGTTAATAAAGACTTTATTACGTTATTTTAACGGTTATTATAACATTGTTTGCTAAACGCATGCGACGGTTGACTGGAACTGTGGGTTCTGCCGTCGCATTGCTTGCCGTCACCTGAAAAGAATAATAAAATTTATAATGAGAACTTCATAAAACCGCATTATCACAAACTGTGAAAATTAAATAATTATGCATAGTGACATCTGTAATGCAAGAAAAGTAGAGAGGGCGCTGCAATTAAGTACACGTAACCAACATAGATGGCGTTTTGTATTTTTTTAGGCTTTGATTTATAAATATTTTTTTCTCAAACATGTTTGAAGGACATCACCCGTACTGGAATATTTATTATTTTGGCGGCCTTTAATGTTATTTACATATTTTAAAAGTACACCATATGATTTATCTCATTATTTCTTACGGCGTCAAAGTCGAGAACAATATGGATTCGGAGATTTTATTTTAATTACTAGCAGCGCCCCGCGGTTTCACCTGCATTAGTTTCGATCCCGTGGGAATATCCGTAAAAAAAACTATCCGATGTCCTTTCCCGGGACTCAAACCATCTCTATACCAAATTTCATCTATATCGGTTCAGCGGTTTAAGCGTGAAGAGGTTACAGACAGACACTTTCGCATTGAATAGAAATTCGGACAAATATTTAGAACTAGCTTCCGCCCGAGGCTTCGCCCGCAAGGTAGGTCGATAAAAACTATCCTATGTCCTTCCCCGGGATGCAATCTATCTCTCTGCCAAATTTTATCCAAATCCGTTCAGTGGTTTAGGCGTGAAAAGGTAACATACAGACAGACAGAGTTACTTTCGAATTTATAATATTAGTATGGATTTGGAGGCGGATCGAAAGATCTGGGGGCCTAAAAAGGCCACTTTGGCAGAATCATAAAACAATTCATAACACGCAATTCATTTGTTTGACAGTTTCACACCTATATAGGTAGGTATCCCTGAAGGGTTAGGCAGAGGTGTACCTATAGTATTTTACGAATCTCTATACAAAACTGTCATACAGATGAAATTGCGTGGTATGAATTGTTTTATGATTCTGCCAAAGTGGCCTTTAAGGCCCCAAGATCGTTGTAGGTATATCTTCGTTTTCAAATTCATTACAGCGTTGTAGCCATACAAATAAAATAATGTTTCTACTATTGCGACCATTCAAATAAAATGTTATTCATTCCTGACCGCCGACTTTTTATTTTTGGAATCCATACTTAATATTATAAATTCGAAAGTAACTCTGTCTGTCTGTCTGAATGTTACCTTTTCACGCCTGAACCACTGAACGGATTTCGATAAAATTTGGCAGAGAGATTTGACATAGGAAAGTTTCTATCGACATACCTCGCGGGCGGAAGCTAGTTGGATAAACAAGCTGACCCGGCGAACTTCGTATCGCCATTTTTATCGAAATCAGACATTCTCAAGATATCATCAAAATAGCCGTCCCATACAAAATGTATTAGAAAATGAATTATGTTTTTTTTCGTGAATTTTTCCCATGTTTTAATAGTTATTCTGCTATTCGGGGCGGAGACAGATCCAACAAAACAATGATCATAAAAATCGGGAGATACAGCTGTGTTCTTGAGTTATAAAATGGTGTAACTAAATCGACTTTGTTTTTAAATAGATTTAGTTACCTACTTAGTTTGAATTTCCGCGTATTATTTTAGAAAATTAGGTTTGTATACAAACAAGCCTCGGCCGCAACCAGGCTTTGATGGACAAACGTGAAATCTGAACGTCGAGATACCTACGCAAGTTCTCTTTTGCTTGCCGTTATACTTAAATTGGGTTTGAAAGATTTTTTTTAAGGATATTTTTTGTTTCTTTTTATTGTACCTGTCAGCAGCGGTAGTAGTGGTGGTAGAAGTAGTATGGTTGTTCGCGTCGTGTTCTTCGAGGGAGTGGGAGTGAGGTCTGTTGTTCTGTCGACGAGACCCGTCGCCGTCTGACTCTCGCCTCGGACCTCCACTGCCGCAGAAGCACTTGCAGATTATGCGTTTGAATGCGAATCTGGAAAATAAAAACGTAAAAAATTACATTAACTGTATTATTTTGACAGTAAAATGTCAGAAACTTCTAGGTACATTTTAACGTTCTTCTGTCTTGTCAGCGAATAACATACAAAATGGGTAGTACGATCGAATAACGAAGTATCAGAAAATGCAGGGAAATAGAAATCAACGGATTCAAGAGGTTTTCTCACGGTTTGAACAGCTGTATTTAAATAAAAGTGTATAATAAAAATAATAAAAACTGAAAAGAAAAAGACAGGAGCTCATTGGGAATCAATAAATCCGTCCGCATCGCTGTCAATCGCCCAAAAGGCTGGCAGCATTACCACGTTGGATGGCAATGCTTATTCTTTGGGCTAAAAATAGGCCAGCCCTCTAGTCACGCGTAGAGTCAACCAACCGCTTGGCGATGTCCCGAAATATTCAATGAGCACTCAGACCCCAAGGCCCTAGTGTTTCAACCCCAAACTGCTCAAACATAGCTCCCAAAAGGTTGTTATACTTATTTGCGCCGTTTGAGGTTTTCAGCCGTTTAATACTGACCATTATATCCCTGTAACTTTAGAAGTTCAAGTTGGTACTCTATGTACCTATCTGATAATGTATAGTTTGTAAAAACTTTATCTAGACACAGGACAGTATCAAGCCAAGTTCGAAAAAATACAATTTAAGTTTTTCTCACCTAAAGTCCTTAGAAAACAGTGCATAAATCAGCGGGTTGATCGCCGAGTTGCAGTACCCCAACCAGAACAGCACGGAGAAGACGATGGGACTGACACAGTCTCCGCAGAATGCCCTCACGACGTACACGCTAAAGAAGGGGAGCCAGCAGAAAACAAAGCCTCCCACTATGATGCCGAGGGTTTTGGCTGCTTTTGTTTCCATGCGGAAGCGTTTCACCTGGAAGTAATTTAAGGGTAGGTGGTAAATTGGCATAATAAAGGTAGGTACTTTTTTAAAACACATGTAATTAAAAAAAAAAACTTCTGATAATTGTAGGCTTTTAATCTACTTCTTCCTAACCTTTCGGGTAAAACTGACACGATGGTTATGCTATAAATAAATCAAATAAAAATAATATGCATTTAAATAACGAAATCCCTATCCAAATCGGTTCAGTAGTTTTTGAGAAAACCGCGATCATACAAATAATAAAAAAAAATCTGCATGCAATCATAACACAACAATCCAACATATTAAACTTTCCTATGAGTAACTAAATCCACAATTAAAACCTTTGTAAAGCGTACGGGGGGCCCAAACCAACTCGCAAAGGTCCGTTAGATGTTTTGAATAAAATGAGGCACCAACCAACGATTATCCCTGTATGCAAGTGCACCCAAGGACAACCCCCGGTTGGTGCAGGATTATTGCAGAACATGGAAACAAAACATAATTTGACTGTGGGTTTGGTTTGTTTTATTTGTGTGTTTCTATCGGCCACCTTTTTTATGAGGACTACGTTAGAGATTCCATAGAAAGACAGAAAAATTGGTTTAATTGTCACAGAAACACGTGCATATAAAAAGACAATGACGTGTTAGGTACTTGTGATCGTTTCATCAAAATCACGGCCAACAAAGCAATTTATTATGAGCTACTATTTAATTATATATATATACTAACCTGTGCTTTAATATTCCTTTTCCCCATCCTCCGAGTAGTCCGGGGCTTATCATCATAATCATCATAGAGCGGTCCTGGCGCCAGATGATGAGACGGTCTCACCCTCAACCTGCTTTCCGTCAGCTCCCTCCCATCTCTTTCATAATGAACTGCATAGAGCGAAGGGCTCGGGGATCTGCTTGAAGACCTGGAGTTCTCGTGGGCAGGACATATCTGTTCTGAAGAGGGGTAGGACACGGAGATTTTGACTTTTTCGTGAGCACGTCTCGCGCTTGAATGTCTGTAAGGAGATGTTTTGTTAAAATATAATAATAATAAATCTCTAATCAGTATCAAAATTGGTAAAAAACTACATAATTATATGAATCTGCGATGCAGAAGGTATTTCAACAAATATCTATTGTATTTATTGGGGGAGGAGACGATACCAGTTACAATACGACGATTGGTAAGTAGAATTCGAGATTTGATAAAATACTGGCCGACGCTTTTCCTCTCGTGGGTCTCGGGGATCTTATTAACATTTTTAATAAATAAAGATGGGTTTTGCGAGGCGCGGAATTGTTTGCAGTAGCTGCTGGTGGTAGTATTTCAAACATCAGATTAAAGAGAAAGATACTTAGGTACTACATTATGAGTAAGTAGAATGTTGCTGAAAGAAAGTAATTTCACTACAGAATTCATAAGTTACTTACCTTCTTAATCGTTCTGGAGAAGCACTAAGCGATGTGCTGGTGGAGTGGTTGGAAGCATTTGACAGTGGGGATCCGTGCGGCCGGTTCGAACCGCGACCCCGATGTATCCTGAGAGTAAGGCGGTTGTCGTCAAAACGACTGCCCATTCCTCCTTTTCCTGCAAATTGTGAACAGGCTGATAATACAAATTAAATTGCTCTTTGACACCATTATTGTTGTTTTAAATTACATTTAATTTTGATCACTGACAATATTACCTATGCTTTCGGTTTCATGTTTTAGTCCGGAGTAAGGTAATAAAAAGGCTTTGATTCTTATTTAGACATACATTTACATATTCTGGTTTTTAGGGTGCATACATACGAGTGACACGCGTCAACGGCAGAGGCAACAGCAGTCGTCAACACCCGTCGACGCCCGCCATCGACGCGACGCGTGCCGGCGGCTGCCGTCAACAACGTGCCGTTCGTTACACGAGCATGTTGTCGACGGTAGCAGTTGCCTCTGCCGTTGACGCGTGTCGCTCGTTTGTATGAGCACTTAGCCCTGACGGATTTATTTTTCATTTTGTATAACCCGCAGCCGACTTTCCTCTGAAGCATTTAGACAACAAGTCATCGAAGAAAAAGTTAATCTGGAAATAGGTATCCTCACCTTTTGTAGTCCTAAAACCCTGATTAATTGCTTTGGTAGTCCTCACGGCAGCTTTGTATATTCTCCAATAGAAGAACAGCATCACGAACATAGGTATGTAGAAGGAGCCGAGGGCTGAGTACACGACGTAACCAGCGTCGTTGGTCAGCTCGCAGGTCCATTCACAAGGGGGGTTGGGCACCCAGCCGTCTTTCATGTCTGCTTCTTCAGGCTGGAATGAAAATATGTAGTGTAACAAAATTAAAAACACGCTTAACAACTGTTCTGATGAGTCCATTACTGGACGAGTAAGATAAAACTCGAGGGGTTTACTAGTAGCCACCGAAGAGTTCCACTATTCACCTCCTGGCTCCATCATCAGATCAGCTCCAAGATACCAAATTATAGTTTTGTCATACATACCCACAAAGTTTCATTTCAATACGACAATTATAAGTAGGTTATTCTAAGATTTTATTAGATTATTTGTTAGTTACAAGTGAAGCTAATAAAAGCGAGGTTTTATGAGTAGTGTCTTGTAAGAAAAGAATAGGACTACCTACCGCAGTGTAAACGCAAGATTTCTTACTCTCACTTCCTCCTGCAAGATAAGGCCTAATGTACAGAGGCCAGCACATCAAGCTACCCCAATCTGTCAAATTTTCCCAATTGAATATGAACCTTATTCCTTTGCAGTAAAGTTGAAAATCTATTAAATAATCTTTTCCCAACTATGTTAGGGTCGGCTTCCAGTCTAACCGGATGCAGCTGAATACCAGTATTTTACATGGAGCGACTGCCTATCTGACCTCCACAACCCAGTTACTAGGTAATACGATACTCCTTGGTAAGACTGGTTGAAAGAAAAAAAGCAAACAAACCAAAAAAAAAAAGACTTAAATCGGAGCAAGCGCCAAGGTAGCCCGCGAAATTAAAATTTTCTTAAGTTTTCTGCAATTTGCAGTTCTATCTCAGGTTGTATGTTGAACAAAATAATAATTATGATTCACGACCGTAACAAGTATGTATGTACAGAATTATAATCTTTAAAATCTTTAAAACAACCCTCTAAGTTCATATAGCATTATTGAATGACTATTTGAAATATCAATCAATATGGTTTTAAGAACTTCGAGGGTTGGTTACGAGGAGACTAAACCCAACCTTTATCTGTAGCTACATTTATTGTTGTAAAGCCAGTGGAGGATTTATACATTTGCCGCCAGTAGGCTATTCAAATTTTCTACAATAATGTCCCATGTCTTTTGTATACTGCTTCGACACGCTTAATTCCATCGCCTTTTCTTCTAAATACTTAAAATTTTCACATTCAGCTACAAAAAACTCGCAAAGAGATTTGTGAAGATCTGCAACTGTGGTCAAATCTACGGTAGAAGCCTGAATTTGAGCATTCACTTTGTTTATTCTTTCCAAAAAAACATGGAGGTATTTATATATTAATCGTTTTAATTTCAGTACGATATAAAAAAAAAATTTTGTCCCGAATTTGCCGCCCCTAAAATCTGCCGCCCTATAAGGTTCTAGCCTACTCAGCCTGTTGGTAAATCCGCCACTGTGTATTGACATAAAAACTCTTTTGTACAATTTTTTCCACATTTGTATGACTAAGTTCATAATTATTAACCAATCCGTCACGCATAGTTTTCATAACAACACCTGTCATTTTCCAATACACCGGCTAATAAAAGACAGCTCGGAAACGGAACGGGCTGGTCGGAACAGAAGCTATCAAAGGGGAAAACGGACCGGGACGCCAAACAAGACATACGAGTACGCGTAACATCCCGGAACTACGCCGGCCGTCAGGCAGAAAATGATGCCTTTTGTGATACGCGTTTTTGATTCAATGGGTGGGTAATTTACGGGTTTGAATGGATGTGACTTTCTCAATGGTTCTGAACTTGGCTGCGAATCATTTGGAATCTAATCAAATATACAGCGTGTATGAGACATCGGCGCGCAAACTGTCACCTTGAATTCAGTAGTACATGATTTTTTGACCTAACGTTGAAACGTTTTTAACCGGTTATAACAAAAAAAAAGGAAATATTTAACTGACCCTCTAAAACCTTATTGACCTTTTAATGATGCTTTTTAAAATTAATAAACCTCTAACAACATTTTGGGCTTCTGATGACGAACACATTTTTTTTATAAATGAGCCTCTTTTTAATTTTCAGACGTTTTCTCAGTCTGATCATCTGATCGCAGTTTAGAGGTTCATAAAAGAGATTTCTTAATTATAATTAGAGTGTTGAATAATATTTCTCGGGAAGTAAAATGGATATCATAAAAAAAAAAACTGTTTTTCATACAATTTGACGGTGTAGATATTGCACTTTTGTATGAAACAGCAGATTATTGACACCCTATATCGTTATTGGTGCGGTGCTGGTAATTTTAAGACTTGCCAATCACACACCTACATATATTATTATTGTAATGAGCATGAACTTCCACACGACTCCAGGAAGAGCTTATAAAATCTTAATTCATGCAAAGTTATTAATGACAGACTACTTTTTAATAAGCATGCATTTCAAGTCCAAAAGAGCTTATTAAAATGAACGTGGTTTAAACTTTCGGAAACAAATCTATGTAAAGTAAACGGAGTAGACAATACAATGAGAGCGTTTCGTCCGTAAGAAACTTGAAGTATTTCACATAACAGGTTATTTTAAACCTTCAGTACCAAGTTACCAACAACACACAAACGCGTAACACACTATTACCTAATCTCAATCTAAATCATCACACTAATATTATAAAGACAAAAGTTTGTGAGTGTGTGTGTGTGTTTATATGTTTGTAACATTCCGCGCTAGTTTTTAAGTTTTGTCGATACACACACACTAATTACTTATTAGTGGGTAATTAGTGTGTATTGAAAAAACTAAAACATTAGCGGAATTAACTAGCGATAACCGCTAACGATTAAAAAGGAGGATGGCGTCTTCCTGTCCACTACCATGTACTATTGTTTGTTACAATCTTCGTGCATTTTGTTGTCAATTGTGCGAAATCTTCAAGTTTCTCCAACTAACCTTTTTATCTTTCCAACCGACGAGCGGCGGGAAACAGATCACAAAGGACAGGACCCACAGTCCAGCTATGAGGGCCTTCGCTCTCTTCCGACTCATGATGCTAGGATAGCTGACGGGTCTCGTGACGGCCACGTAGCGGTCCAGGGAGATGGCGCACAGATTCAAGATGGACGCTGTACACATCCACACGTCGACTGCCAACCATACCGAGCACCAGACGTCGCCGAATATCCATACCTGGAATTAAGAGAAAATGTATGTTAGATGAGAAGTGTAGAAGTTACGCCTACCTAGTGTAGTGGTGCCTAGTGTGAAGTGATGCTAGACCTAGGCTAGGCATTTTTTGAGATGGGGAAAAACCATAGAACTCGCGTCACTGTTAACGACACCGCGCTACGTTCGGATGTGTTCGGCTGTCCTCGGGATGTACTCGTTTTATTGTATATCCGATATGTGAGTGAGTGATGGCAAAGTATTCTGTTTGTGTTTTGTTTTCACTTCTGTCGGCACTCCTGGAGTGCCACTGTTTCTTTTTTTTTAACAGTGCAGTTGTTTCGGAATTTTGTACTGAATCATGGGCATGGCCATGGTACCTAACAGGTTGTGCATCGATGTCCCTACCGCCCTGTATTGTACAACCTTTTCCAACATCATACTTACAGAATCATGGATCAAGTCTAATCTGCAAAAAACTCTATAAAATGTAAGTCTTCAAAATGAAAACTTAGGTGAAATGAGCTTCAAATGAGCTGTCACTTCACCTGATGCGCTAGGAATCTTGACTTTAACCTCACTTAGTTTTCACGGTGAGGTTTTTACTGCAGAATAGACCTGTAGACGCAAATAACAATTATTGTTATATCCCCCTAAAACAGAAAAATCTACCCTGAACAGTTTTTTCCCATTTATCAAAGCCAAAAACTTGTGAAATTAAAACTTTTGCACCTTAACGTTTTATCAAATATTAGATAAGCTTATGTAAATAAAAAACTCTTCAAACTTTCCCTGTTTTGCCGTTATATCGGGAACTTCCCAGTAATAACATAAGCCACACCGGTGCTATTCGAGGCATCGTAAACTCAATGTGAACTTTCAAAATTGCAATATGAATGGTGACAGGTTGCAAACTTCCGCTATGTATCTTGTTAACGACCCATTCCCTTCAACTGGCCCTTATTGCTTTTAAGGAAACTGTTTGGTTATGTGTTTTTGTTTGTTTTAAGTCCCATTTTAAACGTCTTCGAAACACAAACTGTTTTGAGAAGTATGAATTCACCAATGAAAATAAAAACAAATGTTTACTTTACTGCGGTTAATTATGTCAGGTTGTCAGACGTTGACAGAGAAGAAAGGAGCATCGATCACCACGTTTCCTCACTGCGTGTTGGCGATTATTCCTTCGTAAGCTCTATAAACTCCTCAATGTAAGGTTTTATGTATTCGTAGCACGAAAAATATTAAACTTTATTACGAAAAGAATATTTTAGGTTATAACTATACTCATAATATTTAATATACAGGTGGCAAATAAACCATTTCTTACGAACGGAAATTGTTCATAGCACTTTGTAATAAAAACGTTACACGCAAAATGAATGCTAAACACGTAGGCTTTGGGAGTGCTGGAAAAATATTATCTTTATTTTTATTTTGTATGTTCATCTACTTCTCACGAGTTATATAGGTATAGTAAGTTCATGCCGTGGTGAAAAGATTATCAAAGCTGCAATTTTGCTAGCGGAGCTGAGTGACCGGTGTTCACTGCTGTAAGCTTTTCTAATACCTCGTTTTCATTCATCAGCATTATCAGGCCCGCGTGGTAGATTACAACGCACTCCCTCTCGAAGAGAGGAGGTCCCAACAGTGGGAATATTAATGGCTGATTATGTAATGTATTCATCAGCATTATCACCATCTCTCACTTCAGCCGAAAGGCGTTCACTGCTGGAGATCGCTTCCCCTGGCTTCCCATAAGCCATTCTCGTTTTACCTCAATTCATTTTATTTAAATCTATGTAACTAATATTTAGACCTCAGCGAAACATTGTTTTAAAATAATGTTTTACTATTTCCTATTGGCTTTTCCCTCTCTTCAATTAAATCTTCGCATGTAGGTCACGTTTATAACATTTTTAGTGTTTAAGTTTCTAACCACACTTTTATTTCACATCTTGACACTATTACCACCTTTCTACTCGTATAATAGCTACTTTAATGGACCGACCACTATTACTACCCACCGTAGTACCTACACAAGTTCTTTGTGCGAGCTGTTTGCCCGGTCAGCGCCAACGAATTAGGTGCATCCATCATTCTTTTGAAACTCCCACTCATTCAGTACATAAATGGCGTACTGGATGTGGGTCATTCTGTATACTCTGAAGCGCTGTAGGCTGAATCTAGCGGACGTGTGAGCGGCGTAAAAAGCGGTAAGTAAACTTCATGCAGTTTTAATGTTGAATTTCACACGTGTACCGTGTGTGTCGGTAATGTAACGTGTGCTCCCGGAAATTAATGATGCTGGCATACATATGCGAACATTAAAAAGCGACTGAAATTTAATATCATTAGGAGAGCCAGCACCGTAACCTGTAATGAAACTGCTTATACAGCTAAATAAGAACGCTCGTGCTTGAGCTCGTGGCTAAGTAATAATAGCCGCAAGGGTCGATCGATCAGGTTAAACTACGCTAACCGTGGTCGGTCCGTGGATGGGTGCTTTCGGACGTACTTTCCGAGGCACGGCACTTTGGAAAGCACGCCGCACTTAAGCCGTTGGTCCCAGCTGACATTCGTGGATCTTTGACAGTTGTTACGGGTAGTCAGAAGCCCGAAAGGCTGACAACCAGTCTTACCAAGAGGTATCGTATTACTCACTAACTAGGGTGTGGAGGTCAGATAGGCAGTCGTTCCATGCAAAATATTGGTATACGGCTGCATCAGGTTAGACTAAAAGCCGACCCCGTAAAACGATGGGAAATGACTAGGCAGATGATGAGTTCATTTACCTACTTGCTATTTATCCAGCAGAGAGAAAAAAACATCCATAAAAAAAAAATTTTTAGGTAAGTATTTCTGCCAGTAGGTACCTAAAAAATAAGCATGTTAGAAATATGCCCGTTTTGTTGAAGATTTTCATGATGAACGATTTAAAAACCCACCCGAACGCACATACCATCGTTTCCATCATAATTAATTCAGAGAACATCAACTAAGAACAGGCCAGCTCATCCCACATACATATTAACATGGCTTAGAAGGTAAATGTGACAC
Organism: Gortyna flavago; assembly: GCA_963669345.1. NCBI lineage: Eukaryota > Metazoa > Arthropoda > Insecta > Lepidoptera > Noctuidae > Gortyna > Gortyna flavago. The sequence continues at coordinate 5,806,428 of OY770148.1, forward strand.
GTACGTAGACAGTTGGGTACAATTATATCCAACGCGCGACAGTGCTCGACCACAAATCTGTTTAATCTGTGCCTATGTAGGTTGATCAACAGATGTTATCTCCTACTATAGTTTATGGTTCGAGTTCTGTGTAAAGTGAGTTATAAAGAAGGAGGAAATAACTTGACTTACATATTAACCCCCTTACTAATAAACGTTGTATAGCGTCTGTATAGTTACACAACGCTTTGTCTTCTTCTTTCGAAAGTCAAATAACTGACGACTGAAAGAGAGAAATCTGTATAACTATTCATCTGATATAATACGTTTATTAGTAAGGGGGATAGTGTCCATGACTTACGAGTTGTAAGTCGTTGGAACCAAGACAGACACTTCAATTTCTGCAAATTATCGCCACTGTTCTTAAAACGGTGAAGGAAAACATCGTGAGGAAACCAGCATGTCCTACAACCAAAAGTTAGAAGACATGTGACATCTACCAACCCTTACTGGGCCCGTGTAGTGGATTACGGCCCATTTCTTCTCAAAGAGGCCTCTGTCCCAGCAGTGGGAACATTATAGGCTCATTATGCATAGTGTCTATGCAGATTCTTGCCAGTTCTCTATAGAGATTAACGTTTCACAACGGGCAACGAGGTTCAACTGTCTCACTAACTGACCGACTTCTTGAGAGTTCAAAAGAAAATGGTTTAATTGAAATATATGCTTTAAATTGGAGGACGTCCTTTTTACGCTGTGGCTGTGGTATATTTATTTATTTATACTTTATTTGTACATCAAAAAAATACATAACAAATAAAGACAGGTTAGGTGTACTCGCAACCGACATGCGTGTATGCCCAGTGGGCCTAAAAAGGCCACTTTGCAGAATCATAAAACAATTCATATCACACAATTTCATCTGTATGACAGTTTTGTATGGAGATTCGTAAAATGCTATAGGTACACCTCTGCCTAACCCTTCAGGGATATATAGGTGTGAAACTGTCAAACAGATGAATTGCGTTGTTGTTGCTAAGATTTACGAGAACAAAACTACTAAAGCATTTTGACAGAAAATAGAAAAGCCAGAGTTATTGTAGTCATTTTTAGAGCAGGCTTATATCTTTATATTACCAATAAAGGATAATATTCTTGCAAATCTTGCAGGTCTTGCAGATATATGCAATGTTACAACTTATTGCCTCTTCAGAGCAAATGAAAAAGTACAATGAAATCGTAACAGACCTATGTAAATAAGAATCGACTTCAGGATGTACCAGTATTGTGGTGTCTAGGGCTGGCAGGAAAAATTTGGTAAAAGCTATAATTTGGCCAACTATTTTTATAAGAGTAACCGTGGCGGTGGAGTTTCTTGCCGGTTCGTCTCCATAGGAAACGACCAATTGGAACCGTGCACCTAGCTTCTGACGTTTCATAAGTGCCTATGTAGGTTTAAAATAAAATATTTTGATTTTTTATTTTTGATTTTGGCAAGTTTTTACTTAACTAGAAATCAATAGGTACATTTTCGGATACAAGTAAATGAATATGAATAGCATTTAAGAAGTTTAAAATTCAAGTCATGGAGTCTAAGTATCGGTTTAAATATGATCTGCGGCTGTAATTTTAAAGTTCATTCTTGTGTCAATGAGCAAGCTGTATGATAAATAGCTGCTCATGCCAATTGCCATGGTGTATATTTTATAAATATGCCTACAGATGATTGTTGACGATAGACACGTGTTAGTACTTCTGCACAACGCTTCTTTGCTTCTTTTTTGTGACAAAGAAGAAGAAGAAGTGCGTATTAAAGAAGACACGTGTTGATAGTCAAAAATCTAGCTAATATGTAGGCACCTTTAGGCAGGAGTAGTTGATAGCAGGAATGACTGCCAAATTGCGGTCCCAGGCTAGACTATTTTAATGCTAATTTTACTATTTAATGATGGCTGTCAAGCGGTACAAAACGTAGGCCAGGTCTTGGTCAACAAGTTACCCTTTTGAAGTTGTGTCGTGACCTTTTTCTAAGATTTGTATTCATAACTTTGTATTGACTGTGGAGTTGAATGAACATCTGAGGTCTCAGCACAAAATCAAAATAAAAACTAAGAACCAGCCCTTTTTGAGCCCCAAAATTACTATATATAGCTCTCTGTTAAGTTAGAAGAACTTGATTCTATACAATAGTATGCAAAGTAATTACAATAAAAAATGTGGTACTTGGCAAAAACCTCCTACAAAAAGAGTTTTACCTCAGTTCCACAAGACCCACGTTCAAAACTGATGCACACAGTCCTTAATAATTTAAAGTTTTTTTTTAAAGTCATTTAAATACTTTTCTTACAAACCTAATATTGCGCAGGGATATAGTGTTTCAATGGTTAATATTTAACGTACTGCTGCATTATATAAACCTAATACTTTATTGAATTATCTACTAGCGAACCGCTCCGGCTTCGCAAGGTAATATAAATAATATAAAAATAAATAAAAAAAATAATTGGAAAAAAAATCGAGACTTCTTTCTTTCAAGTAAGTTTAGTATATTATTAACTAGCTTCTGCTCGCGACTTCGTTCGCGTGAAATTTCACCCTCCCACAACCCTCTTAAGGATGGAATTTCGAAAAACCCTTTCTTTTACTCTTCGCAAAGAACAGACCCTCCAAATTTCATGTGTTTAGGACCAATGGTTTAGGCTGTGCGTTGATATATCAGTCAGTCAGAACTTTGAGTTTTATATAGGTACAAATGTTTTCTGCGTATAAGGTGAGAGTGGCACAGAGAGCCGTGGCCAGTTCCATGCTTGGCAAACGTCGCAATCCGCATACGTATGAAGGTTTTCGATATCTGATAACGAGTTATGGGATCAAAAAGAGTTGGACAGGACACCTGGCAAGGCGCAGTGATGACAGGTGGAGTAAGGCAGTGATCGAGTGGCCTCCAAGGACTGGGATGAAGTGTCGGTCTTTCATGGGTGGACGAAGGTGTTACCATTGCGGGTAGAACCAGGATGAGGCTGGCACAGGAGCGTGGGGAATGGCACATGAAAAGAGAGGCCCAGCAGTGGTAGAAGCCGGGCTGTAAATGATGGATGATGATGATGAATATTATTACTTGTTAAAATTGTTTTTTATATTTTTTTTTTAAATGAAAATCGTTTACTTTTACCAATTTTGTAAATATGTGAGCACCATGTATCTATCAGATTATTAATTTATATGTCATGGTTTCATTTTTAATTCTTTTACCTATTGTGGTATAGTAATTTTATTTTAGGTTATTATTACATATTATTTATTATATAATTAAAGAATGCAAAATATTGTAAAACATTTTAAAAGAGTAACGGTGGAGTTTCTTGCCCATTCTTCTAAATACGAAAACTACCTTTTGGAAGGGGCGACTAGAATCAATTTTATTTCATTGTAATTTTTGACGTTCAAAAGTGCCTTTTATGTGCCTATTTGAAATAAATGCTTTGACTTTGACTTTGAATATTAATGTTTTATGTACCTAATAATAAATTCACGAAAATGAAGGTAAAAACCGCATCAAAATCCGTTGCGTAGTTTAGTAGAACAATGCGGTCACACAGACAGACACGAAAAGCGACTTTAATTTATATTATGTATAGATTTAGAAGCCTTATAAGTACGTGCCTATCTTTTCGTAAGGTCGTATAGAACGTAATGTCGGGCAACTTTAAAAATTTCGAGATTTTTGCCAAGGCACAGAATTTGTTTTAAAAATACGACTGCTTTAGTGAGTATGTTTTCGCAGTGTGTGCTAGTGATTTCAGGGTTTGGTTGTAAAGTTGGGTCTTGTATTGAATTTTATTGAAGTTCGGGTACAATTCGGTTTTGTATTTCAATGTCTGGTTTTGTACTTTACTGTAAGTCTTAAAAAAATATGTGAAGGTAATGTCTGTTGAATAGAATGACCCAAGTTTTTATTTACTTTTTCTATCTTTTTTTCCAAAATCGGCGGTTTAGCCATAATTAGATGCGGTCTGGGGTGGATTTAATACTGAAGTAATATAAATGTTTATTTTCTATAAACAAGTTATGTACAGACGCTTATCAAGCTATTACAATCTGTCTTTCTTTAATAGATTTTCAACTTTATCGCTAAAGCATAATGTTCAAGGTTGATTGGGAAAATTTGACAGTTTCGGGTAGCTTGATGTGCTGGCGTCTGTACCAAGTGAATGCTAAGCTTTAAGCAGTAGTGCACGAACAAGCAACTTACTTTGTGTGAGACTGGTGCCTGAAGTAGGTTTATATATAAACCTGTATTACATACAGGTCACCAGGGCCTCCCGTGGCTAGATGTTGTAATTTGGATCATAGTTATTATGGACCAAATTACAACATTTATCCGCGGGAGGCAGGATAATTAACTAAGGATGAAATAAGATACATAATATAAAATAATAGCATTTACGAAACTTCAGATGCTAGGTGTACGTTTCCAAATGATCGTTTCCTATAGAGGAGAAGAGCCGGCAAGAAACTCCACGTAACCGTGGAGTTTCTTTTAAAAATAATTGGCTTTTACAATGTTTTCAATTTACAGTGACAATAGGTATGGGTGGACAGTGTAGGCCTGTCAACAAGTATACCAAGGTACTGAATAAAATAGTCAATGATCTACAAAGGACAATTCATTATACGCCCCATGCTCAAAAAAAAAGCAATATGAACTGTCTATCTTTTACGCCCTCAGGGAGTAGTTTATTTAATCCTAAGAAAGCATGTCTGAATTCACTTGGAGAAAAAAGATATTTGAGAAAGTAAGATTGATTTTGTAAAGGGAAACATTTGACTTAGGTATCCTCTTTAAAAACTTCTTTACAAAATATTAAAGAATCTATAAAGAAGAATGTCATGTATTCGAGTTCACTTCATTGAATTTTTTGTTAATAGTGGGTTGGGTACTATTAAATCCATTAGTAGGGGCTAAGTCTGAACGGAAGCGACAGATGTACTGGAGATTAAATTTAATTGAATTTAATTAATGGAAAACGGAATATGATACTACTATAGTGACGCGTTGCAGTTAAAACTGATTTACTTCCGTCACCTCACACACACATCAGGTCCAGTTGAAAACCAGCGTCAGGCACTAGCTGTCTGGCATTTTTGCTGAACTGGGCCTTTTTGGTGCAGCCGTAAGGCACAATTTCCTGCTAATTTCTTTTATTGTTTTTATATTTTTCATCTGATGTATGTATTTGGTGTATTGTGTGTCTTTTAGTCTGTGCTAAATAAATGTATTTTCTTTCTTTCTTCTTTCTAGTGTAGACATATTTGGAATGTTGACACACCTAATTACTTACCGAAAAATGTATGAAATTACTCCAAGGACTCTATGTATCTCCTAAGTAAAAAGTCTTCCTTACTCATCTCGCTAGCTAGTCGTAGGCCCTACCCTGACTCATTCCCCTCTCTCTCCCCTCTAACAACAAAAACAGATACTCCACTTTAGCATTAAGTGAGAAATGTCAAATAAATCGTGCTAGTGTACCATATTAACCCTTGTCATGCCGACACCTTATTTCCGTGTGTTTATAGCTAACAAAGTATCAAGAAGGGTCTAAAGGCCCGGTTTAAGATCGGTGCGAGACGAAACACCTCGCTATGTATAGGGTTAACATCTGTATTAAATTGATGGGTACATAATAGGGTGCTGTTGGGCTAAATAAAGAATAGTGTTTCGTGATTAAAAGTATGTGTGAAAGTCAGGGCGATTGACTGTTCAAAATTAGAATCGATTATAGATATTGTTTCCACTTTTTCCTAAACATCATTTCCCTTTTCCCAACTATGTTGGGGTCAGCTTCTAGTCTAATCGGATGTAGCTGAATACCAGTATTTTATATGGAGCGAATGCCTATCTGACCTCCACAACCCAGTTACTGGGTCATACTATATCCTTTGGTAGGACTGGTAGTCAGACTTTCGGGCTTCTGACTAGCCATAACGACTGTCAAAGATCTACGAATGACAGCCGGGGCCAATTCCGAGGCACAGAGGGGTCTCGATATGTAATGGATGGTCCCCCATCCTCGAACCAACTGCGGCAAGCGTAGCTTAACCTTCATTCGACCCGTGCGGCTGTTATTATTCAAACACGAGTTCAAACAATACATTGTTAAAGCTACTTCAGCATTTTAAACTTCTAATCGCTTACGCCGGATTAATCCGACAAATATTTTCGTGTTCATTTCGCCAGCGTCGTATATTTATGACCAAATACCACAGCTCGTTTAACCTGCTTTTTTATTTAATAGATTACGCTTTTTAATATTCTATCAGGTACTTTTTTTTGGGTGCTCTGGAGTATGACAAGTGATATGAACTCGGGCGGTTAATAGGTTAAATTACCCATAACATAAGTCCTAACTCTACAGGGGTTGAAATTAAATATTATGAAAACCTGATATAGCCACACAGTTCCTAGAAATGTCATCATAAATAACGTAGAATAGGCTCCTAAGAACGTGAGGATCCTATCAAGTTGGGATACCAAGAAACCTGAATCATAAACAGTTGAGACCAGAATTTTGATGCTATATTTTTGAGATGGAGACGATTCAAGTGAATGATTAATAATTCTGGCAAGCACTCGGTGACTTTGACTGTGACTTTGGTTAAAAAGATCATTTTAAAATCTTTTAAAAGATTTTCTCTGCGTTATCTTATACACATTTTTAGATATTTTATTCCTATTGAATCTATAGAGGTATGAGGAACGGGTGTAAGGGTCACTCATCCTCCATTGAAAAGGGAGGATCCTCCGATCAGACGGGTGTCGTGTCTGGTGGGCAACTGCCCGACATTTGATGTCGGAACGTTGTAAGTTGCGCGGTAAACTCAGCTTGCGCGATGCAGGATTTCAGATTTAAAAGTCAGTGTGATGCGTGGTTCGCATGTGGCGATGTAGATGCCACCACAAATCAAAATCAAAATATTTTATTTCACATAAACCTACATGGGCACTTATGAAACGTCAGAAGCTAGGTGCACGGTTCCAATTGGTCGTTTCCTATGGAGAAGAACCGGCAAGAAACTCCACGGTTACTCTTTTAAAAATAGTTGGTTTTTACAATGTTTTCAAGTTACAATAGGTATAGGAGGACAGCGTAGGCCTGTCAACAAGTGCCAGGTAAGTACTTGATAATATAAAAAATCATCTACAGATCTAAAGTCTTAAAGGCCAACAAAGTCCACACATTTACAAAATTAGAATCCATCAAAAGGATAAAGTAAATAATAAAATTTATAAAAACCTGATACGAAATGCCATTATTACGAGTATAATAAGACAGCAGTGTTCTTCTGTGTGCCAATAACAACTTTCAGTTACCCCCGTTGTTTTGCTAAGCGAAGTGATTTATTAACGAGCTTATTCGTCAACTGTTAACCCACGTTCGTATGGACATAAAAACATTACAGCGGAATTTTCAACTCTCGCTGTTAAGCATTAAGAATCCAACGGAGCGCGTCCCAGTGCTTCCCAGCGCTTCAAAAAGACACACTCTTGGATTTTCAATTCTCGGCGCTAAGCAGTGAATTCAAAATCCAGACAAACATTACCTGGGCTTATAAAGAAAATTTGCTATGGACTCAAATACGATTCATCTATCTTCATTTCATCATTCATTCATCAATCTACTATTTCACGAAAACCAGAAAAACCGTCACAAAAGTGATATTGTTACCAAAGAAAAGATTAAAGTCAAGTTTATCCAAGTCTTAGCAACAGATTCCCTCAAATCTTCTTCTATTAATAAATCAATGAATACTCCCCAACGTTTAATATTATTTTCTTTAAATCTTTAAACTAATTTAAGATTACACTTAATGAACTTCAAGCTCACTCAATAGTTTCAAAGTCGTGGCTTAACTTCGTTAGAGCATTCCAACTATTTCAATCTTAGTTGCTACCTTCGTATAGGATTATATTATGTAAATAAGGATGAGATTCCCTTACATTTGCGTATGTAATTATATTTATGTAGGTAGAAGTATGTCTTTGGGTTTCGGTAGGAGTTTCGCTGAGAAAAGTGTTAGGAAGTGGTTCTAGATATTATACTTTAACCCCCTTAATAATAAACGTTGTGTAGCATCTGTATAGTTACACAACGTTTTGTCTTCTTCTTTCGAAAGTCAAATTACTGACGACTGAAAGAGAGAAATCGGTGTGTAACTATTCATCTGATGTAATAAGATTGTTAGTAAGGGAGAAAGTAGAAAGAAAATAGATCATATAAATCCATATGTGCATAAAAAGCTAAAATGTGTACTTTATTGTCTGGGGCTCGTGGCTAAGCCTTTACTTTCTTACTTTTGTATTCGACTACTCTACAACGACCAATTTAGCTTAAAAGATAGCCAGTGTTACCTGATGCCTATCTTCTATACCTATCTTTTATAGCCACGTCTTGAAGTCGGCCTACTTTCGCGGGTCTATGCAAATACAAGTATGGCGTAAAAAATACCTAGAATAGTTTTCAAAACACAAATTTCGTAAATTCCTGCACGATTCAGCGGTTTATACTGAGATTCCCAAAGCAGTTGAGTAAAAAGGTGGCTGCCTGAAATATTTCATCAAGATTTGTCGTTGTTGTTTGTGAAGTGAAAGAAAGGTTGAATTCAAGTATTATGTAACGTGATATCACGCCTGTATTCTTTGAAGGTATAGGTTGCGGTGTATAGTCATCATAATCATCATTTCAACCGAAACACGTCCACTGCTGGACATAGGCCTCCCCCAAGCACCATCACTTCGACCGGTTCTGTGCTTCTCGCATCCAACGGGTTCCTGTGGCCTTCACAAGGTCGTCGGTCTACCTTATGGGAGGCCTTCCAACGTTACGTCTTCCGGTACGCGGTCGCCACTCCAGAACCTTTCGGCCCCATCGGCCATCAGCAGTGCGATTCTGTAACCATCTCACCGTGAAAACTTAGGTGAAGTGAGCGTGGAGTGAGCTGTCATTAGTGTCAATCCCTATAGCATCAGATGGAATGACAGCTCACTCCACGCAAGGTTTCACGCTGAGATTTTTACAGAATCGACATGCAGTTCTGCGAGCAATGTGCTCTGCCCACTGCCACTTAAGTTGGCAATTCTTCGGCTATGTCGGTAACCTTGGTTCTTCTGCGAATGTCATCCTTTCTGATTCGAGTATATAATAGTGGTGTATAGCAGTAACACAGATTTTCACAATCTGCCTAGCCATTTCCCAACTATGTTGAGGTCAGCTTCCAGTCTAACTGGATGCAGCTGAATACCAGTATTTCACAGGGAGCGACTGCCTATCCGACCTACACAACCCAAACATCGAGGAATGAATATGCACCTTATAATTAAAATGGAAATTCGAAAAGGTCCCTCTATGTGGGCAAGGAATTAGTTTAAAAAAATGCCGAACATTTTCGCTTCTTGACCACACGTCCTAGTGGTGTCCAATGAGGCAGTGAGCTCAAGTATAATTTACTACCTCGTTATTTTATAACAACTTCTTGGCTAAGGTACCTAGTTCTGAATCAGCAGGGTTGAGTAGATATAAATAATCATGTTTTTGAGTCCGGCAACTTGAAGAAAATAAAACTGACAACAGTATTGTACGGACGATCTGTAACATTGTTTCACAGACCTGCCAAAGTCATTTCAGTCAATTTGTAGGTAATCGCAAAAAAATATCGAACGATTTTGTTGCGATTTGCGATTACTAATATTTTTAGGAAGGTACTTAGAAAAGTTTATCTTTTGTTAGTAGAAACTAATAATGAATTTTTCACAGTTACACTAGAGTTCAACCAAACGTAGGTATATATTCGAATTAGAGATAATTTTCAAGTTATGGAACAACAAACTGAATGTCATACATATCAAAGTTCAAATTCTATTGCAACCAAAAACTTATCAGGACCTTATTGTTACAAATGCTAACTCAAAAATCAACTTAGAATACATTTTACTAAAGTAGATAACTGATTAAATGGCGATAGAATATAAATTATTTCAGATTATGAACACTGCTATAGCTAGTAGGGTTCATTTCTACAGTGCAATGGATAGGCTTCGCATTGCCCCTCTACTGCCAAGCTGATAAGTTGTGTTGTATTTTCCCAAAATTTGTGTTTTTTATGACCGTTTTTTTGGTTAGCACCGTTTCTTGTCACGTCACAAACTACTAAAAATATGTTTTGCACAATAAAAGTCTAATAAATGGAGTGTTTTTATTTTAATTTACGATATCTTCCGCCTTTCGTGATGCTAATACACGCACGTTCACACTAAAAGTTTGTATTTGTAAAAAATCGGCCAAGTGCGAGTTGGACTCGCACACGAAGGGTTCCGTATAAAATAACAGCAAAAATATCACGTTTGTTGTTTGGGAGCCCCCTTAAATATTTATTTTATTCTGTTTTTAGTATTTGTTGCTATAGCGCCAACAGAAATAAACATTCTGTGAAAATTTTAACTGTCTAGCTATCACGGTTCATGAGATACAGCCTGGTGACAGACAGACAGACAGACGGACAGTGGAGTCTTAGTAATAGAGTCCCGTTTTTACCCTTTGGGTAGGGTTAACTTATTAGTTTCTCTTATTTCATTTACTTTATTTTTCGTAAGGGTTAGGTATGTTTTTAATATGTGAATCTTTTATGGCATGGAAATTAATATGTTGCAAATTATTTCATGAATTGTTAATATAGTTATTAACAATTCATGGAATAATTACTTTCACTACCGAATCAGGATACTGTAATGGTAGCGGGTGTATGTAAATAAATAAATGTTAGGATTAACTAGCCAAAATATTTTTTTTATTTAGCCTACACTGTCCCACTGCTGAGCTAAGGCCACCTACTATGTAGGTACACTTCTGCTTAACCTTTCGGAGAAAACATGCCTGATGTTATTTTATGTTTAAAAGATGAGGATGATGATTGATAGATAGATAGAAGATAGATAGAATACTCTTTATTATGCACACCATATTAATTACAGACCTAAATATAGAAACTGTACAAAGGGTGACACAATGGGCGGTCTTATCGCTAAGAGCGATCTTTTAAAGACAACCTTTGGATGGATTTAAAAGGGGAAGGACAGACAAATACTGCAGGTAGACTGTGGTGTACCATTTACATAATACAATTAATACATAAAAAAAATATAATAAACTAACCTAAGTAAATATATACATATAATAAAAAGAATGAAACAGTAGCAAAGAAAATAATTATAATGCTGAAGTTTAAGGAGAGAGGAAGTGCTTTTTTATCATAATTTTAAAAGTGGACAAAGATTGAGCACGCCTTACCGACACGGGCAAAAGTCATTCTATAACCGTACTGCTTGAACAGTAAAAGATTTATCATAGAAACTGGTGGAATGCATCGGCATCTCTAGCCTCAGGTGATGGTTGAATGATGATCGAGTCTTAAAAGATTCGGGTAGATAATCCTGAATCTAACAAACATTCGGTTCAAATCAAACTTCTTTGAGAACCATAGTCTAATATTCGGTAAAAAAAAAAACGGTAACTTTGGGTTGCGTGTTGCAATTATTTCGCCACCACGTACTTCCCCCAATCTGGCGAGCACATTGATTTTTGTTCGGCCGGACTAATCCGATTACAGTCACATTAGTTCAGTAAATTAGTTTTCCCATGTGGTTTTTGTAACCGGGTATTGGTTTCAAATAATCAGGGGGAATCACGAGAATAATTATAGGGTGATGAGACGATGGAGTACAAGGCAAAATAATGTTAGGATTTTAGCTGAAAAGTGGGGAAATTTCCAAACCATAACTAGCAAAGTATTAAAGGAGACTTGTATTCAGGAATGAGATTGAGAGAACTGTAAATGATAAATAACAGACTCACGAATTTTTTCACTATCATCATCATGATCATCAGCGTATCCTTTTCCCTGGTACCTATACTGGGGTCGGCTTCCAGTCGAATGAAATTGAATGAATACCAGTATATTACATAGAGCGACTGCCTTTTTTACCTCTACAATAAAGGTATTGGGTAGAACAGTACCCCTTGGTAAGTCTGGTAAGATTAGTAGACTTTCGGACGCTTTTTTCACTACCACTATCATATGGGCAAAATAATGTGGACTTGTTTTGAGTATGTGCTTGGCCAGACCAGGGCGGGCGCAGCGCGGGCTGCTCGGCGCGGGGAGCGCGCGGGCAACTCACGCCGTATCTCGTCATACAAGTGGCCGCGGAGGGTGCCGCCATCTTGGATTTTCATTTTGCGTGCCGGGGGTTCCCGACCCCACCCGTTTTTTTTGGTTAGGTAGATTGTATTAATGTACTCATGTTAGATTCGAAGAAAACTAGCTTTTGTTAGCATCGATTTAGAAGAATTATGTTGTGACTTGTCAATGTCATTATCCCCTTATCACAATAAAAATTTGGGGTCGGCACAACATGCTTTCTGCTGACATACTTCTATAAGTCTTTGATTTATCAATCTGCATGCATTAATTAATAAATGTTGTTTTACTTACATAATTTTAACCATTAATTCGTAAATTACCGTAGTAAGACATGGAGTTTGGGCATTAGAGGCTAAAATTAGTTGTGTAAATAGACACCTAATAGTCAAAAGTTTGGAAATAGTCTCACCCATTAAAGAAACTTTCTTAATCTTTATTCAAAACACTATTTTTAACCCAACCCATTCCTTAACAGTATAGGTTTAATTTAACCCAAGTCGACCACAGAACTATTACGTCGTCAAAAACCGTCACGCACACAATTTGGCCATATTCGGCTATACAGCATGTAACAGAAAGGTGTGGTCATACTTAAGGGTGCGGTACTAACCGTCAAACTGAACGATTTTCTTTAAGGGACCAATATCGTAATCGCGAAGAAAATATTAACTGCCCCATACAAAACTTCAATTCCTACTCGACCCAAAGTGTGGACGACTGATTATTTTTACGCTATCGATGTTGGTCTGATGGAGAAATTTGTTTGATCTACTACACCCCACCATCACACCTTTCTGGTACATGCTGTATAAAGTTATGGGTATATTAGGCGACCCATAAACATCTTGTGAGATCAATATCGGCGTAGAAAATAACGCGAAACATTAACTCTGACCATTAATTTTGTGGGCAATGAATAAAGAAATGGTTTTGTTCCTGCTGCGTCGTCGTTTTTGCTAGGGTTGTGAAACTTATGAATGAAAAATGTAAATGAAATACCAAAATGTTGATGAAGACTGTTTGGGACTTTGGGTTATAGTGTCAGAGAGTACCGCGGTTGTAGAATGATTGGTTTCTGCAATATGGAGATGACCGAACTTAACAAAACTTTAGAATTTTGATAAGGGCTCCGTGTAATTATAATAAAACTAATAATATCAACGTATGAGGAACAGGGTGTAAAGTTCACTTATCCTCTATAGAAAAGTCCAACCAGACGGTTGTCGTGTCTGGTGGGCAACTGCCCGACGATTGATGTTGGGACGTTGTACATAATGTTAGTTGCGCGGTAAACTCTGCTTGCGCGATGCAGGATTTTGCGTGACGTCAGTGTATTGCGTAGTTCTGCCGCCACAAGCCTATTATTGTTCCACTAAAGCCTCTTCTCGTATAGAGAAGGCAAGAGCCACGAGTACACACGACACTAGCGGTTAATTGTCACGTCAACCGCCAACTCGCACTGGGCCCAAGTGGTGGATTATGGCCCACTCATGAGAGGGCCATAATCCACCCATAATTTAATAATTCTCTGAGAAGAGAGAGGCCTGTGTCCCAGCCATAGATATATTACATTTCTATGGTCCCAGCGGTGAGAACATTATTATTTATTTATAGTTAATTTAAACGGTACAACACACAGAGACAATTTTTGAATCATAACCTTTCAAGTTTTCTTACTGGCTTAGCGAACACGTCGCCCAGTACAGGAAAATACAAACTTTTTGATTACTAATCTGCCATGCCTTATTACTAGCTCGTACAATTGTGTAGCTTTATCGGACACTCGAAAAACGAGGAACTACAAATGGTAATATCAGAAATGTTGTCATCCAAAAATTACACTTATGCTTATACACGGCGCAGAAATCGTAGTTTTTCACGGCAAGAACAACGTCTGTGTACAAAGTGTCTAAGGCTAAAATAATTAATTATATCAATCCATGGAATCCGAGAAATCGCTTGTTGGATAATTTGATACCATTTCATTCAAGTTGACAGGCATTACTGAGCTGTTTATGTTAGCGTTAAATAATATAATTATTATACCGTAACTTTCAATGAAAGTGCAATGTATCAGAGTTACAGTTTATATCTCCGTATAAACTGGAGTGACCGTACTAAAGCGGAAACGTTGCTGGTCGCCGATAGGCCGGTTATTATTCACGTTGTACATACATAGGATAATACATAATTCTGCTATTTATAACAGGGGCTTTGGTCACCTAGTTCCACGGAATCCAGTATTGTATCGTACGGTTTTGGTTTTATGATTACAGGTATGCGAGCGTGGAAAAAGTAATCGATATTCTGTAGTTTGTTTGTGGTAATGTTATGGCTTTGGAGAGCCTGTTAAAAGAAATTATTACAGGATTTCATGATTTTAGAGTAAACAGTGATTGGTGGAATTGTGCTATGATATCCTAATAGTGAGTAAATTGATTGCGCTCGCGCCTTACGTACCTACTTGGTGGAACGTCGTTCACGCAGTAAGTAATTTGATTAGACATCTTATGATTGTTCATAAAGACTTTCATTTACTTTCAACTTCTCGCCCGCAAACCCACGCAACATTGCTTCTTCTGATGAAGTTCATCTATTGCCTTTAAATATAACATTGTATTTTAACGGCCGGGGACACAACATAGTTGACATTATCACACCATCAGTCATACGTCATTCATGATTGATGAAGGAATAAGCGGATCATGTACCTACGCCTTTTATTATTGATTATTTATTTTCAGAATGTATAGGTACTAATTGTGTAGAAAAGGAAAAGGGAGGCCTTTGCCCTGCAGTGGGACAGTACAGGCTAGTTAGATTAGATTAGATAGGTACTAATAATAGCCCAATCCTTAAGGACGGCTATATGCTATTAAAAACACTCTAAGATCCTAGGAGCTGACCAAAAAGAAAGAAAATAAGAATGAACGCTAAGGGAAAACGAACTAATGTGGGTTAGCGATGCAATGCGAGGACCATTTTTTTTAAGGATGGGAAATTATCAAATGACTCCTCCCGCTCTGTATGGGGCGGAAGGGAGTGTCAGACTCTTACTGACTAAACCCCATCCATGTTCCTTCCTTAGCCCTTTATGTTCCGGGGCAGCGGTAACTACATAATAAACTAATGGAATAGCCAAACAACATTTTTCCCGACCTGCAAACTAATTGCGTAAAACAATATCAATCACAATCTGAATTATTTTGCAGGATATTGCTATTCCATTGCTTCATATGTTCGACACATTTGTCTGCTCAAGAACGTAAATAACGCAATGTATGTAGTTGAGCTGTCAAAATGTAAGCCATTGCTACTGTTATTGTGTTATGTAATTACCCCCCTGGGGAGCGAACCCAGAGCCCCATGCTCAGCAGTCTCAATTACGACCAACCTTTAAAAAAGTCGTATTAAAACAACCAAACACAATATATTGTAAACTTGAGTTAGATTACAAAACGCGCAATGTCTTCGTCCCTAAAGTCTGAGCCCCGCAATCAGGAACAATAAACCTTTTACACATTCTTTTTTTTTGCAAACATGGCCAAATGACAGCGACAATACTCGCAAATCCTATACGAACAGGGATCTCAATTTGTCTTTGTACCAAATCCTCTTATTGTTTTCAAAGCGTATTTTATGTCTCGACTAGCTGAGTACGAACCTCTAAGGGCGGTTTCGCACTACGTCCGATCTGAATCCGAGAAATGCCAGTCCGAAGTGACCATAGTCGTATTTGTATGAGGGGTTGCGCACTAGATCCGAGCTCTATCCGTCCGAATTTAGAACATTTCCTATTTGGATTGAAGTCGGATCTTTGACTCGGATTCGGATCGGATGTAGTGCGAAATCGCTCTAAGTCTACGTTAAGGTGAGTGCGAACTGTAGTGCTTCTTTGTAGTGTAACATTCACGAAAATGTACAATGTTTGATGCTGTACTAGACAAAATTAAACCAACGAAAAAATAAATTGAAAAGCGAAAATGAAAAAATAATCCTTTTAGTACAGCTAAGCTCCTAAATGACTGTAAAATAGCCTTTTTGTTTGTTTACATTTAATACACGTAGTAAACATGAAATTGTGATACCCATATTTAGATTAACTAAAACAAGCAAGTCATTTCTTATAAGCAATATCCGCTTTTATAACAATCTGCCAAAGTCGGTTACAGAACAGCGATGGAAAGTTCGAAACCCACATGAAACGTGTCCTTATCAAAAAAGCATAATATATTATCTCGTATAATAGACTACGTTGAAGACAAGGAAGTTTGGTAATAATTCCTTCTGCACATGTGGCTTCCCTGATACCTCATTAACGGTATAGCTTTGTAAATATCTATTAACTGCTCCCAAATAACGGTGTTATTTTTTTCTTTTTTAGATATTTCTTGGACATCATTTTCTCATTATTTGACATAATAATTATAGCTACAATTCTAATTTCAACTCTTTATTCGTGGATTTTTTAACAGGATATTAATTCAGTTTTGTAACAGTTGTAATGGCAATCATGTCATTTGTTTCGATTAGGTTTTTAATTTTATTTATCTTTTAAATAGATTCATTTATATTTTTGTGAATTCACATTCAAAAAACATTTTATTTTATTTTTGACGCTAGGCCTACAACGTTCTCACAAGCGTTGTAGGCCTAGCTCCAAAATCGAAATAGAATATGCCTACAATAGAAAATGGTCTGCAAATCTAAATTCTAGGCAGACTGTAGATCTGTAGACCATTTTCTATTTTGTACTTGTTGACAGGCCTCCACTGTTTAGGCTCCCATACCTATCAACACTAATTTAAAAACATCGTACAAGCCAATAGTTTTTGAGTAATCGTGGAGTTTCTTGCCGCTTTTTCTCATAGCAAACGACCAATTGGAACCGTGCACCTAGCGTCTGACGTTTCATAAGTGCCCTTGTATAAGTAAAATAAAATATTTTGATTTGATTGATTGACAGTCGGAGTCGAGTGGGCTATGAGTCCCTTTGAAGGATAAAATCAGGAATGAAATTATCCGGAAAAGAACCGGAGTTACCGACATAGCTTGAAGAGTAAGCAAACTGAAGTGGCAGTGGTCTGGCCACGTCTGTCGAAGGATCGATGGCCGGTGGAGCATACGAGTCCTGGAGTGGAGACCGCGCACCGGCAAGCGTAGTGAGGGATGCAGCTCCCCAGCCAGATGGATCGACGATCGTAAGAAGATGACCCAAGCATCTTCTTATGATACAGACTGGATGCGGAAGACGGAGGACAGGTTATTATGGCGCAGCCTGGGAGAGGCCTTTGTCTAGCAGTGGACTGCGATATACTGAGGTAATTGATTAAAAAACAAAATAAAAACAAGTATCGACTTTTGAATGTCCTCCCTTTTTTCGTCGGTTATAAATGCTTATCTCATGTGGTTTTTTTTTACGGACTAAGAATAGAGAAACCAAAGACAAATATAAATGTCTACTGAGATGACGACTGATAGGGAACTATTGATGACTTTGCTTTGTGTTTCTGAACCATTTTTAAATTCTTCATAATGTTCAGCAATCTGATATTTTTGTTGTAAAAATGTTCTCAAATGTTACAAGGATTGCTCTATAACCAGGGAAAAATCCGAGCGTCTTGCTCGATGTTCAACAAATTGTACAATGTAATGTTCAATGTTCTGTTACAAGTGAATACTCCAGTGTGTAATCGCTCTTATAAAAGCGAGATCATGGATACAAATTGATTTTGTAAGTCGTACTTATAGCCTGTTGAGTTTGTATTTTATATTTGTGATTATTGTTCAGTGTTGTTTAGACCTAGGTGTGAGGATTTTTAAGATGGAACTTGAGAATTATCATTTGTTTTCATTTGATACATAATTGATTTAACAGTTTTATCCAACCCTATCCAGCAAATTATTTGTCCCTAGATAGACATAATTATAGTGAACTTATTGGTGATTGTCTTCAGAAAAGTCAGGTGCGTAGTACATACACGTAACCGGCGTGCGTGTATGACAAGATGTATAAACGTAAACGAGGCAAAAAGTGACGTATGTAATAGATCGTAGCAGGTGGCGTTCTGTAGTTTCTACCTACCCCCATGGTAAGAAAGCGTGAGCTTATTTATGGAATCTGCATTCGCGATTAATTTGCAAAAAATTTAAACAAATATGAGTTTATGGAAAAATAACTTTAAATCCTACAGAATAACGTTCAGTTTACGCTATAACTCCAAACATATTTATATCTTTTTCAATAGTGCTAGTCACTCTGAGAATTCATGCATGGTGAAGTTTGGTAACATAATGTGCTAAAAGTGATAACTGCAAAAAATTTACATAAAAGAGTATATTTATAAACGCTACGTTACGTTAAAATGTGTTGTTAAGCAGACCATAATCATAATTATACTGCTGGTATTCAGCTGCATCCGGTTAGACTGGAAGTAGACCCCAACATAGTTGGGAAAAGGCTAGGCAGATGATGATGATGACTGCTGGTACTACTTTAACAACGTTTTTAATAAACCTCAAAAATAATTATTCTGACCAATTGCAATCATGATGAATAAACAGTCCTTCAATTCATTATCTACTTACAACCCATTATTAAAATAGGTAAATTATGTATATCAATAAACAAGAATTGTACGTACACACGGCTACACATCAAGCTGTACATTTCCAGTTTTAGCTGATCTTGCATTGTATAAGTTTCTCGTGCAATCAGAAGTCGGCTTAAACTGGTTATGTATAGCTTGATGTGTGCCCTTTTGTAAATATTGGAATACAACACAGAAAATAATTATTTTACATTTATAATTCGTTGAAAGTACGCCCGTTGAGTGTCAATACAATTATTACTTTTGTCAAAGGAAACGACAGACTTAATTACGTTAATATTTTAATTGATGAAATAAATTAAATGTAATAATTAAATGAGAGATAAAATTAAACAATTAATAAAACTTCCTAAGTGTGGCAAGATTCCTAGTAATTAATTATTTTAAGCGTTACAAGTATTACAAAAAGCGACGTACAGACGCCAACACATCAAGCTACTACAATCTGTCAAATTTCTTCAATAGATTTTCAACTTTATCGCTAAAGCGTAAGGTTCAAAGTTGATTGGGAAAATTTGACAGTTTCGGGTAGCTTGATGTGCTGGCGTCTGTACAATATCGCATTATGTAATGCTAGCCTAGAGTTGGCCTAAGGGACTTTTGACAGTTTTTTTTTTGTCAGTAATCTTTAACCTATAAATATGAGAAATTCAAACTCCTACGCTGCATAGATTTCGTGGTAACGGCCCGACTTAAGGGTCGTTGGTTGTGGGTTCGATCCCAGGCAGACGCTTGACTTTGTGTAAATAATTTCATACCACTGTTCTCAAAACAGTGAAGGAATACATGGTGCTGAAACCGGCATGTCCTGGAGCCTAAAACTCGAAGTCATGTGACATTTACTAACCCGCACTGGGCCCGCATGGTAGAATATAGCCCACTCCAAAAAGTTTTTAATACAATTTGCAAATATTATTTTACATAGACAAACACCACTTAGGCCTGAGTTCACCAACATTCTAACCATCGGTTAGGTATTTAAACAGTTGATTTATGTCAAATTTCCTAAGGAAATCAACTGTTTAAATACCTAACCGATGGTTAGAATGTTGGTGAACTCAGGCCTTAGACCACTATTTAGTACCTACGTTTATTTTTATCTCGGTCATTAAACAGACTGTACCAACATTTAATTTCACCTGATCTATCAACCAGCCCAATTTAGCGGCTATGAAGTTAGGCACTTATGCCTAGACTTCACACTTCGACAAAGCAGTTTAGCGCAACTAAAAGCTCAGTTAAACCTTATGGTTATTACGATAACGAACTTGCAGACTAGCCTTTAGCTTTAAGGCTGGCGCAACACAAAGCCGTAAAGGTCGGCTATCAGTAGGACCGTAGGACGATATAGGGTTGGACCTCATCTGGCAGCACGGAGTCGCATTTGTTCCGCCTGTGCTACCACGTGCTGCAGTATGCTGCCGCATGCGAACGCGCGCTGTCGCATTCCGCAGACAAAAACGGTCGCACGCGTCAGCATGCTGCAGCATGGGTGCCATACTGCATACTGTACGATAGAGTGAGACAGCGATAGCAAGTGATCGGCGGTGAAAGGATGCGTTAGCATACTATCGCGCGCTTCAGCGTTCCGGAGTCTCCCTGCCGACCATTGTATTTTGTCCGTGATGCCGATCGCCTCGAGGATTCCGCCGCGATGCTATCGCATTATGCTTTCTGTCTCGGTCTAGCAAATGGCAGTTCTAAGCGACAGAAAGAGAGAAGGCGATTCCGTGCTGCCAGATGAGGTCCAACCCATATTGTATAGTAGCGACAGTCCTGGGAAGTAATTGCGTAGGTAACACACACACTGAGAGTAGCGATGGCTTTAATTTTGACAGTTCAAAAACATTCATTGTTGAGATTTTTTTTTAAACTTAATCAAGCAATGAATTAGCAGTATTCTTTAAAATATTCGGAATGTGATTGATGGTGTCTTACGAAATAAGGGTGCTGCTCTGAACGCATTTACGCGCAACGCAGTGTTTTCGATAGATAGTGCCATTTCAGCATTGGGTTTTCTTTTCTATACGTAACTGTATAATTTGGAACTAGCTGCAATATTCTGACTTTATGACTGACTCTTTGACAATCTACCACCTATGTACCCACCTACATGATTTATAAGAAATAAACTATTTAGCTTTGGATATCTCGATACAGTAACATTGTATTTATGAACCCGCAATATTAAGAAACATTTGGCTTACTTAAGGTGTATAGAGGGCTCACTGACCTTGTGCATGTGGGCGGAGCTAAGCGCCCTACTCTTGGATACGTAAAACGCGCGCGGTGGCGCGCTACACTAAAGCTTATATCAAAGAATATGCAGAGGCGCAGACATGCCGCACGTAGGTCGCTATTGTTGCGTTTTCCAGAAGGGAATGGCGGATGCAAGGCTAATATATTTTGTATAGATACATACTTATATGTTACGAATATTTTAAGTTTTTATTAGACATTATTTTTTAGCATTTATGTGTATGTAATTTTCACTTAGTATTGTTTTTTTGGAAGTCGGTTGTTTTTTTTTTTTGGGCCAAAGGTTTTTACTATTAATCATAAGTTAGAAGTAACAGTTGAATTACGAAAACTGTTACCACTGTTACAGTATAATAAAGTAACAGTATCATGTCTCAGTGACCTCGGAATAATTACCTACGGCCGCTCAGTAGATAAACCTTCCGCGTTCGTGCGTAACTGCCGCGCCCGAAATCCCAGAGTATATCAGTAGGTACTGATATCCTCTGAGATTTCGAAGCGCGTCATTTTGGCCGTTTTCTATGAAGACATAAAGGCCTATTCAAATCTAAGCGGTATTCGCTATTCGCGGTAGAGAAAACCGAGTTGTTATGCGGTAATATTACTGTTCACACCAAAGCGGTTTTCGCTATTTTGTGGGTACTAAGTAAGAGTTTCACTCAGGAAGGTGAGCGGCAGCGAATACCGCTTAGGTTTGAATAGACCTTATTACTGTTACTTATTTATACTGTGAAACTGACGCCCGATTGACTGTACTCCGTCGTAATGAGGTTTAAAATAAAACACAGGTTATTCTAAAAATCTGTAAATTTTAATTCTTTTTCATAATTTAGCTCTGCTAAAACTTGTACAATTTGATTTTCAGTAACCGTCTTCTGCTTTTTATTTTGATTTTCACCCTTTTGTGCTTTATTGTGCGAATTATTGTGCGAACCGCCGCCTCACCCCTGTCCCCACCTCAGCGGCCAACTAGTTCCGCGCGGACTATAGTATTACTATTATAATTTACCTGAATAGAGTCTTCTATAATATCAGCAGATCTACTCGGATTATTGCCTTTCGATTCTGATGATTTCTTTCTGGATTTCCTGGAACAATTCGTAATTATTTAACTCCAATTATGAAAGAATGAATGAATGATCAATCGATGATTAAAAATGTTAATAGTAATCATAAAGTTAAATACTTAAAATATAGGTAAGTAGGTACTTACGTCATCAGACGCATTTTCATAGCCTTTTGGACTCTTATTTTTCTTGACTTGCTTAGCCTTGGCATTGTTATTTATTTACAAATTATCTTATAATTTACACAATATACAATATAAACAAAAACAGTATTTAGAAATGGCACCGCAAATAAACTAATAAAGCGTCCACGCGCACAACAGAAATGGGCCCTCCGCAGCGAGCTAGTCTATAAACGCACACTGATTCAATTCGTTCATAAATATTTGCACTAACACAAACAAACGCGCGTAGTCGTTCAATAGCCGGGGCGAGCAGCGAGCGACACAGCCATCCCGTCTCAATGCTAACGCACGACTGCCAACCACGCCCGCGCAGAGCACGTCTGAACCTCTATCTCAAAGTGGGGACCATTTTCATTGCAAATATTGATTGATTTACAAAAGCTGTTTCATTTATGTAGTACCTCTAACCATAATTTTTTTAGTGTAAAAAGATTTCCAAACATCAAAGCCGTTTAGAACTAGTAGCGAATATTAGCCAAAAATAGCGTTTTGGTAAATATTTTTTTAAAGCAAAAGTATTAGCCGTACGAAAAAATCCTGTTTCAGAAATGTTGTACATGAATCTATAGCAAAAATATATTTTTTTCAGAACTTCTAACCAAGCCGTTAATGAGAAGTAGGCTTCATAAAGTGACCGTGTTACGGTACTAAACGCGAGTAAGGCCCTTAAATAGTTTAAAAATAGTAAGATTGGGCACGCCTTAAGAAAGATTTTGGTCAAATGAATGCTAGAAATTCTTTCAGAAAAAACTAAAAAATCATGTAATTAACTTATAAACTTAAGGTAATATTTTTCCGAAGAAAATTGTTAAGACCCTAATTCAATCGAATAATAAACCTTTAATTCAATAAAGAAGGATAAAAATCGTAAAAAAATAACCCACTCAAACCAGTTGGGAGATTTACTCTACTACGTAAGAAGCGTAGCACTGACGTCAGTTTCTACGCTACGAACGATAACTCCCGACAGCTGCAATGTCATGGCTATGCCACTCGTAGCTACTACGATAACAATTTTACGTTAGAGCTTTTTAAGCTATGTAAGAAAAGAAAAAAAAGAAAATAGACGGTTTTTTTAACTTAATAAAGCATCTAACTTCTTACAACATTTAAAAAACAAACCTACGCAAAACATTTATTTCATCGATTTGCTACGAACTACGTAGCAAGCGTAGCAATGACGTCAGATACACTCCGAACGATAGGTCCCGACAGCTACAATGTCATGGCTACGCAACTACTAGATGCTGCGATAACAGTTTTCAAAGTACGCAAGAGATTTATAAACAATGTGAGTTGGTTGCGCAGTACTAGTAAGTAATTCTGTTTATCCTTTCTGAGTGGATTCTTGTCAATACAAACTATGAACTCACGACCTACTCCATACTTCTTCCTCTCTCTTATCAGAGGGTCTACTCTCTAAGTCCGTCAACGAAGATGGGGCCGTCCATAAATAGTTGATCCATCCACACAAGTGACAAATTAATTTTTTTCGGACGGACGATTTGACAGGTGCCCCATATCGGGACACCTGTCAAGTCGTCCGTCAAATTGTTTATTCTGTAAATAGATTTCTTCCGGTCTGATCCCCCGAGCCTCCCCCCCCCCCCCTTCATCCCCTGCTAGTTCTCTTCTGTTTTAATCTCTGGCTTATCCACTTTATCTACTTTAACCTTTTTGAGAGGTACCTAAATACAGTCAAGAGAAAATAAACGTTTCGTGTAGGATATCGGACCACTTTTGTTGACGCTATTTTTAACCGACTTCAAAATAGGAAGAGGTTTTAAATTTGACCCGCATGTTTTTTATTTTATTTAATGAACGACCTTTAGGGTATTACGAAGGTGTCATTAAAAAAAAAGAGTCACATTCCAAGCGTTCGAAAAAAACAGTCTTTTCATGTAACAGTTACCTAGGTACTTCGAATTTTCTAGTTGAATCTGATTGTGGCGGATAGCGTCTACCGGACCGTAAAGCCAAGTGAACTGGGTAATCTAACAAACGAACTAACTGGTCGAAACGGTTGGTTGTTGGTTACAACCTAGTAGGTACAGCTTAGCTGTTAATTAATGCTGTATGCTCTTTTACGACGGATTAAATGGGGTTTAGGGAGATCCATGTTTAGTAGTAGATAATTTCGTCACAGTATTTTTAAGGTTCCATACCTAAAGAGTAAAAATGGGACCCTATTACTAAGACTCCACTCTCCGTCTGTCTGTCTGTCTGTCAACTCGCACTTGGCCGGTTTTTTTTCTGTAATGATCGTAGCTCGTGTGATCAGGTGTAAACCGTGGTCGTGACCTGCCGACTTCTATTTATACGCACGCACATTATGCCGAAGGCAATACGTCGTGGGCTGCTTATCAGGCGTAAAAACTGAAGGTGCGCCAGAGACGTAAAATAGCGATATCCCACAGATGAGAGAGAGAAAAGAAAATAGAGGGAGGGACCTCTCACGACCTTTTAAGGAGGCTCGCATAGTTTTTCGGATTTATTCCGGTCTGAAGGCCAATTCTTGTAATATAAAACGTTCAAAATCTAGTAGCAGTCTCATCTCGGCGACAAACAAATGTCAAAAACTTGTCAAAATGTAGGGAAATTAGAGGTATTTTTTACAGATTGAGACTGAGATCAGACTGTGAACGTTCTTAAAATTACGAGAATTGCCCCTCTGATCTCCTGAACCCCCCTCCACTCTTCTTCTGTTTTAATCTCTGTCTTATCCACTTTATCTAGGTTGCTATTTTTGACAGGTACAGTCAAGAGAAAATAAACGTTTTATGTTTTACAAAATTACATAACGAATTTATTTTTTAATGTCCCATGCGTGCTCGATGGAATTGAGGCCACGGCAATGCCCGATTGTTTTCCATTGCTAAGTACCTACTCTCTGGTGCTCCGAGCTGTGTGCGATCGCATATGTTTCATAATGGTTGTTTGTGTAGTTTATTTCATCATCACTGCCCTCAAAACGATGAAGGAAAGCTTCATGAGGAAACCGGCATGTCCCAGAATAAAAAAATCGAAGACTTATAACATCCACCCGCACTGGGCCCGCTTGATGGATTTTAACCCACTCCCTCTCACAACGAGTAGGCATGGCGAAAAACTAGTTTCAAAATTGCTCATAAAGGCTATTTAAAATTGAAACATAGGCCAAAGGAAAGTGACCTATTCCAATTCAGCAATTAATTAACAAAATGTCAGAAGAGAATGGATTGAAAGCAATTGTTTTAATCGACCGACCATTTAGGTAATTAACTGGAACGGTTACCGAAAGTTACGGCGGTACATATTTCATATAGATAAGGATTGTTTAGAGGTATTGTCAATAGAATGAGGGACTCTTGGCTAAGTAATAACAGGCGGACGGGTCGTTCGATCAGGTTAAACTACGGCCGGTCCGTGGACGGGTAATCATCTTTACATACCGAGACCTTCGTGTCTCTGAAAAGCACGTTAAACCATTGGTTGGTCCCGACTGTCATTTTCGAATCTTTGACAGCCCGAAGGTCCGTGTTGCCGAGTAACTGGGTTGTGGAGGTCAGATGAACAGTCACTTCATGTAAAATACTGGCATTCAGCTGCATTCAGTTTGACTGTCCGACTCCAGCATAGTTGAGAAAACGCTAGGTAAATTGCCGATTGTGTTTATTTCCTTGTTTATGTTTTGTAGTTTTAGGCAAACTTCTGGCTATTCTGATTGATTTCTTATGGCTGTACATACTTCATCACCTGCCAAGCTTCTTCCCAATGTTGGGGTCGGCTTCTAGTCTAACCTTCAGTCTTGATGGGTGTACAATAGTACATACTTAAAGAATATAAATATCTGATTTGATTGCTGATTAGGGCTATTTAATAACAAAGTCAGATCCCCGTTAGATAAAGGAAAAGTGTAAGAATAAGAATTATTTATTTTCAGAAAATGTAGGTGTTGCCAGTTGTACTTAAAAGTTGGTGGTTTAATGTACAGTCTATATTTTGCCTGTTTAGGGCACGCAAATAAATTTAACATGAATACTACTCAACATAAGTTGTTGGGAAAAGGCTAGGCAGATGATGATGATGACTACTATACTACTAGTAGATACGTATTTTAATAAGATATCCAGAATATACAGGGTCCCATTAAAATATATGGACAAATTTTAACACAGCAGTCAGTACCTACGTCTAACCAAAGATATCCAAGCAAAAAAAAAAAACACTGATTAAAGAAGTTTTATTTTTACCTAAAATAATAAATTGCCGGCACATTAGTGTATTTTTGTTAGCTGATTATTTTTCTTGTAAGTGTCTAATGCGTTTTTCTCATATATATATTTTTCATTTACCATCATCGTCCATAATATGGTGATCTGAATGATTTCTAAAAGTTTGTCCATCTATTTTAATGGGACCTTAGGTATATACTGTATAAAATATTCTGAATCATTTTATCGACTCGTTTCATTCATCGAATCAGGGACTCATCTGTAGCAACGGCCACAAAACTGGTCACAATAAATGCGACGTAATAATAATAGCTTCCCGACCCATTTCGATCACGGTGGTCTATCTCAACGGAGATTAGCCTATAAGCAGGAGATATTATAGTGAACAAGTGTGTCCGCAAACACAGGTGCACTCTCTGTTCCTTTACTCTCATAGTCCGATGGGACGGCAATCCCACACGACCGGGGAGAGATCAGGCATAGGATCAATGCCTTTACGTGCTTTCCGAGGCACGGGCATTAAACTGCCAACTTCCAAATTCCGAGCTGTTACTAAGAAATTCCTAATGAAAAACCCATATCACAAAACGCTATCTGCTACTTAGACACCATAATATAACACTTTTCTCTTCGACGACCACCCGTAGCCACGCTTGCAGCTATCAGATAAATGAGGCTTCCTAGTATACGATATAAATATTGATATAAATCAGCTCGAAACACGTGGACACCCCGCGGCGAATCCGGCGGTTGTGTCCATAGAGCGAATAAAGAAGATAGAATTGTTTATGGGTTCTTGGTTCGTGCTGAAAGTACGTATTATGAAATCAAGTTTATTATAGGGACGCGGATGACTTAAAATCAGAGTAAGAGACTTTGACGGTCCTAGGTAAACTATCGGTGTCAACATTTATTACAATTACGGATAAAAAAATCCTACATTTTTGTAAAGGTACTTTAAAATATCATCTGATGGTCACAAAATAATGAGGTCTAAATGCAGTTTGGGCTGATACGAGAGAAGTGAAAGATCCTTCAATTCTGAATTAAAACCGCCATCTAGCTCTCGTCCATGCAATGCAAAACATTAAAAAAGAAACAGCCAAGTGCGAATCGGACTCGCACACGAAGGCTTCCGTATCACCGTAAAATATTTAACACTACAATGTTTCTTATATTATGAGGACCTCCTTTATTTTTTTTAATTTTTTATTGTTAAAGCGGCCTTAGTAGTACACCCTTTGTGAAAATATGAAGTGTCCTATTACGGTTCAAATGATATAGCTCTGTCACAGACGGACGGACTGATGGACAGCGGAACCTTAGTCATATGGTCCCGTTGGCACCCTAGGGTACGGAACCTTAAAAAACTACTACAGAATAATATTATATAAAACGTTTATTTTCTCTACACAAGTTATGAACTTAATTCTAGACTTTGACAGAAGTGCACGAACAAGGAGCTAACTTCGTGAGAGAATGGAGCCTGATATAGGTTTATATAAGAACCTGTATTACAGGGAGCCTAAAAAGGCCACTTTGGCAGAATCATCAAAACAATTCATATCACGCAATTTAATCTGTATGACAGTTTTGTATGGAGTGCGTGATATGAATTGTTTTATGATTCTGCCAAAGTGGCCTTTTTAGGCCCCCAGGTCACCAATCAATTCTATATTCCGTAGTAAATATTATAAATAACTCATAGTCCATCGAAGCTATCACAAGTGTACAAGCTTATCTTGAGTGTTGTGATTTTTGACCAAAGAGCCTAAAGCAACAAAATATATTGGTATCTGCTTATACAGCCCTGTCCACCCCTGCGGGGAACACAGACTTGTTGTTATGTTAAGCTATAGTGCTTACAGGCTCCTCTATCTTTTTTAAATGCTCTGTGGTTGGATCCAACGATATTGACTACCTACCCGTTTCCAATGATACTTTTTTTTTCCTTAGAAAATAGAGTATACTGGTATAGTGCAAGGCACAAACTGTGGCGATGTCAATATAAATAATGAAATTGTTTTTAGCTAGAACATAATATGCTTAACTATAAGGTCAGGTCGTAACCTTCAAACAACAAATTTATACAGGTTGGCAGCGACGTCAACGCGCCAACAGGAAACCCTGCATTCAGCACATGGTTCTAGAGAGACCGGTTATAAAAAAACTGCTGTTTCATAGAAAAGTGCAATACCTACGCAGTCAAAATGTATGGAACAGCAATTTATTTTAAAATAAACGATGTAAACAACGCATAGGCGTTCAAAATCATGCACTGAATTTGCCAAAACTGCTACTTATTGTTATTAACTTTTATAAAGTTCATCATTCCTCTATTTATTCGTGAAGTGAAAGTTATTATTTCGACCCTTCTCCTCAATAGACTGAGTTTTAAAGGACGTTTATAGTTTAACATATTGAAACTGACTACTGTTTGTCAGATTGGTTGAAAAACAAATAGTACTTTATGTGAATAATGATCTGAAAGTTATAATGAGACGTAAAATTCAGGGTTACTCTAGTTTGGAAAGCAAATAAAATAAACTTGTATTGAATCCAGTGATTTGTTGATATACTTTTATGATTGAAAAACTTTTCTTTACATTTGAGGCTCTCGTCATGAACCTACATGAATTATCAAACCGTTTCTGAGTCAAAATGTTCGGAAAGTTTACTGAAAGTATCTAATAAATTAATATTCTATTCTAGGTCTCATTCATCTCCCATTAATTCAGTTTAACAAAATAACTATTATTTTTGTTACTTTAAGGGGTAAAAATAATCCCTCTGTATTGTTTTATTCAAATTCCTATAAATAATGAGTCTGAGTTTCTATTTATTATTTTAGTGTTTAACTTACACCAAAAGTTGAAGGAGAAAATAAAGGGAATTCTAATTAGAACACTGTAAATAACTACGAGTATATATAGGTGTCCCAAAAAAAAAAACTTTATAGAATTTGGGGGAGGCATTTTCTCTGCTGTTAAGGTCAAAGCAGGAAAATATTTGTAGAAAATGCACTGTGAGCAATTTCATTAGTATTATATTATTTTTATAGAAGTAGCATAAGCATAATCACCCTATAATGTTCCCACTGCTGGGACACAGGCCTCCTCTTTCTAAGAGAGGGAATGGGCCATAATCCACCACGCGGGCCCAATGCGGGTTGGTGGATGTCACACGTCTTCGAATTTTTGGTTCTAGGACATGCGTAGTAGTGGTGATTAAGTAATATGTACAAAGTAAACTGCCAAATGTTTATTTATTTTAATAATATTGAAGTACAGGAATAATATTTGTTGGGTGTATAAACAGTAGGTACTAACGAAGGATGATTCCATTATATTTGTTGTCCATTTATTCTTATTATTACAAAGTTAATGTTTACCCATTATTTATCTTATTTGTTTTAGTGTAATCGTGTTTTTGTGTGTATTTATGTATATTTATTTGTGCGGTTATTGCATCAGGTTTAAATATTATATTTTTAGTTTTTTGATAGGTATATTTAAATGAATATGTATTCCTTATTTTTTATGTAATTGCACCTACCACTGTTTGTCTCTCCCAAAGGTTGACTGGTAGAAAATGCCTATGGCATTAAGTCCGCCTGTGTACATTTCTGTGCTCAAATATATGAGGACGGTAGGTTGCAAAGTTTGTTGTCAACAACAAAGAAAATTGTTTAATTAGTCTAATGATTTACAACCAAATGAATGAATCCACCAAAACACACAGACGAATTCCTTATATACAAAAACAAAACCATGATTATCAGTTATTTAGGCTAAGAAACTTTAATATGACATTTGTGTATAGTGTTTGACGTAAGAATGGCATTAGACGTGCGCTGAACAGTGTCTAAGATTTTGTGGTAAAATGGATAATCTTTTAATTTCGTTCTGTCGCTTATAACTTGGATCACACCACATCGTCTTAACCGATTGCCTCCCAACCAATACAGGCCGAGCCTCAGTTTAATGTAAATCCAAATGTGTGTGTGCTAAATAATTTACCGAACACAGGAACACAGTCGCCCACGCAATTGCCTTACCACCCTAAGGTTGAAAGGTTCAATGTGAAACGACGAGGCCTATGTGTCTATGTCACTTATTCAGAATTAATAGAGATGTAATTTACACGAATAATAAGTTATAACTATTATTAATAAAACAAAAGTGTTTTATCCTAACTTGATTAAAACTATTAATGAACTAAATTATGTGTTTGTTATTTATTTTTTTACTATTCGTTTTTATAGGTGTGCTACCTATAGAGGTGTTTAACCCAATACAAACTGTAATTGTTTTTAACACGGCGTCAAATAAAAATCCTCTGCATCGCTGTCGACTGGTAAAATGTTCTCAGAAGACAGTGTGACAGTTTATACAAGTGACAAATAATTTCAACCGTACTGAAGTTGCAATTACTTCAGTACGGTTGAAATTATTTCAAAAGTGATAAAGTATTTACGAGGTCGAGTATATATACTGGCTTGCTTGACCTGTGCCAAATTGTATTAGTCTCATACATCGTTAGTTTTTGGTTAGATAATGTGATTGGACGATGTAATGCACTGACAGTGTTTAGTGCAGTAATTAATGTATATCGTTCTCACAGAATACTATATCGATTTTTTTTGACTTCTGAAATTTAAAATATAAATGCTATACAAATAATCCTATAACAGACAGTTTTGATGCCTTTGTTTAAATTGTTGATGTGCTTATGATTCAGATTGAGGTGCGTGGTACTTTGAATATTTTAATACGCTGGTACTTTTTGGAATTTTATGACTTTATGGCCTTATTATAAGAATATTGTTCTTCACCCTAAAGATATCAGGTTAACGATCAAAAGAGTGAACGATATAACTTTGCCTTCCGCAAGTAAATTCTTACAGTTTCATTATCCAATTACATAAATAGAATTCGTGATGGCCGACAATATAAATTTCATTAAAGTGTCGGGTAAAGTAATTCCTTTAGCCGAGTGCGGACTAACAATTATATTAGGTATTGTGCACACGGTGGATGTTGAATGTAAGAAGACTTAAAACGCTTAGTTGGGCTAGTGGTTGAAAGCGCTATAGCTGAGCATGAGTCAGTTCGGACAAAGTGTTATAGGGGTTTCCATTTGGAATTGACATCATCGCATTACTCAGTAGCGACCCTCTGGATTTCTGCCCGATTGATAGCAATAGGATCGCCTCCTATTACTTGGGTCTGAAACATAACTGGCGAAATGTGGGTGTACTATAGGTACACCTCTGCCTAACCCTTCGGGGAATAGAGGCGTGATGTTATGTTAAGAAGACTTCACAGCAGAAGATCGTTTGAAATCGATAGACTTGTGGCGCCATCTACTACGCATCACACTGATGTCACACAAAAGCCTGCATCGCGCAAGCAGAGTTTACCACGCAACTAGCGTAATATACAACGTCCCGACATCAATCATCAATGTGGGAAGTTGCCCACCAGACACCCGTCTGGTCGGAGGACCCTCCCTTTTCTATAGAATATGAGTGAACTTTACACCCTGTTTCTCATATCTCTATAACACCACAAGACCGTACGAAATTGATAAACTGCCCTTAGCCTTAATTTGCGTAAACAAACAATTAGCAATTAAATATCCTGTCATTTCTAATTGGTAATACGAACCGTTTCGTATTTGAATGTACTGCTGCTTAGCGTCAGAGATAATGGGTTTGTTAAAGAGCGAAGAATTATGCATGTGATCGACATGTGTTTGTTTTAGTTGAACAGTTGAATACGGTAGTAGGGCTATTTTAGGTTTGTAAGACGTAGCACTAATATTACGACCAAAACAGCAAAACAGCTGTTTACACGAAAATGTGTTGAGTTTGACGTAAGATTGATGTCAGACACGCGTTGAACAAGTGTTTATAACTTTGTGGTAAGACCCTAATGTCTGTTTTCACTAACACTAGCATAATCAGTCTATCATAATCCGTCAGCTGGGACACATGCGAGATGAAATGGGCTGTAATCTACCAAGAGGGCCCAGTGCGGGTTGATAGATGTCACATGTTCTCGAATTTTTGGTTCTAGGACATGCCGGTTTTCTCACGATGTTTTCCTTCACGGTTTTGAGAGCAGTGGTGACTAAATATCATAAATAAGGAGTAAGTCGAAACGCGCTGTGAATTTCGACGTTCAGCTCAGCGCCGAAAGTTGAAAATCGTACAATTCTTTGGTTTAAAATAAAAATAGTTTCCATGGAGTTTGTTGCCCGTTCTTCTCGTAGTAGGTTACTACTTTGGAATAGGCAACTAGCATCATCATTCTGACAGAGTTTAAGTTTGACAACTTTGTCCATTACTTGATGTCAGCATCAAGCAATGGACAAAGTTGTCAACCTTAAACTTTTAATTATTGAGTACGAAGTTTTGGCTAATTTGTAAGTGGGTATTTTGTTATTTTTTTTGTACTGTTCGTTTTGTTTTTTGCAGTAAAACAATTTTTATTTCTTTCTTCCTTTCATGTAATTGGTTTAATTGAAATAAAAGCTTTGAGTTAGAGTTTGAACAGCGCGCTTTTATCTAGGCATTATTTATGTATAGTTTATTGTTAGTGAAAACGAGCATACCCGTCAGGTTTGAAGTAGCATTCAAGTGTCGGGTTTGGAGACTTTACTATTCCTACTTACATTAAATGAAACGTAACATCTCTCTGGCTGTCTGTCTATCCATTAGTGCACTTATAACCTGAGAACCGCTTATCCGGGTTACATGTTTTCGTTCATTTATATAAGTATATAGGTTAGCATACATTAATCTTCATGAGCAGAGCCATGTGGAATAACTCGTATTTAGTAGTTCAACTAATTTAATATAATAATAATAAATTTAAGACTATTTTGACGATTAAAGCACTCCCTTTCGCTAATATATTTTATCTACTTCAAATAAGTACCTAACTTATAAGAAGCACTCTAATGAAAAATTATGTCTAAAGGTAAGGTATCTTTCGGCATCTGCGTGTGTGTCTAATAGCATACATTTATTTTACATGGAGGTGATGTCAATACAGCGAGCTAAACCGCGATTGCGAGGTAACTCAGTGAGGTATCTTCGGCATGTAATTATCCTTAGTGAGAAAAGTCTAAAAGACACTTTGAGACCACCTTTTGACCGTAACTTAGTCTGTACAGGTCCTCTTCTATAAATATTCAGCCACATAGTGTCCGAGCTTGAAACTTGGCTGACAAGTGTGAAGGCTAAGTCTCTCAAGGTTGAAGACAAAGGTCTCGTGACCCTCGTTTTGAATGGGAGAGTCATGACGTCATTCGACCAGTCCACAGATTAAGTATGCTCAGAAGGGTCACTTCACAACGCGTGTATGGAAAAGGGGATAGTTTGAAATGAGTTAAATTGTTTTAAACTTATTCAGCTAGAATGCCCGTTAAATTTTTAACAGACTTAAAAAAAACGAGGACATTCTGCATTCACGAAATCACGAAATCTGTTTCACGTAAGCTGGCCCAGCAATCCACTGATTGCTTACGTGATTTTTTTTCATTTGGTAGAGATTTCGTAATTATGCTTGAATAGTTTTTGAGTTAATTTCAATAATACGTATTTAATCCACTTTGTGAGGATAATGTTATAACTTGCTGTCACTGTTACTTACATACCAAGTAGTGGTGTGGTGTAAGAATTTGTGTGGGGTAGATGCCACAAGTAAAAAGTTAAAAATAAGAACCGATTTTTTTTTGTTTTTTGGAACTCTGATGTTATTTTTCAGAAATAATTTTTATTTTTCATTACAATTGTTCTATTATAATTGTACTGACACCTATATGAAAACATAGGTACAGAGCAGTCGTATAATGGACAAATAAATGTAAGTACTACTGAACCAGACTGACTCCAGAGAATAATGCATTTATGCAGGTGCTCCTAAGTTGCAGCATACCACGCAAGATTACCTGCCTCGTTGGAAAAACGTAAAAAAGTATTATCATATTGTTCCTAAACACGGTTACAGATTAGGGCTTTGGATATTGATTTTGAGTCCCACTTGTTAAACAGTGATGTAACGTAGGTACAGGTACCTACAGACGCCAGCACACCAAGCTACCCGAAACTGTAAAATTTTCCCAATCAACTTTGAACCTTATTGTTTAGCGGTAAAGTTGAAAATCTATTGAATAAATTAGACAGATTGAAGCAGCTAGGTGTGCTGGCGTATCCACTCTTATTGTAAGAAAACATTGGTTATTCTATTGTAAAATACTCCGCCGACTAAATAAAATAAATCCACCATCTCAATCAATCCATTTCGTCTGTATAGTGAAGCTTCTGTACCAATTTAATTATTCCGTGATCGATCACTCCACCAAAAACAAAAACAGGAGAATGTTTTTTGAGATCAAATGGAATTGTTTGTTTTATATTAATATGTATGATTCTATCTCTTAGGGGATTGACTTGAGTTCTATTTTGAGGTGTAGAATGAATAATCATGTTTATTTATGATTACAATATGTCTTGTTTTTGTTCAGTTTTGAACATGAAAAATGATGCCTTTTGTTAAACCTTTTTAGAATAGTTAGTCTGTAAAAAGGTGATTGTTATTTATGGTTAGAAAAATATGATATTTTCCTTTGAGAAAATATCCAATTACTTATGAAAAGTTACAAAAGAATATATTATTAAAGGAATTCCATCGCAAACCCTTGATTTTTTGGCCATCATATCAAAATGGTTTTTCCGAAGGGGCCGCCTTCACGAGCGAGAGAATCGCAGCGACATTATCGTCGTGCCAGGTATTTCTATACACTCTCTTAGAACTTTTCTCCACACGGCGACATCATCGCTGCGAAAATTACTATCTATCGAGACTATCGTCGCGATTCTCTCCCTCGTGGAGGCGGCTCCTAAGATTCTGTGTTATGAGGTTAATAAACGCTACTTAACTCGTATTTTGACTTACCACATTCCTGTCACTGTCACATAACTGTCGAACCACAAGATATTCATGTTCCCGTTCTCTATCGCAAGATAGAGGACGTGAACGACTACAGGTGGGTATACACTAGAGCATTTTCTCGAGCATTTCCTTGTCATGTAACGTTCTTATGAATGGTCATCATCATCTGCCTAGCCTTTTCTCAACTATGTTGGGGTCAGCTTCCAGTCTAACCGGATGCAGTTGAATGACAACATTTTACAAGGAGCGACTGCCTATCTGACCTCCACAACCCAGTTACTGGGTAATAAGATACCCCTTGGTAAGACTGGTTGTCAGACTTCGGCTTCGGGCTTCTGACTACCCGAAACGACTGTCAAAGATCCACGAATAACAGCCGGGACCAACGGCTTAACGTGGTTTCCGAGGCACGGAGGGGTCTTGGTTTATATTATAAAGATGGTCACTCACCCACGGACCAACCGCGGCAAGCGTAGTTTAATCTGATCGATCGACCCGTGCGGCTGTTATTACTTAGCCACAAGCTCGCCTTAAGAATGCTACAATGAAAAAAAATGCTAATTTAAAAAAAAAACATTTCCATGAAGGTAAAGTTCCTGCGAATGCTCGACATGGAGTTCGAACAAATGCTCACGGCGAGTGAGCATTTACTTGTAACATTGCTTTCTATTATGCGTTTAGTCTCCATGTTGATGTTTTTTTTTTATTAAAAAAAAATACGATTTTGATGCTTAACTTGCTTTAAAATTTTGCATGTTATGTTTTATCCTAGCTAAACATGTTTGTGCCTCAATTTGTATTTAACACCCTTATATACCATGTTTTACGCAAATAAATATTCTATTCTATTCTATTCTATTGAAATAATTAACTGATCGCTCGTTTTCCGTGCTCGAGTTTTTGCTCCATGAAATGGTATACGGATTCGCTCGTTTGTTTGCAAAATCAAATTGTAACAAAGCGTCGAGTGTCGTGCTCATTGTGCGGTTCGTGGAAGGGCAAGGCAAAGGACATCAAGAGCAGATCAATGTTTTTTTTACAAGTAAATGCTCTAATCTATACTCATCTTATGCCCACGAGCCCACGTGGCCACGAGCTAAACTCTCAAGCGTCATGCGGACTTGACACAGGTGACTATACCTTCACTACATAACCACACTGTCTAAATGGCAATTCGGCTAGGCTGCAGGTGACTAAAATCGCAACTTCCAAAGTCAAGTAGGTTTCGACTTTTGTCGTGCAGCGACAGGTCGCATGCGGCGGGTGACTAAATTCGACAGTGACAATGCTCAGATGAATGATTGATCGCACGCCACATGAAGATCGACATTTTGCTGCAAAATGCCACCAGCGATTTTTATCGACCTGTGTAAAAAATGGAGTGGCCATTCGGCTTCAGAGGCGATTTGGTAAGCGACCAGTCGCACTGCGAAAATGGACTTTGTATAAATCCCCCATCACCCGTGTTCCGACAGCGCGGAAAAAACAAATTTATTGAAAGAAGTGGTTTAGAGCAAGCCTCGAGTCACTGCGACGCGATTTGACGACGAACGGAAATACTCGTATGTAACGGGCCGTCACAAGTCTCATCGTTCGAGACCCAGAACGAAGCCTTAGAAAGGACTTCAGAAAACCAATCGCCTCGGCTTATATTTGCATAAACATTGAAAAATAATGATCGATTAGTTTTCCTAGCAACAGAACTTGCACTTCGTAGTCTTTAATAACTAAATCTACGTGGAAACATACAACTGACTTTAATGATATTATTGCCGCTGGGGTTATTTGTGACAAAGGTCATGAGTGTGATCACTGATTACACATGGATGAAATATTAGTAGGTACTTATAAGAAAGTATTTTTTTTTTTTACTTTAATGACAACGCCATTTTGGTTGTTTTTGTCACTCTCTCTTAATGTGGGGTTGCATGTTATCGTGGAGAAGATAAGTGATATGATAAAGCATAATAATAGGTATTTATTTATGTACACACATATACAGGGTGTCCCAAAAGGTTACGTAGCTGGGAAGGGGGGTGATACCTAGGGGTGGCCACAGGGGTCACCAGAAAAAGAAATACAAAGGTACAGTTAGCAAAATAGCCCCACAAGGAGTAAAATTTTTTTAGTTAAAAAAAAAACCATTTATTTTTTTAAATACCAAGAGGGGATTTTTTTTTTCTGGTGACTTGTGACCACCCCTATCACCCCCCTTCCCAGCTACGTAACTTTTTGGGACACCCTGTATAAACAGATACGAAAAAAAAAACAGAAAAATAGGTGATGCTTATTTCTGAAGAAATCTCTTCCAGCATACCACAACCAGCCCACAACCTCAATCTAACATTTTCACAATTCTTTAATCTTCATTGCGTCTTGTTTCAAAATTACTTATGTTGATCACGCTGTTGTCAAGTAATTACAATGTTCAGCAGTCAAAGAAGATCAATTAAAAGGCCTTACAGACTTAGATAAACCACGTTTCATCTTCCTCTATAAATGACACAATTGTTTTGACTCCATTTGCATAATACATTAATGACTACTTGGCAACTTTAAAAATATTTACCTTCTCCAAGCCTCAATGAACGCAAAAGCCTAGAAATAGCCGTTTACTGTGCTCTAATAATGTCATTGAAAACTCCGCCGAGATAGATAAGAAATTCAAAGGAAACTGAATCTTATTTTGATGCGCATACATTTTAAATTCCCGCACCAACTTCAAAGAATTCCATTCCATTACACAGAAAACGAGCGTCTATATCTTCGCGAACAAAGTTTAAAATCAGTTAAAATGAAATCAAATAGTATGGTATTTGAATTAGGACTTTATGATGGGGTATTAAAGTTCAGCATCACTGTGTGGGTTTATCAACCCTTTATTTTTGTAGCATCTGCAGCTGGTGGGTCTTAAAGCGTCTAATTACTGAAAATTATGGTACCTTGTGATATTTCATGAGGGTTATGGCGTTCATTTGTTATTTCGTAACTCACCATCAGTAAGTGAAGGACAGAGGTACTAGGGACGCATGAATGCGCCTGTACCGTACTTAGCAAGTTAGTCCATGGCCATTATTTCCCCATGAAGAGACGCCTTCATGTTCTGTTTTGGAGTGTTTGTACTTGTATTATGTCAGATCATTACCACTTCCTAAATTCCTTCTGTTGTACACAGTTTTATTCTTCTTTAGCAGTGTGCGACAATGATTTTATTATTATTCGTTAACGTCGTTTTAATTGGGAATAAAATGAATATTAAGATTAAATGCGCAATTTTTATGCGAATATTTTGCCCATCTGTTAAGCCCTATTTACACGATGCAAGTTTGTTGACTGTGGCATACCATAAAATTGAAGCAACAAATGACTTGCATCTTTCAGACACTGTTTCATTGTTGCTTATACTTATTAATACAGGCAATTCAATTGGACGATGTAAATCAGGCTCTAATTTCGAATGCTCCACCCTGGTAAAGTGGGACTAGCTCGACGGAACGGCGATAGGGTGTGATTGTGGAGCTATGTCGCAAACCATGCTCCACCTCCTATCCTGTCCTCTGTGTCCCAAAATATGCCACCGATGACGCCGTGGAAGTGGCGATATCTTGGGTCAACAAGATCTAAAATATAGTCGTGCCAGCGACACGAAGAAGAAGCATTCCTTCAATGCAGTAAGTAGAGTTTGACCAGAAGGCCAATTCCCGTTATTAAAAACTTTAAAATCTAGTCGATCTCATCTCAGCAACAATCAATGTCAAAAACTTGTCAAAATTTTAGGGAAATTAGAGGTATATTTGACAGGCTGAAACTGAGGTCAGACTGTGAACTGTCTTAAAATTACGGGAATTGACCCTCAATTGTCACCTTCAAATTCTGAAATCAGAAAATGAATATTAGCCGTCTTTCAATACTCAAAAGATCTCTATTGTCTCCAAGAGCAATAAACAAGTACTTCTACCATCACAAGACTTGATAACGTACGGCCTACGAGCGACTGAATAACTTGCCTTTGCAATAAAACTATCTTTATGGGCTGTTCCTGACTTTATTTAACTTTTTTCATCACACCGCCTCTCAGGGCAGGGGCGGTGAATATCCAAATCTGTTGGTTATTACGCGGTAGCTTCGCTTTGGAGCCGTGTTTGAGTGATATGAGTGTGTAGTGGTTTTTTTATATGGTTTGGTATGAAGCTTGGGCACGGTAGAGTTTCAGACAAGTTCAGCACCCTAATTGTGTAACACACTATCTTTCATGATCTGAATAATTTTAAAGGATTTTATTGTCTAATCAATTGGTTCATAGATGTCCGAAAAAATTGTCTGCTCAACAACGATAAATAACCCAAAGAATGTTGTTTGAATGTTGTTGTTGTTGTTGTTGTTGTTTTTTTATATTTTTTTATTGGCCAGGCTTATTTTTTTAATTTTATTGTCGAGACTTGCCTGGCTTGATTGCAAAAAAAAAAAAAAACATTTGTACGCCCTCTGGCTTAACATAGCGCACTATTATATCTGTATGTAACATCATTATTGTACCTATGTTTAACAAATTAATAAATGACTTATGACTTATGACTTAACGGTCAAAATGAAAGCCATTTCTACTGTTAGTGTTTATGCAATTACCCCGCGTCGCCGTCGCCATTTGTATCATGCGTAATCAAATCTTAATCGGGTAATCGATCATGTTATTATGTTCATAGCAGATGGCCAAAACAGAATTCTAAACTACTGGAATGTTTACCTATTTATCGAAAGATACCAATTGTAAAACCAAAGCTAGAATTCCCCTAAATATATGTTTCGTTAACATGCAATGGCTACCTGAGTTTTTTAAGTTTCATGCCACGTTTATAATGACATATGTGTGTGTATTTTAATTTTATTTGATTTGAATGTCTGAGTATTATTTTATTGTGTGTGTATGATTATTATATAAATTTTATGTTTTATGTTTTTTCTAATGTAATAATGGAATGGACTTTGTCTGAAAAATAAATGAATTATTATTATTATTATAAGTCTCGAGACTTGGATGGTGAACAACGGCCATGACCACGAAACATTTTTAAATTCTTCTTCCGTTGATGCCGACTACTCAGGGTTCACGAAAAAAAAAAGTTTGTCTATATGAAGCTTACCTCAAACACTTCTCTGGTGGCTGAGAACGGCAGCACGGCGAGGCCGACCAACAGGTCAGCCACCGCCAGCGACACGATGAACAGATTGGTGACGCTGCGCAGCTTTGATGAGCAAAGCACTGCCGCTATCACCAGGCAGTTTCCTGAAAGAAGAGAGTACTCAGTCACATGACTGAGTGCGACAATAGCTGTCGTTCACATGAACGACAGCTATTGTCGCACCTTGGGGAGTTAAACTAGGGTTTCTTAAGACTGCGGGGGCCGCCATATAGCGTCCGCAATTTACCGTCGAAAGACGTCACTGAAACACTGTTTATGAAAGTAAGTTGGGGTGTGGGAAACAAGGACAGAACGTTTTTTGAAATATAATCATGAATAAGTTTCAGTTTCATGAATATAAATATAAATAAATTCTACTATTCAAACAAGTTTTATTGTTTAGTTTACTGTTATAACTTTAAATAAATACTGAAAGTAGTTTTCTGTTATAGACGCTCCAGTTTTTTATTACTAAAAAAAGTATGATAAACGTAGAAACTAGCTGTACATAGACATTTTCTTTGAAGGTGCCACAAAGGGTTTTCTTAAAGAGACTGAGGGTATTTTTATGAATGACCCGGGTAAATAGAAAATGATATCCTGGTTATTGAGTAATAAATTAGTGCTCATACCGAGCTGGAATGCTTATTTGTTACAATTATATTGTGTTTACGTCAGTCGAGTCTTTAATGGTCGCAAGCAAAGTAAAGGTCTACTGTTGAGCTGTTGGTCCTGGGTTCAATTCCTAGGTCGGGCAAAGTGTTATTGGGTTTTTACATGAGGGATTTCTCATTAGCAGTCCGGAGTCTGGATTTGTGCCCGGTTGATGGCAATAAGCTGGCCCCCTATTGCATGTGACTTAAAAATATGTTGGTAACTGCCTAACTGGTGAAAATGTGATTGTATTATAGGTACACTTTTGTTTAACCCTTTGAGGGATTACAGGCGTTATGTTATTATTCTTAAATGACACTGTCGCTACAATAACCCTTAAAGAGCATTAAGTACTTGTTTAAAACATAAAATTGAGAAGCATTTAAGTCATCATTATTTTGTCAAGCCTTTTCCCAACTATGTTGGGGTCGGCGTCCAGTCTAACCGGATGCAGCTGAATACTAGTATTTTACATAGAGCGATTGCCTATCTGACCTCCACAACCTATTTACTGGATAGGATTCGTTTGGTAAGATTGGTTGTCAGACTTTCGGGCTTCTGACGACCCGTAACGGCTGTCAAAGATCCACGAATGTCAGCCGGGACCAACGGTTTAACGTGCTTTCCGAGGCACGGAGGGGTCTTGGTATATAAAGATGGTTACCCATCCACGGACAAACCACGGCAAGCGTAGCTTAACCTCATCGATCGACCCGTGCGGCTGTTATTACTTAACTTAGTATTAAATAACGTTTTAAGTATTAGACGTTAATCAGATTTTTACTTCGATACTTACTTTTTAGTAAAGAATCATCTCTTTTTCTACAACTTACTCATTTGTCAACACGCTGATGCGGCACAGCGTTATGAAACTCATAATTTTTACAGCCAAAAGAACCTTTTAATATACTCAAAAGCTCGTTCCCGAAAGAAGTGACGAATTAAAAACATTGTATAGAGAAAAAAGTATTTTGAAACACCACATTAAATTCACTAACGAGGTGGAGCTGTGAAAAGCCTCGTCGGAGAATGACTTGCATTTAGAGTTCTTTCAGATACTTCCAATTTACTTTAGTGTAATTACTGGCCAAAATAAGTGCCTCAAGGAGTTTGTGAGTCAGTGATTTATAGGTTTTGGAGTGAATTGTTAATTGTTTTGCTGTTTTAGAGTTTATTGTGAATGATGATCGGAGCGCGTACCTACCTATAGCTTGATAGCTTTACATAAAGTAAGGTGGTTATTATTTTTAATTTTATTACGTAACGGTTCTTTTACGGGTTTTTCTACGTGGAGCCCAGACATAGCTAAAAGGCATCGCGTAGACCTCGTAGAAGATGGCGGGACGAGCTGGAGAAAACAAACGACCACTTAGCCCTGGATCGAAAGAGCTGGAAGTCATGCAGTGGGATTATGCAGGCTAAAAGTAATAGTATTTCATAAGGGAGAGCAAACAGTAGTATAGCTATACTATTGTGTATACTATTATTGTAAAGAGGTAAAATTTGTTTGTTTGTAAATAGGGCGTAATCTCCGGAACTGCCAGTCAGATTTGAAAAATTATGTTTGCATTTCATAGCCCGATTCTTGATTAAGGTTATAGGCTATTTAACATCACACTACAACCTTTAGGAGCCTAGCAAAAGGAAAAAAAAATATTAGTAGCACGTGCGAGCGATGGGATGTAGCGGAAATTAAACGCGGACGAAGTCGCGGGCAGTAGCTAGTTAAAAATAAACAGAAATAACTTAAAAAATATACCTACCTACTACATTTTCCATAGATTACAATTTCGATATTTACAAACTGATGGCAAACATAACTGTAGTCAGGGCAAAATCAATGAAATGAAAAAAAATAGGTAAACTAAAAATAACAGAACAAAAATCTCGTTTATGTATTGCAAGCTTTCAAAATTGTGCTATCAAACTAAGAAAAATCAATGAAAATCGGGAACCTTAAAAAACTTCTCGATCAACATCATTATAAATTCTTGCAACGTTACAAACGCTAATTTATTACCAGAATGAAATCGAGGCAAAAGTTTCCTCTTCAATTATTCCGTGAATACTTGTGTTGAATCGCAAAAGTTCCGATGAAGTAAGTTTCTGGGATCGAGTAGGTGATTTTAATCGATTTCCCGAAAGAAAATTGTATTTTTTCCGACATATCGTTAAGAAAGTTTGAGTGAGTTGGCAGTTTTCGATGATATCAATTACTGAGGCGGATTGAACGGGGCAATCTTGTTAGAACGAGTATGAAACTTGTAATGTAATTTTGAAACCCCGAATTTGTTTTATGCTGAATTGTTGATGATAGGAAAGTAGTTGTTGCTAGCTCAATTTGATTATCTAGTTTGACAATCCTACTTCCTACTATCCGACTAATATATAAATGCGAAAGTTTGTAAGGATGGATGGATGTTTGTTAATCTTTCACGCAAAAAGTACTAAACGGATTTTCATGAAAAATTACAGTAATATTACAGTAGATCGCTCTTGGCGATAAGACCGCCCATTGTGTCACCCTTTGTACAGTTTCTATATTTAGGTCTGTAATTTATATGGTGTGCATAATAAAGAGTATTCTATCTATCTACAGTAATATAGCTTAAATGTCCGAATAATACATAGGGTACTTTTTATCTAGATATTCCCACGGGATCGACACTTATGCGAGTGAAACCGCGGGGCGCAACTAGTTTACTGTAATCCCTCACACAAACACAGTGTTCACTGCCTCGTCGGTCTAGTGGTCGCAAGTGCTACTGTTGAGCATGAGGTCCTGGGTTCGATTCTCAAATCGCGCAAATCGTTATTGGGTTTTTCCATCAGAAATTTCTCAATAGCAGCCTGGAGTGCTATTGGGTTTTATTGGGTGAGCATAACGTCCTCGGTTTCGGTTCAATCCATTGCAGTGTACTGTTTAGAACAATGTAGTTAAAGCGAAGATCTTTGCTACGAACGAAGAAT
The DNA here is from genome assembly GCA_963669345.1 of Gortyna flavago. Classification (NCBI taxonomy): domain Eukaryota; kingdom Metazoa; phylum Arthropoda; class Insecta; order Lepidoptera; family Noctuidae; genus Gortyna; species Gortyna flavago. The sequence goes on from OY770148.1 coordinate 5,850,762, forward strand.
AAATCCTTTTAATGGATGGATGAGAGTAGTCCAAGATCGAGCTGTCTAGCGTGCAATTGAACCACTATCTTTATCCATTAGTAGAGCAGTGGTGGTCCCACTTACGAGTTGTAGGTCGTGGGTTCGTACCCAGTCAGGCAAATTACTTTGTGTAAATTATTTCCTCACCACTGCTTTCAAAACGGTGAGTGAAAACATCGTGAGGAAACCAGTATGTCCTAGAACCAAAAGTACGAAGATATGTGACATCTACCAACTCGCAATGGGCCCGCGTGATGAATTACGGCCCACTCCCTCTTACAGAGAGGAGGCCTGTGTCCTAGCAGTGGGAAAAATAAAGGCTGATTTTGAATAAGAAATTCTTCAATAACATAAACTCACACCTACATACCATGCATGGCGGTGGGCAGAAACTACAGAACGCCACCAGTTCCGATCCTTTTTTTTTTAAGGATGGTAAATCATCGAATGACACCTGCCGCTCTGGGTGAAGCGGAAGGGAGTATCAGACTCTTACTGACTGAAACCCATCCGTGTTCCTTCCTTAGCCCTTTATGTTCCGGGGTAGCCACCTGTTTCGATCCTTACATACTCTGTTTGCTTCGTCTACGTTCATAAATCTGGTCGTACACGTACGCCGGTTGCAAGTTCTACGCATCTGACCTGGCTATGTACGCCTTAACTATCAGCGGGATTGTCCGAAAGTCAGCAGGACTACCTCTAAACGATTACCGCTACCCCAGAACATAAAGGGCTAAGGAAAGAACATGGATGGGTTTTAGTCAGTAAGAGTCTGACACTCCCTGCCGCTCCACCCAGAGCGGGAGGGGTAATTTGATGATGTCCCACCGGCAAAAAAAAAAAATGTCATGTGCATTAGTCTTTTAGTACTTAAGCTTGTAACTAGCATAAGTGTAATGTATGTGATGTGACCGTGCTTTAAATAAAAAAAAACGTAGTAGTATGGTACGACTATTTGAGAAAAACTAAAAGATCAAACCGCCTTCTACAGGAACTTTGACCTTTTTTTTTCTTCCCGAGTTCTAAAACCGATTCCATCAGCAGCAACCGCTATCCAATATATTGAAAAGTCCACGGAAAAACAAAAGGAAATACGAACAAATAATTATTAGCTAAAACGCTAATTACTTACCAAAAGAGAGACGAAACTGTTGACATAACAAGATAACATTGCTGAAACTTCAAAGGATACACTGCCTTTGATGTGCCGCAGTTTGGATAACTCCAAGTCAATCTATCGTCAATTTTCCTTATACTGAAACCCTTATTAGTAATCTTACCTACTGGTCGGACTGAGAAGACACACATTCACACATCTACATCAAATACACCCATCACACATCTCACCAAACACAACATGCTACCCCCGTTCAATTGTTTTTTGTTCATTTTATTTTATTTAAAAAAATCTGATTGAGTGTTGCGTATAGCCAAGGACGCTTTTGAAGTGTCCTACTCAAAAACAGGCTAAAGGATGTAAATTGAAAGAGATCAGGTACTCGGAGATCACCACACTGTATCACTAGCAGTCGTATTTCACGATATTTTGGTGTTTTTTCACCGCGCGCGCGGTTTTGTTGCTGGCCGGTCTTTGCGTTGAGTTCGAACCAGTTCGAACTGACTTTTTGAATTCACGCCGTTAAATGGCGGTAGCGTTGCGTTGTCCTTGTCGCACTCACAGCGATGGGCGAGTGCAAGTGGCGGCGAATTTAAAACAGGGAGAGGAAAAGGACTGACTGGGAAAGCATCCCGAAGCCTGTTCAAAATCTAAATTTAATTTGGTCCAAACCTTCTCATGCTGATCCCTATGACTGGAGTAATCTCGACCCCTGTCATACAGGATGTCCTATAATCGGACTTTTAGCTGCAGTAAAATGACAGCTTATGTGTTACTTATATGACTGAAATTGGCGTCTTTTAGTTTTTTCGCGGCCATCAACCAAATCTTCTTTTTCTAGTACAGAATAGTGTAACAAACTAAACTCATTTGACATGTATATCTCTAAACGCAGTCCGAAATGAGTAATTAAGAAGTGTCATTTTACTAAAGCTAATTAAAAGTCGGAGTATAGTTCAGGGGTCAAGACTTCACTGATGTAACGTGTAGGTACTGAAGTTTTGGAAATAAATTACTATTACTATAACTCAGACGAGCAGTGGTGACCTAGAGGAAACAACCGTGATTTAAGAGTTGTAGGTCATAGGTTCGAACCCTGATAGGCGCTTTACATACTTTCTGTAAATTTTTCATTACCACTGCTCTCAAAACGGTGAAGGAAAACATCGTGATGAAACCGGCATGTCGTAGAACTAATGATCAATCAAGTATTTTTTAACTGAACAAACAGCTGTGCTGCTGGTGAGTTTGTTGCGCCACTTCTTCTCCCCAGCGAAAACACTAGGAAGTGGTGAAGGACGGGCGTTTTGGGGGACTGTCTTTTGTAATTTTGACGTTCGAAAAGTGCTGATTCTTAGCCTAGTTTGAATAAATGACTTTTGATTTTGATTTATGTGACATCACCAACCCCATTGGGCCCGCGTGGTGGTGTTCGGCCCACTGCCTCTCACAGACAGGAGGCCTGTGTCCCAGCAGTGGGAAAATTATAGAGTGACTAAGCAACTATTGTTCTATAAAACGAACTCTGTAACATAGTAATTAACCTGTTACACGAAGACGAGTCAACGCTAAGTAAGACATATTCCTAAAATTTATAACGCATGACTATGATGATTTATTATTTTTGTAAAGAGGTTTTTTGTGTTTTATTAAGTACGGTAAAACCTGATAATTTATGCTCGCAAAGCGTATTTACATAATGGACTACTTGAATAAAGTTTATGTCTTATTTTACTTAACTTGTGGAAGTTACTACTTAAAAAAAACTTCTAATATGGAAAGCACTTTGCTTCATTAGAATTTGTGGCAATAATAATAAGTAATTTATTTCGAGTAACTATGAGACTTGAAATGAAGAAGTGTGTAGAAAAGGGAAAGGCTTTTGCCTAGCTGTGGATAGATAGATGACACTCATGTAGAAATCATCATTGAAAGAAAGAATAAAGAAAATACATGTATTTAGCACAGACTAATCATCATCGTCATCATCAATCATTAAAAGACACACAATACACCAGATACATACATCAGATAAAAACAAATAAAAATCAAATAAAAAAGTGTAAAGTCCGATGTAAGAAATTAGCAGGAATGTGTGCCTCACGGCTGCGCCAAAAAGGCCCAGTTCAGCAAAAATTCCAGACAACTAGTGCCTGACGCTGCAACGTGTCGAGTGTATGCATACTTACAAAAATTAAATAAATTTGTGTCAGTAATAAATATAATTTACTGTACTTATCTGACACAAATTTATTTTAACATTCCAAAAAAATAACAAAATATAGTTATAATTAAATAAATGAGATGGCCGCATAATGATGAACTTCGTTAATATGTAAACAAAGAAATTCTTCGAAACGAGTCAGAACAATTCTCTGCCCTCATTCTCCAGCCCTTATCCCAATTTTATAGGGGTCGGCGATTTTTTTTTTCTTCCATACTTCTCTATTAGTCATCATCTCGGTATTCACCCCCTTTCTAATCATATCATCATTCACACAGTCCATCCATCGTTTCTTTGGTCTTCCCCTACTCTTATAGCCATCGACATTCATATTCAAAATCAAACTCATTATGCCGTATCACATGCATTAGACATTATTGATGTGACTCATATAGTGCAAGTAAAAATATTTAATAGTTTTATTTAAACAACATGTCGATGGTCTAGAAGACAAACGTACTAAGTTTGTAAAGCTGAAACTCAACTGTTTAAAGGTAGAGTGTATAGTATATTAAAGTGAATATATTTAGTAACGTATTATCTATTTTAACAAGAATAAACGGTAGAGCATGCTCATTTAGTACATTTGGCGTTTAAAACTTAAAAAATCATAATTTTGCACTTAGCACGTTTGTGTTCTAGATCATCGATGTATCAGAATGGTCTAGTACAGACCATTAAACTGACATCCCATACATTTGTGATTTCTGATATTTTTTTTGTGATGCTATTCCCATGGAGAAAGTGGTTCAATTTGATGGTAAAAACACACACAGTGTTAATATTACAATTTAATGGCAACTATCAAATGCAATAACCGTTCTCATATTATTTTTTTTAAGAAACCGCGATCAACTTTGCACAGGTTTGGTAAAGGCTATTACCCCCCCCCCTATCTTTTGTTTTCAAAAACAACACACTACCGTTTACGAAAACAACAAAATTTAGCTGAACGATCCAAAAGGTTTCCATAGCGATAATACCAGGATATCACACTATCAAACCGGCTTGCTAATACCGTCATGCGATTATCACCGTGCTTGCTGCACGGTAATTATCGCAATTAGCTGCCAGGCCCGATCATTATGGGCCTATGACGTTACCCTACTTTCGGCAGGGCACAATTTCCGGCTGATATGGCCCTCCTTCCTTGATTTTCCTTTAAAGCGGGTACAGCAAGGTACTGGTAAGTGCATAGCTGTATACTTCTTAAGAGCGTTTACGCCGTACGGCATTTCATACAAACTTTCAAGCCGTTGTTTTTCGAAATTAATGAACCGATTTTAACGAAACTTCATACGCATAAGCAGGATATAAAGCTCTAAAAAGTTAGCAGAGAACATTTTCGAAAAATTGTGTTACTGCCAAATTAGACCGATTTTAAAGTTTCCATAGAAACAGAGATTTTCAGTTATCTGTTTTTAAATAAAACATTTCGAAAATGTTCTCTGCTAACTTTTTAGACCTTTGTATCCTGCTTATGCGTTTGAAGTTTCATTAAAATCGGTTCATTCATTTCGGAAAACAACGACTTGAAAGTTTGTATGAAATGCCGTACGGCCTAAACGCTCTTAATGTGTATGTGTGAATTATTAAATAGCAGATTATTTCTAAGCACTTTTGAGGGGTATGTAAGGATTTTGTTACTTAGCTAACGCCTGATAAGATGTCCTTTCTTTCTTGTTCCACGTTATTAGGCATAAAAAAAAATGATTTGGACTTTTGACTAAATCAAACGAACGTAAGTTTGCATTTCAATATAAAATACGAATGCTGTGCCATGCCACTTTATCATCTTTCAAATACACAGTCAAGTCATTTACTATACAACAGATGCACAGCCTTTATGCAAATAAACACCGTCTGGAGCAACACAAATAGCTGAGCTTCCCTCGATATCAATAAACCGGATTGAACCTAAAATATCACAACCCGAATCGATCACCCTTATCACTCGTAACCGATACCATAAACCTTCAAAGAGACCCAACTCTGTACAATCTGTTGTTTTTTTTTCATGAACCAAACAGATGCTGGTGACAAGAAAATGGAAAATATTGGAAAAGTTCTAAATAAATAAAGGAAGCTTGGGGTCCGAAAGACCCTCTTGTTACTATCAAAAAGGTTTTATTGTGCCTTTGTAGTTTGATACTGGCCGGTTCAGAGATAGGAGTTTTAAATTATGATTGACGTTAGCTCTTAGTGGCCAGTACATTTGTGTGGGGACTTTTTTCACAGAGTACTTTGACTTTTTTAGAGAATTGGCGACCGGCCCGTGCGTCGCACGTTTTTTAAGACTTGACAATTCATCGAGATTTTTTTTATATGTATGTTTAATATAATTTTTTTATACGCACAAACCTTCCGGAACAAATTCTCTAAATGATGTTGAAAACCGCATTTTCGGTTGCGTAGTTCACAAGAATAACGCGGTCATACAGATAGTCACGACAAACAACTTTAATCATACTTATAATATTTATTTTAAATGTGAAAGTTTGTGAAGATGTTTGTTACTCAATCACACAAAAACTACTGAACGAATTTGGATGAAATTTGGTACATAAATAGCTTATAACCAGGATTAACACTTTTTATCCCGATATTCTCTCGGGATCTAAACTAAAGAGGGTGAATCCGCGTGGCGCTGCTAGTTTATAATGTGTCCGGTTTTGATTGAATGGTGGCCCACTTTTTATAGCTTTCAGCAACTGTGTTATTGTGTAATACGTTTTAATTATTATTAAACTCATCTTTTAAAAATATTTTTACAAGATTTGTAAAAAATATATTTATAATCGTCACGATTATCGATTTCGAACGGTGTTGTGTGTGACACGACCACAACCAAAGTTTGCAATAACAGTATAATTAATGAGGTAGAGTGAACATAAATTTTGATTCATTTTTAATTATAGTTTTTCTGACTTCATACTGTCTGCTGTATAGGCTTCTTCAGAGTTTACGTTTGTTTGTGCTATAGCATAACAGCATAATCAGCCGATAATGTTCCCACAGCTGGGACACAGGCCTCCTCACGGTATGAGGGAGTGGGCTGTAATCTACCATGCGGGCCCAGTGCGGGTTGGTAAATGGAACATGTCTCGGAATCGAAAAAATCAATCAATTCAAAACAATTTGAGTTGCTATGTGTTTTTGTTATAATAATCATAGAAATTTAAAACAGGCTACGCAGGCGCAGCGACAGGATTTTATCTTTTAATCGCTTCCAGTTCGACTACTAGCATAAACGCAATTCCAGAAAAACATAGCTTAAGAGGTTAGTAGGAATACTATGTGGTACCTTAGTTCATGCAACCCATACCTTGTCTTTAGACAATTAATATCCACAAAAGATGTTTCTGCCTATTTTATGACGCAATACAATCGTTAATAACTTTGTCATAAATTTTGGGCTGTACCTCAGTTCGGTAGTTATAAAACAAACAAATCTATTACCATTTGTATTGGCATAGCGAATCAGCATTTGCACATTTCAATCAGAATACATTTTACCTATAAACCATAGTTTATTGCTCGCTAGTCACGCAGAACTGCTCGTATTTGTCATACTTTTATAAGAATTGTGGCTTTCTGCGGTTCTGTTTTTGCGGTATAAATCTTAAAAGGTTTACCTTCCATTTTCACGAAAAATATTTGTTGTTATTAGACGATACAGATACGTTATACATAGGTTTAAACTTTATACAAATATAGGGGGGCTTGTGCGCTTGCTACGGTTGGTCCGTCATACAAAGGACCCCTCCGTGCCTCGGAAAGCTCGCGGTCCCGGCTGTCATTCGTGAATCTTTGGCAGGCAACTTGTGCTACTTGAAATGGGAGGCAGATGTATATCACATGCATGGAGAGCAGTGGTGGCCCAGTGGTAACGGCCGCGACTTACGAGTTGTAGGTCGTAGGTTCGAACCCAGACAGGTGCTTTACTTTGTGTAATTATTTCATCACCATTGCTCTCCTAACAGTGAAGGAAAACATCGTGAGGAAACCGGCATGTCCTAGAACCAAAAATTCGAAGACATGTGACATCTACCAAACCGCACTGGGCCCGCGTGGTGGAATTACGGCCCACTCCCTCTCACCGAGAGAAGGCCTGTGTCCCAGCAGTGGGAACATTATAGGCTGATTATGTTATGTGTATAAATCACATGCACATTTCCAAATTACTCCCGCGCCTTTATTGAGTAGCAAAATCTGAATAAAAAGTTACTTTCGTTTTGATTTACATAATTACGTTGGTTCATAAATTTATTATGTTTGAAAAAAAAATCTTCTTGAATACGTCAAAATTATTTTTTAATTGTTTTGGAAATTATACTGGGTGAAAGGGACGTATTCGACGCTCAAACTGTTACCTTGGATTTACATGATTTTGAACTCCCTAGCGTTGTAATTTTTCGTCCTAACTATTTACATTAGATACTAAATTAAATGACTAACTATCTTACTATGCAAATAAAGAGTTAATTTACCTACTGTAAAATTGTCCCATTCAGATGTAAGAGCGACATATTGCTTCCATACATATTTTACTTAACAAAACATAACAACGGGCCATTGTACGTCATTATTTATTGCGGACCCTGTTTTCTTTGAAGAAATCTTTATCGAAGGAATTGAAGTATGATGCAGGAGTAGGTAGGGCCCTATTGTGTAGCCTGGAGTACCTATGAGGTCCACACAATGGGAGTAAAGAGCAGAAGTCTAGATGTTTATGTGAAATTTAGCTCGGGACAAATTATATTCATTTGGTTTAGGACTTTTTGTCGACATGCATTACTGAACTGCAGTTTTTTGAAATTACAGGCACATAAGAATGTTCGAATGTGTGTGCAGTCTAATGCCTTTATCACTAACACTAAGAAACACTATGATCGTCTAAATATGACTCCACTGTTAAATCCAACAGTTAGCTTTTGTTTAGGTATCACTTTTTTTTTTTAAGGATGGTAAATCATCAAATGACACCTCCCGCTCTGGGTGGAGCGGAAGGGAGTGTCAGTCTCTTACTGACTAAAATCCACCCGTGTTCCTTCCTTAACCCTTTATGTTCCGGGGTACCGGTAACCCTTTCGGTAGGTATCAACTAGTGTTTATTTATTTAAGTAAGTCTGAAAGTGGCACTGGTAACTGAAATGTTGTGCGGAAATCGGTTGTCATGGGATGAGCGTGTGATGCGAAGGAATTAATTAAATGTTATGAGGAAAGTTTTGAGTATGAATGTCGATGGCTATACGAGTAGGGGAAGTCCAAAGAAACGATGGATGGACTGTGTGAAAGATGACTACCGAGATGATGAGAATAAATTGGGATAAGGACAGGATTATGGTGATGACGACCAAGTGTTAATTTATTATGGTGATGACGACCATGTGTTAATTTATTATGGTGATGACGACCAAATGTTAATTTATTATGGTGATGACGACCAAGTGTTAATTTATTTATTAAACAACACCAGCACCATATACATTCCACATGATCGAGTGTTTGTAAAAGAGGGCATAAGACAAGCAACGTATCGGTAACACCTTTCTGTCACAAGTTCATTGGCGCCGGTAACCTCTTTGCTAAAGGAAGGCCGGTCGGCTTTGATCATCGTCTTCTTTCATAAGAGTAAGCCTCGCACAAACACCCTAAGGCCCCGTTCACACGGAGACGATCAGTACGTTATTTAACTGTTTAATTTTGTGATCAAATGGTAGTTTCATACTGCATTTGTTTTTGACTGTATGAACATTGGGATGTTGACGTGTGATCTCAACTTTTAACGAAAAGAACCGTACTGATCATCTCCGTGTGAACGGGGTCTTAGTGTCCTTGCCGTGTCGACATTGACAAATTTAGTAAAGGACAGCGCCATATGAGCATAGTATGATCTGAACAAGTATTGACATCAAACAAAGTTTCTTCAATTTCAAACAAAATATTTTCATAATATACCCACAGGGTAACAGGGACTGTGACGCATAAACCAGTAACCATGGATTTAGTACATGATTTTGAACTCCGTTAAAATTTTTAGTTGGCTGTTAAAAAAATAAACTTTGCTCGTGGATGTTCCTGCCTGCCTGTAAAAGCCCATAGACTATCAAGGGGTATCGTATTACCCAGTAACTGGGTTGTGGAGGTCAGATAGGCAGTCGCTCCATGTAAAATAATGGTATTCAGCTGCATCCGGTTAGACTAGAAGCCGACTCCAACATAGTTGGGAAAAGGCTAGACAGATGATGATATACTTGTAGGTATATAAAAAAAGGAATCATAGAGCATCTAAAAAATCGTCCGTGAAGTGGCCCGTTTTAATTATTGGAATGAGTGAGACCAAATGTTTAGTAAAATACCTACTTATTATTGTTATTTTACCTCTTCTCTACAGGAGGGTGTAAAGAAAAAAAAGGTATGGTATTATTTAATTATAGTACATAATATACAGTCAGCAGGTACGTATATACACCGATCCAGCCTGTCCCTTGCTGTCCTCTTCCAGCGACGCCCTGAGCCGAGGTCCGAACCCCACAGGGGGTTACCCTTAGCGCTGTCGCTTAGTTTTTAAGTTATTGTTTGCCCTGGCTGGAGGCCTTAATTCGAGGCATCCACAGGAAAGTCCGGTTAAGCAGTAGCCATCCTCATAAAGGATGAACTGCGAGATGCCATTTAAAAAAAAAAAAAAAAAGTACGTATATACATTATTTTTATAATACAGTCCTACCAACAAAAAAACAGAAAGAGAGAGAAAGTAGCATAGAGGGAGCATAACGCTTTTTTATCGACGAATAAACGGAGGAGGTTTTCAAGTCGACGTGCATATTTTTTTTTCAGCGTGACGATTGCTTTCAGGCAACTCCTACCGCATTCGTTCCAAAAATCGAGTTAACCGCTTGAATGCCGTAATTACGGAAACAATTAAAAAGCCATTGTTTCTCACGTAGATCCACGTTATCATATCTTTATAATATTTCATACGAAGGGTTAAGCTTAAGGTTATCGCAAAAAAGTTACGATTGCGGTAGTCTAATGGTTGATAAAGATATAAAATACGCCCAAAATCCAAACTATTCACTCCGAATACTGGCAGTTCGCCGATGAATGATAAGTGTTATCGATACACATCCACAATGGGCTTGTACAACCGCTATCGAACGCTCGATTGATTCCTCAGATTTATATTTACACAGCTTTTGCACACAACTACTGCTATTTGTAAGGGTATATCATTATTTTTGTATCGATGTATTGAGCGGTACAATCTGACATGTTTAGCGGTGGTTTTGGTATTTCTATATCGCTTCTGTTCAGTTTATGCTATTTATACCTGACACTATCCTGTAGTAAAAACTTTTTTTACAATAATAAGCATAATATATTATAATCCATACTAATATTATAAATTCGAAAGTAACTCTGTCTGTCTATCTGTCTGTATGTCTGTCTGTCTGTTACCTTTTCACGCCTAAACAACAGAATGGATTTCGATAAAATTTGGCAGAGAGATAGATTGCATACCGGGGAAGGACATAGTATAGTTTTAATCGACACACCTCGCAGGCGAAGCCGCGGGCGGAAGCTATCCATACTAATATTATAAATTCGAAAGTAACTCTATCTGCCTGCCTGTATGTTACCTTTTCACGCCTAAACAACTGAATGGATTTCGATAAAATTTGGCAGAGAGATAGATTGCATCCCGGGGAAGGACATAGTATAGTTTTAATAGACACACCTCGCAGGCGAAGCCGCGGGCGGAAGCTAGTTATACATAAATATAAATTTTATTATTAAGCAACCTACGTGGATGATTATCAGAATAAAGTGCATGACAAAGATTTCTCGATTGAGATTTTGGGTTCTCTCATATCGGATGAACCTGTTCTATGGATGAACCCCTAAGGCTACTTACCTACGTACTTGCTGCAGCTATTTTACTGCAAGTTCAAGGTCTATTCTTATACTATGAAAAAACGAGCATTCATCGTAAAGTTTTCTCGCTGGGTACGTTTACTGAATGAAGCTAGAATTCTATATCCCATTATTGGGCAAAGACTTTAAGGGGCTATGTTGAAAAAAAATTGGTTTTTCTATTTCGTGTTACTTGTTAGGTATGTGGAATAGGGATTTAACATTATGGTATATGTTTTTTTGACTCTTTGGACTAGTATCGTGTAAAAGGAATACACGATTCAATGAATTTTTCTCGATAAAAAAAAATTACAAAGCTATTCAATGGAATTTACTTTAAAACATAGAGAATTATCATAGCAAAGTTTACTCACAGTAGTTTTAAATTTAATTCATTTATTTTGTTAAAAAGGAGTAAATTCGTTTTGGCACATACGTCGTTTTATTCCGAGCGCACGCATACTATAGCCATCTCTCTTCTTTTGCGTTTCAAAAGTAATTGCATCACTTTCGTTCGCTTAGTAGATTTTCGAGGATTTTATATTTTCGAGGTACGCCCTTAATGGTTGGCCTCTCCCTAAGGGCTTTGCCATATGTGGCAGTACACAAAAACTACATTTTGACATAACAAATTTCACAAACATAACATAAATCTAGTGACCCCTAGGAATACTCTAACTCAACAGTAAACACGGCAGGTTAGTTAACATTCGAAACACAATTTCACGCAGCAGAAACGTGCAAAAATTCCGAACACACCAACTATTAGTGTAACATTTTTAACAATGTAAACACTGAGCCTGTTTACTTTGCGATTGAAACGTACAGTCCCCGATGTAATCGCATAATGGAGTCTCCTCGTCCGAGCGGACTCACCTTCCGTAATAAATAGATAGAGGCAGAAGGTCCATTTCACGCAGTCATACATATACAGTCATTAATATAGATGTAAACAAGAGAAAATGCGTGATCTGACGGAGATTTCCAAGCGCACGCTAAGTAGGTACATATTTTAATATCAATAGCGACAAAGTTATATTTGTGTGAGATAAATCTAACAACTCCTATTCCGTTTAGTTGCTGCGGATATTCTTTTAAGTAAGAAGTGCTGTATGAAAAACGTATATTGTGCTCGTTACGACATAGTCCTTTTTTAAAATGCCACGAACAAATTCTGACTTCGGGCTCCTAATAAGAATCTCTCAATGGAAAAGCTCAATCACACAATTGCTGACACGAGGATCATATACAGGACAATTTGCTTAGCAGCAGAAATTGCGATCAATCCATACAAAAAAGTCAGAGCAGAGCAGTGGTAGTCCAGTGGTATCGGCGATTTGTAGGACGTAGGTTCGAACCCAGAAAGGCGCTTTACTTTGTGTAATTTATTTCATCACCACTGCTCTCAAAACGGTGACGGAAAACATCGTGAGGAAACCGGCATGTCCTAGAACCAAAAATTCGAAGACACATGACATCTACCAACTCGCACTGGGCCCGCGTGATGGATTACAGCCTACTCCCTCTCACAGAGAGGAGGCCTGTGTCCCAGCTGTGGGAACATTATAGACTGATTATGACATCCAAAAAAAGTCAATGTTAAAATATCTTAAAGACTAAAATACTTTTAAGCAAATACATTTTTATTTGTATGCTATGTATTTTCTGTCTTTGCCTGCCCAATGTCTCGGGTATAAATGAATGCCGGTTACATAAAGAACCCATGCTTTTATTTCTAAAGCGTGGCGAATGTTGTAAGTTCAGAGTTGTTTTATGTCGAAAATATTTAAAGTCAGCGTCCTTTGCAGAGATACCTCTTTGAATTGTGAATTCATGAATTATTTCAACTTACTAACTAATATCAAAGTATTAATGGTAAGTATATAAATGATTTGTAATGAATTAACGTAAATAATGTAATAATGTGTGTACCTAATGGTATGATTATATTGAAATTGATTTTTAGTTCCTCACTATTATAATTAAAAGACAGTGATATAATATTTGAGGAACAAGATACTTTATGGATCATAGCGGCAGAGGATTTGATACGATGATAATGAACCTAATGTGGTTAAAAAATAGGTTTTTATAAAATTGAGGCTTCAATCTATGCTTCTATACTATAATATAATAAATCTGAAAGGCTTTTTTGTTTGTTTGAACGCGCTAATCTCGGCAAGTAGCAGTCGGATTTGAAAAAAATCTGTTTGAATTTGATAGCCAAATTCTTGAGGAGGACGAAGTCGGGGGCAGAACCTTGTATTTTATAAAAAAAAAAATACTCCACTCATCACACAGATAGTTCTTAAAACTTTGAAATCGTCGCTTATAATTTATTTTCAGGTAGTTCCAGAGATTTTTAAATATAAAAAAAAACTATCACGTTACATTTTGTTTAACATGAGAATATAAACTCGAACATCGCACTGAACAATACCTAAACAAAGTTTTGTTTTAACTCCGTACACTGTGTATACGAAACCCGTCTAATGAACGATACATTTTAATTACATTCCTTACAAAGCAAACATTTTCTTTGAAAACATCTTTTATAATAAAGAAAATTCTCTCTTTGAAATCATTCACTAAAGAGCATGCTACACAACATAAATCACGTAGCGCTACGTAGTACCTGCTACGACGTAGCGGTGTAGCGCGTAGCACGGTACAATGGGGCAAATGGGATTCAACGTGGAACGTATGTATGTTAAGATGAAAGGGGCACAAACGAAAACGCTTGGCGAAACTTCAAGGGGCGAAATGTTTAAAGTACCCCCTTAATTCGCTGTCTTGTAACCGTTGGATTTCAATTTAGAATTACACGTTTGAATTTTGCTTTGTATAATCCTTATTCTGTTTAAGATAAGCGTTGTGTTTTGAAGTATGCTAAGTAGAACATGTTTGATATTAAATTGTTCTAGTGAATAAGTTATTTTTAGAACATTTTCGTTCCATATAATATTAAAATGGATCGTTTTTCGTCGCAGCCTTAACCTTTAATAACGGAATCTTCTTCTTGGTTCTATATAAAGACTCGGTAATTAATTTTTCTATTTAGATGCCAAGATTCATGTAGGTAGTCTTCTAAACTATGAAGCTCATTGCTTCGATGATGCAAGATATAATGTAGGTATAATTATTGTGTCAGATTTTTTGTTTACATAAATGTTAACTGCCCCAACTTACGATTTGTAGGTCGTAGGTTCGAACCTAAGAAGGCGCTTTACTGTGTGTAAATCATTTCATCACCACTGTTTTCATTCCCAAAGCGGTGAAGGAAACGCCGTGAGGAAACCGGCATGATCTATCAACCCGCACTAGGCCCGCCTGTAGAATTACGGCCCACTGTCTCTCGAAGAGAGGAAGCCTGTGTCCCAGCAGTGGATACATTATAGGCTAAATAGGCTAATATCCCAGTGCACGACAAAGGCTTCTTTTCATAGAGAGAAGGCATGATCACTGATCACCACCCTTTATTATGGCAGAATAACGATTTCAGGCTTGCATTGATTATAAGTCCAGCAGCTTGAATGAGTACCACGCTATCAATCACAATATGAATCATTTTGAAGAATATTACTAAGACATCACACTAATATTATAAAGGCGAAAGTTTGTGAGTGTGTGTATGCGTTTATATGTTTGTTACTTCTTCACGCTCAAGACAAATTTTGATAAAAAAAATTGAAGTAGCTGACACCCTGGATTAACATAAATATAGGCCACTTTTTATTCCGATATTCTAACGGGATCGACACTTATGCGGGTGAAACAACGGGGCGCAGCTAGTATTTTATAATTGTAACCTAGGGTACCCCGACCAAAATGGAAAGGTTAGGTTGGAACTGTGACCAACCATCCCGAGCCGGATTGATTGCAAAGAGTGATTAAATACATGACATATTTATTTACAGAATTGATCCATGGGCATTCTGTAATGTCGTATACTTATGTGATTGTAAGGTACATAACTGCAATTCTGAAGGCCTGTAGCCTGTGACAGAAAAAGTCTCAAAAGGCCTACTACCGAGACGTGATTGAAACAAATGAGCACGCTGGACGAATTCATCGCTCACCGATTTGTCTCTTTACTGCAATGTCCAAGGTCACGCTCATAAAAGTGCGATTTATACCCTACCCCCTTTATCCCGCTAATAATACCTCTAAGAGCCTGACATTCTGTTTCGTTAGTACAGAGATAGTAATATAACGCTCATCCGCACGTCAATAAGGGCGAGAATGGCTAAGTTCTAGCTTTAGCTAAGTAACGTTATTACAGAGCCTGTTATGTCACACTGTTGCCGTTACAAAAGTGATAGTAAATAGTAGTGGCTATAAGTCCGCCTTTGTATCTTTTTGTGCGGAAAGTTTAAATAAAAAATAAATAATAGTAATGTCACGCTTACCCGCAATCACTAGCACGTCAATAAGCGCGAGTATGGCTAAGCTGACGAGGCTGACGGGCTCGTCCCAGCGGACGTCTTCAAGCAGCGCCTGACACGCTGTTTCGTTCAATGAGCGCATATTACGCGCGTCGCACCGCGCGCGCGAACCGCCGCGCGGCGCATCGCCCGCACGTCGTCAGGTTGTCACTGGCATAGTGCTTGTCTCTGTAACAATGAAAAATTATATTTTAGTACCGATGTATTTTTTTTCTGAAGCCTTCCAGTATTTGCTGTTTTAGTACCTGTGGATGTAAAATAAAGTATTTCTATAATTTTTAAGATTCCGATCAAATGAAAATTGGGGCACTTATTTGTCCGACCGTCACATAGGTTTTTCTCAAAATCTATGCAACGTAGTTTGAATTCATGCTGTCTGTATGTTACCTCTTCACGCCTAAACCACTGAACGGATGCCGCGGGCGGAAGCTAGTGTCTTAATAAATATACCGTCTTAGGTATTTTTTAAAAGAGCTTACTTTAAGGATTCAAACATTGCATTTCTTATAATGTTCCATCTCGTGGGTTTATAACGCTGAAATTTTAAGGATTTCCTTAGTTGTCAGTAGCAATCCTGGGTTCAAATTTGTTTGACATGCCTTTTACACAGGAATTATTATTTTCTCCAGCGTTGGTACACGAGCAAGAGTACACATCAATAACCCCTTACCTCTTCTAAAAAAGTTAGGGTTTATTGAAAAATATCCAGCTGAAAGTTTCACCGTTAGAAATAACAACCCACGTTCTGTAAACACTGCCCGAATTAGGAACCCAAACTCCCACCTGTCTGCCGATCAGTTAGATGGATTATGTGAAGCGGAGGCATACATAATCATGAAAACAAAAGAGGTGTGAATAAATTAGCCATTTTCCACAGACGCCAGCACATGAAGCCACTAAAATCTGTCAAATTTCTTTAATAGATTTTCAACTTTGTCGCTAAAGCATAAGGTTCAAAGTTGATTGGGAAAATTTGACAGTGTCGGGTAGCTTGATGTGCTGGCGTCTGTACATTTGAGCCTCTAGGTATTGCCTACGATTTATTAAACTTAAACTGCACGCCTGTAATCCCTAAAGGGTTAGGTAGAGTAACCTATACAACATGCCGCTACAATGGCGACATTAATTTAACACACGGGTAGGGCTAGGGATCACTAATCATAAAAGTTATAACAACATAAAATAATTCTTTGGTTTTTTCTTTTAAACGGAAACTAGTGGCAAGTAATATCAACTTTAATCATTATAATAAAACTGATACAATGTAAAACTACCTTTTGTAATAATATTACCGTATAATCTTGTGGAGCACAACTTAACGTGCTTATTTTCTGCATTTTTTTTCTAAAATAAAAGAAATAACCAAACAAACGATGAGGGCGCCACTAGGCGGTCGGCGTCACCTTCAAGAAACCTCATCCAATAACTCATCTGAGCATGGTACAATCACAGAACAACTTACAAAAGATAGAAAATCCGTTTACTTCATAAAAACAGATCTGATAAAAAAAAACAACCTAAAAATTCCTAATAATAATTGAAAAGCGCGGGTTTTGTTTTGAAACGTACATGTCGCCCCGAAGCGACGGATGACTGTAACATCGCACGGCAGTATAACCACGTCATAGAGTACGTCAGCTTTATCTGCGGATTGGTTAGGTAAGTCTGCTGGGCTATTTTTAGATGCATGTATTATAATAATAGACTAGGCTGTGAATATTTAATACGATGAAAGCCTTTGACAAAAATAAAAAGAATATGGGGTAGGAGGCGAATGTATACTCGGAACGAGTCATAATTGAAAATAAAATATTCCTTGTTAACACAACATTCCACTTACAACGATGTATAGAAACACTAAGCAATTCCAATTTTGATTTGCTAAAAATAATAATGTACACACTAAAAAATAGGCCAGCAGAGGGCTGACCTATTTTTCACGTGACACGTGAAGAGTCGAAGGTTTTGGCCAAAGAATCAGCATTGCCATACTACGTGGCAATGCTACCAGCTTTTTGGGCACATTTCCTGTTGACAGCGATGCGGACGAATTTGTTGATGCCCTTTGAATATTTTCCCTTCTTTTTGTATACTTGTAGAGATGCCAGTACATCAAGCTACCCGAAACTGTCAAATTTTCCCAATCAACTTTGAACTTTGAACCTTATGCTTTTTTTGAACTTTGAACCTTATGCTTTAGTTAAAATCTATAAAAAAAATCAGATACTAGTAGCTTGATGTGCTGGCGTCTGTACATATTATTATTTTAAGACTGTTAGCTTTTTAAATTAAATATGGACACGCTAATATAATAAATGAAGCTTTATTGGTTTCCTAAAAATACCAAATCGAAACGCTGATGTACTTAATATTAATACTATGTCAGTTCACTGTTGTCTTCATATTATTGTCATGAGATCTGTCAGCCTAGTAACTGTGAATAGCTTAAAAAAACAATTATCATTAGAATATCAAAAGTTTTAGAGGGTAAAAAAAAATGGTATCATCATTAGAATGACAATATTTTTTTAAAAGACCATTTCAGTTATTCTTTATTTTCATTTTTTTTTGGCGTTATGGAATTTCAAATGAACAATCACACCTACCTAAAACCAACGTTATCAACGATACACCACTCTTAAATAAATGAGATTGCCATTTCCCAAAATTGACAAGAACCAAGTCACAGAAACTCATTAATATTTACACATTCCGTTAGGCTGACTTTCCACCAACTAAGAGCGAAGTAGCTGCGAGACTATAGAGGCATGGCTTCCGACCAGACGGGTGTTATACCTGGGGCTTCTGCCCACTTACTTGGTCTATAGTTTCTGGAGACTCGTTAATCGCGCTGATAACTCTGCTTGCGCAAATTGATGCAGTATTTGACGTGACGTCAGGTGTGCAGCGTAATTCAGATGTGCTATTATAGATGCCACCACACAACATTGTGTCTATTTCCACCAGAACTAAGTGGTGTGAGTAATTGTGCTATGAAGATTCGCTTTGCGAGTATGTAAAGAACTTAGCTTCGTTGAACAAAATTTGCATGCCGAATTTAGCAGGCGGAATATGAAGAACTATTGTGTATGTGTTATAAAATCTGTAAAATACCATATTTTAGGCAAATAAGTGAATCAATCAATCAATCAAAAATCGTCAGAGCTAAGCCAAGCTTCGCTATGAAAACCTAAGGATCCTATTGGTTGATATCATACGTCTGCTTCGCTTCAAAACTTAGCACATCGTTGGTGGAAGGGCAGCCTAAAGCTTCTTCATGTTTAACACAACGTGCCTATTTCAAAGGCCTATAAATGTGTGGGATAGAGGTTCTCAATTAAACTAAACTCAGATTAACAAATAGGAATTCGAACTACATGTTATAGACACTACACTGCTAGGGTGTGGTACAAGTAACGATAATATGCTTTTAAGGGTGAATTTCACCAAACTTTTGTAACTACCTAGAATGAGTCGTGAGAATACTTTTGAATTCTTGACAGTCAGGCAGGAGGAGGAGCGCGTAAGAGAGAGGCAATCTTTGTGCCCTCACGCTCCTAGGCTCCTCGCCGCAGGAGATGCCCTGGGCGTCGGGAATCGATAGCCGATTCCCGGCCACCGTAGGCGCGGGCTTGCGGACGGCGAGCAATGGGCAGCTCGCCGTCCAGGAAGGACCAGGCTCGGGTCGACAGCGCGTTGTGTTCTACGCACGCCTCAAAGAGATGTCAGCGCTAACTGACGAGGTCTGCTAGGGCCGATGCTTGCCAGGCTCATGGGTTGTTCGAAAGAGATACCGTGGCCTCTGGCACAGGCAACTGGTGAAACACGAGTGGGTTTTGTTGATACGGTTGTATGCATAGCGATTAGCTAATGAGAAGGTATAAGTTTAATTCTGAAACAATTGGAAAAAAAACAAAAATAACAAGCAGGAGAACTGATTTTCTTTGTAACAACTGTAGAATTATGTAGTGACTATAGTCCGCGCGGAACTAGTCAGCCGCGCCTTAGGTAGGGACGGGGGTGAGGGCGGCGGGGTTGCCTAGTGTTCGCAACGCACGTATTGAGTAATGACAAAGCGCCCCCGCCCCTCCGTCCCACCGCTCATATACCTAAGGCGCGGCCAACTAGTTCAGCGCGGACTATAAGTTGTATCCCAGTCAAAAGCATGCTTTACAACGATACTATACAAAGAAAAGGGGTTAAAAATGCAGGTGCAAACGCAGACAATGAACAACCTGCTAGCCCTCTTGACACCAACCCATCGAAGTCTAGGTTACATATTCTTGCACCACACCCCACCGGGTCAAGTGAGCCAGTTCACTAATTAACCCCCACGTTCGGAGGCTTTTGTTTGAGTTTCTAATCGCTCCACAGATACTATGTTTCTGGTCATACTATCGCTTTGGATTAACCCGCCTAATTGTAGAGTTAACATTTAAATTGAGTTTAGAAATATTTCGGGTGTTGTTTGATTGTGTTTTGTTTTATGATTGAGTTATTGTCGTGAATCTTGTTGTATCATAATATCATAAAGTGATCAATTTTGGAGTGTGCAGGGCCTACCTCCTAAAAAACCTCTGAGGGATTCAATTGAAAAATGTGCACCTTTACATAATTCCAGAGACTTATCTTCAATGTGTATCCGACAGTAACTAAACTCTTCTGTCTGATGTATAGAGCCCGATGCCATTCATGACTACGTTTATACTATTGGTTTAGTGGCCCGGCAACTGATCCGTGTGCAGGTGACGTGGAGATACTCTCTGTCACCGCCCTCGCATCGTTGTCGGTTCACTACACATATTGTGGTCACAACAGACGTCACTATCGAATCGCTCCGTGACCGCATACGATAGAGATTTCATGATATTCAAAGCATTATATGTATATATATATATATATTCCTAGGCAAATTGTTAAAATATAGAACTCTATAAAATTTAAATTCACGCACTGGTTTGAATGGTGGTTGTCAAGAACGTTAACGATTTTGTCTCCGACA
Source organism: Gortyna flavago (assembly GCA_963669345.1). Classification (NCBI taxonomy): domain Eukaryota; kingdom Metazoa; phylum Arthropoda; class Insecta; order Lepidoptera; family Noctuidae; genus Gortyna; species Gortyna flavago. Next base: position 5,871,488 of record OY770148.1, read on the forward strand.
TAAATGTTTAATCATATACTTACAAACTATCTGGTGGGAACAATCATGAACATTATGTCTAGTATGTTGTCAATTAAAGATGTTTTTGCAATCATATAATTATGTACGTATAAGAAGAGGCAGACTCGGAAAAACTATGTAACTGTAAGCCATAAGTACCTACAAATAATTTTAAATTGTGAGTCCAGATTTTCTTATTACGTTTAAATTTGTTCCATTAATTCTACAGTTAGTCATCATCATCTGCCTAGCCTTTTCCCAACTATGTTGGGGTCGGCTTCCAGTCTAACCGGATGCAGCTGAATACCAGTATTTTACATGGAGCGACTGCCTATCTGACCTCCACAACCCAGTTACTGGGTAATACGATACCCCTTGGTAAAACTGGTTGTCAGACTTTCGGGCTGCTGACTACCCGTAACGACTGTCAAAGATCCACGAATGACAGCTGGGACCAACGGCTTAACGTGCTTTTACGGCACGGTATGTAAAGATGGTCACCCATCCACAGACCAACCGCGGCAAGAGTAGCTTAACCTGATCGATCGACCTATGCGGCTGTTATTATTTAGCCACGAGCCCCTCATTTAGCCACGAGCCCCTCTAGTAATTCTACAGTTAGTAATGTACGTATTTATTGATAAGGCACTTAAACGACTTATTCATTAAGACATACACAGACGTAAATCACATACAATTCGTCACTTATAGCATTGCACAGCACTAGCAGTTAGTTATAGTAGATATTATAAGATATCGTTCGTTGAATTACTTACAAGTTATAAAATTAAATGGAATAAAAAATGAGCAATGTTCACAATTACGATTGATGATGATAAAGATTAACAAATTAATAACAATTTATATTATAAACTGGAATTAATTAAATAATTATTGTTATTCGATGAATATTTCGGGAAATCGCCAAGCGGTTGGTTGACTCTACGCGTGACCAGAGGGCTGGCCTATTTTCGCCCAAAGAATAAGCATTGCCATCCAACGTGGCAATGCTGCCAGCCTGTTGGGCACTTATCCCATTGACAGCGATGCGGACGAATTTTTTGATGCCCAATGAGCTCCTGCTTTTTTCTTTTCCATTTTTTTTTATTAAACACTTGTTTAAAGTATAAATATGTTTGTCATTTAATTTATTATAAACTTAAATCAATCTATCCTTTTCCGATTCCTATCTTTCCCGATAAGGTTCAGACCAGACCATAACGAAAAAAAAAAAAAACATTTCCCTCGTTTGTTTTCGAAACGAGACGGTGGCATGCTACGATCCTTGCAATTCTTTTATGAAATTGATATTGTTACGAGGTAGCCTCCATAATATTGTTTTTTATGGCGGAGGCAAACGCATTGCAGATGCTGAAACTATATAATGGAATAGGGAAGTGTATTGTACATTGGCGTATTTATGTTTATCTAGATCGAGGTACGAAAATAAAACAATTATTGAGTGTATATAATAAAATTCTTCTAACTGGACAGACAGCTGTGGTGCTGTGGAGTTCGTTGCGCGACTTTTTCCCAGCTAAAGCACTAGGAAGTGGTAAAGAGCAGGCGTTTTAGGACTGTCTTGTATACCTATTTATGACGTTCAAAATGTGCTGATCCTCAGCCTAGTTTCAATAAATACTTGTGCTTTGAAAATCACCCCTACTGCTACGACATAAATGCGCTGTCAACGTCAAAATGTGATTACTGTGTTCACTGTACTAACAAAAACAATGCTCTCTTTTAGAAAACAAAGCTAAATTTACTGAACACGGATGTAATAAGTCTCACGTTCTGCTTCATTAACCTCTAAGGCGAAAATTATACGACAGAATAAAAAATGAAAACGTTTTGAAGAGAATGTTTATTTCGTAACCTTACTTTGTAGAGTATAATTTTGCACAAGTAGCACTGAATTTATTCACTTGCTGTTTTTGTAAGGATCAACGAGGGACATAGGTAGTTACAGTCACAGAATGAAAAGGTTCGTCACCTTAGAGTCGATTTTCGCTTGCACTAGTAGGTACTGCAAGAATTAATGACATTGACCGGTTGACAATAGTTTTAACTGAAATAATAATGGCAGGTTGAACCAACAAGAAGGTTTATCAAACATAATAATCTTGTTGACAAGATAAATAGTCAAACAACTTTCATCTGAATTATTTTGAACTTTGTTAACGAACAGTTAAACATTATTTTCTGTAACTCGAGTCTATTCTGTAACATAGTTTCAAAGGTAATATGTGCTCGCGATACGTTGAACGAATCAATTAAAAAAAAAAACCGACGAATATTTTCATTCCGTGAAGTACAGTTTAGGTTGGTGTTTTATTGTTGTTTTTTAATGTTTGTATTCTGTACCTACGTTGCCCAAATAAAATATGCAGGAGGTTATGGGTTCAAATTCTGGCAAGTATCACTGTGACTTTTCAATTCATGGACACTGACATCGGTGAAGGAAAAACGTGAGGAATTCTGGACTTTTATAGGCCGACCGCTTAACTAGGACGTTGCCTGAGGTAGCAGCGCGGTGAGGTGACGTTTTATTTTTTTTATGGATGGGAAATCATCAAATGACCCCTTCCGCTCTGAGTGGAGCGGAATGGGAGTGTCAGACTCTAACTGACTGAAACCCATCCGTGTTCCTTCCTTAGCCCTTTATGTTCCGGGGTAGCGGTAACCCTTTCGGACAATCCCGCTGCCCCGGCATTCTTCGGCCCTGACGGCCCGTCAGGGCCGAAGCCTGCCGTGGCAGCGGAGAGCGAAGAGATGTCAGCATCAGAGAAGGGGCCCCCTTCTCTTATGCTGACATCTCTTTGAGGTGCGCGTGGAACACATACGCGCCGGTGTGGTGACGTGATGCGAGAGCTCAGTGATTTTTCAACTTGTGACAACTATCGTTACTCAGTTAAGCAGTTGACCTATCTATACGTACAAATAAATAAAATTGGAGTGTCTGTTTGTAATATTAAAATAACCGCTTTTTACTATTATGCATATGGATGTATACTATTGTATACACGGTACATATACAATAATAACATTTTTTACAAATTTTGTCTGTCTGTTTGTTCCAGTTAATCATTGAAACGGCTGGACCGATTTTGACGGGACTTTCACTGGCAGATAGCCGATATACTATGGAATAACATAGGCAACATTTATATTAGAAAAAAAAAATTGTTTTGTTAAATCCACGCGGACGAAGACTCAGGTAACAGCTAATAGTTAATATAAGTTTGAAATCGCGAACCCGTCTTGTCCAAACGTGGTGATCAATTCACGTGCCTTCTTCGAATGAGATGAGTCCTTTGCCCTGCACTTGGACAATTATAGGCTGATATTTTATTACAGTGAAATTATGCGGATCGGTAGTGTTTTCAAAGAATGGATGATGTTTCCATAGAACGATAAATGCAATATAAATTTTTAAACGACACGTGTACGTGGGAAGCGACATTTACGCATCATTTATAAGCTATACCTGACTTTTATAACCTTGACTTTTATAAGAATACGTGTGGGCTACAAACGCAAGGTGAGGTGGTAGATAAAAATGTAGGAAAATTTATGTAGTTTTATTAGAAAAGGAATACATTTATAAACTTTGTAGTCGTTATTGCAAAAGTGTATTTTTAACCCACTCTATATAATTATATATATCTACAACAACTTTCAACAGCACCTAAATTACGTAATAAGCTTTCAATCTTAAACTAAATGATTTTGAAAGATATATTGCTAATCTATTGCTTCATATGTTCGAAAAATTTGTCTGTTCTTAAACTTGATTTTTGTCTGACACATTCGACATATTATGTACTAGCTGTGCCCCTCGATTTCATCTAAATAAGTCTCGATCGCGTAGGAATATTGGGATAAAAATAATCCTTTGTCATACACCAGGTCATGGTCTACCCATGTGCCAAATTTCATCCAAATCTGTTCAGCTATTTTAGCGTGAAAGCGTAACAAACAAAAATAAACAATATGTTAATGTTTCTTATTTCGATTTTAATTCTTTCATAAATTGTTATGAATAAGAACCGTTGTGTTATATTTAGTAAACCCTATATTTATGAGCATACATTAAAACACAATTGATACGGCAAACCAGTGCATACTTTATTTTTACGCTGATTTCCGCTATATAAAACCTGCAAAATTGAAATTAAAGTAAATAGCGCGGCTTATACATATTGATAATAATAAACACAGGCATAGAAACAGCTCCATTTTTTATTCGACAGCAAAAAATCGATAACTGATGCTACTTATAAATTAACGTGAAATTATCGAAAATAATGTGTGTTATAACGTTATTGCAATCACTAGTTCCATCTGTCAAAAAACGATTAACCTAATACACAGAGTGTAGTCTAGATATAGACAAGGTAAAAAAAAACCTTTAAAACTGAAAAGACATTAATATTCCATTAGCCTAAGGGCTAAAACAAACAAACAAAACAAAACAAAAAGTCGTTTCCTCATTTATTTCCATCTATTTATCCTTGGCTAGGTATCCATCTACGTTATTAGTATTATTGCCCAATGCCCATTCAATCGTCATTTGCCTACAGACAGAACAAATGGACAACAAGCATTATTTATTTCAAGCTATTTAAATTAGACTAATGTCCGCACTAACCACTAGCGGACCTGCCCGTCTATTCTATACAATCTCACAGTGAAAACTTAGGTGAAGTGAGCTGTCATTTCATCTAGGGACTGACACTATTGACAGCTCACTTCAGCTCTCTTCACCTAAGTTTTCACAGTGATATTTTTACAGAATAGACGAGTTCAACTTGTTAATTCACCATTAAACATAACCTAACATCACTCACACCTGCTTGCCCCGAGGGGCATATTTTACCATAACCACGTTTCGCCATTTATGTAAAACTCCCATTTAATAGACCTTTTTGCCACTAACCGGGACACCAATCCAGAGTACCTACTCAATAATACTTTGCGAGACCTAGAAATGATAACCAAGACCTCATGCTCAGTAAACCCGCTTGCGACCACTAGCCCTAAGGGGCTGTTGAGCGAGTTATGTAGGTACCTTTAAAGCAACACTGCCTCTTTGGAACGTATCACAGACAACCCAACCCAACACTGTAGGCATTCAAAATGCGTTCGGATCAAGAGTTTTTCTTCTGAACATTCTTAGTCTATGTTAAAGATATTGCACATCACAAGCGTGCGTCAATCACTCTATAGATGCCAATGAATTAAGAGTCAAATGACGCGCGCTCGCGATTTGCAAGTAATATGCCATGAAATCGCGTAGAAACATAATTGAAAACGTGGGCGGTTGTAGAATCACACTCGATGAATGCCGATAGATTCGTTCCGATCAATTGAATCCCACCGGAATCTGGAAGCGTGTCTGTTGATCATGTCTGTGATTGGTTAATTATGCCGTCACATTGATGAAAATGTCGTGAGGAAGTTTAGAGTATGAATGTGGATGTCTATAAGAGTAGGGGAAGACCAAAGAAACGTATGGATGGACTGTGTGAAAGATGATATGGTTACAATTGGGTGACTACCAAGATAACGACTTCTAGAGAAGAATGAAAGAGAAAGAAATGTTGCGGCGACCCCAAATATTTTTTTTGTTTTGAATTGGGATAAGGGCAGGAGAAAGATGATTTCTGGTAAGCTGGTAAGTCGCACTAACGAACATCGAGCTGATGTACTGTCACACCATTGATGGAGCATTTGTCGACATATTGTACTATCGCCCTAGCATTTCTCGACATATTGTACTGTCGCAATAGCATTTGTCGACATATTGTACTGTCGCCCCAGCATTTGTCGCGTCTTTGTTTGTCGCAACTTTGATGCTGAGTCGAAATAGCAACAACTCGTATTATAAGAGATTTGTTAACTGATTCATTGGAATAAATTTTAAGGAATTGTAGATTTTTCTTTTAGCAGTCGCAGAAATAATTAGATAATGTCATACATACAGGTTGGTATGACATCGACGCGCAAACTGAAACCATGAGTTCAGCAAAGTAGTGAAGTGCAGAAATGTTTCGTGAAGGTCTAAAAAAATCTGCTGTTTAAAATTGATACAGTAAAAACATTCGTAGAGGCTTTTGTGTTTAACCCAAACGGGAGCCCTTATCCTGAGCTACACATATGTACATAAACTCGCGTTTTAATCATATGCGTGCAAGCAGAACGCTACCTGCAACAATCCTTCAGATATTATGCGCTTCTGTAAATTTTTACTATATCTACAAATATATCTAAATATCTATACAAATAAATAAAATTGAAGTGTCTGTTTGTAATATCAAAATAACAGCTTTTAATAAATGTAGGTATATACGGTATCTACATAAGACATTTTATTTTTTTCTGTCAGTCTGTTTTTTTCGGCTAACCTTTCCGAAACAGCTGGACAAATTTTGACGGAACTTTCTCTGGCAGATAGCTGATGTTATAAGGAGTAAATTGGGCTAGCTTTTTGTCCCGGTAGCATGTTCTCATGGGATAATTTCCGACATCCACGCAGAGGAAACCGCGGGCTAAAACTATAACAACTATAACAACGACAGCAATACTGTAAAGGTACGGTCAATATAATTAAACAATAATTAAGATTTATTCCGGTCTGATCCCCTGAGTCCACCCCTCCAAACCCCCTCCTCGATCCCCTGCTAGTTCTTCTTCTGTTTAACAAGCTTGACTTCCATTTCAAAGAACTATTTTTTTATCAAAACCACAACTTGAATATCGTCACGAACGGCTGTCATTTGCCTGTGTAGCCGTAAGCAGCACAGTATTGGCGTAGTAATATAATTGAAAATGTGGGTGGATCGAGAAATTGCTGACGATAATACTATAGTTAGATGCAAGGGGTAGAAGTAGTGGGTGGTGCGCGGTAGTTTGAATACATTGAATGCATGAATTGATAGTAGGTACTATAATTAATTGTTATGTAGATGACTTTTATACGAAGGGAGTTTGTCTGTGAGTTTGGTTTATAAGTATTAACTTGCGAAGACATATTTTTATTAAAATATAATTGGTTGAAGCGGCGACTTTAGCTATCCAGTGTAATAATATTTAGGTATAACTGTAGTAAATCCTGCGTAACACACTCATCATCATTATCTGCCTAGCCTTTTTCCAACTATGTTGGGGTCGGCTTCCAGTCTAACCGGATGCAGCTGAATACCAGTATTTTACATGGAGCGACACACGTAACAAACTATCAGTAGCAATTGCTTTAATTTTGATAATTCAACAACATTCATTGCGTTTTTTACGTTGTTGAGCAGACACATTTTTCGAACATATGAAGCAATGGATTAGCAACGCTTAAACTTATTCCAGATTGAGATTGCTAGTTTGTTACATAATTAGGGTGCTGATGTGAGCTATTTCCAGCATGTCGATTCTGTAAAAATCTCACCGTGAAAACTTGCGTGGAGTGAGCTGTCATTCCATCTGATGCTATAGGGATTGACACTAATGACAGCTCACTCCACGCTCACTTCACCTAAGTTTTCACGGTGAGATGATTACAGAATCGCACTGCAGGCCTTTTGATTTTAACGAAAAGATTTACTATATATAAAAATATTCCGCCAATATTTTTGTACGAGTAGCTAAATTAAAAGCAATAAACCAAAAAAGGCTGCATATTTTAAAACCGTATCTTTCTCATTTTCTTTTAACGTTCTTTTTAAGCTTTTCACCTATATTTTTCTTCATTGAAAACACACGATTTTAGTCTCTAAGCTAACTAACCGCAGCTGAAAGCGAGTTTCTCTAAAATCTCGTAGGTTACCTAGGCATCCCAATTTTATTAGCTAAATTTTAGTATCAACCGATCCTATCCTTTCAAAATAAACCCTAATAAAATTTGCCATTCATACAATACTGTATTATGTATGTACTTTATTTGATATGAGAGAGAATGAAAATGATATTGATACAATTTCGATAGTACCGATATTGGATATTGAATGACATAAAAAAATTTTCGACCGAAAATGGAGATGGAATATGACCTCACATAATGAGGTATTCCACTAAGAGCACTGATTTCAACCGCGCTTGGACGAACCGCACCTGAGCACTCCACTAACCGCACTGAAACAAAATTTTTGTCCTTGGAACAATTTATCGTTATTGTTTTCTGTCCCCGAACTTGAAATGGGACCGCAGTTGTTTATGAATTTCAGTGATTTTTGTTGGTTGTTTTTGAAATTTGATATTATTCTTATACTAGCTTTTGCCATAACAACATAAAATATATCTTATGACACTCGGCAATACTGTAGCATCTCATTAGTGAAAGAATTTTTGGAATCGGATCAGTAGTTCCAAGGATTTTCCCCTTTATTTATAAGTTAAGACCCCTTTAAACATCAACAAGTGCGAGTCGGACTCGTGGACCGAGGGTTCCGTACAAATTTGTAAGTAGGTATGTAAATAGTCTATCACGGGAAGTTTTTGTTTTTGTAATGTAACTACAAGTTTACGGTTTTCGGATTTAATCCTTTACATGTGCTACATGACATTGTTTCTTGCCAAATTTTATGATTCTAAGTCAACGAGAAGTACCATAAAGGATTTGATTCCCTTGCAAGTGTGAAAATATGCGGCGTAAACGGAACATAAACGCCCGTATATTTTGATTGCGTTGATTTAGAAGTTCGATTTTTTCACTGCTTAAAGGGATTGCTGCAGCCCTGAGTATTTGATATGAATTCAACTTGATAACAAAATCGGAACCCTTATAAGTATGGGTTCCGATTTTCTTTTTTAGGTACGGAACCCTAAAAATGTATATGGTTAATCAGTCGCTAATCATTACTTAACTTTAAGCAATATTTATTAACAAAGCGGTGTATGTTCAGGCAAATAACTGTCCATACCAAGGTTGCTTGTGAGAGATCACAGAAATCGATAAGGCCGCCCATTGTATATTTTGTAGTGTTTGTTTTTTTTATACAATAAATTGTATATAAATAAATAAGATTATCATACGTAGAAACTCACACATTTTACTTCTTTATTATTATTAAAGTAGCGTTTATCCGCGACTGAATCAAACATTGCTGTATTGGTTTTGCATGTACCTACATAATATTTGCGTACCTACCCATTTAGCAAGAAAAAAAATACAATGTAGATAGATTATTTTTATAAACTCACAAAGGAACTGTGCGGCTAAAGAGCTTTCTTACCAAAATAGAAAAATAAAGTTGGTATACCTAATGATTTTTTTGTTAAAAGGTTTCTGTTAATTGAAACAAAAATCTGTAAAAACAACACTAACCAAGAATCCTATTTAAACAAAAATACTAGGAAGCCCAGTTTTCTTTAAAATTAATAAATTCGTCGAAGGTCTCCTTCATTTTCATTAACAGTTATTCAGTGTAAAAAATGGAGGGTTTACTTCCATAGTTATACAAACATTAGCCGGCCTTTTAAAGCTACCTACAGCAATTTATCTACTGATAAAATAAAGCATTGTCTAGTGGTGCTATTTTAGGGTCTGGCGTTAATAGGCGTTGCCCAAACGTAGGACACCGTAAAACGCTCAGTTTTTTTTATCGCACATTTAGGCGTATTTGTACATATTACGACCCATTTTTTTTTTAAATCAAATATGTCAAATGTTTAATGTTCAAATGTTACTTATTCAAAAATATTTGGTAAAAATAAAATAAAATACAAGTATCATGACAAAACAATCTGTTAGTGCTCAAAAAATATTTTCCGTCGTAAGTATACCTAATTCTTAAAATTTTGGACGTATACTATCTTAAATTATGTAATGATAATAAAAGGAATTCAATCTACTAAAGAAATACCTAAAAAATATTACATTGAACCATGCATTTTTTATTTACACATTTTTTTTTAAATTTAATTCAAACTGCAAACTACTTATAATTTTGGTGGTCATTCGATTAAACTAACATCAAATGCGATGTGGTATTGTCAATTACCTAAAAACCCAGTAACTTTTTGCATGACCCGGGAATCAAAATCAATCAAAAGTAATTTATTCAAATTAGGCTGAGAATCAGCACTTTTCGAACGTCAAAATTACAATAAGGCAGTCTCCCAAAACGCCCGCCTTCACCACTTCCTAGTGCTTTCGCTGGGATCCAGGACCTCGTGCTCCACAGTAGCGCTCGCGATCACTAGATCAATGAGGCTGTAATACTATAATTATCTTTTATCCTTCCATATCAGCTTATAAATAACCGTCATTGCGGAAAATAATGTCAGTTTATCAAAGAAACAATGCGTAGTACACACACCACGCCAAACAATCACGCTGTAAACTCCTTTAAAAACACGTAAAATACGCTAGAACATTCGCTATTCCTTAAGTAGGCTTTATTTAGTCCCATTGTTTATTTCACTAATTGCTTTCCGGCAATTTGAGAGATCTCTTCAGTAAAACGTAAACAGTTTTAAGCTAAACAGGAATGGAGTGGGCCATATTATATTAAATGTATTGATTTGCCGTCAACGTTGTGGGAGTCAAAAGGAGGGGGTAACAATCTATATCTATCCATACTAATATTATAAATTCGAAAGTAACGCTGTCTGTCTGTTTGTCTGTATGTTACCTTTTCACGCCTAAACCACTGAACGGATTTCGATAAAATTTGACAGAAAGATAGATTGCATCCCGGGGAAGGACATAGGATAGTTTTTATCGACATACCTCGCGGACGAAGCCGCGGGCGGGAGCTAGTTACTAATAAAATGAAGCTGAAGAGTTTGCTTGTTGAACGCACTAATCTCTGGAACTACCGGTCGTATTTGGAAAATTGTTTTTGCATTTGATAGCCCAAATTTTGAAGAAACCTACAGCTAATTAACATTATGCCAGGAGTCGAGAAAAAAAAAAGTCTGAAATAACGCTTAGCGAAAACGAAGTAATAGCGCGGGCAGGCGATGCGATGCGACGGGGAGTGTCGGGGGAACAAGAAATTTCACGTGGACGAAGCCGCGGGCAGAAGCTATTCGCGGATAATCACTTTAATACTGGATGTTCCGGGGAATCTGAAGAGTTTTATATTTTGTTAGGACACGCCTGTGATTCTTGAAATTGTTTATGCCTACATAGATAATATTTGTTCCTAAGGGTGATTTTGATTGAGATTTAGTTTGAGGTCGTGCCTCTTTGCTGTCACCAGAAATGAAATACAGACGTCACAACTATACATCTATGAAACATTTCAATAGGCAGCAACAGTGCCTGGGGACCAGTGGTGACCCAGAGGTAACGGCCCCGCGTTACGAGCCAGGCTTCGAACCCAGACAGGTACTTTACTTTGTGTAAATAATTTTTCATCACTGAGGAAAACATCGTGGGGAAACCGGCATGTCTAACTAACAGAACTAAAAATTTGAAGACATGTGACATAACCCGCGTAGGCTACAGCCCACTCCCTCTCGAAGAGCGGAGGCCTGTGTCCCAGCAGTGGGAACAACATTATAGGTTGATTATGTGGGTGTTTACCAGATGAAAAGAATTTAAACACTGTCTAATTAAGGTTTTTGTGGTCAGCAGTAATGCAGTAATTCCGATCCCTGGGTTAATAATTAAATAGAAAAATTTACGAAATTTGTGTTTAATGATTCCCAAATTCTTAAGGAATTCATATTAATGATAACCTTTTTCCGAAATTCTTTAAAAATATGTCCCTATAAAACAAAAGTGAGTGTATGAATGATAAATAGGCATGCGCCACCATTGATATCGTTTTCATATCGATAGGAAAGTTTAATTCAATGAGTTGCGACGCCAAGGTCGAGAGTTGGATGAATTAATGTGTGCGTCGATAAGATCCGCCATTTTAATTGATCCTATAAATCTAAAGTTCACCTGTGAATTGGCTGTTTATTAACAGACGTCAGGTTTGATTCCCGGTACAATTTTGTTTGAAGTTTATAATAACGTTTTGTGTTCACGTCAATCAGAAACTGAAAGTGGTTTACGTTACAAATTGCTATTACTTTATCGTAAAGGTTGAATTATGTTCATTAGTTAGTTTGCGTAATGTTTCAGATTTTAACCATACTAAGCAAGCAAAGTACCTAACTTACTAGTTTACATTATAACACGAAATAAATAATATTATTTATTAAAAAAAACACACACATAAAATAGACATTGTGCCAGTATAGGTACAGAAACTGAGAAGTAGAAAACACAAAAAAGAAACAAGGTAGGTGCTAAATATAATAATAATACACTATGTCTGTGAATTAGTATTTTCTGTATCACAAAATGATAGCAACAGCCAATTAATTATGCACTCTATGTTGACTCATATAAAGTCTATTCTAACAAATGTGAATAAGCATCATAGAACATTTTTTCACATTGTTTTTTGCATAATATTTTCGTTTGTAACAAAACAATCGGACAGTTCTCGGCGGATGAGTTCCCTTGCAGCTGGTTTTTCAATTAACTCGGCTGTTAATGGAAGAAACGCTCCGGCGGGTACGGCCGAGGACGGCCTATCGATATATCGACTTGTAATGCACTACACTATGCACATTTTGCTTAATAGTATGAAAGCTGTAAAATCGATAAATTTGAAATATTTTATTTCCAAGTTTGACATGGACAACCGTTTTTTCCTGCTGATCAATGCTGCCAATAGTGTCAATCCAGAGAGAGAGAGAGAGATCGCAGAAAGCGATAAGGCCGCCCATTGCATGTTTTGTATATGTATTTTCAGGTGTATAATAAATTACCTGTACCTACTGTCCCACTGCTGTGCAAAGACCTCCCCCATTTTCTTCCACATTTCCTTAAGCTGTGCTTTCTCCGTCAAGTCGGTTAGGAACGAGTCTAAATCGTCACGCCACTGCCTCTGTGATGACACCCGTCTTCAGGCACCCAATGTGTGAAATTAAATAAAAATAAATGAATAATCCCTAGCATCAGATGGAATGACAGCTCTTTTGAAACTCACTTCACCTAAGGTTTCATGTAGAGATTTTTCCCGGTCAAATGTCATTCAAATACGGAAAGTCGTTAAGTCTGATCTTACATAACTTTACCGCCTTTCCCTGAAATTGATTTACCTACAGAAGACAAATGGCCACTCTCTAAAAAATTAACGTAATAAAGGTAACTACTGTCTAGGCTTTTAGCTTCAGCTAATAACGTCAACATAATTAAACTTCCAGATAGTTTCAAACTCCTATTATTATCTGCAAGTTTCTAGTTAAAAAGCTTTGTTCTGAGAAAGATATTCATTATCTTGAATACATCGCTGGCCCTACAATAAGTCGCCAAGATTTACTGGCATTTGTTCACCTTGGGAGAAATAAAGGAATTTTACACAAAATTCATTACTGTGAAATAATTTGGTTGTCCAGAATATTGAATATAAAAATATGTAATTAGGGTTTGTAAATTACGTAGTTATGTATCTGCATGTTACCTTGACTTTTTAGAATGTCTGATACATAAATATCGGTATAACTATAGGGGTATTTAGTGGTTGGAGTATATTAATGGTAGACTGATAGTAATCTGATTGTAGTAATAGTAGCTGATGTCAGGTGTTACACCTTGTGTTGTCGTCTGACATTATGCTGAGCTGAGGCCCTTTTGGCCGGCGGCGACCTCTCGCGCCCGGCCCTGGTCCAAGCCATGGTCCGGGGTGAGAGGGAGTGGGAGGCAGTCACCTCCTTCTGCGAAGCAGTCATGCTAGCGAAGGAGGTGGCGGGATGGGCGAGGGAGAGAGCGGAGAGAGCCGCCCGTCCCAGCCGCCGCGGTAGACGCTCCGGGCGTCGGGAGCCGCGTGACGACTCCCGGCCGCCGTAGGCGCGGGCCTGCGGGCGGCGAGTAATGGGTAGCTCGCCGTCCGATCAGGACCAGGCCCGTGCCGGACGGCGCGTATGTGTTCCACGCGCGCCTCAAAGAGATGTCAGCATCGAAGGAGGGGCCCGTCAGGGCCGAAGCCTGCCGGGACAGCGGGATTGTCCGAAAGGGTTACCGCTGCCCCGGAAAATAAAGGGCTAAGGAAGGAACACGGATGGGTTTTAGTCAGTAAGAGTCTGACACTCCCTTCCGCTCCACCCAGAGCGGGAGGGGTCATTTGATGATTTCCCATCCTAAAAAAAAAAAAGGCCCTTTTGGCATTATAATCTTTGTTTTCTGATTTTTATAGTTTTTTTTGTCGCTTCCGCGGGCAAGTACCACAGAACAGCACAAGAGTAGCTAATGAAGTGAAGGACTATTCTTTAATAAAAATATGTATGTTTAGGTTAAGGTATTTATCTATGGGCCTGCGTCACCTGAAATAAATATATAAAATTTAAAATATATAATTTTGCTGGTATATTGTTTTAAAGGCATTGTGCTTTCTTTCTTTACTAATATGCTGAAATGGTACTTAATTTTCATTTGGCTATAAGTTATAATAAAAGTTGGGTGACAAGGTTTGGTCTCTCCATAAGTTGTGATAAGTACTACTTACATCTGCACGACCAGTAATTAATTGCAATGGCCGGCAGGTAATAATAATCTATAGAACGCCATGTTCCTTTCCTCTCCACTGTATTACCTTTCCGGAGCAAATTCCCGATACCTCTTAATTATCTCGACTTTGTATTATCTTATCTAAGCGGCTCCGTCCCCTTAATTCCCCTATTTATTTTCTGTTAGACTGCCTCGAGTGCCTCGATGGTCTTGTGGTGGCAAGCGCTACTGCTGAGCATAAGATTCTGGGTCGGTTCTCAGCTCGGGCAAACTTTTATTGGATTTTTTCATTAGTGATTTGGCAGTAGCGGCCGTGTGTCTAGTTTTGTGCCCTGTTGGTGGTAATAGGCTGTCCCCCAGTTATCAGTCAATCAACTCAGCCTATTTCCTCTCCCAGACTGCGCCACAACACCCTGTCCTTCGCCTTTCGCACCCAGTCCATCTCAGCCTTCTTTAGGCCGTCGGTCCATCTAGTTGGGGGGCGTCACACTACGCTTGCCTATACCCGGTCTCCACTCCAGGACTCGTCTGCTCTACCGGCCATCGGTCCTTCAACAAATATGGCCAGCCCACTGCCACTTCAGTTTTTACTCTGCAAGCTATGTCGGTAACTCCGGTTCTTTTCCCGATAATTTAATTCCAGATTTTATCCTTCAAAGAGACTCCGAGCACATGAGACTTAAATACAGGGTCAAATTAAATTAGCTAGCGCAACTCCGCAGACGTGATGTTTTTCGATACAACATGATAGAACAAAAAAGAATTTAATTTGCAGTTTTTTTTTATCACAGGTTTTTTTTTATGTAATCTGCACAGACTTGATTGATAACTATATCGAAACACGATAAACATATTTTCCAACTCATACTTCGAGTAACAACGCTACCAGAGGTCACTGACCCCTTTTTTTTTATGTCATCAAATGACCCCTCCCGCTCTGGGTGAAGCGGAAAGGAGTGTCAGACTCTTACTGACTAAAACCCATCCGTGTTCCTTCCTTAGCCCTTTATGTTCCGGGGTAGCGGTAACCCTTTCGGACAATCCCGCTGCCCCGGCAGGCTTCGGCCCTGACGGGTCCCTCCTTCGATGCTGACATCTCTTTGAGGCGCGCGTGGAACACATACGCGCCGTCCAGCACGGGCCTG
Source organism: Gortyna flavago (assembly GCA_963669345.1). Classification (NCBI taxonomy): domain Eukaryota; kingdom Metazoa; phylum Arthropoda; class Insecta; order Lepidoptera; family Noctuidae; genus Gortyna; species Gortyna flavago. Next base: position 5,887,139 of record OY770148.1, read on the forward strand.
GTCCTGATCGGACGGCGAGCTGTCATTGACCCCTTATTTATTTTATCGTGTTCAGATATCAATACGAATCACGTTTGCAGAGTTTCGCTAGCTATTTTAATTTGACCCTGTGAGTATAGCTGGCAACATGTTTCTGAACTATAGATTTTTAACGGCCTAGCCCTTCGGGATTACAGGCGTGTTGTTAAGAATATTATGTTGTCAAAACAGTTTGCTATTTCAAAACTTCCGTTTACTCTTAGGTAAGCCTGAACATCGTTACAATGAAAGCTTGTCATCGTTGTGTCAGCGTCTCCTCCGGGTATTATGTTATGCAATCACTCCACAGTTGGTCTGTCTCTATATCCGTTGATGACAGTATTCATCGCAAGTTTAGATACAGTTTTAACTAGTTTGTAGTCAAATATTGTCATATCCGCTTGGATTACTATACGGAGATTGATGTACTATTTTGCATAAATATTCAAAATAGTACATCAATCTCCGTATCAGTCATATTAAGGGCTGATTTTACCAAAGTCAGATAACTTTTATTCTTGGAATAAAATTGACGACTGACAGTTCTAGTATGGACTAACTGTCAAAAATTCAATAATTATTCTCAGGATAAGACTTATTCTAGGTATAAAAGTTTGGTCGAATGCGCCCTAAGTCAGATAACTTTTATTCTTGGAATAAAATTTACGACTGACAGTTCTAGTATGGACTAACTGTCAAAAATTCAATAATTATTCTCAGGATAAGACTTATTCTAGGTATAAAAGTTTGGTCGAATGCGCCCTTATACTACTAACTAGAAGACTTAAATGCGTAATTTCCTATCAGAATTGATTACCAATTACTTAACAGAAGTCCTCGATAATATCGATAATAATCGAATCTTACGATCGGCAACTGAGATTTGTCTCCCTACCTACTTGAGATGAAAGCTAAATAAAGAATCAAAATATATGTTAGGCATTTGCAAGTTAGGTACTTTGGGGCTGGGAATATTTTTAGATCAGCTAGTCTTTCGGTTATTAGGAAAACAAAACGCCCGGTTGTTCAGAAATACACCAATATTAAATACAGCTAATCACAAAATGATTGTTCTAGAAATACATCAGTATTAAATACAGCTAATCACAAAATGATTGTTCTAGAAATACATCAGTATTAAATACAGCTAATCACAAAATGATTGTTCCAAAAAAACATCGATATTAAATACAGCTCAAAATTATTGTTCCAAAAATACCTACTACCGGCCTAAACAATTGAAGTACCAAGTTATTCTATACAAATAAATAAAATTGAAGTATCTGTTTGTAATGTCAAAATAACAGCTTTTTACTGACCCCCTTACTAATAAACGTTGTATAGCGTCTGTATAGTTACACAACGCTTTGTCTTCTTCTTTCGAAAGTCAAATTACTGGCGACTGAAACTGAGAAATCGGTGTGTAACTATTCATCTCATATAATAGGTTTATTAGTAAGGGGGTTATTAAAGTATTTGATATACGGAAGTACCGTATATCAAATACAAAACAAAAAAAAAAAACATTTTTGTTTGTCTTTCTGTTGGTCCCGGCTAATCTCCATAACGACTGGACCGATTTTGACGGGACTTTCACTGGCAGATAGCTGAGCTGTTGTAACATAACGGAGTAATATGGGCTTTTTGTCCCGGTAGCACGTTCCCGTGGTTTAATTTTCGACATACACGCGGGCGAAGCCCCTGGCATAAGCTAGTTTAACACAAAAGCGAACCAACATTCATGGGTACCAATTACCATCCACCTAGTACCAGTATCGATTTCACCTTGGCACGTCAGTAGTTCCTCGGTCATTGTGCTACTAATCCCAGGTCATTTTAAAACCGAAAGAAGAGTTCAAGTTCTCAAGTTCGTAAAAGTTTAAACCGAGTAAATTGCAGGGTTGAAACTTTTAAATAAATGGTCTTGTCCGAAGTTTTGTTTCGTTGTTTTTTTTATTTATTTTTCCGGTCTACTTTGTAATTTATTGCCTGTTGCCTCAATCAGCTGTTGCCAACTCAATCTGTAGTAGACAGCGCTTCTTAAAAGTTGTTCAACTTCTTGTTTTGTATCGGATAGTCAGCAAGTTGCACCTATTTCCCGCTGTCTAAACGATTGAAGCATTTAATACAACTGACAATGTAACATATATATTTGTTTACAGACAACAATGACGCATTTCCACGATAGACGCTGTTTAGTAAAAGAAACATACATAAAGTCGAACATATAACCTCCTCCTTTTTGGAAGTCGTTTAAAAAAGGAAACTTAAGAAACTTTGTTGATGATCGTCATTTGTCATTAGTAAAAGTTAATAACAAACGACGATCTGAGTTATCTATAACTACAACGCCATACATTATGGCAATGCTGCCAGACTTTTTGGCACTTTTCCTATTGACAGCGATGCGGAGGAATTTTTGATGCCCTAAGATTTTTGCCCCTTTATTTATATGTACATTGTTACTATAATTAGTCTGTCTGCGCCCTGCGGTTTCACCCGTATGTTTCGATCCCGTTGGAATATCTGTATATGTGTTATTCTGATGTATAAGCTATGTTACTGTAAAGTTCCTTCAAAATCTGTTCAGTAGTTTTTGCGTGAAAGAGCAACAAACATCCATCCATCCTCATAAACTTAGTAGGATTATCTCGTTTGAAAATAATATATATCTATAACTTATATTTCTGTTATCCAGTGCTGGAAATCATTTCATATCACTCCATGAGGACGTGGCCTAAGAAGAAAGAAGCAAAATAAGTTTATTTGCCGTAAACATGACGCAAAAAAAAGAACACAAAAAAATAACAAGTTGGGGAAAACATGCGTTACATCAACGCAAAACCCTAGTTTTATTAAAGGTGGGCTCACATGACAGACGGCTCTTACATACAAAAATAACACAGACATCCTCTTTAAATAATGAACTAACTCTTTGATCCCGTATCCGTTCACCCTAACAAAATCTGTCGCGCAAATTGCTACAATTTAGACAGAACAACTATTCCTAATAAAATTAATTTGCCTTGTAAATCATTGATATAACTGGGTTAGATTTAGTAAAAACATCGCGTCGCGTCGTCTTGCCCAGTTGAAAGTGCCCGGGTAGCCGGGTAGACGGGTAGCCGGGTAACCGGGTAGCTCAGATAACCCGGCTCCAGTCGGTAATTAACTTATGAATTTCCGAGGCGCGGATCCAGATTTCTTTGTAGCTGGTTTACTGTTACAAGAATGACAATGAACCTTATGATATATGAATATTAAGGTAGAAGAGTATATATCTAAATTAAAAGTCCGTTCGAACGTAAACTACTTATTAACGGCACGGTTGGCGCAGTGGTTGAGCAATTGACTGCTGCGCAGCATGTCGTGGGTTCGATTCCCGCACGGAACAAATATTTGTACGACCTACAAGTATTTGTTACGGGTCTGGGTGTCTTATCTGTAGGTATGTATTAAAAAAAAAATGTATACAAGGTGTAACAGATTAAACGCAAGTCCTGAAAGAAGTTTGTTTATAATAGACGACTGGATTGATTTCAGTAACTTTGAACATAGGTATTTTTTCCAAAAATTATGTATTTTTCTATTCTGGCCGCCGATTGAGTCAAAGGAAATTAAATCTTATTTCAAGGCAATAAGACTCAATTTTAAATGCATAAAGTAATGCAACGGTCAATACGATTTTCTTAACAATAATAGTTAGCTTTAAAGAATTAAAGTTTTAGTCATTGTATTATACTTTTAAGTCAATACTATAATTGGGGTGTATGAGGTCTTGCGTTAATTATGTTCCACATTGTATAAGTAATGTAGCGAAATAAAACGCGGTGACTTCACAATTTCACTACCATTACGTATAATTTTGTTGTAAAAATAAAAAATTCCAAATACAATAATTTAGTATAAAAAAATTAAGAAAAAAGATTACTTTAAGATACCTTGTGACGTTGGTTATAAATACGAATATGAATGAAATAGAAATACTTAAGGTTTTGGGTTTTGTAAAGACAAAAATAAAGTGAGAATTTTGTTACATTGACGTGATTGCAATCAAGAAAATATTAGATAGATTTAAAGTTTGCGCGGTCCAAGGGAAAAAAAGTTAAAATAGCACACCCGCCGTATTTGAATGATAAAAATTCACGCAATTTTGATAGGAAAATATATCTAGACAATCTACTATGAGAATAGACTAAAAAAGGTATCTGTTCCCAAAAAAGGGGTCTTCGTGTCCGTTCTCGGGATCCTCGTAGATTAATAGAGCAGAACAATAATCAGGTAGCAGATCCTCAACAGCAAGTAGATCTGCAACAGCTAGCTGCGGGCGCTCTTCTGGCGAACAGCTTATACTTCGTCTCGAGAGTCAGGGTAGAGTGAAAAATCGATCAAATCGGCTTGCCCATAATTCGGGCCTTATACTGAACTAAAATTTAGGAATAAGTACCGGTGGAGCAAGCAGAATCACTTGTAACCAAGAGATAGAATAGAATGATACATACCAAAAATGAAGAAAAATATGTTCACAAATAGTTTTTTAAATTTATAGATAACGAGGTACGGAGGAGTAAAACCAATTGCGACAGCAATTAAATTAATTCAACCAACTCAAATTCACAGTCAAACTTCGGCGTTAATATTCCACAAAAAACATGTTCCTCGTGACAAGGCTATTTTCAAAGTCACCATCTCTACCGTGAAAAATGCCATCTGACGTAAATACGATTCGTAATTTGAAAGATTTCAGATGGAAATTTCTGGACAGACTATGGTTCAAAAAAAAGGTTGAATATGAGTTTAGAAGGAGGATTAAAGCCAAAATTACCATGCAGGATTTGTTAATACTGCAGTAAGTAGTTTATCAGCCATCTCGTTACCATAACACAAGCATTAGGTTGCTTAGCTTGGGACTATATAGCGTTGTGTGAAATGTCCAAGGATATTTTTATTATTAAAATTATCACTGAGAATTTTAAGTTGGTTTTCTTGTCTTTTTCGTGACTCCAATTTCATTTGAATTGCGATAGCAGCACTCTAATTGCGAAACACCCTCTCAATCTCATTCTAATCATTTAGAAGGATATTGCTAATCAATTGCTTCATACGTTCGAAAATTTTCTCAAAAACGTACCTAAAGAACACAATGAATATTGTAGAACTGTCAAAAGGACAGAGATTGCTATACACAATTACCCCGCATTTCCTGGATCACACAAAGTTAATTATCATTTCAATTTCAACAAATAAAAACTTTTTTACAAAAAAAAACAACCGACTTCCAAAAAAAACTACAAAGTGATAAATAACTTTTATTTCGGAAGTCGGTGTCGTTGGTTCTGCATTTTCGTTTATTGACACCGTTTATTGACACCGACAAGTTACTCAAAAAAATATCCAAATCGCTATAGGTTTGCCAATAAAATTTGAGGGTTTCCCTCGATTTCCATGGGATCCTCTCATCAGATTCCAACTTGCTGACAATTCGACCACCCTGGGAGTATACCCTTCAAGTTACTCTAAAAAATATCTAAATCCCTATAGGTTTGCCAAAAAAAGTTAAGGGTTTCCCTCGATTTCCATGGGATCCTCTCATCAGATTCCAACTTGCTGACAATGGGACCACCTTGGGAGTATACCCTTTCAAACAAAAAAATAATTTTCGAAATCGATCCACAAATGACGGAGAAATCGGTGAACATACAAAAAAAAAACATACATAAAGTCGAACATATAACCTCCTCCTTTTTGGAAGTCGGTTAAAAAATTATGACACCTAACTTCTTCAACTTTGAAGTCTTTATTGGAAAAGGCATCTAGACTTTCCAATTTGGAACTTGATGTACTTCATTTCGCTTTCGTGGCTGATCTTGTTAATATTCAGCTGCAGTCTGTTAGACTGGAAGCCGACCCCGACCTAGTTGGGAAAAGGCTTGGCAGATGATGATGATTTATATTTTTACTGATGAGATAAGTGTTAAGTGTAACGGGGAATGGCTACAAGAAAAACAAAGGGCTGAAGAAAAGATGGATGGACTTTGCGAAAGATGATAATATGACATGACGGCTGACTAAGATATATGGCAGCAAGAGGCATACTGTCAACTGAAAATAATTAATTCGGATAAGCCCAGGTTAACAAAGGCGACTTTTTCCCGCGGCGATTATTTTTCGCGCACTGGATTTTCAACGTACCGAGAGTTGAAAACCCAACATTATGCTTTTCGACGCGCTGGGATGCACTCTGTTGGATTCACAATGGTCGGCTCAACTCCGAGAGTTGAAAATCCAGTGCGCGATAAAATCCCGCCGCGATATTTTTACGTCCGTGCGAACGTAGACTTAGGCCAGGAGGATGGTAATAATATGCGCGATGCCTTATTACCATCCTCCTATGCATTTATTTACTCCGCCCGAAGGAATTGTTTAACCGAATATCGTGTTTTGTGGATAGTTTCTGTGCCAAAAGCGATTACGTGAGTCGGGAACATAACTTAAACAGTAACTGTTTTATTGAATTTTGTCAGGATGGCTTGGTTGGTTGAAAGAAAATGCGCCACATTCTTTTCGTATCTAGATTTTCAGAAAAACAAATAATTTGGTCAGTGTCGTATTAGGGGTTAGTTTATAAAATGCTATTAGTATTATATCTAATTCCATGATCTTACATTTTACTTTGATCACTGTCGGTAATCGTTCGAATTCAAATACCACGCATTAATAATAACTAATACCTAACTAATTAATAAAAATAACAAAATTAAATCCTAACTTAACTAAAACTATACAGAAACTAAAATATAGCGTCTAAAAATTCATCCGCATCGCTGTCGACTGGTAATGTACCCAAGAGACTGGCGGCATTACCACGTTGTATGGCAATGCTTAGCCTTTGGCCATGGTAAAAGCCAGCCCTTGGGTCACGGGAAGTGTCAACCAGCCGTTTCGACGTTTTACTATTTACCTTTACAAACAATTTTCCCTGACTTTATTTTATTACTTTAAGCACACACATGTACAGAGGCGGACTTAATGCCATAGGCATTTTCTACCAGTCAACCTTTGGGTGATGCAGAGACAAACAAGTGCAATCATAAAAAAAATTTGGAATAAATTTTTTGAAATATAACTTACTACCAAATTGATTGATTTACATATAAATAAGACATATAATGACAAAACAACTAACAAAAACAAGGCAGATGTGAGTAGAAACGCATTTAATGAACTTAATGGTGATGTGCTTTAGACAGGCCGGGTGCGTAGTGATCAGATATATTAACGTAAACGAAGCAAAAGGAGTGTGTAAGGATTGTAGCAGGTGGCGTTCTGTAGTTTCTGCCTACCCCATTGGAAGAAGGCGTGAGTTTATGTATGTATGAATATAACATCTATCAATATTTTACTACTCACATCAATATACCTTCAGTAATACAGACTGGACTGGTACCTTGATGATATTTCGTATACGTGGTGGTTGCAAATATCAATTATCTTTAAAAGTCTAACGGTTTTGAAAATTGTTTATTTAATTATGTAATTGTTTATTCTATTTACTGTATGTACATTTTATTTTGAAATAAAAATATTAACTAGGGCGACATGCTTCTCCTTTACTGCATAATTTAAACTTAACTATGATAATAAACTGCCGTCTGTCGTTTAATAAAATAAAACAGCGGACAACATTATAAGGCAGTGTATACACCGCCGCTGACCCTAATTTAATTTTATTGCAAAGATTTGTTGATATTGCCTGTAGCAGCAGCGCGGTGTCACAATATAAACGAATTCAGAAGGACCAATAAGCATAATCAGCCTATATTGTTCCCACTACTGGAACACAGGCCTCCTCTCGGTGAGAGGGAATGGGCCGTAATCCACCACGCGGACACAGTGCGGGTTGGTAGAAGGACCAATGCTGTCTTAGAAATCTAACTTGTGATTAAGAGCCATCGCGCACTAGCGACTTTTTGTTGACCGATAGTTTGATCGTTCAGGGAATTAGTATGGAGCTATATTGAAGTACACGCATTTGGCGATTAAAAATCGTTGATAGCTCTATACTAATTCCTGAACGATTAAACTATCGGTCAACAAAAAGTCGCTATTGCGCGCTGGCTCTAAGAGTTGCTCAGTACCTACCTTCATAAAAGAAAACTATACCAATCCAGAGAATGAACAGAATTGTTATCGCTGTTAGGTTCAGAATCATGTACTAAATCCATAGAGACAGGTTGCGCTACGATGTTGCGCTGTGCGCGATAAAATCCCGTGGAGATATTTTTACGTCCTGTCTAACGTGGGCTGAGCCAGTCATAATTATTGTAACAAGTGAACCTTCTGAAACGTATTGTATCTTGTGAAAACATTGTGCATCTGAGTTAGCAGTCGTAACATTTTATTCAAAGTGATAAAGCCTCGCTTAGTTTTGGGACTAGTCCGGAAATGTACGGCCAAATTGATAACTATTACAGGATATTGTTTTAGAGCACATACGCCGCAGATGGTAAGGGTTTTGTGGGGCAGCTATTTATTTTTCATGGGTTTTCGATGGTGGCTATTTTGAAGGACACCTGCAAAACGCTCATTGTGGATGATGTGAAGGTAAAAAATAATTGAGGTTCAGGAATAACCGCATATGTTGATAATACGTTGTTTTAACGGAGGTGACAATGACCATTAAGCCACAAATTTACATGCGTGATACCTACCTACACACAAGTACACAAGTAGTTTGCAATACATGTGAGTCTCATTATCAATATTACACGTGACAGGTGAATTCGTGATCACAATTTGGTCTTACAAGCAGACAGAAGAATAAAATTATACTGCTATCAAAATAATGCCTAACGTCCTCTTGACGTTAACCCTTATTCGCATTTTACAGCCAGCCATTTTTTTTTTGTATGCTACCTGCAATCGAAACATGACAATCGCCAGTGTTATTTAGTGCTGTCATATTACCTAGTAACTGGGTTGTGGAGGTCAGATAGGCCGTCTAGTCGCTCCATGTAAAATATTGGTATTCACCTGCATTCGGTTAATCTTTAAGCTGACCTGAACATAACAAAAGTATACTGGTACTGCTTCTTTCTTTTTACAACATTCCATTGGTTATTACTTTTTTGCTATTTCTATTTCGCAGAATATGCTGTGTGCTGATAGACGAGCTGGATAGGTTCCGTCAAAACTGGAAGGAGGACGCGCGGGCTCGCGTAAGATGGAAGGAGTGGAGGGAGGCCTTTGCCCAGGAGTGGGACAGCGCAAGCTAGAAAAAAAAAATGCTGAGTGCCGTTTACTCTGTGCTAAAAAAAATACTTTCTTTTTACGGTACAGTTAGGTGAGTTGTGGTACCGATTTACTGTCTGTAAGAAGCTCTTTCATAAGTAGTTCTGCTGTGCTTTCAAGGTACTAAATTCCTGACAGACACTCGATAGTACTTTGAAATCAAATTCAGGACCTAACAAGGCGGTATTAGGCCAATCGTGGCGAGGTAGTAGTGCAGTACTCGATAGCATGTTACGAGCTATCGGAAGTTACTAGCTCTCTCCAACAAATTACTGGCTAATGATGCAATCAGAATTCATTTTTTTTTTAAAGGAGCATTTTTTGAGTGTTATAGGTATACTCTATGAATAATGACCATTAAGATTTAAATTAAGAATGAAAGAACAATTTCAAATCTCAGTACATAATTAAGCCTATCGTCCACTGGGGCGAGAATGCTGGCTTGAGTATCGCATGCTACTTGTGGCACAAAGCGGGGTCACTTGTGGCACTTCAACACTGAGGTATAGTTAGTTGGACCATAGTGGGTAAGAATATGCGTTGTCATAGAGGTTTTAGTATAGTTTATTTGTAGTGTTAGTTAAAGCTTTGTTACGAGCCTAAGCTGAATTAGTAGTAATTTTGAGAAAATCGATACTAATAATGAAGTTAAAGAGTTTGTTTCTTTGTTACGGGATTATAAATAAAAACAAAATTCCAGATAATCTTTACAAGAAAGTTAACATCAAATTCTACAACGGACTACGTAAATAAAAAACAGCGCCATATTTTTCAGCGAAACTAAACAAAAAGTAGCAAAAGCCTTTTTGTGTTTAGCTAGTAGCTAAAATATAACTGGCAAAAATATGTAAATGTGTAACTTTAAACGCCCTTTGTGAAAGTTCTGTGCGAAGCAGAACGAAAGTTAGACAAAAAGGGAACGCAAACATCAAGGCATCAGGTATTCAACACACCATGTAGGTTGGGGCACTATTTATATAGGGGTACCACATATTTTTTGCTGGGAGTTTCCATCCCCATGTATACACGTTAACAAGACCACAGCTGCACAGTTTCTTGCAATAGTACGAAGTAGGTATAAAAGTCATGGCCCGTATCATACAAATTCTGTTCCGTTAATGAATTTGTCTTGTTTACAGTGCTTAGGGACATATTTCTATATATTATAAAAGTGGAGATTTTAAATCTCCAAGCAATGGGTGCCTGAAGATGGACGACGCAGTAGAGCTGTGGATTTCTCAGCCAACTGGTTAAATTAGCCGTTTAGTTAACAGCCTGGCCTTTGGAAGTAGTGCTCGCCTCGCTTCGCTCTCTTTGCTCACATGCGGTTGATAACATTTCTAACCTAACCTAACCCATTTAGTCGGGGTGCCCTGGCTTAGTTCAACAATTCAGCTCTTGCGTGATTGGTTACAATTCAAACCTAAACTATAATATTGAATATCATTCAGGCCGTTAATTGAACGGCCGCCGTTTAGTTAACAGGCTATTCGGTTAACTGAACGGCTAATTGAACGCACACATTTCGCCTTTTATGGGTGATATAGATTGTCTTGAAAATATCGCTTTTAGCTATAATACCGCCCATTGCCCCACCCACTGCATTGCATCGCCCTTGTAAAATGGGTACATTATAATTTCTATGGTTTACGTAATAAAAAATATTCTAACAATCAATTTTATGTTTAAGTCTCATGTAGTAACGGGAGGCCTACTACCATCAACCGGGCATACATTCAGACACCGGGCTGCTACCTCAGACCAAATAAAAAACCAAGACAGAGCGCTGAGAACGATACAGTGAAGTATGTCAAAACTACACCTCCACTACACCTCACGCTCACACGCATACATTTACAACCATTTACAATCAAACTACACCTCACTAAGTGCACACATGCTTACAAAACCGACTTCACTTTACTGTTGACAGCCCTCTGTCTTGGTTTATTTATTTGGTCTGAGGCTGCTACTGAGAAAATCCTGTAATAGCTGATTTACCTATTTAGTTGATCACGTAATGGAGAAAAGGCGGTAGCCTTGGAGTCAGACAGCAGTTACGTACGTTGCGTGGTTGTGAATACTATCAGACTAATGTGGCTAACAAGAATAACGGTCCACTTACGTAGGTCATCCCTCCCTCATTCGTCAATACGACGCACAAAATACAGGTTGACGTTCAAAATTAAACACTTAAAAAGCCTTTCTCAAGCGTTCACAAATAACCGAGATCATTTATTCAACGCACACAAATGGCGTAGGGTTGCCACAGTCAAGCGGAAAGGTCGAAATTAACGCGGGATGAAAAGTAAATTGCAAACCGATGTTCGGAGCGGAATGCATTAATCTTACCTTTAAGTGTGGACGACTGGATGAAAAGTTAGTAAAAGGTGGGCGAAGTGTTTGATTAATGTTTATTCATTGAAAGATTTTGGGTTAATTAATTGCTGTAGTGGGCGGTGGTATTGATTTATTTTGGTCCGATTTAAGGGTGGTGTGGGTGCGATCACGCAAGTAGGTATCTACCCACCTGAGACATGACAATTTAATATTTTCGTTTATTTGACATTACAATTTAATATTTTTCAGACATTACAATTTAATATTTTTTATTTATGTACACATGACAGACAAAAATACCTAAACACAGGAAAGATTTATTACAAAGGTACTGAACTACTTAACTATTAAATTTTTTTTTGTTATGCTTATTAAGGCATGTCATTATTGTAATTTTGCATTCACTCTGTTTGTCAACCTAAAATCTAAACAAAATATATAATCTGCAAAGCTCTACAAACGGGTTATTCTAAAAAAAAAGAATATCATTATATTTTTGAAACTTCAGATCCCTCTTTGAACGCGCGTTTTCTTAACCAGCAAATAAATCTACCATGTCATCACAAATATTTATGTATGAATTCATCGTTCTCATCTTCCGCCAATCTAATATATTCATACGGAACCCGTTTTCACAACAAACTGACAACCCTATCGAACGTTTTCATCCGTACATCATGTATCGGATGTTATCGTTTTTATAAATTTTGTTTTGGATTATTAGACAGAGCATCGTCATCTGCCTAGCCTTTTCCCAAGTATGTTGGGGTCGGCTTCCAATCTAACCTGATGCAGCTGAATGCCAGTATTTTACATAAAGCGACTGCTTATCTGACCTCCACAACCCAGTTACTGGGTAATATGATACCCCTTGGTAAGACTGGTTGTCAGACTTTCGGGCTTCTGATTACCCGTAACGACTGTCAAAGATCCACGATTGACAGTCGGGACCTAGCATACCTAAGGCAACAATCCATACTATCCATACTAATATTATAAATTCGAAAGTAACTCTGTCTGTCTGTCTGTATGTAACCTTTTCACTCCTAAACCACTGAACGGATTTCGATAAAATTTTGCAGAGAGATAGATTACATCCCGGGGAAGGACATAGGATAGTTTTTATCGACATACCTTGCGGGCAAAGCCGCGGGCGCAAGCTAGTTGTATATAAATACTACTGTAATAATGCACCTTTATGAGATACCAACGGCTTAACGTGCTTTCCGAGACACGTAGGGGTTTTCCAAGATATGTAAAGATGGTCACCCATCCACGGACCAATCGCGGCAAGCGTAGCTTAACCAGATCTATAGATCCGCGCGGCTGTTATTACTCAACCACAAACCCCTCCTACGAGTATTAAACAGAGCAATGGCGAAATAATATTAATTTTCGTGCAAACTTATTATTTTATTTTGAGAAGATGGATAACGCTTAGGTTTCAATTACTTTAAGGTGGAGTGTTATGGGTAATTTAAGTTAATGGCTAGCAAAAACTAAAGTAATTTTAAGAAAATTATTTTTCATGAAAAATTGCGGGTTGTGGAACTCATTACTTAGTACTAAAGTAAATCTTAATGGCTCATGATCATGAACTGGGCTCTATACAATAATAAAATTATTATTTTCATAGCTCAAACATACTTCTGTCCAAATGTGAAATGTTTTTACCAGCAGAAAGTCCACGGTTGTGTAGTCTATGTAGTAATAATAAAGCTGAAGAGTTTGTTTGCTTGTTTGAACGTGCTAATCTCTGAAACTACCAGTCGGATTAAAACAATATTTTTGCATTTGATAGCGTAATTCTTGAGGAAGGCTATTCTTCATTCACTCTAGGATCCTTAGGAGCAGAGTACAAACGAAAAAAATCTGAAACAACGCTAAGTAATTCTAATAAAAAAGCCTTTCTCAATCTGTCATCGCTGCTCCTTGCCAGCTCTCCTGTCCAACTCCGTGAATTTATTCCGGTCTGATCCCCAGAGCCCCCCCCCCTCCACCTCCCCTCCTCGATTCCCTGCTAGTTGTTCTTCTGTTTCAAAATCTTTCTTATGTGAGGTCCATAATACGTTTTCCGATATCGAAGAAATTCGTACGTCTTCAGGTCGCTGAGCCTTATGCTACTCTTAGTAAAATATAAAATTTTTTAATTCCAATTTCTTTCACAAGAAAGGAGGATGAATAATTTCCTGCCACTGTGTACTGACCCTAACGCCACCAATGGCCATTACTGGCGGTTATTAAACGTGAAGAGTCCTTAAGAATATTTCATTTAAGGAGAAAGAAATTATTTACGATAAAATGGCTCTGAATTATATTTTAAAGCAGTAATTTGTCGTCTATTCAATGATTTTAACGAGGCATTTTTGCTGGTAACGTATTATTTTACTGGGCAATTGATTTATTGTTAAAATATAGTTTAATTTTGTAGATTGTCATTAAGTACTGAATATTTTTTTAAGAGTGTGTAAAATTGTTATTTAGTCTTTTAGTGTTGCGTTGTCTCGATTATTGATCTAGCTAGCAAAGTTGTTAGCATGGCATGTTACAGCCTTTTTAGTATACGACAAATTGATGGAATAAATCAAATCGTATTAATATTCTACCCACTAGTACAGCTTTTACAGCCAGTTTAAATACTATGTAGTATTTACAGTTTTCGTACGACCAGCACGCAAGAATTAATCAACAATATTTAGAATGACGTAGGATATATCGATAAAGGAATTCTTACTCAATATTTTGGTATGTATTTGTGTACTTAGTTTTTAGAGTTATTTATCTTATTTATATATACTTTATTGTACACCAGAAAATACATAACAAAAAATACGATTATTAATACAAAACATACAATGGGTGGCCTTATCGCTTTCTGCGATCTCTTCCAGGCAACCTTGGAATGGACAGTGGAATGGATAGTTGTTTTTTATCATTGCTCCTCTCAACCAAAGCACCTGCCATCATCTCTTCACCACCCTTGGCTGACTGCTAGAGAATGCCTAAAGCATTAAGTCCGTCTTTGTGCCTTTTTATGCGAAAAGTTAATTTAAATAAATAAAATATTTTATTTGCATTCCACTATGTGTACTTCGGTGGTAACTTAAAATAATAAAGGATCATTATGGATCCTGTCGAACACAGCAAAATCGTAGGAGAGAGGAAGCTTTGAAAAACTAAGTTTTTTCTTATCAGTCTTTTGAACTAAATGTACCTAATATTATTACATTATTTTCTTTTTTTTTTTATTCAGGAAGTTTCCAAGGTAAGTTAGTCTTTCCATTAAGCAAAGAAAACCTAAGAAAAAAAAGACCTCAATCAATCAACTCAGAACACTAACAGATTTCAAAACGGCCTATTGGCCTATTCTATCAAGTTCTCTGCCTTCAAACTATAAAATGAATAGGTGTGGCCGACATTCGTGCTACCTAAAGTATTAGTCAGACAGGCTCGCGTGTGTCTAATATTGACGAGTGATATGAATCCACATCAGTTAATCACTAATCACGGGTTGTGAACGGCCGGTTGCCCTGAACTTTAGCTGTAGTTAGACTAATTAAAGCCAAGTTTAAGTAACATTTTTAAATTCTAAAACCACGGTTAACGTAGCTTTAGGGTAAAAGCATTTTTTGATGTAGCTCTCTGTGCTTGAAAGCTAATGGGTCTTCCATTAGCTTTTAAGCACATTGCTAGCTACTCAGGTTACGTGTTACTTTATAGCTTAATTTTTTTAAATTTACGGGATTTAAGTTTTGGAATTAAAAAGTCTTTTAACATGATACGTTCTTTGGTCAATGTTTAATTAACCAACTGAGCGAGAAGCAGACAACACTTTCTGTCATTTAAAAAGTATTACTTTTTGGTGCAGCCTTGAGGTACACACTATTGTTGTTAAAACACTTTTACTTTTTATTTTTTATTTATGTTTGTTTTTCAGGAACTGTGTAAAAATAAACTGTATTATTTCTTTCATTCTTCACTGTTCTGTTTGAAACTGACTTCCAAACTGAAAAATGCTACATTTAATAAATCATCATCATTCTCCTGCTTTTATCCCAATTTATTTGATGACGGCGCCAGATTTTTCTTCCATACTTCTCTATTAATTGTCATCTCGGTAGTCACCCCCTTTCCAGCATTCACACAGTCCATTCATCGTTTATTTGGTCTTCCCCTACTCTTATAGCCATCGAAATCATCTACATTTAATATAATATTAATAATATAATTATACAATTTTTTTATTAATGCTACATTTAATTATTTTTACATTTATAGGGCTTCTCTTTCGTGACACAATGTTGTTGTTGTGAAATTTTCTGGTGCACAAGTTACACACCCTACTCATCAGATGATAAAAATAGGCTTGCTATTTATAACAAAATGCTTTTCTGCAACCTTTTGAAATGATTTACGGGTAGTTAGAAGCATAATCTATAATCTGACAACACAATACCCCTTAGGGTATCGTTTGCTAAGGGGTATCGTGTTACCTAGTACCTTGGTTGTGGAGGTCAGATAGGCAGTCGCTCTACTGGTACTCAGCTGCATCCGGTTGGACTGGAAACTGACTTCAATATAGTTGGAAAAAGGCTAGGCACATTGATTTTCAATAAAACCCAGTTAGTCACTCGGTGCAACTGGGCACACTAAGTCAATCGAGTCGAGTAGCATGCGAACCAGTTGATTAGCAGTCAATACAGTAATGAGTCCCTGATCACTACCAATGTGCTTCTAAGTTATTGGATACATGCTTCAACTGTCTATGAAATATCTTTTGACTTTTGTGCTTTGGTTTTGTTGTATCGTTTGCTTTTTACACACGTTATTTAAAATAAGCCTCGTTGGTGTAATCATCGCAAGCGCTACTGTGAGCATGAGGTCCTGGTTTCACTTCCCGGGTCGGGCAAAGTGTTAATGTTTTTTTTCCATCTGAATTTTTTTAGTAGCAGCGGGAGTCTGGATTTGTGCCTGGTTGATGGCAACCGGCTCACCCCCTATTACATGGGACGTTAACGTAGCTGGAAATGTAGGTGTACCTACTATAGGTACATCTCTGCCTAAGCCTGCGTCGATTACATGCGTGATATTATGTTAAATCAATCACTTAGCCTAATCGCAGTTAGTTATCGAAGCTAATCGTAGTCAGTCGGTGCAACCGGGCGCACGTAGTCAATCGAGGCGAGTAGAACGAACCAGTTAATTAGCTGTCAATACGGTAATGAGTCCCTGATCACTACCAATGTGCTTCTGGATACATGCTTCAGCAGTCTATGCGATATCTTTTGAGTTTTTGATTTGCTTTTGATTTTTATTCGCTTTGGGTTTGATTTTGTTGTATCGTTTGCGTTTACACACGTTATTTAGAATAAATCTTGCTGTGGTGAAAGGTTTGTTAGTCAAAATCAAAGTCAAATGGTATGTCAACTTTTATGTGTGGTGCAATCTGTAAATATGAGTTGGTTTAATAATCCATATTTACTATTATAAATTCGAAAGTAACTCTGTCTGTCTGTCTGTTACCTTTTCACGCCTAAACCACTGAACGGATTTCGATAAAATTTGGTAGAGAGATAGATTGCATATCGGGGAAGGACATAGGATAGTTTTTACCGACATACCTCGCGGCAAAGCCACGCGCGGAAGCTAGTATTATAAATGCGACAGTAAGTTTATTTGTTTGTTACGCTTTCACGCTAAAACGGCTGAACGGATTTGGATGAAATTTGGCACATTGGTAGACCATGACCTCGAGAAGGACATAGGCTACTTATCATCCTGGATTGCAGACGAAGTCGCAAGCAACAGCTAGTAATTATATAATTTATTTCAAACACCTAGGCACATAAAAGGCGCCTGATAACGTTAAAATTTACAAGAAATTGATGGCAATACACCCATGTACACACTTAAACATAACTGGCAAAATGTGCTAGTACACCTCAGCTCAACTCTTCGGGGATCACAACCTGATGTTATGTTACTTATATCACCAAATGGATACACATTTATGAGGCATGAGTTCGTATCGGTATTCTGTTTGTCACGAATCAGCAATCCTATCAGACGTAAAGACAAGCGTTAATTTCTATTCCTTGATGATTGTTTGTTAAATTTATTTCGGAAATTTATCAGACATGTGAACGTGGAGTGAACTTTAAACAATCAAAATAAAAATATTCTATCTCACATAAACCTACATGGGCACATATGAAACGTCAAAAGCTAGGTGCATGGATATTTTAATTTATTCATTTATTTATTATTTATTTATTTATTCACACTAATAAGTACAACATCTTACAGTACCTCCAAGACGATGTTATACCCACATATGAAACCATGTATTACATCTTATAAAATATACTTAAACATATTTTATTCTTTTCAAATTTGTATGCCCTCTTCAATGCACCTTTGTGCTCCTGATACAAATTTCGGCAGGCTATCAAACACATCTTCCGACGGCATATTATTTATAATACGTGCGGCCTTTGACAAAGGAGCAAACTCACACTCTCACTCTCTTCATATCTAAAAGAACTCGCAAAGGGCTCACAGTAGGTACCTATTACTGTATGTATTTAAAATATTTGAAAATAAAGATGAATATTTAGGTACATATCCTCTCATCATTTTGAATAATGTAAGCAAACGTTATACCAAGAAATGCTTTCAAAAGCAGAACTAATCCATCAAAATAGAAAGTCTCTTCGTAGAATTTATGATTGATCCTCAAAACAATGCTTCCTTTGTGCCAGCGTATACCAACATTACATCTGAAAAACTGACATTCTTATTGATGTCGTTGTAATGTATAGTTTAGCTTTTATTTCCATTGGAAATAGAACACGTGTAACTTCAAAAATTTCTTTGTTCGATATATCGAATAATAATAAAGTATTGGAAAGCATTTTTACTTTTATTTTTGTACATAATCAATGGGTAATTGCGTCCTAATCGTCCTAGGACAAAGGTTGATTCATTCATGGTAAATGTCACGTAGGTACAGTTAATGTCAGACTGACGATAAATAATTTATCGAACTAATTTTATTTGATTATTTATACTTTATATCAGGCTAGCTAAGAGGTTTAAATACCATGACATGGGTTAAAAAGCTGGAAAGTTCAGAGTGGTATTAAAAAATCGTTCCGAAAAAATGTTCTAGGATTATGGTTTTTCAATTTCATCATGAGCTTATTAAGTTAATATGTAATACTTCTGAATTTTGGTCAAACATCCTATGACAAGCATGGCACAAAATGGAGGAATCCTGTACACAGCATTGGGTAGAACAAGACTGCTAATGGTGACGCATCAATCAACTTAGCCTATTGCAGTCCACTGCTGGTTATAGGCCTCTTCCAAACTGCGCCACAACACCCTGTCCTCCGCTTTCCCCATACAGTCCGTCCCGGCCACCTTTAGGTCGTCCACATACTACGCTTGTCGATACGCGGTCTCCTCTCCAGGACTCGTCTGCTCCACCCGGTATCGGTCCTTTGACAAACACGGCCAGCCCACTGGCACTTCAGTTTGCTTGCTCTGCAAGCTATGTCAGTAACTCCGACACTCTGATGGTGACGCATAATCAGCCTATAAAGTTCCCACTGCACAGGCCTCCTTTCTCTGAGAGGGAGAGGGTCGTAACCCACCACTCGGGTCCAGTGCGAGTTGGTAGATGTCACATGTCTTCGAAGTTTCGCTCCTAGTACATGTCGGTTTCCTCACGATGTTTTCCTTCACCGTTTTGAGAGCAGTGGTGATGAAATCATTTACACAAAGTAATGCGCCTGTCTGGGTTCGAAGCTACAGCCACTTGCAAGTCGCGGTCGTTACCACTGGGCCATCACAGCTCTTCAATGGTGATGATGATCATCTAATGAGAAAACGTGCATGCTCTTAATTTAATTTAAATCAAAAATTGAAAGTATGCACCGCGAAAATCAATCATCTTCCTTTGTATAAAAAGAGGTAGGTATGTTATTACGGCAATTGTATAAAAACACCAGTGTCCTTCTTTATTATAAAATGATACATATTACGTAGACCTACAATAAATCACCCACGAAGGTGCCTATTACACAAATCGATAAGAATCTGACCGCATTAAACCTTCTGTTTGAAGATTCACGTGTCTTCAAGAATTATTCATTATCGATTGCATTATGAACCCAGGCTAATCGTCCTCCATGAAAGTTCATTGACACGTCTCAAGTGGCTTGTTAAACTCGTTGAATGGCTATCAATTTCAATACAATGACGTGCTTGGCTGAATTTAATTCGATACTACACATCAATGTGCTTTCATGTGATTTGTTAAGGGTTATTAACTTGCAGGGTGCCAGTGATCCGGCAAAATGCAATGATGTGTAGGCTTACACGTCACTGCATTATGCTGGATAACCACATTGGGTGCATATTTTTTGTTTTTCAGTGGTTTAAAAAGAGATATCAAATCAAATCAAAATATTTTACGTGGGTCCTTATGAAATGTCAGAAACTAGGTGTACTCTTCACGCTTAAACCGCTGAACGGAGTTAGATGAAATTTGGAATAGAGATAGTTTGAGTCCCCGGACTTTTCCCGGGACTCAAACTATCTCTATACCAAATTTCATCTAAATCGAAATATCATTAATTCTAATCGGAATCTATGTAAGGACATAGGATAGTTTTTATTCCGATATTCGAGCGGGATCGACACTTATGCGGGTGAAACCGCAGGCGCTGCTAGTAAAATAATAAAAATAAAAACCTATTTAAACCAGATGACACGATTGTCATTACAACTGTGACAAATCAGTTTTAATATCCTGTATACAAAAGGCACTAATAGAGTTAGATACGTATGCAAACTGCCACCGTTATTCATAATCATCATCATTTCTGCCGAAAGACGTTTACTGCTGCGTCGCTACACCGACTGATCCTGTGCTTTCACCATACATAAGGGTAAATAAATAACATTTAATAATTTTTTTCATGTAGGTACTCTGTAGGTAGTCAAACTTTACGCGTCACGGTTGCTCATCTGATTGTGTTAAAAACAACTTTATAGTAACTTGGTTATAATTATTCTAATTGGTTGTGTAGTAGTGCAAAGAGGATATATTTTGTTGCCTGCCCGTGTTGCCTGCAGTTAGCATTCTAGAATTATTTTTGATAGTGACCTTTCTTATTGTTGAGCTCCTTAAGTTCTGAGTTGAGCTGCATGATTACTGACAAATGCTTGCACTGACTGGAAAAGTCCATTGTTCTTTCCACAAAAGACCATTTCAGACACCAATCTACATGGTCTTCTTATGATCTGACCAAGATTATATCTGGAATTTAAAAGAGACTGTGACCTCTGAGTTTGTTTTGGCCTTTCTTCTCAAAGTAGTCAGCTACTTTGTCTAAACGAATAGGAAACGCTGTGTTGAAAATACGATTGACGTAAAAGTGTTTGTACAAACCTACTTACAGAAATAAAATCATTTATCATTTAATTTTACCAATCCAACATAAAATGTAAAGGTACGTGCCTCATTAGTTTAGGTAAATCAATTTGCCACATTGTAAATTAGATGATAAATTATATTTGGGAACATAATTCGCAGACTTCAATCTGTGTTATTTGTTATGACCGGAATTGAATTCGAATTTGAAGTTACACGTTTAGTACCTACCACTTTGTGGGAATGTAGTCAGGGAAATTAATTGATAGTTATATCAAAATAATTGATGTTGAATGAATTGAAAATTCGCACAATACTTCAATTTGCAGTGTCATAGCTATTTCATTCAAACAATGACAGTTGTGAATTGAGTATACGGACAACTTAAGTTGTTATTCAATTAGCTTCACAATTTATTTCCCTGATTTTACATAATATATGTGAACATTTTCAGAAGTTAATTGTGAAGGATTATACTGACGCCTATCGTCTTCACTCACGTGTTCTTGAGTATTGACCGCGATTTGGCAAACGTAGGATAGGATGACCTCACGCTAGGCAAAACAACGATAGCGGTTAGCTGGCTGTAGCTGCATAAGATTAGCCAACGATTGAGTTAAATGGCGTACGATTGGAGTAGCCTTGATTGCCTAGCAATGGGTTTTTATAGGCTGATGTAGGGAACTGCATGAGTTTCAAATAAAGCTCAATACGAGTGAGATTTATAGTCATGTAGGTACAGAATATATGACTGAAGCAATCTTGTGTAACCTTTGCAAAACTCCAAAATATAATATCATTTAGGTCTCCATTTTTCTTTTATGAACGTTCAATAATTCACAAAAAAACCTCGCCACATCCATTATTAACCTTTAAATACTTCCCTGAATTTGATAAACGAGGTGTTGTCCGATTTTTATCAGTCACGAAACTGGAATATTTTTACAGGTTACAGTGTATTTAGCTACGCCAACATGCCAATAGTTTCACATAATTATAAATACTTCCACGTATTATAACCACACGCTATCACAGAATAAAAAGATACGGAAGATCGGCTGTATAATACCTATACAACGAACGAAAACGCACGCACTTATCTAAGACACGCTTCACGTACAGCGAATGCAGGTACTCGCGACCGGCTTTTGTTTGTGAACGCCGCGGTACGTACGCGTGTTTGAGTGCGTGCTGCTTTCCTTCGTATGGAGCTAACCTTCTGTATTATTCTGTGTCGCTATTTTGTTAGCGAGCCACATTCTGAGTGCCAGAGTAGCTAATTGGTCCGTGTTTACGCTATAATTCTGCGAAATGCCTTTGTTACCATCGAGCTTTAATATTTAATAATGGCAAGTATTAATGTTTAGAAATGTATTTAGTTTTTCGTTATTTGTTAGCATAGCAAAGAAGGGCCCGTGGCTAAATAATAACAGCCGCACTTGCCGCGGTTGGTCTGTGGATGGGTTTACAAACCAAGACCCCGTGACTCGGAAAGCCCGTTAAGCCGTTGGTTCCGGCTGGCCTTCGTGTATCATTGACAGTAGGTCGTCAGAAGCCCGAAAGTCTGTCAGCCAGTCTCACCAAGAGGTATCGTGTTACCCAGTAACTGGGTTGTAAAGGTCAAATAGTCAGTCACTTCATCTAAAAAACTGGTATTCAGCTGCATCCGGTTAGACTGCAAGCCGACCCCAAAATAGTTGGGAAAAGGCTAGGCAGATGATGAACTAAACTTAAATAAGCAAAACTTAATTGTACCAGAACAAATTGTATCACTATATTAGTACTCTAGCAAATCATTATGTCACGGTTTAAGTAGCTTGTAACTTAAAGTTAGAAATGTTCAAAGGTTAAAGGCTGTCACATAGTCTGTTAATACAAGCACAGACATCGTAGTATTAGCATTATGCTATTTTCTATGTGTTCTTTTTCAGTGACATGTTTAAAAAAAGAACCGCAAGTAAATGTATTTTCTTTCTTTTCTTTTTTTACTCAGTTTACTTTTCGCATATCTCGGAACCATACGATCCCGGAACTTTGGTAGGCATACAAAAGACCAAAGCCAATTCGCAGAGGACCGTCAGACTATAAGTAAAAGCACCAACCGACGACTATCAGATGGATTGGTTACCTAGGACTATGGAAGGACTATGGCCCCTGCCTGACCAATGTTTATATATACAATACACGGATAAAACG
Organism: Gortyna flavago; assembly: GCA_963669345.1. NCBI lineage: Eukaryota > Metazoa > Arthropoda > Insecta > Lepidoptera > Noctuidae > Gortyna > Gortyna flavago. Next base: position 5,910,426 of record OY770148.1, read on the forward strand.
GCAGGGGCTGATTTGCACACTCAATAACGAGCCCCCGGAAACAGTCGCTAGCACTTAGCAACAAGGGGGCAACATAACCTGAGGTGCTTTAGGAGTGGAGAGGTATTCCACGGCAAGCAGAACAATCCCAGAAGTACGGTCAAGATCCTTACCAGCATCTTACTGGAATACTTCCTTCCTCCCAGCACGTTTGCTCTTGCGAATCTTCACTCAAGCCAAATCTTCAATCAAAGGCATGAATGAGGTGCGAGTTCTTTCTCGTCAGTGTTCACTCCAGCCGGTTAAATTATCCCTAAATTATCAATAACTTTGTCAATAATTTTAGTTTAGGATAGATGAGATGTACCCACATTTTTTTATAAATTATTATTAAAAATAAATATATCCTTAAAGAATTATTTCTTTATTCCCAAGAATTTTTTTCCTCATTCCCAAGGATTTTACTTGTGTGTCCCAAAAGGCCCAAGTTTTAAGAGCCATCAACAACTTCAAAGAGTCGGTCGACAGTAAATTGTCAACTTAAAGGCTTATAAAGTTAGTTCAGATAGTCTTGCGAGTAGATCACAGCCCATAGGCACTACATGAGGTTAATGGGATGTTTTAAGGGCTCTTTACGAGGGGTTCCCGGTTTAATGGTTAGTGTGATGAGCGAGGTATGTGAGTCCCAGCTGCAATTGCAGAGGTATGGCTTAGTAGGGGCATAGTTTTTCGGAGTTTCTAGGTATACATCTAAATTGTATTTCCTTTTATTTGTGTTTACTTTTAATATAATTTGTCGGTGTCTCTACGTTTCGTATGTGAATTTTGATCACTGTGAAGATAATTAAAATCTGGATCGCCCACGCTGTTCCATCAATTATAATTATTGGGCCATAATCAGATTAACAGGCAGGTCGGTAATTGCAGTCTGATTATTGAATGGGTTAATACTGCTAATTATTACGCCGGTTTTAATTAATCCCAATTGAATTAATTGTTGCTGTTATTAATGTATGTACAGACGCCAGCACATTAAGTTACTACAATCTGTAAAAACGTATTTAATAGATTTTCAACTTTATCCCTAAATCAAAAGGTTTATAGTTGATTGGGAAAACTTTACAGTTTCGGGTAGCTTGATGTGCTGGCGTTTGTACCATAATCAGCCTATAATGCTCCCACTGCTGGGACACAGTCTCCTCTCTTCGGGCGGGAATGGGTTGTACTCTTCCACGTGGGCCCAGTGCGGGTTAGTAAATGTCATATGTCTTCGAATTTTTGGTTCTAGGACATGCCGGTTTGCTCACGATGTTTTCCTTCACCGTTTTGAGAGCAGTGGTGATGAAATTTTTTACACAAATTAAACTGCCTGCCTGGGTTCGAACCCATGATCTTCAACTCGTAAGTAAGTCGGGGCCGCTACCACTGGGCCACCACTGCTCTGCTCTGCGTTATTGATGCTAAATATAATAATTTAAATACACAGATTGTGTATTTTCTATCATTTTAGGAAAAATATTTTATATATAATATATTTTATTTTATTTATTTATTTATTTTATAGTAGGTAAGCTGTATAGCGGTTTGCCACGTCAGAACCGAGCTACGGCGCGGCGTAGCAAAGTGTTACAATTTCGTAGACTCTGCGTCATCAGTCTTATAACAGGGAAATCATTTGACACATATCAGAAGGCCAATTCCCGTAATTAAAAACGTTCAAAATCTAGTCGCAATCTGATCTCAGCGACAGTGAATGTCAAAAACTTAAAATGTAGGGAAATTAGAGGTATTTTTGACAGGACAAAATACCTTAAAATTATGAGAATTGCCCTCTTATGTCTAAGATATTATTGTACGCTTATAGATTTATAACGTCACGCCTATATTCCCCGAAGGATTAGGCAGAGTTGTAGTACTTACCCGGCCATTTTGCGTGGATGTTCCTCCTCTCTCCAAGAGGGAGTGGACTGTATTCCACCACGCGAGCTCAGTGCGGGTTAGTTGATGTCACATGTATTTTAATTTTCAGTGCCGGTTTCCTCTCGATGTTTTCCTTCAACGTTTTGAGAGCAGTGGTGATAAAACTATTTACACAAAGTAAAGTGCCTGCCTGGGTTCGAACCCACAACCTACAACTCGTAAGTCAGGGCCGATACTACTGGGCATCATGACTACTCTGGAAAGTGATCATGATAAGCAAAATAATTTATTGTACGCGCTTTCTACAGATAAAAAAATATAAACTTACCCACGTAAGTGTTCTTAATTAACTGAGCTGTCCATTTACCTAAAATGAAGAAAATAATGTCATTAATTATGATTCTCGTTTAGTTAATATTGCTCATGGATGATATACGAGTAAAAGGTAAATATAATTATGGCCTACCATTACGGAATATTATTTAAAACCTATAGAATAATACCTATTCATGAATACAGGTTAGGGAAGGGTTAGGTTTTCTTTTAGGTATTATTAGGAAACCTGCGCCTGCCAGGGCAGCGGGTTGTTCGAAAGAGATACCGTGGCTCCTGGCACAGGCAACTGAAGGAACACGGGTGGGTTTTAGTCAGTAAGAGTCTGACACTCCCTTCCGCTCCGCTTCCGCTTCCGCTTTTTTTTTTTTTTTTTTGTTTGGGTTATCATCAAACGTGGTCTTTTTAAAAAAAAAAAAAAGTTGGGAAACTGCCATAAGATTGTGTTTTGTTTTTAAACGTACCTAACTTAGTTTAATATCGTCTGTTGTTCGTGATGTATTCGGGCGACCCTCGTTATATGCCTTATTGTTCGTAGAAAGACTAGCATTACGTCCCTATGTAATACATGAAATGTTTCGGACCATTATGTATTTAACTCGGACAATGCTATTCGTAAATTATTTTACTAGAAGAATAAAATAACAAATTATTTTATTTTGAGAATTTATTGTCGAAATAGATTTTACATCAAAAAAGTAAGTTCACCTAACTTTTCTTGCCATTTCATTCATCTACAAACACATAAGTAACACAAATATAAAACGTCAAGTTCAACCGAAATTAAATGCGAATTCTCACAAAATACACTTCAAAATATTTATGCGCCGAAAATCTAATAACATTTTATTAAAAGTGTTACCCTCAAGAAAAAATTCTTAAGGAGGAAAAAGGTTTTCATAAAAACCCCTCCAATTTCACCACTAGTATTAAACTCGACCCCAAAAGCCTTTGTAATCTTAAATTGACGTTGGCAACTTCGAAATCATAAAACTTTGGGTTGCAAATCATCCTCACGCCCGGTCATGCGTTAGTGGGAACCTTTTTCGTCCCCAATTTCAACCCGTGACTTGCTCCACGTTGGGGCCAAATGGTTGCTGTGTGAGGGTTAAGGAACGGTGAAAGGGGTGAGTTTTGAGCGAGTTATAAGACGATGCCTTGCAAATATTGGCACAAAGTTTAAGGTTATAAGTAGAAAGATGAACTTTTGGAGTTCAAGATTGTTGCTGTATTAGAAAATCATTTAGGTATCTATTTATATATTTATAATCCCCCAAGTAGTGGGTCGGTTCTAAAACATGTCTTTATGAGTAGGTCCTTAATGAAATTCTAAATATTATCAACATAATAAACATTCTCGTAATTTTAAGAAAGGTCGCATTCTTGTATCAGTCCCAATCTGACAAAAATGCCTGTAATATGCCTGTTACTGTTACTGTTACTGTTAGCCTGCATCATCCCACTGCTGGGCTTTTTTTTTGCCCAGCAGTAATATGCCTACATTTTATTAAATTTTTTGACATGATTGTCGCTGAGATAAGATTGCGACTAGAATTGAGCGCTTTCAAATACGAGAATCAACCTTCCGATTCCATTTCGTGGGTTCAGTCCGGCAATGTTTTCCAATTTAATCTGTAGTTTTAGTTGTAGAAAAACATGTTTCTGCCAATACCTGCTTAAGTCTGCCGATATTTCTGTAGGACAGACGATAAATATTAAACTACAATATCGTAATCTTCTAACTTGCACTACCAACTGAAGGTGTACGGTCGGCATATTAAGGCGGTACGGAAATAAGCAACGTCCCCGTATCTCAGCCGTCTCGTGCTTGACCCGATTCTGGATTAAGCCAGTTCGTTAACCAGCACACAGCTGTGTCCCCTAAATGAATTAATAAGAAACAATAATTTAATTAAACAATTTTGTCTGAACAAAACATGTTGTTTTGGTTTTGACGCCTTTTTTGGAAGGGTTTAATGTGTTGAATAAAATTGAATATAATTTTTTTTGAGTTTGTGTGTTTCTTGTAAATTACTGGGACAATTTTGAAGGATACGGTTTATTGCGTGGGTTGACTGGGGGAAATTGGCCCTTTTGCCACTTCAAAGCGTTAAAGAGGACAAATTAAACTTCAATAGAATAAGAAGCGTGCCTCTGTCTGTTATTAACAAAACAACGCGATGAAGAATTCGCTTTCAGAGCAATGAATGGTAAATTAATTTTCCCAAAGCCCTTTTCACATGTGGATAATTTAAATTGCGAAATACATAAGTCTACGGAATAATAGGTACCTATAAATAGGTATTAAAAAAAAAAGGAACCTAAATAGAGCTTCTACATAATGTTATTTTACCCCTACTTTTTTTAACCATAATTTAAATGATAAATTAAGTATATTTATTTCTGTAAAGTGGTTAAAAATGTTTTTACAGATTTAGATACTTAATTATGTTGTAAAACTAGAGAGTTCGGTTTTACTAACTGACTGCTCTGAGAAGATAGATCGATACAAACTCAGAGGTCACAGTCTCTTTCAAAGTCGAGACATAATCTTGGTCAGGCCATATGAAGATCATGCAGGTTAAGGTCTTTTGAGGAAAAACCATACAGATTTGAGTAGACCTGTTCAGTCAGTGCACGAATTTGTCAGTAATCGTGTAGCTGAACTCAGAACTCAAGGAGCTCAAGGAGCTCAACGACTCTATGAACAGTACCAAAGAAAGTAAATTTGGCTAGGCCGAAGAAAATACTCAAAGATTATCAATAAAACTGAGAAAAAAAATTAACCACATAGTCCTCACATTCACAATAAATACAGTTCTCATAGAAAATGTAATAAAACAGAAATATACTTGGAACTAAATAATTTTTCCTAAGTGACTAAGTACAACACGTTACTAACGAAGAATACTTACATAAATTAGTTTGCAATTGATGAAGCCAAGGCACCAAGGTTTTCTAAAGTACTTGTAAAGTATCGTTCATAATGAAAAGGAAACATTTTTAAAGACGAGGCGTTGTTGTTCAGTGGCCTTATATGATATCTTATCCTGTAGCCACGAGCATCAAGCTTAAGCGACACGTGTCTTCCGACAGAGACTGAGGAGAAAACAAATGAAAGAAGTTGTTTTGATCATGCCAAATCTCACCGCGACGTGACTTGCGGAGCGACAGACTTAAAAAGGCGACGCGCGCGCGGGTCGCTGGACGCAAGTCGCATCGCTTCAGATCGTGAACGAGGCCTTAGAGAAAAATATATTGCGTACTGGGTTATGCTTTGTCGTTCAGAGGATGCCATGAGTCAAGGATTATGTCAGGAAGAAAAATTTTACTAACTTCCTGAGTGCAAGTATTAAAAAGTTTTGTCTAGGGCATAAACCAAGAGTATGCGGAAAACGAATAAGTAAAAGTATGAAGGGACATAAGTGGTTAAATCAGCTAAAAGTATTAGTAAAATGTTTGATTTGATTTTTGAGAACAGCTTCTAGAATTTATACTAAATCATAAAATGCATGCTTGAATATTATTATTTTAGAAATAATCCCACTGTCACCTTAAATTACACCGACAGGTAAAAACCCAACGGTCTTTTCCCGGACACTTCACAGCTTAGAAAATCCAGATTTTTAAAACCTGCTCAGTAAAAACAGTAGCAGCTGAAATCATAGTCCTTTACAAGTACTAACGAGCGCCCAACTCTTTGCTCAACAGAATAGTACAGAAGGTCAACTTGGTCGACACATAATTATGGACACGCTTCACGGTCACGAGAGCCCGTTCTATTACCTCCCGTCGCTCCGCAAGTCGCGTCGCGGTGACTTGTTGCATGCTCTGCGACTTGGAACAACTTCTTTCATTGGTTTTCTCTGCAGTCGCTGTCGCAAGACGCGTGTCTCTTAAGCGTGTCGCTCGTGGGCACACGGATAGACACGCATTTACGACGATCTAGGTCTATCTCGGTCAAATGCCAGTCGCGAGACTGCTTGCACTCGCCGTACTTGAAGCGTGCTGTGATATCTGCGTGCGTTGTCGTTCACTGTATGGAGCGAACCTTCTCTACCTATCTATTTTGTGGCATAACCCTCGCTATAATCCAGGAAAGCGTTAGAATAAAAGAGGAAAAACAACGTTAAAACCCTAGGGACTCTATTTTTTAGTTTCGTATGAAAAACAATGCTAATGGTGAGATCTGTCGCATTTCAGTTTTTTATGCTTTTTATATAATAAGACATAAAGGAATATTTTTTTGGAAAAGTTTGACCTTGTAGAAGTTTTGTATGTAGGTATACACTGTGTAATTATTTATTTCTAAAGCTCGGGAATAATATTTATATTTACGCCCGGACATTGTTTTGTCGACCAATAATTGCTTTACCACCATTAGGTTAAAAATATGACTTGCACATCATAAAACGATAAGGCCTTCTTGTCTTTATGACTGTTAGATAATTTCAACCTTAATAAAGTTTCAATTCACGGGAGCTGTAAGTTGTCAAGAGTGGTACACCAATTATGAGGTCAAAAATACTACAATCTTGATAAACGTACATAATAATATTATTTAATTTTGGTGTTTAAGTAATTCTCAATGATTACCTTTTCTAAAATAGCGGGAATAGCCAACTGGTCCGACGTGCGTCGGTTTTTACTTAGCCACGAGTTATACAGGGTGAAATTGAAAACATGCGACCAATCGAATTGGGATATTGTACATGAGTACAATATCCCAATTCGATCCCAATATATATTCGATCAATTTGGTCATCAATGTCATCATTATGAACAACTTTTACTATGGGACCAAGCCTAAAATCGCGATTAAAAAATCAGCCGTTCCCTACATTTATGTCCGCATAACTCGTCAAAATGTAGGGAACAGCAGATTTTTTTTTGCGATTTTAGGTTTAGTCCCATAGTAAAAGTTGTTCATAATAATGAGTACAATCTCCCATTTCGATTTGTCGCATGTTTTCAGTTTCACCCTGTATAACCTATCAACCTACTTTTACTTATTATATAATTGCTTACAAGTATCTAAATTACGCAACATGTAAGGAAAAAGTCTAACTGAAACACTATACGGGTCGTGTTTGTTTAAAACCCGCAACTTTAATCAAGATTGGAATATTCATCGATAGACCACAAGATATTAAATGTCAAAGTTAAGATCCGCTGATCAGTTTCCGTACCTTTGATATTAGATCTAATCCGACTACAAAGACTGTGATAACCAGTTTTACCCGCCTTGTTAATTGAGGGAGGTTATGTTTATAAAGGACTTTAAAATTATGAGGTGATAAGTTATGTACCTATAAAATACTTTGTAACAGGTACGTCATGTGAAGGACTAAGAAAAATGCCGTGAGGAAAGTTATGAGTAAGAATGAGGATGGCTATAAGAGAAGGGGAATACCAAAGAAACGATGGATGGACTGTACATGCTGTAAATATAATATAAGGAGTGTTAACAATATTGTGGCCCACTACATTATCCGCATATTACAAACAAAAATGGTAATAAGTGCCACTAGATGAACAATAAAATGAATAAATCATTATTACGTAATAATAATACAATAAAAAATAATAAGAAGAAGAACAATAAAAGACATAACAGAATAACAATAAGCAAAAATAGAAATATAAAAAAAAATATGGGTAGTAAGGAGGTGACTATATACTAATAGAGAAGTAGGTATGAAAGTACAAGACATTAACAGAGATAGAAAATTACTTTGCAACAGCAACGGGCTTCAGTGATACCGGAAAATATCTAAGAAAAAAGCACAATACGAATTGTATTTTACGACATTGTCAGTCTCTGGGTTCCCATGAAAAAAGTCAAATGTTATCCCATACTAACGTTTTGGCGATGGAAGGTGTGAAAGATGATATGGCTAAAAACTGGATGACTACTCAGATGACGGCTAATAGAGATGAATAGAAAGAGAACACAATCTTAAACCCCATAAAATTTTAAATATGTGCAGGACTGAGCATGATGACAAAAATTTGGGTCTTAAAACTGAATGACTGCCCACAATAAGTTAACAAACTCATTTAATCTTCAACTACATTACTTTGGCAGACAATGCTTTTAATATACTTTTTTCACGATATATAGATTTCCTTTCAACGTCTAGAGCTCATAAAGGTATTGCCGTAAAAATTTTATTAAGCTTGCACTCCAGCGGATTAGCTGGGCGATTAATAAAGCGCTCTTTACCTCTTACCCCATCTTATGACTTTGAAGAGTAAGGCTTTGCCTCTGCATGCGATGTATACCATTGTATTGCTTTTTAATAGACACTCCCTTAGCCCGGGTACAAACGAGCGTTTTTTCCCTGCCGCGTTTTTTTCGCGCACTAGTTTATCGATTAGCGCACTGCTTAGCGACGAGAGTTAAAAATCCAACAGTGTGCTTTTTTGCCGCGCTGCAATGCGCTTTATTAGATTCTCAATGGTCGGCTCAAGACGGAGAGTTGAAAATACAGTGCACGATCAAATCCCACCGCGATATTTTTACGAGCGAACGTGGGCTTAAAGAGATTGTAGATTATTTAGTTCGACTTAAGAAACTTGGTTGCATGAAGAAATTTTGTAAATGCATAATTTTTAAATTATAATAAGTACCTACTATAGCCGTTAATCATAAAACCTGAACATTATTTTAGTTTAATCATTATTTTTTAATAACCCTGTTCAGTTTTACAGTAAGCACAAAGACTTATTGGAATATTTATTTTAATCCAAAATTAACGGGAAAAATTAAGCAGTGTTACTTAATGAAGAAAGCAAACTTCTCTTTCTTTATTTACTATTCAAACCATACATAATTTTTTGTTGTTACAATTTTATTCGCCAAACTTCCTAGAATGGAACTGTGGTTTCTGTATCCTAATTGCGTCCCTATAAATCTGAGTAATTTTGAAGGATCCATTCCTTCATATCGACGGTTAAGAGGAAATAGGGTATAGGCGACAAAAAATGAAATGTTCAGGAGAGCCGTTTAAAGTTTTAAATTTTAGAAAAACTGACGTATTTTGTCATTTATGAATTTATTTGCTAGGGCATATACGCCAAAAAAGTCATCGTAGAACCACGGGAGTAAGCGCATTCGAAAGAGCGGAAAATTTTACGTAGGATGGCATATATAACTAATTTTTGACCAAAATGTCGCTTATACGCCCTACTTCCTTTTTACCGTCGATATTATGTTCAAAAACATTCATTTCAACAACGTAATCAACGAAATAAATGTTGTAGAACTGTAAAAATGAATTGAAATAAAGCCATTGATAATGACACAATAACCCCGCTGCGTGGACCCCCACAGGAATTAGATTTTACGTAAAACACGACTGAGCTTTTCTCATCGAGAATTTGTTTTACTCAAAGTCGATTCATCTTCTAAGAACACCACAGAAGCAATTAATTTTGCAAAAGTTTCAAAAGTCAAATATTTTTCTTTGGAGACCAACCTTTCCAACTTTGAAAAATAAACTTTATTAGATACTTATTAACTTTTGGATTAAAATAAACGTATAACGATAGGTATGAGCTGCAAAGCGATATTCCTATTTTTAACCCCCGACGCAAATTAAGGGGTTATTATAAGTTTTTATTAATTAGCTTTCGAAAGTACGATTAGTATTTTCATGAAACAATTTCATGTCAGTAAAGTAAGCAATCTATCCACATCTTGTGCACTAGATGTTGATAGCAAATATAGTACACACGACGACATATAAGGCTATAACATTTAAAGTTTGCTGACCTCGCATTGTTTAGACTTTTCGAACAATAAGAAGTATAATATGCTTATACTGAAAATGTATAGCTTCCTAATATCGCCGACTAAATCCATGGATAACAGAGTCATTATACCTTTGGAAGTATATACTAATTAAGGCAATATAATCTTTCGACTTGTCAGCTTGTGCAGCAGTAAATATTTAGTGCTAAAATAAGAACTGTTCATACCTTTTCCAATCTATGTTGGGGTCGGCTTCCAGTCTAACCAAATGCAGCTGAATACCAGTATTTTACATAAAGCGACTGCCTATCCGAACTCCACAACCCAGTTACTAGGTAACACGATACCCCTTAGTTAGACTGGTGGTGAAACTTTTGTTCTTCTGACTACGAGTAAGGACTGTCAAAGATTTACGAATGACAGCCAGGACCAACAGCTTAACATGCTTTCCGAGGCACGGGATCATGGCATTTACGTACATAAATAGTTCAGAAAATTGCATAAAACACAACAAAAAAGTGTATTTTCACACTACAATTATCTTAATCACTATCGCCTAGCTCTCTCTACATCACTTTCTCATTATAAAGCCTGTTTATAAACGACGCTGGACTTTCTTGTCAGTTAATTAAACTGAAGCCTGTGTGAGTGGCTGCCATTATAACGTTCATAAATCTTCACAATACCGCAATAAAGTGGTTGGCAGACTTGTATAGACACTTAAAGGCTTATGGTTAGTGATAAAGTCTTAGTGGGTTAGACATTAAAATTTTGTTTGAAGGTGTATTTGAATTAGGTCTGTTTATTGTTGGTTGCGAGATTTTTGAGTGTATAATAATGTTATTTACCTGTTAATATCTAAGAGTAGGGCAGGGACCTCTTATAATTAATACAAAATATGACCGGCGTCGATGAGGAGTCCTTTGATCATTCCGTTTAAGCGATTTCAGACGTTAAAGGCCCTGATCCAGCACCAACGCTTCTTAGTTTTAAGACTTTATTCAAAACTATGGTGATACTTGTTCTAGTTGTCGCAAAAATTTAAACCATAATGCTGTACATTATAGTTGTATTTTCGATACCAAAATCGTTCGAATTTACGTCGCGTCTCTGGACTCTACCCAATTTATTCTTTTTTATAAGACAGATGTAATCTGAGTTAAACTAAGAAGTTGATTTAATTTGAACGTCGCGTCGTCGGTTAAACGTCAGTGCAAAACAATATTCGGTAATATAACCCTGTTAGAGGTAAGGACAGCCTAAGGCGTTATTAATAATATTCTTGTACGAGTAAGTATCAGTTACCCTTTTTTACAGAATATATTGGCTACAAATCCTACCAATTACAATAAACAATCACCAATCAATCAAGGTCACCATTAGTGGCAACTAAACGCATTAATCGGTGACTTGAATTAACGCGTTAGGGACTCCGGGGTATCAACGAACCCATCGGTCAGTTATACCACAGTGTAAATACTGACAGTGGTTAAATGGGAAAGTTTTCGAGTGGTAGGAGTAGGCGACTTACGAGTTGTAGGTCGTAAGTTCGAACCCTGACAGACGTTTGACTTTGTGTAAATTATTTTTTCTTCACCACTATTGCTGTCAAAACGGTAAAGAAAAACATCGTGAGGAAACCGGCATATCCTAAAACCAAAAATTCGAAGTTATTGTGATATCTATCAGCCCACACTGGGTTTGCGTGGTGGATTACAGCCTACTTCCTCTCACAGAAAGGTGGCCTGTGTCCCAGCAGTGGGAACATTACAGACTGATTATTTATGCTTATGCTAGAAGTGGGCGGAGCTTATATCCCGCACTGGCATAAGTAGTTCGGGACATAGTAGGAAATCGTGTAGTCAGGGAAATTGATTGTTTATGAAATTATCGTTCTATAGCCGTTCCATACATCTGCCAAAGCATGACGGTTATGATTTGAATATCCAGGGATTTTTTATTTAATTTAATTATTTGTCAATTTGATAAACAATTAATTTTCATGACTTAAAAACTGGACAATTCGCAGGTTGTTCTTCCAAATGTATGGCCAATGAACTACTGTAATTAGTTACACTGTGGTCTTGGCCCGGCGATCTATCGTGCTAATTTGTAGCCACTTACACGGATTGGATTCCGAATTACAGCCCAGAGGTTTGTCTAGCCGTTAGTCTAAATTATGATTCAAATACACTTAATCGTTTTGTGGATGAACTTCTAAAGGACGACCATTTTTTTTAATGGCAGGTGATTAATATTGATTTTGTTAATAAAAACTAGTTGTTCTAAGTGGTCAGATAGCTGTGCTGCTGGAGAGTTTGTTGCGCCACTTTTTCTTCCTTGCTGAAGCAGTAGCAAGTGGTGAAGGGCAGGCGTTTTGGCGGACTGCCTTATTTAATATAATCTTGTAAGACGAAGGAGACTAGTCTCCACGACACAAGGAATCCTAGTGTGGAGGCTAGTGCTATTCAACTATTGTATGTGTTTTTCTGAACAATAAAGTTATTTATTATTTATTTATTATTATTTAATTCATTGCTTCATATGTTTGATAAAGTCTGCTCAACAACGTACCTAAATAACGCAATGAATGTTGTTAAACTGTCAAAATAAAAGTCATTGCTGCTGATAGGCGATTGCCTTTCAGAATCGTCTACTGAATCGATTTTTGACATTTTTAATAATAGGTAATTTCTCATTCCAAAAAATATTAAAACTACGTAAATTACAGCCATGGTTCCGCTGTACAGTCAAAATAAACCAAAATGGACGAAGTACCTTCTATGCTAGAGCCCTTATGCATGTGCGACCGTGTGCGTGCATAGATTTGTAATGTGACCACAATTTATTCAATTTTCTAATTTAATAAATAAATATTTTTTTTATAGTAATTATTACATAATATTCTAATTGGGGTATTTGGTGGTGTGCGTTAATTGCGGGACATGTTTTGTAGATAGTTACTGGTTAGGCCTGCAGCTTGTAATCTTGCTCTATAATGCGCCGCTGAAGGCCCAAGATACCATGAAATGATCGGGTGTCTAATGAACAGCATTGAAGACGTAATTAGCATAAATTAGATTTACAGATTATCTAATTGTTTCTGCGTATAAACGCGGTTAAATGCTGAGAAGAATTTGGTATCGATAATTTCACGAACAGAGCAGTGGTGGCTCAGTGGCAACAGCCCCAACTCGTAAGTGGTCTTAAGTTCGAACCCCGGCAGGCGCTTTACTTTGTGTAAATAATTTAATCACCACTGCTCTCAAAACGGTGAAGGAAAACATCTTGAGGATACCGGCATGTCCTAGGACAGAAAATTCGAAAACATGACATCTACCAACCCGCACTGGGCCCGCGTGGTGGATTAAAGCCCACTCCCTCTGGAAGAGAGGAGGCCTGTGTCTCCGCAGTACACGCTAATAAGAAGTGGGAACATTATAGGCTGATTATGAAATTTCATGAACCGGTACCGGAAGACGTAGCGTTGGAGGGCGTCCCACAAGGTGGACCGATGACCTGGTGAAGGCCGCAGGAATCCGCAGGAAGCGAGAAGCACAGAACCGGTCGAAATGGCGGTGCTTGGGGGAGGCGTGTGTCCAGCAGTGGACGCTTTTCTGCTGAAACGATGATGATGAGTTTCATAGACGAGCTGTGATTATTAACTGCGTGCAACAATGTTGTGTGTAGGTACAGGATATATTTGAGACCGCCCGCGACTTCGTCCGCGTGAAATTTCTTGTTCCCCCAATCCACCTCGTCGCATCGCATCATTTGCCCGCGCTATGACTTCGTTTTCGCTTATAAGCGTTTTATATGACTTTTTTTCATTTTGCTCCGCTCCTAAGAGTTATAGCGTGATGTTTATTAGCATATTGATTTTCTCCAACAATTGCAAAAAGAATTTTTCAAATCCGACTGGTTGTTCCAAAGATTACCCCTTACATACAAACTTACAAACTACCTCTTTATAATATTAAGTATATAAGATGGGGACAGGGTGTTGTGGCGCAGCATGAGAGGCATATTATGTCCAGCAGTGGACTGCAATAGGCTAAGTTGATTTTGATTGAATATTAAATATAGATTAGATTTGCCTTGGTCTACTATAAGATATAAGTACGTGCTAAATAATAAAGAATCATTTGAATATGAACAACTTCATTCCTGCTAAGTATAAAAATCAAAAGGGATCCTAACCAAACACACCTTAACTATTAAATAAATTCTTACAAATGCAACTAAAACATATCGTCCGACAAAATCCGTAACGGTATTTCGTTTCAAATTTTCAACACATTCCAACTTCCAGTGACGTAGCGTCCCTTCATTGGTCCATACAAATTGTATCGAAAGCTGATTGACTATGACGTCAATATTGTTCCGCTGTCAGCTATTCTTGAAAGGAGGCACGTAAAGTGTCTTATCCTCCCGTTTCCGATGCCTGAAGGACTTTTATGTATGTTCGAGTCGATATTTCTTATTTGCTTGGGACTAAGGAAGATGGTAATTTAATAATGATCAGTAGATTCTGACCTTCTTGAGTTTTTTGCTGAGAAAATTGTTTTACTAGGTACTCACTGTTTTAACTTTTATTTCTGTCTTGGTAGGTGGTTATTTATTACAGAGTATAAAAATATGTACACTGGATAAACTTCTTATACTAAATTAACTTACAAATTATTAAAATTAAATTACAATAACCTAACCTGACTATAACTATTAACAAACTAATAGCGGCGTCAAAAAATTTCTCCGCCTCGCTGTCGTCTGGTGACATATTATCTACCCAAGAGATTGGCGGTATTGCCACGTTCTATGTCAATGCTTAGCCTCTGGCTAAAGTAAAGGCCAGCACTTGGGTCACGGGAAGTGTCGTGAACCAGCCGCGGTTGGAGATTTCGTTGAACAAACCATGAGCAATCGGACCCCACGGCTCGAGGGTTTCAACTCCAAATGGCTCAAAAATATAATTCTCCTACTATACTTAATAGTTTCTTTTCTTATTCTTTCATTTATTTTCATCGCTTGACGCTTTCCGCAGCCGCAGCAGCAGCGCCAGCACAGCACGCCGAGCCAGGAAGATGGGATGACGCAAGAGTCACACTAAAGGCCTGCCCACCTTCCATGGAAATAAAAACATGCCGTCCAGTCTCTTGCCACCTAGAAAAGAAGTAGGTAATTGAGCTTTATATATGGAAGTATGGAGAGTGAAAGTCAATTCTCGTTAATTTGGCGTGTCTTATCAACCTAAATAGTCATTGTTTGCGAAAACAGTTACGTTCAAACCAAAATTGGAATATACCTACTAGTACACTTAAATTGGTTGGGTTCACATCAATTCCAAAATATTGAAACTTTAATTGATATAAAACTGCTTGCCAAAGACTCTCTCGCATCACAATCTCCACAGATTTGCGTTGACTGTCCCCAGGTATCATATACATTAGCTATCCGTTTAATACTATGAGAAGCTGATGTTATAGTCTACAAAAAACTTAAAAATGTCATAAAATAATTCATCATCATCATCATTTCAGTCCGGAATCACCTCTATATAGGCCTCCCCTTTCTTCGTATTTTCCGGTTCCATGCGTCTCTCATCCAGGTATAATAATTAATATAAAGCATTCTGAATCTTAATAAGTTCTTCATAAAATTAACCATATATGACTTTGAGTCCCATTAATCAAGAAACCCTTCAACATGACACACAAACGCGCCTAATTATCAACTCCCTTCATACCAAATGAAGCGCATAATCTTTTGTACGGAACCCCCCATTATACAAGGTGTTCACACTCGACCGATCCTTGTTTGGTTACAAGCCCGCCTTTTGTATTACCGAGGATTTAAATAAAGGCGCGGCTCCACAGCAGCCTATGGCTAAGCTACGCATGTGTATTTAGCTTCGTTTTAGATGACAAGGTAGACAGCATAGTCGTCCATTGCGACCCAACCGCCACGCTACGCAAGGATGTGTGGCTGGCAAACAATTGAACCGCTCAGATTACGTGGCAAACTTCTCCGTGCATATCTTAACCTACAGTTTCCTAGAAAAGCTTTGACCGTACATAATGATAGTCTTAAAAATGATGACACGGCAAAGATTTATCGTTGGACACGTCTTACCGCGTGAAAAGATAGTCGCGTTTCTGTTTTGTTTTGACACCTCTGGCACACAATGACGCAGTGACTTGACTTGATTGTCATGGAAACGCTATATAACAATATGTGAGCTCACTCTTCTCAGTATGTACACCATTTCGCGTGACTATGTACGGTTAGGGTATATAGCAACTTGAATCTTTGGGCAGCGGAGTTTCACTTTACGGTGTCAAAAACGCTTTCTAGGAAAACACCAACTTAAAAGAAACCGTAGCTTTACGTAGCAGTGGACGGTCGACTTAATGCCTCGACATATATGTAAAAGGTAGCTTTTATTGCAAATGGACAAAGTAAAAAGACTGTATAATGCCCCTTGGGGACTATTGTTGTCTTTTTAATGATGACTATGGTGAAAAGAGGGAAGGTAAATGTTCTGTCTTGTTATCGAAATAATATTGTTGTTCATTTGTTTTGTTATTTGATAAAGCAACGGTCATTCATGAATCGGTTGATGAAATCGATCAGCTATAAATACAGATTATTTTAAAACAGGCACTTGTCACTTTTGAATACTAAGAGAATATTTTGTGAACAAAACTGTAATAAGATGTAAAAAAGCCCTTTAGTTTAAAAAAAACTGCCTGAATTTTAACATTTACTTAATCTCAACAAGAAAATTATTTTTCTGGGCAAAAACAAAGTCTTCATGAAGTAGGTTGTACTTCGCAAGGCAGCTATGTTTTAATAACGCTTTTTGTGCGGGCTTTAATTCCAGCTATATTTTAGTAAGAACATAACATAAAAGTAAAAATAAAGAGCCTACGAAAACCCTAAACTGATAAAGTGTCATTATACGTAACGGGCAAGTTACTAAGCGTTAGTCCCAGTTTATCGTACAGAGACCGACATAAAGACTGCCTAAATGACGCCTGACGGACATAAGGTCCTTGAACCCTCCTTAAAAGGCAGAAATTTGAGACAGTGAACTCTGTGAAGTGAGATTACGTGGGTTACTTCGAGTTCAAACCAGGGTGTCTCAATGTGACTTTTAAATGTGTCGTTGTGAATCGGACTCCTTAAAAGGTTCTTGTTTGTGCATAGTCTGATGATTAATTAGTCTTTCTACATCGTTCTCACATGTATTATTTCAACATGAATGATTTTACCAATATTTTTGATTTAAAACTGAATAATTTTTACCACAGTATAAACAGCAAATAGTACGAACAGTAAATAGCTTTGCATTTACTGTTCGGGCCGATGCGAGACGAGAATACATTTCGGCAGATAACAAATATATATATACCTACATAGTTTTTTCAAAACATTTCAGGACAAAACATTTTAGGAATTTGAGATTTTGTAACTTTTTATTTAATTTGGAAATTTTAATGTAAACTAAATATTATTATAATTGACACTGATGGAAGGGTAGATGAATGTCTAAACGTTTGATGAGAATATCTGCACTTTTCTATGCCTCGCTCTCTAGTCTTTATTAGTGTGTGTGCTGTTATCACTGACCTCTATTATGCTTGTTTAATAGAGGTCAGTGGCTGTTATATACTAAAATAAAGACAGATAGTTTTGTTTTCTTTTTAGCCGTCAAATAGATGTGCATTTGTTATGATGTTTGTCATCGTCAATAAAAATGATTGTACTATTATGTTTTTCTGTTATATTTGCTAATTAAAGCTATTTATTATAATATAGATTTTGAATAGATTTAGAATTTGTTTACAGTACGTAGGTATACGTTTTGTTCTATTACATTACGTTATGACTCTCTATTTACAAAATAATTTAAGTTTCAATTAATCGTTCTTTATTTCATTAATCACACGCTGTAACATTCTGAAAGCAATTCGATCAATCCAGCAATTTGAATTTAACCAAGAATATTGCATACCGTTACCGATTATTTGAAATAACCGTCTGCACTCTAGTGAGTCGAATCACGCGATATTATAATGCCATCGAATGCAGCAACGATTTAACTCACTAGATTTGCCCTCACCGTAAGCACTTAGGTACGCCAAAAAGTGTCCACACTGAGAAGAGTGAACTGACACATTCTTAAATAAAAAAAAGAAAGAAAATAAATTAGTTTGAACCAGATTAAGGCACACAATATTCACACAAAAACAAAAGACAGAAAAAAATACTCTTAATGCCATGACAATCAAGTCAAGTCACGGCGTCATTGTGTGTCAGAGCTGTCAAAGCGAAACAGAAACGCGACTGTCTTTTGATGCAGTAGAGCGAATCTAACGATTTATATCTATGGACTGCAAGTGATTGCTCAAAGATGCTTATATTTTGCATAGAAATAGCTCCATTACAAACAAAATAAGGCTACTGCAAGCAATTTTGTCAGTCCGATGCTACGGCTGAAAAAAAGACGGTTGTTTTGATAAAAACAGTTGTCTATGTAGGTGGACATCCATTTGAGAGGGGTAATGGAATTTTGACTCGCTTTTGGAACTGAGTATGGAAGTGATCACTAGCACAGTGTATCAATCGATTTTCGTGATGGTAAAGGTTGATTATTCTGTGAAATTTTCTTTGAGTTGTAATGAATTTCATGCAATGTAAATGTAAAAAATGAAATAGACTTTCCGGAAGTGTATTTTTGCATGTTGTGGCTTCATCGTTTTCAGTTCTATTTAGACAAACTAGAAAGTTTTTTCAATCATGTAATCAATTTGCTTGATGACAGTTTTCTTAGTTTTACAGTGACTGGTTACGGCGCGGTAAGAAGTAAATATTAAAAAAATCGACAATAGCGCAACTCGGTTACAAATAAGGTTCAAAATAGAGATGCGTTTGATAGTTGAATCGAATGATCACAAAAATAAAAATAATTTTGCAGTTTCAATTAGGTATATTAAATAAAAAATTAATACCCAGCTCAGTGGAATAATATTCAGGTATTTCTTAAGATGATTAAATTCCCTTTAATATCGTTACTTAAATAAAATATGATAGTTTACAAATTGAGCTCTGTCTTACGATTGTTTTATCATACTACTTTAGTTTTATGAAACATTTTTCAATAAATCTTTTCATTGAACATTTGACAATACACTAAATTATTTTCTGACTCGTGATATGTACAATACGCCTTATCTGTGCGACAAAAATCTGAACGTTACGTTTGGGCAGCGCCTTAATTCAAACCAGTCGTTACTGAACCGTCATTAGAGAATCAATTATGTGCCTGTAATAATAATTGTAGTGTGATAAAATCATACTTGGGAAGAATTAACTAGAATCAAATTACCTAGAGCAAAGAGTTCCGGAGGTCAGTCGGCAGTTGTGTTTATTTACGGTTTTTATTATGAGTATTTAATGTTTCGGTTAATCAGTACAAATCTGTTGCTATAGTGGCTAAATAATAACAGCCGCACAGGTCGATCGATCAGGTTAAGCTACGCTTACCGCTGTTGGTCTGCGGATGGGTGACCATCTCTCCGTGCCTCGGAAACCACGTTCAGCCGTTGGTCCCAGCTGGCATTCGTGGATCTTTGACAGTCGTTACGGGTAGTCAGACGCCCGAAAGTCTGACAACCAGTCTTACCAAGGTGCAAGGGGTATCGTATTACCCATTAAGTGGGTTGTGGAAGGCAGATAGGCAGTCGCTCCATGTAAAATGCTGGTATACAGCTGCATCCGGTACGACTGGAAGCCGACCATAAGATAGTTGGAAAAATGGTGATGATGATGTTGCTTTAGTGGTAATCAGCTCTGGTAACAGGGTAGAAAGAATTAAATTTAAATATTTAATGCAAGGTGGGACAAAAGTAATAGCATAATATGAATGGCATATGGCTGGAAAAAAAATGACAATAAGTGATATCTTTAATGTTGGCTTTCAAGACTTGCAAGGCTTGTGGTATGTTGTGGTAAACGCAAGATTTAAAAATGTCCTATAATGAAAGAAGTTTGGTGATTTGGCCGACCAGTTCAAATCGCCAAAACGTTAGATCACACGGCACCGGATGAGCTCTGAGCATAAGCTATGTCAAATTCTCTATCTGTCTCCAACATATTTGTGTCAAATCACAATGGCATTAGCAAAAATTATGGCACATTCACGTTATGATATTATTTTTGCCCTGCCCTGTATTTCTAATCTCACACAGAAATAGGTACAGACAATAAAGGTGTTATAAAGGTGTGGTGGTGGGGTGTTGTTGGTGGTGGTGGTGTGGTGGTGGTCTTTGACAGTCGTTACGGGTAGTCAGAAGCCCGAAAGTCTGACAACCAGTCTTACCAAGGGGTATCGTATTACCCAGTAACTGAGTTGTGGAGGTCAGATAGGCAGTCGCTCCATGTAAAATACTGGTATTTCAGCTGCATCCGGTTAGACTGGAAGCCGACCCCAACATAGTTGGGAAAATGATAGGCAGATGATGAATAAAGGTGTTACATCCCTGAAAGAACTCATTGACAAGGATTTCTATAAATAATATAAGGTACTATTAAGATAGCATATTTATACAAATTAATCAAACTCATTTACGTCATATAATAAATAGGTTATAATGAGACAAAGATCGAGATTATGACGAGAAAGATAAAATATAATTTATTATAAATTACGAACATTAGTCTCCAAATTAACGCATAGAAAGTGATTAGATACAATTAATTACCTCACAGGTTGTTCTCACCCAAATAACGTACGATACAATTTTCAACATGCCATACAATTTTGACACTTATTGCTGACAGCCTACGGACGGTTTCGAATACCCGTTAATCACAATAAGGTGGTGACATTTTGATGGTATAGGTAGTGCATACCAAACAAAATCAATTTGGGATTCTATTTTGTAAGACATAAGGTGTAATTCAGGTTGTAAAGTTGTAGGTGTTAGGAATGGTGGAGTTAATTTGGCGTACGGTTGTGCATAGTTGGCCGTAGTACAAATTACTATAGGAATTGTTCTACTTAAAGTGGTTTGTACACATTTAGCGGGAGTGTGGGCGTAATGTGGTAATGCAATGCTGGAGTTAGGAGCGAATTTAGCTGTTGCGGTTAGTCAGTTCAAAACTATGTCTTTTTCCTCGTTTGGCCATTTAAATCTTTGCTTGTCATCGGATTATTAAAGAGATTAAAAGATCTTAATGGGTAACAGAGTCATAGATGGTTTTGGTGAATAGAGCGCGAGAGTGAGACCAAAGAAATGATGAATCTTGTAATGGCACGAATGAGATTTCTCATAGTAATGGTTGGTCAAACATCCACGAACCGATCGCGACAAACGTAGCTTAACCTTCAATCGCCCTGTGCCGTTGTTAATATTTAGCCACGAGCCACTGTCCTATACACATAACCCTATATCTACATAACATCCCATGAGACGGGGGGCGGAATTCCAATTCCAATCTATAATTGAGACAGAAAAATCCAATTATTTTGCTTATCCGCTCTGTAAATCGAAGTTGGGACAGCACGGGTCGTACTAGCTAGTCAAGCGGAAGACTAATTCCTTTTAGCAAAGCAAATCTTGACCGGTATTTCAAAAAACCTTATTATTAAGAAAGTTTGGGATAACTAAATAAGCCCTTATTTTTTTTTTTTAAGTAAAAGCCTGACAAGTTATGTTGCCAAGGGGGTTTTATGTAATAACTCAATTATGCAACTTAGATAAACAGTCACTACTTGTAAAATACTGATAATCAGCTGATTCCAGTTAGACTGGAAGCCGACCCCAACATAGTTGGGAAAAGGAATGGATCAAACTGTGGAATGTGACGCAAAAATATTAAGTTTTTCATAATTATTTTGTAAAACTTATTACCAAGATGATATCATATTTCGTTATAAATTAATTCTCTTGTTTATTTAACACAAGTAACCATTAGAACATAATTAATTTCTCTCAGAGAGCAGATGATGATTATGAGGATGTAACATTATAAACTAAGAAAACCGTTTCTGAACCCAAGAGCGAACCTCGACGGAACGGCAGCAGGGTGTGGGTAGCTGTGTCATAAACTATCATTTTAGTCTTGTTAAAACACAGGGTTTAAGTCAGTTACTAAGCACTAGATTAAAACTAGGAGATACCTGTAACTGAGAAATACTTATTTTCTAATTTGAAATCTAGTCGCAACCTCATCTCAGCGACAATCAATTTTAAAACCTTGTCAAAAATGTAGGGATTTTGGAGGTATTTTTGACAGACTGAGACTGAATCCGACTGTTAGGTTTTTAAAATTACGAGAATCTCTCCTCTGATTCGTAATCATATGGTAGTAGCAGCAGAAAATAAGCCAATTTTAAACTTTTTAATATTAAATCTTGTTTTCAATTATTTTTTTTTGTAATACTGAGCGTTTAGTTTTCAACGCGTTAAATGTTTGTAATGTACCTTTTATTTCTGCAGAATAAAGGTCATAATCTCCACTTAAAATCAAAAATACACTCCATCTCAGAAACCCATAGATATTCTTATGAAAATACTTTGAATATTACTCATTTTGACAGCGTCTTATCGCCACGTGGGCACGCCCGAAACTCAGCGATTTCGAGATGCCTGGCCCACCGCCCGACATTTCTTGGCAGTCTGTGTCTTCTTTACTTAGCAACACTCTGTGGTTTGATATATAATTATGTAGAAGTACCTACATTGTGTTTTGAATTTAAAGTGTTTTATTGAAAGTCAAAACTATGTTTGTTTCAAAGCCTAAGCATAAAAGTTAGAATAAAATTTTGCTGCCATAAAAATTATATTTTATGAATTTTAAAACTATATTTTATTGTAATTATGTGGTATACAAAGGTATAATGTTATAGGGTGGCAGGGTGACAGGGTGGCAGGGACATCAAAACAATACTTAAGTATGGAGCAGCTATTTGTTTTTTTAAATCAAAATGTGATCAAAATGTATGGAACGGCAATTTTTTTTTTAAACTGGCGAAAAATTTTAATGCATTGGGGTTGTACTGAATTCAACAATAGCATGTTGCACGTCGATATCCCCGGCACTTTAAACATAAACCCTGGGTAATGCAAAATATTGACTTATTAGTCAATTCGTATGAATTACGCGCCCGAAACGGGCGAAGCGCAGTATAGAAAAAGGTTACTAGCGTTTAGAAATGATAAGACTTAATTATTATAAAACGTGAAAAATTTTCCATACAATTCAAAATGTACCAATTTCTATAATACATTTTTCTGGAGTTGTCGACTCGGCCACAAATAAATTAACTTCATGCGAGTCACTCATAGAAAAAAAAATACAGAGTAGGTACGATTCGCCCGATTCGGGGAAATATTTTGGTATAAATTCGTGCGAATCGATTAATATACCAAAATATTTGTGGTGCAGAAGATAAAGACGTGGTAATTTTTTTTTTTTTTTTTTGAGATATTTAAATGGGCCCAGATGTATAGGTAATATGATTGATGAGATCCTGATCTTGATATTTCGGCTCTTTAGTGTCATAGGTATAAAAAGTCTCAATGTTTTTTCAATGTCATAATATCCCTAAATATTTCATTACAATTTATTTACGGTAAAATTAGTGAAAAGATACTTTTTTAACACACTGTGAACCACGGAGTAAATACTGTGAACAATAGTGACGATCAAATACTCGTTCTTTGTTTGTACATACCAGGAGGTCTACTCGGTAAGCACGAAATCCGCAGTTTCGGCTGAAGTTACTGGCGAATCCTACTCCGTATCACCTACGTAAGTACATAACATTATTTTGGAACCCGACCTAAGAATGAACGACACCATGTAGTACACTATACCAGATGTCCGATTCCAATAAAAATAATCAAAAATCCAAGATTATTCTAAAATACACGTGCAAACAGTCTGAAAAATCTCTCCACAATATTTTTTTCTTATAGCCGACTGAGTAACCAATATTGCCAAGTAAAGGTTCATATTACCAAGCTCATAATGGAAGCTTTTTAATATTATGTTACACAAGCAAATGGATTTTCGTAGTCATAATAATAAAAATACACGATATTATGATGTATTGTTTGAATAAAATTATTTACTTAATAATATTTTGTGTTGAAAATATTGTAAGGCGAAAGCGCCAGCCTAGATCGGGAAATCCTTTTTTTTTTTGTAATTTTTCATAAGATATTACCTGAATTTCGTCGGAATCTCTATCCGTAGGTTTGGTGTAAAACACAAATTGTGTCACACCATAAATTCACCTTTTCCTGAAAATAAAGAAAGTTGCTATTAGGAACGTTATACCATCAGACGATTTTAGTTTAGCTCAGCTTTCTTCATTTTGTAACTCATACAATTTTACCATCCGATTAGGGCACCTAATTACGACCAATTAAAGTCTATTTCAGTCTACCGCTACCCACTAAGCAATAATTAATTCCTACAATATTCTATGTATGTATACAGCCTGATTCTTTATCGGTATAGGAACGCGTCCTTTGAAACAGCAGCTAATTACGTTGGTGACGTCATGGAATCAGTCGAGCATGACGTCAGATAGCGTGCGCCAGTGATCGGGAGTTTATTACGGATAATATATATTATGTTCACTCTGGAAGCCGATCTCAACGAAGCAATGAAAAGGCTTGGCAGATTGATATTTTGTTTTAGAGAGCAAAGAAAAATCGAACTATTATTTTCATCAAGACTTTTTCGCGAAGTCGTTTCAGTGAAATTATTTTCTTTATAGTGGCTGTTTGGATAGCTTCTATGTCTCTGTTTTTTTTTCTGTTAAAAACTGTTTTACTCCGTATCGCCAAGCCATTTCCTTATCAGGGGTTGTTGTAAGCGGTGCTTCTTTATCTTCGTTATTACGCAATCGGAAGGCCCATTGACGGCGCCTTTATGTTGATATCACGGTGATAATAACACCACTGATTTAGGGCTGCGCCGGATACGAAAAGGTTGTATTTTTAGGGAAGGTTTTTGTTAAAGAGAAAATGTGCTGTGGACGGTTTGATTAATTTGTACACATTACAGAAGATTACTAGAGTACTGTAAACATTATGAGAAGGGTGTTCAAGGTGGTTTTATATCAAGTACTAGATTCTTCTTGGGTCGCTCAGAGTGCTATAGAGCGGGCTATGATCGAAGTTTCTTTAATGGAGTGTAGACCGCGTATCGGCAACCGTTACGCCCCCCAGCTGGCTGGGCCGAACTGGATGCGGAAGGCAGAGGACTGTGTTGTGGCGCAGCCTGGGAGGCCGATGTCCAGCAGTGGACTGCGATAGGCTGAGTTTATTGACTAGAATCTTCCTGCCTTCATTAAAACGACAAAACAAAATAATAAAGAAATAAAAACTTTATTCGGTTCAGAAAAAACAATTTATTTTCGTTGGATCCCGCTTTTGAATCCCATTTTTTAGATATTAACGATGGATACCATTTGCTATTTCCATTGAATCCCAAGTTATAACAACATGTGTACTTTTCAGAAGAAAAGTGATTTACCTTTATCAAATATTGAATAACCTGCTCCTTTTTGAAAAAACACGGTACAATATAAAAAAAAAAAACAAAAATTAGTAGCAGTTTACAAGGAGCTTAGGTGCTAGGTTTTTACAAATGCCCTGGCACCCACACTAGGAACCCCTGTGTCGTGGGGTCCAGTCTCATCCCAAGTAAGTCAAACATTTTAATTTATGAATCTAAGTGAATTAATTCGAAGAAAAATTTAACAATAGAAAAAAAAAACAATTAAAAACCTGAGTAGTACAGAGCAGGCATATTAAAAAAAATATTAATATATATTTTATTGATCATGCAATATGGTCATGGTCAATCATACTTCTTGTACAATTATTATAAAGTAAACCAATGAGCATCGATCACAAATAGTTTTGCTGTGGTTTTCATTTGTTTTGGTATGGGTTTATTCGTAAACTTGATTTACACGTTGCGACTTAATTAGTTGTGGCATGGTGTGGTGCAAGTCATTCGTTGCTTCAAATTTATTGTATATCATTGGCAAGAAAGTTGCATCATGTATATCGGGCTTTACGGCTGCATTCTCCGTTTTAACTGTCTTCAGCCCAGTGCATCCTTACTAAAAACCTCTGAGAAATCGCCGCTTAACAACTGTTTCCACAGCCACCTTTCACACACCACACCACCGAAACTAAAACCACTTTAGAAGAACAAAAACTTTAAAATCACAGCCTTTATTTCAATTCCTAAAACACAACACCCACCAAAACTACTCACACACCGCCTTACCTACATAAAAAAATCGTGTTGTCTGTTGTAAATTTTTAAACGAGATACAGGCAATGTCAACTCATTAAGAGTGAACTACTAAATCAATAAATAACAAGGCAGACAGCAAACACAAAAATCTTACACTCCAGGGTAATTTAATATATCCAAGATCGAGTTAGGCGTCGCTTTTTGGCACCCTCTGTTGTTGTTTCTTCTACGCGTAAAAAATGTATAAAATGAAGGATGTTTTGTGCGCCAAGACTTGAGTGGAAATATTTAAGGCTTTCGGATAGTGTTACGGGATTTGATGTTGTTGATGTGGTATTATGTTTTCAATTTTGTTAAGTGAATATATTATGTCTTTTTGGGGTGTTCTGGTACTAGAAAATTGGTAAAATAATGTGCTTAGTTTACGATCAAAATAATTACCACCACATCGTTTAGCATAATCAGGCTATAATGATCCCATTGGTGGGAGACAAACCTCTTCTCTACAAGAAGGATTGAACTATAATCCACCACGAGGGCCTCGTGTGGGTTGGATGTCACATGTCTTCGAATTTCGGTTCTATGTAGTAGACGTCGGTTTATTCACGTTGTTTTCCTTCACCGTTTTGAGAGCAGTGGTGAAGAAAGTAAAGTGCTTGGATTTCAACCTACGACCTTCCGACGACTGGGCCACCACAGCTCATTCACAATTTTCACCAAGTTTGTGTGGAGCCAGATTGGAGGAAATTAATCCTGTTCTCTTGACATCATCTTTAGAAAGTCTACGAAACAAACTAAATTGTAGATATGATAAGTATCCTATTGTTATTAAGTTTTAATATAGGTAACAATTTATTGTATTACTTTTTGTCCCGATTATAAACAGATTTCAAGTAAACAAAACGAAATCTGTTCATTGATAAACTGAGATATTATGAGAATCCCTTTCAAATTAGGGCTTAGAGAGATGACAGCGACTTCATGTAAAGCTGAATTTCAACAGCTCTGTTTAGCCTTGCAGCTGATCAAAACCGATTAGGCTAAATGCTGGGCAGGGAAGTAATCAGATACCGTTGTTGGAAAAACCAGATAAAAAGCAGTAGCTGTTTAAAAACTTTCCCTAAATTAACGCCATCAATCCACTTGTCACATAAGTGCCTAATATTCATTACGGATTACTGTGGCAGTACCTATAAATAACGTCTATGATATAGGCTCGGCCAAGGTTGGGTGTTTTAGATATTACCTACAGAACACTGACTGAAAGTGACTGAGGCGATGTTCTAGTGAAATGTTCGTAGTACCTAAGTGAAGTGTCAACAAAAAGATGGTGTTACTGTGTGTTCGTGTTACTGGGATTCACTATCAGAGATTTCGTAGTACCAGCCTGGAATCATGATATCGGCACCATTAATAGCAAAAGACACGCCCCATATTACATGGGACTTATTCAAAACTGGCAAAATATGAATGCAGTTAATGAAAGAAAAGTGTTTATTGGGACTCGCATAGAAAGAGCATAAACTAAATGGAGTGACAATAAAGGCCTGCGTAAACGAGGGACAATCCCCGGCGTACTTTTTCGTCCTTCAAAATAGATACATTACAACTTTAATGAACAGCGCACACAATGAATTAAAAGTACCGCGTAAGAAAAATCCCCCGAACAACCGAGGACATCGATAGACTACCGAGGACCGGACTATAATAGACAAAAGTACGGGGGAGTTCCCGAAAAAAATAGAACTAACGTGACTAGGAGCAGCAACGCACACACGCCACACACTCTTTAGTCCCCGTCAGGGTATTTATGTTCTGTGGTCCGCGTTGAGCGCTCGAGAGTGACGTACACGTACGTACGTATGCGCCACGATAACGATGACACATGAAATCTTCTCTTTTTCTTAATCTTCATGTAAATAAAAACACAACGTAATCTGAGAATATTTCCTTCCATAGCGTCTGCTTCACTCCGAGCAACAAATGATGACACACCGTGTGCGTTGAGTCCGTGGCAAGTTCTCGGTAGACATTTTATTCACGATGGATTTTCATTTAACCTCGCTATCGGCTTCAACACCCTCGCTAACCATGAAAACGACGACGAAAATTTTTAAAATATTCTACCAGAATACTCCTACCGCAAGCCGCGCTTAAGAACTTTTGTTCCAATAATAAATACAACCAATAGAATATAAAAAAACGACGTCCTGTACGAGACCAAAAAGTCCCCGATCCATATTTTGCCATTATTATCAGAATCCCAGCGCTGCGAAATTTATTTTTTTTAATGTCGCAGCATCATGCTGAGATAGGAGCCTTTTGGCCTCTTATATTACTTTCCGTTTCATTTTTCTTTTTGTTCCTTTTTAGGGTTCCGTACCTCAAAAGGAAAAAACGGAACCCTTATAGGATCACTCGTGTGTCTGTCTGTCTGTCTGTCTGTCCGTCTGTCACAGCCAATTTGCTCCGAATCTTATGGACCGATTAAGTTGAAATTTGGTACACATATGAAACTCTGTGACCCAAACACAGACGTGTAACGTAAATAAATGAGTTTCGAAAATGGTAGAGGGGTAAATAGACAATTAAAAAAAAAAGTTTCGCAATCTGTACCGTGTGACATATCAAATGAAAGGGCTTACCATGAGGATCTCAATTATATTTTTTCATAATTTTAAAGTAAATTGTATTAAAGTTATTTAAGACAATAGACGGAAATTTACCATTCCCCCCCTTTTCTCCGAAACTACTGAGCCTAAAATTTTGAAAAAAATACAGATAATAGTTCTATACCTATAGATTACAGGAAAATTAATAAGAAGTCTATGATCTTGAAACAACATGGTAAATCTCTCAATATTGTGCGTACAAACTTACATTTTCAGTTGGAATGTATAGGAGAACATGTTTTTCAACTACAATGTTAAGTTTGTTCTTGGCATAAATTCATTCCAACTACGGAACCCTTCATTGTGCGTGGTCCGACACGTACTTGGCCGGTTTTTTTATACAGATAACTGAGTTTAGTTTAGTTTGAGATTTCCCTGTACGAGTCGCAATAAATACTTTTTCTTTCTTTCTTTCTTTAGATGCATACAGAAGGTACACTTTCTACAAACCTCTTCTCATCCCTTAACGTAACACAGGCATTATGTTATGCCGTACAGGTAGACTTGACGTCACAGTTGCTAGCTAGATTATCCGGAATAGTTTCAGTAGTGTTTCAATTTATGTTATCATTCTCAGCTGCTAGCTACAGTTTGGGCACTTGAGGCTATTGCTGCTCTAGACCTTGGCTAAAATATGTGCTTCAGATTTTGATTGTATTATTGTTAGTTTGTATTTTATTGCAGTATTACTGTTAGATTAGTTTGGTTTTAGAAACAAAAAAGAAAATAGATTTATACGTGCAATCTGTTAATATGTTGAAATTTTTAGTCGGTTATTGAAATTACAATTCTTTGTTCCATACATTTTGCGACCACGTATGTATTGCATAGGTGGTCAAAATATGGGTAACTTCTAAAAGGAACAGCTGCAAATGGGGCTTCCAAAATCATGTACTGAATGAATCTGAATCTGAGTTTTTATTTGGTGCAAAACATACCCAGTGGTAAAAGTTTAGAAATAGTATCATAAGTAACAAAAAAAAAACAATACCATTCTATGGTACTGTTTTTTTTTTAAAAGCATAGGACTGGTACGGATGAAAAATAATTTTTTAAAAAGGTCCGACGTAGTGAAAGCGCTACGAACGAACGACATAGCGGCTATTTTTCAGCAGTTTATTTTTAAACCGAATTACAGCAGCCGGCAGTTGATTAACAACAAAGCCTAAATTGAAGCTCAATATGAATTTACCTGGTCCATGAGTAACAATAATATCGTTAAGTTTTTTATAAGAACAGTAGTGGCCCAGTGGTATAGGCCCCGACTAACGAGTTGTAGGTCGTGGGTTCGAACCCAGGTAGGCGCTTTACTTTGTGTATTTAATTTCATCACCACAACTCTCAAAACAAAAACGGTGAAAGAAAACGTCGTGAGGAAACCGGTATGTCCTAAAACCAAAAATTCCAAGACATGTGACATCTACCAACTCGCACTGGGCCCGCGTGGTGGATGGTCCACTCGCTCTCATCAAGAGGATTCCTGTGCCCCAGCAGTGAGAACATTAAAGTCTGATTATGATACGTCTTTTATTCAGGATCGAGAGTTCTGCTTACCCCCATGGACGCAAACTTCAATAACTGTTTATTAGCTGCCCATGATCCAGATAATAATGCGTACAATGCCAAATCTACTCGACCTTGAAACATGCATTACAATTGAGATGAAATTACTGGGCATTACAAAACAATACACTAGGTAGGTACATCGTAATAAGATAAACAAATATTATTTTTGTTCTCTTACATCTTATACTACACTGAGATATCATGAACAATATATTTTATTAGTCATTTACTTATCTAACTGTTTATATTATATTATGTATTATCTATCAGGTAATATTCCTTCAATTTCATTTAATGTGAGTTAGTTAAGAGCGTTTACGCCGTACGGCTTTTCATACAAACTTTCAAGCCGTTGTTTTTCGAAATGAATGAACCGATTTTAATGAAACTTCATACGCATAAGCAGGATTCAAAGGTCTAAAAAGTTAGCAGAGAACATTTTCGAAATGTCTTATTTAAAAAAGATAACTGGAAATCTCTGTTTCTATGGAAACTTTAAAATCGGTCTAATTTGAGTGTAACACAATTTTTCGAAAATGTTCTCTGCTAACTTTTTAGACCTTTGTATCCTGCTTATGCGTATAAAGTTTCATTAAAAACAAGGGCTTGAAAGTTTGTATGAAGTGCCGTACGGCGTAAACGCTCTTAATGTGAGTTAATTTTGCAATGTATGGCAGCTGACTCGGGGTTTCCATTACAGACAAGACACCCGTCGCTCTTTCTATGTTTGTCGAATTAGGGAAACTCGAGCGTTACGTACTTGAAGAATTTTCACTGGACACAAAAAGCACTTGACTGCCAAAAATTCGTTTTCGGTGACAGATGAAAACTTTTTCAGCAGTATTTTTTCATCACACAATGATGATTAGCCGTTTAACGACTGATTTTAATTATGAAAATGATAAAAGAAAAATTTCCCACGAATAACTTTATCTAACGTTCGCAGAAATACAAAAACGGTTTTTTCCATAATTGCTATTTTAGAACTTAATAAACTTTGCAAAAGCCTTGGGTTTATTACTTTGCTAACCTAAAAAAAATAATTACGAACGCGCCTTCTCATTCAAATTTTTAAACACAATTTTCGTAATTTTGTACAAAGAAAATCACTGTCTGCTTAATTAGGACATTTTTGACACTAATCTGATAAGCATAGACAAGTTTTACCAATTTTCTTGTCAACTTTGCTAAATAAAGTTATGGATGTAATCATCCATAGATATTCTTTCGCAAGTTGTTAAAAACATGTTTTTATTAGTAAACACTAAACTGTAGAGACATTATGCTGTGTGTTTATTTATAATTCTTTTTTTTATTTTGTTAAACAGCACCTGCCGTCTTAACTCTGCACCACTCTTGGTCTCTACTAGAGAATGCCTAGGGCATTAAGTCCGCCTTTGCACCTTATTGTGTGCGACAATCTTCTATTGTAAAACAAAGTCGGGTTAGTTAGGTTCACCATTTATAACTCAAGAACGACTGGACCGATTTTTTTTTTTTTTTCAAAGACTATGCCGAAGCAAAGAGCCTCATCCCCCCCGAACAGTTCGGTTTTCGCACGAAGCATTCGTGCATCCACCAGCTCCACCGCATAGTCGAGCACATTAGCGCTGCTTTTCAGCGAGGTGCTTCGACAGGCGTCCTGTTCTTCGATATAGCAAAGGCGTTCGACAAGGTCTGGCACAATGGCTTATTATATAAACTGTACCTGCTAGGTGTGCCAGACCGTCTCGTGCTCATCTTACGAGATTTTCTGTCGGACCGCACTTTCCGCTACCGTATCGAGGGCGCTCTCTCTCCCCCTCACCCCATCCGCGCCGGAGTCCCCCAGGGTTCCGTTCTGTCTCCCCTCATTTTCACCCTGTTCACTAGTGACATCCCGAACAGTAAAAAGGCACAGTTGGCGCTCTTCGCCGACGACACTGCCATATACTGTTCGGGTGTCAACCAGTCATCCATAGCTCGAAACCTCCAAACCTCCGCAAGCGCCTTGAGCGATTGGTTCCGGAAATGGAGAATCGAGGTCAACCCCGATAAGAGTCAGGCGGTCATCTTCTCGAAACCGCGCAAACTACCCCCCCCCCTCCCACGCCCGATCTCTATGTATGGCAAGCCGATCCCCTGGGGAAAGCGAGCCAAATACTTAGGTGTCATCCTAGACCACAACCTCACCTTCAACGAGCACATAAAGACGGCGCGTTCGCGCGCCTCTTTCGCTCTCGGTAGGCTCCACTCTATGATAACTGCCCGCAGCAAATTGTCACTCAAGTGCAAATTGCGCCTCTACACCGCGGTCATCCGTCCCATCATGACCTATGCTTGCGTAGTCTTCGCACACGCCAAGCCGCGATTTCTGCATAAAATGCAAACCCTCCAGAACCGTTTCCTCCGAAAGGTCACGGGAGCCCCCTTCTATGTCCGTATGTCCGAAATGTGAATCTGCATCTAGATCTCAGACTCCCCACCATCCAGCAGTTCATGAAACGCCTTTCCAAGCGCTTCTTCGACTCTGCCATAAAGCACCCCAATCCCCTGATTGCGGCGGCCTCCCGATACACTCCCTCCCGCATAAGTAGGATTCGCCGACCAAGGCATACCCTCACCATCCCCGACGACGCCACTACCCTCCTCCAGGAGAGCAGTAAGGCCACGAGTACTCTCAGTCGACAACACAAAAACAAGCTCAGACATCCGTCCTTCCGTCCTCGCCGCCGAGGCCCGTCGCGACGCCCCGCACCATCACCGTGCCCCCCCCGACCCTTGCTCGAGCCAGCCCGCGCAGCTGAGCCTGTAGTTTTAAATTCGCCCCTAAACACCAATAATAATACCGATCCAGCCTGTCCCTTGCTGTCCTCTTCCAGCGACGCCCTGAGCCGAGGTCCGAACCCCGCAGGGGGTTACCCTTAGCGCTGTCGCTTAGTTTTTAAGTTATTGTATGCCCTGGCTGGAGGCCTTAATTCGAGGCATCCACAGGAAAGTCCGGTTAAGCAGTAGCCATCCTCATAAAGGATGAACTGCGAGATGCCATAGTTAAAAAAAAAAAAAAAATGGACCGATTTTTATGATCCTAGATTCGTTGGATTTATCTCCGTCCTGAATTGCAGAATAACTATTAAAACATGGAAAAAATCCCCAAAAAACAATAATTTTCTCGTACATCTTGTATGGAACGGCTTTTTTATGATATCTCAAGAACTGATTGATTGACTTCGACAGCGGCACGAAGTTTGCCGTGGCAATAAATAAATAATCTGAGTTATGAAGAAGGTTTGTGACAGACAAATAATATCAATAT
This sequence comes from Gortyna flavago, assembly GCA_963669345.1. Taxonomy (NCBI): domain Eukaryota; kingdom Metazoa; phylum Arthropoda; class Insecta; order Lepidoptera; family Noctuidae; genus Gortyna; species Gortyna flavago. Next base: position 5,944,240 of record OY770148.1, read on the forward strand.
ATCACTTCCATGTTTTCAGGACTACGTAGTATTTGAGACGGGCACGTGTATGACCGAGGAAAAACGTGGAAGACCGCCATTTATGAATTTGTAACGATTGTAGCACGTGTCGTAGTGAAATTTTCTGCCTACCCTTACGGGAAAAGGCGTTAGATTATGAATGTATTTTTGCACAACTTATATTAAAAAAGAATTTATTAATTACAAATAAATAATAATCATCAGTTTTTGGAATCACCGAAGTATCAAAAAAGCAGTCCCCAAAACGCCCCAACTACCTTCTAATGTTATGTAGCTGGTAGGAAGAAATGGCGCCACAAACTACCCAGCAAACCCTAAACGTTACGTTTAACACGTAACACTACACACACACACTACACCGCCAATATTTAGTTTTATTTTGTGCGTTATAAATTTTTCAGCTTATGGCATCCTTAATAGAGTGGTGTAAAATAATTTACTACTCAGCACACTCACACCATTGCTTAAAAGTATAGTTGCAAGTTAGCTGCCACTATACCAAATAGCTTGTTCGACCGTACTCATGATATCAGATCCGGGTTTTTCCCACCAAAGAGTAGGCGACCACATCCTCGTGTATGGGTTTAGTTTCGTGCGATTCCCAGCTAAGTCTAGGCCACCACTTCCTCGCCTGTGGGTGTCGTAAAAGGCCACTGTGAGAGATAACGTTATGAGGATGGGCAGGGTCTTCCTGTTAGTCAATAGCAACAGTCTGTGACTAAAAATCCTTTTAGTATTAAATGTTGTAACCTATCATCTGTAGTATGTAATTATTGGGCCCTTGATTCATGACGGCGATGACGGAAAGATTAAATGCTGTTATGTTATGTTATGACCTTTCTGAATAAATATTTTCTATTGGCATCTGCCTAGCCTGTCTTCTGTCTTTATTATATCATCATCTGCCTAGCCTTTTTCCAACTATGTTGGGGTCGGCTTCCAGTCTAACTGGATGCCGATGAATACCAGTATTTTACATGGAGAATCAGAATCAGAATCTTTATTTGTAAACATAGGTAGAGTTACACAGTGTGTGAGATGTTACAACATTTACATAGGTTCTCGATGTTTTGCCATTAGGCGCACAAATATTATTATAAATTTAAATGAATTATGTACTTTAACGATTAATGATTATTATAAATTATATAAAAGACTAGACTTATGATTTTTTCAGAATGTCTACAATAAAATGTTAAGTAAGCACATACATCCGATGTTAAATGTCATGACTGGGCCACTGGTAATACCCCTTGGTAAGACTGGTTCGGAGTTTTTTTTTTTCGATTACCCATAATGTACTGTCAAAGATCTTCGAATCTGCCGGGACCAACATCTTAATGTGTATTCCTGGGCAAGATCTCGGTATATTTTTGTTATTCTGCTATAAAACCACTTGCCTTCAGTGTAATCCACAGAAAACGGAATTTGAATACATTTCCGAGCCACGATCTCAAAATGTAATGGATGGTTATTGTTCACCCATCCACAAACCGAGACGCGGCAAGTGTAGCTTAACCTTCTGTCATCCCATGCGACTCTTATTATTTAGTCACGAGCCCTTTGTTTCCTTTTGTATTGTCATATTAATTGACCGAATACATAAATTATCATATTTCTTGTACCTCAAAAATAAAAACTCATCCCCTTTAATCTCAAACAAAAAACATAATAAGAATGAATAAAGATAGCGTGAAAAGCAGAGATAACACGAAACAATATTCTTCGTTCAAAATATCATCCCGAGATAAAATGTCGCGAGAAAAGTTTCAAATATTAGGTACCTACTTCACAATCCGCTGTGGGATCTAGACTATCTTCGATACCAGATACTAGTTGTCTCTTTACGTGTCGAAGTAACTCAATTTACGCTTCAATTATTTCAAATTCTCAAGCAACATTTTATAGCCGATAAAATCCATCTTCATTTAATTGGACTACCGGAAAATACGAGACAATTCAAGATATTTCGAAAGTAGAGTTGGTAGTTTCGTGGATAAATAATGAGGGGCAATTCCCGTATTTTTGTCTCTCAGACAAACATGATTGTCGCTGAGATGAGATTGTGACTTGAATTTGACCGTTTTTTAAGTACAAGAACTATTGGCACAAGATTCTGTCCTGAATGGACAGAATCAATATTAACGGATCTACTTGCACGTCTCTAAAACAATTTTCAGATATTTAGAGAGGCTCTAATCTCTATTTCAAAATTCGAACAGTGTCGAGATAAGCATTCGCGAAGAATTTAAAAACAAATGAGTTTGAATTCTAATTAAGCACACAATTCGAATACGAGCTCATTTGTTTTTATTTGATCAGTTGAATGAGATTCGAAACAAACTTTTCAGTTAAATATGAAACGTTTATTTTCTCACCATTTGCATTAGTTCGATGTCATTCATAAAGAGTATATGTTCATAACTGACAAAAGACAACCGCCTTTTCCATACAATTCATTATTTCACACCAAATAACTCCAATTTCCTTTCAAGAGCCTTCCAGAAGTGTTATGACACAAATACGAGATAATTACCTTCGTAGCGAGTAGCAAGCCTCCGATAATTAAGTTAGCTACCGCCCTGAGGCGAATCACGCGGAATGGTGAGGTTTTGATACGCGAGTAAGGGTTTTCTCTTTCACTTTTTCATCAGGGGTTTATTTTACTTTAATTTTTTTTTAGTTAAAGTCATAGAGCATTGATTGGCCTGTGGGGTGAAATAGTTTTCGTTGAGGTTAAAGTTTTTATGGGTTGATTCGAAGTCTAGATTTTGGGATGCTATAACGCGCGAGAATTTAAAAAATTCGGCTATAGAAGTAACATATTCATATTATTCAACCGCCTTTCGTTAAAAAGTTGGAACATAATATTAATATCTTAAACGACATCCCTTCCCATTTATACTGTAGAAAAAGTCACCAGTCACCACCGATTTATCACCCTCGTTACACCTAAAAGTATTTTTTAATTTAAACTTACGCTTTTATTCGACACAAAACTTTTTGGTCTCAGCATTTCAATAGTTTCACTCAAGGCAAAGGAACTCCGCCGTGCAGCCTGCTTGGCGAACTTTCCATAATTACCTCTTTTGAACGAAAAGATTACAAAAAGCGAAAAGAATATTGATAGGACCATTACTTACTAAAAGGTTTAGCCAATTTATACATTAAAACTGTACTAAAATAAAGCTTAGAAGATTACTAGTCAGGAAGGAAAAAGTTGAAAAACAAAACCTCAAAACACGCTTCTACCCTAATAACGTAGATAGATATAATACTCTTTATTACGTACACCATAAAAGTTATAGATATAAAATGTAGAAATTTTACAAGGAGTGACACAGTGGGCAAAATCTAATGAGGTATTTTAATGAGGGTTTTACAGAATACTTTTTTTGCCTATAACATAAGCACCAGGTAGGAAACTAAGTAGTCTATATCCCTAAAAGATACCAAAACACCTACTATCCTTCCTACTTCCTACTAATTTCTACTAATAATATTATAAACCCGAAAGTTTGTGAGGATGAATGGATGGATGTTTGAGATACTTTCACACAAAAACTACTGAACTGATTTTTATGAAACTTTACAGTATTAAAGCACATTATGCAAATTGTACATCAGAATAACACATGGATACTTTTGGATGGAGGGGCCCGTGGCTGAATAATAACAGCCGTACAGGTCGATCGATCAGGTTAAGCTACGCTTGCCACGGTTGGTCTGTGGATGGGTGACCATCTTTAAATATCGAGACCCTTCCGTGCCTCGGAAAGCACGTTAAGTCGTTGGTCCCGGCTGTCATTCGTGGATCTTTGACAGTCGTTACGGGTAGTCAGAAGCCCGAAAGTCTGACAACCTGTCTTACCAACGGGTATCGTATTATCCAGTAACTGGGTTGTGGAGGTCAGATAGGCAGTCGCTCCATGTAAAATACTGGTATTCAGCTGCATCCGGTTAGACTGGAAGCCGACCCCAACATAGTTGGGAAAAGGCTAGGCAGATGATGACTTTTATCCCGATGTGCCCACGAGAACGACATAAAGAAGAAATAATATAACCGTCACATAAATCCGTATTTTCTAATTCAGTAACTGAATTATTTAACCACACCATGTTATTTTTACGAAAATACGGCTAAACCCATTCAGCGCTGCGGGGGAGATTTTTTCTTACGTCACTTAGCGATTACCTCGCGTAAATCTATTTTTATTAAAGTTTGGTTTGGCCTAAATCTGGCGGCCATCGCTGGCAATGATGATGTACACACCGCTGTAAAACTCAAAATTAAAGCATTTATTTCCAATAAACCAATTACAGGCACATTTGAATTATCAAGGGGTTGGTCAGTCAGAAAGATGAAGCTAGTTGCCCATTCCAAAGCTTATTAGGTTCCTATGGAGAAGAACGGGCGAAAAATTCCACGGAACTGAAACTAAAATGTCCCGTAAGTTATATTCTTACAGGCAATACATTTTGACCACTAACTACTAACACTACGTTGAGTTACCAGAATGGAAAGTGTCAAAAACCAGGTCTGTAGAAATAAAAAATATAATGGATCTCGGCAGTTAAGTTTAAAAAAATTATGCTCCTGAACAATTTCCAACCATCATAATTAAGAAAAGGAAAAATAAAAGCATTGTTGAGAAAAAAAGTTTAAAAAGATTTCTGTATAATTCATAATCTTTTGTGGGAGATGAAATGCGAACGAATCTTTTTATTTCGTCCCTTCGAATTAGAAAAATAATGATTTTTAATAAAGCTGAAGAAAGTGGTGGCTTAATTAAAAAGAACCGAAGAATAAAATGGAGGCACAGTCATAATAGCTCTAAGTTAAAAGCTAAGGTATCGTAATAGCTAGGAAAAGAAATTGGAAAGGGTATTTAAAAATAACTTTCTGTTGGACCACAGATATTGTTCCGAATAAATTACAATGTTCGAAATAGAAATAGGCTTTATTATGTACGGATCGGTGTTCATTGGTTTTTGCCTTTCGGCTGCTTAACCGGGTTATCTATACTTTAATAAATTAAGGCCTCCTGCCAGGACATTTAACTTAAAAACTAAGCGCCTAAACGCTAAGAAGAAATCCCCTGTGGAATACGAAACTTGGCTTGGCCGGATCGTACATGTAGGTGTACCTACATGCGTATGTGTAAATAAAGTCACGTGTACGTGAGTTTATTTATATTTACATAAACTTTACAGTACCTACAGTATTCTATGTGCCGTAATAGATCTGTATATCAATTTACGCACGTGTACCCTACTACTTAGTTATTATTTTATCAAGTTTCTTCAGTTTGAAACTTCCTTAGATCCTTTCGACAGAACAGTTTAGAACGCAGCCAGAGCGCAGCTACAACGCAATTGAAAATTTTCCGCTTCTCTCAAGACCAACAGTTTCCTAACAAGGCTACATACATTACCTTAAACCATCTCTTGAAAAACTGCTCCAACTCGGCTTGAAAAATAAAAGTAATAATGTTGAACCCATCAGAGTTTTCTCGAGGAAAAGAACGATAAATTCCGTACCCCACTTGGTTGCGCAAAGTGAAACTTTCTTAGGGGATTATAACCTCAGCAAGTTTCTTGAAACACAGCTATTAGTAAGTATATAACAAAGCATTCGTACAAAGTACCAAAGTCTTAAGTCCGGGAGTCCGTTGTGGTGGGATTGCAGGAACTATTGTTCTAAGTTCAGTACCACTTAGCAGTAACAGGGTTGTCGACTACGTGTTGTGTTGCTGTTTATTTATTAAGGAAGTGTTGGTAAAGTTAGTTGATATAGGGTTAGTGCGACCCACTCACATCATTGAGTCGGGCTTAGATTATAATTTAAGTAGCTCCCATATGTTTAAAAGATAAGGACTAATATAATACCAGGCCTGTTTTCCCCGAATCATTAAAAGTGTTTCTAAATATTACGCACTTTCAGTCTAGAATTAAAAAAGACGAAAATGTTTAATGTAGCAATAGTTCCCAAACGTTGGTTAGGTCAAACAATAACCAGAACCAGAAATTTTTCACTCCACTTTCATTAAAATAAACTAAAGGCTCGAAAAAAAAAGTTTATTGCACAAAAAGAGAAACACTTAAAGTTAGTCATACACTAAACATGATTGTAGAAGTGGTGGTGGTCTGTTCACAGCTGGCTGAACTAAGTAAAATGTACTTGAATCAAAGAAGACAAAGTTTCTATAAAAACATTTTGTAATTTTGACGTTCGAAAAGTGCTGATTCTCAGCCTAGTTTGAATAAATGACATTTGATTTGACCATTAAAAAAAAAAAACAGTAATAACGAAGTATAATTTCTCTACCATCAAGCCATCTCTTCACCTGTCATAATTAGGACACACCGCGCTCTTCAAATCTTTAAAGCGATTACGTTCAATATTCTTCACAGAGCTAACACGGAGATTTCGTTCAGAGTCCGGATTACTTTACAAGAATAACGAGCCGAGACTTTTGCAAATTCATGCGGAGTTGATGTTCGAACATCTTTAAGACTATAGCTACTTAGGTAGTTTCCGAATTGATGTAGTTCATGTAATCATGATCTGCAAGTATTGGGATTGTAATACTTTCAAATCACTTACAAGGTCAATCAACAGATTGACCTTGTCATAACATAACTATAACCAGGTTATAATGTTCCCACTGCTGGGACACAGGCAGATGTCACATGTCTTCGAATTTTTGGTTCTAGGACATGCCGGTTTCTTCACGATGTTTTCCGTCACCGTTTTAAAGAGCAGTGGTGATTAAATAATGTACACAAAGTAGGTAATGCGACTAAGTTCGACTACGTGGTTCGCGGCCGTTATCATTGGGCCACCGTTGATCTCTCTAACTGTACAAATTATGGTGGAACGTTTTAATAATTCAGTGGAACCTATTCCAATGCCTGTAGATCCAGAAATTAAAGGGACTAGACAAAAACAAATACAAGACTGTAAGTGGGTATATAACTACGCAATTATCGATATATGAATACCGATACGATTATCAGAAAATACATGAGTAGTATTTTATTTTAATTTATCAATTCATTTCAATGTTTTGTAATGAGTTGATTGCAATAAGTGGTTAGCTAGCGACCTCTATGATTGATCATTTTATTCTTGCCTGAGTAACCGGCAGCAAGTTCGTCATGCTCCCTTAGATGTCACTGCTTGCGGTAGCGTCGGGGGTCGGGTTGCCTCCTTCCCTCAAATATGGCGATAAGCGGTAATGGCTGATCTTTGCGTTATGCTCGTGAACGGGTGCTGCTTGTGGTGACTGGTCGTCTTGCTGACCATGGTTTTATTGTTGTTATTAGTAATACCTAACTTGTTTATTAATTTTTACTTTGATGGTCCTAGTTTATCATTTGTGACTTCAAGTGACAGCTTCGTGAACAGAACCCAGCATTGCATAAATATGTAAGTTGTCACGCCCTTTATACCTGGAGGCTTTTATTTAGGTTGTTATTACTTTTGATTTAGTATTTTTATTTTAGCTTGAGTACGTATAGATTTTTATGGTATTTGTTGGTATATTGGCGTGGCTAGCTAACATATGGCAAATAATTTTATCGAATGTTCTGTGTCCTGTAATGTTAATTAGATACTTTGCAGATCTAGTTTTGTATACAGTCGAGTATTTTATAACTGAACAGACAGCTGTGCTGCTGAGGAGTTTGTTGCGCCACTTCTTCTCCCCAGCGAAAGCACTAGGAGGTGGTGAAGGGCGGGCGTTTTGGGGGACTGTCTTATGTAATTTTGACGTTCGAAAAGTGTTGATTCTCAGCCTAGTTTGAATAAATGACTTTTGATTTTGATTTGATTTTGATAGCTTTCGAATAGCATTTGTGAAGAGAGAATTAAATGATAAATTATTAAATTATTAATAGCAAATGACTGGTACCCAATTCATCTAAAACTGAAACAAGAATAAAATTATAATTGGTCAGAGATATGTAATCCATTGTTATATAAGTTGTACAGACATATGTATTGTTTTTAAGAATGAGAAAACGCGACGAAATGTTTCCTCAGAAAACTAATGTTCTGAAAAATGTATTTATTCATAGAATGAAGACCTTTTTTTCTGCGAATTTATTTGTAGATTATGTTAGTCAAAACAAATACAAACCTAATAATTTTTTTATGTTGCTAGATTTGCTTTTTTTTTGACATGGAAATTTAATAATTTAGTTTAAATTGATTAGAATTATAGAATTATTATTATTGTCACAAAATTTGCATGTCGAATTTAGTAGACGAAACATGAAGAACGAACGGAATATGTATGTGTTATAAAATCTCCATATTGCAGGCAAATAAATGAATCTATCTTGTCTTTAACATAGGAGAATTGGGAAAAAGACGTAAGGAAAGTTTGGACTATGAATTGAGGGAAGACAAAATAAACGATGAATGGACTTTGTGAAAGATAATAAGGCAAGAACAGAGATGACGAAAATAATGATAAAGACTATTCTATTCTACGACTAATAGATAAATATGAAAAAAGAAGGCACTTCACGCCGCGCCGACCCAAAATAAATTGGGATAAAGGCAAGAGAATAATGATAATACATAGCTAAAATAGGTAATAGGTTTGACCTGCTTTTTATGAATATCTAGCACGGACTATCCCTACATAGTTTCTATTTTAGTATTCCTCTTCCTTCCGTCAGTAATCAAATCAAGACCACAGAAATAAAATCAAAGTCTGCTGTGAATATAAAGTCTTTACCACTGTCGAATTTCCAAGAAATAAAAGAAATACGTTCAGCTTTACAACTGTTTATAATGTTGACAGTTTTGACGACTAGTTTTTTTCTCTGTTGTTAATATGAAGTTTGGGAAATTATCCGGAAAAGAACCAGAGTTACATAGCTTGCAGAGTAAGCAAACTGAAGTGGCAGCGGGCTGGCCAAGTTTGTCGAAGAAACGATGGCCAGTGGAGCAGACGAGTCGTGAAGTGGAGACCGCGTATCGGCGAGGGTAGTGTGGGACTCGCCCAGCTAGATGGACCGACGACCTTTACAAATTGACAGGGACAGACAGGATGCGGAAGGCGTAAGACAGGGTGTTGTAACGCAATCTGGGAGATGTACGTCCGGCAGTGGACTGCGATAGGCTGAGTTGATTATGGTCATGTCATCATCTGTCTAGTCTATTCCCAACTATGTTGGGGTCGCCGTCTAGTCTAATCTGATGCAGCTGAATACTAGAGGACCCAGACAAGAGGCAATTGGTTCATAACGTTTCATATTCCTACGACTTTTGACGTGACTGACATATGCTTTTCAGTAGCCTATACATTTTTGACTTTTACATCATCATTATCGTTCTCTCTTTTCAATCGCTCTGCCACTGCTGGGCATCGTACCTCCGTTTCAATTTGCCAACTGCCTGTCTCCATTTGTTACGATCAGTGGCTTGGTGGAGTGTGGCGCTGATCTCCAATTGCTCTGATATTGATCCGACCACATTTTTGGGCTTCAGCCTCTAGGCTATGATCGCTGATAGAATGTTATTTTCTGTACGTCTTAAGTCATCAGTACTTTACATGAAGCGACTGCCTATCTGACCTTCAAAAACCAATTACTGGGTATCACGATATTACTTGAATAACATTGTAGGTACTGGTTATAAAATGTGCTTCTTTGTTGCATTATTTGATTTAATGAAGTTTAAGTGTTGCGTCGTTTGCTCTCGAGGAAATAAAGCGAAGTTGTTAGTTCGTAGTGTAACTTTTTAAATAGTTTTCTTGTTAGCATGTTTTTCTTAATTACCCGACTTAGTTTATCCATCTCCCACCCGCCTTTTGTGTCATACCATGAAAATTTTTTACTTTTATATTTAATTTTGTCTTTTATTTGGTGTAATACAATACCTAAAGCGTATTCGGTCTATCTATCTTCGACAATAATAAGCTAAATTGTTTAATACGTTTTGTATTTAAATGGTCAAAAATTATTTGTATGTTTTATATTTATGTTTTTTTTTATTTGTGGTGAAAGTGGCCTAGGTGGCCCTTCCATAAAGCTAATTTCTATTTCACGTTCAGACAAGAACACAAAGTCGTCGACGAGACTGATGAGATAATGCCTTGGTTTTATGATCGTGTGAGACTTTCAAAGAAACACCAAGACTCAAGATAATTATTAGTACTTTTTTTCTTACATACATACATAAACTCACACTTTCCTATGGGTGTAGGCAGAAACTACAAAACGCCCCCTGCTACAATCCTTATCACACTAATTTTCCCTAGGTAACGTTCATACATCTGAAGGCTAATTCTCGTAATTAAAAGCAATAAAAATCTCGTCTCAATTAAATCTCAGCGTCTATCAATGTCAAAAACTTGTCAAAAATGCAGGGAATTTGGACGTATTTTTGACAGATTGAGACTGAGATTTTCGTATTTTGAGAGAATTGTCGTATATTTAAGAACGTTTGCATTCTAGCAAACGTTCTGAAAAATACGAGAATTAGCTCTCTGGTCATACACGTACGCCGGTTGCGAGTACTACGCAATTATTTTCTTCTTTAAAAAAAAATATATCTAGATACCTACAGTACTGCAGTTTAGATCCAATCATCCAAATCAATGCTGTCAGAACGAAATCGTGCTCTACATCAGTGACGACACAGATTCTATCCAAGATTGAACATTTTAGTATCGCAAAAGTAGGTTGGGAAGGCGGCGGCAGATCTAAAAATGTCAATCTGACTCTAATGAACGGACGAAATAGAAAGACGGTCTTATTTGAGATTTAGCTTAGACAATAGGAGGAACAGATTGCTTAAACCTGAAATATTAAGAATCGAGGAGTGATGACACCAAAAGAGATAAGTATGCAGGGTCGTCGGATACAGTTGAAGTTTAGTAAGACACTGATAGATGTTTTCGAATGAAATTTCATTTGATAAATTAACTGTTTGTTTATTCATTAAATAAAATTTTATTCGAAAACATCCATGAGTTGTTTTCTTCAACTATATCATAGAGTTGTTGTATCTCCTTTGTTGACCGTTTGAATGTGAGGTTGCACAGTTTGGTTACGGAATAAGATGGATTTCTCTTAAAGATTGATTTTTTAAAAGAGCGATTGTAGAACTAAGAGACTTAATTATTTCGTTTGCATAACAAAGTAGAATGACAGAATCTGTCAAAGTTATTTAACAAATAAAAACAAGGTGGGGTCGGAACTCTGAACTCAGGAATTCTAGCAACTGGCCTAATCTATCATCTTCAGATTATCGGCTTTGTCCAAATTTCTGTTGGAATGCGAACACGGAGGTCAATATCCGCATCTGGTACAATTAGATATAACGAATTGGCTTCACTGGTTGAATGCCGTAATTAAAGAAACAAATAAAAGTCATTGTGTCTCGCGTGGATCCACGTTCTGAAGAACCACGTTACGAAGGGTTAAGCTGTAGGTATTCACATTTAATTTGTTATTAAACAGACCACTACTGAATGCGACATCGGCACGTCCGTTCTAAACATTACCTACATTTATGTCCACCGCCCTTACATATAAATGAGAACGTTTAGATTTGCAACCAGCAAACATAGCAATCTGATGAATATGGTAAAATGTTACATGCATATTAATGCACATGTAGGTAGTAATGTATTGAATAACGCAAACTGAAGCATAAAATTCATAAATGCATCTTGTGAACACGCGCAGCGGGATTTTCGGTTTTTGGTGGTTTGTTTTGATTCGCATTTTCAGAATTTTATGTCCTATTTGTAAGCAAATTTTTACGTTGTTCTATTTTCCACCAGAGGGCAATAAAACATTCCTTAGTCCCATTACAAAATAGGATCTTTATGCTACCAGTTCTTTTCACGACTGTACCCTGATTTTGAAAGAAAGAAAAAACGTTTATTTTCGGTGAACATGAAGCAAAAAAAAGAACATAAACACAAAAAATAAAGTTAAAAAAGGTAGGGGGAAAGTAGGGGAAGGGGGGGAAGGTGGAAAGGGGGGGGTTGCATCAGTAATATTTATTTTTATCTTTAAATCGCTATAAGGATAGTAATTATACTTAGAGGCACATACACAGAGACGAAAGAGGTGAAAGGAAAACATGGAAAATAGATGGAATGGAAATGTCAGTGTACTGTGGCTCCAACGTGGCTCCCATAAGTCATAAGATATTTATAGTAGTAACGGTATATAATCCATGTTAATGTTTGAACTCATTGATATAAAATAACAATGATCAGTTACCATATTTTAAATTCGTGGCACGTGCCGTTATCCAATGCTCGTTTTGCTATAAAACTATTTCACAGATGTTATGGTGTAAGTGATGGGCGAAATGTACAAAAAAAATATCTTTGGATTTATAAGTACCTAATAAATTCGTAGGTTTTTACTTCCAAAGATCACACACTATGAGCTTCAGCACCAACCTTGTCCACTAATTTCAAGTTTATTTTAAAACACATGGGTCCAAAATTGCTTTTATTATTGACGATGCGTCCCTACCTACTTAAAACTATCACTAGTCCCACCACCACGATAGTTTGCGACCACTTACCTGACTGGCTAACATTCTCAACAGAAGGACAAATCGCATGGGTGGGCATTTGAATGCATCACATCCTAATACCTTCTCAAGTAGCGTGCCCTCGAAATGAAATTAAAGAAATTAAGCTCATAAAAGTTGAAAGAGCAGAAAGCCCTTTGAAAATATGAAACCGCCGTTCGTCCGGGGCTCAGACCGCATCATGGCGGCGCTTCGTAGAGATTTATCATTATCACGGGACGCGGTATAAAAATCATTCGAGTGCGAAATAGGAGCCGAAGCGGACGCGTCTGCGGCCACTGAGGTCATAAGGGTATTTTAACCGACTGTGACGATGAGAGGAGTTGTGTGCTTGAATGTTGGAGATAGCGTTTTCTATAAGATATATTATATTTCTTACGAGGGAGCACTAAAGTTCTTTATTATATTTTTTTTTATATCAATACTAGCTTAAATTATTAAATATTTTAGAAAAAAAAAATCTGAAGATTATCTTAAAGGAATAATGTCAAAAGGATTAGCACTAGGTAGGTGTACCTTACTCTTGTCTGCAAAATAAATGATAAATGATTTATTTTCTGTAAGTAGGTTTGTATAAACACTTTTACACGTCAATCATATTTTTTTAAACTAGATGAGGTCGGCGTTTCCTATCTGACTATTCTGAAAAGAAAGGCCGAAACAAACTCAGAGGTCACAGTCTCTTTTAAAGTCCTGACAAAAGTTTGTATTACAAACATATAATATAATATAGTTAATAATATTCTTGGACATTTTCACACAACGCCATTTAGTCCCGAGCTAAGCAACCTAATGCTTGTGTTATGGTAACGAGATGGCTGATAAACTACTTATAATTTTTTTTTTTTTTTGTAAATACATACATATTATAGATAAAACACCCAGACCCGGATCAAATACTTGTAGGTCGTACAAATATTTGTTCCGTGCGGGAATCGAACCCGCGACATGCTGCGCAGCAGTCAATCGCTCAACCACTGCGCCAACTATATAGTTGGTTATTGTTCCCTTAATGATTGTGGTTTAGACTTATGCTGATTTTGATGATCATAATGATGTATATGCAACTGAGTGACATTCCAGCTTCCACCAACAAAATGTATCACCGATAGAAAAACAACTAACAACAACAACAACTAAACTAGGTACTTTACCCTACAAATTGTGTTTTCTATTTACCCAGTGTGATCAAATCCATGTCCAAAGCACAGTGGTCATAAATATAGAAATAGTGGCGGATGCTGGGCCACTATTAATAGTGTGCAATCGAGTGGTATGTTCGTTTTCACGCAAAAAAAGGTGTCATGCGAAGTTTGATTGAAACGGTTCGTGAATATTTTTATCACCTTTTTTTTAATTCTGGGCATGATGAGTCTAAGACTGTTTTTGTTTGTTAGTAGATATCATGAGTATCTTGACGTGCCTAAGTACAGCAAGAGACGAAAGTAATTAGCACAATCCAAATATTCAAAAATAATGAAGACTTACAAGTGATTACGTTAGGCAAAACACACATTTCGCCAACTATGTTCATTAAGTATTTATTTATATCATCATCTGTCTAGCCGTGTCCCAACTATGTTGGGGTCGGCTTCCAGTCTTCCGGATGTATTGAATACCAGTATTTTACATGGAGAGACTGCCTACCTGACCTCCAAAACCCAGTTACTGAGTAATACGATACCCCTTGGACAAGACCAGACTATATAATGGTATTTATTGATTTATATACCAACATACTCGTGTTACAGTTTGCACTACACATACAAGTTATCTGTCAGTATTACTAGTCATACTTATAATAATAAAATTAGGTTAAATTACATAAAACTAGACAAAATTAGATGAACTAAAGGGAAATGAAACAAAATTAGAAAAACATCTAATAAATAGGTAATGATTAAATAGCGAAAAATACTTCTAAACTACTATTACTAATAATACTTCTTCACTATTTAATCATTTGTTAAAACAAGTACTAAACTAAAACTAAGCTAGTATTAAACTAAAACTAAGTAACTACAATTTCAGCAGTCATTATTTTCTATGATATTAAATAATCCAAAATTTATCAGTATAACTTATACATAATTCCGTCCGGGAAATCATATATTTAATTATTTTCGCAGCCTTAAATTTTCTGCCAGAAGCGAAAGTCCTATACACAGGAAATTGAGTAATTTGGAGTCGCACATTCACATACCTACAAGCATGAAGACGTGTATGCAATTAGGTACATATAAACATTAATTATGTCGTAAATGTAGACATAAATTGGATAAATGTGTTGTAATTAGGTTGAAAGTTTTCAGATTTAGAGCGAAATTAGAATGAAAATTTGATAGTTGGACTAAATTAATTTATTGAATTATGAAAGTTCATCATCATCAGCCTATAGTAGTCCACTGCTGGACACAGGCCTATCCTATTGCACGCCATTCAACTGGATTTTCGGCAACTCTCATCTAGCTGCTACCAGCCATCCTGCGAAGATCGTCGCTCCACCTAGCCTGAGGGCGTCCTACCTTACGTTTACCGATTCGCGGTCTCCACTCAAGAACACGTCTACCCTAACGGTCATCGGTTCTACGGCTAATATGGCCGGCCCATTGTCACTTCAGCTTGCTTATTCTGTGAGCTATGTCGACAACTTTGGTTCTCTGCTGGATCACCTAGTTGCGGATTTGATCCCTCAGAGAGACTCCAAGCATAGCCCGTTCCATAGCTCGCTGAACGACCTTGAATTTATGGACCAGCCGTACCGTGAGTGTCCACGTTACGGCTACGGTTAAATATGTAGTAGAGAGAAGACAGGACTCTGCGGTGTGACGGTCTGATGAGGTTTGCAGGGCCAACATGGCCAGAGATCGCTTAAGACATCGAGGTTTGGAAGGAAAAAGGGGAGGGCTAAATCCAGCCCCAGAAAAAATACCTTCCTATAGGCTACCGAAAAAAAAAAGATTGAGAAGACGAAGGATATCTACATATTTTGCGACAAAACACCAGAGGGGCAATTCTCGTAATTTTAAGAACGTTCACAGTCTGATCTCAGTCTCAATCTGTCAAAAATACCCCTAATTTCCCTACATTTTGACAAGTTTTTGACATTTGTTTGTTGCTGAGATGAGATTGCGACTAGATTTTGAACGTTTTAAATTACGAGAATTGGCCTTCTGGTTTATAATTTGGTATTTGAATAACAAAGAGAAAAATCTAGTCTTTGAAAGAATGTCTAGATTTTTATATTATTTTTTAGTATTCTTATCCGTTTCATTGGGGATCACAAAAATAGGTTGTTATTCTCACACATGCATTCGAAATCGCGAGCAGGAGCTAGGTTTTGATTTTATTATATTACCTACTAGCTTTCGCCCACGAGGTATGTCGATAAAAACTACACTATGTCCTTCCCCGGGATGCAATCTATCTCTCTGCCAAATTTTATCGAAATCCATTCAGTGGTTTAGGCTTGAAAAGATAACATACATACATACAGACAGACAGATAGACAGACAGAGTAACTTTCGAATTTATAATATCAGTATGGATGTAGTTTGCTGATACCATCCTATACAGTGTATAACTTGCTTATCTGCTGAACTGTAGGTCAGTTAATAGTAAAACAGCTATTGTTGCACTGAATGTAAGATCACCTCGTTAATGTATACAATAATAGTTGTAATAATAGCCTTTTATTTGTTGTTTATAGACCGACACGTTTTACAATAACCCATAAAGATATAGGATTTAACTGCCGTATGTACGAGTATGCCTTTGGTGTTTAACGGTATGCTGTATCATTTGCTTACTAATAGTGTTATTTATGATTAGACTATGTAAAACTATGTAGAAACTTATAGCTGTCTCATAAAAAATTGTGTATGAAATGGTCTGCTGAATATTGCGATATTCATAAACTTCGCTACGTCAAGACGTATTCTTCACTACCAAATAAGACTACACTTCCACCCAACGCAACAACGGTAGCGCTACGCTGTGATACGGGGACTGTGCTTCGCCTTGCTACGAATACTTTGCTACGCTACTAGGACTGCACAACGCTGTAACCTAGAGACTGCACTACGCCGCTAAAACTACGCAACGCTACGTATACTATGCTAGGCAACTATTCGCTATTAATCGTTCTATCGTTTCGTAATGTAGGAATTGTAAAGCATAACCGTATTACTTTACCAAAAATTGCTTCGAATATTTTTCCGAGATTTATGAAGCCCAAGGCTATACGAAAATCTAAAAGATTTACAAAAAGAACAAGTCTTAGTCCAGTTCGTAACACAGTGTAGGCTCATTATTTTCCCTGTGACAGCTTAACGACCCACATGATATACGTACCGTTAATTTGTGCAAAAAACCTCGCAAAGTGATTTTTTTCATCCGGCCGTGAAGAGAGAGCTTAGATAATTTTATTTTATCATTATTATTCTGCTAATAAATAAAGTTTTTTACGCGAATTAATTATGAGCATAATTTGAGGAAAAAATATCATCGAGGTGATTATCTTTATGGAATCCGGATAGAAAGTTTATTAAGTATATTAAGGGAGATTGGGATGATGCAGGCTAACAGTAACAGTAGGTAACAGTAAGGGAGATTATCAGAAGTTTTTTTTTTTAATAGCGAAGTTTCATTTGCTTGATATCGATTCAAATAAAATCAGCTTATCTTATTTCTATGTCATTTATTTTAAGAAACGCGGAATTACGGGCATACTTATAACCTAGTTGTTTTACAATCATTCATAATATTTATTTTGCTTGCGAATTCTTGGTTATTTATTAAAGCATTCACATTGTGGATTTTGATGGTGGTATGGTGATCTTTATGTAACAATGACATTCTTTTAAGCAATTTGCACAATTTGGTAGACCATGACCTGTGGGGCAATTGTTTAACACACTATCAATCGGAATCGGTTTCACTTTGACAGTTCAAAAACATTCATTGCGTTACTTACGAGTTGATCAGACAAATTTTTCGAACTTATAAAGCAACGGATTAGCAATTTGCTTCAAAATGATTCAGATTCCGATTTATAGTGTGTTAAGGTGCTGGGTTAGGTTATAGCACACCATTTATCTCGGTAGTACGGTTCTGTGGGATAATTCCCTACCTTCACACACGCGTCTTCGCGACGCGTGTGTGTGACCACGAGTAAAAGCCAGTGGTATAATAAATGGTACCTATTCCTGTAAAAATACCTGCACCTTTTTATGAAAACTGTTATGTCATATCGCTTTTCAGTACCGTGGGGACTATTTGCCTTCGATAAACTCAACAGGTTGTTGTATCAACACAATAATCATTGTTGAAGCCAGCTGCAGAGAACATATTGGTGCTCTTGCTGCTTTGGATAGACTGGATGGAGCACCAAAATGTTTTATAAAAAGGTACCCTGTTTCTTATTGACGCCTTACTTATTTTTTGTAAAATAAGTTGTGTGTGTCCTGATCTTATGATCAGCTCATAGAAATCGGCTTTAAGTCTAAATCATCCTACAAGAGGGCCAAAGGGCCGTTAGATATAACGTATTGTTTAATTACTGAAGCCGATTACAATATTTACAATATTTAAACACAACCCAGTAGAAATAATAATAACAATTTATATAATACTAGCTTCCGCCCGCGGCTTCGCCCGCGAGTAACCTATGTCGATAAAAACTATCCTATGTCCTTCCCCGGGATGCAATCTATCTCTCTGCCAAATTTTATCGAAATTTGTTTAATGGCTTAGGCGTGAAAAGGTAACATACAGACAGACAGACAGTCAGAGTTACTTTTGAATTTATAATATTAGTATGGATTGTCTTTACCATAGTTTTTTGATTTTTGTGTGTTATCATCACAGTAACAATTCGTTTAAAAGTATGAATACTGCCCTTACACGTTGATTGTCTTCACATACTTAATCTCTTGGAAGTGCGCGTTATATCGCTTGCTAAGCAATGGCTGTAGCTACAGAAACATAGGCACTATGAACCACACCTGCACAAAAGAAATATTAAAAAACACTGCTTCGCTTTAATTTCCCTCTCGGGATCAAAAACAGTTTGGCTGACAGTTATGCGGAGTTTGAGTGGCCTCGGCTTTGCAGAGTGAAGCCAAAACTGCGCGGTATTCCCGAATGTGAGTTTATAATTGATCATTATTATGCAGATAAATATTGTAAAATGAGTGGAGTGGTTGGAGGCTACAATGGAAAGTGCCTCACTTAATGGGCCGGCGGAGGATGCATAGTTAATACAAACGTAATACCAAAATAATTTGTACTTAAATCAAACATAATATTTTGAATGTAGTGTGTTTTTATTCAGATTGGATTACAGAATATCTAGGTTCCCAAATATATATGTTGAATGGACACTGATTTAAAGACGAGTTATGAGAAAAAAAAGTTTTCTATAGAAATTTGAAATTCCTCATATCTCGTCTTTATATCAGTCTCCTTTCAATATATATATTTGGGAACCATAAATATAATCTAATCCAATCGGAATAAATACACACTACCCTAAGAATTATGTTTGATTTACAAATTATTGAGTATGCATAGTTGGTATGCGTAGTTCATACAAACGTAATAACGTTTGTATGAAAGAAAAAAAGAAAGAAAAAACGTTTATTCGCGGTGAACATGACGCAAAAAAAAAGAACAAATACAAAAAATAATAAAAGGTAGGGGGGAAACATGCGTCTCATTCACGCAAATGAATTTTGTATGAACTACGCATACTCCGCCGGCCCCTTAAGTTTCGTATATGAACGGATGGAATGTAAAAACTTGGGTTCTTCTTCTTCATAAACTACCAGGAGTGTCATCAATGGGGTGTAAAAAAATTACGGTAGACCCGCTCTGACCTCATACTTATAATCGATATCAAATAACAAGGTTTAAGAAGAAGAGGCAAGTTTAATTCTAGCCTTGCACTTCTCTCTGCCTCATTTTATCCCAACTGTTTTGGGGTCGGCTTCCAGTCTAACCTGAGTACCAGTAGGTACACGGAGGGACTGTCAAACCCAGTTACTGGGTAACACTATATATATTGCTTTAATTCTGCACGCTAGATTTCTCAAAGCTGTAAAACTAACCAGCCATCTTTCGAAATGTAAACTTCCTTATAAATCAGGGTAATTTGAAGGGTAAAGTTACCCATACGACAATACTTTCCCATCTAAACAACATTACATATTTAAAGCGCAACAAATCGGCCATTGTATAATAGGCTATTGTTCGCTCCAGTTTACGACCAATAAATCTGCCAAACAGGGAATCGAGCAGGCCATTTTATTGTTACACTTTTTCATGTGACATGCGATTAAACATTTGTAAGGAACAGTTTGTGAATGTGGAACAAGGGTACTTTACACAATGGGCCATGTTGGCTTTATGATATCCTTCTTTGATTGATCTTCTTTTATTTAAATAGAGCGTTAAATGCTGAAGATAGTTACTTTAATCTTAGGAGTAAGCCTCGAATTATACGATTTTTTTTCACTACCTAAGAGAGTTGACCTGTTGTTAAAGTTATGATGGTTGCTATGACAAAGCTACAAAGCCTCGTTTTTTCATAGCGTACAAAGTTGGGCGACTTCGAAAATTTCTAAGTTCTCTAGAAGAATCATAAAGCTGAAGAGTTTGTTTGTTTTATTGATTGAACGCGCTATATTTCTGGAACTACCTGTCGAATTTGAATAATTATTTTTTCATTTGATAGCCCAGTTCTAGAGGAAGGCTAACACCACACTATAACCCTTTGGAGCCGAGCTAAAGCACTACAAGTCCGAAAGAACGTTAATCGAAAACGAAGTAATAGCGATGCAATGCGATGGGGTGGGTCAGGAAAACAAGATATTAAGAAGAAGTGAAGCTAGTAATCGAATAACCAATTCTTCGAACCATGTTATATCACAACTCTTAAAACCACAGAGTGAGTAGAGAGTACATTATTCTGAAAACTTTTCACCAACTACTTCCTTAGAAAATACTTAGCTTTTCTACTAGTACCATAAGAATGAACCCACGCGTTGGTCACAAATGCATCTAAGTACCCTCATTTATCATCGTGACAAGCTCCAGTGAATCATTGCTTAGCTCAGATTACCACTGTGTGCTCTCACCCTATCATTAAGGCACGTGTCCATGAGGCGGTTTTGATCCGGCACGGTGCAGGCTATTATGACAAGACTATTATTTTACTGCTTGTTTTATATTATTCGGACAGCAATTCATAACCAACATTAAATGAATGGAGAAGAATTTGTTTGAAACTAAGTAGGTATTTGCCAGATCGATTAATGAAAGCTTATTTACAGGTAGCAAAACCTGCCATAACCTCATGTCCACTCGTTCTGGCTGTTAAGGGTCTATTTAATAAAACCGACAGAGGACAGGGACAAGCGTCAATCCGACAATTTTATTATGAAAAGTTTTATTTATTTTTTGGTTAGCAGGTGCTGTTTGTAAAAAATTTGAAAATGTGACAATTATGTCATTTTTGTCCGTTAAATTAAATATGGCCGTAAGAGTTGGTGCCGGGCGAAGTACAGAATGTACTTATGGTAAACCAAGTAAAGTACGGCGGTACGTGTTATAAAAGAAAAATAATAAAACAAGGTAAATTGTTGCTGTGCAGCGGCAAGCGTTAACAAACCTCCTTAACCAAAATCAAAAGTCATTTATTCAAATAGGCTGAGAATCAGCACTTTCCGAACGTCAGAACTACATAAGACATAAGGTCCACCACCACCACTTCCTAAACCACTCCCTAGTGCCTTCGCTGGGAAGTGGCACAGCTGTATAGTCAGAAAGAAAATACTTTCTTGATTCTATACAATAGTAGGTATGCACAGTAATTAACATTACGAGACACACAACAATGAATTAAATTATTTACCATACCAGCCAGCCACGCCAATATACCAACAAATACAATAATATCTGCACTTACTCAAGCAATTCCTTAGTATTTCAGACTTATCAGACGACGCGACGGAACCGGCGATAGTTTTCTGCGCCGTGCCGGATGGAATCCATCTCGTGTACAAGTGCTCTTACAGCCGCTTTAGGATGCGCCTTAAGATTAAGTGTACTTTAGATCATTGAGATGTTGATTTGATTAACTTGATACGTGTTTAATTAAGAAGACGTTAGCTCCTAATGGAAATTCGATTGAAATCGAGAGGGCGGAGGCAAGCTTTTGGTTTGGTACTTTGCACCTTAGGGCGAATTCTACCAATTTTTATACCTAGAATAAATCATATCCTGAGAATAAATTTAGAATTTTTTACAGTTTTTCCATACTGGATTACTGTCAGACGTAAATTTTAATAAATTGATATCTAATCTGAATTTGGTAAAATCAGCCCTTAGCGATTTCCAATTTTACTTGGGAATCACCACAGAACTAATAAAAAAATCCTAGTGCGGGAAAAAGTCTATGTAATTCCCAAAAAGGTTGATAAACAGGTTTTAAAGCGTATGTATGACGCCTGTAGCATAATATTACGACTCTAACGTACCAACGCCGTATGAATAGGTATAACATATCATAGAATTTGACGCCGCATAAGCGCTATAGATTATTGTGTCAACAGATGCCTAAACATGTGTGTGTGTTGATCTGTATCAGTACAGTACAGTACAGTTGTTATATTATAAGCTTTGATTATGACAAGTGTATAATCAAAGATTATAACAGACTGTTTACAGAAGAGATCGATTACGTACTGATATAACGATAGAACAACTACAAAAGACTGTTGTAAACATTGGCATCAAAGTTACGATTATTATTTTGTTTAAAAACCGACTATTCAACATGTATTAGAAAGGGTTTTCTCCATGGGACCAATTGTCAATTGTCCTGTACAATACTACGTTGCCTACTTGACGACTAATTATAAACAGACCTTTCTGAAAAAAAAAGATGAAGAAAATACTGTAATAGCATACAACTGGAGGGTTATGAAAACAAAAAGTGAATGTACTTACTAGTAAAATCGACAGCAGGTCCTTCATCGTTATTGGCCGATTCTCAGGTATTTGAAAATATTAATTTAACAATAATACACTAATATAACATAACATTATGACGTCATGCCTGTATTCCCCAAAGGGTTAAGCTTAGGTAGACAGTAGGTATATCCCCATATTTCGCCAGTTATATTTAACACCAAAATAATATTGCGAAACACAATAATGTCAATTCCGTGGAAATTTCGGGATAAAAAGTATCCTATGTGTTAATCCAGGGTGTCAGGTAACTGTATACCAAATTTTATCAAAGTTGGTCTGGATCAATTATGATAAAATTGAACCGTTTGTGCGTGAAGATGTAACACACTCACAAACTTTAGCCTTTATAATATTAGTGTGATAATCGTATTGTAAAACATCCTGTGCCTTTCAACTTTTAAAGAAAACATCACAATTACAAAAAAAAACCTATAAGTACCATGTATGTTGCATAATGCTAAGATAGTCTGAATGAATTGATAAATAAATGAAATCAAAGAACAAAACAAAGAAATAATTCAGTCTAATACAATCCTGCAGAAAGCTCTAGATGAGTCTGTGACTGTGTAAAGATTTGAAACATAAATATGAAAATATTATGATAGCCAATGAAGAAGCTTATGTTAAAATAAATGTTCTAGAAGGTCAAATTGAAGATTTGTTAAGAAAACAGCGAGAGACTACTATTGAAATTAAAAACGTGCCCTTATGTAACTCCGACAACATAAACGAAATTGTGTCTCACCTGCACAAGGCAGTAGATTTACCCTTCTCCCCTGGTAATGTTCGTCAAGTGTATAAGAAGAAATCTAGTCAAAACAACGTTATTGTTGTTGAGTATCAGACAGTTAAATCACGTGTTGATTTACTAAATGCTATTAAATTATATAATCGGAAGCACAAGGAGGACAAACTGAACACAAATCAACTGCAGATCTCGGGTGATAAACTCCCAATATATGTTTCAGAATCCCTGACTCCTAAAGCACGTAAACTGCATTATTTAGCCAGGACACTACAGAAAAAGCACGAGTTTAAGTTCTGCTGGGTCTCAAATGGAAGCATTTTTATTAAGAAAAATGAGGGATCTCCATCGATACTCATAAACTCCGTGGAACTTATCGATGGTATTGTTGCTGATATTGAGAACACTAACATTCCAAGTGTCAATTCAATAATATGACTTTTGGTTAAAGCCATATTATCCTCTTTACATTGGTTTATTTGTTTATTGCATGTCCATTTTTTACTTTTCACTTTTGTTCAACTCTTAGAAGCCATAGGATACACTCACATAGTTCATAGAATTTACGTTTATTTCTTCATTTATCCATGTTACTCAAAATTACAATTTCACGCCACACAATCACAACACATCACACACAGATTTCTGATAGACTATTATCGTTCATTGTTTTGCATTATTACGCGTCTGTTGCATGTTGGCATTTCCCTAAAGCTGATGGTTTTACTTGTTTTTGTTAAACAATATGGTTGAATTAATTAACATCGCCTCAGACATTGATGAATATATCAATGTCGGGAATGCTCAATGCATAGACATACCGGAAAATTGCAAAATTTTGTTTGATAAAACTAATACGTATAAAGTGTTAACACAAAATATTAGGAGTATTAATCATAACTTTGAGGAACTCCGTGCACTTCTGCTTAGACTTGACATTTCTTTTGATTTTATTATTTTAACCGAATGTTGGCTGTCAGAAAATACAACCCTGCCTGATCTTGCTTCTTACCGAGTTTTTGCGACTACTAATCATATTAACCAAAACGATGGTATTGTTATTTTTGTTAGTGAGAATTTGAAAGTTTCTGTGTCAGAACCTACGGGAGATGGTTGTGATGTTAATTGTTTGGTCACTACTATTGATAACGATCTAGCTATTATATCTTTATACAGACCACCTGCGTTTAAAAATATTGACAATTTCGTTAACGCTGTCGATAATGTATTACATACATATAAAAGATACAAAAACATCGTGCTAATGGGTGACTTAAATATTAATATTAGGGACGGTACTGACAGTAAAACGAAATATGTGGACCTCCTTGCCTCGCACGGTCTTCTTTCATCACATCTTTATCCGACACGAGAAAAAAATTGTCTAGATCATTGTTTTGTCAAAACTAATGATGATACTTTAACCCTAGTATGCAACTCGACGATTACGGATCACTGCAGTGTTATGTTATCACTCCCTAAGAAATCGGTAAACTCTCAGAAAAAGCAGACAACATATAAAAAAGTAAAATACATCGCGATCGTGGAGGATTTAAAGCAAATCGACTGGACTGTTGTTTTAAATTCTGATGACCCTAACGAAGTCACCAATAAATTTCTATGCACAGTAAGAGATAGCATCAATAAGCATACGTACATCTGTAAACTGTCTCGCAGAAAATATAGCATTAAACCTTGGATAACGCCTGGACTCTGTCGCTGTATGAGGAATAGAGATCATTTGCACCAAAACCTTAGAAAAGACCCTCACAATGAGATACTGAATATAACCTACAAAAGATATCGCAATACTTGTACAAATTTACTAAAAAATCTAAAGAATAAATACCTAAGATCACAAATAAACATTCACAAAAACAATCTAAAAAAACAATGGTCAATAATTAAGGACATCTGTCGATACAAAAGTCACACGAAAGACTTTGATGACCTTTTAAAAAGTAAAACTAACCCGCAGGATTCTATTAACTGTATAAATGAATATTTTTCTAATGTAGGAAGTCAATTTGCTCATAGCATCCAAGTGAGAACTCAGAGAAACGAAGATTATTTAGCTAGAATATATAAACCAAACGTGTCGTCTCTTAAATCTTTCGCTTTACTGCCGACTGACGAAACTGAAGTAAAAAGTGTAATCATTAATTTAAAATCATCTAACTCCAGTGGCTGGGATGAGATTCCCTCAATTTTACTTAAACTAGGCGTTGATATATTTGCGTTACCAATAACTCTGATTTGTAATCTGTGCCTGACTAAGGGCATCTTTCCTAACGTCCTCAAACAATCTGTCATTATTCCTATACATAAGTCTGGGGACAGAGGCTGTGTCTCAAACTATAGGCCAATCTCCTTGTTACCTACCCTGTCCAAAATCATTGAGCGTATTATAAATAAGCGCTTGAAAAGCTTCTTAGAATCCAACGGGCTTCTGTCTGCAAACCAGTTCGGATTCAGGAGTAATAAATCAACTTCGCATGCTGTTCAACAGCTTCTGTCATATGTTGTCGATGGTTTGGATATGGGTGACAAGACCATAGGGGTGTTCCTGGACCTTGCAAAAGCGTTTGACACAGTTTCTGTTCCCATACTCCTAAGAAAGTTAGAAAGCATCGGTGTTCGTGGTGTTGCGCTGGATTTGATCACCGATTACATGTCAAACAGGACGCAATGTGTGAGAATGAAGAATTTCACAAGTCAACCAGTAAAAGTCTCATTTGGGGTGCCGCAGGGCAGCATTTTAGGACCGACTTTATTCCTCATTTACATAAATGACTTGTGTAACCTTCATCTCACACGCGGGAAAATAATTACGTTTGCCGATGATACGGTTCTTCTGTTTAGGGGCGGCACATGGAGCGAGGCTTTTAAATTGGCAGATGAGGGTTTTGGTCTAGTTACTACCTGGCTTGACCGCAACCTTCTTACCCTAAATGCTCAAAAAACTAAGTACATTGCATTCAGCATTCGTAATAGTACTCAACCACCGGTTAATTCCTCATCCATCAAAATTCATTCATGTATAAATCCTCTGTCTTGCTCCTGCTACAGTCTCTCACAGGTATTTTCCATCAAATATCTGGGTCTTGTTGTTGACCAAAATCTCTCTTGGAAGGAACAAATAGCATCCGTGACTACTCGAGTTAGGCGAATGATCCACTTATTTAAAAATCTGCGGAATGTTTGCCAACCGAAACTGTTGCGAACTATTTATTTCTCCCTTTGCCAGTCAATAATAACTTACTGTATCACTGCTTGGGGAGGAGCATCTAAAACAATAATTTTATCCCTAGAAAGAGCGCAGCGAGCTGTACTTAAGGTAATGAATTTCAGGAGATTTATGTACCCCACATATACGCTATATAAAGAACTGTCATTAGTTACGATTAGACAATTGTTTGTCAAAACTTCGATCCTACAGCAGCACTGTAAGTTACCTCTTTCGACAACCAGACGTACAAAGGATTTGGTGTATTCTGTTCCTAGAACCAAAACAATCAGTTGTCTAGGAGTTTGAAGTTACGCGATTTGTCAAGCTATAATTGCAAAAAGATTTTAAATGAATTTCTACTTCAGGTTGATTATGTTGACACGGAAAAGTTATTAGTAAGCCTATCATAAATAAAAACACACAGCTCGTATTCACATACATTTAGTCACATACTTCATTACATTAAACACACTACATCACACAAACATCAACAGTTACATCTTCTTTTAATCAATTTTTTGTCTAAATATTTTGCATATACAAAATTTCTTCTAAGTTTACCCACCTTATGATTTGTAGTAGTAATAGCAATGTAATAATTATTACCGAACTAAACTGCGAAATATCTTAAATACTAAGTTCACTGATTTGGTGTGTGATTTTTGGAGAACGAGGAAGACTGACCTACCGTGATACAGTTTTTACTAGTACGGAGGTCAGTGTGAATTACTCTATAATAACCGAGCTACGTATGGTATTCCGAAATACAGCTCACCGAAATGACGGTTTTCCGATAGCACTCTACTCCGACGGTTAGTTGAACGAAAAAATAATTGGCCGATGAAACGTTTCGCCGAAAATATTATTCATCGACGGTTGGTAGTCCGAATGAATCCTTCGCCGATGTCACGGTTCACCGAAAACACTCTTCAACGACGATTGGTTAAACGAACGAATCTTTCGCCGATAGCACTCGTTGTAGGGGAATTCTTTTGCCAAACCGAACCTCGGGGTGCCCTTCGGTCGCTCTTGCATCCTATGTTGACGTAGCCCCGCTTCGCGGGGCTCCTATTTCTGTGTAAAGGGTTTAAAGTAACCTAACCAAACCGAACCTCGGGGTGCCCTTTGCTTGCTCTTGCACTCTATGTCGACGTTTGTGTTTTTGTAATTGTTGTAAATTAGTGACGTAACTTTGTTTTTTTTTTCTATTGCCACTCTTCCATGTATTATTTTATTATTACCTGTATTTTTAACATGACTTCTGCAAGACCTAAGGGTGTTGTCAAGCTGAAAGAAAAACAATCCATTTGGAAAAGAATTCCCCTACAACGAGTGCTATCGGCGAAAGATTCGTTCGTTTAACCAATCGTGGTTGAAAAGTGTTTTCGGTGAACCGTTACATCGGCGAAGGATTCATTCGGACTACCAACCGTCGATGAATAATATTTTCGGCAAAACGTTTCATCGGCCAATTATTTTTTCGTTCAACTAACCGTCGGAGTAGAGTGTTATCGGAAAACCGTCATTTCGGTGAGCGGTATTTCGGAATACCATACGTAGCTGATAATAACCATACGTTCGTCATGTGATCTTATGTCATAAATTCTATTTTTAATTTGTATTCCTTGTTCGTAAGGTTGTTATTGTGCTAATAGAAATAAATGCATTTTTTATTTTTTATAGCTTTTCTGGAATCACGCAGGTCTTATCTTAGTTTCGTTAATTCATAAAAAAAGTTAATTTTGTTAGTTTTAAATGCTCCTTTGTTAATGTTAGTATTTCCTGTGCGTGTCCCAAATAAACTTTCTTTCTTCATAAAATATACCAACATTCCTCCATTCAATATTTTATCTTCTCTACGCCTACCCACATAGTATGGTCGGAACAAATGGGCTCAATTACAGAAGGCTGCACAGAACGGGCTGACCGTAATTGATACCAGTCATTTACCGTAATGATTGTGAAGCCTCTGAAGGTGTAAATGAAAGCCTGAACTAGGCTGGGAATTATGGTGTTTAGTGGCTGTCTGTTGTGAGGCTGTATTTTTCGTAAAGAGTAGATAGATAGAAAGAATAATCTCTCTCTCTCTCTTTATTTATTGTCTGGGTGGTGGTGGTGGTTGTCTGGCGGCTTTTTTTCTTTTATGGACTGCCTCGTTAATCTCATGGTCACTAAGGGCGGTTTCGCACTACGTCCGATCCAAATCCGAGAAATGCTGGTCCGAAATGACCACAGTCCCATTTATATGAGGGGTTGCGCACTAGATCCGAACTCTTTCGATCAGAATTTAGAACATTCCTAATTCGGATTTTTAATTCGGATTCGGATCGGATGTAGTGACCTTACGCTACTGCTGAGCATGAGTTATAGCAATGGCTTACATAGGTATTGACAGTTCAACAACATTTATTGCATTGTTTACGTTGTTGAGTAAACAAATCTTTCGAACATCTGAAGCACTGGATTAGCAATATCATTAAAAATGATTCAGATTGAGATTGATTGTGTGTTACGCAATTATTTTTTTGGTCGGGCAAAGTGTTATTAGGTTTTTCTATCAGGAATATATCAGTAGCAGCCCGATGTCTGGATTTGTGTCCGGTTGATTGCAATAGGCTCGCCCCCCACTATAAAGGATTTAGGGGAGGCCCACACTGCACCGCATCACGCAGCGGGGCGCAGATAACGTACCAACGCGCGTGATTTTTTACATACTGTAGCGAAATAAAACGCGGTGACTTCACAATTTCACTACCAATACGTATAATTTTGTTGTAAAAATAAAAAATTCCAAATACAATAATTTAGTATAAAAAAATTAAGAAAAAAGATTACTTTAAGATACCTTGTGACGTTGGTTATAAATACAAATATGAATGAAATAGAAATACTTAAGGTTTTGGGTTTTGTAAAGACAAAAATAAAGTGAGAATTTTGTTACATTGACGTGATTGCAATCAAGAAAATATTAGATAGATTTAAGGTTTGCGCGGTCCAAGGGAAAAAAAGTTAAAATAGCACACCCGCCGTATTTGAATGATAAAAATTCACGCAATTTTGATAGGAAAATATATCTAGACAATCTACTATGAGAATAGACTAAAAAAGGTATCTGTTCCCAAAAAAGGGGTCTTCGTGTCCGTTCTCGGGATCCTCGTAGATTAATGGAGCAGAACAATAATCAGGTAGCAGATCCTCAACAGCAAGTAGATCTGCAACAGCTAGCTGCGGGCGCTCTTCTGGCGAACAGCTTATACTTCGTCTCGAGAGTCAGGGTAGAGTGAAAAATCGATCAAATCGGCTTGCCCATAATTCGGGCCTTATCCTGAAGTAAAATTTAGGAATAAGTACCGGTGGAGCAAGCAGAATCACTTGTAACCAAGAAATAGAATAGAATGATACATACCAAAAATGAAGAAAAATATGTTCACAAATATTTTTTAAATTTATAGATAACGAGGTACGGAGGAGTAAAACCAATTGCGACAGCAATTAAATTAATTCAACCAACTCAAATTCACAATAAAATTTCGGCGTTAATATTCCACAAAAAAAAAATGTTCCTCGTCACAAGGCTATTTTCAAAGTCACCATGCCTACCGTGAAAAATGCCATCTGACGTAAATACGATTCGTAATTTGAAAGATTTCAGATGGAAATTTCTGGACAGACTATGGTTCAAAAAAAGGTTGAATATGAGTTTAGAAGGAGGATTAAAGCCAAAATTACCATGCAGGATTTGTTAATACTGCAGTACCCCCTTTCCAAAAAAATATGTGGGACAGAGTAAAGAAAAGTAAGGAAAAGAAAAAAAAAATATTCTGAGGCATAAGAACCCTAATAGCAATAGACCTAACCTAGACTAAACAGTTGGACAAAAATAAGAAAAATAAAGAAATAAACCTAACTAAACGACATCGTAGTGCAACGGATACAGAATAAATGAGAAAGCGCATTCCCATCTAAACGTTATCAGCGCCAACTACCAACGCGTCGACTAAACCTAGGAGAGAAAATAAGAACCCTAGAAACTAACTTAATAACTAAAGACTTAAGCTAAGTAAAAAAGAGAGGATCCCCAAAAGCAAAAGTAACAATAAAAGTAAGTTGAAGAAAGAAACGACATAAGATAATAAAAGAGACGACATAAGATAATCAAAGGACTTAAGCCAAACAAAGGACTTAAGTCAAGGAACTTGAAAGAAATAAGAAACTTAACTTATTTCTTACAAAAGAAAAGAGGATAGTCGATAATTAGGTTGAACAAAAAAAAAATTTTAACTGCATAATGATTTATCGATAAGACTAAATCGACAATGTCTCTGCACTAAACAAAATTATCGATACGGCCGTTTCCCAACACTAAGAGCTGTCATTATGTCATTTTGGTTATGACAGACTTAATGACATATGCGGGCGAAAGCCTGAACTACAAAAATAGACAAAGTTGTTAGCAAATTGTTTCAAGTAGGAACAACTAGATGTCGCTGTTAATAATTATGAATAAGCTTATTTATTTAAATAGTTATTATGGGAATTTAAATTTAAAAGGGTTTAAACTAAATGTAAAAATAACATTCCTAACGGACGAAAGTTAATAGAAATACTTGATTAGAAATTACAGGGGAATTATTTAAGAATATCTTTAATGTGATATCTTCCAGAATGAGAAGAATCGAAATCATGAAGTCCATATGTGGTCCTAGAAATAACCCTAGTCACACGGCATTTAATAAAACGAGGAGCTAGCTTTCCAGAAAAATAATCATCTCCAGACGATCTAGAAAAATTCTTTCTCCATACAGTATCACCAACATTCAGCGTGATGGCTGAACGATGCGTATTGTAAGCTCGAGAATTACGAAGGAAGGCCATAGAAAGATTATCAGCGACTTTCGCATAAACCTCTGATAAGCATGATAAGTTCGATGCGTACTGAGCCCGACTTTCGGCTAAATATACTACGCCTTGAGTCTGACTATTAGTACGAATGTTGAACTATCGTGAAAAAAAATATTTAAAACCGCATAGACCTCGACAAGGGAAGAATGGTTCTACGCGTGTTTTGGACCGACTTTCAGCTTAATTGTGGCTTAGAGTCTGACCATATGCACGGGTAGGAACCATAAGGACTTATCGTTGTCACAGTCAATAGAAAAAGGAAATCGTAAATTTAAAAAAATCAGAACCTCCCTTTTTCGAAGTCGGTTAAAAAATCAGAACCTCCTTTTTCGAAGTCGGTTAAAAAATCAGAACCTCCTTTTTCGAAGTCGGTTAAAATATCAGAACTTCCTTTTTCGAAGTCGGTTGAAAAAGATGAAACTCAAAATACGGACTGTTTATTAGTCTTTCGTATTAGAATCTGATAGGAGTAATAAAAATAGAAAATTTAAGAATTATTGAGAAAAAGTATGAAATACATAATTACGTAACTTGAAAAAGAGTTTTTTGTTTATAGGAATATTTGCATAATGTTAGTGTCATATGAGAGGAATACGTTTAAAACTAAGATTACCGTTTGAATTATGTAAAACGGTTTGAAAGATAGAAAGAATTCTGTAAATTGTAAACAAACCCCAAAGACTATTTTAGAAAATATATGTTCTAAAAAGTTTATATTATATAAAGATAGGAATAACCTTTATCTGCTATGTTAGGATGCAAGAAGGACAAAACAAAACTAAATAGGCAAATCTGATAGTATGAATATAGTTGAGAAAGAGTCAGTTTAGTGATTAGTCTGCTGGGGAACTGAACGGCAAAATATCAGAAAAGAAAAAAAAAATTAAAATAAAATGCCATCAGACCCTATCAAACTAACATTAAACGAATAGAAAGGCTAAAGATGAAAAGAAAAGCAAGTCAGTCAGGCAACCCCAAAAAGATATCTAACCTTCAAATGCCACAGTAAAGATAGAAACCAAAAAATATACAGGTCAGGTTCCACGTAGCAGATATCGAGTAATATGGCTGATGGAGGAATGGTACGACGACGTGACTTCGCAGGAACGACTGAGCTAAGAATTCAAAGAAAAAACAAATAGAACCTAGGAAACCAACAGCACCAAAACAGAAATAAGTACAGCTGGGCTAGAATCAAAAAAGATAAATAGAATCAAGCAGTCAACCGTGCATAGAACGCTTACCTTAGTCACGAAGCCTAAAACATTCACACACCAAACACACACTACAGGATACTAAATACTTCTATCTAAGGAACGGAATAAAACCCAGGATAAACATGTATTTAAAGGGAAAAAATAAAAGCGTTTTTATATGTTTTATGGTTCTACAAAGTTATTGATAATATTGCATCACAACACAGCACATTAAAGTAAAGA
This sequence comes from Gortyna flavago, assembly GCA_963669345.1. Classification (NCBI taxonomy): domain Eukaryota; kingdom Metazoa; phylum Arthropoda; class Insecta; order Lepidoptera; family Noctuidae; genus Gortyna; species Gortyna flavago. Next base: position 5,977,188 of record OY770148.1, read on the forward strand.
ACACCATCAGCAAAGGAAGGGTTAACAGAAGTTGTCAATCACAGCATATCCATGGTAACCATAGCAACGATCTTGTTTCACAGAATAAGAATAAATTCCACTATTCCTGCACCTGAAATGGTAAAAACAGAAATGAAAGATTAAAATTTGCTCGGAAGGAGCAATCACCCTCACGACAGCAAAAAAAAAAGGTTAATTTAGTAATTAGAATCAATAAAAGTACTTACTTTTACTTCGGGCGCCATTTGTAGCGAAATAAAACGCGGTGACTTCACAATTTCACTACCAATACGTATAATTTTGTTGTAAAAATAAAAAATTCCAAATACAATAATTTAGTATAAAAAAATTAAGAAAAAAGATTACTTTAAGATACCTTGTGACGTTGGTTATAAATACAAATATGAATGAAATAGAAATACTTAAGGTTTTGGGTTTTGTAAAGACAAAAATAAAGTGAGAATTTTGTTACATTGACGTGATTGCAATCAAGAAAATATTAGATAGATTTAAGGTTTGCGCGGTCCAAGGGAAAAAAAGTTAAAATAGCACACCCGCCGTATTTGAATGATAAAAATTCACGCAATTTTGATAGGAAAATATATCTAGACAATCTACTATGAGAATAGACTAAAAAAGGTATCTGTTCCCAAAAAAGGGGTCTTCGTGTCCGTTCTCGGGATCCTCGTAGATTAATAGAGCAGAACAATAATCAGGTAGCAGATCCTCAACAGCAAGTAGATCTGCAACAGCTAGCTGCGGGCGCTCTTCTGGCGAACAGCTTATACTTCGTCTCGAGAGTCAGGGTAGAGTGAAAAATCGATCAAATCGGCTTGCCCATAATTCGGGCCTTATCCTGAAGTAAAATTTAGGAATAAGTACCGGTGGAGCAAGCAGAATCACTTGTAACCAAGAAATAGAATAGAATGATACATACCAAAAATGAAGAAAAATATGTTCACAAATATTTTTTAAATTTATAGATAACGAGGTACGGAGGAGTAAAACCAATTGCGACAGCAATTAAATTAATTCAACCAACTCAAATTCACAATAAAATTTCGGCGTTAATATTCCACAAAAAAAAAATGTTCCTCGTCACAAGGCTATTTTCAAAGTCACCATGCCTACCGTGAAAAATGCCATCTGACGTAAATACGATTCGTAATTTGAAAGATTTCAGATGGAAATTTCTGGACAGACTATGGTTCAAAAAAAGGTTGAATATGAGTTTAGAAGGAGGATCAAAGCCAAAATTACCATGCAGGATTTGTTAATACTGCAATACCTACAAATTCAATAAAAACGCAATCACGCGCGTTGAATTTGGCTCTGTTTCCGCTGCGTGAAACGAAGCAGTGTGCCAATCGCCATAAAAATAACTGGCAAAATGTGGGTAGGTATACTATAGGTACACCCATGCTATTATTTTTGTTATTATTAGTATATATCAATCTACATTTACTAATAATATAGCTGAAGAATTTGTTTACAGGTAGGTACAAAAGTTGACTGTAATATTAGTGTGTAAATAAAGTCCTATATTTTGTTGCTTTTCGTGTTTGGCACGAGTTTGTCGATAAGCGGATGCTGTGGTGAATAGATTAGCCGAACAGGTTAGGATCCAGGATGAGTATTTTAAGTTCAAATCTCAGAATTTTGTCAACTTGCATATTTCCTTCATTAATAGTTTGATTTCAGAAAATTGAAATCACCCGATTTTTTTATTTTGAATTGTACTACGTTGTCCCACTGCTGAGCAAAGCCTTAATCCTTATATTATACTAGCTGCGCCCCGCGGTTTCGCGGTTTCGGTGGGAATATCGGGATAAAAATTAAATAAGCCTATATGTTAACTTAGGGTGTCAGCTACCTTCATACTAAATTTTATCAAAATTGGTCCAGCCGTTTGAGCGTGAATAAGTCACAAACATATAAACACACTTTTTTTTTTTTTTTTACCTTATTGCTTTATTTTGAGATTACAAACAGAAAGTTGAATTTTATTTATTTGTAGCACTTATAGATTTAAATATTTTAATTAACTTAGTTATTTCTGAAATGCAATCAAGGCAATATCTGCTTGCAACCTTTCAAAATACGCTCCCGTGAACCTCTTCCTTACGAAACCCCATCAATCGGTTCAGTGGGTCTCGAGATTAACGGACACACAGCTGTACTAACAAGCTGACGATTTCAGTGTTTTTTTCAGAGTAGGTACTAGCGACCTGACTCGCATAGTTTTTTTCCGAACTTCGACAAAAAATCGAGATTTCTTTATTAAAAGTATTTTATTTATTTATAAAAGAATACCAACAGCATAATATATATTCAACATTGGTTTACAAAATATTTAAAAAAAGGTATTACTGATAAATTTTTACACAAATAATAATTTTTGGTGTACATTTAAAGGTCAAAAAAGAAACAGTAGACTGATGCTGCTTATAAAATAAAAAAAAACAATTTTATAATTTAAAAATTTAATCAATGTTATTAACTTTAATAAAATAAAATGCAAAACATTAAAAATGAAAGAAGGGACAACATAAAACAAATTTTATTATAACAGAAATTATGTGACTCCTACCGTACGGACTGGCCGGCACTCGCAAAAGACAGAATTTTATGGAAAAGGGAGAGGGAGGCCTTTGCTCTGCAGTCAGTGGGACAGTGCAGGCTAGTTAGATTAGATTGGATTAGACCCTAGCTATCTCTAATGTATCGTGGTGGTAATTTTTGGAAACGGCTACAGACAGCACACAAGTTTACCTATCAATGTATCAAGTAACATTTTAATGTTCACGTGTTCTCGACGCCTTTAACAAGCGCAATCAGTCTTATATTCTGAGCTGTACAACGTGAACGTGATTTTTTTATAAATCCCACCTCCTCATGATATTGAAATAATATTAAATACAAACCTTTAAAATCTCATTTAACTGTTTATGACATTACTAAATCTAAATTTAAATAATTATAAAAGCAAAATGAACACTTTCATAATATCTAAATTCAACGCGCAAAATTCCAAAACGGTTCACCAAAGATTGATATTCGCAACTTATCATACATGACTATAACGAACTTTGGTAAGAAACTGCGATGCGCAAACGTGGCTGTTTTGCAATGCAAATGGCGGCACGTCGCTTGTTGCAGCCCGTATGCATGGCAACAGTAAGTGATTTTAGGACATTTGCAAAGTTCGTGTCAGGTTTAGCCTACTTGCAGCCCGGCTTTACTTCCGCAGTCTTTTAATGTGTATTTTTAACTTTAAGTGCTGTGATTTTAGGGTTATTATTTTTGATGAAGCTGGATTTTGGCTTGGTTGAAAGCTTGACGTAAACATACGATGTTTTATGATTTTTTAAAAACTTCAGTATAAAACAGAAAAAGTACTTATTTGGTTTAATAAACGAAAATCTAACGGTGAAATAGCTTTTAGTTTTTCTAAAAGTGCTTTTTAAGGCGATGTACTAGTCAAAAATCACAAAATTTTGACATTTTCAGGACAGGTTTCGTTTAGCAAATTAGGGAACTAAAAGAAACTTGAGAAGTTATCGGATTATCGCCTATTAACTGTCAGTTTTAATTTATAGGCTCCCAGTAAACTACTGTTGGTAAGAAACACAAAACAAAGATAAAACTACAATCCCCAAAATATTGAATATCCATTTAAATACCAAGACCTGTTCAATATCGACACTCAAAGTCTCTCAGTCCCGAAATCCATTGAAATCCAGTCACCGAGACCACCAATTCCAAAGACAATTGCATTGGAAGTGTAATAAAAGAGTAATAAATAAATGAATGGAGCTCCTGGTTCTTCTGGTTTAGATTTTAGATATGTATTTTCTTTAGGACTAACTTAGTATAAAGTACTACTAACACATAGGTGTTGTATATTAATTTTTCTGGCCCACAATAGTGTGGGCCAGAAAAATTAATATACAAAAATTATAATTATTATTATCAAAGTTGTAAGACCTAGAGAAAAGTTCGAGATCATGGCATAGCCTTTTCTAGAGATACTTTTTGGTGATTACCTACTGCATTGTAAAACATCCTTATGTTTGTTCTTCCGTGACTTTCATGAAGATTGTGTAAGCGGGTTTACTTAAAAAGTCTCGGTACACAGCAACAGCGATAAACACAATGTCCTTTTGTGTAACAGCGATTTACAACTTTATAAAAATAATGAAACAAAGCAAGATAGTTTTGTTCAAGTATAGAAAAATTCATGTTGTTTATCGCATATAAAAAAACATCAATTAATGAATAAACATTCTCCTGATACACATTCATTGAAGAAAATTTGCACGTGCGCACTCCATTTCATTGCATAGTCATCGACAATCGAATGATAAACAGATGGAACGGATTAATAATTTAGTATTAGCGTGTGTTGTGATAGATTAACGTCATGGTATCAGTATCCCTACGTATGAACGAATGAATGCAAACTGTGATTGAGAATTATGTCAGTAGATCCTGTTTAAATAATACACTTAATTTTGATTTCACAATATTAAATTAGTCAGAAGAAACGCTTATGAAATTACTTCTAAGTATGTCTGTTTATAAAATCGTTTAATTATTTACATACATCTTGCCAAAAATTTAAACAAAATGTTCACGGAATCACGACTGTGTTAGTCTGGCTGTCAAAGGAGATGTTCTTCGAAACTACTTGCTCTATATAAAGTTTTAGTGAGCGCAATGATAAACAGTTGTGTTCCAGTTATAACTCTGCAAGACTTGGAGAAATAATTTAAGTTTTCAAATCTTATCTCGGATAGGTGTTTTCTTCCAGATAAATACGAAAATTTAACTTTTTGTAAGAAAATCATCTGCCAAATAAGTTAACTGGAACTAACCCGAAAGTTGTTGAAACTCTCGTTGACTGCCTCGTTGGTGTAGTGGTTCTCTGCAGCGGAGCATGAGGTCCTTGGTTCAATTCTCGGGTTGGCAAAGTGTTACTTTTCCATCTGGAATTTCTATGTAGCAGCCCGGAGTCTGTTGATGGCAATAGGTTCGCTCTCTGTTACATTGGACTTAAGTATAACTGGTGAAATGTGGAATTTTGAACTATTAGGTACACCTCTGCCTTACCTTTTGGGGTAATACAGGCGTGATGTTATGTTGGAAGTAAACCGAAAGTGGTCAAAATTGGTTACATGTCGATAATTCAAACACACATAATATTATAGGTACTACAGTTCACTCTTACTTGACATTAAGCCTGAAACGTGTAACCTTGGCTGAAAGCGTCTCAACCGTGACTGCCAGACTTTTCATTCTATCGGTCAAGGCCGAACACTTGCATTTACCAGGGCCACATAGCGTGATATGAAATGATTGCACCCCATTAAACTGTTCAAAGTAAACTAGGCACGTGAAGAGTTTAAAAATAACTTTAATAGTTTTGAGATCATGTCTATTTACGAGTAGTTATTTAAAGTTTACGGTACCTACAACAAATATTTATAAAATATTTATTTTTATTTTTTTATTTATAATTTACTAACTGACCCGGCCACGCGTTGCTGTGGCTAACGTTTTTGTATTTTTTTTTCCATCCTATCCTTCAAGTTGGATCAAACTGCACACGGTGTACAAATTTGATTAAAATCGGTTAAGTAGTTTAGGAGACCATCGCGGACAAACATCGTGACACGTACTTTATATATATTAAGATTGAACCAACGTTACAATTTATTATTACCTTAACTTAACGTCGGTCTGTAACTGTTAGCGATTATGTATCATTTGGATCTATACGGCGGCACCCAAAGTAGACGGCGCCTGTATCTTGAGGACCAGAGTTGTGATAAATAATGCTATTTACCACGAGTTTATGTAGAAATAGACAAGTAATTGTAAACGGTTATGTAAAAATTAACTAGCTCAACTGTGGCTAATGAGATACAATTGAATTTCTATTGTTATAAATCAAATTTAGATTTTTCAACAGTTGAGCGGATGAGATCAAAATGAAAGTAAAACTTAAATAATTGTAAATTATTAAAAACAGAAATGAAGGGTCCACCCCTACTGAAAGAGCAGCGGCGCGCAGCGGCCGTAAGAGCAAGTGAGTTTGCTCTTTTGACTTGTCGCTAGAAGGCTCGTGCAGCCTCGCGGCGCCTCGCTGTCCCTCCACTGCCTTCAATATTTTGCCTCAAAAAGCCGCTGCCGACCGCTGCTCTTTCAGTGAATTGACCCTAAAGCCTAAATTGCACTGAACAAAGCCTAAAATTAAAAATATTAAACAATTAAAAATGAAATGTTAAACAATCAAAAATAAAACAGTGAAATACTTAGGCGGTATAAATGTATGGAACAGCTATTTTTATGCCCGCTCCCTCTCACAGAAAGAGGAGGCCTGTGTCCCAGCAGTGGGAACATTAAAGGCTGATTATGAAGCGTAAGAAGTACCTAGTAGTAGAACGCTTTGTGAAAGAACTCATTACGGAAAGGACTTCCACCATATTTGATTACCGCTGCAAACAGCAGCGAATAAAAATATTAAGTTTTGTCTCTGGAACCGAGAAACGGCAACATTACTCGTAGTAATACAGATATCCAAAGGTTAAGTAGGCGATGCCATTTTTCATCAGAAGACCCATCTGATCATTTATCATAATCAGTATATAATTGTTCCCATTGTTGGAACACAGGCCTTCTCTCTACGAGAGGGAGTGGGCCATAATCCACCACGCCGGCCCAGTGCCCCCCCAGTTTTTCATCAGGTCTCTTCATAGAAATTGTTTTTTTCATGGCAAACGTTCAGTCGTTTGCCATCAAAAAAACAATTTCTATGAAGAGACCACATAATGGACACAAGTTTATTTAATTTTTAAAGTAGTTAGCGATTCTTAGTTGGCGTTAGAATAGACTGAAGTTAGATGTTTCCATTTGTAATGTGTTAAATGATTTGTTTTCTGATTGGATCAAAGGTAAGGAAGTAGAAGAACAAACTTCTTACGTATATAGTTCTAAGAAAGACTCTTTAGCCTTTCAAAGATATTTTTAAACTCGTTTAACATCACACCTGAGACGTAATCCGTGATCCGTGGCCGTTTTGAATGCATGTGACGCATTTCCCTTAACTTGTTTTTTTTTTTTTGTGTTTGTGTTCTTATTCTGCACCGTGTTTCCCGCAAATAAAGGTATTTTGGTTCTTTCTTTCTGAATATGTAGGCTGAACTGAATAGTAAAGTTGAGTTTGTAATTACTGTAACACTAAGGACAAAAATTCCAAGCAAATTAAAGGTTCACTAAGATATGAATATGAAACTATCTGTCGCAGCAAAAATAGACCTTGACATTTGATGACGTGTAAGTGATATTCGACTTTACGGTGGTAAAGTAATTACGGGGTACATACATCCACATTTTGCAAATTGTGTCTTAAGTCTCATTTAATAGGAGGCTGCAGTGAAGCATGCCAAAACTACACCTCCGCTCTGTGCATACACGCTCACACGCACACATTTAGAACCATTTACAATCAAACTACACTTCACTAAGTGCACACATGTTTACGAAACCGGCTTCACTTTACTGTTGACAGCCCTCAGTCTTGGTTTTTTATTTGGTCTGAGGCTGGACGTTTCTTAATCAATAAAACTTCAAAACGCTTTGCCTAAACTAGGGATCAAAGCTGTCCCGCTTGCAACCATTAGGTAATCTTCTTTGTTAAGCAAGCTTCATTGCAAAACATCACACTTATAACCCCCAAAGTTATAGGTGTGTTGTCGAGTTGAATTTTGTACCAGACTACGTAGAATATGTTTCAAAATTCAAAATAAAAACTTTTAATAACTGGAAACAACATTTTAACAGTAAGTCAGTAGACAACGGAATATGGTACAAAACAGTTCAAAATGAGCTCCCTCAAGTGCCCTGGTTTAACAGTAACAGGTTAAGTAGAAGTTATGTGAAGTTAGCGTTAAGATTACGGTCAGGACACTATCCATCGGCGAAGTTTGCATTTCTCATGAAGAAAGTAAGTTCTCCCAATTAACACAAGCAATGTAATGGAGGATGTACATCATTTGCTGATGGATTGCGTCAAGAACCACGAGGAAAGAAGAATTTTAGTCAATGAGTTTAATTTAAATATATCAGAGGTAGGTTTAATTCAATCAATTTTAGCACATCCGAGGTCAGATGTGGCGAAAAGATTTAGCGAGTTGGTGTACCACATTGACTAAGATTCTCATTTTAATTTAATTTTAAAGCATTGTATCGTAGTAGTCTGTATAAGGCATAATGGGGTTGGCGTATCCATTGGGATAAAAACCTCAATTAATCAATAAAGATTAAAAAAAAAAAAACCCCCAAAGTTTATGTTCCACATGGGCGAGCCTATTGCCGCCGGGCACAAATGAATGAATTTAAACTCCATGAATGAACTGTTGTTCATTCATGGAGTTTAAATTTACAGTCATATAGGTAAACTAAACTCTTATTGTTCCATTTGGAACCTACTTAAACTTCATACATTTATCATTACATTCATCATGACGGGGACGCAGCCAGTCCAATCCTTTGATGTTATAATTTTAGAACATTATCTCGTCCGGGATATGACTAACGAATGTATTATTCGGATGTGATTATAATGGAATGGATTAATTTATATTAATAGTATCAAAAGTGATTGGTTATTGGAATGAAGACTGGATGTTGGTAGCGAATTCAATGGTATTGTAGTGGCATCTACAACGCCACATGCGAACTACACATCACATTGATGTCATGCAAAATCCTGCATCTCGCAAGCAGAGTTTACCGCGCGATTAGAATATATAGAACGTCCCGACATCAATCTTCGGGGGAAGACGACTATATAGTCGTCGGAAAGGGTGGCAAGAGAAAGAAGAACGCCTCCTCTCACGCCAACAAGGCCAAAAAGTCGGTCGCGGTAATCCCCTCTAACCCCCGCCCCCCCACCCCAACCCCCGCCGCACCGCAGGCCAATCCCGCGTCTAGCCTCTCGGCTACCCCTCCCGCTTCGAACGCAAAGAAGCCACGACCCCCGCCCCCCATCTATGTCCAGGATAAGTCCAAATGGACAGAAATCTCCAAAGCGTGTGTTGATCAAAAGATCAACTACACGAACGCCCGCTCAACCCAACAGGGTATTAAGGTAACGGTCGCCTCGTCCTCGGACTACAGGGACCTTACCCGTCTCCTCCAGACAAGGGCTTACTCCTTCCATACGTACTCCCTTCCGGAGGAAGTCCCCACCCGCGTAATCATCAGGCGCGTCCCCAAAGAAATCCCCACCGAGGAGATCAAAGAAGACCTTGCTTCACAAGGCATCCCCGTCTCAGCAGTCCATCGCTTGCACAAAGCATGGAAGGGCCTAGTCTACGACATGGTCCTGGTCATCTGCGACCCTACTGAAGGACATCACCCCATCTTCAAGGTGAAGTCAGTCTGCTCCCTCTCGGGTATCTCTATCGAGAAACCCAGGAAGTCCAACCTCATCGGACAATGCCACAGGTGTCAACTGTATGGCCATTCCCAATCCCACTGCTACGCGACACCTAGATGCGTCAAGTGTCTAGGTGCCCACGGCACGTCAGACTGTCCCCGCCCCAAAGACCGCTCTCAGTGCACAGAGCCACCGAGCTGCGTTCTTTGCGGCCAATCCGGGCACCCGGCTAACTACCGTGGCTGCCCCAAGGCTCCCAAGTCTTCTTCTCCCAAACTGACGAAGCGCGCGAGCGACCGTCAGCAAAGGGAAAGCCCCTCTGTGAGGATCCCGATCCCTTCCTCCCAGATGCCCGATAGGCTCAGTCCCCAAAGGCCCTCCCCATGGGCGAACCTCAACCACCTCAAAGCTCCCGCAGCTCCGGTGCCCCCCCCACCCCCGACTATCCCAGCGCTGATGGCAACTGTCATCCCCGCGCCATCAGTAGGCCCCTCGGTCCCAGTAGCCCCACCGGTAGCCCTTCCCGCCGCCGCGCCCAGGGCTCCCGCTGGTCCCAGTAGGTCCCCCCCGACCCCCGCCTCCCGCCCCCAGCCTAGCAGCATGGAGGTAATAATCGGTGCTTACGCAGCTTTTATTGCCCCCGCAAATGCCATGGCAGCGGAAATCCAAGCCTGTAACGGCAATCCTCGGCGCATCGCCGAGATTTTCAATGCGTATCCTCAGATCACGCAAGTCATGCAAACCCTCAACTTCTAAAAAGCTCCAATGGCTTTACAAAGAATGAGCGTTACCAAACCCCGATCCCTTAGACTAGGGTTTTTTAATGCAAACGGCATTAAAAATCAACGCGATGAGATCGCCGCGTTCCTCCGCGATCACCAGCTCGATGTCCTCTTAGTCCAGGAAACCTTCCTGAAGCCCCATCTGCGGAACCCGAACATTGCCAACTACAAGATAGTTCGCAATGACAGGGCTCGCTGCCACAAGGGCGGTACCCTCATCTACTATAGGAAGTCCCTCCATTGCATCCCGATAGACCCGCCCGCCCTTATCTCTCAGCTAGAGATCTCTATCTGTCGGCTCGGCATGACCGGTCACCCCGCAATCACCATCATCTCCGCCTATATCCCGCCCACCAATGGTGCGGAGGATCCCATCTCTCTCACTACCGATTTCACTACCCTCTTCGGTATGAGTGACTCCGTCATCATGGCGGGGGACCTCAATGCCAAACATCCCGCTTGGAATAGCAGCACGACCTCTACCAGAGGTAGGATCGTGTTCAAACTAGGCGACTCCCTCAATTTCGATATCATCGCTCCGATGTATCCCACTCATTTCCCGGGCGACCCCGCCCAACTTCCTGACGTTCTCGATGTAGCGCTTCTCAAGAATGTAAACCTCCGTTTGCAGTCTATCGAGACGGTACAAGAGCTTAACTCTGACCACCGCCCGGTCATCTTGCACCTGGCCCCCTATTCGGGCCCCCCGCACGACCCCAACCAGCCCCCCCCGACCAAAACAGTCACCGACTGGAGGAAAGTAAGCGAAAGACTGAAATCCACCACGTCTCCCCACCTAGACTCCATCCCCGAGCAAATTATCTCAGTCGCAGACACGACTGGGGCGATCGACTCGTTCACAGAGCACGTTCAATCCGTACTGACGGATTGCTCACGGGAAGTTCCAGTGATGGAAGACCATCGCTGGAAACTGCCCGATGACGTACGTGAACTGGTGACCGAGAAGAACGCTGCCATTCGTGCCTACGACTCTTTTCCCTGCGACGCGAACAAATCCCACATGCGCCATTTACAGCGTGCTGTAAAGAAACGCATAGGGGAGTGGCGCTCCGAGGGATGGGATAAGTTGATCGGCGAACTCGAGCCCACCCACCACGCCTTCTGGCAACTCCAGAGGAAGCTCCGCTCCTCTGAAGAGGCCACAGTTCCTCCCCTCACACGCCCCGACAAAACGGTCGCTTTCGAAAACCTCGAAAAGGCCGAATGCCTAGCCGACAGCCTAGAGGCTCAATGCACTCCCAGCTCTCAACCAGTAGACAGAGCGCACCTCGACGAGGTGAACGCTGAAGTCGAACGGAGAGCCTCCCTCCCGCCAGTCGAAGACCCTGATGATCCTCTGCCTCCCGTCACTCCCGACGAAGTGCAAGACATCATAAAAGGGCTCGCAACCCGCAAAGCCCCCGGTTCGGACGGTATCACCAATAGGGTGTACAAACTCCTCCCCGCCCCCCTCATACTGCTCATGACCGCCATCTTCAATGGCGCCCTGAGCAACAACATCTTCCCCCAAATGTGGAAAGAAGCCACAGTCATAGGCATCCCTAAGCCAGGCAAGCCCAAGTCTGAGCCCTCCAGCTACCGCCCCATCAGTCTGCTCAATGTTTTCGGCAAAGTCTACGAGAGGCTTATTTATAAGCGCCTCAAAGACTATGCCGAAGCAAAGAGCCTCATCCCCCCCGAACAGTTCGGTTTTCGCACGAAGCATTCGTGCATCCACCAGCTCCACCGCATAGTCGAGCACATTAGCGCTGCCTTTCAGCGAGGTGCTTCGACAGGCGTCCTGTTCTTCGATATAGCGAAGGCGTTCGACAAGGTCTGGCACAATGGCTTATTATATAAGCTGTACCTGCTAGGTGTGCCAGACCGTCTCGTGCTCATCTTACGAGATTTTCTGTCGGACCGCACTTTCCGCTACCGTATCGAGGGCGCTCTCTCTCCCCCTCACCCCATCCGCGCCGGAGTCCCCCAGGGTTCCGTTCTGTCTCCCCTCATTTTCACCCTCTTCACTAGTGACATCCCGAACAGTAAAAAGGCACAGTTGGCGCTCTTCGCCGACGACACTGCCATATACTGTTCGGGTGTCAACCAGTCATCCATAGCTCGAAACCTCCAAACCTCCGCAAGCGCCTTGAGCGATTGGTTCCGGAAATGGAGAATCGAGGTCAACCCCGATAAGAGTCAGGCGGTCATCTTCTCGAAACCGCGTAAACTACCCCCCTCCCTCCCGCGCCCGATCTCTATGTATGGCAAGCCGATCCCCTGGGGAAAGCGAGCCAAATACTTAGGTGTCATCCTAGACCACAACCTCACCTTCAACGAGCACATAAAGACGGCGCGTTCGCGCGCCTCTTTCGCTCTCGGTAGGCTCCACTCCATGATAACTGCCCGCAGCAAATTGTCACTCAAGTGCAAATTGCGCCTCTACACCGCGGTCATCCGTCCCATCATGACCTATGCTTGCGTAGTCTTCGCACACGCCAAGCCGCGTTTTCTGCATAAAATGCAAACCCTTCAGAACCGTTTCCTCCGAAAGGTCACGGGAGCCCCCTTCTATGTCCGAAATGTGAATCTGCATCTAGATCTCAGACTCCCCACCATCCAGCAGTTCATGAAACGCCTCTCCAAGCGCTTCTTTGACTCTGCCATAAAGCACCCCAATCCCCTGATTGCGGCGGCCTCCCGATACACTCCCTCCCGCATAAGTAGGATTCGCCGACCAAGGCATACCCTCACTATCCCCGACGACGCCACTACCCTCCTCCAGGAGAGCAGTAAGGCCACTAGTACTCTCAGACGTCAATACAAACACAAGCTCAGACATCCGTCCTTCCGTCCTCGCCGCCGAGGCCCGTCGCGACGCCCCGCACCATCACCGTGCCCCCCCCGACCCTTGCTCGAGCCAGCCCGCGCAGCTGAGCCTGTAGTTTTAAATTCGCCCCTAAACACCAATAATAATACCGATCCAGCCTGTCCCTTGCTGTCCTCTTCCAGCGACGCCCTGAGCCGAGGTCCGAACCCCGCAGGGGGTTACCCTTAGCGCTGTCGCTTAGTTTTTAAGTTATTGTTTGCCCTGGCTGGAGGCCTTAATTCGAGGCATCCACAGGAAAGTCCGGTTAAGCAGTAGCCATCCTCATAAAGGATGAACTGCGAGATGCCATTTATTAAATTAAAAAAAAAAAAAATCAATCTTCGGGCAGTGGCCCACCTGACACGACACCCGTCTGATCGGAAGATTCTCCCTATTCTATGGAGGTTGAGTAAAGTTTTACACCCTGTGCCTCATACCTCTATAATCTGAAATGGCTGTTTTCCTGTAAAAGTCATACATGACCTACTTTTTGTCACTACAGGCTGAACACATAAATCCGAAATATATGTACCAACAAAACTAAAATCAAGACTGATAGGAAGCCTACATTCACTACGTAGTACAAAAACGAAAATAATGTATTCGCATGTACAATTGTACAGTCAACATCAACATCATTCTCCTTATCCCAATTGATTTGGTATCGGAGCAGCATGTTTTCTTGTTCCATATATCCATATTCAATTAGCCGTCATCATAGGGTAACGTAAAACGTAACTTGGCAAGGTTTCGGCGTAGAGGAAGTAAGTTCGCGCATGCATAAAAAAAGTGACACTTTTATTGCTTATTATTATTTTATAGTTATTGCTATAATTTATTTTTAAACAAGTCTGTTTAGAAGAACGCAAAAAAGGAGAGGAATGACTGAAGGCTCTGGCCAAGTTACGTATCTGGCGACTGTACCATATATATACAGCCGCAAAATAAACACAAATAGTGAATATGTAGCATGGTATGTACGTTGACACGGCTGTCGGTCGAATGTATTATTCAATCGTAAAGCGACGATGTTTTTAAATACATTGATGAATGACGCGACATACCGGTGACGTATTGTTTTAAATAGTGTTATTGATTGCATTTGGCTAGTTTATACACCGTGCTTTTTACCAGTAGCATAATCAGCGTAATACTTTTCTCATTGCTGGGACACAGGCCTCTCTTTCAGGCCAGTGCGGGTTGGTAGATGTCACATGTCTTAAAATTTTTGGTTCTAGGACATGCCGGTTTCCTTATGATGTTTTCCTTCACAATTATGAGAGCAATGGTGATGAAATTATTTGCACAAAGTAAAGCGCTTGCCTTGGTTCAAAACCACGACCTGCAATCATAATTACAATCTTAGTTTACAATGTAGGTTAAGCCAGAAAAAGCTTCCCACAGCAAAAAAAAAAAACATGTAAAATAACACAATTTTCCTGCTATGTAATCACTGATTACTATCACAGATGACCTATTTACACACTGGAAGTGTGACGTAACTGTAAGTAATGCCAGCTATCCGTCACTAAGCGTAGGTGGCGATAACCCTTCTAGTGAAAGCGTGGACAATGATGCATTGTTATAGATATGAAATATTATGAATGGAAGTTTTATTGGTAGTCTGAATTGAAAAAATCGATGGAAATGAATGCCATTGGTTCAATGGTTGCCTGTGGATATCAATAATCTATTAAAAGCTCGGGCATGTGCGTATTTTTATGTTTATAATTTTGACATACTCCTTTATGTTTTATGTATTTTTACGTCAGATAGGCAGTTGCTCTATGTAAAATACTGATATATAACATTTAATACATAGTTGGGAAAAGGCTACATTGGTAGAAAAAGAAGTATTGTGGTAACTTTTTGTTTTGTGATTTATCAAGAAGAATTTGTTTTGTTTGTTTTCGTTGTGTGTGAACTTTAAATAGTTATAAAGTCATAGAGGAAACACTATGGTTCTCTTCTAGAGACGCTTGGGTTGTCTATACCCTTCCTTAACAAATGTTGTCCCTAACACAATCGTCTTAACTGTCAAATAAAGGGTATATTTGACAGATAAGACGATTTTATTTTATAATCATTATTTTGTTTTTAATTTTAAATGCTTACATTGTTTTTAGTTGGTGGGAGCTTGTAAAAAACAATTGTCTACAATTTACCTAACCAGATTTTAGACGGTAAGCTTTCTGAACTATAAATAAATAAATTAATAATTTTGTAACGTGTTCTCGATGGTTGGCGATTTTGGACTACAAATCAAGATCTCTTTCAATGTTTTCCTTCATCTATTTTAGATTACCTTAGAAAGGGTCCATAGTTTTCGACCTGAAACTTAATACTCTACACGTGAATCAAAAAACCTTTAGGCTATCCCAAAAGGTAAAAAGAGTGAACTAACCCACAAAATTTAAGGTACGAGTATCTCTTTTTAACCGACTTCTAAAAAGGAGGAGGTTATATTCGACTTCATGTATGTTTTTGTCAATAAACGAAAATGCAGAACCATCGACACCGACTTCTGAAATCAAAGTAAATTTTCATTTTGTAGCGTTTTTTTTTGGAACTCTGTTGTTTTTTTTTTTTTGTATAAAAGATTTTTTTTCCATTTATTTTTGCATTTAAATTTTACAGGGAGAAGCCAGTCACTTCGGTACTATATTGGACGTCATTGTGTAGGCCCATGTATGACCATTAATTTTCCGATAAACGGATCAGTAGCTCCTATCTAAAAATAAAACCGCATAGTGCTAGCCTACACATTGAACTTTTCATGAACTTTTTAGAATTTCAAGCGGCCACTACAAGCTACCCACATGATCACTTCACTAGCCACTAAAACTGGTCAGTTTTTGGAGCCCGAAAATGTCAAAATGCTTTAAAAAGAGATGGCGCTATCGTCCTGTATATAGCTCCATCTCTTTTTTGCGTTGGAATGTTTGATACTTCTCTATACGGATCCAGGTGTCCTGTTAATGGCGTCACCGCTCCTAAAAAATGTTGTTAACTATGGCACGCAGCGCTTTACCGCTGTATCGCATCGGAAAATATTTACTTAAGAACGATTTTTTGTGAAAATTTAGAAAATTTACTAGAATTTACTAGAAAATTTAATTTTTAGTTTTAAATGGTGTGTGTGTATTGAGACCACGATTTCGTTTGCCAATAAACATTTTTGGTTGAATGGGCATAATCGGAGTTTATCCTGAAAAAACAACAGATAATGTATGACAGATATTTAATGCTAAAATCTTTATCGACAGAGTGGCAGTGAGATCGACGCGCCACCTGTTACAATGGATGCAGTACAGATTCTAAACCCACACTGCGTTGAACTTTTTGGTCGGTTATTAAAAAAATTATGTTGTTCCGTATATTTTGACTGCATAGTTCTTTTCTATGAAACAGCTGTTCTTTTTTTAACCTACTTTCTAGAATCATGTGCTGGGGGACTGGTCTAAGGGATTTTATTGGAACGAGGGGCTGAATTCATGGTTTAAATCTGCGCTTCGATGTCCCTGCCACCCTGTTTATGAATCGGGAAAATCCAGTTCTTTTTTTTAGTTTTTAAATGGCCGCGAAGTTTGTGCAATAGGTACCTACTTTTCAATCACACAACAAAATCAATTTAAGGTAAGTACCTACTCCCTAAATCGATATTGTTGTGTGGTATGCGCCCAAACATTTTCTTTGGCTAAAAAAACCATATCACATGCGTTCATAAATCTAAGTACTTAAACACGCACAGCAGCTGCGAGTACAACGCACCTGACCTTTATGAAGGACAACCATTATGGTTGCTAAATAATTAATACAAGTATTCAATAAATTATGTACGGGTTCTGAATCAATGAAAGGGTGCCTCTTCATACGTTCACTTGAAGAGAAAATTTGACGCCCTCATTGAAGCTACGATATTAGATACATAGTTACTTCAAATACTAGTTAAGGACCGACTTCGTATGTAAGTTGAAGAGTAGTCTCTTTTGAAGTTATAAGTGCAGAATCTTTCTTTATGTTACTACTCGTAGTTGGTAACGATCCTGATACGCGTTGGGTTACGAAGTATAAAATCTTTTGGTAACAAGTAGAGTGTTGGGATAAGTGGCGAAAGTTTTTTTGTGATAGTGTATCGGGTATCAATTGTTTTTTTTAGGTATTTGTGTTGTGTTAATGGTCTCGATAGGTTTTTTTTTTAATCGATATTCTTGACTAGAATGTTCAGTAGTACAGAATAGCTATAACATCTCTTTACTTCGATCCTGTTTGGTAACTCGTTGAAAAGAGCTTACAATTTTCTATTAGGGCTTGTACATAAAGCTGCGATGCGACGCGATGCGAATTCGCAACGCAGAAAATTGCAATACGAATTGCTGCGAAAGCTCGCAGGTTTTTGCGATACGAAGTCGCATCGCAGTTTTGTGTACAAGCCCTTAGTCATATCTAGCTGTACCTACTATCGACCTAAGTACTGCGGGAAAAATATTAAATCAAATGTTTTTCGTCTAAATTGCTTTGCATTTACTGACATAAGGTTTATTATTTTATGTTTGTATGGTATTTTACATTTAAATTTATACATACAATACTGTTGTTAATGTTTCATACTGGATTATATTTCGACCACAATGTAACTTGTTACTAAATAAATAAATTGAATTGAAACATTACCAATCGCGAAAATGGGTAGGTATTCCTTTCGTTTGTTTGTCTTTACTTGGTGATATTTGACTTTGGGCCAAACCACTACCTAATAAACAAGAACCAAAAAAAATCCTAAGAAAAGTGTCCCCCATCCGTTTCAAAATAATAAAAATAATTGACGAAATCAATTTCACTGACGTTTCAATGAAGATTGACAGCTTAACAAAGATGGCGGACGCACGGGAAATACTAGTACACAGCTAACCTATTTAATCTACGAGTCTAGACTACAGTCGTATCTGCAAAATTTGTCACTTATTATTTTAATTGACACTATACTTATCACAAAACCGTAAATGGATTAGAGAAAAACAATACAAGTGATAATTAATTCACAGAATTTAAATTGTTTTGTGTCGCGTTATTTGCATAACCTTTGCTGGAGCAGTGGTCACTGATCTTACACGATAAACTCGCACATCGTAAATGTTTGTAGTAAATAAATGGGTAAAAATAATAAATGTATGGTTTGATTGAAACCAGCAAAACAGTTGTTTATCTTTTCCGAGTGTAGTAAAAGTGAATATGTATTGAGATGTAAAATGTTGGACGTGGACCAAACCGGAATGTTGCTACACCACACTTGGCAAATGAATTCATGAACGCAGTAAGTAATTGCCTTGCTCGCGTGGGGTAGAAAATGGTAAGTATCATTCTCATTAGTGTCGATACAGCAGATGATAAGCAACTATGAAATGATAACACAAAACATCTCGCCTGTATCTCTCAAAGGGTTGGACAGAGGTGTACCTACCTACCTGCATGAGTACACCCAGTTCGAACTACGTAATCACCTACTGATTCATTACATATTATGTACATACATAAACTTTCTTCCCATGCGCGTAGGTAGAAACTGTAGAACGTCATGTGCTACAATCCTTTCATAATACTTTTGGTTTGTTTACGTTCATACATCTGGTCGTACACGCACGCCGGTTGCGAGTACCTACTAGGCACCTGACCTTTTTAAAGAACATCAGCAGCTGCATTCTTTGGTGGAAAAGCGAACAAAGCCCAGAAAGGGCTCGACTGACGAGCAACTACGACATTACCTACTTATTTAGTTTAATTAAATCATAATAGCCCAAACAAATTGACTTATACAAAGTGCACAAGTTTTAATGTACGAAGTTCGTATGTCTTCATTCTGCGCAGAACTCTTGATGACAGCAATAAGTAGTTAACTTGCATTTTTAAAATCTATTTAAGTTGGCTGAGATTGATAAATAAATGAGTAACTTGCGACTTTCTTGAAAAATATACCTAGGTTTTTGAACTCAGTATACTGTAGTAGGTACCTAAACATTACCAACACATTACGATAATTTTTCTTCTTAGCGTTTCGATGGCAATCTATATGTATACAGTCAGCCCAGAATTTGCCATCGAGTTTGGCACCTTCAGTAGCGTCCTTCAACTCCTGTAGCGTGCAACAGGTCACGCTGGAACGATAATTATTAAGTGTCCCATTGATTGTGGGACAGCACCACATTTATCTAAACTCCAGGGTGGAGTCATAATTATTATTATTATTATTTAAACAACAATTATAACACCTTTACAGAATTATCCAAGGCGATGTTATAAGTCACAATGAATTTTTTTTTTTTTGTCAATTATGTGAATCTGCACCTGAGGTTTTCTTTGCTTCAGCCTACCTGAGTCCAATGTCTATTTAATAGACATTGAAAAAGTCAGCTTTTTATTAAATATTAAAAAGCTGATCGCTGTCATTGTCGCTTAAACAAAAATGGAGGAAACAAGCTACCCAACGAGGTCCTGTTTTTTTTTTTTAACTTTGTCTACTCTGTCCCACTACTGAGCAAATCCTTCCAAGCATCCTTTTATAGAGCCACCTCGATCCAACCCTTGCGGTACTCGTCTAGGTAGGTTTCTATGATTAACCCGTCGCGCGTCTAATTAGCAGAAATAATAGAAATGTTATTGTTATCGGTACACATGGTGTACACTCGATGTGCGAAGAGTTAATAAAATAAAAGAAAAAGTTGGACATTTTGTATTTTAGTGTTAATAGTGGATACCAATGTATCTGTGTCAGTATCTGGTATCATAATCAATCCAAATTCAGTGCGAAACTACATAAATAATACAGGATATGCAAATATTTTGATTCCGCGGAATAGGAATAAAAGTTTAAAATGCTCTTTCAATATTGACTTGAACACCCGTACTTGCAAAGTAAGGGTTATTAAGAGCACGCCTTTAACTGAAGTATCGAGGAATACAATTTTTATTTTATTTATTTATAATAAATGTATCTTTGACAGGGGTTCCCATATAATTTTATAGCACGTTGCCAGCAGTAGACACGCGTGAATGAACTGATTGTGTGCTCATCAGCAAGTGTCGCCCTCATTAAGGAGAGGGCACTGTCACGTAGGTATATTTTTTTATAAAGGGATAAAAAGTAGCCTACCTATTTTCCTTCCCGGTTTCCAAGGTTAAAGTTCGGCTAAATATGTAAATGGATTTAATAGAATAATCGTGAAGATCATGAAGTATCAGTTCAAATTACATACATTTTATTTTATTTGTAGAATAGGTCTTCCTGTGAGTGAAAGATAAGCCAGACAAAAATGTTGCTTTTATATTAGTGATTAGGGCGCCCTTAAGCCGTGTATTACGAACTATCGCTGCGGGATTTTATCGTGCACTGGATTTATTAAAACTTGCGGTGTTGAGCCAAGCATTGAAGAGAGCATCCCAGATTTCCAGTGCACAATTTTTTTTTACCAGTATCTGTGGTCGACTACGACATTCGTATGTAAACCATTACCTGGTTTTCGCTAAGCGTTCTTTTTTCTTTTTCCTCGACTCCTCAAGGGTCTTAGCGTGATGTTAAAAAGCCTTCCTTAAGAATTGGGCGAACAAATAAAAAAAAAACCGTCTGGTAGTTTCAGAGATTAGCGCGTTAAAACAAACAAACTCTTCAGATTTATTATTAGGTAGTTTGGTTTGACAAATTTTTATTTTTGGATAAATATTTATTATTTTTATTCAATATTCTCTTGAATGAAATGATGTACACTTACCTTATAAATTACAATAAATATCCCCACTTTATGAAGTCAATACGTACGTATAAATACTTAAATATGCTTAATTGATTCAATGCTCATCAAGGGACCAAAAACCCAGCTCAATGAAAGGCATCTCATTTTGCATTGAATGCCTTTCAAGTCTCTTTCGAGGCCCATTTATGAGCAAACATTACCTGGCAGGTATTAATAGATCGAAGGTTCCTGAATATAAACGCGCCAGCAATTAGCTTAATGAAATCAACGCCACGTCGCTGTGAAAGGACAGGTCAATTAGTTATACCATATTTTCTTTTTATGATGAATTATATATATGACATTATGACAATTTATGGCTGTCTTTTATTATAAATATCCATCAAATTATTATTATAAATGCGAGAAGTAGCTCTGTCTCTCTGTTACCTTTTCTAGCCTTAACGGGTAAACAGATTTCGATGAAATTTGGCACACGTGTAGACTATGATCTGGGTTAGGACATAGGATACTTTTATCCTAGTAGTACGTTCTCGTGAGATAAATTCCGACCACTACGCGGGCGAAGCCACGGACAAAAGCGACTACATAAAGAAACTTTGCGCATTACGTTACTGTGCTAGCGGTTCAAAAATTATGTTCTTAAAAATGATGAATAACAAAGTTACCAATTAAATTCGATTTAAGCTCTGGTCAAACTGAAGCGAAACCCGCGCGGGATCCGTGACGACATTCACTAGAGACGATTGTGTCAACTAATTTCTGTGGAGGTGTTCAAACTGGAGCGAATGTAGTCATATCCCGCATCCCGCATGGTTTTCTCCTAAGTGTGGCCAGTGCTTTATGTTAGCTTTAAAATTGAGAATTTACACATGTGTGTAAATCATATCCACAAAATGCACAGAGCAATTGAGCGTCTAGGAGATGTGTTCATTTGGGAAAATTATGTACTTATTCCCGCTATTTTTGTTTCTTCCGCTAAGCAGCATTGCAGTGTTACTCGTATAGTTTTCTGGTTATTTTAATGAGTACCTGCCAGTGAAAGTGCGGGCACATATAATTTTAGTTTCATCTCTTTGGCAGCAAGTAGAAAATCCTCTTTTTACTGCAATATTACGAGATAGTTTGCATCAAATTACAACCGTGAAACGGGGTGAATCGTGTTAATTTTAATTTTTTTTAAAAACTGCAAAAGCCACCGCTATTTTCTTACAAATTAAAAAATATTAGAATGTGTGTGTTTAATGTATGTTTCCTTACATTAATTTCAGGGTAGTTAATATTGTTTTCTATTTTTACTGATCATCGCCGTGTATCTATTGAGCTATGTAAGTACGTAGGTAGTAGGTAGGTACGTACTGTTGATTCATATTTAACTGAAGATTAATATTTAATTAGAAGTTTTAATTAGTTAAACATTCTTCCCACTACTCCGTGACATAAACATGAAAGTAATTAGCTAAACGAAATCACGCATTAATTCACAAAGCCTTGCCGCGATAATAATTATAAACTGGGCTGTCTTTTCACACCATTTTAATTATATAGTGACGAGAACTTTTAAGTTGCGAGTAATTTATTTAAGTGCCTATGGCTGGTTGTTTATGAATTCTATGTGTTGAATAATGAACTACCGATTACCGTATTTTTAGTGATTTCGGCCTATTATAAGCGGTAGTTTACTCCTATTTTTTATTTTACAGAAATGCCTCGTGTTTAGATTAGAGGGCCCCAAATATAAACATAGTTATTTTTTCAGCGAAAAACGGTAGTTTACTTACTTTAGTTGTAAATTTGATGATGAAAGGTTCTAAGATAAATTATAAACAGTCTTTATTAACGCCTTATGCGGATAAGATTCGAAATCCGTTATAAATAGTGATGCTATATTATGGTACCACACTAGCTATTTACCTATCTTTGGTGCGGTTACTAACACATATCTCACAGAGACTAATATTCATCCCACGAAACTATCTGAAGACCTTACAAATATTAGTTCCGTGCGGAAATTACACTCGCATCCGAAGCATATATCGCTTGCGAGGTGCTCTGTGGTACAAATGCTGCGTCACGCATCTTCATAGCACATCTTACCCGAACAGCTACACTATACGACTTTTAATGATTTTAAATTCAACATCACGTCTAATCGACCGGACTGATTTCTTTGAAAAAAATAAATGTTATACTAGACCATTTGCTTCGTAATTTGATATGTGAATATTTGCAATTATATTTTTTTAACATAGCGTAAATTATTTGTAAAGTAATGTCTACCGCGGACATAAAAACGATAATCACGCAAACACTATCGGGTGTATTTTCATAAAACTTTCACCATATAGAAGACAATTTAATTCCCCAAATTTTAGTAGGTATACGGTTTTTATTTGTTTGGTGTTTGATAAATCAACAATAGATGATTATTTCATATTTTGCAATAAATTACCAGCGTTGTGTCATCGCGCTTCTCTTTCTTTTCTATGCAGTCCGATAGTGACCGCGTTTTAGGTCATGTAGTCGCCTTAAACCGTAAATAATTTATATAAAAAAAAAATTACATATTTTCAAGTCTTATTTTAATACAGTGATGGAACTCAAATCATAATTAAACATACACCAATGCATAAAAAAAATCTTCGTATACACCTCTTACATGTCTATAAAAGCAGTTTATCCCTTTTTTTTTTTTTTTTTTTAAGGATGGGAAATCATCAAATGACCCCTCCCGCTCTGGGTGGAGCGGAAGGGAGTGTCAGACTCTTACTGACTAAAACCCATCCGTGTTCCTTCCTTAGCCCTTTGTATTCCGGGGCAGCGGTAACCCTTTCAGACAATCCCGCTGCCCCGGCAGGCTTCGGCCCTGACGGGCCCCTCCTTCGATGCTGACATCTCTTTGAGGCGCGCGTGGAACACATACGCGCCGTCCGGCACGGGCCTGGTCCTGATCGGACGGCGAGCTACCCATTACTCGCCGTCCGCAGGCCCGCGCCTACGGTGGCCGGGAGTCGTCACGCGGCTCCCGACGCCCGGAGCGTCTACCACGGCGGCTGGGACGGGCGGCCCTCTCGGCTCTCTCCCTCGCCCATCCCGCCACCTCCTTCGCTAGCATGACTGCTTCGCAGAAGGAGGTGACTGCCTCCCACTCCCTCTCGCCCCGGACCATGGCTTGGACCAGGGCCGGGCGCGAGAGGTCGCCGCCGCTGCCGATCGCCTCTACGAGGACACGGCGGTGCTCTGCCCAAGCGGGACAGACCTCCACCGTGTGCACCACCGTGTCCTCTGGGCGATCCTCGCAGTGGTGACACCCGGGCGTTTCCTCCCGCCTGATGATGTGCAGGAACCTCCCGAAACATCCGTGTCCGGTGAGGACCTGCGTCAGGCGGTAGGTGAGGGCGCCGTGACGCCTCTCTAGCCACTCCTCAAAGAGGGGCCTTACCGCCGCTATCGCGGCGTGCCCTGCGCTGGGTTGCGACAGTCGCGCTTTCCATGCCGCCATGAGATCGCGCCGGAGGTCCGTCCGCTCCGCAGCAATTTGCCGCGGAAGCGGGTTTTCCCCCCGGCGTAGTGCCTCCGCGCGCCACTCATACAGGCGCGCAAGGACTATCGCCTCCAGATCCCATGGCGGCAGTCCGGCCAGGAGGCTTGCCGCCTCGCGCGAGATCGTGCGGTACCCCCGTATCAGCCGTATGGCGACCACCTTTTGGGGCGCGTTCAGGTAGTGGGCGGCTCGAAGCCGCAGTGAACGCGCCCACACCGGGGCGCCATATACGGCCATGGACCGCACGACCCCCGCGTAAAGCCTTCATTAACAATTTTAATATAAGTAAAAATATACCATTAAATTGCTAATGCCAAACTGCATTCAGTGATGGATTATTTATTATTAAGTAGTTTGTATAGATAATTGTTTCATATTTTGCAATAAATTACCAGCGTTGTGTCATCGCGCTTCTCTTTCTTTTCTATGCAGTCCGATAGTGACCGCGCTTTAGGTCATGTAGTCCCCTTAATAAAAAAGTCGCAATCTGAAGGCCAATAAAATTGTCGTACTTAAAAAAAAGTTCAAATTAAAGTGGCAATCTCATCTCAGCGACAATCAATGTCAGTCACTTGTCAAAAATATTGGGAAATGAGTGGTATTTTTTGACAGATTAGACTACGACCGTTCTTAAAAATACGAGAATTGCTCTTCTGATCTCAGAAACAATCAAATAGTACCTAATTAAGTAGTTTTTTTTTGTTTTTGACAGATTTAGACAGAAAGTTAAATAATGTTTATTGTTGAAAATTGGACTATATAAATTAAAACAGTAAAATGATAAATGATTTTATTTCTGTAGGTTTGTACAAACACATTTACACGTCAATCATTTTTTTTTTACTAGATGAGGTCAGCGTTTCCTATCTGACTACTCGGAGTAGAAAGGCCGAAACAAACTCAGATGTCACAATCTCTTTTAAAATCCAGATATAATCTTACATTGGTCCTCACACTAGAATTCCCTGTGTCGTAAAACAATAACATAAAATAAAATATCATATCTCTCAGCGCTTAGCTAACTCACACTCTTGCAAAAAGGCAGCCTTATAATAATATATAGTAATAGTTGGCATGAATTAGTGTTTAGCCAAAAGTAGCTGAATGAACGTAGGTAGGTAAGTATCTAATTTAGCAAAGAATCATACATATATGTATTACTCGCTGCGCCCCGCGGTTTTACCCGCATAAGTTAGGATAAAAAGTAGCCTATATGTTAATCCAGGGTGTCAGCTACCTCCATACAAAATTTTATCAAAATTGGTCCAGCCGTTTGAGCGTGAAGAAGTAATAAACACATAAACACACACGCTCACAAACTTTCGCCTTTATAATATAAGTGTGATAAATGTCGCATCTGATTACAGGTTAATCTTTGTCACCATAAATGGAAGAACAAGCGATTACATCGTCCAAATGTTGATTACGGGCCACAGCCTAAAATAGTTGCAAATGTTTGCATTACAATAAACCAGTGCGGCCATATTTGAAATTAATGTAACCGTTCACCTACTTTAATAATGATATTAATTCTGATTCAGATTAATAACAATGATTGTAATTTAAATGTTTTGGTTTATGTGACAGTAATTGTTTAATTATGCTGGGTTATAATTATAATATTTTTTATAGGGGTTAAATGTATCCGATTTGCCTCGCCGTTGGCCCCGGATGTCATTCGTACATCTTTGGCAGTCGTTACGGGTAATCAAAAGCCCAAAAGTCAGACAGTCAGTCTTATCAAGGGGTATCGTGTTACCCAGTAGGTAACTGGGTTGGAGAGGTCAGATAGGCAGTCGCTTCTTGTAAAATACTGGAATACAGCTGAATACCGGCCGCCGCGCCGCCGGCCGGCTGAGTACCGTACGTATTGTGTGACGTTAGATATTTTTAATTCAAAGTGCTAGTTTTAGCCTATACAGTTATAGAGGCATAGTACAAAGCTCTGCGCTTTCCCATAAGGTGAATAAAAGGAATGGTGAATAGTGCCAATCAATCCTGTTATTGCGTACCTAACACAAAATCATATTTTTTTACGATTTTTTAGGCAGTGACAATTTTTACGTCACGCTGTATTCTAATCCTCTTTGCATGCAACAAACGAGTCACCAACTAGGGTAGAACTAGAAAACAAAATAGATTTGAAAAAAAAAAAATGTCAGTTGCGATTTGTCTTTACATAACATTAAGCCTTGTTTCTCGGATGTGTAGGGTTGGGCTGGGGTGTACCTACATATTGTATATAATAGAACCACATTTTGCCGGTTATGTTTAAGTCCCACGTAATAGGAGGCGAACCACCAACTGGGCACACATCCAGACTGCTACCTGAAAAATCCCAGACAGAAAAACCCAATAACACTATGCCCAACCTGGGAATCGAACTTAGGACATCATGTTCAACAGCAACGCTGGCGACCACTAGACTAGGCACTCAGGTTATTATTATAATAATAACTTTAACTAATGTTATCCAACCACACTTAGGCAAACGAGATACTTAAACAAGGCCATCCAATTACGTATTGCTTAGTGAATTAAAACCACACCAATATCGCTTTAAGGCGATATTATCTTAAACTATCGCTTTAACAACTAACTTTGCCTCGTACCCAACTTAACTTAACAATTGTAATTATTATGATTAGATTAACCGTTGATACACTGTATCCGTGTTAGATAAGCATTACTGCCATGGGCCTTGAAAGTTTAGGGTGGCGTTGTAAGTACCTATGTACCTATATTGTGATACTGTACACTCCAGTACGCTGTGGCACCTTTATCGTTTTAAGTTGTTAGATTAGGTACGTGTGAACAACTTAATAAGTAAGTACTTATAGTAAGTAATGAAGTTTGTTTTGTAAGTACACTTTTTTTTTTGAGAAAATATTTCGACAATAAATGACGTGGTTAAAATGTACCTATTAAAGTACTTTATTATTTCCTTTATCTATAAAATACCTGTAAGTGAGTAAAATACTGCCTGATTACCTTTTGATTTCCATTCTGCAAAAAAAATCCATTCAACTGTTTTTCTCGTGAAAGTTGTCTTCAACCGTTTCACTAAAGTCATGACGTCACTCTTCGCCACAAAATAAAGTCTTTATAGGAATCAAATGGCTGTTTATCGCCAACACAGAACAGTAACCATATCCACAGCCGTTTGAAGTACTATCCTCTCCATTTTAAGCCTCTTTATGTTCTCTGTAACCTCATCACGTCTCTTCAATGGTAATCCAAATCCATTTTATTTGATATCTACCGTCAAATGACACCGATTACTAGTCTGTAGGAGTGTAAAAAGAATGAAAACAGATTTATTTACGGTAAACAGATGAATAATAATAATATATAATGATGCAGAAAAAGTAGTTAAACGAAAAAATAACAACTTGGGGGAAATATGCTACACATGCACGCAAAACGGCTATCGTTCAGCATAATGCTAAGACCCTTTGCAAGACAGAGTCCCAGCGTTGGTTTGTGTAGGGACATACCTCTTGGCTATGAGCTACACGCTCAAGCGATACGCGTCTTGCGACAGCGACTGCGGAGAAAACAAATGAGATAAATTTTTTAGGCCAAAGAGTACAGGTTCTGTATCGGTACTTGGCGGTTCTTGCCATTTCGGTACCTGGGTACCGGTTCCAGACGGGTACCGGTACTTCACCCGACAAGTACCTAACGGTACCAAATTCAGGTATCCGGCTCGTACCACAAATCTCATATTTGTACGAGGAACCTCGTATGGTTGGCAACCTTGAAGTTATTTTTCTAATGCCTATTAACTATCCTTTTCAACCAACTTCAAAAAAGGGGGAGGTTCTCAGTTCGTCGGATTGTCTTTTTTTTTGCACTTACATTATCTGCATTCTCACTCTAACTTACGGAAATATTTGTTTGGTACCGGTACAGTACTGATACTGATTATAAATACCAAAAGTAGGTACAGGTACCACTCTGGTACCGGTATCACACCAAGTACAATGGTACCGGTTCCCAAAAATACGGGTATTTCAAGCCTTGGCCACGATTTACCGCGACACATATTACTAGCGCGAAGAAAATATGCAATAAGCGATTTCCCGCACGAGTGAATCAAATGTACGAGGCTTTAGGCTTGACGTACAGACGCCAGCTCATCAAGCTACATGAAAATGTCAAATTTTCACAATCAACTTTGAACCTTATGTTTTAGCGATAAAGTTGAAATCTATTAATGAAATTTGACAGATTGTAGTAGGTTGATGTGCTGGCGTCTGTACAAGATCGGTAATCGGTCGCCGATTTGCGTCTGATTCCTGTCGGATTCAATCTACATGCAAAGTTGCAGTCGCAAGCGTTATGATAATGGGTGACAATCGACTCGATCTGCAAAGACTATTCTGTAGGACATTTTCATCGTACACCAAAAATGCCCTAGCGTTTTTATTTAAGTTAAATATTGTATTGTTAGTAATATAAAGGAGAAAGCTAATTTCCCATCCCGTTTCAGTCGTCATAAATAATTGGTTCAATATTTAACGTCTGAATACCAATTATTTTTCATCGTTGTCCCACTGATAGTTCTCTCAATCATTGGATAGATTATAGACGCTCGTCTGCGCACACACTTACATTGAAGATCTGGCTTAGAAAAGGTTTTAATGCCTAAAACGCAGGACGAAAATGGTACTTTAACGTAGATCGGAAATAAAAGGAATACATAAAAGCGTGCTTATCTAACAGTCGTTATGTTCGACTGGGAGGCTTAGGTATAGGACGATTCTGACGTCATTTCTAGGTATTATTGCTGGATGTAGCAGTGAAGCCTGATTTTTTTTTGATACTTGAAAGGTTGAGTCTGGGGTACGTAAACTGAAACAATTAGGTACACTGTCGACTGCACACACTATTATAATAATGCTATACAGGATTTATAGGGTTCCGTATCTCAAAAGGAAAAAACGGAACCCTAATAGGATCACTCGTGTGTCTGTCTGTCCATCCTTCAACAGCCAGTTTGCTCCGAATCTAATGGACCGATTAAGTTGAAATTTGGCACACATATGAATCTCTGTTACCCAAACACAGAAGTGTTACGTAAATAAATGCATTTTTAATATGGGGTCATTTTTGAGGGAAAATAGAAAAAAATGTGACATTAAATAAAAGGGCTTACTGTATGGATCTCAAATATATGTTTTCATAATTTTAAAGTAAATTGTATTAAAACCTATTTAAGAAAATAGACGAAAATTGACCTCTCTTATCTCCGAAACTACTGAGCCAATTTTTTTTTTTAAATACAGAAATAGTTCTGTACTTTATAGATTACAGGAAAGCCTATAAGAAGTCTGTGGTCTTAAAACAACATGGTAAATCTCTCTACACGCGAGTTCAACTCGCACTTGACCGGTTTTATTGATACTTGAAAGTTTGAGTCTAGGGTACGTAACACTGTCGACTGCAAATGCCCACAGGATTTTTTTTGGTATGTTAGCCTATTAATACTGTCCCACTGCTGAGCAGAGGCCTCCACGAAATCCTTCCAGGAACTGTGTTCCCACGCTACCTCGAACCAGGAAAATACATAAAGAAAAATACACCATACTAGACACCAAAGGCTCATTTAATAAGACTTATACAGGATGGCAAGGAAATAGTGATGCGTAAACCTGTCTCCATGGATTCAGTATAATACTTCTGAATCTCCTGAGTCGAAATTGATTGCCAGTTATAAAAAAAATGCTGTTCTTTACATTAGGACCGCGTCGGTATTGCAGTTTTACCCCCTTACTAATAAACGTCGTATAGCGTCTGATAGTTACACAACGCTTTGTCTTCTTCTTTCGAATGTCAAATTACTGACGGCTGATGAAAGAGAGAAATCGGTGTGTAACTATTCATCTGATATAATACGTTTATTAGTAAGAGGGTTAGGGTTTAGAATCTGTATATTTCTTTTTTTTTTTCCTCAGAAGGGCACCGGGCACCGAGGGGTGTGTACACCTGCATGAAAATAAAATCTATTCAGACAAGTAAAAAACTCATACTTCAATAATTTCAGGGCTGATAGTAATTATATTATTCGTAAGCAGTTTGGTATTCATTGTTGAATATAATATTAAACCAACTTAACTTTATCTAATAGCCTTAAGCTAAACATTACGCCTCCAAAAAAAATTCTCAGAAATAAAACGAAAAGGAATGTGTTCTCATTGTGAACCTTTTAGTACCTCAAGGGCACGAAAACGTTTTAAAACGTAAACGCGTTACCCGTTTATGGTCACAAGAAATTCGACCGAATTTTGGCGAGAAGAGAATTGGAATCTGTGCCAGAGGGAAATAAACCCTATTTTGTTATACGAAAGGTTGATATACAGCGGATCAATTAAAACAGTTTCTATTTTTGGAAGGTAAGGGTTTTCGCTCACCACAGTTCAAACTCAAACTCAAAGCATTTATTTAATTTAAACCACTTACAGGCACTTTTGAACTGTCAAGAAGTCGATCAGGCAGAAAATATGAAGCTAGTTGCCCATTCCAAAGCGCAAGGTACTTTACCTATGGAGAAGAACGAGCAAGAAACTCCATGGACACTCTTTTCAATTATATTTTTACAAAAATATTAGTTACATCATTAACGTCGAATTTATAATTATAATATGTGAGAACGATGTAAACAGCTAAGTGATGACCAGCCCCAACTGAAGGGGCCCGTTCACGAACATGACGCATGGATCAGCACCATTCAGCTCA
Source organism: Gortyna flavago (assembly GCA_963669345.1). NCBI lineage: Eukaryota > Metazoa > Arthropoda > Insecta > Lepidoptera > Noctuidae > Gortyna > Gortyna flavago. The sequence goes on from OY770148.1 coordinate 6,008,314, forward strand.
ACCATTTTGAAGGGAGCTAAATGATCCAACACACACGCCACCGTCAGCGCGCATTTGAGCGAGTATGACATTCTATCAGCCGCCATTCAAGTCAATGAAAGACATCATCATCTGCCTAGTCTTTTCCTAACTATGTTGGCGTCGGCTTCCAGTCTAACCGGATACACTGAATACCAGAAGAGTCAATGAAAGACATATTACACGTAAATGGTAGCTCTATAGTACATAGAAATCACATTTGTGCTCTGCAATAAACTATACAATATAAAGGAAATTGAGTTTATACAATGCAAAGATAGTCTTACAATCTTCAATTACGAATCCTCCCCACAAATTGATTTCTGCTGATTTGCGGAAAGTTATTTGGTCACTGTTGCGGCTGTCATAAAAATAAGTATTAATACAATAATAATAATTTATAACAATTATTATTATAATTTATTTAATAATAATTTGTAGAAATCTCATGCTGTCAAAAGTGCCTACATATACGGAGAAACATGACGTCTTGAAGTTAATTTTTTTTTTATTATGTCTGCAGAATAGAGCAGTAGTGGCCCCGTGTTAAAGGCCCCGACATACGATTTGTAGGTCGTGGGTTTGAACCCTGACAGGCGCTTTACTTTGTGTAAATAATTTCATCACCACTACTCTCAAAACGGTGAAAGCAATCATCGTGAGGAAACCGACATGTCCTAGAACCAAAAACTGGAAGACGTGTAACATTTACCAACCCGCACTGGGCCCGCGAGGTGGATTACAACCCACTGCCTCTCTCAGAGAGAAGGCCTGTGTCCCAGCCACAGATAACACATAGATAACGCAAGAGCAACTACTTCGCGTGCTAAAAATCGCACCAGCTTACGTACAAAAATCGTAAGCTGCCACTTTCGCGCTCAGTCCTGTGCACTCCTGTGTACAGCCGGTCGATTCTGTTCGAATCTCACCGTGAGAAGTTAGGTGAAGTGAGTTGTCATTCTATCTGATGCTATATGGATTGACACTAATGACAGCTCACTTTAAGCTCACTTCACCTGAGTTATCACAGTGAGATTTTTACAGAATAGCGCTACTGCTGGCTAGGTGAGCGTAAGCACTGGCGCTGGGGCAAGACTGATGTCGCACGCGGCACCGTCTTCGAATCGATTTGATTTTCCCATCACAAAATAGTACTTGTATTGGTAGTAGGTAGTCAAAAATGGCACACTTGGTTTTCATACAGATCGTGATACTTGCGTTATCTAGGTCTATCTATACGTGTGCTCCCAGCAGTGGGAACATTATAGTCTGATTATGCTATTATGTTTTGTACTTTTCCTTTAAAAGCAAAAGTCTGACCCGTCCTACGTCAGTTAAAATCAATGAAAGGCTAAAAATAGAATAATGATTAGTTCATTACCTACTCCGTTCACGATATTATACCTACTAACCTACAAAATGAGTAAGTTTTTATGTTATGAATCATTATTATGGCCATCTGGATCAAATTTACCTACGCTAAAATTCTTTAGCTGTGCAAGAAGTAATAAGTGCTTTCAAGCTCATAAAATATTTAACACTTTTTGTTGAGCTACATAGCCACAGCACTGCACCCTAATTTCCTAGTACACTTTTAATATCAATCTGAATTATTTTGAAAAATATTGCTAATCTATTGCTTCACGTGTACGAAAAATTTGTCTGCTCCACAACGTAAATAACGCAATGAATGTTATTGAATTGTCAAATTAAAACCATTACTGTTACAGAATTACCCCGCCGTTCTATGAGATTTAAAAAAAATTCTATTTATTTTGTTTATCACCAGTCGTAAGATATTTAATTTTAGTATAGCTCAAACAAATAACAGGCTAACCCTTTATTTACTACGGTAGTCTTAAAAGGTTTAACTCCAAGTACCAAGTTCTCTTACTTTCTAACAAAATTAATACACGATTGCAAGTTCCCCTGAGAAACATGAGACATTTCAGCTTTGTTTACAGAAACTCTTGGGTTATCAACCCAGGATGAAAACGCGCCTGAAATGATACGTCATCATCTGCCAAGCCTTTTCCCAACTATGTTGGGGTCGGCTTCCAGTCTCATCGTATGCAGCTGAATAAATATAATATGCAGTATTTTACATGAAGCAACTGCCTATCTGACCTCCACAACCCAGTAACTGTTTAATGCGGTACCCCTTGGTAAGACTGGGTTGTCAGACTTGACTTGCCGCGACAGAAATGCCTGTGGTATTGAAAAAACCAGCCAAGTGTGCATTGTACTCGCACATGAAGGGTTCCGTTTCACCATACAATATTTAACACTCATATAAAATAATGGCAAAAAAAACACATTTTTTGTATGGGAGCCCCCTTTAAATATTGATTTTATTCTGTTTTTAGTATTTGTTGTCATAGCGGCAACATTTCAACTGTCTAGCTATCACGATTCATGAGATACAGCCTGGTGACAGACTGACAAACGGACAGTAGAGTCTTAGTAATAAGGTCCCGTTTTTACCCTTTGGGTACGGAACCCTATAAAACAGAATACCTAATGCACCCACCTGGGTCAGTGTTGCAAGCGTATAATTAAAACCATGCCGATTTATCACAACATTTTGTGCACTTAAGAGAAAGGTACTCGTATCTTATCACGAACGGATATTAGTTTACAGCATTATAATAATAATTTACTTAAATGGTCACCATATCAGTGTCAGTTTGCAAACCTATACCAATAAAACAGTTGCCTGCTATTTCCATTTTCGAATAATATCAGAGAAAAAGAAATTAAAAAATTATCTATGACAAAAAAGAAAAAGTATTCTATCCTCGTTCGTTCAGAAATAAAATAATCTGTCGCACGATGACGAAGGCATTAAGCATGCAAATTGGAATTGGCTGCCGTTCGGAAACCCGCAAAGTGACGTTTTACTGTAGAGGTTTTTTTTTATTGACAATAGCTATCTGATATTAATTTGTAAATTAAATAATTGAAGATAAATGGAATATACTGTGCCTTATTTACTTTTCATTTCTAAATTTTAATTCACAAAGACAACAATTACAATTTACAGGCGAACGCTTAAATAAGTATATGATAAAAAAAAGAAAGAAAAAGACAGGAGCTCATTGGGCATCAATAAATCCGTCCGCATCGCTGTCAATCGCCCAAAAGGCTGGCAGTATTACCACGTTGGATGGCAATGCTTATTCTTTGGGCTAAAAATAGGCCAGCCCTCTAGTCACGCGTAGAGTCAACCAACCGCTTGGCGATGTCCCGAAAGATTCGATGAAATAAAATTACATTTATAAATTGTTTTATACTTGTCTTTTTGTCCGGGAAGCACTACCACCATTTCTATTTCTCCGGGCATTTTTGCAGAAGCATTGAAATGGGCAACGTATCGAGAATATTCATGTAGTTGTAGATAGCGATAAATAGTGATAGCTAGTACATGCATACAATGAACTTACGTTGCAGGCAACTCGTAAATAAATACACATATAAATAAAACTTTTTATCAAAAAAGTTATACCCCCGAAAGATCTGAAAAGCAAAAAATAATAAAATAAAATATGTTACCTTCATAACAAGTTCTTAAACTAATGTAAGTATACCTAAGTAATGTTGAGTCGGCGCCAAACAATCAATGAATAAAGATAGACCACCGACCGACCGCCGACTTCCGAAATGAAAGTTATTTTTCACTTTGTAGTGTTTTTTTTTTGGAAGTCGGTTTTTTATAAAAAAAAAATGTAAGGAAATTTTGTGATCTTTGTTCATTGATTGTTTGGCGCCGACTCAAAATTACTTAGGTATACTTACATTAGTTTAAGAACTAGTTATTAAGGTTAAATAAAAAAGGTTAATATTTTTTGCTTTTCAGACATTTCGGCGGTTTAATTTTTTTGTTAAAATTTTTATTAAGTATTATAATTTTTTTGTGGCTGTAGTTTACTAATTAGCTCATACAGCGCGAGTTTTTTTTTTATTTAGTTGTAATACACAATTCAGCATTATAATCTGTGAGTGAACAATAAATTACCCCTATTTTCCCACCCTTAGGGTAGGTTTTTTTTCTTCAACTTTGTATGGGACCAACTTCGTTCTTCCCTTTCCAATAAAAAAAGAATTATCTAAATCGGATTACGCTGTAAAAAGTTATGCGTGGTAATACATAAAAAAAAATATAGGTACTCGTCGACTTGAGAACCTCCTCCGTTTTTTCGTCGGTTAAAAAATTGAGAACATTCCGAAAACGCAGCAATTTAATTACGAAACAATTTGGCACGAAAATTCATTCGTATAAAGTACTACGTACTTTAATCCTAACATTCCCGAAATTAGTAAAGCGATGCTGTCCTTTATCGAACTTTAAGCTCTATTGGACACAGTTGTGACAAAAACCCAATTAAACTTCACTGTAGGTACCTATGGATCTAATCCCTTCTAGTTTTGGTACACAGGTAGATACGTAACGGGGTAAACAAGTCTGACGCGGCTTAAAGCCGAATGAATCAATAGAATCCATAATACAGCATTAACGGAAATAATGGTAAGAAAGGAGTTACTCTGTAATATCGAATTTTGCTCGGATCTTGAATCTCAAAAAGTATCGTGTTTTCTATTAATTGTACTGAAAATAATGGAAATACTGTCCTATTTCCATTATTTTCAGTACAATGTCATTCTGCTGGTGATAATGGTATAGCTTAAAGCAAGATTTACTTAGGTAGTAAAAACGTAACCTTCGTTTTGGGCTCCGCCGCATCAGATAAAAAGTTCACAGTGGAAAAACTCGCAAGGAAACTGAGAACCATTGTTCTCAATTATTTAAGCAAAGGTCGTCATTAACGCAACGAGGATTCATGAATGCCGTGAGAAAAGATGCATTGCCATCAATCAATCTGCCTAGCTTTCCAACTATGTTGGGGTCGGCTTAGCGGCAACCGTTCGGACTGCACCCACTGGATAACATGATACTCCTTGGTAAGACGGTTGTCAAACTTTTGTGTTTCTGACTACCCGTAACGAAAGTTTAAAATCTACGAATGACATTCGGGACCAACAGCTTAACGTGCTTTTCGAGGCACATAGGGGTCTCGATATGTATTGTATCGTCACCCATCCACAAACTGACCGCGATAAGCGTAGCTCAGTCTTCGATTGACCAGTGCGGCTATTATTATTTAGCCACGAGCCCCTCCAAAGGTCTTTTGCAATCATTAGTTCGATTATAGACACATCATCATCTGCCTAGCCTTTTCCCAACTATGTTGGGATCGGCTTCCAGTCTAACCGGATGCAGCTGAATACCAGTATTTTACATTGAGCGACTGCCTATCTGACCTCCACAACCAAGTTACTGGGTAATACGATACCCCTGGTTATCAGACTTTCGGGCTTCTGACTACCCGTAATGACTGTCAAAGATCCACGAATGACAGCTGGGACCAACGGCTTAACGTGCTTTCCGAGGCACGGAGGGGTATCGGTATGTAAAGATGGTCACTCATCCACAGACCAGCAAGCGTAGCTCAACCTGATCGATCGACCTGTGCGACTGTTATTATTTAGCCACGGGCCCCTCCAAGCTCGAATATTTATTGTTATAGTTTACGAGCACAACACTATATTTATCAACACTAGACCAACGTAGAATATGTCTGCTTATCTTACCCCGACTTGCAAGAGGAAATTAAAGGAAATGGTTCACTGAAAATCATAGCCTGCGAAGGGTTAACGTTAAAGATTTCTGTCTACTTGATAGGTATAAAGATGGATAATTATGTTTATGTTATATTTTATGGAAGTCGAGTAGTTTTTTATTTAGGATTAAATGTACACCATGATGGCTCATATTCTTTTTGGCGGTTACCTCCCTCTGCCTAATACCTATTACATTATCAGCCTATAATGTTCCCACTGCTGGGACACAGGCCTCCTCTCTGCGAGAGGGAGTGGGCTGTAATCCACCACGCGGGCCCAGTGCGGGTTGGTAGATGTCACATTTCTTCGAATTTTTGGTTCTAGGACATACCGGTTTCCTCACTATGTTTTCCTTCAAACCTATACCTATTGCCGACCTATTATTATGTGTAAAATCTCACGATGAAAAGTTATGTTAAGTGAGCTTGAAGTGAGCTGCAAATGTACTAGGACATAACATCTTAAATATGTGTTACCACTTTATTACGAAATTTAAATAGTGATGTGACAAAAGCATCGATTCATTCGGTGATTTAATTTAATTAATGTTCAACTCAAAATCGATCAATGTTCAATTGATTTTATAAAAGAGGATAGTATATTTTTGGTCAGGTCAGTAGCTTGTGTTTTTCAGGGTGTGACGAGCCTCTGAAAGCAGGTTGATAAAACCATGTTTACAAACTAACAAACTGAGTAGTTTACAACATCTAAACACAATTAAATTGGCTTTTCTCAAAGACTAGTTATATGAACGTTAGATCTAGGCCTAGGTCTTAGACTAGGGTACCTGGATGCACTAAAAAAACTAATAAATTACGGCTATATAGCCCACTTAAGGCGACTACATGACCTAAACCGCGGTCACTATCGGACTGCATAGAAAAGAAAGAGATGCGCGATGACACAACGCTGGTAATTTATTGCAAATTATGAAACAATCATCTATTGTTGATTTATCAAACACCAAACAAATAAAAACCGTATACTAAAATTCGGGGAATTAAATTGTCTTTTATATGGTGAAAGTTTTATGAAAATACACCCGATAGTGTTTGCGTGATTACCGTTTTTATGTCCGCGGTAGACATTACTTTACAAATTAATTACACTATGTTAAAAAAATATAATTGCAAATATTCACATATCAAATTACGAAGCAAATGGTTTAGTATAACATTTATTTTATTCAAAGAAATCAGTCCGGTTGATTAGACGTGATGTTGAATTTAAAATCATTAGAAGTCGTATATCTGCGCCTTAATTGATATTGAATAGTTTGAACGATTTCTGTGCAAAGTCACTATTCGAGCACAATTTTGATGCCAACTAGTGTCCTGTCCTGTCATTGTTAGTATATGCCGAATAAACACAATACTCTTAATGATAATTATAAGCCAGTTTTTTTCTGGGCTCACTTATAGTTTTATGGTTTGTATTCACATAAGGCAATCTTTTTATCTTTACGTATGTACTCACAGATATTTTTGTTCTTTGCTTTGTATTTTTTGTAATCTTATCTTTTGCTTTTTGCGTAATAATAATATTTGTTTAAATGTTTTATACTTAATAATATTATTTATCTTGTCTTGTTAAATGTAATTGTACAACGCTTTGGCTGTCTACTTGTAATGTTATTAATGTGTTTTTTTAGGGTTCCTTACCCAAAGGGTGAAACGGGACCCTATTACTAAGACTCTGCTGTCCATCTGTCTGTCTGTCACCAGGCTGTATCTCATGAACCGTGATAGTTAGACAGTTGAAATTTTCACAGATGATGTATTTTTGTTGCCGCTATAACGGCAAATACTAAAAAACAGAATAAAATAAATATGTAAGGGGCTTCCATATAACAAACGTGATATTTTTGCTCGTTTTTGCTCGATATTGATAACGGCAACAGGTAGACGCTTGAAATATTTACAGAATATTTAGTTATCTATTCGCTTTAAAAATAAATAATTAAATTAAAATATTTAAGAGGGGCTCCCGTACAACAGACATAATTTTTTTGCCGTTTTTATAGACAAGGGTACGTAACCCTTCGTGCGCGAATCCGACTCGCTTTTTTTTTGGTACCTAGTTAAAATTATTCTTACTTAAAACACTTGAATCTGCTTTAATAAGGTTCACAAAATATATTTTTTTGCATTTTTATAGCATATTTACAACAGAAAATGACGATGAATGAACCAGCCTTCAACTGAACCCGTCTAGAATAAGTTATGAGATTATTGATCGCTTAATTAAGTCTGTCGACTACTATCTACCGCAAGAGATGTTCGATTCCTTTAAATATAATTAATAAAGGATTTTAGTTTTAGTAGAGGTATCATACTAATATTATAAAGGCGAAAGTTTGTGAGTGTGTGTGTGTTTATATGTTCGTTACTTCTTCACGCTCAAACGGTTGGATCAATTTCAATAAAAATTTTAGGATTAACAAATGAGCTACTTTTTATGCCGATATTCCCACGGGATCGACATTTACGCGGGTGAAACCGCGGGGCGTAGCTAGTATACAGATAAAGGTGTGTTCGGCTTTTCCCTTACTTCATAATTGTTAAAATTACACTTTTTTTTCGCTGCTGACTGTATTAAGTCGACAAAAAACGCAGAAGGAAATAGAGGATTTATGAGCACATAGATAAAGTTGTTTGGTGGTATTTTCCCTAACTTTGGGCTAAATTGTGGAAGAATGCGCAACATTTTTTTATAAAAAATTAATAGTACAAAAATTACACCTTCTTTTCGTTGGTATATTAAGTCGACGAAAAACACAAAAAAAAAAATTGCATCGTTATTCTCACTTTTAAATTCCGCTCGCTAAAGTGATTTAACTGCGTAGTAATTCCGGCCAGTGATATTATTAATGACAGTAATTCATTGATATAAATGGCCGTCGTTAATTATTGCGTATTAATAATAATGGTTGAATTTATCTTAATATTGCTACGGAAGGGAGTTATTTTTTTTCGATGGTCTCCGCTGACTTGTATCAAAGATTGAAAATAAATTACTTGTCATTTTCAATTGAAGTTAAATTATTTTTATTATTTGATTTTTTTTAATTAAAAATAATATAATAATTTATAATATTAAAAATTAAGTAAATTAATATAAAAAAAAGAAATTTATCTCTGACTTTTCTTTAGGAATAAGCACCTTTGTACTCAAATTACAATTATAATTATGTAATATCCCTGTACGCAAAATACGCGCATTGAAGTGGAGTTGCGGACAACAGCCCGTATTACCTATTACCTATGTCATATCCCTATGTATTTTACTGTGTGTACATAAATAATAAAACAAATAAATAATTATTTTCGTTCAATTTATTAGAACTCTTTCTGTTGATACTTGTGAGTAATAAGAATTAATGTGTGCACAGTCATTGATAAATTGATAACCTTCTGAAGAATTCTTTAGTAGGTTATCAATTAGGTACTATGAAAATTATATTAATTGTATTTTGTACCTATTAATTTGTTTATTGTACATTTGTTTCAAAGATTCCTTAAGATAGTTGGAGTTAAGTTAAGCTATTAACAAAAAAACTATAAATAATGTTTTTATAAGCCTATGATGCTCAAAAACACGACAAGCTTGTAGTAATTTTCCTTTAATTGAGCAAAGCAGTAAAAAATGTCTGAACAATTAATTGTAACTCCCTAAAATTACGACTCACTTTAATTAGACACCACTTGTAGCTTTATAGCTGAAAGAACGTAAAACTGCTATTCTCTAGTTAAAAGTCGTTAACTTTAATAATTATAACTATATAATAATAATTTTGTTTTGTAAAAGCGTCCCAATTGTTAAGTTTTAAAGCTAATATAAATTATGTTTATATTTATTCAGTATTTTTGTTTATTTTTAATGAGTGATATTTAATATACCTAATATTTTGTTTTAATTAAACAATAAAAAAAACAAAAACATTTCCTAAAAAAAATTAATAAAATTAAAAATGACTAACCTTCGTAAAACAGCAATTTGTAAACTCACAAAACAAAACACTTCACACAAAAACAAATTTTCATAAAAAGAACACTCAAAAATAAAAAAACAAAACTGTATCCCTCACGCACTGAAAAAAAAATTGTGTTCGACTTTTGTATAGTATTGTTTTCTGTTACAAAAAGTTTATTCGGTCCGCGATAATATTTTATTCAGTGATGCGACGCGCGCAATGCTCGACGCTCGCTTACCGCCACTGAACGTCGCCGGTTTCCTTACGCGTGCGCAAAGGAACTGGCAGAATCGCCAAATGCTTTATTTTTAGTGCTTTTACCTGCGCTTTCAATTACGAATGCATTGTGACTTACCAATTTCTTTCCTTTTTCTTCTTATTCGTTAAGTTGTCTACTTTTATCATGAAAATTCTAGAGAAGATGTATTTTACGTTGTAATGTATTTTTTCCAGCCAGTTTCGAGATATGTACTGTTTTCCTGCAGACAATGGACAGCTTTTTTTATTATTTTAATACAATGTTGAACAATAACGTTGCATTTTTTTTTAATATATTTGTTGAAATAAAAATATGAGGTTATTAACACTTTAATTATCGACCTAATTATTGATAAGTGTATTGCATAATATATTTTCCATAGCTTATCAACACCAGACATAAGCTGGAGGTCGCAAGGTTATACGCGCAATGTGCATGACCTTTCACATCACTAGTCATCGTCAGCTGTTGTACCAATGCAATGTAGAGTAGGTATCGAATAAATTCAAAACACAAAGTCATGAAGTGGCGCAACAAACTCCCCTGCAGCACAGCTGTCTATTCAATTTAAAAAACTTGAATGTATACAATAGCATGCAAACTAACAAACAACAACATTACAAACTACACAAAACAGTAAATTAAATTATTTGCCTTATGTCAGCTAGCACACGCCAAGACACCAAAAAAAAAAAAAACTATACTCAAGCGTAATAAAAATGTAAACAGAACTCAATACCCAAATAAAAGCCTCTAGGGGTAAAGAGCATTGTACAAGTATACGCCATGCCTTATTCGGATCCCTTTAACTATGAACCACAAATTGACAAACATACTAGCACATGCATGCCATTGTCACGTTGACCAATCTCCCTACTTGCATATGCATGCCATTGTCACGTTCACCAATCTCCCTACTTGCACAATACACATGCATGCCATTGTCACGTTCACCAATCTCCCTACTTACACATGCATTTCATTGTCACGTTCACCAATCTCCCTACTTGCACATGCATGCCATTGTCACGTTCACCAATCTCCCTACTTCCTCCTTCCATACTTTTGTGCGAGTTACAGCTTAGTGTATTTACAGCTTTATCAGACCCAGCCAAGGCATAGATGTTTCAAGAAGTCTTAGCTCATAATCTTTAGCCTCCAGATTTTACAGTGTTATACAATTTACTAGTATTTTACATGGAGTGACTGACCTCTACAAACCAGTTACTGGGTAACACGATACCACTTTTTTTTGTGGGTAATTATGAAATAACTTCTCCCGCTCTGGGCGGAGCAGGAGGGCGTATCAGACTTTTACTGACTAAAACCCACCCGTGTTCCTTCAGTTGCCTGTGGTAGGGGCATGGTATATTTCGAACAGCCCGCGACCCTGGCAGGCATCAGCCCTAGCGTACCCCGTCAGTTACTGCTGACATCTCTTTGAGGCGCACGTGGAACACAACGCGCCGTCGATCTGGGCCTGGTTGTTACCGGACTGCGAGCTGCCCATTGCCCGCCGACCGCAGGCCCGCGCCTACGGTGGCCGGGAATCGGCTATCGATTCCCGATGCCAAGGGCGTCTCCTGCGGCGACTAGGGGCATGAAGGCGCAAATATTGCCTCTCCCTCACGGGCTCCGCCTCCTCGTTCGCGAGCACTACTGCTTTGCAGAAGGAGGTAACTGCTTCCCATGCACTCTCGCTCCGCACCATGGCCTGGACTAGGGCCGGACGCGAGAGATCGCCACCGCAGATCGCCGCCGCCGATCGCTGCCGTCAGGACGCTGCGGTGCTTTGTCCAAGCTGGGCAGACCTCCACCGTATGCTCCACCGTGTCCTCCGGGCGATCCACACAATGGTGAAACACGATACCCCTTGGTAAGACTGGACGTCAGACTTTTGGGACGACGACTGTCAAAGATCTACGAATGACATCCGAGATCAACGACTTAACGTGCTTTCCAAGGCACGGAGTTAGCCATGACAGGGGTCTCACATTATCATAATAACTTTCTGTAAATTACAATATGTACTGTAATGTCATTTCTCTAAGCTGTAAAAAAACACGTACACCGATCACGCCATCGACAAGTACGTCACTCGATTTCTCCCACCGCCCCACTGCTCGACTTGTTTGCTACCAGTATAAAAGAGCGAACAGCGAAGCGGCAGGGGGTTTAATTCCGATCCAGCCTGTCCTTTGCTGTCCTCTTCCAGCGACGCCCTAAGTCCGAACCCCGCAGGGAGTGCCCTTTGCGTGTAGACGCTAACTTTTAAGTTTTTTAGCCCTGGCTGGAGGCCTTAACTAAGGCATCCACAGGCAAGTCCGGTTAAGCAGTAGACATCCTCATAGGATGAACAGCGAGGAGCAAATCACAAAAAAAAAAAAGCGCCTGGGGGCTTGACCATTGGACATCGTACGGGCAACATGTGCTCAGAGACTGTCTCGCGTTCTGTATCTGGTTGTATCGTGTACCTACAGTGTGTGATTTGCTAGTGTGATTAAATTGTTCGTGAAATTATAATCTGATTTGAACTGCAAAACGTTTTTCTATTGCGCAATAACCAACACTACCCACAGTAAGCCCACAGCCTTCTACCTTCTCCGACATAAGTACATATTTAGATATATTGTCGACAATAAGTAAGTTAGAATCCATTTTAACTCAATTGCCTGTGTTATAAAATTAAAAATGGCTAAACCTTGTAATAAAATAAAAAAACAAGTTAGCACCTATAAATAATCCCATCTTCAACGCCCATTAACTGTAATGACCAAAAAATAAATTTCCTACTTCCTGATAAGTTTAATACCTATCTTGCCTCGCAAGAGAAATCCTTAAAACTTGAATTTCGTATCGTCAGTTACAAACTTGCTAAATCTTACAAGGCAAACAATGCAGTTTCTGAGTTCACCTAGCTGTCAATATAAGTATACTAAGTACTACAGACGGCAAAGTTCGTGAACTGCATTGCAGGAAGTGACAATATACTGGTGACAATAATATACTGGCTTATCTTATAAACTGACGTATCGTTACATTGTTTCTCTCAAGAAAGTTTTTTTTTCTGATGTGTTTTGTTTTTGAAAAAATGGAAAAGCGCGGGTAGCCCGGGTCAAAGTCATGATTGATATTTAATGAAATAGTCATTCAATAGGATTATATGAATTCCAGGGTTGTAGTGATGATTTTTAATAATTGTAATTCTGTAAATACATGCTTGTTACGCTCGCGAATCATATTTTTTTCAATATAAAACCTGACACTAACCTGCAAATTGCAAAAAACGTAAGAAAATTTGAATTTCGCGGATTACCCTGCACATCCCCCTGTGTATTTTACATGGAGCGACTGCCTATCTGACCTCCACAACCCAGTTACTGGGTAATACGATACCCCTTGGTAAGACTGGTTGTCAGGCTTTCGGGCTTCTGACTACCCGTAACGACTGTCAAAGATCCACGAATGGCAGCCGGGACCAACGGCTTAACGTGCTTTCCGAGGCACGGAGGGGTCTCGATATGTAAAGATGGTCACCCACCCACAGATCAACCGCGGCAAGCGTAGCTTAACCTGATCGATCGACCTGTGCGACTGTTATTATTTAGCCACGGGCCCCTCAGGGCTCCTCGGGGCTTAGCCATCGGATCAATTTATATTAATAAAACATTGGTCCGCCATAGTTAAAATATTTATGCTGTATCTACTCGTTGACATTTAGGTTGTTAGAAAGGCTTTCCTACCCACATTCAAATTTTTGACCTTTGTACGAGTTTGAAACATTCAACGGGTCCGCGGCAACTGGAGCGATTATGAAAACAATGTTTTGGTTCATGCATGTTTAATAATTATTTTCTTTTTAAACGTCAAGGGGTCTTCCAGACCTTTTCAAAGGTAGGTTTTAAAAATACGATTGGGGATTTAGCGAGTCATGAATTTGTAAGGGTAGGGACCGCCGCACGGGTCAATCGAAGTTAAGCTACGCTTGCCACGGTCGGTTCGTGGATAGGTCACCATACCATCCATACCATACTTGCTCTTAGCTCTAAGCCTTTTGTTAACATCTTGTTTTTACCTTGTGGAACGCAAATAAATGAAAATGAAATACACAATCATGACCCCTCCGTGGCTCGGAAACACGTTAAGCCGTTGGGCCCGGCTGTCATTCCTAGATCTTTGACAGTCGTTACGGGTAGTCAGAAGCCCAAAAGCCAGCCTAACCAAGGGGTATTATTTTACCCAGTAACTGGGTTGTAGAGGTCAGCCGCTCCATGTAACATACTGGTATACAGCTGCATCCAGTTAGACTGGAAGCCGACCGTTAGAGTAGCTGAAACAAGTTATAATACTTGTTTCAGCTACAAATCCAGACTCAGGGCTGCTACCTCTGCCACCACAGCCACGCCATTTCTCGGTGCCCGGTGAAGCCACATGCGTATAACGCGTCATACTGACGTCACGCAAAATCCTGCATCTCGCAAGCAGAGTTTACCGCGCAAATAGCATAGACACAACGGGCCGAAATGAATAATCGGGCAGTTGCCCGGCAGACACAACACCCGTCTGGTCGGAGGATCCCCACTTTTCATTTAGTATTAGTGAACTTTACACCCTGTTCCTCATATCTCTATAATTCCAAATAGAAACACCGAATAACTATGCCCGACCTGGAGATCGAACCCAGCAGTCACATTTGCGATTATCAGAGAACGAGGCAATCAATAAAATTTATTAATTTATTAAGAAATCTCTTCCAGCATACCTGCGACAGGATGGTAAATAGAGAGATGTAGACAGCGTGTGATAGAGTATAGGAGACAAAACACTTAATAAACTAGACAAATATTATAAGAATATACTAACATACATGCAAATAAACATACATACTTCTGAAATAAATATCATTAGAATGTTAATTATAACGTAATCAAGATAATAAATACACACACAACTATGATAAAGTGGAAAGAATTAGTGTTCTTTCACTCTTCTCTTAAAAACTGCAACAGTTTGGCAGTCCCTAATTTCAGGCGGTAGTGAATTACTTAGTAGGAGTAGAAGTCGGTGGAGTGGGGAGGGGACTTAAGATAAAAAAAGTTTAAGTTTAAGTTTTAGTTTTTTTTAGTTAGTTTTTAAATTTGTATTATTATAAAATTTAAGTAAGTAAATCTGTAAGTAAAATAACGCAATTATTACGTTTAAATTGAAAGCGGCTCATCTAGTTTCAATTAAAATTTAATTTAACAGTAGGCAATGTAAATTATTTTCGATTTGTAAATTAATATTGCATTCATTTGCTGGGATTCGTTTGTCGAACTGAAGTGTATGAAAGGATGAAGGGTTGTTAACCCTAATAGCATGAATATTAAAATATTGAACGATAATATTGATAGACGTTTTTTTATATTGATTCTTTTAAAAACCGAAAAGGTTTTCATTATTTATGATTAATATTCATATTTTTTAAATTACACTTTTTCAGGAGCTTTCGACTTTTATTTGCTTTTCTTTAGCTTTATTCTAAAGTTCATAGCTATCCTTTTCTAAAAACAAATAGCTACAATTAATCATGTTTATAACTTGACTTACACAGTGTGATTTAATTGTCTGGGGCATATCATACATTGAAACAACACTAGGGTCTGAGGGCCTACACTCACACGAGCCCTTCCGAAAGTCATTCAATACTTCGAAATGAACCCTAATCCCGATTAATTACCTTTTTCGGACGGTTAAAAACACCGTAATTACCCGGCAGATAAATAATACATCTTACTACTATTTTCTTTCGTTTTATCATAGCTGTACCCTTAAAATATTAATTTACAACGTAGGTTAAGCCACAAAAAATCATCCCACAACACAAGACACCTGAGGGGCAATTCATATTATCATACCCGGAAAACGAAATCACGAAAAATGACACCATTTTCCTTCAGATGCATGTCAGTGATGCCACAAAAATATAACGTTCCTACGTGAAAGGTAACTCTTATTATTTACGACGACTGTTATAAGTTGACGGCGAAAACAAAGGACGATCGTGTTGCGTCAGAATTTTTTATCACTTTGTATATTTTTGAGACTCAATTTGTATTGTGACTTTTGTCCAGGTTCTTTGAAACGCTCTTGTTCAATGTAGGACCTACACTCGTTGGAGTAGGCGTGATTTTGAGTAGGGACCGCCTAACATTTATGGAAGGAAGGGCGATGGTGAAAGGATAGTTTTCTAACAGAAGTGAAAGTATGCCCAGTCGAAACCCATGTAAAGGAGGTGACCCATACACATTACTTTGATTATTTACAGAGTCTTAGAGAAATTCTATTTTATTTATTTATTTAATACGTCAAGCACAGAAGTGTACAGAGGCGGGCTTAATGCCATAGGCATTTTCTTCCACTCAACCTTTGGGTGAGGCAGAGACAAACAGTGGTAGGTGCAATTGAGGAATAAATATTAAACGAAAAATTGAGGAAAATTTTATTTATAAACTTTATTTTTATTTAAATATTTATTTATTAAGATACATATGTACCAATTACAAACTATAATTATAATTAATATACCCAATTAAACATAAACACAAATAAATCGTGTATTGCCCATGGTCCACCCGGCTAGTCCACCTGGGTGGACTATGTGAAATTATTTTTCCCATAGTTTACCAGAAAGTTCATTTATATGTTTTTATTGTAGTATTACGAAACAATAATGGTTATATTAAATTGTAAAGCCAAAAAATCCTAATAACTAATATCAATAAGTTCATCAGTTCAGTTCTTTGTACAGTGCATAACAAAATAGATGGTACCTATATTATGGCATTTTCATAAATGCACATAAATATACGAATATACTGAAAAAATTAGACAAACAATGGGAAAACATTAACGTTGCGATGATACTGCCAGCTTCTTACGAATGTGCTCGCGAACTTTTACTTAAAAGGACAATTATTAATCGGTTGGTTGCCATCCTGATTTCCAGGGGGAGCGCATTCCATAGAGAGCTAGACTGAACGAAGAACGAAGAGTGATTGTGCGGTGAGTGGGACAGTGAAAAAGCCGATTATTTGATGCACGAAGTTTTTTTTTTTTTAACAACAATACCATCCTTTAAAATCATTACTGAAACGTATTTCCTAACCTAGAGAACAATCCATTATTACCTTTAAGAGTTCAGAAATACTTGATACAGTTGTCTAGTGTCTAAAAGTAGATACTACAGACTTTTTGGATTAACAGTCTTTGATTACTATTACTACATTTAAGTTATTTAACTTAAGTACTTTGTTTTCAACTCCTCCTAAGTTTACCTTGCTTACCGAAGTAACCGAGAAATACGGGTGAAGTTAAAAACGGTTTTATTAAGTGTTTCGCCTATTTGCTTGCAAGACCAATCATTTATTATTTTGGAATTCTACGAAACAACAGACCTTATTCTCTTATTATAAATCTATGAGCATGAAAGGAAGATTATGTGTTTTTCAGGTGCTTTTAGGGTTCCGAGTTCCGAACCCAAACCCAAAGAGTGCCAAAGGGACTCTATTAGTAAGCCTACGGTGTCCGTCCGTCCGTCTGTGTGTCAGCGGGCTGTATCTCATGAACTGTAATAGTTAGGCAGTTGTAATTTCATAGAGTGTATATTTCTATTGCTAATATAACAACAAATAACAAAAATAAAGGGGTCTTCAGACTAGAAACGTGGTTTTTACGGCGTTTTTTGCGTTTTAGTACCTACGGAACCCTGCGTGTGCGAGTCCGACTCGCACTTCGCCCCTTTTTTTTAAATAAAGCTGCCTACCTGATGGCATGTGGCCACTGCTGTTTAAACGCATCTGTAATACCAGAGTCATTGCAGGTCCGTTACCAGCGCAGAATCAAACTCGCAACGTCTCATGTACCTGTTACTACAGCGACGCCCTTCAAACCGTTACACAACTAAGCAAGTGTACAAAAAGATTTTTCGAAACTCCTTCCTATTCAAGGAACGGGAATACAAAGTTTGTCCGGTCAAGGAGCGCAAATGTTACTAATTTTCAAACACAAACAAGTAGCGTAGGTCACCCTTCGGAACTATCATTTTCATTTAAAATATTGCCAATAGATAAGTACCTAGTAGGAAAAAGGATAAGGTACAATTGAAAAGATTAAGGTAAAGGGTAGTTTACCTACCTATGATGGTTGCAACCCAACAGCAACCTTATTACAAACAGACTTGACAGTTGCAGCAAACTTATTTTCAGATCACAGTGATGCAAAATCAGAGGTAAAAAACAGAGTGGACTGCACTTAACATTGGAATTCGTTGAAAGCTATCCCGATTACAAAAATGTCTCCAATCACCGTGAAATCATATTAAATCGGCTACCGATTCAATTTCGCACGATAACTCTCATCCATTTGCGAATGTAAACAGAGCGAGCTCTGATTACAATAAACATTCGAGTTGATTATTCTACGTTTCATCATTTTGAGTGGTTGTTCTGTGATCAATCGATTGTGGGCTACGATACTTTACGGTACTTTGTGGGATTATTCGTTTAAAAATTTTATTTTGTAACCACAGTAACGATCTATAATGACTATTATTTGCAGTCTTGAAGAAGTGAATCAGATGATGTAAAGATCCCATTCTCAAAAAACACTTTTCCTATCTCCCAAGACAGCTCAAAATGCCCACACTTTAATAAAAAATCCGATTTGGTATTATCAAAAATGTGAAAGGAGCTGTGTCTGTCGTTTCTTTTACCTCTTCGCGCCTTAACGACTGAATGGATTTCGGAGAAAGTTGCATAGACCATGCACCGTAGTACGTTTCCGTGGGATATTCGACCTTCGTTTTCGATATTCGCTTCCGTGGGATGTTGCAACGTGGCAATGCTGCCAGTCTTCTGGGCACGTTTCCGGATGACAGCGATGCGGACGAGTACTTCGACGCATAGGTGTCCTTTGTTTTTGTATTTATTTATAAAATAAGTTAGTTAATATATATATTAATTAGCATACTAATTAATATATATATTAACTAACTTATTTTATATTATATTATATTTCATATTCGTAAAGTTTTATAAGTTTCGTTTTGCTTATTATTTTAATTCTGCACCAACAACTTAGTTTAAAATAATACTTATGTGAGTTTTTAGACTGAAATTATGTGTTTTCCTTGTATTGCCTATCCTACCTAGGACTCTTACGTAATTATAGACATCTTGTTTATTTATTATCTAATGAAAATCAGTCATTTTGTTTATATAGAACCATAGTTCTATATAAACAAAATGTGTTAAATATTATGTTAAATTAAAGAAAAAGGTTGTTGTGTTTTAACTTCTCTGTATACAACCTGTTACCCAGAATTTTCATTCATGAATACATTTTAAAGGTTCAATAAAATTAAAAGTAGCAGTTTCTAGAATTAATATTTTTCTAGTACAGTTAATTATGAAAATAATGTAAGCCGTATTCCTGAGATGAAGAATAGAAAACTTGTTCCACTTAAACGGTTGAAAGTATAAAGCTGCCTGCACATTGGGAAGGAGCGAGAGAACAGAATGCCTTGCATTTTGCCATCCATTGCTTCTTAGGTTAAAAAAAATCCTTTGCTAACCAACGTAAATTACGCAATGAACGTGGTTGAAATGCCAAATAAAAGTTATTGTATATTGCTGAATTCTAAGAAATTTAAATGCCGAAAAGCTAAAGCCAAAGGACAAAGCTGTAGTACTTATTCTGTAACCCTGCGAGGCAGCTTCACCACGTGCCCCTGTCCCCTGAAACACGAAAAAATCCAGGGCCGATACGTGTGTATACACTCGAGCGGCACGCGTCAACGACAGAGGCAACTGCAGCCGTGATCACAAGTCGACGCCCGCCGTCGACACGCGTTGACGGCTGCTGTTGCCTCTGCTGTTGACGTGTGCCACTTGTGTGCATGAAAATTAACGCGCTCGATGAAGCCGAGAAAGTAAGCAACACAGCTCTGCGTATATTCTGCTGTTGAAAGGCATAAGTCTACAGAACCCAACTTTTAAAATATAACTCATCGAGTTTCAAAAAGGCACCCTACCTCCAATACCTAAACTTCTATACTTTTTACACTTTTTTTTTAACATAACGCCACACCTGTATTTTCCGAAGAGTTAGACAGAAGTGGTATCTTAGTACACCCACAGTTCGCCAGTTATGTTTTAGTCCCATGTAATAATGTGCGAGCCTTCTTCAGTTGTCATCAAGACTCCTGATAAATTCTAGACGGAAAAACCCAACAACACTTTGCCCGACCGAGAGACTAACGAGGCAGACTTAAAACTTTCTATACAATATCGTAACCCCTGTGGGTACTATAATCTTGCCCACTTGGTAACTTGGAATTCTATTCACAAGTGAAACACTTTCCTGACTTTTGATTTTCTCTGCTCCAATGGAAAAGCAGCCTTAAGAACTTTTTAATACGATCAAATACTAAGAAATTTAAGCTTTATTAGTAGTGATAATAGAGTTGTTTTGAAAACTAAGTAACTTAATTTAATTGGTTGTTCGAAGTACTCGCTCCTGAAGCCGGCACAGTATTTATCTTAAGCGCGTCTTATTATTGAAACTCCTTCGTTTGCATTCTACTTGGTGCTACTGAAACTACGAGTAGCTGCAGCTCTCTTCGATAACTTGGGTCTTGAGTTATATTCCCGGGTCGGGCAAATTGATAATGAGTTTTTTCATTAGGAAATTTTCAGTTGAAGATCGGTGTCTGGATTTGTGGCCAATTAACAAATTATTTATTTATTTTATTTATTTCATTATTTATGTACACACAGTAAAATACATAGGGATACAACATAATTATAATTTGAGTACAAAATTATTATTATAGGCTGGCCCCCATTACTTGAGACTGACTATCACAGGCCAAATGCTTGTACATAATACACGTCTGGAACACAGGCCCTTCGGGGAACCTAGGCGTGATTCGATCTTTGCTGCGAAATAAAAGCAATTTTCTGTTAAATTAAAACATTATTCAAAACTTGCATCATTAATCATTTAATCATATTTACCAAAGAACCAATAACCATCAATTTTCTATCTAATACTGTCAGCAAAAAACTATTAAACTTACTTTAAACCTGTCAAAAAGACAATAATGTTCTTTTTCTTTTTTAATAAAAACAGATTATCTAGTGACGTCACTATTCGACCTTTAAGAAACAAATGAAACGCGCAGTAAGAAGGATCTTCAATAATGATTAACGACTTTAAAGAAATCAATATCTACCCGCCTTTGTTTAGTTTTATTTCAGTCCAAAGAGAATGAATCGTGAATTCAGGAGGCTTTTTCAAAGATATTTACACTTGGCTTCTTGTTTTAAAATAATTAATTAATTGCCTTTGAGCTGGTAGAGTAGGCTTTGTTAATAAATTTAAGTTTTCACGGGAAATTGGAGTCGGTTTTTTAAAGATAAATGATTATTTTTAACGTCTTATTGGTTTCGTGGTAATACTTTGTGCTTAATAGCGTATTCAGCTGCATCCGGTTAGACTGGAAGCCGACCCCAACATAGTTGGGAAAAGGCTAGGCAGATGATGACTTTGTGCTTAATACACGTAAAAAAAACACATAAATACTGCCTGTTCATTTGTGTTTTTAGAGAGTTAAATATGTTTTAAATAAATTATTTTTATTTTTTTACTCCACTAAGCACAAATTGATAATATACCAATAAGTATGTACCTACAACGGAGAATGTGAAGGATGCGATGGATGTTACTCAGCTTTCACAAAAGATTTATTGTGAATTATGCTCATGTCTTTTAACTTATTATGCAGAACAGATAGGTTTAGAAGGAAAATGGGAGGCGTTTGCCCAGAAGTGAGACATAATATAGACAAACAAAAAATTTAAGAATACAATATAAATTGTAACAAGTTATCTAATCCCTAAATAACATCCCCATGTTCCAAAAAAGAACATTGGGTATCCAACTGCATGCTCTCGCAACTCTTTAGGTATATAATTTGATAGGTTAAGTCCAAACTCGTGTCAGACCAGTCTGATGGGGTAAATTATCTAGGTAGGTAATTCAGTTAAGTTTTTTTCGGGCCGCCTCTAGAAAAATGCATTTTCTACGTATGAGCTAATTCGGGTTTTCGTTCAGATAGAAAGTTTTTTTAAACGCAATATAGAAAACAAATTGATGTAGAAAGTAATTTGAATAAATAAGTAGACTTTAGTGAATGTGTGTAAAATCAGAGTTTATTGTTAAGATACAAATCACAATTGTTAATCTATGACATTTTTATATTTCCTTAAGTTTTGAGTTGAGCTGCACGATTTATGACAAATGCGTGCACTGACTGGACAGGTCCGCTCAATCTGTGTGGTTCTTTCCTCAAAAGACCATCTCAGACATCGATCTACATGGTCTTCATATAACCTGACCAAGATTATGTCTGGACTTTAAAAGAGACTGTGACCTCTGAGTTTGTTTCGGCCTTTCTTCTCAGAGTAGTCAGATAGGAAACTCCGACCTTATCTAGTTTTATAAAAATATGATCGACGTGTAAAAGTGTTTGTACAAACCTACTTACAAAAATAAAATCATTTATTTAATAATTAATTTTCCTGACTCACCAAAAAGGTCATAATCTCAACCGTACTCTGTGTTGTGGCATGCACCACAACACAGAGTACTGTAGAGATTATGATCTGCATAGTTTGTGACATGCAACCTTTTTGGTAATAATAAGATAATGGCGTAGCATTATAAAATAAACGCCAATACAAACTAAGAAGGCAGTAAACAGTAGGCGCCAGATTTGGTTGACAAGGGAAGAAAAAGGCACGTAGAACGATTTCTAGGAATAATTATTGAAAAAAACCGTGGTTTAATTGATTCTTCAAGGTACCCTGAGAGCTCGTAAAGCTCTTCTGCAGTACCTACGTAATAAAGCTCACTCCAAAAGAGTAGGCGCACATTCTCTTCTCATTTTAAGAAAATATACCTTATCAAACAATATAATGTCTTTGAAAACGAAAATAATTCCTATTAATTCAGAGTGTAATTCTTGAATTCTATTTTTGGAAACCTCTCTAAAGTTGAGACTACATAACGCGCGATTGGAGGTGGCTTTGCAGACAACAGTCCATACTATACGTATTGTGATAAAATTTCTACTGGCTACTATTACGGGTTAAGCACGTACGTACATTAAGCACGGAACCCTAAAAATTAAACCGCCGAAAATCGATTATGGAACCGCGCAGCAACATCGTAAAACACCCAAAAACATTTCAATATGTCGGAAATTCTATAACCAAAGAAAACTAGATCACATTGCAAATCGTCCTGCGTGCCTGTAAATTTCGTTACTCGGACCCGTAAAGCCGAATTAGGCCGAATCAATCCGAACTTGGGCCCACGTACCACCGGTAAAAAGAATTCAGTTTTATTTGCGCCCCGGGCTTTTTAAGACCCCACTGGCAGAGGATATCTGATGAATATAAATAGGAGGTTATTGTAGCTGTCATCTGTTTGTTTTCGCTTTTGGAATACGTATTCTGTATTGCCGTCTTTTGTTTTTCGGGCTGGCGCGCTTTTTGGCCTGTTTTAAACTTCTAAACAATGGAGGACTTTTAGAACGCGTGGCTTACAGATAGGCCATTCCGTGTTTGGGTGTTTGTGCATGCGAAATAAGGGCATTTAAAAGCACTCACGATCTAGGAAAAATTCCCAGCAAGGCTACTTTGGCCAACGTTCTTAAAATTACATTTTTCTGTACTCTGGGTATTTCGCAGCTCCGTGTGGCATCATCCTAAGTAATTCGCAAATTCCGTGGTTAAAAATTTCAGTGTAATAAACCTAGTTACCGGGTCTACCTCCCGGCCAATTTCGAGGACAGCCATTTACCCCTATTAGTACTGGGGTCAGATTTATTTTTTTCATTTCCAATTTACATAGAAATATGAAAATAGCCGGTTTATGCTAAATTATTTGGTAATATGGTCGAACCGATGGTTCAATTTGTGTAAAGGTGCGTCCACACCGCAAACGTTCGCACACATTGAGCATTAGACAACAAATATTATTTTGGGCATTGAAAACTGCATAAATGAACTTGAATTAATTGAATGGCACATGAGCACGAAGTTTCTTTGATGAAGACATTCTTATGCGTTCCAAGCTTTAAATAAAAAATGACTCATTCTCAGAAACTGATTGGCTAGCAATGGAATGTAATTTGCACATTCATGCGAATGCACCCGAGTACACTTTCATCATCAGCCTTTTTCCGACTATGTTGGGGTCGGCCTCCAGTCCATTCGGATACAGCTGAGTACCAGTATTGTTCATGCAGCGACTGCCTATCTGACTTCCACAACCAAATTTACTAGGTAATGCAATACCCCTTTATAAGACAGTTTGTCAAACTTTCGGACTTCTGACTACTGTAGCGAAATAAAACGCGGTGACTTCACAATTTCACTACCATTACGTATAATTTTGTTGTAAAAATAAAAAATTCCAAATACAATAATTTAGTATAAAAAAATTAAGAAAAAAGATTACTTTAAGATACCTTGTGACGTTGGTTATAAATACGAATATGAATGAAATAGAAATACTTAAGGTTTTGGGTTTTGTAAAGACAAAAATAAAGTGAGAATTTTGTTACATTGACGTGATTGCAATCAAGAAAATATTAGATAGATTTAAAGTTTGCGCGGTCCAAGGGAAAAAAAGTTAAAATAGCACACCCGCCGTATTTGAATGATAAAAATTCACGCAATTTTGATAGGAAAATATATCTAGACAATCTACTATGAGAATAGACTAAAAAAAGGTATCTGTTCCCAAAAAAGGGGTCTTCGTGTCCGTTCTCGGGATCCTCGTAGATTAATAGAGCAGAACAATAATCAGGTAGCAGATCCTCAACAGCAAGTAGATCTGCAACAGCTAGCTGCGGGCGCTCTTCTGGCGAACAGCTTATACTTCGTCTCGAGAGTCAGGGTAGAGTGAAAAATCGATCAAATCGGCTTGCCCATAATTCGGGCCTTATCCTGAAGTAAAATTTAGGAATAAGTCATACCACCGATAGATGGTATAAAAAAGTTTACTTAGGGGCACGCGATTCACCCCAAATGTTTCCTGCTTACGCCATTCAGGACGGTGTTCTTTTAAGACGCATGCCTGTCACCTATCCCTTATCTTCAGATCCATGGCGTGTAGTATTACCAGTAGAGAAGGTACCACTCGCTATATGGGAGGTACACAATAGCTTCCCATCTATACATCCTGGCGTTACTAAGTCATACCTTAAGTTAAAAGAGACCTTCTACTGGCCAAACATGTTTCGTGACGTTGCCGAGACTTTGAGGCAATGCGAGGTTTGTAAGGCTTACAAAATAGCAAACACTCAACCTCGTGGCCAGATGTGCCATCCGAAGGATGTTTCCATGCCGTTACAGTCAATTTCTATCGATCTCATTGGTCCTTTGCCCGTTGCTTACTATGGTTATAAATATATTTTATCTATGGTAGACGTTTTTTCAAAATACGTTTGGCTTATTCCTCTTAAGAAAGTTAACGCTTCTTCTATTATTAAAGCTTTAGAGTCAGAAATATTTTTTAATTTTGGAGTTCCTCGAAGTATTCTTTGCGATAACGCCACTGTCTTTCGCAGTAATCAGTTTTTAAATTTTCTAAGATCATTTCACATCGAGTCACCGACCTATACTCCTTATTATACGCCTCAGGCAAATACTGTCGAACGTTATAATCAAAGCGTGGTTACTTGTTTAGGTATCTTGGTTGGTGAGAATCAAAGAAATTGGTCTAGAATGTTGCATAAAGTTAAACTCTATCTCAACTCATGCATTAATTTAGCTACAGGTTTCTCACCAAACTTCCTGATGTTTGGAAGAGAAGTTCTCATGGTACCCACTCGTACTAATAGTCAGACTCAAGGTGTAAATTTAGCCGAAAGTCGGGCTCAGTACGCATCGAACTTATCATGCTTATCAGAGGTTTATGCGAAAGTCGCTGATAATCTTTCTATGGCCTTCCTCCGTAATTCACGAGCTTACAATACGCATCGTTCAGCCATCACGCTGAATGTTGGTGATACTGTATGGAGAAAGAATTTTTCTAGATCGTCTGGAGATGATTATTTTTCTGGAAAGCTAGCTCCTCGTTTTATAAAATGTCGTGTGACTAGGGTTATTTCTAGGACCACATATGAACTTCATGATTTCGATTCTTCCCATTCTGGAAGATATCACATTAAAGATATTCTTAAATAATTCCCTTGTAATTTCTAATCTAGTATTCCTATTATCTTTTTTCGGTTCGGAATGTTATTTTTACATTTAGTTTAAACCCTTTTAAATTTAAATTCCCTTAATAAATAAATAAGCTTATTCATAATTATTAACAGCGACATCTAGTTGTTCCTACTTGAAACAATTTGCTAACAACCTTGTCAATTTTTGTAGTTCAGGCTTTCGCCCGCTTATGTCATTAAGTCTGTTATAACCAAAATGACATAATGACAGCTCTTAGTGTTGGGAAACCGTCGTATCGATAATTTTGTTTAGTGTTGAGACATTGTCGATTTACTTTTATCGATAAATCAATATGAGGCTTTATTTTTTTTCTTATTTCAGCATAATACTTATCGTTTATCGAATATCCTCCTTTCTTTTGTATGAAATAAGCTTAAGTTTCTTATTTCATTCAAGTTCTTTGACTTAAGTCCTTTGTTTGGCTTAAGTTCTTTGGTTGTTTTATGTAGTTTCTTTTATTATTTTATGTCGTCTCTTCTATTATCTTATGTCGTCTCTTTTATTATCTTATGTCGTTTCTTTCTTCAACTTACTTCTATCGTTATTTTTTGCTTTTGGGGATCTTCTCTTTTTAGTCTTAGGTCTTAACGTCAATAGTTTTTAAGTTAGTTTCTAGTGTTCTTATTTTCTCTCCTAGGTTTAGTTGACGCGTTGCTAGTTAGCGCTGATAACGTTTAGATGGGTATGTGCTTTCTCATTTGTTCTGTATCCGTTGCACTACGATGTCGATTAGTTGGTTTATTTCTTTATTTTTCTTATTTTTGTCCAACTGTTTAGTCTAGGTTAGGTCTATTGCTATTAGGGTTCTTATGCCTCAGAATATTTTTTTTTTTTCTCTTTTCCTTACTTTTCTTTTCTCTGTCTCACATATTTTTTTTGGAAAGGGGGTACTGCAGTATTAACAAATCCTGCATGGTAATTTTGGCTTTAATCCTCCTTCTAAACTCATATTCAACCTTTTTTTTGAACCATAGTCTGTCCAGAAATTTCCATCTGAAATCTTTCAAATTACGAATCGTATTTACGTCAGATGGCATTTTTCACGGTAGAGATGGTGACTTTGAAAATAGCCTTGTCACGAGGAACATGTTTTTTGTGGAATATTAACGCCGAAGTTTGACTGTGAATTTGAGTTGGTTGAATTAATTTAATTGCTGTCGCAATTGGTTTTACTCCTCCGTTCCTCGTTATCTATAAATTTAAAAAACTATCAGTGAACATATTTTTCTTCATTTTTGGTATGTATCATTCTATTCTATTTCTTGGTTACAAGTGATTCTGCTTGCTCCACCGGTACTTATTCCTAAATTTTACTTCAGGATAAGGCCCGAATTATGGGCAAGCCGATTTGATCGATTTTTCACTCTACCCTGACTCTCGAGACGAAGTATAAGCTGTTCGCCAGAAGAGCGCCCGCAGCTAGCTGTTGCAGATCTACTTGCTGTTGAGGATCTGCTACCTGATTATTGTTCTGCTCTATTAATCTACGAGGATCCCGAGAACGGACACGAAGACCCCTTTTTTGGGAACAGATACCTTTTTTTAGTCTATTCTCATAGTAGATTGTCTAGATATATTTTCCTATCAAAATTGCGTGAATTTTTATCATTCAAATACGGCGGGTGTGCTATTTTAACTTTTTTTCCCTTGGACCGCGCAAACTTTAAATCTATCTAATATTTTCTTGATTGCAATCACGTCAATGTAACAAAATTCTCACTTTATTTTTGTCTTTACAAAACCCAAAACCTTAAGTATTTCTATTTCATTCATATTCGTATTTATAACCAACGTCACAAGGTATCTTAAAGTAATCTTTTTTCTTAATTTTTTTATACTAAATTATTGTATTTGGAATTTTTTATTTTTACAACAAAATTATACGTAATGGTAGTGAAATTGTGAAGTCACCGCGTTTTATTTCGCTACACTACCCATAACGTGTGACAAAGATTTACACACAATGATGCTGTGTATTAAATACTTTCCTTAAAATGTTCGCTGACGACGGTGTGGACATACCTTAATACGGTCTACTTTATTGTTAGCTAAATGTTAAGGTTAGGTCCTATATTATTCCTTTGTCGGTCCGATAGCGCTGAGGTTTAACAAAATACGATGCCTGTAAATGAAACTGGTTATTGCTTGCTCGCATAATATTTTAGTAGTAGCCTAGCTTGTCGACCTAGGATAGCTATTCTGTAGTATTAGGTAACTAGATGACCGACAGATGTTGTCCTGTCTAACTTTCAATAAGGTCTTGAGTTCATAAAAAAAACTCAATTTGACTGGATTTTAAGAGTGCAATATTTGAGGATATGAATTCATGTGCGTTCATTTCTATTTTAATTTTCCTTTAAATTTTCTTTTCTTTTCAACGCCTAGCCTTTTCTCAGCTATGCCATCGGTTTCTAATCTAACCAGATGCAGCTGAATACCAGTACTTTACATCTCAAACTGATGTGTCAGATGATCAGTCCTCTGACTTCTGCAGCTCAGTTACTAGGTAACATGATAATCTTGGTAAGACTGCTTGTCAGACATTCAGACTTTAACAAAATCATTTTTAAAACCTTTATCTAGGTATATAAACAGACAGCCTAATATTAGGCCGCGACGATGCGATTAAACCGCTGCGCGCTGACGGCTTCCTACAAAATCTTTACGGAAGCATTTAATTTACTCCATCCATAAAGTTATCTCATCCTTATGACTTTGAAACAAGGTTAAAAATTGTACAGCAGCCAATAAAAAAGCACATATAACTTTTTGCTAGCAGTAAATTAAAATAATCTTTCATCGTGAACAGCTTATGGGCCTGAAGAATTTATTCTGCATCAGGTATCAAGTAGAGTGGTCTATAAATTATCTATTGGTACTGTTTAATCCCTTTTTTAACCGACTTCCAAAAAGGAGGAGGTTATATGTTCGACTTTATGTATGTTTTTTTTTTTTTTTGTATGTTCACTGATTTCTCCGTCATTTGTGGATCGATTTCGAAAATATTTTTTTTGTTTGAAAGGGTATACTCCCAAGGTGGTCCCATTGTCAGCAAGTTGGAATCTGATGAGAGGATCCCATGGAAATCGAGGGAAACCCTCAACTTTTTTTGGCAAACCTATAGCGATTTGGATATTTTTTAGAGTAACTTAAAGGGTATACTCCCAAGGTGGTCCCATTGTCAGCAAGTTGGAATCTGATGAGAGGATCCCATGGAAATCGAGGGAAACCCTCAAATTTTATTGGCAAACCTATAGCGATTTGGATATTTTTTAGAGTAACTTGAGCATTTGCTCTCGGAAATCATCATTTGGTAAAGTGGAGCTGATGATGAAGACTACAGCGGGCCATCGGAACTAATCAATATGATAAATATTTCACGGGTTGCGATTCGATTACTTTAATATGGTTGCTAAGCAATTTATGCTCGTCACAATGCGTGTGGTGGTGGAGTGGAGTTCTTCAGGTTCTTACCAGGAGAACTCCTCAAAAATTAACGTCCCAGCATCGGGAAAAGCAATATTTTGTAAAAGGTGATGAGCAGTTGACGTTAGGCTATTGTAACTTAGATAAATTACAAACTCTCTCACTAAAAAGTGAAAAATAAAAACTTTTTTACAAAAAAAAAAACAACCGACTTCCAAAAAAAACTACAAAGTGATAAATAACTTTTATTTCGGAAGTCGGTGTCAATAAACGAAAATGCAGAACCAACGACACCGACTTCTGAAATAAAAGTTATTTATCACTTTGTAGTTTTTTTTGGAAGTCGGTTGTTTTTTTTTTTGTAAAAAAGTTTTTTTAGAGACTTTTTATGTCGTCACGTTTTTTAGGTATCCTGGAATTCTGAAAACATTTACACTTTCGACTTTAAAGTCCGCCGATTTAAATCCAATTCAATAGGTAATTTCGGATAGGTACAGGTTTGTGAAATGTAACATGAAATGTCACACAAGTCAACCGATAAAACTAATGCAATGCAAGATAAAGGTATATAGAAGATAAAATACTCTTTATTATGCACACCATACAAATTACAGATATAAATGTAGAGATTTTACATAGGGTGACACAACGGGCGGTCTTATCGCTGAAAGCGATCTTTTACAGAGAACCTTTGGAAGGATTAAAGGAAGAAGGAGAGATAATACTGCAGGAAGTCAGTGGTATGGAATAAACACATACATACATAAAACATATAATTATCTATATACATGTATGTACAATAATAAACATGAAACAAGAGCAAGGAACTTTATGCACGAGTATGTTTTTGTCCAGAATTTTAAGAGTGGACACACATTGAGCACGCCTATCAACACGGGCAGGGCATTCCATAACATAAAATTTAACACAACAAGTAGTAAAATAAGTTAGGAATTTCTTTCAACGTTTCTTATATTTCATGTTACGTGTCACCAAAGAGTACCTTCTCGGCAGACGAAAATACGCATTGGAAATTTGCCGTACTTTACAATGAAGATTAAGCGACTTAATTTCGGCTGTAATAATTTAAAAAGCTTTGTAAACGTAAATACGCTGAACTTATGTCGCGTAATTTTCGGCAGGTGTTTCTCTACACTAATTTTGAAGTGATGTTTAAAGATTAAAGTTACAGGTACCTATTCTGTAAAAGTAATCTACATTCCCAATCGAGATTATTACTTTAACGAATAACAATGGCACACAGTAACCACATAATGTAATAGGCTATAGGAAAACTGTGGTTTCCTATTATTTGTTGATGAAAAAGTAGCCACAAACAGGTCTTTGTATCGTTAATTGAACTCTCAAAACCAATGTACTGAGTCTTAAGGCGTATTTACAATGTGCAATTATAGGTATTACACGCAGTTTTGCCGTAACATCTTTCAGGGCATAGCATATTCAGCCGATAATGTTCCCACTGCTGGGACACAGGCCTCCTCTCGGTGAGAGGGAGTGGGCCGTAATCCACCACGCTGGCCCAGTGCTGGCAGGTAGAGTTAATAAAACAAATGCATGCGGAAGGATACCTCACCGCGATACAATGCTTGGGGGTTTACCTCGATGCCTGGCATGTGCGTGCGTGTCTATTAGCTTGCATTTGTTTAACATGGAGGTGTCATCGAAGTCGCGAGCTAAACCGCGACCGCACACACACACACACACACACACACACACACACACACACACACACACACACACACACACACACATCACAGACAGACACATATTCACACATCACACACACACACACACACACACACACACACATCACACACACACACACACACACACACACACACAGACACACATTCAGACATTCACACACACACACACACACGTCACACGTTTACACATTACATACACACAGTCACACATTCACAGTCACACATCACACGCACACCCACACACACACACACGCGCATCACACAGTCAGACATTTTCGGCACGTGATTGCAGAAATGACTTGAAATGAATAATGAAATGGCAGATGAAAACCTAAGGGTGATGATGATGAGGTGAGTTTAAAGTTTCTAGAAACTTTTTTATTACGCTTTTCTTTCGTGCGTAATGAAACTAGTAGGTATGTAAAAACAGCTGTTTTGAAGGCATGACGAAGCAAAAGGAGTTTGTAAGGATCGTAGCAGGTGGCATTCTGTAGTTTCTGCCTACCCATAGGAAGAGGGCGTTAACTCTGACTGGTTAAGAACACTTAAGAGCGTTTACGACGAACGACATTTCATACAGACTTTCAGCCCTTGTTTTTCGAAATGGATGAACCGATTTTAATGAAACTTCTTACGCATAAGCAGGATATAAAGCTCTAAAAAGTTAGTCATGAACATTTTCGAGAAATAGTGTTACAGCCAAATTAGACCGATTTAAAATTTTCCATAGATACAGAGATTTCCAATTATGTTTTTTTAAATAAGACATTTCTAAAATGTTTTTTACGTCATAAACGCTCTTAACACATAAACATAAACGTTTTATCTGTTTCATCTAATCTGAGTAGTCTCTAGGTAATCGCTAATCATGTTTGAGTTGCAAAGTAAAGAATGTAGTATAGTTGAGAAAGATTAGAGACGTGTAAATCAGCCCTTAGGGTGTTACACTGATGAACTAGGATTGTTGTTTGGGACATTTACCACAACATATATTATTCCACATCCTTAGAAGTGGTGACTGGTTTCAAATTCAATAACTAAGGGTTTCTGGGTCTAGCCATATCGATTCTTGGGTATAATTAATACATCCAAACCTTTGTGGAGTGTGTTATATTCCATTATAAGATATACCTATATTCCATTATGTGCATACCTACTATCAACGATTTCAATCTTTAGATTCGCCTTACCGCATCTAAAGGTGGTCACGTTTCTATTTCGTTGAAAAGTCATTACTTTTGAATAGTATTGTCTCACTTACTCATACTGAAAATCATATCACATTATTACAGCTGACTCTTTTCAGTGTGGACACTTTTTCGCGCAACCTAAGTAAGATGAGGGCACTCGATCGAACGAATATACATAATATGAGAATAGAATATTCCATAATGCATTTAACGTATTTTTGTTCACGTCAAATTAGCCTATCGTAGTCCACTGTTAGACATAGGGTCCTCTAAAGCAGCGCCACAACACAGTTTTCAGTTCATCTCTATAGCTATGTCATAGTTAATTCCAAATAAAATACAGTAGTAGAAACCTTTTACATTTTTTTATGTAAAATGTGAACATACTGATGAAAGTATTTTCAGCTTCGAAAGACACGTGTTACACCCACGTAAATGCGGTGCAAACCTTAAACACAATGTTGAAAAATTTCTTTTACTATGCTAGTAGAAAATTGTATAAGCTCATGCCCTTCAAACTAGATGAAATTGGTCTTGAAATATCAGTACAGGCGTGGTTAAAAATAGAACAGAATTAGTACTTCAGAGAAATTGCATTAAATATAACAAAGGTTATGAAAAAGCTCCAATCGTCTCTACCAAGTAATCCAAGGTTTTTTTTTTCTGTAGGCGTAAAACCGTAGCTCAGAAACTAAATTCCGTAGTAAATAAATCTTCTTATTCTACAAAAAAGTCTGCAATTCGAACGAAATAACAGAAATAAAATAAATTTAAAAGGAATTCCTTAAGCCCCTCGGAGACGACGCAGAGCAATTACAAAAGATTTTAGAACCACTTACAGAATAGGTACAGAATTTCTAAGGTATCAGTTTCTTTCTTCAGCTATATCAGCTTCTTTTTTAAATTTTTGTAAGGTCACGTTTGTAATGGAGACCTTTTCGTGAAAAAATGCTGTTCCTTTTGCGAATCATTAATTTCACCCAAGGTTTTCTAAATATTTTTTTCTTTGATTCAAAATTCGTTTGTATTGATTATAAATCTGCACATTACGGTTCTGTGACATAAAATATGCATGCACTTCGTGAAATTAACAGCTATAGAAAATTTGTCTTCAAAGTTTGAAACCCTAATCAAACGTGACTTATGCTCAACTACGATTAACCCATGATGTAGCTGATTATCCAGTAGTTCTTCCTTGATAATAATAGTTACTCCAATATACTTAAACACACATTGAACCTTCCTCCTACCCGAAACAATTTATCTCACTACCCAATTTGTTAAACTGCTGGAACATGTTCAAGACCTACTCTGTACAAATCTTTAACTAAGAATTTGCATAAAATCACGAAATGGTGGTGGTAAACGAATCTATTACGTTAAAGTCTAAACTGCCTCGTATTTGTAGAACATTTGCTTTCATGATATTGATCGCAGTGTGTTCTGTATAAATTGTCTATTCCGTTTCAGATGGGTGCGAGGTGACATTGATCTTGTCTTTTGTTCGACTTCGATATTATTTTAAACAAAAGACTGTCTAACATAGTTTCGATAAATGAGTTCGAAATTGTTCTTGTTAAAAACAAATGAGTCTTATGTCAATCCTGTTGAAAGTCGCTTTTAAAGCGATTACCACTTTTCTAGACCCTCTGATAATTTCTGAAACTTCCGAGCTAACTTTATTAGAAATGAATGATTATAAAGTCGTTAGTCCATTGTACTCGTCGGTACATTCACTTAAGATTGTGGCTGTTTATACTTACTACCCAGGTCTTTAACTTTTAATTCTACGAGTTGACAAATCAGTGTTCTAAGTTCCAAGATAATCTTTAGAGATAAATGCTAGCAGTTAAACCTGAAGTAGAGAAAAGATATATTGCAATTACAATCTCTTGCTCAAAACAATAGTGTCGTAAGTAATAACAATACAAGTTTGCGATCATCAAAGCATATATCTACAAATCCATAGCATAATCAATTCATAATGTTCCTACTGCTGGGACATAGGCCTCCTCTCTGTGAGAAGAAAATCTTCAAATCCGTACCGAAACGCTATAAAATTCCCACAAAACTGCAAATTTTTTCCATCAATCTCGCCTTTGAAGTTTCTAAAACTGACTGTATTTTCCTTATATTTAAGAAAGAATCCTGCTAATCTGCTGTGAAGATTCCAGGCTAGCATTAAACGAGCCTAATCCCTAATGTAGTGGAAAAAACTTACTAACGTTTTATCTTTTAGAAGGGAATTTTTTATTCATTTTTAATCTCTCTGAAACGGTGTAAGGAATCAGGAACCGATTCAGAACAACTGGGTTTGTTTTATGTTATTTGCTTTTTTTCTTTTGTTGTAGCTACGTGCTCCTATAATATTTATTTAACCTTCTATTAAGACTTGCTGTTTTCGAGTTTTATTCGATTTCTGTTTGGATGCTGAATGAAGAATAAAATCGTATCACAATTTTACTATGTTTTTCTACTACATAATGTTAATAATACTACCCACAAACTTATGCTGGACTTACACCCGTTTTCTGAATTAGGAATTTGAAGTCGACAACTTATCAAACTATACTTTAGCATTATTATACAAGGTCTTCTTTGAACTTAGACGTCTTTATGCTTGTTAGTCATATTGGTGGCTGCAATATTAAAAGCTATAAGTAGTTAGCAGACATGAGGACCCGGCTGCCCATCCTCTGTTCGACTTTGTTAAAATATTTGTATGTAAATCCTTTGCACGTGAATGTGGCCAGAAGGTCGATTCTTCTTATTAAAAACGTTAAAATTCTAGTGGCATTCTCATCTCAGCGACAGTCAATGTCAAAAACTTGTGAAAAATGTAGGGAAATTGAAAGTATTTTTGACAGATAGAGACTGAGATCAGACTGTGAACATTCTTAATTACGAGAATTGCCCCCCCCTGTGTCCACCTACGTAAGCTTAACATCTTACACATACACGTAGTTAAAGTATTCATGCCTCCTTATAATGGTAAGTGACCTTTCTTTAAGAGACCCACTCTAACTTAATGCCCCTTCCACATTGTGCGTGTCGCCGGACGCGCGCGTTGCTGGAGCGTGCGACCGACGCGAATGCAGCGTGCGCGCCGCACCCTTGCTGTGCAAACGCGCGCGCTGATAAAGCGCGACGTGCGCGCCGCGCGGACGCGACGGTCGCGTCAGTAGTACGCTCAAGCAACGCGCGTGCCCGGCGCACGCCCAATGTGATATCAGCCGTGTAGTTGTCAATTCATCAGAAAACAGACTGTTAGCATGAAAACAATGAATTTGAATGTGAATTTTATTATTACATAAAAACTGAAACGAAAAATGGCTATCTAACTTAATTCATTAGGAACGAAGCTCACAAAATAAAATATAACAAAAATACTTTAGCAAAAAGTCGATTAAGAGAAAAGGTTCCGCGAAATTAACGCAATGAATTTATGAAAGGTTTTTTAATGCAAAAGAACACAAAAACATTATGATATCAATTCCAAAATGACAATCGTGGAACGTAATTATTATACGAAGAGAATAACGTTGGTAATAAACAGCAAAATGCTTAATTCCGAATGAAAAGATACATTGGATGATATTTCAAATAAGAATAGGAGGTTCAAAGCATTGTGTTAGCAACCATTGCTGCTTTAACTTGTGTTAATAATTATAGAGATGAACAAAAGCTGCAATGGATAGCAAATAAGTGAATAAGTCGTTATTATTTTCTTTCATGCGTTCATAGGGTTGGGGCTATTATGAAATGAGTCCTCTTTGCATTTTTTTTCTAACGAGCGCCGTTTATAGAAATAAACGTGGATTGTAAATATTTGAAGTAAATTTCTGCTGTTGCAGTGAAGTTAACGATATGCACGGCAAATATGCATTCTTAATTGCTTATTCAACATTGACACAGGATGTTTTTGCTAGAGCTTTTTGTATAAGTATTAGTTTTTATTAGTTACTTATTTTCAACGAATCCATCCCCCATTTTGTACAATTCATTTGTTTTTCCTATGCTTATGATGTGCATTGAAAAGCATTCTGTCTAAATAAGGTTTTACATTCAACATTTTTGATTCTAAAATAATTTCTAAGCTAAGGGGAGAAAATACAAAGACAGACAAAATAAACCTACTTAGCATTCCTCAACATTACGTAAACAACGTGCGAATCCTTTCACCGCACTGGTGACACAGAAATAGATGTGCGCGCGTAAACTAAATCGATTGAATGAATGAAGTGAATGCTCATTGAGTGAATGAAGCGAACAAGTGAATAAGAAATACTCACTTTGTTTATAGGATTGGTTTTACCGGAGTTGTAGTTAGTAGGTTATAAATCTTATTGTGTTTTGCATGAGAACTCTTTTTACCGTATTATGATTAGAAATAGAGGAACTACAGCTCGGCTGTAAGAAATCATTAGAACTTTTGAATAGGTATTTATATGATTTCTCAGTAAAAGGTCCACGTAATAATTACCTCGCAAGTTTCAAAACAAGAGGCAAAACCACCAATGCAAAATTAAAAAAGTAAGTACCTATTACAGAAAAAAGTGCCCCTTTAAATCTAAAATCTCAACCGGTAGAAAAAGATGAACGAAATAAAAAGTTTAAAGCTGACATTAAATTCCAAACCAATGGGAAGTGAGATTGAAGGAAATAATGAATGAACGATAAAACCCAAAGGTATATAAAAGTTTATTGCGTGTGAATAAGCAATGGAATTAAAAAAATGACCATAAACCATACTGGAGAGTATTTTAACTTCCTCAAAGATAAAGTGGAATTAGTTGGAAACAATGGAACGGTATAATTATTTTTATCTGGATTTTGTAACGGAAATTATAGTGAACTTGAAATCGAGCATGCAACTGTTGTTTGTGTAGATTGATAGAATAATGTACAGAAAGGCACACAATACTGTTTAGTATTTTTGCTAAGTTTTTTTTTTGTAGGTACTTATTTGTGTTATTTTTTATTGTGAGCCTCAACGTGGATGAAAACGTTCCTTCTTTAATTATGCTAAAGGTTTAAAAAAATTGTCTAGCTAGCCCTTTCCTAACCATGTCGGGATCGGCTTTTAGTCTAAATGAATACATCTGAAAACTAGTAATCTAATCTGATCTCCACATCCCAGTTACTGGGTAACACGACACGCCTTGGTAAGACTGGGTGGCAAACTTTTAGGCTTCTGACTACCCATAACGATTGTGCAAGGTCTACGAATGATAGCTATGGCCAACGGCTTAGGGTGAGGCACGGAGAGGTCTCGATATGTGATGGATGGTCACCCATCTGTGAACCAACCGCGGCAAGCGTAACTTAACCTTTGATCGACCCATGCGTATGTTATAATTTAGCTACAAGCCCCTCTTTTGTGTTGTTGTGCTCATAGTGTGCCTTTATCTGGATGAAATAAACTTATTTTATTTTTATGAAAGTATAATGTTATGGAATACTCAATTGAGGAAAGCGAATATAGGTAGACTTCCATATCTCCAGCCTATTCTTAAGCTATCTTCTTCATTTAGCGTGTCGTTAGCAATCTAAATGGACTCGGCCTAGAATTCGACTAGGTACTTGTTTAGCGCCATCACCAGCGTCTGCCAGTTCTTGTAACGTGCAGCAGACAGCACATGCAGGACTCGATATAAAGTGTCCCATCGTTAGTGGAACAAAGCTACTCGTATATTGCCTATTGACAGTTTTGATTGAGTGTAGTATTTTTTTGTGCGTATTTGACACTGACAGGTGATTTTCTTTTTCACGTGGATAGGTCAAAATCTGTTGAAACTTGAAACAATGCAATACCTGACTTATTTAAAAAGAATCTTAAAGTGAATAATTACAATTGGAAAACATCTTTCGGATTTTTC
Source organism: Gortyna flavago (assembly GCA_963669345.1). Classification (NCBI taxonomy): domain Eukaryota; kingdom Metazoa; phylum Arthropoda; class Insecta; order Lepidoptera; family Noctuidae; genus Gortyna; species Gortyna flavago. Next base: position 6,046,808 of record OY770148.1, read on the forward strand.
AAAATCTGACAATGTCTTCTTCAGTCAGTGAATGTAAAAAAAGTCAATTTTTAAACTTTTCACATTTACTGGACTTCAAACAATTAAAAACAACGTTATCACCGAGACATCAGCCGGTCGATTCTGTTACAATCTCATCGTGAGAAGTTAGGTGAAGTGAGCTGTCATTCCATCTGCTGCTATAGGGATTTAAACTGCTGGGGAGTTTGTTGCGCCACTTCTTCTCCCCAGCGAAAGCACTAGGAAGTGGTGAAGGGCGGGCGTTTTGGGGGACTGTCTTATGTAATTTTGACGTTCGAAAAGTGCTGATTCTCAGCCTAGTTTGAATAAATGACTTTTGATTTTGATTTTGATTTTGAAACTAATGACAGCTCACTCCACGCTCACTTCACCTAAGTTTTCACGGTGAGATGGTTACAGAATCGCACTGCTGTAGTGCTATTCTGTAAAAATCTCACCGTGATAATTTGGGTGAAGTAAGCTTAAAGTGAGCTATCATCAGTGTCAATCCTTAGCATTAAATGGAATTACAGCTCACTTCACCTAACTTCTCACGATGAGATTCTAACAGAATCGACCTACAGCTATTTCTGTGAAGTTAAGGGATCAAAGGAGCATTCCCGTATTTATTAAGGACGTTCACATTCTAATCTCAGTCTCAATCTAAAAAAAACCGATCAGATAACGTATTCAAGAAACATTCTTGATCACCCATCACTTAACACCAAAACGAAATTTCTTTGAGTCTTCCTTCAACATCCGTAAGCCAAGTTCCACATAAACACACAATTCCCGCTAGAAATCGGCCATGTTTGTTGTTTACGAGTTCAGTAAGTATATTCATGAGGTAAACAAACGACTACAGCTGGTAGTAACAGCGATGTGCAGTGCGACACGACTTGGAAGTTGCATTGACATAATAAAAAATATGTCTTAAACGATAACTTCTCTACTTGTGCGACTTGAATTTAAACGAATGTGGCAGCGCCAAGATCGTTTAATAACTTGCGAGTTTGACATTCTAAGCTTTTGACTTTAAGCGCTTTTGACATTCTGCGCTTTTGACTATGTGCGCCTTTGACTTTCTACGCTTTTGACATTCTACTCTTTTGACAATTTGCAACCCATTTGTCATTTCGCGCTTTCGACCTTACGCTCCTAAACGGAGCGAAAATACCTAGTGATAAAAAATACTGTTTTAAAATTATGATTGGTCGGTTTCTCCAGTAGATACCTGGTACTGTGAAGAAACTAAAACACAAACTCAAAAGTTATGGTCTCTCTTACAGCCTAGTCATTTGAGAACCATTCAGTAAAAGTGTGAAAAAACCATAGATATTTGAGGTTCGGTGTAGTCTCTGATTTAGGTCGTACTGTCAGAGCGATGTATCACAAGTTATCGTCAGCGGAAGTTCGCATCGGTTCCACATGCGGGCTTTGTGACTGACGAACGAAAATGTTCACGTTTCTGTTTTAAAATACGAATGTGTGTTGTGTTTATAATTTTTTTTTGATATTTGAATACATTATTTTTTTAACGAAATGTAAACAACTATTGCTGATAATTTCAAATGTTAAAATCTTAAAATATGTATGTACAACAACCACTCCGCGGCCGCCAACTTTGCTATCAAACATTTTAATTTGGATTTTGAAGGAGAGAATCTTGTTTCTTATAATACGGGGCCTATAAAGTATTGTGGATTTACTTCGGTGCCCCCGATTCCGAATCCCCTTAAGATAAGATAATTTATTTGTCCAAAACATGAGTGCAAGAATTAAATCAGTCATGTTTTGCCTCAACGGCGTACAAATATAAATAGGTAAATATCCAATAATAATGATTTTTTCCAATATTTAAAGCAATAATTAACATTACAAATTAGAAAATAAATAGTAAATTAGTAACAAAATCTAGATATTTCACAAAAGTCAGAATTATTTATTATTTTCATTCAGAAATTCGTCAGTGCTGTAATACGCTTTCTGTAACAGAAGGCTCGTTAAACTACGTATTACATTTTGCTTTATATAGTTAATCCCTTCTAAATTTTTACAAAAGAATTAGCCCAGAATATACTTTTACGCAGTTCACTGCTGACTACCTCTTCGGGCAATAAATGTATGGTAAAATATTAGTTCGTTTATATCGTATTCCGTTTGAGTTAAAATAAAGTAGGTACTGCCAACGAAATATTGGGCAATCGACAGGGCTATGCTTGGAGTTTCCCTGCGTGATCAGATCAGAAATGAAGAGATCCGCAGGAGAACCAAGGTAACCGATATAGCCCTAAGAATTCTCATTATTATTCATCATCATCATCATTTCAACCGAAAGACCTGGGTTCCTGAAAAATTGCCAAACTTAAATGGCAGTGGGCAGGGCACATTGCTCGCAGAACAGATGGCCGATGGGGCCGAAAGGTTCTGGATTGGCGATCGCGTACCGGAAGACGTAGCGTTGCGCGTTGGAAGGCCTCCCACAAGGTTGACCGACGACTTGCGAAGGCCGCAGGAACTCGTTGGATGCGAGAAGCACAAAACCGGTAGAAGTGGAGGTGCTTGGAGGAGGTCTATGTCCAGCAGTGGACGTCTTTCGGCTGAAACCAACGAGCTCTGCGCTGATGCAATAATAAATTGTACCCACTTTCACATCTACAGCTCACCTAATGATAGAGACAAAATAAACGAAAAAGATAATCCCAGAACGCCACCTGTTTGTTTTTATTTCTGGAAGAAAAATAACCGTATAACATTTTCCTGATTTCTAGTTACCTCGGAGCACAATCTAATCAAAATCGGTTCCGCTGTTTGTTAAGGCGTTAAGACGAAATAAACTGGGGATATTTTCCTCTACAAGGGATATTATTTTTATAAAACAAAACTAACTTAGTATTAATTTAGATGCGAAAGTGGTTTGTCATGATTTCACGCTAAAACGGCTGAACGGATTTAGATGGAATTTGGCACATAGGTAGACCATGACCTGGGTCACACATATGATGGGATCACACACACACACACACATACACACACACACACACACACATCACACACACACACACATGTGATGACTTCGCACATGTGATGGGTCAGGACATATGATACTTTTTATCCCGATATTCCTACGGGGTCGAGACTTATGCAGGTAAAACCGGGAGGTGCAGTTAGTAGATACTACAAATTTAAAGAATGATGAAGGCTTTTGCCCAGCAGTGGGACAGAACAGGCTAGCTATAAAAGTTTCAATAACTAAGAATTTTTCTATGTGATAAAACTACAAATTAAAGGCCTTTTTGCTTTACTTGTGATGTGAGACCTTGCTTCTTCCCAAATTACATGATTGTAGTCAACGGGAAGTGTCTGAAGTCATCCAATAATAAATTATTATAAGTTTTAAGTACGGAAGACATCATCGAGACGAGTGAGGATCATAAAGATTAATGGCTGAAATGGTCTTTTGAAGAAATAACCAAACAGATTTCAGTGAACGTGTCCAGATGGTACAAACTCGCATAATCTCATTATTCATCATCATCATCATCATCATTTCAACCAAAAGACCTGTGGGCACATTGCTCGCAGAACAGATAGTCGATGGGGTCGAAAGATTCTGGAGTGGCGACCGCGTACAGGAAGACGTAGCGTTGGAAGGCATCCCGCAAGGTGGACCGACGACCTTGTGAAGGCCGCAGGAACCTGTTGGATGCTGGAACCCGTTGCATTATTATTAGTAGTGATATATTTAAATTTAAAGGAACAAGATTTACTTAGGCAGTTATGTATAACAAAAGGATTATGTATCGCAAACATAATTTTGGACTCCAATCAATCAATGTCGGTGTCGTGTGTTATCAATCTTTAGCATGTGGTAGCGCAAAGTAATCACTTCTACACCGAGAGTTGACGTCATATTATCTCTTTTATGAAACGGCGTAAAAGAATAGGTTCTTTTACGCCGTGTCATAAAATAGATAACCTATACGACATGACTCTCACCTCATCAAATTAATTTTTGTATGTAGGCATACAAAAATGAAATTAATTAAGTGAGAGTGAGAATAAAAAACTTTTTCTACAAAAAAAAAAACAACCGACTTCCAAAAAAAACGCTACAAAGTGAAAAAATAGTTTTATTTTTTTTGGATGTCAGTTGTTTTTTTTTGTAAAAAAGTTTTTATTTTTCACCTTTTAACCCCCGACGCAAAAACGACGGGGTGTTATAAGTTTTACGTGTCTGTGTGTGTGTGTCTGTCTGTGGCATCGTAGCTCCCGAACGGATGAACCGATTTTGATGAAAGGTGAAATAATCGGAAGTGTTCTTAGCTATGTTTGATGAAAATCGGTCCAAGATGGCCGCCGCCACAAAATGCCGGATTACATATTTTTTCACAACTCCCTCAAAATGGCTATCAAATGAAAGAGCTTGACTAGTAGAATACTAACTATACAATATTACAAATTTCAAATCCAAGATGGCCGCTATCACAAAATGGCGAATTACATTTTTATTTCACAACTCCTTCAATATGGGTATCTAATGAAAGGGTACAAGTACAATCATGTACACTATATTGAAAGGGAATGAGGAATATTAACTAACGAAGTGAAAACTAAAACCTTGAAAATTACTCTTTTGTCTGATCAATGCCCTAGATTGATGAGGAAAGTGGAGTGATGACTGGTACCTAGGACCTAACAAATTATTTAGCTTTTAATACATTATTATTGCCTTTATTTTTTCAAAAAAGACCCCCGACACTAAATAATAAAAAAAATAAGGAATTCCTACCAAAAGCATGAAATAAAAAATTAAAAAAAAACCCCACACAAAATAATAACAAAATAGTATGAACGTAAAAAGCCTAAAACAAGTTTAAAAAAAAACTATAAAAATATAGCCACTGATAGAAAAAAAAGCAAAACTAATTTTTTTTAAAAAACCCACGCTGCTTAAATGTAATTGGAAACGGACAAAAAAATTTAAAAAACCCCGACTTAAAGAATTTATGTAACGAGACTAAAACAGATAAATTCATATGGAAGTCGGGGGACCGTTCTGTGGAACACCTTCTATTCTAAGAGGTCCCCGGGAGAGGCCTATGTCCAGCGTTGAACTGCAATAGGCTGAGTTGATTGAAGTTTTCACGGTAATTTTTTTACAGAATAATGGCACTGTTCACTTTTCTAAAAATATCATTGCGTCTATCACGAGCTATAAAATCTATGCTTCCTTTTATACCTACATACATTGGCAAACAATAAAGAATGCTACAAGAGTATCGGGTAAGAGACACCAAAAAGCGTTGAGTATTTATTACGTACTTATACATTTCTGATAAGTTATAAATAAATGATTATTTGTCGCCGACGACGCCTTGCTGCATACTAATGAAGGTCATCAATGGCGCGAACATTTATCATAATGACTGATTCTTCAGAAATAATTTTCGTTTACGATGCCAAGGCTCCAAATATTTCTTTATTGTCATTAGATAACATAATTTTAAGAGTAGCAAATTTTCCATAAAGTTTTTATAATGAAGACTGTTCGTGTTCAATTTAGATTCATCCATCATAACAACCGGGCTGCATACTGGCGATGAATTGATAAATCTTAATTATTAATCTTAATTAATGTGTCATATTTAACTGGAGAGAGGTCCTTACCTACACATAGCTGAACACAGAAATGCTGTCTCATAAATAAGTCTAGTACAAACAGTTTACGTACAATTAGTACCTCACAATTTCCCTATACAGCTTTGGTAGAAAAATACCTGGGCTTAAAGTAACTGACGTTTAATAAGTCTATTATTGAGCTCTTTCAACAAGTAATACAATCCATACTAATATTATAAATTCGAAAGTATCTCTGCTGTCTGTCTGTATGTTACCTTTTCACGCCTAAACCACTGAACGGATTTCGATAAAATTTGGCAGAGATATAGATTGTATCCCGGGGAAGGACATAGGATAGTTTTTATCGACATAACTCGCGGGCGAAGCCGCGGGCGGAAGCTAGTAGGTTATAACTGCTTGACACAAGGAATAATAAATCATTTTTATAGCATTGGCTGGGTGTATTATTTGTTTAAATACATCAATTACTCAAAACAAAATAGGGCCCACCTAAGTTCATTTAGAATTTTGTCTAAGAATAAATAATTAACTAAGCATTTCTGAATAATAGCACTAAACTTTGTTCTAGACAAGTATAAGAGTCCATAACAATGTTTCGAGCGTCAGTTTTAGCGTCGAATTCAAGTGGGTAGACAGAAAATGTGAAGTGCTTGAAAAACACTTGTTGTACGAATTCTTTCACTTGTGTCTTCAAGTCCGATTCAAATCGTTGACGTTACCCGTCACGTTATGTCACAGCTTTTTTTGACGTGATAACGTCTTATAAATCGATGAACGCCGGCTGCATGCACGAAAAAGCATTATTCATTGTCACGTTCCGCCTGAGCCGAGCGTGCAAGCGAAAGCGCGCTACAAGCGATAGAGAGGCATAATAAGCCGGCAGGTTAGGTGCGGCAGGGTGGTGTGGTAGGTTTGGCTTGTGACGCATCTATCTCTTATGACGTTAATTCGTTGGTCCCGACTGTCTTTCGTGGATCTATGACAGTCGTTAAGGGTCGTCAGAAGTCCGAAAGTCAACAAGCCCACAAGCGCCTCTATAAGTTAAGCTATTCAAAAACATTTCTACAAAGGATTTCTGAAATTTCTTCCAGATTGATACTCTTCTGTCTTAAAACCTTTGCGGTTAAGAGCATGATTGGGATAAGCTATTTGGGTCCAACACCTTACACAGGGAAAACGATTTTCTTTATCCACGTCGCTATTTTTCTTTGAACTGTTGCCCTTTCCCGTATCTACTGGATGTTTCTTGTACGAAAACCACGTAAGAGGCAAAGTTAAGTCAATACCATTATTTATACTTGTGACGTTTTTGACTTGGGTGTTGTGGATGTAACGTACTGTGTTGGTGTGGGTTATAAATTGTCTTGGCTCGTTATTTCAAGATTGGATTCATGTTAAGCTATGAACACCGATTTTGTCATGAAGGTATTTATCAAAATATTGCTGTAAGTTCACAATATAAGTCTCAGGTTAATTTGAAGTTTTTAATAGAAGTGAATTTACAATTATACGTTATTTATTTCACTTTAGTTAGGTTCAGGCATCAGAATACTGTTGTCTGTGTCTGAAACCTATCAACTAGAAGTTGAGTAAAATTATTACTATTACTCTGTCTGAAATCAAAGTTTTATATTTTATTACCCATTGCAATACGCGCTACAACAATCAGCTAATCGCTAAAAGAACATTCATTAGCCCTTACATACGATCATCAACAGTATTTCTTCTGTAGTAACACGTAGAATTCATGACAGAATGTAGGAAGTTATTAAACAGGTAACTCTCGGGGGATATTCAACAAGTGTCTTGAGTGCCAATAATCGTATTATCGAGCTGTAACGACTGAACAAGCAATCAAAGTAACCTTTTAATGAGAGAAAATTACTCATTATTAGGTGCATCGAGTAGTAAGCGGTTATTAAATATTTGCTATAGGTAAATTACCCTTCTTCTGAAAAGTACACATGTTGTTATAACATGGGATTCAATGGAAATAGCAAATGGGACCTATAGTAAATACCTAAAAATGGGATTCAAAAGCGGGATTCAACGAATATAAATCGTAGTGGCCCAGTGGTAACGGCTCTGACTGATTAGTTATAGGCGGAGTTCAACCCAGGCGGACGTTTTACTTAAGGTTTTCATTTCATTTTTCATTTCATCACCACTGCTCTCAAACTGGTGAAAGAAAACATCGTGAGGAAACCAGCTTCTCCTAGAGCCAAAAATTCAAAGACATGCGAAGGCCTGTATCCTAGCAATGGGAACATCAAGGCTGATTATGTTTGTAGGTGTACAGTGTTAGCCAGTCACTGCGCAGTCTGTCGCTTCTCATAAAATACTAGTATTTAGCTACATACGATTAAACTGGAAGCTGACCCCAACATAGTCAGGAAAAGGTTAGGCATATGAGGATGACTGACCTAATAGAATGCATTGTAATTTTATATAAGTAGTCGACCATCATAGCTATTTTTCATACATAAAAACGTTTTTTTTTTTCTTATAAATCTCATAAACTAATAATAACTTGCCGCAGTAACCACTAATATTTTCACAGCTTATCTGCAAAACAACTCTTCACTTTATTCCACCGAGACGAATTCAAACTTGTTAAGTACCTACCCTCAGTTTAGTTCTAGTGCAATTTAATTTGAATTAAAACAGAGTTCTCTTAGTTAACTGTTAAAATACTTTTAGTGAACAATAAAATTAGTTAGGTTGTTTTAACTTACTGTAACGAGTCATGCGAGTAAGAGTTTTAGTTTATAGTGAGCGAAATATTGTTCAATATCGTGTGCTTGTTTATTGAAGTATAAATGAGATATTTATGTATCATGATGCATGCTTGATGACTGGCAATTTTAAGTGAATGTTTTAAGATTTAAGTTATTTTTTATTTATTTATCATTTATACAAAATAATACAGGATTATTCAAATTAAATAATAACCAAAAACTACTAAGGTTTAAACTTGTGCTATCATGAGTCGATCTCAATATCGAACTATACAATAAAGCATTTTATTTAAGTATGCGTTATTGTCGATACAATTAATAACATCTCTAGATCTTTAAATAGTTACAATCATTCCTACATAATACTTAAATAATATTACTTAAGTTTACATTTGATACTTTCATGTGTACTAATACATTTGTTTATTTCTGAGGGTGTGTAAAAGCGAAATTGATGACTACGAATCTTATAATAGAATACTCTATCTATATTCTTATAAGCCTACATAAGTCGTACCCTACGTACTAGGAAATCAGAATTGAATCTGAGTAAACGCGACACTGATGACCACGAATCAGAAGTCGCAGTGGCGCGTGGATAGCCTTGAAGAATCTATCTTGTGGCCATTTTGAAGGATTTTTTACCTTACAATGTCCTGGTAAAGGTTGTGGAAATAAGTTGGACCGGTTTTATTGGCCTATTTTCCGCAATGGAGATATTTTCTCTTAAGATACGTAGTACACATTTAGATGACTTATAATTATACTATGTAAAATATTTTATGAGGTAGAATTAAACTGCCCAGCACCTAAATAAATTAGCCACTATCCTCGTAATATCAAGATTGAACTGTCCCAGCAGACAGCTTAATCAGTGTTCCGTCATAAGCGCTTATGTTGAAGTCTGTCTCACTAATTGGCACCGACAAATGTGGCTTTCAGTTTTAGCGACAGAATAGCTGTTGGCGTTTTGTTGTGTGTGATTTGTCTTTTATATGAGTGTGTTGTATTAATTTGTTAGCATACAAAATAATCGACTATTTAACTAATAAGTATTATTTGTGGGTTGCAACATTGTAATTTTTAAACATTTTATGCTTTTGTGTTGTGGCAACCCATAGATGACTTTTCTTGAAAAATGGCGGGAAAAGTGGCCTTGCATTTTTCTCAGCTGGAGACGACGAAAGTAGTACAGAGTTACAGTTACTATTTTACTGTATTGAGTACAAATAAAGTGATTTTTAAAAGACTACAATTATTTCAAGACAGAAATGGGATAAAGTTTATCTACGTGCCTGATGCTGTGGTTTCCTGGACCAAGGACAGTTTAAGTTAATATCTTATGCGACGAACGGACGACGCGACACGGCGCGTGAGTAATTACTAGTATTATCAATTTATCGAACTAACGTGCGAGCCAGACAGCACACCCGGCGCGGCTCAGCCCCTGAATTGGCACGGCAAGGCCGAGTACTGCGCGTGCGCACACCTAAAGCAGAGTGCGCCTGGCCTGGTATAACTTCTTTTCCCCGTGATTTTATCTTATTGTTGTTATAACTCGTGCATAAGCACGCACGAGCAAAACCACGCACGAGCATAAGCACGCGCGTGCTTGAAATAAGAAACAAGGTTCAAACATTTAGAGCAATAACATTAATAGTGATCGTTGGGAAGTACCTAGTGAAAGTGATACAAGTTTTGGTGTCTGAACGGAAAAGCCTTTAATTTCCATCAAATTAACAAAGTATGCGGACCATAAGGACTCGTCGTACCCTACCAGGCTGTTCAATAAAAAACTTCTATAGAATTAAACTCGTAATTCTTTAAATATTTAAATCATTATACAGTTTATACTGATGATATGCCCTTGTAAGCTAAACTGACTTCTAATTTATTTCTTTGGCTTCTAAATTCGTATTGATGTTTATCTCCTAACTTTATTCCGCTATCTTACAATTACTAGGAAATGTTGCATGCCACAAACTATGCATGTCAATCTTTACAGTAAACGGTATTCTACCATGGCTGAGTAATCAGCCTATAATGTTCCCACTGCTGGGACACAGGCCTCCTCTCTGTGAGAGGGAGTGGCTATGGCTGAATGCTGCACTACATTATTTCGTCAGTTTGACCAATTGAGACCATTATAATCAAGTGTATGTTTTTATCGTCGTTCAACTACGGCGAAAGGTACAATTTTCTTGTCCAGATTCGCTGTAACTCAAGCTAAAGACGCCTTGTTCCTAGATTTCGAATCTAGATTGTTAATTTTGCTGTTTCGAGCAGCAAGCGGCTACCGGCTCGCGTGTCTATCGTTAAACAGAAGCACCTTACCAGCTTGTTTCCTTTAGTTTCCGAAAAGTTAATCAGGTGTCCATTTTATAGCTACATAATTTTATTTATACACCGTGTTAAGTATTTGTGTATCTGCTTTTACCTTTATAGCTCATTATAAGCTTGTTTCACACTGTACAGAAAGGCACTATATCTATAGGTATACAAACAATAAAGCTGAAAAGTTTGTTTGTTTGTTTGCGCTTATCTTTGGAACTACCTGTCGAATAAAAAAAAATTGCAATTTGTTACCTATTTATCATCACGCTAGGACCCTTAGGAGAAAAGAACGCTAAAGGAAAACAAAGTAATAGCGCGGGCAGGCGATGCGATACGACGGGATGGGTCGGGGGAACAAGAAACTTCAAGAACAGGCTAAGTCACGGGCAGAAGCTAGTTTAGATTATATCACAATAATTTAAAGCTATATGGAAAGCTCTCAATCGATTGCGTACCCAAGTAGGCCGCTGCAGACACAATTTATCGAAGTGGGGGGAGCTCACTAACCCATTCAACACCCGTGCGAGTGCGGTGCTTCGGACCAGACCATGCTTGCTAGTATCATAAGTGTCCATTTACCTGCATCTCAGATGACCCAAAAAATGCCACTGATGCCGCAATCAACGTCTCCACCGAATGGGCTCAAACAATGTAAAAAAATAAGGATTTTTCAAATCGGTCTAGCCGTCTTCGAGTAATCGGGGAACATACATAAAAAAAAAGATCCCGACGAACTGAGAACCTCCTCCTTTTTTTGAAGTCGGTTAAAAATAATGAAAATGAGAACCATCGACACGAAAAGAAGAAGAAGAGAGCAATAAATAAAGCAATCCATACTAATATTATAAATTCGAAAGTAACTCTGTCTGTCTGTCTGTATGTTACCTTTTCACGCCGAAACCACTGAACGGATTTCGATAAAATTTGGCAGAGAGATAGATTGCATCCCGGGGAAGGACATAGGATAGTTTTTATCGACATACCTCGCGGGCGTAGCCGCGGGCGGAAGCTAGTATACTAATATTATAAATTCGAAAGTAACTCTGTCCGTCTGTCTGTATGTTACCTTTTCACGCCGAAACCACTGAACGGATTTCGATAAAATTTGGCAGAGAGATAGATTGCATCCCGGGGAAGGACATAGGATAGTTTTTATCGACATACCTCGCGGGCGTAGCCGCGGGCGGAAGCTAGTATACTAATATTATAAATTCGAAAGTAACTCTGTCTGTCTGTCTGTATGTTACCTTTTCACGCCGAAACCACTGAACGGATTTCGATAAAATTTGGCAGAGAGATAGATTGCATCCCGGGGAAGGACATAGGATAGTTTTTATCGACATACCTCGCGGGCGTAGCCGCGGGCGGAAGCTAGTATACTAATATTATAAATTCTAAAGTAACTCTGTCTGTCTGTCTGTACGTTACCTTTTCACGCCGAAACCACTGAACGGATTTCGATAAAATTTGGCAGAGAGATAGATTGCATCCCGGGGAAGGACATAGGATATCGACATACCTCGCGGGCGAAGCCGCGGGCGGAAGCTAGTACTTTTATAAAGTTATTTTTCAGATATTAAGTTACTGTCTGAACTTTATCTAAAGGTGTTGGAACAGGCTGTAAGTCTATTTATTAGTCAGTCAGTTTGCGTACTGTGTACGGTGGTACGCAAACCTTCGTCAGCCGTTTTTTTACATGTATTTAACACTGCATATTTCTTTAACACGCTTCTTGCATGGATATTTTTAGGGTTCCGTGCCTCAAAAGGAAAAACGGAACCCTTATGAGTTTACTTCATTGTCCGTCTGTCTGTCCGTCCGTCTGTCTCAGGAACGCGTGGAGTTATCAAGTTTAAATAAATATCAAATATTCAAGGCTCCAATCTTTTAAAGCAGTGACAAAATCAAGCTTTCAACGCAATCAAAAGATACGGGCGTTTATGTTCTGTTTATGCCGCGTATTTTGACACTCGCAATGGAATCAAAACCTATAGGGTACTTCCCATTGACCTAAAATCATGAAATTTGACAAGAAGCAATGTCATGTAGTTCCGTGAATCTAACTACATCTTATATATCTATACATATTATTAATTAAAGTGGCTTTTCGTATTTGTCTGTGTGACCGTGTTATACTTCTGCGCCACGGATTTTGATGCAGTTTTCACCATAATTTAGAGATATGATGCCAGAAGGTTTATGTGTATTACAGCCCACACACATTATATTTTATTTACTTTCATAATTATTATAATTATGAAACCTCGATGTTTTTACAAGTCGTAAAACGAGGTCACTAGCATAACAATAAATTGAGACAAAGTGCAATTTCCTCCCACACAAGCAAGTAGTTACGACTCTTATTAACTTTCCCCATCATTTCTTTCCTACTCGAGCTATAAATAGTATTTTCATGGGTTGTAATAACATGGACGTACATCATAAATCTGTAAGGGATGACGGTGAGGGGACCAAGTTAAATGTCCCGGAAGAATTAGGGACAGGGCCACTTCTGTTGCTATAGGCATAGAATTAGGAATTTGTACAGAAGCGTCAATGCAGTTTCCTTCGAAGCGTCAAGGCAGTAAGTAAGTCATATAGGTAAGGTTAAATAATGCAGGCACGTACGCGGAATCGATGCCGCCGGAATATACTCCGGTTAGTTGGTAAGGCTCGCAGTCGTCTAAGTCTAAATCAGCGGGGTATTTATGTAACACATTAACAGTAGCAATTATTTTAATTTTGATAGATCAACAACATTCATTGCGTTATTTACGTTGTTGAGTAGAACAAATTTTTCGAACATATGGGGCAATGGATTAGCAATATCTTTCTAAATGGTTCAGATTGTGATTGAGAGTGTATTACGAAATTGACAAAATCGACTTTACTAACCTACCCTGTTATTCAATTTGTCGATTTTGTCAATGATCCAGCGCGGAAAGCGGTGGCACATCCATCACGGCTTTAAACGTATCATGCAACCTAAAACGTTAATAAGTAAACTGCTACAATTATCTTTTTTTTATCTGACAACCTAACGTAACCAAACCGAATGACATTGACAGGTGACAATCGTTGTTGGTGAAATTTTCACAGAAATTATATTGACAATAAGATGGCTGCGTCAGTTCCGATTTTGGCCACACGCCAAAAGAGCCTTTCCGCGTTGTTATTTACAGTCCGTTCACAGTTATTTTACCTCAGAATTAATAATAATAATAATATCCTTGGACATTTCACACAACGCCTAATATGCTAATAGAATTTGCATCACTATGTCAAAATCAAAGTAATCTTTATTGTCGTTACAATAAGGTTGCTGTTGTTTTGTTGCCACTGATTAATCTGTCAAAATCGCAGTGATCTTTATTCACGTTATAATAAGGTTGCAGTTGGGTTGTTGCTTTTAGATGTTAAATAACTGTTATAAACTGTGTGTCTGTAATGAACTGTAGAATGCATTGATTGGGTGTGGAAATGAAACCTCTTTAGATTTTTGTTCTATACTCTAGGGTGAGCTTCAACGTCAACTGCTGTAGACGGACGGATAGGTTAGACGATTTATTTTTATCTATAAGTTAATATCGAAACGAGTAAAAAATTCGTTCGATGATTGATGTTCTGATTTCTCAATGGTAGTTTATTTTCATCGCGACGGTATAATTTGAAAACTTTGACCTCCGTTCCTCAGAGTTTCGTGGTAATTGAAGTTTGATATTACTTCTGGGTTGTAAATTAAGGTCGAATATTATTATAAGGGTATTAATGTATTTCTTTACTTTAACATTCAAATGTGTTGTTGTTTGTTGAATCACTGTTTTTCAGAATAATTTCAGTAGCATTTTTTTTTATATTTAGCCCTGAATATCAACGTACAGTTTCTAACAAAAGCGTCCTAAAATAGAACATCGCTCGTCAGCATTCCCTTGAACGAAAAGGGTTTCTGCAAGAACTATCATACTTAACGTCTTTTGAATACGTCAACGATTTCCGAAGGCTTTATCGACCTTGTCGAATGAACTAGTGCGTGAGTTACACAAAGAGAAGTTTACAAAGGGAGGGCATCGAAGTCTTGTGCACATAGAAAGTTTGTTGCAGAGGCTTAATCTAGATATGCTAATTGTACGAGTATCTACTTGATGGTGTATACTTACAAATTCTCAGCTTTAGTTTCCTACTACTTTTTAGGGTTCCGTACCTCAAAAGGAAAAAACGGAATCCTTATAGGATCACTCGTGTGTCTGTCCGTCCGTCTGTCACAGCCAATTTGCTCCGAATCTATTGGACTGATTAAGTTGAAATTTGGTACATATTTGAATCTCGGTGACCCAAACACAATCGTTTAACGTAAATAAATTAATTTTGAATATGGGGTCATTTTTGGGTGGCAAATAAAAAATTTAAAAAAAGTTTCACAATCTGTACCATGTGACATATTAAAGGGCTAACTGTGAGGGTCTCAAATATATTTTTGTCATAATTTTAAAGTAAATTGTACTGAAGTTATTTAAGAAAATAGACGAAAATTGACAATTCCCTCCCTTATATCCGAAACTACTGTGCCTAAACCTTTGAAAAAAATACAGAAAATAGTTCTATACCTATAGACTACAGGAAAACCTATCTATAAGAAGCCTGTAGTCTTAAAACAACATTGTAAATCTTTCAATATTGTGCGCATCGTACGGAACCCTCTCCATGAGAGTTCAACTCGCACTTGACTGGTTTTTTTAGATGCCTACATCTCACCTCACATCATACCTTGCATAATCAGCCCATTATGTTCCTATTATTGGGACACAGGCTTCCTCTCTATGAGAGGGAATGGGCTATAATAATAAAATCCACCACGGGGGCCCAGTGCGGGTTGGCAGATGTCACATGTCTTCGAATTTTTGGTTCTAGGATATACCAGTTTCCTCACGATGTTTTCCTACCCCGTTTTGAGAGTACTGGTGATGAAATAATATACATAAAGTAAAATGCTTGCTTAGCAGCTTTGAACTGAGAGAAATGGGATGTAGGGAGGCCTTTGCTCTGCAGTGGGACATCACAGGCTAATAATAATAATAAGTAAAGTGCCTGCTTTGGTTCTAACCCATGACCTATAAATTGTAAGGCCAAAAAAAATGTTGAAACTAATCAAAATCTTTTTGGTTTAGTCAGATATATACTCAAAAAATCTCACTCAATCTATTTGAAGCAATCAATCTGTTCGAGACAGGTATCCCGTTCACTTCACGCGTTGTTAGGCAGTGGAACTTTTGTTTTTGTTGCAATGTCCCCTGCACGCCTCAACCGTAGCCTGTCCAGTGTCCATCCTCTCATAGGTGGCATGAAGATATACTGGGTAGTCGATTCTAAAGAGTCTTCTATACTTACATCTATTTATTATAATAAAATAGTAACGAAGAATTTTTGTTCGTTTGTCTATTTAGTTTGAACTTTGAAATTTGGCACACAAATAGTTTATGACCTGGATTGATAATACATTGGTTACTTTTAATTCAGGTAGTCCGTTCCAGAGGCTTATTTTCCGACATCGACGCGAACGAAGCCACGAGAAAACGCTAGTTACTTATATTTGTTCGGAAAAATAAATGTAAGGCTTGTGTTGCCGACGCAAAGGTATTGGCAGAGGTGTAAAGCAACTGCACCCACGATCTACCTACCAGAAAAATATGTAGATACCTACTTATATGGAATGTTAAACTTCACAAAATTTACTAAGAAACAGTATTTCTTAACAGAAAAGAGAGGTTTTTAACTTAATTGCTTTGTTTTTTGATATTTCGAAACGAATTTCCATGATTATTTTTTATTTAAGAAGGTGAAGCTTTATACTGAAGTGGGATTAAGTTTTTTATCTTTATGTCGCACTTTTCCTCGCTCAATTTCTATTAGGTTTGTTTTAATGCTTGACGACTGTTTATTCATTTTATCTCCAAGAAAATCGCTGTCCATTCCGTAGTTGCCTGGCTGTGATCGCAGAAAGCGATAAGTCCGCCCATTGTATTATATTTTTGTAGTGTTTGATGTATTTTTTATGTTATGTATTTTTGTAGTGTACAATAAAGTATATAATATAAATAAGGCAACCTGGTAGTATGACATTATGGCTCCTCTGTATCCCTCCGTGTCTAAACGCGTCATGGTATCATTGTTATGTAGTAAACTAAAGAATTGGTATGCGAATTCCTTCCACTAGAGCCTCCGAACCCGCTTATCATTGATTCACATCTTCCTACGCCATGAGATTTCTACCTTGTCAGTATTCGCGATTACTTTTATAAACACAGAAAAACGCGGAAAAACCCCTTTTTTCAGCGTCGATATCGGAGACGAATACACTGAAATTCAAATGAGAGCACGTTTCACGTTATTTTAGACTGTTTGGCGTGATCTTTGACGGTTCGGTCAATACTCTATTATCAACCTTATGTTTTGGACCCAGAATTCGTTTTTATTTGGTCTGAGATATTTATTTTAGGAGATAAATTATCTTAGAGTTGTAATTCACAATCTTTCTCGGCCCTGTACAGGGATAAGTTTTAAATTATGCTAATAAAAAAAAATAAGGCTATGGCCGAGAGTTTCTTTTAGTGGGCCGTAGTGTTGAATATTTCTGTAGGGCAATTTTTATTTTGACCTGTTTGGCGTTTTTCTTTTTTTTTAACGAAAATGTTACTTTATTACTGACGAGTAACGATTTACGTTGTGATAATATTAGGAGTACTATGAGTAAAACATTAAAATATTAATGCCTACCTATTAGATGCCCTCGATTTTGAAACTTTTTAATTTAAAATACGAGGGTATGAAACCACTGTTATTAACCACGCATATATAAATTCGTAGAGAAGGAGCGCTACAGATAATTATTTCCAACCACAAATCATTAATGAGAATCGGATACATTGTATGTACCTATCTCTCTCTGCAGTACACAGCACGTCTGCGGCTATTTGGTATTTATTGAGTTTTTACCCGACTGCGGCGGAGCCTTAATGTTTTCAAACACAGAAAATAAATAGGCTTTTTTTGGGTTGACCGATTCCCAGAGACTATCTGAAACTGAAAAATGCAATTAAAGGCCAATCCCTGCAATTTAAAAATGTACAAAATCTAGTTGCAATCATGTCAAAAACTTGTCAAATATGTGTGTAGGTAAATTACTGCTTCAGACTGAGATTACAAAGCGAAAGTTCGTGAAATACGGGAATTGCCCTTCTGATTGCTAACGTTCACAGAGACAGACATTCACATTTTGTTTATAGGCGTAAAGGCAATATTAAGGGCAGTATAAAAAGTTTAGGGTCCTCCGATCGCTCGGTAAGTTTAACTGTTCGTCGTTAACTGGTATTGATAGTTGAGTTTCAAGGGTCTCCTAAAAGAATGGGCCATTATGGTAAATAATGGGCTTAGTGGTCCTCGATTTATAAGTCAAAATAAACACTATTGGTTTTTCCAAGGAGAAGATTAAGTAACAGGGAGCCGTAACGACTGTCAAAGATACGTACGTAGGTACCTAACGATTTTCAACAATGTGTAATTAAATAATATTATAATGTTGCAGATTATGAAAGCATAAAATCAATTTATTTATTTATTTAACATAAAACGGCCAAGGCCAATGACAAAGACAAACACATTTTAACACTCTCACTGCCGACAATATATATAACTCAGGCCATGGAGGATTCGGGAGGTTCCTGCACATAATCAGGCGGGAGGAAACGCCCGGGTGTCACCACTGCGAGGATCGCCCAGAGGACACGGTGGAGCACACGGTGGAGGTCTGTCCCGCTTGGGCAGAGCACCGCCGTGTCCTCGTAGAGGCGATCGGCAGCGGCGGCGACCTCTCGCGCCCGGCCCTGGTCCAAGCCATGGTCCGGGGCGAGAGGGAGTGGGAGGCAGTCACCTCCTTCTGCGAAGCAGTCAGGTCATCATCAGTCCGATCAGGACCAGGCCCGTGCCGGACGGCGCGTATGTGTTCCACGCGCGCCTCAAAGAGATGTCAGCAGACAAGGAGGGGCCCGTCAGGGCCGAAGCCTGCCGGGGCAGCGGGATTGTCCGAAAGGGTTACCGCTGCCCCGGAACATAAAGGGCTAAAGAAGGAACACGGATGGGTTTTAGTCAGTAAGAGTCTGACACTCCCTTCCGCTCCACCCAGAGCGGGAGGGGTCATTTGATGATTTCCCAACCTAAAAAAATTCAAAAAAATAATCTTGCAGGACGCCGCGGAATCCGCCCTGACCTCCCGAATTCAAATAGTTTTTATAACTACTGGCGTACTGTTATGGAAAATGTGGTTTGGCGTGCTGAACAAAATTTTTTGGGGGTCGCCGGCAGTTCCCATTGCAGGGAGAGTGTTAAAAGTACAGTAAACAAAAGTATACAACTACTCGCCAGTCATACGCTCATCTCACAATACCCCAGACATACTGACAAGATCTTCTTCCTTCCATCCGCAAATATATCACAGTCAGGCTCAGCGTTCAAGAGCGCGTTCAGCGCAGAGAGTGCGAGGAACAGGAGACTGGGCTCGCGCGACGGTTCGACTCCAAGGCACGGCGAACATGCATCTATGCCTCCTGCCACGGTTGTAGTTTACTGGAGCAAAAAGATGGGAGAACTCGTCAAGCAGTTCAGGAGCATCTGTTTTTTCCGTGAAGGATCTTAACCATATTAATAATTTTAAATTGTTGTATTATTAAATAGTAAAATATTGCTAAGAGAGTCCGGCGTAACCATTTGCCTCCCCCTGGTGGAATGAAGGTATTCCTGATTTATTAAGCAAAAATAAATGTAAAATCTGTTCTGTATCGATATCACGATCTTCAACAAACTGCAATTACACCTTTAAATCCATTTACTTAGAACTTAAATCCACTTGTGATAAGATAGTTGTTGCGAACTTATTAAAAAACACAGCGCGTGGAGGTTGGGCCCCGCTTTGAAAAACTTAAGTCAAAGAAGTCTGTTAGTAGGTATGGGTATGGGGGGTAGGTGGACTTACTACCCTGTCTTCAGAAAAGTATTGTGGACAGGGGAATTTCATTTCTCAATGTTTCATTGCCTTTTATACAACGAGGGGACGACGGTACGGCTTTCATTTAATCTTCATTTATCTAATATTGACGTTTCTCTCTAAATCCATCCAAAGGTTGTCTTTTAAAGATCGCTTTTAGCGACAAAACCGCCCATTGTGTCACCCCTTGTAAAATTTCTACATTTATATCTGTAATATTTATGGTGTTCAATAGATAAAAATAAACGAATAATAAATATTTAAAATAGTTTAGTCACTATACATTGTGTAACATAATTAACGCAAGAATTCATACACCCCAATTATAGTATTGAGTTAAAAGCATAATACAATGACTAAAACTTATTTTTTTAAAGCTAACTATTATTATTAAGAAAATCGTGTTGACCCTAACATTATTTTATGCATTTAAAATCTAGTCTTATTGCTTTGAATTAGGATTTAATTTTCTTTGGCTCAATCACCGGTCAGTGTGGCAAAATACATAATTTTAGCAAAAATACCTACTGATATCGTTTCAGTAGCCAATTATGAACAAACTACTTTCAGGACTTGCATTTATTCTGTTACACCTTGTATATAGTCAAAGATTGGCTAAACCGATAGAGGCCGATTATAAATAATTATTATAATAATTTAATTAATAAATAAAACACTTCTAATGAAAATGGCTGCTTTTTTAAATTTGATGTTAGCTTTATTTGATTCATGTATTGTCGTATTGTTAACTCCACATTACATTACAGAAAACATTTTTGAAAGTTCAGTTCCCTGATAACTTCAAAAGTACTTATTTGATAAAGAGGTATCTCCAGAAGCGTCTTGACCGTCCGCTGGTCATAAGCTATGTGACGTCACACTGAATTAAATATGGCGCGCTGTAGAGGACTTAGAAGTAATGAATTTAAAAATAAATACTTTGGGATAGTGCACAGTTGGGTATCAAATGAAAGGGCTTAATTAGCACATTTAAAAAATATAAGCCCCAAAATAATTAAATTTAAAAGAAGTTTAAAAACTAAAACCCGACTACTGAAAAGGATGAAACAAGATAGTACCTTCCCGTGCATGCTATCATAGCTTAGAAGTATGTTAGCACAGCGGCATGCGACCACGGAAAGGTACTTTCTTGTTTCATCCTTTTCAATAGTCGGGTTTTAGTTTTTAAAAGTTGATCCTCTAACAGGGTTCAATACATAGGGGATGACAGTTTGACATAAACATGTTCGACATAAACATTTTCAGAATTTATATTATTATGTTTGGATAACTCACAACGCGAAATCTTTATCAAAATGGGATAAAATTTACACATATAGCAAAAATAGGCCCCTGGTACAAATCGGTTCAACCCTAAAATCTAGGTATGCTTACATATTGTTGAAAGGTTTAAAGTATGTAAATTTTTCAAACTTTTATTAACGGAATGTTTGTCATCATCAAAGTCATAATCAGCCTGTTGATGTTCCCACTGCTGAGACACAGGCCTCCTCTCGGTGAGAGGGAGTGGGCCGTAATCCACCACGCGGGCCCAGTGCGGGTTGGTAGATGTCACATGTCTTCGAATTTTTGGTTCTAGGACATGCTGGTTTCCTCACGATGTTTTCCTTCACCGTTTTGAGAGCAGAGATGATGAAATAATTTACACAAAGTAAAGCGCCTGTCTGGGTTCGAACCTACGAACTACAATTCGTAAATCGCGGCAGATACCACTGGGCCACCACTTATCCAGCAGTATTTTCCTTAGCGCCATTACCATTTATCCTCCACACCGCAATACCTGAGGGATAATGAAACCCTAACCTTAGTTCCTACGCATATCCTAATATGGCAGCAATGTCTGTATGTTTACAAATCCAGCTACTCTAAAAAAACTTACGTAGAAATAGAATGTGATGAAAGAAAAAATATTAAGCAGAATATTTCCCTGAGGTGTACAATAAAACGTGTAATATTATCGTTAGGGGCAGATGCTCTGTTTGCAACGGGAGAAGGAACTATACTGGCTTACTTTACCTGCAAGAAATTTTTTTAATGTTCATGCAAGGATCCAAGGGCACTATTAGAGTTGTACTTGTAGAATTTAGAGTGCTAGAAAATATTACTACATTTAAATTTATACCCACATGGCTGATCTCGTCTTCTCGTGTCTCCGATATCTTCTTAATATTATCATAGGTGGAACCTTGATGGGGTCACTGTGTATTTCGGGCAGAAAAGAATATTGGTTTCTTTACAGTTTTGGAAGAAAATATTGGTGACTATGATTGCTGAAATTGGAGGTCTTGATATTTACTACATATTGCAGCGTTACCTTTGCGGTTAAAACCTTACCTCTTAAGTTAAAACTTATTTTTTTTAAATAATGATTATTATTATTGTTTTTTTAAACCGTAATTCGTATTTTTGTCATTACAAGAAGTGTAGACAGTACGACAAGAAGTTGATATACAGCAAATTTTCTTGTGTTACTTGATATTTGTTGACCTGGTTTCACCTAAAATTATTTTAATATTCCTGGTAATCTGTTCCCAAATTGCTGATACTGTACATGCATGCACTGATTCCCGTCAGGCGTGGAATGGCTAGTCTTGTTGTTGAGATTCGCATCTTAAGCTGAGGACACTATCTGAAGGCCAATTCTCGTAATTAAAAACGTTCAAAATCTAGTCATAATCTCATCTCAGCGACAATCGATGTCAAAAATGTAGGGAAATTAGAGGATTTGACAGATTGAGACTGAGATCAGGGTGCTTACTCTCGAATATAATTCCGATAGATCGTCATTGGAATTGTCAGTCAAACGTCAGGGATTGGCTGGACTCACTGAATCTAGCCAATCCCTGACGTTTAACTCAACCAACTGACGTTTTACCAATGTCGATCTATCGGAATTATATTCGAGAGTAAGCACCCAGACTGTGAACGTTCTCTGGTTTTTTTACGAATTCTCCAAATTATTTGTCGTAGGCGTCAGTTAAAAAGGGCACTTTGCCTTTTTCCCGGGTACCGGATCGTCTAACAGGTTTGCAAATTGCAAGTTGTTGCATTCATCAACCTAGCTGCAGAGTATTCCTGTACTCCGAGTCTCGCGCGACGTTATTCTATGTTGCTGGCTGCTGAACTTCGTCTTCACCTTCGCCTGTGTCCAGGAAACTACGATCTAAAACAAATTTTTAACACTTAAGCTTCCTGACATTCTTTTTTATCTCAGGACAACTTAGCTAATGTATTTTATATTGAATTCCTTTTAATATCTGTACAAATTTGTTCTAACGAGCCTAAAAACCGATTGCAATCTAGTCGATTCGTTATAAAATTTTATTCTAACTCTTCTGATTTCTCGTTTTTCCTAATATTTTTACTGCAGCAATATAATTATGTCTTGTAACTAATAACCGTGTTTTGTATTTAGATTTTTTTTTATAAGTTTTATATTTAAATTTGGTTTTACCTTAAAAAAATTATACGTTTTTATTTAATGCAGTGAAGTGATTTCTTATTTTCGCTACAATATCTACAATTTACTACTTTCTCTACTTAAAAAAAAAAATCGACTGTGGGTTGATTCATACGCCGCCGTATTATAACTACCCATTATTATATAAATAAATCATGTTACAGAATAGGTGCAGTGGTTGGCTGTTAAAAAAGATATATCGTATTAAATTTAGCACATTTTATACACGACCGCGACCCTTGCACAGTAGACATAAGTAGGTCCCTGCGACGTAAAAGCCACTAAAAATATGCACTTACTCGCAAACTGACTAATCCAAACGCAGCACCGCAGATGGGTACAGAAACAGAAACAGAAAACAGAATAACAAAGTGCCATAAAGCCCAGAACCATCTAACTTATAAACTAGTAACGAGGCGAGTTCAAATAACATTTTTTTATTTGGACAAAATATCGCTCCAATGGGT
This sequence comes from Gortyna flavago, assembly GCA_963669345.1. NCBI lineage: Eukaryota > Metazoa > Arthropoda > Insecta > Lepidoptera > Noctuidae > Gortyna > Gortyna flavago. The sequence goes on from OY770148.1 coordinate 6,070,505, forward strand.
GAGCTTTTTGAATCATTATCGTTTGGGATGGGGATCTCTTTTTGAGAGAACTGCGGAAGTTTTCGAGACGGAGGAAAATGCTTCGGGACCCGTTAGTAGATTTTTTTTAAAGAGATTCGATCATAATGGTAGGCAGAATATTATTTGTAGGTTTTCAAAATGTTTTAGTTTCTTGATTTAATTTAAAAAGAAAGAAAGAAAATACTTTTATTGGCGGTAAACATGACGCAGAGACAGAACACAAACACAAAAATGAACAAATTAAGAGAAATATGCGTCATATCCACGCAAAACGGCCATCGCTCAGCATAATGATACGCACCTACGCGAGACAGGTCAACCGGTGCACAGCCTACGATAAGATAAAAATAACAAAATATTAAATAAAATAAATGCACAATACCTAGTTCTAAATGTTTATAAAAGCATATTATTTTATATTTTCGATTGACTGAATGTTTAATCTGAAGTACGAGTGACTATAAACCCTTTAAAAATATGGAAGGTTTAAAATGGTACTATGGTCATCATATTAAATTAATAAGCTCGGACTCAAAAACAATAACATAAACACGGTAAGAAAAAAAAAAAAACGCCAATAATTATGTGCAGCAGTAAGCGGCAGTTGACGAAGGACAACAATATCAGACATAAAACCAGTAAGCAACATGCATAAACAAAGCACATAAAATCTATTTTCGAGAACAAATCCCAACTGAATGACTGTATGAATGTAACCGCTTATATTTCTATTTCAGATTCAACAATCTGTAAACAATACGACTCGTACCAAATTGGCAATCATATCCAACAATATTGACTCAGAACTTATATTTTCAACATCGGCACCCGATTCTGAGCTTTTTGAAAGCGGAGCTATGTTTTAGTCAATGGACGCAACAATTAATTCAATGTACTATGAAAAGTCAGGGAAATTCATTGTTAAGCAAATCTAAAATATAAAGGTTGAAAGGGACATCGCCGCAAAACCTGTTACAACGTGTTGAAATTTATCGACAGTTATAAAAAAAAATTGCTGTTCCATACATTTTGACCTCGTAGGTATTGCACTTAATATATTATTATTATATAATGTTTTACATAACCTAAAACATGTCTGTAAAAGCAATTAAAATATTAAGGAATAACGTAGCAAAACATAGAAAATATTCTAAACGGATATCCACCTTTTATGTCGTTGATATTTTGAATGACGGTAGATAGAAACGTCAAAGTTGTTTGTTCACGACTATAAAAGGGGGAGTTCCGAATGTCGGGGGCCGTTCTTGTTCGAGACATCCACCAGAACGGAGCTCCGGCCTACTGATGTTCAGTTGATTAGTACTAGTGACGTTATTATGTGGAATTGATCGATCAGATGTTACGTAAGTTCATAAATTGATATTATTATCTTGATTATTGCTGATAACTATGGTGTTCTGTATATGTTATAATATGGCCAATATTGCTAATGTGACAAAAGAGTCCAAAATATATAATTAATTGTTTTTAAAATAACTATATTGTATGGCAATATAAGAAGTTTGTTGATAGGATACTTTAGTACTGTTTCCATGGAGTTTCTTGTCCTTCTTCTCCATGATGACCTAGATTTGGAATGGACGACTAGCTTTCTGATTAATAACTGATAAACCTTAATTGAAATAAATTTCTAGCTTGTCTTTCTGTGCTTTATTTCATAAAATCCTTAACACACTCTTCTATGAAATAGCAATTTTTATTTTTGAAAACTCGGCTGAAGATTTTATGAATGAAAAAGTAAATATTTGACAGTATCTTATATAAATCATATTTTATCTCCTTGACCTAATTGAATTTTGACTTATAATGTTTAATAATTTTTAATGTAATGATGACCCATGATTTTACAAACCGTATTTGTACGCTGGAAACGGCAGAATATTATGATCGTCATACATAATGAACAAAACAACTTTGTATATTATTCTGACAAATAAATGCATTCTATTCTATCTAATATATAAAATTCTCGTGTCACAGTTTTCGTTGCCATACTCCTCCGAAACGGCTTGACCGATTTTGATGAAATTTTTTGTGCTTATCCGGTATCTATGAGAATCGGCCAACATCTATTTTTCATCCCCCTAAATCGAAACTTACGCGGGTGAAACCACGGGGCGCAGCTAGTATTTTATATCCTTTAATTGGCAATTGACACCTCATTTTTTCCCACAATCCTTTAACCACTAACTTACCTAATCAAAGGTAAAAGATAAAGAATAAAAGATAAAATTTTATCCCAAGCCCAGCTTTTAAACGTGAAATCCCTTCAGTGGAACCACATGAATTATTAATAGGAGTCCTCAATACACTTAGACGGACAATTGAATTAAATGGCTTCTTTTAAAATGGAAACGCTAAATGTGAATCGTATTTTATGCTAAAAGATCTGAGAGTGAGAATTCCTGCGGTATTTTAGGGACCAGGAAATTAATTTAGTTAGAGGCTTTTAGGGCCTGTTTTAAATGTGGTGAATTTTCCATGAAAGGTGAAAAGGTTATTTACAGAACTTGTTGGTGTTTATGATCTTGATGAAGGTCAGGAGTGTCTTTATCGTTTAACATCGTCGAGTATGAAAGTGCCATGTAAGAAATATTAAGACAGGTTTACTTTACAGAAAAAGTACTCTTATGTGTATGTGTGTCATCAACATTCATCAACATTCTCCTGCCCTTATCCCAATTTATTTGGGGTCGCCGCAACATTTATTTTTCTTCCATACTTCTCTATTAGTCTTCATCTCGGTAGGCACCTCCTATCTAACCATTATCATTATTCAAGCATTCCATCCAACGTTTCATCATATGTGTATGTGTATGTGTGTATCTAATACAATAAATAATGACAAATAATTACGCAGTATATACCTAATGCGTTTGTGATTGAGCTTCCAAACATGGAAACAAATGTGTATTTGGAAAAACAACTTTAAAACTCACACGTAAAGTTCATGTTTATGACTTTCATTCTGTTATTCTGAAATCAGCTTAATTTACAATTTAATAAAGTTTCTATTCATTTAAGTGGAAACAAATTTGAATAGACTTTAGGCATAACATAATTATAATCTTGGCGATCGCTCTTGTGACTACTGATCGCAGCAACCACTTTCGCGTTCAACAAGTGGGCGGGCAACCTGAGTGCAAGTTAGGACAGTAGATACTCTGGAAGAGCAGTGGTGGCTGAAAAGCAATGGTATCCCAGTGGTATTGGCCCCAACTTACGACTCGTACCTAGGTCGTGGGTTTGAATCCAAGTAGGCGCTTTACTTTGTGCCCTTCGCTTTACTTTCGAAACGGTGAAGGAAAAAATCGTGAGGAAAGCGGCATGTCCTAGAATTAAAAATTCGAAGACATGTGACATCTACCAACCCGGACAGGGCCCGCGTGGTAGATTACAGCCCACTCACTCTCTCTCGAGATTCTCTTCTTCTGTTCAATGCTAGCATTGGGAATATTATAGGCTGATTATGCTTACTGCTAGACCATAGACCATACTATATTTTCTTCTTATATCGATAACCGTGGGCTTATCCATTGTATTTTTTTCGTGTTGTTTTTTATTTCAAGTAAGTATACATATACCCGGGAGTTACCTTAAATGGCCTTGTATTGTTTTCGGGGAAACAATATTCGAATTCTTTTTCTAATCTCAACAGAATCAAATCCTAAATGTAACTGTCCAAAACTTTATACGCAGGTGTGTCATATCCGATTAATAGGAAATTCTGTTCAAATTTTGGTCAAAGTTTGAACAGAATTTCCTATTAATCGGATAAGCCGGCTTAGTGTCAACCCGTCATACATAAACAAACAAAACTTTCCTTTTACACTAACGAAGTGTACAGAGTGTTCGGGATAACATATTCATTACGAAGTACACATGTGGAAAATATTGCAAATCCGTGTATTGTTGATCCGAGCTTTGACTAAAAAAAGGATTGCCGATCGCAATGTATTTATTTACCATTTATGTACACATCCATACTTAATATTATAAATTCGAAAGTAACTCTGTCTGTCTGTCTGTATGTATGTTACCTTTTCACGCCTAAACCACTGAACGGATTTCGATAAAATTTGGCAGAGAGATATATTGCATCCCGGGGAAGAACATAGGATAGTTTTAATTGACATACCTGGCGGGCGAAGCCGCGGGCGGAAGCTTGTATAACATATAAACAGACATGAAAAAAAAACAGAAAAATAGGTACAAAGGTCATGCTTATTTCATATGAAATCTCTTCTCCTCTTTATACATTTTTACAAAACGTAGGATGATGCCGCTTGCCCTCTTGTCACGATTGCTTCTCTGATTTTCATCAAACTACGATCTTAATGATCGTACTTGTGCAATATGAATTTTGCATAATAGTAATAGTAACAACGTTTATTAAGTAAGAATACAATATGTCACATGTTCAGTGAGCCACAAACTAAGCGTCGCTTGTATCTTTTGGCACAGGAGTGCGAATTTAACAAAATTATAATGTGGCGACCTTACAGTTTGCGGATGTTAGATTATCATAAACTGGCCGCACCCCGCGGTTTCACCCGCATAAGTTTCCCGTGGGAATTTCGGGATGGAAACTATTCGATGACCTTTCCCCGAACTCAAACTATTTCTATACCAAATTTCATCTAAATCGGTTCAGCGTTTTAAGCGTGAAGAGGTGACAGACAGACAGACAGACACACTTTCGCATTTATAATATTAGTATGGATAAGAGATAAGAATTGAAATAAAATAAAACAAAAGAAGCCAACATGTTTATGATCTATGTGAAAAAGTCGAGGTATACTTAATTTTATTTATGAAGAGATGGTAAACAGGAACTATAACATAGTACAAAACATAAGGTAAAGACTGGCAGCACATCAAGCTACTACGATCTATCAAATTTCTTTAATAGATTTTCAACTTTACCGCTAAAGCATGCGGTTCAAAGTTGATTGGGAAAATTTAACAGTTTCGGGTAGCTTGATGTGCTGGCGTCTGTACTTGGAGTAATTGTGGCAATTCCACATTGTTGTGTCTCTACGGACATTACCGTCAACGCGTACCGAGCCAAGCCATAAACGCTTTTTGAAATCTAATCGTAACGTCGAGAAGTAAAAGGCCTATCTAACCCCTTCTTATCAGTCACTTAATTTTTTTTTCAAGCCTATCTCGTGTCCTTGTCCTGGGGAAGAGTCTCCCTTTCTTTTTCCAAATCTCTCACTCTTGTGCGATCTCTGGCCATGTTTGCCACATTTAAAATTACATGTAAAAAATCCAAGAGCGATGAAACTTGAAAATAAACTAGGAACTTGAAATCGCTCAAATCGATCAGCAGAAAAACAGACAAACAGTTGTCAGTTGTCAGTTGTCGATAAACAGTTTCTACTACATAAATAAATAGATAATTAGTACTAGCATGTATGTACGTATCGTCAGGTGTAAGTAATCGTGTAGTACCGCCAAGTTCTCACCCTTGCCTCGACCAAGTTAAAGAAAGCCACACAATTAGGCAGGACGGTTAAGGCGAACGCGTTTCAATTGAAATCCTTCCCTTTAGGTACTGTAGAGGTTTTTATTTTCTTTCTCCGCGAATATTTCTTAAATTGATGAAATATTCGCGGATTAAGAGAACGGCACCTGCTACGTTCCTTATATACTCCTTTTGCCTCGTTTATGTTCATACATTTGGTCATACACGCAGTCCAGTTGTGAGTAGGTACTACGCACCTGACCTTTCTGCTAATAGATTATAGTCTGTAAACGCCCTAAAAATAAGGTTCAGACGAAAATAATGAACTTGAATTCATGTAAAGAAAGCTGTTACACTCCGAATGCACGTATGCTACGAGATCGTAGCACAGTGGGAGCTACGCCGTAGCTTGGCTTTTAGCGTAGCAAAACGCGTAGAGGGACAAGCGAGTGTATTTAAATAGGCTTTTTGTTGTTTCATCATCACATTGAATTTGAGTGAATATTCAGGTTAAATTCTGTATACGATTGTATGTAACATATAATGAAACAACATCTACTTAAATTCAGTAACTCACAGCCTTAACCGCTAAGTCTAAATGCATGCAGTTTTACGCAAACGCTCCTTTTACAGCATGTCAGAAAGGCGTGGTCGTATTTAAGGGTGTGTTGTAGACCATCTAACTGAACAACTTTATCTATGGAACCAACATCGTAATCGCGAAAAAATAATCAGCCGTCGCACATACCTACGAGTACATTTGGGTCGAATCGTATTGAAGCTTTGCATGCGTTAGTTTGATGATTTATACGAATACCACACCCTTTAATATAACCACAGATTTCTGATACCCGCTCTTTAACGAAGGAGAGCATTAAAAAAGGAATTTTGATAATTTATCCCTTTATCCCGTAACAGGGTTAACCTATGGTAAATTTTTGCCGATGGTAAATTTTTGCTGACGGTAAATATTTGTTGACGGTAAATTTTTGCCAATGGTAAATGCCCTCAGGCACATGGCTTGTTAATTTATAATTATAATAATTTTATGAATAAGTGCACTCACTGCTGCAATATTTAAATGTAAATTCAGGGAAACTATTTGTTAGCTTATTGTCTATTAACTTAAATATTGCCCGTATATTCAAATCACAAGTTTCATTGTTCGTTTCATTCTTGACAGTTGTAGTATGGAAAGTCAAAGCCTTCAAATCATTTATATCAATTAAGTACATAATAGGCATTTTCGAATATAAACAATTACAAGAAAATTGACCCTTCCAAAAGGTAGTTTCGTATGGAGAAGAATGAGCATGAAACTCCATAGATACTATTTTAAATTGTTTTATAATATTTTGTAAACATTAATTATTTAGTTAATGTGCATTATTTAGTTAATGTGCAGACGATATATTTGGAAGAAAATTACTACACCACAATAAGTACAAAGAATAAAAATGTTGCAATGACAGATAAATTCATTATGTATTGTGATAGGTACTGGTGCTCACATATTGTAGTTAATAGACATAGTTTGTCACTTTGGTAAACAATTCAACTGATAAAAATAACTATTTGAACGGCAATTTTTTGTAGCTGGTTTTTTTTTAACACTAACAAAAAAATAAGCTACATTCAAGAGCAAGTTCACGCCTGCTTACTCTAGATGGCGTTGGCGTAGAATTAGAACTCGCTATGGTTTCGTTCACTACAAATTGATATAATATAAGAAATTAGGAATCAAACGTTTGTTTGTTACTGACTTGAACTTGACTCGTTATGGCTTGGAAACTTTTGTAGTGTTTGTTGTTGTTGTTGTTGTTGTTGTTGTTGTTGTTGTTGTCTTTTGTTGTGTTGTGTTGTTGTCTTTTGTTGTGTTGTTGTTGGCATGAAGATTCAACTAACTTAAAAGTATCAAAATTGAACTTCAACAAAAAAAGGTTTTTAAACAAAATAATATAATTTTTTGACATAGAAATTGAGTGAAAGTTAACGTTAAATTCTGTATTTAATTTAAAGCTCTCTCTCACTCTCTCTCTATCTTTCTCTTTAGGAGACGGCTCTCTCTCTTTAGGTCTGTGCCATAAACTAAACGTTCTACATGCCCTAATAAGCCTTTAAAGTTCCACACTAAACATAAAACTAATAACATTACTTACCACGAACAAAATCAACAAGCCTCTCCTTAACGCGGAGTCGCCAACTTCATTACTTAGAAGAAACCTTCCAGCACTTGGGGGCAAAATATATACATATACATGTACCTATCTCTCGTTATTTAATGTATGGCCCTGCGGCTGCGACTAGGGTTGGCACTTCCAAACAATATAAATTAAACGTCGGTCCCTAGATGGTTAATGGGCTGGTTATCGCAACCTCGGTTTAATTCCCCGTATCTCACGTAAGGGTGATATTGGAGGAAGTTTTGTAGGAATCTTTAAGGTTTTAAAGTGGTGGTTGGTGATGTTATTTTGAAATGGGGAGCAATACGTTTTTCACTCTACATTGTGTTAATATTTTAGACATCTTCGACCTCGATCTCGCCTGTTTTAAAGCGGTGGATGAGAAGATGCCTTTTCACTTTTATTGAAGGTTGACGCTTTATAGGTTGAAGAACACACTTTTTTTTACGGTCTTCCTAAGGTTAAGTGGTCACTGATGTCAATCATAGTGGTCTGCACTACCATAGGTAACGTAGGTGCACAAAATAACCTTAGTTATAACTGCAATGTGTGCCTTACTGCTGCGTCAATTAGGCCCAGTTCAGCATAAAATCACCAATGAGAGCTTGAGAAAACTTGACTAAAGTGAGCTGTCAATAGTGTCATCAGCCGGTCGATTCTGTTAGAATCTCACCGTGAGAAGTTAGGTGAAGTGAGCTGCCATTCCATCTGATGCTTTATGGATTGATACTAATGATAGCTCACTTTAAGCTCACTTCACCTGAGTTATCACGGTGAGATGGTTACAGAATCGCACTGCTGTAATAGCCTGCTGTGTTTCGTCGATGCGTGGGAATTCCAGTACCTTAGGCATCTTCTGGGCACGCTCGTTCCATCATAGACCTCATCCATCGCTCTTCACCAGGTTAAGAACGACCATTCAGCAATAAAAAAATAATTTAAAAAACTATTTCAAATACTAGGCTAACTAGACATCCCTTGATTCGCAAAGATTCGCCGCCTCTCGTTTCAATACCTACTTGTCATTGAGATTTCCCAATATTTGGTAATAGTAACGTGTCGTGTTTCTGACATCAGCTCTCACTCTTTTGAATATTGGCTCATAACTTGTTGATGATAATAATCTATCTAAAGTAATATTATAGACAGGTCAAATTGTTTGTTTCAAATTATATCTGTAAAAGGTAATCCCTGAAAGTTTTGATAGACATAATAATATGTAATTATATCATCGTAATTATAGATAGTATATATTTTGTTTTTATTTATATTTCCTTATTATTAGAGTTAATATTATCTTTTTGCATGCACGTGTTTCTGTGACAAATAAACCTATTGTTCTTTCTATTGATCTGATATATTTATTATATACTTATTTATATATATTTATATTTACAACGAAAATTATTTATTATTGACATTATCGCATTTCCTTAAATATTTTCATTACCTGACATTGCCTATTACATTTTATTAAACTATAATTTTTTAATGACATTGATACTACTGAATTATTATATATATAATCGGCCTCCCATATATGTTTGTACGTCAACTGGCAATACAAAGAGAAACTATAATATTACAATTTTACTATCTTGCATGCTGTTGTAACCTATGTTTGCAAACAAAGACTATTGGTAAAACATGGAGAACTTTAATGTTAAGTACACTTAAGTACTATACCCATGTTTGCAAAAAAATAAATTAATTGATTTTGAATTTTATGATTAAAAAAATAATATCTTTCACTGAGCTACGCTATAGCCGACTGTAATAGGATTTATTTTGTGTTAAAACATGCGAACGAAGTGGGGGTATAAGCTAGACTATAGTTATCAATATTTCATTTCTTACGATCAAAAGCATAAATACCAACTAAAAATCGTACTCGTATTTCTTACAAAACATGTAGCTAACAGTATTTTCACAAAATACAAATCTCAAGTACGATAATCCTATTCCGTTGGAAATCAAATATTTTGCATCTGAAAAATGAGTTTCAAAACCGCTGAAACTCGCGAAAAACTTTCGCTGCAAACTCTTAGGTGTATTTGTCGGTGACTGTACTCGGCGCAGATTCTGACGGAGCGTGTAGACGAACGCTTTGTGCGACTGAACAACCTGTGTGGCGGACTGTACAGGCGGGAAGAAAAGTGTTACAAGGTACTAAGGTAGGTAGGAATTATACTAGACAGTTTTTTTTTTGTGACGATTTTGTTTTATTTTAGCTTTGAGCTAAAAGCTAGCAGTGGGAGGGTCTTTTATGCAAAACTATGAGGACTTTTCTTTATTATTGGTAAAAATACAAGCCTTAATTTTAACCAATAACGGTCCGTAAATTAGGCGAATGGCACACTGCTGCGTTTGATGCAGCGGTGTGCGGGATGCAGAGCCAAATTCGTCTTTATTGAATTTGTATGTAAAAAATCACGCGCGTGGGTGCGCTATCTGCGCCCCGCTGCGTAATGCGGTGCAGTGTGGACCTCCCCTTATAGAAATCGGCCATAACTCCAATGTTAAACGAAAGTTAATTATTTCTGCACGAAGCTTCAAAGCTGACAAAAAAAAAACAAATGAACGAACCATAAAAGGTAAAAAAATAATTCATTAAAATAAACAAATCATTCGTCCATTGTTATTAATCCGTATCCCCTCCATCATTGTTTACTTTGCCTTGAACAATTACTTCCGTCTGCCAAATTTAGATCCTTTGCAAAACTCCAAATATTTACCTTACCTTTTATGCATAATTCGATTAAACGCGGAAGAAAAACGGCTTTTGTTTCACGGCTAATTTATCTTATGATTCGATTGTAAAGGAAGACAGCTGAGAAATATTGAGTGAAAGGATTTGACTTTTGGATTGATGTAAGACGGTGTTTAAATGGTGCGTGTTTAAATTTAGAGTAGTTAAGGCCCAGTGGTAACTGGCCCGACTTACGAGTTGTAGGTCGTGAGATCGAACCCAGGCAGGCGCTGTACTTGATGTTAATAACTTCATCCATTTCAGACACCAATCTACATGGTCCTCAAAGATTATGTCCGAATTTTTATAAACTCATTGACATTGATGAATTTTATGTAAACAATGACATGAATATTTACTTTGTACAGTATTTTTTATTTAATTGTTGTGAATGTGAGGACTATGTGGGTCATTTCTTTTTTCTATTTTCCTTTTTAGTTAGTTTTAATCATGATCTGGCAGTTTGAGTCATTTACGCGGCCTACCCAAATGTCCTTTCTTTGGTATTGTTCATCGAATCGTTGAGCTCCTCAAGTTCTGCGTTGAGCTGCACGATTTTTGATAAATGCGTGCACTGACTGGACAGGTCCGCTAAATCTGTGTGGTTATTTCCTCAAAAGACCATTTCAGTCACCAATCTACATGGTCTTCACATGATCTGACCAAGATTTTGTCTGGACTTTAAAAGAGACTGTGACCACTGAGTTTGTTTCGGCCTTTCTTCTCAGAGTAGTCAGATAGGAAACGAAGACGTCATCTAGTTTAAAAAAAATATGATTGACGTGTAAAAGTGTTTGTACAAACCTAATTACAGAAAATAAATCATTTATCATTTATCATCACTGTTCTCAAAACGGTGAACGAAAACCGAAAACATGTGACATCTTCCAACCCGCACTGAGCCCGCATGGTGGATTATAGCCCACACCCTCTTTAAGAGAGGAGGCCTGTGTCCCAACAGTGAGAATATTTAAAGAAATATACAAATATTCTTTGACAATTAAGCAGTCACGCTAGAAGACATAGTGACTACACAAATTATTGACACCAAAAGTCTGACAACCAGTCTTGCCAAGGGGTACCGTGTTACCCAGTTGGTTGGAGGCACTCACTCCAAGTTAATTACTGGTAATCAGTTGCAATCAGTTAGATAGAAGCCAAATCCAACATAACTGTGAAAATGTTACGCAGATGATGATAAAAATCCAAGCCTTCTTTTTCTTTCTGTCATTTATAGTGTTATGGTCCAGAAATAGGCCATATTAGTCTCAAGAAAAAGACAATAATTTGACTAGATTTTTGAATTGCCTGCGTAACAGTTTTGTATAAATATTTTAAAGCATTGTTCAAACACATCTGCACTCGACTATACATTTAAAAAGTTGACAAAAGTAAACACTTGTGTCGTCACATGCTCAAGAGTTTGAATGTGAATGGTTATTCGCGTCGCATTGTGAGCCCAAGACTATTTCTACATTCGTCTCCACTCTACAGAAGAATACCGAGGCACACACAAACACTATGCAAGCTTTCGCTATGAGATTTCTAAAGTTTGTAGAACACTTTTCGTTTTAGTTGGAATACGTTGACAGTCAAACAATTGAGATGCTAAAATGTTGTTCTGAAAGACTGCTTTTATTTTTATTGGTTTTCTGTGGGCTAGATAAGTGCAATTTTTTTTCTTAGTGGAATGGAAAGGCATTTTCTAATTAAGTATTATTAAAGATAATTATAATTTTGGAAAATTGTAATAAAGAGTTCATGACGATGCCTGAGACGTTCAACTGTTTTCAACAAACTGACAACAGTACGTTCAAACTTTTTTAATGGTAATAGTAGCTTTTAATGTAGCTATAGTTTCTTTCACACTATTGGAAAAAAATTCAAATAAGAGACGTCTGTATTATGTTTTATTTTTCATAAACATCTTCTTATTTAGATAATTCAATATTAAAGTAAGCTAGATAGGATTTTTTACTTTAATATTGAATATATATATAATAAATTTAATGCTCTAAGAGCTGAACGCAGAAAAATTTCTAAAATATTTTCCTTTCGAACCAGTAGCCAAGGGAGGGCAGTGAAGTGAAACGGCCAACTAATTACAGTAATAACCTACTGAAGACCCCTAAAGAGGACCAGACCAGTTCATTAGTGAAAGCAATCTGTGTCTCTCAACGTGTCGTATCAAATGATGAAATAAAAAATAAGTTATTTTATTATATACCTACATACACAAAGTCACTCCTTTTTTCCATAGCGGTAAGCAGAAACTACAGAACGCCATCATCATCATCAGCATCCACATCCACTGCTGAGAATAGGCCTCTCTTTTTTCTTGTGCCAATCTCCTCGCTCCTGTGCCAGCCTCATCCAGATTCTACCCCTAATGGGATGCCCCCAACAATATCGTCTGCCTATCTAGCCGCCAGACGACCGACATATCGTCTCCAGTCCACGTCTTTAAAGAACTCCACTCCTTTTAGGCTTGTTATTTTATATAGTTATAATGTGAATATCGGGATAAAAGGTATCCTATATGTTAATACTGGTTATAAACTATCTGTGTACCAAATTTCATACAAATCCGTTAAGTAGTTTTTGCGTGATTAAGTAACAAACATTTTCACAAACTTTCACATTTATTATATTAATAGGATAAGACCCTGCTATAGGGTATGGCGCACATAAAAGGTTTTTGAAACAAATCATAATATATGATTGTGCAGTCATCAAAAGAGATTAGTAGACCTATGATACAGACGCACAGACGGGCAGACGAATAATATCAAAGATATGATTACCGAATACACACGAAACTCGTAACACGAAATGTAGCTTAATTACTATTATCTCTTTTTCTTGACTGTTCATAACAGGTTAGGTAAAATAAACAAAACCCAGGCAAATCGGTAGGCACAGTAAGCATTTACAAATGTCTACACCAGGCTTAAAAAAACACACAATGTACTTACATAACAAATTGTCGGAATAATACTTAACCTTGTAAAAAATTATTTTTACTTCGTGTAAACCTCAGGATTTCTGTCGACTTAATTTATTTAACTTGAGCAATGAAACGGAAAATAAGGTACACGTAACATACACTTTTTTGCACTAAATCATCTGAAATGTAACGTGATACAAAATAAACAGGTAAAGATTTCCTAAACATATTTTATTTTGGTGAAGGCCGGGTGTTTTTCTCATATAATTTTGACGTTAATAAAAGTGATTTTTCGTGTTATATTTATAATTATAAGAGCTAGGTATAACAATTTGTAAAGGGCATCTGTAAAGTCACGCTTGATCAACACTTAATTAAAAAGCCCTTTAGGTTCATAGCACACGTATTAGCACTGCACCGGATCAGCATCACCTGAGCTGTCAATCTCAGCATCAAGTGGAATTACAACTTCAAAATCACTTCACCTAAGTTCTTACGGCGACAGTTTTACAGAATATAAAGGCTGATCCCGTGGCGGTGCTTATAAGTGTGCGTATGTAAATTCATAGAAGGAATGGTGAACGGCTCAGAGTGGAAGCGTCTGATCCGGTGCGAGGCTAACACGTGTGCGTTGATCTTTAGGCCCTTTGTACACACACGTTTTTGAAGCCGTGAAAAACTTCGGTTTATTCGCTGTGTCTAGGCACGGTCGTCAGTGTTTTATAGATTACTATGGTAGCTTGATTAGTATCGTATAAAAGGAATACACGATTCAATGATTTTTTCTCGATACAAAAAAATAGCAAAGTCATATCTATTTTTTTACTTTTTCGACATCACGGCGTAATGCTTAAGAGTTATTCCATGGAATTTACTTTAAAATATAGAGATTTCTCACATCAAAGTTTACTCAAAGTAGTTTTAAATTTAATTCACTTATTTTGTTAAAAAATTCGAGTCAATTCGTTTTGGCACATACGTCGTTTTATTCCGAGCGCAAGCACATTATAGCCATCTATCTCTTTTTTTGCGTTTGAAAAGTAATTTCATCACTTTCGCTCGCTTAGTAGGTTTTCGAGAATTTTAGATGTTCGAGGTAGGGCCTTAAAAATCGTACCGCCGACGCCGTGTCCGCGCGTGCCGGTGCAGTAGAAAAGTCCTTAGGGTGCAATAAAAGAGCTTATAAACAAGTGACGGTGGTAAGTGCTTTTCCGACGCATCCTGGGCAGTTAGCTGTGCCAGCAACATGCTGACAGACTAATCTTTTCACCAGGGTACGAGTTCATATTCTTGTGTACATAATTGAAGAAGACGAAAGATGTCTGCTAGTAGACAAAGACAACAAAACAAAGACCTTTAACAGTCATTGATCCTTTGTTAACGTTGCCTTTTGAAACAGAATTTTCAATACGATTGGTAAATCAGTGATATTGTAACAATTATACCGATGAAGTTATCTAAGCACACTTGCATTTCGCCAAGCGGTTGGTCGATTCTTCACGTGATCAGAGGGCTGGCCTAATTTTAGGCCAAAGAATTAGCATCGCCGTACAACATGGCAACGCTGCCAGCCTGGGCACTTTTCCGTTGACAGCGATGCGGACGAATCTTTTGATGCCCTATGATTATTTTCTCTAATTTTTAATTAACATGTAGCAAGTTAGCATGGACATCGACACGCAACCTGTTACTAGGGTATTAGTTTACGCGTCGACGTCCCGCCATCCTATATTATTAATATTATTTTAAGTCTGTTAGCTATACATATATTAAATATATCTTTAATTAAGGGCAGCTCTTACAAATCTTATATGTGTACGAAGTGAAGTACCTTAGAGTAGGTACCTACTCTTACTCTAAGGTAGGTACTTATATTGTAAGAAGGAGGCTCGACTTTACAAATTGAAAGGCACGGTGAGAACGTGTAAGTTAAATTACAAAGTCTTCAAAGCGTGATAGATTTTCAAAGCGTGTTACAGTGTGACGTACCTCGACAGATTTATGTAAGTTAGCCTCTTCAGTTTGTCTGCCAGTTATCGTTAGAGATCTTGGTGGTCTAAAAACAAGCTGACAGCTATATTTATATATTTTATGATACACGGACCATTTTAATTCGAATACGTTTGACGTTTATCTAATAAAATGTTTTTATTAATCAATTCAAAAATACAATTTAGATAAAATACAAAAAGAAAAAGAACTAGGATTAAGATATTTTTAGGCTTCCGTACCTCAAAAGGAAAACGGAACCTTTATAAGATAACTTTGTTGTCCATCTGTCTGTCAAGACCCTTTTTCACCGGAACGCGTGGAGTTATCAAGTTGAAATTAATATGAAATACTCAAGGCTGCAATCCCTTGAAGCAGTCAAAAATTAAACTTCTAAGTCAATGCAATCAAAAGGTACGGGCCTTTATGTTCCGTTTATGCCGCATATTTTGACACTCGCAATGGAATCAAAACCTATAGGGTACTTCCCGTTGACCTAGAACCGTGAAATTTGGCAAGAAGCAATGTCATCTAGTACAAATAAAGGAAACAAAAATCCGAATACCGTAAATTTGCAGTTACCTTACAAAAAAGAAAAATTCAAAGCTATTTACATACTTACCTACACATTGTACGGAACCCTCGAATCGGTACGTGAGTCCGACTTCGTTTTTTTTATCTTATAGGATAGTTCTTTTTCTTCTTTACTTTGGCACGACTGTATTTTAGAACTTGTTGGCCCAAAGCTTCGCCATTTCCGGCGTCGTCGGTGGCAGCGCAGCGGTCACATTGACTGCACGGTTTGAGATACAGAAGGCAGCATATGAATGCGACATGGCTCCACAACCACCCTACTGCCGTAAGACAGTGACGCAATACTAAAATTAATAGATATTCATTTTATTCCACTTTCTACATATAGAGTACGAAAACAAAATGATGACATCTCATAGTCTATTTAGCATGCTTGCCTGCGTGACAAAGATGGCAATACCCATTTCTATAGGGGAAAGGCACCGTATATCGGATAGTTGCGCAAATTCGGATAGTCAACTTTCTCGAAATTTTCATATGGCGACATCTATTTTTAATTTCATATACTTTTTGGTAATCGTAAAACAGCGCCACTGCAAAAAGTGTGACAGTCTAGAAACAAAAATGGCGGAACAGTGAGCCGACGCAACTTTTCTCGTACGTGAAAAAAATATTATTGTGTATAAAAATGTTGTTTACATTGAAGTAAGTACAATTTATTTTGTCATTGCTATGTTTTATCAAGGGTAGCAATTATTCTGTTGTATAAACGCATTTTATTTCAGAAAATAGGAATGTTTTAAAAGTTATTGTTGTTCATATTCACCCATGTTAAATCTCAATATCGGATACCTACGCGTGCCCAATATCGGATATCTGATATAACGAGACTCATTTTTACATGTTGTAAAATTTTGGTAGTTCATGTCATTACAATGTTTTATGTTTTTCTTTCAGTTTCACCATGTCTTCAAGATTAAATAGAAAAACATAGAATAGCAAATCCATGAAAATTGCCTACCAAGCTGTGAAAAAAAAAGAAATGGGATATCTTAAGCCTTCGAAATTATATGGTGTTCCCGAACGCACTTTAAAAGACTATGTTAAGAGTCCCAAGGATATAGATGAGCTCCTGGCAACTAAATTAGGCAGAAAATCTACATTTGACAAGGAAATAGAAGAAAAATTAGTTGAAAACTGCCTCGAGATGGTAAAAAATACTATGGGGTTCGGGCAAATGATATCAAACACATTGCATTTGAACTTGCTGTAAAAAATAACATCCCGCATCAGTTCTACCATAAGGGTCAGGCTGGAAAAAAGTGGCTTGCTAGTTTTGTGAAGAGGCACCCACAACTTGCTTTTAGAATACCTGAAGCTACCACAGCTTTAAGAGCAAGGGGTTCTACTATGGTAGTACTAATTATATCAATTTTCTTATTTTAAGTGAGATTTTTGAAGAAATGAGGCAATATGCACCTACCTAAGCGAAATAAACATAATTAAGACTGATTTTAATAACTAATAAGAATATACAATATAAAACAAGCACCTCGTTTTATTTAAAAAAGTAGTCGCCTAATACCAGATATGGTAATTGTGCCCTATTATCGGATATCCGATTAAGGGCAACCTTTTTGAAAACCACAATTTCTACCGATTTTTGTAAAATAAATATAATTTAAATAAATTAAATGTAATGCGTTAAATAGTTTCTGGTTTCTTATAGACTATAAAATGCAGATAGTGAAAATGTCAAGTTTTAAGGTCTAAGCCATTGTTTACTATTTTTTTTTAAATTTTAAACAAAAGTATCCGATAATCGGTTCCTCTCCCCATCATTTCACAACCTAACAAAAGATTTACTCTATTCATGTCTAAGCTGTTGGTGTACTAGAAGTGTTTAGTCTTAGTGTGTGAGTATTCTAGAATGTTGTGACGACATAGTTGCTAGTGACAGATAGATT
Organism: Gortyna flavago; assembly: GCA_963669345.1. Classification (NCBI taxonomy): domain Eukaryota; kingdom Metazoa; phylum Arthropoda; class Insecta; order Lepidoptera; family Noctuidae; genus Gortyna; species Gortyna flavago. The sequence continues at coordinate 6,088,386 of OY770148.1, forward strand.
TACTTTACCATTGTGGGATGATTCAATGAAACTATCTTGCTAGTTCAGAAGCTTTTAAGATGTCTAATTCAAAATATTGAAAAAAAAAAAAAGTTCGAGCTCACCGAAAAAAGACCATTCCAATATTTTTGTCGTTGATTGTTCTTATAACTTCTTGACAAATTTTTGATTAAACGCTGTTAAAAGCATGTTTTTTTAGATAATTCTTCAGAATCGTGGAGAATGATAAACGCGTTCCGACTGGAACAACCTGTTTTGACGTAGGATAAAACTTTACACAAATAATGTCTATGTCAGGCTAACCTATTTTGTTCCTAATGTGAGCAGTGTCTAACAAAGGCGAAACAAAAATAAAACTCACTAGAGTACTAAACAACTCATATGAAATTAAATAATTCAAATGTATACTTATCACGGGTCCTAATTTATGTTGGTAACACTGGGTAACACACGTTGCATGTCACCGCTTTCAGGACATTACATACGTCACTTTTTTATTTTATGAATAATATGAATATGTAAACTCCTTGGAGCGGTCTCATTTGCAGTTGCAAATATTTTTGACGTACATTATTGTTGTTTTGTGTCAAGGCTTTCATAGTAATTTTAATAAGTTTAGTACGGTACCTATCAAAAGTATAAATTAAAAAAAAAAAACTGAAAACTAAGCATAATGCGTTGCATTAATTATTTCATTAATAATCTGTGGTTCCACTAACATAATTATGAAGACGCATTATGCATCAAAATTATTAACGTAATCTTTTATTTGTATTTTTTTAACACTGACTGTTACAAATAAATAATTATGAAATAAGGAGTTTCTTGGTATTTGATCAAAATGTATGCCCGTGCGTCTGCTTTTCTCCGTTATTTGATACTTTCACCTTCTAAATGAATGCTCATAGATTCAGTCAGCTGGTATATTTATTTATTAATCTAAAAAAATACATTTTGTGTTGCTAAGCGCAAATCTCGAGAGCAGCTGAACCGATTTCGCTAATTATTTTTTTGTTGTGTTCGGTATTGTCAGAACAAGGTGTGTATGAAAGAAAAAAATTGTTCAAAAAAAGAAATTGCACCCGTGCGAAGCTGGGACGGGCCGCTAGTCGTAAATAAATACATTCAGGACTGAAACTCCGAGTCTCATTACTCATAGTCTTGTATCTAAATGAAGAAAGTTACATCATTAGATCATCCGTCGACGGATGATCGTCTCAGCATCCTACCCCGCTCAACGTCCTTAATTAGCAAGTAAGACATACGTATAATTATGCAAAAAACTTATACGTATACCTATAACAAAGCAGATGTTTATTTTGTTCATTTAAATAATTTTGCGTTAAGCGATGTGGAAAATACGTGTAATATCGATACCTTTTTTAAAGATTACCGACAGTCATTATTTTTTAAATACTTATTATATTCAAATCAATCACAACGGTTTACGGATTTTTTTTACATTATTAGGTAGGTATTCATTAAATTATGGACCTGTTCTGGATCTTCATGACTGCAAATTGGTATCTTAATGGCAGTTCAAAATGAAACCAAGAATTCCAAAATAAATAAATTCAGCTAGGTATATTTTTCCTACCCTTTAGGGGCGAGGATCGCATGCGTTGGCTAACTAAAATCAATCCTCAAGCTTAGTCCCTAAAACTGCTATTTTTATAGGATTACGTACCTTTATGTTCCGTTTATGCCGCATATTTTGACGCTCGCATGGGAATAAAACCTATAGGGTAAGAAGCAATTTTATGTAGCACAAGTAAAGGAAAAAATCCGAAAACCGTAAATTTGTAGTTACTTTACAAAAAAAAAACCGTGATAAACTACGGAAGAAAAGTAAATAAAGTACGGAACCCTTGGTGCGCGAGTCTGACTCGCACTTGAGCGGTTTTGTTTCAGACACATAAGCGCCTTTCCAAGCCAATACTTTTCATCTACTTGGGCCACATCGCTACGCAAAATCGAGTCAGTTCTATATAATTTGATTGTGCCCCGGATCGAACGTGAGTTGATTCTTAAGGTGCCAAACGGCCCGCCCTTTTAGTCCACAAAGCCTACGTGCCCCGACGAGCCTTGCAAATTGGAAGCGCACTTGGCAACCAAGTTAGCTACTGAGTTTCTTTAGATTTTCATGTGTTCAGATAATTGAAGTGTCCTGTAATGTCTTTGCTTAAAATTTGATCACTTTCCTGGGGACTGAGAGTGGCGAATGGATTTGTACCCGGTTGGTGGCAATAGCCTCGCCCCCTATTGCATGGGACATAATATAACTGGGAATATGAGAGTGTACTTTAGGTACACCTCTGCTTAACTCATCGTGGTAAACAAGCGTGATTTTCTGTTATGTTAAAATAGAATAGGATAGTGACACATTTCGCGCACATCACATATTCTAGTATAAATTACAGTACCTACAGCCACCTAATTATCTAAGATGGTGCAAAGATTTATTTCTAATAACTAACGGGTTTATTTAGGCCTGAGTTCACCAACATTCTAACCATCGGTTAGGTATTTAAACAGTTGATTTCCTTAGGAAATTTGACATAAATCAACTGTTTAAATACCTAACCGATGGTTAGAATGTTGGTGAACTCAGGCCTTAGACGATGACTAAAGATAAGTGACGTTTAAACGTCAAAAAATGTACGGTTATACAGTCTCTAATCACTACATAAGTTTAAGAAACGGGTAGGTATGTATAAAGGGGGAAGTTGTACTACAGCATCGAAGCCTATTGATTCGTTTTCGCCAAAGTACCTACAACGTAATAATTTAATTGAAAAAGCCTATTTGGCACAGTAATAAAACGAGATAAAACAAAACGTTTTATTTCATACTTCACATAAAAAGTTGAGCAAATACAAATCCAAGATGGCGACAATTCGACAGTCACGTAAATGTCTTATTTTACGTCAGTCTGCTTTATCTTCGCACGTTAGATTGCTTGAATAAGGCCCAAATGATCGAAATACATGTTTCGCAAGGTGTTGAATATAATATAGCTGTGTTATACTTTTATTCCTACAAGGTTATCGGTCTATCGAGTATTCTGGAGTCGTTGCTTAGTTTAGTGTAGGTATTCTTTTGTTAAAATAATATAAATATTGCATTTGTTTATGACAACAAGGTGTAAGGTTTTTCACAAGTTATAAATTTGCCTAGCATAGTAATTATAGCAATCCTACTTTCAAATTTGTATTGCAGCATCGAAAGTGAAGGCTCATAATAAATTTCTACAGTGTGCGGTACAAGCAGAAATGACAATCAACTTTTAAACTTAGTATTGTTAAAATTATTTTTTCATCTCTCTTTTATGACGGTTTTCTATCATCATATTTATGATGGTTTACTATCATGATATTTATCAGCAGATTTACTTCTTCTTCTTAGCGTATTGATGACAATCTAAACGGACTCTGCTCAGAATTCGGCTATGTGTTTCGCACCATCACTAGCGTCCATCAGTTTCTGTTACGTGCAGATGACAGGACACGCAGGACAGAACACGCAGATGACAGGACACGCAATCTCCACCTGAACAGGTTTTCATTGCTTCGGCCAACCTGGGTCCCGAGTCTGTGTAAAGACTTCCTCCAGGTTAGCCAAGGCAATTCGTGTTCAGTTGGGAGATATACTGATCATAGAATTGATCAGGCTTCGATCACACAGGCATTAATAAAAGTTTAAGGTTCATTTTTTAGAGAACAGTGTGGTGGCCCAGTGGAAACGGCCGCAACTAACGAGTTGTAGGTTCGAACCCAGACATTCGCTTTACTTTGTGTAAATTATTTCATCACCATTGCTCTCCAAACGGTGAAGGAAAACATCGTGAGGAAACCGGAATGTCCAAGAACCATGAATTTGAAGATATGAAATCGACCAACCGGCACTGGACCCACGTGGTGGATTATGGCCCACTCCTTTTCACAGAGAGGAGGTATGTGTCCCAGCAGTGGGAAAATTATAGGCTAGTTAGCTATGATAGTTTTTTTTATATTACAAAGTAATGAATGATACACATCGGCCGTATCGCATCTATTTACTAAACTCCTGTAGACTGTACCGGATCTCCGCAGAATCCGAAACCTGCTATCGTTTTCTATATCTTTCGAGTATATTCAAGGTTGCAAATCACAAACAAAGCGTAGAGAATTGATATGAACGATATGGAAATGTGCAAACAGCATATTGCGACGTAGAACGTTCTAGTGCATGTTGGCGGTGGTTCTGTTTCTTATCGACTAAAATATTAGGTACTTTTGTAATTTATTTTGGTACTGTTATTGAAAAAGAGGCGGGAGTTTTGTAACTGTTAAACTAATACCAAGTTCACATTATTCCAGTCCAGTAATCCAGTGAGTTAATCCAATCCAGTGCTAGACAGGATAATTTGAGTTATTCTAGTCTGATCCCCTGAACTAACCCCCCCCCCCTCTCCTCGACCCCCTGCTAGTTCTTCTTCTGTTTTAATATCTGTTTTATCTACTATAAACTTTCTAATTCCGGTCTAGGTATTGTGTTAAAGTTCCTATTACTTTTTAGACTACATAATAGTTTTACTTCTTTAAATTCGGCCATGAGAGCCAATCTTAACAGCGCCTTCGGCGCGGAAAATGTTATAGTGCATAAGTGTGTGCGCAGACACAGGTGCACTCTCTCTTCCCTCAGTTTCATAGTCCGATGAGACGGCAATCCAACACGACCGGAGAGAGATCAGGCGCAGGATCAACGGCTTAACGTGCGCACCGAGACACGGGGTATCACACCGCCAACTTCCAAACTCTGGGGTGTAACTAAGAAATTCCTTATAGAAAAACCTAATAACACTTTACCCGACCTGAGAATCGAACCCAGGACTGCTCAGCAGACGCGTTTACGACCACGAGACCAATGGGGTAGTTCTAGTACACTCTAGTAGACCACTGGGCAGTACCTGGGATGACCGAGTTAGGATTTGCTCGGGAGAAGAGTGTTCAGTAACCTTCCTCAAAATTTTAACACGGCAGAAGAGCTTTTTGCACATCTTTCGAGAGTATGTAGCGATATTCCATACACAACCTGAGGGGCAATTCTCGTAATTTTAAGAACGTTCACAGTCAGTCTCAATCTGTCAAAAACACCTCGAATTTCCCTACATTTTGACAAGTTTTTGACATTTGTTTGTCGCTAAGATGAGACTACGACTAGATTTTGAACGTTTTAAATTACGAGAACGCCTTCTGATACTCAGCATGCCACGCAGATGTAGAGACGCACAGAACACTAAACTCTAGAGACGTCGCGAATGCCTTGGGAAGTTCAAGAGACTACAAAAACATTGCTAGAATTTTTTTTATTTTTTTATTTAATTTTATCCGGGTCTTACATTTTTTTTGGTACTATTTTGATTTTCATAATTATTTTTTTACTTGAAACCCTTTTATTTACTTAATCAAACAATTAAAATCTGTATTAAATTACGCTTCTTTTGATATAAAATATGTTCCATAAAAAGTGTTCAGATAAAAATAATTACTATGAATACCCTAGTTCCCTAGACTTTGTTGGGTAGTGTATTTAAACCCTCATCAAAAGTACTTCAAATGTACAGAGGCCAACACATCAAGTTACCCCAATCTGTCAAATTTCTTGATAGATTTTCAACTTTACCACATAGGTATAAGGTTCATATTCAATTGGGAAAATTTTACAGATTGGGGTAGGTTGATGTGCTGGCCTCTGTACAAAATAATCTATCTAAAACACACAAGACTTCAAAACACCATATTACACGAAGTTTCATCAATAAAGTAATTACGTTCCCTCGTAGATTTTTATTTTAGTTTATGCAGAACCCGCCTCAACTTACTTTGGAGAAAGCTGCAGGTGTTCTGCCAAGTTTAGCATTTCTCTTTAAACTTGCCTTGACTATCCTCAGATAGTGTCTTCCTTGTGACAAGGTTAAGTACCTTTAAGATTTAGTGAATACCCCTGATTGGACGGTTGGGATTGGTCTTGATTTAGTTTTGAACTAATTGATAGAATTGTTTTGTTTTGAAATTGGTAATGCTCTTTCCGTTTGTGTAAGAGGTTTTAGACGTGCAGTAGGAGATCGACGGGGTCGGTTAGCATAGTTTTAATAAAAACTTTTAACAAAAAAAAAACAGTTATTTTGTTAAGTAAAAAGTTTTTATTTCTCGCTTTTTAGTGGATCTGTTTAAAACTTATCTAAGTTACAATAGCCTAATGTCAACTTGCTCGTCGCTTTTTACAAAATATTGCTTTTCCCTATGCAGGGACGTTAATTGTTGAGATCTCCTGGTACTTTACCATTAGCTCCATTTTACCTACTATTCGCATTGTGACGAGCATAAATTGAGTAATCGAATCGCAACCCGTGAAATACTTATTATTGAGTAGTTCCGGTGGTGATCTGTGGTCTTCATCATCAGTTCCGCTTCACCATCATAATTATGTTTTTAAATTTTCATGCCTTTTATTTTTCAATACTGCACGCCGCGGTGTAGAATATTGCAGTTTTAGGTCAGCGCCATCTCTTCACCGATAATGGAACTAATGTTTATGATTTCTGAAAAAGTGTGCTATGTACGTTATGTGTGTATGTGTACATCGTTTTTTTTTCCTGTAACCTTTACATAAACTTCTATCACATTAGAATAATTCCACTACAAATTCCACAAAATCTCCACTTTTGTTCTCTATCTTTATAGATCTCATAACTTCCGAGCTTCAGTGTGCGTGTCATCTTTACGCTGACGACTTACAGCTCTACTGTCAGGCAGGTGTTGACAGCTTATCCGATGCAGTCGAGGAGCTAAATCGGGATTTACGTGTTGTCAAAAACTGGTCTGATCGTTTTGGGGTGGCGGTTAACCCAACCAAGTATCAGGGAGGCATTATAGGGAGCCCCCATAGCTTGAGGAGGCTGAATGGTTTAACGGTGCCACCTGTTACGTTTGATGGCACAGTGCTTCCGTTTAGCTCTGACGTCAAGGATCTGGGTTTGCATGTTGACACTTGCCTCGACTGGCGTAAGCAGGTCGCGATTGTGAGCAAGAAGGTCACTGGAACGTTGCGGTCGCTCTATCGACTGAAAAATATTCTCCCAACACACATTAAGGCAATGCTTGTACAGTCCCTTATCTTCCCCATAATTGACTATGGTGATGTGTGCTACTATGACCTGAATGCAGATCTCCTCAATAAACTTGACAGACTTCTTAATAGCTGCATTCGATTCGTTTTCAATCTCCGTAAGTATGATCATGTATCCGCACATCGGTCGCTTTTAAAGTGGTTACCTATTCGGCAGCTCAGAGCATTGAGGGCTTTGACAACCCTGTTTTCTCTCCTTCACAAACCTACTTCTCCTTCTTATCTGACTTCTCTTTGTCAATATTTATGCTCTGCACACAGCAAGAATCTTCGGTCAGAAAACAATCGTCTTCTTCGTTGTCCATCTTATCGCTCTGGTTTTATAAAGTCTTCTTTCTTTGTCCAAGCGGTTTTCCTTTGGAATGCGCTCCCTCAGAATATCAGGACGGTAACCAATCAGTTCACATTTAAAGTGAAAGCTCGAGAACACATACACAAGAAGTTGGCAGATTCGTCTCAGATTTAAGTTGTTGCAGGTTTTCTTGTTTATCTTTCATAAGTTTTTTTCTGTTTTCTATTTTGTTGTATGTGTGTATATATGTATTTATTCTTATAATTTAGTTATAAATATTTAGTTGTTTTCTGTTATTGCACCTACTCTGTATTGTCTCTGCATCACCCTAAGGTAGACTGGTAGAAAATGCTCAAGGCATTAAGTCCACCTTTGTAAATTTTTTTTACTTGTGCATAAAGTTTTAATAAATAAATAATTTCAGATTTTTTTCTATGCAAACTTCTGAGATAAGGGGATGGAACGGTATTTTTTTTTACATTTTTCATCAAAAGTCGAAAATTATAGGGCCAAAAAAAGATAAAGTGTTTGAGAATATGCAAACTGTCTCTTTCTTTTGTGATTGGGGACATGCCCTAGTAGCTTCACTTCGATTTTTTCAGACCCCCTTTTCAGTCTGTGTTGCAAAAAAAAAATGTTTTTATTTCTTTCTTATTTGCAAAATAGTTGGGCACGAGATATCCAGCTGTGACAGACGGACAGACAGACAGACCGTACGGAACCCTAAAAATACCCAAATCGCTATAGGTGTGCCTATAATATTTGAAGAGTTCCTTCGATTTCTCCAGCATCCCATCATCAAATCCTGACCTGATGACAATGGGACCAATCTGAAAGTATTTCCTTTTAAATAAAAACAGAATTTTTCAAATTGGCTTATAAATAACGGAGTTCTGACGTAACACACAACACAAAAAAAAGAACAAAAATCAACCGAATTGATAACCTCCTCCTTTTTGTGAAGTCTGTTAAAAATAAAGAAAAGGTAATTTTTATTAACTTTTATTGGAAAATCTTCGGTAAAATGTGGTTGGGGCAGTTTTAATTACAATGACGTTGTAGCAGATTTTACAAAAATAATGTTTTTGTTTTCTTCTTGCTTAAAACAAGAATGGGAAGAACGTCTCAATGACGATTATTTCCAACAAATTATATTATCATGCACTCTTTAGGTAAAGCTCACAGTTTCGGTTACCAGTTTCTACTTTAAATGATTGGTCTTTTATGTGGTTGGTATGGCAAAACAATAAAACACTCAGAACCTTGACAGGCTGCACCTTCGTTGGGGACTATCAAATAAATAAATCCGTATTTGTTTACATTTATCAAATATTTATCGTACATACGTAATTGATAAAGTACGGTGGTCTTTCTATTTATGTAGATAGCAATTTTGGAAATATCGATAACGCGATATTTAACAAGATTATCAACACACATTTTGACAGTATCTATTTAGCTATAATCAAACTGTCACTATCATAACATGATAAAGTTATGTTTGAAGTTCATGTTGCAGTAAAGATCGGAACTATATTTTTGTTTAATTTTCTTTTTAGAAGGTGTATTGGGCGACGTCGGGAGAATTCGCTGGAGGACGCGCTTTCGCGCGCGCACGCGATTCGCACGCGAGAAGCACGGGACCGTTAGATATGGCGATGGTTGGCGAATTCTTTAAACAAGTGAGCAACGAATTTTTTATATATATTTAATGTCAAAATGAGAAAAATTTTAAAGTGTCAATATGAGCCGCTTGAATGAATAATTCATGTAGAAATACTTCACGTTTGTAAGCAATTTCGATGGCTGTTACAAAATGCAATGCTGTAACAAAATGCACGCTTCCCCAAACATAAGATCAAGAGCTATATAAAAGTAGGTAGGTACTAACATTACCTACACATTACCGTTTACATTGTTGACTTGAGTGAGTTCAACCTTGTTTAATTCGCAACTACATAAACACTACATATTTAAATTAATCTGTTATAGAAGCTATGTTGGCAATGACTATGCAGTTTATTACCTATTTAATAAAATGGGTTTCTTTATCTTGTTACGCTATTCGACCTAACATAGCTGTAACGTGTTCTCAAGTAGAAATAATTTCGAAATACCAATATCAACAGTGATAGCTGACATTTTGCATCTAACCGGTTTGGCAAAATAGAATTTGGTATATAAACAAAGAACAATTCCCTCCTTCCGACAGTTATATTCTTTTAGTCACTCACACACGATGAAGTAAGTTTTTTTTAAATACATTTTTATTATCTATATGGATAGCTAAACAGGGTGGCAGGGACGTTGATGCACAACCTGCGGGGCAATTCGGTAACACATTATCAATCGGAATCGGTTTCATTTTGATAGTCCAATAACATTCATTGTGTTATTTACGTGTTCAGCAGGCAAATTTTTCGAACTTATGAAGCAATGGATTAGCAATGCGCAGTTTCCCTGGATTCAGTACATGATTCTGGTCCCTTTTTTTTTATTTGAGTATGGGAAATCGTCAAATGACCGCTCCCGCCCTGGGTGGAGCGGAATGAGTGTCAGACTCTTACTGACCAAAACCCATCCGATCCGTGTTCTTTCCTTAGCTCTTTATGTTCCGGGGTAGCGGTAACCCTTTCGGAAAATCCTGCTGCCCCGGCAGACTTGGGCCCTGACGGGCCCCTCATTTGATGCTAACATCTCTTTGAGGCGCGCGTGGAACACGCCAGGTCCAGCACGGGCCTGGTCCTGATCCGATCAGGCGAGCAGGCGGCAAGCTACCCATTACTCGCCGTCCGCAGGCCCGCGCCTACAGTGGCCGGGAGTCGTCACGCGGCTCCCGACGCCCGCTGCATGCCCACCCCGACCTCCTTCGCTAGCATGACTGCTTCATCTGGACCCCCTGCGTTGAAATTTTTCGGCGGCTTATAATCGTGTATCCATGACAACCCGACCATCCTGTATAATTTTATAAATATTTTACATGTTCTAACTTCAGATCCGTCTGATCTGATCAATATGTGTACCTACTGTGAGTGGCTGATTTTACGGCCTCAACGTCGATCTGCTATGACAGTTGAAACGATTATTTACTATTAGAATCAAACCGTTGAAATTAAACAGTGTAATTTTTTCTTGTATGTGCGTATCCAAGATCTATTACGGAGTCGTTTTATTCGTTCAGATTCATGTCTCGACCGGTTGCCTTAACGTCAGATTCCGAACTTGTATCCAAACTGTGTTTATTAAATGAAGCTGATACAATAATATCGGCTGCTTACTTTTCTACGAGGGGTTTACCTACCAGTCCGAAATCCTTCAAATATTGAATACCGTTTAATATTTATTTGCTTGTACCTACCCAGGGTGGTGTCCCTACATTGAAACGCAAACTGTAACCTACCGTAACCATAAATTCAGCACATGATTCTAGAAGTTTTACTTTGTTTTCAAAAAATATCGGCTGTTTCATAGAAAAGTGCAATACCAACGCTGCTGCTGATTGCAAGTACACATATTGATCAGATTAGACGGATCTGAAGTTAGAACTCACCATGTTCAATATTTATAAAATTACTAGCAGCACCCCGCGGGAATATCGGAAATATCGGGATAAAAAGTATTTTATGTGTTAATCCTGGTTATAAACTATCTGTATCTTCACAAACTTTCACATCTATAATATTTAGTAGGAAGTAGGATACCGTTACAGGGTGGTCGGGTTGTCAGGGATACAATATGATTCTGAACCTCCCGCCGTTAAATTTTTTTAACACATAGGGTTCAAAATCATGTTTTGAACCCATGGTAATAGGTTGCGCGTCCATGTCCCAGTCACCCTGTATGTGGGTTACGTAAACTCTTCTATAACATATTATTTGTATACACACCAGGGTAATAAATAGAATTGTATGTTATCTAATCACCTAGGTATACCAGTATTAAAATATTAAATAAACATACCTTTGATAAAATTTATTCGCGACGATGCTTCCATATGAACTAATTGTAGTTCAACGCTCTTCTCTAACGCAGTGTTATGGTATTCAACAGACCTTTGTACCAGATATTAACAGCAGTGATTGCAGTAACTCTGGTTACTGCTAGCAAAGAAGATAGTTCAAAATCAGAAATGAGAAAATTACCTGATGGACTGCAGATTGGCGTGGCAACCGCTGCATTCCAAATTGAGGGCGGTTGGAATGCATCAGGTAGATTAGAATAGTTACTCACATCTTAAATAATCCGTCTTGAATTTGTTGTGATGTTTGTCCTTCAATCTTTACACAAAGAGATGCGTCGAACATGTAGGCACACGGGAAAACGTTATGAGCTGTGTGTTCGAATGTTATGAGAGTAAGAGGCCATTGTCTTGCCGGAGGTTTCAATAATTCCCTATATTTTTACTGTTTCAGACAAATCTCCAAGCATCTGGGACACCTTCGGTCGTACCCCAGGTCTAATAAAAGATGGTACAGATGGAAATGACACTTGCAAATCCTACGAGTATTATCAGCGAGACATAAAAATGCTCAAATTTCTGGGGGTCAATTTCTACAGATTTTCCATTTCATGGCCAAGAGTTCTGCCAAGTGGATTCGCAAATAAAATTAGCCAAGATGGTATTGGATATTACAGTAATTTGGTTGATGAATTGTTGGCGAATGGTATTGAGCCAGTGGTCACAATCTATCATTGGGACTTGCCACAAAGTTTGCAAGATTTAGGAGGTTGGGCCAACCCTCTTATTGTTGGCTGGTTTGAAGACTATGCCCGTGTGTTGTACGATGCCTTAGGTGATCGAGTAAAAACCTGGATAACTTTGAATGAACCGAAACAATTTTTGATAATTGGATACGGAACAAACAGGTTTGCTCCTAATATTATTTCACCTGGAATTGGAGACTACATTGCTGTAAAGAACGCGCTGTTGGCGCATGCTAGGGCATGGCATCTGTACGATAAAGAATATAGAGAAAAGCAGAAAGGTAAATTACTTCTTATTATATTTATCTAACGTATATGTCCAAACAAATCTTGCCGATAAAACAAGATTCCAGACGTGTTCTCGCTCTGGGGTCTCTGGATATTTGTATGGATATGCGGTGTACCGAAATTGATAATTAATAACAAGATCTTATTTTTTTTGTTTCTAGGCACTTGTAGTATAACGCTAGCGACAGATTTCCGTGAAGGCGCCACGGATTCTCCCGCAGACATAGAAACTGGCAACGTGGTGATGGACTTCGAAGTCGGTTTCTACAGTCACCCGATATTCTCGTCTACTGGTGGATACCCTGAGAGGATGGTGAAACGTGTTGCAGAAAAGAGTGCTGAGCAGGGTTTTCCCAGAAGTCGGCTACCAGAGTTGACACAGGAGGAAATCGAGTTCATAAAAGGTCAGTGCCATTGTCAGTACCATTGACTTTACGCATACTCAAACTAGAATGCGGTTGATAGATGGCCACAAGACATCAATCATCTAGGCGCTGATAAATGATTAATGATTTTATTTTGTAAGTAGTTTTGTACAAACACTTTTACACGTCAATCATATTTTTTATAAAACTAGATGAGGTCGGCGTTTTCTATCTAACTACTCTGAGAAGAAAGGCCGAAACAAACACAGAGGTCACAGTCTCTTTTAAAGTCCGGACATAATCTTGGTCAGGTTATATGAAGAGCATGTAGATCGTTGTATGAAATGGTATTTTGAGGAAAGAACCACACAGATTGAGAGGACCTGTTCGGTTAGTGCACGCATTTGTCAGAAATCGTGCAGCTCAATTCAAAACTTAAGGAGCTCAACGATTATATAACGCTGAATAACTATGCCGATTGATCTCAGTCTATTTGCACTTTAAGCCAAAAACATGCATAAGGCAAAGCATCAAAAGTTAATCTATCTAGAACCCTGACATTTTCGGATAGTGACAAAGTGCATTTGGAACTTGAACTCACTCCCACTTGTTTAGCCAAATGTGCAGCCGTACAGTTCAAATATTATGTTTTCGTCTGTATTAGTTTAGGCACTGGTGTTTTGAAGCTATCCCGTATATCGACTTCATTTAGGAGATTTTCAATTTGTTAGTACCTTCATTGAACTATATCTAAATATTACAGGTAGCAGTGACTTCTACGGGTTCAACCACTATTCTACTAAGTTCTATACAACGGAAAAATATACGAAGGGATTATTCGCGGTTCCTTCGTATGACGATGATATCGGGGCAGTAGGTGATTACGGGGGTTATGATCCGGCGCCCGTGATACATACTACTGTAAGTTTTAGATTAACAGCTAATCGAATGACTTTCATCTATCTTAACCTAACAATGCTTGTTAATATAGAATTACACGACATGATCAGTAAACAAAATGCAGTTCGTAGCTACTATCTTCCACGCCATACTATCTTCCATTTCTTGGGTCGGATTCGGCTTTCAGTAAAATCAATCTCCACAACCCAGTTAGATACTGGCCAATACTGATATTCTGGGGTGAGACGAGTTGTCAGACTTTTAGGTTTATGTCCACTCTTTCAACAGTCAGCTGATTTTTCTTATGACAAGGACCGACAGTTTACAGTGCTTTTCAAAAGAAACCCAAATATTTTGAAGCAGATATAGAATATTGTATTGGTTTAAAAAAGAATCCGTACAACACGTAAAAAAAAAATTTATGAACTTTCAGAAAATCCCCAACGGCATCAGAAAAGCTCTGAACTGGGTGAAAGATTCATACAACAACCCGCCAGTTATGATCACAGAGAATGGATATGGTACTTTTGGCGGGAACGATGACTTTGACAGAATTGATTTCTACAAAGCGTATTTGAACGCCGTATTGGATGCCATCGAAGTAGACGGCTGTAACGTCGTTACGTACACCGCATGGAGTCTTATGGATAACTTTGAATGGGATTCTGGACTGAAGTAAGTAGTCATCATGCCGAGATTAATAAATATTACTTAGCTTGTACTTCGAATTGCCATTATTCCTGCCACTATTGGACAACTGACAAACAACAAGAGCAAGACAGAGACGGCAACATACCAAATTACGTATATTAAAAATGACAGAAATCGATTAAGGAAACGATTCTGAAGAAACTACTTTCATAATATGAATTCATTCAATTACACATTGAATAAACTTAAGTAGCAGTGGGCCGGAAACATTGCTCGTAGAAAAGAAGGCTAATGGAGCTGAAAACTTCGCGAGTAGAGACCGCGTACCAAAAGACGAGCATGGAAAGGCCCCCATAAGCTCTCAGCTCAAGTTCAAAGTGTTACCACTGAAGTGCGTACTATATGAATTCTCGATTTATTTTGGTCTGATCCCCTAAGCCCCGCCCTCCACCCCCCTCCTCGATCCCCTGCTAGTTCTTCTTCCAACTACTATATTATTTATTCATTTATTTTCAGGGCTAAGTTCTCAACTACTATAATATTTATTCATTTATTTACAGGGCTAAATTCGGTCTTTTCGAAGTCGACTACGAAGATGATAAGAGGACCCGCAAAGCAAGATTATCAGCTCTATGGTTCAGAAATCTAATAGCCAATAGGACTTTAGACCCTGCTGATGTTCCAAAGTTTGAAGAAATTGAGTTTTAGTGTAAATATAAAATAAAAGGACTGTCTTATAACTTGCTTGTATCTTGTGGCTCTAAATAAAACAATAAAAAAGATTTATGTTATAGAAAATGATGCTAAATTGGTCACATTGGTTGTATAATTTATACTAACTAAGTAATTATTTTATTCTGTTACCAAATCTTTAGACCCATCGTCCTTTTGAAAGAGAGGGTCGCTCAAGATAAGACAGAGACGAAATTCTACGAGGTCAAACTTTTTCCTAAAAACTCTACACACCACAAGGCCGCGAGGTACTCGTATAGGTTATCTACATCTACATTTTTATAACATCCTCTTTATCCTAGGTACCCTTTTTCTCTCTCGTGTCAATGTGTACATGAGTCTGTGGGTTCCTTTCTTGTGTTAGATTTGGGAAATTGTCAGCGACTGTACCCCTCATTACACTAAGCCTTCTTTTGTATCAGCTCGGTTCCCTTACAAGGCATATTTTGCGTTTCAGTTGTCATAAATAGAAAGATCTTTCTTCTCGAATGTTCATGAATATTTTTTGTAGGTAGTGCTATTTTCAAGGATTGAGTTTGAATAGACCTATTATAGTTTGACAAATATTATACTTGTTTCATTTAGAGGATAATGATAAGATCTAGACTTTTATAATTGACAATTTAAATGTGTTTATTATCTTTGGTTATTTTCCTTTTATACATACTTACATACATGAACTCACGCCTTCGGTAGGAAGAAATTACAGAACGTCACCTGCTACGATCCTTACAAACTCCTTTTGCCTCGTTTACGTTCATACATCTGTAATGCTATTCTGTAAAAATCTCGTCGTGATAACTCAGGTGAAGTGAGCTTAAAGTCAGTTGTCATTAGTGTCAATCCCTAGAATAAGATGGAATGATGGCTCACTTCACCTAACTTCTCACGGTGAGATTCTAACAGAATCGACCGTCTGGTCATACACGCACGTCCCGGATATTTTCCTTTTAATGAAGAAAATTATATCTTTTGTGAGTACCTATTATTCATTTATTTATGTAATATTGTGTTTATTGTTTTTGTGTGTCTATTATTTATGTATATTACTATTAATCAACGTGTTTCTAAATATAGGATAAACCGATAGATAGGATTAACAACCACTCTCTCACTCACTCCCATTAGATTACAAGATACCTACGTAAATGATAAGTCCTCTTCTCCAAATATCTTTCTTTTGCTGTGCCCGACAGGTTCCATGATTGTTTTTTTTGGCAAAAATGTACCACCTAAGCCTACATTGTGGAATGCAATAAAGAATTGAGTATTGAGTATTTGAACTACATAGTTCAGAAAAACGACCTGAGTCTATCTTTCATTTAAGGCGCAGATATACGACTTCTAATGATTTTAAATTCAACATCACGTCTAATCGACCGGACTGATTTCTTTGAAAAAAATAAATGTTATACTAGACCATTTGCGTCGTAATTTGATATGTGAATATTTACAATTATATTTTTTTAACATAGTGTAATTAATATGTAAAGTAATGTCTACCGCGGACATAAAAACGATAATCACGCAAACACTATCTTGTGTATTTTCATAAAATTTTCACCATATAAAAGACAATTTAATTCCCCAAATTTTAGTATACGGTTTTTATTTGTTTGGTGTTTGATAAATCAACAATAGATGATTGTTTCATATTTTGCAATAAATTACCAGCGTTGTGTCATCGCGCATCTCTTTCTTTTCTATGCAGTCCGATAGTGACCGCGCTTTAGGTCATGTAGTCGCCTTAAGCTTAGAGAATCACTTAAAAAACTCTACACATTTAATTCCATTATGAAACTTTGGGGCATATCACATAAATCAACGAAAAAATCAAGTGAATAAAATTTTCTAATGCCAACTTTTATTACATTATCATATCAGTCCTCAAAGAAAAATGATCCGTAGAACAAACATTTCCTTCAACAAAAATCTTATACAAACATCCATAACGAATTCCATCCGACTATAATCCCTCTGCTATTTCAAACGACGCCCGTGGGAAGCCATTTCAGTACAGCCCTATTCACTCGGAACAAAGCTCGACAAAATAGATCCAGAAAGAAAAACATCGGAACACAGCTCACCTACTCGGTTATAAAGTTTTCCGAATTCGTCAACCCTAGTTGTGATTCGGGGCAGGGGTGCCCACAATGCGGTGTGTTTGCAATAAAAGAGTGGACGCTATATTTGGCGCCGCCGTCGAGCTATAGAGCTGTTGGTGCTATAGAAGTGACGTCGGAGCTGATTTGGGGGCAGAAATACTGACCAATTTTGTAAAGGTCCTTAAGTTGAAAGGTGATATGTATTTGTAGATTTTGAATAGAAAGTCAAATTACCTTATCATACAACTATTTATACCTATGTATGTTGCAATAATACTGCCTTACGAAGGCAGAATTTTGTCTGTCAAGGCTTATATCCTATTCACGAGGAGAGGATTGGGTAATCAGGAAGCCATGCATGCCCCGGTTAATGTCTAGGGAATACACAACAATGGGAAATACTTATTGCAACTATGTCTTGTCACTCTTTACGCCTGGAGACTTTCATTTAGGTAGTTATTAAGTTCTATTTAAGTTTTTATCATTTTGATTCTGCTTAAGTGTAGTTTTCAATGTTTTTGTTGGTATATTGTCGTGTGCTAGCTGACATATATTATGACAAATAATTTAATGAATGTATTATGTTTCGTAATGCTAATTACTTATTGTTAGTAGAATTTATGTAAATTATAACGTAATCAAGTTAACAAAGTGGTCACAAAGCTCTTCACAGATTACTCAAAGTATTTATAGCTAGCTAGAGTCAGATAAAAGTCAGTCATTTGAAAAAGGTCAGAAAAGTCCCCTGTGAAAAAACAGCTCTTGCATTAAAGGCAGCTAAATATCATCAACATAGCTTATTCGATTTTCCTCTCACATCAAGAAGGAATGTTTGGAATTCATTAGCCGCATATTTTTGTGTCAACCTTAGTTATGGTTCAGGGAGTGCGGTGTCGCAATCCCGACGGAAATTCTGCGACGGTTTTCTAAGGTCTGCAAGAATTTGATAAAATTATTATTAGTTGCTGGTTTTCTTCAAATCTTTTCGTTATGGTGGCGTTGTTTATCAGTTGGTATATATTTCATGGGAAGGTAATTAATTACCTACCTATTATTGATTACAACTGTAAGAGAGCAGTGATGATCCAGTATTAACAGCCCCGACTTACGTGTCTAAGGTCTCGGGTTCAAACCCAGGCAGGCACAATACTTTGTGTAATTTATTTCATCGACACTGCTCTCAAAATGGTGAAGGAAAATATCGTGAGGAAACTGGCATGTTCTAGAACCAAAAAATCGAAGGCTTATGATATCCCCAACCTGCACTGAGCCCGCGTGGTGGATTATGGCCTGCTCTCTTTCACAGAGGAGGCCTGTGTCCCAGCAGTGGGAATATTATAGGCTGATTATGCTATTGTTGGTTTTGGAGAGTAACTTATAAATTGTCAGTTCATAGCAGCATATCTTGGTTGTGGTAATGAGAACACAGTGCAATTGCGAACACCAATTCGTTGGCCAAATATATTCGATAGCCTCTGCGATTATAACAATAATGTTATAGTCTTTATTCATAATCTATTAATTTCACAAGATTAAACTGTGATTGTGATTTTTTTGTACGCGTACGACCATTATACTGATTATGACAGGACATCCTTTAGATGGTCACTATAAAACTTCTTCATTAATACATTGTGTCTGAGTTTGTTAAAAGAAGTCGTATCTTTACGTTACGATTGCTGAGTTAACAGCCTTACCTGGGTATTTAGGACGATGGTAAAATCATTATTCCTCAATGTCGAGTCTAAATCACATCAGAGGGGCAATTCTCGTAATTTTAAGAACGTTCACAGTCTGATCTCAGTCTCAATCTGTCAAAAATACCTCTAATTTCCCTACATTTTGACAAGTTTTTGACATTTGTTTGTCGCCGAGATGAGACTGCGACTAGATTTTGAACGTTTTAAATTACGAGAATTAGCCTTCTGATCTACTTACCAGCGGCATTGAGAAGAGAGATTGTTGCAATATTGCAAACTGTGCATTTCAACGGTAGCTCGGGCCGGTGTTGCGAGTTCGTTCATTTTCGTACTCATATTGCTAAAAATGGCAGCATTGGACCCATTTGCGTTTAATATTAAGCTTCCGTTTTGAAACCGGTCTTTGGGGAAAACACGGCGTCTGGCTAATTGATGACGACGGACCTGGGTTCCTATATTTATACTATATCATGATCTTCTACCTTTACTAAAGCGTTTATTTGAAGAGAGTTTCTCAACCGACAAGAAGCGAGAATGTAGTACAGGGTCTTAGCATTATGCTGAGCGATGGCCGTGTGGATGCGACGCATTTATTTTCCCCCAAATTGTTATTTTTTGTTTGTGTTCTTTCTCTGCGTCATGTTTACCGCAACGTATTTTCCTTCTTTCTTTATGTAATGCAATACTCGTAAGCGCGAAATGTCAATCGCTTTATTCGTATCGCAATCATGATGTTTTTACACTAATTGTGTAAACGAGACATTAAGTTCTGAAGCTACTGAGGTGCTTTATATTTTAAAGACCCTTTACAAGTACTTAGCTGAGCAGGGGTGATCCAGTGGTAATGACCGCGACTTACGAGTCGTAGGTTCGAACCCAGACCGGTGAGATAATTTACATAAAGTGAATTTGTGTAAATTATCTCATCACCACTGCTCTGAAAGCGGTGAAGGAAAACATCGTGAGGAAACTGGCATTTCCTAGAACCAAAACTTCGAGATTATCAGCATTGGGAACAATACAGGCTGATTATATTATGTTAAAAGTACCTAACACAGGTACCTACCTACATACGTGCACCTTGGGCTGTCACATTTACGTTACCGTACAAATTGTTCCATTTCTTCGTCAAACATCTGTTACAATGTCAACATCCTGCTAAACGGTGTAAAACTGAGGCACATTAGTCAGAATGTGAACATATTGTTATGTACTCATGTCGTCAAATGTTTCAGTATGTTCTCGTTTCCTTTAAATAATTGCCTGTTGACAGACTAAAGACTTGAACGAAAATGTTTTCAATGAAAATGGTGCTTGTCGCTTTATTTCTTTCCGTTGTCTCTCTGACTTATAAATGGCTTTGGAAGAGGTCCATAAATTATATTGGTAAAGTATAATTCAGTTAGTAATATCTTTCACGCAATTCATCCATTTGAGTCCGCCTCTTTTCTGATAGCTATCCACATTCATATTTGTAACTTTTCTTGTGTAAGCCCTTCATTCTTTTGCACCACATAATATGTGGCAGGATACTCTTCCCCTCCTATTTGCTATCTATCAACAAAATAGCATCTCCTTGCAGGGTGTTACCTTCCGTGGTCAACTTGGAAGTCCCTAAACCGTCTCCAAAAACAAGTGGGAGGACGTAACTCCAACCTGGTAATGTGGGGCGACCTCAATGGAACGGCAGTGGGTTGTGGCTGTGAAGCTATGTCACAAACCATGTTCAACCTGCTACCCTGCCCTCTGTGTCCCAAAACGTGTAGTCAAAATGACCTCTGCGTTGCCAGCGACGACGCCGTAGAAGTGGCGAAGTTTTGGCCCAACAAGATCTAAAATACAGTTGTGCCAGCGACATGAAGAAGAAGACTTAAACACAACCGATCACATACATACTACGACAATCGATTAGGGTATTTTTAACATATTTTGAGATTTTTGTACAATATATTGTGCCCCACACTGAACAAAAATCGCTGCAAACTGCTTAATGACTCTGCTTATATCTAAAGTTACGTTCCCCGGAAACAATATCGCGCCGCCGTTTGGCGTCCTATTAAAAACCGTTCAGGCCGCAATCACAAAATAAATACGTACAGAAGGTCGGTCCAAAAAGTATGCAAGAAGAGTATAGTCTGTTTCAAAAGTATCTGATGGGAACGTACCTGTGGATGCCAAATTGTAGTGCTTCTTGCAAATTGACTGCTTAGATTTAATTATTTGAATCCACATAAAGCCGAAATTTTAAAATGTAATTTTTTTCTTCGATGATTTTTTAATTGCTGTTTGATAATGTTATTCCAACAATGTGGAAGCATTCTGATGAATGTGTTACTGATTTCTTTTAGTGAGCTTGCGTTAGAATTTAACCTGAACTGAGTTTGTTTACACTTTCATCAGTACCTTGTGTGACAGACTACATGTAGACGCGTACGTACGGTCTCAGTCTATCTCAGTTGAATGCCAGTCGCAAGTGCACTTGCGCTCGCTGTACGTGAACCGTACATTTGTTTTTGTTGTTTGGAGCTGAACTTCTGTACCTGTATATTCTGTGCCCAAATGTTCCCGACTCATTTGCATACGCCCCAGCTCACCGAATTTAATACCTTGCGGGAGTACCGAAAGAATGGCTGTTCTTAAATCTAAGGAATTTGAATAAAGTTTGTTTTGATACTCTTATAAGTAACAGGTTGCTTTTCCTGAGGGAAAATGAATATTGTTTCACTTTTGCAGATAGCGAAAAAAAAAAATTGTTTCACCGACTAAATTATTAGTGAGAACATTTACCTAAGATAATACGAAAAAATTAAATAAAAATACGTTAGGACAAAGTACTAACACCTGATTGTCACCTATTAAATCTTATAATTATGTTGTTTTGTATAATTTTAGTATGTGATCACAGAGACTGTATCTACTTTTAATATATTTTTCTATACATTTCTCAATATGTAAGTGAACCGTAATGTTCTTTTTTTTGAGAAATAAATGTCTTTAAACCGAAGATAACTTGTTGCCTGGGAAACGCAACAAAGGATGCATTCCTACCGAATAGTGCTATAATTATTATTAGTTAGCCAATCACATATTTTATGAAGCTCGAGATCTTCAATGAAGCACACGGTTAGTGACCCTGTGACAATTTTGAAATAAATACGTGTCCCAAAATTCAACGATAAGCGGGGGTGGACTTGATCATGACTACCTACACGAGAAAAAAAAAATTTCTTATTTTTTTGGTAAATACTAAGTGGACTGTAAGTAAAGATTTTTTTGTGAAAACGACAGGTATTCTCGGATTTTAAGGGTTGTGGTGGATAGCAGTGCTACTTATGTTGCCTATACAAAAAAAAACAGAAATATTTGAAAAACTGTGAAAAAATTTGATTTTTTATTTTCATTATTTTTTCTCGAGTAGTCATGAGCAGGTCCACCCTCTGGTTCCCGCTTATCGTTGAATTATGTGACACATTGTATTAATATTTTTTTTTATTGCTAAATGGGCCTCTTGACCTCAATCACGCTTGATGCAAAGCGATGGATGAGGATCCATCGGGAAAGTTTTATCCTGAATTTCCGATAAAAACAAAGTCATTCTTCAGCTTATCCGATATTTCCAGTCCTCATTGATAAAGCTAAATAGCTGACTGATTGGCTAGAATATACTAAATGACACATTTTTGTTCATTATAGGTTTATTTAGAATCTCCAACATAAAGTATTAAGTAGGCATACATACTCCTTCACTTATAGGACACCATTGCATCCACAATAAATGGTTATTAATAAATTATTGTAAACACAAAGCATACAAAATCACTTACGCTTGAAGTAAGCACTCCCTGAGGTGTTACGTAACCATACTTAATACCTCCCCAGGCGTCTATTACGTAGATCACCTCGTAAACAAAGTAACCAACATTGTAAACAAATAAAATCGTTGATTAATATGCAAAATCTAAATACAGCCTCATTTAAATAAGCATTAGAACGCTCCGATAACTTTCCAACGTAATAAAATATTCTTAATGAGAATCGGTAACGCTTTAAAGCTATTGATACCGTATTGATAGGTACTTACTGAGAACGTTTTGATAACAGATATAGCTAAGTAAGTATATAGGAATTGCTACTTAATTTTCAGTAGACACAGTAGGTACATGTGGGAAATTGGTTTATTCGAAACGGTACTGTGTTAGTTCATAATTATAAAATGTACGAAAGTTATGTCGCATCGCTCACTACAAGCTGGTCGCAATGCGATTTTAGTATTAGCCCACGTTCGCGCGGAGATAAAAATATCGCTGCGGAATTTTATCGTGCACTGGATTTTTCACTCTCGGTGTTAAGCTGAACATAGAGAATCCAACAGAGCGCATTCTAGCGCGTCAAAAAAACTCTCAGATGGATTTTCAATTCTCGACCCTAAGCAAAAAAAAAAAGGCGAGGAAAAATGGCGCCCGTGTGAACCTGAGCATAGAGTGCGATGGACGAGAATAGATGATGCGCGCGCGTGTCGCTTGGCGGAAGTTTCATCGGTCGAGGCCGTGAACTAGGCCCTAAGACAAAACAATTGCATAACACTAATCAAATTACAGAACTTCTCGCTGTCTCCGTGGCCACTCCAACTGTTTGTTTGCTAACTCAATATAATGCACCGCACCTGCATACGACTGTAACTATGTCCTACTATTTTTTTTTTTTTTTAACAATGGCATCTCGCAGTTCATCCTTTATGAGGATGGCTACTGCTTAACCGGACTTTCCTGTGGATGCCTCGAATTAAGGCCTCCAGCCAGGGCAAACAATAACTTAAAAACTAAGCGACAGCGCTAAGGGCAACCCCCTGCGGGGTTCGGACCTCGGCTAAGGGCGTTGCTGGAAGAGGACAGCAAGGGACAGGCTGGATCGGTATTATTATTAGTGTTTAGGGGCGAATTTAAAACTACAGGCTCAGCTGCGCGGGCTGGCTCGAGCTAGGGTCGGGGCGGGTATGTCCTACTGTACTAGTACAGTGAAGTATATAGTATTCAGTGATATATATTTATAGTGGTAGTGTACCAATTAAGGCGCCAGTCTAGTCCGCGAATTCAACAAATTTTTTTTTTTTTTTCTGTACCTTAAATATGTATTTCATAGTACAGCAGTGAGAGAGCAGTAGTGACCCAGTGGTAATAGCCGATTTATGAGTTGTAGGTCGTGTGGTCGAAGCAGACAGGCGCTTTAGGTACTTTTAATGAATTATTTCATCGACTTACCAACTGAATTTCGACATACCGTTATACGACAAGATTATCATCACTGCTCTCAAAACGCTGAAGGAAAACATCGTAATAAAACCGGCATGTCCTAGAACCAAAAATTCGAAGATAAGTGACATCTACCAACCACACTGGAACCGTGTGGTAGATTACAGCCTACTCCCCTTTCGAAGAAAGGATTCCTGTGTCCCAGCAGTGGGAACATTATAGGCTGATTATACAATTCATACAACTAAGTACTCGTAGGTACCTATCTTATTTTATATTACTCTACTGATTAAAAATTTCATGAACGCATTTACGGCTAATTTAAACTTAAGAAATAATTGTATTGCTATTTCTATTTCTAATGATGATAATTTTGTAAACACGTAGGTAATTGTTTCGGTCGTGAATCATATCTATCTACCTAGGTCCTAAGGGGATGCTCTAAGGCTACCTCAGTGCATCCCCCTTAGGGCCGGCACATTATCAACGTAGCTTGCCTAGAAAATAAATAATTTGAGACGTTGTTAGTTCGAAGTTTATTTATTTTCAACTTTATTTCAACAGTAGTAAGGTCGATATTTGTTTTGCAGTGACGAATTCGCTGCGGCTCGCCAAAACTGCGCCGGCTGTGATTTTTTTAGTAATCGGACTTCTAATAGAAGAATGGTTAAAATAAGGAAAATGCTTGGATCAGTCGGGTCAAGAATGTGGCCTAGAAAATTTACCCATTAGTTTTTAATTTCAATCCATTTTTAGGTTCAGATTTATGCAGGTTTCCACCTTTACGAAGAAAAAATAAAAAGGCTTACAGTAAAAATCAAGCATATCTAAATTTATCCATCCACCACAATTACTATCCCCTTTTTCTTTGCCGTTAATTTTCAGCACAAAACCACATGTAAGCAGCGGCGCTTTCATGTTTCAGCTTTGAATCTAATTTAGAGACTACCTGTAGCCTGTAGCTACAATCTGGATCCTCAAGGGGCTTTAAAACAAACGCGAGCAGGTGAGGTTGCGGACTTAAATAAATTGTCACGCGCCATTACAAGAAACAATCTCCACTGGGTAATTATTTGACCCGAAGTCAGTGTTCGCTAGACTAGTATTTTCAGGTTTTAAAATTCATTTCCAAACTTTCTGTCGTATGTCATTTGTTAAATTAATCTGCTTCAAACGCTCCAAACAAGAAATGCACCTGTTGATACATTATTAAAGTTACAATTAGATACACAGGCCGGTAGGGGCAGGGTGTCGGTTGTTAAAAATAAAACGCTGTAGTAGGTAGGTAAATTTTGACCGCGTATTGCACTTTTCTATGAAACAGCAATTTTTTTTAACCATCGAAATATATCTATTCTAGGGGGTGTTGAATTATCTGCTGAATCCATGGTAACAAATTGTGCATCTCTGCCACCCTGTATATATTTCCCATGGGGATTTTGGTTACAGTGACTATTTCTGTTTTTGACAGCTATGAGTTAGCCTATCTTGGCTGTTGGTATGCAGTGCGGACACGTTAGATAATACCATTTTGGTAATGAATACCATTTTATAGTATGTTTGTGACAGGTTTGCTCTTGAGGTGGTATCGTTTGCTGTCGAAAGCACTCTTCCACTGGTCTTCAAAGGCATAAACGTTTCGATTTACCAAACGCCTCCAAGCAATCTTTTGGCTACGCCTCATAACAAAGTTACAATTACATCCATACCTAAACATTCCAATTCCAAAATCAGTACCTACCTACGATATGCTAAAACCACTAATTGAAAGCTGCAACGACATACCTACAAACCTGTATAATTCAGATACGTTAACGAGAATTCCCCAAAGCACATTCATTGAAATTCTATTAGCAATATACACGTATATTTGTCGTACCTATTTGATTGTGTTGGTGTAAATTATTCTATTTCAGTCTACGCAGAAGTACCTAATGAACGAGTGAGTCGTTACTCCACCTTACCCAGACACACCTAAAACCGCGTGCGCGGTATGCGTAACACCTTAACCAGATCACGTTTGATCTAACCTTAACCAGATCACTTTTGATCTGGTTAAGGTGTTACGCATTTGAAAGATTTATAATGAATTACGCAGTAGTTATGGATCCTTTCCTTTTTCATTTCTATAATCAACATCAACAACTCAGCCTATTGCAGTCCACTGATGGACATAGGCCCAGGCTGCGCCACAACACCTGTTCTTCCTTCCGCATCCAGTTTGTTCCAGCCACCTTCTTTGGGTCGTCAGTCCATCTAGCTGGGGGGCGTCCCACACTACGCTTGCCGATATGTGGTCTCCACTCCAGGACTCAACCGGCCATTGGTCATTCGACAAATATGGTCAGCCCACTGCAAGCTATGTCGAATTTCATTCCTAATTTTATCCTTCAAAGATTTCACTGCGACTGATTTTCACTTACATAATATGTTCCGCAGTGTTATTTATCGGCAACAAACGTACATTAGGCATTTGGTGTGGTTTTGTTTCGACCATGTTTCGATTTGTCCTTGTATCTGTAGTGTTCCCTGCCTCAGGGGAATTATTTCGGGTTCAAAGTTTGCAAACCCCTGTACTTATTTGCAAATTTGCTCTATTCGGGTTAGTTTTACTGTTTTGTTTATTTCATAAATGCGATTTCGTTTGTACCTATGCTCGCGCATTTTTAGGGTTCCATACCCAAAGGGTAAAAATGGGACCCTATTACTAAGACTCCACTGTCCGTCTGTCCGTCTGTCATCAGGCTGTATCTCATGAACTGTGATAGCTAGACAGTTGAAATTTTCACAAACAAATACTAAGAACAGAATAAAATAAATATTTAAGGGGGGCTCCCACACAAAAAACGTGATTTTTGCCGTTATTTTATATGTAGTGTTAAATACTGAACCCTTCGTGTGCGAGTCCAACTCGCACTTGGCCGGTTTTTTCTTTTTTATTTGCCAGCTGTTAGCAAAATGATTGCTTACCTTATTGCAGGGTAAACGCCTCTCTTTACAAAGCGAACTCAACATTATTTTCTTTTTAAAAATCTATAATTGTAGCAAACATACCTCGACTATTCTAAATCAGTAATATTCGCGGCGGCTTCGGGGACAGATAGCCGACGGCGGTTTAAGAGTCCCCGTAATTTGACTTAATTGGCCTTGACTTGATTATTTCGTTCATTTTTAGTGCCTTTTTAAACCGTTTCCGCAAACTGCTTGCGCGGATTCGTCCTTTTTTAAGTCGGTTTATTTTTATTCGGTGGCTGTATGTACAGATTTTTGGGTTGATAATTTTTCCTCTTTCTAAGTATTTCCCAGAGTTCGAAAAGGGAGATTATGGATTGCTATGGATCAAAAATTAACCATAGAATCATATTCCATTATTAAAAATGTTTGAAAAGATTCTAAAAGCCACTATCCTGTAGCTGATTTCGCAAAAAAATGGAGTTATTCAAGTTGATTGCATTAAAATTAGTATAACCAATTTTAAATCGAACCTACGATTTTCCAATCTTTTAAAATGCTAATTGAGTGTATCGTATTTTCATACGCGGGGACACTTGTCTGACGTTACGTTCATGTAACAAAAACTTTGTGGAAAATTTGTAGCCACTAAACGACATACGAGGGAGGGACATGATTTAGGAGCTTGGTTTTAACGAATTTTTTATTTATTCAACACTACGGTGCGAAAATTGTTTGCTAATAAATTGTGAGAATCTATTTAAATTTATTTGGCTTTGAGATTAAAAGAAAACAGTTTAACAGGTTTTGGATAAAATAAATCATGCAGATTTATTGATCTTCTTTCGTATCAGTACCTACAAGTTCATTCCGTAATAAATAGCCTCCTCTTATGAAGTTGAAAGCTAGGCAAAGATTGAAAATAGCTAATGAAACAAAGATCTTGAGTGAAAGAAAGTCCGTATAATTTCTTTTGTAACTTAAGTATATAATGCAAAAACACGAGTAGAAAAGAAATAAAACGTAGTCTATGCAGGCAGAACTTCAACGTCTGTTCCAAAAGTATTTGATGAAAATGAAAACAAACGGATCAAAAACCCAACCTGTGGAAGTGTGAATGCCAATTTGTAGTGCCACGTACAAATCATGTGCTTTGATTTAAATATTTAAACCTGAAATTCTAATTCTAAATAACAAGGATGTTTTTCATTTAAAAATGGGGATAAAAACTGCCACTTGCTCACTTCAGATGTCGCTGCTATTCATTATCTAATTTAACAGCTAGCTATCCATATTTTTTTTTTTTTTGTAAACAAGCGATTTCTTTTACGCATAAATATTTAATATTCCCCGTTGCGCAGTTGTTGACTGCAAAAATACGGGGTCCCATGTATTTGCCAAAGATGTTAAACGACGAAAATTGTGGGAGAAAGATCTCCGTAAAAAAATGGAAACCTGATATATTGTCGAGTTGTGCTATCCTTTTTAAATCTGAAAACTTTTATGGGAGAAATTCTCTCGTAATAATAGTAGAATTAGTTATATATAGAGGTATGATACACTTAAGAGAACTAAGTCCATTTTTATTACCTACAGGCACTTCTGGTGTGAATGTGATATTACGTAAATTATAGTAAAGGTGTGTGTGTAGGTATATGTCGCAGATGGATTTTATAATCTGCTGTTTTACAAAACCGCTATTGGTTTTATAATTTCGTCGAAGATAATTCAATTACAATTTAATCATGTTATTCAAACAATAATTCTTGGAAAAAGTGAAATATGTTAAAGTGAGTCTTTAATGAATGATTGCGTAAGAATTTAACCTGTACAGGGTTTGTTTACACTTTCATCGGATACATTTAGAACAGACTGTAGATATATTCTATCTATAAAAATAGGTAACATATTATTACAATGTTCTCCCTTAATTTTTAATTTACCTTTAAACATTCAGCATCGAATCAAATAATAATGTGTGAATGAAAATGGCACGTGCATATTAAATATTCAAGCTTTAGGAACATAGCAACGACTGCTGTCAGGCATTTTAACTTAATTATTTGTAATTCATTACTGGTAGTTACTGTTCTGGTTGTGATATCAGATAAATATACGGTAATAAGGGATATTTTATTTTATAGTGTAGGTATTTCTCTTTTATTTCCGTTTTTTTATGTCACATAATTTGTTCGAATAACATATCGGATAAGGGGTTTTCAGCCTACACACATAGGCATCCTCCTCAAGACAAAAATACTCTATTAAAATGTACCTACATTCGATAAAAGACTTCTAAAGAATTTAATTGGTTTATCAAACTGCACCAGACCCGTTTATTTTGTTTCCAAGTGCTATAAACCGTTTGTTTATGAAACATATTTTTGTAAGTTCATTAAATACGAATTTTAAGTTACGTCCCGTCAACGTTGCTCGTAAAAAATACGGCTCGTTTTACTGCTGGGTCGTTTAAGGGCGTGTAGTGGCTTTAAATCATTTTGTTGTCTTTTTTTCATGAGTTTGTTGATGGTGAAATTATTTTTTATGTTCAGTTTGTTTTATTTCAATGCGGTTGGTTTGAAAGGGTTGCAGTAAGCGTTGCTACACACCTGATGAAATTTACGCGAGGGAAATTCGGCATGCTTAACAATGCTTTTTAAATTACCTACCCACAACACATCAGACTGAAATTAAGACGCCAAATTTACAAAAAATCTACTTCCTCTTGAGATAAGTATCGCTACGCTTAGATGAAATTAAAAGATCGATAGAACTACCAGAATCGTCACCAGTGACAGGAGTTTAGGGACGCTATCGCCCAGCTGTGGGCAGAACGAGCTAGTAATAATAATAGTCCTACATATTATTATATTTATTAGGGGGATAACCATGGGTGCACTTGCATAGTACATACAGGGATAGTCGTCGATTGGTGTCACATTTCATTAAAATTTCCTAAGGGGCCTCTGCGAGTTCGCTTCGACCCCTCGTACGCCTTCCAAAGGACCAGGACTCAATGGTCCCGAGATATTTAAAATAAAATAAAAAATAATAATAATAATGGGTAGTCCTTCCTACCTTGATGATGATTAACCCCTCGTCGACATACGAAGGGTCCATAACGTGGATCCACGCGAGATACAATTGCTTTTTAATTGTTTCTGTAATTGCGGCATTCAACTGGTTAATACAATTCGCAATCCAACTGAACATCCAGCTATTTCTAGAACATACAATCACCCCGATAAAATTAAATAATACCCATAAAAAATATTCTCATTTCAATATCTCGCTATCACTTATAGAAACAGTACCTATGGCGCAGCGAAGGTACACGGTGCCTCGTAAATCTAAGTCGTCATAAAGATCCTGCTCATACACTTCCAATTTTATCGAGAGCCCAATTTACCGTTCGACGTCGTAAAATATTTGGATTGAAGATAGTGCCTTATCTACATCGACAGTTTCATACTGGGCGATGTTTGATTGCCGTCGTTTTGAGGATATATTTTAAAGAAGTATTATGTTAGTTGTTGTGTTGTGTATTCAGCTTCAGCGAATATGATTGTGAGTGATAGTAGTGAGCAGTAGTGGCCCAGTGATGATGTCCTCGACTGTGTGGGTTTGAACCCAGGAAGGCGCATTACTTTGTGTAAATAATATCATCACTACTTAACTGCTCTCAGAACGGTAAAGGAAAACATCTCGAGGAAACCAAAAATTCTAAGACATCCCAACCCGCACTGGGCAAGCGTGGTAGATTACGTCCCGCTCCCTCTTGAAGAGAGGAGCCCTGTGTACCAGCAGTGGGAACATTATAGGCTAATTATAATAGCATGTTTTCTACAACAAATCAATTTGTGGGTTTTGACGTATAGCTTGCCAATTTAGGCAAAGACTCTGTTCTTCACCATGTGTAAATGAAGAGCCGCAATTCTTAATCAGGTTTTTTTTTGTTCATAGTCAATCAATATAAACGAATGATGACACTTTTTCTACTGCAAAGCTCTTGCTGAAAATGGCTTTCTCTTTAATGTACGTACGCGATAAGTTGCGAAGTAAATTAATGTGAAAACCACAGATAGATTTATTCTAGCTCAACTCAGCCTATTGCAGTCCACTGCTGGACATAGGCCTCTCCCAAACTGTGCCACAACACCCTGTCCTCCGCCTTCCGCATCCAGGATTTATTCTAGGAGTTGTAACAATTTCCGATAAAGATAAGTCAGCTATACCTAAATATTATATGTATATCAATTACTCTCGTAATAAAATCTCTTCCGGAATTATTAAAACGCTAAAAC
The DNA here is from genome assembly GCA_963669345.1 of Gortyna flavago. NCBI lineage: Eukaryota > Metazoa > Arthropoda > Insecta > Lepidoptera > Noctuidae > Gortyna > Gortyna flavago. The sequence continues at coordinate 6,119,798 of OY770148.1, forward strand.
ATTCTCAATAATCCTGGCATCTATACAAAAATATTTTGATAAACAGAAAGAACAAAGAATAATATTTTCTTAAGTAGCTTTAATATATTCATTATGTTTTCGTCGTAATATAAATTCAATAATAAATCTAATAATATAAATTTCTTCATATTATTATATTAGGGATGTTAGTTTTATTATATTCTTTTAGTATTTAAGAAACAATTATGTAGCTAGTAACATACCTATATAATGTTTAGGTACATGAAATAAATAAATAGCACAAATACTAGCCGAGAAATAGAAATAAACACTATGAGAGTATTCTTTTTACTAGAATTGTAACAAAAACAAAAAAAATAGTGTTAAAACTGTAACGAAACTGAAAGTTGTTTATTTGTGTTTTTTTTAAAGTTCGGTACTAACCGACACTTTCTAAGTCGTTTATTACTTTTCTTTTAGTTTCAAACTTCCAGAAAATGTTAGGCTAAGCAGGGCGGCAAGGTCATCGATGCGTGACCTGTTACCATGGACGTTGAAATTTTTAGGCGGTTATTTAAAAAAAAAAGCTGTTCCATACATTTTGACAGCGTAGAATTTTTTTATGAAACAACAGTTTTTTTTTTTGACAACTGTCGAAAAATGTCTACGCTAGAGAATCTAGAATTATGTAGGTATTAAATTCAGGGCTACAGTTAGCGCGTCTTTGTCCCTGCCAGCTTGTAGATTATCACTATATTTAGGAAGGATAAAAATCACTCGATATTTGTAATTATGTATAACATAATTTTGTAATTGATGAATTTTGAAAATGAAAGGCATTGGGATCGTGAGTGTGTTACGTTATCCGGTAGGTATAGCTATATACAGAATATAGCTACAGCAACACATTCTTCCAGTGAATACAAGCGTATCATTACCTAGAAATACAATTTCGACCCGAAAAAATAACCCACAATTCCACTAGACCAGAACATCTACGAATGAAATACGGCAAGCGTTTCCTCCAGCTATCTAAAATTTTTCATCGCCTCAATAAACAATGGAATGATATAAATCTAAGGCAGAGCTGTGTCAAACGTACACACATGTTTGATTAATCTCTAACCCTCGCTGCGTGCGGTGCGCTTCCTAAAGATATGTACACATGAGGGTAATATTAATGGGACATTTTTGTGATGACATTGACATGTAGAATAATTAGAACGTTGCATAATCAGCCTGTAACGGTTCCACTGGGGACACAGGCCTCCTTTCAGTGCTTATGGCAAATAACTTTTAAAACCAGCAATTGGTAGACAGAAAAGGACAGTCAGAAATTCCTGCTTTGGCCTATCCGAAAATTGTCGCAAAACCCAGACGAATTGACCAAACCAGTGGTAAAATCTATTTCTGATTCTTCTGCTAGATAAGAAGCCAGCTCAGCTAAGGTTGTCAAAGAAGGAAGTAGTTATTTTAATCGGATAACAACAAAGAACATCTCCCAACATAGTTGGGAAAAGGCTAGGCAGATGATAATGAACAACAAAGAACATCTCTATTTTTTCAAAGAATGTTAATTTCACCTCTTTTCTCTTCGATTTGTTTTTTAATAAAATTTTCAACAAAAAAAAACACTATACGAGCTGAAAAAATCCCATGATGTGTATTTGTTTTATTCAACAACAACATAATAAATATGTTGTTATTTATTGACTGCAACACAAGTTTTTGCTCACTTCAGCCAACGACGTCGTGCATACAATTTATTTTGAACATAAATAACCGAACTGCATCTGCTCAAAAAATTGTAAACAACATAAAATATTATATTATTTTACATGTTCGAATGTAAACAGTGTGAATGATTCATTCAATTTGCATATTTATATTTTATTTTTCGGAGATAAATCCTTCGAAATGAAGGTACCTACTGTGCCCTCGCCGTAAAAAGATGTTAAACCTTTTACATCTGTTGAACGTAAAATCAGGCAGTTTGTGAAAAGCCAGTAAAATATTCCCAAGCCGATATCACAAAGAAAGAAATATAATTCAATTGGAAACAGGGTCTGATTGGTTTGCATAGGAGTATAAATTCCACATAAAATGTGGAATTATTATTTACTGATAATTATTATTACAACTTAGGTACGTTAGCTAAATGATCGTAGATACTTAACATACATGAATAATCAGCCTATAATGTTACCACTGCTTTGTCATAGGTCTCCTCTTTGTGAGAGGCAGTGGGCCGTAATCCACCACGCGGGCTCAGTGCGGATTGGTCGATGTCACATGTCTTCGAATTTTTAGTTCTAGGACATGCCGATTTCCTCACGATTTGCCTTCACCGTTTTGAGAGGAGTGGTGATGAAATAATTTACACAAAGTAAAGCGCCTGTCTGGGTTCGAACCTACAACTCTTAAGTTGCGGCCGTTAACACTTGGCCACCACGGCTCAATAATAAACGACCACTTAAAAATAAACACCACAACAAAAGTTGGGTCATGCCCTTTACATGTTTTTTTAATAGTTTTTTTTAAGATCTATCTTAAGACCTAACACCCTTATACCTATACGAAATAGGATAAAACACAGATTCTAAATTTACATAACACACTAAAAACTGTATTATATTAACACTGCCCAGTCAGCTATTTTTGTCCACCTAATTCAGCCCTATGCTAATTCCATGTCCTTCAACCTTTTTTAATTAAAATTATTTAGCCAACTCAATTATGCACTCGTGTATAAACAGCTTAATTTTATTTGTCTGAGAACTTGTGTCAGTTAACCCGTGCGTGGCAAGTTTTCATGCCGCATTACAATAAAGGTTATATGTACGAGTACTTATAGCGCCTGGGTCACATGAGTTTTAATTGAAATTTAAGACTTGCGTACTTGTCTGTATAAACTTTAGTTGTGTGGACGTCTTTGGAGTGCCTTTTGAACAGAATCGTCGTTTAATAGTCGGTTCTTATGTCTTTTTGGAAATTGTTGAATAAATTGATTGTGTAAAATTGTTTTTGGCCCTTACGTAAAACAATTCACAATGTTTTAGGTCAAACTGTTAAGTCAACAACTAAAAACTAATCAATTGTTTTAGCTAAAATATTGTTTGCAATTAATGGAATTGCTGAAGGGGTCGAATAGAAAGCAGACAGATAAAATACATCTCAATTTGATTAACCTCGATTCAAAGTTAATAACCTACATAACTCAAAAAACAATCAATCGTTCTTTTGATTGGTGGACATAATTCATTAAGTCTCAACACCTAAATTCCATTTTATTAATTTTCTAATAGAAATACATAAATCATTTCAAAACCCAAACTTAGCAGTTCAACTTGAAATTAGACCCAAACTAAATTCTGAAACTGCTCATTACGAACAAAAGTTTCCGTTTTAATATAATTTCGCCCACACATAGCTTTGAACAGTCGGTTCTAAGCACAGAGTAATGAATAAATAGAGTGATAAGATTCTTGCAACGGGGCGTGTTGGGAATAACAACGCTATAATGGCTATTGGCTGTTTGTACTTCGTAATTTATAATGCAAAGATACTCGTGGTTATCAAGTGGCAGACATGTTAATTGCGTCTGTAGGGAAAGGTTCAAAGTTTTATTGGGTGGTATTGATTGGTCGCAAAAAAAACTTTTAGGTACACTAGATTAAATGTACTGTGATCATAATTTCCACATTCAATCAAAATAAATTTATACATAGAGTTTTTTTTTAAGGGGCTAGCATAAAATTTACTCTTAAGTGGTACAAACCTACCCGCCTAGATCGACTACCGTTCCCATCAATTGTTTCATGGAAAAAGATTAATGATCTTGATAAGATTTTGCAGAAAATTACTACAATTTATATACTGTATACGTATCGTTTTTCAATTAACCAGTAGCCTGTGCCTTTTTGGCCACAGGCCCTCTTCAAAGTTGCTAAAGTATGCGTATGAATCTTCCATTCACTGATCACTCCACGGTCAAAAGTGAAACAATAAGGCTTCTGCCGCATCGTGATCCTCGTCCGTGTTTCTGCTACAATTGTGCTTATTATCACACTGACACATTTCCTTTAGTTACTTTGTTGAGCTGGGCCTGGAAAAAAAGGATCTACAGAATTTGTAAAAGAATGTTATGAGCTTGGATGTCCTTTTCCAAACTGAAAACTTGTCCCAGATGTAAAACTACTATCTAGTTGTCTGTAGTCGTTTAGTCGCAATTGATTAAAGAAAAATAGTTTACGTAGCCATCGCTCGTTAACAAGCAAGAAGACCTACATTTACATTTTTTTCTCAAGAATAAAGTTGATAGGTATTTTGGGTAGGTAGGTGTTATTATTATTTGGTTAGACACACTAGCACCTAATTAGCTGATGCGTATGTATCAAATAGATATAATCATAGATTTATAAAAAAAGATGGACTCCGCGCCACGCATATCGAAAGTAAAGCACCGTACCGATCTATGTGTGCGTGATTGACGATTGACGCTGTCGTGTCACGTAATGGCGCCGGTCGGAATACTACGATGTAAATGTGAGTGTGAGGCGTGTTTGAAACGGTCCGGCATACTTACTGTGCTTTACTTTCGAAATGCGTGGCGCGGAGTTATTTTTTTTTTAAGTCTATGGGTATGATGTATAATTTTATTTGCCCAAAACAGAGAAGTCTGGGTTTAAATAACGACACAGTGGCTGCACCTTACCTACGTACAGGGTGACGATTTAGTCACCTAAAAGGGGGTGATTCTACCCGTCAAACTAAATAACTTACGCTATGAAACTCATTTATGCGACTTGAGGAAAAAAAGAGCAAATTGTATGCAACGGTAGACAGACTATTTTGATGCATGTATGATTTTATTTTTTTGCGAATTTTATTTGAGATATTGCAAAAGTTGTTCAGTATGATGGGTAGAATTACCCCAGTTGCCAAAACGCCACACTGTATTTTTAATATCAAGAATCTCAGAAAACAGTTGAATAGAAACGTCCATCCCATAACTCAGCACACACCATTACTCGGCCAAACACAACACATTAATAATATCACCCGCGAACAAAACACAAAGACTGAAAAGGGCACTCCAATAGAAAATAAGGGTAAGAAAAACTACTTAAGAAAAGTAAGAGAAGTAGAAATATGAATGGTTCAGAGCACTTACGTGATGTACTTCGGATGGGAAGAGCCAACAAAACTTGTATAACTTATTGTTATGTTACTTGAGTATTTCGTGAGAACATAATCTTTATTAGTTCTGTATCGGAGTTCGGTGTAAGGGAGGGTAGACACTGGTACAATGCCTTTGATTTGGGAATACGAGTAGCAAAATACGGTAATATTTTCTCATTGTTTGTCTTATTTCTTTTTAGTAAGTATTTTCGTGTATTCATAGATATTATTTTATGTATACTTATATTTATAGGTATGTAATTAGGTATATATTATATTCATAGCATCTTTATATTTAAATTATTTATTTCTCAATTTTCATGATTGCACCTACCATTGTTTGTCTCTGCATCACCTAAAGGTTGACTGGTAGAAAATGCCTATGGCATTAAGTCCGCCTCTGTACATTTATGTGTTTGAAGTATTAAATAAATAAAAAAGTATTTCTATAGAAATGACTATGTGATAAGCTTCTGGCTTTCTGTTTGATAAGTTTCTTGGGTGAATCATGGTTAAAAGCGCGTTCTACATTTGGACCATTGTATGGTGGCTATTATTCTGTCTAAATCGCTCTATAATAGTAATCTACAGGAATCACACTAATAAAATAAAGGCGACAGTTTGTGTGTGTGTGTTTATTATGTTTGTTACTTTTTCACGCTCAAACGACAACCTGGATGAACATATAGGCTGCTTTTTATTCCGATATTCCCACGGGATCGAAACTTATGCGAGTGAAAGCGCGGGGCGCAGCTAGTTTATAAATAATTCACCGTGTGTGTCTGTAAATACTACAAGTTGCGTTGCAGCAGCGAGTCGTTCGCTTACCAAAACCAGTCTACTCATTATTTATTTATTATTATTTTATTTATTCTTTAATTAAAACGGTTTAGAAGCAATTACAAAAATCATGCCTCATGCCTGTCTTATAACGATATCCATTCCAAGTACCACAACATAATTTTATTGTTCTAGTAGGTATGACCAGTGATATTTTCGGTTCCATTTGTGAAAAATATTATGATATTAGCCTTGTCTGAAAACTTATTTTTTTGGCACATCAGATCCTGGCAAAAAGCCACAAAACAAAGCATTAAACACAACAAAAAGCCTATTAGACTAAAAGCTATGACTTAATGAAAAACATTTCTTTGCTTCGTTTACAAATCTCTCTTTCAAGGATTTCTATATCACATCTAAGTTATTGTTATATGGAGCCAAGTTCAGATATACCTAACGATGTTGATAATTTATAGGTCTGCGCCTAAGGTCGGCGCCATGGTGTCTGATTGAGGGTAGGGAGACGCGTTTGCCAATTCTTATGGCGTTGGCGACCTCTGTGAGTAGAGCTAGGGCATTTTATTTTTATTATTTGTTGTTATAGGGGCCATAGTAGTAAATAGTCTGTGAAAAGTTTCAAGTGCCTACTTATTACGGTTCAAAAGATACAGAGAAGGACGGACGGACAGCGGAGCCTTACTAATAGGGTCTCGTTGGCTCCCTTTGGGTACGGACCCCTAAGAAGGATTGCTAAAGTAAGAAAAAGTTGCCCTTAAATCATAGAAAATACAGATTATTGTAGTCACTTAAAAAGTTTCAGGATAAAGAAAGTGTCACTTAAAAATAATGTCTAGACTCTTGAAAAAAATCTCATTCAGCAAGGAAAACCATCACATCAACTTAAAACGTAATATCACTAAACCAGACTGATAAAAGAGATGACTTTGGAAAGTTCAAAGAAAGTAATATTGGCCGTCATACTTTTTGTAAATTCTACGAAACTCGGGGTACTTACATCAATCACTTGTTGCTTGGGCTTCGTTTTGATAATATTAACGAATCTTTTTTAATATAAAATTTTGGTGATACTTATTCCTTACACTTTACATTAAAAACCGTATTTTTTTTATTTGTGGATTTTAATTGTATTCAACATTATTGTATTTATGTGATGAGCATTTAGTTATATGGCTGAAAAAAGTAACTTGAACCTTCCGTATTACCTAATAGAATATAATTACAATGTTTCAGAACTCAACGATATCATAGTTGACTCTGTCAGCCAAGCCTTTTTAAACAAAAGTAGGCTCCCTAACGTTTCCCTTCAATCCTAAGCAACCTAAACCAGCTGAATAGTCAAAACAACTCGTTAAACTTAAGTCCACAGTTTCAGCAGTTCTTCCAATCCTCCTGACCTTGCAAGCATGGTCCTCATTGGAACTTTGCCCGAATGCTCGAATGCCTAAAATCTCCGAACGTCGAATGTCTGGGCCATAAATCACACTAGAGATGTGCCGTGACCTTAAGATATTATTTTTGTCTATATTCGCAGTCCTTATTAATATGTTAATGGCTGCCCGTCTGCCGAACGGGGGAATAACTCGGCGAAATTGGTTCGGAGTTTGGCATGTTATTCAAGGCTCTGATTTGAATGATGCGAAGGTATATAATGGGTAATATTTGGTGTGAATTGTGTACTGTGATTTATTTTTGGGCCAAGTTCAGTAGGAAAATTTGGCACTGAAGCAGTAAGTACAGAGGCCAGCACATCAAGCTACCCCAATCTGTCAAATTTCTTTGATAGATTTTCAACTTTACCACAAAGGAATAAGGTTCATATTCAATTGGGAAAATTTGACAGATTGCGGTAGGTTGATGTGCTGGCCTCTGTACCTACCTAAGGTGTTCCAAAAATGTAGTTTCTCATCGGTTATATAAAATATGCGTTCAAGGGTGACATTGGATGTAGATCTTCACGGCCGCGTTTTTGTAAGCAAGATGGAACGGTATGGAAATCACTCCGTCTTTTTTCTGACGCACAACTTTTCATTATTTAGTCTAGTTTTAGTTTATCCTCTAAAGTGCCCCTGTGCAATAAAACTACAATTATTTTTTTAGTTTAGTGGGTTAGTCATAATTATCTTAGGAGATGATAATCGCGAATTCGCATAAATAATTTATAGATCGAGTGATACTTAAATATTCATATAAAATCTAAACTGATACAAAAAAATTATTACACAAGGTATTGAAACATTTCATATCAATTGAGATGACCTGTAAAAATGTAAATCGATTATTATGAATTTCTCTTTGCAGTACGAAAACTACAAGAATTCTTCTATACATTTTTACTTATTTTTTGTACCATTGACAAAGATATATCTGGGTTTTAGCTCCCCATGGGAAATCGTCACCTCGCTTTCAAAGTTGCATGCACCAACGATGTTCTACGTTCATAATTTATTTAGGTGACTTCTTGTAGGTGTGTATGTTATAATTCCCCACTTGTACGTTATCGTATTATTCACGTATTCCACTACTTACTACTACTGGTATTCACATTTTGCTATGAACAGCTAACACCAATGGTAGGAATCTTGCTGGATTTCTCCCCAGAGGAGGATATTATTCTTTTTCGGTACGAACAGCTCATTTTTTAGGAATAGCAGTCAGCAATATGGTACTTGGGCCGACTGACAAACATTTTAGTATTGCTGGTCGGGATTTTTTTTCACCGTCTTGTTGACATTGATTGCAATTGACGACAAAGGAGCGTAATCAGCGTATAATGTTTCCACTGCTGGGACACAGGCCTTCTCTTTGTGTGAGAAGGAGACGAAAAAGAAGAGTATTAATAAAAATAAAAACATGCAGTGAGTAAAAGTGGAGGTCAAAAAAAAAATGCTAATCTCTATATGCGAAAAGGCCTTTGCCCTAGTAAATGGTTGGTAAGGTAATAAAAAACCGGGCACAGCTGTGGAAATGTTCCTAACATTACCTTTCGGTGAAAACAGACGTAGGTATCTCTGTGTGTTTCTAAGCAAAAACGTGACTACATTTGCACGGTAATGTTAGCAGGCGCGACATACATCAACCAAATGGATTCACGAATGTGATATAGTTGCGTGTGTATAGTCTCGTGTTCCTCTATGCTTTTAGCAGACTGAATGGAGTATACGATACACGCTTTTGTGATCACTTTGTTTTCCTTTTCGGTGTAAAAGCATATTGATTATCACGTATACTCCATTTACAATAAGATTAGACATTTAAACAAAACTTTTTATAGTCCGTTCAACCGATTTTTACTTCTATTCCGTAGGCATAAGGATGAAATTAAAAGCAAAAACGTGATTATAATACCAACTGTTTACTGCAGTTGCCATTTGTCATGCCACTAATTTGTCATGTCATGTCAAAATCGGTTGAACGGACTGTAAAAAGTTTTGTTTAAATGTCTAATCTTATTGTAAATGGATATCCCAGTTGATCTTTGATCTCAGTTTTGAAAATTGGAGTCCTTACAGGTAATAGCCATTACATTAGCCAATGGCTTTCATTTTGATAGTTCAACAACATTATTTAATTTATTTACGATGTTGAGCAGATACATTTTTCAAACATATAAAACAATAAATTTGCATTATCCTTTAAGATAACTCAAATTGTGATTGATAATGTGTACGCAATTAGGGTGCTGGTGTGTAAAGATGTTTTGACTTTGCTTAATGCAAGTAAAGTTAGGGAAATAAATCGCTAAGCGAATTGACTACCAAATTAAATTGTCCGTTTATTCAAATCACAACTTTTGTCAGTTTGCCAAACAATTGAATTCCCTGACTGTAGTTTGTGTGCATGTATAATAATCATTAGATTGTGCGGTTATATTTTCAAGTAAAAAAGGAGACAATTTTTTTTGTTTGGGGAATAGGCCCACCACAAATTGTGGCGTATAGCAATGAAATGCACGTTAGTTTATTCCTTATAATCTCTAGATTACAGTGGTAATATTAGCAAAACTTTATGTAACCGGAATACTGTGAAATACGACAGTCAAAACATGACTCTCATATTAACCTAAAATCTCACAAGAGCTATTGTCTAATGAGTGGATAGGTCTCCTTGGTATTTTAAGTCAAAATAGTGCACTTTTCAATAATAATATTATAGCATAAAACAATTATACGATTTGATAGACTTATTCATGAAAATGGATAAGATGTAGATCTAAAATAATAAGGTGATGTGTTATAAGCTGGTTGTGCAAGGAGAAAAAAAAAAAACACATTAGGTATAGGTACGTCACAAGAAGTATTTATTACTGTTCATCATCATCATTTTCAAAGTCATCTCTTAAAAGCAGTATTTCGTCTAAAAAAAGATGCAGGTGGCTCAACCTCACCTTGATGCCGCGCCCAAGATAAATACCACACTATACACATCACATGTGCACAGCAGCCAACAGTGCGTCTGCCCACTAAACAATTACAACAGTATCCAGCAAGAGCAGCTCTAGTGTTAGTAATTGATGGGGTGGTGTCAACTAATATATAAATATGATAAGTTTTCCTACTTGTGTGCCTTGATTTTATCGGCTTTGTGGATTATGCACTGTATCTACAGATGCCATTTTCATAAAATCTTTCGAATAAAAATATGAAAAGAACAGAAGAAACATACAACTATTGCAGGAAACAATAATAATGTTGTCCAAAAAGTATGTAATCCTACATTCTATGTTGTCTGTCAAACAGTTTTTTTTTAAATGTTTTTGGCATGGCTTCGAGGTCTTTATGACAATCTGTCAAACTGTTTGAAACTGGACCACAGAGTATCTGCAACGGGCTATTAATTACGTTTCGTTCCATGGCGATTTTTAAAGTACGTTGATTGATATTTATAACGTGATAACCGTTAATAACAGCATTAATAAAAACAAGTTGACTGTACCAATTAATTATTACCTCTTTAAACGTATTTTAAAGCTTATTACCGCTGCGCACCGTAGTAACATTTTTTTTTCACGTTAAAATAAACCTAAAAACGCTCCTAAACAAGCATTTTTTGCCGTAACACTTTTTTACTATTATTTCATTATTCCGGTTACATTTCTATATAATTTCTGGTCTGTTAATTATAATAAGATGATCACTTTTTTCATGTGCAATATCATTAATAAACGTTACCGTTTAACAGTGGGCCCAAAAAAAATTGTCTCCTTTGTGTTAATAAATAAAATTAAATATAAGTGATCGTAAATGTATGCATAAGTGATCATAACGAGTGCCAAAGAACTCCTTTGATAGATATCAAAGGAGTTCTTTGAAATTTGGATTTGAAATTTGGTGTTTTTTAATGTGCACTTAGATAAGTGCACATTAAAAAACACCAAATTTGTTTGCTTTTAAGGAGATTGACTGTACTCATTCTTCTAGTACGTAATAAAGATTTTTATTATTTTAATATTCATTATTATTAAATGTATTTATCTGGATCGATTCGCCATTATTTTCTTTACCATTTGCCGCTGATAAAATTACATTAATTTACAATTGTTTGCAACACCATAATAAATGCGTAAGTACTCATATTTTCTATTGACATAAAGTTATTGTAGTGTTCACATAGCAATCGACATCATGGTATGAATAATATGAATGCTCTACGTACAGGGTGTAATAAGACACATCACATAGCCGTCAACTACGCATTCTGTATATCAAACAAGTAATATTGCACAAAAATAATGTCTAGGAAAAGACTTTTATTTTTTCTGTTTGCGGTAGTGCGCAATGTAACGCACGTAAAACATTGTGCTTTTTTGATTAAGTATTAAAAACTTGTTTTCGTAAAAAAACGTCAGTAAAAGTTGGGATTTTGACCTTCAATATATCTGTCGCAGCCAACTGGTTAAATTAGCCGTTCAGTTGACTGCCTGGCCTTTAGAAGTAGTGCTCGCCTCGCTTCCTCCCTCGGCTCGCACGCGGTTGATCACAGTTCTAACCTAACCTAACCCACTTGGTCGGGGTGCAATGCCTTAATTACTGCGACCAATTCGGCTCGCGCGTGATTGGTTACAGACTTACAACCTAAACTGTAATTGAATATCATTCAGGCCGTTAGTTGAACGGCCGCCGTTTAGTTGAAAGGCTAGGCGGTTAACTGAACGGCTAATTTAACCAGTTGGCTGCGACATATCCATAACCAGAAAGTTCCCAAGTGCAGTGGTCCAGTACAAAGTTCTTTTTACATCCTTTATATTGCAAATATCAGGAAAACTTAAGTAAAGAAAAATTCTTAATTAATTATTCATGCTTTTGCTGATGCAATATCCACTTAGAGCAACAGAACTGAACAAATACAAACATAGTAATGACCGGTAGTCATCGCATCGCGTCGCATTGCCCTACGTTCTTCTTTGAGTACCAACTAATTGCGCAGAATAAAATACATACACCACCTCATGTATTACCTTTTTAGTAATTAAGGGGATGCGCTAAGTTAGCCCGCGAAATACAATGTCAGGCCTCACGAGGCCTGTTCTGTAAATTCTTTCACGAGATTTTCATCTCACGATACTGTACTGCTATGACAACGAGAATGCAATACCTAGTCTTAGAAGGGAAGCCGTACACAATATTGGAGGAGACAAACATTTTAAAACATTCAGATCCTTGTTTACGTCGTCTTTTTATCGGCCTGTCAACGTAACAATCCTTCAGACCCTTACATCGGGCGATTCATATATTATTATGCCGTTGAGTGCCGAAAGAATTCTACTGTAGAAAAAGAAATAAATTAATGATGTATTTAAACACTTCTCATCACCATATTTTCTTTGGCCCTGTTTCGTGGTTATTTATATAATATATTTATGTAGATTAATATATGCTTTATATATATATGTATGTATTGTTTTATGTAAATGGTACACCACAGACTGCCTACAGAATTGTCTCTCCTTTCATCCTAAAGTTTTCTTTAAAAATCGCTCTTAACGATAAGACCGCTCTATGTGTCACCTTTGTAATTTTTTTACATTTATATCTGTAATTTATATGGTTTAAATTATAAAGTGTATTCTATTTGTATTTCTCAATCACATCCTCAATTTTGCCATCCATTGTGTATGCATGCTGATATAAAACCTTTAAAGGTACCTGACAGACTTGGTGTCGTTATAGCTGAGCGGTAGGTCTTGTTGTAGGTTCGATAAGAGATTTAGCTGAATCAGCTCTAGGTTTGAAAATTTAAAGGATATAAAAACTTTCTTTACACTTCTGCCTACTTGTACCGGGAAAAACAAGCTTGATGCTATAAAGTCTATTCAAACTTTTGTTTCAAATTATTATTATTGAAGTTGTAGCGTAAACTGAAATTTATGTGTAGGATTTAAAGTTATTTTTCCATAAACTTATATTTGTTTATATTTTTGGCTAATAAATCGCGAATGCAGATTAGTTTTCTACGAAGTCATATTTGTAACGTAATGTAATTTTTAATAGGTAACGAAAGATCGAGTTTAATTTCAATACAAAAACCCATAAAATATTCCAACAGTTTACTGCCGCCTTCATATTTCTTCCTAAATCCCAACGCTTTCCACTTTCAGGCGTTTTTCTTTCGAGTCTACGAGAAACATGGAGATATTTTATGTCCTTCGCTTTTGTTTTGTTTGTCAAACGACTTCAAATATACGTTTTATTTGGACTTACAACAGTTAACAAGGGATTTATTATAAGGCTGCGAATTTTTTTAAGGTTACGTTATCATGGAATGGTATTATATTTTTTATCAAGTATTTTCCATTGTAATTATTTTATATTGTGCCAAACCTAAATTCACAGCGTATTGTGAAGTCTGGTCATGGTGGTAACGGCCTCCCTCCTGAACAGAATAGGAGGCAGTCACAATAGCGTCCTGAAGGCTGTAGCCGTAGATACTTCCTCCGCTATAATAAGGGAATTTGTGCGAAGACTGACACCCTAGCTAAATGTTCTGGTGTTTTAGTTGTAGGGTGGTCTTTCCATTAATTCGTCTTTAATTAGAGCGTTTACGACGTACGGTATTTCATACAAACTTTCCAGTCCTTGTTTTTTGAAATTAATGAACCGATTTTAATGAAACTTCATACGCATAAGCAGGATACAAAGGTCCTAGAAGTTAGTAAAGAACATTTAAAATAATAAAATTAATTTCCAGTTATCTTTTTTTAAATTTGTAATGTAAAAAAAGATAACTGTAAATCTATGTTTCTATGTTTATTTAAAATCGGTGTTTGTCTGTAACACAATTTTTCGAAAATGTTCATAACTAACTTGTTAGACCTTTGTATCCTGCTTATGCGTACGAAGTTTCATTAAAATCGGTTCATAATTTCGAAAAACAAGGGCTTCAGTTTGTATGTAATGCCGTACGTCGTAAACGCTCTGAAGGTTCTTACAATAGAATTTTAAATAAAAACCTTTTACTAACAATTTATGGATCTCTTAATTGTCCAAAATAAAATTATTTATTTATTTATTTGAATTTATTTAAAACTTGCATCCCACCTTGGATTCTACTTTATTTTTCTCAACTTTCTTTTTTTTCTTTTTGTTGATTTTAATAACAACGTTTACGATAATCAAAACTCCGACAGTGCACAACTTTCCACGAATTTCGTGGATCTACTAGTTATCCGGTAAATAAGGATCTAAAGTTCTCATTCAAGAGACCCATTTCTAAAAAGAACAAAATTGTTCCCCGTACAGTAAATGAAACTACCTTTCGTGAGACAATCGTGTTCAGGGGAGCTCTAAAGGATTGCAATGTAAGACAAAATTTTCACTTTTTAAAGGTGCACTTACATGGACAGTTTTTTCTACAATGATCGCCTGACAACCGTAACCAAAATTTGAGTCAGGTGGCCTAGTGGTAACGCCACTTATGAGTTGCAGGTCGTAGCTTTAAACCCAGACATGCGAAGGCCTAAAAATTCTAAGTAATGTGACATCTACCAACCCGCACTGGACCAGCATGGTGGATATCGTCCCACACCCTCTCACAGAGAGGAAGCTTGTGTCCCAGCAGTGGGAACATTATAGACTTCATCCGCGTGAAATTTTATCCTTCCCCCATTCACCATCTTATGGATACCTAATCTTCACAAAGAACACACCCTACAAATTTCATGTCTCTAGGAAAAGCGGTTTAGGCTGTGCGTTGATGTATCAGTCAGTCAAGACTTTGAATTTTATTTATTATGCTGCCCAGAATTAAGCAATTTAAGTTTCCCGTGTAAACGTATCTTAAGATTTCCGTATTCCTGAAACAAAGAAGGCGTAATTGTCGTCGAGTAGCTTCCCGGGAAAAAAAGAAAAAAGTTTTCAGTTCCCGGGGAATATTAAGAAGTTACGCTTTTGGACGAATAATGTTTTAATATGAAACTTTATAATGTAGTACTGTACTGTACTGTACTGTAGGTACCTTTTTTTTTGTTACTAAGTGCCTTCGCTTAAGAAACTGTGTTATTTCGCTTTTCGTTATATGTGCCAGCTTATAAGTGACATTATATTTTATTAATTTAAAATATGAAATATAGTAAAATTAAATGATATAAAATATAGTGTAAAAGATAACAAAACGAAACATTTACAAAATATAGTTTTTTAAGCATTCCATGACCTTTAATGGCATAACTTACATAATTCATACACATTCTAAATTAAAGTCGCGTTTCGTGTCTGTCTAGGTATATGAGCGCGTTGTTCTTCTAAACTACGCAACGGATTTTGTCCATCATTCAGAGAATTTATTTCGTTACTAGTTGTTGCCCGCGACTTCGCCTGCGATCAAGACAAAGGACACGTGGCGCCATCTAATACCATAATAACGTTATTGTTCTTTTCCTCGGGAACAGCACTTTTTTTCGGGATGAAAGGTACCCTATGTCCGCTTCTGTACACCTGACAACGTATATGCAAAATTTCAGGATGATCGGTTCAGTGGTTTAGGCGTGAAAAGGTAACGAACAAACTTACTTTCGCATTTATAATATTGGTTAGGATGTTTGTCGTCGGTTACCAAAAGCTGTTCAATACATTTTGACCGCGTAGGTATTGTACTTTTTTTTATAAAACAACAGATTTTTTTTTTAAACTGATGATAAATTTAAACACTAGGGGTACTAGAATCATGTGCTGAATTCAAGGTTACAGTTTGCGCGTTGATGTCCCGCCACCCTGTACTTATGGCACTAGCGATCCCGCCTTGCTTTTTTTTTTCAAGATTTCGTTGTTGTAGTTAAGGTGAAAGCGCCAGGGTAGACTGAGAAATTCATTTTTTTTTACGTTTTTTGCAATTTGCTGGCCAGTACTAAGTTTTACTTTGATGAAAATATGATTCGCGGTCGTAACAAATATGTATTTACAGAATTATAATCATTAAAGTCATCAACACAACTCTCTAAGACCAAGTAATCCTACCGAATGACTATTTCATGAAATCTTGACATTTTAGGATTACACTAACTTAACAAGTTGCTAATTGTAATGATTATAATTCTGTAAATACATACTTGTTACGGCCGCTAATCATATTTTAATCAAAGTACAACTTAATACTGACCAGCAAATTGCAAAAAACGAAAGAAAATTTTAATTTCGCGGGCTACCTTATCGGTTTAATCTTCATTTATTACGCATATACTTAAACCTTCTGAAATAAATTCGGTGTCCCTGCCACCCTATATAATAAGTAATCATGAGCGATATTCCTTTAATTATAATGTTCTGTGAATGTATAGACCCCAGATCAAGCTACCCGAAACTGTCAAATTTTCCCAATCAAGTTTGAACCTTATGCTTTAGCGATAAAGTTGAAAATCTAATCAAAAATAAATTTGACAGATTGTAGTAGCTTGATGTGATAGCGTCTGTAGGAACCTATATTATTATTGTAGTGACCTCCATAAACCCCACCTTCCTAAAACTCTTACCACTTTTACACACAAACATCAGTCAGTCTCGAAACTGTTTACTATGCATAAAAGACAGAATAGATAATTTAATTTTACTCAGTAAATAAATTAAGTTGGAATCTCAGAATTGGGTCACGGTAAGGATGCCAATAAAATGTGAAACTTTGCGGGCATCCCTGAAAGTTACAAAGATTGAATATTATTGAGGAGATCATTAAGCAGAGTTATTTATGAGTTATTATTGACTTAATGATAGGTACGCAAAATTTACGAATTATATAAGAATGTTGAAAAAACGAGCTACTTTTTTGTAATATATACCTAGATAAAACGTGACAGGGTAGGCAGAGATGTTTAATAAAACCCACATTTCACTACTTTGGTTACATTATTTCCTTATTTTAGAAGCCCAAGAACATTGCTATTAACCGGACACAAAGAACACGGAGCTGCTGACTACTGACAACGTTCTTATGGAAAAACTCAATACCACTTTATCAAAGTCAAAGCATTTATTTCAAACTAGCTTCCGCCCGCGGCTTCGCCCGCAAGGATGTCCTTCCCCGGGATGCAATCTATCTCTCTGCCAAATTTTCTCGAAATCCGTTTAGTGCGACGTCCGACAGACAGACAGAGTTACTTTAGAATTTATAATATTAGTATGGATAGGCAATTAGGCACTTATAAGGCACTTTTTAACGTCAAAAATTACAATAAAATAGAATTAATTCTAGTCACCCCTTCCAAAAGGTACTTTTTGTATGGAGAAGAATGGGCAAAAAACTCCACCGTTACTATTTTTATCCAACCCAAGAATCGAAACCAAAACCTCACAGTCAGTATCTGTGAAGTTTGTTTGCGTGTAATATTTTGTGGGGCGTTAAGATACTGCTACTGTTACTGCTTTCATTTCAAGCGAACGTGTTTACATAAACTGCTTACACCATCACTGGTTTTTCCAAAAAAATCCTAATACAAAAAGGACTTTTTATGAAATGGGATTAAACTAATTTTGTTTTGAAAACACTATCGTGTGTGATAGAAAACATTATCCAAATTAGCTTTATAAAACCAAAAAAAAAATTGAAAACACCATTATTTACGTAATAAATATTTTAAATCCAGATATATAATTTTTTTATTTTTAAGTTATGCACATTATTAAAACAAAAAAGATATAAATACAACATTATTTTTAGTATATGCGAAACCTGAATATAGTTTGTTCAGAATAAGTAACTGAATCGATTTCAATAATTTTTACACCATGTTATATTTTGTCCCAAAAATATTTAATCACTAGTTAATTACAATAAAATCGCCGTACAGTTAGGTACCTACTGCCAAACTATTATCAAAGAGCGTACGATGCTGGAGGAGCATAAAACATGGTCACCCCGCGCCGCGCCGCGTGGTGAGCATGTTTTTGAACGGACAACCAGGTAATATAACAAGCTTATAACTTTGTGATTTCTCATGATACAGTTTTGAAATTTTGTACATAGATTCTTTACATAAAAATACTAGACACGTGTTTCGGGTTTCGCATATACTAAAAATAATGTTGTATATAATTTTTTAATGCAAAATATACACCGTTACATTTTAATCGTTTTAATCCTTAAAAGGGATCATTGTACTCATCATTATGAACAACTTTTACTATGGGACCAACCCTGAAATCGTGAAAAAAAATAGTTGTTCCATACATTATGTCGAGTTATGCGAACATAAATGTACGGCACAACAGATTTTTTTTTCGACCTGTAGGTATGCCTTTAAAATATTTTAAAACAATATAAAATGGCTTTCAAATAAATCCTACGAATTATTTCCGTTTACAGTACCTAGTCATACTTTAGACTGCGACATTATTATGGCCAATTCAGTATAAAATATATTTACATACTCTAAGCTTATACCTAGAGTATTATATTATCTGTGCGTATAATTTCTTTCTGATTTGAGTGCCTCTATAAGAATTTTAGTCTAAGTCCTGTAATCCTGGCTATATCCGCACATAACGTTCTCAAAGTGAAACGCATACATTCTCCTCCCTCCGTATTTACAATTCATGAGAACGTTGACAATGCTGATAGGTTGTTTCCACGTGAAAAATCAACATCATCGATTCTCATGTTTCGAAAAGAATGTTTAGATTTATTTGCATGGAATTAATTTACATGTTTATTCGTTTGGAAAGTGAGAAAGATGAGTTTTCCGTGGATGGGGTGATGGTATGATGAAAATTGCTGAATTTTTTGCGGTATTGTGCGTCTGAAGAAAAGTTGTGATGTTGTAGGTAAATATAACGTCACAGAAAAGTATCTACTCCTAGACGTGGAAATCCATTTAATTACCTAGTATTATTTTTGTCACATGGCTCATACAAAATAATATGAAATAGTTTTTTTTTGATCGACAGCCTTTACATCGTTTTCATTATTATTTATGCATAGGTACCTACTGTAAACAAAAGTAAATGATACTGCACAAGTACTCTCAAGAAATCACACTTCCTCCATAAATAAAATTTTAAGCTCATAGTTGTTTACGCACACCAGCTTCATTTAATAACCTCATCAAGGAATCTTTAGTAAATACATAATAACCAGCTGTTTAACAAACCGCTACATTTTTCATACACAGCCCTTCAAAACTGAGCACCAGTCGATGAAAAATTAAACCTCGTTCACGCAAAGGCTTCCACTTTGCGTTTGTTACATGGATAAGTCAGTGAATGGAGTGTTAATGTAAGTAGTGCCAGGGGTTTCAACCTTTTTCTATGGAAGTTTGATTTTGAGGACACTAGATCTGATACTAAATGTACTGGGATATGGTGTCCTAAAGTGTCACGTTGGTTAGATATTCGGAGGTATAGATGAGTATAATATAAGAACATTACCTCCGAATATTTCGGCAACGTATACACGACACAAAGCTATACGAGACTAGCTCATGTCACGGTAAAAATATAAGCAGTCGCTTAACGTAGTAAAAAGACACGTACAAAATTATTAGACAACTTCTAAAGTAACCTTTTACAGTAGTAATAGGTTACTATTATTAAAGGAAGCGCAAAAAATGGTCTTTATAAATAATCAGCCTATAATGTTCCCACTGCTGGGACACAGGCCTCCTCTCGGTGAGAGGGAGTGGGCCGTAAGCCACCATGCGGGCCTAGTGCGGGTTGGCAGATGTTACATGTCTTCAAATATTTGGTTCTATTAGGACATGCCGGTTTCCTTCACCGTTTTGAGAGCAGTGGTGATGAAATAATTTACACAAAGTAAAGCGCCTGTCTGGGTTCGAACCTACGACCTACAACTCGTAAGTCGCCGCCGTTACCACTTGACCATCACTGCTCTCCTCCACAAATGTTTATTATATATTTCTTTATATAGTTTTCACTGCGTTTGCCAAATGGTTTGTTGTGGTAAGCCAAAAGATACTGCCGTCCGAGATCCTGAAGTAATCCAAAAACCACTGTTGGACAACGTTTCAGCGTTTAAATTCACTATGTTAATCCCGTTTTTGAACCAGCGCCAGTATCAAATTGGTGGCATATTTCCAAATAACGACTTCTATGGCAAATTACGCTGTGATAATACCTTAATACTCCATTCACTACTTACTCTATATATTATAACAAAACAAAAAGCAATTTACTCGTAATTGTATGACCCAAATATCAGGCGAATAAGTCGAGATTGAGCCCTTTCAGGCCATCATTAAAAGCTCATTTTCATTCATTGAAGTGCTTCATAGTATGGAGACGTTTGTAACCTTAATTAACTTTGCTTTAAGGATGCAGACGATGGAAAAAGAACAAGTATTTGTGCTGAAGTCAATCAGATTTGACTAAAGCACATCTTTTAGGATAATACCTGCATTTTATTTTTTATTTTTACGGTAAATCAATCAAACACTGAAGGAAGCTGAAATAGATGTCACCATCTTCTCAGCTCATAGTACCCGACATGCATCTGCCGCAAGCAGACCGGTGGGGCAATTCTCGTAATTTTAAGAACGTTCACAGTCTGATCTCAGTCTCAATCTGTCAAAAACACCATAAATTCCCCTACATTTTGACAAGTTTTTGACATTTGTTTGTCGCCGAAATGACACTGCGACTAGATTGTAATCGTTTTAAATTAAGAGAATTGGCCTACTGGAGTCAGTATTGAGATTGATAAGGAAGGCTTCAGGGTGGTCTCAAAGTTCCGCTATGTTTGCCACACATTACAATACAAGATCCAACCCTGTTTGGTAGTGCAATAAGCAATATTATAACAAACACTTAAGATTAAGTGAGTTTTGTGTTATATTTTATTATTAAACAAGTTGTTATTCAAAAAATATTATTACTGTATGGAAATTTAATAAATATTTTATTTTATTTTTCTATTTAACAAACTTGTTATTATCGTGTTATTCACAACCCAACTTTGATCACCTTTTCGTAAAACCGGCTCGGACAAGGAGAGAGTACCAATAATTATAAGATTAGACGAACTTACCTTATGTGAAGTTCTATCTTAATTATATGAAGCTCCTTGTCTGCGACGGCAGTCCCAAAAAACCCTCACTATACTTACTAAGTATAATCTAAATAATAAGGGTTGTTCATAAATCTTGGTTTAAATGTAAATAATTTAAACAAAGTTGCCACACGTAGGAATTAAATCTTTTTTTTTAGCTTTAAAATTGTGTCTAAGCTCTGGTACAATCAGCGTTACAATTTTTTTAAATCTAATTAATTATTTATTTGGCATCGGTCGGGAGGAGCTCGTGCCTAAATGATAGTGACAGCCGTATGGGTCGGTCGAAGGTTAAGTTAGGCTTCCCGCGGTCGGTTTGTGGATGGGTGACCATCCAATACATATCGAGACCGCTTCGTGTCTCGGCAAGCACGTTAAGTTGTTGGTCCCGGATGTCATTTGTAGATCTTTGATGGCCGTTACGGGTAGTCAGAAGCCCAAAAAGTTGGACAACCAGTCTTACCAAGGGGTATCGCAGTTATTGGGTAATAACCCAATAACTGGGTTGTGGAGGTCAGATAGGCAGTCGCTCCATGCAAAATACTGGTATACCTACAGCTGCATCCGGTTAGACTGGAAGCTGACCTCAATAGATATACTTTTGAAAAGGATGGGTGGATTGATTCTATTTGATTGATCCCCAAATATTACCCATTTTGATAAAAAAAAAAATACTTATACGCTAATATGCTTACTGATCATCTTAATGTATAATATTATTGACGACACGGTTGGCGCAGTGGTTGAGCGATTGACTGCTGCGCAGCATGTCGCGGGTTCGATTTTCGCACGGAACAAAATTTGTACGACCTACAAGTATTTATTCCGGGTCTGGGGTGTTTTATCTATATATGTATGTATTTACAAAAAAAAAAAAGTATATAAGTAGTTTATCAGCCATCTCGTTACCATAACACAAGCATTAGGTTGCTTAGCTTGGGACTAAATGGCATTGTGTGAAATGTCCAAGGATATTTATTTATTATTTATTTATTATGTGCCTTAGGCTAACAACTGCGGCCAACTTTGTTGTAGCGGCCAGGATGTAGCTGAAACTGCTATGGCACCGCTCGCTGCGAGCGCTCAGCTCGCGCTTCGATGGAATAGAATGTTTTTAAAAAGACCAGAAAAGGAAAACAAGATCATTGAGTATAAGGCGATCATCATTAGAAGATAAAAAAGTTTTTAGAGGATCAGTTTTATATTCCACCATTTACTCAGAGGTGCATTATAATTTCCACAAGAGGCGAATCTATACATCTAAACTACAAATAAATAAAACTAAAGTGTCTGTCTGTAATGTCAAAATAACAACTTTTTACTAAAAATGCATGAAAGTTTACGGTACTGAAAACAAAAAAAAAAATTTTTTTTGTCTGTTTGTTCCGGCTAATGTCCGAAACGGCTGTATCGATTTTAACGGGACTTTCACTGACAGATATCTAATTTTATAAAGAGTATTTTTATTTCAGGAAAATAAATAAGGTACTGCGCAAAAAAAAACCATGAAATCATGGGATATCGTGGATTTTTTGAGCGCGGACATCGGAGTGCATGTCGGAATACAAAAATTTGTATCCGACATACACTTGAACGAAGTCGCGGATACAGCTAGTCCTTAATGTAAAACTTAAGAACAAACTCATCAGTGATGAACATGATTTATCTCGAATATCCGAATTAAAGCCAGTGGTAACAGCAAAACAACAGTTAAGCGTTTACGACACTCAACTCGGCTGATACTTACATCAAACAAACGACATCTAATGAAACCCCAGGTTGACACTTTGTAGGTAGTTTCCGCCCAATCGCTTAATTATTGTCGTAGGTATTTTGAACTGAATGGTTTTGGGATTCGATATTTTTGTAGGAATGTTAGGTCTATACCTACTTAAGGGTTTCGTTATTCAAAATAAGTCTTGATTATTCTGGAGCACCTATTCTTATTTAACCAGTAACTTTCGTTTTGTAACCTGAAGTTTCCAAAATATCTGGTAATCTCAACTAGGTTTTTATTAAATAATTCACAGTCCTTCAGTCGATTTTTTATTCCAAATAAGAAAAACAATTTGTATATTTCTATGGTCTTAGACATCCCATAAACCTTGAGATAACTTATGTGAGGAGTACACAAAAATAACAAGCAAAAAACTTGCAGACTAAAAACAAATCTTATGTCTTTTCATAAAGGTCACACAGATAAACCAAAGCACAGTAAACTATAATATATGACCTCGAATCATGACCTTGGACAAAAAGTTAACTCAACTTAGGATTATGTCTCATGAGGATTAAACACAATAGCAAAACATTTGCAAACTTAACACAAATCTCATGTCTATTCATAAAGGTCACACAGATAAACCAAATACAGCAAACTATGAATATGACCTTGGACTAAAAGTCAAGTTTACTTTTCTACCCCTTGTGTTCCCACACTTTTCTCATGGAGTTAGTCACTGTTAAAATACGACCGTCACCTTAAACTAATTTTTTTTTACTCTGTACACAACAGAATTTTCTTTACTACTTTACCGACTCAGTTTTGTCATAATGTCAATGCACAGTGTGAATGTCCCGGAATGACACTCAAAATGTAACACTGACCAATAAATCAGATTTGATTTATGCGTCCGGCCTGGAAAAAGGAAATATATGTGAACTAAAGTTCGTTTTTAAATCTCAGAGACTAATCTGACATTTAAGTATTTTGCGTTTGCGTTTTTTTATTATAGAAGTTTGACATTACACCTGTCAGATTAGTCTCTGAGATTAAAAAACGATCTTTAGACGTTAGTGACAAATTTATGCTAGTTTGACCATTGTTTATAGTAATCAATGCAGTAGTCTGCTCAGTGCCGTAGCTTCAGTGCGTGCGTATTTATGTGACCTGACTCGATAAAGGACGGAATGTGAAAACTGACGAAGGTATTAGAAACTCGAGTACATAACACAAGTGAGCAAATAGATTCCAAGGACTCTCGATTTTTGTTTGCTCCATCAATAGTAACTCTTTGCGCTCGGCTCTCGTGCTATCCCTTGTTATTTGATTGTCCTATACTAGGTTCACCTGCGTTAGAATTTTTTTGCTTCTGCTTTGAAATGGCTGTATTGATTTTGAAACTATTTGGATCTTCTTTATGTTATTTATTTTATAGCTGTTTTTTCAATAGTCAGATAACTTTTATCTGAATAATAAAAATGATAGTTTGACACATATATACAAAAGCTGTCAAACGGCTATAATTACTCTTTACTTATGAATTATCTGACTATTGAAAAATTTGCCCTTAGTGTCTTGTTTTAGTCTTTTTGCTATAAAGTTTAGCTGGTTTATGACCAATAGATAAACGCTTACGCTAACTCCCCTTATGGTTGGAGTGTAGCCTTAAGGGCGCTATGGAGCAAGGACTTTTTTTCGGAATTTTTCCAATTTTTTTGCAGTATCGGGTTTACCTTGTCTGTAGCAACCATTTAGGTTCTGAAAAGTATGGCCCTACGACGCACCGTTTCCGAGTTATGAGACTTTAACTTTTTTTTATTTTATATAAAACGATTTATATTTCCGAAATGGTAGCTCGGATAAGATTGTTTTCGGGAAAAAAATTGTTGCTCTACTCAAAAGTCATGAGGTCATGTAAAAAAATTAGCAAAAACTTCTAAAAAAAAAACATCTAAAATTTTGTCGTTTTGTTTGTTGTTGTGTCGGTCGTCGTCTTTCAGCTAGAGTATTCTTAGGGGCAGAGGGACTTAGTCAAATTAAATTATTAGTCGCTCAAGTGAGCGAGCAAAGCGAGCGAAGGGCACCCCGAGGTTAGGTTAGGTTAGGTTACTTTAAACCCTTTCCAGAAATAAATAGGGGCCCCGCGAAGCGGGGCTCCGTCGACTACGTCTTATTAATTATTTTACTTTCACCTTCCCGGTGTCTGTTGGCAAAAATTTCTTTCCCGCAATAAGAATGGTAGAATTCCATAAAAAAAAAACTTAAAAAATTAACAAGTCGCAAAAAAATTTTTTTAACATTTTTTTTTTGTGTTTTCTTTTCTGCTCATAGTGCCCCTAAGCGTATACTCCAACTCCTACACTCCGCCCCTAAGACGACCCACTGACCCCCCTTATAGTGTAAAAATGACTATTGAATCTATCTTTTTTTGAATGTTTTATTTTTGGTCCCTCAACCCAACAATACCATGATCTCGCTTATTTGAATCAGTAATTTTACGTTATCTGCAACATAAGAAATGTTGCAGTGAACTGAGGTATTAGAAGCCCCTAAATCTAAGCAGCTAATACCAGTCTATGTGATTACATGAACGACTTTAGGCTTAGTCTAATACTTAAGTCATTATTACAGTAGAAAAGCACTACAAGTGATCTACTTTCCCAGCAAAAAAATCTATTACGAAAGTATTTAGGCTCATAAGAGAAATTGGAAGTCTTCCCTTACTTTTTTCAACTTGTAAGATCTTTCCAAGTTAGCAAGTTACCGCGCCCCACGTACAGAGAAGCACATAAAATGTTAATAAGATTTACGAAATACATCGCGTTTTGGACACAAAAATCTACTTAGATCTCAGATTTCTGAAGATTTGTTTTTTTATTCTTGCGTCATTGAATTACGGTGTGTTTTTGAAAACAAGATAAGTGATGTTGATTTTCTTTTTTCAGTTTTTCAATACAATGACCGGCTATATCTACGGCAATATCTACGTCTGTAGTAAACTTATTTCTTTTAATATCGTTCCCATAGCCAAAACCGCTTTTTTCTATGTACATATAGAGCAAAAGCCTGTTACTTTGTTTCAGTACCGATGCGCAAAGTTCTATGTTGTAAACCAATTTCAATCTTGTTCTTTGCGTATCGATGGCAAAAAGTTCAAACATCTTTGGCCCAAAATTCAGCTGCGCCAACTCCGCTCACTGACTAAGATCATAACTTCCAATAATAATATTATCATACTTTATTGGAAGCCAAACCACTCCCTCAAAGGTCAATTTATTTTCCTTTCGTTTTTAAATTAATAATAGATTACTGACTTAGATTTTCTAAAATTCTACCTGTATCAACTGCGATCCGAGTTTATCCCTAGCTTTGGCAATAACCCTTTAAAAGCCTCAAAGGATACACTGATACAATGGAGAAATTGTACTAAATCATGAAATATTTTAAGATTTACTATTAGTTACAGTTGCGTTGCCAATATTCTAATAAGCTGTGGACAAAAAAAAACAACCACGTGGAGCCCTAACACAGCTAGAAGGCGTCGCGGCAGACCCCGTAAAAGATAGCGGGACGAGCTGGACAAAACAAACGACCAGTGGCCCACTTTAGCCCTGGATCGAAAGAGCTGGAAGTCATGGGGAGAGGCCTTTGCCCAGCAGTGGAATGATGCAGGCTAACAGTAACAGTTGCGTACTTACGAGGATAGTCTGTTAAGGAACTTATAACCGATCAAGTAAATTGTAAAAGCGATTTCAACGCTTACCAAAAATAAACCAACTTAATTATTTACCTACAAAAAGGAAA
The DNA here is from genome assembly GCA_963669345.1 of Gortyna flavago. Taxonomy (NCBI): domain Eukaryota; kingdom Metazoa; phylum Arthropoda; class Insecta; order Lepidoptera; family Noctuidae; genus Gortyna; species Gortyna flavago. The sequence goes on from OY770148.1 coordinate 6,146,751, forward strand.
AAGAATCAAAAAAAAAATGGTGACAAATTAAAACTTATATAGGTACCACTGGGCAGCATGAGATGTTGCTCAAAACTTCCTAATATGGTGAAAGTGAACATTAAGGAAGAATTTTTGAAAATTCATTCCCCTAATATAAATACCCCTGGTTCAAATCATAGTCCGGAGCGAGAGGGAATGGGAGGCAGTAACCTTCTGCGAAGCAGTCATGCTAGCGAAGGAGGTGGCGGGATGGGCGAGGGAGAAAGCCTCGAGAGCCTCACAACCCAGCCGCCGCGAGAGACGCTCCGGGCGTCGGGAGCCGCGTGACGACTCCCGGCCACTGTAGGCGTGGGCCTGCGGACGGCGAGTAATGGGTAGCTCGCCCTCCGATCAGGACCAGGCCCGTGCCAGACGGCGCGTATGTGTTTCACGCGCGCCTCAAAGAGATGTCAGCATCAAAGGAGGGGCCCGTCAGGACCGAAGCCTGCCGGGTCAGCGGGATTGTCCGAAAGGGTTACTGCTACCCCGGAACTTATAGGGCTAAGGAAGGAACACGGATGGGTTTTAGTCAGTAAGAGGGGTGGGTCATTTGATGATTTCCCATCCTTAAAAAAATAATAAAAAGGGGTCTAAATACGAGATGAATATTTATATAGAAGTTTGTATCCTAAAAAGTACCTACCTAACCTATTTTTTTGTGGTCATTTATCTTTTATGGAAACAAACAAAAAGCGATCCACTTTTGTTTAGAACTGTTTCGAATTTCCTGTCTTATTTCAATTGCCTAGAATCGTTTAAGATTTAGGCCCACAAATCTTTTTATTTTGATACGTTATGGGTTAACAAGTCTAAGCGAGTTAAGCTTACCTTGCCAACCCTTTCATAGAGTTAACCCTTACAATTTATTATGGCATTTAAAGGGAGCAGGTTAGAAGGCGCGGGGGTAAAAAGCCCAAGGCTTGCATTATGTAGATTACTACACTACATACCAAGGTATATCTGGCCAAAATTGTAGGTACCTATTTTAGGTAGCAGGAACTTATTTTACTTCAGTGTGTTTTCTTTTATTCGAAATTAGGAATAGTAAAGTATATTTTATAGGTAAAACACGTACGCATAACTGTGCATATTTTGAGACCAAATATTTTAGGTAATAAAAAAAGAATGTGTAACTTTATAGTCGTAACGAAAGTTTGACTTAGAAATCGGGTCATATTTCATTTGAAAAACTCTACATACAAAATGTGACTTATCAACAAACACAATACATATCTAAGTAATACAGGTTCCTCCAAAAACACACATCAACAAAAAAGTCCATTCCATACAAACTTAGCTTACTGGTTCTTTATGTACTTGGCCTGACTTGGCCCCTGTCTACACCAGCCGAACTTAGATAGGCACGTGATATGAATAGAAAACTACAGTCTTTGACGACTAGCCTTTAAGAATATTCCTATTATTTTCTTCCGTTGGCCTAGTTTATTTGATTTGCTTTGAGGTATAGAATGGTGAAAAAAACGTAGACAAAAAATATGTTAAGAATATTTGAGCAAGCCGTCTGCGTACTTAGATATAGGACTGTTGAACAATTTGCATCAAAAAGTATAATAAACTGATCAAACATAATAAAACCAACTGCTTACATGACACTAAAACGTAATTCTCTTGAATTTTTAAAATTTGGGATCCAACGGAAATACAAAATAATATTTTGTGGGATCCAACGCCAAAAATATTAAACTGGGATTCAAAAGTGGGATCCAACGAAAATAAATCTTTTTATGCACACAAATTTTCTCATCATCTGTATATACTCGTAGTTCGTCATTTAAAAGAATAGTAGGTAAGTAAGCTACATTATATTTGCTAATTAAAAGTAAATAAAAAGTCCAACGAAAAACAGGATCCAGTTTAATTACATATTATTACAGTATAATTCAGTGGAAGTGTTGCGACTCATATCATATCATTCAATTCAAATCGCCCATGAGATTACGAAAGATACCCAATTTCGATCGTTGTTTTAGTATTGGGTGAAACCAAAAATGTTCTTTTATTACACTGCCGGCGGCGCGGGCGGCGATAATACCAATACAATATCATAAGCGTGTTCACGTCCATCACGTTTGAATTTTCATTTACGTCTGCCCAATCTATACTGCTCGCTCGTGGCTCCACAGCAAAAAACAGAATGCAAACTATTGTGTGTGAACACACTAGTGATTTTTGCAGGATTCAGTAAAAAACTGTTCCTGCAGAACTGGATGGCCGTGGGAAAGAGCCGTAAGCAAACTAAAAAAAGGGATTAAACACAGGAGGACCTGCTGCAGCGTCAATTGTACATTTTTTTAAATTAGTGAAACTGATTCAGTTACCACCTCGAATAAACTAATTAGGTAAATATTTTATCATTAAAAACGCTTTAATACATGCATTTATGACATTGACGACCTATGTATATCTGGAATTATATCAATTGAGTGCATTATCAAAACATTTTCTTTTTATTCCATTTCGTGATTTCGGTTAGACTTAATTAAAAAAATGTACCATTTTAAATGATAAATCGGTTACGTTTTTTTAAGTATAATACGATTAGGTAATAGACGTTACAATACAGAGGGCCCAAAAAAACGATCTCCTTTGAGCAAAAAAATAACAGAACGAAGAATTTGTATGAATATCCAATATAATACCTTTCTGAGTAATAACTAATACCCGCGTCTTTTCTCTTGGAAAAATCGGTATTATTCCGATTCATTGCCTAATTCGTATTTTTCTTAGCTGATTGAAAACCGGCTGGTTATCAATCAGCCAGAAGATTACCAAGTTTTCCTTGATATGCCTAGCCTGGCATATAAATGAAACTTGGTAATTTAGGTCAGCAATCAACCGAATGAATATTAATAGGAGTTTTATAAAACGAATTCATCTGAATTGTTTGTGAAACACCTTTTATCTAATACAGTTCAAAGAGTTAGTTTGTAACATAATATCAGGCATGTAGTCCCCTTAAGTACAGGCAGAGGTAGTACTCCCACCTTTTTCCAGTATAAGTCTTCTGGGCAACAGACTCCACACGGTGGGTGTCCGCAAGGCTGCGATTAAGAAAGATGAATGGATGGATTTGGGGGAGGTCTTTGCTTAGTAGTAGGACTACAAATGTTACCTTGAAAAAATCTGTTGTATCTAACACGGAACAAGCCTATTGCCATCAACTAGTCACAAATAGAAAAAACCCAATAACTTTGCCCGACTTGAAGATCAAACTTTGGACCTCATGCCTGCGACCACAAGATCAACGACCCCTCGTTGATCTATAAGTGGTCGCATGAGGATTGATTTGATTGATTTGACACAGAATCAGGTTTAAAACCTTGTCTGTCATGTCTCATTATTACTAAACCGCTAGGAATTTTACCATCATATATAGGTCGGCTAACCGCAGCTCACTGCGAGGTTGAGCGGCAAGCTCACATAAGCGCAGTGTGGTTGTGATCCCAGTAATATCGATGACATGATAACACGCGCCTAAGTTCGATCGCCGCAGGGTTTGACAAGCTATAGTAGATATTTAAATTAACACCGTATTATAATGTGCTTAATTTCATCCTCATGGCCCTCTCGTTCTTTAGATAATTTTTTTTTAATTAGTCACTTCCTTAATAGTCATAATTATTATCTTATAATCAATAGGGCCTAAAATCTCGTCTGTCAGCTAAACTCTAGTGTTTTACAATCAGAAAATCGCGAGCTCAACGTGAGATGAGCGACATGCTCACACAACAGAAGTGTGGTTCTGATCCCAGTGTATGTAGTATTGGTGTCTTGATGACACATGTACCTAACTGCGATCGCCGCAGGATTTGTCAAGCTGTATATATAACTACACTCAAGAAAAGAAAAAAAATTGTTTATTCTGTACAAACTAAACGCACATTACAAAAAACGCATAACATGTTTATATACAAAGTAGCCAAGGAGGGGCTTGTGGCTAAGTAATAACAGCCGTACGGGTCGATCGATCAGGTTAAGCTACGCTTGCCGCGGTTGGTCCATGGATGGGTGATCTTCTTTAGATACCAAGATCCCTCCGTGCCTCGGAAAGCACGTTAAGCCCTTGGTCCCGGCTGTCATTTGTTGATCTTTGAAAGTCGTTACGGGTCGCCCGAAAATCTGACAACCAGTCCAAGGGGTATCGTATTACCCAGTTACTGGGTTGTGAAGGTGAGGTAGGCAGTCGCTCCATGTAAAATACTGGTATTCAGCTGCATTCGGTTAGACTGGAAGCCGACCCCAACATAGTTGAGAAAAGGCTAGACAGATGATGATACAAAGTAGCCAAAAACCTCCTATTCAACCAATTAAAGTTTGTCAATTTTTCAAATTGCTTGAAGTAGGTCCCCCTAGGGATCAAAGTCAAATATACCATCGAGATTACAGCGTAAAAAAATTTCAGCTCAATCGGAAATCGGGAAGTGGGTCAAATTTAACTTGCAAAATTTCATTACAGACACTGGGACAGGTGATACTAAATAAAAGCTTGTAAAATTAACACCACGTTGTTGTTGTAAAAGTTTTTTTTTTATTTTACGTTCGTCATCTGCCTAGTCTTTGACCAAAGATTAAGTCGAAGTCGGCTTTCATTGTAAGCAAATGAATGTGTCTATATCTGAATACTAGTATTTTACATGCCTATCTGAGCTTCACAATCCAGTACTTCGCTAACACGGTACCCTGAAGTCTGAAAACTAGTAGTAGTAGTAAGACTGGCTGTCAGAATTTCGGGCTTCTGGCTACTAGTAACCTTGCCTGTTGGGCAAGCTTAATAAATTCGGTTACAATAGAAAAGGTAATTGTGTCACATTAGTGACAGTTCTGCTCATATTGGTACAGACCACGGAGGTACAGACGCCAGCACATCAAGCTACCCGAAACTGTCAAATTTTCCCAATCAAGTTCGAACCTTATGCTTTAGCGATAAAATTGAAAATTTATTAAAGAAATTTGACAGATTGTAGTAGCTTGAACGATACAGCAGTCTGTTGTGATTAAGCAAGTATTTTCTACGAAGAAAACGTGCGCCGAATAACGAAAACTTTTTAATCATTCATCTGTAGGATTTTTCAAAGTTGCCTAACAACAAAAATTTCATAACTTAAGTTACAACTAAGTACGCTTTTCCTTGAACTTACTAATTCTTGCGAAACCTTCTTGCGAAACGTGAAGGTATCGGGTTATACCAACAAACGTCTAAACAACGTGAAATATTTCCAAATCAGTTGTTATGTAGTTTCCACGAAAAAGTTTATTTGCTAAATTATAGCCAACTGGTGTGTGCGTGTGTGTGGTTCCAAGGCTACTAAACGTGAGATCTTAAATTGCAAAAGAGTATTTACTAAACAAATACAAATATTTATTAGAACAAAAACATTTTACAATTTTTGTGCAAGTTTATATTGTTTATTTGTGTCGCAGTTATTAGCGCACACCGCAGGAGCGATAGACCACTAAGTTCCAAATTATATAATGGGTTTTCCTAAGAATGTTTCCATCGCTATGGCTGTATCGTTAATTTTATTTTTCCTGTTGTACTTTATTTTAATTTTTGCGTCAAAAGACGTACCTATTTGACGAACAAAAATCACAAATCAATCAATCAATCTGTCTTATTTGACGTAACAATCTTTATTTTAGATTTTGCGATAGTGCAAGTAAGGTATACCGGGAAATCTGCAACAACAGACTAGACTAATCTAATATTAAGCAAATAACGAACCTCACGCGTAGGAAGTCGCGGCCTAGTATCTTTAATACTACAAATATAAGACTTTTCATTTGGACTACAACCCCCATCAAACATGTGCTAAAGCATTGCAGTGTAGAAATCTTCTATAGGTATTCCAAGGATGATAGCATAATTTCTTGTGTAAAACAGAACACCTTTTAAAAAAATTTTATATCTCAGAATGACGCGGTAACCCCATGTAAATTACGCCTGAGTATTGGTTCGTAGGATCATACTGTTATGCAAATCTGACGTCAGCATGTATGTAGAAGGGTCGAATATTAAAACCTCGTTTATATGTGACACCTTTGGGAAATCAATTTCGCGTGACGTTTCAACATTTCAATCTCAGACCAAATAAAAAACCAAGGCAGAGATCTGTCAACAGAAAAGTGAAGCCGGTTTCGTAAACATGTGTGTGCACTTAGTGAGGTGTAGTTTGATTGTAAATGGTTGTAAAAGTGTGCGTGTGATGTATGCACAGAGCGGAGGTGTAGTTTTGGCATGCTTCACTGTATCGTTCTCAGTGCTCAGTTGTCTTACACGGTGGCGCGGCTATCAACGCCCCACATAAAATACATGGAAAACATTTGCTCCAGACTTTGACATCTTTAAGGAAGTCTAATAATTAATTATGGATTACAAAAAAAAAACACTAAAAGTTTGTACAAACTTTAAAACGTTATGTAACGTTAGTTTGTAAACTGTAGAGTGGAAGTGAGGAGCGTTTGTGTTTGATTATGTGTGTGAAAAGATAGAAAGTTGGACTATACCTTATATAATCCGAATATATCTTTATTGTATGTACATCAAGTTTGTTGAAATCAGCTGATTGCGAATAGCATATTCGCAATCGCTGTGGTAAACTTTGATGGAGGCCGATATTCGGAAGTGGGTGTCTTTTGGCTGAAATGATAGTGATGGTGATGCTTGGTAGACCGACAATCTAGAGAGGTTTGGTTATTATGTAACGGAAGCCGGAGGGTCCAGTGCACCAAAGAAAATAGACTTATGAAGACTTTTAATGCTGAATTGATTGAAAAGTTAATTATTATGGTACCCTTCTACCCTTTACGGGTCGTAACAACTGAAAGAAAAAGAAAGAAAGAAAATACGTTTATTTTCGGTAAACAAGACGCAAAAAAGAACATAAAACACAAAAAAAAAATTAGAAAAGGTTGGAGGAAATATGCGTCACATCAACGCAACTATCGCTCTAACTGACAAAATTATAACATAATCAGCCTATAATGTTCCCACTGCTGGGACACAGGCTTTCTCTTATTGAGAGAGGAGTGCTGTAATCTACTTGGCGAGCCCAGTACGGTTTGGTAGAAGTCACATGTCTTCGATTTTGTGGTTCTTGGACATGCCGGTTTCCACACGATGTTTTCCTTCACCGTTTTGAGAGAAGTGATGAAATTGTTTACACAAAGTATGGTAAGGGTCCGAATCCAATGCCCCGGAACATAAAGGGCTAAGAAAGGAACACGGATGGGTTTTAGTCAGTAAGAGTCTGACACTCCCTTCCGCTCCACCCAGAGCGGGAGGGGTCATTTAATGATAACCCATCATTAAAAAAAAAAAAAAAGGGTCCGAATCCACGACCTACAACTCGAAAGTCGGGGCCGTTACTACTGGGCCAGCACTGCTCTATACAAACTACGACAAAATTATAATTGAAAATTTTTGCTTTTGTTTTTTAAAGGTATCCGGATAACCAGAAACAACCCAAGGGGAACAGGGATAAACCTGTACAAAAAAAAAACAATTATGTGCATACAAAACATGAACACCAAACATCTTTAACACCCATCACTCCAATTAGCAACGCCACACGACTTTCATTTGGCGCATAATCACTTACATTCATTTCCTAAAACGTTCAGGTTCTGGTGGAGGCGTTAGGCAGTAAATTAACACAATGTGTGCACTGTGGTCTTATTAACGGGAGTATCGTGACGTCATCGTGACATTTACACACTCGCCGCATTAGCTGATTTATTAGTCGAATATAGCGCGTCGTTTGTTTCAGGAAACAAGATCTTAGGGTCAATTTACATATTGAAGGAGGGGCCCGTCAGGGCCGAAGCCTGCCTGGGCAGCGGGATTGTCCGAAAGGGTTACCGCTGCCCCGGAATATAAAGGGCTAAGGAAGGAACACGGATGGGTTTTAGTCAGTAAGAGTCTGACACTCCCTTCCGCTCCACCCAGAGCGGAAGGGGTAATTTGATGATTTCCCATCCTTAAAAACAAATAAAAGGGTCAATTTACATATCCGGTGAAAGGGGTGCGTCAATAAAATGTAGCTACTTGTTAATTACTTTCTGGCGAGAATGCTTTAATGAATACTCGAAAACCAAAAAGGAGAATCAAATTATATAAATCACATACTTACATGCACATCATGTTTTGAGTTTAATAATGAATTAAACTCAATCAATGCATTCAGCAGTGAGAGCAGTGGTGGCCCAGTAGAGCAGTGGTGGCCCAGTGGTAACTGCTGCGACTTACGAGTTGTAGGTCATGAGTTCGAACCCAGACAGGCGCTTTACTTTATGTAAATTATTTCATCACCATTGCTCTCCAAACGGTGAAGGAAAACATCGTGAGAAAACCAGCATGTACTAGAACTAAAAATTCGAAGACATGTGACATCTACCAACCCGCACTGGGCCCGTGTGGTGGAATACGGCCCACTCCCTCTCACAGAGAGGAGGCCTGTGTCCCAGCAGTGGGAACATTATAGGCTGATCATGTAATGCATTCAAAACTCAATTAGCTGCAAATTTAATCACAAATAATATCCTTCCTATAAGCTAATTCCATTGGATGGATGCTTATTAACTGCTGCCGAGAGGTCTGTGAACTTTATCAATTATTATTTTTTGTAAGCATTGTTCTCATTTATGCGTTTTTGTGTCTTTTTTGAGAATAAATAAATACTTTTAAACCTTTATTTCAACTATAAGAATGATTTCAAATATAAGACGTAGAGCACCATTTTGATATGTCATGTTATCTCATTTAGATGTAGGTTTGAACGAAACCATTGTGAGGTATTAGGGCGTGGCTGGAGTTTCCTCAGACTACTGGCCGCTACATAGCGTCCACAATTTACCGGCGAGTGACGTCACTGAAACATAATTTTTTATGAAAGTCAGTTGGTGTGTTCTCCTAGAGAGCCTTTTTTGACACTGTAAAGTCAAACCCCGATGCCATAACTTTATGACACCGGTATACTGCGCCGTTATGTGGCGGCAACGCTCTTCTTGGAAACCGTAACCTATGCAAGATCATTATCAGTCTCATAGCGGTTCGTTTAGGACACTGATGGCCTCTCCAATCTACTATTCTGATGACGATGAAGATAATTTTGAACTCGAAGAGAAATATAAATATCTCCGTTCTCACTTCATTTATCTACTATTTGTAAGTATTAAAACCTTTTAAAATAAACCCCCGTTTTAAATTCTCTGTAGAGAACTTTGCTGTAATACGCAGTGATTAAAAGTCCAAGCCCGCATGTCCTTTGTGCGACCAACAATGTCACATATCAAGCATTCACGCTGAATATACTCGTCACTTGTAGTACATACTGTACTACGTTGTTGTAATTATTGAAGAAATCTATCTTGTCTGTCAGAACTGCCTCGTTGGTGAAGTGCTCCCAAATCCGACTGCTGGGCATTAATTGACTCCATTTTCAGGTTGAAAAAAGGATTATCGGGTTTCCTGATTAGATATTTTTCAGTAACAGCTCGGACTTTGGACTCAAGCCTTGTTAATGGCAATCGCCCCCTAGTATATGAGACCCACATAACTGATAAAATGTGGGTGTGCATTTCTGCCTAACTCATCAGTTAATAAGTGCATGGCGTAGTATTTTATTAAGAGGTTTAGAAGCCAAGTAATCCAAATCAGAAGTAGGTATTTAGTACAAAATGTCTTGTCAAAGCAGTCGTGGGTTCTACAGCCCTGCACATTTTCTTTGCAATCTTATCACAATGGCCCAGGATTGACCTAGTGCCGTGCGATATATACCTAGAGACAACAGCGCATTACTGATGACCTATGCTGTATAAAATAGGTGACTTCACTAAGCAGGTGCTAGCGGATATAAACACACCTGTGTTTACATCCACATCCATCTGTGGATGTGTCCATCTGTGTTATAACACACGCTATCACCGGGTGAGGCACCTGCCTCACCCGGTGATAGCGTGTTTTGATGACACCCTGCTTATGGAATAAAACTGACTGTTCACCATGCGACAGCTAAAAAAGATTATAATTGCACAAAGGAGGTTTTATAATAGTCCCTCAAATGTAGCTCCCGTAGAACTGAACAGTTCACTTTTGCAGAGGGTAACAGTATTTTAATAGTTAAGCCATATTGTTGCGGGGGATCTTAAAGATGACTCAGATATGGAAAGGGAGCGTAGGGTAACATGCTAGCTCGCAGGTTTGCTGGTTGTTCAGTACCGGTTAAAATAACACTTTTAAGGCGTTTTATCAAACATTTTACACCAGCAGCCTGTGGGCTAATCATACCTAAAAACAGACAACACCCTGCGCATTCAATACAACAATGCCTTCAGGGCGCTGTTGAGGCTTTCTCCTTACTGTAGTGAGTCACTGATGTTCGCTGAAGCGCACTCTGACGATTTCACGATCATGCGCAAGAAAGTGGCGTCATTAATACGCAGAGTGAAAGGAAGCGACAATAGCATTTTGAAGGTATTTTCTGAAAGGTTAGAAGGGCTACAATGGATGGGTTTACCAAGCTACATGTCAGACATGGGGCTTAATAAACCTTCCTGTAATTGAGTACTTTATATTATGTTTCTTAAAAATGAATTGTTTATCATGTTTTAATATTGTGTCGTGTGTGCCTTTGTTACCTATTACTAACATACATTTTTTATTGTAATACTATCGTGCTATGGGCAAACGATGCCTGCCATTTTTTTTTTGCGGTTTTGTGCGCCTTTTTACAAGCTTCTTGTTATTTTAATACAAATACAACCAACATGTCGTATGTCGTGTTAAAAGAACTGCATGTACTAATGTACAGTATTAACTTTCAAAAACGTGCGACAAAAAATCGCATCTTGAATGTGTTTCCTTACAAAGTGTAACGTATCTAGCTAATGGTGTTTATTTCTATAGCAGCCGCGCTCGTTCGAGTAATGTTCTATAAAAATTACTGTAATCAACCCCGATCATAATTTTCTTGACACGACTACTTTTGTAAGTTGCGTGTGTTTGTTTTGGGTATGTTTACCTCAAACTCAAAACTCAACTCAAAGCATTTATTTCAATTAAACCATGTACGGTCGGTTGCATCAATTGGGTACCTACTCTTCCCCAGTTGCTAACTGCTTTCAAGGGGGGGTACCGAATTGATGCAACTGTACATGCACTTTTAATTATTGTCAAATTGAAATAGTTGGTTAATTAGTCAGAAAATTGAAGCAAGTTGCCAATTCCAAAACGTATGCGTTTATTGATATTATGACCTAGTGATATTGTATTAATGATTACGCTCCGAAGGGTTAGGAGTTGTATTTTACATACAGGGTGGCAGGGTCATCAACGCGCAAACTGTAACCATGAATTCAGCACATGATTCTAGTAGTCACGTAGAAAATTTGCGTCAGTTAAGAGCGTTTATGACGTATGGCATTTCATACAAACTTTCAAGCCCTTGTTTTTCAAAATTTATGAACCCATTTTAATGAAACTTCGTACCTACGCATAAGCAGGATACAAAGGTCTAAAAAGTTAGTTAAGAACATTTTCGAAAAACAGTGTTTCAGCCAAATTAGACCGACTTTAAATTTTTCATAGAAACAGATTTACAGTTATTATTTTTTAAATAAAACATTTCGAAAATGTTCTTAACTAACTTTTTAGACCTTTATATCCAGCATATGCGTATGAAGTTTCATTAAAACCGGTTCATTAATTTCGAAAAACAAGGGCTTGACGATGTTTTCCTTCACCGTTTCGAGAGCAGTGGTGATGAAGTAATTTACACAAAGTAAATCGCCTGCCGGGGTTAGAACCCACGACCTAAACTCGTGAGTCAAGGCCATTACCACTGTGCCACCACTGCTCTAAAAAAGCAAATAACTACATAAGTAATATTAAAATGACTGAAGAATCCTGAAATACCTTATAACTTTTTATGATATGTATGAAAGTAGCATTTACATGCGGTATTGAACCGAAACACAGCCTTCATTTAGGCAGCGGAATATAGCACAGCTGACTTACTGCAGAGGCTTTTTCTTGAATTTTGATGAGCGACGCCATTTACCTTGCATACATACGGCTGAAAACTTATGCGACTATTTATCGTTACAAAGAAAATATGGATGCACTGTATAAAAAATTAAATAGCTAGAAAAGGGAGAATTACTGAGTAGACGACGAATAGAGAAGTATGGAAATAAAATAATTATATGTTGCGCCGATCTCAAATAAATTGGGATTTGGACAAGAGAATGACGAAGACATGGTTGGTGAAAGCGATGGGCTCCTTTACTACCTTCAAATAGTTGTTATTCTAGTCTGTGTTAATTTCTGACTTTCATTACTTAGTTAGCGACTGAATTCAAAAGAAAATTCCTTTACTAAAGGCTTTCTTCTTTTTCAAAGTCAAAGTTATATCGTATATTTCAAGGAATATCGTAAAATTGATTCTATTTACCTTTTCTGAGGGCAGTTATTCATGCAAAAGAATGGGAAAGAAACTCTCTTTATCTCTCTTTAAAAATAACATTCTCATATCATTCATTTCATTCATCACTGGCCATCACTCTTTCAAGGTTTCATGTATTGTGTGTAAAATAAGAAAATTATTTTCGTAGTTTTACTATTTTCACTTCGTGTCTATTCGGTAGCCACATGAAGTTAACTGAAGATTCTCGCGAGAAAACAGCAGTAGTGCTATTCTGTAAAAATCTCACCGTGATAACACAGGTGAAGTGAGCTTAAAGTGAGCTGTCATTAGTGTAAATCTCTATAACGTCAGATGGAATGACAGCTCACTTCACTTAACTTTTCATGGTGAGATTCTAACAGAATCGACCGGCTGGTATTCTTTCTTCCCGTATGTCAGACATCTAACGGCACACACATTTGGAGCGTATGTTATGAAATCCGCTCTACGTTCCAAAGTATTATTCCACCCAATCTCTTAGACTCAGGAATACTTACAAGATTTACAATGAAAAAGCATAAAGTCGTGTTTATTAAATTTTCAACGTAACGTGTATTTTGATGAAAATGTAACCGGGCGTACTTGGTAAAACCAGGTTAGAAAGAATTTACAAAGAATTTAAGTAGGTCTGTTTTCTCTAACTGCTTAAAAATTTTCATCTGCCACTTCTTTATTGGCTGCACCTTTACTAGTGTCTTTGTAAAATATACTGCATGCAAGAGCATTGAATTAATTATCATATAACACGATAATACCTATTTTCAGGGTCTCTTATATTATTTTTTAAGATTACTATAAGTATTCAAAATCCATATCTAATTTTGAAAACATCAACAAACCATTAACCTTTTGACCGCTACACGTCAAAAAATCAAAAACGTGCCCTCGGCGTCAAAGTCTGTCATGTAGTGAAACGATGGCGTGCTGGGCACATTTTGGTTTGTCATCTAATACATGACTGTGACGGTCAAAAGGTTAAATATCTAAGTAATTAATAGGAAAAATTAATAGAAAAGCTAACTCCCACAACAGCATGTAAAAACTTCTGCATTAAACTCATCAACGGTATGATTATAGTAGTTTTCCACCCTTTATAATAGAGTCCAATGTATTAAGCACTCATCATACTAATGACAGCGGCAAACATTTGACCCAAATACCTGAAAGACATTTATGAAAGCCACACTGACTTTTCAAATCATTCAGGCAACACATTCTATCGTTTTTATTATTTACAAGTTAAAATACAGCCCAATGTAAACTAATGTAAACCACTAGAATAGACCACTTCATTTTGAACCTTAACCTTAGCGCAAAAAAGTTCAATTTTCTTCGCTTACACCATCTAGCAACTTCTATATCTAACCTTATATCGAAGTCAATTAAAACTTCAGCTCTAACTTCCAAAAAATAAAGTCTAATTTCAACTGTATTGATAGTAACCATTTATGAAACTGGCCCCATATTTGTTTTGAAACTAGTCTTGAAACGATCGATGAGGTGTTCTGAGCTCAGATTTGCTATTTGAACATAATGTTGATTTGTTGCTTTAAATTACAGTATAATTCCAGTTTTTTATTCAATAAGGAACAAGTTAATAGTTTAAAGCATTAGACTCTGACAACTTAAAAACCGTAAGTTTCACTTTTAACGGTAGTAAATACCTGAAAAGTTAAATTGCATGCAATATACTTTGGCAGTTTGGTTATTCATCCTTTGCTATTAAAAACCCTGTATTCTCGTAGTCCCCGTAATCATGTCCCCGTCACAGGGACAAGAGAACGTCATAAAGTTTCCTTACTGTTGCCCCTTTATGTACACATCTACGTAGTTAGGTGCGACCGCATGCTCATTTACTTCTGTCCCAGTTTCAATGAAAGCCAAATACTATTCATCGATGATAATAATCATCATCATCATCATCTACCTAGCCCTTTTCATGCCGTTTCCCAAACTAAGACTATTGTCTCAGTAAGAGTGCACTTTTTAAATTTAGAATAATTTTTTTTCGTGCAAGTCGCAACTCGCTCTGAAATTTGACAGCTGTCATCTATGTTTATTCCGACTATTAAAAATGGAACGCTTTTCGAAAGAATGAAGTTCATTACAAAAATGAGAATGGGGAAGTTACGTTGAAACCGCTCGCAAACTTCGCCAAATTTTCAGTCGAGAAAGTGCATCTAGTGCTCAAAAAATTTGAAGAAACTGGGACGATTATGGATATTAAGAATCCTTTGCTTCAACGTACCGGTTGGTCTCTTGAAAACCCGAAAACATCAAATTTCATGAAAATAGTAATGGCCTGTCATTAGAGCCGCGAGGGCCCATTTGCCGGATATTTTATTCCATACTTAATCGGAACATGTCTTCTTTGCAATCCAATAAAAATATCACAACTCTCTCATAAAATACATGCTTTTATTTTAAAATGAAAAAGTGCACTCTTACTGAGACACCCTTTATGTTATGATCGGCTTTCAATCAAACCAGATGCATCTCAATACCAGTATTTTACACGTAGCGATTTCCTATGATCTCCACAACCCAGTAACTGAGTGTCTTCTACAATATAGATAACGTTCCGTTTTCTGTGTCTAGTTTTAGTTGCACATGTTGATGATAATCAAATTCAAACTCCCTTACCATCTGATGAATAGTTACACACCGGTTTCTCTCTTTCAGTAGTCAGTAATTTGATGTTCGAAAGAAGAAGACAAAGCATTGTGTAACTATACAGAGGCTATACAACGTTTATTAGTAAGGGGGTAAGTCTTTAATGTTTGTTTAAAAATCTGCCTTGAAATTGTTCATCTACGTTCCATTTACTAATCTTCCATTTTGTATTCCTTCATCTCTCTTTCCCTTTGATACAAATCCACCACTATTAAAATGCTGTACCTGTACCAACCAAAACGTTCGTAAACGTAAAAGTTCCATCTGAATTAACTGATTTATATTCCTCACACGAATCCTTCCCTCGTCTCGTCACTCCGTTAAGACGCGTTCGTGATTGTTGCTGCTCATGTAATAGATGATTTCCTTGGATAGCTTCCTTCCAGTGATGAAACGTGTCATTTTGTGACGCGGCGTCGCATACGTAACTAAGTGTTACATATTCAGCTGGAGGCTCAAGGGTCGGCCTGGAATTGTTACTTTTGTACTTACCTACCTCTGAATACCCAAACGTTCTATTTCATTTCAGTGATGAAACATATGAGGCTATGTATAGTCTTATCAAAGTAATGGCTGTGAGATAAAAACCTACGAAATTAATTAAAACCAAATGTTCTCCTTTTTTATAATTATTATCTGGTAAGCTTGCTCCAAAAAAACCATTTAGGTTTTAACTGATTTTATAAGTTTTTATCTAATAAGCATTATTTTTATGTTATATACAGGTGACTTGTAATTTTTCGTATTGAGTGCAGTCAAAAGCCTAAAAATAGGTATATTAAAAAATTAAGAGTTTTTACGTGCGCAGAAGATTAAAAACACATGAACTACGTAAGTGACAAATGATAAGTGATTAGCTTATCCACTGCGAGTAATACTAACCATTTGAAAGTAGCGGGTCAACTTGTGACCTGAGGGGCAATTCTAGTAATTTTAAGAACGTTCACAGTCTGATCTCAGTCTCAATCTGTCAAAAAATACCTATAATTTCCCTACATTTTGACAAGTTTTTGACATTTGTTTGTCGCCGAGATGAGACTGCGACTAGATTTTGAACGTTTTAAATTACGAGAATTGGCCTTCTGGACGTATCGACCTGGCTACCTAACGCGACAAGAATTGCAGTATTATGAGAAGGTAGTGGAATGACGTAATCCCATAAATTAATTTGTAAATAACTAAATTTTTCAATATTTCAACATTTCAACAATTTGCAAATTCTAACTTTTCCAGCATTATCAACTGCTTCAGGGCACCTCAATTATTTTTTTTTAATATTTCTACTTTAGATAGCTAGTTAAATGAAAATGTCTTCCCCGTAATTTGTACGCCTAATGCCGTAACAACATTTTGAAATAACTGGTGTCAAAGTTCATGTATGTATGAGATGTACGTAGATGATTTTTGAAAATGGTTAACAAACTTCTTCCGGCAACTTTTAACTGTTTGATGTTTTAGAAAATGTGGTAACATTGAAAGATTAGTTAAAATATTAGGTACGATTTAATAGAAAGCAATGAAAGTCACTCAACTTGAGAGTTTAGCGAAAAGAGATATTTAGTAACCAATTCTGGTGAATTTACAAAAATTCATAAATATTGGGTTTTCTCGAATCCCATTAATTTTGCCTAGGGTTTATGGGGTGCTTAATTGTTGCAAATGAGTCACACTATCACGTCCTGAAAGGAATACGTCAAATTACAAGTCAACCTGTATATTCAAAAATTACATATCTCTATTCATTTTCACTGTTCAACTAGTGAACTCCACCAACCGATTACGCGACTAGGCAATTCGTTGCTAAGCTAAGTAAATAATGACCAGCATCAGAAGAAGGAAGTAGTTTTCGGAACAGCAGCAAAGTGAAAGATATTTCCCGGAAGACTGTTCAATCCGCAATGGAGATATAAAAGATACACAGTATCGTAAAATTTATCGTATGACAAAACACGTACCTACGTACATTTATCACACAGTACAAGAACGAAGCTGTGGTACATATGCGTTCATAAATCGTTCGGTACTGCAGCCTGTGGAAACGCATCGCAGATATCTACGTAGAAGTGATAAATAGATGCATTTTTCACTGTTGATACAAACGTTGAACTGTTTCAGTTGTTTGGTATTGTTAGTTGTACTAGTTCAAAGGAAGCTGACGTTTCTTCTGGAATTTGGTACCTTGATAACGTTTTACGACTTACAAAACCAGAAGATGTATCATTTTGTTTTTAGTTAAGGCTACATTCATACTCGTACTTATCAATGATAAATACAATATTTTTTCCAAAACTAATATTTCAAGTATAAGTGAAGAGTTATATCTTGCGGAAAATTGTTTCTTTTGTTTTTTAATCTCCTGGGAAATAACCGCAGTTCGTCATAATGTGACACGTGGCAAGAGGTTCCATCGGTCATATATCTACATTCCATTTTTTCCCGGGGGAAGTGATTGACTGCCAAGATCCTGATACCTTTTACCAGTTATGTTGGCTGGGAAAATATTGAAATATACCTATTTTAACCAGTTTCACATTGCGATTGCAGATACATATTGATCGAACTGAAGACAAAGAGACTTCGTTATTAAATTATTTTTATTACAATAAAAATAAATATATACATACATACTCTAAAACTATTTATCTTTAACAAACACTAACAATCTGAATATCCCCTAGGTAATAAGAAAAATAATTTACATTTTCTCTGTAACCTATAACATTTGATTTGAGGAAAACAAAATTATGTTTGAGTTATTGGATCCACTATTATTCCAACAAATGTTATAGATTATTGAGCAACTGAACTTACAAATTAATCTATGGATTTGGATCACAGGACGTCTATAAAGAAATGACCCAAATCCTAACAGTCTTGATCTAAACATCCGATACGGTATCCACTTCTATAACATGAGTATGCTTTCTCTTCTTATGAATTCCTTCGAACTCATTCTGTATCTCTTGCAACGACCGATCTTTCGTCTCAGGGACAAAGAAGTAGACGAATACTATTCCTACAATGCAAGTTATTGCAAAAGCCCATAGCGTCCAACCATGTTTTACCATGTCTACCAAATTCTGGTAAAACTTTGTAACAGCAAACGCCAAAAACCAATGAAAACCAGCAGTTAAGGCGGTTGCTCTTCTTGTCATGTGTGGTGGGAATATTTCTCTTAGCATCAACCAAGGAATTGGCCCAACACCAGAAGCATAAAAACTTACGAAAAGACATAAAGTGAAAAGTGGTACCCATGTACTACTCGGTGATAAATTGGATGCTTTTAAATGGTAAAAGATACCTAAACATGTTAAATTTACACCCATAGCTGCGAAGGAAATCATTAAAAGTATTCTTCTTCTAACAACTTTCAGAAGCATGGTAGAAAAGTACGTGGATGAAACGAAACAGAAGCCTAAAATGATAGCTGCGCTGGGAGGATTGAGACCAATGGCAAACGTTTCGAAGATATTCTTTGCGTAGAAAAGGACGGGGAATATGCCACTCATCTGCTGGAATATCATGAGCCCGAAAGAGACAATAAGAGCTTTGACCGTGGACCTAGTACCAAACAGTTCCTTGAAGGTGATTTTGATCTTTGCAGAACTTCTGAGGCGGTCCTTCAAATCCCTATATTCGCCATCGATGTCGTTGTCAATACCCCTGAAGTAGCGTAAAGCTGCCTTGGCTTCTTGAAACTTTCCTTGAGACATCAAATAAGCTGGTGATTCCGGAAGGAAGATGAAGGCAACGAAGAAAGCTGTAGGTACACTGGCGCAGAGGACTGTCAACCAAGAACTGTTCTCTACCAGACCTGAAAAGTAAGATACAAGTCAATTTGAAAACTATCAGCTAAACTGTACAAGGAACAAAGACATAAATAAAAGAGGGTCAGCATTATTAGTTTATACTCTTGGCTATCAAGTGTAGCATCAGCGTGCTGCCATTATTATATGTTATTAAACTTCAGAAAAAAAAAAGATACTATTATTTATGTTAAAACGGCAAAATTTCTTACCAATAATATACCCAAACAGAACACCGCAGCTGAAGTGAACGTGATAGAAGTTGGCCAAAGTCGGAAGAATGTGTTTTTCTGCTATATCTTCAATGTAAGGTGGGATGCCGACACTGAAGGCTCCTAATGCCACTCCACCGACGAAGCGTCCCACGTACAGACCATACACGTTTGGACTGTAAAAATGGAAACATAGTAGTGTTACGTAGTTACAAAGTGACATAACATTACACGTGTATTCCCCGAAGGGTGTTATAAAAGTGCACTGACATTTCGCCTGTCATGTTTGTGTAATAATGAGGGAGTCTATTGCCATCAATAGGATATCATATAGGTACAATAGGTAAGAAAAACCCAATAACCCCATTTCCGATTTCCCTAGGACCCCATGCTCAGCAGTCACGCTTGCGACCAATATATCAACGAGTTAGTCAAAGTTGACTGTTGAGCTGAGACTTGCGAAGTATCAAACATTTTATTCCTGAG
This sequence comes from Gortyna flavago, assembly GCA_963669345.1. Lineage (NCBI taxonomy): Eukaryota > Metazoa > Arthropoda > Insecta > Lepidoptera > Noctuidae > Gortyna > Gortyna flavago. The sequence goes on from OY770148.1 coordinate 6,166,431, forward strand.
CTAATAAAACCTGTTACTATATTGTACGTTTTATTCAAACAATACTACAAATACCTCGAAGCGACAAGTATCCACGACACAACTAGAGGAAGCGCCAAGTAAAGCAGAGTCTTCTTTCTTCCGAAGTATTCGGATATAAGACCAGCAGGCCCCGCGCCCCATAATGCTCCAAGGCACAGTAGAGAAGCTACCCAAGAAGCTTCAGAGGCTGTTAGCTGAAAAAAAATTTGATTAATTTATTGGCACTACTACCAACATAACTAGAGGAATATGCAGGAATGTATTAAAACTACCACCATAAAATTTACGTTAACATAGAAATTTAATATTTAAAAAAAAAAGCTTAGGGCGTGAAGTTAGATAATCCTAAAATAAGAAAGCATCAGAAAATACATATCAAAAAAAAAAAAATCGCTACAAAACATACAAGGCTGCCTGCCACCTTATCGCTTTTTGCGATCTCTTCCAGGCAACCTTGGAATGGACAGTGATACTGAGCAATGATCGGTAACGAAGAAGGCTTTAGTTAACAATATAGGTACTTATTACAAAATATAACGTTGTTTATTGAAAGAAAAGTCATTGACTGAAATTTGATGATTTTAGCTTATGCAGAAGAATGAATCAGAAAACTGATTTTGCCAAAATTCGAGCATATCGAAGCATCGAAACTTAAAAGGATTCCACTACACATTTAAAATAACTGGATACATTCTAATTTCATAAAATTGAAGCTCAATTTGTAGATAATATATTTTTGCTGGTAACCCAAAAAGCTCAGACTAAAAGTAGGTCCCATATCCAGCCATGCATAATAAATCTAAATAATATACGTAAACTTACCGTAAGTTTAGTGTGTTCTGAACTAAGTATGATCGGTGTAGTGTTCTCCACAGCAATTACGTCTCGGGTCGGCGACGGAGGCTGTAACATACGTGTATTTATCGACTTCATTAATCTCGGACAGAAATTATAACCAGGATTATGTTGCCAGTATTGTTGTTACAGTATTAATTTATGGATTAAGGAGAAAGAACTGTGTGGGAGTATAAATTACGTCTCTGGGTTATGTTTCCAATATTGGGGATTTCTTATAATGGATATAGAATTGTGTCAAGATTGGCATAGGTATGATTTTTTGTGCTGAAGGAACATACCAGAGTATGTCATCAATCACAGATTGATTTGTGGTGATTATGGTAATTTTAGTAACGAGCAGTTATGCAGCCGTCTATCAGAAGAACAATAAAAAAAAAAACAGGCAATGTAATAAAGCTGTCTAAAATATGTAATTTTGTTAGAAAATTATCTATCTTTCTATTTATTTATATCGTTTATACGAAAAGCTAACAGTCTTAAAACAATAATTATGTAAAGGTATATAAAAAGGAGGTGAAAAACTAAGGACTGTAGACGATAATGAAGATCCTGTAAAATAAAGTATCTGTTCTAAAATATAATAAGTAATGTGTAATTTCTATATTAAATTCTGAACATTTGCGAGAAGCCAAACAATAATAAACTGAGAAAATTATTTGGCAGATAGCAACGAAAGCGGTAAGAAACCATACCTAACAGCTGAAATAAAAGTCGCAGTCAACCGCAAGTATAACAGATAGTCCTGCTACGAATCCACTAGTTAGTGCAGCAGTCATATGCATAAAACATACAAATGACCAACGAAGAACAGAACATACTCCAATTTAAATTCCCCTAAGTACGCAGTCGTTTAAAAGTAAATGGCATTAAATTGTACTCGAACTGAAAACTGCACTTCTCGTTTCAAAATTACGGCCCAAGCAAGTTCTCCGGTTTCAGTATCATATATTGTAAAGTTATTTTGCTCCAAAAGTTTGGTAGCATTCGCGCCCCTGTCAACGAGTCTTCTTGTTGTTATGGACCAGGGATGGTAAACCTTCTCACATCTGCGTGCCAAATTAACTTTAATTTTTAGTGCCCCGACTATAATATTGTTGTAGTTATCGTGAACAAATAATTTAGATAAACTGAAAAATGCCGTGAATCTATAAACTAAAATTACTTTAAAATCCTCTATTTGTGTTTTAATGGTCGCTTAACATAATTTTATTAAGATAGTAACGTATAAAATTTCAACAACCTGGAGAACGTATATACGATTGAAAAGGTACCTGTTAGCTGCCTTGTCAAGCTTTTGTGCCTGGTGCTAGTGGAGGTTTTAACCTTCAAATTTTTTTCCAGATATTTCTATAGGTTTGACATCTCTGATTTAGACTCTCAAAGCTAATTGATTGCTCTGAAGTCGCTTGGATAGATGCTTCGTTGCTTGTCTAGACATGACTAATGAAAACTCAAACTTTGAGTTTTGTGAAAGTTTGAAAATATCTTTTATTTTCAGTTGAAGAAAATGTTGAGACTCCTCTATTTACTTTAATCAGTGTAATTATTAATGAGATAATCAAACTTTTCATAGCTGAGAAAGAGAATCTTTTCCAGTCGCAGAATCAGCATAAAATGTGCAGTAGCATAATGCTAACAAAGTTATGTACACACTAACATAGTATATATCAATATTGCTGTTCAGCAACACTACAGCAAATTTTCACATCAAATTCAAAATTTCACGTCAAATTAAATTAGCTAGCGTAACTCCGAAGTCGTGATGGGTATCAATATCTAACCCGACCCCTTTTTATTTTATCGTGTTTAGATATGGACAGCCACACCCACCATTTATTTATTTATTTGGTTAGGCACACTAGCAGCTAATTATCAGATGCGTGTGTATCAAATAGCTTGGAAATATTTAATCTGTCTTCGAAGTTCCGCTAGCTAATTTAAATTGACCCTGTATAATTAGATAGTAGGATTCAGAATTGGACTGATTTTGTTACTATACTGTTACTGTGTAGTGATGGTTACTATACTTTGTCAATATGCAGCAATCATTATGACTACGTTTGCATCACTCACACATAGAGCACTGTTTAAGTTAGCTGTAAGGTTCCCGAACAGAATAAAATAGAATAAAATAAAATTGGACACATTTTCATGAATAATACTGCACTACCAAATTCACATGGCAATAACAAAAATGTATACTGTTGTCAAACTAGATACAAACAATTTAATCAATTGTACCCACAAATGCGCCAAGAAGTTATGTGAAGCCAGATACCATCAAAATTATTTGGCAATGTAGCGCTATCTGATAAAGTAAGTGTTCCGTTTGCCAGCAGGATGGAAATGTCACGGTTAAATCACAAATTGTGGACTTTGGACAATCTAGACTTCTTTGAAGTCGACTTGAATTATATTCTGTTTACAGAAAACTGACATTTTATGGAAACACTCTCTAGAATTCTCACCAACTCAGATCACGTGCAACCCAACGAAAAGATATGACACGGTGACAATTTTAGAGAGAAATACTAATATTGACCAAAATACAGCTATCTTTTCTAGAAAGCTGGAACCGAACTTTTGCTAATGAGAATTTGTGTTGCATGTCCGACGATAATTGGATATTGGAACCGACTTCCAAACATTCGAGTCAACCAAATAATAAGTAAAAATGAAGAATAACAGCTACATACACCAAATTTTACTGACTTACCTGCATTGCGCATTTTGAGGTTTATAACAACATGCAAACATAAATCTACTGCCGAGGCAAGCAAAAATAATCTTTGTTGTTGTAAAAATAAACATTATTGGCAGGCAAATAAGGTATGTACAAAGTTGCAAGATAACTTCATAAGTCATGGTTTCACCGCATGCGGCGCGCTGTCAGTCTCTCGAAGTAGTTCGGCAAACTTCGATAAAGTTCGTGTACTTGAAGTTTCCGCTGCGTTTGAAACTAACAAGAAACTGAGAGCAATCATTACAGATTGTTCAGGACTTTGATTACAGCATTAACTTATTACTTTCGCTACGCTCCAATTACGCCAGTTAGTCTAGAAATTCAGTCAAATGGGTTCATTTAAGAGGTTAGCTAGGTTATTGTTATAAATTGATGTCATACAGCCTTCAGAGTTACAATACATACTTTTTATTTCTTTAGGATGCGTTTTCACTAAAGCGGAGACGTGCAGGAATCAGCCAATTTTTTGCCATTGTTTGAAATCCACATTGCATAGCTCATCTCACCTGTGATTGGTTAATTTAGATTCCTGCGTTGGCGTCTCCGTAGAAACGAACCTTTCGTTCATTATATATTTATTTGAAGCTCGATTCTGATGATCTTGACTTAAATGCAATGTGCTATGTGGAGTTCAAAAAACAATCTCTCTTTAAACAACATTAAAAAACATTATCTGTATCCAGTTTGCCCAAATCTGACGTTGACGTAACTACAACTAACACAGGTTAGTTTAGCCGTTTTCCAACTTTGATTGACCCTTTTAAAGTTCGAAAACGGCTACGTTAGCCGCCTAGCTTGTCTTTGCTCAACTTAAATAGCCAACTTCTTTTAATCTATCTTATTCGCCAACTAGTTTTAAGCAAGTGTCTTGATCAATGCTCGTGCTTTCTCTGAATGAAAAGAAGCCTTTTGCCCTACAGTGGGATGATAATAGACTGGTATTATTTTTTATTCCATTCACTTGATAATATACAATGTCTATTTTCAAACATCGCATGAAATAGGTGCCCTGTGTTATATGATAATTGACACCTTATCACTAGACTACCGTCTGTAGCAGCCGACAAAGCGATCAAATGAAACATTCCCTACAGTTTAATTAATGACAATTCATTATATGATATCAAGTACTGGATTATAAATTGTCTCGTCGTTATCAATAGCAGACACGTCTTTGGTAATAGGGTCGAGCAATGTACTACTTATTGGCATAAGTGATTCATTCATGATACTAGGGTTTTTTCATTCAATCCTTTGTGTAATTAGTGATGGATTTGCCGTTCCATTCTTCGTTCCACTGATTCTTATAGAAAAAAATCGGTATCACACTGTGACGGTCTCTAATAATTATTTAGGTGCATAGTAAGGAGTACATTTCCTGGATTGCAATATTATTTTCACCCTCATGACACCCTCATACTGAAATTTAATATTGTGTTCACAGTTTAGTCTATAGATAGCTTCTTTCTTCAACTTTTGGAGTTAGGATATCATCATCATCATTCAGCCGAATGGTGCCGGCTGTATATTTTATTGTTATAGTTAGGCCTCCCCCAAGCGTCGCCACGGGCGGCGCTTTTAGAGTAAGTTTGTTTCAAAATAATTTACCTAAAATTGTTATTACTTTGATTGCTTTAATCGTTTATAAAACATAGTCTGTCTTCTATTTTTGTTCTGTTTTATAAGTTATTGTTTCATAAATCTCATTCACTTTCAAGCAAATAATTAAAATACGCTTTTAAATTCAATATAATTCTCTCGTAAATAACATCAAAAGCATTATGTAAAATTCTGTTAATAATGGCTCCTTTCCTAGCATAATATTTTAAAATTCATAAACTCGTTTAGCAGAAGAAAAATAATGTTCGCAGTAAAATTCAAACCCCGAAGAAAAAATCTAAGAAATTTAATATAAACCGGTGGGCACTTTACACTGTGAGCTAACATTCAAAAAAGTCCTAAGTTTGGGGAATAACAAATGAGCTAGTTTTGTGTGGCAGGGCTTTGGGCGCAGTTCCAACATTTGGTAGTCGCACAAAAGATTAGCTGATTATAAATAAGAAAAGCTTGTAGAAAACGTTTTTATTATTCTCAATTATGTATTATTCTGTTTTTGACTAGCTTCAAAAAAGACGGAGGTTCTCAATACGTTGGATTTCTTGGCATGTTTAGTGATCTCAATGAATAATTAAGGCAAATAGCTGAATAACGAGTGACCGCTCTTGGCAATACGACAAAATTATTCTATTGCTAACTTCTGGCCGAAACAAGAAAAGAACTTAAAATTATAATGGCTTGAATCAATAGCAATTCTCGACTAGTAACTTGTTATTAAGTAGCGCAATCGGCGTCATCTTGACAATGATAAGCCACGAGTCAGTTTCTAGATTTCTCTTTGTATTTCAGTTGGTTTCAAACTTGTTTTGTTCTTTGATTACAAGTTCCCTGAATCTGCATAATTGAGTTGACGACGCAGCCGTCATCAAAATGAAGGAAAGATTTCGTTGCGTACGAAATACCGTATTACTTTGATGTCTCCAACATTTACTTAACCAAGCCAATTACTCATTTGTATAAAGTAAGCCCTGGTTGGTGATTTTTTTTAATATTCTGCTGCTATGCGGGTTTTATTTATTAACAACTATATACTTTTCTTCATCATCTTTTTGTACTGTAGTGCTATTCTGTAAAAATCTCACCGTGATAACTCAGGTGAAGTGAGCTTAAAGTGAGCTGTCATTAGTGTCATTCGCTATAGCATCAGATGGAGCGACAGCTCACTTCACCTAACTTCTCACGGTGAGATTCTAACAGAATCGACCGGCTGCAAATACATATTGGTCACCTTTTTTTTTTTTACTGACTAAAACCCATCCGTGTTCCTTCCTTAGCCCTTTATGTTCCTGGGTAGCGGTAACCCTTTCGGACAATCCCGCTGCCCCGGCAGGCTTCGGCCCTAACGGGCCCCTCCTTTGATGCTGACATCTCTATATTGGTCACCCTTATGTTTGTTTACGTAGTGATTGTCATTAGTAGGTACGGCAATTTATTGAAATAAGACCGTGATGGTCTTACTTTGACCAAGACTAGAATCAAGAGCCATTTCAAATAAAAAAAAAAATAATAATAGTGGTGATTTTCCTAAGCAGCAGCAGCAGGGTAGAGCTGTGTTATTCCGCAATGTTTGGTCATTGTGGAATAACGCAGCTCTACCCTTCTAAACGGTTTACTTTTCGCGATGATTAGAAGTTAGTTTTATCTTGAAGGAAAACTTGCAAGATTAAAACTAAATGAAAACTTATTTTTATCGAAAATATAGAATAAAATATTAACCAAATTAATGTCTAATTAATATTCAAAGCAATCATCGATACAATTAAGATTCAAAGTATCTTCAAGTGTTTAATCTGTACTTTAGAATTGTAATTAAAATACGAATGAAGCTTGTGTTTAATTAATGTCTCCGAAGAAAGTGGTGTTTGCATTATTATTATTCAAAAAGTGTATACTAAAGTCGCAGTGATGGAATGGTGATAAACCCTAGAATTTTTATTTTATTTTATCACTGCCTAAAAACTAATGATCGCCTGGGAGGCTAGTTTATTTTATGAATAAATCGAAACTTTGGTATAGAAATCAGCCTTTAGCGCGTTGCGGGTTACCTTGAGTTGGCACGAACGTACAGACGCCAGCACATCAACCTACCCGAAACTGTCAAATTTTCTCAATCAACTTTGAACCTAATGCTTTAGCGATAAAGTTGAAAATCTATCAAAGAAATTTGACAGATTGTAGTAGCTTGATGTACTGGCGTCTGCACAAACCCATGCGTCCCCGCAGTTCAAAAAAAAAACGGACTGCTGTCGGTAGCCTCTGAGTCGATGATTAGTAGGGTTAAGCGTCGTCGGCCAGTCAGGTTAAAAATAGAAATATCGTTGTCAATATGATGAAATGAAATGATGTTTATTTCTCTTTTAAGACATGTTAACACGTAATTTTTTTGGTCAATATTATAAAACTAGACTAGACGTAGGGGCACGTAGTTAAATGATAACAGCCACACGGGTCACCCTGGAACCCGAAACAATTTTTTTTTTAAGATTTTAAATCTCTAGAGTGCGTCGGCAGTGAATCAGTTACTTAGGCTAGTCGGCCTACATCCTATACTATACAAGATAAAAGAAATACTAGAAAAGCTTTGGGCTCTTGGCTGTATGACAAGGATAGCCTTACCCCATACCTAGGGGAATACAGTAATAAGAAGGCATTATGCCCTTCAGTTAAAATAGCCATGATTGATGACAATTATGTTTAACGTAAGGTGGGACGCCCTCAGGCTAGGTGGAGCGTCCATCTTCGCAGGATGGCTGGTAGCAGCTGGATGAGAGTTGCCGAAAATCGAATTGAATGGCGTGCAATAGGAGAGGCCTATGTCCACCAGTGGACTGCTATGTGCTGCTGATGATGATGATGATGTTTAAGTCCCATTAAATAGGGGGCGAGCCTATTGTCACCAACCGGGCACACGTCCAGACTCTGGGCTGCTGGTTACCCACAGAAGTGTTTGTCCAGCATTCAAAACGCAGCGTCAACCCGCTCATCTACAACCCTATGCAGCGGTTGTGAATAATCGCGGCTTAATTTAGTGCTGACCGCTAATGAAAACATTATTTTTGATCTATTTTCCCTCCCCCCACCCCCTCCCTTATCTAACGGGGTAACCCTGTACACACGGTCCTTAGGCTAGAGATACATGTATCTCTAATGATACACTTGAATGTTACAACAACTTGCGAGTTGGACGATAGATAGTATTTTTGTTTTGGAAAAATGGCGTGATTTCATTGGTTAAAAGTAATATATCAGTGTTAATTGGTCATCTGTGCAGTCAGAATATTGTCAGTAACTAATCGTTTTTAAACATATTATAGCAAGAACGGCTAGGAAAATATATGTATTAAAAGAAAACTTGAAACTGAGTCAACTTGATTGGATCTGATTTACAATTGCTATGCTATGTGCCAATAATCTCATAAAACTGTATATTCAATATCAACTTTTTTGGGCCAAATTATTAGCATCGTCATAAAACATGGTTGCCAATCTTTTTTTGTGCAATGCTGCTAGCCTTTTGGGCACATTACCTGTTGATAACAATGCGGACGAATTTTTTTATGCGCCTTGATTCTTTCCCTTCCTTTTTATATACATGTACATTTACTAATATCTTAGGTGTGTTAGCGTATAAATATGTTATAATTCTTATTTGGAAATAGTTATATATCAACATCGACATACCTCAAACGGCCCGTACGTCAAAAGAGGCAGTGCTGATGATGACCAAGCCACACAAACGCCAGCCGCAAAAGCGCCAAGATTTACTGCAAATAGGAAAACAATAATATTGTAGAAAAATCAACAAAACATAGTATAGTATATTTGGTAAAATATAGGGGCTGGCAGGTCCAAATAAATTAAAACCAGGAGACATAATTAAACAACGAAGCATAAAATAGAGATTTCTCATTAAATAATTAAGAATAAATCCGAAGAAGCCAATCTTCTTCTCTTGTATCGACAGGTACAACTATACGAACAGAACAGAACAGTAATTCAAATCGTTGCTAAAATATTAACTATGCAACCAGGTGTTAGCATGACTGACAGCCCAGTAGGATATCAAACAAGTTAGGATATCAAACAAGCTATTTGGTATCAGCACATGCAAAAATATTAATTTTTCCAATACACTCCCAATATTCATATAGTGCCTTAGGCATCTTCTGGGCACGCTCGTTCCCTATCATAGACTTCATCCATCGCTTTCCATCAGGCGTGGTCGAGGTCAAGAGCGGGCCCTATTCAGCAATAAAAAATAAAAAACAACGTATTGTGCGCGTAATTACTCTTACTTATGACATAGCTACAGAGGATGTAAAAGAATTTAGTGGCTAAACGGTAACATTGCATGTTACCTCTATAACAAAATACGTCTGTTCAACTGTAGCACACGTCGCAATTTTAGATTTATTTTTACAACCCAATCAACTTGAACAAAAAAATCAGTCTTAGGGTGCTTACATAAAGAAGCGGGTTTTCGGTCCCGACTCCCGGTACAGGTCTCTGCAGGTTGGTCTTCGGAAGGAAACGGTTACATGTTTTACCTGTTTCTATAAGTGTGAGCGCATAAGTTAATGTGGGACTATTTCACTCGCACCGATCGGTACCGACCCGCACAGACTCGCCTGCACCGGAAACCTGTTTCTTTATTTAAGCACCCTTAGACTTCTTAAACACCCGGTACCTGGAGTCAGAATTTAGAATGTAGAAGCAGCAGGATAAGAATTCTTACCTATCCCAGTAGCGATGTACTGTGTAGTAATGCCAGAAGTATCTCGTTTGATGTCCGGCACTGTGTCCATTCGCCGTAAAACCTTTGTGTTCATTCCATTCCTGTTCTCTGGTTCCTCGGTTGGATCATTTTGTGCTGCGGCTGCTTCCGCGTCTACAGTAGAAGTGCTTTGCTCGTCCACTATAACAAAAATAATAATTAGTTACTACATATTATTAATATGGTATAATTACTTGTTTTAAATCCCATGTGTGCTAAGAACAACAGGAAGAAAGAAAAATAGGTTTATTTGTCACAGAAATACTTGCTTACAAAAAGCAAATAAACTCGAATAATAAAAAAAGTTAAAAACATACTAGATCAATACTCGCGAGCATAAAAAATAAAATGTCGACAGAATGCAATAATGCATGCAAGTTTATCTGCTAGGGAAAGACTCGTACGTTTAATTACTGGATGTATTTTTGTTTCGCATTCCTGATACCTAAGTGTTTTTGTTCCGTATTCCACACACATTCTGACACAGCCGTATTCCAAAAATACCCCATGTGTACCCCATACCTACAATGTATATTGAAATATCGCTCAATATTACAAAAGACTACAAGAGACAACATACACGGTTTTTGCCTTAATAAAATTTTGAGAAAGTAGGTACTGCGTAATTTTATTTGACGTTCAAAAGTGCCTTTTATGTGCCTATTTGAAATAAATGCTTTGACTTTGACTATACATATTATTTTATAGTCTGCAAATGTCAAACAACTAAGAAGAACATACAATCAAAGATATAAAAATATTCTTGAGTGACACTCTTATAGTCAAAGGCAGTGTTAAATGGCGGTCAGCTAAATGGACTGACGACCTAGTTGAGGTCGTGTGGCGCTATAGAATGCATGCGACTCAAGTAAGATCGTTAGAACATTTTTCAAGAGATTCTTAATTCGGGCAGAGTAATATTTATTTATTGAATATTCCCAAAAAATTATAAACACAATGTATGACACATGAATAATGGGCAACATCAGTTATTAAATAGGTGTACTCCTTCACAACATTTTGCAGTAATGTTTAAATCCCGTCGCTATTTCAGTAGTGCGAAATTTTTATTATGTGATTTTTCATACATACGAGTGGCACGTGTCAACGGCAGAGGCAACTGTAGCCGTCGACACTCGTCGACATCCGCCGTCCACATCGTTTGATAACAAAACTTACATGCAACTTTCGTTTGAATTGGTGCCCTATTACTGAACTAGTAAACAATGACAAGCTAAAGTTATTTGAATAGCATACCGTGTTAAATAGCTACAATTTAAAGGATACCTAAGCTTTGCGAAAAACTGACACGGTAAAAACAACAACACATTCATAAAACCAACACCATCTCAGGACTATATTGTTAAAGTTAGTTGTACCAAATTTATTAGTTTATACCAAAGCATATTTTTGTAAATTAATCTGCAAAAATAAACTTAAAATACGTGTCATATTAACCATTGTTGAGAAGGTTTCGTGTAAACTATTTGCCACAGCCACACAAGACGCCACAAATTGCTGGTAGCTGGAACCACTGAACGTGGCTACACTGCAATTTAGGCAGAGCTAAGAAGATTGCTTCTAGACTTCACTTCTTGGGTACATTATTTGACTTAAAGGTGCGAGAGAGAACGTATGAGTTGAAGAGAGAGATTGATGTGATTGACTATCCGTTTCAATTCTGATCTGTAATTGCTTCAGTTTATTTTTTTTTAGCTTTTGCGATTTGTAGTATACCTAGTAACATTATTCTAGGTGCATCGTCGTCACATATTATTATTAATGTCCTATACAAAATATTGTAAAACATTTTAAGAGAGTAACGATGGAGTTTTTTGCACATTCTATTCCAGACGAAACTACCTTTTGAAGGGGGGACTAGAATCAATTATATTTTATTTATTGTTAATGTTGACATTGAAAAGGGCCTTGTATGTGCCTCTTTGAAATAAATGCCTTGACTTTGACTTCAAGGTGATCAAAAATTATAATAAATAGGTAAGTATATATATTTTGCTAAAATATTTGGGATTTAGGATTTTTGATGCAAATCTTTCGTCTGCGTGAAATTTCTTGTTCTCCCAACCCACCCCGTCGCATCGCATCGCCTGCACGCGTTTATAATTTGTTTTCGCTTAGTGCTCGGTTCCTAAGAGTCCTAGCGTGATGATAAATAGCCTATAGCCTTATTCAAAGATTGGGCTAGTATTTGTTAGCCCAATCCAAAAAACATTTTTAGTTAGTACCAGACATTAGCGTGTTCAAACAAACAAACTCTTCAGCTTTATTATTAGTATAGATACAAAGATATAGATTCTATTTCATTATTATCGTAGTTCCAAAAGGGTCAAATAAAGAACTGGTACAAAAATATCAGACATAATTGATTACAGTTTAACAAAATAACTCATTAATTTAATTATGTAATAAACTTATTATGTGTATAGGTAATCTCATTTCTCGGGACTACAAGAGATAGTAAAACTGTGAAGTGTAAACAATTATGTTTTTTTATAGACATTTGATAACGCACGTGTAGAAAAACAATTATAGGTAAGTACTTACCGAGTTGTCAGATAGTAGTATTATAAGTGTTTTTTTTTTCTTAGGTACTTTCCTTACGATATGAACAAAAAAGAACCCAAGTTGATAACCTATTTTCAAAAAGGCCATACTGGTCAAGTAATCTGGATGCAGTAGGTAAAAATATTATAATAGTATACAGGATGAAATTGAAAACTTGCGCCAATTTGAAATAGGAGGTGCAGTAACTGTGCAAAAAACTAAAATACAAATTCAAAGACACCAACTTCCGAAATTAAAGTTATTTTTCACTTTGTAGTGTTTTTTTAACGTCGGTTATTTTGTGTTTTTTTTAATTAGATTTACGTTTTTGTTAAGAAAAAGATTCCCGGACTTCGGACATATGCCACTTCCTTTTCGAATGTTGCTACTGCTTTAAAATATTACCGACACAGATTTACCTACAATTTACTCTAATATTATTTATTTTTATGTGTGTCGAAAAATCTTCTTAATTTAAATTATTATTTTGGAATACATTTGAAGCATTTAAAGAAAAGAGGACCGATTTAAAAAAATCGTTTTTATTGTGAGTTATTGCATTTGTTCTGTGGCGACCGTTCTTATATTACTTGCTCTGTGGGTTGTTACTTTCAATATTGGTTTCATCGGAACTATTTAAATATAATTAAAATCCTTATTAACGAAAACGTTCAGGTGCTTTTCCATAACGTAGTCTTTGTGTGATAATCCTTAGCGATGCCTCCATCATTCATCGTCATCGTTCATTCGTCATTTTCTCGAACTTAACCTCAAAATATTAAGTAGGTAAATAAATACGAATTGCGGGAATACAGGTGAAAAATAGTTAGCAATGTAGGAAGGGCATTAAATTCTCCTCCAAATACACTAGCCTTGGTTGTGACAGCGGACTTTTCCTTTGGTACAGGGCGCCCTATATTTGACGGCATTCTCCTTTGCCGAAATTCGTAACACCTTTAAAATATTAAGATTTTTTCTTCTGTATATATGAAAGCGAATATCAAAGAAATACTTAGATTAAAGAAAATTATTATTTACCTTTACAATAAACTAGATTATAAATTTTTTCACACATGCAAAAAGTTACAAAGCCACGAGAATTCAGAAAAACTCCAATTTCATCGTACCCCATTTTGAGGTAGGCCTTAATATTACTTGCTCTGTCAGGTCTATCGACATCATAGGCCTATCGACACAATCCCAGCGTTTCCCGTACTCTACAAGATTATAGCGTATTGGAAAAGGTTCTACTTTTCCATTTATTTATTTTATAAGACATACAGAGCTAAATCACGACATGCAATATTATTGACTGCCGTTTAACTGAATTAGCTACGAATGGACTTTTGGATTTAGAAATTTTTTTTTTGTTTCCCAGGGCTTCACTCTAGGGAATTTACCACTTGTAGCCTGATAAAAAGTAGACTATATTCTGATCGTCATATATAGGCGTATGTTATTATACCACGAATTTACCTATCTCCCCGTGTGCCTTTCATCCAAATCCGTCCTAACTGTCCGTTGTTCTCGATAGGAAGTTACTACGCTTTGGAATGGACAACAAGCTTTATCTTTCCGACTGACCGACCACTTGACAATTCAAAAGTGCATGTTATTGGTTTATTTGAAATAAATGCTTTGAGTTTGAGTTCATGCGTTCGAAATAAAAACACCGGGCAAGATAAACTTGTTGCACTATACCTACTTATTTATATATTGGCCTTAAGATTGTCTGCACTGAGTGTCGATGGTTTCTTTAAGCAATAAAAAATACGAGTACGGATATACAGAGAGCTAATTTAAACCTAGCTGCTGCCCGAGAATTCGTTCACGTGACATTAATACCTTTTAATTGTCTTTCTTTTTCTAAAACAAAAGTAGCCTAAGTTACTTCTATAATTATCTGCTAGTGAAAATCCCGCCAACCGTTCCGGAGATTAACCGGAACAAACAGATAGAAATCCAGACAACTTTTTTATACTTAGGCCGCTATCCCACTGGCGTTTTACGAGCGTCAGCGTCTATCGCTGCGTCAACGTTGCGCAGACGCGACGTTGACCTCGCGTCGTCGCGTGACAAGAATTGACGTCCGCTGACGCGACGTCAACGTCGCGTCTGCGCAACGTTAACGTCGCGTTGCAAATGGTCGCCAGCTATAGCCCCCGCCCGTACCCACACGGACAGAGCAGGGCAGCGTGATTGTACACACGGCTACACATCAAGCTATACATAACCAGTATAAGCTGACTTCTGATTGTACGAAAAACCTATACAATGCGAGGTCAGCTAAAACTGGAAATGTACAGCTTGATGTGTAGCCGTGTGTACCTGTTGCCAACAAACGCGACGTTAACGTTGCGCAGACGCGACGTTGACGTCGCGTTCAGCGGACGTTAATGGTTGTCACGCGACGACGCGACGCCAACGTCGAGTCTACGCAACGTTGACGCTGCGCAGACGTTCGAGAGACGCCGACGCTCGTAAAACGCCAGTGGGACAGCGGCCTCAAATTATAATTTCTGTAGGTATACATTTTCATATGCATCTAGTAGAAAACTGTTATTTGGATATTAAAATAAGACACTTCAACTTTATTCATTTGTAGGTATGTATATAGGTACATTTGAATAGATATTGGTTTAATATGAATCATTGAAAAGACGAAGAAGAACTCAAAGCTACAAAGTATCGACGCAGTTAATGGAAAATATGATACTTTTACTTAAAACTAAATAATACTAGCACTTCATTCACAACACACATGCAACATGCATTACGGCAGTAAACAACATAATAATTGCTGATATCTCCTTCATAGTTCGAATGACACCTCACATAATTATTAAACACTAACAACCCACTCATGCTCTGCACGGGTGCAATCTAATGATGTGGCGATATGTAAAAATATCGAGATGTCAGTGCTGTATCTATAGTAGGGCCGTCGAGAGAATGCGTTGCTGTCACCTGTCAGTGCGAAAATTCTAGTAGAGTCCATCTCACGAAAGAAGTCCCGCGGCATTATGTGGAACTATATTATATTATATAATTAGCAACATTACTACAACAACCCTCTTGCCTCAGACACCTTTCTATATTTATTATGCATTATAATAACCAGTGTCTGTATTATAATGTTGAGATACTTAAATAAATAAATAAAGATTTATGTCTCCGTTACATGCCTGTAGCGCCGCGTCTGCAAGACTTCTTTCGTGAAACGGACTTTAACTTGAGATTTATACTCGTACGTTTGTATAAAACTGACAGGAACGCATTTTCTTGTCGGCCGCACAGTAAGTTAAATATTAATCTATTATACATACAGCGACCTCAAAAATGTAATTGAAATTTTTCCTCATCGGGTGTGACGCCACATTATGATTTAAAATTTAAAAAAATTCAGGCGCTCCTAAGCCCTTACTTGATAATTTTTATAGTCATAGGTAGTTGGATTAGTCAATAAAAACATTATTATCAGTTTAAATCAATTGTGGTGTGTCACATCTGAAGCGGAAAAATGTCAATTAACTTTTGGAGGCTACTGTATAATTAAAACTTCCGGAATAAATGCTCTAAATGATGGTGAAAAACAGACTTAATTGTGCTATTAGGAACATCTAAGCGGTCACACAGACAAACATGAAAACTGACTTTGTTTTATAGTAGCTATGTATAGATTAGGTACTTATAATTATCTCCTTCACAGTGCGAATGGCACCTAACATAATTAATTTACCAAGTCCGTAGTCCGTAACAAATACGTATCAATCGTTAAGAGGAACGATAACATTATTTATGTTCACAGGTCCGCACTTAGGTACTACTTCCGTAGAAAAACAAGCACCAGGGTAGACCGCGAAATTCGAATATTCTTACGTTTTGTCATTTGTTTTGTCTGTCAGTGTTATCCCATTGAATTACTATTTCCATGCAATATAAATTAAAAGGATTATTATGAATTTAGACGGTTGTATTGGTGATTATAATTATGTAAATACATACTTGTTACGGTCGCGAATCTTATTTTTTTCAACATGCAACCTGACACTGACCTGAAAATTGCAAAAACACTTGAGGAAATTTGAATTTTGCGGATTACTTTGGCGCTTACCCCTTAAAGGACGGTAAACTTATTTGGTAAAGAAGTAATTATTCGAAGAGTGGTAATAGAAGTAATAACCAGGTTCTGCATAGTTACAAGGACTTGGTCATGGTTGCTGAAATGCAGCTTTAATTCTGATTCAGAAACATTATAAATAAAAATAAGGTTGGTCAAAGTACAGCTAAAATGTTGCAATTTATAAACAACACATTTTTAGCAAAAAGTTATTTATTTGTAAATTTAATGTCATCGGATAAGAGCCTCGTGATGACTTATTCGTTTTTACGACACATTATATCATTGTTACCTATAGTAAAATGCCATTATCGATAAATAAACAGGCCACACCCTCTACTCCTACACGTATTTAAAATGTGTCTTTCAAATAAATTGTGTTGGTGATTGTTTATATTCTAGCCTAACTAACTAAATTAAATAAAAAATACTAAGTTTTCATAAAATCAAGACAGTCTTAGGGTTAGCGCAAATAGAGAGGAATAATTCTCGCGCGGTCTGGGGCATTTCTGCATCTCGAGCATTTTTTTCCCGCGCATCTTTGAGGACGCGTGAGCATTTTTTGCATTCTTTTCCCGCGCATCTTTGAGGACGCTCGAGCATTTTTTGTCAGGTTCAAGCATATATGTGCTTTGTTTCAATAATTTTAAAGTTGATTTTCGAGTGCCTTAATAAAATCCTCTCCGCTGCACTCCTCTCTGTTTGCGCTGACCCTTAAAGGGGGACTAACTAAGGTACCGTCATCGGATTGCCCTTGATCCGCTTTATGTAAACGTTCTCTAACGGATGATGGACATGACTCAATGTGAAACTAGCAACCATTCAGCAGGCACATCGAAACAAACGAACCAAATATCTTTAGGTTGAATGCGTTGGCGTTAAATAATGACGAACGATTACATAACGGCACTATATTATTTTTTCCTTATAGTTAGATAATTGAAAGTGTGTCATTACTTCATTCTATTTATTGGATAAGAAAATCTCGGAAGATATTTCTACGTCCCTACACTAAGAATAAATTAAAGCTCTTGAAATATTTTCTAGTAACATAAAAAAGTCAAAGCCAAAGTTTTTTATTTGTTAAACATTTATGTGTCAAAACAAAATAAGGCGTTGTAAATAAAATGGTCCCAGAGATCTCTGTTTTGCCGTTAACGGCGTAAAAATAACAAAATGTAATTTAATAATCGTAAAAACATCAAATGTAATTCAAAAGTAAATTACATAAATAAAGTTACAAAAATACAACGAATACCCAAGCAATTTATTAAAAACTAACAAAAACCCCGAACGTCACAACAATTAATAATAAAAAACATCATATCTAACACTGTCCAACAGAATTTCAAGGTCATGCTTAAAATAAAATAAAAATAACACCTACTTTGTTATTCCAAAGTACACTTGCCAACAACTGCACTGAGGTTTTTTTTTAACTCACAAATAGAAATAGTACTGTCAGAGTTGTTGCATCGGCGACTGGAAGCTTAATAACATAATCTTGATAACAGCGGACGTTGGATACGTCAAAAAATAATAAAACAGGGATGGAGAAACGCGGGTAGCTGTGTTTTCATAATTGATATCTCTGGCTGGATGGACGGAGACTCAGACCAAATAAAAAACCAAGACAGAGGGCTGTTGACAGTAAAGTGAAGTCGGTTTCGTAAATATGTGTGCACTTAGTGAGGCGTAGTTTGATTGTAAATAGTTGTAAATGTATGCGTGTGAGCGTGTTTGCACAGAGCGGAGGCATAGTTTGGCATGCTTCACTGCATCGTTCTTAGCGCTCTGTCTTGGTTTTTTATTTGGTCTGAGGACGGAGAGGAGATTAATAAAAATCTCCTCTCTGTCCATTTATAAGATTTTTATGGTCCTTTAGAAATGTTTAAAGTTAGTTACAATACAACGGAATACAAAGTTTTGCACGTTATTCTCGAGTTTATATATTATCAGAATGTCAAAACATTAACTGTATTAATGAGAACATCTATTGATAATTCTTAATAGTCGGTGGACGTTTTTCGTCTGAAATGATGACGACGATGATGAGGTTCACATTCATCCACGAACACAAAAACAACAAATTACAAAAAAAGTTGTCTAAAACCATAGACTTATAAAAAAAGATGGACTCCGCGCCACGCATATCGAAAGTGAAGCACAGTAAGTATGCCGGGGACCGCTTATAAAAACACGCCTCACGCTCACATTTACATCATAGTATGCCGACCGGCCGCCATTACGTGACAGGACTGCGTCAATCGTCAATTACGCACACATAGATCGGTACGGTGCTTCACTTTCGATATGCGTGGCGCGGAGTCCATCTTTTTTTATAAGTATATTATGTCTAAAACTAAGCTAAAATCTTTGAAGCTTGTAAAAATATTATCTACCAGTTTCTCTTCCTCTAATACCACTCAAAACAGATCAAACAAAAGGTGCAAACCAAATTAAATACACAAAAACAACTTGTTTCACTAAGTTTATAATAATTTTGTTTGCACGCCTCCATCTTGACTTTTGATAATTTCCCTTTCCTTTGGCTTCAAAAACTTTGCTTCAATGAAAATTGTACAGGAATTAATAATTTATTTATTAAAATCATTGACGATGACAGATTGCGTTTTTGAAAGGATTGGTTATTGAGATAGGTAACTCTTTGTAAAGTTTTACATGGAATTGTTTTTGAGGGCTAAGTAATAACAGCTTCGAGGGTCGATCGATCAGGTTAAGCTACGCTTGGTCCGTGGATGGGTGACCATCTTTATATATCAAGACCCCTCTGTGCCTTGGAAAGCACGTTAAGCAGTTGGTCGTTACGGGTCGTCAGAAACCCGAAAGTCTGACAATCAGTCCTTACCAAGGGATTACTGGAAGCTGACCCCAACATAGTTGGGAAAAGGCTACGCAGATGATGCATTTCATTGTTTTTGGGTAATTAAATATTTGAACTCTAACCCTCATGGTATAAAACAAGGTTTTTCTTTAGATCAGGTTTAAGGCACCGAGTCAGTTATTGAACTAAGGACCTAACTGTTACAGAAATGTAGTTCTTTATGCATACTAAAAATTACAGCTTAGTTCGGTGCTAAGTTGCTAATTTAGTATAATAACTTAGTAACTTTGCCTAAATCGAAATGAAGTTAGAAATACAAATTCCAGCTAAAAGGTTTAGTATAAAACTAAAGCTATATTTCGTTTTATGATAAGACGGAAGATGTTAGAAATTAAAGTAGAACTTGAAGTGCTAAAAATGTTTCATGTGTTTACATACATAGTCAGATTTGCTCCATAATTTTAGGAATCTAAGTCCAATTCAGTTCCTTATACAAACTAAACAAACAAACTCAAACTTAGTCAAACTTTTCATTCATCAATTGATGGCATAGCTAAGTTTATTGTTATTTCAACCAAAATATTGTTTAACTCGTCAAGCTCATGAGACACTATGAGACACAATTAATTTTGAAACACAACACAACATCTCGCCCGTATTTCCCAAAGGTTTACGCAGAGCTGCATCTAAAGTACCACTAAGCCAAAGTGAAAAAAATCAAAACTTAGCTAAAACAGTATAAATCACGGCCGCATCTTGTTTACCCCTGGCCTGATACCCCCGAGTCGTCCCGTAACCTCCCGCCTATCTATCTTAGCGCTAAACGCCCATAAACACGCACAGATAAACCCGTTATCAACGACATGATTTTTATAAATATTATATATATGTCGCAGCCAACTGGTTAAATTAGCCGTTCAGTTAACTGCCTGGCCTTTAGAAGTAGTGTTCGCCTCGCTTCCTCCCTCGGCTCGAACGCGGTTGATCACAGTTCTAACCTAACCTAACCCACTTGGTCGGGGTGCAATGCCTTAATTACTGCAACCAATTCGGCTCGCGCGTGATTGGTTACAGACTTCCAACCTAAACTGTAATTGAATATCATTCAGGCCGTTAGTTGAACGGCCGCCGTTTAGTTGAAAGGCTAGGCAGTTAACTGAACGGCTATTTTAACCAGTTGGCTGCGACATATACATACATACGCATTTATTAATACACTAAGTAGGTAGGTATGTAATTAAATGTAGGGAGGCCAAAAAATAGTAGGATGAATTGTGTGAGGGATGATTAAAATTAAAGGAAGTGAATGATAGTGTAGCGGCTGGCTGGAAAGAATGGAGTAGCAAATCATCAGCTTACCGAATAAGTAAGTACCATAGAAACGTAACGAACGACAAAAAAAAACTTTTACAAAAAATAAAAAACAACTGACTTCCAAAACAAACACTACAAAGTGAAAAATAACTTTAATTTCGGAAATCGGTGACGTTGGTTTCGCATTTTCGTTTTTTTTTGCCACCAACTTTCGGAACTATTTTTTTTTTTTCACTTTATAGTGATTTTTTTTCAAGATTTTTGTATTATTTCCACTTTTTAGTTGTACCTGCCCCACACAAATTCGTATGACACTACTTGCTATGTGAATATCAGTGACAAGGAGTTATTACTCATATTATCATCAATATATAAACTAAGTGGAAAAAATACGTATTATTAAAGCTAACTCTAAAATACCCAAGCAAAGGTAATAAAATTCATATGGGACCAACCCTGAAATATAATCCACAAAAACAATAATTTTCGAAATCGAGCTACAATTGCCGGAGATATCGCGATATATACTTAACAAAAATATATTCAACCGAATTGAGAACCTCCTCGTTTTTTTGAAGTCGGTTAAAAAGTGAAAGTCTTACTAACATACCTACCTACCTATTTCTACCATAAAGTTGTGTTACTGTGTTCTCTGGGGGTCTACTCCTTAAGCACGAAGTCCATAGTTACTCTAGTTATTCTACGCCGTATCATTTACGGACATTTTATTACTTTCTTTTTTAAGGATGGGAAATCCTCCCGCTCTGGGTGGAGCGGAAGGGAGTGTCAGACTCTTACTGACTAAAACCCATCCGTGTTCCTTCCTTAGCCCTTTATGTTCCGGGGCAGCGGTAACCCTTTCGGACAATCCCGCTGCCCCGGCAGGCTTCGGCCCTAACGGGCCCCTCCATGTCTGCTGACATCTCTTTGAGGCGCGCGTGGAACACATACGCGCCGTCCGGCACGGGCCTGGTCCTGATCGGACGGCGAGCTACCCATTACTCGCGGGGTCTACGGTGGCCGGGAGTCGGACATTTTATTACTTCGGGGCCTAAACTAAGGATGAATGACAACACAATTTGACAGCTGTTGTCCCTACTCCCGATATGTATTTGCCCATCCGAAAAAATATTTTGACACTTGCTTTGATGGATCAACTTCTTTCAGACGGGCCCGTATCTTCTTTGATGTATTTAGAGAGACACTACTTCTGGCTAGAGGGTCTACCTTGTTAGAAGTAGTGTAATTAAATGATAAATAATCTTAAATCCTGTAGGTAGTCGGATTCATAATATCCTGATGGAAACAGACAAAGGTGACCTTAACTTTATTGCTGGCGTTAATAAATACTAACGTATCTATGAAAAGCCACGGGACATTGCAATCAATTAACACGATATACGGTGTTATGTACAACAAGCAATTAGCGTTCAGATTTTCCGAGAATTTTCACACGTTATAATATGCTACAATATTATACCCACGTCGTACAACTAGCCACTGTATCGTTTACACTAATTATCTAAAGTTAAATATCCTTTTCATTAAAACACACATCTAAACACAGTATCTAATGCTCAACTAAAACAAGCCCAGTTTGTGAACTTTTCCGGTTTTTTTTTTCGATATTAGACATCCCACGCTTTTTGTAGGTGATAAATGTTTAATATTGTGCCGTTTACACTTATCTAAGGTGACTGAGCGTGGCTATACGGCCCGCCCCGTTCATTATCTTTTGGTACAGGCAAAAACTTTTGTATGTAACCATAGACGTGATAAGCTGAGATATTTTAAAGTTTTTCTAGTAATTCCATTTTTTTTGCAGATAAGGGGTGTGTTTTATCTGCGCTTTTCAAATATAATCGTTTATTATTGTGTTTAGAAATAATATTTCATGATTTTGGTTGTGTACTTGTACCTAAATAGTGATTGTATTGGTAGTTATAGCATGTGCTAGATTTCGGTTTCATCAAACTGTTTAGATATTTATTGGTATTGTTGTTGACTGGTAGAAATCGTCACATAAAGAAAAGGCGTTATGCTTCATGCGATGTTCTCTCTTTCTCTCTTTTTTCTGTTATATACGAGTGTGTGGGTGCGTGCGTGCGAGTTCCGCCCCGACCCTCGCTCGAGCCAGCCCGCACCGCTGAGCCTGTAGATTTAAATTCGCCCCTAATTAATACCGATCCAGAATGTCCCTTGCTGTCCTCTTCCAGCGACGCCCTAAGCCGAGGTCCGAACCCCGTGGCCCCCCCACTTGCCCTTAGCGTAGTCGCTTAGTTTTTAAGTTTTATATTAGCCCTGGCTGGAGGCCTTAATTAAGGCATCCACAGGAAAGTCCGGTTAGCCATCCTCATAGGAAGAACTGCGAGATGCCATTTACATAAAAAAAAAGTGCGTGCGAGTATCAAGAAGGAACTAAGTTCCTAAAGAGGGTTCACCGACCGCACACGTTTTTTTTTATAAGTAAAATATTGAAATCGATTCGAATCTTCAACAGTTTTATATTCAACTGCGAAAAAAAAATAAATGATTTTAATTTCGAGATGAGCGAGAAGTTTGATTGGTTTCTGGTCAGTAAACGAATAAGTAAGTATTGTAATTTCATTAATATCTAAGATAGTTGTTGCCCGCGATTTCGTCTGTGATCCAGGATAAAACGCCTATGCCTATGTCCTTAACCAGGTCATGGTTTATCTGTGTGCCAAAATTCATCCAAATCCGATCAGCCGTTTTAGCGTGAAAGCGCAACAAATACTCATACAAACTTACAAAAAATGAAATCTTTTCTCTTTATAATATTAATTTAGACAACAAGAAGCGAGTTATGAAAGTTAATTTCACTTAAAAAATTTAAGACGGCATCGACCAAACGCCGACCGCGCAGTGGCGCCCTCATCGTTTATTTGGTTATTTCTTTTATTTTAGAATGAAAATGCAGAAAATAAGCACGTTAAGTTGTGCTTCTCAAGATTATACGTTAGTATTATTATAAGAGGTAGTTTTATATTGCTTAATTTTATTATAATCCTTAAAACGGATAATAGCGGCCACTATTTTCTGGTTTTATGATTATAATCTAACTAAACAATGTGAAACTACCTCTTATAATAATATTAACGTATAATCTTGTGGAGCACAACTTAACGTGCTTATTTTCTGCATTTTCATTCTAAAATAAAAGAAATAACCAAATAACCGACGAGGGCGCCACTAGTGGGTCGGCGCCCCCTAAGTCCCCAAAGACAATTTGGCATAAGAGTATATTTTTATTTCTCAAGAACTGACGCTCATAATAGTCATAGATGTAATCATAAACTACATTTACCGTGAAAATATATTCTAGCCATTACATATTATCCAAGAGAGCATTATTTACCTGAGTGACTGATGGGAACTGGACCATCTTTAGTTATCAGGTTTCGACATTGTAGGTAGACCGTTCTTTTATGATTCATTCCTGAAATAATGCCTATGTCTCGTAAAATAACAATGAAAAATATATGTGAGCCAAATGCTATAAAAGTAAAAATACATAGTGGTTTTGTTTTTAGTATTAAGTCAAGTTTACCAATCCGAATTGGGCCCGCGTAGTGGATTACGGCCTACTCTCTCCTAACGAGAGGACGCCTGTGTCCCAGCAGTGGGAACATTATAGGCTGATTATGCTATGTTAAGTCAAGTTCAGCTACGTATCACGGTATGTACGAAATACTATATATATTTATCTCCTAACGAGAGGACGCCTGTGTCCCAGCAGTGGGAACATTATAGGCTGATTATGCTATGTTAAGTCAAGTTCAGCTACGTATCACGGTATGTACGAAATACTATATATATTTATAATGTACCAAGACACAAAGACTAAGGTTGTGTTTTCATTTATGTTACTTAATGGCGCGAAGACGCTGCGTTAGCGTGGTGTAGTTCTATAATACTCAAACCAAATAAAAAACCAAGACAGAGCACTGAGAACGATTCAATGAAGCATGCCAAAACTACACCTCAACTCTGTGTATACACGCTCACACGCACACATTTACAATCAAACTACACATGTTTACGAAACCGGCTTCACTTTACAGTTGACAGCCAACAGTTGTCTTGGATTTATATTTGATCTGAGTTATAATATGGATGTTGGGAAATTATCGTAGAGTTTCCTTTGAATAGCGTAGGGCATGTGAGATGCATAGGATGCCTGAAAATCTAACTGTGTTGAGAACAATTAAATATCGCACCTACATATTGAAGAGTTATTTTAAACCACCATTTCAATAATTTCATCACCACTGCTCTCAAAACGGTAAAGGAAAACATCGTGAGGAAACCAACATGTCCTAGAACCAAACATAGCACACTCCCTCTCTAAGAGAGGAGACCTGTGTCTCAGCAGTGGGTATATAATAGGCTGTTCTCATGTAACTTTGTCTTTTTGAGAATATAACTTTACTTCTTCTTTCTTTTATTTCTTTTTTATTTATCTTTCTTTTATTTTTTTATCTTTGTCTTTTTTATGTTAGGTTGGAAGCCGACCCCAACATACTCGTAGTTGGGAAAAGGATATATTTTTTAAGTGTGCAGATGATATCTTTTTTTAAGTTCTAAATTAAATCGAAAGAAGAGAACGCATCAATCAGTATTGTGATAACTTGCATTTATTATCATTAGCACAGTCTAACAGATAATTATAATTGGAATAGATCACCATGTAAACATGACATTTATCAACAGGAACGATAATATTATTATGTTCGAACGATAAAAGTTGTCAGTGTGTCCATAGTGCCACCGGACATAGTGTACCATAGTGTATACTAAATTACTAGGAAATTGTGAAAAGCGGACGTATTGGTTGACTCTCTTATGTTATTCTAACGTTCAAAAAGTGCTGATTCCACCCTAGTTTGAAAAAAAAACTTTCATTTCCTTTTTAATTTTTAAATATTAAAAGGAAAGTAAAAATTGATTTAATGATAAATTATTTATTTTCTGTAAGTAGCTTTGTACAAACAAGTCAATTATATTTTTTAAAACTAGATGAGGTCGGCGTTTCCTATCTGACTATTCTGAGAAGAAAGGCCGAAACAAACTCAGAGGTCACAGTCTCTTTTAAAGTCCAGACAAAATCTTGGTCAGATCATGTGAAGACTATGTAGATTGCAGGTGTCTGAAATGGTCTTTTGGGGAAAGAACCACACAGATTGAGCGGACCTGTCCAGTCAGTGCACGCATTTGTGCAGCTCAACTCAGGACTTGAGGAGCTCAACGATTTAAAAAGATTTTCGACAGGTTTCTGGTTGTTATGTTTGTTCAGCATCTTCGGTTGGACGTAAATGGCTGTTAAGGATCTGATAAGATTAAATGAATTGATAATCAAATTAATTACTGATTTTTTCATTTTCCAAAAAGAATTGGGTCAATAAAATATCGAGGGTTACAATGACCCCAAACTAGCCGTGCCTGTGTCTTGTCAAGAGTCAAAAATCTCTGCATAATTAATGTCCTCGATACTTCTTTTGCTGTTTACTTTTGGAATCCCAGCTTGTGACAAAGGCCACCATCGAAGGTTAGACTGTAGTCTATGGTACTCTTCCTAACTAGATAACTGCATGTTCACGCATCGATCGTGTGTAGCTTGCATGTGCGTACGCACGTACGCCGTATACCCTTATCATTTGCATAGGATTTTTATATTTAAGGCGCGGCTTACATATTTTACGGATCGCATTAAGCTTACTGTATGTAGATACCTAATTAAAAAAGTTGTTTTAATCATAAGAGATTACTAGCTTGCTAGCTAGCCCGCGCCTTCACCCGCGTGGAGGCCGGAAATTATTCCATCGAAACTTTTATACATATTAAAGACTAGAATCAATTCTATTCTTTTGTTAATTTTGACGTTCAAAAGTGCCCTTTATGGATTTAATTACGATGTGATCCCCTTAGCCCTCCCCCCGCCTTCACCCCTCTCCTCGATCCCCTGCTAGTTCTTCTTCTGTTTTGATATTTGAAATATATATGATTTCACTTTGACTCATTACCGGGATGAAAGTATCCTATTGCTAGCCATCTGTTTACCATTTAAGGCGAGAAAAAGTAACAGACAGACTAGTACTGGTACTGTTAGCCTGCATCATCCCACTGCTGGACAAAGGCCTCTCCCCATGACTTCCAGCTCTTTCGATCCAGGGCTAAAGTGGACCACTGGTCGTTTGTTTTCTCCAGCTCGTCCCGCCATCTTCTACGAGATCTGTTGCGACGACTTCTAGCTGTGTCAGGGCTCCATGAGGTCTTCTTCTTAGCGTGTCGATAGCAATCTAAATGGACTCGGCCCAGAATTCGGCTACTTGTTTGGCGCCATCACCAGCGTCCATCTGGCACCACATTTACACTCCAAGGCGGAGTCGTCTATGAATGTCCACCTGAGCAGGTTTTCCTTGCTTCGGCCAACCTGGGTCCGGAATCTGTTTAAAGACTTCCAGGTTACCCAAGGTAACTAATGTCCAGGTGGGAGGTCTTCAGCGGGTGGATCCATGAGGTGGTTATTACCGACAGACTATCAAAATGATAGATAAATAGAAATAAGTAGTTTCGCATTTATAATATTAATAAGGAAGCATGAATGTATAAATTTGAGAATTCCATTAAACCAAAAGTGTCTTTCCCGTATTATTGATGGTCATAGCGAAGACAAGATTAGTCATCAAAACCGGGAATCAAGGAGATTTTCTAAAGAGGAGCATCGCGATATTTTCTAGAAAATGTTATCCCGGATACTCTCACCACTCGCCTGCCAACCATTATCACCTATTATGCTCAAAAAAGTATAACAGATGATAAAAAAAAATGGTAATTAAAAATTCGCAACAAAGTGCAATCTTTGTTTAACAAAAGAAAAAAATATATTTAATTTAAATTTAATAAACATCGCTATCTAGAGGTAGGTACCTACAGTCGTAAAGGAGATTAGAAAGTCAACAGATATTGGAAACAAGATTAATATATAAAAACATATTGTGATAATGATTTATAGTCGTAGGCCCCTTCAAGAATTGATAAATCGTAAGAGTATTTGCGAATAAGTACGTACTATAGAAAAACGAAGACCCCGTACTTAGGTGAATAATAAAAAGTTAACTGACAGCTTTGTTATTAGTTACGTTATAATAAGGTGGAAGAGACACCGACACGTAAACTGTTACCATGAATTCAGTACACGATTCTGAAACCGCAACGATGAAATTTTTCATCGGTTATAAAAAAAAAAGATTTTCCATACATTTCGACCGCGTAGATACCTATTGGGGCTTTTTTTATAAACGGCGAAAAATTTCTATACTAGGGGTCCAGAACCATGTTACGATGCATGGTTCCAGGTTGCATGTCAATGTTCCTGCATAGTACCTATAGCAACATGTGAGTGTACAATAGAGTGCAATAAAATATCAACCACGAGTGGCAGCCGTCGACAAGTGCCGATGGCTGCCGTCAACGCGCAACAACATTCCGCTCGTGTATTTAAGCACTGTACACAATGTTTTGTGTGTGCACAGTTACAGAGAAAAGAATCACATACCAATATGCCTCTACCTACCCTTTTGAGGAAGCCAGTCGTGATGTCAAGTTATTATGAATCAAGCACAGCCCCGCCTCATGGTGTGATCAAAGTACCTACTTATACGTGACGGCCCAGTGATCTAGTTACGTAAGTATGTTTAGTCTAAGACGAGCCGCGGGGCCTTGACCCTTACTTATCTGTTGCAGCATGCTATCTGAACACAAGCGCCAGGAAATAAGGTATCTAATGCTATAGTTGCATTGGATTGAATTGTGGTGAATGAATTGAATTGGTTAGGCTGTTTTTCTACTGATATCTAGATGTAGTAGACTACTAAGAGTACAACGGTTTAAGAATCTTTTGGCACGTGACCATAACATAACATAACATAATTAGCCTATAATGTTCCCACTGCTGGGACACAGGCCTCCTCTCTGTGAGAGGGAGTGGGCAGTAATCCACCACGCGGGCCCAGTGCGGGTTGGTAGATGTCACATGTCTTCGAATTTTTGGTTCTAGGACATGCCGGTTTCCTCACGATGTTTTCCTTCACCGTTTTGAGAGCAATGGTGATGAAATTATTTACACAAAGTAAAGCGCCTGTCTGGGTTCGAACCGACGACCTACAACTGGTAAGTCGCGGCCGTTGCCACTGGGCCACCACTGCTCTGACCATAATCGTAACTAATGCAGCCATCTTATTTATTTTAGGGTTCGGTACCTCATAAGGAAGAACGGGACCCTGGTTAGGTCACTTCGTCCGCCTGTCTGTCCGTCTGTCAAGATCCTTTTTCTCAGGAACGCGTGAAGTTATTAAGTTAAAATTAATATCAGATTCTCAGGGCTGCAATCCCCTGAAGCAATGAAAAAATCAAACTTCAAAGTAAAAAAATCAAAAGATACGGACGTTTATGTTCCGTTTATGCCGCATATTTTGACACTTGTAAGGGAATCAAAACCTATATTGTACTTCTCGTTAACCTAGAATCATGAAATTTGGCAAGAAGCAATGTCATGTGATTCGAAGACATGTGACATTTACCAAGCCGCACTGGGCCCGCGTGATGGATTACGACCCACTCCCTCTTACAGAGAGGAGGCCTGTGTCTCAGCAGTGGGAACATTATAGGTTGATTATGCTATATAATGTCATGTAGCACAAGTAAAGGAAAAAATCCGAAAACCGTAAATTTGTAGTTACATTAGAGAAAAAAAACATTTTTAACACACCTACAAATTTGTACGGAACCCTCGGTGCGTGAGTCAGAATCGCACTTGACCGTTTTTTTATACAATTTTGGTGACAACCAAAATGAACTTGTGGGACTGTTGCTTGACAACTTACTTTGGCAACTGCTGTGGCTGTAAGCACTCATGAGAAACGGCAACGTATTTTGATTTTACTTCATCATGTTTTCCGATGCAGTTACCTGGGCTTTGTAAATGGAATGAGCATTTTTAAGGCGCTACCTCTAAAATCTAAAATCCTTGAAAAGTGATGTAATTACTTTTGAACCGCAAAAGAAGAGTGATGGCTATAATGTGCGTGCGCTCGGAATAAAACGACGTAAATACGTAATTTACTCTTTTTTTAACAAAATAAATAAATTAAATTTAAAACTACTTTGAGTAAACTTTGATATGATAATTCTCTATGTTTTAAAGTAAATTCCATTGAATAACTCTTAAGCGTTACGCCGTGATGTCGAAAACAGTAATAAAATAGAAATAACATTGCAATTATTTGTATCGAGAAAAAATCATTCGTGTATTCCTTTTACATGATACTAGATCAAAGAGTCAAAAAACATATACCAAAATGTTAAATCCCTATTCCACATACTTAACAAGTTACACGAAATAGAAAAACCATATTTATTTCAACATATCACCTTAAATTCCTGCACTAATACTTGACAAAGATGATTTAATTCATGTAAGTAAATGCAATTTCCCACTGCAAGTAAATACATTTACCAAAAAAAAAAATTCTCCCCATCTTGGTAAATTTGTGCTTGTATTTTTCAAATATGTATGTACTTCGTACTTAGTGTTTACCAAATAAATGATTTATCTATGTATCTAAAGTATTATTTATTTCACGCTGGAAGGTACGTCAGTTCACTAACTATTACGCACCAAATTCTGATCGGTATTATCTAAATAAAATCCATTCGTTAGTTACAACATGAGAAATTCATTTGAAAGCTCACTAACGTCCCGGACTTGCAAAAAGAATGTGTTTCTAAATTGAATTGAGTTTGATTCGGATCGTCCGCTTTAGCTAACCTTTGTTAGGGCTTGTAACTTTGTTTTGTTTAGGGGTACAAAATAATGTTAAACTGTCCATTTAACAAAAAATTCGTAAGTAGTCCTCAGCATAATAAATTAAAATCTTGAAGGAAGTCTAAATTCCTAGTATCCCAATTCTATTAGCAAAATTTTAGTATAAAGCGATCTTATTCATTCATGATAGACCGTAATTCAATTTGCTATCCATACAATACTGTTTATGTAGGTACCTTATTCGATCTAAGAGAGAATGAAAATTATTTTGATAGTATCGATATCAATATTAAATTACCTAAAACCCCCACCCAACCAACCCAACCTATTTTTAAGATTTTCCAAATTAGCAAACAAAGACATAAAACTAGCTAAGGTAACAGCAGTTCTAAAACATAGAGACTTCAGCAATAGATCTTAAAGATTAGGAGAACTTAAGAAAGGGCTGGAATTTAGTTCATTCCTTTCCTATCTTAACTACAGTCCTCAAAACTTCCCTCTCAAATCTAATCAGAGGCGCTAACGATACCCGTAAACAAGCCACGTAGAGCTTCCAAACTTTTCTAACTCGTTAATGTACAAAAGTACGTTTTGGATAATCCTTTGGGAGGGCGAAAGGATCCCTAAATAAATAGTGAAGAACTTGCCCTGTTTGACAACCTAAATGATTTGCTAAGTCGCGTCGTTTCAATGTTTGTTAAAGGGTGAAATACTTAAAACTTTATTTTATGCAGCTGGAAAACCGAGATCTTAAACAAAACACCCAGTTTGGTTCATCCAAATAATCCAACAAAATCTACATTGTATTCAACTGTATCAATCGAAGAATTTTACTTGTGCCTTTAGTGGTTGTTTTTCTTTTTATTTTGTATTTTTATCATGCAAACTTGTTTTTCCTGTTCACTTTAGATAGTACCTACTTAAATAAAAACCTTGTTTGAGCTAGTTAGTTTTTTTCCCGTGTATAAAGTATCACAGTTGATAATATTATATTCAGCAAGTGTTAGGTATACTACTAAACTAAAACTTACACACAACACTAAACTAATTCTAAAGGTAAGCAGGTAGGTAAATTTCAAGTCTTTCCACTATATCAGTGATGTCTAGGAGATGGATTGCCTCGACATTCACGTGATGATGAAGTCTGTGTTCATAAGCTACTGCATATTTTTTTATTACTTATATGTGAGAATCTTAGTGAATACAATTATCTTTTATTTTTTGCTTTTAGAACAACGACAATTCGGCGGCTGCTCACAATCCTAATGTTATCATTTTGACAATTCTACAACAAAAAATTCGCAATGTTGGATAACAATGTTGATTCTTTAGCCTAAAAATAGGCCAGCCCTCTGGTCACGTGAAGAGTCGCCCAACCGCTTGGTGATGGCGCTAGTGTTTGCTTAGCTTGTTATTATTGCTTCATATTATTTAACAATTACTTACATTATATAATCTAGCACTACAAAATATATATTATAGCAGAGCCCCGCGGTTTCACCTACATAAGTTTCGATCCCGGGGGAATATCAGGATAAAAAGCACCCTATGTATTAATCCTAATTAGAAACTATCTGTGTGCCAAATTTCATCCAAATCCGTTTAGTAGTTTGTACGTGAAAGAGTAACCATCACATAACATCCATCCATCCATCCTCACAAACTTTCACGTCTTCGCGCTTTTGCGTTTATAATATTATTATTTTAGTATTAGTATATTAGTAATTATTTATATTAGTATAAGTAGGAGTATGATAGTACGAAATAGGATGTACAAGTGATAACATAAGATATGAAAAAAATAAACAATTATGAATGTGAAACTGTGTTATGCAATTGACGTGCAGATATGATCGTCGCATTCATCTGTTTGAATTCTCCCTAAATAATAATTTGCCCTCTGCATTAATGCTTACAAGCTGCTGAAATCATTCGAGTTATTGACTAAATAAGTTTGGTATCTTTTATAAAGCTTTCCTGTGGCAAATCGATGTAAATGTAACATTTATTTGAAATTCAAATCTTAACTCGTTTTATAAGTTTGCAACTTTGTGTGAGTTTCAAGCAGGTAAGGTCCCTAGTCAATGTAGCTCTGAATGCTGCAATAATTTTGATCAGAGGATTTATTCAAAATTATGAAACATTTTGTTAAAGTTTCCATCTAAGCTTATCCAAGACTGTTAATGAATCATCTCATTTTAGCGGCAGAAATTATTCAAACTCAAAATATTTTATTTAACATAAACCTACATGGGCACGGTCGTTTCTTATGGAAAAGAGCCGTCAAGAAACTCCACGTTAAAATGATAGATTAAGACATTACTCTTTTAGGTAAATATTCTTTTACTGTGTTTAGGTAGGTATCCTTACCTAATATATAAAAACAAAGTCGCCGAAATGTCTGTACCTACGCGCATAACTTCCGAATGACTGCACCAAATTGGATAATTCTCTTTTGTTGTGTTCGGCATTGCCAGGACAAGGTTTGTACAAAATACAATTTCCAAAATTGTACTGTTACAATACCTAATTACGTACAGACATTTCGGCGACCTTGTTTCATCAATATCATTCAATATCATCATTATGATGAATGATGATAATAACCTTCCTTCAATGACACATTCAATGAAATAGTACCTAACTTATGTGAAAGATTTTCGCGGATCACTTTTTTCGGATAGAAAATCCGTGTAATAATCCTCTTTGCCGCAAAATGATTTAGGTCATTTGGCGATCCAAGAAAGTTACCCCAGAGACGAGTCGCTCGCTCGACTACTTAATGCGAAGCCTGAATAGATTTTACGTAAATACTGAAGAACTTTAGTAAACTTATCCAGAGTTGGTCCACGGAGTACAGCTCCGTGGTTTAAACAGTGTAGGCAGCGCCATCTATGTTGAGAGGAGTGCACTAGTATGGTGTTTCATTCAGTGGCACGGTATCTCGTAGAAGTTACATTGATTGTAATAGCATCGTGATTTCAATAATTAGTATTACATGTAATGGAAATGCAGTTATTGTTGTGGGACAAAACATCTATTGATCATTTATTCTTATTCTCGTCATGTACCTATATAGCTAGGGAATCCAGTTTTAGTGTCAGAATTTGGCATCCAGTCTGTCACGACTTCTACTGACTGCTTTATCTTTTTACAGTGACTTGAACTATCGATAATAATGAACACAACACGAGAAAAAAATACTATCAGCTTTATCTTTTTACAATGACTTGAACTATCGATAATAATGAACACAACACGAGAAAAAAATACTATCACACTCCCTCAAAAAATACTATCACACTCCCTCAAAAAATACTATCACACTCCCTCAAAAAATACTATCACACTCCCTCAAAAAATACTATCACACTCCCTCAAAAAATACTATCACACTCCCTCAAAAAATACTATCACACTCCCTCAAAAAATCTTCTTCAATCTGAGACCTTGAAACATCTTTTAGAACTTCGCATATCAAAACTCACCTGAACTAAAGTCGTATTCAACAAATTGCATTAGCTGACAACAAAAGAATGGGGATTTTTAAGAAATCGCTCTAACTCCACGACGAAATATCAATTTAACTTATCTCCAACGAAAAGAAAAACTTTCCATTCAGTCGTCGTCAAGTTGGTTTTCGATTACTTGTAAGGTTGCCTCCTTGCCTCCAGTTTCATAGCCGACTTTGTGATTTTAAACAGGGTTGTGCGTTTTGATTGAATATTGGTGCAGAGGAGACCTAACGATCAGCGATCCATCAAAAAACTTGGTGATTATATATCTATTGTATATTAGCTGTTGTGCAGAGTTCACCTGTTGTTAAACCAGAAATATTAGCCATGGTCCAGGAATGTAGACGGACGCTGTAAAAGACAGAAAAAAAGCGCGAGTCCGACTCGCACTCGGCCGCTCGCCGCGCGAAGGGTTCCGTACAAGACAAAAATCGATAAAAAATAATTGATCTCCCTTAAATTCTTAACTTTATTTTTATTGTTTGTTATTATAACGGCAATATAAATACATACTCTGTCAAAATTTCAACTGTCTACCTATTACGGTTCATGAGATACAGCCAGCTGACAGACAGACAGACGGACGGCTGGACAGCGGAGGCTTAGTACTTAATAGGGTCCCGTTGACACCAATATATAAAATGTTACAAATATAATACCTAAATTAAAGGCTTTTCTTGTGCATTCCTCATAATCAAATGAAACTTTTCTCTTTATAACATTCGCAATAATTGTTTGAATATATTATTTCCTAATGTGTAAAAGTGAAATGAAATAGTTATTAAATAAAAAAAATATTTCTGTAAGTAGATCTTCTAAAACACTGTTATAAGTCAAGTTGGCCATTATTTTTAAAATAGATGGCACTGGTATTTCCTTTCTGACTCATCCTTGAAAAAAACGGCCAAAACAAACTCAGAGACCATGGTTTTTCTAAAGTCCAAACATTATATTATTAAGATGTCTGAAAGGGTCCTGTGAAGACAGAGACAGTGCAGCTTCTTTGCAGCAGTGTCAACCCTAATCACTCCACAAACCCGTCTTATTGCCTGAGCCTTAACTTTGTTGAATTAACACCCTATATATTTGATGAAAACACATTTCGTTTGAGATTTTTAAAGATAAACGTGGTTCAATTTAGTTTCAACTTTCAACTTAATTTGTGGACGTGCGGTGTTCGAAAATCCCAGTTAATGAAGCGAAAATAAAGTGTTGATAGGTTTCGTTAGTGCAAAATACGAGCGTAGTTTGTGTGGCTTTTAAGAGCATTGATTATCATCCATCATCTACAGCCCAGCTTCATCCACTGCTGAGCATAGACTTATCTTTCAAGTGCCATTCCCCACGCCCCTGTGCCAGCTTTATCTAGGTAAGGGTAAGGGATGATATGACATCTGAGCACCCAATTCAACCTCTCCTGCACGCGGTGCCTCTGCTGAATGACGAACGAGGATCTAACAAAAAACACGCCACGACGCATTGACCGTTGATTAAGGCTAAACCCTCTTTTCATAAATAGTGTCAATAAACCCTGGATCAAACCGGAATGAGAAAGTTTATAGTGGATACGACAGAGATTAAAACAGAAGAAGAACTAGCAGGGGATCGAAGAGGGGGGGTTCAGGGGATCAGACCGAAATAACTCGCGGCCCTAAGTGCATTGATACTAGGTGTCAATTTCTACGATCGCATAAGCATAACATAATCAGGTCATAATGTTCCTACTACTGAGACACAGGCCTCTTTGTGAGAGGTAGTGAGCTGTATTCACCACGCCCAGTTGGTCTATTTATTTATTTATTAAGGCACACCAACAGCTTTTTTACATAACATATCTTGAGTAACAATAGCCTCGGACTTAAACACACGTCGATGTCATAATTATGACGCCGATTTTTCGTTTTAGGCGGCTTTCGATGCGTGGTGTCCTGGGTTCGATTCCCAGGTTGAATAGTGTTATTGGGTTTTTTCATTGGGAATTTCTCATAAGCAGCTCAGAGCCTGGAAGTTGGTGGTGTGATACCCCCGTGCATCGGAAAGTACGTAAAGCCGTTGGTCCTGCAAATAAAGGCAAATTCTCGTAATTTAAAACGTTCAAAATTTAGTCGCAGTCTCATCTGGGCGACAAAGAAATGTCAAAAACTTGTCAAAATGTAGGGAAATTAGAGGTATTTTTAACAGATTGAGACTGAGATCAGGCTGTGAACGTTCTCAAAATTAGGAGAATTGCCCCCCCCTTGATCTCTCCCCCGTCGGGTCTGATTGCCGTCCCATCGGACTTTGAGAATAAAGGAACACAGAGTGTGTTCGCATACACATATTTTGTGCACTATAATGTCTCCTGCGTACCTAATTAATCTCCGTTGAGATGGGTCACCGTGACCGAAATCGGTCGAGCGGACTATTTTTACCCGACTACGGCGAAGCAAAAAGGAGGGTTATGATTTTGACTGGTATGTATGTAAGTATTGCATGTATGTATGTTTATCTGTTCCCTCATAACTTCTAAACTGCTTGTCATAATTGGACAAATGAAGTATCATTGGAAGCGTCTTGATCGTCCGCTGGTTATGGCGCCCTCTAGAGGACATAAAGTTATGAAATAAAAAATATTAATATTACTGAAATAAGCTCCAAAATAATTAAATAAAAAATAAGTTTAAAAACTAAAAACCGAGTAAGTACTGAAAAGGATGAAAAAAGAAAGTACCTTTCCGTGGTCGCATGCTATCGCAGCGGCATGCGACCACGGGAAGGTACTTTCTTGTTTCATCATTTTCAGTAGTCGGGTTTTAGTTTTTAAACTTCTTATATTGTAAGACTGTTACTTCAATAGCTGGCAACTAGCTGGCTTGATTTCTGGCTTACTTTTTAAACAGGATTTTGAGACCTAGTTTAGCATTTACAATTTTAATAAGGCACTGATTTAAAGCGGCAGTTGTTTATTGTAGTGATGGTAAATTAAAAAATGGTATGATAAATTAAAATGACAAATTCGAAAGTAAAAACTGAGCAGTAAACTAAATAAAAATTTGTCATAACAAAATTTTTAATGGATAATTAAATAAAATATTAACCAGTAAGATGGCTTAATGGGCAGTTATGTGTGGGCAGTTAACAAATCGGAATTAATCAGTAAGAAGTCTAACTTGAAAGTGGAAGTGGCGCTCGCTTGGCTCGCGCGCGGTTGGTTACAGTTCCAACTTAACAAGGTCATCAATGTATAAGACTACTGGAGCATTTTTGTACTGGCATTGTAGGATGAAAACAACCGTCCAATTTTCTTTTTGTGTTTTGTCATTCCGTCATTCACGAATCAATTCATAGATATTTAATTTCTAACCAAGGTTAAGGAACGCGTAGATATTTTAAGTTAAATTTTCTGTTTAAATTAATTTTTGCAGCTTAGAGAGTGGCAATAAATAATGAAATTTACGAAAACTATTTACCTAAATAGTTACAGATTGTAAGTGTTTAAAACTTAAGCATATTTCATCAGCAAGTTTCTTTAACAACATTTTCGGGAGATAAAGTTTTAGACGTTCTTTGATAATTTCGAAAGTATCTCAAAAGTTGAAGCTTTCATTATCGTGGCTTATTTAGTTTACGTACCTATTTAAAGTATTAAGTATAATAATTAATTTTCGCCTTCATACATAACTACTCATTCTCATTCGCATACTGATAATAAAGCTGAAGAGTTTGTTTGTTTGTTTGAACGCACTAATCTCTGGAACAACCAGTCTGATTCGAAAAATGATTTTTGTATTAACAAGCCCAATTCTTAAGGCGACTACATGACCTAAAACGCGGTCACTATCGGACTGCATAGAAAAGAAAGAGAAGCGCGATGACACAACGCTGGTAATTTATTGCAAAATATGAAACAATCATCTATTGTAGATTTATCAAACACTAAACAAATAAAAACCGTATACTAAAATTCGGGGAATTACATTGTCTTTTATATGGTGAAAGTTTTATGAAAATACACCCGATAGTGTTTGCGTGATTACCGTTTTTATGTCCGCGGTAGACATTACTTTACAAATTAATTACACTATGTTAAAAAAATATAATTGTAAATATTCACATATCAAATTACGAAGCAAATGGTCCAGTATAACATTTATTTTTTTCAAAAAATCTGTCCGGTCGATTAGACGTGATGTTGAATTTAAAATCATTAGAAGTCGTATATCGTAAGGCGTTATGCTATTTAACATTACACTAGGACCCATAAGAGCCAAGCAAAACCAAAAACTCTAAAAGAACGGTAAGCGAAAACGATGTACATAAAAGCACGGGCACGCGATGCGATGATGTCGGGGGATCAAGAAATTTCACGCGGACAAAACCGCGGGCTGGTGACTAGATATGATAGTGAAAACGAATAATAGTTAATATTTTACTGTTTAACAAACACAAGATAAAGTTACGTAGCGATCTGTCATTTCCACAACTATATACTCTTAGGTAAAGGTTGTACCACTACTGACCAAAGAATCTTCAAATAACCACAGAGAAAGAAATATGTCATAAGCCAACATCAGTTGTGAAACAAATATAAAATATATGTATGTACTTTGGAACACTTAAACAAATCCGTACAGCCATAAAATTGCCTTCCAAATTTCTTCCTATATTAACAGGATTAGCTTCCAATTGAATGTAGAGCTCCACGTTACCCACGAACGGACCCCAAAGCACTTATATTGTGTGGGCCCCTGATTTTTATACCCCAGCCGCCTCAATGGGCTCATATAATTCTCTTATGATCTTGTAAATTTGCTCTTTTTATTCTATACTGGGATCTTTCCGGCTTTTTGTAGTATTGTCCAGAATCATTGGTTAATACTCCGACATAAGTTGAGGTAGATATAATAGGCCTACCTCTTATGTGTTCAATTTATCAATTTATGCGTGATATTTTTATGATTTTGTGTCCAGCAGTGCGATTCTGCAACCATCTCACCGTGATAACTCAGGTGAAGTGAGCTGTCATTAGTATCAATCCTTAAAGTATCAGATGGAATGACAGCTCACTTCACCTAACTTCTCACGGTGAGATTCTAACAGAATCGACCGGCAAGTTGTTTATTTCAAGTGATTGAATAAGGTTGGCGATAACCACCAATGCTTGGTTGCAGTTTATGCCACATACTATCTACTCTGACACACATACAAAGTATTCTATGTGTAAAAACTTGTAATTGGCCATCATCATGTTAATAACTTAGTTACTATTGTGTCTGATTAGCTGTAAGTTTTCCAAAAGTAATAAAATAAAATACTATGGAAAATCTATTTTTTTTGCCTGTATAGGTACTGTCCCACTGTTGGGTTATTTATCACTTTGTAGTTTTTTTTTGGAAGTCGGTTGTTTTTTTTTAAAAAAGTTTTTATTTTTCACTTTTTAGTGAGAGAGTTTGTAATTTATCTAAGTTACAATAGCCTAACGTCAACTGCTCATCACCTTTTACAAAATATTGCTTTTCCCGATGCTGGGACGTTAATTGTTGAGGAGTTCTCCTGGTAAGAACCTGGAGAACTCCACTCCACCACCACACGCATTGTGACGAGCATAAATTGCTTAGCAACCATATTAAAGTAATCGAATCGCAACCCGTGAAATATTTATCATTGATTAGTTCCGATGGCCGTCTGTGGTCTTCATCATCAGCTCCACTTTACCAAATGATGATTTCCGAGAGCAAATGCTCAAGTTAGTCTAAAAAATATCCAAATCGCTATAGGTTTGCCAATAAAATTTGAGGGTTTCCCTCGATTTCCCTGGGATCCTATAATCAGATCCTGACCTGATGATCATGGGACTACTTAGGAAGTATACCCTTTCAAACAAAAGAAATTTTTTCCAAGTCGGTCCAGACGTCTTCGAGAAATCGGGGAACATACACAAAAAAAAAAAAGATTCCGACGATTTGAGAACCTCCTCCTTTATTGAAGTCGGTTAAAAACAGCTTTGCATTTCCTCAACACAAAAGCTATACATAACTAAAAATATAAATATAATCTTCAAAAGACAAAAAAAAGAAATGAAGTCTGTGCTAGAAGATAATATGCAAATTAATCCCGCTTGCCAAGCTTGAGACCATCGGCCTCCCTCCCCACTTACATATTATCCCTAACGCGAATTTTATCCATTTTTAGTAGGTCCCGTTTCCATCAATCATGTGTAATATTCGTCTTTACCAGAAGATAAATATGAACTGGAAGACGCATACAGGCGGCCCACGGCTAATCTATGCAGGCCAAGCTGTGCGCTTAGATTCGTTTCGTACGAAAATGTTGACACGCATTAAAAAAAATCTGGCAAACAATTGAAACGTGACATTACCCTCTCCGCCAC
Source organism: Gortyna flavago (assembly GCA_963669345.1). Classification (NCBI taxonomy): domain Eukaryota; kingdom Metazoa; phylum Arthropoda; class Insecta; order Lepidoptera; family Noctuidae; genus Gortyna; species Gortyna flavago. Next base: position 6,207,020 of record OY770148.1, read on the forward strand.
ACACACGCACATCCTAATCCCAATAATAAAAGTTACTGATGATTCAGACATCAGATTTTGTTAGAAAAGCACAAAACATTGATGACCAATTAGATCAATTGCCAAATTCCATGCCAAGTTGTTTTTTCTCTACATTACGAATGACTACTAAAATATTATATACCTGCTAGATCCCAAACTTGATTAGCTTTGAAAGTAGCTTTTAGTACAACTAAATTGCCTTTAAAATCTTGCTTGAAATGACACTCCAAAAGCATTGTCCACTGACATTTCAGAAGCCGAACCAGAATTCCGAAGTTCGTGATGCATTGTGTTGTGGCTCATGCTTTTACTCTATACGTCATCAAAGAAAGTAGCTGTATTGTGTCGGTGCCTGTGGCTCCACCTGTATTTTATTCGGCTACGTAAAGTAATAACTTGTGTTGTGTGCAAAATCTGGTCTGCTGTGTGTTGAGTTCAAAATAGGATTTTTGAAACGGCAACAGAAAGCCTAATCAGCTAGAGATGGACTGCTTTTTTTGTTTATAATATTTGTTTATAAAACACAAAGGAAAAGATTTATTTACTCCAAAATTCTTGTGAGCCTAAAACAGAATCTGCTATAGGTATGCATTTGCTAATAATTATGCTGCATGATTAAAAGGCAAAAATAATGTTAACGAAATGAAGTTAGCTATTGGGCCTTTTCTAACCAAAATTGTACAATACTGGATACGATATCCACAAAATAAATTTAAAAACGCGCTATCTAGTTGCATAGAGATCGCGGTTTGTCCCGATCCATCAATCACTTGCAGATAACGTAGAACATGCTGCGATCTTGGTTAGCTTCAGTTACGTCGCCACCTAACAACTCCTGTTAGAAGTTATTTACGAGGAGAAAGAAGGTACTAATTATGCAATCGGTATTATTCACTTTGTTGATGATAATAAGATTCAATATGAAAATGCTACAGTCTTCAGTAGTGATAATCTCAGAGCGTGCTATACATTTGCTGAGAAAGTAATATAGTATCATTATTATCATTCTCCTGTCCTTATCCCAATTTATTTGGGGTCAGCGCAACATGTCTTTTCTTCCATATTTCTCTATTAGTCGTCATCTCTGTAGTCACCCCCTTTCTAACCATATCATCTTTCACACAGTCCATCCATCGTTTCATAGTTTTAGTTTTTGAACAAGTCAACTCAGCCTATCCCAGTCCACTGCTGGACATAGGCCTCCCCCAAACTGCGCCACAACACCCTGTCCTCCGCCTTCCGCATCCAGTCAACTCCAGCCACCTTCTTTAGGTCGTCCGTCTATCTAGCTGAGAGGCTGCGGGGCTGGGGGGCTGGGGGGCGTGGGAGCAAGTAATATAATTATAATTATGTATTTATGTTCACTTCAAGACACAAAATTGTTCATGTTTGTCCTAGAAGGTTATTCCATACCTGGTGTCTAGCGATTTTGTACCATATGCGAAACAACTGACTGTCATCTTGCTTTACCCCTCACATCGAGAAATTATGATGGGCTTTAGGCATCCATTAATATTATAAATTAAAGTCACTTTTCGTGTCGGTCTGTGTGATCACGTTGTTCTTCTAAACGCATCGGATTTTGATACGGTTTTCACCATCATTTAGTCCGGAAGGTCTAAGTGTATAAATCAAACAAACAAACCAAACAAACACAATAATCATAATATCAAACTTACATCACATAATAAAGTTATCTCGATGTATTGTCAAGTCGTAAAAACCGTGCGCCGTAGCGGGGTAATTGTGTAACACACTATATCAGTATCAATGGCTTTCATTTTGACTGTTCTACGCTGTTCTGTTCTAGCAGACAGAATTTTTCGAACATAATTTTATGAAGCAAGGGATTATCAATATCCTTCAAAATGATTCAGACTGAGATTGATAATGTGTTACGTAATTACAGGGCGGGTCGATTGTAGTTAATATTGAGTAACTAATGTTTGTCTTCAAAATACAGACAGTTACACGCAACCGACCACTGATTTCTGCTTGCCATTTAAACCTTTTTGTACAAGAGCGTACATAAATCACAGTGGCTAGCGGCTGCTATTAATTTGAGTTATTGTAAGCCATCGCCTTAATAATATAATTAGAAACGCGCCCAGATTGTGGCGCGAAATAAGGGAGGGGAATCTGCCAGGCGTTTTGCAAGGTTGATCTTCCTGGCCTTTATTAAATCCTCTTTTACGGATACTCCTTTCATCAACACGTTATTAATTTAATGAAAAAAATACTGAATTTATATAATTTGGTATTAGTTTATTTTGACAGTTTAGTTGTTATTTTTTATTTTTAGTTATCGTCTAATTCGTTGTCTGTTGAGACAATTAGATCTATCATTTATTTTATTAGGGACAACAAACAGTCCATCATTAGTATGTTAGTCAGAAAATTTGATAATTTATGTAAGATAAGGCAAGTTTTGCCCATTGCATTGAATCTTCCAATTATTTATACAGTAACAAAATTGTTAATTTCTTAATTCCAGGCTTATTTCATGTCCAGCAACTGGTTTCAGGAATATATCGCATCGAGTCACTAACTTTTCGATATCACTTTTGATACGATACCGCCTCAAAATGTACGCCAGAGTTGTCTTGACCGAAATCATTCCAAATAATTTACCTGTAATGGAAGATAATGTATAGTATGTAAAGGAAAACCTTAGTCCAATTTTTACTACGAGAAACAATTACTTTCTTTGAATCAATTAAATGGTTAATTTATTGCAATAACATTGACGGCTCAATCAATTATCGCCAGTACTCTCTTTTTTATTTTACCAGTCTGTCGACCAGAGACGTTTTTTTTACGTTTTGCCACAAGTAGCAACACAATAGCTGCAGCCAAATCTTGGTCAGACATGCTCACGGAAGATTAGGTAAGTCTTGCTCACGCGAATACATTGATGCTTATGAACCGTCAATGTTGTAGCGTCAATATGATTGATCATATTGAGTGCATGGACTGATTGAATATTATTTTTTTTTTTTTGTTAGCATATTTTGTGTCCCACTGCTAGGCAAAGGCCTCCCCTTTTTTCTTCCAAACCTCCCTGTCTTGTGCGATCTCTGGCCATGTTGGCCCTGCAAATGATATTAGAATATTATTGCACAATAAAAATATTACACAATTTTATTGCAGTTGTAAGGTTGTAAGGCGTAAGGAAAAGTAGAATCTAAAGTGATATGTACGTCTCGGAAATTTACTTGTTATTGAGGTAAAGTTACAGTAAATGTTATAAAATTAATTAAATAATGCCTTACCGATACAGTTTCGCCTGCCTAGGCCGAAGCTAGCAAACGAGCTAGGTTTCTCAGGCAAGGTGGCAGGGTCCAGCCATCGCTCCGGTTTAAACAGCTCGGCATCAGCTACCCACGATGAATGTCGGTTGATCCCATACACCGATAAGATGTAAGTACAATTTGCTGGCAGTATGTAGTTTTCTGAAATACATATTGGTATAAAGGAACGATTATAGTTGCATAACCAAAGAATACAAAATAATAATCTGTTATTCGTACAAAGACGACAAAATTAGGAGAAAATATTTTATTATTATAAATAAAAACTAATAAAACAAAAAAATAATAATCTCAAGTTAAGTTAATAAACCTACATTACCTTACACGTATAAAATTGGAGAGCGTTTACGCCGTACGGCATTTTATACAAACTTTCAAGCCCTTGTTTTTCGAAATGAAACTTCGTACGCATAGCAGGATACAAAGGTCTAAAAAGTTAGTAAAAAACATTTTCGAAATGTCTTATTTAAAAAAAAAAGATAACTGGAAATCTTTGTTTCTATGAAAAGTGTAAAATCGGTCTAATTTGGGTAACACTATTTTTCGAAAATGTTCATAACTAACTTTTTAGACCTTTGTATCCTGCTTATGCGTACTAAGTTTCATTAAAATCGGTTCATTCATTACGAAAAACAAGGGCTTGAAAGTTTGTATGAAATGGCGTACGGCGTCAACGCTCTTAATGGAGAATGGGATAAAAAATAATAAAGACACAAAAGAGTAAAGAACAAATTCAGCGAAGTAACAAAATCAAATTTGTGTGTTTCTTTCCTCAAAAAACCATCTGGAACAGTAGCCTGCATGGTCCTCATGGGTCGTTATATCAGGACTCAAAACAAGACTGACGGACTTGTGAGTTTGTTTCGATCTTTCTTCTCTGAGTAGTCGAATAGGAAATACCGTAATCTAGTTTTAAAATATAATTTAATTTTGACGTATAAAAAAAGTATTGTTTAACAAATTTATATAAATAAATATGATTTAACAAGACTGAGTCTTCGTATACTTTATATAAAAAGTACACTGCCATTACTTGTTAATCTATTGATTTTATCACGTAAACATTTTTGTTAGATTAAAATTGCTTATTAGTCTTATAGGCTAGATTGTAATTAATTATTAAGAACCATATTCTTTTGAATAAAGGATAAATTGCTTGTTATTGGGAATAGTTACCTTAGCTTGTTACCTTCAAACAAGTTTCAATGTTTCATTTCTATTAACTAATAATAAAAATACATACTCAAGTGAACATCTGAAGAGGAAGTCCTTCCAACCCTTGGAACTATAGGATACAATCTCAAACTCTCTTTAATCACCGCTTCCAGGTACACAAGCTTTGGTAGATCGTGTCTGTTTAACTCCCTGTCTTCATTTCCGAATACTTCTTTTAACCTGTTTGTACAAGTTCAAAATAACTTCCGGGTATTATAATTAAATATGTGTTATAAATATGATAATTAATATAAGTATAATAATTAATATAATGTTATTGTAATTTAATTTTTAATTATCGTTACTTTTTTTTATTAATTATCGTCAAACTAACAGAACATGAAATCATAACAAAATGCATGTCGCTATGCATGCATGTCGTCGAAAGTCAGGCCACAACTTCTATCACGGACCAAAAATACTATCTGTCTAAACATCATGGTTTAAACTTTGCACAAGAATAAGTAAAAATTTATGAAAATTTTAGTAAAAAAAAATACATATTTTAAAATATAACAAAAAGTTCTCAAACGTCCTTGTAGTATGTTTTACTTACAAGTACTAAAGTATTGTATTTTTCTTTTTGTTTTTTCAATTATAGGTAAGGGAAAACTGTTATTGTTATGATTTTCAGCCGATTTGAAATAACTTGTTTAAACTAAAGACACCACCGGAACTAAAAGATACTACAAATGAGGCGTTTGATAACTTCAGGTACAAAGTCGGCTTAAGTCCATCGCTGGATTTCAAGCCCTCTATTTCGTTGCATACTTACTCTCTATAAATTCGTTCTTGTACATCTTGATGTGACCCAATCAATATTAAACTGAATGTCGTTGCTGTCGCTGTAGTATCGTAAGCACCTACTATCATGGTGTCTAAGTGCTCCCTGATCTCACCTTCAGTGAAGGCACCTTTGTCAGCCAAATCCAACATTCTATCCAATAATGGTTGGATTTGTTCTGAAATTCAGTCATAAACAGCGTGTTTTTTTTTCTCCTTTATGATACTTTATTCACAGTATAGCTTATTCTTCTTAGCGTGTCGATACCAATCTAAATGGACTCGGCCCAGAGTTCGGCTACTTGTTTGGCGTCATCACCAGCGTCAATTGAATTAATATGTAATTGAAATATCACTTCAACTGCTAAGTAACTATAAAATTAACAAAACGTCCTTTAACGTCTTTCTTATTTACCACGTTAAGGGGAAGACTGTTGGTTCGCGTGTTCTTTATAAATGCTATTATTTATATAGAACACGCGAATCAAAAGAATCAGCAACCAGTACTTGCACTGTAGTGTAAGTTCACTCACACTGCACTAAACAAATTCAAAAGGTTAGTCAGAATGGGGTATATTCATACGAACTCTAATCTGTGTCAAAGACCTAAAGTCAAGAATATGTGGCAATACATATGTACAATCCTAATTTTATTAAAAAAAAATACCCGATGGAGGCTCCGGGGTTTTATATGAAGTGCTGATTAATTTTAACTCTGATTTTCTTTTGGTTATAACCTGAAATCAAAGATAAAACATGAAAATCCAACAAAAAAACTATAATAAATACAATCATTACTATATCGATAAGAAAGTAGTACGTGGAAATTACCGTTTCAGTAACACCATTCAAGACTTTTATGAGGCTGTCTTGCTTTTTTTTGTATGAACTCAAATTGAATAAATAAGAAATAAGCAACCAGGCTCTCTGCATTCTCTCTACGTAGAGAGCAAATAAAGCTTCCGTTGCTTCAGCATAGTTTTTAAAAGCCACACTGTTCTCATCAGTTTTGAGCCCAAGTGTCGTCCCTGTAAAGTTAATAAGCAATCTTTAGAAGAAAAGTTAGCCTACCGAAACTAATGATTTTGAAAATTAAGAAAGTTCTGCACTAGTATAACAACCACTTGGCTATTATTACTCTACGAAGAACAGACATTAAATTATGTTTTTCTATACAAAGTGACATTAAATTTGTTTTCTTTGTTTTAGTCATAGCGCTCATTGCGTCCAACGTTCCTTTTGTTTTCTGCAGTGTTCATGCAACGCTGGACTTAACAGCGTTTACGACTTACGGCATTTCATACAAACTTTCAAGCTTTTCTCGAAGCGTATCTTTTTTTTTTGAACTATATATAATAACATGGGTTTGGATTATACCAGACAAACAAAATTCTCGGGATATGGTATCAGTAGTAAACTTATTAAACATGTAAAGTTTCAATTGCATAGCTCTTATACTTTAGATTTTATTGATATCTAAAAAAATCCCGATTTCGTCACTGACTGATGATCATCAAAACTCATAGGGCACTTCTAGAAATCCTAGAAAGCTGAAATTTTTTATGTAAGCTAGTATTAGTTCACAAACAATAACAAATTTTACCCCCCAATCCCTTAAACTAGGGGATGAAAGTTAGTACGAGACTTCCGCAAATTTTGATGCTAGAGGTCTGAAATTTTATATAGGGCCTCCTTGTTATAAATAATAAAATACGTATTTCAGGACGCTGAGTACATAATAAAAAAAAAAAAAAAAATTTCATAAGCAACTGTCAAAAAGATGTGAAATCCCACCAAATTACTATTAATTGACACTAAACTGACATTTTATTCTAAGTATTAATTTTATCGTTGTAATTTATTTTTATTATTATTTAAAGAGTTGGACATTATTGCTATTTTATAAAATCTATTGTATAATGTGACGAGCATGTGTAATTGAATTGTAAAAAATAATTGGATGTCAAATCTGTTAGCTCATAAGATCAAATGAATGAATAAATAAATAAATAAATGTATTTTCATGTAAAATGCTGCCAAAACGAGACCACATGAAAATGAAAATGAAAATTGTTTATTTGATAACCTTAAACGTACAACAAATTTGAGATTGAAGCCTCGTTTTAAGCAAAAGATGCCTATATTAGGAGACTCCGCTCTTTCAAAAACAAGAAGTGTAAACTATACAATACGAGTACATAATCAAAAACAAGGTGATTTGAGTGAATGAGGGTGTGTAAGTGAGGGTGTGTGTGTGTGTGTGTGTGTGTGTAAGGGTGTGTGTGTTTGTGTGGAGTATAGTGTTAGTGTATCTGTTGTAGAAGTGATTCAGTCTCACCATAGGTTAGCTTTCTTATCCATTCCGTTAGTATTTTTTTGCATTCATAACAATTCTTAGGGTAGATGTAAATGTGTTTATTAATAGCATTATAAAGCTGAGCAGATCGTTTACAAAGTTGAATACTGGCAAATAGTGTTCTTGTTTGTGGTACTTTTAATATGATGTCTTTTCTTCTTCTAGTCAATATTCTGGGATCATAGGTTAGTGCTTTATGTTTTGTGAGAACAACTTGAGTAATTAAGAGCATCCGGACCGTTAAAAGGTTACTGATTTGATACAGTGTTTCAGTACAATATCTAAGTTTTTTTAAAAACATGCACTTGATGAGAGCCCGTTGTGCTCGCTCCAATTCTAGAAATTTAGTTTTAGAAGCCCCCAAAATAAGGATGCAGTATAGCAATACTGATTGTGCAAGCGCCAAATATATTATATTTAGGAAGTTTTTGTTCCTGCCTGAAGGAGTACATAAATTTATAGGTATTATATGTCTAAGTGTCCTGAAAATCCAGCTTAGTTTTCTGATTCTATTAGCAACTTGATCAATGTGGGGATGCCAGGATAACCTGTGGTCGACGATAATACCCAAATATTTGATATGAGGCACTCTGTTTATAGTTGAGCAGCTGCAGTGTGAGTGACTACCAGCATCGCATAGGTGAACTTTAAGATTAAAGTCAGTACTTGGTTGTGTACGGTTGCACACACTGAAACATATGTAGTTAGTTTTAGATATGTTTAGCATCAGCAAATTCTGTCCCAACCATCCAGCAATCTCAGATAATCCCAATTTTGCGCTAAGCTGAACGTCTCGCCAAGAGTTACCCGTTAACACTACTGCAGTGTCGTCAGCGTACGAAAAAATATTCTTGCATTTTTAATACGCATGTTACAGAGTTCGTTCACATAAATAAGGAACAAAGTGGGCCCCAATACGCTCCCTTCGTAAGACACTGCCGTGTCCCCACTAATATACTGACCCACTCTAACCCTTTTCTTTCGATTGCTGAGATAATCTTTGAGAAGATTTAACGGCAGCCCACGAACTCCAATAGCTTCTAGCTTATCTGCTAAGAGTGGGACAGAGACGGTGTCGAAGGCCTTTTTTAAATCTAAGAATGCAGTTACACATTTCTTGCCGCTATCAAGTTGTTCGGTAATTAGTGCCGCAACTGCATTCTCGTTAGACATACCTTGCCGGAAGCCACATTGAGAGTCCGATAATGTATCAAAATCTTTTAGATATTTAAGTAACCTTATGTTAATAAGTTTTCCGATTATTTTTGAAATTGCAGGTAGGACAGATATAGGCCTATAGTTGCCAACATCGTCTCTGTCTCCAGACTTATATACTGGCGTAATGATAGCCTGTTTTAATGTAGCTGGAAAGATTCCTTGACTAAAACAAAGGTTGGCGAGATGAGTAATAATGGGAACAAAATCCTTGCGCATGTACTTCAAAAAACTAGTTAAAACGTTGTCCCATCCAGGTGCACTGCTGGTCTTAAGACTCATGAGGATAAGGTTAACTTCACTTATATCCGTGTCCAGCAGTACAAATGAGTTAGGTCGACCCGTTGGAGAGAGATGTCGATCCTGTTGATTACGTCTTATACGTGGCTGGATTTTTAGTGCAAGGTTTTTACCAATGTTAGCAAAATAATTATTTATATAGTTAACCGATTCTAATGGAGATGATTTAATATTTAATAATTCTGTGTTGTCACTTTTACATTTTATAGAGTAGGTAAAAGTTTTTATATTCTTCAAAAGTAATTTATTATTAGTAGTTGATTTAGTTATTAGTTCTCTTTCGTAATTTCTTTTTACTTTTTTTATTAAGTTATTGCAATAGTTTCTATATCTTATAAACGTTATCTTTAATATTTCATTGTATGGTTCTTTTTTTTATGTTATGTTTTTTATGTTACAATAAAATACCTTGGGATATATTGCAATTAAATGAAAGAAAATTTAAAACTTGCATTAAACGTACACTTAGTAAACAAGCATACTATAAATTAGAAGATTATATCCAGGATAAGAACGCTTGGAAACATGCTGGTCCTGCTCCATAGGACAATCTAGAGTCTAGACAAAATCAAACTGGTTGCTAATTTAATTGTAAATTTATTCTTTTTTACTTTGTTTACATTCTGTAATTACTCTTAACTCACACCCTGACTTATTACTTGTTAAAATAGTTTTTATATATATATACATATATATATTTTTTTTTTATCAAAATCGTTTACTTTTTCCATTTTTGTAAATATGTGAGCACCATGTATCTATCAGATTATTAATTTATATGTCATGGTTTCATTTCTAATTCTTTTACCTATTGTGGTATAGTAATTTTATTTTAGGTGCATCGTCTTCACATATTATTTTATTATATAATGAATGTATGCAAAATATTGTAAAACATTTTAAAAGAGTAACGGTGGAGTTTCTTGCCCATTCTTCTCCATACGAAAACTACCTTTTGGAAGGGGCGACTAGAATCAATTCTATTTCATTGTAATTTTTGACGTTCAAAAGTGCCTTTTATGTGCCTATTTGAAATAAATGCTTTGACTTTGACTTTGACTTTGACTTTGACTTTGACTTTATGAAAATATTATGTATGTAAGAAGAAATCTACATCTTTTTAATAAAATAAGCGATAGACATAATTTTAATACTAGAAATAAAGATAAAATACATCAACCATTTTTCAGGTTAGCCAAAGTACATACATCTTTTATGGGGTACTGTTAAATGTTACAATGAAATACCTTGTGATATATTGCAATTAAATGAAAGAAAATTTAAAACTTGCATTAAACGTACACTTAGTAAACAAGCATACTATAAATTAGAAGATTATATCCAGGATAAGAATGCTTGGAAACATGCTGGTCCTGCTCCATAGGACAATCTAGAGTCTAGACAAAATCAAACTGGTTGCTAATTTAATAGTAAATTTATTCTTTTTTTTTTACTTTGTTTACATTCTGTAATTACTCTTAATTCACACCCTGACTTATTACTTGTTAAAATTGTTTTTATAAATATATATTTTTTTATGAAAATCGTTTACTTTTCCATTTTTGTAAATATGTGAGCACCATGTATCTATCAGATTATTAATTTATATGTCATGGTTTCATTTTTAATTCTTTTACCTATTGTGGTATAGTAATTTTATTTTAGGTGCATCGTCTTCACATATTATTTTATTATATAATTAATGTATGCAAAATATTGTAAAACATTTTAAAAGAGTAACGGTGGAGTTTCTTGCCCATTTTTCTCCATACGAAAACTACCTTTTGCAAGGGGCGACTAGAATCAATTCTATTTCATTGTAATTTTTGACGTACAAAAGTGCCTTTTATGTGCCTATTTGAAATAAATGCTTTGACTTTAACTTTGAATTGAGGATTTAGTTTTGTTCACGATTGGGGAATCTTTTATTTTTGAAAGGGACAGAAAGGTGGTAAAGTGATTTGTAATGCTTGTATGCAAAATTGCAATAAAGGCCAATATCTTACGTTTGTTTAACTTTAGCATAAAATGGTCCAAACAGTTTTCATTTCTAGTAGGCAATGTATGACCAGGCAGTATACCATACTGGGATAGTGTATTGAGGTAATTTAGTACGTTTTTTTGGTCGTGAGTCGACTCAGTATCCTTTTGTTTAATATTAATATTTATATCACCCGCTATAATTATACTTTTCTGGGGGTTAACAGTATCGAGATTGATACTTAGAGAATTGATAAAACTCTCCGAGTTCGCGTTAGCTGGCGATCGATAGATGCATAAAACAGTGTTATTGAATATTTCAAGTTGAAGGCAAGACGCATGCGTTAGTTTAATTTCCGTAACTTTAGATTTTAAATTATTTTTTATGTATACCACAACACCGTCATTCTGGTTTTGGTGGTGTGTGGAGGAATAATTATATAGATGTGGTATAGGTTTTTCAGAACTCAATCTGCATTCCGTTAAAATAATGACATCAGTTTCAAAATTAAAAGTCGAAAGAGTAATTATAAAGTTGTCAAAGTTGCACGAAATGCTTCTTATGTTTTGAGAAATGACAGTAAAGTCAGTTCTTTTTATATTCGTCAGCCTAGTGAAATCCATGCAATCACATTCAATACTACGCGCAATTTGAAGATCGTCAATATCTTTTAGGGTTTGTAGTTGGTTATTCATTATATATACACACATCAAAAGTGTCTAGGGATCAAGTATTTTTATGCGGATTTCTTGAGATTGAGATGTGGCTTTGTAATAAATTTATGATTTTATAAATTTATATGGATCCTTTTTGGTGCATTTCATAATTTGAATCAGGAACTGTGAATCAAATTCGAGTAAAAGATGAAAATCAGCTGTCAATATTTTCCCTATAAAAACATACAACGCATTGAAGACATTATTAGTGCTACTGTTTCCCTACTACTGATTAAAACCAACGTTATTATGGAGCGGCGACGTCATTTAAGCAGGGAAGAAATGCTCAGAGCCGTGGGAATGATAGAAGCTGGTTCCCGGCAACGTACTGTGGCTTTAGCTCTGAATACAAGTCAGAGTGTTATCAGTCGACTTTGGACACGTTACCGAAGCACTGGTACCGTGGCTGAGCGCCATGGAGGACGGTATCGCTGCACCACACGGAGACAAGACCGATACATTCAAATCTTAACTCGAAGAGCTCCAACAATAACCGCCATGATGTTAGCCGTGAGGCTTCATCACTCTTCAGGGAACTTAATTAGCGACCAAACAGTCAGAAACCGCTTGAATGAAGTGAACCTTCATTCCCGAAGACCGCTACGGGTACCACCTATAGCAATGCACAATCGTAGGATTCGATATCAATGGGCTCTTGAACACAGAAATTGGGCAGAAGAACAATGGCGTTTCGTGTGCTTTTCTGATGAGTCTCGTTTTGGTATGAGACCGGATACAAGACGTACACGACACTGGAGAACCCCTGGACGCCAACAGCGATTAAAATCCTGCCAGGAAGTCCATCCTTATAGTGGTGGAACCATCATGGTATGGGCGGGTATTTGGATCGGCGGAAGAACTGAGTTGATTTGGATCAGAGGCAACCTCAACGCTCAAATTTATGCTGAGACGATTGTATCAGACGTCATCGTTCCTCTACAAGTGCAAATCGGTCCCTTAATTCAGTTAATGCATGATAATGCACGACCGCACACCGCAAGAGTTGTAAGACAGACTCTCGCCGCAGCTAACATCAATGTCCTGCCCTGGCCTGCTCAGTCGCCAGACTTGAACCCGATTGAGCATGCATGGGATATGCTACAGAGAAGAGCTCTGCCGAATATGGAGGGTATCCAGTCGCAAGAAGACCTTTTTTTGTTGTTGCAACGAACATGGGCGGCCATTCCACAGCGTGATTTGGATGAACTCATTTTGAGTATGCCAAACCGATGTTCTTGTGTTGTTAGTGTTCGCGGTAGAAACACGGATTATTAATTGTTTAAGTTACCCAATAAAATTTTAAAGAAAACTGTTATATCAGTCTTTTTTTCGAACTTTTGTGTTAGTGGTTCAAATGTCAAAAATCCCTTTATTAGGAAAATGGCAAATTTCTTTATTAATGCAAAGGTGACTTGGTTTATCGTTACTGTGACAAACGAAAACACTTTATTTGATGAATCCTTAAAGAAAATTTTAATTAATATCAATCAGGAGAAAAGTTATTGCAAAAATATATGTTGATCCCTAGACACTTTTGATGTGTGTAGTTTGGAAATAATAGAAATGACGTGATATTTGGTAGTGGTTTTTGTGGAAGCGAGTTATAATTTTATGAGTTAGTTTTGTAAGGCAGATGTGAAATGAAAGGGCATTACCGGAATATATCAGAATGAATGAATGGGTAGTATACTTGACTGTGTGCGAGTAATTGCTGTGTGAATGTATTGAAAAATAAGTGAGTGTATTATGTGTAGGTGAGTACTGGTTGGCTATGTGTAGCATTGTAATGCCAGCGTACAAAATGATCACAAATAAAGATACTTAAAGAAACACAATAAGATAACAAAAGGGAACAAAAAATCCCAACAAACTGAAAAGATACATCAAAGAGCCGGCGAGAAAATGAGTAATTAACATAGTTACGCTTGCCTTCATAATGTCACTGAAACGTAATATAATATGACAAGAAAACTAGTCATTTGTTTAATTTAAGTTGATGTTTCTGCTGTTCGCTCGTGACTAGTATGGTTGGGGACTGCTCATCCTTTTTAAGTAAAACCTTGCCATATGCAGTCCAACAGAATTTTAACTCTCCTGACTTGGTAAGATCGCGCGCCAAAAAGTGAAGACGGGAACTCTTCGGAGTTAGGTGGTCAGATAGAAATATAGGAGTATCTTCATTTGATTTGGGGCCTAGATGTTTACAACATAACTTGGAATTTGTTTTTATAGCCAAAGCCTTACCCATTTTCATGATGTCCGTTTTAAGCAAGGTCGAGACGGTCTCCACTATTATTGGCGTATATCGCTTACACTGTCAAAAAGTTGTCAGATGTCATGTAGAGCCAAGCTTCTAACTCTACACGCCCTAACTCTACAAGCACTAATTTCAGAAACTCTACACCTTATTCAAAATATGTGGCTTGTTCGTTTTGCTACCATCACATGGGCGTAAGGTGACAATGTATTCACTATTCATTACTTTTATATTATACAATGGTTCTTTTAAGTAACAAAACGGCCAAGCCTGATAATTTGAATAAGGTGTAGAGTTTTTGAAGTTAGGTCGTGTATAATTATAAGCTTGGCTGTACATGAGATCTGATAACTTTTTGACAGCCATATGTGGTCTCGTCTTGGCAACATTTTCCATGAAAATGTTTTTGGTGGGATATAAATTTACGTCTCCCATTAAGTTTAATATAAAATGTATGCATTAGATCAAAAAGATACTGGCTGAAAATAAAAATCGGCTGAATAAAACAGACTTGGTAAAAAAAAAAAAAAAAACAAATGCCGCGCATTTTGCACCATTGTAAAACTTTGATACTTCATATTTACCAAGAAAAGTTTAAAAAAATGGAAATAAACAGCGATAGCGATATGAATTCAACACTAGAAAATAAAAAACTTATCACGGTAGGTAGATTGATAGTTGTAGATTACGTACCTTTTCAAAGTGTTAATTTACTGCCCTCGCATGCGCTCGGGCACCAACATAACACTCGTGGATTAATAATTCACTTTGCGCTCGATGCAGCAATCTACTATTTCGAAATGTCTTATTTAAAAATTAGATAACTGGAAATCTCTGTTTCTATGGAAAAGTTAAAATCGGTCTAATTTGGCTGTGACACAACTTTTCGAAAATGTTCTTAACTAACTTTTTAGACCTTTGTATTTCATTTTCATTTGTATTCATTTATTTAAAAAAACAAGAACTTGTAAGTTTGTATGAAATACCGTACGTCGTAAACGCTTTTAAACAAATCATAGCGAAAATCATTTCCTAACATTAAGACGACAAATTAACTACTGATCAATTTATTCAGTTTGCAACTAAAAAGTATCGCATAAGTATAATATTTCATTTCTAATTGAAGGTACTTACGGCACGCAATTCCCATGAAATTATTGATCACGTATGGCTGCACATCAAAAGGTACTTTTCCTACTTCAGAAGCCAGTAGAGAGACCAGACTCTTCGCTTGAGTGATGAATTCTTCCACAAATGTGTGCACCAGTTGTTGATTGAATGCTGAATTTAGGAGCTTGCGGTGCGGTTTCCATAATGAAACTAAAGTAAATTTGCAGGTCATGTTGATTAAAATGTGATTGGCGAGCAATGATTTCAGTAATATATATGTCAATGTGGGCGAGCATAACAAGTACGCGGTACGTATTGAATTTTTTTATTTATTTCTAACACACTTAATATTTTATGATTATTTGAACTCGGATTAATAAAGAAATATTTAATAAACTATTTTTTTTTTGCAATTGCTCCTATATTATTATTTATTTATTAATCACACAATTCCACCAGCGTCATGTTGAGACGACAGCGCAGAGAGGCGCATCATCGAACTTTGCACTTTGTGTTAGTAAATGTAATGGCAATGGTGTTCGTTGTAGGGCGATGGATGGAAATAAATGATATGTGTTTCCCCAATAAAAGAATATAATATAATATTAGTTTAACATAAAAAAATCGTAGGAAACAAAGATGACATTCTTCAAGTCAAAAAATCAAAGGTAATGTGTGTAATCCTGAATAATTCTTTGTTCACATTCTTGTTCTTCTTTTGAAATTTGTGTACGAGTAGAAACAGATTCTAATTCAAAAAATGTTAATTAATCCGCAGGGCAGCATGTGGCGAGCTGTTGGGCAGTAGCGACCCCACGGACCCTATCTCCCGGGAGAAGTCTTGTACCTCACCTCTGGCTTGCCTTTATTGGCCGGCTGGAGTGAACAATGACGAGGAACAGAGCTCCCACCTCATTCTTGCCTTTATTGGCTGGCTTGAGTGGAGATTCGCAAGAGCAAACGTGCTCGGAGGAAGGAAGTATTCCAGTAAGATGCTGGTAGGGATCTTGACCGTACTTCCGGGATTGTCCTGATAGCCGTGGAATACCTCTCCACTTCTCATAAGCACCTCAGGACATGTTGCCCCCTTGTCGCTACGTCACTATGTGCTAGCGACCGTTTCCGGGGGCCCATTATTGAGTGTGCAAGTCACCCCCTGATATTTTATCTGTGTATATATTAAACATTGATCAGGCAGGGGTCATAGATCTTGGCAACCAGTCCACTTTAGCCACCCAAACCCATAGTACAACTTTTTATTTTTAAATATGCTGCAATAGTCCTACACCAACCGGGGGTTGTTCTTGGGTGCACTTGCATAGTGCACACAGGGATAATCGTCGGTTGGTGTCACATTTCATTAAAATTTCCTAAAGGGCCTCTGCGAGTTGGCTTCGGCCCCTCGTACGCCTTCCAAAGGACCGGGACTCAATGGTCCCGAGATATAAAAAAGATAATCAGTAATTACTATTTTATAAAAAGAAAAGTATCAAAACCTTTCGGTCGAAATTTATAGGGATACCATACAATTGATGGTGGCGCCCTCGTTTTTTTTCATGACTTTCTTGACAGACTCTAAATAAATTTTAGTTAGTTTTGGGACCAAGGACAATAAATTCAGAATAGGTATTTAAAAAGAAAAGTGAATTATGAGCCTGCGGACTCCTTTTGGCATAAAGTCTCTTTGATGAGATTTTTAAAAAAGCACATCTCCGACTAGTAAATAGTTATCTGTGGCATTATCGCACTAGTGCAATAACATAAAGTAAAACGCACTCGTTTTTAATACACTACGATTAGGACCTAAAAGCGGTTCAATAAGAGCCACTTTACGAGCAAGTGTGTTGAAAAAGTACTAACATCATTAGATGTTAGTACTTTTTATGTTAGTACTTGATCATTAGATGTTTTAAGGAATCAATTAAATATTTCACTACAAAAATTAAGGCCATTGTAAGGCCTATACTCAGGTGAAGACATTCAAACCAAATCAAAGTTTAATAATTAATTTGTACAAGATCAGTTTGGACGGTGACTCTTATACTACTTAGGTGTTTGCCTACGCTTAAGGTTGATTTACGCAATATCGTACTAACTTCTAGCCATTTGATTGTAGGAAAGCGCCTAAAAGTACTTAAGAGCGTTTACGCCGTACGGCATTTCATACAAACTTTCAAGCCGTTGTTTTTCGAAATGAATGAACCGATTTTAATGAAACTTCATACGCATAAGCAGGATACAAAGATCTAAAAAGTTAGCAGAGAACATTTTCCAAATGTCTTATTTAAAAATAGATAACTGGAAATATCTGTTTCTATGGAAACTTTAAAATCAGTCTAATTTGGCTGTAACACAATTTTTCGGAAATGTTCTCTGCTAACGTCTTAGACCTTTGTATCCTGCTTATGCGTATAAAGTTTCATTAAAATCGGTTCATTCATTTCGAAAAACAACGGCTTGAAAGTTTGTATGAAATGCCGTACGGCGTCAACGCTCTTAACCTTTTACATTCGAGAAGTCCCAGGTTACATCACACACAAACTTCAGCACGGTACAAGGGTAAGGTGAGCGAAGCTAGTGGCTACTTACAGTCTGCTGTAGTAAGTCCCCTGTTATACATCTCTTTTGTAAAATATTTGTATATGTATGGTTTCTCCAAACAGTTATTTGCTACCGTAAGACTGTCATCAGGATCTGTCATTACTGAAATAAGAAAATGTGTGTTTATATTAGCCAACAACCAATATATTGCGATAATAAATTATCCTTATCGCAGTATAGTTATATTCTTCTTCCATAAGTCTTTAACAACAACATCTGTGTATATTCTGGAGAAATAATATTATTATTATCAAAATACTCATGATGTCATTGTATCTTTCGTGTTCTCATTTATTATTAATTTTATTTGCATTGTGCATGCATTAAAATTTAAAATGCTTCCAACAATTGCCGTTAATAATATATAGCCCAAAAAAACAGATACATGTCAAAAAAAGATGTCGTGGAGGCTTAGACACTGAATCTCGCAGGTTTTTTTTTTGAGTACACAGAAACCATAGGAGCGAAAAAGGAGGAAAACTTACTAAACGCAGAATGGGGGCCGATACGCACTTCAACAGGCCCGCCATTCTGCAGACAATAGTCGTATACCTTTTTCTCAGTATTCCATAATTCTGAAAACATATTTTACGCCATCATAATCCTGATAATTACGTTAAATGAGGGCAAAATAATTAAAGGCAAGGTTGTCGTAATTTTCCAAACTATGTTTGGGTTGGCTTCCTGTCTTACCGGATACAGCTGAATACCTAATCACATGGAGCGCCTGCTTTCATTTACCCAGCAACTGGGTAACACTATACCTACCCTATCACACTGATTAGTTACATCATGGTAGTATGGAGTTATTTTTAATAATAAAACAGGTATTACTATGGTAGACTATGGGCAGCGTACTTTTAATATATTTCTTTTGAGATTACATTAATTACTAGGTTAAAAAAATGGCCAGCAGTACAAAAAAAAAAGATATTCAAGTTCGGTTTTCTGTAGATTATACTGAAAGTATAATCCTCAGAAAACCGAACTGTCGAAGTCCCGGCTGTCATTTGTAGATCTTTGACAGCCGTTACGGGTAGTCAAAAGCCCAAAAGTCTGACAACCAGCCTTGCCAAGGGTATCGTGTTACCCAGTAACTGGGTTGTGGAGATCAAATAGGCAGTTACATTCGGTTAAACTGGAAGCCGACCCCAACATACAACATAGTACGGAAAAGGCTAGGAAGAATGATTGAACAAAAATCTTAAAAATATTTAGGTAACTACTTTTGCTTACATGGTTTTACCAAATGAAAATTACCAACAATCTAAAGGAATATTTAGTCAAAAATGAAAATTACCAACAATTTAAAGGAATATTTGGTCAAAAATGAAGATTACCAACAAACTAAAGGAATATTTTGTCAAAAATGAAAATTACCAACAATCTAAAGGAATATTTAGTCAAAAATACTTACGTTGGAAATCCCCACTTAGAAAATGTACATGTCCTATGATCGGTAAAGCACCCGGGTACATGGGTGGTAACAGAAGACGGCGAGGTTTCATCCAAAACCACAACGCGAACACAACACAACCTATAACTGTCAACGCTGCTAATGACATTTTTGAAAAAAAAAATTTGCTTATAGCTTTTCAACTATTTTTGTAAAATTATTTAGTCTATTTGATGAGATGGTATCTTTCACGTAAATGCGTCTCCGCTGTAGCAGCCAATACAGCCACCTACTTATGTATCCAATAACGTATTGACTCAAAAATGATACTTCCTTCATTGATTTTATTTAAATTAGCGGTTGACAACATCAAACGCACCCAACTTCGTATAATATTTGAGATTCCTATAATTTTTTTGCTACTTTTATATTAACTCACCGAACTATAGATAGTAATTACATTTTAGGGTTCTGTGCCCATAGCCGTTATCGGCGCGCGGCGGCTGACATTAATTTCATGTTAGTAAGCTGAATTTACATTACGAAACTAGGTTGCACAAACTTAGTTATTCATTGATTGTTTCACGTGTAAATTATCTATTTACACGTGAAATTATCAACGAATTGCAAAGTTTGCGCAATGTAAATCCGGCTTTATAGGACGTGGTCGTATGAATCTTGCCTAATAATTAGGAAAAACCATATTATCCTGAGATTGATAGTTCAGAGGTTCCTAGACATGTGGCAATCGTTTTCAAAACGTTGCGTGTTTCTACAACGACTTTCAATAGGAAATTCAGAGCTTACTCCGAATTTACTGTTGAAAGATAAACATATGAATTTTGAAGGCCCAAACACGGACGAATAACGTAAATAAATGAATTTTGGATATGGGAGTGAGTTTTGGGGAGCAAATAAAAAAAAACAAGTCTTGTAAACTGAAATGTATGTTATTTATATTGGGAATCCCCCTCTTGGTATAAAATTTTAAGGCATAATATATTGTTTCTCATATACTTTTCGCATAACTTTTATTAACTTGGCAATCGCATAAACAATCTAATTTAATATAATATGTATTTAATCTATTTATTTAAAACATAAAAGATTTTTAATATTGATATGGTCACTATAAGATGTTGTTAGGTTAGCTAATTACGTAATAATTTAAGACAGACTGAATAAATTAACCGACTTGGTATTACAAAGATCTCACAACTTTTTACGGTAGAAGAACTGAGTTGCGAGACTTGGTTTTTTTACAAGTTATGTTTTTGATGGCTTATATAATCATTATGCGTTTATAATATTATGCTTTATAAAATTATGCTTCATTATTATTATGCCAACAGTATTTTTGGCAATAAAAATTATGGCAAATCATTTATGCCTAATGATATTATGCCTTATAGTGATAATTATGCTGAATTTCGTTGTGTCAATGTAAATTATGAAAATATATTTTATGCTTATCATTGGTAACCTATGTGATTTGATATAAAGCTTGCTGTGAGGAATTTTACAGTATAAAGTGTAAGTTTATATATTAAGAATGTTGAAAATACCATTCCTCCCCCCCCCCCCCCCCCCTATGTCTGCGAAACTACCGAGCCTAACATTTTGAAAAAATACAGATATTAGTTATTTACTTATAAATTACAGAAAAACCTATGGATCTTTCAATATTGTGCGTACAAACTTGGCGACCCCAACATATTTATAGTTGGGAAAAGACTAGGCAGATTGATTGAGTGTGCGTACAAACTTACATTTGCAGTTCGAATGTATGGGAGATGAGAACTTTATGTTTTATTAACTACAATGTAAAGTTTGTTCTTAGGATAAATTAATGTTTTTTACAGATTTAATAATTCATGGTAAATAACATATCCATCGTACGGAACCCTCTCCACACGAGTTTAACTCACTCTCTCATTTTTAGGCATAAAAAGGAATGTATGGCGAACAAACAGGAAAATCGCGTCAAGGTTAAAACCATGACTTTAATTATTTAAATTTATTTAATGCTAAAATTATAGATTAGGCAAGCAAAATTCGTGGAATATCAATTAATTAACAGAGCTTTCCTGTTTGATCGCCGTTAGACCACTCTGCCGGAGACAAAAAAACCGTCAAGGTAACAGTTGGACTCGCAGCACTGAGGGTTTCGATTTATCTTTTATTTACCTACCTTGGTAAAGTAAAAAAATAAAATCGTATGTTAAAGCTTAGCGCATTTATCACAAAACTATAAAATCCAGTGACAACAATTTAAGAGCGTGCATTCTGGAAGTTGGACACATCGCAAATAGCTGTAAATTATTTCGTTGTTTTGACTAATTTAAACAATAATACTAAAGGAAATGATTAAATATCGCTCTGTAGCGTACTAAAATAATGATTATGAATTGATATCATTAATATCGTAGGTAAAATACTACAACGCGGTACTGTATGCTGAGCGATGGCCGTTTTGCATGGATGTGACGCATATTTCCCCCAAATTGTTCTTTTCTGTGTTTGTGTTCTTTCTTTCTGTTATGTTGAACGCAAATAAACGTATTTTCTTTATTCTTTCTTTTTATGAAGCGGTTACATATTGTGATTAATCAAAACAGCGAAATACTTAACAGCTATTTGTGACACCAACTTTCGGAATGCTCAAGCTTAAGCATAGTCAGCCTAAAATATTCCCGCTGCTAGGATAAAAGGCCTCCTCTCTGGGAGACGAGGCGGGCCAGTGAGTTTCAGAACGCACCTTTTTTAAAGCCCTTTTTTAAAACCAATTTACACAGTCTTTATTTGGAGATAGTAAATTAAACAAAATGTATAAAAGATCTCATGTTCTTAATTCTAAACAAATGTGTTCGCTACTCGCTGGTTTAATCATAGTGTCACACTGTGTCTGTATATTTTCAATGTTGCTAGTGACTCGGTATCTACGACAGATGTGTACAAACATCGTCTTCATCACCATCATGACATATAGTTGCCCTGAAATAAAAATAACAAAGTAAAAGGTGTTAAAATGATTAATCACCGCTCCACAGCCACGGCTAAGCTACGCACGTGACGCTTTTGTATGAAACTTTAAGAGGATCATAGTGGATGGTCCCGCCATCCACTCAGGGATGCGCGGCTGGCAAATATACGAACGAGATTGGTGAAACACAACATGAAATGTACCACAAATTATCCTTCCTAATTTATAAAATACAACATGAAATGAAACACAACAACCAGGTGAATTTGTTTAATGTTAGGTTTCATCTATCTAAAAAAAGAGAGACTGTGAGACGGTGCCTTAGGTGGCTGCGCGGTGCGAGAGTTTTGACGCCCGTCAGCGGCCTCTCGCAACACGTCACCACTGCACTGCTACTCGTACCTCAGGCAATATAGGCCCGTAATTAATACAAAATATTGACAAAGATTTGTGATGACTAGCGGCCTGCTATAGTGGTCATAATGTTTACCTATACAGTTTCGCCTGCCAAGGCTGAAGCTAGCAAATGCGTTACGGTTTTCAGGCAAGCAGGTAGGATCCAACCATCGATCCGGTCTGAACTGCTCCACATCTGCCCCCCACATGGGGTGATGATTGATTCCGTAGACCCCTATCAGACAAGTGCTCCCAGCTGGTAGTACGTAGTTCTCTGAAAATATATGAAATATCAGATTTGTGGAATAATTTTTAAATCTGCTAATTCTTTCAATTTTTTTACCGTTTTTTTACCGATAATTTTCGCGCTAGTAGAAAAAGAATTAAGAGCTAGTCCGGAATATACTACCATTGCATGTGTTTTTGCAGACAAGCATTATGGCGTGTTTTTCTTTGAAAGGAGTCATGATCAGTCTAGTACTGCCGGTCGATTCTGTTAGAATCTCACCGTGAGAAGTTAGGTGAAGTGAGCTGTCATTCCATCTGATGCTATAGAGATTTACACTAATGACAGCTCACTCCACGCTCACTTTACCTAAGTTTTCACGGTGAGATGGTTACAGAATCGCACTGCTGGACATAGGTACCTATCTACGATACCACAGTCCTACGGATCCTCGATTGAAAAGTTAAATTACAAACAACGAGGCAATTTTTAACTGTATTAATGTATGTTCATGCATAACTCCTTCATATATAGACGGATTTGCAAAATTCTTGATGATTATGAGTTTCGGAGACAGACAACGGAACTCTTCATTAAATGCCAGAAAATCAACCGCGGTTGCTGCTATCGTATATGTATGAATTGTTTATGTAATCACACAACACAACATCACGCCTGTACTCTTTAAAGGGGTAGGCAGATGTGTTCAATAGCTTCCTGTCACTGATATTCATATAGCAAGTAGTGTTATATAAATTTGTGTGGGGTAGGTAGGTAAAACTAAAATGTGAAAAAAAAAAAAGGTCGAACATATTATAACGTCCTTTTTGGAAGTCAGCTGTTTTTTTTTTGTAAAATAGTTTCTTATATAAGATTGACAACCTCTTTCATTATATAAAGTAACTCATTCAATTCATTTGCTAACATATCGCATCAAAAGTAGAAAGCATGCATATTTGCATAATAAGCTTACACATACTTAGTTGCACATCAGACTGAACGCTCCTCGCGATTGCAGGAACGGGAGGGTACAGCCTCAAACTCTCTTTCAAAACTGCTTCTAAATACAGCAACTTTGGTAAATCTTCTTTTGTGATATCTCTGTCTTCATTTTCGAGCACTGTTTGTATCCTATACAGTAAAACAATGTTATATAGTATTATAATAGGAATTTTGAAACTTAACATACTTAAATTTTGTATTCTCTCGACGGAGTAGTATGAAACCTAAGTCCCACAATAGGGGCTCGCCCTTTTAGGTTCCCTATTGCCTTTAACCGGGAACAATTTTAGAAATTAAACTGGTTCTAAATTTTTCCTAAGGGAAATCCCTATAATACTTTACCCAACCGAAATATCGAACTTGGAACCCTACGTTTGACTACACTACACTTGAAACGAAATTCTTTTTGCGATTCTTACTCTTTATAAATTCGTTCTTGGATATCAGGATTGGATCCGATCAGTAATAAAGTATATGTCATTGTCGTGGCTGTTGTGTCGTAGGCACCTGCTACTATAGTGTCCAGGTGTTCCTTGATCTCATCGTCTGTGAAGGCATCTTGTTTTTTCGCCATATCTAGAAGTTGATCCATTAAAGGCTTGAATTTTTCTGAAATTATTACAAAAAAATAGAAAATAAATAATTATTATAAATTATTTTTATTTAAATCATCATTTCAGCCGAAAGACGATTATTTGAATGTTATGGTGAATTAAATACCAGTAATGTAACTATATTTATTGGCTATCATCATCATCATCAGCCTAGTAAAAAAAGTCCACTGCTGGACATAGACCTCTCCAATTACACGCCATTCAGCTCGATTCTCGGATACAGTAGCATACAGTTGCTACCAGCCATCCTGCGAAGATCGTCGCTCCACGTAGCCTGAGGACGTCCTACCATACGTTTACCAATTCACTGTCTCCACTCAAGAACACTTCTACCCCAACGGTTATCGGTTCTATAGGTTTAGCTTGCTGATTCTGTGAGCTGTGACGACAACTTTAGTTCTCTGCCGGATCACCTCATTCCGGATTCTGATATTCCAAGCATAGCTCGTTCCATTATCCATCCTGATTTATTACAGCTTAGGTATGCCAGAATATGATGTGATAGGATGACAGACATAAGAAAAAACTTTGATTTTATTTAGTAAACATGAGGTAGACAGTGAATGCAAAATAAATAAGTACAATATTTTAAGTTCTAAAAGAAAATTGCATACGGGATAGTGAAATGTGCGGGTTTCTTGTTTTCTTCCATACCATAATTTGCTTTTAACTCCAATTTTCGTTTAATGATTACCTGGAAAATGATGTTTGTTTCTGAAATATTAGGCAGGTATAGATTAATTTTGTTTCTTGGTTTAGAGTTTCTGTTTCCTATAAGAAAGAAAATCTTCCCCAAATAGTCTGCAGTTTTATTTTGATTTATATTTATTTTTTTGTTCGTAATTAATTTAGTTGTTTATTTTGACGTGGTGTCCCTGAGTAGTCAACGTCATATTTTTTAAAATAATTATTAAATATAATAAAATAAATATTTCGATTTGGGAAAGGACAATTTATAATGATTATGTATCTGCAATTACTCGTACTGCACCTAATATTTTGATTTGGCGCAAGTTTTCAATTTTATTCTGTAGGTATACAATATGTAACAAAAACCCTGTTGTTCCTTTTAGGGACGTATATATTTATGAAATTATGAAACATACATTGATGAAATTATAATTTAAAAAAATTAAGTATTGGCTAGTCGAGAGGTCAAAATCAAATAACTATAAAAATCGACACAGTCAAAAAAATTTTTAGTCAAAGTCGAAGTCAATTTTATTTGCTAAGATTGCAGGTACATAATATAAGATGTTACAATGAGATGGGTGAGCCTTGTACAATCTACCTTATATAAGGCATGCAAACATTAATGAAATTGTTCACCAAATTGAAAATACAATTATTAATGGAACTAAAAATAAACTTACAACTATAAAACATTAGACAACATAGCACATCCACAATACATAAATAAAAAAATTCCACTTAAATACAATTTTGAACAAAAAACGGATAAATTGAGAAACAACATAAAATTATTAAAACATTAAATTATTCAATACATAAGTCCATGTCATTTAAAAAGTCATTTACTGTATAATAGCATTTTTCAAGCAATAGTAATGTCAGACTCTTTTTAAAATTTTGTATTGTGTCATTTTTAATTATGTTGGGTACTTTATTAAAAATTATTGGACCCATTTAGAATATCTGATTTTACAAGTACATCTTTATTTCGCTAAAGCTAAATAGCCTACGAGCTCGGCGGCTTTCTTTGACGAGCAACAGAAGATGCCGCCAAAAACTACCGCGGCGCACACGGTGCCCAAGGGAGGGTCGGTACCCCGCCCCCTTTTATCCCGCTGCCCGCCGCCCTACGAATCACTTCCGCGCAGCTTACTTCCGAACGGATGTTGTTGATTGTTGACCTACGCACGTAGTGAGTGACTTGTTTTCTTTACGTAAACGTTGACCAGATCATGTCTTATTCTAACGCAGAATATTTTAATACGTATGTTAATGTGCCTTGGAAAATGTGACTGCACTGCAATTATGTAGAATCACGCAGACTACCAAGAACGTTTTGCGAATCTACCTTTACCGTCGGTGATGGCATTAAAACGTTTCCACTTACGTACGTACAATACCGGCAGTGTGAGGTACAAGGTGGTCATATTGAACAGCATCTCCGTGTGGCCATCAAGTAGACGTCATAATAAATTAGGTAGGTACAGGTTTATGTGACTGACGCGGCGACTTTGTTTTTTAATGTAGTGATGTGTTAAATTTAGTTTTAACAATTATCAATTGCGCTTAAAAATACCGTGTCAACATTTTCAAAGATTCATTCGTTAAAGTGAAACAACAGCTGATAAGGTCACGATCACGAACTTGTGTAGAAAATTAGGTAGATAGGCAGCGGCGGCGGCGCCGCGGCACCGATCAAAGAGAGTAGCGGGAACGTTCTATCTCTTTCTGGTTTCGCGTCATCGCTTCGTACAGAATTGCAGTGGTAAGAAATAAGTTAAACATTGGAAATACTAATAATTAAATATTTATTTTAATTATTTTTGTTGAACAGTTTTTATAAATGACTTGCTTTATTACGTATTTATACCGATTCTTAAAACGTAGGTAGAAGGAACAACAGGGTTTTTGTTACATATTGTATACAACATTATTTTTAGTATATGCGAAACCTGAATTATAATGTAGTTTGTTCAGAATAAGTAACTGAATCGATTTCAATAATTTTTACACCATGTTATATTTTGTCCTAAAAATATTTAATCACTAGTTAATTACGATAAAATCGCCGTACAGTTAGGTACCTACTGCCAAACTATTATCAATGAGCGTACGATGCTGGAGGAGCATAAAACATGGTCACCCCGCGCCGCACCGCGTGGTGAGCATGTTTTTGAACGGACAACCAGGTAACATAACAAGCTTATAACTTTGTGATTTCTCATGATACAGTTTTGAAATTTTGTACATAGATTCTTTACATAAAAATACTAGACACGTGTTTCTGGTTTCGCATATACTAAAAATAAAGTTGTATATTTATAAGTATTAAATATTTTCAAATATATCTATAAAACATAATGATTAAAATATTGCATCTTCACTTACAACTTGCTGTAACCAGTCCACTCCCGTACATTTCCTTCGCAAAATTGTAGATGTATGGTTTCTCGAGACATGTGTTGGCCACTATTAAACTATCATCCGGATCTGTTATTACTGAAAAAAAAGTATTGATAAACAAAAAATACTTTAATACACCGTTATCTTTCTAATGAAAACAACCTACAGCTGCTGAATACCAGTATTTTACATGGAGCGACTGCCTATCTGACCACCACAACGCAATTACCGGATAACACGTATCCCTTGGTAAGACTGGTGTCAGACTTTTGGGCTTCTATCTGCCCATAACGACAGTCAAAAATCTACGTATGACAGCCGGGACAAACGGCTTTATAAGCTTTCTGTGGCACGAAGGGGTTTGATATGTAATGGATGAACGCACCCAACCAAGAACCGGCCGTGGCACAAAGTGCCTATGTTCGACGAAGGTAGTGCATGAAGCCAAAGACCCGACTCCCACCTTCCCACAGCCAGCAGGCGCGCACGTTCCGCAGCAGTAACAGACGAGTCAAGTAAATTGTTC
This sequence comes from Gortyna flavago, assembly GCA_963669345.1. Classification (NCBI taxonomy): domain Eukaryota; kingdom Metazoa; phylum Arthropoda; class Insecta; order Lepidoptera; family Noctuidae; genus Gortyna; species Gortyna flavago. The sequence continues at coordinate 6,235,125 of OY770148.1, forward strand.
TGTACTACTCTGCAGAGCGGCTCATCCCACCGTCTCTGGGAAGATGGATTGTCGGGTGGATCTGTATTCGGGCAAGCGAGTCTCCAGGCATTTATAGCCTCGGTGAAACACGGCACATCAGAATTAATCAGTGTGGAAACTAGGATTTTCCTGATTGATTTATCAGTGCCGTGGACCGAGGATATGAACGCCGGTAAACTTATACTAGAAATTTTGCGGACTCCGAGGCCTCCCATACGAATGGGAAGAGTAGTTTGTGCCCAAGCTCGGTCATCTATGGCCACATTTAAAATAGAAGTTAATGTTTGCCTGATAATTTGGTCCATTTTGTCTAAAAGATGAGCGTGTTTCCATAAATGGGAAGCACGAAGAAAATACGTTAATTTAGGGCCGAAACAACAGTAGCGGATTAAGGTTATGGCCGAATGCATATTAATTTGGAACAATCTTTCCGAACGTCATTGAAATTTTGGATTTTTTCCTCAATAAAAAAGGGAAAGGAATTGTCAAAGATTGGAGACCCAAGGAGGCAAAGAGAGCTTTTTTCAATAATTTTGATTTCAGGAGCTATTGCGTTAAATTTGGGTAGTGTCAGGTGTCTGTCAGTACCGTCCGCTAAGTATAGTTCACATTTCGAAAGATTGAGATCAAGGCCAATGGAAAGAAGTTAATTTAAAAAAAATTGAAGGTCATTTAATACAGTTTCTGCATCGCCTCCCAAGGTTCCATCATCGAGGTACCAAACGTTAAATTTGGAATTTAGCTGTCGAATAATTGGGTGAATGGCTAAACTAAAAATCACTGGCCCGAGAGGGTCACCCTGTTGACAGCCAACAGCAGATTCCAAAAGGTTGTCCCGATACAGTAATTTAGAAGGGTGTCTGTAACATTGCCAAATGAAACTATAAATTTGGGGTATTTCTTTTCTAGTTTCTGCCAGCAAGGTGTCCCTATTAACAGAATTGAAGGCATTCTTTATGTCAGCCTTCAGGATGACCTCTCCTTTTCCAGAATTTAGGTAGGTCGACAAGGCGTGTACGGCAGCCTCACAGCCCCTAGCTGCAGGGGCTGAAATTTTTCCGAAACAACCTCACCATAAAATTTACAACAAATTTTGGCTGCCATACGACGGTAAGTAGTGCCCACGGCAATAGGCCGAATGCCGCCATCCTTCTTACGCAGGGCGCATAGATTGGCCCCGTACAGAACGTCGATGACGGCCTCGTTCACCTTGCCGGAAAGCATAAGGTTAATCAAAGCCGTAAGCTCCTTCAAGAGCAACTCCCCAGCCGCCCCGGTGTCTGAACAAATAAGGTCTTTGAGGTGCTGAGGGCTCAGGCCGTCGAGGCCGCCAGCGGAGCCGTTCCGGAAGGAGCAAACGACTGTGACCAACTCTCGACCTGTAATGGTAAGGGAGTGGCAATCAGGATCAGGAGGGTCCGGAAAAGAAAGGCCATCCGCTGCGGCAGGGTGTTTGCTCTCCAGAGCTGCGAGTGTTTCTGGAGAACACGGTGCCATCACATCACTACTAAAAAGAATCCTGGCTGCTCCGCTAATGTCACCTTCCCCTAACTTAGATTCTACCAGATGGGATATACCTCTTGATGAGGTATATCTCTGTGTTTGTAATTTTGAATCTAAATTATGAGCCGAAATATTACAATTTTCTTTAATTTGTGCAGTTAATGTCTTTTTTATTGCCAAATTATTTTGTACATGAAGAACTCTGTAAGGGAAGGTGAGTAGTTTTTCCCAAGCACTTAGCGAGTTCTCGCGGGCGGCAAGACGAACGCAACCTGCTAGGTTTCAAGACAGGAACAGAGTTTTTGAATTTGGACAGGGTTTTCCAAAACGGGTCGAAAGTGGATGTAGCTGGAGTTGTAGGTGTAGCTGTTGAAACAGGGTTTGAGATGAGTGCATTTTGTGGTCTGTGCACCTTTCCAATAGTCTTCTAGATAAATATAAGTATGTATATATTCAAAAATGTATTTATGGCAATTATAGTATTTCATTTAAGTATTCGTTTATATTATAGTAGCTTTTGTTTAGTAGAAACAGTTTTAATTTAGTAATAAAAATATTGTATTTAATTATATTTCTTATTTCTTCTGGTAACTTATTATATATTTTTGTCGACATGACATAGGTACCTACTTGAGGAGTGCATTTTATAATCGGGATGTAGGTATGTTTAATCTATTTTTATGTCTTAAAGTAAATTTAGTTTGTATGTCTTCTCTTTTTGTATAGAATACCTATACATAAGGTGTGTACATGTCATAAGGACTGAACGATTATAAAAAATCAAATCTGCACCCTAAATGCGTAACATACTATCAATCCATTGCTTCATATGTTCGAAATTTGTTAAACTGGAATAATAAAACTGCTAAGTACTACTGATAGTGTGTTACGCAATTACCGCGCTGATATAATCATAGGAAGTAGTTCAAAAGTAGTTTGCACAAATACACCTACATGTATAACAAAAAGGCCGTTAATGATTATTCTTAGGGCAAATAGTAGATCGCGACCGTGCGAAGCCGGGGGGGTCGCTAGTATAAAAATAAAGTGCAAAAATATAAAAATTAACATATCATATACAGGATGGTCCAAACCGTATCTCGATGATGCCACCATTATTTATGCTGAAATTAAATAATTTCTTTTCAAATTCCCAAAAATCTGAAAAATAACAAACAGCTATTATTTACTTTAAATTATACTGAAAGATACAATAACATTATTTTTAGTTTGGATCAGATAGATTTAACGCTAGAAAATTCTTAGGGTAAAACAAAACGTGTGCGGTCGGGGGACCCCCCGGTCAGGAACGAAGTTCATTCACCTACGCGATACTCGCATGCACGTACACACTCGTTAAAAATAGAAAGAGACAAAGAGAGAGAGAATGTCGCATGGAGGGCTAAGGCATAACGCTCTTTTCTTATGTGACGATTTCTACCAGTGCTACCTTCGTTCGTTCATTTTTTGGAATTACTGCAATTGCTTACCTAATGAATAAATTATTTTTTGGTATTTTATCTACCATTATAGCCACTAAACACCAAATAATATTAACACATTTTTTAATGGAAATGGAATAATGAATTGTTTCTAAAATATGCAGTCAAATCTCAAACGAAGGGATCAATCATGACCTTGATCAATCACAAAACGTTACCATTTATCTTGGAGGCTCAGTAGGTATAGCTTGCTGATGGATTATCGCAACACCGCTGAATCCACGGTGTTCCGAATAATATCACAGCAATCTTTACCTTCACTCGCCGTTCAGGAGCTCTGTTCTTGTGATGAAAGAATTAAAGCTTCTTATCGATTGACAGCAGATTTTACTAATCCGATTATGATTAGTATCACTTATAAATGAGTCGGTCTCCCCTTGCTTTGACTTCTGTAACATTTCTTTTTCTTCTGATGCCTCTATATTTACTGAACGTTAGTACAAAAAACAAAAAAAAAAAATATATATATATATATATATATATTCAAAAGTCCTCCTTTTCCTTTGCGAGGTGGAACAGCTCAGCATCGCCTGTGACTCCAGCCCACTCTTAAATGTTACATTAAGTACTTATAGCTTATCATCATCTGCCTAGCCTTCTGTCAACTATATATGTTAGAGGACTACAGTTATGAGTAAAGAATAATTTTTGACTTTCACTTTTTCCTATATGTATAATGGAACAATTAACTTACTTAAAGGATCTCCAGCTAACTGATAGGCGTGTCCCAATAACGGCAACGCGCCAGGATACATCGGGGGTGATGTACGTCGCGGCTTTATCCAAATCCAAAACGCGAACACCACACAACATGTTGCAACCAAGACTACTAGGAACATGGTCGTTATACGAGCATGCGCACATCAATAAAAAATTAATCGATTCGCTCATATTTATACACAATGGGTGCTTGAAGATTTCGTTGTTTGAAAATTTTATAGCCGGCTGTTTGTTTGTTTGTTTGTCAAGGATAGGTACTTTGAGGATATTGGTACGAAGTTCTTTATCGCGGATTGTGATAGAAGTAAACTGATAGAAATCGTCACATCTTTCTATTATCTAATATATAAAATTCTCACTTCGGCCGTCAAGGAAACCGGGGTTTCGTAACTAGTTTCCTAGAAGGCTTTTTTTATACGTCTATGTAACTGGTTTCCATGAAGGCTTTATTTGAGCGAGGTGCCCTTCGCTCGCTCTTGCATCCTACGTCGCCTGTCGACCAACCGTGACATAGGATGCAAGAGCGAGCGAAGGGCACCCCGAGGTTAGTTTTGGTTAGGTTACTTTAAACCTTCAGTAGGACGTTGGTATTGTTGATCGAAGAGTAGGACCAACCGCAATAACATTATTTAAGTATATAATATAACATAAAAAACAGCCTTTGATTACCATTCAAACACCGATCATAACCAGTTTTAAAACTTAATTTATTTTTGACGTGTCAAACTAGTTTTTAACCGACTTCAAAAAAAGGAGGAGGTTCTCAATTCGGTTGTATGTTTTTTTTTTTTTTTTTTTTTTTTATTTTTTATGTTTGTTACCTCAGTACGCCGTCATTTATGAACCGATTTAAAAAATTATTTTTTTATTCGAAAGGACATACGTCCAGATTGGTCCCATTTTTGTCAAACTCCAGTTCTGATGATGGGATCCATGAGGAATTGAGGGAACTCCTCAAATATTATAGGCATACATATAGCAATTTTGGTATTTTCATTAACAACTCAAGCATTTGCATTCAGAAAGTATAATTTGGGGAAGTGGAACTGATGATGAAGACCACAGATGGCCATCGAAACTACTCAATGAAAAATATTTCACGGGTAGCGATTCGATTGCTTTAATATGGTTGCTAAGCAATTTATGATCGTCACAATGCGTATGGTAAAGTGGAGCTGATGGTGACTTCACCATCAGCTCAAGTTCTCCTGGTTCTTACCAAGAGAACTCCTCAACAATTAACGTCCCAGCATCGGGAAAAGCAATATTTTGTAACAGATGATGAGCAGTTGACATTAGGGTTTGAAACGGTATGCTCTTGAGGTGGTCCCATTGTCACCAAGTCAGAGTCTGATGAAGGGATCCCATGAAAGTCGAGGAAAATCTTCTTTGGTAGGCATGTACAGTGTGTTAGTTGAACTCTCTCAAATCAAATGAAACCTATTGATGATTCAAGTGTTTGAGTCCGAGAGTCATCACTTACCTATACTCCGACTTTTAATTAGCTGCAGTAAAATAACACTTCTTAATAACTCATTTCGGACTGCATTTAGAGATATGCATGTCAAATAAGTTTTATTTGTTACACTACTCTGTACTAGAAAAACAAGGTTTGGTTGATGGCCGCGAAAAAACAACAAGACGACAATTTCAGATGATGTTACAAAACCGATTTAGAATTTTTTTTTTTATTTAAAAGGATATACTTCCAGATTGGTCCCATTTTTGTCAAAATCCAGTTCTGATGATGGGATCCATAAGGAATTAAGGGAACTCCTCAAATATTATAGGCATACATATAGCAATTCTGGTATTTTCATCGACAACTCAAGCATTTGCATTCAGAAAGTATAATTTGGTGAAGTGGAACTGATGAAGGAGACTACAGATAGCCACAGGAACTCTTCAATGCTTATAAGTATTTCATGGGTGGAGATAAGATATCTCGATTAAGATAGTTAAGCGACTATGACGAAGCAAATTTAAATAAATAGTTCTGACGAAACTGGTACCATCAAACCGATCTTATGAAGCTGGAAGGTAGGTACCGGAGCATCGTAATAAAACAATGTATTCTAGCCGTGTTTGGGCTTATCGAGTAAATGCGAACCACATGATACAGGAGATGTGATACGAGAAGCTATTTCGAAGGCTACTGCTCGAAAATGAAACCGCTGAAGACTGTTTAATAAGACGCCAAAGAGATCTTCGCCCTTGAGTCGTAGGTACATTAAGTGTGGCTTTGATTGTCAGAAGACAGATTTCGTAGCCTCATTATTTCCGTCAATGATCTGTCGTCGTGTGGTCGCTTTAATAATTTGTTGGCATCCAAATCTGACAAAACGATACCTTCCAAACTTCTGACACGACTTAGCGCGACGTATATTTGCCCTTTTGCAAAGTTTTTTTTACCAAGGTCGATCACAGCTCATTCTGTACAACGTCCTGTCACTGTTATATATTTAGCAAGTAGTGGTATACGAATTGGTGTGGGGTAGGTAACTCAAAAGTGAAAAATAAAAACTTTTTAACAAAAAAAACAACCGACTTCCAACAAAACACTACAAAGTGAAAAATAACTTTTATTTCAGAAGTCGGTGTCTAAAAACGAAAATGCAGAACCAACGACACCGACTTCTGAAATAAAAGTTATTTTTCACTTTGTAGTGTTTTGTTGGAAGTCGGTTGTTTTTTTTGTTAAAAAGTTTTTATTTAAATAATGTTTTCACGGAATTAATACCTAATATAAAATTTTAAAGAATTCAGGTTTTTCCGAATATTAAATACAATTTGTATGTCCATAAAAACCTAATTTGGACTATACACAATATTTTAAAAAAAAAGCCTAATCGGTTCAGCCGTTCTCGAGTGATGCGTTTAGTAACGAAGAGCGTTTCATTTTTATTAATTTAGATTTAATTGACGACACGGTTGGCGCAGTGGTTGAGCAATTGACTTCTGCGCAGCATGTCGCGGGTTCGATTCCCGCACGGAACAAACATTTGTACGACCTACAAGTATTTGTTCCGGGTCTACACCGCAGCGCGCAGTGTTAAAATTCCCTGACGAATATAGGCCTCGCCGATGAAAATTTAAAAACATATATTATTATTATGGTACGGAAGCCTCGGTGCGCGAGTCCGACTCGCTCTTGACCGTTTTTTTTTTAAATTATGTCATGTTATCGTCTGCCTAGCCTTTTTCCAACTATGTTGGGGTTGGCTTCCAGTCAAACCAGATGCTGCTGAATACCAGCTAGTAGGTATTTTACATGGAGCGACTGCCTCTTGGTAAGACTGGTTGTTAGATTGTCTGGCTTCTGACGACTCGTAACGACTGTCAAAGATACAGGAATGCCAGCCGGGGACCAACAGCTTAAATGCACGGCACTGCAGGGAGGGGGTTTTTAGTATCTCGTGTATTTCACACAACTACGTGAAACATAAACAGTGAGGCTGTAAAATTGTACTTACAGACGGTTCAAAATGATCAGAACAACTAAATGTCTTTTTCATATACATCATTTCTATGATAAAGGACCCCTTGTGGGTCCTTTGGTATGAACACAGTACACTAGAACTGTCATTCTCACAAGAATTTTATGCAACTTACATATTATTGCGAACAAGTTGTATTTACTTAGTAATAAAGAAAGAAAACAAATATACACATACACACATATAAACTCACACCTTCTTTCCATGAGGATATACCACGGACCGTGGGATATACTGAACCTACTGAATGCCACCTTCTAAGTTTTTTTGATAATTTGAACCGTCTATTTGGCCTATAATATTTTTTTTGCTGACTGAACTAATATATTATAGCCACGTACCTACACTAAAAGAGCATTCATTTGAGTTTTTTTTTTCTATCAAGTTGTAACTTTAAAGGTTAGCGTTTAGGTTAAAATGATTAAATATGGGTTTTAAAGAATACAAATAAAGATCCCTCTCACACAAAGTTAATTGTAGCATTATGAACTTAGTCACTTCGGCCGTCAAGGAAACCGGGGTTTCGTAACTAGTTTCCTAGAAGGTTTTTTTTATACGTCTATGTATCTGGTTTCCATGAAGGCTTTATTTGAGCGAGGTGCCCTTCGCTCGCTCTTGCATCCTATGTCACGGTTGGTCGACAGGCGACGTAGGATGCAAGAGCGAGCGAAGGGCACCTCGCTCAAATAAAGCCTTCATGGAAACCAGATACATAGACGTATAAAAAAAACCTTCTAGGAAACTAGTTACGAAACCCCGGTTTCCTTGACGGCCGAAGTGACTAAGTTCATAATGCTACAATTAACTTTGTGTGAGAGGGATCTTTATTTGTATTCTTTAAAACCCATATTTAATCATTTTAACCTAAACGCTAACCTTTAAAGTTACAACTTGATAGAAAAAAAAAACTCAAATGAATGCTCTTTTAGTGTAGGTACGTGGCTATAATATATTAGTTCAGTCAGCAAAAAAAATATTATAGGCCAAATAGACGGTTCAAATTATCAAAAAAACTTAGAAGGTGGCATTCAGTAGGTTCAGTATATCCCACGGTCCGTGGTATATCCTCATGGAAAGAAGGTGTGAGTTTATATGTGTGTATGTGTATATTTGTTTTCTTTCTTTATTACTAAGTAAATACAACTTGTTCGCAATAATATGTAAGTTGCATAAAATTCTTGTGAGAATGACAGTTCTAGTGTACTGTGTTCATACCAAAGGACCCACAAGGGGTCCTTTATCATAGAAATGATGTATATGAAAAAGACATTTAGTTGTTCTGATCATTTTGAACCGTCTGTAAGTACAATTTTACAGCCTCACTGTTTATGTTTCACGTAGTTGTGTGAAATACACGAGATACTAAAAACCCCCTCCCTGCAGTGCCGTGCATTTAAGCTGTTGGTCCCCGGCTGGCATTCCTGTATCTTTGACAGTCGTTACGAGTCGTCAGAAGCCAGACAATCTAACAACCAGTCTTACCAAGAGGCAGTCGCTCCATGTAAAATACCTACTAGCTGGTATTCAGCAGCATCTGGTTTGACTGGAAGCCAACCCCAACATAGTTGGAAAAAGGCTAGGCAGACGATAACATGACATAATTTAAAAAAAAACGGTCAAGAGCGAGTCGGACTCGCGCACCGAGGCTTCCGTACCATAATAATAATATATGTTTTTAAATTTTCATCGGCGAGGCCTATATTCGTCAGGGAATTTTAACACTGCGCGCTGCGGTGTAGACCCGGAACAAATACTTGTAGGTCGTACAAATGTTTGTTCCGTGCGGGAATCGAACCCGCGACATGCTGCGCAGAAGTCAATTGCTCAACCACTGCGCCAACCGTGTCGTCAATTAAATCTAAATTAATAAAAATGAAACGCTCTTCGTTACTAAACGCATCACTCGAGAACGGCTGAACCGATTAGGCTTTTTTTTTAAAATATTGTGTATAGTCCAAATTAGGTTTTTATGGACATACAAATTGTATTTAATATTCGGAAATACCTGAATTCTTTAAAATTTTATATTAGGTATTAATTCCGTGAAAACATTATTTAAAAAACTAGTTTGACACGTCAAAAATAAATTAAGTTTTAAAACTGGTTATGATCGGTGTTTGAATGGTAATCAAAGGCTGTTTTTTATGTTATATTATATACTTAAATAAATGATATTTTTGGATCAAAAAGTTTTTAAACATTTCTTCGTTTGACTGTACTGTTTTGGCTTGAACAATAGATATTTTTTAATCATTTATGGGTGGTCCCAGTCGCCGGAAGAAAAATATTAAAATTAAATGGATCCGGCGACTGGGACCGCCGTGGTCCCAGTCGCCGGATGCCTCTCTTATCCGACCACTCTATGAGGAAATACCGTAAAACATTCTAAGGTTAGTTAATCTTTTTTAACGAGTGAGAAGTTTTCCACGTGGACATTTATTTTCTACGTGGGCACCTATGTGCACGTTTTAATAATAGTTTATTAAGGGGGAAGCACTAAGGTAGCCCGCGAAATTCAAATTTTCTTAAATTTTTTTGCAATTTGCTGGTCAATATTAAGATATGATTCGCGGCCGTAACAAATATGTATTTTACAGAAACGTTTTCACCTTAATTATCTTTATCTACCAACATAATAATCTGTAATAAATGTGCGGGTTAAATACCGTGCCCTTGGAAAAGGTCATCACAGGTGACTGACTAACCGTAAACGAGCTTGGAATACTAAATTAAATAATCAAGTACCTAATAAATGTAACTGTAGACCGGTTTAGCGTTCGCACATAACATCACGCTTGTATTCCCCGAAGGGCTCGGCCGAGGTGTGTAGTAACACCCACATTTCGCCAGTAATCTTTAAGCGTTCCTGCGGAGTAAGTAATTGCGTAACACACTATCAGTAGCTGATCCATGCGTCATGTTCGTGAACGGGCGCCGTCAGTTGCGAGTGAGCGGTTTCGCACTACATCCAATCCGAATCTGAGAAATGCCGGTCCGAATTGACATAAAAACACTAGCTTCTGCCCGCGACTTCGTCCGCGTGAAACACACTTCCCCCATTCACCTTCTTAGGGATGGAATTTCGAAAAAGCCTTTCTTAGTGGATACCTACTCTTCACTAAGAATACACCCTCCAAATGTCATGTCTCTAGGATCAGCGGTTTAGGCTGTGCGTTGATATCTCAGTCAGGACTTGGAGTTTTATAAATATATGTATATAGATTAAAAACAAAATTTCGTTCCCCTTTTGATCCCCTTAAGGGTTGAAATTCTAACAACACCGTTGCGTTAGCTTCCAACCATAACCCTAGAAAATAAATTTTGTGCTTTTTACTTCGAAAATTAAGGACTTTCCAAACACAACTTCATCCCACTTTTTAACCCTTCAGGGGTCGAATTATCAAAAACGCTAAGAACACGTGTAAATTAATTTTCAATCGTCAGCCTAAACACAAAATTTTAAGATCCTAACTTCAAAGCTGACGGACTTTCATATAAAATTCCATCCCCTATTTTACCCCTTTAGGGGTGGAATTCCCAAAAATCCTTAGTGGGTATTTACTCTTCGCAAAGAACACACCCTCCAAGTTTCACGTCCCTAGAACCAGCAGTTTGGGCTGTGTGTTGATATATCACACAGACAGACAGCAGGACATTTTATTTTTGTTGGTGGTGGTATAATATTGGTGTTTGGGGGATGTCCCCGAGTGTGGAAATTGTGACTACAGATGTTGTATTGTGTTTCCACCTGTGATAACAAATGTAAGTAATAGTAAAATAAATAAATAAATATCACCCAGTCAGTCAGTTAGTGAGTCAGTCAGTCAGTGAGTCAGTTTACCATTTTATTTATAGATTAAATAGATTACATCATTAAATCAATACGTTGCTTCGTTGATGCGTGAGAGTAGGACAAGCTATCAAAAATACATTCCCAAATCCCAACTATATTTTTGAAGAGAGAGAATGAGAAAAAAAAGAGAAATGAAAGAGACGATGTGGGAAAAGAGTCATTAGAAATACCTAGTTGGCTTATGCCTTTGCCCAGTAGTAATTAATTATTAAACAGGCTCGTAAAAATACGGACTTCAACATTAATTTTATTAGTAGGTTATTAAGTACCAAATTGTTTAAAAGTGGATAGAAGGGGTTCAAACGCTCCAAATGACGAAGGTTTTAAATAAAACAATTTTTAATGACAGGTTCGTTACTACCACACCAGAATAAATATAATCATACATAAAAACCGTCCTATTTCAAAGAAAATAATACAATGTAGTTATCAATTGAGCTCCATTTAAACAAAATATCTATGTTCTTAATTCTAAACTAATGTGGTGTCCAATCACAGGCTTGAAAATTAAATCACATATACATTGTACGTTTTTGATGTCGCCGGTGACGCGGTAGCGCCGCAAAACATACGCCAAAGTCGTCTTCATAGTCATCATGGCGTTTTGTTTACCTGAAATTATATAACGTAAATACGTATAGAATTTACAAAAAAAAAACACATATTTTTGAAGAAAGAGAGTTTTGGCAAGCTGTAGAAAACTATCTGCAATTATCTGTTTACTAGCTGGTGGCACAATAGGTAATATGTAAGTATTTTATTAATATTTTCATTCGATAGTTTACATAGCCATATAATAGTAAAACATATTCAACTCTAAAAAAGCATTTGAAAGTACTTAAAAAAAAAAGTTAAAAATACCCAATAGCCGGTCGATTCTGTTAGATTCTCACCGTGAGAAGCTAGGTGAAGTGAGCTGTCATTCAATCTAATGCTAAGGATTGGCACTAATGATAGCTCACTTTAAGCTCACTTCACCCGAGTTATCACGGTGAGATTTTTACAGAATAGCACTACAGACATGGGATCCTTAAACGCCCTCCATTTTGGCGCGCTTGGTGTGACGTCATAGTCTATGTTTGAAATGTTATACATAGACAGTGACGTTACACCAAGCGCGCCAAAATGGAGCGCAATGTTAAGGTGGTTGGTTTTTTTAAGACAGTGGACTGAATCGCTAATACTCCTATAAAACACATTGACATTTACTGTTGTCATGGCGTCGTTTTTATTATATTTGAATTTCTCACAATTTTATTGCACTTTAAAAAAAAACTCTAAAATAAACCATAATCAAGAATATGAAGGAGGGTTTATTAAAAAAAAATGGCCTTTATTTAAGTCCCATGAATGTTCCCTATTCCTCTGCGTGTAGTTTGTACAAATTACTATTATTTAGTTTCCATCTTAAGCGTTCAGCATAACAAGTAGCCTATTCCTTCTCCAGGTTTCAGGCTACCTCTTTGTCTCATTACGAACGTTTCAGAGATTTATTCGTGATAGTTAACTAAACAGACAGACAGGCTGAGTTACTTTTGCTTTTATAAATTGTTAAATAAAATTATATACCGAGACAGTTTCGCTTGCCGATACTAAATGTGGCAAATGCGTTAGGGTTGTCAGGCAAGGTGGCAGGATCCAGCCATCGCTCCGGCTTGAACTCATTCGCGTCTGAACCCCACGTGGGGTGACGGTTCATACCATACAGCGAAATCACGAATATACTACCAGCTGGCAGTGTGTAGTCTTCTGAAATGAAAGTTATTATTTTATTTTTATAGGTACTTACGAGTACCTACTTAATTTTTATATTTTAAGAAATATTTAAAATGTATTAAAATAAGAAAAATAAATAAACGAAATAATAATAATACTATTTATTTATTTTTTCCCACAAGTTTCAAAATGTACACAGTTTGGATTTCATAAAAGTTTGAAAGTTTTATGATTCTGCCAAAGTGGCCTTTTTAGGCCCCCTGGTCTCTTTATCTCGAATTTAATATATTATAGAGAGCTCTACTAAGGACATAAATAACAGTAGCACCGTGCTTACAACTAATGAACAATATAAAAATAAAATTAAGAAAGAAGAATAAAAAGTGGTGTTTTGGTAAGTTTGTTAATTTGTTGTTGTATATTGTGTGTGTAGTGGTTTTGTGGTGTGTGTGTGTGTGTCTGTGGGTTATATAGGAGTTGTGCTTATGATGCTTCGGGTGTGTATGTATTTGTGTAGTAGTGTGTTATACTTTTCTGTCTCCTTGAAAATCTGTAAATCTAAAATTTCCATTTTAAAAATAAAAGTTTTTAAGGCGATAGTCTTCAATACTTGGATAAGTGTCGTCAGTGTCAGCACGTGTCGCATCAATGTGAAGGTGCCTGCCCTGATCGAGCTGCCCTGACCGAGGAGTGTGACGAACTGTGCAAGTACTCCAACACCCTAGCCAAAGGTATTTAAAGAACACCGTATTGGTGTAGTCAGACCCCTTCACCCCCCGTAGAGCGGACGACTTTCATGAGATTTTCCATAAGCAATTAAAAAAAAAATGTGAAATGTGTACAAACTTTGAGACGCGAATTTGAAAAATAGAACACCACACAGCACCTCACTGCGTAGATGTTCATTAGTCGCCCTCATTATGTGGGCTATACATACTTAGCTTCACTGCTGATTGACCGCATTTTGCAATTCTTGGAACTGGAGGGTACAACCTCAAGGTCTCTTTCAACACCGCTTCCAAATATACCAGCTTTGGTAGATCGTGTCTGGTTAAATCTCTGTCGGGATCATCGAGAACTTCTTGCAGTCTGCAAAAACATTTAAGTAAAATAAAATTTAAATTTGACTAGCTTCCGCCCGCGGCTTCGCCCGCGAGGTATGTCGATAAAAACTATTCTATGTCCTTCCCCGGGATACACTCTATCTCTCTGCCACATTTTATCGAAATCCGTTCAGTGGTATAGGCGTGAAAGGGTAACACAGACAGACAGACAGACAGAGTTACTTTCGAATTTATAATATTAGTATGGATTACTTTAATAAAATTATAAATGTCCCAACAATCATATTTTCAGGACTGCATATTATTTTATGCGTAACTGAGCGCTTTAGTAAAAAAACTACTTTTGTAACAAAATTGTTTAGTCGAGAAAACTTTACTGCATTTTTTTGTATAAAATTGTGGTACATGCTCTTAACCAGTGTTTTTCGCAAACACAATGATAAGTTAAAAACGAATAAGCATACTTACTCCTTGATAATTTTTGCTTGAACATCTGGATAAGACCCAATTAAAACCAAACAGAACGTCATGGCCATAGTTGAAGAATCATAAGCGGCTCCTATTATAGTGTCCAAGTGTTCCCTGATCTCTTCATCGGTGAAGGTTTGTTTTGCACCTACTTCCAGTAATTGATCTAAGACCGACTTGTAACCTGATGAAAATGATTTATTTGATTAAATTGGAAGTCACATATCCAAATATTAAAAGCAAAATTATGACAATTTTAATACGCCCTTCGGGAAATCAAAAAAAACTACAGACATGAACACTGCGTTGGTCACATATTACGCACATGCCTATGCATGGCTTAAATACGGTGTCATATTATGGGGTAATAGTACCCACACTATTCACCCTACAAAAAAAAAACTTATTAGAATTCTAGCCAATATTGAACAAACAGATAGCTGCAAGCCCTATTTCCAGGAACAAAAAAATTTAACCCTACCGTGTCTCTACATTTTTGAACTCTGTAAACTTGTACGTAGACACCCAGAATTCTACACAAACTCAAACTCAAACTCAAAGCATTTATTTCAATTAAACCATTTACAGGCACTTTTGAATTGTCAAGAAGTCGGTCAGTCAGAAAATATGAAGCTAGTTGCCCATTCCAAAGCGTAGGTACCTATGGAGAAGAACGGGCAAGAAACTCCATGGACACTCTTTTAAATTATATTTTTACAAAAATATTAGTTACATCATTAATGTTGAATTTATAATTATATGTGAGAACGATGTAATAAAATAAAAAAGACGTACGTGTTAAGAGCGTCAACGTTAAGAGCGTACAGCAAATAGAACTTAACTAAACAACAATCCAAAAAAATAAAAAATAAATAAAATAAGCCGAGGCAGCCAATTGATGACCAGCCCCAACTGACGGCAAAAAGAGAAGACATACAAACTAAGACATAAAAAGACATAAAAATAGATTAAAGATACCTAATGCACTCGTCAAGTATCTATGTCATGTCGATAAAAAAATATAATAAGTTACCAGAAGAAATATAAATAAATACAATATTTTTATTAATAAATTAAAACTGTTTCTACCAAACATAAAAACTTTTTTACAAAAATTTCGGAAGTCGATGTCGTTAGTTCTGCATTTTCGTTTATTGACACCGACTTCCGAAATTAAAGTTATTTATAACTTTGTAGTGTTTTTTTTTGGAAGTCGGTTATTTTTTTTGTAAAAAAGATTTATTTTTCACTTTTTAGTGGGAGAGTTTGTAATTTATATAAGTTACAATAGCCTAATGTCAACTGCTCAAAAATATTGCTTTTAATTTTTTTGATTTTTGTTATTTTTCAAAAACCGCTTGTCCGTTTTCGATAAAATTTTCATGGGTATATAATAATTTATCAAATCGGTTGGCAAGCGACGGAGTTATGCACGAACATAAAAAAAAAAAAAATACAGACATCCGAATTGAGAACCTCCTCCTTTTTTAGAAGTCGGTTAAAAACCGGTCGGTTATTTAAGTAATGAATATTTAATAATAGACCAGTTACGTAGAACTACATATTTATTTACCTGGTGTGGCCTCCTTTATAGAGTCTGAAGAAATGTTTTGTTTCAGTTCTGATTTACGTTTTGTGATAATCTGAAGAAAGAGAATGAATAGGTGCAACATCAGTCATGATTAAGGGGTCCATAAGAAACTATTACTTGTTTTGGTTATAATTATACGTAATTATAAGATTTATAAGTCAAAAAAATTATTAATTAATTTAAAAAATGTGTTCTTTTCAAATAATCACCGTCTGCGATATGTTTTTCAAAGTTTTTATAATTTCATCTTGTTTCTTCTTCATAGAACTCATATTGAATATAAACGGTAAATGCAACCAAACTGCTTTTATTCTTTCCACGAGTAAAGCGAAAAAATTGTCAGTTCCATTAGCATAGTTTCTAAGAGTCACCTCTTGTTCATTGTCGTGTAGTTTAATTCCGATCGTTGTTTCTGTGAATACAACAATTTATTAGCGTTACTTTTCCTTTATTTAATAATTCTGAGCAATACTGGACATTCGGAACAGCCAGTTAGCCACGTCGGGCCGGGGGCCGCAACGCATCTGTGAATTCTGTGATGCCTCTGATATTGCATCAGGTTTGTTTGCAATTACATAATAAAAAAAAAATTCAAAAATACTTACTAAACACAGTTCTAAGTACAGTATTTAACAAGTATGGTATCACATCATACGGATCTTTTCCTGCTTCAGGAGCTAGTTCAGAAACAAGACGTCTCGCTTGGTCGCTATATTCTTGCACATACGTGTTCAGTATTTGTTGGTTGAATGCTGGATTTAGTAGCTTACGGTGTGGCTTCCATGTTATTGCTAGAAAGAGAAACACAATAAAAAGATAGGTACGTAATAACAACGTTTTACTAAATAGGCTTCAGACCTGCATTTTAATAATAAAGACGAGCATTTATTCACACAAAGTCATACAGTATTTTTTGATTGGACCCGAACACAAGAACCTCCGCCGGCTCGGTACCGGGTCCCATCGGACCCAAGAATGACATATGTCGACACCCAAAATTAATCATGCATCGGAGGGGCGAGGCGGCCCGCGAGCTCAGGAGCAGGGGGATGTAACCCTCGCCGCCTGCGCTGCCAGCAAGCCGAAGCTGCGGTGGTTACACCCCGATTCAGAGCAATCCGACTCGGATAGGTTAGGTTAGAAAGCTAAGGCGGGAGCGGAGCAGAGCGAAGCTCCCGCCTTAGCCTTCGTGGTTCTTATTTTTTTTATATTGGACCCCGCGGAGCGGGGCTCCGTCGAGCTGTCCTGGCAGGTGGTAATCAGTTATTAGGTATTATCTACTCAGGTGATGAATATTAACTATGATCGAAATTACAAAAAAAAGTTTTTATCATAATAGACTGGGTATGTCTTTTGAGTGGTATATCAAACAATTTTATATGAATTGTCTGTTATGCTAATTTATTAGTTACTTTATAATTATATCAATCGTTATTAACTGATCATTATATCAAATAAAATTATAGGTTCAGTTGTTACATCTTGTAAATATTAGAGGTTTTATTATTATATCATATATTACGTCCGCATATGAGAAGATTTTCCCGCTAGTCTGATTATCCTGAGCCTGAGACATCGCGACAGGTGATCTAATCATGGCACCCTGGACCTGTACTGCAACTGGAGACACTGCTGCTGCTAACACTGCTGCTGGATATGCTGGAGGACCACTACACAGGTCCTTTACGGGTGTGGCGCTATTGTCTCCCCTGGGCAACTTTGTTTGGCACTTGGGGTACAGCCAATCGCCACTTATCTGTGTTGGGTCGGGCAATAACAAGCAAGCGAGGTGATATCGATTGTGGCAGAGCTGCTACAGCTAGCGCCCCCTTTCGCCGACAAAAACCTTCTGCAGGCTGCACACTTCACCATAGTAGTAAGGCTTGAATCAGCCAGTGAAGCCTGCTACGGAAAAAATATCGACCAAGATCCACAGATCTGTAAAAACTGATCAAAAAACTCCCAACTAACTTAAAAGTCTAAAAGTAATACAATAAACTTATATTCGTTTTTACGGACACTACCGAACGTTTGCCTTCGAAATGATCACACGCGTTACGTATAAGTAACAATAAAGTGATAACATATTACACTAATTTTATACGGAATATAATAGTGTTTTTCTCAAACATGCTTGGTTTGAGCATTATTTTGACCACCTTCTTCAAATAGAAAGCTGTTCATTGAAAAAAAAAAAACAAATGAACACTAACGCGGGAAAAATTACTGCTGTTCGTTGTCTGTATTTTCAAATAAAAAGTTCTGCCTAAAGTTCGTTTTTTAATCTCAGAGACTAATCTGACAGGTGTAATGTCAAACTTCTATACTAAAAAAACGAAAAGACAAAACACTTAGATGTCAGATTAGTCTCTGACATTAAAAACGAAGTTTAGCTTACTACTTAGTTTCAATTTCCGCACATTATTTGAGAAAAGTACTAAACAAGCCTTGGCCACAACTAGGCATTGCTGGACTTACGCATGTTTGCCTCGGCTTCGCCTCAGCCCACATTTACACATTCGTCCATCAATGCCTCTTTTGTTGGCCCCTGCAGTAATTTACTATTATTTTATAATTGCGTAGACACGAACAGCTGTTGTGTACCGTAAAGCGTCCATGACGTCACTCCCACAATATTGAAATATTTACCATGTTATTTTAAGACCACAGTCTTTAAGTAAAGAACTAATTTCTCTATTTTTATTTTTATTTTAGGCTCAGTAGTTTCGGAGATAAGGGGTAATGGTCAATTTTCACATATTTTCTTAAATAACTTCAAGGCTGTTTATTTTGAAATTATAAAAAAAATATTGAGACCCTCACAACAAGCCCTTTCATTTGATGTGTCACAAGGTACAGTTCGCAAAACATGTCTTGTTTTTAATTTTCGAGTTTGCCCCCAAAAAGTGACCCCATATTCAAAATTCATTAACTTACGTTACACGTCCGAATTTGGGTCACAGAAATCCCATATGTGTACCAAATTTCACATTATTCGGACTAGTAGATTCGGAGCAATTGGCTGCAACAGACGGACAGACATACAGACAGACACACGTGTGATCCTATAAGGGTACCGTTTTTACGTTAGGACGTACGGAACCCTAACAACAATGGCGGGATTATGAGAATGATGATAATGGCTAGACCATTACACCACGCCCGTACCCGTCGAAGGTATAGCCAGAGTTGTAAAGTAGGTGCACTCACATTTGCCAGTTATTTTTTAGTCCCATGGACTGAGCCTATTGTCACAAACCGGACAGAGATCCTAACTCCGGGATTTCTGAGTCGCGGACATAATATTCGACTAGATGTAACATACATTACCATTTGCTGTGACCAGTCCTCTATCATACAAATCCTTTCCAAATTTGTATAAATATGGTTTATCCAGGCAAGTGTTGGCTATTGTTTGACAGTCCTCTAAGTCTGTTAGCACTGCAACATGAATTAAAATTAATTAATAAGGAACCTAACTCAAGCATCAAATCGGTAGGTATTTATTGGACTTTTTCCTCAAGTTTGGTAACATTACTGTCTTAATTTATTTATAAATCTATTATGTCGATACTTTAAGATAAAAACTGTTAATCTAACCCACGTTATAATGTGCCTTTACCTCAGGTTTCCATAATATTCATTCTTAATTAATGCACTAAGGGACATAATTTTTTGGGCTAAATGTAAAAAATATATGTAAAGCAATTAACTTGCAGGTATAGTCCAGTACAAAAAAATCGTAATGACGCGGACTGTAAGTGATTCTCAGCCTCGTTAAGCTTCTTTTTACATCCGTTATTTATGTACCTACTAAGACAATATTTTATATTATTTCAATATTTTTGCGTGAATAAAAACCACTATGCTCAAAACCAGTTATGTATTTAAATCAGTAACTAATGCTGTAAAAATCAATCGGGTTAGCCTTTTCCCAACTATCTGGAGTCGGCTTCCAGTCTAACCTGATGCAGCTGAATACCAGTATTTTAGACCCACAAAATTATTCGGAGGCACGGAGGTCCTCGGACTGACTGCAAGCGCAGTCTAACCTAACCTAAACTATCGATCGACCCGTGCAGCTGCTATTACTTAACCACGATATGTCTAATACTGTAGATATGTGTAGAATGACCCTAGAGCCTTTAGTTTCACAGTAAAAAAATATAAATGTTTACTGGCATAATTATATTGGACGCCATCGTATACTATGTCTTAAGCAGATAAATTATTTATTATTATTTCTAAATCTTTACATATCTCGGGGCCATGGGGTCCCGGTTCTTTGAAAGGCTTACGAGGGGCCAAAAGCGACTCGCAGAGGCCCCTTAGACAATTTTAAATGAAATGAGGTACTATCTGACGAGTATCCCTGTAGTTACGCACTATGCAAGTGCATACAAAAAAAAAAAAAAAAAAGTATTAAATTTGGTATTGTGGTATCAATATTATATGTAAATCACGCTAATTATGGGCTTGGTCGGGCCGGCGCGGGCGGGTTGCGAAACCTTCCTGACGTGGCTCCGGACACGGGCATCTCGAGACGGATACGTACCTACTTAGATTCTGTCAGTGTCCGGTGTTCGCGGTTCGTCCGTAATCTGTCCGTGCCGGTGTGACTGATCCCTAAGTGAAATAGTGCATACCTAATTGGTAGTTTTTAAGGTTAGTTTTTTACTATACTGTATATGGAACAGGCGCTTCTCGCCATCAAACTCGAAAGTTTGGCGAGTAAAATGTAAAAACAGCAAACAATGTATTTTTTTGAGAACAATAAAAAAATATACCTACAGGGAGGGTACCCAATTAATAATAATAATAATAATAATGGTGTCACATTTCATTAAAATTTCCTAAGGGGCCTCTGCGAGTTGGCTTCGGCCCCTCGTACGCCTTCCAAAGGACCGGGACTCAATGGTCCCGAGATATAAAAAAGAAAATAATAATAATATTTAAAAATGTAAAAAAAAATATATATAAATAAATAAAAGAATAATAATAATAGTGATTTATTTTCTCCCACAAAGTACATTTACAGTATAGAGGTATCACAAAAATTGGAAGTACTAGGACTTGTGGGAGTCAGGAATCCAAACTAGGATACCCTGTGCTATAGACTCCTGGCCCCCCTCGCCGAGATCATCACAAAAGTTATAGCACGTATGACATGTAGGACTATTGTAGAGAAAAAAAAAACAAACAAGAAAAGGTACTAATAAAATAAAAATTAAAATGCGTGTGTGTGTTTGTTAGTGTGTGAACTGTGAGTGTGAAGAGGAGGGAGTAGTGTGTGTGGTGTGGTATGTGGTGTGGTGTTTTGTGTGTGTGGTGTGAAGTTTTGTGTGTGTGGTGTGGCGTTTTATGTGTGTGGTGTGGTGCTGTTTGTGTGTGTGAGAGGGAGTAAGATGGTGTAATTGTGTGTGCGTATAAAGGAGGATGTGTATACAAATGTGTGCGTGAAGGGATGGCGGTATATATTTATGAAAACTCTAGACTAGGATAAGATTGTGAGCAGTTTTTCAGTTTCTTCGTAATCAAGCTTTAAAAGCCACTGTGTAAGCTTCTTTTTACATTCTATCTTAGACAAATTAACAATTGCAAGAATTTTGTTAATTTTGTTAATTACCGGATTTGTTTCACAGACTTCATAAAATCTCCTAGTATTAACCTTCTGCTTAGCTGTAGAAACGTCTATATGGGAATGCTTTTTTATAATTGTTTGTAGTATATAAAGCTGTCTGACTGTTAATACATTTGCTTCGTTATAGAGTGTAGTTGTAGCGTATAAACGAGGCTTGAAGAGAGCAACTTTTAGGAGAAGTCGTTGAGCTCTTTCCACGTTCAGGATATTCGTTTTATACGAGCCGCCCCATGTGCAAATACCATACGACAAGATTGATTGGCAAAGGGATTCGTACACAGTCTTAACCAGTTTCCAACTCGCCACATGCCTAAGATTTTTAAATATATGAACGAGTTTTCTTGTTTTCTGGACCAGATGTGAAATGTGATGTTTGAAAGATAGGTTTTTATCAATTATTATGCCTAAGTACTTTATTGATTCTGTTTTAGATATCATTGGGCATATGGTACAGTTTGTGGTTAGAGGATTACATGTGTGTGCATAAATATTGAAATTATTAGTATGTGCTGCTACATTATGTATTGTAAACTATATATATTTAGTTTTGGTGGCATTTAAGGTCAGTTTGTTGAGAGCGAGCCAATGAGTTACAATATTGAAACCTTTTTGAGCCGCTACAAAAGTTTCATCCCATGAGCTACCATAAAACGTTAAGGTAGTGTCGTCGGCATAAGACATTACATGACAGTTTCTAATGTTAAGCTGGCAAAGATCATTTATATAGCACAGGAAGAGGGGGGGACCTAAGATACTGCCTTGTGGGATACCAATATTTATCGGTCTTTCTGCACTCAGTGTATTGTCTATCCGAACTGACTGAAATCGATCTTGTAAATAGTTCTGAAATAGTTTTAATTGTGTGTTCCTTATTCCCATATGTTCTAGTTTGGATATTTGTATATGTGGGCACACAGTATCAAAAGCTTTCTGCTAAAATTACTAAAGCTATTACTGTAATTAGATTACTATTATTTTGTTAAATAAAACATACTGAAAACAGTATTTTTCAAACTCTCAAATATAGCAGCGCAAGGATTGACCCTATAGATTTGGTCTCATTATGAAAGTGAACAGACTAACATATTCTAAGGGAATATAACTTTTTTATAGGGCTATACTTTAGCTCAAAATGAACGATATTCTTTAAAATAAAGTTTTCATAAGTTTACCATATATAGATTGTGGGCCAAGCCGTATCTCAATGACTCCTCCATTCTTCAAACAGAAGTGATATAACTCTTTTTCTTTCTGCCACAGTTCTGGAATCCGATGAACAAAGAACATTTAAAACATGTTATTGTGTAGGTGCCACACTCAAAACTTTTAGCCGATCAAAACTATTTTAACAATTGCCTTTAAGGGTCACAAAAAAACGTTTTATATTGATTTAAGATAATTTTCTTCAATGGCATTACTTAAAAACTTGTTTAAAAGAAAAACTGCGTTTTAACTCAATAGGTATAAGACACACCTTCCAATATATAAATAAAAGGATAATAAACGTAATATTGAAATCCTTAGAACGGCCTTTCCTTTGGTGTTCCTCCATCAACCCTTACATGTGTAAGTTTCGACTTGTTTTGACCTGTTAATAGTTTTGACTGTAAAACTGTGACTAACAAAAAGGAGAAGGGATTGTTTTAGGTATAATTTAAAATGACAGCAACTTCAATCGCCGAATCACCACTTTGGCGTGAAAGAAGCCCTCACGAAAAGCTAAAATTACTTCTATACATACTTGACACAAAGCCCTAAAATTGACGTCAGACCACAATTGCCAATTTTCGTTTTATTATTATCGCGCAATTTATTTGAATATGTAAGCAGATCTTAAGGGCCCGATCAGACGTACCACAACCACCCCACTTTGCCGTGACAAAATGTGGGCAAGCAGTGGTTGATGCTGGCATGCCGTGCTATGCGACCTGCGCTCCTGCAGCAGGACAGGCCATGGTGTCCGAGACTGTCGACAGTTTCACCGCAGTGACATGGATGCGGAGCAACACAAGGTGCGCCCAAGCGAACACACGTAGCAAGCCGAAGCGATGAGTAATTCAACTTAAATTTATTTATTCATTTACCTAATTTAACTTTGATTAGACTATTAATTTTCATACAAAATGGCGCTAGACCACGTGTTATTGTTGTGGTGTGATGGTGGTAAAGTGGTCCTTAGACTATAGCCCGACCATTAGTGAGATGGAATAACAATGAATTTTAGGATGACCAATCACAATTACATAACTTATAACTGTCATTATGTCAAAATTTCAAAGACATGCTGACACTACAACGCAGTTACCTACCATAACATTCCACCATCTTGTAGCCACTCTTCTCTTTTTTAGGCTTTATAACCATAGCAGCCGACGAAAATAAATATAATAATTAAAAAAAAAAAAAAATGATGACTTACGTAAAGCGTCTACCAAAATCAGATGTCCGTGTCCTATGATCGGCAATGCACCAGGGTACACTGGAGGCGAGGGACGACGCGGTTTCATGTACCACCATAATGCAAACACCGCGCACCATATTAAAATAAACACCACCAGAAACATTTCGAATTTGAATGTAGAATGCCTGTGTACAGATGATACAAATGTATTTTATAGTAGGTAATTGAATATAATTAAAACTAGTTTTAAGTGTTCCGTGGAAAAACAAAGCTATTACAAGATCAGTCTCCATGTTCGTCCGAATGCTGTCACAGAGTTAGGCATTTCTCGAAAAACTTTGCTAAAATTTTGGCAAAATGTAAGACAGAATTATACTTTTGATTAAAATCCCCATACAAAACTAAACAATTATCTTTAATTCATAATTATGAGCCCTATGCTAGTTGTGAATAAAAAAAGGAATAGTTTTAATTCATTAAAAAAACTTTCTCTTATGTTAAAAAAAATATCTCTAGAACTGTTCAGTGCGGGGAACCCTTATTGTTAATTATAATAATTTACACAACACACTGCACTTGCGAATACTAATTACCTGACTTTTTAACCGACGTAAAAACGGAGGAGGTTCTCAAGTCGACGTGTATATTTTTTTAACCGACGAAAAAACGGAGGAGGTTCTCAATTCGACGCGTAATAATTTTTTTTTGATGTATGATCACGCATATCTTTTTGCAGAGTAGTCGGATTTTGATCATTCTTTTTTTATTGGAAAGGGTATACCCCGAAGTTGGAAATTCTGTCTAAACCTCTTAAAAATTTGGAAATTATAACCCTAAGGGTAGGAAAACAGGGGATCATTGACTGCTCACTCACCGATTATAATGTAGGAACACGCATAACTTTTTACAGAATAGTCCGATTTTGATCATTCTTATTTTATTGGAGAGGGTATAAATTTTGAAAAAATCCTATCCTAAGGGTGGGAAAATAGTGGTGATTTAGTGTTTACTCACATATTTTAATTCTAAGTTGTGTATTACAATTAATAATAAAAAAACTCACGATGCAGGAGCATTAGACCTGTCAGTCTTTTGTGTGTAGCTGCGTAGACATCTTACTCTTTCATCCTCGCATCACTTCTCAGCATCATTTCTTCCTCGCGCTGATCTAAACTCTCATGTGAGTTCGTGTTAATCTAATTCTTACCCGTGTTGGTAAACAAAGCTTGTATTTTTTTTTATATTTATATTATACAACAAATAATAGTTACAGTAAGATTATACAATTAATAGCTAAAGTAAGACGTAGCTATTTTAAAAGTAATAAAAAATTAAGCATGTAGTAATCAGTAAATTATATCCACAAAAAATTCTAAAATAAAAACTTTTTAACAAAAAACTTAAACTGAAAAGCAAAAAATAATACTTAATATTAGGATTTCTAAGTAATTTTGAGTCGGCACCAAACAATCAAATTAATTTAAATTAAGTTTTATTATAATCCTTGAAACGGATAATAGTGGCCACTATTTTCCGTTTTTATTGATTATAATTTAATTAAACAATGTAAAACTACCGTATATAGGTAATAATATTAACGTATAACCTTGAAGAGCACAACTTAACGTGCTTATTTTCTGCATTTTCATTCTAAAATAAAAGAAATAACCAAACAAACGATGAGGGCGCCACTGCGCGGTCGGCGGCTGTTTAATTTTTTTCTTAAGGCGCAGATATACGACTTCTAATGATTTTAAATTCACGTCTATTCGAAAGGACCGATTTCTTTGAAAAAAATAAATGTTATACTAGACCATTTGTTACGTAATTTGATATGTGAATATTTGCAATTATATTTTTTTAACATAGTGTAATTAATTTGTAAAGTAATGTCTACCGCAGACACAAAAACGATAATCACCAAACACTATCGGGTGTATTTTCATAAAACTTTCACCATTTAAAGACAATTTAATTCCCCGCATTTTAGTATACGGTTTTTATTTGTTTGGTGTTTGATAAATCAACAATAGATGATTGTTTCATATTTTGCAATAAATTACCAGCGTTGTGTCATCGCGCATCTCTTTCTTTTCTATGCAGTCCGATAGTGACCGCGCTTTAGGTCATGTAGACGCCTTAAAAAGTTTTTTATGGACTATTTGCAGTACCTATGTTTTTGCGTAAAATCTATATACTTCTCAGTCAGTAGTAGCATGAATACCTCACTGTTTATTATTCACCAAAATACCGCGCAACCTGCACCACACACTACTCCACGAGATACGAGTATTTATAGATAATTATGTAAAAGTCCTCGCTCATATTAATGAGGTAAAGTTTACTGCGAATTTTGATTTAAAAAAATGCAAATTATTATTACGTATGTAAATTAATTATACTAAATTAACAAGTTAGTATCATTAAAAGCAAGGTGCGGTGGTGAGTGCGTCACACCCGCCAAGCTTAGAGACAAAGTCAAAGTCAAATCATTTATTTCAAATAGGCACATTAAAGGCACTTTTGAACGTCAAAAATTACAATAAAATAGATTTGATTCTACAGGCTACTTAACCACCTACTTTCAGCATCGACAATCGGCGGTTTAGTCTTTACAAAGTGAGACACGGGCTCGAGTCGATGCACTGGAATGCAATCTTGAAAACAAGTAGTTTTCAGAAATCGTGATTGTATGTTTTTTTGGTATAACATATAACATAAATGACATAACCTCACGCCTTTATTCCCCGAAGGGTTAGGCAGAGGTTCACTTATAGCACACTCCTATTTCGTCAGTGATGTTCCACTCACGCGCCCCGCACCACTTCAGTGGCGTTCTTAAAAACGCCGACTGTCCGCGCTCCACTGGAGTGGCGTTGAATCAGGAGGTCTACTCCGAAGTGACACATACGAATGTTCGGAACGATCCGACACACGACCGAACCGAATATTGTTGTCCTACTACGAAAAAGGTTCGGATTGGCTCAGTTTGGTCGAGACCATAGTCAATATTCGAAAAGAGTGTCGGACCGAACGAAATGCAGTGCCAGGGGGTCTACTCCCTAAATCCGACCGTCCGTCCGTCGGCCCGTCCGACAGTAGCCCGATACGACGGTGTGAACCCTACTCCCTAACGATTTCGGACTCATCAGTTTCAAACGGAATCATAGACAATATTCGTGAACGAACGACGCATGGCGATACAGTTGCACTATTTTACCGGTCGATTACCGGTTTACTTATTTTGTAGTTTTCTAGCTTATTAAACAAAAATTAATACTTTTGTCGTTAGAAAATGACCACATTTAAAAAATATACCTTTTATTATGTCTATAAATATAGAATTGAATTATTTTTGCCATTTTTGTCTGGAAACTGGCATCATCCTGTTATACCTTTGCCTGTTTAGTTTTTTGAAGGAAAATAATGAAATGTCAAAGGCCGCATTCCGAATTTAGTTTGTCTCATCGTCTCACATGCGTTCCGATTTAGTTATTACGATTATTACAGCTAAGAGCTGTCAACAATTCGAAACGCTCGTGAACGCGCTCACAGTGATACTCAATGTCAAAACGATATTATTACAGTATTTCTTTGTATAAACACCACATTTCTTCTTCAGTTCTTCTTCTTTAGTTAGGTGGCGACAGTCAGCCAGAAGAAAAAAAAACCTCTACATTTAAAAATAATTTTGACACAACTAAATCGAATTTGACAATCGCGACACCACGTGTAAAATATTTTATTTTGTTTTTAGAAGATATTTTATTTTTATATGGAATTTTTCTCTTTTTGTATGGAAAATATGAAAAATTATTACCTACGTGTTGAGTTTTAGGGGTTTATGGGCTTTATAAAGGGGGTCGAAATTTTCATTATTTTCACGATAGGACACACCGTTTTCGAGATATAAGCAAAAGAAAAGAAAAAAGATACAGTACCTACTGTTTTTGTTGGTTTGGCAACTAATTTTATTCCACACCTTTTTAGTCGCGATTAAAAATAGTCAGATTTAATTACAAAATCTAATCGTTATCGCGCACGCTAATTCGGTACAAGTTTAGGCACGCTCAAATTCCTGTAAAGCTTCTTTAATATTTAAAAAAACAGCCATACTTAGTTTGAATTCTTTTAAATTGGCAACTTTCGTCGACAGCACGAGAACTATTTTGATGTCGTATCAACTGACATAAATATCCGTCAAAACCAGTGTCAACTTTAATTGTTCGGACGGGCTAAAACACATCGGGGGTAGGGACATCTATCAAATCGCGTTGTCATTCATTCTTCGTTCGGGCCCCGAACGAATCATCCGTCCGTAGGGCATAGGGAGTAGGAAACGCCCGTAACGAAGGCCGAAACGACGGACTTCGTGCTTAGGGAGTAGACCCCCAGAGGTGAACGTTTTATCGATATGTTTTTATTAGTCAATAAGACTCATTTCGATTTATTTGAACTGTTGAATTACAGAGTTAAATTACTTTTATAGTAAGAAAATAGAACTTTGCTTTTAACTAATTATTTTTGCCTAAGAAAATTGTAATATTTCTCGAAAAAACAATATATTTGTAGCTGGCATGAAGATTACTTTGCCGATTGTCAAAAAAAAAGAAAAAGGATAAAAGTCAAAGCATTTTTTTCCTCTATGAGTCAAAGGATGACAAGCACAGACTACAATTTATTTATAATGCAAGTAAACAAACAAGGGGAGAGATTGTGATTTTTAATAATGCGGAATTGAGAAAAAGTACTTTAAACTCAAACCAAATCTCATCTGTCGCTATCTCTAAAGCGATAGGTACCTAATCGTATTTCGGTCGTTTATCGTCAAGTGCTGACTGAAGTGTAGTGTTAAAGTCAAGTTATGAGATGTACTATACCTACAAAAAACAAGCTTAATATAATCTAAACTACATAAATTATTCACTTTATCTACGCTTGATAACGTGCCCCTTAGGCTTATCGTTTTCTCATGTTCGTGTTTTGGAAATTTGAAAATGAAAGTTATTATGAACAAACATTCTGCAAGAAAAAGTCACCATGTCCAGACCAACTGCGGCACAAATTGATGCTCTCCTCATCGAGATTTGGCCCAAGGCAACTTGAGGAGCATCGACAATCGTACGCTGAATCATCGACTGTGGGAAGAAATTTGTACCACGCTGAATTCTGTATTATTTTTAGTTTTACTTGTAACAATTTGAAGATTAGTTCTAGTTTAGGATGTACGAATTGTAAAAAAATATTTTATTCATTATTTTCTAATGATTGTATTAATCTCCCTCTCTCTTTGTACCCTCTTCAAAGCATCTGTGGCAAATGTAGCAGGCTGCTAAGTCACCTGCCGAGACTTCTCCGATTCAAAAATCATCTTGGGTTAACTCCGGAGCACTCGCTCCGGCCCTTATGCACATAGGTACTATGCAAAACACAGCAGGGTAAGATTATTCTGCCTACTTTATCTGCATTCTAGTGCACCTCCCTCGCTGTCAAGACACACCTCCATCAACCCTTGACTATTTCAAATGTGCGTTCATTGGTGGAGAGGGCATGCAGTTTAAAAAAAAAAAAACAAGATCAACCTTAAAAAAATTAGGTTGGTACATTTTCCTTACACAATTTTTTTAATATCTTGGGATTGGGTGATCCGATTTACATAAATTCAATTGGGAAATTAGTTTTATACATAACTCTATCATTTGAGACAAATTTATTTCAATAAACTACATAAACAAAAAATCTCATTTTCAAGTTACGTAATTATCTGACAACCCTTACATATTCCAAAAAATGCCTTACAAACTTACTTTAATCAGTGTTATTGAATTAGAATATGGAAAACAATAATAAAACTAAGCTAGATACACTAATTACAAACAGATAGACAGCAAACTAAACAAAATCTCTATAAATATGTATAGTGAGTGGACTGCTGTGAAAAACTTAGATCTTACGTCACGACTTAGATCTTAGATTTTTTCGTAGCTTTGTAGCAGGCTCAATTGCATGGCTATTACGCTTTCAGGGTGACAGGGGCACTATGTCCTGGCAAAGTGATCAACTGAGTCTGTAACTAGCTACAAACTCAAGGTCGGGCATTAAATTGGTAGTGAAGGAGTCATGAGATCATCTGCAATTCCTTCTACGCTCCAAACGCTCTTCTCTGAGAGCCTCTTCTACCCAAAAGCATACGTACTGTCATTTCGCTACAACTTTAAGTAGCACATTCACTTTAACACTTAAAAAAATGTTAAACTCAATAAAATTGTAATAATTCATTAATTCGATAAGTTTACGATACTCAAAAGATAGCTACTTTGCTGTCGTGTATTTTGACACTAATTTCACGATGTAACTCTTGTCAAACTCCAATAATCGGTCAGTCTTTTCTCGTTCAGAGTAGGATAACGATACAACAAGTGTCAAAATGAAGTTCAGTCGTATCGGAATCGACCGAACCAAATATAACCGCTTTCGTAGTAAGAAATGACCGGACATTCGGCCGATACGATAAATTTACCACTTCGGAGTAGACCCCCAGAGTAGGGTAACGATACAACAAGTGTCAAAATTAAGTTCAGTCGGATCGGAACCGACCGAACCGAATATAATGAACTTCGTAGTAGGAAATGACCGAACATTCGGCAGATACATGGCCGATACAATAAATTTACCACTTCGGAGTAGACCCCCATGTGACTGCGCGCGCGGTGTGCGCACCGCACAATTTAATTTTTAGTAATTTGTCTATAGGCGTATCGCTTTCCCGTAAAATAAGGGAATTTGGTCAGTTTTACATCAGTACCTAAATAAATATAATTTCAGAGATAAATACCATTTCCTATTTACTCCAATTATTGGAACTTATTATTTTCATTATGAAAATAACAAGTTATTTTATTCAAATATAAAAGAGATTATTAGTTTAATTTTAAAAAGTTATATGGCTTTAGAATATTACTCTCTTTACTTTTCATTAAGGGAGCAAATCTGTAGGGTCCATTCCCTGCGCTGTTATACAAGTTTGAAAAATACAGTTTTCAGTGTATTTTGATAAACAGAAGAATAATAATCCCATTTAGCTTTAGTATGTAAAATGGTGCACTTGCATAGTTTAAACATACAGAGATAGCTCTGCGAGTTGGCTTCGGCCGCTCATACGCCTTCCAAAGGCCTCGAGAAATGTATAGATATAAAAATAAAAAAAATACATAAACCATGGCATACAATGGTGTTAGATAAAACACTATACTATGTCAGTACCTAAACATTTATATTTTTGAAGTGTGAAAATATAAAAATGGTTAATAAACGGCTTTAGGATTATTCTCCATATAGCTACAATATTAGAAGTATCGCTTGCCAGCGCTTGCCGCGGTCGGTCCGTGGATGGTTGACCATATTTACATACCGAGACCCCTCCATGCCTCGGAAAGCACGTTAAGCCGTTGGTCTCGGCTGTCATTCTTGTATCTTTGACAGTCATTACGGGTCGACAGAAGCCCGAAAGTCTGACAATCAGTCTTGGTATCGTATTATCCAGTAACTGAGTTGTGGTGGTCAGATGGGCAGTCACTCCATGTAAAATATTAGTATTCAGCTACATCTGGTGAGACTGGAAGCCGACCCCAACATAGTTGGGAAAGAGCTAGGCAGATTGATTATTAGAGTACTAATACATAATGGTTTTGGGTGGATTTTGTGGTTTCTATTCACGCAAAAATAGTGAAATTAGGTACAACTAATACTCCCCGTCATTAAGATTTTTTTACTGGACCATACCTGCAGGCTAATTGCGTATAACATTTTGTTTTTGAATGCGAGCCCGAGGAAATTCCACTCGCTATAATATTTGCAATTGCGTAACACACATTAGAGACCTTCTGTTTACGGAAACATTCAATGTCAAAGTTTCAACTTTTATTTGCTTTTTTTCACGAAAACAAGTTTTTAAATGTTATCGCTATAAGTTTACTATCAGAGTTATTTTAAGGTTAATGTTTTTACTAACAAATAATGGATGTTTACCTATTTCTGAAATACAATGATTATTATATTATATTATTATCAACTTTAAATACCCCCTAAAGAATGGAATACCTACACATGCTTGTAACTTGCACAAAGTATGCTAGTAAGAAACGAACGAAGTCGGTTAAGAATGTTTATGTTCGACTTCATGTATGTTTTCTTTTATGTACTTTGAAAAGGAAAGAGAGACTAAAGAGTTTTCACTTCACAGGTTTTAGTTGCTGTCAACGAACAAAATTATTGGTTGCTGTGGTGTGTACTGGGGGCGTTAGAATATTGGATTTGGGCCGGGACGTCCTATTGATGATTTTCGTATTTTTTTTAATTTAACGCTTTTTTTGTGTTACATTTTTAGAATCGCTTCCTACCTTTACCCCACATAGCCACGGTAATTTTTTTTTAAGTACTTATATTGACGTCTAAAGTCCGCCATTTTGATTCTATAAAAAACAAAACCTAGCCTATAACCTTCGCGCAACCCAAACGAGTCGAGTCGATAGTGTATGAAACTGCACATAAGTAATAACCTAGGTATTTCTCCGGTTATTTAACAGTTTCATAAACTACTAAGTCGAATTTGTTTCTATTCACAGTAGGTGCGAAAACTAGAGTATTATTCTCGGGGATAAAGGTTGAATCTCTCGCTGTACTCAGGATTCTAGCTTTAACTTTCTCGCTGCGCTCAGGAGCCCTAGAATCTTTCGCTGAGTTTAGGACTTAAAATAGCGCCCGTGACATTAAGGCACTGCTTTATCTCCTGAGTGAATAATCTACTATTATTTACCTCCAGACGGAACCCCCGTCTGGCACAGCGGTTCGAGCTCACTGTTAAATCTTTTCTATTCTAAATATGAAATAGTTTTTAAATGGTAATAATATTATGTCTTTAACTTTCCTATTTAATATTTGTGGAGGCTGGTTAGCATAGCCTTGTAGTTTAAAAAGCTGTATAGTATTATTACAGTATTTCTCTTGCACTGGATCTCAGATTTGTTTACACTTTTTTTTTTTTTTAAGAATGGGAAATCATCAAATGACCCCTCCCACTCTGGGTGGAGCGGAAGGGAGTGTCAGACTCTTACTGACTAAAACCCATCCGTGTTCCTTCCTTAGCCCTTTAGGTTCCGGGGCAGCGGTAACCCTTTCGGACAATCCCGCTGCCCCGGCAGGCTTCGGCCCTGACGGGCCCCTCCATTGATGCTGACATCTCTTTGAGGCGCGCGTGGAACACATACGCGCCGTCCAGCACGAGCCTGGTCCTGATCGGACGGCGAGCTACCCATTACTCGCCGTCCGCAGGCCCGTGAGATTTGTATACACTCAGGTTCAGATTTATTAGATTTATTTATTTTCTCTTTCCTACATTGTTTTCCTTTTCACCAAACATGAAATCGCCCACTCCAGCATTTGACTCTTATAGTCTTCCTAGTTTTTCATAAAAAGAGATATTGATATACTTACTCGTAACACAAAAATTAAAGTTTCCAAGAAGCCAGATAAAATAATAAAGAAACTGGCTGACAATCATTGTCATAAAGATCGGCCTCTCAAACTAAAGGGTAACTAACGATCTACTTACCGAACTACCTTTTTAATCTATCGTTTCTCCTCCAAAACTCCTGTAACTTTGCATACAAAGTAATCAAAAGAGGGTGACTACCGAGATGACGACTACATTAAATTATTATTATAAAACAAAGGTAAGTAGTTGTAGGTTAATGGCTACAGTCTAGCACTTCTGCCTTGTCAATCCAATACCACTGTAGGTAACTTTTGAAAACCACATGTGAGATTTTTGACGATATACAGTTTTTCAGCATGTTTAAACCTTAATTTGAACATAGCACTGTGTTTTTTAGCTTGCCATGTCTTGCAAAATATACCTACATTGAATTGAAAAAAATTGTTGGTCAGGGGTACCTACTAAACAGACCTAAAGAAACTGATTGGGCGTTGTTGAGCTAAAACACTTAAGTTGAATACAGTCTTTTTTCCAACCTATTATGAACTGGTTAATTTATTTTGGTAACATACAAAAAATACGTGTTTTTAACAAACCATAACCTTGACAATGTGTCAGTGTGTGCAGTATATCTCGCAAAATTTAAACAAAATTGACCAAAAAAATTTTGACCAAAAAAAAATTTGTCATATTTTAAAGTCTTATTTTAAAACAGTAATGGAACTCAAATCACAAATTAACGTACATTAATGTATCAAAAAAATCTTCAAATACACCTCTGACATTTCTTTTAAAGCAGTTTATCTCTTCATTAACAATTTTAATTATAACAAGCTTCTGCCCGCGACTTCGTCCGCGTGAAATTTCACCCTCCCCCCATTCACCCTCTTAGAGGAATTTCGAAAAACTCTTTCTTAGTAGTTACCTATTCTTCACAAAGAACACACCCTCCAAATTTCATGTCTCTAGGACCAGCGGTTTAGGCTGTGCGTTGATATCTAAGTCAGTCAGGACTTTGAATTTTATATGTAATACGCTTCTGCCCGCGACTTCGTCCGCGTGAAATTTCACCCTCCCCCCATTCAAACTCTTAGGAGTGGAATTTCGAAAAACCCTTTCTTAGTCGATACTTTACACTTCACAAAGAACACACTCTCCAAATTTAATATCTCTATGACCAGCGGTTTAGGCTGTGTATTGATATAATCAGTCAGACAGGATCACAGGACTTTGAATTTTATATTAGAAATAGTTTGTAAATAGATTATTGTTTCATATTTTGCAATAAATTACCAACGTTGTGTCATCCCGCTTCTCTTTCTTTTCTATGCAGTCCGATAGTGACCGCGTTTTAGATCACGTAATCGCCATAAGAGCGTTTATGCCATACGGCATTTCATACAAACTTTCAAGCCCTTGTTTTTGGAAATGAATGAACAGATTTTAATGAAACTTCATACGCATAAGCAGGATACAAAGGTCTAAAAGGTTACTTACACCATACTATGCCAGTACTTAAACATTAATATTTTTGAAGTGTGCAAAAACATAAATAATAATAATAACAATAATTTTTAATTTTTATTTACCAAAAAGGATTGTACAAAACCAACTTAAAGACTAGTAAGCTATTATAAATACAATACAAAATATGAGCATCTGCAACCGAACTAGGTAGAACCTGTATCTCGGCATGCAGCGCTAGACCTCTCAGTAAGTATGTTATTTGCGTAAGAAAATAAGCTAACAAGTACAGTTTTTGTAGAACAAAGAAAAAAGTAAAAATAAAATTAAGTAAACTAAGTGAGTTGGTGTGTATGTATAAATGGGGAAAGTGATCGTGTAAGGGGTGGTGAGTGTTAGGGTGTGTGTGTACGTGTAGTGAAGTATGGAATGTTGAGTGTAAGCAAATTTGCGTTTGTGTGATATGTAGAAGAAGAGTAAATACCTTAAAAGAAGCACAAAGGAGCCTGTCTACACTGGAACGATTAATAGTCTTTCTGTATCATCATAAGTTAAGGTCAATAAGTACTCTTTTACCCTTGCTTTGCAATGAACCCTATTAAGAGGATAAAGATCTAGAATGGAGTTAATTTTATTATAGACATAGGGACCCAAAAATACAAAGCTCAAACTCAAACTCAAAGCATTTATTTCAATTAAACCATTTACAGGCACTTTTGAATTGTCAATAGGTCAGTCAGAAAATATGAAGCTAGTTGCCCATTCCAAAGCGTAGGTACCTATGGAGAAGAACGGGCAAGAAACTCCATGGACACTCTTTTAAATTATATTTTACAAAAATATTAGTTACATCATTAATGTTGAATTTATAATTATATGTGAGAACGATGTAAAAAAAAAAATATACGTACGCGTTAAAGTGTCCAGAGTACAGCAAATAGTACTTAACAAAACAATAATCCAAAAGTAAAATAATTAAAAATAAGCCGAGGCAGCCAAGTGATGACCAGTCCCAACTGACGGCGCCCGTTCACGAACATGACGCATAGATCAGCACCATTCAGCTCAACCATTTTAAAGGGAGCTAAATGATCCAACACACACGCCACCGTCAGCGAGACATTTTAGTGAGCATGACATACTATCAGCCGCCAGGGCACATTCAAGTCAATGAAAGACATTATTATCATTACCCGGTAAATGGTAGCACTACAGTACATAGAACTCACATTTGTGCTATGCAATTATACAATATAAAGGAAATTGAGTTTATACAATGCAAAGATAGTCTTACAATCTTCAACAGCTCCAACAGTATTTTCAAGAGTTAATCAATTAGTTGTGGTTGTGGAGCAGGACCAGCATTGAGCCAGGCATCTTTATCAACGATGTAATCCCCTAACTTATAATATGCCTGCCTGCATAGTGTGCGTTTTATACAAGACTTGAATTTTGTCTCATTCAGTTGAAGAATGTGGGGAGGTATTTTATTATAACATTTTAAACAGTACCCCATAAAAGATGAGTCTACTTTAGCCAGTCTGAAACCTGATTGAACTAATAGGTCCCTATTTCTAGTACTATAATTATGTCTTTCACCTCTTTTGCTAAAAAGATGTAAATTTTTCCTTACATACATGATGTTTTCGTAGATATATTGACAAGGCACCGTCATGATGTTAATTTCCTTAAACAGTTCCCTTAGAGAATCGCGCCTGCGAAGATTATATATGGCTCTAATGGCTCTTTTCTGCAGAATAAAAATAGAATCGATGTCTGCAGCCCGTCCCCAAAGTAAAATACCGTATGACATGATACTATGAAAGTAACTAAAATAAACTATTCTCGCGGTATCTACATCAGTAAATTGACGGATTTTTCTGACAGCATAAGCTGCTGAACTTAACCGTCCTGAAAGAGATGTTAAATGAGGACCCCATTGTAGCCTTGAGTCGAGCGTGATCCCCAGGAAAACAGTTTTATCGACGAATTCTAGTTTCTCTTGATTCAATATTATCTCACAATCACTACCTTTGACATTTGGTAAAGAAAATCTTATGCACTTAGTTTTTTTTCCATTTAATACTAAATTATTAGCAGTGAACCAATTTTGAACCTGCATTAGGGCGTTATTTACGTCGTCAAAATTTGTAGCCCGTCTATTTACCTTAAAAATTAAGGAAGTGTCATCAGCAAATAACACCATTTGAGGTTGATTTCTTAATAAATGGAGTAGATCATTAATATACACTAAAAAGAGGAAAGGACCCAATATCGAGCCTTGTGGCACACCCATTATTACTGTTAAACCATGTGAATTGACACCATTTATTTGAACTTGCTGCTGTCTATCATTTAAATAAGAACTAACTAAATTGAGCGCAAGTTTTCCAAGTCCGTAATGCTCAAGTTTCAAAAGCAAGGTTTCGTGATCGACGCAATCAAATGCCTTGGAGAGGTCACAAAAGATTCCTATGGCGTCTTGAGCCTCTTCCCACGCGTTAAAAATGTGTTTTAATGGTTACACCGGCGTCGGTCGTACAACGTCCTTTGGTGAAACCAAACTGTTGATCGTGAAGGATTTTATTAGTGTTAAAATGATTGAGCATCTGATTGAGTATTATTTTTTCAAACACCTTGCTGAAAACCGGCAACATGGATACGGGTCTATAATTATTGGTGTCTTTACTGTCCCCGGATTTGTAAAGTGGTATTACCTTACTGTATTTCATTAAATCGGGAAAGACTCCTTGATCAACACACGAATTAAATACTAAAGCTAAATAAGGCGCAATAGTCTCAATTATGGAGGTACAGGCTTTAATGGACATTCCCCAAACATCTTCGGTCAATTTGATCTTAATTTGCTTAAAAGCTTTTATTACTGTTACAGGGTTAATATGTTTAAATTGAAATTCAACCGGGCAGGCTTGAACGTTCGTTCTTAATAAATCAATTGATACGTCGGGTGAAGAATTTAAGGCTTCCGTCGTTTTTAATGGTATATTAGTAAAGAAATTTACAAATTCTTGAGCTACTTCTAAGTTAGAGCTTATGGCACCACGTGAAGTCTCCAACGTGTAATCAGTGTTTCGTCTTCTATTCCTACTAGTTTCGTTATTTATAATTTTCCAAACTGTTTTTATTTTATTTTCTGCCGATTTGATTTTATTGCTAATGTACAGGGCTTTGGCAGATTTGCAAGTATTTCTAAAAATTTTGGAATATGTAGTAACATACTTGCTGAAAGTTTCAGTATTGATGTAAGGCTTAAGGCCATACAGCTCGAACAGTCTTTCCCTACTTATCCTTATACCTCTAGTTGCCCAGTCACTAAATATAAAATTAGGGCAAATGTTTTTTGATTTCTTTTCAAAAGTTTTATTGAATTGAGTGTGCACTAGTGAAAAGAAATCCTCGTACAATTTATTTGCATCACCAATATCATGGCACAGATCATTTAACTTATTATTTAGGGTACTATTGAATCTAATTAGTTTACCAGTCGTTATTGGTCTAAATTGAATTTGCACTTTTTGCAAAGGTGTTTCAAACTTAAAAGTGACCGTTTATCCACTATGATCAGACGGCAGATAATTTACGATGGCTTTATCTAAATAATCACAGTCGCAAAAGACATTATCGATACAAGTAGCAGAAGTAGGAGTTACTCTAGTCGGTTCTGTAAAAACATTAGATAAATTGAACGATTTGAATAGGCTTAATAATCTACTGCTATTTGAATTATTTTCTAAAATATTAATATTAAAATCACCACAAATAATTGCGGCTTTGTTATTTGATGCAAGTTTCGCCAGGACATCCTCCATCACTGACTCAAACACAGAAAAGTTCTGATAATTAGGGGGTCTGTAAACGCACACTACAACATGCTTATCTAGCTCAACACAAGACAGTTCGATGCAATGTTCAATTGATAAACTCACTATGTCATTTCGTTGCTTTGATTTTAAACAATTTTTTATCAATATTAGAGAACCTCCACGCAGCATAGATTTACGGTTAAAACAACTGCCTACACTATAGTTCTCATAATTGATTAACATTTGGTAATCCTTTAACCAATGTTCAGTACAACAAACAATGTCAAACTTTGTTTTTTCTAAAAACATTTCAATTTCTAATAATTTGGAAGAAATGCCTTGAATATTTTGATGAAATAATTTCAAGGCATTCTGCTGATCTCCTTTTTGATATTTACTTATTTTAGAGCAAGAAGATACCTTGTTGTTGTTGTTAGGCATAAGAATATTATTACTGGTACCTTCTGTTGTCTTACAAACTAGTTTAAATGATTATCCGGAGTTAACCCCAAGACTTCAATGTTATCACCAGGCAGTGAGCTCATAGTGCGTGAGGGAGAGGGAACCTCCGTCGTACAATTTGTATAAACATTTATAGCATTTGAGCTACATTCATTCAGGCATACCACCTTATTATTAGTATTATTACTAACTGTTGAGGTGTTAATAATACAAGACTTCGACATAATACTTATGTCTGAGTTTATATAAAAAGCTAATAGCCTTGCTATTATGTGTCTAAAACTAATAGGCAGATACACAGTATCCCTAGTCGATTTCAAAGTTTCTACAAAACTGTTGGTGTCTAAAAATACAAGCTTGTCACTGTAATGACTAACTAAAAAGTACATATGCTTATTTAACATATGAATATAATTGTTTTGTCTATTTGTAAATTTTTTTAAGTATGGGAAAAAAAAAATCTTCTAATAAAAGAAGTTTTAGGTTTGTGTTCACGCGTACACAAATGGTTAATAAACGGCTTTAGGATTATTCTCCATATAGCTACAGTATTAGAAGTATCGCTTGCCAGCGCTTGCCGC
The DNA here is from genome assembly GCA_963669345.1 of Gortyna flavago. Lineage (NCBI taxonomy): Eukaryota > Metazoa > Arthropoda > Insecta > Lepidoptera > Noctuidae > Gortyna > Gortyna flavago. Next base: position 6,274,926 of record OY770148.1, read on the forward strand.
GGTCGGTCCGTGGATGGTTGACCATCTTTACATACCGAGACCCCTCCATGCCTCGGAAAGCACGTTAAGCCGTTGGTCGCGGCTATCATTCTTGGATCTTTGACAGTCGTTACGGGTCGACAGAAGCCCGAAAGTCTGACAACCAGTCATATCAAGGGGTATCGTTACTTTATGTTTAAACTCAAACTCAAACTCAAAGCATTTATTTCAATTAAACCATTTACATGCACTTTTGAATTGTCAAGAAGTCGGTCAGTCAGAAAATATGAAGCTAGTTGCCCATTCCAAAGCGTAGGTACCTATGGAGAAGAACGGGCAAGAAACTCCATGGACACTCTTTTAAATTATATTTTTACAAAAATATTAGTTACATCATTAATGTTGAATTTATAATTATATGTGAGAACGATGTAATAAAATAAAAAAGATGTACGTGTTAAGAGCGTCCAAAGTACAGCAAATAGTACTTAACTAAACAAAAATACAAAAAATTAAAATAAGCCGAGGCAGCCAAGTGATGACCAGCCCCAACTGACGGCGCCCGTTCACGAACATGACGCATAGATCAGCACCATTCAGCTCAACCATTTTGAAGGGAGCTAAATGATCCAACACACACGCCACCGTCAGCGAGACATTTGTGTGAGCATGACATACTATCAGCCGCCAGGGCACATTCAAGTCAGTGAAAGACATATTATTACCCGGTAAATAGTAGCTCACATTGAACTCACATCTGTGCTATGAAATTATACAATACAAAGCAAATTGAGTTAATACAATGCAAATATAGTCCCACAACCTTCAGCAGCTCCAACAGTATGTTCAAGTGTTAATCAATTAGATGTGGTTGTGGAGCAGGACCAGCATTGATCCAGGCATCTTTATCAACGATGTAATCCCCTAACTTATAATATGCGCCTGCATAGTGTGCGTTTTATACAAGACTTTTTTATTATAACACTAGCTGTGCCCGCGACTTCGTTCGCGTGGATGTCGGAAAACAACAGGTAATGTGTCGCTTAGGAAAGGTGTAATTGTGTAATTGCCACTCCTTCATTGAAAAGGAAGAATCATCAGATCTTGCCTGGTAACGCTTTCCTTACCTAGGGTTCGCTACCACGGCCCTTTCGACTGCAATCACTGCGTCTTCATGGTTCATAATGACAATGCGACGAAGTGTCACTTTGATTTTTGAGAATAAATTAAAATAAAAGCGCCTGCTCGAGGCTGATTACCTAACCAAACAGCCATAATTATGTCCATTAATGGTATTCTAAGACAGACGCAAAATATTTTTTTTATTTTGCGTCAGTCTTAGAATACCAAATTGTAAAATCATATCACCATTTTATCTAAAGTATATCTGAGATTAGTAGGTGAAGTTTGAAGTTAGTTTTTCTAAGTCTTGGTTTCTTCTCTGTGGTAAATTTAGAATTTCTTAACTTGGTATTGAAGTTATCATATATACCTACCAATATTATGCCTTATAAAGCATCGAGATATCTAGATGATAAAAGGAAGAATACATTAATAGTAAGAGCTTCTACATAAAGTTGCCCGTGTAAAAAGCAACCCATTAAACTTTGATTATATTTGACACCGGCCGCCATTTAAACTACGAAGATGAAACCCATGAAAACTTTATACATGATTTTGATTTAGACCTTATACTGCCGAAAACCAGAAAAATAATTGTAAAGATAATTACAAAAAAATATAACCGACTTCCATAAAAAACCTAGAAAGTGCAAAATAACCTTAGTTTGGGAAGACGTTGCGCGTAGGCAAGAAATTACAGACTTCTGAAACCAAAGGTCTATTGCACTTTGAAGTGTGTTTTTAAGTCAGTTGTATTTTATTTTATTTCACACAAAGTCGTGTAAGTTTATATTGAAAACCATGAAAACGACACACATGATAAAAAAAGAAAAAGAAAATTGCAGCCGCCATCTTCGATTTTCATTTTGACGTCACAATCAGCTTCAGCACTCTCGAAAACCATGAAAACGACACACACTACCAATTTTTCGATTTGCAGCCGCCATCTTGGACTTTCATTTTAACCAGTAAGTACTGAAACGGTTTACCAACAGTCGATTGGTCCATGAACCGTTGGTCAACACCATTAACTTTTCATCCAAAGGACTTGTGACCCATGAACGTTGCCCCAACAGAACTCTACGTCAGTGAATGACTTAACCAACAGAATGTTTTGACCAATAACTTTTCACCCAAAGAACATTTGACCCATGTCAAATAGAACTAAGGAATCAAGGGCGAGCAAAGCGAGCTCGGGACTTGGGGCACCCCGACTCGGACAGGTAGGGTTCGAAGGGATGATGGCGGCTCAAGTGAGCGAGCAAAGCGAGCGAAGGGCACCCCGAGGTTAGGCTTGGTTAGGTTACTTTATACCCTTTTCACAGAAATAAAGGACTACGTCTTATTATTATTTTACTTTCACCTTTCCCGGCGTCTGTTGGCCTTGTTCTTTGGGGGAAAAGTTATTGGTCAAAACATTCTGTGGGTAAAGTATTCACTGACGTAGAGTTATGTTGGCAAAACGTTCGTGGGTGAAAAGTCCTTTGGAAAAAAGTTTATGGTTTAAAGATAATGTTCACCAACGGTTCATTGGCCAATCGACGGTGGGTAAGCCGTTACAGTTTCATTTTAACCTCACTATTGGTTTCAGCACTCTCAAAAACCAATAAAACGAAACCCATAAAAGAAAATTGCAACCTCCGTCTTGGATTTTCGTTTTGACCTGCCTATCGGCTTCAGCACCTTTGAAATCTATGAAAACGACATCAATGACAAAAAATCAAAACAAAATTGCAGCCGCCATCTTGGATTTTCATTTTGACCTGACTATCGGCTTCAGCACCCTCGAAAACTATCAAAACGACACCCATGACAAAACATTTAAAAAAAATGGAGCCGCCATCTTGGGTTTTCATTTTGACCTGACTATCGACTTCAGCACCCTCAAAAACCATGAAAACGACAAACATGATAAAAAAAAATTGCAGCCATCATCTTGGATTTTCGTTTTGACCTGACTATCGACTTCAGCACCCTCGAAAACCATGAAAACGACACCCATGACGAAAAAATTTAAAATTTAGGCAACCGCCATCTTTGATTTTCTTTTTGACCTCACTTACCGGGGTCAGGATCCTCGGAAACCATGAAAAATAGCTCTCTCTCTCTCTGTGTGTGTGTCTCTATCTACCCATTACTTTGAAAAATGAGGCATAACGCTTTTTCGTTATTTGACGATTTCTCCCTTAGAACTCCTACCGCAAGCTCCATATAAGAACTTCGTTAAAAAACGCTCTGCGTTACTCAACTTTCTATATCAATAATTATCTAACTTCTCTATCGCTCAGAACACCACATTAATTATTATTATCTTACATTATCCTCACTTTTTGTTTAAAATTATTTTAGCGCCACAGGCGCCACTAAATAAACCATCAATGGAAAGCGATTTTGTTTAATATTATAATCATTATCATTACTTTTTAAAATAACATAGACATAAGTAGGTATCTGTGTTATTTCGTCATTTAAGTAAGCATAAACTAATAGGACGTGATTATTCACATCACAACAACAATATGTTTTCGTTAGTAGGTACTATATCGCGCCAATAGATGTCGTTACGTGTTACTAAAAAACGTAAAAAGTTGTTCTAGAATACTTTAAATTGATTATATCTTTTGATAGAGTGAACCGATTGCGATGAAATAAAAACTAATCACTGCTCCGAGTTCTACACCATATTTGAGTATAAAAAGCAACCGTATTGGTTTGGTACTTTTTACGTTGACCCTGTTCAAATCAATGATAAATGATAAATGATTTTATATTAAGTAGGTTTGTACAAACACTTTTACACGTCAGTCATATTTTTTATAAAACTAGATGAGGTCGGCCTTTCCTATCTGACTACTCTGAGAAGAAAGGCCGAAACAAACTCAGAGGTCACAGTCTCTTTTAAAGTCCAGACATCATAATCTTGGTCAGGTTATGTGAAGACCATGTAGATCGATGTCTGAGATGGTCTTTTGAGGAAAGAACCACACAGATTGAGAGGACCTGTCCAGTCAGTGCACGCATTTGTCAGAAATCGTGTAGCTCAACTCAAAACTTAAGGAGCTCAACAATTCGACGAACAATACCAAAGAAAGGACATTTGGGTAGGCCACATAAATTACTCAAACTGCCAGACCTAGACAAAAACTAACACAACAGAAAGAATAATAAAAATTAAAAAAAAGTGACCCACATTGTCTTCACATGCACAATAATTAAAATAATATAATACTTTACAAAGTAAGCAGATGTCATTGTTTAAATAAAATTCATTAATGTCAATGTGTACATAGAAAAAAAAAACATTTAAAATGTAAAAAAAATTGGAAGCAGCTCAATCCCAAGCCTTTTTGTCCTCAATATAATCTTAAACGGTATAAAAAGCTTTCTGGCACAACTTACGTTTAATGAATGATTTGAATTTATTAAGGCTTAGATCTTGAACGTGGCTTGGTAGTTTATTATAAAAGCGTATACATTGGCATCTGAACGAGCTACCTATTTTCTTGAGCCTTGTTGTAGGTACAACAAATTTGTGTTTGTTCCTAGTATTTATATTATGGACATCACTGTATTTTTTAAACAATTTTATATTTTTATGGGCATATAAAGATTTTCATAAGTATACTGAGAAGGCACAGTCATTACATTAATCTCTTTAAATTTGTCTCTGAGAGAGTGTCTCGGACTTAATTTATAAATTGATCGAACAGCTCGCTTCTGCAAAACAAAGATGGTCTGAATATCGGCGGCATTTCCCCACAATAAAATACCGTACGACATTACACTATGAAAATAGCTAAAGTACACTAAACGGGCAGTCTCTATATCAGTTAAATTACGAATTTTTCTAACCGCGTATGCTGCGGAACTTAGCTTTTTTGACAATTTATCTACATGTGGTCCCCACTGAAGCTTAGCATCCAAAGTTATGCCCAAGAATACTGTGCTGTCTACAGGATTCAATTCCTCGCCCCTTATCAACACATTAGTTTTCACCTGCCTAACGTGAGGTAGCGTAAACTTAATGCATTTGGTTTTTTTCTCGTTTAGAAGTAAATTATTGACATTGAACCAATGGACTACTTTCGAAATCGCGCTATTTACATCGTCAGTAACCAACTGCTGACGTTTAAGTTTAAACAAAAGTGAAGTGTCATCTGCAAACAACACTACATCATGATTATCCTTTATAAGGTACGGCAAGTCATTAATATAAATAAGAAACAAGAAAGGGCCAAGAATTGAACCCTGTGGGACTCCCATTGTTACTATAGATCCGGGTGATCTTTTTCCGAAAACGTCAACGCTCTGAATCCTTTTACTAAAGTATGAAGTAAGAAGATCCAGAGCAGAATTCCGGATCCCGTAGTGGCGGAGTTTCCTGATTAACGTTTCATGAAGAACGCAATCAAATGCCATGGACAAATCACAAAAGATGCCCAAGGCATCGCATTTATCTTCCCATGCATTATAAATATGTCCTAAAAGTTCAACACCGGCATCAGTAGTTGAACGACCCCTTGTAAAACCAAACTGTTTGCTATGTAATAATTTATGTTTATTAAAAAATCTTTGCATTTGATCTAAAATTAATTTCTCAAAAATTTTACTAAAGGTAGGTAGTACAGAAATAGGTCTATAATTAGTGGGGTCCGATGTACTACCTGATTTAAACAAAGGTATTATTTTACTATTTTTCATTAGGTCAGGAAACCCCCATTGTCAATACAGCTATTAAAGATAAGAGCTAGAGTAGGTGCTACAATGTCAATAATAGACTTAGCAACTTCTACAGAATTACCCCACAGATCTGCTGTCTTTTTTACATTTAAAGTGTGAAAGGTTTTAATTATATCTTTACAGGTAATAAATTCAAAATGAAATTCCGAATCGCAAGCATTAACATTTTCCTTAAGCAAAGACTCAACAACAGAAGGTGATGAGTTTAGGGATTTAGTAGTTGAAACGGGAATATCTGAAAAGAAATTTTCAAATGCCTCGGCGACTTGAGAGTCTGATTTTATTATGTTGTCATTAATAGACAGGCTGTAGTCAGTATTTCGGTTACTAGACCTTCCCGTTTCACTATTAATAATGTTCCAAGTCGTTTTAATTACATTACTGCTGTTTTTAATCTTTGAACCCAAATAACGTGACTTGGCCATATAGCAAACTTTTTTAAATAATTTTGAATAATTTCTAACATACAAATTAAATTCATCAGTTTTAACATAATTCCTTTCATCGCACAGTTCATAAAGCCGAGTTCTACTTTTATGAATACCAGTGGTAGCCCAATCACTGAACGATGCATTACTATTAACCGAGATAGTCTTGGGAATAAAGGTGGAGTCAAATTGTTTACAGTATATATTTAAAAAATTATCATATAGAATATGATTAGGATTATCATGAATCGACAAAACTGGTAATTTATTATTTAGTTTAACTTTAAAAGCCTCCAAGCGACTTGCAGTTTGGGGTTAACATTGATATCCTTTTTAGCCACTTTTTTGTTTTGGTCTTGAATAGTTATCCTTTGCCCGCAATGATCAGAATCTAGTAAATTTATAATTTCTTCGTGGCTTGGTATAATATCTGTATAAATATTGTCTAAGCATGTGGCACTAGTAGGGGTTATTCTTGTGGGCTCTAAAAATAGGTTTACAAGATTGTAGGACTGGAACAGACTCAAAATTTTACTATAAGTACCTGAGTTTTCTAATAAATTGATATTAAAATCACCACAAATGATAACGGACTTGTTTGAGTTACAAATCCTGTGTAACACTTCATCCATTACCTTTTCAAAGCAGTCATACAATCCTGAAGGGGGTCTGTACACACTTAATACAATAGAGTGCTCCAATTCTATACAGGCAATTTCAACTGTTCGCTCAACAGATAGGCTCACAATATCGGTACGGTCTTTAAATTTGAACTGGTTATTTACTAAAATCAATGAGCCACCATGTATACTGTATAGCATTTATTCTGCTGAACGAACTACCAACCTGGTGATTATTAAAATTGAACAAGAACTGGTGGCTTTTCAGCCAATGTTCTGTTATACAGAGAATATCAATACTATTAAAATTCATAAATAATTCTACTTCTAAATCTTTGTTCATAAAACCTTGAATATTTTGATGCACCAGGTTGATACTATTTACTGATTTAAAACTTTTTTTTGAATAATTCTGTACATTATAGCTAGAGGTTGCCTCTATTGTCTTAATTTCTAATTTAAATTATTAGCAGTCACTAATTGTAACCAAATTATTGACAGAACTATTTAAATTGTCATTGCATTGCTCAAAAGAAGCAAGTTGTTTAGCCAATTTTTTGGCTGTAATAGAAAAAAAAAATAAGATAGCGACACAGCTATCTGTCGTTTATAATAGTTAGAAAGATAGTACATAACAATGTTATATCTATCTTTTGTCAAATAGAAATTATTACTAACATAGTTGTTAATATCAACTAAATGGAACAAGATAATATTAAATGTCAAGTTATGCAATGTCATATTCAATTCAAATCTTAAGCTATTTTCTTCCTGTGGCAAACTGTTACTATAAGGGAATGTAAACAACACAATTTTTTTTAAACTAAGGTTGCTTAATGTTCTATGATACTGGAGTAGTTCTCCTTTGTTTACATTTCCCCTATTACCCATAAAAATTAATAAAGTTGTATCCGGGGTAAAGTTACATTTAATAATTTCTTTCATAATATCAAATAAAGAACAACCAGGCATACAGTAATTTATTATTGAGTGTCCCGGATATTCATCTGTCAACAAGTGACCTAAGTCCTTTCCAATCTCATCACAAAATAATACAATATCATGATTTACAATTTCTTTACACGGTACAATGGAACTATTAACAGAGGGAGTTGTCAAATCAACACAGGGATGGGGTAATGTGGTGTTGCATGCTGATAATGAAGGGTCTGGCGTAGGTACATTGGATGGTGTTTGACAGCATTCACAGCTGTTTGTTTGTGAGTTCACCAGCTCATTCATTGCCAACACATATTCCCTCATTAGATCTTCTGAGGTATTATATTTGTTAGTCATTGTTCTTAGTTTCTCATGTAGATGGTCAAGTTGAGATTGCAAATCCTGTGTGTCAGTGTTGTATTTCCTAGTACTTTGTAATAACCTAGAGCCTTTAGTTTCACAGTAAAAAAATATAAATGTTTACGGGCATAATTATATTTAACGCCATCGTATACTATGTCTTAAGCAGATAAATGATTTATTATCATTTCTATAACTTTACATATCTTGGGACCATAGGGTCCCGGTTCTTTAAAAGGCTTACGAGGGGCCAAAAGCGACTCGCAGAGGCCCCTTAGGCAATTTTAAATGAAATGAGGTACTTTCTGACAAGTATCCCTGTAGGGAGGGTACCCAATTACTAAAGCTATTACTGTAAATTAGATTACTATTATTTTGTTGAATAAAACATACTGAAAACAGTATTTTTCAAACTCATATAGCAGCGCAAGGATTGACCCTACAGATTTGGTCCCATAATGAAAGTGAACAGACCAACATATTCTAAGGGAATATAACTTTTTTATAGGGCTATACTTTAGCTCAAAATGAACGATATTCTTTAAAACAAAGTTTTCATAAGTTTACCATATATAGATTGTGTTCCAAGCCGTATCTCAATGACTCCTCCATTCTTCAAACAGAAGTGATATAACTCTTTTTCTTTCTGCCACAGTTCTGGAATCCGATGAAGAAAGAACATTTAAAACATGTCATTGTGTAGGTGCCACACTCAAAACTTTTAGCCGATCAAAACTATTTTAACAATTAACTTTTTTAAAAGGGTCACAAAGAAAACGTTTTATATTGACTTAAGATAATTTTTTTTAACTTGTTTAAAAGAAAACTGCGTTTTAACTCAATAGGTATAAGACACACCTTCCAATATATAAATAAAAGTAATAAAAAATTAAGCATGTAGTAATCAGTAAATTATATCCACAAAAAATTCTAAAATAAAAACTTTTTAACAAAATACTTAAATTGAAAAGCAAAAAATAATACTTAATTTAAAGTAAATCTAAGTAATTTTGAGTCGGCACCAAACAAGCAAATTAATTTAAATTAAGTTTTATTATAATCCTTGAAACGGATAATAGTGGCCATTATTTTCCGTTTTTATGATTATAATTTAACTAAACAATGTAAAACTGCCGTTTATAATAATATTAACGTATAACCTTGAAGAGCACAACTTACATGCTTATTCTCTGCATTATCATCTATACTTATAATAAATCTGTAGAGAGGTCAATTCTGTACATGATATATATTTTCAAAATAACTATCAGGGGGTAATAAGTGATCGATACTGATGCCAAAAATGCAATCAGTAAAATTTTTGTCTGTCTGTCTGTCTGTCTGTCTGTCTGTCTGTCTGTCTGTATGTTCCTTATAGAAACAAAAACTACTCGACGGATTTTAACGAAACTTGGTACAATTATTCTTCATACTCCTGGGGAGGTTATAGTATACTTTTCATCACGCTACAATGAATAGGAGCAGAGCAGTGAAAGGAAATGTTGGGAAAACGGGAGAAGTTGCTCCATTTTTTAAGCTTCCGTCGCGTGTGCAGCCTTAATGGTTAAAGCTACATAGAAATCATTTATGACGGAAATGTTCTACATAAAATTATCTAAAAAATATCCTACTACAGCATATGTCTATCTTTTATGGTTGACTCACAATAACACGTGTAACTCCCGATACCTTAGCAGTTCGGAGCTTTCTGATTATATTTGTTTACTCTTACGTTTATAATACTCTCACTCATCCCTAATTAAAAGAAGTTAATATTATTACCTATTCAATAAAAAAAGAATCATAGTAATCGGTATAGAAACACCAAACTTATACATGAAATACGCTAATAAGTCATTGCGCCGTCGCGCGTGAATACTGAATCATGCCATAAGGATTATTTTTGTGTAACGGTTGCCGCGCTCGACGCGGGTCGCGGCGGTAGGGTAAGGGAGGTCCGAGCGCGAGCTTCATTCAATATTTGGCTGTTGATGCGTTCAGAGCGTTCGACCTTATTGACAGACTATAATTGATATTAACAAACCGTGCTTATCAGCGCGACTTTTAGTCTTTAAATAGTTTATTTGAATTTATTTTGTTGTTTTTTATAAAATAGGTATTAGTTGTTGTGTTATTAGACCGACACAGAACCCAAAAATGTGATTAAAAAAAAATTCTGTCTGTCTGTCTGTTTGTTCAGGCATCACGCAAAAACTACCGGTTCGATTACGATGACACTTGGTATAATTATTCTTTAATATCCTGGGCACCACACTGGGTACTTTTTATCCCGGAAAAAAATATACAATAAAAAACAAACTTAATTTTGCGGTTCGATCCCTAGACCCGATTACTGTACCAACCGCAAATAATAAGTTTGTCGTAGTACACGACGAAGATAATAATAATAGGCGAGCGTTCGTTCATATTAGCATTCTATAAATTGTATGTTTTAACTGCTACTTGCAATTCCAAAACGTGCTTTTCAGTGCGACCTTTTTATTCCTTTTAGTTTTTACTAAGTACAGTTTAAGGTAGACTTATTTAGGTTTATTTTTATAAGTCGTTTTTATAAGTAAGTATAGATTTTAATTTTAAAGTATGGGTAGTAAGTATATTTGATAGTGTACGTAGTGACCGTAGGTTATTTTATAAAACTGTTAGGTAGGATTAGTCATTCGTATAGATATTAGTTTTTAGGGATTTTGCTTATTTATTGAGTTTAGATTAGTTCATCATCTGCCTCATCTGCCTAGCCTTTTCCCAACTATGTTGGGGTTGGCTTCCAGTCTAACCGGATGCAGCTGAATACCAGTATTTTACATGGAGCGACTGCCTATCTGACCTCCACAACCCAGTTACTGGGTAATACGATACCCCTTGGTAAGACTGGTTGTCAGACTTTCGGGCTTCTGACTACCCGTAACGACTGTCAAAGATCCACGAATGACAGCCGGGACCAACGGCTTAACGTGCTTTCCGAGGCACGGAGGGGTCTCCATATGTAAAGATGGTCACCCATCCACAGATGAACCGCGGCAAGCGTAGCTTAACCTGATCGATCGACCTGTGCGGCTGTTATTATTTAGCCACGTATCATCAGAAATAGGTTTATTTAGGTAGGTAGGTATTTTATTTTCTGTTATTGAGTTTTTTTTTTATTAGGTAGGTACTTAGGTTTACTTTTATAATCTAATATAAAATTCAAAGTCCTGTGATCCTGTCTGACTGATTATATCAATGCACAGCCTAAACCGCTGGTCATAGAGACATAAAATTTGGAGTGTGTTCTTTGTGAAGTGTATATAGGTATCCACTAAGAAAGGGTTTTTTGAAATTCCACTCCTAAGAGGGTGAAATTTCACGCGGACGAAGTCGCGGGCAGAAGCTAGTTCTAAAATAAAAGAAATAACCAAACAAACGATGAGGGCGCATCAATGCAAATTATTATTATGTATGTAAATTAATTATACTGAAACAGAGGCTAGCTTGCTGTAAAAAAAAATAATATATTCTTTCGTAAGCTTAAAACTTGTTCCATCTATAAATACAAGATTGCAACTATAATCTTCGTATTTCCTCGCTAGGTTCGCAAAATGTCTGACATAGTGCTGTTAGTGATATTTATTTGCGTAGTAATAGCTGCATGGTCGAGGTTGAGACAATATCCTAACGCGCCCCCTGAGTTTCCTGGAGGACTACCAATCATTGGACATTCATACATGGTCTTAGGGGATCGAAAACGTGAGTAAAAAATGTTTTATAGCACATCTATTCAAAAAGAGCTAGTGTGTTCTTCGTAAACAGGGACTAAAATAGCTCTTTAATCCCTAGGAACTAAAAGTGATTTGAATTTTGAATGGGGATATAGTAAAAGTTCCAATCACCAAAGATATCAATCACGAACATTGTATAAGTGATCAGCTTATAAGTTGTCTTTTTATTATAATGTTCAATCTCAAGTATGTACTTGCTCTCTACCCTTCAAATATGATGCGAACCAATCATGAGCTTTCCCGTGTATTCCTATTCCGTATATCTTATGTAACAGTATTTTAAATTGCACTTTGTAGTAGGCCTTAGCCATATCAAGTAGGTAGTATTCATAATGCGTATTATTTGTTATTTAAAATATTTAAAGCTTTTAAATATACATTCTAGCGTTGTAGATCTACTTTTGCGAAATCCGTTTTGGACATCATCGAATATCTTGTATTTTTTCACAAAAGGAATATGTACACTTTCGCACATTGCGTTTTCAAAGACTTTAGATGCTATGGGCAGAAGGGCAATAATAATGGTCTATAGTTATTCGGGTCTGTTTTAGCATTATCTTTATGAATAGGTTTTATTAGCGCTTTTACTTGGTTGACAGGGTAAAATGCCTTCTTTGAACGATTGGTTAATTAATTTATAAAATGATAGGGTAAGTTCGTCAGCGTATTGTCTGAAAAGAGTTAGTGGGAGTTTGTCGATGCCGTGAGTTTCTTTGTTTTATAAGATCTTGTTTACTTCGTAACCATAGATTGGGCTAATCGCTAATCAGTGTGGTTAATCACTAATGTTTCTCTGGGTACGGAACCATTCATTTCTGTTAGTGGAACAAACGCCCATGTTCCTTCCGTGTCTATTTTCGGCGGTTGACAGTTGAGTGGTTATGTAGTGTAGTTTTTACGCCGTAGTTACGGATTTTTTTTTAATTTTTCAATATTTTTTAAATATTTCGTAAGTACTGAATTGTTTTCTTTTAGGGTTAGTATTATTAACAGTCTTTTAATTTTACAGGATTGTTTTATACCGATGGTTAGCCAATAATTGTTAAGTTTTCTTTTTAATTTAAGTCTGTGTTCAAGGATACATTTTTCTAAGATATCTTGACAGATATCTTCACACACAGACAGAGCTGACACTGACGTGTGTGTTGGAACGACCAATAGTTCTCATCTACATTTTTTTCCGGCTTTATGATATTACGAGTATTCCAGTTTAGTGTATTTAGTTTATATTTGAATTTTTGTATGTTACTTTTAATGAATAGTCTTTTATTGACAAACCAAACTGATTGTTTCAAACAAAGGGTATCGTATTACCCAGTAACTGGGTTATAAAAATAAATAGGCAGTAAATAGGCAGTCGCTCCTTGTAAATTAATAGTGGTACTCAGATGCATCCGGTTAGACTGGAAGCCGACCCCAACATAGTTGGGAAAAGGCTAGGCAGATGATGATGATGATGTATGAATGTGCTACTTTGGTTGGAAAATCCCAGTTCTTCCACGATTGTATACATATTATTGTCGTTAAAGTTTGTGAATATCAAATCTAAACATGTTCACGTGGTTTGTAAAATACGCTTAGGTTCCTTTATATTTTGTAGGTACGAATTTATGCTCTAATATGAGATTGATCTATTGGGTTGTTTTTACGCTATTTTCTAAAATCTTTGTGTTAAAATCTCCACCTATTATGACGTTAGTTTTTTTTTATATTGTGTTTAATATAATAATAATATCCTTGGACATTTCACACAACGCCATATAGTCCCAAGCTAAGCAACCTAATGCTTGTGTTATGGTAACGAGATGGCTGATAAACTACTTATATACATTTTTTTTTTGTAAATACATACATATAATACATACTTGAGCGTTTGCAAAATATCTGTATTCGTTTTGTTTTTAACCTTAAAAAGTATGATCACGTCTCCAACTTTCGCAAGATACTCAAGTGGCTCCCCATTCGACTTCGCAGAAACTCTCGGATATTGTGTCTGCTGTTCAATCTCCTTCACAATCCTAAAACACCATCCTATCTGCGGGAGCGTTTTTCCTACGCCCGTCCTTCTGATGCACCTTGCAGGTCGCATCTTAAAAACCTTCTTAAGTCCCCTCCCCACTCCACCGACTTCTACTCCTACTCCTTCACAGTGCACGCGGTGCGGCTGTGGAATTCACTACCACCTGAAATTAGGGACTGCCAAACTGTTGCAGTTTTTAAGGGAAGAGTGAAAGAACACTATCTTTCCACTTTATCATAGTTGAGTGTGTATTTATTATCTTTTACGTTATAATTAACATTCTAATGATATTTATTTTAGAAGTATGTGTGTTTATTTGTATGTATGTAAGTATATTCTCATAATATTTGTCTACTTTATTAAGTGTATTGTTTTAAATTTTATGTACTTATTTTTTTTTTCTGTCTCCTATACTCTTTCACACGCTGTCTACATCTCTCTATTTACTATCCTATCGCAGGTATGCTGGAAGAGATTTCTTATGAAATAAGCATCACCTTTGTACCTATTTTTCTGTTCTGTTTTTTCTTGCCTGTTTGTGTCTTGTCTGTGTGTACATAAATGGTAAAATAAATAAATACATATTATAGATAAAACACCCAGACCCGGAACAAATACTTGTAGGTCGTACAAATATTTCTTCCGTGCGGGAATCGAACCCGCGACATGCTGCGCAGCAGTCAATCGCTCAACCACTGCGCGAACCGTGTCGTCACAACAATGCATTATTGTTTTAATTGGCTAATAAAAATGTCTTCCTATCTTCTATTCCAGTACATGATAACTATTAATATACATTTTTTGATTTGGTAGCTTACATGCACATACTTCTAAACAATATTCAATAGTCATATCTCCAATATCATAAAATTATATGTAATCCTCTAATAAGCAGTACTCAAAAGATAACCCAAGATACCCTAAGATACCCTTGAACACAATTATTCAAGGGGAACTAATCAACCTAAATGAAATGATAATCCTTCGCTTACGGAAAAACAATAAACCCATAATTGCGGAGCTACAAAATACCATTTAAATGGAAATTAACAAGGCGCTTACCAAAGTTAGAGAAGATATTGAAAGGAAAACAAACGCACTTTCTAAGAAAAACGGGCTAAGACGAGAAGATATAGAAACAATAAACATAAAAATAGAATACTTAACCAAAGAAAAGACTCGATAATACTAAAAACATCAAAACAAGTGATATGCACTGAGAGCTACAGCAAGAAAATCGTACCCACTTTACGGTTTTCTTGAATATTATGAGGAGCCAGATTATGATAAGCAATGTAGATAAATTGATCTTTGTTATGAAAAACTAAATATCGATTTTACAGGGTGTATTGAAGAAGCATATAGACTAAGCAGAAACCGTAATCAAAACCGGCCTATAGTAACTGAACTCATTAACAAAATAATGGCTAAATACATAATAGAAAATAGAAACTGTTTTCAAGGAACAAGATAGTTCATGTCTGAATTCTTAGATGAAAATGCAAGATTAGGAAGGAAGTAAATGCTTGTAGAAATGCTTAGAGCTAGGAAAAAGGGTTGTATGCTATAACACGAAACAATCAATTGTTTATAGAAGGTAAACAAATAGAGACACAGAAAGAGCGAATCAATACGTTTACTAACAATAAACAAGTACAAAACGAACAAAACAAAACTCAATACATAAATGAAGATAGCGACATTCGTAAATTTCGAAACTCCAGACCAACAATTTAAAATTATGTTTCACAATATTCAAAGCATTTATAACAAGCAACATCTTCTAGAAGCTTTCATCAATGATAAAGTCACCTACAAAGCAAAATGCATGTGCGAGACCTGGCTAACCAACTGCAGCATCGTATTGTCGTCACTCTCGAAGTGGTGGAGGTATCTGTATTAGCCCTAGTTGAAATATACTACACAAATCATTCGTAGCTTAGCTTCATCGCGTAGCGACCTCGCATGTCCATCACGCAAATCCAAGCTGCCGCATGCCGTTCCCATATATATTTGAAAAATATACATAATTTACCACAGTCTTGGTGCATTTTAAGCTGTTTCGAGACACTGCCATACCTAGGCTAGTTGCAATTTTTGACACAACATTTAGTTATTTGTTTACTTTTTATATGCCGTATATAATATTTTTATATATTTTATATACGCTAATTGTTATTTAAATCGAAATTCGACAGAGAACTAATTGTTTTTTGACGTGTAATGAATAAGCTTTGTGCTACTAATTACTAACTACTGCATTAAATTAAAAACTTTTTAACAAAAAATTAAAACGCCGAAAAAACTGAAAATCAAAAAATAATAAACCTTTTTTATTTAACCTTATTAAATAAGTTCTTGAACTAATGTAAGTATACCTAAGTAACTTTGAGTCGGCGCCAAAAAATAAATGAACAAAGATTGGTTCCACATTTTCGGTTTTTGACATGCAAAAATGCGGAACCAACGACACCGACGAGTTCTGAAATTAAAGTAATTTTTCACTTTTTTAGTGTATTTTTTTTGGTAGTCGGTTTTTTTTTAAGTTTTTTTCTTTTTAGTGATCTTTGTTCATTGATTGTTTGGCACCGAATCAAAATGACTTAGGTTACATTGGTTTAGGAACTTAGTTATTAAGGTTAAATAAAAAAGGTTTACCTACCTTTTATTTTTCGGTTTTTTTGCGGTTTAATTTTTTTGTTAAAAAGTTTTTATTTAATAATTTTTTGTGGCTATAATAAACTAATTACTCATACTCGTGAGTTTTTTCATACTCGTGGGTTGGTTTTTTTTTTTCAAATTTGAATGGCACCAACTTCTGGTATATGCTTTCCAATAAAAAAATAATTATCAAAATCGTACTACTCTGTAAATACCTATGCGTGGTCATACATAAAAAAATATATTTAGACTCGTCGATTTGAGAACCTCCTCCGTTTTTTCGTCGGTTAAAAAAATGGGGAATTAATTCAAAATCTAGGTTAAATGCGCTTTTAAATACACTATATGGCTTTTGTAGAAGATCATTTTGGTTAAGGTATGCAAAAATAGGCATTTGGTAATTTCTCCTTTGCCTTGCCTTAACCCCCTGAAAGATTCAAAGTCAGTCTGTGTGGCAATATAATACTGAGGAAGGCACCCACTGGACAACTGAGTTAAAGCTAAACTGTTTTTGTTTTTCAGATCTATGGAATCTTATACGAGAAGTCCAAAACTTCTCATTAAAAAAAGGTGGTGTTTGCGAGGCATGGTTCGCCCATCATTCGATTTACAGTAAGTCCTCTCATGTATCAAGTACACTCCGTTATTTCACAAAGCACGGAATCACCGCACCAGCAGTGTCTGCAGCCCCAAAAGCCATCAGTTTATATCCTTACGTTATTTATGTCGTAGTGCAAGTAAACGGTAACACGCTTGCCATGGTTTGTATCGAAAGTGTTGACAATTCCGCCTCTAACATCAGCCCCCGAGGCGTCTTCAAACTCTGTGGTTAAATCATACTTTAAGAAAAGAAAAAACGAATCACAATAATTTTTATTTAATTTATGTGTTTCTGTTTCAGTGGTAACCGATCCAGAAGACAGCCTAACAATAGCCAATTCATGTTTAAATAAATCATTTCTCTACGATTTTGCAAATGAATATTTAAATAACGGACTCATCACTGCAGAAGGTAATTACAATTACAAATTATGAACGACAATATTGATTAATTTTGTAAGCACGAAGACATCATTATCGAGCTATACTTTGTTTTTTTTTTATTTATGCAATATTAAAAAAAGACTCTTGCATCGCCTAAACACTGTTTAGAGTTTTAGACGGTAAACATAAAAGTCAGCGTAAATACCTACATATAGCTATTTCATAAATGTATGTAACGTTAACGTTTAGCGTTGGCTTTGACTCCATGAAATTAGGACCAAATAAGCACCTATGCAATGTTTTTTTGTTTCAGCGTCTATTTGGAAAGCTCACCGCAAATTATTAAACCCGGCGTTCAACCAGCAAGTGCTTAATACGTACGTTAGTGAAATGAACGTGCAAGCTCGAAAGTTTGTTTCACAATTAGCTTCGAAAGTGGGAAAAGGCCCGTTTGATGTGAGAAATTTCATCATAAACTATACATTGTCAACTGTAACTCGTAAGTATTATTGTGATAGTAACAGTTGTAAAGAGTATGAGCACTGAAGATGCTTAAGCAACACGCGTCTTTTGATAGCTACTGTGGAGAAAACTTGAGATGGCACCGTGTGGCGACTTTCGGAGCGACGACGGACAGACAAGAGACGCGCTTGACGCAAGTCGCGTTGCAAGTCACATCGCTCGAGCCTGTAAACGGGGCCTACCACTCGACTATCCGGGAAAAATAATATGTAGAAGTGGGATCACATTTAGTCATAATGAATGCTTGGTTTAAGAAAAATATGTACTCTCTTTTTCAGGGACTTCGCTAGGATTGAATACTCAAGATCAAACTACAATAGATACAGATTATGCAAATGGAATTGAAGACATATTTGCTTTATATTGTGAAAGAGTGCAAAAAGTGTGGTTGCATTTGTCGTATTTGTTCGACTGGAGTTCAATGAAGCGTAGACAAACTATAATATTGAAGAAACTGAAGAACATCATAGATCCAGTAATTATTATGTAGTTATTACTTTTGAGTTTTAGAAAAAGTTTGGCTTTGTTCCGCGCAATTTTTTTTTTATGTGTGTGACAGTCTCATTTTAAAACTGAATGAACTGAATTTTTAACTACCGAATGCGATAACCATTAAGTTGTACTAACTACGGAACCCAACTCAGCCATGGCTCGACACACACTTGGCCAGTTTAGTTTAGTAAAATTATTTGTTGTGATTAGTTTCATCTTCAGCTTTCTGCTGCTGTATGCTTCACACAAATGACTAGAGATGACATGACATAAGGTGATTCCTTTCAAAACATGTCACGTTCCTACATAGTTTATTATATTATTGTGGGGCCAACTTATAATCTTTGTACCATTTTATTTTAGATTATACATAAAAGAAAATTCGAGTTAAAGGCAAATAAATATCAGAATATGTATGACGAATCGACACCAGGTAAACAAATGAAATAATTTTATTTACTTACAAATAACAGATAAATAGAGGCGCATTGGGCCGGGAGACGTCCACTACTAGATGTTGGCCTCCCCATAGACTATAACGACTGCTCCTGTGCTTTCCGCATTTAGCATACCTATATCCGCGACTGTCTGCCTGACCACGGTTTAGTGTCGTAAGTAATAACTGGCATCACGTACTGGTTAACGTCTTTCGTTTTGGAACACTGCGGTATTTGGGACGTAAAGATTTTGCTTCTTGAACGATGTACAGCCGAGAAGGATTCTACGAATGTTGACACGGCCGACAAATACAGATCCAACTCAATATTCTTCCAACTAGACAATATCTTTCACTACAATTCCCACAAAAGTTGTTGCATTCAGAAGATGTTCAGTTACAATGGTTTAAAACTATACAAAACACATTATGTTTCAGGAAAATTCAAACCCTTACTAGATCAAATGCTGAATTTGGCTGAAGAACAAGATGTCTTTACAGACGATGACATCAGACAACATCTGGATACTTTAGTAGCCGCTGCTTACGACACAAGTTCTTCGGCTATGACATTTATTTTGTTAGTTATAGGGTCAGACGTAGATCTACAAGAACGAATTTTCAATGAGTAAGTAACATTCAAAATAAAATGTTTTTACTGTCTGACACGTACTTGCACAAAGTGTATAACGTTCCCACTGCTGGGACTCAGGCATCCTCTCTGTAAGCGGGAGTTGGCTGTAAACCAATATTCGGACCCAATGCGGGTCGGTACATGTCATATAAGTCTTCGAATTTTTTTATTCTAGGAAATTCCGTTTTTCTCACGATGTTTTCCTTCACTCTTTTGAGAGCAGTGGTGATGATTTAATAGTGTATAGTAGTGCAAGTTGGTGAACAGATATCTTCATACTTAGTAGGCTAAAACTAGTGATCACGAATGATGGTTTTTGTATTTATTACAGGTTACAAAATGTACTTGAACATATAGATAACGACGTTACTAAACAAGATCTACCAAAACTCGTGTTCTTGGAGGCCGTTATCAAAGAGACAATGAGACTGTATCCTGTCAGTCCTGTTGTCGGAAGAAAAATTGAAAAAGATATGAACCTGAGTATGTACCTCTACAACGTTAATCTTTAGACCTTCTTCAGTGTCATACTCATTTACTGTTACTGCTAGACAAAATTTTATTCTATTCTAGCTCGTTGAATCCATGGTTATTGTAGGCTACCGGTTTTTTGTTTTGTCCAGCTCATCCCGCACATTTAATTTTATATATTTTCAGAGAACTGCACGTTACGAGCTGGGAATTCATGCATGCTCGGGATATACGGTCTCCTCCGTCACCCCATGTGGGGCCCAGACGCGGATCAGTTCCGACCGGAGCGATGGCTAAACTCTGCTACCTTGCCGGATCATCCAAGCCTTAATGCCGCCTTCGGAATTGGCAAGCGGAACTGCATCGGTATACATACTCATATTAACTACTAGGAGATGTCCGAGTTGAGCTTCACTCACTTCTCATGTCTTGACGCGAAGAATGGACATTTAGTCAATTTACAACCAATTCTATCCAGTAGCATTGGCGTTAAACTCGAAATTAGAAGCAAACAAATATTCACCATTACCATTTATGATTCAATATTATTGTTGATAACCAGCAATCTGACTTATTGTTATTATTATGAATGAATGTTATTCAAACTGTCAACTAACTGAAATTATTCGCATTATTAAATCACTACTGCTATTCTTTAATAGTTGTATGAAATGGCTATAACCCGGCAAATTGACATAGGGTATCATAATTCTAAACAATTAATCTCCCTGACTTTACATCAATACCAAATAATATAGATTATAATAATAGTTTAGTATAATAAGAGAGCAGTGATGGCCCAGTGGAGAGCAGTGGTGGCCCAGTGGAGAGCTGTGGTGGCCCAGTGGTAACGGCCGCGACTTACGAGTTGAAGGTCGTCGGTTCGAACCCAGACAGGCGCTTTACTTTTTGTAAATTATTTCATCACCATTGCTCTCAAAACGGTGAAGGAAAACATCGTGAGGAAACCGGCATGTCCTAGAACCAAAAATTCGAAGACATGTGACATCTGCCAACCCGCACTGGGCCCGCGTGGTGGATTACTGCCCACTCCCTCTCACAGAGAGGAGGCCTGTGTCCCAGCAGTGGGAACATTATAGGCTAATTATGTATGTATGTATAATAATATTTAAACAAAATTTATAATTCCACAGGTAAAGCATTCAGCATGATGGTGATGAAGACAGCGTTGGCGCATATTTTACGGCGTTACCATGTTACTGGCGACATCAACAATGTAGTGTGTGAATATAATATCGCATTGAAACCGGTAGAAGGACATCACATTAGATTAACACTAAGGTCATAGATGTATTTTATTATGTAATGTTTACCAGTTAATGTTTTCTGGCTGAAAATTAGATGATAATGTAGCTACCATTTTTTTTTTGTGTAAGTTCATTTATCATTTCTTAATATATTTTGTTGGAATTTAATTTATCGTTCTTTAATTTACTGTATCAATAAACTGTGGAATCTAATTGTAATATAATTGTACAGCTCTAGCCGCACCAACAGAAAAATAAAGAACGATAGAACCTGCTATTATTACTTGACCTATCACCCGATTCCGGCTTGACGCGTCGATTTCTGGGACACCCTGTATAAATACAAGATTGCGATTATAATCTTCGCAGTTCGTCGCTAGGTTCGCAAAATGTCTGTTATAGGGCTGTTAGGGGTATTATTATGCGTAGTAATAGCAGCATGGTCGTGGTTGACACAGTGTTCCAACACGCCCCCTCAGTTTCCTGGAGCACTACCATTCATTGGACACTCACTGAAGGTCATTGGGGATCGAAAACGTGAGTAAAAAATGATTTTTTTTAACTGCTTCGTTTTGAATGCGTTGTCTCGAATGATGTGTACTGAATGATTGACTGTTGCGTCACGGGTAGTGGATTTCGTCATGGAAAAACTGGTTTGTAAAAACTGAAAGTCCATCTTGTTGTTTTAATCAGTAATATTCTGCCAGACCCGGATTCCCTACTTCCTAAAGCAGGGGGCGAGGCGTTGCACGTTGTCAAGTGATTCATAAATTATAATAACAGTTTTTCCCGCATAAACATAATGATTGTTAGCTCTTGTAACTAAGCTAGGGTTTTTTTTTTTTAATCTTTACTTACTATACCAAACTATAATATTATGGAAAATATTTAACTGCACGTCACACAATTTTTTGAACTTCAAACGACCTTTGGCCCGTTTTAACTATTGCCCTTGTTCTAAACTTTTAAGTAACTTTTAAAATTGTGTTATTTTTATTACGCGGTGCTATTAATCTCATTACACTTTCTAATTTTCAATAGATATTCAAATAAACTGGGTATGCTTCTTCTAAATTGTTTTTACTTCCTTATACCTAATCAGCCTTCTTAGATAATACCTAATTGCCAAATGGTCCACGGTTATATAGCGTGCCGCTTTAATGGCGGCATTAATTTAATACTCGTATACGGTTTCACGTTTTCGTTTTAGGAACATAACGTTAATATTTATTAACAATATTTTCAATTTTGTAAAATAGCATCTTGAAGCAACCTGTACTTAAGGCGACTACATGACCTAAAGCGCGGTCACAATCGGACTGCATATAAAAGAAAGAGAAGCGCGATGACACAACCCTGGTAATTTATTGCAAAATATGAAACAATCATCTATTTACAAACTATTTACAAACTACTTAATAATAAATATTCCATCACTGAATGCAGTTTGGCATTAGCTATGTAATGCTATATTTTTAATTATAATTAAAATTGTTAATGAAGGGATAAACTGCTTTTAAAGAAATTTCAGAGGTGTATTTGAAGATTTTTTTGATGCATTAATGTACGTATAATTGTGATTTGAGTTCCATCACTGTTTTAAAATAAGACTTGAAAATATTTTTTTTCGGTCTAAATTATTTACGGTTTAAGAGGTACACTGCTTTAAAAAACCAACTTTTTGACCATTCTCAAGAAACCTGCGCCTTATAGAACTGGAGCGCAGAGGTCATTTGCCGGGGTCACGGATCATAACATCGTATCAATTAAATGAAAACGAATAAAGTACAAAGAGTAGCCGAATTGAAGATACGAGTAAGAAAGAGAGCCGTATGTCGGCGAGCGGCTCAGGCGGTAGTTTTCAAATTACTAGCCAAAAGTCCGCCTTATTTAAGGCGGAGGTTTCTTGGATTTCCAAGAAACCTCCGCCTTAAATAAGGCGACTTGTTAGACTAGTGACCATTTGGTCAAAAAATTTGTTTTTAAAGCAGTGTATCTCTTAAACCGTAAATAATTTTGACAAAAAAAAAACACATATTTTCAAGTCTTCTTTTAAAACAGTGATGGAACTCAAATCATAATTAAACATACATTAATGCATCAAAAAAACTCTTACACCACGAGTATTTAATTCACCAAAAGTATTTAATTTTGAACAAAATTGCCCTTGCCATCATTTGATTTCAATGAATATCTTAGGAGATATCATGTGTTTAAAGTAACTCCGCAAGGCGGCCAGTCTTGAAGGTATAGGGTCGGGTTTCAATGATGTTATACTCGTATA
The DNA here is from genome assembly GCA_963669345.1 of Gortyna flavago. NCBI lineage: Eukaryota > Metazoa > Arthropoda > Insecta > Lepidoptera > Noctuidae > Gortyna > Gortyna flavago. Next base: position 6,298,662 of record OY770148.1, read on the forward strand.
TGGTATAAGTAATTAATAATCAAGTAATACTAATGGAATATCAAATATGTATATTTTAGTAGGTTTTTTCCTTAAGATGGAACAGGGCGTGCGATTCTCCATACAAATGTATTCCCCTTTTCTTCTTCCTGAATAATGCTTCTAGAGTTTTTTTTTTTTCTTAAAATCAAGGTCTGCTGTAAACACGTCCCTGTCGTATTCTTTTTTCAGCAACTAATTAGTAAAGAAAATATGATCCTCTAAAATAAAAAAAATCCCTATTTTTACGATTAGACGACTATCAGACAAATTAGAAAAGTTTTAAACATAAAAAAATTATAGGAACCTAAACATACTATTTCTTAAATTGTTAATGTAAAAAAAAAATACAGCTCACTTTTCGAGAAGCAAAAAGGGGAATACGAAACGAAAGATCATCGTCAGATTTTTTGTGATAACTTCGGTCTGAGCTGCAGCTGTCCCTATCACACACTACGGGGGCAGACTCTAGAGTCTGCACTATTTCCGTCGCTTTACCTAGGTAAAGCGACGGAAATAGTTTCTTCAAATACCTATTTTTCAAATTCCTCGCAGGGCTCGTCTTCTCTTAAATTAACGCGAGTGAAACAACGGGGCACAGCTATCAGAAGATATAAGATGACACCTTGAACCCGAACGATCTAATGTTTATTACGCAATGAATAATGGCCCCGGCCCGTCAATGTGTTTGTGTGAGCAAGACCTCTGCGAGTATACACGATAAAAGGGACATCGTAACCTCAGACCAAATAAATAAACCAAGACAGCACTGAGAATTATACAGTTAAGCATGCCAAAACTACACCTCCGCTCTATGATTCTCCGCTGTGTGTTCTGATTTTTCTCTATGCAAACTTCGGAGATAAGGGGAACGGTATTTTTTTACATTTTTTATCGAATGTCGAAAACTAAACGGCTTATAAAAAAATAAAAAGTGATTGAGAAAGTGCAAACTGCGCTCTTTCATATGATACCCCGCCACATGCCTTAGTATCCCCACTTCGAATTTAACAGACAAAATTTGTTGAAAAAAAATTTTTTATAAATTTATTTCTTTCTTATTTGCAAAATTAATCTAAATTTCCAGTTGATAGCATTAGTAGTTCTTGAGATATCCAGCTGTGATAGGCGGACAGACAGACAGACTGAGTCGCACCATAACGGTTCCTTTTTATCATTTTGGTACGGAAACCTAAAAACGGGGAGTTATTTTAAAATCTAGGTTGAATGTGCTTTTAAATGCAATAAGTATGTGTAGAACTCGTAGAACTGCAGATTATCGTTTTGAGTAGTGTATGCAAATAAATAAAATGTTGTATGTTCATGTTGCATTTGGTCATCCTGTCTTTTTGGTCACACCGCCTATAACTTACACTCTAAAAGATTGCTAATGAATTCAAAGTCTGTGTGGCAATATAATACTTAGGAAGGCACCCACTGGACAACTGAGTTAAAACTAAACTGTTTTTATTTTTCAGATCTATGGAATTTTATACGAGGAATGGAAATGTTCTCATTACAAAAAGGTGGTGTTTGCGAGATATGGTTCGCCCATCATTCGATTTACGGTAAGTCCTCACATTTATCAAAGGCGGTAGGTACTAATAAAATTCGTGGCGCCGCGCCGGCTGCGCCGAAAGAGCATTAATGCTCGGTTCCTATAAGCAAAAACGAATCGTTTTGCTTACCAATGGATGGATGGATTTTTGATTGCCAAACTGGGCATATAATATAGATTTGTAAACTAATTTTACCTGTGATAGCTACTTCCAAAAGGGAGGGTCTACTATGCAAAGCTATGTGGTCATTGCTTCATTATTAGTAAAGATAAAAGAGTTTTAATTTTAACCAATAATTGTCCGTAAATTATAGGAATCGGCCATAAAGCGCACATTTTCGCCTCCAAAGCCGTCAGTTTCTATTCGTTATTTGTGTCGTAGTGAGGCTTGGTTTCTATCAACAATGTTTATCAACATTTTTTTTTGCTGCTTGCTGCAGCCACCGAGGCGTCTCCGTGCTATGTCGTAAAAACATACTTCTAGAAAAAATATACAAGTACTTTAATTTAAGTATGTATTTCTGTTTCAGTTGTAACCGATCCAGAAGACAGCCTAACAGTAGCTAATTCATGTTTCAATAAACCATTTGTTTACGATTTTGCAAAGGAATATTTAAAGAATGGACTCATCACAGCAGAAGGTAAATGAAACAAACTAATTATTAAAAATTATTCTCGACAACATTGATTCATTATACGCACGACGTTATAATTATCGAGCTATAGGTACTTTGTTTATTTTACAACTTATTCAAACTTTAAAAAAATACTTGCATAGTCTAAACACTGTTTAGATTTAAACGGTAAACATAAAAGTCAAAACACCTTCATATTTCCAAAATGTATGTAACGAGAACTTTTAGCGTTGGCTTTGACTCCATGAATAAGGACCAAATATTAAGCACCTATGCAATGTTTTTGTTTCAGCGTCTATTTGGAAAGCTCACCGCAAATTATTACATCCGGCGTTCAACCAACAAGTGCTTAATACATACATTAATGAAATGAACGTGCAAGCTCGAAGGCTTGTTTCACAATTAGCTTCGAAAGTGGGAAAAGGCCCGTTTGATGTGAGAAAGTTCATCATAAACTATACATTGTCAACTGTAACTCGTAAGTATTATTGCGATAGTAACAGTGATCGTAAGGAGCATGGGTACTGAAGATAAAGGCTAACCCTGCGGCCACGAGCTACACGCGCCTTGCGACAGGTACTGTGAAGAAAACATAATTATGAGTCACGGCCGTGAGGCGACTTTCGGAGCGACGGCGACGGACAGACACAAGAGACCTAAGTCGCTTTGTAAGTCACATCGCTCGAGCCGATAAACGGGGCCTACCACTCGACTATCCAAAGCCAATATGTAGACGTGGAATCACATTTTGTCAAGATGATGGCTTGGTTTATAATATAATAATAATAATAATATCCTTGGACTTTTCACACAACGCCATTTAGTCCCAAGCTAAGCAACCTAATGCTTGTGTTATGGTAACGAGATGGCTGATAAACTACTTATATACATTTTTTTTTTGTGAATACATACATATTTTAGATTAAACACCCAGACCCGGAACAAATACTTGTAGGTCGTACAAATATTTGTTCCGTGCGGGAATCGAACCCGCGACATACTGCGCAGCAGTCAATCGCTCAACCACTGCGCCAACCGTGTCGTCAAAAATATGTATTTTCTTTTGCAGGGACTTCGCTGGGATTGAACACTCAAGATCAAACTACAATAGATACAGATTATGCAGATGCAATTGAAGATTTATTTACTTTATATTGTGATAGGTTTCAAAAAGTGTGGTTGCATTTGTCGTATTTATTCGACTGGAGTTCAATGAAGCGTAGACAAACTATACTATTGAAGAAACTGAAGAACATCATAGATCCAGTAATTATTATGTAGTTGTTACTTTTGAAAAAGTTTGGCATTGTAGAGCATCAGCTTTTTTTAAATGTGTGACATTTTTAACTACCGGATGCGATAACCATTAAGTTGTACTAACTACGGACCCCAACTCAGCCATGGTACCACTCACACTTGGCCGGTTTTGTTTAATATAATTATTTGTTGTGATTATTTTCATCTTCAGCTTTCTGCAGCTGCTGTATGCTACACACAAATGACCAGAGATTTAGATTCCTTTCAAAATATGTCACGTTCCTGCATAACATAATAGTTTATTATATTATTGTGTAGCCAACTTGTAATTTTTATACTATTAATTATTTTAGATTATACATAAAAGAAAATCCGAGTTAAAGGCAAATAAATATCCGAATATGTATGATGAATCGACACCAGGTAAGCAAATTATTTTTTTCATTTTTATTTACTTACCTTCCATTCTCAACGACTACTGGTAAGCTTAACCATAAACCACAGCTGGATGTAGGCCTCAGCATGGCCTGGTCCCGTGCTTTTCACATTTATCGTATATCTGCAACCGTCATCAGGTCATCAGCGGGGTCACAATAGCAATGGCTTTCACGTTGACAGTTCAACAACATTCATTGCGTTATTTACCTAGTTAAGAAGACCAATTTTTCGAACGTATGAAGCAATGGATTAACAATATCCTTCAAAATTATTTAGACTGAGATTCATAGTGTGTGACGCAAATAAGGTGCTGGCCACGCTGTGTCTATGGTACGCAATCTCCCAGTGTTTTCGGCCCCATCGAACGTCCATTCTACGAGAAGTGCCTCGCCCACTGCCAATTAAGTGTTCACCTTGGTCATCACCACCACCGTCATCACCGTCGATCAAGATGTCGATTTAATCACACAGATAATCTCTGAGCCCTCTCTATTGATTTGGGTGAATTTTGTTATCAGGCTCATTGTGAGTGACCACGTTTTAGGGCCGTAAGTAATAACTGGCAACAAGCACTGGCCAACGTCTTTCGTTTTGAGACACTGGTATTTAGTACGTATAGGTCAGTAGTCCACGTTTCGGCTCCGTAAGACGATGTAGGCTGATGATGAAATACTCCTTCCAGAACGCTGTCTAGCGGAGTCGGATTCGACGAATGTTAACACGGCCGACAAATATATATCTCGACTCCAACTTCGGCTCTTCCAACTTGACAATTCCTTTCACTACAATTTCGATGAAAGTTGTTGCATTCAGGATCTGTAAAGTTACAATGGCTTAAAACTATACAGAACACATTATGTTTCAGGCAAATTCAAACCATTACTAGATCAAATGCTAAATTTGGCTGAAGAACAAGATGTCTTTACAGACGATGACATCAGACAACACCTGGATACTTTAGTATCCGCTGCTTACGACACAAGTTCTTCGGCTATGACATTTATTTTGTTAGTGATAGGGTCAGACCTAGATCTACAACAACGAATTTTTAATGAGTAAGTAACTTTTAAAATACAATATTTGTACGATCTGACACGTACACGCACAAACTCTACAATGTTTCCACCGCTGAGACTCAGGCATCCTATCTATGAGCGAGAGTGGGCTGTAAACCACAACGCGGGCCCAAAAGAACGTCTCTTTCTAGGGTGTAGGGGATTCAAAAGGAAATTGAATTTTTATATGATCCCCTAGGGGATCGTAGTGGAACATTGAGTGCTATGTAGTCCCCTGGGGGACTGGTCTAGGGGATTTTAGTGGAACGAGTGCACAGTTATTGAACACAGTTGGTGTACAGATATCTTCATACTTACTTGGCTTAAAAATGGCGACCACGAATGACGGTTTTTGAATTCATTACAGGATACAAGATGTACTTGAACATAAAGATATGGACTTTACTAAACAAGATCTACCAAAACTCGTGTTCTTGGAGGCCGTGATCAAAGAGTCAATGAGACTGTATCCTGCCGTTCCACTTATCGGAAGAAAAGTTGAAAAAGATATGAACTTGAGTATGTACCTTCACCACGTTATTCTTTAGACCTTCTTCAGCGTGACACTCATTTACTGTTACTGATAGCCTGCATCATCCTACTGCTGCAAAAAAGCGTTTCAACGTGACTTCTAGCAGAATATTCTATTCTATCTCGTTCGATCCAGGGTTAATGTAGGCCCATGGTTGTTAATTCTGTCCAGCTCGTCTTGCCATTTTCTAAGAGATCTGCCTCCTTCTGGCTTTTTCAGGGCTCTACATAGTGGATATTTTGGCCCAAATACACAATTAATTTTGTATATTTTCAGAGAACTACACGTTGCGAGCTGGGAATACATGCATGTTAGGGGTATATGGTCTCCTTCGTCACCCCATGTGGGGCCCAGACGCGGATCAGTTCCGACCGGAGCGATGGCTAAACTCTGCTACCTTGCCGGATCATCCAAGTCTTAATGCCGCCTTTGGAATTGGCAAGCGGAACTGCATCGGTATGCATACTCATATTAACTACTAGGAGATGTCCGAGTTGAGCTACACTCACTTCTCATGTCTTGACAATAAGAATGGACATTTAGTCAATTTACAACCAATTATATCCAGTAGCATTGGCGTTAAACTCGAAATTAGAAGCAAACAAAAATATTCACCATTACCATTTATGATTCAATATTATTGTTGATAACCAGCAATCTGACTTATTGTTATTATTATGAATGAATGTTATTCAAACTGTCAACTAACTTAAATTATCCGAATAATAAAATCACAACTGCTATTCTTTGACAGTTGTATGAAATTACTATAACCCGGCAAATTGACATAGGGTACCAATATTCTGAACAATTAATGTGCCTGACTTTACATCTATACCAAATAATATAGATTATAATCTGATACTTACACACAATTTATAATTCCACAGGTAAATCATACAGCATGATGGTGCAGAAGATAGCGTTGGCGCATATTCTACGGCGATACCATGTAACTGGCGACATCAACAATGTAGTGTGTGAATTTGATATCGTATTGAAACCAGTAGAAGGACATCACATTAGCTTAACACTAAGGTCATAGATGTGTATTATTATGGTGGCCAATGTTTACCTACCAGTAAAAGTTTTCTGACTGAAAATTAGATGATAATGTAGATAATTCAACAGCAGGGGCGCTACCAATTTTTTTTGTAGTATAATTTATCATTTATTTAATTTTTAACCGACTTCATAATTGTATTGTATCAATAAAGTGTGGCAGCTAATTGCAGAGTTGGCAAAAATTTTGTTTGATTGACGATTACTTAAAAACTAAAACTTGCGAAATTAGTTTCAAGTTAAGATTGATGATTGAATTATTTTTAGTCGTGTAAAATGAATCGATTGAATTTGTTTTAGTCTTCAATGTTGATTAAGTATACTTCTTTTTCTCTAATTAGGTAAAAATAATCGATTAGTAAATTAAAGTAATATCATATAGGTACCCCCTTTTTTTTTTTTTTTTTTTAAGGATGGGAAATCATCCAATGACCCCTCCCGCTCTGGGTGGAGCGGAAGGGAGTGTCAGACTCTTACTGACTAAAACCCATCCGTGTTCCTTCCTTAGCCCTTTATGTTCCGGGGCAGCGGTAACCCTTTCGGACAATCCCGCTGCCCCGGCAGGCTTCGGCCCTAACGGGCCCCTCCATGTCTGCTGACATCTCTTTGAGGCGCGCGTGGAACACATACGCGCCGTCCGGCACGGGCCTGGTCCTGATCGGACGGCGAGCTACCCATTACTCGCCGTCCGCAGGCCCGCGCCTACGGTGGCCGGGAGTCGTCACGCGGCTCCCGACGCCCGGAGCGTCTACCGCGGCGGCTGGGACGGGCGGCCCTCTCGGCTCTCTCCCTCTCCCATCCCGCCACCTCCTTCGCTAGCATGACTGCTTCGCAGAAGGAGGTGACTGCCTCCCACTCCCTCTCGCCCCGGACCATGGCTTGGACCAGGGCCGGGCGCGAGAGGTCGCCGCCGCTGCCGATCGCCTCTACGAGGACACGGCGGTGCTCTGCCCAAGCGGGACAGACCTCCACCGTGTGCACCACCGTGTCCTCTGGGCGATCCTCGCAGTGGTGACACCCGGGCGTTTCCTCCCGCCTGATTATGTGCAGGAACCTCCCGAAACATCCGTGTCCGGTGAGGACCTGCGTCAGGCGGTAGGTGAGGGCGCCGTGACGCCTCTCTAACCACTCCTCAAAGAGGGGCCTTACCGCCGCTATCGCGGCGTGCCCATAGGTACCCCCTTAGGTACTAATAAACGTATTATATCAGATGAATAGTTACACACCGATTTCTATCTTTCAGTCGTCAGTAATTTGACTTTCGAAAGAAGAAGACAAAGCGTTGTGTAATTATACAGACGCTATACAACGTTTATTAGTAAGGGGGATAGTGTGGAAACATGCACACAAATAGGGGTCTATTTAATCAATCTAATACTTTATCTTCGTTGGTGTTAACTTTTTCTATTATTCCATTTTTAATAGGATGTCATCCTGTTTGATTAAACAGGATGATTTTCTCTGTACATAATATCGATTTTTATAATCTGGTGGCACAGTAATGCCCCCGCCAAGACGAGCCAAGCTAAGCGCAAGGGCACTACCTACCTTTTCTCGAAGCGCTTCGTCGTTTTTTTGTGGGTTTGGATTATACCAGATAAACAAAATTCTCGGGATATGATGTCAATAGTGGACTTATTAAACATACAAAGTTTCAATTGCATAGCTCATACTTTAGATTTTATTGATATCTAAAAAACGCCGATTTCGTCACTGACTCACTCACTAATCATCAAAATTATTAGGGTACTTCGCGAAGGATATGTAAGCTAAGTACTAGTACACAAACAACAACAAAATTCTAGAACTTTTTACCCCCCAACCCTTAAACTAGGGGATGGAAGCTTGTATGAGACTTCCGCAAATTTTGATGCTAGAGGTCTGAAAATTGATATAGGGACTCCTTGTTATAAATAATAAAATACATATTTCAGGATTTTTAGTAATTCACCCCCCATACTTTAGATTACATTACATACTTTTTAGGGGATGGAAGTTTGTATGGGTTTTCCCATACATTCCCTAATGTAAAAAAATTATGATTTACTGTTTATGATTCACTGTCGTAAGTTTTTTTAATTACATTATCTTTACTACGCAATTTAAATTCTTTTTATTTCCTCATAGTATGATATTCATCCTTTCTTTAATCTTTGCTCGTTTACAGGTCCATACCTAGCGTATCCTGTTAAACCTATAAGCCAAATTTTAGTCTGACTAGCGCTAGGAATTCATATATTATTTTTATATTATTCATATATTTTTCTAGTAATAGTTTTATTTCCAGATCAACAATATTGTGACTAATTAAAATTAGTGATGTTCAAATCCGCTTTAAACTAAAATCGTGTTATAGACTATAAACTATATTTTTCTAGCGCGCTGTTTTATACGCTATCATTATAACACGTTATTACAAAACTTGGCCGCAGTCTGAACGCGGAGACATTATCATTTTATCTGGCAACACGCTAGTTATCTCGCAACGCGCTGTACACGAAAGAATATAATAATATCTCATGAAGCGTTATAGATCAATGTACTTTCCTTCATACTTTCCAGGCTTAGGACTGTCTATAATAAAATTGATTAAATTTTATTATAAAAGTTTTGTGAGACAATTATTATTTATTATAGGCGTATTTACTAAAACTTATTTACAAATCACTATCCACAGTTTCACTTTGTCACACAGTAACATCCTACCTAATTACAATTATTAAAAACGAACACACAATATTTACAATAGCTCGACGAATATGTACGAAACATGAGAATTATTATATTTACAATTACTGTACTGTAGTACTTATATGTTGCACAGCAACAAAATTATTATTTAGAAAAAAACGTGCGAGGGCCGTGTTTGTTTACAAAACAACGCGTACGTAATAACAGGTACCGCGATCCAACCGGCCGACTGCCGCCCGAGTTCACACGACTTCGCCCGAGTGCCCCGACGCGCTGTGACGCTGTGAGTGAGACTAGTGAGACTATAAAAGTTATAAAACTATAATGCTATCCCGCTCTAGCCTCGCTGTGTACGTTTAGAATATGAGACGCCTAGTTTGTTGAGACGTTATATTTCTAGCGCGTAGTCAGAGTCGGGACAACAAACGCTAGATGCTATAAATAAATAGCGTGCTATTTTTTGACGCTATACGTTTTATTAACCACCACTAATTAAAATGCAACAGAAGAAACCTAATATCGTAACGTTTATAAATATTATGTATACCTTTATAAAAGACTGTTGAATTTAGTGACCAAAGTTTAAGCATTTATTATTAAGCTTCGAACTTCTTAAAAATAAAAGAATTGATTACAAAACTGCATTTATTTTATAAAGCAAGAACTAAACTTTAAAATGTTCCCGCTAGAAATACATAAAGTTGACTGAATGTGTCAAGTATTTTTAAAGTATTCGCCTCAATGTCAAAGGCGTATGTGTTATCTTTCTAGGGTTAAGGACGCGTTTACGAATTGACGCGCTTCAATTTTAGGTATTGAGTCTTACTACTACACGTGCACGGCTCACACACACAGCGACATGCGCGAAGCGGCGAAATTATGAGTAAACTGACACGACTTGATACTTGAGAATATTTTTATTTCATTTTTAGGCATGTATTTTTTTAAGCTTACTATGCGTTGTTGTCAAAAAGTTTGTACCGTGAAATGTTCATAAAAGTAGATACTATTTACTTACTTGATTGGTAAGCAAGTACATGAAAAAGTACCTATGTATTAACAATTTGCGCGACAAGCTTTTTGAAACATATAATTTAAAAAAAGCTTATTTATATTCGTTTTATCTAGTATTTTTAACCGACTTCAAAAAAGGAGGAGGTTCTCAATTCGGATGCTTATACATATATTTTTTTAATGTAAGGGTGTTAGGTTAGATAACTCCGTCATAATAATATATAGACGGACTTGCAAAAATCTTTTTTGTTCGAAAGAGGTTTAACTTTATTCCGAAATAGACCATTCCGGAATAAAGTGATGAAGAGTGATGAAGAGTTTCGGAGACAGACAACCGAAGGCTTCAATAAATGCCAGCAAATCAACCGCGATTGCTGCTATCGCATATGTATGCATTGTTTACGCAATCACACAATATAACATCACGCCTGTACCCTCTAAAGGGGTACGCAGATGTGTTAAGTATACCACGGTACACCCTCATTTCTGTCAAAGTTGTTATTGGAGTACCTCTAATCTTGCAAGTAAATTCGGGCATAACTTTTTGTTTATGAATTGATTTAATAATTAACCGACTTCAAATAAGGAGTATTTCTTTTTATGTATGTTCGGGCATAGCTCCGTCATATCTATATAGACGGATTTGCAAATTCTCTCAAACAAAAGTTTATGAATTGATTTAATAATTAACCGACTTCAAAAAAGAAGGAGTAATTATTTTTTATGTATGTTCGGGCATAGCTCCGTCATATCTCTATAGACGGATTTGCAAATTCTCTCATTTTTTAATGGATAAGGTATTTATTTATTTATTTAATACTTCAAGCACAAAAATGTACAGAGGCGGACTTAATGCCATAGGCATTTTCTACCAGTCAACCTTTGGGTGATGCAGAGACAAACAATGGTAGGTGCAATAATGAAAATTGAGGAATAAATATTAGGTATGCCTCAGGATAAGGTATACCTTTATAAGGTATAGCTTTATGAATTTTGCTTAAAGTAATTTAAATTTGTGTTGGGCAGGTACAAATAAAAAATGAAAAATAAAAATTGTTGTCCAAAAAAAAAAACAACGGATTTCAAAAAAAAACACTACAAAGTAAAAAATAACTTTTTGGAAGGTGCACCTTCAGGTCACTCCATCAAATCCGGAGGTAAGGTCTCAACATAACTAACAAAACGAGCCCAAACTCAGCACACCTAGCTCTACTCGTCTATTAATTCCAGTAGCAGTCTTCGAAGTACACCTTCAGGTCACTTCATCAAGTCCGGGTGTAAGGTCTCAACATAACTAACAAAACGAGCCCAAACTCGGCACATCTTCCTCTACTCGTCTATTAGTTCCAGTAGCAGTCTTCGAAATGCACCTGCAGGTCACTTCATCAAGTCCGGAGGTAAGGTCTCAACATAACTAACAAAACGAGCCCAAACTCGGCACACCTAGCTCAGCTCGTCTATTAGTTCCAGTAGCAGTCTTCGAAGTACTCCTGCAGGTCACTTCATCAAGTCCGGAGGTAAGGTCTCAACATAACTAACAAAACGAGCCCAAACTCGGCACACCTAGCTCTTCTCGTCTATTAGTTCCAGTAGCAGTCTTCCAAGTACACCTGCAGGTCACTCCATCTAGTCCGGAGGTAAGGTCTCAACATAACTAACAAAACGAGCCCAAACTCGGCACACCTAGCTCAGCTCGTCTATTAGTTCCAGTAGCAGTCTTCCAAGTACACCTGCAGGTCACTTCATCAAGTCCGGAGGTAAGGTCTCAACATAACTAACAAAACGAGCCCAAACTCGGCATACCTAGCTCTTCTCGTCTATTAGTTCCAGTAGCAGTCTTCGAAGTACACCTGCAGGTCACTTCCTCAATTCCGAAGGTAAGGTCTCAACATAACTAACAATACGAGCCCAAACTCGGCACATTTAGCTCAGCTCGTCTTTTAGTTCCAGCAGCAGTCTTCGAAGTACACCTTCAGGTGACTCCATCATGACCGAAACGAAATATGAATAATCCCTACTTACTTCTAAAAAAAATAATATAAGACTGTGAATAAAATCTTTCATACGATAGTCATACAGAATGCGTGAAGTATCAAGTTTGGTATGTCAAATATTTTCTATCCGTACAGCGATCTTTTTCAGCACAAGCTGCTGCTTACAACCGACACAGAGTCCACCCACGACGGCGGCTGAGCGCAGACCAAAGAGTACTTTGTATATACGGAAATAGAGAGCCATCTTGCGCGATTTGAACGATAACATTAAAAAAGCGCCCTCTGCGATTAAAATACTAAACTACATCCGTGTCAGTATTATAATCGCGCGACCTAGATCCATTCATGGTCCAACTGTTTACTATAACAGAGATAGTAAAATTATACCGATATAAGTATTCAAAATCTGTTTACTACAACATATTTAGATATTATTTAAATTACTCACCCCCTTACTAATAAACGTATTATATCAGACGAATAGTTACACACCGATTTCTCTCTTTCAGTCGTCAGTAATTTGATTTTCGACAGAAGACAAAGCGTTGTGTAACTATACAGACGATACACAATGTTTATTAGTAAGGGGGATTTAGGTACAACGAACGATCACAGCAGACAACGAACGATCACAGCATTCACAGCAGAACGACATCAAAACAACAACAGCCATTTTTGTTTATTACTTGCCAGTGCTGCCAGGGCATATATTTAAATATCTCTAAATTCTTACCAAAGTATGTAAGATCTTTTTATTTCAAAATTTTTTTCAGCAAAAATGACTTAACATCATGGACACGTATGTTTATATTTAATTTATTCTAACGAACCCTATATTTACAATAAACACTCTTTGCTTATCTCCAATAATAGAACTAATCAAACTTCTATGTAGCAAATAATGAATTAATTATGGCAACACATTCTTAACAGTACTACTAATATTATACCATTTATTTAGTGAGAACATTGTAAGCCTTAGTGTAGTATTATATTTTGAATATTTTTTATTTTCCTGTATTATACGCCACACTAACGCCTCTGATTTTACAATACTAAACTAACAGATTATTATACTACGAAATTGTAAAGCTAATAACCAGCTAGAAATATATCTTTTGTACATGTCATCTGTAATAAGTTGGGTTATCACAATGCTGTTGCAGGGTTTCTACGAGTAAGATTGTAAGGCATGGCGCAGACTAATATTTCATTACAAATTTTTGTGTAATAAAGCAAGACAGTGACCAGTAAAATAACCCTTAATACAGTGCATTAAGATTCACATGTTACAGCTAAATATGTGAAAAAATAGACTCGATTTTTATTTTTTTTCTGAGCCATTTGGTAACATTTTGATAGTTCTTTATACAATCATTTTGAGTTGAACATGTCTGCTTACATAAAATATTTTTAAATACATAAATTTATGTTAATAAATAGAAGAAAAATGTACCTAAAGTCATTACGATATCGTCAATTTTGTGTGAAGAGGCAACGGAAATAATTTTTTACAATATTATAAACCAAGATATTCGAATAAAAATTTTGCTATATTTGAAGATGAAGGAGCAATCTATCTGTGGTAATTATTAGTTAGATTTGGTTTCGTATCATTTTCCCGTAAAATGTACCGAAAAACTGCTTATTTTTGTTAGATTCGTAAACGCCTCCTTAACGGGGCACCGAGCTTTTTATACACAAAAACATGTTTTTAAAACGGTTGTTTGAAGTAGTAAACAATTAAATTAAAATCTAAGGAATTAAATTGGTATTATTGGGTCCACAAGCCACAACCTAGAGTATTATACATCCAAATCCGTTCTGTAATTTTTGCATGATTGAGTAACAAACATCCAAACATTTTCACAAACTTTCTAATATTAGTACGATATTATCTGTGCAACAACCAAAGCCTTGATATTCTCTTTCGTATAAAATTGCATCTCATCAAAAAATCGTAAGGAAGAACGATTTTATAAAAGTACTAGCTTCTGCCCGCGGCTTCGCCCGCGTGGATATCGGAAATTATCCCACGGGACAGTACCGATGAAGTAGCCCATGTCCTTCCCTAGGATGCTATCTATCTCCTTGCCAAATTTTGTCGAAATCCGTCCAGTGGTTTAGGTGTGAAAAGGTAACATACAGGAAGAGGTACTTTCGATATGGCTCACTATTTTGAGCTTCCACATAAAAGGTAGATAATTATGCTGTCGCGGACATTTATTTAGAACTGTTTAAGAAAAACAGTCCCACGATACATTATATTAGTGTAACAACAGCGCATCTGCGGGATTCAGCCCTAGTAAAGGTTTCTGTGGCTCTATGGGACGCCATGTAAGTCGCCTGCTGCTGACGTCGAGCTTGTGACTGTTCTGGTGTCTCCGCAGCCCGTTGTGACACCAGATACTCAGCACGCTATTGATGCCGATCTTGGGACTGTTCCTATGTTTATGCAGCCTGTTGAGACACCAGATACTCAGCATGCTATTGATGCCGATCTTGGGACTGTTCTGGTGTTTCTGCAGCCCGTTGAGACACCAGATACTCAGCATGCCGTTGACGTCTAGGTTGACACTGTTCTGAAGTTTCAGCAGCTCGTTGAAATGCCAGATACTCAGCGTGTTGTTGACGATAATCTTGGAACTGTTCTGGTGTCTGTCTCAGTAGCTCTGTGTGCGCCTCATGCACCGCCTGCTCAAACCTTCGCAGCTCAGTTTGTTGAGACGTCTAGTTAAGTTTAGCTATTTTTATAGCTCGAGCTTTATTAGAGCTTTATGAAATATATATTAGACTTACGCTTTTGAGTCATTATTGTAAGTACTACTTAAAAAATCACAAAATCCGTAGTAATTTTAAAACTAACTAAAACAATTCCATTAGCTAATTATGAGGAAAACGAATCTATGTTCTTCCTACTTACAACACAACCTAAACCTAAAACTATACGTTAATCTTAAGAGTCCTATTACAAATCGTAAATGTTCGCTTAGCGCGAACGCGCGCTTGTGTTCGTTTGCAATACACGAAGTTACGTTAGTGTGCGTTGGGAGTACAACTATAGTCCGCGAAACAATTTTGATACCAGTCTGAGTAGGATGATAGTTTTTTTTATTAATCCAGAGTCTGAACTGAACACTACTAGACAGGTAATCAGGGGTGAGTATAAATCAAAACACTCAAAAAGAGTCCACAAATTAAAAATGTACCTAATTATAAAGTTTGAGAAAAAAAAATACAAAAAGATCTCTCGTAATGGCATTTAACGTGTTTTTTTTTCCTTTGAACAGAACAGAACTGGAAAGCATACATTTTTCTGATGCTGTAGAAGCCTCTTGGTTCAAAAAAAAAAACGTAAGTAGTTACTGGTCATAAATCGAATGCATTAATCAACTAGTAATTATTAAAATCTTCATGAATTACGTCACATAATCCCGACATAGAATACAGAAGACACACTCCTTTATAGTCATTTTTAGAAAAGAAAAAAATATACCTACACAAAATGTTCACAATCAGAACGTAGAACAGGAGGCCTACCATGATCTATTTAAAAACGATTCAAATGCAAGACATTTCAGTTTAGGTTCTTAAACAGCATCGCTCACAGTCGAACTTGACAACCAATACGCTCAGCGGCATTTGGATCGTTGAAAGTGAATGAGCGTTAATAGCTCGTGGTAGGTATCCAGATGGCACGGCCTAAATTGAATCGTTAAACTGACATCATGGTACGAATTAGAAGAACAGTTCAGTTTAGGTCCTAAAGTGGATCGCGTTAAGAGCTCGTGGTAGGTATCCAGTAGGCATTTCTTATAACTACTTCTTTTGTAATTTTTTATAGCGTTACTAAATAATTACAAATATCATTAAAACAAAACCTTTTTTTACGAAAATCTTTTCTATTACGTAAATAAATTACGATATTTTTGACCTTGAGCATAGAGTGGGCCCGGCTAGGTAATATACGGGTAGCTAGGTACCTACTTTAGCTGATCTAGAGTAGACGATTCTTTCACTGTTGGTTCTACTATCATATTTTTACTTTCTGTAGATGTTTCAGAATTATTATGGTTATGTGTCCTGGAAAAGAAAATACTGATTTATGTTTGTTTTAGTATAAAATGTATATTTTAGGTAGGAACTTAAGGTTTGTTTGTGGTTTAGTTTGTTCTGTAATACGGTTTAAATTAATAACATCGTGTTTGCATCTACCTTTTTAGTGACATTTTAACTTGTAATGCTGTCTGTAAGCGGGCATAATTGTGTCTCTTCCTTTTTTTATGCAGGCGTATAGTGGTGTTTTCCGACCCTTACCTACCATAAATAAAAGATAAAAATTAAAGTCTAATATGTACGTATGTACTAATATTGATTACCTTTAAGACGCACTCGTACTAAAACTTTTTTATAAAAATAAAAAAACAACAGATTCCAAAAAAAAAAAATTTATGTTTCACTTTTAAGTTGTACCTATCTACCCCACACAAATTCATATAACACTACTTGCTATATAAATATCAGTGACAGGAAGCTATTGAACACATCTGCCTACCCCTTTAAAGGGTACAGGCGTGATGTTATGTTGTGTGATTGCGTAAACAATGAATACATATGCGATAGCAGGAATCGCGGTTGATTTGCTGGAATTTATTGAAGAGTTACCTTGTCTGTCTACGTAACTCATGATCAGATCTGTACAAAATTTAAATGGGACTATTTCGGAATACACTTTTTCGAACAAAAAAAAATCATGCAAATCCGTCTAAATATAACGGAGTTATGCCCGAACATACATTTAAAAAAAAAAATACATAAACATCCGAATTAAGAACCTCCTCCTTTTTAGAAGTCTGTTAAAAAATAATACATTTAATATTATGATGTGAAAAAAAATCTTATTGGATCAAATTATTTCGATCGGCGTACACGAGTCGATAATAATAGCGATCTCCGGACGATTGCGCGCGAAAATTTCATGTACAGGTCCTACCTCGATAAGCGCTCGCGCGAGACTGAGGAGCGCGCTTTTTTTTTTTTTTTTTTTTAACTATGGCATCTCGCAGTTCATCCTTTATGAGGATGGCTACTGCTTAACCGGACTTTCCTGTGGATGCCTCGAATTAAGGCCTCCAGCCAGGGCATACAATAACTTAAAAACTAAGCGACAGCGCTAAGGGTAACCCCCTGCGGGGTTCGGACCTCGGCTCAGGGCGTCGCTGGAAGAGGACAGCAAGGGACAGGCTGGATCGGTATTATTATTGGTGTTTAGGGGCGAATTTAAAACTACAGGCTCAGCTGCGCGGGCTGGCTCGAGCAAGGGTCGGGGGGGGCACGGTGATGGTGCGGGGCGTCGCGACGGCCCTCGGCGGCGAGGACGGAAGGACGGATGTCTGAGCTTGTTTTTGTGTTGTCGACTGAGAGTACTCGTGGCCTTACTGCTCTCCTGGAGGAGGGTAGTGGCGTCGTCGGGGATGGTGAGGGTATGCCTTGGTCGGCGAATCCTACTTATGCGGGAGGGAGTGTATCGGGAGGCCGCCGCAATCAGGGGATTGGGGTGCTTTATGGCAGAGTCAAAGAAGCGCTTGGAAAGGCGTTTCATGAACTGCTGGATGGTGGGGAGTCTGAGATCTAGATGCAGATTCACATTTCGGACATAGAAGGGGGCTCCCGTGACCTTTCGGAGGAAACGGTTCTGGAGGGTTTGCATTTTATGCAGAAATCGCGGCTTGGCGTGTGCGAAGACTACGCAAGCATAGGTCATGATGGGACGGATGACCGCGGTGTAGAGGCGCAATTTGCACTTGAGTGACAATTTGCTGCGGGCAGTTATCATGGAGTGGAGCCTACCGAGAGCGAAAGAGGCGCGCGAACGCGCCGTCTTTATGTGCTCGTTGAAGGTGAGGTTGTGGTCTAGGATGACACCTAAGTATTTGGCTCGCTTTCCCCAGGGGATCGGCTTGCCATACATAGAGATCGGGCGCGGGAGGGGTGAGGAGCGCGCTGAATCGACATAGAATATATAGTACTTTAATTTTATTTATTGTAATTTTTTCTTATAATATTGACAAACGAAAACTAATAAAACGTATTCATTATAGATCGAAGTTTTATATCATATTAGTTTATTTGATAAAATTGTGTTTATTTGGAATATAATGGACGCTGAATCAAGACATTTATGGCTTAAATTAGGCTTTCTTTTCGATTTTTTTAGTGAAAACTCAAGGAATTTAAAGAAATTCTAGAATTCCAATAAACAAGTAAAACATTCAACTTATTTTTTAGTAATTTTAGCTTTTATAAGAATTGAATGTAACAATGTGAATTTGAGCGTCAAAGTTCCATCGCCGACGGTTTTTCTTGCAAACGGAGTTCGTAAAATATTTATAGTAAATTACACGAAAAGAAAAATTAAAATGTGTAACTCCAACTTACAAGAAAGAGAATGTTACTATCGTTATTCATAATCAAAAAATTTAAATATGTTACTGCTGCTGAAAATTACAGCGTCAAAAATCATGAATTTGCGTAAAAAATGTAATAGGACTCTTAAACTAACAAAAAAATAACAATTGTAATAATCTAAGTAATGAAATGTGATTTGATTTGATTTGATATTTCTTTTTAAAATATCATCTGCCTAGCCTTTTCCCAACTATGTTGGGGTCGGCTTCCAGTCTAATCGGATGCAGCTGATTACCAGTATTTTATGTAGGACGACTGCCTATCTGACCTCCACAATCCAGTTACTGGGTAATACGATACCCCTTGGTGAGACTGGTTGTCAGACTTTTAGGGGTTCCGACGACCCGTAGCGACTGTAGAAGAAAATATCCACGAATGGCAGCTGGGACCAACATCTTAACGTGCTTTCCGAGGCACGGACGGGTCTCGGTAAGTAAAGATGGTCATCCATCCACAAACCAACCTGACCGATCGACCTGTGCGGCTGTTATTATTTAGCTACGGGCCCCTCGGGCCCTTCTTAAAATATACTACCTAAGAATTATAATTATGCCTACTCATTCATTTCATTTTGGCAGTTCAACAACATTCAATGCGTTATTTATTTACGTTGTTGAGCAGACAAATTTTTCGAACATATACAGGTAAAGCAATGGATTAGCGATATCCTTCAAAATGATTCAGATTGAGATTGATACTGTGATAGGTACGCAATACGTATTATAAAAGTGCTCTGTGTCTCACGCGTCTGCCTGCCCGCGTTCGGGACCGCCGCGCCGTCGCGCCGATAATTCCTATGGCGCTCTACCTCAGGTCAATCTTATCGTGATAACTTTAAAGAATTTGTCCAAATTGCTTGGTGTAAAAGACATAGATTATCTACATTACATACCGAAAGCGATAAATGTATTAATTTTCATAAGAATTAACTAAGTACTCTAAAATGTGCATTGTAAAAAAAGTATCCGATTTAAATGTATTTATGGATCACTATTTTGGATATAATGGCCTCCACATAAAAGGTAGATATATGCTGTTGCGGACTTTTATTTAGAACTATTTAAGACAAACAGTCCCACCATACATAATTTTCGTGTAGCTGTAACGGTTCAGGCAGCGCACGCCAAGATAGCTCTCAGAGGGCAGGAATTTTTCCGACTTACTTGATACTTATATTATGGCAAAAAAAAAACACAAAATCTTTATAAATTGTAGCCTGTGTGTTATTCTGATGTGTAAGCTATATTACTGTGAAGTTTCATCGAAATCCGTTCAGTAGTTTTTGCGTGAAAGAGTAACAAACATCCTTACAAACTTTCGCGTTTATAATATTAATTAATAGGAAATTAATAGGATAATAGGATAGTATAGATAGTAGGATAGTAGGATTAGTAGGATAGTCGGATATTAGTAGGATAGTAGGATTAGTAGGATTATTAGGATAGTAGGATAGTAGGATAGTAGGATAGTAGGATAGTAGGAAGTAGGAAGTAGGATATAATATAATATCAGTATGCAGTAATGCTGTAGCTCATTCAAGCTCACATCGCTGATTATCAATGAAAATAATATTTTGGTTTTATTTATTTATTAAAACTTTATGCACAAGTAAAAGAAATACTGTACAAAGGCGGACTTAATGCCTGAGGCATTTTCTACCAGTCAACCTTAGGGTGATGCAGAGACAAAACATGGCAGGTGCAACATACGAGAAAGATAGCTAGGAAATGACTATAAAATAAAAGAATAAATACTAATACATAGATAGAAACATACATACATACATACATATAACAAAATGAACTGCGAGGAGAAAACAATTATCGGTAGAGGAGAAAACGAATCCAGCAAATCAGCGCTGGGATGTTACGGCTAACTTTTGACGGATATGTTCACGTGCCTTCACTTTAAAAGATAACCGACTGGTTGCTGTCCTGATGTTCAGAGGAAGCGCATTCCAAAGAAAGACCGCCTGGACAAAGAAAGAAGAATGAATGAAGCCTGAACGGTGAGAAGGACATCGTAGAAGACGATTGTTAGTGGAACGAAGATTTTTTCGCATGGGCAGAGCATAAATATTGAACTTGCGAAGTTAAGTAAGAATAAGCTGTGGGTTTGTCGAGAAGAGAGAACAACGTAGACAAAGCCCTCAACTCTCTGCGCTGGCGAATGGGTAACCATTTTAAAATCAGCCGATGCTCGGATACATGGTCATACTTACGAGAGGGGCCCGTGGCTAAAGAATAACAGCCGCACAGGTCGATCGATCAGGTTAAGCTACGCTTGCCGCGGTTGGTCTGTGGATGGGTGACCATCTCTACATATCGAGACCATGCCGTGCCTCGGAAAGCACGTTAAGCCTTGGTCCCGGCTGTCATTTGTGGATCTTTGACAGTCGTTACGGGTAGTCAGAAGCCCGAAAGCCTGACAACCAGTCTTACCAAGGGGTTTCGTATTACCCAGTAACTGGGTTGTGGAGGTCAGATAGGCAGTCGCTCCTTGTAAAATACTGGTATTCAGCTGCATCCGGTTAGACTGGAAGCCGACCCCAACATAGTTGGGAAAAGGCTAGGCAGATGATGACTTACGAAGATTGAAAACGAATCGAATGCAGTTATTGAGAAGACGGTCAAGTTTATTGAGGAGATCTGCATTCAGGTCATAGTAACACACATCACCATAGTCAATTATGGGAAATATTAGGGACTGTACAAGCATTGCCTTTATGTGTGAAGGGAGAAGGTTTTTTAACCGATAGAGCGACCGCAACGTTCCGGTGACTTTCTGACTTACAGTCGTGACCTGCTTTCGCCAGTCAAGACAAGTGTCGACATGCAAACCAAGATTCTTAACATCTGAGCTAAACGGGATGGGTGAGTTGTCGAAGATTACTGGTGGCACAGTTAAGCCATTCAGCTTCCTCATACTGTAGGGGCTGCCAACTATGATAGCCTGACACTTGCTGGGATTAACCGCCACTCCGAAACGATCAGACCAGTTTTTGACGATTTCTAAATCCCGGTTTAGCTCGTCGATCGCATCCTGTATATTGTCTACACCTGCCCGGCAGTAAAGCTGTAAGTCGTCAGCATAAAGATGATACGCAGTCCGAAGCTCAGTGGTAATGAGATTAATAAAAATGGAGAATAAAAGAGGAGATAATATACCGACTTGAGGGACGCCAGCAGCAAGATTACACCAATTCGACGAAGAGTCACCAGCATAAACAGACTGCTGACGTCCACGAAAATAAGAGAAAAACCATTCCAATACCTCTGGAGAAACCTTAAGATAGGAAAGGATGGATAAAAGGACTTCGTGACTGACGGTATTAAAAGCATTGGAAAAGTCAATTAACACTAAGACTGTGACTTTAGTGTCTTCCATTCCCCGTCTTATATCGTTGGTCACTTTAAGGAGAGCTGTAACGGTACTGTGCCCGGGCCTGAAACCAGATTGAAATGGACTGATGTGCCGTTCTCCCGCTTCATTCACCACAACTCCCTCTGTGGTGAATGAAGCGGGAGAATTGTTTGTGAACACTGGCCCCGAGCACCTTAGATAGGAAGGGAAGGATGGAAATTGGCCGAAAGTGACTAGGAAGAGAGGGATTGGGAATCTTAGGCAGGGGCCGAACAAGGGCCTTACGCCATAGGGAAGGGAAAACACCGGTATAAAGTGAAAAGTTTATGATATGTGAGATTGCAGGGAGGAATTGATCAAGAGCCGTCACGATCATATGGCGGCTGATATTATCGCAAACCACGGCTTTGGATTTAATGGAGAGGATAATCTTTTTGATCTCTCCCGGCTCGATTGGGGTGAAGACAAAGGGGTTAATGTTGTTTGATAAATAGGTATCTATTAATACTATATAAATATTAAAAATTTAAAATATACGAGTAGACACGTCCACGAGTGCAAGTTGCTACGTCGAATGCACAAATAAAAACATAACCGCGGATGACTTGTTGTTACATACCTACCTAACGGAAACTGGTTGGACTGAGCTCGTGGAGGGCGGCGAGGCACGCTCCTCTCTGAATCCGGATTATTTTTCGAATAGTATCGTTGCCACAGTTCAAGGAAACTCAGAGCACAGAGTAAAGCGCTCGGCTTTTGACTTAACTCGCTGACTGCTCCGTTAGTCTAGTGGTCGCAAGAGCTACTGCTGAGCATGAAGCCCTGGGTTTGATACTCAGGTCGGGAAAGTGTTATCGGGTTTTGTCACCAGGTAAATCTCAGTAGCAGCCGATAGTCTGATTTTGTATCCGGTTGCCGCTGGAGCGAGCCTGTTGCCATTGCCATCCATTTGTCCATTGTAATAGGGATATTGGTAGGGGTAATGGCGAAATGTGGATGTATTGTACACCTCTGCCTAACCCTCCAAAGATTACAGGCATGATGATGTTATGTTATATGTGTCTACTACAAATAACATTCAAATTATCCTTGAAAATACCTACAAATGCCCAGTCACTAAATCTATCAACTCAGCCTATCGAAAAGTTTGTCCTCCCCAAAGAGCCACACCCCCCGATTACTTTCCGCATCCAGTCTCTCATAGTCGTCCCAACAACTACGCAACCAGACAAGCACGATAAGTTATGATTTATGATTTTAAGTGTTGCATTATGACACTTGTTGCTCGAAAATTATCGCACGAGAACGTACTACCTGGATGAAAAGATCCACCTAACCTCTGGGTTAGGTGGATCTTTTCATCCAGGTAGTACGTTCTCGTGCGATAATTTCCCTGTCCGTTTATTATATATATATATTATTATATTATATATATTATTTTATTTTATTTGTCCGTCCTGTCTGTTTATTTTCCTTTTCCCTGTCCTAACCCAGTTCAATGTTTAGCGTTCCACCGTTACTTTAGGCGTAATATAAAAATTTTTTAAAAACTAAAACCTGACTACTGAAAAGGATGAAACAAGAAAGTACCTTCCCGTGGTCGCATGCCGCTGTGCTAACATATTATAAGCTATGGTAGCATGGGACCACGGGAAGGTACTCTCTTGTTTCATCCTTTTCAGTAGTCGGGTTTTAGTTTTTATACTTATTTTTTGTTTAATTATGTTGGGGCTTATTTCAGTAATATTTATATTTTTGAAATGTGCTAATTAAGCCCTTTCATATGATACCCAAAACGGCATGTTTTTTTTATGACAAGTAGTTCTGAAGTTATGAGGGAACAGATGAACATACATACATACATACCGATCGTAATCATAACCCTCCTTCATACCTGTCAAAATCATAACCCTCCTTTTTGCTTCGCCGTAGTCGGGTAAAAAGGTAACAGTCTGCAGAGTTACTTTTGCATTCATGCAATTAGTAGGGAAGTATAATTATAACTAGTTATAATACCCTTTTATTTCACACCAATTAAAAGAAAAACACATGAACTAATCTGTAGGTCATTACGATAATAACGTTTTTTTATTTCAAGAATAAAGATTTTACAATGCGTTAGCGATCATGGAGCATAAATAGAAGTAAGCAGAGGACATGCGCGCAGATCGTCGCTAGATTCGCAAAATGTCTGTACTAGTGCTGTTAATTGTATTATTATGTATAGTGATAGCTGCGTGGTCGTGGATGAAGCCTCATCCCTGTTCACCCCCTATTTTACCTGGGGCGCTACCATTCATTGGACATTCGCATAAAATCGTTGGTGACCGAAAACGTAAGTCTAAACAGTAGCCCTAAAATTATCAGTTTTTACTATAGTAATGGTTATCGTATTTTTAATGTAAGTGGATT
Organism: Gortyna flavago; assembly: GCA_963669345.1. Lineage (NCBI taxonomy): Eukaryota > Metazoa > Arthropoda > Insecta > Lepidoptera > Noctuidae > Gortyna > Gortyna flavago. The sequence goes on from OY770148.1 coordinate 6,323,159, forward strand.
TTAAATTATTATGTTATAATAATACGCTTTTATAATAAACTTCCAAACCACGTTTAAGCCTTAATAAATTCAAATCATTCATTAAACGTAAGTTTTGCCAGAAAGTCTTTTATACCGTTAAGATTATATTGAGAAGGCTTGGGATTGAGCCGATTCCAATATTTACATATAATATTTAATGTTTTTTTATATACTCATTGACATTATCGAATTTTATATTTACAATGACATTTGCTTACTTTGTAAAGTACCTATTATATTATTTTAATTATTCTGAATGGGAATACGAGTACCTACCTACTATATGGGTAATTTTATTATTTTGCTCTCTGTTCTGTTAGTTTTTGTCATGGTTGGTGTCAGTTTGAGTAATTTATGTGGCCTACCCAAATGCCCTTTCTTTGGTATTGTTCGTCGAATCGTTGAGTTCCTTAAGTTTTGAGTTGAGCTGCACGATTTCTGACAAATGCGTCCACTGACTGGACAGGTCCATTCAATCTGTATGGTTCTTTCCTCAAAAGACCATCTCAGAGATCGATCAACATGGTCTTCACATGATCTGACCAAGATTATGTCTGAACCTTAAAATATACTGTGACCTCCGAGTTTGTTTCGGCCTTTCTTCTCAGACTAGTCAGACAGGAAGCGCCGAACACATCTAGTTTTTACACGTCAATCATTTATTTTCTAATAACAGTCAGAATTCGAAACATCCTTTTCACCAACAAGTATTCTTTAAAATTGTAACAATTGAATAATAATTTATTTTACCACCACTACTTACTGCTTTCAAAACGGTGTTGGAAAACATTCGTGAGGAAGCCGCGGCATGTCTTAGAAAATATTCTAATAGAAATGATATCAACCACCCCGCACTACTTACTCGACAATATTAAAGTGAAACTCCATAAATATTTGCTATATATTTCAGATCTATGGGATTTTATACGAGGATTCCAGCTATACTCTCTGAAAAAAGGTGGTATTTGTGAATTCTGGTTTGGTCCTCATTCATTTTATGGTGAGTGTGGAAATGTTACAAGAGAGGTTAAAGAACCTCTAAGGAAAGGTTAAGTAAAGACTTAAACAAACAAAAGGCAACAAACACAAAAAAAAATCGTGACTGTAGGTTATTTTATTATGTTTCAGTGATAACCGACCCGGAAGACAGCCTAACACTATCCAATACATGTTTGAGTAAACCATATTTTTACGATTTTGCAAAAGAATTTATAAATAATGGACTTATTACAGCAGAAGGTAAGTCTGACGAAAAAAATATAAATGGAAAGTGGGAAACAGTCATTGTGAAAAACAAGTCTTGCCATTCAATAAGTCAAACTAGAACTTATTGAATGGCAACACCTGCATCACGGAAAAAAATCCGTTTTTATGTTACCAATTTTTTTAAGGTTAACAAAATAAGGCACTATGTTTCTCCAAAAATTTAACCATTGCGTTTACGAAGTGTTTTGTTCCAGCGTCAATTTGGAAAAATCATCGCAAATTATTAAATCCAGCGTTCAACCAACAAGTGCTTAATACATACGTTAATGAAATGAACGTGCAAGCTCGAAGGCTTGTTTCACAATTAGCTTCGAAAGTGGGAAAAGGCCCGTTTGATGTGAGAAAGTACTTAATCAACTATACACTGTTAACTGTTACTCGTAAGTATTAAGATCTAGTTAAGCTATTTGTGAAATATGGGTACCATTATAGTTTACGTGAAGAAACACAAAGATATTGTCCCGTGAGAAACTGGATTCACCAATGCAGCCCCAACTAGACTAGGTATATCTACAAAAGAACGAACGTCGTTTGAGTTTTTGAGTGGAGACCGGGAGGCGATTAACGTAAAGAAAGTATACGCATAACCATAATCAACCTATAATGTTCCCACTGCTGGGACACAGGGCTCTTCTGTGAGAGGGAAAGGCCGTAATCGTCAAGAAATATGTTCCATTTTGTATGGTAGTCGGTGGAACCTCCTGTTCCTCCTCAATCAGATGGACCTTAACAGGGTTGTAAGTCTGGATAAACAAGACTGAGAGCCGGGTTCTCAATTGTGAGATGCTTACGTCCAACATTGGAGATCGATAATAGCGTAAGACAGAAAAAACGATTCAGCAACTCAAGGATTGGGTGCCAGCATTCTTTAAAAGCGTACACAAACAGTGGTTTCAGTCACCGGCAACTTGCTCGCTATTTCAAAATCTCACGTCCATACACAGATTTTGACATCGCTAGCGACAAATCGGCTGTAAAAACATTCGTTATTCCTCTGACGGGAACATTCATACGATATTTGACAAATAAATGGTAGTTTAGTGAGTAGTGTAGTTGAGTTTGAGTTTGAGTTTGATGGAAAATTTTGAAAAAATTTTGGTATGTAGTTGGCGTGGTTAACGGAATAAATTGCAATTCTACTTTAACTATATTCTCTGTTGTAGGTACTTTTCTAAGATTAAATACTGAAGATCAAGTTGAAATTGATACAGACTATGCAGAAGCAATTGAAGATTTACTAGCTTTATATTGTGATAGAATGCAAAAAGTGTGGTTGCATTTGTCGTATTTTTTCAAATGGAGTGCATTGAAACGTAGAGAAAATCAACTTATGGACAAACTGAAGAACATCATTAATCCTGTAGGTTTTTTACTTCCCTATGTAACAATTTTCTTTTTCTTTCTTATGAAGTGAATATTGTTGTTGCTCACTAGTTTCCTTGATTTATTATTTCAGATAATACATAATAGGAAATCCGAGTTGAAAGCAAATAAAGATCAGAATATTTACAATGACTCAAAATCAGGTAGATACATGCTAACATAAATTTCGAATTTCTTCTCAAACCATTAACCATAAGGTTTGCGGTTTACATGACAATAGATATAGAAATAATACTTTTTATAGATTCGAGTCCCCTACACCGAACACGTCAAAAAAAACTACAGACTATAAATAAAATATCGATTTTTAGGCAAATTCAAACCAGTTTTAGATCAAATGCTGCAGTTAGCTAAAAAACAAGATGCCTTCACAGACGATGACATCAGAGAACACCTTGATACTTTAATAACAGCTTCTTACGACACAACTTCTTCAGCTATGACATTTATTTTGTTAGTAATTGGAAAGTACCAAAATGTGCAAGGACAAATCTTTAACGAGTAAGTAACATTCACATTTGTATGTGACATTAGTCTCACGATTTGGAACTCTTTGGAATAATGGATGAGTACAGACACCAGTAGGCCAATTCTCGTAATTTAAAACGTTCAAAATCTAGTCGCAGTCTCATCTCAGCGACAAACAAATGTCAAAAACTTGTCAAAATGTACTGAAATATGAGGTATTTTTGACAGATTGAGACTGAGATCAGACTGTGAACGTTCTTAAAATTACCAGAATTGACCCTCAGTTTGGCTAGAAACAGTTTATGCGAATATTATACAAAATGGCGACTATGAATCTACGAACGGTACGATACTCGGACCGAAGAGGCGGTTCAGTAGTCCAAAGCTGAGCAGATGTTGTCGATGTCGACCTACAGTTAGAGATATCTTACGGCTGACAAGATGATGATTTTTGAGTATATTATTACAGAATAAATAAAGTACTTGAAAATAAAGATGAAGATTTTACTAAACAAAACCTGCAAAAACTCGTGTACTTGGAGGCGGTGATCAAAGAGTCAATGAGACTGTATCCTGCCGTCCCATTTATTGGAAGAAAAGTTGACGTAGATGTTAACCTAAGTATGTTTTTACATAATAATAACGTCCTCAGTTTTAATACCGCCTTGACTTAGAAATACGTTTAATATTGACTGACCAAGATTTTGTCTGGATTTTAAAAGAGATTGTGACCTCTGAATTTGTTTCGGCCTTTCTTTTCAGAATATTCAGATATCAAACGCCAACATCATCTAGTTTAAAAAAAAATTATTGACGTGTAAAAGTGGTTTGCACAAACACTTTTACTTAAAATAAATAATTTATCATTTTATTTCGGAATTTTTAGAGACCTGCAGGTTGCGAGCTGGTAGTTCATGTGCCATAGGGGTGTACGGTCTCCTCCGTCACCCCATGTGGGGCGCAGACGTAGAGCAGTTCAGACCTGAGCGATGGCTGGACCCTGCCACCTTGCCAGACCACCCAAGCCTTTATGCCGCTTTCGGTGTTGGCAAGCGAAACTGCATTGGTACTGAGTTTGTGATTTTAAGAGCAGGTATCAACCAAAATAGCCTAACTTCAATATGATTTTTCATGAAATTGATGAGACTTAGGTATAAAATAAAAATAACACGAATAACTACATGATATTTCCAAACTTATTGTGGCACAGAAAGACAAAATAGTAAAATTTTCTCTAATAAAAAACATCGAAGTCACCTCCAATTTTCACGACTTTTCGATTTGTACTTAATATGCTTATGACTACTAGAATGAAAATTTGATGATTAATTTATTAATATAAAGCGATTTAGATTGTGGAAGCATTTTTTTTTATTACTTTTATTTGTGGTTTTATTACGACGATAAGCTTATAGCACTTACGACGTTCTTAGTTCGTGGAAGAAATCATCTTCCGTCGCACGTTGCGGGAACTTCAAACATATATGTGTTTCACAAATCAGTCGCCCCCGCTCTGTTGAGACGAGAGGACTGCGCTCAAATTTTCGGCTGCGCTGCTATTATTTAATTTACGTAAACAATATTTTCGTAATTTATCACTTTGTAGGAAAGACACTGTGAAACAGAAAACATGGAAAAATAACTAAAACCACTCCCGAAACGATTATTAAAAACAATAAAACTTGATAAACTAAACAAATACCGAGGCAAAACTATTAAATTAAAATATTGAAATAATTCAATGTTGATATTTGAAAAGTCAAGATGACATACATTTTATTTGACAGATTTTTGACTGGTATAGTACCACTAGCGCCATTGTTCTGCACTTCGGTTCATTTTCTTGCGGAGAAAATTTGCAACATAGCCAACTAGCGTTCATTTGAAAGTTCGTGCTGGAGATTTTAGACCTTACGGTGATTAACTCAAAATCCAAATTCGTTTTCTTCCACTTTTCTTGACAAACTCCGTATAAGGTTTTAGTAACTACTATTCCCTAAATCAAGTTGAAACTCGAAATTCAGCGTAAAGGGTATATTATTATTGGAGCATACAAAAGAAATATCGGAAATTAAATACGTAATGAGTTTATTGTGGACAAAAGTACGAAACGGTGTGCTCATGAAATATTTCATACAGATAGTGTTCTCATGACTAGCCTTCTTTTTATGGTGAGGATGAGTAAAGGTTGTGACGGATCAACATGTTTGGGATTGTCGGCTTCGCCGATAAAAGAGTTAAGCTCTGAATGGGTGCTAAGTTCTATAGAGTTGAGAGAAAGTCTAAAGTTCATATTATAACTTGGCAAGTTCTTAAAGCCAAAGTTTCAACAGTTACAAAAGAGGAACCTAATGAACTTTAGACTTTGGAACCCATTTACATAGATGCCATATTGGTAAATCCGACAAACATGTACTTCTTTTGTTCCGAACTTAGCCTCGTTTTCCACAAATGTTTTCGGCGGGGATTTTTTCCTACTCGCACTTCGCGCAGGAAAGGCTTTTATGACACATGCCGTTTGACGTTGCATAATACAGTGCAAAATCCACCATACGAATATTATTTTTTATTTGGGTATTACTGTTGCTAATTTATTGACTTTGCACGATCCTGCAAAGAAAAATCCACGATATACAAATATAATTTTTTTCTTGGTCAACACTGTTTTTCATCAAGATGTGGTGACGTCCAACTTGTAGGTCCTAAACAAAATTTGGTTACATTGGAATTTGAACTTTGTCACGTCAACATTGAGTTTCTAGTTCCAAAAAAATACTAAGACATGATTCTTAGATTCTGAATTCAAACTTAGCGTTTAGTAAGTATAAGCAAAATAAACAGATGCTTTTACTTAGGGAGCATTCAAGTATTACGTAACGCAATTTGGGAGGGAGGGGGGTCTCGTAAAACGTTACGATGCGTTACTGGGGCGGGAGAGGGTCTTTCTTACAAGACGTTACGTAACATTGTTTCTTTTTTTAAATAAAAATTTTGGGAATTAAAACTCCCAAATTGGCAACCCTTTTCGTTTACGTTTTACGGGGAATCCCTCGATTGTATTATAGTCTGGTCGTCATTTTTCATTTGTTCTCGCAAGTTGGCAAACCTTTTCGTTTATATTTCACCGGGAATCCCTAGATTGTATTAAACGTCATTTAATGTTGTTTTCGTTGTCAGTATTCGTTTCAGTTTATGCAGAAGCACATTGCTCTAATCGGTATTATAATTATACTGTACCAAGGACAAAAACTATAACATAACTTTTAGCGCCTTTAGGGTAAAAATGGTCACTTGAGTGTTACGTAACGTTTAGAGAGGGGGAGGGGGGGGTACAGAAAAACGTTACGGTGCGTTACAAGGGGGGGAGGGGGAGTCCAAAATCTTCAAAAATTGCGTTACGTAATACTTGAATGCTCCCTTACTAAAGAATTGCATTGAAAATAAAGGGAATGAAAAATGATCATATTTCGTTTAAATGTTGTAATTTGAGAAACCAATACGAGAAAATTAAATAGGGTTGCTCATCACTGCGGTGAGACAAGTTTTCTAAGATTTTTGATATATGTTTTCAATCATCTTTGTCCTTAATATAACCATTACAACGTCGTCATTCTAAAAAGGCTTGATTAAAATAGCTCAAAATAAAAAATCGTAAGATAAGCGATGGCCTTTATATTGTTAAAAAAACAAATTGGTTGAGTTTGTTTTTATCATGATTTATGATTAGGAGTATGTAATATAATTCTTTGATGGAAGTGCTTTTGCTTTTTAGGGTTCCGTACCTCAAAAGGAAAAATCGAATCGATCTTAGATACAGGATAACTTCGTTGTCCATCCGTCTGTCCCTTTTTCTCAGGAATACGTATCAAGTTGAAATTGATATCAAATACTTAGATCTACGGTTTCTTGGAGCTGTAGAAATATCAAGCCTCTAAGACGCTGACTTAGAAGCTGGCATAAATTGCCATTCATGTCGCGTGTTTTGAAATTTAAATCCTTGGGTGTACCTTATAGGTTTTAATTATTCCCGTTGACCTAGAATAATGAAAATTGGCAAGAAGCAAGGTCTCACAGCGTAAATAGGTACAGGAAAATATCCAAAAATCGTTCATTTGTAATTTCATTCGGAATCGAAAATGTACAGGCATTCAACTCGGTTTGCTCTCTAACATAAGATTTTTTTTTTTACTGTAGGTATAGTAAAGTTAGTCCTTCAATCCAGAATTGGAAATTCATAGATAGGCTGTATTACATGTATGTCCGTGAATCTGTTACCAGCATCTGAACAGATTCAGGGACATACAATAATATTGCCCTATCAAGATATCTACTTGCACAGCCTGCTATAATACTTAGGTACATTGAATAGAGCCGTTTCATCTGATTATTGTGCATATACTTATTACAGAAGATGGAAATTCAAACACAAATACATATATGATTTATACCAATCTGTTCCCCTGAGACCCCCCCCCCTCCCCCCTCGATCCCCTGCTAGTTCTTCTTCTGTTTTAATCTCTGGCTTACTTGGCCGGGCGAAAAGTTTCTGCTGGCTTGAAGGGATTGTGTTTTGTTTTTGTCGTGTTTGATGAGAGGGGTAGGCAAGGAAGCGCGGGTGAAATTTGATTTTTTTCTGGCTTTATGCCCCCCCTTAACTACTAGGATCTGAGTTAGAGGTTGACCTACACTTTCCACTCATATTTTGTGACTGGCTTTGAGGAACTTTGCTAGCCTAGTCCAATTTGATAGAAAATAGTGTGTGCTACACTGTTTGCCATCAAAATGCAAATTAGTATTATAGTGCACAAAGTGCATTGTTCAGAGGCAGTTTATGGTTTTTTTTTTTTATGCCTAGTAACCTTGCATCCATAGCATGTAATCATGTAGGTAATAAGGATAAAAGTGGACCCAATTTTTTTCTCGATTATCCTTTTTTCTGGAATGCCCCTAAAATTGTGTAACGTGAGTCATTTTATTGCAGTAAATCTATACAAATAAATAAAATTGAAGTGTCTCTATGCATACATAATTATTATATGAAAATTTAAACGGTACTTATAAGAAAAAACCATTTTGTTTTGTGTCGGCTAATCTCGGAAACGGCTGGGTCTATTTTGTCGGGACTTTCACTGACAGATAGCTGACTTTATAAAGAATAACTTAGATTTTTATTTTAGAAAAGGAATTAAGGTTCCGTGCAAAAAAAACATGAAATCCCATTGAAACTTTTTCACGCCTAAATCACCTACGCTACTTATTGTCCCTATCTCACGTTCACGAGGGATAATTTCCGACATCCACGCAAGCCAAGCCGCGACAAGAATCTATTAGATTCTAAATTATTTACTCACATATTCATAATTATTATAATTTTACAGGTAAACTATTCAGCATGATGATGATGAAGATAGCGTTGGCGCATATTTTACGGCGATACCATGTTACTGGCGACATCAACAATGTAGTGTGTGAATATAATATCGTATTGAAACCATTGCAAGGTCATCACATTGGTTTAACATCAAGAAAATAGATCTGTAGCATTAACACTTTTATAATTATATAAATTACTAAACTAACCTGCAGGTGACGTTGTTACTAAACATTCGTAAAATATACGAGATGGAAATAAAACAGAATTAATTGAAGAATCATACACTTTTATTATTTATAGTATAGAAGTTATAGTTGGATTCTTATGTGTCAATGATGATATGGTGACGAGATGACGACTAATAGAGAAGTATGGAAGAAAAAGACATGTTGTGCTGACCCCAAATAAAATGGGATAAGGAAAGGAGAATAATGATGATTGTAGAAGTTACAGTTGCATTCCATGGGTTTAAAAGATCACATAATAATGAAAATAGTATTTATTATTTAATATCCGGTTTACACGGGTTTTGTAGCTAAGTGCTTAGTACTTGTCACTAATACTAAGTCCTCATGTGTAAACACGCTGATTAGTGCTTAGTATTAGTATTTGTGAATAGTGCAAGTGAATAGATAACGATCCTATTTACTAAGCGACAAGTACTAAGCGCTTAGCTACGAAGCCCGTGTAAACCGCCCATTACTCCACACAGTTCGCGCACATGTTCATGTTGTATGCCCTACGTTTGACTGTTTTACATTGCATGCAAGTTTGTTGTAATTTTTCTTTATTTAGACGGGCACAAGGCACATATTGATTGCTATAACTAAATTCACAGTTGACACCCGTTGTATACTAACGAAAATAATAAGGATTAAGTAGTGATGCGGGAAAGACGCGAACTTGTTTTTTGAAGGAATCCTAATTTTGCCGTAATAATTATTACGATAGTTTAGTAATCTAGGGTTGACACCGTTTTTTCTTTTTAGCTATTAATTGTGTAGGTATGATACCAATTAAAGACGGATAATAAATATTTTCTTATTTTACAATCCAAACAAAAAGAAATAATCAATACTTTTAGAAGCAAAATTACCCACCGTTAAAAAGAACAGATGTATTTGCCTTACCTACGTACAATATAATTTTATTATAGAGTATAGCAGACACTCAAACTCAAACTCAAAGCATTTATTTCAATTAAACCAATTACAAGCACTTTTGAATTGTCAAGGGGTCGGTCAGTCAGAAAGATGAAGCTAGTTGCCCATTCCAAAGCGTAGGTACCTATGGAGAAGAACGGGCAAGAAACTCCATGGACAATCTTTTAAATCAAATAATAATGACTGAAAACAAACAGAACTTGTCACAAGATTTTTTTACAATCAAAACTTTATTCTGTTAAAACTGCATACCTACCTATTTGTAATTTTTCTTGGTATGCACATAATCGACCATTATTGTTGTGCTATGAAAAAAAAAACCGGTTTTTTTTTTTGTAAAAAAGTTTTTATTTTTTACTTTTTAGTGGGCGAGGTTGTAATTTATCTAAGTTACAATAGCCTAATGTCAACTGCTCATCACCTTTTACAAAATATTGCTTTTGAATTTTTAGATTTTTGTTGATTTTTCAAAAACCGCGTGTCAGATTTCGAAAAAAAATTCATGGGACCATAATTTTTCAAATCGGTTGGCAAGCGACGGAGTTATATATATATCAAACAAAAAAAAAAAAAATACGAACATCCGAATTGAGAACCTCCTCCTTTTTTAGAAGTCGGTTAAAAATGGAAAAAAAGTATAATAAGAAGTCTTCCACGTTTGGCATAATTATAACTATATAGTCAAGCAAGTGTAAACGTCAAGGTTACCCAAGTTAATAGTTTAATTGATTCACCACGTTGATCTTTAACTCTTATAACAGCACTTATAATATACGCATATTATAAGTGCTGGCATCACAGTTTTAACTTTATGTTTCATTAATTAATTTCTAAGGCGGCCCCAACATCTTTAAAATTTTTGTATATATAGCCTTATAGCCTTTCTTTAATCTTTTATAACGTTAACGGCCTATTCTAGCTCTAGGGTCACCCAGTACCTACCTGCTGTAAGACTTCAAAATTTTGCTCATATACAGAGGTAGATATTCTTTGAGATATATCAGTGCGACAGCAAATACTATCTGCGTTGTTGAACTTTGAGTCAAAAAAAATTTAGAAATAAATTATATTTTTGCCATCGACGCGCCAAGAAGAAGATTTAGAAGAGTAACTATGTAATTTTGAACGGACACCTCTGCAGCGGTTCTAGTGGTAGTAGGTATATGGATAGATGATTATTACTCTTCACGAAATAAATTAGGTTTAATAACCTAAGGATTACTAGCCTTAACTTTCTGACTAACTGGCCGACTAATTGACAATTCAAAAGTGAGTGTAAATTGATTAATTGAAATAAAAGCTTAGACTTTGAGTTTGATATAAGTTTAAGCAATATGTATTTGTCCGTAAAATGCTCCCTCAATATGGAATATAGTTTTGTCAATTTTGTTTTAATCATAATTTTATTTACTTTTATTTAGAAATGGCCATAAATGAGTGAGTCCAGCTTCGCAGATATATAAATCGGCTTGCCATTATAATATTATCAACTATAGATCATAAAATAATTATCGATTATGTTATTAAACATAAGGTCAGTGTAAACAGAGCTAATCTTGCCCTTTAAACAACGTATTTTTAGCGAAACCCTAAGTAAAAAAAATATGCCATCTTTTCCTTAGCGTATCGATGGCAAAAAGTTAATAATTTCTGGCCCAATATTCAGCTGCGCGAATTCTGCTCACTGACGCAGTCATCAAGTGCACAAGTGTCAAGGCATGTGGCGCAGGATGGAAGGTGAGCAATTGTCTGTAAGGAGGTGCCGCATACACACTTGTTATCTGAGCCGTCCGTGAACCCCCATCTGTGGAGATTGTCTTTGCTCGGGTACGGATACTTGGGTTCGAAGTCTATTTAGAGATTTCCAAGTCGGCCATGGTAACGCATGTCCAGGCGGAAGACTCATAAGTCATAAGTAATTTATTCATTTGTTGAGCATATGAGTACAATAATAATGGTATATAAAGATAATAAAGAGTGTGCTATGTTATGCCAGAGAGCGTACAAATGTTTGTGATTTAGTAATCAAGCCAGCCAAGTCTCAACAGTAAAATAAATTAAAATCTCTTTATCTTTATCTTCAACTTTATCCATGTCCACCTGTTATGTTCCGAGATATTAACGTTCAGAGTTGGTTGAAGGTCCATATTTTTTTAACTTGCTTTCACCTTGTTGCTTCAAAAAATATGGATGTCACAATATCAACTTTGAACGTTAAGATCTCGGAAACGTAACAGTTTACGGGGTTTGGTCCCATAATGTTTTCTGTTTGCATTTAGTTAGCTATCGATTTATATCGTAATACTTTATCTCAGTGTTCATGCGTGGCATTTTCAAAAACAATGAAAATGGCGGACATGTAGGTACTCGTATGCCGCGAATCTTCAAAGCCTTTTTGGTCGTATTTTTGTGTAGGAAATTAAAATGCAGATACAATGTTCTATAATCTTTATTCCATAACCTAATCTTTATTTTGCCCTTTTGCATCGTTTTAGCAAATTTGACCGTTGCGTGTGTTCTATTTTCATCGAATCTAAGTAGAAGTAAGAAGTTGCCTTCGTTTTGAATGGGTCAATTAAATACCTATTTTACACCGAACTTAACTTCTATAATATAATTTTTATCACCGAAGATGTTTTGCATTGGACATTTGAGGTTAGTTTTCGTAAACTGAATTTTCGAGGGAGAGGGAGGGCTTTGACCTGCAGTGGGCAATAGAGGCTAGTTAGATAGATTTTTCAATTACAATTTAATGTTATTCAAAATAATAACAAACAATAATTGTTGAAAATGAAACTTATGTACATTGTGCGATTTATTTTGTGTGCACCAGTTTTGGCATACTCTAGGTAGAAAAACCCATATAATACCTCTGGTTTTAAACGTCCCAATAATTTATATCAGTAGCGATGTGTATGATTATTAATACTGACAGTTATAATTGTACTGGCTACCATCAGTGGCTATCTATCAATAGATTATTGGGTTCGGCCGTTAATAAATGAATTATTCATCTATCTATGTAAACAGATGTCAGCTTTGTAGCAGATCACTTGTCACTTTTTAGTCCGTATATTGGTCACTCCGCTTCAGAGAAAATAGCCACCCCATTCCGCTACAGCATAGCTACAGAACTCCCTCGCAACTCTCCACATCCGCTACATTGCTATCGATGCAGAAACTACATAATTATCAACGACCAAATTATATCCTTAATTTTAAACTTATAAGATGTCCCTCCACTGGTTGTAAAACTACGTCAAATTGCGATTCTAGATTACTGATGTCACTAGTCACATAATACCATCGCAAAATATGTGCAAGAGCCGTCTTCATGACCATCATGGCGAATTGTTTACCTGTAAAATTACAAAATCAATTAGTTAGAAGCCGCAGAGCATAGTGCTTAGTGAAACGGTGAGTGCTAGGTGACACGCTCCAGCGTGTACGCTCCGCGTCTACGACAGTGGAAGTGATAGAAGTTATTTGGAGCCCGCCACGAATCCCCGAAATGCGACTTGCGGAGCGAAGGTCGGAAACAGGCGCAGGCTTGTTGTCGCACTGTATTACTATAAGTTTTTTTTTTTTTTTTTAATTAGCCTATACTGTCCCACTGCTGGGCAAAGGCCTCCCCCAAGTCCTTCCAGGAACTCCTTTCCCGCGCCAAGTTAAACCAGCCCTCGCGGTACGTGTCCAGGTCAACTCGCCACCGCTTTCTGGGCCGACCTCGGCGGCGCCGTCCATCTTCAGGTACCCATTGTGTGGAAATTTTTGCCCAGCGGTCCTGTGATGTGACCCGCCCAATCCCACTTGAGCCTGGCAGCCTTCTTGCCTTCGTCAACTATACCCGTTTTGGAACGCAGCATGGTGTTCCGAATTTTGTCCTGTCTTTTTACACCCAGGATGCTACGTTCCATCGCTCTTTGGCAAACCCCAAGGCGGGACTTTTGCGACTCGGTAAGCGACCAGGTCTGAGCACCATAGGTTAGGACGGGCAGGATACACATGTCGATGAGTTTGCGCTTCAGGGAGATCGGCAGATCACCCTTCATTAGCGTCTTCATGGACCAGTAGCTTTTCCAGGCATTATTAATTCGGCGATCGATTTCCCTTTCCTGCCTGTTTTCGAAAGAAACTAACTGGCCCAAGTAGATATACTCATCGACATAATGTATTTCCTGCCCATCTACCTCGACCCTAATTTTAGTGCTGCTCATCATTATGAACAACTTTTACTATGGGTCCAAAATTGAAATCGCGAAAAAAATATCTGCTGTTCCCTATATTTTGATGAGTTAAGCTAACATAAACCTAGGGAACAGCTGTTTTTTTTTTTCTATAACCCTGTATATTGATACAAATCAATTTCTTTTTCGTTTTATCATGTTTAGATATCGATAAATACACATCACATTCACATCATTTGATCCTGTATGGCTGTGTGGGGGTCGGCCTTAGATATTATGTACTTTTAATGATTTTATATCTTGTAGGAACTTACCGATACAGATTCGCTTTCCAACACCAAAGGGGGAAAACGTGTTAGGGTTGTCAGGCAAGGTGGCAGGGTCCAGCCATCGCTCCGGTTTGAACTGCTCCACGTCTGCGCCCCACATGGGGTGGCGGCTAAGACCGTACAACGCTATGATGCAAGTATTACCAGCCCGCAACGTGTAGTCCTCTGAAATGTACCAGATATTGTATCACAATAGAAAGTTTTCCGGTAGCTACGGTTAAGATACCTACCCTTACTGCCACCCCATAAATTCACCCTGTATTGATGGAGGGTAGAGCTTTCGCATCGTTCGAAATACGTTAAAATATAATGTTTTTTGTCCTTGATGTATTATTTTTGTACCATTAATTGCAGTCAGCAGTTAATTTAATAATAGCAGTAATATTTTTAGACTATAATTAAAATAAAAACGTAACTAATGAGACTATTATGATTACTAGCGATTCGAAGGCCAAGGCAAATTTACATACCGTAAGGCCGATAATGCACGCGACGCTACTCAAAAGTAACGTGTTGCAAACTTAATTCACCAATGAGTAGCCAGGATGTCACACTCACAGCATTAGTAGGTACCTATTTCAATGGTCATCCTACACGATGTGATTTACTAACCCGATTTGCTAGTTTGTAATTTCTTGGCGATTGATGGCGTCGTGGACGAACCGCCATTGAAATTCTAGTGCTGTGCTACAGACGATGGGCCAACTGAAGCAACGGTTTCCTAGAAAAGCGGTGGCCGCCACATAACGGCCGCAGTGATGGCTGACATAAAAAATCAAACCCCACTGATGGCAGCGGGGTCTTTACGGTACTTTACGAGACATTACGTTGTCAAAAAACGCTCTCTAGGGAAACAACAACTTGCTTTCATAAATATTGTTAACATCATTCACCGATAAGTGACAGACACTATGCCAGCGCTCTTCTAGACAACCGTAGGTTTAATTGGTCGAAGGACTCTGACCGAGAGACAATAGAAGTTTTATTGTTAATACGTTTGTGGGTGCAACGTGTTAAGGCTCCTGCAGACAGGCGCGACGCGACTTTAGTAGGTAGAACAATTTCTATGAAAACATCATGGAAATTTTGAGTTGACCAAAATCGCGTCGCACCTTTCTGCGTTTGCGGTGAACCTTTTAGTCTTCAAAATATCTAGTTTCGATCTAATCTCTAGGTTGTTTTATTCATTTTAAGTAACCTTCAGAGCTCTAAACACGAATTTAAATTAATAATAATTTGTTATTTTTGTAATAACTTACTTAGTTTAACATCTGTGTGAAGTTTTCTAGCGATGCAAGGGACGGTCGGATACAACCTCATAGTCTCTTTTATCGCCGCCTCTAGGTACACAAGTTTCGGTAGATCGTTTTTACTTATATCTTTTTCATGGCCTAGTACTTCTTGTAATCTGTAAATAAAAATTTATAGATAAACACCACAATAGCAGACAAAAAACATTCAAAGCGAAAAGATTTTGTGGCTTAAAACTGCCACATCCCCTTAGGCCAGCATCAGCACCCTGATTGCGTAAGACAGTTTCAATCGCAATCCGACAATTTTAAGGGATATTTCTAATCCATTGCTATATAGGTTTAGGATTTCAAGCGGGCGGGGAGTGAGCGGATTGTATATATTTACTAAAGTACCACCGTGCGTAATTGGGGTGGGCCGCTAGTCAAAAGTACAATTATCAATATCATCCAAAAGCTTAGGTAAAAGTTTTAAAGCAATATCATTTGGTTGCAGTTTTTATACCTATTGACGTAGGAGTTATACGATTTTATTTTCTAGATCATGTGTCATGAAATCATCATATGTCATGAGATCATGTTTCTGAGTCATGAAATTTGAATGCATGCCTACCAACCAGTGTGTTAACTGGTATATTTATAATACAAACTAAAAAAAAAAAACTACGTAATTGACTTATAACCCCAGATAAGTACTCAGAAGACTCAGCACCGAGTTCTTTTAGACAAGACTCGAGTTTTCCTATAAAAGGCTTAAAATTCAAAAGGATTTGCGCTCTGAACATTTTCATCAGACTAGAGTCTTCAAAAACAATTGAGACTCCAAAGAGAACTGAAATCTATTTAGGTATTGTAAGACTTAGTTAGGACTCGAGTTTCATACAACACTAGGTATGGTACACCCACATATAGCCAAGTTATGTTCAAATACCAAAACGCAAATACAAAACACACAAATACGTAAGCTGGGCTGCTACAATTTTTTTTTTATGAATTTCCCAGCAAGCCATCGAATCCAGAAGTCGTCACTAAACGGGTACTAAAGCGACGTGGCGGAACTTCATTATTTTATTTGTAAAATTCATAAAGAATGGAACTGAATAACTCTGAAAGTAGTATAGCTTTAAGATGTAAAGGAACTCGACCGCAGTCAAGTAGATACTACTATCACTATACACATTTCTGCCGCCAAGCAGCCTCGCTGTGTTCCGGTTTGAAGGGTATGGGTACATATGAGACATTTCAGCTCTGTAAAGGACGAGCTGGTACCGCTAATGGTACTCCTTAAATGTGTACCAGTTCGTCCTATTGAAGTTAATAGCCCGTCCTTGAGAGGCAACGCTCCTGCGATGCCATAAATATTGATTTCCATATAACCACATAACATTAGGTGAACCGTCTTATTTGCCATCAAATAACATGAAAAAATACATACTCATTGAAGATTCGTTCTTGAACATTCCTGTAAGATCCAATCACTAGCAGTGCGAACTTTAAAGTCACAGACGTAGTGTCGTAAGCAGCTATCACTAGAGTGTCCAGGTGTTCTCTAATCTCATCGTCTGTGAAGGCATCTTCTTCTTCAGCCAAATGCAGCATTCGCTCAATTAATGGTTTGAATTTGCCTGCAATCATCGTGAATTATAGTTTCCATTCCTGAAACTAATATACAGGGTGGCAGGGAAATCGACGCGCAAACTGTAACTACGCACATGATTCTAGACCCCCGAGCGGAGACTTTTTTCGTCGGTTAAAATGGCGATTAAAATATATGGAACAGCATTTTTTTTTTATTAGGTTCCTACGAAAAATTCATCTCGTACTGAATCCATGGTGGTTGCGCGACGATGTCCCTGCTACTACTCACTAGTTATTGAAGCTGTTATAGCTAATTATAATAAGTCACCTTGAATGCATATTTTGGGACACAGCGGGCAGGATAGGAGGTGGAGCATGGTCTGTGACATAGCTCCACAGTCACTCCCTACAGCCGTTCCATTAAGGTTGCCCCACTTTCCCAGGTTGGATTTACATCTCCCAACTTGTGTCCGGAGAAGGTTCAGAAACTTCCAAATGGACCACGGAAGGTTACAACCTGCTGGCAGATGCTCCTTTGGTGGTAGATAATAAGTTGGACCGAATACGCCGTGCAAGTGGCAAAGTTTTGCGAATACAAGATTTATAATACAGTCGTTTCAGCGACAAGAAGAAGAAGCTAAAAGGTCAAACGTATTGATGAATGAACTTTTGTTTAACCCGAGATATAAATTAAGTATAATTTTTATGCAAATGCAGTGCAATTTTTTGTTTGTATTGGTAATGTGTTAAAATAATATAAACATTTGTTACAGTCATGTTTACTATAGTTGACATTACTTTCAGTATAATCAGAGCTATCAGATTTAAACCAGTACAGCAAAATACCGGGAACAGTGGAAATAAGGAAGGCCTAGAAATATAATCTCCAACTTATTATTACCTCGAAACTAAAAACGAATCGGATTTAAGGAAAATCATAAAAGTAATAATTACCTGATTTTCTCTCATTGTCGTTTCTAGAATATTTATTATTCTTCAATTCCAATTTCCGTTTTTGTATCAACTGAAAGCGTAATTAGGTTAATAAAAGTTGCACTGAACAAGCCATCTAGACAAGACTATATTTCGAAGAATTCAACAGCCATACCCACATTTGACATCATATGATTTGAAGGATTATCAAACGAGTGAAATTGTTGAAGGCATAATGAGAGTCATCCAGTTCGTGTCTAAAGTCGGCTATCACTTAGTACCATATCCTGTTGGCCAAACTTTTACGTAAAACGTAAATAATCAAAACAATCGGAACTGAATAGATAACAACAACATACCGGATTCAAGATATCTTTCAATATTTTAGTAAGGTCGTCTTGTTTTTGCTTCAATGCACTCAGTTTGAATAAATACGGCAAATGCAACCACACTCTTTGGCCTCGCTCTAAATATACTTCTAATAAATTTTCAAATGCTTTTGCATAGTCTTTGTCTATTAAAGTTTGGTCTTGAGCATTCAGGTTCAGTGACGTCCCTGCAAAGATGAATCAGAGAAATTACAAGCCGCCAGAGTTAAGGCGACTACATGACCTAAAGCGCGGTCACTATCGGACTGCATATTAAAAAAGCAAGAGATGCGCGATGACACAACGCTGGTAATTTTTTGCAAAATATGAAACAATCATCTATTGTTGATTTATCAAACACCAAACAAATAAAAACCGTATACTAAAATTTGGGGAATTAAATTGTCTTTCATATGGTGAAAGTTTTATGAAAATACACCCGATAGTGTTTGCGTGATTATCGTTTTTATGTCCGCGGTAGACATTACTTTACAAATTAATTACACTATGTTAAAAAAATATAATTGCAAATATTCACATATCAAATTACGAAGCAAATGGTCTAGTATAACATTTATTTTTTTCAAAGAAATCAGTTTGGTCGATTAGACGTGATGTTGAATTTAAAATCATTAGAAATCGTATATCTGACTTGAGACTTTGCTCGCATGACGTAACCGAGCGATACTGAGGCGTCGCGGTCGGTGGCGAGAGTGGCCGCTCCGGACTCAAGTTAACTCTTACGGGATTTAAAGCCAAATAGGTACCGGTGCAAAAAATGCAGGAGAAGATTGGATGGTAAAGGACATAGACAGTAAGATGTGCAATAACATAAAAGAGGCCTATACAACACATGAGAGGTTTTTATTAAAAACAGTAATTCAATAACAAATAAACGAATAAGTAATGAAATTACGATTAAATGTTAAATACTTAATTAATAGGGCCAGATAAATGGGTGTAAATAACAAAAAAAAAATAGGTATAAATCTTTTGTTGTAATAAATGATTTCAATGAGAATATTTTCTCAGTAAGTTGCAGATGGCATCGATTTAGAAAATGTAATAATTTTTTGCACAAGTAACAGTCTCATATGATGAAAATCCTGTAAAATCCGAGCTAGATAAGGAAATCAAGTATCTTGACTAGGCCCGAAGGTTGTCTATATGGAATGTGTAGTATTCGATATAGACAATGATATAATAGCCTAAAATCTCGACCAACACCTGTAGTGCTATTCTGTGAAAATCTCACCGTGATAACTCAGGTGAAGTGAGCTTAAAGTGAGCTGTCATTAGTGTGAATCCCTATAGCATCAGATGGAATGACAGATCACTTCAACTAACTTCTCACGGTCAGATTCTAACAGGATCGACCGGCTGAGCAGGCTCTCTGCGGGAAAATTGTATAACACACAGTTACTAACAGTAAGAATGGATTTGAATTTGATAGTTCAACAACATTTATTACGTTATTTACGTTGTTAAGCAAAGAATTATTTTGAACATATGCAGTCATGGTGTGTTTATTGTATCAAGGAATCTGTAGTTGTCATTGAACATTTTTGAATTCGTCATACTTACGACTAATTATATTCATGGTGAAGATTATCAAATCCTTGCGGACATCAAACG
Source organism: Gortyna flavago (assembly GCA_963669345.1). Lineage (NCBI taxonomy): Eukaryota > Metazoa > Arthropoda > Insecta > Lepidoptera > Noctuidae > Gortyna > Gortyna flavago. The sequence goes on from OY770148.1 coordinate 6,343,114, forward strand.
GAACTTTTCCTACTTTAGGAGCTAACTGAGAGACAAGGTTTCGAGCTTGCTCGTTTATTTCAGTAACGTATGTATTCAGCACGTGTTGATTAAACGCCGGATTTAATAGTTTGCGGTGAGTTTTCCACTTAGATGCTGCAACAGAACATGAGAAACCCTCGTTATAAAAGCTTTTTTCGTCTGTAAGGGAATTTATAGAAAATCAGGGGAGTTGAACTCGCCCAGTTAGGGTTCCAAACCATTAAAAACAATAACGTTGTTTCTTTGCCTAAAAATCAAAATCCAAAGTGAAAAATAATTTATTTTCGGAAGTAGCTGGCTTTGACTTTGTTTTTTTATGTACAGTCAACAACAGAGATAAGTATGCAGTATCGTCGGATATAGTTGAAGTTTAGTAAGAAACCGATGGATTTAAATTAAATTTCAGTCGACAACATCCATGGGTTTCTTTTCTAAACTTCAACTATATCCGACACTCCTGCATACTTATCTCTTTTGTTGACTGTACCTATTGCCAGATTCCCACCGACATCCGAAACTAAAATTACAGCCATGTAGGTTGTAAGGTTGTATTGTTTGTACGCGCATTCCTTCTTTTGTATTACAAGGTAAGGTATACCTAAGGTTAGCAATAAGGTTTTGGTGTACGGAACCCTAAAGCCTGATTTACACGGTGCGATTGAATTGCATATGGTATGCCATAAGTTGCAAGCTACAATAAAAGTTGCACCGTGAAAACAGTGTTTAGACGGTGCAAGTCATTTGTTGCTTTAATGTTATAGTATGGCATATGCAAGATAATAGTGTAAATGGGGCTTACACGTATAACACTCGCACTTTGGCGGTTTTCAAACAATTTTACCAAAGAGTGAGTTTCAAATATTTTCCTGCTTACATTTTGCTGTGATAAGTCCATTGCCACACAAATCCTCAGTAAAATCGTATGAGTACGATTTGTCCAGACATGTATTGGCCAACACAAGACTGTCGTCAGGATCTGTTAACACTGAAACACAAATAAAGTAATATTGGTATTTATGTACCTACTTCAATTAATGGGTATCTGATCTATTTAAAATCAAAATCAAACAACGTCAAAATTACACAAGACAGTCCCCCAAAACGCCCGCTCTTCACCACATCCAGTAGGAAAGCAGTAGCTTTAGAGTTACTTTTGGTGAGATTAAGAAGTGGTGCAAAAAAACTCCCCAGCAGCTGTCTGTTCAGTTAGAAAAAAAATATTCTATAAAATCTAGTAATTAACATTACGAGATACAAAACAAAATTATTTGCCACATGTATAGCACACGTCAATATACCAATAAAAACATTGAAAACTATACTCAAGCAGAAATAAATAATAAAAACGTAAACAAAACTTAATGCCTAAATAAAAGCCTCCAGGCATAAAGGGCTTGCTCGCTTACATAAGGAATGCTGTATTACGTTCAAATACCTGTAACTTGAAGTCACAAAATAATGATAAACTAGGAAGTCCGAAATAAAATAAAAAATGTGTGGGTGGGATCGAAGGACCCCGGCATGAACGAAGTTCAAATAAAAATCCAAGATGGCTGCGACTTTTGATTTGACTTCACTATCGGCTTCAGCACCCTCGAAAACCATGTAAAATATCTCTCTCTCTCTCTCTCTCTCTCTCTCTGTCTCTTTCTGTTACATAAATTAAAAGGTAAAACGCTTTTTCGTTAGGTGACGATTTCTCCCATTTTACTCCTACCGCAAACTCCGTAAAAGAACTTCATTCCAATAAGCAATGAATTACAACAACAAAACAATAACCAAACCATAGTCAGCAAGACAACCTGTCACCATAAGCAGTACCCGTTCACAAGCATAACACAAAGACCAGCCATTACCCCCCTCACCATATTTGAGGAAAGGAGGCAACCCGACTCCCCCACGTTACCGCAAGCAGTGACATCTAACGGAACATGATAAACTTGCTGCCGGTTGCTCAGGCAAGAAGATTATGATCAATTGTCGAGGTCACTAGCTAACCATATATTGCAATACAGCTCATTAAAATCATTCAAATGAGTAGCTTATGTCAATATAAATAAAACAATAATAATTAACATTGTAGATGCGGATGAATTTTTTGACGCTTTATTTAAGTTTTTGTATAGTTTTAGTTAAGTTAGGATTTAAATTTGTTATTTTTATTAATTACCCGTTTGTAAATAGATGATTGTCACAATTAGTTAAAATTACATTTGAAAGAAAGAAAAAAAAAATAATGTCAATGTGTATATAGAAAAAGTTATGTACGTAAAACGAAATACATTGTAGATGTTAATGGTGTGAAATCTTCCGGGCATTGTGGATCTAATGGTCGGACGTCATTGGACCCTATTAAGTAAGTAAGAATTTATTACTTTGAGAGCTTCGTTTTGAACACCGTCATGGCGGTATTTACGTAAAAGCGTGTCATGGTGCACGCAATCAGGGATTTTGGACAGATCATAGAAAACTCCTATAGCATTTGGTGAGTTCTCCGATGCGTTAAATATGTGTTTCAGCAGAGCAACACCTGCATCTGTAGTCGAACGACCTTTTTAAACGGTTTTATTTAGCTTCTCATGTTTGTTGTTGTTGTTATTTGGGTCAAATTTATTACTTGAAATGTTGCCCCATTCCTGTTAGCAGATTGATCTAATATTTGGTACACACCTTTAGTTTTGATAAGAATACAATTTAATTTAATCAGTATCATTATAAATCCAAGATGGCCGCCGCCACAAAATGGCGGATTACATATTTTTTCACAACCCCCTCAATGTGGGTATCAAATGAAAGGGCTTGACTAGTAGAATACGCCCCACGATTTTATTTTTTGTCTGATCAATGCCCTAGATTGATGAGGAAAGTGGTGTGATGACTGGTACCTAGGACCTACCGAATGATTTTTAGCTTTTATTACATTATCTACATCATTATTTTCATTAAAACCGTTTAACTTAAAAAAATATTGTTCATTATGAAGAAGGCTATTTAAATAAAAATGTCTTAGCAACTGCTTTGTGTATTAACAGTTTGTAATAGTTCAGCTGAAATTCATATTTTGCCCTCAGTTCCCGGCGCCATGTATGGCTCTATCCCGCTCGCACTGTCAAACTGATTGGATAAGATAGATTTCTAAACAGAAGAAGAACTAGCAGGGGATCGAGGAGTGGGGGGTGGAGGGGGGACTCAGGGGATCAGACCGGAATAAATCATTCAGTTAGGGTGAACCACAGGGTGAACTACACTGTTGACTACACTGTTGGACGTAAGCTTGGTAATAAATTATTAAATTATGATTATATTATTATACGAAGTATTTATCGACGTCTTCTGTATACAATAAAATGGAAATATTGTGAAAGTTTAGCTAGTTATAAATTTATAATGTCCTAATTAATAATTAATTAATTTTAATTCCATTACCTCAAACCTTTCTCAAGTAACATTACTTATTTATAAAAAAAAGTTTTGCTGAATATATTGAAAACACAACAAAAATTGTAGACTATAATCGTATTAATAAAAAAATCTCAAAGGTCATTTCCCATAAGAAAACAGTACGTCATTAATGATGTCCGGTAGGTTAGGTTCACTACTATGCAAGAGGTTTCAGCTTTAGACGTAGAATAAAAACCGCTATTTGCCAGAAACATTAAAAGGAATGATTGCAGGAAGGAGGGTTAATTAGAAGAAGAATTTGCACGAAATAGTCTTTAAGTTAACTAATGCTTATCAGGAAGTAATGGTCAGGCCACAATAAGTACCTAATAAGATCCGCCTATGATGAACTGTCCGTAATCAGCGGGAACTGCTGGGCACAGGCCTGATCCTCTCTGTAACCTCGCACACCGACCAGCACTGATGGATTACAGCCCGCTCGAGGGAGCAGCTCGGGGGATCCATGTCAGTGCGGGTCGATTGATGTAACAGTCTTGGAATTTTTGGTTCCAGGAAATACCGGTTTCCTTAAGGCGATTTCCTGCACCGTTTTGAAAGCAATGTTATAGGAACATCACCCTTCATTATGAGACATACAAAATTACTCTGTGGTCAGTACCAAACTTATTAGGATGGAACGAAATAACTTACCATATACTAAATTTACACTGATCCTGTACACAATCACGCCACCTTTCTCCAAAGAGTATTTACATGTATTTTCTATAAATTTCCACAAGCCTGAAACACAACAACAAAACTTCATTACTGGAAAGTTTTGATCTAAAACCGAAAAAATACGATAGGTAGGTACCTCTAGAATGTAAGCAATTGAAATGGGGTTGGTGGAAACATTTGTATGGAAAATTATATTTCCCGTGAAGTGTGGTACTTATAAGTAGGTATGTAACTTGGGTTTAGTAGCAGAATAGAGCTCTTTGTGAAAAAGCTCCTGCAGAATAGCACCACCGTCATATTATAGCTGTCCTCTGCTGGCCACAGCCCTGTCCAATTGCAAGCCATTCAACTCGATCCTTGGCAATTCTCATCCATCTCTGCTAAGATTACCACTCCACGTACCCTGAGAGCGTCCTACCTTACGTTTATTAATTCGCGGCCTGCACTCAAGGACATGCCTACCCCAACCGCGATCAATGGTTTCATTAAGATCTCGACAAACCGCCGGTTAGGTGAAATTATTGAGTTTTACCAAGTGTGTATTTCTGACCGTAATAATAGCCTCCCCCTATTTAAATGGGATTTACCACGTATCTGACGACCCCTTTCATAAAAACAGGCTTTTTAATTTTGACTTCTAACTGGTTGCTTGGGGAGGCTGAAATTGTGTATTATGAAGATCAATGTCTACATCATACATCAGGGCAACAAGTCTGGGCTCCGGAGTGTGTCAAACTCACAGAACAGTGGTCAAACTCTAGTAGACCTCTTTGTGAAGAAGCTCGTCCAGGGAAGTAGAACCACCATGATGATAATCTGGACATTATTAAAAGGGACTGTGACCTCTGAGTTTATTTCGGCCTTTCTTCTCATAGTAGTCAGATAGAAAACGCCAATCTCTTTTAATTTAAAAAATATTACAATTGACGTGTAAAAGTATTTGCCTAAATCTACTTACACAAATAAAATAATTATTTACAAACGCACGATGACATGAGATACTTCAGCTCTATCTCTGGGATGGCAACACAGCTGCGATGACTCCAGTATTGTAGAGAATCATCATCAATTCATTCAATCATCAGAATGTCTTTCGTCGGTTTATTTGTCAACCAATAACATTTAAAAATATGGCCTGCGCAAATGGGCCAGTTCCTAAATGCCTTTCGTCTAGTTTCGTATGGTCAGGAACACAAAGGTACATAAAGCGTTGGAAATAATAAGCGGTGAATAAATATCCAAAATCTTTTGCTTACGTTTACGATCTCTCATGAGGTAGTGTGCGTGTCCTATAAGCGGCAGCGCTCCTGGCAAAACAGGGGGCAAGCGGTGACGCGGTCTGAACCACGCAACATACACCAACCAACACACAATGAGCATTAGCACGTACATTTTAATACACAACCAGGGCCTTTATGTTAACATCAACTTTTAATCTTTATTTTATATACATGTTACGGTCAACTAAATGTGCGTACATTAAATTATCTTTAAAATCTAGTATTAAGGGCTGACGCACACTGCGGTCTGTGATTGGTGGTCGACAAAATCTGCAGTTTGCACAAACTTGGAGACCGCTAAGCAATGACACAAATAACTACACTTTCTGGCCAATTGTATCAATCAAATACGTATCCCACCAAAAACATTTTTTTTGTTTTTTTTTTTTATTTGAAATGGATTCGCTCTTGACTCTAGTCTAGGTCTATCATTTTCATGTAAAATGTTGCCAAGACGAGACCACATATGGCTCGTACTGTCAAAAAGTTATCAGATCTCATGTAGAGCCAAACTTCTAACTCTACACGCCCTAACTTTACAATCCCTAACTTCACAAACTCTACACCTTATGAGTGTAGAGTTAGAAGCTTGTCTCTACGTGAGATCTGATAACTTTTTGATAGTCCGAGTCATATGTGGTCTCGTCTTGGCAACATTTTAACTGAAAATGTTTTTGGTAGGATTTCACTTCTTTTTCAAAATAGCTTCAGAATTTTTTTTTCTGTTTGGTTTGGTTAATAGATATTCTGAAATATGTATTTTATTATTTATAATAACAAGGAGTCCCTATATCAATTTTCAGACCTCTAGCATCAAAATTTGCGGAAGTCTCATGCAAACTTCCATCCCCTAGTTTAAGGGGATGGGGGGTTAAAGTTCCAAGTTTTAGATTTTTTTTTTTGTTGTTTTTGTAGTACCTAATACTAGCTCACATACCAAATTTCAGCTTTCTAGGACTTAATAATAATAATAATAACTATGACCGCGCCATTCTCACCGACAAAACAATTCACTACAATAGACCGGATATAACCTTACAGGATAAAATATATAAAGTTACTTACCTAATAGATATAGCCGTTCCCAACACACATAACATTCAGAAGACAATATCTGAAAAAATTAGTAAATACGCAGAACTCAAAGATGAAGTAGCTAGAATATGGCGCCAACAAAAAGTTTACGTAGTCCCTATAGTCCTCTCCACAACAGACGTCATTCCAAATCACCTTCTCCATAGCCTTAAATTAATTAACCTAAAAGAAACCATCTATATCACCCTTCAAAAAGCTGCAATTTTAAATACATGTCGCATTGTCAGAAAGTTCATGCAAATAGAAGAAAATGAAATAGGTTATCAACAAAACACTCCTTTAACACACACACATGCTGCATTTACTTGGTTTCGACCCGTAAATGTAGTTAAAACCAGCCAAAGAGCTGAGAAGAAAAAACAATACAAATAATAATAATATCCTTGGACATTTCACACAACGCCATTTAGTCCCAAGCTAAGCAACCTAATGCTTGTGTTATGGTAACGAGATGGCTGATAAACTACTTATATAGATATTTTTTTTGTGAATACATACATATTATAGATAAAACACCCAGACCCGGAACAAATACTTGTAGGCCGTACAAATATTTGTTCCGTGCGGGAATCGAACCCGCGACATGCAGCGCAGCAGTCAATCGCTCAACCACTGCGCCAACCGTGTCGTCAACTTCAGGGAGTACCCTAAGAATTTTGATGATCAGTGAGTGAGTCAGTGACGAAATCGGGGTTTTTTAGATATCAATAAAATCTAAAGTGTAAGAGCTATGCAATTGAAACTTTATATAATAAGTCCACCTGTAATTGACATCATATCCCGAGAATTTTGTTTATCGTAATCCTAACTCGGGTGTCAGAAACCTTTCATCCCAAAAAAAAGTGCTGTTCCCGAGGAAACGACAATAACGTTATTATGATAACAGGTGTCGCCACGTGTCTTGATCGCAGACGAAGTCGCCGGCAACAGCTAGTCTGTTATAATCCAAACCAAAGTTATGAGGGTTAAAAACAACGACGAAGCGCTTCGAGAAAAGGTAGGTAGTGCCCTTGCGCTTCACTTGGCTCGTCTTGGCGGTCGATAAATTAACAGCTGAAATGCGTCTACAGTCGTACTTTTAATTAGCTGCAGTAAAATGCTTATGTGTTACTTAAATGACTGAAATTGACGTCTTTTTGTTTTTTCGCGGCCATCAACCAAATCTTGTTTTTCTAATACAGAATAAAACTTAAAAAATTAAACTTATTTGACATGCAAATGAGAAATGAGTTATTATGAAGTGTCATTTTACTGCAGCTCATCATCTGCCTAGCCTTTCCCCAACTATGTTGGGGTCGGCTTCCAGTCTAACCGGATGCAGCTGAATACCAGTATTTTACATGAAGCGACTGCCTATCTGACCTCCACAACCCAGTTACTGGTTAATACGATACCCCTTGGTAAGACTGGTTGACAGACTTTCGGGCTTCTGACTACCCGTAACGACTGTCAAAGATCCACGAATGACAGCCGGGACCAACGGCTTAACGTGCTTTCCGAGGCACGGAGGGGTCTCGATATGTAAAGATGGTCACCCATCCACAGGCCAACCGCGGCAAGCGTAGCTTAACCTGATCGATCGACCTGTGCGGCTGTTATTATTTAGCCACGGGCTCCTCATCATCTGTCATTTTACTGCAGCTAAAATTGCATAAATTAAAAGTCGGAGTATAGTTCTAGTAGGCCTTCTGAGTTGGGTACTCTGAGCTCCCTGCTACAACATTACAAACTCTTCTAGAATGAGCAGTACTTCGGAGATCTTTTGGCGCTTGACATTGACAAGGGAGCGTTGTTGTTAACTTTTGTGAAATTCTATTGAAAAAAACAAGATGGTGGCGTTATCTGCATTTTTGTTATGTAACTATATCTCATTCATACTCGTAATAGGTAGGTACACACGGCTACACATTAAGCCATATTCAGTTTGAGTTGACCTCGCATTGTATAGGTTTTTCGTACAATCAGAAGTCAGCTTATTCTGGTTATGTATAGCTTGATATGTACCCGTGTGTACATCAAATGATCCGATTTTCATACGAGTATGGGCGATGCGTCGTTAGTGCGTTGCGTCAAGTGGAACACTGTCCATCGTTGCACCGGAGCTCCGACAGCGCAAAGCATCACCCTCCCCGCGTTTTGTCTCTCGTCCGTCGATCCGTTGAAACGTCGCGTGTGACGAGACGACGCAACGCTTTAGGGCGAGGCCCCGCTAGTGCGTTGCGCTGCGTTGCGTTGCGTCGTCGCAACGGAACAACGCATTATATGCTACACCTGCGTTGCGTTGATGCTGCGACAACGCAACGCAAGACAGACATGCACGCCGTCGCAGCTGCGTCTCAGTGTCAAAAATGTCGTTACGTTCCTCTACATTTCTCCTCTAGCAGTTGAACACTGTCCGTCGTCGCACCGGAGCTCCGACAGCGCAGCGCATCACACTCCCTCCCGCTTCGTCTCTTGTCCGTCGATCCGTTGTAATGTCGCGCGCGACGACGCAACGGTCTAATGGGGCATGTCATACAAAATATATGGAAAACGACGCAGCGACGACGCTGCGACGACGCAATGCAGCGCAACGCACTCGTGGGGCCTCGCCCTTAATGTGGCATGTCATTTAAAATATATGGAAAACGACGCAGCGTCGACGCTGCGCTGACGCAACGCAACGCAACGCACTAATGAGGCGTCGCCCTATTACGCACGACTATTTATTTAATAATGCTTTATTTTTAGTTTTTGATGAAGCATCTTGAGGGGTTATGTTGAAAAAAATATGTTTTTTCTATTACGTGTAACTTGAATAGGGAATTAACATTTGGGTTTATGTTTTTTGACTCTTTGATCTAGTATCGTGTAAAAGGAATACACGATTCAATGAATTTTACTCGATACAAAAAAATTGCAGTTATATCTGTTTTTTTACTTTTTTCGACATCACGGCGTAAGGCTTAAGAGTTATTCAATGGAATTTACTATAAAACATAGAGAGTTATCATATCAAAGTTTACTCAAAGTAGTTTTAATTTAATTCATTTATATTGTTAAAAAGGTGTAAATTCATTTTCTCTTCTTTTGCGTTTCAAAAGTAATTGCATCACTTTCGCTCACTTAGTAGGTTTTCGAGGATTTTAGATTTTCGAGGAAGGCCCTTAAATCTTACTTTTTTTTAGTTTTTATTGGGCTCAAGCTAGAATTAGTTAGGAATTAATTATACAACGACCGCGTCAGAGCAATTAGATAAAAAAAAAAGCTATTGTTTATCTAATTGCTCTCACATGGTCGGTGAATTAATTAATAACTGATTCTTGGTTTTGATTCAATTAAAATTTAAAAAATACTTTATATGAAACTAAAAATAACGCGTATTTTGATATAAAGAAATAGTCGTGTGATTACATCATTGCTTTCACGAGATTGTTGAATAATAAATTTCTTTGAAATGGGCTAGCTTCATATTTTTCTGGCTGACCAACTCATTGACAATACAAAAGTGCCTGTAAATAGTATAATTGAAATAAATGCTTTGTGTTTGGTGATGAAATTATAATCAGCTCATTTAAGTGTGATTGATATCAAAACATAAACGAGAATTGATTTTTACCTTGTTTTATAATAAGTTGTCGTTTCTTTTTTTTTTTTGTTTTATTTATCGTTGCAAAATCGATTTATACTAAATAGCTTTCGGACCGTATTCACCGCGAGCATTCGTCTCGCGAATTTGTTTTTCAAGCATTCGTTGCGGGAGCCTTTGTACACAGCACGGTTTCTTTATGGTACGGCGTATAAACCACGCCGAAGAAAAAATGTATCCGTCAACAAGCTTCCATAGTGATCCATACAGCACTGACGATAGTGCCTACACATGGCGAATAAACTAGTTTTTCACGGCAAAAAAATCGTGTGCGTACAAAGGGCGTAAAGCATGCGTTATGACTAATCTGACGCACTCTGACTATACTATGACTATACTCTGTCCATTTTATGATGCTTGATAAAGATCAAGCATCATAAAATTGGCAAATTATAGTCATTATCAAGTGACATCATATTATTATTATCAAGGCATTCTATTTTCGGATGATATTTTGGTTATAATACCGGAAAATTCAGATAGCAACTAATAATATTAATTAAATAACACTTTAGAATCAGCATTATTGAACTGATTGAAGGACAACAATCTAACAGCTAATGTAGCTAAAAGTTCAAATTTTAGAATTTTCTAACTATATTATATAACAATTCAATTCAATTAAAACTTTTAGACTTCTTCTTCTTAGCGTGTCGATGACAATCTAAAGACTCTGCTTAGAATTCGGCTACTTGTTTGGCGCCATCAGTTCCTGTAACGTGCAGCTGACAGGACACACAGGACACGATACCTAAGTGTCCACTCCACCCTTGGATTTAAACTACAAAAACAGTAAAATCGAAGAAAATCTTGATATTTTTTTAAGTATTCTCTTAGATTTACATTGTAATTGGAAAGCAAACAACTCGCAAATGCTCTAATTTAAATTTTGTTTTTGCGCAGAAAAAGTTATCAAATCAAGAAACTGATATGGCTGCGTACCATGGGTGCTTCGGGTCAGTTCTATAATACGGGCTTCTTATATAAGGCAATTCTTGTTTTCTTCTCTATTCAAATTAACACCAACACCCACGCATGATCTAACTAGTAAATGAATCTTTGATGAACATGAACGAGATCGAATTTACCTTTTTGGCGCAGCCGTGAGGCATGCAGACTATTTTGTGATGTATTTTTGTGTTTCACGAGCTGTGTCGAAATAAACGTTATTCTTTCTTTATAGTTTATAGTATTTTTTTTTTCCATATGATCTCAGTAGTATGGTAGTAGTAAGGCCTGAGTTCACCAACATTCTAACCATCGGTTAGGTATTTAAACAGTTGATTTCCTTAGGAAATTTGACATAAATCAACTGTTTAAATACCTAACCGATGGTTAGAATGTTGGTGAACTCAGGCCTGTGTTTCTGTTTATAATTTTATTTTAAGGCGTTTTTGCATGCTGAAAAAAGTAAGCAAAATATGTGAAGCGAGCACGCACTATGACTTTTTATCGTGTGATTATTTTGTCGCAGAAATGAAACGATATGGTAACGTATGGTAAATCGCGACGACATTTAGTGCTTGGCCAGACTGGAACGCGGTCGCGGGGCGGGTGCGGCGCGGCGTGCTCTAACATAAGAACTTCATTATTTGAGTGTCCTTAATGGGCACGCGAGCGCGGGGAGCGCGTGGGCAACACACGCCATACCTCGTTCATCGTACAAGTTGCCGCAGTGGGTGCGCGGGTGGCCCGCGCCGGGGACCGGGGTTCACAAACTAGTTCGAGCTTTTTTCTAGTAAAAATAAGTCTTCTTCATCCATTAAGTATATATATTTTGAAAAACACTGAACACAACATCACGCAGAACGCAGCCGCTCCTCACCTCGGCTGCCAGTCTGGCCAAGCACTCAGAGATGTATGTTATTCAATAATAACATGTTATTATTATATATTACAATAATAACATGTTATTATTGTAATGTGTGTACATCAGGTTACGAAAGTAGCTATATTAATATAGTGGCTATGATATGGTTGAATATCTAGTCTTATTATTTAGGTAAATCAGCATCCTAATTGCGTGACACATTTTCAATCAAAAACCGAGGGTTTTGAAGGAAAATCTTAATCCATAGCTTCATATGGTTGAAAAATTTGTCTGCTCAACAACGTAATCAACGCAATGAACGTGGCTGAACTGTCAAATTGAATGGCATTGCCATCGATTGCTGTTGGATGTTGTAGGTATTACGCAATCAGCCTGCAATCACAAAGATTCAATTATGTTTTCTTTGGATCCATCGCTTCCTTCAGGGGACGTATTTAAGGCACGTAAATGAAATGTTGCTTCGGCACAAAAGGCTTGTAATTAGAATATTATTTCATCGATTATACATACCGTTTCGACTGATTAAAATGTTGTCCTAATTCTTAAATAGTAGGGTTGTCCCTTCACAAATCAGGAAGTTACAGTGATGCTTACACTAAGAATTTTGACAATAAAACATTTTTTTTTTTTGTTGATTTCATACGGAGACTTAACGCAGTTTAACTTGTAATTAAATTAAATTAAATTGATTTACCTAAAAATTTTATATTCTCAGTTTTAAATGCGAGCACTGGCGTCACTGAAATCTATGTGGCTCTTACACCCAAAAGGACCATCTCAGACACTAATCTGACATCATCTGCCTGTCTTTTCCCAACTATGTTGCGCTCGGCTTCCACTCTAACCGGATGCAGCTGATTACCAGTTACTGGGTAATACGATACCCTTTGGTAAGACTGGTTGTCAGACTTTTGAGCTACTGACGACCCGTAACGACTGTCAAAGATCCACGAGTGACTGCCGGGACCAACGGCTTAGCGTGGTTTCCGAGCTTTTGGTATGTGAAGATGGTAACCCATCCACGGACCAACCGCTTTATGTATTTGTGTAGGTACCTAGTTTTTTTTTTTTTTTTAATCTTTGTTCCTCTCAACCAAAGCACCTGCCATCTAATCTCTTCACCACCCTTGGTTGACTGGTAGAGAATGCCTAAGGCATTAAGTCCGCCTTTCTACCTTTTTGTGCGACAATTTTAAATAAATAAATAAATAAACCGCGGCAAGCGTACCTTAACCTGATCGATAGTACGTTGTGTGGCTGCTCTTACTTAGCCACAAGCCCCTCTCAGATACTAATCTGTATGGTCCTCATATGATCTGTCCAAGTAAATGTCTGGACTTTAAAAGTGACTGTGACCTATGACTTGGTTTCAGTGTCTCTTTTCCGACAGGAAACACCGACCTTGTCTAGTTTATAAAATACCTATTAATTTTTAGACGTGTTTGTTAGAACCAATTTACAGAAATAAATATCATCAGATTTATCTTATGTATCAAATATGTATTTAAACATAACTAAATTACATAGGTAACGTTATTTTCGGTCAAAACAGAATCGTACAACTTTTAGTTAATAATAAAAGCTTTGGGGAACTTGAGGAGACAGGGGTGTCACCCTTATAAATCACGACAAAACACTCCTGTCATGAGAATACATGTGTATATGTATATGGCACTCACTGTCCATCTATAGGTATCTCACCACCACCTTTGGTTGACTGAATTCCCAAGAATAGCATAATCACCCATAATATTCCCACTGCTGGGACACAGGCCTCCTCTCTTCGAGAGGGAGTGGGCTGTAATCAACTACGCGGGCCCAGTGCCGGTCGGCAAATGTCACAATCTTCGAATTTTTGGTTCTAGGACATCCCGGTGCCTTACGATGTTTTCCTTCACCGTTTTGAGAGCAGTGGTGATGAAATAATTTACACAAAGTAAAGCGCCTGTCTAGGTTTTGAGTCGAGGCCGTTACCACTGGGCCACCACTGCCCTATTCATTCCCAAGGGCCTAAGTCTGAATGTAAGACATTCAGCCGACCTATGTAGGTACAGTCTGTGAAATTATTTGTTTATGAAATTGATACATCATCATTCCTACTGCAGTCCACTGCTAGACGTGGACCTCTCCATCGCACGCCATTCAACTCTATTCTCGGCAACTCTCATCCTGCTGCTACCAGCCAACCTGTGAAGATCGTCATGCCACCTAGCCTGAGGGCGTCCTGGAGCTGGGGATGTTGCCAATTCGCGGTCTCCACTCAAGAACACGTCTACCCCAACCGTAACGATCATCGGTACTATGGATAATAATTATGGCTCATAAGGCCGGCCCATTTACTGCCACTTCAGCTTGCTTATTCTGTGAGTTAAGTCGATGTGTGATGTCGGTCTTTGAATCCACTAAAATTCCAAGGAATACTAGGCTCAGAATTAGAATAATTTTCCCCATAATTAGTACAGCATTATATTGTAAGAATAGAAATGCAGTGTGTGGTAGCATATTTAAATGGATCAGGCTGGCACATGAAAAGAGTGACCTATGCTCAGCAGTGGATGAAGTCGAGCTGTGGACGATGATTATGATGGTTGCATCGCTAAACCTGACATTAAATTAGCTGAGGGGCAATTCTAGTAATTTGAAGAACGTTCACAGTCTGATCTCAGTCTCAATCTGTCAAAAATATGTCCGTACATTTTGACAAGTTTTTGACATTTCTTTGTCGCCGAGATGACACTGCGACCAAAATTTTTTTCAGTAACGGACATGTTTACCACTGGTTTACCATGGCCAGAGGGTAAGCATTGCCATACAACGTGGTAATACCGCCAGTCTCTTGGGTACATTACCTACCAGTAGACAGCGATGCTAATGAATTTTCGACGCTATTTTAGTTTGTGTATACTTTTAGTTAAGTTAGGATTTAATTTTGTTATTTTTATTAATTAATTAGATAAGTATTAGTTGTTATTTGCTTTTCTTATTATTTTAATTTACAGAACCAATAAAGTGAACACTTTATTAAGAGGTTGTAAAATAAATAACAATCATAATCATTTACTCTCGGACATTGACAGTGTTTTTTTTTTTTAATATCTAATAAAATAATAACATTGCTAATGAATTTAAAAATAACTACAATAATAATTATAAATTAGTATAAACCTAATTTTTTGGAAGGTCAAATTATTATGACTATGTATTATAGATCTGTTTAATTATCGAAATTTTCCACATTTTCCATGTCAAATAATTCATTAGATAATACTTATGTATAAGCACTTGAGTGAAATACCTGAGATACAGGTTTATTCCTAGTTCAGGTAGAATCCAACTATTTCTTACCTACCTCAGCCCTATTTTGTAAATATTTTTGTTAACCTGTCAAAAAAATACAATTGTGGTTTGAACTTATGGACTATTGCTGTCAAGTTTTCGTTTTCAAACAAACAAGATAATATTTACATAACATATGCTCTTGTCTTAAAATAATATTAATTATGTAAGTACTATGTATATACAAAAAGAAGGAAAATGCAAGTTGTTTAATTTAATTTACGGACTATTTTAGTTGGTTGTCAGTTTGCCTGACTGTACTTAGGGATAAAGATCAGCTTATTTTCTTAGTATTCTCTAAATAAATAATGATAAGTACTTACTACGCGCGGAACATGCTTAGGAAGTCAGAAGTCGGACGTCAACTCTACCGTCCATTAATTATATGCATGTTTTTTTATAATTTATTTACACCGATTTCTCTGTGATTACTGGGCCGATTTACAACGTTCTGTGGGGTAATCGCGTAACACACTAACAGTAGAAATGGCTTTTACTTTCACAGTTCAACAACATTCATTGCGTCATTCTCGCTGTTGAGCAAACAAATTTTTCTAACATGTGAAGCAAAGGATAAGCTATATCCTTCAAAAATATTCATTTGGTAGACGACGCCCGCGCGATGGTTTCATATCAATTTTATGAGTTTGCTTCAATCTAAATCTAACTAGCCTGTACTGTCCCACTGCAGGGCAAAGGCCTCCCTTTCCCTTTTCCACACAATTCTGTCTTTTGCGAGTGTCGGCCAGTCCCTACGAAAGAAGTAAAGCTCGTCCCGCCATCATCGTCTTGGCCTGCCGCGATGGCGCGTTTGATTCAATAATAGATAATTAATCCACTTCGTCTGTTGTTCAAATAGCAAGATTTGTGTGTGGTACTAAAACATAGATAAAAGTAAAAAAAAAAATGACAGCCTACTTCAAAGAAAGCTATTACGAATTGAGAAATAATTGTAGTTTTGGAAGTCGATGGCAAACAAAGGCAGCTTTTTTTCTTTCACAAACCAACTTAGCTAGCAGCCCTACGCAACCCCGGCCGGTCCTAACAAAGACCTCTTCTAATTAGTAATTTAATACAGCCTTGTCTGTTCAAATTCCCCTGGATCGTTCTAACGTAGCTAATGATAGCTCCTTTATTCGCCTGGACGTTCATTCTTCCTCTTTTGTCCATACAAATTAAATTGAGAAGGCAATTGCTTCGAAAAATTATTGTTTGTGTGAATAATGTCGGGTTGAAATCTTTAGTTATTTAATTATGGGGTGAAAATTATTGTTTTGATTAGAGAAGATAGAATTATTTTCGTGTAATTGTTTAACAAAGTCGATGGTTTAATCTTCACCATAAAGTTGACTCTTTTTTTTTTGCTGTTTCATGGTAAACTGTAATTTTGACAGCTGACAGCCAACGCGGAGGCGAAATATAGACCGACGACTTGAATACCTAATGTCTTGAAACTATACTAATATTATAAAGAGTGTAATTTGTGAGTTTGTACGAGCCATCATCTGCCTAGCCTTTTCCCTACCATGTTGGGATCGGCTTCCAGTCTAACCAGAGTTTTACATGAAGCGACTTCTTATCTGACCTCCACAATCCGTATAGTTATCTACTTAGGTACTGGGTAATACGATACCCTTTGTTAAGACTGTTTGCATTGACATAAATAATATATAACTTTGAAATCATTGACTGTTTGTCAGTCTTTTGGACTTCTGACGACCCGTAGCGACTGCTAAAGATCCACGAATGACAGTCGAGACCAAACAAATAAAGATAAAAGAAAGTATTTGAAAACCGACGAAGACATCAAAAGACTTGACATACCTATCTCTTGTAATAATTTCCGTAACAAACGCACAATATGTGATGAGTGCGTGTCACTCTCGCAAATTTTTGTTCCAACAGCAAACCGTGAAATAATCTTTTTAAATTACATAACATAACATCACGCGTGTATTCCCCGAAGGGTTAGGCACAGGTGTACCTTAGTAAAACCACATAATCGCCAGTTATGTGTCTCCCATGGCGAGCCTATTGCCATCAACCATTGGAAAAACCCAATAACACTGCCCGACCCAGGAATCGAATCCAGGACCTCACGCTCATCAGTATCAGTATCTTTATCTATGTCATTACCTACCTAATTATAAGTAATCTTTCAAACTAACATACAATAATTCGAAATTCATAAATAGCGTATCAATATTTTTACATCGAACGAAAACAAACCAAATTCGTTTCTATGGCCTATTCAATTCCAGAACCAAAATGGTATTCGTAAAAAAGGAGCTTGTAGAATTGACATTCCTTTTATATTATCTGTTAGTCGCATTGCGCGGAGACGTGAATTTGTGGATACTGTTACTACTGTAGCAAAGAGTAAGATAAGGTCTGGATACAGAGGTGTAATTGTTTCAGGAGAGGGGCAATTTTTCTCTGAGGCAGGGGGGGAGGGTTCTCAAGCCTTCGGCACCTATTTTTCCTAAACTCGAAAATGTGCCCGCTTTTCGTGGATGACTAGACTTATGTACCTATCTATCTATCTCTTACTAATATACTGTATGCAAAGCAAAAATACAGGTTATAAAAGTATGTTTATGCCTAATTTTGTGTTTTAGACCAGTTTGGTCTAAGCCCACAGGGGGGCAAACTCAAGCATTGCCCCCTCAATGTATCCGCGCCTGACTTGTTTAATGCCTACAAACTCACGACAGACAGACTAGCTATTTCTACACAATCATAATTTCAGGTCTCATTTTGTAGTACAAAAGGCCGCACGTCTGAGGTAACAAAACCAGTATAAGCTGGCCTCTTCTATTTTTACTCCGTACTATACCGTACCATATTTACCCAAAATTAAGTGGTACCACCGACAAGTGCGACCTGCTGCGGTAGTATCGGTAAATTAATTTTAGTACATTCCTGTTTTTCATGAAATGATTTGCATTGCACTGCAATGCAAACCTTTGCTCTTTTTAGGGTTCCGTACTCAAAGGGTAAAAACGGGAGCCTATAACTAAGACTCCACTGTCCGTCTGTCCGTTTGTCACCAGGCTGTATCTCATGAACCGTGATAGTTAGACAGTTGAAATTTTCACAGAAAGTGTTTTCTGTTGCCGCTATAACAACAAATACTAAAAACAGAATAAAATAAATATTTAAGGGAGCCCTCCTTAAATATTTATTTTATTCTGTTATCCCATACAACAAACGTGATTTTTTTGCCGTTATTTGATATGTAGTGTTAAATATTGTATGGTGGTACTGAACCCTTCGTGTGCGAGTCCAACTCGCACTTGGCTGGTATTTTTTTTTTATTTGTATGTCAGTATCAGGTTGTATGGTAATAAAATAAATTAGAAGCCGGGCATGGGCACAAAGCCTAAAGTTATTTAGATGATTTTATTAATTAGGTATTGGATACCTAATTAATAAAATCATCAAAATAACTTTATAATTTAAATAAAATAAATGTCTCACGTCTGAATTAATTTATTCTGTGGCAGAGTGAGTCAGTAGGCCAATTTCCAATAACCATTGATCTGGCCTGGCCATCAAAAAGGCTGTCGATATAGGGACCCGCGCAATGGCCCATTCCAATCCCACCATTGATTTGTTACCCAATGTAAGAAGGCGACACGTGTTGCCGGGACTATTCATCAGCATGTGTCTGCCTACCTTATGAGATATCTGATTCTAAGCCCATTTTACTTCGACCTAACTATCACGACGTTCGAGCAAACTATCACGTCCTTATTATTTTGATAATTAGGTACACAACATCCCGCCTGATTCTGTGAAAATCTCACCGTGAAAACTTAGGTAAAGTGAGCACAAAGCGAGCTATCATTCTACCTGACGCTAGGGATTGAGGGTCGTAATGTTTTGTTCCACAGAACGCGATATTTTTTTCCCAATCGTTCACCCGTCGTCGTTCCGCGTCTAATAACTTTATAACATTTATTTTGATTTTCTATGATTCAATTGAATTCATAAACATGTAAGGTTTTATGCATTTCAAATGTAAAACATTAAACGATATCGTTATTAAGTTGGTGCCTCAAAAATCGTGATTAAAGCACTTTCAATAACCGTTAATATATATTTTGTTTCATTTCTCTCTACGTTACTTTGACTCCAACTAGACGCGGGACGAGGGATGAACAATTAGGAAAAATATTTCGCGTTCTTCAACACTGCTATCGAGTGGAACAAAACGTTCACACGGCGACGATCAGTACGTTATTTAACTGTTTAATTTTGGGATCACATGGCAGTTTCATACTGCATTGATTTTTAACTGTATGAACATTGTGATAAACGGGGTCTAATAGTGTTAACGACGGGTTATTAACGAGCGGGAACGACCCGGGATTGACACTATTGACAGCTCACTTCAAGCTCACTTCGCCTAAGTTTTCACGGTGAGATTTTTACAGGATAGATCGGCAATCACCAAAGGGTTAAGCAGAGTTGTACCTACAGTATACCTACATTTCGCTTAGTTATGTTCAAATCCCAAGTAATACCTACGGGCGGCGGAGTTGACGGCACGGTTGGCGCAGTGGTTAAGCGATTGACTGCTGCGCTGCGTGTCGCGGGTTCGATTCCCGCACGGAACAAATCACATGCTTAATGGAACATTGACCCATTAGTAGGTAGGTCAGAATTATTTCCGGATTTTTTTTGCTCAAATCTCATCAATAGTTAATCATACGTTCAAAATTCAAGCATTCATGATTAGTTAATCTAATCAAATCAAATTAGTTTTAATTTTATGCGTCAACAAGTAGGATAAGTCCTTATAGCGAGATCTTCTTTTGCGATTTCCCAAAAACCATCTGTTTTGAGTTAAGTTAGTATTCCATTACGCATGCGAAATATTTGTATGACCTTCAAGTAGTTGTTCCGGGCCTGGCTGTTTCTGTATGTGTGTGTGTGTGTGTGTGTGTGTGTGTGTGTGTGTGTGTGTGTGTGTGTGTGTGTGTGTGTGTGTGTGTGTGTGTGTGTGTGTGTGTGTGTGTGTGTGTGTGTGTGTGTGTGTGTGTGTGTGTGTGTGTGTGTGTGTGTGTGTGTGTGTGTGTGTGTGTGTGTGTAATGTTTGTATACAGGAGAAATTCCAAGTGTGGGGGCAACGTTTAAGGAAAAAGAAGGGGGCGCCCCTAATACCAAACCGAGCACCAAACCAGACTTTGGGCTACTATCCCCTACTAAGAATTTCCTGACGTAAAAACAAAATAACAATAATACGAGTACAAGTAAATTATGTAAAAATTAACATATTATTCTGGAGAAAAGCACCCGCTTTACTGCATCTAAGACTAGGTTTTGGAGGTATTAAATCTACGAGTAAATAAACAAACTACATTATTAGATATACAATGTGGAGACAACAATACGCACGAAAGTCTGACAATCAGTGTTACCAACTATTAAATCGTTACTGGATTGTGGAGGTCAGATAGGCAATCGCTTATTAAAAAAAAAAAAAAAAAAAAAAATACAACCGAATTGAGAACCTCCTCCTTTTTTTGAAGTCGGTTAAAAAAACTGGTATTCATGCAGCTGCATCCGGTTAGACTGGAAGCCGACCCGAACATAGTTGGGAAAAGGCTAGACAGATTGATTTATTGAGGAAACAACAATACACAATTACCGCATACTAGTAGAAGTATTTTGAAACTATAAAAAAATTAAGTTATTTTTTTTAACCAGCTAAATAATGATGATGGGCAGACTATGGGATTTGCCAATCTTTGGCTAGCTATAGTTACTAAAGTATTACGTATAATTTGTTGAAGTTTTATAAGCAGACTGAATACTTACTGAAAAAACTCGCTAATTTAATTTATTGTCGTAGTTTCGTCTCCACCATACATAACATTTGTTTGTTAAGAATTTTCCTGAGCTTGATTCCATCTTATTTAATTATAAATAATCTTGTATAATTAACATCTTATATAATCTTATATCTTGATGTTAATTATATGTTAATTATTATGTTTAAAAATAAAATTAAGACGCTTTTCTTGTTTGTGTGTGTATCCTTAGATCTTCTAAATTTCACAATGGATTTGGTTGCGGTTTTCATCATCATTTAGAGAATTTATTCCTTTTAGAAGGTGTATGTGTATAATACATTATATTTACCTTAGATATAGCACAGAAATCTGGATGTTTCGACAACATGTGGCCACAATAAATTGCTACCTTGCGAAGCAGGGGCGTGTCGCTAGTTTCACAATAACCTAAATAAAGGTGTATAGTATACGATACTCGTATTATCCATAATTCATGTAGTATTTTTGCTTTGATAACTAACCCCCTTACTAATAAACGTTGTATAACGTCTGTATAGTTACACAACGCTTTGTCTTCTTCTTTCGAAAATCAAATTACTGACGACTGAAAGAGGAAATCGGTGTGTAACTATTCATCTGATATAATACGTTTATTAGTAAGGGGTAAGTGTTTCATCCGTCCAGCCTTTTCCCAACTTTGTTAGGGTCTTCTTCCAGTCTAACCGAATACAGCTGAATACCAGTATTTTACATGGAATGACTTCCTACCTGACCTCCACAACAAAGTTACTGGGTAAGACTGGTTGTCAGACTTTCGGGCTTCTGACTACCCGTAACGACTGCCAAATATCCGCGAATGGCAGCCGGGACCAACGGCTTAACGGGCTTTCCGAGGCACGGAGGGGTCTCGGTATGTAAAGACAGTCACCCATCCACAAACCAACCGCGGCAAGCGTAGCTTAAACTGATCGATCGGCCTGTGCCGCTGTTATTATTTAGCCACGAGCTCCTCCTAACAGAATACAAGAAATATAGGTACGCATATTTTTATCAGATCTGACGTTGACATCTGACTGAGAGCAGCGGTAGCCTCACTAGGCTATCGCTGGCAGGCGTCTTAGGGGCGGATTTACCACTGTAAATCCACCCCTATGACGACCCACTGACCCTACCATAGATAAATATTTCAAGAAAAGAATAGGCATTCCTGTATTTGCGCTGAATCTAAATTTAGATAATGGTCCTCGTGTTGTAATTGTCGTTACCTGCTACTCACGATTATATTATGTCTTAAAGATCAACAAGGTGAGGATTAATAAACCTTTGATATATTAATGATGTCATTAATTGCTATGTAACAACAACGACCAACGTAGTTCTGTAAAATTAAATGGATCGTATTTTTATGTTTGGAGACCACTGGAAAGACAATAATTAATTTAAGGATTAGTAGTTCTTCCTGATTTTCACCGCTCATTCGGCAAACATCATAATAGCATCTTCAAAATTTCAGGCGAACGATTTCCACTGCTGGAAATTGGCCTCAAGCAACCGTTGCCACAATGACTTGCTGCTTAACGTGCTTCTGATACCATCATCTACCATCATCATTCTATCATTGGTCTACCTTGTGTGACTGTGTGTCAGGTCCTCTCACGCTGCCCCTTTCGGTACGCGGTTGCCACTCCGAAACCTTTCGACCCCATCAGCTATCCGATCTGCATACAATGTGCTCAGCCCACTGCTACTCTAAAAATCTGCATACCTTTCTTATATCTGTCACCAAGCAACCTTGCTGTGTTTGAGTTTCAAGATACTGCTAATAATATTCAGCTCTGTCTGCGACTAGTACTTTCGTGTTTCAGATGTCGTATAACGGTGGTACCTACCTACTTCTCATCGGGTCATACGGCGCACCAATTGCCAACCTATCACAATAACAAATATTTATGTTTGTTTAAAAAGTATGTTTACATTTTCTGTGCCTTTATTTTTGAGAAAAATTCGACGGCCAATTGCTTTTGCAATTGCGTCTTACCACAGTAGACAGAACTGCCACTCCCCCGCGTGCGGGGGAAATAAGTCACGTCCATCAAAATACCATGTATTTTCAGATAGGAAACGCCGACCTCATCTAGTTTAAAAAAATATGATTGACGTGTAAAAGTGTTTGTACAGAGGCCAGCACATCAAGTACCGTAGTAGTAGTTATTATTAATTTTTTTTTCAATAATTTATTGCATTCCACAATGTGAACTTATGTGGCATCTATACAAAAATAGTTCTTTTTTATTTTTACTCACATCGACGGAACCACGAGCTCGAGCCAAAGTAATTATATAGTGTATACAATGTTTACTTCGAAGCAACAATTTGCTTATAATTATGCCCGTCAAGAATATACGCGCCAGGTCTTAGGTTTAAGAGCATATTATAAATAGGACACGATATGAAACGCGAGGTAGTTCTATTCTAAAGTCACGCGATATAAAATCTTATACCCAGTATCGATTAAAACTCCTTGAAAATTCCAAAGATTGTGCGATTTTACTTTTTTAGAGTATGTTTGGGTAAAATTGGCGCGCGGCGCTGGGCTAAGACCGTACGACGTTACCTATATGAAAAAACATTGCCAAATTAGCCGGGAATTTGATTCGTACGGTCTTACCCCAACACCGAACTTACCCCAAGATATTTATTATTATTATAATAGTCAGCCATAAAGATGTTTATCTTGAACATAGATAATTATATGAAGTTTTTTACTTTCTATGATCTTGAACGTGCGCGAACAATGAAAAATACGGCGTCATTTGAGGAACGTTCAGGACTCGGGGGCATGCCCAGTCTGCCTTTTTTATGTTTGCTGGCTATTATATTCTGAGATTTCATTTGCTGAAAATCACTCATATTAACGTTACATTGACGTTCGTGCTAGGCTTAGGTTCAGAACTTTCAGCCAATTTTTCTAGGGTTGTGGATCATGTCTTTGCCTGTTTTCGTCTTAATTTGGAGTGTAGTTATCGGTATTTGGGCATGGATGACGGTGAACTACCTATCGTCCCAGAGGAATCAGTGCTGCCAATCATAGAAAAAAGCTTTTTACTCCTAAAAGGCGGTTCGAAGTAAGTTATATTCGGTAAGCATTTATTGTTTGTGGAAATCTTTTTGGGTGTCCTCCGCCCTGGGACCTGCGGGGTAATTTCGTAACACACATCCAATGGCAATCGATTTCAATCCCATTTGTTACGAAATTACCCCGCCGGTTTAAGACGGAGAGGTCCTGATCCTGTTACCTTCCCTCCACGAAATTGTGCTGCCCCACGGTCATTTGGTCGACTCGACTGAATAGTCCACTCGATTGAAGGTTCATTTTTGTTTCATTCCACGACAAGTCGACAACATCATAAAAAACTTTTTTACGAAAAAACAACCGACTTCCAACAAAACACTACAAAGTGAAAAATAACTTTAATTTCAGTCGGTGTCGTTGGTTCTGCATTTTCGTTTTTTGACACCGACTTCTGAAATTAAAGTTATTTTTCACTTTGTAGTGTTTTGTTGGAAGTCGGTTGTTTTTTTTTTGTAAAAAGTTTTTTATTTTTCACTTTTTAGGGTTCCTTACCTCAAAAGGAAAAATCGGAACTGTTATAGGATCACTCGAGTGTCTGTCTGTCTGTCCGTCTGTCCGTCTGTCACATCCAATTTTCTCCGAATTTAATGGACCGATAGGTGTTGTCTGAGAGTCATCACTTCATGCTGCTGAGCTGATGATAAGTGAAAGTCAAATACTTTTATTCAATTAGGCCTATTACAAGCTCTTTCGACAATTACAAGCCCTTACCATCATCAGATGCGGGACATATTCGTGCCGTTACATCATTACGAGAAATGGAATGATGAAAACGATTGTTTTGAAGTCCACATCTATCCACTAAGTAGTTTCTATCGACATATTGCCGTATATCCTAACTCCTAACAGTTAAGGACTGCTGTGGCTACCATTGACGGCTCGGTAGCATTACAGTCGGACTTTTAATTAGCTGCAGTAAAACGACAGCTTATGTGTAACTTCAATTACTAAAATTGGCGTCTTTTTGTTTTTTCGCGGCCATCAACCAAACCATGTTTTTCTGGTACAGAATAGTGTAACAAACGAAACTTATTTGACATGCATATCTCTAAATGCAGTCCGAAATGAGTTATTAAGAAGTGTCATTTTACCTACTGTAGCTAATTAAAAGTCGGAGTATAGGTAAGTGATGACTCTCAGACTCAAACACTTGAATCATCAATAGGTTTCATTTGATTTGAGAGAGTTCAACTAACACACTGTACATGCCTACCAAAGGATTTTCCTCGATTTTCATGGGATCCCTTCATCAAACTCTGACTTGACAATGATACTACCTCGAGAGCATACCGTTTCAAACATTAATGTCAACTGCTCATCACCTGTTACAAAATATTGCTTTTCCCGATGCTGGGACGTTAATTGTTGAGGAGTTCTCCTGGTAAGAACCAGGAGAACTGGAGCTTATGGTGAAGTCACCATCAGCTCCACCTCGCCATGCATTGTGACGAACATATTTATGTTCGGCACAATGCATGGTGCTATGCTAAGCTAAGCTATTTAGCTTAGCAACCATATTAAAGAAATCGAATCGCTACCCGTGAAATATTTGTCATTGAGTAGTTTCGATGGCCATCTGTGGTCTAAATCATCAGTTCCACTTCACCAAATTATACTTTCTGAATGCAAATGCTTGAGTTGTTAATGAAAATATGAAAATTTCTATATGTATGCCTATAATATTTGAGGAGTTCCCTCAATTCCTCATGGATCCCATCATCAGAACTGGATTTTGACAAAAATGGGACCAATTTGGAAGTATATCCTTTCAAATAAAAAATAAAAATCCAAATCGGTTCATAAATGACGGCGTACTGAGGTAACAAACATAAAAAAAACATACTACCGAATTGAGAACCTCCTCCTTTTTTAAAGTCGGTTAAAAATTACCTAAGAATGAACGTTCCTTTAATTTTTTTCATTAAATTTTTCGTTCCAACGTCGGACCGATTCACTAATATATTCATTATACACTCGAAAACTTGAAAAGCACAGAACCGGCCTATGTCCAGTGAAAGTCTTTCAGCTGAAACGATGATGATGACTCATCAACGCCATTATAATCTTTCACACATTCTATGTATTGTTTCCTTGGCTTTCCTGTTATAAGAATAACCATCTATGTTCATACCCAAATTAGTGAGTTAACAGAATAGCAAATATAATACATACAATACATTGCTATAAATAAATGTTTAGGCGGTACGTTGATATCTTCCAAATTAATGAGTTAATAGAATAGCAAATAAAATACATACAATATATTGCTATAAGTAAATGTTTAGGCGGTATGTTGATCTCTTCCTTTACGACCCAGATATAAGTATGAATGATAAAAGTACGTATGGTGCGAAGATGTTGTTTATATTTGCAATGCACCCGCAATTCTCGTATGAATACCTACTTTAGGTAGGCGAAAAAGGTAAAGTTTGCTCATCAATATTTTTTTTTACCTATCATATTCTGGCATTTGGCAATTATATACTAAATTAGCCAAAAACTTTATAAAAAAATCAGTTTACTTGAACTCCTCACATTCTCAAAGACCATTTCTCAGAAAACTACACGATGCGTGCGGGCAGTCAATGCGCCCTAATGATCTACGTCCACAACAGTTGGAGCCCTGACATCAGAGAGTTCAGACCGGAGCAATGGCTGGACCCCAACAAGCAGCCGAACCAAAACATTATTCGCTGAATATAGGAAAGGGACCTGCATGGGTAGGTCTATTTTGTATATTATTTTCTAAAGCGGCTGATTGACTGACGAGTCATAAGCTTGTAAAGTCTGGGGTTGGAATTGACTTGGAAGGATTACATTTTAGATACAAATTCCATCCAAACCCTTCGAAATGCTATAGCTTCTCGACGACGATTTTCAATTGCCTCTGAGAGTGTCTCCAGCCGTACCTATAGTTTCGTTATTTTGACATTACAAAGAGTCGGTTTGTCTGTTTGGATGTGACAGATTATTGATTTGAACAGGGTCAACGTAAAAAGTACCAAACCAATACGGTTACTTTTTATACTAAAATATGGTGTAGAACTCGGAGCAGTGATTAGTTTTTGTTTCATCGCAATCGGTTCACTCTATCAAAAGATATAATCAATTTCAAGTATTCAAGAACAACTTTTTACGTTTTTTAGTAACACGTAACGACATCTATTGGCGCGATATAGTACCTACTAACGAAAACATATTGTTGTTATGATGTGAATAATCACGTCCTATTAGTTTAAGCTTACATAAATGACGAAATAACACAGATACATAAGTCTGTGTTATTTTAAAAAGTAATGATAATGATTATAATATTATAAAAATCGCTTTCGATGGTTTAGTGGCGCCTGTGGCGCTAAAAGAATTTTAAACAAAAAGTGAGGATAATGTAAGATAATAATAATTAATGTGGTGTTCTGAGCGATAAAGAAGTTAGATAATTATTGATATAGAAAGTTGAGTAACGCAGAGCGTTTTTTAACGAAGTTCTTATATGGAGCTTGCGGTAGGAGTTATAGGGGAGAAATCGTCACATAACGAAAAAGCGTTATGCCTCACTTTTCATAGTAATAGATAGAGACACAGAGAGAGAGAGAGAGAGAGAGAGCTATTTTTCATGGTTTCCGAGGATCCTGACCCCGGTAAGTGAGGTCAAAAAGAAAATCAAAGATGGCGGTTGCCTAAATTTTTAACTTTTTCGTCATGGGTGTCGTTTTCATGGTTTTCGAGGGTGCTGAAGTCGATAGTCAGGTCAAAATGAAAATCCAAGATGGTGGCTGCAATTTTTTTTGTCATTGTGTCGTTTTCATGGTTTTTGAGGGTGCTGAAGTCGATAGTCAGGTCAAAATGAAAATCCAAGATGGTGGCTGCAATT
Source organism: Gortyna flavago (assembly GCA_963669345.1). Taxonomy (NCBI): domain Eukaryota; kingdom Metazoa; phylum Arthropoda; class Insecta; order Lepidoptera; family Noctuidae; genus Gortyna; species Gortyna flavago. The sequence continues at coordinate 6,371,232 of OY770148.1, forward strand.
TTGTTTTAATTTTTTTTCATGGATATCGTTTTCATGGTTTTCGAGGGTGCTGAAGCCGATAGTCAAGTCAAAATGAAAATCCAAGATGGCGGCTACATTTTTTTTTATCGTGGGTGTCGTTTTCATCTTATTTTAAGGTGCTGAAGCCGATAGGTAGGTCAAAATGAAAATCCAAGATGGCGGTTGCATAAATTTTAAATCTTTTTTGTCATGGGTGTCGTTGTGCTAAAGCCGATAGTCAGGTCAAAATAAAAATCCAAGATGGCGGCTGCAATTTTTTTTTTGTCATAGGTATTGTTTTCATTGTTTTCGAAGGTGCTGAAGCCGATAGGCAGGTCAAAATGAAAGTCCAAGATGACAACTGCAATTATTTTTTTTGTCATGGGTATCGTTTTCATAGTTTTCGAGGGTGCTGACGCCAATAGTCAGGTCAAAATGAAAATCCAAGATGGCGGCTGCAATTTTTTTTTGTCATGGTTGTCGTTTTCATTGTTTTCGAAGGTACTGAAGCCGATAGGCAGGTCAAAATGAAAGTCCAAGATGGCGGTTGCCTAAATTTTTTTTTTGTCATGGGTGTCGTTTTCATGGTTTTCGAAGGTGCTGAAGCAGACAGTCAGGTCAAAATGAAGATCCAAGATAGCGGCTACAATTTTTTTTTTTTTTGTCTTGGGTTGTCGTTTTCATAGATTTCAAAGGTGCTGAATCCGATAGGCAGGTCAAAATGAAAATCCAAGAGGCGGTTGCAAAAAAAAATGGGTTTCGTTTTAATGGTTTTCGAGAGTGCTGAAGCCAATAGTGAGGTTAAAATGAAACTGTAACGGCTTACCAACCGTCGAATGGCCCATGAACCGTTGGTCAACATTCTTTCTTTCTTTTCTAACTTTTTTTAAAAGGACTTTTCACCCACGAACGTTTTGCCAACATAACTTTACGTCAGTGAATGCTTAACCAACAGAATGTTTTGACCAATAACTTTTCACCCAAAGAACAAGGCCAACAGACACCGGGAAAGGTGAAAGTAAAATAATAAAAGACGTAGTCCTTTATTTCTGTGAAAAGGGTTTAATGTAACCTAACCAAGCCTAACCTTGGGGTGCCCTTCACTCGCTTTGCTCGCTCACTTGAGCCGCCATCATCCCCTCGAACCTTACCTGTCCGAGTCGGGGTGCCACAAGTCCCGACCTCGCTTCGCTCGCCCTTGCATCCTCAGTTCTATTTGACATGTGGGTCACAAGTCCTTTGGATGAAAAGTTATTGGTCAAAACATTCTGTTGGTTAAGCATTCATCATTCATTCTGTTGGGGAAACGTTCGTGGGTCACAAGTCCTTTGGATGAAAAGTTATTCGTGTCGACCAACGGTTCATGGACCAATCGACTGTTGGTAAACCGTTTCAGTACTGGTTAAAATGAAAGACCAAGATGGCGGTTGCAAATTGAAAATAAAAAAAATCGTCGTGTGTGTCGTTTTCATGGTTTTCGAGGGTGCTGAAGCCGATAGTGACGTCAAAACGAAAATCGAAGATGGCGGCTGCAATTTTTTTTTTTTTTATGTTTGTCTTTTCATGGTTTTCAATATAAACTGACACGACTTTATGTGAAATAAAATAAAATACAACCGACTTAAAAACCACACTTCAAAGTGCAATAGACTTTTGGTTTCAGAAGTCTGTAATTTCTTGCCAACGTCTACCCAAACTAAGGTTATTTTGCACTTTGTAGGGTTTTTTTATGGAAGTCGGTTATATTTTTTTGTAATTAGCTTTACAATTTTTTTTTCTGGTTTTCGGCAGAATAAGGTCTAAATCAAAATCATGTCTAAAGTTTTCGTCATTGGTTTCATCTTCGTAGTTTTCAAGGGCGGCCGGTGTTAAATATAACCAAAGTAAACGGGTTGCTTTTTACACGGGCAACTTTATGTAGAAGCTCTTTCGAGGGGCAAGCAACCTTTCTAAAATCGTTTACAGAGAAGCATTTTTTTATTTATATAAGGTTTAAATCATGACTACTTTCAAGTTTTTTGCCTTTTTGTCGAAATTTTTAACTTTATTTACCATGATAACGCTTCAGCACACTCCGCCAGACGGGCAGTTGATTTATTGAGTAGGTAAGAAATTCTAAATTTACCGCAGAGAAGAAACTAAGACTTAGAAAAACTAACTTCAAACTTCATCTACTAATCTCAGATATACTTTAGATAAAATGGTGATATGATTTTACAAGTTGGTATTCTAAAACAGACGCTAAATAAAATGGACATATGGCTGTTTGGTTAGATAATCAGCCTCGAGCAGGCGCTTTCATTTTAATTTATTCTCAAAAATCAAAGTGACACTTCGTCGCATTGTCATTATGAACCATGAAGACGCAGTGACTGCAGTCGAAAGGGCCGTAGTAGAGAACCGAAGAAGAAGAGAAGAGAAGACGAGAAGGGAAGCGTTACTAGGCAAGATCGGATGATTCTTCCTTTTCAATGAAGGAGTGGCAATTACACACATTACCGATTGTTTTCCGACATCCACGCGAACGAAGTCGCGGGCACAGCTAGTATATAATACAATTATAGATAATCTTCTACATACGTATATATAAAACAAAGTCGGGTTAGTTATACCATTTATAACTCAAGAATGGTTAGACCGATTTTTATGATCTATATTAGCAGAATAACTTTTAAAATATGGGAACGAAAAATACAAACGAAGAAACACAACATTTATTCATTCTGAGGCGGTACAAAGTTCGCTGGGTCACCTATCTCGAAACAACTAGAAAATGGCCTCTCCACAGTAATACCCTCAATTTTTCTTTGCAGGAAGGACATTCGCGACACTGTCAATGAAGACTACGTTATCACATTGTACTCCGGAATTTCAGAATCTCAGCAGATATCAATGAACTAGAGCTTAAAATAGACTTCTTACTTAAACCCGTCTCAGGATCTTTAGTCAGTTTAGTAAGGAGAAATTAATTGTTAAGATATACTGACCACCCAGTATATCTTAACAATTAATTTCTCCTTACTACCTAACATAGCCGCGTAACCTGTTACATTGGATACAGGGTGGGACATCGCCGCGTAACCTGCTACTTTTGATACAGGGTGGAACATCGCCGCGTAACCTGTTATTTGGATACAGGGTGGAACATCGTCGCGTAACCTGTTATTTGGATACAGGGTGGGACATCACCGCGTAACCTGTTACCTTGGATTCAGTACACGATTCTGAAACCCCTGCGTTGAAATTTTTCGTCCGTTGCTGAATTCATGGTTACAGTTTGCGCGGCGATGTTCTTAATAGCTGCCAAACTGTATCATTATCAGGAGGCCTACCATGAACTATTTAAAAACGATTCAAAAGCAAGACATTTCAGTTTAGGTTCTTAAACTGCATCGTTCACAGTCGTACCATGACGTCCAATACACTCAGCGGCATTTGGATCGTTGAAAGTGAATGAGCGTTAAGAGCTCGTGGTAGGTATCCAGATGACACGGCCTAAATTGAATCGTTAAACTGACGTCATGCTACGAATTAGCAGAACAGTTCAGTTTAGGTCCTAAAGTGGATCGCGTTAAGAGCTCGTGGTAGGTATGCAGGGCCGTCTTTTCCATTGGTCACTCTAGGCATGGAGTCACTAGTTGCTACTAGATTCGTAGCTACGGACTCACATAAGCAATCTAACATAAATGCCAGGCGCGGTGCTAAAATTTTCGCTCTGACATCCTAGGTCCAATGTGTAAAAGACGTCCCTGATTATCATTTATGCTTTGTATGTAGATACTTAGTTTAAGTATAGTCAGTAGTAGAGCTCCACGTGCAACAAGACCCTGCATGGCATGTTCTTACCTATTACAATTTTAAGCTACCTGGGTAGGTATCTACCTTAATATTAAACTGACAGTTATTTTTAGAACAGACATTCGAACAATTAAAGTTATTATCAAATAGGTAGTACCCGTCTATTAATCCTAACTACCCCACACGAAGTTTTTGAGATCATAGCATATTTTAAAGCTTCAAATGCCAATGCAATAAACAACATTTTTCGACAAATCCTTTTCTATTCAGGCCGCTCGTTTATGGAATGTATTGCCAGTTCAAATTAAACGCGCGCAATTGCGTAAAGGAACATTACTTGTTGTTATGATCTTGTTTTCTTAGCTGCAATAATCTGTAGTCATCATTTATTTTCCTTTTTTTATATGTACCTATATTTAATATGTATTTATTTATGTATCTATTATACTGCATTATACATTTAAATATATATATCTATGTATCTATAATAGTACCTACCTATATTATTTTGCACCACTAACAACCCCATTTTTTATATCCACGAAAATGCGGAACAAACTACACCGACTTCCGAAATTTAAGTTATTTTTCACTTTGTAGTGTTTTTTTGGAAGTAGATTGTTTTTTTTTTTAAAAAAGGTTCTTATTTTTCACTTTTTAGTTGTACCCACCTTACCCCACACAAATTCATGCTTGCTATGTGAATATCAGTGACTGGAAGCTATTGAATACATCTGCGTACCCCTTTAGAGAATACCTACAGGCGTGATGTTATGTTATGTGATTGAGTAAACAATGAATACATATGCAATAGGCAATCGCGTTTGATTTGCTGGCATTTATTTAAGACTTCCATTGTCTGTCTCCGAATCTCATCATCAGATGATTTATTTTTTACCTCCTTTTTGTGTTTAGTTTAATTTTTCAACTACTTGAGCTGTAAGAATCTAGTAATTATGTAAACTGGAAGGGAACTGTCTCCTGAGATACAAGCTAACAACCTAGTTCAGGAGGCAGTGCGCTTATGTAACTGTGTACTTACTGTGTTTTCAATAAAGCATTATTATTATTTTTTGTTTGTATACATTTTTGTATCTCGTCACTGATCTGCCGGTTTTTTAGGGTAACACGGGCCAAAGCCAAGTGCTTGCCCTGAGAGTACCTACCTACTAACCTAAGGTGATAGTTGATGATATATGGCGTGGTGATATAATATTTTGAATTTTGCAAATCCGACTTTATATGACGGAGATAAATATATAATCATCCGAATTGAGAACCTATTCCTTTTTAGAAGTCGGTTAAAAATACATGTAATTTTTTTTTATGAGGAATGTTTTATTATGACGTCTGTATTTGGTCCACCTTGTAGGCATACTACAAAATCTATGGTAATATTATATCTACATATTTGCACTTTCACTCCATTACTTGAAATAACAAAATATTTTTTTTCAAAAATATATTTGTACGGAACTCCGATGATCGAAAAATTTACGGTTCTAAGTCGGTCGTCATATTAATAACAAAACTAGCAGTTGTCCGCGACTCCATTCATGACTATTGTAATTCTTATTTACAATTTTGACCAGACAGACATTTTTATGTATTTTATTGGGATTTTTTCCATAACTTATAGAGTGTTCACGGGATACTTATACCTAAGTCCCCTGGAGTCCTTATATAATAAGTGGGCACCCTGCCCACAATGCCCTCCTATAGCGGAACATACTTATTTAGTGCAAGTACTAGGTATAGGTACACCTCTTTCTAACCCTTCAGGGATAATACAGGCCGATATATATGTTATATTTGGAGCCATGTACATTCAAGAAAGAAAAAAAATAAAGTTTTTTTGTAATAAAATTGATATAACATACCGACTGGTATGTCACTTAGGTACCTACCACGTAGCGCGTAATAACAGACAAACCGTTATTTTTATTGTTGCCTCGCTTAAAGAAGATACATTTTGCCGAAGGCAGTTTCCATATATATAATTAAAGCTCCACTTGACGTCTTAGTCAACACGTTACAGTCACTCAGAGATCTTCAGGATGATCGGTGTTACTTTATTCTGTATTTTAACGTGCCTCTGCGCAATTTGGGCATGGATGGTGTTTGTGAAGGGGGGGCAACACAAGCTACCCCCGATGTACCCGGGACTGCTGCCCATTTTGGGGCATTTTCATTTGCTGATCGGTGATGGTAAAAGTAAGTATTTTTTTTTTTTAAGTAAAGTTTTCAAGTGAATACAAACGTTTAGTGTGTGTTTTTATGTGATAAGTTTTTTTTTTTTGTTTTTTCTTTTGTTGTTTTTTTTTACAGTTTTCTGCTTTTGTAATATTCAAAAAGATATTTTTTTAAACTTGTTTATGTGAAAGATGATATGAAAGAAAGGGAGTGAATAATAGAATGACGACAGACAGGGGAGAATGGAAGAGGAACAACGTGTTGCGACCCCAAGTAACATGAGACAAGGGCATTAAGATGACGAAGGCTCTAATTTTATAAAAAAAAATGGAATCTGAATATTAACTTTGAATGTCCCGGCTCCATTGGCTTGTGGTCGCAAATAGGACTGCTGAGCATGGGGTTCAGGATTTGATACCCAGGTCAGTCACAAGGCAGTGGTGTTGATTTTTTCCTATATATAACAGATCTCCTGAACCTAAACATAACTGGGGAAATGGCCATGAACTTCTGAAGAAATGTCCAAAAGACTGGCAGCGTTGCCACGTTGAATGGATTTATTTTCGTTGGATCCCACTTTTGAATCCCATGGCAGATGGCTGATTCAACGACTGAACAATGGTTTTGATTCAGAATCTAACTGTCAGGTATAACAAATTAACAAGTATGAAAACGAAATCCCCGGAAAAACATACGACGATATTTTTTTTTTATTTTGATTGTTTTGTTTACGTTACCGTTTTTTTTTACAATTAATTTAAGTGAAGTACTTGTTAACGTTTAGGTACCGGTATTTAAATATTTTACCTACCGGTAGGTACTTACACGGAAACTGATGAATAGGGAATTAATTTATGTACTTAGATTTTGAGTACCTATTTTATCATAATCAATTTCCTTACCGTTAAAACTTTTAAGGATAGTTTCTTTATTGGTACTTAACAGGAGTCTCCTAACACAGGCATTGTTTGCTTAAAAGGAGGCTCCAAACACTATACCCCTTTTTGTAAACTGAAGCAATAATAAAAAAAATTGTCGATTGATTTCTAAGGTAAGTCGATTTAAGGTTTGATCAATATATATTAAAAAAATTACCCTATAAATATAATATACAATACCTAAGGGCTAAGGAAGGAACACGGACGGGTTTTAGTCAGTAAGAGTCTGACACTCCCTTCCGCTCCACCCAGAGCGGGAGGGGTCATATGATGATTTCCCATCCTAAAAAAAAAGGGGTGAGTCGGGACGAAACTTTAAAATGGATTTTAACGTTGAAATAATTGTTTGTTACCAAAAAGGCAGTTTATCGTTAATTATTAACGATAAACTCCTCCTCCTTTCAACTAAATGATTTCAATGTTAAAAAATCCATTCGTCCCGGGATGTATATCCCTGCAATCCTATTTATCCCGTTTGGCGATTTTTTTTTAAGTAGGTTATCATACATACTTATTTATATTATTTCATGTTTTGCAGCTTTATGGCGCACTGTAAACAAGATTGCCGTCGAAGCTATGAAACACGGCGGGGTCATCACCTTGATATTTGGACATAGGGTTTACTACAGTAAGTTCCAGATAAATCCTTGCACACTATGTGTATCTAATCCTGGGTTATAAACAGACTATCCAACAAACATAGTTACATCCGTCCGTCCATCTATCCAGTCATCCATCCTCACAAACTTTTGCGTTTATAATATTAGTATGATTTCATAATTAAACTCGTGCTAGCTAGACCGTAGAAAGGGGGGTCTACTCACAACTCCGTAAGCACGAAGTCCATAGTTTCGGCCATAGTATGGTATTAACGGGCCTTTCCAATCTCCGTATCATAAAATTAGTTCGGTTCCCGAACAAAAAATGAATGACAACACGTTTTGACAGTTGTCCTTACGCCCGATGAGTTATTGCCCGTAAAAAAAATAATAATTTGCCACTTATTTTGTCGGATCAACTACTTTCGGACAATCTCGTATCTTCGTTGACAGACTTCTAGAGTAGACCCCCGAGTGGAGACCGCGGATCGGCAAGCGTAGTGGGGATGCCCAAAAGCTAGATGGACTGACAGCTTCAAAAAGGTGGCTGGGACAAATTGGATGCGGAAAGTGGAAGACAGGGTGTTGTGGCGCAGCTTGGGAGAAGCCTAATGTCCAGTACCAGTAGTGGACTGCAATAAGCTGCGTTTATAGCTAGACGCATAGAGCGTTGAGCATCACACACTGCATTCAATCCGTTTATGTCCGAAGTAGCCCTAGTACTTACTATTTACCCGACTACGGCAAAGCTAAAGAAGAGTTATGATTTTAACAGGCTATGTATATGTTCATCTGCCCACTCATTGAAAGCTCGTAAACTACTCGTTGTATTTGGAAAAAAAGTTGTTTCATTGGAAGAGTCATATTGTTCCACGGGTTAGGTCACAATCCAACGTGGCGGCTTTTAGCGGGAGAAAAAAAATACATAATTAGTACTTAAAGTACATATTATATTGGCTATCTATAAATGATTACACATGCGTAAACCCCAAATAAAAATAAAACAATTGTGATTCACTGTGACCCTTTTGAATAACACTAAAACCCATCTAAAATGTTATTTAGTCTGCTTACCAATTTATAGGTGTCAAATTCCATTTGCATTACATAAAATATCACAGAACAGTTAAAAGAGTGTGTAAAATATAATAACTAAAACCTATCTACGATAAAAGGGTAAGGTAACCTAAGGTAGACTGGTAGAAAATGCCCAAGGCATTAAGTCCGCCTTTGTACAGTTTTTACTTGTGCATAAAGTTTTAATAAATAATAAATAAATAAATAAAAACGCCAACTATAAAGGTACAAACATGACACCGATGTCGAATTTTAATAGGATTTACTTAATTTATATCTATTGTATCAATTTCTGGTTTTCACCGACCCACCCCGTCGCATCGCATCGCCTGCCCGCGCTATTACTTCGATTTCGCTTAGCGTTCATCCTGACTTTTTTCTTTTTGGTCTGCTCCTAAGGGTCCCAGCAAGATGTTAATATAGCTTATGACCTGCCTCAATAATTGTTTTTGAAATCCGTGTGGCAGATCCAGAGGTTAGCGCGTTCAAGCAAACAAACTCTTCAGCGTAATATAGATATTATAAGTTTCTAGTTCTCGCCTTCATTTATGAAACTAGTGAAACAATCGAATAAACGAAAAATTATTGAAGTCTAACTACGCGTAGTTCATACAAACGTAATACCAAAATAATTTGTAAATCAAACATATTCTTAAGATGAAAACGCCAGGGTAGCCCGCGAAATTCAATTTTTTTTACGTTTTTTGCAATTTGCTGGCCAGTACTAAGTTTTACGTTGATTAAAATATGATTCGCGGCCGTAACAAATATGTATTTACAGAATTATAATCATTAGAGTCATCAACACAACTCTATATGACCCAGTAATCCTACCGAATGACTATATCATGAAATCTTGACATTTTAGGATTACACTAATATATCAAGTTGTATTACTAATTGTAATGATTATAATTCTATAAATACATATTTGTTACGGCCGCGAATCATATTTTAATTAACGTATAACTTAATACTGATCAGCAAATTGCAAAAAACGTAAGAAAATTTGAATTTCGCGGGCTACCTTAGCGCTTCCCCCTTAAGGTAGTGTGTATTTATTCCGATTGGATTAAAGAATATCTAGGTTCCCAAATATATATTTTGAAAGGATTCTGATATAAAGACGAGATATGACGAATTTTAAATTACCTACTAGATATTCCGTAATCCAATCGGAATAAATACACACTATATTAAGAATATGTTTGATTTACAAATTATTTTAGTATTACGTTTGTATGAACTACGCATGCTCCGCCGGCCACTTAACACCTTATCTTTTCGTCTTAGTGATAACAGATCCGGAGGACGCTCTAACAGCTGCGAACGCTTGTCTACAAAAACATTTTGCGTACGATTATGCCAAGTCTTGGCTGGGAGAAGGACTGATCACATCTTCAGGTTAGTAAAACAAATGATGATGACGATAGTTCAGTAGTAGGTACAACTACCTTTTTTACCCATACATTCTTATCTGTATGAATGTTTCTTTATAAATAAAAGTTTACATCAGTCTTCATCACACTAATGCCCCACAGAACCGTAGAAAAAAAAGAAGGAATTTTGATATCAAGACAAATGTGCTTCATCTATTAACTTCCTCTGCCTGCCCTACATACTACAACTGCCATCCTTCTTATGAATATAGTAGGGTCTTAAAACCGCATTTAGATAAAGCAGTCATCATACAACTCTAATATTATGACCAGGTGAAGTTTGGAAACGCCACCGCAAATTACTGACCCCTGCATTCAGCCTGCCAGTGATGCTCAGCTTTTTGGAGGTCTTCAACAGCCAGTCAAGAAAATTGGTCGAGAATTTGAAAGTTCAAGTAGCTAAAGCCCCCTTTGATCACACTGAATATTTGAGGAGCAATGCATTGGAGACATTTTGCTGTAAGTGTGACAACTCTTTTACCTGACCTTCTAATTACCTACATCTACATGCCATTAAAAAACGCCGGGAACTAAGCACAAGGGTACATTAAAATAAAAGAAGGCCAGTCAACAACAACCCCTGGCCCTTTAGCAACATTATATAGCGCGTTCATCAAATCTCAGGCCATGGCATGCTAAGACAGACCCGAGAGGTCTAATTGTGTGCTTTGTTTAAGTCTAAGGAACTTGTACTTTTTTTTAAATAAATATATAAATAAATAATTAAATATTTTGATCCTAAATGATATCAGATGGATAAAATGTGGACTAGTTGTTTATTACTATGTCGATAGCCTCCATATGAACCAAAAAGTAGACTTATAATAAGATAAGTGTTAAAACTAAAGAATCTAATTAATATTCAAAAAAACATTTTTTTTCTGTCTGACATCAGTGACTGCTTTTGGAATAACTGGTTTCGAGGACTCGCACTTCATCCAGAAATACATGAATGCTGTAGACGAGATTTTGAATATTATTACTCAGAGGTTCCAGAAGTTTTGGCTCCAAAGTGACACAATATTTAAATTGTGTGGCCTTCAGAAACGGCATGATGAACTTGCGAAGATTCTCAATGATATGTCTGATAAGGTAAGTAAATAACTTTTTTTTTTAATGAAACTTTTAGAACAATTTAACGAAGATAGCAGCAAAAGTACAATACTGTGGCGCGGCTATTAACGCCCAACACAAAATAAATGGAAGGCAATTGTTCCAGACTTTGAAATCTCATAATAAATTAATTAATACAACATTTTTATCTGTCACTGTTTTTTTTTTTTGTAATCATAGATTTACCTTTCCTGACCAAAAGATTCTCGAGTAGTCTTTTAACCCTATAAACCAAATAAAGGTAGAGATAAACTACGATAACATGGCGCGCCCCTCCAAATTACTGTTTCAATGTGTGTAGCGACATCCTTATGAAGGAGTTTGTATGTAGTTGTAAGTTGTTGTTTGACGGTCGTCTCATTACGCACACATGCGTTGTGAATCTTGGTGGTGCATTGTAAATACTTTCAAACGTTTTGAATTTTGGAGGGGCGCGCCATGTTGTCGTAGTTTATCTCTAGTAGGTACGCAATAGCTTTTTTTTTTATGTTATTAAAAAATATTCTCTATTTAAGGTGATACAAAGGAAGAAAGCGACTAGAAGTAACGGTGTATGTACTTCTGGTAAGTACTTTCTGCCACTATAACCTACAAAATGTACCATCTCATACAATTGGGAAATGAACATTTCGATTGGTACTGATTGACCATACATACCGGGTAGTAAAATGAAATTAATTTGTTTATTCTCTAAATAGGATATCGGAATCACTCATATTATAAAAAAAGTAACTAGATAGAGTCGACATTTCCTATCTAACTACCCGTAATAAGAAATGGCCAAACAAACTCAAGGGTCATAAAGTCCAGCAATACGAGTAATAGTCATTTATTTTACAGAAAATCCAATCATACAATCCAATTTCTAGTTAACACACCCTATTAGAAACCCAAGTTTTTGTAAAAAGTTTTCTCGTATCTCTTTTTCTGAAGTTCGAATGTCCGATTCGAAATGGAACGTGATTTTAGGTTACCTATCCGTTAAGAAAAGGTTAGGGTTAGGGGGTTAGGTTATCTATTATCGGTTTATCAGCAGAAGAATCCCACCTTACTATTCCACATGTACTCACTTTTTCATCACAGGTACAAAATACAAGCCTTTCCTGGACCTTCTCCTGGAGTTATCAGAAGATAACGCGTTGACTGATAAAGAGATTAGAGAAGAGGTGGACACTGCCATCGTGACCGGCTTTGATACGTCATCGAGCTTGCTGAGCTATATCATGATACTGTTGGGCACACATCCTGAAGTGCAGGACAAGATATATCAAGAGTAAGTTCAATATGTGACGAACATATTTTGGATTTGCCTGTACCTGCATGTGCATAGCTTACGCCTTCTGCATATTAGTCGGCTAATCTCCGTTGACATTGGCCGCTATGACCGAAACTCTGTTACAGACACATGAGGAAACAAAAGTAATGAATGTTCTACTTTCAGAATCAAAGAAGTCTTCGCTACAGACAGAGATGTTGAGAAGGAAGACCTACAGAAGCTTGTTTACACTGAGGCGGTGATTAAAGAGAGTCTGCGAATCTTCACCACAGGACCCTGAGATACGTACACAAAGACGTCAAGCTAAGTAAGCTTACCCTTATGTTCTTGGTGAAACTTCTGATTAATTGTAAAATTATTTAAAAACGAGGTAAGTAGCTAAATGTTTGTGTCTTGTGCAAATGAGGTAAATTAATTCTGTTTTGCGACTGCAGTCTATGTTTTGCTGAGCATCATTAATTACAAAAAGATATTTAATCCAATAGACTACCAATTATTTTTTTATTATATTAGTCGTCTGTAGTTTTATAAATTATAAATATAAATACTAGAGTTAAAAACGTGATTTAGGTTAAAAGCGAGCAGTGGTGCGAAACCGGTAGGTTCAGCTGTTCTGAAGTGATGCGCTTACCAACAGCATTTCAATAGATGGATTTAAAGGAGCCGTTTCAAAATGTACTCCTGTGGGTGTGTACTGTCCGGCGGGCGGTAATGATGTTCTTGTCTGTCTTTCTGACCGCGTGGTTCTCCCGTTCTCTGTAACTATTAACGGATTTTCATGCAGTTTTCACCATGATTTAGAGCATTTATTCCTGGAAGGCTATCTGTATAATTACTAATATTAAACTTAACATATATAATAAAGAAGTTTCGGTGTTTTGTCAAGTCGTAAAAAACGCGATTTTACTCTCTCTAGAAAACTTTACGATGCGCACAGGCAGTCAATGCGTGATTCTGCTCTTCGGAGCCCATCGGCAACCTGTATGGGGCAAAGACGTGGAACAGTTCAGACCAGAGAGATGGCTGGACCCAGGGATGCCTGCCAACCCTGGCGCCTTCGTCGGCTTCAGTCTGGGCAAACGATCCTGTTTGGGTGAGTTTATTAATTTATTTATTATTTACGTAGTCAAGAAAAAAGTCAAAGTCAAAGTTTTTTATTTGTTGTAAGTCAGATAGCATATGTAAGTCAGATAGCATTTCAGTTATTTCAATTATTATTGTTCGAAACAAAGTAAGTACCTACTAATCAACTATCAATAGTTATCTCGTAGCAGTAAGGACGGATCTTGTCATTCAACAAGGTTTGTGGTGTGTTTATTTTCGTTCATTGGTGACTTCTGTGCGAGATTAGTATTCATAAGACATCCTACAAAATATTAACATTGAAATCTCTGTACAGGTAAAACCTACGCCATGATATCAATGAAAGTAACTCTAGTACATTTCCTGAGGAGGTACAGAGTGACGGCTGATGACAGCAACCTGCAGCTGAGGTTTGACTTCTTGTTGAAACCAGTATCAGGGCACGAAATCACATTAGAAGAAAGAATGTAAACGGGACTTTAGTGCGCCTAAACAAAGTGACATTCAATTATCGATAAAAATGATGGATATGTTGAACATGTAATATAAAACTGACATATTAAGCTACCGAAAAGCTTATGTCAATCCTGTTTAAAGTCGTTGTAAGTAGAAATACGAACCGCTTTGAAAGCGATTGCCATTGCACGTCTAGATACCCTTTTGTCGTAATTCTTATCGATTTAGAATTTATTTTTTACCGGGAAAGGTGATTTTTTTTGAGTTATCTTCTAGTATTTATCTTTATCAAATATGTGGAAATGTAGTGGGTAGTATATTTGTTAAGTTTATTGGTAAGTTATTTCTGTTTATTTTTAATATGCTACAGTAAAATAGTCCTCTGAAGACTTCTCTGAAGATCCCTTTTTGAAAAATCTTGTCTGGTCATGCAGTATAAAGCCTCAGTTCCATTACAGTGCAGCCCTTTTTTTTTTTTTTTTTTTAGGATGGGAAATCATCCAATGACTCCTCCCGCTCTGGGTGGAGCGGAAGGGAGTGTCAGACTCTTACTGACTAAAACCCATCCGTGTTCCTTCCTTAGCCCTTTATGTTCCGGGGCAGCGGTAACCCTTTCGGACAATCCCGCTGCCCACAGTGCAGCCCTTGGGTACGGTTTCGTTTTGTATGGCAATGGAGGCCCGATCATCTACTGCGATCCACGGCCACTACGCGCACATATGCGTGGCTGGCAAACAAACTCAAAGTATTTATTTAAAATAAACCAATTACAGGCACTTTTGAATTGTAAAGGGGTAGGAAGATAATGCAAGTTGCCCATTCCAACGCGTAAAGTACCTCGGAAGAAGAACGGGCAAGAAACTCCACTTTTAAATCTAAAGGTTACAAAATATTGGTTAATTCATTCATTTTGACACTATACATGTGAGAACGATGCAATACGTTAAAAGCGTCCGTAATAAAAAGAAGAAAAAAAGCTATTCAATAAAATTATTATGAGATAAGAGATAACCAGTCCCTACTGACGGCGCCCATTCACGAACATGACGCATGGCATGGCAATAACATCATTCAGCTCAACCTTTTTGAAGGGAGCTAAATTATTATCCAACACATGCGCTACCATCAACGAGACTTTAGAGTGAGCATGACACAGTCTCAGCCGCCAGGGCACATTCAAGTCAATGAAAGACCTACCCAATAAATGGTAGCTTTAAAGTAGGTGCATAGTACTCACATTTTCTAAGATACAGGCTTCTTGCCTAGTTTAGGAGTCAGATGTTTTCGACCTTAAACTGTGTCATTGCTGTACAACTTAATCCTAAGACTTCTCCTTGTACTATAAGGTTTTGTGTGTGTACTAATAAACAATTTATTATATTATTATTATTACTTATTATGTTAGGCAATTATACACAAACTAGCTTCCGCCCGCGGCTTCGCCCGCGAGGTATGTTGATAAAAACTATCCTATGTCCTTCCCCGGGATGCAATCTATCTCTCTGCCAAATTTTATCGAAATCCGTTTAGTGGTTTGGGCGTGAAAAGGTAACATACAGACAGACAGACAGACAGATAGAGTTACTTTCGAATTTATAATATTAGTATGGAAGTATGGATATAATATTAGTATGGATGTATAAACCCACCCAGCTAACGTGCATTTTTCTATTACTTTTGTAGATTGTCATTTTTACTGTTGTAAATAGTTATGTATAATGGTACCTTTTTTTTGTTTATTTTTGTGAACAAAAAAATGGAGGCCCGCCCCAGAACGGAGGATTCCATCCTAGGGTGGGCGGAGGGGTCTGTCAGACTTTTACTGACTAAAAACCACCCCGGTGTTCCATCTCACACCTACGCCGGGGGTTGCGAGAAGGTACGATCCTTCCGCAACCCCCAACAGGCCCGCCACTGTGGGCCTCCTCGGGTCAATGGGGGAGTGAGGTGTTTGACTGCCGCGACGTCTAAGAGGGGCGCGCGTGGAACACTACGCGCTGCCACCTCGGGTCCGGATGTGTGCGGGGCGACGGACGTCCCCTAATCCGTCACACCTGGATCCATTTAGAGGGACTGGAAGAGGGCGTTGTCCACCCTCCACCGACGCCCGGTGCGCCTGCTGCGAGCCGAGTGAGAGGACGAGATCTCCCTCTCCCTTTTCGCAGCCTCGCGCGAAACAGTCGTATCGCAGAAGGAAACCACCGCGTCCCAGGACTCTTCGCTGCCGAACATCGAGTCGACTACGGCCGGCAGCAAAAGGTTGCCTACTTCTGAGATGAGGGCTCGGCGCGGTTCCTTCCAAGCGACACACTGCCAGAGTATGCCGCGCAGTGTCCTCCCGGCAGTCGACGCAGTGGTGACACCGGGCGTCCGACTCCCTGTTTATGCGACACAGGTACTTCCCGAAGCAACCAAGCTCCGAGAGCATATGCGTCACGAAACGACAGGGAGCCGTGCGTCCTCCCGAGCCAGCGCTCGAGCACCGGCCGGACCGCGTCGATGGTGACGAGGCCGGCGCGGGCGGTAGGGCGTGAAAGTCTGAAGTATAATAGGTACCTAGTTTAAGTTAAATGTAATAACCCGAGTGATGACACTTTTTATGAATAAAGAATATATACCAAAAGAACTTGTATTTATTTTCCTACTATCCATCCTAAGCAAGAGCAATAACACTGCATTACGTGATTAGAATGTCCAACAATACCAAATATAACAGAATTAAAAGAGATATACCTACAAAAATTATAACATAATTTCAACATGAAATTATGAATGAAATTTTAAAGTAATTTGCTTGAGCTAGGATAATTCATCAAATCAAAAGCACAGCACTTTTCGAACGTCAAAATAAGATAAGACAGTCTCCGTAAACAGTAACACAAGCCCTTAACCACATCCTAGTGCTTTATTTGCGAAGAAGAAGTGGCGTAACAAACTCCCCAGCCGCACAGCTGTCTGTTCAGTTAGAAAAACATGAGTTGATACTTACAACAAAAGTTCTATAATAATATAATCCTACTTCAACAGGTGTGCACATTTTTATTATAATAAAATATTCCTGGGAAATAGGAAGCGAGCCTATTACCATCAACAGAGCACAACTCCAGACTTCGGGCTACTGTTAAGAAGTTCCTGAAGTACCTTATAACACTTTGCCCGACCTGGGAATCGAACCGAGAATCTTATTCTCAGCAGTAACGTGACCACTAGATCAACAAGGCAAAAGGGTTAAAAAATAATATAGGTATAAGTTAGGGGGGGTCGTATGAGTGGATATTGATCTAACTATAAACCAATATCAACCCTACCAGCATTGTCAATGATCCTGGAAAAATCTTTCAAACTAAGGCTAGTAAATTACCTAGAAAATAATAACTTGCTTTCAGATAACAGTTTGGGTCCTGGCTGATTTCTATCAATACCTACTCTAAGAGAAAATCGCTTTTGAATCTAGTTAAGTGTAAAGTTTATAATGCTATTGACTGTATCTACGCATCTCCAAAAACTCGCGAAAAAAATCATCTGTTCCCTATATTTTGACAAATTATGCGAACATAAATGAAGAGAACAACTGATTTTATTTTCGCGATTTCTGGTTTGGTTCCATAGTAAAAGTTGTTCATAATGATGAGTACAATCTCCCATTTCGATTTGTCGCATGTTTTCAATTTCACCCTGTTTATTAGGATTTGGCTTTTGCATGGAGTTGCCGAATGTTGATCTCCAATTGTTATCGCCATAACATGTTATTTTTAAATAAGTATTACATAAGCGTCACAAATATTTAAGAGGCTTAAAAAAATTATTGAATTATTTTCACACTGGATTTATGTTTTTATTGACGTGTTTTAATCTTTTAGGGTTCAGAAGATTAAAACACGTGGTAAAAAAATGGTAAAAAGTTAAAAAAACTAAAATTTATTTTATTACAAGATTTACGCTTGCGAGGCATATCAAACAAACTTAATGAACTTAAATTATACACTACTCGTACTAATGGTTAACAATAAAGCTACCTTACAACTACAATTTAGACAACCTTACCTACAACAAAGCACACTAAGTGCAAATGAAAATATTTTTGAAACCTAACGAACTAACCAAAATACGTTTTATTGAATAGACTAATTATAAAACAACATATAAATAAGAATTACTAACTTCTAAAATAATAATTCAACGGAGACAACTAACAACTTTCGAGATCGTAAATCCAATATTGACTCTCGTCAACTGCGATCAACGGAAGTTAGAGTAGAGATTTAGAAAACACTCGACCGAGAAGCGAGATCTCCTACTCCCGACCTCGTAGTGCCTCGTACACCACGAACTAAAAAAAAAAAACAGTGGAACTCCGGGAGTGCCGACAGAAGTGAAAACAAAACACAAAATACATTAAAACCGAGTACATCCCGAGGACAGCCGAACACATCCGAATGTAGCGCGGTGTCGGTAACAGTGTCGAGAGTTCAATGGTTTTTTAACCATCTCAAAAAATGCCCAACGCGCATAAAGAAGTATCCACTTCAAATTTCCGATCGAGATTTTTTTTCCGAGAAAATCGAGAAAAGTACACAACCCACAATGAAGCGAAGAGAAGAAATAATTAAATTCAAAATAATTGTTATTAGTATGCTCTTTCAGAAACGATAACGATACTCGTTCTAGCATGTCTTCAGCGACTCCTAAGCGATTGAGTTTTTGGAGAAAATTCAGATCTTTTGGGACTAGCCGAGCGGCTACATGTTTCATATCCAAGTGATTACCTATTTATTTAAAATGATACGGATCGACTCGTGAGACATAGAAAGTTCAGATAGATAGAATACCTACTCTTTATTATGCACACCATATAAATTACAGACATAAATATAGAAACTGTACAAAGGGTGACACAATGGGAGGTCTTATCGCTACGAGCAATCTTTTAAAGACAACCTTTGGATGGATTTAAAAGAGGAAAGACAGACAAATACTGTAGGTAGTCTGTGGTGTACCATTTACATAATATAATAATTACATACATAAAGTATATTATACTAATCTAAATAAATATATACATATACTTAATAAAAAATATGAAACAGTAGATAGCAAAGTAAATATAATGATGAAGTTTAAGGAGAGAGGAAGTGCTGAGTTCAGCGGCTATCTCTCTCAAACTTGAATGAGAATTTTCAGATAGAAGATAGAATACTCTTTATTATGTGCACCATATAAAGTACAGACACCAACTCGATTAAATGGACTCATTAAAGAAAATCCTCACCGAAGGATTATTTATTAGTGTTCGTTCGCTTAAACAGTTAGTTAAGCAAAGTGCCTACTTACCAAGTTACAACTTCAACATAAAATTCTTTTGTATTGAACATAGTTTGCGGACATTCAGGAGTACTTGACATAATGATGAACCAACATAAGTGTCTATTGAAATTGAATGGCAGTAATAACTTAGCCATTGAAAATGGAACACACACTAAGTTGATAATAAAAACAAACAAGGTTTGAACTGATGGGAAACTTCAGTTAACAATAATAGGTACTGATCAAGTTCACGTTATTTACGGTTTGGTACTACTTAGGTAGCAACAAACTAGCAGGTGTAGAACCTCCGAATACGTACCGGTCTAATATTATGTATTTGAAGTAGGTAACAATTTATCGCCTCTCATGCGTAGGTAATACGGTACAAAACAAACATGAATCTATATTAGGACAACATAAAACGACTATGTAGGTCTATACAAAATAAATAATGCACGAGATTGTAAGCGTAGGTTGAAA
The DNA here is from genome assembly GCA_963669345.1 of Gortyna flavago. NCBI lineage: Eukaryota > Metazoa > Arthropoda > Insecta > Lepidoptera > Noctuidae > Gortyna > Gortyna flavago. Next base: position 6,390,988 of record OY770148.1, read on the forward strand.
CCCTGTCAAGGGCCAATGTGACTTTCTCAATTTATATTATGTAGGTACTTTATGAGTTTATCATAAAGGTGCAGGCAAAAATCGTGAGGAAACCGGTGTACTTATAGTCAAAGTAAGTCTGAAATCGCCAAATTTTTGAGCAAGCGTGGTAATCAATACCCGTGGCTTGCTTATCATCCCCCCACCCACCTTTCCTTTATCTTACAAAATATTTTATTCTCTCGAAATTAGGGGTAAATGCTTTTTCCTGCTTATCTCTGCCTACCGTTTTATGCGGGGTAAGTCCGATTGCCAGGAACTGATTAAGCAATTGGTAAGTAAGGCTTTTCATATTCATATTCATCTTTATTTGCGTGCCATAATGTCATTACAGATGCTACAGATGCGTCCCTATTGTGTCCAAACTACAACTCAGGCTGTCTAGTCAGCGGCTACTAGCCGTACCGTCAGCACGCACAGTATCATATCAGCCAGGAATTATGAAAAAAATTTAGGTAAGATCTCAGACCAAATAAAAAAACAAGACAGAGCGCTGAAAACGATACAGTGAAGTATGCCAAAACTACACCTCCGCTCTGTGCATACACGCTCACACTGTCTGTCTGTCAAGACCCTTTATCTCGGGAACGCTTGGAGGTATACGATCACTTTGTTGTCCGTCTGTCTGTCTGTCAAGACCCTTTATCTCAGGAACGCGTGGAGGTATCTAGTTGAAATTAAAACCGTATACTTAAGTCTGCGGTACATTTTTTTAATCCAGAATTTTCTTATTGACGTCTAAAATCTGTCATTTCGTGTAAGGTAGTGTTGAGATATCACAAAAGTTTGACGCTCGAGTTTAGGTAAAAGACGGCAGCATTGTGTATGTGTGCGTAGCTATCCACACATACACAATGCAAACAGTGTAGCGCGAGTGTCGAGACGGACTAAACAATCTTGAGCCGTCATAATTGTAATGCACCTTTGTTAGAGACTTATAAAAAAAAGTGATTTTATTTATTCAGTCTACTAACTTGCTAGACTAATAAAAAAACACAAATATATGTTATGTATAAGTGTATAATAAAATTGAACAGGTAAACAATCAGACATTATATATTAATATATTTATGACATAATAATTATTTTTGTAAGAGCGTTTGCCCCAACAAGCATCCGCTTCGACCGCTATCATTGGTCCGAATTGCTAACATCGCCACGAGATACTGCCGCTTTAATTTCCTGTTTGGCATCATTTAACATTGTCATTTCAGCAGCAGTTTTCCACATGTCGAAAATAGCATCATGTGTTTGACTGTATAATCGAAATGGCATTGTTGGCAAATCCATCGATGCACTGATCTCATCATCAATTAAGTTTGAGAGACCAATTCCCGTAATGACTGCACCTGATACCGCTCCTGCATTAAGGTCGAGTCTTGATCGTTCAGTTGTTTCAGTCTCCGTAGTTTATAGAACAAAGCTAGATCCACACATCATACACTTCAAGTCAAATTTAGACATGGGACCCAACTGTTTCTCTTTTTCTATTTTCAAATAGTTCAATTGCAGCCGAACTTCTCTCTGTGTTCACTTACATTTATTAATTGATTCCAAAAGTATTGAAAATCAATTATACGCCAGCCATCAACAATGTGATCGTTCTAAAAACAAAAGGAACATTAAAACATCTAATTGAAATTTAAAGAAATATAAAAGTAAGTACTAAAAATATTAACGATCGAGTCTGAATAAAAATAAATAAATACAATTTCTATTGTCGAATCTGATTTTTCACTTGTACCCGGCACGTCGTCTCTTCTAAAGGTACTATCCTCCTTTACTCGATTCACACGACTTTTCATTCTAAAATGAAAACAAAATAGCTGTCAAGTTTCGATATCTACAATTACTTAAATATTTTTTTATTCAATAATAATTAAATGATTATTAAAATAATCAATATTGTTTTTAGAATTATTAAAATTGTAATTACGGATCTATAGTCCATTTCGATAATGTGATCGATTACTGTGTATATGAGTTGCAAATAAAAATAAAATATCTACCTCGCTTCTGTTGCTTTCTCTAAGGCTGCAGAATTTTTATTTTTCCTTTTTTTGACACAATGTCACAATTTTTGACACATTCTTTACGCCCCATTGCTAAAACTAATAACACAAAAATTATATTATAATTATTCTACAAACTACCTACTAAAGTAACACTTTAATTGATAATAAACAAAACACTTACCTTATGAAAAAAAAATGCGAAGAGGATCAAAATGTTGTACTCGTAGTATAATAATGCGTTCACGATAAGTGCGCTCGAAAATCGGGACGCGGCGGGAAAAATTGGCATAGATCCTTCGTCGATGGGCGCTCGCGCCGTACTAATCGGTGCCCGCCGATGCATTGTAATTTATTCTAAATAGAGTGATGTCAATAACGATATTATGTCTAATTAAATGAAGGGATTTTAATAAAATTTCAGAATTAGTTTTTTTAAAGAACATACTTTATTTTGACATGATTTTTTAAATGTAATTACGCCTTATTCAAATCAAAAAACCTAGCCAAAATAGCGATATAAAACGTAAAAATTGCCCTTGGACTTTATTTTTTTACTAATTAGTGTTATTAGTAATCGATATTCTATTACATTATGTGTCAACAAAATTATATGTCTGATGTTTTCTGTATTTTTTTTTGTCAAATATATAAATATTAATGATAGATATAGGAATCTGAAATTGACTCTGCGATGATTTTTCAGTAAACTAGTTGTGGGAGATTAATCACCACAAAGTAAACAAATAAGTTTTTGTAAACGTGTTACATGAAGTATCAATACGAAAGATTGGTCTTTTTTTTACATGTGTTCAACAATGATAGAGTATTACCTAAGACGGTAAATTAGGCGACTAAAATCTTGGAAATTCGCGCGAATACGTGAAATGGCTCTTAAGCTCTGTCCACGCGTAGGTAGGTAGGTACCTACGCCTTAATACTGCACGTGGAGGCCCGCACTTTCGAACGCGGAAGCGAGCGAGCTGCGTCAGGTGTGTGTAGGGTTACCCTCTGTCCGGATTATGCCGAACATGACCGGCTTATTTAATTGGCCTCTCGACCGGACTTTGTCTGACCTTGTCGTTTGTCCGGACTTTTCGACTCAGGTTTTTTTAGGAAACATTAATAAAAATATTATAAGGAGACCATAAAAAAGAAAGTATTCTTGGTACATAATCATTATTTTAAAAATATGACCATGTTTGAAATTTTCCGGATTTTTCTGCAATGTCCGGCTTTTTGTAAGGAATTTCAGATTTCGAAATGGTAACCCTAGGGGCGTCAGCTTGAGGCGGTGGGGCTTTTTTTACCCTTAGTATTGACGCTGGTAGAATAGTCCACGCTAGTGTTTACATTCTGTTTGGAATAGTCTACATCGCATCGGCTCAAATACCATATGAAAAAAAAGGCTTCGTATGCCGTGGATCTATACGAGACACAGTGCCTTTTTAAACGCTTCTGTAATTACGGCATTCAACCGGTTATTAAATAACCATGAAATTAAGAACTTATTGCTGTTAAAAAACAAAACAATTATCAGAGATGTTTTTTTATAGGCTCGACCTGAACCAACCTGGCGGCAAGGTCGTTAAAAGATGCCCTTCCATAGATAATAATTACCCATCTCTCCAGTAGTCCAAGGCTTGCTCTAGGATGCATATCCGGTAGGCTCTTAAATCCTTACCTATCCTACGGGCACGTCTTCCCTACCATTACCGCGCCCCCCGGTCTATTCCTTGATATGCAATGGTCGCTGTAGCACCATGAACATGAGGCTACAGGAGCTAGTGCGAATCTTGGGGTTCATTCGATTAATCGAGTCTGGTCGGTGCAATTCATTCATTCATTCATAACTGGTACCCTATAGATACGTGATATAATTCTGTGAAGTGCGAAGGGGTTGGAATTTTGGCATTGTGCGGTTCTAATGTGATATACCTACAGGATGGAAAGTTGGTACCTTAAAAATTGATGCGACCAATTTTTACCCATGACGGAACGGAGAAGGCGTATGGCGAGAGGTTGTAGGTATGTGCAAAAACCGAATGTTCAAATTTATCTCCAAAAGGTTTGACCGATCTAAGAACGGTTTTCTGTAAAAGGTTTGTGATTCATCGGTGATAGTTCTTAGATAGGTGTTATGTTGTTAATTCTCCAGAGGGCGCTGTAATGAAGATGTTTCTTCTTGCTTCTGTATTTGCACAGCTGAGGGTCTCATGATAGAGCAAAAGAACATCGTCAAATAAAATGTGTAGGGCATGTAATATCTATACAAGCCTTCATCCATCTCTCCGGGCTGCGGGGATTCGCAATACCTAACGCATTAGGTATGTCTATTATCCGAATTCCTCAACAGTTTACTGCGAGGTTTAAATATACGAGAAAAATGTTGTAATGTTGCAGATAGATACGGATTTAACCTCTGAAATGAATGTCATCACGCTATACCTACAAGGAACTAAGCAGCCAATTGACATAAATACGTGAGAACGGCTGTTTGAGTTAGGTAAACAGTGAACAAAATAATAGCCAAACATGTATTTTTTTTTGCATTTTATGTAGACAACCGTCATTAGGTACCTATATATTGCGTGTTGATGATGTGATGTATTGCGGCAGTCGATAATTATGTTAAAACACGCGGTCGAAGTCACGTGCAGAAGCTAGTAGGTAGGTTAGAATGGCGAGAATAGCTCTAGGCGCGTGGTCATACTGTGTCCTCTCCTACATGAATATTATTTTAAACGCTATAAGACTATAAGTACTGGATGTTTTTTTTTTTTACCGTTAGCTAAACCCTATTGGTACCCTTTCTATTGAACCCTATTGGTTAGCTAAAACCTATTGAACTTTTGATATTGCAGCAGATTTATTTTTCATGATTTCATAGACGGTCCCATAGTGAAAGTTCTTCATATTCATGGGTAGAACGGGTACAACACTCTGTAAAAATTTCGGGACGGTAAAAAAAATCATCCGGTATTTCAATAATAGATATTATAGGTAGGTATTACTAATAACAAAAATGGGAAAGTAACTCTGTCTGACAGCAGAATGGATTAGAATGAGACACACAGATGGACCAAGGCCTGGCACACCTGACATCCTATCCTTTGTCCCGGTAGTAGGCTTACGTTCCCTTGGAATAATTTCGGACCTCCACGCGGGCGAAGCCGTAAAGGCAAAAAGCTAGCCTCTAATATTCTCACAACTAGACTTCCTTATGAGTTTTATCCATAAGCAGCAACTATAAACCTTCTGTAAACCTAATTCACAATATCAAGTGTTCAAATGAAGCCGCAACTCAAGGCGACAGAACAGAACTACCTTTGTCACACAGTCCCCGCTATCGCGGCAAATTAGTCTAAAACGGATCTAACGGATTATATTTTAGAAGCTTTATGTAGCTGTAGCAGTTATACCTAGTTAATAGGACATTATTTATTTGAAAACTATCTGGGGTTTGTATTATGAGGTAGGTAACTAAGTTAATCATGAAAATCCGGCTAAATCTAACATAGCGTACGTAGTCGGATAATAACTGCCGCATGGGTCGATCGTTCAGGTTATGCTACGTTTGATCCATGGATGGGAGTCCATCATATAACACGGATCCTGGTTGTCATTCGTCAGAAACCTGAAAATCTGACAACCAAGGGGTATCGTATTACCCAGTAACTGGGTTGTGAAGGTCAGATAGCAGTCGCTTCATGTAAAATACTAGTATTCAGCAGCACCCGGTGAGACGAGCAGAAAGTCGGAGCAGACTGAGAAGTGTACCATCAAGCGCTATGGCTCCTGAACTGGAGAGACCGCAGAAATCGCAAAACATGAGTTATGAGAAAAATAAGGTTTTCTATAGAAATATGAAATTCCTCATATCTCGTCTTTACAACAGAGTCCTTTCAAAAAATATTTTTGGGAAAATAGATATTCTGTAGTTCAATCGGAATAAATACACACTACCTTAAGAATACGTTTGATTTACCTACAAATTATTTTAGTATTATGTTTGTATGAACTACGCATTAGCATACGTAGTTCGCCGGCCCCTTAAGAGTCCTATTACAAATCGTAAATGTTCGCTTAGCGCGAACGCGCGCTTGTGTTCGTTTGCAATACACGAAGTTACGTTAGTGTGCGTTGGGAGTACAACTATAGTCCGCGAAACAATTTTGATACCAGTCTGAGTAGGATGATAGTTTTTTTTTATTAATCCAGAGTCTGAACTGAACACTACTAGACAGGTAATCAGGGGTGAGTATAAATCAAAACACTCAAAAAGAGTCCACAAATTAAAAATGTACCTAATTATAAAGTTTGAGAAAAAAAAATACAAAAAGATCTCTCGTAATGGCATTTAATGTGTTTTTTTTTCCTTTGAACAGAACAGAACTGGAAGGCATACATTTTTCTGATGCTGTAGAAGCCTCTTGGTTCAAAAAAAAAAAACGTAAGTAGTTACTGGTCATAAATCGAATGCATTAATCAACTAGTAATTATTAACATCTTCATGAATTACGTCACATAATCCCGACATAGAATACAGAAGACACACTCCTTTATAGTCATGTTTAGAAAAGACAAAAATATACCTACACAAAATGTTCACAATCAGAACGTAGAACAGGAGGCCTACCATGATCTATTTAAAAACGATTCAAATGCAAGACATTTCAGTTTAGGTTCTTAAACAGCATCGCTCACAGTCGTACCATGACAACCAATACGCTCAGCGGCATTTATATCGTTGAAAGTGAATGAGCGTTAATAGCTCGTGGTAGGTATCCAGATGGCACGGCCTAAATTGAATCGTTAAACTGACATCATGGTACGAATTAGAAGAACAGTTCAGTTTAGGTCCTAAAGTGGATCGCGTTAAGAGCTCGTGGTAGGTATCCAGTAGGCATTTCTTATAACTACTTCTTTTGTAATTTTTTATAGCGTTACTAAATAATTACAAATATCATTAAAACAAAACCTTTTTTTACGAAAATCTTTTCTATTACGAAAATAAATTACGATATTTTTGACCTTGAGCATAGAGTGGGCCCGGTTAGGTAATATACGGGTAGCTAGGTACCTACTTTAGCTGATCTAGAGTAGACGATTCTTTCACTGTTGGTTCTACTATCATATTTTTACTTTCTGTAGATGTTTCAGAATTATTATGGTTATGTGTCCTGGAAAAGAAAATACTGATTTCTGTTTGTTTTAGTATAAAATGTATATTTTAGGTAGGAACTTAAGGTTTGTTTGTGGTTTGGTTTGTTCTGTAATACGGTTTAAATTAATAACATCGTGTTTGCATCTACCTTTTTAGTGACATTTTAACTTGTAATGCTGTCTGTAAGCGGGCATAATTGTGTCTCTTCCTTTTTTTATGCAGGCGTATACCATACCATACCATACATACCATACCATGCATACCTACCATAAATAAAAGATAAAAATTAAAGTCTAATATGTACGTATGTACTAATATTGATTACCTTTAAGACGCACTCGTACTAAAACTTTTTTACAAAAATAAAAAAACAACAAATTCCAAAAAAAAAAAATTTATGTTTCACTTTTTAGTTGTACCTATCTACCCCACACAAATTCATATAACACTACTTGCTATATAAATATCAGTGACAGGAAGCTATTGAACACATCTGCCTACCCCTTTAAAGGGTACAGGCGTGATGTTATGTTGTGTGATTGCGTAAACAATGAATACATATGCGATAGCAGGAATCGCGGCTGATTTGCTGGAATTTATTGAAGAGTTACTTTGTCTGTCTACGAAACTCATGATCAGATCTGTACAAAATTTAAATGGGACTATTTCGGAATACACTTTTTCGAACAAAAAAAAATATCATGCAAATCCGTCTAAATATAACGGAGTTATGCCCGAACATACATTTAAAAAAATAATAATATATAAACATCCGAATTAAGAACCTCCTCCTTTTTAGAAGTCTGTTAAAAAATAATACATTTAATATTATGATGTAAAAAAAATCTTATTGGATCAAATTATTTCGATCGGCGTACACGAGTCGATAATAATAGCGATCTCCGGACGATTGCGCGCGAAAATTTCATGTACAGGTCCTACCTCGATAAGCGCTCGCGCGAGACTGAGGAGCGCGCTTTTTTTTTTTTTTTTTTTTTTTTCCCTATTGGCATCTCGTAGTTGACCTTTAGAGGTCGTGACTACTTAACCGGACTATCCTGTGGCTGCCTTAAGTGAAACTCAAAGCCTCCAGCCAGGGGCATTAATCTAACTACGTTATGCTAAGCGACTACGCACTAAGGGCACCCCCTGTGGGGTACGAACCTCGGCTTAGGGCGTCGCTGGAGAGGACAGCAAGAAGGGACAGGCTGGATCACTGTTATATTATTTAAGCTTGATGGAGCCGGCATTTCCTATCTGACTACTCTGAGAAGAAATGCCGAAACAAACTCAGAGGTCACGGTCGGGGATTTAAAGCTACTGGCTCAGCTGCGGCGCGGGCTGGCTCTGCATCGGGCAAGGGTCGGGGGGGTGAGTTTACTTGGGGACGTCGCGAGGGGCCTCGTGAATCGACGTAGAATATATAGTACTTTAATTTTATTTATTGTAATTTTTTCTTATAATATTGACAAACGAAAACTAATAAAACGTATTCATTATAGATCGAAGTTTTATATCATATTAGTTTATTTGATAAAATTGTGTTTATTTGGAATATAATGGACGCTGAATCAAGACATTTATGGCTTAAATTAGGCTTTCTTTTCGATTTTTTTAGTGAAAACTCAAGGAATTTAAAGAAATTCTAGAACTCCAATAAACAAGTAAAACATTCAACTTATTTTTTAGTAATTTTAGCTTTTATAAGAATTGAATGTAACAATGTGAATTTGAGCGTCAAAGTTCCATCGCCGACGGTTTTTCTTGCAAACGGAGTTCGTAAAATATTTATAGTAAATTACACGAAAAGAAAAATTAAAATGTGTAACTCCAACTTACAAGAAAGAGAATGTTACTATCGTTATTCATAATCAAAAAATTTAAATATGTTACTGCTGCTGAAAATTACAGCGTCAAAAATCATGAATTTGCGTAAAAAATGTAATAGGACTCTTAAGCGGCGGTTAAAATCCGCTATGTAATTAAAAAAAAACATGCCAGTATCACTCACAACGTCAAAACTAATCCAAAGTTACCTCATTTATTCAAATCCGTTCTCTCGTTTCGCCTCTAGGATGGAACACAGAGAGAGACAGACATACATACATACCAACCAAAAGCATTACACTCCTTTTGGGCTGCACAGTGGGGTAATACACACGTCTTAGGAACACATTTATTAACAGAATGTTTTAAAACAAAATACAAAGATAACTAAAAGTACTTCATAATTCATAACGATGCCGATTCTCTTGTTTTTCAACTAAACGAAATTAAATTAGTTGGTGTCCAACACAATTAGCATTTAATTAGTTTCTCTACACCACTTCCCAGAACCCTTCAAAACAACCCATTTTGACTCAATAAACAATTTCCTTAGTTGTAATATATTTAGGTCATGCAAAATGTACTCTTAAACGTAAATGCCATAAGGTTCAAAGTTGAAACTGTTGGTACGAAATTAGTTGGCCTTCTGGAAGTATTCCTTGCTTTCCCGGGGGTTAGGTTTGATCGTTTTCGCGTTGGTGTCAGGGTTCCAGTTGGCTGGGCAAACTGTAAAAAAAAAACAAAGACGGGTGAATAATATTGTGCGAATCGTGATAATGAAAAGACTATTATTACAGACTTCATTATAAGGACAGTAATGTTGATATTTGTTGGCCCTGATGATTTATGCTAGACCGTAACGAGCGCGGGTTGCATCCCGGTCGCGTATACAGGTTGAAATTGAATACATGCGACAAATCGAAATGGGAGATTGTACTCGTCATTATGAACAACTTTCACTATGGGACCAAACCTGAAATCGCGAAAAAAAGACAGCTGTTCCCTACATTTAGACGAGTTATGCGAACATAAATGTAGGAAACTGCTGATTTTTTTTAAGGCGATTTCAGGTTGGTCTCATAGTAGAAGTTGTTCATAATGATGAGTAAAATCTCCCATTTCGATTTGTCGCATGTTTTCAATTTCACCCTGTATAAAGATCTATGACATCGCCGTGATCTACACATAATGTACGAGTACATCAAACTAAGTAATATTGAGCAAACCGTTTTGCAGGGAAACGACTTGTATTTTTGGTCTGAAGTATCGCTGTTTACGGCTGCGCGCAATGTTACACACGCAAAACGCTGTGCTTATGGGTGCATGCAACAGTGCAGGAGTTGTGGGGGTATTTAAACTTAATTTATAACATTACATTTACAACAGTTTTTGATATGTTACTGAATGTCATACTTAACAAAGTTTAAATTCCATTGCAACCAAAAACTTATTAGAACCTTTTTGTTACAAATGGTCAATCAAAAATCAACTTAGAATACATTTCATTAAAGTGGATAACTGATTAAGTGGCAAAGGAATGTAATTATCTGAGATTATGAACACTGCTTTAATTCAATACGTCACCAAAGGCTACGACGAACTAAGGTCTGTTCCAAAAGTATCTGACGAAAATGTAAACAAATGGATTTGAAAACCCGTTATTCTAATTTTAAATCACTGTCACACTGAAGAGTGTTTTTCATATGAAAATAATTGAGGATAATTTTATAACCTTCGCCAATAATTTACCAATCATAATTTAATTAAGTATGTTATTCAAACAATAATTGTTGCAAAAAGATAGAAAAATATGCAATTTAGATGAAAGTGTAACTTTAGTGAGTGATTGCGCAAGAATTCAATCTGGACAAAGCCTTTGTTTACACTTCCCTCGGATAAATGACTATAAATATTTCTTTTTTTTTTATAAATTGGTACAAAAAAAAACATACACGTCAAAAATAAACTATGTTACTTTTAGAACATACATTAAAATTAAGCTTGGTTGCCCAACTAAGACCAAAATATTGGCCACTACGAAAATACTGACTATGTAAGCTAAACATCCTCTTCATACCTTCACCATGCTTGTCAGCAAACTGGAAGGCTTTGACCAGCCTGAGCGTCTCGTCTACTGATCTGCCAACGGGCAGGTCATTCACTGACATGTGCCTTAGGATACCGTTCCTGTCAATCACAAACAGTCCTGAAATGGGAGGAAATAGAATGTTTAAGAATTTTTTTGATTGAGTTTGGATTGGACTCACCAAACTACGAACAGTTTCGCGGATTAACGTTCGTTGCGCGGATAAACGACGTGCAACGAATATTAATTGAAAAACAAATTCGTGAAGCGAATGCTCGCGGTAAGTAAAGTACGGTCTTTTAGAATAGTTATTCGTTTTAAGACTAAGTTTTTGCCCCAATTTATTAGTTGTGTTGTATCGAGAATACTCTTAAGGCTAACGGCGGGCGCAACGGAACACGGTTTTCAATGCTTTGATTAGCATATCAATATCAACATTGCTTTGCTTAAAATAAAGTTGAAAATTAATAAGCTTCCTTGTTAAAAAATAACTTGTTCAAGAGCGCATCAAAGCAGACAGAGGTTCGCGTCTCGGGTAAGACTCAGGTATTTTGTTTTCGACTTTATTTCAAGAAACACTATGTCGACATTTGTTTGGCAGTGAAAACCGCGCCTCGCAACAAAAGATGTTTTAAGTCCCCTAGCTAAACATTCTGAGAATTTGTTCTGTTAAAACTAGTCTCAATTTATTTGATTAGGTACAATATAAATTACCTCTGAGTGCGAAACCGGCGTCAAGGAGAACATTGTAATCCTGGGAAATCTTCTTCTGGTAGTCAGCAAGAAGAGGAATTTCCATCTTACCGAGACCACCATCCTGGAACAGATAATAATAATATGTGTGAGCTCGTAATATGTGTAATTGCACCGATTGTCGTATCGGCCAATGGCCTGATAGCCGAAAGCCTTGATCAACATCTCTCGAGGCTTCGAGACTCTGAGGCTGTTGGGTTAAGGGCCTGATTCAGAAAGCAGTACTCCTCAGTAGTCAGTACAGCTCGCATCGTGAGTTGGTTCCTGTCTCTGGAGCCCTAACCACCGGTAGCTCCTCAATATTTTCTGAATGTTTAATGTTTTTTTTATGTCTTTTAATTTTTTTAAAAATTATTTATAAATTGTATTTAATAAGTATAAAAATAAAAAAACAAGATAATAATAACTGAACTGTGAAATCATTTAACCCGCTGTAGGAGGTTGAGAAAAATCTAATCATAATCATTCTCGGCCTTTTCATAATCTATCTCATGATATAAACTGCCTAATTTCCTCTCACACGTTTGCCCACCTACCTGTCGAAACACTCCACGCGTCGTCGGAGTAGTTGAATGGGCGCAGTAAAGTCATTGTTTTAAGAGTCCTATTACAAATCGTAAATGTTCGCTTAGCGCGAACGCGCGCTTGTGTTCGTTTGCAATACACGAAGTTACGTTAGTGTGCGTTGGGAGTACAACTATAGTCCGCGAAACAATTTTGATACCAGTCTGAGTAGGATGATAGTTTTTTTTATTAATCCAGAGTCTGAACTGAACTCTACTAGACAGGTAATCAGGGGTGAGTATAAATCAAAACACTCAAAAAGAGTCCACAAATTAAAAATGTACCTAATTATAAAGTTTGAGAAAAAAAAATACAAAAAGATCTCTCGTAATGGCATTTAACGTGTTTTTTTTTCCTTTGAACAGAACAGAACTGGAAAGCATACATTTTTCTGATGCTGTAGAAGCCTCTTGGTTCAAAAAAAAAATACGTAAGTAGTTACTGGTCATAAATCGAATGCATTAATCAACTAGTAATTATTAACATTTTCATGAATTACGTCACATAATCGCGACATAGAATACAGAAGACACACTCCTTTATAGTCATGTTTAGAAAAGAAAAAAATATACCTACACAAAATGTTCACAATCAGAACGTAGAACAGGAGGCCTACCATGATCTATTTAAAAACGATTCAAATGCAAGACATTTCAGTTTAGGTTCTTAAACAGCATCGCTCACAGTCGTACCATGACAACCAATACGCTCAGCGGCATTTGGATCGTTGAAAGTGAATGAGCGTTAATAGCTCGTGGTAGGTATCCAGATGGCACGGCCTAAATTGAATCGTTAAACTGACATCATGGTACGAATTAGAAGAACAGTTCAGTTTAGGTCCTAAAGTGGATCGCGTTAAGAGCTCGTGGTAGGTATCCAGTAGGCTTTTCTTATAACTACTTCTTTTGTAATTTTTTATAGCGTTACTAAATAATTACAAATATCATTAAAACAAAACCTTTTTTTACGAAAATCTTTTCTATTACGAAAATAAATTACGATATTTTCGACCTTGAGCATAGAGTGGGCCCGGCTAGGTAATATACGGGTAGCTAGGTACCTACTTTAGCTGATCTAGAGTAGACGATTCTTTCACTGTTGGTTCTACTATCATATTTTTACTTTCTGTAGATGTTTCAGAATTATTATGGTTATGTGTCCTGGAAAAGAAAATACTGATTTATGTTTGTTTTAGTATAAAATGTATATTTTAGGTAGGAACTTAAGGTTTGTTTGTGGTTTGGTTTGTTCTGTAATACGGTTTAAATTAATAACATCGTGTTTGCATCTACCTTTTTAGTGACATTTTAACTTGTAATGCTGTCTGTAAGCGGGCATAATTGTGTCTCTTCCTTTTTTTATGCAGGCGTATAGTGGTGTTTTCCGACCCTTACCTACCATAAATAAAAGATAAAAATTAAAGTCTAATATGTACGTATGTACTAATATTGATTACCTTTAAGACGCACTCGTACTAAAACTTTTTTACAAAAATAAAAAAACAACAAATTCCAAAAAAAAAAATTTTATGTTTCACTTTTTAGTTGTACCTATCTACCCCACACAAATTCATATAACACTACTTGCTATATAAATATCAGTGACAGGAAGCTATTGAACACATCTGCCTACCCCTTTAAAGGGTACAGGCGTGATGTTATGTTGTGTGATTGCGTAAACAATGAATACATATGCGATAGCAGGAATCGCGGCTGATTTGCTGGAATTTATTGAAGAGTTACTTTATCTGTCTACGAAACTCATGATCAGATCTGTACAAAATTTAAATGGGACTATTTCGGAATACACTTTTTCGAACAAAAAAAAATATCATGCAAATCCGTCTAAATATAACGGAGTTATGCCCGAACATACATTTAAAAAAATAATAATATATAAACATCCGAATTAAGAACCTCCTCCTTTTTAGAAGTCTGTTAAAAAATAATACATTTAATATTATGACGTAAAAAAATCTTATTGGATCAAATTATTTCGATCGGCGTACACGAGTCGATAATAATAGCGATCTCCGGACGATTGCGCGCGAAAATTTAAGATTATTTTAGAATAAGCGCTCGCGCGAGACTGAGGAGCGCGCTGAATCGACGTAGAATATATAGTACTTTAATTTTATTTATTGTAATTTTTTCTTATAATATTGACAAACGAAAACTAATAAAACGTATTCATTATAGATCGAAGTTTTATATCATATTAGTTTATTTGATAAAATTGTGTTTATTTGGAATATAATGGACGCTGAATCAAGACATTTATGGCTTAAATTAGGCTTTCTTTTCGATTTTTTTAGTGAAAACTCAAGGAATTTAAAGAAATTCTTGTTTTGTGTATGATCTGCAATCGGCTTATCTAGCCATAATCAGATGTGGTTTCAGCGAGTTATATATTTTTTTTGACAATGTGGCTCCATTGAGCCGACATCAACACAAAGCATGATAAGAGCTATTTAGTCTCTCTGATCTAGGTCCAGTATATGCCATCTTTTTAGGCGTGTTGTGGTTTGGTTATTTAGGAGGTTCTTGGCCAATTGATTGGTATGCTCTAGTAGTCTTTTCTTATATCGCGTGCAGCTTTTGTTTACTTCTTCCTTTACCGTAGACATCTTTAGGTATTCATGGATTTCGGAGTTTCTCACGAACCACCCTGCTCCTGATATTGATCGTAAGGCTATGTTCTGAAATCTCTGTAGGATTTCTATGTTGGAGTTACTGGCAGAACCCCACAGTTCTATACCATAAGTCCACACCGGCTTTATGATGGCTTTATAATAATAATAATAATAATTTTTTATTTAACCAAGAGGTAGGTACACAATTACAGGTGACACTTGATAAACAGAATGATGAGATTCAAAACATGATCAATGACCCCCATGCTAGGAAAACCTGTGTTACGGAGGTCATCCATCCGTCCATTACAATAATAATAAAAGGTTGAATATAGGTAATGTGCACTTTATAAATTAAAAATAAAAAATAAACCAGGTTAGTACGGCTTGGATATTGGGAAGGGGAATAGTTAAATAAGAAAGAAAAAAAAAATAGAAAAAAAAGAAGTACTTAAACTTCTTTGGATTTAACGGAAAAGTTTTCTTTTATGTGTCGGGTGTTGTGTGTGTAAGGGTGTGTGATTGTAAGTGTGTGAGTGGATGTGTGTGGGTGTGCCTGGTTACCTATGGTTTGAGTAGTTCCTCTGTATCGTCATAGTTTAGGGTGAGCAGATATTCTTTAACTTTGGATTTACATTGGAACGAATTTAAGTGTTGTATGTCTAGTTTGTTGTGGAGTTTGTTGTACATTAATGCACTTAAGTAGCGGTTATGTCGACGTGCAAAGGTAGTGTTAGTACGAATTCTGGGACAGACTGGTTTAGGTCTTCTTCTGGTTGTGGGGCTTTTATTACTAATCGGCGGAGTTGTTTTGTGAATTCTTAAAATAGATCGATGCGTATACATTTGTCTGACCGTTAGGACCTTAAAATCGGAGTATAGCAGCTTAGTGGGATACCTAAATGGTTTACTGAGGAGGACTTTTATTACCGCACGTTGGGCTCTTTCAGCTTGTATGAGAATGGTTTTGGCAGCACCGCCCCATGCGACGATACAGTAGCTCAGAATAGATTCACATAGGGCGGAGTAAACCATTTTCAGAATGTCTTTGTGTGCAGAAGTCCTTAGCTTTTTGAAGATATAAATCAATTTCCTAGTACGTGCAGACAGGGATTCGATATGGGCCTTCCAGCTGAGATTAGAGTCCAGGTAAAGACCGAGGTACTTGACAGACGAGACCCTCGTCACTGTCCGACATGAGCAGGGGTTGTTATGAACGCTATCATCGCCATCACAAACATGTGCTTTGATTTGTAGTGACAAATATGATGGAAGAGCAGAAGGTTTGGAGCAAAAGGTGATAAAATTGGTTTTGGCGACATTCAGGGTTAGACTGTTTGCCGCCAGCCAGACCATAACCTGACTCAGGGAACTTTCGGCGGCCTCCTTTGTCGTTGCCCAATCGTATCCACTTGACAGTAAAACAGTATCATCTGCGTATGCTATGATTTGAGTAGAGGGAAGTGTAAGTAGACAAAGGTCATTGACATAGATTTGGAAGAGAAGGGGGCTGAGCAAACTCCCTTGGGGCACACCGAAGTCCAGAAGTTGTTCACCACTGATGTATTCGCCTATTTTAACGCACTGGGTCCGGTCTTTATAGACCAGTAGTTTGTTGTTAGGAGATAGCTGTGATTTGCGTCCCAATAGCCAAGAGAAGGTCTTGTATAGTATTGTTGCCTCTTTTTTCTTTGCCTTGATGTGGTTGGCCCATGTTAGTCGCCGGTCTATATGTAGACCCAAATACTTTACACAGTTAGTCGTGCGCAATTGTTTTCCTTCCATATAGACTGGTGTACATTCACCTTTTCTTAGGGTAAAGGTTGCGTGCACAGATTTGCTTACACTAGGCTTTATTCTCCATTTTTGAAGCCAAAGTTCTATTTTGCTAATTTGTGTTTGCAGCTTTTGTGTAGCAACGTCGGGGTCTTTGTCACTCGCAAGGCATGCAGTGTCATCCGCATAGGTTGCTGTCGTTACCTCTTCAGTGCCTGGCAGATCCGATGTGTATATGGCATACAGTACTGGGCCAATCACTGATCCTTGCGGGACTGAGGCAGCGATGTCATACAGGTTGGAGTACTCGTCTTCATATTTCACTTGAAACTTTCATTGGTGCAGGTATGATTTTATGAGCATGAAGAACGAGTTAGGTAGAAGCTTTTTGAGTTTAAAGAGTAGTCCCTTGTGCCACACTCTGTCAAACGCCTGTTGAATATCTAGGAACACCGCTGAGCAATATTCCTTCTTCTCTAAGGACTGCCTGATTTTGTGCACCACTCTATGTATTTGTTCCACTGTGGCATGATTCTCTCTAAACCCGAATTGGTGGTCGGGAATTATTTTGTCTTCCTCTAATATTGGTTTTAATCTTCGTAGGAATATTTTCTCAAACAATTTAGATAAAGAAATTCTAGAATTCCAATAAACAAGTAAAACATTCAACTTATTTTTTAGTAATTTTAGCTTTTATAAGAATTGAATGTAACAATGTGAATTTGAGCGTCAAAGTTCCATCGCCGACGGTTTTTCTTGCAAACGGAGTTCGTAAAATATTTATAGTAAATTACACGAAAAGAAAAATTAAAATGTGTAACTCCAACTTACAAGAAAGAGAATGTCACTATCGTTATTCATAATCAAAAAATTTAAATATGTTACTGCTGCTGAAAATTACAGCGTCAAAAATCATGAATTTGCGTAAAAAATGTAATAGGACTCTTAACAATGACACTGCTGTGTACACTTGGTGTACCACTGACGTTTCAAGCACTTTCTCTTATGTACACTTGGTTTACACTTGACCCTTGAGGGGTTAAGGACATTTCAGTAATTACACTTTCTCTTTTAATTTCTGGGGAGATTTAAACAAATTTTGTTTAATAAAAAAATAAGCCCTTCTCTATCAGTACAGCAAGCCTGCGAGTTAGTCTCTGATAATCATCAGCCTATAGAAGTCCACTACTCGATTAAGGACTCTCCAATCGAACACCATTTAACTAGGTGATGGTTCCATGTCAATTTGAGTAGTTCTTAACTAGCTTCAACAAATTTGCATTATTAGCATAATAAGGCCTTTACATACCTTCCTAGGAGTGTTGGTCCATGCAAGATGGCTGAACTCAGAATCCGTTGAAACACCAATAATTTGGCAATCAATACTGGCAAAATCCTTAGCACGGTCACTGAACGCAATCAATTCGGTTGGGCAGACAAATGTGCTGGAAAACAGATAAATAAGGATTTACTAAGGAGATCAGCTATTTATTCAATGAAATTAAACAAATAGGTTGCAACAAAAAATATTGGAGTGGACACCAAAAAACAATATGAAACATCTCTTATGCTTAGAAAGCTGAGTATGAGCCACCTACTACGCGCAAACAATAAAAAAGGAAAGTACCATAAACACAAACAGAAGAAATATGGGTCAATGTATTTGTTACGAAATACCATATTGACGGCGAAGTGCCAATACCTCCTAACTGACATTTTTCGAGGAACTTTTTATGGTTTTGAATTAAACTTTAAAGGCGCTATTCGCATGTTTTTGTGAAATCTCCTAAGTGTATTTTTTTAGTTGCATCAGCATTAAATTAAAATGTGGAAATACCTCCCAACTAAACCAACGCGTCTATTTTTGAACATGTTTTTGACATTGTCAGTTAGGTGTTATTGGCACTTCGCCGTCGATTTACAATTATATTATACATTATTTTTGTACCAACAATAGGTTGCATAAAATACTCACAAATCTAATGGGTAAAACATCAGAACAACATATTTTCCATGGTAGTCTGCAAGTTTCAGCTTATTAAATTCACCGTTTACCACAGCAGTTGCTTCAAAATTTGGGGCTGGCTTCTGCACCATCGGAATAAATGCTGCACTGGCTGGAAAGAAACAAAATATTTCAAAGTTATCTTTGATTATAGGTGTAAAATAAAATAAGATAATTATTATTAGAAAATGTATGGAGATGTGTGGAAAACAAATAAAGGTGGTTTAATACAAAATAATATTCTAACATTGATTGAATAAACAGAAAACTAAACTATAATTTAATAATTTAATTTATAAGACAGGTTTAAGGCAGGATCACATAGATAAGTAAAAAATAAAGTAGATAAAAGTCTAGGTTGTGTATTCTAAGGAGTGTCAAAAATTTAATTAAGTAATTGAGTTTTAATAACATTTTTTCTATAGTAAAATATGCACTTGTTTTTTAAATATTACATTATAATTTTGCCGCCTCTAAGATGTCCCTCTGACCAAGTTATCAGTATGTACTAGGTTAAAAAAAAAATTAAGAGCTCATTGAACCAGTATTTAAAGGTTATGTAACAAACTACAGCTAAAAAGAGAATTACTTACTGGTAGAAAAATTCAGGCTTTTCACCGATGATACTGCTGGTGCAAGGACCTTTGGATTTAAAAAATTAGTTAGTGTCAATAGGTCATTTACAATCTTAGAATTAAATTATTGAGTTTTGGATGTAAAAAACATGAATATAAAACTTACTCTGCGAGTCAGTTGTTTTACCAAGAAGGACATTTTGTTAGTTGTTGTATAAAATCTTATACAATGCCGTTTTAACGGAATATTTTCTAGTATATTCTGACCGGTCGAATAATGTGAATAAATTAGATACTTTCGAAGTAATCCGAAGTGGGTAAATTGCAGTGAATTGACAACAAAATAGTTTATTGACAGCAGCGACTGACAATCAATGTCACAGATGATAGCCTTGAGTCAGGGCCAATGACTAAATAAACCTATGGACTGGGCATACCTACAAAATTTGCGTGTAAAAATACACAAATCAGGCACTAAATATGGCCGCCTTTCGTAGGGTTCTTTTTGTTTTTCTCGCACCACACTGTTCTAAACAACACGAGGCCATGATTTTCCTATTAATGGACACCAAAACACCTCGTTTCTAGACGTATTTCTCTCGATAACAACAAACCTATTTTGAGCCATTAACCGTTTGACAGCACATCTACCACAAAACCATTAATAAAATTCGGCACTCAACATGGCGGCCCGTCACGCATAGACGTCATACAAAAATGTTGCCAAATTTAGTACTTGACAAACATTTAGATGTCTGTCCTTTCATATGCAGCTCTTTTAATTATGTGCGTGTCGATGTGATAGATATTTGTATATCTATTATTTCTATAGTAGAATAGGGCGTCTCCATGCTTCTCCTATCTCAATGGTCAGGGCTATCAAATTCAATCCCTGACTGAACTTAGCGAAGAGTTGCCAGCATAGCTATTCACAAAGCTACGACACGGTTTGGTACCGTATCGAATGTCAATGTTATCGACGAAATCCCATAATCGCTATTCACAAATCCGAAACCGTACAATTTTGACAGTTCTTAGACGGTATGAAGACATAAATTCTTCCGACAGGTACTTATTTGCTGTCGGAAGTGTTATCGAATAACAAAATATTGTATAAAAGGAGTAATCTAAGCAATAAGTGTCAAAACACGGCTCCGGGCAAGGTCCTCATGCCCTTGCATGAATCCAAAGAGCATCTGCCGCTGCTCCAATGACACTCTTTTCTGAAAATATGCATTTTCGATATTAGGTACCACGTTTTATAAAACGAAAATGAGCAAATAGTAATTTTTTAATTACTGATAAAATACATACAACCATTTTTCTGTAAAAAAAAAACGAATTTTACACTTCTCAATTTTTTTTTTTAATTCGCCCAAAGGGGAGGCTATATTCTTTCGACCATAACGCCTTGTCTTCCGTGTAGTTCTCAATTATCTTTATAGGTCATAACAAGATTTAAAAAAATAATTATTCCAGATTTCCAGGTTTGACAGAAAGTTGAAGTTTACAAAGCAAGTTTAATAGAAATCAGGTAAATTTTAATTATTGATAAAATCATTGCTTACTGTTTTTTATTTGTTAATAGTTACTGAAAGCATAATCTATAGTTGCCCATAGTGAAATACTCAATAAAAATCATTTATGTACCACTTAAAATTTTCTACCACGAATATCTATTTACTACCATTTTGTAGCGTTCCCCGTATACACACCTAAAAAAAAACCCTTCCAAACGGATCTGTGAATAGCGTTTTGCCGGTCCTTCGGTTCAGAAATCAGGTTATCGAACAAGTGTCATTGTCGATACGATAGTGAATCGTATGTTTGTGAATAGCTATGCAGATCCGATGTTTAGAAATCTGTAGGGCGACACTAAAATATCCGTAGAACTCCGTAGGTGGCCTCTTGAAATACCTTTTGAAAAATTTGTTGGGATCCATGACTCATCGAATCAGATTACGCTATCGTTTAGTTCACATGGTTTGGTTGTGTGTAAAGTGGGCTGTACACTCGCAGCGCGAAACCCCCGAAATCAAGTGTAGACGCTTCCGCGCCTTGGCGTTGGTTCCACGATCATTTTGCATCAAATTTTATTTAACTAAACTCAGTACTTTTAGTTTCGGTTGGTTGGGCAGATAATCACGTATGTATGCTTATGCAAGTCCAAAATTCCGTATATTTACGAATAAATCCGTAGGGTTGGCAACGCCATAAATAGCAGAAAGGGTGACACATTATTATTGTTCTATTCTATTTTTCTTTATGGCAATGGTGCCGATGTCGACGTCAGATGTGATATGAGAAAACGTAGTGATTTTTAGAATTATTATTATACTCTTTGGGGTGACACATGCCTTACAATCTTACTCGTAGAAACCCTGCAACAGCATTGTGATAACCCAACTTATTACAGATGACATGTACAAAAGATATATTTCCAGCTGGTTATTAGCTTTACAATTTCGTAGTATAATAATCTGTTAGTTTAGTATTGTAAAATCAGAGGCGCTAGTGTGGCGTATAATACAGGAAAATAAAAAATATTCAAAATATAATACTACACTAAGGTTTACAATGTTCTCCCTAAATAAATGGTATAATATTAGTAGTACTGTTAAGAATGTGTTGCCATAATTAATTCATTATTTGCTACATAGAAGTTTGATTAGTTCTATTATTGGAGATAAGCAAAGAGTGTTTATTGTAAATATAGGGTTCGTTAGAATAAATTAAATATAAACATACGTGTCCATGATGTTAAGTCATTTTTGCTGAAAAAAATTTTGAAATAAAAAGATCTTACATACTTTGGTAAGAATTTAGAGATATTTAAATATATGCCCTGGCAGCACTGGCAAGTAATAAACAAAAATGGCTGTTGTTGTTTTGATGTCGTTCTGCTGTGAATGCTGTGATCGTTCGTTGTCTGCTGTGATCGTTCGTTGTACCTAAATCCCCCTTACTAATAAACATTGTGTATCGTCTGTATAGTTACACAACGCTTTGTCTTCTGTCGAAAATCAAATTACTGACGACTGAAAGAGAGAAATCGGTGTGTAACTATTCGTCTGATATAATACGTTTATTAGTAAGGGGGTGTGTAATTTAAATAATATCTAAATATGTTGTAGTAAACAGATTTTGAATACTTATATCGGTATAATTTTACTATCTCTGTTATAGTAAACAGTTGGACCATGAATGGATCTAGGTCGCGCGATTATAATACTGACACGGATGTAGTTTAGTATTTTAATCGCAGAGGGCGCTTTTGTAATGTTATCGTTCAAATCGCGCAAGATGGCTCTCTATTTCCGTATATACAAAGTACTCTTTGGGGTGACACTTGTGACACTGACAGGAAATGGAAGTATTTTTATTTCGGAGATTGAAACCACAGAACACTATTACTCATAAACGAATGAAACTGACGGCCTCCAAAAATCATTAAGATAGGGCACTGACCTCTATTCAGTGAGATAGGGGTCATTGCCAAAAATAGACAGCGAATGAAAACACAGATTGTGCAGCCGCCAGAACGTATGGGTACTTTTCTGAACGAAACGAACCGATCTTGTCAAAACGGCAGACGTTCTGATCAAAAAGTATTTTGGTGGTAAAGGATAATTTACAATTTAATTTTGTACATTCAGAATATTATTCAAAAATTGTCACTCCAGGTTCACCACACTTCTAGTTTGTTGCCGGTCATAGAGTAAAGTACTTATATGTTGCCGGAACTGTACGATAGCAGAAGCTGCAGAAGGCAGTTTAATTTATGAATACAGGACACTAGACCAGTACTAGACCAATGCTCGAAAAATAAAATATTAAGCCTTCAAACACAACCAATGAGTTCGAAAATACTCGGAGAAATGTGTACAAGCCTTTACAGCAGTTTTAATTACCTCACAACTCACGACCTTGAAATTGTGTAAACACTTCAAAACTAAAATTATGTAATACCTACCGGTCTATAATCTAATACTGACAATCATGAGTGCCATGAGGATAAACGCGCGCGTACTAAAAACCACGCAGTTGCTGTCAAACAGCCATAGAAGCAACAGTTTGGAGAGTAAAAGAAGTTTTTCAGTAACAAAAAATAGAAATATGAAATTCGTACAATTTACTTACTGTAGTAATCCAAATGATATCCGAGTGGGGTATTTGGAAGGGAATAATGTTGTTGATATAAATTGTGCTGACTCTAGCATGCCTTCTACACTGTTGGGTCTGTTGAACAGTGGGTGTAGCAGTAAGATCTGCGGGTAAGTGTTATTTTGTTCTGTTTTGAGTGTATATTTGCTTGTAAACAATGTTGTGATTATATGGTTGTTTCATTATAGGTACTTACCACTTATATTGATCGCAACATAACTAAGTACAGTTGACAAAAGAGATAAGTATGCAGGATCGTCGGATATAGTTGATGTTTAGTAAGAAACCGATGGATGTAGTCGACTGAAATTTAATTTGATAAATGAGCAGATTCAGATCCTGCATACTTATCTCTTTTGTTGACTGCACATAATACATACACAAAAATGTTCCCAAAAAGACATATTTAACTTTTATTTAGGTAGATAAAATGGATAAGTGAGTTTGAACAGTGTGCAATCACTTATTTGCTTATTAGGCATTAAGTACCTAGTACTATTGAAGGACACAGAACAAGACACAATAGAAGTTATATTGTTATTACGAATAACATCTGTGGATGTTTAGTGTCCCGCAAAGGGTTAATTATTACAGTTGCTTGGTCATTATGATACATATTGCAATTTTATAAAAGCATTTATTTGGTTGTAATGTCAGCAATTATTTAGTTACACTAACACAGCTTAGGCATACTCTATATCTAATCTAATTTGTTACCTTAACATAAAACTAAGCCAATATGATAAAAGAAAATCATGCAATGTTAAAAGTTACAGGAATCTCATCTCTATGCTCTTAAAATTTAAGTTGATTTCAAAATACAAAAAAAAAGAATCAAGTTTCTGAATTCAGAAAGTCAGTAAAGTTGCATCAAAGGATGGTGTGCAAAGAATCAGGTAAAAAATTGCCCAGTATTCACACACAGTACATTATGCAGATAGCTGGGAAAAAGAGCTGATTGGCTATTATATTATAAGAAAACAAACGTATTTTGGAGCTTCTTTAGTTGTTATCACTTACTGTATATGTATTTAAACATTTCACTCTTATTATCAACAATGTACCTACCTAAAATGTTTTTATTGTATGTGATACGTGTGTGTGCATTATGTGCAAATAATACGAAAAATAATACCTATGAGACTGATTTTGTAATAAGGAAAACACCTACTTATAAAATTAAATAAATTCAAAATAATGTACGAATATAAAATAACACCTGCGTTCACCAAAGGTAGGTGAACCCATCCGATCCCATCTCTAGTACATTGTATGTACTAGAGGTGGTACATACTTTATAGTACATTCATATCTTGCCTGTTATTTTATAAGTATAGAGGGCACTAACACTAGAATGTCATAATTCACTAGAATAAGTTATGGTATCGAACCGCAACTGTGGCACTGCAATGGCTAAAAGGACACAGCAAAAGAGTATCCGGCACGTCAGTCTGTGGACCCGAACCTATCATGCCCATCTCCTTCAACCAGTCACGCAGGTGGCTATAGGACTTCACACACACACACACACACACACAAGCAGAGAGCTCATGGATCTCAACACCAAGCTGTAGGCAGTCCAGGAAAGCTATGCCATCCTTAGATGGCAGACTAACCAGACGTTTATTATGGGTGGACAGGAACGACGTGACGGGAACCATCACGGAAACTGCTTGTTAAACAAACACTTCCACACAATAAGCATACCGGTCCTCTGTGCAGAGCTTGTATAAAAGCTGAGGAAACCGTTGCGTAGGTATGTGCTCTTTGAATGCACTGGCGACACCCAGATTAGAACAGAACCACCCACGTCCGCGATGGCCCACGAACAATGGCTGGACCATTGTGTGTAGGTCATGGCGGCCTGAAGGATAGTGCGGAAGTCAAACTCTAACATAGAACATAGGTCCCATTCATCAAATCCAAACCCAGACTCCAGGCAGCTACTGAGAATTTCTTAATGCAAAAAAACATGCTCTGATTTCCCATCCATTAAAAAATTAAAAAATTTAATGTTGTGAAAAAAGGATAGTGCTTGTCGCCTGTAAATATCCATCTCTCTCTCACTTGGAACAATTTATAGTATGGTCCCAGTAGTTGCGCTTGCGAACACAAAACCAATAAGTTAATAATATATTATATCTTCTACAGATTTCCAGCACAATCTCCAAAAAGTGTGCTTCTTTCTAACGTCACTTTAAAGGCGCCAATCCACGGTGTAGACAAAATATTATGCGTCGCCTTGAACTATGCGGACCACTGCAAAGAACAGAATTTGGAACAGCCTAAAATACCGATAATATTCAGCAAATTTCCCAGGACTATTATAGGGCCCAATGAGGCTGTGAAAATAAGGACTGACATTGTTAAGGTATGATCTACTAAAGTGTATTAGGTTTAAGAATTTATTTACTCAGAGAGAACAGAGTTTACTTAAGAGCGTTTACAACATACTTACGGCATTTCCTACAAACTTTCAAGCCCTGTGTTTTTAGAAATGTCATATTTAAAAAAAAAACAACAGATTCCAAAAAAAAACTACAGTGTAAGATAACTTTAATTTCGGAAGTCGGTGTCGCTGGTTCCGCATTTTCGTTTATTGACACCGACTTCCGTTTAAAGTTATATTTCACTTTGTAGTTTTTTTTGGAAGTCGGCTGTTTTTTATTTTGTACTAAACGTTTTTATTTTTCACCTTTTAGTTGGAGAGTTTGTAATTTATCTAAGTTCCAGTAGCCTAATGTCAACTGCTCATCACCTTTTACAAAATATGGCTTTTCCCGTTGCTGCGACGTTAATTGTTGAGGAGTTCTCCTGGTATGATCCAGGAGAACTTAACAACCGTCTGGTTGTTAAGCAATTTATGCTCGTCACAATGCGTATGGTGTCTACCGTACGCATTGTGACGAGCATAAATTGCTTAGCAACCATATTAAAGTAATCGAATCGCAACCCGTGAAATATTTATCATTGAGTAGTTCCGATGGCCATCTGTGGTCTTCATCATCTGCTCCAATTGATGATTTCCGAGAGCAAATGCTCAAGTTACTTTAAAAATTACTCAAATCGCTATAGTTTTGCCTATAAAATTGGAGGGTTTCCCTCGATTTCCATGGGTTCCTCTCATCAGATTCCAACTTGATGACAATGGGACCATCGAGAATATAAGCTTTCAAACAAAAAAAAAAATCTGTGAACATACACAAGTAAAAAATTTTTAAAGAAAAACATAGGTACAGTCAACAAAAGAGATAAGTATGCAGGATCGTCGGATGTAGTTGAAGTTTAGTAAGAAACCAATTTGTTGACTGTACATAAAGTCGAACGTATAACCTCCTTTTTGGAAGTCGGTTAAAAATAATAGAAGACATGCAGCTGCAGAATAGAAATGATTTCTTGATTACTTTCTTGATTTCTAAAAGAAAGAATAGAAATGATTTCATTCGACAGTTTATCAATGTTCAAATTATTTTGTTATTCAACAAATTCCACATATTGCTCCACGGTCACCCACTCAAATTAACATATTATAGGTATCTACATATTATTATTCCAATTCATTCAATTAGATAGGTACTTACCTATTGTAGCAATGAATAATTTATATAAGCAGACTTGTTGATAAAGCCGTTAGTACACCAGCGTAACGAGTTGTGAAAACATTGCGATATCAGAACAAAATGTATGAAAAAGTAACGCGTAACGCAGCGAATACACGGCGGTAAGCGTCAGTGTGCTAACGTCGTAAAGGCGGAGAACCGATTGTTGACATGAAACTTGGGACTTTAAATTATGTCCTGAATTGCTCATTGTTCTTCTTAGCGTGTCGATGGCAATTTAAATTGAGTCGGCCTAGAATTTAGCTATGAGTAAATAGAAAGGAACTTTAAACCTTGGCCGCCAAGGTTGAAATTATTTATCTTTACAAAAGAAATGTAATTATTCGATTACGATCGAATCTTCCAAAAACAGCAAGGAAGTGTTTTTTTCCACACTGTAGTTTTTGTTAAAATCTGATTCTTTAACTGATTTTTGTTGTTCATGACTCTTTTGAAAGTATGTCTCTCGAAGAGATACCGACGTCATTGTCACAGTGCTTATCATCATCCCCAACTATATTGTGACCGTCTTCCAATCTAACCGATACCAGTACCTAGGTATTTTACTATTTTACATGGAGCGACCACCGGTTTGACCTCTTCAATCCAACTGAGTGTTTGTTTTGTTTGATTATCTAAAAGGAGGGTTAAACATAAATATTTTACTGGGTTAAGCTTTAATTTCCTGGGAAAACGGTGAATAATATGACGGAACACACAAATACGGCCGTTTTAATATGACGTAACACACAAATACGGCCTTTATAATACGACGGAACTGCTTTCCTGGGAAATCGTAGCTTAACGCAATACCCATTGCTAAGGCTGGTTGGTAAGAGAAAAAACTTTGAAACTGTCTATATTACAGAAAGTGGACTGGGAAGTAGAGCTAGCAGTCATCATCGGCAAGACAGCCTCGTCCGTGACGGCCGCCGAGGCCAACGACTATATCTTCGGGTACACTGTCGCTCAGGACATCAGTGCGAGGGACTGGCAGAAGGAGAAGAATGGAGGACAGTTCTTGCTTGGAAAGGTACCAAATAGAGAGCTGATACAAAAAAAGCGTCATAACGCATACTTATTTGCTTTTAAAAACCGGCCAAGTGCGAGTTGGACTCGCACACGAAGGGTTCCGTACCACCATACAATATTTAACACTACATATAAAATAACGGCAAAAAAAACACGTTTGTTATATGGGAGCCCCCTGAAATATTTATTTTATTCTGTTTTTAGTATTTGTTGTTATAGCGGCAACAGAAATATACATTCTGTGGAAATTTCAACTGTCTAACTATCACGGTTCATGAGATACAGCCTGGTGACAGACGGACGGACGGACAGCGGAGTCTTAGTAATAGGGTCCCGTTTTACCCTTTGGGTACGGAACCCTAAGAAGATACCAGCTAGCCTATTGCGTAACGCACCTACGATGGCAATGGCAATCGTATCAACAAGCAAGTACCTAAGTTGTTGTCAGAAATTATTCCACGGGAAAGTATTTCAGCATCGTACCTATGAGCTATGTGTTAACTCAGTTTGTAAACTATCTGTCTGTGTATTTATTCTACAAATAAGCAAGCTGGATTCGTGATTTCGCTGGACCGTTTGCAAATAAACGTTAAAACAAACTCAAGAAGTAAAGACCTTATTCTTAAAATTCGTTGTTAGGGTTCCGTACATACCTACCCAAAGGGGGAAAACGGGATCTATCACTAAGCAAGTCTGTGCCGTCTGCTATCTATTCGTCCGGCTGTCGGTCACATAGCTGTATCTATTTTCTCATACTTATTGTTGGTTACAATTTTGATAGAACTCCTGCAGGGGCCTCTATCATACTGTTACTGTTAGCCTGCATCATCCCACTGCTGGACAAAGGCCTCTCCCCATGACTTCCAGCTCTTTCTATCCAGGGCTAAAGTGGACCACTGGTCGTTTGTTTTCTCCAGCTCCTTCCGCCATCTTCTACGGGGCATGCAACGCTTAAATGGAAAATATTATTAAAAAAAGAAAAACTAACAGTTTTTGTAGTTTGGCTCCTGTACTGCACCAATACGACGAAGTACTGCCAGTTTTATCTTTTAACTTTGAATATAATTTCTGTTTTCAGTCTCAAGACACTTTCTGTCCCATTGGTCCGTGCATAGTGACTGCGGACGAAATCGGGGACGCACAGAACCTAGACATCAAGTGTTCAATCAACGGCGTCCAGAAGCAGAACAGCAACACCTGCAACCTGATACACACCATACCTAAAGTGATTGAGAGAATCAGCGCGTGAGTAACTGCCCGATTTATTAATGCTGTCTCCGCGCTTCGGAAAGCACGTAAAGCCAATTTACGTATTTTGAAGAACGTTCGCATTCTAATTGCAGTCTAAATCTGTCAAAAAAGCCAATACAATGGATGAGATTGAAAAAAAAAATCTGCTGTTTCATACATTTTGGTCAAGTAGGTATTGAACTTTTGTATTAAACAGCCGATTTTTTTGTGATGTCAGAGTTGGTCCCATAGTGAAAGTTGTTCATATTCATGGGTAGAACAACCTGTAAAAATTTCGAGACGGTAAAAAAAAATCATCCGGTATATTTCTATCATCTCGGTGGCCGAAATACCAAACATCGGGTCTTCTTCACGATCCGATATAGTTTAGATAGGTGTGGGCACTGCAGTGGGTACTCGAACAAAAAGATAATTCGAATTAAAATAACTTTAATAAACTAGCGAACGAAACTAACTCGATCTGTACGCTTAACACCTAACATGCTGCGCTCCATTGCCTGTTGGCAAATCATTCTCAATCAGTTTTATGTGACCAACTTTGTGCACCGTAGGTGAGGACGGGCAGGATGCACATGTCGATGAGTTTCCTTTTTAATGATATAGGAAGACTACCTTTCATATGTTCTTTAAGGGCCCAGTAGGTCTTCCAAGCATTTTGGAAGCGTCTTTCGACTTCCTTAAATTATCTTATCTGTTTTTGAAAGACACTATATGGCCCAAGTATGTGTACTCATTGACATATTGCAACCCACGTTCATGTCCGTCTACCTCGACCGTACGTTTCGTGATGTTGGCCTGTGTTTTGGATCTATTCATTGAAAGTCGAACCTCAAGACTTGCCGTGCTCAGATCTTGGAGAATTTCCCCAAGTTCTGAAGATGATATTTATTTATTCTTCAATTAAAACGGTTTAGAACCAATTACAAAAATTAAAGATAGTTTGTATATACACAAGTAAAGGATTATATATAAAATCAAGTTAAAAGTTAACAACACTTTCATAAATCCCTCTCACAGTATTTCTTACATACCGACAAAATCTTCGTCCATTCGTCCGCAAACAGATCGTTTGTTGGATTAGAGTCCAAGAGATCATTAAGTGCGGTCAGAGTACGTGGTACTGGGGACTTAGCACGCGCAACTGTGCGACATGGGGGCACAGCAAACAGCCTGTGCTTTCTGCCGCGGCAGTAGTTGTCTGTTGTGATGTAGAGTAGAGAATAACACTATGTCATCTGCAAAGCTATCATCTAGCTGGTGGCCGCTAACATGTATGCCTCGTGACTGCCACGAATCATTCAGCTTGTTGAAAACCTCCTGTTTGTGTTGATCCTGGTATAAATTTTATATAATTTTGTGGATATGTCGATAATTTTTGTTTAATCCCATTTTAAAGAAAGAAAGAAAAAACGTCTACTTGCGGTGAACATGACGCAAAAAAAAAAAGAACAAAAAATAAAGTAAAAAAAAAAGGTAGGGGGAAACATGCGTCACATTCACGCAAAACGGCCATCGCTCAGCATTATGCTGCGACCCTATGCTAGACAGAGCCCCAGCGCTGGTTTTCAGCGACAGCCGGCGCCGACGTAATGACGTCACCCGGTGCAGCAAACAATTAAAACAACATAATATAAACCAACTTATACACTTAAAACTAACTCCCTCTTGGAGGTGGGCGTTAATAGCTGCGACACAGTTTCCTAACTAATGTGGCTATTTACGTACGCAAACAATTTGTATAATGTGTTTTTTTTAACTTACACAATTAAAACAACATAAACAACATAATATAAACTAACTTAGAAATGTAGAATAATAAAAAAATTATAATAAAGTAAACAGGAAATAGACATAGGTACATACTATGAGAATATCATCCTCAGTAAACGTTTTACACTTTATGTTAGTGGCAACATTTCGCAGCGTCCTCTTATTTTCGTCCATTAGGTTGGAAATCCAGGTTTTTCCCTTCGTGATGATACTTTTTATATCCGATATTCCCACGGGATCGACAATTATGCGGGTGAAATCGCGGGGCGCAGCTTGTAATAAATAAAAACAACCCTAGCGTAATATTTTTAATCCTGATTACGTATCATTTAAATGTTGTAGTAATGTTGTAGCAACGTTCCAAGTTGCAGCAACATATTTTACGCAACACAAACGCGTTGCTGAAACAATGTTAGGCAACTTTATTTCCCAATTAATACTCGTATTCACAATAGATATATCATTTACGATCTTAAGTCTTTTTTCATAATAAAAGTTTTCTCATATTATCTTACATACTCACTCTTTATTTGCTAATATGGGTAATTAATAAAAATAACAAATTTAAATCCTAACTTAACTAAAACTATACAAAAACTAAAATATGGCGTCGAAAAATTCATCCGCATCGCTGTCGACTGGTAATGTACCCAAGAGACTGGCAGCATTACCACGTTGTATGGCAATGCTTAACCTTTGGCCATGGTAAAAGCTAGCCCTTGCGTCACGGGAAGTGTCAACCAGCCGTTTTGAAAATTCCTTAAAAGGACCATGACCATAATATTATCTTAAACGTCTTCTTTCCAGTCTAATGACGCTATACCCGGGTGACATCATTCTGACCGGCACACCGGGTGGCGTGGGAGTGCACCGCAACCCTCCCGAGTTCCTACAGCCTGGCGACAGCATCAGCAGTGAGATACAGAAAATTGGCAAGTTCGATGTTAAAGTGGAGAAGTTTTAGACAGTAGAATAAGAATAGCTATGATGTGTTGAAGGAAGCCGGATATCCGCATATCTAACGATTTTATAAACGCCTTAGCCTGAGTGGATTATTCCACGGAAACGTTCTACTAATCCAGGACATGGTCTATCTGTATGCCAAGTTTCATCCAAATCAGTTCAGCCGTTAAGGCGAGGTTTATTTAGAAACATCTAAATTCACAAACTCCAATCATATAGATTTTCACGCGTTTTATTATTATATAAGGCTGACCTTATCTGAATACAAGCTGGTTGCGAAAGATGTACTTCTGCATGTACCGACTCTGTCGAAATATTGAAAACTGTTTTGATTCGGCACTAGTTTTATTAAAAACTTGGGTTTACACCGTTTACAGTAAAAATGTTGGTTGCTCATGAATTCATGATTGACCCTATCTATTGGTGGCAAAAAATACCTACGGGAATGATTTCAAAAATCATTGAAAGCAGTTGTACTTATAAAAATAAAATGTTTCCTTTGAGGATTGTCATAATCAACACATAAGACACTTATTTTATACGAATCGTGATACTTCTAAGACGTTTTTATGACATCGTTTATATCTTTTGTAATTATGTAAGGCATAATTTGTAATTTCGTGTTTTGTTAATATTTTTATATGTTTACGTTATTTTAGAAACGTTTTTCGTTATGTTTAATAACGTGAGATACTTTTAGAAATGTTGTCTAAACATTATTTATATTCTTTTTTAGTTAATAAAATTTTATTCTTATAAGTAATGTCTTTTTTTTTCGGTTTACACTACAGACGCACTGACCTTTTATAACACAGGTCAGTGGTTTACACCAACACCAAAATGATAAAAAATGCCCACAAAAATCTATTGCATTTTTGTGTACCTTTAAATTTTTTATTTTTCATAATATTCGCACTGCGTTGAGCTCTGGTGAAAAGAGGAATTACTGTACTTGTGATAAATTATATTCTTTTGTATTTTTGAACGTTTCCTTTCATCATCAAAATATATTCGGATTTTGACATATTTTCAGTCACATTAAAAAGTACTCTGTGTTCAGTCAAACTGAAATGAACAGAAATGTTTCATACTAAATTTTTTTCCTCTATGCAGAAATGTTTGAACTCCTGTTGGTGATCGACAACCAAAAATTCAAAAGTTTTATGCTCAAAGTCAAGCTCAATGAAATACTCTAACATCGTCAGTGTTTTTGTTGCTCTATCTACGAACGAACTTACAACAATTTGCCTTCGAAGTACCTGTCTATTATAAAACAAGCTCATAACATTTAAATAATTCATTGTGGTTTAAAATTTAATAGCTTGAATATCGTAAGTATAAGTATTAAATACTAGTCCAAGCCACTAAATTCTCAGCCCTAAGTCAGATATTCAAACTCCTGGCCGCTATTAACCTTTTAACCGCTTACGCCGGATTAATCCGACAAATATATTCGTGTCCATTTCGCCAGGGTCTTATATTTAAGACCAAATACCACAGCTCCATTAATCTGCTTTTTTATTTATGTAATTAAGTACGCTGTATTCTATCAGGTATCTTTTTCTTTTTTTTTTTCTGGCGCTGGTACAACTGATACGAAGTCGGGCGGTTAAAATGACTGGTGTAATATGGATGTACCTAACTACCCTGCCTTCGCTGGTTTAATGGTCGCAAGCACTACGGCTGATCATGAGGTTCGAATCCCATATCGGACAGTGTTTATATGGGTTTTTCCATTAGGAATTTCTTATTAGCATCCTGGTCTGGATTTGTGCCCAGTTGATGGCAAATTGGAAATAGGCTCGCCCACTGTTACATAGGACAAACATAACTGGAGAAATGTGGCTGTACTATTAGGTACTATCGCGGACACTCCCGCCTGACCACCACTAAGTAAATTTTTGCTTGCACTCAAAAAATAGAAGCGCTCTCTAGTAAGCGCACCAAGGTCAAATAGTTCGTCCGTAAAATTCACAAAAGGAGTACACGTGATGCGTCACAAAGCAAAGGTTGCAACTAATTGCGCTATCGGTTTCCTAGTATACGAAAATTTTAAGGGGGCATGGCTTGGCTCCGCCGCAGGATTTAGGCGGAAAAATTGTTAAGTGATCAGGTGGAAAAGGCCGCGATGGTACACCTCTGGCTAACCCTTCGGGGAATATCATATTGTATCGTGGATGTTATGTCGTGTAACCACCTACTAAAAACCTCACTAGTCAACCACATCGACGAATACGTGCTTCATGTTATAGGTACGTATGTAATGTTTTTCAGTCGTTAACAAATAATAGAAAAATGAAATACGTCCAATTCTCTCCTAATGACAATTTAGATGAGATTCGTTTTGGCTACCTGTCTGGGGACGATGTGGTAGACCTCTGTTGTCAACAAGACTGTGGTATGCCGAGGCGAATGCTACAAGTATTAAAGGCTGGCATTGCTGACAAATTGGCGTAGTAAGTTTGATATTGTATACTCAGACCAAATAAGAAACCAAGACAGAGGGCTGTCAACAGTAAAGTGAAGCCGGTTTCGTAAACATGCACATAGTGAGGTGTAGTTTGATTGTAAATGGTGCGTGTGCGCGTGTATGTGTCGCAGCCAACTGGTTAAATTAGCCGTTCAATTAACCGCCCAGCCTTTCAACTAAACGGCGGCAGTTCAACTAACGGCCTGAATGATATTCAATTACAGTTTAGGTTGGAAGTCTGTAACCAATCACGCGCGAGCCGAATTGGTTGCAGTAATTAAGGCATTGTACCCCGACCAAGTGGGTTAGGTTAGGTTAGAACTGTGATCAACCGCGTGCGAGCCGAGGGAGGAACCGAGGCGAGCACTACTTCTAAAGGCCAGGCAGTTAACTGAACGGCTAATTTAACCAGTTGGCTGCGACATATGCACAGAGCGGAGTTGTAGTTTTGGCATGCTTTACTGTATCGTTCTCAGTGCTCTGTCTTGGTTTTTTATTTGGTCTGAGATTGTATAATATAATTATATATTTTTATTAGCCATTAATGTCCCACTGCTGGGCAAAGGCCTCCCTACTCTCCTTCCACCTCTCTGTCGAAAGCTGCCAAAGACCAATCTGAGTCCAGCTCATCCCGCCATCTCCGTCTGTGCCTGCCGCGATGTCGTTTGCCATTAAGTGGGACCCACTGGGTCGTATGTTTGGCCCATTGATCGTCTAACATGCGGCAGATGTGTCCAGCCCAATTCCATTTATGCGTGGCAGCTTTCCGAGTGACATCAGTGTAATATATTTATTTGCATAAAAACACGGTAGGTACTTATAAAAAGATAGTAAAAGTACAATTTCGAACAAAACGTGTTTTGCCAACATAACAATGCATGCAAATTGTCCAGTTAAGTAGGCAACTGACATTGACTTTTTTGTCAATGAAATCCGTTAACAGATAAGATAAGTAATCATTCGTAAACTTTATTTTAAAAATAAGACTAGAAATTAAGTGTTATGTAAATTATATGTTATGCTTACGATAGTAGATTGTACCTACAGTCAGCCACAAATCAGTAACACTTGCTCTACGAAAATCGCTCTTACGTCTTGGACATAAAGGCGCTGTCATTGTCAAATTGTTACCTACTACTGATGTGCTTACGTTTATTCTGTGCCTACGTGCATAGCAGCTGAATGATATTAGCAGAGGATAGTTAAATGGCACATGATTGGAGAGGTCTGTATCCAGCAGATAAATAAACGATACGATAGACGCAGATGACGCTGGGAATCAGAATATTTCCGATTCAAACACGCGAAAGTCCAGCCAAAAAAACATACGAAAGTCATTTTTCAACGTTTAATTTGTGATTCCCATCATAATTTTCAAACAGTCATCTGACTGAGATGTTAAGATGAAGGCATAAACCTGCAATGAACGAAATATAAAATGAACGATGAATGATGATATGAAATGTACTCCCGTTTAAAATTGGACTACCGAGCATAAAGTCCTGGGCTCGACTCCCGGGAAACCCAATAACACTTTGCCCGGTGACAAAGTGTTTTTGGGTTTTTCTATCTAGAATTTCCCAGTAGCAGTCCGGAGTCTGGATTTGTGCCCGGTTATTGGCAGCAGGCTCACCCCCCTAGCTGTTACACTGGACTTAAACATAACTGCCGAAATTTGGGTCCACTATAGGTACACCTAGCTCTGCCGAATACATGCAAGATGATATTATGTTTATGGCCACACGTATAAGGAGAAGAGGCTTAACTACGAGTATTTTCTAGACTCCAAGGAGGCCACGCCGCTGGCATGGCTACAAAAGTTGTTCAGTAGGTAGGTTCCTATCTACTGCTCAATAACTTACTTTTAATCCTTTCTACATTCAGCATCTCCAACCCAAAAACTATTCCCCTATCTTCGGTAACATTGGTTGCCCCCATTTTCGGCATAGACAAGATCTTATGCGTCGCCCTAAACTTTGCTGACCATTGCAAGGAGATACACGCAATACCTCCAGCGTCACCGATGATTTTCAGCAAGTATTCCAGCACTATCATTGGTCCAAACCAGCCTTTGAGGATAAGGACTGAAGTATGCAAGGTTAGTTTAATTATCATTTTTGTATATACTCGTATACGGTATTCTGGTCATGGGCGTGCCAAGGTTATAAGCCTAAGGGTCAAATCAAGAATTCAAGAGTATCCTGTAGAACTTAAGCATACTTAGGTACGTATAATTTATCTACCAGCTAAATGTATATTAAGCAGGAAGTCTAAGGGGCAGCTGCATTCCCCTGCTCCCGCCTCCCCTCGGTACGCCCATGACTCTGGGTGCATTAAAATAGGTAGTATTTCTGTGTGGCTATAGGTACTGTAATATATGTAATGTAAGGAGACCTATGCCCACCCCGTTCTGGGCAGGCAGCCTGGCTACCACCTTATTGACGTTACACCCTTTTGATTAAACCGTACGCATGAGCAGGATACAAAGGTCTAAAAAGTTAGTTAAGAACATTTTCGAAAAAAAAGTGTTAGAGCCAAATTAGACCGATTTTAAATTTTCCATAGAAACAGAGATTTCCAGTTATCTTTTCTATATAAGACATTCCGAAAATATTCTTTACTAACTTTTTAGACCTTTGTATCCTGCTCATGCGTCGAAAAACAAGGGCTTGAAAGTTTGTATGAAATGCCGTACGACGCGTAGGTAAACGCTCTTATCATAAAAAAGTCCCAGTGATGGGACACAGGCCTTCTCTCAATGAGAGAGAGTGCTCTGTAATCCACCAAGCGGGACCAGTGCGGGTTGGTAGATGTCACATGTCTTCGAATTTTTGGTTCTAGGACATGCCATGTTTCCTCATGATGTTTTCCTTCACCGTTTTGAGAGCAGAACACAAAATAGACTTTCTAATATTACCAAGACTTGAGCTATTCATCTTACTGTACGAGTTACAGAACAAGCTGAATGTCCTTGTCGAATGTCCTTTCAATTTATTAGAAATCTTAGAAAGCTGCACAAATTCCAAGTTCAAAGAAGAATAAATTCGTAACTGTTGTTCTAAACAATATTTAATCCGATTTTGTTGAATGTTTCGTGATAGCATAGTACCTAATTACACGTGCTTTAAACCATACACATGAAAAATATTACCTACAATAGCGTTATTAATAATCATACAGCTTCCAAAGCCAAACGCCGAAGTTTAACGACCTATCCTATCTGCCTACGTATAGTAGACGAGGTCAAAAATTCTTAGTGAATCACAGAGGTTTGCTCTGACCTCAGCGCAACGCAAATTGGGGTCAATTATTGAAGTAAATTGACGCTGTAATTCATAGTGTGTAGGTGTACCTTGCGTGATGAAATAATGTCACTGGTGTTTAGTACGTCTTCCGTTTATTTAAACGGTTACGGTTCTGTTAATTTCGTGCGCGTTTGTATTCTACCGGAGGCCCATATTCAACTGGACCTACCTACAATTAATAGAGGATAAGAAGGTAAGGAATGGGTTTAATGGCAGTCGACGTATATCGATAATAGCTTAGAGTTACCTATTGAAATTTCCCATCTATAATATATAACTAGATAACCTGTCTAGGTTATCTAGTTATATATTTTTATCGTTCGTTCGTCGTCGACAGACGTCCAACGATAAAAATCTACACGAACGACTAGGCTGCCTTTCCATACCTAATAGCTAAACCAAACTACGCTATGAAATTGTATGATCCTAATGGCTGTGCTAATGGTTTATATCATAATTATACAGGCATCAATCGCTACGCAGCTTAGCACATCTCTGATGGGAAGGCAGCCTGTGAAGAATAGGTAGTGTTTTCTGAATTTTGTCTCATTAAACATTAACTATTTCAAGATGTTTTACTACAGAATGTGGACTGGGAAGTAGAGCTGGCGGTTGTAATAGGAAAGACTGCGAGTGCTGTGAAAGCTGCTAACGCTGACAAATATATCTTCGGGTACACTATCGCTCAAGACATTACTGACAGAGAATGGCAAAAAGAGAAGAACGGGGGGCAGTTCTTACTCGGCAAGGTTTGTTTATACTCTTATATTCAATCTGTATCTATCATTATCTAAACATATGTATAAATCATAGCAGAGTCAAAATTACACATTGAATGCGAGGTCTGGGACCGAGTCTTGTGCCGAAAATACCTATAGTTTTTAGAAATTTCAGTCTAGCGTACCTCGGTGGTAACACTTTGACCTTGAGCTGGCCTAGCATATTTATGTAATAGGATAAGAGGCCATCATGTAGTTTACTGATCTTGTTACCAATGACATAGTGCGGCCTGCTGCACCTAACTTTAACCCATAAGGTTTTGGTCCTTAACAGTCACAAGACACATTCTGTCCCATCGGTCCCTGTATAGTGACTGCGGACGAGATTGAAAATGTTTATAAACTGGACATGAGCTGCAGTGTAAATGGAGTGCAGAAACAAAAGAGCAATACCAGCAACCTGATACATAAAATACCCACCATTATTGAGAAGATTTCTACGTAAGTTCAAATTTTTTTGTCATCATGAACCGCCTTTTTTATTTTCTGGATATCCTCATGAATACCCTTCGCCCGGGGAGAACCGAGGGTTATTTCACCGTAGCCTTCTTCCAACTAAGTTGGGGTCGTTTTCCAGTCTAACCGGAAGCAACTGGATGGGAACCAGTATTTTACATGGAGTCACTGCTTAAATCTGATGTTCACAACCCAGTTACTGGGTATCACGATACGTAGGTACCCCTTTAAGAGACTGGTTTTATTTAAGTTCAGATTCTAAGCACTTTCATTATTTTGTTTCAGACACAAATTATCATTACTCTTCATATGCCTGGTGATCTTTACAAATATAAATACAAACGTTAATTTCAGCCCCGTTGATCTCGTGGTCACAAGGGCCACAGCTAAGCGTGGGGTTCTTATTCGATTCCCAGATCTACACGATCAGCGTGAGAACAGACCGAATTTTCGACATGATTTTCTAAAGCCTGACTTATAGGAGAACTGAATACTTATGATACTTCTCTCCTTCCAGTGTAATGACACTGTTACCCGGTGACCTCATCCTGACGGGTACTCCAGGCGGTGTGGGGGGGAATGCAATACCCCCTGAGTTCCTTAAACCTGGTGACGTCATACGCAGCGAAATACAGAACATTGGAGTGTTGGAGACGACGGTTGTAGAGTTTTAATTTTAGTATAAAGTTGTTTTTTTTTTTTCTTTTTTTTTCATTTCATTGTATTTTTTGGAATTATCTTTCGTGTTGTATAAAATGATAATATTAATTAATATGGGTGCTGCTTGGTCTTACGATGAAAAATGACAAATTCTGCTTGATTTATTTCTCGTGGTGCATTGTAACTAGGTACTGGGGGCCTAAACAGTCCACTTTTTCAGAATCATAAAACAATTCATATCATGCAAATATGCAATTCATCTGTTTGACAGTTTCACACCTATATATCCCTTAGGCAGAGATGTACCTATAGCGTTTTACGAATCTCCATACAAAACTGTCATACAGATTAAATTTCGTGATATTAATTGTTTTATGATTCTGCCAAAGTGGGCTTTTTAGGCCCCTTGGACTCACACACACACACACACACACACACACACACACACACACACACACACACACACACACACACACACACACACACACACACACACACACACACAATCAGCCTATAATGTGCCCACTGCTGGGACACAGACCACCTCTCTGTGAGAGGGAGTGGGCTGTAATTTACCACGCAGGCCCAGTGCGGGTTAGTAGATGTTACATGTCTTCGAATTTACGGTTTTAAGACATGCCGGTTTTTTGACGATGTTTTCCTTCACTGTTTTGAGAGCAGAGGTGATAAAATTATCGACACAAAGTACCTGTCTGGGTTCGAACCCACAACCTACAACTCGTACGTTGGGGCCGTTACCACTGAGCCACCAGTGGTAACCATAGTACTTATTACCTAATTGCATGCTCGTATGAAGAGCCGATGACAGCTCAAGAATTAAGGTGCGTGGTGCTAAAATATTTAAAAAATCCAAGGAACTAATTAACTTTTAACATTCAACTTTACTATCCCATGGCATGTAGTGAGATTTCGTTCCACAGATGACAAAGAGAAGTTTAATTAAAGTAATTAATGAACGTCGTAAAGCTAATTAACTGTTTCGTACTTCTGAACGGTTATATTTTTAACGTTATTCCAGGGGTTTCTAAATAAAAAATGGGTTTTCTCTCGTTTGGAGCCGGATTTGGCTTGTGAGATAAACATGAATTTCAATCATCATCATTGTCAATACCAATATTTTAATAATTTCAAAGGGTATATGTAGATATTATTATCATTAAAGCGTGTACCCTATGAGTTAATCGGATTCTATAGGATATGAATACATGGAAATTGTATCACTGGACCACTACCACCACCACTTAAACTGTTTCAAGTGATCGAAACAAGAGTTGTTCTAGTGTATTTCAACCTGTAATTTCATGCTGACTTTAAAAAGTGACTTATTTAAACAATATCTCAACTGCCAATGTTTGACCCAAAAGCACACAAACTTATGTAGCTAGGATTTGCGACCACAAACTACCAATTTTAAATTGGACAGGTTGACCTGCAAGCATATCAGGACGCTGATTGGTGAATGGGCCGCGCAATTGAGCCAATCGCCGTCTTCCGTTCGCTCACAGGAAGGACCATTTGCGCTCGCGCCGTTCCTTTTCATAGACTATTAAATTTAATGTCAGCCAAGGGGAGTTTTATTGAGTTAAGTGGTCTATACGGGTTGTTA
Organism: Gortyna flavago; assembly: GCA_963669345.1. Taxonomy (NCBI): domain Eukaryota; kingdom Metazoa; phylum Arthropoda; class Insecta; order Lepidoptera; family Noctuidae; genus Gortyna; species Gortyna flavago. Next base: position 6,432,500 of record OY770148.1, read on the forward strand.
TGCCAGTATAAGCTGAGCCGCCAATAGCTGACGATTATTACTGAACAATAGATCAAGTATAAGTGGTATTATATGTTTTGACGCCCGCAGATTCTAAGCGCGTCTATTCGCGACGGATATTCATCGTTATGGATATTATTTCGAGCAATTTTGTCGTTGAGGGCTATTTCGTCGTTATTGGTTCTAGTGCATGCAATTTGTTGATCGTTATGCAATTTGAATTTATTGGTGCAGTGATACATCCATAAGTGAAAGATGGCTGCCTATCATATGGGTGCGTTGTGTTGTAATTTACTTATAGGTACTGTGTCGCTAGGTATTTCCTTGCAATTTCAAATTGTGATTCTGTCCATATTAAAAGGACGGGATCCTGACGTATTATATTGTTAACACTTTGTAGAATTGGTTCTAACGTTTGCAATTGATGATTATCCAATTATTCAATCTGGCCCGTTGGTGCAGTGATTGGCACTTAGCTCTCCAATAAGTGGAAAATGGTCGTGTAACATATTATTTAGGTTCCCACAGATATGGAGTGTTATCTTCTAGTGTTGCAAATTGCACTTTGTCAAGCATTTGGCTATTGTCACCTTAATAAAAATAAGTGCTATTGTCACGTCGTTAAAGAATATTTGCAACAATGCAGATTGGCACCAGTTATTCAATTTATCTATATTGGTGCAGTGATTGACGGTTTAAAATAAGTGCCTCTGCCTGTCAAATGAATAACGGCTTTTGAAAATTGTATAGACCTAATTTTCTGGGATCTGTGAATGGATGCAATCTCCAATCGTGTTCTTCTCTATGTTTATTACGTCTAGGTTGGCTCGTATCAGTAGCAATGGCTTTTATTTTGACAATTCAACAACATTCATTGCGTAATTTACGTTGTTGAACAGACACATTTTACGAACATATAAAGCAATGGATTAGCAATATCAGAATGTATAATTTGGTGAAGTGGAACTGATGATGAAGACCACAGATGGCCATCGGAACTACTCAATGACAAATATTTCACGGGTAGCGATTCGATTGCTTTAATATGGTTGCTAAGCAATTTATGTTTGTCACAATATGCGTATGGTGAGGTGGAGCTTATGGTGACTTCACCATCAGCTCCAATGCCTACCAAATCCTCTTTGGTAGGCATGTGCAGCAGGCGCGGTGGCAGCCCAGGATTTTGGGGGGGTGGTCACGATGGTTGCCGAGGAATATTTTAAGAGGGGTACATATCCACGTTGGTTTAGTGGTCGCAAGCGTTACTGCTGAGCATGAGGTCCTAGGTCGGTTCGATTCTTAGGTCGGGTAAAGTGTTATTGGGTTTTTCCATCAGAAATTTCTCAGAAGCAGCCTGAAGTCTGGATTTGTGCCCGGTTGGCGGCAGCAGGCTCACCCCCTATGACATGGCACTTAATAACTGATGAAATGTAGAAAATGCCTATTTCATTAAGCCCGCCTCTGTACATATAAATAACTGTGGGTGTAAGTACTATACCCCTGCCTAACACTTTGGGGGACTAAAGGGGTGAAAATATTTTAACGTTCCTGTTTATCTCCAGCTCCATATTACTTATGCTAGGGACGCAGCTTTTACCGCGAACGAGATCTAATTATCATGAGTTAATGTCGCCGCAGCGAGGCCTCACATTTTCAACATCCTATTTAATTAACTGTTTCATTTACCTAACCGACTAATCGCGTACCTGCGTGCTGTACGCAACACTAAGTGGGTGTTACTTTATAATGCTGCCACATTGGTCGTATGTATTAGAACGGCAGATGAAGTAGGTTGGGGAGAGCGAGCGAAGCGAGCTCGAAAATTTTAATAACCCGCCTCGGTTTGGTTAGGTTTTGTTTTATATTTTTAAGCTGAAATAGAAGTTACATTGTCGACTTATGCAGGCAAGCCCAAGCAATTAATAAAATGTAGAATATAAGAGCGAGCGAAGTGAGCTCGAAAATTATGCACACTCTCGGATAGGTTAATTTTTTTCGATCATTCACAAATTACTATAAATTACTTGCTTTGTCGATTTATGAAGAAAAGCTCAAGAATCAACAGAATATAGATTGCAAGAGCGAGCGAAGCGAACCTGAAAATTTTACTTAATTTTACACCTTGAATAGTCTCTGTTTTCTTTTAACCATCATACAGAAAGAGAACTTACTTTATCGAATTATGACGAAAACTTAAAACTCGTTTTACAGCAGTTTAGGAATCTGGCCTTAACCTAAGCCTTTCGAACCTTACGTTCAACAGGGGTGCCCAAATCTCGAGTTTGCTTCGCTGGCTCTTGCATCCTAGATTGTATGTTTTATAACAGGCTTTTTAAATTAAAAACTTTTTAGGCGCGTTAAAAAACCCACTGTAATTTCATAGTTTTAACAAGTGTATTATGTTGTGTATACATGTTATTCTGTCATGACATTTATATATATAAAGAATAATATGCTAAATACAATTTTTTTACTGGCCTGACACTCTGCTCTGTTAGTTGAACCCGAAAACCAACGATTGAACGCAAGTTCTATACGCATAGTCGCAAGTCGCAAGTAAACACATAAAAATCTTTTCATCAATACATTCTTAATTATTTTAAACGTGTTATAAAAACAAATTTTACTTTTCGAGAATCTGCAGATTTTTACCTTCCAGGAACCTAATCACTCGTTTTCGTATATTTCGTAAATAAAAGTTTAGGTATTACAGCCCTTATTAATAGGGGCAAGTAGGTAACATTCCCCTATTAACGAGGGCTGTAATACGTAAAGTTTCATTTGAAAAATACTCTTTCCTACCTACTTTTTGCGATCATTTGTTATTGGTTGCCATTTTCTGGGATCTGTTGGGTGCTGCTTGTACTTATAATGCCGCTGGACTTGAACTACGTACCTCGTGTACACACGGCTACACATCAAGCTAAACATTTCCAGTTTTAGCTGACCTCGCATTTTATAAGTTTTTCGTACAATCAGAAGTCAGTTTAGACTGGTTATGTATATGTTTGATGTGTAGCCGTGTGTACTCCCTGTGGTACTACCTACCTACATGCATACGTGGTTACTGTGTCTCTTTTCCTACTTTGAATATATTATGGCGAATAGTCTATGCCAATAAGATGACTGCGGTATCTTATTTCCATCCAACACAAGTTATTTTTCACTTTTTAGTTTAGTAATTTAGTATTTTTGGAGTTAAGGCGCCACTAGTCGATATTTTTTCCATACAAATTTCGGGAGTGTATTAAGTACTCCACTGTTTGACATTATGCATCCAAAATTAAACATGATATCGTTTTGACTTATTATTAATTGTGTCTGTACGGAAACGGAATAGTAAAATAAAAAGCCATTAAAAAGTTATGAGCCAACAAAGATTCGTTTTTCTTGCTATTTTAACGTAACTTTGGGTGTAAATAAGTAATAAATGAACTGTAAAATCTTCAAAACCAAAACCGTACCGACAAAATTGTTATCGAATAGTTCAATAACCTTTATTTATAATTGATTTATGCAGTGGTTTTTTCATAAAACTTTATTTTCCAAAGCGCTTTTCGAATTGTTTTACGCGTCTATCAGTTCAGAACGGTTTTTCTGTGCGTGAGAACTAGACGTAGTGCATGTAGACTAGCGTCTAACTGCCCATCACTGATACTAGCTCTGTCAGACACGAAGCTAGGTGAGACAGCATGCTTTTTAGTCATGACCACCAGTGAGTTCGAGTTTGCGACTAGTTTACTCATAAGCATGTTTTATATTGTGTTTTTAATTAATTTCATACCCAACTAGCAAATTTTTTGTAGAGTGTAGCTTTTGTAAGAATTAAGCATTTTATTATACTTAATTGAGTGTCCCGAATATGACGAAATTCCCAATAATGTAGATATATGTCGCAGGTTTATAACAAAATCAGGTTTTTCATCAAAAACCTAGGCTATTGATCAAGATCCGGAAGAAGACAAAATTATTACTTTATCCTTACTTCGTTACTAATATTATAAATTCGAAATGAACTCTGTCTGTCTGTATGTTACCTTTTCACGCCTAAACCACTGAACAAATTTCGTTAAAATTTGGCAGAGAAATAGATTGCAATGTAAAACTACCGTTTATAATAGTATTAACGTATAATCTTGAGGAGCACAACTTAACGTGCTTGTTTTCTGCATTTTCATTCTAATATAAAATAAATAACCAAACAAACGATGAGGGCGCCACTGCGCGGTCGGCATTTGGTCGACGCCGTCTTAAGAGTTACGCCGTAATGTCGAAAAAAGTAAAAAAAAAAAATTACTTTGTAATTTTTTTGTATTGAGAAAAATTCATTGAATCGTGTATTCCTTTTACATGATACTAGACCAAAGAGTCAAAAAAACCAAAATGTTAAATCCCTATTCCACATACTTAACAAGTTTCACGAAATAGAAAAACCACATTTTTTTTCAACATAGCCCATAAAAACATCGTTCTCAAAACGGCATCTAGGAGGCCAATGTTTTTAAAATGTTCTTTTATAGGCTGTTTGCAAGACACAGCATTAATAAAAGTCAATTAATTGACGAAATACCAGAATTTCACATTTAGAGCTCTGCGAGCTGCAGAGCACTTACGTAGGTAGGTACTAACAATCAAAAGAAATCGTCATAATAAGAAATACTCTCCTTGGTGAAATCTGTACGTAAAGTACTTATGTGTCTTAAGGCTATTGGGTTCCAGGGCAGATTCGCCCAATTTCCTTTGTCTTGCCTAAGTAAAGGCTAGAAGCATATTTGGAATATTAATGAGAACTTTCATCTTATAAGTTGTTTTGAGCATTATTTTGCACTAAGTGTTAAGTAATTGTTTTACACTTTAACAGATTGAAAGTGGAATAAGTATATTGAATGCAGTGGCGTAACTTCAGACCAGAGGCACTTTTTTTTTTTTTTGGATGGGATTTCATCAAATGACCCCTCCCGCTCTTGGGTGGAGCGGAAGGGAGTGTCAGACTCCTACTGACTAAAACCGTGTTCCTTCCTTAGCCCTTTATGTTCCGGGGTAGCGGTAACCCTTTCGGAGGTCTGGAGCAAAGACGAAACTAGGCCCCCGTCACTCATCCGTGGCGTGTTTTTATTTTTATACTCAAGTTGTTGCTTTTTCAATATCAAGTTGTCAGCCTTTATTATTTTCTTCGGATGTCATTTGCATTTTCTGTCTCTAACTAAAGGCGGATTTTTCTAACGCCAGATAATTTTATCCGAGGTATAATTTCGAATTTTTAACAATCCATACAAAATCTGTCAGACGTCAGTTTTATTCTACGAATAAAAATTATGTGTCGATTGGAATATCTAATAATAAAGCTGTAGAGTTTGTTTGATCGCGCTATTCTCTGGATACACCGGTCGGGGCTGCCGCGGCAACTTAACAACCCGATTTAATAATGTATGTTTTAATCAATAGCAAGGCTGTAGTAATTACTTATTTATTACAGGAGGTCGTAGATCACCAGCCAGTTTGGGTAGGGCCTAGAGAAAAAACGCTGGAAGGAACTATGGCCATTTTGAGTCGGCGTATCACTGGTCAGTTTCTCTCAGTTGTCAGTTTATTTAATTCGCCAGTTTGTTGATTTCTCAGGTTCACTGATTGGTCAGTTTTAATGATTACATAGTTTCCGGTGTTTGCCAGTTTTCAAAAATTTGCACTTTTCACAAACGGATCCCTGAAACGAAAAATGGTAATATTTTTAAACGACCTTTCCAACCACACCATGGGATTGACGAGAAAAAAAAAGCATGCATACTTACCCATAGGGAAATACCCTACCCTAGATACCCTAAAGATTTTTTTTACTTGATTTAATTTTACGACTTTGCTGTCGTGATTAATATTAGGTCCTTACCTATGAAACTGCCGATTGCCGTAATAGGTTGGATCTGTTATTGGAACAAAAATGTTTGACAAGCCCATTTGGAGGCTCGGCTGGGTGCTATGTGGTGAACCGAAAGTTTATGCACGATGCCATGACGGAAACAAACCAAGTATTTAATAGTAAACTAAAGTGGTGTCAGGAAAACAGATAACAATTAAAAATTAATATTATTGCATCTTGTCACAGAGAAGGATTTTAGTAAACTTTGAAAGCACGCTAATAAACTGAGCGACAGATCGAGCCTTCCTGCGAATTTGATGATGACATGGTGCTGTTGGTCCCATCAAACGAACAGTGCCCTTAGGAAACTCTTGTCTGTTTACGAGCGATATGCAGAGGCCCAGGGCCTTGGATATATTGCAAAAAAGAGCGAGTGTTCACGGTAAGTTAAACATGTTTCAATCTTTCTTGAAATATACTAATTTAATAACAATAGGCTAAGAGAATCAACTGAATATGCAGATTTTAAGATTCACCCTTTACCCAATGGCCACGAGTTATACGCTCAAGCGACACTCGTCTTGCCACAGCGACTGTGGAGACAACAAATGAAGATGGTTGAGTGGACGTAGCCTTTCAGTGCACTCGTGTGTAGCTAAACCAAAAAACAATACCAATGTAAAGACATGTGGGTAGGACGCATAAAGTAGGTACACAAACTTGCAGAAAATCATTAAATCTAATTTAAAAAAAACATTAGGTATAAGCTATGGAATAATGGACGGTCATCATCATAATTTCAGCCGAAAGACGTCCACTGCTGGACATAGGCCTCCCCCAAGCACCTCCACTTCGACCAGTTCTGTGCTTCTCGCATCCAACGGGTTCCTGCGGCCAAGGTCGTCGGTCCACCTTGTGGGAGGCCTTCCAACGCTACGTCTTCCGGTACGCGGTCGCCACTCCAGAACTTTTCGGCCCCATCGGCCATCTGTTCTGCGAGCAATCTGCCCTGCCCACTGCCACTTAAGTTTGGCAATTCTTCGGTATGTCGGTTACCTTGGTTCTCCTGCGAATCTCATTTCTGATTCGATCACGCAGGGAAACTCCAAGGATAGCCCTCTCCATTGCCCTTTGGGTGACTTTTAGCCTTCTAATAAGGCCCATTGTGAGCGATCACGTTTCAGTGTCATATGTCATCAAATGGACGGTACATTCACAATAATTAAAATAATAATACTTTACAAAGTAATTATTAGTTTTGTCATTAGGTGTAGTACCTGTATTGTTCCAGATAAATTACTTACCATCGACCTACATTGATTTAGGCAAATGTGTCGAACAGAGTGCGACATTTGGCATCGAGCTAATTTTTTTTTTATATAATAGACACATTCAATTGTTCTATTGGTATTATTTTTTAGCTCTGCAACCGTGTTACTTCTGCATAAATAAGTTATTTGGTTATGTAACCCACTGAAGATAATGCTTTAAAATATTATAAACATGCTTGATCTTGATCTGTTTCTTAGAAGTCAACTTAATCGTCGCGTAAATAAATATGCGTGTTTTTTTTTTGTAATATCTAGCCTTTTTGTTTTGCTACTACGAAAAAACAAAAGACGATAACAAAAAACACTTAAATAACAATCGCACGATAAAATAAACAAGTACGAAAAGAAATCCGTAGCACTTTGCTACGAATGCTACGAAGTTATCACTTTGGCGTAGAGCCTAAATTCTTGAGACGACTGGATGGGGCTGGATGATAATTCAATGAATCCATAATATTGATCATTATATCTACACTATACAATAAGATTCGTCAGTTTCAGCCAGTGACAAGGACAATGAAACTTAAGCAGTACTTCAAAAATTAAACGAAAAACATTGTAAAATTGACCACGGCGTAGCAGCAGCATTGTGACAACTTAAACATTATGAGAATCTCAGAAATAGGTTTTTATGATGTACACAGTCACGCCTTGATATTGAATGTCAATTGCACAAACAATTCTCAAAAAACAATATATTTTTAGCTTGAGCTCAAGACACAGAGGAGTGGAACGAAGAAAGGGAGGTATTTGCCCAGCAGTGGGACAACATAGACTAAAAATAATCAAATAAATATATTTTAGGATATTCGGGTAAGAAAGAACAGTAAGTAGAACGATTCTCTGATAGAAATTTACCCCCTTATAATACTAATAAACGTTGTTTAGCGTCTGTATAGTTACACAACGCTTTGTCTTCTTTTTTCGAAAGTCGAATTACTGACGAATGAAAGAGAGAAAACTATGTGTAACTATTTATCTGATATAATACGTTTATTAGTAAGGGGGGTATAGTATTTGAATAGTGACATTTTTGCTGATGATGGAAATGATTAGCAAAGTTAATTTCATGATTAGTTAAAATAAAAAAAAACAGGAAAGTATGTGGCAAGACATCATCTGCCTAGCCTTTTCCCAATTATGTTGGGGTCAGCTTCCTGTCTGAACCGATGCAGCAGACCAGTATTTTACATGAAGCGATTGAAAGTATGTTGCAAGAGGGCCAGCATAATGCAGCGTCATTTACAGAATTTTGAATATGGTAAATAACTACGAGTATTATAATGAGATGAAAATCATAGAACACCGTATTTTAAACTGTAATAAACAGTTTCACAATATAATGATAAATGATTTATTTCTGTAAAAAGGTTTTTACAAACACTTTTACACGGCAATCATATTTTTTAAACTAGATGAGGTCGGCGTTGTCTATCTGACTATTCTGAGAAGAAAGGCCGAAACAAACTCAGAGGTCACAGAATGAGTTAAAATATAAGAAAGTAACAAGTGAATTTTGGTTATGGAAAATGAGGCATAAAGTAAAATCGTGTATTGCCCATGGTCCACCCGGCTAGTCTACCTAGCTAGATGGACCATGGAAAATTATTTTTCTGTGGTCCACCAGAACGATAAATGCTTTGGAAATGCGTTCCTTGCGAAGCATGTGTGGCGTAAATAATTGATAGATAGGCTGAGCTGAGGAATGATGTGATAACACAACTTTGTGATTTAAAAGAAGATGTAGCAACAAAAATTTATAATTGTATTCTTATCTGGTTTGTTCATGTTGAGAGGATGAATGAAAGGCAACTTTAAAAGGTTTAAAAGTCCCAGAAGGACATATAGTGACCTTATTTGTGATGTTCAGGTGCATAGCACTCGCAACCGGCGTGGGTGCATGACCAGATGTAATGAGATGTATGAACGTAACCGAAGCAAAACGAGTATGTAAGGATCGTAGCAGGTGTCGATCGGTCATTGTACTCATTATGTATGAACAAATTTTACTATGGGACCAACACAGAAATCGGAAAAAAATCAGGTAGTCTATAAGGCATTTATAGGTATGAAAGAGCTTCGGGAGCTCTTCAACTCTGTCCTGTTGTCTGTGAGAACTCCAGCAGCGTGGCGAAGGAGCATGGTCGTTCTTTTCTTTAAAAAGGGTGTTAAGACCCTTCTAAAGACCTACAGACCCATTTCACTCCTTAGCCACGTATATCACTTACTTTCAAGAGTCGTCACGAATCATTTAGCGCGAAGACTCGACGAGTTTCATCTACAGGAGCAGGCCAGGTTTCGCGGAGGATGTAACACCATAGACCACATCCACACTATGCGACAAATTATACAGAAGTCAGAGGAATATAATCGGCCTCTAATATGTCTTGCCTTTGTGGAGTATGAGAAAGCTTTTCACTCTATCGAGACCCAGTCTGTTTTGAAGTCTCTGCAGCGATACCAAGTCGACTGGCGATACATCCAAGTGCTGAGATATGCTTTATGAAAACGCAACAATGACCGTCCAAACTGAGGATCAGCAAAGTGAACATATCCCCCTGAGACAAGGGGACGTAATTTCCCCGAAATTGTTCTGTAACGCATTGAAGGACATGTTTAAGACGTTGAATTAGGAAGGACGCGGCACGCGGGTTGAGATAGACGTGTTCTTGAATGGAGACTGCGAATTGGTAAACGTAAGGTAGGACGCACTCAGGCCAGGTGCAGGTTTAAGTAACATCTTTTACCTATATATATATATAAAAGTATTCTGTTTGAAGTAATGTTTTTATTTTAAGAACGGATAAAATAGATTGTATCCCCTTTTAAAAATACCAGATCCGAATAGTGGACAGTGTGATAAAATATTTTTTTTTATATATTAATTAATATTCAGAAACAGTACCTACCATAGATATAAGTTTATAACCTACCTTTTTATCACACATTTTTTTGCGCACTGTCCACTACTTCGTCCGACTGACAGACAAAAACCGTTAAAAACCGTCGCCGTTGATCACTGACCTGTATTATAGGTACACTTGTTTAATAGAGGTCAGTGCCGTTGACCGTCAAAAAGAAAAATATATATTGATTTCAAACAAGTTACGGCAGTGTTGCATATATGACTTTCATCTACATTTAATATTATATTTAAGGAAAACTAGAACTAAACAAAAAAGTTAACTTACGCTTCCAAACAGAATACCTACCATTCCTACCTCATTCATTTTGCTCGAAATGTTTTGTAGTAAAAACATACCTACAGACTACATAATTAAATACAATAGTTAAAGAACACAGAAGTTTAACAGTTTTTGTAGATATACATACTGTATACAAATTATATCAATAAGGGGAATGCGATAAGGTAGCCCGAGAATTCCAAACTTTTCTTTGCTTGGAAATGAAACATAGGTATATAGGTAGATATTTCATAAAAACCTGATGTTTCGCCAGCAAATAAGCCTTAGAGAAACATGTTGCTGATTTCTTGGTTATTCAGGCGGGTATCACATCTCCGCCGCGTAACCATACAGCGAAACCGCAATAGTTCCGCCATGACTTGTCCGTTGTACAACAAGCGAAACAGAAGCGAAACTGCTTGTTTTAACGCATAGATTTGATTATGATTCTATCTCTTTCCCCCGTGTATTTGCCTATATCTGCTTGGAAGTTAGTTACATTTTACCTCCGCGCTCAGCTCGCTTCTTGGTAGCGGTACCGCGTTTGTTTCGCGCTATCTATGGTAGTCGACAAGTTTAAAAAGCGAAACTTATTTTTATTTGCAAATGGCTGTTAATTTTTCGGAAAAACTAATCTAGGAGGTCCGAAGTTGACCTATACTGTATTTACTAAGTCGAAAGCGATGACATTTTGCTGTAATTGCTACAATTGAACTGACTCTCTTGATGTTCCACTACTTAAATCGCGACATAATGTAGTAATGTTTCTTAGCGGTTTCCCATAATTATTTTCACAGCAGCGGCGCGGCAGCGGAGATGTTCCAAGGTCCTAATAAGTAATTTATATCTATTATATATTATTCATACCACAAATACATTTTTGATTAACATGCACGTCACAACCTAACACAGCTTTAAAAACATAATTATAAGAACACAAAACAAAAGAAAAGCATTCAATCTTGAGGACGATGATCTTGATTTCTTCCAAGTTGTTTCTTCTCAATGTTCTGATGAGTGACACTAAATACTCATTGATAAGCACTGAAGCAGCAGGAGTAATCACAAACACTCCTGCGGCACTAGTACTTAGGAACAAGACTTAGTTTTCTTCTGACTTCTGTCTTCTGGAGCTTCCTCTTCTTAATAACAGAAGAACATGTAGCCAATTAAATTTAAAATCTTCTGGAAGAAATTGGGTAGGTACCTAAGTAAAATATCAAAGAAAAACAACTCTTAATTGTTACCTATTAACAACTAGCTGTGCCCGCGACTTCGTTCGCGTGGATGTCGGAAAACAATAGGTAATGTGTCGCTTAGGAAAGGTGTAATTGCCACTCCTTCATTGAAAAGGAAGAATCATCAGATCTTGCCTAGTAACGCTTTCCTTACCTAGGGTTCGCTACCACGGCCCTTTCGACTGCAATCACTGCGTCTTTATGGTTCATAATGACAATGCGACGAAGTGTCACTTTGATTTTTGAGAATAAATTAAAATAAAAGCGCCTGCTCGAGGCTGATTATCTAACCAAACAGCCATACTTATGTCCATTTTATTTTGCGTCTGTCTTAGAATACCAACTTGTAAAATCATATCACCATTTTATCTAAAGTATATCTGAGATTAGTAGGTGAAGTTTAAAGTTAGTTTTTCTAAGTCTTGGTTTCTTCTCTGTGGTAAATTTAGAATTTCTTAACTTGGTATTGAAGATATCATATATACCTACCAATATTATGCCTTATAAAGCATCGAGATATCTGGATGATAAAAGGAAGAATACATTAATGGTAAGAGCTTCTACATAAAGTTGCCCGTGTAAAAAGCAACCCATTAAACTTTGGTTATATTTGACACCGGCCGCCATTTAGACTACGAAGATGAAACCCATGAAAACTTTAGACATGATTTTGATTTAGACCTTATACTGCCGAAAACCAGAAAAAAAATTGTAAATATAATTACACAAAAAAATATAACCGACTTCCATAAAAAACCCTACAAAGTGCAAAATAACCTTAGTTTCGGAGGACGTTGCGCGTTGGCAAGAAATTACAGACTTCTGAAACCAAAGGTCTATTGCACTTTGAAGTGTGTTTTTAAGTCGGTTGTATTTTATTTTATTTCACACAAAGTCGTGTAAGGTTATATTGAAAACCATGAAAACGACACACATGATAAAAAAAGAAAAAGAAAATTGCAGCCGCCATCTTCGATTTTCATTTTGACGTCACAATCTGCTTCAGCACTCTCGAAAACCATGAAAACGACACACACTACGAATTTTTCGATTTGCAGCCGCCATCTTGGACTTTTATTTTAACCAGTACTGAAACGGTTTACCAACAGTCGATTGGTCCATGAACCGTTGGTCAACACCATTAACTTTTCATCCAAAGGACTTGTGACCCACGAACGTTTCCCCAACAGAACTCTACGTCAGTGAATGCTTAACCAACAGAATGTTTTGACCAATAACTTTTCACCCAAAGAACATTTGACCCATGTCAAATAGAACTAAGGATGCAAGGGCGAGCGAAGCGAGCTCGGGACTTGGAGCACCCCGACTCGGACAGGTAGGGTTCGAAGGGATGATGGCGGCTCAAGTGAGCGAGCAAAGCGAGCGAAGGGCACCCCGAGGTTAGGCTTGGTTAGGTTACTTCATACCCTTTTCACAGAAATAAAGGACTACGTCTTATTATTATTTTACTTTCACCTTTCCCGGCGTCTGTTGGCCTTGTTCTTTGGGTGAAAAGTTATTGGTTAAAACATTCTGTGGGTAAAGCATTCACTGACGTTATGTTGGCAAAACTTTCGTGGGTGAAAAGTCCTTTGGAAAAAAGTTAATGGTTTAAAGATAATGTTCACCAACGGTTCATGGGCCAATCGAGGGTGGGTAAGCCGTTACAGTTTCATTTTAACCTCACTATTGGTTTCAGCATTCTCGAAAAAAATAATAAAACGAAACCCATAAAAAAAAATGCAACCTCCGTCTTGGATTTTCGTTTTGACCTGCCTATCGGCTTCAGCACCTTTGAAATCTGTGAAAACGACATCCATGACAAAAAATCAAAACAAAATTGCAGCCGCCATCTTGGATTTTCATTTTGACCTGACTATCGGCTTCAGCACCCTCGAAAACTATCAAAACGACACCCATGACAAAACATTTTAAAAAAATGGAGCCGCCATCTTGGGTTTTCATTTTGACCTGACTATCGACTTCAGCACCCTCAAAAACCATGAAAACGACAAACATGATAAAAAAAAAATTGCAGCCACCATCTTGGATTTTCATTTTGACCTGACTCTCGACTTCAGCACCCTCGAAAACCATGAAAACGACACCCATGACGAAAAAGTAAAAAATTTTGGCAACCGCCATCTTTGATTTTCTTTTTGACCTCACTTACCGGGGTCAGGATCCTCGGAAACCATGAAAAATAGCTCTCTCTCTCTTTCTCTGTGTGTGTGTCTCTATCTACCTATTACTTTGAAAAATGAGGCATAACGCTTTTTCGTTATTTGACGATTTCTCCCTTGGAACTCCTACCGCAAGCTCCGTATAAGAACTTCGTTAAAAAACGCTCTGCGTTACTCACCTTTCTATATCAATAATTATCTAACTTCTTTATCGCTCAGAACACCACATTAATTATTATTATCTTACATTATCCTCACTTTTTGTTTAAAATTATTTTAGCGCCACAGGCGCCACTAAATAAACCATCAATGGAAAGCGATTTTGTTTAATATTATAATCATTATCATTACTTTTTAAAACAACATAGACATAAGTAGGTATCTGTGTTATTTCGTCATTTAAGTAAGCATAAACTAATAGGACGTGATTATTCACATCACAACAACAATATGTTTTCGTTAGTAGGTACTATATCGCGCCAATAGATGTCGTTACGTGTTACTACAAAACGTAAAAAGTTGTTTTAGAATACTTTAAATTGATTATATCTTTTGATAGAGTAAACCGATTGCGATGAAATAAAAACTAATCACTGCTCCGAGTTCTACACCATATTTGAGTATAAAAAGTAACCGTATTGGTTTGGTACTTTTTACGTTGACCCTGTTCAAATCAATAATCTGTCACATCCAAACAGACAAACAGACAAACCGACAAACAGACAAACAGACAAAAATTCCAAAAATTGATGAAATGGCATCTGTTGGTTATCCTTTAACACCCCAACAATTTTTTTTGGAAATATTTTCAATGTACAGAAACGTCTCGTCTACAGATTTATTATATGTATAGATAGATGTTGGTCCTAAGAGGAATAAACACACTATACATTATATCACACCACATCAATAAAATAAAGAAAATAGTACATTCTTCTTTTACATCAACAAACTATTGGTGATCGAAGAGCCTATTAGATCATTTCAACCATAAACGAAAAAGAAGGTCAGTATAAATGAGACTCATGTCGCCTCTGCGTTCTCTAATTTCAACTGGCATTATTACGGTTAACAGATACAGTTCTATGATAGACGTACAGACAGACAGCATGCTTATTTATTATAATATGGTCCCGTCAGCACCTTTTTGTATACTCTTCTTCTCTTCTTGGTCGCTTACTTCATTACTGAAGATAGTGTCCCTGAAAGGCCTTCGTGGTTTTATGCACGATGTTCTTTCACTTCGTTCGGTTCTCAGCTTCTCTCAGGGCGGTCGCAACAGAGAATCCAGTGAGGAGCGGTTACTTCGTCTGAATAGCGGTTAGGTTAACGTCCGCAAGGTCATTTCCCATCTACTTGCCCACCACTACCAACTTTTCTAGATTATCTGGTTCTCGACGGGCAATGTGACTAAAGTAATCGAGAATCCTTTGGTAACAGATCATGGAGTCTATTTTGTATGCGAAACTGATCAAGGATAGACATATGTTTGTTCTCGGCGGTCCATGGTATGCGGAGCATTCTTCGCCAACACCATATCTCAAAAGCTTCTATCTTTTTCGTTCTATTGCCTGAATCGTCCACGACTCCAATCCTGGTACGGCTTTTTCGGCACAGTACCCTAAAAATTACTCAAAAATTACACATCATACGTTTCCATACCGACGGAAAGAGAGTTACAACAGACAAAACGCTCCCGAGTTTAAACAGTAATAATGACAATTAAGATTGTTAAACACCATGGTAGGTTAAATACCTACGATCGTCTGCTTGCCATGATTCATCACACTGCCCGCAATCTACAGCCAACCACACATGTGCTCCACACTTGAATTGCGAAAACTGCCCGTATTGCTATGAAACGAAGCCACTGTCAACGTAAAATTATTAACGTGTCGTGTGGTTGACTGTACAACATTTATAGGCAACACACATTAGGCATTACTCATATAGGCCGTAATTTAAAATAAGAACTTGTAACTTGACGCTTCATAAGCAGAGGACTAATTAGGTTTTATTAGTATTACCTTTTTCTACTTGATTCAACTCTAATCCATATGTCGTCATATTACTATGCTGCTGCTAAGTACCGTCTTGTGCCTTATGTCCCAAAATTTACAACCTACGCAACCTCTGCAATGCCACTGATAACGCCTCTAGAAGTTAAAATGTTAGAGGCCTATGATTAAAAAAAAATCGTACTAAGTATAGACACGCAGAAGCTGTTCAAAATTCAAAATAATCTTCTCTCTTCTAATTCTTTTTAATTTCTACAGAACTTAGTGAACCATTATCATCATTTTCGAACAAGCCCTTTAATTTAAAAGTTCTCATAAAGCATTCTATTGTAGCGTGCGTACATTCAGCCAGCGCGCTGCGACAAACATCTGTACTAAATAATTGTGAATCCAGACAGAGTTAATTGGTCCCTGTGTCCATGCTAACAATGTCTGTATATTTTTGAAAACACGAATGTCGTGAAAAAATGTATATTAAAATGCTGAATGCGCTTTTCACGTGTAATTTAATTTTATAAGCGTTACACATAGTTCTAAGGACTTTAAATTGGAATAACGCTAACATATAATTGGGTATATTATTTTTGGCACAGTGTCGATTCATTCTCGTCATAATACTAGATTAACACAGTATATCGTAATCAAGAGTTACGCCAAGCACTTATTAAAAGTCCTACACCTACCAAAATCAATATTAGGCAAAAATCCTCTAGCTTATTCTTAAAAAAAAACAATCCATCAAAACTCTTGATCTTCAAACGAGCAGCAATATGCCTCAACTCACCACAAAATAAAAACAAGCAAAACTCGCAGAGAGCACATGCAACCCAGCACGCCGAGTAGCAGATCTTCAATTTTATAGCTCAATTGGTCGCATCCGCGCTCCTGCGACCAACGAATCTAGTAGAGCTGACTTTGCCCGCCCACAACCAACATGCTCTTCACTTGAACATTTAACTAGTGTTAATTCGTCTAATCCGATCAATTGTTCGACGAGAGATTTAAACGGTGACACCCACCCTTGTCGTTATAATTTCTCTATCTGTGCTTATTAAATCCATCGTTAAATCAGAATTAATTTATTGAAGAGTTCGTTTTGGTGTATTTTCATATATTATTACAAGATTTTTTTATCCCGATATTCCGACGGGATCGACACTTATGCGGGGGAATCCGCGGGGCGCAGCTAGTTGTTTTATAAATCCAAAAATAGTAAGTTGCCTCTAATTTCCTTTCTTTCAGGCTAGCCTTTAACTGTCAAAATCGCGGGGGGTTTTATTAAAGAAAGGTTAACTAGGTATCGTCCGTCTAAAATGGATCTAGCTATTCACGTCCAGGCTAATTATAGGAACTTGTTTATCTGTCTGCATATTGCCGTAGTATTATTATCAATTCCGTGATGATTTAGGTTATAGGTATGTAAAAGAAACCCTGCGTCTATAACAATTGAATGTGTGATAGACGCAGGGTTCCAAAATCATTTGTGGATTGTTCGTCAACTCCTTTAGATACTTACCTACTGTCATTAGATTTAGGAATTTTGACATCTATAATCTGAACCACAAAATAATACAGGGTTATTGGAAAAACACCAACACCCTCTTCAAAGGTCATTGTACTCATCATTATAAACAACTTTTACTATGGGACCAAACCTTAAATCGCGTTAAAAAAATTTGTTGTTCCTTACATTTTGACGAGTTATACGAACATAAATGTAGGGAACAGCTGATTTTTATTTTGCGATTTCATGTTTGGTCCCATAGTAAAAGTTGTTCATAATGATGAGTACAATGACCTCTTAAGAGGTTGTTGGTGTTTTTCCAATAACCCTGTATAATTAGGATAAGTACATAATTAATATATGGTTTTGGATACACAGACCAATCCAAAGTAATAATCCTTACAAATTTTAATACTGGCTATTCCAGTCCTTAAATTCAATTGAAATCAATTTAGTTCATTGGTGGTATGGTAAAGTATTCGTAGCATAATCAGCCTATAATGTGCCCACTGCTAGGACACAGGCCTCCTCTCTTCGAGAGGGAGTGGGCCGTAAACTACCACACAGGCCCAGTCCGGGATGGTAGATATCACATTTGTTCGAATTTTTGGTTATAGGACATGCCGCTTTCCTTCACCGTTTTGAGAGCAGTGGTGATGAAATATTTTACACAGAGTAAAGCGCATGCCTGGTTTCGAACCTACGACCTACAACTCGTAAATCGTTACCACTGGGCCACCACTGCTCCCTACTAGTATTCGTAGACACACTTTTATTTAATAAAAAGATATGCTAATAATGCACGTGGCCATTCTAAGACGTTATGTAGCATGCCCGCAACGTGCGCGCCCATATGGCCGCGGGATGAATGACCAGCGTTTTCGGTAGCGCGCCAACTGATCGCAATTAAAAAAATAGTTTAAAAAGTTTAATTGCTCGGCCGCAGAAGGCGGTAATGCGTTGAAATTAGAACTGCTGAAAATATGGATGGTATCTAATTTGTTATCATGTTTTTTTTTTTTATAATAGTAAGTACCTATAGTAGCACGATGAAATAATGAACAATATTCAATCATTTTAAAAAAGCTTCGTTATTATTAATATTGTATATTTATGTATTTTTTTATTTCATCGTGCGAGAAATACTGACCTAAATAATTAACAGACTTTTTTTCTGTTATCTCGTTTTCGATAACCTTGTCTTTTCAGCCGAGATGATTAATTTGCGTGAATGATAGCTAATTACAATACTTCAAGCATTAGGTAATAATCTTAAACACTTTTCAAAAAATTTGGTCAGTACAATTAAGTCAAGTCGGAAAACTATCACAAACGAAATTGAACAGAATCGGTCCTCTTAAGGCGAAGTCTAAACAATGCCCGTCAAGAACTATAAATAAATAATAAAGCGCTGTTTACTTTGGCCGCAAGTTCATCACACTGTCGCGTTAGCGTTATCTGTATAATGCTCATCTTTGACATTTGCCCTTACTATCTGCCGGTCGAGTTACCACCCCGCTTTATCAAATAACGCCCTATAAACAGTCTTCATCTTATTTGTTCATTGACAGTTCACAATGGGCGAATTTATTTTGGAAAATAGAACACGGTTCATTCATACTTTTTCTTAATGCAAATATAGTGGTCTATTGAATTCAAAGATGCGACAATATTGTGCCAATAATGAGAGCTCTGTGTGAAGAGTCAAGTTTCTCGCGTCGTTAACATTAATAATAATGTTCCTGCATAATGCATTTATTGTGACTTAATAGATTGCAATGAAGATAGGAAAAAATATCTCGTACAATGTACCTTTAATTACTAAGCACATGTATATAGAAAATATGTAAGTATACTTAATTACATAGAAATAAAAAAGCTAAGCTGGTGTACACCATCACCACACTGGTCCTTTTAACTTCCGACCAAAAAGACCAAATATCTACAAATCAATTTGGATGAGGTTGATGCACAAACTAATGCAGTTTTATAACTTTCACAGATCAAGATAAATATTTCTAAGAATTGTGATTTAATTGATTGTAACTGTTAATTATTGTGATAGAATCATTTGAAACATAACGAACATTTTAGTGTGATGCTTTTCATACCAGTGTTTCCAGCCATATTGTCGTGCCGGAACACTTAAATTAGTAATAGGCTAGTTAACAAATGAACGGTTAGCAAGAAGCTCATGACAAACAAAACGGTTTTACGAAATGTTGTTGTATTTGGCGCAGCCGCGAGGTACACGTTCCTAATCATTGCTCATAACGCACTGTACACTTTTTATTTGTTTTCTTTTTTTATTAGATAGTTTATTTTTTTTTACTTGTAGTCTCAGATAAACTTTAATTATATCTATGCTTGTAGTATATAATCCTAACTATAATATTATAAATGCGAAAGTAAGTTTATTTGTTACCTTTTCACGCCTAAACCACCGAACCGATAATCATAAAATCACTTGTATTATAATCATAAAAACGGATAGTGATATAGATAACAAATAGTGGTCTCTATTATCCGTTTTAAGGATTATAATAAAACAAAACAATGTAAAACTACCGTTTATATTAGTATTAATGTATAATCTTGTGGAGCACAACTTAACGTGCTTATTTTCTGCATTTTCATTCTAAAATAAAAGAAATAACCAAACAAACGATGGCGTTTGGTCGACGCCGTCTTAAAGGTCATCTCTGGACACACAGATCCGACTACGAATATTTTTTCCTGTAAAGTGACACAGGGTACTGGATTTTTTTTAACCTATGTTGTCCCACTGCTGAGCATAGGTCAATGATATTTTTATGCCATATAAATGCACCGTTCTTGTGGCAATCTACATGCTGGTGAAACCGCGGGGCAGTGCTAGTAACCAATAGTTTACCTACTTCAAATTAGAAGACACCCAAGAGACACCTAAAGTTGACTGATGAATGATTCACAGTAGTGTTATAACGTTCTAAATAGTACGATCACGTCATGCAATCATGTACAGCATTATGGAAGCAAGTTGAATAAATGAATGGACACAGCCATTCCATTAATTAATCCTCAAATATTTTTCCTTGTTTGCTGGTGTTTTAGGCGAGTGCAAGGTGACGTCAGAGTTCGATCACTGGAAATGCAATGAAATAACATTCTTTGAACGTATTGTGTTTATTTTCTCGATACTGACACCTCACTCTATCTACCTTTAATATGCCAAATAGATATACAACTACCTACTTACACCCTGTTTATAGAACGAAAAATAATACATTTATTAACAAATATTCAAAAGCATGTCAACTGCTGTTATTGGTTGACTGAATTATCAACAGCCAATAAGATCATCTGACATGAGTTTAATTTTGACGCGTCGATGATTTTCGTTTCAGAAAACGGCCGTTAGACTCGTGTATTTTTTAACGGACTTCCAAAAAGGAGGAGGTTATATGCTCGACTTTATTATGTATGTTTTTTTTATATATGTTCACCGTTTTCTCAGTCAATTGTGGACCAATTTAAAAAAAAATGTTTTTGGTCCCATTGTCATCAAGTTGGAATCTGATGAGAGGATCCCATGGAAATCGAGGGAAACCCTCAAATGTTATAGGCAAACTTATAGTGATTTGGCTCTTTTTTAAAGTAGCTTGAGCATTTGCTCTCAGAAATCATAATTTGGTAAAGTGGAGCTGATGAGGAAGACCACAGATGGCCATCGGAACTACTCAATTGTAAATATTTCACGGGTTGCGATTCGATTACTTTAATATGGTTGCTAAGCAATTTATGCTCGTCAGAATGCGTATGGTGAGTGACCAGGAGAACTCCACAACAACCTACCATCTACCTTTATATCTACCCGTTACTGTTCGATAACTCCAAAGTCTTATGAGGATGTTTCCCAATTCACAATCAATGAACCCTGGTCAGTTAGGTTTCTTGTAGGTATGTTTGATAAGCACGCTAGTTAGATGGTGCTTTAACTCTACTTTGTAAGCGTCTCATACAACATCAACTTTATTCTTATGTATTTAATGTTCATATTCGTATAAATAATTAAAAGCAGGCGTTTTACACTAATATGAACATTAATTTTATATACATAAAGTTCACAATCGTATGAGACTCTTATTTAGCAGTCCTGTAAATCTTGCTATTAGAGAATATATTAATGTAATGAAGTGCCTTTATAGTAAGTTTTGACGTTAAGTGATATTTCTTATGTTGTTTTCTCTTACTATGACACATTGACCTCTTCATGACTACACTTATCGCTAAGAATAAATATAGTACCTACCTTCTCACTTGTGGTAAACTTATTTAATTAACTAATAATAATGTCTGTCTGTAATTTTCGTACTACTTAAAGAGCAAACGCTTCTTATTAAACAGAAAAGGAACATCTGCCACCACGCCTTCGCTCGGCGTGTTTACTGATTTGAGAGCAGTGAAGGATAGTCTAAGTTTTTTCGCAATAGTTTCTTTTAAAGTAGTTAGTAGTAAGTTACTGGCATTTAAAACTATATTGGGATATTTTTACCGATCAACCCAGAGCTCATAAACTTGGGCGCTTCAAAAGGGTTCATCAGAGTATTCCGGGCCACCGCGATATTCTTCCAAGACTCGTTAATAATATCTTAAATGACCCTTTGTTTACCGTCTCGTCAACAACTGGTGATTACGTTTATTAAACACGCGCATTTGGAGCCCAGACATGTAAACATGAAGGAAAATTCCTGCAGTAAACTGGTTATAATCGTAAATATGTAAGTATACTTGTAAATATGATAATAAATTAAAATTAAGTGACAAGAGTTCATTCTCTTTTCTCAGTAAATTTAAATTACAATCAACGACTATTAAAGAGTGATCAACCTTAACCAATTCTGAAAACATTAATTAGTGCATTGGTCTTAAACATGCAAACGCAGGCCACAAAGAATTCTAACTCACCACTTAATTTAAAAAAAAGAAAGACGATGCATAAAGTATATCCATTTCCAACTGTCACTGCTTAACGTCAAACTGAACACTTGAATTTAGAACGACCGCCACGTTCGGTATTTGAAATAAAACTGCATGAATAAGCCAATATGGCGGCGCACGACCCGCGTCGTCTGCGCACAGATGCTGACTACTCCTTAACTAAGTTTGATTACCTTTAAATAGTGATGCCCACATTATCTACTTATTCCATTGAGCTGTCGCTGGGAGGTGTGGGTCTCCCTTTTATTTCGAGAAGTGTTACTGCAGCCGTATAAGTCGGCTAATTCAATGCGATCCCTCTTTATTGTTTCAGGCAAAACTAAGCAGGAAAGTGCTGTTCCATTAAGGAAAATATGTCGGTCTTATAATACGATTTATTTCTTGCTTAATTATAATAATTAATAATTACATATGTATATTTTTACTCACTAGTTTCCTGGTGAGTCGTAGTGGTTAGTTTACTGGTTTTCAGTTTTGGATGGTGAACTGTGTGTGCCTAAAATATAACCACAAGCGTTATTTTTTGTATGACTCTGACCACATGCTTTGGTAATTCGCACAGGCGCTTTGAGCAATAGAATAGTTAAATTATATAAAGCGTTTTATGTACAGGTCATACTAAAGACAACATCATTTTGTCAATTTTCATTATTATTTTATAATTCACTGCTTGATTCATGTCTCTGTTGTGGTGAGATCAAATCCAGACCGGCCCTGGCCCTGATATCAAACATCATGTAAAATAACAACCAAAATTGATCTTAAACGTGCAAAATCAATAAAAAAGGTATTATAAAAAAAAATGCTACGTGCTTCCTGTGAAGTGATAAGGTTATATCATTCAAAGCATCAACGGATGATATTATTATTTCTGTCAGATCCATGTCAATGTTTGAGATACATTGGCAGATAATTTATTGGGTTTATGATCCAAGCAAAACTTAAAAATGTTTGGTCCTTCGATCCTTAATAGTTTTTTACTTTATTAGCTGCTTTTTAGACCGATGCCAGTGATAGTGATGATATGAAATGTAGAGGAAACCAAGACAGATTAAGTATTAAAAATATTGTATAGATAAAAGAGACAGTAATAAGATAAAGCATATACCAATATATAACAGTCTGGTGATGGAAAATAAAAAAATTAATAAGAGTGCAATAAAATTCCTTTTGTGCATCGCAGAATCGATTTTCCTATTTAGGTCAGGCCATATTAACATGGGCATTTTCGAATTGAGAATGACAAGTTACTATTTACCAACAAAACCCTCAAAATCTTGAGCAGAGTTGAGGAAGACAATAAAAAAAGCGGTTTTAAGTATGAATTGAAAGATTGTTAAGCATAAAAGCCAGGGATGGAATGGGATCACTGATATGATAACTGCGATAATCCACAATATATAGGGGTGTTTGCTTAGAAAAATAAAGAAATACTGTAGCTGTAACCATAACGAATTAACATATAACAGCATGTCTGTAATCCTTAAAGAGATAGGTTGAACCACATTACTGGTGAAATGTGGTTGGTACATCCACATTTCACCAGTAATGTTTAAATTCCACGTACTTAATAAGGGGGCCTATTCTCATCAACCAAGCGCAAATCCAGAATACACAATGTACGTAATTAAAACAGTCCAGACATTATGATTGCATACTCGATAAAGCTTTCGCATTTGTAAACAAAAATTAATGTTTTTTTTTTATTCTTAATCAGAATTTAGGGATTAACTCTTACCACTGTTGCGTATGCCAGCCAGCATTTAGTATAGAGAACTATGTTTCATCAACAAAAACGATAGAGTAACCCTCGGCGTCCCCCAGGGCACTGGCTTGGGTCCAACTTAAATAAAAACTATTCAATTAGGCAACCACCTTAAACTATGTGAATAAGCTACTTGCCGGCAATTAATGATCAGAAGGCTAGCTATATTTGCTTTCATCCATTTTTTTTTCTTTAGTAAAAGAAACTGGCCCGTCGATACTTTTCATTTTTTCAATTTTATATCTGTAAGGAAACATTTATGCTTAAACGGATGTTATTACCTGGTGTAACCTGGTGTAAGGTGTATTAATACGCGGAAATGTGTTTTGATCAATGTATAAAATAAAATACGTTCTGACAATTTTGAACAACAAATAGATTTTAAATTTTATTTCAACGGAGCATCGTTCTTTATTGTCACTTCCGGCGGAAGCTTCTCGCTTATTCTTACATTACCTAATTGAATTTAACTCAATTAACTTACCCACTGTATACTTGTTAAATGAT
The DNA here is from genome assembly GCA_963669345.1 of Gortyna flavago. Taxonomy (NCBI): domain Eukaryota; kingdom Metazoa; phylum Arthropoda; class Insecta; order Lepidoptera; family Noctuidae; genus Gortyna; species Gortyna flavago. Next base: position 6,457,065 of record OY770148.1, read on the forward strand.
TTGGACCTATTAGTATGATATGTAGTTTGTTTATTTATGTCAAAGAAAAATAAAAAAGGATACTAAAAATAATTAAATAACATTCCTATCAAACCATGAAATAGAAAGTAAAAAAGCGGCCAAGTTCGAGTCGGACGCGCACACGATGGGTTCAATATTTTCCGTTATTACACCCTCAAGGCCTCAACTACTGAACGCAAACATGGTCTCTAACAAAGCGTCAAAAGTCCGCACTTGGAGTCTGCCAACGGGCTATGGAACGAAGTATACTAGGTGTCAAACTCACAGCATTAGGAACTGTACACTTCGTTCTAAAACGGTCGCACAGCTGCTGCTGGACTAAAGTGGGACTGGGCTGGCCACATCTCACGTCGCATGTCGGAGCAGTAATACGCAAAAGCCAGCACGCAGTGGATCCTAAATGGCAGAGAACGACTGCGCGGCAGGCCCAGAAAAAGATGGCGCGACAAGCTGGTCCCACAATAGACACCACAAGAGAAAATAAAAATAAAAACTGTTAAATTGGACATCTCATCGTCATCTGACTACTATTTATGAAACTATTTGTACTTGAATTGTAATTTGTTGACTCAATTTATGTTACCTACTATGACTACAAACTCAGCAGCAAACCAACATTATTTTGCAGCGCCCTGACAGGGTTCATGTAGAAAAACCGACAGTAATTATTCTGTAAAATGTGTGATGTGTATGAGAGCAAATAAATAAATAAATAATAGGGTCGGGAGTTGGTATTATAAATTATGAATTTAGAAAAGCTATTTTTTTCTATTCCCAGCTCGTCAGTGTAATTTAGCCACCTAGTTTATTTTGGCCCTGTACACAATTACCTAGCCACTCATCAAATATCTTTATCCTAGATTGAATTTTTATAAATTTATTTGCAATCTTATATATGTACACCTTTCTCATATTAACCAGTGCCTATAATAATATGTAGAGATAAATAAATATTTATGATTATACTAGTTGCTGCCCGCGACTTCGTCCGCATGAAATCATAACTAATCCTATCTTCCTAACTAATATTATAAAGATACAATATCGCTCGCCATACGATACGAAAATATAAAAAAATAAATGGCAGGGGGTGTTACTAGACCGACACCGAACCCAAAAATGGGATTAAATAAAAATTTTTGTCTGTCTGTCTGTCTATTTGTTCAGGCATCACGCAAAAACTACCGGTTCGATTCACCCCCTGCCATTTATTTTTTGATATTTTCAATGTACAGAATTTTCACTTCTACAGATTTATTATAAGTATAGATTGGACAAAGATCAAAATCAAAAGTCTTTTATTCAAATTAGGCTGAGAACCACTTTTGAACTTCAAAATTACATGAGACAGTGCCCCAAAATGCCGCTCTTCACTACTTCGTAGTGCTTAAGCTATGAAGAAGAAGTGGCGCAACAAACTCCCCAGCAGCACAGCTGTATGTTAACTTAGAAGAACTCGATTATGTATTATTAATGTCAATTACGATAGCAAAGTAATTAATAATTACCACTAGCTGCGCCCCGCCTTAGTTTTGATCCCGTGGGAATATCGGAATAAAAAGTTGCCTATATGTTAATCCAGGGTGTCAGCTACCTCCATACAAAATTTTATCAACATTGGTTCAGCCGTTTGAGCGTGAAGAAGTAACAAACATATAAACACACACACACACACATCACAAGCTTTCGCTCTTATAATATTAGTGACAATGATGACATAGTCACACTAATATATAAATAAATTGTCATTAAGCAGTCAAATATTTGACCAGTGGCATACCACTCTAAAACACTTAAACTGTCTTTAATTGTGTCCTTATTAGTGAAAGTATTTCTCTTAATTTGGCTCAGGATCATTTCAGATTGACATCGGGACCCCTGACCTTTCTCATTTAAAAACGCATTGTGGTACTTACTTAATTGGCTGGATATTTAAAGTAGGAAACGTATTTAACTTTGATTTTTAGATTATCTAAAATACACACCTTTTATGGGGTACTGTGTTAAATGTTAATCTTGTGAATAATAAAGCTAAATGAAATATTGTTTGTAAATTACAAATTAGAGGATAATGTTCAAGATAAGATTGATTGAAACATTCTGGGTCCTGCTGCATAGGACAATCTCGAGTCTAGACAAAATCAAACTGGTTCTTTTATTATTTTTATGACATTAGTTTTACATTCTGTGAGAACCCGATTTATAATTTAATAAAATGATAGGAAAAACGGTCTATTTACGGTTGCAATATTTGTATATCTATCAATTTAATTAATTTAAATATCTAACATAACATAACGCTTCATCTCTAAAGGGTTAGGCAGAGGAGTATCTATAAATGTCTATAATACACCACCAATTCGCCAGTTATGTTTAAGTCCTATAGGAGACGAGCCTATTGCCATCAACCGGACAAAATTCCAGACTCCGAGCTGCTGAGAAATTCCTGACGATAAAATGCAATAACACTTCGCCCGACCTGGGAATCGAACCCAGGACCTCAGTACTGACTCCTAAGTCCCTCCCCCTAGTTTAGGAGGCAGGGTTTTCACTATTCATGCAACCTTTGTTTCCCAAAATTGTATGTTCCTATGTATATTGTATGAGCTTTGGATATTAAGGTTTTTGTGTTAATAAACTTTTTTTATTATTTTTTATTATGCACATCAACCGCTGAGCAGCTAGTGGTCGCGCTTGCGACCACTAGACCAACGAGGCAGGGGTTTTCAAAGAGTAACTTTGGAGTTTCTTGTCCATTCAAAACTATCTTGGAAGGGGCAACTGGAATCAACACAATTTTCATGTAAACTTCACTAAAGTTGAAATTATTTGACGGTCACATAATGTATTAAAGCAAAGATAACCTTGAAGTTTTATGACGTGCAAGTGACATTCAACCTTAGGGTAGGTAGTAAAGCAACACACTCATGACATGAATATGGACAAATGCTGTTCGGGACCAACATAGAAAATTAATACAACTGGTTCATAATTTTGATCGTGTTACTATTGCATAGCATAAGCATAATCAGTCTATAGTACTCCCACTGCTGGGACTCAGGCCTCCACTCTATGAGAGGAAGTGGGCCAAAATTCACCACGCGGGCCCAGTGCAGGTCGGTGGATGTCACATGTTACTATTGCATTATAAAGATATTTTTTCGTATTTCGGGGTGACTTTTCCCTTGATAAAATAAATAACAATTCCAAATCCACCACTTATAGAAAAAAGTATATGTAAGTATATCATAACATCCACCGACCGATTCACACTGAGCGTCGATTTAAGTCAATTAGGGTGGTGCACACTAAGTGATAACTTCCTTATTGGGGACCGTCGCGGTCTTTGTGATTTGATGCAGTCGCACAATGTACGTGGAATATTCTCGACGAAGCTACCTATATTGCAATCTATGTACTTGTATTTTTCCATTGCGAGGCTTACAATGTTGTACCCAAGGCTTTATTCAAAGGATAGCAGGGAAGAGATCCGTAAATGTAATGACATAGAAGAGACATTAACATTCTAAAGAATATTAACGTTAAATCCAATAAATGTTTCGTAAAGTAGAGGAGAAAAACTTGGTCTTATGAGCAGCATTTCGGTTCTTTCAGGGCATTGAGCAGCAGGGTAATAGAAAAACACATTTAGAGGTACAATCGCGGCCATTTCTGCCTGATAACTAAAAAGAATTTTCGCCTAAATCCTGCGGCGCGCGGCGGAGCCAAGACATGCCCCCTTAGTTTTCGCCTAATAGAAAGCGATAACGCAATTAGTTGCAGCCTGCACTGCGCAGCTTAGTGACGCATCACGTGTACTCCTTTTGTGAATTTTACGGATGAACTATTTGACCATGGCGCGCTTACTAGTGTAGTGCAAGCAAAAATGAGTTTAGTGGTGGTCAGGCGGGAGTGTCCGCGATAGTACCTACAATGACACAGCCATTTATTTTAACAGTTCAACAACATTCATTGCTTTATATAAAGCAATGAATTAGGAATTTCCTTCAAAATCCTTCTGATTGTTATTGAAAGCGTGTGTTACGCAGATTAAACTTAGGGGTGCAGATTGACAAAATGTAGAGAAAGACATAGAAATAGAGAAATGTGAACATTTTTAATGTTTAGGGCTAAAACAAAGAAATAAGAACACTCAAATATAAAACAAAAGTTAATATCATTTCAGCTGAAAGACGTCCACATGTGACAATTCCTAAAAAAACTAGGCCATCAATTAAAGTAAGCAACGAAGGGCTATATTTAGGAAACAGCCGATCGAAACGTACTTAAAATGACATATTATGACATAACATACTAGTTATTTTAATTAAATAAATAAAGAAAAATCTTCACTTGAGTGCTGATGATAGTGAACGTAAGAATAAGTAGATTATGTCGGGCTTTCAATAGAAAAAGTCAGACGATTTCTACTTAAGATCACGATAAATTTTGATCCATAGAATTCTTCTTTAACACTATCTCCTTATTAATAAATCTAAACCTTTACTGAGTAAAGTTGCACTAGTGTAGCCCATTAACGTCGGTTTAACAATTCATTTTTCGAGGTTTAAGTTTGGCATAACATTACTTCGAGTTGACATATTTAAGAATTTGCACATAAACTGGGAACTCCGTTCTATCTTTAAAAAAAAACACAAGTATCAGAAGAAGTAGAATATACAATTAATAGAAGATAAATACTGAAGGTTTTCATGCAGTTTTACAGCTCCATTTACTCGTAGCCCCAGATGTAACATATTGTCGTAAATGTAAGCAGATTTTGACGAGCTTTAATGACAAAAAGCTGGACATAATCTACTTATACTCACGGCAATATTTTCAAGCTGCGTTCACTCCTTTTAGCACAAAATCTAGCATGTTGTGTTCGGGTATATTTAGTTAAAAATCCAGATTGTCTGCTAACATGTAGAAAAGGTTAAGTTTAAGGTATACATCAAAAAGACAACATGAGATGGTTAATAATCTACGTGAAAAAAAATAAAAAGAAAAGAAATATAAACATCCGAATTGAGAACCTCCTCCTTTTTTGAAGTCGGTTATAAATATCAAAGATGTACAGATAAGGAATTTTGAAAATTTTGTCGTAATTACAAGTAGGAAGATTTCGGCTTAGGTACATTAAAACAAGCCGGAAAAAACCTACTTAAAATCACAACAAAACTTATTGAAGAGCCATTTCTAAGCGCAGTAGGAGATAAATAAACATAATTATTAGGGATATATTTTAGAGCACTGATGTAGTTTCAAAAATCAAATATAATTAGGCTATGTAGGGCTTTATAATACGAACAAAGCCAAATAGAACCTACGTGAATTCAATTTCAAACCTTTTGAAGGCGACAATTTAGGTATTTGGCGACAAACGGTGATTGCAATTGATGCGAATATAAGTAAACATTGTGCAACTATCAATGAAAAAAATAGTTAGACGACATCTACTTAATATCACATCAAAATAATACAAATGTTGCTGAAAGAAACAGGTAATTAAAATAACAAAATGTTACTGAAGATTTAAATTAAATTCGAATGAAAAGTTTAGCAAAACAAGAGAGCATAGAGAAAGTGACATTCTATCAACGATAACGATGATGGAAAAGTCAAAAATGTATTGGACTTACATAGCTACCGAAAAGCTTATGTCAATCCTGTTGAAAGTCGTTGTAGAAATAGGTATGAAACGCTTCAATAGCGATTACCACTTGATTATTCCCTTTACTATTCCATTTTATTAAAACAAAATTGTCAAACTCCTAGTTGTATATGTATATGCACCACTACTTTTGAAGTTAACTCGATAAGAGTGTACAGTGAACTGATACATATTTCGAGTAAACATCTATTTATATTAAAACAAACATAATTAGGGGCTCCAGTAATTAGTAGGTATGTGTTTTGGTCCGGGTGTCCCTAATTTCCTAATTGATTTGTTTTGATTGTGATTAGTGGTATGGTAGAAAATCCTAATATATTTGCATATAAGTACTTTAGTTTATCCTTTTAAACAAAGAAAAGAATTAATTATTTTATTTGCTAAAATGGGTAATTAATAAAAATAACAAATTAAAATCCTAATTTAACTAAAACCATACAAATATAGCGTCGAAAATTCATCCGCATTGCTGTCGATGGGTAAAGTACCCAAGAGACTGGCATTACCACCTTGTTTAAACAAATGTGGTTTACCCTAATTTAGGCCCTTGTAATAAAACAAATTCGTGGTATTTGTCCCAAAACAATAAATTCTAAATAATTTGGTCCTTGATACGAAATCATTTCGATTGTTGGCTTAAACTAAAGATGCGTTTAAAAAATACTAATATGTAATTAGCTCAACTGTCACTAATGAGACACAATTACTTTTTCTATTGTTACCGATATTTAGGAGATTTCGCGACATCGGAGCTGATAAGGAAAAATTACTTTTTTTTTATAAATACTACAGTACTAACGTAACTTTATTTTAATTCATAATTATGTACTATCTGAATTTATCTTGGCCATTACTGACATCGGTGACGGAAACCTCGCCATGATGGAGTCTGAAATCGGCAACCCGTCTTGAGCAAGCGTGATGATCAATTAAATTAAATTAAATTAAATTCATTTATTTCAGGTAAGGTAACCCATATCAGCAAAATCTACACATTTTTCAATAAAAATCACATAAATAATAACAATAACAACAAAAATCACATACAATAATGACAAAGTACAATTAATTATCAATGCTCGTGCCTTCTCTAGGTATATGAGAAGAGGCTTTTCCCTGCAGTGAAACAATATAGGCTGTTTGGTATTACTATCATAGCATCTAGGATTTCAAAAACTTGCATGCTTCAGCTGGGGATCGAACCCACAAAAACCTAATTATGTTATTTTTTTGCATCCTTATATAAGATCAATTTATTGTAAGGATTATGTAGGTATTTAAGAAGTTTTTTTCATTGGGCCCTGCCATCTTTTGAAACTGAAGGCCAATTCCCGAAATTAAAAACGTTCAAAATCTAGTCGCAATCTCTTCTCAGCGGGTAAGCAATATATGATATTATTTAAACATCTCTAACATTTCCAAGATATAACAACTGAGTCTATAATTTTGAATCGGAGTGTTAACCATAATGATGATATTAATATATATTTTAAACGATAGACCTAATGGTTTTAAATTAAATAAACGTTATATCCAATAACGTTATACAAAATAAGTTTTAGAGTATATAAATGTTATATTAAGTAAAGAAATTATATCAACAGTTGGTATATCTCACGTTTATTACATCTTGTGAACGTTATTGAAATAAAAATATACCAAAAAACTCTATACGGTATGAGACGCACCCCTTCTCAGTGACAATCAATGTCAAAAACTTGTCAATTATGTAGGGAAATTAGAGGTATTTTTGACAGATTGAGACTAAGATCAGAATGTAAACGTTCTTAAAATTATGAGAATTGCCCCTTATTTTGTGTGTATTTGTTGCTTGGCTCAGACAAATCGTTCAGCTTCGTCAGGTCCTGGATTCGATTCCCAGATAGTGTTATTGGGTTTTCCATTATCAATTTCTCAGCAGCAGCCCAAAGTCTTGTTTTGGGTCCGCTTGATAGCAGTAGGCTTGGCCCCTATTAATCTTTAATCTTTAATCTTTAAACTTAACTTAACTTAAACTTTTATTACATGGGACTTAAATGTAACTGGTGAAATGTGGTTGTATAGTACAATAGCTAAATGTACTCTTCTACCTAACCCGTCGGGGTAACAGGCGGAAGGTTTGGACATGTTCATTATCTGCGATAGCGATCACATTTTTAGAAATATCTAGTACTAGCTTCTGCCTGCGACTTCGTCCGTGTAAAATGTCTTGTTTTAACATGAATGTCCTATGAAACTGGGCAGTACTGTATATCTTCCCATTACTGCAAGAATTTTCAAAATCGGTTCAGTAGTTCCGAAGATTACACCCTACTTACATCTTACAAGGCTTAGGTGTAAAGATATTTATTCTCAAAAAAGACAAAGTCATAAGCGTTTCGTCTAGTTGTATGAGAACAATGCTTCTAAAATAAATTATTAAATATATAAAGTTCGTCACAGTCGTCACCGAGAACCTCCAATCAAAAACCTCCTTGTATAGATTTTTGATAAAGCAGTAACCGAACTTCTGTCTGCTCAATTCTCATATATTTTTTTAATAATCATCAATAACCTAGCAGTGGTGGCCTACTGGTAACAGCTCCGACTCACGAGTTGTAGGTCGTGGGTTCGAACCCAAGCTGGCGCTTTACTTTGTGTAAATGATTTCACCACTGCTCTCATAACGGTAAAAGAAAACATCATGAGGAACCCGGCATATCCTAGAACCAAACATTCGAAGATATGTGACATCTACAAACTCGCAATGGGCCTGCGTGGTGGATTACAGCCCACTCCCTCTGACAGGGAGGAGGCCTGTGTCCCAGCAGGGGAAACATAGGCTGATTATGCAATAACCTAGAGCAATTTAGTGGACATAGGCCTGTTCGGCACACAATTTTACTTGATTCTCAGCAGCTCTCACCTAGCTGCTGCCTTGCGAAGATCGTCGTTTCGTCTAGTTCTACCTTAGGCACTTTCATAGATTCGTCGTCTCCACTCAAAAACACGTCTTCCCCAACACTTATCGGTTCTTAAAGTTACCTCTAGGTAACTTTAAGAACCGATAAGTAGAAAGGAAAGAATAGCTTAGATAATAATTCACACTCTAGTGTGAATTATTATCTAAGCTATTCCTTGTACTAACTCGTAATCTATACGTTGTGGGTAAGCTTATGTGAGTAGAATACAGAATTATGAGAGTAGGTATATAAAACATAACATCACGCCTCTATTCCCCGAAGGGTTAGGCAAAGGTGTACCTATAGTACACCCACATTACGCCAGTTATGTTTAAGTCCCATGTAATAGGGGCGAGCCCATTGCCATCAACCGGGCACAAATTCAGACTCCGGGCTGCTACTGATAAATTCCAGATGGAAAACCCAATAACACGTGGCCGACCCGGGAATCAAACCTAGGATCTTATGTTCAGCAGTAGCACTTGCGACCACTAGACCAATGAGGCTGTAGCGGACTAGCGGTATCAACAACGCCACTTGCGAATAACGCGTCATACTGACGTCACGCAAAAATCCTGCATCTCGCAAGCAAAGTTTTTACAAAAAGTTTTTAAAACATCGGGCAGTTGCCCGCCAGACACAAAACCCGTCTGGTTGGAGGATCCTCCCTTTTCATAGAGTATGAGTGAACTTTACACCCTGTTCCTCATACCTTTATATGGCAGTGAGTATACTTACTGTATAATTGGTGCTACGAGGTTCAGGTACACCTACCTAACCTATAACCCTTACTGAAGTTCAGTTACACCTACCTATCCTATCCTATAGAATTTATTAAGCACCTCTTTTCTTGTGTTCTGCCGCAAATAGCGACTAAGGGTTTGTGTAAAGAGAATCAGTAGCAGTGTCTTTTCATCAGCATCATACAGCGAAAACGCGTCCACTGCTGGACATACTCGTAGGCCTCTCTCAAACATTGCCACACCGCGACGACTGGTTCTTTGCTTCTCGCTCTCCCGCATCCAGTGGATTTCCGCGTCCTGAACCCTCTTTTTCCTGTTTAAGAGTAGTAAGCATTATAATAGAGCTAGATTAATGACCAATAAGGTTTCTATATGTCCATCTAGCTAGGACGTCCCCTCTCGGCGCATCTGCCTTGCAAAATATACCTTTTGTTAATCTCAGAAATGGAATTCGAGATCAAAAATGTAAACAAAGAAATGTCATTACCAAAGTGACGTTTCAGGGGACTTAAGGTTTCAGTGGGATTTCCCTAGTCATTACAGTAATTTAATTTGACTAAATTTCGTGTTTTTGAAATCATGCTGAAGCGGCGTGTCAAAATCATTCATATTTTTATTCATTATTATTGAAAATAAAAGATTTATATTCTTAGAAACAACTTGCTCATGTTTATTTGTTTAATATAATTTAATGTCAGTGCAGAAGTGCCTCAAATCTATAGACATAGCTATACGTTGTGTCTTTTTAGGTGATAGAATATCCTTTTTGGTCGACGGCCCTGGCTGAGCATCCATAGTACTCGTAGGTACGTATATTTTATTACGCGTAAACACGATTTTTCGCGGCAATAAAATAAACAAAACCGTAAAATACAACAAAGAAAAACTTAACAACAAATAAAAACTCACGAGGGGCACATGCAATCACGACAAACTTCAGAAACCAAATGACTCCGATTGATCTATGGACTCTGATTCCGAATGACCAAAACCAAATGGAGCCCAGTAGGTACACTCAATTGAATCGATTATTATGATAATGCAATATTTTATATTGTTTAGAAGGAAAAACATTTTATAAATAGCAAATAATAAATGAAAGTCCAAATGTTTAGAGCATCGGCCTTACTGCCTGGTCATGAAAATAATTTGCACGAATCTATTTCAAACAGTTATATTTTATTCTTGGATCTTAGCACGTCACATTAAAGCTGAAAGCTGTGTGCAATATTATATTTTACCTGTTTAAGATATGCCTACAATTTTACCACTATAAAGATAAAGATTATTTTATTTGTCAAAACATGCGTATACATGCCAATCAAGCATGCAGGATGTCACAATTAATATACTATAATTATAGTAAAAACAAAATAATAGGCACGTCATAGATTACGTGGTGGTTCATTAGAAATTAATGAGTCGTTTTCAAATCGGTTTAAAAAACAAATACAAATTATTACATTGGACACAATATTAAACTTAATTTTTGTTTCCAGTTGCTGTGTATGTATCTAATTTAATGGCAATACAAAATAAAAAGAAATGGTTAACATTTAACCATGTAGCAAGACATCAGCCGGTCGATTCTGTTAGAATCTCACCGTGAGAAGTTAGGTGAAGTGAGCTGTCATTCCATCTGATGCTATAGGGATTTACACTAATGACAGCCGACTCCACGCTCACTTCACCTAAGTTTTCACGGTAAGATGGTTACAGAATCGCACTGCAGAAGGCCAATTCTCTTAATTTAAAACGTTTAAAATCCAGTCGCAGTCTCATCTCGGCGACAAACAAATGTCAAAAACTTGTCAAAATTTAGGGAAATTAGAAGTATTTTTTGACAGATTGAGACTGAGATCAGACTGTGAACGTTCTTAAAACTACGATAAATGATCCTCAGGTATGAAAATTAAAAGTCAAGTGATGAAAGACAACAAAAAAATAAAAATTACCTTATCAAACAAGGCATAAGACATACTTATAACAATGTCGATTTTTACAAAAATAAAAAAGAGCAGTTTGAAAAATATTACACAAATGCCAAAAAAAAAACGATAAACAAAAGAACAATAGAGAAAAAGAATAGAATAGATTGGACAAAAAATTAAATAATATGATGAAATGAACCAATACCACCAATACTAATTAATGATATGAAGTAAAGAGTTGCTACTTCATTGTTTCAAAATTCAGACTATTTTTGAAATCCTAAGATACATTTTTACACTTTTAATGAATAAAACCTACATTTTTATTCAATTAAAAGTGTAAAAAGTGTTTCACATTCGCTCTTACTTAGCTTTCAGTGTCATGCAGAAATACTTCATTGTAGGCTATATTATTCCCATAATTAACTACATCAATCTTGCTAAATAATCAATAGGCATATTATTTTACATCCGACATGCATCAGACACACATGTTTAAGCAGACAAAATAAATATACAATCTTCTGGTCCTTTTGCCCCTCGGTTCAAAGTTCCAGCATTCTTCAGCTTGACGACCGTAGAATATAGTCAAGCGAGTTCATTTTGCGATCGTCAAAACGAGCAAATATTTACCTCACTGCCCGTTAGTGACGGTCACAAACCAACTTCGCTTAACAAATTAGTGTCTTCATCATCTTTGGCGTCAGTATTCCCTGACGAAGCCGCTTCTTTGTGGAATTCTTCATAGGCAGTTTCGTTACTATCCTTCAAAAGAATTCAAGATATTTGTGTTATCACGAGTCTTCTTCTTTCCTTGGGGGGTTTATCTAAGTGACTAAGAAGGTAATTGCACTAGAAATAAGAAATATAATATCAAGGTGAGAACTGTTGATTTTTAATGTTTTTGATGTTAACGTAGATAGATATGGCTAGACACCTTCGCTTTACAAATTAGCGGCTTCGTAACCTTTGGTGTCTGCATTACCTGATGAAGCATCTACTTTGTAAAATTCCTCATTGACCCTTTCGGAAATCTTCTTAAAAAAAAGAATTTCTTCTGGGTCTTGTGTTTAGAGTCTTCTCTTCTCCTATCTTACAGTAAACGTACAGTGTTTTACATTATTCTACAAAAAATATGCCATAAGCTTAAACAATTAGTTTGTTAAAATTAACATTGGCCATGTAGTGTAAAGATGAATATTTTTGCCTGTATATACAAAATACTCGTAGCTTGTTTGACTGTAGGATCTTACCTATGTCTGAGATGGAAGGAAATTAACTTGATCTACAAACACACTGGACTGACTAGATTTTTTTTCTAAGACTCCTAACCTAAACCAACCTACATAGCTATACACAAGCATTTACGCTTCCGTTCCGAATCGAACATCAATCAATGTTATTGAAGGAGTCCTCTAAACGCTGTTGTCAAATCCGAAAGTCTTAAATTTTCACAGTTTAAAAACCGAATGACGACTACTATTCTTCCGACGGCTGTTTGCTGTCGGGGCCTATCAGGGCAAATCAGGTTAACGAAAACGTGTCATTTTCGACTCGGAAGTTTGTCGAATAGTTGCGTATAGCTATGCTGGACTCACTCTGCTGGATGCAACTCGAGATGCTTGAGCTTCTGCACAGCATAGTAGAGCTTAGATATATAGGTACCGGTTTTGTGCTGGCTTCAGTTGCATCCGTTTAGATGGAGGAAGGTAACCGCGTCATAGTTGGGAAAAGACTGGCTGATGATGATGTAGAGCTGAAAAATTATTTTTAATGGTAATTTCTTCACATTTTTAATGTTATTCTTTCTTGGACGCCTTCAATACCTTGAGTACAAATCCACCGAATACCTGAAATTGTAAATGCCATATGTAACATTAATACGTGCCATTTCTCTGTTTTCGGTCTAAACTTAAATTAATAAATGCAGAGTAATGAATGCAGAGCGACGAAAAGATCGCTCTTAGCGATAAGACCGCCCATTGTGTCACCCTTTGTACAGTTTCTATACTTAGGTCTGTAATTTATATGGTGTGCATAATAAAGAGTATTCTATCTATCTATCTATGCTTAACATGAACCTCGGAATGTTTGGGAAACCTCAAATCTGAGGGTCAATCAAACTAAAACTTTAATCCGCGTTAATAAATAAACGAGCTAAAGACTCAAGCTTATATTTAGCGACCTATTACTAACATTGTATGTAGTCGTTTTCCAATAATTCACAAATGTCCACATTAAGGAATGAGTTATTTTCAACTCTCAGAATAAACAAAGTAATTAATTAATACCTAAATAAGTAGATACGAATTCCCCTAAGGTTCGTCTTTGTTTCCGAATGTTCAAATTAGAACTTTATATGTTGTACAAAGTTAACCAATTTATTTGGGCTCGACGCACGCGTAGACCACAGAAGCGAATATTCCGTAACACTGCAGCACGTTTATTTCTTCCATGTATTGAAGAAAATATGTTATTTAAGTACAAAAAGTAGTGTTAAGTACCTTAAGGTTATTTTTTACTTGCACCTTGAGTATTATTTTTCCGATTAAATCATTGTCAACATTTCGAATAAAACTGACAGTTCAAAAAGGTGCATGCGTTGGCTTTGTACCTATAGTTTAACATTATCCTTCGACTGTACATCTACAGTAGCCATCACCTAAGATCATCTTAAAACCTTAAATTATTCAAAAATTCCACAAATGATTAAGTATTTAGCACGTGTGACATTTAAGTAATGAAATATTGGTAACCGACCCGACTACGTAGGTACACACTGAGTAGACGAGGTTACAAAACAATACAAGTAAGAAACACTTGAACAAATAGTAGGTAGGTATCAGTTTTAAAGTTTTACTCATTTCGTTGATTTCAAGTAATTACACTGTAGAAAATATAAAAATAAAACAAAATATTGTGTCTGCTTCTGCCTTAATCCATCCAAAGGTTGCCTTGAAAAGATCGCTTTTAGCGATAAAACCGCCCATTGTGTCACCCCTTGTAAAATGTCTACATTTATATCTGTAATTTTTATAATTTTTAATAAAGATTATTCTATCTATCTAGACCGAAAGGTCATCAATTTGATGAAAATCAAATTGATTAGGTAGCTAAGAACTTGGAATAAAACATTTCGGATTTAGCATGTTTTTATTTTGCATTGATAATAAGCAGGTAGTAAGTACCTACTGCTCAAGCTATAGAACCAGAAAATCATTCTAACAAGGATATGAACAAAAATCTTAGGAAGAGTTTTGTAAATGTACTCTTACCTCAGGAATAAAGTTAGGAAAATTCATTAAAGCAAATTAATTATTGAATACAGTCTAACCAAAAGTTTTGACTCCTAATCACGTGCTTGATGCTTTACCACACCCTAGGCAGTCAATATGCAGTATCAATAGCCATTTTGCCGACATGTTAAATTAATCCTTTCATCTCGACACGAAAGATGAAGGAAACAAGATCAACTTCAGACACTCCTTTGTACGTTTCTTTATAGGTTACCTAACTGACACTCTCTAATGAAGAAAATTTGCTTGTGTATTGAAGAAAATACTAGCTTTTTTTAAGGCCCCGTACCCAAAGAATGCCAACGGGACCCTATTACTAAGGCTCCGCCGTCCGTCCGTCTGTCTGTCACAGGGCTGTATCTTTTAAATTGTAATAGATAGACACTTGAATTTTTCACGTGTTTTACTTTGACCGCTTTAACAAGACATATTAATAAGTTAAAAATTAAAGGGAAAAACACGTTTCTGGTATGGGGACCCCCATACAAGAAACGTATTTTTTTTACATTTAGTGGTATGTAATGTAACCCATCGTGTGCGAGTTTTTTCTTAAATAACTTGAACCACGGAAAGCACGCAAACCTAGTAGATAGCTTACTACTCACAGATAAGCACAAGACTGTACTAGAGAAAACGCTAAAACATTTAAGAGGAATTTAAAAGCATACTTTACTTGGTACCAAAAACTCGTGTCTCGTTTCTTTTAATCCTCAGAACAACTAAGCACACATCTACCTATCGCTTCATCTACAGATACTAAATTAATCTGATAATAAGTTTGCAAGTCAGGGTGAAAGCTTAAATGCTTAGAGCATTCTGTCCGCATTTATCTATACTGGTTGAAGGCACAAGCAAATCGCCCACGCTTTGGCTTCAATGCGACGTGCAACTAAATTTACTTCGGTGAAGAATTTGCCACTACGTTAGTTAGCCTTCATCATAGTTCTACAGCCCAATTTATGAGATACCAAATAATAATCCCTGCAGATGATAACATTGCATAAGACTTGTGGCTTCCAGCATGGCAGCTCTAATTGGAGATACGTGCACTAGTCGCTCTTTGATCCAATAACGTCACGTAAAGTTTATGGAAATGGTTCTTAAATGAACTAGTACAACATCATATTTGATAAAGTAAGTCAGCAGCCGTTTCAAAAACCACGGGTCCTAATAATATCATACCTACTAATCCACTGAATAATAGCAGAAAATGTCAGCGTTGCAAATATAAAATACAGAAAATCTTACCTCAAGTTCTAGCTTCCATTTTCTATTCAGTTTTCTTGAATTATATTGAAAACAATAAGAGATGCATTTGAGAAGGTGATCAAGTGAGGACTGAGTCGGATGTCGTTTGTGGTTCGACAATGTAGGTCTTGCGAGCTATACCATACTGCCTTCGGCGCGCAGGGCTGGATTCAATTATTTCTGAACGATTTTACGGAAATAGACTAATATTTTGTGTCCGTGTTTGAAGACGTTTTCGGCACAATCCCCGTTACTTATTAAGATTGCTTAAAGTTAAGACAAGCTTTGACGACAAAAAATATATAACATTGAAGTTATAATAATTTATTCGCCTAGCTTTAAGCAACATTTAAGGAGGTTTACCTAGGGAAATTAAAGTAATGTAAATTAAAGGATACTTTACTGATTCTAAAGGAATACTTGATTAATTAGAACCTTTACTTGATAAGCTAGAATGCTAGACCAATCATATAGAAAGACAACGAGTCTTCATCAGTTGTACTAACCTTTTGCTTATGCCTTTGGTTGAAAAGTGAATCTAGAAAAATAATTTAGTATATTAATAAAAATAGTACCATAAGACAATGACTGAGTAGAAACAATGGTACAAAACAAGTCAAGAAGACCAAAACATAATAGCCTAATTTGCCCATTAAGTAAGTAGCTAATTATGACTTACTTAATTTCCCAGAAAACCAGCAGTTCCGTTCCAATGCTCCTATGAATTAAAAAACTGCTTAAGTACCTATTTGTCAGGATTGCAAGATTAAAGTCCGTTCCAAATGAATAAAATACTTGTCATTATCATTAGGATAAACAAGGAAACATAATCATGAAGCAAGTTTCAAGGAGTAATTTTTTTGTAGTGCTTTATATTATTTAATTTTACTATCACACACACAATACCCACTTGATTATTATAAATTAATATGTATTCTATAAAAATGCTCCAAGTACAGCCCTGTGCTCATGTGGTTTCATGTGTGTTCAAGTGTCTCCTACATTTGTTCTAATTCCTGCGTAAGAGTAACTCGGATAACGTAACATAATTTCTGTCTTCAACAATGACATAATACTACCTCTTCGATTGCTTAAGCTTTAAGAAGATCAGTAATATGCTAAGAAGAATCATTTGAATAAAGTTGAACCAGAAGCTGAAGTTGGATATCCAACTCTAAGCAGAAAACAATTGTAAAATTTGCGTGTAGCATATAAATAAAAAAATATGTATCTTTGTTTGTCCCTTTGCGTTCCCATAACAAGGTTTCTGTGGTGGTAGAACTATATCTTCCACTTGAGCAAAGCAAATAAAATTCACTTACGTGTTTAAAAGGACGAGAACCTGTAAGGATCCGTGGGATAAGTGACTTATTGAAGTAGAGGGTAGCGTGAGCCCTAAGTTCAACGCTTCTTAACTTAATCACTTCTCTTTTCTAAAAAAAAACAAAATCTGTTCTTTAGAACAGATTTTGTTTCGCGAAAAAAAAACAGCTGTTCCCTACATTTTGACGAGTTATGCGAACATAAATGTAGGAAACAGCAGATTTTTTTTTGCGATTTTAGGTTTGGTCCCATAGTAAAAGTTGTTCATAATGATGAATACAATCTCCCATTTCGATTTGTCGCATGTTTTCAATTTCACCCTTTTTATTTACCTAATATGATTATTTTAACAAAACCTGTGTTGTCGGTAACTTAGTAATTATGTCGGAGGTTCAGTATTTTATTCGAAGTTTAGTTTTGTTATTTGAAGATCCATTTTTTTGTCGGCCACAGATCGCTGGAGATTAATTTGTTTTTCGGAACCATTATTATTTCCCATTTATTAACAACGAGTTAAAGTTTAAAAACCAAGGTATCAAAGTATCTGGGTTGTTCGCTAGGTGCCTCAGCGGCACCATTATTAAGACGTGTTTCAAAGAACGCATCGTACATTTAGGTCAGTAATTATTATTTTTGAAAATTCTAACGATCGACCGTGTCACCAGAGACATTTGTACAAATATTTCAATATCTTCGGTTCGACCTGACCTCCTTCTCCTTCCAATTACAAATGTAACTACGAACAATAGTTTGTAATGTTTTATTGTTAAACTGTGTACATAATGCGGTACTTACGTACTACCTAAATACTTAGGTATATGATATTGTTCCCATTTCACTTGGCACGCATTTGGCACTTTTTCATGTAGTTAGGTACTTACGGGCCTACCTCGAAGATCTAAAATCCTCGAAAACCTAGTAAGCGAGCGAAAGTGATGCAATTACTTTTGAAACGCAAAAGAAGAGAGATGCTATAATGTGCGTGTGCTCGGAATAAAACAACGTATGTGCCAAAACGAATTTATTCGATTTTAACAAAATAAATAAATTAAATTTAAAATTAGTTTGAGTAAACTTTGATATGATATTTCTCTATGTTTTAAAGTAAATTTCATTGAATAAATCACCATGATGTTGAAAAAAGTAAAAAAATAGATATAACTTTGTAATTTTTTTGTATCGAGAAAAATTCATTGAATCGTGTATTCCTTTTATGTGATGCTTGATCAAAGAGTCAAAAAACATGTACCAAAATGGTTATTCTAAATAGAAAAAACACATTTTTTTCAACATAGCCCCTCAATAAGGCAGATGTTTAAACACTTTTAAGGACATCGAAACCAAAGAACCACAGCAAACCTTACGACTAAGCCTAACACCGTATGTCTATTGTCTGTCACGGGGCTGTATCTTTAGAACTCTTTCACGAAAGGCATAGTTACTAATCTATGTACCTAGTATCTAAAGGCAGAATACCGATTAATAAACCGATCTAAAGAAAGACTAAGGCCCGGACTCCACTGAAGCGGAGCGGAGACGTGCAGGAGTCGTCCAATCACAGACGAGACGAGTGACGATGAAGATTTCAACCATTGTGATTGGTCGATTCGTGCACGTCTCCGCTCCGCTCCGCCTAGCTTCGCTTCAGTGGATTCCGGGCCTGGAAACTGTAGCGTGACAATGATTCCTACCCATACATTTGTTCTACCTGCTGAAAATCTGTAACCTGGACACGAGTTGCCTTGGCTTGCCTGCAAGGAGGTTCATAGATGACTCCGCTCTGGAGTGTAAATGTGGAGCTGTGCTGTTCCATAGACGCTAGTCATCTGCCTAGCCCTTTCCCAACTATGTTGGGGTCGGCTTCCAGTCTAACCGGATGCTGAATACCAGTATTTTACATGGAGCGACTTCTTATCTGAACTCCACAACCTAGTTACTGGGTAATACGATACCCCATAATAAGACTGGTTGTCAGACTTTCGGGCTTCTGACTACCAGTAACGACTGCCAAAGATTCGCGAATGACAGCCGGGACCAACGGCTTAACGTGCTTTCCGAGGCACGGAGGGGCTCGGTATGTAAAGGTGGTCACCCACCCACAGATAACCGCGGCAAGCGTAGCTTAACCAGATCGATCGACCTGCGCGGCTGTTATTATTTAGCTACGGGCCATGGACGCTACTATTAACGCCAAACTCGTAGCCGGATTCTGGGCCGACTTCATGTAAACTGCAGATTGCCAGCGACACGCTAAGAAGAGCATACCTAGTACACACGAACCGTAGGTATATACCTACTAACCAACTGTAAATACTCATGGTAACTTTCTTCCTATGTACAGTGCGGGAAATTAATTGTTAAGCAAATAGATTTCCCACGTTAATTTGCCTTGTTATAGCGGTTACGTTCTTTGACAGTTGTATTTCATGATATACGGACAATTTAAATTGGCAATTGATTCCCTGGTTTTATCTAAGTAATACCTACCATCATTTAATTTATATGAAGGTACAATGCAAATAATGTCTGTATTTAATATTTATACTATTAAATAAGTGTAAAATACATATTAGTATGTTTCTATTACATACCATATAAACAATTATAAAAAAGAATGAGCTCCTGGTGTTTCTTGTTGAAACATAGCTGAACGACTGAAAGCTATATGCACAATAATAATTGCACAATCATGTAGGTTTCTGATTTATAATTATTCTCCTAAATGTTCATTAAAAACAACGGAAACCGGGGCTGGTTGCCTATAGGGGTAGGTAGACTTAGACACTTTTCATTCGCGTTTTCGATGTTTCATGCGAATAAGAATCCTATTCTTACGCCTAAGATGTGCGTAGGTATATGCAAATGTGAGCAAGCGTCGCCTGCGAATATGACAGTTAAAATATTAACGAATAATGTTCTACTGTACTTGGCAAATTTAAAGTGGGCTACACGAATCTTGCCATCATTGCCAAAAAATTCTTTCGCATTCAATGATATCGTCATTGTTCGCATTACGAGTTTTGGATCACCTCTTGAGAATGCATCTGCCACATTTGTTTAAAGTATGGTAGGTATCTCAGTAGCGCGCCATTTTTATTTTCGTTCACTGGTAGAGTAACATGTTTTTGATATAGGTACATACCTATTCGAAAGTTTCTTGTGAAACCTTCAGATTTATTGTGAACTACTTTCCTAAAACAAAAGCTTGTCTCGTGGATCATACTAGTGTTATTTTGAAATCAAAGTCAGTGTTTTATTTACCCGACAGGGTCCGCATGGATTCATGTGGGCCAACACCTGGCCGGGGGAGCGTGCGTGACGAAATACGCAAGCACTTACGCACCCTGGCTAAAGGTAGCAGCAGGACACCGTGTGGTTTTTCACCAAATTTCAACTTAATCGGTCCATAAGATTCGGAGCAAATTGGCTGTGACAGACGGACAGACAGACACACGAGTGATCCTATAAGGGTTCCGTTTTTTCCTTTTGAGGTACGGAACCCTAAAAAAGGCACTGATAATATAATACACCCAGGAAAGAGAAAAATGGTGTTGTGGTTGGCTGGCAAAATTTTTCCGGGCAGGTTGAATTTTCCTAATTTAATACACCATACTTGATGCGCCCTATACTGGTACTATTCTGATTTATAATATTCCTATAAATGTAAATTGTAAAACAACAAATTAGCACATGGCTACTTCTAGCGTTACGCGGTTTCACCGAGCGACCGCAACTAGATATGGATTACTTACTTTGTACCTACTATCCTTACCTATTAACGTAGGTACTGATACTATCTCAGTACCTATCTCAAATAAAACCCTAGCATTAAATATTAATCTAAACTTTTAGTTTGTGCCATCCATTGCACATCCATTTTTCGCCAGTTGTGAATAAAGATAATGATTCAATAATAGAAATGAAAAATGTTTGGTAAAACTGATAACGTTTTGTTTTTTTTACAATATTATGACAAGCACAAGTGTTATCTTTAAATTAACTTCAAGTGCTTATGATAATAATATAAAAAAAAATATCTTTGTTTTGTGTCACAGATAAAGTCAGAAAGTGAGTTTGAATTTTCTAGTACTAGGCTTGTCGATAGCAAAAATAATAAGGAAGTAGATATGTAAATGTGTGGAGTTGGATTATAATGAATTGAAAGGTCCTCATGACGCGATAAGATAATAGAGGCTCCCCCAGAAAGGCGCGACGCGACTTATTTCTACTCTTCATAAACGACATAGTAAATGTGACCAATCATAAATGCTTTCTTTTTCCATAATTGTTACTACCGGTAAAAGTACCTATAAATCAATTATTGATCATGAAGTGGACATAAATAATACAATAGACAATCTAATTAATTGGTTAAATAATAATAATTTATCTATAAATCTTGAAAAATCTGTATAATTATGTACAGAGGCCAGCACATCAAGCTACCCCAATCTGTCAAATTTCTTTGATAGATTTTCAACTTTACCTCAAAGGAATAAGGTTCATATTCAATTGGGAAAATTGGACAGATTGGGGTAGGTTGATGTGCTGGCCTCTGTACAATTTAATCAATCTTACCAAAATCAATTTAATTTTAGAATGGACATATCGCAGGCAATTTGTATGATTCCGCGTTTTACAAACGGCGTCGTACGTTTAAAAACGCTCGCTGTTTTAAAATACGCCGCAAAGGCAAGAAGGCAAATTGGCGACCCGAGGTTAGGTTTGGTTAGTTCCGTCGACGACGTTCCGGCTAAAACTAGGTGTAGCCGCCCGTGTAGACGTTGCCGTTTATATAAAACGCGGAACCATACAAATTGCCTGCGACAGATATACCACAAATTACGCAAGTGACACAAACTCAGTTTTTAGGAGTAGTAATTGACGAACATTTAGATTGGAATGCTCAGGAGGCCTACCATGATCTATTTAAAAACGATTCAAAAGCAAGACATTTCAGTTTAGGTTCTTAAACTGCATCGTTCACAGTCGTACCATGACGTAAAATACACTCAGCGGCATTTGGATCGTTGAAAGTGAATGAGCGTTAAGAGCTCGTGGTAGGTATCCAGATGGCACGGCCTAAATTGAATCGTTAAACTGACGTCATAGTACGAATTAGCAGAACAGTTCAGTTTAGGTCCTAAAGTGGATCGCGTTAAGAGATCGTGGTAGGTATGCTGGTCAATAATGTATGCAATAAAATAAATGTCGCTCTGAGACAGATAAAAAAGGTAACAAATATAAAAACGACTGTGATGTCATGTTGAGTCCTCGTTACTGTATGGATTAATTATGTGGGGAAATAGTACCTAAGGTGCTGACCACAATAGAGCATTTGTCACCCATAAAAAATGTTTACGAGCCGTAGGTATACGGGATTCCATCTGATGAATTAAGTCAACCAATATTTAAAAAGCTTGGTTTGCTACCGTTACCTTCATTATATTTGCATGAAGCATTCATGTTTGTTAGGGAATACTTACAAAGATATTTTTCAATACGCTAGAGGAAAATTATTTAATAAGTTCTCGAAGTCGCCGTGATCAATACAGACTTGTACAGATGAGCTCCCAAGGTTAGCAAAATATAATAAAAGCTGTCTAGCTGTGTGTACGTGTTTATAATAAATTACCTAATGTATTAAAAAGATTAAATTGAAGGTTATTCAAAATTAAATTATATTTAAATGGCTGCATAAAAATAATTTCTATAATACTTATATGATTTTTTTAACATAAACTATAATGTTTGTAAATTCAAATTTGTTTATTCGTTGAAGTCTTATATGCTCTAATACCACCTATGTATACCATGTTTTACGCAAATAAATTATCTTATCTTATCTAATTGTCGCTCTGCTGAATTTTTGACTTTAGCAGTAACGTGTTTTATTTATAATCTGCATATAAACCTAAATGTGAGAACGTTAGTCATGTAAACGGTAAATTATTTTCGTCTCGCCCGGTTATCCAAGTGGATATGTGTACATAATAATTTAATTTTAATTACCATGAGGTAAGTTTTTCTATACTATGAAAGCTAACTATAGTCAGACTTTTAATTAGCTGCAGTAAAATGACAGCTTATGTGTTACTTAAATGACTGAAATTGGCGTCTTTTTGTTTTTTCGCGGCCATCAACCAAATCTTGTTTTTCTAGTTCAGATTAGTGTAACAAACGAAACTTATTTGACATGCATATCTCTAAACGCTCTCCGAAATGAGTTATTATGAAGTGTAATTTTACTGCAGCTAATTAAAAGTCGGAGTATAGTTTATAACGCATCTTTTTTAATCCGTTAAACTCATAATTTAAATTAGGCGTTCATTTCTAAAGGGGGATGAAAATTCCCCCATATCTTCCAAAATGTTATGTTTCTTACTTGTTGCTCTAACAGTCAAAAATAATAATTGGGGATAAGTAGGTTTTATTAGTAGTACACAAAAACGTATGAAAAGCGAACCTATATATTTTTATTTCTTTATATTTACATAAAATTTAAAAGCTAACAGTTTAAAATAATGATATCTAAGTACAAGTATATAAAACGGAGGGGAATTAATCAAAGGGCATCAAAAAATTCGTCCGCATCGCTGTCAACAGGAAACTTGCCCAAAAGGCTCGCAGCACTGCCATGTTGTATGGCAATGCTAATTCTTTGGCTAAAAAAAAATTGCCAGCCCTCTGGTCACGTGAAGAGTCGACCAAGCGCTTGGCGATGTTTCGAAAAACTAAGAGGGCAATTCCGATTGCCCTCTTAGTTAGTAGAGCCGTAGGGTCCGCCCTACGGCCCTAGTGTTTCAACTTCAAACGCCTCGAAATTATGAGTCCCAAAAAATTTGAGTATTTGTGCCGTTTGAGGTACCTAATAAGTATACTTATTTGAATAATTTGAGTTTGAAAACTGGGGTTGTTGGTGGTGATTAAAGGTGTGTTATGTTGTTTGGTGACTTGGATTAGTAATTTACAAAAACACAGCAGTGCGATTCTATAACCATCTCACCGTGAAAACTTAGGTGAAGTGAGCGTGGAGTGAGCTGTCATTAGTGTAAATCCCTATAGCATCAGATGGAATGACAGCTCACTCCACGCAAGTTTTCACGGTGAGATTTTTACAGAATCGAAATGCTGGTAAAAGAGTAGGTAATTAAAAAAAAACAAAAAACCCGGCTGCGGTAAAATTTTAAGTTAAAAAAAAACTGAAAACCTAATAAAAACAAGCCATTTTAAATTAAATAAAAGTTGGAAGCAGGCGGGACCCGTTTGAATTTGAAAATATTATAACAATGGTATCGCCTGCTTCCAACTTTTATTTAATTTAAAATGGGCTTGCTTATAAGTTTTCAGTTTTTTTTTTAACTTAGATATATTTATTTATTTACCGCAGCGGTTTTTTTTTTATTCCAGCTTTTTAGTTTACAAGTGTGAAAGATTTCGCAGACGATTTAGTTCTTGGTACTTAGATACGTGTTTTTTACGATTTGTCACTTCGAATAACGTTTAACCATATAAGTTGCATATATTTTTGTAATCACCTTTTAAAAACCTTAATTTCGATACCCCCACTCGATAGGTTTTGAGAAAAAAGAAAGAAAGAGAGAAAAAATTTTTGAAGACACAATAAGGCGCCAAAAATCGGCCGTTTTTCAATATTGATATACCCAGTGTCACTCTCACAATTAAGATGAATCTAACGGCATCTCTCAAGCTGAAATCGATCAAGCCGTTTAGGCTACAGAGCGTGCCAAAGAAATATACATACATACACTCGAAAAACATAACTCTCCTTCTGGCGCAGTCGGGTAACTAATAACTAAGTAGCTAGTTAACTAGACGTAGGTTAATAAGGTAGTACTTATATTAGACGCATATAACAACATGCATCAATATGATTTAGAAGAATCTTATTTTCAATGGCATCCTAAGGCATAACAATAAAAACAGAGGCGCTTGTGAACAGCACAATAACATTAGGTTATCTAATCTTAATCATACATTTATCTGTTGGTACCAATGTCAATTAGAGGTATGAGGAACAGCGTGTAAAGTTCACTCATATTCTATAGAAAAGGGAGGACCAGACGGGTGTCGTGTCTGGCGGGCAACTGCCCGATGATTCATGTCGGGCCGTTGTATCTATGCTAGTTGCGAGGTAAACTCTGCTTGCGACAGGCTTGCGAGATGCAGGATTTTGCATGAAGTCAGTATGACGCGTTGTTTGCATGTAGCGTTGTAGACACTGCTAGTTGTATGTCAATAACATAAAAGTCACACGACACGCTTGATTGCAACCGTATTTACAACACACTAATTAGAAATAATCACTCTTTACATTGTAGATAGTTATAATAGAGTTGTAAATGATTGTTTTATGAAATTTACTAGATTTCAGGTCAACGGCCTACATTCATTACTTGTTTTTGTTCTACTACAGACCTCCTTACCAACTTTTAACTGCAATATTTGCAGTATTTCGGGTAATTGCTTGCCAAGAACATAGTGCAAAACAGGAAATGAGAAAATTACCAGAAGGTCTGAAATTGGGTGTGGCAACCGCCGCATTTCAAGTTGAAGGCGGTTGGAATGCAGCAGGTACCTACCTACCTAAGTACCTAAATCTGTCGAGAGGCGATTCCACATTTTTTTTATACAATGATTTGAAATGCGTATGTAACAAGCAGTGGAAGGACGTGCGATTTTAAATTAAACGATCTCTAATTACTTAGGTACATAGCTGGTGTAAAATGCCCATCACCAAGCCGAACACCCGATATTCTACCCATCATTTCAATAGTTTTTGAAAGGCCCAAAAAGTTTTATGTTTTCATATTTTTCAGATAAATCATTAAGTATTTGGGACACATTCTGCCAATTCCCAGGAACTATAACAGACGGTACTGATGGAAACGACACTTGCAAATCCTACGAGTATTATCAGCGAGACATACAAATGCTCAAGTTCCTAGGGGTCGATTTCTACAGATTTTCCATTTCATGGCCAAGAGTTCTGCCAAATGGATTCGCAAATAAAATTAGCCAAGATGGTATTAGATATTACAGTAGGCTGGTTGATGAATTGTTAGCCAATGGTATCGAGCCAGTCGTGACTATCTATCATTGGGATTTGCCGCAAAGTTTGCAAGATTTGGGAGGTTGGGCCAACCCTCTTATTGCAGATTGGTTTGAAGACTACGCGCGGATGTTGTTCGACGCGTTGGGTGATCGAGTTAAGGTTTGGATAACCATAAACGAACCAAAACAGTTTGCAATTTTTGGTTATGGAATGGCAATGTGTGCACCCTATATAATTTCACCTGGAATCGGTGACTACATGGCTGTGAAGAACGTGCTATTGGCACATGCGAGGGTCTGGCATCTGTACGATAAAGAATACAGACAAAAGCAAAATGGCAAGTGTTTCTTTCCAATCTGAATGAGATAATACGAAGGTACCTACGTTGATTCCTGTAGAGTAACAAATATGGTTTTCAGGCACTTGTGGTATAACGATAGCGATGGATTTCCGGGAAGGTGCCAGTGATTCTCCCGCGGACATGGAAGCTGGCAACGTGGCGATGGACTTTGAAGTCGGTTTCTACAGTCACCCAATATTCTCGTCCACTGGTGGATTCCCTGAGAGGGTAGTCAAACGAGTCCAGAAAAGAGTGCTGAACAAGGTTTTGCTAGAAGTAGGCTGCCAGAGTTGACACCGAATGAAATACAGTTCATAAAAGGTTTTTTTTTATTCATAAATTCAGCCGTATAAATGTAACTATACCTACCTAACTGTTTCTAAACAGACAGATCATTTGAACTGCACGCCAGCTGCAAAATTGTACCAAGTCTGGATAACTACAGTTAATCTATTGCAGTTGACATAAAAGCATTGAAACTGCTAATCAGCGCAGTCCTAATGCGGTTGGCTGGCAGTTCCGATGTTGTTACGGCAGGTCAGATGCAGTCGTAATTTCAAGTGTAAACTAAATATCCTTTTTAGGTACGAGTGACTTCTTCGGCTTCAACCACTATTCTACCATGTTTTACACGGCAGAGACTTACATAACGGGTATGTTCACGGTGCCTTCGTATGATGACGACATTGGTGCTGTGAGTGACTACGGGAACTATAGTTTGGCGCCTGCTCCTCATACTACTGTAAGTTTTCTAAGGCCGCGATTAATAAACGTTTTTTAAAATGTTCGTAAAATGTTTTTTATTCTTTCTATCTATCTTTTTGTTCACCCCCGACAAAAAAGAGGTGTCTTATAAGTTCAACGCGTGTATCTGTATATCTGTGTGTCTGTGTTTGTGTATTTATGTGTCTGTCTGCGCCATCCTAGCTCCCAAACGGCTGAACCGATTTTGTTTTTGTTTTTTTGTTTTTTTTTTAAAGTTATTTGAACGAGAGTGTTCTTAGCTATGATTAAAAAAAATCGGTTAAGCCGTTTGAAGATTATCAGCTCTTTTCTAGTTGATGAATTGATGTGAGCATGTTCCACAGGTCTAATATTAAAAGAACATAGGAACCTTGAACTGCTGCTGCAGCATTACCTGGTATTTGCAGGATACCCAACTCCCTTAACTTACAGCAGAGGTATCGCGTTTGGGCTCCTTGGAGTGAACAGCTTAAGATAGATGGTGACCAGGGGCTGATGATGGAGTAGGAAAAAGAAATGGGACAACTGGACAAAATGGTCCCCAAGGCCAATAATAACCAAATTTCTTTCCCGAAAACAATCTCATCCGAGCTACCATTTCGGAAATATAAATCGTTTTACATAAAATTAAAAAAAGTAAAAGGCTCATAACTCGGAAACGGTGCGTCGTAGGGCCATACTTCTCAGAACCTAAATGGTTGCTACAGACAAGGTAAACCCGATACTGCAAAAAAATCGGAAAATTTTCAAACAAAAAAAAACACGACAATTTTTCTAAGTCCTTGCTCCATAGCGCCCCTAAGGCTACACTCCAACCAGGAATTTTAATAAAGAGCAATAACTACAATAGCAGTTATTTTCAAATAGCTGTGTGAAAAAAGTTATGGCGATGTTCCGTAGGACGCACCTAGACAGCAGATAACAGAATAATTGAATAGTAAATCATTTCTAGTATACCTAGTTTTCGTCGCTAATGTACCTATGCATTCTGATGATAACAAAATAATATGGTACCATCTAACTGGTCAGATGATA
Organism: Gortyna flavago; assembly: GCA_963669345.1. Lineage (NCBI taxonomy): Eukaryota > Metazoa > Arthropoda > Insecta > Lepidoptera > Noctuidae > Gortyna > Gortyna flavago. The sequence goes on from OY770148.1 coordinate 6,485,438, forward strand.
GACCTGAACGCTAGGTAACGGAACTTTTGAATAGCTACTGGGCTCACTAAATGTAGGTATCTTAAACGAGTCCTATTCCTGACGCTACATAATAAAACTCTTGAATACTTACTTAAACTGCTAGTAGGTAAACCGATCGAGTGTGGACTCATAATCATGATGATGAGATGTGTCTTAACGAGTAGGTATAAATAACAATGTCTAAAGTTAAAAAAAAAACAAATAGAATATATAAAAAGTTTTATAATATGTTCCACTATTAGGTATGTGCCTATGTTTTTTTGCGTAGGTACCTAATTATATTCATTTTAGAAAGAAAATATATTATCCTATATAATTAAGCAATCAATGAATGAACCCCAACGACCACGAGTAACTAACTTCACTGCACTGTGGTAAAAATACGTAGGTACCTACAGCTGCGCAGACTTCGGTGAGTCACGTGTCCATCGTAGCCTGTTTACTAGTAATTAAAAAGTTCAAAAAGCAAGAAATAAAAGTTTAATTTCCCCGACGACGACGTGTGGACGCTCGGATCAAAATATTTCCTACAACTTATACTGAACAAGGGCCAATACTTACTCTATATATTATTATCTCTATATATTATTTTTTTAGTTTTTAGAGGTTTTTGTATGAGTCGGAAGCTGTTAAAGTACAAGGGCAAGATAAACACGAGGTCATAACAATATCTAATCTAAACACGTGCTTAGTAACGTTTATCAATCTCGAGTTTAGTTTTCTAGTCGGCAGGTACAGACGCCAGCACATCAAACTACTACAATCTGTCAAATGTCTTTAACAGATTTTCAACTTTATCGCTAAAGTATAAGGTTCAAGGTTGATTGGGAAAATTTTACAGTTTCGGGTAGCTTTATGTGCTGGCGTCTGTACATACTAACAGAGAAAGGGCGTCAAAAAAATGATGTAAACAATTTTGATGGTAAACCCATTTATCGTCATTAAAATAACTTTAAATAATGGAGTTTTCTTGTACAGTCAACAAAAAGAGATAAGCCAGCACGCAGCAAAATATTGTGTCCTTTTAGTGCGTAAGTATTCTCAGTATTAAAATCTTTAACATGATTCTTTTGAGTAGTTTTTGTTTATAAAATGTTATTATAATACTTGAAATAATAATGAAATTTGCCTTTGCATAGACTGTAAATATTTGAAATCATTGCCTATGAGTAGTAAGTAAGTATGTACGGTAAGCAAAAACAGAACGAGTACCTAAACGCTGTGCATTGTCAAAAACGTAGTAACGTAGTGTTTTAATATAAATAAAAAAAATAAAAGTTAATATAAATACTTACCTATCTCTTGTCTTATTTATTAAAACAAACATATCGTATTGTAGTTTGGTCAACGAGTCGTGGGTGTCGTAGCACAATGAAAAAGCGGCATATCACATATGAACCTTTTGAGCGCCACGGTCTTCTTACAAGACAATCGTTTCCGTGTCCTATAAGCCACGTCTTTATTAGAAGACAATGTCTGATCATAACGTTCATTGCATTATAATAGGTACATGAACAAACGCTTTGTGCGTATTTTTACTAGGTATTGCCTAAAACCCTAGTATCTGTTTGGTCATTATCTATAGAGCTGCTTTTTTCTTATTATTACAACTATTGTAAATAAAACAATTATTTTATATAAAAAAAAAACATGTAAGTAACATTTATCGATAAAATAATTACCCTCATGACTACTGTACTATTATAGCTATATTCGTTATACATCTAATTTTGTAGCTTGGCGCTGGGGGACTTATCACGTTCGGTAGCTATACCGCTTGGCGCGCCAAATGTAAAAAAAAAAAATAACTACTAACGAGAAAAAAAAATATAATAAAAAAAAAATGTGTTTTTATGTTAATTCGTTTGTTGATAAGAGTAGGAATGTAAGATTATGATACGATGTTATATAGCCTAGCCTTCCTCGATAAATGGACTATCCAACACAAAAATAATCTTTAATTCGAACCTGGAGTTCCTGAGATTAGCGCTTTCAACTAAACAAACAAACTCTTCAGCTTCTCTATTCTTCATACTTCTAATGGTATTAGTATAGATTTTTAATACTACATTATACCTATTATATGTGACACTACCAACCTAAAAACTTTCAGAAAATACCGTCCGGCATAAGAAAAGCTCTAAACTGGGTGAAAGATAGCTACAACAATCCTGAGGTAATGATCTTTGAGAATGGATACAGCACATTTGGTGGGCTCGATGACCCTGACAGAGTTGATTACTACAAAGCGTACATGGACGCCGTATTGGATGCTATTGTAGTGGACGGCTGTCACGTCTCTAGGTACACCGCGTGGAGTCTTATGGATAACTTTGAGTGGATGTATGGATTGAGGTAATAGTTACTCTGTAGCCTTTTGTAGAAAACTTCATTCACAATTTAGTTTCCAATTTATGTGATATCGAAAAAGTATATTTAATGCCTACACATTAAAGTATAGTTTCAGATGCAGTTTTAATATTAGGAAGTAAGAGTTGAATACAATATAGTTTATCCACAAATGACAATTGCATAAAGCCCCGTTCAACCAACATAAAATTTAGCTGACGGATTGACAAACGCGTGTCAAGTGATTTGATTGGCATTTGTTATTTCAGTCAGCCAATCACAGCAGATATCATAAATTCAACAATCTGTCAGCTATTTATTTCATAATTGGACATTCAGAACCGGGTATTAGGCTAATTTAAAAGTGAGCCCTTCACAGCAACCAAACACCAACCTTACCTCAACGAGAATAAAGATCACTGTGATATAAAATAACTGTGTAAGTAAAAGAACTATTAATTACCACTCATACTGAAGAATTGATTTCAGTATCAAGTTCGGTCTTTTCGAAGTCGACTTCGAAGATGATAAGAGGGCCAGAAAAGCCAGATTATCGGCTCTATGGTACAGGAACCTGATAGCCAACAGGACTTTAGACCCTGCCGACGAACCAAAGTTTGAAGGTATTGTGTTTTAGTGTAATTAAGCAATAAAAGGACTTTTAATTATAAAAATAGGTTTTATTTATAGAAATTATGAAATACATGTGTTCGATTGATTGTAATGCTAAACTGAAGATTTCATTGTAGTTTGAACATTGTATTATAATGAATACAGTGCGGATTTGACTTATTTATTTGAAAGCTATTGCTATTTTCTAATATAACCAAAGAAATGTTTACTATAAAGTAATTTAAATCTTCAATCAATACTATCAAATATGTGCACTTAATGATATTTCAGTCATATTCATTCGATATTGTAACAACTCGTAGATTAAGTCTTATTGATAAAAAAAAAATTGAATAAAAATGTAAAAATATAATAAGTTATTTTTTTATTATTATTCTATAAGTAGTTAGGTACCTTAAACAGAGCTCAACAATTTATTACTTAATCATATTTTTATAAATGCCACGCCATCCAAGAAAAGATTCAAAAATAATTGTCTAATTATTTATTATAAATAACATATTAAATATATTTAATATGTTTTTTTTTAAGTAGTCATTGTCACTTGTATATAAAGGCGTGTTCAAAATGCATCCGCGTTGGCGCTCAGTTGTTTATCGTGAAGTTCTATGTACTGGTTCATACCGGCGAATCAAAACGAAATTCAATAAACGCATATTTTTCACGCCATCGCGGACGCAAGTTGAACGCGTTGGATTGGCCGTACCTTTACAAAACTTGACAGCTAACAGCTGTCAAAAGGCATTTTTAGGCCCGAACGTTCCGGCCGTATATCAACGTCGTCAAGTAAAGTTAATGGCAGGTACGTTCATATCATTAAGCTTTTTGTACACGTCCAACATTGTGGGCCGCTGGTGCCTCATGAACTTAGTACAATGCAGGCCTATGGTGACGAATGCATTACACATTGCTGGGTTCGAGTGGAGTGTGCCGCGCAGTACTGGGTCTTCCAATGTTGCTGTAACACATTAATGTTGCGTTAGTTAGAATAAGCCTTAAGTCTTAGTACTGGCGAGTGGCATAGTAATATTGAGAATATTATTAATGAATGAGAAACAAAACAATATCGAGATCGACTACGTCCAAAAAATATGATCCCGTGCAACCATCACTCATGAGGAATCACCAATGAAAGGTGATGAATCGTTTTTACGAATCATTTCAAATCATAGTTCGTTTTAAAAGTGAATTTCTAATCGTCATTGACGAATTGTTAATTATTATGAATCGTAATGGCGAATGTGTGAAGTCTTAACAAAATCAAAGAAACTAGTAGCATACGAATATGAACCTTATTCCTGTAAAATTAATTTTCATATTCGTATGAAACAATCACAGCAAAATCACATTCGCTTAAAGGAATATGAACATTGTTCATATTGTGTAAAGTTGATATTCGTATGAAACGCATATTTAGTAAGTTAACTCACCCATATCAACTCCCTGATTAAACAACTGATGTATATACATGCTGAGCAGTTGTTCTGGCCTGGACTTGTCGCTAGCCGGCAACGCTGTTGCCACCTCCACCATGACCACGCCGTAGCTGAACACATCAACAGCTGGAGATAGAGAGCGTGCCCGTAGGTACTCGTCTGGTAAGTACGGTTTTGTGCCGAAAACCCTGTGTACAGACAGATTTTGAATTATTAACTAACAATAACGTTTATTCATCAAAAAGTTGCAATACAATGGGGCATGGTCAGTGAGCCACAATCTTGTCAAATTCAACTCGATACCTCCACGCGTTCCCGAGATAAAGGGTCTTGACAGACAGACAGACGGACAACAAAGTGATCCTATAAGGATTCCGTTTTATCCTTTTGAGGTACGGAACCCTAAAGGGCCTAAATAAATTGCGTTTGCAATGGGATTGGAACTTTGTCATGTATGACATTCAGTTTTTTGTTACAAAACTTGTTAGCTATCTGAGAATCTGAATTAAAGTTTCGACCCATTTCAGATACTTTCGAAAGAATTCGATAGAGGTGTAGCTATGGCGAAACCATAACAGTCTCATTATAAAACGATTTTTTACTTAAGTCCCAGTTTAAACTTATTTTGAACCTTATTCCGACTGCGGTAAAATTCTTAATACAAAATTGTTAACTTGGTGTTGTTGTAAGTTTTGTCTAAAGAAATTTATTTTCATCACAGTTCTTATTACAAAAACTAAGGTTTAAACGAGGTCTACATTAAACTTTGATTACATTTTTAATGTAGACCTCCAACACCGACTAGTTTGACCGTTTACATTCTACAAGAAATTCCACGCGGACGAAGTGGCGGGCAGAAGCTAATATTTCATAAATAGCCAGGCCAGTATGGAAGAAAAAGCCATGTTGCGCCGACCCCAAATAAATTGGCATATGGGCAGGAGAATGATGATGAAGAAAATGCCAGGCCAAAGGTTTTAGCTTGATGTCAACTCAACATTAGTCAAATGTGTAGGTATGTTATTTTTTATCTATGTTATCAATTAATTAAAAATAGTTTTCTATGCAATAGTCTGCTCAGTGCAGCCAGGCAAGGTGTGCAGAGTAGGGGCCCGTGGCTAAATAATAACAGCCGCACAGGTCGATCGGTCAGGTTAAGCTACGCTTGCCGGGGTTGGTCTGTGGATGGGTGACCATCTTTACATACCGAGACCCCTCCGTGCCTCGGAAAGCACATTAAGCCGTTGGTTCCGGCTGTCATTCGTGGATCTTTGACAGTCGTTACGGGTAGTCAGAAGCCCGAAAGTCTGAGAACCAGTCTTACCAAGGGGTATCGTATTACCCAGTAACTGGGTTGTGGAGGTCAGATAGGCAGTCGCTCCATGTAAAATACTGGTATTCAGCTGCATCCGGTTAGACTGGAAGCCGATCCCAACGTAGTTGGGAAAAGGCTAGGAGGATGATGATGAGTCTGCTCAGTGCAGCTTCAAAAGGTATTACGTGTCCTGACTTGGTAAAGAAAATAATTTAAAAAGTGACTATTATAATAAAAGATGTGGCTCTTTTAAATAAATAAATATCATGGCTACTTACTTTGAAACCTTGACATGTGTCCGGTCGTCACCGTAGGGTCCTTTGCGAGCCAGTCCAAAGTCCCCGATCTTGGGCATGAGACACGTGTCCAGTAGAATGTTGGCTGGCTTTATATCGCCGTGGATGAGGGGCGTGCCCTCCATTGTGTGAAGGAATTGGAGTCCTCTGGAAAGCGGTTGGCAATAGATTAAGGCCGAGATCTATAAATGTTACTTGGCACGTACTTTAGATAAGCGTTATACCTGTCACTATCGCACAACTGTCAAACTACAATTGCAAGATAGACACAGGAACATGCATGTCTAAGTCAAAGCACGAGATAAGTAACGTTTACAGATCTCGGCCTAACACTTTATGCATGACGGGACGAATTTTTTAAACATTGTCATATGATACTAAGCAAATGGCGATGTTAAAAATGTAAAAAATCTGTAATATTTTAGTATCCGGATACTTCTTAACCGGTTGAATGCCGTAATTACAGAAACAATTAAAAATTGTGTCTCGCGTGGATCCACGTTCGAAGGGATAATAACCCTTGAGACAATGGCTTTTAATTTTTTTCAATCAACCATAATATAACCAAACCAGAAACACATTCACACGGCGGTGACCACATAACAACAGGCAAGCCGTACAATAACAATAAATAAAAACTTACCTAGCAATTCCATGCACTATGTTGTATCGCTGCGACCACGACAGCGGCGGGTGATTAGTCTTTCCTCGTAGCCGCTGCTCCAGGGACCCTCCGGCCATCAGTTGATAAACTAGACATGCTTCGGGACCTAGAGAAAACAAAATAGTACTTACTTTAAAATCAAACTTAGCTACAGTCTAGTCACCCCAATATACTAGAGGTGTGACTAATATATTCGTAATAGGTACAGGTATCATAATACAAGCCACGTATATTCATATTAGGATATGCGAATATAGAATAATAGGTTACCAGGTATTAGTCAAATAATAGGGTCGCGTAATAGCGAGGCGACTGATCGCCGGCGATTGATGATAGCGCCGATTCCGATTATTTCCGATCGCGCCTCGCGGCGACTCGCCAACCGCGGTCATCTCACTCACTCACGGTTGTCTCGGCGCCCGACGAGAGAGCGAGATGACTAGACTCGCCTAAACCGACCCGAGGCGGGGGAGTGAGCGAGATGAATATTGTATTGTATGAATAGAACCTGGCTGCTTGCTTTTCGTTGTGCGTGCATAAAGTGTGTATTGTAAAGACATAGTTATACACGTCGGACTTCGTATGAAAGCTGCATGTGTTGGTTACCAAGTAAGCAAGCAATGAAAACAGATTTTTTACATTTGGTCACTTGTTTCTGTCTTGTCTAGTTAAAGCTAATACGGATAATAGTTTATAATATTTGTAGTGAGACTATTACCGATATTACGCAGATATGCATATTAGATTGAGTAGCTATAATGAATCGGTTCACAAATATTTGACTAATATCCAGTAATAGGTATGGTATCCTAATATGCGTTAACTAATATATTCAATAATAGGATTACCTAAAAATGACCCTAATAAAACATCTCTACAATATACCTCCAGATTTTCATATTAACGAATCTATATTTTTTTCGAATAGTAAGTTAGTTTGAAACGGGTTTATTTTTTAAAGATACGGCCAAATCAACGCGTCGTGACGTCACGACGGGCCGGTGTAAACCAGTACTTCTAAGGCTACGGTCTCAACGTTACACGCTTCCGGCAGCGTGCTGTGACGTCATGACGGATGACAGATACGCCGCCGCAACCGACGACGTTTTGGCAACCCAAAACCTTAACTGCCGACGTCGCACCTGGCGGTCGCGGGCGGCGTGCGAGCGAGACCGCGCCCGTGTATTTACGAACACAGCATTCGGCCGTCATCGGTGACGGACGGCTACACGTCGTCGGCCGCGTTCGGCGTGTGGTCAGATAGACCCCAGCCTATACGACTGAGCGCCACCGTGTACGCCGATAAGAGATTAAGGCTGGTTGTAGACCAAGAGCCAAAGTAAGTTAGTTTAGCCCTTAGCCCGCATAGCTGAGGTAATTTTTCATACTTATGTGCAGACCTCAAACTCATCATCATCTGCCTAGCCTTTTCCCAACTATGTTGGGGTCGGCTTCCAGTCTAACCGGATGCAGCTGAATACCAGTATTTTACATGGAGCGACTGCCTAGATCGAAGATCCACGAATGACAGCCGGGACCAACGGCTTAACGTGCTTTCCGAGGCACGGAGGGGTCTCGGTATGTAAAGATGGTCACCCATCCACAGACCAACCGCGGCAAGCGTAGCTTAACCTGATCGATCGACCTGTGCGGCTGTTATTATTTAGCCACAGGCCCCTCCAGACCTGCAGACCTCAAACTATGAACACAGTAAAGTAAACTAACTTAGCTTGGTTCTTAGTCTGTAACCGGCTTAAGAAGGGGTAAATATAATGTACCTACTTTTAACCAAAAAATTGAACAAAAGTTTCCACCTCAATGAAATTTTAATTAAGGTACCTACCGGGTGTTGTTGTCAAAAGTGATAAAGCATTTCACCATATAACATGACGTAGTTATCCTAAGGTGCAACTGAAATCACGGTAAATACGTATTTTAAATTAATATTACCTCCCAATGAGTAACCATACAGCGGCAGTATGTTGTCATGCCGGTACTGATTTAAACACATCTCTCTGATAAGTTCCTTGTTCCTGTCGTTATTGTCTCTGAGACGCTTCACAGCGACCGGCAGGAGTTTCCATTCACCTGTGGAATATTAATACTTATATATTATAATGTAACATTTTGTTTGTTGCCTTGTTGCAGCCTTGTTGCCCCTGGGCAGACACACACTCACAGTTCACCAGTTATGTTTAAGTCCCATGTGATGGGGGCGAGCCTATTTTACACTAAATAAGTATCATCACGCCTGTATTCCGTCTGACATAGGTAGAAGTGTACAGTAAATGATAAATGATTTATTTTCTGTAAGTAGGTTTCTTTCTGTACTCCGTGGTTTGTACAAACAATTTTACACGTCAATCATATTTTTTTTAACTAGATGAGGTCGGCGTTTCCTATCTGACTATTCTGAGAAGAAAGGCCGAAACAAACTCAGAGGTCACAGTCTGTTTTAAAGTCCAGACAAAATCTTGGTCAGATCATGTGAAGACCATGTAGATTGGTGTCTGAAATGGTCATTTGAGGAAAGAACCACGCAGATTGAGCGGAACTGTTCAGTCAGTGCACGCATTTGTCAAAAATCGTGCAGCTCAACTCAGAACTTGAGGAGCTCAACGATTCGACGAACAATACCAAAGAAAGGACATTTGGGTAGGCCGCGTATAAGACTCAAACTGCCAGATCATGATTAAAACTAACTAAGAAGGAAAACAAAAAAAATAAATGAACCACATAGTACACTTGCATTTCGGTAATGTTATTGCCATTAACCGGCTATAGATACTTACAGGCTTTCAGCCTGCTGGTGAGAAATTTCTGATGGAAAACCCAGTAACTCTTTGCTGAACCTAGGAATCTAACCCCACGAATCCACGTTCAGCATTCGCGCTTGCGACCACACCAACGGGCTGACAAATCGTTATAATTATGCATTATGGGCAACTGAACAATAATCATTCACAAGGTCGTTAAAGCGCATGTCAGGTTAATTTGACAGTAATTGTTACCGCACATGGTACAAAATCGCTTATCACTTCACTTTCAGTCTAATATTGATCTGCTTTAAGTGTATGGTAACCCCTCTGTATAATCCATACTAATATTATAAATTTGAAAGTAACTCTGTCTGTCTGTCTGTATGTTACCTTTTCACGCCTAAACCACTGAACGGATTTCGATAAAATTTAGCAGAGAAATAGATTGCATCCCGGGGAAGGACATAGGATAGTTTTTATCGATTTACTTCGCGGGCGAAGCCGCGGGCGAAAGCTAGTAGGTAATTAAAAAAATCAGAGCCGAGTTGGCTACCTTTTCATATTCCCTAACTAGATCCTTCGGTTACGAAGCAATAGCTCAAAATATGTATGGCTCTCTGACCATATCTCACCGTCTCTCACCAACTCCCACTAACTCTCACTGGATGAAAAAAAATACACCATACCTTTGAATACTTGTCCGAATCCCCCTCGACCTAACAGATTGCTGTCAGCCCAGTTGCCGGTCGCCTCTCTCAGTTCCTCATAACTCATTCTTGGAATAGCCGACACGTTTCTCATAATCTCATCATCCTCGTGCCCTTTCTCTCCTTGAGTTGACGACGACTGGGGATATGAGAAAACAGAAAGATAATGTACAGTCACGGAATGAAAAGGTTATGCTGCTATACGTTTTACTTGCGTGAGACTAATTATTTATCGAACTATATTTGAATTGAGTATTTGAGATAATTATATTAAGGAACAACAAACTCTATGGCATACATGACTAAGTCCATATTCCATAGATAAAAAAATAGGACATTTATTACTCCAAAATCAACTTAGAATAGAGTAGAGTTCAGTTAGAGGCGATGGTATGTAAATTATCTGACATTGTGTTCAAGTATACGTACTGCAAGCAGATTAACTTATTTTGCACTATTCTAATAATGTTATACGTACATTATACCTACTTCCGAATTGATAACCCACGCATGCATAGTAAACGTTACGAACAAACGATTTTCCTCATATTGTTAACTAGATTTTGCCAGCGTTTTCGCCCGCGTGGAGGTTGGACCGTTGGAAATGATATTAGTTTCGCAATTTATAATATTAGTATGGAAGTATAACTGATCCATGTGTCTAACTTATCCATTCATCATACACGAAATCTTTATTAACCCAAGTTTTGAAGATAGACTTAAAAAAAAACAGATAATTACCTACTATGAGTTATACTAGACCAATATTTTTTTCCGTACAATTTTAAATCATCAAATGACCCCTTCCGCTCTGGGTGGAGCGGAAGGGAGTGTCAGACTCTTACTGACTAAAACCCATCCGTGTTCCTTCCTTAGCCCTTTATATTCCGGGGTAGCGGTAACCCTTTCGGACAATCCCGCTCCCCTGGCAGGCTTCGGCCCTGACGGGCCCTTCCTTCGATGCTGACATCTCTTTGAGGCGCGCGTGGAACACATACGCGCCGTCCGGCACGGGCCTGGTCCTGATCGGACGGCGAGCTACCCATTACTCGCCGTCCGCAGGCCCGCGCCTACGGTGGCCGGGAGTCGTCACGCGGCTCCCGACGCCCGGAGCGTCTACCGCGGCGGCTGGGACGGGCGGCTCTCTCAGCTCTCTCCCTCGCCCATCCCGCCACCTCCTTCGCTAGCATGACTACTTCGCAGAAGGAGGTGACTGCCTCCCACTCCCTCTCGCCCCGGACCATGGCTTGGACCAGGGCCGGGCGCGAGAGGTCGCCGCCGCTGCCGATCGCCTCTACGAGGACACGGCGGTGCTCTGCACAAGCGGGACAGACCTCCACCGTGTGCTCCACCGTGTCCTCTGGGCGATCCTCGCAGTGGTGACACCCGGGCGTTTCCTCCCGCTTGATTATGTGCAGGAACCTCCCGAAACATCCGTGTCCGGTGAGGACCTGCGTCAGGCGGTAGGTGAGGGCGCCGTGACGCCTCTCTAGCCACTCCTCAAAGAGGGGCCTTACCGCCGCTATCGCGGCGTGCCCTAGGCTAGGGGTTACATCTGTCACTGCCTTACAACTATCAGACTAAAGGTGCAAGAAAGAGACGGGAATATGTCTTAGTCACAGCACGAGCGACGTTTATAAATCTCGGCTTAAGAGGTCAGCTTATAGGTAATGTAGATAGTATAAAGCTTGATGTGTCGTCGTGTGTAAGTGAAGATCGTCACTAGTGAATCATAATAATTGTATGTAAAATAATTCATTGAAGAACAATGATATCATTGAATCCGTGACCACTTAACGTTGGCTCACCTTACTTATGCTCGTGCTCGTGCTCGTTTCGTAGTTCGGCGAAGGTGAGTTACCATTCTGAATCCTACTAGTCGCTGGTAACCCGCCACCCTGGAAAAGAAAGCAATTATTTAGGATTTTTTATCACCACTGACTTTTATCCTAAAACATAATCCATAAATACTATTCCCACTGCTGGATCACTGTCCTCTCTGTGAGAGGGAGTGGACCATAATCCACCGCGCGAGCCCAGTGCGGGTTGGCAAATGTCAGGACTTCGTTTTTTTTTTGGTTTTAGGACATCAGACATGCCTGTTTCCTCACGATGTTTTCTTTCACGGTTTTGAGACCAGTGGTGATTAAAATAAATAAACAAAGTAAAATGCCATCCATGCCAATGCCATGGCCAGAAATTGCACAAAACAGAGATTTGGAAGGAAAAAGGGCAGGCTTTTGCTTAGCAGTGAGACACATAATAGGGTATTAAAAATAAAAAGTGTCAAATAAAACTAGCTAGAGAAACTCAACAGATGAAAAATTAAGGATTTATTTTTTGGGGTTACGACCGCAGCTAGTGTGTAGTTACTTACAAGTATGAGTTTAGAAAATCAGTTTTCGAAAAAAAAACTGATTTGTTTAATCGTGTTTAGATATTGATACGGATCATGTATGTGAAGTTTACACAAAAAAAAAACTGATTTCCAATACTCAAACTGCAATATCTGCGGTTGTTGACCCCAAAAAAATCATCAAATATTTTTTTTTTTTTCGTTTAAGATCGTTATGTTACAGTTTTTGACCCTGTTTTACACCAGTTCGTGTAGATACGAGAGAAGAAACCTCTTTACGACTCCAAGTTCTCTTTATACATAACATCGTAATCAATAATCACTATAGATAATCGTTGTAGCCAATAACAGTATAATTGGCGGTAAGCCAATGCAAAACTTACGAGTAGCTACAATAATAGTTTTCCTTAAACAAGAGAACAGGAAAAAATTAAGATACATAATTTCCGAATAAAAACCTAACCAAAACCAGATTAAAGTCTTCATAAATCATAATACTAGCATACTTATATACAACTAGCTGTGCCCGCGACTTTGCTCGCGTGCGTGACTAAAAACGTTTTTACTTTTTTGCGCGAAACAGAGATTAGCCAGAACAAACAGACAGACGGACAAAAATTTAAAAAAATGTTATTTTGGTATATGTACCGTGTATACATCCTGCATTTAGTAAAAAGCGGTTATTTTAATATTACAAGCAGACACTCCAATTTTATTTACCTACCTATTTGTATGTATGTACGTATGTATTTTACATAGAGTATAGATTTGATAACTCAGTTGCGTAAATACTGTATTAATGACAATTTTATATGTGCCCATTTACGTGTGTTACTGCCTAAAATGGAATTCCCAGTATACGATAACTGAACATGATCAAAATGACCGATGAGTAATAGTTTATTGGGAACGTGCTCTGGTACTGTCATGGAGTGGTGATGTTAAAGACTATCAAATGCAAAAAAAATATATCTGATTGGTAGTTCCAGACTTTAACGCGTTCAAACAAACCAACAAACAAATTCTTCAGCTTTATTATTAGTATAGATTGTGTTTAACGGTGAAGACTAATGTGTCTATAATTAGCAATTCCCATTTAACTGCTAGTTAACTATAAATTCCAAAGGGAAGCCTGTGACTACATCCCTATATAATTCCGTATAAATATGTGACACACACCCAATCGTTGCTAAAGACGCACGAGCGCTGCGTAAGCGTTTCTATGTAAGTATAAGGAAAAATGTATGAATACGTACATTCGACGCTAAAAAGGACGCAGTTACCTGTTTCGCGGTTTTTTTTCTCGTTTACGCTGCAGCTACAACGCCTACAACATCAAGCCTGTATTTCCCAATAGTTTAGGCAGAGGTGCCCAGTACACCCACATTTCGCCGACTACGCTTTAGTCCCTTGTAAAATAGGGAGAAGAGAGCCTATTGCCTTCAACCAGACAAGATCCCAAACTTTGGACGAACCAAACCAAAAACCAAATCACCACCACACCACCAACCAAACCACCAAAACCAAACACCCACCAAATCACCAACCAATCAAATCAGACCAAATGAAAAACCAAGACAGAGCGCTGAGAACGATACAGTGAAGTATAAACTACACCTCCGCTCTGTGCATACACGCTCACACGCACACACGCACACATTTACAACCTTTTACAATGAAACTACACCTCACTAAGTGCACACATGTTTACGTAACCGGCTTCACTTTACTGTTGACAGCCATCTGTCTTGGTTTTTTTGGTATAGGCTTTCCGTATAGTGAAAACTCAGCTTCTATTGGAAATAAAGCTCGATATGTCGTCGTGCGTAATTACCTAATTAATATAAATGGCAGTCTTTCAGGGGGTGAAAGTGAGACTTTTATTTTACCGTGGGAACCAAATGGTGAAATATTGCTGTTTCAAACAGTTGTTTAACCTACCCAATCGAAATGTATGATAATTGATAACAAATGATTATTGTTCACTATTGCTGAGTTGGTCATCCACTGGTTGGTCTACCGTCGTAGGAGTTTTTCATTTACTTAGGTACTTTATCTCTTTTACCTCTGTTCTTTAGGGAGTAGAAGGAGTAATTACTTGTTAATAAATACTTATTTAAAACTTATTATAAAAAATAAAAAACCGGTCAAATGCGAGTCGGTACAAATTTGTAGATATTATGTAGTTAGATAACGGTTACGGCTAGTAGTAACGGTTTTCCGATTTATTCCTTTACGTGATTTTTGCCAAATTTCATGATTCAACGGGAAGTACCATTATAGGTTTTGATTCCCTTGCGAGTGTCGAAATATGAGGCATAAACGGCACATAAACGCTCGTATCTTTTGATTGCGTTGACTTAGAAGTCTGATTTTTTCACTGCTTCAAGAGATTGCAGCCCTGAGTATTTGATATTAATACTTTTAAATATCATGTCTAGAAAAAACAAGTGAGTGACACAGAGATGTTGCATTCAACAAACACAGGTCAATCATTCAAATTCATACCTTATTGCAACGAGATAAAGAGTCACATGACGCGCGAATTGACCAAGTTGTACGGTCACACTAACCTTGAACTTAACTTTTTGGAAAATTTATGTAAAATATTTATATTTTTTATAGTTGTTTAGTTTCTAAATAAATGGAAATGATGATATGATAAAATGTAATGTCTCTCCATGTGGTAGTGTGGAGTGTGACTCATGAAGCACCTCATTTGAGGTACTCGTGATCGCAAATTGAAAGAGTTACTCGAATTTCAATATTGAACCACCTCATCCCTCATCAATTCACTCGTTTGACAATAGAAAATCGAGGCGAGCGAGTTCGTGACTCGCGAGTGAGTATTGAGTGATTGAGCGGACTCAGTGAGCGAATGAACCGACCCAAAATTTTTTTAGATAATTGAGAATGAGTGAGGTGAGGTCTGGTTTTAAAGCTATGGTTAATTATTATGAACTCTAAAAGCATTAGCATTAGATTGGTAATCAAGTGTCATTGATTCGTTTATTTTGGTGGTCTAAAATTTATGAGCGAAACAAAATAATGTGTGTAATAGAGTGAGGACGTGAATCATCGGATTATCGGAGACCCATGACTCGTGAGTACTCGGGAGTCATCGTTGCACCCGCCCGCCTCGCTCCCTCGGAGCTTCGTCTGAACTCGGCTCGGGCCCACGAGTCGTGAGGTGAATACGTCGTCGTACGATTCCTCGCCTCAAATGAGGGGCAACTTGTGAGGACCTCGCGAGGTAAATTGAGGGGCTCCCTCAACCTCAAATAAAATTGATGAGTTAGAGTTACCCATCACTACCATGTGGGATTAGCAATCGAGATTTCAAGAAGATAGAGAGAGAGAGAGAGAGATCATAAACAACACATACATACCTTTTCTATTAACATGACAGGCAATGGAATAGAGCCGAAGTTGCCATCAGTCTTTAGTGAGCTCTTTTTATAAGAATTATCTGAAAATAATATAATAATTGATTGTGGTTGTGTTTCTGATTGTGATTATGTAATCAATAAAAGTTGTTATTGTATACAGAAAGTGAAATTAATTTAAAATGGAATTTTTCTAAACCGTTTCTCCTTTTCTGGTAAATAGTTCTAACTGTTATTAAACATGAATATTTATGCTTTATTGAAAGAAATCTTGTCCACAACTCCACACGCAAGATTTTAACATTTATTATTACAATATTATGTGTCTATAGATCATACCTCACTGCATCTATCAATCCTTACTACTGAACATTGACTTTAAGATCTATTTAATGCGCAATCACAAAACCTTTCATACATCAATAGTTCAACGCATGAAGAAGATTGGTCTTCTTCTTTACGGGTTGGACTATTGACGTAGTTTGAAAAATTTGTTAACATTTTTGTTTGGCTAAGAATTCAGCAACCAATGATAACAGCGTTTAAAAGAAATCAAGTTTAAAATACCTACCATATACAAGTGCAGTTTTTCTTTCCTTTGTACTGCAAGAGTTTATACTTTTACTTAATAACTTATGGAAATCAGAGTTAACAACAGGCTTAAGGCATTTGAGCGCTGGCAAGTGCTTCATTTTGTACAACAAAATAAA
Organism: Gortyna flavago; assembly: GCA_963669345.1. Classification (NCBI taxonomy): domain Eukaryota; kingdom Metazoa; phylum Arthropoda; class Insecta; order Lepidoptera; family Noctuidae; genus Gortyna; species Gortyna flavago. The sequence continues at coordinate 6,502,070 of OY770148.1, forward strand.
AAGTTCTTCTACTCTATGGTTTAGCTGTCCCCATCTGGTGAACAAATGGTTGGTGGGGGACAAAGCCATGCGGCGTGCTGTTTGTTCCATGTCCTAAAAAAGGTATTGTGTTTAAGGTAACATTACTTATAAGAAAAATATAATACGAATTCAATAAAATTGGTGTCATGCTTCAGCATAGGTAAAGTGGCTACTGTAAATCTGTTGGTGATGAGATCATAAAATACTAAAAACAGCCGAAAACCGGATTTACTGACTTTCCAAAGAATTATTATAGGATATAATCTTCTTCGCCACGTTTTATCTCTAGGTATCCGCCTGTATCATCTCCAATATCAACGCGTGACGTACTTAACATAAAAAAATAGGGAATTCCAAGAAAACTTATTAGAATGATGTTTCGCGGCGAGGAAATACCCAAACTTTGCAATAAGAATGATATTACGATGGATGAATACTTACGTTTATTTCAAAAGCCGAATATTTCATCCAGTTGCCTGCCAATTCCTTCCAATAGTCTTCTATATCGAGAAGCCTACATAATTCTTTGTTTATATCAAACGGCAACTCGTAAATGTACATTTTTATATCATTTAGCTACGTAATTACGTACAAAAAGGTCAATAACACAACTACTACGCAAAACTACTTGTTGAACACTGACAAGTGACAAATTGACATTGACTTGACAAGACATTTCAAGACAATATTAAACAATTGACAACCTGGAACTGACATTGGCCGCATTCCGAAATGGCCATAATCGCTCACAGCTGTCATGCAGCACTAAATCGTCTCACATGCGTTCCGTAATAGATATTACGATTATGTCAACTGAGAGCTGTCAACAGTTCGGAACGCTCGTGAACGCGCTCACAGTGCTTACTCAACGTCAAAACGATATTACAGCAGTATTTATTTGTATAAACACCACACATTTCCTCCTTTTTTTGTTTAGGTGGCGACTGTCAGCCAGAAGCACAATTTCGAAAATGCTACGATAAAGTTATGATGCAATTAAAAACAAAACACACACTGACACATCCTCATCCTCACACACACACTGTCATTTTTGACAGCGCTCTCTGGTATTTAGCGATTTTGGTATTAAGCTTCGTAACCATTATTACAAGGCATGGTCGGCGTTATCGCCATTCGTGGATCTTTGACAGTCGTTACGAGTAGTCAGAAGCCCGAAAGTCTGACAACCAGTCTTACCAAGGGGTATCGTATTACCCAGTAACTGGGTTGTGGAGGTCAGATAGGCAGTCGCTCCATGTAAAATACTGGTATTCAGCTGCATCCGGTTAGACTGGAAGCCGACCCCAACATAGTTGGGAAAAGGCTAGGCAGATGATGGATGATGGTCGGCGTTATCGCAAGATGGCGTAAGTCATGACGTCATCTATGACGATTCACGGGACATCGTTATCGCGCTCACGCTAATTCGGTACGGGTTTAAGCACGCTCAAATCGATTACATCGATTATTTTCCCAATTCGGAACGCACCCATTGATATTTTATTTTAAAAAGTCATCTGCCAAGATACAGACGATAGACGTCAGCATTTTCGTTCAACAACTGCTTTAGCAAGGAATCCATACTAATATTATAAATTCGAAAGTAACTCTGTCTGTCTGTCTGTATGTTACCTTTTCACGCCTAAACCACTGAACGGATTTCGATAAAATTTGGCAGTGAGATAGATTGCAACCCGGGGCCTTCCCCGGGTTGCAATCTATCTTTTTTTTTACGTTGTCCGTTGGGATAGACGTGTTCTTGAGTGGAGGATGGCTGGTAGCAGCTGGATGTGAGTTGCCGAAAATCGAGTTGAATGACGTGCAATAGGAGAGGCCTATGTCCAGCAGTGGACTGTTAGAGGCTGATGATGATCATTCTTACTTACATAAATACTTTGTCAAGTCATGCAGAAAAGCATGACAATTAACATGAGCGAGCGCAGCGAGCTCGAAAATGTAAGCACTGCGTTACTTTCACAGTTACTTTTTCGACTTAATTTATGCAAATAAGTTGGACGGGGTGAGAGAATTTATCTAATTAAGAGTTATACGAGCGAGCGAAACAAGCTCGAAAATTTTAGCGCATTAAGTACATTTACAGTTTGCATACCTATACCTACCTACATAAGACGCCTCCAACAAATTGCTTTTGGAATGAAAAAATAAGTGCTCTGCGGAATTAGTAGGTACTCTTAACAAACTATCAATGAATTAGCTAGCAGTCACAGACAGAGGTATTTGTATTTTAAGCAGAATAAAAATTAAGTGTGCCTGTAAGCGAGGACTCAAAAAAAACACAGTTTTTTAAAACTGTTCTAAAAGAAAAACACTTCTAAATGTAACAGATGCAATAATTTACAGAATCAAAGTGTAACCTTTATAAAAGTGCTCCAGACCGTATTTCGGCCACAGCGCGGGGCGGCCAATCTCAACGGAGACTTCGCCTTCGGCGCGGGAGATATTGTTATAATGCACATAGTGTGCGCGCAGACAGGTGCACTCCTTCTTCCCTCACTCTCATAGTCCGATGAGACGAAATCCGACACGACCGGAGAGATCAGGCGCAGGACTAACGGCTTAACGTGCTTTCCGAGGCATGGGGGTATCACACCGCCAACTCTTCCAAACTCCGGGCTGTTACTAAGAAATTCCTAATGGAAAAACTGAATAACACTTTGTCTGATCCTGGAATCGAACCCAGGACCCCACGCTCAGCAGTCGCGCTTGCGACCACGAGACCAACGGGGCAGTTGGTCTTGGTAACCTTTTATAAGTGTTAATAATGTGTAACAGAAATAAGCATTTGTAGGTCTAATTGCATGGTACCGCAAAAACGCGCGGCAGGCAGTTTATTATTTAATAATTATAGGCATCTGAGCAAATTAAATCAATGTCTCTCAGGGATGAGCTGGTAATTTGTACCACTTATGATTTACATGTGTACTAGCGCATCCTAGTGAATTTAAATTAAATGAAATGGGGCATCACTAATTGGCCACAGTTATTCCTTGCCTGTTGCAGCCCTGTCTGGATGTGTGCCTAGTTAAGTGCAATAGGTTCACCCCCTCAATCATAAGGGACTTAAACATAAACAATAATTTAGGAATCATTCTAAATTATATTTATTCTAGTTTAAATTATATTTATTAGAAACAACTAATGTTTAACAACAGGTTTTTTCCTAGTAATATGGAACTCTTCTCTGGTATGGTATGGTTCGTAAGGATCTTCAACATAATATTTAGGCTTCTTCCAAAATTTTGTAACCATTTTGTCCAACATTGTGTTCTGCGTAGCATTACATGTAACATGTTGTTTCAGACGCCTTTTTTGCGATGTAGATTTTTTCCACATTTTCTTTTGCCTGCCAACCTTTGTCCTTATCCAACCGCCCCAGTGTAACCGGAGGAATCTTCGTACTGCTGCCTTCACAGTCTTCCTTTTACCTCTTTTCAAACTGAATTTTGTTACAGTTCTAACAGGGACATCGATATTGGTAGATATATCTAAGATCTGTTTATTATTCAATAATGAATTCTGTTTCAAGTAGGTATTTGTAGAAAAGCTTATATTGTTCAGAGTCGCATAGTTCTTTGTGCTGTTACATATAACCTTGGCAGCATTGAAATATGGAACTGAAAGAGGCCGTATATAGCGAACAGCTGAAAAAGAATAAAATAACCTCAAAACAAGCCGTCACAAACAAGCTGGTAAATTGTTACACAACAAGAATTAATACATTTCTAGTCTCAATATAGTTTTGCTGTTGTGTGTATGTTCATTCAATATAAAAATAGTATTTACCAGAAGTCGCGAAACGGAACATTTTTAAGAGAACAAACTCATCAACCTTTATTTTCGTAAGTACTCAGAACTGGTAAAGCAGGTGACGGACGTGAAGACTGAAGTGTCAACTGTCAAGAGAGAGTGTCATGTCAAGTGAATCGGTACATCAAAGAGAATGTAAACTATAAGTAAACACTGTACTCCGACTTTTAATTAGCTGCAGTAAAATGACACTTCTTAATAACTCATTTCGGACTGCATTTAAAGACATGTTACACTATTTTGTACTAGAAAAACAAGGTTTAGTAGATGGCCGCGAAAAAGGAAAAAGACGCCAATTTCATTCAAGTAACACATAAGCTGTCATCAAAGAGTACTTTGTATATACGCTGTCATTTAACTGCAGCTAAATAAAAGTCCGACTATAGGACGCTCCATTTTGATCAAATGCTGAAATGCTCGAGTATGCTGTCATATTGTCATTGACAGTTTTTTTTTTTTTCTGTTCCTTGTGGAACAGGCTAGGGTCAGGGACCATGTGACAATGACAGTATCATCATCTGCCTAGCCTTTTCCCAACTATGTTGGGGTCGGCTTCCAGTCTAACCGGATGCAGCTGAATACCAGTATTTTACATGGAGCGACTGCCTATCTGACCTCCACAACCCAGTTACTGGGTAATACGATACCCCTTGGTAAGACTGGTTGTCAGACTTTCGGGCTTCTGACTACCCGTAACGACTGTCAAAGATCTACGAATGACAGCCGGGACCAACGGCTTAACGTGCTTTCCGAGGCACGGAGGGGTCTCGATATGTAAAGATCAATGACAGTATCTTAGACTAAAATAATATTGTAGATTCTGAATATTAGATTACTTTTTTAATAGAAGAGCTTCATAATTTTATTGAGTCTTTCATAATTTAAGACTTATCTACTCATTTTAGACTTATCTTACGTTCCTTGAAAATTGTTAAATTGTTTTTAGGTTTAATCTACTAATGTGGCAAAATTAGTAGTTAAGAGTATGAGTATGATGAAACCGACTCAGAAACAACAGTACAACACTCTATTCTCCGTGGTCCATGTTCTTTAGTCTCTGAATTTTGACAGCCCAAGTGGAAAGAGATTCCTGCCGAAAAATGTATAGATTTACGAACCATCTAGCTAATGCTAAATTAGTTTTGGTACGTACATACTCAGATTGAATTGCTCTACCGAGACTATGTTAATTTGCACTCATTTCATTCTTTATCCAGTATTTCACTAGACTTTCTGACTGGGTAGTCACCCATTCTTCAATGTTTTGATTGTGTTATTCTGTGTTTATTACCGCAAATATGGTCTAATTTAAGTAATTCGTCAATATTCTAACAAGTTTACTCCTTTTATCAAAAACATAAACACACATTTTGATAATATTGTCCCTTATATAACAATCTTTCGACGTCATTTTCATAATACCTAACCTAGAAAAGGTGCTAAGGCTGTGTTCAGACTTGCGATTGGGGCTATTGTGGCTATAATAAGCAGGTCGTACCGTTTTAGTATAATATTCTGTGCCTTTCTGACATCAAAGTCGTTTTAATTTTAATGTGACTATAAAGAGATTCGAGTTGAAGTAGCTCTATTAATGCAATCAATGACTAATCAAAACACACTTTCTTGTCTGTAGTACAAATTAGATTAACCACCTTCTTGGTCTAAATTTTTCAAAATCACATTAGCATGGGCTTGTTTCTCAGGTTGAGCAGTATGTTGTTATAGTTTCTATTTGTAAATAAGAAATATTAAAGATGAAAACCTGGTAGAGAATCTTGGCATTAAGCCCGCCTTTGTATCTTTTTGTGTGCGAAAAGATTAAATAAATAAATAAAACATGCCAACAAACTTGGTACCTACTTTAAATAATACAGGATGAAATTGAAAACATGCGACAAATCGAAATGGGAGATTGTCCTCATCATTATGAACAACTTTTACTATGGGACCAAACATGAAATCGCGAAAAAAAAAACAGCTGTTCCCTACATTTTGACGAGTTATGCGAACATAAATGTAGGGAAGAGCTGTTTTTTTTTTCGCGATTTGTCGCATGTTTTCTATTTCACCCTGTATATCTACATTTTAAAATTTAAACTGTATGTTAGTTTCCCTCAATTAGAATGAAGTTAAATGTAGGTAATTTAACTGTAACAATAGAGTCCTGTATTAAATCAACTGTAAGGCAGGGAATCTTGGTTTATCCCTACTTAAATGTTTTCCACATTTGATGGAAGTGTAAAAATAACAATTTGTTTAAATTTACACAATCATTCATAAATGTGAAATAATAACACTTTCATCAAGTATTCCAACAGTTTCAATTCTTCAATCTTACCCCATTTTCCAACATTATTACTGTGCATATTAATTGATAAATCTATGATGAAAAGTGAGTCAAATCAAAAACATCATTCAAGATCTTGTTTTGAATTCTATTTATTCATTTGTGTATTTTGCTGTTTCTCGAATTTAACAACCAATTTAATGTTTTAGAATACAATAGAATTCTCTATAATATGTACGCCAAATAGATTACAGATACAAATGTAAAAATTTTACGTAGTGTTCCACAATGGGCAGTTTTATTATCATTGTCTATGGACTGGATAAAATATTAGTACTTAAACTCATTTGTTATTTCCCTCAGGTAAGGCGGCATATGAGCGATGGCTCTTCTGCTGCCTTAATAGTAATGCGTAATCCAAATCGACAATATGCAACACAGCCATTCCCGGAGGAATGCAAGACTAAAGCTCCCCCTAAGAGTCATAAGGTATTCTGGGGAGCTGTCGGGGCCACAATACTTACGGGAGCTGCGGTTGTTTATGCTAAGTAAGTAATTTTTGTAAGGAGCAGAGGTGGCCCAGTTGTAACGGCAACAACTTACGAGTTATAGGTTGTGGGTTCAAACCCAGACAGACTTGTTATTTTGTGTAATTTACAATTTATTGCATCACCACTGCTCTCAAAACAGTGATGGAAAATATTGTGAGGACACTTTCATGGCCTAAAACTAAAAATCTCAAAGACGTGACATCCACCAATCTGCACTGGGCAGAGAGGCCTGTCATGCAGCAGTGGAAACATTATAGACTGATGATGTTAAAAAATATGTCTATTGGAAGTGTCTGAGGCAGGACTCCAACCTGATTGGTTGACACACTCAAAAGCCTGAATTGATTGATTTGAGCATTATATTATACTAGCTTCCGCCCGCGGCTTCGCCCGCGAGGTATGTTGATAAAAACTATCCTATGTCCTTCCCCGGGAAGCTATCTATCTCTCTGCCAAATTTTATCGAAATCCGTCCAGTGGTTTAGGCGTGAAAAGGTAACATACAGACAGACAGACAGAGTTACTTTCGAATTTATAATATTAGTATATGGATTCTAAGTTGATTATTGAGTGATAATTAGTAATGAAGTGGGCCTAATTTTTCATGTGAACTTTGTCATGTATGACATTGAGTATTTTGTTCTAAAACTTGATAGTTATCTCAGATTCTTATTTCAAATAAAGTCATAAGTCTGTAATACAGTGTCTTTTGCCCTCAGGAACAGTCCAGATGCCCGCAACTGGCTAGAGTCAAATGTCCCTTGGGCTAATGACTTTGTGGCTCTAGTGTACCAGGAAAACACCACATATTGGAAGGCAGCCGTAGATCAATTCAACAGGAGCAGTACCTATCTTAGCCATTTCATGTTTGGAAAGGTTCGTTGATTTTACTTTGACCGACTGAAAACGAAAACGAAATTCGGCCTGATAATTTTTCGGCCGAAATTATACTCAATGTTTTTGTTTGATTTACTAAAAATTATTTTAAAAGTAAAATATACAATGTGTTAATGAAATAACCCAAAACCTGAAACTAGTTTGTTTAGAATCGGCAGCAAAATCGAATACAATAATTTTTAATATTGGTTTTCGTTTTCCAAAAAATAATTATTTGTCATGCCATATCTAATATTTTCTAACGACGCTGTACACTACGACTGTGACACTACTGTCCAACGCGATGTAAACAAAAAGCGGGGGCGAGGGTGAGGAGAGGGCGCGCTAGAGCTGGCGCCAAGGCCGGGAGACGCGCCGGCGCGGCACCCGCGCCACCCCGGCTACCCTCCGTAGTCTCCCTAGCGCGGCGGTGCGCGCGCCACGCGTCAACACGGAGTAGGAGTTAGGACGAGCGTACCACTACACAGACGGTGTTAGGAATTAAACGTACTGGATTGCCAGCCTTGTGTTGAGTTTTAATTTACGAAAATTTAAAAATCGGTTGGGGTGTCCGAGGTTTTGGGTTATTTCATTAACACATTGTATACAGTTTACTATTATTTTAACCATTAAGAACCGTTTAAACTTAAATTGCATGAACTATCGAAAAAACTACTATGGTTAAATGGGTAACAAAGATGGAGTTAGTATTTTTGTATAAAAACCTATAGACATGCAAAACATATTTTTTTCGTTTTCGGTTTATTTTTGGTTTGTCTGTACCTACATAAAGTAAATATTCTTTTCTCAAATAATTATATATGTATATAGTATAATATACAATATAATAATAAATATAATATATATATATATATAATATGCATATATATATACCTATATATAATTGTTTATTATTATATTTATTATGTATATTGTAGGTATTAGGATAAAACTCTAAATCGCGACCTAGTAGCGGAGTAACATCGCAAAAAAATATGCGTCAAGTAGATGCTGTATTATGAATTTATGACGGTTTAATGCCATCATGATTCCAGTGTAAGAGAGAGATGGAGCTATGCATGACCGATAGCGCCATCCCTTTATACGGCCCCAGATTTCATTAGCTGCTTGTCCCTTTGTCCCCGATTCTTATCAGGGGGAAATGAAAAGAATTCTTAACTACGTTGTAGCATTCATTGTTTTAGTGTGATGACTTATAATAATGACGAAAAGCACCATCCTATTTTTGCAAAGGAACAATAGTGGTTTTTACACTTCATATTTCGCCTCTTTATCTTTGAATATCAAAGTGAAATGAATACCATGTAAAATATTATTGACACAAATGTCTATTATGTTACAGGAGGGTGTCACCCCAATCGAACTAACTCCTAGGTCCGAGCAAGACATTGAAAAAGATGCTGAAATAGTCTTCGCAAAGAAGGACTATCAATGTAAGAATTATTGTAATCAGTTGTCATTTATGGTATTGCCCAATAACGTATTCAAGAAAATATCGACTTTCGTCGCCTGCTGTATCAAGGTGTGATTAAACGTGTGCCATTTTTATTTTTAATCTTGAGGTACGCATGTCTACACGTCAAGCTGTACATAACAAGTATAAGCTGACTTCTGATTTTACAAAAAAACCTATACAGTGCGAGGTCACTTAAAACTGGAAATGTATAGCTTGATGTGTCGCCGTGTGTACATGAAAAGAGGGTTCACAAACATATCGAAAAAATCCGCCATTGTGTTATATTTCACTTTCACAATAATTTCATTCATGGCCGATTTTTCAATCGTCGGGAAAGTTTTATATAAGGAATAAATATGACAGATTGACAGCTTTTGTTTAGAAAATAAAACCATACAATTTCTGCAGACAAAAGTTATATGACGGTTGAAAAATCGGCCCTTGGATTTTTCATCTTCATCATCGTAATAAAATTTGAATGGGTTGAAGTGATTTTTTATTCATTTTTTACTTTCGAAGGTCACTTTGATTGAATGAATATGCCATTCTCACACAAATACTGCTGATTTTTTGAACATGGCAAATTAATTGGATTTGAATCGCCTCATTACACACCAATCACATTATTAAAGGCGACCAAGATAACTAGACAACTGGGTGGCATACATCCTCTCCTCTTGCTTACCGCCTCAGACCACCACCTCGGCTGTATTATTTTAATATTTACTTCAGTGTAAGAAAGAGATGGAGCTATACGACCTGTATAGCTCCATCTTTTTCTCACACTAGTGGTGGTTGGCCCTTAGGACGTTCGCTTCGGACAGGCGCGAACCTGGCGAAGCGCAGTAAAGCGTAGTTAGTTTCCCCTGCCAAACAAATATCCGCATTTAACCTTTTACAATAAAGTAAAAGCTCTGTCCGCTTTGACTCGGGCTAATTTATTTTAACTAATGCAAGGTCGATATTTGTTTGGCAGTGAAAACCGCGCAGCGCTGCGCCGCGCCAGATGTGCACCGGCCCTCCTTATCCGTAGTGTCTGTATCCGAATTATATATGTGGATGACGTCACTACAGACTAATCTAATTACCTTGGTCGGCTAGTAACTAATTAATTGACCACCTAATATCTAGATGTGTGTTTACATAACAGTGCCGCCGCCCATATTAGAACCTCTGTACGTTGAAGAAAAAGTTTTGCAAAAGCCAGAAATTGAAACCACAGGTTAGTATTGCATGTTATTTTTACGATATAGTTTTTTTTATACAGGGTTCTAAAAGCCTCAGTATTAAGCCGAAATGTAATGTTTTCACCTTAAGGTTAATTTTTATTTACACCATACATATTATTTTCCCGACTGCGTACCTATTGCGCCATTTTATCAATATTTTGAGAGATAAGATGTATTTTTGAAATGAAAATCCGCTGTTAACTGTAGCGCGCAATAACAATTTTAATATGAGAAGAGATCTCCGGCCTAATGATGGTTCTTTTAACACCCGTTATATTAACAATGTCAATGTCTCTGTCATTTTCGTATCTCATATTAGGTTTGTACATAAAACTTATACATAAAAGAGGAAAATGAGCAGTAGAACATTAAAATTATCGGGTGTCATAACATATAAGCTAATACTTAGTGGTTAAGCTTGGGATCCTTGAGACGACGGTGGCGTCATATAATGGTTTCAATGTCCGATGATATGAAACACGTGCCCGTCTCATTAGACCCAGACTGCTCGGCAAAATAAGCCGAACTACATATCCCGCCAATTTTTTGATGTTTACGAAGCATACGTAATCGACCTATAACGTTCCCACTGCTGGGACATAGGCACAGGCCTCTTTTCTGTGAGAGGGAGTGAGTAACCTACCAGCACGCGGGCCTAAGAGGTTCGAATTTTTGGTACTGGGACATGCCGGTTTCTTTAAGATGTTTTCCTTCACGGCTTTGAGAAGTACTCGTAGTGGTGATGAAATAACTTGCGCAAAGTAAAGTCCATGCCTCTCCTCCGAACCCACATTACCTACGACTTGTATGTCAGGGTTACCCGCCACTGCTTGCATCGTTGTAAAAAATATGATTTTTATAATGCCCGAGGTTGTGGGCTTAAATCCGGGCAAGTACCAATGTAACTTTATCAATCCATATGTACTTTCCGAGTTTATCTTAGACATTACTGACATCGGTAAAGGAAAACATCGTAATCAAACCTGGACTTACTGTTATTATAGATAAGTCTGAAATCGGCAACCCGTCTTGAGCAATCGTGGTGATCAAATTTTTTATTCCGTTTATTCATTTTCTTTCATATTAAATAAAATTTTATTATTAAAATTTTATTTATTTTATGTCGTAAATTCCAGCGACACTGGTCCAAACTGACAAGTGCGAGCCTCAGAGCGCCCCTGTTGTGAAGATCACCAAAGATATCGTGGAGTTAGAACACGACATGCACGAATACACGAAAATTGCCATAGACAACTATAAACAGGCGGCAAAGTTCTGTGTAGACTACAATAAGGCATTATTCAAGGTAAGCGATGTTCATGCGCAACTATGTTCTGTTCCAATGGTATCTGATGAAAATGTAAACAAATGGATCAGAAAACGTATCTGTGACTGCCAATTTGTAGTGCCACTTACAAATTGAATGCTTTGAATTTTTTAATACTTACACCCGAAATTCTAATTTTAAATCACCTTATAGAGGTTTCCATGTCATACTTGAGGTTCATTTTATAACCTGAATTGTCGATGATTTTTTAATTACACTTCTATAAGTAATGTTATTCAAACCATATTTTTTGGAAATAATGGAGAGCTGTAAAGTGGAACCCTTCTAAATACTGATGAATATGTTACTAATTATCTTTAGTGAGTGAATCCGTAAGAATTTTATCTGAAAAGAGTTTGTTTACACTTTCATCAGATACTTTTGAAACAGACTATAACTAATCATAGTTTAGTTTATTGGTGGAAACATAATTTTTGTATTTAGAGTTCTGTATCTAAAGGGACCCTGGGAAGGGATATTACTGGACGCTTCTATCTGTATGTACTTGTACGTCTATCTGTAACAGCGCTGAATCTTTTTAACTGAAATAGGTACTCAGTTGAAATCACAGAATGTGTGTAATTATGGCTTCTGCCATCGCAAATGCTAAAAAAGAGGGTAAACTAAAATAGAATTGGTGGTTTTTTATTTCTACTAAGGCCAGAACCAGCCTAGACCAATTTCGATAGTATCAAAATTTTTATTATTTTATGACACTTAGGATATCGAGAACACGCGAATAGAATATAATAAATGTTTATTGTCACCAGTATTACAGCTATTAGTAGTAGGTACAGACGCCAGCACATCAACCTACTACAATCTGTCAAATTTCTTTCATAGATTTTCAACTTTATCGCTAACGCATAAGGTTCAAAGTTGATTGGAAATTTTTTACAGTTTCGGGTAGCTTGATGTGCTGGCGTCTATACATACACTAATACAGGAAGCAAAAGGTTCGTCAACATTATGCTTAGATCCTGTAGAGGGTTGCTAATCATTGGATTTCAGCTTAAATCCTTGCGGATACTACTGGCTATTTATACAGGATGAAATTGAATACATGCGACAAATCGAAATGGGAGATTGTACTCATCATTATGAACAACTTTTACTACGGGACCAAACCTGAAATCGCGAAAAAAAAACAGCTGTTCCCTACATTTTGACGAGTTATGCGAACATAAATGTAGGAAACAGCAGATTTTTTTTTCGCGATTTCAGGTTTGGTCCCATTGTAAAAGTTGTTCATAATGATGAGTAGAATCACCCATTTCGATTTGTCGCATGTTTTCAATTTCATCCTGTATAAATGGCCATCTTTTATAATAACGGTACATTTTTGGATAATATTAATTAAGTTTTTAATGCACGCTATAATTTCAGATAATAGAGGCATCCTTTGAAGACTTGGACAAGAAAATGTTTACGACACTCAAAGGGACGCTACAACAGAGAGACACGTATTACAAGAAAGGAAAAGAGGCCTCTGCTAAAGCTAAATGTGCTATTGGTATGTAAAGTTTATTTTAATCATTCTTTCCAAATGACGTTATTTCACTCATTTGTGTTGTATGGATTTCGTTTTTTTACGAATCGGCACCATATATTTGTTTAAATTTCTAGAAAGTCAGTCAAATCACTTATTTCAAATAGGCACATAAAACATAGGTACATAGGTAACATAGGTACTTTTGAATGTCAAAATTAATAAAAAAAAATAATAGAATCTATTCCAGTTGCCCGTTCTTAAAGGTAGTTTCGTATGCATGTGTACTTTAGCTATTTTCATAGTGTAATGTCGTACGGTATTTTATTGTGGGGAAATGCCGCCGATATTCAGACCATCTTTGTTTTGCAGAAGCGAGCTGTTCGATCAATTTATAAATTAAGTCCGAGAAACTCTCTCAGAGACAAATTTAAAGAGATTAATGTAATGACTGTGCCTTCTCAGTATATTTATGAAAATCTTTTATATGCCCATAAAAATATAAAATTGTTTAAAAAATACAGTGATGTCCATAATATAAATACTAGGAACAAACACAAATTTGTTATACCTACAACAAGGCTCAAGAAAATAGGTAGCTCATTCAGATGCCAATGTATACGTTTTTATAATAAACTACCAAGCCACGTTCAAGATCTAAGCCTTAATAAATTCAAATCATTCATTAAACGTAAGTTGTGCCAGAAAGCTTTTTATACCGTTAAAGATTATATTGAGGACAAAAAGGCTTGGGATTGAGCTGCTTCCAATTTTTTTTTACATTTTGAATGTTTTAATTTTTTTTTTTCTATGTACACATTGACATTAATGAATTTTATTTAAACAATGACATTTGCTTACTTTGTAAAGTATTATATTATTTTAATTATTGTGCATGTGAAGACAATGTGGGTCACTTTTTTTTAATTTTTATTATTCTCTCTGTTGTGTTAGTTTTTGTCTAGGTCTGGCAGTTTGAGTAATTTATGTGGCCTACCCAAATGTCCTTTCTTTGGTATTGTTCGTCGAATCGTTGAGCTCCTTAAGTTTTGAGTTGAGCTACACGATTTCTGACAAATGCGTGCACTGACTGGACAGGTCCTCTCAATCTGTGTGGTTCTTTCCTCAAAAGACCATCTCAGACATCGATCTACATGGTCTTCATATAACCTGACCAAGATTATGTCTGGACTTTAAAAGAGACTGTGACCTCTGAGTTTGTTTCGGCCTTTCTTCTCAGAGTAGTCAGATAGGAAACGCCGACCTCATCTAGTTTTATAAAAAATATGATTGACGTGTAAAAGTGTTTGTACAAACCTACTTACAAAATAAAATCATTTATCATTTATCATTTATGGAGAAGAATGGGCAAGAAACTCCACCGTTCCAACTAAATTACGAATTTGGTATATTGATGATGTTCCTACAGAGACTCTGGACCGTATGATCACGGCGGGCGGTCAGATCAAGGCGCCGCCCGAGAGCATTACTACCACCATTCGATACATCAAGCAGTTGCGCTCTGACCTCATCAACGCTGAAAGCATCTACAACCAGGAGTTAGAAAAATCTGTAATCAGCGAGAAGTATTGGAATAAGGTAAGAACGCAGTTCTCAGTATTAATTCGCAATAGGCTCGCCCTCATTACATGATTACATGGGACCTAAACATAACTGACGAAATGAGGGTGTACAAATCGCATGCTTAATGGAATACTGAAAACAGACGAACTCAAAACAGACGATTTTTGGGAAAGCGCAAAGATCTCGAATGAGGACTTATCCTACTTGTTGACGCATAAAATTAAAACTGATTGGATTTGATTAGATTAATTAATCATGAATGCTTGAATTTTGAACGTATGATTAACTATTGATGAGATCTGAGTAAAAAAAAATCCGGAAATAATTGTGACCTATCTACTAATGGGTCACTGTTACATTAAGCATGCGAAACGTAAAAATGTAAATGTGGGTCAGTTCTGCCTAACCCTTCAGGGGAAACAGGCGTGATCTTATGTAGAACCATGTGTAAACAAGCTGTAATTGAAAATAACTCAAAACCCGAAAAGGGTTCTTTGAACTCATCATTGTGAACAACTTTGACAATGGGACCAACCTTGGAATCGCGAAAAATTACATTTTATAGGTAACGTCTTTATCATTGTACACACGGCTACACATCAAGCTATACATTTCCAGTTTTAGCTGATCTCGCATTGTATATTATGTTTTTCGTGCAATCAGAAGTCGGCTTATACTGGTTATGTATAGCTTGATGTTTAGCCGTGTGTACTAGACAACTTAATAAATTCACAAAAAAAATAAAAATATTAAAAAAAAATTACATGACAATGAAACCGCGATGACTACAAAATACAGAGATATGCAGTGTTAGATAGGATAACAAAAACTCGCAAAATAAAAATTATCTAGTACTTATGTATATTAAGTTTTATGAAAAGTCGTAGAACTAAAGGTATACAATATGATTTTAAGAAGCTACCTGCGAGAGTAAGATCGATTTCGCACTACATCCGATCCGAATCCGAGAAATGCCGGTCCGAAGTGACCACAGTCCTATTTGTATGAGGGGTTGCGCACTAGATCCGAACTCATTTCGTCCGAATTTAGAACATTTCCAATTCGGATTGAAGTCGGATCTTTAATTCGGATTCGGATCGGCTGTAGTGCGAAACCGCTCTTAATATATTCTTCAATTGACCCTATAGCTCTTTCTAGATAACGAAAAATTTACTGCCCAGTTATTTTAGTGGCCGCAAGCGCTATTGCTGAGCATAAGGACCTGGGTTCCATTCCCAGCTCGGGCAAAGTGTTGTTTTAATTTTTCCATCAAGAATATATCACTAGCAGCCCGGAGTCTGAACTTCTGCCCAGTGGAATGGTATAGGCTCGCCTCCCATTAAACGAGACTTAAACATAACTGTTGAAATGTGGGTGTACTATAGATTCTACTCCTCTGCCTAACCCTTCGGGGAAAGCAGGCGTGGTGTTATCTATTTAATAAAAACAGCTTGTAAAAACTAAAACTTACTGACAGACACCACACAGTCTAACTAAACCGCTGGGTATAGAAGAATGAAATTTTCCAGAGTTCCTTATAAGGAAAATGAGGGGCTTGTGACTAAGTAATAATAGCCGCACAGGTCGATCGATCAGGTTAAGCTACGCTTGCCGGAGTTGGTCCGTGGATGGGTGACCATCTTTACATACCAAGACCCCTCCGTGCCTCGGAAAGCACATTAAGCCGTTGGTCCCGGCTGTCATTCGTAGAACTTTGACTGTTGTTTTTGTGAGTTGTCAGAAACCCGAAAGTCTGACAACCAGTCTTACCAAGATGTTTCGTATTACCCAGTAACTGGGTTGTAGAGGTCAGATAGGCAGTCGCTCCATGTAAAATACTGGTACTCAGCTGTATCCGGTTAGACTGGAAGCCGACCCCAACACAGTTGGGAAAAGGCTAGGCAGATGAGTTCCTTATAAGGAAAAGAAGCATAGAGGAAGGATTTTTTAAAGTTTGTATGGAAGTTCTTAATGATTGCCGATGAAAAATCCCATCGGGCAAACGGCTTGTATTATAATAACCTCTTCTATTTCAGGTGGAGGTTGCCCGTAACATGTTCAAGGACGAGCTTGAAGCACTGTACCCCGGCATCGACCTCAGTGCGCGCAAGCTAGACATCAAATCAGACATAGACCTGCTGTTGGTGTACACACTCAAACGGGTAAGTCATTGACCTAAGGAGCCGTTATCATTTACAGGGAAGTTATCAGGAATGCGCTAAGTTAGGCTGCAATATTAAAAATTTCTTACGTTTTCTGTCGAATCTGTTGACAAGGTGGAAAACAATTCTATAAGGTGACTGGTAATTAGTGACCGACTTAAACACATGATTGTCCTCACCATAACAAATAACATTCCCAAAGAAACGATTTTTTTTTTATTTACCAAGCCCATGATCCCTATCACCCAAATATTCCTTAAAAGTCTGTTCAACGTATAGGCTACTAGCAGCGCCCCGCGGTTTCACCGGCATAAGTTTCGATCCCGTGGGAATATCGGGATAAAGACTCAAACTATCTCTATACCAAATTTCATCTAAATCGGTTCAGCTGTTTAAGCGTGAAGAGGTAACATACAGACACACTTTCGCATTTATAATATTAGTATGGATACCTATACGTTGAACAGACTTTTAAGGAATATTTCTACATGGAACAGAATCTAGTCAGTAGATTTTGCGTCAATCTGGAACATAAGTCTGGACGTATGTTGAAAATATACCTATAACTATATTTTCGGCATTAGACTTGATTGTGTGTGCAATTTTGTCAATCATGTTTCAGATGCAATACCTGATAAACCAAATAGCAGAGTTACAGACGGTGCGAGATCTTAAAATCAATAGGGCAATCGAGTGTGAGTATATTATGAAATCTAATTTAATTTAATATTTATCTAAAATTTTTATCGTAGTAATTATCTCGTAATTTTTATTTTAATTTTATTTGGAATCTCAACAGCTTATATTTAAAATTACATGAGCTGTGAATGTTCACCCCCACTATCAGTGAACAGCTCAGTGCAGTTGCGTCAAAGTTACAGCATCTTACAGTCTGCATACACTGCTCAGTGATAGCGAGATGATGACAATTATCACTGAAGCCAATAATAGAGTTTCACGGCATTGATATAGCTATGTTAAGTAGAAAGTAGCGAGAGAATACAAAATAATACAAAAGAAAAAACTTAAACAAGTATAGCTATCAATAATAGGTAAAATGTGATTGTTGACACATTACAGACATTAAAGTTCAAAATATATACCTAGATACTATGACTATGTTAATTAACAAAACAAAAGGAACCACCCATACAACCCGAATCTCTTCAAAGTGAGAGTGAATAGGCGTCTTCTGGGTAAGCTGACTCCATCGTTGACTTTGTCTCTGTCACCTCTGACCTAGACTAAAAAGCAAAACCCCTTAAATAAACAAAAAAAAAATATATATACAGGATGAAATTGAAAACATGCGACAAATCGAATCATATCATCATCGAAATGTAGGGAACAGCTGATTTTTTTTCGCGATTTCAGGTTTGGTCCCATAGTAAAAGTTGTTCATAATGATGAGTACAATCTCGCATTTCGATTTGTCGCATGTTTTCAATTTCAACCTGTATATACAAAATGCATGCAATAAGGCATTCATTTTATAACTTTTCGTTATAATTTACTAGCATCGCCCCGCGGTTTCATCCGCGCTAGTTTCGACCCCGTAGGAATATCGGGAAAAGTATCTTAAGTGTTAATCCTGGTTATAAACTATCTGTGTACCAAATTTCATCCAAATCCGTTTAGTACTTTTTGCGTGATTTAGTGACAAACATCTTCACAAACTTTATATGTATGTGTTTATTTATGTAGGATAGGATAGTAATTTTTATTATCAAAATCTGTGAAGTAATATGCAATGTGTCCGTGCTTCTGTTATTGACACATTATTGTAAACATTAGTCCTAGTCCACTGAAGTGTAAATGTCCTTGTTTATGTTTGTGTTTATGTTGTTGACGTGCTATTTAAATAAACGAAACCACTGCAAGATGTACAGTTATTTCAATAACTCAAAAACTGAAAAGGGGTCGTTAAACTCATCATTATAAACAAATCTACCAAGAGGCAGTCCCTGAAATCGCTAAATAAGGCAGCTGTTCCAAACATTTTTATTCATATAACTTGGCAAAGAAGAGTGGCGTGCAGAAGAAGAAGAGCAGATAACTCGGCAAAATGTATAGCAGAGCTCTGATTATTATTGCCAAGATTTGAATTGACCTCTATTTTTATATTCTAGGCCGCGATGAAAAATTAATTATTGAAGCTAAAGCGGATGATATAGTCAGGACTGAGAGAATGGCGGCGGAAGTGGAATTCATGAAGAAGGTAGGGCTGTATTGTACCGCCACTTTAATCACACCACATCTAGATTTCCCCCAAAATAATTTTGTTTTACCTGACTACGGAGCGTATATGATTTTAACCGATATGTACTATGGCGGACACTCTCGCCTGACCACCACTAAGTTCAGTTTTGCTTGCACTCAAAAAATAGATCGCTCTCTTGTAAGCGCGCCAAGGTCAAACAGTTCGTCCGTAAAATTCACAAAAGGATTACACGTGATGCGTCACTAAGCTGCGCAGTGCAGGTTACAACTAATTGCGTTATCGCTTTCTTAATATGCGAAAACTTTAAGGGGGCGCGGCTTGGCGCCGCCGCAGGATTTACTTAAAATATTTAAGTGATCATGGCAGGCGGAAAAGGCCGCCATGGTACATATGTATGTATGTTCATCTGTTCCCTCATAACTTCAAAAGTACTTATAATGATTTCACAAATGAGATATCGTTAGAAGGGCCTTGACCATCCGCTGGTTTTAGGCAATGTGACGTCACACTAAATTCAATATGGCGCCCTCTAGAGGGCATAAAGTAATGAATTAAAAAAATAATATTTTGGGACGGTGCCTTGATGGGTATCAAATGAAAGGGCTTAATTAGCACATTTCAAAAATAGAAATATTACTGAAATAAGCACCAAAATAATCGTATGCCGCTGTACTAACATACTAATAAGCTATGGTAGCATGCGACCACGGGAAGGTACTTTCTTGTTTCATCCTTTTCAGTAGTCGGGTTTTAGTGTTTAAACTTAATTTTATTAAATTAGTTTGGGGCTTATTTCAGTAATATTTATAGTTTTGAAATATGCTAATTAAGCCCTTTCATTTGATACCCAACAAGGCAAAGGCACCATTCCAAAATATTAATATTTAAATTCTTAAAAAAAAAAAAACACACTGACAACAGTAAATAATGTTCTATAGTTCGTATTCAGTAACTTGACAGTTTAAAACAAAATAATGATGCGATGCGAGCCGTTTGTTGGAAATCATATTTTAATGTGTTTCAAAGTTTCAAGTTATTAAATTCAAGAAAAGGTACAAAATAATACATTTTAAAGTTCATTCAATTTCGCTCTTTTTTTTTTCACACCTTCTTTCTTGTCAGAAACTGGTAGCGCTCCAACAGTCAACTCACTGGATACGATTTATTTCGGATTCTAGCGCTGTCAATTCTTGAACGTGATTTAGATGTACTGATTGTGTTCAGTTTCATTCGTGAAATTGGCACTTAAATTAGTACAGTAGCGCTTCCAACTATCCATCAATTTGTAATGGTGTCTGTTGAAAATTATACGTATGAAAGATAAAAAATGTTTTTAGTGGACGGCGATCTTAATTTTTGCATTATTCCTAGACTTTACAAATCCAAGCGGAAGCCAACAGGAAGACGAGGGAGCAACTGAAGAAGCAGTGTGAGATCCAATCAGAAGCTCTACAGGACGCGCTCGCCAGAAGAGAGAAAGCGGTATGCATATAACTGGGTATTTTACATACAGGGTGTCCAGAGGCAGAATTGAGAGCTTGAAAAATTGTAAAAAAAACTACACCTCTAATGTTTATTGTTATTAAAAAAAATAAAAAAGCGGATTTAATTTTTTGAAAACCACGTTCTCTAAACGTTGACCATCGTGGCTAGCACACTCGTCAAGTCTAGCACGCATGGTTAAAAAAACGCGTTTTCAGAACGGAGCGACTGAATCGTGTAAATCTTGAACGATTCGAATTTTATACGGATGGAACTTGAGTTTTTTTCGCATTAAAATCTGTAAGGTTGATTTCGTAATTACTAATATCGATGAACGTGCACGAAGTGATAAACGGAGATTTTCAGTCACAGAAACCCTAACACGTTCAACATATTCGTCCGTGGCTACCGCTGGTATAGGTCCTGGTGTGGGGCTGTTTAATGTTGATCCTGTAAGTCTGAACTTTGCTACCCAAAATTAAATAAGGTTGATCGATGGTCCATCACGTAATCGAAGAATATCGTAACGATTACTAAGTCGAGAACGTGTTTCAGTAAGTGAAAATGCACTTGAGATGTACGCCTCGATGGCAGCGCGGTGCACTCCACTCCACCGCTCCATGGCATTTAAAACCCGCAGAGTGTACGCTTTCAACGACATCCCCCGCGCCACTCTAACGTGTTGTATTCAGAAGTTACGTTTGTTCAAACTTTGAAATCTGCCACTGGACACCCTGTATAAGTAGTTTGACGTATAGTAGCAATTTCCCATTGCCTGCGAATTTTTTCGTTTTTAGTGAATGAATGAACGCTAGTGCTTTGAGGAAGCCCATATCCAGCAGTGGACGTCTTTCGGCTGAAATGATGATGATGATGACGATGAATGAACGCCTGCGTTGCTTCCTAATGCCACAACACTGATACACTGACCAGGGACTTGAAACGTTACTAAAAATAACGTTACGCGTAGTTCTGGTACCGATAATTTGTACCGTTCCGCCAGGATCGTAACAAAATTAATTCCTTGGCTATAACGATACTGACACTTGTTCACTAACAATATTATCAATATATCGTTATTAGTATAACGATATAATAACGTTATTCATTTCGATACTCAACTTTGCCAGCTTCATGACTTATAAGATGACGAAAAAGTATGAAGAATAACGTCGTTATTACAAGCGGATAAGCTTAATGTTACTGATACCTATAACGTTACTTACTATGGATCTAATAAAATTATTTTCTATAACGTTTTTCTTCTGTAACGTTATTGATGTTTTTAGGTATTAGTATCGTTACAAATTTGGAACGTTATATGATAACATTAGTGGTAACGGAACGAAATTTATTTCGTTTTCAAGTCCCTGACACTGACAAATGCATTCTTACAGATTATTTCTGACGAACGGCTTTCACTGCCATAATATAACATAATTATAGGTTGTAAACACACGGGTCTCATTCGCAGTTCCCAATCCAGTAATCCTAGATATTTATTTTTATTATAAGCAACCCTTCTCGAGGGTTCACTTTAGCGCAAACTTCATGCCGGTGACCCTTCTGGAGGGTCCACTAGCAATATGAATGGCGGCATGGCATATGAACAATAAAAAGTGGGTGGACTCGGTTGTGTTAATTGAAATTAAGTTAATTTTGGATTAACTATTATTGTATTTATTTAACAGATAATGGCGAACTTCAACCGCGCGGTGTCCGAGAAAGTGGAGGCGGAGAGGGTGGTGTTCAAGAAGGAGATGGCAGCTATGGCCGGCAAGTTGCAGGCCATCGAACAGACCTTGAAAAGTAAGTCATAAGAGCGCTTTTTAAGTCCTTAGACAGACTGGCAGCGGGGAGCGGGCCCGCGCGCGATAGTGCCTGTCCGCAGTCGAGCGCGGCTTCGTTCTGAGTGTTGTCGTGTCCAGTGTTTGTCAAAATACAATTGATTGAAATATGATCATCAGTTCACTTAAGGCGACGCCGACCGCGCAGTGGCGCCCTCATCGTTTGTTTGGTTATTTCTTTTATTTTAGTATGAAAATGCAGAAAATAAGCACGTTAAGTTGTGCTCCACAAGATTATACGTTAATGTTATTACAAACGGTAGTTTTACATTGCTTAGTTTTATTATAATTCTTAAAACGGATAATAGTGGCCACAATTTGAAATATAAAAATGCCGAGTTGTTCAGTGGTTTCCTGTAAAAACCGAAGTCAAAATAAAAACTTCGTATCTCATGGAATCACTTACTTACCATATAATGTAAATAAAAGCATTTTACTCTATTTTTCTTTAAAATCATGAAAAACAACAAATCGTAAATTATTTCTTGCTTTTACGTACGCGTTACTACGTTATTTTTGTTTTCAAATACCGCAGCGGCTGTACTATTTTTGCAGTAAATACAATTGCTCCTTAACCACTACCTAAGTATGTCGCTAAGTGACTGGACAAGCAATGTAAGAATTACAAAACTATACTTTATTTATGCGGAGCGTCACATAGTGCAGCCGCTGTGGCTTGCGGCGAGTGCTGTGGTTGTGAAGATTAGTGGTGGTTAATAAAACGTATAGCGTCAAAAAATAGCACGCTATTTATTTAAAGCATCTAGCGTTTGTTGTCCCGACTCTGACTTCGCGCTAGAAATATAACGTCTCAACAAACTAGGCGTCTCATATTCTAAACGTACACAGCGAGGCTAGAGCGGGATAGCATTATAGTTTTATAACTTTTATAGTCTCACTAGTCTCACTCACAGCGTCACAGCGCGTCGGGGCACTCAGGCGAAGTCGTGTGAACTCGGGCGGCAGTCGGCCGGTTGGCTCGCGGTACCTGTTATTATTACGTACGCGTTGTTTTGTAAACAAACACGGCCCTCGCACGTTTTTTTCTAAATAATAATTTTGTTGCTGTGCAACTTATTAGTACTACAGTACTGTAATTGTAAATACTTATAATAATTCTCATGTTTCGTACATACATTCGTCGTGCTATTGTAAATATTGTGTGTTCGTTTTTAATAATTGTAAATAGGTAGGATGTTACTGTGTGACAAAGTGAAACTGTGGATAGTGATTTGTAAATAAGTTTTAGTAAATACGCCTATAATAAATAATAATTGTCTCATAAAACTTTTATAATAAAATTTAATCAATTTTATTATAGACAGTCCTAAGCCTGGAAAGTATGAAGGAAAGTTCATTGATCTATAACGCTTCATGAGATATTATTATAATCTTTCGTGTACAGCGCGTTGCGAGATAACTAGCGTGTTGCCAGATAAAATGATAATGTCTCCGCGTTCAGACTGCGGCCAAGTTTTGTAATAACGTGTTATAATGATAGCGTATAAAACAACGCGCTAGAAAAATATAGTTTATAGTCTATAACACGATTTTAGTTTAAAGCGGATTTGAACATCACTAGTGAAGATCCACTAACGTAGGCTATCGACAAAAATGTCGATTGCCCAACGAATATTATATTACTGTCATAGTTTATTTTTCAATTTGTCAACCGTTTTAACTCGGCTGGAAGACTTGAACTGATGACGTTTACGTAAGGTTGGAAGACCCTTGAGAATAATGCAAAATAATGTTTTTTTACCGTTTTTTTATTAATTTACAGCGTAGTAGAGAAATGAATAACCAACGGTCGTAAAATATTCAATTTTAGATGAAGATTTTTTTATTTATTTTATTTTCGGGACCCCAAATTTTTTAGCACAATAATAAATGGAAGAATCGATAACTGTCCGATTTAGTCAATCACTAGTGTATATGTAAAATAAATGGCTTTTGCACAGCACAACGATAGTGCCAAATGTTTTTGTGTAAGTTGTACGGTGCATGGTAAATGCACGCTGTGTTTGATGTGTTAAGGTTTATAATTGATTGTGTAGTACGTTCTGATATATGAATTGCAAGTGTGTGCGCGACTTTGTATCTGTTGCTTTTACTGAACCACATGTGTAGTAGAGGCGCGGTGGTGTGGCCAACCTAGCGACGTCGGGTTCTGATACATTTTCAACTATCGGGCGTCCTTCCTTCTTATATCTATGTTGCGCTCACACCATATCTTTGATTTGGTACCTAGGTGTTGGGAGATATCAACCATTCATGGCCCCCGCGGGTTTTATATAAATGATGTAATTGTCATTGATGTCTAGGACGAATAATAAATCTTTTGTTTTATAGTGAAATACATTCGCCTTTGTAGTACGTTATCTACTTTTAATAAAATGTTAGGTATTTGTAATATTGCAAATATTTGTAAATAACATGACAGTGCTATCATTAAGATCATTGACTAGTATGTCAGTGATATAGCCTCGTTTTCACTACTCATAGCCCCGAGACACGTGTCTGTAAAGATGTCGAGCTATCTTGGGCAACGTCGGGCAATGTCGATTAGCGTCGCCAAATATCTTGCCTCACAATCTTTTTCAACGTTTTCGATGTTGCAAGGCATTTAGTATGACGTTGTTCAACATCTCTAGGGTCACGTGCCGCGGAAAGCCTTATCCGCCCGAGCCTGTCAGGCCGTGCACGATGCACGACGTAAAGCGATAGGAGCCGTTCTGTTCTCTCAATAACGTTTTTCTTAACGGGCGAAAACCAACGCGACTACCTTTTATCTTAATTTGACCGAGATCAGTTTTTTAGACAGTATTTTTTAGAATCATCGCGAAGCTTTAGGCTCCACGATACCCAGATTACATGGAGTCGTAGCGTTCTATAATTTCTGAATAATCTCATGGGAAGAAGGCGTGAGTTTATGTCTTACTACTAGGTTATTTTGGCGTGTTGCCAAAATTGGAATTAACAGCGCTATTTTGTTTTTTGAATACATTTCATGTGACGTTTCACAAAACAATTAAAACAAATGTTTATCAACAGCCCTGTCGACGTCATTCGTGTGCTAAAAGATCCTTGTAGCAGTGTATGTATGTCTGTATTGTTACAGAGCGTGCGGCGGCGGAAGCGGAAGCGCGTCGCTCGCAGTCGCTGTGGGCGGCGGCCGAGGCACTGCTGGCCGCCACGCGCCGCGCCGCGCCCGCCACCAAGCTCGACAACGAGCTGCGCGCGCTCGAGAAGGCTGGTGAGTGCTCCTCACTATTAGTTACTAGCGGCGCAGGCGCAGGCGCGTCGCTCGCAGTCGCTGTGGGCGGCGGCAGAGGCACTGCTGGCCGCCACGCGCCGCGCCGCGCCCGCCACCAAGCTCGACAACGAGCTGCGCGCGCTCGAGAAGGCTGGTGAGTGCTCCTCACTATTAGTTACTAGCGGCGCAGGCGCAGGCGCGTCGCTCGCAGTCGCTGTGGGCGGCGGCAGAGGCACTGCTGGCCGCCACGCGCCGCGCCGCGCCCGCCACCAAGCTCGACAACGAGCTGCGCGCGCTCGAGAAGGCTGGTGAGTGCTCCTCACTATTAGTTACTAGCGGCGCAGGCGCAGGCGCGTCGCTCGCAGTCGCTGTGGGCGGCGGCCGAGGCACTGCTGGCCGCCACGCGCCGCGCCGCGCCCGCCACCAAGCTCGACAACGAGCTGCGCGCGCTCGAGAAAGCTTTTGAGTGCTGCTCACTATTAGTTACTAGCGGCGCAGGCGCAGGCGCGTAAAAATACGGGCGTTTCAATATTTGCCGCTGTCATCATTTTCATGACAGCCGTCACTACGGCCGTTAAATCCGGCTACCGCTCTTCTAGGAGCGTAGCTTTAAGAAATGCCGGCGCCATCTAGTTTTATAATCTTAACCAACAAATGGACGTTTAAAGTCTCTTAAAAGATCTACTTACAGAAATAAACACAATTTCAAAATAAAAATATCAAGATTACCCTATTTTCAGGCACGGGCGACAAGTTGGTTGAGACGGTACTAAAGGGCATTCCTGCTGAAGTCCGGGAAAAGGGCATCGCCACTGAGAAGTCACTGCGAGACAGGTTCGAAAAGGTATCCCCATTATTTCGTTACTAATTTTGACATCAGGAATTTCCATATTTTACTAATTTTACGTTTTGTAATAAGATGGTACGTGTTTGATTTTCCGTAATATGTAGTATCCTGATCTGTCTAGCACTAAGTTGTGGAATCGTTGCAGATGGAGAAGACCGCTGTGAGGGTGGCGCTGGTCGGGCGCGAGGGAGCCACGCTACCGGTCTACTTTATGTCGTGGCTGCAGTCACTGTTGCTGTTCAAGAAAGTGAGTGCTATTAAAATCATCAAAATATTTTATTTCACATAAACCTACATGGGCACTTATGAAACGTCAGAAGCTAGGTGCACGGTTCCAATTGGTCGTTTTCTATGGAGAAGAGCCGGCAAGAAACTCCACGGTTACTCTTTTAAAAATAATTGGCTTTTACAATGTTTTCAAATTACAGTCCCATACCTGGGAGGACAGCGTAGGCCTGTCAACTAGTATCAGGTACTTGATAAAATAAAAAAAGGTCTAAAAAAGATCTAAAAACTACACGGCCTACAAAGTCCTCACATTTACAAAATAAGAATCTATAAAAATAATAAATAAATTATAAAAACCTATTAAAACCAAGTGATGTGATTGCCATTACAACCAATAATAAAGAGTTGAAAAGTTTGAATTGTCTGTATACAATGTCAAATAATAAAAAGATTATGTTACTTTAAAGAAGTATTTAAACAATAAATAAAAAATAAAAATCGTAATTTGAGAGCAGTTAAAAGACATTTACGTAGTTATGGCGTTAATGTGGTGCCAGGGAAGCCACATGTGCAGAAGGAATTATTGTCAAACTACATTTTCTTCAACATAGTCTTTAATCTTATAATATGCTTTTTGATAAGGACATGTTTGATGAGGGTTTTGAACTTTCCATCGCTAAGTTCTGTAACCGGCTTTGGCAACTTGTTATAAAAACGGATGCTGCTTATAAGAAATTAATTGCTAGTTTTAGTTAAATTGCCCTCTTTTGTAAAATGAAAATAGAATCTACGTCAGCTGCCGATCCCCACAGCAGAACACCATAAGACATAAATAATACTGTGGAAATAAGCAAAGTATACTAACCTAGCTGTAGCTTTACCTGTCAACTGCCTTATTTTTCTTACTGCATATGCAGCTGAACTTAATCTACCTGAAAGAGCTCTAATGTACGCGCCCCATTGTAATTTGAATCTACAATAATTCCTAGAAATTTAATACAGGTTCCGTAATAGCATCTAGTTTTTTGCCGTCAAGTTTTAATTTGCTAACCATAAAAAACGGCGGATTCTAAGTGGCGCGGGAAAAAATTTCTGGAAGGATTTGGGGAAGCCCTTTTTTAGAAAAGGCTAACAAAAAAAAATTCACTATTATTATTAGTCTGTGATGTCCCACTGCAGGGCAAAGGCCTCCCTACTTTCTTTTTACTTCTCTCTGCTCAAAGCTGCTGAGGAACAGTTCTTGTTGAAGGAGTCCAGCTCATCCCGCCATCTCCGTCTGGGCATGCCTATTTTTGGTTTGTTCCAAAATTATCTGAATAAAATTAAACTATCTGTAAACTGTTATATCGCAGACATTGGTGTGGTTTACACGTTTTCCTAGTTTTCAATTTGTTCTATCACAGTTTCATTGTTGTCAGATTAAATACAATGTAAACAAATAGATCAGAAATCAATTTTAGAAGGCAATTTTTAGTGCCACTTACAATTTTTGTGCTTTGATTTGATCCAAAAGGGCTTCAGCACAACATAATTTTAAGTAGCAAAACTTGGTATTACTAGCTCACTTAGCTTTATTAAGGTAAGTAAAGCGATATCTCATTTGATGGTATTTTTCTGTTAATTTTAGTTTGCTGGAATTCCTGAGGATGAATTGGCCAACCACCCGATAGACTTCACCAAATTAGACACATTTGACATCATGCAGAGGGCAAGGTATGTAGCGCCATATTGGTTTTCAGAGGTTAATGAACATATTTGTACTTATAGAAATGTATTCCTAAACGATAAACATTAGTTAAGTTTATTTTCACCCCTTGTCTAAGTTTTTCTTCAAATCATGATAAAACTGCTTAGCGACTATTATTAAGGACCACATATTCCAACAAAAAAAGATTATCAAATTTTGAATAACCATAAAGGGGGATGCGCCAAGGTTCGAAAACTGTAAGAAAATAAACTTCAGAAAGTTTGAATTTTGCTCGGCTACCTTAGCCGTTTCGCATCAGGTGGTCGCCGCCTAAGGCATTTATGCCAATACCAAAAGCACTGCAGTATGTATGTGGTACAGAATGCGCGTGTCGCCTGTGGCTTGTACTACAAAACCTCACTGAAGACTCCAGCATTACCTAAATATTTGTAGTGCCACTTTTAAATTGAGTGCTTTAATTTGATTATTTGAACAATTAAACCTGATAGTCTAAGATCCGGAGTAAGATCGACCTTCACCTCTGTGTGGATGAAGATTATTTTTTAAAGGAGAATGCCGTGAAATATAGGGCGCCATGACTAAACGGAAAAGCCCGCTGTCACAATCAAACCTAGTGTATTAGGAGGAGAATTTAATGCCCTTCCTATATTGCATTTTTTTTTATGGTGTCCCTAATTCATATTTATTTGTTATTTACCTACTTAATATTTTGAGGTTACGTTCGAGAAAATGACGAATGAACGATGACGATGAATGATGAAGGCATCGCTAAAGATTATCACATTTATCACACAAAGACAACGTTATGGAAAAGCACCTGAACGTTTTCGTTAGTAAGGATTTTAATTATATTTAAATAGTTCAGCTATAATCAATATTGCAAGTAACGTCATCCGTGACAGCGCAGTTCAGAACAAAAATGCAATACGTCACAATAAGAACTTTTTTATATCGTTCCTCTTTTCTTTAAATGCTTAAAATGTATTCCAAAATAATAATTTCAATTAATACGACGCAACGCGTGACCTAAAGATTTTTTGACACACATAAAAATATACTTAATATTATAGTAAAACTGTGTCGTACAAATTATCTTCTTCATTTAACCTTTCGTATGGCGGAACGGAAATCTACGCGACACACAATGGTTTTTTAATTGTGGCTGTAATTACGACATTCAACCAGTTAAATATTTGTTGGCAGGTGCCTTTATTTTTACGTAGTAGCAACATTCGGAAATGAAGTGCAATGGCAGCATTGAGTTATATTTCGTTGAATTGCAGTGATATAAGAGAAAATACGTAGAAAAGTAAATAAAAATACTTTTATTTTTGTGTCCGAAATTCGGGAATCTTTTTCATAACAAAAACGTGAATCTAATTTAAAAAATAGGAGTAATTTTATGAACTAAATTTGGTTGTGACACGCTCTCTCGCAAGTTGGTACGGTCCCACGGCATTCTCCTTTAATATGTTAACAAATATATTGCTGATAAAAATAAATGGGGGGCCTATCTTATATATGTAGGTACAATTAATTAAAAATACTGTAAGTAATCTTTTTTTTGGCTTGTTTATCAATCGAATTAGATACCAGTTGAAAGTATAAAGCATACAGAACATGTAACAGTTAGGTTGCCTACCTTTTTCTGTTGCCTATTACCGGGTTGACAGGTATAAACAGGTAATACGGTTAGGACCTGTCACTGGGTACATTATGAAATAAATAAATATGACCGGGCTGCGCGTGGCAGGTACCACATGGACCACGGCAACCTGCCGGCGGCGCTGCGCTACGTGAACCTGCTGCAGGGCGCGCCGCGCGCCGCCGCGCAGGCGTGGGCCGCGGCCGCGCGCCGCCACCTGGAGGTGCGCCAGGCCGCCGAGACCGTCATGGCGCACGCCTCCGTGTCGGGCCTGCTGTACCTGTAGGCACGCCACGCACTGCCTCACTGCACACTGACCCGCCTGTCCCGCCGCCGGCGATTAGCGAGTAGAGCTAGCTAGCAAGTTGTTTGTTTGACAGAGTCCTCGCTGATGGTGTGAACAGTCAGCGTTCAACTATTAATATGTATCTCTATTACTGACGTAGAATCTACAATCTTTTGTACGTTTCTTGAGCGAGAAAATAGTCGTTAGCGAGTCGCTTCCTCGTCGGCGGTGGGAGAGGTGCCTAAACAATGTTTTCACACAGCATGTCAACTATAATAAAGATTTGAGTAAACCTTAACTTTAGCATCAGTGCTGCTTTCGGATGTACAAATAAAGCATTTCATGTCTTCGTGATTAGAAAACTAATTATCATTCTTTTAATATGTTTTTTTTAAATCTGCAATTTGTACGACGCCCATGATTTCACCATAAAATCAACAAAAAAATATCTAGTAAGTATTTTTTCAAATCCACAAACCATTTGACGTTGTTTTTACTGCTTATGCTGGTGGCGCCATCTATGCACATCTTTTCGCGAACACCATTGTGTGTGATGTCCTATTCTGAATCTTAGATAATGTACATTCATTGCCTTACTCAACTATCTACTCTATAATCTACCTCGCGGGCCACTGCAGGTTTGTGGATGTTGCATGTCGTCAAAATGTTAGAATGTTAGTAAAAAGGTCATATATGCATTTTTATAGCAATGGAATTTGAACTTTGTCTTGCATGACATTGAGTTTGTTGTTCCAAAACTTTATAAATATCTGAGATTCTGAATTCAATTTGAATGTGTATCTATGAAATAGAAGCTTTGCTAGGTTTCGACGCGCTTGAAGCGTTTCTACAGTACGTATTGTAAAGTGCGGTACAAGAAATTGAAGTGTTTATCCAGTTATTAATGTCCTTAATCGCATGCAACGCCTCGATGCGCCACTCGGTTAAAATCATACGTTAGTCGAAATACACAGATAATAAAAATATAGGTTTCTAATTAATACAACCCAATTTTAAAATCGTTTCTCTTTAATGTAATGTGCTAAGATTTAAAATTACTAAATTATAGATTTCATAGTTAAGTATGGGCAACTGCAAGTCAGTTGTAACAATTATTACAAAAGTCGCCTTTACAACTACGAAATAAAGGCGCTGTCAAAGTCAAACTGTTACTGTGGACACGCGGTTGACTGTACTATGTTTGGAACATACTACCTAGTAATTTATGAAGTTCTATTACCACTCTGTGATTAGCATTTTAGTAATAGCATAGAATGTTTACCGACGATACAATAAGTATCGTCGACCAAGAAATTTGTTTACCACCATTGAGATAGTTTGTTTGCACATCGTAAATGAGTAAAGGCAATTTTTTGGGTTCGTAGTTTTAATTTCAAACCAATATTTTATTTGCTATCAAAACTGTAAGACCGCTTTCCTGGCCGGCCTTACTATATAAACTTACATAAAACGTAGAATGAATACGTTATTTTGTATGATAAATCTAGACGATTATCTATTTATGTCATTGAATAATTGTAGATAGTGAAGTGTCATGTAGGTACATAAAAATGGAAAACTGTATTTATATAAAAGTAATATTTACCTGAAAATATGAAGTTTATTCAAAGCCGTCGAATTTGTTTGTTTGTTTTGTTAGCACAAAATGTGTCTGCATTTATTCCAAAAAATAAGAACAATTAGATTCAGGTAAATTATGGTGCCAGCGAAGTGAATTTGTGGAGGTTTCCCTTTAATTTTAGTAATTTATGTAAATATAAAAATATTGTATTAATAAATTAAAAGATGATTTTTATGTCTATTTATTGTTTTATTGCATATTTCCCAAACGTACACAGAGCTTGTGATCCGGAGTATCCTAAATGCTGCTCAGGTATATTTTATAAGCTAAAATTATACTCGAGTCCAGGGTAACTCGACCAAAGATAAAATACTAAATGTACAAAACTCGACCCCAGGGTAGCAGCGGGATTGTCCGAAAGGGTTACCGCTACCCCGGAACATAAAGGGCTAAAGAAGGAACACGGATGGGTTTTAGTAAGTCTGACACTCCCTTCTGCTCCACCCAGAGCGGGAGGGGTCATTTGATGATTTCCCATCCATAAAAAAAAGGGTTACTCCACCCTAGTAAACCGTGTATTTTTATTTTACACACGTTTTCACAATACCCGAAAAGAAATCATTGTACTCATCATTATGAACAACTTTTGCTATGGAACACGTGGGGCCAAGCCTGAAATTGCGAAAAAAAAACTGCTGCTACATACATTTTTCAGTAACGTCCATCAGTTCATATTGCAGACAGCAGTCACGCTGGACACGATATGTGTGCCCCATTGTTTGTGAGACGCAAATTATGTTAACAGTATTAGGATAAGCAGTTGAGCCATGGAAAATACTGGTATTCAGCTGCATCCGGTTAGACTGGAAGCCGATCTCAACGTGGTTGGTAAATGGCTAGGCAGATGGATTTATAAGAGCGCTATTAATGTAGGGAACAGCAGATTTCTTTTACCAAAATGGCGGATGTTTGCGGTTAAGTCCGGCCCGCTCAATATGGACGGCGACCCAATGCAGTATAAAGTAGGTACATACTAATTCCATAGTTTAAACAGTAAAGCGTTTTCAATGTAAGTATACCCCTTCATTACTGGCAGCAAACCAGCAAACATAGAGAATAATCTAAGAAAAAGTTAACAGTCAGAATCGGAAATCGGAATGGGAACTGGAACTGTGATGAGAATTGCCGAACTGTAATAAGTAATTATAAAATATCACAGCAAAATCAACAACAAACAATAAATACCCTACATTAATAAAAAAATCTTTAGCTATCCAAATATACCAAATCTCTCAGATAAATAATGTTAAGGTCCCTGTCCCACGCAATATCAGTAAGAAAACTTTTCGTAAGTAAATGCACACTTTTTGACTAGATAGATAGTGCAGGGAGGGCATATTATGAGTATCAGCAGGAGCATACAGATGATGAGGTGATCAAAATAAGCAACTTGCCTTGGTCGCTAACTTAATAGTTGGTAGGTAGTCCGTAGTGCTTCCAAACTGTTGCAGTTTCAAGTTCACAGAAATCTAAAGCCGATACCAGACGCTCCACTTGAGTGAATGTTCACTTTTGTTTTATTTCACGATCATACACCGATAAAATTATAATATAGGAATGAACCGTTCATCCAGTCCTTTCATTTTATTTTTCCATCATTCTGTAGGTTTGTGAAACATGCTAAGCGCCGAAATCCAATAGGTACCGTTAGATCGGTTCACTAATGAATTCATTTTTAACTTTTGCTTCATTTTGTGTTCAGACGTTTCACTTCCAGGGAAAGATACCGAATGAGAGGCAGAAATGAACGAAAAGTGAAGCTTTTGGTATCAGCTTTGTAGGCAAATCACACTAATATTAAAAAGGCGAAAGTTTGTGAGTGTTTGTATGTTTGTTACTTCTTACTCAACAGGTACAGGCACCGCAGTTCTCGCACTTGCGACCAAGACGATCATGTATTCCTAGCCTATTCATCGTAAGTACGTACCAACTAAACTCAAATAATTATGAATTTGTAAGAGTATACAACCGTTATTAAGAGACATCAAGATTTAAGTTCGGCTTTGTAGAGCGTCCGCGTCATCTCTCACTCAATGTACGCAGCCGATCTATTCTGAAGAAATCTCAGCGTGAAAACTTAGGTGGAGTGAGCTGTCATTCTACCCGGGGGCCTAAAACTGTCACTTTGGCAGAATCATAAAACAATTCATATCACGCAAGTCATCTGTTTGACAGTTTTACACCTATATATCCCTGGAGGGTTAGCCAGAGGTGTACCTATAGCATTTTACGAATCTCCATACAAAACTGTCTTAAATATAAAATTGCGTGATATGAATTGTCTTATGATTCTGCCAAAGTGGCCTTTTTATGTCCCCTGATGCTAGAGATCTACACATTGACATATCACTTCAAACTCACGCCACCTAAGTTTTCACGGTGAGATTTCCTAGCTGTGTGCTTGATTTCAAGTGTTATGGCAAGATCAGTCGTGAGTCGTGACAGGCGACCTACTAAGGGGGAGATCCATGTGCAGCAGAGAACGTCTTTTGGCTGACATATTATGGCTTCAATAATCACGATGAAATAACGATGTATTTTGCATGTGTTTTCAGTACAGTCGCCATCCAACAGACTTTCAAATAGCGACATTCACCCGTTCTCCTACAAAATTCAAGTACAAGGATCCTAAGGAGCGTGAACCGTGCCCGATTCCCCCGCCCCCGCCACCGCCGCCGCCCAAAGATGACAAGCTGGTCTGGGGTACCATTGCATTGCTGTTCCTAACCGGAGGTTTTGTAGTTTATGCAAAGTAAGTTTATATAGATATCGATTTCGATACTAGCTTAGATCTCCTTTTATGTTTTTGGCGATTACCGATAGATAGATAAAGATAGCTTCGTAAAGTAGTAAGTATTTACTGTGGTAGAACTCTTTGTGAATTTCTGCATTCTGCAGCCAAGTAACTCTCGGTTTGATTGAAGGGTCAGGGAGCTTTATCTCTGGGATAGCTACGCACCTGCGGTGTTCGAATATTGTAGATGTCCATAGCTGAAAACACGACTGACCACCAGGTGGCCGACGTCTTACTTCCCAACCCCCCCCCCCCCCCCTCCTCCCCCAAACAACA
This sequence comes from Gortyna flavago, assembly GCA_963669345.1. Classification (NCBI taxonomy): domain Eukaryota; kingdom Metazoa; phylum Arthropoda; class Insecta; order Lepidoptera; family Noctuidae; genus Gortyna; species Gortyna flavago. The sequence goes on from OY770148.1 coordinate 6,537,133, forward strand.
CATCACAATAATATGGTTAGCGCATTAGGAAGTGTTCACTCACGCTATTTTGATAATATCATCCCTTGGTGGAAAATAATAAGTAACTACTTAGATACCTAGCGCCATGTCATGGGTATACCTTTTGTTGAAGATCCTTTAAATAAATAAATATTGACACCAAATGCTTCCAGAACGAGCTATGTCCAGCTGTTTAAGTATACACGGCTACACATCAACCTATGCATTTCCAGTTTTAGTTGACCTCGCATTGTATAGGGTTTTCTTACAATCAGAAGTCAGCCTATACTGGTTATGTATAACTTGATGTGTAGCCGTGAGTACCTAAATCGATTATTTAAGTAACTCACTGTACCATTTACTTTTCAGGGGTTCGCCAGAAGTACGTGATTGGTTAACACTAAACGCACCATGGTTCGACGATTTCATAGCTGTGGCGTACCAGGAGAACATGTCGTATGGAGACTTTGCTTCTGCATGCATCGATAGCGCAAAGGGGTTCATCGACGACCTAACAGGGGCCAACAAACCGAAAAAGTGCTCCATTGATGGTGGACCCGTGAATGGTAAGATAACGTTTTCTCGGTATCACGACAACTCGACCCCGAGACAATTCGACCCGGAAAACTTGACCCCGACAACGACCTGATATAATTCATAATAGATTTATTAGTAACAAAAAACTCTGCTCGAGCATTTTGCTGGTCTACCTGCTGATGCTAAGTAGGCCCCGTCACAGCGGCGTCCATGGAAACTCATCCCCCTAAGAAGTTTCCGATGGGAAATCCCATCGGGCACACAGCTTGTCCCCCATATAATTTTCTATATTTTACTCCAAATTTTCTCATCCAGATGTTCCTGAGGAACCAAAAGATGAAGGAAAACCTAAAGGTAAGCGTTTATTGATATCTTTGGAAGCAGCGGTCTGCAGCTTCAAACATATGATACCTACTTTCAACCAGTTAGGATTTAAAATTTACAACCCGATTGATCCGCAAGCGTTGGAAATCACGATATTGACCAAGTTACGACGGCGTGTTATACGCCCGGTTTCTCTTTTGTATAAAGTATTAGTTCTTTGCACATTGGAACGTTCGTGTATTAGTGGGGACAGCGAAAACGTGTTTATTTTCTTTCCCGATGCCATTTATTCATAAAACAATTCACATTTCGTTTGGAAATTACCTACCTACATCTATTTTTATTATTGCATGCAAACAAAGTTGAATTGTTAGTAGATTATTCACCAAGAGGATAAAGCAGCGTTTTAAAGTGCGGGTGCTATTTTGAATCCCCAACGCAATGGAGAGTATCTACAGTACTTTTTATACTATGGCGGGGGTACGCGCCACAGCAACCAATCTTAAAGTCTTAACTCCGTCGCTTCGCCCAGGAGTTCACTCTAGATTCCTTAGTTGCGTTCGGGATTCAAAACAGCGCCTGTGACATTAAGTCACTGATTTATTATATCCCATGGGGGTCACGGCGGTGTGGACAACGGGAAGGCGTATACGTTGACTGTGCGTAATTAACAATACTGGCTACTGTTTTAGAAGAAGGTGTCGAAGTATGCGTGAAGGAGCCGCCACCAGTTATCACGCAAAGCATTTGTGACATAGAGAAGTGCATACTCGAGCTGAGCGAGTGCGCGATCAACAACTACAACACTGCGAAGGACGCTTGCGCCTGTTACAACTTGGTATGTGCCAAGAACGAGGTTCTTCTTATAGCCGATAATAGACGTTTCACTTCGAGTGAAAGATGCCGAACGAAAGCCACAAACGAACAAAACAAAAAAATGTCTGATACCGGCTTAACAGAAATTTGCTGATTAGAGTCTGACCAAGAAAAAAGGCGGCAATTTAAAAAAAATCAAGAGCTGTTACCCCTTTTTTTTTAAGGATGGGAAATCATCAAATGACCCCTCCCGCTCTGGGTGGAGTGGAAGAGAGTGTCACACTCTTAATGACTAAAACCCATCCGTGTTCCTTCCTTAGCCCTTTATGTTCCGGGGTAGCGGGGGGAGGGGGGTCCTTTCGGACAATCCCGCTGCCCCGGCAGGCTTACCCACCTGCCTGGCTATACACTGCGTAAACGCAATTGATACCACAGATTGATACAATTTATTATTCATTTCGAATTTATTGATTTATTGACATTGACAATTAGGATTGACAGTCCTAAAATGTCTCCATTCTAAAAGTTTAAAAAAGTTTATAAAATAATTCGTTGTCAGCTTTCGGTCCTAAAATGTCTCCATTCTAAAAGTTTAAAAAAGTTTATAAAATAATTCGTTGTCAGCTTTCGTTGGCCAAACTCTTATCATATTGTTAGAGTGGTGAGTCCTAGCGCGGAAAGTGCACTGTCGCGGAATTTGGGCGTACCTACCTATCGAGAATTCGAGACGAACATAAACTGGACGCAGCTAAGGCACTATGCGCCCTTAAAAATTAAATTGTCCGTATTTTCAACACACAACTGTCATTCTTTATCACGCCGAAATCGCGAAAAAAATTGCTGTTCCATACATTTCGTTAAGTCATGTGAAAAATAAATGTATTTACTTAACTACTGTTTTTTTTTTCGCGATTTCAAGTTTTTTCCCATATTAAAAGTTCTAATCATCATTGTCATTCTACTGTCCTTATCCCGATTTATTAGGGGTCGGCGCATCATGTGTTTTTCTTTCTTTCTCAATTATTTGCCATCTCTGCAGTCACCCCCTTTCTAACCTTAACATCATTCACGCAGTCCAGCCATCGTTTCTCTTATAGCCATTGACATTCATACCTACTCAAAACATTCCAGTGGCACTCGAAATTGGAATTGACATTTTCAGATCCATTAGTTTATATTTTAATTAGACACTTTTGGAACAGACTAGTTTGTCAATCTGATAAACAGTACTAAATTCCTGACTCAATAATCGGTTGTATGTTGCAGCTGGTTGAAGACACAATGCAAACGTTCACATTCAAAGGCATGAAAGCGTTACGTCACGCCATGGAGGAGAGAATTGAACTTGTCAAGACATCTCTAAACAACGCTTCTCATTGTATTAATAAACTCGGTGAGCAATAACTAGATAAATCGCGCTTTAGGAAGAGATTGTCGTACAAGTATTACAAGTATACAGCGGGCCGCTTTAATTTAACACGTAGGTAGATATACCTACGGTTTCACGTTTTCGTTTTATGAACCTATTTTAAAAAGAACGAATCCTTCGCTCCGTTCTGGATTCAAAGAAACACTCTCCTTCAAAATAGTTGTTTGCTCCCTTGGCAAAAAAAACTACTATTTTGTACTGTTTACTTACCGATGAAAATTTATACCATCCTTTTTGCAACTAGAGGTCTTGGAATGTTTCCCACACCACTTCACCGCGCATGAAAGCATTTTGATGCGTTATAATTGCATAAAAAGTTTAAAAAAATTGTATTTATTTAGCGTGCATACAGGTCTAACACTTGGACATAACTAAAATGGTTACTAGTAACGTAGCCTATACAGAGGCGACAAAATACTAATAGTTTTCACTGTACTGCACTGTCTGCGCAGTCAAGTGGTTAATAGTCTTCAAATTAAACTTTATTATATATTTATTTACAATTTTCTAAAATAGCATCTTGGAGCAACCTGTAGGTACTTAAAGAACTGTAGCGCAGGGGTCATTTGCCGGGGTCACGGATCATAACATCGCATCAATGAAATTAAAACGAATAACATGCAAAGAGTAGGTGAGTTGAAGACATAGGGCTTCTATGTCGGCGAGCAGCGCAGGCGATAGTTTTTAAATTACTAATGATTTCTGGCCACTAGCCCTACTAGGATATGTTTGTTCGATCGACCTGTGCGGCTGTTATTATTTAGCCACGGGCCCCTCCCGCGTTTCTACAAGCATATTATAAATACAAATAAACTTATATCAACCTACATATTTTTTACAGATGAAATGGTCCGCTACCTGGACTGCGGAGTCCAAGCTTCGAAAGATCAGATCAAGAACGTAAAGTTAATACATCTAGACGTCCATGAGAAGTTCAAAGCTTCCTTTATAGCGTACCAATGGGAGAACGACCGATCCACCGTGATGGACGCTCAGTGGCAGATGGTAAGGAAAACTAGAAAGGAAAAAGTTCATGTATCTAGTTCAGATTTAATTCCTCCAATTGCATCAGACTGCTTGACAAGTGATCTTGTTTTGAACTTTTTAGTTGCAATCGGGTTTTTTTATTACCTATTAATGTGTTTTATTTTTATTACAAAATCTCAGGTAGAAGAGCTTGTAGACAAGTACACGTCGGAGAATCAATACGTGTTCCCTGGCTTGAAGTACACTGCTAAGAGACCACATACATATGGTGATTTAGATGTACTGTTCACGAACAGCTTCCGTTACGTAAGTTTTGCACACTATACTTCAATTATGTAACATGCGTTGTATTTCTTCTTTTTGCTAAATAAATAATTAGTATTATTATAAAGCTCGGGTCAAATTGAGGTGAATCCCGCGCGGGATGCGGGACGCAATTGGCTCGCGCCAATTATGCCAACTTACTTGTATGGAGGTGTTCAAGGTGGCGCGAATAGTCTCGTGACTTCCTGATCTTCAAATAATCGATACGTCCAGTCGTATCCCGCATTCTGCGCGGGATTCTCCTCAGTTTGAACAGTCCTCTACGGGTGCCCGGAAAATGGGATAGGATAGAATGAGTAACATGCACAGCATCATCATTCTCCTGCCTTTATTTATCCCAATTTATTTGGGGTCGTCGCAATTATGTTTTTCATATTTTTTTGTTAGTCGTCACAAAAAAAAATATATCATCCGTCTTTCTTGTGATATCGGATTTTCATAGCTTTAAGGTTTCTTCTTCTGTGCTGCTGGGGAGTTTGTTGCGCCGCTTCTTCTTCCCAGCTAAAGCATAAGGCAGTGGTGAAGAGCGGGCGTATTGGGGGACTGTCTTATGTAATTTTGACGTTCAAAAAGTGCTAATTTGTCGCCTTATTTTAATAAATGACTGTTTGTGATTTTGATTTTAATAGGCTTAAGTTAAAAAAAAGTGACTTGTGTACTTCGTTATTAAAAAAAAAAAAAAATTGAATGTTATTACTTAATGTTATGTAATGTTATTGCTCACTTTTTGTAGATTGAATATTTACAAGCACAGTTGAACGATGTCTCCGCTGGAATGACTGAGAGAGTCAACCGTGCAGTAGAGGGTAAGTACTGAACTGTCACCAAGCTGGAGCATTTTTTGTTACATGGAATAGCTAGTTGGTTATTAACCTCTATATTAAGGGCGCTAAGATAGCCCGCGAAAATCTAATTTTCTTACGTTTTTTTGTTCAAATTACCCTATTAAATAACTTTTTAATTAAATCATGACATTTGAGGTACAGTGGACAAAAATTAAGCATGCTCACATAAGAATATATTTCCGCAGGAGCGCAGCTAGTGACAAACCACACCACTTCCTGGTTTCTCCCAATTAGAGACAATATGCATTTGTGTGTAAAGGGCGTGTATCAAGGGCACGCCACGATAGCGGCGGTAAGGCCCCTCTTTGAGGAGTGGCTAGAGAGGCGTCACGGCGTCCTCACCTACCGCCTGACGCAGGTCCTCACCGGACACGGATGTTTCGGGAGGTTCCTGCACATCATCAGGCGGGAGGAAACGCCCGGGTGTCACCACTGCGAGGATCGCCCAGAGGACACGGTGGAGCATACGGTGGAGGTCTGCCCCGCTTGGGCAGAGCACCGCCGTGTCCTCGTAGAGGCGATCGGCAGCAGCGGCGACCTCTCGCGCCCGGCCCTGGTTCAAACCATGGTCCGGAGCGAAAGGGAGTGGGAGGCAGTCACCTCCTTCTGCGAAGCAGTCATGCTAGCGAAGGAGGTGGCGGGATGGGCGAGGGAGAGAGCCGAGAGGGCCGCCCGTCCCAGCCGCCGCGGTAGACGCCCCGGGCGTCGGGAGCCGCGTGACGACTCCCGGCCACCGTAGGCGCGGGCCTGCGGACGGCGAGTAATGGGTAGCTCGCCGTCCGATCAGGACCAGGCCCGTGCCGGACGGCGCGTATGTGTTCCACGCGCGCCTCAAAGAGATGTCAGCATCAAAGGAGGGGCCCGTCAGGGCCGAAGCCTGCCGGGGCAGCGGGATTGTCCGAAAGGGTTACCGCTGTTAGGGTTAATGGAGGAAAACCAAAGGAAAGACTGTTCTAAGGATTTCAATAATACGTTTATTAATCCTTTTATTTATATATTGGAAGGTGTGTTTACTAATAATATGTGAGACGTGTGATCCCACACGAGGCTAATAGAGGAGTAGAGTCACTATGCGAAAGTAAGGATTTCGGTCAAGTGCTAAGGGCGGGCTCGGATACATAAATAATATTTATCAGTTAGAATGAGACAGACGATAATGTTGAAGTAGGATTGATTTGTTTTTGCTATACTCCAACACGCCCCCTCAAAAATAAATCCTTTTCTTTTTAATTACGATAAAAGATATCAAACATCTTTATACAATTACAAAATCACACACCTCCAATTTATCTCTCTCACTGGGAATACAATCATCATGGTCCAACATTTGTTGCGCAAGATTAGGGAAACCCAGAAAAACCTAATCAAACCATTATCAATCAATTTATCCATTTTAACTGGATACTATTTATGTTATTCATCTACTTATTATAACCAAGCTCTTATAATTAACATATCCTTAACATTTTATTTATCCACGTTGAATATAATTACAACGTCACCCCGAGTTTCATTCTCATCTCGGTGAAACGCACCGCGGGTAATGATTTTGTCAGGATATCAGCCAGCTAGTTATCTGTAGGAACATAAACCATTTTAATCACATTTTTCTCAACCTGTTCTCTAGAAAAATGATACTTAATATCAATGTGTTTAGATCGTTTGTGACTTGTAGGATTATTTGCGATGCTTATGCATCCATTATTATCCTCATAAATACAAATAGAATCTGGTATCTCAATGCCAATACTTGTTACTAATGACTTTAACCACAGAGTTTCTTTTACTGCTTCATATAGAGCCATGTACTCTGCTTCAGTGGATGATGTTGCCACTGTATGCTGCCTTTTTGTTTGCCAGCATATTGTGCATTGATCAAATAATTTAAACAAATAACCCGTAGTACTTTTTCTATCTATTGTATTACTACCCCAGTCAGAATCAACAAAGCCACTTAGAATATTTTTGTAATCATTTCGTGTAAATGTTAACTTGAGATTTATAGTGCCCTTTAAATAACGCAAGACCCTTTTTAAGTGTGACCATAATGAATGGTTGTTTTTGCTTGCATATCGACTCAAGATGTTAACAGAAAAACTTAGGTCAGGTTTTTTTTTTTTTTTTTAAGGATTTCAACAAGGGGCACTTGATAATTCACACGAATTTAATGTTTCGTAATCTAGTTTACTTTCAAGGGGTGTAGTGACAGAATTACAGTCGCTCATGTTAAACTTCTCAAGAACTGTTTTTATGTACATTTCCTGATCCAAAGTAACTTTGTTTTCTGACTTGGTTATTTTGATTCCCAGAAAACATTTGATTTCTTTTAAGTCTATCATTTTAAAAGTGTTCATTATGTATGTTTTAAAACTGTTCATAGTATTTATATCTGCGGTTGATATCACAAGATCGTCAACATAAAGTAATACATAAATATTCTTTAAAACATGACCTGCATTAAAAATGTAAATGCACCGGTCCGCTGATGAGTATTGTAAACCCCTTTTTATCAAAGCTTGCTCAAACATTTGGAACCAGCAGCGTGCAGACTGTTTCAATCCATATAATGACTTATTTAATTTGCAAACCATATTGCTTCCAGCCGGGATACCCTCGGGAATTTCCATATAGATTTCCTCTTTCAGTTTCCCATTCAAAAATGCTGTTTTTACATCCATATGGTGGACCAGCAAATTAAATTGATTCGCTAAAGCTAATATTAGTCTAAAACTTGCAATCCTTGCAACAGGTGCAAACGTTTCGTTATAATCAATCAAATATTTCTGACTAAAACCACGAGCTACTAATCTCGCTTTATACTTCAAGGGTTTTCCAAACTCATCATTTTTAACTGTAAATACCCACTTACAATCGATAATATTTCTATTATCTGGCTTTGGTACTAAAGTCCACGTATCATTTTCAATAAGTGAATTGATTTCCTCTTTGATAGCATTTTCCCATAGATGCTTATCATCCCTGGTTTTCATTTCTGTATAGGATTGAGGAATTTGAAATATCAAAGATTCTGCACACAACAAGTAGTTGTCATAAATACTGTCCTCATCATTTTCATTATAAGAAACAGTTGGCATGTTTTGGACCCTATCACTTCGTCTCAAATTATGTGATGTATCATTGTTTTGAAATAAATTTAACTCATTTTCATTGTGATATGAAGACCGGTTTAAGCGCTCCCCTGTTTCATGAACATATTTATTAACAGGTATTTCATCCGTTTGTTTACTCATACAATCTGATTGATCCTTATGAGATCCACACCTCTTTTGAAAAGGGTGTACAGAGTCAAAGTTGTCAACAACAGAGTTATTGCTATTTCTAGCCATAATCCGTTCGGGCTCAAATTGCACTGGCCTATTTGATAAGAATTTAATCTCATCCATTACGACTTCTCTTACAGAGTTGTCAACAACAGAGTTATTGCTATTTCTAGCCATAATCCGTCCGGGCTCAAATTGCACTGGCCTATTTGATAAGAATTTAATCTCATCCATTACGACTTCTCTTACAGAGTTGTCAACAACAGAGTTATTGCTATTTCTAGCCATAATCCGTCCGGGCTCAAATTGCACTGGCCTATTTGATAAGAATTTAATCTCATCCATTACGACTTCTCTTACAGAGTTGTCAACAACAGAGTTATTGCTATTTCTAGCCATAATCCGTCCGGGCTCAAATTGCACTGGCCTATTTGATAAGAATTTAATCTCATCCATTACGACTTCTCTTACAGAGTTGTCAACAACAGAGTTATTGCTATTTCTAGCCATAATCCGTCCGGGCTCAAATTGCACTGGCCTATTTGATAAGAATTTAATCTCATCCATTACGACTTCTCTGACAGAGTTGTCGGCAACAGAGTTATTGCTATTTCTAGCCATAATCCGTCCGGGCTCAAATTGCACTGGCCTATTTGATAAGAAATTAATCTCATCCATTACGACATCTCTGACTCTCACAAACTTTTCATTTACCACATCCCACACCTTATAACCATTTGGTTCATAACCAACGAAAATTCCCTTCAATGATTTCTTGTCAAATTTCGTTTTTTACTTTTATTAACAAAATAAACAGTTGAACCAAAAACTTTTAAATACTTTAGTTGTGGCTTAGTATTATGCCATAACTCATAAGGTGTTTTATCCAACCACAGTTCTTTCGTGGGGCGGATATTTATTAAATAAGTAGCAGTTAACACAGCCTCACCCCAGAACGATTGATTTAATTTAGACCCTTGTACCATTGTACGACTTCGTTCTGTATTGTTCTTATCATACGTTCGGCAATACCATTCAAAGCCGGAGTATGTGGCACTGTTAAGTGGTAGCTAATACCTTTCTGCGCACAGAACTCTTTCATTTCATTAGACACAAATTCCCCTCCATTATCACAATACAAGTTAACAATTCTCAAACAAAAACGTGCTTCACTTTTTGCTACATAATCCCGAAACGTAACAAAAACATCTGATTTACGAGCTAACAAGTAGGTAGCACAATAATGAGTGTATTCATCCACAAATTTTTTTTAAAAAAATATTTTTTTTTTTTTTTGCCATCAACCGACGAAGGAGTTATAGGACCACAAACATCTGTGTGCACTTTAAATAGAGGTCGTTACAAATCTTTTGTTTTCGATTTGTTAAATGGCAGGCATGCTTGTTTACTATAAATACAAGCCTCACACAATTTATCATTTGGCACAATATTATAATATCAATTTTATCAATATCAGAAAATAATTTATTTCTTTTTATTTCCATAAATTTTGATTTGCCTAAATGGCCTAATCTCTGATGCCATAATTCATAATTATTATTTACGACTCTATTTAATGAGCACTCGCTATTTAAAGCATGTTTAGAAAGCAGAAAGTTAATGCCGATTAGATTGTTCAAAGACTCACCCTTTATTACCGGCTTACCATCGTTGTATACAACAACACTACCGTTTTTATCAAAAACGACAGTCATTCCCGCATTCTGCATTTTCTTTACCGATAGCAGGTTTTAGGGAATATCAGCACAGAATAGTACATCCTGTAGTATACCTGGTACGCCCATCTTACTGGTAACGGGGAGATCACCTTTCTTTGTCGCTTATATAAACTTGCCATTTTTCGCTACAGAAATTTTCATTGGTTTTTCAAGCTCAATGAAGTTTAGGGCCAAATCTTCTCGATTTATCAAATGATCTAAGGCTCCAGAATTCAACACAAAAGTAATATTGTTTTTCTCGTCATTGTCTCGATTGCTGTGATGATGCTGTTATAGCTGTTCGGTAGAGTCATGAAAAGGTGGGTCACTTTATCGGATTCCTCTAATTTCGCACCTTTTTCTCAGAAACAGCTGCGTCGCCACACTTTTTCTTTCAAAGATAGAATCAAGCTTCGCTAAAATTTGTTTTGCGGTGTCTTGTTCTGTAGTCAGGCCTAGTAACGAGTCTGACAAACATTCAATAAACGTATTCTTAGCTGATGCATTATTTTTAAGCCACTCAGCACTTCTCTCTGTCGGAAATTCATCGTCGATAACGTTCAGAACTCCAAGTTCACTTAATAGATTGCGAATTCGGAATTTCCACACACTATACTTTTCTCCATCAAATAGTTTGATGTTCCTTTTAGATCTTAAATCCATTTTTAAACACTCGCACTAAAATAACTTTTTATGTATTATTTAGTGTCCAATCACTTTCACTTTATATAATTAATTCCCACTTTGGCTTAGCGCTCTGGGCCCATAACCTTTTAGGGTTAATGGAGGAAAACCAAAGGAAAGACTGTTCTAAGGATTTCAATAATACGTTTATTAATCCTTTTATTTATATATTGGAAGGTGTGTTTACTAATAATATGTGAGACGTGTGATCCCACACGAGGCTAATAGAGGAGTAGAGTCACTATGCGAAAGTAAGGATTTCGGTCAAGTGCTAAGGGCGGGCTCGGATACATAAATAATATTTATCAGTTAGAATGAGACAGACGATAATGTTGAAGTAGGATTGATTTGTTTTTGCTATACTCCAACAACCGCTACCCCGGAACATAAAGGGCTAAGGAAGGAACACGGATGGGTTTTAGTCAGTAAGAGTCTGACACTCCCTTCGCTCCACCCAGAGCGGGAGGAGTCATTGGATGATTTCCCATCCTTAAAAAAAAAAAAAAGGGCGTGTATCAAAAAATAACAAACATTAACCAGAGTGCGAATTTTATTTTAGTACCAACTTGAGAGGGGGGAGCATGTCACAACCAAATGTAGTTCATAAAATTACTCCTATTTTTTAAATTAGACTTATTTTGTTATGAAATAGGATTTCACAAAAATAAAGTTATTTTTATTTACTTTTGTACGCATTTTCTCTTAATCACTTCATTTCTGAATGTTGTGCTACCTAATATAAAAATATAAGTACCTGCCAATAAACATTTAAATGAAGAAGATAATATGTAAGTACCTACCTACCGACACCGATTTACTATTTACTTTACTTATAATATTAGGTATATTTTTATGTGCCAAAAAATCTTTAGGTATTAATTAAAATTATTATTTTGGAATACACTTTAAGCAAATAAAGAAAAGAGGATCCATACAAAAAAAAACCGTTTTTATTGTGACGTATTGCATTTTTGTTCTGTTGCGCCGTCACGTTTGACGTTACTTTAAAATTGGTTTCATCTGAATTATTGAAATGTAATTAAAATCCTTATTAACGAAAACGTTCAGGTGCATTTCCATAACGTAATCATTGTGTTTCCACCATTCATCGTCATCGTTCATTCGTCATTTTCTCGAACGTAACCTCAAAATATTAAGTAGGCAAATAAATACGATTTGCGGCAATCCGTAGAAAAAATAGTTAGCAATATAGGAAGGGCATTAAATTCTCCTCCAAATACACTAGGTGTGGTTGTGACAACGGACTTTTTTCGTTTGGTACAGGCCCTATATTTGACGGCATTCTCCTTTATATAGACGCGATAGAGAGAGGAAAATATTAAAGTGGATATAGTTAATTATAAAAAGGGATAATTATTTTGAGATATTTATATTGTAGTTTAACGTTTCCTATTCCAAATTATTATATTTTTGTGGAAAGTTGATACGTACTAATTTAATACAGCAATACCAATAATACATTTACTAAATCAAACAAGTTATGAGTACTAAAATTACTTCTTGGCAATAATAAAATAAGAATTCACACGTTCTGGCTGACGTCATCACGTCAACGCCAGCTGTCGCTGAAAACCAGCGCTGGGGCTCTGTCTCGTATAGGGTCTTAGCATTATGCTGAGCGACGGCCGTTTTGCGTGGATGTGACGCATGTTTTCTCCGAAATTGTTTTTTTTTTTTGTGTTTTTTCTTTTGATGCGTCATGTTTGCCGCAAATAAACGTATTTTCTTTCTTTTACAAAGAGCTCACGCTGAATCGTCTTCATAGACAAGTGAACTTAGTGAACATGGCACGCTCCTAGTGTGAATTTCACACATCATTATACTAATACGAATACGTCTAAAATGCGATTCGTGCGTCCTTATTGATTAGAACGCATGCATTGTGCGATCGAGTCATGAGCCGAGCCGTGCTATGCGATTATCGCATTTATGATGAGCATGCGGAACTTTGACCCAATGTACAAGTACAGACTAAGCCATTACCACCATTTTGCTAAAAGTTCGTAAACTCCTGAATCCATAATGAGGTGCCAGTGGTCAAACTAATCGCAAATTACGATTTATCATTATGTACGTGAATACCATTTTTTTTGTGTCCCACTGCTGGGCAAGGGCATCCCCCTTTTCCTTCCAAACCCCCTGTCTTGTGTGATCTCTGGCCATGTTGACCCTGCAAACCTTATCTCACACCACATTCGCCGTGGTCTACCTCGACGGCGATGACCTCCTTCAGGCGTCTACTTTACCAGATACGAACAATTTTTCCAATAGTGTTCGTGGCACGCTAGGGGGCGTTGTTGATATTGTCACAAAAATTATACGAAAAAAAATGGCGGTGTTAGGTACAGACGCCAGTACATCAAGCTACTATAATCTGTCAAATTTCTTTGATAGATTTTCAACTTTATCGCTTAAGCACAAGGTTCAAAGTTGATTGGGAAAATCTGACAGTTTCGGGTAGGTTGATGTGCTGGCGTCTGTACAATTTTGGCCACTACTACTACTACACAACTAATGGTTCAGACTTAAAACAATAGTTTAATGACTAATGTTTCAGATTTACCGCAAACCCCCGAATCTGTGAAAAATAGATCAGTAATGTTGGCAAATGCCATCAAAGAGAAGAAAGCTGATTCTGAAAAGGATTACAAGAGAAGGGTTAGTTGCTTAGCTGCTTATGTATCTCTTACTAGGCAAGATAAATATTGTTTTTTTAATAAACATTATATAACTACTTCCTACATCTACTTTACTTTAAAACTATGTATAGTCGACCTCAGAATTGCTTTAGCACCCTAAGGTTGACTGTCACTTGCACGTCGTAAAACGTCCGGTTTTTTTATCGCCCGTTATAGGTACTCTGCACACTTGGCGAATGAGAGGTAAACCGAAAAATGTGTAACATTTTGACCTTCACGAAACTTCTGCTATAGTATGTTTTTTTTTGTTACCGTGAAACCTGCTTACTTTGCCACTTTTTCATGTGTCAATAAGATTAATTCGCTTTAAAAAAATATACATATATAATAATATATAATATACTAGCGGCCCGCCCCAGCTTCGCACGAGTGCATTTTTTGTTTCGAACATTTTTTTTTCTCTCCTTAAGATCCATCCTCGTACTTCAAGGAATATTATAAAAAAAGAATTAGGGAAATCGGTCCAGCCGTTCTCGAGCGCTTAGCAACACATTTAGCGATTCATTTTTATATATAAGATATAGATGAAAACATAATGAGTAACCTACTCCTAGACGTAGTAAATTTCATGGAAATTAATATTATCTCTCAAACATCGTTAATTTATTTCATTGTACAGACGCCAGCACATCAAACTACCCGAAACTGTCAAATTTTCCCAATCAACATTGAACCTTATGCTTTAGGGATAAAGTTGAAAATCTATTAAAGAAATTTGACAGATTGTAGTAGCTTGATGTGCTGGCGTCTGTACTTATCTGTTAAGTATTGCTTTTTTTATGAAACCAGTTAGATAGTTTCAACCTTAGTAAAGTATCAATGTACTTGTTTATGTCAAAATGGCAAAGCAATGACGAGGTCGACTGTAATTAAATAAATAAATAGTTTTTAAATTGTGTATTTACTAGCTATTTTTAACTAAATATAAGGTTCTTTATTTCATCATCTGTGCAGGAAGAAGAACAAAAAAAAGCGAATGAAAAAACCTTGAAGGATAGTATGAAAAAACTACAAATCAAATATGAGGCGGATATGAAAAAAAAAATGGTACTGATAGAGTCACAGGTTGGTAGAAATTACAAATTAATTACGAGAGATTTTATACCTTATTTTGATTATTTTTGAGGTGAATTTGGCTTGCACGTTCGTGATTTGTAGGTATTCGTGTAAACACTGGCTGTGTACAATCATTTACTCAGTTTACAACTTGTACGAGTACAAGTGTGTTTAATGATTTTGAAGCTGCATATCCCCATTAAAAAAAGTCGGCGAACCCGAGCACCTACTGACCTATTTTGTTTGAAATCTAAAGTGTACCGTGATTGTTAACTTGTTATCATGTTACTCGTAAGAGTTAGGTGGTTTAAAACTTATACAGGATATGACTTATACTTTTACTATGGGACGAACTGTGAAAAAGAAACAGCTGTTCTCTACATTTCTTAATTCAGGTGGGTCCCCTACTAAAAGTTATTTCATGAGTACGGAAAGAGTGTTCTCCCTTGAAGTATGACCCTGTATAGTGATAAGATTTTTTAATATTCTTCTAACTCAGGTAATGGAAAAATTCAATAAAATGGTTGCCGAGAAAGTCGCAGCTGAAAAGAAGATATTTGCTTTAGCACTTGAAGAAATGTCTCTGAAGCTCAAAGTAGTCGAAGCTAAACTCAACGGTATTTATTGTCATATTGCTGCTTTCATAAGTAACAAAAAATAACAGTCACGGAAATTATTATTTGAATAAGCCCACGTACGCACGGCGGCGCGGCGGCGGCGGACGTATAAATATCGACGCGGGATTTTATCGCTTACTGGATTTTCGGCCCTCTGTGTTGAGCCGAGCATTGATAATCTAACAGAGCGCATCCCTGCGCGTAAAAACACACTGTTGGATTTTCAACTCTCGGCGGCGCTAAGCAGTGTGTTGAAAATCCGCGAAAAAATTGCGCCCCGGGTAAAACGCGCCTGTGCGAACCTGGGCTAAAGTGACACCCTACGTCGGATTACCCGTCGTCGCCGTACTGTCATTATTTGCCAGTTGTGAATTGAATATGCAGACAATTTTTGTTGGTAGTCGCTTAACAATTAATCTCCCTGACCTCCCTCCAGTTTTAGGTATGCTTTTATAAACCCCGTATTGGTAGTAAACAACAACACTGTTTTAGCAACATACAACAACGCCATATTATAGTGTCCCAAGATAAGCAACTTAATGCTTGTGTTATGGTAACGAGATGGCTGATAAACTACTTATATACATTTTTTTTTTTTGTAAATACATTCATATTATAGATAAAACACCCAAACCCGGAACAAATACTTGTAGGTCGTACAAATATTTGTTCCGTGCGGGAATCGAACCCGCGACATGCTGCGCAGCAGTCAATCGCTCAACCACTGCGCCATCTATGTCGACACACATGTCACTTATAAGTGTTGCGGGAACCATGTAATTTATTGAATAATAAAGCTTGGCTTAGCTTAGTTAGGGGTTCAAGGAACAAGGTTTTTTTTATAAACTTACAAACACACACACAAATACTTCATTCATCATACATCTCCAAAGCACATGTTGCTGCGCTCTAGTGGATCGTGGAAATACACAGTGCAAGATTCAAGATACCGCACTTTGACTTTACTAAGAGTAAAATAATTTAAGTGTCGCATTCGAATATGAACATAATTCGTATAATTGTAATGTTCATGTTTGTATGAAACGCTCACTTTTCTTAGCATTTATATTAGAACATATTTGTACATTTTATTAAAACAAGTACAGACGCCAGCACATCAAGCTACCCGAAACTGTCAAATTTTCCCAATCAACATTGAACCTTATGCTTTAGCGATAAAGTTGAAAATCTATTAAATAAATTTTATAGATTGTAGTAGCTTGATGTGCTGGCATCTGTACATATGTGTTATTAATGTAACATTAATTTACATGCTCTAAACAGGCAACATTATGGACTGTATAAAAACCACCAACCTTTACAACTGCTGTGGTAAATTAGTAACACCTGTATTTTCAGCAAATAAATTATTCTTATTCAAAGTCGTGCGAACGTTCTGTTAATCTTATCCATAGGTTCGTGGCTTACCTTCACAGCCCAGCTACCCCACACACCTCTGCTGGAAAGGCAGCCTTAACGCGAAAACGTCAGAGTAGTCCACAACATTCAAATTTTTCTTATTTTTTTTTTTGCAGTTTGCATGTCAGTATCATGTTATATTGGTCAAAATATGATTCGCGGCCTGGACAAATATGTATTTACAGTATTTTTATTATTAAAATCATCAATACATACCTATAACTCTCTCTGAATGACTATTTCATGAAATCATGATATTTTAGGCCAATTCTGACTTAGAGGGTAGTATTAAATGATTCTAATGATCATAATTATTTAAATACATTACCTATTATTGGTTACGGTTGCGAATCACACTTTGATCAACATACAACCCGACACTGACCTGCAAATTGCAAAAAAATTAAATTCGCGGGTTGCCTTTGCGCATCCCCCTTGATATAAAAAATGTTGAATGATTACTACTCGTCCAGTTCGTCTCAAGGCGGAACGTGAGACTCGTCGTTCGCAAGAGCTGTGGGCGGCCGGGGCGTCGCTCCTCGCAGCCACCAAGAAAGGAGACCCCTTTGTCAGGGTGGACAAAGAACTGAATGCTATTGAGAAAGCATCGGGTATTCAGTTTAAATTTTATTCTTAGCTCATGTTAAGCTTTAGTATTGCAGAATATCACTGTGAGCCTTGTCTCCTTGACGTAGTCGTTAGTTAGATTATGTATCCCGGGTCGAACTAAAACAAATATTTTTACCCGTTTTACCGGCACTACGACACTTAAATTAACGCCTAAATATTTTTCAATGACGGAGAATCCTAAGACAACATGTCTGAATTCACCTCGACAAAAAAATATATGTGAGGAAATGTAATTGATTTAGGGCTGATTTTTCAATCGACACATATGTTTAATCGTGGAATAAAATTGACGCCTGACAGATTTTATAGGGAAGAACTGTCAAAAATTCAAAATTATTCCTCGGATAAAATTATCTGGCGTTGGAAACATCAGCCCTTAAAAAAGGAAATATTTAACTTATCCTCTCAGAACTTATTGACCTGCTAATGGGTCTAATGACGGACAATCAATCTTACTTCCTCACATATATTTTTCTCCAATTGAATTCAGACACGCTTTCTTATAATTAAACTACTCCCCGAGTGCATAAAAGATAGATATAGTTCATAAAGCTACAATGATTTTTTTACAGAATTATTAATTTTCCTTTTTCTAAGTTATTGAATTCAACTACCTATGGGTTCTCATTGAATGTTTTTATTTTATAGGCGACGACGACAAGCTAGTATTGACTGTCTTGAAGTCAATCCCTAAATCTGTCCGCGATAAAGGGATTGTTCCAGAAAGCGTGCTGCGAGACAGTTTCCGCGTAGTAAGTATTATATTTTACTGAAGCGATACATGAACAAGACGAATGAATTAATGAAAACATTTATTTGTTAAACATTTACAAACGTCTTCAGTAACGAAAAATAGAAAAAAAAAAAAAAAGTTCGTCTTGCTTACAGATCACATCACAATGTGTTGCTCTGTGATAAGTGTAATGAATGTGACAGATAGTTTCAATTTAGTAGGTGTATTTGGCAAAAGTGGTAAAGCTATTAAGAGGTCGACTTGACTTAAATAAGTCGGGAAAATTTACCTAATTATTTATTTATGTTCCGTTTCTGATATAAAAACATGCACGTAGAAATTTGTGCTCGTCTATACGTATTTTTTTTAAACATTATTTTTAAAGACGTCGTGGAACAAAGCAATTATATAGTATTATTTTATTTTATACGTGTACTTAGATGGAGAAGACTGCGCGAAGCGTCGCATTGGTCGAACAGGACGGCGCCCCGATGCCAGTCTACATGCTCTCCTGGCTGCAGGGATTGCTGCTCTTTATGAGGGTAGGCGTTTATTTATTTAGGTTCTCCAACACAACATTATATGGCTTGTTCCAAAAGTATCTGATAAAAAAAGTAAATAAATGGATCCGAAAACTTACCGGTGAATGCTGATTTTTAGTGCCACTTACAAATTGAGCGCTTTGATTGTATTATTTGAATACTTAAACCAAAAATTCTAAATTAAAATCAATATGTTTTTCATTAATTGATAATTATTGAAGTGACATAATATATAGTTGTAAATGTACAGTCAACAAAAGGGATAAGTATACAGGATCGTCGGATATAGTTGAAGTTTAATAAGAAACCGATGGATGTAGACGACTGAAACTTAATTTGATAAATGAGCTGTTTGTTTTCTATTAATAAAATTTTAATTTTATTCGAGAACATCCATCGGTTTCTTACTAAACTTCAACTATATCCGACGATCCTGCATACTTATCCCTTTTGTTGACTGTACCTACTCCTTCACTTATAAATAAGAGACCACAGCATGCACTATAAAGTTATCAACTACGCTAACGTAATTTAACTTTTTCATTTTGTTAGCTTATTTTTTAACTCCGAGGACGGTGCTTAATGTAGGCCCACTATGGAGAGGAGAATGGGCGTTCTTATATAAACTCCGTCCCCAGTCTTGTATCAACTTGAAGGGCGGTGTAGGTACATGACAAATGTCAAATACTTTTGTTAAAACTGTGGTGCAACATAAATTGAAAATGGTTTTCTTCAAAAAGGTGTTAAGACATTGCCCTGTGACAAAAAATCTTCTATATTAAAATTTAATAATAAGAAAACTGATGTTCTAAGATGAAGCTCTCATCGGCTGTAGCCAATGTTTGACAAAAATTCGCACGTTTAAAACCCGGCCAATGCTCAATTTACTCCACAAGTATGTGGCAAAACTGTATAAAGTCGTTTTCTTTTTCTATCCAGATGTCGGGAATTCCTCAAAGAGAGTTTGAAAAACCGCCCCTGCAGCCCCCTACACATTTAGATACTTTTGATTTGCTGCAAAGAGCTAGGTGAGTGTTTTATACAGGCTCATTTGTTTTAACAAATGCGAAAAAAAACTTGTGTTACAGGTACACACGACACATTTTGTTGAGTTATATGAACATAAATGTATGAAACAGTCGATTTATTCTCCTTTTGCCAGAAAAACAGAATAATAATGTTTTCAAGCCTATTTTTCTCCGGCTGCGGCAGAATGTAAAAGGAGGTTAATAATAATAATACCAGCCTATTATGTCGTCCCACTGCTGGGCAAAGGCCTCTTCTTATACAGTGGAGGCACAAGCATTGATCACCACGCTTGCTCAAGACGGGTTGGCGAAAAGAAGAGTAATATTTTGTAATTTTTTACAGATTTTGGGTAGAACGTGGTAACTTAGCGGTAGCGGTGCGCTATGTGGACTCGTTGAAAGGTGCGTCGCGCGCTGCCGCCTCCAAATGGTTCGAAGCGGCGCGCGCCCACCTTGAGGTGAGGCAGGCGGCAGAGGCAATACTCGCACATGCCGCCGCTATGGGGCTGCGGTATATTTGAATGAGGTAAACGAATGCGTTAATGGCCACCTTGTCAAACTTTAGCGGCGATGCGGGGCTCGAAATTCTAACTTCCCAGCCCTGCTCGCTTTTGCTACCAATGTGACAGTTAGATAGTTTTAATCTTAAAAGTCAAATTAACGACCGAACCGACCGTCGATCATCGGCAAACGTGTACCAAAACTACCTTAGAGGCTTATTACATTTGTTAAGTAGTGAGTTTGGTTTGAAAAATGTCATAATTATGTAGACTTTATGGGATTTATTTATAAATCAAATCAAATCAAAAGTCATTTATTCAAACTAGGCTGAGAATCAGCACTTTTCGAACGTCAAAATTACATAAGACAGTCCCCCAAAAACGTCCGCCCTTCACCACTTCCTAGTGCTTTCGCTGGGGAGAAGAAGTGGCGCAACAAACTCCCCAGCAGCACAGCATATAAACAATGATTAAACTTAAATGACGTTCAAACTTCAAAAATGTATGGTTAAACAGTCGCTAATCACTACTTAACTTTATGCAACGTTTATGAATAAAGGGGTAAGTGTCTGTTGGGATGGGCGAGATGCGCAGGCAGGGTGCACCTGCACTTGACTTGGCGGCAAGAATAGAACGTGTTTAAATTTTTTCTTACAACTGTACTCGCTACTTAACAAAATGTAAGTCAGCCTTTAAACTGTAGAGTTTTGGTCAAAAGTGGTAAACAAATTACGAGGTCGATTAAGCAGTAAAACAACACACCGTAATATATTGTTCATCTTCTTTCAGTTAAGCAGTTGTTAAAGAGTTGTGGATGTTATGTCAAGTAGAAAATTAAAGTGATTTTGCAGATATTTTACTATATTAAGCTTTTAAAATTGTTTTGGTACCACCTATATTAAAAATATTGTAAATAGTAGTTTTTTTTTTTTTTTTTGTGCCGAGAATCCCACTCCAAACCCCTACATTTTTCTAAATATGACTGATGTATCGTGTCGGTTAGTTTTATTTATTAAACAGGGACAAACCAGCTAGCAAGTCCAGGTCATCTCGCCACCTCTTTCCGGGCCGGCCTTGGCGGCGCCTTTCCTCTTCAGGCACTCATTGTGTTGCCCAGCGGCGGTCGTGGTGCATGCGGCTGATGTGACCCACCGAATCCCAGTTTAGAGAAGGCCTGTTTACCCAGCACAGTATAGGCTAAGTAACAGTACAGGGACCGTCAAATCATAAGTTTCTTAAGATGCCTCTTCCAAATGTTATACAATTTTTTTCCCTAAATGTACCTTACCAAGTATATTTTAGGGACGTTGGGCTTTAACTCGTTGGAGGTAAGAAGAGGCTTGATCAGCTCACCGTAGTCTGTAAGACCTTAAGGGGGCGTACGACTGCCCAGGGCTCCATGGCCTTTTCTTCCGACTATTGGGCTCGACAAATACATCGGACGCCGTCTGAGCCGCCGCCGGCACAATCTGTTTGCGCAACTGCCATCTAAAACTGTAGCCAGAGCCGAATCCCCAGTCTGACGTACTCTAAAGGTGCTAAATGCCCTTCTGATTGCCAACCCTGAATGTGATGTTTGCGGATGAATAGAGTAAAATTATGCGTATATGGCTGGTGGTCTGTGAGAGAAAGTGCGCAAGGGCGTCCACTGCGCCATGTTACTTTTAAATTAAACTATATTTAACATATTTATTATCAACGTAATAATTGTCTCTAATAATTGGTTCGTTTTAATTAACTATAAATAAATAAATAAATCATATTTTTTGTTGAGAGTTTGTGATGCTTACAGATTTGTTGTCAACCACTTTTCTATCCTTTTATCGTCATCTCATACATGACAATAAACAAACCGAACATAATTAAAATATCATCATCATCATTATAATAAACATTAAAACCATATACAGGTTGAAATTGAATACATGCGACAAATCGAAATGGGAGATTGTACTCATCATTATGAACAACTTTTACTATGGGAACAAACCTGAAATCACAAAAAAAGAAACAGCTGGTCCCTACATTTTGACGAGTTATGCGAACATAAATGTAGGAAACAGCTGATTTTTTTTTCGCGATTTCTGGTTTGGTCCCATAGTAAAAGTTGTTCATAATGATGAGTACAATCTCCCATTTCGATTTGTCGCATGTTTTCAATTTCACCCTGTATATAACCAGCAAAATGTGGGTGAATGTACTATAGGTAGGTACACCTCTGCTCAATCCTTCAGGGAAACAAGGCGTGATAATATAGTGTTTTAATAATAATTAACGTCTAATAATATCGACATCGTCTGCCTAGCTTTTTCCCAACTATGTCGTTCGCTAAACATCTCAGCCAAAAAATAATAATGACTCCCATGAAATAAGCCCTCTTGAGCAACTCACCAGATTCTCAACTAACCACATTCGCAACTCACCACAAAAAAAAAAAAACGAATGGCGCAAAGAATGTCAAAAGTTATTATGTTGACTAAGCGTCGTATTATATTTGTTAAAATTATAGAATAATTTATTCGACTCTAATCACCTCGAGTATTCAGGTTTAATGTAACAAGGTTAGCCTTGACAAACTTTGACTTAACATACACTGCCGTGCAATTAAAATCCTAAGCTGCTTAATTAATTTAAAAAATACTACACTCTTATAGATGCTAAACACAAATAATTCAAATTCATACCTTGTTACAATAACATAAGAGTTACATGTCACGCGCTCGTATCTATGTTAAGATCATTATAATTGCAATAACAAATTCAAAGTTAATTGTGATAAACAATAGTTAGACGTCACGGCAGACATCATTAAATTGTTTGCTTTTACACATAATTATACATAATTATTAATTATATAAATTTTTATACATAATTATTATCCGTAAAATAGGTTGGTATTGTCAACCTCATAATTGCCTTGCCACGGTTAGGTTGAATGTCACTTCTATTTTTGCTCACTCGAATTTCTCTAACTGTAGGTAAAGTCAGGGATATTGAAAAAAAAAAAACAAAACCTAATGGACTATAGGCTCAACAATTAATTTCCCTGAGTGTACCTACTTATTATATGTAACAAATTAAATGATACCAATCTATTATCTTAACTAAACCATTAGACCAGACCTTTTCCGCAATCTTGCACATTTTGCGATATAAATCAGTCGACCTCCAATTGTCTAAAGGAGCCGGAAAGAAATTCTTCCGAATTCTCATCCAGCGGCCTTAAGCTCTCGTTTGACACCATTTTGGAGCACTCCAACAAGTATTCTGTTACTTTGGGATTTCTATAGAAATTTTCTGTGATATCTGTAACAAGAATTATGAATAGATTACAGCTTGTCGGGTTATTTTTCTGTCAAGCTTCTGAGAGGTATTATAGCAGCGCTTTGTGGCTGTGGGAATGGGACGGTAGGCTATACACCGTGTTCTGGACGATATACATAAACTTCGACCAGATGTTCAGAGACCATGGCAATAAGCATTTTTCATTATGGACACATTAATGAATTCTTATTTTTTGTTAATTTTCATACAAACTATATACATTGACATAAATCACCCGATATGCATGCCTCTTTACCCAAATTGGCAACGACGTATTTTCATTCATAAGATTTGGTGGGCTGAAACTTGTCAAAACTAAGTTGAAATTACAAATATGACTGTAAGGAAGCCTTTTTAAGTACTATACTTCCTTTGTTAGATTTAATTTGTAAAAGCTATACGTAGAAGCGTTGGACAAAGTTTATGCATAACAATACAATATTTGTTACGGTCGCGAATCATATTTGAATCAACTTTATACTGACCAGCAAATTGCAAAAAATTGAATTTTGCGGGCTACCCTGGCGCTTTCACCTTATTATCCTTTAAGTTCGGTTGGGTGCCATCCTGACTTCCTGGGGGAGCGCATTCCACAGAGAGAAATACTGAACGTAGAAAGAAGAGTGAGTAAAGTGTGCATAGTCTGTGCGTCTGTTCATGCATATTATGTGGAACCATTTATATTCACCTAATGCCTTTTATGTACAGACGCCAGCACATCAACCTACCCGAAACTGTCAAATTTTCCCAATCAACTTTGAACCTTATGCTTTAGCGATAAAGTTGAAAATCTATCAAAGAAATTTGACAGATTGTAGTAGCTTGATGTGCTGGCGTCTGTACCATATTATGACTATAACTTACCGATTAGTTTATCCGAACTCAACTCGTTGCCACCGTAGTCTTCAGGAAGACATTCTTTGGGCACGTACTTGTACAAATCTTGCAAATTGTCGTGAACGACGACTCTGTCCATGATGACAGAGGTGATGAACTGCTTAAAGAAATCAATAACCAGCTGAACGGTATTCGTGTTAGCTTTCAAGTTAATAACGTGGATGCCGTATATCCTCCAGTTAAGAGATTTCTGGAACATAAAATATTATTTTGGGATGATTAAAGCCTTTAATATAGGTATCTATATGTCGCAGCCAACTGGTTAAATTAGCCGTATAGTTAACCGCCCGGCCTTTGGAAGTAGGTAGTGCTCGCCTGCTTCGCTCTCTCGGCTCGCACGCGGTTGTCCACAGTTTACACAGTTATAACCTTTTTCTTTTGTTTCCGGGGTGGAAAATCATCATGGATCTGGCGGGGTCTGTCAGTCTCTTACTGGCTAAAAACCACCCGGTGTTCCATCTCACACCTACGCCGAGGGTCGCGGGAACGTACGATCCTTCCGCAACCCCCGACTGACACAGCTAACCTAACCCATATGTTCGGGGTGCCCTGGCTTAGTTACTGCGACCAATTCGGCTCGCGTGTGATTGGTTACAATTCCAACCTAAACTATAATTGAAAATATCATTCAGGCCGTTAGTTGAACGGCCGCCGTTTAGTTAAAAGACTAGGCGGTTAACTAAACGGCTAATTACACCAGTTGGCTGTAACACACGACACGATGCAAGTTCCTTGTTTTTTTTTTTTTTTTTTGTGAATAGCCGAAGATAACTTTAGTTTAAGCTTTATCCTTCGAACTCTAACATATTATTTTACGTGATAGGTGATGTTAAAAATAATATGTAAAAAAAAATACCGTAAAAATCGCCATAATTTTCATGAAAACCAAAGGATTTTGAGTGAGGATCTGTGTCCACCCCACATGTTCCATGTCGACAATCCATATGTCGCCCGCCATGTAGTCGTAGATCATTCGCAAATCTAGAAGCTGAAATACATCACATGAAATACATATAGGTAAGTAATATTCGAAATCAAAAGTGCCTTACTACTTTTCACAAATACTCTCAGTTAAACTTCAATTGTTGAAGTTGAAACGATCTAACTTGCACAAAGACATCTAACTTTTCAAATTGACCATGTCGTTTTATGACGTGCAGTGCAAGTGCAAGTGACATTCATACTTGGGGTGTGTAAAGCAATTACGAGGTCGACTATACCTATGTACAGACGCCAACACATCAACCTACCCGAAACTGTCAAATTTTCCCAATCAACTTTGAACCTTATGCTTTAGTGTTATAGTTGAAAATCTATCAAAGAAATTTGACAGATTGTAGTAGCTTGGATGTGCTGGCGTCTGTACATAATATAAAAAGGTTTTCTTCGCGATTTATGCCACGTATTTGTAGGTATTATAAATTCTCGTTACGAGCGTAAGTAATTATCATGTCCATCGTTCAACAAGTCATGCTGTTGATGTAAAGCTCTGGCCAAACAGGCGAATCCCGCGTAGGATGCGGGACGAAATTTGCTCTCGTCGATTGTGTCAACTAACCTATAATATGGAGGTGTTCAAACTACCGCATATCGTCGAGTGGCTTCCTAATCATTGAAACAATCACCGCAGCGGTCGAGTCCCGAGTCCCGCGCGCTTTTACCCTTAGTTGGAACAAGTATTTAAAAGTCCCGAAGTCGCGTTACCTAGGTATAGCGCAAATTATCTTACCAAAAACACTCGTCTAAAAAATTCTTCAATAACAAACTTTCTAGTTGTGTTTTCTCCAAATTTCACAATGTAAACTCTTCGATTTTCTTGTAATTTTGGCATCGCAATAACAGTACTGAAATATAAAAAAAAAACTTGTAGGAGAAAAGAACAGAAATCAGGTACCTACCATATACTTACATAGATAGGTACTAAAACAAGGAACTGAGGAGATAGACAATTTTCAATTCAACTAGCACATCGCAAGCAAAAATCATAGACAGCGTAGGTAACTCAAAAATCAGTGGTGAGAGCCGATGAACGTGTTATCTATCATCACCAATATTCATTTCAGCCGAAAGACGTCCACTTCTGGACATAGGCCTCCCCCAAGCACCTCCACTTCGACCGGTTTAGTGCTTCTCGCATCCAACGAGTTCCTGCGGCCTTCACAAGGTCGTCGGCCCACCTTGTGGGAGGCCTTCCAACGCTACGTCTTCGCGGGCGCCACTTCAGAACCTTTCGGCCCCATTGGCCATCGGCGTTATCTATACGTATACGTATATTTCGAGGCCTGGGAACGATTCCAATGCCGAAATTTTTTTTTTTTTTGTTTTGTTTGTCTAAATGTATGTTCCAGCATCACGCAAAAACTACCGCATACATTTTGCATAAATATTCCCGTATATATGAGGAACAGGGTGTAAAGTTCACTCATACTGTATAGAAAAGGGAGGATCCTCCCTCTATCTGGCGGGCAACTGCCCTATGATTTGGCCGTTGTATATATGCTAGTTGCGCGGTTAACTCTGCTTGTCAGATGCAGGATTTTGCGTGACATCAGTATGACAGGTTGTTCGCACATGTGGCGTTGTAGATCCCGCTACAGGGGTATGTATAAGTTTAATCAGTCTATAAATTAACAAGCTATTTGTTGTGGGATATGAGCAATATTGCAATTTCTTCGTATTCTTCTATAATTTAGGTACCGCAAATTGTAAAAATACGAGCCAAAAGGTTAGAATATTGCAGATATTTTAGGTATATAAATTTATAATAATATAAATTTTTTGCACTCATTAATGTTCGCAAACGGTCTGTAAGCTGAAAAACTAGCTGTTGGCGCCTAGTCGGTGAGCTACCTACCAACTAGTAGCGGCAAGTAAACAACAAGCTGTCATTTCATCGTCTTGCTGACGATGACGGTGCGTTGGCGGCAAGCAGGGGAATTTTTCGAGGCGGTGACGTGCGTTTACAGCGCTGGAGCGTTGCAGTTATAATGAGTACCTAATGAACTGATCAGCTTGCGCTCCCCCTAAGACCCTGTGCCGGGGAACCACGCACACCTTGCACCCCCGGGTAAAGACGGCCCTGAGTACCATGAGTCGGGGGGCCTGGGAGATACTTGTAACATTCGCCGCACCCCCGCCTAACGCTTTTTGGGCTAGATTCACAGACCGCACTTTCACTTAGCTTTGGTTAGTAACTAAGCTCATATGAATACCTATGAACTTCACACGAACATGAACATTAAATGATAAGAATAAGATTGAAATTAGTAGGAAGCGCTTACTTTACCTACTTGTACACACGGCTACACATCAAGCTATAGGTACATAATTAGTATAAGCAGATTTTAGAGAAAGCCTATACAATGCGAGGTCAGCTAAAACTGGAAATGTAGATAGCTTGATGTGTAGCCGTGTGTACTTCCATACTTACTACAGATCCCATACTTTATCAGAAGTGCATAGCATTTGTTTTCGGTTTTGTAAAAATTCGGGCAACAGGAATCGGTATTTATAGAAGTTATCTATCTTCTCTTTTGCTCGCTCTATGGATCCTTTTGCTACTATTATCATCATCTCCACAATAGCCCTGCCTGGTGAAGAAAAGGAATCATTCAGCACACATCTTATAACCGATAACTTCAACTGAAATGCTGCAGTTGAAGTTATCGTTAGTACCTACATAGACACTACACATACGAAACATAGACTTGAAAAGATTATTAGCTACAAACAATTTCGAATAAACAGCCAGACTATCGTTGACATGTAAGACATTCGTATCTTTTCTATCTATATTAAAAAAATAAGGGAAGTGTCATCAGCGCATAAAATTATATCTGAAAAGTTAGCCATCATGTGTAAGGTAAGGAAGGTCATTAATATTATATACTAGAAATAGGAATGGGCCAAGAATTGATCCTTGCGGCACGCCCATCTTAACTAGAGATCCCGAAGACGTCTCCTCTTACCTTTTTAGGGTTCCGTAGTCAACAAGGAACCCTTATAGTTTCACCATGTCCGTATGTCCGGGTAGGTAGCCGGCACCGGCACCGGCTACCCGGTTGCCGCGACGTATGAAAAGGCACTAAAAGTGATTCCGATATGACGTTATCCTATTTACAGCATAGGTAGACAATTTCGTTTCATTTCAATATGGGAACAACATGAAAAATATAAAAAAAAATCTGTTGTTTCCTACATTTTGTCAAGTTATGCGAACGGTAGACCGGGGATAATAGGTAGGTAGTAGGTACAATTTTCGAAGCATCGGTTGATTATATTTTAACTGTCGCTTTTTGTTTTAAATATTATTATTTTACAGCCTTTGTTTATTATCTACCGTAGAAAATATCTAAAGTTGGCCTAGATTGAAAAAAACTTGGTCAAAATTAAGTTTGAATGAAATGATGGCTAGTGCTACAAATGACCCTCTTTAAGGGTTAATTGTGCCGAAACTGCATAGGTTAATAAAACGCGAATAAAGCTATAATTTGAAGTCTTATGGGTTTATAATCATTCTTAAAAAATACGAACAAAAGAATCGTGAGATCGGTGTTTTA
Source organism: Gortyna flavago (assembly GCA_963669345.1). NCBI lineage: Eukaryota > Metazoa > Arthropoda > Insecta > Lepidoptera > Noctuidae > Gortyna > Gortyna flavago. The sequence goes on from OY770148.1 coordinate 6,566,103, forward strand.
AATCAACACAAATGTAAAGTAATAACATTAACATAACACTTTTCATTTCGAACAAAAATAAAATAAGTTTAATCAACTTTGGTTCACACGTTGCTTAACACCATGCCTTACAATCTTACTCGTAGAAACCCTGCAACAGCATTGTGATAACCCAACTTATTACAGATGACATGTACAAAAGATATATTTCCAGCTGGTTATTAGCTTTACAATTTCGTAGTATAATAATCTGTTAGTTTAGTATTGTAAAATCAGAGGCGCTAGTGTGGCGTATAATATAGGAAAATAAAAAATATTCAAAATATAATACTACACTAAGGTTTACAATGTTCTCCCTAAATAAATGGTATAATATTAGTAGTACTGTTAAGAATGTGTTGCCATAATTAATTCATTATTTGCTACATAGAAGTTTGATTAGTTCTATTATTGGAGATAAGCAAAGAGTGTTTATTGTAAATATAGGGTTCGTTAGAATAAATTAAATATAAACATACGTGTCCATGATGTTAAGTCATTTTTGCTGAAAAAAATTTTGAAATAAAAAGATCTTACATACACACATCAACACGGTCTAGGGATATTTCATACTCAATTAAATAACTCGAAAAGTACTGGCCGCATTGGAATCTTTTATACACCGATTTGTTTGTAATTTATCTCAGACTAATTCCAAATTTAAATTTTTGAAAATTCTTTTGTTTCGGTGGCATAAAAATGTCTTGATGTATAGGAGAGGGAATTTTCATTTGTGCGAAATTTAGAAAACAATACGAATTACGTTTAGTTACAGTTTTTTTTTCATTTTTAAACGAAAGATAAAGTTAAAATTGAGGTATTGTAGCCATGCAACGCCGACATTTGACGAGGGCGGAGATGTTACGAGCTGTGGGAATGCTGGAAGCTGGATCTGTTCAGCGTAATGTTGCTGAGGCCATAGGGACCCATCAAAATGTAATTTCAAGATTGTGGACACGCTATCGTGCCACAGGTGAAGTAGCGGAGAGGCACCGGGGGCCAAGTCGCATCACTACCCCCAGACAAGACCGATTTTTGCAAATTACTGCGCGAGCACAACCAAATGCAACGGCGACTCAATTGGTCCAAAGGCTGCGAGTGGAACACCAAGTGCTTGTGAGTGACCAAACTGTAGGCGACTGCATGAAAGCAATCTACGCTCTCGTAGACCACTCCGGGTCCCATCTTTACGGAGAGGCAATCGTGGACGACGATTAGAATGGGTTCGGAACCACGTGGACTGGGGCCGTGAGCAATGGTCCAATGTGCTGTTCACGGATGAATCCAGGTTCGGCTTCCATCCAGATTCACGAAGGACGCGTGTTTGGCGAGTTCCTGGACGATGGAGCCGTCTCCAGAACCCTCAGGAAGTTCACCCATATCAAGGAGGAACAATTATGGTTTGGGCAGGAATTCGTCTTGGAGGACGGACGGATCTCGTTTGGGTGCGGGGCAATATGACGGCAGAACGATACGTCCAACAGGTGCTGGGGCCCGTAATCTTGCCCCACAGAACACAAATGGGGCAAGATTTCCTGCTCATGCACGACAATGCCCGGGCACACACGGCGAGAACGGTAGCAGCTTGGTTACATACACATAATGTTAGGGCCTTAGACTGGCCTGCTCAATCGCCAGATCTAAATCCCATTGAGCATGCGTGGGATATGCTGCAAAGAAGAGCTCTGAAGGAAGTTCCTGAAAATCTGGCTACAGAAGATCAACTTTTTGCGCACCTCAGAAGGACATGGGACAATATTCCGCAGCAAGACATTGACAACCTTGTTCTGAGCATGCCGAATCGTTGCCGACGTGTTATGAACATCATGGGCGCTTTCTCAGACTACTAACTTCAAGTTTATAAACACAAATTAAATGATTTTTCTATTTTTTTCAGTTTTTACTCACAAATTAAAAGTTCATTCATATACGATTTCCGTCTATGCTTCATTTTTTTCCATAAAATCCTGAAATTTTAATCTAAGTACCTTAACCATTATTAAAAAATGGTAGAATATTAAATAACGTATCTTTTAAATATATACATGTCATATAAATAATTAACACATTGATAGTAATTCGCTTTTTTAAAAATATCCCTAGACCGTGTTGATGTGTGTACTTTGGTAAGAATTTAGAGATATTTAAATATATGCCCTGGCAGCACTGGCAAGTAATAAACAAAAATGGCTGTTGTTGTTGATGTCGTTCTGCTGTGAATGCTGTGATCGTTCGTTGTCTGCTGTGATCGTTCGTTGTACCTAAATCCCCCTTACTAATAAACATTGTGTATCGTCTGTATAGTTACACAACGCTTTGTCTTCTGTCGAAAATCAAATTACTGACGACTGAAAGAGAGAAATCGGTGTGTAACTATTCGTCTGATATAATACGTTTATTAGTAAGGGGGTGTGTAATTTAAATAATATCTAAATATGTTGTAGTAAACAGATTTTGAATACTTATATCGGTTTACTTTTACTATCTCTGTTATAGTAAACAGTTGGACCATGAATGGATCTAGGTCGCGCGATTATAATACTGACACGGATGTAGTTTAGTATTTTAATCGCAGAGGGCGCTTTTTTAGTGTTATCGTTCAAATCGCGCAAGATGGCTCTCTATTTCCGTATATACAAAGTACTCTTTGCTTAACACGTTGACTGCCAGACAACAGAAACAATAGAAAATCTATTGTTCGCGGTCACCGGTGACCGCGTTGGTAGTCAATGTCTTAATATATGCTTTTATCTTATAACAATTATATAATAGAAATAATCAAGAAAAATATAAGTATGGAGGTACAATTGACCCCTGGTACAATTGCACCAAAGTAACTAATTTAGAAAATCGGCCAAGTGCAAGTTGGACTCTCACACGAAAGGTTCCGTACCACAATACAATATTTAACATTACATAAAAAATTACGGCAAAAAAATCACGTTTGTTGTATGGGAGCCCCCCTTAAATATTTATTTTATTCTGTTTTTAGTATTTGTTGTTATATCGGCAACAGAAATACACATTCTGTGAAAATTTCAACTGTCTAACTATCACGGTTCATGAGATACAGCCTGGTGACAGACAGACATACGGACAGTGGAAGTTTAGTAATAGGGTCCCGTTTTTACCCTTTGGGTACGGGACCCTAAAAACCATCTAATAATCACATTCTTAATTCTAAACTTATATATCATAAATCAAAAGTTTAATATCCGTTTAAACTAGCAACTACAAGGCTTTGGTAGTATCTACCTACGAGTTACAGTCAATCATATTTAACATCATCATCATCTGCCTAGCCTTTTCCCAACTATGTTGGGGTCGGCTTCCAGTCTAACCGGATGCAGCTGAATACCAGTATTTTACATGGAGCGACTGCCTATCTGACCTCCACAACCCAGTTACTGGGTAATACGATACCCCTTGGTAAGACTGGTTGTCAGGCTTTCGGGCTTCTGACTACCCAAACGACTGTCAAAGATCCACGAATGGCAGCCGGGACCAACGGCTTAACGTGCTTTCCGAGGCACGAAGGGGTCTCGATATGTAAAGATGGTCACCCATCCACAGACCAACCGCGGCAAGCGTAGCTTAACCTGATCGATCGACCTGTGCGGCTGTTATTATTTAGCCACGGGCCCCTCAAACAATCACATTTAACGTGAGTACTTAAAAACTTACCGGGGCTTGCTAAAAATCAAAAATTCTCCACCATCACGTCCGTTTCACAGCACGCACGCGATTGCGGGGCACTGAGGGGCGCCTCAGGACTCCGACTCAAGTAGCGCGTGTGCTGACTGCTGACGCCCTCATACATGCAACATTTTGCTCAGTAGTAGACATATCGATGATGGTACTATTGGCCCGTGTTACTATTGTACCCGGTCTTACCGATCTAATCTATTAGTGTAGGCATGGGAGCACTTTTGAGACTTCATAGCTGGTCTCATAGTAAAAAAAAACATAATGTTAAGTAGGTACACACGACTACACATCAAGCTATACAAAACCAGTAGGTAGGTATAGGCTGACTTTTGATTGTACGAAACACCTATACAGTGCGAGGTCAGCGAAAACTGGTAATGTATAGCTTGATGTGTAGCCCTGTGGATACAATGACACACTCATTTTTGAGTTAGGTTTAGGTACCTATTTCAAATAAACCTTGTAGGTAGATACGAAGCCCTAAAAATTACGCAAAGTGAAAGCGACACCCTTATTGCGTAACACACTATTCATTACAATCTGAATCATTTTGAAGGATATTACTAATCCATTGCTTCATAATGTTCGAAAAATTTGTCGGCTCAACAAGGTAAATGACGCAATAAATGTTGTTGAACTGTCAAAATGAAAGCCATTGCTCACAGAGTATTACCTAATAAAAAAAACTCAATAACAGAAATTAAAATACCTACCTACCTAAATATAAACCTATTTCTGATGATAACTAATCTATGTGTTGCGCAATTACCCCGCAGGTTTGTAAATAAATAGATTTAATTACTTACTGATATCAATATGAACTAGATGCGGTTGTTTCTGAAACCATTCCATGATTGAGTCCACCCCCTCCCGTATGCTGTTCTCAGTCAAACCGAAGACTTGGCGCACTGCCTTAACTTCCTCTTCTGTTCGTTGGAACAGCACACATTGCTCGACTGGATACATTATAATTTTATAGTTCTTTCAACCCTGAAATGCATGAGAATATTTTTTAAAGTTGTTTTGGTGTCCCCCAGTGGTGGCCAAACAAGTGGTGGACATCCGGAATAGTACCTAAAAATAACTTTAATATCGGAAGTCGCTAGTCGGTGTCAAAAAACGAAAATGCGGAATCAACGACACCGATTTCCGAAATTAAAGTTATTTTTCACGTTGTAGTGTTTTATTTGGAAGTACTTACCTACTTACCTAGTTTTTTTTTTTTGTTAAAAAGTTTTTGTGTTTTAAAAAACACTGAAAGTTTTAAAAATCTTTCAGTGTTTTTCTCTACGACCCATGAGTTCAGAATGTAGATAACCAAACAGGCTTGGAAACTCATCCCGTGTATTTTCAAACATTATTAGACGAAATAATAATTGATCTACTTATAATAGTTTTATTATAGGCAAGTAGGTACTTAAATTAATTCGTAGGCAATCTATGATTTTCGCGTTGCTGTAATTTTTGTATCTCTTACCTACTTAGATAGAAATTGTAGACGCCAGCACATCAACCTACTACAATCTGTCAAATTTTCCCAATCAACTTTGAACCTTATGCTTTAGCGATAAAGTTGAAATCTATTAAATAAATTTGACAGATTGGTTGATGTGCTGGCGTCTGTACGTAGAGCAAAGAGTACTTTGTATGAGCTACTTACCTACACCGGTACGGTGTCTTCTTTGTTCACAAAATATAAATGTGTTAATGTGTAATGTTTTATTTTTATGTGAAGAATAGGTACGACCGTCGACCGCTCCGCCTCTCACGGGTGGATTTTCGCGAATGGTCTCTCAGTCTCTCAGGAACTAGTTTATCTAGTTAAACAACAACATAAAGTGTCCGCTTATGGCACAGTATAATTAAGTAAGCAGTAGGCTCGCAGTAGGTATTACGTCTCAGCAGTCTCCTTGACATGACATAATAAAATTAACTATTCCCTCTCTTGGTTTGTATTTAACTGTAACGGAACGCATTCTTTCCTCGAGAATTGGGTTATCAAATTCAACTGGAACTTCCAGAGTTCAAGACCGCGTTCAAACAAAAAACTGGCCAAGTGCGTGTCGGGCCACGCACAATGAAGGGTTCCGTAGTTGGGATGACTTTTAGTTGAACTGTTTAGTTGAAAAAATGTGTGTGTTGGTTTGTTCTCCCAAACCTCAGACCAAAAAAACAACAAAGAGAGAGCGCTGAGAACGATACAATGAAGCATGCCAAAACTACACCTCTGCTCTACACATACACGCTCACGCACACATTTACAATCAAACTACACCTCACTAAGTGCAAACATGTTTACGAAACCAGCTTCACTTTACTGTTGACAGCCCTCTGTCTTAGTTATTTATTTGGTCTGAGTCCCAAACGTCTCATCAATATCTGTCACGGTCAATTCTCCAACTGCAAATCTCAGAATACAGAAAAGTAGTCAGCCTCAGTTGGTCTCATAGTTTTTAATCCATAAAAGAAACAGTATTGATTGTATCTTTTAAAGTTTATGTAAGAATTGCCCATATTCATGAAGTCTGTTTTTTTTTTCAATACTTATCTGAAAAAACAGATTATAATTTCTGAAAAGTTAAGGACATTCTCTTGACCGTTTTCCAGTAGTTGCAACAGTCTTAAAAATCCATCCTATTTACCTTTTTTAAAAACTTTTTTTTTTAATGTGTTATGCTTCCTGTCTCATACAACAAAGGAAGTCTTAACCCTTTGACCCACATGTAAAATTTCATCTATCTTGCCCCCAACGGCAACGCCGCGACCGTATTACAAATCAGTTATTGTACGATTACCTAGTGATGTAACATAATATATAATCACTAATCACCCATATTAATTAAATCTGAAATTTTAATAGGTCTTTGCCCTGTACTAGGACAATTAATAGGCCAGTATTATTAATGAATTATATCATTTACTACTTACTAATGATTTCACATACAGAAACTAAGGGGAATTACTTAATTCTGATCCACTTAATTATATAAAATAAATTGTCTTTTCCTAAGCACAGTAAGTTTTGGCTTGACAAACAGTTGCATTCAGTTTCAAGACAATTCAATGCACAGCAAAGCAAACACTACCAGACAGTATCATTGAATTTATTGCTTAAACATCATCCATTTTCATGAAACCATTCACAAGCCTTGACTGCTTAACTCCTAGGAGCCACATGGCTGTCAGGATGGGTCATCATCGGAGTCCAGCTCATCTGAAGAATCATCACTGCTATCAGATGAATCTGATTCATCATCACTTTCATCATTAATGTAGACTTGATTACTTCTATGTAACCCAGTTAATAATGACATGGAGGCCATTTTAACAGCCACTTCATTCTCCATTATGCTATCAACCTCTTCCTGCTTCACTAGTTCTGCAGCTGCCTCTAATTCTTCTAGGTCCAAGTCTAAATCATTTTTAGAGATTTCAATATTTGCAATATTATTGTACAACTCATCTAGCTCCTCGTTTCTACATTTCTGTAGGAAAACTAAATAATCCTTGATATATAACTGATTCAGAATATATCTTGCATCATTACTTGCATTAAACATTTGATATATTTCAATCAAACATTTTACTACAAATTTCTTTCCTTTTCTAAACAGAGCTACCAGATCATTTTTTACTTTAATGCATAGTTTATAGTTCCTGAATATTGGATAAATTAATGCACATCTATAAGAGGCAATGAGAACCTGCTCCATATCATTAAATGTGCAGAACCAACTCAAGGTTGAAGACAGTTTATTTATAGTCCATCCTGATTCCACAGTGCTTTCATTTAAAGTAGTGCGTTTATCATAACAATATCCATAGAGAATATCAACCAATCCATAAAGAACTTGCTGGTATTCAGTCTTACTCAGTAAATAGTGTTTGTTTGGTAGCTCCTTCAGTACACTCACTTCTTCTTCAGAAAATTCAATCTCTTTATTAAAATTTTGATTACACCAAGGTGCTATAGCTGTCAGGAATGGCTCTAGTAGTTCATCATCATAAAAGTCGGCCAGGTAATGGTCTGTGGAAAATTTATCATCTTCATGTCGTACCCTTTTAGTTTGACGCTCTTCAATTGACACCGTTTCAGGGACTCTCAATTCAAAAATCTGCGGGAATTCAATACCAATGTTACTGAATTCAGTTGTGAGTTTGTTTGCAAATCCATAGGCATACTTATTAGAATAATCATTGTCTTCATTGTTTCCATTTTCTACAGTGATTCCATCTTCTAACATTTCAACTAAATCTGGATTCATGTCAGGGATATCTGCTGGAGCCAGTAAACTTGTGATCATATCAAGATTTTCGAAATGTTCACCTGTGGTCTCCTTGTCAAAGGTTAAATTGAAGTCGCCTGAATCACACAAGTACGATCCTTTTGAGCTGTCATTATCGACGATTCTGCCTGGCAGGCGTAATCGCAGGAAGTACGGACTGGACACAAATAGAATATTTTCTCCATCTACGTCTATTTCTGTATCACCTATGTTTGTATAGGGTGCGTGTACGTTTATATAGATGTGATTATCGTCCTGAGTTAACTTGAAACGTGGAGTCAACATTTTGCTTTCACTTTAATCAAACTTAAAATGCACCTACGATTGTGATGCTTTTCAAAATGTAGCAGTACATTAGGTACTCAAATTGTTAGCAAGTAATACCGTGCAGGCGTGCACATAGTATTGCAGACGAGGATGTTCAGACGAGCGCAGCTCAGAACAATAAACCGCAGCAGAAACTAGTTACAGTAGTAGACGACCCTCACTCCTCAGTCAGAGTCAGAGCAAGAGCATCAAAAGCATGCTCAATATTGCTTTCGGTTTGGTTTGCTTTGGCATGCTCGCAGCTCGCTATAAAATAATGTTCGTTAACGTTTCGTTCGACGCACAGAGCATGTAACCTTTTTTTATTTCGACGGACGAACTCGATGCCTTCAGTCAGCCTTGCATTGACATCTCAATGAAAATGTCAACTTGTCAACAATGTCAACTTGACATTGTTGACATTTTGTTAGGAACTTAGGAATGACAAAACCACAAACAATGAATAATTAAACTTATCAACTAACACATCTGACCTCAAACTAAGGAAAAAAGAACATCTGACATTGGCAGAATTGTCGACATCGGCACCATTGCCCTAAAGAAAAATAGAATAGAATAGACCACAAAACACAACATCATTGAGTTGGGAAAAGTATGGAGACGGCATATTCTACTATAGAAATAATAGTTATACAAATATCTATCATATCGACACACACAAATGTCATAAAGTGTTTTTTTTTCTTTTTAATTACTAATGAAGAGCTGCTTCTGAAAAGAGAGACATCTAAATGTTTGTCAAGTACTAAATTTGGCAACACTTCTGTGACGTCAAAATCATGTATATGCGTGACCGGTCGTCATGTTGCCTGTGCCTACTCAAGTTTCATTAAAATCGGTTCATTCATTTTGAAATACAAGGGCTTGAAAGTTTGCACAGAGGCCAGCGCAACAAGCTACCCCAATCTGTAGATTTTCTACTTTATTGCAAAGGAATAAGGTACATATTCAATTGGGATGACAGATTGGATGTCACTCAGGCTGGCTGGAAAAATCTTCAAAATAACTCACATTTAACTAGATCAATAGGGCATTTTATGTGACGGCTAAACACCCTTATTTCAGAATTTGTGACGCAACAGAATCTTAGATAATCGATCGAAAACGTGTCCAGCCATCTTGAAAAATCACTTTTCGCTGGTCTCAATCTCGGTAACGGAAGTGATTTTGACGACTTTTTGCATAGCAACGGGCGTTACATAAATTTGTGACAGGCATCGAGCTAAAAGTTTTGTGATACATAAACGTCGCCGCCGTGTCGTGTGTGGTTTAGTAGAAAAATGCAAAAATCTGTGTCCAGCCATCTTGAATTTACTTATAAAACTTTTGGCTGGCACTTCCGAATCTCAATAACGGGAGCGTTTTCGAATATGGTTCCTTTACTAACATTTAGTGACGCAATTTGTGACAGTAATAACGTTTGATTTATGGCGTCACATGTAAGGGTTTACGAGAAATCAATAAAAACTTAATATCCAGCCAGCCTAAGCTCAAGCTGGCTGGACAAATGTATCTCCGCTGCGTGATGATCTACGGCCCTCGAAATATGTTAAAATTTTTGGGACGGGGACGATAATGATTTACTGAATTTGTGACGGAGAAACTTTGAGTAGTTTCAAAGATATTGATCATTTAAATCTTCCCATACAAAAACTGCAGTAGGGTTACCAATAATGTAGGTTTTATGTAGGACAAAGTATATTTTAAGGTGTTTTCTTTAATGGATGAAAATCCGTGTTTTGGTGATATTATACGAACAACTGTAGGTATTTAAGGAGGAAGCGCTAAGGTAGCCCGTGAAATTCAAATTCTCTTACGTTTTTTGCAATTTGCTGTCAGCATTGAGTGGTACGCTGATTAAAATATGATTCGTGGTCGTAACAAATATGTATTTACAGAATTATAATCATTACAATCAGTAATACAACTTGTTAAGTTAGTATTATCCCCAAATGTGAAGATTTCATGAAATAGTCATTTTTGGGGATTACTTGGCTCTAAGACCAAGTAATCCCCAAGAATGACTGTTGTGTTGATGAATTATAGTTTATAATTCTGTAAATACATATTTGTTACGGCCGCGAATCATATTTTAATCAACTTACAACTTAATACTGACAAGCAAATTGCAGAAAACGGTCCGCACAATTTTATTTTTTGTAATTTTGTCTTTGGGAGTATCGCTGTCATTCTATTTTCTTTAGTAGAGTAATTGGCTGTGGTATTTTTATGCCAAAAAACCAATAAGAAGTCACGATTCTAATAAGTTATCTGTAGTTGAAAATAAATAAATGGCCGCATCAATGTATCGTTCATAAACATCGATGTTGAAACTGGTAACATCGATGAAACATTGTTCTTAAGAACGATGTTTTCTCAGCGCCATCTATGAAAATCCAAGGCAGGCGTGGCTGCTACCGGCCGATTAGTCGATTAAAAAAAATCCCTTATTTATGTAAAAATTATGGTCACCTCACAATATTAACGGATGTTTGTATGGGAAAACTTAAATGATCAATATCTTTGAAACTACTCAAAGTTTCTCCGTCACAAATTCAGTAAATCATTATCGTCCCCGTCACAAAAATTTGAATATATCTCGAAGGCCGTAGATCACCACGCAGCGAAGATACATGTGTCCAGCCAGCTTGAGCTCAGGCTGGTTGGACATTAAGTTTTTATTGATTTCTCGTAAACCCTTACATGTGACGCCATAAATCAAACGTTATTACTGTCACAAATTGCGTCACTAAATGTTAGTAAAGGAACCATATTCGAAAACGCTCCCGTTATTGAGATTCGGAAGTGCCAGCCAAAAGTTTTATACGTAAATTTAAGATGGCTGGACACAGATTTTTGCATTTTTCTACTAAACCGCTGTACGTATCACAAAACTTTTAGCTCGATGCCTGTCACAAATTTATGTGACGCCCGTTGATATGCAAAAAGTCGTCAAAATCACTTCCGTTACCGAGATTGAGAGACCAGCGAAAAGTGGTTTTTCAAGATGGCTGGACACGTTTTCGATCGATTATCTAAGATTCTGTTGCGTCACAAATTCTGAAATAAGGGTGTTTAGCCGTCACATAAAATGCCCTATTGACCTAGTTAAATGCGAGTTATTTTGCCAGCCAGCCTGAGTGACATCAGATTGGGGTAGCTTGATGTGCTGGCCTCTGTACACACGGCTACACATCAAGCTATACATAACCAGTGCTGTGTTCTGATTGTAAGAAAAACCTATACAATGCGAGGTCAGCTGAAACTGGAAATGTATAGGTTTTTCTTACAATCAGGAGTCAGCTTATACTGGTTATGTATAGCTTGATGTGTAGCCGTGTGTACATAGTACATACGAAATGCCGAACGGCGTAAGCGCTCATAAATGTTATATTTTTTATTTTTGTATGTATAATTATCAGATTATTTTTTCTCTCAAAATAATTCAATATTGGTGCCGACTCTGTTCACAAACTAAACTTTAAAACAAATTAGTTTTTCAACGAGTAGGTACATGTGTGTGTACAGTAGATTTATCTGATGTTCAAACTCACTGAAACATTATAAATAACTGTGTAAGTACCCCTCTTTTATATTTTTATTTTGATCTTCACAGGAAATCCTTTTAAAATGCGAACTATTTTAGGAAACCGACCGCGTTTGTGTGGGTGGAACATGTAGGCGGACGTTGTGAGTTGTCACCTAGGATCGGATTGGTGTCTACTTTCGTTTCATTTACGTTTCTAGTTTTACTTTGCTGATATTTTCTGAATCTTATGGTGACAGTTTTCTTTATTAATATTTTTTTTAAAGTCACATTTCGTTTCTCTGTGTGTGCTCTTAGTTCTTTTAAACTACAGTTTTCACTATTGTTTAGAGAATTTATTCCGGAAGATAATTATATAGGTACAAGATAATTAAATTGTACAATATTTAACTTAGTTATAGTTCAAAAAGTGCATAGAAATCTCTATACCTATTTTGAGATTTCTACATGTCTACATGAGTAGTTCGAACCCGTGCGAAACTAACGGGAGTAATCCATAGAGGAAAAACAATCATGAGTATCCGTAATCCGTACGCGTATGCAATAATATTTTTTATGTACAGACGCCAGCACATCAAGCTACTACAATCTGTCCAATTTCTTTAATAGATTTTCAACTTCATAACTAAAGCGTAAGGCTCAAAGTTTATTGGGAAAATTAGACAGTTTCGGGTAACTTGATGTGCTGGCGTCTGTACATACTTAAAAAATTGCAATATTGCTTTTTTGTTGTCACTGTCAAGCAATCACTATTGACATTGACATATTGACAAATCAAAAGGAAGAACATTTTATATAAATAATGTGTCTTGTTTTGTCTGTAAAATAATCAAAACATAAAGTTGATTTAACCGCTCCTATAGTTTTTATCAAATTCCAAATTATTTTCTTACAATATACCGTGTTTGAAAATAATTATTTATGTACGGATATCGATTATAGATTTAAATAAGTGATGCCCAGTGATGCCAGTCGGTCGAAAACGTTGGAATCTACATGGTAAGTCTAATAATTACGGCTTTTTTTCGATCTGCTTCTGTATTTTAATTCTATAGCCTTAAATCACAAATGTACAAATACAAGTTATGTTTCTGCTGGAATTGCAGGTTGGGTTTTGTAGAATAAACGCGTGCCAAAGCACGCGTTTACACAAGAAGTTCACAAGCCAAAGCTTGTGAACTTCTCATTTTTATTATTTGGATAGGTTTAGCGATATCCAATGCCGGGGTGACTGTCTAACAGATAATTAGTTATGCGTCAATAAAGATTCCAGACTTTCAGTAATCCAAATTAGAGATGAATATAGAATAACTAGATTAATAGCTGATACTAAAGTAGTTACCTACCTACTATTGTAGGTAATGGTATTGTAGGTAGTAGTTATCCCTACTACCTACCATCAAACATAGCTGCTGCCAAATATCAATGCCACAGCTGTCATTGCCCTTTCCCATAAAACTTCTTCCTAGGAATCTGAATAAAAAAGTAGGTATTGTTATTCAATTGTGAAATATGTTGAATACAAAAATTTGTGATAAAAAGCAGGACAAGGACTACTATTGACACCTTATTTGGTACCAACCAAACATAACATCATGCCTGTGTCATTGTGTTGTTTGTACAACTGTTATATCTTTTTTGATGAATCATTGATCTCTCCTTATAGGGTGACGGACTGATGGTGTTCAGAGGCTAGGTAACCAAATTGATAATTAAAAAAAAAACAACCAGAGAAAGATAAACATAATGGTCCTATAATAAAATGCAGTCCCTCTCTGTGCTTGTGAATTGGTGTGCACATTATGTGAGAGTGTTCTTAATCATCATCTGCCTAGCCTTTTCCCAACTACACTTGAGAGCAATAAAATCGCACACCCCTTGTAATTTGGTTTATTACTGATTTTTTTCTTAAATCTAAATATATTGAGTACAAATCATTAGGCAAAATTAAAGAATACAAGCTTAGCTTTAAAAAAACACAAAATTAAAACATTGACCTTCACGTAACTTACAGAAACCAGCCGTACACCAAATTAGCCAAATTCACCCGTTAGCATTGTCACTACTTGCACCCCTTACCCGCAGGTATAAAAGGGTCAGTTTTTTTTGGATCTTCGACGACATCGACAAGGCTGAATGTCTGGCTGATAGCCTCGAAGCCCAATGCTCACCCAGCTCCCAGCCTGTAGACCAAGCTCACCTCTCAGAGGTAGACGCCGAAGTCGAACGCAGGGCCTCCCTCCCACCCGTCGAAGACCCCGATAATCCGCTGCCACCCGTCACTCCAGACGAAGTGCAGGATATCATAAAAGGTCTTAAACCCAAAAAAGCTCCCGGCTCAGACGGAATCACCTACAGAGTGATCCAGCTTTTCCCCGCCCAATTAATATTGCTACTAACCACCATCTTCCATTGAAGATGGTGGTTAGTGATGGTGGTGGTGGTGGCACCATTGTGCCTTGAGCAATAACATTTTCCCACAATCGTGGAAAGAAGCAACCATCATCGGTATCCCAAAACTCGGAAAACCCAAATCGGAACCTTCGAGTTACCGCCCCATCAGCCTGCTCAAAGTCCTCGGTAAGATCTATGAGAGACTAATTTATAAGCGACTCAGAGATTATGCCGAAACTAAGGGCCTCATTCCCGACGAGCAGTTTGGTTTTCGTACTCAACATTCTTGCGTACAACAAGTCCATCGAATCACCGAACATATCCACGCAGGGTTCCTACGTGGTAATATGACAGGTGCAGTATACTTCGACATAGCGAAAGCTTTCGACAAAGTCTGGCACAATGGCTTACTATTTAAGCTATACCAAATCGGCGTGCCTGACCGTCTCGTGCTCATCTTACGGGACTTTTTGTCAAACCGCACCTTTCGCTATAAAGTCGAAGGAGCAATCTCTTCCCCACACCCCATCCGAGCGGGAGTCCCCCAGGGCTCGGTGCTGGCCCCACTAATCTTCACGCTGTTCACCAGCGATATCCCCAAAAATAAGAAGGCTCAGTTGGCTCTATTCGCCGACGACACAGCCATATTCTACACCGGCCGCAGCCTAGTCCAGATATCCCTCACTCTCCAAACAGCAGTTAACAAACTCGCTGCTTGGTTCAGGAAGTGGAGAATTGAAGTTAATCCCGACAAAAGTCAAGCGGTCCTTTACTGTAGACCGCGTCATAACCCCATCCCCCCCCCCGTCCAATCACCATGTTCGGCAAGCCGATCCAATCGCAAGTTGCGCATTTTTACATGCGTGCATTAGGCCAATTATGACCTATGCCTGTCCAGTCTTTGCACATGCAAAACCCCACAACATCCATAGGATGCAGACCGTCCAAAACCGGTTCCTTCGAAAGGCTACGGGTTCCCCTTGGTTCGTCCGAAATGAGATCCTCCATGTTGACCTCAGAATCCCCACTATTAAGCAGTTCATGAAACGCCTCTCAAAGCGTTTCTTCGATTCCGCCGCCAAACACCGCAACCCTCTAGTTGTCCAGGCCGCCAATTACTCACCCTCTAACATCAGTAAGGCCCGCCGTCCAAAGCATGCCCTATCCGACCCTGACGACCCCATAACTCTCCTCCAGGAGAGCAACAAATCTACTAGTACAGTGCACAAAAACAAAAGACCGACATTCCGACCTCGCCGACGAGGTCCCTCGCGACGTCCCCAAGTAAACTCACCCCCCCGACCCTTGCCCGATGCAGTGCCAGCCCGCGCCGCAGCTGAGCCAGTAGCTTTAAATTCCCGACAGTGACCTCTGAGTTTGTTTCGGCATTTCTTCTCAGAGTAGTCAGATAGGAAATGCCGGCCCCATCAAGCTTAAATAATATAATTGTGATCCAGCCTGTCCCTTCTTGCTGCCCTCTCCAGCGACGCCCTAAGCCGAGGTTCGTACCCCACAGGGGGTGCCCTTAGTGCGTAGTCGCTTAGCATAACGTAGTTAGTTTTATGCCCCTGGCTGGAGGCTTTGAGTTTTACTTAAGGCAGCCACAGGATAGTCCGGTTAAGTAGTCACGACCTCTCAAGGTCAACTACGAGATGCCATTAGGAAAAAAAAAAAGGATTTTTAATCAGTTGCACATCGAAGGTCAACGTGATAACATCTCTACTGAAAGCATACGAAAAAATATGGATACCACGCCCGCAGAAGCCGCTCAAGTTATTGCCTAGCTCGAAGCAGGCCATAATCAAAGTGAAGTTGCTCGGCACGCTGCATGATACGTCGAAAAAGTGCTCGTAGGGCATGTGAGGCCGCTTGCGTGGCTTATGGGAGAAGATTTTCTCCTAATGCACGACAACGCCAGACCGCATGTCGCTAGAACAGTTTCCGACTACATGGAAGACGTTGGAATCACCGCGATGGAGTGGCCAGCTCGTAGTCCTGACGGGCAATTCTCGTAATTTTAAGAACGTTCACAGTCTGATCTCAGTCTCAATCTGTCAAAAAATGCCTCTAATTTCCCTACATTTTGACAAGTTTTTGACATTTGTCTGTTGCTGAGATGAGACTGCGACTAGATTTTGAACGTTTGAAATTACGAGAATTGGCCTTCTGATCTCAATCCGATTGAGCTTGTCTGGGATGAGCTAAAAAGAAGAGTTCGAGCAAGAAGCCCTGCTCCTACGCGCCTCCGAGAGCTTCAACTTGCCATTAAAGAGGAGTGGAACTCTATACCACAAGATTTCATGGTAAAATTAATACGGTCCATGAAAAACCGATTAAGAGCTGTAATTAAGGCTAGGGGAGGGAATACACCTTATTAATCAACAATTTGATCAAGAATTTTGAGTTTGATTTTCATTATTTCTTAAGCGAAATTGGGTAATTTTACCCGTTTGTTGGGTTTTGTGCCGTAAAACCTCTTACACTGTATTTGATATCATTAGAAAGGTAATGAGGTAGACTTTCAATTAGTGTGTGTTTTTTAAAATATTTATTCAGATTCATGAAAAAAAACTGCCTTAACAAAAAAAAGTCAAGGTGTGCGATTTTATTGCTCTCAAGTGTATGTTGGGGTCGACTTCCAGTCTAACCGGATGCAGCTGAATACCAGTATATTACATGGAGTGACTGCCGATCTGACCTCCACAACCCAGTTACCTACTGGGTAATACAATACCCCTAGGTAAGACTGGTTGTCAGACATTCGGGCTACTAACGACTCGTAACAACTGTCAAAGATCCATGAATGACAGCCGGGCCCAACGGTTTAATGTGCTTTCTGCGGCACGGAGGGTCTTGGTATGTGAAGATGGTCACCCATCCATGGAGCAACCGCGGCAAGCGTAGCTTAACCTGATCGATCGACCCGTGCGGTTGTTATTACTTAGCCACAAATGCCAGATGAAGATTATGTTTGCAATTAAAAGAGACTGTGATCTCTGAGTTTATTTTTCTCAGAATAGTCTGTTAGGTAACACCAACCGCATCTAGTTTTAAAACAACAGATTCACACAACAGTATAAGCTATTGATGCCTTTGTATATGTAGTATACTTTCTGAGGTTTCTCTTGCTCCAGATGGACCACAAGGATCTCTGAGAAGATTGCGCAACCAACTTGCTGAGGATGGCTGTGCTGAGTCACAAGTGGTTCTTGCTAAACAACTTTTGGAAGAGAAATGTGGTATGTTAACAACTTTAAATTCTCATTCTGTAACCAAATGTATCATTGTTTGCCCTGACATTGTTCAAATTCTCTGGGTTCCCATACAATCATCATATTTTATAGACAAATTCAAGACAATATTTTTTTTGTTCAATTACTATAGTGAATGATGTTATTTATGGTAATAATGATGGTAGTTAATGTTTTTAAAAGCCATTTTACAAGTTAAAAGTAGTTTTAAACAAAGATCAACACTTGATATAATACGGACCATAATATTTCCTTTATGTTAAATTAATGCATATTTTTTGCAGAGTTAGAAGCAGACAAAATATGTAATTTCAAACAAGCCCTGGAATGGTTGATCTGTGCAACTGAACAAGCGCATCCAGAAGCCAGGAGAATGTTGAGAAGGTATTCAAGTATTTCTAATATTTGAAACTTACAAACAAAAGCAAGTGCCTTAAAAAAATAAAATCACTTACCTAGCGGCTTTTTCGTTATAAACCAACTTTAAAAAAAATGTAGCGAGGTTCTCAGTTTCAGCTCTATGTTTTTTATTCTTAGTTTGATGTCCACAGACATTAACCATTTAACCGCTTACGCCGGATTAATCCCACAAATATTTTCGTGTCCATTTCGCCTGGGTCGTATATTTACCACCAAATACTTCAGCTCGTTTAATCTGTTTTTAGGGTTCCGTACCTCAAAAGGAAAAAACGGAACCCTTATAGGATCACTCGTGTGTCTGTCTGTCCGTCTGTCACAGCAAATTTGCTCCAAATCTTATGGACCGATTAAGTTGAAATTTGGTACACATATGAATCTCTGTGACCCAAACACAGACGTGTAACGTAAATAAATGAGTTTTGAAAATGGGAGTAATTTTTGAGGGGTAAATAGACAATTTAAAAAAAAAGTTTCACAATCTGTACCGTGTCACATATCAAATGAAAGGGCTTAAGGATCTCAAATATATTTTTTTAATAATTTTAAAGTAAATTGTATTAAAGTTATTTAAGGCAATAGACGGAAATTTACCATTCCCTCCCTTATCTCCGAAACTACTGAGCCTATAATTTTGAAAAAAATACAGAAAATAGTTCTATACCTATAGATTACAGGAAAATTAATAAGAAGTCTATGATCTTGAAACAACATGGTAAATCTCTCAATATTGTGCGTACAAACTTACATTTTCAGTTGGAATGTATGGGAGAACATGTTTTTCAACTACAATGTTAAGTTTGTTCTTGGGATAAATTCATTCCAACTACGGAACCCTTCATTGTGCGTGGTCCGACACGTACTTGGCCGGTTTTTTTATTTAGGTAATTACGCTGTATTCTATCAGGTATTTTTTTCGTTTTTTTATTTCGGGCGCTGTGGTCACGACCTCTGATATGAAGTCGGGCGGTTAAAAGGTTAAACCCTTTACGCAGAAATAGGAGCCCCGTCCGTCGACATAGGATGCAAGAGAGTGAGAACTGGTTTGGCCTAGGCGAAACTAGTTCATCCTAAAATCATCATCATATAGGTACTATTGATATATTTGAAGACGATGTATCTGGATCAATTATCTTGGCACTCGCAAGCACTTTAGGTGTAGTGATTATGAAGGTACCGTATCTGGCAATTCATGTGTATGGTGCGGACCCATCCACGGATCGACCGGCAAGCGTAGCTTATCCTTCGATCACCAATTGCGGCTGTTATTATTCAGGGTGGCGCGACATCGACGCTCAAACTGTAGCCATGAATCCAGCACATGATTGTAGAACCCGTAGAGTAGAAATTTTTTGTCAGTGTGTCATTGAAAAGTGCAATACTTACGCGGTCAAAATGTATGGAACAGGTAATTATTTTTTAATAACTGATGGAAAATTTCAACGGGGATCCAGAATCATTTACTGAATCCATGGTTGGTTGCGCGTTGATGTCACTGCCACCCTCTATATACTTTAGCCCTCGTGGTGCCCAAAACTAAACTATTTATAAGATGTTGCGACGGTGTTTATTTTGTCTCAGTGTACTGTACACTAGTTGTGCCACTATAAATGGTTTTCATTGCAAGTTTGCAATAGGGGCAAAATGGGTTAGGTATTGTTTTTTCCCGCGGCTTCGCCCGCATGGTATGTCGATAAAAACTATCCTATGTCCTTCCCCGGGATGCAATCTATCTCTCTGCAAAATTTTATCGAAATCCGTTCAGTGGTTTAGGCGTGAAGAGGTGACATACAGACAGACAGACAGACAGACAGACAGACAGACAGACAGACAGACAGACAGACAGACAGACAGACAGACAGACAGACAGACAGACAGACAGACAGACTTACTTACTTTCGAATTTATCATATTAGTAAGGATACGTCTGTAATAATAATTAAATCCCCTTTCTTCATCCTCTTGTCTCTAAATTGAGCAAAACCCAATGTTCCGTTTGAGTCTATTTGAACATGCCGAAAGAGTACTTACATCGAAACCGACATCGCCCAATCAAGAGTTTGAAAACCGACAAATTCGGAATAAACATATTTTTCATACTGATTGATATAAAACCTCTATTCCGATTTAATAAAGTAGACAGTGAGAAACGTCTAAAATATGTAGAAAAAAATGTTTTTCCTAACGTCATTATGTCACAAAATATTTAACAAAACGTGTAAATCGTCTCGTCTTCTTGGCAATTGTTCCATTATCCTATATTCCGCGAAAGGCAATAGCTTCAGATTCCCGATAATGATATGAGGTAATACCGTAAATACGCTATTGTCACGAATTACTGACATACCGTGTGCACGTAAACATAAACACCAGTAGTTACAAATCTGACCTGCATTATGTCTGAGGACGCGCACAAAGCGACAGTTTTTCCGACTTGTATTTTTTAATTATTTTTTAAATGTAAGCGTGTTTCAATGAATGGTAATTTAAATGATTTCGCGCTTTGGAAGATCAGATGGGATAGAGTACGCGATGAGTTGAATCATTCTATGTAAGAAAGTTTTTAAACAGGGTGGCAGTTCTTGTGACTATCTTCTTCTTCTGGTGCCTCTGCAATTAATGAAGGTTGGCTATCAACTCTAAATATTTCTCCTTAACCTTTGCGCGGTTATTCCGTTATCGACCCACAAAAAATACACCCCAAGGTAGATACGCGGAAATGCATGTTCGAGAATCCACCCTAATCCTATAAATTCCGTTTATAGTGTGGATTCTCGGACAAGTGTTTCGGTGTATCCACCTTAGGGTGGATTTTTTGGGGTGAATAAACGGGATTTTCGAGGTGGAATAGCTCTGCAACACTCGTGACTGCACCATTCGCGAAGGTTTCTCAGCCGAGATTTTTTTCTTCGGCCAACCCCGCGTATCCCCGCTAAAACTATAAATCTTCCAATATAATTATATTCCAATGTGTTCCCCCTTCCAATATGTTCTCAGTTATCCCAAAAATGTATGGGGTAGGGAATCTTACTAAAGTCCGTATTACAAATCCTCACTCAAGATTCTCGATTCCGATCGATTCGATTCGATTCGTTCTTGTTTAGATTCTTGATTTTTTTATTACTTGCATGAATTAAAACTAGTTTTACGTTATGCTTGAGTCTTGAGTGAGTTTCTGTAATACGGGCCTTAGTATTAGTATCCCTATTCACTGTACCTGTCGTAAAGCTCAAACATATTTTTCCCTTTTTATTTAAAAGAAAATAAAAGATTCGCCTGCGCAAAATTCACAGATTGCACGTTGACTTCATTTTAGTAAGTAAAGTAACCGTCTTATACAAATATGAACTTTATTGTACCTATAAGTTTAATGTTGATATTCGTACAAAACGCTTGCTCACATTTGCTTATACGTTTTAGAACATTATAAGCATGAGATGATAATAATGTTCATATTCGTATGAGACGCTTACATTACTTAACAAAGTGCGATCTGTATGTCTTGTCCTCAGACGGGCTATTTCTTTGGCAGACGTTTGACATAAATGTTTCCGTGTTGGTCAGGTGCATCCGCAGTGGAGTGATTGACGAAGACAGCGCGGCCATCATTCGGGCGAAGTCGTGCCTCGCCGCCAGCCGACAGGAGACAGTCGCCAGGAAAGCTGCTAGAGATCTGTTCGCCAGGTAACAACTTATCTTAACTTGATAACAATGAACTGGACGGACATGGTTGTGGTTGTATGTATTGACATTGACTGTACAGGTCCAATCAAATCTCTGTGATTATTTCTTTAAAAAAACATCCTCAGACACTAATCTCCTTGGTCCTCACATGATCTGACCAAGATAATGTCTTGAGTTTAAAAGAGACTGTGACCTCTGAGTTTGTTTCGGTGTCTTCAAAGAGTAGTCTGTTAAGAAACACCGACCCCATCTAGTATTAAAATATTATGATTTCTTTTAAAGTGTAAAAGTATTTTTTGTAACTAATTTACAGAAATAAAATATCCTGTACAGAGGCCAGCACATCAACCTACCCCAATCTGTCAGATTTTCCCAATTGAATATGAACCTTATTCCTTTGTAGTAAAGTTGAAAATCTATCAAAAAAAATTGACAGATTGGGGTAGCTTGATGTGCTGGCCTCTGTACCTGTCATATCATATCGTTTTCGTGCACTCAGCTTGTCGAACGGCGAGCAGTACATCACTACGGCGCAGTTGGAGCGACGCATCCGTGAGATATGTAGCACCACGCTACGGAAGGAGCCCAACGATAGCGACTCGCCAGACGATGACTCCTCAGGTAAAAAAATACATCTATTTAAGCACACTCGATCTCGCTTCACTCGATTAAATTCTTTTCATTTTTTTTCATTCCACGTGCGCACTACACCGACAAAATTATGTACATTTTTAGACTATTCGGTAGGCGAGTGAATGATGCCGAGTGCCATAATCTTATACGTTGGATCGATTCACTAATTAAATTAATTTTTCACTTTTAGTTTAAACTGCGTTCAGACGTTTCTCTTCGAGTGAAAGGCAAAATAATTATAAATACGAACGATATGCTATAAAAAAATATTACTTTGGTTTAAATTTACTTTGACTGTAAAAAATATTACTTTGGTTTAAATTTAACAAAATAATCACGAAAAACCACTATAAATGCGACATTGCCAGCCCGCGCGGGATGAACGCTCTTAAGCCTTACTGGCTAACGCCATCAACCGGGCACAAATCCAGGCTGCTAGTGATAAAAATTGGATAACAATAACACTGCCTGATGTGGGAATCGGTCACGGGACCTCATGCTCAACAGTACCACTTGACCTACGAGGCAGGCACCAGTACAGCAGTCTTTTTAGGGTTCCCTACCAAAATGGTAAAAAAGGAAAACTTATGCTGCGACTTCGCTTGTCTGTCTGTCACAGCTCCTTATTTCATGCTTCTACCACCGATTTTTATTATTTTTACATTCTTAAAACGTGTTTTTTTCTGTTATTCACGTTTATTTTTTATACTTAGCAGCTATAAAATACTCTATTAATACAATTTGCAGAAGAGGCGCGCGCCCTCGACGACGGCCAGGCTCTGCAGCCGTCGCAGCTCCACGCTGGCGACCAGGTACACAGCAATGGTACCATGCGCACTGCCGACACGCCAGATGAAGGTAATTTCTAAATTACATTACCCGATGACCGCGCCTCTAGTGCAAAGCCAGATACTTGCCCCGCGTCCTAACCGATAACGATTGTCGCGCGAGTACGCGGTCGTCGTGTTCTTTTATATAAATATGTTGTACTCAAGCGATCAATCTAGTTGCGTTTGAACGTCAGAATTCAGATTAACGATCGCGTTATCGCGTATGCGCCCGACAGTCGCTTTCGGTTATAACACAAGGCAAGGCCCGTTTCCACCACAAATCACTAAATATATCTATTGTCATCTTCAAAAGATTTTCAGAAACAGTACGATGTTTATTTTATTTTATGAGGATCTCCAACAAAGAATACACCTTACATGCTATATTATAAAAGGCAAGAACAAAAATCTGTGCTCGCAAAAAACAAAAACTATGTATGTGTTTAGCGATAAATGTATTTAGTGGTATGTACCCTTACATCGGATATCCTTACATACTCCTTTTGTCTCGTTTATGTTCAACAAACGAGGCAAAAGGAGTATGTAAGGATCGTAGCAGGTGGCATTCTGTAGTTTCTGCTTACCCCATGGGAAGAAGGCGTGAGTTTTAGTATGTATTTATTATTATGTATCCACGCCGAACGAGCTACATTTCTGAAGGCCTTGCATAATTCTAGCGCCGAAAGAGTCTTTGGTAGATATGTCGTGCGTTGCCTGTGGAATGCGGGTGCATCGGTTGCTTCGTTCATTTTATCCGTTCCGAATCCGATGACGACATCCGAGTTCGTCTGTGGTTTGGGTACCTTCCAAAATCTTCTGGCGATTCGTAAGATATGGTACGGATTGTTATGCGAGGTTTAATGGGATTTCTTAATAAATAAATCTAAAATTTGGCTCGTTCGACGCGGAAAAATGAAGAACGTTTTTGCCTTCATGCGGATTTCGTCACGTAAACGGATCAGAGCCGTCTCATGTCCAGATTTTATATTTCCTAATATTTAATAGTCAACATTAAACCTCAACAAGGCTCGCATATGAACAAATTTAAACCAGAGTATTGGATAGGTTTTATAATATGCTAGCTATATAAAAATGACCCAAGCGTGGCAGTAGTTTGGTGACCGGGGTTACTGCTACGAAATAAATACGTTTTCAAACTCAAAATTACTTTATTTAAATTATAATAAACGTTTGTATAGACGAATTACCGACTAGCACAACTTCCATCATCTCAGTCGAAAGGCGTCCGTCCACTGCTGGACATAGGCCTCCCCCGAGCATCGGCACATCGACCGGTTCTCTGGCTTCTCGCATTCAGCGGATTCCGATACGATACCTACGCGTGTGAAGTTTTGTTAAAAATGCTAATTGGACGTATAGAACCTTTTGATTTAGCAAATAACCTAACCCCCACCCCCCCTAAAAAAAATAACTAGTCTATGGTGAAACACGTTCCTTTTTCGTAACTTTTCCTTTAGCTCTCTAGTTAGTGGACAACACGAAAGCTCCGTATATCTTTTCTTAAATAAAACTAATCTTGAGGCAAACCATTCTTTCACTACATAAGTGTAACAGACCCTTCTTTCTTTTTCCAGAATACCCAGAAAGATGTGGGCCCAACGAAGAAATACGGAACCTTACCGTCGATAACTTAGTATCTGCCGCCGTAGACTACTGCCAAGGAGAACTGCCCCTAGTCAGCTACGAACTGACCCTAACAGACCCTAGTCTTAAATCCCTAGACCATATACCCTTACTACACCAAGCGTTTCTACATCCCATCGTCTTCTTACAAGTGTTATACCTTAAATTACTTTATCATTTCGGTACTTTTACTTTCAGACTGTCGAATGTTGAGCTATCTCTTCTCCTAATAGCATATTTGTCAGCCAGTGCGGATAGTCTGTATCACTTAGTCCCTCTAGCCATATACTATGTGAGTTTTGTCGCCATGGTTATTTGTACGTTCAAAATGTTGCATGCCAAAAGACAGTTCATTGACTTTCGGAAGTGGTCGGGATTATTTCTTAGATACAGCGATGGGAATTTACAGCCGGACGAGTCTGAGAATCTGTTTGTTCGAAACAATCTCGGTCCTTTTGTTCAATTCTTTTTCGCTCTGTTTATAAATCTTTTCTTGTATCCGTTTATAGCTATTCAATGGGTTCCCTTCTCGGAGTTCTGTGTGTTATCATTCTTTTTAATGTTCCTCACGTTGATTTCATTCGGAAGTAGCGGGAAGTCGTATCCGGATCTGCTTGCGCTCTTGTCTTTTGGAATCAACGTGTTAGCCAAATATCCTTACGAAAAAGATACAGTCGTGCACCAAGGCTGGCGATTTCTCGATTTGCAAGTGTCGAATTATCCGTCTTATATACTGGGGAATAGCATTGAGTTTTGCTTGAACGCGCGGGTGTTCTTTTCCTTGTTGGTGCCTGTTATATTGATGGGTATGGCTAGACGCAGCAGTTGGCAGGGTGTGTTCAAGTACGCGTTGCCTCACTGTGTGACGTTGAGTTGGCTACAGATGTTTATTACTTGTTCTCACGGGTGTACCACATACGGGTTGATAAGAGGCACGTTGGCTCTTGTTTGCTCATTCCTCTTCCTGCCTCTCGTCGGCGTGGTGACGGTGACTTTGCCTATATTCGCCTTCCTCCAATACATCACGATGTCCCGTGTCTTCTACACCGTGTCTGTTCTGGTCGGCTTCGGACTGAGTTTTGGCGCGACCTGCGTTTTGGCGAAGTCAGATACCACGAAGAAGTTTGTTACCCCGTTTCAGGTTTGTGTTTTTTTTTTGTTAATATTTTTATTTGAAATAATATGTATTGATAACATTTCAAAAACGCCCCTATCATAATATTGTCTTGATTAAAATGAGTTCTGCTGTAATGAGTACTGTTCAATTCAATTTGACAAATTGTTATTCAACAGTAGTTAAGATAATTATCATGCTTTGGAACCACAATTTCAACGTCACAATGATAAAGTTCAAATTCCATTGTAACCAATTTCTCCAATTTCTTTTTGTATTCTAATACAAACCGTTAATAAAAAATCAACTTAGACCACATCACATATCGAGTAAGTAGAAAATTGATCATGTGGCAATACATGTAACTTAGGGCCAAAGCACACACGCTACTTTTAGCATCGCCGGCGATCGGCGATGTAGTCGCTTTTTAGAAGCTAAATGCAGCGACCAAACATTCCACACCGCACACTTAAAAACACCAAACGCGGTGATTGAACAGGCGGCTGAACGCTACACTCCGAACATTCGGACGCCGGTCGCATCGATTTGGCATCTGCGGAACACGACTCAGTGTTGCACTAGATTTTGACGAAACTACACCCTTACCATGGATTTTAATGGTTTATGGTATTGGTTACATCCAATAACCAGTTCACGTCTTACTTTTGGAGAGCATCATTCCCAGGTTTAGTGGTTGCGATGTTAGCACGTCACATATCTTTCTCCTTTTAATATATCAAAGGTATTTCGTATTTTTTAACAGCAATGTAATTAAACTAAGACCATACAGTTAGATCAGTATTTTTTTTTTATTGCTACCGACCTGTGTTACTGCTACAGTTTTAAAAGAATAAAGAAACAAATCATTTTGAAATATATCATTTGTAAACAATAGGTACCATTGCAAATCGGCAAACTATCGATATTCGACTATCGATCGGCAACACGCAAATTTCACTTCATAAAAGCATTTCACTTTAATGTTATATTTCGTGTTTCATGAACGGTTGCCAATATGTGTTATTCTTTCTTTCTTTTATAATATTGTATTATTTGTGTTGTCCACAGCTCACAATCGGCCTAATAACACTGGTGTACTTAGGCAACCAGTTCGTAATGAACCTTCAAGACGACGGCCTCCCCTCCGGACTCATCGAATTAATAGGTGACGAAAAATCTAGCATCAAAAACCTTCTGAAGAACGAATTCATAACTGACTATGAAGATAACACATATCATATCAACTGGGACGATTACTACAACCAATGTAACACTCCATCTTGGTCGGATTATAACACGGCGGCCACGCAAATTAAATGTTCCATACTCGATGGCGCCAACGTAAATTGGGAGGGTTATGTCAAAGACGTTCAACTCAAAAACGTGAGGAATCGATGGAGGGACTTTGTGGCTTGGTTACCAAGCTTCCTTCAAGAATACTTCAGGTGCTACTACGGTGAAGAATATTCGACCTTATGTCAAAGGGATGAGAGCTTGCAGTCCGTTAAAGAATGCGAATTTGTCAGGAGCGTCGCGCGCCAAAGTGGGAAGAGCTGCCATTTAAATAATTTGAATGAGTAAGTTTATTTTTATACTTGTAGAGTGTATTTTTAGGGATGGCAATGTAAAATAAGAGGGAAGTCTGAAAGTGGCACCGGTAACTTAGAAGTTGTGTGGAAGTCGGTTGCCGTGGCATAGGGGCATGTGATGCAGAGGAACGAGGAAAGTTTTGAGTATGAATGTGGATGGCTAAAAGAGTAGAGGAAGACCAAAGAAACGATGGATGGACTGTGTGAAAGATGATTTGGCTAGAATGGATGTGGGACTAATAGAGAAGTATTGAATAAACAGATGTTGCGCCGAACCCAAATAAATTGGGATAAGTACAGAGGCCAGCACATACCTACCCCAATCTGTCAAATTTTCCCAATTGAATATGAACCTTATTCCTTTGTGGTAAAGTTGAAAATCTATCAAAGAAATTTGACAGATTGGGGTAGCTTGATGTGCTGGCCTCTGTACAAGAGAATGATGACTAAATAAATGTTTTAGATAGGAAATATCTACGCAATGCGCAAACCTCAGTACATGATTCTAGACCCCTTACGTAGAAAATTTTCTTCGGTTATCAAAGCATGGGGTCCTGGGTTCGAATCCCTATTTGGACAATGTTATTGGGTTTTTCCATTACGAATATTCCGGTAGTGGCCCGAGGTCTGCATTTGTGCCCAGTTTTGCTCGCAGAACTTAATGTTTATAGGGCAAAAAAATTGTGCAGTAAAGCTCTGTCTAATCTTCTCAGGATTACTATAATAATAATAAAAAAAAGTTTTATTGACATAAAAAAAGATGTTACATTTTAATTTGAAGCCCTGACTTCTGATGTAGGTGGTACCTGTTACAGGAGTCAGTGTCTTCACCAGTTTTTGGAACATTAACAATTTATGTAATTTATGCATAAAATTAAATTAAAGGAATTTAGAATACTGTCCTGATGATATGGTATATTTATAATTTAACCTTTTCTTTTCAGATACACATATGAAATTAAACTTGTAATGGAAGCGAGCGGTGGTTTACTAAAACGCCATTCGGAAATATCTATAGTCTTCGACCACTGCTTCAGTAATTTCACCAGAATGTTACGCGCCGATGACAAGATACGATTCAAAGGCGTGCTGTCAAACGAAAATATACCTTATAATATTGGCACTAAGGACCTAAACATTAAAGGATATGAAATAAACTGCCTAGAATGCAAGGAGGCTCAAGGTACGGTCAGGTCGAAAGCGCCCTCTGTATCTAAATTCTCAGAACTATGTAAAACTATTGTAAATGACTGTGTTGTGTCTACAAAGTATATTTTAAATTTCCTGTTGAATCCCGTGGTTGTTTTTAAATAAATGATATTTATGTCTGTTTTAATGTGTTTTAGTTTTTCCGTGTTAAATGTTTTATGCGAGGAATTTTGATGTTTTTTTCTTGAAATTGTTGGCATTAAAGTTCTGTTATATCCTATACTAGCTTCTGCCTGCGACTTCGCGTGAAATTTCTTGTTCCCCGACTCATCGAGTCGCATCACTTTCAGTTTTTTTTTGCTCGTCTCCTAAGGGTCGTAGCGTGATGTCAAATAGCATATACCCTTACTCAAGAATTAGGCTATCAAATGCAAAAATAAATTTTCAAATCCGACTGGAAGTTCCAGAGATTAGCGCATTCAAACAAACTCTCCAGCTTTATTTTTAGTAAAGATTAGTATGGATTTTAGAACACGGGCGTATGTAAGGATAGTACCGTACAAGGTGAATTTCAGAAATTGGGACTGAATGGAAGTAAATGTTCGCTATTTTCCTAATAAAACGCGATTATCGCAAGTTCCCTTGAATTTTGTTCGCGCGAACCTGTAACAATATTGTAGCCCCCAACGCTTTTCACAGATTAACTGTGGAAAATAAAATACAAATAAATTAAACGCTAGGGTAATAATACTGTATAATAATAATATTAAAAACTAAACTATATTCTGAATCCAAAAATACTAATTTCAGAAATTTTCCGGGTCACGTCTGACATTATGAAAGAGTTGCAACATGTCTGAAAACAAACTTTTTCTTAATACGATGACGAAACATGTATGTATATTTTTTATATCAAGAAAGAAAGAAGAAAGAAAATACATTTATTTAGCACAGACTAAAAGACACACAATACACCAAATACATACATCAGATAAAAAATAAAATCAATAAAAGAAATTTGCAGGAGAGTGTGCCTCGGCTGCGCCAAAAAGGCCCAGTTCAGCAAAAATACCAGACAACTAGTGCCAGACGCTGGTTTTCAACTGGACCTGTAGGTATCAGATATTGTAATAAAAGTGATAAAATCAACTGCCTATTTTTTTGACATAGCAGAAATGGCCCTTATAACTGCGACGCTGACCAAGGGGCCTAAATAGGCCACTTTGGCAGAATCATACAACAATTCATATCACGCAATTCATCTGTTTGACAGTTTCACACCTATATTATGTATTTAAAAAAAAAATAATGTATATAAGTAGTTTATCAGCCATCTCGTTACCATAAGCATTAGGTTGCTTAGCTTGGGACTAAATGGCGTTGTGTGAAATGTCCAAGGATATTATTATTATTATATATCCCTGAAGGGTTAAGCAGAGGTGCACCTATAGCATTTTATGAATCTCCATACAAAACTGTCATACAGATGAAATTGCGTGATATGAATTGTTTTATGATTCTGCCAAATTGGCCTTTTTAGGCCCCCAGTACTGCCTTTATACGGTTTTACCAGTAAAACGATACGAAAATGGTTTTGGTCGTATGCTCTCGTACTACTGTGCGTTGTCTATCACTGTCAGTGAATGAATTTAAGATATTTACTAAGTACTTAATAAATATATTTTCATTTAAGATAATATTTGTATAATTAAGCTAACAGGCTTAAAATAATATACTTGTATAGAAGTTTTACTACGGGGCAGGAATCGATGAGCTCTTTAAACCTTCGTGAAAAGTGGATTCACGCGAGACATAATGCTTCTAAAGGCTTCTAAATTGTTTCAGTAATTACGGTATTCAACCGATTAAAGGTGTTTTTCTCCGACTCACAACCTATAACTACTTGACGTAGGTAGGTTTATTAAACTACATCGCACGGGCACAGTACCCCCGACCCGGTTACCCAATCAACTGGTTAAGCCGCGGCGGCCCACAGCTGCTATATTTAGCTTTACGCAACCCGCGCGCCGCGGTCGGCCCATCGTGACATATTATTATTAACATCAATAGACCGCGAGCTTCTTTAAAAGGTATTTTTGCCTGTGTCATGTCCCGGGTATCGAGCTAAGGAAAGAAAAGAAAGAGTAGCATTTATTTGGCAACAGGCAACTTCTCATACAGATAAGTAATGGCCTTGATCACCGCGCTTGCTCACTGCGGTTTGGTAATTGCAGAACGAAGTCCAGTGGGCCTAAAAGAGCCAATTTGGCAGAATCATAAAACAATTCATATCCCGCAATTCATCTGTTTGACAGTTTCACACATAAGTATGTACCTGTCCCTGAAGGGTTAGGCAGAGGTGTACCTATAGCATTTTGCAAATCTCCTTACAAAACTGTCATACCTACCTACAGATGAAATTGCGTGATATGAATTGTTTTATGCTTCTGCCAAAGTGGTCTTTTATGCCCCCAGGCTTTGGTGTCTAAGGATAAGCGACTTGGAAAGTACCTACTTATAACTCTGAAAAGCCATATTGGTATTTGCTGGGTTTGAACTCGCAACTTGAGACGTAAGAAGCTGATCAGATAATGACGGGCCACCACGACGAACTGTATAAAACGTATTTTATGAAGGATCACAACGAGCATCGAGGGTCGTGGGATTCCGCTAGATTGAAGCCCTGTGCCTCTCTCATCCACCGGACAGATGTGCTTACGTTTGGGGGAGGCCTATATGCAGCAGTGGACGTCTTTCGGCTGAAATGAATGAATTTGTCATAAAGTTTACATATCCACTTCTGAGCTACGTTCGCCCACGAGATTACAACTATTGCATCGGACAAAACTAGGGTTTTTTTTTCAATTTCTGCCCTTTGTGCCAATGATCCTTTGGATCTATTGAGATATTATAGTAAAGGTACCTTTAGGTGGATACGCGGAAACGCATGTCCGAGAATCCACCATAGACCTAGTTGGGTAAACGGAATTTAATGCGGGCGCGTGGAGAGACTTTTGAAAAACCCTAAGTAAAACTCGTAATTCGAGTTTGGCTATCGCCTATTTCCTCATCCAATATTGAAACAATTTAAAAAATATTTCATAAGCTAAGTAATTAAGAAGTAGGGGAGACCGGGTACAAAAGTAACAATTTGTACTTTGACACTGATTTCTAGCTAGTTATCATATTTTTGATGAAATGAATATAGCCACCTGTAAATTTCGACTATGCTCTACAAATATGTATTTAAATTTTACCTCATTATTCGCTATTTATTGTGAATAACAGAGATTTAAAAAAAAATGACGATTGTTACTTTCGACCCTGGGGCCAGGGCGAAAGTAACACGGTGTGGGTCGAAAGTAACACGATAAAGGTGTATGTAATAAATAGGAAATGCAATATCAAATCAACTAATTATTTATTAGTAAAATGTGTTTTAAGAACATAAATGTTTACTTGTACTTTTAACATAATTTAATAATACTTCTTTCATGCATAAACAGTATAAACAATTAAAACAAAACTAAACACAACTGTAGCGGGATTGTCCGAAAGGGTTACCGCTACCCCGGAACATAAAGGGCTAAGGAAGGAACACGGATGGGTTTTAGTCAGTAAGAGTCTGACACTCCCTTCCGCTCCACCCAGAGCGGGAGGAGTCATTGGATGATTTCCCATCCTTAAAAAAAAAAAAACACAGCTGTTATTGACTTTTCGTCGGGAATTATTCTTAATCATAGTAGCTAATAATAATGAAATCAACTTTTATGAGATTCTGTTCCCTAGTCTACACAGACTCGCAATTATGGCACACATAATGTGCGTCATCATTGATGCATGCAACATGTGACCAATTTTTGCATTCGATACATTGTATCCACTGCTCGTTTCGCCGGCTATTGCCAAAAGGCTCTAAACACACAAGACAAAAGCAATCTTCTTCGTCAGATGAATGGTTATGGTCTATGTTTTCTTTTTCTTTACTTGCTCTCTTTGTTCTTTTTCCTTTTCCCTTCCCTTTTGCGGATGTATCAGCATCAGGTTGTAAAATTGTTTTCTTGGCTTTCATTATTTTTTTGGATTCTTCTTCAATCGCATTTTTTCGGGCGTGTCAGTCAAAATCGCAGTCTTACGTTTCTTACGCCCCTTATTTGTTGTAGTATTTGTAGACCTGCTTTTGGAATAGGTCTAATATCTCGGGGTGAGACTGAGAAAGGAATTGGTGGAGAAGAACCCACTTGTAGTCCGCTAGGTCCTGCTACTGGGGAGTTAAGATCGTCAATTGGCATATTCGGTTCAACTTGGAGGGCTGAGGGTACGTCGGATCTGGTCGACAGATCATTAGGTGGAATTTCTTCATTGACTTCCAATGGACGGTCTGTTACAGACGATGGCGCAAAGTCAGCATCAGTAAATATATTTCAGTGGTCTGGTATATAAGTGAGTGGTCCCTCTTGCCGCCTTTCTTACTCGCTGTCGCGGCATTCTGTTGGTAAAAACTTTTTTACAAAAAAAACAACCGACTTCCAAAAAAAAAACACTACAAAGTGCTAAATAACTTTAATTTCGGAAGTCGGTGTCGTTGGTTCTGCATTTTCGTTTATTGACACCGACTTCCGAAATTAAAGTTATTTAGCACTTTGTAGTGTTTTTTTTTGGAAGTCGGTTGTTTTTTTTGTAAAAAAGTTTTTATTTTGTACTTTTTAGTGGGAGAGTTTGTAATTTATCTAAGTTACAATAGCCTAATGTCAACTGCTCATCACCTATTACAAAATATTGCTTTTGAATTTTTAGATTTTTGTTGATTTTTCAAAAACCGCTTGTCAGATTTCGAAAAAAATTTCATGGGTCCATTTGAGAAGTACACCCTTTCCAACAAAAAAAGAATTTTTCAAATCGGTTGGCAAGCGACGGAGTTATGCGCGAACAAACATAAAAAAAAAAAAATACAAACATCCGAATTGAGAACCTCCTCCTTTTTTAGAAGTCGGTTAAAAATTAACGAATAATTAACATAAAACGAAAGTGAATCATACTCATTACATTACGGGGACAAAAGTAACATGTTACTTTTGTACTCGTAGTGCTATGTTACTTTTGTACCCAACCACGTTTTTGTTAATTTATGAATGCCTACATAAAAATGGCACTTTCAATTAAAAAATCAATGAGATCACTATATAAACAATCCAATCAAGAATTACTTTGTAAATAGTCACATTGATATCATAATTTTAATACTACTTAACCAATAAATGTCAAAAAACTTACTTTTGGTTCGTAAAATCACTTAACGTCCTCTAGCACAACCTCACGGCGCAGAGCGTGCGCGGCGACTAAATACATGCGGGGGGAACGTTGCCGGCTATCTCTTGGCGGTAGCGGGGACTCGTTTCGACTATTTGATAAACCTACAGAGCGTTTGTTACTTTCGACCCGCCGTTACGTTTGTACCCGGTCTCCCCTAGGTATATTTACTGTGTCCCTGTGTTTTTCTTTTTTCATTAATAATTGTTAAATTTAAGCTAGGCCTCTGTTGTCAGCGTGCAGCGGTTTAAATCACCACGAGGAACTCTAAATCGGCATTTTTTGAGGGTTCTAGCACTTATAAAAATAATGTATCATCAAAAAGAAAAACATAGGGACATACAAGTAGTTAATATTTATTATTCTGAAAAAAATCATTGAGAAAACAGGCGAGAGCGTTTCTATGGAGAAACGACTACCCGCATTTCCTCTTAAGATGGATTGTCGGACATGCGTTTCCGCATATCTACCTTGAGGTGGATGTTTTGGGGTGGATAAGCGGAATAACCAACGATTATGACTAAATTCTAACTCCAAGAATAAGTTACTTTCACTTCCTGCTTGAAGGAAAAGGTTGGGAAGCTACGGAAATGAGAAGTGATTTTATCAAAGTCAAAGTCAAAGCATTTATTTCAAACTAGCTGTGCCCGCGACTTCGTTCGCGTGGATGTCGGAAAACAACAGGTAATGTGTCGCTTAGGAAAGGTGTAATTGCCACTCCTTCATTGAAAAGGAAGAATCATCAGATCTTGCCTGGTAACGCTTTCCTTACCTAGGGTTCGTTACCACGGCTCTTTCGACTGCAATCACTGCGTCTTCATGGTTCATAATGACAATGCGACGAAGTGTCACTTTGATTTTTGAGAATAAATTAAAATAAAAGCGCCTGCTCGAGGCTGATTATCTAACCAAACAGCCATAATTATGTCCATTAATGGTATTCTAAGACAGACGCAAAATATTTTTTTTATTTTGCGTCTGTCTTAGAATACCAACTTGTAAAATCATATCACCATTTTATCTAAAGTATATCTGAGATTAGTAGGTGAAGTTTGAAGTTAGTTTTTCTAAGTCTTGGTTTCTTCTCTGTGGTAAATTTAGAATTTCTTAACTTGGTATTGAAGATATCATATATACCTACCAATATTATGCCTTATAAAGCATCGAGATATCTAGATGATAAAAGGAAGAATACATTAATGGTAAGAGCTTCTACATAAAGTTGCCCGTGTAAAAAGCAACCCATTAAACTTTGGTTATATTTGACACCGGCCGCCATTTAAACTACGAAGATGAAACCCATGAAAATTTTAGACATGATTTTGATTTAGACCTTATACTGCCGAAAACCAGAAAAACAAATTGTAAAGATAATTACAAAAAAATATAACCGACTTCCATAAAAAACCCTAGAAAGTGCAAAATAACCTTAGTTTGGGAAGACGTTGCGCGTTGGCAAGAAATTACAGACTTCTGAAACCAAAGGTCTATTGCACTTTGAAGTGTGTTTTTAAGTCGGTTGTATTTTATTTTATTTCACACAAAGTCGTGTAAGTTTATATTGAAAACCATGAAAACGACACACATGATAAAAAAGAAAAAGAAAATTGCAGCCGCCATCTTCGATTTTCATTTTGACGTCACAATCGGCTTCAGCACTCTCGAAAATCATGAAAACGACACACACTACGAATTTTTCGATTTGCAGCCGCCATCTTGGACTTTCATTTTAATCAGTACTGAAACGGTTTACCAACAGTCGATTGGTCCATGAACCGTTGGTCAACACCATTAACTTTTCATCCAAAGGACTTGTGACCCATGAACGTTTCCCCAACAGAACTCTACGTCAGTGAATGCTTAACCAACAGAATGTTTTGACCAATAACTTTTCACCCAAAGAACATTTGACCCATGTCAAATAGAACTAAGGATGCAAGGGCGAGCGAAGCGAGCTCGGGACTTGGGGCACCCCGACTCGGACAGGTAGGGTTCGAAGGGATGATGGCGGCTCAAGTGAGCGAGCAAAGCGAGCGAAGGGCACCCCGAGGTTAGGCTTGGTTAGGTTACTTTATACCCTTTTCACAGAAATAAAGGACTACGTCTTATTATTATTTTACTTTCATCTTTCCCGGCGTCTGTTGGCCTTGTTCTTTGGGTGAAAAGTTATTGATCAAAACATTCTGTGGGTAAAGCATTCACTGACGTAGAGTTATGTTGGCAAAACGTTCGTGGGTGAAAAGTCCTTTGGAAAAAAGTTAATGGTTTAAAGATAATGTTCACCAACGGTTCATGGGCCAATCGACGGTGGGTAAGCCGTTACAGTTTCATTTTAACCTCACTATTGACTTCAGCACTCTCAAAAACCAATAAAACGAAACCCATAAAAAAAAATTGCAACCTCCGTCTTGGATTTTCGTTTTGACCTGCCTATCGGCTTCAGCACCTTTGAAATCTATGAAAACGACATCCATGACAAAAAATCAAAACAAAATTGCAGCCGCCATCTTGGATTTTTATTTTGACCTGACTATCGGCTTCAGCACCCTCGAAAACTATCAAAACGACACCCATGACAAAACATTTAAAAAAATGGAGCCGCCATCTTGGGTTTTCATTTTGACCTGACTATCGACTTCAGCACCCTCAAAAACCATGAAAACGACAAACATGATAAAAAAAATTGCAGCCACCATCTTGGATTTTCATTTTGACCTGACTATCGACTTCAGCACCCTCGAAAACCATGAAAACGACACCCATGACGAAAAAGTTAAAAATTTAGGCAACCGCCATCTTTGATTTTCTTTTTGACCTCACTTACCGGGGTCAGGATCCTCGGAAACCATGAAAAATAGCTCTCTCTCTCTGTGTGTGTGTCTCTATCTACCTATTACTTTGAAAAATGAGACATAACGCTTTTTCGTTATTTGACGATTTCTCCCTTAGAACTCCTACCGCAAGCTCCATATAAGAACTTCGTTAAAAAACGCTCTGCGTTACTCAACTTTCTATATCAATAATTATCTAACTTCTCTATCGCTCAGAACACCACATTAATTATTATTATCTTACATTATCCTCACTTTTTGTTTAAAATTATTTCAGCGCCACAGGCGCCACTAAATAAACCATCAATGGAAAGCGATTTTGTTTAATAATATAATCATTATCATTACTTTTTAAAATAACATAGACATAAGTAGGTATCTGTGTTATTTCGTCATTTAAGTAAGCATAAACTAATAGGACGTGATTATTCACATCACAACAACAATATGTTTTCGTTAGTAGGTACTATATCGCGCCAATAGATGTCGTTACGTGTTACTAAAAAACGTAAAAAGTTGTTCTAGAATACTTTAAATTGATTATATCTTTTGATAGAGTGAACCGATTGCGATGAAATAAAAACTAATCACTGCTCCGAGTTCTACACCATATTTGAATATAAAAAGTAACCGTATTGGTTTGGTACTTTTTACGTTGACCCTGTTCAAATCAATAATCTGTCACATCCAAACAGACAAACAGACAAACCGACAAACAGACAAACAGACAAAAATTCCAAAAATTGATGAAATTGGAATCTGTTGGTTATCCTTTAACACCCCAACAATTTTTTTTGGAAATATTTTCAATGTAGGTACAGAAACGTCTCGTCTACAGATTTATTATATGTATAGAAGATATAGAAGATAGATATAGAATAGATATAGAAGAAGATATAGATAGATAGAATAGATATAGAAGAAGAATAGATAGATAGATAGATATAGAAGAAGAAGAAGATAGATAGGCACATAAAAGGCACTTTTGAACGTCAAAAATTACAATGAAATAGAATTGATTCTAGTCGCCCCTTCCAAAAGGTAGTTTTCAAAAGGTAGTTATCTTTTATATTATGATGTAGGTATATTAGAGTAGTACCTACTCGTAGGTAAGTATAATCAGTCATGGTAGCTGGACGAGAGTAGCCTAGCATCGAGTTAAACGACGTGCGAATGGAGAGGCCTGATGTCCAGCAGTGGACTGATGATGATGATCATTAGTTGTAGGTACCTACCACAGCAAAAGATTTTTTAACGAAATATACGAGTATGTAACTAAATAATTAGGTACTTCCATAATATGAAAAAATTAAGGGTCCTAAAACTGTAGAAACGGTTTCTGTAGCTAGCTGTTGGGAGGTCTTTTTGCATCGATTCAGTATCGCATTTCGGTCAACGCGCGTCTGCACCGCTACGTTTGGCCGTTTGTCGCATTTGCAACACGCGACAGAATAAGCGATTCGCTTCTGTATCGATGCAAACGCACGACTGTTTCGGGCTACATCAGGTAAAAAGAGCGAATGTTGAATATGACGCTTTTTACATTTTTCCTTGTAAGTAAACGTAGGTAATGGCCACCACGTAGGTACGTTTTCTTTATTATATTGGGTGCACCTAATATTTATGTTGCCCACGCGTACGCTGTGGCTTCCGTAAAAGCAGCAACAAAGACTACGCGACAAACGTCTCAATCGAGTCCATCTTACAACTGTAGCGTCCACAGGCATTCATAGGTAAGTCACTACAGGGTACGACTGGATCGATGCTGCATCGCAGCTATATTGATGTTGAATCGGAACTTTGTAGATGCTGCATCGCCATAGTCGCGATGAAAAATCGTAATGGGCGAACGTATACGACCAGCGACAACATCGCAACAATATCGCGGTCTTTTTGCGACTGTATCGATACTGAATAGCTGCTAAAAGTCGCCCTGCTTGACCTCCCTTACCTACAAAATGGGATTATTCTTTACGAGTTTTTTTTGTTCTTCATAATTGTCAATAGCTAGTAGGCACAAATCTACAATTCATTCTCTTTTTCTGTGAACAAAAACCATTCATTAGTAACAGTCTGCGTAGGTGACCCTTGTTTGTTTCAAATAATTAATTGGACTAATAAGGGATTTCGATTTAATTATCGCGAGGGCTAACAAAGCGGATTCTGACGAGATTATCTACTGTAAGATGTCGAATAGATCCTTAAAGGCCTACGCAGACCGGAACGGCATGGCCAGGGATTTTGCCGTGAGTCACCGCACACTGGCCGCTTAGATACCGCGGTATTCCAGCACTTTGCCACGGCATGCCGCACCCCGCAGTATATCACTACGAGCGCCGGAGTCCGTGGCATGCCGTTGCCTACCGCAGTATGCCACGGCATCCCACCACGGGAGCCTGTGGCGCGTCTTTTAATGCCGTGCGATAAAATCCCTTTCAATGCCACGGCATCATTTTAAAGCATAGCAATTTATGTCGTATTTGAGTAACAGTACGGTTGAATGTCCATTAGTAAAAATTCCCTTGCCATGCCGTCCCGGTCTGCGTAGGCCTTAAGTCCTTGTAAGGATCTCTTCGACATCATACAATAGATAATCTCCCTTTGACATCTAGATAAATTAATTGTTTTTTTATTTATTTCATTTATATATAGGTATTCCAACGACTTGTTCACTAATAGGTAACATATTACATAAAATAACTTATAGGTATAATAACTTATACCTATAGGTATCCATAGGTATAGGTGGTATGGTGAATTTGTCACTTAGAGAAGTACACAGCTTAGACATAAATACAAAATACATATGTAGCGGTATCTACAAAGCTACATGCGAACAACGCGTCATACTGGCGTCACACAAAATCTTGCTTCTTGCATGCAGTTTACCGCGCAACTAGCATAGATACCTACAACGGCCCGACATGAATTATCGGGCAGTTGCCCGCCAGACACAACACTTGTTTCTATAGAGGATGAGTGAACTTTACACCCTGTTCCTCATACCTCTATACTGGTGACCCCGAGTATGAACGTCAGCGCAGCCTTCGTGCAAATACTTTAGCGTGACGTCATCATCATCATTCCCGCAAGCTTTAGCGGCGAGTCACCCAGCCAGCCAGCACCCACGGCTTCAACGGGTATCCTGACCACCAGCATGCAGCGACCGCGCATACCTGGTCATCACCCTCAGCCTCATCAGCAACCTTGGCACGGCACACTGCACTTTCGGCCGGTCAACAAGAAGAGCTCAGTTCCTTTCCTGGTCGACGCTAACAGTCAGCCTCAACACGGCGCTGTACCACATCCTACGCACTGGAGCATAACGCAGCGCCACCCCTACTCACTGGGGACATCTACAAAGACAGTTCCGACTCACCGTAAACAATACGGCAACCGGTTCCGACTCACTGGAACCTCAGCTGGCTCGACAAGCATCGCAAGATACAAGACTCCGCCCACTATAGACCTCCGGTCTCCGGAGGGGAGTGATGTAGCGGTATTTACAACGCCACATGCGAACAACGCGTCATACTGACGTCACGCAAAATCCTGCATCTCGCAAGCAGAGTATACCGCGCAACTAGCATTGATACAACGGTTCGACATGAATCACAGTTGCCCGCAGTTGTAATCGGACAGTTGCCTGCAAGACAACATCCGTCTGGTCGGAGGATCCTCCCTTTTCTATAGAGGATGAGTGAACTTTATACCCTGTTCCTCATACCTCTCTATAGAATTATTTCAAAGTGATGATGATTTAAAATAAACTAACAGATTTTCTGTTACAAGTACATTGTTATTTTATAAATATGAGCTACTTTACTACAAGGAAGACAATCAAAAAGAAAATACAACATCAATTTACTTAATTAATTAATAAATACTAGATACCTACTCAGTTTAATTTTGGTGTATTTATTAGCGTTAAACATGATCCAATGTTATGAATAGTACAGAATTGGTAATGTGTCGGCAAAGATGTCAATGTTGCTGCTATTGTGGATTATAAGTACCTATTATAATTAGCCAAAAATCGGTTCATAGGGGCACTGCAATCAAAGTTTGTTCTTGATGCGGACAACAAGTAGGTATATCTGTTCTACGTAGGTACCTACTGATCTAGTTATACGAGTAGTGCGCCTAGGCAGCGCCTAGGTAGGTACCTACCTACCTACAGTGTTCTGGAACATCGGACCGATTACGGATAATTGTATAAAGTAAGTAATATCTGATCGGAGAGACTTCTACGTTGTTCCAGAGACATCATATTGAAATGGTTGAGTCTTTGAGGATAACTGGTGTCTCGATCGCAACTAGAATATCTGAAACGCAGACGCTTCGTGAAGGCCTTCTGTATACGTTTTATCCAATAGGCAATACTTAGATAGGTATGTCAATAGACATGGACGCGATAATATGAAGGATTCCATGCCGGAGATGCGTAATCCAGTACCTATACTTCTAAAAAGTGTGCTTATAAGAATGTGATCCCACCGAGCAA
This sequence comes from Gortyna flavago, assembly GCA_963669345.1. Taxonomy (NCBI): domain Eukaryota; kingdom Metazoa; phylum Arthropoda; class Insecta; order Lepidoptera; family Noctuidae; genus Gortyna; species Gortyna flavago. Next base: position 6,607,339 of record OY770148.1, read on the forward strand.
GGTCTCTTCACTAAACCTGCAATTTTTGTCGCTTTGGATACGATTAGGTCGATATGGAAGTTTACTGTCGAGCTGGACTCCGTCACGGATGGTGTCACTTTTTGCAGACTCCATTTAATCTTTAAGACGAAGGTACTATATTTTTGTTACGTGTAAACGTCATGTGATAGCACGTTTACGTTACGTTTGTAAAAAGATGGCGTCCGAATGATTTGGGAGAAGACTCTTTAGGGATAAAATTCTTAGAAGGTTGGTTGGTAACGAAAACCAAATAAGAAATTATTTAATTATATTCCTGGTATTAGAAAATTACATTTGATAATACGGGTGTTTACTCGTGGACCATCTTTTTTGTCCTATCAGTCGATTAGGGTAGGTATGTTATATATGTAGGTCCACGAGAAATTACCCCACATAGCTACAATATTAAGTTAATTTTGTGTTAGGAACATGATAAAAAGCTTTTAGCGTTTATTTATAAACGATGATTAAAGTTAGTGACGTTCAAACGTCAAAAATGTATGGTTAAGCAGTCTCTAATCACTACTTAAGTTTAAGCAACGGTTTTGTCAACACATCAAAGAGTTCAAACAAAAGAATTTTGTAAGTAGACGTGTGACGTCGGTCATTAATTATTTGAACGCATCATCCTATTATGAAAGATTTTTGGCTTGAAAATAATTAGTAAATGTATGGCCCTAATTATCAGTAGGCAGGTGTTTTAGATTGTTTAGGTACCTACGCAGTGGAGATGAATTAATTTCACTCTAAAAACCATGAAGGAAAACATCGCAAGAAAATCGGCATGTCGGGTGTCCTATAATTCTAGGACATGTCTCATGTTGTATCCACCAACCTGCAGTCCAGAGAAGAAGTCTAAGGCCCAGCGATCCAATCAGGCCCCAGAGATCCTGGGGTCAATAAGCAGGTCGGTCAAAGTGTTTTCGGGTTTTTCCATCAAGAATATCTCAGTAGGTACAAGAACATATTTATATAACTGGCGAAACATGGATGTTCTGTTAATACACCTCTGCTTAACTCTTCGGGGAATATAGGCATGATGCTGTGTTGTTTCGGGACCCTTTCCAAACAGCGGAGTATCGACGCCTGCCCTGGTCCTCGGAGATAGACGCACAATGACGTATTGTTCGCGCCGTGTCTATTGTGTGACGGGAAAATAGCTGCGAACGGGCCTGTGTGTTTCTATTGAACTTCAGATAAAAGTTATTTGAAGACACAGTCACATTAATTTATTCTGCAAATTTTGAAGAGTAAATGATTAAACATTGATATAAATTTTCTAAACAAAACCATTCAAATGTATTCCTCAGCCAGCAGCATACAAGAGTTTGCAAACGATGTTTAGTAGAACGCTTGTGGCCAATGTTACAACCGTAATGATTATTTTGTTTAGGTATTTAAGTATTATTCACTACCTTCCTGCCTATGTATAACACAGCTCAACCTAAAGCCTCGATTCATGGCAATAAGAGCAAACATGTTTATCAAGATGTTTGCTTATTTGTTGCTATCTCGCAGCAAAAACATGTTACAGTAATGCTACGCACCTTTTATTGCCATGAATACGAGGTCTGCTAGCAACAAAATTTGACTGACAGAGAGAGAAATCTGAAGAAAACCTCCGAAGAACCAACCCCCCCCCCCACCGAACCGAACCTCCTGAACCCCCCCCCACCCTCCTCCTCCTCCTCCTCCTGAACCTCCTCCTCCTCCTCCTCCTCCTCCTCCTCCTTCTGATCTGGAGAATCTGAGTTTTGAAATCTTAATTATTGAGCTAAATATATTTCATTAAAATCGGAACAGAAGTAAAATTAAAAGAATATTTGCGCTTAGCAACATAACATTTTGTGTAAATTTTGTGCGACAATTATACATAAAAAAGTGTCAGTGTTAATGGACAATTGTTTATTTGCTGTCCGTACTTGGTTTTGCATTGCAGGCAATATGTTTTCTTGTAGTCAGCCGGCGAGCGTAACCATCTGTTTAGTAACAATAGTTTTCATGGGAGATAAGGACGTGATTTACGATGTCGAACGTAGATCGCTATACATGTTGGTACTTGGTAGAGTGATAGTTGCAATTTTCCCCGTCCAATATCTTTCAACTAGCTTCATCTTTCTGACTGACCGACCCCTTGATAATTCACAAGTGGCTGTAATTCAAATGCTTTGAGTTTGAGTTTCAGGAGTAAAATTAATAAATACGTCATTATTTAAGGTGTAACAAATATTTTATTACTTTCCAACACATTTTTCTCAGCATATTGTTAAATTAACACGAGGAACTTGTCTACAACAATTGTAGCATAGTGTAACGATGTCCTTTCCACCGTATCTATATACATACCTACCTACGTACATAGGTATAATTAAAACTACACTAATTTCACAACTCGATAAAAAAAAACCTCTGAAACCAAACAAAATTCAGTTTACCAATTTTTTATAAATTACCACAATAAAAGTGAGTAGGGTCGGCTAAAAGTTAAATTGAGAGCCTGATTTGATTTCCAAGCACTCGTTATTTCGAATTACGAGTTTCGGACGGTTTTGATTTGGACTCCTTTTGGTCTTTTTCTCTGCAGTCCTTCGTAAATTGATCCGGAAAGGACGATTGTAATGACATCAAGTAATTTGTGAACTTGGTATAGGTACCTACTTATTTATTGAAAAATAGCTGTTGCCTGCGACTTCATCTGCGTGTATTTTGTATTAGAATAGAAAAGAATAGTATACTTTTATTTTAGACAGGAGTCCACAGGGCTAGCAACAATTTTACTTAACTTCTAGTGTTAGTATGTTATAGACATTAAAATTCAGCTTGGAGCTATAGGTATCCACCTCCGCAATATCGGGGAATCCCAATTGATACCGCGCGTATTACCTACCTACCTACAGATATTTTTTTTTATTGCGTAACTCCTGGCGTAACTCACTTTCAATCACTATCTGAATCATTTTGAAGGATATTGCTAATCCTATAGACTTATAAAAAAAGATGGACTTCGCGCCACGCATATCGAAAGTGAAGCACCGTCCCGATCTATGTGTGCGTGATTGACGATTGACGCTGTCGTGTCACGTAATGGCGGGCGGTCGGCATACTATGATCATGTACTCGTAAATGTGAGCGTGAGGCGTGTTTGTACACTTACTGTGCTTCACTTTCGATATGCGTGGCGCGGAGTCCATCTTTTTTTATAAGTCGGACAGCACGTAAAGCCGTTGGTCCTGCGCCTGACCTCTCCCTCGGTTGTGTCGTTGCCGTCCCATCGGACTATAAGAGTAAAGAACAGACAGTGCATCTGTGTTTGCGCACACACTTGGGCACTATAAAATGGAGTATCTAATGCTTTTGATTTACGATCGTTGTTTTAATTGGGCTTAGGTACCTACCTACCAACATATATATGTGAATGTCTCGCCGTTCCGATTTCAATTTGACAGTGAAACATGTCAAAACATATTTTACTTATAGTAATCGACCATTTTGCAAGATAGGTAAATGAACCGTTAAGTTCAATTCAAATACCGAACACTCATCACACTTTGCGAGTTCGCGACAAAATCGTTGGCAAATGATTCGGAACGGGCGCCCGAAAATTGTTTCACAAATCAAATGGCGATGGCGATTAAAAGTTCCCGTAAGAAATTAGTTGCCAATTTGTTCGTATTACCTACGGACGTAAATTATATTCAAAGAACTTGGGTATTTGTGTTGTGTGTATGTGACTTTTTAAATTTTCTTTTCCGTTACCCTTTTTCTTTCTCCTAAACTCCTCGTAGGTCCAAAAGTCCGGACAAAGTCCGGATGGAGTGACAAGAAGCCGGACATGTTCGGATAAATCCGGACGGATGGTAGCCCTGCGTGGGATGCATTACAATTTCCATTATGTTGCTTAACGTTACATCCAATGTCTCGGATTACGATTTTTGGAATATTGGCCCATTATACCTACCGGCTACCGTACCTCAACAATTATTTGTTTAGCAAATGTAGGTACGTTTGGACCTAATATAGTTATTTCTAGGATATTTCAGTATTGAGTCGAATTAGGAACTTAAATTAAACGCGTCGGACAAGCTGTCATTTGTTTTAAGCTTTAGTTTCCTAAGAAAGCGGTGCCGCCCCAGGCCCCCGACAGGCAAAGTCCGCCACTGTCGGCAACACGAAACGAGTCCTCCCACTAGACCAGTGGGGGGACTCCAGGCAAAGTCCGTAGTTTACTTTATTAGTTTATAATATTACTTAGTTACTATAATTTGTACTATTTTCTTTGTTTATGTTATTGCCGGAGATTTAATACTGTTACTTAGCAGTAATCTATAATTTTATAATACTTGTTACTAAGATTGTTACTTAGCAGTAATTCATAGATAATTACCTACACATTCATTACCTACTGTGTAAGCAATATTTTGAAATTGCACAGCCGAAAAATCAGTTGCTAGGTTTTGAAATTGCACAGCCGAGGCGAGCCTATTGCTATCAACCATGCACAAATCCAGACTCCAGGCTGAGACTGAGAAATTCTTTATAGAAAAACCCGAGAACATTTTATCCTACCTGGGCATCGAACACAGGACCTTAGCTCAGCAGTAGCGACACTAGACCAACAAGGCAATCACATACACGCATGCACACACATAGGATACATAAGACATAACCTTTTACCATGTTCTAACTTTGACATTGCAAAGAAAAAGCAGTTGATTTTTTAGCAGTTCATGGGTCAAATCTAATTAGCTGGGGAAACTTCACAAACTTGGTTTAGATAGGGCTGCCATCATCTAAATTGTCGACGCCGCCGCCAGCCAAAAACTTTAAAAAATCCCGAACATTTTATAAAAATTCCGCCAGGAATGCCCTGGGCGCCGTACAAATTAGGACAAATCCGGGGAAAACCCGGACGATGCAAACCCGCCTTAGGTTAGATACCTAATCATGTCAAAAAAGTTTTTCTAAACTCACCTTAACCCGTTTCTGAGAAAAAGGTCTTGACGGCGAAGTGATTCTTTAATGAGATTGTTAGGGTTCCGTGCCTCAAAAGGAAAAATGAAACCCTAAACGTATAATAATTTTGCCGCATGAATACAGTTTCATACGTAACTAAAATGCATTTCATTCAAGCCTCCTATATCTATTGTGCATCCGTGGCCAGTGTAGCCACATGATTAAATGTACGGAGACAACAGTGTTAAGGTTTCCTTCATCCGGTGCAGGGATCAGTTCACTGTACGGTACTATAGTCGACCTCGTAATTACTTTACCATTTTTGACAACAATTCCCACTAAAATAAAAATTAATAAGTTTGTAACTATCTAACTGTCACATTGGTATATGTGACAGTAAGATAGTTACAAACTTATTAATTTTTATTCTGTAAAAATCTTACCGTGAAAACTAAGGCGAAGTGATTTTGAAGTGAACTGTTATTCCACCTGCTATTCTGTAAAAAAAAAAATATTTGATTTGTGAAGTGAGCTGTCAATAGTGTCAATCCCTAGCATTTGGTGGAATGACAGCTCACTTCACCTAAGTTTCCTCGGTGAGATTTTTACCAAAATCGGAACAAACGCCGCCATCTTCTTCTTTCAATACATTTCACAAAAAAATTACACAAATGTTTACCAACAGCGCAACTCTGTAAACAGTAGTGTAGTAAAATAGAACTTGTTGTTTTATGATATGCAAGTTACTTTTAAACTTAGGGTGGTAAAGCTATTACGTGGTTGACTATCCCTAGCTTCTCTAAATAAGATACAAGGCTCTCCACGGCGGCTTAATAGACATTGGACTTATTCGCGAAATGACCTATAGTCGCATTATCTTTTGGACTTTATTCTTTGAAGTATGGTAGACAGAACTGAACTAAACAGTGAGCAATGGAAACAAAGGAATTGGAAGGATTTGATATTTTTTTGAAAAAATGAAGTTTTGTTACCAGTTGAATTAATGATTATGGGTTATCGACCATATGGAGAGAAACAGAAGGATAAAAGAGATTTTTGGGCAATCTCTGTATATTATCTAAAATTTTTTTTTATCTCGAGCATAATTATACAAAGTTTATTAATAAGGGGGTTACAATGTTTTACAATAATATGTACTTATGAATGATTGATATAATTTAATGTGAATACTATATACCTGGGATAAAAGTATAATGGTACAAGGGCAGGAATATGGTGATGATGACAATGTACCTGGAATGAAATTACTATACATACTATAATAGGTAACGTATGCGATAAGTTTTTGTTTGTATGAATTTACTTTAATTTTCCTGACTGTAACACATTGGCGCGGCGTCATGTGGCTTGTTGTGGTCTGCGGTCGCTCCCTGACGGCTCATGTCGCTGGGGTGTGGTTGCAGCCTTAAGTCAGTGTTTGTGATTTAGGTTGCAAACACACTGGCGTGTCCTAAGAGGCCACGTCGTTTGTCATACGTCGCATTATGGTAGCGTACAATGAGCGTATAGCTGACACTAAGAAATAAAGATAGAATATATAAATCCACAACCTTATTTAACCTTAAAACGGATAATAGTGGCCAAGATTTTCCGTTTTTATGATTATAATACAACTAAACAATGTAAAACTACCGTTTATAATAATATTAACCATTTTTATTCTAAAATAAAAGAAATAACCAAACAATTGATGTGGGCGCCACTGCGCGGTCGTCGTTTGGTCGACGCCGTCCGAAAGTCCAAACGACGGTTTTCAATACACAGGTATATATTTGGCTGAAATAAGACAAATGATACCTATATACAACTAACATGAGTTAATGTTCAGTATTATGGTAGACTGAAGGATTAGGTACCTATAGGTACTGCGTGCCGCTTTAATGTTGACATAACTTTAAAACACGGTTTCCGCGTTTTCGTTTTATGAACATATTTTAATTTCATTAAACGTTATTATTCATTTACAATTTTCTAAAATAGCATCTTGGAGCAACCTGTACTTAAAGAACTGTAGCGCAGGGGTTATTTGCCGGGGTCAGGGATTGTAACGTCATCAATGAAATTAAAATGAATAACGTGCAAAGAGTAGGCGTATTGAAGGAAAGAGAGATAGTCCTCTGTCGGCGAGCGGCGCAGGCGGTAGTTTTCAAATTGCGAATTATTTTATGTTTTTGTTTTATGATTACTGGCCACTAGTCCTACCCGTGTGTTTAATGAATGTCGCCATTGTAGCGGCACATTGTATGTACCTAATCTAAATCGAATATCAAGAAAACTGCCAGTCCAAAATAAATGTTTTGAAAAACAAGTTAAGTATACGAAAAAATACTTTACCAAGTTTGTATAATTTTTGTTTATCGTTGCCAATTATTGCAGGAATCACACTGGAACAACAACTGGCAAAGTAAAAAAAAAACAAAATTGATGCTTGAATTTGAAATACATTTTCAATACTTGTTTGCCATTTGTAGGTTTGTGTAAATAGTATTTATTTTATAACGAATCACGTTTTGTGGTACAAAGTACAATAACATTATTGTTTATATGTCGTGTTGCGGTTTTATTACGGCGGCGTTGACAGGTTGACGCGGCGTTTGGGGATGTGCGCTTAAATTATTAAGGGCACATTAATTAACAAGTTAACACATTAATGTTAACTTGTTAATTCTTACGGCAGAGGTTACAAAAAAAAATGTTTAGATGGCTAGATCTACTAATGATGAATGAGTGGCGTAGGTCGTGGGTTTCATCGAGCGAAATTTAAATTTTTGTTTATAGGTATATATTTTGAATATCTAAGTAAGTATCTTTTATCAGGCACAATGCCTGATAAAAGATTTCAAGTATATTGAGCGAAAATCGGCGAAGGGTTCCGTACGCCGTACAATATTTACTTAAATAGCTATATATTTTTTAAATACTTTAGTAAAAAAGATTGGCCGACAAATTCTACAAAGAATCAGATTCAAGAAAATTCTCCATACAAGAACCCAGCATTGCATAAATATGTAAGTTGTCACGCCCTCTATATCTGGAGGCTCTTATTTAGGTAGTAAGTTTTTTTTTGTTTACTTTTTTAATTTTGTTTTTTTTTTCTTAGCTTGAGTACGTATAGATTTTATGGTATTTGTTGGTATATTGGCGTGGCTAGCTAACATATGGCAAATAATTTAATTGATTGTTCTGTCCTGTAATGTTAATTTGATACTTTGCAGATCTAGTATTGTATAAAGTCAAGTATTTTATAACTGAACAGAGCTGTGCTGCTGGCGAGTTTGTTGCGCCACTTCTTCTCCCCAGCGAAAGCACTAGGAAGAAGTGGTGAAGCTTAGGGCGGACGTTTTGGGGGACTGTCTTTTGTAATTTTTACGTTCGAAAAGTGCTGATTCTCAGCTTAGTTTAAATAAATGACCTTTGATATTGATTAAAAAAAAAACTCTTAAATTTTTAACTTTATTTTGTTTGTTTTACATGGAGCGACTGCCAAAAACACTAACCCCCTTACTAATAAACGTATTATATCAGATGAATAGTTACACACTGATTTCTTTTTTCAATCTTCAGTGATTTGACTTTCGAAACAAGAAGACAAAACGTTGTGTAACTAATATGACGCTACACAACGTTTATTAGTAAGGGGGTATATGCATATTTACATTTTTATACACCGTGTATAAATAAATATTGAAATAACTAGATATTTTTCTCCAATAAACCAAGTCAATCTATAGATTGGCATCACCGGCAATTATTAATTGCTCGTAAGTCACGTAACTGCAAGCGACTGATGTTCATTAAACGGCTTAATTGAGTCTGATACACCTCGACGACAGTTCGATCGGAAGCGACGGGCCTTCGCAATTACCGCTGACCTCTATAACTTGCGTCAAGTGAGATGGCTTGATATTTTCTTGTTTCTCTTTTGTGTAAGCTCACCTCACGACAAGAAAGAAAAAATATAGAAAGAAAAATTGGTTTATTTATCACAGAAGCACGTGCAAATAAAAAAGATAAAATATCTCGAATAGAAACAAAACAGATATTTAATATTTTTTACTTTTACTTTACTTTAGAGCACGTAACTGCCGATCTCTTCTGTAAAAATATCTCCGCGAAAACTTAGGTAAAGTAAACGAAAGTTTCACGTTGAGATTTTTTAATTGTGATTGATATATGTTACGTCATTAAGGGGCCAAACCCAAATCGGGAACACACTTTCAATCACAGTTCGAGTTTTAAAGGATATTTCTAATGAATTGCTTCATAGGTATCATAAATTTGTCTCCTTAACAATGCAATGAAAGTGGCTGAACTATCAAAATTAAAGACATTGCGTTCAATTGTCATTTTAAGTGTGTTATGCAATTACGCCGCTGCACAAATAGAAATGTTTACCACTTTTGTATTATATCTTATGTATCGTCCATCATTTGCATCGTAAGTATTATTTGATACTAGCTTCCGCTAGCGGCTTCGTCCGCGAGGTATGTCGATAAAAATTATCCTATATCCTTCCCCGGGATGCAATCTATCTTTCTGCCAAATTTTATCGAAATCCATTCAGTGGTTTAGGCGTGAAAAGGTGACAGACAGACAGACAGACAGAGTTACTTTCGAATTTATAATATTAAGTATGGATACATATAAGTACGGTACTTTTTTTTTCAAATTAGTGTGGGTGGTGGTACTCTTCTCAAAAGATCATCTCAGACACTAATCTCCGTGGTCCACACATGATCTGACCAAGATAATATCTGTATTTTAAAAGAGACTGTGACCTCTGAGTTTGTATCGGTGTTTCTTCTCAGGGTAATTAAAAAAAAAACCGGCTACAACACGAAGGGTTCCGTACCATCATACAATATTTAACACTACATATAAAAAACCGCAGAAAAATCACGTTTGTTGTATGGAAGCCCCCTATAAATATTTATTTTATTCTGTTTTTGGTATTTGCTGTTATAACGGCAACAGAAATACACATTCTGTGAAAATTTCAACTGTCCTGCTGTCACGGTTCATGAGATACAGCCTGGTGACAGACGGACAGGCGGACGGTGGATTCTTAGTAATAGGGTCCCGTTTTTACCCTTTGGGTTCGGATCCTTAATTATATATTTTTTGACGTTTAAAACAAAACATAACATCACGCTTTGTTTCCCGGAAGGGTTAGGTAGAGGTGTAAAAGAGGAGATGGAGGGAGGTACGATACGTGTAAAATGATTGACAGAAAAAAATGTAATTTATTATTTACCAGCTTCTGCCCGCGACTCCGTCTGCGTGAAATTCTTGTTCCCCCGACCCACCGTCTCGCATCGCATCGCCTGCCGTCGTATATCACGTCGTTATCGCTTAGAGTTCTTTCTGACTCTTTTTCATTTTGCTCAGCTACTAAAGGGTATTAGCGTGATATCAAATAGCCTATACCCTTCCTCAAGAATACAGCTTTATCATTAGTATAGATGGTTAAGATTTTCGAAAGTCCACCGTATATATTTAACAGTTTACTTTCAGCCGGTAAAAGATTTACTATAGGTACCTGTCTACAAAGGATATAAATTGTTACAACAGCCAACCTTCATAATGAAACAATGTTTGAACAAGCCTGCAGTGTCGTTAGGCAAACTCATTTTTCTTAGCATCGTTTTGAGCCAAATTCCATTAATATTGATTTGACGCCATCTCGTTTGCGTCGGATGGGTGATTCAAACATGTGGCTATAATGAATGGGCGTGCTCGGATGCGGCATCGCGATGTGGTAGGCGATTTTTATCACTTAAAGGGAATTTTTTGAGGTTAAAGGTAAAATAAAGTATGAAAAACGTGACGCCATTCGAAGCGATTATGAAAGAACGAAATGTTATTTTAGTTTTGCCAGGCACGCTTTTCTGTGACTTAAGTAATCCATTTTTTACACAGAAAAGAGTGACTTTGATTTCCCTTACTTAAAAAAAAAAAGTGTGGGTGTAGGTCACACGAGCTATAAATTAGTATACTAGGCGTGTGACTTACGTAGTCTTTTAACGCACGCATGAGCATTTCTCGCCGTGCAATAATGGACTACTCACACATTTAAGTCACACGTATCGTAATGTATAATTCTAAGTGAGAACTAATAGGTAAAACATTTTTCAACGGAAACTAGATAGTTTAACCTTTCATGAAAATATACGAATATATTTTTTTTGTTGATAAATAGAGTATTGAATTGACGCAAATTATAGGTACTCGTAATAGGTTAACAATCACAACGCAATGTTTCTCATTGCATATGTAAATACGCTAACCAGCTGATGACGTAATATGTAGTTTAGGCTAAAATTTTCTGAAAACCATTCAAAGAGAATACATTTAATTTGTTATTAATTATAACTTAACGCACAAGTATAAATAATTGGACACAGGCGGACTTAATGCCTTCTAATTATAATCCAATTTCTATTAGATTAAATTCTCTATTAATTTTCATAACTCACTGTTCAAAAAGTGTATAAGCATAATTAGCCTGCAATGTTTCCACTGCTGGGACTCGGGCCTCCTCTCAGTGAGGGAGTGGGCCGGAATCTACCACGCGGTCCCAGTGCGGGTTGGTAGATGTCACATGTCTTTGAACTTTCGACAAAAAGTGTTTGTCTGAAGGAAATCAAATTATCTTCGGGTAAATTAGGGAGTTATTACCAGGCGCAAGAGAGGAAAATACGAGTGTATGAATTTAAATTAGAACCCGGTACTGTTTCCACCTCGGATGTGCCGACGCTTTCATAGCATTATGATGGTGTTAATTTACGACAGGGCTGCCATGTACTGATCTACAGACGCCAGCACATCAAGCTACTACAATCTGTCAAATTTCTTTAATAGATTTTCAACATTATCACCAAAGCATAAGGTTCAAAGTTGATTGGGAAAATTTGACAGTTTCAGGTAGATTGATGTGCTGGCGTCTGTACATACATTAGGGAAAAATTATTGCTGAGCAAATTGCCTATAAAATTAAACTGTACGTAAATTTTAATCATAACGTATGAAATGGCTGTAACGTGACAAATTGGTGAGTGTCAATTTGTTTAACAACTAATTTCCTTGACAATACAACAAAGAATAGAATAGAATACTCTTCATTATCTACACCATGCGAATTACAGAAATAAATGTAGATAAGACTCATTACAACAAAGGTATATCCAATGAATATTTTATAGTAAAATTGTTTTGCAACACAACGTAAAAGTAACGTAAATATTTATCTGTTTAAAATTAAATAAATGTGGGATGAATTAAAAAAAAGCAGCGAATAACTGTTAAAAATATAATATTATAATGCTGTTGTTATTAAAACGTCGATAAATAAATATAAATCGTCTATTCACATAAAAATAATACAAATACGTATGAACTCCTTGATTTCAGAGTTAGGATTAAAAAGAAAAGCATCAAAATAAAAACAAGTGTTAAAATAGTAAAAATAATTTAAATAACAATCATGTTGCTTTAAACTGGCAACCCTATGCACATCGAGGCACAAGCACGGTCGGCTGTACCTAACTGTAATTGCATTTACTGAACCGTATGCATATAACGGCTCTTCCCCAAATATTCCTGAATACGATAAGGACTACACCATTAGAATGCACAGTTTCCATCTGTTTGTTTGTTAGCGCGCTTATTACTGGATAATGATTTAAACTAATATTTCAGAGGTAACATTTTTCGTTCGTTATCGCTTCAGTACTACTAGAGAACCGAACCTACTCTATATAGGGTGCTTAGAATCATATTGTGATGAATTCATGGTTACATTTTGCGCGTCGATACCAACCTGTATAACGTATACAGGGTGGTATTTTACAAGCGCTCGCAAAGTATAAAACAATGTAACAAATCGTTTCTTTCTTTCGCATGCAATAATAAAAATGGATTCCCCGTCGCATAAAAGGTGAGTTGGCATTGTACGTAAAGTCATCAATCATTAGATAAATGAGCAACACTGTTATCAGGTATCGCACTTCACCTTCAACGTGATGGCTGCTACTAATAACGCTACCTCATTAATTTTCATCAGAGAATAGAAAGTAGGAACTTTGAAATGTTTAAGCAGTTTTTTCAGGGTTCCGTGCGAAAAAGGTGCCAAATTAATAAGCCTACGCTCTCTGTTTGTCTATCATAGGGCTGTATTTTTTAACCGTAAAGCCAAATTTTCACTGTGCCCGGGTGATGGCAATAGGCTCACGCCTTTTATTAGGTAGTGAACGTTTGTATGTTTGGATGTTTGTTACTCAATCACACAAACACGGCTGAACGGATTTGGATGAAACTTGGCACACAGTTGTTTATAACATGTATTAACGCATTATTCTTTGTACCTCCACGCGGGTGAAGCCTCGGGCATAATCTAGTTAAACGTAACTGGTGAAATGTGTATTACGCCTCTGTCTAATCCTTCTAATATTAGCTAGATGTTATGTTATGTTATTAAGTATTTGTGTCGTAAAATTAACAGTATCGCAGAGATCATGGCCTCGTAAGCATCGAAGATTTATGGAAAAGATCCTAAATGTTTAAGTTTTGACACTAGTTTCATGTCGTGTTACCATTACAATTTTGAAAAAAAGTTTCACAACACAGCACGAAACGATTTACATATCCTGTACTTAATGTATGCAAAGTAATAGGGCTCCATTGACACCCTTGAATACAGAACCCAAAAATAAATTCAAAGCGTCACTCCGCTTATCAGTGCGCAAATCGTGCTACGCGTCGTGCTACGAACGTAGCTGTGTGCTACGGCGAGGCTCAGTGCTACGATCTCTACGCTATCAGTCTGTAGTAAAACTTGCAGTATGAAAACCGCACTTACAATTACGAAATAAAGGCGTTATGGTCGAGCAGGTAGCTATACGACTTGCATATTATCTAATATCAAGAGCTAAACATTTTAGTCAGAAATAACATTTAGGTATATTTTGTACGAATTTTAATGACCCTATAAAAGTGTTTGGTCTTGAGGCAAAGAGCCAAAATGATTGCTATTTTTTATATCAGCGTTTTTATAAATTAGGGGCGGGCCATCACGCAATTGGATTTTTATTTGATGTTAACGGGCCTTCTCCAGATGCCACCCAAATATTGGAAACCAATATTCATCAGGAAACGTCCTTTAAACGGCCGCAAATTCAGTAAAATGCGTTAAATGTAACTTTGTTTCAGAGATGAGAAATCATTGTTTTGGCTTTTTTTTTTATCTGTTGTAACGATAGTGAGCGAAGTCAATCATAACAATGATTTTAATTATTTTAACAGCAAAGGAGTACACATGTTTTCTAATAAGGTTATATTAAAAATCTCCCGCCTGGTTAGGATAGGGATTTCGTTACAAACTTACAAAGGCAGTGCCATTCATTTTGACAGCCTAGTTCATCAACATTCATTGCTTTTTATACGTTATTGAGCAGACGAACGTTTCAAACTTATGAAGCAATGGATTTGCAATTTGCATCAAAATCTTCCTACAGGTAACCCGGTACCAACCTTGGTTTTTGTGGCAATAAGAGAGAAGTCATAATTCTAGAAAGTAAAAATTTATTAATTGAATAAATAGTAAAGGTAAATAACGTAGGAATGATGATTGATCCTCCAGAAAAGTGGTGATCCAGTGGTAACAAATAATAACAATGATATATTCTTTATTTCGGAAAACAGATACAAGTACACATAAAAAAAAGGACAATACTGGTATTTAGCTGCATCCGGTTAGACTGGAAACCGACCCCAACATAGTTGGGAAAATGCTAGGCAGATGATGACGTACACATAATCTATATATTGTTAGTAACATTGACTTAAAACCTCATGTTAGTAAACTTTTACAAACTAATACAACTAAAAAACACGTGGCCCAACACACAATGGCACGTGCCTCCGTACCCAGTGCCTTAAAAAGGCCGCTGATCTGACGCTGTTCTCTTTTTCATAATGGCATGAAAGTCGTCAACACAGACTTCTGCGAACATCTGCGAAGCGCTGCAGAAGCGCGGAAACCCCATCAGCATCCTAAACCCATTATTATACTGTACGGAAAGGACGAACGAATCCAACTTACGAGTTTGAGGTCATGGGTTCCATAGAGATATGAGGAACAGGGAGTAAAGTTCAGTCATACTCTATAGAAAACGGAGGATCCTCCGACCAGACGGGTGTCGTGTCTGGCGGTCAACTGCCCGATGATTTATGTCGGGCTGTTAATGTATGCTAATTGCGCGGTAAACTCTGCTTGCGAGATGCAGAATTTTGCGTGACGTCAATATGACGCGTTGTTCACATGTGGCGTTGTAGATACGACTACAGTTCCAACCCAGGCAGGCTCTTTACTTTGTGTAAATTATTTAATCACTACTGACCACAGACGGAGAAGGAAAATTCGTGAGGGGACCGGCATGTCCTAGAACCAAAGATACGGAATCATGCGACATCTACCAACCCGCACTGGGCCCGCGTGGTGAATTACGGCCCGGTCCCGCTCACAGAGAGGAGGCTTGTGCACCAGCAGTGGGGACATTATAGGTAAATACAGCATTTACTTATTATTACCTATTACGTGAACACTCTCAAAACGGAGCAGTAAAATTATTTTAATCAAACAAATTACAGAATGATTATGCTCCAGATAAAGCCAAACAAACAAATTTTAAGGCAAAAACACGACAAACTGCTGGATGGATATAATACACGATGAATTTATATGAGAAACATTTATAATGTAAAGCCTCCTCAGACAAGCTCGTAACAAAGACTTGATGTCCTGAATTTGTTTGAGGTACGTACATGAACATTATAAGGCATCTTCACGCATATATTATCGTACCTTCAGCCTGGTTTAGAAGATTTTCTTCTCCTTTGTATAAGTCTTTGTTCTTCACCTCAAGTAAATGTGTAGGAATGAGTTATTCTGTGCGTGTCATTGCTTGTCGAGATGTTGTCTGGCGTGAATTTTGTTTCACTTTATTTTGTTATTTATTTAAGGACTAGCTGCGCCCCGCGGCTTCTCTCTCACAAGTGTCGATCCCGTAGGAATATTGGGATAAAAAGTAGCCTATGTGTTAATCCAGGGTGTCAGATACCACCATACCAAATTTCATCAAAATTGGTCCAGCCGTTTGTGCGTGAAGAAGTAACAAACCTATAAACACACACACACACTCACAAACTTTCGCCTTTATAATATTAGTGTGATTTAACATAACATCACGCCTGTATTCCTTCAAGGGTTAGGCAGCGGTGTATCTAAAGTGCACACACATTTCGCCAGGTATGTTTAAATCTAATGCAATAGGGGGCAAGTCTATTGCCATTAACCGGGCACAAATCCAGACTCCGGGCTGCTATTAAGAAATTCCGGACAGAAAAACCCAATAACACTTTGCCCAACCCGGGAATCGAACCCAGGATCTTATGCTCAGCATTAGCGCTTGCAACCACTAGATCAACGAAGCAGTCGAAGATTAACTTTGTATTAATTTTATTTAAGAGGACTACATGACCTAAAGCCCGGTCACTGTCGGACTGCATAGAAAAGAAAGAGAAGCGCAATTATACAACACTGGTAATTTATTGCAAAATATGAAGCAATTATCTGTTTACAAAACATCTATTGTTTGGACTAAAAAATTAAAACACTAGTACTACGTCGCTTGTAGAATAATCTGACAAAAATCATGTGTATGGTTTATATTGTGAAAAGATATAGATTTTTTTTCTATCGTATCAAATTAGTTGTATTATGTTTTCAACACACTATCGACCTAGCATATATCCTGAAGAATATCATTTATTTTTCTGATTTTGTTTACTGTAGTCGATCTTATACTTTTAGGCCTTATAAAACTTGCGTTTTTTGCGTTTAGGTCCTGTAGTCCCCTTATTGTCTAATGTATTTTTAAATAGAGCCCATTTGTTTTGTTTCATTCAAGTGAAACAAAAATAGCAACTACACAAAGCCCAGAAGTGACATTCTATCAGTGATAACGGTGATGGAAGACTGAAAAATATATTGGATTGACGTAAGCTACCGATTAGGTAACGATAATCCCGTTGAAGTCATCGTAGAAATATGAAAAGCTTTGAAAACGATTGCTACTTGTGTAGGCAATCTGGTAATATGTCATCATTTCAGACGAATGAGGTCCACTGCTGGGCATCAAGCATCGCCGTTTCAACCGGATCGGCACTTCTCACATCGCATCCAGCGAATTCTTAGGGTCTTCCCAAGGTATAATAAATTAATCCTTCGATTTAAATACAAGTTTTGCAACAGTGTTACCAACAAAATTTACCGTTGCAAAAAAAAATGTTTAGCAACTGTTTCTCAACCCATGTTTACCAATGCGAAGGTTTACCTTCAACTTATCAGTAAATAATAACGAATATGTGCACGAATTTCTCACGGTACGAGCGAAGTGCCCCAAATTTTACGACGGACATAAAATTCCCGTAACGGCGAATACTCAGGTAAAAGGTGACACGTCATGTAAGAGTTGCCATGATGGTAAAGGCACCAGTGACAGATATAGATACACCTAGATAACGCAACTACTTCGCGTGCCAAAAATCGCACCAGCTTACGTACAATAATCGTAAGCCGCCACTTTCGCCCTCAGTCCTGTGTACTGCTGGCTGGTTGAGCGTGATCACTGGCGCGAGGCCCCGGGGGTGGGGCGAGATTGGTGCCGCACGCGGCGGCGTCTTTGAATCGATTTGATTTTCCCATTACTAAATAGTGTTGGTGACGTCATAGTAGGTAGTAAAAAAATGGCACGCTTGGTTTTCATACAGATCGTGATACTTGCGTTATCTAGGTCTACATATATCTGTGGTAGTATTTTAACAAAGGTATGGGACTTCCTGCTGCACTCTACTTCAAATTATTATGATATTATGGAAGGAGTGGATGGGAGGCTATAGCTAAAAAAAAACAACCTGTTATTGAACGAATGTTATGACACAGGTCTACATAATGTTTTCCATTTGTCATATTTTTCCCTGACAGCGTTCCAATTAATTTATTTTATTTTATTTTTATAGGGAAAACAAACAGTTGTATACTAAAAATATACAGAGCGTCTTAAACATATGACTTAACATTTTCCACAGATTACTACTTACGCTAAGACAAACTGATTAGCAAACGTTAATTGTAGTCAGGGTATGTAGAAACATATGTACTTTAAGTAACGACTCTGTCTAAAGAGGTCAGACTCGGAACATTAAGTTTTGTAAGTTATAGTGCCTTTTATGTTCAAGCAATTCTATTGTTCGAAATGAATGAATGAAATATGATGATATGATTGAATGTTTGTTGATTCTATTGTTCTGTTGTTGTTATTGTTGTTGTTGTATTATGTACGGCGGGCTGCATCAATTGGGTACCCTACCCCAGTTGCTAAATGCTTTCGAGAGGGTACCAAATTGATGCAACCCACTGTACATACAATAAAGTTATTATTTATCACAATGAAATAGAATAATAGTTGTTTGTTAATGTATTGACTGAATCCTGGCAAATTTACCATACTTAACTGGCCAGGTTAATTGAGTTTTGGTATGTATGTCAGCTCCTAGAGTTTCCGGATAATGTGAGCCGGATTTCCGGATAGGTGACACTTCTCTGTTTGCTAATTGGTAGGCAGTTGTGTATGTGTGCACCCCGCCAGTTAAGTTACAGCATGGGATTTAAACTTAGATACAGCTTTATAGCGTTAATATTAAACTATTCAATTAGCAGTTAAAGGAAGGGAATAGGTAAGTACCTATTCCTTAAATAGATAAGCATTTATTTAAGGTTTAAACAATAGATAGAATTATCTATTCTTTGATGGCTAGTATGACGATTTATGTGGAAAATTTATATAATTTATTTTTAATAAAACTTTATGCACAAGTTAAAAAAGAAAATTGAATAAAGGCGGACTTAGTGCCTGAGGCATTTTCCACCAGTCAACCTCAGGGTCATGCAAATACAAAACATACAACAAGAATATTTAAAGACCGCTCTTTTGTATAACGTAGCAACTCCCAACTCAAGACTTACATATTATTATTATGTAATTTGGTGAAACACAAGTGCACTTTATATGTTTCAAGCTCATATAAAGCAGTGTAAGGGTTCCCGCACATTGACCGTTTTGCGGCAAGGAGAACTTTATAGGCCATCTTCTCATGAATGTCTTGAACCAACATTGTAAGTTTATGTTCGGTGATGCTAGCAACGTTGAATGCGCTTGAGTATAACGGCAAATATTGTGAAAAGGTTTTATAAAATTGTACGATTTGCCATAAAATTGTAGAAAACGCAACTGATATAGTCGACCTTATAGTTGCTTTATCACTCTGTGTGTGTGTGTGTCTTAAGAGCGTTTACGACGTACGGCATTTCATACAAACTTTCAAGCCCTTGTTTTTCGAAATGTATGAATCGATTTTAATGAAACATCGTACGCATAAGCAGGATACAAAGGTCTAAAAAGTTAGTTAAGAATATTTTCGAAAAATAGTGTTTCAGCTAAATTAGACAGATTTTAAATTTTCCATAGAAACAGATTTCCAGTTATCTTTTTTAAATAAGACATTTCAAAAATGTTCTTTACTAACTTTTTAGAACTTTGTATTCTGCTTACGCGTATGAAGTTTAATTAAAATCGGTTCATTCATTTCGAAAAACAAGGGCTTGATTGAAAGTTTGTATGAAATGCCGTACGTCGTAAACGCTCATAAATCGAATTCAGTAGTGAAACTGAACGCGATTAGCACATCTCTAAGCCGTGTTCAAGAGCTACCTATCACTGTCAATGGAATGTGGACGTGCTGGTCGTGTTCAGTTTCATTGGTGAAATTGGTCTGAAGTGACATTCATCACTTGCACATCATAAAACGACAAGATCTATTTGTCTATGTGACTGTTTATTGTTGTCGAAAGTGATAAAGCACTTACGAGGTCGACTATACCTAGTACGCATTTGTACCTATATTCGGTAAGCGCTCAGTATGTGAGAAACCTAAGTCTTAATATAATTTCAGTGCACTTCTACATCCGCATTTATGTCATAATTGTAGATTAGTAGAGTCGGGTTTTCTTTTAAATTATTGTTCATTATTATTAAGGTCAGTTGTTTTCTCCGACAAATCTGCTCTGCTTTGAAGCAACTTGAATATTATGTTCACAATGAGACTTGAACCTATTAACAAACTCTTAGTTAATTAGCTAAGAGTTTTCGAATAATGGTGTAACTTTATGTTCCGACCAAACCGAAAGTAGAAAGTTTCTTGGGTGAGTAGTCCAGCAGGAGAAGTCTTTTGGTTGAAATTATGTTGTTTTTTTTTTCTTCTACGTGTCGTTGGCAGGACTTTATTTTAGATTTTGTTGGCCCAAAACTTCGCTACTTGCACGGCGTCGTCGGTGACAGCGCAGAGGTCACTTTAACTGCATGTTTTGGGACACAGGGCAGGATAGGAGGTGGCGCATGATGATGATTAGGTTCGGAGCATTGTACTCGCGACTTATACTCCTGCATGACCATGTGTGAACGTGGATGAAGTAAAGAGAGTATGTGAGGATAAAGTGGCATTCTGTTGTTTTTTATTTCCCTATGGCGAAAATGTGTGAGCTTATTATGTGTATTTGAAAATCAAATAAAAAATTACTAATCCCAGTAGTAATAAGGGTACTTTTGGCCTGAACATAAATATGTGTTTATTTAACCCTCGAACACCCTCGCAGCTCTGCGGTGTAATAACGTTTGGAGAGCTTAGTTTGTTCAACATGACGCGTCACAACTCTGATGTCATAAAACCCTCCGTTCAAGTGACACTCAAGCAGATTTTATTGCCATCGCTGTTACCCCGTGGCCACGAGCTGCACGTTCAAGCGACAGGCGTCTTGCGACAGCGACTGCGACTGCGGAGAAAACAAATGAAAGAAGTTATCATAATCAGCCTATAATGTCCCCACTACACGTGGACACAGGCCTCTGTGGGAGGAAGTGGGCCGTACTACGCAGACCTAGCGCGGGTTGGTAGATGTCACATGACTTCGAATTTTCCTCAATGTTTTCCTTCACCGTTTTGAGAGCAGTGCGTGGTGTTGTAATACTTTACACAAAGCAAAGCGCCTGTCGGTGTTCAAACCTACGGCCTACAGCTTGTAAGTCGCGACCGTTTCCACTGGGCTGCCACTGCTCACAATGAAAGAAGATGCTTAAGCCGTCAGCAGATGCTTTACTCGACAGAATGGGTCACTAGATAGAAGGTTCGTTATTTTTTCATTCCACGCTTAGATGACACTGACAAAATTATACCTATAATAATGATCGTTCATCTGCCCCTTTCATTTAATTTTTAGATCATTCGGTAGGCGAGTGAAAGATGCCAAGTGCCGAAATCGAACATCGTTGGAACGGTTAACTAATTAATTTATTTTTTACTTTGTATTCAGACGAATGAAAAGCATCAATTAACAAAAAGTGAAGAGTCTGATATCGGCTTTAGACCATGCCACGAATCAACGCGTTGTGATTTGGACGTAGAGCGACAGATGGGAGTGGCTAACGCGCGTGTTAGATTTTAAGGTATAATCTATGTATAGTATTATATGTATATTACACAAATATAAAGCTTTGAATATCAGAATGGTTACTAGTTATTTAATATGTGTAAAAGTACCTATGAATATGGTGTGTAGGGAAAGGATTTTATGAAATAAAGCTCAGAAAGACAAGCTAGACATTTACTTCAATTTAGGCTTGTCGGTAATTAATCAGAAAGCTAGTCGTCCGTTCCAAATCTAGGTCATGGAGAAGAAGAACAAGAAACTCCTTGGAAACAGTATAAAAGTATTCTATCAACAAATTTCTTATATTGACATAAATTATCGTTATTTTAAAAACAATTAATTCTTTTGGACAGTAGTCCAAAAGAACTCAGAATAATATCAACATAATAACAACAGCTAGGAATATTCCATTATCAACTTTAAAACATTAGCAATATTGGCCATATTTAAATAACATATACAGAACACCATAGTTAATCAAGATGATAATATCAATTAACTTACATGACATCTGGTCGATCAATTCCACATCATAACGTCACTAGTATTAATCAACTGACATCTGAAGGCCGGAGCTCCGTTCTGTTGGATGTCTCGAACAAGAATGACCTCCGGCATTCGGAGCTCCCCCTCTTATAGTCGTAAACAAACAACTTTGACGTTTCTATCTACCGTCATTCAAAATATCAACGACATAAAAGGTGGATATCCGTTTGGAATATTTTCTATGTTTTGCTACATTATTCCTCAATATTTAAACAATTAAAAATATAGTGCTAGAAGTTATAAAATATCAAAAGATATAACACGCGCGTGTCGCTTGACGCAAGTCGCATCGCCCGTGGTCGTGAACGGGATTCTTAAGCATACTATTTGTATGAGTGCACTGTTGGGACGATTCGACCCCTGAGTTACTGACGTGTTTCTTATTGATTTTCGGATGTCGGTCAGTGTTATTATGATATTTTTGTCTGATAAGAATTGAGGGCGGACAAAAACAGTTTGTAGTTTTGTTTTCCATAAAATAGTTTTTGGAAGACATAAAAAGTGAGGAATGACAGTCTTCTCTATTTTTGTTATTTGCGGATAAATCTGAATATGTATTCACCTCACAATTTTTGAAACTATAGTCGGACCTTTAATTAGCTGCAGTAAAAGGACAGCTTATGTGTTACTTAAATGACTGAAATTGGCGTATTTATGTATGTAATCGCGGCCATCAACCAAATCTTGTTTTTCTAGTACAGAATAGTGTAACAAACGAAACTGATTTGACATGTATATCTCTAAACGCAGTCCGAAATGAGTTATTAAGAGCTGTCATTTTACTGCAGCTAATTAAAAGTTGGAGTATAGTCTTACATCTTTTACAGTACCTAATGCAGATGTCGCAGACAACTGGTTAAATTAGCCGTTTAGTTAATTGCCTGGCCTTTAGAAGTAGTGCTCGCCTCGCTTCGCTCTTTCGGATCGCATGCACATGATCACAGTTCTAACCTAACCTAACCCATTTGGTCGGGGTGCCCTGGCTTAGTTACTGCGACCAATTCAGCTCGCGCGTGATTGGTTACAGACTTAAAACCTAAACTGTAATTGAATATCATTCAGGTCGTTAGTTGAACGGCCACCGTTTAGTTAAAAGGTTAGGCGGTTAACTGAGCGGCTAATTTAAACAGTTGGCTGCGACATCTGCATTAGGTACTGTAAAAGATGTAAGACTATACTCCAACTTTTAATTAGCTGCAGTAAAATGACAGCTCTTAATAACTTAGAGATATTAATTATATTACGTGAAACTTTCCCAATCAATTTTGAAACTCGAAAGAGGTCGAGTGCACTACTGGTTTCATTACTTTTTTTTTTACGCCCACTCAAACTTTGTCCATTCCATAGATATACTCGTATAAAAAACAATAGGGTCCATTCCAAGGTTGTCCGGAAGAGATAGCAAGAAGAGATAAGACCGCCCGCCGCGTTGTATGTTTTGCAGTGTAAATTGTTTTTCTTTGTTATGTATTTTCTGAGGGGCAATTCTCGTAATTTTAAGAACGTTCACAGTCTGATCTCAGTCTCAATCTGTCAAAAATACCTCTAATTTCCCTACATTTTGACAATTTTTCTGTCTAATCTATTGTTATACAATATTATTAATAAATAACGTAACGTTTATTAGTAAATATCCGTTGAGATTCTTGTCTGTTCTTCTCTATAGGTACCATAGGTAAGGGATTGGTCAACCCCTTGACAATTCAAAAGTGGTTGGTTCAATAATTGGTTTATTTGAAATAAATGATAAGAGTTGAGTTTTTATAAATTTGAATTTATAGCAAGTATTATTTACATTTAAGTTAGAGCTAGGTTAACCAACTATCTTCAGTTTAAAAGTTTAATTATCAAAGCAAAGACTAGTCAGCCTAACCACAGATAATATAATACTCTAGTAGCCTAACTCACTAAAAGTACTTAGATCAAGTCGAATTGATATACTTAGGTATTTTAAAATTAGTTGAGACCAAAATAATTATAACTACGATCTAATCTAATACACTATTGTTCTCTTTATCTCCACATGCCTCTTGCTCTTACACATTGGCAAAGAGCGAGATGAATATACACACATCAAAAGTGTCTAGGGATCAAGCATTTTTATGCGGATTTCTTGAGATTGAGATGTGGCTTTGTAATAAATTTATGATTTTATAAATTTATATGGATCCTTTTTGGTGCATTTAATAATTTGAATCAGGAACTGTGAATCAAATTCGAGTAAAAGATGAAAATCAGCTCTCAATATTTTCCCTATAAAAACATACAACGCATTGAAGACATTATTAGTGCTACTGTTTCCCTACTACTGATTAAAACCAACGTTATTATGGAGCGGCGACGTCATTTAAGCAGGGAAGAAATGCTCAGAGCCGTGGGAATGATAGAAGCTGGTTCCCGGCAACGTACTGTGGCTTTAGCTCTGAATACAAGTCAGAGTGTTATCAGTCGACTTTGGACACGTTACCGAAGCACTGGTACCGTGGCTGAGCGCCATGGAGGACGGTATCGCTGCACCACACGGAGACAAGACCGATACATTCAAATCTTAACTCGAAGAGCTCCAACAATAACCGCCATGATGTTAGCCGTGAGGCTTCATCACTCTTCAGGGAACTTAATTAGCGACCAAACAGTCAGAAACCGCTTGCATGAAGTGAACCTTCATTCCCGAAGACCGCTACGGGTACCACCTATAGCAATGCACAATCGTAGGATTCGATATCAATGGGCTCTTGAACACAGAAATTGGGCAGAAGAACAATGGCGTATCGTGTGCTTTTCTGATGAGTCTCGTTTTGGTATGAGACCGGATACAAGACGTATACGACACTGGAGAACCCCTGGACGCCAACAGCGATTAAAATCCTGCCAGGAAGTCCACCCTTATAGTGGTGGAACCATCATGGTATGGGCGGGTATTTGGATCGGCGGAAGAACTGAGTTGATTTGGATCAGAGGCAACCTCAACGCTCAAATTTATGCTGAGACGATTGTATCAGACGTCATCGTTCCTCTACAAGTGCAAATCGGTCCCTTATTTCAGTTAATGCATGATAATGCACGACCGCACACCGCAAGAGTTGTAAGACAGACTCTCGCCGCAGCTAACATCAATGTCCTGCCCTGGCCTGCTCAGTCGCCAGACTTGAACCCGATTGAGCATGCATGGGATATGCTACAGAGAAGAGCTCTGCCGAATATGGAGGGTATCCAGTCGCAAGAAGACCTTTTTTTGTTGTTGCAACGAACATGGGCGGCCATTCCACAGCGTGATTTGGATGAACTCATTTTGAGTATGCCAAACCGATGTTCTTGTGTTGTTAGTGTTCGCGGTAGAAACACGGATTATTAATTGTTTAAGTTACCCAATAAAATTTTAAAGAAAACTGTTATTTCAGTCTTTTTTTCGAACTTTTGTGTTAGTGGTTCAAATGTCAAAAATCCCTTTATTAGGAAAATGGCAAATTTCTTTATTAATGCAAAGGTGACTTGGTTTATCGTTACTGTGACAAACGAAAACACTTTATTTGATGAATCCTTAAAGAAAATTTTAATTAATATCAATCAGGAGAAAAGTTATTGCAAAAATATATGTTGATCCCTAGACACTTTTGATGTGTGTAGTTGGGGTGTAAATTTTAATCTTGTTACTTCATTTAAACTGTTATTAGTTTCAGTTTTAAAGCCTCAATGGCCTAAAAGCTTATCTGTTAGCAAGCTTTGTTATTAATAATGGAACTCCTATTTATTTGTCTATCTAATAAAGCTAAAGACTTTGTTTGTTTGTTTGGAAGCGCTAAGCTCTGGAAGTACCAGTCGGATTTGGAAACATATTTTTGCATTTAGTAAGCCAATTCTTGACGTAGGCTATAAGCTATTTAACATCGCTAAGACCTTTAGGAGCCGAGCATATAGAAAAAAAGTCAGAAATAACGCTAAGCGAGATCGAAGTAATAACGTGGGCAGGTGATGCGATGCGACTGGGTGGGAACAATAAATTTCACACGGACCAAGTCGCGGACAGAAGCTAGTTAATTATGTAGGTAGAGTAAGGGAATTTACTTACTTGCTTAATTTCTCTTTTTTCATGCAACAGACTGTCAAAGAATTAATGTCGTGGAATGATTGATTGGAATGAAACGGTCAATTTAAAGTTGATAGTCAATTTGCTTCACAATTAATTTCCCTGGCTTCACTTTGTTGTAAACCATATAATACCATATAGAACAAAAATCAGTCATGCATAATTCCGAACTTAGACGGAGCTCCTTCTAAGTTCGAAATTAGGCGGTCACACCCGAAATAAAGTGGAGGTAAAACCCCAAAAAAAAAACTGCTTGAAAAACTCTCTAGATTTTTTTTATTCTCCGTAAAATAATTGAAGTAAATCAGTTGAACAAAGTATTTCCTTGTTTCCCACGCCAAGAAATGCGGAACAATGGTACTACTTAGTTAATTTTGTAGTAAACATTCTTTAAGAAACTGTTCATGCAGGAATGTTCTTTCGCTGATCGATTGAGTTTTATAGCTTCTACATTTTGAATTGTCTGCAGCCCCGTTTTAATTGGATCAATGTTGCCAGCAACATTTGATGTTGCAAGAACAAGCTATTTCCATTGGTGTATATTACGGAATAGATAAATGTGTATATCTTATGGCTATTGGGCGTGTCCAAGTTGTCACCTATTTAGGTCATTAACTCCGAACTGACTAGCAATTGACAAAAGCCGTGTTAGTACCAAAGGTTCTCCTTTAATAGATCTTTTTATTGGTGTATATCTTATGGCTATTGGGCGCCAATAATTCCTTAACTTCGGTGTCCAAGTTGTCACATATTTAGGCAATTAACTCCGAACTGACTAACAATTGACAAAAGTCGTGTTAGTAGAAAGGTCCTACTTGAAAAGCTCTTTCCATATTTATATTATGTATGTTTTGGTTATTGGGCTTCAGGGCAGAAACCCATATCGTTGCCAATTCTCTTTTGCATATTTTTAGAACGAAGTATAGGCAGGTGTTTAGAATTTTATGTTCTTGAAAGTGAAGCTTATCGCTGCAGGGGGTTTTCTATATTTAATAAGATTCTTATAGTATTATTTTACATTCATAATGGATTATGAATTCCTTTAAAAATGCTTTAGATTGTGACTAAATGTCACTCCTTCCATCTTTCTCGAATTAAACGGCAAGGTATTAATTGAAATTCACTATATACTTACATATAAGTACGTAAAAGTTATTTCACACACAATTTGACACGCACAAATACTAAATAATTTTCTCCATTTCACCGACGACCCAGTTACCGAAATTCGATAGCATTCCTGTATTGGTATTCCACAAGTATTTGCGAACCGATAACTATTTACCATTATTGTTAAGGCGAGGTTCTGTTCGAGTGTGCGACAACAGTATTATGTGGTAACTGGGAATTATTATTATTATCCGAAGTCTGTAAACCAGTTATTAAAGGATTCTCAGTTACGTTGTAAAGTTCTAAATGTGGTTCTAGAACATTGATGTTATTATCCTTGTGGCTGTTTTGGAGTGAGAATCTTGTACCTTCTCAGAGTTTAATTTATTATGTTATAGTTTTCCGAAGTTATTAGGTACATACAAGCCTGCAGGTATTTGTATTTCAGGAAAAAGTACCTTTTCCCCGCCTCTTAGGTATCGTGCCCAAAAGCCTACGAGTTCAATGGGAATGTTGATTATTTTATAAGAACTAAAACCCAACTACAACAAAACACCCAACTACGAAAAATGATTTTATGTCTTATAACCCGCGGTACAACATGAAAATTCCATTTTTTTGTTTGCCAAAATATGACGAGTAGTTTAGGAGTTATGAGTTAAAATATATACATACATACATACTTATATAGCCTATTAAAATCATAACATTCATTTGGCTTTGCCATAGTCGGGTAAAAATTAGGTCTCAAGTCGACAAAGCGAAAAGTGTTCAAGAACTCACATAATAAAAAACTTTTTTACAAAAAAAGCAACCGACTTCCAAAAAAAACTACAAAGTGATAATTAACTTTAATTTCGGAAGTCGGTGTCGTTGGTTCTGCATTTTCGTTTATTGACAAAGACTTCCGAAATTAAAGTTATTTATCACTTTGTAGTTTTTTTTGGAAGTCGGTTGCTTTTTTTGTAAAAAAGTTTTTATTATTCACTTTTTAGTGAGAGAGTTTGTGATTTATCTAAGTTACAATAACCTATCGTCAACTGCTCATCACCTTTCACAAAATATTGCTTTTCCCGTTGCTGGGACGTTAATTGTTGACGAGTTCTCCTGGTAAGAACCAGGAGAACTCCTCAACAACCATTCACCATAAGCATTGTGACAAGCATAAATTGCTTAGCAACCATATTAAAGTAATCGAATCGCAATCCGTAAAATATTTATCATTGAGTAGTTCCGATGGCCGTCTGTGGTCTTCATCATCAGCTCCACTTTACCAAATGATGATTTCCAAGAGCAAATGCTCAAGTTACTCTAAAAATATCCAAATCGCTATACGTTTGCCAATAAAATTTGAGGGTTTCCCTCGATTTCCCTGGGATCCTATCATCAGATCCTGACCTGATGATCATGGGACCACTTGGGAAGTATACCCTTTCAAACAAAAGAAAATTTTTCCAAATCGGTCCAGGCGTCTTAGAGAAATCGGGGAACATAAATAAAAAAAATAAAAAGATTCCGTCGAATTGAGAACCTCCTCCTTTTTTTGAAGTCGGTTAAAAATACAAAAATAATTGCAAAGATAAATTAATCTCTGGGTAACAACTGTAATGAATTGTTTTTTTTAAATGACCGCATTTGTTCGTGAACATACATAAAAAAACGTACATAAAGTCGAACATATAACCTCTTCCTTTTTGGAAGTCGGTTAAAAATTAAATATTAATCTAACAATTACTTGCTTAAGTTGATGCAACTTTCTAATTAACGAGGTCCTTACTAAATACACAGAAACCAATAAAATACCACTAGGCCAAACAAGCCTACTTACGAGTACTTACAAGTAACAGTTTGACCCAACTTAGAAGTGCCTTCGGCAAAATTCGTCAAACACGATTACATTTCAGGCAGGAATTTGGCAGTGTCACAGATAATATAATACATTAGTAGCAGTGTCAATAATGTTTCATTAGTCGCGACTTCGTGAGTGGAGCGAAAATAAACGATTGTTATTATTAGTTTTAGTCGTTAGATTATGTATGTCAATGTAACCCTTGAGTTGTGTGCTACTACTCCTTTGACCGTTTAGTTCGCGTGCCGCCGGCGCCTGAAGTAAGTAATAATAATAATAATAATAATAATAAATACCCATTCAATTTTATACTGTGCAGCTGTAGCGGCATGTCGTGTGGCTCATGTTAAATTTTCCAACAGTGACAGAGCCCCACGACCAAAACCAGCTGT
The DNA here is from genome assembly GCA_963669345.1 of Gortyna flavago. Classification (NCBI taxonomy): domain Eukaryota; kingdom Metazoa; phylum Arthropoda; class Insecta; order Lepidoptera; family Noctuidae; genus Gortyna; species Gortyna flavago. The sequence goes on from OY770148.1 coordinate 6,636,918, forward strand.
ACCAGCTTGGCAGTGCAGGATTGAGTGTCGTATCGGTGAGGCTAGAGCACTCATCGGCAAGCTAATCTGCTTCAGGGAGGGCAATACTCGCCCTAGAGTGATGCGCTTTATGAGGCGGGCGTTCTCGGGGACTGGTATTAGTCCTCGAGATTATTTGTCGCGCGTCACAGAGCGTATTGACTTCCTGAAGCAGAAGATCTATGCATGGGCAAACCGTATTCGTCGGTACAGGCGGAGAGTGGAGCGGTACACTCAGAATCGCGCATTCCAGAGTGATGAAAGGTGGGTTTATAGAGCTTGGGAGCGACCGGACCAATGTGTGACTGACACACGCCTACCGGATGATGACGCCATGTGTTCATTCTGGCGAAACATCTGGTCGGTGCCTGTCAATCACACCGAGGGTGACTGGACTGAGAAGATTGAGCGAGCGTGCGATCTAATACCAGAAATGGGGGCAATTATCATCAGCCCCCAAGATGTTGCTCATGCAGTCCGTCCGTTGCCTAACTGGAAATCTCCAGGGCCGGATGGGCTGCACAACTTTTGGATAAAATGGTTCCAAGGGTCGCACGCCCGCTTGGCATCCCAGTTCCAGTCAGCCTTAGAGTCAGGGTCGTTGCCCCAGTTCCTAACGACAGGAATAACCCACCTGCTCCATAAATCAGGTAGTACCGCGGATCCCAAAAATTATAGACCGATCACTTGTCTTCCGACGATCTATAAAGTTCTGACATCCATTTTGAGAGCTAAAATTAACAAACATATAGACACCAACTCCATCATGTCTGTCTCTCAAAATGGATGTAAGAACGGGTCCCGGGGTACTAAGGAGTTGCTCCTCATTGATATGGCCATTAGCCAACAAGTTCGTTGTTCCCGAAAGGATCTGTCGACATGTTGGATAGATTATAAGAAGGCCTATGACTCGGTGCCACATACATGGCTCATGAGGGTGCTGGAGTTGTATAAAGTAGATACAACTGTGCGCACCTTCCTGATGTCGTGTATGGGGCAATGGAGTACGGTCCTTCGCTATCCAGGATGTCGAAATATCCAGAGGAATAGCGAACCGATAAGGATCGAGCGAGGCATATTCCAGGGCGACAGTTTGAGCCCGCTTTGGTTCTGCTTAGCCTTGAATCCTCTAAGTACACTGCTGGAGGATTCAGGTCTAGGCTATCGGCTGAGGAGAGGTGGTCACGTTATATCTCACCTTCTTTACATGGATGACCTGAAACTCTTTGCCCCCAACAATTTGCAACTGATGGAGTTACTGAAAATCACTGAAAGTTTCAGTAGCGCCATCAGAATGGAATTTGGTGTGGACAAATGTGCGGTCATGCATGTAAAGCGAGGTGAGATTGTGGAATCTGTGGGAACCCAACTCTCGGATTCCACAAACCTGAGAGCCCTCTCCGCATCCGAAACCTATAAATATTTGGGTATGTCGGAAGCGTTGGGCATCAATGTTACTGGCATGAAGCAATTGTTGAAGGAGCGCTTTTTTGGCCGCCTGAAAAAAGTATTTAATAGTCTTCTTTCAGGCGGAAACAAGGTGCGCGCCTTCAACGATTGGGGTCATGCCGGTTTTGATGTACTCTTTTGGCATACTCAAATGGACTCAGACTGAACTCGACGCCCTGGATAGGAAGGTCCGTACACTGCTGACTGCAAATCGAATGCATCACCCACGGTCATCGGTAATGAGGCTGTATATCCCGCGAAAGTGTGGAGGTCGAGGCTTTTTAAACGCTAAGACTCTCCACAATCGCGAGATATGCAGTCTCAGGGAATATTTCTTAGAAGCCGACGTGGGGATGCATCGGGATGTAGTAGCAGTGGACAAAGGCCTCACCCCGCTCTCCTTAGGTAAAGAGAACTGGCGCAAACCAGTAGTGCTTGACACTAATGATCGCATGGAGGTATGGCAAAGTAAGGAGCTTCACGGACGCTTTTTCCGGGCCCTACATGGACCCGATGTAGATTTATTAGCGTCCGTAGCCTGGCTACGTTTCGGTGACCTCTTTGGAGAAACCGAAGGTTTTGTCTGTGCAATTATGGACGAAGTTATGATGACGAACAATTACCGGAGATATATTGTGAAAGACGGCACGGTTGACATCTGTCGGGCATGCCACCGGCCGGGGGAATCAATTAGGCATATTATCTCCGGGTGTTCTCGTCTAGCTAACGGAGAGTACTTGCATAGACACAACCTTGTAGCCAGGATAATCCATCAGCAACTTGCTCTGAAATACAACCTTGTGGAATCGGAGGTACCGTACTACAGGTATGTGCCCGACCCAGTTCTCGAAAATGGAAATATCACGTTGTACTGGGATCGATCCATCATCACTGACAGGACTATTGTTGCCAATAAGCCTGATGTAGTGGTGATGGATCAATTAGAGCGGCGCGCAATGATTGTTGACATAACCGTCCCGCATGATGAGAACCTCGTGAAAGCCGCGAAAGATAAACAAATCAAGTATCTTGACTTGGCTCGCGAGGTTGTCGACATGTGGGATGTTGACTCAGCAATCATTGTGCCGATAGTCGTGACAGCCAATGGGCTGATTGCCAAGAGCCTCGACCAACACCTGAAGAGGCTCGCGTTAGGTAGCTGGATAAAGGGCTTGATTCAGAAAGTTCAGTAATTCTGGACACGGCCCGCATTGTCAGGAGGTTCCTCTCTCTGGAACCCTGACCACCGGTAACTTGGACCCTGTTCCCGATACCGGTGGGCTACTGTTTTTTATATTTTTAAATGTTTTTATGTTTTTTATATTCTAATATTTAAAAATATAATTAATATGTATATCGAAAAAATAAAAGAAAATAATAATAATAACTCTAGGCCCGTGCCGGAAAAGTTTACTTTGCCGGAACGGGTCTAAGGTGAGGAGCCAGACCAAGAGAGATACAGAAATCCGCAGGGCAGCATGTGGCGAGCTGTTGGGCAGTAGCGACCCCACGGACCCTATCTCCCAGGAGAAGTCTTGTACCTCACCTCTGGCTTGCCTTTATTGGCCGGCTGGAGTGAACAATAACGAGGAACAGAGCTCCCACCTCATTCTTGCCTTTATTGGCTGGCTTGAGTGGAGATTCGCAAGAGCAAACGTGCTCGGAGGAAGGAAGTATTCCAGTAAGATGCTGGTAGGGATCTTGACCGTACTTCCGGGATTGTCCTGATAGCCGTGGAATACCTCTCCACTTCTCATAAGCACCTCAGGACATGTTGCCCCCTTGTCGCTACGTCACTATGTGCTAGCGACCGTTTTCGGGGGCCCATTATTGAGTGTGCAAGTCACCCCCTGCTATTTTATCCGTATGTACATATTAAACATACAAGTATATACATATTAAACATTGATCAGGCAGGGGTCATAGTTCTTCCATAGTTCTTGGCAACCAGTCCACTTAAGCCACTCAAACCCATAGTCCAACTTTTTATTTTTCCATATGCTGCAATAGTCCTACACCAACCGGGGGTTGTCCTTGGGTGCACTTGCATAGTGCACACAGGGATAGTCGTCGGTTGGTGTCACATTTCATTAAAATTTCCTAAAGGGCCTCTGCGAGTTGGCTTCGGCCCCTCGTACGCCTTCCAAAGGACCGGGACTCAATGGTCCCGAGATATAAAAAAGATAATAATTATTTATTTCATAAAAACAAGAAACACATTTCACTCTATACATTGAGGATTAAAAGTTTACATTTTTCTCACTAAAGCACAATATATTGACTCTATCCCTTAAACTAGGTCTAGCCTGTATCTTAAGAGATAGGGTTCAGCCGTAAGTGTACAGTAAAACAAAGTAAACAAGGAAAGTTAAAAGTTTTATGAAGTTGCGTTTTTCACAGTGTGTTATTATTGCACCACTCATAAAGCGAAGCGTTAGAGTGCTTTACGATCGAAAAAAATTTTTGCCTCCTTTCTGCAACTGTTTCTAAAAATTTATAAAAAAAAAAAAATATATCTAATAAAGGACCATGCGTCATTTGGGGCCCACTTTTTCAACATTGTTCAACAGTGATGAAACCTATGTCAAATGAGAGCTCTTGGTGTGTACTTTATTTAATTTTATGGCAGCTAAGTTCAAATCCATCGCGAAAATGATTTTTTTGTAGCGTTATCTAAAAATGTTCAGCAGAATTTCTTCTACGGAGTTTCGCATGCTGATTAAATTTTTCCGCAACACAAAGTTAAGTTGCATCTTTTGTTTTCTGACTATGGGGCTTAATGGCCTGCTCATGGCCTCGAGCGATGCGACTTGCGATGCGACTTGCGATGCAACTTGCGCCAACAGACTCGCGCGTGCAGTTTCCGTCCGTCGGCGTCGCTAAGCAAGTCGCGTCGCGGTGACTCGTGGCATGCTCTTGTAGCGGTATGTACAATTACAATATATGATTGACGTGTAAAACCTAGTTACAGAAAATAAATCATTTAACAATTATAATGCCACATGCAAAATCCTGCATCTCGCAACCAGAGCATACATAGAACTAGCATATATACAACGGCCCGACATGAATCATCGGGCAGTTGCCCGCCAGACACAACATCCGTCTGCTCGGAGGATCCTCCCTTTTCTATAAAGGATGAGTGAACTTTACACCCCGTTCCCAATTTGTTTTGCACAGAATTTGCAAATTCTGTCAGTTGTTTTCTCCGCAGTTACTGTCGCAAGACGCGTGGCGGTTGAGCATGTAGCTCGGTGGCCACGGGGTAAGGCCGGGTCATTGGTCTGTCGTAAACCTTACAATAGAATATTGACCTACTAATTAGTGTTATCTTGGTTTTTAATTAAGGCAATTGTTTTTGCATGACATCAGTCGGTTACTGCTGACCTGTAATTACCCCATTTCAGGACAAAGGTCTCTTCTTCTTCCCATACGGAGGAGGATCGAGCATTTAACACACCGCTTGCTCAATGTAGGTATTTTAACGATTTCCGACTTTACAACATTTAAGTTTGGCATAACTTTACTGCGGGTTTATTCATCAGCATAATCAGCCTATGATGTTCCCACTACTGCGATACAGGCCGCAGGCAGTGCTGTACGTCAGCCTACACCCATCGCGTCTCGCTGTTAAGCTAGCTAATTTGATTTAAGTATGTAAGTATTAATTTAAAGTTGTAACTTCACACTTTCAAAATCAACCCAAATCCTCATGTTTGAGAAACTGTCAGGAAAATACTATTCGTGGAAAATATCTTATTTCTATTTATTTTCTAGTCACCCGGTTTTTCGTAAACAACCCTAACAGCCTAGACTCGCTTTTATTGTTTATTCGCAGTTGTTGACTTACATGCTAAGTAGAACTGAATTAGTCGGCTGAAAGACTACAAAGTTGGTTCATTGTATTTTAGTTTTTTAATAGATTAGTTCTTGAAAAAACTTTGAAACCTTTGTCTAATTACTTTGCTGTTTATTCGGCTATATTATGAATATTCGTAGGCCCGCTCCTCGGAGTCGATTTTTGGGTAGGTCACATACCTACCCAAAAATCGACTTGTACTTTTTTGTTTGCTCTCTAGAAACGTTCATTAAAAAAAAGAGCAATACTAGAAACATGGCGACAGCGTGAAACGTGCCAAATGCTGCTCATTCTCTCTCGTCTGGTATTTGACGAATGTATTTATACAGCACAGTTATATAAATAAGGCAAGGCAAAATTCGCAGACCAGTGACTTCTACCAACCCGCACTGGGCCCGCGTGGTGGATTGCGACCACTCCCTCTAAAATATAAGGAGGCCAGTGTCCCAGGAGTGGGAACGTTATAGGCTGAATATGTTATGTTGAGGCAAGGTACACAGGTTTTGTTTTAATGAATCATTTAAATTTTTTGACACATTATTCTATTTTGTTAAGAAAACAATAGACGCTCAATCTTGATCACATTCCGTGATCACGAACAATTATCTACATTTGCAGCCATAAAGCTTGGGTCTCCTAGGAAAGCGGTTCCGTCATTAAAATGGCCATCATGAAATCTGTCATTTTCACCAGTTTCACACTCAGTGTCACACTGAGTTTTTTTACAACTCTGTAGGTATCTCGACAGCCATTATTGTGTGACCGTTTAAATCTGTATCGTTATCAAATACGACGTATTTTAGAGATAAACATGAAAAACAAAAATAACAAACGGCATGTTTGCTGTTATTTAATCGCTATTCAAACATAAGTGTTATCATTCCCTAGCGACTAATTATTAACCACATCTGAAATTTTTGTATTATTTTTCACCGATGTCTGTTTACAATCCATGTCCATTTATTTCCAGTGCCTCTGTGCACGTTTGAAAATGCATATTTCAATTGAAATGTCTGTTGAAAAATGGAGAGCCCTTGATTTTGTTCTGAAAATGTATCGTTTAATTTATTTTATTTCGAATAACATGACGACCTTTTTGCTATCGAAATGTATTTCGATATTTATATTTTGGAATATTTTTTTTCACAATCTGCACCACTTTAGATAATGAAACAGTAGAAACTTAAACTAAACAAATAACTAGTGAACAATAATAATTTAATAAGCAGGTACTAACCGACACAAAATATTTGATATGAAAAGATCACAATAAAACCAGGTAAATAATTTTAATATAATTTATTTTCTGACTAGAAATCCTTATTTATCCCAAATACCAGCTTTGGCCTCATCCCTTCAAGGGTGCCTATGACAAGCCGTCAGAAACATTTAGATCATAGAAAATATTATTTACAATAATGAGTGAAAACTAACATTGCTTCTCTTACATTAAATATTAACTAAGTATTTGAATTTACATTACAAAGATTATCTTGATAAGCTCTTATATATTGCGTAGAGATCGACCTTGAAAGAAAACATTTTGATACACGTTGTACAAACATTGGTTCGTGTGAGCCAATGATTGTTCCAATAAACAATTAATCATGATGTATCTCCATCCCCGACATTTATCTTATTTAGTAGATGGCCCAAACGTTAGCTTTTCCACGAAATAAGTTAGGGACTATCTACAGGGTCAAAGGAAAATAACTTCTATCTTTGACAGACTATATTATAAGTAACAGTGACTTATTATAATGAGTATTTATAATAATTGCGGACTCAGCCAAAATTAAATATATCTAATGGAATATTACGTTTATAGTATTTCGGTTATGACATTATGTTGAAAGCTTTCTACATTATCTGTGGCAAATCGATCAAACGTTAGTTGTTATTGCAGAGTTGATAAAACTAACGCCTAATTACAGATTATTATATTACAGTTCCCTAACTAACGATAAAATTGAGTGAGTACCTATGTTCTATTTTGCAACCAGATTTTATCCAGATTTCGAAATTTACACATTTATCTAAAATTAATATCTACTTCCTGATATGCACATAGCGTGCTGCCAGTATAACTTATCTAATAATTTATTAGCACATTATTCCTGATAGCTTAGCAACTACTAAAACTTGTCTAGATAAAAATGACGGATTTTGTTAAACCTTTTGACCGCCACAGTCATGTACAGAGGCCAGCACATCAACCTACCCCAATCTGTCAAATTTTCCCAATTGAATATGAACCTTATCTGTTTGTGGTAAAGTTGAAAATCTATCAAAGAAATTTGACAGATTGGGGTAACTTGATGTGCTGGCCTCTGAACCTACACAGGGAGATTTTTTAATCACCATCCAAATTTTTACAGTGAGTTCTACCCATGATTATGAAAAACTTTCACTATGGGACCAACTCTGAAATCGCGAAAAAAAAATCTGCTGTTTCATACAAAAGTTCAATACCTACTTGACCAAAATGTATCAAACAGCTGATGTTTTTTTAATGATTTCAGAGTTGGTCCCACAGTGAAATTTGTTCGTATTCATAGGTAGAACACCCTGTAAAAATTTGGATGGTGATAAAAAAATGTTCCTGTAGATGAATTGTAAACCAAAATGTGCCCAGCACGCCACGTTTCGATTACATAACGGACTTACGCCGAGGGGACGTTTTTGATTTTTTGACGTGTGGCAGTCATTTTCAAAAGGTTAAAGAACGCATAAGTTATTCCTAATAGATACACTAACTTAAATAGGTATTTATATGAAAATAATATGACCTTAATGTGTTTTTTTTTAAATAATATATGACTTTCTGTATACCTACCATAACCAGCACTAAGTGCATTTAGCGCTAAACGTATTTGTTTAAAACATCATTCTGTCAACATCAAGCAATTTGACAGAGATGCAATTAAGTTAAAATACGGTTAACGGTGAATACATTCAAGCCTGCTTGCACCACCTATCACTAAATACATTTAGAGCTAAACGTATTTGAAACAACTTTCTCTCTCTGTCACCATCTAGCGATTGACAGAAATGGTACGATATTTTAAATACGTTTAGCGCTAAATACATTCAATGATTTGTGGTGCGGACCCTAGTGTTTGAATGGTGCAAGTGGTCCTTTAAAAAAAATATGCTGTAATCTTCAAAAGGTCCTTTTTACTTACATTACAAAACTTTTTATTTACCTTGTAGAAAACTTAATTACCGCAGCACAACATCGAACAGTACATGAAATGTTTTATAAAGGGGCAATTTTTTACTGCAATGTCTGTCTGCAGTATTTTAGAATGGCCCCGGTCACTCTGGCCAAATATTGATGCAACATATTTTATGTTTCGACAGACGATCGCTTCGATATTAATAACATAACGATACTAAGTATTGCCGTTTCACTTTATTGTATATGCCCATCTCTTTCTGGTGTCACTTGACTTTTACCGACCGAAAGAGGATAAGATCCAATGTTGTTTTCATTTCATTCGGTATCATAACCCAAAGTTGACGCGATTGTAGCTCTTCAGAAAAGTGAAGTAAAGCAAAGAATACAAGACTACCGGCCATACTCTGCAATAGTTATGTTGCCGCGGTGGCCGGGTACATGAAAATAATGGCAGCCACGTATTGTCGTAAAAGAATGGCCCATCTAGAATCCTCTTGCGTATGCCGACTTAATGTATAACATCGATTTAGACCCGCTCACATCACAAATCACTTAATACGTTTAGCGCTAAACGAATTTAAATAATCGTTCTGTTTCTGCCTATTGTTTGAAGATTACATGAGTCTACGATCTAAGTACGAAAACCGTAGTTTATGTCGTAGTTATGGCCGTTTCCTAATCCGTATCACCTACGGACATAAGATTAGTTTGAGACACGAACTAAGAATTAATGACAACCCGATTACACAGTTGTCCTTACTCCGGATGTGTTTATACAATTTCGAACTAATCGTTAATTAATTGGGAGTAGGGTTCTCCTTTCGGATGGCTCGTATCTTCGTTGACGGACTTAGAGAGTAGGCCCCAAGAGACGCAGACATATTTTAAATATATTTAGCGCTAAACGCATTTAGTAATTTGTGATGCAAGCGGGCCTTATACGTAAAATATTATGTACACAATTTATAACGATAAGTTCATTTAACGTGATATGTTCTAAGATATAATACTGCCATTCATATCTATTATGTACATTTGTACCTAACTAATAAAGTTCATTAGCGCTTTTCCCCATTTAGTATTACTTTATCGTAATACTGCTTAAACGTATAATTTCAATGGAAGGGAAAGTACTAAAATAGGTCGACTTTGATAAACGGTTTTGGGTTTTTCAACTCTGGAGTATTAGGATATTTTTGAGCCAAACATTTCTATAGATGATTTTGAAAAAGCTATTAAGTTTTGAAAGACCTTTACATGAACATGAATGAATGGAAACTATTGAGTTTTAGTGAGTTAAAACCCAAAGTATAATGAGTACTTACGTCCACATTTTCAGCAAAAGTGAAAACTAAAGAATGTAGTTCCAGAGTATTAGTACATCTCTAAATATATTTAAAGGTAATATTCTGCCGTTTTTTTACGGTGGGTGCAATTTACAATCTCTTTGATTATTACGTAATATCATGTAGCATTATAGAGCTTACTATTTCCCTTTCAGTCTTAAGGCAAGCAGGATTCCCAGCGAACTTGATGTAATGCATATCAATAAGGTGTCCTATTTCGTTTTTATTTGAGATTTCCCCAAAAACGTATTACCTCAAAGCCGGCCAATATAAAAATATTACAACGAGGCCGCCATCTTTAAGTCGAATGTGTGATTACGAAATGTCACACAAAACGTTCTTTGTAATTTTATTTTGTTTATCTATTAATTAATGAAATCATCATCATAATTGTCCTGCCCATATCCCAATTTATTTGGGGTCAGCGCAACATGTCTATTAAGAAATACTAGACTACCGAGATGACGACTAATAGAGAAGTATGGAAGACCATACTTCTCTATTAGTCGTCATCTCGGTAGTCACCGCTTTTCTAACCATATCATCATTCACACAGACGTTTCTTTGGTCTTCCCCTACTCTTATAGCCATCGACATTCATACTCAAAACTTTCTTCACGACATTTTCTCATATCTCCGTATCACATGCCTGTACTATGCAACCGCTTTCCACACAGCTTTTCAGTTACCGGTGCACTTTCAGACTGTTTATTTATGAAATATTTTATTAAATACTCTGATGTTTATTACCTACTGTTCATTTATGTCCATAAAAATATTCCATGGTCCATAAAAACATTTTATATTAATAAATATTCCAAAATGGTGAAATTTAATTTTCATTTGGACGAGTCACTTTGAAATAAGAAGCGAGAAATTAATGTTACTTCTTTCAGTGAAAAGTTAAATGATGACTTTAATTATTTGTAGACAGTTAAAGATAATGGCAAAAAATATAATGACCATTATTAAAAAAAAAAACTATTCCAGTTCACCTGACTGAAATCCATTTTGCTAAAATTGTTTAAAATCTACGATTTGTCGTAGGTACCATTAGATTTTCAGCGACACACAGCAATAACGTCGCATTCGATCAAATTAATATCCGGTATTCAGCTGCATCCGGTTAGACTGGAAGCCGACCCCAAACATAGTTGGGAAAAGGCCAGATAGAATAAGATGATGATGCAATTTAGTGCGATTTTAATTGGCAGGCAAATTCATTGGTATTTTTGAAAATGTCTAACGAATGTGGTACCTATTAGTAAGACTCTTTTGAAGTGACCTCTTTGAATTACTTTCATACAAACATTGAAGAATGTTCGGTGAATTTATTTACACAGTGCGATCTTGACTATGTGGAATGATTTATGTAAAGTGCTTGAAAAATTATAGTTTTTTTTTTAAAGACTTCTAGTTATAATTAATTACCTTAGGTGGTTTTTAACCGACTTCATCTATTTCAATATATTTTTGTATGTGTAAACCTATTTAGTTAATTTTAATAAATAAATTATCTTACTCTGTTTATTTCAAAATACAGGGTGACTATGATATTTTATACCTAATGAATAATTATTATACACCTTAAATACAGGATGTAGGAAGTTTACATAGGCTATTAGCAAAAACAAAAGCATATCTAAAATTAAAAAGTGTAGATTCAACTGAATTTCTTAAAATAAAATAAATTGTCTAACAAAGCGATTCATTGAAAAATTATAATGTAAAAAAAATCTCTATCATCTTTTTTAATTCGGAGACAACTTGATTTTTAAAACAAGCTCGTGTCTGCCTACAAGTCATATTTAAATTATAATTTAAGTTAATATTATTATTCTGTGTAGTTTCCTAACGATATATTTTATTTACAAAACATTTTTAAACTAACATTTATATACAGAAGTATCACAGGAATTTGTAAACGAATAAATATATTATTAAGTAACCCGTGGGTTATGTCTTGTTTTGGTAAGTTTGACTAGACAAGTGGACTATTTATTTATCTAAGGGCTGTTTTTTCTGTAGCCAAATATTTTTTATGTAACGAATAAATATGACAGTTTGACTCATTTTATACGCAAAATCTGTCAATCCCCATTTCCCATTTCTATGATAGACTTGAGCATTCCGTGGAATGCTTTGGCGACCTGAAGGATCCCCCCTTGGTATGCCAATGAATACTTTGCTTTGCTATGTCGTGCCGGCCCGTTGGTAGCCCCGGCCTTTATAAAACAGATTTGAAACCAAAAGTGGCAATTTATTTCATTTCACTCCTACAACGGAACAAAAGAATCAAAAAAATAATGTGCCCTGATTTAATTATTCAAATGTATTTTTCTTCCACGAAGTTAATGAAATTGTACACTACGTAATAGCGTCTCTTTTATAATACAAACGAATTATGAAAGTAATGAGAGAATTCTTTGTTAGAAAATCTTAATACTTGTTACTTGTCCACCCATAAAATGTACATATCCATTTTGAATTAGGTGAAATCTACAAAGGACTTTTAAATTCATCTATGTATATTCATTATTTCTTACGACAATTTGAATTTATTTTCTATTACAAATGTAAATATTTGTTTCCACGACAATGATATGAAGGTATATTGAACTTATGAATGTATTGATGATAAAATAATTGCTATGACACTTAAAGCAGAATTTAACGTAACTAGTTGCGCAAACTTAGTTGCTCTTTGATAGTTTCACGCGTAAATAGATAATTACACGCGATACTATTAATTAATAACTAAGTTTGTGCAACTGATTTCGTATTGTAAATCCGGCTTAATAATCTAATTCCTTGGCAACGAAGCGCAGGCGCTAATAAGCCTTTGTAAGGCTAATATACATTTTCATCATATTTATTTTCTATTTCTAATATCACAATTCACACAAAAGACGGCGCATAGTATTTTTTACAGGACTTCGAAAAAATTAAGAATTATACTTTTCGCGTAGAACTTGCACAATGCACAATGAGTAGCAATGCAAGACTGACAAGTCCGCAAGGCTTACTTTTCCCTCAATCGTGCAAAATAACTTGATCATTCAGCGCGTCACTTACGTCATTCATACTGAGACTGCCTTTTGTATGTATTGTGTCAATACTGTGGGATCCCATACCCGTCTTCAGGCGTTCAAACCACGTCACTCTTGTCAAGCAGCCCGTTATTGCTGTTGCCGTCTTCTTGTCAAATGTGATACTCTCGGAGCGGCCGTACTGACTCAGCTGAAGACCTTGGAGTAGGGTCCACTCCTGACAGGCCAAGTGAACCGCTCCGTCGCACCACCAAGGTTTTTGTCCCGTAATCAGTGACGAAGTTTTCGTTCCGCGTCGGTGTGTTTGCCCTGACGCTTTGGTACCCGCAGCAAAGAGGATACCTCGAAGTCAGGATCTTTTTAAAGGCTTCCCGAAACTCCGTGTTGAATATTGAATATATGATAGGGTTAAACGCCGAGTTTGAGTAGCCAAGCCACGTCAGGATTTTGAAAGCTAAATCTGTAACAAATTGATAATATTAAACTTTCTGTTTGTGTTAATAAAACACGTTAGAGCTCGCCGTAATTTGAAGTAATATTTCAATAAGGACTTTAAAATGTTTCAGAAAGTCTATTAAAGTTGGTCTCAAAGTTTTATTTTCAAAATTTTATTTGTTATCTGGTAATATTGTCATCTAAAAAGTCTACGAGTTACAAATAAAGTTTTAAAAGCTATTTATGACGAAGTAGGTATATTGGTATCGAACTTCGTAAAATTGAATCAAATAGGTACTTCTTTAAGTAGGATTCCGATTATTGTATGTTTTGTGTTAAGCCGGATTTACAAATAAAACATTAATATGACCAATGAATGTACCAAACATTAACCAATGCAGCTATTAATTGCACCTATGAGTGATAATGACAATTCTAGAATGTTCGAAGAGACGAACAATAGCCATATCTTGCGTTAAATCTGCATATTATTAGGGAACTATTGAAGAGCAAAATGAAAAATGCAATTTATCGACTTTCATAGTCCCCCTTTCCTTTAATAATGTACAGCGTTTAATTGAAGCGTAAGTATTATGAGATTAATATTTGCTTTGGACCGAGAATGGCTTACTCTCCGTTCAGAGAATTATAATAAAAATGCAGGAGAAAACGTGAGCTCCATCTCTATTCACGTAAATAATTTTATCTTCTAATAGTCTGTGAGGTTTATTATTTTATTTTCTCGTTTAAAGTAAAGATTGCTTTTATATTGCTGCTGCTTTTTTAATTGGCTTAACTTCATTGAGGTTATGTGTATCGGTAGGTATCAAAAAGCAATGACAAGAAAAAAGATAAATCAAAGCAACTGAAGGCACACGGGTGGGTTTTAGTCAGTAAAAGTCTGACACGTCCTCCCGCTTTGCCTAGAGCTGGAGAAGTTATTTGATAATTTTCCAGACAAAAAAAAAGGTATCAACCGCTTGTCGCGCGTACTAATCATGAGTTTCAGAAAACGTTTTTCTTTTGTTCTGATTGCTATTTTAGCGTTTACGCCAAGGTATAAAACATGAACTCTATAAGTACCCACAGCTACCGTTTTCGTTTGTCGTTTACTGCTGAACCCAAAATTTTTTTTTTTTTTATTGTGATTTTATATTTAGATTTCGATACCCATCACGTCTGTGGATAGTTAACAATATGTCTGACACAACGTCAATTCCATGCATGTTTTAAACATGATTTTAAGCTTGAAAACTTGACATACCCACACGCATCATAACTTGAAACGCAACACAAAAAACGCAAGATTAGGTAGGTACCTAATCTTGCGTTTTTTGTGTTACGTTTCTGTGTAGGTACATAGAAACTACTTACCCGGTATACATGTTTTACAAAACGCAGCGACGATGTTGACACAGAAGAACGGCACCCAGCACAAGAGGAACACTCCCATGATGATGCCGACGGTGATGGCCGCCTTGTGATCGGACACGTGGTACGGCGACGAGTGGACGTGGGTGTGCACGCGGGTTCGGACGGACTTTGTCCGGTTGTCCGGCATCTGAACCGTCCGGGTGACGGCCCGGATCGACTTTACGTGTTTCTGGGCGTAGCAGTATAGTCTGTGGAAGAAGGTTGTTGTTAGTAAGCGTTGCCAGTAGAGGTCGAGGAGTGAGAGAGCATATTTATTTAATCGTATGGCAACATAATAGGCAAAATTGTATTATAAAAATCACGAAGGCTCTGGACAATTGAGGGGCGTAACCGGTAGGTTTTTAGCAGAAATGCTACATCTGGCACCGGCGATCATCAATTTTGCAATTTCATTCGTTTCATTTTGGCGACTCGCTGCGAATGAACGCAGTATCAAAATGTACGTTTTCAATCTGTTGCTGTCCTGTCACTCGCTGTATCGAGCTTCAGAATAAGAAAGTAGCATGAAGAAAGAAACGTTGAAGAATATGTTTTCAGGAATCAGCCTATAATAGTCCCGCTGCTGGGATATAAGCCTCGTCCCTGGGAGGGAGCGGGCAGTAATCCACCACGTGGGCCCAGTACGGGTTGGTAGATGTCACATGTCTTCAAATTTTTGGTTCTAGGATGTCTCCTCCTCAGACCAAATAAAAAAATAAGACGGAGCGCTGAGAACGATACAGTGAAGTACCTATGCCAAAACTACACCTCCGCTCTGTGCATACCTACACGCTCACACGCAAACATTTACAACCATTTACAATCAAACTACACTTCACTAAGTGCACACATGTATATTGCTTTATTTACTTAGATGTCGACATATGGATGAATTGTGAACTGATTATTTTTAAATTGCTGATGTTGATTTGTTGTTTGAATCTAGGAAAATCAAATGTAATTTATTTTAGTGTGACTAATTGTTTTACTGTACTTGTGTTATTTTTGTGTTTAAATTCAGATACAATTACTTGTTTATGAATAAATGACTATGACTAAATGACTATGTTTACGAAACCGGCTTCACTTTACTTTTGACAGCCCTCTGTCTTGGTTTTTTATTTGGTCTGAGGTTTCTTCACGATGTTTTCCTTTACTATTTAGAGAGCAGTGGTGATGAAATAATTTACAGAGTAAAGTGCTTCTCTGGGTTCGAACCTATGACCTACAACTCGTAATTCGCGGCCGTAACCACTGGACCGCCGCGCGCCGCTGCTCGACTGAATTTCTCGGAGTTAATTTGAGACAAAGACTGTACCAGGCAAATTATTCGTTTTCAAGCGAAAATCTTAACTAGAAGACTTTTTTAATAATCCCATGGTAATTTACTCGTTACGACTGAGTCGACTGACGTAACTGTTCTTGTTCATTAGAAAACTTATAACGAACTCTAAAACTTCAGCTTGTTTCTTGATAATAAGCCTGTGAAGTGCCAAAGTAAAAAAGTTTACTTTATATTAATGTCTTGTTAATATTTATCAAAAGAAGTATGACTAAAAATTAAAAGAACTATGAAAAGGACTTTATATAATACGGGCTGTTGTCCGCAGCTCCACGTCAATGCGCGTATTTTGCGTACCGTAGAACGGGCCTATTCGGATTTTCGGGGGTTATTTCTTATTAATTAATTGTTTTATTTGAATTGGCATAAAGTCTACAAAAACACCATAGACATCTTTTTTATTATTTCTGGTCACACCTTGACATAATAAAAAAGATGTCTATGGTGTTTTAGTAGAATTTATGTCAATTCCAATATTACAATTAATTAATACCAAATAACCCCCGAAAATCCGAATAGCCCCCGTTCTACCGGTACGGGAGGAATACTATAATACCTAAGTTATTTTCGTCGTTGTCTCTTACGCTGTGCCTTATTTATATCTCCCTAGACGACGATAAAAATGTTGTTTATGTACCTCTGCACATAATTATGTATATATCTATATACTTATGCTAAGGCTATGTAGATGTTAGGCCCTTGACAAAAACGTGTGTGTTGTACACACACTTTTTTTTTGCCGTGAAAAACTGCGGTTTATTCGCTGAGTGTAGGCATCGTCGTCAGGGTTGTATGGATCACTATGCAAGCTTTTTGGTAGACACGTTTTTTTCTACGGCGCGATTTAGAAGCCATACCGTAATAGAACCGTGCTGTGTACCTACCTACAAAGGACCGGGCTACGTTGATGTTAGGCCCTTTATACACGGCATGGTTTAGCCTTTTGTACACACAACTTTTTCTTGCCGTTAAAAACTACGGTATTTTCGCCGTGTGTACGCACCGTTGTCAGTGTTGTACGAATCACTATGGAAGCTTATTTACAGACACGGCGGCACTACGGCACGGCGCCGTCGCCGTATACCGTAGAACCGGGTTATATACAAGGTCACACGATTTTTCTACCGTAAAGAAACCGTGCCGAAACGCTTTAAATAAAAAATAATGTGTCTGTTATTTTACCGTAAACGAAAAAAGTAGATACGAAAACAATGTACATTGTTTTAATTATAAGTGGGCGTAATGTATTCATTCGTCTATTATCAACCCACAAATTTAACCAAGTACCTAAACAAAATTATTGCTATAAATAATTTGCCTCTCACAAAAGATGAAATCTCGTCAAAACCATCTCATGAGTCTCCTAATACGTACCTAGGTACTTGAATGTAATGTATTTAGCTCAAGTTAGATAGTCTAGTTATTTGACAAATCTGGTAGTGGAATGTGTAGCACCACAGAGTACGAAATTGCCGTGCACTGATTAGCGACGGCAGTACCTACATAATACATACCTAATCTGCACGGTCCTCACATGATCTGATCAAGACAAGGTCTGAGGGGTAGGCCACTAGCAGTAGATATGGCTTTCATTTTCAAAGTTCAACAACATTCATTAGGTTATTTATGTTGTCGTACAAACAAATTTTTCGAACATATGAAGTAATGGATTAGCAATAGATATCCTTCAAAATTATTTAGGTTGTGATTACGTAATTAGGATGCAGGACTTAAAAGAGCCTGTAACCTTTGAGTTTTCAGAGTAATCAGATAGGAAAAACTGAATTCACCAAGCTTAGAAAAAAAAAGACACATAAAAGAGAGTGGACAAGCTTTCTTACAGACATAAATATCATTTATCGTGTATCAACTACAATTTTGCGCCGAAGATGTGTTGAGCGCGCAACTTCTATCAAAGTCGCCATTCAAAGCCGTAAGTTTCTATAAGTACGTCGTGGTTAAGTATGGATAGTATAGCCAGTGCCGCCTCTAGCAGAGGACAGACATCTCCGTGCTCCGTTTGTAGCTCCATAGCGGTGCGGCAAATAGTTGTGGTATCTGAAACCCCTTTAATTAGGCTGTAGTCTTTGCTCTGTTTGTGTTTCGATGTTCTACATGGGCCTAATTTCGCTCCAAAGCCTGGAGGCAACATGTTCTGATTGTTTTGAGAAAACGGTCTAGGAAAGGATGAGGAACAGGAGGATTATTGATGTATTTTAATGATGCCAATAAATTATTTAGGTGGAAATAAGAAAAAGAGAAGTACCTACTTTATCCTACTATAGTGAGACCGTTAAAGTAATAGGCCTAAAACCAAGGGGAAGCTAACTCAGTTTAATTCCAAGAAATTATACCATCGTTTTGTCTGTAGTTGAAATGTATAGGTGCCTATTATATTTTATTTATTACGTCCATGAACATTTCTGCATTTTTATTAAGTTAAGTAATAACAAAATAGAATAATGTTATTTAGCGTTTTTTATAGACATTTTTATTTACATATTTTGAATTGTAGCGGAGTTTAATTTTAAATTTTCTCTCATAATTGTATGATACTACTTCAGGTGTAGGTATTAAAATAGCCTTCTTGAATGGTGTTGGCCCACACTGAGAAGTCGGCTTTAAATACCAACACATGAAATATTTTCATGGTGCCCCTTTCGGTGTGACAAAAGGAGAAGATTGTATTAAACTGAAGCCACGTGATTTTAGCTAATCTTTTTGACTGGTTTGACTTACTTACAGGCAAGTTACTGTTTCCTAAAAGAGTGGTGACCACCTACTGGGCTCAAACAATTTAAACGACACGAAAAGAAGAGTGATGGCAGCAGTGACAGCGTGCGTTTATACACTTGGTACACTCGTGGTAAGCGCGCGTCGCTTCGTGAGATAAAAATACGATATCAGAAGGCCAATTCCCGTAATTTAAAACGTTCAAAATCTAGTCGCAGTCTCATCTCAGCGACAAACAAATGTCGAAAACATGTCAAAATGTAGGGAAATTAGAGGTAGATTTGACAGATTGAGACTGAGATCAGAGTGTGAACGTACTTAAAATTACGAGAATTGTCCCTCTGATCTCCTGTTGAAAGCTCTTGCATTTTTGTTCATAATTTTAAAAGGTTACAAGGATATACATAAGAAAGAAGGTTACAAGAGTTCTTTTTCTAAAGCTTAAGAACTCAATAGAATGAACACCAATGTGCAAATAGGCGACAAAACATAACATTGTAAATGATGATAGATTGTAAATAAACTGTGTCAGTCCGTCGGTCCCGTACCTACCCTTGGGAATAAAACATTGATTGATGAGTTTCGGTAGCTATACAAAACTTTGGATACTAAATTGTTCCTTGTCATGTTCTCGTTTTTAGTTAAGCTGTTTTTCTTTTGTCTTCTTTATGTGGCCTAGCTTTTACTTTAAGAAGTATTTAGGTATAGTACCTAGTTTGAGGATATTATGTAGTTAATATGTCGTGAGGAAAGATTTAATGACGATTACTATGAGACCAGGGGAACGATGTATGGTCTGTGTCAAAAATGATATCGACGGTAAAAAGGAAGTAGGGCATAAGCATAATAGCTTATCACTTAAATGTTCCTTGCATTTCATTAGCAGGTACACCCTGGAAAAAAGTCTCATAATTTAAATATCTGGGCCACTGGGTCACTGAGGACCTGTGCGATGATTTAGATATCGAGAGAGAGCGTAGGGCGCTGTCTGTTCGAAGTAATATGCTGGCCCGTAGGTTTGCACGGTGTTCTTGCGACGTTAAAATGACGCTTTTTCGAGCCTACTGTCAGACTTTTTACACCTGCAGCCTTTGGGTCAAGTATACGCAGAAGGCATACAGCGCCCTGCGTGTACAGTATAACAATGCCTTCAGGATGCTTGTGGGGCTGCCGCTTTATTGTAGCGCTTCGGGTATGTTTGCCGATGCAAGAGTGGATGATTTCTATGTCATTATTCGGAAACGATGCGCTTCTCTCTGGCGTAGAACCCACGGCATGTTTAGAACATTGAGTGACCGGTGGGACTGCCCGATGCTTGGTCGATGGGTGAGACTGCACACACGGTTCTAGATAGCTGTACGTGCATTTATTTTATTTTATTTTATCTTTATACTATTATGTTATTATTATTCTGCCTATTTTGTGATTTTTATGTGTGTATTGTGTTATTTTTATATTTTGATGTCAATGTCTATAGAATTAAATTAGTAGACATTGCCATCAAAATATAAAAATAACACAATTAATTTAATTTAATTTAATTAAATGATTAAATGATTTAATTTAATTCTATGAACTTCAATGTCTGCAAATAAATGATTATTATTATAAGCGACATTTTGGTCAAAAATGAGTTATGTATGCCATCCTACATAAAATTTTACGCTCTTTCGAATGCGCTAACTCCCGTGGCTCTAAGATGACTTTTTTGGCGTTCATGCCCTAGCAAAAAAATTCCTAAATGACAAAATACATCAGTTTTTCTAAAATTTAAAACTTTGAACGGCTCTCCTGAACATTTCATTTCTTGTCACTTATACCCTATTTCCTCTTAACCGTCGATATGGATAGAAAGGGGGTGGACTGCTGAGATGGCGACTACAGTCCGGCCGCCGAGAGGATGTGTTCCTGAGACCTGTCAGTGCGACAATTCTAGTTACTAATAAAGATCAAATTCGCAAAACACGTATTCGTCAAAAAGCTGTCGGGTGTCAAGAATGCTTTCTTTTGACGTTCGGACTGTAATAGATAAATATGGAAGACATGCTGCGCCGACCCCAAATTAATTGTGACAAGGGAAAGATAATGATCGTGTAGGACTTACCAACTGAATTTCGACAAACCGTAATACGACAAGATTTGATTCCGACAATACGGAACTCCGACACGTCTTCATTTCGACAATACTTTAGTTCGAAATATTCACGAAAGATCTAATTATTAGTTTACTAGCACGCTTAACATGACAATTGCAGAAAAGCAAGAAGTTAAAGACAAAACGACCAATTGTAGTACGATTTCTACGTCAGCGCCGCCGGCGCGGCGTAGTGTCAAAAATTAAGAAAATGTCACTGTCTTCGTAGAGTACAGATAGAAGCGATCATGCTTAGCGTCCAGGGATGTATGTATGTACAGTCAGGGAAATTAATTGTTAAGTAAATTGACACCCTACGTAAATTTTCCGTGTTACAACCGACAATTTAAGTTGGTAAGTTCAATTTGCTTAACAATTAATTTGTGACTTTCCCTATGTAATATTAAACCATGATTTTATTTTAATTTAATAAATTGTATAGTCCCTTGCCAAAATTTGTCATCGGCGTCGATGCGAATAGACGTTTTATTAGCGACACAAAATTAAATAACTGTGGAAGCACCTAGATACCTATACCCCGAATAGCTTTGAATTATCAAAGAGAAGCGAAAACGTAATGAAATTCTCGTTTATTTCGATGAAAATTTATGAAACTTATTGAAGCAATTCGAGAAAACGTTCTATTTCCTGTCTTATTATTATTTTATTTAAACAAAGATGTTGCTCCTCCGACTTCATTATTGCCAAATAATAAATACATTTCAGTTAATTTTACAGAACAAGTCATATTTTCGGTCGAAACAATTACGGTGTGGGAAATGTTTTCCTTGAAAATATTGTATTTACAAAGTGTTGCCAAGACTGCCTCTTTCTTAAATGATTTTAAACAACCTTTTTTATATATTTTTTTACTGTATAATAAAAAATAGTTTTCATGGTGGTCACACTGGTGGTTACTTTGTTTAAAAAAAGTAACTATATTCTTAGTGGAAAAATTAAAAACGGATTTGGTTACTACGTTTGCTGTAGACATTTTTATCAACAGCTTTGACGCCGATAGAGCCTCTAGCTTATTTTGTTTACTATTTGGGTTTTGGGGTCCAATTTCAAACAATAGCCACCCACGACATGTTCAATTTTGATTTCTTCAACTCAACCTATCGCAGTCCAGTGCTGGGCCACAATATCCTGTCCTCCCCCTAGTCCCCCTTCCGCATCCAGTCTGTCCTAGCCACCTTCTTAAGGTCGTCGGTCCATCTAGCTGGGGCGCGTCCCACACTACGCACTATTGCTTAAAGATATATTATTTTAGAAATCACGGACTCATGGCTGCCGATCTGGATCGTAAATATGGAGCTTGATCACAGATTGCGATCATGATTGACCGTTTATAAGTACCATTCGATTAAAAACAATGTAAAAACAAATGATATTAAAGTTAAAAAGAGGTAGATAGGTTATACGCGCTGCGCAAGTACGTCTAAACTTAGCTAGTTAGCCAAGTTGTCTTCGTTTTGTCTCTTTTTCACTCCCGATAATTACGACATACTGTCCTACTTCCTCGGGTCTTCTAATAATGTGACATTGTGCCGTTTTTGAATATCGAATATTCGTGACAGTCTTTCCACAGTAATTTTATTTCTGACTAGTTTCTGCCCGCGGTTTCGCCAGCGTGGGTGTCGGAAATTATCCCACGGGAACGTGCTACCGGAACAAAAGGTATCTCATGTGTTACAGCTATCTGCCAGTGAAAGTCGCGTCAAAATCGTTCCAGCCGTTTTGGAGATAACCCGGAACAAACAGACAGACATAGTAGACGACAGACAGACAAAAAATGTTAGGTATAAGCTGCGTATATGTATAATTATATAATTTCATAATATGCATTTAGTAAAAAGCTGTTATTTTTATATTACAAATAGACACCTAAATTATATTAATTTATTTGTTTTGAGTATTGATGGTGCATCACTGTGCAAATCACAGTGATCTTTAATCACATTCTAATAAGGTTGCTTTTGGGTTACTGCTGTTAGAGGAAAAAAATAACACTCTTTTTACTTGTATTATCATTGACAGGAACCAAATAAGAAACCCACCTGCAGTATATACTTATCATAACAATACACGGTAGAATGAAGGATATACAGCTGGAGACGACTGCATACGTCGGCGTCAGGACAAGCGCGCACGTGGGGTATCTCGGCGGCTTCTGAGTCGCCAGGGCTTCTTCATCAGGCCTGTGGAGCCCTAGCGAGATGGGCAGGAAGCTGACCAGGCCGGCTAGCAGCCAGATCATGGCGATGGTCACTACGGCGACCTTTCGAGTCACCCAGCGACCGTATCTGAGGAAAAAGTGACTGTTACTGCATTGTGTTATATTATATTTTTTCTAAGACATTCTAAGCTCATTGTAATTTTTTGACAGTCGAATTCAATGGTCGTAACGCGGCAAAATGACGCAGTGTGTCAATCTGCCTATTAATCAAATTCCCGAACTGTATCACGAAAGGAAAAAAATATTATAATGTCTGAAATAAGGTATCGTGGGTAGTAATATTATCATAAAAGTACTTTATTTATGATACAAAAACTAATAAAACCGGAGTACATATATATTATATCGATGAATAAAACTAAAACAATTGGTATTGTAAAACATTCCTACGATTCTAAGACACAACATTTGAATTGTGAACGTATGTATACCTTCGAAATTAAAGAATTCATATTAAATAACGTGGCCCGAAATATTGACTCTAGCTCCTTTGTAACAGAGATGAAAGTTGCATGAAAGTATTTGATGTAAATTATGACAGAGTCGTTGTAAGCTCCAGAAAACTGGAGTTGACGGATAAGAAACGACAAAAGCACTTCGTATCACTTTTGCGTTGTCCCAAGTTATTGAATACGCGTATTATTAAGATCAAGTTCTGAATATTATTTCAGGCTTCCAAGAAAGTGCGTACTTAATAATTATTTTTATTAAATGTGAGAATTTTTTAATAACTTTTGTCCACTTATTTCTTAGGCGTCCTTATCACACAAGTATTTACCGTTGGGTGTAGGCTATTTAGATTCAGAAGTAGCTACTTATCTTTATATAACCGTATACCAGGTAGAATTTAGTAGGCCAATATTCTGTGGGACTTTTTTTCGGGAAATTAATAGGAGGCTTTAGAAAAAAAAAAACAAGGTACTACTTAGATACTACTTTAGTTCATTTATATGTCGCAGCCAACTGGGTTATTTAGCCGTTTAGATAACCGCCTATTCTTTTAACTAAATGGCGGCCGTTCAACTAACGGCCTGAATGATATTCAATACTATAATTTAGGATGGAACTGTAACAATCACGCAAGAGCCGAATTGGTCGCAGTAACTAAGCCAAATGGGCACCTTGACCAAATGGGTTAGGTTAGGTTAGAACTGTGATCAACCGCGTGCGAGAAAAGAGAGCGAAGCGAGGCGAGCACTACTTCCAAAGGCCAGGCGGTTGACCAAACGGCTAAACCAGTTGGCTGCGACATATAGTTGACAAAAGGTATTTTGACTTTAACTTAACACTTAACCGGTCGAAGTGGAGGTGCTTGGAAGAGGCCTATGTCCAGCAGTGGACGTCTTTCGGCTCAAATTATGATGATTTTGACTTAACAGCAAAATATAATGTTAACACCCTATTGACATCAAGCAACTTATACTGGTATTCAGCTGCATCCGGTTAGACTGAAAGCCGATCCCAACATTGTGGGGAAAGGTTATGCAGATGATGATGGAACAACTTTATAAACATCCACACGCAACCTGTTACCATGAATTCAGTAGATGACCAGTTGAACACCCCTGCGTGGAAACTTATCCTGGGGCTTACGGGACCTAAACGCAAGTTTTAGAAACAATAAAAGTATATGATCGAGTACAGTAAACAAAATCAGAAAAATATCAGGATAAATGCTAGGTAGATAGTGTGTTGAAAACATAATACAACTAATTTGATAAGATAGAAAAAAATCATGAAAATACCTCTAAAAACTTTCTTTTTACAATAAAAACCATACTAATATACTCGTACATACAATCATTCTGATTTTTTGTCAGATTATTCTACAAGCTACATACTTAAACAGTATATAGTGTTTTAATTGTTTTGTCCAAACAGTAGATTTTTTGTAAATAGATAATTGCTTCATATTTTGCAATAAATTACCAGCGTTGTGTCATCGCGCTTCTCTTTCTTTTCTATGCAGTCCGATAGTGACCGCGCTTTAGGTCATGTAGTCGCCTTAAAATAAAGCTGTTCCATACATTTTGACCGCGTAGTAGGGTATTGCATTTTTCTGTGAAACAGCAGATTTTTTTAAATAACCGACGATAATATCTAAGCGACCCCTAGAATCTTGTGTTGAATTCATGGTTTCAGTTTGCGCGTTAATATTCCTCCAGCAAACGTTACTGGCAATAATTGCTGAAAAATATTGCCCGTGTAAAAGGAGATAAAGAACAGACGACATAAAAAATATCCCAAGATCGCTGACGTGGTCTGATGGCCGATGGGTCGTCAGTAAAATTATATGACCGTCACTTATTGGCACAGGTTTAATACGTTTCTGACGTCTTATCAATTTATAACCGTACCAAGTCCAGTCACTGTCACACCATTTAACATTTGACTTGGGTCAACTTTATGTATTGTAAACTTATTATCTTTTTACAAGCTATTTTGTATACAGGCCAAAGTATATTATTTACTCTACAGCTACACGGCTAATATTCATTATAATTTTGTGCGATATAACTTTTCTCGCTTACGACACATATATAAGAGTGATTAATGTACTCACCTAAAATACTTGTCTACTCACACTCCCAAAATTGTTTTAAAGTAGGTGCATGTTAAGCGGCCTGAATACTGAATAGCTTGTTCTGCTGTACATAGCACATATATACAGGATGGAAGGGATATCGATGTACTACCTGTTTCCATAGATTCAGTATATATGATGCTGAAACCCCATTAAATTTTTAGTCAGTTATTAAAAAAAAAATTGCTGTTCCGTACATTTTGACCGTGTAGGTATTGCGCTTTTGTATAATTCAACCATTTTTTTATAACCGACGAAACTTTTCTACGCTAGAATGTACCTAGAATGATGTGCTGAATTCATGGTTACAGTTTGCCATCCTGTATATTAAGCATTTCAATAAGATAAACATCTGTTATCTTCACCTACAACCACTGAACTAAGTCGTTAACGTGACAGCTCTCACCTCAAAGGGTCTTTGATGTGTATGTATCTGTCGAGCGAGATGGCACACAAGTTGAGTATGGAGGCGGTTGAGCACATGACGTCACAGGCCACCCAGGTGTCGCAGAACTGCTCGCCAAATACCCAGTATCTGGGGATAGAAACTAGTGTTAATATGAGAGGAAACGGAGAATTAAGCGTCCTTCTTTCTGTCCGTCTTGGTATCCATTAGGTCATTCTGGGTTCAATAAAGGCTCCTGCAAACAGGCGCGACATGCGACGCGAATCGCACGCGACGCAAAGGCACCGCTCGCGATTCGCGTCGCGTGTCGCGCCTGTTTGAAGGAGCATTAAGTAGTTATCGCTTTAAAAAAAAAAATTAAGCAAATAAAAAAACCTGTATCATTAATTTGACTAACATCATCACATCATTTCAAGTCAAGTATCAACTTATTTAGATCCGCTTATAATAATGCTACGATGAAACTCTGATACAAAAGGAATGTTAGAGGGGTCACTTAGTTTTATGCCTCAACTGTGTTTCATGTATTATCCTAAGATGACAGCAGCCCTAGAACATGCGGGGAGAAAGATTGTTCGCGGTCGTAGTTTTGAAGAAGCTGCTATTAGTTTAACAGCGGTCCATAGAAATATTTTGTCTACGAGTCGTGTATAGGTTGGTAGGCACCCCGCCGCGAGCCGCCAAAAAGTTCGTGGACGCGTGAGACGCAGCAGATACGGTCAATTTGTGCACTATTTGTTTTACGGTTCGGTAGCGGCGGCGGTTCGATAATCAAGCAAATGCCATGTGATCATCCGGAAAATGAATGGAGATTTCAAGTCACAAGCGGCCTATGGGTTGACAGTGTGGTAAACTTACCCGAGCAAGTCATTGACTCCAGCAAAGGTCATGACTGCAGCAGCAACCAGCATGTCAGCAATCGCCAGCGATGCTAGAAACAGATTGCCGATGCGTCGCAGCCCTCGATCTGTGTATATTGCGATGCAGACCAGTATGTTCCCTGCTACGCTGAGGAAGATCAGCAGTGACAGGAAAATACCTGGTGACAACAGATTGAAATGTTTAGAAAGATTAGCGATTAGGTTATCAAATTAAATAGTACAATGGTTATTAAAAGTTGTTATCAGTCTGTTTAACACGTTGACTGCCAGGCAACAGACACAATAGAAAATTCATTGTTCGCGGTCACCGGTGACCGCGTTGGCAGTCAATGCCTTAAATAATAAAAGTAGCATTTTTTTTTTATTGTTAGAACTGTGACCAAACGCGCGCGATCCGAGCGAGCGTAGCGTGCGGTGCCGCGGCAGCGGCCGGCGAGCGCTACTCCCAAGTTAGATTTGTTACAGACTATTTTCACACGTAACATGGCCTGTTAGTCATTCTATTGCTAAATATTATTTACTTTTTGAATTTAAATATTTGTTATGACACATTTTTACTTAGTTTATACTTAGTTCAGTTCTTACTGCCGTACTTGTTAATAAACATGCAATAAACAATCTGCCGCTTTGAGTCAATCACCAATCAATCAATCGCCAAATGAAATGTCTGGGCTAGGCAAGTAATTAAACGTTAGCGATCCAAGTTTTTGCTAGCTGTTTGATTGAATGGCTGAATATCATTCAGGCCGCTAGTTGAACGGCGCCATTTAGACAGGCTAGGCAGTTAACTAAAAGGCTGATTAAGCTAGTTAGCTGCGACATAATTTTACATTACACATATTACATGCACAAGACCTTGATTAAAACCTTCGTAGCTTAGCGATCAAACTAAATTTATTACGACTGTTTGGTATTTTATAAATGAACCATTGTTAAACATACAATGTAGGTACCTACTCATTTTACTTTATATCGAAGTCAGAAAGGAGCTATTTAAGCAGACTATTGCAGCTCTTTAAAATAGGTACTTGTTAAAAGTTACTTAAACTTCATTGTGAGAACCCAAGTAACATCTGCGAAAGTTTTAAGTTTTGTTCACTATTGCAAAATTTAATAATTCACTCTTTAAAGACATTGTGAAATATTGAAAAGCATTTGAAGATAGACCTTATATATTAAGTTTATTGAAGTACTTACCTCGGTACATGTTTTTATTTGAGTAGGTGTTTTTGCTTTCGATTCCACCTTGTATTATTAGTAAAACATTGTGAAATCGATATAACTCAAAACTCGAAATTTGACTAAAGTCAACTGTTTCATACTGTTTAGACAGCTTGACATTTTGAACAGCAGATTTTTTTCTATTACAATTAGATTAAAACCATTAATAACGAGTTTTATTATATCTATCAGCTCTTTAACAAATAATATTATTGTCTTTTGGGACACTCAAAATAGCCATGATCAAGTGTTAATTAATAATATCTCATTGGTCGGGAATTGATATTGTTATAATACTCATTGTTGAGACAATAATCTTGAGATTATAACACCTGTCCGTGACACGACACTCGTTGATCTCTATTGGAATCTCTCGTTTGCAGGTTGTTCTTGTTACTCCGCGCCCACGCTACACGCTCAAGCGACACGGGTCTCGCGACAGCGATTACGGAGGAAACAAATGAAATAAGTTGTTTAGAGCATGCCACTCAACGTGACTTGCGGAGCGATGACGGACGGAAACAGGTGATGCATGCGCGAGTCGCTTGTTGCAAGGCGTATCTATCACTCGAGGTCGTGAACGGCGCCGAAGGCACCTGTTCAACCGCTGACGAAGAAGCGCCTAGCTATCAAACATTTTCTCGTTTAAGAAACGTTCAGAAGATTGTAGGTCCAGTGTAAGTAAAATATATATAGTTGATCGCTGACTGTTTACACCGCCGCCAAGTACTCGTTTGTCGCAGCGACCAGTGCTATTAAACTCAGTACGGTACTCGTTTAACGGTGCTCGCTTGGCTGACAGAACACTCGCTTGGTACATACGCATACCAGCGAGTAATCGCTTGTCACCGTCGCGCACTCCTGTTCGTTGGTAGCCAGCTCGTTTTTAGTTGCTCTACTCGCTTCTCGTTAATCGCTGGCGGTGGAACAGGTGCCTAACACAATTAATTAATTATTAAGACAATAATCTTAAGATTATAACACCCCTCCGCGACACTCGCTAATCTCTATTGGATTTTCACTTTAACACGTTTAAGTGGTAACATGATAACAATACCGATGTAACTAAGCCTCTTCCACGAGAACACAAATGTAACGATACATCTACGTCGCGCTCGAGGAAATGTGTTCCTGACACCTGTTGGTGCAACAATTCTAGTAAGCAGTAAAGATCAAATTCGCAAAACACGTATTCGTTTGTATGAAACTGACAGGTATCAAGAACGCATTCTTTCGACGGCCGGACTGTAAGTAAAGAGGTAAACTTGTTTGTAACAGGTAAACTCTAAAACTATATACTGATTCGATTATAAAAATCATTTCCCTGATAGAAAGCTACACTATTGTTGATTTACACAAGATAAGATTTAGTCTTAGATAGTTGAGTTCTACACGGGCGAAGTCACGAGCAGAAGATAGTCAATATCCATAATATTTTTTGTCATTCATTTGTTGTGAATGTATTTAGCATTTTGTTTGGCAACACTACGACTCGGCACAGTTGGAAGTGTCAATTAGTAGTTACGAAACGAAACATAATTTCTGTTACCTACTACCTACATAGTTGCTAAGCTCATTAATTTACAATCATGCAAAATAAAGGCCCGGTATCCACCAAAGCGGAGAGGAGAGGAGACGTGCGGAGTCGTCCAATCACAGGCGAGACGAGTGACGCGGTTGAGGATTTCAACCATTGTGATAGGTCGATTCCTGCACATCTCCTCTCGTCTCCTCTCTTCTCCGCTTTGGTGGATACCGGGTCAAAGCCACGTTTCGCCATGCCAGCTGGTATGTGAAAACGGAAATTTTTGCTCTCTTTATAACTGCAACAAAAATCTTACCCATAAAAATTTCTAGTAATCAGCCTTACAGTAGGTATTTTCTACATTACCGATTCCCAAACTTCTTTCGAGTAACCACTTTTCCTGTATTTATCTTTTAGCACCGAGCACCTATCATCGACACGTCCACACTTACGAAGATCAGCGCGATACGAACATCGGCGCCTCCACCAGTTTGTTACCATCAGGAAATTGAACCGCTTAGCGTCGAACGAGGCGCGAAATAGACTGAGCCCGGTCCCACTGCAAACGGAGCGGGCTCCGTACAGACTAGAACGTTAGACTAGTATGAAAAAAATGGCGAATCTTTTCTTACAGCCGAACCCAATAACCTGGAAGAATACTGGAGGTAGAAAAACCTATCTAACTCTGGTTTTAACGTCCCAATAATCTAAAAGAGCTTATGAAATCTTACCGGCCCACGCCATCTATCGATAGGAGGGTATACCGCTTACTATGGATAGCTATTTGTATGAAAAAAGCCAAAATATGCGTCCCTATAACATGATGACAGAAATTTTTTTTTGACAGGACGGTTACTACTGAATGACAAATACGCCGAATTGCAGGGATAAACTTGTCTACCTAAGCAATATTTACTTACAAAAAAAAAACAAAATGATGAATAATCATTTAAACCATGTCCGATTCAAGTGAAAGTACGTTAAGCGAAATTGAGTGAGCTCTTTCTTAGTGGAAAGTAAAAGAGTAAACGTTATTTTAGCTAGTTGGACTCCGCTCCGCTCAGTTAGTTCTCGCTCCTTACCTTTTTGAGTACTCGTAGAAACCGGGCTTTCCTATTTGCTGACTCCTCTAGATAGAGGTGTATAAAATGTTATGTAATTTCCTTCATTTTCGATGTGGGTGAGAAAAATGGTTATGGGTAAAAATATGTTTCTTTTTAGAGAAATGGGATTCATTTTTTGTATGGTGTGTAAGATGTTACCACGCCTTTTGAACACCTTTTGGTAGTTCAAATACTGCTTCAAAACTAACATAATAGTGTAAATTGTGAAAATACCTCAGTTTGTAGGTACTGACTGACATTCTACGAAATGTTGTTTTAGTTGAAGTTAAACGGGGATTACGCTCTGCCTACTTATAACTTCCTTCTTCTTCCCCGACCCACCCAAACCGCCGCATTGCATCGCCTGCCCGCGCTGATACTTCGTTTCCGCTTAGCGTTCTTCCTTAATTTATTTTGTCGCGGCTTCTAGCGTTCCTCAAGAGTACTAACTACTAATACTTAGGTATAATGCGTTTTGGGGGACTGTCTTATGTAATTATGGCGTTCGAAAAGTGCAGATTCTCAGCCTTGTTTGAGTAAATGAGTTTATTTATTTTTTATACAGACAGGATTCAAATATTAACAATAATAATTGAATGGCAAGTAATAAACAGCTCCTGCCTGGTTAGTGTATTGGTTGCAAGTACAAGTAAGAGCTTGGGGTCCACGTTCATCGCTGGGTATCGGTCCGGCAAAGTTGGGCTCCGTTCTCGGGACAGCGAGTGGGCCGTAATCCACCACGCGGGCCTAGATGTAACATGTCTTCGAATTATATATGCATGTAATAACAGTTTACTTTCTTAGCATTATTTGGTGTAATACCGCCCAGTTACAAGTATTTTGTAATAGTTAGCTGTGTGATGTTTCTAAAAATAGACATAGAACTAACTTTATAAGATTCGATTGGTAACCGTCCTGTTTAGAAATCCAAAATGTGTGAAAACATGTTTTTTGTCAACATGTCTGCACCCACCACCTGAGGCGCCTTTTCCCAATTAAGTTGGGGTCGGCTTCCAGTCTAAGGATGCAGCTGAAACTAGTATTTTACATGAAGCGACTGCCTATCTGACCACCACAACCCAATTACTGGGTAACTCGAAACCCGCTGTAACCCGCTATATAAATACTAAATGAGGACAGCAACCTCCAATAAGGATTTGGGATATCTCGGGAGTTCGTTGGTATCTTATTTCCATATTGAACCCGGGTTTAATGTTGTTTGGCGGTCTTATCATTTTGGGGATATTTCGGACGCAGAGGTAAACGCTCACTAGTGATTGATCATTATATTGTAGGATTTTTTTTGCACGAGAAAGCACGGTTTTATTTTTTTTGCACGAGAAAGCACGGTTTTATTTCCTGATCCTAGAATTATACTTGTATCTTGTAGGTAGGAAATATTGTTTCTAATGTTATTAATGATATGTTTCAATACGGGGAACGGTTTCTTAACGTGACGTATTTTTGCCGAATGGATGGCAGTGGTGTATAATTCTATATTTCATTAGTTGTGTTTTAGGGGGATGTGGAAGTGGTGGCCCAGTGGTTATGGCCTCGACTTACGAGTTGTAGGTCGTGGGTTCCAACTCAGGCAGGCGTTTTATTTGAAAGGTACTTATAGGGTAGGTACTTACAGAAGTAAGTACCTACCCTATAAGTACCTTTCAAATATCAATGAAAATAATGTAAAATCGACAAGACTTACCATTCACTGATTTGGAATACGTCTCGCTGAGTACTTGCTCGAGGAAAAAACAGGCTTTATAAAATAATTGTATAAATACAAGTCTATTGATTAAGTATTAACTTTGTAAGGTTATTTTATTTTATTTTATTTTATTCGGGAAACTAACTTATACAGTGTTCTTAGGGTCAGTTCACACCGCGACGCGACGCGGCGCGGCGTGCAGTTTTCAAGATAGCAATTATAGACCTTATCTACTACTCTAAAAAGTACACAATTCAGTGAGGTGGTGTCTACCTACTACGTTGAGCTACGCGGCCCACCTCACAGAATTGTGTGCCTTTTTGTGTAGTAGATAAGGTCTATAAATGTATTGCTATCTTGAAAATTACTTTTCCGTAAGGAAGCTTTACATCAAGGAATGCTAAAGCCGAGAAATACTGGGTATTGAATATATCCAAATCATGAGGGGCCCGTGGCTAAATAATAACAGCCGCACAGGTCGATCGATCAGGTTAAGCTACGCTTGCCACGGTTGGTCTGTGGATGGGTGACCATCTTTACATATCGAGACCCCTCGTGCCTCGGAAAGCACGTTAAGCCGTTGGTCCCGGCTGCCATTCGTGGATCTTTGACAGTCGTTACGGGTAGTCAGAAGCCCGAAAGCCTGACAACCAGTCTTATCAAGGGGTATCGTATTACCCAGTAACTGGGTTGTGGAGGTCAGATAGGCAGTCGCTCCATGTAAAATACTGGTATTCAGCTGCATCCGGTTAGACTGGAAGCCGACCCCAACATAGTTGGGAAAAGGCTAGGCAGATGATGATGAATATATCCAAATCATGTTCAATAGACAGATTATTAAAACTTCTGCTCGCACGGATTAGAAACGAATTCTGTTATTCCAGCGTTATGTACGTTAGGTTATGCATGGCATCATTCATAACCGATCATTCATAGCATTGTTCTCTTTTATCGCCGACATTTTTGTCACGTTATATTCATTGTTTTAGTTTTTAAAGAAAGACAAAATTAAATCAAGGATCCACCAACATTTTCCTAAAGTATAAACTACTGCATTTACTTTTAACGGAACATCGAGCATTCGTAGTTTTTAAATTTTATCGAACTGCACTTCGAACTCGATCCTTGATGTTTTGTTACAGCCTGATTTTAAATAAAAAAACAACGAGCGTATTGGTTTATCATTTTATCGAGCAAAGATACTAGCTGTGCCTGCAGGTCCAAAATTTCAACAATGGACGTAATGGTCACTCGCCGTGAGCAAGTATCCAGGTATGCAAGTACTTGACTTTGACTTTCCAAGTAGTCAAATTTTTTTCACCGATCTTGACTGTTACCTAGAAGTAAATTTTACGCAAAAAAAAACTTGTTAATAGTTTGACAGTTTTTTTTTCTTTTTCGCCAGTATTTTGAATTTATTGTTGACTGTATATGTCAGTGGTAACAATTGAACTACGAAAACCGCTGAGCATAAGCATGATCAGCCTTTAATGTTACCACTGCTGGGAGACAGGCCTCCTCTCTTTTGTAATGGGCTGTAATCTACCACGCGAGCCCATGTCTTCGAATTTTTTATTCTAGGACATGCCGGTTTCCTAACAATGTTTTCCTTCACCGTTTTGAGACCAGTGGCGAAGAAATGATTTACACAAAGTAGAGCGCCTGTCTGGGTTCCAACCGAAGACCTACAACTCGGTAAGTCGCGGCTGTTAACACTGGGCCACCACTGCTCAAAAAACCGCTTTTGCTACGAAATAAAGGCGCAGGTCAAATGTCAAATTGTTACCGGAGACGTGCGGTTGACTGGACCTATTATTTCACTTTACTAACCGACAAGCAGTATGGACAGCAATGTGACAGCATCCGGGTCATCTCCCTCGTCATACACCACCGTCGTCTCGTTGAACTGAAGCGCCACCTACGACAACACATGAATTATTTCTTATTGCAACATTCTTGGGAGACTGTTGGACATACCTACAGAGCACGGAATCGCCGCGACGTACACTGGATCGAAAATCAGAGTTTCGAAGAAGATAGCTTCGAAGTTTTACGTGCCGTTTTATGGGCTCGAAATGGTTTCTATTTAGTATTACTATGGTTTAATATGGCACATGAAGTAATTTGACTTGAAAACTGTGGAATAAAATTTTTTTTAACAAAAAAAGAAATATGGAATAGGTATAAAAAATGAGGATATCTCTGAAATTGCAAAGTTTTCCGTTATATCCTTACAGAAGATTTATGCTGCAATTTTTTTTTAATCGTCGAAAATAAAATATATGTTTTCGTTCCGTGCTCTGTGGTAGGGAATCATTATTGAGCTGGCAACATTCTTGTGGGGTGGCGTGAAGTCAAGCATGTAATTGACTGATGTTTAGATTATCGGTGTGTATGTGAGAGAAAAAAGTTGCGTTTAGTTTTTCGTAAACGTACATGGAATTAATATGAAGAGTCGGGACATACATACATAATTCACGCCTTTTTCCCATAGGGCTAGGCAGACGCTACAGAACGAAACCTACGTAGAATACTACTCCTTACTTACTCCTTTTGCCTCGTTTAGTCAGTCATCATGCAAAAAAATCAACCGGCGTACGCACGAACGTTTTTTAACGCGATGTTTATTTAGTATCACCATATTTACCCATAAGGTATGAAAATTTGAGGTAATAACAGGAAACCAAAATATTTACACCAGGATATCAAACTTTAGAGAACGACGTCTTTTGATTACTCCGAACGCTACCAAAGATAGTTACACAACTACTCACTCCTGGTGAAGCAATTTAACCACATATTGCTACGAAGGTAATATCCATCAAATGTTATTAAACTTAAATAAGTTAAGTTAGTTCGATGATTTCAGCCAGGCAACTCGTAACTCGTTAGAGGGGCGATATCTTAACCTTACCGGTACAGAACTTAATGTATCAGTATGTCTGCTATGCGTCATAACATGATTATTTATTTATCTTTTACGACGTACGGCATTTCATACAAACTTTGAAGCCCTTGTTTTTCAAAATGAATTAACCCATTTTAATAAAACTTCGTACGTATAAGCAGGATACAAAGGTCTAAAAAGTTAGGAAAGAATTTTTTTTTAAATAGTGTGCTTATGTGCAATGCGTATGAAGTTTCATTAAAATCGGTTCATTCATTTCGAAAAAAGGGCTTGAAAGTTTGTATGAAATGCCGTAAGTCTTAAACGCTTATAATTTAGGGACTTTACCCATAATTTTGTTAGTATTATTTAAACTATGTTACTACAATTATCTAAGACATACACATAAACAAATAAAGAACAAGAAATACTAGAATAACAATAATACTTTATTATTATAAATGGGAGATGAGATATACTTAGTTTTGTTGGTTGTTTGTAAGTACCTACTTTGAGTATAGTGTCCTAAGACACAGGCACATACACCTAGTTTAGGAGTGAGGGTATTAAAATTATTGTGAACTAGATAAAAGCCTTTAAGCTCTTAGTATTGGGTTTTTGTAATGTTTTGGCTTTTGGTAAAATGAATAATTATTTATTATTTATTTATTAGTGATTAACGTTTAGTTATGTAAACATAACCCAGCATTGCATAAATATGTAAGCTGTCACGTCCTTTACCTATGCCTGGAGGCTTTTATTTAGGTATTAAGTTTTGTTTACATTTTTAGTTATAATTTTTTCGTTGAGTATAGTTTTCATTTTATTTGTTGGTATATTGGCGTGTCTAACTGACAGTTGGCAAGTAATTCAATTTAATGTTGTGTGTCTCGTAATGTTAATAACTTTGAATACCTACTATTGTTTATAATCAATTTTTTCTAACTAAGCTGACAGCTGTGCTGCTGGGAAGATTGTTGCGCCACTTTTTCCGAGCGAAAGCACTAAGTGGTGAAGGGCGGACGTTTTGGGGACTGTCTTATGTGATTATAAAATTAAAAAAGTGCTGATTATCAGCCTAATTTTAATAAATGACTTTTACTTTTGTTACTGTTTGTAGTTGCGTTCAGCAGCAGAATAAATATCAAAGATATGTGAATTAAACGCTTTGACAATTAACGAAGTGATGTGCACATAATAGAGCTCGACATATATGTAGATATAGCTGTTATGCAGTCCGCTACGACAAGCGTATCAACTACGCAATCTGCTACGGCATAGACAGACAATACGTGATACACGACAGCGTATCAATTAAGCGATACGGTACAGCATAGCTACTACGCAATCAGCTACGGCGTAGTAGGTACTGCACATTCCGATACACCAAATAATATCGTCAGATTATGTCATGTGTCATGCACTTCTATGTTTTGTCATTGTCTATTTCTTTAGCTGCATCTAGTTTCCTATTCCCTAGTTCAATCATTATATTTAAGAAATTATTTGAGTGAAAGAATTTAACAAATTAATACACAATATTGTAAAACATGATGTGTGGTTCCCGGATAAAAACAGGCGTGATATTCAAAATAAAATTGAGGTATTTTCCTCCATATAAATGATATAATGTGTTACAAACGAGTTTATAGAGACTTACTGTGATGATATAGTAAAGTTAATGAGAACATGAAATTATTGTGATATTTGAGTTGAAAACTCACATTGGTAGGTAAAACAGAGGCGAACTCCATTTTATAGAAGTTGGCTCCAGCGGTGCTTGTTCATCCTCAGGTCTTGGTGTCGACCTTCATCAGGAAGCTGTCCAGCTGGCTGTGGACCCTTGGCGCCACGTGCAGAGATGCCATTGTGGTCTGTCTCACATATCTGGAATAAATAGAAAATGCTGTTATTACTTCGTATATTTCATTCTGATAAATAAAATTCTTAAATTAACTGACTGACAGCACACAGCCTAAGCCGCTGGGCATGAAATTTTGCACGATGGGAAATCCCATCGAGCACACGGCTTGTTTTTAAATATACAGGTGAAATTGAAACCTTGCGACAAATCGAAGTAGGAGGTGCAGTAACTGTTACATAATCATTACAAATTTATCATTTCCCAAATCTAAACTCTTTAATAAATCGTTTAAGTATCGCCTTAGATAGTGCAAACTTTATCGCCTTCAAGTAGACACGAATTATCGTCATTCTAGATTTTTTTGAAAATATGAAAACTTAAAAATTATACTACAAACTTTAGTAGGCGCCCGATATGCAATCTATTCATCGCTGAGTTCACCATATGAAGCAAGTTGGCAACGCGTTGAGCTAGCAGTATTTACGTATTTTTTATCGTTCCTACGAAAAAAGGGCGCGCAACGACGACGTTGCCAAATCGCTCGCCTACGGTCACGTTATGCATCCCTTTCCTTAATGACATGCTATAAAATTTTATAAAAATTAATTTGTCGCACCTATTGAATTTCATCATGTTAATATGAAAAGTTAATAAAACTAGGGTGTCAGCAGGGTCCAAGCTACCGGTGGTTACGGTTCCACATACAAGAACCTCCTCACAATACGTGTCGTGTTGTGGAATACACCCTTCTGAATCACGGCCTTGTTTCAACCGCCTAACACCTCGACGTCATAAGCCTCGAGAGATGTTAATTGAGGCTTTCGGCCATTAAGTCATTGGCCGCTATGACAAACTGCACAATGACAGCCGAGTTCACATTTGAAGTATAACAGCTGAAGTGGAAAAATGTCAACAAATTTTTTTAGGCCACTGTATACAGGTTGTTAAGGAAATTGCGTGCCATAGCTTAGTGTTAGGTTCAGTATCGATAAAGGAATACAGGAAAAAAATACATAAAAAAT
Source organism: Gortyna flavago (assembly GCA_963669345.1). Classification (NCBI taxonomy): domain Eukaryota; kingdom Metazoa; phylum Arthropoda; class Insecta; order Lepidoptera; family Noctuidae; genus Gortyna; species Gortyna flavago. The sequence continues at coordinate 6,675,318 of OY770148.1, forward strand.
TTTTGCAAGATCAACCTAATTTAGTACCTACGAACTTCAAATAGCAATCGTTTAGAATTAAAATTATTTTATTTGTTTTCGGACGAGCGAAATGAATGACATAATGACAACGCGTTCGATAATAGGTAAGTAATTTTTAATTAAACAAATAAATATAAAAATTTAAGTAGAAATTTTTCTTAGAATCAATACCGTTTTAAAAGACATCGTACGACAGTCATATCAGTGTAGACCTGTCGTACGATTTAATTTCACCAGTGAATGCGTCATGTTTGCTCAAACATCAATAATCCATAATTGTGACGACAGGTGCGTGTCGAAGCCTATTTATATTGCAATTGGTTCGGCGACTCCTTTGATTGAAAGTTCATATTATTACGTACCTATCAGAAGTTCCATTTGGGAATAACTTCATGACAGACTATTTTTGTAGTTATTATTATTGCCTCTGTTTGTAAGTAGTTTGCTGGTTTCGTTTTTGGAAACGATTTTGTACAGAGGCCAGCACATCAAGTTACCCCAATCTGTTTAATTTCTTTGATAGATTTTCAACTTTATTAAAAAGGAATAAGGTTCATATTCAATTGGGAAAATTTTACAGATTGGGGTAGGTTGATGTGCTGGCCTCTGTACCTTGAAAATTTACCTATCTATTGGGAAAGTTTTACGTAATGTTTGTGAAAATAATGTGTTTCTGTATTGTGACGTTATAAAAATTTACAGAATAAAACTTTTTACAACCGACTTCCAAAAAAAAAAACACTGCAATGTGAAAAATAACTGTGACTTCGGAAGGTGGCAAAAAGCAAAAATACAGATCCAAACATCGACTTCCATTAATTTCGGAAGTCAATTGTTTTTTTATTTTTCACTTTTTAGTTGTGGTAGCTACTCCACACCAATTCGTATACCACTACTTGCTATGTAAACAACAGTGACAACATCATCAAAATGCACAAAGTGGATGAAATACGTATTGTCGAATTTAACTCAAAAACTACCCAAGCAAAGTTAATGAAATATTTAGCGGACCATCGCATAAGCTTCCTCTACCAAATGAAAAATAATTTTAATATCGGTCCACATTATTGACGAAAATATCGATGAACATAAATATAAAAAAATTAAGGAACAAATAACCTCCGCTTTTTTAGAAGTCTTTTAAAAATTGCATAACTGAAAGAAAAAAATAAACCTGTTATATTATATAAGCATTCGAAGGTACCCCTGGGCTATTTTCATTTAAGTTTCGTCAAAACGGTAGTAGTTTCGTATTGTTTTTATTAAAGCCGAATTTAAGCGATGGAACCGCTTATATTCGGCAGAGCCAGGTGAAATTATAAAAAATCACTATATGGCGTTGTGTGAAATGTCCAAGGATATTATTATTATTATTCTTAAATACAATGACTATAACTTACATATTATTAGAAAATATGTGGACTGACCTAAACTACCTTTTCCGAAATTATTCGTATCGCTATACATATTTTCTGTTACCTTATCTCAAATATTATGTAGGTATCTCTTTTCTCGCAAAAATCAACAGTGTTAGTAAGTTCTAGATATTTTTTTCACAACTTCGCTACTTCATACTTCACCCAGGATATCGACGACGAGACAACTTTATTAATTTGTCAAACTTGGTCTGCTTGGATGTACCAAATTATTTCGAAAGATGGAATTGATTTGTTCGTTAATTGTTTGTAAAAAGCTTTTGGTCAAAAATCTTGATTTTTGGGAAAAATAAGTTTAAGTTTTACGAAAATTGTGGTCTGTCTGTGTACTTCAGTGTTAAATGATTAAGAATGAAATATCTATGGCATATTATAATATAATTAACGCGAGACCTCATACTAATTAGAGCTATTGACTTAAAAGTATAATACAATGACTAAAACTTTAACCTCCTTACTTATAAACGTTGTACCTATAGCATCTGTATAGCTACACAACGTTTTGTTTTCTTCTTTCGAAAGTCAAATTACTGACGACTGAAAGAGAGAAATCGGTGTGTAATTGTGTAACCATTCATCTGATATAATACATTTATTAGTAAGGGGGTAATTCTTTAAAGATAACTATCATTATTAAGAAAATCCTGTTGACTCTTGCATTACTTTATGCATTTAAAATTGAGTATTTTTGCCTTGAAATAAGATTTCATTTCCTTTGACTCAATCGGCGGCCAGTATGGCAAAATACTTGGAAAAAATAGCTATAATCAAAGTTATCTACTGAAATCGATTCAGTAGTCAATTATGAACAAACTACTTTCAGGACTTGCGTTTAATCTGTAACACCTTGTATATGGTGTACGTGTCTTCTCTATTTCCTATCTTGCTTTATTTCCTAAAGGCAGAGGTGCAGTAGTAAGTACTGTGAGGGAGCGAAGCTCAGAGGAACCTCACATTATAATTTAAACAACAATATTTTGTTATATCTTGTATATTATGTATTGAGAGGAGGGACTTTACATTATCATGTTATTTCTAGCACTTTTCCTCTACTAAAACAAAAATACCCAATAAGAATATTTGACGTCTGCTTAAACGTTCGAATGGAACACGCTGTCAATTATGACCAGCCTGTACTTTTAAAAGTAAGGCTACATAGATAGCCTCTACAGTACCTACCTATATCACGAGAGCGACCCTCTAAGACAAAACTACAGAAAGTTGAACATTATAAGTTATTATTTGAAATAAAAAAAGTAGAAACAAACTAACAACAATTAGGAGCTAGTAAAGTTGTTAGTTGTTCTAATAATTGTATTATGTAAGTAATTTTATGTCTGTTAGGCAAGCTCATTAAGGGCGCATTCGACCAAACTTTTATACCTAGAATAAGTCTTATCCTGAGAATAATTATTGAATTTTTGACAGTTAGTCCATACTAGAACTGTCAGTCGTCAATTTTATTCCAAGAATAAAAGTTATCTGACTTTGGTAAAATCAGCCCTTAGTTCCTTAAAATTAGAAAAAGTAGTTGTGTCTCATTAGTGACAGTTGAGCTGTACTAGCTTTTGCCTGCGACTTCGCCCGCATGGATTTTGAAAAATTTCCCACGGGAACTTCCTACCTTACTACGTTTGTAGAGCAGAAGTGGCCCAGTGGCAATGACCCTGACTTACAAGTTATAGGTCGTGGGTTCGAACCGAGGCAGGCGCTCTACTTTGTGTAAATAATTTCAACACCACTGCTCTCAAAACGGCGAAGGGAAACACCTTGAGGAAACCGGCATGTCATGGAACCAAAAATTCGAAGACATGTGACATCTACCAACCCGCATTTGGCCGTGGTAGATAATAGCCCACTCCCTTTCGAAGAGAGGAGGGCTGTGTCCCATCAGTGGGAGCATTATATGCTGATTATGTAACTTACTAGCGGGATTAAAAATACCCTATATGTTAAGGTTGTTGTACCCAGGTTATGAACTATCTGTGAACCAAACCTTATCCAAATCCATTCTGCCGTTTTTGCGCCAATCCGGAATATATAATACATCAGACAAACACACAAAAATTTTAAAAACTATATTTTCGGCATCAGACTCGTTCCCACACCCCGTAGCAATTAGTATTTTTTTAATATTCTATGTAACAGTCAAAAAAAGAGATATTGATATTGGTGTTGAGTATAAGGTCTTGGGTTCGATTTGGGTCAGGCAAAGTGTTTTTAGGCTTTTCTTTCTGGAATTTCTCAGTAGCAGCCCGAAGTCTAGATTTGTGCCCGATGCATAGCAATAAGCTCGTTTCTATCACATTGGGACTTAAACATAACGTATGTAGGTGTTTTATGGTTAGGAAGATAAACACCCACTTCACATGTATTGTTTATTTTGTAGTTAGATAGAAGGAATCACAGTAATAGCAAGATAGATTTAAGAGTATAGATTTAGAGAAACAATAGGATAGTAGAAGGTAAACAGTTAAGAGTTTGCGTAATAATATTATAAGCAACGCGGGCTTCGCGGCGGTGTATTAATTACGACTGTAGGTAGGTAGGTGTCTCCGCGAGCGCATCAACAGCCACTGGTCGGCGTGCGCGCGCGACGGCGACGGTGCATAGCTATGCCTATGCGTTTGTACAAAACTAGCTAGCCCGCCGCATACTACCGAGTGTCATCCGGCTATGCTTGTGAATTTTAGTTTTATATGATTTTGTGATGTGGGTGAATGTAAGTGCGATTTGTATGAGTGATGTATGTCTGTGTGTTATATAATACATATCTAAGTAATATATAAATTTATTAGTTTGTATTTATGTAGGGTTTTTAATATATAAAGATAAATAAATTTACAAATACAATAAGTTGCCTACACGTACACGTATGGATACCTCTGCCCACCTCTTCGGGGAAACAAGGCATGATGTAAAATAAAAAAAAATACAAAGTCTAAAGCAAAAGCAAGTAACTCACTGAAAGAAATAAGCAGTTAATAATGAGCCTAACGTTCAAAACAGTATTTTTTACTGATCCGAAAACAGTTAAAGCCTGAGGTAAAATGTTACCGTCATGACAGTAAACTTTAACGTTTTAAGTAGCTAAAAGGTCACAAAATTGACTGTTTTATTCATTTGGTGATATCGTTCAAACCATTGAAATTTACTTATATTACAGTAATGGTGGTTTTCCTTTTTTGTTTTTTTTTTCAGTAAATAGTATGTTCAATCATTAAAAGTTACTGTTTTGTCTTTTACTGTTTTACAAACGTTTCTTCTTACTGTATAACGTCTGAAATCGCTTTAATGTGGTGTAGTATGAAATATTTTTATTTCAGTGGGATAACTTCAAAACACTTTATCAACACCCGCGCCTCAATTCGTTCTATTAATTAGTGAACATTTAGCGCCGTCACGTTCCCATTTATAAACTGTTTGAGCAATCAGTTATGTTTACGGTATGAATGTAAAATAAACGGCTATAGTAATTAGTATAACCGACGCTGCCTGGCTGCAGACGTAACGATAAAACTTAGCGATTTCAAACTCCACAGATTAATAGAACGCTAATCCAGTGAATCCACACGCCATCGATATGTACGTTGATCGTCATTGAAAACTTGCACGAGAACATGTGTTTTGGTCGCAACGTTGATTTTTAAAATTAAATTAAAATTCATTTCTTTCAGACAACAGTGATCCATATTGTGTTTGTAAACAACTTATATTCCAGTGTAAGTAGTACTGATACAAGTTAAAATAATGCACACTCCTTGCAGAGGACGACCAGACAAGAAAACATGTTTCCTACTTGATAAATCTACGCATAAAAAGCCTTATATTTTTAATATAGCTCTCCGCCACAGCTCTCAACTGAACTCAAAGCATTTATTTCAATTAAACCATGTACAGGCAATTTTGAACTAGTCGGGCAGTTAGTCAGAAAGTTGAAGCTAGTTGCCCATTCCAAAACGTAGATCTCTATGGAGAAGAACGGGCAAGAAACTCCATGGACACTGTTTTAAACCAGATATTACAAAATCCTGGGTACATTATTCTTGTTGCTTTTATATGTGAAAACAATGTAAAAAAAAAAACACAAGTATGAAAAAACTATTCTAAATACTTATAAGATTAAAATACGTATAATACTCTCAGGATATAGTTGCGTCTACACCGCACTCTGGTCAGCAGCGACGCGATATTTTTTAGCTTTTGTTTTATGTAAAACTACTAATTTTGTTGACTGATGCAGATTATTTAGTAAATATTTTATGTTATTATTTCAGACTTTCTGCAACCGACTTCTCCGGTTAGTAAACGAAGTCGATTGCAAACTGGATTAAAATAATATTTTATTTCCGGAAGTGGAAAGGTATAAAAGCACAAGTCAGTGCATTTTAAAGTCTTAAAGTCAGTTCTGTGTTGAATAAAGAGCTATATTTTATTTATTTATGTATTTTTTATAGTTAATTAAAACGGTACAACACCAAATACGTTCATTAACGTAGAGACAATAATTATGCTGACAATAATATAATTTAAAACTAACATGGAACAGTGGACTCCCTTGCATACTTTCTCTCACAGAACTCCATGCAGACATATAATGTTACGCTTCTTGTTTTCTTGTCCCAATTCGTTCTGATTGCATGGTTGATGATACACTTGCGATTTTGGACTTCTTTATGTGCGTAAAGAAAAAAAAAAGAAAAAAACATTACCACGTTCAGAGACCACTAAAAATTTTTGTGAGATAATTAGGCACAGTACCTGTAGCTGTTGAGTGATTTACTTGCGTTAAACTATTAGTATTAAACCTAGGTTATGTAATAAATAGTATTACATAATTAATAGATGAAAATTTGATGTATGTAGGTATCTTGTAAAATAGTATGATGGGGTTGGCATATCTAAGATAAAAACCCCTAAATAAAAACAGATAAAAAAAAAAACATCCGATGCCGCTATGATAATTCTTCGCAAACGCGATTGAAAATGATTTGTCCTAATAAATAAAAAATAAACGTCCTGACCTACTGGATTACCGCCTCATCGGACTCTGAGAGTGAGGGAAGAAAGAGTGCACCTGTCTCTGCGCGCCTACATTTATACACTAGGTATACATAATATCTCCCGTGCCGAAGGTTAAGTCTTTCTAGTTGAGATTGGCGGCCATGACTGAAATACGGTGTGGAGGCTAAAGAAACGATAGATGGACTGTGTGAAACATGATATGGCTAGAAAGGGGTTGACTACCGAGATGACGACTACTAGAGAAGTATGGATGAAAAACCTAATTACCGCCGACCTCAAATTAATTGGGGAAAGAGAAGAGATCATATCGATTCGATAATTATTATAATGTCGGTACGTGTGTAGCCAGCATTAGTTACCGTGTCAATTATTTCAATTACAGTTGCGTTGCTTGGCTGCTATTTCGTTGTTGTTTACAATTAATTTCCGTATAGTCGAAATTCATGTTGAATTTTCGGTGTATTGTTAATGATACTGGGCTTGGTATTAATAGATAATTATTGTTAGGGCATTGACTGCCAACGCGGTCACCTGGTGACCGCGAACAATAGATTTTCTATTGTGTCTGTTGCATAATTGTCAATTTTAATAAAAAATGGACTCATAACAGTGCACATATATACTGATATAGGTGCACTGTTATGAGTCCATTTGTTACTCAATCCATCTGTTACTGAACAGACACATATACCTACCTATCTGTGTATATATACATTTAGCAATCGGTGTGGGTGTGCACCGTTCGTCATAACAGTAATTTTCCCAAATTGGTCTCTATACCCTCCGCAGAACACGCTGATCTATTGCGATTGATTCTTGTTACGAGACGGTATAATTATGCATCTTAAATTTGTGCTTCCCTGGTAGTTATTTAATCATAATCTAAATCATTTTGAAGGATATTGCTAATACATACATTGTTTCATATGGTCGAAAAATTTGTCTGCTCAACAACAAAGTTCTTTACGCCATTAATTCAATTTTAACTGTCAAAATTAAAGTCATTGTTACTGTTATTGTGTTACGCAATTACGCCGCTGTTTTCTTCACGTAATCAATCAAAGAACCAAAAAAGAGTAATTTCTCATGTTTATTTAACTAAGAAAATAAACATACAACCAAGCGTTTATACAAGTTGGAGGTTACAATAAGACAATAAATTAAACTGCTTATATCTAATGACGTTGCCAGCCTGCATACAAATATTGAATCAAATATATCCAATAGTATAGTCACTATAGCTAGTCAAAGATTGGTAAAACCATAGTCGGCCCATCACTACTATTTAGTTTGTTTGAAAAAATCACTTTTTTAATTTCGATACTAGAATTTATTTGGTCGTTTCAAAATACATAGTGCCACTCTTTTCATTTATGGTCGTATTGTTGTATCTATATTGTATTTTTTTTTTTTATCTATACTTATAATAAATCTGTAGAGAGGTCAATTCTGTACATGACATATATTTTCAAAATAACTATCAGGGGGTAATAAGTGATCGATACTGATGCCAAAAATGCAATCAGTAAAATTTTTGTCTGTCTGTCTGTCTGTCTGTATGTTCCTTATAGAAACAAAAACTACTCGACGGATTTTAACGAAACTTGGTACAATTATTCTTCATACTCCTGGGGAGGTTATAGTGTACTTTTCATCACGCTACAATGAATAGGAGCAGAGCAGTGAAAGGAAATGTTGGGAAAACGGGAGAATTTGCTCCATTTTTTAAGCTTCCGTCGCGTGTGCAGCCTTAATGGTTAAAGCTACATAGAAATCATTTATTACGGAAATGTTCTACATAAAATTATCTAAAAAATATCCCACAACAGCATATGTCTATCTTTTATGGTTGACTCACAATAACACGTGTAACTCCCGATAGCTTAGCAGTTCGGAGCTTTCTGATTATATTTGTTTACTCTTACGTTTATAATACTCTCACTCATCCCTAATTAAAAGAAGTTAATATTATTACCTATTCAATACTTATAATAAATCTGTAGAGAGGTCAATTCTGTACATGACATATATTTTCAAAATAACTATCAGGGGGTAATAAGTGATCGATACTGATGCCAAAAATGCAATCAGTAAAATTTTTGTCTGTCTGTCTGTCTGTCTGTCTGTCTGTCTTTATAATACTCTCACTCATCCCTAATTAAAAGAAGTTAATATTATTACCTATTCAATAAAAAAAGAATCATAGTAATCGGTATAGAAACACCAAACTTATACATGAAATACGCTAATAAGCCATCGCGCCGTCGCGCGTGAATACTGAATCATGCCATAAGGATTATTTTTGTGTAACGGTTGCCGCGCTCGACGCGGGTCGTGGCGGTAGGTTATAAAAAGGCGGGAGGTCCGAGCGCGAGCTTCATTCAATATTTGGCTGGACAATAATTGATATTAACAAACCGTGCTTATCAGCGCGACTTTTAGTCTTTAAATAGTTTATTTGAATTTCTTTTGTTGTTATTTTATAAAATAGGTATTAGTTGTTTTGGTAGTTTTTAAATATTCGTTCAAATTACAAATCTATACTTATAATAAATCTGTAAAGTGAAAATTCTGTACATTGAAAATATCAAAAAAATAAATGGCAGTGGGTGTTATTAGACCGACACAGAATCCAAAAATGTGATTAAAAAAATTTTTGCCTGTCTGTTTGTTCAGGCATCAGGCAAAAACTACCGGTTCGATTACGATAACACTTGGTATAATTATTCTTTAATATCCTGGGCACCACACTGGGTACTTTTTATCCCGGAAAAAAATATACAATAAAAAACAAACTTAATTTTGCGGTTCGATCCCTAGACCCGATTACTGTACCAACCGCAAATAATAAGTTTGTCGTAGTACACGACGAAGATGATAATAATAATAGGCGAGCGTTCGTTTATATTAGCATTCTATAAATTGTATGTTTTAACTGCTACTTGCAATTCCAAAACGTGCTTTTCAGTGCGACCTTTTTATTCCTTTTAGTTTTTAAAAAATAAACCTAAATTATTATTTAGGTTTATTTTTATAAGTCGTAGGTATAGATTTTAATTTTAAAGTATGGGGATAGTGTACGTAGTGACCGTAGGTTATTTTATAAAACTGTTAGGTAGGATTAGTAGATATTAGTTTTTAGGGATTTTGCTTATTTATTGAGTTTAGATTAGTTATCATCAGAAATAGGTTTATTTAGGTATTTTATTTTCTGTTATTGAGTTTTTTTTTATTAGGTAGGTACTTAGGTTTACTTTTATAATCTAATATAAAATTCAAAGTCCTGTGATCCTGTCTGACTGATTATATCAATGCACAGCCTAAAACGCTGGTCATAGAGACATTAAATTTGGAGTGTGTTCTGTGTGAAGTGTATAAAGGTATCCACTAAGAAAGGGTTTTTCGAAATTCCACTCCTAAGAGGGTGAATGGGTGGAGGGTGAAATTTCACGCGGACGAAGTCGCGGGCAGAAGCTAGTTGGAAATAAAAATGTAATCTCAAATCCTGTCAATACGCACCACTGTGCTACACACACACACACACACCTCAAGTAAAAAACCCTCAGACCTAAAGAAATAAACTATTGAAATAAAATCCAAATTCCGGAAACATCTCGGCATCAACACCAGATTTCGGAAGTTCTTTACATTACCCGGTGAAGAGGCAAAGCAATTTGATTCGAGTGGGAGTGATAATGTCATCCAGTGGTATTATTCGGCAATCACAATTTGCATGAGCCTTAAAGGATTCCGACTTAACATTTTATTAACAGGTTATAAATAAATAAATAAATAATATCCTTGGACATTTCACACAACGCTATATAGTCCCAAGCAAAGCAACCTAATGCTTGTGTTATGGTAACGAAATGGCAGATAAACTACTTTATATTATTATTATTTTTATATTTTTTATTATACATTATTATTATTTATTCACGTTTTTGACGGGTTTTTGCAGATGTCTGTAGTTTGGAATAGTGAATTTTTTTCCGTAAAAGGTAATTTTATAATTATCACAATATTGATTCTGTTCGAATTCCGAACTGGTACTGTGGTCACTCCGTTCCCGTTGTTTTCAACGAACAGGAGACATCTTTTTCCCCAATTTTCTAATTTTGCGAGCTAAATAGTCCTCCTCGTCGTAGCGTTTTCCTTTCCCCATGATTAACACTAAGTAATACACTGAATACCACTTGAAAACTCTACAAAATTCAATAAACCAATTTACGATTAGAAAATTATTTGAACGCTACAACCAATCAAAACTCGAATGAGATACCAACATAAGGGCACATAAAATGGGTTTTCGAATTGTTGCTCTAAAATAGTCTAAGATGGCTGCCTAATATGTCCGCACGGACATACTACAAGTTAATAAATGTAATCTCGCAGGGCGAATCACTGAAGTTTAATAAAATTTATTTTGTTAAAGCACGTTGTTCCATACTGTACACATGAGAGTAAAGGGTGTTGCTGTAAGAAAATCTCAGTAACCGTAATTTGGAAATAGAGCAAAGATATTCCGATCCTTATTGCATAAGACTTTTATTATTATCGGAAAAATGGAAGAGTGTTTCTGCTTACTTTATTAAATAAAAATATTCATAGTCCTGGAGGAGCTGTATACTAATTCTGTATATGTATACTTTTATTCAATATTTTTTACTACAGAATACAAGGTTCTGAAGAGCTAGTAAAAAAATATATATATATCTACACAGTGTCATCTACGTATACTTCAGCTACGGAGAAAATAAAATGCGAAGCCAAATTTCCATACTAAGAGATCCAGGGCGCAAATCATGCAAAAATATAAGATTTATCGATAGCAGGCCTTTTCCGGATATTTATTTCCCATAGGATATAATTTAAATTATTTTAAAGGTCAACGGAAAAGGGATACTTAGATATCCGGATATCTGATGTCATCTCTTGGGATATTGGAGGTTAATCATAATTGATCAAAGATTAACTTTACCGAAAAAGGTAAAATGTAAATCCTTTTTTTTAATTCTTCGGGTGATTTGACCAACCCGCACTGGGCCGGCGTGGTGGATTACGGCCCACTCCCTCTCAACGAGAGGAGGCCTGTGTCCCAGCCGTGGACATTATAGGCTGACTATGCTACGTAGGGGTGATTTTGATTAATGTATCGATTGGAGATAAATTATGTAATAAGGAATACGAAAGGAATGCGACTTACTTTGCATGATAATTTGGCAGGTTTTCACGAATAAACTACTATAAATTGTCAAAAAATCTAAAAGAAAGATGCACTAAAACATTTACTATGTAAAAGTTCAGGTAGGTACATACTTTCCAGTGTTCAATTTGTTAGGGAAAACAAACAGTAGTATGTATACCACACTAATATTATAAAGGCGAAATTTTGTGAGTGTGCGGATGTGTGTGTGTGCGTGTGTGTTTATATGTTTGTTACTTCTTCACGCTCAAACGGCTGGACCAATTTTGATAAAAATTTTGTGTGGAGGTAGCTGACACCCTACTTTTTATCCCGATATTCCCACGGGATCGACATTTATGCGGGTGAAACCGCGGGGCGCAGCTAGTTAAAAATAAATGGAAATAACTTCAAACATTTAAGAACGAAATATTAAAAAATAAATACCAATTAAAACAATATTACGCTACCGTTAACTGCGTAACTCCTAAAACAGCCTTTCAAACATAAAATCACATATCTTAAAGTAACCCTTGACTAAAACAACACATTTGCGTTTTATTTCGAGCACTTTTAAATTTTATTTGAAGCACTTTCAGGGCTCCACTTAATTGAAACGATTACAGAGTAATATCGCATTTTATTGTCCCGGGGGTCGTTTATAGGTTGTTAAATTTAACATTTGGATATAACTGTAATGGTGATATCAGGGAGTTGGTAATTGCTGTTACAAGATAACGTTCTGCGATGAGTATGGATGCTGAATACAAATGAGTTTGGAATAATTGTACTTAGTACCTACCGTGCGTAAAGCCAGGGAAATTAATAGTAAAGAAAAATTACTATACCTTTAAGTAGTTATAATTTCAACATGGATGACGTTACCAATATACATAATCTGCATTCGCGATTTATTTGTCAAAAATGTAAACAAATATTATGAGTTTATGGAAAAATAACTTTAAATCCTACAGAACAGACAGTTCAGTTTACGCTACAACTTCAAACATTTCAATAGTCGTAGTCACTCTGATATCAACTTAATTGCCATTAAAATAAATTTGATATTTGTTTAATTTGAAGTAATCATAATTTGAAACATAAGTTTGAATAGACTTTACATAATTATATTATGTACATGAACTCAACTTTTTCCCATGGAGATAGGCAGAAACTACAGAACGCTACCTGCTACAATCCTTACATAGTCCTTTTGCCTCGTGTACGTTCATACATCTGAAGGTCAATCTCATCTCAGCGAATTGCCCCTCTGGTCATTCACGCACGCCAGTTGCGAGTACTACCCACTTGATCTTTCTAATGAACATTGCCAATAAGGTCATTAAATGTCCTCCTAGGGCCTCTCTCCTCACATCTGCCTGTGTCACAATTATGTAATTTAAAAAAGTGTCTATGGAGTTTCTTGCCCATTCTTCTCCATAAGAACCTAACTACGCTTTCGAATGGGTAAATTTATCATTTTGATTGACCGACTCCTTGACAGTTCAAAAGTGCCTATAAAAAATGCTTAGAGCTTGAGTAACCAACTTAAATTGTCCGAATACTCAAATCACAACTGTCATTCTTTGACAGTTGTGGGAAATGGCTATAATACTGCAAATTGAAACAGGTTTTCAGGCTGAACAATTATTAAGCAAAAGTGTAGTTTAGTGAAATAAACTTACTAACTTTAGTTGGGTATTATCCGTAATAGTATCGTTTGTGGACGTATTAAACCAGTGGTCTAACAGTTGTGAGGTGAAGTATCTAAGAAGATACATAGGGTTATTCTATTGAGATAATATTCGCCTACTTTAATCAATCTGCCTCGGCGTTTCCCAACTATGTTGGGGTCGGCTTCCAGTCTAACCAGATGCAGCTGAATACTAGTATTTTACATGGAGCGACTGTCTATCTGACCTCTACAACCGATATTTGCCTACTTATTGCTATTAATATTTAGATACGCACTAAAGAACCCATTTTTGCAAAAAGGTAATCATTTCTGTAGACATATTATTAATTGTGATCGCAGTTTATCATTACCACTTAGCAGGGTCGAAGACGTCCCTGCGTAACCTTTGGCATAATCCCTTTGTTGTTTTAAAGACACCTGCGTCTCCCGCCATCAGTTTTGACCTTGGTCTTTAAGACGACGTGGCAACGTTATTTCACAGGGGTTTACGATTTTCCATCGTCTTAAATACAGAGTGGTATCCCCATCGATGCGCAAACTGTGACCAGATTCAGCACATGATTCTAGGTAGGATCATGTACTGAATCCATCGTAACAGGTCGCGCTAACGCGTTCATGTTCCTTTTACCCCTATATTTGAATTTAGACACTCGAATGTGAATTTAACTCAATTCCAAATAATCCTAATTCTATTTAATTTTGTCTATTTTTTGTCTAACACTATCTAATTTTTATCTAATTTTGACCAATCTTGTTTTCTTTTTATTTACATTTCATTATATCTTGTACTGTTTTTATTTTGTGATTTTACCTAATTTTATGATTGTATGACATGTGTAATTACTAATATTGAGTAATAACTTGTATGTGTGGTGCAAACTGTTAATATAAGTTGGTTATTAATAATAAATAAATAAATAAATTTGGAAAGTGATGTCAGAACACAGTGCTACCAAGGATCTTTTAGCACTCTTGAATGACATTGACATAGGGTGGTAGGAAAACATTGTGAAATTGTTTTGAGAAGTTGTATTGAAAAAAAAAAAAACAAGATGGCGTTGTTAGTTCCGATTTTAGCCACGCCCCAAAAGGTCCTATTAGGTACCTACAAATTGTACTTATCCACAGAGTAATAAACAAATGGAAGGTTTATAGGTACCAATTAGTTAGTAATTAATAATGAACTGTTTATAAACAGTGTTGTTGGAGAATAATGTGAAACCAAATTATAAACAAAATTTAATTCGTATTGTATGAATGGAGTTCATTAGTTAGGCTGGGGTGTTAGAATTATAAACTGGTATTAGAGTTAATAGTAGCAATGTGTAAGTTTTGAATAATGTTGGAACTTGAGAATTGTTGACTTCACAAGTAAATTGGTTTGCATTAGGCGTCGGTTGTCGAAGAGTTTAATTAAAATTTTCATTTGATTTTGCGCTTGGCGACACTTTGGCGTATTCCGTGCGTAACACGGGACTCAACTCGTGCGTCCATTGTTATAATGCTTAGAAAGTCACGCGACTATCGCGCCAGTATAAATGTCGCCGCCAACTGGTTAAATTAGCTGTTTAGTTAACCGCCTGGCCTTTAGAAGTAGTGGTCGCCTCGCTTCGCTCTCTCGGCTCGCACGCGGTGTATCACAGTTCTAACCTAACCCAACCCATTTGGTCGGGGTGCCCTGGCTTAGCTACTGCGACCAATTCGGCTCGCGCGTGTTTGGTTACAGACTTCCAACCTAAACTGTAATTGAATATCAGTCAGGCCGTTAGTTGAACGGCCGCCGTTTAGTTAAAAGGCTAGGCTGTTAACTGAACGGCTAATTTAACCAGTTGGCTGCGACATAAACACCTCCATACAAGTTATTTGACACAATTGGTGAGACCGAATCTTGTCCCGCATCCCACGCGGTATTAATTTCAGTTCAATCAACTCACCCTATCGCAGTCCACTACTGGACATAGTTAGGCCTCTCCCATATTGCAACAAAACTCCCGTCATCTGCTCTTGTTTCAGTAAGGTAAGAGTTTTCCATCGATATGTAAAATATCGATAGCAATATTGAATAAAAAAAAAACCCAATGCAACTAAGAAAGTTTTTTTCAATTTCCTTTTTCATGAAACGCGTTGATAACAAAAAAATGCAATTTCATTTAAAGGCAACAATAACTTTTGTCATTCCGCGAGACGGACGGTTTGTTATTCATTAAAAAAAGTACTTTTCAGTTAACTTTCAGAAATAAAGCTAGGCTTAATTAAAACTAAAGAAAAAAGGCAACAACTTGATACGAAAAGTTACCTCGTTTGTGTTTGTACGTCCATTTTTTAAGACCAACTCTTTTAGGAGTCTTCTTTAATTGCCACTCTGAAGTTTTTGTCTGTGGGATCCTTAGATTTTGCTGTTGTATAGTAGATACGTTGTATGTAAAACTTTGTACATTCTGATTATTGCGTAATACGTATCTATAGTACCTATATTAACTCAAAATTAAAGAAGCGTATCACACTAAGGTTGAATGTCACCCGTAGTGTAAGTGACATACGTTATTGAGCACTATGTATAAAACGTGTTTTTTTGATATCCCATAACTCTAGGGGGTCATTGTACTCAATGTAAAAGTTGTGAGTACAATGACCCCCTAGAGTCCAATACCGAAATTTCGAAAATAAAATAATGGTATTCCCTACATTTTGACGAGTTATACGAACAATACACGGAACATAAATGTAGGAAACATCAAATATTTTTTCGCGATTTCAGGTTTTGGCCCATAGTAAAAGTTGATCATAATGATGATTAATGCAAAAAATACGCAGATTCAACCACAATAATTTACACACGGACAATAAAATAGTTTATTTCAAGCAAGTTCATCGTCATGTGCCTTAACCTTTTCCAACTAAGTTGGGGTCGACTTCCAGTCTAACCGCATGCGGCTGAATACCAGTATTTTACATAGAGCCTATCTGACCTCCACGACCCAGGTACTTGGTAACACGATACCTCTGGGTAAGAGTGGTTATCGTTATTTCAAACAAGTTAGATTATGGTTATTAGTATAAGCCTACATAAAACCAGAATGTAAACTGGTTCTCCGTAGGTAGAAAAGAGTTACCTAAAAAAAAAAGAAATGCTAAAGTTTTTCCATCGTCCTCTCTGAAGATTTCTTTAATCTAGCCGGTCTTTGTAATTGCTTTGAGCTAGAGTCAAGTCGACCCAAGAGACGCTAATTTTCTCACAAAGTCTATAAGAAATGGTGTGAAAAAAGATTTTTGTTGAACCACTTTCTTTTTTAAGGTCGGCCCTGTTTCTGTAGATTGTGTAAAGACAGCTTAACAAAGTTGTACGGTTCCCGAATGTTAAAATGGCACATCGAGTTTAGAGAGAGACGACAGAATGTAATAATATCGTCTCTCTCTCTACTGTGCCACAGATATTATGTGTGATTATTTATTTATGTACAGAAAAACACTTATTAGAGATAAAAACATGAAGATAGAAGAGCATAAAGGTATTGCTCATTTCATTAGAAACTTTTCCAGCGAACCTGCGAATGGAGAGTTAGATGAGAGACGTAGACACAGTATGTGAAAGAGATGAAGTTTTACATACCATATTATTATTATACTAACTTTTTCTAAAACTCAATTATATTTAGAAATTATGAATGTATATTGTGCGAAAATTACTAATTAACATCTAACCACTCGTATGCTGCGCTGTGCTGTACTTTGTTAGCTTATTTGCTGCTCACAGATTACGATGAGGAAACACAATAAAAAGAGCATAGCTGTTAACAAAGTTAGCTTAGTTAGTAGTCACAGTCAACTAAATTGTGAACCCCTAGGACAAACTTTTATCTCATAATACATTTGTAGGTTTGTTTTTAAGTTACTTACCTACAATTGTTCAGTTGACTTCATCATCGTTTCTTTGGTACTAATATAGCTACTAATATAGCCATCCACATTCATAATCACCTCATGACATTTTCCTCACTTCGCTGCATTACATGAACAACAGATTTCCACGTAATAAGTGACAGCAAAAATACAATACACTCAACGAAACCCACCGCGCGAGGTGTACACTACAGTGCAAATAAAAGACTCACCGATGTCCATTTACTAACATTACGGTCGACTGACCTTTTTATACAACTCTGGAAAAAGAACGAATGAATATGTAGGCCTGTGTAAATGGAACTAAATATTTTAGGATCAACTAGGTATGTGTATGGGATTTAAAGGGATCAAATTGTGGCGGGACCAAAAGAAGTTCTAGTTAGCGTTTCGATGGCAAAAAGTTCAAACATCTTTGGCCCGAAATTTGGCTGCGCGAACTCTACTCTCTGACGCTGTTATAAGACTATCAAGTGCACAAGTGACAGGGCATGTGGCGCAGGATGGAAGGTGGGCCATTGTCTGTGGAGAGGTGCCGCATAAGCACTTGAGATCTGAGCCGTCCATGAACCCAAATCTGTGAAGATTGCCTTTGCGCCGGCCGAAGGGTTTGAAGTCTATTTAGAGATTTCCAAGTTGGCCACGGTAACGCATGCCCAGGCTCTCAGATGGTTCGATAAAACGGCTATATGATGGGTCGTTTAATAGACTTCAAAAAAAGGAGGAGGTTCACAATTCTGATGAATATATTCTTATTAATTTTTATGTTTGTTACTTCAGAACTCCGCTATTTATAAGCTGATTTGCAAAATAATTTTTTTATGGTTAAGAATTGTATTTTGTCATTATTGTATGTGATTTTTGTTATTATTTATGTGATTTTTATTGAAAAATGTGTGATTTTGCTGATATGGCCTTACCTGAAATAAATGAATTTAAAAATTTTATTTAAGATATGCCTTAGGACCGGTCTCATATAATTTTTATTTAATTTTCTTGGGTACTTTTGGATTTAGCTTCAATGATACGATTTTTTTCCGTTTAGTTTTTAGGGTTAATACTTATTCATGATGTTTTAATTCTTCGACTTCCGAAATTAAAGTTATTTTTCACATTTTAGCATATTTTTTGGAAGACAGTCGTTTTTTCTGTTTGTAGTGTTATTTTTTGGAACCAGGTTGTTTTTTTTTGTAATTACAACCTATACACCGTTACATTTTGGTCGTTTTAATACTTAAAAGGGGTCATTGTACTCATCATTATGAACAACTTTTACTATGGGACCAACACTGAAATCGTGAAAAAAAAAAACCAGCTGTTCCCTAAGAAACTGTGACCTCTGAATTTGTTGTTGTTTGTTTGAGGAAACACCGACTTTATCTATTTTTAAAACGTAAGTAATTTTTTGACGTGTTGAATAATTTTTTGACCCAATAAATAGAAATTAATATCATTTACCTAGCATGTTCGTGAAAGTATTTTTACTCGCCCACGGCAAAGACCATAATGAGAGCAATGTTTTTAACCTGTGTCTTAACATTGCATAAAACAATCATTTACCTAAGATTACTTACTAAGTTACTATTATTTAAAATGTACATTTTTATGTGAATTAACATTATTATTATTATTTAATAATTATTGAAAAAATTGTTAGCAGAACTCTTAAGTCTCGTTTTTGGATAACAAGAATGACAGTGGTATTTAAATAAGCACAACATTTTGGTTACTTCGTTTCAATTAAATTATGAGGAAAAGCTTCATTTACACAAGAAGAGTTTACTCGACCGTCGCGGCTTAAGGTAACTTCTAAGTGAGGTAATAAAGGAGTTATTTTGATTGACCTTTAAAACTAAGCGCGGTAAGTTAGCAAGTCTATGTTTAACTTTCATTTCTTGATTAACCCGGAAATTAACTTTTAAATAACTTAAATGGTAGGTTTTCTGTTGTAGGAAAATGTGAAATTGTGTCTTGGTAACATAATCAGTCTATAATGTTCCCACTGCTGGGACACAGGCCTCTTCTTGGTGAAAGGGAGTTGGCCCTAATCCACCACGCGGGCCTATTGTGGCTTTGTAGATGTCACATGTCTTCGAATACTTGGTTCATTCAAATAATTGACCCAAAGTAAAACGCTGGTCTGGATTCGAACCTACGACTTACAACTCGTAAGTCACGGCCTTACCAAGGGGCCACCCCTGCTCTGTGTGTCTCGGTATTGAGAAGTAGCGGCTTTAGGTGAGCTGTAGGTACTGTCAATAGCTCGTATCGGCTACTCGTATATAACAGTAAATGCACTTTAATAACTCATGAATATTTTTGTTTTATAATTTATTCATCATCAACATTTCAGCCGATAGACGTCCACTGCTGGACATATGCTTCCCCCAAGCATCACCATTTCGATCGGTTTTGTGCTTCTTGCATCCAGCGGATTCCAGCGGCCTTCACCAGATCATCGGTTCATCTTATGGAAAGCTTTCCAACGCTACGTCTTCCGGTACGCGGTCGCCACTCAAGAACCTTTCGGTCAAATTGGTCATCATTTGTGTGTTACCTTGGTTCTCCTACGGATCTCTTCATTTCTGATTCGATCACGTAGGGAAACTCCAAGCCTAGCCTTCTCCATTGCCTTTTGGGTGGCTTTCAGCCATCTAATGAGGCCCATTACATTAGATCATTTATTAACTCACATGTATTTTGGGAAATTAAATGGAAATATTTGAAGCTTAAGGCATGGGAAGAATGCCACTAGCTTTTCTGAATGATTAAGAAAAACAGTGATGTACTAACTGTAGTTTGATGTCTAAAACAATAAATTAAGGAGTGTACTTATACTAAACATGTCCCAAGTTTCACCATTTGTTTTATACGGCCTGATTTTTAAAACAGTACCTAAATTCTACGATAAATTTTATCTGAGGTTGAAATATTGCGGTTTGACAGCTTTTGTATAGAAATTATGTCAAGCTGTCAAATTTATTCTTCAGGTATAAGTTATCTGACTATTGAAAAATCAGCCCTAAGTCGAACAAAATCTTTAATGGTAGACAAATTTTCTTAACTACTCTTGTCTTACCAAATTATGTATATATCAGGATCTCCGGTTGTCAGTTGTCATTTTTCGCGCAAAATCTCCGCCATTTTGTCCGACTTTATGAAACCCCGATAATAGGATTACTCCTCTCACCGTGTTCATGTCACTGGCGCTAACTTCGTTCCCTTCATTATTAATGTTCAAAATTGCGTTGCATCGAAGGTGAGCTGATTTTATGCAATTTAGGTGAAGTGGAAGGAAATTGGATGGCTACTAAATGTTGAAGATTGAAGAGACAGCTGGAAAGTTACACTGTAGCCGCAAGATGAATTCTTGATGTTCCAGAATTTTAGATGGACTAGATATGCTCTCCTAAGTGTGCTAGACAGACCTGGCTAAAAATCAAACAAAATAAGGAGAAGTATTTGACCAACAGCGAGAAAATAAATGTAAGCTAGGAAAAAAAAAAACTTTTCTTTTTAACTATGTTGGTATAACATATGCTGCATGTTAAAGCATGGTTGTGATGATATCAGCTTTATCTTAAAACGCTTTATTCTATAGATTCCTTGCAGACACTCAAGATTTGGGAACAATTACCTACCTATTAAAGCATGGTTGTGATGATATCAGGTTCATCTTAAAAGCCTTTATTCTATAGATTCCTTGCAGCTACTCAACATTTGGGAACAATTACCTACCTATTACAACGCGAACACATCGAAATTTTTGTATTCATTTTTATGTATTGACTCAAAAGCAATTACATCAGCTAGAATTGTACGTTTTCTTCAGAAACGTAAGCTGCTTATTCTTGCTGTGCTGTTGTTGCCAGAGATACAAAATGATAACTTCTGTATTTTTCATGTTACAGAAAAGCTTTGCACTTTTGCGAAAATAGAAATGCAGATCTTGATACCAACCAGAACATGACTAATATAAGACAAAGATATATAATATATAAACGTTTTGATTCGTGTGTATTTTATGTTCACCATTGTCGACTTCTCTAACTGCTTTGATATTCGTGCAATCGTTACCTAAGGATTCCACTTGAAAAATTCTGTTTACTTTTAACAGAAGCTAATCAATACTTAAAGTATTAGGTGAATCAGTTGTATGGAATGGTTGCTGAATGGATACTTAAATTACAACTGTCATTCTTTGACAGTTGTTAAAATGTATAGTTGTAATTTGCATATAGGTACGGAGAATTTAAGCTGATAGGGAATGTGCTTTACAATTAATTTCCCATATACTCGTACATGTATATATTTTTTGTGTTATCATGATTTGATATCGATACTGTTCACATCTAAGACGATTCAACAATAAATTAAGTTTGATCCTGTATATAAACGTTTTTGAAATATAACCAAAGAGCGTACATTTCAAACTTGCTCATATAATAATTTTCCTTCCATTAAAGGCGCCATCTTTTCCCCTCATACTTGACTTAACACCAATTTTCTTCCCCCTTTACTTATCACGTTTGATCATCCAAAGTGCTATATTATACGATCCCAGGCCATTATTATTGTCAGGTATACTTCATCCTTTGTTCGTTGGGTGTAACGCTGTGTAAAAATAAGTAATTTGGTAACACTGATTGTAGAAATATGATGTATGTGAGACAGTCACATTCTATCAGCGATAATTTTGGCGAAAAAGTAAAAAATGTATTAGTATGTGTTCTGTAAAATGTAGGTATGTGTTCCTGCGTGTACATGCGTAACACACAAAAAAAAGGCAATTGATCATAATGCCTTTCATTTTGACAGTTCTTTACGTTGTTTAGCAGACAAAGGACAATGTCCAAAAAAGTATAGAACCTAGTACAACAACCAATAGTAATCACATACATTATGTATGTCGTTAGATAGACCTTTGTAGTTCGAATAAAACGTTAAATGGTGCTTGACTGAAATATTTGTCCGTCCCGAGTAATATGTACCTACCGAAATTAATGAAAAATTGACTGAAAATCCAATCTGAATTCTGTTAATACCAATTTTAGGGAGAAGGGTGGGGGAAGGTTAAGGAAATAATAACAAAATGTTTTCATAACATGGATTAGGACTACCTATCTCCCAAAATACTGGGCTTGTGATTGAAAGTGTGGTACACAATTAAGGTGCTGTTGTAAGTCGTAGAAATACGAAATGCTTTGAAAGCGCCACTTTTCTAGGCTCTATGGTAAGAATTCCTAATCGTTCTTCTCCATTTCACTCTGTTCTTGCTACCACTATTATAAGATGTGGTTCTGTTGTCAAACAAATAATTTGTGTTTTTTTAAATAAATTTATTAATATCTTAACTTTATTGTATCCTGGTGCCATAGTTCCATTTAAAATTGAAAACTCTTCCAAAATTCTTATTATCCTTCCACACAGATAACATATCAATTCATTTTCTCCTTTGCTTCAGTCTCTATAAAAATATTATTAAAAATCTAATTCCGATAAAATAATTATGGTAATGCATTCTTTCAAAATCGCTACTCACCCCGCCTCTCTAACGCATCAGCACCCAAGGTCGTACAAGGCCTTCATTTATATTTAGAAAAGTTTACTTCATGCCGCAGGCTGTACCTATTGTTGCGCGCCACAATTGATATTCGTTACCACTAGCGCCATCTAGTATCGAGTAGAAGAACTAGTAGAGTCAAGAACCTTCTAGATGTTTCGATGCTAAACTTTCTAGAATTATTGACATCTGGTCAGTCGGGGCCGGAATGTACTCGAACATTCTAGATGTTTCTACAATAGAAGGTTCTGGAACTATCTGAGACCTATATATAAGGCGGGTATGGGCCGCGAGCCGACACAGTCTTGGATAAGCGATACAAGCGAATACATCGAAAGCGATCTTCAAGTGCGACTTAGAAGTTTAGTGATCAGTAGTACAATTGTGTTTTATAATTAGTGTGTTAACGTTGTAATTGGTGTTTTTAATTAAAGTGTCTATTTTTTTGGTTATTAAATCGTCAGTTTTTATTCTCACGAACCCCAAGTTCGTAACACTATATTTATGTTAGAAATATTTTGTCATATCTCTGTGAACTAGATCTTTTCACTTGACTTTATATTCCTTCGGGATCTCATGCTAGGAACAGATGTCGCAGTAAATATTCAGTACACATCAATTTTATAAATATTCAGTACACATCAATATTATAAATGCTAAAGTGTGTCTCTCGGTTTGTCCTTCTTTCATGCAGCAATGGAGTGACGTAACGGTATGATTCTTTGCGTAGAGATAATACATGGGTTGGAGAATGACATAGGCTACTTTTTGTCACGAAAACTGCGTAGTTCCTGTATGTGAAAGATTATCGGAACGCAGCCACGGGTAAACGTTCGTTTTGAAATCCATAAACTTAGTTTTATCTTTTTTTAACAGGTATCATTATAAACAGATTAATAACAGATGGCCGATGGGGCCGAAAGGTTCTGGAGTGGCGACCGAGTACCGGAAGACGTAGCGTTGGAATGCCTCCCACAAGGTGGACCGATGACTTTGTGAAGGCCGCAGGAACCCGTTGGATGCGAGAAGCACAGAAACGGTCGAAGTGGAGGTGCTTGGGGAAGGCCTATGTCCGGCAGTGGACGTCTTTCAGCTGATGATGATCATTATAATCACGCCTGTTTGCATTAAAGGGTTAGATGGACGGATACAAAATACAGAACAGCAGGGACATCGATCTGCAACCTGTTACCACGGATTCAGTACATGATTCTAAATCCCCTGTAGTGAAAATTAATATAGGTTATAAAAAAAAAATGCTGTTCCGTACTGTTTTACCGCGCCAAAACCTACGCGGTAAAACAGTATGGAACAGCATTTTTGGATAGATTGCACTTTTCACAGTAAATTTTTTTTTGATAACTGACGAAATATTTTTATCCTTATTTATAAGTCAAGAATCATGTACTGAATTCAGGGTTATAGGTTACGTCTCGATGTCCCTGCCACCTTGTCGCTGCTTAAATTCAAAAGGGCCACAAGTCGAAACATAATTTTTTACAGGAGAGCCCGTCAAAGTTTTGATATCGGTTTTTGTTTATAATTTTTATTAATCTACGTTTGTTTATTATTTTTATTAATCTACGTTTTATATCTATGTGTTATATTATAACACAGATATAACAAACAAAAACCGATATCAAAACTTTGACGGGCTCTCCTGTAAAAAAATGACGTTTCGACTTGTGGCCCTTTTGAATTTAAGCAGCGTTGTATATTTTTATGTGATTTATTCTGGTCTGATCCCCTGAACGCCCCCTCCACCCCCCCTGGATTCCCTGCTAGTTCTTCTTCTGTTTTAATCTCTGTCTTATCCATTTTCTCTAGGTTACTCACCCACGCTTGTATTCGTTTTATGCTCATTTTGCTCTTGATAAAGCGACTGCACAATTTTGCCATATCTTCCTTTCTTTATGATCTACGTGAAAGCTTTAGAAGTAATTGTTCTCGAGTGTCTTGAAAATCAGTTTTGTAAAATGAGTTTGTAAGCCAATAGATCTGGTTGCCTCACTGATTTTCTATTTACCGGGAGCTATGGCTGTATAAATGTGATATTTTTTTTATACGTGTTTGAATAGTGTAACTACTTTTCTGTGGGATTGGTTCTGTATCATATATTGATTTTTAAGTAGGTTTTATGAGCAAAGTAAATTAGTATCTAGTGGGGCTCGTGGCTAAGTAATAACAGCTGCACGGGTCGATCGATCAGGTTAAACTACGCTTGCCGCGGTTGGTCTGTAGATAGGTAACCATCTTTACATACCAAGATCCCTCTGTGCATCTGAATCGGAAAGCCGTTGGTCCCGGCTGTCATTCTTGGATTGGATCTTTGACAATCGTTACGGGTCGTCAGGAACCCGAAAAGTCTAACAACCAGTCTTACTTTGTGGGGTAAAATAGGCAGTCATTCATATAAAATACTTGTGGTATTCAGCTGCATCTATTTTAGACAGGCAGCCGAAAAATATATAGGGTTAATTTGTATTTCGACCCTTATCAAAGGTCAACTTAAACTAAATAAACTATCGGTTAACTATAATACATCACCAGGTGTTTCACTATTGAACCCTGCCAATAAATCTAACTGCGGTCTTATAACCTTAAAACAGATGAGTTCAATTAACTAATTCGCTTTTAAGTTTAAACTGGACATTGAAATATAGTGAAAGGTTAATTATGATGGCTATAAGGTGTCTTAGAACACTCTAAGATACTTAATAAATCATCATTTCGTGCAAAATATGACGTATTTCAGGTCAGGCCCAGTGGTATGAGTTGGTGGGAGTGGGGTGGGAGTTGTAGGTCGTAGGTTCGAACCCAGACAGGCGCTTTTCTTTGTGTAAATTATTTCGTCACTATTGCTCTCAAAACGGTGAAGGAAAACATCGTGAGGAAACCGGCAGGCATGTCCTAGAACCAAAAATTCTAAGATATGATTGTGGCATCTACTAACCCGCACTGGGCCCACGTGGTAGATCTCACTCCCTCTCGAAGAGAGGAGGCCTGTGTCCCAGCAGTGGGAACAATATATGATGTATTTCATAAGTCTTTATGAGTAGGTATATTGATATATTTTCGTTGGATCCCGATACCTAATGTTTTAAATTAGAAATAGAGGATTCATTCTAGAAGTTTCTTCGACATTAACATTTTACAGTTAATTACGTATGTATTTATGATTGATCAACTCAATGAAAATTATTTAAAATTCTTTACATAAGTAAATACATAGACTAACGCCTCTTTCCATGACGATGGCCAGAAACTACAGAACGCCATCTGTTACGATCCTTACATACTCCTTTTGCTTCGTTTACGTTCATGTCACCTGGACATACACGAGAACATCACCAATAAGCCATCTGCCTTGTAATTTATAGGTACCTTTTTAGTAGCCTTTCGTCATCCTTTCAACATGACCAAACTATCTAAGCAAACTGTTCAATTTCGTCATTACATCTTCTTTTAAATCGCAACGTTGCCGAAAATGATTTATGATAGAGTATTTTCATACAGGTAAACACGCTACACCCTCACAGTTTTTCTAACCATGAAAAACAACATAAGTACTTATAAAGAAATAACATTACATATTCATTACATGAACACATTAACTGGGTCGTATAACTGTTCTATTATTGGATTTATAAGAATCAGGTCAAAACACCGACAATCACGTATGGCTAAACGTAGTAAGTACTTAGGTAATGTGAAAGTGATCTATGTGTATATTATACTTACTAATAAGCTGAAGAATTTGTTTGTTTGAACGCCCTAATATCGGGAACTGCCGGTCAGATTTAAAAAAATATTTTTGTGTTTTATAGCTCAATTTTTGAGCTGAGTAAAAAGAAAAAAAAATTAAGAAAGTTCGCTAAGCGAAAACGAAGTAATATCGCGGACATGGATGCGATGCGACGCGTGTGTCAGCGGAACAAAAAATTTCACGCGGACGAAGTCGCGGGCAGGAGCTAGTCCTGTTTATACGTTTATTCGTTTTCTTAACAAATATTTTTTTTCTTAACTAATTCAATTATTTTTGGTGAAATAAATTAGATTTATATCGGGAACTGGGTCCAATACGAGCCGTGTTCAGGAGCAACACTTTCCTAACCAAGCCCTTGATCCAACTGCCTAACGAGAGCCTCTCAGGTGTAGGACGAGGCTCTTCGCTATGCCATTGGCTTTTACGACTATCGGGCTTATGATCGGTGAGTGTTGCCTCACCGATCATCCCACAACATTGGCCTGTGTATCCCTATCTAAAGTGTCATAATATTAACATTCGGGTGTAGTGTATGTATCGTTAGTATGAATAGGTATGTGTTTTTTTTTTTAACAATGGCATCTCGCAGTTCATCCTTTATGAGGATGGCTACTGCTTAACTGGATTTTCCTGTGGACGAGCACACCTTATTAAGGATTAGCCAAGTAAGCTTTATATTAAGATTATGTACACTCAATCTATGTGAACTCACACAATAAATCGAGTCTTTATTAAGCGCGGATGTCTTTCGTTTACCACGACACTTCATAGCGACCCTGCCATTCAAGGTCACATCGCGAGTGAAATATGGACAGTTAAAGGAAGGAAGGAATTATAAAAACGGACAATATTACAAAATTAGTGGTTTGGTGTGATAAATCATATGTCAATCTACTCAAACAAAAGAAGAGACGATCATCGCGCAGGCGGCTGCAGGTAACGGGAAAAATGGAGTGACAACCGAGCAGGCCTACTACAGCATCAGTACGACAAATATCCTCCTCACCCTGATTACAATCGTCTTACTGGCAGCGGCATGCTATGCTCTCTGTTATTATTACAAGAAGGTGCATGTCAAATGAATGGAGAGGCAGATGAACCGCAGGTCCTTACGTCGCAGGCAAACCTCGATGTATTTCAAGAAACACGTTCCCCGTGACGATGTCGCCGATAAACCAGTGTAAGTGAAAAAAAAAACCATAATTTCTACATGAGAAACTGCATGGTGTTAACAACAATACATAAACTATCGTGAAAATCAATACTACGGAACTACAAAATGATATTATAACGTCTAGTGTTGCTCTTATAGGCATATAATTTCAATGGCTTTACGTCTTATGAATAAGAAATAGCATTTAAAGTTATTGCAAGTAAGTAATTAGTATAAGATGACGCTTACCATACATACACTACACGGGTACTGTACAACTAAAATATAGATTAGGAGTTAGAAACACAACTCCGATGCCACCTCCAAATCTTAGTCTAAGAGATAGCCACTAATGATAACATTTTCTGCTAATGTACGTAATTAAGCCAAATGTTTTCGAGATGTTATTTTCTACAAGCAATTTGGGTTCTGAAAATCACCTTTTAATCTTTAATTGTCTACTTCAAACGTTCATTAAGGTTAAGACTATGTTCGTTAGTAAATGTTTTTCATTAATGCTTAGCCTTAATGTTACTTGGGATTCCTTTGTTGTTGTGTTTCTAATGTTTCTCTGTTGACTGATATCACGCTCATACAGACTGGCGATTAAGTTATCACATTAAACAGTAAAGCGGTATTACAAGTTGTTATCAGTCTGTTAAAATAAAATTGGTTGTCTGTAAAGTCGGTTTACGGACGATAATTTTACGTGATAACGTCATAAGAGATAGATGCGTCACAAGCCGAACCTTTAGGCCGATCGTGACTCTCTATCGCTTGTACCGCGCTCTCGCTTGCACGCTTGACTCAGGCGGAACGTGACAATGAGTCATGCTTTTTCGTGCGTGCAGCCGGCGTTCATCGATTTATAAGACGTTATCACGTCAATAAAATAAACAATTTTACTATTTTTAGGAAAACGATTTTTAAAACAAAATAAATGGTTTAAAAATTGGCACGATATAAACCACCCTTGATAATAAGACACTAGACACGTGCGGGGCTACGGTATCAACAATTCAAGATAAACGTTATGGCATTGTTATCAAATAATCACATATCAATACTCAAACGAAAAAAGGCTAGAATGTTAATTGTTATTAATTATGCCATCAAAAACATAACTTGTAAAAAAAACAAGTCTCGCAACTCAGTTCTTCTACCGTAAAAAGTTGTTAATTTATTCTGTCCCTACTTAAGGGACCTTCTGTCTTAAGTTATTACGTAATTAGCTAACCTAACAACATCTTATAGTGACCATATCAATATCAAGAATCTTTTACGTTTTAAATAAATAGATTGCCTTGGCCATCGCATGAAAACACAATGTATCTCACAAGTAAAACATATATTATATTAAATTACATTGTGTGTGATGGAAATCAATCGTCAATCACGCACACATAGATCGGTACGGTGCTTCACTTTCGATATGCGTGGCGCGGAGTCCATCTTTTTTTATAAGTCTATGGGTACCTATTCCATACATAATGCCAAAAATGAAGCCTTCAAAAAAGAAAATTGTAAACAATAAATGTGTTTTTATTCAATTCAAATAACCCGGTCCCTATTGAAAACCCCTTTATTTATTTCGTAGGAAATCGAAAACAAATGAATCGATAACACTTGACAGAAAACGGAAATGTTCACATTGCAATGCGAACTGCAATAACTTTATTAAGCCAGACACGAACGCTGGCGGAGATAGCCGATCGTGCACAAATGCAATGGCTTTGAAAAGCATTCGCACATTCTTTCGGTACCAAACATGCGAGGAATCCGACGCACGGATAGATACGAGTTGGACCATACAGTTTGAACGTCACTTATAGAACGGAAAGAATTGAGTACTGTTAGGAGTTTTGTATCGCTTTTATTCTATCGCTTTTTTAATCTTAATTTAAATGCCGTTTATTGGGTTACTCCTTAACATCCCATAACTTTGCATTCAAAAGGCAAAGTATAAAGCGGTTTTAACTTTACAAAAGTAACCCCCTCGCACACATAATTAAAAAATAATAACCAAAAACTTTTCAAAAGTAGCAGTTGCCTTTTCGAATTTTGCTGTCGTAAAATTAATCGTTTTTTTGTCACTAAACACTCGGTCTCCACCAATCGAGTCGCACTAATCCACAAAATATTTTTATCTTTTTCAAAAGAGTACCTGTCGTTTCAACCTCCTTAGGGAATCAAGTTTCTGATAATTGTTGCTGGCCGAATATCTGCATAAAATTTTTGGTAGTGTAAAAATGTGTCTGAATTTTGATGTTCACGGGAAACGAAATGTTTTATTCTTATTTGCAATGCCTTACCATGCGTGAAATATCGGAGAAGGTAAACAAAGTATGTTAGTTATGCTTGACGAATGTTTTGCATCACTTGTCCCATTTAATTAAATTACTTGGGTACCTACATAAAATCTGTCTTTTAAGTACTCTTTTTGTTCTGCTTGTAGATACAATACTTTCTATAAAATCAGCCTGTTGGTCTTACTTAGATATGTAGTCTTATTTGGGAGAAAGTTCGGGTGTACTTTTGAACGAAACCAGGAAAATAAAGATTAAAAAATTAAGATATTTATGTATTTTTAACCGACTTCAAAAAAAGGAGGAGGTTCTCAATTCGTCGGAATCTTTTTTTTTTTTATGTATGTTCCCCGATTTCTCGAAGACGCCTGGACCGATTTGGAAAATTTTTCTTTTGTTTGAAAGGGTATACTTCCTAAGTGGTCCCATGATCATCAGGTCAGGATCTGATGATAGGATCCCAGGGAAATCGAGGGAAACCCTCAAATTTTATTGGCAAACCTATAGCGATTTGGATATTTTTTAGAGTAACTTGAGCATTTGCTCTCGGAAATCATCATTTGGTAAAGTGGAGCTGATGATGAAGACCACAGACGGCCATCAGAACTATTTCACGGGTTGCGATTCGATTACCTTAATATGGTTGCTAAGCAATTTATGCTCGTCACAATGCGTGTGGTGGTGGAGTGGAGTTCTCCAGGTTCTTACCAGGAGAACTCCTCAACAATTAACGTCCCAGCATCGGGAAAAGCAATATTTTGTAAAAGGTGATGAGCAGTTGACGTTAGGCTATTGTAACTTAGATAAATTACAAACTCTCTCACTAAAAAGTGAAAAATAAAAACTTTTTTACAAAAAAAAAACAACCGACTTCCGTCGTTGGTTCTGCATTTTGGTTTATTGACACCGACTTCCAAAATAAAAGTTATTTATCACTTTGTAGTTTTTTTTGGAAGTCGGTTGTTTTTTTGTAAAAAAGTTTTTTTATTTTAGCCCTAAACTCTCATCTCAAAAAACTTACCTAGATTTTTTTTGTAGATATATTAAAGAAATAAACAGAAAGAAAAAAAAATTGGGACTCTCTAAGTCACAGGAATATCACAAACTGAACCATAGAAACATGAAATATAATTATAAAAAAACGAAACAAAAATAAAATGAAAATAAAAACAGAAAGTCCTGTACGAGGATAAAAGGTATCGGATACATAGAAGATAATATGATGCTGCGATATAGCATAGGGTCAATAATTATCGTAATTTTAAGAACGTTCACAGTCTGATTTGTTTGTCGCCGAGATGAGACTGCGACTAGATTTTGAACGTTTTAAATTTACACCCATTGGTCGTCATAGGCCTTTTTTCTTGTGCCAATCCCCAAGCTCTCTACGTATAGTAGATACTCTCAGTGTAATAAATATTACGAGCATCCATGCGAATTTTACACTTTACGAACCCGAACATTATTGTACTACGATAAGTTTTGCTGAGCAAACTATCGCTGATAATAACAGACATAGTGCCCGCTTTCTAAGGAAAGAATATTAGAATTTTTTGTTTTAGTTTCAAATCACGAAAATGTCTCATGTTTTTGAAGTAGGTCACGAAAAATAAAGGTTTTATTATAATATAACAGAGTCGAGCTTCTTGTGAAAAATGACATCTGGGATTGTTGTGTTATTGGGTTATATGGGTAGGTGTACCATTTTTACTGTCAAGCAATATTAACGTATACTGTTGTGAGAACATCTTACTGGCAGGTTTACTTTTATTGAGTACATAACATCACGCCTGTATTTCCCGACGTAAGTTCGTAGCCGACTGCAGACGACAGCAGCAGGCGACATGTCGCCGCGACACTACTGTTTTCTATGTATTTGTATGAAATACCTTCCTCGCGCGTCGTCTTCCACGTATTTCAAAGAAATACATGGAAACCAGTAGTGTCGCGGCGACTTGTCGCCTGCTTCTGTCGTCTGCAGTCGGCTACGAACTGTAGGTCCCAATAGTACAGCCACCACTAGGAGGTATGT
Organism: Gortyna flavago; assembly: GCA_963669345.1. Taxonomy (NCBI): domain Eukaryota; kingdom Metazoa; phylum Arthropoda; class Insecta; order Lepidoptera; family Noctuidae; genus Gortyna; species Gortyna flavago. The sequence continues at coordinate 6,707,401 of OY770148.1, forward strand.
AATTTTTTTTATTGAAATGGCATCTCGCAGTTCAACCTATGAGGTTGTCGTCTGCTTAACCGGCTTTAAGTATGTTTTCATTTTTATTTTTTGTTTGTTGGCACCTTGTTTTTATATGTTCATGTAATTTGTTATCTTAAAATTGTGCTTTTGTGTGTAGTACTATGTCTTTTTTATCCACTGAATAAATGGTTTATCTATCTATCTATCACCGGCGTTTCAATAGTTATTATTTATTTATTTTATTATTTATGTACACACAGAAAAATATATAGAAATACGACATATTATAATATTAAAGCAGAATGATGCTGCTGATAGGTTAAAGTTCCAAGTAATACCCGGGTATTAATCCAGACTCCGAGCTGCTACTGACAAATTCCTTTAAAAAAACTCAATGGCACTTTGCCCACCTTGGGAATCTCGACCTCTAGACCAGCGAGGTCTGAACTTATAAGCGAGGCGAGTGAAATTGAGGTGAGTGTGGGGAGTGAGGTGGGTGTGATATAGACTGTCATTTGCCAACTACGCTCATGTCTGTCCTGACTGTCTGTTGTGACCATTGATCGGGATGGGTGAAGCGATTTCGCCTGACGATATTGCTGAACTAATATTGACAAGCTATCAAATGAGGGACCAATAAGGTACACTAAGAGTAAATTCCGAAATCCCGCAGGTGAGTTTATCTATACTAATATATAAACTTTAAAGGACGTTGAACCAAAAGAATAAAACTGCACGATTTGTTTAAGAAAAATTGTATTAGATATCAAAACACATATAAAACGAAGGATAAGAATTCTTTAGAACTAATGTCTTGTCCGCCCGTATATTTGATTCCCGAAGGGTACGATTATGATGAGTTACCTTGTATAGGTACCCAGGACTATTGTACGATGAAAAATAACCGTTTACATATTACCAGCTGCTTTTTGTATTCATTCCTTCATATCTATACTTAATATCATAAATGTGAATGTAAGTCCAGGATCGCATGGGCCTATTTTTATCGCGGCGATTTATTTTCGCGCATTGGTTTTTCTTTATTTAATACTTCAAGCACATTACTCCATTATTTCCATTTGCAACGCTCTGCTTAGCGCTGAGAGTTGACATCCAACAGTGTAGTTTTTTGACTAACCGGGATGCGCTCTGTTACTAAATACCGAGAGTTTAAAATCGCAGCGTTAAAAATACGCCCATGTGAACCTTTTTTTTTTTTTTTTTTGTCGCTGAGAAATGACATTACGCATCTCCGCTCGTCGGGGGACGAGACGGAGTATGTGGGACTCCCTGCCAGAGTGGCAGTATACCCACTAAAACTCAGCGGTGTTCCCTCGGCGCCGTGATGGGAGGGTCATGGGAAACCGGCTCAGCCTTTACTTCCACGACCCTCCCGGCGCATGCCCGCCTAGCTGGCGGGCCCCGCGTGCCCCCCGAGCGGGAGCTGGGGGGCGACGGGAATGGCCGGGAACACCTGGCCATTCCCGTCCGACACTGGTGGAGGCGCGTGCGATGCAAGCGAGGGTGCCCCCGCACCCGTCGCCTGCTGGCCTCCACCTGGGAGGAGTCGGAGATGACCGTCATACTGACGTCTTCTCCGACCCCTCCTCCGCCTTCGGAGCGGCGCCGCGAGAGGGTCTTCCTCCCGCGCGCGCTCCGCCGCCTCCTTCTCGGACATGACGTGTTCGCAGAAGGAGGCGACTGCCGCCCAGGACCCCTCGTCCCTCAGCATGGCGTTGACCACGCCGGGGAGCGAGAGGTCCGTTCCGATCGCCGCCGTGAGACTGCGGCGCGGCTCGGACCACGACGAGCACACTGCGAGAGTGTGCTGCGCCGTGTCCTCCGCCGCGCCACAGCTGTGACACGACGGCGTCTCCTCCCGTCCGATCCGGTGCAGGTACGATCCGAAACAGCCGTGCCCGGACAGCACCTGCACCAGACGGAACGAGAGGAACCCGTGCCGGCGCTCGAGCCAGTCCCGCAGGACCGGCCCGAGCGCGTCGAGGGTTCGGCGGCCGAAGGCTGCGGTGGCGAGGTCCGCCGTCCAATGGACGACGATGGCGTCCCTCGCCTCCCGCCGGACGGCCTCCCGCTCTTCCGGGGCGGGGCGTTCTCCTCTCGCCCTCCGCCCCGCCGTCCATTCGTGCACTCTGGCGAGCACCCACGCCTCGAGCTCCCAAGGCGGGGTGCCGGCCAGAGCGCACGCCGCTGCACAGCCGACCGTGCGGTAGGCCCGCGCAACCCGCTGAGCAATGGCCCTCTGGGGCGCCCACAACGCGGCGGCGTTCTCCCTCCGTCGGAGGGAGTCCTCCCAGATGGGGGCCCCGTACAGGGCCATGCTCTTCAGGATGCCGGCGTAGAGTTGCCGGCATCGTGCGCTGGGCCCCCCCAAATTGGGGAGAAGCCACGACAGCGCCCCCGCTGTCTTCAGCAGGCGCGCCGACAGCCCGCTAAAATGCGGGCCGAAGCGCCACCTGCTGTCGATCACGAGGCCCAGATATTTCATCTGGGCCTTGATCTCGATCCTGACGCCCTCCACGAAGATGTGGGCGTCAGGCGGGGGGCGCTGCCGAGGCCCGTGGAACCACACGGCCTCGGTCTTGTGCAGCGCCACCTTCAGACCTAGGCGGCGGATCCTCGCTGCGACCAAGGATCCGCCCGCCGAGGCCAGGTTGGCCGCCTCCCTGAAACTCTCCCCCCGGGCGGTGAGGAGAGTGTCGTCCGCGTAGCAGACGACACTCGTGCCTCGGAGGAGAGTTCCCCGCAAGAGCCAATCGAAGCCGACGTTCCAGAGGAGAGGTCCTAAGACTGACCCCTGTGGAACGCCGGCCTCGGCGGGATATCGCCGGACCTGACCAGTTCTGTCCACCAGGAGGATCGCCCGGTCCTCCAGGTAGCTGGCCAGCAGACTGCGCAGGTATCGAGGCACTCCGTGGAACCGGAGCGCCTCTAGGATGGTGGAGTGAGGAACAGAGTTGAAGGCGTTGGCGATGTCGAACGACACCGCCAACACTCCGTCCCCCGCCTCCATCGCCCCCTGCACCTGCCCCTTGAGGCAGGCCAGCGCGTCCACCGTCGAACGCTCAGCCCGAAAGCCGAACTGAGCGTCCGACAAGTCCGGCCCGACATCCCGCAGATGGCTCTTCACGCGAGCAGCTATTATCCCCTCGAACATCTTTCCGACCTCATCGAGGAGAACGATGGGCCGGTATGCCGAGGGGGAGTCTGCTGGGCGGCCCTCCTTACGGAGGAGGCACAGCTGCCCCTCCTTCCACGGTTTCGGGAACCTCCCAGACGCAAGGCATGCGCTGAAGAGGTCCCGAAACCGCTCCTCCATCAGAGTGGCGGCGATCGCCACCACCCTGGCGGGGACGCCGTCGGGTCCCGGAGCCGTCTTCTTGGCGCGGACGTGGAAAACCGCCGCGCCAAGTTCCGACTCCGTGACCGGAGGGGCCTCCTCAGCCTCCTCGTCCTCCAGCGGGGCTCCGCGCATCTCTGGCGGGGTGAAGCTGTCCCTGCGCGGGAACAGGGACCGAACCACCCCGTCCAGAAACGAGGGCTCCAGGGTCTCGGCAACCGGGGGGCCAAAGGGGCGCAGCTTGTTGCGCGCCGCCTTATATGGCCTCCCGTAGGGGTCGTTGTCGAGACCCTCCAGCAGCTCGGCTCTCGCCGAGTCTCTGGCGGCGGCGATGGCCCGATCGAGGACCAGTCTCGCCTCCGAGTACACCTCGTAGAGGTGGTCCTCGTTGGCCGGGTCCCGTCGACGCCGCCGTCGACTCCGCGTGTAGGCCCTCCTTGCCTCCACGCAAGCTGCTCGGAGCCCCGCCAGCTCCGCCGACCACCAGTACACGGCGCGTCCGTCTGGCGGCCGGCCAGACCGAGGCATGCTGGAGTTGCATACCTCGGTTAGAGACTGGCGCAGCTGCCCCGCTGCGGCGTCCACATCCAGGCCGGCTGTAGGCGGCGACAGCCAGTCCTGGATGAACGCCGCCTCCCCCGCTGCCTCCCTGTCCAGGCGGGTCAGGGACCACCGCGGAAACGGCGATCGCCCCGAGAGGGGCCGCCTCCCGCCGGGGCCACCGGCGGAGATGTCGAACCGCACGTAGCGGTGGTCCGACATGGTCTCCACCGGGTCCACCCGCCAGTTCAGCACGCGCGCGGCCAACGCAGGGGTGGCGAAAGTGACGTCCACTATCGAGCCACCCTGCCGCCGCACGCATGTCTGGACGCTCCCCCTGTTCAAGAGGGAGAGTCCAGAGGAGGCTGCCCACATCTCGACCGCCCGCCCGCGGGCGTCGGTGGCCGGGTTGCCCCAGGTCACTGACTTGGCATTCAGGTCTCCCAGCACGGAGACCTGACGCGGAACCGCCCTGCCGACCACTGCGGCCAGGACTCCGAGAAAATTCTCGAAGTCCTGGAGAGGACGGTTTGGGGAGAAGTAGACGCCCACGAGCGCCACCTCTCCCCACGCGGCGGCCACGTATCCCGGTCCCCTCTCTAATAGCGAGAGGGGAGGGGAGTCCGTGGAAGACCGCGCCGCTAGTGCCACCGAGCCGTCCTCGTCACCCAGCCAGGTGCTGGGGATCGAGTACGGCTCGGCGACCACCGCTACGTTCACCAACCACTCGGCCATGACCTGCACTGCCAGGTCCTGGGCCGCTCTGCAGTGGTTGGTGTTCGCCTGGAGGATGTGGTAGCCGGAGCCCATTACTCCGACATCGCACGATCCTCCTCGGCTGCCGCCGCTGGAGCTGCAGCGGCGGCGACGACGGCAGCGGTGGTGGCGACAGGGCGAACCTGCGCCGGCACTATGCCCTTCTTGACGGGGGGCTTGCAGCCCCGGCCCGCCATCCTGTGGTCCGCGGGGCGGCCACTTGCAGCGCACGCCTTGCAGTGAGGCGTGGTACGCCCATGTGAACCTGGGTTAACTCTGATTGTCTGTTACCAGCGTTAGGCACTAGTTTGGCATTTTACTGAACTCTTTAGCGCGGCCGTAAGGTATATATTCTTTGATTTTTATATTGTGTGTACTTACTACATGTGCCAAATAAACTTAGGTAGTTATTTTCTTTGTTTGCGTTTTCTCGCTTTAACCCATCATTTTGATATTTGTCAGACTCGACAGGTAGCCTGGAACCAATAACACTCAGTTTAGTTTTTACCGTAGCAGTTTATTTACCCCATAGATTGAGCGACAGTCAGCATTATCAATTGATCCACTGTCGTGTCTTGTACCCACAAATTACCACAGGAAAACAATGACTGCACCTACAGCAGTACAGTCAACCGCATGTCCATGTCAACATTTTGATTTTATCAGCGCGAAAGAGACGGGTTACTTTTCATCATGATGCAATACACGCAGACGAAGTCGCAGGCAACAGCTGCTGCTTAAGTTACAAAGAAACAAAAACTTTATTCAGTCTCAACCAAATACCAATCTGTTACCCGAGCTCTAATACTCCAGATAATGTACATCCAAAGGGTTGAACGGTCGAGCAAATACAGCCTGAAGCTACATTTTATAGGTAGTACATGTGGCACCTAAACGCTTGACCGATTTGAGTGTATTGCCGAACAAAAATACTGACTAAAAATATATATCGAGGCTTCAGTTGTATTCTATTATTCTTTGGTACTGATACTCGTATCATATTTATTTTTAGTATGAATTGAACAGATTTACTCTCGCGTTTAGATATGGAATCGAGATTTCTCGACTTGTTTCCATGAGTTGGTCATCTCCCAATCTATTCTGCTAAAATATCACCGTGAACCGTGATCGTGAAGTGAGCTGAGAGAACCTCCACGTGTGCCCGGGGACTGGAGTTCCCTTATGGATACGTCCGGGGGGAAGACCAGTGTTTGGGCCGGTGCATCCTGGGATGCGGACAGCGATCTCCCATTGGGATTATTACCCAGTGGGATCCCGCTGTCCGTATGCTAATACTCTGCCAGGAGGATCACTCCACACTCGTCGCTTTGCGTAGCAGAGCGGCAGTGGTGGTGGGGTCAGAGCGGGCCCGGTGTGCACTTACCCTGCCGCCGGGCAGGCAGGAGGGATAACACCCCCCCCTGCCCCCGCGAATCTCGTAGCCCTGGAGACAGTTAAGGTCATGTCTCTGGTTGTTGAAGGGGGTCGAGGGTCTTGGCTTAACCGCCCGGACCGCGAGGAAGATTAACCTCTATAAAAAATTCCCCAAACCTCCAAGCGGCGGCGCACCGTGAGGGAGGTAGTAAGCTTGGCTAATGGGTAGCTTGATTTAGTCGCTAGTGCGAACCACTTTTAATTTGAGTCAATACAACAATATATATACTCGTGGGAACAACTATGGAAATAAATATTAAAAAACAAAACCAAACAGAGGAGATGAGGAGTGATGTGGAGTCGGAGTCCGATTCCACATCTGGAGACGCGAGCACGGGAGGCTCAAGGAGCACTAGCCGTGCCAAGGAGGTGGCCGCTGCGAAGAAGTTCTTCAGCAAGCGGCCAAGGTTAGAAGACGGCCAAAGGTCGTCCTCTGACTGGGAGATGGCCCGGAAGATCCCCACCAGTAGGCGGGGAGGAGCCCGTCAGCGAGGCAAGGGGAGGGGGATCACTGCCCGCGAAGCGGCAGAAAAAGCGGAGGAGCCTGCAAAGGAGGGGCGGACCGGTCGCGCGGTCGCTTCGGAGCCCTCAAGCGACGAGGTCGATGCGGTTGATGGCGGCCCCGATGCGAACCGCAAACTTCAGTTTGCGGCGGTCGTGGAGGCCGCATTCCGAGGCGTGTCCCTGAAGAAGCTATATTCTTCTAAGAACAGGGCCATAGTCTCGGCAACGGCCTCCATCATGGCGGCAGCGGAGGCCGCAAACTACGTTGGTCCTGCGGCCAGCGAAGTGGCGGAAATGCGGGCAGAGGTTGCCCGCCTGACGGCCGCCATGGAGCTTCTTCAAGAGGAGAACAAGAGGCTCCGAGCAGACCTGGCCGGGCTGAAGGTCACCGGCAATGTGCAGGCAAAAGAGCCAAGTCAGCCCGCACCACCGGTGCAGAACCAGGTTCTAACCCTGGTTCGTCAGGAGTTAGCGTCCTTCCAGGCGCGGTTTTCCGCCCTGGAGGGTATAGTCTTGCGCCCCCCCCTGGCGGGCAGGACGGCCCCAGGACCAAAGACGGCCTCGTACGCGGCCGCTGCGGCAGCTGCCGCCCCTAAACCCGGGCCGTCTGGCCGGGCTCAGGCGCCGGCCAAAACGACGACAAAACCGGCGTCGGCTAGCGTACCCCCGGCGAAGACGGCAAAACCGGCCCCGGCTGGTGGAGCCCCAGCGGAGACAAAACCGGCGCCTGCCGGCAAAAAGAAGGGCCGAAAGGCAAGGGAGGTGGAGGCCCCAGATATTACGCCTCGCCCCCAAAAATCTTCCACTTCCCCCACGACCGACGCCGAATGGCAGGTGGTCGGGGAAAAGAAGAAGGCGGCCAAGGCGGCCAGGAAAAAGGCGCAAAGGCGGCGCCGCAAGGAGCGAGCCGTCGCAGCACGACTTCGTGCCCCAAAGACCGCGGCTGTAGTTATTACACTGCAGCCAGATGCGGCCAAGAGGGGTATGACGTATTGCGACGTGCTCACCAAGGCAAGAGCGACGGTGGACCTAAAGGAGTTGGGGATTACCGGGGGCCTCCGGCACAGGGTGACCGCTACTGGCGCCCGCATGCTGGAGATCCCCGGGTCGACGAGTGGCCCCACCGCAGACGCTCTAGCGGAGAAGCTGAGAGCGTCCCTGAGTGCGGAGGAGGTCCGAGTCTCCAGGCCCGTCAAGTGCGCAGACATGCGCATCATGGGCCTGGATGACTCCGTATCGGAGGGAGAGGTGGTGGCCGCCGTCGTCAGGACGGGCGGGTGTCTGGCCGACCAGGTGAAGGCAGGCACCATACGCCCTGACTTTTCGGGTATGCGAACCGTAACGGTAAGCTGCCCCGTGACGGCGGCCAGAACAATTGTGGAGGGCCGAAGGCTTCTGGTGGGATGGGTGTCAGCGCAGGTCAAACTGCTGGAGCCCAGACCCCTGAGGTGCTTCCGATGTCATGTGGGGCACCACGTTGGCGTCCAGTGCACATCGGAGGACCGCAGCACTCTGTGCTTCCGCTGCGGTCAGCCCGGACACACGGCCGGTTCGTGCAGCGCCGCGCCGCACTGCGTCGCATGTGCGGCTGCTGGCAAGCCGGCCGATCACCGGGCGGGGAGCAAGTCCTGCGCTCCACCCGCCGGAACCAGGAGAAAAGGCAGGCCCTCCGCCACCGCCACCGCCACCGTCGCCACACCCGTTGTCGCCGCCGCGGCTGCCGCCGCCACCGTTGAGGGGCCCTCACAAGAGGCCCGGGAGGAGACTGCAATGGAGGAGTAACGGCTCCATTACGTCTCCTCCAGGCGAACATCAACCACTGCGCCTGCGCTCAGGACCTGTTGCTCCAGAGCATAGCGCAGTGGTCGATTAACATCGCCGTGGTCGCTGAGCCGTACTTTGTCCCGCCCAGGGATGACTGGGTGGAGGACCTGAGCGGCTCAGTGGCCATAATTTCGTCGGCTGCCGCCGGTACCCCGTCCCTCGAAGGTGTCACGAAGGGACAGGGGTGCGTAGCAGCACGGTTCGGAGAGATTGTAGTAGTGGGAGTGTACTTCTCTCCGAGCCGAACTCTCGCCGAGTTCCAGAACTCTTTAACGGAGTTGAGTGTCGTCGTCGCCGGAAACCATCCCTTCCCCGTGCTAGTGCTCGGGGACTTCAACGCCAAGAATCTGGCCTGGGGTTCCCGTTACACGGATGTGCGGGGCAGGATGGTGGAGGACTGGGCACTCGAAAAAGGCCTGGTCGTCCTAAATCGGGGTTCTGTTCCCACGTGTGTGCGGATGCGGGGGGAGTCCGTGGTGGACATCTCGTTCGCCAGTCCCGCTCTGTCACAACGTGTCATTGACTGGCGCGTCTTGGAGGAGGTGGAGACATACTCGGATCATCGGTACATTCGGTTCGACGTCTCCGCCCAGTCCTCTAGCGCGCCGGTCCAACAGGCCCCGAGTGGTCCGCGGTGGGCGCTGAAGCAGCTGGACCGGGAGCTCCTCCTGGAAGCCTCGATCGTTCAGGCCTGGGTGTCATCACCGGACAGGCCTGACGATATTGATGATGAGGCGGAGTGGTTCCGGGAGGCCATGTCCGAGTTATGCGACGTGGCAATGCCCCGAGTCCGGCCAGGATGCGCCCGACGTCAGGTGTACTGGTGGTCGCAGGAGGTGGAGTCGCTACGAAAGGCGTGCGTCGACGCGCGACACCAGTACACCAGGCACCGCAGGCTCCGCATTCGCCCTCCGGATGCGGAAGCCACGGAGGCGGAGCTGTACGAGGGGTACAGAGCGGCGAAGACCGCCCTCCAAGAGGCTGTACAGCGGGCCAAAGATACGGCCCGCGAGGAGATGCTGGAGACTCTCAACAGAGATCCATGGGGGCGTCCTTACAAAATGGTGCGGAATAAACTCCGCACCTGGGCCCCCCCGCTGACGCAGAGTCTCCGGCCACAGCTGGTGGAGGAGGTGGTGAGCGCTCTGTTCCCTTCACGGGCGGAGCATACTCCCCCGCCCATGGCTCCGCCAATTGCGGTGCCCGAAGCGGACCACGCGGACGACGACGACAATCCCGAAGTGACCGGGGTAGATCTGAGAGTGGCGGTAGGTAGGCTAAAGGCCAAAAATACCGCCCCAGGACCCGACGGCTTGCCAGGTAAAGCCTGGGTCCTGGCCTCAAGGGCTCTCGGGCCTCGACTGGAGGCGCTCTTAAGCGCATGTATGGAGAGGGGCCAGTTCCCACTCCGCTGGAAGACGGGGAAGCTGGTCCTCATCCAGAAACCAGGGCGCCCTGCGGACTCTCCGTCCGCATACGGGCCCATCGTGCTGCTCGACGAGGTCGGCAAGCTCTTTGAGAGAGTGATTGCAGGCCGCCTCGTCGGGCACTTGGCAAGGACGGGGCCGGATCTTGCGGATAGTCAGTTTGGCTTTCGCAAGGGGCGCTCGACGGTTGACGCCATCATGCGCGTAAGAGCCCTCACGACGGGGGACGCGGTGTCCCGGGGTGGGGTCGTCGCGGCGGTGTCACTCGACATCGCTAATGCGTTTAACACCCTGCCCTGGAGCTGCATTGGGGAGGCACTCCGGTATCACCGAGTGCCGACCTACCTCCGTCGAGTAGTCGGGGCGTATCTGACGGACAGAGCCGTCATCTACCCCGGTCGCGACGGGGAATGGAACCGGCGAGAGATGTCGTGCGGTGTCCCACAGGGATCGGTTCTGGGGCCGCTCCTGTGGGACATCGGGTACGACTGGGTGCTGCGGGCCGACCTCCCTGATGGCGTCAGCGTGGTTTGCTACGCTGACGACACGCTGGTCCTGGCGCAGGGGAGGTCGCATCAGGCGGCGGCCGACGCGATGACACGCGGGGTTGCGACAGTCGTGGAGAGGATCCGGCAACTGGGTCTCGAGGTGGCATTGCACAAGTCCGAGGCCATGTCCTTTCATGGGCTTCGGAACGGGCCACCACCGGGATCCCAATTAACGGTAGGAGGGGTTCACATCGGCGTCGAGACAACGATGAAATACCTGGGTCTCGTTCTCGACAGCCGGTGGAACTTCGTCGAGCACTTCCGACGTTTGGCCCCCAAACTGGAACGGGCCGGGGCCGCCTTCAAGCGGCTCTTGCCCAACCTGAGGGGGCCAAACGCCTCCTGCCGGAGGCTTTACGCGGGGGTCGTGCGGTCCATGGCCCTATATGGGGCCCCGGTATGGGCGCGTTCACTGCGGCGACGAGCCGCACACTATCTGAACGCGCCCCAAAAGGTGGTAGCTGTAAGGCTTATCCGGGGGTACCGCACGATCTCGGGCGAGGCGGCAAGCCTCCTTGCCGGACTGCCGCCATGGGATCTGGAGGCGATAGTCCTCGCGCGCCTGTATGAGTGGCGCGCGGAGGCACTACGCCGGGGGGAAATCCCGCTTCCGCGGCAAATCGCTGCGGAGCGGACGGACCTCCGGCGCGATCTCATGGCGACATGGAAAGAGCGACTGTCGCAACCCAGCGCAGGGCACGCCACGATAGCGGCGGTAAGGCCCCTCTTTGAGGAGTGGCTAGAGAGGCGTCACGGCGTCCTCACCTACCGCCTGACGCAGGTCCTCACCGGACACGGATGTTTCGGGAGGTTCCTGCACATCATCAGGCGGGAGGAAACGCCCGGGTGTCACCACTGCGAGGATCGCCCAGAGGACACGGTGGAGCATACGGTGGAGGTCTGCCCCGCTTGGGCAGAGCACCGCCGTGTCCTCGTAGAGGCGATCGGCAGCAGCGGCGACCTCTCGCGCCCGGCCCTGGTTCAAACCATGGTCCGGAGCGAGAGGGAGTGGGAGGCAGTCACCTCCTTCTGCGAAGCAGTCATGCTAGCGAAGGAGGTGGCGGGATGGGCGAGGGAGAGAGCCGAGAGGGCCGCCCGTCCCAGCCGCCGCGGTAGACGCCCCGGGCGTCGGGAGCCGCGTGACGACTCCCGGCCACCGTAGGCGCGGGCCTGCGGACGGCGAGTAATGGGTAGCTCGCCGTCCGATCAGGACCAGGCCCGTGCCGGACGGCGCGTATGTGTTCCACGCGCGCCTCAAAGAGCTGTCAGCAGACACGGAGGGGCCCGTTAGGGCCGAAGCCTGCCGGGGCAGCGGGATTGTCCGAAAGGGTTACCGCTGCCCCGGAACATAAAGGGCTAAGGAAGGAACACGGATGGGTTTTAGTCAGTAAGAGTCTGACACTCCCTTCCGCTCCACCCAGAGCGGGAGGGGTCATTGGATGATTTCCCATCCTTAAAAAAAAAAAAAAAAAAAGCTGTATTTCTGCCTAATGCTGATTGACTCTATAGACAGCTCATTTCAAGGTTACTTTAAATAAGTTTTCATGGTGATATTTTTACAGAATACATCGGAACGTCATTTAAGCTCACCTCACCTAAGTTTTTACAGTGTTATTTTTACAGAATACATCGGAACGTCATTTAAGCTTCAAAACACCTATGTTTTCACGGTGGTATTTTTACAGAATACATCGGAACGTCATGTAAGCTCAACTGGCCTAAGTTTTCATGGTGATATTTTTACAGAATACATCGGAACGTCTTTTCAGCTGTCCTTACCTAAGTTTTTACGGTGATATTTTTACAGAATACATCGGAACGTCATTTAAGCTCCCGTCACCTACGTTTTTACAGAATAGATCGGCTGTAGTTGGGAACTTATTTCTAAAACTAGTCGGACTGGTCCTCATAATGCAAGAAAATCCAGGATGTCTACACTAGTAATGGACCCAGCAAAATATTTTTGCTCATTTTTATCAACTGTTATCTACCTAATTAGTTTTGAAAGTTATTATTACTTACGAATACGATGATGACTACATGTTTCTTCGAAAGCCTTCCTTAATACATATATCGTCATTACAGCGGTACCATAATAAATAATTTAATCGGTAATAGGAGCCGAAAAAATATCCACACAACAAATATACGGGTCCAGCGTTAGCATTGCTAATAACATTACGATATTATCCGAATAAAACCATTTGGCGAATCGGAAAAGTTTGCAGACTAAGTAGACTCTTATACCTTAGGCCAAAACTTATCGGCAGTTATATCGAGTTAGAGAATTATTGTTTCTTAATAAAAAAAGAGAACAAAATATTTTCTTGGTATAATATTACTTTTCACTAGAAAGAAAACTTTCTCTAATAATGCCTACGGTCCTACGTAGATAATTCTTTAAAATAATCAGTGGAGAATTTTAATTTTCTAGTATTATTAATTGAATCAGACACTTAGATACTTTGAGTTTCCAGACACTTCCTTTGAGTTTGTTGATTAGCAGATTGACACTCTTCGTCAAATTGCCGCGTTACAGCCATTTCATAAGATTGATAAAGAATGACAGTTCTGATTTGAACTACATCTATGGACAATTTGATAGTCAATTTGCTTATCAACCAAGCTCCCTGATTATACGAGGACTAAAAGACGAATTGATAAACCGCAAAGGTTTTGTATTGACGTACCGTCTATTTCTTTTTCCCAATTGATGTTATTTCCACTTAATTAAATAATTTTCAACTTTAACTCAATGTAATTAAAATTGATTTTACTAGTGCTATTGAAAATGCCATAAAAAAAGCGCAAACTGACCTGTATGAAGTAGATAGTAAAGTTATTTTTCCAAAAACTCATATTTGTTTACAGGTGTGGAAACTAAATTGTGAACACAGTTTTGTTCTACCACCGCACCTATAAACGTTGCTTGGGGCGATATCGACCCCAAGATGCCAGTGATATCCGAGGCCAGGCCGTTTGCCAAACACAATTTCTAAGCCTATTGGTGAATTATAACCTCACGCTACTGTGGAATCTCGATAGTTTATCGACAATTCCACATACAATTTTGATTCAGATTTTGCATGTATTTCAAAAACAACATTTCTCACACTGAGTGACTCGGAATCACGATAAATCCTGCTGAATTCGAGTTTTTCAAGATTTGAATCTTGTAATAAAAAATATCTTAAAGGTTCTTTTAAGATTTTTTTTTGTCGCCGTCTCTTTCTCAATATATTATTTTATGAACAGAGTAGGTATAGTATCTTAGAGAGTCATTCAAAGGCCCAGTCAAAGTTAGGAACATGGCATTCTCATCGAACAATCGCAAAAGCAAAGAGGTTGAAATGTACTAGGTAGTTGTAAGAAATAATGAAAAAGTATTTATTGTGACTGGCACACTAAGATCACATACCAAACTAAAGACAATCATAAAAATATAAAATAAACAAAATTGGTACATAAAAAGAAAGTAAAAAACAAAGACCTGTACGAGGCCAAAAGGCATGTATGCATTCTTATCGCTGCATGATGCTGCGGCATTTAAAAATAAGCGCTGGTCTTTTGATAGAGACCGAGACGGAGGTTTCGGAGGGACAACTAGGGTGTGGATGTGGAGCTGTGTAACAAATTATGTTTCACCTCCTGTCCTGCCTTTTGTGCTCCAAACATGCAGCCAAAGTGACCTCTGCGCTACCACGATAGTGCCGTGGAAGTGACGAAGTTTTGGGTCAACAAAATTTAAATAACTGTCGTACCAGCGACACGAAGAAGTAGGACAGCAATAGGGTCGCCTCACATGACACAGAACTTAAAGAATGTAAAGTGGAACCGCATAAAATTGTTGTAAAAACTAATAACCCTAAAAAGTAATTGGTAAAATGTTGGTTTACAAAACTCCTCTGCCTATGAGAGAAACACGCGTGATGAAATGTGGTTTTTCATATAGGTAGGTTCGAAACAGTCACTTTTTTAGCCAGGTGGGTAATTCAGGGCACAGAAACAGGAGAATTCAATTAAGCTAAGCTCTCACTGCATTAGGGTCTAAGCTTTCCAGCTCACACCCTCTGATAGCAGGTGTGAGTTGGGAAGCTTAAACTCCTACGGAACTAAATAAATAATGTTCAGAGTTCCCTCGACAAACGTAATATGTTACTTTACCAATGCGGGACTGCAACGTTAAATAAAATATTAAGGATCCTTTCAAGTAAGAGAAGAAAATGGCGACTTTTAAAAGATGAAGATGGGTTAAAAACAACTGAACTAAAGTATACTGATGAGGCCGTCAAACTTTTTTAAAGTTACATAAAAAAGTATAACATATTTTTGTTAACAGCCAGCAACGAACGGCCGTTCGCATTTACCCTCAACCTATAAATAAAAATAATATTCCTTTAACTTCGCCCGTGTTATGAATGAGAACCCCTGGTATCTTCTCGGGCTCCCTCCAGCCGCTCTTGTGGAAACTGTTTCCATTCCACTGGCTTTTCTCGCCCAAGCATACGGGACTCGCTTTGAACTTATTTTCCACTTTAAGCATTTGTTTTCTTTCTCTGTCACCCGTTTTTCGTTCATATTCAAATGTATGGGTCGTCAGTTTATTGAGCAGTGCGAACATTTTAAATATTTCGCTTTTTTTCTAGTGTTTGAATTTGTTGAAGTTTTCAAAGACTTGCACTGATATTAAATAAATAAAAACATGCTAAATATAGTATATATATAACATGATAGTATATATTTTGTTGTTATTTATTTATTAGTATTAATTTTATCTTTTTATGTGCACGTGTTTCTGTGACAAATAAACCTATTTTTCTTTTCTTTCTTTCTAAATTACACTTAATATTATGTTAGTATATTGTTTATTTGGAGGTAAAATTATACTTGAATTACTGTCGTTTATATGTTTTTGCAGATAAAGAATTGGTATGACTTATTTATGTTAACATTGAAGACTTTTTGGGAACCTGGTGTTACTTTTATATGTATATATAGGTAGATATAGAAGAATAATTTGATAACTTTACTCTACCTGCTGACCTGGTAGTCATGGCTAACATAACATAACATTAAGCCTGTTTTCATTTTAATTAAACTTCTTGTTTACATTATAAGCCAAAAGCATATTTAAACTCCTACCGGGAGCCTCACAACAATAACTAAATAATTAATTAATTGTCTTATTAGTTAACGCTGATAAGTTAAACTAACAGCATCATTTATAATGCAGCAGTTTTTCAAACCTGCAATACGAGACTTTCATAGTAGTACAAATCCTAAAATCCAAAGCATTAACGGTACACGTGTAGGTTTTAACGATGCCAACGTAATTCGTATTCAGCCTACTGGCGGGGAAAATATTCCCACATGAATGCTAGAAAATCGAGCGTGGGTTGTGGGTACCTGCTTTTGGCAACAGAAGTACTACATGTAGTAAAGTACTGGCGGTCCATTCTGTATAAATCTCACCGTGAAAACTTAAGTGAAGTGAGCTTGAAGTGAGCTGTCATCATACCTGACGTTAGAGAATCTAAGGATTGACATCTCACTTCACCTAAGTTTTCAAAGTGAGATTTTTACAGAATAGCACTGCTGATGCTAGGGATTGACACTATTTACAGCCGAGGTATTCTGTATAAAACTCACCGTGAAAACCTAGGTGAAGGGAGCTATCAAGTGTGTCAATCCTCTAGTATCAGGTGGAATGACAGCTGACTTCGCCTAAATTTTCACGGTGAGATTTTTACAGAATAGCGCTGCTGGATTGCACATAATATATGGCACAGTAGTTTTAAAAAGTTAGGCGTTGTAGTATGTCGTCTTTAACACTGATATCTTTGTAGCAGTTTCTTTCCGAAATTCGATATTAGGGCCCGGGTAGGTATTGTACTAGCTGTAATAAGTACAAAAAAAAAACTATCTCTGATGAAAATACAATGTATTGAAATAATAATCATCCAAGGGCATTGCAATGTTGCTAAGAGGTACCTACCTTTAGAACCTATCTCGTAAATATCTCCGTTTTTATTGTGCCTTATGTGTGACTTATAAAATCTGACACTAACTCTTACGACTGCACAACTAAAAATAAATAAACGGCGCATTATTTTCATTACAAAGATTTTTTCACATCCAGTGCAAACAACCGGAACAAAAACTCGTGCATTGTATTGCAGTCTGCATTTTGATTTGTTTACAAATTCCAAATACTAGTGCCAGCTACGAGTGTGTTATACCAAAAAACAATATAAGCGAAACTCCGTCTACAGTACGGAATATATTAACGCTGTATTCAGCGACTCGGCGAGTTGGTGAGATTAAAATCTGTTTTCCCAACTCAGTGTTTTCCAGTTTGTTGAGTATATTGTTAACGTGAATGCTGTATACAGCGCTATCTTTGCTGATTCTGCTGTATGATTTAATTTTGTTTTCATGACAGCATAAACACGTGGAAATTGGTAGCATAAAGAGGTAAGAGAGCTTTTGTTTTTAATTTGTGGTGGTTTTATGAATGAGGTTTTGTCTAGACGAAACAAATATGTGAAGGATGTAAATCTTTCTGAATCAAAATTTTCTCATAACATTAAACAGATAGAGAGACGTTTCATTTTATAATATGCAAGGATAAATTAAATATTCTCCTACATCATTTCTCCAAGATATGGGGTGGATACAATTAATATTTTTTTTTTTTGGTTCAGTTCCAGCTCACATGGAGTTACCCTAGTTTCACTTGAGAGCACCCAGGTGTATCTATGAAAACAGCACACTACCCCAAAGTTAAAATGTTTCATGAATTTGGTTAAATCGCATAACTTTACCGCAAATTGGACAAATTCTTCTTCTTCTTAAAATTCTTTCTTTAATTCTTTTGTTTGTGTTTTTTTTGCGCCATGTTTTACCGCAAGTAAACGTATTTTCTTTATTTTAACTTTCTTTTTTCTAAATTTAAATTCCACCTAGTTTACAAATAGCCTAAGGGCTGCAGTCTTTATGGAAATACTGGCAAAAATTTAATCTCATGATAATACTTATTCTAGGTATAAAAGTTTGGTCAAATTCGTCCTTAAGCGACTAATATCGTAAAACATGTAGTAGAGATGATATCTTTTAATATATCCCCAAAAACAATACCTCGTTTACCTATTAAAATATTTATTACATACTTAAGGTTATCTAAGGAAAATAATGTTTTTTCCGACATAACAAGGAACGTTGAATTCAGCAGTAGGTATTCCCCAGTTGTAAGCCATTAGACTATGTTCCTGAATTTCACGAGTCAAATTATGAAAGCGACATACTTACGTAGAATAATTTAAAAACAAAATTATATACATAGGTTTTGTAATAAAATGAGAGATAACGGTAAAAGAAATGAAATATTTTATTTGGGAAACGCACAGGAAATACAAACAGTAAAAAAGAAACATCTTATACTAATAAAATTACATTGAAACATGGCTCGACAAGTTTTGACTTGAAATTTTATTTATTTACATTTTATAAATCTTTCAATAACCCGGTAAAAAGACAAACATGAAAAAATAGTAGCCTACTGGTATCGGCAACAGGGAGCAAGCTATCATCGGTCAGGGATCCATAGCAAGAAACCATGCACAGACTTCCTAACAATACGTGTCCAGGAGAACGTCTTTCTAAATTAAGCCCTTGACCAAAACCTTGAAAAATATAACTTTTTTTTGTGACCCTAAACTGGAACAAGAAAAATATGAGTTATTTATTTGTTAAAAAATATACAGACACTTTAATAATATGGTGTTACACTGTAATACACTTTATTCTATAATCACTTATTGAACATCTGTGTCTGAACTAGATTTAAAATAATTTCTGTATTTCAGACATCAGCGCTCTTCTTCTGTTGTAGGTGACACTTTGAAATTAACTTTGTTTGACCTCTATTCACATCTATAACACTCGAATGTGTTATAGATGTGAATACACAATAAACAAAAGGATATAATAAAATAAAATGAAAATAAAAGGAAGTGACAAATGTAGGAGAACAATCCTAAATCAGTAGTATATTTTAGTGATGGGCTCTGGTGAGTACCTAGAGTGTAAATGAGTGTATGTGTGTAGGAGGGTGAGTATTGTTATGAGCTAATTAACTATAGACAACAGGTTTTTGGTCTCATTGCTGGACAAAGGCTTCCTCCAAGTCCTCCCAGGAACTCTTTATCCACGCCACCTCGAACCAGCCCTCACGGTATGGTATATGGAGATGGAATTTAACTAAAAATCATAGTCATGCCTTTAACATAGTATCAAATTATTCTTAACTCAAGCATAGTAATTGATGGAACTAAATAGCATGATTTCCACCATTGCAGGCCCAATTAACTCGTAGCAGGTTCGCTAACGGGATTTGGGCAAGATTTCTAAAAGCCTCGGCCAAAGGTCTTACCTCCCTAATCAGATAAGCTTATCACACTTGCCCGTATTTTGTCCTATATGGTGTAACCACTAATTTGATTTGATTCATTCAATGTGGTGTTTACACTCATTAGGACTTTCAGTTGGATTCAGAGGATATTTGGTTTGGTGTCCATTTTTTACGTCATTTTAAAAATGGGAAAATGCTGTTGAAAACGGTGCCAAAAGCTGGTTCCACTTTTTCAAAACAAATCTAGACATTTTTCTCTGACATCGGGTATTGAAAGATTAAAAAAAAATATATATAAAAAAACAAACAATAACAAAGTACTTTGTTCATATTAAACAAACTTTTTTTTAACATTCATAGGTACATAAGGTAAGTAGATAGCGTACAAAAGCGATATCGGCACCTAATAATTAATTATATTAAAGGAGCAAGTAACAAATGGCGCCGTTTTAAAATAAGCAAGTGTTAGAAAAATCATCCTAAAACTGCACAAATAAAATCCAACAAGCCAAATGAAAGACTAATAAAATTAAAAAGATTTTATCTCATAATAAATTAATACTGTCGCCTACGACTTAGCCGTCGGAGTTTTAATTTTCCAGTTCCCTTGATGGCACTAATTAGAATAATTTTAATAAGACCTCGTAATGACGTGATTAGAGCTTCCATGTCACTTGCCGGGATGCCTGACCTGTTAGTTGAGAAGGCCGCGTTATCCTAATTAGCGAACGTTAGGACAATGTTATATGCTCGAGTTGGTAATCTGCAATGATACTGTCTATAGTTAGGTAGATCTCCTTTGTTCCTAATTGAAGCTATTGACGACGCGTACACCTAATCCGTCATTGGCTGCTGAAACACGTTCGTACTTCGTCGGCGGAGCTCGGCCGATCACATCAAATATACTTTAACAGTCCTTTCACAGTTATTCTACGTCTGAGTGTAAATCACTGTGATCTTTATTGCCATTGCAATAAGGTTGCTGTTGGTCTCCAAGTTTGACAAATTCATAAAAATCTTTATTATCGTTGCAAGAAGGTTGCTATTAGGTTGCTGCTGTCAGAGGTAAAATAAATAAAAGTGAGTGCGTACACCTCTTCAACCGACATCGTCCGATGACGACCGATAACTAGGTGTACGCAGTTACTTTCCTTTCTTTTAAATTATGTATTGTTTAGAACGGAGTAGGTCCGAGCACATGCACTGCATCGGATCTGAATCCGACAAAATAATGATAGCTTTTGACGATACATTTTCACGTTCAAAAGTGTCTTTTATGTGCCTATTTAAAAGATAGAAAGAAAGAAAATTAATTTATTTTATTCAAGTAAAAATAGAATAGGTAGGTTTTAAATAAATTATTTGACTTTGATTTTATACTCAGTGTCGATAGTACTATTTGTATGACGGATTGCGCAATAGATCCGAATTCCATTCGTCCGAATTTTCATTTGTCGGATTCAGATACAATAAAGTTCGCAAAGTGCCAAAATCCTTATAATAGGTATTTCATATTTATTTTGCTTATACTAAGCTGCTGTAGCTAAGATTATTTTCAGGTTAGTTCAATACTCACTCACGTGCCGCGTGGCGTCGGCCGTTCGTCGCAACTAAAATGAAGGCAAACATAACAAGGTTTCAAACTTCGTGTTTTTCACATTTTAAAAGGAAATCGAAAGGTAAAGAAATGTATGTCTACCTATAAGTACCCAATCAGTAGTTAGGTAGACCCATCAAAAGTATACTTGTGTTATTTTTATTTATGTCACTTGTATTTACGTAGTTACATTATTAATTATTATTATATTATAGTATTTACAAATTCTGTTTATAAGCGTGCAAGTTCTGGTAAGTCCCCAGTGCCACGTACCCTGGCCGCACTTAATGATCTCTAGGACTATAATCCAACAAACGATTTGTTTACGGACGAATGGACGAAGATTGTGTCGGCATGTCAGAAGTACTGTGAGAGGGATTTATGAAAGTGTTGTTAACTTTTTACTTGATGATTTTATATTTTATGTGTATGTGTATAAACGAACTACCTTTAATTTCTGTAATTGGTTTTAAACTGTTTTAATTAAGGAAATAAATAAATAAGGCCTTGTTGAGCTTTGCTAAGTACCTGTAGGTAGGAAAGTACCTATTAAAATTTTATTTTAGTATTTTTGTTTTTGTGGAATAACTTTAACTAAATAATATTATTTATTTATTTATATATACTTTATTGTACACCAGAAAATACATAACAAAAAATACGATTATTAATACAAAACATACAATGGGCGGCCTTATCGCTTTCTGCGATCTCTTCCAGGCAACCTTGGAATGGACAGTGATTGCGTGGATATAAAAAAATGGGGTTGACAGTGGCGCAAAATAATATAGGCACAAAATAGATCTATATAGCTATATATATAATAATATATAAATGTATGTGTGTGTGTGTGTGTGTGTGTGTATGTGTGTATATATATATATATATATATAATGCTGTATAATAGATAAATAAGTAAATAAATACATATTAAATATACATATTATTATAAACAACGAAAATAAATGATGACTACAGATTATTGCAGCTACGAAAACAAGATCACAACAACAAGTAATGCTCCTTTACGAGTTCACGACGATTGCGCGCGTTTAATTTGAACTGGCAATGCATTCTATAAACGAGCGGCCTGTACAGAAAAGGATTTGTCGAAAAATGTTGTGGAATGCATTGGCATTTTTAGCTTTAAATTATCCGATATATATAATATGTAGATATATATTAAGTAGTAGATTTTGATTGTTTACACAACAGAGTACTTGTATATACCTACTTTTTTATATGCCCAATTACGTATGTACTTAAGACTCAAGTACCTAGCCTAGGTTTGTTTGAAACGTCATTTCTTAACAAAAGTAAAATAATTAGCACATAGCTAACTGGTAATTAAATATTCAGATTAATTACTCTATAAAAGAAGACAACCCTAAAATTGTCAGAAGAGATAAGAGATACGCGTTAGAAAGATAGGAAACTTCTAGGTGAATATACCTGTAGACAATAAACGCTGTGCAACCTGGCACTGCAGTCTCGACATAGATAGCGACGGCGACGCTGTCGCAAACTACCGATTGCTAAATGATTCCGAAAATAATCGCTTGCTGTAACGATGGTTAAGACAAACGCAAGTTTCTACATCATCGGTGGAGACACACCTTCGAGTACGCCCATTTCGCATTATTTTTGTTTATAATTAATTGCAAACGCCCCCAAAATTGTAAGTTTACGATGTTAACGATTCACTTTGCGGGCTGTCAAAAATGCTCGCAAAGTATATTCGTAAAAATTAAGAAAATCGTAAAGTTTGCGACAAAGGTCGGTAAAATACCGATGACAATCGATGACTTTGAGAGTCGAGACTACCAAATATCGCTACATCCAAATCGATAAGACTTTGCGACCGAATTCGGTGGTAAAGCGATCGCTATGAATGTCGAGACTGCAGCCCCTGAATTGCACTTTATTGTGTCGTATCAAGAGTCGATATTTATTTAAATGATTTTGCTGAGTGAGTCTTCTGTACTATTATGTATTCTGTGTTCCAACTAAAGGTATAATTACTGAGTGTACGTGATAACAGGCAGTATTTCTTTGCTCTGATGAACGTTGCTGTAACAATGATTTAGTAATAGCGCCGGGATAATAACAAACACGCTGTTATGAATTGTTGTGTGTTAATTTGTTATTAGGTAAGTACTTATTGTTGGTAGGTCAATGACGTTATGGATAACGTCGTGAGCTACACATAATATATGTAATGTCTTTCTTTGCTCACTACAAGATGCCAATTCTCGTAATTTAAAAACGTTCAAAATCTAGTCGCAGTCACATCTCGGCGACAAATAAATGTCAAACACTTGTCAAAATGTAGGGAAGTTAGAGGTATTTTTGACAGATTGGGACTGTTTATCACGACGATGTTTGTGTTACTGTTTGTTTTCCCGAATTAAATAAATACAAGCATTGGAACTATCTTTTGTCCGCGGCTTCATCTGTGTGCATCGAAATCCTTTCAGCCGTTAAAGCGGGAAAAGATAACAGACAGACTGAAAGGCGGAGTTATTTTAGGCTTTTTGTTTTTCAGAATACATTGGGGTCTTCCTTTTTAGTCTTGGAACCAATCTACCTATAGTGGCCTCCAAAAGTTAGTTGACATTTTTTCACTTTAGCTGTGATGACACATTATGATTTAAAAAAAAAAACTGGTACTCCTTAGAGATTATTTGACTAGGTATTGTTTATGATAACTCAGGTAGTTGGATTAGTCAATAAAAACGTTATAGCAGTTCAAACATTTGGATCACTAAAATTTTCATTGTCAAAGATAAAGTGGAAAAATGTCAATTAACTTTTGGAGGTAGTTTAAATAAAAATAAAATGTTCGTTGGTAAGCGTGTCATTTGAGATCGAATGGACAGCATTGGCTATTTGTTATTTTAAAATTATATAATAGTTCGAATAAAATTGCCCGGAAAATTTTCAAAGTCCGGGACAAACTCCTTTCCTTCCTCCTTTGTTTTCCTTTTTTCTATAAGATTTATTGCATGTATTATTCAAATTTGGACAGGACAACGTCAAACGGGTAGGCTAGTTTAAAATAAAAATATGTTAGACATTTCGATATTTTTGCGTTTAAGCGGTTGGTGAATATCGCCAGGAAGCAGATTGTTTAGCATTTGAATCCTTATTCACTAAGAATGAGAGTTGTGATTCGAATATTATACAATTTACTTATGTAAATTGAATAAAGAATGAGAGTTGTGATTCGAATATTATACAATTTATTTATGTAAATTGTATAATATTCGAATCACAACTCTCATTCTTTATTCGTCGTATGGAAAAAAAAAGAATTTATCTTTCTTATACAGTTTGTGTTCTTATGTAGAGTTTTCTTGTATACAGTTTTAGTAGTAGGTACTTTAAGGTTAAGAACTTAAATCAAATTACCATTCTCTGGCCATCCCTATAATTATAAGGTGTTAAAAAGTTAACCTCACAAACTGAGGAGCTTTAGACCATCGAACTGAACAACTTTCACTATGGAACCAACTCTAACATCACGAAAAAAAGATCTGCTGTTTCATACAAAAGTTCAATACCTAGTTGACCAAAATGTATGAAACAGCTGTTTTATTTTTCGTGATTTTGGCGTTGGTCCCATACAGAAAGTTGTTCAGTTTGATGGTCTAAAGTACCGCTTAAAGTTTGTAATGTTAATTTTTTAACACTTTGTATTTTTTGGGTCAGCGCAACATACTTCTCTATGAGTCTTCATCTCGGTAGTCACCTCCTTTCTAGCCATTTCATCTTTCACACAGTCCATCCATCGTTTCTTTGGTCTTCCCCTACTTTTATAGCCACGAAAACTTTCCTCACGACAATTTCCTCATTCCTCCGCATTACATGCCCGTAGCATGACAACCGATTTCCACGCAAAGAAATTAAACCAAAATCCGGATAATTAAAAAATACTCTAAAAAAAACAATAAATACTGTAAATACACACTATTATACCACACAGCTACTGCTGCTGTTACTACTACTCTGCTGTACTCTTATGTATACTGTTTATTTATTTATTTAATTATTTATGTACACACAGTAAAATACATAGGGATATAACATAATTATAATTTGAGTACAAAGGTACTGCTTATGTTTATGTGTTACTGTTAATTATATTCTGTTATTAAATACTCTAAATCCATGTTAAGATGAAAAATCGCATTTAAGGCGACTACATGACCTAAAGCGCGGTCACTATCGGACTGCATAGAAAATAAAGAGATGCGCGATGACACAACGCTGGTAATTTATTGCAAAATATGAAACAACCATCTATTGTTGATTTATCAAACACCAAACAAATAAAAACCGTATACTAAAATTCGGGGAATAAAATTGTCTTTTACATGGTGAAAGTTTTATGAAAATACACCCGATAGTGTTTGCGTGATTATCGTTTTTATGTCCGCGGTAGACATTACTTTACAAATTAATTACACTATGTTAAAAAAAAAATATTATTGCAAATATTCACATATCAAATTACGAAGCAAATGGTCTAGTATAACATTAATTTTTTTCAAAGAAATCAGTCCTGTCGATTAGACGTGATGTTGAATTTAAAATCATTAGAAGTCGTATATCTGCGCCTTAAGACAAAACATTATCGTGTTCCTCTAATATTGTAAGTCTTGCTAAGTAATTATGAATACGTAATCCGAACTTGATGTTAATTTTAAGGCTGATATGACGTTAATTCCGTTTTGCTTTTCAGAGAAAACGTTGAATTTTCAAAGCAATGTAATATGAAGCTTTAGAAGTAAATTACTATCTTGATATAATCACTGACAAAAAGCTTAACACAAACTCCGTTATTTACATGTCAAACAGGCATTGTTATTTCTATTGCCATCTTACGCATGCTAGTATTTTAATACTCTTTATTTGTCCAAATATCATTATATGACCTCCGTTTGAGAGATGGGCTGATACTGCCACTTGTATATGCCTTCCATAAATGATCACATACGTTTGCCGTAATTTTGACGACAGTTAAATTAATATCTGTCTCGGCAATAATATCTGACTTAGTACACACAGATTGAATCAGATATTATTGCCGAGCTGTCCTTAGTAATATATTTATGCTCGAGACTGTACAGTCTACTCATCATCTTCATTATTTCAGCCGGAAGACCAACTGAAAGACGTCAACTGCTGCACATAGCCCTCAAGGGTCGCCACGTCGACTGGTCTTATGCTTCTCGCATCCATCGGATTTCTGCGACATTCACCAGAGGGGCAATTCTCGTAATTTTCTGAACGTTCACAGTCTGATCTCAGTCTCAATCTGTCAAAAATACCTCTAATTTCCCTACATTTTGACAAGTTTTTGACATTTGTTTGTCGCCGAGATGAGATTGCGTCTAGATTTTGAACATTTTAAATGACGAGAATTGGCCTTCTGGTCCACCTTGTTGGAGGCTTACCAACGCTGCACCTTCCGATACAGTCTACTACTCATACATTACTAGTTTTTTTTGCAATTTTCTCCCGAGTGGAGGCTGGAGTGTATCTAACAGAAACATACTACCGGGTTAAACAGTCCGAACCCAGATTATAGTTTACCTGTGTGCCGATTTTCATCAAAATCGGTTAGCCGTTATGGCGTGAAAAGGTAACAGGTAGACAACATTTATAATATTTTGGTATAGAATATGGAATTAGACCAAAGAAGTGATGACTGGACAGTGCGAATGATGATGTGGTTAGAAAAGCGGTGACTACTGAGATGACGACTAATAAAGAAGTATGGAAGAAAAAGACATGTTGCGTCGACCACAAATAAATTGGGATTAGGGCAAGAGAACGATGATGATGATAAAATTATTATGGATTGTATGGATTACTACTAGATACTTACGAGTATATCAAAAGACATATAAAAATACAAGTATTTATATTTATAAAGTAAACAACTACGCGTATATAAAGACAAGAAACACCGGCGCAAAGTTGCCATTAGCAGTGCGATGAGCTATAAAACTGCGTGCGATAAAACGTGTTATAGCTTGTTATGGAGTAATTTGTTTACACTATCGAACGTGGACTCTTGTTTATGGGCTTCTGAGTATCTTTGTAGTCAAGTTGGTCCTTTACTGGTAAAATTGTACTTATGTGGTGTTATTTTCAGACCACTACGCGTTTTTTTATCGGAAAGAATAGCTGCAGAGTCATCATCATCATCATTTCGGCCGAAAGATATCCAGGCCAGGACAGAACAATGTCAATGGGGTCTAAAAGTTTTGGAATGGTGACTGCGCGCTTAGTTCTCCACAAGATGAACCGATAGCCTGAGGCAGGTCGCGGAATATGGTGGTGAGTGTTAAAAGCACAGCACCGGTCTTTCTGAACAGGCTTGGGACAGATCTATGTCCAGTACTGGACATATTCTGGCTATATGATTATGTTAGCACAATGTTCACAAAAGGGTAATAAAAAAAATATGTAAAGGGTTTTACTGCATTATTGCGTAAAGCCTACAGCTACTCATTATCCTTCTGTGCCAGAAACCAGAATATGTGAGTTCTGGCATTTGTAGATCTTTGACAGTTGTTAACCCTAACATTACATATCGAGACTCTTCCGTAAGCTGTTGGTCCCGGCTGTCATTCATGGATCTTCGACAGACGTTACGGGCCGTCAGAATCCCGAATGTCTGACAACCAGTCTTACCAAGTCGTATCGTCTTAACCAGTAACTAGGTCGTGGTGTTCAGACAGGCAGTCACTTCATATAAAATAATAATACTCAGCTGCATCCGATTTTACTAGAAAGCCGATCTCAAAATAGTTGGGAAAAAGCAAATGATGATGGAATGGATTACAGTATTTCGTGAACAAGGATACCTATTATCAATGTAGAATTGTTTCGCATGCGTGCTGTAGATATATAGTATGTTAGTCGCTTTAACTATTCAAAAGTGCTACATTTCATAACGTTACCATTCCCGCAAAATATGGAGAAAACGTCAAAACGTCGTTTATATAAAACGTCAGTGAACGTGTTTAACGCTGTCAGTTATACTGGCCATGTTGGAAAGATAAATAAGTGACGTGACGACGTGAAGCAATCTATCATCGTCCATAATGTATGGCATATTTATTTTGAAGAAATTCTCAGAAGCAGCCTGGAGCCGGGGTTTGTGCCCGGTTGACAATAGAATCGCCCCCTATTACCTACTTGGGACTTATATAGGTAAACATAACTGTGAAATATGAGTATACCTCATACCTACATAGCACACCCACACATTTCGCCATTTGCCTAACCCTACGTAAAAGAGATGTGATGTCATGTTATGTTTTTATTTAAGGAGGCTCTTTTATGTCTTATGTATACGTCCTTATGCTTTTCTCTTGTTAGTAAGAGTGTTTTTAATTTGAGAGCTATATTTACGGGATTTTCAAGGAAGTGTATGTACCTAATGTACCACCTGCTTTTGGAGTGCAAGAAGTACTTCCGACAGTACTATTTGTGCTTTTACTTTTGCTGCGATGCGATATGAAAGGTTACGTTACTACGCAACAAATTACAGTATGTGATAGTAATCACATGGAATTTTAGAAAAAATACTGTCACTCAGGTACCAATGTGTTACAGAGATGACGTTTTACAATGCCGAAATTATTTCTTATGTCCTGTTACGGGATCTCCTGTAAAAGTGTATGCCAAATTTACCCAACTTACCCAATTATTAAATTATGACTAATAAACGTCGTATACGACGTTTATTAGTAACGCTTTACGCGCCTACAACGCTTTGTCTTC
This sequence comes from Gortyna flavago, assembly GCA_963669345.1. NCBI lineage: Eukaryota > Metazoa > Arthropoda > Insecta > Lepidoptera > Noctuidae > Gortyna > Gortyna flavago. The sequence continues at coordinate 6,735,602 of OY770148.1, forward strand.
TTCTTTCGAAAGTCAAATTACTGACGACTGAAAGAGAGAAATCGTTGTGTAACTATTCATCTGATATAATAAGTTTATTGGTAAGGGGGTAAGTAGGTATGTATTTACTTATTCATCTATTATACAGCATATATATATGTATAAGATTTTTCGCCAATGAAAACCCCATTTTTTTATATCAACGCAATAACTGTCCAATCCAAGGTTGCCTGGAAAAGATCGCAGAAAGTATGTATTGGAAATTGTATGTTTTAAAGTGATAATTGTAATTTTTGTTACGTGTTTTCTGGTTTACAATAAAGTATATATAACAAAATAAACGACCTTGGTACTCTGAGCTGGTTACCAATATGTCTACGGTTAATATAACCATATATGTTTAAAAGTTAGTTATAATGTATCAGTTATGTTAGTTGTAACGTGAAACTAGGGCACGTAAAATGTTCACAAACAAAATCGTAAAAATAATAACATGTTGCTCCACTTCGCAAACGTGGACGGGATACAACAAAAAAAAAAAGTAGATTTTGTTACATTAACAATCCCTTTTTATTGATAAAAAGTACTTTTACAATAGTGATTGTTAGGCTGGGTTTGTAGATGGACAAAGCTTCCAGAATAATTGAAGATAATATTGTTTCTGGGGGTCCTCTCTCCAAGTCGAAACAAAGATAAGGGCTCGTCCGAAAGTAGTTGATCCGTCAAAACAATTGACAAATTCAATTTATCGAAAGGGTAAAAAACACATCGCGAGTAGGGACAACTTCTTAGGGAGTAGATCCCCAGAATACTGATATGTTAAGTTTTCAAAGCTTCCTCTCTCCTACTATTTTGCTGTGCGCGACAAGTTCCACAATGATAACATAAAATTTTAAGTTACCTAATTCTCTATGGCACAATGAACGAAACCGCGTGAAATCAACGTGAGATTGGCGGGATTAGCTAAGACATTGACGCGGTTTCAGTAAGGAATCGTCAATAGTGCATTAGGGCCTAGTACACATTTAGTAAAAACTTTTAGTAGGTACCTATTGAATTTATCTGGAATATGCCGTGATTTATTAAGGTGTTTGTGATAATACGCTTTCCGAAAACTTTTGTAGTGTAGGTATGCATTTGGGAGTTAAAACATTACGGTACGGTCGTCACCGGGAGGCTGGGTCTGTATGCCAAAATAAATCCTATCCATTTGAAAGTTTATACAGTTGAGTTTACCTAATGGATACGGAAGTGGAGAAATCAATAATTTAATGTTATAATTGTGAAAGTTCTCTAACATCAGAACGGATTTCAATGAAATTTGGCGTACCATAAACCACTAATTTGGCAGGTATTCCATGACCTAGGTCAAGACATACTTTATTCCATTAGTACCTTCCCTTGGGATAATTTCCGACCTCTCAAAGAGCAAAAGCTGGTAAGTCATAACAATGTTGACAGAATATTTTTATTAGATAATAGATTTTTATTTTTGCGATACGCCATCTTGTCCATAATTGATTCAAAATTTTAATCTCAGGTTTTATGCAATCTTTGGGAGCTAAAAGTTGGGAGTTGAACTAAGTATAGATTCTGATAGTGCCATCCACGAAAACGCGCCCCACTCTTTTTACTAATCGCTAGTTAATTCCACTAGTATTTTAAGTAATTACTGTGTATCGACGAAACTAAAACACTAGCGGAATGCTGCACACTTGTACTGTAAGCGATTAGGAAGAAGAGTGGGGTACGTTTTCGTAGATAACGCTATCTTTAAAAATTAACTTAGTGAATTTTATTTTCACATTGAGTGCCGACAAAAAAGCCGCCATGCATGCTGCCCGCGTTCATCGTTGCCGCTCTACGCGCCTGGGGTCAAGAGACGTTCTCTAAACAGTGTTTACTTCAATAAAATTTATTTTGATATTTATTTTGTTTGAAAATTTTTTTTTTTTTTTATTTACGGCTTTTAAATTAATATTTAATTTTGCTATACTTCTGTGGACTAGTATTACTTTTGGTTTGATTTATTGCTTAAAAGTGAGTTCCATACATGTTATTACTATTGGTTGTTGTACCAGGTTCAATACATTTTTGACCATTGTCCTTTACTATCAATTTATATTATTTTTACATTCTAGTATAATTAATTATTATTGACGATTTACAAATCTTTAGGCTTCATGGAAGTTGGTTGTTTACCAGGTTCAATACATATTTAACCATTGTCCTTTACTATCAATTTATAATATTTTTACATTCTAGTATAATTAATTATTTTTGACGTTTTATAAATCTTTAGGCTTCATGGAAGTTTTACTTGTCTAGTACTTTTGAAGTGCATAGTCTTTGTAGCGGTCTTTCAAAGTGCATAGAACTTGGAGGGGAGTAATAAAAAACTTTATTCTTCCACTCGGCTGCGTACTTAGCAAATCGTAAAGCAGTCATTAAAGGGAAGCTACTCCCATAAATTGTTGGGCTAGGAAAGGTTCACGGCTTTAAGCGAGCAGGATTTAGTAGCCGTAATTGCCAGTACACACAGATTTAGCACTTTGATTTGAATTTATGATGCCTTTTAGCATTATAAATAGTATGTACACACGGAAACTGTTGTGGTTTTTAACTTCTTGGTACTATTAGTAGGTGGCGTTAGTTTGAAAAAGTAATGTTATAATGGTTGAAAATCGTAACAAAAATAGTTTTTCCTTAGTGCATAAGATATCTGAGCGTCAGCTGGTCCAGTATTCGGAGAATCCAAAGTTAGAGCATTTCAAAGTTATAGTCATTTCACACGGCGTTAAACCTTATGGGACGGATTTTTGGGTTCAACTTCAACCCAAAAAGAAATTGTCAGCTGCATGGGGTTCAGGCAGATACTTCATGAAAAAAAAAAACAAAGAATGCAGTTTTATTTTCCTTCAAAATTTAGATCATGGTTCCTTTGACCACTCAGCCTCATGACCCATAAGTAGTTAGAATTTATGTGGCTGACATATACACTCCCCACTTCCATGCAACTGACAATTTTTTTTGGGTTGAAGGTTGAATTTTCCAAGAAGTTTGTTTTGGTATTCGAAATCCAATCCTAATCTAATTTTTGACATCTAAAATTGACAATTCAATCCATTTTTGGGATGAAGCTTGCCAAAAACAAACCATGGATTGAGTTCGCCATCTTTCATCTTTGAGAAGTCCGGCTATAGATTGAAGATCGGGAAACAACAGTTTTGACTTTGTCAGTCAAACCCTTTCTCTTTGATACTTTGTTTTGCCGTAAGGGTAACTGAGTTGAGTTATTGACACGCAGACAGGAGATCGATCGAATTATATGCTGCAGTCAATTCGGGATCAAGATTGAACATGAGATATTTACATAGCATAACATCACGCCTGTAATCCCCGAAGAGTTATGCAGAGGTGTACAGTATAGTAGGTACACCCAAATTGTGCCAGTTATGTTTAAGACCCACGTAATAGGGAGGTAATAGGCTCGCTATTGCCAACACTTGGGGAAAAATCCAGACTCTGAAAAATTCCTGATACAAAATACCCAATAACTCTTTTCGCAACCTGGGAACCGAAACCAAGACCTCATGCTCAGCAGTAGCGCTTGCGACTACTGACTAGAGCAAGGAGGCGTTAGTAACAAAACGTGGTATTGAACCCTTGTCCTTGATTAATTCTTATTAAAGGCAAACAATCTATACGCGTCATTATCCATTACGATATTAGCCAAACTTTAATTCTACAGAGTGCCGAGTAGATTATAGACTTATATGTACCTATAGTATGATTGATGAGTTACTGGCCAACTCTTACGTAAATATTAAACATTTGAATACATCCGGCAGAGTATTATAATATCTGTGACCCGGCTAACGCGGTAGACAAAAGTGCACTCAATCACGCACACTCGCGCACTTTGTTAGTTTTAAATGAATATTTTTTAACTTTTGTATATCCTGTGTGTCCCAAATAAAATAGTTTTCTTTCTTTCTTTCAATCTATAAAATAATAAGTAATAAAATTAGGTCAACGCATCACGTCGATATGGTTTTAAACTAAGGTGTTTGGTGAAAAATTTTCATACTAGCCCTCTTGAGATGATAAGCCTGTTGTGATAAACTAGCGACCTGTTCTGGCTTCACACGGGTTCTACGATCTACTAATTAATAAGTTAAATGTTAGGCAATGTATTTCACACATAGACCTTCCAGAACCAATTTTCAAAAAAATCTTAAATACAATATACAATCTAATATATTATGTACAAGTATATAAAGGCAAAAAGGGAAGACCTCATTAAGCATCAAAAAATTTTCCGCATCGCTGTCAGCGGGAAAAGTGCCCAAACGGGTGGCAGCAAAAAATATTTCCTAATTGATTGTGAAAACTCCATGACAATCTAGTATAAAGAACTTTGCGGTCACACAGTCAGAAACGAAAAGCGTCTTGATTTTGTTTAAATAATGGACAAAATGTCGAAATATCCGTCTAACATTCAATTTTCGATTTGCCCCGTGTAAAAAGTCGATCGACTGTAATACACAATATTGCAATGTATAAAGCACGAAACAGATAAAAGAGGTCTAAAGGTTATTTATTTCGTACTTCAAAGTTATTTAAGTAGCGAGTTGATATACACAGGGCATACGATGTTCCATTAAAATTGAATAGTGATATTCTATATAAAACCTTTTTGCATCTCTAAATCCTATAGAAACATAGTAGCTACATAAAATTATTTGAAAAGTATTAATTCGGAACTAGCTTTGTCCGCGTGAAATTTCTTGCTGCCCGCCTTATTTTTTCTTACAACGTTCTTTCTTACTTTTTTTTGATCGGCTTTTAAGAGTCGTACTCGTAGCGTGATGTTAAATAGTCTTCCTCTAGTGTTGGGCTATGAAATGACTGGTAGTTTCAAAGATTAGCGCCTTTAAAAAAACAACATAATCTTCATAATTAGTATAATATCATCATCTGCCTAGCCCATTCGATCGGTTTCCATTCTAACCAGATGCAGCTGAATACCAGTATTTTACATGAAGCGACTGCATCTGACCTCCACAACCCAGTTACTGGGTAATACGATACCCCTTGGTAAGACTGGTTGTCAGACTTTCGGGCTTTGACTACTCGCAACGACTGTCAAAGATCCACGAATGACAGCCGGGACCAACAGCTTAACGTGCTTTCCGAGGCACGGACGGGTCTCGGTATGTAAAGGTGGTCACCCATCCACAGAACAACCGCGGCAAGCGTAGCTTAACCTGATCGATCGTCCTGTGCGGCTGTTATTATGTAGCAACGGAGCCCTATAATTAGTATAATATATGGATTAAAATGATATGTGCATAAACAACAACAGGTACATGAGATATTATGAGATTTCAAAGTGAAAGAAACATGAGGTCGTTTGTCCAAGTCTGACGTCTCAAATCCTCAAGGGATCTTTGTGATATTTGGCACCCGAATAGCTTGTGACATGCCGGACATAGGCTGGCTAAGTATTAGTGACGGGATTGGAGCCAACGCCAAAGCAGGCAGAGCCTTGTGTCGTATGTAATTGAAGACAACACTTGCAGCTTTGTGTCCAAGATAGGACTGGATTTCAAAGCTGAGTACCGAGAAACATGACTCCGTTTCGAAAATTTTAGTTTAATACTAGCTGCGCCCCGCGGTTTCACCCGCGTAAGTTTCGATTTAGGGGGATGAAAAATAGATGTTGGCCGATTCTCATAGATACCGGATAAGCACAAAAAAATTCATCAAAATCGGTCAAGCCGTTTCGGAGGAGTATGGCAACGAAAACTGTGACACGAGAATTTTATATATTAGATTAACAATGATTCGTTATTACGTTAATTAATAAGAAGACCGACATAACTTTTAAAACTTTTTACTTGAATTTTTTTCTGTTGCCACTAAAGTCACAAAGTCAGGAGGCAAATTAGCGACCTAAAATTGATTTGTTTTCGAGAAATTGGCATATCATAATATGTTTAAATTACCCTCCATTCGGGCTCCACCACAGTCGGGTAAAAACGTTATCCTGATAATTCCTGAATTTACCTTTCCTGACATTACGTATATTTCAGTAACCTTCCTAATATTCGACCAGTCCAATTAGTATACAGGCCATGCTTTGAGAGCCGAGCAAAAAGTCAGCGAATCGTAAACAAAGTAATAGAGCGGGCGGGCGATGGGATGCGACGCGGTGGGTCGGGGGTCGACATTTCACGCGGAAGAAGTCGCGGACAGAAGCTAGTTATGAAATATAATAACCTTTTCGACCCTCCAAATGACTTGCATACTTTAACCTAATGGATTTTATTTCTGTACTATTATCCATGGGGACAATTATTAGCCGTGCTTCTAAATGGACTGTCATTTGCTTTTAATAGAACTATTAGTGTTTACATAACTTTTTAATATAGGTATCTGATGATTTGAGTTTTTATATATAATAATATAATAATATATTTAATCAGCCTTTTAATGTTGCCACTGCTGGGACACGGGCTCTCTGTCTTCGATAGGGGGAAGAAGCTATAATCTACCACGTGTCACGGCCCAGTGCGGGTTTGTAGATGTCCCATGTCTTCGAATTTTAGGTTCTAGGACATACCGGTTTTCTTACCAAGTTTTTCTTCACCGTTTTGAGAGCAGTGGTGATGAAACTATTAACATATATTGAGTTACCCACCCAGGTGGTTTACTATGGTAAAGCGCCTGGCTGAGTTCGAACCCACGATCTACAACTCGTAAATCGGGGCCGTTACCAAGTGGAAGCGGCCTAGATTTAGAGAAACAGCCACTGCTCTATGTTACTCTCTACGTCAATGTTCAAAATTAATGAAGTTCTTAATATGTAGATGGTGTAGGTGATGAAAAATAAACTAGTCAGTATCAGCCTGTGTTATTTCTTCAGAGAATTCTCATTCAGAGAAGAAACGGGCCTATTAATTTGAACGCATTAAACGCTTGCTCGCTAAGTGTCGACGATTCATTATAAGTTAATTTTATCAAGACGTTTCCTTAATCGTGCAAGTAGGTGCTGTTAAGATGATAAACTTAATCATAATCATTTATATAATGTGAGAATATCGTACATTATATGGTCTTAAGATTAGTCAATGGTATCGCTACATTCTGCCAAGTGTGGCGTGCAAATATTAAGGTAGATCAGTCGGAGGACTAAAGACAGGATCAGCAAAAAGCCTACCAACTTAATTTATCCGTAAATTCAAATCACAACTATCACGTATTGTCAGTCGAAATGGAAATATAATTAAATCAAAATGCTCAATAATCAATTTCTCTGACTGTTTATTCAATAGTTTATAGAGGTATGAGGAACAGGGTGTAAAGTTCACTTATCCTCTATAGAAAAGGGAGGATCCTCCTACCGGATGGGTGTCGTGTCTGCCTTGCAACTGCCCAATGATTCATTTCGGGCCGTTGTTTCTATGCTAGTTGCACGGTAAACTCTGCTTGCGAGATGCAGGATTTTGCGTGACGTCAGTATGAGGCGTTGTTTGCATGTGGTGTTGTACCTAGATACCGCTACAAGTTAAGTATAATACGAGTATATTGCAACCGCAGTAATATTTGAAGCGATTTCAATAATAAAATTATGCCCATTTTGTCACCAATATGGTATATTCACATATTTGACAACTTGAACCACAGAGCTATTGCCACTTTGCCTCTTAATAAATTATCATTATTATTAATGGTCTGTGACAAATCTTTTAATAAGATCGGATGATGTGGTTTAAAATTATCCATTGTTTTTTTTTAAGGCTATGGTTGTATGTATTTATAGTATTTTTAAGTTATATTATTATTGTATTGTATGTGTTTTATGGGCCTTGATGCCTGAAATAAATGGATAAATAAATAAGTAAAAAACAAAAGTAAATTGTGGAAATTTAACTGTAAAAGGTAAAGCCCGTTCTCAAAAGATTTTTTAATAAACGTCAGTCAGTTTTGGAGTTCGGCGCCTTTGATTTAAACTATTTGATGGCAGTAACCTTCATAATCAGCTTATATTGTGTTTGTACAGTGCGGGTTGGTAGATATCACATGTCTTCGAATTTTTGGTTCTAGGACATGTCGGTTTCCTTACGATGTTTTCCTTCACCGTTTTGAGAGCAGTTGTGAATAAATAATTTACACAAAGTAAAACCCCTGTCTGGATTCGAACCTACGACCTACAATTCGTAAGTCGCGGCCATTACCACTGGGTCACCACTGCTCTCTGCAGCAACCTTATTTCCATAAAATACTTACGCCACTCCCGTGCGTGACGTCGGTTTCGACGAATCCAGACGATTTTCCTTTGCTTTCGAACCCTGTTGATAATCTATATATTAGTATCTAGCTAGTAGGTGCCATCTAATATTCAAAGACGATTTCATCATCTGCCTAGCCCTTTCCCAACTATGTTGGGGTCGGCTTCCAGTCTAACCTGATGCAGCTGAATCCCAGTATTTTACATAGAGCGACTGCCTATCTGACCTCCACAACCCAGTTACTGGGTAATACGATAACCCCTTGGTAAGACTGGTTGTCAGACTTTCGGGCATCTGACTACCCGTAACGACTGCCAAAGATCCGCGAATGACAGCTACGACCAACGGCTTAACGTGCTTTCAGAGGCACGGAGGGGTCTCGGTATGTAAAGATAGTCACCCATCCACAGACCAACCGCGGCAAGCGTAGCTTAATCAGATCGATCGACCTGCGCGGCCGTTATTATTTAGCCACGGGCCCCTCAATTCGAAGACGACTTAATTTACTTAAAACGTAAGTAATGAACAACGTTACGTGTAGCTGCTATAAGAAATAGGTTTTCCACGAAAACCGCTCCAACTACAATTTTTTTCTGATTTTATTGCCCTTTGATGAGTTTATTATAATAAAGTTTTTACTGTTTGTTGTCAGATGACGGTAGAAAATCTATCCATTTTTGTTCGTTCTTTTAATCTGTATATTTTAATTTTCTTCTCCGAATCTCCATTTCTTTACCTAAGAAACTTTATATAGGCAAGCCGAAACAATGTTACTCCAGTAGGTAAAAGTACCTATAGGTATGAAAACCTTTTCGAACAAACCACTCGGAAAACGAGAAAAATCACCGTTTTATTAAAACAAGTGCCTATTCAGCCAAAATATATGGAACAGTTGACTTTTTTTTTCAATTTTCGTAACCCGCAAAAAGTTGTTCATATTCATGAATGCTTTTAGGCATTTTACCCCGAGTATTATTTCTACCTTTTTGTTACATTGTGCCTGCAAAGTGTAACAAATAGAAATTATATTTTCAGCTGTTTCATAAAGTTATTATGTGGCTCCATCATTTATAAGTACAGTGTAAGTAAGGCTGTTTGCAGACCGTCTACTAAGCAGACTGTCGTTCTATGAAAACAACGATGGAGCCCAGACTACCTACAATATTCAGTCAGCTTCAGGCCGAGTTCTATAAACGTTACATAACATGTACTTTGGGTTAGCTTTATTCTGTGGTTGCACTACTGTCATACTACAAGTGCAAGATAAAGAAGTGGACATAACATATCTAAAGGCTGATATAAATGTGCATTACTTAATTTAAGTAGGTAGTAATTTAAGTAGTAAAGGCATTTCATACAAACTTTAAAGCCCTTGTTTTTCAAAATGAATGAACTGATTTTTATGATACTTCATACGCATAAGCAAGATACAAAGATCTAAAAAATTACTAAAGAACATTTTGGAAAAATAGTGTTACAGCCAAATTAGACCGATTTTAAAGTTTCCATACAACCAGGATTTCCAGTTATCTTTTTTTAAATAAGACATTTGGAACATGTTCTTAAGTTACTTTTTAGACCTTTGTATCCTGCTTATGCGTATGAAGTTTCATTAAAGTAGGTCCATTCATTTCGAAAAACAAGGGCTTGAAAGTTTGTATGAAATGCCGTACGCATCAAAGGTCTTAACTTAAATATATACTGAAAAGCTGTTTCGACACTCTTCTGATTCTAGTGCACTGTCTAACTTCGTATATACGACAAGCCTTGTTAAAGACGTGTCGAAAATATGCCATGCATAAAACATTGTATTGACCATATTTCGGACATGTATTGTTAAATACGTACGCGTTAAGTGTCCAGAGTACAGCAAATAGTACTTAACAAAAACATAATCCAAAAATAAAATAATTAAAAATAAGCCGAGGCAGCTAAGTGATGACCAGCCCCAACTGACGGCGCCCGTTCACGAACATGACACATAGATCAGCACCATTCAGCTCAACCATTTTGAAGGGAGCTAAATGATCCAACACACACGCCACCGTCAGCGAGACATTTGTGTGAGCATGACATACCTACTGTCAGCCGACAGGGCACATTCAAGTCAATGAAAGACATACATTACCCATTTTGAAGGATATTGCTAACAATAAAAAAAAAAATCTGCTCATCAACTTAAAGAAAGCAATGAATGTTGTTCAACTGTCAAAATGAAAGCCATTGCTACTGATAGTGAGTTACGCAATGATGAATGAATGATAGAATACAAAATGTTTTAGATTTAGGTGTGTAAATGCGGTGTACAGACGCCAGCACATGAACTTACCCGGAACTGTCTGATTTTCCCATTCAACTTTGAACCTTATGCTTTAGCGATAAAGTTGAAAATATATCAAAGAAATTTGACAGATTGGAGTAGCTTGATGTGCTGGCGTCTGTACCTAATATGGAGCTTTCCTTTTCATGTTCGCTGGCTTGTCATTTACCGGCTCACCGCTCAGAGTTAGTCCCATGTGTAATAATTGCTGATGAGTTCTGTCTAGATTTACATTAATTTATTTAATTACGTTATGTGTTAGAGTGTTTAGGGCTTTATTCTTATTTGGTGTGGTGTGGAAAAACTGGCATGTTGATTTATAGTCTATGCTTCATCATCTGCCTAGCGTTGCCCCATCTTTGTTGGGGTTGGCTTCCAGTCTAACCGGATACAGCTATCTGAATACCGGTACCTATTTTCATGGAGAGTCTGCATATTATCTAACTTATTTCTTCGGTGCTTATTGGTATAAATTACCTATTGCATAATCAACCTATACTTAATGCTCCCACACAGGCCTCCTCTCTATGAAAGGGAGTGGGCCGTAATTTACCACGCGGGCACAATGCAGGTTGGTACATGTCACATGTCTTCGAATTTTTGGTTCTAGGACATGCCGGTTTTCTCACGATGTTTTATTTCACCGTTTTGAAGGCAATGGTGATGAAAATAATTTACACAAAGTAAAGTTTGGGTTCGAACCTGCGAACTTGTAAGTCGTGGCCGTCACCACTGGGCCACCACTGCTCTTATCACCTATTGATATAAAGCCTAAAATAATTTACCTTTAATATTATTTGAAGTATTCATTTACTAGACAATAAGCCCATAAAAGTTTCACAGAGATTCGACTGCTCCGTCAAAGAAACAAAGTAAACAACAACGTTATCAAAATATGTAAAATTAGCCGTTATAAACAAAGCCAGCCTCACTCCAGCCGCAAAAGCGCCCAAGTGAACACAACAATTTTATTGCAATTTCCCTGAACATGCACCTGTAATTCCGCTCAACATTCACAGCTTGTGTGAAGGCTCAAACAAGAACTTGTAAACTTTAATTGCAATTTAACTAGCAACGCTCTGAAAATTGCAGCTGGGTTTAGTGAAAATCTATTACTCGGTTGCCATGGTAACCCGCAGGTAATCCGGATTTAATTGGCTGGTACAGGCGGTCGTGAGTCACGTAGGGCTGCATTTAACGCGGTTTGTAGGGGTGTCAGTAAGAAGTTTGAGTTACGACGGATTGATGTGAAGCTTTGCATTTGCAACTATGCATGTTGGTGATAAACAATGTAACACCAAGGAGTTGTGTTTTTGGTTTGATACTGGATGTGTCGGATATTATGCTAATGGAAAATTTTAAGGGTAAATCATGGTTATGCACTTTACGGAAAACTGTGTGGTACATTCACAATTTTAAAAGTTCTAAAAATACTATTTAAAAAGTTTGTGAGCAAATAATTCACTACTGTTTCTTGATGGTAGTTGGTAGCTAAAGTCAGCGGAATTCATTGTTTAGTAAATTTACTACCGGCTCAGATCACAATTGTCATTCTTTGACGTTTGTATGAAATAGCTATAACACAACAATTTGGCGTATTGTTTTCCATTGTCAATTTGTTAAACAATTTTTCTGATTGTCTCGTGACTAAGTAATAACAGCCGCACGGGTCGGCCGATCTGGTTAAGCTACGCTTGCCGCGGTTGGTCCGTGGATGGGTTACCATCTTTACATACCGAGACCCTTCCGTGTCTCGAAACGCAAGTAAGCCGTTGGTCCCGGCTGTCATTCGTGAATCTTTGACAGTTGTTACGAGTCATCAGAAGCCCCAAAATCTGACAACCAGTCTTACCAAGGGGTATCGTATTACCCAGTAACTGGGTTGTCCACAACCCAGTTACTGGGTAATACGATACCTGACCTCCAGGTCAGATAGGCAATCGCTCTATGTAAAATACTGGTATCCAGCTGCATCCGGTTAGACTGAAAGCCGACCCCAACATAGTTGGGAAAAGGCTAGGTAGATGAAACGTAGGTACATACTGTTGAGGTAACTAGTTTCGTTTTATTTTTTTTTATGAAAACTGGATGTACCTACTCCTAAGCACAAAATCCGTAGTTTCGGCCAAAGTTAATCTCGTTTCCGGTCGTTGTTTTTCCGTATCAGTTACGGACAGAAGATTAGTTTGGGGCACGAACTAAGAATGAATGACAACATAATTTGACAGTTGTTCTAACTCCCGATGAGTTTTTGCCAGTCCGGAAAAGTTAGACTTTCGTTTTTATTTATAGGGACTGAGAATTAGAGAGAAGGCGCCTGTATTAATAACTTTTAAAACTTCTTTAAATAATACTGTGCTCGTCGAAAAAGAGTCTAAAATTGAAAGACGAAAATGTATCTTCTAAAATTTCATCAATATTTAAGTAGGTAAGTATTTTTGGCAGCCCTAAAAGAGAATTTTCGCGCCGTTACAGACGTATAATAATATACGAATATAAGTAACAACTACGGAATTCCTTCTAAAGCTTAAGTTGTAAAAAGTTTTCTAAAAATTTGAAGGAATAAAAATATGGATAGCCATAGCTCTTATAGGATTTCCTGGTAGTAATGGCATTTTATTTAGCAATAAGACTGATTTTGGTACAGTTTTGAATTATCAAATATCTAGTAATCCGCCTGTAACTAAAAGTGCCAATAAAATGCAAAAAATAAGTTCTTCCCAAAGTATTTTCTTTCAAAGAAAAACCTTTTTCTCCATCTAAGATTTGTTCAGTACCACAAATGTTTACAGGATACAAACAGACTTGAAACAACTGTTTCTACGTCCGCCACAAATATTTACTCCGGTGCCATATATCAGCTAAAGAGAGGTCTCAGAAATCACTGCTAACTTTTTGTTCTCAGTAGAAAGTAAATACCAACAGAGCTTGAGGATTCATTATCCTTTTTACAACAAAATGGAACAGTAAAAACAGCCTCATATAATATAAGTCGCCAGTCGTAATGGCCACGACTTGCTTGTAAGTCGTGGGTTCGAACCCAGCTCTAGGCGCTTTAATTTGTGTTACATGTTTCATCACTGTTGCTCTTAAAACGGTGAAAGAAAACATCGTGAGAAAGCCGGGATGTCCTCGAAGCTAAAATTCTAAGATATGTGACATCTACCACACTGGGTTCGCGTAGTGGATTACGGCCCAGTCCCTCTCACCGATAGGAGGCCGGTGTCCCATTGGGAATTTATAGGCTGATTATGCTATGGTCACACTCGAGGGCAAAAGCCTCTTCACCATATAAAGAAGGCATGCGCAGTAGTTGCCAGGCTTGCTCAATACTTGTTTTCGATTTCTGAATTATGCTAATTACTAGCAACCCGCCCCTGCTTCGCACGGGTGCAATAGGTGAGATATAAAACATCGATATTACTCCCTTAGTTAGTTGTTGTATTTTACATATAAACTTGTCGGAATAAAGGCTCTCAGTGATGGTGATGTGTGTGTTCAGAAGACCGAAGCGGTCACACAGACACGAAAAGCGACTTGTTTTGTATGATTTAATGATTATAGAAGATAATTCCAGGTTTTCTCTCTATGTTTTCCCTACTGTATCTCAGATAAACTAAGAAAGAACTTATCTAGCGCAATATCTGCACAACAAAACAAAGTGTTACACAAAGATGGATTGTTTCAAATAACATGATAGCTACAGGTTGGAAGCACGTTAAGCCGTCACTTTTGTTAAATGGCACGTGACTCGGGTAAGGCGCGCGCGTAAGACGTCACGCCGTGTTGAAATCGAGATCTCCTTTAATGGCACGTGGGAACAGGGCTTTAGATGATTACTGTTTGGTATTTGTTGTTTGTAAGTAAAGGGTTATATGAAAATTAAGGGCGCATTAGCTTTGGCATAAGATATGAGCTGTGTTTGTATGTGTGGTGAGAGAACAGTTGCCGTAAGCACGGATAAAAAAGTGACAGACATTTTCAGTCTATACCAGTGCACTGCTGGACACAGGCCTTTCCCAAATCTAACTTGATTCTCGGCTACTCTTATCCAGCTGCTTCCAGCTGAAAATCGTCGATCCACCTAGGCTGAGGGCGTTCTATCTTACGTTTGCCGATTCCTGTCCTTTAGCGGCCATCAGAAGGCCAATTCTTGTAATTTAAAACTTTCAAAATCTAATCGCAGTCTCATCTCGGCGACAAACAAATGTCATAAACTTGTCAAAATGTAGGGAAATTAGAATCATTTTTTGAAAGATGAGATCAGACTGTGAACGTTCTTAAAATTACGAGAATTGCCCCGCAGTTCTACGACTAAAACGGCTATCCCCTTTGTTTCTTTAGCTTGATCTTCCGTGGGCTATGTCCACGAAAATGAGGCTGAAGAATGAGTTCTTAGGTATACCATCTTCTGATATGAAAAGAGTCCGGAGGCTGGATTTGTGCCCATTTCATGGCATTATATTTATCCTCTTATTGACCACTCGAAAAAATAATAGGCCTAATTTTATTCGTAGGTTAAAAAAAGAAAAATGTTAGAAAAAGAGCCTTTATTTACAATTCACATTTGCATATTTCATAACCTTCCTAAAGCTGGGCAATGCCAGTCTTCTGAACAAAGTCTCAACCAAATCTATTTTGGAGAAAAATCTATAATGATCCAGCGGCTGAAGCTATAAGCTTCAATTATTTCAAGGTCTGACCACTGAAAATATAACTGTTGACTTTTCAACAGACTGAATTTTCAGTTAAAATAACAGGTGCTACGTTAATTGTTTTAAAATCTCTGTTTAAATTTATTTAAAATCAGAATTCTCGTGTGAAAAGCTTTTAATGAACTTTATAATTTTTGTAACAGAATTCGATTTTGCGAGATTTTTTGTTTTTTTATTTATTCTTGGCCAATTAATTACCTACTGAAGCATTGTTGAAAGAAATTATTTATTTGGACAATGACACATACATAACTGAATAAAAGGTGAACCGACGCCGTGACTTCAAACCTCATCCATTGTAAGACTATTTACGTGAACCTGCACTCTCTCATTTAAGATTTTTTAAGCTCTCTTTAACAAGTTAGGTTTAAAGAATCTTTATTTTCTCATAAGAACATGATACAGTTCACTTACATGAGATTTAATTTTTAACATAAATATTCGTCGTCTAATGACGAAGCATGCAGATGTAGATTAAGTAAAACAATAACAACAACGTACGAGATCAACAGCAAAAAAGTTAAAAAAAAAAAATGCACGTTATCAAGTTTAGTAGTTAAATCCATATATACATTAACGTTTTGTTTGAAAAAAACTCTTAGTTCTCACTCATTTCATTGAAAGCGTCTAACAGGCCTCTGCGAGTTGGCTTCGGCCCCTCGTACACCTTCCAACGGGGTACCGGGGTAAGTATCAAATGATATCTCGTAATTATAAACCCCTTTCCTATGAATCCGATTATCATTTCAGTCTTTAACCTATTCAAACAAAAACTGACCCTTACAACCTAGTATCAATAAAATGAATAAAAGCAGATTGCCCTCTTAGAAGTAAGCAAACGATAAGAAAAACCGTATTAACACGGATAATGTAGGCGCCACTTAAGCCACTGCCGGCTACCGTAAGAGTAATAGAATTAGGCTCGAGGATTACTTCATTAGTAGTAACTGTTGTATTTCTTATTTCCTTCTCGTTAGATACTGTTTTCCTTTATTTCTTTTGGCCATTGCAAATGCCCATGTTCAGCTATTAATGATCGTCTCTTGTGTCTTATGTAGAGGATTGGTGATTAATGTTTGTGTATATATTTCCTAATCTAGTAGTTAGTTTTTTTTAACCTGTTATGCACGTAAAGTATTTGTTATGTATGAAATTAAATAGTTAAAGAGGATATCAAGAATCTGAAAGCAAAATAATGAATACAGTAAATTCTCTATTTTTATTCTGAAGGCCAATTCTCGTAATTTAAAACGTTCAAAATCTAGTCGCAGTCTCATCTCGGCGACAAATACATGTCAAAAATGTAAACTAAACATATTTTTGACAGGTTGATACTGAGATTTGACTGTGAACGTTCTTAAGGCGCTACCTCGAAAATCTAAAATGCTCGAAAACCTACTAAGCGACCGAAAGTGATGCAATTACTTTTGAAACGCAAAAGAAGAGGCTATAATGTGCGTGTGCTCGGAATAAAACGGCCTAAATGACAAAACGAATTTACTAATTTTATACAAAATAAATGAATTAAATTTAAAACTAATTTGAGTAAACTTTGATATTACAATTTTCTATGTTTTAAAGTAAATTCCATTGAATAACTCTTAAGCGTTACTCGAAAAAAGTAAAAAAAAATGATAAACTGATATATTTTTTTTGTATCGAGAAAAATTCACTTAATCGTGTAGATATTCCTTTTATACGATACTAGACCAAAGAGTCAAAAAACATATACCATAATGTTAAATCTCTGTTCACTGTTATCAAAGATTACCGTTACCTATACTTATAATTCTTTTATCAAGTAAGTACCAAATAAGATTTTGTAAGTAGTTATTTTCCATTTATTTTGAAAGAAAGCCTAACGTGATTTAAACACTTAAAAGAAGAAGAAAAGAGTAAAAGACAAAGACAAACCATTAACTATTCCTACGTGACAAACTAAACTTAACTAAACAACTAATACAACAGAAAATAAGGTCACGGGAAAAATCCCTAAGAGAGACACACGGATATTTTTTCACACACAAACAAACCTGTTTGACTATCTTGACTATTGTCGAAATAGATATTCCAGCAGGTTTTGACAACTTTGATTATGATACTGCTTTTTGCGAGTGTGTCCCATTATTGTTTATAAGACCAAAATCTAAAGCTACTCGTATATACTCTGCGCAGATCCACTCAAAACATTTCCACAACAGTTTCGTCCATTGTTGACAAAACATTGTTCGGTCGGTCAATTCTGTAAAAATCTCAACGTGAAAACTTAAGTGAAGTGAGCTGATTCCATTTGATACCAGGGATTGACACTTTTGACAGCTCACTGCACCTAAGTTTTCACGTAGAGATTTTTACAGAATAGGTCGGCTGTTATCAATCTGACAACCAAGTATAGAGACAGTCTTGCCTGCACTCAGTCTAAAACATTCGCGTTGCTGAATTTTGGCCCAAACAAATTTTATGTGTCCTTTGTTTTTGTATTTTTTTATAAAATAAGTTAGTTTATAGTCATTTAATTTAATATCTAGTGTAAATAGTTTAAAAACGATTTATTTTACAATGTTTATTTGTTCGTGTTATTTTTGCCATCGACACGCTAAGAAGAAGCCTTTTTTTTAAGGATTGTTAATGAAAGAAAGAAAAAACATTTATTTGCAAACATGCGTCTCATTTACGCAAAACGACTATCGCTCAGCATTATGCTGCGACCCTATGCAAGACAGAGCTCCAGCGCTGGTTTTCAGCGACAGCAGTAATCATCAAATGACCCTCCCGCTGTGGGTTGAGCGAGAGGGAGTGTCAGACATTTACTGACTAACACCCATCCATGTTCCTTCTTTGCCCTTTACGTTCCGGGGCCACGGTAACTCTTTCGAACAAACCCGCGACCCCGGCAGGCACTTGCCCTAGTGGGCGCCGTCAACTATGCTGCCATCTCTTTGAGGCGCGCGTGGAACACGAACGCGCCGTCCGGCACGGGCCTGGTCCTGATCGGACGGTGAGCCACCCATTATTCACCGTCCTCAGGCCCGTAAGGTCCCCTCAGGTCGGGAATCGTCGCATGAAGAAGAAGCCTAAAACAGTTTTGACTCAATCTGCGCAAATCCTTACGAAAGACACACGGACAATTTTATTTTCAAAGCAAAAGCGTAACACTAGGCTTTTATTAAGTTAAAAATGCTGTTTGGTAGCAAGGCGAGCTCTGATCAAATATTTAATATTCCTATTCCTTAACGAACGCTTTAGATTATTAACTCAACTTGTTTGTATTAACCGGCTACATAAATGGAGATATTTTGATCGGAGAGTTAAGAATTAAATTATGAAGAAAACAGGAGCGGATAAGAAAATATGAAATTGAATAATGAACTGATAGCATCTACATTCGATGGTAATAAGAGTTTTGAAGAGTTTGCTGATTTCTGAGAATGTTTTATACATTATAGCAACTACTTGCTTGAGAAAAAGGCGTGAGTTTATGTATGATGTGTTCTATTTTTAACCGACTTCCGAAAAGGAGGAGGTTAAATGTTCGACTTTATGTATGTATGTTCTTCACAACCAAGAATGCTTTAGTAAAAATCTTAAAAGATTATTAAAAAGTCTAAGCCCAGTTAGGATTTTCTATACTTTCAATCCTAACTCATTAGCTACGAATGTAAAAAAAAATTAAGATACTTTTCCAACGACTATACAATCGCTAAAATAATTAAGAATAAATTCATACACATTTAATTTCAGTAATATAGGTACTAATTGAAGCAACTTGCTACTTTAACAGTAAGCGAGTTAGCATTTGGCTCCATGTTATCAATTATTCACAGCTGTTTCAACTAACATCAGTGCGTGGTTTGGAACTATAATAATTCTCTGTTTGTACCACGCTACTTGTTATTCTGGGAGTGTGCATGCTTTCATATAGTTTTCGTAAAAAAATTCGACTTTTTTTTAAACACGTACATTTATATTATACATCGAGGGGCCCTTGGCGACATAATAACAGCCGCACAGGTCGATCGATCAGGTAAAGCTACGCTTGCCGCGGTTGGTCTGTGGATGGGTGACGATCTTTACATACCGGGACCCCTCCGTGCCTCGGAAAGTACGTTAAGCCGTTGGTCCCGGCTGTCATTCGTGGATCTTTGGCAGGCGTGGATCTTTTGATCTTTCGTTACGGGTAGTTAGTTAGAAGCCCGAAAGTCTGATAACCAGTCTTACCATGGGATATCGTATTACCCAGTAACTGGGTTGTGTAGGTCAGATAGGCAGTCGCTCCATGTAAAATACTGGTATTCAGCTGCATCCAGTTAGCCGACCCCAACATAGTTGGGAAAAGGCTAGGCAGATGATTATGATGAGGTAGCCACTTGGAATTTTCAAAGAATACCTACTTGTTACTATTGTATCATCATTGAAATAAAAATAATCTAAACGTAGTTTTCTTTAAATAATTTTGGTGGTAAAAACCCTTAGTGCGCTATTGCTTGGTTTGTTTACGAAGTATTTAATGCATTTACTACTAAATGGAGACCTTTATACATGGTTAACAAGGTACCTACGTCATTCCAAATTAGTTATCAAGAATTAATAAAATTGTGGAAATTGCAAGCGCTGTGTCTGCACTATCTTTAAGTTCGAGTAACTTTTCTTACACCAAAACTTCCTTTATTCGTATATGGCTATTGCAGGTAGCTCAAACTTTTACCATTTTATGACGTCATAAGTGAAAAGTTTCACCCTGCATGCAGCTGTTGCACAAACAAGTCCAACACGTCTCGACATGTTCAAACATTAGCCATGTTTCAAAACATTAGCCACGCGGCCATGTAGCTCTACGTAACCATGTTTAGAATTTATTAAACGGACATGTTTCAGGTGTTTTCCCCTGATGTTAACGTGGCGTTTTATCAATATTTAAGGTGAATTGTAGGTGCCGTGCTGGTGTGCCCAAGTAGCGCTGGAAAGTTTTAATTAATATCACGCTTTGTTTCCCCTAAGTGTTAGGCAGAGGTGTATTATACTCATAATAAGTACATCCGCATTTCACCAGTTTTGTGTAATGAATTGTTTCATTTTTAATTCTTTTACCTATTGTGGTATCGTAATTTTATTTTAGGTGCATCGTCTTCACATATTATTTATTATATAATTATTGTATGCAAAATATTGTAAAACATTTTAAAAGAGTAACGGTGGAGTTTCTTTCCTATTCTTCTCCATACGAAAACTACCTTTCGGAAGGGCCGACTAGAATCAATTCTGTTTCATTGTAATTTTTGACGTTCAAAAGTGCCTTTTATGTGCCTATTTGAAATAAATGCTTTGACTTTGTTTGTGATGAAACTTTGGTAAGTTCTTGCGCCGGAGAAGGTTCCTAACAAAAGAAAAATTCATTAGCTAGTAATGTATAATATCAATTAAGAACACTTTTATTCAATGTGTACTTGATTGAAATTGTGTTACCTAAAATAACGTGAACTTAATGCCAAAAAATCCAATTTATTTGTGGTTGCCGCATCATGTCTTCTTCCTGTATACATCTCTATTACCTGTCATCTCACCATCTAGTCACCCCCTTTTTAGCCCTATTATGACCTTTCACACAATTTATTCATCGTTTCTTCAATCGTCCTCTACTCTTTACACCATCCACATTCATATTCCAATTATTCTCTCATCATATTCCTTATTTCTCCTCTTTCTGTAAACTAAGGCCTGTCGTCTACGTTGTCACTCTAAAGTAACCAGTTACAAACTTAAGTCACCAATGAGTAGCCAGAATGTCACAGCACTAGTATTTCAATGGCGCGCCGTACCCATCGCAGCCAACACAAATTTGTTAATGACGCGTTAGTAAATCGCATCCTTGGAGCAAGATTTTAATTGGAAAATTTTAACTTATTCCCTTAAAACTTATTGACTTATTTATGGTGGACACTTTATTATATTAATATTTTTAAGCTTCTAATGATCCCGACTTTTTAATTACAGAGTCTATTTTTAACTTTCTGCCCTTTCTCACAATTGGTCGCAGTAACTGAGATCCCTATTTCCGACCAAACGGGTTAGGTTAGCTTGGAACTGTGACCAAGCACGCGCCTGCCCAATTGGTTGCAGTAACTAGGCTAGGGCACCCCGACCAAATGTATTAAGTTAGAACTGTGACCAACCGCACGCGTGTCGAGCGAGCAAAGCGAGCGGTTCCGCGGCAGCGGCCGGCGAGCGTTACATCCAAGTTGTTAGCAGGTAAGTACTTGGCTATTTAGTATTTTTGGTCCCTAAAATAGGAATTATTAGAATTTCGCAATCATTGTACTTATTAGTGTTAAATAATGTTTTAAGGACCGCGAAATAGAAATTCTCAACTTTTTTTTTGTAGCTTACTTCGATTACATGTCGATTTTAATTACTAAATCGGAAATCCCCGATTTGTCGATACGATAAAACGCGATGGACTCAAATGTCGCACAAATATAGCGTTGCGTCAAGTAATTAACTTTGCCATTGTATAATATGCGCTCAATATTGGCCCTAGCGCCTGTGGTATTGCTGTCGTAGTGATTAATCAGCGAACGCGTTAATTGGACTATAAATCTGAAGAGCGACCAAGTAACCGCTAATTTTGTATTAAAAGCCCTTCTTAGTTAATATTTGGTCAAATGTATGCTTTGATCAAGTGTCATTCTTGCACATTGTTCTAGAATATGTGCCATAGTCCTTTGAGATTAAAATGCCTATTCAAAAAATCCATAAAAAATCCATAAAAATATACATAATATTTTATATGGATTGTTTTATATGAAGAGAAATATGTATTGGGCTAGAGAAGTTATAATATTTAATAACTTAAAACGCGGTGGATGAGGACATTATCTACCATGAACACATAAAATAGCTTGCAATAAACTGCAATGTGCCATATTAACCGGAATCACCGGCACGTCGCAACTAGGGCGGTAGCGGGCGCGATTTGTGGTCTACAGCTACGGCAAATATTCCTAGAAGAACGTCATATACAGGTAGAATGACATCTGTCATTCTACCTGTATATGACGTATGTATTTGACATTAAGGTGTCAAAAAACGCTCTGTGTTTGGACATTACGGTCGCATGTGGCGGTCACCGCTCTTCTAGGAAATCGTTGATGTAGTACTCGTACATCCCGATTTGTTGTAGTGTGCAGCACTGGGTAGGTGTGTTTCCACAGGGTAAAACAATAGACGGTCGCTCGCGAACCGACTCGTTCAGTACACATAGTCAATTCACTATGGACACAAACGGCGGTTTTATGCGATGTCCTAAACACGCGCAGAAGCTACGAGGTCTAAGGTCTGGTCCAGAGTGAACATGTGGTCACCAAAAGCTGGTTATGGGCATGGCTGCGGGCTCGAGAAGCACCCCAAAATTAATAATGCGTCTTAATGACAATCTCGATTCCGATCTTTGATTGCTGCATATCTTTCGAAAGATCTCCTATCCGCGTGCCAATAACTTCACTAAGCATGTCGGAATGTCGAAGTTAATAAAGGAAATTATAGGGTTTTAATATGGGGCGAAATGTCTTTTGCGAACAGAGGGCAATACTTAATCCATAATCCGCCGTCTTAGCGATTAAAAATGGCAAATTCAATCCACGGATAACATTAGCAAATTTCACCCAAAAAAATGGATAAAAATGTCAATCTTCGATGTAAAAAAATAGGTCAATCCCTAAGCACTACCTCTACACGAGCGAAGGAAAATTGAAGATCTTGCTATCTTATTTAGCGTTATGAACGGATCTACTGACGTCCCTGAGTTGGTGGGCAAGATCAGGCATGCATTTCATCGGAGACCACGTCTTTTCCATGTGCCTCAAGTCAGAACTATCTACAGATGGAACTCGTACGTGTTAAGAGCTTGTGGTACTTTTAATATAGTGTTTAATATGGTATGGTAAAGCACTTGGCCATAGTGTAGCTTTCTATTAAAGAAAGAAAAAGTAGTTTTTACGACTCATACAGCAAGATCAAAACTGAAAAAAAAGTTATATAAAAAAAAATCTCTTCTTTATTTTCTATCAGTGAAAGAATGATTGAAATCGGATGAGTAGTTTCGGAGATTACCTCCTACATCCAGTCTTACAGACATACAAACTTTTCCTCTTTATATTTAGTGTTGATAGATGCATACGGTGGATTATTAATGAATAATGTATGATATAAACGCCACGCGCTTGAGTTTATTACTCTGGACGAGCTCTAACGTCTTCACAAGTTTTATACCCGACCACATAAAATTGAGAAATCTGTTGTTCACGACCGACACCTCATGATTGAAAACTGTTTGAGATCAAAATAAGTAATGGATCCTGTTGTTTTATTCTTTTCAAGCATAATTATCATAAAGATTTCTTATTTTTTTAACAAGAATTCTTTACGATTATTATAATTATTGTAACGTGAATCCTCACATTACAATAAATATAATCATAAAGATTGTGACATCTAATTTAAATCCAGCTGTTTGTACATATGTACCTACATAAATTTCTAGGCATAGTGATTTTCTGATAAATCGGTATGTACTTATGGATGAAAAACTTGGCAATCGCTATAGAATCTGCAAAGAATGTATTCAAAGTGCCTTTTATAGGTAACGAAACGCTGAACAATGTTATATCATATCAATAAAATCTTCCAATAAAACCGTAAAACAATATAGCACATGAGTCATAAAACAACTGACTATTATATAAAACCATAATACGCAGCACCATAACATGTGCAATTTTTATCACATATCTGTCGGGACGGGACACGTGCGAGGTGGCTTTTAAAGCAACCTCAGCCATAAAGTGGCATATACGTGGTCTTTATATGACTCACAAAAATCTGTGCTACTTTGAAATGTTACTTGAAGTCCTGCTCTTTTGTTTCGAAGGTTATAAAGTTTTATTTGGGCATAAGAATGTGTGAATACTGCTTTAAAAGTAGGATATGTTTCAATTTGGATTTTTTTTCATATTTTGCTCTGTCTGATGCAGTTCTCTTCTCCACATTCGCTTCTCCGATGGGTTCGCTGCCAGAACGAATCACCTTTTAGAAATTCATCGATAGAAATTTTCACCGGCGAATACACTACTCTAAGCCTATCCCCATGTTTACACCAAGGTAAAAAAGATTTATTTTACGTGTAGTACTATTTTCTTTTATCGTTTATACCTGAAACAAGTGCGCTCAACTGTTTTAGAAAGCACGTTAGCCTGCAATCCTGTTTAGAATAACATATCGGAGTTAAACCCAATGTTCTTTGAAATGTAGATCAATTCTCAGAATTTCCCTTACAATATCAGTTTCCTTCAGTAATTCGGTTATGGAGAATCCGGTTGTAGCAGCCCTATGTTTAATACTGAAATTCAGCTGTATTTTGTCGAAGTGTAAGTAGGTATACCCTATCATCATCTGCCTAGCGTTTTCCCAACTATGTTGGGGTCGGTTTCCAGTCTAACCGGATGCAGCTGAACACCAGTATTTTACATGAAGCGACTGCCTATCTGACCACCATAACCCAGTTACTGGGTAATACACGATACCCCTTGGTAAGACTGGTTGTCAGACTTCCCGTAACGACTGTAAAAGATCCACGAATGACAGCCGGGACCAACGGTTTAACGTGGTTTCCGAGGCGCGGAGGGGTCTCGGTATGTAAAGATAGTCACCCATCTACAGACCAGTTAGGTAACTAATGTATAAAGAAGGCTCATTTACACAGAGCAATTTAATTGCCTAGTTGACGCAATAATAAAAGTTGTAACGCCTAAAAAGTGTTTATCACGTTGACAGCCAGTCAACGTGTTACGCAACTTTAAAAATTTGCTTTCCATTATTGCATTCATAGCGCAATTAAAATGGCTTCATACAAATGTGCTTTAATAAGTACTAAAGAAATGATAGAAAAATAAAAAAAATGCATGAATAGAGCAACGAAAACTCAGTACCTAGTTCAGACTTCTTTATTTAACATACAGTATTCAAAACCGCTATAGTTACTCAAACTACGGTTAAAGCACATAGCTGTAATGCCTGAAGTTTAATCTTCCTCACATTAAAGTTATTAAGACGTTACACGAACTTCTTGCTTAAGTTGACGTCGGCGACGACACACAGAAAGACTTTGAAACAACGTGAGACTTTGCCCGTATTCACTAACCCTAGACGACACCTAAGTAAAAGCGCGTGGTTGGATTTTCGACTTTCGGATTAGCGCCAAAAGTTGAAAATCCAATACCGCGCCTTTATTTAAGTGTAAATGAAACCGGCATTAGCCAAGCCAAGTTAATTCTGAGACCAAAATGTTAATTCTAGCGGTGTTTTAATATATTAAGGTGTTACAACCTTATCATGTTACCTTGTAGCTTCTAGGTAACGACAAATGGACTTCTACTAACTGATTGCGTGCTTGACGTAAAATGAATTTATAAAGGCTGAAACAAAGTATCGGAGGCGACCTAAGTGCAGCTGTAAGTTGCGGCCATAATACACTTTATACTTTTCAATAAAAATATGTCAGTCTAACCGTCGCCATATACAGTGGGTGACTTGTAATTTGACGTATTCATTCCAGGGGCTCCAGTCTCGACGTTCATAGCGATCGCTTTACGACCAAATTCGGTCGCAAAGTCCTATCGATCCAGAAGTAGCGATATTTGGTAGTCTCGACTCTCAAAGTCATCGATTGTCATCGGTATTTTACCGACCTTTGTCGCAAACTTTACGATTTTCTTAATGTTTATGAATATAATTATTTTGCCAGCATTTTTGACAGCCCGCAAATTGAATCGTTATCATCGTAAACTTATAATTTTGGGGGTGTTTGCATGTAATTATAAGCAAAAATAATGCAGTGGGCGTACTGGAAGGTGTGTCTGTGCCGATGATGTAGAGACTTGCGTTTGTCGTAAGTATCGTTACGGCAAGCGATTTTTTTCGGTATTATTTAGCGATCGGTAGTTTGCGACAGCGTCGCTGTCGATGTCGAGACAGCAGGCCCAGGAAGTGACCCATTTGTAATCATTAAACAGATAAAGCCTAGGTGAAAATTCATGGGATTTGAGATATGACAAACTATTAGAGCATAATATTGTACGTGCGCTGTATGTTTAAAATGCGACAAGTGAATTGAACAGCGAGGAGACCGTGTGTCATGTTAAAAACTCAAAAGCCGCTCCGCGTCTTGTGTCTTGGTCATGATGACCTGGGTGAGTAAGGTGTAAAGGATTGCTAGGTGGTCAGAAAGTAGTAGAATGACATAAGCCAGTTAATTAATTCGAAGTCCACGAAAGAAAAACAATACTTTGCAAATTCGACCTTTGCTAGCATTATCGACTGTTACATCAAAACATCATTTTAATTTTGTACTTCGTAAGATATCTGATTAAATGAAGATCTCTTCGCCGTAATTTGTACGCTTAGTGCTGTAGCAAAATTTTGAGATAACTGGTGTCAAAGTTCATGTACGAAGATGATTAAAAACAGTGAATAAACTTCTTCCTTTAACTTTTAATTGCTTGCAATTTTAGAAAATTTGGTAGGTTACCAAATTTTCATCTAAAGGTGTGTAAAGCCCTTCAATTTGACAGTTTAGAGAAAATTTATATTTAGTGACGAATTCTGGGAAATTTACAAACAAAAATACCTACATATCTAAAAATTGGGTTTTCTCGAATTCCATGAATTTTTGGCCTAAGTTTTAAGAAGTTCTTAATTGTTACAAATGGGTTACACTATCATGTCCTGGAAAGTATACGTCAAATTACAAGGCACCCTGTTTAGTGATCTTACTGGTGATGTTCTTCAGAAAGCCGGGTGCGGAGTACTCGTAACCGGCGTGCTTATATGACCAGAGGGGCAATTCTCGTAATTTTAATTAATAAAAGCGTTCACAGTCTGATCTCAGTCTCAATCTGTCAAAAATATGTCTAATTCCCCTACATTTTGACAAGTTTTTGACATTTGTTTGTCGCCCAGATGAGATTGCGACTAGATTTTGAACGTTTTAAATTACGAGAATTGGTCTTCAGATGTATGAACGTAAAGAAAAGCAAAAAGAGTACCTATGTAAGGATCACAGCAGGTCATAGGTGTTTATGTATACAGTACCTACGAGGGTCATTCAATAAATACTTAGCCTACAAAAAGTAAACGAAAATTTGGAAAAGTGGCAATTTATTTTTCAACATAGTCTCCTTTTAGTTCGATACACTTAGCCCAGCGATGCTCCAACTTTTTTAACCCGTCCGAAAAATAGTTTTTGTCAAACTCTGCAAAATAGGCCTCCGTGGCGGCGATGACCTCCTCATTTGATCCATATCTATTCCCGGCGAGTGATTTTTTCAGATTAGGAAACAGAAAGAAGTCACAAGGGGCCAAATCTGGAGAATACGGTGGATCGACCAATTTGGCCATGGCAACGGCAGACGTGTGAACCGGTGCGTTGTCGTGGTGAAACAGCACTTTTTTCTTCGCCAGATGGGGTCGTTTTTTCTTTAATTCGGCGTCGAATCGGCCCAATAAATCGGCATAGTAAAGCCCTGTAATTGTTTTACCCTTCTCGAGGTAATCGATGCAGATCACACCTTGTGAATCCCAGAAAACGGTAGCCATAACTTTTCCGGCCGATTTTACAGTTTTCGCCTTCTTTGGAGCACGTTCCCCGGTCTGGATCCATTGTTTTGATTGCTCCTTGGTCTCTGGTGTGTACCAGTGGATCCAGGTTTCATCGACTGTCACAAAACGACGCAAAAACTCCGCTGGATTCCGCTTAAACAGCGCCAAACACGTCTCCGATGTAGTCTCACGGTTGCGCTTGTTTTCTGGTGTGAGTAACCGCGGCACCCATCGCGCCGACAGCTTTCTCATGCCGAGTTCCTCGTGAAGAATATGATGCACTGTTCCTCGTGAAGAATATGATGCACTGTTCCTTCTGAAATGCCTACAGTCTCAGCTAGCTCGCGAACCTTCAATCGGCGATCTGCCAATACGAGATCATGGATTTTTTTAATGTTTTAGGTGTAGGTATTAGCTGTTTTCGGTGCACCTGGACGTGGTTCATCAAAAACCGACGTACGGCCACGTGCAAACTCGTTGAACCAATTCTTGACGGTGGCCATCGATGGAGAAGAGTCACCGTACACAGCATCCAAGCGCTCTTTTATTTCGATGCGCGTTTTTCCTTCCAAAAATAGGAATCGAATCACCGAACGATATTGCTCTTTTTCCATTTTTGTAAAACCGATCGACACGTTCGCTTCCATAAGTTGTCAAATTAAAACAAATGAAGTAATTGGAATGAAAATTTCAAAAAAGAATTAAAAAAGAATGTGCTACACTGTGGTAAAACTCTTTTGAAACTACAGCGCCCTCTGGCGATGAGGCTAGGTACTTATTGAATGCACCTCGTACGTGTATGTTTGTCGGACCAAGTTTTGATAGATACCTACGTATTGTAATGTTACAGTATCTATCACCTTCATCAGTCGCGGTTACGAGCACGCACGGACGCACCGGATCTTCACAGCACTGCTTAGCGCCAAGACTCGAAAACTTTTTTTTTCGGTTGAATTCTCAATGCTCGGTTCAAGACCGAGAGTTGTAAATCCAGTGCGCGATATAATCCGCCGCGATATTTTTACCTCCGTGCGAGCGTGGTCTTAGGTAGTGAAAATACGTGTCACGTTATAACTAGGTTAGTACCTTTTGTAGCGACGAGAATGGAGACACCGTATTGTATCCTACCCCTTGTCCGATATTGGTTTAGCAGAACATTACTATACGATGCGCTGATTCGTGGAATTTGAATATAGGCATTGAGCAAAATATGGACTGGCCTTGGTTGACCTGTTCCGCTTGCATAGAATCGATCAAACTCGCGAGCACATCCAAATTGATATTTATAAAAATTTGTATAAAACAAAATTGTTGTTTGTGTGCGTGACCGCGTTTTTCTTTAAAACTACGAAACGGATTTTGATGCAATTTTCATCAACACTTAAAGATTTTTTCCGAAAGATTTTTGTGTATAATACATTAGTATTAAACTTACTTATAACGAAAAAACAGATGTTTTGACAAGTTGTAAAACCCGTGCGAAGCCGGGGCGGGTTGCTAGTCTATACCTAATAGTACAAGATGCCTTTAGGTAGTTGCACTCGAATATGATAAAGATATTCATAGAGACAACAAAAAGGTGAAGACAAGAAACCACCTACCCCCCTTTTTTCTCTTAAAAAAGAGAAAAAAGGTAAAGGTAGAGGTTGCAATTCGAAATTGGAATACAAAACAATTTTCATGTCAAACGACGATGACAGTTTGAAATTGTCGGTCGACCACGCTCGAAATAGCCCGATCAAACGGCGAATGATCGAGAGCGACCGAATGTAATTTTATCGTCATTCGTTCTTTAACACAGGTGCTATCAACATTAGGAATGATGTATTGGAAGTGTTTGGGGCGTTTCCGTGGTCTCTGTAGAAATGTATGGTTCAATTTCGATAATCTTTATGAGAGAAGACCGCCTATTTTGTCACCCTTTGTAAAATGTCTACATTTATATCTGTAATTTATGGGGTTTATTACAATGGTTAAAGTTAAGTGACGTTCAAACGTCAAAAAATTATGGTTAAGCAATGGCTAATGACATAAGGCAACTTTTATGAATTTAAAGGGGTGAAGGCGGGGGGTTTACATAATAAAGGGTATTATATTCTATTCTATATAATTTATCATTCTGTTGATATGACGTAACACATCGCATTTTATAGAGAATTCAGGAAGAGTGTCGATCGACACCTGCAAGGAATAACATCGTGATGATGTTCTATATTTCTCGTGTCGGCGTTCATGCCGGATACATGTAAGCATAATAATAATGGAATTGTAAAAATAATACTAGCCCCAGGCAACAAAATGGTAGCGGGACTCACAGGTCAGGATCCGCCAGACACTAAATACACGTTTTGCCTACTCGTGGAGATTATAATTTATGAGGGTGCATTCGGTAAGTAGGCTACGTCTCAAATAGCTAGCAAATATTTGGTTGTTTTCATTTATTTATCAATATTACTAAATGAAGTTACGAAATATCGTTCTGTGGTAACACTGAATAAGATGTTGTACCAGTTTTTTAAATTTTATGTTCAGTGATACGATACTTATTAATTACTTCAATTATAAATAGTTTATTGCATTTCGAGGAGTGAGGGTGATTCTATAGAGCGCCTTGTCATGCAGGGTAAAGTGGAAGGCACTAGACCATGCGGACTCTCACCCATGAGATTGACTGGCCAAATTCAATCCGCAGTGGGCGATCCCTTGTATGAAGGGCACCAAAAATTCCAAAAACCCGTGGAGGCGAGAAATCGTGAGGCGAATCAAACTAAATGAAGACCACGACTGCTCTGACAAGAGTGCTACAAATGAGATTTTATTAAAATTATACAAACTACTACAAATTTTTAACAGCACCCTGTTGTGTCGATATTTCCTATTTGAATCGTTTGTTTAAAGGTTTCTAGAAACCCGTATGTTCAGCAAAGGGCTTACGACTTTTATAAACACAGTAATTACTCACGAAGAGTGAAATTCCATTAAGAATTGTTTACTGTGAAGTACAAATGAGGCCGTGTCTGATTGACGTAATTGATTCTGTATAAATCGAATACTGAATTATTTTTGAAAGGCTTTTTTTTACGTAATAGTCATAGTCATTTATTCATAAACAAGTAATTGTATCTGAATTTAAACACAAAAATAACACAAGTACAGTAAGACAATTAGGCACAATTAGATACACAAAAATAAATTACATTTGATTTTCCTAGATTCAAACAACAAATAAACATCAGCAATTTAAAAATAATCAGTTCACAATTCATTCATATGTCGACATGTAAATAAAGCAATATAAATGAAGCAATAATACAATCCAAAATAATAACAATAGAATTTTTATAATACGTTTGAAGTAAGGAATGAGGTTTTGCCTGTACACGTGCTATTTCTTTGAGGTAAATCATTTGGAATGTTGCTGTTGTTTGCGTTTGTAAGCACCATAATGTTACTTAAAGAAAAGAACATAAAAGTGTTAGAAACCTTTTTGTAGCCACGCACAAGCCGGAAAGTATCGTAAATATAGTAAGTGCGTAAATATATTGTGAACCACGTAGATAACGTGTTGTTATAAGTTCACGAAATCTTCTAGGTTTCCATTTCTGAGCCTGACAAAATAATAATAATAATGAAATGAGTTGAATTCCGCTATAAAAAATGTGAATTGCTAAGGTCCTATTTCATATACTTAACAGTTAATGCAACGTAATTTTCAAACAAAAAATAACAAAATTGACACATTTTCTTTAAAAAAATGTGTGAATGGTAAAATTTTCGGATTGTGGCCTGTGTTAGTTACCTAGCCTGAGCTGCCTATTGGTTTTATTAAATAGGCCCCTTGTCTATCTTTTACCAGCCATTACGAAACCATTGTGATGACTGAACAGGCACGTATTACTTTCTTAAAATGCCATTCAAGCATTAACAAACATTACGTGTAAGTAATAAGTAAATTAATAATATTATTTATCATTACCCCAAACCCCATTGTGTAGGCAGGTCTACACAATGAGGTAGTGAGGGATGTAATGAACACCAAACCTGATTGAGGGACAGGTGAACCTTCATCTGCTACATTAACATTCAAGATTATGACAGACAGGTGTCTGTCATAATCTTGAATGTTAATGTAGCAGATACCTGAGCAGGTGTATCAGTCTAACCCTTAAGACAAGATGACAAATCCTAGTACTTGATTGTCAGAATTCGTGTTTACTCGATTGAATTCGGTAATTTTGTATCTAGTCATGTCGAAGAAATGTGAATGATTTAAACGGGTCATTCATTCATTTCAGCAAGTAATCATCCACTACTGGGTAATCCCCTTTTTTTTGCTATACTTCCCGGTTCCGTGCGTCCCTCGTTCAGGTGTTTCCCGCGGGTAATAGATAATAAATGATCGGTTGATAGCATATAAAAAACACATTTTCTTGCACTTTTAAAAAATGTTGTTTACCTGTAAATTATTACGCATACTTACTAATTTATGTGAAAGGATTTTGAAGACCAAATTTGGTCAGTTTTCTGCTTTTTTGTACCTACCTAATACCAGGGACCAAGGCAATGACTGTAAAGTGCATTCAAAGGACCGCTTCAGATCTGCATACATAATGTAAGCAAGACTACTATGTGTCAGCATAAATTTAACTTCAAGCGATCGTTACTAAACAACATCTTTACCAAGAACCTCTTCTTTCATGTGATAGAAAGAAACGTAAGATATTTTTTTAACCGACTTCTAAAAAAGAAGGAGGTTCTCAATTCGGATGTTTTTTTTTAATGTTTGTTCGCGCATAACTCCTTCGCTTGCGAACCGATTTGAAAAATTCTTTTTTTGTTGGAGGGGGTGGGCTTCTCAAATGGTCCCATGAAAATTTTATCGAAATCGGAAAAGCGGTTTTTGAAAAATCAACAAAAATCTAAAAATTTAAAAGCAATATTTTGTAAAAGGTGATGAGCAGTTGACATTAGGCTATTGTAACTTAGATAAATTACAAACTCTCCCACTAAAAAATAAAAACTTTTTTACAAAAAAAATAACCGACTTCCAAAAAATGCGCTGGAACCCAGGCCTCTTCTCTGCGAGAGTGAGAGGGCTGAACTCCACCGCGAATCAAGTGCAGTTTATTTTGAAAGGAGGAGATAAAGAGGTGGACTAAAAACGGCTTTTTTTGTCACCAACTTTGTGCAGGTCAAACAGGGCTAAAACTTTTATGCGAGCGAAGTCTCGGACAATACGAGTAACTAGTACCTTACCATAAAGCGTTATAGCAACGTACCTATGTAGTGACTACGTAGGTATATTTATAGGTGTTAGAAGAGGGTATTGTGACCATATATTTATATGAACTGAGAGATCGATCGATGGCCCCGAGATGGAATTATATCGTGAATAAATTAGCCCTTTATTTAAATGATGATCGGACAATGGACAGGCTTGAGTTTGTTAGTTTTTGGTTTTGATTAATTGAGATGGTTTGTAGCTGGACGGCGAAATAATCGAGTCGTAACGGCGCCGGCGCGGCGGTGACCACGAAATGCTGAGTTTGAAGGTATTCAAATTACAAATTGAACTATGTTTCTAAATTCAACTCCAGCTCAAGTGCTGAGACATCCTTATTGCTATGGACACCTCCGCAATATATCCGATTTCATGATTCATGTATTAATATCTGTCGTCAAGATGACTGCTAATATGTGTGATCATTTGGGGAAGGCATTTACATGTAGCGCCACAAATATGTGACATCGAAGGAACATCAAAACTATCTGACAAGTCATGCGATGCCAAAATATAGCATGCTGCATCGGCTTCAAAAATATGTGTCACCTCTTAGAAAGCAGTAATATCGAGCATGTCTTGCATTATTAATATCTACCTACTCAGTTTAATTGAGAAGAATGTGATACCTTCATTTGTTCATTGAGATAAAAAAAAATTCTAACATCACTTTATCAACATGGAATCCTGACAGAATAATCTTTCAAGTTTTCTTCTAAATCGCAATCATAATATTGCAAAAACTGTTCATTGTACTGAATAAAATTCTTAAGTGGCTGATGTAGAACATAACCCCCTTAGTAATAAACGTATTATATCCGATGAATAGTTACACACCGATTTCTCTCTTTCAGTCGTCAGTAATGTGACTTTCGAAAGAAGAAGACTAAGTGTGAAATTACAGTGGCAGCGGGGCGGGCAGCGGAATCCGCTGGCGGGTAACGCAAACACATAGTTTTTGACCAAGGTGCACCAAGTGCGGGCGGGGCGGGTGAGCGGGAATCGCAGCGGGACAAGCGGATGTCGCGAGCGGGGCGGGTGGACGCAAGTCAGTTTGCGTTTCCCGCTCGATTTATTCGGACATGCCGCAGACGACTGAAGATTTAATAAGTGCCGTATTGGCTCGGCCACCTTTGTGGAATTCTAGTGATTCAAATCATTCGAATAGACAAGTAGGTAATTAAAAAATTATGTTAAGAATTTATCTTCATGATTTCGCAGCCTTTCGTAAAAAGTAGTCATGTCTATAGCGATCACTATTGATATCGTGGCGATCGCTTTTAGAAAAAAAGGGTTTATATAAGCACTAGCTTCCAAATAATCTGACATTATTATTTCCACTATCGCACGAGGTAGGTACGTCTGGACCGCTCAATCGCCATTCGCCCCGCTGCTACTGTGTTCATCCATGGAAATGTGCGTTTTCCGCTTGACCCGCCACCCGCTCCCGCTGCCCGCCCCGCGCCACTGTAATCGCACCCAAAGCGTTGTGTACAGTCGCTATACGACGTTTACTAGTAAGGGGGTAAAAGTAGAGAAAGTAGACGGGGTGACAATACAACATGTCCAGGAATTCTTTTACTTGGGCCAAGTAGTCTCTTTTCAGACGAAGGAAGATAAATAAATCACAAGATGAACGGAACACGCCTGTAAGAGCTACTGGTCAGACCTAACCAGCTCGTTCCACCATCTCCTACGTGGTCTGCCGCGCGACCCCGCCTCAATGTCTCAGGGCACCAGTTCTGTGTTATTTGGATACACCGTTGTACTAGTTAGAAATACTTTATGTACTTATAATGTAGGTATACGGTAGTTACGTTAAGCTTATCTGGTAGATAGTGTCTATCCGGAAACCATGAAACAGATACTTACTACCATAATCGTCTTACATCTTTCGGTGAAAGAAAAATGGACATATATTTGAGTAAATAAGATGTATCGCGTTGTCGAAGAATTATTTATGAATGTTCGCAACTTGTTTTCACATTTATATCTTACAAAGTGAGAGATCAATGTTATTCTTGAATGTACAAGTGATTTTCTGGGAACTTTCGAAGTTGCAATATATTATGTTACATTACTTAATAAGATGAGTGGGGTCTGCCACGTACACGAGTAACGTAAATAAGAATGATGTTAAAATTGAAAATACTGGTATCGGTATTTTCAATTTTAAAATCGTTCCAATTAACGTTACGTTTATTTATTTATAATTGTACAGACGCCAGCACATCAAGCTACCCGAAACTGTCAAATTTTCCTAATCAACTTTGAACCTTATACTTAAGTTGAAAATCTATTAAAAAATTGACAGATAGTAGTGGCTTGACACATACACCAGATAATACATAACAAAAAAAAAAATACGATTATCACTACAAAACATACAATGAGCGACCTTATCGCTTTCTGCGATCTCACCTTCATGTACCTATTCGTGCTAAAAACTCTGGTTTATATTTTGACGAAGACATAATACTTATGCTAAATATAATTATTCCTATAAAGTTGATACGACGAGAGAATAACTATGTACCTACGTTCTAACAATTGTTTTCGCTCCTATCTTTTATCAGCATAATGGTGGACATTATATAAGTAGGTATAACACAGAAAAACATTTGTTCCATTCTTCTTTGTTTCACAAACTTTCAAACAAAAGCGTTATCGAGCAACTCAACAAGTTTGTTGTCTTGACAGCAGTGTCGTTTAGTAGGTTTATATTTTATTATACGACAAGCCTTGTCCCAATGGGATTTCCCATCCGTAAAAATGACGAACTTCCATACAAACTTTCGTTCCCTTTTGGGAATGAATTGTTGAAAATCTTTCCTTAGTGCTGACTTTCGTTATACAACGTGTCGCTACAATGGCGACATAAACACATGGGTAGGGCTAGTGGTCAGTAATCATAATAGTAGATTGTATCATAAGGGAGCAAAATAATATTTTTACGGCGAGGGCGCTTTTTTGTATCCAGAGCAAAGTTAGCGACTCCTTAGTATGATGTTCGAAATTCCAAAAGTGCGCGGCAAAGATAATTGCGGCGCACTTACGCACTTATAAAGAGGATTAAAAGCTCATTACTGCCCGCTAAAAAATCTTATAGAATACACCACCTTTGGGTGCACTTAAAGGCGAACCAAGTCATCCTTTTCGAATAGATGGGATGAAAAAATTATAACACCATAAAATAATTCGTGAAAAATCTACCGCTCTTTCCGTCAATTCGCCTCCCCTTTGGACGTTATTCGTTTTAATTTCATTGATGCGATGTTATGATTGCGTTGATATTCTTTAAGTACTTTGGTTAAATAACTAGTAATAGACGTAGATATCTTAAGTACTATGCACATACAAATAAAATTATACGAACGAATTTTACCAATGGCATTATGATTGATTGTCTGGTTATCGCAATATTGATTCCCGCGCGAACCTGAGAAACATTTTAATCGGCCTACCAAACTTCTTTCTTAACACCGATCTAAAGGGTAAAACAGCGGGGTGCTTGGGCAGAGAACCTCCACGTGTGCCCGGGGACTGGAGTTCCCTTCTGGATACGTCCGGGGGGAAGATCAGTGTTCGGGCCGGTGCATCCTGGGGTGCGGACAGCGACTTCCCATTGGGATTATTTCCCAGTGGGATCTCGCTGTCCGCACGCTAATATTCTGCCAGGAGGATCACACCACACAGATCGCTCTGAGTAGCAGAGCGGCAAGTGTGGTGGGGTCGGAGCGGGCCCGGTGTGCACTTACACTGCCGCCGGGCAGGCAGGAGGGGTAACCCCCTCCTGCCACCGCTAATATCGTAGCCCCGGAGACAGTTAAGGTCATGTCTCTGGCTGTTGACGGGGGTCGAGGGTCTTGGCTTAACCGCCCGGACCGCGAGGAAGATTAACCTCTATAAAAAATTCCCCAAACCTTCAAGCGGCGGCGCACCGTGAGGAAGGTAGTAAGCTTGGCTAATGGGTAGCTTGATTTAGTCGCTAGTGCGAACCACGTAATTTTGAGTCAATACAACATGAAGAATACTCGTGGGAACAAATATGGAAAAAATACATAAACTAAACGCACAAAGAGAAGAGGGAAGGAGTGATGCGGAGTCGGAGTCCGACGCCGCATCGGGAGGAGCAAGCACGGAAGGCTCTGGGAGCCCTAGCCGTGTTGAGGAGGTGGCCGCTGCTGCTAAGAAGATCTACAGCAAGCGGCCAAGGTCTGAGGACAGCCAGAGATTGTCCTCAGACGGAGAGCTGGCCTCGGCTCGGAAAATCCCCACCAGTAGGCGGGGAGGAGTCCGAGAGCGAGGCAAGGGGAGGGGGCTCACTGCCCGGGAGGCGGCAGAGCGAGCGGAGGAGCCCGCAAAGGAGGGGGGGACTGGTCGCGCGGTCGCTTCGGGGTCCTCAGGCGATGAGGCCGGTACGGTTGGTGGCCCCGAGGCGGACCCCAAACTTGAGTTTGCGGCGGTCGTGGAGGCCGCGATCCGGGACGTGGCCCTGAAGAAGCTTAAAGCTTCTAAGAACAGGGCCGTAGTCTCGGCAACGGCCTCCATCATGGCGGCGGCAGAGGCGGCCAACTACGCCGGTCCTTCGGCCGGCGAAGTGGCCGAATTGAAGGCAGAGGTCGCCCGCCTGACGGCCGCAATGAAGGGCCTCCAAGAGGAGAATGGGAGGCTCCGGGCAGACCTGGCCGCCCTAAAGGTCACCGGTGGCACACAGGCAACACTGCCTAGCCAGCCCGTCCCGGTGGAGAACCAGGTCTTGAACCTGGTTCGGCAGGAGCTGGCGACCTTCCAGGCGCGGTTCTCCGTCCTGGAGGGTATTGTCCTCCGCCCCCCATTGGCGGGCAGGACGGCCCCGGGGCCGACGAAGGCGGCCTCGTACGCAGCTGCTGCGGCAGCTGCCGCCCCTAAGCCCGGACCGTCCGGCCGGGCCCAGGCGCCGACCAAACCGGTGTCGGCAGGGGGAGCCAAGATGACGGCGAAACCGGCGCCGTCTGGTGGAGCCCAGGCGTCGGCAAAACCGGCGCCTGCTGGCAAAAGGAAGGCCCGACCGGCAAGGGAGGTGGAGGCCGTGGCAGCTACGCCCCGCCCCCCTCAACAATCTCCCACTTCTCCCACGACCGCCGCCGAGTGGCAGGTGGTCGGGGAGAAGAAAAAGGCGGCCAAGGCGGCGAGGAAGAAGCGGCAGAGGAGGCGTCGCAAGGAGCGAGCCGTCGCGGCTAGGCTTCGCTCCCCAAAAACCGCGGCTGTAGTGATTACGCTACAGCCGGACGCGGTTAAGAGGGGAGTGACGTACCGCGACGTGCTCACCAAAGCGCGGGAGACGGTGGACCTCCAGGAGCTGGGGATCACCGGGGGCCTCCGGCATAGGGTGACCGCTACTGGCGCCCGCATGCTGGAGATCCCTGGTGCGATGAGTGGCCCCACCGCTGACGCCCTAGCTGAGAAGCTAAGGGCGTCCCTCAACGCGGAAGAGGCTCGAGTCTCCAGGCCCGTTAAGTGCGCAGACATGCGCATTTTGGGCCTGGACGACTCCGTAACGGAGGAAGAGGTAGTGGCCGCTGTCGTCAGGACGGGCGGGTGTCTCGCCGATCAGGTGAAGGCGGGCACCATACGTCCTGATCATGAGGGCATGCGAACCGTTACGGTAAGCTGCCCCGTGACGGCGGCCAAAAAGATCGTGGAGGGCCGAAGACTCCTGGTGGGCTGGGTTTCAGCGCAGGTCAAACTGCTGGAACCCAGGCCTCTGAGGTGCTTCCGATGCCTCGTGGGGCACCACGTTGGCATCCAGTGCACCTCGGAGGACCGCAGCGCTCTGTGTTTCCGCTGCGGCCAGCCCGGACACAAGGCCGGCTCGTGCACTGCCGCGCCGCACTGCGTTGCATGTGCGGCTGCTGGCAAGCCGGCCGATCACCGGGCGGGGAGCAAGTCCTGCGCTCCGCCCGCCGGAACCAGGAGGAAAGGCAGGCCCTCCGTCACCGCCACCGCCACCGTCACCGTCGCCGCCGCTTCTGCCGCTGCCGTCACATCTGCCGCCGCCGGCGCTTCTGCTGCCGCCGCCGCTTCCGGTGCCGCTGCCGTCAGCGCCGTGGAGAGGCCCTCACAGGGGGCCCGGGAGGGGGCTGAAATGGAGGAGTGACGACTCCATTGCGCCTCCTCCAGGCGAATATCAACCACTGCGCCTGTGCTCAGGACTTGTTGCTCCAGAGCATGGCGCAGTGGTCGATTAACATCGCCGTGGTCGCTGAGCCGTACTTTGTCCCGCCCAGGGATGACTGGGTGGAGGACCTGAGCGGCTCAGTGGCCATATTATCGTCGGCTGCCGCCGGTACCCCGTCCCTTGAAGGCGTCACGAAGGGACAGGGGTGCGTAGCAGCACGGTTCGGAGAGATAGTGGTAGTGGGAGTTTACTTCTCTCCGAGCCGAACTCTCGCCGAGTTCCACAACTCTTTAACAGAGTTGACTGTCGTCGTCGGAAACCAGTCCTTCCCCGTGTTAGTGCTCGGGGACTTCAACGCCAAAAATTTGGCCTGGGGTTCCCGTTGCACGGACACGCGGGGAAGGATGGTGGAGGACTGGGCTCTGGAAACAGGCCTGGTCGTCCTAAATCGGGGTTCTGTTCCCACGTGTGTGCGGATGCGGGGCGAGTCGGTGGTGGACATTTCGTTCGCTAGCCCCGCTCTGTCACAGCGAGTAATTGACTGGCGCGTCATGGAGGAGGTGGAGACCTATTCCGATCATCGGTATATCCGGATCGACGTCTCCGCCCAGACCTCTAGCGCGCCGGTCCAACAGACCCCGAGTGGTCCGCGGTGGGCGCTGAAGCAGCTGGACCGGGAGCTCCTCCTGGAAGCCTCAATCGTGCAGGCCTGGGTGTCATCACCAGACAGGCCTGCCGACATTAACGACGAGGCGGAGTGGTTCCGGGAGGCCATGTCCGAGATTTGTGACGTGGCAATGCCCCGAGTTCGGCCAGGATGCGCCCGACGTCAGGTGTACTGGTGGTCGCAGGAGGTAGAGGTGTTACGCAAGGCGTGCGTTGATGCGCGACACCTGTACACCAGGCACCGCAGGCTCCGCATCCGCCCTCCGGATGCGGAAGCCACGGAGGCGGAGCTGTACGAGGGGTACAGAGCGGCGAAGACCGCCCTCCAAGAGGCTGTACAGCGGGCCAAAGATATGGCCCGCGAGGAGATGCTGGAGACTCTGAACAGAGATCCATGGGGGCGCCCTTACAAAATGGTGCGGAATAAACTCCGCACCTGGGCCCCCCCACTGACGCAGAGTCTCCGGCCACAGCTGGTGGAGGAGGTGGTGAGCGCTCTGTTCCCTTCACGGGGGGAGCATACTCCCCCGCCTATGGCTCCGCCAATTGCGGTGCCCGAAGCGGACCACGCGGACGACGACGACGACATCCCTGAAGTGACCGGGGTAGATCTGAGAGTGGCGGTATGTAGGCTGAAGGCCAAAAATACCGCCCCAGGGCCCGACGGCTTGCCGGGTAAAGCCTGGGCCCTGGCCTCGACGGCTCTCGGACCCCGACTGGAGGCGCTCTTAAGCGCATGTATGGAGAGGGGCCAGTTTCCACTCCGTTGGAAGACGGGGAAGCTGGTCCTCATTCGGAAGCCAGGGCGCCCTGCGGACTCT
Organism: Gortyna flavago; assembly: GCA_963669345.1. NCBI lineage: Eukaryota > Metazoa > Arthropoda > Insecta > Lepidoptera > Noctuidae > Gortyna > Gortyna flavago. Next base: position 6,776,489 of record OY770148.1, read on the forward strand.
CCGTCCGCATTCCGGCCCATCGTGCTGCTCGACGAGGTGGGCAAGCTCTTTGAAAGAGTGATTGCGGGCCGCCTCGTCGGGCACCTGGTGAGGACGGGGCCGGATCTTGCGGATAGCCAGTTTGGCTTTCGCAAGGGGCGCTCGACGGTGGACGCCATCATGCGCGTGAGAGCCCTCACGACGGGGGACGCGGTGTCCCGGGGTGGGGTGGTCGTGGCGGTGTCACTCGACATCGCCAACGCGTTTAACACCCTGCCCTGGAGCTGCATTGGGGAGGCACTCCGGTATCACCGGGTGCCGACCTACCTCCGTCGAATAGTCGGGGCGTATTTGACGGACAGAGCCGTCATCTACCCCGGTCGCGATGGGGAATGGAACCGGCGAGAGATGTCGTGCGGTGTCCCACAGGGATCGGTCTTGGGGCCGCTCCTGTGGGACATCGGTTACGACTGGGTGCTGCGGGCAGACCTCCCTGATGGCGTCAGCGTAGTTTGCTACGCTGACGACACGCTGGTCCTGGCGCAGGGGAGGTCGCATCAGGCGGCGGCCGACACAATGACACGCGGGGTTGCGATAGTCGTGGAGAGGATCCGGCAGTTGGGTCTCGAGGTGGCTCTGCACAAATCCGAGGCCATGTCTTTTCATGGGCTTCGGAACGGGCCACCATCGGGATCCCAACTGACGGTAGGAGGGGTTCGCATCGGCGTCGAGACGACGATGAAATACCTGGGTCTCGTTCTTGACAGCCGGTGGAACTTCGTCGAGCATTTCCGACGTTTGGCCCCCAAACTGGAACGGGCTGGGGCCGCTTTCAAGCGGCTCCTGCCCAACCTGAGGGGGCCAAACGCCTCCTGCCGGAGGCTTTACGCGGGGGTCGTGCGGTCCATGGCCGTATATGGCGCCCCGGTGTGGGCGCGTTCACTGCGGCTTCGAGCCGCCCACTACCTGAACGCGCCCCAAAAGGTGGTCGCCATACGGCTGATACGGGGGTACCGCACGATCTCGCGCGAGGCGGCAAGCCTCCTGGCCGGACTGCCGCCATGGGATCTGGAGGCGATAGTCCTTGCGCGCCTGTATGAGTGGCGCGCGGAGGCACTACGCCGGGGGGAAAACCCGCTTCCGCGGCAAATTGCTGCGGAGCGGACAGACCTCCGGCGTGATCTCATGGCGGCATGGAAAGCGCGACTGTCGCAACCCAGCGCAGGGCACGCCGCGATAGCGGCGGTAAGGCCCCTCTTTGAGGAGTGGCTAGAGAGGCGTCACGGCGCCCTCACCTACCGCCTGACGCAGGTCCTCACCGGACACGGATGTTTCGGGAGGTTCCTGCACATCATCAGGCGGGAGGAAACGCCCGGGTGTCACCACTGCGAGGATCGCCCAGAGGACACGGTGGAGCACACGGTGGAGGTCTGTCCCGCTTGGGCAGAGCACCGCCGTGTCCTCGTAGAGGCGATCAGCAGCGGCGGCGACCTCTCGCGCCCGGCCCTGGTCCAAGCCATGGTCCGGGGCGAGAGGGAGTGGGAGGCAGTCACCTCCTTCTGCGAAGCTGTCATGCTAGCGAAGGAGGTGGAGGGATGGGCGAGGGAGAGAGCTGAGAGAGCCGCCCGTCCCAGCCGCCGCGGTAGACGCTCCGGGCGTCGGGAGCCGCGTGACGACTCCCGGCCACCGTAGGCGCGGGCCTGCGGACGGCGAGTAATGGGTAGATCGCCGTCCGATCAGGACCAGGCCCGTGCCGGACGGCGCGTATGTGTTCCACGCGCGCCTCAAAGAGATGTCAGCATTGAACGGAGGGGCCCGTCAGGGCCGAAGCCTGCCGGGGCAGCGGGATTGTCCGAAAGGGTTACCGCTGCCCCGGAATATAAAGGGCTAAGGAAGGAACACGGATGGGTTTTAGTCAGTAAGAGTCTGACACTCCCTTCCGCTCCACCCAGAGCGGGAGGGGTCATTTGATGATTTCCCATCCTTAAAAAAAAAAAAAAAAAAAGGGTAAAACAGCTTAATCGGTTCTTTTCACTCAGAATATTAAATGAAACATTCACACATGCAAAACTTTATGTAGCCATTTGGATTAATCGTATGTGAACAGTTTTCATATTCAATGAACTGGGGTTCTTCATAAATCTTCTTTCCAAATCTTTCCATATGAATAAATTTTCAGTAGCATAAAAAATAAGTTGACTTCCTAATTTGGTTGACGCTTGGTTCTGCTTTTTACCGAATTTATTCCTCATATTATTTTTGTTCCCTTTTTAACCAAGTGCTTTTAACTAAGAGCTCTTGTCTTAGAATAGTTGATTAGGTGTAAATTGCCTCCAGTTATGTCCTTATTTCAATTCCTGTACAATCAGCGTCACCAATGGTATCCAAACTAATGTTAAAAGTGACTAATATATCAAACTCACGTATAAATAGTCACCCATTGTGTTGTATCGGGTTTCAACCGGTAATAATGTACTTTGTTCACTGTTAGCGAGTTATAACAGAGTTGTGAGGTCATTAAGTTGTTCTTTTAAATGTGTAGTGGCTTGTACATTTAAACAAGCCTGTCCACAATAAATATTATACGATTACATGTCATAAAATAATGGTGGCACTTCCCTAGGGTCGGGAACCGTGTTGTTGGTTATTCCATTAGATTTTTCTCAGTAGCAGCCTGGAGTCTGGATTTAGGCTTTGGTTTACCGAATTTTATAAGAGAAGTAAACATAAATGGTAAAATGTGGGTTTAGCTTTCAGCTCTGCGAAACTCTCTTCGGAAGAGAGGCGTGATGTTATGTATTTAGTTACTGCCGTCAACCGTCACTGGGGCATGGCAGTTTGATCATAAAATAAAAATAAACTTAATGTAATAATGTGTACTTCAGTTCAGTTCTGTGCTTTGCAGTTTGGCAGAGGTACCAAAACAGTGTATTTCAGTGAATATCCATTTTTTAATTATTTTTTTCAAATAAAAATATCATTTTAGACTCAATAAGTAGTCTACCCACGGTGCCTAAAAGAAAAGGACTATTTATTTAGTCTGAACAGTATCGTAATTCATAAGTGACGTCCAATATTACGATTCTTCTGTTTCCTATTAATAATGTCGGCTTATTATTTTTGGGAAGTTAATATTTGTCGAGTGTTTTCACTCAGAATTGTGTCTTTGACCCACATTGAGGATGATAAATATAATATTGGGATATGTTTTTAGGGTTTCGTACCTCAAAAGGGAGAAACGTAACCCTTATAAGATCACTTCGTTGTCCGCCTATCTGTCCGTCCGTCAAGACCCTTTTTATCAAGAACGCGTGCAGTTCTCAAGTTGAAATTAATATCAAATACAGAAGGCTGTAATCCCTTGAAGCAATGAAAAAATCAAACTTCTAAGTCAACGCAATCAAAAGATACGGGCGTTTATGTCCCTTTTATGCCGCATATTTTGACACTCGCAAGGGAATCAAAACTAGAATAGACTAGAATCATGAAATTTGGCAAGAAGCAATGTCATGTAGCACAAGTAAAGGAAAACATCTGAAAACCGTAAATTTATTGTTACATACCTATAAAGTTCGGAACCCTCGGTGCGCGAGTCCGACTCGCACTTGACCGGTTTTTTTTTTCATTGTGTCAATATGGCTTGTTTTAATTAGCTTTATCTTGATTAGAGGAGGCGAAGCTCGGACGAATATCTAGATTAGTTTTGGGCTGTCACATAAACAATCATTACTGTGGTTGTTTTAGCGCACATTGTTTACTCTATTCTCACGGAACCACGGGTAAATGATAAAATTTTTTGGAAGTAGGTTTGCACAAACACTTTTACACGTCAATCATATTTTTTTTTAACTAGATGAGGTCGGCGTTTCCTATCTGACTACTCTGAGAAGAAAGGCCGAAACAAACTCAAAGGTCACAGTCTCTTTTAAAGTCCAGACATAATCTTGGTCAGGTTATAGGTGTGAAGACCATGTAGATCGATGTCTGAGATGGTCTTTTGTGTACAACATGTCCTGCACAATTGACAGAATCTGTCAATTTGGCAGGACATAAATGATAAATGATGAATGATTTATTTTCTGTAAGTAGGTTTGTACAAACACTTTTACATAAACTCACTTTTTCAAAATTATAATAAATTGCAAAAACAAAAATGTATAATATACATAAAATAGTGCATGTTGTGTTAGCCTGTAAGTAATTGTTGCACTTATAAATGTATATCGTGTACTTTTAAATGAAATGTAATGTGTAAACAATTGTAGGCTAACCTAAATAAATAAATAAATAAATAATACATGTCAATCATATTTTTATAAACTAGATGAGGTCGGCGTTTCCTATCTGACTATTCTGAGAAGAAAGGCCGAATCAAACTCAGACACAGTCTATTTTAAAGTCCTGACAAAATATTGGTCAGATCATGTGAAGACCATGTAGATTGGTGTCTGAAATGGTCTTTTGAGGAAAGAACCACACAGATTGAGCGGACCTGTCCAGTCAGTGCAAGCATTTGTCAAAAATCGTGCAGCTCAACTCAGAAGCTGAGGAGCTCAACGATTTTCATGTTGCACCTCAGCTCTAAAATACGCATCTGATGCGTATTTTACAGCTGAGGTGCAACATTTATCGAAGACGCATTTATCTTCTCTTTTATTTTCAGAAGGCCAATTCCCGTAATTGAAAACGTTCAAAATCTAATCGCAATCTCATCTCAGCGACAATCAATGTCAAAAATGAAAGGATTTTAATTACGAGAATAGCCCCTGAGATAAAATTATTATCGATACCTTTTGAACGGTATAGAGAGGTACCTATTATTAATACTTTGCACTTAAGGCCCCTCGACGTAATAGCAATTAAACTTCTTTTGTTTCTCGTTCAGTGTCTTTCAATGTGTTATATTATCAACACCAAACACCATTGAATTAATAAATTAAATCTCGACATGGTGCAAACACAACAACTACTTGACGCATCCCTACGTCAAGTTGTCACAACATGGTGTTGATTTATGTTCATTCCAGTAACATGCCGTCCTGAAGTGGCGTGATATGGTGAATAATTACTGCTAAGATACTGTAAACTCGATCTAATTGGCACTTTCGTGGCCGTGGAGGGGACGTGAGACGTGTATTTATGCCACTTTAGGTGACCGACAAAGTTATTATCTTTACACCTTGCCCCTTGTTAGTAGCGTGAAGAGTGAAATGGAATTAAAACATCTTTTAATCAATACTCTGTCTATCAGCTTTTTTTTTTTTTTTTTAAGGATGGCAAATCATCAAATGACAGGAGTGTCAGACTCTTACTGACTAAAACCCATCAGTGTTCCTTCCTTAGACCTTTATATTCCGGGGCAGCGGTAACCCTTTCGGACAATCCCGCTGCCCCGGCAGGCTTCGGCCCTGACGGGCCCCTCCTTTCAATGCTGACATCTCTTTGAGGCGCGCGTGGAACACATACGCGCCGTCCGGCACGGGCCTGGTCCTGATCGGACGGCGAGCTACCCATTACTCGCCGTCCGCAGGCCCGCGCCTACGGTGGCCGGGAGTCGTTACGCGGCTCCCGACGCCCGGAGCGTCTACCGCGGCGGCTGGGACGGGCGGATCTCTCAGCTCTCTCCCTCGCCCATCCCGCCACCTCCTTCGCTAGCATGACTGCTTCGCAGAAGGAGGTGACTGCCTCCCACTCCCTCTCGCCCCGGACCATGGCTTGGACCAGGGCCGAGCGCGAGAGATCGCCGCCGCTGCCGATCGCCTCTACGAGGACACGGCGGTGCTCTGCCCAAGCGGGGCAGGCCTCCACCGTATGCTCCACCGTGTCCTCTGGGCGATCCTCGCAGTGGTGACACCCGGGCGTTTCCTCCCGCCTGATGATGTGCAGGAACCTCCCGAAACATCCGTGTCCGGTGAGGACCTGCGTCAGGCGGTAGGTGAGGGCGCCGTGACGCCTCTCTAGCCACTCCTCAAAGAGGGGCTTACCGCCGCTATCGCGGCGTGCCCTCTCTGTCTATCAGCTTCACGTAACCTTTTCACGCCAACGCCACATGGATTTCGATGAAATTTGGCACACATTGACCAGACCTGGGTTAGGATAAAGAATGCTTTTGATACCGGTAGTGAAATATTATTTAGTTCCCGTGGAATATTTTCCGCGACCTATAAATCACTAAATTAACAGAACGTTTTTAGGCATCACATTACAGTATGCGGCTGTAAATATAGCACATAGATTTAGTGAAAGAGACTCACAAAAAACGAAGCTGAATGAATTCGTTGATGAAAGAAGTGTCGACTAGCCTTTGAATTATCAGGCTTTTGGGCTGGCTACTCGAACTTGAGCGGAGTTCGCGCTGCAGCTTAATTTTACGCTAAAAAGAAGACGGCAAAAATCTCGAAAAAATGTAACATATGAATGTTCTTGAACTGCAAAATGATAGCCTTTGCTATTGTTAGTGTGTTTCGCAATTATCCCGCTGATTCCACTAATTATTAGTGGTAAGCCGATTGTGTGTGTTTGACACATTCTGTATGACAAATCACATAAAAAAATCAAACCCCCAAGTCCCTTTTAATCCATTCTGCAAGTCATTAAAATTAAAATAACAATAAAGGAAAATAAAAAAAACAGTAGGTAATCAGTGTCGATTGTGAGAAACTTTAAAGCGAACTCTTGTCGAGAATATTCCCAACAATTGTCGCGCGACAAAGCCGCGGCAAAGAGATTAAAAAACTTGCATCACTTTGAACCCGTTTGTCAATGTTATCTATTATTTGTTTTATTTTTCAGGAGACTAACTCGAATCGAATGTTTACACTGTCGTCAATTGAACTGTGGTTGGTAGCTTCCTGTATGGGGTTTTGTTTGACGACAAAATTATTACATCAATATTTTTATATCTATATCTATCTATCTATATCTATACATATAATAAATCTGTAGACGAGACGTTTCTGTACATTGAAAATATTTCCAAAAAAAAATAGCTGGGGTGTTAAAGGATAACCAACAGATGCTATTTCATCAATTTTTGGAATTTTTGTCTGTTTGTCTGTTTGTCTGTTTGTCGGTTTGTCGGTTTGTCGGTTTGTCTGTTTGTCTGTTTGGATGTGACAGATTATTGATTTGAACAGGGTCAACGTAAAAAGTACCAAACCAATACGGTTACTTTTTATATTCAAATATGGTGTAGAACTCGGAGCAGTGATTAGTTTTTATTTCATCGCAATCGGTTCACTCTATCAAAAGATATAATCAATTTAAAGTATTCTAGAACAACTTTTTACGTTTTTTAGTAACACGTAACGACATCTATTGGCGCGATATAGTACCTACTAACGAAAACATAATTATTGTTGTTGTGATGTGAATAATCACGTCCTATTAGTTTAAGCTTACATAAATGACGAAATAACACAGATACATAAGTCCGTGTTATAGTCTGTGTTATTTTAAAAAGTAATGATAATGATTATAATATTATAAAAATCGCTTTCGATGGTTTATTTAGTGGCGCCTGTGGCGCTAAAATAATTTTAAACAAAAAGTGAGGATAATGTAAGATAATAATAATTAATGTGGTGTTCTGAGCGATAGAGAAGTTAGATAATTATTGATATAGAAAGTTGAGTAACGTAGAGCGTTTTTTAACGAAGTTCTTATATGGAGCTTGCGGTAGGAGTTCTAAGTGAGAAATCGTCAAATAACGAAAAAGCGTTATGCCTCATTTTTCAAAGTAATAGGTAGATAGAGACACACACACACAGAGAGAGAGAGAGCTATTTTTCATGGTTTCCGAGGATCCTGACCCCGGTAAGTGAGGTCAAAAAGAAAATCAAAGATGGCGGTTGCCTAAATTTTTAACTTTTTCGTCATGGTTATAGTTTTCATGGTTTTCGAGGGTGCTGAAATCGAGAGTCAAGTCAAAATGAAAATCCAAGATGGTGGCTGCAATTTTTTTTATCATGTTTGTCGTTTTCATGGTTTTTGAGGGTGCTGAAGTCGATAGTCAGGTCAAAATGAAAACCCAAGATGGCGGCTCCATTTTTTTAAATGTTTTGTCATGGGTGTCGTTTTGATAGTTTTCGAGGGTGCTGAAGCCGATAGTCAGGTCAAAATGAAAATCCAAGATGGCGGCTGCAATTTTGTTTTGATTTTTTGTCATAGATGTCGTTTTCATAGATTTCAAAGGTGCTGAAGCCGATAGGCAGGTCAAAACGAAAATCCAAGACGGAGGTTGCAATTTTTTTTTTATGGGTTTCCTTTTATTGGTTTTTGAGAGTGCTGAAGCCAATAGTGAGGTTAAAATGAAACTGTAACGGCTTACCCACCGTCGATTGGCCCATGAACCGTTGGTGAACATTATCTTTAAACCATTAACTTTTTTCCAAAGGACTTTTCACCCACGAACGTTTTGCCAACATAACTCTACGTCAGTGAATGCTTTACCCACAGAATGTTTTGACCAATAACATTTCACCCAAAGAACAAGGCCAACAGACGCCGGGAAAGGTGAAAGTAAAATAATAATAAGACGTAGTCCTTTATTTCTGTGAAAAGGGTATAAAGCAACCTAACCAAGCCTAACCTCGGGGTGCCCTTCGCTCGCTTTGCTCGCTCACTTGAGCCGCCGATCATCCCTTCGAACCCTACCTGTCCGAGTCGGGGTGCCCCAAGTCCCGAGCTCGCTTCGCTCGCCCTTGCATCCTTAGTTCTATTTGACATGGGTCAAATGTTCTTTGGGTGAAAAGTTATTGGTCAAAACATTCTGTTGGTTAAGAATTCACTGACGTAGAGTTCTGTTGGGGAAACGTTCGTGGGTCACAAGTCCTTTGGATGAAAAGTTAATGGTGTTGACCAACGGTTCATGGACCAATCGATTGTTGGTAAACCGTTTCAGTACTGGTTAAAATGAACGTCCAAGATGGCGGCTGCAAATCGAAAAATTGGTAGTGTGTGTCGTTTTCATGGTTTTCGAGAGTGCTGAAGCCGATTGTGACGTCAAAATGAAAATCGAAGATGGCGGCTGCAATTTTCTTTTTCTTTTTTTATCATGTGTGTCGTTTTCATGGTTTTCAATATAAACTTAAAAACACACTTCAAAGTGCAATAGACCTTTGGTTTCAGAAGTCTGTAATTTCTTGCCAACGCGCAACGTCTTCCCAAACTAAGGTTATTATGCACTTTATAGGGTTTTTTATGGAAGTCGGTTGTATTTTTTTGTAATTATCTTTACAATTTTTATTCTGGTTTTCGGCAGTATTAGGTCTAAATCAAAATCATGTCTAAAGTTTTCATGGGTTTCATCTTCGTAGTTTAAATGGCGGCCGGTGTCAAATATAACCAAAGTTTAATGGGTTGCTTTTTACACGGGCAACTTTATGTAGAAGCTCTTACCATTAATGTATTCTTCCTTTTATCATCTAGATATCTCGATGCTTTATAAGGCATAATATTGGTAGGTATATATGATATCTTCAATACCAAGTTAAGAAATTCTAAATTTACAACAGAGAAGAAACCAAGACTTAGAAAAACTAACTTCAAACTTCACCTACTAATCTCAGATATACTTTAGATAAAATGGTGATATGATTTTACAAGTTGGTATTCTAAGACAGACGCAAAATAAAAAAAAATATTTTGCGTCTGTCTTAGAATACCATTAATGGACATAATTATGGCTGTTTGGTTAGATAATCAGCCTCGAGCAGGCGCTTTTATTTTAATTTATTCTCAAAAATCAAAGTGACACTTCGTCGCATTGTCATTATGAACCATGAAGACGCAGTGATTGCAGTCGAAAGGGCCGTGGTAGCGAACCCTAGGTAAGGAAAGCGTTACCAGGCAAGATCTGATGATTCTTCCTTTTCAATGAAGGAGTGGCAATTACACCTTTCCTAAGCGACACATTACCTGTTGTTTTCCGACATCCACGCGAACGAAGTCGCGGGCACAGCTAGTCTAAACTAATATTATAAAGAGAAAAGATTTGATTTTTTGTATGTTTGTATTTTACGCTTTCACGCTAAAACGGTAATGGGTAGACTATGACCTGGAGACAGGCTACTTTTCATCCTAGATTGCAGACAAAGTTGTGGGCAACAGCTAATAAGTAATAAAGTCACATAGGGCTCTCTTACTTAATACCTAACGTTTGATGACCTAAAGAATACCCCTGATGCTGCAATCAACTTGGATTTCTACTGGGGTCAAACAATACAAGGTGGCTGGGACATAGACATGCTAGCTGTAACCATGAATTTAGCCCATGATTCGAGACAAAATCTGCTGTTTCATAGAAAAGTGCATACCTACGCGGTCAAAATACACGGAGCAATTTTTTTAAAAATAACCTTCAAATAATTTAAACGCAGAGGGGAGGGAATCATGTACCTACTAAATCTTGTTGCGCATCGATGTCCCTGCCCCCCTTTTTAAAGTAGTTAAAAGAAAAAAGAAATAAAAAGTATTTATTGCGACTCGTACAGGAAGATCACAAACTAAACTAAACACAGTAAAAAATAAAAATATAAGATAAAAAGGTAAGAAAAAGAAAAATGATAAATGATTTATTTGCTGTAAGTAGGTTTGTACAAACACTTTTACACGTCGATCATAATTTTTTAACCGACTTCTAAAAAAGGAGGAGGTTCTCAATTCGGATGATTATTTATTTATTTATTTATGATGATGATTGTATTTTTTTTTATGTTTGTTGGCGCCTCCGTCGCTTGCCAACCGATTTGAATAATAATTTTTTTGTTGGAAAGGGTCCCAAATGGTCCCTAGAATTTTTTTTTTATATAAAAAAATAAACAGAACATAAAGTACCATCTACACGAAAAGAAGAGAAGAATGAACAACCTATGAGAATGAACTGGCCTATGTCACCTATTTCTGCCGCCAAGCACCGTGGTTATGTGCCAGTAATATATTACTGGCAGCGGCACACTTATAAGTGTGCCGCTGCCCGGTGTAATTATTACAGGCACATAAAACATTAACAACAACCGCAATAACTTGGTTTTATGTCTACAATGTTCTGAATGTTTTTCCCAAATAAATAAATAAACATTTCCACTTTTACCGGAGAACAACGCAAAGCTGTGATGAGTGGTATTGCAGAGATGGGATTAACAATATCGACTTAGAACAGATTAGCTGCGGTAACCACTTACCGGTTGTTTGTTTTACAGACAATATTCTTAAATGTTACCATTTGGCTTGTATCGAATTGAGCAGTAGTGGCTCAGTGGTAACGGCTGTCACTTACGGTCGTAGATTCGAACCCAGACAGGCGACTATAGCTTTCGTAAATTATTTTATCATCATTGCTCTCAACGGTGATGGAAAACATCGTGAAGAAACCGGCAAGAGTAAAAAATTCGAAGACATGTGAGATCTACCAACACGCACTGGGTACGCGTGGTGGATTACGGCCCACTGGCAGGACCTCATGCTCAGCAGTGTGCTTGCGACCACTAGACCAATGAGGCATTGAAAGGGGTCGAGTTAACCAGAGTTTGATGGTTATAACATCTTTGGTTAACTCGACCCCTTTCACATATTTCTAAACCCTATACCATGTCACAAAAATCCGTTATTGAATGTATGACACTGTATATCCACCTGTCAAAGCATAAAAGTATATAATACCGATAAGTAGTTTACATGACGCGAAATTCGATTTGTGGCATTTAATTTAGCAAACAAGCGTTTTACTTTAGGTAAGTTTATTTTGTATTTACAATAAATAAATATTTTTTTGAGAACGACATAACATTTTAAATTCTAAATTTTGTGGTCTCTCCAAGAGGCGTCAAAGACTAATTGTATAAAATGAATTACGTGGTTACAACGTATAACACGCTGCTAAGGGTTATATTTTGTCTCTGGTATTGTTATTGTATAATTCGGTTGAGTGGCTTCTAATTGCGTTTCTAGGGCATCCGCGACTGTATTGTTTTAATGGCATAATTACGTACCAAACTAAAGTATGAGTAAAATGTGTGTGACGAGAATGTAGGTATATATGTTAAGAAATGTCGTAAAGCAACTCCGGCCACTGAAAAGTTGCAGAGTAGTAGCCGAATGTCTTGACAAAGTTAAGAGAAGCAATTCTCGTAATTTTAAGAACGTTCACAGTCTGATCTCAGTCTCAATCTGTAAAAAATACTTTTAATTTCCCTACATTTTGACAAGCTTTTGACATTGATTGTCGCTGAGACGAGATTGCGACTAGGTTTTGATTGAATTACGGGAATTGCCCCTCCGATGTATTTTCGACAACACCATTTTCATTTCAGAGGTCCTGGCATGAACGCGAATGTCCTGATAAAATATATCTTTTTGACAAAGCCATTTTGATCTCAGAGGCCCTGCCTGGAACGCGCGAAATAAACGTATCATTAATTCGGACGATATTTTAATAAAAACACAACTATCCTTCCACAGTCATCAGTTCATCACCCACGAATAAAGTTTTGAATCAACTAAATAAATATGATGTGTGAAATAAGTATTGTAGCGGTATCTACAACGCCACATGCGAACAACGCGTCATACTGACGTCACGCAGAATCCTGCATCTCGCAAGCAGAGTTTACCGCGCAACTAGCATATATACAGCGGCCCTAAATGAATCGTGGGGCACAACACCTGTGTGGTCGGAGGATCCTCCCTTTTCTATAGAGGATGAGTGAACTTTACACCCTGTTCCTCATACCTCTATAGTATTTTCAATTTTAAAATCGTTTGCGTATTTACGTTACATTTATAACTCTATGCGTTTGTATTCATCCATCAGTTCTAATTAAAACTTACCCAATAAACAAGATAGCTTCAGTTTAAAACTAAAACTAAATATGAATTTACAAATTCCTTAGAATTAAGACTTTTGTTTATAGGCTTTGTTTACTTAATAAACAACACTGGAATTACAGTGTTATTCATTAACTAAGCTTCAAATAACTCCATGGACTTTGAAATGTCACCAAAAGTTTGGTTTTGAATTATAGCTTGGCAATTGTTTCAGTAACTAATAAAGGATTATAGTTAGAGATGTTAATCTTTATTAGGTAGAATTGCAGCTGTCCCTAATATAAACTAATTCACTGTTCTCTAGTTTATAGTAATTAGTTTTCGTAAGTTGCGGCCGATACCACTGGGCCAACCCAGTGCTATCGGCCGCGATTTAGGAGTTGTAGGTCGTAGGTACCCAGACAGGCACATTACTTTGTGTACATTATTTCATCACAGCTGTCAAAAAGGTGAAGGAAAACATTGTGAGGAAACCGACATGTCCTAGAACCAAAAATTCGAAGACATGTGACATCTACCAACCCGCACTGGGCCCGCGTGGTGGATTACGGCCCACTTCCTCACACAGAGTGGAGGCCTGTGTCCCAGCAGTGGGAACATTATAGGCTGATTATGATTACCTATGACTTTGAACTAATACAATGTAAAATAAAATAATAACTATATAACGTAATCCCCTAAGGGTTAGGCAGACGACATACACATTTTGCCAGTCATATTTAAGGCCCATGTAATAGGGGGCGAGCCTATTGTCATCAACCAGGCACAAATCCAGACAGGAATGACCGGAACATTAGGAAGGACAGGGATTTCTCAGTAGGAGCCAAATTATTATTTTAATGAATCAACTATGCCAACGTTTTGGAGAAAATTATTTATAGATTAATTATTTACTGTGCTGGTCACATCTGTCGCATGCCGGAGGAGCTATGGGCTAGAGTAACCACACAATGGGTCAAAAACAGCAGCATACGGCAACGTGGCAGGCCCAGAATGAGATGGCACGGGACGAACTCGACTCTTTCCACAAGGATTGGCGTATAACAGCACTGGATGGGGATAAGTGGAAGGATGGAAGGGAGGCTTTTGCCCTGCAGTGGCACAGAAATGGCTGATAAGTAATAATAATAAATAATTATTTACTAGGTAGGTACCTACTTTAAACATTAACATTTTCAGATATATCATACTTAGCAAGTTGCAGTTCACAATTTACAGCCAGAATAAAATGTTCGATCAATTAATTATTCAGCCAATCTCTTGCGTACCTACTCGTACATTACCAGGCGACACCGATGATGATGAGTTTTTCGACTATAATTATTTTAGTTTGTTAGTTAAGTTAGGATTTAATTAAATAGGTATTAGTTATTATCTGATTAGGTGCTTATTATTTTATTAAGTTGTATGATTTAGATACATGATACATGTTGATGGATGGAGAGGAGGAAGGCCGAAGAAAAGATGGATTGTGTAAGGAATGATATGAAAGAGAAGGGAGAGCGTGACGCTAGACATCCGCCCTTACCCCTGCTTGAGCCAGCCCGCGCCGCTGAGCCTGTAGTTTTAAATTCGCCCCAAAATAATACCGATCCAGCCTGTCCCTTGCTGTTCTCTTCCAGCGACGCCCTAAGCCGAGGTCCGAACCCCGCGGGGGGGTGCCCTTAGCGTAGTTGCTTAGTGTTTAAGTTTTATTTTAGCCCTGGCTGGAGGCCTTAACTAAGGCATCCACTGGCAAGTCCGGTTAAGCAGTAGCCATCCTCATAGGATGAACTGCGAGATGCCATATAAAAAAAAAAATACGGTTGACGGAGGAGAATGGAAGAAGAAAACGTGTTGCGCCGATTTCAAGTAATATGAGATAAGGGCAGAAAGATGATGTATGATTTATCCAAATAAATACATAAAAAAATGGAATTGTAGGTATACCCGTAAAAATAAAAGAAATATAGATTAATTATTTCTCAGATAAAAATCTGAATATTTTTTTCGTATAGATATCTTTTATCGTGGTTTAACAGCTTTTGTATAGAAAATATTTTATGTCTAAGTACTCATTATACAGCGTGCCGCTTTAATGGCGACATTAATTTAACACACATACGGTTTCGCGTTTTCGTTTTATGAACATATTTTAATTTCATTAAGCCTTTTTATTCATTTATTTACAATTTTATAAAATAGCCTTGGAGCAACCTTTATCATTTATTGAGGTCACGGATCAATACATTCTCATCAATTAAATTAAAATGAATAACGTGCGAAGAGAAGGCGAATTGAAGAAAAGAGAGATAGAGCCATAGATTGGCGAAGTTTTCAAATTGAAAATTATTTTTTGTTATAATTTTTATGATTGGCTACTGGCCACTAGCCCTATCCGTGTGTTAAATTGATGTCATCATTGTATCAGCACGTTGCCTATATTAGCATAAACGGCTATATTTATTCTTCAGATGAAAGTTATATGACGATTGAAAAATCGGCCATAACTCTAAGAAAATGGTTTATAAGGTCGCTAACACGAAAGAAGAACAATGTCTGGCAGCCCATAATACCTTTGTATTCGAGAGGACTTTCTGCCAAGTAAAGCAATAAAGTACAATAACGACTTCACGAACAAAAGTCCGTCTCGTAAAATACGGTGCTAGCGCCACCTATGGTCTACTAAACCAATTAATCGGGTTGAATGGTAAGTTTTTAGGTATTTTTTATTTAGTACGCAATATAGGAGTGACATCAATTTGTTAACCTTAAAAGACAATGCACGGCTTAAAAAACTGGGTTGGCATCACTTTGGCGTTGGATCCGATTCGATTTGGATAGGAATAAAAAAAATTCTGAGTGTTTAGAAAAGTCATGTCGATTTTTAAAGAGGAGTTGCGAGTCTGCTCTTATTTCATACATTTTGAGATTTTTATTTAATTTTCTGTTTTTATATGAAGAAAAATACTTGTCTTGACCACTATTTCCAGCAGCATTTCAACCAAGTAACTAAATATTTGTACAAGGAACTTTTGGTGCTTGGCCGAAACCGGAAATATTCTATTCCTATAGCGCCGCCATCTTGTTTTCTCAATACATTTCATAAAACAATGGGGATAAAAACTGCCACTTGCTCACTTCAGATGTCGCTACTACTGCGTGTTTAAGAATTTGACAGCTAGCTGTCACTATCCATATTTTTTTTGTAAACAAGCGACTTCTTTTACACATACTTAATAAATATTAATATTTTGCTCAGCTGTTGGCTGCAAAAATACGAGGACCCATTTGTTTGCCAAAGATGTTAAAAGACGAAACCTTGGGAGAAAAAAAATTGGAAGTTCAATATTTTGTCGAGACTACGTGCTATCCTTTTTAAACCTGAAGACTTTTATGGGAGAAATTCGTATATATAGGTGATGCTCCCAAGAGAGCTAAGTCTGTTTTTATTACCTACAGACACTTGTGGTGTGATATTATGCAAATTGTAGTAAAAGAGCGTGTACGTTTACCTATATTATCATATTAGATCAGTGCTAGAATTATCATTTCTGAAGTTTTTCAGTCAGGAAGATTAACCTCAAGTTGGTTTTCAACTCCGATCGGGTTGTTATTGTCGTACACTTCCAGACTTTAACAAAAACAGAACTTAAAATCAACAAACATAAAATAACCTATAAATTACAAAATGTTCAAAACTTATTTACTTTTCTACTGCAGCTGCTTTTTACTAGTAGTAGACGCTTCCATTTTCCTTAACTCGTCTTTTTATAGTGCTACACTCCATGTCGCATACTTAAATTTTTTTCCAGTTTTTGTTTAATTTGTGACTGACACAAAAGTAAACGTAAATAAAACAAAGGCGGTTTACGGACGGGCAACAGTGCTGCCACCTATGACAAGCTTTGAGTTTTTAACCCCATTGCGCAAATGTTTACCATCAGCGTCCCGTGTCATTCAAGTCGTCATTTGAGCGCCAAAAGATCCTTACAGCAATATATCTCGGATAGAATAGGTAACTATGTGTCGCTTTGAAACATAACCTCAAACACAAACGCTGTCAGGTATCAAAGCAGACAAATCCCAGATCAATATTCAATACACTTAAACGAGTTCACATAATATCTAGTTTCATTTGAATACTAACTGTGACTAGATAATGTGAATAGTTTCATATTACATTAAAATTATGCCAAATTATGTTGCTGAAATCTGGTGTTGAATTTAGAGTTACTATTTAGATAATCTAACCAAATTTTGTGTGTTTGTAGACTTTATACATATAAGTAGTTACATTAGTGTATTTCTAATTAAATACGACAGTAATATATAAATGCGGAAAGTCATATAATTAACAAGTATGTACTTACTAATTAAAACTCGAATCCTAAGTTTAAATAGTAAAATAAAATCGAAGGTAGAAATGTACATAGAATATTTAAAAAAAAACGTAGGTAATTGCTACGAAGTGTGAAAATATAGTTTTTAGAATTTTTGTCCGTTTGTCTGGATTGGCCCAAAACCGGTAAACAGATTAGCCGAGAATAAAATTGGAATTTTTAACTTTAGTTCACTCGTGTGCCGTGAGTGTTGTGAAGTGTTTTTTCGAGTGCCAGCGAATATGTGTGGGATATTTTCCGACATCCAGGCGGGTGAAGCCGCGGGAGAAGAAGCGTCAATCGCGTACTCGCGCTATAACACACCGATGTAAAAAACTGTTAGTATTTTACATTGTTGGAACAAAAACTCATAATAAGATAGTCTCCAATAATTTCGGTATCACACTAATCTAATATATAAAATTCTCGTGTCACAGTTTTCGTTGCCATACTCCTCCGAAACGGCTTGACCGATTTTGATGAAATTTTATATGCATATTCAGTAGGTCTGAGAATCGGCTACTATCTATTTTTCATACCCCTAAATCGAAACTTACGCGGGTGAAACCGCGGGGCGCAGCTAGTATTATTATAAAGGCCAAATTTTGTGTGTGTGTTTATATGTTTGTTACTCCTTCACGCTCAAACGGCTAGACCAATTTTGATAAAATTTTGTATAGAGGCAGCTGACACCCTGGATTAACATATAGGCTACTCTATTCCTACGGGATCGACACTTATGCGGGTGAAAACGCGGCGCGCAGCTGGTCCATTCATAAGACCAACAAACAACATACCTAATAAAAACATTACTATTGATTTAAATAACTACCGACTTCCAATGGCTACTCAAAAAAAACGGAAAACTTAAGACGCGAGTTCAATAAGAGCACTTCTCCACTATATCACTAAGTATATAAACGTGGACATTATTAACAGTGACCAGTGACAGAGCGAAACGAATGGGCCACATTAATCTGAGACCAGGGAACGAGAAAAGGTATTGAAACAAATTCGTGGGTGATATGTTATGTACCTAGTATTAGAACGGAATTTATTGTCTGCGTGAATCTTGGAACGTTATACGAGTAGTGTGTGTATGGTTAACCAAAAGTGTGTGTGTGTGTGTTTGAGCGTGAGATCAGAGGGACCATTCTCGTAATTTTAAGAACGTTCATAGTTTGATCTGTCTCAATCTGTAAAAAATGCCTCTAATATCCCAACATTTTTGACAAGTTCTACATATTAATTGTCGCTGAGATGAGATTGCGACTAGATTTTGAACGTTTTTAATTACGGGCATTGGTCTGCAGGTCTAGCAGGTCATGTCCTGGGAGCATTTCCTGCTCCGTATCATCATTACCTATCTTTAATTAATTATTTTTACAACTGCCTACAATCAATCAGCTACAATAATTATTTAAAATTCTAGACAATTCTAGTTCAGTCAACCGTCACCGCTTGGTGTTGCCACACATCGTTACGTCAGTTTAGTTGATTTAAAAAATACAGATAATCGAACCTAACATGTGTTTACTTTAAACCCAAGTAATATCTTTTTGTGTGTTGTTCTTTTCTTTGTGTGTCTTTGTTTGTATATATGTCGCAGCCAACTGGTTAAATTAGCCGTTCAGTTAACTGCCTAGCCTTTCAACTAAACGGCGGCCGTTCAACTAACGGCCTGAATGATATTCAATTACAGTTTAGGTTGGAAGTATGTAACCAATAATTAGTCTCAGTAATTAGGGCATTGCAACCCGACCAAGTGGGTAAGGTTAGGTTAGAACTGTGATCAACCGCGTGCGAGCCGAGGGAGGAAGCGAGGCGAGCAATACTTCTAAAGGCCAGGCAGTTAACTGAACGGCTAATTTAACCAGTTGGCTGCGACATATACGTCATGTATTTTTTAGTGACGAAAAACATTTCAATCGCGAAATTGGTAGGTATGCAAACAACTTCTGACATTCTATCTGTTTCAGCAAATCTGAAATATTTATTTCCGTACAAACTCAAGCTTAAAAGGTTAAACAAACGGAACAAAATCATCGTCATTTCGATGATTTTGTTCCGTTCCAAAAACAAACCATCAGAATTGCCTTTATGAAATATATATCTTTTTAGCAAATCTAAAAACAATTATTAAGTTGATGCCAACGAGGCTTAAATATGAAAAGAGATTAAAATTTTGATTAACGTCATAATGGGATATTGTAGCTTAGTGGTGACAGGTTTGAGCCCCGCTCGTGTCAGTTATTTTTAAATATTTAACAAAAATTATAAAATTGTTATTCATATTTTAGCTTTGTCTCTGGTTTAGCTCTGGTTCAAACTAAGGCATGCACTTTACTTTGTGTAATTTAATTTCATCACCACTATTCTCAAAACTGTGAAGGAAAACATCGTGAGGAAACCGGCATGTCCTAGAACCAAAAAAATGGAACACATGTGACAACCCGCACTTAGTCCACGTGGTGGATTATGGCCCACTGCCTCTTACAGGGGCGCTGCTGTGTAAACATTATAAGCAGATTATGCTCTGGTTCAGCAACGCCTCGACGATGTCTCTGGTATGTAATTATGCATGTCTACTTTCGTCGGTGACCACATAACATCAAGGGCCCAGAAAGGAGGTAGTTGCTTTCAAAGCTTTTCATAGTTTATGTGTTAATCCAACACATTTTTGACATTTCCATCATCGTTATGGCTGACAGAATGTCACTTTGTCTGGCGGCCATCGCTTTGTTTGTCACAGCAACGTTTAGGTTTTTCTTTTAGGGCTGATTTTTCAATCATCTGAAACTTTATTCGATGAGGAATTTTGAAAATTTGACAGTTAAAACTGTCAAACGTCAATTTTATTCCTCAAATAAAAGTTATTTGGCGATGGAAAAATCAGCCAATAAGATAAAAATGTAAACTGCAAGCAAGTCCTTTTAAATTACCTGGTGACGTAGACTACTGCCATTATGTAAGTTCTTCATATAGTACGTCCGCATTGGATACCAGGACGTGTCGAGAAGCTTTACCCTTGGAAAATAATAAAGTCGAAGCTAGAAGACATGATGAAGACTCTGTCGTGGCTCTATTTGAACAAATAATATTACAAGAAAACATTGTGTTATTATTAACTTGGATATAACGTCGTTTTTACTGTTAAAAGTAATGTTACCGAAATAATTAGAAACAAAAATAAAACACCTAAATGTGGCTTTGAATCTGCTCTGGAATTAGTAAAACGACTTCGTTGGAAAGTTTTCACATTGTTATTCAGATGGTACCATTAAACATTTTATTTTTCTTTTTAACTTTTATCTTGCGGAAAATGTTAACCTGTATGAGGAAGGAAAGGCAAAAAAAATATAATTAAATTCAAAATGGAATGGTGTTTTACCAGCAAATATTAAACAAAAAGGACTCACCCCTAATTTCGACCACAAACATTCAAAGCAATTCCTAAACAAGCTATCTTCAGCATGAAAACCCGGTATCTGTCCGGGCAACATCAACGCGACCGCCACATGTGACCGCCACACAACCGCAGTCATTTGCAGCAAACATTTCGCCATGTGGGTCGCTTCCGGCAAACTTTGCCAATAATAATATTATTGAACACGTTCGAAAGTTGGCAGGTATTGTGTTATGGTTCGGTTCAGCCGAAGAAGAGCATTTTGGCTGGAGAACAGCTGTTTCCAGTGTCATCTTAGTTGGTATACAACTTGGTTGTTTCTTGAAAGTTGAAAGTGGTTGTGAATTTTTAAAGTCTTTGAAGTTCTTGTTTAGCCTGTACTTGTATTTTCCTTGAGGATTAATGCAACTAATGTGGGTATGGTAATAAAGAAGGTGTGTAGTTCACTTTGTCCATTTCGGAAACTTCTCAGATTTAGTTATAATAAGTTACCGAAAGAAAAGAGATTCATCATCACTGTTTATTTTTAAAATAGGTTAAAGTTGTGTGTATTTGGCTAACCAACAATAATAAATCATTACTCACTGTATGTACTCGAAAATCGAATGACTATGTAAATAGGACAGTTACACCCAACACTTTATTTGACTAGCCAATTCTTCCCTTGCGGTGGTAGGGCTAACCAGTGATCGAAAATAAACATTTTCGTTCACTGGGGCTAACGCCCGCTTGGTTTGCAACCGCTCCCATCGGAGTCAAGCAGCCTGGTATGTTTCTTCGATGCGTGGGAGTTCCAGTTTTATAGGTATCTTCTGGGCACGCTCGGTCCATCATAGACCTCATTCATCGCTTACCATCAGGCGTGATCGAAGTTAAGAGCGGCCCATTCAGCAATAAATAGAAAAAATAAATTAACTAAGATATTTGGTAAAGTTTCTCATATTTAAGTGAATTTAAATCTTACTTTGGGTGCCAGAGTTCATCAAAATCACTATTTCCCTTAGTTGTAACGCTGCTTAGTGTTTATATAAGTGTTTTTTGTACAACTAAAGTTAATAAAGACATTTTTATTTTATTTTTTTAATTATGTACGAAATAAATTTCTTTGTTTAAACCGATTTGACAAAAAAGCGGCAAAATTATGAAACCTTTGTATAGCATAAGATAATCAGCCAATAATAAAGACACAGGCCTCCTCTTTGTGAGAGGGAGTGAGTCCTTTGATTTTTGTATACCTACCTACACACAGGAAACTTGTTAGTTCTTAAAATAATGTTTCTTTTTTGACATAGACAACACCCAGAAAAAAAGTTGGTACCTACATATTTACAGAACAAAAACCTTTATTTTAAAACAAGCCATGTTACTCAGGTAAGTAAAAGATTTAATTAAATACAACCATGTTCTTAAGTTCTCAATAGCAGGTCGAATACCTCTGCTTTTTATGTAAGATATCGACTCCATAGCAATTCTTTTGAACTTCAACAAAAATAAAAACATTAACATAGGTCCGAAACTTCTTTTAGGAATCCTTATATTGCTGAGCTAAAATTGCAAATATTTCATAAATATTTTCAAGTTTCAGGTATATTGAAATACTTGTATTAAGAGAAGTATTTCAACTCCTGGGAAAGTTCTACGATGGAGTAAAAATAAACAGATATTTGTGAAAAGTATAAGACATGAATGATAACAGAAATATGTTTCGTGACTTGTGTTGGGACTTCGTCTCGTTGGGCACATATATGTATCTGAAATATTTCGTATCCTTCCTATTTGTCTTCGATTTACGATTTCGAATTTGTTTCAAATAAAAGAAAGAAAAATATAAGCGAAATAATAAAGTGTTTACGTGCACAAAGTTTTAGAAAGAAAAACGTTGTAACTTTACTTCGATTAACTAAAATTACTAATTTATTTTTAATCATAAGTATACAACTTATTTAGTGTCTATTGCCCTTTCTTGATTTTTATGTATTGTTCTTACCTATATTTTCAAATATGTGCCCTACGCTTAGTCTCAATATTTGGTATTTTTATTAAATAACTGATCTCATTGTTTTGTTAACCTTTGGGCCGGTTTTTTCAAACGTTTGGCAAACCACAATTGCCATAATTTTATGAAATAATCCTTTTTTTGGTTTGACGATAGTTAGCGCCATTTTTGACGTACGCGTACGTTAAGTTGAAACAACCCGCCCTTAGTTTGTAGTGTAATACCTAGCTAAAAAATATGTAGTGTTTAAGTTATGTGCTCGCAATTACTAACAAATTGGATTTTATGATCTGAAAACAAATAAAAGAATGAATGAATGAATATTGCCTATTAAAAAGTTTTACCTCTTTATTAAACCACACTTAACTTCAGGTTGAAACACTCAAAAAAAAGTAACAACAACAACAAATAAAGAAAAGTAAACCATACATTACGGTCGGAACTACGCCATTTATTTCGGCTATTATCTGAAATCCAAGAAAAGATTCCTCCGAGTATTATAAACCTCAAGAGATACGAATTACATCAATTTATTATATTGTTTAATAAAGTATACACATCTGTATTCTGAGAGAGAAATATTTTCCGTAGATGATATCTTTTATATTGTTTCTTTACTTTATAAATTGTTTGAGCAGATGAAGTTACAATAATTTTTAAGTACCTACCGACATCGATTTACTATTTAAGTATTTACTATAATAATAATAAATAATATAATATTTTCTTAGTTGTTTTCTGTTACTTCACCTACTGTGTATTGTCTCTGGTAGAAAATGCCCAAGCAAGGCATTAAGTCCGCCTCTGTACAGTTTTTACTTGTGTATAAAGTTTTAATAAATAAATAAATATTAGGTATATATTTATTTGTGTCAAAAAATCTTTGGGTCATATCATAGCGTTGTATTAATTTATAATTATTTTGGAATACTAAGCATTTAAAGAAAAGAGGACCGATAAAATATAGAAATCGTTTTATTGTGACGTTTTGCATTTATTCTGTGGCGCCGTGACGGATGACGTTACTTTCAATATTGGTTTCATCTGAACTATTTTAATATTATTAAAATCCTTATTAACGAAAACTTTCAGGTGCTTTTCCATAACGTAGTCTTTTTGTGATAATCCTTAGGGATGCCTCCATCATTCATCGTCATCGTTCATTCGATTTGACGGAATTCTCCGTTGAAGTTCATCAAACTATGTTTATTGTATGCAGTAAGTATTTCAAAGTTGTAAGAATAAAAGCAAGTACAAAGGTGAGCATTAGGTGCTTTTAATAAAACAAAAGAATATCTACAGTATCTGTTACGATAGCAAATACAACGAAGCTATTCGGATATTAACACCAGAAAATTCCAATAACACTGTCTCTATCTTCGCTCTTCAAGAAAATAATAAACATGAAAGGCATACTTTCTGATCGGTATTTTCATATCCCCGATAGATTTTACGTCAGTAAAGCAATCAGTGACATAATGAAGAAATACCTCCATCTCTAATGTATAAAGTAGCAGATTTTCCCCGATTTGTGTCATCAAGAGGATTCATTTTGACGGCTTATCAAATTCGGAAGCTAGTACCTACATGTACGAAAACAGTAAATTGAAAATCAATGTTTTCCGCAACGGTTCGTAGTCAGTTATACCACAGAATAGTACAGAAAGTCAGCTTTATACAACGAGCGAAAACAGTCGCACGCACACATAGACGCGTACGTACGGCGATCTCAAATAATTCCTGTCGCGAGTGCGCTTGCACTCGCTTTACGTGAAGCGTGTCTATGTGTGCGTGCGTTCTCGCACCTTGTATGGAGTCAACCTTCTGTACCTATCTGTTCCATGGTCAAACGAACGTATTGGCACTTTGTCTTTTGTTATTCTGACCATTGTGATATACAGGATTTGTAGGGAAACAGATTGAAGCTCGTATTTTAGAATTATGCATGTGAGTCAAATAGGGTTTCGAATTGTACTGGTCAGGGATTTTGTTACTGAAATGTAGGACACCAAATCTGACTTGATCCATGGATTTATGTAGGTGCCTTTGTTGTATAATAAGTTGAAAGTAAAAGTTTTCTTAATATTTTGTTGGATGGAAGATGGACAAATGAAATTAAATCAGCCAAAACAATGCTGGATTTTAGAGTTCTTCAATTAGAGTTACATAAATCTCATTTCAAGACAAATGGATCCAGTTGTTTTCTTCAGGATTACAAAGAATCTGTCATAATTATTATGTTTGAGTCGAGTTTTAGATAAAACACAGGTATGAGTGATGACAGAGACGATGCTGGACAATTTTAAACTTGCAAAAAACCCGATGTGCCATAATAACCCGATGTGCCATAATAACGCCCGCTTACTTCAGCAATATTGGAAGTAAGCAGGCGTGTTTTGTAGGTACTCATCGTTATAATTTCAGCCGAAAGACGTCCACTGCTGGAGATAGGATTCCTTAAGCACCGCCGCTTCTCGCATCCTGCAGATTCCTACGGCATTTACAAGGTTATTGGTCCACCTTGTGGGAAGCCTTCTAAAGCTGTGTTTTCCAGTACGCGGTGGCCACTCCAGAACCTTTTGGCCCCATCAGCCATCTTTTCTGCGAGCAATGTGCCCTGCCCACTGCCATAGGTACTCCAGGACGTCGCTTTGGCGTACAGTTGTGGGCACCAGCCCGTATTACCTATTACCTTGGTGCTCAGTTAGGTTACATAAGATAAATTACGTAAAACATTGTTAACATCTTCAATAGTATACAGTACCCAGAAATGTCGCAACAACTTACTTTTGCAACCATAAAAGTGTCACCAAAAAATCTTGGAATAAGATATAATAGTGATAAATGTGCGTGTCTAAACGCTCTTACAGCCCCAAGGAACAAAGTGTCGAACTGTACCCCGTAATGATATCGTTACGTTTCGGATAGATTTCAGAGTAAATTGGGCCACTTGTTACTTTCGAACTGAATGATTTTAATATTTGAACCGTGCTGTCGATGTCGTGCTGAACGATTCGAAGCTCGTTTTCATTATGATAAATTGGAATTCTGCAAAGTAAGAAAATATACGTGATTTTTTTATTGATTGCTTAATAAGCATTTAGGCCTACCGTCCACGATGCTACTCAAAAATACCGTGTTACAAACTCAAATCACTGAGTAGCCAGAATGTCTCAGCACTAGTATTTGAATGGCGGTCCGTACACGACGCAACTTACGGAAACTAGACGAGCGTTTCCATTAAGTGTATAACTGACGTAATAAAAAACAGTCATTTTCACCAGTATTTGACATTAACAATTAAAAAACCCTCTGTATTTGGACATTTACCGCTGCATGTGGCGATCACCGGTCTTCTGGGAAACCGTAGCTATAATAACGCTATAATAAGTCGCGTCGTGGACGGCCATTGAAATACTATAGCTGTGGCATTCTGGCTACTCATTAGTGAGTTCAGTTTGTGAAACGTTAGGTACTTTGAAGTAGCTTCGTGGACAACGGGCCTTAGGGGCCGCTTCCACGAGCGAGAGAATCGCGGCGATAGTCTCGTCGTGCTATCAAATTTTCGTGGCGACAATATCGCCGTGTGGGGACACGTTCTAAGAGAGTGTATAGAAATACTTGGCACGACGATAATATCGCCGCGATTCTCTCGCTCGAGGAGGCGGCCCCTTAATGTTTTGTTAAGTCAGATTTTGCATTTGAAACTTCCTCCAGAATATTGACTTATAATAGATAGAAGTAAAAATAATTTCATTTATCAAAATAAAGTACTGGTTGGAGTGTCGTTATAACCTTCGGAAAGTTCGAAATAATAAAAGATTAATATATTCTTTTAAGACTATACTAAATGCGACAGTTTTATTTTACAACTTTGGAACGAAGCAATAAATTTGAGTTGAACCTACTAAAAAAAAAACGACAGGACTTTCAAAAGTTTGATAAAATTATTTCAGGCGGCTCTAAGGTGATTACGGAGATTAAACTAAATCCACAGGAACTTGCGTTTTTGTTTATACAAGCCTGATAAATGAAAAGGGTGAAACAGTCAATTCGTGACCAAAATTTAAGGGAAACGCGAGGGAAATGAAGTAATCAAACACTTGACACTTGCCTCTGAAGTACACAGATGTAGTAAAAGTTTTGAAAATATTAACATAAAAGTTGTACGAATTATTCTTTAGAAGAGGGCAAGTTGGGTGTTTTTTTATGTGATTTAATCTAATTTTGTGATTGTGTGTCATGTGTAATTACTAATATTGACTATTATCTTGTGTGTGATGCAAACTGTTAATATAAGTTGGTTATTAATAAATAAATATAATAAAAACAAAATATCAAGTTGCTTTAGAAAATGATGAAGATTTCTTTTCATGCTATTATTCTTCGATCTATGAAATCGATTAAAAATTCTTCATTTTTATGAAAAATTCTAAAGTCATTCTAACAATGCCTTTGTCAGGTATCGTTTGGTTTAGGAATGAATAAAACCTGACAAGCGCGTCTGTTGGTAATTTAAATAAAATTATATTTTTATCACATCTATTCAAAAGGAGCTAGTGTATTCCACGTAAGCAGGGACTAAAATAGCTCTTTAATCCCTAGGGACTAAAAGTGATTTGAATTTGGAATGTGGATTTCCTGTTAGTAAAAGTTCCAATCACCAAAGAGATCAATCACGAACATTGTATGAACAAGTAACAGGCTGTATGATAAAGTAAAACGCGCGAGACAAATAAAAAAAAATTAAAATAAAATTAAAAACACGCGAAAAGCATTATTTCTGCCTTCGTTCGTAATTATTGACTTAAATTAGGATTTTACTTAGTTTTATAAAAAAATTGTATGTCTTCCTCAAGTAATTGTGAATGTCAGTAAATAAGGTCCACGATAAGATTTTTTTTAATTATGAAATTCTCAGTACTTAGCAACATAAAGTCAGAATTTGTGACATTTAACAGCACTAGTCTCATCCCCTATTTCTTGGAACTATAATAACAGTCGAAGTGTTTTATATGCATAGGTGCCATCGCGGACACTGGCGGTGGACCACTTTTCAACCTTATTACCAAATGCATAAGTGTGAAAAGTGGCCGACCGCCAGTGTCCGCGGCTGTACATCTGCCTATCCTCATCGAGGAATACGGGCGATACGTGGGTCTTATAACATATGGGTGAAATATTGTAAGTATAGTTACTATACTTGCAGCTCTGGCCTTCGTCCTCAGAGAACAAAAGAAAAAGTAATTAAACAATGTAATGATAATAGTAAAGCAATAGTAGTAGTGTGGTTGTGTGAGGGTGTGTGTGTGTGTGTGTGTGTAGTGTAGTAATATCCTTGGACATTTCACACAACGCCATATAGTCCCAAGCTAAGCAACCAAATGCTTGTGTTATGGTAACGAGATGGCTGATAAACTACTTATATACATTTTTTTTTTGTAAATACATACATATTATAGATAAAACGCCCAGACCCGGAACAAATACTTGTAGGTCGTACAAATATTTGTTCCGTGCGGGAATCGAACCCGGGACATGCTGCGCAGCAGTCAAACGCTCAACCACTGCGCCAACCGTGTACCTACCGTGTACAACTAGCTAACCTGGCGAACTTCCTACCGCCATCGCAGTCAGTCAATCCGTTCTCGAAATATTATTAAAAAAGCCGTTCCATACAAAATGTATGCGAAAATGAATAATTTTTATTTGATGGTATAATAGTTATTCTGCTATTCGGGGTGGAGACATATCCAACAAAACATAGATCATAAAAATCGGTCCAGCCGTTCTTGAGTTATAAAATATGGTATAACTAACCCCGACTTTGTTTTATTTATATAAATTATACTATCATAATATTATTTACGTCATGTTTTCGTTGACAACCTTCAATTCAATCCAGTTCTTATAATAATATTGCTAACTATAATTAATCTTTCAGCACTAATTAACTGTCTTCAGTCTATTAAGCGATAGAATTAAATGCTCAGAGGAATGCTGGCAAGTGTAGCTAGCCTTATCATTAAGTCTTGGGTCTTGAAGATAGGAATAATTAGTTATTAAAAAGATCTAGCTTTTATAGCTTATATTTTGTTTTACAAAGGAGTTCTCAAATTAGTCTGTCGCATTTATGGTTGATATAAAAATAAAACTACTACTACTATTATTATTATTATTATTTATACTATTTTGTCACTTGTCAATGTCAGTTTGATTGACAGAAACACTTTGTTTTCGTAGTAGATACAGAAGTGAATTTGTTAATTATAGATCGTTTAGTAAATGAGGGGCCCGTGGCTAAAAAATAACAGCCGCACAGGTCGATCGATCAGGTTAAGCTACGCTTGCCGCGGTTGGTCTGTGGATGGGTGACCATCTTTACATATCGAGACCCCTCCGTGCCTCGGAAAGCACGTTAAGCCGTTGGTCCCGGCTGTCATTCGTGGATCTTTGACAGTCGTTACGGGTAGTCAGAAGCCCGAATGTCTGACAACCAGTCTTACCAAGGGGTATCGTATTACCCAGTAACTGGGTTGTGGAGGTCAGATAGGCAGTCGCTCCATGTAAAATACTGGTATTCAGCTGCATCCGGTTAGACTGGAAGCCGACCCCAACATAGTTGGGAAAAGGCTAGGCAGATGATGATGAGATCGTTTAGTAAATGAATAGTAAGCTACGACTGTTTTACTTATAGACTAGCTGCGCCCCGCGGGTATACCCGCATAAGTCTTGATCCCGTGGGAATATCGTGAAAAAAGTTTATTATTTATATATTTATATAAAATTATTTATTTTTAAAGTGAATATTTAACTAAATATTCTGTGAATATTTCAAACGTCTACCTGTTGCCGTTATCAATATCGAACAAAAAAATCACGTTAGTTGTATGGGAGCTTCCTTAAATATTTATTTTATTCATTTTTTAGTATTTGTTGTTATAGCGGCATCAGAAATACATCATGTGTGAAAATTTCAACTGTTATGTTATGTATAACGGCTAAACACAAAAGCGCTGACCAAATAAATCTCAACCATCTGCAGTAAATAATTAATTGTTTGAAACATTTGTTGCAACTAGTTTTGTTTGATTAAGGGCTGATTTTTCCAATGCCAGACAATTATATCCGAGGAATAGTTTTGAATTTTTGACAGCTCTTCCATACAAAATTTGTCAGACGTCAATTTTATTCGACGAATATATCTGTCGATTGAAAAATCTGCCCTAGAAGTTTCAAACAGGGATTATGAGGGATTAAACATTTTAAACACTGATTTATGAAACGATTAATTAACTCGGAACTTTGAATGTTCGCAGCAGATTTTCTGTTTGTGTTTAAATGTTATTTACATTCATATTTTGAATTAATTTTCATTAGATTGAAAGTTAATTTAAATTGAATATTTTGGGTAGGATGCGGGAAACGCAGAACCGGTTGAAGTGGCGGGTTTGGGGGAGGCCTATGTCCAGCAGTGGACGTTTTCGGCAAAAATTATGAAGATGATGATGCTTTTAGGTAAATACAGATGTTGGAAGGATGTGATACCGTTTTGTTGTTTGTTTGAAACATCAGAATAATAAAAATGAAATTCACAAATGCTCTTCTGTACACGCTTAATTTTAGAAGTAGATTAAGAAACGTGTCTAAGAGTGTATTTTAACCTAAATTTTTTTATCTATCTTTTAAGGTTATATCTAGTATTTAAGCGGAGCTAATCTCCACGATAAGTGTCGGCTTCCACGATATGTGTGGCGTCGTTTAAGAGCTTTGACATGTAGCTAAAAACACCAAGCGACTTTGGCATTCAAGGTTTTACACTATTTACGCAAAAAAAAACAGGGTTTCGTGTTACCCAGTATCTGGGGTGTGGAAGACAAATAGGCAGTCGCTCTATGTAAAAATACTGATTTAGCTGCATCTTGTCAGACTGGAAGCTGACCAAGCTGGGAAAAGGCATATGAAGGTAACGCAAAAAAAAACAAAGCAGGTATTAATACCTATATAAATTTTATCTGCATAATACATTAATATTAAACTGTCATATGAATAGGAATCTCCATGTTTTGTCAAGTCGTAAACACTGTGCGAAGCGGGGGCGGGTTGCTAGTATTAATAAAATCACATGAGTAAAATAACTGTTGCAAAATAGAATTTTCATTTAATATCTGAAATCCAGACTGTAAACATATTCGTTGGGTATTAGTTTGTTGCGACATGTGTCAATAACTGCGACTAGAATATAAATGTTATGTTACGATCCTAACACAAAACGTTTACGATACAATTTTACTAAATGTTTACAAAAAAAAAAAGGGTTAACTCCACTGTATGCTCCAGAAAGTGTACCTAAAACTACTTTCTAGTTCAGTGATCAATGGGCAGGTCTAAAAAATACACCTCTTTTTTCAACTAAAATAGTTGAAAAAAGAGGTGTATTTTTTAGCCCTGTTGCGGACGCTTTTTGCTGTAAAAACATTAAAACTACGAACTATAAATACAGAACTTGCATTGTATAAATTTATTACTGATATGAGTTTTAAAGCCTAGCCTAGGCCTTAAAACTCATAATCTGGTTTGAGAAGTCTACAACCACCACGACACTTTTAAGAAATCTAAACTAATGTTATGAAAAGGCGTCAAAGAAAACATCCTAAGAGGACAAATAGTGACATTATTGGTGAGGTTTTTCAGAAAGTCCAGGTGCGTGCACGTGCGTGTATAACCAGGTTTATCATCGTAAACAAGGCAAAAGAAAAGGATCGTACCAGGTGGCGTTCTGTAGTTTCTTACTACCCCCATGCGAAGAAAGCGTGAATTTATGTATGTATTTATAAAGTAAGGAAAATACAGAGGCCAGCACATCAAGCTACCCCAATCTGTCAAATTTCTTTGATAGATTTTCAACTTTACTACAAAGGAATAAGGTTCATATTCAATTGGGAAAATTTGACAGATTTGGGTAGGTTGATTTGCTGGCTTCTGTACTAATCCGATTAGAAAAAAGCTTCATTATTGCCGAGTGCCGTGGCATATGTTTTATAGTATCCATAGTTAGCGGACAGAAGATGGTATTCTATAAACCTACCATGCTCCATTCAACCTTCAGAGCATCTGGTCTGATTCGGAATGCGTACCGTGTGTAGCTGATACGGCCTCGACATCGATCACCTACTACCGGATCGGAGGAACAAATCGTGTGAAGTAATCTGTCTTATCACTTCGTTATATGTGTGTGTATATGTACTGCACGTATATGGTCAGAATGATCAGACCGTTCGTTTTTATCTCTCCGTAGGTGGTGGTCTTAAATATATTGCAACGAGAATAAAACCCATTATTTATGATGACACGCACCATATCCAACACAATATGTCAATGTAACGATTGCACCGCGATTACCGAGTCGGCGAGTCAGCGTGAACTTTAAGTTGAACCAAAAATAGAACAAAACCACCCTTTGTGCAATCATTTCTTTGTATTAATGTATTCTATTGTTAACACCACAATAGAGGAGTAAGCCTTGAACTTTCTTAGTTGAAGAAAAAAAGTACTAAGATGACAGAAATATATTTAGGTATAAGGATTTGAGTAGACCCGAGAGCCTAGACAAATGACAATCGCTTTCAAAACATTTCTATTCATACAGCACTTTTGATTGACATAAGCATTTCAGTAGCAAGTCGGTCCCAAACATTTATGAGCTTTCCGTCATCGTCATCACTGATTGAATATCCCTTGGTCTAGGCCCTTTGATTAATTACTATCGTAATATAAAATATTGTTCTGTAGGCGTACACAAATAAAAACAGTCTCGCATTCAAAGTCGTATTCAATGACAAAGTTATGCTACGACTGCGTAGCAGAGAGCTGCGTAGCAGAGAGCCGCGTAGCAGCTACGCCGTAGCTGACATACACTTATGTTGAATATTGCGTGCTACACATACTTATAAAAAAATCCATGTTGCTAGGATTTCTAAAAAAGCGTCACTGTTATATTACAAAATATTGGGTGCACTTGCATACTGCATAAAAATTAAAAAAATAAAGAAGAAATAAATAATAATAGAAAAAAAAATAGTATTTTATTTAAAAAAAAGATGGGTAATGGAGGTAATAATAGCGTCGATTGTTATCTCATTTCATTAAGGTACTTAGAGTGGTGTTTAATGGACCGCTTCGAGTTGGCTTCGGCCCCTCACGCCTTCCTAAGATCCGGGACCCGATGGTCCCGAGATATACAAATAGGCCGAAATTATTATACGTGAAATAATAATTTTGGCCTATTATTGTCCTACTGCAAGGCAAATACCTCTTCTCATATAAAAAAGGCACGGACAACAAAAGTATGACATCGCGTTTAATCAATATTATATTGCGTTTCCTATCATCTACGCGACCAAACTTACTGACCCTAACCTTTTCGCCAGACCGTAAACTAAAACATTCGTGAAAAACTGGCTTTACGACAGGAAAAGACTCGCTTATAAAAATCTGCGAGGGCTGTGCCCATCAGAATGTAATTTAAAAGTAATTAAGGATTTGCAAGCTTTTCCTGAATTTGTTGAGAATTTTATTTTAATTGGATTTCCGAATTGATTGAAAAGATATTATCATGTTTTCATTAATTCCCAATTATTATTTTTTTGATACCTTTTGTCAAGACATCCGGATATAAGTTCTTAATAAACTTAATTATGGCACTTTGTTTGTATAGTTACAAACAAAAATGATTATTCAGTTTCACACTCCTCTTATGCACAACGTTTTTATACAATATTTAATAAAAAAAAAAAAAATGTTATGATTACCTGTTATCTTAATGTACGCGTCTAAGTAAGGGATAATTTCACCAATGAAACTGAACGCGATAAGCACATCTAAACTGCATTTAAGAGCTGTCAGTGTCAATATTCCCCAACAATGATGACACTGACAGTTCTTGAACGCAGTTTATATGTATGTGAAATTTACCCTTAGCTGTACGTCTAAATGCGACAGCCAGATTACATGGAGTTCCACTCTATTTCCCATTAAGTGTAGGTAGTGTCTATCCGGAAATTGAAAAAGTCAGTTTGTCAAAATTTTTCTGAAACCATATACATTACATAACCATTTCACCATATACACTCATTACCTGCTAATTTTCCTCAAACATATTTTAATGAAACTGAACTCTTTGTAAGCATAAGTTAAAAACCCTTATCTCAATTTTTTCTTAACTAATTGACCTAATTTCTGATACTTAACTACATAATAAGTAACCGTACTCCAAAGTTAAAAGCCAGAAGAAGAAACAGAATTATTAGAATTATTCACGTGGAATTAATTATTATTCTTTCTTACAAATGGTATTTGAGAATAAAAAGAACCAAATAGGGAGTAAGTTCCTAACCTCTTTAGTATTACTTATAAATGTTTCCCTTTTTATGTCGTTGCTTTGGTATGTTAAGATACTGCGGGCCAGTTCTTTCGGTAGGCCAGTAATGGCGATGGACAGACGTGTTTAGAAAAGGGAAGGGGAGGCTTTTTCCCGGCCGTGAGACATTACGGGATAAGTAGATAGAAAGATAGATGTTAAGAGATGAGCAAGTGGCGTATCAAAAAACATTATAAACAGGATAATTTTTTTTGACTACCTACAAACATTTTTTAAGTACCTACCTTCTTTCGCTGCAGTCTTTTTTCTACCCTAAATATTGAAATAGGTAGTTTTTGTAGGTATTTGTTTTTAGTGTAAGTAGGTAATTGTTATTGTTGTTGTGTATGTTGTTGTTGTTGTTATTGTGTGTGTAATTTACTACTTTAGCTTTGTTTAAGTAGGTATGTATTAGTTTAGTGTAGTTACTTAGTTTTATTACTTACTAGCTGTTGCCCGCGACTTTGTCTGCGATTCTGGATGAAAATATATATCTATGTCCTTACCCAGGTCATGGTCTATTTGTGTGCCAAATTTCATCCAAATCCGTTCAGTCGTTTTAGCGTGAAAGCGTAACAAACAAACTTACTTTCGCATTTATAATATTAGTTAGGATTTTGAAGTGTAATAATCTGTGTATTGTATATAATTATAATACGTTGGTCAGGCAGGAGACATAGCCTTTCCGTATTTTTAGGTTACCAGTCCATCTTAGCCATCAAAACTATAATTCAATAATTATTTATGTTGCCATATTTTGCATTAGTCTCACACCAACCACACTTGCAAAATGCATACAGTGATAATCGTCGGTTGGTGCGGGCCTCTGCGAGTTGGCTTAGGGCCCTCGTATGCCTACTTTAAGTCCGAGACCCTATGATCTCGAGATATGCAAAAAGCAAAAAAAAAAAGGTCACGGGTTCCTATTGCAGGTACAGAAACGTTAATACAACTCATTTTAAAAACTTTCAGATAAAAAGGTACTCAAAGGGCTCAGTAATACATAAAAAGTTCAAAGCATTTCTATGTCAATATATTTTTGCAAGAAGTACACAGTGACGTTGAGCCTCTTATCGCAACACTCGAGCTGCGTCGGGACACGAAGAGAAATAGGTTAGTATGTTGTGCTGAAGTTCTAACTTATTACTTATGCATAGCCATCGTAAACTCGATAGGTACCTCGGTAGGCTACTTTTGTTTAGAACTAGGAAAATAGTAATAGACCCTACTCGTTGTCTCAAAGCACATTTCTATAATTTTGTTCTAATAATTTGATATTCTCAAGAAAGAGATAGAAATAAACAGTCGACAGGTGTCGTGGTAAATCCGATTAGAACGAAATTCCTCTCGCTTTTGCACACCTGGCGAATGAGAGCTGGGGGCCTAAAAAGGCCACTTTAGCAGAATCATAAAACAATTCATATCACGCAATTTCATCTGTATGACAGTTTTGTATGCCTAACCCTTCAGGGATTTAAAGGTGTGAAACTTTCAAACATATGAATTGCGTGATATGAATCGTTTTATGATTCTGCCAAAGTTTCCTTTTTAGGCCCCCTGGACTGAAACAAGTGTAACATTTTGACCTTTTTTATGGAAAAAAAGAGCGATAAGGAACTTCGCTCCAAAATCCTGTCTTAAAAACGTACCTCTATAATAACGGGTGTAAAAAGACAATTAACCAAGCTGAGAGTCACTCGTACTCTACGTCATTGTAATATTTTTTTATACTGGACTGTACCTGGGAATCTTCTAGTTACGGAGATATGAACGGTTAAAATTCCAACTTTTACTTGACTTTTTTTTACGGAAACAAGTTTTTAATGTTATAATACAACTTTAAATATCCCGATACCGTTGCAATGCACCCATGAGCACAATGCTTTGCGTGTGTTACATTGCGCACTATCGCAAACAGCAAATTTTCACACCAAAAATAAAAGTCGTCCAGCAATTATTGTTGTGCAATGTTACTTAGTTTGATGTACGGAACGCGTAGTTGACGGCTATGTGATGTGTATTATTACACTCTGTATGTATTTTTATGTTTCAGTAGTTTAGTCTATGCGTTGTTGGTTTAACAATCAATTGTGAAGGAGGTCGTTCGGATACGTATTCCCATATTTTTCCCCAACGAAAAACAAAAAAATGTCGCTAGACTAAAACAAAAAAAGAAAATACGTTTATTTGCGGCAAACATGATGCACAAAAAAAAAATGGGAGAAAACATGTGTCACATCCACACAAAACGGCTGTCGCTCAGCATAATGCTAAGATCCTATACGAGACAGAGTTTTCAGCGACAGCCGGCGTTGACGTGATGACGTCAGCCAGTGCAGCATACCATTAGATATAAATAAAAACAACAATCAAAATAACAAATAAAATATAAGACACAAAAAGATGGTGTGAAAATGAATTTATATCTGAAAGGTTTGAACATAATATAAAACACAGGGGAGAAGGGATTTACCTAATAATAACCCAGTTATTAATTATTATAAACGAAAATTCAATTGACACTTCTTCGATTCTTTGAAGACAGTTATTGTTTGTTAATACTCTGTCTTCTTACTAGATTGTTTCAGCTTTTAACTGGTTGAATGCCGTAATTACAGACACAATTAAAAAGCTATTGTGTCTCGCGTAGATCTACGTTCCGGCATACGAAGGGTTAAAAGCGTTCAGAAGGGAAAATTACCTTTAGAATCTTTTTTAAGACACATTAGGTCCATCTATAACCATGAGAAACCAATAATATCACAATATTTATATTATCTACTATTACTACAGATAAAGAAGCTATTAGTGGTCAATTCATTCAATTGTTATCTTTTTTGGACAACCAAGGAATAGATAAAAGATTGGCTCATTCAGTATTTACAAACAAATTTTATGAGGGAAAAGATTATAGATTCATAATTAAATAAGCTATCTATTTCTTCATTGTTATGATTCGTTGACCAAAATAGCAAGCAATAACAATAATTATGGACGTAACATAAAACATTACCTACCACAGATTTCGATATCTACTGGTCACGGCCTTTATTAAGCTTTCAACAATCTGGGTTTTAGTCATTTTTGTTTTTTTTTTGTTATTGTATTTTATTAAAAACATGATTAATTTACACATTTATTTATCAAGTCAGTTACTAGAGCATTCACAAAATTTTATTTTTAAAGCTTAAACTCATCCATAGCAATCCTTACTGAAATTGAATATCGTAAATTTTATCGAAACACATTTCAATTACCACTGATTAATGTTTTAATTGATTAATGTCTTATTAATTGCATAATAAAATAACTATAAAGCTTTTGATTATATAATCAAAGTGTAAAGCATAAATAATGTCAAATTAAATCACCTTAAAACGACGAATGCGACGCCATTTTCTACGAACTCTAGAAGGTACCTATATTATTATTCATAGCGTACCGCGGTAATGGTAAACATTTTCCCCGTATTTTTTCTTTTAATATTTCTCGATAAAAAAGTTAACAATTCAATGAACATTAGGTATTGTAATCGATTTAATATTTCTGAAGAAAATTGAGAATCCATTTAGAACAAAGCTGAGTAAAATAGCATAGCTTAGGGTTTCTCAATGAGATACGTACCTTTTTGTGTGTAATTTGTGTTAAAAGAAAACATTGTAAATAAATCTTTCGGTCAATTTCCCTTCACTCAAGTCAAGACCTCACATATTTCACATACGAACTCATTTGGTTTTAAAGTAAATCGTCGCGGTTTCAACCATGCACCATGGTTTCAACATCGTTCTAATTTTGAAGTGTGATGTTTTGTTTCAAACTTGTAGTGAACAAACGAACCGTGAACTGACTTTCAAACATCGTTCTTTCTCTGTATGAAAAGAGTATAGGTACCTATATATATATATAAGAGTATAGGTAAAAATAATATAGGTACCTTACAAACAGTTACAGTAACAGTAGTATAGGCAGGTAATAAGATGAAGGTAGTTAACAGCATTATGCTTAGCCAACATACTGTACGCACTAATCCGTCTGCCAATCGTGCTGAGTGCTCCGTATTCCTTCTTGTCCAATTATTGTAACTGCTATAAGGCGGGGCCTATGTTCAGCAATAGATATATTCAGACCTATTATTATTATTAAATTTTAGCATATTATCATTACTATTTTTAACCGACTTCAAAAAAAGGAGGAGGTTCTCAATTCGGTTGTATGTTTTTTTTTTTTTTTTTTTTTTTTATTTTTTATGTTTGTTACCTCAGTACGCCGTCATTTATGAACCGATTTAAAAAATTATTTTTTTATTCGAAAGGACATACGTCCAGATTGGTCCCATTTTTGTCAAACTCCAGTTCTGATGATGGGATCCATGAGGAATTGAGGGAACTCCTCAAATATTATAGGCATACATATAGCAATTTTGGTATTTTCATTAACAACTCAAGCATTTGCATTCAGAAAGTATAATTTGGGGAAGTGGAACTGATGATGAAGACCACAGATGGCCATCGAAACTACTCAATGAAAAATATTTCACGGGTAGCGATTCGATTGCTTTAATATGGTTGCTAAGCAATTTATGATCGTCACAATGCGTATGGTAAAGTGGAGCTGATGGTGACTTCACCATCAGCTCAAGTTCTCCTGGTTCTTACCAAGAGAACTCCTCAACAATTAACGTCCCAGCATCGGGAAAAGCAATATTTTGTAACAGATGATGAGCAGTTGACATTAGGGTTTGAAACGGTATGCTCTTGAGGTGGTCCCATTGTCACCAAGTCAGAGTCTGATGAAGGGATCCCATGAAAGTCGAGGAAAATCTTCTTTGGTAGGCATGTACAGTGTGTTAGTTGAACTCTCTCAAATCAAATGAAACCTATTGATGATTCAAGTGTTTGAGTCCGAGAGTCATCACTTACCTATACTCCGACTTTTAATTAGCTGCAGTAAAATAACACTTCTTAATAACTCATTTCGGACTGCATTTAGAGATATGCATGTCAAATAAGTTTTATTTGTTACACTACTCTGTACTAGAAAAACAAGGTTTGGTTGATGGCCGCGAAAAAACAACAAGACGACAATTTCAGATGATGTTACAAAACCGATTTAGAATTTTTTTTTTTATTTAAAAGGATATACTTCCAGATTGGTCCCATTTTTGTCAAAATCCAGTTCTGATGATGGGATCCATAAGGAATTAAGGGAACTCCTCAAATATTATAGGCATACATATAGCAATTCTGGTATTTTCATCGACAACTCAAGCATTTGCATTCAGAAAGTATAATTTGGTGAAGTGGAACTGATGAAGGAGACTACAGATAGCCACAGGAACTCTTCAATGCTTATAAGTATTTCATGGGTGGAGATAAGATATCTCGATTAAGATAGTTAAGCGACTATGACGAAGCAAATTTAAATAAATAGTTCTGACGAAACTGGTACCATCAAACCGATCTTATGAAGCTGGAAGGTAGGTACCGGAGCATCGTAATAAAACAATGTATTCTAGCCGTGTTTGGGCTTATCGAGTAAATGCGAACCACATGATACAGGAGATGTGATACGAGAAGCTATTTCGAAAGCTACTGCTCGAAAATGAAACCGCTGAAGACTGTTTAATAAGACGCCAACGAGATCTTCGCCCTTGAGTCGTAGGTACATTAAGTGTGGCTTTGATTGTCAGAAGACAGATTTCGTAGCCTCATTATTTCCGTCAATGATCTGTCGTCGTGTGGTCGCTTTAATAATTTGTTGGCATCCAAATCTGACAAAACGATACCTTCCAAACTTCTGACACGACTTAGCGCGACGTATATTTGCCCTTTTGCAAAGTTTTTTTTGTGATATGGTATTTTAGCCACGTCAAGCTGTAAGAGAAAATAATACTTATAAGAAATAAATAAAGTTGTTGTCGTAATTAAGTAAAGTCTGTTTGAAAGCTGTTGAGACAAACAAACTTAATCGGTTTTATGAGAACTTTCAAGTATTGGATAATCCTGATTAGATAAAATAGTTCAGCAGTAGTCGCTAAAATAATAATAATTAGATTAATTATACATTAGTAATTTTTATATAGAAATAAAGAATAATTAGAAAATAAAGCCTCGCATTAAGTAGAAAAAAAGGGTCCGCTTATAATCACAAATCCGTAGTATTACAAGATGAGATTTATCATCTACCAACCCGCACTAAGCCCGCGTGGTAGATTATAGCCCACTCCCTTTCACAGACAGGAGGTATGTGTCCCAGCAGTGGGAAAACTAATAAACTGATAATGACAGGCCGAATGATAATTATTCTAATGAGTTAAATCGAACATTCAAAAACCGAATGATAAAACAAATGCCAAAATAATCGTCAATTCCGAAATTAAATCGGAGTCGTATTCCATTTCATTAATAGCATGGATTGCATGTTGTTCTGTGTTGTAATAAATTATATTCATTAATGTATCAGTAAATTAAAATTCAGCCAGTTTGGCTGCCGGGAAATCGTGATAAAGCTTTACGTGTTTGGCAGAAATAATTGAATAGCGTAATTTAATTGTTTGGTGGTTAATGCATTATATATGTTCAACCGGTTGATTTGTTGATTTTAAAACTGGTAGCAGTGATGGTTTTAAGCCACGCTGATTCAAATCTAAGAAAACACGCAAATGTAGTTTGTCGAAATGCTACTTAATTTGGCCCTTAAAGCAATTCCGGAAATACGGATCTCTTAAATTGAAAATTTGCCCTTAATTTAATTCCTTAACCTAGATTTACCTGCAAACTGCCAAATTCGTCCAAGCTTACAAAACTTCGCGGTGAACTGAAAAAAAGTTTTCTAACACTTTTTTGTAACCGTCACTAAAACACACTCACGAATTTCGCGCCAACAAAACAAATGAAGAAGCGGTTCTACGATTAAACGTTCGAATTTAAAATTGAATTTCGAATAATGTTTATTCGAACTTGAACTTGTGTTCGCACTCAACTGGTGGGCGTTCTGTTCGGCGCCTTTCTGTCTACTGACGGTAAGGAGGGCGCGCGTGGAACAACGCGCCGCAAAAGTTTCAGCTGCACCACCCGTGTGCTACTTGCATTGTCATCCCTAACTATTATTGCGGGTCTACTGATTGTGATGAGCAATTTTAGTAGCCTTGCATTGGGGTGTGCGTCGATTTTTGATCGTATTTCAGCGGTTAATGCGGTAAAGCGGCTTAATTGTACCGTTATTTTGTCCTTTCAGTGAAAGCTATGACGTTGAAAATGAATTCCATGTTTTAGTGTAAGGAATTAGAACAGGCTAGGGTATAACTGAGAGTAAATTTGTTTAATGGATTGTTAAGCGTCCTATT
The DNA here is from genome assembly GCA_963669345.1 of Gortyna flavago. NCBI lineage: Eukaryota > Metazoa > Arthropoda > Insecta > Lepidoptera > Noctuidae > Gortyna > Gortyna flavago. Next base: position 6,817,820 of record OY770148.1, read on the forward strand.
TTATCCGTTTGCATTTTAGGGCTTCAGTATTTAGTTATTCCGTAAATCTGATATTGCCTATTATAGCTGAGGTTTTTTTCCTTACATAATATGATAGATATTATTTTTGACGCAAAGGAACGTGGGTTTTATCGAGGTTAATCTAGTTAAAGGCGTCAGATGGACACTTGGACAGGTAATCAAAGGAAAATGTTTTCAGATGGTTTCAGCAAGTGATGAAAAGGTTATAAATATTTACTTTTAAAGTAAAATTAATGTATATTCTTTTCGCATAATAAAATTTAGGTTTATTTGTTACATGCATAGCATTAAATTATTCATATCATAGGATCGGATTACTATTTTAATCTTGTTTTCTTTTTATGGCACGGTATTACCAATTATAAGTAGATATACCTACATTAAAACCGAGTACATTCCGAGGACAGTCGAACACATCCGAATGTAGCGCGGTTTCGGTAACAGTGTCGCGAGTTCAATGGCTTTTCCCATCTCAAAAAATGCCCAACGCGCCTAAAGAAGTTTTCACTTCAAAAATATGCTTACTGAGGTTGATCCGTGGATGGGTGACCATCTGAAATTGTGACCTCTCCGTATCTCGGAAAGCACGTTAAGCCGCGCGTTGTATTGAAAAGCAACAACTGGCGTCGCAAAAACATATTTTATTTTTAAATAAAATTATAAACAAAACGATCACCAAAATTGGAAGAGTTATTTCGTGACAAGATATATTTTTATGAAACGATTCGACGAAATACGAATTGTGTCGACACCCTTACAGTTTGCTCAGACATGACGATTCCATAAAATATTTTGTTAATGAAAAATAAACGTTAAAATTTATACCCTAAATAAAATCGTGTTCACATTTAATTTAAAAGCTAATTGCACAATTCGTGCGTGTAAATACGATAATAAATAGGAGTATCTGGGATACGAAAATAATTAACAAAACGTTTCGTCCATGTGTGAATGTAGGCTGTTATTGTAGCAGCAAACAGTTACATAAACCCTCCAGAATATGATAATGAAAACCGCACCATAACCCGTTCTGCAGTTAAAAAAAAAAAACAACGCGAACACAGACAGACAAGAAAAGCGACTTTAATCCTAACTCATCCGTACTATCCATACTATACTAATCTAATATATAAAATTCTCGTGTCACAGTTTTCGTTGCCATACTCCTCCAAAACGGCTTGACCGATTTTGATGAAATTTTTTGTGCTTATCCGGTATCTATGAGAATCGGCCAACATCTATTTTTCATCCCCCTAAACCGAAACTTACGCGGGTGAAACCGCGGGGCGCAGCTAGTTATATTATAAATTCGAAAGTAACTCTGTCTGTCTGTCTGTATGTTACCTTTTCACGCTTATACCACTGAACGGATTTCGATAAAATTTGGCAGAGAGATAGATTGCATCCCGGGCAAGGACATAGGACAGTTTTTATCGACATACCTCGCGGGCGAAGCCGCGGGTGGAAGCTAGTACATTATAAATGCGAAAGTGAGTTTGTTTGTCTTTCTCACTAAAACGGCTGAACAGATTTGGATGAAATTTGGCACATGGGTAGACCATGACCGGGGTTAGGACATCGGATACTTTTTATCCCGGTAGTACGTTCCCGTGGAATAATTTCCAAACTCCACCTGGGCGAAGCCGGGGACAAAGGCAAGTTTATATTATGTATGTAGGTAGAAGTAAATATTGAGTTCCTTTATAATAAATTTTGAAGTCAAGTAATTTTTATTATTTTAGTTAGATTCCCCAGGGTATACGAATTACATGTAGAAAATAGGTTTTCTTATCTAGTGTTGACCTTCGTAAGCGAAGGTTCACACAAAAAAAATCTACGTAAGCAGTTCATTTGTATGTATGTGGGGAAGGGCGTTTAATGCTTGTAAAGTGGTTCGATCTAGATTAGAGAATAGATTTCATTGGCTTTTTCTTTTAGTTTCTTGTTTTGAATGGATGTTGCAGCACGTTTGGTGGTAATCTGACGGGCAATTCTCGTAATTTTGAGAACGTTCACAGTCTCAATCTGTCAAAAATACCTCTCATTTTGTCAAGTTTTTGACATTAATTGTTGCTGAGATTGCGACTAGATTTTGAAAGTTTTTAAACGGGAATTTCCTAGACTCACGAAAGAACAGACTACCGATGGCACAGATCTTTACCCTGTAGCATTCCACTGTTGGCATTCGGCCTTTCCAAAATGGTGCCGATTTTATGTATTAAGTTACGCTTGCCGCGGTCGGTCCGTCTATGGGTGACCATCTTTACGTTCCACCGGCTGTCATTCGTGGATCTTTGACAGCCGTTACAGGTCATTAGAAGTCCGAAAGTGTTACAGCCAGACTTACCAAGGGATATCGTATTACCCAGTAACTGTGTTATGGGTTTTAGATAGGCAGTCGCTCCATATAAAATACTGGTATTCAGCTGCATGCGGTTCGACTGGAAGGGAACCCCAGCATAGTGAGAAAAAGGCTACAGTAGTGGTGGCCCAGTGGTATATAACGGCCCTGACTTGTAGTTCGTGACTTCGAACCCAGACAGGCGCTTCAGTGTGTAAACAATTTCATCACCACCACTCATAAAATGGTGAAGGAAACCATCGTGAGGAAACCGTCCTAGAAGCAAAAGTTCGAAGACATTTTGTGACATCTACTAACCCGCACTGGGACCGCGTGGTAGATTATCATTCCCTCTCGAAGAGAGGAGATCTGTGTCCCAGCAGTGGGAATACTATAGGCTGATTATGTTGATGATGAAAAATTTCATGGAGAGATATAACTATGAGAGACAAAGACAATACTCTACCTACAAAGCCGGACTTATTCTTTAACCCGATATGCCAATGTGCAAATATTAACAGCTGGGTCGTCTTTTTAACATAATTCTATATCATCATGTAAAACCTAAAAATTACATTCATCGTCATCATCATTTCAACCGAAAGACGTCCACTGCTGGACATAAGCCTCCCCCATGCACCTTCACTTCGACTTCGGTTCTGTGCTTATCGCATACAATGGGTTCCTGAGGCTTTTACAAGGTCGTCGGTCTACCTTGTAGGAGGCCTTCCAACGTTACGTCATCCGGTACGTCGTCACCGCTCCAGAACCATTCTTCCCCATCGGCTATCTGTTCTGCGGGCAATGTTCCCTGCCCACTGCCACTTAAGTTTGGCAATTCTTCGGGCTATGTCGGTTACCTTGGCTCTCCTGCGGATCGGATCTCTTCATTTCTGATTCGATCACGCAGAGAAACCCCAAGCATAGCCCAAATTTAAAATTTAAACTAACAGTCACCCAAAGGGAAAATTACATTGCGTAAGCTTTATTAATTCCGTGTAGTACGAATAAACTGTCGGTTTCGGCTAATTATTCAATCGGATGCTAATATTATGCGCATAAGTAATGTCGTACGCGTAAGTTAGCACCAGTCGAGCGTATGGTCAGAATTAATGGGCGGACAATTTTATAAATTGTACGCAATCATGGCCTGTTTATGATGTTTCTTAGTGTGAGATGGCGAAACCTTTTCAGAACTGAATGTCATATGAGCCTGACGCCGTCTACTGTGAGAATCAGGTGAATTTAAAACAATAAAATAACAGCCTCATGGGTCGATCGAAGGTTAAGCTACGCTTGATGCGGTCAGTTCGTGGATGGGTTATATAACATAATATCTAGACCCCCGAATGTCTTAACGTGCCTCAGAAAGCACGACGTTAGGCAGAGAAACGTAAAATAAGTACAATATTATCCTACTACTATGTTTGTTTGTCGATTTTTCCTTCTATCTCGCAGCAACAGAGCAATGGATCGACGTATTTCAGCCTAAAGATAGCTTATTGGCTAGAAAGTGACATTACCTCTTATCGCAAAAAAATACACTGCAGCACTGCTTCAATGACAAGGAAATGTAAATAAATCGTACAATTTCGTACGAAAATCAATATCCTGAAGAGAATTTTGTATCGCGTGTCACAGGTTCACCGTCCCTGTTCTACATTGATTGTGTATGTACTTAAGGGAAGTAGGTACGTTGTATGGTGCGTGTGAGCCTTTCATTCCATTTCTATTAAGTTAATACTTGCCACTTGGTAACTTTAGTGGGTGATGTTGATTGCGTGTTACGTTTGTCGCTTTTTGTTAATAAATGAATTGTGTAGGACTTTAATGGACTCCTAAAATAAACGTGTGAAAATTCATTTAAAATTCGTAATTTGTATGCTAATTAAGTACGAAGAGGTTATAAATATGTGCAATGTAATTTTCCTTGCACGCAATATCGTCCGTACTCCTTCATGTTTTGGCTTGTTTTTAAACTGGAATGTAGATTTACACAACACAAAGCACAGGCTATTTGCTGTCCATCTGTGCATCCGTCCCCAGTACCACGTATCCTGGCCACACTTAATGGTCTCTAGGACTAATTCAACAAACGTTCTGTTTGCGGACGAATGGACGAAAATTTTGGTCGGTATGTCAAAAGAATTGTAACAGGAATTTATGAAAATGTTGTTAACTTTTTACCTCAACTTTATGATTTTATATTTTCTCTATTATGTGCATACAAGCTGTGTCTTTAATTTTTCTAATAAGTTTTAAACCGTCTTAGTTAAATTATTCTTTTATCTTCACAATGTTGCCATTGGTTTTTCTCAGTAGCATTCTGGCAAGAATGGGCGTAGGTATTATGTTTGTACTGTAGAGTGATATAGTCTGCCTCAAGACAATCTTGACTCAGTTCATACAGCCTTAGTGTGCGTTTTCATTGAAGCGGATACGAGCGCAGCGGAAACATCTAGAAATTGATCAATCATACACGGCACTAGAGACGCAATGTGGATTTTAAACAATGTGATTGGTAGATTCCTGCACGCCTTATATTTCATCAAACTTTCAAGCGGTTTATTTTCGAAATGAATGAACTTCATACGCATAAGCAGGATACAAAGGTCTAAAAAGTTAGACTAACGAACATGTTCGAAAAATAGTGTTACAGCCAATTTAGACCTTTCTTTTCATAGTTTTTTAACTTATTTTAGGCTTTTTAGGTTTATACTATTTTTATTTTATTTTGTGTCGGGGGTTTTTTAAATTTTTTATTTAATTTTTGAACAGACTGTATAGCTATTTTCAGGGGCCGTGTTATGAAGTAATAATGTCATCATGATTCCAGCAAGAAAAAGGGATGGTGCTATGGGTCATGTATTGCTCCATCTCTCTCTCGCATTGGAATCATGATGACACTACAATCTCATAATACGGCACCAGAGGGATAATTCTCTTAATTTGAGAACGTTCACAGTCTGATCTCAGTCTCAATCTGTCAAAAATAACTCTAATTTCTCTACATTTTTGACAAGTTTATAGCACCTGATTGTCGCTGAGATGAGATTGTGACTGGATTTCGAAGGTTTTTAATTACGAGAATTGGCATTCAGGTTCCATGTAATAATAAACACGGAGAAAAGGCTGTTGTATTAAAACAGTTCCTAAGCACCCTTGAAACATTGACGCAATGTTGACGACTTAATACTCCATTAGCCGAACTACGAGCGTCTTATCATTTATGCACCGCTGCACTGTACACGCGACAGACATTAGTGCTTAGTGCTTTTGGAATAATGTGAATAGCATTAATATTTGAGTTTAGTATTACTACTTAAGTACATTAATACTGTACTTAAGTATATAGTTTGATAAGGAGATGATGAGGTTCTCGTGGCTAAATAATAACAGCCGCACAGGTCGATCGTTGAGGTTAAGCTACGCTTGCCGCGGTTGGACTGTGACAACCAAAATATTCCCCCAAAAAACTCCACGTATTGTCAAAATAAATTCAATCTCAATTCACTTCTATACAACTTACCATAGACTTTCATTCGACTCGCCCTTGGGGTTGAGCAGCTCTAACCTAAACTTAACTTAAAATATCTTGTTCTATTCCAAGACTAACGAAAACAAATAGTGTAATATTGATTTTAGAGTTCGGGTTCTGTAGGATATAAATGGATTTTATATAGAAGGGTTGTGTTTTCAATTCTGTTAACTGAAGATAATTTAGTTTGGAAGAACAAATAAGAACAGAAACGGTTTTGATTGATGGATTGGCGGGCTTATTAGTTGATGCGCACGAATTATCTCGCATGAAACGGGCGAATCGACACAATTCAACTAGATTTTTGTTCTTGTAGGCGATTCGCTCGAGGTAAATTTATTAAAGTTAAGAAAATGTACACTGCGCTAGTGTACTTTTTTACAGAATTGTGAGAGTAAAGCATTTTGAAATAAAATGAAACACATAAGTTATAAAATTAATCAAATATGGCTTTATTAAAATATATTTTTTTGTCGATTCATCCACCACAAATACGTTCATATCATGCGCATCGCCTACAAAGAAATTAAAATTATTTAAAATTCTTGCATGCGCTGCTTTTACAGTCTTGCATGCACTGCCCGCAAACAGCGGCTTTCCCTAACTTTTTAAATAAACCTTGGCGGAGAGCAGCCCACGCTGCATCTTTTAATCTGCATTCGCGATTTATTTGTCAAAAATGTAAACAAATATAAGTTTATGGAAAAACAACTTTAATTCCTACACAATAAAGTTCAGTTTCCGCTACAACTTCAAACATTTATGTAACTTTTTCAATTGTGCTAGTCACTCTGAAATCAAATTAATGACCATTAAAATAAAGTTGATAATTGTTTAACTTGAAATAACATCAATTTGAAGCTAATTTGAATAGTCTTTAGTAAAAATATCCAAGTATAGGGCAACGACAATATATAGGAGCAGTGGTGGCCAGCGATAACAGCCCCGACTTACGAGTTTTAGGTCATAGGTTCGAACCAGGCAGGCGGTTTACTTTGTCTAAATAATGTCAACACCATTGCTTTCAAAACGGTGAATGAAAAGATCATGAGGAAACCGGCATGTCGTAGAACCAAAAATTCAAAGACATGTGACATCTACCAACCCGCACTGAGCCCGCTTGATAGATTACAGTCCACTCCTTCTTGAAGAGAGGAGGCCTGTGTCCTAGCATTGGGATATAAGCTGGAGGCCTACCATGATCTATTTAAAAACGATTCAAAAACAAGACATTTCAGTTTAGGTTCTTAAACTGCATCGCTCACAGTCGTACCATGACGTCCAATACGCTCAGCGGCAGTTGGATCGTTGAAAGTGAATGAGCGTTAAGAGCTCGTGGTGGGTATCCAGATGGCACGGCCTAAATTGAATCGTTAAACTGACGTCATGGTACGAATTAGAAGAACAGTTCAGTTTAGGTCCTAAAGTGGATCGCGTTAAGAGCTCGTGGTAGGTAGTCTGATCATACTAACCATAGGGCAACATTGTTCAATCTCAAGGAAAACGTTTATTGTTAGTAGAATTATACTTTTATGTATTAGCTAGATCAGTCTACCCGCTATAATAATGATTTGTTGTGAGTTTAACCTAATTAGCAAATAGTCAACTAGAGTACCTATATTCCTACGTTCTGTTCTATTGCCGCCATAGAAGTTTCTTTTCAAAAGCACTTCAAATGCTCTGATGAGTTTGCAGAGCAGGAACCAATCGATTGGAAACGCAATAAGCTCGAGCTGTTTTTAAATTCAAAGGGACAAGTTGAATTTTGTTTTCCATTTTAAAAAAGCTTATCATTTTTATATATATATAGGTAAAGTGCGTTTTGTTGTGTTATTTTATTGTTGTCTCTGATTCCAAACGTTTTCAATCCCCTGCGGCCCTGTTATACGAAGTACACCCATTTTATTCCACCCTAAATCTTAAATCTTATCTTTAGTTATTCAGTCAGAATATCAGTCTTAGCTTTATTTTAATAAGGATATATATAAACAAGTTGTTACTAAGTTACCCTAAAATTGAGCTACTTAAATTTTGGAGTTGAAATATTTAACTCCGCACAAATTATATGTACAGTCAATAAAAGAGATAAGTATGCAGGATCGTTGGATATAGTTGAAGTTTAGCAAGAAACCGATGGGTATTTTCGACTGAAAATTAATTTGATAAATGAGCTGTTAGTTTTCTATTACTACTATTAAATTTTATTCGAGAACATCCATTTGTTTCTTACTAAACTTTAACTATATCTGACGATCCTGCATACTTATCTCTTTTGTTGACTGTACTTAGCCCAAGAACACAAATTAAATATTAACAGGAAATAAAACGCTTTTAAAACGACTGCCTCGGCTAGTGCTGATTATAAGGTCTTGGGTTCGATTCCCGAAATTCCCGAAAGTGTTATTAGGTTTTTCCATCTGGAATTTCTCGCTAGCAGCCTGGAGTCTGGAATTGTGCTCATTTGGTGGCAATAGGCTCGTCCGTTATTCCATGGGACTTAAATATAACTGGCAAAATATGGCTGTACTAAAAATTCACGTCTGCCCAACCCTTTGAGGACTACAGGTCTGATCTCGAGTTAGCGCCCTAGCGATCAAACAGACAAAGATACATTATTTTTTGTAATGTCATCGTCTACCTAGCCTTTTTCCATGTCGGGGTCCGCTTCCAGTCTAACCGGATGCAGCTGAATAGTAGTATTTTACATGGAGTGACTGCCTATCTGACCTCCAGAACCCAGTTACTGGGTAATACGAAACCCCTTGGTAAGACTGGTTGTCAGACTTTCGGGCTTCTGACGACCCGTAACGACTGTCAAAGATCCACGAATGACAGCCGGGACACCTTAACGTGGTTTCCGAGGCACGGAGGGTCTTGGTATGTAAAGATAGTCACCCATCCACGGATCAACCGCGGCAAGCGTAGCTTAACCTGATCGATCGACCCGTGCGGCTGTCATTTCTTAGCCACCAACCACTTTGCTTTTTATAATGCGTAAGGTAGATTTGCATGCCCAAGGAACCCTAACACGGAATAAAAACGGTGTATTCCCTAAAGAAGACCCTTTTTTTCGGTCAACTATCCCCTTAAGTACTAACTTGGCATTCAAACACACTTACTGTAATTGTATCCGAGGTCTTGCGAGAGAGACCTAATAAATCAGAAAAGATTTAGGCTTTCTTAAAAACCCATTATTTAAAAAGATTAATTGTTTTCTATCTTTAAAACGATTTTATGATCAAAATTTTGGTAATTAAAAGAAAGTTTTCTGTTCCAGGAAGAAAGTTTGAAGAAAATATTTATGGTTTCCTTGAAAGTTAACTATTGTTAGTTTAGTTTTGTTAAGCATTGTTTTTGTGGTGTCTTATTAAAATTGTAACATATTTTTTAATTATTATTTTGTAAAAATATCTAGGTCTGGGCGTTGATGTCTGATGATTTTTAATTTATATTACAGAAAATGCCGTTTTTCATGGAAAAAATTATATATTTTTTAAAAGAAAATTATATATTTCATTAATTGAAGTATTGGCCATTAGTGAAGATGCACTTTAGTCATTTTAGTGAGCTCTGCTATAAAAATCCTGGGGACGGGAATCGATGAACTCTATAGAAGCGTTTTTTTCACCACCATGTTGGATTCGTTTTTTTTCTCCTATAAAAAGTTATCAAAATTCCGAATAAAAATGGAAAGTACTTGGAGCAAGGTCTCGTGAGTATGGTGGGTGACCGAGAGTTTCCAGTCGCAACTCCAATCGTTTTGAGAGGGTCCATTGTGCGGCTTAGCAGTGATGTTGTTGTTGTTGTTCAGTAAGTTCATACACTGGGTAGTGTATTTCTACTTTCCGAGCTTTATTATCTTTCCAATTTGAAGTATATGAATCAGTATCGATTTAACACTTACGTTGAAGGCTGCTGCAAAATCTAACGTGGTTTGAGATGAATCTGCTTCCACTATGGCTTTCAATTCATCGTTATCGACTTTCGTCTCCGGTTGGCCACGGGGCTCATTACTGAGAATAAAATTTCCAGAACGGAAGCGATCAAACCATAAACGGTCCACGTGTTCACATGCGGCACCATGTCCATACACGTCGTTAATATTGCGTGCTGTCTATGCTGCTTTGGTGCCACGACGGAACATGTATTCGAAAATAGCGCGCAATTTCGATTTTTCCAAGCCGCGCCGCTCATCGCGCCCGCGTGCACACTATAGACACTCAAATAAAGTTCATTTGTTAGAATTCGCCAGTCTGGCCAAACACTCAGTGTAAAACAACAAAAAACTAAATTATCTTATGAATGAGACCGCCATTTCCTTCAGAAGATGCTTGCTCCCTCTAAGTTGATTAAATCAAGTAGGTATTATTCATCTTACTTATGCTGCACTCGCTTATGTTCACTCTGATCACAAGTCCGATCTCCGTGTTCAACAAATATTAGCATAGCCGATAGGTATTTGTTCGGAGTCTAGATTCCAATGTTTGTCTGTATAATGACACTCCTAGGGAATTCTGTGTAGAATCTGAATGTTATTTTATAAAGCGTGGGCTGTTGTTTTTTGTTTTGTGAAAGAGATTAACGGCCTCTGGGCCGTTAATCTCATAATTTTGGAGTGGTTATCGCTACTTGGTTATAACAGGCGCTCCACAAAAATGAATTTTAACTCGACTGAATCATTCTCTCAAGTTAAGGTTAATTTCTGTTTTATTGCTTGGTTACACGACACCGACAAAATTACAAAGAAATTATTGTACATTTAATTTAATTTTTACATCATTCGAAGTGCGAGTGAACGATGCAGAATGCCGAAATCGAACATCGTTGGATTGGTCGACTAATGATGTTTTTTTTTTACTTTTCATTCATTCTTTGTTCAGACGTACCAAGTTGAGTGAAAGACATTAATGAACAAACAGTGGATTCTCTCTTCGTCTGATACAGCTATAGGGAACAAGAAGGGACGTCAATGCATCGTCGACTTTAGAAATAAAGTCGAAATGTCCCATGTGTCCACAACATGTGTCCACAACAACACTTATGGGACGACCAAAATGGTAATATTTTCCCTATTTCACGATGTATTGGTTATTTGGACTAGGTACCGAGTTCTACAGCAGCGTTAGCATAATCAGCCTTTGATGTTCCCACTGCTGGAACAGAGATGGTTGGATGGTTGGTAGACGTTACATATGCCTTCGATTTTTTGGTTCTAGGACATGCCGGGTTCCTCAGAATGTTTTCCTTCACCGTTTTGCAGTAGTAGTTTCAGCGTTTTCCGTTTAGCAGTGGTCAAAGTAAAAAGGCATCCAGAACGAATTTCTGTTGCCCTAAATCTGGATTTGTGCCTGGCAATAGGCTCGATAACTGGTGAAATGTGGGTGTATTGTTAACCCCAGTCTTACCCTTAGGGGAATACAGGCCTACTGTTGTGTTATGTAACTAAACCCGAAATTAGGATAATAATTATCATGCATATTTCCCCGAAGGATTAGGCAGAGGTGAACCTAAAAGTTTAGCCAAATTTCGCAAGTTATATTTTATATTACACTAGCTTCTGTCCGCGACTTCATTCGCGTGAAGTTTGACCCTCATTCACCCTCTTAGGGTTGGAATTTCCAAAAACCCTTTCTTAGTGGATACCTACTCTTCACAAAGAACACACGCTCCAAATTTGATGCCTCTAGGAACAGCGGTTTAGGCTGTACGTTGATATATCGGTCAGTCAGGACTTTGAATTTTATGATACCTAGTATAAAATAAGAAAAAGTGGCTTTTCATGTCTGTCCACGTGGCCGCAGATCTTCTAAACTACACAATGGGTTTTGTTGCGGTTTTCACATTTACTTCGGTAGGTTTATGTGTATAATAGATTAATATTTTTACTCATACTCTATAGAAATGGGAGGATCCTTCGACCATACAGGAGTTGTTTCTGGCGGGCAACTGCCCGATGATTCATGTCGGGACGTTGTATGTATGCTACTTGCGTGGTAAACTCTGTTTGCGCGATGCAGGATTTTGTGTGACATCAGTATGACGTGTAGTTCGCATGTGGGGTTGTAGATACTCGTACCGCTACAATATTAATTATCACAAACACTAACCCCCTTACTAATAAACGTATTATATCAGATGAATAGTTACACACTGATTTCTCTGTTTCAATCTTCAGTAATTTGACTATGCAGACGCTATATAACGTTTATTAGTAAGTGGGTAAAACTGAAACATTTTTGTGTTCAACAAAGCTAATCTGGGAGATACAGCACAGACATCAATCCAACGTACGCGGCACGGAGGATTAAAATTATATTGGATCCTAAATAGAAAAATGTTAGGTCCACTTGATCAGGTAGGAACGTTCACACAGCTAGTCAATAAAGAGAGCTGAACAATGTTTACTCTTCACGATTATTTGGAGCCTTATTTTCATTTGTTGGTAGACAATTATGCAGGGTCAATACGAAAATAAATTAAACTTTGTATATCTATTCTAGTTAATGACGTTCCCTGTCGACAACCCAATGAATCACATAATATCACAAAAGTCACCATAGTTAGTCGGCTGATTCGCAAAACACTTAGTCGGCCCATCACTACTTTTTTGTTTTCGATGTCTTCTGATTTCAAAATACTAATAAGCACTAGTTTTGCCGGTTTTTTCATTTATTGTCGTCTACATGGTAAACTTATTTACATATTTCAATAGACACAATGTTGATTTCAAATATGTCCTGACAGATTTTTTTTGTAGCCTATTTTGTGAAAAGGCTGTATTGTTTAAATTTTACTCAAGGCTATTTCAACCATCTCAGCCTATCGCAGTTCACTGCTGGTCCTGGCCACCACCAGCGGCACCAGGTTTTTCCTATGCTGTGCCACCGCCTTCCGCCGTCCGCATCCAGTCTGTTCCAACCACCTTTTTGAGGTCGTCGAAGGCTATTTAACTGGATTGAAAACACTGATTTATCCAAACCCGCTAGTTTTACAATATTGCAATAGTCACTCCACCCTCCGTACGCAGACAAACAAACCTAAAGATGCTATGTACGTAAAAAACAGATTTTGTAATTTTGGCCTGTCCGTCAGTCGGTCAGTTAGTATGTCAGAGTCGATCTCTCGTTATTAAACAAATCAAAAAGTTCCTGCAGGCACTCGGTGGGTCGCTGTTTCAGGGGAACTAATAGGACGGCCTAACGAACTACCGGATTACAGAAGTTTTACTTTGTAAGAAGCATTTGTATGTTCGGAAACATGGAGTGCAGGACTAGTTTTGTTTGAACTTTTTATGTCTAGTGTTTGGCAAGATGCCATTCACGTGGACCCTTTTCTTGTGGCAAAAAGAGTCATAATATCGCATTTTAGGCCTCTTACGTAGCGAAAATCACGCATTATAGGCTAAATGATTCCATGTTAGGCACATCACATTGATGTATCCTGTTGATCCAGCATTTCAGTTGATTATATCACTACATTGACCCCATGGGTTAAGTTAAGCCAAGCGAGCGAAGCGAGCGATGCCGCGGCAGCGGCCGGCGAACGCTACTTCCAAGTTGGTCGCAGTTATTTGGCTATTTCGTATTAGTGCAAGGTACGATCCGTCGCATACAAGTTTGATACCAATTAACAATTTGTCGGTTTTCCATGGACAGATAATGCGTTAAACGGTAAATGGTTTGTTGCTTTTTACAAGTTTTCAATGGTTTTTAATCTCGCGAGATAGATTATAAACTAACGATGTTCATAATTATACGGTGACATATTATACATTTCAAGTGACATATCACAAAATAATTGCTTGCGAAGTGTACTTGTATGTATGAGACTGTGTTAACATTATTATTGGAATTTCAGTAATATTTCAATAAGACTCACGTTAGATTTCTTTATATATGATATTTATTATTAAACACGAGCGACATGACATATTATGTATTCCACAGAGAAAGAGCAACAGCGCCACCCGTATCAGAAACGGAAACTAAATGCATGTTTATGATCCTATCTTGTAAATTTATATTTATTCAACACTCCCACTTAAATTTATAAGGTAGACATAACAATTCACTACATATTTCTTTAACTTTTAACTTAAATCCTTTGTTTCAACAAATTCAGAAATTAAACATGGATTTAATCCAAAAAAAAAAAATATTAGCCACATTAAGCATTTCTCATCATCTTATCTCTAATTGAATTAAATTTATTTACAGGCAAAGCTTTAGTCAGGAAATCAGCTAACTGATTTGAACTCTCAACATATTTAATTTCAACAATTTTCTTTGCAACATTCTCTCTGATAAAATTATATCTTACATCTATGTGCTTACTTCTTCTATGAAAAACAGGGTTGTTAATCAATTTAATTGCACTCTGATTATCAACATTTAAAGTAATTGAGCCTTGTGGCTCCCCAATGTCACGTAGAAATTGCCTAAGCCATAAAATTTCTTTGGCGGCTTCACTAGCAGCCATGTACTCGGACTCAGTTGTAGATAATGCTACAGTATTTTGTTTGCGGCTTGACCAAGTGACTGGACCCCCATTTATTAAAAATATATATCCTGTATTTGATTTCCTTGTGTCCAAATCACCTGCAAAGTCAGAGTCCGAGTAGCCAACTAATTCAAAATTACCTTTATAAACAATAGACATATCTTTAGAATTAATTAAATAACGTAAGATCCTTTTCACAGCTGTAACATGTGAAGGACCTGGGTCATTGACATACCTGCTAACAACATTCACAGCGTATGCTATGTCAGGTCTAGATACAGACGACAAGAATAGCAATGCTCCCACTGCCTCTCTATATGGGAAATTAATAGGCTCATTACTCGTATTCTTAGATATATGTACATTTACATCAGCAGGAGTACTACTACTTTTAGCATCTGACAAATTAAATTTCTTTATTATTGTCTTAATATACTGTTTTTGACTTATACTTATACAGTCCTTTTCTTTATTTATTTCCACACCAATAAATGAATTACTGTTTACAATCCTAATATCAAACTTTTGTTTAAGATTATTTAATATGTCAGACAAAACAACTTCACTTTTGGCCAATAATAATCCATCATCAACATAAAGAATTAGTATTACTTTGACATCTTTAAAATATCCTACAAATACACAATTATCAGATGGACACGGTTTGAAACCATAAGTAGTTAGAAAAGAACAAAATTTCTCATTCCAACATCTCGAAGATTGTTTAAGACCGTATATAGATTTAATTAACTTACATACTTTTGAAGACTCAGTTTCCAATCCCTCTGGCACCTCCATGTATATATCCTCGGAGAGCTCACCATACAAAAAGGCCGTCTTTACATCAAATTGCGCAATCTGTAGTTCGTCTCTCGCAGCAATGCTAAGCAGCACCCTGATGGAATCGTACCTGCTAGTGGGGGAAAACGTCTCATTATAGTCCAAGCCCTTTACTTGTGTGAATCCTCGTGCACACAGTCGTGCTTTGAATCGTACTATTTCTCCATCTTTATTCTTCTTTATGGTGAACACCCATTTACAAGTAACAGGCTTCTTCTCAGTTCGATTAGTCAGTATCCAAGTTTGATTTTCTTCATGTGACTGAAGCTCTTCAGCTACAGCTTTCTTCCATAGATGAGAATTTGGACTATTCATCGCTTCTTTATAAGTGTTAGGTACTTCCAACTCTGTGAAATTAGCTTCTAACTTATTATGTCGACGAGGACGTAACGTGATGTTTCTCTGTTCATCCTGTTCTAAATGTATACTTTTTGGAGGGATATAACTGTCATCTATATCTTCTAAACTCTTCATACTATCATCTGAAGAGATTTCTTCAGGTACATTGCATTGATGTTGAAACTCACTCTGTAGGGTAGGCATTGTAGAATGTTCTTTTTCTTCTTGTTCAACTCTCATTTCTACAAAACTCTGTTTCTCTTCTGGTGTACTACATTCATCAAACTTCACGTCCCGCGATACTGTAATCTTCCTGGTATTTTGATCATACATCCTGTAATTATCATGGTCATATCCAACTAACAACAGCTTCACACTTTTCTTGGTAAGCTTCCTTCGCTTTTCTTTTGGTATATGTACATAACCAATGGATCCAAATATTCTGATATGTTGTAAGTTAGGTTTTACTCCATGCCACAGTTCAAATGGTGTAACATCTCCCGTCTGGCTTGACGTATTTCTATTTAACAAATATATTGCACAGTTGACAGCTTCTGCCCACATGTTTAAGGGAATGTCCTTTGCGTATAACATTGTTCTTGCAGTTTCCATGATAGAACGCATCTCTCTTTCTGCTCTCCCGTTCTGTTGTGGGGTATATGGGGCAGTACGTTCATGCGTTATTCCCTTATTCTCCAGAAATGAGGTAAATTCTTGGTTCACATATTCACAACCATTATCTGTATGTAGTATGTGCAAATCACGTTGAAATCTATTCTTCACAATTGCATTGTACTTCAGAAAATATTTAAATACTTCACTCTTATGTTTCATGAAGTAAACATAGCGATAGCTTGTAGCTCCATCTTTGAACAAAACAAAGTACTTCATACCTGACACAGAAGGTTCTTCTATAGGACCGCACACGTCACTGTACACAATTTCACCAGGCTGTGTTGGACCTCGGGTGGATTTCAAGAAAGGGCGTCTTGCTTGCTTCCCATATTGGCAAGCTTCACAAACAAAATTCTGATTCCCACTCAATGTAACTGGAATCACACCATTCTTACACATATTTTGAAGTTCCTTGACATTCAAATGTCCTAATCTTTCATGCCAAACTTTTATATCTGTTTGCACAATATTACAATTTTCTTGTTTGATTGTTTTGACATCCAATTCATATAAATTGTTCTCTGTTAATTGTGCACTCATAACAACAACATTATTCTTCATTATCATTGCTCTTTCGTTATTCTTTACTATTATATATCCTCTTCTAGTAGCAGCACCTTCAGAAAACAGATTTCTCCGTAAATCTGGTACATATAACACATGCTCAAGTTTACATCTCTCCCATGTACCATTAACTTGTTTATCCATCAGAATAGTTCCTTCACCACATACTTTGATATTCTGTTTGTTACCCAATTTAACAGAATTGTTGTATTGAGACTCGTTCAACTCACAGAAGTAGTCACGCTTGAAAGTCATATGCATTGAGGCTCCACTATCTAGTATCCATGCCTCTTCATCATGGTCAGATGAGTAACCTTCGGCGCTGAATGCCAACATATTGCTAGGTTTCTTATCATTGTACCTTTTCTTTGGCAACCTGCAATCACTAGCGAAATGGCCTCTTTTATTGCAATTGTAGCATACAAATCTATGGTTTGAACTTCTTTGATTGTTTGAAGTATTCTGTTTATTTCCATTTCTTGATTTGGAATTTCCTTTTGACGTCACTAATGCAATTTCACTACTGCTTGGATCGTTGGCAAGGCTGGCTTCTTCATCTACTAAGCGAGAAGTGAGGTTTTGAATTGTTTGACTATTTTCATCGAGTGACAACCATGCTTGTCTAAGCGAACGGTATGTTGATGGTAATGTGCTTAGAATCTTTGTCATTACAGCTGTGTCACTGATTTTCTCACCAGTCTCCCGTAGCTGCTTTGCTAAGCCTTCCACCTTGGACACATGCTGTGCCATCGTATCACTGGCACTGTATGAATATTGGTAGAACTTCTCATGAATTAACATTTTGTTATATTCTGATTTCTGTTCATAGATTGCTTCTAATTTTGTCATGACTTCTTTAGCAGTCTCGCAGTTTTCTATAAGAGATATTTGGTTCAAATCCATGGACGACGTTAAAATGAACATGGCCATGCCATCATCTTTATCCCACTGCACTTGCGAACTGGTTTCCACGGGTCTTGTCTTTTCTATGTTCAATCCCTTTGCTCTTAATGCACATTTTACTTGAAATTTCCATTGTTTGAAATTTCTGCCATCAAACTTCTCAATTTTCATCGCGTTCGCAACCTCCATTATGTAGGTTAATTTTACACCGCTAGTAATCTTGCTCTTAACTTGACTTTTTATTGAAATATTTACTTATTATGTGCCTGGGCCCATAACCTATTGGAATTTCAGTAATATTTCAATAAGACTCACGTTAGATTTCTTTATATATGATATTTATTATTAAACACGAGCGACATGACATATTATGTATTCCACAGAGAAAGAGCAACAGCGCCACCCGTATCAGAAACGGAAACTAAATGCATGTTTATGATCCTATCTTGTAAATTTATATTTATTCAACAATTATGTATCTATTAAATTGATACACTACAACTTGAATTAAGATTTTGGATATGATTTTTATTTGGGTACATATTGGAGCGCACTGAATCGTCCGGTGTGGACCCAGTTCATAACATAAAAAACCATGTAACCAAAATCTATTTTGTATTCGCCGTTTTACTACGTAATGTAACAGAAACTACCGATAAAATAATTTGTTTCGCTCACCACCTGAATCATAATAAATTAAACCCTACACCTACCTACAGGAAATTCTTTCGATATCACTCATCTTTGTGTGGGATGACAGCTGTCAAATTAATGATTTATTGCCGAGATCATAATCTAAAGTGACTCGGTTTTCTTTTAGTTTCTGAAAATATAAAACGGGATAATCTTGTCCCCCATCGATCATATTAGGAGGGACATGATACGTAATGTAGGCTTTATTTTTCAATAATCGTCTTTATTGATTGCTTGCAAGGCAGGGGCCAGAGGTCCCTTCTTATACAAAGAAAATGAGTATGAATGACTTCAATAAGCAATTATGGGTGAATAAGATAGGCTTCACGAGGTACAATATAATACTTACAATGCATGGGGCACCCAGACAGACTGACAGACAGGCAAACATCTATCATCTTGCTGACTGGCTAATATTTTAGCACGAAATAAATTCTTAATAATATAAAACGAAATAGTGTCTAGGGTGAACATAGAAAATAGCTATGTAGTTACATTAAGTGCAAAAAGATGTTATAACTGTTTTGAAACAGCAAACTTAATCATTATCATGAGGCATTACACCTCAAACTGGTTTATGTCAGACTGATCAATATCTCAAAGTAAAACAAAAGAGAAGATCTTTTGTGTATATTTATGTTTATTAGAGCTAACTTCAGAACTTCGTATACATTCTCAGACATGTTTAGAACTAACCTGACAATACTCAGAACTAATCTGAACTTTATTTTGTATATTGTGATAAACTCTTAACATAACATTATGTTTAGCAGAAGAACCATTTATTTCTAAAGCTTATTATTTCTGTTTATTCTTTTATCCCGTCGCGTGTCTAATTAGCAGACACAATAGAAATTTTATTTTTATCGGTGCACATGTTGTACGCTCGACATGCGAAGAGTTAAAGGGCGGTACTCACGTAAGCATTCGAATTTTTTTTGCTATACCTAAGTTACTGCGCGACGAAAAGCGCGCGGGTGCGGGGCCCGTGGCTAAATAATTCGCACAGGTTGGTCGATCAGGTTAAGCTACGCTTGCCGATGATGGTCTGTGGATGGGTGACCCCGTTTAGTCCCGGCTGTCATTCGTGGACCTTTGTTTTTGTTTTTTTTTACGGGTAGTCCGAAGCCCAAAACTTTGACAACCAGGCTTACCAAGGGGTATCGTATTACCCAGTAATTGGGTTGTGGAGATCAGATAGGCAGTCGCTCCATGTAAAATACTGGTATTCAGCTGCATCGGGTTAGACTGGAAGCCGACCCCAACATAGTTGGGAAAAGGATGATGGCAACGAAAAGTCATTCGTAAAGGCGCTTCCCTACCTTGAGCATTCCACTGTAATGGTATACTTTGCAAGTAGAGTGCGCAGGCTGGTAACTGGTAGGTAGTGAAGAGTGATAATTAAAACCAGCAGGATAGGTTAATGTATATAATTAAATTGGTAGAAGTACTTAACACGGCTGGGTCGCTGGTAAAAAGCGGGGAAAGGTTACATTTTATGTATAATAGACTTACCTATGCTCCCGGTGAGGGAGCGCCTTATAACAGATTGGTGATAACGTGAATACAAACACAAAAAAAAAACACAAATTCTAGTGTCTGTTCTCGCAAACGAATATTCGCTTTGCAATTAAATGCTCGTTGCAAAAGCTGATCTCGCGCAGCGAATGTTACTAGCGGTAAGTACTCTCCATATCTAATCTAAACGTTTTTTTGTGCTAAAACTAGGTTCACGTCAAAAGGGTTTATTCGGAACACCTTATCCATTGGATTTTAACTACCTATGTCTTATGTATGCTTGGGGAAGGCATGTGCTCAGCGGTGGACGTCTTTCTGCTGAAATGTGATGGTGAAGCCTTATGCTGTGAGCCGTACCTAATGTTTGAAGCGCTTATAAATTATATAATCACCATTATGGCAACAAACTCAACGTACCAAAATGAAGACGATCAAATGTTTTTGTATATTCAACTAACAGCCTACAAAATGATTAATTGGAATTCAAAACAATACTGCGTTTAAAGCGTAGGCGTCGAACTGTTCTAGGAATGCTCATTCAGAAGCTTCACTCGTAACAATACTGGCTAAATAAAACACAAAATAAATAAATCCTACTAGTAATAAAATAATTTACAATGTAGTATTTACCCTGACATTAATTGATGTTAATTTAATTAAATGTTAGCAGAAATATTGACAGCCATATACAAAGAAATAATTAGCTTCATATTGTGGCTTTCCCTCGAACAGAGAGGAGGCCTGTGTCCCAGCAGTGGGAATGTTATAGGCTGTAATAATATACACCACATTACCGCACCATATTTATAACCTCTATGTAGACTTGTCACCACATTATTAAATAGCACTCGTGCGAGTCAAGGGCGGGTCAATAATTCCGATATGAATATTGAAAGATTTAAAAGATAATTTATTGGTTGGTAGTGTTATGTGTATACGTAGGTATATTGTTATATTGTGTGAGGGCATTAAAATTATACAACGTTATATTTACTGCGTTTATTTCAAGCGAACGTGTTTACATGAACGCTCTTACACCATCACTGATTCTTCCAAACAAAAATTTGAAGGCTCATTCTAAATTCGTTTGACTGTTCGAATATAACCAGAGTTATTTTACTGCCAGCCTGCACTTAATAAAGTCGACTTTTGCAGACAACCTTTACACTACTGTAGAAATAACACTAAAGTAAAGCCTCAAACGTATTCAATATAAAAGACGCCTTAACCCATACATTCATAAAAAAACTCATAACAAAAATGGTATAAATTAATTATTTGTTACTTTATTGAAATAAAAAGCAAAAAAAATTGGTAGCGTTTATAAAACGCGCGTGTAAGTCTTATATTACCTACACCAGACGGGCAATTCTCGTAATTTTTAGATCGTTCACAGTCTGAGGGGCAATTCTTGTAATTTTTAATACGTTCACAGTCTGATCTCAGTCTCAATCTGTGAAAAATAACTCAAATTTTCCTACATTTTGACAAGTTTTTGTCATTTGTTTGTCGCAGAGATGGGAGTGCGACTGGATTTTGAACGTTTTCAATTACGAGAATTGGCCTTCTGATCTCAGTCTCAATCTGTCAAAATAATTTGTAATTTTCCAAAATTTTTGACAAGTTTTTGACATTTAGCGACAACGCCGCCGACATGAGACTGAGACTAGATTTTGAACGTTTTAAATTACGAGATTTATTGGCCTTCAGTTTTTATGCTTATATAACTTGCTGCTCCATAGTACCCACGACGAATATAAAGCTATAATTTTCCAGTGGAAGCTGACCTGGGATTGAATAGGCTTTCCGTTCAATAAGCAGCTTATACAAGAAATGTCTGTTTGTCCACCCGCCACCGTCAACGGGACGTCAACGAGAAACGAGATTATTCGAACCGATCGTGACGTCCTGGTGACGGCGTGCGACACACGGCATAGTAAATTAATGTATTGCTGCTTCAACGCCGTCATCCTGTTCCCGTTGACGTTGTGATAGAAAAACGGCCTTAGTTATGCTACTTTATTTTTATTTTAATGATAAATGACTTATAAAATACTTATAAAAACGAAAAACGCAGACATTCAAAGGATTATAATGACTTGTCCATTTACATCGTAGACTGCCGATAAAGTTGCATGCTCGACCGGCTTGTGTCGACGGATCAAGGTCAGTCCAATTTTATCCTGTGTTAAATATTGCGCTATCACCACTTGAGATAAATATATTAAACTGGATATATGTACACTCAACAAAAGAGATAATTATGCAGTATCGTCGGAAATAGTTGAAGTTTAATAAGAAACCGATGGATGTTCTCGAATAAAATTAAATTTTACTAATAAAAAACAAACAGCTCATTTATCAAATTCAATTTTAGTCGACAACATCCATTGTGCATCGGTTTCTTACTAAACTTCAACTATATCCGACGACCCTGCATACTTATCTCTTTTGCTTACTGTACTTCGCAATAAAAGTGGATTTGAGACCATTTGCTATGATAATGGTCGGTTATTCAATGAAACGTGGGTGTTCGGGGTATACATTATTTTAACAATAGATAAGATAGTGCGCTTCCATTCGTCTAATTGTTTATTTTGGGATAACACAACTTTGATACGTTCATTGTGTAAGGCGGCTACGGGCTACGGCGTAGGCGCTACGACGTAGCAGCTACGACATTCGTAGCTGACTGTGTAGAATTACATTATTTTAGCTCTGATATTGCTTCACTATCAAAATCACCGTGATCTTTATTCTCGTTAAATTAAGGTTGCTATTAGTTTGCTGGTGTTAGTGGGAAAGGAGTTCACATGGATTTGTGAGACAAATTAATTTTGTATACCTACTTCGGAAGTGAATATAACAATGGTAGACCCAAATTCCATGACCAACCTTCCATGAAAGGCCACGTGAGTAATTTATCACTATTTTTTATTATTGGGACGGATCTGACCTTGGGTTCTATATTGTCATGATTTTAATTAATGTACTACCAGTATGTGGCTGTTCATTCTTGTAAAGATAAATATATGATTTGAGTTGATGTTATTCTTCGACGATCGATCGTGCTTTGATCGAATTGGATTAGGTTTATATGGTTAGTATTTTTAGATTTTAACACGAAATTATGCCGCGGGAACGTACCGCATCGGGATAAAAGAGTCCTCTATTCTAACCCAGGTCATCAGGTCAGGTATGTTTGTGTTTCATCAAAATACATTTAGCTGTTCAGGGGTGAAAAGGTTACAAACAGATAGTCAGACAAAGTAACATGACGGACACGATGACATTTATAATATTAGTATTGATATCTGTGCCTTATGTCAACCAATTAAAGACAGAGACTATGAATTAAAAAACTGGCCAAGTGCGAGTGCGACTCGCACACGAAGGATGCCACGAGGCAGAAAACGCCGAAAAAAACACATTTTTTGCATGGAAACCATTTTTAATGTTTATCAACATAATTTTTTGTTATAGCGGCAAACGACATACACACTCTGTGAAAATTTCAACTGTCTACCTATTACGGTTCATGAGATACAGCCCGCTGACAGATAGACGGATGGATAGAAAAGGCGCGGTAGTAATAGGGTTCCGTTGGTAACTTTTGGTTACGGAACCCAAAAAACTAATCATTTTTACTCGAGTTATAAAAGCACTAATGGAAGATAGACTGAAAATATGACTGTAAGAAAAGGATATTTCAGCCAATCAGCCAATCATTGTTAACGATACTTTGTAACTATAAAGTAACAAGTTAAACTACAAGTTAAGACAACTTATGTCTTTGGGCAATTTTGCTTAAAAACTCTTTCTTTGTTAAGAATTTTTAACCTAACTAGTAATATTATAAATGCAAAGGCAAATGTATCTTTAAATCATGAGAAATTTCCAGAAAATATAAAGTATAAAGATAAAGTATAGAAAAGAAGATAAAGTAAAATATAAAGATAAAGTATAGAAAATTTCTAACATGTAGCCATAGACTTATAAAAAAAGATGGACTCCGCGCCACGCATATCGAAAGTGAAGCACAGTAAGTATGCCAGAACCGCTTGTACAAAACACGCCTCATGCTCACATTTACATCATAGTATGCCGACCAGCCGCCATTACGTGACACGACAGCGTCAGTCGTCAATCACGCACACACAGTTAAAATCGGAACAGAAGTAAAATTTAAGAAATATTATATCTTAGCCCATGTTCTATGTAAGAGGGTTTGGTTTCCGCGCTAAGTCCTTCAGGTGGACCATTGGACGTGGCCCATGGGGCCATCGGTGGTCGTAGCTACAATTACGAAACGCAAAAAAAAATTGTTATAAAATAATGTTGTGTCTCTTTTAAAGACAATAATGTAAAAGCGACCATGCCTGCTTGAAGAAAGTAATTAGATTATTATCAGGAAGTACACAGTTTTTATCAATTTGTTAAGGTGTGCGTGGTCTGCTTCGGTTCAGAATATGAAAATGACGTACTCGCGTGATTAATCAAGTCGCGTTTGTACGTCATAATTCATAAAAACCGCGTATATGCTTGACGGTAGCATTCCGTTAGGACACAGACGAAGACGGGCGAGTTCTTAGTAGTACCTACATAATGTAAGATATGTTTCTTCCCCAAACGTCTCTTAGATTTGTTGATAAAACAAATCCTCCGGTGTTATTTCTCGTCTGGTCACCCCCACACATAAATCTTGCCCAAACATCGGTTGTTATCTCGTAAATCCATCTAATTCGACGACTTTGAAGCTCAGACTTTAATTTTATGAGTTAGGTGAGGGACTAAAGAACTGGATAGCTGAATTATTGACCAGGGTGAGCAGCCCTGTCGTTGGGTATTGGCGATTAATTTAAATGCTTAAATAAACTCTGTAGTGGAGATACTTATGATATAATTTGGTCGTAATGGCTTCAACATTTTATACCAATTTATATTTCACAGCTGGCACATGAGTTTTTAGTTCGCCATTGGGTATAGAAGGATTTCAATGATAGTTATGTAATTATTACAATAATATTTGAATCTGTAAACTAGCTTAATTTGAATGGCATCTATTAATTGGGCGTTATAAATTTTATTAATTGCTTATTAATAAGAGGCCTTTGATTTTAGCAGTGGTGGCACTGTGGTTACGGCCCTGACTGACTGCTTTTCGGAGAGAGAAGGCATGTGTTCCAGCAGTGGGAATATTATAGGCTGATTACTGTTATTGTTATCGTGAAGAGGCCGTTGCTCCTGAGGGCAAGGATTCTTCTCATGTAGAGATATGTTTATACTTTCATAATACAAAAAAAAAAAAGTTTTAATCAAGAGGAAAGCTTAACAATTACCCAAAACATTTAAAGTACAGACTCGTGTCTATTACTTTACAAAACAAAGTTGGTCAGACCATTAGCCGTTTCACCCTACGTACATTATATCCTGCTACCTAACTTTCTAATCCCAGCGATTCAAGTCTGAGACAAAGTTCATAGTTTCGGCTTAAGTTCAGTTTGTTTTACTTGCTACATCAAAACCGCTGTCTAACAAAGTGCATGTAAAGTGAACGATGGTAGGGCACGCCGCGATAGCAGGGCACGCCGCGATAGCGGCGGTAAGGCCCCTCTTTGAGGAGTGGCTAGAGAGGCGTCACGGCGCCCTCACCTACCGCCTGACGCAGGTCCTCACCGGACACGGATGTTTCGGGAGGTTCCTGCACATAATCAGGCGGGAGGAAACGCCCGGGTGTCACCACTGCGAGGATCGCCCAGAGGACACGGTGGTGCACACGGTGGAGGTCTGTCCCGCTTGGGCAGAGCACCGCCGTGTCCTCGTAGAGGCGATCGGCAGCGGCGGCGACCTCTCGCGCCCGGCCCTGGTCCAAGCCATGGTCCGGGGCGAGAGGGAGTGGGAGGCAGTCACCTCCTTCTGCGAAGCAGTCATGCTAGCGAAGGAGGTGGCGGGATGGGAGAGGGAGAGAGCCGAGAGGGCCGCCCGTCCCAGCCGCCGCGGTAGACGCTCCGGGCGTCGGGAGCCGCGTGACGACTCCCGGCCACCGTAGGCGCGGGCCTGCGGACGGCGAGTAATGGGTAGCTCGCCGTCCGATCAGGACCAGGCCCGTGCCGGACGGCGCGTATGTGTTCCACGCGCGCCTCAAAGAGATGTCAGCAGACATGGAGGGGCCCGTTAGGGCCGAAGCCTGCCGGGGCAGCGGGATTGTCCGAAAGGGTTACCGCTGCCCCGGAACATAAAGGGCTAAGGAAGGAACACGGATGGGTTTTAGTCAGTAAGAGTCTGACACTCCCTTCCGCTCCACCCAGAGCGGGAGGGGTCATTGGATGATTTCCCATCCTTAAAAAAAAAAATATATATTAATATTGTATTGTATGTGTTTATATGGGCCTTGATGCCTGAAATAAATGGATAAATAAAAAAAAAAAAAAAAAAAAAAAGTGAACGATGGTGAAGTTTCAATGTGTGAAGTGGTGAACTTGGCTATAGACCAAGACCAGGGGTCCGCTTGATATTTCGATTTCATAATATGTACTGTCTTTATGGGAGTCGCAATTGTACCTTAAGTGATTCACCACACTTATCGACGTGTAATCGGCTTAAGCCACACTTCAGTCACTTCCACGATCGGAAATTCGGCACTATGCAAATTCGTTTCGGATCGGTGTCGCGTCACTCGAAGTACAACGAGGCGTATGGTTTTTTTTTTTTCCATAGAAATAAAGTCCTTTCTGTCCAGCTTCAACGTTCGTAAATATGGTCAAAAGTCTTGCGACCCTTGTCCTAGACAATAAAAGAAAAAAAAAGTTGTTTATTCTAAACAAACAAGACGCACATTTTAAAAATATGACATGAAATACACACTAATACAAAGCAACCAAAAGCCTCGTATTCAACAAATACTAGTTTAAAAAATTTACTATGTTGTCCGTAGGTACTTTATGTCAATGCTATATCTAGGTACTGCCCTGCAATTGACCTCCTGCAGGACCAAAGTCCTTATCTTTATATTTTTTTTCTTCTCTGTATTTGTTTTGTTTTTAATCATTCTTCCATAATATTAGAATTAATATTATCTTTTTGTATGCACGTGTTTCTGTGACAAATAAATATATTTTTCTTTCTTTCATCTCACACAATGAAGGAACATGGAGTCAAGCTTGAAGTCAACTAGCGAGCTTAGACTATTCTAAGGCAAGGTTTCCTAATGACATTTCCTTCACAGCTTGTCAGTGATACATCCGCTTACCCCGCGTCCTATTCAAAAGCAATCGCGAACACGCGATCGTCGCAAGCATATGTCACTTTTTGTTCGGAAAATCGGAAAACGCCCTCAGTCGGCGCGACCACGCGTTTAGGTTCACTAAACAAATAGTGACATATGCATGCAACGATCTCGTATTCGCGCGATGATCGCTTTTAAATAGGACGCGGCCTTAGACAAGGAGCCGAACCCAACATAGTTAAGAAAAGGCTCGGTAGATGATTAATGGATGAGGTCAACTTAAAAAGCTCCTGCATAATGAATTTACCCCGGTACTCCAGAAGCGACTCTCTTAACCACAGAGCCACACGGCGTTCCAAACTTACAATATCTACGTGTGTTATTTTCTTATACAGAAAAAAGACGTGAAACATTCCGTACTACTTATACCGCACATAAGTACGTAATCCTACAAAAAATGGGTCATATTCCGACCTCCTTATATCCCGTTCCTAAGGTCTGAAAACGGATCGGTGTGCTTACAAACCGTAATCTTTCCAAATGTTAGGGAAAACATTTTGAAAGCTTATTTTACCTGTGTACCTCTCTGTAGGGTGCTAAAAACTAAGCTTTGATTATCTATTTATTTACGCACATACAAAAAGCCCTGACAGCAGACTTTATGCCTGTACCTACCTAACAAAAAATGCTTTTAGCTCTGAATTCTGGTCTCAGGGGCTGTCACTAGACTACCGATCTAAGAAAGAAAGCTCAGTTCATTTGCTAGAATATACATATGGAACTAACAAACTACCTCACATTCTGCGATTTGATGGTATACAAATCTTCTTTGTCTTATGAAAAATATAACACAAACATTTTAAATACATCTATTAATTATTAATTAATTAATCCATACTAATTATTATAAATTCGAAAGTAACTTTGTCTCTGTCTGTCTGTCTGTATGTTATCTTTTCACGCCTAAACAACTGATCGGATTTCGATGAAATTTGGCAGAGAGATAGATTGCATCCCGGGGAAGGACATAGGATAGTTTTTATCGACATACCTCCCGGGCGAAGCCGCGGGCGGAAGCTAGTACTAATAATAAAGCTGAAGAGTTTATTTGTTTGTTTGAACGTGCTTAATATCTGGAACTACCAGTCGGATTTGAAAAATACTTTCACATTTGATAACTAAATTCTTGAGGAAGGCTATTGGCCATTTAAAATCACTCTAAGATCCCTTAGGAGCCAAGCAAAAAAAAAGTCACAAAAAATGCTAAGCGCAAGCGATGCGATGCAACGTTGTGGATTGTCGCAGTCGCAAGTCGCAGGCAGAAGCCAGGCGGGCCGCTAGTAATAAATAATAAAGTTATTTATTTGCGTATATTCGGCTTCGTTATTACTTTACGTTACGACCATAAGATTGAATGTCACTTGTTCGTCATTAGTAAAACGAAAAGGTCTATTTTTGTCTATGTGCCAATTAGATTAAAGGTTAGTGAAATTTCAATTTACTGGGAATTGTTGAAAAAAAGGAGTAAGGCACCAGGTTGACTATAGCGTAGTAAATACAATGAAAACTAACATTTTCCCGTGACCCAAGGGCTGGCTTTTACGTTGGCCAGACTGAGGCTAAGCATTGCCATACAACGTGGTAATGCCGCCAGTCTCTTGGGTACATTACCTGTCGAAAGCGATGCGGATGAATATTTCGACGCCATACTTTAATTTGTGTATAGTTTTAGTTAAGTTAGGATTTAATTTTGTTATTTTTATTTATTAATTAGATATTAGTTGTTTTTTGCTTACTTATTATTTTAATTTACAGAAATAATACAGTCGGCATTTTGTTTACATCATACCTCATTGCGTTTTTTGTTACTGCAACCAATTTTATTTAAACCCCGTTGTTTTTTAGATTCATTCCGGTCTGATCCCCTGAGCCCCCCCCCCCCTTCCCCCCTCCTCGATCCTCTGCTAGTTCAAGCACATGAATGCAAAGGATTATCAACTCTAAGTACGCTGTTTACGATTGCGTTTTCAGCTAATCTCGATGTTGACGTGGAGACTAAGTAAAATTGCTTTTCAATTAAAAAGTTCAAGCGGACGGTACGGAGTGCATGCCACATACAATACACTCAACATTTAACTAGCAGAGCTGTTAGATGATCGACAACTCGATTAAAGTTTTATTTTCAATCGTGCTGTATCTAACTGCCTCGTTAGCACTACTGCATGCAGCATGAGGTCCTGGGTTCGATTCCCAGGTTGAGCAAAAGCAAATTTCTTAGTAGTAGCTTGTACTCCGGATTTGTGCTCGATTGATGGCATAGGCTTGACTTATACATAACTAGCAAAATGTGGGTGTACTATAGATACACCTCTGCCAAACCTTTTGTGAATAACAGTGATGTAATGTGTTACCTGAAGGCCAATTCTCGTAATTTAAAACGTTCAAAATCTAGTCGCAGTCTCATCTCAGCGACAAACAAATATTAAAAACATGTCAAAATGTAGGGAAATTAGAGGTATTTTTGACAGATTGAGACTGAGATCAGACTGTGAACGTTCTTAAAATTACGAGAATTGCCTCTCTGATTATGACTCTGATTGGATTAGAAAACAACATAGACTTTTATCTATGACTCTATGATTAATATTACTAGTTCCGTTAAACTATATTTTTTTGTAAAATACAAGTCAATGTTTTGCACATTATGCCTATTTCTACAAAGAGCACCTATGAGTGCAACTGATGCAAAGATAATTTTTGAAAAAAAAAAAAACCGTTAGATTTGTTCTTATATCATAACATTCCACCAAGCAGTCACCCTAAAAAAGAGGGTGTTTGTTATGACCACGCGGTAGAAGTGAAATGTTACGACTGGAGCCGCTTAGGCAATTCAGCGTCATCGACCGACTCGAGACGAGTATACCTAAGGTTTTGCAAATCGTTTTGGACATTAGATAATAACTCCTTCGAAACCAGTTACGTAGAAGTAAAAATAAAGCCTTCATGGAAACCGGTTACGTAGACGTATAAAAAAGTCTTCAAGGAAACCAGTTACAAAACCCCGGTTTCCTTGACGGCCGAAGCGATCGGTTTCCATGACGGCCGAAGCGAATTCAACGACACCGACCCGAGCGTGACGGTTCAGTTTCGTTCAGGAGAAGAAGTGTTCATTATTTACTAAAAGATTTAGCCTAGGTTACATCTGTGTTATTTCAATAAGGGAGGGGTATGACTATTACAAATGAGTGTAAGAACTTTGTCCATTAAACTAGGAAAATCCTGCATCTTGAAGGACCGTAAAGTAAAGACGTTTTTACAAAACTTATTCACAATTGCGTAATAATTCTGATGTTTTCACTTCAAAAACAGTTATGGAGCTGCACAAGCCTGTTATTGCTGTAGGTACTAGTGGGATTACGACCCAGAAAACACTGTTTTATAAACAACTACCACTAAAACAAACTGCGCAATATAAAAACGATTATACCCAGAACCGCGAGGTTAAGTGATCAAGTTATGACCTCAACTCTAACCGCAGATATAAATAGAATCCGTTTATTGCAATATCTACGAGTATATTATCGATACGGTTTTTGGAATCTTAAGTAATATTGTTATTGATAAAATTATTGAATCCTGCTCAGACGCAAGTGGTTGGTTTTGATTTTCTGTGCGGGTTTGGTACTGGTGTGCGACATAATAATATATTTTCAAATGGACTATGTTGTACAAGTGGTTGTGGATTCGATTCCAGGCAAATACTAATGTGATTTTTTTTTATTCATAGCAGTTTATCTTGGATATTAGTGACGTCGGTGAAAAATACCTGTACTTATAATTAAGTAGCTGTTACCCGCGACTTCGTTCGCGTGGAATTTAACAAAACTTTTTTCCAAAACAAATGTAGCCTAAGTTACTCCTTATTATATCAGCTATCTGCCAGTGAAAGTCCCGTCAAAATTGGTTCAGCCGTTTCAGAGATTAGCCGGAACAAACAGACAGACAGACAGACAGAAAAAAATTGTAAAAAAAAATATTTTGGTAGGTATATGTACCGTGTATACATCCATATTATGCATTTTGTAAAAAGTGGTTATTTTAATATTACAAACAGACACTCCAATTTTATTTATTTTTATAATTGAATAATTAATAATTGAATTTTATTTAATCGTATATATATATATATAGATATAATTCTGAAATCGCTAGCCCGTCTTGAGCAAGCGTGGTGATCAATGCATGAGATTCCTTCTCTGTATGAGAATAGGCCTTTGAGATACAGTGGGACAATAATAGGCTGGTATTATTAATATTTCTAGAAAACTATTATGTCCTTTATTTAATTTATCACATTTTTACGTATTTTTGTATAAAATACATTAATACATATAAAAATAGTAGCCCACCGGCATCAGGAACAGAGTTTAAACTGCCAGTGATCAAGGCTTTAAAGAGAGATAGCTCCTCCAGGAACTTCTTTCTGCATTGTGCTCTGCAAGGTTATTCAGAAAGCTTTAATTACCTAGCCCCACTATGAGAGCCACCTGAGGTGTTGGTTGAGAGATTGTAATTGATAGTAAACTTAATTATAAATAACCTATTCTCTACTATATCATACAATAGAATAGTTTGTTTATTTTATAAAACAAACACTAATGGACTTAAAAACCAAACCAAAATAGACAAAGTGGGTATCTAGAAAAGTAACCACCTATTTAAAAAGGGCTTTGAAGCTCCTTGGCATACCTACCTTACAGCCATTTTGATTTTTATCAAAATAGAGGCCACGCGTGAATCCTGTATATAAATCGATAAATGCAAACAGAAAACATAATAGCACCTTTAGCCCCGTAAAGTGTCACGTTTCCGAAATATTAAAGTTCAAAGTTCATCACGCCACATCCATATCTTTTTAATTTTAATCAAGTTAAAAAAATATGGATGTCATCTTGTTGCATACATAGATGTTTGAAAGAGTAGAGGCTAGGCAGATTGATTGAGTACCTACTCTGCATCATAATTTTGGGCTCCTCACAAATTCTGCGTTAATTTTTTTCTTTCTTTATTGCTAAATTAGCCTGCTCTTAACCTCGATCACGCGTGATGGAAAGCGATGCTTCGCTACGTTTATGCCAAACAACGATTCCGTGTTAACATGCCCATTGTGTGCGTATAATGTGATTTAACCAAAGATTAAATAAAAAATAAAATAATAACATTTAACCAAAGTAAATTAGCTTTTCCGATGACAGGAACACGCCGTGACATAAATACGTTTTCCTGTACTGTTAAGTAACCTATATTTTTACACTTTTGTAAAAAGTCTTTTGTAATAAACTTTTTTCACGTCGCAAGGATGCATGAATTATTTTTGTGTAAGGCAAACATAATTCTTTCCGATATTTATAGGTATAAGCAAAATACTGGTATTCAGCTGCATTCGGTTAAACTGGAAGCTTATAGCAATAGTTGGGAAAAGGCTAGGCAGATGACATGATTTGTAGGTAGATATAAGAAGTGATACTATGAAAATTAATGGACAGTAGAATCCTTTTGTACAGCCATGGCACCATCATAATGTCTTAACTCCATCGTACGAGTATATTGAGACGGGCGCCTACCAAACGCCGACCGCGTAGTGGCGCCCTCATCGTTTGTTTGGTTATTTCTTTTATTTTAGAATGAAAATGTAGAAAATAAGCACGTTAAGTTGTGCTCCACAAGATTATACGTTAATATTATTATGAAGAAATAACCAAAAACGACGAGGGCGCCAATATACGGTCGGCGTCGCTTTAATATTTTTTCCATCTTTTCCTGCGTCTTCTTTGGGCGTCTCTTATTACTAAAGGTTTTACATCAACTCCAAACTTTTCCCTTGCAAAGTGCAACAGCTCAGCAAGACAAATAAAAAAAAAGAATTTCTTGCGCTGTTGTTGCCTGGGGGCTGCCCAGCCTATCCAGATATGATAAGGATGATTATTTTTTTCATTAGAAACCCTTTCTAATATTTATTAATATAATTAAAAAGGAGCCAAGCAAGAAGGTGTGCACTCTTAACCCGAACTACGCTATCAACTAGGTAAGTACTACCAAACTTTACACAAATAATTTCCATAAAACTCGTCAACAGAAAAAAATATTGCCTTTCATTTAGATTTCACTGTAAATTCCTTTATTCTGTTGGCATTTGCATTTAATTAAAATTTTCACAATAAATCAAACTGAAATGAAGTGCATGTTTATTCAAATAACAGCCACAGACCACAATGCTGTTAATTTAATTTATTACAGAATGTTTAAAAAATCATGCATTATTAAAATTGATGGTGGTTGTGCAAAATTACTAAACAATTAATTTTCATTTAAACTTTCAACTAATTTGTTTGTTTATGCAAAGGATTAATTATTTTTCGTATTATGATCGATGAGAATAGCAACTACCTACTCAGAAATTATAATCATCAACTCTTCACATCAGGGGGACCGATTACCTTGAGAAAACAGCAGGAATGCGTTGGTGGCATAAAGTACAGAACCAGTCGAAGTGGCGAAGTGAAGATGGCTATGTTGGTGGACGTCTTTTAGCTGAAATGAGGACAACAAGAGTTACATTGGGTAAAAATATTATGTTAGTGATAATTGTCTCCTGCTAAATTGCAAACAGAAATCCCAGTGCGTTGTGATGAAAGAAGTGGAAAATCCTGCACAAAAAATCTCGTGAGAAAATCGAAAATCTCGTGAGAAAATGAGAAAATCTCGATAAAGAAAATAACAAAACAAGACGAAAAGAATTTTCGTTAGTAACGCGGAAATAGTCATCACGCACACAAATTAACTATTAACTTCAGTGTCTGCTCCTCATACCAACCGAAGCCAATACATGAGCCCTTCTTAAACACATTCACATAATATAATTAACATTCAGGGACAGGATGGCTTCAAGTTATTCTGTTCCGTTAATGACGAACGAAACAATTTAAAACATTTTCTTTTGATCACAGTAGTTATTTATTTTTTGTGGAGATGTGGATTAATTTTGGTGGTCTGAACTGTAGAAACCTAGTATAGAATATTATACCATTCGTATTTACACAAAAAAATATTCTCATTTAGAGCTCGTCGGGGAAGTACCTACTCGTACTACCGCCATACCTATTTCTATCGCCGAGAAGCGTTGCTTTATTCCAGTTTGAAGCATTTTAGATATAGGTGTAATTACAGGCATATCGGACTTTGTAAGTCGGATGGCATACGCCTGTAATCTCCACGGCGTTACGCAGAGAGGTGTAGGTACCTATAGTAACGATGATGTAGTGTTATGTTAACTCGGATGGCAAAAATGGCAACACACCTGTGAGGCATCGCAGGTGTGTTGCTATTTTTGCCATCATACCAGAGGCATCTGGTATTGCAGATGCACATACTCCATAGACGATGGTTACTACCAGGTAGGTCACCTGTTTGCTTGCCAACATAGCAACTTTCTTCTTATTTGTGTGGCTGGCACGACAGTGGCAGAAAGTGGCAGCGCGGTGGCCATGGCGGCTCGCACAAAACAGATAAACTTTTATCTGTTCTGTGGCGGCTCGTACACACAGCTCAGAGGCGTGGAGGCGGCGCGGTGTTGGTGCCGTGTACACGAGCCCTAATTCCGATTTGATTATGTTGGCTCAAAACTTCGCTACTTCCACGGCATAGTAACATTAAATAAGAGTTTCGTTTTGAAACAGAAAGTACAAATGAGTCTTTTCTAAACTCATGAGCCAGACAAAATGTTAACCAGACTGTATGTTAGCCAGACTAAAGAAATGTTTTTAAAAAGAATTGTAAAAAAAAAATACTTCTTATTTTTAATTATTACTTTGTCTTCAACCAAAATTAATACACAGAAGGGAACTGGTCGCCTGTGTAATTATAATTTCAAAGGACAAAGAATATAAAAAGGACGTCATTAAGGACAGGCCAGATATTAATAACCTACGACATTTTTGGAATATTTTTCAGATGGTAACGAAGTATGGCCTACCTACACGTGACAAGATTAGAATTTATTTTTATCACTTCACGATAAACTACATCCCACGCTTCTTAGGCAAATTGGTTAAATTGGATTTTTCATCATAGTTACTTCAGTCCAAAGAGGTCCATAGGACAAACGCCTCAGTATTGCCCAGACTTCACAGAAGCGTCGGTCGCCAGGTTTTATTGGTTCATCGTAGTTTGTATAAAATGTACGTCATAGTGCAGCGTCATAGTGCCTCGGCAGTAAGGGCCGGCGCTCACTGCCGGCACGGCACGGCATGGCATGGCAAAGGATTTTATCACAAATCAAGTTATTTTGAATCTTATTTCAATGAGTTTAGAGTTCATGTTTCTTTATTTCGATACCACGATGCCGCAATGTACCGCGGGATGCTGTGGCATGACGCGACGCGCCCGGCATGCCGCGGAATACAGACGCCAGCACATCAAGCTACTACAATCTGTCAAACTTTGATAGATTTTCAATTTTATCGCTAAAGAACAAGGTTCAAAGTTGATTGGGAAAATCTTACAGTTTCGGGTAGGTTGATATGCTGGCGTCAGCCTCAGCTCTGATTCTCAGATTCTGTTAGAATCTCACCGTGAGAAGTTAGGTGAAGTGAGCTGTCATTCCATCTGATGCCTAGTGATTCACAGCTCACTTCACCCAAGTTATCACGGTGAGATTTTTACAGAATAGCGCTACTGTACACCGTCACTGATCACATTCACAAATTGGGAAAGCGTGGCTTATCTAGCGAGTCACAGGGATGAACACGAATCCAGTTTAAATCTATAGAGGTTTATGCATTTTTCAGGCTAACTGTGTTTTTGTAAAGCGATCCGTGAAACTAGGTCGAAAGTAAAAGCCTGTCAGTCACTTTTCAGTAATAGCTCGTCTTTTCTCGTCGAGTTGTTTGAGAGGCAGGATTAAATTACACTGATGTAATTTTGTATTAAATTATGAAGGTAACGTCAAAATTTATGATGGACTTGGGGCCCGCCATAATTATTTGTAGGGCGATTTAAGTGCAGGGCAAGTCAAAGTAGCAGTTAATAGTTGCAACACATAGTATAAAATCGCTTGGCACTTCACGTGGAACTGCACTGTTTTCCAACAATTTGACTGATTCTATAGGTTGACTTCCATTTGCTTTTGATAAGAGCGAGTTTAGTTCTAGTAGTAACGTGTTCAAACGTCAGTCCAACAGAGACAATTTTTCATTGTGAAGTGGGACGTGTAGACATCAAGGGACTTAAGGCGCTGCCCAAACGTAGGACAGTATAAAACGCATCGTTTTTTGTCGCAGAGTTAGGCATATTGGTACCTATTACAAACCAGAAAATGTTCAAAGAAAAGAATTATTCTATAATATTTCATAAAAATAAAATTGTAACTTGATAAAATATCGTAAAACACGATGAAAAAAAAAAACTTCGATAATTTTGAGGGTTAATTAGCATATTTTATGTAGGTATTGATACTAATGAGAATTCAACCATCTAAAGAAATACTTAAAAATTATTCCACTGGGCCGTGCTTTATTAAATTTAATTAAAACTGCAAAATGATTTTAATTTTGGGAGTCATTTTTGATTAAACTAATAACATCCATGCTGTTTTGAACCTCATTCATTTGTTGCTACGATTCGCTAATTCGCTATTGTTAGTTACCTAATTTACTTCTAACCGCTACTTAACTGAAGCAAATGTAAATCAGTCTAAGGAGATAATCATCCTTTCTTGCTTATTTCTACTACTCACTAACGCGGAACAACAACAACAACAACAATCTAACACCTTATCCATAAGATATTAATTACATTTAGAACCATTTCACGTTAAGGCGACTACATGACCTAAAACGCGGTCACTATCGGACTGCATAGAAAAGAAAGAGAAGCGCGATGACACAACGCTGGTAATTTATTGCAAAATATGAAACAATCATCTATTGTTGATTTATCAAACACCAAACAAATAAAAACCGTATACTAAAATTTGGGGAATTAAATTGTCTTTTATATGGTGAAAGTTTTATGAAAATACACCCGATAGTGTTTGCGTGATTATCGTTTTTATGTCCGCGGTAGACATTACTTTACAAATTAATTACACTATGTTAAAAAAATATAATTGCAAATATTCACATATCAAATTACGAAGCAAATGGTCTAGTATAACATTGATTTTTTTTCAAAGAAATCAGTCCGGTCGATTAGACGTGATGTTGAATTTAAAATCATTAGAAGTCGTATATCTGCGCCTTAAGCAATAAATTCTAGACTACACCTGTTACCTCTTTCCATAATGAGTCTTATGAAAAATGTTTCGTTTCATTGACTTGACATAGACAAATCTTTGAGTCAAAGTTCATTACGGTAGTGGGAACTCTTGTGTCATATTTTGGAGGTCATAATTTGATGGATCGCTAATGATGTTTTGGGGAGAAGGTAATGGATTATATTCTGTTGTTATTGTGGTGGTCTTTGTTACTGGTTGTTCATTAATAATGTCATGTGATCAAACCCGGCAGGAAGTAATGTCGGTCATCAAGGCATACGGTGCCGTCAGGGAAATTAAATATAAAGTAATTAACCTTACATCAATTAACCGTGTTATATCCATTTTGTACAACTATCAAAGAATGACAATTGTGATTTGAATAAATGGACAATTTAAGTTTGTAGTAAATTTTATTAACAATCAATTTCCCTGATTTTAAATTTAAGGTTCGTGCGTTAAAATACCTATTACATTAGATATCTTTAGATAATAATTAAAATAAATAATAAGGAGGGCCCGTGGCTAAATAGTAACAGCCGCGCAAGTCGATCGATTTGGTAAAGCTACTCGTCTGTGGATGGTCCCTTTACATACCGAGACCCCTCCGTGCCTCGGAAAGCACGTCAAGCCGTTGGTCCCGGCTGTCATTCGCGGATCTTTGGCAGTCGTTACGGGTAGTCAGAAGCCCGAAAGTCTGACAACCAGTCTCACTAAGGGGTATCGTATTACCCAGTAACTGGGTTGTGGAGGTCAGATAGGCAGTCGCTCCATGTAAAATGCTGGTATTCAGCTGCATCGGGTTAGACTGGAAACCGACACAAACATAGTTGGGAAAGGGCTAGGCAGATGATGATCTTTAGATAATAATTCTTCTGTACGTGTGTATGTCACTGAATTCCTAAAAAGGTGGACCGATTCTGATGAAATTTTTTGTGTGTGTTTGTGCACTCCCTGGATGTTTAGATTCACAATTGAATCCGGAAACAGGACAAAGTCTGTCCGGTCATTAAGTAAGACATATTAAAAATTGCTTAAAATAATTTCTATAGAAACACAACTAAAAAATCCAGGAAGGTACATACTACATACTTTCATGGAAACACAAACATGAGCTTACGACAGCGGAGCACTCGACTGTACTTATTGTAGTAATATAGAACCTTCATTAAGAACTAAAACGTACTACGTGACTGCACCAGATATCGGATAATTTTCCGAGAGTGCAAGATTTAATTCTGCTATTTAATTCAACCTATACTTATTCTGTTTTTTACTAAATACTGGTATTCAGCTGCATCCGGTTAGACTGGAAGCCGACCCCAACGTAGTTGGGAAAAGGCTAGGCAGATGATGATGATGACTTATTCTGTTTTTTCTCAGTAGTCAGATAGGAAATGTCGACTCTATCTAGCTTTTTTTTTTTTTTACATGTCGTATAAAATAGGTTTCGATACCATATTTACAAAATAAATAATATACTTTCATTTCGAATATCATGCATATTTATAATATTTATTTGTTGTTATTTTGGAATAGGTACAGGCAATCATAACAGCTATCTTTCAATTTGATTGTAGAAATTGTTTTAATGATTTAGCCCCAGAAACCTTAGGTTACGCGGCTACAGTCACTTAGATAACTAACATTTTTAAAATTAATCTACCATTTCCTTATATTAGGCTCAGTCATTTTACCGATCACAGATGTACAACACTTAAGGAGCATGTCCCTGTTATGGTTAGCAAATTAATGTCAGCAATAACCCTATAAGTATTTGTAAGTGTACAGTCCTACTAACCGAAACGGGCTTGCGGCTAAGTAATAACAGCCGCACGGGTTGATCGACCAGGTCAAGCTACGCTTGCCGCGGTTGGTCATTGGATGGGTGACCATCTTTACATACCAAGACCCCTAGCTCCGTGCCTCGGAAAGCACGTTAAGCTGTTGGTCACGGCTGTCATTCGTGAGTCTTTGACAGTCGTTACTATTAGTCGGAATCCCGAAAGTCTGACAACCAGTATTACCAAGGGGTTATCGTATTACCCAGTAACTGAGTTGTGGAGGTCAGATAGGTAGTCGCTCTATGTAAAATACTGGTTTTCAGTTTCATCCGGTTAGACTGGAAGCCGATAAGTTGGGAAAAGGCAGGCAGATTTTTTTGGTCCTACTATTCTACATTATCATACAAAAAGCATATTTTTTCGTACGGTACCTACAGTGAGTTTTATAAAATATTGTGAACATGTAAACAAAAGACAGACAGACATGCAACCAGACAGATGAAATTAACAGGAATACTTGCAAAGAACACTCAAGGCAAGTATTTCCACGACCACACAATAAATAAAAGACACTTTACAAACAAATTTTACATAAAACAATAGAGAACTCGCCACTAATTGTGTCCTTTTAGTCTGATACCACTAGTTTGTACCGAAGCGCAGTTCTAAAGCGATTATTTTGTTGCCCGCCATCCCCGAAGCGCTTTACAAAGCGTGAAATACCACATTTTAGCGCACTTTTGTACATTTCGAATGCGATTGCAGCATTTTAGTGATCGTGTTCTGAGATACGATTTTAATTTGAGTTTACAGTGGAACTTAATATGCGTTTATTCGCACCGGTGCATATGTAAATTGTGAATTTACAGCCGGATTCGGTTTGCTTGTTGTTTTTAATTTTTAGTTAAGTAATAGAGACTGAAAATGTTGCTGCATTTCTATAGATTATTGAAAATTGGATACATACTCAGATCAACAAGATGTTAAACTTATACATAACCGTTATTTTTAATTAGCATTAAGTATGATAGAACACAAGGACCAACATTTAATTTTTTTTTATCAGGTGCGTCATTATAGTATGATAAATGATTGTATTATTTCTGTAAGTAGGTTTGTACAAACACTTTTACACGTCAATCATATTTTAAAAACTAGATGAGATCGGCGTTTCCCATCTGCTGCCTCTGAGAAGAAAGGTCGAAACAAACTTCTAAAGTCCAGACATAATCTTGGTCAGATCATACTATTATTATAATCAATGATCATGTACCTGATAAGGAATGATAGGGCTAGAATAAACAACAAGATATGCTTTTTTTTTCCTTAATATTCCAGCCCTTTAACAACAAGCAGTGTTATCAAAATAAAAATCCCAACTACACACAAATATTATTCTTATTTAACGAGTACATCCCTGAATTTATTTGAGGCCGTTTTTCGTAAAGCAAAGAGAAATAGGACCACGCACAGAGCACGGAATCGCCGCGACGACGGCAGCGTCTAGCGTCTATAAAATTCGTGGCGCCAAAAGTGCGTTGAGCGAGCGAATAACGTTTAGAAACTGATGACTTTGAACGCGATCCGTGACAGAAGTTGTGCGCTCAACGCACTTTTGACGTCACGAATTTTATTCCAAGGACTGGCTCTTAGCAAAGTTGCAATGCCACCAGTCCCTTGGGTACATTACCAGTCGACAGCAATGTTTAGTAATATTTTGCGCAATAGTAAAATGGTTTTAATTAGGTTAGGATATCCATCCATACTAAAATTATAAATGCGAAAGTGTGTCTGTCTGTCTGTTACCTCTTCACGTTTAAACCGCTGAACAGATTTAGACGAAATTTGGTATGGAGATAGGTTTAGTCCCCGGAAAGGAAATTGGACGTTTTTATCCCGATATTCCTACGGGAAACTTATGCGGATGAAACCGCGGGGCGCTGTGCTAGTTACCTATATTTTTATGTTCATCTTTTTGTTGACATCTAATAGTATTAATTAATTAATTAAATAAAACTTCTAGCACCCTATGTATAGTGTTGACAATGCTGC
This sequence comes from Gortyna flavago, assembly GCA_963669345.1. NCBI lineage: Eukaryota > Metazoa > Arthropoda > Insecta > Lepidoptera > Noctuidae > Gortyna > Gortyna flavago. The sequence continues at coordinate 6,859,124 of OY770148.1, forward strand.
CTCTATCAGCAGTCCCCGAGGTGTCTCCATGCTCTGTGGGAGCCAGCTTTGGACTTCAAATCACGTAGAGGGAGTTTATATTTGTCCCGAGCGTTTATATAATTTAGTTATGCAAGTAAAATTGTTTAGTTTTCAGTCGTAATATTCTCAAAATGAAACTGCATATCTTTGTAGAGAAATAATATTTGTGCTGTGATGTTTGTGAATTTAGTCAGATTTTGTGGTGAATATTTATAAAAAGTTTTTGGTTGCTTACTATGAATTTAAACATTGAGAATAGCGATAAATACAAATAGAGCAAACACTTATGAAGGAAAAAAAATAAAAAATAAACTTTGAACTTCACGTTTTACAAGTAACCCAATGTTCCTATCTCCTGATTGGCGGTATCTACATCGCCACATGCGAACTACGCACCATACTGAAATCCTGCATCGCGCAAGCAGAGTTTACCGACGAGAATTTATACAACGTCCTGACATCAATCGTCGAAATGTAGCCTACCAGACACTACACCTATCTGGTCGGAGGATCATCTTTTTTCTGTGGAAGATGAGTGAACTATACACCCGGTTCCGAATACCTCTATACCTTGAAACAGTTGAATAAATATTCAAAATAGTCAGAAGTAAGCTCTGTCATAATCCAATTATTCAGCCTTTCCTCGATTTAATACAAAACTCCTACCCAAAAAATTGCAGCTGCATTTACAACTCCTAATAATGGAATTTAAATGCTCATTCCTTTAGTTAAATAGTATTTCTGCAACAATTAATGTTCATAGAAGCAGCGGATGTTGTTGCGGACCAAATTATTCAGTATGAATATAATTCATGACCAAACTATGTAATAACATTCGTTCAGTTTTAAAAACTAGAACTTGATATGTAAAATAAGAACTAAGAACTACAGAACTTGGTATATAAAGCGAATTTTCTTATCTAGAAGTGAGTTTTAATTCAGCGGTTCAAGTTAGGGGATCGATTCGATCGCAAAGAGCTAAGTTTTCGAGATAACACTTAGAAGTGAACGATTGTTTGTAACTTTGTTGTTTGTAAGTTAGGGTAAGTGAACGGGTATATTACAGCAGCAGCAGTGGGAACATATAGGTTGATTATGTAAATTGAAAATTATGATATTGACTTATGAATATTTCATTCGAAATAAGTATATTTAATTAGGCGTGTTCGAGTCTTACCGTTAAAATGAAATAAATCTAGACGCAAACGTAATATGTATGCAGGCCGAAAAAATAATTGGAACAGGATAAACCTCTGCCTAATCGTAAGCATACCCATCTACGAGTGATGATAAAATTCAACCTTTATTTATTCGCTCCGTACTCGACGATATCACAGGCCACGCAAGTAAACAGAGCGCACTAAGAGTGCGTTAAGGGCTCTTGCCATGATATCGCCATGGCGATATGAGCTAAGAAACTAATTAATATGCTCACTATAAAGTTGAATATACTATACATTAAAGATACTATTACTAATTTTTCATGTATTTCCCAAGTATTCACATAATTCAATTCACTCAAACACAGACTTACAAACACTGTATACTTTTTAGCATTATTAATTTAGTTTAATTTTGTAATTTTAATTCCTTAATTTTTTTTCCTTCTTCTGTACCTAACGAATAGGCTATTTTAAGGCGACTACATGACCTAAAGCGCGGTCACTATCGGACTGCATAGAAAAGAAAGAGATGCGCGATGACACAACGCTGGTAATTTATTGCAAAATATGAAACAATCATCTATTGTTGATTTATCAAACACCAAACAAATAAAAACCATATACTAAAATTCGGGGAATTAAATTGTCTTTTATATGGTGAAAGTTTTATGAAAATACACCCGATAGTGTTTGCGTGATTATCGTTTTTATGTCCGCGGTAGACATTACTTTACAAATTAATTACACTATGTTAAAAAAATATAATTACAAATATTCACATATCAAATTACGAAAAAAATGGTCTAGTATAACATTTATTTTTTTCAAAGAAATCAGTCCGGTCGATTAGACGTGATGTTGAATTTAAAATCATTAGAAGTCGTATATCTGCGCCTTAACCATTTTTTTGTTTGACCTAGATATGTGTTAATGGCAATAACCTTGGCTGTAAATTTTGGAGTGACACTCTTACAAATGCTTGACTCGAAATCTTTGAAATAGAACAGAAATAGAACCCATGGCTGAACGCTGACCCAAAAAATACAGGTCCAGGCCTAGTTTGGGGGTTGGGATCAGTTTTGTGGCAAAACATTCGTGTTTATTTTATGATGACTGGTTTGTAACATGTATTTCTTAGTGTCAAATAAATATTTTATTTATTTTATTATTTCCCAAGTATTTATCCATATTTACACAAGACAATGGGGGGGATAAATTGCCTAACAGCTTCAAGTATGGGAGCTATGCATCGCAACAGTGATTCACACTGGATTACAGTTCCTGGTCGAGATGGCACGCGGCATTCTTTAGTGGGCTTACTATGACTAATATAAATACTACATGTTTCAGAGTGTTTGACTATCATAATCAGCCTATAATGTTCCCACTGCTGGGACACAGGCCACCTCTCATTAAGTGAGCGACTATCCACCACGCAGGCCCGGTGCGGGTTGGTAGATGTCACATTTCTTAGATTTTTTGGTTCTAGGACATTCCGGTTTCCTCACGACGTTTTTCTTCACTGTTTTGAGAGCGGTTGTGATGAAATAATTTATACCAATTACAGCGCCTGACTGGGTCCGAACCTACGACCTACAACTAAGTGGGTTGCTAGATTACTTATCCAACCTCTAAATTATAAGTTCATTATAAAGGCGTCATGTACAGTCAACAAAAGAGATAAGTAAGCAGGATCGTTGGAAATAGTTGAAGTTTAGTAAGAAACCGATGGATGTTGTCGACCGAAATTTAATTTGATAATTGAGCTGTTTGTTTTCTATTAATAAAATAAAATTTTATTCGAGAATGTCCAGCGGTTTCTTACTGAACTTCAACTATATCCGATGATCCTGCATAATTATCTCTTTTGTTGACTGTACCTAAGAATTCCTCTCTCGCGATATAACGAGCCAAGCAACTTATTATAGTGCACACTATAAAATTACCTACTGTACTGCATATTTTGACAAGATAAAAGGGATGGCCAATAAATTGCCTAGCAACCTCAAGTTTGGGAACTATGCATAGCAGCAGTGATTCACGCTGCCTTACAATTCCCAGTCGAGATGGCACGCGGTATTGTCTAGTGAGCTCGCTATGACAAATGTTGGCTGCAGTTGCTCAGCTAAAACCTTGTTAGTTTATAGACTGGTTTTGGTGAGCATTGTTTTTGGTTTGAGAGGTCTTTTGGTTATGTTTGGTCATTTTGTGAGTGGAAGTGTTTGTTAAATAACAATTAAATTATAATTTCTATCCGTAATATGTGTGTAAATTTGAAAACGACTAAAAAGTCTATTCTAATTACACGTAATAACTTACGTTACGATTTTTCATTAAAACTAGGTGTACTGCATAAAAATAAAGTTTTCTAGCTCCCTTCGGTATTTATCATGATGCTATCTACATATTCAAATGAAGAAAATTCTAAACAATGTTTTAAATTTATTTTCATAGAACACAATAATTAGAAGAAATTAATTAATTAGAAATAATTAAAAGCGGTAAACTTGAAACAAAACGATGATGTTGGAGGTAAGTGGGTGCGTCCTACTGTATGTCGTATTAACAATATACTAGTCAGTATTTCTTTACTTATTAGGCGAAAATCTATCCCCATAACTATTTAACCGACTTATTCAAACTGTTACAAAGCTTTAAACTTGTATTCAACAACACACAATTCTGTATCCATTGTATGGCCTGTACAAATGCCGCGGGCACAGTTGATAAGAGTAATTCGTGGAGAGTGTTGTAATTTAGACAGACAGAAACAGTTTGGCGTAAAAGTATTAGCACATTGTTTACTTGGAACAGAAATGTACGGATCAGAACCAGACAGTGCTAATTAGTGCTATTGTTTTGTCTGGCAAGTTTTACCAGAAGAAAATGGCATGTTTTGGATGTATCTTTATGAGGCTGTCTGTAAAAGATTGCCTAAACCAATAAGACTTTCCATTGTGTATTCTTTGCTTTGTTTGGCCCTAATGAATACTTTTTGTTTTTTTTTTGTATTTTTGATTTATGCGTAAATTATAATACCTATGGTTGAAGTATATCTGTTACCGGTAATCTGTATAATTCAGGTATTCTATACAATACCTAGGCAATGTATAGAATACCTGAGGCGTCCAGGCAACGTATGAAATATTATGAATATTAGTGTCCGTTACATACTTTACCTAGGTAATGTTTACATTTCCCAGGGATTGTATAGAATACCTGCTGGTTCACCGGCAATATGTAAAGTAAATAGATTTGGTCTGTTTTTATCAATGTTATGTAAGTACCATGGGAGAAACGAACATCTATACACCGTAAGGACTATCTTGCTTACAACACACGGCCGCTATAGTAATACTTGCTAACTTCAGGTAGAATCGGTTGCATGGTTGCGATCGGTTGATACGTGACGTAGGATGCAAGAGCGAGTGAAGGGCACCCCGAGGTTAGGTTTGGTTAGGTTACTTTAAACCCTTTTCACAGAAATAGGCCTAGGCAATGTATGAAATGAATCGTATTATACACATTGCCTGAACGTTGTAGGCAATGTATAGAATGCCTAGGCATTCTATACAATGCCGGATTATACACATTGCCTATAACATATCTATTGCTTGTTTTAGAGCTCCTAACATGAACGTAATATTATAAAAAAATTACTTGTATAGTACTTGTGTTTACTATAGCAATACACTGATAAATTGAATTTCTTCCAATCTCAGAATTATAAATGTAGTCCTGTCAAAATTACAGTAGGTATAGCATACAAATATTCAATTAGTAATTTAGTATAACAAAACGAGACTTGGGCAAAGAGGCGCATTTCATTAAATGCAAAAGTCATTGCAAAAATTCTCGACAGCCAGGAAATATATATAATTATGCAACCTTTATACTAATCGCATCGCACAGCCGAGATACGACCGGTAAGGCCGTAAGCAACCGCTTATAGGAAAAAAAAACCCGAGTTCCTTTTTCAAATATTTGTCCAATTTACATTCCATTAGGCGAGACGCGGATATTAGAACCGAAAAATTTCAGTCGTATCCGACCAAACGTATAAAGTAGACGTAATTTTTAAAATTTTCTTATTTACTCCATTAGCTTATTACCTGGGAAATGTGGTAAAGGAATTGCGTGTTTAATGCTTTAGGTGTGTAGGTATTTAATTAAAGTAGTTACGACCCTAAGAAAAGATTTTAAGTTAAAATACAACAATGATTCTTTCAATGGTAACGTTGATAAACGTCACGCTTAACGAATAGACTTGTTATAATGATAATGATATCAGCAAGCATTTCAATCAAGTCATATAGTTTACCGTTCACTTTAAAAAAAAACATTAATTCGGAGTACCTACCTACCCACCTATTCTTACAGATCATTTCAGTGAAATGAACAGTGTCAGTTGCAAAAGTAACAAAGTTAAGTAATCGTGCTTTATAACCTCTCAAGCTTCGCTAATCAGTCACAATTGATTTTCTATTGTTTGTTGACCAATAGGTCACGCACGGGGCTTGACGGGTTAACATAATAAGCACAGTACTGCAATTGCAGAAGCTAAGAATACGGTGCTCATCTTTGTAAAAATAATTAATTTTTCTGTTCCACAAACTAGAGGGGCAAATCAAGTACTAAAAGATAGAATAAGAGTATCTACACAAAGGTGATTTGTTATCCTGTTGACAGTCCTTTATTATTACGGGCACATTCATAAGGTGTTAACCGCATCAGTAGTAACAGATGAGGTGTCTTCGAAAACACGTGTTGGCTATCCATCTCAAATGCCGCGCGCACAGAGCACGGTGGCTCAGCAGCCGGTCTTAGAGGCGATATTGTCAACATTTTCCATACAAAAAATACTGTCAGTGAGCGGTACCGTTTACTCACAGGAATTGACGCGGTCCGTGACAATTCTTAAAATGCGTGTGAAAACGGATACTTGCACTCAGCGCTAAGTATTAGTAACACTGCCACAAGGATCTTTTGACGCCCGAATGACGTTGACAGGGGGGTGCTGATGGTAAATCTTCGTGCAGTATTTTTTTGTGTAATGTATGGAAAAAACAAGATGGCGCCGTTACTTCCGATTTGGGCCACGCGCCAAAAGAACCTTCTAGCGCTTTATTGACGTCTCTGGTCGCGGCTATTCCGTGCTCTGTGGCCGCGCGTCTCAACTATTTGTCTTACTGACAATGTCACGGGAGAGAATTTTGTGTTGACATGTGTAAGTCATTGCCAGTCATGGCAGCTTTGTGTCATAGGAGATAAAAGTGGGGTACAGTGTCAGAGTTCATTGTTAAAATTTATCACGTGTGAGTTTATGAGTGATGTCAACTTCTGAAAGTAATAAAGCTTGGACTCCTTCAAGAAGAACTGAGGGGCAATTCTCGTAATTTTAAGAACGTTCACAGTCTGATCTCCGTCTCAATCTGTCAAAAATTGCTCTAATTTCCCTACATTTTGACAAGTTTTTGACATTTGTTTGTCGCCGAGATGAGACTGCGACTAGATTTTGAACAAGTTTAAATAGAAAGATGTGGAAAAACAGGAGGGGTTTCTTTTGTATTTTTCCACTTCTCCCTATTAAGTACCTACAGTAAGACACCATTGACTTTTAATAACTTGGGTTGTAATTGTAACATATCTGGACTATGTTTGATATTTCAAAATGAGTCCAAAATAAAGAACAGAGTGTTGTATGAAACTTTTGGATTTAAGATCGAATCATTTCTCAAATCTTTATGAAGTTAATTTCGAACATCAGTAAACACCTCTCTGTACAAACTCGATGAACTCATAAACATCGACTTTTAGCTCTTATTCAAACATCGTCTCAAATTTAAAGCTATGAGCAAAACTCTTCCAGTAATACCTCAAAAGGATCTAAAACATTCTTCAAAAAGATATTACTCGTCTAAATTTTCCTCATCTGTATGTTTTAACCTATCATTTCAAACACTTGTACACTCACGAGTAAAAAGACGGACACTCGGTAAATCTCGAAAAAGATAAAAAAAAAAAAGGTTTTTAATACAACGATGAATAATGTTGTTGACATTTGAGCACTTGTTTTGACAGTATAATCATCATCTGCCTAGCCTTTTCGGCTTGTGGGCTTCTAGTCTAACTGGATGCAGCTGAATACCAGTAATTTACATGGAGCGACTGCCTATCTGACCTCCACAACAAAGTTAGGTACTGATGGGTAATACGAAACCCCTTGGTAGTCTTACCAAGGGGTTTCGTATTACCCAGGTGGTTGTCAGACTTTCGGGCTTCTCACGACCCGTAACGACAGTCAAAGATCCACAAATGATAGCCGGGACCAACGGGTTAACGTGTTTTCCGAGACACGGAGGGGTCTTGGTATGTAAAGATGGTCACCCATCCACGGACCAACCGCGGCAAGCGTAGCTATAACGCGGGAATTTTCAAGTCGAGAATGAATAGCTTACTTTAAAGGTAAGCTTCACCATCGTCGACCACATCCTCGATTACTATCAGGTGAAACAGAAAGACGTGAGCCAACCAATTATAAAAAAAATCACTTCCGAACGTTGATAAGTGCTTACATGTTTTTGCTAGTAACTGTACATGTCCCACTAACCGACTCGTGCCTCGTTCATTCCACAATTTTCTACTGAAAAATGTAAGAGCGTGGAATGAGAAGGAATTTGTAGATTAAAGTTTCAAGTTTGGTTTCATAGCTGAGAATTTGAAACCTTTTGTGTGTGTTATGAAATCCGCTTTAAAAATAAAATTCATGTCTTTATATTCTTTATTTTAGAGTAGAACATTTTTATTTGCATTATCTCTGTACTTAAAGAATATATACATATATATATATTTTTTTAATGGCATCTCGCAGTTCATCCTTTATGAGGATGGCTACTGCTTAACCGGACTTTCCTGTGGATGCCTCGAATTAAGGCCTCCAGCCAGGGCAAACAAAAAACTTAAAAACTAAAATAATTATATCTATTATATAGGTAACGAAGTTAAAACTGTACATTGAATATTTTTGAAAAAAAAGGTTATTGCTACGAGTTGTGGGAACGAGTGTGATACCTAGGTACAGCAAAAATTGTTTGTTAAATTTTTGTCCGTTTGTCTGCTTGTCTGGATGTATGTTCCGGAATGGTAAAAAAACAGCTGAACGGATTTGGATGAGGCATACAGATAGTTTATAACTTGGATTACACATAGGGATCTTAAAGGAGATGTTATCTTTGTTTGGAAGACAAGGACGTGCTGCAGGTCTAAACTGTGAGCAGTGTGACCAAATGCGAGGCGAGCGGTGCCGCGGCAGCAGCCAGCGAGCATTTCATTCAAGTGGGTCGTAGTACTCGTAGTTACTTGGCCATTTTGAATTTTATAACCCCAAAATAGGAGTTATTTGAGGTTTACAGAAAAGGCAGACTACCATTATACCTATATTAAACTGTTCAAGAATAGGAGCGCAAAATGGAAATTATTAGAAGATCGATTTAATATGTACATGTCATTCGTAAATACGGCATTTTTTGAAGCCACTGAACCAGCACACAGAATTAGAATAGTAATTGTGTTTGCATTCCCAATTCTCAGTACGCCATATTTTGCCATTTCAAACATTCAAATTAACTGTAAATATTTGAAACAGCGTTGCCCACGTTTACCAAAGTAAAGCGTAGTATTTTGAAAGGTTAATCAATAATTAAGGGAGTGACGTCACGAGTCGCGGGCCGTGTAAGCAATAATAGCGGTCGGGTGAACATTCATTGATTTTAAAGATATATTAATTACGTCCGGTCCCTTGAAAGGTAAACAAGGGAATAAAGCGACGATAGGCACTGTTTTAAACAGTTTTGTTGTTGTTTATATTTGCATAATAACGTTTTTGGGTATATATCTAGTTAATTGAGTAGATAGATAAATAGATAGTTACCTAAATGTCGTAAAAAAAGATTTGAGTATGAATCTCGATGGCTATAAGAATATTGATGACCAAAAAAACAATGAATGGACTGTGTGCAAGATGGTGTGTGGTTAGAAAGGGGTAACTACCGACTTGACAACTAATTCAGAAGTATGGAAGAAAAATACATGTTACGCCGATTCCAAGCAAATCGGGATAATGGCAGGAGAATCATGATGATGAGTTAATTGAAGATCTAAAGCATGTGAATGTTCGAAACACTTCTTCTTCTTCGGTCGATAGCAATCTAAATGGACTCGGCCCAAAATTCGGCTACTTGTTTGGCGCCATTACCAGCGTCCATCAGTTCCTGTAATGTGCAGCTGACACGACACGCAGCAGCGTATTAAGTGTCCCATCGCTTGTGGAACAGCACCACATTTACACTCTCCACCTGAACAAGTTTTCCTTGCTTCGGCCAACCTAGGTCCGGAATCTGTTTAAAGGCTTCCAGGTTACCCAAGGTAACTCATGTCCAGGTGGGAGGTCTTCAGCGGGTGGAACGAACGGTTTGGGTAAGGAAGCGCTGTCTCACCAAAACACTTGAAACACTTGATTTAAAAATAATGTAAAACTATGGAGTTTTGCTACTTTTCGGAATGGGCAACGTTCTGACTTCAAAATTCTGATTAGTTTAAATTATTTAGATTAAATCCACTTTGACAAGTCGAAAGTTTTGAGTTTGGATTCATAACTTAAGATATTACCTATTTTATTTAGAAAAATTATGTCATATTAAAGGACGAAATAAGCGATAAGGCATTTTTCTTACGTATTTTTGAGGTGTACAATAAAGTTGATATGAATAAATAAATAAAATAGAAATGTTATTAGTAAGAGCAAAAAAGTTTAAAAAACCCAACTATAAATATATATAAATGCTAACAACATACTGTGATCACTAAATCCCTTTGAAAAGCGAGTATAATAACTTGTCTTACAACTGCAAATCAGTTTTTAAAGAAAAAGTCCGCGTAAAGCTTTGTACGTGTTAAATGAGATTTATCTTGCAGTAAGCTCCGAAATAAACTTATTATTTTGGCATTATATAAGAAAAAATGCCAAAAGAAATATACTTAAGCAATAAGTTTTACATACGGTCAGTGAAATTAATTGTTAAGCGAATTGACACCCTACCTCAATTTGCCGTGTTATAGCTATTTCATACAACTGTCAAAGAATGACAGCAGTGATTTGAATACACGAACAATTTAAGTTGTTAGTCGATTTGCTTAACAATTAATTTCCCTGACTTTGAATTTGACTTAGGTTGACTAGTCATTGTCTCTTTATTTCTATTTTTTCTGGTTGATATTAGCTGTCTGTCTGGTCACTATTACACGAGCTTTTTTTTTCTGTTAGCAGTTCGTCTAATTTAAGAACGTCTTCTAGCATTTTTCCAACTTTGTCGGGGTCCAGTTCAATTGGACGGAATCAATGAATGAAAATGGCTTAATACCAGTATTTTACATGACGTGACTATCTGAGCTCCACAACACAATTTAAAGCAATGTAAAAATACTGTCATACAAAAGTTAGCATCGCGAACCTCACAAAACATTATATTCTTACCTTGCACCGAGCACTCTTCCGCGGCACTTTAATAAATAACCGAACCTCACTACCGTAATATTTCTTTAGACAATAGTAAACAGGACGTAATAAAAGCGATTAGGTTTGCCTAGACCAGCGCAATGGAATATTTTACGAGCCAAAATAGTGGAAAATGGTTATGCAAAGGCATTATGTGTGGAATGTACTGCGATATGGGCACTTAGGGTAAGGCGTTGGCTGAATGGACAGACTTTTCGGGAAAAGATTTAATTTTTAGTGGCTTTGGGTAAAGAACACGTCGAAGATTATTTTGGATCCTTCTTTTAAAACTAACTTGGGTCATTATTATATGCAATCTGGTGCTTTTTGATTGAATTATGCCAACCAAAAAATATTACAGTTTCTGGTAAAATACTGCATTTATGAAACACCGCATTATGTGTGTGTAATTTTTTTTCATAATGTCGGTTTCAACCTTTAGTGACATCATCGCCCCATTCATTGAATCGGCGATTTGTGGAAGGGACCGGCTTTTATGTCATGTTGGGGACAGTCCAATCCTAAAGAGCGCCCTGTCCACAACTCAGTTATTAAAACGTTATAATGTAAATTATTGATTTTAATCATTTTGTTGTAAAATTAAATTAATTTTGCTTTAAATATTGATTTTCTTTAAATTAATAGCGAACGGAAACCCTGAAGACTATGTGGGACTTGTAAAATGCGGGTCTCCTTCAAAAATACTTCAATCAGTACGCCTAAATACACCTTAATAAATTCCGAAAGGCCACAACAATAAAATACAAACAAAACTTTATTTGCACCATAACAACTGTTCCATATGTTGGTCCTTTTGTCCAAAGTCGTAATATACTTAAGATTTTTGTGTAGCTTGGTCTGTTTACAGCCTACAATGTAATATATACGATAAAGTAAGTAGTTAAGGTTCAAATTTTCTGTTCAGCGAACCGTGTATATGTGAACGGTAATATGCTGAAACGCTTAGAGGGAAAAACGTTTGCTAGCATTTTTGCCTTATTTCCATACTAAGCTAGGTTTTTTAAAATATGAAATGGGTTAATTACATAGTGGAGCTTTTATGAGCTTAGTTCTTTTTTTTTTTTAATAATGTATTCTGGTTTTGAATGAGCAGATAAAAATCGATTGCTTTATTGAGGTAGATGTGAGGGGACGCCCTAGAACGACATCGTGATCTTATAGGTGATGTTCTAAATGGTCAGCTGCGTAGTACTCGCAACCGGCGTGCGTGTATGCCCAGATGTAAGTAAGTAAACGAAGCAAAAGGAGTATGTATTGTAGCAGTTGGAGTTCTATAGTTTCTGTCATGTTTTATGCATAAAAATAATAATTCTATTTTTACCTACCTCCAAAGGAAGAAGGCGTGGAGTTTGTGTTATGTTATGTGCTTTATCAATTGCAGAACTTACGGATCATGTTTTGACTGATAACTGAAAATCTAATTTGGAGCAATCGCCTCAAACTCGTGACAAAAAAATTCTGGTAATTAGTTCGCATGACTGGCTTGCTGAAATTACTTATTGCTTGTTTGGGTTTTCCGAGCAGATATTTTTCATTTATCTTTTCTTATCTTTCTTTACTGTCACTGATCAAAGGACCAAATTCTTTTTATGTTTTCTAGCTAGTAGTAAAGTTAATTTCAAAGTGTCGCCAAAAACAGTGGAAGAGCGCTGATTTCTGAAATAAAGATGTTTTATTGACGACACGGTTGGCGCAGTGGTTGAGCGATTGACTGCTGCGCAGCATGTCGCGGGTTCGAGATTCCCGCACGGAACAAATATTTGTACGACCTACAAGTATTTGTTCCGGGTCTGGGTGTTTTATCTATATCTTTCTATCTATACATATAATAAATCTGTAGACGAGACGTTTCTGTACATTGAAAATATTTCAAAAAAAAATTGTTGGGGTGTTAAAGGATAACCAACAGATGCCATTTCATCAATTTTTGGAATTTTTGTCTGTTTGTCGGTTTGTCTCTGTCTGTTTGGATGTGACAGATTATTGATTTGAACAGGGTCAACGTAAAAAGTACCAAACCAATACGGTTACTTTTTATATTCAAATATGGTGTAGAACTCGGAGCAGTGATTAGTTTTTATTTCATCGCAATCGGTTCACTCTATCAAAAGATATAATCAATTTAAAGTATTCTAGAACAACTTTTTACGTTTTTTAGTAACACGTAACGACATCTATTGGCGCGATATAGTACCTACTAACGAAAACATATTGTTGTTGTGATGTGAATAATCACGTCCTATTAGTTTATGCTTACTTAAATGACGAAATAACACAGATACCTACTTATGTCTATGTTATTTTAAAAAGTAATGATAATGATTATAATATTAAACAAAATCGCTTTCCATTGATGGTTTATTTAGTGGCGCCTGTGGCGCTAAAATAATTTTAAACAAAAAGTGAGGATAATGTAAGATAATAATAATTAATGTGGTGTTCTGAGCGATAGAGAAGTTAGATAATTATTGATATAGAAAGTTGAGTAACGCAGAGCGTTTTTTAACGAAGTTCTTATATCGAGCTTGCGGTAGGAGTTCTAAGGGAGAAATCGTCAAATAACGAAAAAGCGTTATGCCTCATTTTTCAAAGTAATAGGTAGATAGAGACACACACACACAGAGAGAGCTATTTTTCATGGTTTCCGAGGATCCTGACCCCGGTAAGTGAGGTCAAAAAGAAAATCAAAGATGGCGGTTGCCTAAATTTTTAACTTTTTCGTCATGGGTGTCGTTTTCATGGTTTTCGAGGGTGCTGAAGTCGATAGTCAGGTCAAAATGAAAACCCAAGATGGCGGCTCCATTTTTTTTAAATGTTTTGTCATGGGTGTCGTTTTGATAGTTTTCGAGGGTGCTGAAGCCGATAGTCAGGTCAAAATGAAAATCCAAGATGGCGGCTGCAGTTTTGTTTTGATTTTTTGTCATGGATGTCGTTTTCATAGATTTCAAAGGTGCTGAAGCCGATAGGCAGGTCAAAACGAAAATCCAAGACGGAGGTTGCAATTTTTTTTTATCGGTTTCGTTTTATTGGTTTTTGAGAGTGCTGAAGCCAATAGTGAGGTTAAAATGAAACTGTAACGGCTTACCCACCGTCGATTGGCCCATGAACCGTTGGTGAACATTATCTTTAAACCATTAACTTTTTTCCAAAGGACTTTTCACCCACGAACGTTTTGCCAACATAACTCTACGTCAGTGAATGCTTTACCCACAGAATGTTTTGATCAATAACTTTTCACCCAAAGAACAAGGCCAACAGACGCCGGGAAAGATGAAAGTAAAATAATAATAAGACGTAGTCCTTTATTTCTGTGAAAAGGGTATAAAGTAACCTAACCAAGCCTAACCTCGGGGTGCCCTTCGCTCGCTTTGCTCGCTCACTTGAGCCGCCATCATCCCTTCGAACCCTACCTGTCCGAGTCGGGGTGCCCCAAGTCCCGAGCTCGCTTCGCTCGCCCTTGCATCCTTAGTTCTATTTGACATGGGTCAAATGTTCTTTGGGTGAAAAGTTATTGGTCAAAACATTCTGTTGGTTAAGCATTCACTGACGTAGAGTTCTGTTGGGGAAACGTTCATGGGTCACAAGTCCTTTGGATGAAAAGTTAATGGTGTTGACCAACGGTTCATGGACCAATCGACTGTTGGTAAACCGTTTCAGTACTGATTAAAATGAAAGTCCGAGATGGCGGCTGCAAATCGAAAAATTCGTATTGTGTGTCGTTTTCATGGTTTTCGAGAGTGCTGAAGCCGATTGTGACGTCAAAATGAAAATCGAAGATGGCGGCTGCAATTTTCTTTTTCTTTTTTTATCATGTGTGTCGTTTTCATGGTTTTCAATATAAACTTACACGACTTTGTGTGAAATAAAATAAAATACAACCGACTTAAAAACACACTTCAAAGTGCAATAGACCTTTGGTTTCAGAAGTCTGTAATTTCTTGCCAACGCGCAACGTCTTCCCAAACTAAGGTTATTTTGCACTTTGTAGGGTTTTTTATGGAAGTCGGTTATATTTTTTTGTAATTATCTTTACAATTTTTTTTCTGGTTTTCGGCAGTATAAGGTCTAAATCAAAATCATGTCTAAAGTTTTCATGGGTTTCATCTTCGTAGTTTAAATGGCGGCCGGTGTCAAATATAACCAAAGTTTAATGGGTTGCTTTTTACACGGGCAACTTTACGTAGAAGCTCTTACCATTAATGTATTCATCCTTTTATCATCTAGATATCTCGATGCTTTATAAGGCATAATATTGGTAGGTATATATGATATCTTCAATACCAAGTTAAGAAATTCTAAATTTACCACAGAGAAGAAACCAAGACTTAGAAAAACTAACTTCAAACTTCACCTACTAATCTCATATATACTTTAGATAAAATGGTGATATGATTTTACAGGTTGGTATTCTAAGACAGACGCAAAATAAAAAAAATATTTTGCGTCTGTCTTAGAATACCATTAATGGACATAATTATGGCTGTTTGGTTAGATAATCAGCCTCGAGCAGGCGCTTTTATTTTAATTTATTCTCAAAAATCAAAGTGACACTTCGTCGCATTGTCATTATGAACCATGAAGACGCAGTGATTGCAGTCGAAAGAGCCGTGGTAGCGAACCCTAGGTAAGGAAAGCGTTACCAGGCAAGATCTGATAATTCTTCCTTTTCAATGAAGGAGTGGCAATTACACCTTTCCTAAGCGACACATTACCTGTTGTTTTCCGACATCCACGCGAACGAAGTCGCGGGCACAGCTAGTCTATAATATGTATGTATTTACAAAAAAAAAATGTATATAAGTAGTTTATCAACCATCTCGTTACCATAACACAAGCATTAAGTTGCTTAGCTTGGGACTATACGGCGTTGTGTGAAATGTCCAAGGATATAATTATTAATTATAATTAATTAATTATGTCTAGTTCAGACACAAATGAGCAGTGTATTACAGAGTATCACCATACTATACAGGCATGACATGGACGCGCAAACCCTAACCATGAATTCAGCAAATGATTTCAGATGCCTGGGGCAGAAATGTCACGTAGGTTAACAAAAAAAAAAAAAAACTGCTGTTTCATATGTATGCAGCAGCTAGTTTTTTTTTAATATTCACCGAAACATTTAATCGCAGGGTGGTCCAGCCACCAACCTTGAAATATTGTGTAGATGTCTGTACATTTTTTTTAAAATTAATTATTCTTATTCTTTATGAAGCCTTCCTCCAACTACATCAACTCAGCCTGTCGAAGTCCACTGCTGCACATAGGCCTCTCCTTTGCTGCGCTATAACACCCTGTCCTCCGCCTTCCGCATCCAGTCTGTCCCAGCCAAGTTTTTGAGTTCGTCTGTCCTTCTAGCTGGGGGTCGTCCCATAAAAAGTACATATATAATATAAATAGGTTATCAGTTTGTTTCACTTTTCAAACTTGATTTAACTTTATTCGATTCGATTCTGATCTGCTTCAAAATAATGCAGAGATTAAATTCAAGTGCAATTTTAATAAAAATATATTTTAATATTACTTCTCCTTTGGGAATTGTAACTTTCCTTTATACTTATTTTTCGATTCAAATATCGGTCGGGACGTATAAACTTCATTTAATCACGGGAACGTTAGAAATTCGAACCGAACTGAACATTTTTATTAAGTTTCTACCACTTCCAAGCTTCTTTCAGAAAGTTTTAAACTGGATTGTAGGACTCGAACTTACTCCTCGGATGTTCTTTAAGCCTTTTCTTGACAGATTTTACTTTAACAGTATAAAAGTTGGTGTAGAAACACTGTCATAAGTTCAGGGATTTTTATTATGTCTATTATGAACTGACAAAGGTTCAAACTAAGTGAAAGTTGTCACTTACAAGGAGAATTATCATAAGAATTGCAACCAAAATGTATTAGAAGCTAGTTTTAAACTGCAGAAAATGGTCTTTTTGTCTCTGAATTACATACATTAACGTTACTGATATCAAATAATTCGAAATAAAATAAAAATGTTTAAATTGCAAACCACATGATCCATTTAATCAAAATAAAAAATAATACTTAAAAATAAGTTAACAAAAAAATACAATTAATCGACATACCTACATACACATGAACATACCCCTTTTTTTCTCTTGCACTTTAAAATAGATACAAACATTTTACGCGGCTATTTTCAACCACCGCTTGTAGGTCTTTGTCTTGGTTATATCTGCAATATTCATGTACTTAATTAATATAATTCAACAACGAATGCATTAATAAAAGGCCCATCACATAAATCCGACACTGTATAATAAATCAATTGCACCCACTTTATTTACCTATCCACAACAATGAGCGACAATAGCCTGAGAATTATTTGATTAACTGCTTCAATTAAGTAGGTAATCGTTATGCAATCGCCTCGCAAGCAGACTCGTTATTAATCGCCGAAAAGGAACTTCTAGTTCCGAAACAGGGCTGTTTACTTGTGTCGAAAACGTTTCGGTTTATACAAACGACAGTTTCGTTCAAAATATAGGGTTGGTGCTTTCTTTTATTAAAGAAATTATGAAATTTTTATTTTTAACCGTCTTCAAAAAGGAGGTGGTTATCAATTCGGTTGTTTTTTTTATGTTTGTTATCTCAGAACTCCGTTATTTAAACGCTGATTTGCAATTCTTTTTTTTTTTTTATTACTGGTGAAAATTTTGGAATAAAGTTTTTTTAGTTAACATAAGAACACATCTCGCCTGTAATCCCGCAGAGGTTTATCTATAGTACAGCCATAAGTATTTCACCAGTTATGTTTAAGTCCCATGTAATAGGGGGCGAGCTTATTGCCATCAACCGGCAACAAAATTCAGACTCCGGGCTGCTACGGAAATAACAGAAAAATGCGGTTTTGAAACGTTGTTCGCGTTTCGTTTCATTGTTAAAATTCGCCCTTAATTCGCGCTTAGATATTTAAATCAAAAAAGTAAAATAAAAAAAAGTGCTAAAAGGTGGCAGAAAAATCTTTTGGTTCGAAGCAAGATTATAGATTGCTGATCACTATGGTTAGCAATCTTTAAGCTGTTTCTTTTCCTTTTTATTTAATGGTGTTAAAACATATTTTTTGTAGGTATAGGTACAATAAAATCTCATGCTCATAGTAAATAAACACGGAGAGGTGTTTTTGTTGGACGTGACCGCACATAATAATATTTACAAATCTGATTTATACGTCGTCCAGATAAAACGATAAATTGTAGTATTAACAAAAAAAAAAAAACTGGTAAAAAAAACCTATTTTTTTCACTTGATTAACCTTTTTGTAATGGAAAAAAAAACGAAAGTAAAATAAGTTACCCACTAACCTATTTTACTTTCAATTATGGAATTATGGCATGGCAGAATGGACCTGCTCTTAGCCTCGATAACGCCTGTTCACGTTTGCTTTGAAGGCAGACGGGTTAATTGTAGAAGGGAACACTGATGCTGGCAGAAACTACCATAGTTTGGCTGTGCTCATAATAATTGTGGAGAGGAAGCGCTGAGTACCTACGATTGGTCGGGATATCAACCAAGTATAGATGATACCCTGAAGTACATTTAATATTCCGGTAGTAAAAGGGCGATAGTGAGATCAGGTCGTGGAGCTTCTGCGCACACTCCTCAAAGTACACTCTGGTGAATTACAAATTACAGTCAAGTTTAAAAAAAAATCGGATAATCGTCCTAGGAGTCAATATGAATTATCTGTACAATAATTGCGTGAATGCAAATACACTCGAGAGTAATAAGCTGGTATTGTGGAAAAAGGCACCATGCGTGATATTCTATTACTATGAAAAGATTATATATGAATGCAGTAAAAAAGAAAATAATCAAGTTAAAAACAAAGTTTAGTAATAAAGGTAGCTTCATCACTATCATATTATAAATCATAGACACTAGGTCCCTAGTTGGTATTCAATAAATTCACGTGACAAGAGCATGCTCGTCTATAGTGATGCATCGGGCCATCTGTTGTGGTTTCGGGACAAATGCTAACGTTAACCCTCTCATCGAATTTCTGCCATAAATTGCAGTCTATTTTAAACAATTGCTCGCTAGAGCGAGGAAACCACACGAACTATAGTTATGTATAAAAAGAAGATTTCTGTTATTAACAAATTAACCGAGTTTGTTCCCTTCAATGCTAGAGCTATGTAAACGGTATACCTTTAATTGCCTTACTAATATTATCAAAGTAGTTTTAGAAGGAGTTTGAATATGTAGGAATAAGCATCGTAGGAAGTGGCGTTCTGTAGTTTCTGTCTACCCCCATGGTAGGAAGATGTGAGTGTATGTAGGTATGTATCTAAGGTCTATTAAAATTTATGTTTATCAAGTGAAAAATTACTTTAATTTCGGAAATCTGTGGCAAACAACAAAAATGCGAACCCAACGACACCGACTTCCGAAAATAAAGTAATTTTTCACTTTGCAGTGTCTTTTTGGAAGTCGGCTTTTTTTTGTAAAAAAGTTTTTATTTTTCACTTTTAAGTTGTACTCGCCCCACACAAATTCATGTAACATCAGGGACAGGAAGTTGTTATAACATCATCAATATAAAGTAAGTGGCAAAAATACGTATTCTTGAAGTTAACTCAAAAACTACCCAAGCAGTCAATAAAAATGTATTAGGTACCACCCCTGATAGGCATACCCTATCTATAAAAAAATTTTTTTGACATCGATTATAATTGCCGGAGATATCGCGAAATATAGGTACATACAAAAACAATTCAGTTTACTTGAATTTTTACCAGTTATAATTTAAAAAAATATTTTGCAAAATATATTTTTTACACGTCGTTACGCTCTTAAGTTGATTACAGAATGACTTTAGTGAGTTTGAAGTTGTAGCGTAAACTGAATTTTATTGTGTAGTAATGAAAGTTATTTTTCCATAAACTCATATTTGTTTACATGTTTGGCAAATAAATCGAGAACGCAGATTATTTTAATTAGAACAGTTCCTCTTTTAAATGTAAGCAGGTACTAAGAAATGAAAACTTTATCAACATAAAGGTATTGAAATGTCAAAAAAAAGTTTTTCTGATTACTAAATATGTAATATGACATACATTTAAGGGTGTTAGGAACGTTGTGGCAATCTAATGGGATACTCGTGGATAATACTAGTAGGGGTATTATTTTACATAGAGTGACTGCCTTAGACAGAATATAAAACCCTTTATTATATGCACCATTAAGTTTCAGACATAAATATGTAAAAAAATTATATAGTGTCACAATAGCCGGTCTTATCACTAATAGTGATATTTTAATGCAAAATCTTTCTTTTGTTAAAACCTTTTGAGGCTGCATAACTTAAAGTAACATAATTATACTTTGTAAATTAGGCAACCCTACCTTAAAGCAACGCGAAAATAACACCAAACTGTGTAATATGAAACGGAGACTAAATGTTCGGCTGTCATTCCGTTTTAATATTAAACTTGTAGTTCGTTCACAGTTTCAAACGACACGCCGGCTACAACGGACCAATTAAAAATTTAAGAGCAAATTTTTGGCAGTTAACGTGGTACGCAGAGTTTTGCACAGTTTTAATTAACTACGGACATAATTTTCAGTGACCAAAAATAATCCTTTAAGTTTCATCTGCCTAGCCTTTTCCCAACTATGTTGGGGTCGGCTTCCAGTCTAACCGGATGCAGCTGAATACCAGTATTTTACAAGGAGCGACTGCCTATCTGACCTCCACAACCCAGTTACTGGGTAATACGATACCCGTTGGTGAGACTAGTTGGTCAGACTTTCGGGCTTCTAACGACCCGTAACGACTGTCAAAGATCCACGAATGACAGTTGGGACTAACTGTTTAATGTGCTTTCCGAGGCAGGGGTCTTGGTATGTAATGACTAAACGGACTGACCTCGGCAAGCATTGCTTAAACTTAAAGATGGACGTTGGAGCTGATATAATTTAATTTCAGCCCTTCGCCCTTCTAATTAGGATTTTTATTACTTAACTGTTATTATTATAAGATGACACGTACTCGTATTAAATCCCTAAAGAAAACAAGACACATAAAAAAGTTTATCCAGTGTACCATAATGTTCAATTTAAACCAACGTACAGAGTCAGTCACGTAGAAAAGAGCCAATCTAGTGGCGGTAGCGAAGTGTTTTATATTGTTCCATATAACTACGTCTCACAGAAACATAATGACGAGGGTTTTTGGAAACCCTCTGGGTAGTACTCTCAAAGTCGTCAGATTTAGGGACGGCCCACAATTTCTTCATCAGCCTATTTAAGTCATTATGGCTTTGGCCACAGACGGTCATACAAAATTCAACGGCTCTGAAGATCACTTTATTTTTAGGTTCCATTTTCGAAATCTGAAAGTGGACTCAGGAGTAGGGGAGCTCCTATCTAAAACTTTTCAAATATATTTTCGGTGTTCTCTCATCATGCCGCACCTAATCAGCAATCAACTTTTCGCCTTGATATGCTTGCTCAAAAACCCTTTGGACCATCCCCATACCACTAATTTAGTTAGGAATTCTAAAATGCCCTTTGTTGCTAAACAAAAGACCGCTGTTGGAATTTCAACGCTCAGCTTAGCGCTGAAAGTTAAAATTACAACAGCGCGCTTTTATTTAGGTGTCGCTTAGTGTTAATGTAAACCGGCATAAAACGTTTTATTCTAAACTAACTCGTGGATGCTGTTACTTATAAATAGTTGAACAATATTCCAAAACTAATTAGCGATGACGAACGAATGCCCAATTGGTCTAAGTTGGGACAAAACATCGTAACCTGTGATGTAAATTATAGTATCTAGGGAGCCCACGATGACACCCAGGGGAGCGATTTATCAATTGAGAGCTAGTCTTCGAGGGGACTGGATATTACGGATGGTATAGCGTGAAATGTTTGGTTGTTGTATCGTATTATATAGGTTAGGAAGATTTAGTTCAGATTTGTATGTAATATAGTACTTACAAAGTTGTAAATATTGTGGTGCACCGTTCGAAAAAAAGTTAGTTTTTATAAGTTTACAAGCCATGATGGTATTTTCTATCAGTATAAAAACGTAAACATATGTTTAAATCATCCTATGTTTAAATTTTCAAATATCCTTCCTTGGCGCTCAATTTAAAATTCATACATATTATAAATAACTCTTGTACTGAATTACATGCTTTAGACTAGAACGTCCGAACGTCCCAGAACACTTTTTTTCTGCACGCCGCGGGTGGTCTCGCCACTTATACACAACTCGTACACAAAAAAAATCTATGGACCGCTATTAGACTAATGATTGTATCGTCAAGGGGATAAAACAGGCAAAATTACAGTTTGTTTCGTAAGTTTAAATGACTTTGATTTTTTTCAATAAATATTATTTTTTTATGTTTGTTTACATTACGCCAGTTAAAAATTCAAAAAATATTTCAAAATGTAAAGCTATGTCCCTATTTTTTTATTTACCTAAAAATAGCCCCATTCATAGTGAATCCAATGACATATATTGCATACTATTGTTCTTCCAAAGTTTATTATATACAATAACAATTACACCACCACTGCTCATGTGTTTCGGTGTTTCTTGTCAGAGTAGTCGAAAAGGAAACGCCGACCTCATAAAGTTAAAATAAAAATTACGGGTAAATGTATTTGTTACAACCAATTTACAGAATAATTATGCACCTACTGTACCGATCAGCCTCAAGAATCGACCTTCATCCATACATTACTGACTGACACAAATGCTTCCCAACTTCATTTTGCTTCACTTTACAGAACCAAATGGGAACAGCCAATAAGTAGAGGCTGCTGTGCACATCTGTAACAAGTAATTACTGAGCATGACTGCTCAGTTGCAAGGAGACTTGTTTCACTAGCCAGGATAATGTAGAAGGTTCATGGCTTAAGTAATATAGTGGCGTGGTGTGTTCTTTCTTAAATCTTAGTTTAATCAGTTTAGCCTATAATTTTCCCACTGCTGAGACACAGGCTTCTCTGTTGCAGAGAATAGACTTTAATCCAGCCCAGTGCGGATTGGTATATGTCACATGTCTTCGAAATTTTAGTTGCACATGTCGTTTTATGTTTTCCTTCACCGTTATAAGAGCAGTAGTGATGAAACAAATTACACAAAGTAATGCGCCAGGATTCGAACCCACGACCTACAACTCGTCTTGTAGTTTGTTCAAATAAAGGCAGCTTGCAAAGAGAGAAGCACAATGGCTTTTTTATTGTTTCTGTAATTACGGCATTCAACCGTTTAATGGTATTGAATACGAATCGCAATGCGTGGTTTATTTCATACCCCCGCTTATAACTTCCTAGCCTACCCAAGCTTCTGTTTAGGTTTCTCTGTAGTCGGGTTAAAAGAACGACTAGATAGATGAAATATTGACTTCACAAAATAAAATTATTACTTCGAGACTGTGGACTAATATAACACACATCAAGCATCTTATAAAATATTCCTGAGCATTTGTTTTATCAGTTTAGGTGCGTATGCGTTAGCCAAAAACTTTAATTTCTCTCTAAAAACTGAATTACATTTGTATTATTAGCGAGTAAAGTTCCTTCGCGTCTGTAATATTGTTACCTACGAGGGGCGTTCAATGTATTCTCGGTATCGGCATGAAAAAAGACGTAAATTCAATTAAAATAATTTTTATTTTTCAATGTAATTCCCCATTACCCCAATGCATTTATTACATCTCGAAATTAACTTTTCAATACCCTGTAAAAAATAACTTTCCTCTTTCTCTGAAAAATGCCCATTTATTGCCGCCTTGAGCTCTTCATCATTGGAAAATCGTTTCCCACGAAGGTCTATTTCGAAAATAATTGATGGAACTTCACCACAGAGTTCTAAAAACTCTCTACAGCACTCGATTCGCACTTGCTATTGAGGCGCCGTAAGCTTTCGCGGCACCCATCTTTCACTGACTTTTGAAAGGTATAGACGGTCATGAAGAATACTGTGCACGGAACCAACAGAGAGGTGGGTCATCTTTGATCTTCATTCGGGCATCCTCCAGTATAAGCTTCTCAACTTTATTTACGTTTTCTTCTGTAGAGGCAGTAACCGGGCCGCCCGCGAGAGTGTCGTCTTCAATACTCTCTCTGCCCCTTTTAAATTCACTTGACCACTTTTGAACCTTTGTTTGGTAAGGAATTTTATAACAGCGCGGTGCTCGATTTTCTTTAACATTGTCACGTTAGCCATTCCAGTTGTCGTTGACTAAGGATAACTAGCAAACTAATGATCACAACTATATAAAATTTTACCTTTATACCCTTAGAGAATGTCATTAATTAATTAATTAATCAAATTACCCACATCATTAGTAAATCACCCTGATACCGAGAATACATTGAACGCCCTCGTATGTCATATTTCACTATGAAAATCGCTTTTGACATTTTGATGTTAAAACATGTAACTTACTGAATGAATTAAACTTACTACATTCAACTCAGCCTATCGCAGTCCAAGAGTCCACTGCTGGACATAGGCCTCTCCCAGACTACGCCACAACACCCTGTCCTACGCCTTCCGCATCTAGTCTTTCCCAGCCACTTTCTTAAGGTCGTCGGTCCATTAAGCTGGGGGGCGTCCCACACTACGCTTTCCGATACACAGTTTCCACTCGAGGACTCGTCTGCTGCACCGGTCGTCGTTCCTTCGACAAACATGGCGAGCCCGCTGCCATTTCAGTTTGCTTACTCTGCAAGCTATATCGGTGACTTACTACAAAATGTAAATCATCTTTATGAGAACTGAACCTTTTGGTTTTTCTTCCAACGTTTCTGTACGGTTTCTCAAAGACAAATTGAAAATTGATATCCGTTGTTGTAATTTGTCTCTTGTACCTTACTAGAGATTCACTTTCTTTTTTAAAGTTTTAAGGATAATTTATAGTACTAAAGGTTTAAACCACACAAGTTTTGTATTAGAAATTGGTGCTTTTGTAAAGCTGTTTTACACATTTACTACTAATAAGGTTTTATTTTTGATGAAACTGGATTTGATAAAGGCTCGAATATTTTTATTTTTTTTATTAGCCTATACTGTCCCACTGCTGGGCAAAGGCCTCCCCCAAGTCCTTCCAGGAACTCCTTTCCCGCGCCAAGTCAAACCAGCCCTCGCGGTACGCTCGAATAATAAAACATTTTATTTAATGTGACTTACATTTGACTTACATCAATCTTCTGCGATCTTTCTTAACATAAGTACCACTTAAGAAGCCACGAAAATATATTTAGGTCGTCAAAGTTTGTTTCGGCCTTTCTTCTCAGAGTAGTCAGATAGGAAACGCCTCATCCTACCCGACCTCATCTAGTTTTATAAAAAATATGATTGACGTGTAAAATTGTTTGTGCAAACCTACTTACAAAATAAAAATCATTTATCATTTAAAGGTTATTTCTTTTACTTTAATTAAAACTAGGGACTAATAGATAAATTCAGACAAATATCTATTTAGAAAACATGTTTTCTTAAAGTTAAAAGTCAACAAAATACTAACAAACTTAGGATACGAATAACATCTTCGTTTATTATTGTCTCCATCATCATCAACTGTCTAGCCTCTTCTCAACTATGTTAGGCTCCAACTTTCAGTCTAACTGGATAATATGCAGCTGAATTTGACATAAAGCGACTGCCTATCTGAAGGCCAATTCCCAATCTCATCTCAGCGACAATCAATGTCAAAAACTTGTCAGAAATGTAGAGAAATTAAAGGTATTTTTGACAGATTGAGACTGAGATCAGACTGTAAACGTTCTTAAAATTACGAGAATTGCCCCTCTGATCTCCACAACCCAGTTGCAGGGTAACACGATACCCCTTGGCAAGACAGGTTGTCAGACTTTCGGGCTTCTGATTACCCGTTACGGCTGTCAAAGAACTACGAATGATAGCTGGGACCAACTGTTTAATGTGCTTTCCGAGGCGCGGAGGGGTCCAAGGTATGACTTCACGGACTGAGCTCGGCAAGCATTGCTTAAATTTAATGATGGACCTTGGGTCTGATGTAATTTAGTTTGACCCCTTGGCCTTTCTTTGGACTCCATCAAAGCTATTAAATGAAACATAAACATAAATCAATTAATACACTATCAAATAAATATCCAAAACAGAAGTTACAATAAGTTTTGTTAGCGGTTATAACCAAAGTAAGACTGTTTCCCGACTTTCATTAGTCCCTAAAGACAAACTTTATTCTGTAACTTTTCTTCAAAATACATCATTTGACCAAACTTTTTGTTTATCTCCCTTTGGGCTCTTAAGGAGTTTCATATTACTTTTTGATAGATAAAATGTTGTATGACTTTATATTTATGGGAGAGGATACGAAAAACTTGGCCACTTATGGAAATGGCCCACAAGGCCCATTTTTAAGTAGCGTAGTATCATAAGTAGCACAAGCAAGTGCAATTGCAAGTGGTACTTACACAAGTAAGTATACTTTTACGATATAAGATAAGAGTGCTGATCTTGTTTCTCAATGATTGTTTAATTATTTATATTGCATTTTGGAACGCTCCACTTTCGTGGAGGACAGGGTGTTGCGGCGCAGTCTGGGAGAGGCCTATGTCCAGCAGTGGACTGCTATAGGCTGTTGATTTATTAATTGATTGTTCGGGAGCCTTTTTGTAAGTGCCAATAAGTTTCTGCTCACTGCTAATGAGTTTTAAATAATCCCAGAAATCTAAATATTTATTTGTTTATTAAGGTTTATTTGATAAATTACCTAATCATGTACTAAGCGTTGTCTTTTGTACCTAGCTGAAGAAATTTTGTCCAAAAAATTCCGATTATGAAAAAGGAATATACTCATATTAATACCTAAAAGTTATTAAGGCTGGTTTCACAGCTGTCCAGGAGACCCGTACGGGCCGACCGTATACGGGAGCAGGTACAGCGGGTCGCGCATGGACCAATTCGGGTCGCCGTGAAACGATGTTCTAGTGTCTCACGTGTATCCGTTCGTACGGTCGGCCCGTACGGGTCATCCGGACAGCTGTAAAATCAGTCTAAATGCATGAAATATAGTGAGACTAGCGATGCCCGCGACTTCGTCTGCGTATATTTTGTTTATATTTTTTTAATACAAAAGTCCCAATCTTTATCCTATTTCTCAAATTTCATAACGATCAAATTTGTGGTGAAAATGTAACAGACAGACAAACAGGCAGAGTTACTTTCGCATTTATAATATTAGTATGGATAGTATAAATTACGATGACGTTTAAGTTTCGTTATTTTTTTTTAATCAAGAATTAAGAGTTTAGCGCTTAGCAACGCTAGACCTAAGCATAATACGATGACGTTTAATTTTTTTGCTTCTGGAATTATACACTTGTTTTGTTACTACTACTAGCTGTAATACTGGAGACAATAACCGTTATTACTACTCTATTCTAATTCTTTACATTTTTCTCCAAAGAAAAGTGTATTTTTACAGTAAGATAAAATGTTCTTTATAGCGAAAATAGAGAAATTTATGTTTAACAGTGGACATTAACAGGGTCATAAGATAAGGAATAATACCTCTGTTCACAACAGTAAGTACACCTCTTTGTTTATTAAAATTTCACATTCCAAGTTCTAGTTAGAACCGTCGCAAAGGGATTTATATTGTCCCTACCGTTGTTATTTTAATTAGTAATGAAAATTTTATGTTTTCTCTTTTAATTTACTTTCATTTTGGTTTGATATACTTTGAATGAGCTCGTATAATTTATTGGATTTATTATACTAATAAGAATGGTATTTGCATGTTTAATTTTATTTGTGTACGCTCGGGAATCCTTTAGAGTTTGTCGTCTCGACTAGCTGTACGTTTTATGACTAACAAGTGTTTTAATTATTTTAACTTTTAATTATCTTTTATTTTTGTTGTATTCTTTGACAAATAATAAATAGTGCATTCTCGTGCTCGTTAATTAAACTTATCTTTGATTTAAATACAAACCATGCATCATTTTTGTTAACTAATTAACTTAATATAATCATTTTGACAGCTGTTGTTAAAATTATTTTTGTCCAGTATCCGCACTACATTTTAGTGTTAGTTTATAGTGTAATATGGCCGTCTAGTTTTGATATGACAGCATATATATATTTTTGGACATGCTCAGGTCCTTCTTGCTATGTGAGTCATCATATCTGAATTTCTATCTGTTAACCTGTTTGCCCTTGAATCTCCCTCTGTATGTACCTGTCTATTATCTTCATTACCACTTAGTTACCTTATCACGTAAAGGCGATGCCTCACAACTGCAAAAGTTTGCAATATTTATCAAAACACGTCATAGTTATAATTCAAAACTTCCATTATTATACATTCACGCTCGCAAAGTTAATATTTACAAAGTACTCGTGCATCCATTAAATAATTTATCTTTATACACATTTTAAGGACATAATGTGCTGTTAAATACGTAATGGGTAACACATATGATTCGCTGAATTACAATAATAAAATGTTTTAATAATAGGAAGTACATTCAGTCAAAAAAGTATCGGGAATGGATGATTTGTTTATGGTAAATTTTTTTGTTTTGTTTTTAGATTGGCACAACTGTTTTCCATTTTGGCGTGGAATTTGAGTTGCATCTGTCATTTAAATTAAATCATCTAGTCTTTTTCCAACTATGTTGGGGTTGGCTTCCCATCTGAGATCAGAGCGACTGCCCATCTGACCTCCACAACCCAGTTACTGGGTAATACGATCCCCTTGGTAAGACTGGTTGTCAGACTTTCGGGCTTCGGACTACCCGTAACGACTGTCTAAGATCCACGAGTGACACCTGGGACCAACGGCTTAGCGTGCTTTCCGAGGCACGGAGGGGTCTCGGTATGTAAAGATGGCGGTGATGGTAGATGGTTTCTACTTATAGCTGAGTTTAGCATAATCAGCGCATAAAGAACTTAATTAATATTGATTATTCTGAATTTAATTGTTGCTATGTATTATTTATTATTATTTAATTTAGTCATTATTGATTCATTTTAAATTATTTTTTATTGTTCTTAGAATTATGATTTATTGAATGTAGTTGACATTAATTCACATTCACTCATCGCGCGCGCGCTGTCATTAGCGGTCGCCGATTCTGTCTTACGAGAATGTCCGTAAATAAACTAAAGTGTACAAGTTGTAACCTAGTGATATCGGAAGTCCTTGCTTTCATACGAGATCGGCATCATGTAGTTGATAATGAAAGCTTGATTAAGATATGCGAAACTGCATTTTCTGAAGAGGAAATAGATGAGGCGAAGAAGTTGTTGTTTATTTCCACAAAAACAACAAAAAAACTGGTGTCGAGGCGCAAGAACAAGAAACAAAAAGACCTGGAAGATATGATAACTGTGTTTAAAACAATAGACCCTGAGCAATTACCTGTGTTTGTGGCGTACGACCTACACAAACTACCACCAGTTTGTTTTGATCATGTTGACGTCACAAAATTATTGAAGGATATATTGGTTTTACGGAAAAAAATTGAAGATATACAGAGCGACTATGTGACAAATGGCCAATTAGAAGAATTGAAAGTAAAAGTGAATTTGGAGAAATCAAGTCCGTTAATTAATTCGAATGTTAACATGAAAAAAAGAGGAGGAGGGTACATGATAAACTGTGACAGTGGCCCGTTTGGCCTCCTACCTCACATCGAGCCGCGGACGGTAAACATCATCGATGTACCGCGTTCCAGTCGTAAGGATACCACTTACAATAGTGCAAGCGAAACGCTGCCGCCGGATCCGATATATCGCTCTCTCGTACACACCCATACAGGAGGTGAAACGCTCAATAAAGCCGTCACTCTTGCACCTGTTAACTCGACTATGCTTGAGAACGATAGCTTAGTAGCAGTAGATGACGCATGTAAACCACAGACTTTGGCAGAAATTGTAAAAGGAGGTGAATCGAACAAAAATAAGCCAGAAGAACAATGGATATTGGTGCAAAGGTCAAAAACGAGAAATAGATTTGTTGGTATGACAGGAAAAGCTGCTTCTAATTCAGTAGGCAATTTTAAAGCTGCCGAGATAAGTATACCTGTTTTTATCTCTAATGTGAATAAAGATACAACTGAAAAAGACATATGTGAATACATACAGCAAAAAACTAGTGAAGTTGTAAAATTAGAGAAACTCATTATGAAGTCGGAGAGGCAGTATAACGCATTTAAGTTGTTTATACCTAAACACAAACTATGTACTTTTTTGGATGACAAACTCTGGCCGGAGGGAATAGTGTTCAGACGATTTATTAATTTCAAGAAAGGAAAAGTCTCAGATAATGTTAATGATAATCCCGTTTTAACTAATGGATAATAACGTCAAAAATAATGTAACTTTATCAACATTCAATTGCAAGAATGTTATTCGATCAGCTGATTGTGTTCGCAAATTGTGCCGTGTCGCTGATGTTATTGCATTGCAGGAGACTTGGCTGTTACCCCATGATGTGTCTTATCTCGGTTGCATTGATGATGGTTTCGCGTATGCGGGCAAGTCCGCCGTCGACACGTCTTCCGGAGTCCTTATAGGAAGACCGTACGGTGGAGTAGCGCTTCTATGGAGGAAATCAGCGTTTGCGACGGTGTCAGTGGTCCAGTGTAATAGTGATCGTCTGTTAGCTATTAGGATTGAGCACGCGGGACGTTCCCTATTGATATTCACAGTGTATATGCCGACTAATTCAGCTGATAATCTAATTGAATTTACGGAGTGTCTAAGTGAAATTATTGCTATAATTGAGAACAGTAATGTTGAATCAGTATTTATATTGGGTGACCTTAATGCACATCCAGGTGAGCGCTTTTCAAATGAACTTTTAACTGTTTGTGGGGAGCAATCATGGTCATGTGTTGATATGGAACTACTTCCGAAGGATACGTTTACGTTTGAGAGTACCGCTAACGGTGCATTGCGCTGGCTCGATCACTGTGTGGTGAGCAGCGCGGCTCGACATTTGGTTTTAGACGCGTCAGTTTTGTATGGAGTTTATTTGTCAGATCATATTCCTTTAATTATTGAGTGTAATATTGATTTGATAATACCTAAATTGGTAAACCCAATCTATACTTGCAATAAGATAATATGGGGTGAAAGAGATATCTATCAAATTAATGAATATTCCAATTTTTGTAATTCTAAATTAAAATTGATCGATTTTCCAGATGATTTTCGGTGTTGCGCGCATAAAATGTGTTCTAATGCTAATCACGTGCAAATTTTAGACACAATGTATCTCAATTTGGTTAGCATTTTAAAGGAAGGGGCTGACCGCACTTATTTATGTAAACAAATGCGTCACAATAGCAAAAGGTACATTCCTGGTTGGAACAAGTATGTTCGTGACGCTCACAGAGAGGCTCGACTGTGTTACCAAACATGGTTGTTGTATGGTAAACCTGCCAGTGGTTATGTTTATAATAAAATGTGTCAATCTAGAAAAACTTTTAAGACCAATTTGAAATACTGTCAAGATAACCAACAGCAGATTAAAATGGACATTTTAGCTAAACATCACACTAAAAAGAAATTTGGGTCATTTTGGAAATCAACAAATAATTTTAATCCTAAGTTGAGTCCCCCTGTGGGCGTGGCGGGCGTACACGAGCCGGCGGATATAGCCAATGCATTCCGACGTCATTTCCAGATTGAGTCACCTCTTACTAGACCTGTACAGGTGGTTGATGCTGGGGCCAACTCTGGGGACGTTTCTATTGTCTTTACGGCAAAAGAAATTTCAGCCATTATAAAGAAAATGGAGAGGGGTAAATCCCCGGGTCATGATGGCCTCAGCATCGAGCACCTGAGGTATGCGGGGGTACACTTACCGCGTGTACTCGCTTTGTTTTTTAACATGTGCGTTACTCACGGATACTTACCGGATGACCTAATGTATACAATGGTAGTGCCTATTGTAAAAAATAAAACTGGGGATGTCTCTGACATTTCCAATTACAGACCTATTTCTCTGGCCACTGTCGTAGCAAAAGTTTTGGACGGTCTGCTTGACAAGCAACTGGCAAAACACCTCGAACTACATGATGCTCAGTTCGGTTTTAGGCCTGGGCTGTCAACCGAGAGTGCAATCATGTGTCTCAAGCAGACTGTTCAATACTACACAGATAGGAAGACTCCTATTTTTGCTTGTTTTCTGGATCTGTCAAGGGCATTCGACCTCGTATGTTACGATGTTTTGTGGCATAAACTGGAATGTGAGACTACGTTACCACCTGAAATAGTGTCAATATTCAAGTACTGGTATAGTAGTCAAAGCAATAGCGTGAAGTGGGTTGGCTCGCACTCAGACGTGTATCGGTTGGAGTGCGGAGTGAGGCAGGGGGGGCTCAGCTCACCCCGGCTCTTCAACCTATACATGAACCAGCTGATCCTTGAGCTCAGCAGCACCAAGGTCGGATGTCATATTGACGGGGTGTGCATTAACAATATTAGTTATGCTGACGATATGGTGTTGCTGAGCCCATCGATCGGTGCTCTGAGGCGACTGATCGCTATATGTGAACATTATGCGGTGAATCATGGGCTCAAATATAACGTCCTAAAGAGCGAACTAATGGTTTTTAGAGCAGGCAGTGCGACATATTCTTGTATCCCACATGTCACTCTGTGTGGCGAACCCCTGCGAAGGGTGGACAAGTTTAAATACCTGGGCCACTGGGTCACTGAAGACCTAAAAGACAATTGTGACATTGAAAGGGAACGTAGGTCACTGGCTGTCCGTTGTAACATGCTGGCCCGCAGGTTTGCGCGATGTACGAAGCCAGTTAAAGTAACGCTATTCAAAGCTTACTGTCAGTCCTTCTACACGTGCAGCCTGTGGGTCAACTTCACACAGCGGGCATACAGCGACCTACGCGTTCAATATAATAATGCACTGAGAGTACTGCTGCGGCTGCCGTGGCGTTGTAGTGCATCAGGGATGTTTGCGGATAATAATATTAATGGTTTTGCCGCCATTATTAGAAACAGATGTGCATCCCTGATGACGCGTGTTCGCGCCAGCACCAACAGTATTCTCAGTGTGTTTGCAGATCGATGGGATTGCCCGATGTTGCGGAGGTGGATGCAGCTCCACGCTGAATTTTAATTGTCTAAGTGTCTGTAACCTACTAACACTAGAATTTAAGTAAAATTGTTACTAACCCTATGGACTCCTGTCTGAAATAAAAATTTTCTATTCTATTCTATTAATGATAGTTTTAAACTGTATTACACTATTTGCATACCCATGTGATGGTAAAATATGGAGAACTTTATTATAAAGAAAAATCTGTATCTCGTACCCATGTTTGCAAATAAATAAATGATTATGATTATGATTAAAGTTTCCTCTGCTGGGACACAGGCCTCCTCACTGTGAGAGGATGTGGGCTGTAATCTACCACGCGGGCCCAGTATTCCAGTAGCCCAGATTAGCAGATGCCACATGTCTTCGAATTTTTTATTCTAGGACATGCCGGTTTACTCACGATGTTTTTCTTCACTGTTTTGAGAGCATCAATGCTCTTTTATTAGTTTAATACTTTTGTTACATAATAATACCTGCATCTTTACTCCGTTCCGTCATATCATTTAATTTTAGCATCCAGAGTAACGTACCTCGTGTCAGCAGTGCTTACACTAAATTCCTAAGTGTTACACACTGTCACGTACTGTATAACCGTGTTTACATACATAATAATATGCGAAATAATACCGCGGCAGTACAGGATAAGCTGTTTCCATGAACAACTGTCAAGGAAATTAAAAGAATGAAAGCATTTTCTTCATTTAAATTGTGTAACTTGGCTTTATTTTAAAATAATTTTCCTAACTTTTGTAGTAGATATACACTCGTATAACGTGAATAACTTTTATAATCTCTAACGTGACGATATTATAGTGCACGGAAATTTAAAAGGGTCCTCATATATTTCTATACAAATAATTTACTTCCCTGAGTAATAGTCATCGATTACCAATAATTCGAAGACATATGATATCTACCAACCCGCACTGGGCCCGTGTGGTGGTTTACGACCCACTTCCCTCTCAGCGTGAGGATGCCTGTGTCCCAGCAGTGGGAACATTATAGGCTGATTATGTAATAATATTATGTTATATTATCGTCGCGTTAGACATTATAAAAGCGCACATTGATATCCAACATTGAATCATCAGCGAATCTATTTATCTGCAATGAAATTGTAACAGAATTAAAAGTAACAGTTCAAAAAACTCATTTATTTTTATACCATTAGTTTATAAATAAAACAGCGATACTACACGATACGACATAAAAACAGCGCTTAAAGCAGCTTAATCATAAATAAAGTGGACAAAGTAGGAACGCTTTAAACCGAAGAATAAATTAATTAGAGGTGCTTGAACCACCATATCGGGCTCAGTCTCGTGTTTATTCTATAAACTTACTTTGTTTAACTTTACTACTAAAGCGAGTTTATTTACTAAACTACTCGTAGTTAATAGTTAGCTTTCCTGCTGTTTCATCATCATCGTATCAATTCATTTTCTGTCGATACGTTACAATTAATCGATTGACATTTTGCAAAGGAACACTTTTAATTGAAAAAGTCTTATGTAAAGTCAAATTGAAATTCAAAATATTTTATTTTACTTAAACTTTTAAGGGAACTTATGAAACGTCAGAAGCTAGGTACAATTGGTCGTTTTCTTTGAAGAAGGGCCGGAAAAAAACTACATGGTTACTTTTTTTAAATAATAGATTTTTACAATGTTTTCAAATGACACTGCTAATATGTTTAGAAGGACAGTGAAGGCCTGTCAGTTGCTGGGTTATAAGGTTAAAATGTGGTCTCAAATGTTGACACATTGTTGCAAAACTTCAAGCTTGTAATCCCAGAGGGTCAGGCAGAGGTTTACATGGGTACACCTCTGCCTGACCCTCGGGATCGTTATCTCTTTATCTCAGTTAGTTATAATGATAATCTGGCAGTTTAAGTACTATATGCGACCTAACCAAATGTCCTTTCTTTGGTATTGTTCGCCGCGTCGTTGAGTTTTTTATGTTCTGTTGAGATACACGATTACTGACAAATGCGTGCTTTGACTGGACAGATCCACTTCTGTATTGTTGTTTCCTCAAAATAACATCTCAGCCGTTAGCCTGCATGGTCCTCATACGGCCTGACCAATATTATGTCTGGACAGAGACTGACCTTTAAGTTCGTTTCGGTCTTTCATCTTAGGGTAGTCAGTTAGCTAACACCGAACTCATCTAGTTTTTTATTTTTATTTTATTATTAGCCTATACTGTCCCACTGCTGGGCAAAGGCCTCCCCCAAGTCCTTCCAGGCACTCCTTTCCCGCGCCAAGTCAAACCAACCCTCGCGGTACGCGTCCAGGTCATCTCGCCACCGCTTTCTGGGCCGACCTCGGCGGCGCCGTCCATCTTCAGGTACCCATCTAGTTTTAAAACATAATATAATTTTGATGAGTAAAAGTGTTTTTTGAACCATTTTGCAGAAATAAATATCATTTATCCAAACAAAGATAGTTACTTACAAGTGAATACCAAAATCAAACTATATAATTTTGTAGTAAAGCTGAAACATTAATTTAATTTATAGAATCTACAGTTCCCGAACATGCAGAGGGGAGTTTGAAAGAAAAGCAATCCGGAAAGTTTTGGAGAAAACAGACGCTTGGCTGAAATCAATTTATATTGCAAGACGGAGATAAGACAATGTTATTGTAATACGGATCGTCCAGAAAATGGTATAATGTTATTTTTTCAATAAGGCGAGGAATTGATTAATACATTGACAGGAATTTATTTCATTGTCTATGTTCTATTATGGTACCAGTAACCCAGTAACTGGGTTAGGAAGGTCAGATAGGCTGTCGCTCCAAGTAAAATACTGGTCACGTAAAATTCAGCTGCATTCGGATACCCCCGAACAAATTGGGAAAAGCTAGGCAGATAAATTTTGGCTATTACGGTATCAATGTGTAGCCACTAAATATATTACACACTAGCTGTGTCCACGATTTTGTTCGCGTGCATGTCGGGAAACTTTGGAATGGTTTTAATTTTTTTACGCGGAACCCTGATTCACAATAAAAAAAAAACCAAATTAAAAAAAAAACAAAATTCATGTACATTTAAAAGAAAAAAAGCTGTTATTTTGACAGTAAAACAGACACTTCGTTTATTTGTATAGATTGGGGTACTTAGGTAATTGTAATAAATCAACATTGATAAAATACTATGGAACACAGA
The DNA here is from genome assembly GCA_963669345.1 of Gortyna flavago. NCBI lineage: Eukaryota > Metazoa > Arthropoda > Insecta > Lepidoptera > Noctuidae > Gortyna > Gortyna flavago. The sequence goes on from OY770148.1 coordinate 6,895,168, forward strand.
ATAGATTGCAGACATTAAACGAACTCTTGTCGAGGAATACCTACATAATTTTTTGAGGCTGAGTGTATTTTTAACCGACTTCAAAAAAGGAGGAGGTTCTCAATTTTAAAGTATTTAATTATATATATATCTACACATATATTTTATGTATGTTCGGGCATAACTCCGTCATATATAGACGAATTCGCAAAATGTTTTTTTTAATGGATAACGTATGCCTCAGAGGATGCCATATAAATCTTATTAATTTTACTTTTGTAATTTTTGGGTTACCTTCAATAATACGATTTTTTCCAGTTAGTTTATATTGATGATGTTTTAATAACTTCCTGTCACTGATATTTACATAGCAAGGTGTTTTATGAATTTATTTAGGGTAGGTACTACTAAGAAGTGAAAAAATTATTAACGTTTTTATATGAATCTGTATTTTAATCTCACGATTCTAAAAATGTGATTAATTTAACTAATTTGGCAGTGAAAAATAGAAGGTGCTGATAATGATAAGCTTAGTTCTAAGCTAACACGATTTACTTACAGACTTTTGTCGAGCTTAGAAGAAGATAATGAATTTAAACAATGCCATCTCTTGTTCGTAATATTAAAAGAAGTTTTATTTTTATCCAATAAACTTGCCATACTTGAACTTGGGATTAATTCTGTGAATTCGAAAAATCGCAACGTTTTGCGTAACGCAACGCAAAAAACAATTGACAACGAATACAAATTCCATTTGAATCACAGTAATTCGATTGTAGGTACGTGCAAAACTCAGTCAACAGACTATCCCCATAATTTCAAACATAAACACTGGTAGGTATAAAGATAAACATTAAACAGTGGTTGAAAACGCGAGAGTTTTCAAGTTTTCGATCCTTAATACTTTGTAGACTCAGAATTTGTAAAACCGTGTATACACTGTCAATGTCGTATACGAAAATTGTGAACTCATATTCCGTGTTTGACTAACCTTTCGACCATCTGTGCCTCAGAGAGCACATTAGATCGACGATCCCGGAAGTCAAGCCGAAGTCCTAAGTTGTCATAAGAATACCTGCTATCATAAATTGTTACTGGCAATTTAAAAGCCCAAAAGTTTGATTTATTGATCTAATTTTATCTCATTGGTGCCTAGTAAACTGTGTTGGTACGTTAAATGACAGTTGATTCATCTACACTAATATTTCAAAGAGGTAAAATTTTTTGTTTGTTAGTAAAAGGTAATTTCTGGAAGTACTGATTTGATTACAAAAATTCTTTCACTGATAGCAATCAGCCTAGTATGTTCCCACCACTGCTGGGACTCAGGCCTCTTCTCTTTGAGATGGAGTGGGCTATAATCTACCACGCGAGACCAGTGCAGTTTGGTATATGTCACATGCCTTACAATATTTGGTTTCCTCACGATGGTTTTCTTCAACGTTTTGAGAGTAGTTGTTATGAAATTATTTACACAAAGTAAAGCGCCTACCTGGGTTAGAACCCACGACATACAACTCGTAAGTCGGGGCCGTTACCACTGGGCCACCACTCATAGAAAACTACACGATTGCATAGTGCCAAAATTTTGTTTCTGTGCGGTTAGTGGAAGTGCTCAGGTGCGGTTCGTCCAAGTGCGGTTCAAATCAGTGCTCTGAGTGGAATACCCAAATATTTCTTGGCAACGCAGATGTAGTCGCGGGCAGAACCTAGTGCCAAATATTGATATTCAGTTGCATTTGTTTAGATTTGATGGTAAACACAACATAATTCAGTTGGGAAGTGGTTAGAGGGATGTCCTACTAAACTTTCGTGTTTTAAAATATAACGTAACATTATATCAAGCTTGTATTCCCTGAAGGATTAGGCAGAAGTGTACCTACCTATAGTACACCCACATGTCACCTGGTATTTTTAAGTCTTATGTAATAGGGAGCGAGCCTATTGCCATCAACCGGCCACAAATTTAAAATCGGGACTGCTACTGAGAAATTGCAGATGGAAAAAACCAATAACACCTTGGCCAACCTGGGACACGAACCCAGGACCTAATGTTCAGTAGTAGCATTTACAAGCACTAGACCAACGGAGCAGTTCCAAATAAAGACCCAGACCGATAGTGCGAACACAGCCTAAGGATGTTTCACATTAAATTAAATAATGTTTCAAAAGAAGTTGATGCAGGCCAGATCCGACGGAATTCATTTAATACTTCATCAGTGAACTCAGTTTGTAGAACGCGAAGACTCCGGCTCTTCTACATTGCATTTTATTTCGTAATTTCACTATTTTAAGTCTGCATTTGGTGTGGTACAAGTGAAAAGTATTTTTTTTTTTTGCGAATTTAATTAAACATGAGCTTGACGCCTTCAGACAAGATTGGTCCACACTAGCTCAAGACAGATAGGAGTGGAAAGAAGATAGGGAGGCCCAAAGGCTTCGTTTTAGTCTTTCCACTCCTCTCTATGTTACCCCACTCAAAAAACAAAACATAGATTAAAAAATTTAAATTATATTATTTAACACGTTGACTGCCAGACAACAGACACAATAGAAAATCTATTGGTCGCGGTCACCGGTGACCGCGTTGGCAGTCAATGCCTTAAACATCGTTAGAAATTCTTAAGTTTGGCAATAGGTACGTCCAGCACGCTGCACGTCAGTTGTAACAAAACCAATAAAGTTAGCCTCTTATTCTATTGTAACTCCGTACTACGCTTAGCCAGCTCAAGGTCAAAATATTACCAGTGACGAGCACTCAACTGTAGCGGTATCTACAACGCCACATGCGAACTACGCGTCATACTGACGTCACGCAAAATCCTGCATCTAGCAAGCAGAGTTTACCACGCAACTGGCATAATAGAGAACGTCCCGACATGAATCATCGGGCAGTTACTTACTCAGGGTGCTTACTCTAGAATATAATTCCGATAGATCGAAATTGATCAAACGTCAGTTTTTTGAGTTAAACGTACGGATTGGATAGACTCAGTGAGACCAGCCAATCCCTGACGTTTGACTGACAATTAAAATGTCAATCTATCGGAATTACATTCGAGAGTAAGCACCCTGGTACAGCTAGGCATAGTAGTATAGAGGAATATGCCAGCTATACCAGATAGGCACTGTTTTTTGTGTATTTAATATTATTTTCAAATAAGAGGAACAGAGAACGTCATTTAACTTAGCTTAATAGTCTGAAATCGTTAAGATAATAAGCGAACATTATAATCGGTACTCTTTCTCCTCTGTTAGAAGCAGCAGCTGAAGTGGAACAATACACATGGGTAGGGCTAGTGGCCAGTAATCATAAAAATTAAAACAACATAAAATACCGCCACTCGTCGACATATGGCTCCCTTTTTACTTCTCGCCTACTTTTTGCACATTGATCGTTTTAATTTCATTGATGCGATGTTATGAACCGTGACTCCGGTAAATGATCCCTGCGCTACAGTTCTTTAAGTGCAGATGTGCTCCAACATTCTATTTTATAAAATAAATAATAGGGTAAGTCCGGGGGAGATGGCCCTACTAGTTTCGATGAAGTATTGTCGCGAAATTAAGGTGATTTAAACAACCATTTTGATTGTAAACAAAACTTTGGTTATATTTCTTATCATAATCTTATCATAATCAGTCTCATAATCGACAAAAATAAACTTATTAAAGATTAAAAAAAAATCACGAGTGGCCATCTCTCCCCGAGTATCCGGGAGTAATGGCCATAGGGCTCCGGGGGAGATGGCCCTTAGTTTTTTTGCCCTTTCCCTTGCCTTTACAGTGTTTCAGCTCCTTATTTTTCTTTCCGCCGCAGTCCGAACACATGTCTTCGAACTCTTTGCAATTTTCATGAACCCACAGCATACATATTTTACATTGCACCCAGTCTTCTATGAGTTGTGTCTTATAATAGTTTTCAGCGCAGCCCCTGCAGTTGTTTTCTTCCTTGTCTTCATTTCCACTTTCTGAAGAATCGCAGAGAACCATTGGAATTTCTTCGCAACTACTGTCTGAGATCCTGCGAATGGCTTTACGTTTCGTAACAGTCTTTTCTTTGGATTTTGCAGTCTTTTTTTGTTGTTGTTATATCATTGGTCTTTTTGGTTTATTTTCCTTGTCTGCCTTTACTTTTTCTTTCATTTTTTCAGCCAAAACATGTCCTGGGCGGTTGTTCATTTGCAATCCAGTCTCATCCATATTAAACAAGTTGCCAGGTTTGTCGAGCAAAATAATCATTTTCACAAAGGGTTTTCTCGAGCATTTCAAAATAAACATTCACCTCTGATCTGTTCATACCCTGACTTCTAGCGTAAGATACCCCCTTCTGACTTTCTCAACGAAATATCAGGGTTAATTTTCAAAAACAGTTGCAGCCAATCATAGCCAGCCTTTTCAAAATTCTGATTGAATCTGTGTTTTATAATATGTAATTGCTCCGCAAAACTGAATGCTATTTTTCTCGTATCATCAATAGTTAAAGGATAGACTGCATTTCTTTAATATCTTTACAGAGTTTCTTTTCATTGTCAGCACCAAACGTAGAAGCAGGACCCATAGGTCCCTTGGTGTCATAATTTAGCTTGACTCTTCTTTCTAACGTTTTTCTGTTTTTGACATTGTTTGTTTTTTCACTTCATCCATGGCATTTTTCAGGTCGTCTTCACCCCAGTTACCTCGAGAACCCACCGCCTTCCGCATGTAGTAGTTAGGCATCTGTAGAAAATATATTAGTTATAAGATATTCTTGAAATAACACGTAAGATTTTATGGCCATCTCTCCCGTACAAAATACGGCTATCTATCCCGATTGTACGGGTGAGATGGCCATATCAATTTAAAAAGTTTGCGTCATCTACCGTTGTACGGTACGTTTTTAGGTTAGAATACGAGAAAAGTTAATTACTTTGCCATAAAATAACAAAAGAAAGAAAATTGTCTAAAACCTTTTTGGGACCACATTATAGGTCAACCCAATAACTTAATTCAGGCATTGTGTTAAAAAACAAAGTGAATTTTACTTACTTTTTGATTTTTTTTCTCAAACAAATCACGCACAGTCTTGTTGCTGGCCGCGAGGCGAACCGAACTACATTGAAATGACCGCCATCTGTTAGTAAACAATCGCATTTTTATCGATTGGTCATCACTCCCGTACGGCCATCTCCCCCGGACTTACCCTAACGTGATGAAATTGAATTGTCTCTTTCTCAATCCCGATGTGCCACGCAGCATTGATTAGAGCATGTCACTTACGTTAATTAAATGTATTAGCTGGAAACTACACTACGTTAAGCGCCAATCGTAATTCGGCTGATTGCGTGATTGCCAAATATTGGGCTTCATGCTACGCCGACTTTACACGCTCAGTGGAATTTGCTAATTAGCGAATAGTACATCAATTAAATCTAATTATACAATGCTACAGACACGAAGACGGCCTATTCTATAAATAATTTTATTTTTGTAAGGGTTTGTACAAACACTTTTACACGTCAATCATATTTTGAAAACAAGATGAGGTCGGCGTTTGTTATCTGACTATTTTGACAAGAAAAGCCAAAATAAACCGATTTTAATGAAACTTCATACGCATAAGCAGGATACAAAGGTCTAAAAATTTAGTAAAGAACATTTAGGAAAGGCTTATTAAAAAAAAATAACTGGAAATCTCTTATTTTATGGAAAATTTAAAATCGGTCTAATTTGGCTGTAACACTATTTTTCGAAAACGTTCTTAACTAACTTTTCAGACCTTTGTATCCTGCTTATGCGTACGAAGTTTCATTAAAATCAGTTCATTCATTTCGAAAAATAAGGGATTGTAAGTTTGTATGAAATGCCGTACGTCGTAAATGCTCTTAAATATTAGAAGAAAAAGTAGTAATAAAATAAAAATATAATTACCAATATAAACACAAATAGGTAAGCGCTCTTCCTCCTCTATCCTACTTATGCTGTGCCCGACAGGGTCCTTATTATTGTTTCATTAATTTTAAGTCTACCTACTGTTTTACCAACATCCTACTTTAATGTTACAAAGGCGAAAGTTTGTAAGGATGGATGGATGGATGTTTGTTACTCTTTCACGCAAAAACTACTGGACGGATTTTGATGAAACTTTACAGCAATATAGCTTATACATCAGAATAACACATAGGATACTTTTTATCTCGATATTTCCACGGGATCGACACTTATGCGAAACCACGGGGCGCTGCAGGTTATGGAATAAATCAATAAAGAATTGTGAATTGTGCTATGTCATTCCTGTCATTGCAATTCCAGTATTTTTATGAACGTTTGCATTGAAATCTGTCTCAAATTAAAAAAAAAAATACTCTATTTTCAATACATTTTTGACAATTTTTCGACATTGATTGAGATTGCGACTCGAATTTTATCGTTTCCCTTCGTCTTTCTGATAAAATTCTCAAAGATCATCGGCGAATTATTCGATAGCCAATTTTCAGACTCCTGGATAAAAAATAATTGTACTATTCATTCCACAATCGTTCTCATGTTCTAACTTGGACCATTCTTAGGAAACCGAACTCGCTAAAATCCTCTACAACAGATATAAACAGATTATTTAATAAAGTCACGTATTCACTAGGTATTCCAAAAGTACTTCAAATGTGCTTGTGATTTATATTTAGTTTCTACTTTCTTTGATTTTTATGTTAATTTCGTTTGAACTCCGGATCGCATTATGCATCAAGCTTCCTGTAGTAATGTCACAGTATTACAATATTTCCTGTAATACTGTGGTAATGTCATAGAATTAAATATTCAAGTCTGAATTTCTGAAAAGCTGAATAATGAGACGGTAAAGTACTATGTAGAATAAACCACCTACCTTTTTATTTTCTTCCTGAAGGTACGTACTGTAAAAAATTATTTAAACTCACTTTTATTTGCTTACGAATTTAATATAAAAAACAAATAAATAATACAAAAAACTTTTTTACAAAAAAAACAACCGACTTCCAAAAAAAAAACACTACAAAGTGCTAAATAACTTTAATTTCGGAAGTCGGTGTCGTTGGTTCTGCATTTTCGTTTATTGATACCGACTTCCGAAATTAAAGTTATTTAGCACTTTGTAGTGTTTTTTTTGAAGTCGGTTGTTTTTTTTGTAAAAAAGTTTTTATTTTTTACTTTTTAGTGGGAGAGTTTGTAATTTATCTAAGTTACAATAGCCTAATGTCAACTGCTCATCACCTTTTACAAAATATTGCTTTTGATTTTTTGATTTTTGTTGATTTTTCAAAAATCGCTTGAAGTTTTCACCTTTTCACTACGTCGAACCTGTGGGAAATATCGTGATGGTTTTACACATTTTGCGTTTTTATGGATAGATAAAAAGGCCGTTTTCTTAAAATAAAAAACAAAAACAGTTATGGATGTTCAAAGTAGTATTTTTTTTACGCTAAAATTACTACACACCTATCAAATAGTAAATTTAAAAAAAAACGATACCTGGTATTTAGTACCATACAACTGAGTTAACTCTAAAACTGTATCATTTTTACACTCCTTATTTCACTTAAAATTTGGTGCGCATTGCACAGATTTAAAAACTATGTCGTGCGTCTCTCGTTTTTTATCACTGAAATATTCTTTTGAAATGAAATGTTCTACAAAAACTGCTGAATTCAACACCTTCAATTTGTTTTTCGCATTTTTATTCACTGTCTAATGGACTGCAAAAATAGTCTTAAAAAAAAGCAAGTGCAAGTGCAAGTGCTAGAAAGCGGATTTAAAATTCCGTACCGGGAAAAAAGTTTGTAGAAAAAGACCAATTACCAAATGACAATAAAAATTATATTTTTGAGTTTATTTAAATTATACTTTTGAGATTTACGTACGTAGTTGATCAAACTATTTATTTTTTTCTATTTACCAAATATGTATTCAAAAATCAAACCAAATTAAATATTTTATTGGAACAAAAACAGGTACCTACCTACTTCTCAAATTTTATAATTCGTTACAGCTACATTAGTTTCAAAAAAAAACTGTGTTGCAGCCATTAGTGCCCACCTCCGAGACGGACAGACGTCGGCATTGCAACATTAATTATAACATTATAGCCATAAAATAAAAACACAAAAAGTAATAAAATTGTTATTTACCTAAAGTAAAAGAGGATAAAGCTTGGAGTTTATTTTTATGCAAAAAGTCACACGATACAAATCTTGAGTACGACAATTGTATGGTCTAGTCGTATCACGTCTATTCATAAAATAATTATATCTATATAGTCACTCAATAATAAACAATGCAAAACAATTACGTCCTAGAATTTTCCAATGATGCATTATTTTCATTGACACATAGATCTGAACTGAGTTCAAAACAGTTTTTATCTGTCCTCCCTCGAGAACAATTAGTTCTTTTGTTCGTTGACAATTACTGAGGAGTAAGAAAAAAATGCGAATCGTTCCTTTGAGGCCGCTATTTTGCATTCGAATCAAAGCAGTTTTGAATCGCTCTGTTGCCTTTTTATACAGGTTAATTTTAGAGTAGCTGCTGAACTTTAGAACAATTTGATTTTAGAGCTCCCTGCTAAAATCAAAATCAAAAGTCATTTATTCAAACTAGGCTAAGAATTAGCACTTTTCGAACGTCAAAATTACAAAAGGCAGTCTCCCAAAACGCCCGCCCTTTGCCACTTGCTTTCGCTGGGGAAAAGAAGTGGCGCAACAAACTATTTTTCTCTCTTTTTGTTCTCTTTATTTGTCATAATTATGCCAGCTAGCCACGCTACCAACGAATATAATAAAAAATATAAATGAGGGGTAAAAATGAATAATTTCAACCAATCAAAAACACTACACTGAGCCCAAATAAATTGGGATAAAGATCTCAAGTAGGCAGAAATGGTTGAAAAACATGTATAAAATGACTCCTGCATTGGTATTCGATAGAAAAAGGTATACTTATAGTACAAAAAATTTCGTGGTGCGCGCTTTAATCGTTGCCGAAAATAATCGCCAATCTGTGAACCAATATTCAAGAGTCCGCACAATGCGGTAAATAATCGCTTGAAAAATTATATTAGCTTTCGCAATTTTATTTCGTATGAACATGCGATTTAAAAAATTGCATCTATTAGTGCATACTTAGTCTTACTGAAAGTTTTTACATTAATATAATATTGCCAATAAGCCAATCATTATTGATAAGGTTTTTTTTTACTTTTTTTATTGTTCACTTGGTCTACTCTTTACCTCGATGACTTGGAATACGATGGATGAGGTCTATGATGGAACGAGCGTGATTACATAATTTTACGTCGGGATAAACATACAATTTTACGACGAAAAAAAAAGGTATGTCAAAATTTTTAATTCCGCTTATTCCATAAACTTCATCCTTTCTATAAGAACTTGTTACTGTAGCATCCAAGAGTATCTAAGTAATTTAATTTGGGTGGCTTCCAACTAGTGTTGTAAACTTGTGTGCTCGCCAAGGGCCACCAGATGGCAGCACAAGATACAATATCGCATTGTATTAGTTGCAGATAGAAAAATTTTAAGATAGTTGAAAGTTTTTCTCGAAGTTAAACATTTGTGTTAAGTTTTAATCGTATTTTGTTAGTTTGTCTTGAATATCACTGACATCTGTGAAGGAAAACTTCGTGAGGAGACCTGAATTTAAAGTTAATATAAGTCTGAATCTGCCAATCAGCCTTGAGTAATGCTTCTAAGTGCCTTCTCTATGTGAGAAGAAGCATTTGCCCCGCAGTGGGTATTATGTATTAAATTTTCTTACGATTTGAAAGGCAAAGGTCTAAAAAGTTAGTAAAGAACATTACGAAATGTCCTATTTTAAAAAGATACTGGAAATCTCTGTTTCTATGGAAAATTTAAAGTCGGTTTAATTTGGCTGTGACACTATTTTTCGAAAATGTTCTTAACCAAATTTTTAGACCTTTGTATCCTGCTTATGCGTACGAAGTTTAATTAAAATCGGTTCATTAATTTCTAAAAACAAGGGCTTGAAAGTTTGTATGAAATGCCGTACGTCGTAAACGCTCTAAAAGAGTAATCTCTTTCTTGATGTGAATAGGTAAAATAATACAGTTCGCAATCATGCTAGCGTGATTCTCCTTTTTTATATGACTAAGCCAGGCTAATTGCTTCTGCCGAACAAAGCATACAGATCTTCACATATCCCGTCTCTTCTACAGCAGTATTCCGCCTTTCTCATACTGACATCTCTGAATCCTATAAAGGCGATTAGGATGCTAATCAACGCGGTCGTCGCAAGAGTATTCAATTGTCGCGTTAATTTTGTTCAGCGAACCCGTACACGTGGTCACGTCGTCACGTTGACAAAGGGCGCCTTCCGTTTTTCCGAGTAACATAATATTATGAACGCGACGATCGCATATTCACGCGCATTATCTTTTAGATTAGGACGCGGAGTATGGTTTTTTATTTGTTGATTTTACGTGGCAACGAGATAGTTCCTACTTCACTTGCCGCGTAACACCAATGTTGCTTTTTTTCGTGCAGAAATATTCATGGGTAAAAAAAGTTGTCAGGCCCTGACATTATGGCTGGCCACAGCACATTTAAAGTCGGGATTCTCGTGCCCACTTTTTAATCATCCGTAAAAAAAATACATTATAACAGATAATGTATTTTTTTACCCACAGAATAGAATTTGTACACTAAAAACATTTCCAAACCAAAAAATCTAGCTAGGCTATCTTGCTGGATATTTCGGCTATAACCGGAGAAAACTGAACAGCTTGGAGAGTAAGCAAGCTAAGGTGACAGTGGGCTGGCCATTTTTGTCGAAGGAGCGCTGGCTATATATATAGCTGGTCAAGCAGACAAGCCCTTTTTTTTTTTTTTTTTTTAAGGATGGGAAATCATCCAATGACCCCTCCCGCTCTGGGTGGAGCGGAAGGGAGTGTCAGACTCTTACTGACTAAAACCCATCCGTGTTCCTTCCTTAGCCCTTTATGTTCCGGGGCAGCGGTAACCCTTTCGGACAATCCCGCTGCCCCGGCAGGCTTCGGCCCTAACGGGCCCCTCCATGTCTGCTGACATCTCTTTGAGGCGCGCGTGGAACACATACGCGCCGTCCGGCACGGGCCTGGTCCTGATCGGACGGCGAGCTACCCATTACTCGCCGTCCGCAGGCCCGCGCCTACGGTGGCCGGGAGTCGTCACGCGGCTCCCGACGCCCGGAGCGTCTACCGCGGCGGCTGGGACGGGCGGCTCTCTCAGCTCTCTCCCTCGCCCATCCCGCCACCTCCTTCGCTAGCATGACTGCTTCGCAGAAGGAGGTGAAGCAGACAAGCCCTGCAATGAGGACCGCGTATCGGCAAGCGTAGTTTGGAACGCATCCCAGCTAGATGGACCGACAGCTTTAAAAATGTGGCTGGGACAGACTGGATGTGGAAGGCGGAGGACAGGGTGTTGTGGCGCAGCCTGGGAGAGGCCTATGTCCAGCAGTGGACTGCGATTGGCTGAATTGATTAAACCGAAACCGAAAATAATTCTAGCTAGATTTTTCTGTTTTAGTGTACCAATTCTATTCGTGCGAAATCACTGGTATCCGCGAGTAAACACAAACAGTTTGTTTTAGTTAACAACATAGGCTTCGTTAATGACTATGTATGAAGAGAAAATAGTTTTATTTGTATGTTGTTCATTAAAAAGGCTGTGTTTACAAAGCAATTTATTTTTTATTTTGCTTAGTCAACAACGTTATTTTAATTACCGTAAATTATTTATCTGGTAGACACTGTTTACTTTAAGGACTACTTCACACAGTTTCACTACTTACATAATATCGCGTCGAGACTGTGCGACTTGACAACGTATAAAGATAAAGCCCGCCGCTGTCATTATCATTCGACACTCCCTACTACCAGTACTACCTGAGGGCAGAGTGAGTGCACCTATGTCTGTGCACACACTTGTGGGCTATAATATCTCCCGCGTTATAGATGGCTAGCCTCTGTTGAGATTGACTGCTATGGCGGTAATTTGTTCTGAGGAAACCTACTAGGAACTGAAGCGTGAAGTCGCGTCGCGTCAGTTTGGTGGAACCCATACCGAAAGCGACCGTTCCACGAGTACTCGATTGATGTCTGTATAAATTATGAGGTACAAACGCGACTTGATTGATCGTCCGACTTATGCGTAATGTAAAAGAGCGCAACGTTCGCGTACTCGCGCGACAATCGCTTTTCGTCAGTACGCGGCCTAAATCTTTATTATTTTAAGCAAAAAGTAAGATGTCAATTTTCATCAGATAGGTACTTAAAACAAAGTCTGCATTTTACTCAGAAATTAGTGAAGTCAGGACTGTGTGATCAAAATTTTAAGTATTTGGAAAAGATAAGCACATGAAACGCTCCCCAATGAGGTTTCTTTTTCTAGTCAAATTGATAATACTGGTTAATAGGTACAACTTTTATCTTTAGGAACATTTTCGCAGTTAAATTACAGAGCTACCTTAGCAGAATTGATGAACAGAACTGAATGTTTCTAGTTTCATAGAAAGGGTTTTTAACCATTTATGTACACACGAGTAGCATGACATCTATCTGTACGAAGAAAAAACTTTACAGGTTGATTTGTTCTCCTCATTTTTAACATCACGCCGTAGAAATATTTCTGCAAGCTGCCATTTTTCAATTTTGGGCAGATTTTACCAATAAAACTAAACGCGATCAGTAAATTTAAACCGCGTTCAAGAGCTGCTGTAAGTAACATAATTATTGTGGAGTATTGACAATGACAGTTCTTGAACATAGTTATGATGTACTGATCGCGTCCAGTATCATTCGTCAAATTGGCACTCTTTTCATCTAATTACAAAAAGCAAGCAACTATCTCTAGTGCAGTGGACACGCTACGGTCCGCCCCTAAGACGACCCACCGACCGGATGCTAGTATCAACAAATCGGGTGCCTAACTTTTTCATTTACATCAACAATTTTAATAATAAAGTTTATTTGCTTCCCTAACACAACCACAACATCATTCCTATTGAGCCCGAACGGATAATTATTGTTAAATTTAGACATTCACTGGGTTGAGTTTCTAAAACGGATTTAATTTAGGAAAGTAATTACTAAAATAAATATCAACTTCCAAAGCCCGAGAAACGGGTGTAGACATAATGTGGAAGTCTATATTATGTAAATTAGAACAAATATAGATTGGTGATTAAAGTTGAAAATTGTAAAGCTTCGCTACGCTGACGCAATTTAAAACTTTAGTCATTGTATATCTAAAATATTTGTTTAGATAATGTACGCATTCTATTTTATGCTTTATTCTAAAGTAGCGACCCGCCCCTGGAGGCCACTCCCTAAGCACGTAATCTATAGTTTCACCCGAAGTTACGGCCGTTTCCTACTCCTTAACAGCTACGGACATTCGGGGCCCGAACTAATAATTAATGACTACACGATTTGGCTGTTGTTTCTATACACGATGTGCCCGCTCGAAAGAACACAGTACACTACTTTCGGTCGGCTTTGTTAACCGGAATTGTAGTGTAGACTGCTTCGCACGGTTTTGTGACGACTTTAAGTTTAATATGAATATTTAATTATTCATTAATTACCAACCTGCACTGGGCCCGCGTGGTGGATTACGGCCCACTCCCTCTGACAGAGAGGAGGCCTATGTCCCAGCAGTGGAAACATTGTAGGCTGATTATGCTATGAGTATTATGAATGTATGCTACATATTAACCTTGCGGAATAAAATTCTTAAAATTATGGAGAAAACCGCATCTAAATCCAATGTGTAGTTAAGAAAAATTAAGCAGTCACACAAACAGACACGAACAGCGATAATGTGTTAAGGATTTATATTTGTGTGTGTTAAACCCAAGCCTAATAAAAATCCCTAAAGGAGACGAAGACACTTAGAGCCTAGAAGGTTCTAAATGTGTTGGGTAACACAATGAGGTTTTAGTTCATCCGAGTCCCTTTTGTCGTCCCCCGTCGCAGGGTATTAATAAGGACTTCGCCACGTCAGAAATAATTGGGTTCATGTCAGTAATGCAACAATAGATCTGCCTATCAGATAGTTACTCGTATCTATAGGAGCTTCAAATTCGCTACTTGGAAAAATATTTTGGAAATGAGACGTAGACCAACCCGCGTGGTAGATTACAGCCCACTCTCTCTCACTGAAGAGGCCTGTGTCCCAGCAGTGGGAACAGGCTGATTATGCTTATGTATTTAGTTATTAGCTAACATAGGCTAAAACCTAATTTATTTTTATACGTAAACCGAAACGTATTTTGTAAACAAACATAATATTCCCAACAAAAATAAAGAGTAATTATAGCAAAGTATGGAGTAAATAGCAAAAATTCATTTTGTGTTTCAATATTTGTTGAGCTGCCTTGATACAAGTGTTTGTACAGTGTACACTTGCTTCAGCGGTAAGATGTCTTATAAACGCCAAAAAACGTTTAAAAAGTGTCGAGTTCTTTATTTAGCTCATGGTATTTGTGTCGCTGTTGCCTTTAGATATGGATTTTTAAGTTGAGATAAACTTGTTTTTTTGTAATTTGATGAAAAGACTCAAGGCCCGTCTGCATCACAAAATCACTTAATTAAACCAAATACACGTTCTGTATCTGTCAATCGGTTGAAGATGACAGAATTATGTATTAAATAAATGTTTAAGTTTAAACGCAGTTAGTGATTTGTGGTGCCAACGGTCCTAAGTGTAAACCGACTAAACAGTGTTAAAATCTGTCGTTACTCGTGAATAGCACAATTTTTAGCAAAATGCGTCCCGTAGGTACATTCTTGAGTTGTCGCAAGTGTCACTCAAAACTAAGTAAAGTAACAGCGCGTTTTAAGACGCATTCGAAGCTCGGTCTTATTTCTATGTAGATTATGTTTGTTTTTTATGTTCTTTTGTATACAGTTTAAACTTTGTCTTTGAGTTTTCAGCAGTCACCCATTTGCATTATTGGCATAAAACCACAAGCAAATGAAAACGCCAATTCCTGTAATTGAAAACGTTCAAAATTTGGTTGCATCTCAGCGACAATCAATATCAAAAACTTTTCATGAAATTAGAGAAATTTTTGACGGATTGAGAATGAGATCAGGGGGCCTAAAAAGGTCACTTTGGCAGAATTATAAAAGGATAACATTATGAATCATAATGGACAGTTAACTGTTAAGTTAATCGTATCAAATCCCGTTGGTGAAAGATTTTTCAGTTATTTTTTTTATCTGTGGTAAAGTACCAATCAATCTAATCCAAATCCAATCCCAATCTCATTGATTATACCTACCTACGTAGTGCAGCGAAAAAAATAAAAACACGGACTGTCTTTGCCATATTATGATTTATAATGTTATCCTTTTATGATTCTGCCAAAGTGGCCTTTTTAGGCCCCCAGACTGTGAACATTCTTAAAATTACGAGAATTGCTGCGCAGGATTACCTACCTAGTAAAACGTGTACCGTATTTTTTCATAAAAAATATTTATGAAATGCAATGTTCATAATCATTTTGTAATAAACCCGAAACTTGCCAAAAAAGTTGTGTTCGTAAAACCTTTAGCAAACATATTTTACAATCTAAAATATTTTAAGTATAAAACTTTGTAAAAAGTAAAATAATATTTCATGCTGTAACATGAGATAATTTGGTTCGAACCTTTTTTTTTATTAGTCAACTTGGATAGGTATCTATTTTAAAATAAATCAAATGTAGATTTATTTACACACTCTACATTTTTGGTTGGCTCTGAGTTACATTCTAAAATGAAACAAGTACCTTAAAGTATAGTAATGGTGGTGGTGGCGGGTAGTGTGGTGGTGGGTGTGGTGGTGGTGGTAGTGGTGGTGTGGTGGTGGTAGTAAAATTACTTTAATTATTTATTACTTTAATTAAGTAGGTAATTTTTTTTCGAGGTGGATTGGGGTTGTCTATGCAAGAGAGTCAGATGACTCTTTTGCTTAGACATTGGCCTTACATAAATCCAGAAACTGGACTGCATAGTTCAATTAATTCAGTTTATTTGTTCATAAATAATAAAAACACTCGGAATGTCAAAAAAAAAGACACCCGCCGGCCGTGTCAGTCTCTTATTGACTAACGGCCGAACTAAATAACTTAATTATCATAAGTGAAAGTTAGAACGCTACTGATAACAGACAGTATATTTCTATTTAGTCTAGAATGATGTCTCACAATCATGCATAAAGGCTATCTATCTAACGAAGACTATACATAGGGTTCTCCACTTGGCCCTCCACTACGCTCCGTTACAACAGACATAATTTTTAAAAAGCACGTGTATTATTATCCTTTTTAAAAACTTCTATTTTACGTTCATAAATTACTGTATTAAGTTACAATTTATGTTAAATTAAAACTCTGTAGGTAACTAGTACAGACGCCAGCACATCAAGCTACTACAATCTGTCAAATTTCTTTAATAGATTTTCAACTTTATTTCTAAAGCATTAGGTTTAAAGTTGATTGGGAAAATTTGACAGTTTCGGTTAGGTTGATTGATGTGTTGGCGTCTGTACATTATACAAGATTTTACTGCATTTTTTTCTGAACAAATTGTTAACGCTGCAGAGGAGGAATGAAACGTAATTGACAGTTTGACATCAAAAGTTTTGTTTTGTTTGAGAATTGTGGATTTAGTGAGAATTTAATGGAAAGTAATTAAATATTACCAATTATTTAAAGGTGGGTACACGAACATATTTTTTTACGTATTGCGTGCGTAAATACGAGAATTAAGTAGTTCAAATTTAACAAATTGAACTTTGATATGAGGATATAATATATCGATAAGTAAATCACTCATTAGTCTGTTGTTTTATAGATAAACGAAATCTATAATGTAAACTTATAACAATTTAATTTGCTCTTGCATTCTACTATCCTTAATCTTTTATTAAAATTACTTTTTATTTAATTATTAACCTTTTGTGCATAAATTGATAACGTTACTCCTATTTATAACCTATCCGAAGCGGGGTGCTTTATTTTTCGGTCGATACAGCATTTATAAGTTCTATGTGAACAAAGTGATTGGACCTCAAAATTAATTTCTCAGTCGGATAACTCTTCACTTAACGTACTTTCACTTGAATTGGACATGTTGTATATTAATAAAATGTGTATATTTTAAAGTAACCACTGCTTAGATTTATGTTTATCCCTGAAATTCAGCGTATAGGCCAATCAGATATCTTTAATAACTGCCCTGTCAAACAAGTGTTCAACACGTTATTGGCACACAAACTTTAGTTTTCTCATATAAAAATAGCTATGCGGTAGCGGTAGAGACTCCCGTCAATAGATCATAGCGTAGGACAGTAAGATTCAATTACTTCTGATATATTACTGGGACGTTAAAACCAGAGATAGATAGGTTATGCCAAAATTGGTGATAGATTGATTATTGGGCTCGGCCGTAACATCGCGTACCCACCATACCAGTGGCTATACACCTGGTGGTACGGTGGGTCTAAAACTATACCACTGAGAAAATAGTGTTGTGGACTACAGGAGCATAAATTATTCAGGAGCTACTTATACTTAGGAATGTCTATTTATAACTTATCTGTTACACATGCGTGAATTATGTAATTCAAGTTCAAATTAAAACCACACTGTGTTCTCCAAGTACCGATCTCTCAATCTACCTGGATCATGCGCGGTGATTAATGCTATTGCTCTGTACGAGGAGAAGCCAGTGGGTTAATACTACGAAGGTAGTATTTGTTTATTTACAACAGGCTTCTGCCAGCAACTTCGTCTGCGTGAAATTTCTTCACCCTGTCGCATCGCATCGCATCGCCTTCCCGCGCTAACACTTCGTTTACGATTAGCGTTCTTCCTGACTTTTTTTCTTTTTCTCGGCCACTTAGGATCCTAGCGTGATGTTATATAGCCTAATAGCCTTCCTCATGAATTTGGCTTTCAAATGCAAAAAGAATTTCAAATTCGTTTAGTAGTTCCAGAGATTAGTGCGTTCAAACAAACAAACTCTTCAGCTTGGATATTAGTATATAGATTAGCTATGCCGGGCTTCATTCACATGACTACGTATTCCTTGGACTTGCCAAATCAATGGAATCCACAAATTAATTTATTTTGTTATTCTGTCATAAGGCTAATTTAAATCTTTTTGTAAATGGGGTTGCCATTTACAAAAAGATTCAAATTGTATCAGGCGAAATGTGGTTAAACCAACACCTCTGTCAATCCCTTTGGGGGATACAGCCGTGGAGGCTATGTTTAATTGTTAACTACACTCTAACGAGTTTCGGACCGTCCGAACCGACCGTTCGTGCCTCTGTACATTTTCAGCATGTTTGACGTACACTCAAACGTGATCTAAGCGGTCAAACTACACGATGTCTGGCAAACTTGTCAAACTTCTGTTTCGTAGGTATGTAGTTTCAGTGTGTAAAGTACTATGCTCATGAAAATGTTTGTTCATGAAAAACTTAAGTGGGACTGGGCCGGACATGTCTGCCGCATGTCAGATGAGAATTGGGCTAAGTGAACCACCGATTGGGTCCCACTAAACGCACGACGCCATCGCGGCAGGCCAACACGAAGATGGCGGGATGAGCTTGATTCCTACCGCAGGGACTGGCCGACACTCGCAAAAGACAGAATTGTGTGGAAAAGGGAAATGAAGGTCTTTGCCCTGCAGTGGCACAGTACAGGCTAGTTATATATAGTTAGATGTTTATGCAACTTTCGTTTGGTGCAATCAGCTTGAACTGAGAAACTTCCATCCGATTAAATTAGTTATCACATGTACTAAAAGACTTAGGTAACATCAGCATAGTTTCAAGAGAGTATGGGTATGGGTATTATAGATGAGTAAGAGCCCTGTCATTTAAACAAGGATAATTTTTGTATCTTGAAGGACAATTATGTACAGACGCCAGTACATCAAGCTACCCGAAACTGTAAAATTTTCCCAATCAACTTTGAACCTTGTACTTTAGGGATAAAGTTGAAAATCTATTAGAGTAATTTGACAGATTGTAATAGCTTGATGTGCTGAGTCTGTACTTTAGTGGGATTGACACGTTTTACAAAATATTCATTATTGCAATAACTCTGATGTTAACATACAAAACTATTTATTGAATGGGCTTAATGTGAATTGTTAGAAGTGTTTGTGTGTGTGTTGCTGTGGAGTTAGCTGATCCCTTGGGGTTTGTGTGTGGGTATACTTAGTGAATATCTGTCAAAGATTTTTTTTTATTAGAGGCTTTATCCATCGTGTCATGTCAGCCTCATCATAAATTAAACTATTCTAAACTACCTCTACAAATATAATACACGTTATTAATGTCGAAACAAATCAGCAAATAGGTTTGCAATAGTCAAAGAAATGAAATGTTAAATATTTAATCCGTAGAACAAAACGAGTTCCCCAGTATTGCAATAAATAATTTAAATTTAAGAGGAAATTTGTAAGGTTCAAAGAGATTACCTCTAGATACGGTCAAGGTCTGAAAATTTAATCTATCTTAAAGCACATTCCTTTCCTACAAAAGTGGACGCTTGTCAACTTTTCGGACTGTTATTTTTATTCAAATAGCTGGTAACATGTATAGGTAGATGGGGGGGGGGGGGGAGCGCTTGTGGCTAAGTGTAACAGCCGCACGATCCGATCGCGCGGTTGGTCTGTGGATCGGTGTGGATATTGACACATCAATACCCCTTCGTGGCTCGGAAATCACGTTAAGCCGTTGGTCCCGGCTGTTATTCGAGGATCTTTGACAGTTGTTACGGGTCCTCAGAAGCCTGAAAGTCTGACAACCAGTTTTACCAAGGGGGTTTTACCCAGTAACTGGATTGTAGAGGTCGGAAACGCAGTCACTCCCTGTATAACACTGGTAAGTATTCAGATGCATCCGGGTAGACTGGAAGCCGACCTCAACATGGTTGGGGATAGGGTAGGCAGACGATGATAATATATACGTAAGTACGAGTAAAATATCCTGAACACCATCTTCTCGTCCTTGTCTCATGTTACTTGGGGTCGGCGCAACACGTTTTCTTCTTCCATTCTTCCCTGTCAACCGTCACGCCATCATTCCTAGTCTCTCTCTATTGTCTTTAATATCATTAATCACACAAAATTACCTGAATGTGCTTAGCATTCTTATTTCTTGACTGTACAGACGCCAGCACATCAAGCTACCCGAAACTGTCCAATTTTACCAATCAACTTTGAACCTTATATCTACTTACGTCATACAGATGAATTGCGTGATATGAATTGTTTTATGATTCTGCCAAAGTGGCCTTTTTAGGCGCCCAGCTCAAACATTTGGATCACTGGAATTTAAGATCATAAAGTGGTGTTTCACAGCTAAAGTCGAAAAATATCAACTAACTTTTGGAGTGCACTGTAGGTGCTGTGCCATTTTGAAACAAAATTGTGTCAGTATTTCAAAAAATAAAACACATCGCGGTATCTATGAATATTTTTACACGAACATAAAAGCTACTCAAAACCAGAAAATTAAAGTACTTTTAAAATTAAGCTTAGTGTGACTTTAGTTTTAATTATGTCAAGAACATGACTTTTATTTTAAATGAACTTAACTTTACTCAAAACTCATAAATGGCATATAACTCCTCCACGTTTACTTTGTTTTAAAACGTTCTGTATTATAATTTTGGAATAAAGCGGGTAGGAACACTTGATACCGACGTTTTCAAATGGTGTGCCAAATAAACGCGTACACTTTTCATGGCGCACGCTGTCAAGCCAAGTGTTCTGTGACATGGCCCATTTTGGGTACACTGGGGTGGCGCACCTAAGGTGGTGCAAGGCAAATACTTGAGGCCATTAATAAATAATTATATTATCAGCTATAATTTAGCATAATCAGCCTACCGCTCTCACAGAGAGGCCTCCTCTCTGTACCCCAGCAGTGGGAACGTTATAGGCTGATTATGCTATAGTTTAGGCATCATCAAATTGAAAATTAGTTCGTTAGATAGATACTTCCTATTACATCGGTATTACGTGCATTGTTTACAGGGGAATTGTAGTACTCGTACCAACAAAAAAAAACTAAACTTATAATTTCAAGGAGGTAACTGTATAGTCGACGGTCGCGGTTGGCTTAAAATTATGAGTTCATTTCTTTTTTATCGTATAGTTTTATCGATACCCATCACGTCTTTGGAATTTCACAAGTAAACACAAATTGCTCCCGTAAAGAAAAAAGAAAGTATGCGGTCGGGGAACCCCCGTCAGTAACGAAGTTCGTTACGTGATACTGGCAAGCACACACTCTCTTATATATAAAAAAGAGACTGGCAGAGAGAAACAGAGGTAGTGTTCATGGTTGTTAAGGGTGCTGAAGAGTGCATAAAGCTTTTACGTTACGTGACGATCTATCTGTTAACTCATACCGCAAGCTGCGTTAAAGAACTTCGTTCCAAAAACAAAATCAAAACCATCTGGTAGAAAAACCAATTACACTGGGGCCAGTTCCCAAAAGGAATACAAAGCTGCTCATAATGAAAGATTTTCTTTATTACTGAAAGGAGTATTATAAAAGTAACTTAATTATAACATAATCAGCCTATAATGTTCCCACTGCTAGGACACAGGCCTCCTCTCAGTGATAAGGAACTTAATTATAAAGATAATTAAATTACTTTTTGTTTAAGGATCGTTGCCTCTTATAACTCACACCACGCAACAAACGCCACACGTCCACATAACCGTTCAATTTGGCGCCGAGCCGCGACACTGAGACGTGATACAATAACGTTATGACGAATTTAACAAAAACTTCAGCAAACTTGTTACTGAAACAAAACGTGTGCTTTCACGAGGTGTAACAAACGCAAGCAACGATAATCTATATAAAATAAAACGTATCTAATTGAATATAAAATAGCATAAAAATAAAAGTCAAAGCGTTCCCTGTACCTTTTTGCAATAACTAAACACTTATCCAGTTAAGAGACCTCTTTGTTGGTTTAGAGGTCGCAAGCGCTACTGATGAACATCCTGGGTTTGATTTGTTTTTCATCTGGTATTTCTCAGTAGCAGCTCGGAGTCTGGATTTGTGCCCGGTTGATGGCAATAGGCTCGCCATCTATTACATGGGACTTAAACATAACTAGCGAAGTGTGGGTGTTGGTAAACTTTTGCCCATGTTTAAGCAAGGCGTGATGTTACGTTTTGTTATAAAAGAACATGTCTTTCATCTGTAGTTGGTACCTATACAAAAAAAAAAAAACAGCCATGAAAATATTACCGAACCCGTCAGTAAGTAAGAGCTGATCTGACTGCCAAAGATGCAATTTTTATAATTCGTAGAATATACTCTTTGAATACAGTTCAGCCATTAAAGTTCGCGTATTAAACGAAGTTACAAAAGAACAGACAACAAGTGCAAATGCTCTTGGCAAATGCTCATAAAATACTAAGGTATTTGTCGTATATCAGTAGTACAGCAGTCGTATATAAGTAGTCTCGTATATCAGTATATTCTTTACCAGAAACATTACATTAAAAATCATCATTTTCTTGGCCTTGTCCCAATTTTTTTGTCTTCTTTCATACTTCTCTATTAGTCGTCATCTCAGTAGTCACCACCTTTCTAGCCATACCATCTTTACACAGTCCATCAAGCGTTACTTTTTTCTTATTAGCCACCCACATGGATACCTACTCAAAACTTTCCTCACGACATTTTCCTCATTTCTCCAAACATTGAAATATAATAATTATGAAGAGAAAAGTTTGCTCTATTACAAACTTAGTTCAAGTCATACATACAATATACTGTGAACCTAAGTTGGCAGTACTGTGAAGCTCTAGATAAGAGCTTCTCAATATAATTAAACAGCGATAGGATTTGATGCGAATATTTATTATTAAAAGAAGGACTTCATTACCATGTTATATCTAGCTCTGGATAAAAAAAACTGATATTAAAAAAAATTACACTTGCTTGAACCTTCGAATGGAACACGCCTTCAATTATAACCAGCCTGAACTTACTAAAGGTAGGGCTACATAGATAGCCTCTATAGTCGTATGTGTACTCAAATAAAATACCTGCAAGCCTTTGACGACGTATTCAATAAAAGTTGGAAATCTATTTTCCTGGCCTCCCACTGCTTCTCAATTTATTTCACATTCAAAGTAAAAACCTTTGATTTCTTTTCCATATTCTTTGTTGAAAGATATCGAGTTTTCTTCCCAACACGATTTGGTATTACTGAATTGATTGAAGAAAATTACAAAACAATTTTCGTTTTGATTTAGAAATAAATGAAACATTGTGCGATTATTAAAGTCATTATTTTCTTTTATGAAAATATTGGATTTTGATTACGGATTAAATGGAATTGACGACGAGATATTGATAAATAATTTATTTTTATTCTTGTAACAGATGTTTGTAATTAAATATTAAACAGTTTCTGCTAAGACAGATGTAATGAGATTTCCAAAAAATTTAGTTCTCATTTTAAGGAGAACCTAGTTAAACTGTTGATTTCCTGAAAAGACAATACACATGAATTAGATATATTGCAATCTTCTCCGAAGAATAGAAGCAAAAGTTTCGTCTTCTTGTAAGTGTCTTAAAACATTTGGACAAGCTTTCGTTTTTTTTTCGTTCAAATAATGTTTTAAGACAAAGTTTTCTTTAAACAAATGACAAGGTAAATCAAGACAATCACAACAAATATAGAACTAAAATCTTTATGGAACGCTTAAATACATTTTATCCTGTCGTTATGAAGAGAAATCTCGTTGAACCGTTTTAAATCTCATTCCTGCATTGGCTTCGAGTTATTAATTTTTTATTATTACGTCTGGATATAGCTTATAACCATGGTTAATTATAAAAAACTATTTATAAATAGTTTTTTTATAAATTATAAGAAAATACAGTAGTTTTTGTTATTGCATGGCAAACAAAACGAGGGCCCATCTGATGTTAAGTTTTTCAATGGTATAATGGCGTGTGCTAGCTGACATGTGGCAAATAATTGAATTAATGTTTTGTGTTTTGCAATGTTGAATACTGGAAACCGACCCCAATATAGCTGGGAAAAGGTTCGGCTGATTAATCTGTATGTTAAATACTTAGTATTGTATAAAATCAAGTTCTTTTACCTGTACAGACAGCTGTCAGTGCTGCTGCTGGGGAGTTTGAAAGCGCTAGGAAGTGGTGAAGGGGGACTGTCTTGTGTAATTTTGATGTTCAAAAAGAGCTGGAGGCCTAAAAAGGCCACTTTGGCAGAATCATAAAATAATTCATATCACGCAATTCATGTGTTTGACAGTTTCACACCTATATATTCCTGATGGGTAAGGCAGAGGTGTACCTATAGCATTTTACGAATCTCTATACAAAACTGTCATACAGATGAAATTGCGTGATATGAATTGTTTTATGATTCTGCCAAAGTGGCCTTTTTAGGCCCCCTGATTCTCACCCTAGTTTCAATGAATGACTTTTCGCCTATGCACATTTCTGCACAATACCAGTGGCATGGCAGATGCGTTGCCACCCCAGCGACAAAGCTGAAACGTCTCATGTAGCACCTGTAATTACACCAGCAACCAACTCTTTAAAAAACGCTTCTTGGCATGGTGCAGGTAGTCTCAGATATCCTTCATTAATGGCCAATTTCAATAATTTACGGACCAATTAAGACCAATAATGAAGCAAAGATCTCATAGCTTATTCGATCCTCTCATATGGAAGAAGCTATCACAAACAAAATTATAGCTTATGAATCTATTCATGTTTCCAGTTTGACAGTATAAAATGCTACCATTGGTAAGCATCGATAAGTTTTTGCTCATAGGAACCGAGCCAGCTCTTTTACAACTCTCAAAAATTAAAAAAGTTTTTATTTAACTTTGTTATTGTTGGTGCGAATTATAGTAATCATTATTTCGGCCATGGAGTGGAAATATTTAGCGCTATAATTTCAATCAAACTCAACGTTGCGTGGGCGGAGTACATTTTGTGAACTGGCTAAATAATAAATACCTTTGCGCGAACTTAAGTACTACGAGCGTCATCTGTTTTGGCGCGAATGCTTAATTTGTAACAGATTACGTTTTCAGTCAATTAGCTTTCATAACTTGTTAATAATATTTGTTTGAGTTAAAGCCTAAATTCATTTCAGCTAAAACCATGAATTAATAATCTACCTACTTATAATATTTTGTTTGAGCTTTGGTGTAGTGGTAGGTAATCTGGGGTTAGACAATTTTGATGTTGAAGGATATTTCCATACTATATTTTTAGAGTAGACTATGATAGTTATCCACACAGAGTTGACATTCTATTGGTTTTCATGTTTCAAATTGTAATCGTGAATAACTTTAGTTTTAATTGTGAAGTGATAACCTGAATACTGTTATCCGAGCTCACCAAAAAAACGCAGGTAAGCACCTATACCATAACAAGCATAATAAGCTGATAATGGCCCGACTGCTGGGACACAGGCCTCGTCTCTTCGAGACGGGAGGGGAGTGGGCTGTAATCTACCATACAGGCCCAGTGCGGGTTGGTAGATGTCACATGTCTTCGTATTTTTGGATCTAGGACATGCATGTTTTCTCACGATGTTTTCCTTCACAGTTTTGTTGAGAGCAGTGGTGACGAAATAATTTACAAAAAGAGCGCCTGCCTGGGATAGCATCCACCACCTTACTACAAGTACGTACTTATCTAAAACTTGCTAGTTCAGTTCTGAAAAAATTAAAAGCATTCTTACACCGGTGACATTAAGGTCGGGTATTTCACAGTCAGCCAATGTTCTAAATATAAATACGAGGCATACCAAATCAGTGTCCCACACACATGCCGTCATGTCTTTCTGTCCTCAGGATTACGGTCGGGTATCTCGTACCCAACAATAACAACAGCAACGTGCCAGTATTCTTGTCTTCTATCATGCAATAAGCATTCCAAATGCAGTGACGTTAAGGTTGGGTATTAGATACCCAGCCTCAAGATGCAACGATCGTTCTATAAGCCGGTGTCTGTGACCTTGGAGGGACGCGCAGCTCAAGTCCCCCTCGCTTGCTCCCAATCCCCTCAGTGTTACTGCGCACGCAGCAAAAGTAGGACGCGCGCAGTGTGGTGGGTAATTTATACCCGAGTAA
This sequence comes from Gortyna flavago, assembly GCA_963669345.1. NCBI lineage: Eukaryota > Metazoa > Arthropoda > Insecta > Lepidoptera > Noctuidae > Gortyna > Gortyna flavago. The sequence goes on from OY770148.1 coordinate 6,921,332, forward strand.
TTGTTATGTTACAGTTTTGTATAGAATGTATACCTATAATTGGTGACGTAATCTCTTAGCTTCGTCTTCTATACGACTATGAAAAGTACCAAAGGTTTACCTTTGAAAACATTTTCCAAGTCGAAGCGTTTAGTGTAGTGTAGAAATATCATTACGCAGGCGCGGAGTGTTTCATTGTGTGAGTTTGCATTGGTACGTACCTAGTGTATGGTGTGTCTTTTAGTCTGTACTAAATAAATGTATTTTATTTCTTTCTTTTCTTTACTGATATCGATCGGGCATCATAACAAACCCTAAACTGCTGTTATTAAGGGTCATAATAGAAAAAAGCAAGTTAAAAAAAAAGTTTACCTCACTTAAGGCGAATTACATAATTTTTTTATATCTAGAATAAGTCTTATCCCGAGAATAAATTTTGAGTTTTTGGCAGTTTTTCCATGCTTGAACTGTCAGACATCAAATTTATTCCACGGATAAAAGATATTATCTGACTTTGGTAAAATCAGGTCCTCCAGTGTAAGGTCAAAGATTACGCCCAGAGGCGTAATCTTATGTTTGACGATTGAATAAGAGTATTCTAAGATTAGATCAGATAATTGGTGTCAACAACTTTATTTTATTACTAATGAATAATAATAACATTGTACAGTCAACCGCACATAACAATTTGACAATATCAACGCCTTTATAATTTAGCACTAAGGGTGGTTTTGGTAGTTCAAGTGTTACTGGCGTATGTGGTTGGCTGTACACCAATTATGATATTTTAATATGCTCGGTTTAGCTAGTCATAAACCGTTCTAGCGTATTTCACAAAAACGTTCCAAATGGTTAATTTATTAAATTGCAGTATGATTTTACCACAGTAACCGTGTCAATTTGAATGAAAGCTAACGCTTTGAAATAGGAATAAATCATTATGACAATGCCGGGTATATTAGAGAATAGCGTTGAATTTTAGATACATAATCAAATTTACTGTTAAACTGTTTTTTTTTTTTCATTGTTTTTAGATTCAAATTTTATCCATTCTTTACAGATCTCATCAACATGGCAAATAAGGACCAGACAATGATGTTCGATTTCTGTGATGCATTATTAGGAGACGAATATGGCAGTGACGAAGAAAATGATAATCTCACCATAATAACCGCAGGCAGTGACACAGAACAGGAAATAAGTGATGAAGAAGGACACGCAGATCCAGAGAGCGAGAAAGAAGATACCACTTACACGGGTAAAGATGAGACTAGTATATGGCATGCTAATCCAATTCAAGGTACAAAAAAGTCTGACGAACTAATTCAACCCGGTGCAAAACCGTGTGCTCAGAAAGCTAAAACAGAACTGGAATGTTGGAATTTGTTCTTCAATGATGACATGATTGAAGAAATACTACATCATACTAACATTGAAATTCAATCAAAAATGTTCCCTGATATTAATCCTACTAGTAAACCTATTAATACAAGAACTCATATTGTCAAAGAGACTACTAAGGAAGAACTGATGGCTTTATTCGGGTTAATGTATATAGCTGGAATAAATAATCCTACCGGATACAATTTGACTGACTTGTGGAGATCCGATGGAACTGGCGTTGACATTTTTAGGATGACCATGTCAATACAACGGTTTAATTTCATACATAGTTGCTTGCGGTTTGATGATGCTTCTACTCGACAAGAAAGAAATAAACTAGATAATATTGCTCCAGTGAGACCGATATTTAATACGTTCATTAAAAACTGTCAGGAAACTTATACACCGAGCCAATTTCTTTCACTCGATCAAAAATATGTACCATTCCGTGGTGAATGTCCCTTTCGACAATTTATGCCAAACACATCTGCTGCGTATGGAATAAAAATGTATGCGTTAGTAGATACTAAAGTATTTTACACAGTTAACTTCGAAATACATGCAGGTGATCAACCTGATGGACCGTATGCTACGAGCTACCAACCAGCCGACATAGTTGAAAGATTGGTGAAGCCGGTCAGCAAAACAAATAGAAATGTGACCTTTGATAATCGGTTTACAAGTTTTCCACTAGTCCAACATTTACTGAAGGAACACGGGTTGACGTCTACAGGAGCCCTTACAAAAAATAAAAGTGGGATCCCGCACAGTTTCTTGACTACGCGTGGAAGGACAGTGCATAGCTCACGATTTGGATTCCAGAAAGACATGACACTTGTATCGTACATGCCGAAAAAATCTAATGTTGTCCTTTTGGTGTCCTCGTACCATCATGACGCGACTATGGACCTCAAATGCACTGAAAAACCAAAGCCAGAAATGGTATCATTTTACAATTCCACAAAAACAGGTGTGCAGTTTGTTGATAAACTCAGCAAAATATACGATGTCCGGAATTATTGTAGGAGCTGGCCCCATATAATATTGTACACTATGATGAATGTCGCTGCTATAAACGGCTTTATAATTTATCGTGAAAATAACAACTGCAGTAGAAAAGAACGAAGATGCGAGTTTAATAGAAAGCTAGGCTTAGCGTTACTTGAACCTCACCTTAGAATGAGGAAGGATAAAAATAACTTGCCTCGTGAACTGCGCAAACGAATCTTTGAGCAAATGGGAGAGTCGTTGATCGATCCACCACCCAATCCATCTGATCCCAAACCATACAAGCGGTGCAGAGACTGTCCTTCGTCCAAAGACAGGAAGACAAAATACTCTTGCCTGGAGTGCAAGAAGCCTATATGCTTGCAGCATGTCGTTGCGATGTGTGAGAATTGTATTTCACTCACGATTGAATAATTTGTAGTTTAATCAATGTCGAGTCAGTATGCTTTATTATAATAATGTTAATATTTAAGTTAATTGAGGGCTGATTTTACCAAAGTCAGATATATTTTAACCGTGGAATAAAATTGACGCCTGACAGTTCTAGTATGCAAAAAACTGTCAAAAATTCAAAATGTATTCTCAAGTTGAAGACTTTTATAAAATTTCATCTTTTTATAAAAGTTTGGTGGAATTCGCCCTGAGTGTAATAAATATTACTTCAAGCAAAAAAAAAAATGTTGTCTTATTATTATATTATGATGAAAAGCCGATTAGATGTTTTGAATAGAGATAAATATTTAATATTTATTTAATACTTCAAGCACAAAAATGTACAGAGGCGGACTTCATTTTTTCCAGTCAACCTTTGGGTGATGCAGAGACAAACAATGGTACGTGCAATCATGTAATTTGAGTAATAAATAACCTATTAAAACTACGAATATAATATATACCTAATTACATATAAATATAAGCACAAATACATGAATATACCTACATATTAAATATTCAAAACTTCTAATCGGCTTTTGATCATAGGACCTTCTTAGTTACAAATATTCCAGCCTTTAACTTTCACTTTCACTTAAATGGATCTAATGACACCACTTAAACCTCCTTTCATTTTGGTAGCCCATCTATCTATTTGCCTAACCTATTCAAATCAAATCAAATGAATCAAATCAAAAGTCATTTATTCAAACTAGGCTGAGAATCAGCACTTTTGGAACGTCAAAATTTACAACTATGTATGTTGTGTCGGCTTCCAGTCTAAACGGATACAGCTGAATACCAGTATTTCACATGGCGCAACTGCCTATTTGACTTTCACGAACATCTACGTTTGGTTAAAGTGTTTTAGTTGCAGTTTGTGCAGCTGAATCCTAGACTCTGTAAAGGTCTGCAAAGTTAAATTATGCGGGTTGTCCATGATTAAACTAAAGCATTAAGTGCTTACTTCATAATACAAACCCCAGTTCTAGTTTTCAACTAAATAATTTCCTAACTAACATAGCTATAGCTTCTAAAATATAATTCGTTAGATCCAGGAACAGTTTCAGACTAATTTGCATCGATAGCGGGGACTGTGTGACAAAGGTAGTTCTGTGCTGTACAACTAGTTTCTAGTTATCTAGTGTCGCCTTTGACTTGCGGCTTCATTTGAACACTTGATATTTGTAAATTAGGTATACAGAAGGTTAGTTGCTGCTCATGAATAAAATTCATTACGAAGTCTAGTTGTATATAAGAGACTATCTTTTGCCAGCGGCTTCGCTCGCGTGGAGGTCAAAAATTATCCCAAGGGAATGTAACCTATGTCCAACCCCAGACCATGATCTATCTGTGGGCCTCATTCAAATCCATTCAGCCGCTCGCGTGGTAAATTAACAGACAGACAGAGTTACTTTCGCATTTATAATATTATATTTATCATAGCGTGTTAGACTGGAAGCTGACCCCAACATAGTTGATGATTTATCATAGCGTATAAAATATTAGACGTATTCCACATTGCGCACCCGCTTAAAGGCACCTGAGTGAATGGATGCACCTGACACGCGGCGGCACATTCACTCAGGTGTCATTTAAGCGGGTGAGCAATGTGGAATATATTCATATAGGAGATGATCACTGGTAACGATGCCTGTAATCACTATTAGGTACTAGCTTCTGCCTCTGATTTCGTCCGCGTGTTTTAAAATATCTATAGTCTGTTCCAAAAGTATCTGATGAAAGTCAAAATGAACCCTGATCAGGTTAAGTTCTTACGCAATCACTCACTAAGGGGTAATATGCATCTGTATTTAGAATATTTCAACTTTATATCTCACCAGTGTTTCCAAAAAATATATGTAGTTTAAAATACATTATTATATTGTAATAGAAAAAGCTAAGATGAAAACTGATTACTTATAAACATAACCTAATTGTCAAATGAAAAACATCTCTATGGGGATTCCAAATTAGATTATTGGGTTTAATCAAATCAAAGCACTCAATTTGTAAGTGGGACTATAAATTTGCTGCCACTTAAACGTTTTCTGATCCGTTTGTTTACATTTTCATCAGATTATTTTGGAACACACCATAGAACCTCCTATGGAACTTGGCAGTATTAAGCTGTAAGCAGAAGCCCAAAGAGTCTGACAACAAGTCTTACCATGGGGTTTCGTGTTACCCAGTAACTGGGTTGTGGAGATCAGACAGGCAGTCGCTCCTTGTAAAATACTAGTATTCACCTGCTTCCGGTTAGACTGGAAGCCTACCCCAACATAGTTGGGATAAGACTATTCAGATTGATTACATACCTACGACTTATTGTCATAAATTCTAAATACTCTACACGCAAAAAGGTGTAAGTGGATTTTTTCAAACCTCAGATTCCACTCTAAACGCTTGCTCACCTCGAGAATTCCCACCTACTCAATGCGGTTAGAATTCATGAACAGGTGATTTGCATACCCCAAAACTCTCACGTACGAACCCTTTAGTAGTTGTTAACTTCCTACCGCACCTGTACCATAGTGTAACTACTTACAGAGTTACAACAGACTGTTTTTGGCACGTGGCCAAAAACGCAACTAACGCCACCATTTTTTTTTATCAAATATAATGTCTTATAACAATTTTACAACTAAACGCTCCCATGTCAGTGTCATTCAAGTATCTTCCAAAAGATCCTTGTAGCAGATGTACAGTGGTTCATCGCCTATACATTTGATTTGAGGACCTGAGAAATATCATAATTTTACCTGAGTAGGTACTCATGTCCCGAACAACAGTTTTTCTATTCAGGACATTATGCTTCACCCATAAACTCCGACCGTTTGTTAAATCACTGAAGTAATTACACTGTGCCCTGTAGCAAAGGACTCAAAACTAAGCCAAATGCATCAGACAGACTGATGATTTGGCTCAGTTCAGTTCAGCTTTAAATTAACAGGCTAACTTTCCACGACGAGATATAGCCTGACAACCGTAATGGGACCACTGCCCGGGCGTTCTCAATTTCGAAGATTAGGGCTGGCAAGTAAGGCAGTAATGTAACTTCAAAGTGGTCATCCATTCTACCCACATTTTTATATTAATCAAATAAAAATATTCATGAGTTTGGTCCCACTTTTCTTCAACAAAAGTTTTTTTTTTATTCAAATTCTTATAAAAGCTAGGGTAGGGGTGCCGAAACTAAGAAAATGAACCTTTTACATTATGGCAGTGTTCGACAACAAAGGGTTGATAATCGAAATAGACCAATACAAAATGCAAAGAAACTGCCAACCCTAGACAACGATGAACTCATAAAAAGGTAGTGCTGCTTCACCCCAATAAATTGTGACGTCATCAAGATTTCAACACTATCCAATTTAGTCGGAACATGCCTAAGATTTACGTCCTGCAATTCAAACTACCTACGTTTGAGTGGCAACTTGTATATTCAATAAAATATTGATGCATTTGCTATATTTGAGACTTTGCTCTCTGTTAGGCTACATGTATATTGGGGCGGAGCGAGTAAGCAGAGATGAGTGAGGGTGCAGAGTAGTGTCCCTGTCCGCTGAAGCAGAGCGAAGCGAGTGGCAATGTGGTCGAAGCGGAGAATGTGAGCGGATTCAGTATGCGCCGCCTACATTTTGCGAATGAAAGGTATTTTATTATTAAAGGCCTGTGGTGTCCCACTAAAGGGCAAACGCTTTCGATTGAAAGTCATTAATAAAACTAATCGCCGCTCCTGTAACCATGTTAAAAGATTTCAAAACAGAAGAAGAACTAGCAGGGGATCGAGGAAGGGGGGGTAGAGGGGTGACTCCTGAGTCACCCCTCTACCCCCCCTTCCTCCGATCTTTTTCTGATCCCCTGGGATCAGACCGGAATAAATCGAATGAACCAGGGCCGAGTAGATACGCTTTAGATACGATTTAGATTCGCGATTTTAGTGGTTTTTTTTAGATAAATATTTTTCATGCTCAAGCCCAATGTACTGGCGGCTTTACAAACTATTCGATTTCATTTGATGCCCATACTCGTAAGTTTTATTGGGTCAATCGTAGTATTGGTCTGAAAACAAAAGCAGAGCTCTTACGAAATCACAGTGCTCTTTATTCATATTATTATAAGGTTGCGTTTTGGTTGCAGCTACTGACAAGTCTATCAAAATCACACTGATCTTTATTCTCGGTATAATAAAGTTTCTGTTAGGTTAGAAAGAAAGGACTGTCTGTAATAATGAGCCATTTCGGACAAACCCGTTCATAAAATGTGAATGACGTTTGCAGAAGCTTCACTCTAGAGCATTGAGATTAAAAAACTGATTAATTCCTAAACCGACCCATTTATTTATTGTCATGTCAGTCATAAATCTTGTTAACGTAAACACAAAAGGTAATGGCGACACGTTAATTCGGAAAGACAAGATAAATTGTAATTTATTATCAAATTCCATGTATTGCTGCCATTTATCATTCTATCTGTTTAGTTATATTTTGAAGGGAATGGACGATAGGTAAACATTTTAGGGCATTTTTCACTTTTAGACGGTTTAATTGTGATAAACCACGTCATAGTAACGCTTGAACGGCCAAAGTACCTAATCATTCACTCACAAAGAATTAGGATCTAAATGAGTGCAAAGTTTAATGCAGTTGAAAGAAAGTTCGTTCCTTGCTAACTTGGTCTGTTTTCAAATACAATTATATTGGTCTAGTGATCGCAAGCACTACTGCGAAGCATGAGGCCCTGGGTTCGCAAAGCAAAGCGTTATGTGCGCATTTGTTTTTACTGAGTTCCTCTATGAAATAGATTTATTCGTATGATTTAATTTCTTTCTTATCCATAAGGCCTTATCTGTCAGAGGAACTGCGGATCCAGTTGACTGAGTCTATCGTGCTGTCTAATTTTGTTGTATAATAGTTATAATACTTACACATGTTATTTAGGTAGGTACTTAAATTTATTTAAACGCATTTAATTTTATTCTAGCTAATTCGTTTTATTTTATTCTCACCTACGCCACTATAATTTTAATATTATTCATTTACACATTATATCTATATATTTTATAAATAATAATCAAGTAATAAAAACACAATTAACACACATACGAACATGAATTTTTCCTAATGGAAAAATATACTGTAGAATACATAATCAAAGTGTCGGGTATACTTACATAATTTCACTATGCAGATATTACTGTCACAACCCCAATTTATCTCGTCTGCTCAACGTCCGTGTGTCACTGCAGGGTTCCAGCAGAATATCAGCAGCAGGTATATTTGCCTGACACGTGCTGAGCTGGACTCCCATTCGACCTGGACCCCCCTTGAGACGCACACCGCACTGTGTATTTTTGTTATTAATTTCATTTTAAGTATCGGCACCTTGTTTTATATTATACTAGCTGCGCCGCGCGGTTTCACCCGCGTAAATGTCGATCCCGTGGGAATATCGGGATGAAAAGTAGCCTATATGTTAATCCAGGGTGTCAGCTACCTCCATTCTTGGTCCAGCCGTTTGAGCGTGAAGAAGTAACAAACATCTAAACACACACACACACACAAACTTTAGCCTATAAAATATTAGTATCAAATAATTGTACTTTTGTGTACGTCAAATGGTTTATCTATCTATTTATATTATGCATTTTTTCAACAGGAATTTCTTAGTAGCAACCTGGACTCTGGATTTGTGACCGGTTGGTGGGAATAGGCTCGCTCCCTAATACATGGGACTCAAACATAATTGGTGACATTTGGGTAGGTACACGTCTGCCTAACCCCTCGAAGGTTACAGGCGTGATATTATGCTTTTTTGTTTGTGACCATGCCAAGTACAGAAAGCTCAATATTTAAAGTGTCAATAAAGTTGAACTTTGCAAACTTGCCAAGTTACATAAATAGTAGATTGTTTGCCAAGGGAGCAAATAACTATTTTGAAGGCGAGAGTGTTTCTTTGAATCCAGAGCGCAGCGAGAGACGACCCAAAAAAATCCTACTAATATTATAAATGCGGAAGTTTGTGAGGACGGATGGATGGATGGATGTTTGTTACTTTTCACGCAAAAACTACTGAACGGATTTGGATGAAATTTGGCACACAGATAGTCTATAACCCGGATCGACACATGGGATACTTTTAATCCCGATATTCCCACGGGATCGAAACTTATGCGGGTGAAACCGCTGGGCGCAGCTAGTAAAAAATAAAAATGTATTTTACCACTTTGTCAATGAGAAAAAAGAACATCCCCACTACGTGTAGACATTTTTTTCTCTCGTCTACCCCATGGTGTGGGATATTTTTGGATAGGTCTTTCTTGAAAAATATTGCGGGTTTGTGAAAACCATTTTTCGATACAGGGATCCATTTGTGAAATATTTAGCTTTGAAGTGCTAATTTTTGTTAGAGTCAAGTGTCTGTCAAGTGTCCCTGCCAGCTAAATGGTTGCTTTTGGATATAAGAAAAAAATCACGGCAGTAGTATATATTACGAAATTAAAAGGAAAACTATCACAGCTAAGTAGGCTTTACAAGTTTACAAGTAGTAGTCGACCAACTTAAATTTGCAGTTGCAATGTATGTGGGAACATGATTTTCAACTACAATATTAAGTTTGTTCTTGGGATAAATTCAATCCAACTACGGAACCCTTCATTACGCGTGGTCCACATGCAAATGGCCGGATTTTCACGTTTGTTTTTGGTGGGTTAGATATTAAATTAACAAGCGTCGCTAAAATACACGCAATAATAATTTCTTGTAATATGACGCAAGGGAGTCGTGAGGGATTTTGTCAATTAAGCAACTGGATGACGTGATCCCCCAAGGGTAAGTCAGTGGTGTACGTGTACCACAAATTTCGCCAGTTATATTTAAGTCCCATGTAATAGATGGCGAGCCTAATGCTATCAACCCGCCACAAATCCTGACTACGGGCTGCTACTGAGAAATTCTAGATTGAAAAACCCAGTAACACTTTCCCCGACCTGGTCATTGAAAGACTGCCTTGTTCAATGACCAGGTCGGGGAAAGTGTTACTGGGTTTTTCTTAACAGGATAATTATGTACTAGCCTCTGTACATAATCACAAAGCACATCAAGTTACCCCGATCTGTCAAATTTCTTTGATAGATTTTCAACTTTACCACAAAGGAATAAGGTTCATATTCAATTGGGAAAATTTGACAGATTGGGGTAGCTTGATGTGCTGGCCTCTGTACCTAGTTATTGCAAAACGTTACTACAGGGTACGCTTTGTTATGGATCCTCGTTGGTGAAAGCATCTTCCTCAAATTTTTGTATGATAATGCTATCTTCCATCTAGTTTAAATCCATCTATGCAAAATGAACTAGCTTCTTAATAAAACCTATTTGAATGCAAAGAGAACTAAATGTCAGTGGTCACGACATTTATAACGATGACTTCGCTTTGGTATCGGAGCCTTTGTTATCACAACCTGTCTTTTAAATCTTATCTCGCAATCCGAGTTACAGTCGACTGTAACAAAAAACCAGTATAAAACTAATAACATTTAAATAAGAACTATTCCTTAAATTAGAGTTAACTATGTATATATTATATTAACCCCCTTACTAATAAACGTTGTATAGCGTCTGTATTGTTACACAACGTTTTGTCTTCCGAAAGTCAATTTACTGACGACTGAAAGAGAGAAATCGGTGTGTAACTATTCATCTAATGCGTTCATTAGTAAGGGGGTATATAGGTAGGTATATAAAGTACACACACAACAACGGCTTAAAAACTATGTTAGTAAAACTCACAAACAAACTTAGCATCAACTAATAAATACGAGCCACGTATTTATTAGTTGATGCTAACATATGCATGTTGGCCTCCGCACCCAGTGCCTAATAAAAGGGCTGTCTACCTTGTCAAACAATGTTTTTTAGGATGCTGTTGGGGCGCAACCTACCCATTATTGTCGCCGTCCTCTTTCTCATTATGGCATGAAAATCGTCAACACAGGCTTCCGCGAACATCTGCGAAGCTCTGCAGAAGCGCGGAAGCCCCATCGACATCCTAAATCCATTATCATACTGAACGTGTCGGACGTCGTAAGCCCTCTGTGTACTTCAACCACAAGCAAAAGTATAAACTGACCTACAGTTTAACACTAGTTTAAGAAATAGTTATTTTATAAATGTTGATTATTATTTAGGTTCTAAGTTAGATCAATCTTTTGGGTCTATTTTGCGACAGTTCGATAAAGTAGAATAAATGTTGTGGAAATGCGTTCCTTGTGAAGCACGTGTGGTGTACCTATGAATAATTAGCTGAGGAATAATGTTATAAGGCAACGCGACGGTGCGGTTTAAAAGAAAATCTTGTAATTTTTTGTCGCTACACATAAATTGAAAAGAGTATGTTTAGATACTTTGGTCATGTGGAGAAGTCACAAGGTACAATGCGTACGCCCTATGAGGACATATATATTATCATTATAGGACCCGTAGGATACAATTTACACAAACAAGGGTTTTGTTTTGCTAATTTAGTTTATTTTGTTTATATCATTAATTTTGCCCTGACTACAGCTAGGTACGTTTGCCATCAGTTCGTAAACATCTAAGTTTTAATCTGTGGAAATATAGTGGATAATATATTTTTTAAGTTATTTTTGTTTAAAAATACTGCTGCTTGTTTTCCTTACCAAATTAAAAAAAGAATATATACAGTGGTGACCTCGTTGGTGATGTTCTTCAGAAATGTCAGGTACTCGCAACCGGCGTGCGTGTGTATGCCTAGATATATGATCGTAAATGAAGCAAAAGGAGTATGTAAGAGTGGTAGCAGATGGTGTCCTATAATTCTGGTCTACCCCCATGGAAAGAAGGCGTAAGTTTATATGTATGTACGACAAGGTGGTTCTCCATGGATGTACTACATGGTCTTCATATAACCTGACCAAGATTATGTCTGGACTTTAAAAGAGACTGTGACCTCTGAGTTTGTTTCGGCCTTTCTTCTCAGAGTAGTCAGATAGGAAATGACGACCTCATCTATGTTAAAAAAAATATGATTGACTTGTAAAAGTGTTTGCGCAAACCTACTTACATACTTACAAAAATAAAATCGTTCATCATTTATCCATTTATGTTGATGGTTTCGTGAATTTAAAGCTCGGCCGCCCTTAAACTATTTTTTGCTCATTTTTTTTCACTGCTTCTTACTATCTAACAGACGAATCTATGTAAATTGTTAGGTTAACCTTCAACCTGATCCTTTCTTCATTTTTCTTCGCTTTCTGTTTGCTTTTCGTATTTCATCATTTTATCGCAGTTCACTGTTGGATTACCTAAGCTTGTTCCAAAGTTAACCCTATTTTTTTATATCTTTAATGTACATATTAGAAAAAAAAAATTGGAAATTATTTCTAATAAACTAATGAAGCCGGTACCCAATTAACCAACTACCTTACCTTTGGCTAACCGTAATTCCTGTCACTATCGCACAACTGTCAAACTATAGAGTGCTGAATGATCGTGGCGATGACGACGGTGTGGTAACGTTAATACTCGTAGATCTCGGCATAAGACTGGCCTTAATAGGTATCCTAAAATACCAAATATAGAGTTTCTCCAATATTGTGTCCAACTGAACATAAATATATAAATCATAGCAAATACGTCTTGCTATCATTAACTACTAACCGATGATGAATTAAGTCTGCGCGTGATACCTCATATACCTAATTATTCTATGAATAAAAACTGGTCAAGTGCGAGTCGGACTCGCGAACCGATTGCTCCGTACCAGGTATGTAAATAGTTCTACTTAGTTTTTTTTTTTTGTATTGTCTTCGGATTTTTTCCTTTACTAGTGCTACATGATATTGCTTCTTGCCAAATTTATTTATTTATTATGCCATAGATTTTGATTTCGGAACAAAAACGTCCGTTTCTTTTGATTGCGTTGACTTAGATGTTTATTTTTTTTTACTCCTTCCAGGGATTGCAGCCCAGGGTATTTGATATTAATTTCAACTTGATAACTCCACGCGTTCCTGAGAAAAAGGGTCTTGACTGACGGAGAGACAGACGGACAACGATGTGATGTGATGGAAAACGGAACCCTTCTGGGTTCCGTTTTTCCTTTTGAGGTACGGAACCCTAAAAAAGAATTAAAATTAAGATAAACACGGAATCCTACCAAATTAAACAAACCGGAAATCGGACAGCATGATTTTACTTAACGAATTCAACTAAGTAATCCGATTTTATTAGAATGCGCCGAAGATTAAATGTCAAGTGGGGACTCGACCAAGTCAGAGTAAACTCAAGAATCGAGAACTTGAGCTAAGAACACTCGAGTGATTGCGAGCGACAATCTAATACCAACAGTCGTCGCAGAGTTGGGTCTATTCAAATAGTTTTGATACTTGACGTCAGAGGCAGAGCTTGGTTTAAACAAGGTTTTTAGTTTGTTTGATTAGTTTAAATATTCGAGGTTTTGGGCGCGCTGTACGATTAATGGCGGTTTGTTTGATTTTTTGGAACGGACATGCATTTGTTAATCTTTATCAATATTCGGCTGAATGGCACCATGTTTGATTTTTTGGATCGCGAGAGTCGTTTGTTTTGGTTTATCCATAATATGTTGTATTTCATTACGAATGTATATAAGTTTATAGGTAATGAAATACATTAGAGAAAGGCAGACATGTATGTATGGTTTGCCGTTGAAATTTTTATTGCTTTGAAAATGTTGCAAATGACCACAATTCCCACTCCGGACCCACCATACCCCTGGCCATACCTCTGGGGGTAGGGTTGGATTGAACCATACCACCATAAGGTGGACTATAATAGGTAACCACTTAAATAACCAAACTTTTTATTTTTTTAAAAGGTAGGTAGGTACGTTCGAAGATAAAACAAAAATATCATTAAGTCAGTCGAACTGTAAAAAACAGTGTTTAGTTTTGTTTCGAACTATTGGAATCCATTCAATCAATGATTTCTTTTATTTCAAGCTTGAACTTAAACTTAATCTTTCTGTTTGTCTTTATCTGTCTCCGTAAACAATTAATTTCAAAGATATCCAATATTCATTCTTCTTTTGGCTCATCACGTCAAAATATTCTAAAGTAATAATAATAAGTATGCAAATTAAATCAAGCGGTGAGGCAAGCAAAATTGAACAAAACCTAAAAAACAAAATTGAACAAAGCCCAAAACCCGGGTATCTAATTTGACAAGGCACCAAACATTTCTTTGAACTATTGTTACTTTGTAATATAGATACCCATTCATTTTAAACTTGAAATTCATTTATCCTTGCAAATAATTTCTTTAGACCTTTCAAATTGGCTGAATCAATCAGTTTTAAGAAGAGACAAAAATAGAGGAAAATAATCTACAGGGAAATCAAGGTATAACAAAGTAAATAATAGGCTTTATTGAAAATTTTTCAGTGATGAAATACTTTTCATCCAACTTTTCAAACAGCCGTTAATCTAACAAAGGGAAAGATGAAAATGTTCCTACTCTGGTGGACAGTAACAGATAGGTACATATATAATGAGGCAATTATATTTTCTTATTTAAAAAAATCTTGATCTGTTGCTTAAATTGGTAATAAATTACTAACGGTTTGAAAAATAGACACATAAAACATTACGCTTGTACGCCGTGTGTGTACTACAAGCAGTTATGTTTAAGTCCCATGGAGCGAGCCTAGTGCCATCAACCGGGCAAAAACAGGTAGCATAATAAAGCGAGTATTTTGCGCATGACCTCAAAACAACACGCAATCAGCTCTTTATGGAAATGTTTTACCATTTTTAGATATTTCGCTCGAATGAAAATAGTAAGCTTTATTAAAAACCTCTAAAATAATGATGAATATCTATTACCACTATGAAACAATGGAACGAATAACATTTTTGTTTTAAGTGTTGTCTCTACTACGATTATCTGAGATATTTCTCAGATGCATTCTGTTTTAAAATTTATATTTTTGTAAGCTACATGATTTTATTTTAGCTCAATATTCTGAACACAAGTCGATAGGTAGGTACTTGACTTGTAATATTTTTCAATTAAAAAAACAGACAAAGGCATTCTTTCTACTTTCCACTGCCATTTACTGTTGTGGTTCAATATAAAATGTTAACGAAACGTCTATTTCATTTTGCAATTTTCGCCTACCACGACGGACAATGTCGCTATTACTTAAATATTTAGGTACTTTTTTTTTTTCTTTTGTCAAAGTGCTGGCATATTTTTTTATTTTGCTTAAAATAAGAGAGATTTGTAGCAGTGGTGGTCCAGGGGTATCGACCCCGAATTATGAATTGTAGGTCATGTGTTCGAACCCAAGTAGGTACCTTACTTCTTGTATCTAATTTAATCACTACTGCTCTAAAACTGCTCTAAAACACTAAAACGGTGAAGGAAAACATCAAGGAAACCGGCATGTCCTAGAACCAAACAATCGAAGACATGTGACATCCATCAACCCACACTGGACCTGCGTGGTGGATATGGTCAACTCCCTCTCACAGAGAGGTCCGTGTCCCAGCCGTGGGAACAGTAATAGGCTGATTATGCTATGATGAAGAGAGATTTGAATAATTCCTAACGAAAGCAATTGCTTCAACTTAAAATTCCTCCATCTGTCTCCAACAAGTGAATAAAACAATTTAACGCAACTAACAATATTATTCGAAGCTGCAGGTCGGCTGCATAAAGTCATGCTTCATTTTAATATCAATTTAGAATTACAGAAGCTGCATTTGCATTTTGGGTGGCGAATGGAAATTGCTCTTTAGGCGTGAACATTGAACATATACGAGTACGCGCGTCTATGCGCGGGTTAGCGCTTCGTTGTTATTTAAATAGCAAATCAGCAATAGCAGGCGCTTTTTAGATGATAAATATTAGTTTATTTATCTAAGTATATTTACACATCTTCGGGTTTATAAAGCCTACGTTTTGTTTGTTTACTAAACCCTAAACCTGAAAAGGGCTTTCAATGAGTTACCAATATCTAAATAGAAAATCGCGAAAAAAATCTGCTGTTCCGTACATTTTGTCGAGATACCGTGGACATACTTACCTAAAGGTATGTATGGAGCAGCTGATTTTTTTTTCACGATTTCAGTGCTGATCCCATAATAAAAGTTGTTCATAATAATGAGTGAAATTTCCTCTTTTCATGTTTTCAGTTATTTCAACAACACCTTGTATGTATATCTAAAGATCTCGTAGTTAAAGCTCTGAGAATAAAGTCACTTAGCGTATTTTATTCTGGTTAAAATTTTACGTAGCTCTAAGTATTGACTTACCTTTCTTGAAAAATATTGTACCCCGTTGTGCAATAATTTAATATTATTTACTCCAGGGGAATGTCGAATGTAATACATGTCGTGATGGCCCAGTGTCTAAGACCCCGCCTCTCATGCACGAAGTTGTGTGTTCAAATCCGGGCAAGTAACAAAGTAAATATTTCAATTTATATGTACTTTCTAAGTTTATCTTGGACCTTACTGACGTCGGAAGGAAAACATCTTGAGAAAACCTGGACTTAGAAGCATATAAGCCTGAAATCCCCGTCCCGTCTTAAGCAAGCGTGGTGATCAATGGTCATGCCTTCTCTATACGAGAAGAGGCTTTTGCCCTGCCATGGGGCAATCTTCTTCTTAGCGTAGCGATGGCAAAAAGTTCAAACAAATCTAGCCCAAAATTCAGCCGCGCGAACACCGCTCACTGACGCAGTCATAAGACCTTCAAGTGCACAGGTGCCAAGGCATGTGGCGCAGGATGGAAGGTGAGCAATTGTCTGTAAGGAGCTGCCTCATACGCACTTGAGATCTGAGCTGTCCGTGAACCTCATCTGTGGAGATTGTCTTTGCTCCAGCCGACTTGGGTTCGAAGTCTTAGAGATTACCAAGTCGGCCATGGTAACTGCAACATGCAAGACAAACGTGCAGCAAGGCTCTAAGATGGTTCGATAAAACTGTTAGTGGTCTTATACAACACCCGCCATAGATTATATCTGTGTAGAGGCGTTACTATTGGCTGGACTAGCTAAACCCACGCACCCAAGAAGACTTTTCGGCTTTTCAGCCTCCAAGCAGGCCTCACATTTCTGGACTGTCACTTATCGTCGAGATCTGTCACCCAAAGCACGGTAACGCAATGTTTGCTGCTCCCGGCGTAAGCATCATCTCAACAAAATAAGTGAGGTAATAATCGGATGAAATTGTTACCCCAGGGAATGGAGGCGTAACATAATGTCAATTGATAATATTAAAATACCGCAGGGAACGATATCACTTACTCTAAACATGTACAATATTCAACTCATGACTCTATAAATTCCCAACTCACATACTTTTTGTTGTAAAAATATTTGTCAGAATAAATAAACAAGTTAGGTATTTGCGAATCATATTTCGAGAAAAGGTCCACAACAACGTAATTCCACGAAAACTGCAAGTACTTTCAGAAAGGGATAAGGGGTATTTTTATTCAATTCGATATTGGCAAATAATATATTCGGTATGTTAGTAAATAGATTTTTTCTAGATACTGAAAAAGTGATCCCATTTTATTGTAAACTAGTGAATGGTTTTTATTGTTCGATATTGTTGGGAGCTATTAAGTTTTAATTGATTAGGCGAGAAGTTAAGGTAATTTTGACTAAATATTTACATTGCTGTTAGTTATTAGCCATCATCACCGAGAGCAATGGCGGCCCAGGGAGAGCAGTGCTGGCCTAGTGGTAACGGCTGCGACTTACAAGTTCGTGGGTTCGATCCCAGACAGGCGCTTTACTATGACCGCTCTCAAAACAGTGAAGGAAAACCTAGTGAGGACACCAGCATGTCTTAGAACCAAAAATTCGAAGACGTGTGACATCTACCATCTCGCACAGCGCCCGCATGCACAGCCCACTCCCTCCCTCAGAGAGGAGGCCTGTGTCCCAGCAGTGGAAACATTATAGGCTGATTATGCTATTAGCCATTAACTACTGTCAGCCATTATATTTTTATCTGCAAAACACTTCTGTATTTTTATCTGTTAATCGGATCAGTTAACTTTCATTCCATGATTATTTCCACTTCCTCATCATCATCATCAACTTATCAGACGAAATACTGCTGGACATAGGCCTCCCCCAAGCATCATCATTTCGAACAGTTTTGTGCTTCTCGATTTCTGCGGGCTCTGTATGAAGTTCGGTCGGTCCGATTACGGCCGTCCCATTGGACTATGAGAGTGAGGGAAGAGAAAGTGCACGTGAGTCTGCGCACACACTAGCGCACTATAATATCTCCCGCGCCGAAGGCTGGTTTCCGATGAGATTGACCACCATGCCCGAAATACGGTCTGGAGGACTGTTTATTAATAAAAAGTGGAAAAGGTAAGTTATTCTTCTCCATAGGTACCTACTGCGCTTTGGAATGGGCAACTAGCTTCATATTTTCAGACTGACCGACTTACAATTCAAAAGTGCGTGTAAATGGTTTAATTGAAATAAATGCTTTGAGTTTGAGTTTGATTCTACTTTATACTAAAATCAATTTCAAGCAAGATTTTTATAGAGAATTTATAATTGAGGCCGTGCGTGGTAGCATTTTTCTTAATAAACTGCCAAGATGAATTGCAAAAAATAATGATTATTCAAAATGAATTCAGACGTAAAATTAAACCTGTCAAATTTTTTCTCCTTAGATTGTGTTTTAATAAAAAATATTTGAGACACAGTTCACTTTATATTAAAACAAAATAATCTGTGGTGGGTAACATTTTAGCAGTTAATAGCGTCTTAGATAAGTGTCGCAGGCATTCAAATCTACACTAATATTTATAAAGAGGAAAGATTTGTTTGTTTGCGTGTTTGAATTTAATAGGCTCCAAAAATACTAGACCGATTTGAAAAATTATTTTACCATTAGAATCCTACATTATCTCTGATAAACATAAGCTATAGAATATTTTCAAAAAAGTTAGGGATCCGTATGAAAACTTCAATAGTGTTACCCAAGGTGTGAAAAAAATACCAAAAAAAATCCTCATATCGCGTACGCTGCGGAAACTATTGACAATAGAGGAAAGTGATGTACTACAATTTTATAGAGAACATCAATATCTGCAAAAATGTCCGCAACAGCATAATATCTTTTAAGGTTGACTCACTACCTTTTTTATGGTAATCAAATTTGTTCTAAAATAATGCACTATTTGCGAAGGTGTTTTTATAAACATGATATTAATCCTTAAAAAAATAAATACGTTATTCATCACAAGTATTTCATTTTGAACAAAATTGCCCTTGACATTACTTGATTTCAATGAATATCTTAGGAGATATCATAGTTTTAAAATAAATCCGCACGGCTGCCGGTAGCTCTGCGAGGTTTACTATACATCCACTCTAACTGATAGCGTGATGTACCTAAAATAGCTGCTTCTTATAGACTCTTAAAGTAATGGAATATATTTTAGTAGGTTTTTTCCTCACACTAACGCGGGTGGGACCGCGGAGCACTGCTAGTACCTACTAAAGCAATTATTACTAATCCAGTGTTTGGCATGACAATAATTATTGGGTAGGTGTTAAACTTATTTGGTATGACGTTAGTGGTATATTGGGCAATTAAATAGGCTACAATACATCTAGATAGAGGTTATGATACCAGTCTATTAGATTTCCACTGCTGGATTAAGGCCTCTTCTTATATATACAAAGCAGGCACGAGCATTGATCACCATCCTTGCTCAAAACGGGTTGGCAATTTCAGACTTATAGTAACTTATTAGTCCAGATTTCCTCACGATGTTTTTCTTCATCGATGTCGGAAATATCTAAGATAAACTCAGAAATAACATATGAATTGAAGAAGTCACATTGGAACCTACTTTCCCGGATTTGAACCTTAAACGTCGTGCATGCGTAGTGCGGCCTTAATTATAGATTGATCGATTGAGATCGATTAGTTAAAGGTTATTTATCTTCTTTTACAATAAGTTTCTATTCGCAACAAAGATGGTAAAAAATCTGTTTTCAATAGATATTTTTCGAGGCTTGATAATGAAGCATCCATCAGTATGTAACAATTACTGCCCCGTTCACAAGGCGATGATGACTACCTACAATATTGTACGATAGAACGTTGAGAGCACACTCCTACATCCTAATGTTTATATTTTTAAAAACAATGAATGCAGTATGAAACTGCCATGTGATCCCAAAATAGTTCAATTGAAACCTCACGTCGATCGTTAAAAATCAAGCAAATTTGTAGGCATCTTTGCTGAAAATTACTACTAAAGTTACTTTCCCGCGTGAGAAATTAAAATATTGTACTAATCATTGTCGTGTAAATGAAAGACACGTTTACACGAGTATTCATCATCGATTTAGGCGCAGAATTGCCACAAAAAAAAAAAAAAACTAAACTGTAAGTTCTCTAAACATTAAACTAATAATACGCTTTTCACCGAACAAATGAATAATATTTCACCAATTGTAGTAGTACTTTAATAGACGTATTAGACGAAAAGTAAACAAACACTGGATTTATGACGAGAATTTATTACTAACTCAAACTGCCAAAATGTAGATTAATAAAAATTAAATAATATGCTTTGTACGACTCATAGAGAGTACTTTACGATCGAAAAAATAATTTTGATTCCATTCTGCAATTGTTTCTATTGTTATACTCCTGCTAGTACACAGAACCTACTTAATGTATATGTCGCAGCCAACTGGTTAAATTAGCCGTTCAATTAACTGCCTAGCCTTTCAACTAAACGGCGGCCGTTCAACTAACGGCCTGAATGATATTCAATTACAGTTTAGGTTGGAAGTCTGTAACCAATCACGCGCGAGCCGAATTGGTTGCAGTAATTAAGGCATTGCACCCCGACCAAGTGGGTTAGGTTAGGTTAGAACTGTGATCAACCGCGTTCGAGCCGAGGGAGGAAGCGAGGCGAACACTACTTCTAAAGGCCAGGCAGTTAACTGAACGGCTAATTTAACCAGTTGGCTGCGACATATATACCATTGTATAGATAATTTAATGGAGATTAATTCTGTACTTTAAAAAAAATCCCGCCAATCAAATGTGAAACCTGAAAACGTAGCTTGCGAAAAAATCAATTAATTGAGTAATTTTTTTTTAAATAGAATCGTTTCACCCGTGGGAGGAACCCTATTGGAAATGGATATTTTATTCAAAGTAGTTTAATAATAATAAAAAAAAAACTAACTACATTTATTTACATAATTTAAAAAGTCTTAAAATAATAATAATAATTTGTACAAGTATATAAAAAGGAGGGGAAATAATCAAAGGGCATAAAGAAATTCGTCCGCATCGCTGTCAACAGGAAACGTACCCAAAATTCTGTCAGCATTGCCACGTTGTATGGCAATGCAGATTTTTCGGCAAAATATAGGCCAGCCTTCTGGTCACGTGAAGAGTCGACCAACCGTTTGGCGATATCTCTAAATACAAAGTGGGCACTAATAAATGATGTAGACGTGGAGAGGGAACGCAGAACAAGAACATGCTGATTCGTAGGTTTGCACGTTGTACTAGGGAGGTGAAAATTACGCTCTTTAGAGCGTATTGTCAATCTATGTACGCGTGTGCCCTATGGGTCAGCTATACAAAAAGCTCGTACAATGCTCTGCGAGTCCAATACAATAACGCCTTCAGAGTTATGTTGGGACTGCCGCGCTTTTGCAGTGCATCGGCGATGTTCGCGGAGAATGGCGTGCCAGATTTTTACGCACTGATGCGGACACGGATTGCATCCCTGATGCGGCGAGTGCGCGACAGCTCCAACAGCTTGGTGGCTATAGCCGACAGGATAGACAGTCCAATGATGTGGCACTGGATGACCACTCATCGTGCGTCATTCCATTATTTAAAATAAGTTGTTTTTAGTGTATACGTTTTTTATGTATAATTATGTATGTTTTTGTGTATAAAATTGTAATGTATGTTGTTCTATGGACTTAAGGTCTGAAATAAATTGATTATTATTATTATATTATTATTAATATAATATCAAATCTATGGTTTTTTTTAATACGATCAAATGAGCATTATGAGTCGTGCACTTTTGGATTTTCCAAATTTTTCTTATTTATAAGGCCA
The DNA here is from genome assembly GCA_963669345.1 of Gortyna flavago. NCBI lineage: Eukaryota > Metazoa > Arthropoda > Insecta > Lepidoptera > Noctuidae > Gortyna > Gortyna flavago. The sequence continues at coordinate 6,943,284 of OY770148.1, forward strand.
CTCAGTAAAATACTTCAGGTGCACTAAATAAATGAGAACCAGTTACGGTAACGGAGGTACGGTTGGTCCATAGCCACCGCTTATGGGAAGATACTTGTTATGGCAGCCCTTTACTTATGACCACCATTAGCTTTCCAAGTTCTTTCCATGCGTTTTCTTTCATCTGATTTATTAAACAAAAAGCGATTGGTATTCTGTAAAGTTTGTTTTGAACCTTACCTACAACTTATTGACTTACGGAATCATTATGTTACCTTAATAACTGCATCATTTATTTGTATATCCTATTTATCTCATATTTTAGGTGAACTATTTGTCTCTTTTATAGGAATAAATTCTTCGGTCCGATACCGACTTAAGTGACTGTCAAGTTCACTTATCTATTTTTAAAAGTTATTCATTACTGATTTAGGTAACGTCTCGATATCCGTTTAGATTCCATTACAAGTGCCCCTAACGGTGTTAAAGTTAATGAAAAATTCATAATAAACAGGTTGTCTACCTTTTTCTGGTCCTTACCCAACTAACCTGTTTAAACCTGGCAACCCAGTAATAGGCAACCTAACTGTTACATGTTCTAAGCTTTATACTTTCAATTAGTATTGGAATCGAACTCGTTTGATAAACAAGTCAGTTTTTTTTTATACTTGCAGTATTTTGAATTAATTATAGCCATGAACATATTTTTAGGGTTCCTTACTCAAAGGGCAAAAAGGGACCCTATTACTAAGACTCCACTGTCCGTCTGTCTGTCACCAGGCTGTTGAAAAGGAAAGTATTGACTGTAACCTCATTAATATTTATTTAGAACGCCTTAGTTGTCAGCACGTAATTATTAACAAGTTTCAACATGGATAATGAAAACAGCATCCTGACCGTTGCAGAATGGTAAAATCTAAACCGCCTGTATTTATTGTAATGTATTTATCGAATAAACGAACCGGCCGTTTATTGACATATATCGAGTATTTTATTTAATAAAGCTAGAACAAGTTATAAAAAAAATACTCAATTTCGGTTTGTGTTCGGATGAGCAAAAAAATATTTTTCCTTTCTCCAATTCCTTTCCTTCTCACATTTCCAGCGTATCGGTTTACCATCACTATCTACGAAGCCAGTTTATTTACCGAAACAATTATTTCCCCCTTCGACCCACCCTTTTACTCCTGGATCCCCATAATGGCCGCCGTAAGTTCCCCAAATTCTTCTTATTTTTGTCGGTGATATCTGATCGTTGCGTGTCCGAACTGTCTTCAAATGGAAATTATTTTTTTTTATCATGACATAACTCAAATTTTGGTTCATTTTAGATTTTCTTTTGTTTTAACAACAATGTATTGAATTAAGAAAATCATTTCGTCTTTTGTTTTCAGGCAGTGTCATTTCTTGTACCAAAATAAAATACGATCGATTTTTTGTCATAATTATTTAGTTCAAATTCATTCACAAATCGTGCGCCAGATCGGATTTTCATTAATTTTCACTTTCATCCCCTATTTATAGGCTTATATGAAATTAAATGAAACTGTTTTTTCTGTAAATAGGATATCGAAATAACTTTTAAACGTCTTATTAAAAAAAATATGAGATGTAGTCGGCGTTTCCTATCTGACTACTCTGAGAAGAAAGGCCGAAACAAACGCACTCTCCACATAATTTTGGTCAGATCATATGAAGACTGTAGATTGATGTCTGAAATGGTATTTTAAGGAAAGCCGCAACATTAAAAATAACAGAGAAAGGAAAAAGAAATATAGTCATAGTCCTTACATTCACAATTATAGTAAAATAATACTTTACAAAGTAAAGGGGTGAATGTACATAAATTCTTCCAACTCCCCTCTCTCTCACTCTTGTGCAACACATGCTTTTTGACCCAGCGATTTTGGCCATGCAGTGTCTGTCAATGAGTAAAATTCGAGAAGATTCCTGACATGTAGCCAGTGAAGTTACAGAAAACTGTCATAAAACCTATTTGCAGCTAACGAAGTACCAAAAGAGGTCCACCACAAAACATGTAGCTTCTACCTAATAGAGTCTGTAGTGTTGGCTTCCTAGATTAGTCGAGTTGGCATTGTAATCCGGCGTTCTGACGATGCAATCTAGATACAATGGGTTCTAAGCTTAGGTACACGTTTGCTATATTTGCTTAGCATCTACTAATACATGTATGTATTGGATATGCATGAATAGATTGCTGTTTGAACACGTCAGATCGCAATTATGTGAGTATTGTGACCTTGCAGGCTTTGTGTTTGTCATTTGGTATGTTAATATATCATTTTTTAATTATGAACATTAAACTGCTTATAAACAATATACAGGGTAGCTGGGACATCGAGGCGCAACCTGTTACTGTGGATTCAATACCTACATGATTCTGATCCCCCGACATTGAAATTACTCGTATGTAGATTATTTGAGAAAAATTGCTGTTCACTACATTTTGACAGCGTAGATAGCACTTTTCTATGAAGCAACAGATTTTTATTTATAACCTACAAAAAAAATTTTCGCTAGAATCGCACAACACATGCATTCATCATTCCAGTTACTGGGGAACGCGATATCCCGTGGTAAGACAGTCTTTCGGCTTTTCTGACACAATCAGCCAATCTATTCAGCCTATCGCAGTCCACTGCTGGACATAGGCTTCTCCCAGGCTGCGCCACAACACCCTGTGGAGGACAGCCTTCCAAATCCTGTCTGTCCCAGCGACTTTCTTAAGGTTTGTTATGGGCTTCTGACTACCCCAGCTCAAGCCAGCTTCTTTTGGCTTCTTTTGGCTGTGTCTAATCGGGTACTCCCGTAGATTTATAACTATTATCACAATAGGACATTAATAATTTAATTTGGAACATTTTAACCTTTTGACCGCCACACGTCAAAAAATCAATAACGTCATATAATCGAACCGTGGCGTGCTGAGCACATTTTGGTTTGTCATCTATACATGACTGTGGCTGTCAAAAGGTTAATAATCTTGTGCAAGGTAGGTAGGTAGGTAGGTGTGTGTTGTTCGTTATCATGTATTTTAAATTGTGATCCCAAATGTATTAACAAAGCAGAAACAAATTCAATACCTACAGTGAAACCGCATTCTTAATGTTTAGTATTTATTATTGAGAATGTCCACTGAGCTAGCCAACCGTCTTGCTCAGAATGATACGGTCTAATACACAGAACCACAGCTCCAGTTATACCTTTTGTGTCGCGTATGCTTTCATCTCTTATGTCTCCAATGAGATAAATTAATATTAATATGCTAACTTTAATAACAGTTTTAATGACGAAAATTTTGTGCCTTACTTATTCGTAATACCATTCTGTAAGTAGGTATCCCGCAAAATCATAAGCAGTAGGTAAGCAGACTTCATTTAGAAATAAATAATTTATTTATAAGTTTTGCAATGAATGTGGGTACAAAATAAGATGTAAGCATTGTAAAACTTTTTTCTTTCTGTTCAGTTCTGCATTTTCGTTTATTGACACCGACTTTCGAAATTAAAGTTATTTATCACTTTGTAGTGTTTTTTTTTGGAAGTCGGTTGTTTTTTTTTTTTGTAAAGAAGTTTTTTTTTTCACTTTTTAGTGAGAGTTTTTAATTTATCTAAGTTACAATAGCCTAACGTCAACTGCTCATCACCTTTTACAAAATATTGCTTTTCCCGATGCTGGGACGTTAATTGTTGAGGAGTTCTCCTGGTAAGAACCTGGAGAACTCCACTCCACCACCACACGCATTGTGACGAGCATAAATTGCTTAGCAACCATATTAAAGTAATCGAATCGCAACCCGTGAAATGTTTATCACTGATTAGTTCCGATGGCCGTCTGTGGTCTTCATCATCAGCTCCACTTTACCAAATGATGATTTCCGAGAGTAAATGCTCAAGTTACTCTAAAAAATATCCAAATCGCTATAGGTTTGCCAATAAAATTTGAGGGTTTCCCTCGATTTCCCTGGGATCCTATCATCAGATCCTGACCTGATGATCATGGGACCACTTGGGAAGTATACCCTTTCAAACAAAAGAAAAATTTTACAAATCGGTCAAAAAATTTTACAAAGACGTTTCCACAAACTCTATCTCACGGCATGCAAAAGTAAAAAAAATAGTAATATTTACTCAATTCATCATCTGCCTAGCCTTTTCCCAACTATGTTGGGGTCGGCTTCCAGTCTAACCGGATGCAGCTGAATACCAGGATTTACTCAATTATACAACCATATACATAAAAATAAAACAAATATAGTTATGTGGGTCTACAGGCTTCCCACATAAACGAAACAAAAAAAAACAAAAATCTTAATTCTATATTTTACAAATGATTGATTACTTGATTTTATTGTAATTGACTTTATTGTAAGTATACCAATAATTATTTAAAAAAATAAAAAATGTGAGTGAACCCAAGGTTCACTTTTGCATAACTCTTCGCAAAAACAAGGGTGTGTTATGTTATCATAAAGGACAATACCAATAATTTTATAAGTGTACATTGGGCGGTTTTATCACATAAGGCGAGCTCTAACAGAGAAAACTTTTTAATGTGTTTTTTATGTATTTGAAAAGCGTGTAGTTGTTTACTTACCTCTCGCTACTTATTAACAACCGTAATGTACTACAAAGTTACTCTACATAAAAACTTTGGACATATACGCTTTAAAAATTCTATTATTACTTCTAAATGAAGCTCCAACCAGAGAAACACTCATAAAACCTTGTCATTGCGTCATAAAACGTTACATGATGCAAACACAAACTCGCATAAAGTCCCGTGTTTACTGTTTATTCCGTGCAATACTGGCTAGTAATTCTGTAGCAGGAAATTATACGAAGCTAGTGCTAGAATGCTAGCATTTTAATTGCTGGATGCCGTCGCCGAGTAGCTGGTTATTAAAAGTAATAAGTTGGAACGAGGCGCACCATCGACTGGGTTGATTGAAGAGTGCACGAGACGGCGTTTATTTGTCGTAAGGAAATGTAAACATTTATTATCTATTATTTTAAAGGTTGTTTAAAATGATTTCTGCTTTAAAAATGGATAAAACTTAATACAATAAATAAACAATCGTAAGAAAAGTGACTGAAATATATGTTTGTCGTAATGCTGTGCCAATTGGGTTCACCGTAATATGAAATTTTAGGAGCAACAAGGTTTAGCAAATTAATAAGATTTTTACACCTGCTCTCAATTAGGTATATATTGATTTTCAATTGTGTCATTTCGTTTCAAACAGAATCTGAATAAAAACGCAGTGTTTTGTTTTTTTTTTGCAAACATGTCCAAACATAATCAGCTTAAGTCCCCACTGCTGGGACACAGGCATCTTCACGCTGAGAGGGAGTGGGTCGTAATCCACAACGCGGGCAGAGCTCGGGTTGGTAGATGTCACATGTTTCGAACTTTTGGTTCTAAGACGTACCGGTTTCCTCACGATGTTTTTAGAGCGGTGGTGATGAAATTAATTAAAAAACATGTCCAAATTTTTATAGTTTCAGAAGTTATAGAACCTATTAGCTAATTATACCAGACGCTAAAGGCAGTAATTACATTATGCCTCCTTTCTGTTTTCTCGATAATGTTGTTTCACTTTTCTTAAACGATGACAAGGGTCTGACGCTTGTTTCGTTAACGCGAGGTTAAAATGTTCAGAAAGTAATAATGTTATGTCATCGTCTAATTAGCTCTGCAAAACATAAGATGCGGAGCTGTGAGCTTTTGGTTGGCCTATTTATTATGAAACTAGGCTTTTTCTCGAACTTTGTTTACAGACTTTAGGTATCTAAAGGTAACACTTAGATATTTAGCACATACAAATTTTCAAAAGATACGACGATACGTTTCGTTTAAACTGGTGCTATGTCTGCTTGTGGACGCGGAGCTGTTTGGTAGCTTCATTCGCGTGGATTTTTATACTGAACGTGCAAAAATAATAGATTGGGTTCTGTCATGAATCGTATTTAAAGTGAAAACATGTAAATCGTATTGAAATCAAAATGACAGGAAAACGGAAAAATCACTTAGTTTTATTAAAGGGAAAGTAGAGAAATACTCCAATGAAAAATATTTCGTGCTCGTTATAAATATGTAAGACCATAGGTACACTTGCGTCTTTTTAGTCGACCGATAGTTTGGCCGATCGGACAATCAGCGTGAATCTTTCGTACACGAAATCTTTGAGGACGGTTATTAACTTTGCCGACACAAAATTAAAAATCCGTCGACTAAAGTTTCTAGCGTATGCTAGCCCCAAAGATTATTTTAGCGATTGCCCTCTGGTAGTAATTTCGATGCATTTAGCTCAGTTCATTGAAGAGGGCAAGAAATAGCTTTAAAAAATTGTTATGAACCTTTTAATTTCTTTCTGAGGATATTAAAACGTTGGCTTCAGTGAGATGCAGCTGTACGATTTGGTAATATTGAATGGAACTGAGAATTTGTCAGATTTTTACTTTGGAACGAACATATTAATATTATCTACTAGCAACCCGAGCCTGCTTAAAATTCGCACGGATTTCATGAATTGACAAAACATTGAGATTTCTTTATTGTTTGTAAGTTTATTATTCATGTTTTAGGTAAACACATTTCGAAATAAATTCTCAAAATGATGGTGTAAATCGCATTAAAATTCGTTGCGTAGTTTAGAAGAACAATGGGTCTCACAGGCAGACACGAAAAGCGATTTTAATTTAGAATATGTTTAGTTATAACATTATTGTTGTTAGGTCTGCAAGTTTACAGAGACAGAAATATGTTTACTTTAATTATGTTAAACCCTAATTTGTATGATGAGCAAACCTTAGTTTTATTGATCATTCAAATTAGGGTTTATGGTAATTAACATTACATTGTTGTAATTTATCAACAGCCAGCCAGCTATGATTACTGTACAAATTTACACAATGTATAATGCTTCATTCTACATTAATTACAGGAGAACAGGTAAATAGGCAACCGCTAGATATGTTTAATAACACCCGGTTTTTGATTTGAGAACTTGTAGTTGAGAACTTGTGAAACTCCTTACAGAAGAATTCAGCTGGGCTGGGCCGCGTTTATATATATTGTAGGTTTTCGCGTTGGTTTATCTCGGGCCCGGAGAAGTGAAGACAAAAGAACAGAAATCAAAGAGTTCTCGATTTGACACGATCTTTTTTGTGTTGTAACCGCATACGAGTTTCTATTGCACGTTCATTGACCTACAACATTGTTATTTTGGTCATGTATGTACCGTCAACCTCACATTCATTGCAACAGTTTGCATTTGACAGAGCCTTTATTTCTATAAGAGCGGTGGCCGCTATATGATGTCTGCCGTGACGGCTGTCAGGAAAATGATGGCAGCAGTTTGATTTCACAGTGTTGGAAAACGCTCCTTAGAAAAACACACCAACTCATTTTCATAAATAACGTTTCAGTGACGTCAATCGCCGTTATTTTTTTCCGCCCCACTCTTTTAGGAAACCGAGGTTTTCGTACTAAAAGTGTACAGGCGTGTTGTTAACTGTACAATCGGTCAGAAGTAAATGTTTGCATGTGTATTGAAGGTTCCAATCAGAGCCCCTTTGTGCAAGATGTAACACAGAGATATGCCAACAGTACTTGTGTGTTAAAGCTTGCTAAAGTGATTGGAGCTGAAAGGTAGCAGGGTATGTTGTTAGAGAAAGCTGCTGGTTGGGTAGACAAGAGGTTAGCAAAGATATAGCTATCTTAACGCTGTGTTGACTGTAAGCACTGAAATTGGTATTGATAAGCTTTGAGTCGAATGCATTTTTGGCAAACGACATACGACATACCATTAGGTACACAAATAAGAGTCGAAACAAATTATAGTTTCTTAATGTTTTGAGGACAACTCATATATATTTCAGCTTACGATGATTTCCTTCATCGTTTTGAGAGCAGTGCATGGTGATGAAATAATTCACACAAAGAAAGCGCCTGTCTAGGTTCGAACCTACGACCTACAAATCGTAAGTAAAGGCCGTTACCACTGGATCACCACAGCTCTTTACTAGGGAACCAATATTGTAAGTGTTTATTAGATATTTTCAATGAAGCAATAGCTAGTTACACCTGCTTTTATAATTTTAGAGAAGTATAAAATAAACTGTTGATTAAACGCAAACACGGTGCTATCATCAACCAATTATTAAAGCCAATGTTGGCCAATCAACAGACAAAATGATATTTGTTTGTTTTTAGATTGACCATTGAATATTTATTCAATGAATTGACTGAGCTTGTTTAAAAGGCCTTTAGTTTGTGGAATTGATTCATTATTACTCAGATTCGTTCAAAATTAACGTTTTCAGCTTAAAATGTTTTACAAAAACATTTCATTTGTATTTCTATTTATTTATTTCCAAGTTTATTTGAGTCCTTCGAGTCTAAGGCTGAGATCTATAAAAGTTATTAAGCACGTATAATCATTCGCTAAGAGATATTCCTGTCACTGTCACACAATTGTTAAACTACATATAGTTACTACTACAATAAGTTAGTGCAAGATAGAGACAGTTTATAGATGTCGAAATAAGCTTAAGTTCTAATCAGTACCTAATAAATATCTACCCAACATTTTAGATGCAATATTCTACGTTACTGTTTGCCATAGGATTCAGGAAGGTAAGTACAAGTATACAATGTCACAATTTTTTTTTTCAGGTTTATTTGTTAACTACCTACCTGAAGCAATTATTAAGTATTATAAGCTTGGCCGTTAAGCATAAGTCTCCACATAATGGGTGCCTGAAGATGGATGGCCCCGCCTGGGTCAGCTCAGGAAGCGGTGGTAGACTTGGACGCGTACCGCGAGAGCTCCTGGAAGAGTTCCTGGAAGAAGTTGGGGGAGGCTTTTGCCCAGCTTCGGGACAGTATAGACTTAAAATAATAAGCTTGTGGAACATCGCATTCATTGAGAGCATATCCGACCTGCGCAACAGCCGGCCCAGCACTGGCTGGTGTGAGTCTCTATGACGACAACCTCGATGCCACAAAAAACGTTAAACGGATAAACATCAATACAGGATTGTTTTAATAATGGGAATTTAGTGTACAAAATATAGTGATTCACAATAACAAATTTTTTTCTTCATAAGCAAATCGTTATTTTACTGAATAGGTACATACAAGAAGTACCCATAATCTTGTGCTGTCCCACTGCAGGACCAAGTCTGCGATTGAGGGTCAGTCCTTTAAGGAGTCCAGCACATCCCGCACCATATATCGCACCGATATCTGGGCATATCAAGTAGCTCCTACATGCTATTTAAGATATACGGTTTTGTCCAATGTTCCTCCGATAAGCGACAGTTGTGGCCGGCCCAGTTCCACTTTAGTCCTAGCAACAGTAACGAACTAACCTGTAGCAATAAATAATATTCTATTCTATTTTTAAAGTAGGTATTTATTTCAGTCCACCATTACGATCTTTATAATCCATTCTAAATTCAATTCCAAGTTGTCCGTATTCAGACGTTTGAAACACCACATCGCTCGAAGTTTTATCGAGAACTTTTACTCGCAGAAGCTCGGCAAGTGACAAGTTCTTCTGTAAAACTAACATCACACAGTTTTCATGTCAACTTTGTTTTAAATACTATAAACAGTTTTATAAACATAATCTCTTCGGACTGAATAAGAACTTTCGCGTTTGCAGTCTTTCCTCGCGGGAATTGGTTTTACTTCAGCCGATTTAAATAAAGTCAACAAAAGAGATACGTTATAGGTAAACAATCAAGAAATTAACATCGGACTATGTATGTGAAAAAAATCAGAAAGGAAACCTCTAATCCGTCTGTCAGAGAACACTTCCGTAGGCAATTTTCCATAGATCCGCATTTGTACTGCTCAATTAAAAAAATGTTCCACACCGCCTGAGTTTAAACAATCTGTATTTATGACCAGGAAAGGATGGAACGATAGGGGGAGACCCTATAACACATTAGCAGCCTTGTTCTATCCAGTGTCATCAGTATTAATGATGAAGAAACCTTGAATAAAAGATCAAAGCCTCAAGAAGTCTTTATTATTTTTTTTTGCCTTTTGTTTTGGTTTTGCCAAGGGTGCATCCTTGGCCATTATATTGTATACTACTAGTGATATTGGGTTTTTTCATCTGGAAATTCTACAATTACTTAGTAACAGCCCGGAGTTCGTTTTGTACCCGGTTAATGGCAATAATCTCGTCCCATATCACATGGGACTTAAATATAACTGGCAAAATGTGAGTATACTATAGGTACACCTCTGCCTAACCCTTCGTAGAATACAGGCGTGATGATGTTATGTTGTGTTCCTCAAATGGAAGAGCCTTAACTTCCATAGTACAGACGCCAGCACATCAAGCTACCCGAAACTGTCAAATTTTCCCAATCAACGTTGAACCGTATGCTTTAGCGATGAAGTTAAAAATATATTTTTGACAGATTGTAGTAGCTTGATGTGCTGGCGTCTGTACATTGAATGTGCAATAAACAATTTTAATTTATTTTTAAATATAAATCAAGAGAAGTAAATAAATTGTAACATCTTCAAGGAGCCAGGCGAATTAATAAAACTGACAGGAAGATGTCCAATAACAGAAAGTTTCCATTTGCAATGAAACTGTTACGACTTAATGTTTCACGGTGAGTTTATTGTGTTTTATAACGGAATTCGCAGCAGTTTGGCTTGTTTTTGTTAGTATATTTTACTTCCGATAATTTTGTTTTTATTGTTGTCGTGTTGATGGCACGAAAGTGCATTAAATTACCCAATTCAGCCGAAAACTTCGCTACTTCGGCATCGTCGGCTTCAGCAAAGAGGTTGCTATGGCTGCATTTTTTGGGGCACAGAGAGCAGAATAGGTGGTGGGGCATAGTTTGTGCTACAGATCCACATCCACACTGCTGCCGTACCGTCAATGTAGCCCCACATTGCGAGGTTGCAGTTGCATCTTTCCGGTTGGCGGTTTTAAAAATCTTTGGCCCAAAATTCTGTTGCGCGAACTCCGCTCACTGACACAGTCATAAGATCATCAAGTACACAGGTGACTGGACATGCGGCACAGGATGGAAGGTGGGCCATACGCACCCTGAATAACTTTTTAATAAGTAGGTTCTTCCCGCAAGATCCAACCTTCCTTGGCCCAAATAGAAGGCTTTAAACTTCCAGCGGGAATCTTCTTTCAATAATTTCAGAATTTGTGATGATGGGTTGTTATATTAATCATTACTTACATATTTGTAATTAAATTCTCATTCCTCATTCCATTAAATATTAGTAATTTTCTCCAAACTGTTTCCTGTCAAATTAAAAATCTACAGAGTAACAGATTAATCTTTAGATGCTACAAATAAGTGCGTCCCAATTCCGGCAACCGTTCGGACGTGTCGGCCGACCGGAATAAAGCACTCGGAATTTCGTAGTGAAGATGTTTAATTTGACAGGTACAAGTTCTAAGAAAGAATCAATACTATTCAAAATTGTAATTTATCGTTAAGGTATTTATCGTACTTCTATTTATGTTTGAATATAGGTACCTTCCTACTATTTTTATTTATTAGAATGTTCGCGCAAAGAGACAGAAAATCAACCGCAACACCAACTTTCGACGTAAAACCGTATAAAACTGACAACATACAGCAACATCCGACAACTTACCAGCATTTCCATTCGGTATGAAAGTTACTTCAGTTTAACTGAGCGTGAGTTAACCGCAAGTTACTCCGGGGTCACAGAGTTGATGCAGTTTGACAGATTAGAAGTGGGACTTAAATTATTGTAACTGTGCTGAATTTACTCGATATTTTAGGTACTGTCACTGTTAGCCTGCAACATCCCACCTCTGGGCAAAAGCCTTTCCCCATAACTTCCAATTCTTTCGATCTAGGGCTAACGTGGACTACTGGTTATTTGTTTTGTCCAGCTCGTCGAGCCATCCTCTACGGGGTTTGCTGCGACGCCTTCTGGCTGTGTCAGGGACGTGGTGGTTATTTTGGTTCACAGCTCATTTGGTCGTACAGCAGACGGCTTTTTGAGCAATGTCCATGTTTTATTAGAAGATAATAGTTTATTTCTGGAGGTTCTGTAGTGGTGACCATACTGGAAGGCGCAGCGTAGGTAGGCTCCCCCCACAAGCTAGACCGATAATTTGGTGAAGGTCGCGGGAATCCGCTGGAAGCGAGAAGCAAAGGATCGGTTGATGTGACGACGCTTGTTAGGTTTACGAGTATGTCCAGCAATGGACACATTTCGGCTGAGATAGGTACTTAATGATATTAATGAAACTTGTTTCTTCTCTCTGACTGTCTATATCTAGTGGTTGATAACGCTATTGTTAAGCATAAGGTTCTGGGTTCGTTACACAGATCGGTCGAAGTGACAGAACATCACGCCTATATTCCCCTAAGGGTTGGATTGTACACACATTTCTACAGTTATGTTTAAATCCAATGTAATTTGGGCGAAACTTCATTGAGGATTTTTTTCGTGACAGTCTGCATTTGTAGTTGGTAGCAATAGGCTCACCCCCTTTTGCATTGAACTTAAACGTAACTGGTGAAATGTGGTTTTACTAGCCCTTTGAGAATACAAGTCTAATGTTATTTGATTTTCTTCTTGTGTGACGTCATGGGTTTTACAAGAAAAGCATTACATTGTAGTGAAAGAAAATAGCGAGTCAGCAAGGTTGTTAGCGGGTTGAGTTCCCTTCGCAGCGGAAGTAATTATGACAGAGTCTCGTGGGAGCATGTAAAGTCTTAGAAATAAAAATGCTTATCATTGAGTATATTACTATTATTATTTTCCGGAGTGTTCTTTTTCTCAGCTCTTAGGCTACGGGCCAAAGCCAAGTAAATGCAGCGTGTGGTGTGTATTTAAGATCAGGGTGTATTATTATAATTTTTTTTACGTCTTATTATATTCCGTCTTAAGATTCTGAGAAATATCCCGAACCTTTGGAAGGCGTATGAGTGGCCGAAGCCACCTCGCAGAGGCCCGTTAGACGGTTTTTAATGAAGTGAGGCACCAACCGACGATTATCCCTGTATGTATTATGCAAGTACATCCAAGGACAACCCCTGGTTGGTGTAGGACTATTGCAGAATATGGAAACAAAGATATTGGATTATGGGTTTGTGTGGCAAAAGTGAACTGGTTATTTAGAACGATGGAAAGCCCTGCCTGACCAGTGTTTTTAAATATAAATTACACAGATAAAATGGCAGGGGGTGACTTGAACATTCAATAATGGGCCCCAAAAACGGTCACTAACACAAGGGGGCAACATGTTCTGAGGTGCTTATGAGGAGTGGAGAGGTATTCCACGGCTATCAGGACAATCCCGGAAGTACGGTCAAGATCCCTACCAGCATCTTACTGGAATACTTCCTTCCTCCGAGCAAGTTTGCTCTTGCGAATCTCCACAGGTGAGGAAAAAAACGTCTCCCGGGAGATAGGGTTCGCGGGGGTTCGTTACTGCCCAACAGCTCACCACATGCTGCCCTGTGGGTTTCTGTATCTATCTTGGTCTGGTTCCTCACCATAGACCTGTTCCGACAAAGTACACCCTTCCGGCACAGGCCTAGAGTTTGGAGCGCGCATGCCCCACCACGACGTCAACGTAGAGATATGGCGATGGGGTTATTATTATTGAGTGACTGGTTTAAAATTGTGTTAAAACATTTTCAATATTTATTGCTAGGTGTTGCATGACTTCGAATAGCTAAGTGTAATTTGTATTATACAGCGTGTCTTAGAAAGGTTTGGTCAAATTGAGATGAGATGAGATTTGCAGCCTGTTGGGCAAGTTTCCCATGGACAGCGATGCAGACGAATTTTTTGACGCCCAATGACCTCTTCTCTTTTTTTATTTTCTTTTATTATACGTACATAATATATATATTTCAATATTAGCTTGCATAGTTATTCTAATTAAGGTTTGTCAAAACGTATAATATAAGAATCAGAATTAGATAATTATCAAAGACCTACGTTCAAAACATTCTAATTCGTTATTTGCCTAACAATAAGTATAACTAACTATAAAACTCCACAAACTAACAAAAACAAGTTAATCAACAAACTTTAAATCAAAACTACGCAGAAACTGTATATAAATGAAAACCTCTCAAACGTCTTCCATCTGTCTGTCCAAAACTCATTATTAGGGTTCCGTAGCGTTTTGGGAGCCATTCCAATAAAGCCGAGCTTTTTGTGGCAATAAATTATTTGCAGTCGCCAAGACTTGAATATTCACTAAGATAGACTTGGAACAAACATTTTATATTAGATTCGTGTTGCAAGGCTGGAGATGTTTCGAAGATAAGTTTTCATTGGCACAGGTAAGTGCACGGATAAGTACCACCAGATGGAATGTAAACACACACAGTTCTGTGAACAATAACGCGGTATGAAATATCAAATTACAGGGACAGATTCAAGAAAGTTTTTTTTTTAAGTATTTGTTATCAAAATGTTTATTATCAGATGAAAAACTATCCTAAATCTGTCGAGAAGGCCCTCCTACACAAATTGATACTCGACAACAATGATGGAAAAGTCGAAATTGACATATATTACCGAAAAGCTTATGTCAATCCCGTTGTGTCGAAATTTGGAAGAAATACGAAACGTTTTCAAAATGCACTTGTTAACAGTTTTATTATGTACCTAACCAATACTTTCAACGAACACCATAATATTACCATAGAATCAACAAACTAGATGAAGCTTAATACCAGTATTTCAAAATTAGCGACTGCCTATCTGACCAACACATGCGAGCAATCGTGTCCCGCATCCCGCGCGGGATTCACCTCAATGTGAATAGACCTTAAAATATGTAGTGTTCAGACAAAATATGAGCAATCGACACAAGACGAACCAAAAAAACAGCACGGGAGGCAGCACCGACCTGCGTACCAATACCTACCAATTTGCAACGTTCCTATTAACACCAAGAACTCGCTTTATTCTGAAATGAAATTCATTTAACAATTAAAATTTTTCAGAGTACATTTTGTAACAATCCTTTTATGCAGAACCTGTCATATCCAGTGTTAAAATTTGTGAGCTTTTCCGTAATCCCTCCCGCTGTGTGCATGGATTTCGGCTAAAAGACCCGGAATTGCTCTCAAAATACTTTAAAAAATATCGGCTTCAGCCGTTTGTTTCAGGAAATGTATTTTCCGTCGCTCTTGTGTATAAACTCGTACGTTGTTAGCGTTAAAATATTAATCTGGAAATCCGCAATTATCATGTAAAAACCATTACCTATTACTTATTTAAAAATGCTTGTATTTTTTTAAAGGTTGGTTTAAAGATGCTTTATTAATTAAGAACCTCAGATTTGATTAATAAAATAATAGGCACATAAATAACAAATAGTACTATTCACAAACTAAACTATAGCGTCGAAAAATTCAGCCTGGTAATGTACCCAAGAGACTGGCGGTATTACCAGCTGTATGGCAATGCTTAGCCACGGGAAGGTCACGGGGAGTGTCAACCAGCCGTTTCGAGATTTCCTTAAAGAGACAATAAGCACTCGGACTCGAGGCTTCAACCCAAAACACCTTAAGAGAAGTGGAAATAAAACGCATCTCAAATGATACTAAATTGCCTTAAAAGTTCTTAATTCTAGAACGATGCTATTTGAATAGGTACACCCCAGAAATTGAAAGCGTTAAATTTCAAGTCCAATGTACGAGAACATTGGGCTCTCATTTAAAAACTTCTCATATTCATACACAGCGCAATATATTCTACTAAAATCTTGTTTTTATTTTAATACTAGTTATGCCCGCGACTTCGTTCGCGTGCATGTCGAAAAACAAATTGGTTTTCATGGGCTTTGTTTTTTGCGCGGAACTCTATATAACATCAGCCAGTGAAAGTCCATCAAAATAGGATTTTTTTTTTAAATTAAATACCGTACTTATATACTTTCTTATGCATTTAGTAAAAAGCTGTTATTTTGATATTACAAACAGACAAATAGAGATAGATCTATGTAACAAAAATGCAATCTTTTTATTGCAACCTTCTTTTAAGAACAAGTTACTTACACCCAATTAAAATGCTCTGCAGCAAGCCTACAACCATAGATCGGATATAGCATTCAAAAGCAAGATTTCCACTAGGAGAGGCACACAATCGTATCCATTGTCATTCAGCATCCATTGATAATAGCCAGCCATTGTTTCAACACAGATGAACGAGTTTCAAATGCATTGCAGTGAGATGAAATGCAAAATATTCTATTTGCTTTTATCATTTATGATGCTTTTAAAGCGATTTATATGGGCTTGTATGAAGAGCTTATTATGCTCATCTATCTATACTTTACTAATAAATAGTAAAGTTGTAGAGATTTTTTGAACGCGTTTCTTTGTATGATTTACTTTGAGAAGATTTGATAAGTTGGCGTTATTTAAGGGGGTTATTTTATACTCGTAATTTGGCGTCCGAAAAGCACTGTTTCTCTCTCTGGGTCTAACTTGTATTAGTTTTGTTTGATTGATTGAAGGCTCAGAAAAAAATTAATAAAAAATATTAAGCACCTTTTACTCTCCATTAAAAGCGTTTACGACATAGGTACAACATTTCATAAAAAATTTCAAGCCCTTGTTTTTCGAAATGAATGAACCGATTTTAATGAAACTTCGTACGCATAGGCAGGATACAAAGGTCTAAAAAGTTAGTAAAGGCATGTCCTAGAACCAAAAATTCGAAGACAAGTGACATGTACCAACCCGCTCTGGGTCCGCGTGATGAATTACAGCCAAGTCCCTCTCAAAGAGATGAGACCTGTTTACCTGCAGTGGGAACATTATAGGCTGATTATGCTATAAATTAACATTATTTTAAGTAATGTTCAATGCTGATTTAGGAAAGTAATTTGAAAGAGGTAGATGCTTTGTGAAAGAAGTCGGCTCAGAAAGAGGTGGTAAAATAATCTGAACCTTGAGGGCTGGTTCAAGGTCTTACGGGAAATGAGTTCTTGGAAAGAATTTGGAGGACGTGCTTGCCCAGTAGTGGGACAGCATAGACTAAACAAAAAAAATGCTTTATGTTTCAGTTCAGTTGAAAATTGCTACGCAAATGCTGCTGCCGCTACTGCTAATGCTGCTCCTGCTAGCTGATGCTTACTGCTTACTATTGCAATCTATTAGTAGGGAACTTAGTAGGTTAAAAGGTTAAATTAGTAGGTATTGGGTATGTTTTATTTTCAAACACATAGTTATCCTTTTGTTCCATTTCCATTTCACCACGAGTATTATTTACTCTCTTTATTATTTATTTAATCTCCTTGCGTCACCAAGTAATTCGGAATCCTGAATCCATGTTGCTGTTTAATGAAAATGTACGCCACTTCGCTACAATTGAAATCAAAATGTTGTTGGGAACATACTTGGTATGTTTACGATCGTTTGTTGTTTCATAAAAAAAAAAACATAGTTTTTTCATTTATTTATTTATTCAGTAGTACACATACCTAAATTTTATACATTTAAGTTTATGCCAACGTAAT
The DNA here is from genome assembly GCA_963669345.1 of Gortyna flavago. Taxonomy (NCBI): domain Eukaryota; kingdom Metazoa; phylum Arthropoda; class Insecta; order Lepidoptera; family Noctuidae; genus Gortyna; species Gortyna flavago. The sequence goes on from OY770148.1 coordinate 6,960,814, forward strand.
AATAATACAACTGGCAAATGGCAAACAGGCTTTGTACAAGCTTCAAGTTGATGAGTCAGCGTGTTCTATGCAAATTTTGCCAAACGTGACTCACTGAAGTTTCTTAAGCACCACAATATGGCGAAATGTTCGATACCTACTATGATTTGACGCTTATTTTAATCCTACCAATATTATAATTGCGAAAGTTTGTGAGGATGGATGGATGTTTGTTACTCTTTCACGCAAAAACTACTGAACGGATTTGGATGAAATTTGGCACACAGCAACTACTTTTTTCCGATATTCCCACGGGATCAAAACTTATGCGGGTGAAACCGCGGGGCGCTGCTAGTAGTAAATAAATATATAATTTATCATTACAGGAGCCTGAAATGATTTTCTGGGTATAGGCCTCCCCTTTCTTCTGCCATACTTCCCTGTTCTGTGCGTCTCTCATCCAGGTGTTTCCCGCGACTTTAAAAGTCAAAGTCAAAGTCAAAGTCAAAGCATTTATTTCAAATAGGCACAGAAAAGGCACTTTTGAACGTCAAAAATTGTTATGAAATAGATTTGATTCTAGTCGCCCATTCCAAAAGGTAGTTTTCGTATGGAGAAGAATGGGCAAGAAACTCCACCGTTACTCTTTTAAAATGTTTTACAATATTTTGCATAAGTACATCAATTATATAACAAATAATATGTGAAGACGATGCACCTAAAATAAAATTACTATACCACGATAGGTAAAAGAATTAAAAATGAAACCATGACATATAAATTAATTATCTGATAGATACATGGTGCTCACATATTTACAAATATGGTAAAATTAAACGATTTTCATGCAAAAAATAAAAATACAAGTCAGGGTGTGAGTCAGAGCAACTACAGAATGTAAAACAATATCCAAACGTTCACGATATCGTCAACCCAGGTGGCTTTTGGACGGCTCTGGTTTCGTTGGCCGAACCTTATTAATTAGCATTTTATAAAGGCACTCCTATTTCGCATCCTAGATATTCCTTCCAATAAAAATTTTTTTTCAACATCATATTTGTACATTACCAGTCGACAGCGATGCGGAAGAATAATGCGAGGGCATACTTTAGTTTGTTAATAGTTTTAGAATATTACATTTTATTTTAATAGTTTGTTTTTTATAAACCACATTAGTTTGTATCTTTGTAGGTACAGAGGCCAGCACATCAAGCTACCCCAATCTGTCAAATTTCTTTGATAGATTTTGAACTTTACCACAAAGGTATAAGGTTCATATTTAATTGGGAAAATTTGACAGATTGGGGTAGGTTAATGTGCTGGCCTCTGTACAATGATCGTATCGTATTTTTAATGCTTACTGTAAAACTAACCTCCTCCTTTGTAAGTCGGTTAGAAATAGCTACGTTCAGTATGCCACGTAGACGGAATTCTTGGAATACCGTCGAGGTTTATTCGTTTCGGATAGAAAACGTATGTAAATTCCTGTGTTCTCGTGTTACAGTGGGGCAGCTAGTGTTCGGGACTGGATATTTGCATATTTTCGGTTCACAATGTGTAGGGACTGACACTGTGTAGTAGTTTTGTTGAGGTTAGAAAGTTGGCTTTTCGTAGATGTAGATATCTTTCATGGCCCCTTTAAGTTAGGCATTTAAGGTACGAAGCTTTTCATTGAAACTTCAATGCTTAATACCATTAAGATAAGAAACTAATCTTCTTGACCTTGCATTTTTTATCTATTAAGCAAAACACTACAGCTACACGTACACACGTACACCTCTGCCTAACCTCTGCCTGTGATGTTATTTATATTTTATGTTAAACAAAACTGTTCGTTGCTTTTAGTTTCACTCGCATCCTAGGGAAACTGGTACTTACCTACCTTCCAATTAATGAAAATGTATCTTCACGGCTTCCCCAAATTTCGATAAAACTACCCTTCTTGCGCTACCCCTATTAAATGTGAAATTTACTTATGTGTTCACTAAGGACAGGGTCTATATCTGTTACAAATATCCAAATACAATCTGCCGATCGATTCTGTTAGAATCTCACCGTGAGAATTTAGGTGAAGTGAGCTGTCATTCCATCTGATGCTATAGGGATTAATACTAATGACAGCTCACTTTATGTGAGATGTTTACAGCCGTAAATGCGTAGGTAATTGAGCAACAAACACGTTTACAAACTTTCATATTTCAAAAAAATCAAGTCAAAGCATTTATTTCAAATAAATCAATTACGGCACCGAATTGTCAAGGGGTCGGTCAGTGAGAAAGATGAATCTAATTGCCCATTTCAAAGCGCAGTAGGTGCCTATGGAGAAGAACGGACAAGAAACTCCACGGACACTCTTTTAAATCATAAAATTGTTACAAATATGAGATGTAACCAACATCATTTATGCAGTTGAAATTATACATGTAAGCGATGTAGAAAGACGTACACGTTATATTAACCAGATCTTGTGATATCACGTAAAGCATTAGTTTCGTAAGAAAGCGGTGAACGGTCACAAAATAACGGCTGTCCAAATACAGAGCAGTTTTTTGACATCTAAATGGTAAATACTGGTGAAAATTATAGATTTTCATGACGTCCTTTATAGACAGAACCGTTTTTTTAAGGAAAGCAAAGCTTAAGCTCAACTTAGCAAACGTGCCACTTCACCCTCACTTTAGCAATAGCTTAGTTTTCGATTCCACATACAAGTTTCAGGAACTTTTAGTTCTTGTTCAAGCCACGTATCTACCTACTTGTCTTAAAACTGCGAAGGAGACTTGCTCACAGATTTCCTTTAACATTTTTCCTTATACAATTACTAGCAGCACCCCGCGGGTTCACCCGCATAAGTTTCGATCCTGTGCGAATATCGGGATAAAAAGTATCCTATGTGTTAATTCCATTTTTAAACTATATGTGTACCAAATTTCATCCAAATTAGTTTGTGCGTGAAACAGTAACAAACATATAAACACACACACTCACAAACTTTCGCCTTTATAATATTACTAGTGTGTTTACTTTGTTTTTGCTTGATTTTGAAGGCCCTTTATTCAACTTTGCCCACAGCTGGACATAATAGACCTCTCTAATCTAACCTTGTGACGCAGCACCCAAATGAATGATTGCATGTATTGAGTAATAAATTTTAAGGTAAAAAAATAAAGAAGTATTTCAAAGACAGTGCTTTAATAGCATATAAAAAGTTAATTTCGCTGAAATAAACTTTTAAAGAGCTGAGGAAGAGCTTCAGCTCTTTAAATAAACATTCGAGATCGTAAACTGAATGTTTTACAATGTGCGGATGTTAAGTAGGTATTAAGTCACTGAAATAAAGCAGTTTGAAGGTTTTTCTAACACCACATTCAGGGGTAGGCAGAGAGATGTAAGTAACTGCCTATCTATGAAAATGAAAATTAAATGCGGTTCCTTGGTAAGCGCATCACTTGAAACGGCTGTACCGAATTGGCTAATTTGTTTTGTTTTAAAAAGTTTGTAATAATCCGAATCAGGTTTATTGGGAAAGAAAAAAAATTAAAATTGTGCGTCAAATTTTAAATATTTTAGAAAATATTAAATGCTTTTTCTTTGGGATTTTTAAAAGCTGTACCAAATAATCTTTTGTATATCAACTAAATAGTGCTAATCTTCACCGATTAATTTTTAGCCAATATCACGACCGTTTCTTTCAAGCTTTTATTTTTTTAATATTGGTATTACACCATTTCCTGTTATTTCGTAGGTTCTTCGCTTTCTCTTTTCAAAGAAATAATTTTATAACTTTTAATTGTACGAGTATTATTTCAGTTCATTTGAGAGTCAAGACATGGATGAAATTTATCCTGAAAACTTAACTAAGGTAGTATTGTCTAACTTTTTGAAATGCAATTACCTACAAATACAAAATAAAACATAAAACCAGATGTACAATTGAATTTTTCTAACACAAATCATCCTGAAACCTTATAAAATCATTTACATATTGATTTCACTACAAATAATAAGATTATGATCATCTTTTATTTCACGAAATTTTTCTAAAAATTGCACCCGTTGTGATCGCGGTTAGAGTCGTAAAAGTATTTCACATTTTAAAATATTTAACCTCACAATAATATCATAAGCCTTGAGCTGCAATCACTAACAAACATGCATATAACACTGTACCTGCTCAAAGGGAAATTTTAAAAGTCGCCCCGATCGCCGAAACGACGCAAATTACATTTGTGCTCGCCCGCTCCGCTTGCTCCGTCCGCTCACTCTGCTCCAGCCGCCGGGAATCACATTCGGTTTCCACCTAGCCGATAGATTCAATTTGACAACGCTTTTATATTTACACAACTTTGCCGCATTTTCGGCAAATCGGTTGAGATTGCGGTCTCTCAAATCTAGCGATTATTGGGTTAATCTGTTGTAGATTTTCATGTAAATATTACTAATCTTTTAAGTAAGCTTAAATATTTATTCATTAGCCGGGATAAAGAGATTAATCTTTATTTTTTTTCATTAATTAACTTTTTAATTATATTAACCTTGATTCATTCACATTCATCCTCGCGGCTTGATTCGTGATTTTTAAATATCTTTTTGTAGTTAATTTTACCTTATAACAGTGACTTATAAATCTATACACATATATACACTAAGTAGATTCTATTTTGTGTAGGTATTTACTGTGACAGTGAATAAATTTCCATGGTGATTTATTATATCACGGCGATTATTATTCATCCGTTGATCCAATGAATTAAAAGATGACGTAAATTAAACGAACGTGAAGGCGTATAATCCCTCAATGTGAAAATTCACCCATCTACCTGTACCCACGCTATAAATATTCATCAGATTAATAATATCTGAGCCGCATCTATGCTAATTGTCTGGCGACGGATTAAGTGAGCGTTTCCCCTTTAAAATAATACAGAGAATTTATTTAATTAATTGGAGTCGTTTTTTTAATGATTTATGTGGGTGTGGGGGTCTGGCATTCCAAGTATTCCTGTAAGCTGAATGTTCAGCTTAGTTGATGAAAACTGAGTTTATCATAATCACGTTAGGAATTTGTTAATAGTACCTAGTGCAACGGTAACAAAATGCAGATAAAGCCTGAAATTACTGCAGTAGGCCTATAGGCCTACTCCAGTAATTACCTATAGGTATTAAGTGCATCGGAAGGGAATCGTACTTAAATGCTCAGGAGCACCAGCCGCGTCTATTTTACCCGTCCTCCGCATCGTAGCAAAACAAAAGAAAATGAGTTCAAAAGTCTATTTTGTGTTAATGATAGCAAGAACATAAGTTTACTGTGATTTTTCCATAGCCTTAATAAGTATAATGATTGAAAACTCATTGCTGTTTTATATTTTGAGGAACCTCAGTGCAGCATTTAGGATTATGACTATGAGATTTAACGGTTTGAGTCATGTCATTTTGAGATTTTCCCTCAACTCAATCTGGACTCAAAACAAAGCTCCTAATCATGATCAACACAACGAGATCGCAAATACTCAAAATAAACACACTAAAGAGTGAGAAGTTCTGCATATCTCATACTTGTGCTATAATTGCATTCCAGAAAATATTATTCAGCGCAGCAAGTGGCGCCGTCTAGTTTTGTTATGAGAATACTGAAATCACCGAAAAGGTCGGATGAGAGTGACACCGGCTGGTGACAGTAACTCTAGTGGAGCGTCGTACCGATGGTTGCGTGGCGGCTGTCTTCTGGTGACATGATGTTGGGAGCCGCTGTCACACCACGTCCACGATGAACTGCTATATCCGGCACAATCCTGCTGATATTGAAGCTGCTGAGCCACTAATACGATTAACACTTCTGGTAAAGTCTATGCCGCGCCGTTATACTTAATATTACTGCTATTCATAGAACACCCTCCGGGTGGCATGTCAACAACTCTAAAATAAAACCCCTAAAAGTAAAAGGGTCACCAGTAGGTCAACTAAAAATAAGAAAGAAAAATGTACGTGAAAATAAAACGCGAGGGAAATACTAAACCTTGCTTAAAGGAAATAAAAAGAATTTTAGTCATGATATCTTTTTTCAGAAAGATATCAAATGATAAAAGTAATATCCGTTGAGTCTAATTAATGGATTAAGATTAGATCTAACATAATCTTTTACTGGAATAAGAAGCCAGACTTCTAAAATATAAAAATATCCCTCGTTTTTTAATTTAATTCCCTCGATGTTATACGGGATGTATTAAAATGCGTAGAAAGGCTATTTAGGTTGTTGCTATCAAGTAACAATTTTTAATGGTCGGAAAAGCGGTGCAAAATGTAAATACCATTTTCATTACGGATGTCGGAAACAGGTTACAGTACACTTTTTTTAATTGAATCCGAATTTTATAATTATTTATTTTTTCGGATATGTTTCAGCTGGGATAAACACTTAATAAGTACACAAGATGTTTTTTTGGGTTTTCAGGGTGAAAACTGCAACTCCGATAAAATGAGTTAGTCTCTTAGTGCAATAAAATAGTGTTTTTTTTTTGCAAAATTGAAATTCCTGGCTAAAGTGGGACCTGGGATATTTTTCCAAAAACTATAAATTCCGTTTTAGTTTTAAAAGTCGTAAAGGTGTATTAAGGTCGCGACTAAGTCCTGCTCGGGTACAATTCAATAATATTACGGACTCAACACCATTCTCCAAACAATACTTTATATAAATGCTTAATCTACTGAACCTTTTTACCATTTCCTGAATTCGTGTGACGGCGATTCATCACTCGTTTGTCAAACAAATGACGATCCGTCACGTCGCTTTGAGTAATGTAGAAGTTCCTATTGTAAATTATTGTATAATTTATGTGCTCGACTATGGCTCGTTTTGTTGATCATTTGTAGCATCGCTGTCGTACCGAAAAAAATAGGAAACAGGCTTAGGCGTGTTGGTCTTCTATAACTCGTCATCAATTCAGACTTAGAGCAATGGAGGACCAGCTGTAAGTTACGGGCCTGACTTTACGAGTTGTAGGTCGTGTGTGTAGGTCGGAAATATTGTGAAAAATTACCTAGAACCAAAACTTTGAGGGTTGTCTGTTCAACTGGGTGACCATGGTCCACCAGTCAAGTCAAGATCATCGTTCCTTCTTTGGGTAGACATGGCAATCCTACTGTTACTGCAGTTCTCGGCAAGTTATGAATGTAAATACGCAGTTCTTTATCAGATAATTTCATTCGAAATACCACGGGTAAAAAATTTGCACCACAAGGTGCACGTGACATTTGAGCCTTTTCAATACCTACAGCCCACCTTACAGTACCTACGCTGATGATACATTTGCTGCAATTGGCAAACACAAACCAATTTACTATCAATAATAATTTATGATGCGTTCTACAATCGCGCTAATTCAACCAATCACGCTAATGCCCTTGTGCTGATGCGGTTAACCGATGTGGTTTACTCTATTAATGTATATGCACTTGATTTGTAATCGGTAAACTATGCTTTGACGTTGGTGCACACCGTGGCTTCACATTGTAATGCGTGATGTATAGGCACCTAGTTTATTAGTAGTTATTGCTACCGTTTATGCCAAGATCTTGGTATTGTACGGGTTTCTGATTAACATTTCGTGTGTTGTTAAAACTCAGTTATATTTAATCAGTGCGAGAAAAATGTTAACTTTTTTTTCAAACCCAAACAGTCGCTCATCATCATCTGCCTAGCCTTTTCCCAACCATGTTGGGGTCGGCCTCCAGTCCAACCGGATGCAGCCGAATACCAGTATTTTACATGGAGCGACTGCCCACCTGACCTCCACAAGCCAGTTACTGGGTAACCCAACAGACCAACCAAACCCAAACAGTCGCTAGAAGACTAAAAAGAAAGATTCAACAAAAATAAACGGAGCAGTCACTGGACGGCTTCCGTACAAACCCGTTAATAATACCAAACATATTGCTGAATTTCTGCAAGAATGATTATGAATAGATTGCAATAAAAATCATTTAAAAAAATCATAAGGTGATCTATGCGTACAAAATACAGAAACAGTCTTAGGATCAGTAAAATTATCCACTAGATAATTCTGAGTAATCTTAAGGCTGTTTCTGTATTTTGTATGTCTGAACTTTTAGTAAATTGAAGGACACGCCTAAAACATGAATTCGGTTATTATTTCAATAGTTCAAACTTAAATTAGAGAATAACATGAACTAATTTATTGGTAGGGGTTTTTCGACTGCGCTCCGAAACCCATTGTTCTCCTAATTTTAAGAATTAAGTGTTGAGTGAGTTGTTGAGTACAGCTAACATGAAACATTGTATTAAATATCATAATAACAGAAAAAAATGCATATCATGTCACTTGATCTAACAATATTTTTTTCTTAAATCAAAGTAAAAACAACGAAAAAAACATCACATTACAAGGCAAAACTGTATTAAGTTGTACATATTTTGTTAGCTTATTTTATTGCAAATCCATTTTTTTTTTAACAATGGCATCTCGCAGTTCATCCTTTAGGATGGCTACTGCTTAACCGGACTTTCCTGTGGATGCCTCGAATTAAGGCCTCCAGCCAGGGCATACAATAACTTAAAAACTAAGCGACAGCGCTAAGGGCAACCCCCTGCGGGGTTCGGACCTCGGCTCAGGGCGTCGCTGGAAGAGGACAGCAAGGGACAGGCTGGATCGGTATTATTATTAGTGTTTTGGGGCGAATTTAAAACTACAGGCTCAGCTGCGTGGGCTGGCTCGAGCAAGGGTCGGGGCGGGTTATTGCAAATCCAACGACATAAGTTTTATATATAGCTTTCATACAAAATTTTAGACATATTGTCATTTTAATGACCGCGGGTGGGGTGGCGCGAGCGATATCGCGCGTTAAGTATGTCATGCAACATCATGCGATACTTGGATCATAAAGTGCGAAATGGCCTTGAGTATTTTTGACACACGAGATGAATCCACGGTAAAAAAATACTACCGAAATCTATATTTGTGTATAACAAACAACTTGTGGTTTACCTTTTATGCTGACTCTGGAATGCATTCCTGGAGCTCAGTGGAACAACTCTTGGTAGTACTCAGTGGCACGACACAGACAAGAATAAAAAGTAAATAATTATTTTTGTCACGATCTCTCACGAAGCGATATCCCTCTACTTATAAATTCGTACGCTCACTCACGCACATAAAATCGTAAAACCAATATCAAAACTAACAAATTTTCGCAGAATTTGAAAACCCTTTACTTCAAACAGATACCAATAACATACAATATTCCCAGGTAACAGGAAAGTGACTTATTTCATATTAAACGGCTTTCAAATCCCAATAATTTCGACAACAAAATAAACTTTTATCTCTACTCGATCGCGATTCGTGCGTAAACACTTTTTATTTGAAAATTACGCGTATCAGAATAAGTAGCTGAAGTTCGCGTAAGCATTTTTTACGTGAATATCTCTTGTACTAAAAATAGGGTAAGGGCGACTATTGTCGTCCGTGTTTATTGTTCTTACGACGAGATTTTCATTAGGGATAAGACAAAATGGGTGACGTATTTAGGGAAAATGACGTATTTAGAAAATTAACCTAATTATTTTGTGAATACCGTACTTTTGTATTGGAACAATAAAGTGGCAGTATAAAGGAAAATGTTTACTTTGTCGCTAGCATGTACTTAATAAATACATGACGTGTTCCTAAATTATGCATAAACGTAGCATGGAAAATAATTGGTGTCTCTACCCACATCATTCCAGTAATCGGCTTTCACAAATGGCTGTTATATGAAGCTGAAATCGTTTCCATGGTTCAAAGTATGTAACAGGCTGTAACATTACATCCTTACATGTAGTCGAAATGACTATTTTCTCAAATGTCTTTCAAATTGCTTTACCATTGCCGACTTTGTAGCCTTTAGAAGACTAAATTGGATCGGTTTTATTTGCGAATATTTCGAGTTAAAATTGGTTTTTAGAAAATCTAAAGTTTCTGTGTAGTAAGTATTGTGTCTGTATTCTTTTTGTTTTTGGTGATTTTTGGGTTTAGTTTTAATATTGTTTTTTGTAAGTAATCTTAATTTTATCCATATTTTTGTTCATAGCTTTCAAAATCAAAATCAAAATCAAAATCAAAATATTTTATTTCACATAAACCTACATGGGCACTTATGAAACGTCAGAAGCTAGGTGCACGGTTCCAATTGGTCGTTTCCTATGGAGAAGAACCGGCAAGAAACTCCACGGTTACTCTTTTAAAAATATTTGCGTTTTTACAATGTTTTCAAGTTACAATAGCTATGGGAGGACTGCATAGGCCTGTCAACAAGTACCAGGTACTTGATAATATAAAAAACCATATACAGATCTAAAGTCTAAAAGGCCTACAAAGTCCTCACATTTACAAAATTAGAATCCATGAAAAGGATAAAGTAAATTATAAAATTTATAAAAACCTACTAAAACCAAGTGATATGATTGACATTACAACCACTAATAAAGTGGTGAAAAATTAGAAATGTCTATACAATGTCAAATAATAAAATTTTATGTCAAAGAAGTATATAAAAAAATAAACATCTTGATTTGAGAGCAATTAATAGACATTTAAGCAGTTATGCCGTTAATGAGATGCCAGGGAAGCCACATGTGCAGAAGGAATTATTGCCAGACTACCTTGTCTTCAACGTAGTCTTTAATCTTATAATATGCTTTTTTGATAAGGACACGTTTGATGAGGGTTTTGAACTTTCCATCGCTAAGTTCTGTAACCGGCTTTGGCAGCTTGTTATAAAAACGGATGCTGTTTACAAGAAATGACTTGCTAGTTTTAGTTAATCTAAATTTAGGTATCACAATTTCATGTTTACTACGTGTATTTATATTATGGAAATCGCTTCTTGTTTTGAAAAGTCCTAAGTTTTTGCGAACATACAAAATACTTTCTAAAATATAAAGAGAAGGCAGAGTTAGTATATCGATTTCTTTGAATTTGTTTCTAAGAGACTCGCGAGGACCCATTTTATAGATTGCGCGGATCGCCCTCTTTTGTAAAATGAAAATTGAATCTACGTCAGCTGCCGATCCCCACAGCAGAACACCATAAGACATAATACTGTGGAAATAAGCAAAGTATACTAACCTAGCTGTGGCTGTATCTGTCAACTGCCTTATTTTTCTTACTGCATATGCAGCTGAACTTAATCTACCTGAAAGAGCTCTAATGTGTGCGCCCCATTGTAATCTTGAATCTAAAGTAATTCCCAGAAATACAGTTTCCGTAACAGCGTCTAGTGTTTTTCCATCGAGTTTTAAATTCAGACCCACTTGAGGTACATTTGGTAATGAGAATTTAAGACATTTAGTTTTGTTTGCATTAAGTAAAAGATTATTAGCTGCAAACCATTTCGAAAGAATAGCCAGACTCTCGTTGACATGCAACACATCCGTATCTTTTCTATCTATTTTAAAAATAAGGGAAGTGTCATCGGCGAATAAAATGATGTCCGATAAGTTATCCATCATGTATGGAAGGTCATTTATATATACAAGGAATAGGAAAGGGCCAAGAATTGAGCCTTGAGGCACGCCCATCTTAACTAGAGACCCTGATGACGTCGCCCCGTTAACGTTCACTTTTTGCTGCCGCTTTGATAGGTAGGAAAGAACAAGATCAGCAGCTTGTCCACGAATTCCGTAATGGTGTAATTTACAGATCAGTGTATTATGGTCAACGCAGTCAAACGCTTTTGAGAGGTCACAGAAAATGCCAATTGCATCCTGGGATTTCTCCCAGGATTCCAAAATGTGACTGATGAGTTTTACTCCCGCGTCCGTCGTCGATCTACCTTTCGTGAAACCAAACTGGTGACCATGTAAAATCCCATTTGAGTTAAAATGTGACAACATCTGGTCTAGCATGATTTTTTCATAGATTTTGCTCAATGCTGGTAGCACAGATATAGGTCTATAATTGGAGGGATCAAACTTACTGCCCGATTTGAAAATTGGTACTACTTTACTATGTTTCATTAGATCAGGAAACGTACCGCTGTCTAAACATTGATTAAATATGCCCGTTAAGGCAGGGGCAATTGTGTCAATAATATCTCCAAGAACCTTAACAGAAATCCCCCATAAGTCTTCAGTGTTTTTTATGTTAAGACTTTTAAATGCTTTTTTAATTGTGGCAACAGAAATGGGCTTGAATTCAAAGCTTGGAATATCCTTATTAAAGTTTTCTGTAAGAAGAGCTTCAGCTAATATAGGTGATGAGGGGAGTGATTTTGTAACCTCTATTGGGATGTTGGTAAAGAAATTTTCTAGTTTCTCAGCAACTTTTAACTTATCTGAAATAGTTTCATTATTAATTTTTAGAGTCAACTCATTCTGATCTCGCTGTTTTGTGTTTCCAGTTTCTTTATTAATTACCTGCCACACAGCTTTTATTTTATTATTAGACATACTAATTTTGTTACTTATTAATTTGGATTTAGCCTCAGCGCAGACTCTTTTAAATATTTTAGAATAGTTTCTTACATAATTATGAAGGGCTTGATCAGAAGTTAATGATTTCTCGTGATACAAATTATATAATATATCTCTGCTTTTTCTAATGCCAGCAGTGGCCCATTCACTAAATTTAGGTTTAGTATTGATATTAACTTTTTTTACAGGACATGCTTTATTGAATTCTTGGCACACTGAAGAAAATAATGTACAATAGTTTATGTTGGGGTCTTGTGAATCAAAACTAGCTGTTGAAAGATTGCTAAGAACATTATTATTAAACACTTTCAATTTATTTTTAGTTAGAGGTCTAAATTGAATGGATTTATCTATGTGTAATTTTTTACCTAAGTCAAACGATACAAGTTGACCAGTATGGTCAGACCTGACGCCACTAATTAAGGACGAGTCTTTTATTTCACAATTAGTAAATACATTGTCGATGCATGTAGCTGAAGTTGCAGTTATTCTAGTCGCTTCATTGAATATACATTTTAAATTAAATGATTTAAACAATGAGATAAGGTTACATTTTTCTGGTGAATTAACTAATAGGTCAATATTTAGGTCACCACAGACAAAAACAGATTTACTATCTTTAAAAAGTTTACTTAGTATTTCTTCCATTACGATCAAAAATGATGACAAGTTTGAGGCTGGTGGTCTATAAACACACAAGAAAGTATGGCCTTCAACCTCTGCACATGCTACCTCACATAAGCGATCAACAGAGCAAGCAGTGATATCCTTTCTTTCTTTATATCTAAAACAACTATTACATAATATCAAAGTACCACCCCCTATTGAGGACCTGTTGTACGCACTGGCAACTGAAAAATTGTTTACATTAAACAACATTCTATCCGGTTTTAACCACGTTTCACAAAAACATAAGATATCCATATGATATTTATCTATTAACATTTCCACGTCTAGGATTTTGCCAGAGAAGCGATTGATATTTTGGTGATATAGTAAAATATTCTTATTATGCTTCTCTTTTGTCGACTCTAAAAGTTTAAAGAATGAATAACAGTATTATTAGAAGTACTAAATAATACTGTTTCGTCACTTAACCTAGTCTCAGTTAAATTATCAATAACTGCGTGTATATTATAAGCTAACAATGTAGCCAATACATGTTGACTTTTCTTGGAAAGAAACATATGTTCCTGAACTAATACAAAATCCCTAACAAAATTGTTTGTATCAAAAAACAATAAACGGTCACTATGACGACATGTCAAAATGTGCATTAAGTTGTTTAAACTATAAATGTAATCGTTTTCTGCATCATACAAATTATCAGAATATGGCATTTGTAACATCTTTTTTACAGTATGGAATGCAATAAATTAATATGAATATATTCATAAAGCACCTAGTAGGTACTTCGACTAGGTCGTGGTTTAAAAGAGTTTTCAGAATTAAATGATAAATTATTTATTTTCTGTAAGTAGGTTTGTACAAACACTTTTACACGTCAATCATATTTTTTTAAACTAGATGAGGTCGGCGTTTCCTATCTGACTATTCTGAGAAGAAAGGCCGAAACAAACTCAGAGGTCACAGTCTCTTTTAAAGTCCAGACATAATCTTGGTCAGATCATGTGAAGACCATGTAGATTGGTGTCTGAAATGGTCTTTTGAGGAAAGAACCACACAGATTGAGCGGACCTGTCCAGTCAGTGCAAGCATTTGTCAAAATCGTGCAGCTCAACTCAGAAGTTGAGGAGCTCAACGATTCGACGAACAATACCAAAGAAAGGACATTTGGGTAGGCCGCGTAATTTACTCAAACTGCCAGATCATGATTAAAACTAACTAAGAAGGAAAACAGTAAAAAAGAAATGACCCACATAGTCCTCACATTCACAACAATTAAATAAAAAAATACTTTACAAAGTAAATATTCATGTCATTGTACATACAAATATAATCCTATGCCTATAATATAATTATTTTGTATTTGTTTTTATTTTGTATTTGTGTTTTGTTTTTGTATTTTGTTTTTTTTTTTTTTGATAGGTATATTTATTCACCTTTATGTACTGTATTTTATTATTTTCCAAAACACTTAGCCTAATTTATAATTTAGTTAAAGGGGGGGCATAAAGACAGAAAAAAATCAAATTTCACCCGCGCTACCTCTCTCATCAAACACGACAAAAACAAAAACGACAATTTCAGTCATTTAAGTAACACATAAGCTGTCATTTTACTGCATCTAATTAAAAGTCCGACTATGATTAATACGGCGGCGTCCACAATATTGATCGCGGCCGATAAAATGTAAAACATTATGGTATCGAGGGTAGCCATTAAAAGTGTGTTCGCACTTTGTCACCTCATTACGGACGATGTTCGATTTTCCTGATTCATTAATGGTTTTTAAAGATACTTTAATTTTGTTTGAGAGGTGAATCGACCACGTAAGAGGTCGTATTAGGAGGCTCTCTTTTCTTTATAAGAGGTTAGGTATAAGAACCTTGTGCATTCTGTGAAATAAAAGTTCTAGTGAGGAAATTTTTATCAGTCGAGTAACTGTTCTAATTTAACAAGTTTCAACCAAATGAATATTCTAAACATCATCATCATCATTTCAGCCGAAAGGCGTCCACTGCTGGACACAGGCCTCCCCTAAGCACCTCCACTTCGACCGGTTCTGTGCTTCTCGCATCCAACGGGTTCCTGCGGCTTTCACAAGGTCGTCGGTCTACCTTGTGGGAGGCGTTCCAACGCTACGTCTTCCGATACGCAGTCGCCACTACAGATTCTTTCGGCCCATCGGCCATCTGTTCTGCGAGCAATGTGCTGCCACTTAATTTTGGCAATTCTTCGGGCTATGTCGGTCACCTTGGTTCTCCTGCAGATCTCTTTAAACAATCTGTTTACGTTACAATCTGTTTATGTTTTCTGAATATACTAGTAGATAATCGTCTGAACTCGCTTTGTCATTGGACGTTTCTTTTCTGCATGCCTTTGAGCTGCAGTGGGACAGTAGTCGTGAGTTCGGACACTATACTTTGTGTATTTAATTTTATTACTACTGCTCTCAAATTGGTGAAGGAAAAACATCGTGAGGAAACCGGTATGTCCTAAAACCAAAAAAATCTAAGAAATGGGACATCCGCCAACCCGCACTGGGACCGCTTGGTGGATTATGACTCACATTCCTTCCCAGGGAAGAGGCCTGTGTCCCAGCAGTTATGGTATAGGCTCATTATGCTTATACAATGCCACACGCTGGCGTAAAAAGGACCTATCCAATGTTAATAATTATTGATACTAAAGTTACAGCTTCCTGAGTAATGGCCGCCTTGTAACGGCTGCAGTGACGGCTGTCATGAAAATGAGGAATTCCACTGCAGCACCGCATTTTGACGAACCCCACCTGAGTAGGTACTTCCAATAACCGCACTGTAACAAAACCCGTGGGTCCAGAAGCCACCGGGTCCAGCTGACCGAAGACTCTTCGGTGGAACAGTTTAATTGAGATGATTTTGACACGAAGAAAAGATGTATTTTAATCACCAGGCTTCGAAATTAGGGCAGCGCGGTTTGACTTTATAATGTAAAAAGGCTTCTATGAAAACACACCAACTTACTTTTATAAATAACGTTTCAGTAACGGCATACGTAAATAGCGTAATAGCGAAATCGTAGCTCAATCATACGACAGGACCTCATTGAAATTAACAAAAAAATATGTTAATTTCAGTCCCTATTTACATACCGATTTTATGTAAACACGCGATGAAAAGGTTTCCATAGCATGATATAATTAAATCGGGTTTTCGTTTCATGTTAAATCGAGTGTGTAAACAAAAGAGGTACCTTGTCTGTGACTGGCATTGCGAGTAGCCAGATAAAATGTTACAACCTGTTTACGTATTGGGTTTTTGAGCAAGCATATACAGGGCGTAAAGTTGATAGCTGATAGGTGTGGCATGAGGAGAGAACACCGAAAATATATTTAAAAAGTTTCTGCGAGCCCCGTGGTGAGGAGTCCACTTTCAGATTTCAAAACAGGGCCAAAAATAAAGTGATCTTAGGAGGCGTTGATTTTGGCATGATCAGGTGTGGCCTAACCCATAATGACTTAAATAGGCAAATCTGATGAAGAAATTGTGGGCTTTCCCTAAATCTGATGACTTTGAAAAGTCAGATTTGGACTATTTTTAAAAGCGACGGAGAGTACTGGGTAGCTCACCGTCCGATTAGGACCAGGCCCGTACCGGACGGTGCGTACGTGTTCCACGCGCGCCTCAAAGAGATGTCAGCACAAATGAAGGGGCCCGTTAGGGCCGAGGCCTGCCGGGTCAGCGGGATTGTCCGAAAGGGTTACCGCTGCCCCGAAACATAAAGGGCTAAGGAAGGAACATGAATGGGTTGTAGTCAGTAAGAGTCTGACACTCCCTTTTGCTCCACCAGAGCGGGTGGAGCCAATTGATGATTTAACACCCTCAAAAAAAAAAGACCGAATCCCTAACAGATATTTTGTGCAATATCTAGTGTTACATGTCCTGATAGTGAATATATAAATATCTGACGGATTGATGGAGCCTTTTGACAAATAATTATGAGGAAATTTCATCAATTCAAAAAATTACCCAAAAGTGGCCATAATTTTGCATAATTTTGACACAATTATTTGAAAAACCTCCTCATCTTATGGGCTATGTAACGAGCTAGCAACGTTTTAAAAACTATTAAGAGATGCCCGTCAATTATTTGATATAGCTGGCAAATGTGGAAAGCCATACTTACTAAAACATTAAACAAACGCGCGTAAAATGTCTTGTCTTAACATAAAATATATATCCTATGATACTCACAAATAATGTGGCTTTATATTGGTAAAAGAATTTTCAAAATCGGTTC
Organism: Gortyna flavago; assembly: GCA_963669345.1. Classification (NCBI taxonomy): domain Eukaryota; kingdom Metazoa; phylum Arthropoda; class Insecta; order Lepidoptera; family Noctuidae; genus Gortyna; species Gortyna flavago. The sequence continues at coordinate 6,978,167 of OY770148.1, forward strand.
AGTAGATCCAGAGATTACCCCCTACAACCTCACAAAGTTTACCTCTTTATATTATTAGTATAGATTTATTTACCCGTTTAAATATCTTGTTATGACCAATTCTTAATTATTTTTCTGCACAGTTTTTACGGCATAAACAACTGCCGCTTTAAATGTCTTAAAATTATATGTCTATTATTTACCCAGTCAACCTGTATTTAGCTGAACCGTCGACATTGATACAGCAATTTGATTTTGATCTGTCAGTGGTGTTTAGATTATATGTAGTTATTTAGGTGAATGAGAGAAATACGATGAAACGTTTCAAAATTAATGCTAATCGAATAAGGACCGTTTCACCACCTGTTGATAGGTTCATGTTAAATTATCTAACTAATGTTTTCACACACATTCAGTTACATAAATTATTGAATATAATTTCAATGTAAATTGGCCCATTAATCTTGGTAAAAACGGTGTTCAATATTAAAAAAAAAGCTTTTTAAAAAGATATAATGTAACTTATTTATGTGTGATGCTTTAAATTAGAACTTAGAATAAAGAATTAAGTTCAAGTGTCGAACCTCCGACCACACCTTTAAAAAACGGAAAACTATCCAAATGAGCCAATATGCCATGCGTAATGAGTAGTTCACATAAGCAATCACCGATGCCACTGAATATTTGCAACACTAAGGGAACCACTAATGCGTTGTCGAACCTTAAAAGGGTGCAATGAACTTAGTTCAATGGTCAAAGCAAGTGAGTGGGTACAGTCGCCGTCAGATATGTTGTAGCAGACAAGGTGACCGAATACTTCTGAACAATTTAAAATGTCAATAAGTTCCATACACTACAAGTTACCATTAATATCTGAACATTCATTACTTCATTAATATCTGAGCAGATGCTTGTCAATAATTTGCATACAAACAACTAACCAAAAATATCTGAACACTTACAACGTCAAGTGTATGTAGTCTCCCGCGTGGTGTCATAATACACCACGCGGGCCCAGTGCGGGTTGGTAGATGTCACATGGGATTAAGGTCTTCGAATTTTTGGTTCTAGGACATCAGAGGAGTACAATTGGAGACGGTTAGGAAGAATTGTTTTTTTTTTGCCTGTACTGTCCTTCTGGTACTCAATATAACATCACGCATATATTTTGTTCGAAGAGGTAGGCAAAGTTTAAGTAGACAGGTAGGCAGACACAAAATTTAGCAAATCATGTAATGAACCCATGTACCTAGAGACGTGAGCTATTTTCCATGTAAAATAGTTGTCCCACGGCAGAACAAAGGTATCTTCTCATACCGAAAAGGCATTGATCGCCATGCTTGCTCAAGAATTGCTGGCAATTTCAGACTTATAATAACTATTTGTCCAGATTTCCTCGCAATGTTTTCCTTCTTCGATTTCAGTGACCGTTGCCAATTCCAGACTCCAAGCAAGACCCCAACATCTCAATTAGTCATCTTCTCAGTATTCACCTCGTTTCTTATATATATAACATTTTTTACACAGAATTTCCATAATTTCTATGGTCTTCAAATCCTAATCTATCCTCTAATAGCCAACATTCATACTCAAAAATATTCAACTCAAAACGCTTACTAAAAAATATTCAAACTTAACTCAAACTCAAAGCATTTATTTCAATTAAACCATTTACAGTCACTTTTGAATTGTCAAGAAGTCGGTCAGTCACAAAATATGAAGCTAGTTGCCCATTTCAAAGCGTGGGTACCTATGGAGAAGAACAGGCAAGAAACTGCATGGACACACCATGGACTTTAAATTATATTTTACAAAAAATATTAATTACATCATTAATGTCGAATTTATAATGTTATGTGAGAACGATGTAAAAAAAGATGTACGCGTTAAATGCGTCCAGAATACAGCAAATAGTAGTAAACAAAACTAAAATCCAAAAATAATTCCTATTCCTCGAGAGATAAGGCGATAAACGCTTATAAAGAAACTGGGACTCGCCATATTAATCTAATGCTTAAGAGACTTCAATAAAGAAATAAATACGCTTTCTTATTGCGATTCCTGATTTCCCTCGACTCGTTCGTTATTTACTTTTAAATCGTTTAAATTCCTTGCAATTTTTTTTGCCTCAAAATTATTTTATTTCCATTTCGGTTCCATTGAAGCAAATTTGAAGAGTTTGGGAATTAAAGGCCGAATTTTTTTTTCCATTAAAAGTTTAAAAAACTTTTTTTTTATTTAATGACTGAAATTTTATTTGATAAATAAACTTTTTGTTTTCTAACTAAATTGAATTTTATTCGAAAACATCCATCGTTTTCTTACTAAACTTCAACTATATCCGACGACCCTGGTTTACTTATCTCCTTTGTTGACCGTAATGCAAGTAATTTCATTTGTAATTGTATTTTCGTGTTTCTGTGACAAATAAGCCTATTTTTCTTTATTTCTTTATATTGCTATTTTAGTATTTTTGTGGACTCCATATTACACATAACATCACGCCAGTTTCCCTGAAGGGTTAGGGTTAGGGCAGAGGAGAGAGAGGTTTAGTCTCCATATCATTATTAACCAGCTTCTGCCCGCGGCTTTGCCCGCGTGAATGCCATGTCATAGAAATTATACCATGGGGACGTGCTACCGGGACAATAACCTATGTTACTCTTTATAGCTTCAGCTATCTGCCAGTGAAAGTCCCGTCAAAATCGGTTTAGCCGTTTCGGAGATTAGCCGGAATAAACAGACAGACAAACATTTTAGCAATTTTTTTTTTGTTAAAAGTGCCATATCCTATACCTACTTTCATATGTTCAATTATATTTTGTATAAATAGAGTACACTAATAATTATTATTATAAATGACGTACCTAATAAATTAAATACACTGACAAGCTGTTAAACCCGAACTCTAAATAAATACAACCCCTCGACACTATGTTTATGTCCGTTCGACCTACTTCCGAACGATTAATAAATTAAGCAAAATGGCGTCGGTAGCGCACCCCCAAACAAAGTTATCGGAGCTTGAAATTATAGCCCGTTCAGTTACTGCTGATATTGAAATACAGGTAATTTTACGTTTAGACCGTGAAATTGTATCAACGTGAAAGTTATAGAAAGAAAGAAAGAAAAAACGTTTATTCGCGGTGAACATGACGCAAAAAAGATCAAACACAAAAAATAATAAAAGGTAGGGGGGAAACATGCGTATATATATATTTTTTTTCCATGAATAATAAAAATTACCACACTTATTAAGTAATGTAACCCCTAATTTAATCTTCCATAATTTATGACAAGCATAATATTTACACATGTGGCGAAAATAATTATATAAAAAATGAGTCGCCGACGTTACATATAATAATTATCATACTTAACACTGAATATTTCGTTTCAGGAGTGACGACTACACCTAATTCAGTGTTTTGATTTCAATTCATAATCAATGAAAACACTGAATTAGGTGGTATTTTAGCATAGTGTAGAGTAATATTTAACAAAATAAATCGGAAAAATATTTGCAGCTGGCTACGTCGTTGCCAACTTTCAGAATACACTTTCTTAACAATATCGCAGTTATTGCAAAGTTACTTTCTTACTCATTCCTAAAATTAAGAAAAATACCCAAAAAGAATCCCTACCTACCTACCTACTCGGAACGTTCAAGGGTTCCAGAAAAATCTATTAATTTCAATACGCAAGTACTCGTACTTATGTTCCATATGAAAGACCCAAAATTCATCTAATTACACGAGTTTCGACTTCACCGCAGAACGGGTTCAACAAAAATATGTTTTCGACACACAGTCTCTATGTTTCAAAAACGTTTGTGGAAATACTGAAATTGGGTCAGATCCCCTATCTGACCCAATTTAGAATTATAGCATTCCTTTGAACATGTAACTTTGAATCTTATAATATAATATTACAGATTATTTTATCAATGAAAGGGTTAAGTTTGAAGTACCTACATAGACAGGTAAACAATTAATGAAATACCTACTTGTATTTTATTTGAACTTCTATACGAGTAATTGTTGTAATTTTTTTTTTCTTTATCTGCTACAATACAGAGTTCTTACCGACATGAGGTCAGTTGTATTCAGTCACCCTGCCATGACAAAGTATCTACTCGTATAGTAAAGCGGGTATCACATCTCCGCCGCGGAACAATAGCAGCGAAACCACAGTAGTTCCGCCGACTTATCCGTTGTACGACAAGCGAAATAGAAGCGAAACTGCCTGTTCTAAAGCACAGATTTGATTATGATTCTATCTCATTCTCGGATCTGCTCGGAAGCCAGTTACACCTTTGCGCTCAGCCCACTATTCTGTTGCGGTATTGCGTTTATTTCGCACGTATCTGTGGCAGTCGACAAGTTTATACTTAAAGCGAAACTTATTTTTTTAACCGACTTCAAAAAAAGAAGGAGGTTCTCAATTCGGTTGTTCTTTTTTTTTTTTTTCATGTTTGTTACCTCAGTACGCCGTCATTTATGAATCGATTTGGAAAATTCTTTTTTTATTTGAAAGGAAATGCTTTCAGATTGGTCCCATTTTTGTCAAAATCCAGTTCTGATGATGGGATCCATGAGGAATTGAGGGAACTCCTCAAATATTATAGGCATACATATACCAATTTTGGTATTTTTATTAACAACTCAAGCATTTGCATTCAGTCAGTATAATTTGGTGAAGTGGAACTGATGATGAAGACCACAGATGGCCATCGGAACTATACTCAATGACAAATATTTCACGGGTAGCGATTCGATTGCTTTAATATGGTTACTCGCAATTTATGTTCGTCACAATGCGTATGGTGAAGCGGAGCTGATGGTGACTTCACCATCAGCTCCAGTTCTCCTGGTTCTTACCAGGAGAACTCCTCAACAATTAACGTCCCAGCATCGGGAAAAGCAATATTTTGTAACAGGTGATGAGCAGTTGACATTAGGGTTTGAAACGGTATGCTCTCGAGGTGGTCCCATTGTCACCAAGTCAGAGTCTGATGAAGAGATCCCATGAAAGTCGAGGAAAATCCCCTTTGGTAGGCATGTACAGTGTGTTAGTTGAACTCTCTCAAATCAAATGATACCTGTAGATGATTCAAGTGTTTGAGTCTGAGAGTCATCACTTACCTATACTCCGACTTTTAATTAGCTGCAGTAAAATGACACTTCTTAATAACTCATTTCGGACTGCATTTAGAGATATGCATTTCAAATAAGTTTCGTTTGTTACACTATTCTGTACTAGAAAAACATGGTTTCGTTGATGGCATGGAATGGATGGAAAACAAAAACACGCCAATTTTAGTCATTTAAGTTACACATTAAGCTGTCGTTTTACTGCAGCTAATTAAAAGTCCGACTATAATGCTACCGAGCCGTCGATGGTAGCCACAGCAGTCCTTAACTGTTAGGAATTAAGAGATACGGCAATATGTCGACAGAAACTACTTAGCAGTTCTTGGATAGACGTGGACTTGAAAACAATCGTCTTCATCATTCCATTTATCGTAATGATGTAACGGGACGAACAGGTCCCGCATCTGATGATGGTAAGGGCTTGTAATTGTCGAAAGAGCTTCTATAATAGGCCTAATTGAATAAAAGTATTTGACTTTCACTTGTCATCAGCTCAGCAGCATGAAGTGATGACTCTCAGACAACACCTATCGGTCCATTAAATTCTGAGAAAATTGAATGTGACAGACGGACAGACAGACAGACACTCGAGTGATCCTATAACAGTTCCGATTTTTCCTTTTAAGGTAAGGAACCCTAAAAACTGAAAAATAAAAAACTTTTTTACAAAAAAAAAACAACAGACTTCCAACAAAACACTACAAAGTAAAAAATAACTTTAATTTCAGAAGTCGGTGTCAAAAAACGAAAATGCAGAACCAACGACACCGACTTCTGAAATTAAAGTTATTTTTTACTTTGTAGTGTTTTGTTGGAAGTCGGTTGTTTTTTGGTGAAATGGACGTTGATTTTACTGAAAAACTAATATAAGAGGTGTGAAGGAGACCTCTACTGTATTTACTATGTCAAAAGTGATGACATTTTGCTCCGATTGCTACAATTCAACTGACTCTCATGATGTACGGCTATTTGAATTGCGACATAATGGAGTCATGTATCTTAGCGGAATTCGTTAAGCGTTTTCAAATCGCGGCGGAGGTGTACTAAGGCCCTAAATTCCATTATAATAATTGTTTGACCTAGTTCTCATTCCGAATTCAAAAGTATATAATGTTAATGATTTATGTACCAGGTGAATATATCGATCAACTCCCCCAAAATACATGAAAATCATGAAACGTTCACCGCATATTATCAATTTCTGTCATAAGTTCACTGTATTTATAAGGGGTGGTTTCAAATGAGCACGTATACGGAATAAGCAATCTTTTCATGCTTCACTACTCACCCCCGAAATTAGCAAGCCGTGAACAATTCCCGGTAATTTACGTTCGAACCTTCAAACGTTTCGGAAGTGTCCGATTTCACGTCGAATTTGTTAATAATCGTAATATTGTTTAAGGTTTTTTGGGATAATTACTTCTTTGCTTTGATTGAATGTACGGGTTTTGATTGTGATGTATTATAATAATTATGTCTGTAGGCATTTTTAACGAGTATGTTTGTTAAGATTTTCTGTATATTTTTTTTTTTGTTACTTGCTATTTTCGTTTCAAAAGTAGTTATTCTCTTTTACAAAAATGTAACACATATTTCACCAAATTTGGTATGGCCTATTCTGAGAATACGTCATACCCACAATCAAACACTAATTAGACTCGATTATTGGAAATTTCGAATTTTGATTTCAGTGATTCCAGTTGCAAAATGTTTTAATTTTGCGTGTTGAAACGTTAGGAATATAGTGAAACCCTTTTTTTTTTTTAAGGATGGGAAATCATCAAATGACCCCTCCCGGTCTGGGTGGAGCGGAAGGGAGTGTCAGACTCTTACTGACTAAAACCCATCCGTGTTCCTTCCTTAGCCCTTTATGTTCCGGGGCAGCGGTAAACCTTTCGGACAATCCCGCTGCCCCGGCAGGCTTCGGCCCTGACGGGCCCCTCCTTGTCTGCTGACATCTCTTTGAGGCGCGCGTGGAACACATACGCGCCATCATAGTGAAACCCTTTGACTGAGGATTATTACAAGCGTTTATTTAACTTGCAATGTTTGTATGTATGTATGTTCGAGTCAAATCTTGCAACTGAGTTTTAGCAGATATCCTCTGTTTTTTTTTTACAAACTTTTTTATAATCCCTTTCGGGAATTACAGGCTCGATGTGTGTAAGTGCAGTTCCAAATCAATAACTACCAAAAGTTCATTGAAAAATAACTCGTCATTATACTCAACCAGTACAAAATATTCTGTACAAACTCAATTCGCTGCATTGCGCACTCTCTTTGAGCGTGTTCGGTCGGATTCCGGCTATTATTTCCAAACAATGCACTTCGACGCTTTGACGTCACAGCTCGAGCTTTTTGCAACTAAAACTATCAATTAGGGGATCTTATACCTTTATTGTACCTTAGTGTTAGATTTACAAGGAAAGTCTGTAACGTTGCCTGCAATAGAGCTGGGTCTATAGATTTAAAGGTGCCTTTAGAGCTTGCATGAGTGACGATACTTAACGACGTCCGGTGCATCCTTGCCAACTGGCTTCTTTACTAGCATATTATTTTGTTGTTGTGAACTTGCGACACGAGGTAACCCCTCAAGCGTCAAGTGTACACCAAGTGTACGTAGGAGAAAGTGCTAGACACGTCAGCGGTACACCAAGTGTACACAGCAGTGTCATTGTTAAAACAATGACTTTACGGCGCCCGCTCAACTATGATGATGACTCGTGGGGCGTTTTGACAGGCGGGAACCAGACTTGTGAGAGGTTAAAAAGAAGTTTTATTATCTAACTAATCATCTGACTAGTCTTTCTCAACTATTTATGGATCTGCTTCCAGTCTAATCAGATGCAGCTGAATACCATATTTTACGTAAAACTGATCTCCACATGGTAGGGCTGGTTGTCAGCCTTTCGGGCTTTTGTCGTCTCGTAACTGTCAAAGATCCACGAATGACAGCCGGGTTTAACATTCTTTCCGAGACTAGCTATAGCTATCAAATAGCTGTGTGGGGACGTGTGCATAAGTCCACTTTTCTCGTTCAAACAAAGAAAAGTCTTTCTGTAGTTACGGCAATTTTTCTAACATGGAAATTTATTTTGAAGCACATTGTGAATAGCAAAAATTTCTCACGGAGTTGCTTAGTTTTCTTTTATATTCTTGGCTTTTACCTATTCTAGTAAGTATCTCATACCTGAAGGTATTGTTCTTACAATGTTGCAGACTTAAATATGTAGTGGTCATTAGTCTGTGGCGTTGTAGATACCGCTACATCCGCGAACACGAGTATAGAAGTGTGAGGAACAGGGTGTAAAGTTCACTCATACTCTATGAAAATCGAGGATCCTCCGACCAGACGGGTGTTGTGTCTGGCGGGCAACTGCCCTATGATTCATTTCGGGCCTGTACGCTACTTGCGCGGTAAACTCTGCTAGCGAGATGCAGAATTTTGCGTGACGTCAGTATAATTTGTAGTTCGCATGTGGCGTTTTAGATACCGCTAGAAGTCAACAATTATTTTATCGCAACCCAGAGGCTTAGCCCAGGTTCGCACGAGTGTGTTTATCTCGCGGAGATTTTCTTTCGCGCACTGGATTTTCATCACACTGCTTAACGCCGAGAGCATGAAATGACCAGCTAAAAAAATTACCTTATCGTTTAAACGTCACCGTTTAGTGAATATCAGTTGACATTTGGCCATATCATTAATGTTGGCATGGTTTAAGGTGTAGTCAAATTCTTGTAAGTACAAAAAATTATGAATAAAAATTAAATAAAAATCTTAGAAAAGTATTATTTTAAATACTTAAAAAAGCGAAATTAACGCCTCTACCGGTGGATAACTTAACTATTTTACGATATGATCACTAAAGTTTGGTCAAGTTATGAAGTAGTCGTGCATTTAACTGTTCTTATCGTCAAACGTTGAGTATTCAATGATCTGACCAGACCACATCATGATGTAACAGCGGTCGATGTTCTATTTCATGAAATAAAACCATTTCATTAAATGGTCGAACACGTAATGAACTGATCAATTCTAAGATCTGGCCACGACATGTACATATTTTTGAGAATGATTGTACTTAAAATGTCGTCGTAACTTTTTAATTCAATGGCTTGAAACCACGTTATTAGTCGCCGAACTATCCAGCTGAACACAAGCTTCCACTTCAAAAAGTATTCGTGACATGCCCTTCAAAAACTATCACAGAAAATGAAAAGCGGTTTTCCAAACTCATTTAAATTATCTAGACTGAAGAAATTCAACTCGAATTTAAAGAGATAAGTGCATGTTGTTGGGCGACCAGAAATCGTTGTTGAATTTATGAAAATCCCTCTAAATCCAGTTTGGACCGGTGTTTATTATCACTTAAGATTAAGTAGATAAGGGGAGAGGGAATAACAAAACTGGGGATTTGACTTCTGTGAAAGTTAATTTGTTTAGCTGCTTCTTTGTGTTTTGCGGGACTCTCAATGGATTTACACTGAGACAAAATTGTGAAAAAAGTGAGGCGTGGTTTTGTTGTTTTAACACAGTTTGGTGTACGATTTATTTGTTCTTAAGTTGCTGAAATCAGCTAAGCTCAATATATTGCGGAAGAATTGCGTTTCTTTCAATATAGTATTGTATCCAACATTATCATCAGCTGGGTATGTATATAGGCCTCCCCTTTCTTCTGCCATACTTTCCGGTTCCGTGCGTCTCTCATCCAGGTGTTTCCTGCGACTTTAAAGATATTGTATTGTATATACTTCCATACTAATATTTAAATGCCAAAGTAACTCTGTACGTTTATCTGGTACCTTTTCACGCCTAAACCACTGAACTGAACAGGTCTATAATTATGTTTGACAGATAGGTAGCCTGGGACTTCTCCAGGTCCCTACCTGTCTCATATCTACCAGGTCATACCTGTTTTTCATCCTGGATATTTGCATTAAAAAACGGTGAAATTCGAAATATACACTGAGGAAATCGCGGGCAAGTGCAAGTTCTACTTACGTTTAAAATACATGCCATTGAGATTGGTGGAGGCACCTTCATCAACAATCAAATTTTTTTTTTTATCAGCATAGCAAAACAAAGCAAACTCTTTTGTAATAACACTCCTGCTATATTAGCTTTTTGTTATAACTCTATCGAAGAGAAAATCCATCTGTAACATCTCATTATCAGCTTCACAGGAAAGGGTCTGAAAACTAAGTTGTACGTCACCGCGCCACTGCTGGAGGAGCATAAATAATTCTGGTCAACGGCGCCGTTTGCAACCGCCGTGCATCGGTGTTGGGCTACACTGACAGCGAGAAATTAATACCTACCCAATAACAATAATGCTAGTCTATTATTGTCTCACTGCAAAGGCCTCTTCTCGTGCAAAGAAGGCATCAGCACACCACGCTTGCACAAACGGGTATTCAATAATTTAGTTGTGGGAATTTCGAATGTAAAGTTCAAACGATTGAATAGTCTGTGAATCGATTTTTCTCAGTGCAAAAGAATAAAATCAGCAAGATCCGTAATCTCAAGTTGTTTAAAGGCAGAAATAGATGCACTAAATGTTTCTATGAAACAATCGAGACTATTAGCGTTATATGAACAACTTTTTAAATCCAATATGTTATTTAAATAATGCGTACCTAGTGAGCGCTTCTCTTGATATTTTTTTTAACTAAACTGTCCCATACAAATTTGTAAGTATCACCCTTAAGCACTATTCCAGCGGTAACCTTCAATGCGTTGTGAGTAAGCCTACCTACCTACTTTTAACTAGGAACCCTAGTTAAAAGTAGCCTAACAGCGCAACAAAACTAATTTCTATCCCGGTAGCACGTTCCCATGGGATATTTTCCGACATCCACGCGGGCGAATCCGCGGGCAGCAGTTCACATTTCCTCACGATATTTTTCTTCGCTGCTGTCAGTATTGTTCAAGATAAACTTCAAAAGTACACATGAAATGAAAAAGACAGTTGTACTTGTCCGGATTTGAACCCATATTGTATAAAGAGTTGGTAAGGGTATTTCTGTTTTGTAGTGTGCATGCACCCAAACTATTTAAAAGGACTGACGACTGAAATAAAAAAAGAACCTGACTGAATGTGTGCCATGGGCAGCAGTGGATTGCGATAAACTGAGATATCGGGTTGAGGAATCGAGTTGTAAAATACTGGTATTCAGCTGCATCCGGTTAGACTGGAAGCCGACACAAAAATAGTTGGGAAAGGGCTAGGCCGATGATAAATGGCTTGAGGAATCTACTTACCTTAAATCCATTAATATACTGACTGACAACGCACAGCCTAAACCGCTGGGTTTAGAACGGGTTTGCACGAAATTTTACATAAGAATTCCATAAAAAACGAAAATTCTTCCTCAGTGCTCACTGAGGAAGAATTTTCAACATTTCTACCCCTAAAGGGGTTAAATAGGGGATGAAAATTTGAATGGAAGTTCTTCATTTTTGACGACGAGAAATGTCAATCATATCCGAGTGCTCTCTCCTGAGGCAGTTTTTGGAAAACCCTTTTTCGTATATAGATTTAAATTCCAAATTACATTTTTTTTATAGGAGGTTCTTGATCTGAGGTATGTAGTATGAAGTCACATTGGCCTACAATAAATACAAAAAATCATTGTTTTTTTTATGTTGCTCTAAGTGGCTCAATCAGGGGGTCCTAAAAATGCCACTTTGGCAGAATCATAAAACAATTCATATCACGCAATTTCATCTGTATGACAGTTTTTTAAAGATTCGTAAAATGATATAGGTACACCTCTGCCCAACCCTTCAGGGATGTATAGGTGTGAAACTGTCAAACAGATGAATTGCGTGATATGAATAATAGTCAATTTTTGTAAGCAGAGGACAGTTGATTTCAACATTTTGTTTGAAGTTCAATATAAAATCAAACAACGTCAAACCGCGAACATTTAACCCTCCAATGAAACTGAAACTCAAAATAATGTTTGCCTCAATTCGGACCATACCCCAAAACAGTACTTTATTTTCTGTCTCTATTTAACTTGCCATAAAACTAAGAGAACGAAAAAGACGAACGGTGGAAGAAGGCAGGCATTTTTCAGTACACTGAGAATTGCTAATGCAGTTATAAATTGGTATACCCATCTAAAAGTTTGAACAGTGAGGAAGACCTGAACGAAGAATGTTTAACTAAAATTTAAATTTTAAACAAACTTAAGTTGGAACATAACCACGAATTTAAATACCGATCTTTAAGAGCTTGAATAGACGATCTGAAGTAAATGGAATGTTATTTTTAAACAAAATTCTGTGAGGAGCGGACTCCTACAGAATTAAGCCACAAGATTCTCCTTGCTACCATAATTAGGGAGTGCGGAACGTACTTACTCGTTTCTGTCACATTTTTTGCTTTGAATTTTATGTAGCAACAAGTGTGCTTGTGTTATTTATAGCATTGTGTGACCTAAACCGCACTTAAGTCACACTTTTCTGTGACTTAAGTAGTCCATTTTTGCACAGAAAATCGTGACTTAAGTGCGGGATTAGGTCACACGAGGTATAAAATAGTATACGATATGTGTTACTTCAGCAGTATATTAACGCATGCCGTGCAATAATGGACTACGTAAGTCACATGTATTTTAATGTACTATTATAAAACAAAAAACAAAAAAATAAACATTTTTTAACTTCAGCATCTGTTAAAAATTTCTAAATCATTCCAGAATTCAATCATTCATTTTCTGCGTTACTCCAGATTTCTGCTTAAAAGTCATTCGCAAGAACGTTTCTACAATATCTACCAGACAAGTTTAATAGTTATATAGTAAATCGGGGTCAAACCTTGTTGGGTGAAACGTCCCGTCCCGGTTTGAAAATTACATCCAAATCCGATCCCTTGGGTTAAACGGTGTTAGTTGGGACTTTATAAGGATTATCAAAACATTTTGCAGTTCGTTTGACATAGAACGTAAGAATAATGGGTTTTTGATGATGTATGTAAACTATAGAAAGAAATAGATTTTGAAAATATTTATCGTCCAGGTAATACAATAAGCAGGTTCACTGGTTAACAGCAAGTTAAGACGACATGAGTAACTTAAAATATTACCTACAGCTAGGTTACAATATAGTATTAACTAGTGAGCCCCAAACTAGACAGTTAGTCTGTATCTTGGGGCTCGGAGTACGACTACCAGAGTGGAGACTAGAGAGGTGATTTCAGGTATGGTATGGTACGTTTGTATTTGTAATCTTTGTGTGGTATATGTGTATGAGTGTGCGTGTTTGTTCCATTGTGCTTCGTTTGTTTTGGTGTCAGGCAGGGTCTTTATATCAATTGTTCCGAGTCATCATAACCAGTGTTATGCACAATTTCCTTAACAATTTTTTTGCAGCCGAATGAAGTAGTATTTTTTTTCGCAGAGTTTACAGACTTTATTGTATGTATTAATGAGAGAGTAGGCCGGGGAGCGTCTTGCTAGCAATGAGGTGCTCTCAGGAGTTTGAATTCAGTAATTTCTTTTGCTTATGATAGATGCGTAATCAGGTCTTCATTAATATTTTTGTGCGATTTTGTGCAGGCAGAGAGAATGAAAAGCTGGCGAACTCTGAGGACTCTCGTTTCACGGTAGAGTAGATCAGTAGAGAACCGGTAGGGCTTCTTAAAACTATGCAAGCAATATAATTTTCTGAGTATTTTTGAGTACCTGCAGGCTACTAAATCTCACATTGATGATTTTATTTTGCTTTGTTTGATCTCACGCTGTTGGCAATGTATATTTTAAGTGTTTTGTTATAATTGATTTTAGTTTAGTTTAATTTTAGTTTGTGTTTTCCTGTCATGTAATAATATTCACTGTGTACCTCACTCTGAAAATGTCGCAGTTCCGATCCCCAAGATACATAATATACTGGCAAATGCCTAGTTTGAGGGTCACCGTCCAATCTATTCTTGTATATTTATGCTTATTACTAAATTTTGAAATTTGAAATCTAAAGCTATACGTGAAATACCAGACGCGAGTATAATTATTAATGGTACCACTGCAGGAAACGACAGTGCAAGGGTAGAAGAAAAAAACAACCGGCCAAGTGCGTGTCGTACCACGCACAATGAACAAATGTTCTTCGATTTATCGATGTAATATGTCTTTTTAAAAGATGAAACTACACATTAACGATTTTCGGACCTTTTCTTTTACTTGTGCTGTGGGACTTTGCTTCTTGCCAAATTTCACGAGTCCAGCTCAACTGGAAGTACCCTATAGGTTTTGAATTATTTGCGACGTAGAAGCTTGATTTTTTTTAGTGCTCCTAGGTAACTACTACACAGTCTTATGTATTCGATATTAATTTCAAGTTGATACCTTCACACGTTCCTGAGAGAAACCCTCGTGACAGAAAGACAGACAAATGAACGAACGAACAACGAAATGATCCTATAAGGGTTCTGTTTTTTCCTTATAAGGTACGGAACCCTAAAAATTAACTGTGTCTATGCATGTGTGCAGATGTAACGAAGACGGTTATTGTGATTTGCAAATCACTTTATTTACCTAAATTAAGTTTAAATTATTTATCAGCAAAGAATGTTAGATTGTAATGTGAAGAAAGCATCACTCGCCGTCGCAGCGGGATTGTCCGAAAGGGTTACCGCTGCCCCGGAACATAATACCCATTCTTAAAAAAAAAAAAAAAAAAAAAAAAAAAAAAAAAAAAAAAAAAAAAAAAAAAAAAAAAAAAAAAAAAAAAAAAAAAATGATCACTCGCCGTGATACTTTATAAGGGGGAAAAAAAAATTTATTTACGTGTAAATAATTCATCAGCGATCTCCGTAATGCGGATGGCCAATGATAAATGATAATGATAAATTATTTACTTCTGTAACTAGGTTTGTACAAACACTTTTACACGTCAGTCATATTTTTTTAAACTAGATGAGGTCGGCGTTTCCTATCTGACTACTCTGAGAAGAAAGGCCGAAATAAACAATGACATGTAATACAATACACCCAATCAAAACTGATTTGTGAATAAACAAAGGTTCCCTGTATTCCCGGACATTTCCGTACCAACAGACAAAACAGCAACAGTACACTTATACAAGAGAAGATTGGAGCACACTCAAATTAATGAACTTTTAAATTCCAGCGACCGCGTCTTTGTGCCGTAAGTAACGGAAAGTGCTGCATACTCTGTAAAACGCTGTGGCGTTTTATCCGACTGCGGTTGGCAAGAGGATGATGCTTTGAAAATGTGGATGTTTTTGTTTGTACCACTTTAGACTAATTGCGTCAGATTAGAATAATTTATTTAATCATTTAGATTAGCAACACAATATATTCACAATTGTATAGCTTATCTTTGATTTCTGTTGTAGAGGTTAATTGTTATTACCTACTATTGTGTGGCGAATCTCTCCCATTATTGACATGATTATTATTGACAGTTATTATTATAGTGACATTTATTTAATTCAATGACACAATTTTAATGGGATTACGTATCTGTTTACTGACTGCATGACTATGAGCAATACCTAATTAATTTCAATAAAATATGTAAACCTTATTTTATATTTGCACGCCGAAATTAAAGGCAGAATATGAGAACAATTCTGTACATTTTACCAACCTTCTGTACCTTATTTATGCAAATAAATGTTTTTTTTTTGAACCCGTTTTGTTCGACGACTTGGGATAAAAAAATAAAAAGTCGACGGCTAGAAATTAATATTTTACATTTTATTTTATGTTGGCAGTAGTAGAAACATTTATTTATTTGTATGGCAACAACGCCGTCATGAATTTGAGAACAAAGATATACAACGATCTTATCTTTGTCTATGTAATTGTTCTCGACTTTGATGCCTTACTAAAAAATTATGCGCTTTAGGTGTACCTACTTTAAAAATACGTGCCTAATTATTATTGATGGCTGCCAAAAAAATATGTATGTCCCAGAATGGGTGAACCTGGGTGGTCATTTGTGAATTCCGTGTGCTGTTTTGTTTGTGGGTTGTCGACAAAAATCTCAACACAACACAGATAAAGACAACAAAATAAAGCCGGATTCATACTACTGTGTGTGTGACGCCTTCTGACGCAGCGTTAGCCAATCAAAACTCGTTGTAATTTGACGTAGTCCTGAACAGATTCATTTGATTGGTGTATCCCGAGTCACGACACAACACAACACAGTAATGTGTCTGTGGCTTAAGAGTGATTTGTATTACTGAAACTCTTTTTGACTGAATTTTTTATTTCTTTGTAGCAACACCATAGTAATTAAGTTTAATCGCTTCTCGTTAGTGTTGTAACTGTGAAAACAAAACAGAATAGTACACTATAGATATTTTTGAGGTGCAAATAGGATAATATTTGCTAAGGTGCAAATAGGAGGTACCTATGTATTTCAGTTTGTATCTGGATCAATACTTTACATTAGGTTATCAATTCAATCTCTTCTACATAGCTTTTTCTCAATATGTAAATGGTTTAATTGAAATAAATTCTTTGAGTTTGAGTTTGATTCTAAAACTTCAATAGATAAAATTCAAATAACATTTTCTTAAAGCACGAAGTTTTTGGAAACAAATCTCCAAAGCGAGGTGACAGGTGCTGAAACAGAACCAACATGACGGCTAATTATTTATTCTTTTAACACTGTATAATTAATTTGTAATCCTGTTTTATCATATATAGATAACGGATTATTCCACGTAGTCGGTTTAGGTCTTGCAAAATGGCTATCGAAATTCGTTATCGTTATCATTTCAAAGTTATGGACCTAGTCTGAAATATAACCCCTTTAACGCGTACGTCTTTTTTTTAAATCTTTCTCACATATAAATTCAACATTAATAATGTAACTAATATTTTTGTAAAATATAATTTAAAAGAGTGTACAAGGAGTTTCTTGCCCGTTCTTCTCCATAGGTGCCTATGCTTTGGAATAGGCAACTAGCTTCATGTTTTCTGACTGACCGACTTCTTGACAATTCAAAAGTGTCTGTAAATGGTTTTATTGAAATAAATGCTTTGAGTTTGATAAAGTTTTATTTTATTTTAATTTCAGCTGGAAGACGTCCACAGATAAAGGCCTCCCCATGCACCGCCACTTATTTCTAGTTTATGTATGTGTTTACAAGATTCCCCAAGTTTATTACTACTTTATGCAGCAGTCATTAACATCCTCGATTATCGTTTACTAAATGGCATTGCAATTCACTTTGAGGCTTAAGCGGCGTCCATTTGATGGTCCGCATTAAAATGGCGGCCATTTGCATTCAATTCCACTGATTGATTGACGAATCTGGTTTATAGACTTTTAGTATTATAGGTCCATTAAATTGTGAATTGCAATATTGTTAATATTGTTGTGAGGTGGTAAAATGGAGTATTATTTGAAGTCTGTTCAATCGTCTTCTCATCCTCTTAAGGTTTTATTTTTGTAGTAAGCGTGCGTGTTGGATGATTAATTAATTTGATGAAAGAAGACAAGATTGACTTTATTAAAAGTGATTTATTCGATATAAGACGATTGCGATCCGTTTAAATTTCTAACAATTGACATTTGCTCAGTAACATCATCACCATATCCCTATGGTAGTATATCGCTGTCCATTCATACGTACACATTCACAGTGAGCATTTATTTTATTTATTTATTTAGTAAACACTTTATTGTTCAACAGATACATAAAAAAGCACAGCACAGAATTGCAACGGCGATAACCTGGGAGTCTTCAAGTCTCGAGTGAAAAGGTGACTTCCAGACAAGGTGCAAAATTGTTGTTAAAAACATTATCATTCCCCTGCATATGTAGCAATTCTTGGGTCGGCACAGCAGTCTTCTTCTTCCATACGTCGCTATCAACCGGCATTCAAGTAGTTGTCCCCTTTCTAGCTTGTGTAAAACATCATCATTTCAGTCGAAACACGTCCACTGCTAGACAAAAGCCTCCCGAAAGCACCGCCACTTCGACAGTTTCTGTGTTTTCCGCATCCAGCAGATTCCAGCGGCCATCCCAAGCCAAAGCTTGTTATAAAAAAAAAACTGCTCTATTCATAAACTTAAATCCATATTAATCTATGTGTGTCTGTTCCCATTCCATGCCTTAACGGCTGAGTGGATGTGGATGTAATTTGGCACACGAATAAACCATAACATGGTATTGACATAGGATACTTTTTCATACCGGTGGCATACCGGTAATAAGTTCCCGGGGTATAATTTCAGACCTCCACGCAGGCGAATCAAGCGCTTTATATACTTCACATTAGAATGCAGCATCGACAATATAGTTTCTTAGTTAGACCAAATATGAATCGCATTTTGCGTTATTGATTTTCTATTCAAACTAGCCGCTGCAGCAGTTAAAGTTTTAACTTAAAGCTGAACCTAGCTTGAAGTTGTGAAACTCAATGGGGAACTTCTTGAATAGAGGAAAATGGGGAATGAGGGATGAGGCATGTAGAAATTCATAACAAAGTTTATTGATATTTATTTTGTTATTAGGACTTTGAGCCCTGAAAAGCATTACATATTGAAATAAATTATGAACTGATGCCTCATTTTGCAGTTTAATGACATGCAAAATTGCAACAACAAGACAAAGTGTTAATTAAGCTAACGATTTTTTCATAAAACTTAGATACAGTGTAAAGCATCAAGAATACTATAATCCTGAATACTACATCGTATATAATTTATGTCGCAGCCAACTGGTTAAATTAGCCGTTCAGTTAACCGCCTAGCCTTTTAACTAAACGGCGGCCGTTCAACTAACGGCCTGAATGATATTCAATTACAGTTTAGGTTGGAAGTCTGTAACCAATCACGCGCGAGTCGAATTGGTCGCAGTAACTAAGCCAGGGCACCCCGACCAAATGGGTTAGATTAGGTTAGAACTGTGATCAACCGCGTGCGAGCTGAGAGAGTGAAGCGAAGCGAGCACTACTTCTAAAGGCCAGGCGGTATTTATTGCCTTCAAATAAACAAGAACTGTTGGCGTTCCAATAAAAAATAACAATTAAATTAAAAGTATAAATTTTAGCGCGTGTTAGATTTATACCGATGTAATTAATACATAACAACGTATTTCGTGTTGTAATATAAAATAATATTTATTTTCTAAAAGCATTGAAAATATTCCAAACGGATACCTTTTATGTCGTTGATATTTTGAATGACGGTAGTTAGAAACGTCAAAGTTGTTTGTTCACGACTATAAAGGGGGAGCTCCGAATGCCGGGGGGCACCTCAGAGTAGTCAGATAGGAAATGCCGGCTCCATCAAGCTTAAATAATATAACAGTGATCCAGCCTGTCCCTTCTTGCTGTCCTCTCCAGCGACGCCCTAAGCCGAGGTTCGTACCCCACAGGGGGTGCCCTTAGTGCGTAGTCGCTTAGCATAACGTAGTTAGATTAATGCCCCTGGCTGGAGGCTTTGAGTTTCACTTAAGGCAGCCACAGGATAGTCCGGTTAAGTAGTCACGACCTCTAAAGGTCAACTACGAGATGCCAATAGGAAAAAAAAAAAAAAAAAAAAAAAGCCGGGGGGCATTCTTGTTCGAGACATTGACCAGAACGGAGCTCCGGCCTATAGATGTTCAGTTGTTAGTACTAGTGACGTTATTATGTGGAATTGATCGATCAGATGTCACGTAAGTTAATTGATATATTATTATTATTTTTATTATAGCTGACTATTATCTTTATTATTGCTGATAACTATGGTGTTCTGTATATGTTGTTTTAAATATGGCTAATATTGCTAATGTTTTAAAGTTGATAATGGAATATTCCTAGCTGTTGTTATTATGTTACTATTATTCTGATTTCTCTTGGACCATTGTCCAAAAGATATAATTGATTGTTTTTAAAATAACGATAATTTATGGCGACATATGAAATTTGTTTATAGAATACTTTAAATACTGTTTCCATGGAGTTTCTTGTCCTTATTCTCCTTGATGACCTAGATTTGGAACGGACGACTAGTTTTATGTTTTAGCCTAAATTGAAATAAATGTCTAGCTTGTCTTTCTGTGCTTTATTTCATAAAATCCTTTCTCTACACATATCAAATAACTGGTAATCATTCTGATATTCAAAGCTTTATATTTGGGTATTATAAATACATACTTATAGATAAATTATACTTCATTTTCTAACACGCGCAACCGAGCTATCCATTCATCGCTAAGTTCATAACATGTAGCAAGTTTGCATCGCGTTGAGCTTGGCGCTCATTTACCTAATTTTGACCGTTCCTACGAAAAAAAGGGCGCGCGACGACATTGCGAAATCGCCTTCCTATGCGCACGTAAGTGCATCCCTTACTTAACGACATACTCTAAATTATCTTTATAACACGTTGAATAAGATGTTTTAATTTTGCGCATCTATTTAATTTCATCCTGAGTAATGATGAAACATCAAGAAAACAACGGTTCAATGCTAAAGAAAAGCGAAATTGAAGTGCCGCTAGCGCGACCTTATTTTAAATCTAGTTTTCCCAAAACTTTTCCAAATCCACGGCATTGTCGCTGGCAGCACAGAGGTCACTTTGACTTAGATTTTTTTAAACCAGCTGTGGCACTTGTCTGAAAAATGAATTCAGTTTATTAAAACATTTCTACTCGTATTTCTCTTAAAATAAAATCACTCCTTCAGTGTGTACTAGATCAATCTCCCCCAACCTCCTCTTGTAATAACAATTGCTGGTTGAACAAGTTACTCCAAGGGGTTGTTATTATTCAAGTCTTGCTTAACGTTCTGTCAAGTTTATCTCTGTCGATCTTGAACGATTTCCTACGAGGATGAGTGCGCGTCTACGAGTGTAGGGCTAGAAAAATAATTGAGACAAAAACAAAATTCGATGTTATAGTCCCAGCCTATTTCTGTCCCACTGTAGAGCAAAGGCCTCGTCTCATACCCAATCCATTATAGCCACCCAAACCCATAGCCCAATATGTTTTGTTTCCACGTTCTGCAATAGTACTGCACCAACCTGGTGTTGTTCTTGTGTGCACTTGCAAAGTGCGTACAGGGATAATCGTCGGTTGTGCCTCCTCATCATTTAAAATTGTCTATATACAGGACCTCCAAAGGCCTTTAGAAGGTTCGGGATCCTACTGTCCCGAGATGTGTCAAATACATTTTTTAAATAATATTAAAGAATTTATTTCCAAAAACGTATCCCTTAGCGAAAATTTTGTGAATTATATAAATTTTTGAGTCTGGTTATGCTATCTGTACTATCATAATGTCAAACGCAGTGATTGCCACAACTCTAGTCTAGTTTAACAGAATAACGAGCACTCACGAGTGGCTGCTGTCAAAGACATCTTGAACACTTTTAAATTGTAGCTTTTAGATTGTCTTGTTGGAGACTATAATTTTCTTTAATAAACTTGTCAGGTCTTAATAAGTAAGTATAAGTGTTTATTTTTATGTAAGTTTGTTTTCAAAGACACATTCATTTTAATTAATGCAAACAGCTTTTAACCTGTCTGCGGTGGAGCTTATAAAGAGGGAAATATTTTATCAGGTTAACCCCACAACACAGTTTCGAACTCAAACGGAGCTCTTGGTTACTGAGACGATTACTTCGAAACAATTCGAGCAACACACACAATCATACATTATGATTAGGGATTATTCCCTTAAGATATAAGAATATTCCATACATCATATTATACCTAATTAATCATCTAGCAATGAATATAGTTGATGCAGTTATTTTATTGCGAGATAAAGGATTAATGTTGGTGGAAATGGGTGTGCCCTCAACGCATAAAAATAATATAGGCGTACTTATAAAAAGATTGCATTCAGCCGTGCTGAACGTCAAACTTTATTCTCTTTCTTTATTCTTTTTTCTACATTTATCCACAACTATTCATTCATTCACGCTGGACATAGGCCTCCCCCAAGCACCGCTACTTCGACTGGATCTGTGCTTCCCGCATCTAACGGATTCCTGCGGCCTTCACAAGGTCGTCGTCCACCCTGAGGGAGGCCTTTCAACGCCACATCTTTAGGTACGCGGTCGCCACTCCAGAACCTTTCGGCAACATCGGCCATCTGTTCTGCGAGCAATGTGCTCTGCCCACTGCCACTTAAGTTTGGTAATTCTTCGGGCTATGTCGGTTATCTTGGTTCTCCACGTACCCAGCGTAGTTTTCTGATTGGGAAAGTTCAAGTATAGACCTCTTCATTGCCCTTTGGGTGACTTTTAGCCTTTTAATAAATAAGAACCACTGTGAGCGACTATGTTTCAGTGCCTTAGGTCATCACTGGCAACAAGCACTGCTCAATAACTTTCGTCTTGTGAAACTGCGGTATGTGGGACAAGAATATATTGCGTAGCTCCCTGAATGCCCAGCCGAGTCGAATTCGATGATTGACCTCATTCTCGAAGTCGGATCTACCTAACAGTTTGTCTTAGGTAAACATACTCGTTCACAACTTCAAATGTAATCCAATCTTCATGAGAGTGGGTGTTACATGGGCATTTGACATGACCTCTGTCTTGTTCATGTCAATTTTAAGACTCACTCTTTCGGAACTTCTATTGAGGCCATCTTAAAATTACATTTTGATATAAGTAAAACGAGAGCAAATTTTTCAATAACCCGCATCAGGGAATATTTGCAAATGAATGAGCCGACAACTGTAGTGTAATGAGCTATTTAATAAAATGAACATTTTGAAGAAAAAGTGTCCTTTGACTAAGAAAAAAACTTTTTAAAGGACAAAAAGAAAACGAACATTAGTTAGGTTCGTGTGGTTAAATTTTTGTTGTACATAATAGTACTTTTTTATGTAGTAAAAGGTCTAAAATTGAAAATCATGGGTACTTTTTTTTTGCTGCTGCTCGTACAAGTAAAAGATAACAGTACTAATGTTTCGTTGTCAATAGATAAAGGTTTTATTAAACTCTTTAAGTCTTTACTGTCGATCTTACAGAACAAAAAATTAGATTAGTTACAAAAAAATTACGATATCGTGCGATGGAATCCATTCCGTTGACAGACAAAAAATAATACCATCATTCCGTTTATTTTATGGGTTTATTTCAACACTCTATTATAATCATTATACACTGCAGAGGTGCCAGTATAACGCAATTCCACATTATCGGGAGCTGCAAATCTAGCCAACACGTCTACCTACCCAATTACGAGCGACGGCGCAATCCATTATTGCTAGTCTCCGTTCCAATCAAGACAGCGAATAGTTGCATAGAGGTAACATTCTAGAAGTGAATGCTTACCACCATATTCAAAAAAATCTAATTCATTTTGTGTTTCTTACTGAAAGAGGTAGATTTTTTGCGTGTAGTTAAGCCTTCCGTTCCTTCACACTTCATTGTGAATAGAAAAATTAGTCCTAGAATTGAAATTATTTAACTGTTTAAATAGTTGTGCCTAGACAAAAAGCCTTGAGTTGATCGCTTTGTTTACACGTAACGGAGTACGTATTTTGAAAGCATATAATAATATAACGCTACAAGTTAGGTAATCATTAAGTAATCGATATGCTATTTAACTGTGCAGGCTTGTTATTAGCAACTTGATAATGTGTTCTTGTTACCTATTATGTGTAATTAGTCTGTAAGCCTTCTTAAAAGTTATAAATAAATATTAAATAAAACAAAGTTCTTTTGGCGCGTGGCAAAAATTGGAAGTATCGTCGAAATATTGTTTTTTCTGTTCATCTCACAAAACAATAAAAATATTTAATAACAACGCCTCCTTGTCAACGTCATTCGAGCGCCATTAGATCCTTGTAGCAGTGTAGGTAACCTACGTTTGATGTCAAATGAAGTCGCAACGGACAAAAGAGGTATGGCAGGGCTTCTCAAAGTACCTTTATGGGTTCGCGACAAGATTTACGTAATGGCGGCTGGATAGCCGGCATGCAGTAGGAGGCATTATGTATCAATAGTAGAGGACTCACAGTAGCTCAGTCCACATAAAAAATGTATTTTTAGATATTATTAGAATTGTATTGAAGACTGAAATATTTTCTTACATTTGATTGGCGAATGATTTAACTTCACATTATTATGCAGAATTAAAGAATTCCCAATTTTATTAAATATTCTTTACCTGCCTACTAGAAGCCGACCCCCAACATAGTTGGGAAAAGGCTAGGCAGATGATGATGACCTGCCTACTGTAACAAAATAATACCTTCATAATTACCGCTAATTATCAGGTAAGAGAAGGGTCCTTATAATTTTATTGTTTCGTCTACTTGATTATGGTAGGAGTAGAATATAACCCTAATCTATATAATATAATACTTCTGCATTATATATTTTGTGAGCGGAGGGATGGTTTAGATTCACCATTGGATCCGGTAAGAGGTTCTGCGATCCAGTTTTAGGAAACTGGTCAGCTTGTTTCTTATATCTAAAATAATATAACATTACAAAAGAAAACATTAGTATTCAGAGCTTAATACTTTCGTTTTTCGCCATTTTTATATTGCGCTATTTTTATATCATAATTATTTTAATTTTAATTTTTAGTATTTTTAAAATATGTTTTTCATGAGGAAAATTTAAACACCTAAAAAAAAAAAAAAAATTAAAACATATTTTAATACATATATATTAAAACATATATTAAAACATAAAACCTAATTTGTTAGTACGTACACAACTTGTATCTTTTAACACTAGTGTTAGTACATCCATAATAATTGTTAGTCACAAAAGTCTTAAAAACTATGTTAGCCACTACAAACTAAGTTAACAAAACAATAAGCAAAGAGTATTTTCTTTAAAAATAATAATAACAACAATAATAATTAATATTGAATCGTTCTAAAACAGGAACCTACCTCTAGATCTTACCAGCAAACCTGTAAATCAATTTTTCCAGTTAAATTAAAATCCGATTTCGTTCTGAGCCCGACCTTTAAATATAAATATTGGTTTTCAACTAGTGAATTCTAATACGTTTCCGTTAGCAATTTTATCTGAAATTGAAATCCTAACAGCTCGCGCCGTCCAATACGGTTTAATTGTAGTTTGAGTTTGACGACTCCGGAATATACATATTCTTCGGTTTTTTGTAATAATGGTGGATGTTTCAGCAGCTGTTTCCGTAATAATGTGTAAGATGTACAAGTTTGAAGTTATCACTAGGTACAGATAGTTTTTCTGACTTAACATAAGAAGATCTCGCACGCAAGTCGACTTGCTACCTCTTTCTGAGCTGGCATCGGCCTCGCCGTGCGGCTTCAGGCACCCATTGTGTGGAGTGGAGACTTTTGTCCAACGGTTATCGTGCAAACAGCTGATGTGACCTGCATAATCTCATTTGAGCCTAATAACCTTCTTGCCTACATCCATTATACTCGTTTTGGAACGCAGCGTGGAGTTCTGAATTTTATCCTGTCTTTTTACGCCCAAAATGATGCGTTGCATTGATCTTTGGCAAACTGCGAGTCTGGTTCGAGGGGGCGCGAGAAAACAGTTCCTGGAAGGATTTGGTACAAAAGGTGCTGGGCCTTCCTCCAGCAACCTTTTTTACCATAGCCTTTTATTACAACTTTGACAAGCTAACACTAACATATATATATGTCGTCGCAAGCAATTTAATGAAGACAACATTATCAAAATACCACTGTTGATTTCATAATATTTGTCAAACTGTAACTTTATTCTCATTGGTTGGTCGGTTAGTACAGTGAATGCCGTGAGGTGGCGCCATAATTTCCCGCCATTTTCTACACGTGGACAGAGTCGATTTTGAGAAAGGCGGCATTCGATTTGAGTAGCTGACGCCTTATAGTTGAGAGCATACGATCGAAACTGTCACGTTCACCGTACAAGCCTTTGTTTCTTACTATCGATAAACTCATTGTAAATCACCGAATAAACGTGACTGATTTGTGATTCAACCTACGTTTTACTGGTTTGCTTGAGTACCCACCTTCCTCATGGAACCCGTACCGAGAAATGATGATGATGGCCCTGTTATCGCTACGCCCACGCTCCTGCCGTCATATATATTATATTATTATACAAGTACATAATCAAAAACAAAAAAAAGGGAGGGCATCAAAGAATTCATCCGTCTCGCTGTCAATGGGATAAGTGCCCAAAAGGCTGGCAGCATTACCACGTTGAATGGCAATGCTGATTCTATGGGCTTAAAATAACCCGACATAGTGTCCGACACTCATGAAAAGTATATTTCTGTACCTATATATCTAGATGGGTCGTGGGGCTTGCGGGATCGGGTTCCACCTATAGATACAATTAAGTAGTATTTTGGGACCACAAATAAAATAAACAAAAGGTACAGTCTGAATTGGAATTCCAAAAATATATCAAAATATCAAGAACACTTAACACGTTTCATAAAAAAAATTGAAATCTTAAACGTTGAAAAGTCTTACCGACTATGTAAGCTGTTTGGATCAAAATGATTTATAAAGTACTTTGAACTTAATAAAGTAGAGGATATTAATTAACAACTGCCAATACCAGCCGCTGCCTGGAAGAAAACAACAAATAGTATCGTAATTAAGGGGTATTGGGATTAAACTAGGAACTCTTTTAAAAAAGGTTAACATAAATGAATAAATCTTGTTTTTATTATTTATTCCGGTCTGATCCCCTAACCACCTCCACCCCCCGCCTCGATCCCCAGCTAGTTCTTCAATTAGTATATTTTTGCAGTCTTTCGGGTAGTATTAAATGAGCTATTTTATTTTATAGCACTGTGTCACGTAAACCCATTAAGTCACCAGATGCAGCTGAATACCAGTAGGTATTTAACATGGAGCGACTGCCTATCTGCCCTCCACAACTCAGTTACTGGGTAATACTGGAAAGACTGGTTGTCAGACTTTCGTTCTTTTGACGACCCGTAACGACGGTCAAAGGTCTACCAACAAGAACCGGGACCGACGGCTTAACGTGCTTTCCACACGGAGGGGTGAAGATGGTCACCCACCCACGGACCAACCTCGGCAACCGTAGCTTAACTTGATTGATTGACCCATGCGGCTGTTATTACTTAGCCACAAACCCCGTTATCTTAAATTCACTGACAGACAACGCACAGCTTAAACCGCTGTGTGTAGAAGCATGAAATTTTACAAATGTGTTCCTATTGTAACGAAGGTAAGCATTAAGCGAGGATTTTATAAAATGCATCCCTAAAAGGGATAAAATAGATTATAAGAGTTTGTATGTTAGTATGAGAATTCCTGCAGGAGCACTGCTAGTTCTGTAATAAAATCCTAACGCAAATAAAAATAATGTAATGTAATGTAATGTTGCATAAAAATAAAAATGAATATTTCAAAATAAGTAGGTACCACTGCTAATAGGTACAAATAATGGTACCTATTCAAACAGGATCGTTACCCGACCAAATTAGAGAGACCTCCGGCATATCTTTAGCATTCTATTAGAAAAAGGGAGACTGGTAAGCACAAGGGTCTATGTAAATTGGTCGCCTCATCTAAAGGAGACTTCCCTGTTGAGTTTCGTATAATGCGATCCATTAAACTTATAAAGTCAAGTACGATGTGCTCTCCAATTTACAAACTACAAGTTGGTACAGTCAAAAAAAGAGATAAGTATGCAGGATCATCGGATATAGTTGAAGTTTAGTAAGAAACCAGTGGTTGTTGTCGACTGAAATTTAATTTGATAAATGAGCTGTTTGTTTTCTATTAATAAAATAAAATTTTATTGGAGAACATCCATCGGTTTCTTAATAAACTTCAACTATATCCGACGATCCTGCATACTTATCTCTTTTGTTGACTATACATACGAGTAGACAAAGTTAGAAGTATATGCGAGTGTGGTAACGGTAATTGCTAATTGAATTAATGTTTTAGAGAAATTTGGTTTGGTAATTCAATTACGGCCAGTTTCTTCATCAACAACTAAAGTGATCAGTCAAACTGACTTTTACTATTGACTTTTACTTGACCTGTATTGTAACTACGGCACATGTGTTTCTTCATTCAAGTAACAGTTTTGTTTTTTTTTTTACTGAAGTTATTACAATGCAAGCAAACCAGAAAGTAACTTAATGTCAATGTCAAAATGATCCATAAAACAGAGGATCATACTGACAAAGACAAAAAGATAATAATATGTTTTATTAAATCGTTTTTATGGATCTTTATTTTGGGACACACTATCACGGTCTTAAGTGGAGTAACAATTTCACAAAGCAATAGATTAATACTTTGGAAAACCAAAGTGTTAATCTATTGCTTTGTGAAATTGAAATAACTAATTAAAAGAAGGTCGTAAGTAAAAACTTACGACCTTCTTTTAATTTGTTATTTCTCTACTATAGACACACACACTCACATTCGTTTGCAAGTGATTGTATTTAATAAATTCAACCACTACGGTATATGGCATGATAGCTTAGCCGTTATCATATTTGGGTAAGCGCGTCCTGCATATCTAGCGGTGTTGTTTGTGTTTTAATAATTACTTCGAATAATCACGCTTCTGACTATATAGTTCTTTGCCATATTCGTCTTGTGCGTTTAATTCGCAAAACTTTATGATTATAACAACAGAAATCTAAATAAATAAATTGTAAGGTAGACAGTCATTCAACTATTACGTTGTTGGTTGGTTGTTTATTGTGGGTTAGCGACGTGTGTTCTACCTATTAGCCGTGTTGTAGTTCATTTTAAAATGAATAATAATTATTACCTAATTATACTTATAAATTGAATATTGAAATGAAAGCGAATATTATTGCGCTGCGTAAAGGTGGACTTAATATAATACAAATATCATAATAAACCGGAATGAATGTGAGTATTATGATTTAATTATTTTGTCAAACATTTATTTTATTAAAATAGAACTGCTGATCCTTGTAGTAATTTTTTTGAAACGTATTATAAGGTCTAAATAGAAGAAAAAAATATAATTTCCAAGTCCTAGATTTTAAATGATGAATATAACATTATATTATAATTATATGTAACATTTCTATTTTCGTAATAATTTAGCTTCTAAATCGTAGGTGAGTATTTTGCTAGTAGCCTAACGGTTGGTACTCCTTTTTTGTTTTAGAGAAATTACCCACTGTGAGACGGAGGGTCAATAATTCAATAAATAAAGAAGTGGGTAGCCTTGCCAGTTGAAAGCGAAATGGAAGGCGCTAGCTGGTCAGTGAACATGAAACAAGTGGTTATTTTGCTGAATTATTCGACACGTCTTCACGAACCGTTCGCCGTGAAAACGAAAACCAGCTCAAAAACCATATTTGATTGAAAATCATAAATAAGAACGCTTATATTCATTTATAAATTGATTAGAGTAATAATAAAATTATTATATTGTGGCATATTTTTAATAAGGATTATTTTGAGGTTTGGTTTCAATCTTCTTTTCGTAATGAAAATGAATACTTAAGCTATAACTACAATAAGTCCTAAACTAGAAGTTTATTTATGTATTATACTTTAAAAAATTATAACGAATAAAAATAACTTAAAAAACATTTTCATTCTCAATCCCATATTTCAATTACATTATTATTCTCGTTTATTAATTTATCGAATAATAAAAGAACAGGTGAAGACAATGTTGAAAAGAAAAATAAAAATCTCATTTCGAGTTTGGAACCCAGACCTGTGTTTCTTTATCCGTACGTTATGCTATCGGCTATCGGGACTTATTATAACATTGTCAATTTTAGCAATTGTATGAACTGCCCAAGGTCATACGTAATAACGCGCTGCGTGTCTGAAAAAGCGATATGTTTTTTGTTTCGCTCGACACCAGTGTAATTATGAATTCTGAGGTGTGCGTTCTGTGTTAATACATCACTTATACACACATATGTAGGTACGTACGGCCTGTACCGCGTGTTCAAACCAAAACAGTCTTTACGGTGATAATGCATTAATGACCGCGGCTGTACATATTGTAGGTTGGTTGAATGTATAAAAAATTAAATATTGTTGCAAATGATAGCCCTTCGCAAAATCATCATCATGATTTTTTTCATAACAGAATTAATAAATCCATAGTTTTAAATCATATTGTAAAACCCGCATACCTGGACATTACCAGTTACGTAACCAGGAAGGCAAGAATTGGAGAAGTCCTTTGTATATCTGGTAATCAGTCAACTAATAGAGCAGTGGTGGTCCAGTGGAATCAGCCCCAACTTACCGAGTTGTGGTCGCGAGTTCGAACCCAGACAGGCACTTTACTTTGTGTATTTAGTTTCATCACCACTGCTCTCAAAACGGCGAAGGAAAACATCGTGAGGAAACCGACATGTCTTAGGACCAAGACTTCGAAGACATGTGACATCCACCAACGCCCATATGGCCCACTACCTCTCATAGAGAGGAGGCCTGTGTCCCAGCAGTAGAAACATTATAGACTGACTAGCTACGCCCCGCGGTTTCACCCGCATAAATGTCGATCCTGTGGGAATATCGGGATAAAAAGTAGCCTATATTATTATGTTAATCCAGGGTGTCAGCTACCTCCATACAAAATTTTATCAAAATTGATCAAGCCGTATGAGCGCGAAGAAGTAACAAACATATAAACACACACACACACACACAGAAACGTTCGCCTTTATAATATTAGTGTGATTATAATGTAAATGCGTATGCGTTTCAGTATGTTGTGTAGGGTTCGAATGAACAACCACTGTCTATTGAGTCTTTCAACTGAACTGTTGAGCTTTTGATGTTTTTTTCTCAAGTCTGCAGATATAAAAAATAAGATTTTGTAAAAAAATAAGGTTCTCAAATCAAATTAATATTTTCTACTGCACAACCAATTTAAATTTTCCAACAAACAAATTATCTTTCTCATTATAAGAACTAGTAAGTAGATAATTGAATTTAATTTCGGTCCCCAAACAATTTGTTATGTTGTGTCTTGTTGAAGACGCTTTTGACTCATAATTAATTAAGACTTTTTTTATAGAAGAACCTAAATAAGTCAAGCATTTTTTTTTTTTAATTCAGTTAAATTAATTGGTAAGAAAAGGAAAAAAAATGTATTGTTGTAGATCGGAGTTTCTCAGTAAAATCAAATTCACGACGTAGGTACACATGCCTGGCGTTAGTTGCGCAACACACTTTCAATATCGATCTGAATTATTTTGAAGGATATTTATTGGTAATCCATTGCTTCATATGTTAGAAAAATTGGTCTTCTCAGTAACTTAAATAACGCAATGAATGTTGTTGAACTGTCAAAATCAAACCCATTGCTACTGTTAGTGTGTAACGCATTAACCCTTTTCTTTTTTTTTTAAGGATGGGAAATCATCAAATGACCCCTCCCGCTCTGGGTGGAGCGGAAGGGAGTGTCAGACTCTTACTGACTAAAACCCATCCGTGTTCCTTCCTTAGCCCTTTATATTCCGGGGCAGCGGTAACCCTTTCGGACAATCCCGCTGCCCCGGCAGGCTACAATATTTAACACTACAAAAAAATAGGTTTTTTTGTTTTTTTTTTTTTTTTGTATCGGGAACCCCTTTAATTTCTTAACTTTATTTAATTTTTATTATTTGTTATTATAGTGACAGAGACGGGCAGAGGGGGCTTAATAATAGGGTTCCGTTAGCACCATTTGGGTACGGAACCCAAAAATACAGGGTTGTGTAGAATCCTGTTGGTTCCGTTGCACATATTCCGAGTTGAATATATCACTATACTGACCCATCACCACACCAAAGCCATTCCTCAGACACGCTTCACTTTTCACTCTATCCCGCTATTCGTGGAGAACTGACAGTTGACATTAGTGACCTCGCTCTGAAAGCCAATTTAAAATGTAGTCGCAATCTCATCTCAGCGACAATCAATGTCAAAAATGAAGGGGAATAAATAATAATAATGATGTAGGGGAATGTAGGGTGTGTGTGGGGGGGGGGGTATTTTTAACAGATTGAGACAGTGATAACACTGTAAACGTTCAGAATTGCCCCCTCTTTTGTGCATGAGATATTGTTTAATAAATAAATCACTACAGGTAGGTTTTAATAATTTATTACAATCTAGCCTATAAGATGAGATTAATTAGCATTTGTAGTCTAACTTAAATGTTTACGTGATCATTATTTAAAAACTTGATTTTACTGTAACACAAGTCCGTTCCACTTTAAAGAATCTGAAAATATAATGTAAATACTTTGTTCATGTGTTATTAAATAATAATATGTGTGTCTGTCACTATTATTTCTACACTTTTTACACTACACTAACTCAAAGGGTTTTATTCGTTTTAGTCCTCGCATTATGTTTGTGATGTCTAACAGCTAAATTATCCATTCACATATGGGCCTCAGCAAATTTTTCGATTATGTTGATGTGGGTTCCATTTTTAGATCACGATTGAGGTCGTAATTTCTTTAATACCAAGGCGCGTTAAAATATCGGCAACAGAGTATTTGCTTATATATTAACATTTTGTGTTATGTATCGATAGGTAGGAATTCCGTACAACCAACCAATATCAGAAGTTGTTATGCCACAATGACATGCAAGCTACTTTCATGCTTATGTGCAAGTTAAAGTCATGCGTATTTGCGAATTTAATCCAGCCATACGTTAAAGCCCAAAGTTAACTTGTAAAATGCAAGTAACCCAGTCTTATTCAATACAATATACCATTTTTATTTCTTGAGTGACTATCGTTTGGCGAGTGTGAGTGGCTCGTTGAATATCGGAAGGATTGGCAAGGGAAAATCGTTACCTGCGCCGCTAAATAGAGACGTGAGTTATATCGATAAAAAGTTCATCGATGATAATTCTGATGTTTGTTTTTTAAAATTCCAATAAGGTTGTAATTAGTGGAATTCTTTTAGTTTAACTTGAATTATCTACTATTTTATTGAAATGGTAATTAAAGTTAGTAAGTTATTATATTCCTATTGAATGACTATTTAATTGAAATGGTCATTCAATAAGGATAAATGAACAAAAATGGATGTATTGATTGGTGATTTTATTGATTATAATTCAAAATGTGACAGTGACACAGTCTGTTAATGAATAGCCAGGCCATTAAAAAGGTACCTAATTAAAGTAATAATTAAATATAGTTTTCTATGCAGTAGTCTGCTTAATGCCATAGCTTCAAAATTTATTAAGTGTCCTAACTCGATAAAGGAACGAATTTGAAAACTGACGAAGTAATAAAATACTCGACTTTACTTAAGTCGATATGCACATCACTATGCAAGAATCGGCCCCTAACCTAGTTATGGAGCGATCTTGTTCGGTCAGCTCTTCAATCTCGTGTATAAATCTAGATCCTAGCTTGTTTGTGCTAGCATTGGTCATAGACAACTGTTAGTCTAGACCACACAGCTTTTGTTGCCTGTCGTTCACAAACAGAATCCCAAAAGACTATCGAGTAGATGACGGTGATTGAATGGCCATGGATTTATATGTAGTCATACCTATCATGATCGTGCTTAAGGTTCAAGGTTAGTTGGAAAAAATTGACAGTTGCTGGTAACTTGATGTGCTGGTGTACCTACGGAACCCTACGTGTGCGAATCCGACTCGCACTTGGCCGCTTTTTTATTTTATTAGTGTCTTACGAATATTTTTATAACTAAATAGTTTAGTATTCATTTTACATGGATGCTATATTAGGTATAAAGTGCATGAGACTCGCAAAGGCCCCCTCTTTTTAGTTCTCACAAAGAGGGGAGGCCTATACCTACTCAGCAGCGGGTGGAACCAAGAAGCTTATAGATAAAAGTGGAGGCAACACTCTAAATACCTAAGTGAAGACTACTGTGGTCGGACCTCTCTTTCTGAATAAATACATATGACACAGAAAAAAACATATCACTGTCTCGTTCTTATATGTATTTAAAAAGAGAGTGTTAACAATGACATCATCAATTTCTGGTAAATATTTATTTGAAGTCAGCTAGCAGCATTGATCACAAATAAAATATTGGCAAAAAAAGAAAATGCTGCATTACTTATGCTATGAGATAATCTAATAATTTCTTGCGAGGGGCCCGTGGCTAAATAATAACAGCCGCACAGGTCGATCGATCAGGTTAAGCTACGCTTGCCGCGGTTGGTCTGTGGATGGGTGACCGTCTTTACATATCGAGGTCGCTCCATGTAAAATACTGGTATTCAGCTGCATCCGGTTAGACTGGAAGCCGACCCCAACATAGTTGGGAAAAGGCACGCAGATGATGAATCTAATAATTTCTTGAAGTGTAGATCGGTACTACTCTTTAATGAAAAGGTAAAAATAATCAATTTTCCATCGACGCAATATATTCAAAAGAAAAAGAATTTTTAAATTGCATTTTAGAATATATTTTTCTAGAAATATAATTCAAACATTGACGAAAGTATCATTCGTAAAATATTAAGAAATGGATAGGCATAATAATGTTAGGACTGTGGACCTAACATAAAACTTTTATAATAAATTATGCGTTTGAATGACTATTCAAATGAAAGGGTTTTGCAAAACGAGGTATTTTCAACTATTTACATAAATAATAATGAAAAGCTGTTCGTTGGTAAGCGCATCACTTGAGAACGGCTGGACCGATTTAGCTATTTTTCGTTTTAAAATGTTCGTAGTTCTTCGGAACTTAATTCGTTAGGTTTTTATGGAAAGAAAAATTGGAAAATTTCCAGGATTTTTATAAAAAATTGAACGTCCTTTTTCTATGGCATAATCAGCTTATGATGTTCCCACTGCTGGGACACAGGCCTCCTCTCTGTGAGAGTGCATGAACCGTGATCCACCACGTGCGCCCAGTGAGGATAGGTGGATGTCACTTGTCTTCAAATTTTAGTTCTAGGACCTGCTTGCATGTTTCCTCACCATGCAAATCCCAACAGTACTATGGTGGTATGGTTCAGTCCCACCCTAACCCCAAGGGTATGGTAGGTCCGGAGTGGTTTTCCTTCACCGTTTTGAGAGCAGTGGTGATGAAATTATTTACGTAAAGTAAAACGCCTGCCCGGGGTTCGCACCCACGACCTACAATGTACTTGCGTACAACGTACTTACGTACGACGTACTTACTTGAAAATTAGGGTCGTTACCACTGGGCCGCCACTGCTCAATTAAAATCTATTATTAACCTATTTAACGTATTTGACGTTCATTGTACAAGTCAGCACGTTGTATTCTTAAAAAAAGTACAAAAGAATATTTCAATACGATTTAGTTAGTAATCATGCGAGAAGTCGGCGGCCCGGCCATTTTATTAACTTTTATTTTTAGTTATCCATCGTGTGTTCGTACAAAAGATGTTGGGCCTACAAAAGGTTTTTCACTCACCCTCGTCACGTTATCGACACTCGTCGATTTTATTGTCGGCCCTCTCATCAATCATGTGTGAGGAAAAAGATGATTTACGCTTCAGTCAAGTGTTTAAGGACTTCGGAAAATGCATTGTATAATAATATACTTCGCCAGGTATAGCATTCCGAGAAACAGTCTCGTGGGAGACACAAGTCTATGTCATCACCGCTGTTACCAATATAGAGTGTGATAATAAGTCACCAAACACCTTTATTACCTGTGCGAATCTGATAAAACGATGAAGTTACTTTGGTATAATTATGTTTAAATTTAATTGTTTCGTTCGATTAGAAATACGAAACGACAATTTAAAATGCTTTATACATTATTTTTTAACAGAATAGTGACTGAAAAGGTTTCCATGATTTCGTTTCGTTTTGTTGCAATAAAGTCGCAACTGTATAGTGACGTAAGTAAGCTTGCAAGCACTTCCGTAATGCGCAACCTTGTATTGTAGACCATGAGTAGATTTTCTTCGTTCTAGTCTAGTGACAAACAGGGTTGTCTCTGGTCTGACCTAGATTGAAAGGATTTTTTTTTGTTACCTTTGATTTCAGAGTGACTAGGACTATTGAAAAAGTTACAAAAAATTTTTGAAGTTGTAGCGTTAACTGAACTTTATTGTGTAGGGTTTAAAGTTATTTTTACATAAACGCATATGTGTTTACATTTGTGGCAATAAATTGCGAATACAGATTATATGTATTTTCCCAATAAATCATACAATGTCCGTCGCCGGATACGTAGACAGCTACAAAAACTAGGTAATCGAAATGAAAATGTTTTATTTATCACACCAAAACTATATATTCGGTATATATATATATTCGGTCGGTAGTGATTTCATCACTACCGACTACTCGAGTTTAATATCTTTTCGTATGTATTTGTTTCTGTGACATATAATTTTCTTTCTTTCTTTTTACTGTAAAATATGTAACTTTGTCGCATGTATCAATATGGCACGTGTTGTCAAAGTTATTGATATTTATGATGCGGGGGAAATCATAAAGATATGGAAAATATTACCGTGAACTTACATCTCGATATAGCATGATGTTAAAAAAAACGTAGATGTCTTTTCGTAGAAGCTTCTATCCACGACTTCCACTTATCTTTACCTGTATTTCTCAGAATAATACTTGTACAGACGCCAATACATCAAGCTACCCGAAACTGTAAAATTTTCCCTATCAACTTTGAACCTCAAGCTTTAGCGATAAAGTTGAAAATCTTTTTTTTTTGACATTTGTATTTAATAATTTAGTTTAAATTTATTAAATTAGAATTATTATTATTGTCACAAAATTTGCATGGCGAATTTAGTAGACGGAATATGAAGAACTATTGTGTATGTGTTATAAAATAATATTTCAGGCAAATAAATGAATCTATCTAGCTATTAAACATAGACATAAAAAAGAAGGACTCCGCGTCACGCATTTCGAAAGTGTAGCACAGTAAGTGCCGGACCGTTTGTACAAACACGCCTCACATTCACATTACATCATAGTAGATATACCAACCTGCCGCCATTACGAAACACGACAGCGTCAAACGTCAATCACACACACATAGATCGGTACGGTGCTTCACTTTCGATATGCGTGGCGCGGAGTCTATCTTTTTTATAAGTCTATGCTATTAAATATATTTGACGGATTGTAGTAGCTCGATGTGCTGGCGTATGCTACATAGTTTACGTAGTAGTTTGTTAGACTATTATTTTTATTTATTATCTTACTGTTGTATAAACTTACAGGTATTTAGTAGAGCTACTTCTTACATGTTTACCAACTTTATTTTTTAACCACCTACAAAAACCATGAGCAATATTCTGTTCTATTCTTAAATACATTCTATATGACAATCTACAAGTGTAGCTTTCTATCAGTGATATTCGGATCAGTACTGCCTGAAATTACCTTTTACAAACATAATATTAAGAGTGTGGATCAAGTGAATGAATTTCTATATTTGGGATGTCTGCTCACAAGACATGGGAAGATTGACGAAAATTTGGAAAGGAGAGTGAATACGGAAAAAAGTAAATGGTTGTATAGAGGTATGAGGAACAGGGTGTAAGTTCACTCGTCCTCCAAATAAAAGGCCAGTTACTGGGTAATACGATACCCCTCGGTAAGACTGGTTGTCAGACTTTCGGGCTTCTACCCGTAACGGCTGTCAAAGATCCACGAATGACAGCCGGGAGCAACGGCATAACGTGCTTTCCGAGACATGGAGGGGTCTCGGTATGTAAATATGGTCACTCATCGGCGGCAAACGTAGCTTAACCTGATCGATCGACCTGTGCGGCTGTTATTATTTAACCACGGGCACGGCATGAGTGTACAATAAAAATAAAGTGACGAAAAATCAGTCAAACAAGTTATTTTCAAGGTCCCTTCCCGCCTTTATACGAATTAAGTATACAGTGACCTTTCCCAAAGGAATGTTAAAAAATCTGGAGTCACAAGACGGATTGACCTGACGGTCCAACACCTGTCTAGATCCGTATTACATTTGACGAGGGTAACTCCGTGATAGAAAATGTTTTTCATTCATCATGCCCCTTTGTTGAACTGTGTCCTATGCTTCCGAAGTAAGATCTGATTGGGCGTAAGATGCAAAGTATTTTATTTTACATAAACCTACATGGACACTTATGAAACGTCAGAAGCTAGGTGCAGGGTTCCAAATTGTCGTTTCCTATGGAGAAGAGCCGGCATGAAACTCCATGGTTTCTTGTTCTTCTTTGCTTCGCTCTCGACATAGCGGACTTCTTTCTGTTTTTGACGTATAACTTCTAAAAGTTGCATCTTTCATCATCTTTCCAAAAGGGTATAATCCTTTTGTAAACTTTAACAAAACTTTGAAAGTATTTAGCAAACATAAACACAAAAACACAACTCACGCACAACACAACACTTTTTTCCAGTAGACTATTCAAAGTCAAAATATTTTATTTCACATAAACCTACATGGGCACTTATGAAACGTCAGAAGCTAGGTGCACGGTTCCAAGTGGTCGTTTCCTATGGAGAAGAACCGCCAAGAAATTCCACGGTTACTCTTTTAAAAATTGTTTGCTTTTACAATGTTTTCAAGTTGCAATAGGTATGGGAGGGCAGCGTAGGCCTGTCAACAAGTACTAGGTACTTGATAATATAAAAAATGGTCTACAGATCTAAAGTCTAAAAGGCCTACAAAGTCCATACATTTACAAAACAAGAATCCATCAAAAGGATAAAGTGATATGATTTATTCACCAGTCAACAATATTTAAAAGGTTATGAACTACCGGACATTATCATAGAATGATTGACTTTCACAATTCAAAAGTGACTGTAAATGTTGAAATATATGCTTCGAGTTTGAGTTTGTAGTTTGAAAAAAGAAAACTTTTATTCAATGAAAAAAAAAACATATTCATATATACATATTAGCTCAGTATTCTATGGCTAGGTGCAACATTGGCCGTAAGTAGGTCCCCTGACAAACACGCAACCGGGTGAGTGAAGTCAATCCGGTTACGTCTCTATTTCCTTTTATGAATGACCGTTGCGTTTTGTTTTCAGACTCGCTCCGCTTGTTTTATGTGGTAGCTTTATTGAGATTTACGTGCTTTGCGTAATAACTTGTTTGTTTTTAAACAACATTGTGGGTAGTGGTGTAAATCACTGTTGTTTTTTAGTGTTTTTAAACTTTGTTGTACCGTATTCTATGCAATATGAACGTATTTATTTTTAGCGAAATCGCATCGCGCGTCCACGCTTGATTTGTCGCTAAAAGAATTTTTATATGACGTGCAGGCAGCAACGTTTGCATGTGGCATACAATGTAACTGAAGCAATACAAGACTTACATTGTCTGTGTACAGACGATTCAATTCATTTGTTGCATGAATGTTTAGACAGTGTAACTTTTGTCGTTTCTCCAAATTATGGTATGCCACAGCCAATTAAATTTCACCGAGTTAATCAGACTTAATGAAACATTACTATTATATAATACTATAACTCCTTTTAAAGGCTCAATTTGTCAAAAAAATAACAAAACCGTGATTAAGACAGGAAACCCCTTAAAACAACGGAATCCCAATTCAAAATCATATGACCTAACTCGAACTCAAAGCATTTATTTCTACTAAACTAAATTACAGGTACTTTTCAAGGAACCGTTCAGTCATATAGATGAAGCTAAAGCCAAGCCAAGGCCAAGGCTAAGTTGCCTATTCCAAAGCGTAGTAGTAAAAGTTCATCCCATTCCCAAAAATAAAATTGTCTGTCCCAAAAGTATATGATGAAAGTGTAAACAAACCCTGTTCTGGTTAAATTCTTACCCAATCACTCACATGGGAATAAACGTTTTCATACAAAATGAATTGAATTGCACTCGAGCGGCGCGGCGGTGGCGGGCGGCGCGCCGCGCTTTCGTAGTTTCTATGAAAACGCTTTGAAGCGGCATCATGCCTGCGCCCTTTCACCTTACACCGTCTCTGTGTAATTCGTGCCTTAAGAAAGTTTCAACTTATTTTCTTCCCACTTTGAATAACGTAATTAAATTATAATTATTAAAGTATCCTCAATTATCGTCAAATAAAAATAAAAGTCTAATTAAAAGGTGATTTAAAATTATAATTTATAATTTCGGGTCTAAGTATTCAAAATGTGTGAATTTTGTGCCACTACGCTCTTCAAACATTTCACTAATGCCCAACCAACATAGGTATCTACAGCTTCTTCTTCTTTAAAAACTCAGCAAATCCAAATTAAACGCCGCAGGTGCGCAGGGAACTATTAAAAAGGATTTTTCTCTAATTGGGGATGAACCGGCAGATTTATGAATGAATGCAAATTACGTAGACATGCTGACACGACATTTAAAATATGAGAACTTTTATGCTCGAGAGATAAATTCAAGGCTTTGTGCTGTTTGCATTAGGTTTTTTTGTTATTCAAGAAGCTATTTACCACTAATAATTTCATCACCACTGCTCTCAAACGGTGAAGGAAACATGGTGAGGCAATCGTCATGTCCTAGAACCAAAAATTCGAAGACATGTGACATCTCTAGAGAGAAAGAGGGGAGGCTTGTGTCCCAGCAGTGGGAACATTATAGGCTAATTATGCAAGGATCTTTTGGCGCTCCAATGACGTTGACAGGGGGCTGTTAGTAATCATTTGTACAACACTGTTTTTTGAAATGTCACTTGGAATGTATTCAAAAAACAAGATGGTGGCGTTAGTTCCGATTTTGGTCATTGTATATGCGCTGCATTGTATATGGCGCTATAAATGTCGTTTAGCATTACCAACCTATAATGTTCCCACAGCTAGGATATAGGCCTCCTCTCAGTGAGAGGAAGTGGGCCGAAATCCATCACGTGGGCCCAGTGCGGGTTGGCGGATGTCACATGTCTTAGATTTTTTGGTTCTAGGACATGTCCGTTTCCACACGATGGTTTTAGAAATGGCGT
Source organism: Gortyna flavago (assembly GCA_963669345.1). NCBI lineage: Eukaryota > Metazoa > Arthropoda > Insecta > Lepidoptera > Noctuidae > Gortyna > Gortyna flavago. The sequence goes on from OY770148.1 coordinate 7,019,121, forward strand.
TTAGAGTACATATAAATTAATGTTTCGGTTGCACCATTGATTCAATTGTAAAGACGCATTGGTCTCGTATTGTCACAACATATTAATCAACCAATCTGCCGGTGTATTATCGTGGATCTATTTTATTAATTAGGTCCACAAGTAGTTGTTCGTACAACACATTTACCTAAAATAGATGCTCCGGCAATTAATTAATAAAACAATTTACGTTACATATTGAACGTTTGCAACAATCACAACAGGCTTTCTCGTCCAATCAGTGCTGAGTAAACTACACACCGGTACACAAACAACGAGATCAACTGGGGCTGCTTTGTTTGTGTCTGGACACAAATCCAATTTAAATTGTACTGGCATTTCGTTAACACGTTCACGGACAATACGTCTAGAGACGTAGATTATGACCCTCATGATATGGCACTGCGGCTGTAGGCGGTGCACGGCGATTAAAAATACATCAAAAGTAGAACTCCGTCCACAGCCGACTATTTCCTATAGCATTTATATAAAGGATATGACTCTGTGCCGTTTTAGGCTATAATATCTGCATTATAGCCTAACCCCCTTACTAATAAACGTATTACGAGTATATCTGAGGGGTAATTCTCGTAATTTTAAGAACGTTCACAGTCTGATCTCAGTCTCAATCAGTCAAAAATACCCCTACATTTTGCTATGCTCTAATTTCCCTACATTTTGACATTTGTTTGTCGCTGAGATGAGACTGCGACTAGATTTTGAACGTTTTAAATTACGAGAATTGGCCTTCAGATGAATAGTTTACACACCGATTTCTCTCTTTCAGTCGTCAGTAATTTGACTTTCGAAAGAAGAAGACAAAGCGTTGTGTAACTATACAGACGCTGTACAAAGTTTATTAGTAAGGAGGTAGAACGGCACAGAGTGCCGCTAGTGCCAGTATTGTCTGGTTTAAATTTAAACATAATAAAATAAAATTAATCTGCCTCTAAAGGATCGACCCAAATATGATGTAGGTACCTATGTGTGTGATGATACTGCTAGAAAGGGGGCGACTAAAGCGATGACGACAAATAGAAGATAGAAGAAAAAGACATGTAGCGTAGAACCCAAAAAATATGGCAAAAGAACGATGATGATGTATTGGTTTTCACCTTCAGATTGAATGTAATTTGCACGTGATAAGACGTGAAATGAAAACGTCAAGGAATATTTTTGTTTCAAACTAAAACTCAAAGCATTTATTTCAATTAAACCATTTACAGGCACTTTTGAATTGTCAAGAAGTCGGTCAGTCAGAAAATATGAAGCTAGTTGCCCATTCCAAAGCGTAGGTACCTATGGAGAAGAACGGGCAAGAAACTCCATGGACACTCTTTTAAATTATATTTTTACAAAAATATTAGTTACATCATTAATGTTGAATTTATAATTACATGTGAGAACGATGTAATAAAATAAAAAAGAAGTGAAGTGTTAAGAGCGTCCAGAGTACAGCAAATAGTACTTAACAAAACAATCCAAAAAAAAAAAAAAAAAGGCCGAGGTGCCAATTGATGACCAGCCCCAACTGACGGCGCCCGTTCACGAACATGACACATAGATCAGCACCATTCAGCTCAACCATTTTGAAGGGAGCTAAATGATCCAACACACACGCCACCGTTTTCGGTTTAGTTTCACCGGTTCTAGTTTCACGACCAATGATGTAACAACCATAATCAAGTGGCAAAGCAAACAACAAGGTCGACTATACTTTATTTTTAAAATAAAATAGCACATAATTTTTAGTCCGGCGAGGTCGCAAAACTTCATGAAGGAATTAGCGGAATGAAAGAAATATATTTCATGAACGATATATCGCGGCCACGTGATGGAAATTCTTCAGGAGCGGGACAAACTAAGCTAACTAATAAAAATCTGTAAGTATACTATTCATTACTTTGGGCTGATTTCAAAGTCTTTTATATTTGGAATAAAATTGACATGTGACAGTTCTAGTAGGTATGGAAAAACTGTCAAAAATTCAAAATTTATTCTAAGGATAAGACTTATTCTAGGTTAAAAGATTGTCGAAATTCGCCCTTAAAAGCTGGGTCATAGGTCACCGTGACGTAGATTTTTGTGTCAAGCCACCCAAGCTGCCAAGCTTTCGGCAGCAGCATTTAGCAAAAGATTTAAACCACAGTTATACTTCTGCTTGCCTTCTGCAAGCCTTGTTCAGTATGGTATCTACGCATCCAGGTTATCATGATCTTTATTGAATTTGTTTTCAATCTCAACTTTATCAGATTATGTATATTTTTATCGAGGCATCGTTACCGATAGGCTCGACGGTAAACTCAGTTCCAGTATCTACACAAAGATGGATTTTATTTTGATTTTTAAATGTTTAACACAGAGCACGCAGAGCCCGGAGAAGCCTCTGCGGCGCCCGCTGCTAGAGGCAGCACTGTCAAGACTTTCCATACAAATCCAGCGTGTCACCGTTTACTCGTACTACGAAAGAAAATTATATTTAGAAACAAACTTTATGGCTTTGACGGCGGTCCGTGCGCCACGAATTTTAATAGTAGGTGCTGCCGTCTCTAGTGACTGACGGCGCGCCGATTTTGCGCTGGTGTTGAAGTAGAAAAATTAGTGGTAATGTCCTGGCACAAAGTATACAGGCACACTTTATGGAATTTAACTATGTATAGACGCCAGCACATCAAGCTTTCCCGAAACTGTAAAATTTTCCCAATCAACTTTGAACCTTATGCTATTGCGACAAAATTGAACATCTATTAAAGAAATTTGACAGATTGTAGAAGCTCGATGTGCTGGCGTCTGTACCTACTTAATAAAATCTTAAATTCACTGACAGACAATGCAGAGCCTAAATTGCTGGGTCTAGAAGCATGTTTTGCACAAGGGTTCCTAAGGTTTTGAGGAAGGGTGTTTTTTATTTAACCGCTAAAAGGGCGGTAAAAGTTTGTACGGAATTCGTAATTTTTTCTGGTGGGAAATCCTATCAGGCACAAGGCTTGTAATAAATATTTCTTCCACTACTGAGTTAAGGTAAGTTCTCCTAAAGTAAATAGAAGGAACGCCGAAGGAGCTCCGATTTCCTCGCTTGCTCATAGTGGGTAGGCAATTTCAGAACAAGTTTACTTTTCTTTAAGTAGGTATTGTAAATCAGCAATCTCTTAAACTACAAAAAAAAGGATATATTGGCGAGTAAAACTACTAATCATAACCCTTCATTGCAGTCTGGTAAAATTATAGAAATTAACATTGTGAATACCAAAGCTAAACCGTACAAATTAAGAGTACAAACAACTTCGCTAGATCAAACAAAATATACAGGGTAATTCATTTTTCGCAAGGAAAAATACAGGTTAACGAGAAAATATTTTTGCATTTTTTGGTGTCAATGTCGTTAAAAGTTACGTAGGTGGTTCCAGTCCAATTAGTGGACACCCCGGGGGTCCCGTACTGTCCAAACGGTTTGTTTTATTATACAACTCACATGGTAGGTAGCCAACTTTGTGAATGCAATTAGCAATCTTACGAAATCGTAGATCACTTTTAAAATTTGTTAATTGTGTATTACGCCGCGCCGTTTAGGCGTCATTTTGAGGTAGATGGTCATTTTCATTCTATTTTCTACAAAATGTTGTGCATGTTTGATGCTTTTTCACGCAAAATCTACGAAACGGATTTGGACGAAATTTGGTACACAGATAGTTTATAACCAGGATTTCCACATAGGTAGGCTACTTTTTATCCCGATATTCTTACAGGATTGAGACTTATGCGGGTGAAACCGCGAGGCGCTGTTAGTCCTATAATAAAATTATGACAAGATTCTCCTAAAAAAAAACATTAATAAAATTAAAAAGCTATTCCATAAAGCAGCAGCAGGCTTCAAAAATATACAAAAGAATCGTGTCCTATCATCTTTTTGGCCCAATTTTCCAGATAAAACGTGACGCAGATCTTCAATCAATTTTACTATGGAATTTCTGAAGGCCTGTAATAACTTCGGCAACCATCTTAAATAGCTTATCTGTTGTTAACTTAGTACTGACGATGACGGCAGAATTATAAGTTTTTGACAGGACCATTAATTGTTGACAGAAAACAATCAGAAACTTAAAGGGGACGCTCCTTTGATCTTTCGAATTTCAATCAAAATTTCAACCAGTACAGGTATGCGATTTTTTTGTTTCCTTCACTAATAATTTACACCCATTTTATCTTACCGTTTTCATTTTGTTGTTGGCTTATTTAAATCATCAATCAGCTTATTCTTAATAAATATGCGTCCTTTTTAACTTACTGGTCTTTTCTCGAAGTAGGTCGCAGTAATTAATCTAGGAGTTAGGTTAGAACTGTGATCACCGCGCGCCAATAGCGGCAGCGGCCGGCGAGCGCTAAATACAAGTACAAGCTTAATTGGCTATTTAATCATTTTTACAACAACATAGGAATTATTTAGGGTTTCATTGAATACATCCTTAATTAATTTTTAACACTGGAGATTAGGAGTCAAGACGCTAAGCAGTCTCACCACTAGATACACCAACGAAGCAGTCAACACGACACAAATCAATACCAGCTATTTCCGTCCTAAAGGGACAACCGACATTAGAATGTTTTGGGACTCATTGTTAGTTTGGGACGAAATCCACGTGTTTTACTTGGTATTAAAGCACTTTGAACATAATGCTTTCGCCGTTGTTTCGAACTTTGTTCTTGTGAAAACAAACAAAATTTAAGAAGTAAAATACACTTTCGAAGACGGATCTTTCCCGATAACAGATTTTTTTTACAAAATTAGGTATACTATCAAAACATTAATTACGTTTGCGACAGCCGGAGAATCGATAAAATTCCGAAATTATTTTTTGTATCTTTTGCGTAATGAATACAATTAATTATCTTACGAATATTTCATTCCACATCGACGTAAGAACATAGAATGCCTATTTTTACAAAAATAATGATTAAAATTAAATTGCACCATCGATTGACGTAATGCTGCATCGGCGATTTGATGTTGTCAAAAACTATTGGCGTACTGCAACGTCGGCGATCATCCAATAGTAGCGCTACGTAATTCTATTAGTGTGAATGTCGATTAGGCATATAAATGAAGTTAATGGATGCTTTAGATGAAAAATTATAATACCTACGACTAGAAAAAAATATCAACTGTCCCTTACATAACTAGAGTCGACCCATATGTATGGGATGGCTGATTATTTTATAGCGGACGAACATTTGTATGCATTTTACGTAAATCACGAAAATAAACTTTTAGGCAAATCCTCTTATTTAAAACTAGCTTCTGGTCGCGACTTCGTTTGCGTGGAAGTCTTACTAAATTCATTTATTTTATTTTAGTACATCGAGGAATATTAATAATGGTATTTATTTTATTTTGGTATTAAAATAAAAGCCACGATTTTATTAATTTACCTGTATACTACGTTGGTAGTTTTGGTTTCATCAGCCAAAATATGAAGAGAGTCAGGACTGGTGACGTACAGTTTTCCATGTGAGAAGTAGCTCGTCCTGAGGTCAACACCCGCACCCTACTGTAGAAATTTCCCACTGGTTGCAAATATTTTAGTTTTTAGTGAATTAATGAACCCCTGTGTTCTTGTATATGCTTCCTAATGGCACAACACTGATACATTGACTGATGCTTTCTTACTGATTATTCCCAACGAACAACTATCACTAAAATAATATAACAGTAGATTGTAAACATACTGGATTTCTCATTAACAGTCACCTCACCAAAGATGAAAGAAGAGGCCTAAACTTCATGTTTTTCTGTGTACGTTTTACGAACTATTATTATAATTATAAACAGAGCATAAAAAAATGAAACACAAAGATATAAATTGTTGGGAAAGCAAATTTTTTTTTAAGTTGATTAAAATAGCAGTCTGTCATGATTGCCTGCATAGCTCCTCAAAGTTATAGCAGGTTTTACTACACTAGCGAGACATTTAAAAAATATGTGATGGTCGATGAAAGAATCCTTCCATAAGCGATGAAAAAAGATGTGACGCTTAAGGAGACACTAAGAATAAAAAAGTAAGAAATAAAATACAAGTTTTTTTTCCTCTTATAATAATACTTTATGTATTTAAAGATGGTAGCGAAAAGTCGATTACAATGTCAGTGGATTACGTCGTCAAGGCGCATTGTTTCGCAAAGCCGATGGACGATGAGCCCAAAAGGCGCAGTGTTGGTAGGCACCGATGGCCTGTTTAAGGTTGCAGGAAACCACTGGATGCGACGCTTGCGGGAAGCCTGTCTTCAGTAGTGGACGTCTTTCGATTGAATAATGACGATGATGTAGTCGTTGGGTAGGTCGCTGTTTTGTTGTGATTATTTCTTGATTTATCGCTTGCTGGACATATAATCAGCATTAGATATAATCTGTCTGAATATATGCTGAAATTGAGCTTTTTGGCTAAGCCGTGAGGCACGCACTGTTGTTTTTAAAACATTTATTTCATTTTTTTTTATATTTTGTGCTTAGACAGAATTGTGTGGGAAAGAGAAAGGGAGGCCTTTGTTCTGCAGTGGGACAGAACAGGCTAGTTAGATTAGATTAGATTTTTTGCTTGAATAGTTGCCAAATAAATGTTATTCTTTATTTCTTTATATGCAGTTTTTCTTACACTTGGCATGCGTGATCTGCGCATTGGTGCTGGGCGGCGCGGTTTCTACCTTGGAAAAACAGCGCTAGTTGACTTTACACATGGCACGTAAAGCAAATGCTTTGTGCATAAGGCCCTTAGTATTAGTTTAATTAACTGTTATAGTTTTGGCTTGATTTCTTGCTTCATCATTACTATTTTGTTTAACTCTTTGTCGTAGTGTCAACTAGATTAATGGTTGTTTCAGTTGCGTTTTTAATGAGATTCCTATTTGTAGTTTCTAAATATAAGTTTGTTGTTGTGGTGCTTCTGAAATTTGTATTATTCCTGTTATTTGTAGTTGTATTTTTTATTAAAATTGTATTTATTGAGTTTTCAATGTTATTAATTTTTTAAAGTCGTAAATGTATTGTTGATTAGATTTGTTGAATTGCTACTAGTTAAATTTGTTGAATTGCTATTAGTTACAGATGCAGATGTTTTTATTAAATTCGTAAAATTAATATTTATTAAATCCATAGGTGTACTATCACCTACATTTACAGCTTTAGTAGCTTTTGTTAAGTTTTTATCTATAATGGAATGTGTAGTCGTAGTGTAATTTATGTTAGTAATATTAACAAATTTTGTAGGGTTGTGCTCTTGATATGTTTTGTTTGTTTCTTCCTTGGAGGTCATTAGTTTTACTGTTACATTATTATTGTCTGCGTTTACAGCAGAAACGGGTGCAGTTCCATTTTTTTCATTTTCTGCAGGTCTGTAATAGAAACGATCTCAACTGTAAGCTTTTTAGAATATGCGTCTAAATAAAGGCAAATTTTATGAGTGAACTTACCCATCAGGATGATCTTCCCATGAAATGTGTTGCTCGACTAATTGAAATCCCTGTTCATTAAGAACACTTCTGCAAATATCACGCCTGTTCGAAGAAAATTAATATATAATTAAACACAGATATACAGGGTTAAATTAAACTGACTAGCTAAACTCCGCAGATGCGAGGGGTGTCTACCTATATCTAAACACGATAAAATAAAAAGATTTGATGTTTTTTTGGGAGACCCACATCTGCTATAAAGCGTGAACGACGCCCATTACGTATGTGAAGTTCCAAGAACCACGCAAAACTACGACCATTTTATTTATTTATTTATTTAACTTTATGCACAAGTAAAAGAAATAGGGACAAAGGCGGACTTAATGCCCGAGGCATTTTCTACCAGTCAACCTTAGGGTGATGCAGAGACAAAACATGGCAGATACAACTTACGGGATATATAGCTAGGAAATTACTATAAAATACAAAAATAAATACTAATACATAGATAGATACATACATAAATATAAACAAAATGCAGAACGAGGAGAAAAAAATATATCGGTAGGGGAGAAAACGAATTCAGGAAATCAGCGCTGGGATGTTACGGCCAACCAATTTGTTGAGATTTTGTTAAGTATACTTCCTGAAACACATCACAAGGGGCTGCAGGACTTCCTACTACCCAGGGTCGTCGACAGAGTCCAGTGAACTACTGAGGACATTTATAAATCACTGTATTACACTGAAACTCGATATGACTAATAACAGTTAAAAGGCTTGGAGTACAATACGAAAGCCAGTACGAATGCTGACCAGCGAGTCCTATCAACCCGACAAACAGATATCTCACCAACTGCTTCTTAGTTGTTTGTGGGGCAGCACCACATTTACACTCCAAGGAGGAGTCATGTGTGGATCTCCACTTCAGCAGGTTTTCTTTGCTTCGGCCTATCAAGGCAACTCATGTCCAGGTGGTTCAGCAGGTGGGACGAATGGGTTGGGTAAGGAAACGCTGTCTCGCCACAGGTTTAGCCTTTCCTTAGACCATTCGCCAGTGAGTGGGAGACCACACTTTAAAAAACAGTTGCGGGTTTCGGCGTTTTTGACACGAGGATGTTATAGTGCAAAGGGTGTAGTGTATCGGAAACCCTTTCCACGCTTAAGGCAATTGTTCCACCGCCGATGAGGAAGCGACTAGCTATCAATCATTTTCTCGCTCAAGAAACGTGCAAAAGACTGTAGTTCCTATGTAAATAAAACAGATACATATATAAATAGTTGATGCTGACTGTTCACACCTCCGGCGAGTATTCGTTTGTCGCAGCAATCAGAGCTAAAAAAGAGAGTACTAACTCGGCGACACGCGCTTGGTGGGAACCCTTGCTGAGAGACTCACGCATGGAACATTCGCATACCAGCAAGTATTGCTCGTTACTGCCGCGCACTCGCAGGTCGTTGCTCGCCAAATCGTTTTAGTTGCTAAGCACTAATAGATTCTCGTTAATCACCGGCGGTGGGACATGTACCTAATTAGTACATATTTTGTAATCAACACTTGCCTCACAGGATTAGATGACGGATCACCTCTTAATATACAATCTAGAAAGGCTCCGTTACACTGTGTGCTTGTGAACAAATATGGTCCAATGCACTCTCGATTTTCTGAGATTTTATATGCAGAAGCAACTCCTATGAGCCTTTCGTGAGCTCCAACCCAAGTGACGAGTGGGCCGCCGTGATCATTCTGAAAGAAACTATATTGATTTATTTACCCTGACCGTGTGTACAAATACAAGGCTATATTTTAATTGTGTATGTTTGAAATACGTAATGTATAATACGTAATCGCCACACGTACCATGCGTCTGAGTTTAAAATATACCAGGACCCTCATGCCAAACTTTATCAAAAGCTTGCGTGGCATCTATGAATACGGTGGCGCAGACTTGCTTGTTTTCGAGTGTTTTTTTGAATAATTTTAGTAATTCTGTGTACTGGTCTATCGTAGAGTATTTTTCTGTATGAAAATTTGCTATCATTCAAACATGAGCGAACGAAACAAGTTTAAAAATAATCTTGGGAAGACATTCAATAAAATTGATTAGCATATTTCATATATCATGCAATTCTTGAATGGCAATAATTGAACGTGCACCGCGTAAATGGGGCTTGACTGTTATTTCACCTTGTACTCGTATATGTCGTGGCCATATCGATACGACCATTTAATTCTCGAGCATTTCATGAAGTGAGCAAATCTACGATATGGCCATGACATATACACCGCCGCCGCCGTGCCGTTTGCCGTGTATTGACAATAGCCTACCTGCACCACAAACCAATTAAAATCATCATTCTGTCTTTGTCATCTTGAAATGACTGACAGAAATAGAACTATATTTTAAATTCGTTTAGCGATCAACATATTTAGGGATTTGTGGTGCAAATAAGCCTAAGTGTCAATATTTCCCTAGAGTTTATTTTGCACATTATTTATAAAGCATTTCGTGTGCAGGTGTTAAAGACACTTTACTCACATTCTCTGTTTTGCAAGTTTTTTACCGAAATATTTAACCAAGTAAACTTTACCTGACAAATTCCATTTCTTCTAGTATTAGATCTTCTTGAATGTAAAACAGTTTTGTTAATTTTATTAATTAGGGAGGAATTATGTGTGTTGTAAGAGACTACAATATTGCTATTTAGTTTAGATTTTTGGTCAGCACGATTCCTTGAAAAGTTGGTAGGTTTTATATCTTTCCTTGCATTTTCTATTAAAACTACCTGGTCATCTGGAATGCCAGCATTTTCACACTGTAAAAGAGTTTTTTATTTTTTATGAATACAGCCGGTGCAAACCACAAGTGCGCGTCATAATGAGACTTTACGTCACATGTCGCGCGCGCGCGTAATGTCCTTAAGGGTCATATTTATTACAATTATTTTAATAACCTTATCGTTAAGTACCTACATATTTATTGCAATTATTTTAATTTGTTTGTTTGTTTTACTTTATTGATATTTTAAAATGGATAAAAATATATCCTGTACTTACAGAAAGCTCTCCACGTAGTCTTTTTTGTTGAGAAAAACAGCCTTGCGCTGTGGGTGGAGATAAAAGTATTGTCGCTCCTGCATCGTTCAAGTTACCTTTGTCTAAAGTACAAATCATATATTGATCTATTACTTCGTCCATGCCAGGATAAATTTCATATTCTCTTTTACACTCATCCTTGTCTTCTATCAATGTCGGAGCATAGTTTAACATTGCCACATTGTGGTTGGTAAGATCCATTTCCTAGAGATAAGAAAGTACCTACATGATGAGAAATTAAGCGCCAATCTATTTTAAGAGACATTCTTTAGCTGATAAAGAAGCAATAGAAAGGATTTTTATTTTTATGTGTGAAATTTATTTTAGTACGTACTTAATCATTTAAAACTGCTGAGAAAATATACGACAGCGATACAGCTATCTGTCTTTGTGATAGTTAGAAAGATAGTACATAACAATATTATATCCATCTTTTAACAAATATAAATTATTACCAACATAACGAACTTTTCCAATATTAGGCAATAAAAGTAAATAAGGTCTAAAACGGATAGGGCAAAATAAATTGTGTAAATAGGATTATCGGTTTAGAAGTTATTAGGGATTTTCGATAGAGAAAATTGACAAATGTAAAATTGTATGTTTTTGTTCTGTAAACTTTAACAACTTTACAACAATAAATCAAACAACTAGATACGAGTGCGACTACCACGATAGTTTTTTGTGTATAAGCCAAAGTTGACAACCCTAGCGCGACCGCCGAGCGTAGGTATGAAAAGTGAAGTACATACATGTGATTGACTTCTGTACCTTGCTATTTTGCGACAAAAGGGTGCGGTAAGGTAGTGTTGCATGGTCTCAATGAATGGTCACTTACATTGGATGGTGTTTGACAATGATCACGGTTGTTTGTTTTGTGAGTTTACCAGATCTTTCACTGCTAACACATATTCCCTCATAAGATCTTCAGAGGTATTAAATTTGTTAGTCATTGAACTAAGTTTCTCCAGTAAATGGTCACGTTCAGATTGCAAGTACTCGTGTCGATGTTGTTCTTCCTAGTAACTACTATGTTAAGGTATTTAAATGTTTAAGAGTTCCTTTTGGTAGTGAGCAGTTACAAAGGACCTTTAAAATGTATCCCCGAAAGAGGTTAACTAGTGGATGATAGTTTTTTTATTTTATCAAAGACTGAAGCTGTGACGAGACAGTGCTTCTTTACCCAAACCGTTCGTTCCACCCGCTGAAGACCTCCCACCTGGACATGAGTTACCTTGGGTAACCTGGAAGTCTTTAAACAGACTCCGGACCCAAGTTGGCCGAAGCAAGGAAAACCTATTCAGGTGGAGATTCATAGACGACTCTGCTTTGGAGTGTTAATTTGGTGCTGTTCCACAAACGATAGGACACATAACACCGTGTCCTGCGTATCCTGTCAGCTGAACGTTACAGGAACTGATGGAAGCTGGTGACGGCGCCAAACATATAGCCGAATTCTGGGCCGAGTCCATTTAGATTGCTATCGACACGCTAAGAAGAAGAAGATAGTTTTATGAAAGTTCGTTACTTGCCGATGGGATAAAACATCGGGCACATAACAACATATGAAAAAAAAAAAACATACCTCTCGATAACTAGTACGGTGACCCCATCCTAACACTATAGCATCAACTCCAGGCTCCTGATGTTTCGGATCGAAATTAATTTCTATTGAACTAGGCGTGTAAGAACAAAATTGCAAGTAAGAAGTGTCCGTGAAATCGTAAGGCGATTCCACTTTCGCCATGGCTATGTCTATATTTGACCATTTTTGTGGCTGTGTGTACACCAGTTCGTAATCTGTAATGATTTAAATTAAATAAAATGCACACCCGTTTAAAGAAATCGGAAAAAAAAACTTGGAATAGAATAGAATATTGTATGTTTTTGTAGATGGTTAACAAACAAACTTGGTCAATACATAATATAACAACCAAAAGTGTTAAATTTTAACTTTTATTTTTGTCCTTAAATAAAAGTTATACCTAACTTACCTTTAGGTGCGCATATAAAGACAATTTTCTTTTTCTTCTCTTTGGTACATGGATCGGTGTAAAGTTCAGTTTCGCTTATGTATTTATTGTATCCTGCTATGGCATAAAGATGCGAGACGTCCGTTACGCACGCTGCTGACGTCACGATGTACTCTGATGAGACTAACGCTCCACCACAAACCCAGCCTTCGTAGTATTGTGGCGATATTTGGGCTTTGAGCAGGTATACCTAGAAAATATCGTGGTGTATTATTACAGTACTTAAGGACTGTTGACTGTATTGCGAAATATGTGTGTACTTGGGTACACGCATATTTCACCTCACCTGCTCTTTAGGAGACCAGAAGCCCAATTCTCGTAATTAAAAACGTTCAAAATCTAGTCACAATCTCATCTCAGTGCGAACTTTCTTAAAAATACGAGAATTGCCTTCAGGAGTAATGTTAGAGATAGCGCCATCTATAGTGCTTACTGGTACCTAGATTACATACAAGATCTCTGGTTTCAGTGCCTGTATTCCACAGACGTAATCACTATTTTGTACCCAGTCGGGGTACGGTGGTATCTAGTTTTCTCATAAAAGGACAGATGGCGTTACGTGCTACCATAAATTGTATTGACGCGTTCCAAAATTAATTGTCACTTTTTGTTTGGAAAACCGGAAAACCGGAATGCGCTAAAAATAGTAAATAAAAAAAAATACGATTTTACACACTAGCAAAATGTTTTATTTTTCACTTTATAGTATGTTTTTTTTTGGAAGTCGGTTGTTGTTCTTGTTTTTATAATAAAGTTTTTGTATATCTAAGTAATAGGTACAATCTGTGGCAATTTCACAAAATGCTTAGATATTTATTTATCCATTTATTTCAGGCATCAAGGCCCATAAAAACACATACAATACAATATTAATATAACTTAAAAAAATACTATAAATACATACAACATTATAATTACACTAAAAACTAACACTAACACACACGAAGTGTCTGCGTCGTGTTTCGCTGACTGGTGTCATGTAGCCGGCCACGAAACCGGCGGTATACAACACTCTTCGGCCAGAACTCTTTCTTGAGGAACTTCTGAAGATGATGTGTCGGAACACGCACCACGAACGACTTGAAGTTCTTGTCGTGACGCGACTCCAACTTCTCGACCCTCAAAGTCCAGTTGGTCTTCACACGCATGTAATCCACGATCTCCTCAACCTTCGTGGTTATAAACAATGCTCCCTTGTCAATGTCATGCAGGCGCCGAGAAATCCTTGTAGCACTACCTATGTGACGGACCGGTTAGTTAGGTAAAACGAATTAGGAATTATAAGTTCTTACCATGTATTTTTTGTCTTCGGTAACGACAGTGCCATCTTTAATTCTTCTTTGACAATCATATCCTAAAATATTATACGAAATTAATTTCAACTTTATCTTTACACTAGCTTCTGCCCGCGACTCCGTCCGCCTGAAATTTCTTGTTCCCCCGACCCACCCCGTCGCATCGCATCGCCTGCTCGCGCTATTACTTTGTTTTCGCTTAGCGTTCTTTCTGGCTTTTCTTCTTTCTCCTAGGCTCCTCATGGTATTGGGCAAACAAATGCAAAAAGATTTTTTCAAGTCCAACCGGTAGTACCTAGATTAGCGCGTTCAAACAAACAAACCCTTTAGCTTTTTTATTAGTATAGATTTCTCCTTTTATGGCCCAAAGCTCCGTTTTATTAGGTAAAATTAGTTTTTCACTTTGTGATTCGACCAGTGATGACAAATTCAGTTTTGACTCATCGTCTGCTTAGCCCATTCACAACTATGTTGGGGTGGGCTACCGGTCTGACCTGATGCAGTTGATACCCGGTATTTTATTTAAACTGTTTTGTTCCCTAGACCACTATCATTGTATTCATAGGGCGACAACCAGAATTACGTATGTTTTATCTAGGTTTCCGCATAGCCTAGCACAATTTTTACATTGAAATCACTTAATTATTATTTACAAAATTTACTGCTTACCGTGAAAAATTAGTAAAAATATAACTTGATTCAGTTTAAATGAAAACATTTTAAATTCGCCTGTATTTATAGGAAAGTAGAAATAACAATTTTGCGATGGATAACACTGTAATGGATTGATTGCAAAATAGTTGTTTTTTATTATTTTCGATTACCTGGAAACTAATAGTTGTTTTTTATGTTCATCTACCAAGATTGACATTATTCAAATCATCCAAACATCGAGCATAGGTTTATAAAATTTTGTACTTCGGTATTTATACTACTATACTTCGGTATATACGAGATATACAAAGTGTTCACAATTCTTATGGACACTTTTTAATAATTTTCGTCCTTCAAAAAGTTTTTGAATATCTGTCAAAAGATCTGAAGGCCAATTCTCGTAATTTAAAACGTTCAAAATCTAGTCGCAGTCTCATCTCGGCGACAAAGAAATGTCAAAAACTTGTCAAAATGTAGGGAAATTTTAAGTATTTTTTGACAGATTGAGACTGAGATCAGACTGTGAACGTTCTTAAAATTACGAGAAGTCGTAGTCGTCCTAATCCTGCTTTGTCTTTATTAATGCAAAAGCAGAGGTACTTCGTCGATCTACACATACTAAAACATTTTTTTAAATAAATCTAGATAGATATTTAAAAAAAATTTTTTTAATTACCTACCTTGATCCCTGGGCACTTTTGATGTGTGTAGTTAATATCGCAAAAGGTTTTTTTTTGCCTTGTGTAAGCACCGCTAGCCTACCACACACAAAAGTGCACTTAGCACACAAAAGGTACACTCTTTTCTTCCCTCTCCGTTCCTGTCCGATGGGATTACAAACCGACACGACCAGCGACCAGAGACGCCAACGGGCCTATTCTCTGTGAAAGCTTCGTTTAGCAAGTGTTTCCTTAATTTTCATACCATCATTAACTTTTAGAAATTGGCCTTTGACACGTACAAACTATTTTTACCAAATTGCTTTTCTGACCAATTTGTCCAGTGTCCTTAACTTATGATTTAATTCTGTCATTTTAAATAAATTCAATTATTTTGGATTTAGTCGAAAAGGGATTTGTAGTGTGTTTTTCATCGAAGTAAGGTATTTTTATTTATAAATGAAATAGCTACGATTAAGGATGAGGTAATAGAACAAAACAATTTAATTAATAAAAACATTACTTATTTAATTTATAAAACTTTCACTAAACGCGTTGTCGCCGCTGTCGTAAAATTGCTGTTGATTGATCTTTTGCCATTTTTACCAACATATTAAATCGCAATAATCTTTGCAATTCCTCGGTACTTTTCAATTCCCTTGTTTCTTGTTCATGTTCTGCGTTTGAATTCCTTTCATTTTCAGCAGGCCTGCCAAAATTACAAATTTTAAAATCATCTAACTGACCCTAACATAATGAAATGAAATTTATTTATAATTTATTCTGTAAATAGAATATCGGAATCACTTTTACACGTCATCTTAAAAAAACAAACTACTAACCATAAAAAATGGCAAGCAAACTCAAGGGTCAAAGTCTCTTTTAAAGTTCAGACATAATCTTTTTTAAATCATGTGAGGATAATGTAGATTAGTCCCTGAAATGGACTTTTTGGAAAGAACCACACAGATTTGAGTCAATAGTTATTCTATGAAAAAGTGTCCACTCAACAGGGTCCAATTATTCCATTAAGGGCTGATTTTTCAATCACCTGATAACTTTATTCAAGGGATAATTTTGAAATTTAGACAGTTATTTCATACAAAAAAACTGTCCAACGTCAATTTTATTCCTCGAATAAAAGTTATCTAGCAATGGAAAAATCAGCCCTAAGTTAAACATTGGTAGTTAGCTGCCTGAACAGTGTTGAAAAGGACATCATTCAGGTTTCGAACATGTCATTGTTGTACTCCAAAATTAAAGTGCCAGACAGAAAAAATACGGTTTTCTTAAGGGAATAACACTCTCAATTTTTTTTACTATTACAACGAGAGTATACAATTAGCCCAATATTTTGCCTTAAAATGTTTCGAGCATTACATTTATGTTTAAAACGAGAAACAGCCTAGCCGGAAGACGTCCACTGCTAGACATAGGCCTACCCAATGAATGCAAAATTAGAAAGAAGAAATCGAAAGCTAAATGTAAGGCGTATCAGCCTTTCTGTGGCTTGGCTTTATTTTGCGACATTGAACATTTGTTTTAAGCTGATAAGCTTAAAAAAAATTGAACAAAAGGTAAAAAAGGTTAAAGGTTAAAGGTTTTGACAAGGAACCATGTCAAAACCTTTTTCCCCAACACATTTTTTTTTAACACAACTCAATTTTTTTTGTAACAAGCACGTTTTTTCTGGCCCAGCTGCAAGCAAACTTTCACTATTCTCTTGACTTTGTATTTACATTTTTTGCGTGTATGTGATGCATATTTTCGTCCAGCTTGTTTTTTTTGTATTTGTGTTTTTAGCAGTATTTACAACGCCACATGCGAACAACGCGTCATACTGACGTCACGCAAAATCCTGCATCTCGCAAGCAGAGTTTACCGCGCAAATAGCATAGATACAACGGCAAGAAATTAATCATCGGGCAGTTGCCCGCCAAACACAACACCCGTCTGGTCGGAAGGACCTTCCTTTTCTATAGAGGATGAGTGAACTTTACCCTGTTCCTCATACCTCTATTTGTTCTATGTCTGCGTCATGTTTAGGTACCGCAAATAAATGTTTAAATACGTAGGTACGTGAAAAAAAGAAAATTTTCTTTCATTCAAACTAACTTACCCAGAAGGATGGTGTTCCCAAGATATGTATCTCTCAACCGTATCGTAGCCCCGTTGGATCGGTGGACTGTTGCATGAGGTCCGTCTGTTGTATTAAATGATTAGTATGTATCCAGTGTGTTCAAAAATTACAAACCGAATTCGTATAGTAACTGAAGAGGGTAAAAGCAAAATAAATTAACTTAGTGATCGGTACTCGTCATTGTTGTAAAAAGAGGCACTTTATATAATATGGCTTTTAAGTGCATGGCCTAAATATACCCTGGAGTAACTGTACTTCAAGTTCGCAATAGTGAACTTTGCCAACAATACTTTAAACCTCTAGATACGCTACACTTAAACTATGTGGAGTACCTGTTTAAAAGTAATTGATAATAATTATGAGGCAGTAAGTATGAACCTACAATTGGTTTTGGTTTCATAAATCACTGCTGGACAAAGGCCCCTCTCAAGTTATGCAAGCTCTTGACCAAAAATCGCTATCTACCTAGCCTTTACCCAACTATATTAGAGTCGGCTTTCAGTCTAACCGGATGTAGCTGAATTCCAGTATTTTGCATGAAGTGGCTGCTTATCTGACCTCCGCCACCCATTTATTGGGTATCACGATACCACTTGCTAAGACTGTACCCGTAACAACTGGTCAACGATCTACAAATGGCAGCCGGGACCAACGGCTCAAACATGCTTTCCGAGGCACAGACGGCTCTCGGTATGACCAAAAAATACGTAACATTAAAATTTACGACTCACCTGCCTTTGATGGATGAATTATTATTTAATATACAATGTATAAAGGCTCCGTTACATTGTGTGCTCGTATATAAATAGGGTCCAATGCATCTTAAATCGTCCTCTACTTTGAATACAGAAGCAACACCGATGAGAATCTCATTGCCTCCAACCCAAGAGACAAGTGGTCCACCGTGGTCGTTCTGAAAACGTCATTTGATCCGGTAAAGTCCCACCGACATACATACATTTTACCTTATTGTTTATTTTGACCACCTTTAAAGTCACGGTAGACAAAAAAACTGCTGTTCGATACATTTTAATCGTACTTTTGTATGGAATTATTGTTTATTTTTTTATTACTACTTAATGAAAAATTTCTAAGTTATCAGTTATTATTAATAACTCAAGGCCCGACAGCGTTGAAATTTAGTGGTCTGACAGTGGCATTTTAAGGAGGCCACAAAAAGCAATTAGGTAACTACACAATTTGCAGCTGCCTGCTGGATATAAACTTCTACGATTCTACCAAGTCGCACCACTCTAGTTTCCCACCTTAAGGTGCATAATCAAAAATAAGTTTATTGCCTTTAGTACTTTTTAAAAATTCTTAACAAAAAGGGTCTACGAGGCCACTATCACGACTGGTTTAAGACCGGCCGCGATCTTGACCGCAGAAGCTCCGACCAAGAAACAATATGGTCGGACGGGTGCACCACTTGACTCACTACTAACCTGACAAATTCCATGTTTCCTTGTGGTGGTACTGTTAAAAACAGTTCTGTTCTTGTTTTGTAACGAATCACCAGAAGTTTGATTTGTCTTCTCATCGCCTCTGCGTGTGATGTCTGACAGGATATCTTGATAAGCAGTGTTGTCATCTTCACACTTAAAAAGGACATATTTTAAAACATTAACTAGTGTATGTGCTACGTTAATTCGATACTAATTGGTGCCCAAAGGACAATCAGGCTGATATTTAGAACAGTGTTAATAAATACATTGCCCAGGGTTCAAACTCTTGATACTTTTCAGGAAAAAGTATCTAAAATTAAAATTCAAATGTTGCCTACCCGCTTTCTGTTAAGTATTAAGTGCGCCACTCCCTTTTAACCGCCACGCGTAGCGTGACTACTTCTCCCCAGAAGTGGGCCACCACACAAGTTTACAGGACGAAGTTAGATTATAATAATACTGCTTTAAGAAGTGGTGGCAAGTGTGTTCTCTATTCTACGAAGAATAGACAGACATACTCGTATAGTCAACTTGTCATTTATTTTCTTAATTTTTGACGTCGCGCCGTAGAAATTTTCCTACAATCAGTATTATGTTTCGTTTTTGTTGTTTCTACGTTGCGAGTTGGTCAAAATACGCGTGCTGGCTTTGAAGCTCAGTAAAATCGTTTTGTAAAAAATACTTACAACTAAACCATCATTGGTCACGGAGGTATTCGGTGACGGCACTATTTCACCGTTTAAATAGACAGAGTTATTTAGTAATCGTCTTCTACTACATCCGTCTAATTTGGGTGGTTCATCGCCGAGCATTAAAAAATCTCCTTTATCATTGAATTCGCCTTGGTGTAAAGTACAAACCATGTATTTATCTATTAATTCACTCATATTGGCATACTTTTCATAGTGTCTTTTGCACTCAGCTTTTTCAATTATTTTGGCGGCAGCATATTGCATTTTCACTTGGTTGAGATTGTCCGTTCTATCTTGCTGGAATCATGAAAGCATTTTAATATTGGTCCTACATATTTATTTCTGAACTACCTTTATAGTAGGTAAGAATCATTGAAGGCCTCGAAATTTAAAACGTTCAAAATCTAGTCGCAGTCTCATCTCGGCAACAAAGAAATGTCAAAAACTTGTCAAAATGTAGAGAAATTAGAGGTATTTTTTGACAGATTGAGAATGAGATCAGACTGTGAACAAATTCGGAATAGCTGTTGCCATGGTTTCATTAGTATCAAGTTAGGTTACAATTTATTTATGCATTATTGGCAATATTAAAATAGCTATAGTATTTAATATATTTTACAACTTAGTGCAAAACAGTTTCATTGTACAACACTACTTGCTATGTAAAATATCAGTGACAGAAAGTTATTATAACATCATCAATAGATATAAACTAAGCGGCAAAAATACGTATTCTTGAACTTCAAAAACTCCTCAAGTAAAGTTAATAATATGGGACCAACCCTGAGGCATACCTTATCCATAATTTTTTTTTTTTTGAAATCCTTTTACAATTTCCGGAGATATCGCATTCCATACATACCAAAAAATTAAAGTCGCTTTTAGAACCTCCTCCTATTTGAAGTCGGTAAATTATGTAAAGATACGGTACTTATGGCCACAATGCATCCCATGACAATTCCACTAAGCCACCACTGAAAACTCATAGGAAAGCAAATGACGCAATTTCGTTTACTTACTTGAATTTTGATCCTTTCAAATAAAAAAAGAATTTTCCAAATCGGCTTCTATTTAACGGTGGAGTTCTATTTAATGGAGTTCAGAGATAAAAAAAAACGACGAATTGAGTACCTCCTCCTTTTTTTGAAGTCGGTTAAAAAAAAGAGTTCTCTCTAAATAAGCCTTAAACAAAAACTTATGAATACAAGAACTTCTTACCTGCCGCCAATGTGTAGCATGTCCCCAACCATATACCAAAGTATCAGTACCAGGTTTTTGAAATCTTTGTTCGTAGTTAATATTTATCACAGCTGGTGTGTACGAACAGAACTGGTTGAACTTAACATCGTTGAGGTCATACTCAGATTCTACCTTGACCAAAGCTATATCTATAAATGACCACTTTTCCACTCTATGATAATCCAATTCATATTCTACAAAACATTAAGCCAAAATATTATAATGTCAGTCTTTCTTCACCCTTAATTCTATTAATACCTGGGATATATTCTTAAAATATGTCTCATTAGTCTTGATAATAACAGCCGGTGTGGAACGACTTGTTCAAATAATAACTAAATAATGACTTCTCGTAAGTATCTATTAATGGGTGTGACCAAGTATTTTTAATTTTGTGGTACTCGCATCTACAGCCGAACAGACGAGTAGTTTACTTAGTCGACCAACACACATTTTTCGTAGGCCGCAGCAATGTAGTCACTCGTTATTACTCTATCAACTACTTACTTATAGGAACACATGTGTATACCACTCTCTTTTTCATTTGATTTGTACATTGATTGAGTTCTATATCGTCGTCCCGGACGTAGCGCTTGTATCCTGCTATAGCGTACATGTATTCAACATCAGCGACACAGGCTGCTGATGTGATTATGAACCACTTGGACACTAAGGCACCGCCGCACAACCATTCGTCGTAAATTCTAATTGATTTTGGTGCTTTAACCAAGTACACCTGCAAATATATGGTAATGTAGGAAACAAACTAGCTAACTGCGACGGAGATGGTTTAGACAGTTGACAGTTGCAGTGCTATGTATCAAGATTACCTTCAGACGGTAAGTAGGTACAACATTTTGATCACCTCGTATGTTATTTGGCTTAAGGCCGGGCTGCGTAGTCACATAATCCCGCGGAGAGATAATTTAAAGGTTTTCATACAATATTTTGAATGGGACATAATATAATAATAATCACTACCGCTATGTATTAAAAGTAGGAAAAGCGACTAGCAGCCGCTGGTGGTTAACGATAGGCGCTTTTACTCCCGACGGGAGTGTATAAATGAGAAACATCAAATCAAGCCTAGGTTATCGTTCAGACGGCGGGACGGCGGGACGGCGGGGTACAGTTGCTTGTGTTTTAATTGTTTATTCAATGTACTAATTTCATAATCTCGTACCACGTATCTTTTATCCGCTTCCACCTCTTTGCCATCCGTAATTCGTCTTACGCCATCAGTCACTGAAATAAAATGTTCGTGGCACATTTCTAAAGTCATAAAAATCTGGCCGAGTGGTTCCGTCCTGGCTCTGTCTCACCACTGTACTCGTTAATTGTAAACTATGCATATTTATATCTAGAGTAGTACTCACCATACAAAATATTTAAAAATAACAAAAGCTCTAACTTTATCGCAACCATTGTAAAATCATTGTAAAACGAAATAATTGTACTTCGATGGACTGTGACATGGTTATAATGTAATTCTAGTTGAATGATTATTTTTATTGTTTTCATTATTTTTCTCCATTTTCTGATAAACTATTCAAGTATGTTCTGTCATAGCTAGGTCCTAGCGATTGATTTAAATGTGGATTGGTTCAAAATAACACTTTTACACGTCAAAACCATAGACTTATAAAAAAAGATGGACTCCGCGCCACGCATATCGAAAGTGAAGCACAGTGAGTATGCTGTTTGTACAAACACGCCTCACGCTCACATTCTATGTTCTATGTTCTATGTTATGGGTTTGGTTTCCGCACTTAGTCCTTCAGTGGACCATTGTGCGTGGGCCATGGCGGCCGTTGGCGGTTATTCCAACCAGCCCACCTCCCTCCAGAAGCTGATTAGGTCTCCTGGTCTTTTGAGAACATCTGTGTACGATCTGGGTGTCCCGAGGGTTTGTGTCCTGATCTGGGTGACGCCTGTGCACTCAAAGAGCACATGCGCAATGGTTTCATCAGCCACCATGCAAGCTCTGCACAGGGGGCTGTCCGTTATGCCTATAGTGTGAAAGTGTTTGTTTAGCGAGCAGTGTCCCGTGATGGTCCCCGTCACCAGGCGCAGGCCTTTCCTGTCCAATCGCAGTAAGCGACTGCTTAGCTTGCCATCCAGTGATGGCATAGCTTCCTTGGACTGCCTGCAGCCTGGTGACGACGTCCACCAGCTTTCTGCTTGTGTGTGGGTGTACTCCTGTAGCCACCTGCGTAGTTGGTTGAAGGGGATGGGCACGATAGGTTCCGGTCCACAGACTGGCATGCTCGATGCCCTTCTGGCCAGCTCGTCAGCTGCGTCGTTACCTAGCTCTAGCCACGCTCACATTTATATCATAGTATGCCGACCGGCTGCCATTACGTGGCACGACAGCGTCAATCATCAATCACGCGCACATAGATTACGGTACGGTGCTTCACTTTCGATAAGCGTGGCACGGAGTCCATTTATAAGTCTATGGTCAAAACTTAAATTATATTTTAAAAATGGATGAGAAGAAGGCTTATTAGTCGAGACTCGCACGAAGTTAATATATTTGTGGGTGAGTCGATAATTTCAGAAATTATACCAAAAAAGACACAAGCGCAATTAAGTGATAAGAGTTAAATATTTTAAAACGTGTACCTTTTTCTTAATATCAAAATGTGCCAATAGCCTAATATTATTTCTCAAGTTATCGACTCACCCATAAATAAATTAACTTCGTGCGAGTCACTAGAAAACAATAAAAGTGCCGATTTGCGCGTGTCAGGCGATTAAATTCATGCGAATAGACTAATAAACCGAGAAGAAAGACCGAAACAAATTCAGAGGTCACAGTCTGTTTTAAAGTCTATACATAATCTTGGTCAGGTCATATGAGGCCTAGATTAATGTCTGATACGGTATTTTGAGGATAGAAAAGTTGCAGGACTAATGGCGATGGACGGTCGGTTTTGGGTACATGGGCCTTAATACTCGTATTACAACGCTACAAGGATCTTTTGGAGCGTGGCCAAAGTCGAATTGTTGTGTCTCACTCTTCCCTCACTCTCATGTCCGATGGGACTACAATCCGACACGACCAGAGACCACTAGGGCATACTCTCTATGCAATCCTACTTCCCACTATCCTACTTCCTACTATCCTACTTCCTACTAATAATATTATAAATGCGAAAGTTTGTGAGGATGGATGGATGGATGTTTGTTACTCTTTCACGCAAAAACTACTGAACGGATTTGGATGAAATTTGGTACACAGATAATTTATAACCCGGATTGACACATAGGATAATTTTTATCCTATCCTATTTAGGAAACTTATGCGGGTGAAACCGCGGGGCGCAGCTAGTGTATCATAAACAATTTATAATTGGCGTTTGACACGTACAGACTAAATTGCTTTTCAGACCATTGCATATTTCGTTTTTGCCAATTAAAATAAGTTCAATTAATCTGGATTAACGCAAAAAGGGAGTTATAGCAAGTGCCATTTTCTTCAAAGTAAGGTAATTTTATTTATAAAATAAATAGCTGGGACTAAGGATTAGATAATACAACAAAACAATTTATTTAAAAATGAAAATTACTTAATTCATTTTAAAAGTAGAAAACACCGCTTAAAAACTAAAAGTAAAAAAAATTAAACTTTTACTAAGCGCGTTGTCGCTGCTGCCGTAAAATTGCCTGCGATTGATCTTTCGCCATCTTTACCAACATATCAAATCGCATAAATTTTTGCAATGCCTCGGGACTTTGCAAGTATCTTCTTTTATTTTCATAATTTGTTATTTTCACGTTTTCATTCCTTTCATTATCTGCAGTCCTGTAAAAACTACAAGTATTAAAATCATCATACTCACCCTGACATCCTATTTGATGTGCAGAATTTAAAAACCGTATCAGAATTTCTCTAAAAAAAAAAAAAAGGTGTACGGTCGGGGGATCCCCGTCAGGAAAAAAGTTTCTTACGCGAAACTCGCCCGCACACACGCTCGTATATAATAAAAAGAGAGAGAGAAACTGTGAATTTAACACGCCTTTTTAATACAAAGCCATCTATAGGCCGACCGCTTAACTGAGACGTCACGTCGCCTGAGGTAACAGCGGCAGCGCGATGCAAGAGGGTGACGTGATGCGAGAGCTCAGTGATTCGTCAAATTGTGACAACTATCACCCCTCCCGCACCGCGGAGCTACCTCAAGTAACGTCTGAGTTAAGCGGGCGGCCTGTAGTAAGTTTTGAGAAGCTTTCATAAAGTTGTCGCCATTTTAGATTATCATTTTGACCTCCTCTTTTAGCATCCTCAAAAACCATGAAAACGACACCCATGATGAAAAATTTTAAAGTTTTAGCGCGCGCCATCTTAGATTTTCATTTTGATCTCAGTATTGGCTTCACCGCCCTCGAAAACCATACAAAATACTTCTCTCTCATAGAGAAAGTCGTATGGATATATATAACAAATTATGTGGCATATAATGTTTTTATTTTTAATATATATATATATATTCTCTTTGTACTAATGTGTTACCAACAATAGTTAAATAAGTAATTTCATGTCAATACTAACACTATTGACTTCAAGGTCTGCAAATATAAAAGTTATTATTATTTTACAAATCTTGGGACCATGGGGTCCCGGTCCTTTGGAAGGCGTACAAGGAGCCTAAGCCAACTCGCAGAGGCCTCTTAGGAAATTTTAATGAAATGCGGGACCAACCGACGATTATCCCTGTTCGCACTATGCAAGTGTACCTAAGGACAACCCCTGGTTGGTGTAGGACTATTGCAGGATATGGAAACAAAGATATTGGATTATGGGTTTGGGTGGCTAAAGTGAACTGGTTATTTAGGACTATGGAAATTCTATAGCCCCTGCCTAACAAATGTTTTATATAAATTACACAGTTAAATGGCAGGGGTTGACTTGCACACTCAATAATGGACCTAAGAAAACGGTCGCTAGCACATAGTGTCGTAGCGGCAAGGGGGCAACATGTCCTTAGATGCTTATGAGGAGTGGAGAGGCATTCCACGGTTATCAGGACAATCCCGGAAGTACGGTCAAGATCCCTACCAGCATCTTTCTGGAATACTTCCTTCCTCCGAGCACGTTTGGTCTTACGAATCTCCACTCAAGCCGGCCAATAAAGGCAAGAATGAGGTGGGAGCTTTGTTTCTGGTCATTGTTCATTCCAGCCGGCCAATAAAGGCAAGCCAGAGGTGAGGAACAAGACTTCTCCCAGGAGATAGGGTCAGTGAGGTCGCTACTGCCCAGCAGCTTGTCACATGCTGCCCTGCTGGTTTCTGTATCTCTCTTGGTCTGGCTCCTCACCTTAGACCTGTTCCGGCAAAGTAAACTCTTCCGGCATAGGCCTAGAGTTCGGAGTGCGCAAGCCCCACCACGACGTCAACGTAGAGATAAGGGTTATTATTATTATTATAAAGTTTTTATTACGTGAGTACTACCGCTACCCGAGTTAAAGAACTTCGTTCCAAAAAGTTTTATGTTGGAAAAAAGTTTTGACTTGGTTCCTGGATGAAGCAAAGTTGCCTTTGTTTTTCTGCCCGGCTACAGATTATTTCAAAAAAGATTTTGATTATTCTCTTGACTTTATATTTTCAAACTAACTTACCCAGAAGGATGGTGTTCCCAAGATATGTATCTCTCAACTGTATCGTAGCCCTTTTGGATCGCTGGACTGTCGCATAAGGCCCGCCTGTTGTATTATATTATTAGTATGTATCCAGTCTGTTCTTAAATTACCCCTTATTGATGAACGAACTTAGAAATTAAAATATATAAAAAGTGTTCAGGGACATAATAAAGAACGTCAAAAAAAAAAGGCCGTGTGAGTGGTTAGTAAACAATCATACAAAACGAATTCGAAAAGTAACTGTTTTTTTGTTTAATTTATAACTGGGTAAATGCAAAAGAAATGAGTAAAACTGAGTGATAGGTACTGGTACGTGCTCGTCATAGATACGGTGCAATTAAACTGTGTAGGAGACCTACATGGTAATTGCGCACTATCAGTGGGCGTTCATTGCAGTATTTACGTAGTCAAGCAGACACAATTGGCATTATTTTCATAAATCACTGCTGAACAAAAGCCCCTCTTAAATTGTGCAAGCACTTGATAAGAAAGTCATCATTTAACTAGCTTTTACCAATCATGTTGGGGTCAGCTTCCAGTCTAACCGGATGCAGCTGAATTCCAGGGTTTTACCTGAAGTGACTGCTGAAAATACTGGTATTCAGCTGCATCCGGTTAGACTGGAAGCCGACCCCAACATAGTTGGGAAAAGGCTAGGCAGATGATGATGACCTGAAGTGACTGCCTACTGACCTCCACAACCCAGTTATTGGGTATTACGATACCACTTGGTAAGACTGTTTGTCAGACTTTCGGGCTTCTGACTACCCCTAACAACTGGTCAACGATCTACAAATGACAGCCGGGACCAACGGCTCAAACATGCTTTCCGAGGCACAGACGGCTCTTGGTATGACTAAAAGATACGTAACAGCATAAATTACGACTCACCTGCTTTTGACGTCTGGTTTATCTGAATTATTTAATACACAATCTAGAAAGACTCCGTTACATTGTGTGCTCGTATATAAATAGGGTCCCATGCATTTCAAATCATTTCCTACTCTAAATAAAGAAGCAACACCGATGAGAATCTCATTGCCTCCAACCCAAGTGACAAGTGGTCCACCGTGGTCGTTCTGAAAACGTTAAAATAGATTAGGTAAATACACTTTTTGGTTTTATCCGGAAAAGTTCTACCTTTATACATGATTCTTACCTAATTGTTGATTTTGACCACTTTAACAACTACAACTTCTTTTTACACGGTAGAAAAAATCTGCTGTTCCATACATTTTGCTCTTACTTTTGTTTTAATTTTTTTAATATTGATGGAAAATTTAAACGCTGTCGGGCTATGAGTTTAAAAAAAAATTAAGTAACTACACAATTTGCAGCTGACTGCTGGATGTAAGCTTCTATCAAGTCCCACCACTGTCTAGTTTCCCGCCTTATGGGTAGTGAAAAATAAGTGCATTAGCTGTAGTACTTTTCCCAATTAAATTCTTTACAAAAAGGTCTAATAATTGACAACATGTATATGAGATCTCACGCGCTACATGGCTACGACCAAGACTGGTTTCATGACCGGCCGCGATCTTGGCCGCAAAAGCTCCAACCGAGAAGATTTGGCTGCAACTGTTCGGACGGCCGATCGTGCAAGTGCATCACTACCTACCTGACAACTTCCACCTTTCCGTGTGGTGGTTCTATTAAAAACAGTTCTGTTCTTGTTTGTTTCACTAGAAGTTTGATTTGTATTCTCATCTCCTCTGCGTGTGGCGTCTGTCAAGATATCTGGATAAGTGAGGTCGTCATCGTCACACTTAAAAAAAAGACAGAATTTAAGTCACTAGCAATATTGCCCACTTGACTTCTATTAAGTATTAAGTGCGCAACCCCACTTGTAACTCATAGCGGCACGCATACCTTGACCACTTCTCCCCAGAATTGGGCACCACCTCTCAAGAGATGGAAAAATCGATGGCAGCAAAATACACAAGCAAAAAGTGCAGTTGACTCTTTAGTCAACTGCAGTTTCTACCATACCATATCTCTTTCTACCAATATTTTTGACATTGCGCAGTAGAAATTTTCCTACAATCAGTATTTTGTTTAGTTTTTTCCGTTTTTACTTTGATCAAAATACGCGTACTGGCTTAGAAATCGTTTTACTCACAGCTAAACTATCATTAGACGCGGAGGTATTCGGCGACGGTACTATTTCACTGTTTAAAACCACAGGATGATTTAGAAATTGTTTGTTACTACATGACATGATTTTGGGTGGATTGATCTTTAAAAATTCTCCTTCATCATTAATTTCGCCTGTTTGTGAAGTGCAAATCATGAATGTGTTTATTGATCTACTTATATTGCCCACCGTTTCATAGGCTTTAATGCACTCCGGTTTATCCACTATTTTAGAGGTAGCATATTGCAAAGTCGGAATGTTGTAATCGGAGTAGTCACCATCCTGGAATCATGCAAGCATTTTAATGTTGGTTCCTACATATTTATGTAGTAACGAGTTTTATAATGCTAGATTTATTTCTAGACTTCCTCTACGTTAAGAACCATTATCTGGCGTTGTGGTCTGTGTTTGGAATGTATCACTTTTTAACTAGCTGTTGCCATAGTTTCATTCATGTCAGGTTTTAATATATTTTTCTTTAATGGCCAACAGCAATTTACACCGTTACAATTAAAAAATAATATTTTACTCAAATCGAAGGTTAGTATAATTTCTTATAGGTATAAACACAATTAATAACTAGAGAAAATAAAAGAAACAAGTATAACGTGACGTGAGATAATAAGAGTTTAAAAATAACATCAAAAACGAAATAAAAAAACAAATCAAGCTCCGCGCATTACCTATGTAGTACTATACAACAGAAAAACAATTTTGTCTCATTAGCGAAGGTCAAAATATAGATACACCGATAAATTATTTTAAAAATAAACACAAATAAAAATGAATAAATTTTAGACATTGTCAACTACTATTCTGTTTTTCCAGGAGTCTGGTAAAATACTAGAACTGAGAGATTTATTGAAAATCAATAATAATGAGGATGCCAAAGCGGGAGCGCACTTAGAAATAAATATTCGCGGAATACCATCAGGGCCAGCACCTTTAGGAAGATCCAGTAACTTATTCAAAAAGCGCTCATGATCTATTACAGGGGCCGTAAGTGGTAGACTGTTGTTTTATTGCTATCAAGAATATCGGAAGCAGGTTAATTTTGGGTAGCTTTCGCAACACTGAATGCCGAGGAAAAACCTGACGCAAACATTGCACATATTGGTGAACTATCTGATCTAACACTGCACTGCATAAAGCACTATTTATCACTCGGAAGACAGTGCGATTCCCAACTCGTGTGTATTACGACCCTCGGCTGAGCCTCAGGCCTCCACCTACACCCTCGTTAGTAATCGGTCACTTTTTCTCCTCGGTGAACAATGTACTATTCCTTATCCCTAAAATATCGTAAATAATTATAATAGTCAGTTTATAGTTTGTGATTTTCGGGTAGGTATCTACTTCAAGATCCATTTGAGCATTAATCTATTTTGAGGTTAAATATATTCGAAATCAAATGAATTAGTTGTTTTAGAGCAAGTGTAGCTGAAATGACAAGTAGAATATAACTAATTTATTTAGACATATAAGAGTTAGTGGGATTCGTTCCTTCAACATTTATATTAAGCATTAAATAAAAACTTATAAATACAAGAATTACTTACATGCCGCCAGTATGTAGAATGTCCCCAACCGTATGCCAAGGTATCGGTACCAGGTTTTTGAAATTTTTTTTCGTAGTTAATGTCTATCACAGTTGGTATGTACGAACACAACTCTTTGAACGTAGTGTCGCCGAGGTCATACGCCGATTCTACCTTGACCAAAGCTATGTCTATATATGACCACAATTCCGATCTGACATAATTTATTTCATATTCTACAAAATAATAAGCCATAATATTAGAAGTTCAGTCATTTTCTCCCAAAATGCTACGACTACGGCATATTTATACAGCATGTAATTCGGTATGTATTTTTTTTTCCGGTTATTCCTTTTTTATTTATTTTTATTTTGTAGATTTAATTATTCTAAGCAACTAATTTCAATATTTTGGTTTTCCAAGTAGTGATTAATTTTAAATAAATTTTCTAAATTCTACGAAAAGTAAGCTGAAAATCTTAAATTTAACGATTTTTTTAGCTGATTAATTTGACAGGGCAAAATTAAAAATCATATTCTGTCCTTAAATATGTAATAAAATCAACATATCCAGGTAAGTACTCGTACATCTTCAACAGCCTCATGCTGTTGTTCAATTAACCAGTATGGAAGATGGCATCTTTTTTATGTTGTTACCAATGTCTAAACAACCATTCGAGTTAATGCATACGTCATACAAAAATGTAGTTTCAATAAAAGAACGCATTGAATTCAAAGAAAGCAGATTATTTACTGTAAGAGAGATAACAACTTTTTATGCAGCAATATGCATAAACTTAAAAAAAATTACGTTGTATGCTTTCTCACTCAATAATTATCAGGTTTCCATAACCTAGCTAGAAGAACAATGTAGTCAATCGTTATAAGGCTATTGCCTACTTACCCATAGGAACACACGTGTATACCACTTTTTTTCTCTTTTCTTTTGTACATTTATCATTTTCTATCTCTATGTCCGAGACGTATTTATTGTATCCTGCTATAGCATACATGTGTTCAACATCAGTGACACAGGCTGCTGATGTGATTATGAACCACGTAGACACTAAGGCGCCCCCGCACAACCATGCTTCGTATATTTTATTTGAATCTGGTGCTTTAACCAAATACACCTGAAAATATTAATTCATTTAATTTAGGAAAATAAACTAGCTAACTGCGACAGTGGTTGCTAGAACACGAATCGGCCCCGGCGGTGGCGGTGGCGGTGCGCGCGTCGTCAAATAGCACACGGAACACCGAACCTCCCAACGCAGTGGCCAGCCGTGTGTGACAGATGATAAGTGATCAACATTTTGATCACCTCGTATGTTATTGGGCTTAAGGCCCTACGTAATTAGTCGCAAAATCGCGCGGAGAGATAAGTTAACGGTTTCCATACAATATTTTTAATGCGACATAGCACATAACATATAGTCACTACCGCTAAATGTATTGAAAGTAGGAAAAGTGCATATCGTTAACTACTAGCGGCTATCGGGAGTGTATAAATCAAGTGTTTATCGTTCAGACGAATGGGTGGTTGTCTGTGTTTCACTGTTTTAATTTATTTATTTCAATTTATGAGACTCTTACCACGTATCTTTTATTCCAGTTCACATTTTTGCCATCTGTAATTCGTCTTACGCCATTAGCCACTAAAACAAAATATTAGTGGCTCATTTCTATAGTGTCATAAAAGTATGAAAAAAAAGCAACAGTAAAGATATCTGGCTTCATAGTCGATACACACGAATTTACTCGCCAGGAGATAAAATAATATTATTTAAAAGTAACGATTCGCTCGGTTCGGGTTTAAAACTAGCTGTTGCCCGCGACTTCGTCTGCGATCAAGACAAAAGACACGTGGCGCCGGCCATGGTATGGCTCCGCAGGCATGGTCTTAGAAAGTCCTGCCGTGCGCCATCTGGCGGCGGCAGGGCCGTAACAATCATCTAGTGAAAATGGAGACAGTAATTTGCAAATGGAAGAGAAAAGAAAAGAAATAAATTTGATATCACCCAACGTATCACGGAACGCATCAATATTCTCTCAACTAGCCCACCACCGACATCAAGGAATGAGTCAACACAGCTGAACATTCTCACATCCCCATATCCATATTCTCATTCTCTGTTCAGAACATTCGAACGAAGGACCCTCAAACACGTGTAACTATCTCCCACGTTTACCCCACAGACAACTCAACATTCATCTTTACAGAGGACTGAAATTAAGTTGCCAGGAAAAAACATCTCATTAAATACCTACCCAGAATTGCACAAATTGTATATTTAATTTTCAATAAAATAAACTATTTAATATTATATTGGATTATTTTATTTTCTCGCAATCGTAGTGAAAAGTACGAAAACCCCATTATAACTCGGTCTACCTCATAGGGTCATTTTAGCCTCTTGTATAACAATCTACTATTATTTGGACACAGGAAATACAAATAGTTTAAAAAAGGAGCATTTAAAACTAACAAAGTTACATTAAAAACAAACAAAAAAAGATGTGTGCGAGGTCAAAAAGGCTCCAGAACGCTGCGAAATTTAAAAAATAAATACCATACGTAGTAGTACGTCCTTACATAATTATGCCTACTAACTGCTAGGTGGAATTAGTAGGTACAATTACTCTCCGTACGGTAGGGCCTACCTCCCGAGCACCTGTACCTACACCTGGCCGAGTGGCTCTGTCTCGCCACTGTACTCGCTACTTTTTTTTGTGAATGGCACCTCGCAGTTCAACCTATGAAGTTGTCGTCTGCTTAACCAGGCTTGTTTGTTAATGCCTCAATAAATTAAGGCCTCCAGCCAGGGCTTAAAAAACTAAGCGACTACTCAGGGCACCCCCTGTGGGGTACGGACCTCGGCTTAGGGCGTCGCTGGGAGAGAAAAGAAAGAAAGAAAAAACGTTTATTTGCGGTGAACATGACGCAAAAAAAAGAACAAACAAAAAAATAATAAAAGGTAGGGGGGAAACATGCGTCACATTCACGCAAAACGGCCATCGCAAGCAACAAGCAGCAAGCAAGCAACAGCAAGCGACAGGCTGGATCCAAATTAGTACTCGCTACTGGTAAACAAGACATATTTATATATCTAGAGTAGTACTCACCATACAAAATATTTAAAATTAACAAAAGCTCTAACTTTATCGCAACCATTGTAAAAATATTGTAAAACGAAATAATTGTACTTCGATGGACTGTGACATGGTTATAATGGAATCCTAGTTGAATTATTACTTTTATTGTTTTCATTATTTTTCTCCATTTTCTAATAAACTACTCAAGTATGGTCTATCTGAATGGGCTACGAATTGATTCTAGAATATAGATTGCTTCAAAAAACACTTGACACGTCAGTAATAATGTTTTAAAACTGATATTGTGGCGGATGGCCAAAGTCGCAACTATAGAGTCGGCCAGCTCGTTCTGTTAATACAATTACTGTGACAATTTCACAAATATTTACCAATAATGCTCCTGTCAATTTCATTCAGGTGTCAAAAGATTCTTGTAGCACTACCTATGGGTACGACCAGTCAGTTAGGGTCTACCCAAATTTATGTTGGCATTGATGTTATTTGAATTTAAATAAATATCAATTTTATTCATAGTGCTAGTCAGTCTGATATCAATTTTATTGATATCAGACTGACTAGCACTATTGAAAAAAATATTTGAAGTTGTAGCGCAAACTTCATGTGTAGGAATTAAAGTTATTTTTCCATTAATTCATATTTGTTTACATTTTTGGCAATTAAATCGCGAACGCAATGAAACACGTATCTTTCGTCTGCATCCTTTTAGGTTTTAGGTTACTTTTATTTAAATCAGCCTATCTACTGTTTTGTTCCCAAGACCCATCATTGTTTTCATAGGGTGACAACCAGGCTTATGAATGTTTTATCTAGGTTGACGCACAGCCTAGCACAATTGTTTTTGCCTCCAAATCACTTCATTATTATTTTCAAAGTCTACTGCATAAAACTTGATATGAAAACATTTTCAATTTGTTCCATCGCCATCGCCTGGTTTCATAGGAAAGTAGACATCACAATTTTTCGGTGGCAATTGATTGATATATATTTTTTTCAATTACTTGCAAAATAATAGTTACATAGTTGAACTTGGATTTATAAAATGTAATAGTTAATAATGCAAAATTAAATATTTTGAATGATTAACTGCTATATATTTTTTTTTTGTATTGTATATTGTGTTAGTACCGTTAGCCAAAAACCAAAAATTGCGTGCATTCTCTCTTCCCTAACTCTTATGTCCGATGGGACTAAAATCCGACATGACCAGACCCTCACAGCTAGGGCTAGAGACTGTGAAAGCTTCGTATACATGTTTTTCTTAAATTTTCATACCTATTATTAACTTTTCCAAATTGAAGTTTGATACGTACAGACTATATACCTACTTATAAATACATTTAGGTACCAAATTGCTTTTCAGACCAATTTCCATACATTTTTGCCCAGTGTCCTTATCGTATATAATTTAACCTATAATATTTGAACCTAGTGATATACTTACTGTGATTATTGCCTGTTGTAGTTGCCTTGTAAATATTTTTTTTTATTTTTTTTCAGACAGTCCATAATATTGTTACAAAGCAGGAAATAAATGGTAGGTTTGTTAGTAGTCATCATTTCAACCGAAAGACGTTCACTGCTGGATATAGGCATCTCCAAGCACCTCCACTTTAACCGGTTTTGAAGGTTCTGGAGTGGCGACCGCGTTCCGGAAGACGTAGCGTTGGAAGGCCGTAAGGCTGATCGACGACCTTGTGAAGGTCGCAGGAACTCGTTGGATGCGAGAAGCACAAAATCAGCACAAAAACAGGACAGTAATTTGGGCTCCACATGAATTGAAATACAGCGTCATGATAGAACGTGTTCAAAATAAATTTTTGAGACACTTGTATTTTAAATTATATGGAGTATACCCTTTCTACCCGCTGATGTACCCTACACTATTCGTATTGGGTATGGTAGGGTACAATCAGCTGGGTGTACGGCGGGAGTTCACTCTTGTTGAGTACATAATTAAACTACTCCGCGGAATACAAAATAATCCGGAAGTACTACAGCGGTTTAGTATTTGTGTACCAGACCGCTACGTGTGGAGGCGGCGGCGTCCACCACTGTTGCTGGTACCGCCAGCGAGGACCAACTTATGGCGAAAACACCTTTAACCAGAGCAATACACACTATCAATAAAATTCACCTAGAAATTGACGTATTTACGTGTACTAGGAGTGAACTCGCAAGGGTACTATTATTTGTACTATGCTATCATTGATATATAAAATATATCAATGTATGCTACACATAAGTTGTGATAGGTTAGGCAAAATATGTTTTTGTATTGTATTTAAATGTGTAGTATTAAGTATTATATGTTAATAAGTTATATAATAGTGGTTCTGTGTTATTGTTATGTATAAGTATTTATAATTGTTATGTATAACTATAAATAATGTAAAAGTTCCTTGTTAGGGTAATTTAATATTGTAAGTATATAAATACCACACCATCGCATTAGGTTAATCCTGTTATGATAGTTGTAAGGTAATTATAAATAAATAAATAAAACCGGTCGAAGTGTTAGTAGTAAGTACAAACAATTGTAAAAGTCAATTATTTTTAAAAGAGTAACCGTGGACTGGGATTCAAAAGTGGGATACAACGAAAATATATCTACCGGCTCTTCTCCATAGGAAATGACCAATTGGAACCGAGCTCCTAGCTTCTGACGTTTCAAAAGTGCCCATGTTGCTTTATGAGAAATAAAATATTTTGATTTTGAGTTCAGTAGTTATTTCCTACTCTTTCATTTTCTTTTTCGATTCGTAGCAGGATGCAACAAATAAAAATGCCTAGTGATAAACCGAATAGCTAATTTAATTTTAACAAGTAACATTAGTTAGAACTCTATGTATAATAAATAAACTTACTACCTATTCTAACGATTTTAGGCAGTATATCTATTATATGCTGGAAACTGTAAAAAATCTTTGACTGTAAGTACATTTTTTAATTTATGAAAACTATAATACTTCATAGATACTATTTGTAGAATAGGAATTTCATAATATAATAGTTTTTTTTCTCGCGAGCCCTTGATTACGAATACGGGTCCAAAACTTATCAATTTTTCGATACTCTTTGTGTTTTTTTGATTTTTCTGTGGTACTCGTGGCACTATTATTACCTAAATTGGTGGTACTAGTACTAGTGGTACCATTATCACCTAAATTAGCTAAAGTTCCATTTTCTGCAGTCCTACAAAAAAAAAACATTATTAAAACGAAGAACAAACTCACGGAGGCATGCAAGAAGAATTCGTCAAGTTGCAATTGATTTGTAAAGTTATAAGAATATACAGGTTGAAATTGAATAAATGCGTCAAATCGAAATAGGAGATTGTACTCATCATTATGAACAACTTTTACTAAGGACCAAACCTGAAATCGCAAAAAAAAAACAGCTGTTCCCTACATTTTGACGAGTTATGCGAACATAAATGTAGGAAATAGCTGTTTTTTTTTAAATAGGTATATATATAGTCACGTTTCTCCCACCGCCCGCGAGGCAGCGCGGGCGGCGCTGCGAGTGCGGAGCTGCATTCCCCGTTCCCTACTAACTACCATTTATTTTTGAAGGGGATGCGCTACATTAGCCCGAGAAATTAAAATTTTCTTGCGGTTTTTTAGAATTTGCAGCTCAGTGTCAGGTTGTATGTCAATCAAAATATGATTCACGACCGTAACAAATGTGTATCAAATTGACAAAATTATAACAATTATAAAAAAAAAAAAACAAAAAAAAAGAAACAACAGACTTCCAAAAAAAAATGTTACATAGTGAAAAATAACTTTAATTTCGGAAGTCAGTGTCGTTGGTTCTGCATTTTCGTTTATTGACACCGACAAATCAAAGTTATTGTTCACTTTATAGCATATTTTTTTATGTCGGTTGTTTTTTTTTTTTTTTGTAAAAAGTTTTTTATTTTTCACTTTTTAGCGGGACAGTTTAAAATCTTTCCCAGACCTCGTAGCAATTACTTTTAGTGAAAATTATTCAATATACAGTTTTGAGTTCGCTATTATTTATGTATATATTTTAATGATTATAATTCTGTAAATACACATTTGTAAATGATCTGCAAATTGCAAAAAAAGTAAAGTATTTTTAAACGAACATAGCTCGAATGGGTTGCTTATTATAAAATAAGCAACTTAATGACTAACATAGCATAACATAATCAGCCTATAATATTCCCACTGCTGGGACACAGGCCTCCTCTCTGTGAGAGGGAGTGGGCCGTAATCCACCACGCGGGCCCAGTGCTGGTTGGTAGATGTCTTAAAATTTTTGGTTCTAGGACACGCCGGTTTCCTCACGGTGTTTTCCTTCACCGTTTGTCGTAATGACTTAACTTACCTTTAATTCAAATCACTTACTGTATGTTTTGTTACTATTATAAATTACTTGATGTAAGAGGTGCTCGTGGCTAAGTAATAACAGCCGCACAGGTCGGTCCATCAGGTTAAACTATGCTTGCCGAGGTTGGTCCGTGGATGAGTGACCATCTTTGCATACAAAGACTTATCCTCACACAACAACAAGCCTCAGAAAGCATGGCACGTTTAGCCGTTGGTCCCGGCTGTCATTTGTTGATCTTTGACATTCGTTACGAATCGTCAGAAGCCCGAAAGTCTCACAACCAGTTTTACCAAGGGGTATCGCATTACCCAGTTACTGGGCTTTGGAGGTCAGAAGGCAGTCTCTCCATGTAAAATAATGTTATTCAGCTGCATCCGGTTAGACTGAATGCCGACCCCAAAATAGTTGGGAAAAGGCAGATTGATTGATGACTGTAAGTTTCGGAATAACTTACCCAGCAGGATGATGACTCCACGATATGTGCCTCTCTACTATATCGAAGCCCCGTTGGATCGGTGAACTATTGCATAATATGCTCCGTCTGCTGTATTGAATTATTTTTTTTAAATTAGATTGATAATATAATATCGCTGAAAGGATTAATTCGTGATTGAGAATATGAATACGTGAGATGTTAGGTATTAATAAAATTTAAAAAACAAATTATTTAGCTCCTTGATCAAAATGTTTAATTAAGTATGTATTAATTAGGTATATATTAACTATTGGATTTTAAGACAGCGAAAACATTGTAATGTTGTTAAATATTGATTTTATTTAAATTTACTAAAACTGTATCATAAACTAGTATCTAACATGTGGAAACTTGGTGGATTGCACATTTACTTATAGAATACGTTATTTCTAGATATAATATACGATTGTTTGATTTCCCAAATAAAATAAAATAAAAACAATTGCAAACTGAATAGGTATCTATAATATTGGTGATTTAAGAATTCATGTAAGGTGGAGACAATACGGTAGTAAATTAAAACCAATCAATAACGTTCGTTCGTTTAATCTAATGACGTTCCCAGCCTGCATCCAAGAAGTCCATGGTCGGTACATCACCAGATAATATTTAATTTCATAGAAAAAATCACTCACACACATTTCAATGTTAGGAATTTGATATTTTCAAAATACTTCTATGAATTAGTATGGCCAATGTGTGCATTTATTGTCGTATTTTGTCTCCACATTGTATAAAAAAAATAAAGTTAAAAACGAATACCCAACTACGACAAAAACGCCTACTAAAAATGTATAAACAAGATGTACTTGGTACAGAGGCCAGCATATCAAGCTACCCCAATCTGTCAAATTTCTTTGATAGATTTTCAACTTTATTACAAAGGAATAAGGTTCATATTCAATTGGGAAAATTTGACAGATTGGGGTAGCTTGATGTGCTGGCCTCTGTACCTAACGGAATAACATCGGTTTCGGTTTTCGAATAACCGAACCCATGGAGCGACTTCATAACAAGTTGTTGTTTAGCCTGATGGCCACTAAACAAAATAAAAATGATTCGTCACTTTGTGAGTTGGCAGCTTTTTGCTTTTTACAGACTGCGCCAGAAGGAGGGTTATTTATTGTATTAATGCTATTTTTTATTTAAAAATAATAAGTTTAAAAACTAAAACCCGACGCACTATTGAATTTAGTGTGACGTCACATAGCCTATAACCAGCGGACGGCTAAAAAACTTAAAAAAATACCTTTTTAGTCAAATTATTGTAAGTACTTTTGATGTTATGAGGGAACAGATGAAAATACATACTAGAAAGAAAATACATTTATTTAGCACAGACTAGAAGGCACACAATACACATAATACATAAAACAGATTAAAACAAAAAATAAAGACCAAATAAAAGTGTAAAGTCCGATGTAAGAAATTGGCAGGAAAGTGTACCTCACGGCTGCGCCAAAAAGGCCCAGTTCAGCAAAAATGCCAGACAACTAGTGCCTGACGTTGGTTTTCAACTGGACCTGGTGTGTGAGGTGACGGATGCACTACATACCTACATACCTACCTGTTAAAATCATAACCCTTCGTAATCGGGTAAAAAAGGAAACCATTTGCCCATGTGCCCGTTTGGCCACTGTCTTAGATACACTTGGGCATAGATACTACTATAAAGGCAAGTGTTTCAAACATATGACATTATAGACAAAATCTTTTCTCAAACTCTCCAGTCATGGAACACATTTCCAATAAGTATACAATCAAGTATTAACAACTTACCTCGTTTCATTTAAGTCACTTAATATACAATCTATAAAGGCGCTGCTACAGTGCGTACTCGTAAATAAATAGGGTCCTTCACAGGTTCTTGAATTATCATCAACTTTAAATACTGAAGCAACTCCGATGACGACTTCCGATCTACCCACCCAAGTGATAAGTGGCCCTCCGTGGTCATTCTGAAGACGTTAAAATGACTTATTCGCGTTTTTATTAACGGCTGTCGCCAACACGCGTCAGCGCGGCGGTTGCAATTGCCTCTGTGTTCTCTGCGAATCGTGTCGCTCGTGTGTATGCACACTTAATCAATCGACGTACGCAGTCGCATTCCGCATCTAGCTTGCTCGCTCGCTTCATTTTGGCCAAAGCCTAACGTTTATCAATCTCGATCTAAGTGCTCCACCTACCTGACAAATTCCATACGATTTCCCTGCTCTTCTTGTCGTGTTGAAAAGAGTTCGGTTTTCCAATTCTGTTAAAGAATCATTTGAAATTTGATTTGATCTCAAACATCCCTCTTTGCGTGTCAAGTCAACAACCAGCGTCTTATCATCATCGTCCTAAAAAAAAACAATTGCATGAGTCCGCCTTCCATTTATTGTATTATGTATAAACATAATCAGCCTATAGGCTTATAATTTTTCCACTGCTGGGACACAGGCCTCCTCACTTCGAGAGAGAGTGGTTTTAATTTACCACGCGGGCTCAGTGCGGGTTGGTAGATGTGACATGTTTTCGAATTTTTGGTTCTAGGTCAAGCCGTTTTCCTCACGATGTTTTCCTTCACCGTTTTGAGAGCAGTTGTGATGAAATTATTTAGGCACGCAAAGCTAAGCACCTGTCTGGGTTCGAACCCACGACCGAAAGACGACGACTGGGCCACCACTGCTCTCTGATCTCTGCACTGACTTCCCTTAAAATATTCCTCGGCACCCATGGTGACGCCCCCAAAGTCTTGGGCTTTGACCGCGCCTGGTTAAGTAATAATGTTTTATGTACCTTCCACAATAAATGTTCTAAATAATGGTGAAAACCGAATCTAAAACCATTGTGTACAATTTATAAGTGGTCACACTGACAGACACGAAAACGGCTTTATACGTAAGTACGTATAGATTTGGGTAGTAATTAAGTTTATTCGAAAATGCAATTAAGGTGATAAATCAATTATACTAAGGGCGACTATTATCAAACTTTTGTATTCAGTCAGTTGTATTCCACGTATAAAATATATCTGACTTTGATAAAATCAGCCCTGAGACGGTTTGGAGTAAGTAGCCTAGAGTTGCGTTTCACTGTGACTGAAAATTTAACTATTACGACTGATATACATTGATTCAATAATTCAATACCACGCTGCAATTCAACTACACTGGATTGAAATTGACAATTTCGCGCCATATGCAAACTACGCATCATAATGACGTCACGTAAAATCTTGCATCGCGGAAGTAGAGTTTACCGTGCGACTAGCATATGTAGAACGTCCCGACAATAACCTGCACCTCAAGGCAGATGAACTGCGAGATGGCGTTCACAAAAAACCGAACCAGCCTGTCCCTTGCTGCCCTCTCCCAGCGACGCTCTAAGCTGAGGTCCGTACCCCACAGGGGATGCCCTTAGCATGTAGCGTTTAGCTTTTAGGTTTTTTTAAGCCCTAGCTGGAGGCCCTAATATATTGAGGCATCCACGGACGAGTCCTGTTAAGCAGCCGACAACCTCCTCGGTTGGAATTGCGAGAAAACAATTTAAAAAAAATCGTCGGGCAGTTGCCAACTAGACACGACACCCGTCTGGTCAGAGGTCCTCCCTTTTCTAAGGAGGTTAAGTGAACTTTACACCCTGTTCCTCATACCTGTATAACCCTTTAGTTGTAGAGATAATTAAAATCAATAAAAAGAAGAATACTTACAAGAATATCATGCATGGACAACAATTTTTCATTGAAACATCCGTTTACTAAGGTTCGTTGGTTTTCGGGACCATAAACAATTTTACCTTTATCATCTATCAGACCTTCTCCATAAGTACATAACATAAATTGGTCTATCACCTCATTCATACCAGTATAATTTATATACTCTTTTTTACATGGTTCTTTTTCCATTATCCTAACGGATGCATAATTCAATTTTTTTTGGTTGTATTTATTTTTATCCTCTGGCTAGAATAAAAAAATATAAATGAGTTTTAACCAATACTTTTGTACATATACAAAAAGACGTCAATACGTCAATAAATTAAACTGCATAATTATCGGTTTGTTGTCTCCACATTGTACGAGTATATACTCGTATTATGTTCAAAGACCGAAAACGCTCATTGAGCGGGAAAACCGGCCAGAACGCGTTCTGGCGTTTTCAAAACAGCCACAAAGCGAACCAAAAACCATTTTGGCAATAAAGAAATGCCACGTAACTAAAGAAAGAAAGAAACTACATTTATTTAGCACAGACTAGAAGGCACATAATACATACCTATACCAGATAAAAACAAAAAATAAAGATCAAAATAATAAAAAGTGTAAAGTCCGATGTAAGAAATTAGCAGGAAAGTGTGCCTCACGGCTGCGCCAAAAAGGCCCAGTTCAGCAAAAATGCCAGGCAACTAGTGCCTGACGCTGGTTTTCAACTGGACCTGGTGTGTGAGGTGACGGATGTAAATCAGTTTTATACTGCAACGTGACGCACTAGTTTACAATTTAGTACAAGAATCATTGTAGAAGTTAGTACGTTCCTATTAAGGCATATTATTGGGCCTTAAGGCATATTATTGGGGTTGTAGGTCGTAGGTTCGAACCCAGACAGGCGCTTTACTTTGTGTAAATTATTTCATCACCATTGCTCTCCAAACGATGAAGGAAAACATCGTGAAGAAACCGGCATGTCGTAGAACCAAAAATTCGAAGACATGTGACATATACCAACCCGCACTGGGCCCGCGTGGTGGATTATGATCCACTCCCTCTCACAGAGAGGAGGCCTGTGTCCCAGCAGTGGCAACATTTAGGCTGAATATGTATTGGGCCTTAACAAGCTAATGACATAAATATAATATCTTACCAGTCGCCATAAATTCTTATGTCCCCATCCCAATACAATGGCATCTGTGCCTGGCTCATGA
The DNA here is from genome assembly GCA_963669345.1 of Gortyna flavago. Classification (NCBI taxonomy): domain Eukaryota; kingdom Metazoa; phylum Arthropoda; class Insecta; order Lepidoptera; family Noctuidae; genus Gortyna; species Gortyna flavago. The sequence goes on from OY770148.1 coordinate 7,061,999, forward strand.
AATCTTTCTTCGTAACAAACAGCTATCACAGTTGGTGTGTATGTACACAACTTTTTATACGTTTTATCTTTGAGGTCATACGCTGATTCGACCTTGGCCAAAGCAATGTCTATATATGACCACTTCTCCAAATTTTCATAATTTAATTCGTAATCTACAAAATATTGGAGGAGAGATAAGTATTAGTTTTCTTTCAATCTAATCTAAGGAGGATGCGCTTAGGTAGCCCGAGAAATTCAAATTTTCATATACTTGCTCGTATTCCCATTGATTAATCCATACTGATATTATAAATTCGAAAGTAACTCTGTCTGTCTGTATGTTACCTTTTCACGCCTAAGCAGCTGAACGGATTTCGATAAAATTTGGCAGAGAAATAGATTGCATCCCGGGGAAGGACATAGGATAGTTTTTATCAACATACCTCGCGGGCGAAGCCGCGGGCAGAAGCTAGTATTTCATAAAATATTAATTAGTGGGATTATATGAACTAAAATAGTTTTAGTGATGATTTTAATTATGTAAATACATACTTGTTACTGTCGCGAATGATATTTTGTTCAACATACAACATGACACTGACCTGCAAATTGCAAAAAATAAGAATTTTTCGGGCTACCCTGGCGCTTCGCCTTAACCATGACTGTTGCAAGCAGATACAACAAGATTTATGAGCTTCCACCGACGGCTTCGCCCGCGAGGCATGTCGATAAAAACTATCCTATGTCCTTCCCCGGGATGCAATCTATCTCTCTGCCAAATTTTATCGAAATCCGTTCAGTGATTTAGGCGTGAAAAGGTAACATACAGACAGACAGACAGAGTTACTTTCGAATTTATAATATTATAGTATACTAGCTGCGCCCCGCGGTTTCACCCGCGTAAGTTTCGATTTAGGGGTATGAAAAATAGATGTTGGCCGATTCTCATAGATACCGGATAAGCACAAAAAATTTCATCAAAATCGGTCAAGCCGTTTCGGAGGAGTATGGCAACGAAAACTGTGACACGAGAATTTTATATATTAGACTAGCTGCGCCCCGCGGTTTCACCCGCGTAAGTTTTCCCTTATCACTTAGGGGGATGAAAAATTGATGTTGGCCGATTCTCATAGATACTGGATAAGCACAAAAAATTTCATCAAACTCGGTCAAGCCGTTTCGGAGGAGTATGGCAACGAAAACTGTGACACGAGAATTTTATATATTAGATATAGTATATAGTATGGATTGCAGTGAGATTATAGTCTAACAAATAACATTCTTTGATTATATGTCATCATTTCTCTAGCCATTTAGGTACCAACTATGTTGGGGTCGGCTTCCAGTCTAACTCGATGCAGTTGAGTACCAGTATTTTACATGGAGCGACTGCCTATCTGACCTCCACAACCCAGTTACAGACTGGCTAACACGATACCCCTTGGTAAGACCAGTTGTCAGACTTTCGGGCTTCTGACTACATGTAACGCTTGTCAAAGATCTACAAGTGCCTGGATCAACGGCTTACCGTGCTTTCTGAGACACGGAGGCGTCTTGATATATAATATATGGTCACCCACATATGGACCGACCTCAGCAAGCGTTGCTTAACTTTGAAGATTGATCTGTGTGGCTATTATTGTTTAGACACGAGCCCCTCTACGTTCCACGTCTTAGCGATCTTTGACTATGTGAGGGTATTCATCTCAAACGCCTGTCCTCTGATCTTAATATTCCTTAATAATAAGCTGACCTTTGAATTTCATGTCGATCAAGAAAAGAGAAACAAAACCCCATGATGTCATTGGAAAGGATTGTACAGTAAGGGAAATTAATTATTAAGCAAATTGATATCCTACGCCAATTGGTCGTGTTATAGCCAATTTATACAACTGTCAAAGAATGACAGTTGTGATTTGAAAATACGGTCAATTTAAGTAAATTCGTTTTCACAAGTAATTTCCATAACTTTTCGTCTTCTTATTTTGTTATTAGGTAGTTCATTAACTTCATACTTTTACTTACTAACAGGAACACAGGTGTAAACAACTTTCTTTTTCTTTTCTTTCGTACATTTATCAGTTTCAATATTTTCATCCGGAACGTATGTACTGTATCCAGCTATGGCGTACATGTGTTCAACATCATCCACGCAGGCCGCTGATGTTAGAATGAATACAGTTGATACTAAGACGCCACCACACACCCATTCATCATATTTTTTAATCGATTTAGGCGCTTGTACCAAGTACACCTGTAAAAAAGTGTGTATCTCAATTAATGATCATTATCTGACACGCCTGGGTTCCGCATGGTGGTGGAAACTTGAACAAAATCGGTTTAGAACTATTTAAATTAATGTAATGAATCTGTCGTATGGTCTGCTTTTACTTAGGTATACAAGGTGGCACAAAACTCATCACCCTATCGGAACATGCTATAGGTACCTATTTTTTGCAAAATACGAGAAATGTCAATATTCTACTTTGAGGTTTGAGAATTAAACAGATACAAATTACACGTCAACAAAACGTGATTTGCTAAACTCCTAAAGAACGCGGAAAAATTTCTATTTTAGGTCGGGAAACCGATCACTTTTCCAAATTTCTTTGTTCGAATTTAATTTTACCGAAAACTATTGACTTTTTGGCTATATGCATTATTTGACATATTTTTACAGTGGCAGACGTGACTTCGATGAAGTAAAAAAAACACGAAACGATAATATTTCAAAAGTTTTAGGTGAAATGAAATTCGGTCAAATATTTTTCGAACTTATAATCTTTGGGTCGCCTAATCTCTCGTTTTGGCGATTTGCACTGGCCGGCAAGATCGCCTGATTTAACCGTTTTGTGGGGCTTTTTGAAGACACGAGTCTATGTCAACAAGCCTCAGACTCATAAGCCGTCAAAGAGAATATCCATCAAGAATGCGAGGATCTATCGCCCGAAGTTCTGGCAAGAGTGATGGAAAATGCCATAAATCGGGCCCGAAAGGCCATCAATTTTGGCGGCCACTTAGCCGATAACATTTTCTCGACTTATTAGAACTAAAATTAAGACGTCAAATAATCCAAAAGCAGAACCAAAGCTTTTCATTCATAAAACAAATTACAGCCAAAGAAGATCGAGTCAAAACTTTTGCGCCACTTTGTATTAGGTACACCTAAAATTATAATTTGGTCCCTTACCATGTAAGTTTTGTCCCTCCGAACTGTTGCACCACCTTGAATTCTTCTTACGCAATCAGACACTTAAACATTTAAAACATAAGTATTTCAATAGTGTAAAACTAAAAAATAGAAAATAAATTCAAAGAAAAAAAAAAGCCAAAGGTCCTAAGATATTTTCGTAAGTACAGTCGTATACTTTAAAACACAGCTCATTCACCAAATGAAGAGGTTAATGATTTTCAACAACAATTTTTTTTTCCATCCGAAGAACGAAACACCACCTAGTTTCGCTACCACATACGATTCTCACCAACCCGCACTGGGCCAACGTGGTGGATTACGGCCCACTCCCTCTCACCGATAGGAGGTCTATGTCCCAACAGTGAGCACGTTATAACGCTGATTATGTATAAGATTCTCTGCCTTCCACAGCCAGTATGACTCACTTCACCTTCTTCAGGTAATTTTGGATCATCAAGACGGAGACAGTTTACACCACATTTGATTGACTGGCTTTTGCGATAGCGGCCATCGGCCGATGCGATGCATTACTTGGGGGATGCACACCCTTTCATTTTATGCTGCACCATGCCATGGTCTGCCTGTACTGGGCCCGCGTGGTGGATGACAATCCGCTTCCTCTCAAATTGAAGGGGCCTGTATAGCAGCAGCGCTAACATTACAGGCTGATGATGCTTATGCATGCCATTGAAGGGATTACTTGCATGTCGTCAGAAACGCAAGTGGTCAAATACGCATTTCGTCATCTCTCAGGATAGACTCGCATGCAGTTGTGGCACCCATGCGTCGCGGTCGGTTCCCGGCCTATATTGCATATTGCATTGGTACAATGCTGGTCCTGCTCCACAGGCCCTTGGCCTCACTAGTTAAAATTTCAATATTTGGGAGAGGTGTTTCATTTTTCTTTTTTAGTGTTTCTGACTTTACGGTTAATGTTTATTTTTATTTTATTCAATCAAGTTTTAATTGTTGAATACTTCAATATTAAATATGTCTTTCTGTTAGGTAGTATAATTTTATTCATCTCTTAAATAATAAGTTTTGTATAATTTAGAAGCATTTTTTAAATTTTGTAAATGTAAGAACCATGGACCCGTTTATTATGACTTTTTGATGTTGATTTATTTATTTATTTATTACAGTTGAGAATGTGTCATACTCACTTAAATATATCACTGATGGTGGCGCGATATTGGATCATTCGGTTCGCTACAAAATAGTTGAATTGGATGGTGCTGATCCACGCGTCATGTTCGTGAACGGGCGCCGTGGTCATCTCTTAACTGCTAAGGCTTACCTATTTCTAATCTTATATTTTGAATTGCTTCATCACTTGTGTTTTTTTTTTACATTTATCTCACATAAAATAGAAGCAACAAGAATAATGTACCCAGGATTTTGTAATATCTTGATTTAAAAAAGCGTCCACGCAGTTTGCCCGTTCTTCTCCATAGATATCTACGTTTTGGAATGCTTTAACTTTCTGACTAACTGACCGACCATTTAATTTTGATAATTCAAAAGTACATGGTTTAATTGAAACAAATGCTTTGAGTTTGAGTCTGAGTACATTCCGGAACATTCATGTCTGCAAAACACATGACGTGTATTTCAACTGGAAGGTGAGAGCGCTTATATCGTCGGGCCGCCGACCATTGCTTCATGGCAGGCCTTACTACCGCTATTGGAACGTACCCGGTGTTGGGTCGCGTAAGTCGTTTCGCCCATTTTGCCACAAATTTCTGGTGGAGCTCAGCTTGGTATGTCTCAACTAGTCGAAGCATTAGACACATTTCGGCGCCACCAACACATTACAGTAACACGAGTTTCAAGATGTACCTGGCCATAATGATGTACCTGCAAGGTTGCACAAATGTTTACCAACAGGGCCCCCACGTCATTCGAGGGCCTAAAGATCCCTGTGGAATAATCAGCCTGTAATGTTCCCACATTGAAAGGGAGTGGTCTGTAATCTACCCCGAGGGCCCATTGCGGCTTGATAGAAGTCACATGTCATCGAATTTTCGGTTCTAAGACCAAACCTAGGTTTTTGTAGCAATGTTTGCTAACTAGCTAATGATTGATTATCACTTTGTTAAGAATGCCAAAAAACCTACTTTTTTTACTAATTTGGTGCTAATGCTACTCACCATAAAAAGTATATGTATTTAATAATAGAAAAAGATCTAACTTTATCGCAACCATAGCAGAATTATTGTGAAACCAAATGATTGTACCTCGATGAACTAAAATTCTATTATAACCAATAATAGAATTTTAGTTAGTTTTTATTGTTTTCATTATTTTTCTGATAACTAAGAATTCAAGGCAGAAAATAATGTCTTTCAAAAATTGACTGCGGACACACTGGTAAAGCAAGTACTACAGTAATAGGTACAAGTAACAGATTTCCGGGCTCCGGGCCGTCACGGTTCGACGTGACGTCAGGATGGGAAAAATGGTTTAGAAACAGTATGTACAAACTTTGTAACATATTATAACAAATTGACACTTGTAACTGACAGTAGTGGCCCAAAGGTATCTGCCGCGACTTACGAATTGTAGGTCGTAGATTCGAACCCAGACGCCTGTCTGAAATGATGAAATAATTTACACAAAGTAAAGCGCCTGCTTTACTTTGTGTAAATTATTTCATCACCACTGCTCTCAAAACGGTGAAGGAAAACATCGTGAGGAAACCGGCATGTCCTAGAATCAAAAATTCAAAGACATGTGATGTGACATCTACCAACCCGCACTAGGCCCGCGTGGTGGATTACGGGCCACTCCCTCTCACCGAGCCTGTGTCCCAGCAGTGGGAACATTACAGGCTGATTTTGATTATGAACTTGTAATTGACACTGGTAATTGACACTTTGTAACATTGACACCGAATGTAAGGGTGGTCGCGTATGGTCAAATTCGCAATCGGTCAAGTGACTGTAAGTCCATATCGCGAATGGTCAAAATAACGATTGGTCCATATCGAGAATGGTCAAATTCACATAATTTTGATGTAGAAAGACGTTCTGAGTTTGTAAACTAAATAAAAATACTTAAATGAAATAGTTAGGTACGTTACCCATTCTGGTGTTTAATTTCCCACAATTAATTTTATACAAACTGCTTGCAATGCATTTGCGTGCAGAGGTAAAAATTTAGCATTGTTCTTAATATTTTCAAACATTTCAGGATGTAACAAGTAATGACGTAAACCAAAAATGTATTTGCGAAACCAAGTTACCTCAAATGAACTCTTAAGGTAAGCCAAAACTCCACACTATCCAATTAGATATTGTAAAACATATTATTATACATATTTATATGTCATATAAAATGGCCAGGCCATTTAAAAAGGCTTCAGGTTGATGCCAACTCAACACTTGTTTAAAGTCTTTTTAACTTTTTTATTTATTATGGATCCGTACCCAAAGGGTCAAAACGGGACCCTGTTATTAAGACTCCACTGTCCGTCTGTCCGTCTGTCACCAGGTTGTATCTCATGAACCGTGATAGCTAGACAGTTGAAATTTTCACAGAATGTGTATATCTGTTGCCAAACAACAAAGACTAAAAACTGAGTAAAATAAATATTTAAGGAGCTCCCATACAATAGACGTGATTTTTTGACGTTATTTCATATGTAGGGTTAAATATTGTATGGTGGTACGGAACCCTTCGTGTGCGAGTCCAAATCGCACTTAGCCGGATTTTAGAATTTTCATAACAACTCTCATTACAGGTGTATGTACCTAATGCGATAGTGCGGTTTTTTTTACAAATCTATACTGACTTATCTTAAAATCGTTTCCACAATTTTTGATCCCATTGTCCAGCGACTGGGCTCTATGCATTGTTATTTCTGAAGAAAGCTATGTTTCTCTACGAAAGCTATGTTTCTCTACGAAAGCTATGTTTCTCTACGAAAGCTATGTTTCTCTACGAAAGCTATGTTTCTCTACGAAAGCTATGTTTCTCTACGAAAGCTTAATAACGCCGTGTACAATTATTAGACGTAGAAAAAAACACACTGCCCCAATTTTACAGGTCTTTGTTGCAAATGAGCTGCCAGTATAGTTTATAATAAAATACCTAATTAAAATTAAAACGCCAACTGAGAGATAATGATTAACTTATTTTATTTAATCAGGTAACGCCATCCGACAATAGAAACACAATAAAAATGGAGTGTTCATTCTTTGAGAGGCTGCTGCAGATGGATCGCAGTAATTTACTTATAATTTAGATATAAATTTATTTAGGCGAATGCGCTGGGTTCACCCACGAAGTTCAAAGGAGATGGTGTCATTTTTAACTCAGTAATCGATTCGAACAAACAATGCAAGGTATTTACCATAGATTCCAAATGTAAAACATAATCCTACCTAGGTTGCAACCCCAAAATCCATGGGAGATAGAAACAAACTTTGTATGAAAAATCTAAATGCGTGATCCGATTAACCATATTAATTACAGCTTTTTTGGTACATACACAAAGGGCCTTCACCTTTTACAAACTTCAAAAAAATAGGGGTACTGCTTATGATTAGGGCTTCCAAACAAATATACAATACAATTATATACAATTTAATAGATGCATGTATGCATACATACATACATCTATAAAATTTTGTATTTGTGTTTTTTAAATCGACTTCAAAAGTAATTAACTCAAAGTTATGAAATAACTTTAAGTTCGGAAGTCGGTGGCAAAAAACTAAAACTAAAATACAGATCCCAAGACAGCGACTTCCGAAATTAAAGTTATTTCATAATTTTTAGTTAATTTCTTTAGAATTCGTTTTTTTTTTCAAATTACTTTTTTATTTATTTATTTATTAAAACATTTTTGAAGCATTTTCTACCAGTTAGGGTGATGCAGAGACAAAACATCGCAGGTGCAACATACGAGACAAATAGCTAGGAAATGACTATAAAATACAAGAATAAATATTAATACATAGATAGATACATACATACATATTAACAAAATTAACTGCGAGGAGAAAAAAAAATATCGGTAGAGGAGAAAACGAATCCAGCAAATCACAGCGCTGAGATGTTACGGCCAACTTTTGACGCAAATATGTATTTCTTACTGATTTACTTTTTTATGTTACGTTTGTTTGCAACTCAGTTTATGGCTGTTTGGTAATTGAAAATAATATTATGTGATAGTCACTAATATGTACCTATACCGGATGACTATATTAGCATCCGGAAAATAATAAGGTGTGTTGTATAAATTGGTAACAGCAGTAGAATATTTACTTACACAACATACCATATTATTTTCCAGGTACAACATGTAGGTATTTTTATTTTTTTTATTCCTGTAAATGGCAAAAACTTAAGGTAATTTGAATTTCGTGGGCTACCCGAGCGCTTCCCCCTTAATTGTTTGATTGTAAATGATGTTCCCAAAAGGTTTCAAGTCGGATTAACTCTTCAAATGCCTTGGAACTGCTTGTGGTAGCGTTTGTTTCACTTTTTAGTTTTTCTCCTACGTATTTGACAGCATTAGCATTAACTACAGCATTGTCTGCAGCCCTGTAAAAATAAAAAAATATATTATAAACTACTAATTGGTTTTATTGCAAATCGCTATGAAAGAAAATGAAACATCATATAAGTACCTACTTGACGAACGATCTGGCAATAATAATTGTCTCATCTAACCTTTGTTTGTGATTGGGTGGCCAACAATCGGCCTATCTAAGTCACGAAGCTGTGCCTTGAAGTATGGAGTTTCATATAAATTATAGAGACATAAGGGCTTGTGGCTAAGTAATAACAGGCGCACGGGTCGATCGATCAGGTTAAGCAACGCTTGCCGCGGTTGGTCCGTGGATCGGTGTCCATCTTTACATATCAAGACCTCTCCGTAAAGAACCTTAAGCCGTAGGTCTAGGATCTTTGACAGTCGTTACGGGTCGTCAGAAGCCCGAAAGTCTGGCTACCGGTCTTACCTAGTAACTAGGTTGTGAAGGTCAGATATTCAGTCGCTCTATGTAAAATACTGGTACTCATGTACATCCGGTTAGACTGGAAGCTGACCCCAACATAGTTGAGAAAAGACTAGGCAGTTGATGACGACATGAGGAACAGGATGAAAAGTTCCTAACCCTCCATAGAAAATGGAGAAGCCTCCGTCCAGACGAGCGTTGTCTGGTGGCCTATAATGTTATCACGACCGTGGACACGTGACGTCAGGTATTTGGTGTTGTTCGCATGATGCTGTCACAAAATAATGCTGAATGGCTCGAGTTGTGGCGATGCTGCGCCGATTCGGTGGCGAGCTGATGTGTGGGGATTGGGGTTTAGTGCATTGACCTTAACGCGACTTAGGTATTCTCTTGCTCTTATTTTAAATAATCTAACTTACCCAGCAGGATGATCACTCCAGGAGATGTATCTTTCGAGTATGTTGATGCCGCTTTGGATCGGTAGATTATCGCATATTATGTTTCTTCTGTTGGCCCTATTAAAATAATAGTTTGTATTCAGTATGTTCAAGAGCGTCTCAAAATTAAAATCAAAACTCATGTATTCAAATGATGTAGGCTGAGAATCAGAACTTTTCGAACGTCAAAATTACATAAGACAGTTCTCCAAAACGCCCGCCCTTCACTACTTCCTAGTGCTTTCGATGGGAAGGAGAAGTGGCGCAAAAAACTCCCCATCATTAATAATACTTAATGATAAATCCAGCTCACCTGTTTATCACGGGCTGCTGACCTGAATTGTGTCTTAAAACACAATCTATAAAGACAGCGCTACGCTGCGTGCTCGTAAACAAATAAGGCCCGATGCATTTTGCATCATTCGACACTTTGAATAGAGAAGAAACTCCAATGAGGACCTCCTTGGACCCCACCCAAGTGATAATTGGTCCTCCGTGGTCATTCTGTAAACGTTAAATTAAACGACTTATTCCAAAGCACAAGCCCCCTTACTAATAAACGTATTTATATCAGATGAATAGTTACACAGCGATTTCTCTCTTTCAGTCGTCAGTAATTTGACTTTCGAAAGAAGAAGATAAAGCGTTATGTAACTATACAGACGCTAGGTATACAACGTTTATTAGTAAGGAGGTATGAAAATAACTACTTTTACGATACTTAACACCTTGTCATATTACACGAAGCAAAAAGCGTAGTCAAAAATGTTTTTAACTGTCAGTTGACCCTAACATTTGGGGCGAGTAGGTATTGAAGACTTTTGTATTGGGCAGCTGATTATTTTTTCGCGATTACGATGTTGGTCCCAAGGAAAAAGTTGTTCAGTTTGATGGTACGTAACCATTTAATATGACCACACATTTATGGTACACGCTGTATTATTACCACAATATTGCTAATTAAGTCCACGCTCGAACGGACGTATAAAAATCGCGGCGGGATTTTATCGCGCACTGGATTTTAAATTCTCGGTGTTGAGCCCAGCATTGAGAATCTAAATGAGCGCATCCCACCGCGTCAAAAAAACACTCTGTTGGATTTTCAACTTTCGGCGCTAAGCATTGCGTTGAAAATCCTGGGCTAACAAGTTTAAAAGTCCAAAGTAAGCAACGTGTTCCACCTACCTGACAGATCCCACTCGACGACGACCTGCGTGATTTGCTAGTCTGGTTGAAAAGAGTTCTATTTTTGATCTCAACCGAATCATTAGACATTTCGTTTCCTATACCTCTACGTGCAACGTCACACTTAAAAAAAAAAATACGTAAGTGTTACAAATGAACCAGTTATTTAGCAATCTAATTATTTTTGAGTTTCTGCGAAAAACCCAATAGGTGACCATTGGTAAAAACAATACTAACCTCGTGTCCTAACTAAAGTGATCGGCCCCGCGGATACGCAAAAGTCGCGTTCATATTTCACAATTTTTTTCGGAAAGCCAAAAGACACTCTCTCACTAAGCGGTCGGGGTACACTGAACAAAATGAACGTGACATTCTCGTATACGTGCGACGATCACTTTTGTTAGAACCTAGCCTTCCACGTACATTATATTCGCTCCTAAGCCTTGGTCCTCTACATCTTAGTATATTAGGTGATGGTGTTGCTGATATGATAATTTTTCCGTCTTCATTAAGCTGACCGTCCTCCATAGTACATATCATAAATTTGTCTATCATCTCATTTATCAAGGGATAGCGTTCATAATGTAATTTGCATTTGCTCTTTACCATTATCTTAATGGGTGCATATCGCAACATTTTTTGGTTGTAATTTCGTGGATCACGCGGCTGGAAACAAGCAACATTATTTGAAAAAAATATATAAATGAGTATGTAAGTTTATACTAGCAGCGCCCCGCGGTTTCACCCGCGTAAGAGTCGATCCCGTGGGAATATCGGGATAAAAAGTAGCCTATATGTTAATCCAGGGTGTCAGCTACCTCCGAACAAAATTTTATCAAAATTGGTGCAGTCGTTTGAACATATAAACACACACTCACAAACTTTCGCCTTTATAATATCAGTGTCATGTATTCATACACACGCGGCAAAGGTTCTGCCTGCGACTTCGTCCACTTGAAATTTCTTATTGTAACATAAAATATATATATTCTGTGACAGACAACAATACTGTAACTTCCCATTAGTTAAAGGATTTTCGAAATCGCATCAGTAGTTCCGAAGATTACCCCGCCTTGGTACATACACACAAATTATACCTCTTTGTAATATCTATTCAAGTTGATGTGTATGTTTGTAATGTCAACATAATAGCTTTTTACTAAGTAAATGCATAAAATACGAGTATGAAAGTACAGTACTTCTGACAAAAAAACTTTTTTTTTTTTGTCTATCTATCTGTCTGTTTGTTCCGGCTAATCTCCGAAACGGCGGAATCGATTTTAACGCGAATTTCACTGGAAGATAGCTGAAGTTATAAGAAGTAACTTAGGCTATGTGTACTTATATTTTAGAAAAAGAATTAGGGTTCCGCGCAATAATATTAAAACCCATGAAATCCAATTTGTTTTCCGACATGCACGTGAACGAAGTTGCGGGCACAGCTAGTTAATTAATTAGTATAGATAACTATTACCTGTCGCCAATTACTCGTATGTCCCCAGCCCAATACAATGCCATCGGTACCAGGTGCTTCGAACTTTGGTTCGTAGTTAATAGGTATTACAGTTGGTATGTAAGAACACAAAATTTTAAATGATACGTCATTGAGATCATACGGCGATTCAACCTTCGCCAAAGCTATGTCTATACGTGGCTGTTCCGACATGTTGGATTTTATTTCAGAACCTATAAGGAAATAAGGTTTAATTTTAATATAGTAGGATTTAAAAAAAACATATGTACATACTCCAAAAGTTAGTTGTCAACTGAATTATCATAAAAAATAATCAAGTTAGCTTAGCCCTTAGCTGATTTTTTTTTAGTCCTAATGTAGCATCACAACTGGAATTGAAAAATGTCAACTAACTTTTGGAGGTCACAGTATATAAATCACTTTCTTTCTTCTGTTTTAATTTTACCGATCCTGCTACACTTTTGCAAGCAGACTATGATTTGCGAATTATTGAAAGTTCTGTAAAAATGCATAATTGTTACGGTCACGAACTATATTTTGTTCAACATACAACCTGACATAACCTGACACTGACCTACAAATTGCAAAAAAAAGTAAGAAAATTTTAATTTCGCGGGCTACTCTGGCGCTGAGACACAGTCAGTGGGCAACCCTAGTTTGGGTTTATCTACCGAGCGGCCGCGACCGTAGGTAATTATTTCAAGGACACTCATAATCAGCCTATAATGTTCCCACCACTGGGACACAGGCCTCCTCTCGGTGAGAGGGAAAGGGCCATAATCCATCACGCGGGCCCAGTGCGGGTTGGTAGATGTCACATGTCTTCGAAGTTTTGGTTCTAGGACATGCTGGTTTCCTCACGATGTTTTCCTTCACCGTTAAGAGCAAGGACACTCACTCACTCAGTGTCCTTGACTAAGTCACTTAGTCAAGGACGCTGCCGAGACGTAATACTGCTTACTTTATTATACTGTGACGCGGGGTTGGTTCTTTAGGCGATTCGCACACTGCACCGCATCATGCAGCGGGACGCAGATAAAGTGACCCCGCGCGTGATTTTTTTTTACATACAAATTCAATAAAAACGCGCTTCCGCGCGAGGAATTTGGATCCGTTTTACGCATCCCGCTGCGTGATGCGGTGCAGTGTGGGCCTCCCCTTACTTACGTTCTGGAATACAAAAGTATACCACTCTCTTTTTCTTTTCTTTTGTACATTGATTTATTTCAATCTCTGCATCCGGAACGTATGTATCGTACCCTGCTATAGCGTACATGTACTCAACATCGTTCACACAGGCTTGTGCCGTGATGATGAACAAGGTAGTTACTAAGGCACCACCACACAACCATTCGTCATATGGTTTGTCTGATTTTGGTGATTTAACCAAGTACACCTGTAATAAAGTTTAGCTTAATTATATGACGGTCAGTAAACAGTTGTCAGTACTAGCAACTAGTGGCATTCGCGAGCTTCCTATGTACCATAGCACAAGTATAAATACACCTTTAACGTGCTGAGACACAGGCCTCCTCTTTGCGAGAGGGAGTGGACCGAAATTCAAATGCCGATTTTCTCACGTTGTGTACCTTCACCGTTGTGAAATAAATTACATAAAGTGCCTGCCTGGAATCGAACCTATAACCTGTAAATCGAGGCCATTACCACTGGTCCACCACTGCTCTTCACATCATGCCACACGCCACATGCGCGAGTGACCATAGTAAGTGCAGGAATCAACCAATCACAATGGTCGTAAACCTCATCGCGATACTTGTCGCGTCTATGATTGGACGACTCCTGCACGTCTCCGCTCCGCTCCGCTTTATTGGAGTCCGGGTCTTATGGTGGTGCAATTTTGCGTGAAGCGAGGGTTGGCGCGACCTTGCTCATCATTCAAGACGGATGTGCCTGTCGCCTATGTTTTACTGAATTATTTATTGGTTTCGTTTCTTACCATGTAACTTTTCTCAGAATACACCTGATCGCCGCCTTGTATTCTTCTTACGCAATCAGACACTAAAATAAATATAAGAGGCATAATAATATGTCAATGGCCAAAGATTTTTTTCTACTTCGTAGAATCTTCTTAGTGTCAACACTAAGAAGATTAATGTCAAAAATTAATGTATGTAGAATTTGGCAACGAGTTTGATGGTTTCAGTAGAGTATCAGTTCCTGTAACATGCATACAACAGGACACGTAGGCCAATCGTTTGTGGAAAAATACCACATGATCACTATAGGAGGAAGACGATAAGTGAAATTAAGAAATAAATATTTTACGAAGAAGAGAATGCTGGAAATCCTAGTATGAATGTTACTCACCATAAAAATATATATTAAATAACAAAAAAACTTGAAACTTTATCGCATTCATTGTAAAAACGTTGTAAAAACAAATAATTGTACTTCGATGGAATGTAACGTAATCACGTTACAGTCCATCGAAGTACAATTACTTGGTTACAATATAGTGGAATTTTATTTGAATGGTTATTTTAATTGTTTCAATTATTATTTTTGATAACTAATCACAACTTGTGGGTTTATGATCTATATAAGACCGCGGATTAAGACCAGCCGGTCTATTCTGTAAAAAAAACGGTCGGTCTCGCGCAAAGAGAGTTCCGTACCAGCAAGTGTTTTTAAATCTTCATCAGCGACGCCTATATTCGTCAGAAAATTTTAACACTGCGGTGTAGAATATTGCAGTTTTAGGTCAGCGCCCTCTCTTGACCCATAGTGGAACTAATGTAACTTTTGTTGATGATTTCTGAAAAAGTGTGCTATTTAGAGAAATCGCTTTATTTTTCCAGTAATTTTTACATAAACTAAAAAGAGGAATGGACCCAATATCGAACCTTGAGGAACGCCCATTGTCATTTCAGACCTTAGTGTGTTTATGCCGTTTACTTGAACTTTAACCTTTCTATCTTTCAGGTATGATCTTAGCAAATCAAGTGCTGTTTTTCTAATCCCACAATCACCCCCTTGAAGGATGCAGGTGATTATATCACCACACAAATGGCAACTGATAATAATAAACTTATTTAATTTAAACAGGTGATAACATTGGTAATTTAAAGTAATAATAAAAAGTGAGTTAATTTTTCTTTTCTTTTATTCTTTGAAAGGCCGCTGAGGTCGAATTGCGATCGTTTCATTTTCGAGTTTTATGATCCCTTCAAATACATTGGATGGTCCTGCCTTTATGTTGAGTCTATCAACTACGAACTTTCCTTCACTGACCAAGACTTCATTTTCAGCAGCCCTAAAATAAAATAAAAAAATATCACTGTCGATTATTTGCCTCTTCTATAAGAATGGTAAAGTCCTTTCACAGTTATTTTACTTCTGACAGCAGCGACCCAACAGCAACCTTATTGTGTCTAGAATAAAGATCACTGATTTTGACAGACTTGTCAAGTGCAGAAACTTAAAAGCACCCTTGCTTTAATGGAACGAGAATAAAGATGCTGTGATTTTCACACGAGATGCAAAATCAGAGGTAAAATAACTGAAAGGACTGTAGTGGTAGTTCATTCAGTGTTGCACTCAAAATTAATTTATTACTTCTGTCGGAATATTACAATATGTCAGTAGTCTTATTAACAACGTTTCTAAATATAAAATAAAATAAATATTCAAGGCAGGAAAAAAATCATGTGAAAAGGTACAAAAGATACTTGAGAAATCATCTGATTTAAGTTGCAGTGAGATAAGCTTTTGTTGCTTTAGATTTCTTGTTACATTAAGCATCATCTAACTAGACATTGCTTAACTTGCCGTAAGTGCAAAAGGGGATTATTCAACTGTCAAGGCAAAATTGAACTTGTTTTTTTATTTCTTTGTTACTGTATTGAGTGGCTCATACAACCCTTAGGGAACGATAGATATGATTTTCGTTGAGATATGATGGTGAGATGCGATATGATTTTTTTATGAGTGAGTGTCAGGCGAATTTAACATTTTTTTTTTTTATTAATACCAGAGTCATCGCAGGTTTTGTTGCCATCCCAGAGACAAATCTAAGATTTCAGATGTGCTTGTAATAGTCCACTAACTATCAACTTACCCAGCGGGATGATCTTTCCAAGATATGTGTCTCTCAATTGTATCGTAGCCCCGTTTGACCGGCGGACCGTCGCATATGGATCGGCTGTTTTATTGAATGATTAGTATGTATCCAGTCTGTTCATAAATTAGCTCTTATTAATGAACTCGTAGTCCAAAATCTTATAACTCTAAAATTGTATGACTATATTCAAATACTATGTCAAAACATCCCACCAAGTCCAGTGCTCAGGAGGCGTTAGTAGGTATGTTACACACACATAATTTTACATTGTGATATTTATTCATTTTGTGATATTTGCGGACATCCACGCAGACGGAGTAGCCTGCACAACCAGTAGGTCTCCAAAATTTTGCATTTCTTTGCGCCTCCTCGATAAAAGCTATTCTCAACTTGATAGTTCTTCGCTTAGGCCCACTTACACCACAAATAACTAATTGCGTTTGACGCTTTAAAAAATCGTTCCATCTCCGTCATCTTCCAAAGAAGGACAGTAACAGAAAGGCGTTTAAAATTCGTGTACCACTTAACGTATTTAGATATTAATGGTGCAAGCCGGTCTTAGAATAAAACAAATCAAGAATATTATTTATCATCATCTGCCTAGCCTTTTTCCAACCATATTGGGGTCGGCATCCAGTCTAACCGGATACAGCTGAGCACCAGTATTTTACATGGAGCGAATGCCTATCTGACTTCCACAACCCAGTTACTGGGTAATACGATTCCCCTTGGTAAGACTGGATGTCAAACTTTCGGGCTTCTGACGACCCGTAACGACTGTCAAAGATCCACGAATGATGGCCGGGATCAACGGCTTAACGTGCTTTCCGAGGCACGGAGGGATCTTGGTATGTTAAGATGATCACCCATCCACGGACCAACTGCGGCAAGCGTAGCTTATCCTGATCGATCGACCCGTGCGGCTGTTATTACTTAGCCACAAGCTCCTCTCTAAATCAAGAATATATTTTTATTATAAAGAAGATAAATTCGTCTCACCTTCTTGTCTGATTTGGCAAATCTGAATCATTTAACATACAATATAGAAAGGCACCATTACACAGCGTGCTCGTATATAAATAGGGTCCCTTGCATTTTGAATCATTTGTCAGAGCGAATACTGAAGCAACTCCGATGAGAACCTCGTGAGCACCGACCCAAGTGACAAGTGGTCCTCCGTGGTCATTCTGAAGACGTTAAAGTGAGCTTATTTCAACATACTGTAGTTTTCCTATGGATTCCAAAGATTTCACAAGGTTTGCATACAAAATGTACCTTCAGGTTCGTACTAAAAGTTTATTTTATAAGCAAACTGACTAGACCAGTGCGTCTTGCTACGGTGGTGCGCAGTCGAGTGGATAAAAATCTTGTAGAGGTCGTCTAATTTAAAACTGCACACATTTTATAGAAACATTTGAAAGATCTGTGCAAAAAGCAGTAGGTAGAGTGACGTGTACGCACAGGCGATTTTTTCCCGCGACGATTTTTTAATCCCGTACTGCATTTTCTGCTGCTGGTGTTGAGCCGAGCATTGAGAATCAAAAAAATCAAAAAAGCACCTTGTTGGATTTTCACCTCTCGGCGCTGAGTAGTGCGTGGAAAATCTGGAGCGCGATAAAAAATATCGGAGAGGTAAAAAATTGGCCGTGGGTTAAGAGGGTAAAGAAGGCTTAGTTTATCAGTTGAATTTCGACAAACAGCACAGCAAGTCCAATAGCATAAGGATAATCAGCGCATGATGTCCCCACTGCTAGGACACAGGCCTCCTCTCTGTGAGAGGAGGTTGGCTGTAATTAACCATATGCGCCCAGTGCGGATTGGTCACATGTCTTCGAACTATTGGTCAGTTCGGAGACTATTGCATGATTTTGATCTACTCGACCGCACACCGTATTTGGTATAGGCCAAAATGTTCTACCTACCTGACATGTTCCAGTCTTGCGTGATTCATTTGTCTGGTTCAAAAGAGTTTTGTTTTTCGTTTCAATATTGGAATCATTTTTGTTAATAATGGAATCATTAGTTGGGTTTGATTTCAAAAACTCTTTACTTGTCAGGTCCTCGTCGCACTTTAAAAATAATAGATTTAAATAAATAACTTGGACGAAAGATTAATTAGATGACAAGGAAAATAAATGAAATGGATAATAATTATATTATAATATCATCGTAATTCATAATCAAAACTTTCCTCATGCCATTTTCCTCATTCCTCCGCATTACATGCCCATACCATGACAACCGATTTCTACACAACTTTTCAGTCATCAGATCCACTTTCAGATTTCCTCTTATGTACTTACAATTTTTTTATTATATCCATTCATGTAACAGTCCACAAGGGATGTGGGGTGTTAGCATTCTCATCTCAGCTGTATGCAATTGCCTTTCATTATTCATCAATTTTGTGGTCCAACATTCTGATGTATAAAAGACAGCAGGTATAACCATTTTTGTTTTAAACTATCGTCTATATAATATAACATATAAGATCAAAGTGTCTCAGCAAATCGATATCTTCGAAAGAGATTTTATACATCCTTGTCCGGCAAAACCTTTTTATCAGCTGAACTAGGGACTAGTTAAACAGAAATCAGAGACTGCCGATAATTCAAAATAAAAATTTCATGCATTTAAGCTGCTAGGTATACCATGTATAAAAATTACTTACATTGTCGTTGCTTAACAATCTGAGTCCTCCTGCACATCCATTTAGTTTGGGTGGTGGTTCGTCAACCAAGAAAGTTTTCCCATTTTCATCAAGCTCACCTTTATCGAAAGAACATATCATATAATTCCTGATAATGTTGATTTCCATATTACCCGAATATTGTTTTATGCACGCCTCTTTGTCCATTATTTTAATGGATGCATATCGCAACAGTTTTTGATTATAATTGATTTTGTCATCATCCTGGAAACATTTTGAAAAGTAATAATTAAGTTACAAATTAAGGGTTTTCTGCATATTTTAAACGGTTACAGGCCATTTACCCAAAGAGGTTTTTTTTCTTTAACCTAAGCTCATACAGAAAGATTTTGGAGAGACCTTTGTCCAGCAATTTTACAGTATCATCATTACTGCCGAAAGACGTCCACTGCTGGACATAGGCTTCCTTCAATCATTTGCATCGCCATTTGATCAGTTTTGTGCTTTCGCATCCAGCGGATTCCTGCGGCCTTCACCAGATCATCGGTCCATCTTGTGACGTACGTCATCCGGTACGCGGTCGCCACTCCAGAACCTTTCGGTCCTATTGGCCATCCGTTTTGCGAGCAATGTGCCCTGCCCACTGCCACTTAAGTTTGGCAATTCTTCGGGCTATGTCGATAACCTTGGTTACGACGTTGAGACAATGTCGAGTTGATGTTGAGACGAAAAGATATTACGTAGCTTCCCGGACGCTGTATAGCCGAGTCGGATTCAACTATTAACGTCTTTCTCGAAGTTGGGCCTACCTAAGTGGACAGTTTGTTCTAAGTAAACATAATCGTTCACAACTTCAAGTGTAGAGTTTCCGAACTTCATGAAGGGTGTTACATGGTCATTTGAAATAACCTTCGTTTTGTCCATGTTCATTTTAAGACCCACTCTTTCGAAGCTCTACAGAGGTCATCGAGCATTGTAATCAATTCAATTCATTTATTTTTCAGATTATAAAACTGTTTGTTACAAAGGTCTTAAAAACTGTGTTAGTATTACACTACAAACTAAGCAATGAGCATAGAGCATTTTCTTCAAAAAATTTTACGTATAACAACAATAATTATACAAAATCAAGGAAAGGTAACATCATTTTCCATTGACATCATGTTCCACGACTGAGTCACCGAGCTACTGCACTCGCTTCTGCTACTACTCTGAGGTCCTAGTTAGTTTCAGCCATGACTACTGCATCGTCGGTAAACCGAGGGTGAGTGATGTACTCGCCATTGATGCCAACCCCTTTCCAGTCCAGAACCTTTGTTTCGGAGACATAACGTATCTCTGTTTCACAACTCGCTGCACAAGAATAGGTTACGAGGTCTGATTCTGGAGTCGGACTGACATAGTAGCGTTTTCGTACACATACTTTATCACCTCGATGTACCTATAGTCAACCTGGCTCAGTTTGAGAGACTGCAGAACAGCCCAATTCTCGATCGAAACATAAGATTTCTCGTAGTCCACAAACGCTAAGCAGAAAGGTAGATTATACTCTTCTGTCTTCTGTATAATCTGCTGCAGCGTATATATCGCATTCGTAATGGAACAGTGACCCATTACTAGATAGGTCAGAAATATGTCCAGATTTTTTTTTACTCAGATCTCATCAATAGTTGATCATACGTTCAAAATTCAAGCATTCATGATTAATTAATTAATATCCCCCCACTTGAAATCAACCAGGGATTTCATAAGATAAGATAGATGAAGTTCGAGACTTATAACATCCAAACCACAAGGATAAATAAGTTCTTAATATAGCCTGCGAAGGGTGAAAAAAGGTAACTACTGATATTTAAATGATTAGGTACCTGTCGCCGCTGATCAGTACGTCCCCAACCTAGAACAAAGCCGTCCGTACCTGTCTCTTGATATCTCGGTTCGTAGTTAATAGGTATCGTAGATGGTATATACGAACATAACGTTTTATACGTTTGGTCTTCGAAATCATACGGCGATTCTACCTTCACCAAGGCCATGTCTATGAGTGACCACTTGTTAATATTTTTTTCGTATTCTGTAAGCAAATACGTATACATTTTAGTATGTAATTATATTTAAAATTCAAACACCTACGTTTCACCAGCTATGTTTGAGGCCCATGTAATCATTGTAGTCCTAATGGACCCCAGTACCAGTACGTATCTACTGACTTAACTAGTCTAATTTATTACCTACTTATTCAGAGGAATACGAATGTATCGGTACCATTTTGCTTTTTCTTTGCTTTCGTACATTGATTACTTTCAATCTCATCATCCTGAACGTATTTATTAACTACTGCTTTAGCGTACATTTATATTTAACATCATCTACACAGGTTGCGGACGTGTCTACTATTTCATCGTTATTATGCCAAAGATGCAGCTCGCTCTGGTAGCACTGTTACGGAAAAAGTCGATGCCATTTTTTAAAAGTGGAACAATATCGGCATACTCATATTACCGTCTGTCCGACCGTCCGTCCGCAGCTTAGCTGAGAGACTCTTAGTACTAGAAAGCTATAATTTGGCATGAACATACATATTAATTTATGCATTAATAATGTATGCAACTCCAAATTATGCCAAAACAAATTAGACCAAATGATAATTATGCTAACCTTTGCATTATGACAAAGTATTATTATGCCACAGTATTATTATGCTAATAAAAGTTATGCGAAAACGTTATGCCAAACATTAATATGCCTTAAAATTGTATGCCAGGATTCCCTCCTAAAAATTTTGCTGTCCAACCCTGCTGTTTTAAAATATAATACACCTTTTTGCTCAATACACATTATTTCGCCTCAATCCACACGTTTTATACCTGTGTAACGGAAACGCGGAGTTATGTGATTCTTAACTTACGTTTTGGAAAACAAATGTAAACCACTTTTTTCTTTTTTTCTTTTGTACATTGATTTATTTCAATCTCTGCATCCGGAACATATGTATTGTATCCTGCTATAGCGTATATGTGCTCAATATCAATCAC
This sequence comes from Gortyna flavago, assembly GCA_963669345.1. Taxonomy (NCBI): domain Eukaryota; kingdom Metazoa; phylum Arthropoda; class Insecta; order Lepidoptera; family Noctuidae; genus Gortyna; species Gortyna flavago. The sequence continues at coordinate 7,084,001 of OY770148.1, forward strand.
ACAGTCTTGTGCCGTGATGATGAACCAACGAGTTACTAAGGCTCCACCGCACAACCAATCCTCAAAAGGTTTGGGCGATATTGGTGCTTTAACCAGGTACACCTAGAAATACAGTGAGCTTACACACAGTTGACAGTGTCGCGAGCAACTTGTAGCGTTCTGGAGTTTCCCATTTGTAACATAGCATATGAATATGGCCTAAGCGTTAATCATTGCGGATAATAATCGCCAATCTATGAACGATACCAATATTCTAGAGACCGTGAACAACTGTAAAAAATCGCTTCAGAATTAGCTTGAAAAATTATTTATGTTTGCGATTTTATTACGCATGAACAAAAATCGCATCGCAGTGCGCGCTTAGCCTATGAGTAAATCGGCCTATAACGGTCCAGCTGCTGAGACCAGAAGGCCAATTCTCGTAATTTAAAACGTTCAAAATCTAGTCGCAGTCTCATCTCAGCGACAAACAAATGTCAAAAACTTGTCAAAATGTACTGAAATTTGAGCTATTTTTGACAGATTGAGACTGAGATCAGACTGTGAACGTTCTTAAAATTACCAGAATTGCCCCTCAGGTCTCCTCTCAGTGAAAGGCCGTAATTCACATGCCGGTATTCTCACGTTTTATTCTTTCAACGTTAAAAACTCACACAAAATAAAGTGCCTGGGTTCGGTGCACAGAACCTGTAAGTCAGGGCCGTTACCACTGGTCCACCACCGCTTTCCGAAGCGAGAAAAGGCGCGGTAATTAAGACGCAGTGAATTAAGCCTTTGTCATCGTTCAAGAGACAAGATGTCCCACCCTGTCGCCTACGTTTTACTGAATCATTTATAGGGGTCTTACCATGTAACTTTTCTTAGAATAAACCTGCTCGCCACTTTGAATTCTTCTTCCGCAATCAGTCACTTAAATAAATGTTAGTCAATATTTCAATAGTGTTAATAAAATTGAGAAATGAATATGTAAAGAGTGTACTAGCAATCCAGAACTTGAACTTGTAACTCACCATAAAAAATATTAAATAACAAAAAAAGCTGTAACTTTATGGCATTCATTGTTAAATCGTTGTAAATACAAATCAGTTTACTTCGATGGAATGTAACGTAATCACGTTACAGTCCATCGAAGCACAATAATTATTTGGTTAGGTACAGTTTCTTAGAATTTTCGTTGAATGGATATTTTTATTGTTTTAATTATTATTTTTGATGATTAATCAAGAATTACGGGTTTGTAATGTGATCTATAAGACCGCAGGACCGCGAACCGCGCTGACACGATCTATTCTGCAAAAAAAGTTTTTTTTTTATGCATGTTTTATGATTCTGCCAAAGATGTAGATTTTTCTAATGTAAATGATGTTAATATCCTTAAATAATTCCCAAAAAGAATCGCGACTGTGGAGATTATTATATTGCTCTGATGGCTCTTTTCTGCAGAACAAAAGTAGACTCGCTGTCTGCAGCAAAGTAAAATACTGTAAGACATGATACTATGAAAGTAACTAAAATCGGAATCGGATATGAGTAGGGTGTTTAGTATGACGGGTAGAATCACCCCTTATCGGATACAAGTGACTAAACAACTTTGTACGGTGACAATTAGAAACAAAAATGCCAACTGATAATAATAAACTTATTTAATTTGAACAGGTAATAACATTGGCAACTTAAAGTACACACAAGAAGTAAATTTTTCTTTTCTCTTATTGTTCGAGAGGCCGCTGCGGTCGAATTGCGATCGTTTCATTTCCCGAAAATTTTCCAAGTTTCATGAACCGTTCTAATGCTAGGGATAATCCTGCCTTCGTGTGGAGTCTATCGACTAGTCCTTTCTTCGTACTGGGTGTATCAACTACAAACATTTTTTCACTGTGTGATACTTCATTATCAGCAGGCCTATAATAATTTAAAAAATCTCATTGTCGAAGAGTTTTTCTTCTTTAAGAATGGTAAAATCGTTTCATATTACCTACTTTACTCCTGATAACAGCAACCCAATAGCAGCTTTATTATAACGACGATAAAGATCACTGTGATTTTGACAGTGATACAAAATCAGAGGTAAAATATTTTTGAATAGACTGTAGCGCCCCATGTTGATCAAATGGCCATTAATTATTTTTTACTACTTCTTTCGGAATATTACCAGGCCACTCAGAAAGAATTGCGAAAAAAAGTTTATATGTATGAGAGACTGGCCAGTTATAATCTATTTTGAAAATATCATGATTTGTAAGAAAAAAAAATAGGTACGTTCCAATTTCAATATTTCCCTCCAAATTTTTTGCGAGCTAATTTATAATTATCGTGTCTCATAAAAAAATGGATCTGCTCCCGGAAAATTTACACGCTGTGATATTTTACGATTTCAAGTGTCACCAAAAACCGGACAAATCGTACGATAGACTTCAAATGGCATTCGTGGATGAAGGCACTTCTAAGGCAACCGTGTATCGTTGGTATAACGAATTCAAGCGCGGTCGACTAACTTTGGGGGATGAAGAAAGAAGCGTCGCCCTTTGACGGCTGTTACAGAAGAAAAAGTGCTAGCAGTGAAAAATTTTATCTAAGATAATAGGCGAGTTACGTATAAAGAGATTCAGTACATACTGCAGGTTGGATCGGGAAGCCTTCACGAAATTCTACACGTGCATCTTCGCGTGAGGGTAGTTTCATGCTGGACACAACCTCACCAATGCACAGAAGCAGGCCCGGGTGATTTAGTGCCGTGATAAACAAATTTGAAGCAGGCTCGTCTCAGCGTGTTTGCGACATCATTACAGGTGATGAGTCTTGGATTTATCAATACGATCCAGAAACGAAGCGCCAGTCGAGACGGTTTGGGTGTTTCAAAACGAATCAACGCCTACCAAAGTGAAGCGATCTAGAAGCGGGGGGAAGAATTTGATCGCGAGCTTTTCAATTGGACTGGCTACTTAGTGTCAATTCCTTTATGGAACCAAAGAAGCATCAACGCTGAATGGTATACTACCAAATATTTGGCAGAAATTTTTTCTGTTGTGAGCAACAAGCTACCAAACACAGGGCTCCGCGGGCTATTGCTCCACCACGACATCAGAGGCATCGAAAATTTGTTGCCATCACAGAGATAAAGCTGAGATGTCTTATATATATTATGTCGCAGCCAAATGATTTAATTAGCCGTTTAGTTAACCACCTAGCCTTTTAACTAAACGGCAGCCGATCAACTATCGGCCTGAATGATATTCAATTACAGTTTAGGTTGGAAGTCTATAACCTATCACGCGCGAGCCGATTGGTCGCAGTAACTAAGCCAGGGCACCCCGACAAAATGGGTTAAGTTTGAACTGTGATCAACCGCGTGCAAGCTTTGAGAGCGAAGCGAGGCGAGCACTCCAAAGGCCAGGCGGTTATCTAAACGGCTAATTTAACCAGTTGGCAGCAACATATATACAATCAGCCTGTAACGTTCCCACTGCTAGGACACAGGCCTCCTCTCGGCGATAGGGAGTGGGCCGTAACCACCACGCGGGCCCGGTAGATATCATGTCTTCGGATTTTTTGTTCTAGGACATGCCGGTTTCCTCACGATGTTTTCCTTCACCGTTTTGAAAGCAGTGGTGTTGAAATAATTTACAAAACGAACCTACGACTTACAACTCGTAAGTCGTCTTAGATGCCTATTATAATTACAAACACTAAGACTCAGCTTGATAGACAAGTTATTAGTCTACTAACTATCAACTTACCCAGCGGGATGATGTATCCAAGATATGTTTCTTTCAATTGTATCAAAGCCCCTTTGGATCGGTGGACTGTCGCATATGGCCCGTCTGTTTTATTGAATTATTAGTATGTATCCAGTCCGTTCATAAATTAGTCCCTATTAATGAACTTGTTTTGCTCAATTTTATAACTCGAAAATTGTATGACTTAACTGAGTTACAACATAGAAATCCAGCTCCCAGATAGAACTAGTAGGTAATAATATAAAGTCCAGCCAAGCAAGCCTGCGCTTTCACCTGCATGGAGATCGGAATCCCACGGGAGCGCACCACCGGGATACATCCATTGAAATCCGCTCAGACAGAGTTACGTTACTTTGGCACTTATAATATTTTGTATGGATATAGTAAGTACTAGTTATTGCCCGCGGCTTTGCCCGCGTGTATGTCGAAAAGTATCCTACGGGAACGTACCTACTACAGGGATTAAAAGTACCCTATGTTTTAATCCAGGATAAACTATGTGTGCCAAATTTCACGTCTAACCTAGTTCTGAAGCCAGGGTCTGAAATTTTTCCATAACCAGTTTACGGCAATAAAGAATTCATAAAAAAAAATATATGGATACGCATTTTATAAATAATGAATGCTGGTATCTAATTATTTGGTTCGTGCACCGTACTCATACATAGAGGTACTCTTGCTGGTTTCAATAGCATCGCGCTCAGATCACTATTACAACTATATTTGCATTACGATATTCATTTTGCTGTTCATTTACTTACTCCTCCTCGACAAATGCCTTTCTCAAGTTTTTTTTATTCTACACTTATAACAACAGTAGAAAACAAAAATATATTATGATAAATAAATAGGTCTCACCTGCTTCTCTCATTTGGCAAAGCTGAATTACTTAATATACAATCTAGAAAGGCACCATTACACTGCGTGCTCGTATATAAATAGGGTCCCATGCATCTTTGATCATCCGACACTCTGAATACTGAAGCAATTCCGATGAGAACCTCCCTGGCACCTATCCAAGTGACAAGTGGTCCTCCGTGGTCGTTCTGAAGACATTAATATGGGCTTATTCCAGTATTTCTTTAAATTATGAATTCCAAGGATTTAACATGGTTTGCATACAATATATACCTACAGGTTCGATAAAAAAGTAAATTATTGTAATTTATCATTAACTACCTGTTGCCTGCGACTTCGTATGCGATCCAAGATGATAAATTATAACCTATGTTATTCTCCAGGTCATGGTCTACCCATGTGCCAAATTTCATCCAAATCTGTTCAGCCGTTTTAGCGTGAAAGCGTAACAATCAAATAAAATTACTTTCGCATTTATAGGAGGATAAAAAACCGGACTATCGACACTCGATCGAATGTGTCGATGGACCGGTGTTTCAGAGTCTAGGCTCACAAAATATATTAGGATTAAATAAAAAAAAATACTCTAAACCCTAAAGTTTTCTAATATAATTCAATCATGATTCGAAAGACACGTGGCGCCATCTATTATCATAATAACATTATTGTTGTTTTCCTCGGGAACAGCACGTTTTTTAAAGGTACCCTATGTCCGTTTCTGTACACCTGACAACGTATATGCAAAAATTCAGGATGATCGGTTCAGTGGTTTAGGCGTGAAAAGGTAATAAACAAACAAATAAACTTACTTTCGCATTTATAATATTATAGTTAGGATTATTTACAAAATTATTGCAAACTGAGCGATCTTCTTGCTACGACAGTGCTCAGTCGACTAAATCAATACCTACCCTCTTAGGTTATCTGTTAAATCTTGACAGATGGCACCACAAATCCGAAAGAAGATGAAGCATAGCATAGCGCATCATTAGAATAAGAAATGAATACTTAAGAGGAAATCAGAAATCGGCACCGATAACTGAAAAGTTGTGCGGATTTCGGTTGCCATGGTATGAGCATCTCATGCGGAGGAATGAATAACATGTCGTGAGTATTAATGTCGATGCCTATAAGAGTAGGGGAAGGCCAAAGAAACGATGGATGGACTGTGTGAAAGATGATATAGATAAAAAGGGGGTGACTGCCGAGATAACGACTAATAGAGAAGTATGGAAGAAAAAGACATGTTTTGCCGACCAAATAGATTAGATAAGGGCAGAAGAATGATGTGTTGGCGCATAATGTTCCCAGTGCTAGGACACAGGCCTCTCCGTTAGAGGAAGTGATAAAAGATGCTGTAATTCACCAAGTGGGCCCAGTGCGGGTTGGTTGATGTCACATGTCTTTGAAATTTTGGTTCAGTTCGGAGATTATTAGATGATTTTGATCTACTCGACCGCAGACCTCATTTGGTATTGGCCAAAATGATTTACTTACCTGACAAATTCCACTCTTGCGCGATTCATTTGTCTGGTTCAAAAGAGTTTTGTTTTTCGTTTCAATATTGAAATCATTTTTATTAATATTGGAATCCTTAGTTTTGTTTTTCGTTTCAATATTGGTATCATTTTTGTAAATAACGGAATAATTACTTGGGTTTGACCTCAAAACATCTCTTCGCGTCAGGTCGTCGTCGCACTTTAAAAAGAACATATTTTAATAACTATCATGGTCAAAAAAATATAAATTTTATAAGATAAACAAAAAGAAATGGAAAATATAATAATCATAATGAAAAAACATTAAAACTAAACTGACCCAGCAAAGCGAAATCTTTGATCGATATTCAATATCTTTCGAAACATTTCTGTATAGTAGAGTTTCAGCTCATCTTGATTGACAGTTGACGTTAACGGTCAAATACCTGCTGGATGTTGTTTATTTCTAATCTTCCTAAGAGGGCTTTTTAGTCCTACATTAAGAATAAACAGAGTATGGTAACACCATTTTGGCCAGTCGTTGTCCAGTAAATAAAAACATTTTTTCAGAACTAAGGACTGATTTTTCAATCGACAGCTGATAATTGTTATTCGTGGAATAAAATTGACGTCTGGCAGATTTTGTATGGAAAAACTATCAAAAATTCAAAATTATACCTCGAATAAAATTATCTGGCGTTAGAAAAATTCGCCCTTAATCTATTAATTCACCAGAAATTAGGATTTTGCCGATAATTCAAAACAAGAATTTCACTCAATTAAGCGGATAAGTATTCTATAAAAATTACTTACAAGTTCGTTATCATAGCTTAACAATCTGAGTCCTCCTTCACATCCATCTAGTTTGGGTGGTGGCATACCAACGTACACAATTTGCCCTTTTTCATCGAGCTCACCTTTTTCTAAAGTACATATCATATATTTGTCAATAATCTTGTCCATATTTTCAAATTTCGCATAGCTTGCTTTGCATCTATCCTTGTCCAATATTCTTGTGGATGCATATCGCAACCTGTTTGCGTTATAATTGGTTGAATCACTTGGCTGGAAACATTAAGAAAATGTGGCTGACACGAGACGCCCGGCAGATGTGAAACATGGCGGGATTGGAGCGTCATACCGTCTGCCGTACCGCCATATGAGTCGGTTTTATTCCCAAGGCGCATAAAGGTGTTTCACATCAAAAAGTAATTTATAAATTAAAGATTTTCTGCATATTCCAAACGGTTACAGGTCATTCACAGAAGGTTTTTTTTATTCAGGCTCACAAAGAAACATTTGGTGGAGACATTTGTCCAGCAGTAAGACAGTACACTTGTAAGCTAATAATAAAAAACGCTCATAAACCCCGATGATCGTATTCACACACTCAAGAATGAATAGGCCAATTGAGTGATTGAAATCAAGAGCAGGCTCGTTCAGCAATAGAAAAAAAAAACAGTATATCGTGTCAACCCTCAACGTTTTATTCCCAATGTTAATAGGCTAGTTGATAGTTTTTTTAAAACCAATTATGTAGTAAATTTATTTTGGTTTATCTTCCCCAAAATATGAATATTTCAGCGAATTATGAACATTAATAAAATTATTTTTAAATTTTTATAAGGTTATTTCATTTTGATTTTCAAAACGGGGCATTCTGTCCATGGCGGCTCAAGTGATTTCATTGCCTTAGACAGTGAAATCTGCGAGTTCTTTCACAGTGATTCTCACAAATAAACTTAATTTATTACTTACATATTATGTATATTATAATATTTGGTAGAATAAATTAACAACGTGTAAAATAAATATTAAAAAAATATATTATCAAAGCAGACAAATAATCATTTTGTATTAATGTTTACTTTGACAGTTGTTGGTAGTCGATTTCCATTTCCTAATTTTGAAAGTGCCTATAAGACTGAAGACTACTAATTTAGTAGATTGATAATGAACATAGCCACATTGTACGAGAGGGACACACTGATTGTTCCTTTCGAGATCATTCCTTTTGTAACAGTAATCTAAAATAAGTTTAATTCTGATGTATGAAATATGTTTCTAGATACAATTTTATATAAAACCATCGTCCGGAAGTTATAACGCGGCGCTCGGATTCGCGTTAAATATCACGTGACCAGTGGCTTTATTTTAACGCAATTTTTTATTCAAAAATATAAATTAATTTAAAATTCTTTACAAAATTTTGTAGATTTTTTTATATTTTTACCTCACAACCATTCCACAATACAACATTCATTAGTTATTTTTTTTACTGTCAGGTAACGTATTGTATCCTGGTATGTAGTAGTTTATATTATTTATTTTAATTCGTAGCTTCTCCTGGCTTACTTTAATAAATTATGTTACTACGTAGCTAGTTATGCTCAAAGTTTCCTACATTGGATACAACTGCCCTAAAATATCCAACACAAGGATATATACGTTCATAACATAGCCTGCAAAGGGTCAAAAAAGGTAATTACTTATATTTACCTCTCTCCACTTATTTGTATGACCCCAACCTAGTACCAAGCCATCCGTGCCCGGCTCTTGAAATCTGTCTTCGTAGTTAATAGGTATCCAAGTTGGTATGTATGAACACAACGTTTTATACGATTGGTCTGCGAAATCAAATGGCGATTCTACCTTCGCCAAAGCGATGTCTATGAGCGACCATTTGTCCAGTTTGTCATAAACTAATTCGTATGCTGTAAGCAAATTATGTATACATTTTTTTGTGTGCTTATATTTTTAATAGTTCAAACACCAACATTTCACCAGCTAAGTTTGAGGTCCTTGTAATAGGTAAACAGAGGGTGAGCCTACTGCTATCAGCCGCGCACAAATCCAGATTCCAGGCTGCTACTGATAAATTAAAGGAAACCCCAATAAACATTTTTTTATTAAATGCATTCATTTGCAGTTTAGTTCGTATCGACTTAACAACTCTAATATGTTACTTACTCCGAGGAACACAAATGTATATAATTTTCTTTTTCTTTGATTTCGTACATTCATTGCTTTCAAGCTCATTATCCTTGACGTATCTATTGTATCCTGCTATAGCGTACATATATTCAACATCATCTACGCAGGCTGCCGATGTGATAATGAAATAAGAATTTACTATGGCGCCACCACAAACCCAGGCATCATACAATTTATCTGACTTTGGTGCTTTAACTAAATACACCTAAAAAAAAATATTGGGATCATTATTTATCTGAAAATTTGGTAGAAGGTATAAGAAAACAAGCTTAAGATTTGGAGACATAATGAGATTTCACAGTAGAATGCGGAGGAATATATCGATGCCGTCTTTCAATTTATAATTTTAAGTTATTGTGATATATATTACAGGCATTTTTTTAATATTATTTGTTTTTGTTTATATTGTTAATGAAAATAATAGATATATGGTTTGTTACTATATAACTTTTATCCGTAGACACTTCTGAGCCATCTTTTATTCTCCTTGCGCAATAAGACACTGAAACGAATAAAAATAGCGTAGTCATACATATTATTTGAACTGTATCAATTGATAATTAATAAATAGGTAGTGCAATGTATTGAAATAATAACATACATTGTGATAAGACTCCTATTTCACAGCAAATGTTTGAGTGGATATATCACAAGCAGGACCGGCGACTTGATGAAGGTTGCGGGAATTGGCTGAACGCAGGAGGTACAGGATCAGTCGTTATCGCGATGCATGAGGCACGCCTATGTCCAACAGTAGACTACTTTCTACTAAATGATGGTGGTAATGGCAACTACTACATGTTAGCAGAGTTTATTGAATGATTAATAATGCTACTCACCATAAAAAATATTTAAAAATAACACAAGATCTAAGGTTAAAGTAACCATTGAAAAATTAACTTTAACGAAGTATACAACCAAGTAAATTGTATCTAATCTTAATTGTATCCTTGAAATACTGAAACGGAATAACGAAGTTGCACTTGGGTGAAAAACTTTTATTGATTTAATTATTTTCCTTCATTTTCTGATAAACTAATCAAGAATTTGAATACTTGGTCAGCTGTAATGATGGTTCGTTATATGTATTTTGCCTTTATACTGGAATTATGACTGACTGACTTTAAATGTAGCTATTTAAATTCCTGTAAAACTATTAAGATTTTTATTGATGATTTCGGGCTACTTTCTATAAAATTAGCCAGATAAAACACGCGTGTGCATCGCCAAATTTGGCTTGACACACTTCTATGTATCTAGAGAAATGTGAAGTGTAGAAACGAAAGACGAAATTAACAAACGATTTCTACGGCGCAAAATGTCTAAAATAAATGTCACTTTGTGTAGAAAGAAGCTATGCCTATTCTCCGTGGAGTAGAAATAGATGTGGTCATACTACATGTGCTGGTTTTGCAAAATGCCTTCAGATTTACTGTTGTAAAATTGAGTATCTTTCAGGCAGTGGGTGTGTGGTGGTGGTGGTGGTGGGTGGGTGTTAACGAAATGTAATAAATGATACCACCTTGACAAAAGTATATAGGTTTTGAATATAAACAGGTACAGTTCTGGTACAAAAATTACATTAAAACTTGCTCTTTATAAATGTGAAAGTAAAACTGAAAATAACTGACTTTAAAACAGGGACTTGAAAACGAAATTAATTTCGTTCCGTTACCAATAATGTTATCGTATAATGTTCCAAAATTGGTAACGATACTAAAACCTAAAAAAATCATTAAGTTTATAAAAGAATAACGTTATAGAATATCGTTTTCGTAGAACAATATTATAAGTAACCTTATAGGTATCAGTAACATTAAGCTTATCCGGTTGTAATAACGTTATAGGCAAAACGTTACAGATTCATTTGTAACGTTTAAAATAATAGAAAAATTTTGAGATAGCTTTCAAATATGGATAGGAAATTGCGGTCGCATTCGAAGCTTTCCTTCTTTATTTTGAGTAATCTCTATTTCTCTAGTTGCGTACTTGTTGTTTGGTTCGGGCCTGTAATTTTGTGCGGGCCTGTTGTTTTGTGCAGGCCCGTTGTTTTGTGCTGGCTTGTTGGTTTGTGCAGGCCCATTGTTTTGTACAGGCCCGTTGTTTTGTGCAGGTCCGTATTTCTGTACAGTTCCGTAGTTCAATGCAGGTTTTTTGTTCGGTGCATTGTAATTCATTTGGTCGGATTTGTAGTTTAATGCAGGCCCGTTGTTTTGTGCTGGTTGGTTGTTTGATGTACGTTTGTTGTTCTGTGCAGGTTTGTTGTTTGGTGCAGGCCCGTTGTATGGAGCAGGTCCGCTGTTTAATGCAGGTATGTTGTATGGTCTATATTTATTATTTGCTACCATAGGTGGTACAAACTGGTAATTTGTCACATACTTATTTGGAGCTCCATTCTCATTGATATTTGGAGCACCATTCTCATTGATATTTTGAGCATTATTCTCATTGATATTTGGAGCATCATTCTCATCGATATTTGGTGCATTATTCTCATTTGGTTTACGCTTGTTATTTGCAGTATATCTCTCATTCGGTGCATTGTTAACATTTACTAAAAATTTATCTTTTAGTGGATACCTTTTATTTGGTAGATTCATCTTATTTGCTAGATTTACACTCTTCTCACTTTCATTAACTTCTTCATTCATTGCAGGTATTCGTTCATTTATGTCCGGAACATTTTTTCCGGGGTTTAAATGCCTTTCATGATCTGCAGCCCTGCAAGTAATTGCATGAAAATAATTTATTATTTTTACTCTTGAATCCATGTTAACCATTTCTATGTTTAAATTGTAATGATATTGAATTTAAGGCATTGACTGCACCGGTGACCTCGAACAATAGATTTTCTATTGTGTCTGTTGCCTGGCAGTCAACGTGTTAATAATTGAGGCAAATCCTTTAATTTTTTAGACAATCTGATAAAAGGTATAAAGTAATAAATTTGAAAAAAAAATCTTACCCGGCCGGATGATATAACCACGATATATGTCTCTCAACCGTAGGATGGCGTTCATCATCTATAGATTTTCTGCAGAACGACCGTCTGTTGAGAATAAAATGAAATTATTTGTTCAATATCGTTAGTAGTTATCTACCTCGTTAATCTAGTGGTCGCAGGAACAAGTGCTGACAAAAATTGTATAGCGTTTACTGTGGCGTTTACCTACGTGTTTTACATTTATTGTGCGCTTTTATAATTCTACACGTCATGTTATCGTGGACGTCCATGGCATCACGATAACTTAGGGAACTACAATATATGGAAATACATAAAGAAGCTTTTAAAGTTTCGTCCACGATTACGTTATAATATGCACGTCCACGTTATAACGTGACGATATCGTAGCACACCAAACTTTTTGAAACCTTTCTCAATTGGTGCCTAATGTCTATAGAATGTAAATGAAAAAAAAGTAATCAATAGTGGATGTTAATACCAACAGTAAAATCGTAGACGTCAATGTCCACGATAACATGACGTCAATTATAAAAGCGCACATTGGAGAAAAAAAAAACTATAAAAAAAGGTCATCTCACCTACTGTTATTAAAAACAATCCCAGCGTCTGATGACCTTCGAAAGTTAAATTTTGCTTTCGTCAATATACAATCTAGAAATGCACCGTTACACTGCGTGCTGGTATATAAATAGGGTCCCGTGCATTTATAAGTCTCCGACACTTTAAACACAGAAGCCACTCCAATGAGAATCTCGTGAGCTCCCACCCAAGTGACTAGTGGTCCTCCGTGGTCGTTCTGTAGACGTTAACATAGAAACCTGAGTATCATAAGATAGGACTCGGTTTCAATCATAGTCCCTTGCTCAAAAACATTTAGCTCGTGGTTCTTACCAAGGCTATTGTTAAGCCACGTTTTTGAGAAATAGGGGTTTAAGTACAAATGGAAGCACATAAATTGAAGAAATTAACGATGTAGTCTCAATTTATCAGTTAAAACTGCCCATCGTTTTACCGATGAGCAATTTAAACAGAACACAGTTGTGAAATACATAAATTCCAAATATGCGAGTGACTCTATTAGAGTACATACCTGGCAAATTCCATACCTTCGTGTATCTCTGCCGGTTTCATTAAAAACAACAGTTTTATTTGATGTAAAAGGTTTCTCAAACGAAGCAGTTCTATTTATCGATGCTGATCTATTAGTCAAACCAGCTCTATTAGACAAAGTAGTGTTATTAGGCATAGCACTTGTTACAGCTCTTGTTTTGTTACCATTATTTTTATTTCTTATTTCAATCATTGAGTTATTACTAGAATGGTTGGATTTTTTTACTTGTCTACGCGTATCATCATATTGATAATCTTCTTCACAGTCCTAAAAAAAGTACAGAAAGTTATTTTTCGCTTTTGTGACGTTTCATTTCGGAAAGGATCTAGTGACTTTAAAAACAATTTTTAGATTATGATGATTACATACTTTTCTAATGAACTTTATAAATGTTGTTGTTGTAGTATTTGTGATTTAGGTACATACACAAAGTAAAATTATATATGTGTATAAAAGGTAATCTAAAAATTATTTCACAGACAGAAAGTTACACTATCGTCAAGTGCCATAGAATATGATTTATAAGTCGTTGGCAAGCTCGTGACTATTCGTGACTTGTCACAGACTTTCTATGGTTATAATATAGACTTATGTACATAAAAAAAGCTGTGACACAGACAATGTAGTGCAAAATAACATTATATGTAGTCACTGACTGTCACTGCAACCACAAATCACTTACCTCTATAGCTTTATCTGGATTAAATGCCAATGATTTTCTCTTAGCACAACCATTAACCATCGGTAAATGTTCTTGTTCTCCCGATACCTCCAGTCGCTCCCCAAAGTCATCCAAGCTTCCACCTTCTAACGTACATATCATATAAGTGTCTATCACATCACGCATTTGTCCATATTCTGCATAATGGCTTTTGCACTCCTTTTTGTCTATTATCATTACGGGGGCATAATTTAAATTTTCTTGATTGTGATTTGCTCTATCTTCTTGCTGAAAACGTGAAAAGTATGTATATCTTATAAAATAAAATATAACCAGGTGAAGATTCTCCAAAATCCCTAACTAAGACAACAAATTAATGAAGTGTGACTATTTGAGATAAATGATTATAAATAAGTTTATTATAATCCTACCTTTCGCCATTCAAATTGATGTCCCCATCCAAATACAACAGCATCGATCCCAGGCTCTTGGTATTTAGCATCGTAACTAATTGGTATCATACCAGGTACGTAAGAACATAATGTCTTATACGATTGGTCATTGAAATCGTACGGTGATTCCACTTTGGCTACACCTATATCTATTAGTGACCACACATCTAGTTGTTCATACCTCAGTTCATATCCTGAAAGAAAGTAAGACATTTATAGATACAGACCCCCAGACCGTATTTGGACCATGTTGTCCAATTTCAACGGAGACTAGCCTTCGACGCGAGAGATATTATAGTGCACAAGTGTGTGCGCAGACACTGATGCACTCCCTCTTCCCTCACTCTCAGTCTGATGGGACTGGACAGGGACAGGACCAACGGCTTGTGCTTTCCGAGCTACGGGGGTATCACACCGCCAACTTCCAAACTGCTGTTACCGAGAAATTCCTAATGGAATAACCCAATATCAATTTGCCCAACCCAGGAATTGACGCCAGGACCCGGCGCTACAGATATTGGAATAACGCGTCCAGATATGCGCTGGTTTATTAGTAAAACTTATGGAAGCATTCTTGTCACTAAGCAGTGTAGCTGCGTTCCAATTTGTAGGGTACGGGTGCGGGTTATTGTAGCTAGGTATATAAAAACGCCTGTTTTATTTCTGGGATGGTAAGTTTATAGAGGTATGAAGAATAGAGTGTAAAGTTCATTCATCCTCCATAGAAAAGGGAGGATCCTCCGACCAGTCGGGTGTTGTGTCTGGTGGGCAACTGCCCGATTATTGATGTCTCGTAGAGATCGCGACGCCCCCGCAAGGGGGCGTGGCTAGCGGTACCTGGGTTGAACCCCCCTGCCGCGAAAAGCCATACGGAGGCCTGTAAATACAGGCCCCTCATTAAGTTGGCGACAGTGGCCTGAACTATTGATGTCGAGACGCTGCGCTGTATATATGCTAGGCGCACGGTAAACTCTGCTTGCGCGATGCAAGATTTTGTGTGACGTCGGTGTCAGGCGTAGGTCGCATTTGGCCGTAGACAGAGTATTATCCTCTGTCTACGCATGTGGCGATGTACATAGATGACGCCACAATCTGTTAATCAAGTCAAAGTTGGAAAAACATTAGAGAAGCGAGGAAATCGTGGAGAATGGCAGAAAAGGACGAAAGGTCACTCAGCAGTGGGTGATATTGGGCAAAAATTATTTTCACATAACTTTTTGTACTCACCTTGAGGATAACAAGTGTATATCACTTTTTTTTTCATCTTGCTGGTGCACTGATCAAGCTCGATATTATCGTCTGTAACGTATTTATTATATCCTGCTATGACATATAGGTAATCAACATCTTTGATGCAGGCGGCCGAAGTCACCACAAACTCACTTGTGACTAACGCGCCGCCGCATAACCAGTAGTCGTAACCAATTTTTGATACTGGTGCTTTCACTAAGTACACCTGCAAAGTTATATTTAATCAGACTTATTAATATTATAAAGACAAAATATTAGATTTATTGTATGTTTGTTTGTTACGCTATAACGCTAAAACAGCTGAACAGATTTGGATGAAATTTTGCACATGGGTAGACCTGGAGGAGGACATAGGCTGCTATTCATCCTGGATCGCAGACGAAGTCGCGGGCAACAGCTAGTGTTATATAATTTATTCCTTAAGCAAGCCATATAACCGATAGAATTTTCAATTGGCTATAATGAAGACTCCATACAAACTATTTAAGGGGGCGCCGACCACCTAGTGGTGCCCTCATCGTTTATTTGGTTATTTCTTTTATTTTAGAATGAAAATGCAGAAAATAAGCCCGTTAAGTTGTGCTCCACAAGATTATACGTTAATTATATAACAAACGGTAGTCAGTTTTACTTTGTTTAGTTTTATTATAATCCTTAAAACAGATAATAGTGGCCACTTTTTCCGTTTTTATGATTATAATACAACTAAACAATGTCAAACTACCGTTTATAATAAATTTTAAAGTAATATTTTGGAATGAAATTTCTGCATTTTCATTCCAAAATAAAAGAAATAACCAAACAAACGATGACGGCGCCACTGCGCGGTCGGCGTTTGGTCGACGCCGTCTTAACCCATTTAGGGGATGAATTATCAAAAATCTTTCCTTAGTGCTCACTGTAGTTATAAAAGGAACTCTTGTGCAAAATTACACACATCAAAAGTGTCTAGGGATCAACATATATTTTTGCAATAACTTTTCTCCTGATTGATATTAATTAAAATTTTCTTTAAGGATTCATCAAATAAAGTGTTTTCGTTTGTCACAGTAACGATAAACCAAGTCACCTTTGCATTAATAAAGAAATTTGCCATTTTCCTAATAAAGGGATTTTTGACATTTGAACCACTAACACAAAAGTTCGAAAAAAAGACTGAAATAACAGTTTTCTTTAAAATTTTATTGGGTAACTTAAACAATTAATAATCCGTGTTTCTACCGCGAACACTAACAACACAAGAACATCGGTTTGGCATACTCAAAATGAGTTCATCCAAATCACGCTGTGGAATGGCCGCCCATGTTCGTTGCAACAACAAAAAAAGGTGTTCTTGCGACTGGATACCCTCCATATTCGGCAGAGCTCTTCTCTGTAGCATATCCCATGCATGCTCAATCGGGTTCAAGTCTGGCGACTGAGCAGGCCAGGGCAGGACATTGATGTTAGCTGCGGCGAGAGTCTGTCTTACAACTCTTGCGGTGTGCGGTCGTGCATTATCATGCATTAACTGAAATAAGGGACCGATTTGCACTTGTAGAGGAACGATGACGTCTGATACAATCGTCTCAGCATAAATTTGAGCGTTGAGGTTGCCTCTGATCCAAATCAACTCAGTTCTTCCGCCGATCCAAATACCCGCCCATACCATGATGGTTCCACCACTATAAGGATGGACTTCCTGGCAGGATTTTAATCGCTGTTGGCGTCCAGGGGTTCTCCAGTGTCGTATACGTCTTGTATCCGGTCTCATACCAAAACGAGACTCATCAGAAAAGCACACGAAACGCCATTGTTCTTCTGCCCAATTTCTGTGTTCAAGAGCCCATTGATATCGAATCCTACGATTGTGCATTGCTATAGGTGGTACCCGTAGCGGTCTTCGGGAATGAAGGTTCACCTCATGCAAGCGGTTTCTGACTGTTTGGTCGCTAATTAAGTTCCCTGAAGAGTGATGAATCCTCACGGCTAACATCATGGCGGTTATTGTTGGAGCTCTTCGAGTTAAGATTTGAATGTATCGGTCTTGTCTCCGTGTGGTGCAGCGATACCGTTCTCCATGGCGCTCAGCCACGGTACCAGTGCTTCGGTAACGTGTCCAAAGTCGACTGATAACACTCTGACTTGTATTCAGAGCTAAAGCCACAGTACGTTGCCGGGAACCAGCTTCTATCATTCCCACGGCTCTGAGCATTTCTTCCCTGCTTAAATGACGTCGCCGCTCCATAATAACGTTGGTTTTAATCAGTAGTAGGGAAACAGTAGCACTAATAATGTCTTCAATGCGTTGTATGTTTTTATAGGGAAAATATTGACAGCTGATTTTCATCTTTTACTCGAATTTGATTCACAGTTCCTGATTCAAATTATGAAATGCACCAAAAAGGATCCATATAAATTTATAAAATCATAAATTTATTACAAAGCCACATCTCAATCTCAAGAAATCCGCATAAAAATGCTTGATCCCTAGACACTTTTGATGTGTGTACATGCTTCTTGTCCCAATGGTTTAGGCTGTGCGTTCTCTGTGAGTGATTGAATGAATTTAAGCGATATTGTACAATCTTCCCTGTCTATTTTGTTTTTAGAAGTAGGTTTTTTTTTTATTACTTTTGTGTTTCTGTACAATGATAAATATAATGCTTAGATCTACTGATCATCTATGCACTATACAAGGTGTTGCTATAATGGCGACATTAATATAACACACACGGGTAGGCCTAGTGGCCAGTAATCATATAAAATGTATCAACATAAAATACGATCCATGGCCCCGGCAAGTAAAGGTTGTTCCAAGATGTTATTTTAGAAAATTGTAATTGTATAAATACATTATAACGTTTAATGACATTAAAATATTTTCGAAGGTTTTAAATAAAGTCTCGGGCCATTGCCAAGTACCTACTTGGTGAATTTGTGTTTCTCATGAACTTACCACGTAGGGTTTCTCAGCTTTCGCTTTTATACCGTCTTGAATTCTTCTTTCGCACTTAGATACTAAAATCATAATAATTAATCTTTAGAAAAGCTTCAAAAAACTACGACTGCACCTAAGTCAAAGTAAAATTATTTATTTCAAACTTTTATCTGTTCTGTGATTTCAAATATGCACATAAAAGGCACTTTTGAACGTCTTTGATCCTAGCCCGGGGTTCCAAATGGTAGTTTCGTATGGAGAAGAATGGGCAAGAAACTGCACCGTTAGGTACTCTTTTAAAAATGTTTTACAATATTTTGTATGTAACTATAAGTCATCATCGTCTTCACCTAGAATAAAATTACTAAACCACAATAGGTAAAAAAAAAAACCCGCAGACGTAGTTTGTAATGTTCGCGCCCTCAGTTTTTAGATTTTGAAGATAAACAGTAAACATCAATTAGCTGTCTTGTTTACGATGCTTGACACTCAGAAATCTCGCTTTATTTACCAATCTCACAATAGTGAGATCAACATGAATAAGTTCTAAAAACGATGTTCTCTTTTAAAAGTTGTACATACCATTTATAAAAATGAAAAACCACACAATATCTGACTTTATCGCGAACATTTTAAAGACTGTCCTTGAATTATTATTGTAACGAGATTATAAAATGTAATTTTAATTTAGCGGACCGCGTAAATTTTGTAATTTTATTGAGTTTTGACGATTGCTTGACTCTCTGATAAACGAGATTTCTATGTTACGTAGAACCAAATATACTACTTATTTGCTTCCATTTTGCTGTTATTTACAGTGTCTTGTATAGCAGATTGACATAGTACGTTTTGCGTGTTACAGCCATTTTATACGCTTGAGAAAGAATGGTAGTTGTCAATCACGGTGTCAATAATTAAAATAATAACATAACATGTTAAAAACCAGTTCTTGAAAATGACCATACCACGTCGTACTAGGATCGGTCCATCATTACTGACTCGATTAGCGCGCCGCACAGTGATTGTAGGTGACATCCCACATGACGAGAACATCGTGAAAGCTGAGAAAGAGGAACAAGTTAAATATCTTGACTTAGCACACGAGGTTATTGACATGTGGAATGTAAGCTCGGCTGTCATTGTGCCGATTGTCGTATCGGCCAATGGCCTGATGGCCAAAAGCCTCGATCAACATCTTTCGAGGCTCTCGTTAGGCGGTTAAATCACGGGCTTGATTCAGAAGGCAGTACTCCTTGATACGGCTCGCATTGTGAGGAGCTTCCTGTCTCTGAAACCCTAACCACCGTTAGCTTGAACCCTGCTCCCGATACCAGCGGACTACTATTTTTTTATATATTTAAATGTTTTTTTTTATGTTTTTTTATAAAAATATTTTAAAATTTATTTAATAAATAAGTAAATAAATAAACGAAATATAATAATTATAAAATGTTTTGTTTCCATGTTCCGCAGGACTATCCTGCACCAACCAAGGGTTGTCGGTGGGTGCAGTTGCATAATGCATTATTGCATACAGGGATAGTCGTTGATTGGTGCCTGATTCCATTAAAAATTGTCTAAAGGGTCAAGTGGCTGGTGCGGGTTGGCTTCGTGGCCCCCGTGGTCTCGAGATGAAAAAATTTTATAGCATATAAATTGTATCTATTTTTTATCACAAAATAATTATTTCATTTATACAAATATAAATGTCAGGTAACTTTGCGTAGCCTTATTAACCGCGAAGAGGACTTTGGGGTCGTATTTTTATCTGGCTCTCTTTCTGTGGCTGAACAACAGAGCTTGGTTGGTTGGCTTTAGGCATTGGTTTACTTTCGAAGCTACTCTTCAAAAATACTTCATCACTTTTAAAATTTAGAATTTCATCAAATGCTGGAGGTTCCACAGGGGGTGGAAGCCTTATTTTCGGTGGGTGCACTATTATCAGTTGAGGCTTCATTATTCGTGAAGGCCCCATTTTTGGAGAAGGCCTAATTATTGGTGAAGGCCCTATTTTCAGTGGAGGCCTTATTATTGGTGGAGGTCTTATTATTGGTGGCGGTTTCATTTCAGGTGGAGGCTGCGTGGTGCTTGTGATTGGTGGTGGAGCCAGTTCTGGTGGCGGACTGTTTATTGGTGTTGACTGCATTTCTTGTGGAGACCCGACGATTGGTGGTTCCTCCTGTTTTGGTGGAGGTCTAATTCTTGGTAAAGGTCTTTTTCTTAGTGGGTGCCTCTTTCTTGGTGGAGGCCTTATTCCTGGTGGAAGGCCTATTTTTAATGAAAACCTATCGATTGTTTCCTGCTCGTCTTTTTGTTGTTTGTTGTTGTTGTTGGGAAAGATTTTATGTTGCGTATTTACATCATTTAATGGATTGACATCTTCTTCTGAATCTTCTTTTACATTTGTTGCGTACCGATCTCTCTTCACATTCGGTACTAGTCTACCACGCATATGCTTTTCATTATCTGCAGGCCTGTAAATATGTAAACATTTACAATTAGAAATGAGGGCCTTGCCCAACATTGGGACATTACGGGCTAATTGCATAATCATGCATACTCAGCCTATAATGTTCCCATTGCTGGGACACAGGCCTGCTCTCTTCGAGATCCCGAGTAGGCAATAATCTACCACGCGGTCCCAGTGCGGGTGACACATGAGATAACACATGTCTTCAGATTTTTGATTCTAGGACATGCCGGTTTCTTCACTATGGTTTCGTTCACCGTTTTGAGAGCAGTGGTGATAAAACTAATTTACACAAAGAAAAATGCCTGCCTGGAGCGGAGAGTGCTGCTGGAGGCCCAGACATACGAATGAAGGGCGTAGGTACGAACGGGTTAATTATATAGGTTATGAATTACGAATTGTATTCTACAATCTTTCATTAATGTTGATTTTTAAAACAGCACATAATATGTTAGGTTAATACGTCTTGTCTTATCACTTATTTACCTAATGTTCTTTATTTTTGGTAGCGTGAACACCAATAGGAATATTGCCAAACTGAAGATAAATTATTTTGGCATGTATTTAGTCGAAACCTAAATAATTCCCATAATCTTTTACTAAAAATATTAATGAAAACTCTAATATAATTAATTAATTTCGTTAAGAACTCTTTCAAAAACTCTTTTATGAACCTCAAATAATTCAATTTTAGTGTCCTAGAAATCCTAAATAGCCTAACTGCGACCAACTTGATTGTAGAGATGGTCACAGTTTTGATCTAACCTAACCCTTTTGGTCAGGGTACCCTAGCTTAGTTACCAACTGCGAGGAAAGGACAGAAAGTTGAAAAGAGGCTCATCTATAATATAAAAATGAATCGCTACATGTGTTGCTAAGCGCAAATCTCGAGAGCAGCTGATTTCACTAATTCTTTTTTTATTGTATTCGGTATTGTCAAGACAAGGTTTGTAAGAAAAAAAAATCTTCGTAAAAAAAATTGCACCCTTGCGAAGCTGGGGCGGGCCGCTAGTTTATTTTAAATAGCGTGCAGGAATCCAAAAAGTTTTTAGAGGTTCATTAATTTATGAAAGCGTACATCATTAGTAAGTCAATACGTTTTTACAGCATCAATTAAATATTTCCCAATTATATTTTTCTATACTCACTCAAATGACAATATTTCAACTCGGAAAAATATGTCAGATTCTTCGTTTTTGATCGCATCTATTTTTTTTATTTTAAAGAACTTACCCAGCTGGGTGGTCCTTCCACGATACATAACTTTCAATTGTATCAAAGCCCTTTACGCTAGGAGGACTGTCGCAAAACAGTGCCTGTCTGTGCAACAAAAGTTTACAAGTTAGCTTTATGTCTAGTAGTAGTAATTAGGTACTGCTAACAATGAGTAAGTGCTCATACAGACGAATGACACGCGGCGACGACAGAGGCAACTGCATCGGCTGATACTCGCCGACGGCAGCCGTCAACACCAGTCGACGCCCGCCGTCGACAACGTAACTCTCGTGTATTGAGTACGGTGCTCAAATACACGAACGGCATGTTGTCGACGGCGTACGGATCAATGTATCAATCAATAGCAAACACTATATTATAGGACTCACCTAGTACTTACACTCGTATCTTTCCCTCTTAAAACATTTGCTTTTCTATCCCCTAATACACAACCTATAAAGGCTCCGTTACACACTGTACTGGTATACAAAAAAGGTCCAATGCATTTATTTTCCTCTGTAATTTTGAAAACTGAAGCTACACCAATGAGAACCTCTCTTTTTCCGACCCAAGTGACAAGTGGACCTCCATGGTCGTTCTGAGAATGAAAAGATTGATTAAGACTAAAAGATCCTTTTAGCAGTGTAAACGATAGTACAGACGCCAGAACATCAACCTACTACAATCTGTCAAATTTTCCCAATCAACTTTGAACCTTATGCTTTAGCGATAAAGTAGAAAATCTATTAAAGAAATTTGACAGATTGTAGTAGGTTGATGTGCTGGCGTCTGTACATAATTATGTCAAATAGCGAATGTGTTTTATTGATTCTAGGTAAATTTACTTTATCTGGCAGGCTGATCAACAAAAGTAACAAACACGCTGCCATATCTCTTGTTAAGGGCTGTGATCGATTTTCCAAATATCTACCGGCAATTTAATTACTTGGCATGGTAATTGACAACAGAAGGCTAATTCCCGTAATAAAAAACGGTCAAAATCTAATCGCAATCTCATCTCAGCTGCAATCAATGTCAAAATCTTGTCAATAATGTAGAGAAATTAGAGGTATTTTTACAGTTTGAGACTGCCAGACTGTGAACTTTCTTAAAATTACGAGAATTGCACTGATTCAATTCAATGGACTTACAGAAACCGGCTTAGTGTCCCCTTTTTTTTTTTTTTGTCGCTGAGAAATGACATTACGCATCTCCGCTCGTCGGGGGACGAGACGGAGTATGTGGGACTCCCTGCCAGAGTGGCAGTATACCCACTAAAACTCAGCGGTGTTCCCTCGTCGCCGTAATGGGAGGGTCATGGGAAACCGGCTCAGCCTTTACTTCCACGACCCTCCCGGCGCATGCCCGCCTAGCTGGCGGGCCCCGCGTGCCCCCCGAGCGGGAGCTGGGGGACGACGGGAATGGCCGAGAACACCTGGCCATTCCCGTCCGACACTGGTGGAGGCGCGTGCGATGCAAGCGAGGGTGCCCCCGCACCCGTCGCCTGCTGGCCTCCACCTGGGAGTAGTCGGAGATGACCGTCATACTGACGTCTTCTCCGACCCCTCCTCCGCCTTCGGAGCGGCGCCGCGAGAGGGTCTTCCTCCCGCGCGCGCTCCGCCGCCTCCTTCTCGGACATGACGTGTTCGCAGAAGGAGGCGACTGCCGCCCAGGACCCCTCGTCCCTCAGCATGGCGTTGACCACGCCGGGGAGCGAGAGGTCCGTTCCGATCGCCGCCGTGAGACTGCGGCGCGGCTCGGACCACGACGGGCACACCGCGAGAGTGTGCTGCGCCGTGTCCTCCGCCGCGCCACAGCCGTGACACGACGGCGTCTCCTCCCGTCCGATCCGGTGCAGGTACGATCCGAAACAGCCGTGCCCGGACAGCACCTGCACCAGACGGAACGAGAGGAACCCGTGCCGCCGCTCGAGCCAGTCCCGCAGGACCGGCCCGAGCGCGTCGAGGGTTCGGCGGCCGAAGGCTGCGGTGGCGAGGTCCGCCGTCCAATAGACGACGATGGCATCCCTCGCCTCCCGCCGGACGGCCTCCCGCTCTTCCGGGGCGGGGCGTTCTCCTCTCGCCCTCCGCCCCGCCGTCCATTCGTGCACTCTGGCGAGCATCCACGCCTCGAGCTCCCAAGGCGGGGTGCCGGCCAGAGCGCACGCCGCTGCACAGCCGACCGTGCGGTAGGCCCGCGCAACCCGCTGAGCAATGGCCCTCTGGGGAGCCCCGGAGGGAGTCCTCCCAGATGGGGGCCCCGTACAGGGCCATGCTCTTCAGGATGCCGGCGTAGAGTTGCCGGCATCGTGCGCTGGGCCCCCCCAAATTGGGGAGAAGCCACGACAGCGCCCCCGCTGTCTTCAGCAGGCGCGCCGACAGGCTTAGTGTCCCCTAACCTAACTTAGACAACATCTTATGAAGATCTTACTTGACAAATTCCGTTTCTTCGAGTGAAAGTTCTGTTAAAGTAACCACTAATGTTTCCAAACCCAGGCTTATAAATGAAATCAGTTCCGTGAAAGGAATCAGTTTCATGAACAATATCAGTTCCGTCAAAGGAATCAGTTTTATTAACAATATCAGTTCCGTTAGCATTATCAGTTCCGTTCACAATATCAGCTTCGTTAGCAATATCAGTTCCGTTATCATTATCAGTCCCGTTGACAATATTAGTCCCGTTATCATTATCAGTACCGTTTGCAATATTAGTTCCACTAGCAATAACACTTCCATTAACAATATCAGTTCCGTTGACAATATCAGCTTCGTTAGCAATATCAGTTCCGTCAAAGGAATCAGTTTCATTAACAATATCAGTTCCGTTAGCAATATTATTTCGGTTCACAATATCAGTTCCGTTCACAATAACAGTTTCGTTATCATTATCAGTTCGTTTCACAAAACCTGTTCCATTTACATTGATGTTTGTTATATTATTGCTTTTCTCGTTTAAACTCATACGTTTACGTGTTTTATCTCCATCGTGCACCAGGTGGTTCATTAGTGCTTGTTCTGGTTGTTCTGATGTAATTTCAACTTTACACTAAACAGAGAATTTATTTCGTTACAAAACAGTTTTAGAAGAACATCGCGATCCCACATACATACACAAAAAGCGACATTGCTTAGTATAAATACAGATTACTTACGAGTACACCTTCAAACCCCATTGACTTCTGTTTCTCAGTGATACATCTAGTCCTCCCGGCCTTTTGATTCATCGAATATGGCACCCCGTGGTCATTTAAGTGGCCAGGTTCCATAGAACATATCATATATTTCTCTATAATTTTTGTCAAGTCCGCATAATCTGTATATTCTTGCTGACACTTATTTTTGTCGAATAACGTTGTAGAACCAAATCGTAAGTAATCCTGGTTGTAATTTTCGAGATCCCCATGCTAAAAATAAATACGGTGAATAGATGGTAGTAAAATGATGTTAGGTAGAAAAAATAATAACAATAAAAACAAAGGCTTAGTCCAAGACGGCCACACATCAGCGTAACGTATTTTTCGTCTATTTTGAGCTACAACTCGATATGCCAATACCTTGTTTATACGAATTTATTTTGGGTCAGCACATCATGTCATTTAATTCCATAATTCCTTAGCTAACATCTCAATAGTCACCCCCTTTTTAACAGACTTCTAAAAAGGAAGAGGTTCTCAATTTGGATGTTTATTTTTTTTTTTATAACTCCGTCATATATAGACGGAATTGCAAAATCATTTTTTGTTCGAAAGAGGTTTATTTCGAAATAGTCCCATTTAAATTTCGTAAAGATCTGATGATGAGTTTCGGATACATACAACGGAACTCTTCAATAAATGACAGCAAATCAACCGCGATTGCTGCTATCGCATATTTATGTATTGTTTACTCAATCACACAACGTAACATCACGCCTGTACCCTTTAAAGGGGTAGGCAAATGTGTTCAATAGCTTCCTGTCACTGATATTCATATAGCAAGTAGTGTTATATGAATGTGTGTGGGGTAGATAGGTACAACTAAAAAGTGAAAAATAAAACCTTTTCAGTAAAAAGTTTTTAACCGTCGAAATCATCTTTCACACAGTCCACCCATAGTTTCTTTGGTCTTCCCGTAAACTTCCAACTACATTCATACTCTGATTTATTACCAACCCGTTACCAACTGCCCCGTTGGTCTCGTGGTCTCAAGCGCGACTGCTAACCGTGGAGTCCTGGGTTCGTTTCCCAGGTCGGGAAAGTGAAGTGAAGTGAAGAATTTCTTAATAACAGCTCGGAGTTTGGAAGATGGCGGTGTAATACCCCCGTGCCTCGGAAAGCACGTTAAGCCGTTGGTCCTGGGCCTGATCTCTCTTCGATCTTATCGGATTGCCATCCCATTACCTGTGTCTGTACACACACTAGCTTATGCACTACAATATCTCCCGCGCCGAAGGCTAGTCTCCGTTGCCGAAATACGGTCTGGAGGACTATACAGGGTGGTAAAAAAGTCGTGGATCAAACGAACCCGAAAAGGAGGTCATTTCCAACGTTTTTAAATTATGAAATAATTTTTACTAACGCTTCAGAATTTTTGGAAAAAAAATTATTGCTCTTGTGGTACCCAGAGCCGCAATAGAACTTTTGTAATACTGATACATTATCTAGTAATACGAGTAACACCGTTTGTTTTATTGTTTTAATCACATTTTGTTTTAATTTGTCTAATTGTAAAATAACTCTGCATACAAAAATATTCACAAATTTTAGGGAAATTGAATTATGTCCACGCTGTAGAAAGATTTTTTTGTTGGAAATTACCTCCTTCATCTCCCTATTTCGTTTGATCCACGACTTTTAACCACCCTGTTTATTACCAATCTAATATTAGTAATTAGAGAAAAAAATATATTACCTGTCGCCAGTATTCCGTATGTCCCCATCCTAATACCATAGCATCCATATTGGTTGCCTGACGTTTAAGGTCATAGTTTATAGGTATTATACTTGGCACGTATGAGCATATTAATTGAAATCTAGCGTCATCAAAATCGTACGGTGATTCCACTTTAACCAATGCTATATCTATGTACGCCCACTTTTCTATTTTGTCGAAGTCGAATTCGTAGGCTGTAAAATAGAATTAGTGAAGTACCCTAATACACAGCGTGTGTTAGAAATGTGTGGTCATATTTAAATACCATCAAACTGAACAACTTTCTCACATTTACAACTTCATTATCTATTCAACTCCCAAATGTATTGGAAAGCTTGCGTTTTTTTATAAATGTTAGCCCCATGGAAAAAAGTTTGTGTGGGAAACCATCGCATTATGTAGAATAGTAGTTGGCTCTTTGTGAAGGAGCCCGTCCGGGATAAATGACAATACAACCTTATCTATTTCTGCGGCCAAGCAGCGTTGCTGTGGCAGGCACACACACATTTTAGCTTTTTACACGACTGCCCAAAAAGGAGTGTAATGTATTCAGGGTTGATGTATGTTTGTATGCATGTGATTTTCTTTATTCCAAAAAAATTTTTAAATGCCTGAACAGATTTGGATGTATGGGGTATCGTTACAATCCTTACATCATCCCGAGTGACACGGGTATTTTTTAATTCAATATTGCGGCTGTATGGCTTCATTTTAATAATAATAATTAATAATTCATTTAATTCAGGTAAGACCCATATTACATAAAATAAAATAGAATAACGCATTGCCACAGAATAAAATTTAACTAAAATATTTCTCTACAAAAAATACCTCTGAATAAAATTTAAATATAAATAAAATAAAATTAACGTATACAAATTGAAAATTAAAAAGGTTACAGAACTAAAATTAAAATAAAATGTCTATGCAATTAAAATAACCGAAAATTAAAAGATACAAATTGTCAGAGTCACAGATTTAAAAATTAAATAAAAAGAAATTACTATAATTCT
This sequence comes from Gortyna flavago, assembly GCA_963669345.1. Classification (NCBI taxonomy): domain Eukaryota; kingdom Metazoa; phylum Arthropoda; class Insecta; order Lepidoptera; family Noctuidae; genus Gortyna; species Gortyna flavago. The sequence continues at coordinate 7,112,036 of OY770148.1, forward strand.
AACTAAAAAACAATTCAGAACAAAAAAAATAATATTAATAACTAGGTGGACTGGCTATAAATGTCTGCTAAAGCATTTCCTAATGAATGATAATTTTGAAAAGAGGAAAAAAAAATCTTTAAATATTACAATATGGGTATCAAATTGAAGGCCTTGATGAGCATATTCCAAGTATATATAATTTATGGGCACCAGTTTTACCTCTTAGATTAAAAAGTGTTCCACAGAATGGTCCCCCGACTGCATTGACAATTTTATTTATCTGTTAAGCCAAGGAATACAACTTGTTTTTTACTTTTTAGTTCGTTTTTTGGCACGGCAGTCGTGTTTTAATTTTTTTTTAAATATTTTTTTTTGACTAGACAAAAACTTTTCGTTGTCATTACATATATGACAACGAAAAGTTTTTGTCTAGTCTAAGTACATCTGCAACGCCTATGGTATTGCAGCTACCCATAGGCGGCGGTGATCACTTAACATCAGCCGTAAAAACTTAGGTGAAGTGAGCTGTCATTCTGCCTCACGCTTGAGATTGACGCTATTGACAGCGGCTGCTCACTTCACCTAAGTTTTCACGGTGAGATTTTCACAGAATAAACCGGTATGACTAGCAAAGACGCTTTAAAAACCAATTGTTTTTAACTTGTTGTGCTACACTGACAATTATTAACTTACTTGCGTAGGTACTGTAGCGGCCTCTAAACCCGCCACAACATGTGAACTACGCATCATACTGACGTCACGCAAAATCCTGCATCGCGCATGCAGGTTTTACCGCGCAACTAGCATAAAGGCCTCTTCAAACCTAAGGGCTATATTCGCTTCCGCTGTGGGTAGAGGTAGTTACATACCGTGCGAGTTTTGCTCAGGTATTTAGCATCAAGTTCCGCGGCTAAAGCGACCTGAGCGGTATTCGCTGCTGCTGGGGGTAGATGCACCTTCCTGAGCGAAACTCGAAGTCCATGTATTCTACCCACAAAGATAGTGAAATCCGCTTTGATGTGAACAGTAATATTACTGCATACCCACTCGGTTTTCTCTACCGCAGACGGTAGCGAATGCCGCTTAGGTTTGAACAAGCAAGAACGTCCCGACATCAACTGTCGGGCAGTTGCCCACCAGAGACGATACCCGTATGGTCGGAGGATTCTCCCTTTTCTATGGAGGATGAGTCTATAGTACTATTAGTTACTACTCGTACATACTTACAGACTGGAATACATGTATACACAATTTTCTTTTTCATTTGTTTGGTACAATCATCATGTTCTAGGTTTTTATCATTCACGTATCTCCTATACCCGGCGATCGCGTACATATAGTGCACGTCTTCAACACAAGCTGCAGATGTGATGATAAACTCTCTGGAGACTAAGGCACCACCACACAGCCAAGAGTCGTACGTTTTGTCTGATATTATTGCTTTTACTAAGTACACCTGTAGTCATAAAAATCACTGACCTGTATTATACAATAATGTATTTATAATGCTACTTTTTTGTTAAGGGAGTCCAGGAGGAATTATTGCAGATGATTGATGATAATATTTACCATCGTTTACCAGCAGCGGTCAACGCCCCCCGTTTTTAACCGACAGAATACCTACGCATTACCTACAGTATAGTCTCTTTCAAGGCGAATAATAAAACAAAACGCAATTTTTCTAGATGATAAAAAGTAGGCTGACACGCTTACCACGTAGGATTTTTCTGAAGTTACTTGTTCGCCGTCTACTATTCTTCTTTCGCAATGAGACACTAAAATTAAATGAACTCACTTTATTGATATCATACTAACTACCGCACTCAGACTTAAAAATAATCTATCATTGTCTTTAATTGGCCAGATGTCAACAAAATGTAATGCTCCATAATTTTGACTGATTTAAGCTAATGATTGATTGATTCTAAGTGACCTCTGTGAGTGCGGCAGTAAATTTACTTACTGCACTAGCGAATCCTACAAAAAATCTGTAAATAACAATGCAAATGTCAGTGATTCCCAATTCACAACATAAAAACACCTTTGTCACAATTAATTTGAACTATACAATCGTTTTACCACTTTGTTTTATCCTTCATTTACCTTTTTATTATAATGTCACTAACTTACCATGAAAAATTGTTATTAATAACAAAAGATCAAACTTTGTTATAACCATTTTTAAATCTACCCTTGATCATAGAACATTGTCAACTCTAGAATTTTCAATTTGACGGTCTGTAACTGCGTATTGAAATGGCAAATGAATAATATTTTTATTGTATTTGTGTTTTCTGATTGTGGTGAATGCTGTTTTTTAATATTAACTAGACAATTATGCCTACAACGGTTTTCCTTAATTCTGAAAATAATTTGAATAACACACAACACAATACAGGGACATCGACGTGCAACCTGTTATCATGGATTAGAACATGATTCTGAACCGAAACTTAAACTCTTTCGAACTTTAAGAGGGTTTACGGCGTACGGCATTTCATACAAACTTTCAAGCCCTTGTTTTTCGAATTATATGAACCGATTCTAATGAAACTCCATACGCATAAGCAGGATCCAAAGGTCTAAAATATTAGTAAAGAACATTTTCGAAATGTCTTATTTGAAAATTTAAAATCGGTCTAATTTGGCTGTAACACTATTTTTCTAAAATGTTCTAAGAGCGTTTACGCCGTACGGCATTTCATACAAACTTTCAAGCCGTTGTGTCAGAATACAAAGGTCTAAAAAGTTAGCTAAGAACATTTTCGAAAAATTGTGTTACAGCCAAATTAGACTGATTTTAAAGTTTCCATAGAAACAGAGATTTCCAGTTATATTATTTTAAATAAGACATTTCGAAAATGTTCTCTGCTGACTTTTTAGACCTTTGTATCCTGCTTATGCGTATGAAGTAATTCAGTAAAATCGGTTCATTCATTTCGAAAAACAACGGTTTGAAAGTTTGTTTGAAATGCCGTACGGAGTAAACGCTCTTAACTAACTTTTTAAACCTTTGTATCCTCCTTATGCGTAGATATGAAGTTTCATTAAAATCGGTTCATTAATTTCGAAAAACAAGGGCTTGAAAGTTTGTATGAAATGCCGTATGGCGTAAAATCACGTTCTGAATTCATTGTTAGTTTGCGCGTCGATGTGTATGAGTTGGTGCCAATCTGTATAATTCGTTTTTTTTTCTGGAATAAGGCGTAAAGGTAGGAGGAACTGGGTGTAAAGTTCACTCATCCTCCATAGAAAAGGGAGGATCCTCCGACCAGACGGATTTTGTTTCTAGTGGGCAAATGCCCAAAGATCGATGTCGGGACGTTATGTTAGTTGCGCGGTAAACTATGCTTGCGCGATACAGGATTTTGCGTGACGTCAGTACAAATGTATGATGCGTGAATGAATGAATTCGCGTGTGGCAATGTCGCCACACAGTCGTTGCACTAAATTAAAAAATACATATTTTCAGATGTTTTGGCGGTTGCTAACTGCTGGCAATATATCATTCTCTTTTGAAACGGCAAACAAAACTTTGTCTAAGAATTCATTATGATTTTATTTAATTATATTTGTGCGACTAAAAAGACAACCAAAGGCAGTGAAGAAATGATAGGCAGATGTGAAAAGTCTGAACGAAAGTAAGAGAAAAAGGGTTTAATAATTATATTTTAATTTATAAATAGCAATTATAAAATGTATTTTTACAATAAACGTATACAGATCTGTTGCGCTTGTTGAGGGGCCCGTGGCTAAATAATAACAGCCGCACAGGTCGATCGATCAGGTTAAGCTACGCTTGCCGCGGTTGGTCTGTGGATGGGTGACCATCTTTACATACCGTGTCCCCTCCGTGCCTCGGAAAGCACGTTAAGCCGTTGGTCCCGGCTGTCATTCGTGGATCTTTGACAGTCGTTACGGGTAGTCAGCAGCCCGAAAGTCTGACAACCAGTCTTACCAAGGGGTATCGTATTACCCAGTAACTGGGTTGTGGAGGTCAGATAGGCAGTCGCTCCATGTAAAATACTGGTATTCAGCTGCATCCGGTTAGACTGGAAGCCGACCCCAACATAGTTGGGAAAAGGCTAGGCAGATGATGATGATGATCTGTTGCGCTTATATTTCTCATTTATAATCGATACGTGTACAGAGGAGCTTGGTGCTAATTGCAATACAAGACACTATCACCCTTGAGTTTCGTTAATATGGTCCAAACTTTGCTTGAAGCAGTTCATTTTCTGCAGGACTGAAAAATAAAACTTAATTTTTATTATAGTTGATGACAATTAATGTATCAATACTATAGCTGTTACCTTAGGCCTGAATTCCAGTTACGCTGACGTCGGTCGCGTACAGTCGCCCAGTCGATCGCGTACGGTCAGTACCAACATACGCGCCGCTGACGTCAGCGTCGCAGCATGGTGCTATATAGAACACAATGTATATTCACACGCGCGACTGACGAACGCGACCGACGTCACCGTAACAGGAATTCGTTTGAGTTATCTAGGAAAGCATTTCCGTTGTATTATAACTGCCGTCATGAATATCTGTCATTTCCACCTTTCCGTCTTTGACATTAAGCTGTCAATAAAACGCTCTGTATTTGCACAGCCGTCATTGTGTGAACGTTGTCAGTTTTCTTTCAGGAAAACAAAGTTCTACTCTAATACCGCTTCCCAGGTATCCGAAAGATAAACTATGTATCGGTTGGTTGTTGACAACAACGAAAGGTATCAGGATTAACGGACTTCATTTCTGGTTTTGAAATGAAGAATGCTAAAATCGATAAATAATAAGGTGGGTCAATGACCGTCTTTGCGACCATTTGGCAACAAATATAATAACTATATTACTTGCTAGCTTCTGCCTGCGACTTCGTCCGCGTGAAATTTCTTATTCCCAGGACCCACCCCGTCGCATCTACCTGCCGCCGCTATTAGTTATTTATTACCTTTTTTTATTTTTGCCTGACTCCTAAGAGTCCTAGCGTGATAATAAATAGCCTATAACCTTCCTCAAGAACTAGGCTATCAAATGCAAAAAGAATTTTACAAATCCGACTGCTAGTTCCAGAAATTTGCGCGTTCAAACAAACAAACTGTCTCTCTCAGCTTTATTATTCAAATCAAAACATTTACAATTCTTTCATACAATTTACTAATGATTAACTTGTGGACCTCATTATCACACATTCCATCGGCACAGTGCGTAAACTCTGATGGGAAATCTATTAGTTTTAACTTTGAGTTACAATAATTAAGGTAAGTTTCAATTATTATTATAGAAGAAGATAGATAGATCATATAGATTACTATCAAGTTTTTTGATTGGTTACCGTGTGAGGTACAGTTATTTTCTGTGTAGGTACATGGTTTGATAAAATTACACTAAAATTACCCTAAAATTACTCTAAATTCTCGCCAGATCCAGTAACACTTTAGCTAATATTACTTACCCCGCTGGATGGTTTTTCCAGGATATGTGATTCTCAACCATATCAAAACCCCTCACGTTTGGTGGACTGTCGCATAGCGCACTTCGCCTACAAAAAATATAATATATACTGGTGTAAAAAGTCCTATCTCATTGCCGTTATCTACGCATTCTTCACATCAAACTAAGTAGGTAATGAGCAAAACTTATTGCTGGGAAACGACTTTTAGTTTTTATGTGAAATCGCAGTTTACGACTGCGACGACTGCACGGAAAACATTGTGTATTAGTGCATGCATCGGTACAGGAGTTGTGGAAGTGTAACATTTAAAGTTAAGTTTTACCATTGAAAACTTTTTTTTGTGATAAAGTAACCAAAAAGTTCCTAAGTATGAAATATATAGTACAAAAAAGTATGAATGACTCTCGCCATCGTATAAATACCTACTACAAGATTTCTCGGGCTTGCAAAACGCTTTCTGCTTTGCGATTTCTCCTTCCTTTATCCTCAAGTTCAAGGTCAAGGTCATCACGTACCTAAAGCGCAGCAAAGTTTTTTTGGCACGAGGCCAAAATCGAAACTAACGTCGCCATCTTGCTTTTCAAGTGACATTTCTCAAAACAAATTGCACAAATGTTTGCCGACAGCGCCCTCTGTTAACACTATTTGAGCGCCAAAAGATGCATAAAGCTACTATTGTTTTTAGAACTTCTCACCTTCCTTTCTTTTTGCCCCAATCATTTAAAACACAATCTATGAAGGCTGCATTACTCTGAGTACTGGTATGTAAGAAAGGTCCAATGCAGTTATAATCCGCATCTATTTGGAATACCGAAGCAACACCTATAAGAACTTCGCTGGTCCCAACCCAAGTGACTAGTGGCCCGCCGTGGTCATTCTGAAAATAAACTCAAGATAATGTTTATTTAAACTTTAACAAAGGTGGACTCAAAGCCTTAGGCATTCTCAACAAGTCAATCAAGGGTGGTGGAGAGAGCATAGCAGTTGCATGTTAGCCTATATTGCCAAATAGCGTAGAGCCTCAACCAACACTTCAGGAGGCTCTCATTGCTTTCTGCTGGGTCAAGGGCTTGATTCAGAAAGCAGTACTCCTCGAAACAGCTCGCATAGTAAGGAGGTTCCTCTCTGTAGAAGCCTGACCACCGGCAGATTGGACCCTATTTCTGATGCCGATGGGCAACTATCTTTTATATTTATAAATGTTTTTATTTTTATTTTATATGGGGTATCGTATTACCCAGTAACTGGGTTGTGGAGGTCAAATAGGCAGTCGCTCCATGTAAAATACTGGTATTCAGCTGCATCCGGTTAGACTGGAAGCCGACCCCAACATAGTTGGGAAAAGGCTCCTAGCCTTTCATATAAATGTTTTTTTAATCAAAACATTTACAATTTTATTACGTAAAGAATATGTTTGTAAATGTAGTAAAGGAATAAAAATCGTTTATTTACCATATAAACGGGACACATGTACAATAATGTACATAACAATTAAAATAGAGCACAGTGCTATTTGTGTTATTTGTCCACTCCATTGTTCGCTGTGCAAAAATTTCATGGACCGGAATAAATTAACGTTACTTAGCGCGCACGTTTCCGTCTTTATCTTGCACTTTTAGTTTCACAGTTGTGCGACAGTGACAAGAATAATGCTTATACAAAGCCAATCCTAGATAAGTAACGTTTTTAAATTCCGGTCAGTGATTTCGTTAGTTCTACTTTTGACCACTTGTTCGCCTATAAGCAGCGACGTGGCGTCCGACCACAGAAGATGGATCCGCCACTCCCCGCGTGCGGAGGAAATAAGTCACGTCCATCAAACAAAAAGTCCATCAATTTATTTTAAATTCAGGGCCTTAATATGACGAAACCACTTTCCTAGAAAAGCTTAACGGCCGGCTATTAAAAAAACTACTACCTACCTGGCAAATTCCGTTTCTTCGTGTTCGGTTAGCACTTCTTTCACGAGCAGCTTTTTTTATATATTCACGTGTTGTATAATTGTAATATGTTCTATTAGTCTTTGGAAGCTCTCTTCGTGCATTCATATAGTCAGTATTTTGATTACCATTGTTTTGTTCATAGCACTGAAAAGGACTGATATAATTAATGCATAGTTCACACGAGCGTTGTAAATAATGCTTGGTACCTACTTGTGCCTTGGAACGTGTTAGCAAGCTGCATAAAGACTCCGTCCACAGCCGCCCGGTCTCTTTAAACTGTCAATTGCTCCGACAGCGTGCGGGGACGTCACGACGGATGACCGAACCGCCGCCGGTTGCCAAAACGTTCGTTGCCACCGTCGCACCTGGGGTATGCTCGCGGCATGCGAGCAAGACCGCGACCCGTGTATTTACAAACACAGCATTCGGACGTCGTCAGTGACAGACGGCTACACGCCGTCGGTCGCGGTCAGTGTGTGGTCAGATAGACCCCAGGCTAAGTGTTGTATAAAAATGTACTGTGACCCACTCCCACACGGGTTACTTCCATAGTACCCCGAACAACGAGGCCCCAGTCCCGGAGAACCCCGAATACGATTAATATACTCACTTATTCGTACAAACAAATGAACCGCGCAGCTAACGTGGCAAACCTCTCCGTGCACATCCTACGAAGCAGTGGATGGTCAACATTAAAGCTTAGAACATACTTACAGATGAATTTTGCTCATCCATTCTCCTTCCAGGTACACATCCGTCTAGCAATGTAAACTTAGATGGATCTAAAACCTCTTCTTTAGGCTGTCCTGCATCATCTATGACGCCCACACCTAAAGTGCATATCATATATTGCTCTATGATCGGTTTCATTTTGGGATAGTACATATATTCCTCGATACATTTATTCTTGTCTATGACTAGTGTGGGTGTATACTTTAATATTTCGGAATTGTAATTAGTTGTATCATTTTTCTGAAAACATGAAACATTTCGGCATTACATGGTGAGGATGCCCATTGAGAGTATCATAAGTAAAACTATAGATATATTCTGATCAGACCATGCCCCACTTGCTGGAGTGTAAGTGCCCGTCACTTGCACCTCGGATGACCTAACGGATGGATGCCTCTGATGCCGCAATCAACGTGACCACCTACTGGGCTCTAAATACATTTAAAAAAATAAATAAAAAAAACGAGGAAGAGTACCATCGACACGAAAAAAAGGCGAAATAAAGATAGCTCCGGGTCCTAATATAAGGTATCGTCACCTGAATACGCGTTTCCCGAACTTAACAAAATGATCGTGTAGGTATTCAAGTGACAATCGCTAATGTCAGGACACGGCCTACGCACCTTCTGAGACACTTAAAAGTCATGAGTTTTTTAATTATAACAAATTAAAAGTGAGTTTTTTAATTAAATGTAATTTTATTGTCCCACAGCCGGGACACAGGCCTCCTCAAGGATAGAGGGAGTGGGCCGTTATCATCATCATCATTACAGCCGAAAGACGTCCAATCCTGGACAAAGGCCTCCCCCAAGCACCGGCACTTCAACCGGTTCTGTGCTTCTCGCATCGAAATTTGGAGATCTCAACTTTGACTCATAAAATTACCTTGCACGACCGTCTTCATCGAATCTTAATAAAACAGAGACTTAATTATGGCGTAGAAATTCACAAACTTATGTTAGAATTTCATGAAAGTAATCTCCCTTTTCAAAAAAAAATTAAAACATGCGAAACTTTGTTCAGATTCCCTTTTTTTTAGATAGGTCTCGTATAATTCTAAAGGTGCGATATATGTTTGTTACTTCTTCACGCTCAAACGACTAGACCAATTATGATAAAATATTGTATGGAGGTAGCTGACACCTTGGATTAACATATAGGCTACTTCTTATCCCGATATTATGCGGGTGAAACCGCGTGGCGCAGCTAGTAACTAATAATTCTAAGTCTCTTAAAATGTTACCCGCCGCCACTTTTTCTCATGTCCCCATCCCATCACCATACAATCAGTGTCAGGTATCTGATATTTAGCATCGTAGTTAATAGGTATTTTAGTCGGTATGTATGAGCATATGTTCACGTAAGCAGTGTCCTCGAAGTTGTAAGACGATTCCACTTTGGCCAAAGCTATGTCTATCTGCGACCATTTCTCTAATCGATCGTAGTCAAAGTCGTATGCTGAAAATAATAAAATGTTATGTCAAAAAAGAGAAAAATACTATTAAATAAATAAAAACACAAATTATTACTTACTAAATTGATTTATTACTTTTTTCGAAGTAAACACATTTTCTGTTAAAGTAACAGAAGATGTGTGTATTCAAATTATTATTTTAGGAAATGTTTTATTTTAGGATTTTTGATATTACCTAGTTACCGGTACCCTAATTAATTACAATATACCCTGTATATTTACCATGCTTTCCTCCCCTCTCTCTAATGAGAATCATTGACTCTTAAGATACAGGCACGGTCAGGCACCTATACAGTTTAGGAGTCAGAGTATTAAAATTATTGTGACCTAGTTAGAAGCCTTAAATGCTCGGAGTCTTTGGATATTGTAATGTCATGGCATTGTATGTAGTTTTGTATATTGACATTAAGACTATTTTGACATCATTAGCATTGTATTTTGACATTAGTATTGTATATGGACATAGTCTTATTATTAGTTTTCATTTTTATTTGGTATAGTATTTTTTTTATATTTTTTGACATTGGTTCATATTGGTATTTATTATTAATTAAGTTTTCAAAATGTGTCTTTGAAATCTGTCTGTCATTTTTTATATATATATTTTTTTTTTATTGGCCAGGCTTATTTTTCATTTTAATGTCGAGACTTGCCTGGCTTGATTGCAAAAAAAAAACATTTGTACGCCCTCTGCCTTAACATACCTAACGCTAGTGCGTTAGGTATGTTAAGGCAGAGGGCGTATACATACAGATATAATAGTTTATATCTGTATGTAACATCATTATTGTACCTATGTTCAACAAATTAATAAATAACTTATGACTTATGGCTTATGGCTTTTGGTGAAATAAAGAATTTATTTATTTATTGAACTCTCTCTTGCCCTCCTTACATACTGCTCTATTAGTCGTCATCTCAGTAGTAACCCCCTTTTTTTCATCTCTTACACAGTCCATCCAAACTTTCTTTGATTTTAACCCTACTCTAGATAACCATCCACATTCGTACTCAAAACTTTCCTCACAACATCTGGGGGCCTAAAAAGGCCACTTTGGCAGAATCATAAAACAATTCATATCACGCAATTCATCTGTTTGACAGTTTCACACCTATATATCCCTGAAGGGTTAGGCAGAAGTGTACCTATAGCATTTTACGAATCTCCACACAAAATTGTCATACAGATGAAATTGCGTGTTATGATTCTGCCAAAGTGGTCTTTATAGGCCCCCTGATCATGTAGATAGGTTACTTACATATGGGCACACAGGTGAATATAACTTTCTTCTTCATTCTACTAGTACATCGATCATGTTCAAGGTTCTCGTTAGTGACGTATTTATTGTACCCTGCTACCACATACAGGTACTCCACATCTTCAACGCAAGCTGCTGATGTGATTATGAAGTCACTGGTTACTATAGCACCGCCACATGCCCAGTAGTCGTAAGTTCTTTCTGATAATGATGCTTTCACTAAATACACCTAAAAATAAAGCTTAACATAACATCATACGTTATTCCCCGAAAATTTGATTTTGCCATTTTGCTAGCTATGTACCTAATAAGTCTAAATATATAATATAACTGTAGCTAATAGGGGGACTAACTTGTTGACACAAATCCAGAAATTAAGTTATATTTGGTTTAAAAAAAAAGGAAGTAAAGGTATATTTAAGCTAAAATTGATATCCGCAAAAATTTATTCATTAAACTATCAATAGCTTTATCAACCTATAACTGTTCATACTGCTGGGACACAAGCCTCCCTTTCGAGAGGGAGTGGGCTGTAAGCGGGTCCAGTACGGGTTGGTAGATGTCACATGACTTCGAATGTAAGGTGGAGGACATGCCGGTTTCGTCACGATGTTTTCCTTCACCGTTTTGAGAGTAATGTTGATTAAACTATAATATTTACACATAAAAGATAGAACTCGTAAGTCAGGGCCGATATCACTGGGCCACTGCTCTCGATAAAACTAGGCACGTGTAAATTATTAGGCATAATTACCAATTATTTTTAAACAGTTTAACCACTTACGACGTATGGTTTATTCGCTGTCACTTTGAAGCCACCTTCGATTCTTCTTTGGCAATAAGACACTATAACAAAAAACAAATACTTAAGTTAAACTTTAATTTAACAATTGCTGTTAAATTCATAATTTTTGGGGGCGTATGGCTAAGTAATAACAGCCGAACGGGTCGATCGATCAGGTTAAGCTATGCATACCGCGGTTGTTCCGTGGATGGGTGACCATCTTCACATACCAAGGCTCATCCGTGTCTTAAGCACGTTAAGCCATTGGTCCCGGCTGTCATTCGTGGATCTTTGACAGTCGTTACGGGTCCTCAGTAGCCCGAAAGTCTGACAACCAGTCTTACCAAGGGGTTATTACCCAATAACTGGGTTGTGGAGGTCAGATAGGCATCCGGTTAGACTGAAAACCGACTCCAATATAGTTGGGAAAAGGCTAGGCAGATGATGATGTTGTTAAATTCTTCATACAACTATAAGTAGGTAATGATTGCAACTAATTTGACGGTCAGCCTCCAGGCCCAGGTTGGCAGGTGGTGATTCATATACGACTCCGCCTTGGAGTCTAAATGTAGTGCTGTTCTGTTGACAAACGATGGGACACTTAATGTCATGTCCTACGTGTCCTGTCAGATGCAAGGTACAGGAGGCCTACCATGATCTATTTAAAAACGATTCAAAAGCAAGACATTTCGGTTTAGGTTCTTAAACTGCATCGTTCACAGTCGTACCATGACGTCCAACATACTGAGCGGCATTTGGATCGTTGAAAGTGAATGAGCGATAAGAGCTTGTATTAGGTATCCAGATGGCATGGCCTAAATTGAATCGTTTAACTGACGTCATGGTACGAATTAGCAGAACAGTTCAGTTTAGGTCCTAAAGTGGATCGCGTTAAGAGCTCGTGGTAGGTACCCAGGAACTGATGGACGTTAGTGATGGTGCCAAACATGTAGCCGAATTCTGGGCCGAGTTCATTTAGATTGCCATCGACATGCTAAGAAGAAGATTGCAATTAACTTTATTAAAAATTAGCTCTCTAAAAATAACAAAAAATCTGACCGCAGATGATTGTCCTTCGATATAAGAGCACTAACACTGTATTACCTACTTACCATGACAAATCATTAAAAACAACAAGACATTTAATTTTACGGCAAACATTTTGAAATCCAGCCTTGATTTTTAACCACAAACCAAAAATAATTGTGACTTGATGGTGTGTAACAGAGTAATAGAATTTCAGTTTAATTATTGTTTTTATTTGTTTTCATTATTTCCTACGATTCTAATAAACTTGTGGCGACATCTATATCGCCACATGTGAACTACACATCACACTGACATCGCGTAAAATCCTACGTCGTGCAAGCAGAGTTTACCGCGCAACTAGCATTTATACAACGTCCCGACATCAACCGTCGGGCAGTTGCCCACCAGGCACGATACCCGTCTGGTCGCAGGATCATCCCTTTTCTATGGAGGATGAGTGAACTAACAACTTGTTCCTCATAGCTCTATAAACACATCTAGAATGGTGCTTTCAGTGTAATACTGTTTAGCTGCGTGTAATGTTATTTCTAGATTAATTGAAGGTTTAAATAGGTACAACCCGCTTTTTAATTTCACTTGCACCATCTTCATGCAACTTTTGATGAAAATAATGAATCTAATAGGATCATAACAATCTGTCTAGCCTTTTATACTTACTATGTTGAAGTCGGCTTCCAGTCTAACCGGATGCAGCTGAACCAGTATTATTTTACATGGAGCGACTAGGTAGTCGGTCCATTGTAGGCTCCTAGGTAGTCGTTGCGGGTTGTGGAGGTCAGATGCCTATCTGAGTACTGAGTAAAATAAAACAATACCCCTTGGTAAGACTGGTTGTCAGAGTTTTGGATTTATCGACTGTCAAATATCTACGAATTACAGCAGGGACCAGCGGTTTAACGTGCTTTTCGAGACATGGAGGGGTTTCGTTAAGTAAAAGATGATCACCCATCCACGAACCAATCGCGGCAAGCGTAGCTTAACCCTTCGATCGACTAGTGCGGCTGTTATCATTTATCAACAAGTGAAAAAAATAAATCTAATAGGATATTAACAGAAACCAAACGCATTATACTAAAGACTTTCGTTGTGAAAGTCTTAACAGAGAAAATTAACTGAATCGTCTCAAAGTATAAAACAAAGTCACTTTTCGTAGCGGTGTGAGCAGTGTTGGCCCAGTGGTATCGGCGATGGTGTCGACTTAACTTCGAAGACATGTGACATGTACCAAACCTCATTCGACCCGCACGGTGGATTATAGACCACTCCCTCTCAATGAGAAGAGGCCTTTGTGGAGGTCCCAGCAGTGGGAACATTATAAGCTGATTATGTGTATGTGCTTTTCGTGTCTGTCTGTGTGACCGCTTAGATCTTTAAAACTACACAATGGATTATGATGCGGTTTTCACCATTATTTTGAGCATTTGTTCCGGGAGGTTTATGTTTATATTACATTTATATTCAAATTAGCTATAGCACATAAATCCCGATGTTTTGTCAAGTCGTAGTTTTGTAATATCCGTACGAACCAAGGCTGAGTCGTTAGTTATATATCATCATCTCGAGAAGTTCCTCAAGGAAGAATTCTGGCCGAAGGGTGTTGTATACCGCCGGTTTCGTGGCCGGCTACATGACACCAGTCAGCGAAACACGACGCAGACACTTCGTGTGTGTTATTGTTCGTTTTTTTGTATAATGTTGTATGTATTTATAGTATTTTTAAGTTACTTATATTAATATTGTATTGTATGTGTTTATATGGGCCTTGATGCCTGAAATAAATTGATAAAATAAAATAAAATAAATATATAATAGAAAAATAACTTTGAAGCGTTCAGTAAAAACTTATCTATTTAACATAAACAATAACATCAGACTTTTAATATAAAAGTGTTCAATTTCGGAGGGGATGTTGAGGCCGCACTGCAATTCTTAATGGAACTTGCATTGGATTTTTATGAGGTTCCACACTAACCGGATACCTTACAGTTACTGGGTACCTTCCAGTTACTGGGTACCCTCCAGTTACTGGGTACCTTGCAGTTACTGGGTACTTTTGATTTACTGGGTGTCTTTGATTTTCTGAAGGGCTTTGAATTGCTGGGTACCTGTCACTTGCTGGGTACCTGTCACTTGCTGGGTACCTTTCATTTCCCGAGTACAATTGTTTTCCTGGGGACCGGTCATTTACTAGGAAAGTTTCCTTTCCTGAAATACTTTTATTTTCTGGATACCTTCCCTTTATTTTAAACCTTTCTTTATGTGCATAACTAACAATGGCTGGACTTTTATTAGCTAGATACATTTGATTTGATTTATATTTTGATTCTTCTTGATGCCCCTTACTTACGGGGAAATTTTCTACGCCAGTTACACTTTTATTTTCTGGATACCTTTCCTTTATTTTAAACCTTTCTTTTGGTGCGTTACTTATTGCTGGATTGATGTTAGCTAAATACATGTTATTTGATTCATATTTCGTTTCTTCTTGATTTCTTGTATTTTCTACATCCATTATATTTTCCGTATAACTCTGTTGCGGTGGTTGATTATTATTAGTTAAATACTTTAGACCTGCTGAAATTTTAGCTTTAGGCATCCTTTCGATGTTTTCACTCTTTGCAGGTCTGTAAAATTCAGTTTTATTAGTTAGGAGTATCATAAAAGTATAGATAAATAGAGATTATATATTTGTGGTAATTTTCAAGATAAGGAACAACAAACTGAATGTCATACTTAACAAGGTTCAAATTCCATTGCAACCAAAAACGTATTAGAGATCTTTTTGTTACAAATGGTCACTCAAAAATATATTTCACCAAGGGCTGATTTTTCCAACGCCAGATAATTTTATCCGAGGAATAATTTCTCGGATAAAATTATCTGATAACTAACTAACGATAGATAACTGATTACGGTCGAATTCCACAAAACTTTTATGCTTATATAGTCTTAACCTGAAAATAAATTTTGAATTTTTTACCGTTTTTTTTACACTAGAACTGTCTTTTTTATAACACGGATAAAACATATCTGACTTTGGTAAAATCAGGCCTAAGGGTCGGTACATATCTGAAGGAAAATGCGTCGTGTATTATCGGTCACGTAACGCCACAGAACAGACAATTATATAAATAAACATTCAAGCTTTCACACTCAACCGATGAAGCGTTAGTGCGTCGAGCGAATAATCGCAGTTACGTCGGGCGCATGTCAGATATGTACCGACCCTAAGTAGCGATGGGATTAAATTATTTGAAATGATGAACACTGCTGTACAGGGTTATTGGAAATACACCAACAACCTCTTAAGAGGTTATTATGAACAACTTTTACTATGGGACCAAACCTAAAATCGTGAAAAAAAATCAACTGTTCCCTACATTTATGTTCGTATACATCAAAATGTAGGGAACAGCTGATTTTTTTTCGCGATTTCGGGTTTGGTTCCATAGTAAAAGTTGTTCATATTGATGAGTACAATGACCTCGTAAGAGGTTGTTGGTGTTTTTCAAATAACCCTGTATATTATAATTATGTATTGTTATTACCCGCCAGGATAATCGTCCCACGATATTGTTCGTTCGATAAGATCGTAACCTCTTTCACTGGCTGGGCTGTCACATAGCTCCCGTCTGTTGAATAAAATCAAGTAGGTTTTATTTACCGATTTATTTAATATTTTAAGCACACAAATGTACAGAGGCGGACCTAATGCCATAGGCATTTTCTATCAGTCAACCTTTGGGTGATGCACAGACAAACAGTGATATATGCAATTATGAAAATTTAGGAATGAATATATATTTTTAAATATAGAGATACGCAAAAACCTATTAAAACTATAAATATAATATATTATTATTAGGTGTAACATAAAAAAAAGACTACTTCTTTGGTGTAGCGGTCGCAGACCCTATTGCTGATTATGAGGTCCTGGGTTCGTTTCCTAGAGCGGGCAATCTTATTGGGTTAGGTTATTAGGAATTTCTCAGCAACCCGGAGTCTGAATTTGTGCCCGGTTGATGTCAATAAGCTCGTTACCCACTAAATGAGACTTAAACATAACTGGCGATATTTAGATGAACTAGTTATTGGTAAGGCGTGATATATACGTAAAAAACTATTTATTTAATAAAAAACAAAGTACCTTCTCCACCAAAATTCATGAATTTAAATATTGAAATTCTAAATTAAGAACCTACAATCTAAAATTCGTATAACTACCGTATCTATACATACCGTACACGGTACCAATAAACAGAAAGGAAAGGAAATAAAATCAACTCGCCTGCGACTCGGAAATTCCGAGTTCAATATACAATCCAAAAACAATCCAGTACATAAGGTGCTTGTATATAAGTATGGTCCCATGCATTCAAATTGATCTGACACTTTGAATACGGATGCAACCCCGATGAGGATCTCACGAGCACCAGCCCATGTGACAAGCGGCCCACCGTGGTCGTTCTGAAGATGTAAAAACGTGTCACAAAATACCTAACTACTAACTCAAATTAAAAAACAGAAATAATTTTGTCTATTTTACCATTTACAATGTTTGTAGGATTATTTTAGATAGGTTATCTCCAAGAAAATGAGGCATCAAAAGAACAACAGATAAGAGGAGGCTTTAGACAAACCTTATACATACTATAGTCAGGGTACTTTACGCAAAAGAAACTCCAACTATGGTGCATGTAAACCTGTTTTATAAACACGAAGCATGTACAGTACAACAGTGTTTATACAAATACACAGGTTCGCGCGGCGGGGCGATATTATAGGGTTGTGCCGAACCGTAACTACTTAAGTAACTTGGCCGGCACACGACGAAATCTAGAAGTGCAGGGTAGTTGATAGGGGTCGCGCTATAATACACACATTAATGTATAAAGTTTTTCTAATAATTGTGTCTTTTCCTTGCTACCTATTTTCGGACGGGACGCTAAAATAAATTGACCAACAATTTTAGCATAAAATAAATATGGTGAGTAGGCAGTTTTTTCGCCATACCTACCTGGCAAATACCGCTTCTTCTCGCCTGTGTCTCATTGAAGTCACTCACAGAGACATTATTCGTTTTGTTAGACCCCCTGTTGTGTCTCCGTGTTTCATCATCGTCATCATAGCTTTCTTCTGAACTCCGTTCTTCACACTAAAAGGGGGCTAATTTTATTTTAATGTTTATTTCTGTATTCACAGAAGGAAGAAGTAGTTAATTAATAAAAATACGCGGCCACAGATGCTTAGGCCAAGATGCGGACGATCCTACTAAAGTACCCAATTTGCCCTCTAGTAGTGGGACGGCCGTCGTACGGCCAAACTTTCTGCAGAAGAAGTGATGGTTGACGTCAAGCTGACATAGTTACGCTAAAGCAGCGCTGACGTTCATGTTTAGGGTTACCAGTATAGACGAATGAGGAACAGGGTGTCAAGTTCACTTATCCTCTATAGAAAAGGGATGACCCTCCAACCGCTGGTGTGATCTCGGGATGGTGTATATATACTAGTTGCGCGGTAAACTTCACTTGCGCGATGCAGGATTTTTGCGTGACGTCTGTCGGTGAGATAAGTAGTTCGCATGCCGCGTTGTAAATAGCGCCACAAGATCAAGTATATTTTAATGATGGCTTCCGATAATGATTATTTTAATTTAGCGTGGTTAAAACATGACTAAAAAAGCAACACTTACTGAAACACCTTCAAAACCTAATAACTTTTGTTGTT
This sequence comes from Gortyna flavago, assembly GCA_963669345.1. Taxonomy (NCBI): domain Eukaryota; kingdom Metazoa; phylum Arthropoda; class Insecta; order Lepidoptera; family Noctuidae; genus Gortyna; species Gortyna flavago. The sequence continues at coordinate 7,130,445 of OY770148.1, forward strand.
GCGACGTACATCCGTTTTGTATCGGTAGGCTCTGCTGTATAGTATTCCCAGCTTCATCTATGTTGCCTTTCCCTAACGAGCAGATCATGTAAGTTTTGATGACCCTGCTCATGTTCTTATAATCTTCATAATGCTCAATGCAAGTAGTTTTATTCAGTAACAGCGTTGGAGCATATCTTAATCTGTCTTGATTGTAATTTGTGGTATCTCCTGGCTGGGAACATGGAACATTTCAAGTTATTAGTAAATAAAAAAAATAACAATACAGGGTCAAATTAAATTAGGTAGCGAAACTCCACAGAAGTGATGGGTATCGATATCTAAACACGACAAAATAAAAATTATTTGATGATTTTTTGGGGTCATTGCCCGCTGGTAGTGTTTTTACTTGAAGTGTGAATTGATAAAATCTGTTTAATTGTGTTATTATATCGATACGCATCACGTCTGTTAAGTTTACAAAACAAATACTGTTTTTTTAACAATCGGCGGTTTTAGACCCCACAAAAATACATCATCAAATTAATTTATTTTTTGTTTTAACATGTTCAGATATCGATCGATATAATTTTCCATTTCGGCTGGTTACCAATTTTTTGCTTTAAGTACGCGTACTAGCTCTCTTGTTCGCCTATCGCCCACGTAAATGTTCTTACCGAACGCCAACTTGTCTTGTGACCCCATCCTAGCACCAAAGCATCAGTACCAGCCTCTTGATATTTCTCCTCATAGTTGATAGCTATTGTAGTAGGCCTGTACGAACATAATGTTTCGTACGTCGGGTCATCGAAGTCAAACGGTGAGTCCACCTTGACCAGAGCAATGTCTATGAATGACCAGTAATCTAATTCTGCATACTTTAGTTCGTAACCTGAAATCAAATCAATGTTAGGTACAGCCGGTTTTTTTTTGTTATCACTTTGGCAACTTCGCGGATCTAATAATTTAGTGATCGCAACTGTGCAAGTGCAACTGCTGAGCTTCGAGTTCTGGGTTTGACCACAAGTCGATAAAGTTAAGCTATTAGGTTTATGAATTGAAAATTGCTTTGAAGCAGCCCGTAGCCGGATTGAGTCCGGTTGATGGCAATACGCTCGCCTCTCGCCCGTTATAACAGGCGAAATGGGGACGTACCCTCTGCTCAACCCCTTCGAGGAATACAAGCGTTATGTTTGAGGTATAATATGTTACGGTCGCGAATCATATTTTAATCTACATACAACCTGACACTGACCTGCAAATTGCAAAAAACGTAAGAAAGTTTTAATTTCGCGGACTACCTTAGCGGATCACGGTTAAGATAAGTGCTGAAATAGATTTTTGGATGCTTACCTTTAGGGGAACATGTATAAACGGCTCTCTTTTTCATTGTTGCAGTACACTTGTCTGTTTCGATGTCTTTGTCAGCAACATAGTTCCTATACCCAGCTATAATGTATAAGTGATCTACGTCATGAACGCATGCTGCCGACGTCACGACAAACTCGCTACTGACAATCGCACCTCCACACAGCCAGTTTTCATATCCTGCTTCTGAGATGGGTGCCTTGACTAAATATACCTGGAAATATTATTTAAAGAAGTAGAATTGTCAATTAAGGAGGGACTTGTGGCTAACTAATAACAGCCGCACGGGTTGATCGATCAGGTTAAGCTAATACGCTAACCGCGGTTGGTCTGTGGATGGGTGACCATCAGTAAATAACAAGACCCCTCCTTGTCGGAAAGCACATAAAGCCGTTGGTCCCAGCTGTCATTCTTAGATATTTGACATTCGTTCCGGGTCGTCAGAAGCCGGAAAGTCTAACATCCAGTCTTACCAAGGGGTATCGTATTACCCAGTAACTGGGTGGTGGAGGTCAGATAGGCAGTAGCTCCATGTAAAATATTGGTATTCAGCTGCATCTGGTTGGACTGAAAGTCGACCTCAAAATTGTTGGGAAAAGGATAGGCAGATGGTGATTGTTAATTATGATTGTTAGGTAATGTTTTGCAAGCGCGATGCAGTATAGGCCGCCATGTTCCTTCATAAAGAATAATTTTCAATGGTTCTTTTCTTGTGGAATACTTATATCACTATTTTTTCATATTATTAAAAGTGAATGTCTTACCACATATCTTCTGTCGTTTGTTACTACTTCACCATCTTTTATTCTTCTTTGGCAATGACACACTAAAATAACATATTTTTTAATAATAATTGTATTAACAGCTGGTTTTTCCAACTTCAGATAACTTCACCGGAGGAATAATTATTAATTTTTGACAGTTCTTCCATACAAAAACTGTCAGGACGTCCATTTTATTCCACAAAAAAATTATCGGTCGATTGAAAAATCAGCCCTAGTATGTAGACGAGCTTTGATAGCTGCGACACTTTGTAGCTATCATCGATTCTATTGTAATTATGCCAATTTCTTGTTGTTCCAAATAAAAAACTTATACTTTCAATGTCACAATCATCATCATCCACAGCTGAGCATAGGGCTCCCTTTTCTTGTGCCATTCTCCATGCTGCTGTTCCAGCCTCGACCAGTACCTTAAATCCGTAACACACTATCAATTTGAAAATTTTTCACAATCTGAATCATTTTGAAGGCTATTGCTGATCTATTGCTTTATATGTTCGAAAAGTTTGTCTGCTCAACAACTTAAATAACGCAATGAATGTTGTTGAATTGTCGAAATGAGAGCCATTGCCACTGATAGTGTGTTGAAACAGAGAGAAATGAATGAATGAGAATGAAGAGTATTCAAATATTTAAAGATTTAAAAAATAGATGTCATAACGTATAACAATTCAATCTTCTTCGTCGTTTCGATGATTCCCTTTTAGTATTTTATATACGCTTCGAACAGAATTCTGCCACTTCGACAGCGTTAGCGTTAGCCTCGCAAAGGTCTTCCACAATCCAATGAAGTTTATATTCATGAACAGAAATTATAAATGCTCGCTTTGTCTGGAATAAAGTGGTCACTATCTCCAAAGGATTAACTAAGTTCATTCAGTTATGCTACTTACCAGAAATAATCATAAAAAATAACACTGTTACTGACTTTATTGCTAACATTTTAAACCCTAGTCATGATTAAGGAAGGTATAGCTAACAATTTGACGGTATGTTTCAGAATAATTGAATTACAGTTGGACGATTATTTTTTATTGTATATTTTCATTATTTTGTAATGTTTTCTCAGAACAAATCTTGAATATGTTTTCTGGGTTGGCTATTTTTATGTATTTATTTTGATCGTTAAATGTCTTTTGGAAACGTATCTAATGTTTTTAGAACGCTAAGAACTCATAACGCCATTAATTATGCTCTGGCGCCACCTTTCAAAATCCTATTAAGTAATGCTTTAGGGTTGTTATCGATCGAATCGACAACGACAAAAAGAAAGCAAGTGCCAATTATTAAATTCATACGGCTTATGGTAATGTAGTAAAGTCAGATGAAAATGTTTGTCTTGATGACGATTTTTTTCACACTGTATAAAATTATTGCCTTCTTTTAAATCTGTAGTCTGTCCGAAGGTTCCAAATAGCAAAATATTTTAAATGGTGTTTTGAAATCCCTTTTCAAATAAATATGATAGTCATTTGTCAAGTTTAGGACAGTATAACGAACACGTCAATACCACGCGACCTACGCCGTAGCTCCGTAGCTGTGTCCGAGCTACGCCGTAGCTACGCGTAGCGGAGTAATTCGCTAGCTAAATAAATAAAAAAACTAGCTATGAAATCCTTTCCGTTTGTGCAATCAAGTCTTTATTTATCGATCAATCAATTCAACGGTTGAAGGCTCACCCGAAATTGTGCCTGAAATTTTATTTAATGGTAAAATGATTCAATGTCGCTACGATGCTGAAGTGTTTTTACATATTGATTTGGATAACTGTTTTCAAGTGTTAGTACTGTCTTTATTTTAAAATAGACTGTGCCGTGTTTGTTATTATTTTTAAGTGTAATTCCTTCTTTTGTTTTATCAGTTTTGGGACGAAAGTTCACATCATGTCAGTATTCGACCCGTTCTGGCCTAAAAGGACGGATATGTAAACTTTCGATCCATACGTTATCATCCCTCTAGCTTTATTGCAACTTATTACCGGTCAGCACAACACGTCTTCTTCTTCTGCACATCTCACGATACAGAAGATATTTTATGAATCACCTCATTAATACTTTTCTCATTACTGATACATGTAATTACCTGAGTCCCTTTAACTTGATTGCATTTAAGTTATAATAATTTATGTTTATGAAGAGCCTTGACTCCTGAGATACAATTAATATATTTTTACTTAGTTCAGGAGCCAGTTGTTCAAACTGCTTTTGACCACCACTTGGACGATCATGCTTAGTGTATGACTAACTTTTAGTATGTGTTTCTGTATGTACAGTGGGCTGCATCAATTGGGTACCCTACCCCAGTTGCTAGATGCCCAAGGGGTACCCAATTGATGCAGCTCACTGTACATACAATAAAGTTATTTTTTTGTTATTTTTTTTTTCTCTATTTATCTACATCTTTGTATTCACCCCCTTTCTAGCCATAATCATCATCCACGCAATCCATCTGTCGACTTTGGTCTTTCTCTACTCATTTATATATCGCAATCCATATTAATAGGAACTCAATCTTTCATAGAATTTATGAACTGATAATAAATTTAATTGTTCACTTCAGTGTGTTTCTGTCAACTAAGGATGGGACTCGGGAATGAAAGTGTGTTGGGAAAAAAATACTTGGTAAGTTTCCTGCTTTCTGAGATGAACTACAACTGATAAGGATTAGCGAAATTTACCAAACACCTTTGCAAACCAGATCATTCAACTGGTGAAGGTTATATGAATTCGCTGGATGCAAGACACACAGAACCGAAAGCTGTGGTGATACTTGGGGGGGGGCTATGTCCAGCAGTGGTCGTATTAAAAGCGTTTAACTTTCAAGCCCTTGTTTGAAGTAAATGAACCGATTTTAATGAAACTTCACACGCATAAGCAGAATACAAAGTTCTAAAAAGTTAGCTAAGAACATTTTCGAAAAATAGTGTTACAGCCAAATTAGATCGATTTTCCAAAGAAACAAAGATTGCCAGTTATCTTTTTAGAAATAAGAAATTTCGAAAATGTTCTTTACTAACTTTTTAGACCTTTATAGGTATCCTACTTATGCGTATGAAGTTTCATTAAAATCGGTTCATTCATTTCGAAAAACAAGGGCTTGAAAGTTTGTATGAAATGCCGTACGTCGTAAACGCTCTTATGGTTCAATGATGAAGATGATTAGCCTCTGCCTACCTACTTGGACATACGGCTTGATGTTATGTAATGTTTTCAGGTATACTTTGTCAAATCTCCATATTCAAATTCCGATGACAACGCATGGCTATGCGCAGGCGCCATTGTAACGCCGACACAGATACTGACGGCGGCTGCCTGTCTTGTCGAGATGAATAGAATCTATGCAATAGCTGGCTATAAGAAGTATGTCCACGCCAGAGATATAGAGAAGGATAAGTGTGCCAATACGTGGAAGAAAAAAGTTGTCATGATTTCTGTCCCGAAAGGTAACTATTTCGCAATAGGATTACACGCGGTTTTACGCGGGCGTTGAAAAGGTACATCGAATTTCAGAAGGAGACTGTCACACAGGTATATACAGTGGCCTCTAAAAGTTATTAATTAGTTCCCACTTCAGCTGTGATGCGACATTATGATTTAAAATAAAAAAATAACCAGGTACCTACCTATAAGAGATTACTTGATTATTCTTTATGATATGTCAAAGATAGACTCTGTAGTCATTTCGCGAATTAGTCATTCCTAGACTAAACCAGTTAAATTTGTCAATAACAACGTTACATCAGTTCAAACGTTTGATCACTAGAATTTTAAATCATAATATGGTGTGTCACAGCTAAAGTGGAAAAATGACAACTAACTTAGCAGGCCACTGAAGCTTGTCACCTTTATACCTAAGACAACGACCATGGTCGTTGACCTGATAGGACGCTCTACAACTTATTCTAAAACTCGATGTCCCATTAACAGATACAGATTCTGAAATAGAGAAAAGAGGAATCTGGCTAAGTATTAATAGCGGCACGAGTCGATCTGTCAGGTTAAGCCACGCTTGCCGCGGGTGATCCGTAGATGGGTGACCATCTTTACATAACAAGACCTTCGTAGCTCGGTCGTTGGTCCCGGTAGTCTTTCGTGGATCTTTGACAGTCGTTACAAGTCATCAGAAGCCCGTAAGTCTGACAACCAGTTTTACAAGGGGGTATTGTATTACCCAGTAACTGGGTCGTGGATGTCAGATAGGCAGTCACTCCATGTAAAATACTGGTACTCAGCTGCATGCGGTTAGACTGGAAGGCGACCCCAACATATTTATGAAGTGAAGATAAATGTATATTTGTTGCAGAATACACAACATCTACCAACAAGGAGCTGGAATGGATGAATGTAGATATTGGTGTAGCGACTGTTCAGGAACCATACGATTTCAATGACCAATCATATCTCACCCATTGTACTTATGTACCGGAGACCATTATGATAAATTACGACAAAAACAATGAGATGGAGAATACTCGTACTGTAGCATTAGGATGGGGAGGAAAGAATGTCAAAAGAGTAAGGAAACTTTATCTTTCGTTTTTTATTTAGCGAAGATTTACACGAATTTGGACCATCCTGTAACTACCTATAAGTACGTGTCCCTCAATCCAATTTAGAGACCAGCAGGGTAATTTTGTAACACACTATCAGTAGCATAAGTTTAATTATGACAGTTCAACAACATTCATTGCGTTATATTCCTTGTTGAGCTTACACATTTTCGAACACATGGAGCAATGGATTAGAAATATGCTTCAAAATTATTCAAATTGAGAGTAATAGTGTGTTAACCAAATAGGGTGCAGGTACTTTGTTTTCAAAACTCATTGTCTACTCCAAATGATTCCACCTGCATACATTAACTTCATATTTTAGATCGTTATACCCGGTTATACCTCGACGCGCAACTTTTTACCATGGATGCAGTACCTACATGATTCTCAACCTTGCTGTGTTGAAAAATTTCGCCGGTATCAAAAAAATCAATTGTTTCATAGAAAAGTACAATAAGTGCCTAAATGTTCAAAATGTATGGAACAGCTTTTTTTTTCTAGGCTAAGGGATCTGGAATCAGGTGCTGAATTTCTGTTTACGTCCTTGCCACCCTTTATGTAGCAGCATGTAATGTTCCATACATTACGGAAAATTATTAGTACATAACAAGAACAATGACATTACTGAAGGCCAATTCTCGTCATTTAAAACGTTCATAATCTAGTAGCAGTCTCATCTCGGCGACAAAAAAAATTTAAAATGTAGGGAAATTTAGAGGTATTTTTGACAGATTGAGACTGAGATCAGATTGTGAACGTTCGAGAATTGGGCAATTCTCTGTTCTATTGTTATCATGCGAGGTAGATGCAATTTTTTGAATGAGATTTTTATTTCTTTTTTATTGCCCAAGGAGTTACCAGAAGAAACACTAAGCCCGAAATTACTTCAAGAAGCTACAACGACTATAATCGAAAAAACATTTTGTGCCAATCTCGTGCCAAAAAACGGATCGAAAGAAATCGTAAATAAATATCTACTGTGTGCATCTGGGAATGGTTTTTTGGGGGAAGACGGTGAAGAAACTACATTGGACCCCATCTTGGAAAAGCAGTCAACGAATACAAAACACATTAACCAAACTAACGACATGAGTTCAAGAAAGTCAGCACTGCTAGAAACATGTCAGGTAAAGTAAAAGAGGATATACAAGGTGGAGACGATAACACGCCATTAAATTAAACTGCGTATATCTAATGCCGTTCTCAGCCTACATTTGAAAATTCAATCAAATATATCCAATAGTATAGTCACTATAGTTAGTCAAAGATTGGTAAATCCATAGTCGGCCCATTACTACTATTTAGTTTGTTTGAAAAAATCACTTTTTTAATGTCCATGCTAATCTTAGCATTGAAATTAAAAAGTGATTTTATTGTTACTATCTATGTTCACTAGTGTTGCCAGTGTTTTCATTTATTGTCGTATTGTTATCTCCACATTGTATAAGCAATATGCATCACAGTTTGCACAATTCATCCGCCCGAGATATTGCAATGAATTTAAAGTCAACCCGTATATTTCGTAACATTAGTTTTCTGAAAGTACTAACAATCAAAGGAGGACCTCAGGTGGTCGTCAGTTGCAGCGGGATTGTCCGAAAGGGTTACCGCTACCCCGGAACATAAAGGGCTAAGGAAGGAACACGGATGGGTTTTAGTCAGTAAGAGTCTGACACTCCCTTCCGCTCCACCCAGAGCGGGAGGGGTGATTTGATGAATTCCTATCCTAAAAAAAAAAATTGGCCGTATGTTCAAGGTGGTCAATCGAATTGAGACAAATCAAAATGTATGATGTTTTTTTTTGTTTATTCGTCTAAGATTCCCCACATGATATGTTTAACATGATATTAACTCAATATGTTTAAGAATGATCATGGAGGTCCTCTCGTCTCGTGGGTTGGCAACCAAGAGATGATCTTAGGAGTGGCGCTGAACGGCATTTGCAACCCAAACATTGACTGCGTGGGTCCCCGTATTTATGTCAGTACAGCAGCAACAGCCCAAATCATCAAATGCCTATTGGAAACTAACGATACAAGGTTAGTTTTATTCAGTTTTTTTTTTTTCTATTAGAATCAGCTTTGCTATTCAACAAGGCTATTTTAAACTAGACACACGTATGCTATTGGAGAGGCTTTTGTGTAGCAGTGGACTGCTATATAATAATGACGATAATGTTGATTATGATGTAGAAGTAACAAAACAGGTAAAATATAAACGGGACGAGAGTTAAGAAAGCTAACATATAAAACATTTCACAGGCGTAAAACCTGCAATGACAAAATGAGTGATAAACAATATCAAGTCAACAATAGAGAAATTAAATGGCCCGAAGACGCAACACACAATTCAACATCCTCACTAAATATCCAACAAACAACAACAGTTCTATCGTTTCGACGACTAAATGAAGAAGATACCTTTCATGTGCGACCAACCAAGGATCTAAGCACCTTTGATGAGCAAAAAAACCCAAAAGAAAACCCACAGGCGAAACTGAAAGAGAATCTACGTAAAAACCGACAAGAGAACCGAAATCAGCATCCCTATAATGAGCAACAGAATCCACCGCAGGTAGACCAAACTCAAGGGAAAGTAAATGAGGAGCTTAAAACTCAATCTAGGGAAGCATATCTAAGATACATGAATCAACAACAAATAGAATCACAAAATCAACCAGAAATAGACCGTTTTAATCAACCTCAAATAGAATCACAAAATCAACCAGAAATAGACTCTTTTAATCAACCACAAGTGGAATCATATAATCAACCCCAAATGGACCCTTATCATAATCAACCACCAATAGATTCTTATTATAATCAACCACAAATGGATTTTGAAAATCCACCAGAACCAGAGTCGTATAATCAGCCTCAAACACAATCAAATAATCAACCGCCTCTCAAACCAAATAATCAAAAACCAATGGTTCCATATCAACCACAAATGGATTCGTTTAATCAACCGCATAAGGCATCACAAAATCACCCTCAACGACATGTAAACAAAGACAAATCAAAATCAAATCAACCACTACGCCCAATCAACGATCCACCACCACCAAAACCGTCTCAAATAGAATCATTGATGCCATCGCCAGTACATTTATATAATCAACCTCAAATAGAATCATTTCAGCAACCACAAGCAGACTCATTCAATGAGGGACTAACAGATCAATATAAGTTTTCACCATTTAAAAAACCACCGGGTAAACGGTACAGTAAGCCTCAATCAGAATCCTTAAATAATTCAGAATTAGGATCACTGAAGTTACAGCAATCAAATGTAGATCCTTTAAGTCAATCACAATATTCTTATAAGGAGCCACAATCATCATATAGTCATTCAAAAACAGAATCATTTGAAACGAAACCGACAGAAGCATATAATCCGCTGGATATTATCATGGCAGATGACGAAGTCGCATTTAAACGTCCAATGGAGGAACCTTATATGTCACCGCATGCAGCACTACGTAATCAACCAAGTGTTGAAGACATGCCACAGCCATTTAAGCCAGAGCCGAATAAGCCATTTGAGCAACCACATTTGAGTCAAAAATATCAACTACAGTTACCGCAGCAAGAGCAACCTTTAGGGCAGCCATTCGAACGGGCTCCAGCGCAACCATTCGATCCGCTGAAAGCATCGCCTAGCCGGCCGCAGGATCCTGCATCGAACCCATTACATGGCGACTCACAAACATTCGAGCAAATGTTTTCACAACTTCATGCAGGACCTGACCCCTCAGCTTCGGCCCCGCCACCAAAAGAAGAAACTTTTGACGAAATTTATAAAAATCTTCATGATGGGGGACTTGAGGAACCTCAAGATCAAGAATTTGGGATGCGACTTGAGCATCCTATTGAGCAAGAGGTTGAACAAACAGACACCAAGATAGTGAATGAAACTCCGGCGAATGAACCATAGTAAGTAGTATTTTGAAGAATGAACATTAGCCTGATCCTCTGTAGTTTTATCGAACAGATGCTTTAAGTTCCACAAAACAGCTTTTTTTTTGCTGTCCTGTACAATTCGACTGTTAGAAGCAAAATACGTTTCTTTTACAGCAATGATGTTCAGGTGCGTCATCAGATGCCTTTAGAATATCAAGATTATTCACACCGAAGAACCATTTAATCATAAACTTGTTTTCTTTTGTGTAGTCTTTTAATATTTTATACACAGTGATAGATAGACACATACTTACACAATATTTGACTTAACATGTACGTTTTAATTGAAGCCCTAAAACGAATAGAGATATGGTATTCGACTGTAGCGGCATCTACACCGCCACATGCGAACAACGCATCATACTGACGTCACGCAAAATCCTGCATCACGCTAGCGGAGTTTTCCGCGCAAACTAGCATGTTAACAACGTCCCGAGATCAACTGTCGGGCTGATGCCCACCAGACACGACACCAGTCTGGTCGGAGGATCCTCCCTTTTCTATGGAGGATAAGTGAAACCTCTATACAACTATAAAAAGAAAAAAAAAAGGAATGCTATCATTGGGCTAACTTGCAGTGGAGTAAACTGCATGCATCTTTAGTCTAAATGCTATGCTTTGTAGATCTGCAAGCATCGAGGGATATAATAATATTATGTTTATTTTTGTATAATAAAATTAAAATTTGTACATTATCTTTATTTTAAACTTTCGTATCTCTTTAGATAAATACCCCAAATGTAACCAACATCACAAAACTAACGGAGCGACGATCTACGCAGGGACCCTGCGTAAACGACGTGCAGTAGGAGAGGAGAGGCCTAGTTGGAGGTAGGTGGAGAGGCCTATGTCCAGCAGTGGACTCCTACATAGGTTGATATTGAACACAGAATAGTTGATATTGAACATAGATAGTTACGCCTGTTATTTCCAAAGAAACAATAATAAAAGTTTTAAACAATTTATTTTTAAAACGTTTAATAGAAAATATTATTTCAAATAAAATTATGATATTGACAATAATAAATAACAAAATTGTCGTAATAAGAAGTGCTATAAGTTCTAAAAATTGAAATGCAAATGCTTCAAATCTCGACAATAAAGATCACTGTGATTTGGACAGTTATGCAAAATCAGAAGTAAAATATCTGTGAAAGTTCTATAAGCCCAGGTTGCACGGGCGCGTTATTGCCGCGGCGATGTTTTCCGCGCACTGGATTTTCAAACCACTGCTTAGCCCCGAGAGTTGAAAATCCAACAGTGTATTTTTTTGATGCGCTGGGATGCGCTCTGCGCTCAACACAGAGAGTTTAAAATCCTGCCGCGATATTTTTTCCGCAAAAATGATTAGTGATGACGTCTTTAGTCGCCTCCGGCGTGGCGATTCCTTGCTCTGTGTGGATTATAGACAAATTAGTTACGTAATGGCTTTAGATTTTTTTTTTCTTATCACGACCACTCCTACGACACTTTTGTGCTTGGCACTCAGTGCCTATAGCAGTCCCATATTATCATAATTTGGTCGTTTATATGCCAGTCCAATGTTATAAGTTGGTCGTGTGAACTGCAGTCCCATTTTATAATTTGGTCGTTTGTACTGTCCCATATTAAAATTTGGCCGTGGCCGTACTGGTATCGGCCGTACCGTGCTTTGCCGCTGTCTGAAATAGAAAATTGATTATGTTAGATACGACATGTTTACAAAAAGCAAACTTTTAAATCACAGCTCGAGAAAAACTCCTGACAAGTCTCGTATGACGTTACCGCTGTTTTGTTTTCTTTACTATCTCATTCTTCTACATATATTTTAACCAACATTTGAGCAGTGGTGACCCTGTAGTAGCAGCCCCGACTTATGAGTTATAGGTCGCGTTCGAAGTCACATTTTTATATTTTTTCATCATCACTGCTCTCAAAACGACGAAGGAAACCATCGTGAGGTGAAAATGACCTAGGACTAAAAATCCGAAATCATGTGACATCCACCAACCCGCATTAAGTCCACGTGATGAATAATGGCCCACTCCCTCTCAAAGAAAGGAGGCCTTTGTCCCAGCATTGAGAACATTATAAGCTGATAATGCAATGCGTATCTATGCTATTATGTGATAGAACGCTTACACGGGCAAATCGAAGGCGTTAAACAATGACGTCATGGCAATTTATGCTTCAAATCATTAGTAGGTTGAGGCACCCTGTCCCACCGTCAACGAGAAAGTGATTAGCTATCAATGATTTTCTTGCTCACGAAGCGTACAAAATTTTTTAGGTCCCGTGTAAGTAACAGAGATACATTTGTATTAATAGTTGATCACTGACTTTTCACACCGCCCGGGGAGTGCTTGTTTGTCGCAACGACCAGAGCTTTCAAAAAGAGGAAATCGCTCAGCGACGCTCGCTTGGCTAATAGAACACTCGTTGAGAGACTCACGCTTGGTATATACGCATCACCAGCGAGTAATCGCTCGTAGTCATCGCGCAATCGCTGCTCGTTGCTCACCAACTCGTTTTTAGTTACCGGCTCTACTCGCTTCTCGTTAATCGCCTGCGCGGCGGTGGGATAAGTGCTCAAGCGTTATCATGTCTGTACTTTGGCTTTAAAGACGACGTTAAACCAAACCATAAACTCTTACCCATATTCTTGTTCGGACGGCCAGTTAACTTGATATTCTAGTCTCTCATAATTTAGCGACTTGCATTTTTTACGTCTGTAAAGGCACATCAAATATATATATCATCTTCCGGCTAAAATTAACATAATATAAATATCGTGCGTGTATTTATATATTTTTCCAGATATGCATAAGTTCCATAAAAAGGTGTTATAACGCACACGTATGGGTTTTCTACCACCACGGGATCAGCATCGCGTCAACCAGTATTTTATATGGAGCGACTGCCTATCTCACCTTCACAACCCAGTTACTGGGTAAAACGATATCTACTAATTGGTAAGACTGGAAACTAGTTGTTGTTGGTTGGTGAGTAACAGATAGTTATTCTAGGTTAAAAAAAAATGCACTTACTTTTCCTTATCAGAAGTAAATAAACACTTAATTAGATTTACGGATCGAGCCGTGCTGAGGTACAAGGAAGGACCTTCACATTCGTATTTTTTATCATAAACACTGTTTAGAGCAACTCCGATAACTACTTCTAGCTCGCCTGCAAATGCAATTAAGGGTCCACCGTGGTCATTCTGCAATGTTAAAATTCTGCAGTAAAAATAAATACAAGGTGTAAAAAGATCAAGCTGATTTTTTGCAATTTTTTTCATAATATCGAAATCCTCATGGATACCGTCCATCTGGGTACGGTTATGTCTGACTTCTACCGACTATAACTCCAAGGTTTGCTTCCACTACACACTTGAGTCAGGGGCCCGGGAGATACTCGTACATTCGAGTGCAAGCTCGACTACTATTTATCTCACCAAGATCATCATCATCATCATCTGCCTAACCTTTTCCCAACTATGTAGGAGTCGGCTTCCAGTCTACCCGGATGCAGTTGAATACCAGTGTTTTACATGGAGCGACTGCCTAACTGACCTCCACCACCCAGTTACTGAGTAATACGAGACCCCTTGGTAAGACTGGAAGGACTGAAGGTATTTAGGCAAAAATAACTACCTACCTAAAACAATGTTTTGAGAGCAATGGTAGCCCAGTGATGACGGCCTCGACTTACGAATTGTAGGTCGTGGGTTCGAACCCAGATAGGCGCTTTACATTGTGTAAATAATTTCATCACCAGTGCTCTCAAATTGGTAAAGGTAAACATTTGTGAGGAAACCGGCATGTCGTAGAAACAAAAATTCGAAAACATGTGACATCTACCAACCCGCACTGGGTCCGCGTGGTGGATTAGGGGCCAGTTCTTCCCACATAAAAAGGCCTGGGTCTCAACAGTGGGAACATTATTAGAATTACGCTAAAACAAATATCTTACCTGACATATACCTCCAAAATACTTTCCTTGCCTTCTATACATTGAATCATTTACATCCGATTTATTCTCATTAAACGTTTCATTACTATCATTGATGTTGTCTAAGGACGTACCAGAGCCATTCGACATCAACGATTCTCGGCTATTTGACAATTCGGTGCTATCCATGTCCACGCACTGAAATCGAATACTGTTAGCAGTTTTAGCAATAGCTTAGTAGGTTGATCAAAAGAACATTATAAAACCTAGCATCGTGCCTGTTTAAATCCCCGAAGGGATTAGGCAGGGGTATACCAGCCACCCACATTTCATCACTTATGTTTAAGTCCCAAGTAATAAGGGGCGAGCCTATTGCCACCAACATGGCGCAAATCCCGACTCCGGGTTGCTACTGAGAAATTCTTGATGGAAAAACCCAATAACACTTTGCCCGACCTGGAGATCGAACCTGGGACCTCTCAGCTCAGCATTTGCGACCACTAGACAAATGAGGCAGCTAAAAGAACAAAATCGATAGAGCTAATACTATAATTATAAATGTAAAGGTTTGGATGTTTATTAGGCAATCACGCCTTCACAGCTAAACGAATTTGGATGAAGAACGGCGCACGAGTAGACCATGGCCTGTATTAGGACATAGGATACTTTTTATCCCAATAATAGATTCGTTACCCTGTGACATTTTTTTTTCGACTTCCATGCGAGTAAAACCACGGGCAATATATATTTTTTTTTACTGACCTCAGGCGGTGTGTCTTTCGAAGTAATTTCCTTGCCACCGTCTCCACCACATCTCCACCCAGTCCACATTCCCTTTATATATCGTACCGGCATTCTGGTTGAGGAAGTTCTAGATAAAATGATTCTTTGATTCTCTAAGGTAGTTGATGAAATAATTCTTCTCTTTTCCTTTATAGCTCTTGTTTTAATATCGTCATTGAGCCCGTGGGTGCACAAAAATAAATATTCTACATTCTTTGGAAATTGTTTTCGACAATATGAAGTATTCGTTATTATTGCGTGCGCTTGCATTAGGTATTCCGAATTTATGTCCGCAACCATTCCTGGCTGGAAATATTAAAACTTACTTTGAATTCAAATGCATTATTTTAGCAACTATAACTATGTATTGATGGCGACAGAAGGATCCAGTTGGGTTGGGCAGCATGTGAAAAACTTCGTCAAGTCCTCTCGTTACCTATCCCGCAATGTTTGAAAACTAAGGTCTTCAACCATGCTGGGGCAGCGGGATTGTCTGCCGGGGCAGCGGGATTGTCCGAAAGGGTTACCGCTGCCCCGGAATATAAAGGGCTAAGGAAGGAACACGGATGGGTTTTAGTCAGTAAGAGTCTGACACTCCCTTCCGCTCCACCCAGAGCGGGAGGGGTCATTTGATGATTTCCCATCCTTAAAAAAAAAAAAAAAAAAAAAGTCTTCAACCAGCTCGTCCTGCCTTTTTGACATACACTGCCGTAAACGGCCGCTTAATAATCTCAGTCTCAATCTGCCAAAAAACTCTCTCTAATATCCAATTTTATCTTTACCAACATTTTTGACAAATTTTGCCATTGATTAACGCAGAGACTAAATAGCGACCTGAACTTAAACGTTTTTTTTTTATGTAGATACGAGAATTAGCCACGAGACCACAGGGTGTTTTGCCATACCATAAAAACTTACTTACTTTGAGAGCTTTAGCTGCCCCCCAACCAAGAGCTACGACATAAGAATAAGGTTCTTCCATTCTTCCATTATAATTAATAGAAATAGCCTCCGGTTCATAGGAGCAAATTGTACGGTAAGACACGTCAAGGAAGTTATATGGTTTCTCTACAACCCCAAGGCCGACGTCATATTGCATCCACGTTGATGGATTGTACGCTGTGAACGAAATGAGGTTATTTTTATAAAGATGTACCTAATGTAAGCCACAGGTCGACCACTCATGCCTTTCTTTAATTAGGTTCGCCACCGCATCTCTTCTTATTCCTTAATTTATTAATTTAGCGCCGTTAATCTGTGATGTTTAAAAAAACTGCACAGGTCTCACAGGTATGTGTTTTAATACAGCTTGTACTCGACCCAGAATTCGGCCACGTGTTTGGCGGCACCATCACCAGCGTCCATAAGTATACTACTTTCAGTATAATATATTTAATACAGCTATTTAATTTAGATATAGCACAAGCACAGTTAAATGTTTTGACATGTCGCCATTGCACTCGTGTGAAGCAGGGGGTTAGGACATTAATGTGCAGCAAATACTTAAATTATGTGCTCACCTTTTGGAATAACAATCTTGACAATTCTTTGTTTCCTCGTAGAAGTGCACTCGTCATTCTGAATTTTTTCGCCACTAACGTACTTTTTGTACCCGGCTATCACATAGATGTGGCTGACTTCAGTCAGACACGCTGCTGACGTTAGGACATGTTTAGTGGAAACCAGAACTCCACCGCATAACCAAGCATTTGGTTGATTTTCAGAATAAAGTGAGTTGAGGAGGTACACCTGTGTAAAAAAATATATAGACCTGCTTTTTTGTATTGATTAGAACGTAGGGCTACAAAAGGGATCAATAAAAGGCAATTACATGCAGCAGAGATGAGAATGCTAAGAGGGATGTTTGGTGGTCGGTACGCGTAAGAGGAAGTCTGAAAGTGACACAGGTGACTAACAAGTTGTGTGGAAATCGGTTGTCATGGTACGAGCATGAAATGCGGAAGAGTGGGGAATATGTCGTGGGAAAGTTTTGAACATGAATGTAGCTATAAGAATAGGGGACGACCAAAGAAATGATGTAGGTATGTACGAGTATGGACTGTGTGTGTGCAAGATAAAATGGCTAGAAAGGATGTGACAACCGAGAGGTCGACTAATAGAGAATTATGGAAGAAAAAGACATGTTGCGCCACCCCAAAAATGAGAGAAGGGCAAGAGAATGATAATGAGGTGGATACACCTTTTTTTTTTTTTTTTTAAGGATGGGAAATCATCAAATGACCCCTCCCGCTCTGGGTGGAGCGGAAGGGAGTGTCAGACTCTTACTGACTAAAACCCATCCGTGTTCCTTCCTTAGCCCTTTATATTCCGGGGCAGCGGTAACCCTTTCGGACAATCCCGCTGCCCCGGCAGGCTTCGGCCCTGACGGGCCCGTCCGTTCAATGCTGACATCTCTTTGAGGCGCGCGTGGAACACATACGCGCCGTCCGGCACGGGCCTGGTCCTGATCGGACGGCGAGCTACCCATTACTCGCCGTCCGCAGGCCCGCGCCTACGGTGGCCGGGAGTCGTCACGCGGCTCCCGACGCCCGGAGCGTCTACCGCGGCGGCTGGGACGGGCGGCTCTCTCAGCTCTCTCCCTCGCCCATCCCGCCACCTCCTTCGCTAGCATGACAGCTTCGCAGAAGGAGGTGACTGCCTCCCACTCCCTCTCGCCCCGGACCATGGCTTGGACCAGGGCCGGGCGCGAGAGGTCGCCGCCGCTGCCGATCGCCTCTACGAGGACACGGCGGTGCTCTGCCCAAGCGGGACAGACCTCCACCGTGTGCTCCACCGTGTCCTCTGGGCGATCCTCGCAGTGGTGACACCCGGGCGTTTCCTCCCGCCTGATGATGTGCAGGAACCTCCCGAAACATCCGTGTCCGGTGAGGACCTGCGTCAGGCGGTAGGTGAGGGCGCCGTGACGCCTCTCTAGCCACTCCTCAAAGAGGGGCCTTACCGCCGCTATCGCGGCGTGCCCTGAGGTGGATACACCTGTAAACAGCATTTCTTAAATAATTATGGAACCGTCGGACTTTTTAGAGTCCGACAGTTCCATAATTATTTAGTTTAGGCTTGGAAACGAACACAGGTATCGGACAACATAACATAATAGCACGCCTGTAGGTATATCCTCGAAGAGTTAGGCTGAGGTGTGCACGGTACATAGTAAGTACACCCACATTCCGCCGGTTATGTTTTAGTCCTATTTAAAAGGGGCGAGGCATATGCCATCAACCGAGCACAAATCAGACTCCGGACTGCCACTGAGAAATTCCTGATGGATAGTTTTAGCAATTAACTAGTATTATTGTAAAACAAATTCAATTTCTGAAAGCGTACGTAAGCTGTAACCATACCAAAATAGGTAGGTATATAAAGACATCCCTGAACTCTTGTACCTTTCCAAACCAGAAAAACTAAACTAAGACGAAACTTTATGATCACAAAATAAAATAGTTACAAACTGCCAACTTACCATATATTTTTTACCGTTGTCAACGATCCTTCCGTTTGTTATTCTTCGATCACACAGACAAACTATACGGTATGCGGTAGTAAAAATAAGTTAATATTTTTTTAATGGAGCTGTTACAGGCACAACTTTCTAATGTACAGACGCCAGCACATCAAGCTACTACAATCTGTCAAATTTCTTTAATAGATTTTCAACTTTACCACAAAGGTATAAGGTTCATATTCAATTGGGAAAATTTGACAGATTGGGGTAGGTTGATGTGCTGGCCTCTGTACAGTCGCCAGCACATCAAGCTACTACAATCTGTAAAATGTCTTTAATAGATTTTCAACTTTATCGCTAAAGCATAATATTCAAAGTTGATTGGGAAAATTTGACAGTTTCGGGTAGCTTGATGTGCTGGCGTCTGTATGTACATGGAATGATTGATGCTATTATTGATGGTGCACAACAGAACTAGCTAGACAGTAGACAGGTACCTACTTAAAATTAGCCCAAGGTATTGTTTTCATCATCAGCTGTTGGCAGTCACTCTGAAAAAAGGCCTCTCCAATTTCACATCATTCAACTGGGTTCCAGTTTCTTAGATATTAAAAAAAATAATCGCATTAACACTCCGTTTTCTTTGATCTTCCTTCATGGCCAAGATCACTTGGTGACCTAAGTGAATCATAAGTACAACAGTCGGCCTAAGGCCTCGTTCACGGTCTCGAACGTGCGATTTTCGTCAAGCGACACACGGGAGCGTCACATGGGTAATAATGCTTCCGTTCGTCGCTCCACAGGTTGCGTCGCGGTGACTCGTGATATGACAACAACACAACAACATTTTTATTTGTTTTATCTGCAGTCGCTCTCGCAAGACGAATACGAGTCGCTTGAGCGTGTAGTTCGTGACCACGGAGTACGGGGTAGTACGTACTATTTTTAAATTTAAGTGTAAAATAATAAGTTTCATATACCTAATTCATAAATTCAAATAATACTTAACTTTAGAGCTAACTACACAAATGACGAAGTAAATAAAACATTTAAACAGCATGACTTTTTCCAATAATTGCAGCACAGTCACATAAAAGTTTATTGCAGAGATTTTTCTAAACTCAATTTAATAGTGCAGTCAACCAAAGCATGAAATGATTACATATTCAAACACATTTAAATTTTTTATTTGTTGCTTTGGTGACGTGTTGGGGCGACAAATCTCTTATATATTTATGTACCTAATGATAAAGCTATCAGAGGGGCAATTCTCGTAATTTTAAGAACATTCACAGTCAGTCTCAATCTGTCAAAAATCACCTCTAATTTCCCTATATTTCCCATGTTTTTGACATTTTGTTTGTCGCCGAGATGAGACTGCGACTAGATTAGATTTTGAACGTTTTAAATTACGACAATTGGCCTTCTGATATCACTGTGTTCCAATAATGCGAAGTTAAACAAATCTATTTATGTATGAATGGTGAAAAGAAAAACTAGCTCGTTAAAGGCAGGGTGCTAAAAATTTCGACCTCGTTCTTATATCAAACATTCTACTACTTCTTAAAGTTTTGTGAATAACTTGGGGATTAGTTTTGCTGCCCGGATTCCTGACAGGTTTAGTACGCCACTGCACACAACATAGACAACAGTCAGAAAGAGAATACACAGGCAAGACACGGTACAATATATTACAAATAGTATGGAAACCACATACATGTATGTTATTCACAAACACCTTACTATTCGCAAAGTAGGCTTTATCAACTCAATAGACATTTATTTATGGAACATCATTATAAGTAATAAAATACTTATCCATAAATATTAAAAAGTCGACTTTTATTGAAATGCACTTTCATTAGACACACACATGAATGAAATTCTTGCTTACAAAAACTGTTTCATGAAACGGTCAAACATTTTCAAGCCGGGTTCGATAACGTTCTGATACCAACCGAGCCCACCACTTATGAAGCTTCACATATTTTTTATCGATGGGAATAATACAGTCTAATGAAGACAGCGTTGCCACACACGATACATCCGCTAGGGCCAATTCATCACCAGCTATAAACTCCTTTTCTAGATACTTCTCAGCTACTTCATAGGATTCCATTATGTCAGCAACTTGCTCAGTAGGTCCTGGCGCTCTAAATTTTACTACACTGTAGATAACAGACCTTAGTCTAGGGAAAATCGATTATCACCTCTTTATCTGATACGGATATTATTATCTACATTATAATCTTGACAGCACTAGTCGTTTATTGGTCATCGTGCGAATGACGTCACTCGACACGAATTATATTTTATCACATGTATTTAACAGAACCTCAAATAATTCCCATTTTGATTTTCTTAAAATGTTATTACTGAACACTCTTATAATAATTATAATGATTGTGCCTTAATTTGTGAACCTCATATAATTCCTATTTTGGGGTCTTGAAAATACTAAATAGCCAAGTAACTGCGACCAACTTGGTCACAGGTTTTGTCACAGTTCTAACCCTATTAAAATTTTTCTTCTATGGTTCTAACGAAATCTAACCCATTTCCCATTTTTTTTTTCGCCTGAAACAGAGGATTACCTAGTTCAGGCACAAATCATGGGTGAACTTGACATAGATTTAAGAAAAACTGTATTTAACGTTAGTCCTTATATTTCTAAATAAATTTTATTTAATTACTTATTTATTTTATCATTTGCTCGGAGAGCCCTAGTTTAGTCACTGCGACCAACTAGGCTCGCGCGTGGGTAGTCCTACTTCTATCCGAACATGTTCGGCTGGGGTACCCTAGCTTAGTTACTGCGACCAACTGTGAGAAAAGACCAGAAAGTTAAAAAGATGCATCAAAATAAGGAAAAGTTTGAGGACCAGTTACATATTTCTCTTTCATCACATAACTGTATGCATTACTTCGATGCTAGTTCACAATCGTTTTCGGACAGGAGCATGTTAATGAAAAAATTAAACGATTGATTGCTAATAACGAAATTTATTTACACGTTAAAATATCATATACCTATCACTTATAACATTTTTTGAAAATAGCTATCATAATTCACCATTTGCAATATACAAAATCTATGGGTATGTGGGTACACTCATTACCTTTACAAAATTTACAAACATTCAACGTTATACCTTAACATTAAAAGAATGCTTAAAAATCTAAAGTGTTGGATATAAAAATTATGGAATCTTTTTAAAGTTTTATTTTTTATTAAAAGTCATAGATTTATATTAAGATCGTAGATCGTAGGGTAGGGACAGAGAAGTGGCATAGACAAAGTAGCGAATTGTCAGTGTCATAGACTACATTTCTGTCACAACACTACGCCGTACTCAATAAAGTAATGACCTAAAAATTCAATCAGACAATAGTATTCTTAAAAATATACATTTCGAATGTCCCTAACTAATCTATAAATGAAACAATTTCCATTATTTATTTTGGGGCGTAGAAGTTTTGCTTGCAGACGCCAATAACTTTATTATAATGCCACAATTATTTTATATATAAATGCCATGTCTATTTAACAATTAAAATAATATCATGGACGAGGCGGATTGTGATGGTCAAGTCTCTTAAAACGTATAAGGAATTAGGAAGACAATGTTTTTTAAAACTCAGAAATATATGTTTTTGATGCGTCGTGGTGGTAAATATACTTAATACGATTAAAATGGGATATTGAGCTCCTTTAAGAAAAGGCCAACATTTTCAAAACTTAAAGACACAATACATTTATTATTTTAAATCGACTTATACTCTGCGAATGGAAGACAGATTATTCGATGACATAATTACTTCCTATCGATAAAAAAGTCAGTTTTTTTTAATTTATAATGGCGTCTGCAAGTATTAAAACATGTTATAATAAAACATGTAGCAACAACATTAATATTTAGAGAGCTACCTAACAAAATATGGAAATTCCTTACACGAAAATTTATATCAGTCAATAAGAAACAAACCATACATATTTTTATTTAACTCCACTATCAACAAGTTGGGGTATGTACGCAGCGTATATTTGAATTCAGGGCAATTTTACATTAGGTTTAAATCCCAAAAACAATATAAATAAAACGATTTACCTGGAAAAACATCTGTACTATTACAAGATAATAAACAAAAGAGTATGCAAGCTAACTTCTATTCAAATATAAACCTTGTACGAAAGTTATAAAGTATATTTTGGAATAACGTTTCAAGTATGATTCAACACGGATGATTATAAAAATACACTCTACTGGACGAATAATGTAATAGGGAGAATGTTAATGTCATAATATATTTCGAACACAATAACACATTTTGTCTTATAAATAAATTGCTATAAGTATAAAACAAATCAGACGAGGAAGTTCACCTGTATACGTAAGAATATAGAAAATTCTGGTATTAACTTCGTTTCTATAGCGGATAGAGTTGTCAACTGCTTTAGATTGCTGGATTCCAGCACGTTTTCGCTTCTCTCGTGGTAACTTCAGTGGTAATACACACCTTTATGCGGTCTGACGTAACACCCTATATCGACTATACAGGGTTACTTGTAATTCGACGTATATCCGTCAGGAGCTGATAGAGGGGCCAAAATACAACAAATTCAATAGTTTTCGAGATATTTGAAACATTTTTGAAGCGTAAAATGAAAATATTGGTTAGATATTATTCTTAAATCGCTCATCATTTTAATTATTTATATTATTTCTAAACAAAGTACCTCATTGCAGCCATTAAAGAGTATAAACGTCAATTTGTATGAGACTAATCATTTATTTTTATTTATCACGTTATTTTTAAATCAAGTATATTGGCAATTGGCATAGCGAATACATTTTATTTATTATAATAAGTAGGCAAAAGTCTGACCCCTGATTTCTGAAAGACTAAACAGTAACTCTGTCACCATCAAGTCCCATGTAAGCTGTTGTGATAGCTTGATCAAAATGACCTCACGAAATTGAATCTAATTTCATAGACACCATGATTATGCGTACCTCGTTTCGACGAGAAAAAAGTTTGACACGTTCTGACTCTCTATTGATACTTTCACACAGCCAAGAACATAATGAATTACAGTACATTTTAGAGACCCTATTTCGCTGAGAACTCTTCAATCACATACATTGACGTTTCTACTTGTTAACGACACCCACAAGTAACTTCATACAGGGTAAGCGAGTATAGTACAAAGTTTCACCGGAGTTGTTGCGAGGTCTGCGGCCGGCGACAGTGGTTGGCAATGGAACGGAAGCATTCGTCACAAACACGCACCGGCTTGAGTTGACCGTAGCGCGGCAGTGGGATTGAGTTTGAGCTGCATGATGCACAGAATACTTTGCCTGTGGAAGGTAAATGTATGGTGTTAGTTTAGTCGTATGAAGGCGATTGTAAACGGGACATATACTGCATTGTATGGCTGCCATTGGTAGCTATATTTCTAATATGGTTGGGCTACTCTGGTCAAACATTGCAAGTGCTGCTTACTCGCTATCGTAACATTGAAAATGTTTCCCGGTCATATTACTGCTGATTCACTATACGGCATTTGCAGATATATTAGTAAACGTACGACCCGTCCAAAAGCCTTAAGGAAAATGTTGCTATTGAAACATCAGTTTCGCTTGTATACGGTTTAGTATTGCATGGCCGTGTATACTGACCACAGTTGCGACAGTGATGCCTGCGCCGGAAGGCGGTGAAGTGCGCGGCGCAGCGCATGCAGGCGGCCGCGGCCACGTCCGGCACCCACGCGGGCGCGCGCTCCGCCGGCTGCGGGCCCGGCGCGCGCTCACAGCTGCTGGGACGTCGTGACAAGGGTTAGGTAACATCACGCTTGTATCTTGTATTCGATTAATTGTAGTCGGCTTAGTGTCTATAAAAAAGTGCTGATTCAATTTTTCAATAAAGGTGTTTTATTTTTTATTTATTTCGACAAGCACACATAGCGCAACATACCTGTGGCTGAGGTCCCCGGCCGACACGGCCGCCTGCAGGCCGGCGCGCTGGCCGCGCTCGCTCGCAGTGTCCCGTCGCGCCAGGCGCGCGCTGCCCTCCGACGTAGAGTCCGACGTACTGTCCGCGTACACTTCCTCTGCCGAATACACGCTGTCGAATGAGCTGCCTGCAAATGTTACATCACTTTTGAGGACCACTATGTATTTTATGCTTAAAAAAAACAAATAACGATATAACTAATGACTAATAGATGCTCTAATCAATGCTTGGTTCTTCAAGAGCGACCAAACCTCGGATTTTTTTTTTCTCTTTTTTAAATTTTGAACAATAGTGATACCGAAATGATAGCCAGTAAGTCAGCTTCAAAACCACGTAAAAACTATTCTTATTTTGATGTTTTAGGTCTTTAAACATAAAAATGTAGGATGGCTCGATTCAGTGGTTTCAGTGATTGCTATATAAATTATTAAATAAATACGACAGCCAAGGAAAACGTCTTTAAACTATTCAACAATTTCCTCCGCGCGAGAGTCGAAGTCGTAAGAAAAGGGATGACAGCTAATACATGAAAATTAAAGTAGGTTGTGCGCACTTTTCACGATAGCAATGTTATTTACTACAAATCAAGGTACACATTTCAGAGAGTACGTTATGGAACGCGTCGTCACGCGTCGATCTAGCAGCAATTCTACTCAACGCGAAACGTGGCTTGGCCGTGCATAGCTGCACACGCTCCCTATGTTCTCATGTAAGAAAGTCAAACCACAACTTACCGTTCTGTATAACCTGATCCTCAGTCACCTCATACTCGATCGCAGGCGGTTTATCTTCAACAGGCTCTGGCGGGTCGGGCGACTGGTTCATAAGGAATACGGACTTCAGAATGTTTCGGAGATCTGCTGCGAAGTTCGTCTGTAGCTGGTCCGCTACGCCGGCGATGCAGACGAATAGACGATGGATTAGGTCTTCGCTTGACCTGAAAGTTTTAATTATTTATTAACGAGGTACATAAATTCCAGAAATTATTATTTTAATTTTATAATGGGGCTTATAACCGCTAAACTCTACTTGATATTCTTATCACCAAAAGTGGACTGCTCAGGTACGAATATAAGTATTTATACTTTTTCTTTAGGTAAGTTTCAGCAGTTTTCATTTTGATTGACCATTTCTTCTACATATTTCCTTTAACTTAAGAGACGATACTACTAATAGAATAAAGTCTGGCACAACACGAAGGTAGGTGCAAATTCGTTTCATTACATTTTGAAATCGGAGTCATCCAGTTGTAAAACGAAGCTTTATGACTTAATTTGAGTGATAAAATAAAATGTAGCTGACGTACTTGAACTTCCCGCGCGCATGTTGCCTAGCCGCTAACTCCTGCGCCTGTAACGCGAGCGCTATTTGTTCATCGTCCGCGCATTCTGACGCTCCGCATGATGTGCCGCTGAAAACACACAATATTATCCATCAATATACAAATAATAAAACAAGCTCGTTTCATTATAGAACAGACATTTCGATGAAGACATGGAGAAACTAAGTGGTAGCATACCGAATATGTCGGCCATATTGGTAAAGTATTTGAATAACCACAGAGTTTCTTGCCGGCTCTTCTCCATAGGCAACGACCGCACCTAGCTTCTGACGTTTCATAAGTCCCCATGTAGGTTTATGCGAATTAAAATATTTTGATGTGATTTCAACAGATATTTTTTTGAATTTGCTATCACAAAATGGACTTTTTTCGATTTTAAATAGAGTAAATAACATTCTTTTGGCGGTTTAGTTAAATTGCAAATGGATCATAGGTAATTAATTCATTTTGAAGATGAGTGATTGTTATTGAAAATCATACAATTTAAATAAATGTCAGTAAAAACTCACCTCTCATCAACAAAATGATCCAAATTCAACCTCAACGGACTATTCTGGTTCTGCGACGACCGGTTATCCAAAATCACCATACCAGGCGACCATATCTTACTCTTTTTCTTTTTACTCTTAGTATTGGTCTTCCTGCTTTTCTTCGGCCGGGACTGCGACGGCCCCACATCGGCGTTAGAACTAACATTATTGTCTTCTTCAACTAGCGAACTAATCTTCTTATCAGCTTCTCTATGCCTCCTCAACTCAGTGATGACTTCGTCAATAGTTCTGTACTCCTCATCGGCCGCATTCGCTCCCCAGTCTTGCAACACGCGCCTCGCTTCACTATTTACATTGGTCGCCTCATTCAACCCTTCCTCGTCAGAACTTAACCTATTTATAACCTTATCCATAACGGTAGACGATCCCGCCTCACTCTTCGTACTATCATCTTCAACGTAATTAATATTTACAGTAACGTCATTATTTACATCGGAAAAGGAACTTTCTAGAGTGTTTTTGGTGTGTTTATCGTCGTCTGCTTCCGCATCTGGACTTTTTAGTACCCTGTTTTGTTGCATAAAGTGATTGTCTCTGATATCTTTGATGTCTTTGTTTTGGTCGGTATCGGGCGATCTATCTAAACTAGTGTTTTCAGTACTGACGCCCGAGTCGACCGCGGATTCATGCTCGCTCTCATAACCTAACATAAACTTAACTCTCTCGTCCTCTCTATCTAGCGTCATTTTTGCCGAATGGAAACTTGTGTTATCACAGTCTGCTGTTTGTTCTGCTAAATTATTGTATTCCTCATTGGTTAGTAGCAGTGAGCTTAGATTGGCGTTAGCTATTGATATATTAGTGTTTACTATGTCCGCGTCAATATTGTCGGGGATAATGAGCGGGAGATCTGTTGAGTTGAGCATTGCACTGTTGATGTCACTTCCTGCATCGTCTTCTTGGTTGAAGACAGCAGAATTATTGTGTGATAAAGAGGACAGTACTGCGGGGTCGTGACTTATCGCGTTGGGTATCAAATACCCGTGACTTGTCGAAGGCAGACAACTTAACTGTTCATTCCTTGGTCCTGAAAACGCGTACGCTTCCGGATCTTCAGTCGATATCAACTTGGGCACATCGTTGGTTGAGAACGAGTGCATTTGATGATCTATGATATCCACATCGCTGGCGGCAATAGACGAAAGACGATCGGCAATTTCTGTGACTTGTTCGTTCAGTGACGTCACTAGATCGTGATCAGGTATCTGTCTATTTGAGTCACTTGTTGAGGCATTGATGACGAGCGGATCAAACATCATCAAACCGTTAGTTGATAAGTTTCTCAAAGACGAAAGGTCAGAACTCTCAGTTTTGCTTGTTTTTCTAGCTCTTTCAATGTATTCCCTGCTGTCATTTGTCTGGAATGTATCAGTGCTTGCCGTGTCTGTAGAGTAGTGTCGGGAGGTTGTCTTAATGGTGTCGTGTTCGGATTCGTGGCCTTCGGTGTCGACCGTGCCCTCGGACAGACGGCGCAGTCCGTCTATTATCGGAGTCATCACTTCTATGTTGTCTGGGAGGTAATCACCGTCAGTTATTACTGGTTCTGTTGAGCTGTGGGGAGGAAAATGTAAGATTTTAATGTCAAATTAACTTCAAGGTAATCAATTTATCTGAAGACAGAGCTTTGAATCGTCAGATAACTTTGTTTTACCCTTTGTAAAGTATCATGGATAGTGATACTTTATTCACATAACAATCTAGTCAATTCGCTAATAAATAATTTAAATATAACATAACATTCGGTAATCTTCCAATAACGTCTTTCTTATTATGTTAAGGGGAAGACACTTGATTCACGTGTTCTTTATAATAGTCAGCACCTGAACTGCAGTTTAAGTTCACCCACACTGCGATAAACTAACTCGAAAGGTTTTACCGTATGAGTTACTTATATGTGAGGAATAAAACTTGCGGTTTGACAGGTTTTGTATGGAAAATATGTCAAACAGCCATATTTTTTTTCTTCAATTAAAATATACTAATGAAAATCGGCCCTAAAAGGCGAAAAGTTGTTGTATCTATGTGACACTGTGTCTTGATAAGCAGAATTACTTTCTTCTACTAGATAATATAAAAGAGAATCAGATTTTTTGTAACTATATCTGCCAGGTAAGTTGACTGTCAATACCAAGTCATTATTTAAAGAATACAAAAATTTTCAAACTTGCTTTTCTTGTTTGCAATTGAATTATGTCCACGCTGTAGAAAGATTTTTTGTTGGAAATTACCTCCTCTATCTCCCTATTTCGTTTGATCCACGACTTTTTGGCCACCCTGTATAAACAGACCAGAAGAAAGGACCAGAAAAATACGTACAAAGGTGAGGCTTATTTCCACAGAAATCTCTTCCAGCAAACCTTTTGTTTCATGATAAGTTATTTTTAATAATTGATGAATTACCTTTGGTGTGAGTATAAATCCCTGCAGTTGGCATGGTCCGCGTAGAACCTCGTAACAAACTCTCCCAGGTCTGGGTACGGACACGACCAGTCGTTTGACGATTCATTCGTATCTGGAAAATAAAAACAACCTTAAGTTTATTCCTAGAAATAATTTCGCATGAAGTATTGAATCTATTCATGATATTAAACAAAATCGCTTTTTGTGTCTGTTCGAACATTTTTTTTTTTTCTTTGTTTGTACTCAATCTATCTTTCTTTCCTTACGTACCAGCGGGCAGGTGTCGCGTGAGGTTGGAGATGTCCTCGTTGGTGCACAGGAGCCGCTCGAGCGCCATCAGCTCGCGCCGGTCGAGCGTCCACAGGAGGGAGCGGATCTTGTGCAGTAATGTGCGGAATGGACGGAACATGTCCGACATCTCTTCTGTGGATCATCAAAGAGAACATGTTCGTTTAAAACTGGTAAATATCAGCCATAGAAGCACGGAGATAGCTCCCCTAAGACACGTACCGTAACGTGTATTGCAAATAATGTGGCCGTCACGGAACGCCCGGCAGATGTGAAGTATGGCGTAGAGCGTAATGTCGTTTGCCGTCACTACATACGAGTCGACATTACCCCCAAGGCGCGCCAATAGATGTTACCATCAATAATTAATAATCGTAACACTGAATATTTAGTTTTGGGTGTAAATAAAGGATAACTTTGCAAATGCTCCATAATGGAGCATTTTGTTATTAGGAATTCCTAATCAATATTTAAGGGGGTTGCGCTAAAGTAGTCCACGAAATTCAAATATACTTACGTTTTTTGCAAGTCAATGTCCTGTTGTATGTTGATTAATTAAAATATGATTCTCGACCGTAACAAACATGGTTTAACAGAATTCTATTCATCACGCTACGACCTTGAGGAGCAGAGCAAAAAAAAAAAAAAAACTCAGAAAGAACGCAAAGTGAAATCTTTTTCGTCGCTTGGCGTTCTTTCTGAGTTTTATTTTTTTTAATTCGTATTAATAGCGCGGGCGGGGGATAATCTCACGTGAACGGAGTCGCGGGCAGAAGCTAGTAAAAAATAATAAAGTACCAGGTGGCTTATCAATGCTGAGCGGTCCGCTGGAGTATATCAGCAATCCGCTGACTATAGCCAGTCGCGGCACCGCGAACATTAGCGCCGGGTCGTAGGAATCCACCTGGAATTTATACAAAGGATATATTAGGAAGATATTTATTTGTGTCTTTCCGTGTGCCAAGGATTATTTAATCTGTGGAAACGTTGTGGATTGTACAATTACCCAATTCCAATGTAATCTTAGATGTAATTTAGTGTAGAATTGGTTGTTTTCCCTAACAAAATAAATCACACTAATATTATAAAGGCGAAAGTTTGTGAGTGTGTGTGTGTGTTTATATGTTTATTCCTTCTTCACGCTCAAACGGCTGGACCCATTTTGATAAAATGTTGTATGGAGGTAGCTGACACCCTGGATTAACTTAAAGGCCACTTTTTATCCCGATATTCCCACGGAATCGACACTAATGCGGGTAAAACCGCGGGGCGCAGCTATTAAAGAAATAAATTGTATATGTAGGTACTATATTAATAAATAGAAAGATGGGTAAACAAATAACGTTATTTTTCATGTTTTCATTAGGTATTCATTAATTCCGGGCCTTTATCAATAAGAATTTCAGGTAGTGAATAACATTATACGAATTTACGTTAGAGCCTGTAGCCCGGGAGCCCCGTATCATTGATACGGCTAAAGCTACGTTTCTAAGTAAGTATGCCAATATAGGCCACATGTCATTATACGTGGTCAAACGAATAAAGGATAATGACGTAATCAAAATACGCGTCGGCTTGAGGACCTCCTTATTTTCGTCGTTTAATAATGGTACGAGCAATAGAATACTACTGACCTGTTCTTGTGTGAGCAAGTTCTGTTTGAGCGCCCTCCACAAACTCTCCGAGAACAGCACGCAGATGAGTTGTTGAGCTTCGAACTCGTGCGGCGTCTTCACGTTCACCATTGCACTGACATAGCATAGCTCGAACTCTGCGAACAACCTGTAATGAAACAAATTGTATGTTTAGACCAGCTTTACTTTAACTAGGTAAGTACAGGAGAAAGGACTGTAAAAAAGGAATCATTTAGGGGGTATTTTTTTTTTTAATTCTTTCTATTTTTATGTATTGCATTCGAGTAGCTTAGAGTTTACGCTTCTTATAATATTTAAGGATCACTTAGATAGACTAGCGAACTAGAGGGTGGTGAATTTGGATGCAAATGTCTGTCGGTCTGTTATAAGTCTTAAAAGCCGCAAATCTTTGACCTATCTGTAATCCCGTGGCCTCGGGTTATGCTGACAAATTTTATTTCTTTGGTGAATTAAAAATACAAACAACACAACTGTAATTTTGTATTTTCCACTGTGTGAAGGTTATACTCATATCGTGGTCAAGGTGGGCCTTTACACGGGATGAATAAATAGGTGTTGAAATACCGTCTAACAACTTTCACTATGGGACCAACTCTGAAATCACGAAAAAAATCAGCTGTTTCATACATTTTGGTCAAGTAGGTATCAATAGAACTTTTGTATTAACCAGCAGTTTTTTTTGTCGTATTTTCAGAGTTGGTCCCATAGTGAAAATTGTTCATATTCATGGGTAGAACACACTGTAAAAATTTGGAACCATCCGGTATTTGTATCAGAAAGATGCGATCAAATTAAAGGGTGTACATCTAGGTCTCCCATACAGAAAGTTGATAATTCTTTCGCAATTACGATGTTTGTCCCATGGAGAAAGTTGTTCAGTTTGATGGTCTGTACTCTGCACCAGACCGTTTTTGATCATACCTTTCTGATATATGCTGTAGAGTATGTCCAGTATAACTCTATGAACTAAGTAGTACTGTGACAGCGCCATTCCTCGCGCTCTAAGGCACTGCTCCCGAAGAAACGAGCAAAGTATCTACACCACGTGAGTACTAATAAGTAAGTAGTAGGTGACGTCATCACCTGTCGAATATCCGGAGGCTCTCATGTAGCATGTCGTCGTGCTGCGACAGCGCCATGCCTCGCGGTCTGAGGCACTGCTCCCGTAACAACGAGCGCACAGTCTCGAGGCTGCGTGTGAGCGCCTTAGCTAGCGGACGCATGGCCGCCGATTCCTCCTCGCGATTCATTATCGAGGAGCCCGCGGCTAGGCACTGAAAAAGTAGAAAAGGCATACGTTGTACTCAACCATATCAAGCATTATGTATATGTCTAGCTCTACTGTATGACAAAGACCTTTCTCTCATTTTATCAGATTATCAGGGGACAGAGGTCGGAAATAAACTATTAAAATATAAAACTACTAGCTTCTGTCCGTGACTTCGTCCGCGTGAAATTTCTTGTGACCCTGACCGACCCCATCGCATTTGCATCGCCTGCCGGCGCTATCATTCCGTTTTTGCTTTCGTTCTGGCTTCTACTTTTTTTTGCTCACTTTCTAAGAGTCATAGCGTGATATTAAATAGCCTATAGCGTTTCTCAAAATTTGGGCTATCAAATGCAAAAATATTTTTTCAAATCCGACCGGTTCAAACAAACAAACTCTTCAGCTTTATTAACAGTATAAATGTCAAGAGGAAATGTACGCGAGAGCAAACGGTTGAAAATTGCAATCGTTTTCATGAATCATCTTTCTTTCAGAAAAGTCTACGTATAGTGCCTTTAGATAATAAATTATAAGAATAGCTATTGTGGGCAACTACAATAGATGACAAAAGGTTGGGTCTTTGAGAACTTTTGCGTAACCTTTCTTTTGCGATATTCGACCTAGTTCCACACTTATTTCAAAGAATTAGAACAGCATTTCAAATACTATCTGTTTTGGTTATTCTCATAATTTAACTTCTGAACGCGATGATTGCCATTACTACTCATACACCCAGTTTCTGAATTGAGAATTTGATGTTGAGAACATCTTGCTCTGTACTTAAGTATGACTTAAGTATGAAGTATGACTGTATTTGAGAATAATTAGTTGAGATTTGCTACTTTAAATCAGAAACCGGGTGTTAGTGTGTTACGCAATACCCCGCTAGTCAGGTGCGTAGTACTCGCAACCAGTGGTATAACCAGAGGGGCACAATTCTCGTAATTTTAAGAAAGTTCACAATCTGGGGGCCTAAAAAGGCCACTTTGGCAGAATCATAAATCAACTATATCACGCAATTTCATCTGTATGACAGTTTTGTATGGAGATTCGTAAAATGCTATACGTACACCTCTAGTGATCTGTAGGTGTAAAACTGTCAAACAGATGAATTGCGTGATATGAATTGTTTTATGATTCTGCCAAAATCCAAAGTGGCCTTTTTAGGTCCCCTGGTCTGTCTCTACATTTTTGACATTAAAAATTGTTAGTCGCCGAGATGAGATCGCGACTAGATTTTGAACGTTTTTACAAGAATTGGCCTTCAGATGTACCTACGCACGTAAACGAAGCAAAAGAACTTATGTAAGGATCAGGTGGCAGGTGGCATTCTGTTTCTGCCTACCCCTATGGAAAGAAAAAATCAGTTGTACATACAAAAGTTCAATAAGTACCTACTCGACCAAAATGTATGAAACAGCAGTTTTTTTTTTTCGTGTTCAGTGTTGGTCCCATAGTGAAAGTTGTTGATATTCATGGGTAGAGAACACACCCTGTAAAAATTTCGAGACGGTAAAAAAAATCATCCTGTATATTTTCGCTGCTTGACCGACGGCCATACCTACCATACGTGTTAGCGGGTAATTTTAATATTATGTAAAATATTAGAACTGCGTGTTTGTATACCTAGCCTATTCGTTCAAAGCTTGCGTGACTCATATAATAATTACCTACTTACCTACCTACAAATCAACTTATTTATAATTCCGCTGCCATTCTCTTACAGCGTCAAAAAATATAATAGGAAGCCTATAAGGTTAAGCAGCGTTCCAGTTGATGGGTCATCAATGTTATGGTTATAATAATATGAATAGCTTAGTTCTGCCCGCGACTTCGTCCGCGTGAAATTTCTTGTTCCCCCGACCCATCCCGTCGCATCGCATCGCCTGCCCGCACTATGTTTTCGCTTAGCGTTTTTTCTGACATTTTTTCTTTTTGCTCGTCTGCTAAAATCTTATTAGCGTGATGTTAAATAGCTCAAGAATTGGGCTTTCAAATGCAAAATAATTGAACTGGTAGTTCCCGAGATTAGCGTGTTCAAACAAACAAACAAAAAAAGCTCTTCAGCTTTATTATTAGTAAGTATATAGATATTACAAGAAACAACATTACATCTAACCTTGGATATACATTCGATGCCTGTTCACTCACTAGTCATTAACTATAAGAAATATTTTTCTACAGTTTTGTTAGTGTAAATGGTAATCAATATTTACATAGACACTAAGTGTGATTATTGTTAATGTATGTAGGTACTTATTGTTTTTTTTTTTACTATTTGATTTGAATTAAGGCCGCTGTACATGGAATGGCTGACCTGCCGCAATTTGGCCTGAATGATATCGATAGAATAATCGTTAAAATGACTGACCTACCTAAATGCCACTTAAAATTGAGTGGCGTTTTGAGACTTCAGTCGATAAAGGTTTACTTATATGGATTTTTATTCACAAATAACAGAAAATCGTAAATGCCACCATTTATTATGTTTACTAAAACCAGTCGTCAGAACTTGCTTGCTTGGTTTAACTGGCTTGCAGTTTAGTTACCACGTAACTGAACGAAATATAAATCCAAAATATTTATTAAGTACCTAATATAAATAACCTAACTGACAGAAATTCATATTACTAAATATTTTGGATGTGTGTAAACCTTAACAGGTTTTACGTTTCAGAAACCAATATCTACATTCAAATTATAGTCCAACGACATAATTTTCAGAAAATGAAGGACGAATAAAACTGCCATGATAGTAAGTTACCAACCTCAGCACCGAACCAGAGCTGTCCCGCCAGGTTATCTTGCAGCACATCCTCGGGGAACTTGACCCTGAAGCCGCGCGCCACTCGCTCGTCACCTAACAACTGGTCCATTATCTGACTTGTGATGTTCAGTACTCGGTCCTGCAAAAGAAATTGGTTGTCTCTAAAGTCGATAATTTTACGTGATAACGTCATAAGAGATAGATACGTCACAAGCCGAACGCTTAGGCCGATCGTGCCTCTATCGCTTGTACCGCGCTCTCGCTTGCACGCTCGGCACAGGCGTAACGTGACAATGAGTCATGCTTTTTCGTGCGTGCAGCGACCAAAACAACTGGGACATTAAGAGTTAGGCCTATCGTCCGCGATGCTATTCAAAAGTAACGTGTTACAAACTCAAATCACCGATAACCATAATCAGCCTATAATGTTCCCACTGCTGGGACACAGGCCGCCTCTCTTCGAGAGGGATTGGGCTGTAACCTACCAGTACAGATTGGTAGATGTCTCATGTCATCGAATTTTTAGTTCTAGGACATGCCGGTTTCCTCACGATGTTTTCCTTCACCGTTATGAGAGCAGTGGTGATGATATTATTTACACAAAGTAAAGCGCCTACCTGGGTTCGAACCCACGACCTACAACTCGGTAAGTCGGGATCGTAACCACTGGGCCACCACTGCTCTCAAATCACCAATGAGTACCTAGCCAGAATGTCACAGCACTATAAAATTTCAATGGCTGTCGGTAGGTACACGACGAGAATTACAAAAGCGTTATTTACCAGCGGGGTAATTACGTAACATACTATCAGTAGCAATGGGTTTAATTTTGACAGTTCAACAACATTCATTGCGTTATTTACGTTGTTGAGCAGACATATTTTTCGAACATATGGAGCAATGGATTAGCAATGTCCTTCAAAATGATTCAGATTGTGATTATTGTGTTACGCAATCACGGTGCAGTTGTAAATACAAGTGTGATTGGTTGCGTTGTGAACGATGGGCCTTATAGTTGGTTGGGTTTGTTTATTTTTTTTTATGAGGCAGTAAACTTCCCATCGTGAAAGTACGATTCGAACATTTATTCCTCTCTGGAAAAACCTACACGGTATTATCTAGGTACCTACTACGATTTTACCTGACATGAAAATAAAAGACAGATGTTTCCCAATGTTGGACACGGTGAGTAAGTGAAATAATTAAGGTAGGTACTTGTGATTGAAAAGAGGACAAAGTAACAAAGCAATCGATCGGACAATCATGTGTAGGTAATGAAAATAATGAAACGATGGATGGACTGTGTGAATGATGAACTGTATAGTAAGGGAATGACTACCAAGATGACGACTAATAGAGAAGTATGGAAGAAAAAGTCATGTGCCGACCTCAAATAAATATCGAATAAGGACTGGATAATGATTATGAATGTATTGATTGTGTATGTATGTGATTATGATTGTGTTGTAGGTACAAATAATAGATGAACTAGCTTCCGCCCGCGACTTCGCCCGCGAGATATGTCGATAAAAACTGTCCTATGTCCTTCCCCGGGATGCAATCTATCTCTCTGAAAAATTTTATCGAAATCCGTTCAGTGCTTTAGGTGTGAAAAGGTAGCATACAGACAGACAGACAGACAGAGTTACTTTCGAATTTATAATATTAGTATGGATACTTAGTTAATTCTTAGTTTGTAACACGATACGATCTCATACAAAATTACAATTGGTGTTACTTGAACTGTAAGAATTTAAGCTAAAAATAGTGACTCGAAGCCCAACAAAAGAAGGTTCTTTGTCTTCGGGTCATTCTCATTACAAACGTGATTTCAGTACGTTTTTATGCTACACACTTCAGAAAAACTAGACACGCGAATAAAGTGAAGTTTATCGGTCAAATAAAATGAAGTGCTAAGGTTACAAAGGTTACACCGAAACATGACTAAAAGCGCGGTCACTGTCGGACTGCATAGAAAAGAAAGAGAAGCGCTTTGACACAACGCTGGTAATTTATTGCAAAATATGAAACATTCATCTATTTACAAACTACTTAATAAAAAATAATCCATCACTGAATGCAGTTTGGTATTAGCAATTTAATGGTATATTTTTAATTATAATTAAAATTGTTAATGAAGGGTTCAACTGCTTTTAAAGAAATTTCAGAGGTCATTTCAAGATTTTTTTGATGCATTAATGTACGTTTAATTGTGATTTGAGTTCCATCACTGTTTTAAAATAAGACTTGAAAATATGACTTTCTTTTTGTCAAATATTATTTACGGTTTAAGAGATACACTGCTTTAAAAACCAACTTTTTGACCATTTTCAAGAAACCTCCGCCTTAAGTCTAGATGGTAGGGTAACAGTAGTAACAACCTGTTACCATGCAGTGTGCACGCGACATTAGCACGTGGATAGGGCATCTCGGTAAAGTTCAGGCGTCAAATCCGGTCACACGTGGAATGGAACATGACTTGTTTTAGGCTTAACTGTTATTTGATACAGTGATAAACAGTTTTAAAATGTTTTTATTGAACACGATAGAAACTCATTTTGGCGTAGTACCAGGGAACTTTCTAAAAAAAATACGTTCGTAAACTAGAGAAAAAGTACTTTCCATGAATGTGGTGTGACTGGTTTCTGTGTGGTGACAAGGTTTATGAAGTAACCCACCCTCTCACAGAGAGGAGGCCTGTGTCCCAGCAGTGGGAACATTATAAGCTGATTATGCTTTATGATATGAACTAACACTAGTTACATCAGCCTTGTGTAATTACAAAAACGAAGCGTGTTAAAAATAATCTTCATGAAACACGGGGCTTAAGAAAAAACTGGAGAGAACTAATGAGCACGAATCTTACCCGCTGCAATCAAGACTAGCATCAAGAATGTCAGAAGTACATTCCTACTTCACGGGATACATTTTATAGTTATACAGCATGTTGTATCAAAAAGGTCAAAGGTGTGGTCAAATGTAAGTTTGTGGTTACTGGTGTGTGGTACAGACCATCAAACTGATCATTTTTTTTCCATGGTACCTATTTATTACACACGGCTACACATCAAGACAATTATAGATTTCCAGTTTTAGGTGACCTCGCATTGTATAGGTTTTTCGTACAATCAGAAGTCAGCTTATACTGGTTATGTATAGCTTGATGTGTAGCCTTGCGTACCAACATCGTAATCGCGAAAAAAATATGAACGTCCCATACAAAACTTCAATAGGTCCACTCGACCCAAACGGCGGATTATTTTTTCTCGATTACGACGTTGGTCCCATGCATGGAGAAATTTGTTCAGTTTGATGGTCTGTCTGTACCACATCCTTAAATATGACCACACCATCCTAATACACGCTGTATAAACAATATACATTACATTATACAATGCAACTGCAATGCCGTAAAGTTATTTTCTGAAGTACTTACTTAGTTTTATAACTAAAACTGGCGCGATGGCGTCATGTTTACTTGGACTTAGAAGGTTAAAATAAGTTTTAAAACTTAAGAGTTCTATCCTGTAACGACAACGACACTGAATTATTTTGGAAAAACACTTAAGACTCGCTGTTTAATTGGACTTTGAAGGTTAGAAAAAGTTTTAAAATATAAGAGTTTTATCCTGTAAACAACCAAATTTGTCGACATAGCTCACAGAATAAGCACGCTGAAGTGGCAATGGGCCGGCCATATTAGCCGTAGAACCGATAACCGTTGGAGTAGACGTGTTCTTGAGTGGAGACCGCGAATCGGTAAACGTAAGCCTGGATTGTCCGAAAGGGTTACCGCTGCCCCGGAACATAAAGGGCTAAGGAAGGAACACGGATGGGTTTTAGTCAGTAAGAGTCTGACACTCCCTTCCGCTCCACCCAGAGCGGGAGGGGTCATTCGATGATTTCCCATCCTAAAAAAAAAAAAAAGCCCTCAGGCTAGGAGGAGCGACCATCTTCGCAGGATGGCTGGTAGCAGCTGGATGAGTTGCCGAAAATCGAGTTGAATGGCGTGCAATGGGAGAGGCCTATATCCAGCAGTGGACTGCTATAGGCTGTTGATGATCCTGTAAACACACTGGTAGATAACCCACTTTGGAAAGATACTGGGATAACTCCTATCACACATTATGTAAGTACATAAGTAGTCATAATAAATATAGTGCAATGAAAATTTTACACGGCAATTACAGCAATGTACAGTCAACAAAATAAAACGTTAAGCACCGGTTACTGTGGGGCGGCACGCATTTTATTTATTAATTTTTTGTTTTTATTTGCACCTTATTATTTTGAGTCCGATTTAATAGTCATAACAATGTTTTAACACGGCATTTACCTATAGCAACGTCATAATTTCAGCCGAACAGCAACGTACAGTCAAGGAATTAAAAGGTTAAGAGCACCGGTTACTGTTATGGCGGCACACTTTTAATTTGTTTTTTTTTTGTTTTTACTTGCACCTTATTATTTGCTTTATCTTTATTATTTTGTGTCTGACTATTATAATAAGTCAACGTTTATTACGGCTATTAAGCCGTAACAAATATTGGAATAATGTTATCGTTGAACATTTCATCCGGTGCCGGTGATCTAAATCCATACTAATATTATAAATTCGAAAGTAACTCTGTCTGTCTGTCTGTATGTTACCTTTTCACGCCTAAACCACTGAACGGATTTCGATAAAATTTGGCAGAGAGATAGATTGCATCCCAGGGAAGGACATAGAATAGTTTTTATCGACATACCTCGCGGGCGCAGCCGCGGGCGGAAGCTAGTATTCTCTATAAAATTAGCAGAGGAATAATTGAGTAACACACTATCAGTAAAATGGCTTTCATTTTGACAGTTCAACAACATTCATTGCGTTATTTACGTTGTAGAACGGAACGGACAGATTTTTTGAACATATAAAGCATTGGATTTGGATTAGCCATATCATTCAAAATAATTCGTATTGTGATTGAAAGTGTGTTACGCAATTAGGGTGCAGGATAACGAAACGCAAAGAAATCGAACTAATAACTGATATAACCAAGGAAGTGTAATTAATATGCACAACATAGATACACAGGCAAACACTACTTAGTCATACAAACACGTGTTTTGTGAACCGAATCCTACACAGAGTAATTTAAAGACCTGTCCGACGCAAACGGATTAGCAACAGTCGATAAAACGAACATAACACAAAGCCCCAACTAACATTATTATGGTTTGTCCTTTCCGGAGTACGTTTAAACAGCTTAGAGTATTATCTAAATGTTAAGGACAAACGTGGACACCACTTACTTAATATTATTATTATAATTGGATTGATAAGAACATTGTGCTTCGGGCATGTACAGACAGTGAATGTGATTGGTATGCAGGCAGACAGTGCATTTAAGTATTAATCGCTTGCGTCAAGTCTTAGTGTTTATAATATTAGTACTTATGGATAAACTTGAAAGCGATGAGCTATCAACGATTTACGCGCTCAAGAAACGAACAAAAGATTGTGGGTCCAGTGCAAGTAAAATCCTACTAATATTATAAACACGAAAGTTTGCGAGGATGGACGGATGTTTGTTACCCTTAATTTCAAGCAAAAACTACTATACGGATTTGAATGAAATTTGGCACACAGATAACACATTGAATACTTTTTATCCCGATATTCCCACGGGATCGAAACTTATGCGGGTGAAACCGCGGGGCGCACCTAGTAGATACCTTCATATATTTATAATTTCATTCTCTTTTCACAAAGCTGACTTAAAGTTAATGGGTATGAAAAACGTATCAGCTGTATTCCACCTTTGTGAAAGACTGGTGCCTGATAAGGTTTTTAGGAAAACCCTGTGTATTAGGTACCTAATAGTTTACTGCTGACTGTTCACACAGGCTGCGAGTACTCGTTGGTCACTCACTATCAAAAGAAGTACTCGCTCGGCGACGCTCGCTCGGCGGGCAGAACTCTCGCTGAGACTCAGGCTCGGTACATACGCCATTCGCATCAGCGAGTAATCGCTCGTCAAAGTCGCGCACTACCTGCTATTTCCTACCTCTACTCGGTTCTCATTAATCGTAGGCGCTGAGACAGGTGCCTTAGTCTAAAATTGTTTATAGCAAGCTGCCTGCATTCCAATTTGTTTAGTCTACTGTACCCACATGACACATGCTTAGTAATTATATGCTAGAACACACGTGGTCGCAGATAACAGCTGTACTGATAGTCTCATAAACATTGTAAGTATTTGTTTTGGCCTAAAATACAGCGTTATTTTCCACGTTCGTCTGTTCGGTGATACTATTACTGTCTGATATAGTGTAATAGTCTTTGTAAATTATTTTAACGTGCAGATAGCGAGTCGGGCGAGCGTTCCAGATCGTAAGTGCTGCTAATCACGCAAATAACTTCATTTGGCTATTCTGTTCGTGATCTAACCGCAGTTTCTAATAGATTCGTGTTAATGTTATAGAATTATGGAATTAGTTGAGCCCAGTTGCCGTTTTTAAATGAGAATAACTGAACGAGAATTACCTAAGGATAATATAACAGTTAAAACAGTGCGATATTATTCATAATATGTAGATACTGCATGTCATTATTATGAAATGCAGCACGTATCTAGACTAAAATAAATAAAATTTACTGTTTGCAATGTCAAAATAACAGCTTTTTACTAAATGCATATAAAAGTTTACACCGTTTTCTTCACTTTATGTATAAACTTTGTCAAACGCAAAATTTGGAACCGGTAAAAAAAAATCTGCCGGTATAAATGAAGACACTTAAATTTCCGTCCACGATAACGTTATAACCT
This sequence comes from Gortyna flavago, assembly GCA_963669345.1. Taxonomy (NCBI): domain Eukaryota; kingdom Metazoa; phylum Arthropoda; class Insecta; order Lepidoptera; family Noctuidae; genus Gortyna; species Gortyna flavago. Next base: position 7,172,355 of record OY770148.1, read on the forward strand.
ACATGTATTTCCATAGACATCCTCTATGATGTTATCGTCACGTTAGAAATTGCGCGCATTAACATGAGTACCCTAAAAGAACATCGGTCGGGTAAAAATGACAATGATCAAGGGTTATTCTATTTACCTTATAAAAAAAATTTGAACGCCAATGGGTCCCTTATTATTATTATTTCTTTTTCATAACCATGTCTTGAAATAATCCTACTTGACAAGCACAAAAGGAACGTCTTGGTAACCGTCGACCTTACGAAAACGAAGGTATTCCATTTAAAACTACACTTCAGCAAGTCCCAGAAAATGACCCGCTAGTTAATTAATTACCTTGCAAATCAAAACTATCTCCATATTTAAATTGAGTGGCAGCAATTAAAGCTAAACATAAACTCAGCGGCATAGTTGTCTGTCCACAACACAAAATAAAGGAGGGAGAGAAGTTTCATTCTTCATTGACGTGCCCGACATACCTATCAGATGGTAAGTAAAAAAAATTAGGGGGCTCTAAAAAAAAAACAATTATTCTGAAAGCGGTGAGCAAAATAAGGTTGAGAATCCATGATTATAGTCGATACGGGAGAAGAAAACAAAAGCAACCAACCGCACGAGCCGCAATTACGTGCTCAGGATCGCTAACATGGTTTTATTTGATGGGAGGCTCTCATCAACTATTCGACATATTCCTTCGTCTTTCCGTTATAATGGAGAGTGTCGCTGAAGAATTGCCTTAAGCCAGGAACTCAGCACAAGGCAACTGGATTAGTGATTGACTAGCAATACCAGCTGTCTCATACTTCACATGTGAAGCCCAGCATCAATCCTTCATTGGATCAGTACTACCTACGTAGTATAATGTTCAGATCAGAATAAAGTTAGAGCTTACTCACACTAAAACCTTGGTGATTTTACCAAAGTTTGAGTGTGCGTATACACGACCGACACGCGTCAACTACAGAGGCAACTGCAACCGTCAACGCGTGTCGCTCGTCGTCTTCGTCGGTTGTCTCCGACACGCGTCGGCAGCTTTCGCTGACACGCGTCGACGCTTACAGTTGCCTCTGTCGTCGACGCGTGTCACTCATGTGTATGTACACTTAGTTGTTTTATCTGTTAACTAGAATTTTAGATGCATTCACAACTGCATAGGAGTGGTTTTGACTAAGTTTGTCTTTTCACGATTGCACATTCACGCATTGTATTTGTATGGAGCCAACAGTCCTTCTGTGTCAATCTATTTAGTGACGCTCCATCGCAGTCACGTTGCTATTCGATCGGTTTTCGTAACAACTAATTAGGTCTGAACCCGCCCGTTACACATGCACATTTACTTGATTGTGTTTATGAAATTATATAATTAAGTAATATATTGGTTTAATTATCACTTCATGCATTGATAAATGATAAATGATTTATTTTCTGTAAGTAGGTTTGTACAAACACTTTTACACGTCAATCATATTTTTTTAAACTAGATGAGGTCGGCGTTTCCTATCTGACTATTCTGAGAAGAAAGGCCGAAATAAAACTCAGAGGTCACAGTCTCTTTTAAAGTCCAGACATGATCTTGGTCAGATCATGTGAAGACCATGTAGATTGGTGTCTGAAATGGTCTTTTGAGGAAAGAACCACACAGATTGAGCAGACCTGTCCAGTCAGTGCAAGCATTTGTCAAAATCGTGCAGCTCAACTCAGAAGTTGAGGAGCTCAACGATTCGACGAAGAATACCAAAGAAAGGACATTTGGGTAGGCCGCGTAATTTACTCAAACTGCCAGATCATGATTAAAACTAACTAAGAAGGAAAACAGTAAAAAAGAAATGACCCACATAGTCCTCACATTCACAACAATTAAATAAAAGAATAAAAAAATACTTTGCAAAGTAAATATTCATGTCATTGTATATATAAAAATCATCAATGTCAAAGTGTATATAAAAATTCGGGCATAATCTTTGAGGGCCATGTAGATTGGTGTCTGAAATGGTATTTTGAGGAAATAACCACACAGATTGAATGGACCTGTCCAGTCAGTGCACGCATTTGTCAGAACCGTGCAGCTCAACTCAGAACTTAAGGAGCTCAACGAATTGTTGTATTATCATTATTATAAACTGTGTACATGTGTGCGGGTTACAAGGTCGTTGGTAATATTAAAGCACTGATTGGTTTTGGATTCAAATAGTTTATTAAAGTAAAACGTAAAATGTCCTAAGTAAAATGTTATGTTAATCTTATGTTAATGTTATGAATGCACCCGGTCCGCTTGATGCCTGGTAATGCACTGACGTTAAGGTCTTATAAAATTGTTACTTACATACAGTGATTGTTGTAAACAGCTACGTTAGCAGGTGTTCGGTTGCTTAGACCGAACATATTCCGGGACGGCAAAGATACAGTTGAGATGAGTTGATGATAATACAATTATGTTAGCTAAGATGATAGTAACCTAATGTTAGTAGTGATTCTTAAGATAATAAGAAACAATAGCATTTAGAGAAGCACTTAAGAGATAATATCCATAAGTCGCTGTATGTATATACATATTTTAGTCATTGATTTCCTTGCGATCAAGGCCAGAATTGGTAACCAAGTTATCATATAACTGTTAACAAGGAGGTTAAAATTACCGATACTTACAAATTACAGTAGGTAGTATATTTCTGTGTGATTTACGATGACGTCTCAAACGAACGGAAGTATACCATAACCTACACAATAAATAGACAAGTAAATACACCTTTCGAGTTCTTCACCATTTATCTAAAAACATGTGTTTATTCAAGATCCATAAACGTGTCACTAAAGTAATCTAAATAGTGTCAAAACTGACAAGTAAAATGAAGTGTCTAAATGGTTTATTTATGTTTCATTACAGGATAATGTATAGTTTTATAATGGTAAAGGATAATTGTAAGGTATTACAATTATCTTTTACCATTATAAAACCAACAACAAAGAGGAGTAGGTACCAACGAGGTATCGTTGGTAATCCTTAAATAAATAAATCTAGGGGCACGGGAGTGCCCCCGCCAAGACAAGCCAAGCGAAGCGCAAGGGCACTACCTACCTTTTCTCGAAGCGCTACGTCGTTTTTTTGAACCCTCATAACTTGGGTTTGGATTATACCAGATAAACGATGGAAGTTTGTATGAGACTTCCGCAAATTTTGATGCTAGAGGTCTGAAAATTGATATAGGGACTAATAAAATACCTACATATTTCAGGATTTTTAGTAAATCACCCAAAAAAAAAACCCTAACTTCACAAACTCTACACCTTAGTCAAAATATGTGGCTTGGCCGTTTCGCTACCATCACATGTGCGTAAGGTGAAAAATTTATTCACAGTTCATTACTTTTCTGTTATACAATAGTTCTTGTAGTAACGAAACGGCCAAGCGTCATATTTTGACTAAGGTGTAGAGTTTGTGAAGTTAGGGCTTGTAGAGTTAGGGCGTGTAGACTTAGATGTTTGGTTCTACATGAGATCTGATAACTTTTTGACAGTGCGAGCCATACGTGGTCTCGTCTTGGCAACATTTTACATGAAAATTTATTTGGTGGGATATATGTTTCTTTACACTACTCACAATATGTTGTATGTCCTTACTATGGTAAGATTCTGCCCTAGAAACTGTATGCATTAAACCATCATAGCGTTGAACGAAATATAATAATCGGCTGATGGCAATAGGCTCGCCCCCTATTAAGTACAGAGGCCAGCACATCAACCTACCCCAATCTGTCAAATTTTCCCAATTCAATATGAACCTTATTCCTTTGTGGTAAAGTTGAAAATCTATCAAAGAAATTTGACAGATTGGGGTAGCTTGATGTGCTGACCTCTGTACATGGGACTGAAACATAACTGGCGAAATGTGGGTATACTATAGGTATATCTCTGCTAAACCCATCAGAGATTACAGGCGTGATTTTATGTTTTGTTTTGGAATAATGATCTGATGCTGAGCATGAGAAAAATTATTATAATAGTTCACAGCCTTCAACTATAGACATGCTTGCCAAAATGCCAATCTTCGTAACAACAACCTGTCTATCTATATGGATAAAGAAGTGTAATATAGACCAAGCTATTAGAAAGGGCAAGACCAGAATGAAATAATGAACTTTCTACACAAGGAAGGCTAGTTACTCGGACTCGTTGCAACTTAAGTGATAAGACCAGAAAACCTACTCCATGCAAACAATGGACTCAACCAAACTGTTGTTTTCTATGATGGTTAGGAATCATCGTGAACAGCTCAAAATATAAAACGCTGAACATACAATGTGTCTTCAAGAGTGAAGTATATAAGTACTAGGTATTGACTTATACATACCACCAGTGGCGGCCTTAGGGGGTGGCGAACAGGGCAATCGCCCGGGGCCTCGCTCTTGCAGGGGCCTCGCGCAACAGCCCACGTAAAAAAATATGGATTTTTAAACAATTTTTTTATTTTATTTAAAGCTTTTGATTTTGATCCTTAATTATTTATTAAGGTTATAACATAACGGTAAATTAAAATAAAGTTTGATAACTAATTCATTCATTAAAAAAACCGGCCAAGTGCGTGTCACGTGTCCACGCATAGTGTAGGGTTCCGTAGTAGCCCGTTATCACAATATAGTACGATTCTGTTGTTCTTTATTCTGATTATAAGAAATGGTAAAGATATTAGGAGTTAATGTTTATAATAACAAAAATCGACTTTAAATTTGAATAACTAACAATAACCACCACTTTCTAAAGCTAAAAAATAAGGGTACGATTGCTGCCAACTTATTATTTCAATTCACAAAATTGTAATTCGAAAATTAAACAAAGTTCGTATGTGACTTTACTCGAATGAAAACGTAACCCGTTGGTACAGCACCATCTAGCGGCAGTATTGTGAAACCTATGATAATTTATTATTGTATTATATTAAATAAATAAATAAATAAAACAAACTAATAAAGTTATCTTAACCGCTATAATTCCTGTAAAGTTCATGAAATGCACTATCATCGTGAATTTTTCTAGATTTTTAAAATCAGCAGATTAGCTTTTAGAGGGGGGGGAGGGACTACTGGAACAAAAATTTGCACTTTAAAGTTGTTTAATATTTCCTAAATAGAGCTAAAAATAATTTTAGCAACCCCCAAGTGATTTTAGAAGACCTATTCAACGATACCCCACACGATGGGGTAGACGACGAAAAAAATATTCATGACACACTTCACATGTAGAGGAGCTACCCTAAAAAAGATATTTTCCTAAATTTTATTTTACCACTTTGTCGGCGTAATTGATATACATACCCTTACAAAATTACAGCTTTCTAGCACTAACGGTCTCTTAGCAAAACCTCGGACAGACAGACAGACGGACATGACGAAACTATAAGGGTTCCTTGTCAGAACTACGGAACCCTAAAAATTAAATACATAATAGAAAAAAATTAACTGAAGTTTACCCCACTATCGAAATAGTCCTGAGAATTATTGCCACCACACCTGTTACAGTTGCGTCTGCTGAAAAGAGTTTTTCGAGGCTTAAAATTATTAAAACATATTTTAGGAATTCGATGACACAAGATCGGCTTTCAACCCTTGCTATTCTTTTAATCGAAAATGACGTAGCTCATTCCTTAGATTTGAGATTTTAGTCTTTGGAAAAGCCGCAAACATCAATTATAAAATTTATCATCTCTGTATTTGTTCATTTTGTAAATCTTGCAATGTAAAATATTTTAAAACTCATATTTTATAAACCAAACAACCAGACCTACTTTCGCATCACCTACTTTTCACGAAGGACAAAGGGCCTCGCAAAGACCTGCCGCCCGGAGCCTCGCAATGGGTAAGGCCGCCACTGCATACCACAGTCATAACAACATCACGCATTCACGCCTGTATTCCCCGTACCTATGGTTAGATAGAGACAGAGTAAAGGTGTACCTATAAATAGTAGGTACACCCACAATCCGCCACAATGGACTTGTGATTCCATATTGCCATAAATAGGGCTGCCATCATCTAAATTACAGACCCCGGATAAAAACTTCAAAACCCCCGGACATTTGGGTGAAATGAAAAAAAAATCCCCAGACTCCCTCGAAAAAAAATTTACAATAAATTAAAAACATCGTTAAGTATCAACTTAAACCTTATCAATACAAAAAAAAACGCTTAATTTACTAATCAATTATACACTCTTCTCTTCTCTATGTGACAGGTATTCTGGTAACAAAAATAATTAGGAAAGCTCTTCTTTTTGGATCATTGAAAATAAAAAAAAAAATGTAAATCAAAAGCAAATTATGAATTGTCACGAGCGCACACGGGTGTATATTTGCCGCGCGGCTAATTTTTAACTATGATTATTTATGCTTTAATTTTTTTATTGCAAATTATTTAAAGTCGGATTCCCCTAACACAGAAAGTGTCCGGGTTTTACCCGGACAATTTTTAAGAACCCCGCCCGGACGCTCCCCGGACAACCACCAAACTAGGGCCAATCCGGGGAAACCCAGACGGATGGCAGCCCTAACCATAAAATGATCACATTTGGGGAATGGATTTCTGTCATCAAAAGTTTTCAGCACAATGGACAAAAATGCTTTTTTCTCTTGACATAGGTAGGTATTCTTTTAACACTGACAACCCTAACAGGGTTTGGATTTAAACAAGGTCAGGGGTGTGTGCTTATTGAATGTCGTAAGTAACCTCAAGACTGTTTTTAAGGCATTCTTTGCCTTCTGCCTCTTCTATGTGGTCGCCACCCACCAGAAAGCTGATACACAAGAGGCAGTGGTATATTTGTCGCCGTCGAAAGTAGCGCAACAAGGCAAGTTTAAAGCGTAAATTGTAGTTAAGTTCACTCCTACAATCGCTAAGTCGATACCTGGAATTAGATCTATTTTCTGCGCTTTGAATATTTTAGCAATAATGTTAATTGAATTCAAGTACAGACATGGTGAGGTTATTTACATGGGTTGGATTGGAAGAAGTTTAGTTCAAATTATACCGTTCGTTTTATGTAAGTATAAAGCCAAGGATACACTAGGAGACAAATGTGCAACACGTGTAGCCAGCGACGTTGGGTGAAGTGGTGCGACGTTGCCGGACTTCGCTCGACAAAGCTAAAGCTAAGCCAAGCCATGTCGAGCGAAGTCCGGCAACGTCGCACCACTTCACCCGACGTCGCTAGCGACACGTGTCGTAGGACATTTGTCCCCTAGTGTATCCTTGGTTTAACTCGCTTCTGCCGACTGCCCACGACTTCGTCCACGTGAAATTAATTGTTCTCCCGTCCCACCGCATTGGTGCCCGCGCTATTTATTTTACATATTTTGTTTCGTTTTCCCTTAGCGTTCTTTCTGCTTTTTTTCTTTCTCCTCGGCTCCTAAGGGTTGTAGCGTGATGTTAAATAGCTTATAACCTTCCTCAAGAATTGGGCTATCAAATGCAAAGAGTTTTTTTCAAATCCTAATGGTAGTTCCAGAGGTTAGCGCGTTCAGACAAACTCTTGAAAGATGCAGATTATTACACTAAATAGATGAAGGTTGTGTGCCTCTTTGCAAACCATGTTCAGAAGGCATGTTAATAAAAACATGGCGTCTAATAAAATATTTCCTTATTGGCTATACAAAAGTCTAACGTTCCATTAGGATAGAATACTAAATGATGCGCATGTGCAACAACATCCTATTTTCCTTCCTACCAAGATCAACGGGGAACCACATTCTGAACAAAAAACATGGGAAAAACTTTGGGAAAATTATTTTCCCAATTCGCATTTCCCTATGTTTTGCATCAATCGTTATAGCATGTACGTCAGAATCGCGGGTGTATTTTTCAGATCTGCCTAAATTTATTGCAGTTATTTGGTACCTTCTGTGTACCTTTACGTACCTCTTTTGAAAATCTGTGTACCTACACCCGTACAATGATATTTAAAAAATTAGGTACACCCGCCATCCTGATGTCAGAACCGCGGGTGTACTGCTAACCAATATGTGTAGCTAAGTACAATCTATAAGTAGATTTGGTACCTCTTGTGTACCTGCAGAAATACGTATTTAATAAACAAAATACTGTCAGGTTGCTGCGAAAAGCAAAAAAAATTGTTTTTCTATTCTTTTACGTACTTACTATTTTATAAAATAGTAACGACGTCAATGAATAAATAACAATCTTCGGTAATCGAACCCAAAACCTCCACATTAAACAAGTTCATTAAACATGTATTGTGGCCATACCAGGAATCCCGAATCCAGAACCGCCGCATATCATTTAGTCACTACTAGCTGCGCTGCGCCCTGCGGTGCACAACTTTTCGCCTTTATAATATTAGTGTGATTGTGTGCCCATACTGGGAATCGAAACATGCAATTAACGGACACAAATTATACACAGACTCAGGACAACACTTTGTGTGATCCGCAAATTGTTGCTCTATGTGGGGATCAAACTCACAACATCGTGTTCAGCAGTCGCATACTACTACCACTGAACCACCGAGGCAGTCAAAACTACTTTTTTTTTTGTTTGCATTTAGATTACTCTGGTGGAAGGACGCAGTCATTATATTGCCTTGTTGCCTGTTTCTTTTATGATTATCCTGATAACAGTACTTAATAATAAAATATGAAATGATTTCCATTCAGTTCCAAGACCGATTACCGAAGATTGTTATTTATTCTTTGACGTCGTTACTATTTTATAAAATAGTAAGAACGTCAAAGAAAGTTTTTTTTTTTTTGCTTTTCGTGGCAACCTGATCGTATTTTGTTTATACGTATTTCGTATACGTATTTCTGCAGGTACACAAGAGGTACCAAATCTACTTATAGATTGTACTTAGCTACATATATTGGTTGGCTGTACACCCGCGGTTCTGACATCAAGATGGCGGGTGTACCTAATTTTTTAAATATCATTGTACGGGTGTAGGTACACAGATTTTCAAGAGAGGTACGTAAAGGTACACAGAAGGTACCAAATAACTGCAATAAATTTAGGCAGATCTGAAAAATACACCCGCGATTCTGACGTACATGTTATAGCGGCAGTAACACGGTAATGGAATCTCGATGACCTAGTGACCGAACTATGCAGTCCACTGCATGAATTGCTCAAGGAACTAGCCTTTCCTGTTAGAAGGTATAAGGACTCTACAAGTACGTATGACTACATTATAGGATATAATGTAGTCATACGTACTTGTTCTGATAGGTATTGCCAGGGTAATGCTGGGCATGCTACTTAAAGATCAGATGACAGTCGTACGTAAGGGAGTGTTTAAAAACTGCTCAACCTTTACATTCTTCGACTGTATATTTATCTTAAACTAGCTGCGCCCTGCGGTTTCACCCGCGTAGGTTCCGATTCCAAAAAAAATCTGGAGAGGGCCACCCTTATCACCTAGGGGTATGAAAAATAGATTAGCCGATTCTCAGACTTACTGAATATGCACATAAAATTTCATAAAAATCGGTCAAGCCGTTTCGGAGGAGTCATGATAACTAACAATGTGACACGAGATTTTTAAATATTTCAAGAAAGATTTAAAGGTGGCTTAAACTTAAATCAATGGCTTAATGAATGTAATGTACTAATGATTTTTGTAGTTAAGGCTACTATAATAAAATCAGTAGTATAATCTTGCACTTAGATACCAATTCCAAGTACTTAAGTACAACAGGTTTCCGTAGCTTGCAATCAAGCAATTAAAATAGATGTATGGCATTATCACAAGGAACATACATTATAATTATACATATTACAAGCTGCGCCCCGCGATTTCACCCGCGTAAGTTTCGGTTTAGGGGGATGAAAAATAGATGTTGGCCGATTCTCATAGATACCGGATAAGCACAAAAAATTTCATCAAAATCGGTCAAGCCGTCTCGGAGGAGTATGGCAACGAAAACTGTGACACGAGAATTTTATATATTAGATATTACAGAACATTGTAAATAATTGCTATAAATCGTGACTGAGTTCAGCTCTTTTATTTATTTAAAACATAAATAAGTACTTTCATTATCTTAAGCTTAGGGCGAATTTCATCAAAAAACTGAACACGATCAGCACATCTAAACCGTGTTCAGTACCTACTTAGCTGTTGTCAGTGTCAATATATCACAACAAAAAATGACAGTGACAGCACTTGAACGCGGTTTAGACGTGCCGATCGCGATCAGTTCCATTTTTGAAATTCGCTTTTAGTCAAGTTAGAAAAAAGAAAGCAAACTTATTACGTAGGCCTAGGCAAAACAATAAATATTGACATAGTGAGTAAGTACGGTAGGTACTTACTCACTATGTCAATATTTATTGTTACAGAGTAACAAGGTGTGTTTTTGCCTGTATCCCTAACAATTTGAACGACTGGTTTTTCGTCATAATACAGGTGGCAGTGACATCGACACACAACCATGGATTCAGTATGATATCAGTAGCAATGGTTTTCATTTTGACAGTTCAACAACATTCATTGCGTTATTTGCGTTGTTCAGCAGACACACATAAGGAGCAATGGATTAGAAATATGCTTCAAAATGATTAAAACTGAGAGTAAGGCTTTGTTCAGACCAAACGTATTGTCGGCCGCTGACTGAGCGCGCGTTCTCTTTTCCATAAATATTTAAGTTCTCGTTCACACCGAACCGACTATACGCTATTACGTAGTGCATCATCACTACACTGGTACTCACAGTCGGCGGCGGACAATACGTTTGGTGTGAACGATACCTAATAGTGCGTTACGCAATTAGGGTGCTGCTGTTTCAAAGAAAAAAGTACAGGTATTGTAGGTATTCTTTAAAACTGCAGCAACTTCAACATCAACAGCCTTCGATCAATAATAATTATGATCGAAGTCAACAGCACTTTTTCTTTCTAAATGTATGAATGATTTTTTTTTACGTTTTCCAGCCATTACCACCGTCAAAATTCCTTGTAAGGTGTGTAAGTAAAGTGGTACCTATTACCGAACTCTTTCACAAATGAGTTATTTGGGTCAGCAGACATTCATCATAATTGACTTGTTTGTTGTCCTTGAATGAATCACACTTGCACCGAGACCGCAGAAAGATGAACTGATGAAAAAACTGAATTCAAATGAGTCATATGACTATAATTATTGTTAACTTATAAGAATAATTTACTTAATTCGTAGAAGAAACTTAAATGTTGTAACATCATTAATATGCTTAATGCAGAAGAAATATATACGATACTTACTTAATAATATATACCTAGGTACCTATCTACCTAGGTATATACAAATACCTAAATAAAATTAAAGTGTCTGATTGTAATGTCAAAATAACAGCGTTTTACTAGTTGCATTTTATATAAAAGTATACTTAAATACGTTAGGTACTTTTTTTCGTCTGTTTATTCCGACCAATCTCCGAAACGGCTAGAGCGATTTTGGCGTGACTTTCTCTGGCAGATAGCTTATTTTATAAGGAGAAAATTAAACTTCTTTAATTTTAGAAAAATCAAACGGTATTTTAATGTCACGCGAAGGAAGTTGCGGGCAGCAGCTAGACTAAAATAAAAATTTACCAGGACTAACATACAACAAAATATTGTGAAAAAGGAAAATGTAAGAGATATTAAAAAGATAACACCTTGAAAAACCAGGTAAAGCTCGTTCAGTAGCGAATTTAAATGATTAATGTAGGTATTTACTAAAAACGCTCTAAATATTCAAAGGTTCGTAATACTAGTTCAAGGATTCAAAAACCTAAATTCAATTGAGCAGTCGCTCATTAAAATTCACCCAAACAATGTCACTGAAACAAAACAATGAAATAAGTACACTTTTATCAAATTCCGGTAACAGCCGACAGAACCGATGTAAATAATACTTGAGTTGATAATAAATCTGCACCCAAGTGCTCTCATTTCTATAGCACAATCAGCCTAGGTATAATGTTTCAACTGCTGGGACACAGGCCTCCTCCCCGCGAGACGTATTGGACCGTTATCCACCAGGTCTGGCAAAGTGTTTAGTTTCTCTACTGGTAATTTTTCAGGCTGGTAGCATCAGCCTATATCGTTCTCTGCCAGGGTCGCGGGTTGTTCGAAAGAGTTACCGTGGCCCCTGGCACAGGCAACTGAAGGAACACGGGTGGGTCTGCCCAGAGCAGGAGAAGTTATTTGATACATTCCAACCCAAAAAAAAGCCTATATCGTTCTCACTGCTGGGACCAAGAAGAGAAGTCCTCTCTGTGAGAAGTGGGCCATACGATGTTCTCTTCACCGCTTTGAGTTTTGTGATGAAATTAATGACACAAAGTAAAGTGCCTGACTGGGTTTGCAGTTCGATCCCACGACCTTCGACACTTAAGTCGGGGCCGTCAGCTCTCATTTCTGTGCAGACACAGATATTGCTGGTAAGAACATCGACATTCGAAAATATTTGGACCGTAAAACCAGATCTATAGTGAAAATTTATAGTTGCTAAACTTTTCCAGTACGAGGGACAGCTTTGGCAGACTTTTGGGCATTACAATTACTTACTAAGTAAATCGTCAAATTATTGAATACTTAAAATGCCTATCAGACCCATTTGTAGAACAATAACAAAGTAATTAGCATGATAACTTATTTAGGTTGTGCAAACACTGTTTTAACTTGAAAGGTTCATTGAATGTCAATAATGGTTATAGTTATGATGGTTCATGAACATAATAAAATTGTATCTATAGACTATACGTAATATACCTTGAACGAGCCGAGTGCTGACATAACGAGGAAAATGGTGGAAGATTTTAATATTACATTAACATTGTATTCGAATAATCTAAAACCGAGATACATATGGGGAAAAATAACATTCACCATTTAGGTACTTATACTAAAAACTTTTGCAAAAATATCGTGGTATCCTCATGGCAATGCGTAGAACAATGACGCTATTATAGGCCTCCACGCACAGTGCGCGCTGCGCGTGAGTCAAATGATTCATGTTCACAACAAAAACTACGCAAAACCGCACTCGGAGCGCTCAAGGTACAAACGGTTGCGTATCACACCGTAGCGTATTTAAAATAATACTAACAATTTATGGTAATTGACTTAGGTACAGAGGCCAGCACATCAACCTACCCCAATCTGTCAAATTTTCCCAATTGAATATGAACCTTATTTTTTTGTGGTAAAGTTGAAAATCTATCAAAGAAATTTGACAGATTGGGATAACTTGATGTGCTGGCCTCTGTACTTACTAAAGATGGCCGCCTTTCGTAGGATTAATTTTGTTATTTCTCGCACCACAGTGTTTTATATACGACACGAGGGCATGATTTTCCTATTAATGGACACCAAAATACCTAGTTTCTAGACGTATTTCTCTCGAAAACTGACACTATTGACAGCTCACTTTAAGCCCAAGCCTAAGTTTTCGCGGTGAGATTTACAGAATAGATGGGCTGATTGAAAAGTGAGATCATTTTGTTGCTTATTATGACATAATGAACAAAAAAAACTAGACATAATCTGTAGGTAAGGTCTGAGTCATGTTTTTATTGAGTATTCATGGATATTTTTATAAGTATTATTCATAGACGGTGTGACAAACGCCTTCAGAGACAAGGCAAGACATCGGCGGCTTTTGGAAATGAGCGAACGTCTTAAACAATTTGTGTTTATTTATAAATATGAAGTAATGTTTTGAATCGATCAATTTATTTATTTAATGACACCAACAGCATTTAAACAAATATAACATTAACTTAAAAAAAAACATTAATTTTATGTTTTATTTTTCTTATCACGAATAACAAATTTTGATCTGCAAGCTTATTTTAACAACATTTTATTAATTGCTTGCCTGTGTAAAATATTTATTTTACCTACTTTAATTTTACATTAATAATTTGTCCTTAAAATCCATTAATATTATAAACCCACATACAAATATTAATGCAAGTACTTAAACCACAAACACATTTATTTAATTCAATAAAATACTACTCAAACTAGTTACGAAAATAAAATTTATTACTTCCCACCATTTTATTTTCTGGGTTAACGATTGTTTCTTATTATAATAATTGTGAATTACGTCACGGCACAATGCTTAACTTATTAATGCTCGGTTATGGACATTTTTACGTCACACTTGTTATGATAACCACTACCGGGTGGGTAAGTCTACGGGGTAAGTCATGCATAATGCCGGTGCCACACCAAAAGGAAACGCCGTTGATTATCGCTATCTTGGGCTTTAAAGTCTACGGTTAACTCCCAACATCGATCGCGATAATCAACGGCGTTTCCCGTTGGTGTGGCCCTGGCATAATAAATAACAATTCAACGCCTACTTCAGTTTGCTTCTACTGCTCTTTAGAAATTCTAACAATAACAGTGTGAAATATGTTAAGGGTTAATGAAACTCATGATTCATAAAATATGAAAACTATCACATCGAAAAAAAAAATCCAGACGATGCATTCTGTAAAAACCAGCCGATGTATTCGGTCAATTCAGTAAAATCTCACCGTAAAAATTAAGGTGAAATGGAGCTGTCCATAGTTTCACTCCCTAGCATCAGGTGGAAAGACAGCTGACAAAAAATAATCTGCTGTTCAATTATGAATAACGTAATTAATTATGAACATCTCAATTCTAAGGCTCAGGTCACACAGCCAAAAGAAGACCTTCGCGCGTTTAAAATCGCGCCGACAATTATGACATAATATTCACAATTTCTCAGCAATAATTTTGAGCAGTTTGCTCTTATGACAGCTAGCAAGTTAATAATTAACGTGGAATACATAGATTTCGCGAACATAATAAGTACCTGTTATATGTTATTAACTTCCATTACCAATCGCATGTATCACGGCACAGCGCGTCACGATTACATTAAAAAATAGGTGGCAATGAGCTCAAATTCATAAAACAGATACAACTTACATAATTAACTCATTAAAAATGTTAATTATAAACTCAGTAGAAAGAAGTGAACCCATTCAAGATAATACATTAATCAAATAAAGTGATCATTCCAGTACTTAATAATGACTTTGAACTTATTATCAGTTGTACGAAATAGTAGTAGATACAGGTAGGTATATAATATGACATACCTACGCGAAAAGATCCAAAGTCGATTATGTTTTAGATAACATCATTATGTAATGTATGGAACCCTGCAGTGATGTTAGATAATATAATCAGCATAGATCAGATATGGTATCGTCTAAGGATCGACGAAATTCGGGCCGTTCCATATTATTTTTAATTTAATATGTATTACTGTATTTCGTGCTGGAATATGTCAAAAACAAATCGATCCTACTTCAACACCTTTGGTAATAATAAGGAGGAGGTTCCTCTCCTTCGAGCCCTGACCACCGGCAGCTTGGACCCTGTTCCTGATGCCGATGAGTCACTATTATTTATATTTTTAAATTATTATTTTTCCTAAAAATATTGAAAAAATGTAACTACTTAATGTATGCAAATGAAATTAAGGAAATAATAATAATAAGTTTACTTATTTATTTTCTTTAAATAAACTTATTATTATTTCCATACAATGGTTTTGCAGATTAACAACTTTGACCTATACAAATTCACATTGTGAGAGCTGGTGCCTGATTTAGATTTAGGAAAGGCACCAGGCCCCACTTGGAGTAACATTTTGTTTTTGCTTTCTCAATCTAACTCATAAATATTATATATTATTATCCAAGCCCGCCCTCACCACTTGACTGACATCCTTCCTAACTTTCACATAGTGACGATATTCTTTTAGCCTTGCGTGTGATCACACGTAGCACGGAATATTATTAGTACCTACAACACACCTTCCACAACATAAAGAAAAGGATAATAAACTTATTATTGAAATCCTTAGAACGGCCTTTCTTCCCTTAACATTTAGGTCTTTTCAAATATCACATACCACTAAAATAATAAACAACGTTCCGAGTGGGTGTAGGTACTAAGGAACTGATAATGCAGCAATCAAATTTAATCGCTATTGTTCCTTCTGATAGTGGGAACTCCTTGTAGAATATCATATCAAATCACAACTTCATAGTTAAGTATGTTTACAACTTGTGACCCAATATCTATAAGGATTACTAACCTGACTGTCTGTAATATCCTGCTCAAGCCATTCAACTTTATGCTCATGCAGGTAAGAGTGAATTTGCAGTGCATTACCTTTGGGCTGTTACCAGTTCGATACAACTAATTTGCACTGATGCACTGATATAGTCGAACTAGGTGAATGCCTTCACCGAGAACCTGTTGATCTAATTCGTACAACAACTAAGTACATCATTGACTTTTCCTACTCCTCCGCAGTTCTTTTCTGACTTATTTAATTGCGGGTTCTAAGACAGTTGAATCATTACCTACTCCTAAACTCGTCTGGGTTCAATTTCTAAGGGCTTTTCTCCCGCAGAGACAACAGTGGCGACCACTAAGTCTTTTAGGAGTTTTTGGAGGCTTTACGTGTTACAGCGTTTGGGAAGAGTGGCTAATAAACCTGGACAAAAATAAACTTAAATAATAAACAAACCTGTGCATGTCTAAGCTGGTTGACGAGCGTGGAGCACCTCTCCGGGTCTTTCCGGCCGTCAAACGAGTCCAATTCAGCCGCGACCATGTTAAGTGCGTCGTCGGCGAAGAAGAACTGTGCTAGAAGCGACCGGTCGTCCCTCTGTAAAAACAAAAAAGTTTTATTAGGATTTTTCTAACAACACAATCACTGAGGAGCTTGAGCAGCCAAACTAGCGAAAAAAATTGGATATTTCTAACTGGTTGTCAGCAAAACGCGTTTTAAGCGCAGACATCTGAACGCAGCCTTAGTATGCATAATTATGTCTGCATAGTTATAGGTACTTTTCCAATTTATGGGACAGTGTGCAACAGATACAAAGAGGTAGATTTATTTTTCTATTATCAAGGTAATACCAACGTTTTAATTGCGCAACCAACGTCTACTCAAAAAAAATATTTGTTACTGTTATTTAACTGTACGCGACTCATCATAATTCAGAAGCCAATTTTGGAAGACTTAAAGCTTAACAAAATAGAAATAAAAACAGTAAGTGTAACTGTCAGCCAGTTGCAAGTCTTCACTTATAAAAACAGCGGGGTAATTGTGTAAACACACATAAAATGATAATTGATCGCGATGGGTTTCATTTTAACAGTTCATTGCGTTATTTACGTTAAGGCGACTACATGACCTAAAGTGCGGTCACTATCGGACTGCATAGAAAAGAATGAGATGCGCGATGACACAACGCTGGTAATTTATTGCAAAATATGAAACAATCATCTATTGTTGATTTATCAAACACCAAACAAATAAAAACCGTATACTAAAATTCGAGGAATTAAATTGTCTTTTATAT
This sequence comes from Gortyna flavago, assembly GCA_963669345.1. Classification (NCBI taxonomy): domain Eukaryota; kingdom Metazoa; phylum Arthropoda; class Insecta; order Lepidoptera; family Noctuidae; genus Gortyna; species Gortyna flavago. The sequence continues at coordinate 7,189,732 of OY770148.1, forward strand.
GGTGAAAGTTTTATGAAAATACACCCGATAGTGTTTGCGTGATTATCGTTTTTATGTCCGCGGTAGACATTACTTTACAAATTAATTACACTATGTTAAAAAAATATAATTGCAAATATTCACATATCCAATTACGAAGCAAATGGTCTAGTATAACATTTATTTTTTTTTCAAAGAAATCAGTCCGATCGATTAGACGTGATGTTGAATTTAAAATCTTTAGAAGTCGTATATCTGCGCCTTAATGAGCAAACGACCTTTTCAAACCTATGAAGCAATGGATTATCAATATCCTTAAATACTCACGGATTGTGATTGAAAGTGGGTTACCCAATTAGGGTGCTGAACAGTGGACACAGCGCTGCCCACAAAAAAGAAGAAAAAGACAACATCAAAACTAAAACGACAAAAAAGGTTTCGTTTTAATATATTTTATCGTTTTGCAAGTAAATTAATTCTTTGATTAATGACAGACAACAGTCTCTCGTCATAGGCGTATTGCAGCTGCAGAAACATATACCTATCCCATCCGGGAAGTACAAACGCGACGACTCTGCTTTGCGATATTAATCTTTAAAGACAGGTCTGAAGGTTTGTTAACAATGAACACATAATACATGGTTCGCATCACGTCATTAAAGCACCATTCATGTAAATAAACATTATATTATAGCTAAGTTCAGTGTAGTGACAACAATGTGTAGTAATAAATGAATGAGTTGACAGCTAAATTACGGTGTTAGGAGCCAGGTGTTTACGTTGGCCAGTCATTGTGTTAAACTTACAAGTCATGGTACGTTAATAGCTTCAAATTGTACATAAAATGTAGGCAAACATTTTCGGTTCCCAGTTTATGTTAGTAGAATTCGTAATTACTTTACCATTTTCGACAAAAATTCTTAGGCCGAGATCTATATCTATCAACTTTACCTAAAACTTACTCACGTACTTAGGCGTAGCCTTAGCCTTAAGCGTTATTCCTGTCACTGTCAAACTACAAGTGCAAGATAGAAACGGGAACTAAGTCAAAACCCAAGCTAATTAACGTTATAAATCTCGGCCTTAGTAAATGGAAACTTTGAGTAGTTTCAAACTACCTAACTTTCACATTGCATTGTCTTAAAGTAAAAATAGACCGACGTTTTATGGCGTGCAGCAAGTGACATTCATCCTTAGGGTAGTACTTACTTAGTAAAGCAATCACAAGATCAACTACAATGTTGATCATATATGTTAGCCTTAGAGAAGAAGGATACTGGGACCAAAGGCTGGTGGACAATACACCACCGTCTTTAGCAATAGAGGATCGTACGACAAAGGTTGTTGTTGCTTCGGCAACTTTAGTGTCCACAATATTATGGACGCATAATAAAAAGGTAAAACAAGTATGGCGTTATACTTAATATTCATTAGTTTTGACCCCATGCTTAATGGGTGCAAAGACCTTATGGCGTTGGCGCAGTACATAAATAAACTTAAATGAAAACACGAGTTTGGGCTCATATAATAGGTTCTAAGTTTAGATGAAAATACATAATATATAGGTACCAGTTGCTTTTATAAAAACTTAAAACGACAGGCCTTCGGCAGGACAAAGCCGGGACATTTGCGCCGCAGTCCGAACCCACCCAAATTCGAATTCGTTTGGACGTCCCAGCGGACTTGCTAAAATACTGGCGGAGAGTAAAAATTTTTAATAATAATTACAACGCTACAAGGTTATATTGGTGACGAATATAAATCTTGATGGATGGAGAGGGAGTGGAAAGTCAAAAAAAAATTTTTCAAAAATCAAAGGAATAGGAAAAAAGGGAGTGAATGAAAACGGGACGGTTGACAAGTAAGAATAGATGAAGAAAACGTATTGCGCCGAGCCTAAGTAACATGGGACCTGGGGGCCTAAAAAGGCCACTTTGGCATAATCATAAAACAATTCATATCACGCAATTCGTCTGTTTGATAGTTCACACCTATATATCCCTGAAGGGTTAGGCAGAGGCGTACCTATAGCATTTTACGAATCTCCATGCAAAACTGTCATACAGATGAAATTGCGTGATATGAATTGTTTTATGATTCTGCCAAAGTGGCCTTTTTGGGCCCCAAGGGCAGGAAGATGATGTGGTCAAAATAGGAACTTTCGACGTCACCACCTTGTTTTGGCAATACACAATAACAGTGACAATTTTGGGGGTTTAATAAAAGATTATTAAAGTTAAGTGACGTTTAAACGTCAATAATGTATGGTTAAATAGTCACTAATCACTAATTAACTTTAAGCAACATTTATGAATATAGGTGAAAGTTTACCAAAAACGCCCTTCGCTCAGTGTAATTTAGCCTAGGCATCAAGTCTCTTGTCGCTCTATTTGAACGCGTTATTGATTAAAATGTTGACTTATTATGAAGTAAATATATTTTTTCTTGATAATTTCAAAGGTCAATTATGTACTTAAACATTATTCATCTTATATAAGTATTATAAGCTAGCCATGTTGCGGATTTTTCCTTGAGAACATTACGAAACAATATATTATGACGCTATGTCATTATACGTATTTTAAACGACTACTCGATCATTAAAATTATAAACAATTTAAACCCACGTGGAAAAATCATATAATAGAAACTATATTTAGTGTTCAATGACGACAATATCTATAAGATGAATCATTACAAGTAGGTATGAATGCTTTTAGAAAATTAAATCGTTCCAGTTACTTGCCAACAGACAACGGTCTGATGTAAACAGGCCTTCGGACCTTAGTCGAACGACCTCCAATGTGACATTCCGAAAATTAGGTATGGAAAAGCTGACTTTGCAAATGGAATGATTAAATAAATCATGACGACGTAGTTTTAGCAATAAATGGCATTATTACCTATGTTTTGGAGACTCTTTATGTCTAATGGTTTAAATCAGGGTTTAAATTGTAATTGTTGGTAAAGTGTGCTACAAGCTTTGAATCTGCTAATTTTCTAGTTTTCACAATAAATATCAATTGATAAAATTATATCCACATGATCAAAATATATAATATTTATTATCCGCTGATAAATATCAGCAAACCCCGGTTTTAAATTAAATACACGCTCACCCACGTTCGTAATCTGTGAACGAAGCGTCAGAAGCGTTTATAATTCACAAATTCAACTTGAAACTAAATTTTTCTTATCATGTTGATTCTACTACTTATGTTGAATTTTAGTGCCAAAATACACATCTTAGCACTAAAATTCAACTTAGTGGCGCCGATTCCCTTGTTCACAAACTAAACTAAAATTAAGTTCAGTGCATCCTTTTCTTTCTATTTCATTAAGAAAAGGACAGAAGATAAATATTAGTTGAACTGAACTTAAATTTAGTTAGTTTGTGAACAGGGGAATCGGCGCCAGTAGGTATCTAGGATATGAATGAATTTCAGTTTCGACGGATGTAGGTAGGTACAGAGGCCAGCACATCAACCTACCCCAATCTGTAAATTTTTCCCAATTGAATATGAACCTTATTCCTTTGTGGTAAAGTTGAAAATCTATCAAAGAAATTTGACAGATTGGGGTAGCTTGATGTGCTGGCCTCTGTACTTCACCACTTAAGTAATAAATTGTGAGATCAACACTTATAATCACATTAATTAACGTTTTTATTGCCGAGCCTGAGTCTGTTATGTAAGATGACACGTTATCTAACCACATTATCACAATTAGGCGTCTAGTCTCTTTTAATTATAAGTGAAAAGAATTCTCTAAAATAAACCAAAGACTAGGATCAAGTGAATGGCATGAGATCAAGGTGACAGACGTCACACCAAGCTGGGCTTGTCGCCTGCTTCACTTTCATCAACCCGATTTATGTAACCGAAACTTATGCCAATGTGAGCCATACTACCTTGTAATAGAGTCCTAAAAATCAACAAAATGTATGTTTTGATGTATAAAAAATGCAAATTAGCTTTGATAAACAAAAAACTGCAAATAAACAAACTTGTTTCATTTGAATAGTCTCTCTGATCTGACGCAAGCTTCGTATTTTTAACCGACTTCCAAAAAGGAGGAGGTTAAATATAGGTACATAATTGTTCGACTTCATGTGGTTTTAATCTTTTTTTGTATGTTCACTGGTTTCTCCGTCAATTGAGGAACTATTTAAAAAAATTTTTTTGATTGAAAGATTATAATCTCGAGGTGGTCCCATTTTCATCAAGTTGGAATCTGATGAGAGGATCCCACGGAAATCGACGGAAACCCAACCCAAACTTATAGGGGTATTTTTAAAGTAACTTGAGCATTTGCTCTCGGAAATTATCATTTGGTAAAGTGGAGCTGATGATGAAGACCACAGATGGCCATCGGAACTACTCAATGATAAATATTTCACGGGTTGCGAAATGCTAAGCAATTTATGCTTGTCACAATGCGCACCTAAAGCAACAATTATCGTCCCAGCATCGGGAAAAGCCATATTTTGTAAATGGTGATGAGCAGTTGACATTAGGCTACTGTAACTTAGATAAATTACAAACTCCTCTAAAAAGTGAAAAATAAAAAAAAAATTTACAAAAAAAAAAACAACCGACTTCCAAAAAAAAACTACAAAGTGAAAAATAACTTTAATTTCAGAAGTCTGTTTCATAAACGAAAATGCGGATCCAATAATAGTCGCCGAAACTTATCAGGCTAGATTCGTTTATTTCTAAAACTGATAAACGATAACGAAAATTTTATAACGTCAGCATCATCATTGAGATATGAACATGACAATCATAATGGAAATTCTTGTCACGTTTTTATCATTGTTGAAAACGTAGGTAATTAGATATGACATAACAATGTAGAATAGAGTAAAAAAACACAAAGGTAACATAATGCGCGCAATATGTAAAGTATGTAAACACAGTACCTACTTCTACTTAATGTCCAAAGAAAACGGGAAAATAAATACTTTTCCAAGTAATAATACAAAATACTTCAATTAACGCAGAACGCAGTTTTCAAGCTTCAATAAATCGAATATTAGGTACATCTCGATTATAAATCTGAAGCTGCATTATCAGTTATCGAGCATCATTCGACAAGGGTTCCGCACTAGGTCAAGTCGATTGGACCGCAGCCAAGCGAGCCAGCATCGGAAAATTGAGAAAATCGAATACATGCCCAAACTCGAACTGCATGCACCAAACAAATATTTTTGAATTGACCGCGAAACGGATTTAATTAGAGTCAATTATATATGAATTAGAGCAAATCATCGTCATCAGTATCTGTGGCGATTCAATGCAATGACTCATTTCAGTTGTAAACACACACGTTGATGTCGAAACACGCAGTCCGAGCCAGCTTGTTTTTGTTGTGTCAAATCTTGCAAATGGTAACTTGTCCATAATTAAGTTTGGTATTGAGAAGATCGTTTAACACATTAGTCGAAGAATTTTTCAAGCTGAAATAGCCAATAGGAGTGAAAGAAACATTCGACTGCTTATCATCCTGCGCAAGCGCAACTATTTGACGGGTTCTTGCTCAACTGCTCAAAATGGGTCATGGTTTTGTTGCGTGCCGTAAGCAATCGGATTTCATTTCGGTTCTTTTAAGAGTACACTTTTATTGTGTAGTGGACAAAGTAAATTATTATCTAGCACCGAACTTCATCCCGAAAGTCCGACAACCAGCCTTACCAAGGGGCGTTGTGTTACCCAGTAACTGGGTTGTGAAAGTCAGACAGGCAGTCGCTCCTTGTAAATACTGGCATTCAGCTGCATCCAGTTAGACTGGACGCCGACCCCAACATAGGTGGGCAAGGCTATGGCAGATGATGATGACACAGCTACTGAACTTGAATGTAGACAGTAAGGCAACTTGAAAAACAATTGGCGGAAAGTTACAAGTTGTTGCAATTAGTATTTTACCAATTTTAATACTGATAAAATATATATTTATGTAATGCCATCTGGACGCGTCATCATTATTGTCACGGTCATTGTCCTGCTCATATCTAAATTTATTTGGGGACAGCGCAACATGTATTTCTATCCCATACTTCTCTATTAGTCCTCATTTATTTATTTCAGTTAGGGCTGATTTTTCCAACGCCAGATAACTTTATCGGAAGAATAATTATGAATTTTTGACAGTTTTTCCATACAAAAAGTGTCAGGCGTCAATTTTATTCCACGAATAAAAACTATCTGTCGATTGAAAAATCAGCCCTTAGTCAACAATTGTTTACACGATACATTTAACAGATAATTTCCTAAGTAATACATTTTATAAGTGCAACAATGACAACTAACAGGCTAACACAACATGCACCATTTATGGTTTTACATAATAATACTTACAAAGCAAAAAAGGATATTTACAACTCGGGAGTCATCCCCTTTCTGGCCATATAATCTTTCACACAGTTCATCCATCGTTTCTTTGGTCTTCCCGTTCTCAAAGCCATTAACATTCACTCAAAACTTTCCTCACTACATTGTCCTCATTTTTCTGGACGTGTAACAGAACAATTTTCCGGTATGCAGTTAACAACGACACCTTGAATCAGCCAGCCTCGCAGATGTAGTGGCAGATAGCTCTATTGAGATTTGTCTCTATTAAATTCATTGCAATTTACCAATTTGTGACGTAGTTGTGTCGTTGGGGTTCGAGAGTGAATGGATGCATGAGTTACAATGCAACGTAGATGCAATCAGTTTGTTGAGTGGCTAGAAAGACGTATAGGTACTTTTCGGTCTGGTATTTTATAGTTTCAAGAAACCACTGAAAACTTCCTTGCTTTTAAAATAAAATTCAAATTGTGAGAAAAGTATTGATCATCAACACGCATTTAGTTAATGATTTCGGAAAGTTTGTTGGCAACCTAAACAAAGATTCTGTAACTATTGCATTTGTTCTAAATAGATTTATGAACGAAGTGGCACGAAACTATAGCGATGAGGAAAACACTTGGGATTCCCCCATCCAAGCGAACTATGAGGTAAAGATATAAACATTCAATGTTCAAAAGAGTAATAAACTACGAGTATAGTGGATTTGACTAATTTATGAGTTTCGAAGTGTTAAATGTATTCGTAGAATTGTTTCGTAAACGCATAGCAAGTCCATTATTATCCTTAGGTAAATAATTCTACATTATTACACGCTGTCCCACCACCAAAATCCTACGTAACACAATCACAATCTGAATCACTTATAAGGTGCTAATCCATTGCTTCATAAGATCAAAAATGTTGTCAACTCCTCCTCCTCAAAGTAAATAACGCAATGAATGTTGTTGAACTGTCAAAATGAAAGCCATTGCTACTGTTAGTGTATTACGCAATTACCCCGCTGGAGAAGGTTAAAGGCTAACTACTCATGAAATATTAAATACACGCAGACGAAATCGCGGGCAACGGCTAGTAAAGTATATAATAAAAGAACTAGAGAACTAATTAAGTATTGGCCTCGACATTGGCATTCACATTTTTAAAGCACCTATATAGTTTCGAAATCAGTTTTTTTTTTTCTTCTCATACAAACATACAGTGAGTCATACAGTACTTAATTGAATCGATTACAGACAAGTCGGTTAAGCATCTGTATCTTCTAGATTTGTCTTTGGTACCCACCAGTTAGTCGTATATTTTGGGTTATGGGGTTAATTTAAGACAAAAGATTATTTCGAACCAGTCCATGAAACCGCATAAAAACGTAATCCTCAGAATGAGATAGTGGTTAAGTTACTGATATGGAATATTAGGTCACGCAAGACGGTTGCCTGGATCCTATACAAAAATAATGTCATATTTTCAGTAAGTAAAAATTCTCCTTGAATCCATGATAAAATATAAGTAAATAGTTACTGTAGATAATAAAAACACGTGGGAACGAAATATCACAAGGTGTTAGGCGGAGTGTTAGAGAAATAGGGTGGTTCGTGGCTAGACCCATATAGGAAATACATATTTAGTTAGTTGGTCTACCTAAGAAGCCCCCTGATTGGCTAACCCTCCACCTAACATCCTGTATAAAAAAATCATAACCTAGGCCATATATTACTGGGTTTTCATGATAACCTAATACTTACGTTTATTTTATTGCAAAAAATACGTGATTACTAACATTAAACCCGAACCGTATTTCGATTAAAATCTAAACCTTGCTTTAGTACATTCGAGCATTCGTCTTTTATGTAAAATAACGTATTTCTTTGGCACGGTTTAGTTGTGAACGTTACCAAGCAATACTTACTCTTACAAAGACGTTACGTTTTTTAATACGTCTCAGGCGAATTCTATTTAGAACAAATTTCAAATGTAATATATGTCTCGTCATCGATATCTTGATTCAAGTTGATTCTGACACAGTAACCTGTACTTTCAAAACTTGATTGGAGCGATTTCACTATACATATGTATAGTCCGAAGAATGAACGGTATGTAATAATAGCTTTAAACTATTACCTATATTAATTTAAAGAACACTGCTTCTAGGGTCGACCTTAGCTTGCACAAGATTTACATTCAACGAGTGAGTTATTTGTATGACATATTGATTCATGCTTATAGGAGCCATAAATAAAGTAAACAATATTATTGTCATAAATTTTCCATGTACAAACATTTATTTCTGTCAACGTCATTCAATGGCATTGAAATCCATCGGAACTTCGCAAAACAGGGCCAACATTTTTGCCAACCGTGAAACATCGCCCTCATTTCCAGCTATTTACGAAACAAACTGACATGCACATCTTATCATAATAAAACATGGAAAGCAATGAAATAGCGGCGACAATGAGATCACATGACAGTTCTGGTTCAGCTCTGAACGAACCTTGGCGAAATACAAATAGTGGGCAACGGCCGACAATCTGTATGGAAGATTAATTCTTCCGGCAATTAGGACTCATCAATTAGATGCTCTTGGAGATCATAAAACATCGGAAACGGAAAATTTACAAAATAATATCATCGAGGTTACAAGGAATGAGGAGCCGACGTCATACGATACGATACGACTCAATCTTTACATAGTATAAAACAAAGTCGCTCCCGTTGTCTGTAAGCTTAGATCTTTTAAACTACGCAACGGTTTTAATGCAGTTTTCAGCTATAGATAGTGTGATTCAAGAGGAATGTCATATATACATGCATATTGCATGCGTAGAGAAAATCCGAGAAATTCAAAGATTTGTAATGTGATGTCATAACAAACATATTTATGTGCGTTTACATTGCAAACGCTGGCTAAACCTTACGAGATAGATCAAATTAATGTACAACGGAATTGTATATCTTAAAAAGATCAATAAAAATATCCGCGATGGTACATGTTAATCTCCTACGGATAACCCACAGTAACCATATTAATCTTTTAATTAAAATTAATATCTTAGAAGATATCAGAGATTTAAAAAGCGGGGGCAGAGCGGCTAGCGGAGCGGTATGAAGTTGTCAATTCACTTTCTCGACAAACAGTTTATGAAAGCAATGACACTTCAGTTCAGGACAATGTTAGGGCATTACTCCTAGACAAAAAAGGTGTGGGAGAACCATAGTGGTCGTTAAATGTCATCTGACTGTAGCCAAATTACACAATGACACACAGTTCAACGAAACTTGGCGAAAATGACAGTCATGCGAAGTCTATCCATAGAATACCGATGAATCCTTGGAATACTGAAACTAACATGCCTAATCCCTTTCCTGAGTCGGATAAAATCAGTAGTTTAGCAGTTTCCTCCTAGGTGCTAACAACAAACATAATTATCTTTTTGTTTGTTTACGTAATAATTGTATCTAGTACTATTTGTTTTAGTTTGAATAAGTACAGCCTCTTTATTCTCTTACTGTCTTCTTCTTTGTGTTTTTGTAACTTGAATATTTTGTCTACACTGTATCAATAACTTAGGTAATCTGTGGAAACGTTGTGGATTGTACATTTACCTCCTCCTAATTTAATCTTAGATGTAATAGATAATGTACAATTGTTTGTTTACCCTAACAAAATAAATAAATAAATAAATCTTACCACAATAAATTATCATATCGGTTATTATCGACGTATCCATATTTAAATATCGATACAAAAATCGTTTCGGGAGCACCATGTTTAGGCTCTGCGCTCAAGAGCTGAAAATGGTAATGGTTAACCACTTCCACCCATAACGAGTTGCAATAATACACAAACATTTATACTTGCAATAATATTATATCCTACTTACAAAAACATTATGATAAACGTAGAATTTAATTCAATTTCCGATTATTACTTAAGAGTCGATGACATAACAGGCGCATTGGATGCGCGTGACAACTGTGGCATTCCTTTATTACTTACAACACAACGACTAGCATTAAAGCAAATAACTGTACCGCTAGGCAAGGCATTCATTGAGCATGGTATACGATGCAGAATCTTATCACACTATAAATAAGAAACTTGATACTACAGGAAGTAAATAATTGGTTAGTTTACAACGATTTCATCTCGCTCGGAGATTTTAATCTGAATCGGATTGTACAATTCGAGATTTTTAATTGTGTTAAGTATTTACTGGCACAACCATTATTATTATTATTGCAGTCTAAAGAATGTATTCATCACCACCATCATCAGCCTCTCCAATTGCACGCCATTCAATTCGATTCTCGGCAACTCTTAACCAGCTGCTACCAGCCATCCGGCGAAGATCGTCGCTCCAGCTAGCCTGAGGCCTACCATACGTAAGCCAAGAACTTAATTTTGGTGCTTCATGCACCTTGAATCTCTACAGCTGTCAATATGTAAATGCCGTCTGAATTATGAATTATATCGTCGTTCATGGCTTTTCAGGGCATCTCATTATGTCAACACTTAAAAGTGCTGTTCTCAAATTGGAGCTGTTTATTTATACAGGCTCACGAGCTCCATACAAGCTGTGAATGATTTTTAGGCATACTCGTAACATTCGAGTGTAGTGTTGACCATGCAATAGGTAGAACAGATAAAAGAGTATCTGTTCTGTGACGTAGGTAATCATGAAGATTATTTTCTCATAGCAAAAAGTGTTTCAGGCTTCACGATTTACGAAAACAGTCGTGGAAGGATCCAGTCACGGAATACAGTGGCTAAGTAGTAAAACGGACCAATTCTTAACGGATTATGTTATGACTAGCGAGAAAATAGGTAGGTATCAGTCCGTTCACAGTTATTTTACCTCTGACGGCAGCAACCCAACAGCAACCTTATAAGAATGAGAATAAAGATCAATGTGATTTGGACAATGATGCAAATAAAAGGTAAAATAAGACTGTGGTAATAAGTATCACCATTTACCTTCGGCCAATTGTCTTTTTTCAATGCTTTAGGGTGCTTACATAAAGAAACAGGCGACTCTGTGCGGGTGGGTACCAATCGGTGCGGGTAAAAAAGTCCCACATTAACTTATGCGCTCACACATAAAGAAACAGGTAAAAACATGTAACCTTTTCTCCTCTCCCTTTCCTTCCGAAGATCAACCTGCAGAGACCTGTACCGGGAGTCGGGACCGAAAACGGCGAAAACCCGCTTCTTTATGTGAGCACCCTTTGTCTAGAGTAGGCACTTGCTAGCCAGCAGCAGGTTTTCTGAAAGGCTATTCAATTTCTTTCTGTTTTGAAATCTCATTGAAAGTGATAATTTTAATAGGTTTTTATGGTTGACATTTAAAGATTAATTGTTTTATTTGGGTTTCAGCAGTTTTCAGCAACCACGGACAAGGTTTCTAAATTAAAGACATAGGTATTATTATACAAACTTAAGATCGACTAAACACCCCGATGAATGATGATGTCTAAATACTTTCAAACAAAATTTAATAAACACTCGTGCCAAGTATTTCGGTACGAGATTAAAGGCAATGAACTTAGCACATTATTAGGGGCAGTTCATTTGTATTCAAGGAAAACAATATTATCTTATCAATATTACAAACGGATGTCTATGGTCAACCATCCATATTCAACACACGCATATTTTTTTTTGTCAATACATTGCATGTTAATTATTAGGATAGGTATCTGGGGGTCTACTCCGAAGTGTTAAATTTATTGTATCGGCCATGTATCTGCCGAATGTTCGGTCATTTCCTACTACGAAGTTCATTATATTCGGTTCGGTCGGTTCCGATCCGACTGAACTTAATTTTGACACTTGTTGTATCGTTACCCTACTCTGAACGAGAAAAGACTGGCCGATAATTTGAGTTTGACAAGAGTTACATCGTGAAATTTGTGTCAAAATACACGACAGCAAAGTAGCTACCTTTTGATTTTAATTTTAATTTTATTGTATATGCTTATTTCATTTTGTACTCCATATGTATTGGCAAAGCATAGTGCACATAATTTTCACAACAATACTATCTATAATCATACCTATGTTAACAGAATAAATGATTGATTGATTGATTTGAGTATCTTATCGAATTTCATGAATTATTACAATTTTATTGAGTTTTACATTTTTTTTAAGTGAATGTGCTACTTAACATTGTAGCGAAATGACAGTACGTATGCTTTTGGGTGGAAGAGGCTCTCAGAGAAGAGCGTTTGGAGCGTAGAAGGAATTGCAGATGATCTTATGACTCCTTCACTACCAATTTAATGCCCGACCTTGAGTTTGTAGCTAGTTACAGACTCAGTTGATCACTTTGCCAGGACATAGTGCCCCTGTCACCCTGAAAGCGTAATAGCCATGCAATTGAGCCTGCTACAAAGCTACAAACGTAGATGTAAGATCTAAGTTTTCCACAGCAGTCCACTCACTATACATATATAGAGATTTTGTTTAATTCGATGTCTATCTGTTTGTAATTAGTATACTTATCTAGCTTAGTTTTATTATTGTTTTCCATATTCTAATTCAATAACACTGATTAAAGTAAGTTTGTAAGGCATTTTTTGGAATATGTAAGGATTGTCAGATAATTACGTAACTTGAAAATGAGATTTTTTGTTTATGTAGTTTATTGAAATAAATTTGTCTCAAATGATAGAGTTATGTATAAAACTAATTTCCCAATTGGATTTATGTAAATCGGATCACCCAATCCCAAGATATTAAAAAAATTGTGTAAGGAAAATGTACCAACCTAATTTTTTTAAGGTTGATCTTGTTTTTTTTTTTAAACAGCATGCCCTCTCCACCAATGAACGCACATTTGAAATAGTCAAGGGTTGATGGAGGTGTGTCTTGACATCGAGAGAGGTGCACTAGAATGCAGATAAAGTAGGCAGAATAATCTTACCCTGCTGTGTTTGCATAATACCTATAATAATAATAATAACCCCATCGCCGTATCTCTACGTTGACGTCGTGGTGGGGCTTACTTTGCCGCAGAGTTTACTTTGCCGGAATAGGTCTAAGGTGAGGAGCCAGACCAAGAGAGATACAGAAATCCGCAGGGCAGCATGTGGCGAGCTGTTGGGCAGTAGCGACCCCACGGACCCTATCTCCCGGGAGAAGTCTTGTACCTCACCTCTGGCTTGCCATTATTGGCCGGCTGGAGTGAACAATGACGAGGAACAGAACCCACCTCATTCTTGCCTTTATTGGCTGGCTTGAGTGGAGATTCGCAAGGGCAAACGTGCTCGGAGGAAGGAAGTATTCCAGTAAGATGCTGGTAGGGATCTTGACCGTACGTCCGGGATTGTCCTGATAGCCTCTCCACTTCTCATAAGCACCTTAGGACATGTTGCCCCCTTGTCGCTACGTCACTATGTGCTAGCGACCGTTTCCGGGGGCCCATTATTGAGTGTGCAAGTCACCCCCTGCTATTTTATCCGTGTATATATTAAACATTGATCAGGCAGGGGTCATAGTTCTTCCATAGTTCTTGGCAACCAGTCCACTTTAGCCTCCCAAACCCATAGTCCAACTTTTTATTTTTCCATATGCTGCAATAGTCCTACACCAACCGGGGGTTGTCCTTGGGTGCACTTGCATAGTGCACACAGGGATAATCGTCGGTTGGTGTCACATTTCATTAAAATTTCCTAAAGGGCCTCTGCGAGTTGGCTTCGGCCCCTCGTACGCCTTCCAAAGGACCGGGACTCAATGGTCCCGAGATATAAAAAAGAAAATAATAATATCCTTGGACATTTCACACAACGCCATTTAGTCCCAAGCTAAGCAACCTAATGCTTGTGTTATGGTAACGAGATGGCTGATAAACTACTTACATACATTTTTTTTTTGTAAATACATGTATAAGGGACGGAGCGAGTGCTCCGGAGTTAACCCAAGATGATTTTTGAATCGGAGAACTCTCGGCAGCTGACTTAGCAACCTGTTACATTTGCCACAGATGCTTTGAAGAGGGTACAAAGAGAGAGGGAGATTAATACAATCTTAGAAAATAATGAATAAAATATATTTTTTACAATTCGTACCTCCTAAACTAGAACTAATCTTCTATTTGTTACAAGTAAAACTAAAAATAATACAGAATTCAGCGTGGTGCACATTTCTTCCCACAGTCGATGATTCAGCGTACGACTGTCGATCAAGTTGCCTTGGGCCAAATCTCGATGAGGAGAGCATCAATTTGTGCCGCTGTTGGTCTGGACATGGTGACTTTTTCTTGCAGAATGTTTGTTCATAACTTTCATTTCCAAATTTCCAAAACACGAACATGAGAAAACGATAAGCCCAAGGGGCACTTTATCAAGCGTAGATAAAGTGAATAATTTACGTAGTTTTATATTATAATAAGCTTGTTTTTTGTAGGTATAGTACATCTCATAACTTGACTTGTAACACTACACTTCAGTCAGCACTTGACGATACACGACCGAAATACGATTAGGTATCGCTATAGCGATAGCGACAGATGAGATTTGGTTTGAGTTTAAAGTACCTTTTCTCAATTTCGCATTATTAAAAATCACAATCTCTCCCCTTGTTTGTTTACTTGCATTATTTAAAAATTGTAATCTGTGCCATAGATACCAAAGTCTGTGCTTGTCATCCTTTGACTTTTATCCTTTTTCTTTTTTTTTGACAATCGGCAAAGTAATCTTTATGCCAGCTACAAATATATTGTTTTTTCGAGAAATATTACAATTTTCTTAGGTAAAAATATTTAATTAAAAGCAAAGTTCTATTTTCTTACTATAAAAATAATTTTACTCTGTAATTCAACAGTTCAAATAAATCGAAATGAGTTTTATTGACTTATAAAAACATATCGATAAAACGTTCACCTCTGGCACTACATTTCGTTCGGTCCGACACTCTTTTCGAATATTGACTATGGTCTCGACCAAACTCAGCCAATCCGAACCTTTTTCGTAGTATGACAACAATATTCGGTTCGGTCGTGTGTCGGATCGTTCCGAACATTCGTATGTGCCACTTCGGAGTAGACTCCCTGAGTGTTTATTTTAAACGTAAGAGACAATATATTTGGTCTTAAAATAATAAACCTGTAGCTAATTCTAGGCCAAATCTATAAAAAACTAAAATTCTGAGAACTTGCGAAACTAGTTCTCCCAGGAAACTGATAAGACTTTAAAATCTAGGTAGATTCTATACAGTAGGTAGGTAGATTGTAAATATTTTGTAGACCGTCTAGAATTGATGGAGGACAGGGAAGACTAAATCTGTGTCATTATAATACGAGTCCTAACTTTGGCCCAAGCTTTTGTAATTCGAACTTTATTTCGACAGAAATAAAGTTTTGAATACAAAATTAACGACAACTTAGACTAGGGTTTTTTTTTTTTTTTTTAGGATGGGAAATCATCCAATGACTCCTCCCGCTCTGGGTGGAGCGGAAGGGAGTGTCAGACTCTTACTGACTAAAACCCATCCGTGTTCCTTCCTTAGCCCTTTATGTTCCGGGGCAGCGGTAACCCTTTCGGACAATCCCGCTGCCCTAGACTAGGGTTTATAATCAGTTTTTGTTTATGGGTGATCGCTTATCTCACGGAAGATGCGTCGGGTGTATATACCTATAACATATGATATCGTTACCACGTTTTTAATCATCTTTCATTCATGGAAGCATTACATAGACCCCCTAATGGTAAATAGCACTCTAGATGGACCATGGACATAAGTATAATATGGAAACTTAGAACAACATCAGTAGTAAGCTCTTTCCAAAAAGATCGTAAGTATGAATAATGAAAGTCATGGACAAACTTTTTTGCAAGTAATAACAGATGCACGAAGTTCATGCGTGACATGTTGTCAGCTTGTTGCCTGTCTGCCAGACAAGGGACCTGTGACCTTTCCGTAGTTATGCGAACTTTTACGAAGTAGAACAGCTGAAATAACGACCTTGTATGCATAGGATCTTGACAATGTGTCTATAGAAATAAACTTTTTATATTCAAACCAACACATTGCGTGTCGGACTAATTATAAAAGAGTCGTGTGGTCACAGTTATTTGTGCGAATTGTTTAGCTACTATGTTACAGCTGAAATCTTGACGTAGGTACATTTAACTTTTATCTACATAGTGGTCACTAATGTAGATAAAAGTTAAATGTGGAAATATTATGAAATAATTCTTATCCATAAATCTATTAACGATATGAGCTTTTGTTAATGGTGCGAAAACGTGAGAAGAAGAAGCACTGTAGATTGTGCTGGTATCAAAGTAGGTACAATTGTTTGTTGAGGATCTGAAGCGACCTGAGCTGAGGTAAGTAAAGGTCGCAAGTGGTCCCAATATTGTCCCTTGTGGAAATCTATGAGAAGTATCTTAGAAATGATGATGATAATGATGAATTACGGTCAGAAAATGGGTCGTCTCTGTGACAGGCAGACTTAACAACTAAAAGTTAAGAAGATGCACTACTGTACTGCAATAGTATGACCGTATTAGCAATGTGCATATGCAACCCACAGTCGTAGGTACGTTAGTTATCTCTCGAGCTGACCTTAACGACCATACCAGAACAGGCCATGCCATTTACAAGGATTTTATTAGATTGATGATTTATTACATACTTTACCAATTATACAGAGTTAAATGGCAATAGAACGGTTTGCATCAGCGACATAGTGTCTTGAGGATAGCGAAGGAACGTGACTCGGAAATATTTTTAGAAAATCTAGAGCATGGATTTATATACAGCCACAGTCCTAGTTGAACATTCTGTAAAACGAGCTTACGGTAATAAGTTTAGTGCCAAAAATTTACTGTTTACCAACAACACAATACTTAACGGTGGCCATGATCAAAAACAATGGACCTAAAAAAGTCAAAACAATGCAAAAAGAAATCCGTTCTAAGATTAAGACACCCACAAACTTTAATCGTTGAATGGCCAACAGACTGCATCCATTCGCGAAACATTTGGCAAAGACGACCGAGTTTCGCCATTGGGAAAGCGGTGAAAAAAAAGTGAAAGTGTGCAAGAGAGACGAACGAATAAATTGGCCTTGTTAAAACGAGACGCAAGGTGTGACGTCAGAATCCGATAACGCGGATTAAGGATGTCAATACCAATAGTATAATAAATCGATCGTGGATAAAATTGTATATAAGCTTGCAACTGTTGTTTTGTTATTGATAACTGTGGAGTACTTGGGTCTGCGATAAGCTGTTATGAAATGACTTGTTCAATTGAATGATGGCGTATCTCATCTTTATTGGTTGCTGTTCTCCGTAGAAACATTTACAATGTCATTGGACGTTTATTTTATTACTAGGTATTGCTTGCAGCTCATCTATGTACTTACTTACTTCCTTGTGTGCGACACAGTACAACATCTGTCTTATCTTTGATGTCCATGTAAGGCCGCACTGCGATTTCTTTTAAATCATCCTAGGTACACCCTAATTGCGTATCATATTGTCAATTACAATCTGAATCATTTTGAAGAATATTGCTAATCCATTGCTTTATAAGTTCGTAAAATGTATCTCTTCAACAACGTAGATAACGCAATGAACGTTGTTAAACTGTCAAAATTAAAGCTACTGTTAGTGTATTATGCAATTACCCCGCTGCATTGTAACAACTTTACCGTGAAAGAAACAAAGACGAATTCTAAGCATGTAGGAGATGGTCATTTACATTCGATTACAACATTGGCGTAAAAGGGAGGAAGTTTACGCCCAGCGATACCTACGACAAAAAGTATGTGGATAATGATGATTCGATTTTAATTGATCAAAAAAAAACAACCGACTTCCAAAGAAGACACTACAAAGTGAAAAATAACTTTAATTGGTGTCGTTGGGTTCGCATTTTCGTTGCTTACCACCGACTTCCGAAATTAAAATATTTTTAACTTTGTAGTGTCTTTTTTGGAAGTCGGTTTTTTTTTGTAAAAGTTTTTATTTTTCACTTTAAAGTTGTACTTACCCTACACAAATTCGTATAACACTACTTGTTATGTAAATATTATTGACAGGAAGTCAGTATAACTTCGTCAATTTAAACTAAGTGGCAAAAATACGTATTATTTAACCTAACTCAAAAACTACCCAAGCAAAGTTAATAAAATTTATATGGGACCACCCCCGAAGCATACCCTATCCATAAAAAATGGATTTTTGAAATCCATTTAAGTAAGTACATTTGCCGGAGATATCGCGTAACAACATACAGTCGAATTGAGAACCTCCTCCTTTTTGAAGTCGGTTAAAAACAAGCTAATACCTAGTCATGTTGGTTCTGTACCCCCTATGACGTCATTTAACCGAATAGAAGCAAAACTCACAACGGCTTGAATGGTACCGTTGCAGCGGTGGTGTGAATCGGTCCACTAATCCGTATTCGTCATCTAATTGTACTATAATTGTGTCACGGTGGGACAAAGGCCTTTGTGTAGGAGCAATTCGTCAATACTAAAAGGAACTAAGTAACTGTAGTTATAAAATACTAGTTTCTTCTAGCGTCATCATGGAAAAAACATATAATATATCATTATATACTTTCCGCAATAATGTAGAATATCATCAGTGAAATATTTTTTGTTATTGAACTTCCAGTGTCTTTTTTGCTCTTCCGACCCACCCCATTGCATCACCTGCCCGCGCTATCACTTCGTTTTCGCTTAGCGTTATTTCGGACTTTTTATCTTTTTGCGCGGCTCCTAAGGGTCATAGCGTGATGTTAAATAGCCTATAGCCTTCCTCAAGAATTGGGCTATCAAATACAAACAGATTTTTTTTTAATAAGTCTAGCATTTGGAGAGATTACCCCCTACATACAAACTTACGAACAAATTTTAGCTCTTATTACCTAATATTAGTATAGACTAGCTGTGATCGGGAATCTATTTTTTTGGCGGAAACCTAATTATTTTCTAAAATAAAAGTAAACCTAAGTTGATCCTTATAACATCAGCTATCTGCCCATGAAAGTCCTGTCAAAATCGGTCCAGCCGTTTTGTGTTTTTGTTATAAGTACCTACCGTATTTACTTCCTTTAAGTACGCATTTAGTAAAAAGCTTGTTTTTTTTGACATTAAAAAACTTACAGACACATCAAATTTATTTGTATGTATAAATTAGTATTCAGATAGATTGGATTAGGTAACTGTCCAAAGATTCAGTGGTTAGCCAACAGAAATTGAGAAGCTACTATGGGACCTTTTCAATCAATCAAGTTATCCAATCTATTCAACAGGTGAAAACACGCAGCATGCGGTTTCGAGCGTGGAACTCCCGGTTTTCCCACAAATCACTAAATGCGTTTATCGCTAAACGTATTTGAAACATCGTTCTCTTTCTGTAAATCGTTTGAAGATGACAGAGACATAATTATGCTTTTTAATTATGTTCAGCGATACAATTTGTGATCCAAGTGGCTAAGACTGCAACAGTCACCTTTTTGACCGGCGATAGAGGCTCTTATTGGGTGCTCTGACGCGATCTCCTCTTTTTTTTTTTGTTCCTATCTATATCTGTACAAATAATATAATTATGCGTCAAAACGATTCGCGTCTAAAATAGACTTTTCACTAACACTACGAAACTCCTAAATAAATTGCCTTATAAAAGCGCTCTACTGGATTTTCAACGCTCGCGTTCGCGCCGAGAGTTTACATTTCAACAGCAACTTTTGTAGGTGTCGTAGTCAGTCAGTCGTAGTGACAAACTGGCATCATAATTCTAGTCACTGCCTTAGTGGCATGGAACCTTAAATATCTCTACTTTATTATATTTTAAATAATCTAAACAAGGACAAAATTCTTTATATAAAAATCATCATGATTTAGAAATGGAAATTAACTTATGACGACATGAATCATTTCAAAGATAAGTTATCAAAAACAAAGATAAAGGCAATATATTTTAAATAGAATGAAGTTTTATATGTATGTACAGAGGCCAGCACATCAAGCTACCCCAATCTGTAAAATTTATTTGATATATTTTTAACTTTACTACAAAGGAATAAGGTTCATATTCAATTGGGAAAATTTGACAGATTGGGGTAGCTTGATGTGCTGGCCTCTGTACATGCTTACCTTCTGATAAAGGGGACAATCCTATTTGCAAAGAGATTTTTGTCTCAAGCTTGCACAGCTTTATTGTAGTGAGGAATTTATATTCCAAAAACTGTACAAAAGAAATCCATCAATCATGCCTAGTCTTTTCCCAACTGTGTTGGGGTCGGCTTCTCTAACCAGACCGACTGCCTGTCTGAACTCATCACAACCCAGTTACTGGGTAACACAATACCGCTTGGTAAGACTGGTTGTCAGACTTTCGGGATTCTGACTATAAAAAAATGTATGTTGCAGATAAATAGTCACATTGACATTATTTTTGCCAAAACAAAACACTTATGAAATTGGTAATTGGTAAATGGGTAATTTTTATAGGGTAATTAATATAGTAGTTAAGTGAAAAACATCATACAGCAGGCATCTGAACAAAAAATATAATTTTAACTAGTTTCAGACCTACTTAATTTTATAAATTCACACCTGCAAAGGGGAATATCGCAGACTATGTAAACACGTAAATAAATAAAACTCAGTAACACACTGCATAATCTGCCACAATTAATATGCAATAGTGGATTTAAAACTATCCTTTTAAGGTTAAGCAGCCATTTGTTTCATTATTTATGCATACAAAATTATTGATAACGGCACATTACCTGATAAGATACATAACATTTATAACAATAACATATTAAGCAAGTAATGATAATTAATAAATAATATTATTAATAATAATTCATGCCTCTGTGTTACTGAGCGCTCATAGGTCTTACTAATCATGGTTTACTACTTTAATATATTATGGGGCCCATGGCTAAATAATAACAGCAGTACATAGGTTGATCGATCAGGTTAAGCTACGCATGCCACGGTTGGCCAGTGGATGGATGACCATCTTTACATACCGTGACCTCTCTGTGTCTTGGAAAATGCGTTAAACCGTTGGTCCTGGCTGTCATTCGTGGATCTTTGACAGTTGTTATATTACAGGTAGTCAGAAGCCCGAAAGTCTGACAACCAGTTTTAGTTAGGATTTACAATGTTACCCAGTAACTGGGTTGTGGAGGTCAGACAGGCAGTTGCTCCATGTATAATACCGGTATTCAGCTGAATCCGGCTAGACTGGAAGACTACCCGAACATTGTTGGGAAAAAGGCTTATGACTTTTATTGTAAAAAAGGATTATGACTATGAAAAGGATTATGAAAAAGGATTATGACTTTTATTGTTTACTGTATAATTTTATATTTAAAGTACACTTTTGTGAAACTATGAATGTCGCATTGCATTCAAGAATATTTGTTTTGCAAGGAATACTTTAAAATACATAGTACTGAACAACCGAGAGTGACTTCATAAAAGAACAGAATACTCTTTATTGGTACACCATGGATCCAAGATATATTAAATGAAGAAATTTTTAAAAAGGGTGACACATTGGGTGGTGTTATAGCTTAAATCTGTTATTTACCTGTCTGTGTTTTTCTGTTGGTTATCTGTTATCTGTCTTATTTTGTTTTTGTTTGTTTTTTTTTCTTTTACCTTTTGATGGATTAAAGGGAGAAGGAGAAACCACCATTTACGCTTTTTATTTTTTTTTGTATTCTGTGATGAGTTTTATACTTTTAGTGGATGAGTTGGAGGTAAGCAATGGTTGACATCTTGACCAATATCTAACATGGATTTTACAATATAAAACATATTTCTAAATAAACCTACAAGATTTGTAACAAGACATTAATGTGTAAAAACTCAACTGTATTATACCTGCATTTGACGCAAATAACCTATTTCAATTTCTAATTATTGAGTAAGTACTGACAAGTATGCATAAATACCGCAGTCAAAGTACAGCTAAGAACTTATTTGCGTTTCAAAAACCATAGTTTTAAAATGAACCTTTACCAAATGGACTTTCCTACAATTACTTTTGATACCTCAATCACTTCAATTACTTACTTTTATACAATAACAGTAATGGGTCTTCTACTTACTTCATAATGATTCTCTGGTACTTTTATCAATATAGCATTCAAAGCATTTAAACATTATGAGGAAAATCATTAGGAAATACCAAAAGATTGCTGATACAAGATGTAAGAAAATGTTTTATAACATTAAAATTTAATGTTGCTGTCATTTGGGAATCCCTACATACTCGAAATAATAACATACTACAGAACCATAGGCCAGCAAGATTAAGTTTATTTTGTATTTTAAACTTACTTTTATAAAATTAAGTTTCTTCCTTACCTTATCCCTAAAACTCACAGTCAATAGAATAATATTACAGGTAATACATACTCAATACACCTCACCTGTCTCTGTCTTTCATATAAAATAATATGAGACAGAAATAGTGCTAGACTACAAAACAAATGTTATGAGGAGTTAGTTTTGCTATGACGAAGCAAGTCAATCTGTTTTGAATACTTCAATGTTGACTATCAAGTATTGTTATCAAGTCATGAATATAAAGTATAATCACATTTTACAACACATGCTTACATTATCAATTATTGACCGATGAATTGCTCTTTAAGTCACAGTACCATACAGTAAATGACCTTCATTAGTTCAATATTCTGATATGAATTCAAAGAATAACATCAAAACATAATGATTTAGTAACCTAAAGACTGACAACAGATCAAAAATTTGACAGAAGGCAAACATTACACAAAAAACCAACATAATTAATTTTTTACTACGACGTCTTTACGACTGTGAAGATCAAAACAGACGGCGCAAAACATACCAGTATGGCAAGCTAATCTATAAGCAACTATTTAACATAACAACTCTGTGTTTGCTACAGCATCACAATCATTATGCGCAGCCACCGAGGCGCTCACTACATAACATTTTCATACCAACATTTTATTTACTATTGTACACTGATTTGCATAAGTCGCTCTGACCAGACAATGCAATACTTCGAGTAATATGACGTAAGGAGCAACAATCGTGCCCTAGTGATTTAATATGACCACTAGAGTAATAGGAAATAGTACTGGAGGCTTTAACAATCCGAACAATGGTAGGTAGAAGGAAAATCAAACAGAAACATTGACTGAATCATCCCAATACATGCCAACAAAGAATGACAACTTCTACAACGCGATTCTTACCTACCACGCCTACAAAACAGATATTCGCCATCTGTTTATCATTAAATATACATAATAGCAGACCCAAGTTAAAGTTATCAAGTAAATTAGCACAGATAATAGGAATATAACCGAAATATGCTGTTGACGTACCTTCGGTTTATAGAACCACTTTCTTAGGGACTCCATTGGACCTGTCTTGTATAGCAGCCTCATATGAACGGATCACTGCACATCCACACACATTATAAAAATGAAATAGCACCAATAATCACTACGCAAATGAAAATAGAAACTTGATTTTCGTCAATATTTACGTCAAATAACACAAACGGCAGACATGTTGCCACTGGCCGCGTTCCGTTCACTTCACGTTACGGAGTGAATGACTTGTCGTTGACGAAACTATTTGGCAAAGTGAATGAATGATATAATAGTGCCGTGCGGTACAAATGATAAATACTTAGTAACTATTAATTAGTAACTTCATTAAGATTAGCGATTCTTCATTCTAGAAAACTTTATTTTTCGTAAATACGTTGTTTGTTTTTACAAACTACCACCTTGTAAAATTATCTGCATTTTTTAAAGTTTACCAATCTTAAACGCATTTTATTTGAAATTGATTTTTTTATTTCCTTTATTAATAGTGAACAATATTTATTGTATATACTTACATTCTAGATAATTAGTATTTCAATTCCTACCTATTTCCACAAAAAAAAAATCTACGTTTGTGTTGAACCTCTTGAATAAAATGACGCTCACTACGGATTGCACATAATAAAGGGTTCTCTTTCAAGAGGTTACATTAGAACTTATTTGTAAAAAGACCATTTTGGCAAGATTGTTGAACACCCACAAATTAAATGCAAAATATTCACTGAACCCTTTTAAACGTATAATACAGGTCAGTGAAAATATTAGACAACTAGCTGGATTCTGTAACTATTTACATTCATTCATACCTCATTCGATAAAAAATTTATAAGCTGTGGTGATGAGTAAAATCTAAAACGCGGGAAATACAAATTAGAAAACAAAATTAAAAAGTGAATGTTGTCTTCTTGTTATGATGGTATCATGGCACATGGGTAGCACGGTACAGTCAACCGCACATTCATAGTTAGTGATAGATCGCACTTCCGGAAGGACGCAACTTTTTTTGGTGACAGCACCGTATTGGTGTATAGTACACACGGCTACACATCAAGCTATATAAACCAGTATAAGCTGACTTCTGATTGTAAGAAAAACCTATTATACAATGCGAGGTCAGCTAAAACTGGAAATGTATAGCTTGATGTGTAGCTGTGTGTACGGTCTACAAAGTTCAAATGTTCACGAAAAATTAGAATATTTTTCTCTCTTTCACAGGTATAAACAGTTGCGTAACATAATTGACCTCCCCGGTTAAGCAGACTACAACCCTTTAGGCTACAACTCTCCCGTATTAATATTACTTATACTCTTTGCTACAATTGCCACAATCTTTTAAATTGAACAACGAGACGCCCAAGGCGCGAAAACGCAAAGAGTCGTCAACATTTCGGTATTCCAGCGCAGCGTAATCAAGTTTTTTTATTACGTACGTACGTACATACGTACGTACGTATTTTCTTTCTTTCTTTCTTTCTTCTTTCTTTCTATTTCTTTGATTTTCATTTTTTTAATAGTCCCGCGTCACTCGCTCCCTTTTTTTATTTTTTTCTTTTGTCTTACTTTAGAGCCTAGTGACATTTTTATTCCTTAAAATAGGTTATCTCCTAATTAATAATATTAGAAAAATACGCTCCTTTATCAGTAATTCCTCAATAAATCAAGTTCGAATGCATTTATTATATTAAGAAAGTTTTATTATAATACTAACTGACCTAATGTTTTAAATTTCTAGCGAGCGCAAGTTCAAAATCAAGGTCACCATACTGCTAGGAGAGACCAGACGAAATTTCATACAAACTGCGTACATACACATACACATTGGAGATATTAACATAAGTATCTATGATTATTTTTTAAATATACAGTCTGTAGCAAACCATACAAAAAATATTGTGATTGAATCGGCTCATCCCAAAAAAAAACTGAAAAAAGCCCCACAAATGGGACGAAAATCCACTGTGTACCCACATACCCACTCCTGGCAGCGCCATCTGTGACCGCGTGAATGAAGTAAGTGGTTGAGGCTTTAGGCGATTATAATGAGTCCGTGTGAAAGTTTCCTCTTCTTTTTGCCTGTTTATACTTCTCACGACGGCCACGAGGATTTATGGTGTTATGTGTGATACTGAAGATATAAGACAGTAAAAAATATATTTCTGGAATTATTTCTCATTGAAATTATAGTTATTTATTTACTTGCATGTCCCTAAGGCGAAAGCGTCAGGGTAGCCTGCGAAATATTTTTTTTTTTACGTTTTTATCAATTTGCTGGTCAGTAAGTTGATTAAAATATGATTCGCGACCGTAACAAATATGTATTTACAGAATTATATTCATTAAATTCATCAACACAACTCTCTAAGACCAAGTAATCCTACTGAATGACAATTTGAAATCTTGACATTTTAGGATTATGGGAAGGGAGCCCAAAGCGGGTAAGCGAAGGTTCTAAATAAAAAATAAAAACAAACAACAACAAAATTAACATTAATTTGTACTCTTATAATTCGTTTTCTATCAGACTATAAAATCAACGATAAACTTAAACATTTTCTTCGAAAACTAATTAATAAAAAAATAAAAAACTGAGTTCTTCAAATTACCCGTCTTGCCCGTAAGGAGGGCCTAAAACAGGTAAAGCATTTGGGCAAAGCGGGTTAAAGACTAAATTAATGAGATTGGTTGACTCTATATTACCATACATCTAACAAATTAATTTATGGGACTCATGGACTCCATTACCAGCAGAATCTTTTTATTTTGTATTGGCCTCGTCATTTCCACAAAGTGCCGCAACCACTCCAAAAATGTTGGACCGTTAATCCAACCATTATCCGTGCAAGTAAATGCCGTTCCAAGTGGAGCCCCGTCTTGTAATCTGCTCACCATTCTTTTTCTCCCAAATATTATAAATGGGGGACAAATGAGCCTGTCGCACTACAGCAGCATACTACTGTCGTCAGTTACCTACCCGCTTTACCCCAACCCGTTTTGCCCAAGAGCACGTTTTTAACTCAAAGTATCATAACCTTAAAATCAAAACATGTAACAATAAAAGTTTTCGTCAACTAAAGCAGTACTTCTATTGTACTATCATATTATAAAACAATTAAGGACATATTGCGTACCATTTTCGAGTATTCTGACCTGCACCCTAATTGCGTAACACATTTTGTTTCTTATTGCGATTCCGAACTTAAGCCAACTCCAGTCGTAATCGATATCATAGATCGGTATTGCGTAACTTCTTAAGATCCAAATGAAGTACAATCGTATAGAGATGTACATACAAAAAGGCCACAGTTGGCTTCAATTAAAAGTTTCGTTTTATCATAAATGAATTATTTGTTTCCGAATTAATATGCTATAATTTAATTTAGTTTTAATTACAACTGATGATCTACTAACGCTTACAAATGAAAATGTGCAATGTTTGCCGAAAAATTAAAAACCAATTTTTAAAACACTTTCTACCAAAAACTACCATATTTGAAATACGTAACAAAACGTATTTGCATCTGAAATTTTTGTAGATTCTAGTTCTGTGGCAAAAGTTGCATCTGACATTTTTGTAGATTTTAGTTCTGTGGCAAAAGTTAACTTCTTTTTCCGCCGTTGAAAAACTTTTATTGTAAATTGTAATGTTATCTGAATTATGTAAGTTATTATCAATTTCTTACTGTAAGATGAATTTAAGTGGTTATAAATATAAAGAGAGTGTTTGTTGAGTTTGTTTTTTTAAATGAAGTATGTTTCATGCTATTACATTAGTTCTGTTGATCTATTTTTTCAGAAATGCCTGCAACCAAAAGTTCCAGAGCGGCAGTAGGAGCTGCTGCTCCGATTTATGGAACTAATTTGCCAAGGGATCCTGGGCAAGACTAACAACAGAGCAGTTAGCAAAAGGAAAAACATTGCAGCCCGCCTCAACAGCGAGGGCGCGGGCTGCAATAAATCCCTGCTAATCCTGCAAAAAAAGCGAGGAGTAAGTAAGGAACAATTTATTTATTTATTTATCCATCCATTTATTTCAGGCATCAAGGCCCATATAAACACATACAATACAATATTAATATAAGTAACTTAAAAATACTATAAATACATACAACATTATACTAAAAAAACTAACACTAACATACACGAAGTGTCTGCGTCGTGTTTCGCTGACTGGTGTGATGTAGCTGGCCACGAAACCGGCGGTACACAACACCCACAATAATAATTATACTTGTGAGAGTGTGTGAAAAGGTGCATGTCCGTACGACGACATTTAATATCAATATACAATTCCAGTCTATGCTGCTTTTACTGTAAATTTACAACTTGACATTAATTTATTATGCCAACAAGTACGAGTCTTATTTTAGGCTGGTAGGCCTGTGCCTAGTGCATGTGGTATGAGACTTTGATTACAGAAATTAGATGAAATTATTGTCAGGGAATCAAGTCAATTTTGGACAGTGAAAGTTCATTAGTGGCATACCACCCTTACTAATTAATACTAATACCACAGCTAATACTGCTAACAAATGTGCAATTTTAAAGTAAGCATTTTTTTTTAGATTATTGTTTCAATATTAATATTTTTACTTTGCTAGTATTGGAACAAGCAAAAATATAATGCCCGAAAGAAGTCATTGGGGCTCCAACAGCAAGCTTTGGCAATGGGAGGGGGTCCTCTGCCTCCCAAATTGGCCTCCCAGCTGTGGTGATGGTGACACGACCAGCTGGTGCAACAAGAGGGAGAGGAGGCAGAAGAAGAGGTACATACATTTAACCTTATATTAAATCTATGTTAGATTACTAACTGCTGCAGTAATTACAAATCAACATAATGATGTCGCGATGCTAGTTGTTATGCTGCATAAATCTTAGCTGTTGTAAACAGTATGTGAGTATGTTATAATGACATGTCTTTACATCTATACATATCATAAATTGAAGTAGCTTTTCACATTTGTTTGTTGAACCGTGTTGTTCTTCTAAACTATGCAATGGATTTTGATGCAGTCTTCATCATCATTGAGAGCATTCATTATGGAAGGTTTATGTGTTACGCATTAATATTTAACATAATAATAATATAGACTGACTCGTTGATCTAGTGATTGCAACTACTGCCGAGCATGAGGTCTTGGGTTTGATTCACAGGGCCGGGCAGTGTTAAGTGGGTTGCTAGTTACATCATTATATAATCATACTTGTTTTGAACAAGAGCATGACACCTTTCTTTATTGTTGATTTAAACAGTTGTGTTTTATTTTCAGAAAGTAATGCTGTAGTCTATAAATGGATGAGAGAATGAAAAATAAAAGCTGGCGCCAACAAGTCAATGTATGTGACATTTACTCTCAGAAAAGATGACTGCCCACCTGTTAAACTCAGAGATGACAATGACTGCCACATGGGACATCAGCTAAGTACCTTGGCGTACATCTCGACAGGAAACAAACATGGAAATATCACAAAGAAAAAACTAAACGAGTTTAACATCCTACTCCGAAAACTAAACTGACTCTTGGGAAGAACATCACATGGATCACTGGAAAACAAAGTTCTCACCTACAAAGCAGTATTAAAACCTATGTGGACATACGAAGTTTAGCTTTGGGGCTCTGCAAAGAACTCAAATGTGGAAATTCTCCAGCGACTTCAAAATAAAGTACTTTATTGAATAAAGCCTGAACAATTTTGAGAGACAGATTCTTCGATGGAAGAATGGACCTCAGCAGTCAATATCCGCACAAAAAATCTGCTATTGCTTTACAACCGTTTGCAAGATAAACAAGGCAAAAAAAGTTGATCTGCTGGCCTACTCCAATTGTCTCAGGATGCTTCGCTGAGACCATGTATGTGTTACCTATTTATTTTATAGATTGGTAAGTTACAATGTTACCAAAAAAATAATCAAAATTTAATTATTATTATTTCAGATCATCGTGTGACGCCTGCCGCTATGGATTGGGTGGTCCAGTTGGAGGGGAGGAGGCTGGTGACTGACCAGGGCATTGCTGCAGCCCTGCAGAAGCTGAATGTGACCCTCCATGATATGCGGGTGGCGATGGAGGCGGTTGCACAGAGCCTGTAGGGCATATCTAGACTCATAGCTCTGCATCTAAACTTTTATCTTATGTATGTTTTATATATGTTTATCTACACCCATGCTATAAATTCCTCTATAAGTCTCTGAAACAGCTTATTGCCAACATTAAAACAACAGTATCATACTAACCATGATATCATCCAAACGTGTTATAATGTTGTACTAAATTTCACTATGCAACTTCTTGTCAAAAAAAGAACATTGTCAAGTACGCGCGTTTCCCTACCACAGCGCCGTATTTAAAAAAAAAAACATAAAGGTTATTCAAATTCACGTCGTATCTCGCCATTTTTGTTGGTTAGTAGTATTGCAAAAATGTATTACTTTGTTGTTTACAAAAATGAGTGATACAAGCTTTGATTTCTAATGCAGCAATAAATAATTGTATTATTACCTCTACATAGTATGTTTGTATTAGATACTAAGCAAGTAAACTTTCCATGAATTTACATAGTTCTTACAAGCACCCTATGGTTTCAGAACCTTTTAAGGATTCATATCATATGTGTAGATATGTGTTATGTGGGTGTGTGTGGTGGTGTTGGGTGTGTGGAGGGGCCCGTGGCTAAATAATAACAGCCGCACAGGTCGATCGATCAGGTTAAGCTACGCTTGCCGCGGTTGGTCTGTGGATGGGTGACCGTCTTTACATATCGAGACCCCTCCGTGCCTCGGAAAGCACGTTAATTCGTTGGTCCCGGCTGTCATTTGTGGATCTTTGACAGTCGTTACGGGTAGTCAGAAGCCTGACAACCAGTCTTACCAAGACTGGTTGTCAGGCTTCTGACTACCCGTAACAGAAAGTCTGACAACCAGTCTTACCAAAGGGTATTGTATTACCCAGTAACTGGGTTGTGGAGGTCAGATAGGCAGTCGCTCCATGTAAAATACTGGTATTCAGCTGCATCCGGTTAGACTGGAAGCCGACCCCAACATAGTTGGGAAAAGGCTAGGCAGATGATAATGATGATCATATGTGTAGATAAAGTCTTGTATGCAACTGTACATAATTAGGTATTAAAGCACTCATGTGATACTATTATTACACTCGGCTTCGCCTCGTGTGATAACCCACATTCGTATTTTAATACCCATTACTTTACAGTAGTTGCATAAATAACTAATATGTACCTTATGTTATAGCGATAAAGTTGAAAATTAATTAAAGAAATTATACAGATTGTAGTAGCTTGATGTGCTGGCGTCTGTACAACATTAAAAAAAATTTGGTGAGGTCGGCGTTTCCTATCTGACTACTCTGAGAAGATAGGCCGAAACAAACAGAGGTCACAGTCTCTTTTAAAGTGCAGACGCAAATCTTGGTCAGAGCATGTAGATTGAAGTCTGAAATGGACTTTTGATATACAACCACACAGATTGAGTGGACCCACAGAATACAATATAATGCAGGAGAGGTCCAGTCAGTGCACGTATTTGTCAGTAATCGTGCAGCACAACACAACTTGTTATCTAACTATGTTAAAATATATTTTGTTTTCAGAATCGGAACCTATTGTTTTTATTTTAATTACCTATCCTATCTATGCAAACAGTAGGTATAATTAGTCACAACAATATTATTATTAGGTACTTAAGATCAGTACATTCAGTCTATGTAGAAGCGTAAAGGCGCGGGCCCACCGCGGCGCATGCTGTGCACGGGCACGCGGCGTATTTTAGCTGCGTGTATTAATTTGTTTGAAAACGTGGGTCTACGTTTCCACACGAAGACTCACGACTATGTATAGCGTGCCAAGGCGCACGGAGAGGCTACGCACGTGCCACTGCTATCCACGGACACGGGTTTCACTGCGAGAAAATGCGCTGCGATAAGCGAGCTGTACGTAGTCGTGGGTCGTATTCGTGTATTCCAGTGGAAACGTAGACACACGTCGACAGCGTTGAGCTATGTAACCGCCTATTCGAGCAAGTCACGCATGTATCAATGACGTCAATTCATGCGTAGCCTCTCCGTGGGTTGCAGTTGACACAACCACATACATTTTCTTACAAAGTGAAGCTTAATACACGTGCGTAGCCTCTCCGTACGCCGCGGTGCCGTACGCCGCGGTGGGCCCGCGCCTTTATGCTTGGAGTAACTTATTACTTTTAAAGTTAGTACTTCCCGTTAAAAATGGCAAAGCGGAAGCTACGATTGAGTACTGTTTATTTGAGAATTATGTTACGCAAGTAATACTGAACTAATAAATCCATAGTAATTTAGATCTAAATCATGAACATTTATCGATACCAGAATTACCAGAGGGCAGAAACTGGACACGTCCTTTGTGAACTTATACTTTATTGTCGCTAGTGTATAAGCTTTCAGCAGCTAAGTGTATGTTTGAGTATTGCCTGGGAGGGATAGAATAAATAGAAAATGAACATAAAAAATATGTGATTTAGGATTTATTTATTTATTTAAACATTAGCTTATTATTATGATGTATAATTACTTAATAAAATATTTCCTTCGTTCGTTTCGTTTTACTAGATGTCTCGGTGGACACTAGTAGGTTCCATGCGAAGCAGTCGCCAGTGCGAGTAAGGGGCCCTCGGGAACGGACGAATGACTTCTTGTCATCGGACCATTGGCCTTCCTAATACCTATTTCCTTATGACATGGATGGCCTTGACACAAACTGCCTTTGCAGTGAACACTAAGCAGTCACTGTAATGTGTCCTTGCATACCGAACCAAAATCAATGCAACCTAAACCCTACGACTACGCCGTAACCTGTCTACGACACCTTGTCTACCCTCATCAGCAGAGACATGCCCTTTGTGAGGAAGATATATGTGTCGCGAGATTTATATATTGTAGTCAATGGGGAAGCGTGCATTATTGACTAAATTGTGCAAGACTACACAAGCATTTGCAAATCTTCTTGCTTTCACAGAAGAATAATGCTATACCCTATGAGCCAATAAGCACAGCCAGCGAGTCTTCAAAACTTCAATGCAGCGTTCGACTACAATGCGAGTCTGGACATGACACTGCGTGTAGTACTCCTCTGGCGACTCCGATGCAGCACGAAAGATAGGCGTCATCAGAAACCACCTTTGGGCGTACCCGGAGTCTCCTGAAAATGAAAAAAATATAGTGGATAAATTATTATGTTAGTTTAAAGATGCATCTGTTTTGATTTTATTTACATAATCAGCCTATAATGTTCCCACTGCTGCGACACAGGTCTCCTCTTACTGAGAATGGGCCGCAATCCACCACGCAGGCCCAGTGCGGGTTGGTAGATGTCACATGTCTTCGAATTTTTGGTCCTAGGACATGGCGGTTTTTTCACGATGTTATCCTTCACCATTTTGAGAGCAGTGGTGATGAAATAATTTACACAAAGTAAAGTGCCTGTCTGAGTTCGAACCTGTGACCAACAGCTCGTAAGTCGCGGCCAGTACCACTGGGCCATACTCTCTATTCATTTTTTATAAGACAATAGTTATTTTATATTATACTTTTTTAAGTAAATAATATTTTTTTTTGTTACCTAGTAGCCAGCACACTTCGCCTTGATGATGTAAGCGGTGCATAAAATTATGAATAGGCCACTGGTTCCAAATACGGGAATCATGGCTGGCCCCCCCAAATGACGCATCAATATATTGAATGCAGCATCACAAACCTGAAAGTATTGTCAATGTTTTAATTACTTTTTATATATTAGTAGGTGAGTTTTGGTGCTGAGTGCAACTATAGTCCTATTACTTCTACCATAAGTTTTAATATAAATATAGATAATTTAAACACTGATCTAATATATTTGTTGGTGGAATTCAAATTTTAATTAGATTAGTAACAACAAGATTATTATTAGGTACTTACAATCAGTACATTCGGGCTATGGCTATAAACAGTTTTCTGTTAAAATAAGTTTCCTAATTTTCATCCACCCTGGATTATAGCAACATATTGTGTACCATCAATGCATCCACCACACCGAGAAATTGAAATATATCCATAAATCTGAAACAAAACAATTAGATTAATTTAATCATCATCTGCCTAGCCTTTTCCCTATGTTGGGGTCGGCTTCCAGTCTAACCGGATGCAGCTGAATACCAGTATTTTACATGGAGCGACTGCCTATCTGACCTCCACAACCCAGTTACTGGGTAATACGATACCCCTTGGTAAGACTGGTTGTCAGACTTTCGGGCTTCTGACTACCCGTAACGACTGTCAAAGATCCACAAATGACAGCCGGGACCTACGGCTCGATGCGATGCACGGGGGGTCTCGATATGTAAAGACGGTCATTCATCCACAGACCAACCGTGGCAAGCGTAGCTTAACCTGATCGATCCACCTGTGCGGCTGTTATTATTTAGCCACGGGCCCCTCGCCACGCCACCACGGCCACGGGGGTTATTAATTAGATTAATTTAATAAATAATTCAAATGATATTAATATTGAAAGAACATTTTTTGTGTTAAACCAATAGAAACAAAGGCAAATTATAGTCATAGATCTTTAAGCCTTGTATGTTTAATACTCTTGTACCCATGGTTATACACTTTCATACTCACTCCGTTTTTACAGCATCCTTCTCTTCCTGTATCAAAGGAAATTTAATATATTTCTTTTTTAAATAGCTGTTGTTGAGAACGTCTGTAACCTAAAACAAAGAGAAAATGATGTCAGTAAAGATTGTTAGTACTATTATATAGAAATAGTTAGTAGTAGCACTTACTTCGCATAGACAATTGTGTAATGTTTGTGACAGCCCCAGATGGTAATATGCACCAATATTTTTCTGAAATGCCCCATTGGCATAAAATGCATCGTTGGAAAATCGAGCGTTGCTGGGACTCCTCAAAAGTCTGCGGCTTATCATAAACCCGTCTTTGAGACGTTGATCTTCCGCAATATGCAACAAATAACCTTGTGACATTGTGGAAGCTGAAACAATAATAAAACTAAATTAGGAGATAGCCAAAAGTGATTTTTATTAGCACTACTTACGTGCGGCTGCCTAGGATATTGCCGGTATCTAAAATACCAAAAATATAGATTTAATGTTGCAGTTCTACACAAACACACATTCACAATTTATCTAAAAGGTGTTCGCTCACCTAATTTCGTAATAATTATGGAGATTTTATGAGTAAATCCCAAATTAATGTACAAAGAAAAATGAATGCGGGCAGTATGTTGCCTTCGGTATCGGAATCAAATTTCTAGTTGGTTTGAAACCAACTGACAGCTGTCAAAATGATTACGCAATTCGAATAATAGCCTCTATAAGCACAAATCGTTCATTCTTTATCGTTTCATTCCAATGAGAAATTGGTATCAGACGATAGTTAAGTTACGCAATACGAAAAGCGTAAAATGAAGCCAACTGTGGTGGAAACTAAGCCGATCAGTCTGAATCATTTCCAGATAATGTGTTACGCAATTAGGCTGCTGATCTAAAGCCATTTTTTTTTCTAAAATATAGCAAAAAACTTTAATTTCGTCTTGCCTTGAACGTAGGTGCGCTGCGGAATCGAGCCGACTGCCGTTGATTGGTCGCCTATTGACAGCCATTTGTGCTACACTCACACATTCACACTAACGCTTGATACAAACTAATAATTATATTGTTATGTCAACCATGTTACTGGTGAAAACAGTATTACTAAAACTTTTTGATCATCTATCTACCCTTATGGAATCACTGGTCCCCAAGTCACAGGCTATAAACCTAGTTTGGGTGCCAGGAGATTATACTTAATGTACTTTATGTTGTACCATATTACTGTACTTGTAACCTTTGTGAACAATTTAACTGGTAATAAAAAAATTATTATTATTTGTAGTGTTTTTTCTTCTCAGCTCTTTGGCTGGTTTTTACTACATTTACGGGTCGAAACCAAGTAAATGCAGGATGTTTTGTGTTATGTTAAAGGAGTGTTTTGTTGATAACCTATTTCGTTTTCTTCTATTTGCATGAACTTTCTGACAATGCGACATGTATTTAAAATTGCAGCTTTTTGAAGGGTGATATAGATGGTTTCTTTTAGGTTAATTAATTTAAGGCTATGGAGAAGATGATTTGGAATGACGCCTGTTGTGGAGAGGACTATAGGGACTACGTAAACTTTTTGTTGGCGCCATATTCTAGCTACTTCATCTTTGAGTTCTGCGTATTTACTAATTTTTTCAGATATTGTCTTCTGAATGTTATGTGTGTTGGGAACGGCTATATCTATTAGGTAAGTAACTTTATTTATTTTATCTTGTAGGGTTATATCCGGTCTATTGTAGTGAATTGTTTTGTCGGTGAGAATGGCGCGGTCATAGTAAAGTTTATGTGTGTCATTTTCTAAGATAGTTTGTGGTGTGTAATTGTAGTAAGGAGTGTTTGTGTCTTGTATGAGTGTGTATTTGATTGCTAATTTTTGATGAATTACATTTGCTACCTGATTGTGCCTATGAGTGTAGTCTGTCTGTGTGAGAGTTGTGCACGCTCCTGTTATGTGCTGAATTGTTTCTGGTTGAATGTGACACTTGCGACATTTATCGTTTGTTACTGATGGATCTTTGATAATAAATTTTCTATAATTTTTTGTGTTAATAATCTGGTCTTGTATCGCAATTATAAATCCTTCAGTTTCTGGGAATAAATTGCCTATTTTAAGAAACTTATTTGAGGCTAGTAGGTTTACATGGGATTGTTCTAGGTCATGAGGATGTCGGCCATGAATAACCTTTTTCTTCCAGTCCTCAATTTTTTGTTTCTGCGGGTCATCGCTAGTATTTTGTGGAGTATCTAGCTGTTCATTTAAGTTAAGTGGGGTGTAGTTGAAATCGTTTTGAACTATGGCTTTGTGAATGTTACTAGTGTGAGATTTTGATTGAAAGAATGTTTTTAGTCGACAGACTTGGTTGCGCCAAAGGTGCTGGATGTCTATTAGGCCCCTCCCTCCGTATTGCCTTTTGATCGTAAGCCTTTCTATTGCAGATTTAGGGTGTAAATTGTTGTGTTTTGAAAGAGTGGTGCGTGTGGTTCGTTCTAATTGTTCTGTATCTGTTTTTGTCCATTTAATAACTCCGAATGAGTATGTTAGTATGGGGATGGCAAATGTATTTAAGGCCTTGATGAGATGTTTACTAGAAAGTTGTGTTTTACATATGGCGTTAAGTCTCCTTTTGTACTCTGTAGTAAGTGTTTCTTTAATCCTAACATGTTCTAGTCCCTTTAGTTGGGCGTACCCTAAATATTTATATAAGTCGGTCGGTTCCATTGCTGTTATGGTGTCGGTGTTGTTTACGACATAGTTGCCGGGTCGTATCTTGCCACGCATGATATGAAGTGTTTTGCATTTATCCAGACCAAATTGCATGTTTATATCTAAACTAAACTCTGCTGTAGCTTCTACTAGTTTCTTCATATCTTTTTCAGTTTGTGCATATAATTTAATATCGTCCATATAAATGAGATGTGAGACTGTTGTTTGTTCTGTAGTGTGTTTGAGACAATATCCGGCCCGACAGCGCTGCAGCAGATGAGATAGAGGGTTTAGTGCAAGACAAAACCATAGGGGACTCAGTGAATCACCTTGGTAGATACCCTTCTTAATGGATATTTGTCGCGTTGTAATATTATTGTGGTGGCAGTTTATTTGAAGTGTGGTTTTCCATAGTGGCATTATGTTTCGTAGAAAATCTATTATTTTTGAGTTAATCCTATAAATTTCTAGGATTTGTATTAACCAAGTATGTGGAACACTGTCAAAAGCTTTTTTATAATCGATGTAGGTGCAATGAAGATTTCTATTTTTTGTTGTGGCATGTTTATGAATAGTAGAATCAATGATTAGCTGCTCTTTGCATCCCATATGGCCCCGCCTGCATCCCTTCTGTTCCTCTGCCATTATGTTGTGGTGTTCAATGTGTGAGTTAATTTTCATTGTTATAGCTGATGTTAGTATTTTATATATCGTGGGTAGGCATGTGATTGGTCTGTATTGGGAAGGTTCTGGTGAGTTTTTTGTTTTAGGCAACATGTATGTTATACCTGTTGCAATAAAATTGGGTATATTTTGTTGTCCTAATATAATTTTTGTTATGTTTTTTGCTACGGGTTTGTGTAAAATAGTTAACTTTTTGTACCAAAAATTGTGTATTTTGTCTATACCAGGCGATTTCCAGTTATGTAATCTGCCTGTTACGTGTGTAATATCGGCCTCTGTAATCTCTACAAATTCCATTTCCTCTATTGCCGTCCATTTTGTTTCTTCTTCTGTTATCCACGTTGCTTTGTCGTTATGTTGTTCTTGTTCTTCCCAAATGCTAGACCAATATGTTTCAAGTTGTTCTTTTGTAGGTTGGTTAGGTGCGTCTGTGTTATTCTCATCATTTGTGTCGGCGTCTGGTTTGTGTAGATTTCTATAAAATATTTTTTCATTAGTGGCGAATATGGCATTATCGTTTTTGCGCTGTTGTGCTTTTTTGTATCTTCTGAGTCTATGAACTTTAAGAGCCAGTTTCTGTTTTAAGGTATCTAAAAAGTCTTCAGGTTTTCTGTTGTTATTTTCGTGTCTGGTGTGCGTGATACTGCTCCTAAATATAGCCTCAACTCTCCTTACTACTTTACTTGACCTGATGTTGTTAATGTATTGTGTAAGCCTACTACAATCTGCTCTTAACTTTTCTATGTCTTTTTCTAACCTCTGTTGCCATGCCGGTTTGATGTTTTGTTTTGGTCTTGTGTTTCCTGTGTGTTGCGTGATTTTAAAGTTAAGTTTTTCGGATACGACTACCGCTTATTATTATTATTATTATTAAACATACACAGGGACTTAACCGCTTTAGGCGGGGTACCCGATTTGGGCTCCCTTCCCCTATACTAACTTATCAAGTTGTATTATTGATTGTAATGATTATAATTCTGTAAATACATATTTGTTACGGTTCGATATGGTCGCGAATCATATTTTAATCAACTTCCAGCAAATTGCAAAACACGTAAGAAAATTTTAATTTCGCCGGCTACCTTACAGTTAGAAGTTTTATACTGAGGGGCACCTCAGTACCTACCTCCATGTACCATGAAGAGATATTGTGGGTATACATTATCTCTTCATTAGCTGTTTAGGTACTTACTTAAAATTCTTACCTATGCTATGCTAGGATACAACTACTTACTTACATTGCAGTTGAGTTGTACCTACTACACTTCTCTGCCCAACCCTTCGGGGAAAACATGCATTTTCTTCAGGATCATACCTACGTTTGTTATCTTACCTAAGTTTGCAGGTTGACTGATTGACCCTTATATGTAGGTACTTCAATATTATTATGACTAAATAAATGGACCTAAGACTGAGCGAGGAGTTTACGGTCGCACATTATTCAGTTTATCTCTCAAAGAATTACCGTAGACTCTAAAGTTAATACACCAACAAGTCCACGGAGTGTCATAGTTAGTGTTGGTAAGTCTTACATTTATGAGTTGTAGACAATTACTTATATTTATTTACAATACGTGACGCTTAAAACAAGTAGCTGTGCGCGTTAAAACATCCTTCCTAGCTTCATGCAATCATGCATCTACTAAGGATTAAGAAAAATCTACACTCATAATAATAGAGCATGAAATTGAAGTAGCATACGTATACGTACGTTCTGTGCTTCTCGCATCCAACAGGTTCCTGCGGCCTTCACAAGGTCGTCGGTCCACCTTGTGGGAGGCCTTCCAACGCTACGTCTTTCGGTACGCGGTCGCCACTCCAGAACCTTTCGGCGCCATCGGCCATCGGCCAGTTTTTAACTTAAGTTTTTTTACCGCTGTCGGGTATTTCAGTTTTTTTTATTTCTTTTTTTATTATTGTACTACTAGTCATAACCTTCGATAGCTCTCTTTATTTTGTTAACGCAGTCCTTCCATCATGTTTGACGTTTGTCTAAAAATCTTTTGCGTATGTTGGTCTAAAAATTGATTTGTGGCTAAATGATAACAGCGGTCGGTTCGTGGATGGGTGACCATCCATTGCATATCTAGACCCCTCCGTGTCTCGCTGTTGATCACGTCTGACATCCAACAGTAATTATATCCTAACTATTAATTAATAATTTTATAAATGCGAAAGTAAGTTTCTTTGTTTGTTATCTTTTTACGTCTAAATCACTGAGCCCATCATCCTGAAATTTTGCATATATATCTAGGTTGTCAGATGTACAGAAACGGACATAGGGCTTAGGGACTTTTCATCCCTAAAAATGCTGTTCCCGAGGAAAACAACAAAAACGTTATTATGATAATAGATGATAGATGAATAATAGATAATAGATGGCGCCGCGAGACTTTTGTCTTGATCGCAGACGAAATCGCGGGCAACAGCTAGTAATATTACAAATGTGAAAGTTTGTGAAGATATTTGGATGTTTGTTACTCAATCACGCAAAAACTACTGAACGGAATTGGATGAAATTTGGTACACAGATAGTTTATAACCAGGATTAACACAGGACTTTTTATCCCGATATTCCCACGGGATCGAAACTAACGCGGACGAAACCGCGGGGCGCTGCTAGTTTAAATTACTGCTATTCAGTTGCATTCGGTTAAACTGGAAGCAGATCCCAACATGGTCTAAAAATCTTTGGCAAATCAATGTTGGTCTAAATCTACAAAGTTCTACGGTGTTAAAGCTCGTGTGTTCTCTGCAACTAGATATTTACTATAACGTAGGTGGCAGACGCCAAAATAATGACAACATATTCAACCAATACGAAGCCTTAAGATTCGATGCTCCCTTTGAACGTTACAGCGGTATCTATTTCAATAGACGATTATTTCTCTCGTTT
Organism: Gortyna flavago; assembly: GCA_963669345.1. NCBI lineage: Eukaryota > Metazoa > Arthropoda > Insecta > Lepidoptera > Noctuidae > Gortyna > Gortyna flavago. Next base: position 7,230,343 of record OY770148.1, read on the forward strand.
GTCATCGTCCATGTTTCTCTTTTATTGCCAAATTGTTTCATTCCTTTGACTAGTTTAAAATGACGCTATTTTGGGAGAGCATCAAACAAAACACACTTAGTAGATCATTCAATTTGTTCGTCATCTCTAATAATTAATTATTGCCGGATAAATTAAATTTCCTCTGACTTAAAAGTGGTATTTAAGATTTGATTTTCCAGATTTTAGGTTACAATAAAACCTTAATCTTCAAATGGTTGCCAGAAACAGAACGATGTTTTAAATTCATTTAGGGCTGAATGCATTTAGTGGTTTGAGGTGCAAGTTAGCCTTAATAACTTAATTAGTTTTTAACTGCCCCACTGGTCTAGTGGTTGCAAGCTCTACTGCTAAGCATGAGGTCCTGGGTTCGAATACCAGGTCGGGCAAAGTGGTAGCCCTATTGGGTTTTTCTACCTAGAATTTCTCAGTAGCTGCCCGGAGTCTCGATTTGTGGTTGATGGTAATATGTTTTTGTCCCAAACTGGCGAAATGTGGGTGTATTTACTACCTATTTGTAGTTAGGTTCACCTCTGCCTAACCCTTTGGGGATTACAGGCCTGATGTTAAGTTTTTCTGTAAGTAGGTTTGTACAATCATATTTTTATCATATTTTTTTTGGTGCTATAAAACACCAGATAAAATGTTTCAGGAATAATTATGAATAATAATAGGCAGACCTTTTGCGTCCCACAAAGTGACGAACCAGCCCTTAAGGATTAAAACAACAATAACAGTTAAAAGAATGAGCCGAATTTCAATGTAAATTGATCGACGAATTAGTGTGTAATTCGCTAGGGAACAAAGATATTTTTTCTACTCTTTTAACTTTTTTCAAAATGCAAATGTTACGTGGTTCTTCGCCCACCTCAAATGGAATTAAATTATACTGGAATGCTAGCGAACTTCTTTTTCCCTAGGGTTCCTAAATGGAGAAGTTTTTAGTAAGGTGTTGTGTTTAAGGTTGTCATTAGCGAAGTTTGAGGTAACTACTTTTTGTGTGTGTGCTCGTGGGGATATTAAAATGTGGCTCAATGAACTGTCTAAGAGTGGCTCATGACGTGGTAACAATATAAGCAAGTCAGCAAGGTGGTATATGTATAGGCACAGGTATAGGGTGCCAAGGACAACGACACGTAACCAGTTACCAAAACAATTATTGGCGGTTATTTTTAAATAAATTTGCTGTTCCATACATTTTGACCGCTTAGGTATTGCACTTTTCCATGAAAGAGCAGATTTTTGTAGGGTTCCTTACCTCAAAAGGAAAAACGGAAGCCTTATAAGATCACTTCGTTGTCTGTCCGTCGGTCAAGACCCTGTTTCTTAGGAACGCGTGGAGTCATCAAGTTGAGTTATCTCAAATACTCAAGGCAACCCCTTGAAGCAATGAAAAAATCAAACTTCAACGCAATCAAAAGATACGGGCGCTATTTACATAACTACTTTGTATGGAGCCCTCGGTGCACGAGTCCGACTCGCACTTGACCGATTTTTTTTGATAACCGACGAAATATTTCTGCTCTAGGGGTTCTAGAATCATGTCCTGAATTCATGGTTAATGTTTGCGCGTCGAGTCGTTAGGCGCGTTGGGCAATTCTTGAGATGGGAAAAAACCATTGAACTCGCGACATTGTTACCGACACCGTGCTACATTCGGATGTGTTCGGCTGTCCTCGTGATGCGATATGTCAGTGGGTGATGGCAAAGTACTTATTCTGTTCGTGTTTTGTTTTCACTTCTGTCGGCACTCCTGGAGTGCCACTGTTTTTTTTTTTTCAACCTGCATTGTCACACTACTGGTGAATGTCTCCCCTACAGCTTTTCACTCTTCTCTGTGTGTTACCTTTTCCGTCCAAACCACGGAGTAGGTTACAATTTTAACTGTTAACTGTGTGTAGGTACTGTAATAACTTAATAAGTAGTAAGATTGTGAGGGAACGTTAAAATGATACAAAGTTATAATTACTGCGTTTATTCCAAGCGAACGTGTTTACATGAATGCGCCTATATTATCACTGGTTATTCCAAACAAAAACCTAATACAATTGAAAGTTCATTCTAAACTCGCTTGACTGTTCGAATGCAACCAAAGCTATTTTACTGCTAGCCTGAACAACATAGGGTCGACTTTTGCAGACAACCTTTATAGTACCATGGTTTTGCATCTTGATGTTTTGATGTCTTAAGTGACGTATCTTTGTCTTCTAGTCTATAGAATATTCCCATTATGGTTTCAATGCTAGGCACATGATAATGATCGTCATCATCAGCCTATAGCAGTCCACTGCTGGACAAAGGGGCCTCTCTAATGACTCTAATCACACGTCATTCAACTCGAGCTTATATATATTTCAACTAAGAATTGAGGTAATTTTCAAGTTATGCAACAAAAAACTGAATGTCATACTTAACAAAGTTCAAATTCCATTGCAACCAAAAACTTATTAGGACCTTTTGTTTACAAAAGGTCACTCAAAAATCAATTTAAAATACATTTCATTAAAGTAGATAATTGATAAAGTGGCGATGGAGTGTAAATTATCTGAGATTATGAACACTGCTAATTAAGCCGAAGTAAAATGTTAAAGGGTTATAAAAGAGTTAATTCATGGTTACAAAACAGTTTACGGATGAGAGATTTCGAAAGCAACGATTTGTCAATAAATTTTTAGCCAAAGGAACTAATTGGGGAAATGATAGGTTACTTAAATGTCGAAGAGCTCTGAAATTCTTTTGAAGAAACCCTCCCAAGAAATACTTTTCCGGTGGACCGAAATATCGCTGCTAAAAAGTTCATCTTTCTTTTTGGCTTATCTTTCTAGCGGGTGGAGTTGATTAAATAGATGTTTTAAATAAAATTTAAAATAATCTTTGTTACACTATGGCAAGCGTTCTCTAAGTGAACGAAGGTTAAACTCATTTTTGGTACAATAATATTTGGGTGTTTGTTTAAACGCGCTAGTGTCTGAAACCAACCGTCGATTTTTTTTTTCTTGCATTTGATAGCCCGATTCTTGAGGAAGGTCAAAGAAGAACAAGGAAGAAAGGGGAAGGGGCCATTGAACATCACGCTACAATCTTTAGGAGCCGAGCAAAAAGAGAAAAAGTCTTTCATGCGGACGAAGCCGCGAGCAGAATCTAGTATTCTCATTAGTAACCCACCTAAGGTAGGTGGGTTAAACTTGTACAAGAGAAGAGGTGGAAGAACAGACAATATTGAACTAACATTATCTGCCTAGCCTTTTCCTAACTAATGTTGGGTTCGGTTTCCAGTCTAACCGGATGCAGCTGAATACCAGTATTTTACATGGAGCGACTGCCTATCTGACCTCTACAACCCAGTTACTGGATAGTACGATATATACTTTGGTAAGACTGGTTGTCAGACTTTCGGACTTCCGACGACGGCTTAGTGCGCTTTCCTAGGTACGGAGGGGTCTTGTTATGTGAAGATGGAACCTATCCATGGACAAACCATAATCTGATCCAGCCTGCCCCTTACAGCTGCCCTCCCAAGCGACGCCCTAAGTCGAGGTCCGTAGTCGCTTCGTTTTTAAGCCTTGGCTTTGAGGTCTTCTTTTATTGAGGCATCCACAGGCATGCCCGGTTGAGCAGCCGACAACCACGTAGATGCAAGATGCCATTAAAAAAAGCATATGGCAAGCGTAAATAAAAAATAAACAAAATACAGAGAGTACAGAAGTCAATCTACATACCTACAAAGTGCCCTCGAGCAACGTACACATAGACAACGCTCACGGACACGATATCTCGGATCGTTTGTGTAGATTTGTTATTTTAGTGTCATTTGAACAATTATATTATCATCTTTTTACTTAAAATATATTTGCATTTGATAGGTTTTGCATTTGATAGGATTATTAACAACATTACACAACGAAGGCCCAAAAAAACAAATAATCTCAATCTCCTAGAACTATCCTATAGCCCTCAGAACTCTATTAACAAGGTGAATAGCTTTTTCTCTAACGTAGGAAGGCTTCTCGCAGATAATATCACTCCACTTCCGTCTCCCACAGTCGATTATAGTTACCCAAACTCATCCTTAACTGACTATACATCGGCCTCATCGTTTGCGCTATTTGACACAGACCCTTGTGAAGTTCGTGCTACAATAATGGGCTTAAAATCAGACAGCGCCTCTGGTTGGGAAAACATTCCAGTTAAATTTCTAAAAGCTGCACAAAAACAAATTGTCCCAATCCTAAATTACTTGACAAACCTATGCTTTGAGCAGGGACTTTTCCCGGATGCCCTAAAAGTAGCCGTAATAACGCCTGTGTACAAGTGTGGAGACAGGACTGACCCGTCAAACTATAGGCCAATTTCAGTACTGCCATCTATCTCGAAAATCCTAGAAAGACTCATAAACTCACGCTTAATTAAATATCTTTCTAAGCATAACATTCTGTCGCCATCTCAGTTTGGCTTTCGGCAGGGTAGATCTACTGAGGATGCGGTCCTATCACTAACATCTACCTTAGTTGATGAAGTGGATAAGGGAAGCAAATGTCTGGCAGTCTTCCTTGACCTCAAAAAGGCCTTTGACACTGTGTCCGTCCCTATACTTCTGCGCAGGCTCGAAAGCATCGGCATAAGGGGGCCCCCTCTCGACCTATTCAAATCCTACCTGAATAACCGCAAACAAACAGTAAAAATAGGGGAGTTTACTAGCTCAGTCGAAACAATCTCGTACGGCGTTGGGCAGGGGAGTGTACTCGGTCCGACGTTGTTCCTCATTTATATTAATCACCTGTGTAATATGAGTATTGATGGCGGTCGCATTTTCTCATACGCGGATGATACCGCCATAGTCTTTGCTGATAAGACTTGGGCAAAAGTTAAAAGGTTAGCCGAAACCGGCCTTTCAAAGATTGCAGAATGGCTCAATCGTAACCTCCTCACCCTAAATGCCTCCAAGTCCAACTACATTTGCTTCACCAAGTATGCACGCACTCAGCCTCCACTCGAATTCCAAATTAAGATTCACTACTGTGCCAACCCCCCAATTCCCGACTGCTCTTGTACAGTTATTGATAGGTTACAACACACTAAATATCTGGGCATCATGATTGACCAGCGCCTGTCCTGGCACATGCATACTGAACTGATCATGAAAAGGGTTAGGAAATTAATATGGACGTTTAAAACATTGCGACATGTTGCCTCTAAGAGTCTTCTGCAGAAAGTCTACGTATCATTGGCCCAATCGGTTCTTACTTACTGTTTACCATGCTGGGGTGGAACAACAAAAATTAAATTTTTGGAACTTGAGAGGGCGCAGCGCTCTCTTCTTAAGGTTATGCTCTTTAAACCTTATAGATTCCCAACCCATAGCCTTTACCTTACCTCAGACCTTCTTTCTGTAAGGAGACTTTACCTACTCCATCTTATCCTGAGAAAACACAAATCCCTTCCGTATGATCCCACAAAGACTAGTATCAGTAGCAGGAGAAGCTACTTAGTCGCTCCAACTGTCCCAGTCAGATCTGTTTTTGCTGAGAGGCAGTATGAAAGACAATCTTCTCGGTTATACAATCTTCTGAATAAAGAGTTACACATCTATCCCTTGAAACTCCGTGACTGTAAAATAGCTGTGACTGATTGGCTTACGAACAAAACCTACGACGACATTGAGGCTTTGGTATCTTCGCTTCCATAATCTGTCCTATAATTAAAATGACCGCGATAGCGAAATGGTTAGTGGAGGAAGCTGTGCCTGGCTTCTTCCGATCCCAAGAGATTGTCGCAGGGCTAACCAAAACCAAAACTGATACCTAAAAACAAATATTTACACAACACAACTCAAATAAGAAAAATTCTATTATAGCCCACTCCCTCTCGAAGAGAGGAGGCCTGTGTCCCAGCAGTGGGAAAAATATAGGCTGATTATGAACTCATTAACACAATGCACACTCACACTATTACACACACACACACGCACACAAACTCACTCGCATACATCACACAAGTGCGCTCATCTCTATTTTTCTGTTCTTTTATTTTTTATTTTGTATTTTTGTTTCTACTTTATTTATTTTTTGTTTTGTTGTGTTTCAATTGCATACTTATTATCGTGATAAGTGGAAGGACGGAGTTCACCTAACACAAGCATCTTCTTGCTTAAAAGGTGATCTCCAACAAATGTGTTTTTCATTTGTATGTTATTGCAATAAACATTTTTTTTTTTTTTCTTATAGGTTTAGGTCTAAAACGGATAGGGCAAAATAAATTGTGTAAATTGATTTTCGTTAGTGAAAATTGACAAATGTAAAATTTTATAATATGTTTTTGTTCTTTAAACTTTAACAACTTTACAACAATAAATCAAACAACTATATACGAGTGCCTTGTATAAGCCAAAGATGACAACCCTAGCGCGACAGCCGAGCGTAGGTATGAAATGTGAAGTACATACATGTGATTGACTTCTGTACCTTTCTGTTTAGTGGTAGCGGCAAGTCTCACTTATAAAGATATTTTAATCATGCTAAAACCGTCCCTAATACAATTACACTTACGTGCCAACGAAATGGGCCATTCAAATAAACACCCATTAAACTAAATGCACCCAAAAGTTGTGCCTCACAGTGTAAGATGGTACCTACGACAACTTTAAAGTAATTCCCAGTTTCTTACGTACCCTCTGTAGGGATATCAACCCCACCACAGTTATTAATTAATAGAACGCGTATAATGTCACTAATTATACTCCACGGAATGATTAGAAAATTAGAGGATATCCCTGTAGATCATTAAATACCTCTTCATTTTGTATAGAGATGATTTTTCTAGAAGGGTTAAGAGCGCAGTTGAATGTCGCGAAATTTCGAAGTACTGTTTGACAATCAATCACATTCTGTATCATTTTGAAGGATATTGCTATTCTATTGCTTCATATGTTCAAAAAATTTGTCTGCCCAACAACGTAGATAACGCAATGTATGTTGTCAAAATGAAAGCCATTCCTAGTGTTAATGAGTAACGCAATTAGAGAACACAGTGGGGCTGTGTTCTGTTCTCAAAATAACCAGAAGCCTGGCATTTACCTACACTCACACAGACACACACCCGGGTGATTTTTCATTATTTCCAATTAATTGTAACGTCTCTTCTTGTAACTTTTGTAACATATTTTTATATTTTGCTAGCCCCCATGGAAGAAAAATATAAAAAATATGTTACTTAATCATTTATTTTGTACCACGCTATTTGCACTCTTAAATTATGTGTTATCCTTTACCCTTTTTTTACCTGTGTACTTCTTAAGGTCAAGCTAATATTTCTTTGAAAGCCGGTATTTTTTTTTACTTTCAGTAAGTTAATTCCTTTAAGCAGAACCAAAAGCTACCTTGCCTTAAAAACACTTAAATACTTCAACTAAAATGAATTACTTACCTTCAGTTATTATGACATATCTTATACCTTTGACTTAACGCTGAAAAAATAAGAATTGTAAACAAATACAGCTTTTTGTTCATCTTTTCTAATCATGCTAAAATTCGCAAGTAGGTCAATCTGATTTACGTAGGCGCCGCGTAGCAGCGTAGGCCTGGCGTAGGCTTGGCGTAGTAGCGTAGAGAGTCGCTACGCCGTAGCACAGTGAATTTAGTGCAGTAATATTATTTTTGAACTAAATTGAAAATAATTCATTCTCAATTCGTCACAATCCAAAAGAGGAGACAAGGTACAAGGAAAGGTAGGAACGGTAAGGTTTGGTCCCATACAATATGATAAAATAGATTTGAAAAAAAAAAATGGCGCGACAGTAGGTAGGGTCTCCTAAAAATCGTTAATCCCCTTTATGAATAATTTGACCGAGTTAAAATGGAAATAATAACTTTGTATTTGACTTTGTAAACAATTTTTTTCTTTAAATTTTTCCAAAACTTAAAACACTAATAAAATAAAAATACGGGTGCACTCTCTTTTTCTTTACTTATAGTCCGATGGGACGGCAATCCAACACGACTGGGGAGAGATCAGAGAGGCAATTCTCGTAATTTTAAGAACGTTCACAGTCTGATCTCAGTCTCAATCTGTCAAAAATACCTCTAATTTCCCCACATTTTTGACATTGCAAGTTTTTGATGCTTGTTTGTCGCCGAGATGAGACTGCGACTAGATTTTGATCGTTTTAAACACTATAGATATACCATCAATGTTTATTTTTGCATTTAAAATTAAAACTTTCCATGTCTCATTTAGTTTAACATTAACATCCATGTCGCCCCTATATCCTAGAAATAGTCATAATTATAACATCTATGTAATTATCAATTTCATGAGAATAAATAATTATAAGGCAGAGTAGTTCGCTATGGGTAAATAAATTTGGATCACTTTGATGACGTTAACTAATTAGGAATGTGTGGCTGACGTCAGCAGATCATGTGTGTCAACAAATTAATAATTTTCAATTACGTATAGGAAGTATCGATAATATATTAATTGAAAGATGGTGAATAGATTCAGTTATAGTGCAATTTGTATTGTATGTATAGACAGCTAACTATTTACATTAGGTACTAAATTGAATGAATAACTAACTATGCAAATAAATATAAAAATAAAAGGACATGACTAGAACGTTTCGACCCCAAACGGCTAAAACCTGTAGTTGCCCATAAGTTTACAGTATTTGCGCCGCTTGTAGGTCTCAGCCCGCCGCCTTGCTATGAACACACAGATGACACACGCTGTGTCCCACACCAGAGGTCTACCCATCTGCCAAGGCAACAACGTCATGCCGTCTGGTCTCTTCCCATCGTCACGTACCAAGCCGTTTGATTCTAATACCGCTGGTACGTCGGCGGTAACAAGGGGTCGACGAATAAGATCGTTGCAGCGTGCCGTGCTATGCGGACTGCGCTCTCGCAGCAAGACAGGCCATGGTGCCCGAGACTGTCGACAGCTTCACCGCAGTGACACCGATGCGGAGCAACACAAGGTGCACCCAAGTGGAGATATAGCGGTATCTACAACGCCACATGCGAACTACTCGTCATACTGACGTCACGCAAAATCCTGCATCTCGCAAGCAGATTTTACCGCGCAACGTTTGTCAACGGCCCGACATGAATCATCGGGCAGTTGCCCGCCAGACATAACACCCACCCGTCTGGTTGGAGCATCCTCCCTTTGCATAGAGTATGAGTGAACTTTACACCCTGAATCAGCGTTTGCGCACACACGCGTCAAGATCTTTAATGTCGCGATCGCGCGTGTCGTGTCCGCCATTACATCAAGTGCCGTTTCATTTTATATTACTCCAATATAAATTAATATTAGAAGATTTATTTCACCCTTCAACATACCTCTATAGAGATACGTTGCGAGCTATTTCACCTAAGTTTCCACGGTGAGTAGCAACGCGGATTTAATTTTTTTTACCAAAATAATTTACATCATAGTTACTCCAGCCAATCATACCCGATAGCTCTGAAAAGTCCAACTGTTTGTAAACAAGATCGTAATTTATGATTGCTCCCAACTCGATAACTGGTGCACGGCATTGTGGGGTTTCTTCTGCAAACAGGTGATATAATTAACTCCATACACTCGCGTTTTGTTACCAGTCACGTTCGATGTTTATAATTAATTAATTAATTAGTAAAACTATACTGAATTTAGTTCACAAATTGTGTTTTGATGGAGAAAGGTTAGTAATGAATGCTGTTTTACAATTCTTGTAGAGTGTTATTTGAATGTAACGTTTTTCTTTACTGTAGAAAAAGGGGGAAAGGAAGCATAGGGCAAAAATTCGTACATATCGCTGAAAACAGGAAAAGTACCCAAAAGGCTGACAGCATTGCAACTTTGAATTGCAACATGCTGATTTTTTGGATAAAAAATTACTCCATTTCTCTGGTCATGTGATAAAAAACCAACCGCTTGGTGATGTCTCGAAATACTAGGCGCGCACTCAAACCCAATAAGCTTAGTACGATTTTTTTGATTTAAAAGTGTGTCCGTTGACTTTCTTGCCCGTTCTTCTTCATAGGTTACCTACCTAGGCTTTGGAATAGGCAACTAGCTTCATCTTTCTGATTGACCGACCCCTTGACAATTCAAAAGAGACTGACTGTAATTGGTTTATTTGAAAAAATGTTTTAGTTTGTCACGTATTTTAAAAGAATACTAAATAACTATTATTCAGGTACCTATTTCAGGTCTCGCCACTTAAAACCTAAGCATCAGTTTTAGTTCACTTTTTAATATTAGGTACACGAAAAATAAGAAAGAAAGAATTTCTAAATAACCTCTAAATTAAACAAAAACAATGAGTACACGTGATTTTGATTCTATTCACGTTGTAAAGCGCAGGTCCCACTGCGAGCAAAGCTAACTTAGTTTAACTTTGATTATTTACAATATTGAATCTTAACGTTTAAGGGGCTATGTTGAAAAAAAAATGGTTTTTCTATTTCGTGTAACTTGTTAAGTATGTGGAATAGGGATTTAACATTTTGGTATATGTTTTTTGACTTATGTTTATTGGTCTAGTACCGTGTAAAGGAATACACGATTCAATGATTTTTTTCTCGATACAAAAAAATGCAAAGTTGCCTATTTGTGTTTGTTATTTGTGTGTTTTGTTTGTAAGTTGTCTATTTTATTACTTTTTTCGACGTCACGGCATATCAATGGAATTTAAAACATAGAGAATTATCATATCAAAGTTTACTCAAAGTAGTTTTAAATTTAACTCAATTATTTTGTTAAAAAACCTTAAAAAAAAACCGACTTCCAACAAAACACTACAAAGTGAAAAATAACTTTAATTTCAGAAGTCGGTGTCAAAAAACGAAAATGCAGAACCAACGACACCGACTTCTGAAATTAAAGTTATTTTTCACTTTGTAGTGTTTTGTTGGAAGTCGGTTGTTTTTTTTTTTGTAAAAAAGGTTTTTATTTTTCACTTTTTTGGGTTCCTTACCTCAAAAGGAAAAATCGGAACTGTTATAGGATCACTCGAGTGTCTGTCTGTCTGTCCGTCTGTCACAAACAATTTTCTCCGAATTTAATGGACCGATAGGTGTTGTCTGAGAGTCTTCACTTCATGCTGCTGAGCTGATGATAAGTGAAAGTCAAATACTTTCATTCAATTAGGCCTATTACAAGCTCTTTCGACAATTACAAGCCCTTACCATCATCAGATGCGGGACCTGTTCGTCCCGGTACAACATTACGAGAAATGGAATGATGAAGACGATTGTTTTCAAGTCCACGTCTATCCAAGAACTGCTAAGTAGTTTCTTTTGACATATTGCCGTATCTCCTAACTCCTAACAGTTAAGGACTGCTGTGGCTATCATCGACGGCTCGTAGCATTATAGTCGGACTTTTAATTAGCTGCAGTAAAACGACAGCTTATGTGTAACTTAATAGACTAAAATAGGCGTCTTTTTGTTTTTTCGCGGCCATCAACCAAACCATGTTTTTCTAGTACAGAATAGTGTAACAAACGAAACTTATTTGACATGCATATCTCTAAATGCAGTCAAAAATGAGTTATTAAGAAGTGTCATTTTACTGCAGCTAATTAAAAGTCGGAATATAGGTAAGTGATGACTCTCAGACTCAAACACTACAATCATCAATAGGTTGCATTTGATTTTCAACTAACACACTGTACAACACTGTACCAAAGAGGATTTTCCTCGACTTTCATGGGATCCCTTCGTCAAACTCTGACTTGGTGATAATGGGACCACCTCGAGAGCATACCGTTTCAAACCCTAATGTCAACTGCTCATCACCTGTTACAAAATATTGCTTTTCCCGATGCTGGGACGTTCATTGTTGAGGAGTTCTCCTGGTAAGAACCAGGAGAACTGGAACTGATGGTGAAGTCATTATCAGCTCCACTTCACCATATGCATTGTGACGAACATAAATTGCTTAGCAACCATATTAAAGCAATCGAATCGCTACCCGTGAAATATTTGTCATTGAGTAGTTCCGATGGCCATCTGTGGTCTTCGTCATCAGTTCCACTTCACCAAATTATACTTTCTGAATGAAAATGCTTGAGTTGTTAATGAAAATACCAAAATTGCTATATGTATGCCTATAATATTTGAGGAGTTCCCTCAATTCCTCATGGATCCCATCATCAGAACTGGATTTTGACAGAAATGGGACCAATCTGGAAGTATAATTAACCTTTCAAATAAAAAAAATAATTTTCCAAATCGGTTCATAAATGACGGCGTACTGAGGTAACAAACATAAAAAAAAAAAAATTAAAAAACATACAACCGAATTGAGAACCTCCTCCTTTTTTTGAAGTCGGTTAAAAAAGGAGTAAATTCGTTTTGGCACATACGTCGTTTTATTCCGAGAGCACGCACATTATAGCTATCTCTCTTCTTTTGCGTTTCAAAAGTAATTGCATTACTTTCGCTCGCTTAGTAGGTTTTCGAGAATTTTAGATTTTCGAGGAAGGGCCTTGATCGGCCAAGCTAAGCTATGACCTAGGTAGACTAATCTAAACGGCGAAACGGTTTGTTGTTATTAACTTCATATTTTCCACAAATGACAAAGCTACGCTAAGTTAACTTAAGCACATGGTGTGACCTGTGCCTTAAAGCAAACTTACTTAATGACTCTGGCTGACTTTTTCTATGAAATGTAAATATGGCAACCAGGTTAATGACCGCAGAAACGAGCCTACCTGTTGACGTTTAAATTCAGAAGTACGAGTACCTGTATTTTTTTATTGATAAGGTAGCAAGTTGCGTAATGAAAAGAGATGAAAAAATAAATTTCGTTAATACACGAACGTTTCAGTTGCTTAAACTGAGAAAAAAAAGCAAGAACGTACTGTTTTTATCTTTAGGATTGATGAATGTCTCCTATTTGAATGCGTCTGTTTCACATAATATCAACAAGAAACGCAAACATTTTTGTTTCCTTAATAAATACTGGTAACGCCCTGCAACATGATTCTACAGAGAATACATATTGGGGTTTTTCACGATAAATAATTAGCCTTAAGTAGCGCCAGGGCAACATTAAAATTTTCAGTCAGTGTCAGGTTGTATGTTGAACAAAATGTGTTTCGCGACCGCAACAAGTAATTATTTACAGATTTATAATAATTTTAATCATCAATACAACCCTCTAAGATCATATAACCCTATTGAATGACTAAGTGTTTCATGAAATATCAACCAATAGGGACTGAAAATATGTTAATAATTTTCACATTTTATCCCTGTTTTAGCTCAAATGTGCTATTTCCTTTATATATTTCCAGAGATTATCCATAAATCTGTATATATTAATCTGTGTATATTTTGTTGACGATCCGTCAGGAATAAAAACAAAAGAAAAAGCGGATCGGAAAGTTTATAGTGGATAAGACAGACATAAAACAGAAGAAGAACAAGCAGGGGATCGACGGGGGATTCAGAATAACTCATTTTATCTCTCCAGAAACAAACAAATTCTACAATTTGTCGATCAATGTGTTGCCCTTCAAAAGCAACCTGTTGCAAGTCTAAAAATCTCCAAATGGACACTACGGACAAAAGTGTCCCAATAGATATGTACGTGACTGGTGGCAAATCATGGCAATGTAATAATATAATAAATAGTTTATTTATCACTCATAAAATCACAAATTTCTCTTAGTCTTTGTACAAAAATCATGGCAATGAAAACATATTTTTTACAAGAGATTACGTTGACGACTATGCTAGTATAAACTATGTCACAGTCGTCAGCGTCATCCTCACTTATTTATTAAATACGAGCAGTGGTGGACCAGTGGCAACGGCCCCGACCTACGAGTTGTAGGTCGTGGATTCGAACCCAGGCTCTTTACTTTGTGTAAATCATTTCATCATCAATGGTCTCAAAACGGTGAAGGAAAACATCGTGAGGAAACCGGCATGTCCTAGATCCAAAAATTCGAAAACATGTGACATTTACCATCCTGCACTGGGCCCGCGTGGTAGATACCTAGCCTTTTCCCAACTATGTTGGGGTCGGCTTCCAGTCTAACCGGATGCAGCTGAGTACCAGTATTTTACATAGAGCGATTGCCTATCTGACCTCCACAAACCAATTATTGGGTAATACGAAAAACCTTGGTAAGACTGGTTGTCAAACTTTCGGGTTTCTGGCGGCCCGTAACGACTGTCAAAGATCTACGAATAACAGCCGGGACCAACGACAGGATGTACCTACCTACAAATATGAAAGAAAAACCGCATGAGCCGTAAAAGTAAAACAAGAAAATAAAATAAAGAATACGAAAATATGCGTCACATCAAAACCGAAGGAACATTTCAGAGGTTATGCGTACAATCACTGTTGTTACCCCCTAATTTTTTATTGGAACAATGCCAATTTCCTGTGATTATGCAAATGTACTAGTATTAGAAAGTAGAAAGGGCATCTTATTGGCTCTCATTAGTGCAGGAATTCTAAAAACACCTAGCTATGAACTAAAATGTTTTGAGAGCTTCGAATATAAATGACTTGATTTGTTACCCACCCACTAGGTACCTATTCTAACCCAGACAGTAAAGAAGAAGTAAACAAGTGCATAATTATCACTTAAACCTTTTATTTAGGCAAATATTTTGAATATGTTCGAGTCTCTATGAGGAGAGAGGGTTTAAAAACCCGCTTCTTATGCCATTTGTGGGATTTAAGGATCCTATCGAGGTGACTTAGCATGATCAGCCTTATAATGTTCCCACTGCTGTGACGGTCTCCTCTCTGTGAGAGGGAGTGGGCCGTTATCCACCACGCGGGCCCAGTGTGGGTTGGCAGTTAATACATGTCTTCTAATTTTTGGTTTTAGGACATGCCGGTTATCACGATGTTTTTCTTTTTGAGAGTAATGATGATGAAATAATTTATAGTTTTAAGTCGCTTCCGTTACCGTTGAATTTAAACTTCATAAAATATGAACCTCCATGTAGGACTTAAGACACTCACTTATGTGGAACCCGGGTTAAAACCATTTTTTTTTTAGTGTAGTGTTTAATCACTGATCAAACCGTGATAATTTGTGGAAAATTACCTGTTAATATAGCGTATGGACCAAATTCTTGGTTCGTATTTATATCATTCGTTCAAGGTAATACCTTAATCATTCCGTTCATTCAACTGTCAGTTTTAAGACTTCAAATTAAAGGCTTCGGGTCGAGAGTACCCGAAGGTTCCCGACGTTTCGGGAAAATTCGAGCATATTTTGTTTCTTTCATTTGATCTGTAGCAAAAAACAAAAGCTGTTTTTTTTAAATGCGGTGTTAATTTCTCGTCATCCTTCGCATAATGTAAAGACCGTATTTATTATGCAAAATTTAGGTAGGACATCGGTACTTTTGACAGCCCTTGTGGAAAAGCTACTAGATATTGACTGAGAAATAAGTGAATTTATTTAAACCTACATTTAACATCAAAAATACTGTCTCTAATATCCTACCAAATGAAAAAAAATGCATTGAATTTTGTTTTCATGCATTTTTTATTTTTGTCTAATTTACGTAGTTTAAACCTACAACGGGAAGTTTACGGAAACAAAAAGACTTTCCACTTTCCTTCTTTCCAAATTGAGTGTAGAAAGGGTTGAATCGAATCAGTCTATAATACGACTTACGAGCTATTATTTCACGTTTGGCCGCGCGGTGTGAAGCTAACCGCGTACACGCGACGCGTTCCACAGTGGTGTCATAAAACGCGCGAATATTATTTTAAACCTATTAGTTTTTTTTTTTTCTAGATAGCACGTGTGTTGTGTGAGAAAAACAAGACTTTTTTTAGGTGTTAATATTAAGGAGCGCTAATAAATTTACCAGTTTCATTCGTTCGTTACTCTTCAAGTGAGAATAGAAAGTTGAATTTCAAAAGCAAGTACCTATAATTAAACTACAAAGAAGATTCTCTGTAGGATGGCAAGTTCAAGAGCACAAACATAAATTAAGTTATGGGCATGGTCGCTTAAAAATTAAGCGATGAACACTTACTGCTGTATTACTTTACTCATTAAATTAATTAAATTCAAATGCTTTAGTTGGTTGTCATGTCACAATGACAAGAGAAAATTTACAATTACTAAATTTGATTTCAAAGCTGTTACTTAATTACTTACAATTTTACAGTAAAGTATTTCATTGACCCCTAGAGTGCCACGAACTACCTATATACGGGAAAATAAAACTACCATTTAAGTTATAAAAATTGAAGCAGCAGTGCGATTATATAACTATGTCACCGTGAAAACTTAGATAAGGTGAGCGTGAAGTGAGCTGTCATTAGTGTCAATCCCTATAGTATCAGATGAAATGACAGCTCACTCCACGCAAGTTTTCACGGTGAGATTTTCACAGAATCGACATGCAGGTGACTTCGTGTGATTTTGGGTGATTTGGCTTTTACGAGTAAGCAGGTCGCGGCTTTGTCTTTTACATTCAGATTCACGACAGCATGGTCGAATACATATCGTACTGACTGATATTGGGATAATTTAGAAATCAGGACAACAGCGGGTCCCTACCCCAGACCTTCATACGCAATGCTCCTAAATCAAAAACATCCCCAGCTTTACTTATCTTGCGAAAACATGGCGCAAGCGTTCCCTTTTGATTAATTTTTTATTTGATTGTTTTTTTTTTATTTCGTTGTACTATGGTAAGAACGTGTTCGAATAACTTGGGCCTTACATATTTTTACACTTACATTTTACCCCTATTACGCACTTACATTTTACCCTTATTTTTTTATTTCATTGCACTATGTTAGGAACATGTTCGAATAACTTGGGCATTGCATATTTTTACACTTACCTACATTTTACCCTTATTTCGTCAGTGTGCGTTTTGACAGAATCGGTTGCACTGTGGATATAGATATGTTTTTTTTTAGGAATTACGAAAGATACTTAATAATATGTCTCAAACAAAACAAAATTGATCATAATTTAATAAATTACTTAAGTATGTACTTTTAAAAACTAGCTACCCGGTAGTTCAAAGTAAGGTTACCAAACGACCATGAATTTTTAACACCCCTTTCAATAAACCATAGACAACACAACTAAAGTCATAAACAAGAAAAGTGTAAAACATTCACGGCTAAATTATAACGGCTGCCAACCTACGCTCATTGTATAACAGCCCCGTTCATATAAAAGGGGGCGACGGACTACTGAGGATCACAGTCAAGCCATACCTTCCAAGGAAACGAACGGTCTAAGACAAGGAATCAGCGAAATCATTTTGATTTTGGAACACAATTTCCATTATTTGTTTTTAAATTACAGTCAATTCTGTGGGGTTTGTGACGTCGCCGGTTTTAATTGTTCACCTGTAATTAAGCGGTGAGTTGTTATTTTTTTTTCGTATTTTTGTATTTCGAAAGAATTTTTTATGCACTGATTGAATTGATGGCGAGT
The DNA here is from genome assembly GCA_963669345.1 of Gortyna flavago. Lineage (NCBI taxonomy): Eukaryota > Metazoa > Arthropoda > Insecta > Lepidoptera > Noctuidae > Gortyna > Gortyna flavago. Next base: position 7,247,801 of record OY770148.1, read on the forward strand.
TTTTATTTTCTTTTTTGTATTAGGGCTGATTTTTCAATGATCTGATAACTTTATTCGAGGAACGATTTTGAAATTTTAACAGTTACTTCATACAAAAACTGTCAAAGGTCAATTTTATTCCTCGATTAAATGTTATCTGGCGATGGAAAAACAACCCTTAATATTAAATCCATGACTTTTGATAAATTTTTAATAGAAGTTAAGTTACGAAGAAGGAAAATCGATAAATTGTGCACAACTTTTAGTTTGACTGTAAATTACAAAATGCAGCTAAATGAAAATAATCGAGTTGCAAGTTGCATCCACCGAATAGTGAAATTGTGCATCCGAATACAATATTTAACATCACTTAGCATAAGTATTATAATAATAATAATATATAATTTGTGCAACATAAATACCTACAGAGTGTAACAAGACCCTTCACGTAGTCGTTATTTACGCGTTCTGTACATCAAAATATAAAGTATCTTTGTGCAAAAACTAATTTCTGGGTAACGACTTTTGTTTTTGGTGCGGAAAATTTGCTGTTCACGGTAGTGCGCAACGTAACGCACGCAAAACATTTGTGCTTATGGGTGCAAGCAACGGTTAAAATTTAAGTTACTTATAACATTGAAAAGTGGTTTTCGTAAAAAAAAAGTTGGAACTTTGACCTTCAATATCTCCGTAATCTGAGGGTTCCCAGGTTTGATCCAGTGCAAAAAAAATCATAATAACGGGAAGAATACGTGATTCTCGGCTATTTTAAACCCGTTATTGTAGCAATAATAGACTCGCCCCCTGTTGCTTTGGCGAAATGTGGATCTAGTTTAGGTAAACCTGTCTAACCCTCCAGGCGTACAGGCGTGATGTGATGTAAGGCGATGCATCCGCAAAAACAAATTCATTACATCCAAGTCTAACGAAACTGATTTAAATATTTGCATTCCGTAATCCCAACATTACAAAAACAAAACAAACGGAGGAAACAACAAATAACTGTATGTAACTTTACCTTAATTTAAACTTATAGTATACAATTAAGTGAATTACTGTCTTTCACAAACAAACATAGACAACACTTGACAGTAACTACAGCACACAAAGTGCTATCCTTAAATACTCCTTTTGCTTTCTCAATGTTAATTCATACATCTTGTCATAGATAGCATAATCAGCCTATAATGAGTTCCCACTGCTGGAACACGGGGCTGTAATCTACCACGCGGGCCCAATGTGGGTTGGTAAATGTCCTAGGACATGCCAGTTTCCTCACGATGTTTTCTTTCACCGTTTTGAGAACAGTGGTGATGAAATGATTTATATAAAGTAAAGCCTGTCTGGGTTCGAAACCCACGATCTACAACTCGTAAGTCGGGGCCGTTACCTCTGGGCCACTCAAACTCAAACTCAAAGCATTTATTTCAATTAAACCATTTACAGGCACTTTTGAATTGTCAATATGTCAGTCAGAAAATATGAAGCCAATTGCCCATTCCAAAGCGTAGGTACCTATGGAGAAGAACGGGCAAGAAACTCCATGGACACTCTTTTAAATTATATTTTACAAAAATATTAGTTACATCATTAATGTTGAATTTATAATTATATGTGAGAACGATGTAAAAAAAAAATATACGTACGCGTTAAAATTGTCCAGAGTACAGCAAATATTACTTAACAAAACAATAATCCAAAAATAAAATAATTAAAAATAAGCCGAGGCAGCCAAGTGATGACCAGCCCCAACTGACGGCGCCCGTTCACGAACATGACGCATAGATCAACACCATTCAGCTCAACCATTTTGAAGGGAGCTAAATGATCCAACACACGCCACCGTCAGCGAGACATCTGTGTGAGCATGACATACTATCAGCCGCCAGGGCACATTCAAGTCAATGAAAGACATTATTATCACTACTGCTGCGTGGCTAACTGTGCTCTAAATACAGGGAAAACTTTTAGCATTAGCACTAAATCTAATATTCGTGTACATCACTACAAGTTATGTTTAGATTGGAGTGGTCATTTACAAGAGTCTGCTCAGACTTGGGACAAACTACTGAGTGAGTACATTGTGTGTAATTACTAATTGTACAAGCTGCGTACCTACTATTTTGTCCTTTTTTGGATTGTTATTTTCTTTTCGACGTACATCTGTGAATTTTATATGCCACATGTTTTTCGGCTATACCCCTCTGCCTGCTATAATCTGTGTGACAGTATAACAAACTCATTTATAATTGGCTTTCCTTCTTTCGGTTGTCGAAATAACGTCTGCAACATTTTCTACTATCATTCGTGGTAGCTTAAATCTTTCATACAAGTAGGCCAAACCAAATCTTTAATAGGTAGTTAGTCCTACTAGCATAATCAGCTTCTAACCCGCTGGGATACAAGCCTACTCTCTGTAACAGGGAGTGGGCCATTCTTCAACAATCTGCTGGTTTCCTCCTAAGTCCTAATAAGTCGGCACAAATAACAATAAAATCTAAGTTTTCGACGTCATGTCGCCTGCCACGACATATTCGACCAAACTCCACATTCCATACAACATATTAGGGGCTAGGACTGCCTGAGCTAATAAAAAAGAGCTATTCACCATCCAAAGTGTTCGCAATATCATAGCCAGGCTGCCTCCCGGTAGGAAATATGATCACTTCATTGCTCCTTGGATGTCCGGAAGAAATAATTGTAGATCCACCCGCGAAGTAGTTACACCCTATTACATCTACTCAATTTTTTTTTTTATATGACAAACAAAGCCAGTGTCGACAAATCTGCCAATGTCTAAAGTGAATTGGAAAAGCAAGTGAGTATGACATTTTCACAGAGAACGTATTTCTTTTGCTGCTATAAATTAAAGGGAGTATAGTAGTACTTGTGGTACGGAACCCTTCGTGTTTTTTGACCGGTTTTTATTACTGTTTAATTCTCATGCAATAATAATTATAATGATGACGAGAAATAAATCAGAAGACTTTGCAATGGACATTCATTAGAGGTTTATTTATAGGTATAAACGTTGCAAATATGTTGGTATGGTTTGGTTAAACAGTCGCTGATCGGTATTTAACTTTAAGCAACGTTTATAAATAATCCCCAAAATTATAGTCCATTGCAAAGTCTTCCGATAAAGGGGTTGTAAGGCTGTTTGTGATGATGATGATGACAATAGCCTTGAAGCCAATTAATTAAATTGTCATTCATCAAATAAAAGACGCAGCGAAGCCTTTAAACATTGTACCTCTAATATGGGATACCATGAAATTAAATCGCATTAAATGTTCATTTCATTTCTTATACATATCATTCATTACACCACTGTCTTGGAAATGAAATCAAGGTATGTAAAAAGACATAATTATGCAACAATCGTCTTGTCGTAATTTTAACTGTTCACTTAGTTCAGCTAATGAAAATCTTCGGTACCATAGATATCAATTATGTGGGTTCCTACGTCTGCACCCTTGTCTTCCTGTAATTGTGTAGCATCCTATTGTCTAGTTTAATTGGTTATTTGATTGTCTTTCCTCGTTAATGTTACCGTTAATGGGCGTAAATCAGTTAGAGAGCAGATATTTTTTTAAATCTGCAGATTATCTGGTTGAGAGATTATGAGAACTGATTTTTATCTATCTACTTGATGTAGGTGGTTGTAGCATTATGGCACTCCTCTTAAAAATTGTCTGGCTGGCGTGCATATACTTTCGATTAAAATTGAATGATTCTCACATTTCTCACAAATCGGAAATTCTTTCCGATGTCTACCGCAAAAGTCTTTATCGTTTATTTCAAGACATTTTGCCGATTTAGCTTGGTATACACAGCTTGCCTACACTTTACTGTAAGACTCAAATTACTTAGTTAGTCTAGTGGTCGCAATCGCTACTGCTGAACATGAGGACCTGGGTTCGATTCCCGGGTGGAGAAAACTGATATTGGGTTTTTTCCATCTGGAATTATCTGGATTTCTCTCAATGCCTGGCGTCTGGATTGCCCAGTTGACGGCAATTGACTCGCTCCCTATCACATGGGACTTAAACGGAACTGGCGAAATGTGGGCGCAGGTACTAGGTATAGGTCCACTTCTGCCTAACCCTCCGGAGCACAAGCGTGATGTTATGCTAGCAACCTAGGTACTAAACGACAGCTAAAACTGTTAACAGGATTCGATTTGAGTGAGACAAGTTATGTATGTATGCTATCAACTACGATTAAATGCATGTGAAAGTATATTTACGGTACTTTACATTTTTGTCTGTCTGTCTGTTTGTTTCGTCTTATCTCCGAAACGGCTAGACCTATTTTGACGGGACTTTTACCGGCAGATAGCTGATGTGATAGCTGGCTTTTTGCTCCGGTAGCACGTTCCCGTGGGATAATTTCGAAGGAAGAAGGAAGGCGCCGGCAGCAGCTAGTGTTATGTAAAAACTATTGAGAAATACGTATTTAGGTATAGATAGCAAAAAAAAAAAAACGAAATCAGCATAATGTTTAGCAAAGATTCTCAAACCGAATACATCTGTGGAATGCAAGTAATGCATCGCATTCGGTTTGAGAAACCCCATCAGACTTTCCCATGCTTTTGTGAGGTGTCCTCGCACAAAAGTTTTAGTGTTGAAATCTTTGATGAGAGAATCTCTAGTCTCGCACGAACAATTTAACTTCCAGCATTCCGACTGTCGGCAGTAGTCAGTCGTGATGCAGTGGCGGTCTAATGGTAGGTAACAGCTGCGACTTACAAACTCAAACTCAAAGCATTTATTTCAATTAAACCTTTTTCAAACAAACTAAATAGTAGTGATGGACGCTATGGGCAGCCACTATGGTTGTGTCAATCTTTGACTAACTATAGTGTATGAACTATAGGATATCTTTGATTGAATTTTGGAACGCGGACTGGGAACAACAACAAATTAAACAGCGTATATCTAATTGTCGCCGTAATTGTGTCGAAAGTGGTCGAAGCCACTCAAAATATCATTGATATAATATTATTATACAGAGCAAAATATATTTAGGAATTTCCGAGTGTGACCGTTGATTGGAACCTCTAAGTTCCAAATAGTGACGAATTACTTTGCAACTAATATGGACAGAGGGATTAAGCAGATCATACTTTCATCTAAGTAAGTACTTGAGATTATGGGTATTCATTAAGTACTAGTTTTTTTTTGTTCAATGATGTTAGCTATTGAGAGCAGTGGTGTGGCGCCGTGACTTACAAATTGTAGGTCGTGGGTTCGAACCCCAGCAGGTCACTTTGTGTAATTTATTTCATTACCACACTGTTCTCAAAACTGTGAAGGAAAACATCATGAGGAAACCGGCATGTCCTAGAACCAAAAATTCGAAGACATGTGACATCTACCAACCCGCACTGGGCCCGCGTGGCGGATTACGGCCCACTCCATCACACAGAGAGGAGGCCTGTGCCCAGCAGTGGGAACATTATACCTACGCTGATTATGACGATGCTAGCAGCTATCGTTTTTTATGTTTCACAGAGTTGCTAATAAAGCTTCATTGAGTTTCGTTACAACAATGACAAATCAATAAGCAATTTGAGTCTGGGCTTGTCTATATTTTCAGAGCTGACTGTTATAATTGATGTCCGTAGGCCATTCAAACAAAAACATTGTACTTACTTCACTAGATTTTTTTGTTAATGTAATCAGCTATACATTGTATACGTCATTACGTATACATATACAGGATGATATTTTTTCCCGTCTTGAAATTTTTATAGGGTGTTTACCCATGAATACGAACAACTTTCATTATGGGCCAACTCTGAAATCACGAAAAAAAATCAGCTGTTTCATACATTTTGGTCTAGTAGGTATTGAACTTTTGTATTAAACAGCAGATTTTTTATTTAAATGTTTCACAGAGTTGCATTTCACAAAGTCGATTCACCGTAAGTCTTCTGTGACATTTTCAGTGACTTCGAACACGAAATTCCATTACATAACATAACATAAACAGCCTATAATGTTCCCACTGCTGAGACACAGGCCTCCTCTCAGTGAGAGGGAGAGTGGGTCGTAATCCACCACGCGGGCCCAGTGCGGGTTGGTAAATGTCACATGTCTTCGAATTTTTGGTTCTAGGACATGCTGGTTTCCTCACGAAGTTTTCCTTCACCGTTTTGAGAGCATGTCTTCGAATTTTTGGTTCTAGGACATGCTGGTTTCCTCACGAAGTTTTCCTTCACCGTTTTGAGAGCAGTGGTGATAAATAATTTACACAAAGTAAAGCGCCTGTCTGGGTTCGAACCTACGACCCTCGTAAGTCGCGGCCGTTACCACTGGGCCACCACTACTCTTCCACTGAAATGAAAACAGTTGTGCCAAAAGACCAAAAAAAAAAAACTAAAAAAAATTGGAACCGTATAAAAAACCATCCATTCCCGATACTTTTTTTACTGAATGTATTAACCTTTGCTTGGGACCCCTGTATCGTATAGTGTATTATTACCTGTCTAGCCCTTCCGTAAATACAAGCGTGATGTTATTATGTTTGCCATTATGTTTTATCAAAAAAATTGCGTCCTACTTTTCATGTAAATTGGATTAAGAGTAAATTCAAGAGTGTCGCCTTAGATCAGGTGGCAACGAGCAAATGACTCGTAGAAAAGTCATATTCCTTGAAAAAGAAACGCTATAATATCAGGCGTAGGAGGAGATATTTATGTTGAAACAATGACGTACAGAGGCCAGAACATCAACCGGGGTAGGTTGATGTAGTTGATGAATTTTTAAAATTTTCTCAATTGAATATGAACCTTATTCCTTTGCAATAAAGTTGAAAAACTATCAAAGAAATTTGACAGATTGGGGTAGCTTGATGTGCTGCCCTCTGTACCTAAATGATGTTTTTACTGCCCCCCTCAGCCTTGAAAGCAAGAGTGAACAGGCAACCTCCAAGATCCAGCGTTAACCATAAACAGACCTAGCCCATTTATAATGGACAAGAAGTCCTTTGGCTTCCCAAATGGTTGTGGTGGCATCTACATCACCACTTGCGAACTAAGCATGACATCGAAGGCACGCGAGATACTACATCGCGCAAGCAGAGTTTACTGTGCAACTGGCATATACAATGTCTCGACATCAATCGTCGGGCAGTTGCCCAGAGAATACCCGTCTTATCAGAGGATCCTTCTTTTTCAATGGAGGATGAGTGAACTTTATACCCTGTTCCTCATACCTCTCTTATATGGTATTCATTCTTGATGTCCGAAAACGTACTAACAGCTCCTTGAATTAACTTCTCTTTCTTCCCCATCCCGAAATCTCAACTTTTTCTGACTCTCTCCTCTGCAGCGCATGGATACCTGCCCCTTTCAATTACAATCCCAGGGTTTTGAAAGAAATTCCTAATCCATTGTTTCATAGGTTTGAAAAATTTGTCTGCTCAATAACGCAATGAACGAGGGTGAAATGTCAAAATAAAACGTGTTGCGATTGATTGCCAGTTTATGTATCCCGCTGCATAATTTAAATTACTACTAGACGTACGTATGCCTACTCAAAAGATAGATGTCAACCGAAATATTTTTGAAGGTAACTCATCATTTCATGTCTTGTCACAAGTCCAAGTTCAACCGTCATAAATGCCAGTCACAAAAAAAAAAAATAGATTACAAAAAAACAATCTATCAAATCGGAAAACTCTCTTCACCATTGCAATTTAAACTTTCAGTTTATTGCTTCACGGTTTCAAATACATTATCGAGTATCGAGGTTATGTTATGCACTTTACCCAATGGCCTAGAAGGTTTCCCAGCTAGTACTGTGTCTATGGTCTGTGAAATAGCATGCAATAGATATTCTTCTTTATGCGTTGTATAGCCCTCAAAGTTGTTGGTTCAATTCTTTCGTTATTTTATAGCAGCATTTTTAGAGTTCCGTACCCAAAGGGTAAAACAGGACCCTATTGCTAGGACCCGCTGTCCGTCCGTCCGTCTGTCACCAGGCTGTATCTCATGAACCGTGATAGTTAGACAGTTGAAATACACAGATGATGTATTTCTGTTGCCACTATGACAATAAACACTAAAAACAGAATAAAATAAATATTTAAGGGGGGCTCCCATACAACAAACGTGATTTTTTATGCCATTATTTTATAATTAGTAATTAGCGTTAGTTAAATATTGTATGGTGGTACGGAACCTTTCGTGTGCGAGTCTAACTCGCACTTGACCGGTTTTTTTTAACATCAGTACCAATTTATTATACTTTTCTGATTTGTTGGTACCTATAATGGCCGCAAGACGATTGTTGAGTACGTGGTCCTTAGGTTCGATTCCCAGGTCGTGAAATGTATCATAGGATTATATCCATTTAGAATGCAGTAACAGCCCTGAGTTAAGATTTGTGGGAAACCTGTTGATGGAAATAGGCTTGCCCTCTTAACATAGACGTCATACCTCTGCCTACCCCCTCGGTGAATATAGGCGTGTTTTTTTTTTGTTAGCCTATACTGTCCCACTGCTGGGCAAAGGCCTCCCCCAAATCCTTATGATTAATTGTGGTGTCTAATAATAAACCGTTTTTAATTCTCAAGTTTCGGTCCCGGGACTCAAATTGTGACCGGTAATAGGCTCAACCACTTGTACTGACGCCAGCACATCAAGCTACTACAATCTGTCAAATTTCTTTAATAGATTTTCAACTTTACCGCTTAAGCATAAGGTTCAAAGTATTTGACAGTTTCGGGTAGCTTGATGTGCTGGCGTCTGTACTTCAATCAAACAGGAGCTGACATTAAAAACATTCAATTAAACGAACTGAACGGACTTGCGGAATTACTTCCATAAAATCAGTTTGCAGCTGTTAACTATAAAATTGTCCAGTGGCTAGCAGCGAGGTTGTATGCAAGACGAGAGGTTGAATTACTATACCTACGATGTTTAATAAAAATAATTAACCTACAAAACGAGTAGGTACATAAAAATAATACGCATCCTATTTTCATAGCTGTGCTCAGCATGTGAGATCTTTTTAGAATACACCGACTGATATTTGATATAGATACCTCCCGCGTTGATTGCCTTTGATAATGAACTCTTTCCTTATGTATTTACTAAAAATAGCGTTACAGTATTTCAACTCATAATCTAATCATTAAATAGTAAATCCTATGAATCCGGTAACTCTTAACAGGTTAACTTTTAAACCCAATTACCTAATCGGCATTTGACTCAATGGAATTATCTCATCGTCCTCACCCTATTGGACTAACTTTACCGTGAGATATCTTATTTTAATAGCCCTAGGGATTAGGGATCAAACACGCACAAGATTTCGAGCTAAAGGATAATTCTGAATGATGAAAACAACAGTAGGTATATTTAAATTAATATTCACCTACTCTAAGTCTGTTTAAACCTTCCAGATTCAGTATCATGTTAGGTATCAGATATTATTGCCTTCTATTCTAAACTTCTTCGTGTAAACAAAACGTGTGCTTTCCAAAAAAATTTGACAGTTGACTTAATCAACTGTCAAAAGTTTTTCTTTCGGAGTTTTTATTTTTGTGTTGTCTTTGAAAATCGTAGCAACACATGCGTCAACAGTATTCACCACGATTTCTATTTCTAAATTCGATTCTTGATCGGGTGTCTAAGTGTACATTGGGTACATTGTCGACGGCAGCCGAAGACGTGTCGGCGGCTGCAGAGTTGCCTCTGCCGCTGACGCGTGCCGCTCGTGTGTATGCACACTAATGTGTATACTATAACTCAAGATACCTTTTATTGTTCAGCAACATGAAATGAAATTAAACTATTTATTCTATAAAAAGGATTTGCTCTGAGTGTTTTCGTGTGTTTGTCAAAATATAATATGGATGAAGAAGACTTATTTTTACTAGAAAAAAAGCTCGAACTAGTTTGAGAGCCCCGCGGGCCGCCCGCGCAGGCGCGCACTCACTGCGGCCACTTGCTTGTATGAACGAGCTAGAAGGCGTGAGTTGCCCGCGCGCTCCCCGCGCCAAGCAGCCCGCACCGCTCATCGCGCCCGCGTGCCCAATATGGACGCTCGTTTTTACCTGACTCAATTTATCGATTAATCTAATACGCCACTCCCTTGTTCCAGCCACGACAATGTCAGCCAACGTAACCCTACTCCTCATCTTCGTGACCCTGGCCTCAGTAACAGCGCAGACCTTCCAGTACTCCCGCGGCTGGACGAACGGCAAGAGGGACGGCCATATGAGGCCTGAATTGAAAGAACTCGTCAACAATCTGGACAAGATTCTTTCACCGTGCCAGAAAACCAAGCTGAAGGTCCTCTTAGAAGGAAAGCCGGTTACTGAGAGGGTTGGTATTACATCACTTTTGGAGTAGCAACTCTCTTGCCTGTGGCAATACAGTGTAGACCCAGACACCAGGGGAATCCATATTTAGACCTGCGAGGTGGTCGCATAACACACTAATAATAGATACCAAATAGGTTTCATTAGGACAGTTCAGCAACATTCATTACGTTATTAAATAAATAAATAAAATTCGCAATGGATTAGCAATATCCTTCAAAATGATTCAAATTGAGATTGTGATTGAAAGAGTGCGCCTACGCAATTAGGGTGCTGGAGTTATTTCCTTAGGCTTTATCATTTGCAGGGCAATTTGTCCACGTGGCAGTGTCCTTGATATAGTAGGTTGACCTGTGGTTTATGAGAGTATTGTGGTCCATTTCTGATATTTTGGCAGTTTCAAACAGACCGACAGAGATACCTAGTAAACTTCCCAGACTAATCGGACTAGGAAATACTTACGGAGCTACAAAAGTTATATATGTAAAGTGAAGTGCGTTCCGTTTGTATAAGGCGCCCCAATTTTCCAGTGATGTAAGAATAACATAGCTAGAGCGCGCATGCACGATGTATGTAAGCAATTGTAGGTAGGAACAAAACAGAGGGGGTGAAAACTGTTTTACTAATTTTGAGAAAATTGCTGACGGCTTTCGTCAACCCGTACCTATTGAGATTACAGCCGATTTTTTTTCGAAGGGCAAATTAGTTTAAGACCCATAGTCCAATGTAATTGCAGCAAGCCTATTGCCATCAACAAGGGACAAATCCTGACTCCGGGCTGCTTCTGGGAAAATTCTTATTGGGAAAACCCTATAAGACTGCATGACCTGCAGGGTATTGCGTATCACACTATCAGTAGCAACAGTTCAACAATATTAATTGCGTTATTTAGGTACCTATGCTGAACTCACAAATTTTTCGTACATATGAAGCAATGGCCTATCCAATGGCAATATCCTTCAAAATGATTCAGATTGAGAATAATTGTATGTAATTAGGATGCTGAACTTCAAGCTCAGCAGGCTATGCGACCACTAGGTACACCAACAGGCAGTAGGTAGGTACTTACATATAAAAAGAATAGTCCTGCCCAACTCACTACCGGGCTCTTCAACGCCTAGCCAAAACACTTGGACCAAGAAATATCAAGTTTTGTACAGAGGTAGGAAAGGAATAAGGCCGATTTTTTCGAAGTTCTCACCTAATAAGGAATGTGGTGGACAATGAATAGCGGATAATGAACAGCCGGTCGATTCTGTTAGAATATCACCGTGAGAAGTTAGGTGAAGTGAGCTGTCATTCCATCTGGGGGCCTAAAAAGGCCACTTTGACAGAATCATAAAACAATTCATATCACGCAATTTCTTCTGTATGACAGTTTTGTATGGAGATTCGTAAAATGCTACAGGTACACCTCTGCCTAACCCTTCAGGGATATAATAGGTGTGAAACTGTCAAACAAATGAATTGCGTGATATCACTTGTTTTATGATTCTGCTAAAGTGGCCTTTTTAGACCCCCAGGGCGGACGAAGCGGCTGGCAAGGTGTTTGTTATTAATAATAATTTGCAAATTACTGTAAATTTAATATAATTGATATTTTTTTCTAGCTAATGCTGCCCTGTGACATCCTAGACACCGAGGAATCCCCGCGAGCACTCACTGAAAGAAACCTCAACGCGTTCATGGATGCTTTTTATTGAAAATATTTTAAAACTTAAATAATGTGCCAACAGAAAAGTTTGAGATTATTGATTTTTTTATTTTAATAATTAGGTAATAGGTACAAGGACCATAATGATAGATTTTATTGTTGTAATAATATTTACGTCCGGGTTAGGAATTATTTTTAAGTAATGCATTCATGGCTGGATTGGTGCATTACTAAACCAAAGACAATTTAAGTTAAATTTTTTAGAAACTCGATTTATGGCAACGGCTTTTTTTATTAATTTTCTTAGTTATATCGGTAAATAATGCAAATTAATATTAACTGTTTACATGTATGTATAGTGATTTCAATATACCTTTGGCTTACTATTTAATTATTGTAATTTGTGCTATTTCAAGGTGCAGTCCTAGTCCTACTAAAAAACACTAAAAGTATAGTATATAACGATGTTAAAATGTTGACAACAATAATGTATTGTAACTTATATTGAAAATAAAAATGTGAAAAGTGCTTGTCTTTATTTTTGAAGGACTTCAAAACGGATGTTTTCTGTATTCTAAGGTTCTGTAATTACATGGATTCTTTCTCAAAGTACCTGTTAAATTATTTTAATTATTGTTGTTCGAAATGAAATGCGTTAAATTTGAAGATAAAATCTATAAATTTCTATATTTTAAAGGAGCAAAACGTGGCTTGACCTAGACAAATTTTCTAAGTAAAAAAGGATACAGGAATTCTCAAAATAATGTTGCCAATTTACGAAATTAGAGAAACATAATACACGAATATTGCTATGTTAGGTACTAAAATAATATGAACTAATTATATGTTCAAATGGACTTGAACAATTTTATTGTGAATGTGAATGACTGTCAATCAATCGGTCAATTTATTTTGTCTTTTTTTTTCTTCTCGGTTAGTTTTAGTCATGGTCTGGCAGTTTCAGTAATTTATGCGGCCTACCCAAATGTCCCTTCAATGATATTTTTCGTCTAATTTGAGTTGAGCTGCATGATTACTGACAAATGCGTGAACTTGCTGTACGGGTCCACTCAATCTGTGTGGTTATTCCCTCAAAAGACCTTTTCAGACACCAATCTACATGGTCTTCACATGATCTGACCAAGATTACCTATGTCTGGACTGTGACCTCTGAATTTATTTCGGCCTTTCTTTTCTGAGTAGTCAGATAGGAAACGCCGACCTCATCTAGTTAAAAAAAAATATGATTGACGTTTAAAAGTGTTTGTGCAAACTTACAAAATAAATCATTTATCAACTAGTTCGATAGGATTGACTTTCTTCAATATTACTAGGTGATTCTGTAAAGGTAGTGTAGCTACTATGCTTCATGATTGATGATGACAGAATATAGCCAGCATAATTAAATAGAGAAGTAGGCAGTAGTGAATACTACTGTTAGTGCAATGGATATAACAATAGCTGACTATCCTGTTTAAATAATTATTTAGTTACTTTTTGCACATACCTACAGTAGGTAGGTAACAAGAAGTAGTGGAGGTGGTCAGGTTCTAAATTTTGTCATAAAAATCGACATCCCAAAGTAACACACTGTAAAAATCCGAATGATTTATGATTTTGAAGGAATTTCATAATCCATTGGTTCATTTCAAAAGTCGCCTGCTCGAAACGTAAATAACGCAATCAATACTTATTGAATTGTCAATGAATGGCATTGGGATTGGGAGTGTGTTACGCAATTACCCCGCTATAGACACATACTGACTCAAGTTGTTGCAAGTGTCGACTGTTGAGCCCATGCTCAAAAACCCATGGTTTAATTCCCAGGCAAAGCGGTAAGTACCTACCTATACTCCGACTTTTAATTAGCTGCAGTAAAACGACACTTCATAATAGCTTATTTCGGACTGCATTTATAGATATGCATGTCAAACAATGTTTTCTATCAACAAAGTTTTTGCCGAAACGTGCTGTCTAGGAACAGAGATTTCTATTAACTGTGCTTTCTTTATGTAGTCATAGGTATCGTACAAGCGTCTTTCTATCTTAGGTTCCACACTCAGAAAAACAAGGTTTGGTTGATGGCCGCGAAAAAACAAAAAGACGCCAATTTCAGTCATTTAAATAACGCATAAGCTGTCATTTTACTGCAGCTAACTATAAGTCCGACTATAGTATAGGGTTTTTCATTAGGAATGCTGAGTCGTAGGTACTTCACAAAATCTAAGTAGGTAGGTATATGCTCGATTGAAGGTAACAGGTTTGCTATCTAATTCCTACAGAGGGCTATTACATAATAAGTAGATACATAACTGAAGAGTAAATTGCAATTTCCGGACTAAAATGCATCGTACTAAAATAGCAACTGCAATAAGGCTAAGTTTAAAGTTAATTACCGAAAGCGCCATCTAGTACTCCAAGAGGAAAGTAATTAATAAAAACTATTGTATTGCCCTCTGTGTGCACAGAATAGAACTAAATGGTTTGAACCTTATAGAAGCGACATCTAAAGAGGAATAGCAATACTTCTTTAAACGTTACATTACCATTTGGGATTTTAGTTTTGCTACCCGACGCTAGATGGCAATTAAGCTTTTAAAATACAAAATGCTACCTCTATCAAAGCTCTTGTTTCTTGCAATATTTAACCTTGCAAAAATACGAAAGGCGCTTATGTACCCTACATACGTATAGCCAAACAATTAAAACATAACCCCCCGGAGAAGCAGTTTTCTTTTGCTAAAAGCCTTAAACCGAACCACAATAAAGTTTAATATCGTGTGACACCTCAACAGCTATTTCATGTTTCATCTATCATTCGTAACAAGCATCATTAGACTTTAGTGGGCTACAACTTGTGTATGGGGCCATTTAAAAGTAAATTAACTGGAAGTAACGTTCATCGTAGACCTACCTGCTTAATGGTGTTATTTTTTGTATATAGGAGATATTTATGTTTAAAGGTAGGACACACATGATAGATAAGAAGTAGGACTGGGGGTAACATTATTGGCTTTTTGCAATAAGTAGATAGGTGCCTACCACGTAACGTAAAAATTATGGTCCTTACGATTTTAAGGACTAAGTAGGAGGAAAATACGTGGAAAACGTTCTCTGTCTGTTCGAGAATCTACTTAGATACCTACGTTTTAATTTTCATAATTTATTAGGTATCTAATTATTAAAAAATTTAGGTAGGTAGCTATGCAATTAGGTATCTATTGTTTGCCCTAGCTAAATAAATAGGTTAATCAATAATGAGATTGCCACTTTTTCGTACTTAATTCAGTACTTAAATAAATGAATTAAAACATTCCAAACATCAAAATGAAAAAAATTATAATAAAATTAGAGCACAATTTTCCTGCCAGCTACCTACCTATTTATCTTATATTCGGCTGATACAGTAACGAAAAAAAGATCGTGCAACTGCCAATCAACTTAATTTCTTATTACAAATACCTACCTAAACTCTGTTTTTTTATTTGCTCGACCAAAATAACAGCAAATATAAAAAAGTTCGATCGCTACTGTCAATTTAGTCTAGCAAATTAAAAACCAGAGCCTAAAAGTTGGTAGATAAGTACTACTTAAATTTAAAAAAATAGTCCTAGATCCACCGAACATAATTACAATCAAGAAGAAGGCATCGATTTACATCTCTGGAAGTAGGTACATAGGAATAATAACATATCTACCTGCTTATATGTATAAAAAGCCAACATGAAAACCTATTTAGTATAAAACTACTTAAACCATAATTACTTGAGATCCAATTACGTTGTTCGATGTTATGCGTGATTACAAGTAAATTACAACGATTCGGTCTCAACGAGCAGTAATGATGAGTTGATGGCGGCCACAATGTATAGCTGATGAAATTGGTCGTCTGCGTGAAGACTACGCTCGAGACGTTTAGTTCACTAGTGAGGGGGAGGTGTCGATAAAATTAAATTTTGGCCCCTGTAGGTATTCATAAACGTTGCTTAAAGTTAAGTAGTGGTTAGCGACTGTTTAACCAAAAATTTTTAACGTCACTTCACTTTAATCAACCTTTATAAACACCTGAATGAGGTTTGAACAAGTTGCCCGTTTTTTTTAACTGAGAAGATTGATTTGTTGATAGAATAAAACTCAATATTTTTCCTTTTTTTCTCCACTGGGTAGAAAGTTCATGAATTAGGTAACAACGCTTTGTCACGTCTGGACTTTCTAATTGTTGAAAAAAGAGATTTACATAAGTACTTATTTATATTTATGAGTGTGAACTGCCCGTTGGTTTCGTGGTCGCAAGCACGACTGCTGAGCGTAGTTTCCTGGGTTCGATTCCCGGGTCGGGCAAAGTGTTATTCAGTTTTTCCATTAGGAATTTCTTAGTAACAGCTTGGAGTTTGGAAGTAGGCGGTGTGATACCCGTCCGCGGTGGATTGCCGTCTCATCAGACTATGAGAGTGAGGGAAGAGGGAGTGCACCTGTGTTTACGCGCACACTTGTGCACTACAACATCTCCCGCGCCGAAGGCTATGTCTCCGTTGAGATTGGCCGCCGTGTCCGAAATATGTTTTGGAGGACTTTTATATTTAATCGGTACCAATCAACCTAACTAGGCCTACCACTAACCTCACCTACCTATTGTTTTGTTATTAATTATTTTTGTTAATTTGAACAAGTTTTCGTGAAATGAACAAATAGTTAATTTCAGGAAAACTTGTCTTGTTGTTGTAGGATTTTTAGGAGCAAAAGCCAACGTCATTGCGCTAGTCTTTCTTGTCATCGCTTAATATATTAGTACAATCCTCGCAACATTATCCCTATTTTCATACCTATGAGAAAGATTTTAATCCAATATCTCTCTGAACTCATAACTGGAATAAGTATTCTGAATGTAGAAAGCCTCAATTTAGTATCTTGAATCAATTACATACCTACTTCTACATAATCAAGTGTTCTGATTGTTTTCTTTAACTGAGAGAAGCATTATAGAACTAACAGTAAGTACGTACGTATTTATTTACACACGACAGGGGAAGATCAACCAAGCAATCGGTAGTAATTTACGGAATTAAAAAAATCGATATCGATACTGGTTCTGCCGCACTGCCCTGTCGATTGTAAGAATGAGATGCCATAGACTTAAATCCGTTTCCCGCCATCGCACAATCTGTACCGCTCACCGACCAATCGCGAGCAGGGAGGGCGTTGCGAGGCCACTAACCGCCGTGGCTGATTGGCCGAAAATATTAAACGGGTTGCTCATAATAAAAAAGAAAAAAATTGTACCTTACAATTGAGTGCCACTTTTTGCTCGTGTTAAATTGATGAAAAAAGACTAGGAAAAATTGGAACAGAGATGTACAAAATGATTTATTATAGCCGTCTCTCAACTTTTTAACTTATTGGACGTTAATGACTTTTGATTTTCCACGTTATTTTTGAAATTCGTTGTTCTTTTTTTATTTATAGATATTGTGTTGCCAGTTATTTGGATATCTAATTTGGTAGATTTAATGCCACGTTGGATTGCAAATAACTTTTTATTGTTCCGTTTCAGCAGTGTAAATTAGTCGTCATTTTTCTGTCAATTTATCTAATTTTACGGTGCAGTGATTGAAATTGAAGCTGGAAATATTACTTTTTATGCACTTTTATGTAACGTCAAATTCTATTATCAGAATAAATGGCACGGTAATGAATATTTAATTCTTGATTGACGAAGGGAGTAGATTTTTTCGATCTTTGTTAGGTTATAGTACTTAGAAGTAACAACTATTTAACTGAAAGTCTTTCTATCTAGAATTGTATTGCTTTTCATTTGGCATTTAGAATTTTCATAAAAATTAAAGACACACTTAAGAGTTCTAGGTATCTACCTAATTACTTTATTCATTAATAGAATGAAACTATTAATGAATAAAGTAATTAGGTAGATACCTAGAACTCATAGTTCATAGTTCCTACGAAAAATAGCCTGAAAAAGTCTCCGTAGCCAAAATATCGGTCGTCTAAAGCCCCCTTTCAGATCGATACAATTGACTCTGTTAATGATACAGTGATAGTTAGTAGCGTTTAAGCTGACACATTGTCCGCACGACATTCGGTAATTTGGTGACCGGTTGGGAGCCGGTCGGTGGCCGTTACTGACTGTATATTAGGGCATTTAGGCACATGTCCCACCGCGGCTGAAAAAGCGACTGGCTATCAACGATTTCCTCGCTCAAGAAACGTAAAAAAGAGTGTAGGTCCCGTTTAAGTAAAAGAGATACATGTATTAATAGTTGATCGCCACCAGCGAGTAAATCGTTTGTTGCAGCGACAAGAGCTCTCAAAGCTCGCTCAGCGACACTCGCTTGGTGGACAGAAGACTCGCTGACAGACTCACGCTTGGTACTTACATACGCATACCTACCAGCGAGTTATCGCTAGGCGTCGTCGTCCTCACTCGCTACTCGTTGCTCGCCAACTCGTTTTTAGTTACTAGCTCTACCTACTCGCTTCTCGTTAATCGCTGGCGCTGGGACAGGTGCCCATCGCTGACTGTCACTAGCACTTTGTAGTTGATGCGTTAAATGGTACTTACCTACCTGATGGATGTTGGCAATTTGGCGAAGTACCTATAGGTATGAATTCATTCAATACAGTCAACTTAAACTTTCTTTTAATACCGACATAATGAAAGAATAAAAATAAATGAAAAAAAAAACTTTAATTCTGACCTTGATCCATACCTATGATGTTAGTAATTACACACTAAAAAAGCTATGCGAGTAACAAATGCAATACATAGATTTAATTACCAGTTGCACTAACGCGATGCACTGGGTACGTGTACTTACGTGTCTACCCAATACACCATAATGGCGAAACATGGGTTATTACCATTGACTTTCAGAATACCGTTGACGTTTTCACGTACTCCTGCGCATAATGGACGCAAGCCTTTTTCGCAGGTTGGTATTGAAACAATCAGCAGGTATGTGCTTCTGATGCACTGCAGTAACGTGGAAGTAACAGCAAAAGAGAGAAAAGAGCATTTCTTATTTTTCTGGCACAACACAATTCTTACTGAGTATTTTATTGATACTGACATTGTAAAATTTTGCATGCCAACAATCAGGCAGAATGTACCCGGCTCACTATATTTTATAACAACTTTATTGTATAATACCTACATTCTATGCGAATAAACGATTTGATTTGATTTTATGAATGTGGAGTTGGCCTCAATTCTCATAGAATTGTG
This sequence comes from Gortyna flavago, assembly GCA_963669345.1. Classification (NCBI taxonomy): domain Eukaryota; kingdom Metazoa; phylum Arthropoda; class Insecta; order Lepidoptera; family Noctuidae; genus Gortyna; species Gortyna flavago. The sequence continues at coordinate 7,267,009 of OY770148.1, forward strand.
TTGGCCTATGTAAAGCAGTGGACTAGGTGGACTTCCATTATAGGTTGATGATTATGAATTAAGGAAGGAGTTACTTGAGTTGGATTATTGGACATTTTTAACGTAAGAGAATCCTTTGTGAGTATCTGGACATCTGTAAGTATTTGTAAAGTGATCCTTAGAGTATCCTTAAAAGCTGCTCTAATGCTAATGTATCATCTAACTTCAGAGAATCCAGTTCTCCTTTAAATTGCCATGATTTGAGGCTCCAACCAATCATACAAAGTAGGTAAGTTTAACCTTAGGTCAAAGTCAGAAAATACTGCAAAAGTGCCAAGAGTGCCGTTTCGCAATAGAGGAAATCCATTAAAATAATTATTTTCACATATCTCAGAAATTCAGAACACACTCATTTGGAACCGTCTACGACAAGATCTGAAAATATTAGGTATGGTCTGTTCCAAAAGTATCTGATGAAAATGTAAATAACTATATCAAAAAAGTACGTGTGTTGTAATGCCCATTGCCAATTTGTAGTGGCACTTATAAGTTAAGTGCTTTGATTTTATTTTATTATTTGAATACTTATAGACGCAATTCTTATTTTATATCTCCTTAAAAAATTATTTTATAATAGCAATTTTCGTCGATAATAATTATATATACCTAATTGAAACCATTTAGAAACAGATGAAGGTGTTACTAATTCGCTTTAGCGAGTGATTGCGTAAGAATCTATCCTGGAAGGCTGGACGGGGTTTGTTTCAAAACGGTGAACCCGGTGAGGAAACCGGCATGTCCTAGAAAAAAATACGATTAAGACACACATATCTTAATCGTACATGTAGACGTCACAACGTCTAGTACTAACCCGTTTTAGGTCCGCGTGGTGGATTACGGCCACGGAGTAAATTTGTTTTATATCCGTGATTACGGCCCACTACCCTTACCGAGAGAAGGCTTTTATCCTAGCAGTGGGAACATTATGCATGGGGTTTGTTTACACTTTCATCAGATTCTTTTGGAACAGAATATAACTATTTAGTTGCTGGCGATCGTACAAGTAAATAAGAACAGAAAATAAAAACAAAACCGCAGGTTTTAGTTCCTACTTATCCTTAACTTGAACACCATCTTAAGGGTCCAAGAATGTCACTTGAACAATAGCAAACAGGGACAAAAAGTAATGTAACACAAGACATAACAATTCTCTCTAACATTTGATTACTTGCGCAATTTATTTTGGCGAGATAAGCGTCGCCGTGAACTTGCGCCTAACTTACCACAACGGATAACTTGAATACAGACGTTGAGCGGTTAGGATGGTGGCACACCGGGGAGGTTGACATAAGTTTCATGTTGGAATAAAGTTTGTAATCTTTTGAACTGAACGACACAACAGTTTTATAGAACAAAGAAGCTTGACTTTTAATTAGCTGCAATAAAATTGCACTTATTCCTGTCATTTTGTCAAAAAATTATGCCACATTATCTCTGCTAGTGATATGTACTCCTATATATAATAAAATTCGATTTTGACCAATTATGATTTAACCGTAAACAATCAATTATTCTTGTATTGATCGGATAAAAATATAATATTTTTACGATGTCCCCAGACAAACAAATTTTGCTGTTCGTACAACACAAAAGCCTAAAAAAAAAACAAGTATCTTGACTTATCACATCATGAGATTGTCGACATTTGGGACGTGGACTCTGCAATCATTGTACCGATAACCATTATAGTAAATGGCCTTATAGCGGAGAACCTCGACCATCACCTCAGGCTCTCATTGCGCGGCCAGGTAAGGATTCAGAAAGCAGTAGTAGCTGGACACGGCACGCATAGTGAGTAGGTTCCTTTCTCTAGAGCCCCAATTTTCATGAATATTTTTTATTTAATATTTAAAAATGTAAATAGTATTAAAAGAATACTTATTTAGCAAAAATTACTAGGTGACTACGTCACTTTGTTTTAAAGTGATTCCTTTAGCCCAGAGACAAGCATTAAGTATACATTCATACCCCAGTACACCACAGACCTAACACGGAATACCCGTGTCTCGTATACCAGTCGTCCGTGAGTCGTGGGCGCAGCGATAGGTACCGGTACGATATAGTGACGACTTTATTCTGCGACGAGCCGTGCGATTTATTGTCGGATGTCGCAGATAGCTAATCTGAAATTGAACGTGTAGGATTCAGATTGAGTTGGGTTTTGAAAGCAATCTCTATGAGGTCCTCCGATGATATTGAATTTTGTAGTTCGTGTAAATTCTTCCTTATTTGCTATATTGTTTTGTTCTAGATACTTATTTTTATTTTGTGTTTTTGTCTCTGGTCCATGATAAAAATTTCTCCTGTAGATATCGGATGTGGGTTCACGCTTTGCATATCTTACGTACGCAGACTAGATTCAGAAAATCTGTGGAGTACACAAATGATAAAATAAAATTGATAAAGAATTTGTTAAAGCTACGTAGGTAGTCGCTGGTGCATGTTTACTTATTTATTTATTTAAAAGGTACACCAACGACCTATTCACTAGAAATATTGACAATAATAAATAACTTATGCAAGTTTTAGAAGATTTTTTACTCCTAGTGAGAATTGAGAAGTTATTAATAAGAAACAAAGAACATAATAGTAACATTGATAAAATAATTAGTTTAAAAATCGATTATCTACCTGTCTTTACGTATAATAAGGTTAAAGAATTTGTATTATTGTTTGAACGCGCTATTCTAAATCAAATCAAGTCGTTTATTTGTGATACATGGGTTACATACAGGTGTTTGTTATAAAATTATATACTTAATAATGTTCATTCCATGATTAGCCACTTAGGCATACAAATGATTCTCTGGAACTAACAGTTGAAAAATGTTTTTGTTTAGTGTTGGCTTGTGTTTTGTTTTATTGTGTGCTTATAAACTGTTTTTTTAATTATAAAACAATTTAAAAAAATTCATTCGTTAGCTAAATTTTTGAGAAGGCTATCTATCAACACGCAAGGACACGAGCACAAAAGAAAAAATGTCAGGAAGAACGCTAAGCGAAAAGCAAGTGATAGTGCGGACAGGCGATGCGATGCGACGGGGTGGGTCGGAGCAACAAAAATAAATTTTTTATATAATAAAATACAAATTGTATTTTTGTACTTATACGAGTAGGATGGTCAAATACCTGTACCTAGCTAATTTATATCAAATCAGTACGAGTACTAACAGCCGTAGGTAGGTCCCTATTGTCGAACAATACACTGAAACCCTTTTTCAGAAAATACCTGTATACGTACCTATTTGTATTTATGATTTTCCACCATAAAACTCCTATTTTAATAGTTCAGTATAGCTTAAAGACATATGTTTCCTATTGTCCAGTACCTTCAATATATCATGCTAGTGTAGGCGTGGTGCTCAAAGCACATTCATTAATACAGGGCCTGGTTATCGCGCTTTCATTTAAATGCCTTCGACTTGTAAGAGACGATTCACTGCATGGCTGGACGAAAGTACTACGGATAAATAATTATCAAAATTATCCAAATTAGGTAAAGCATTTTTTTTTTGGTGGGGATTTAATTAGAATAAAATTGGATAAGAAAGATTTCAAAACAGAAGAAGAACTAGCAGGGGATCGAGGAGGGGAGGGGTGTGGAGGGGGGGACTCAGGGGACCAGACCGGAATAAATCAACATAGTTTAGCAAAGAAACAATTGCATATTGCAACCTTATTGTTATGATCATGAAGATAACTGTTATTTTGACTTTCTTTTCAGTGGCAACAACTCAATAGCAATCTTATTTTAACGAGATTAAAGATCACTGTGATTTTGACGAACTTGTCAACGGCAGCAACTCAACAGCAACCTTAGTGTAAAAAATACTGTGAAAGGACTAATGCCATCACCACCAATATTTTTTTTAACATGTCGCCAGTACTTTCGACAACCCGACCAAAAGTCCATAATAAAGTTCGGACAGAACATAATATTAAATAGCTTTTAACATTCCACTCGCTATCTTAATGTTCTCCTGAGACATTTATATTTAGTCTCCTACGTGTTCAATGTTTACCTCTCTGAGTCTTTATCTGTGCCTTCTTTTATTTTTTTATGCCGTGTTTTGGGATCTGTGGCGAAAAAAAGGAACAATGTTTGTTTGCAAGCGGGAATTCGGCGAGAATTTTTTTTGGCTCGGAAGGGTTCTTATGGGGTATCTTGGGTTTAGATTGTTGGGATTTGATATGGAAATCTTGTGTTTCAGTGATAGAGGACTTGATAGGTGCCTGTTTTCTTGTTTTAGTGAAACTTCGTACGCATAAGCAGGATACAAAGGTCAAAAAAGTTAGGTACGGACATTTTCGAAAAATAGTGTTACAGCCAAATTAGACCGATTTTAAATTTTCTATAAAAACAGAGATTTCCAGTTATCTTTTTTATATAAGACATTTCGAAAATGTTCTTGTTCTTGATGATTGGGATTTTCTATTGTTTGAATTGTTCCGACGATGAAGTTTACAGTAGGTACCTATCTATTACTTATGTACAATAATAACATTTTTATTCATACCAAAATCAAGACCAATTTCTAAAGCAAAACTAAAGTTTCTACCAAAATGATGACCTACAGAACCCATACAGTCATGTACACTTAATACATTCTCAACGGCCAAGTGATTTGTGAGTGCATGCCTCACATATTGAATGTTTTAAAACCTTTTAAGTTGGATACGAGGTTTGATAAAATTGTTATAAACTTGTAATTAATTGAACATATTAAATAGACTCATTTTTTTGTCGTTAGATTAGTAGTTTTATCAGTTTTATGTTCTTTATGATTTTTGTGCGCGTCAATTTGTTTAATGAGTTCTTATTTGATTTTTAGGAAATTGTCACTCCTCCAGATAAGTTACAATTTCCATCAGACATTTAGGTATTTATTTATTTTTCTAACAGTAGTTACTAAACTGATTTTAAAGTAATTATCTCAAGAATTTGTTTTCTTTAAGTTTTTATTCTTTAACTTTAGTATTTCTCACATTTTAAAGTTAAGTGTTTTTTCTAATTATTTTTTACTTCATACAGTACGCAACAATCTTCCTAGATAGGATCTATCGTTACTTTTTCAACCAACAAGATTTTATCGATAAAATTTTGCGACTCTATGTGTGGTATACCGAAGCAATTGTACAGAATAGCGAAGTGCTGTACTCAATATCGATATGACACTCGTACCTAAACGTGGTGCCCACTTCGATATAATTTTTATGAGATCTCTCATCTTTCTTCCTATGAGGATGGTTAGGTTTTGATACTTTTGTAAACTTCTTCGGAATTGCTGGTTACTTTAGCAATTTGGCACATTGGGCTTCCAAGCTAGCGTCTGACGAACTTTGTGCGACTGTTTTTGTTTTTTTTACTGTTATGTCAGAAGTTTTAGTGATACGAAATCCGAAAGTTTCACATACAATTCTTGTTTATTGCATTGGTCACAACTCACAAGCCTTATCTAATAAGAATCTGATTTACTTATTTTTCCTTACCTGACGTTTGTCCCAGCATTTCGATAATCGACATTAAGCACTCAGAAAGGCAAATACACAATTTGACTTTAAAAAAGGGCACATTTCTACCCTTGTACGCACGACAACATATCAAGCTAAACATTTCCAGTATAAGCTGACTTCTTATTGTACGAAAAGCCTATACAATGCTAGGTCAGCTAAACCTGGAAATTTAAAGCTTGATATGTCGTCTTGTGTACTTATTTAACTTCAAACCAAAATCCATTTTTTTATTAAGTAAGTTTTCCAACTGATTGTCAAGGCTGCGAAATACTTTAATTTTCCACCGACTAAGGTCAAATTTTGGCTTCTTTTACTTAGCGACGAAAAAACACACAAATTCCTGCCTCCTATTCAAAAGCCGCAAGTATCAAAACCGCTCACCGTACAAAGATCATCCGAAACGCAATAGGAACGTGACCGGTTTGCAAACGGCGCCGTATCCGGATCGTGTGTGCTGTTGTTATTGTTATGTAATTTGTCAGGGACGTTTACGGCTCTGCGGTAACCATTCCTTATGCGATATATGTACTTACATGCTCTTCGAAGTTTCAGAAGCTGGTGAATACGTTTTGTATGGGAGTCTTTTTGTTGCGTGTTTTTATTTTAATAAACTTCTTTGAGTAGTTCTTTAATACGCTTTTATTTTATTATTTATGTACACACAAAGGCAGGGTGTGTGTAAGTACATAGGGAGACGACATTTATAACTTTTAAGTATATAGTCCTCCAGACTGTATCTATTTCGGCCACGGTGGTCAATCTCAACGGAGACTAGCCTTCGCGGCTTCGGCGCGGGAGATATTATAGTGCACAAGTGTGTGCGCAGACACAGGACCTTAAGACCGAACATTTTGACAAGAACTTTTGAGTACAAAGGAACGCTTACTACTGTATGCTTTCTGAAAAATCCTGTAGTCAATTTAATAAGCGTGTTTTTTTAAATACTAGCTGCGCCCCGCGGTTTCACCCGCGTAAGTTTTCCCTTATCACTTAGGGGGATGAAAAATAGATGTTGGCCGATCCTCATAGATACCGGATAAGCACAAAAAAATTCATCAAAATCGGTCAAGCCGTTTCGGAGGAGTATGGCAACGAAAACTGTGACACGAGAATTTTATATATTAGATATGGATGATAAATGATTCATTCCATGAACATAATTTCCCCCTAGATTTGTATTTTTTTTTTATCTTTTGGCATTACCGTCTTTGGTAACATAATTATTGATAGCCTGTACTAGGCTATATCGCGGCATATTGACGTAGGGTGTTATTTTGCTTAGTAATTAATTGGCCTGTCTGTATAATGTATATTAGATATTATTTAGATTATGTGTGCGTGTGTGTATGTGGTTATGTGTGCTACGTCTTAGGTATGAAGTTTAAGTTGTGTTTAATATCTTTATATTCGACAGACCCCACAGTCAAACCATTACTACGGTTTTGTGGGGCTTAGTTTTATAATTTTTGTGCATTCTTTGCACTTATAATAAATAAATAAAAAAAATAAAATTAAATCTACGGACCAACCGCGGCAAGCGTAGCTTCACCTGATCGATCGACAAGTGCAGCTGTTATTACTTCGCCACAAGCCCAGACGGTACCGGTTTTTAAATGAAAATCAAAACAAAAGGTCAGTAGAGATTATTGCAATATTATTATGCTCACAAATCAGACCGCCATTTTGTTTCTAATCCTATTTATTCCACCAATCCCATTAAATATCGTCCACAGACAGTTACACTAAATATTCTAGAATAGAATACTAATACACGAATTGATATTCAGTTGCAGGTCCGTGGTATGAAATATTGATGAGAACAACGCGATGCAGTGATTTCGATTGGTTCCGTACGTGCCAGCGACCGAGGGGTTTTTCCTGCATTTTATTGGAACCCTGATTTTATATGACCGTCGTCTGGTGTGGGAGTTATAAGAAATGATGTTACTTCAAATTTTATTTGGACAGACAAATTTATTCTTTGCTGGTATATCTTTGAGATGTCTTCGAGAGAAATGGAATATTGGTATTAAAGTTCTGTTATGTTTACCAATGTGTTCATCGAATTTGTTTCGGAGAAATAACTTCGAATTCTTTACTGTTTATTTTTATTGTTGATTGTTTGTGAAGCCTCTTTTTGAGTCTAAAAATGGCTATTTGCAGCAACCGCGGTCTAAACGCTAGAAAAAGAATGAAAGAAAATACATTTATTTAGCACAGACTCAAAGACACAGTACACCAGAAGGCCAATTCTCGTAATTTAAAACGTTCACAATCTAGTCGCAGTCTCATCTCGGCGACAAACAAATGTCAAAAACTCGTCAAAATGTAGGGAAATTATAGGTATTTTTGACAGATTGAGACTGAGATCAGACTGTGAACGTTTTTAAAATTACGAGAATTGCCCCTCAGGATACATACATTAGATACAAATAAAAAAAAAAGTTTAAAGTCCGTTGTAAGAAATTAGCAGGAAAGTGTGCCTTAAAAAGACCCAGTTCAGCAAAAAATGCCAGACAACAACCATAGGCCCTTCAAAGCTGTTATTATCAAGACCAAAGTATTTTATTTTTACGGCCAATCGAAATAAAAATGGCCACACGATAGCCGCAGATTTTATTGTAGCAAAAACAATACGCAACCACGTTTATGAGATCGAGATTGTGAAAAAAAAAAGAAACCATGTAAGTACTACGAAGTCGAACCATTGGGATATTTTTTGATTGCTTCGTTGGACTAGTGGTAGCAAACGCTACTGCTTTGCATGAGGTCCTGTATTCGATTCTAGAGTCAGGCAGTTTTCTTAGGTTTTTCCATCAGAGATTTCTCAGTAGGTACTAGTTTGGAGTCTGCAATTGTCTCCGGTTGATGGCAACAGCCAGCCAGCTACATGCACGTACCTACATGGTACTTTAACATAACTGGACAAAATGTGGGAGTACTATAGGTACACATATGTCCTACCCTTTGGGGTTTACAAGCGTGATGTCATGTTTTGTTTTTTGTTTATAACCACTAGCAGCGCCTCGCGGTTTCACCCGCGTTAATTTCGATCCCGTGGGAAAGTCGGGATAAAAAGTATCCTATGTGTTAATGCTGGTTATAAACTATCTGTAGGTATACCAAATTTCATCCAAATTCGTTCAGGACTTTTTGCGTGATTGATTAACAAACACCCAAACATCTTTGGTTAAGTCTCATGTAATTTGACGAAAAGGCTCGGAGTTGATTCCAAGTGGAAAACGCAACAACAGTTTGACGGACCTGGGGATTGAAAAGATATGATGACTAGCCTCTGCCCGCGACTTCGTCCGCGTGAAATTTCTCCCCCCCCTATTGGGTGAATGGGAGAAATTTCACGCGGGGTGTTTCCTAGGGATGGAATTTCGAAAAACCCTTTCTTAGTGGACACCTACTCTTCACAAAGAACACACCCTCCAAATTTCATGTCTCTAGGACTAGCCGTTTTGGCTGTGCGTTAATATATCCGTCAGTCAGGACTTTGAATTTTATATCACGATTATACATAGATTGACAGTGGTCTCACTTTCTGCAATTAGAACAACTTTTCATTTTAGTTTCGAAGTTAGTATAAGTACGAATGAATTATTGATTATCAAATCCACAAAACCATTTTCTATATCCACTTAACTATCCAGAAATTAAATTCAAACATAATAATAATATTCCAAATATCCTCAAACAGTTAATGCAATAGTTTGCCAAACTGCGGGACATTCGATGATACAATACCAATGTCCAATGTCCTGCTAAGTAATTAGCTCTAGTGGTTTCTATTAATAGCTGTATTAAATTTAACTGTATTACTGTACAACATCACGTACGACGCTGCCCGAATTGGCAGTGCGATGCTTAAAATAGAATGCAGGTGCTTTTGTTAACTTACGTAGGTATTTTTTGGGCTTATTTAGTAGGTAAAGTTTATTAAATTAAAGGATTTTGGACAATGCCTTTGCTTAGCAGAGAACGATTTGCAACTGATGTTGGACAGCTTGGATAGCTATATAATGTATTACTATGCAACAGAATATATGTGAAAGTCTCTGATTCAACGGCTTGTGACTTGAGTCGGTAACTGTCTTTTTAATGCTTCAAAGCAGAATAATCGTTTTTAGAAGGCTTTGGACTGACTGACAAGTTGGAAACCAACTCAGTAACAGGCTATGTTCAGTTTCCTATTAATATTTCGATATTTTGGCAAGAAAAGAACACTACTATCGCAAAATGGATGAAGTCATGATTAAAAAAATATACTAGAATACTATTTCAGTATCAAAAAATTTGTTCAAAAATCAGTAGATTCTTATTTGCTTCTATATGTTTGAAAATGGCTAAACTCTGAAGACATTGTTATTTTTTCCTATAAGTCACCCAATAATTGTCATCCATTGACGTGCTTAATTCGAAGTCGTCTACCTATACAGCCCACTCATCTAGCTAACAACGTCACATGATCCGAACACAATTACCGCGCAATTTGGCGCGTGCCGCACAATAGCGGTACAACCGCCGGTCCGGACTCCGCCTAACGAGATTAACTGTTCCAGAATTATTGATTTTCGAGTCGATAATTTAAGATGATGGGTTGTTTGGGTTTTGTATTTAGTTAAAAAAAGCTTTTGCAAAAAATGGTACTTTTAGGTGTGCTAAAAGTGTGCTTATTTGAAATGGTGTATCCTAAAAGACGTATTAATAATCTATAACATATATCAGTTTTTTTTAAACATAATATTACACAGCTAGGATAAATATAGCATTCAAAATCTCAAGGTTTAAATTCCGCGACGTACCAATCTTCCTAATATCGCATAACCTCTACATGAAAAAATGCATGTTTTAAAAAGTCTAAGCGGCTAGGCCGTAGATCTTAGCTACGCGGCGCGATCTGTATGATAACTACATACTTAAATAAAAAAAAATAGAAATAGATAGATGTGAATAGTACAGTCAACAAAAGAGATATATAAGTATGCAGGGTTGTCGGATATAGTTGAAGTATAGTAAGAAACCGATGGATGTTGTCGACTGAAATTTAATTTGACAAATGAGCTGTTTGTTTTCTATTAATAAAATTAATTTTTTTCGAGAACATTCATCGTATTCTTATTAAACTTCAACTATATCCGACGACTGCATACTTATCTATTTTGTTGTCTGTACATGAATTATAAAAAAATACACTATTTATAGGTTTAATGAATTTTATTCATTTACAAATAACTTATATCTAAGGTTTTGTTTGTGTGAAACTTTCCAAGCGCAGCCCAGCCTATCTGAATTCTTATGTATGAACGTAATAAAAGCAAAAGGAGTATGTATGGATAATAGCAGGTAACGTTCTGCCTATATACATGAGAAGAAGGCTTTAGTTTATGTATGTATGAGTCCAACAGTAAAAATACCACAATTATTTAAAATAGAGTAAAATGATAATTAATAGATTCCGTTCTCGTATAAATCTCAAACGAACATGTAACCCGTCAATCGCCACACAATCGATTAATCGTTACAATCGTCAAACACGGAATCGATAGCGTGCGACTAATTAATCGCTTCATCTGTCGCATAATGAGCTGATAATTTGTCGTACGGTCGTGGTGTGAACAGAATTATTTATATGACGTCATTTTATAGGTTTTATGATGTTTGTGAGTTTTTTACAATGTACTGAAATTGTGATGTACCTATCGATTTTTAATGTAGTAAGTTAATCATATTTTCTTGTTGGTATGTAATGTTTTCCCCCTCTCACCGAGAACTCCAGATTAAGGTTAAAACATTACGCTCTGTAAACACCGTGAGGAAACCGGCATGTCCTAGAACTAAAAATTCGAAGACATTGTGACATCTACCAACCCGCACTGGGTTTGCGGAAGAAGCCTGTGTCCCAACAATGGGAAAATTATAGGATGATTATGATGATGATGTAAAGTCTTTGAAAACCGTGTTAGTTTCTGCAACACCTTTGTATTTAATTTTCATTAGCCCGAAACTCAACTACAGGATCAGGAAAAAGGAAATTGCATAAAGTGTTCGTTCAAAAATAATGAGGTTTATTTCTATAAATTTGCAATGGCTTTAAAATCTTTGAGGAGGTCAATCGGGCAATTCCAGAAATAATTAAGGCAAAAGCGTCAGGGTAACTTTAAATTACATACCTAGGTACGTTTTTTTTTAATTTGCAGGTATGTATCAGGTTGTATGTTGATCTAGATCATCATCATTCTCCTGCCCTTATCCCAATTTATTTGGGGTCGGCGCAACATGTATTTTTCTTCCATACTTCTCTATTAGTCGTCATCACGGTAGTCACCCCCTTTCTAGCCATATCATCGTTCACACAGTCCATCCATCGTTTCTTTGGTCTTCCCCTACTCTTATAGCCATCGACATTCATACTCAAAACTCTCCTCACGACATTTTCCTCATTTCTCCGTAGCACATGCCCATACCATGACAACCGATTCCCACACAACTTTTCGGTCACCGGTACCACTTTCAAACTTCCTCTTATACGTACTCATTACTCATTTCTTATTACGTACTCATTTCTTATTCTATCCGTTCGTGTAACACCACACATCCCTCTTAGCATTCTCATCTCTGCTGCATGCAATTGCCTTTCGTTCGTATGTTGATCTAGATATAGGTACATATTATGATTCGCGGCCGTAACAAATATCTAATCTAATATATAAAATTCTCGTGTCACAGTGTTTGTAACAAAACTCCTCCGAAACTGCTTGACCGATTCATAAGAAATTTTGTGTGTATATTCAGTAGGTCTGAGAATATTACGTAAACTAAATAACGGTTGCGGGATCAGCTTTTAGTTTATTTATATAATTATGATCATAAAAATCATCAATACAACTCTCTAAGTTTATATTACCATATTTGTTTATTTATTTTATTCACACATACAATTGTTGTAATAGGTAATACCCAAGTTAACAAAGTCAAAGTCAAAGTCAAAGCATTTATTTCAAATAGGCACATAAAAGGCACTTTTGAACGTCAAAAATTACAATGAAATAGAATTGATTCTAGTCGCCCCTTCCAAAAGGTAGTTTTCGTATGGAGAAGAATGGGCAAGAAACTCCACCGTTACTCTTTTAAAATGTTTTACAATATTTTCATACATTAATTATATAATAAAATAATATGTGAAGACGATGCACCTAAAATAAAATTACTATACCACAATAGGTAAAAGAATTAAAAATGAAACCATGACGTATAAATTAATAATCTGATAGATACATGGTGCTCACATATTTACAAAAATGGAAAAAGTAAACGATTTTGATAAAAAAAAAATACATTTATATATATATATATATATAAGCTATTTTAACAAGTAATAAGTCAGGGCGTGAGTTAAGAGTAATTACAGAATGTAAACAAAGTAAAAAAGAATAAATTTACAATTAAATTAGCAACCAGTTTGATTTTGTCTAGACTCTAGATTGTCCTATGGAGCAGGACCAGCATGTTTCCAAGCGTTCTTATCCTGGATATAATCTTCTAATTTATAGTACAACAAAAGTTGTCAAGGATTGTCCAGTCCATATTGAATAACTATTTCATGGAATCACGACATTTGAGGCCAATTATACCTCAAGGAGTTGATTATAATTCTATAAAGTAATATTTGTTACAACTGGTGGTCTTAAAACAACTTAAAAGGTTACTGATCTATTGTACTTAAGATATAATAAGTGTACATAGAAGCTGTTGATGTAGGTAATTAAAAGGTTAATAAATAAATAAATACTGTAAATAGTATGTAGGTACTAATTAGCGTGGTTCAGACATTATGACTAATTCAGTTACTATTTAAGTTTAACATGATGTTAAAAATCCATTCTGAAATGATAAATGATTTTATTTCTGTAACTGGGTTTGTATACACTTTTACACGTCCATCATATTTCAAAAACTAGATGAGGTCTCTGACCACTCCGAGAAGAATGACCGAAACAAACTCAGAGGTCACAGTCTCTTTTAAAGTCCAGACTTATTCTTGGTCAGATCATGTGAAGGCCGTATATATGTTGCAGTCAAAACTCTTAACCAGTCCAAAGTACTATTGACTAGCAAAATCAGTCAAAAGTACTTTTGACCGTATGCTTTAGTCAATAATACTTTTGACTGAAAATGATTAGTTATTAGTACTTTTGACTGCAAATTTGCGGTTAAAAGTACTTTTGACTGACGCTCTTCGTCAAAAGTAGTTTTAACTGCAATAAAGCATCAGTCAAAAGCACTATTAACTCGTTAGATGTGAATAAAAAAGATATTTATTAAATGTAAAATCGTTTATTACAAAAAATTTGGCATTACAATCGATACAAAGAAAACATGCACTTAAAAATTGTCATTAAAATAGGTAATCAGAAAATTCACAGGTTATAAAAACACAGTACATGGATTACGTTAATCGCTTTTCTTAAATTATTTTTAACTTTAATTGAAATTTTAAAAATCAAGACATATAATGAGAACCTTGTAAATTATATATGTTTTACTTATTACTCATCATTTATGCATCATAAGCAACATACGTGTTTTTTTTTTATAACTTTACTAGGCTATCAGTCTATAGTGACGAATTATTTATTCATGCAACTCAAACTATTATGGCACTTTGAATTACACAGCAATCCTTTTTTCTTGCAAAAACATTTATTGTTTTTACAGCCCGTAGAACATACACATCGTGCATAACCTTGTCCTGTTCCGATAGCAGCGTTCTTTGCAGCTGTTCGTAATGTAATTGTTACGTTGGGCACCTCATTCTGCCGGATAAATTTTTCTTTGCAGCCGTCAAATTCGGATCTGAAAATAAAATGTTAAAAACCGGTTAAAATCTACAGACAAATACACAAACACACACACGCTAACACGCACACACACACAAATTCATTTATATTTACAAATTCACTAAGTAGACGCACATTAAATTTGAATTAGTAGGTACGTACCTGCAGTACAATTTCTCCAAAATCCCACTCTTTGTCCCAATCCTGTATAACTGCTCACAAGTAACTTCTAATACAACTCCGATTAAATTACGAAGGTCTGCCTTTCCTTTGTCTACATCTGGGATTGGTATAGTCACATTGTCTCCGACTTTCAGCGGTGGATGAGATTGATCACTTGCTGTTTTCATTCTCTTTGCTTGTTTTACTAAATTCAAATGCGCTTTTTCTCTTGCTTCCAATATCATTGATTCGTTTCTGTTGTGTTCAAATATTTCATCTTGTTCTTTGTTTTCTCCTTGTTCTTTGTTTTCTTCTTGTTCTTTACCTGTTCTTTTTGTTTCAGTTTTTTTTTGTTTGTCTTGGTTCTCTTCATTATCATCGAAGTTTTGATTCATTTCTGTGATTGCAACTCTTCTTCATTATGCAATCCACTTATAATTTCCAAAGGTAGGTTAGATGTTGTTAGCCCCACTTTAGGTTCCGTTCCAAACATTGCTTGATACGGAGACTGATCCCTTTATCCCTGAGTGAAATGCTCTGTTCTTCATGAATTGAACAAATTTAAGTCCATTCGACCAGTTAGTGGTTTTATTGTCTTCCATCCAAGATGCAAGCATTTTTTCAACATCTTGATTAGCCCTTTCCACGGAACCTTGACTTTTTCTATAACGTGGTTTCGAAGTTACTAGTTTTAGCTCCGGCCAATATGATGTTAATTCTTTTATAACTGAGTTAACAAACTCTCTGCCATTATCTGAGTGCAAAATACATGGTGCTCCAAAGGTCAAAAAAATATCCATTAATTGATATGCAACTTCAGTAGCCCTTTTTGATGTCAGTGGTCGCAAAATTACAAATTTAGTCAAATGATCCTGATAAACCATAATAAATTTCTGCCCGCGATCTTCTTGCGACTGCATGTCAATAAGATCGATTGGCAGCGGCTGTTCATTTCAGTGTGCAGGATCGGTTTCGAAACCAGACCCCTCCTTTTCTTGCTTTTCTTCCTTTGGCATACTTCGCACATTGATAAATATATATTAATCATTTCTTTTGTAACATTAGCGTACTTTTTTGCCGTTTCATTCTTTAGTCTATCGCGACCACCATGCCCTATAGAAATATGAGCAGCATCAATAATGTCGTAGATTTCCTCAGCCGGCAAAAAATATTTGACAGGTTCTGTGTTTGTAACTAATTTTTTTATACCACAAACTTCAATGATGTTAAAGCGTTTTAGTCTACTGTACTGTAATGGTGTTTTCTTTTCGTCAAATTTCGCGTCTTCCACATCCATTGTAAACTTTTCAAATTTTTCTTTTGTCATCACATTGAAATGACTATCTTTCATATCTTCTATCGCTAAAATTCTTTGCAAAAAGCGTTCTTTCTTTTCGTAGTCACTCATTTTTGTTCTAATATCAGCACGTTCTCCACTAATAATGAGTAATATAAAAATTGATATGTGCGTTTGTCGTTATTTTTATCGACCACCTTAACTTTTTAAGAGTTTTGACTGATACAACCAGTCAAAACCACTTTTGACGGAATTACTTAGTCAAAAGTACTTTTAACCAGCTCCATTGGGCAAAAGTACTTTTAACTGTTATTTCAGTCAAAAGTATTATTGACTAAAGCATACGGTCAAAAGTACTTTTGACTGATTTTGCTAGTCAATAATACTTTTGACTGGTTAAGAGTTTTGACTGCAACATATATAGATTGATATCAGGAATGGTCTTTTGAGGAAAGAACCACACAGAATGAGTTGAACTGTCCTGTCAGTGCACGCATTTGTCTGTAATCGTGCAGCTCAACTCAAAATTTAAGGAGCTCAACGATTCGACGAACAATAACAAAGAAACGAAATTTAGGTAGGCCGCATAAATTATTCAAACTGCCAAACCATGATTAAGCTGAGATGCCTATACATTTTCATCCAACCAAATTAAACAACCACCAGACAGTTATTTCAGTTCCTAAACGAAAATCCAAAAATAGACAATTCTGAACCGTCTAGTCACCGCAGACTATTGACTAATGAACTTTGTCTTACAGTTGCCCGGGCTGTTGAGCTATTTACGAACAATCACCGGCGAAACTCCATAATTGGGCAAAGTGGATATTGAACAAAATTAAATATTAATCTCGATTTAGACGCGTGTTAGGTACGTCTTTCTATCAAGGGGTTATTTATGTTAAATTATTATTTGTATATGAAATGGTATTTGTGTAGAAATGTATTTATAACATCTCTTGTCGGATTCACTCAAATAACTATACCACTTGTTTTCTGATAAGGAAAAGATAGATAAACCTAAAATTTTATCTGGCTATATTGTCCTATAAGTACATAGTATATTAAGCTATACATTTAGAGTATAAGCTGACTTCTCATTGTACGAAAAGCCTATACAATGCGAGGAAATGTATAGCTTGATATATCGCCGAACCTAGAACATTTTGTAACTCTGAATTTTTTTTGTCCGGTCAAGCTCCTCGCGTAACCTGTGTTACGATACAATAGAAAATCAATTGTGTCTCATTAGCGAAACTTAATGAGTTTTTTAAACTGTGTCTGTGACGTTACAAGAAACCGTTTTATTTTCCTATTTTAAATAGATAATGTTTTACTTTAAGTTCATTAGGTTTTTAATAGCGAGATTTAACTTTCGTTAATATTCTTTGACCATCATCTGCCTAGACTTTTCCCAACTATGGTTGGCTTTCAATGTAACAGGATGCAGCTGAATACAAATATTTTACGTGGAGCGACTGCCTATCTGACCTCCACATTAACTGGGTAACACGATACCCCTTAGTAAGACTGGTTTTGGGCTCCTGATTACCCAGCACGGCTGTCGAAGATCTACAAATTACAGCTCATACCTTGACCGTCAATAGAAATGAACTAATCTACTGCACACGTACAAAGTCACATCTAACCCAGGCACACAGGCTGGCTACACGCGACCAATCTCTCACAGCCAGACACTCGTGTCCAGCCCCTTTTTAATTCGTCAAACATAAGTCAGACAGCGATAAAGCCGCCCCCTCACTCGCAGTATTAACTCAATTACTGGTGCGATTTTTTTGTCGCATTGTCACTAGGGAGGCGGATGAGTTAAAATTATCTCTGAGTCTTTAATTTTTTTTTTATAATGAGTTTTTCATTTGATTTGTGTTTTCCGAATACGAAGAAGTTTTGTATAGGTACTGAATGGTAGTAGTTAATATGTCCAGTAGGCAGGTAATTTACAGTAGCCAGCGATTATTTAGTTATTGATAAAGAGTTTACTGTAGTCTTGTACTTAAAATAACAAACATAAATGGAGAAATAATAGGTACGTACCTACTATAGTTACACCTCTGCTTGACCCTTTGTGGAAACGAGGCGTGATGTTAATGTGTTGTACTTAAAACTATGCCCCACAAAATTGTTTTCAGGGTCTGTCCGTGAGAACGGATCATACAAACACGGTCGCACTTCGCCATTGTCGGTATCACGTTAGTACTATTAGTTATTCTGTGGTATTACCAGTACCAGTACCAGTAGTAGTAGAAACAAAAACCGATAACAAAAATGACTGGTAACCAAAGAATCAACTGCCTAAGGCTTCTTGGCAGCGGTAGAAGATCTTTTTCTACCAAAATAAGCAATTTACCCCTGAAACTTCCACCAACATTAAATACCGCGCATCATAAAATAATCATACAACTATAATCTATAAGCCATAACACTGTAAATGCAGCACCCGGTCGCAATAACCGTAATAAGTGGGACACTAAAACAAAACCGTACTTAACGATATCCCGATAACAGTATAACGGGACGGTCGTAACCCTCGCCCCTTTGCTAACAATTAACTTATTGCAACACTTGAGGGGTTAAATGGAGAGTAAGTTTGGGACCTACAGATGTGACAGTCTTTTGTAGGGACTAAAT
Source organism: Gortyna flavago (assembly GCA_963669345.1). Classification (NCBI taxonomy): domain Eukaryota; kingdom Metazoa; phylum Arthropoda; class Insecta; order Lepidoptera; family Noctuidae; genus Gortyna; species Gortyna flavago. The sequence continues at coordinate 7,285,516 of OY770148.1, forward strand.
CTTTTTATTACAGTATTTTTTGGCTTAGAACTATGCTTGTGACGTCTGAGTTTATTTCGACCTTTCTTCTCAGAGTATAAGTCAGATAGGAAACGCCGAACTCATCTAGATTTAAAATATGATTGACGTTTAAAAGTTTTACAAATCTAGCTAGAGAAATAAAATAATTTATCCTTTATGATTACGTTGTCTAAAATCTACTTTAAAAAGATATTTATTTATTCAGTCATTTACTTGCGCAGAAAATAAAAAAAGACACGAAGAAAGAAAGGTGAGCTACAAAGGTACACCTACTTAGTGCGTATTTGTTAGGTATCATAGTTGCAGTCTGGCCGTCCAGAGAATGATTGTGTTCCTGACTCCTATCAGTGCTAATAAAGATCAAATTCGCAAAACACGTATTCTTTTAAAGTACGAAATTGACAGGTGTCAGGAACGTATTCTTTCGACGGCCGGACTGTAGTGTCAGAGAAGGAGTATTCCCGTTTGAGCACCTATTTTTACAGCATCTATGCATGGAGCACCAAAGGTATTCCTATTTAAGCACCAACCAATATTTTACCGTGGTGCTCAAAAATGATGAAAAACATTGGCAGTAAGAATACAAAAAAAAATACAATTTTATTTATAGATTTGTAGTGTTCCATTTTTACCCAAGAGTATTTTGCCTTCCGCTCCCTCTGTTTAATTTACAGTTAATCCCAAGTTTATAGACAGACACTGTCAGATACCGCCCTATTGAGTTTTAACGCGCTTTTGAGGGTTAAATAATGTGCCCACTTTATCCCGACCCATAATAACCGAACTTTTTCTTTGAGTGCCTTTAATGGTGAGAGGTCAAAATAAAATGGTGATGGGGGTAAAATTTATTTGTTTGTGATTGGATTATAATCGATCAGAAGATAAGTATCTTAGTTGGAATTATTGCGGTTTATTGTTAAGGGATTGCTCTGGAAAATAATCTTCTTATAATTAGATTTATTTAAAATTATTGTTTTTATTAATGAGTGGGGTCATATGAAGTACCTACCTAATGTTATGAAATAGTTTGATTAAATTTGGTGTGTAATAAAAACACATTTTGGCACTTATCATAAAGTCGTGTTTGGATATAGGTACCTAATTCACTTAAAATTATGATGCGTTGTCTTCTACGCGACAACAACACACAAGAACATGAGCAACAACGGTCCGTCAAAAACTGGTGACATTGATGGATAATTATATATTAATATGTAAGAAAATAATAAAAAATGTCTTGCTTTCTGTGCTTGTGCTTTAAACGGCTTTTAATAATAGTTTTAACTAATTGTTAAATTGGTCCTGAAAGCAGGCATCATCATCCACAGCCCGACTTCACCCACTGCTGCCCCATAGGACTCTCTTTTCTTGTGCCAATCCCCACGCTCCTGTGCCAGCCTCATCCAGGTTTGGCCCGCGATGATAACAATGTCGTCTGCCCATCTCGCCGCCGGACGACCGATATTTCGTCTTCCAGTGCTTAGACGCCGCTCTGTCACAGCCTTACTCCACCTGTCATCATTGCGCCTTGCCAGGTGTTCTGAAAGCAGTGCTTAACTTCTATTCTTATAAATAAATCAGTTGGACTTAGTTATCTTTCTGGTTTTATTATAATAACGCGTTCCAACCATCTATACAGAACCACATGTTACAACAACAACAATTATTTTTAACAACAAAACAATAATACAATTTCTTTTAATATTTATTTGTAAATCAATGAGACGTGAACACAGTGAGTAGTTGAAGCACTTGCTTGTAAAACAATCTGTTGTCTAAACAAACAACTGTAACTGCCTGGCTGTCGCTGTGTGATAAATTAAAAAACTAAACCAGCAGGGTTGTCACATGCACGAATAGGGAGTGTTAAATCTTTTTGGCGTTATTTAGGAGACGTGGGAGAAGATGTGTTCCTAAGTAATTTAGTTTGAAAAGAAATTTGAAAGTATGTATAATTAAAGCTGTAATAAGAAAAACTTTCGGCAAGCCGACGACTATATCTATTCTTTTATCGTCATCAAGTTAAGTGCCAGTTTAAATATAATTTGAAATTAATTCAAAAATTAAACATTTTAGTATCTTCTCGAATTTTTAAATAGGTAACAACAGCACAAATAAGGCTTTCTCAACTGCTTTAAGTATATTATTCTATTGCGATAGAGCCAAGTACTGTAGTAGTATTTTAGTGTACAATAAAGCATACACAGACAGACACAGATGTTCATAGAAACAAATGTCATAAAGTGCCCACAGTATTAAATTGTTGTATATTTTTGAACAAATAAATTACACTTATTCTTACTTAGTATATTTTTGAACAATTTTACTTACTTATACAATATATAATAAGCCTACATTGTCAAAGATGAATAGTTCGAAAGATGAGAAGTTCAGAAGTCATAAATTAAATTAAATTCCAAACCAAAAATATGAAAAATACATGATATAATTTTTGCTCCGTACAGCCCTGTACCCAGCATCGCCCTACACCACTCATAGCCCGGGACAATAAAAACTGCGAAGGGGCATGTGCCGTGTGCGCAGTGATCAAATCATCCCATTATATAATAGGCGCGATATGCAAGGACCATCTGATATCATTGTGAGGGAAGCACTAGAATTTTATTATATTTATTATTTACGTGTTATTGATTGGTTTGTATTGGTGGCGTTATTTTTAGGTATTCGCAGTAAATTATGACATTGAATCACAGAATTAGAGCCTCTTATTTTTTGGAGATCTGCTAATCATATTCCATATGCTTAATGGTCCTGACTATCAAAATATCCTGGCTTAGGTATTTAGGGCACATATTTTTACTGCCCTAAATACTTTGACAGTGCAAGCTCCTGCCACAGAATAGATGAATTATAGTACTCTCTGGCTTTCTGTCTATGGCAATGTATTAGAAGGCTTAAGGCGTATGATCAGCTCTCTGTCTATCACAAGGTTCAAGAGTAACCTCTGTTATTAAAATATCACACTGTTTGAATTTCAATTACCTACCTAAAATTTATAGCACCAATTGCCTAAGTTCAAATTGAAAGCAGATACAAAATAAACTCCACCAAACCTAATGAAATTTCGCGTCGCATTAACTTTTAATCTAACAAAATAAACGTACCGTGAGAAATTCACAAATATGATACAGACATCAGAGGACTTGACGCTATGGGACCATCGCCATCACCCTTTTGTATTTTGAACAAGATGTTATCCATACATTCTGTACTAGAGTCAAGTGCAAAATTCGCTACTGCACTAACGCGTTACATATTATGGGAATCACGCCTTACTATCAATTTTAAAATGTCTTTAGCACCCACAGGTATTGGATCCGAATTTGTGTTTTATTAAGAGAGATTCAAAGTTGAATTTGCATTGAAAATGAGACGTGTTACAGCAATTACTTCATCTAAATATCAAACATCGTAATTCAAATTTGCAACGTTTTCAATTTCAAATTCTATTTCTTCTAGTTTAGGGTCTGTTTTAGAATGTTTTGCTATATCGATATCAAATGCCAGTTAACACGGTTAATCCCCATGGGGTACAACAAACCCCAAAGCTTTGCGGGGTACAGATGGAAAGTTTATGAAGGCGCACTTGTTAGCCAAGGGAATTACAAAAACCGTGTTATTGTTTTATATGGAGGGCTGGGAGATTTTATGTGTTAATAAAAATTGGGTGGAAATTGGCGTCTGAATTGTGATTCTCTTATCTAACGTTTGAGTGATAAATGGGAGTGCTTTGTTTGATGTTTCTGGATGATTTGAATGTTGTTTGATGGGTTTATCTTGCTATTTAGGGTTACGCAGAGATATACCTATAGTACACCCATATTTTGCCAGTTATGTAATAGATGGCGAGCTTATTGCCATTAACCGGGCACAAATCCAGACTCTGGGCTGCTGCTGAGAAATTCCAGATGGAAAACCCAATAACACTTTGCTCGTCTTGGAGGCTGACCCCAGGAACTCATGTTCAACAGTAGCGCTTGCAAGATACCAGAGGGGCAATTCTCGTAATTTTAAGAACGTTCACAGTCTGAGGGGCAATTCTCGTAATTTCATGAACGTTCACAGTCTGATCTCAGTCTCAATCTGTCAAAAAAACCTCGAATTTCCCTATATTTTGACAAGTTTTTGACATTTGTTTGTCGCCGAGATGAGACTGCGACTAGATTTGGAACGTTTTAAATTACGAGAATTAGCCTTCTGATCTCAGTCTCAATCTGTCAAAAATACCTCTAATTTCCCTACATTTTGACAAGGTTTTGGCATTTGTTTGTCGCTGAGATGAAACTGCGACTAGATTTTGAACGTTTTAAATTACGAATGGCCTTCAGATATTTTTTAATTATTGATCTATCATCCCTAGGTACGCTTTACTTCTAAAGCTTACTTGTTATCCTATAAAACGGAATGTTATTGATATTTTTAGCGGCTTCTACTAAAATAAAGATTATCGCCAGCAGCTGATAGTATATCATCCCAGCATCTGAGTAATACGAAGCAAGAAGAACATCAATAATACAACAATATACAATTATAGGCTTAATTGTATGTCAATTCACACTCACAGAGTCATTATCAGATTTTCCAAATCCTGTCAGCACGTCCTACACATTTAAAGTTTCATTAATCTGTCACTAAATACCATGTCCATCAAATATAAGATCGCTATCATCACCGAAGCGTGGGACTGTATCAAATTCGTGTGACGATCTCGAAACATTTGTAACTTCTCTCTTGAGAATATCATTAGTTGGGGCTATATTGTCTCCCATAACTTGATCTACCTCGCCCTTCTCTTCTACTATATTAATGAGAGCATCAGGGATGAATGTTTTGAAAGGAGGGGTCATCTTATAGTGGACAATTTGGAACTTGGCTAGTTGAATTCGCACGGGTTTGCCATTACAGTATTAAATAAGTGAGAGAGAATTTTCTGATGTTATTTAGGGTCAAATATTATATTGGCATCTATCTGTTTGATATGAATCTATTTGAAGTTAGTGATTGTTGTAGGTACCTACTATAAGTTTATACTTTAATATTTTTGTTAATGTAGATGTATTATTAAGTTTATATTTTTAGATGTTGAGTTTTGTTCACAAATATTTGTATTGTTTTATTATTAATTGAATTAAACAAAGAGTTTCTCTTGGGAAAAAAAGAACACAATAAATATCGGAATATATATTGTAAAAAAAAAATTTAAGATCAAAAAAGTTAGGTGTATTTACTTTGAGATGAGTACAAGTTATTACATATTCGGTAATAAATCATTGCACTCTTCAACTCTTCACCTTTCCACTACTAGAGCCACAAATACAACTTTCTAATGACACACTTAATGTTACAGAAAAACTTAAATGTATAAACATATAAACAGTGATAACCTTTACACACGGTCGATTTGGTGTTAAACGACTGTTTAGTCGCTGTGTTAAAATGAATCGGGATCAATTTAAATGACGTTTGATTGGCTAGAGTGCACTAAGTCTGGACTGCTGTCTACGATAATTATAAGGGTCACACAAGACAATGAGTCGTCGTCTTTCCCCATCCATAATTTTCAACATCAAAGGGTCAAGGTGTTCGTAGCAGTCTTTCACGTGCAGTGGAGTTATAATGAGAATTGCTGTTTACCTATCTTTAACCACAAAAATCTTAACGGTTCCCTAAAATTTTCTTTCAATGTTTGAGTACCTATTATTTTTTTGTGTACCTATGTGTGATTTTTATATTTTTTTTTTTGTTATAATTTAATTGAATGTAATGTAGTGGGCTTGGTCAGAAAATAAATAAATTACAACTATTATAAAACCCAAAATAAAGTATTGAAGTCATATGAAAAATTTACAAGACCAAAAACGGTCCATGCCCCTGAGCCCTCATATCTCTTAACAACTAAACATCTACGTACAGTCGCGTCCACAAGTGTACCGATCTCTATCACCGTTGACACATCGTGAATATTGTAGCACAAGACGGTGCGGGTCAGCCATCATCCGTCAAAGTCCATTTTAACTTAAAATTTACTCTTTATTTCATTTTTTTCTTTCAGGGGGAACATAAAAGCGTTATCGAGTAAGGGTGTTGAAAATAATAGGGGGACGTAGAATTTTTAACATTGAAAAGTTGCCTGATAAATATTAAATGGTTTTCGTTTTGACTGTACTTTGCTGTGAGCCTAGCCTTTGAATGTCCGTTCTGGTTTTTTGCGATTTCAACTTGCGATTAAATTGTTAATGTAATGAATGGTGGTTTTCAGTGTATTGTCCCTACTACCTATGCACTAAAAGAGAAAACTGACTGTGAATGTAAGTACCATGCAGGCTAGATTGAACACATGACTTTATAAATAATAATGTCTGGCGGTTTTGAGTATTTTATATACAGGGTGAAATTGAAAACATGCGACAAATCGAAATGGGAGATTGTACTCATCATTATGAACAACTTTTACTATGGGACCAAACATGAAATCGCGAAAAAAAAATCTGCTGTTTCCTACATTTATGTTCGCACAACTCGTCAAAATGTAGGAAACAGCTGTTTTTTTTCTCGCATGTTTTCAATTTCACCCTGTATGGCCTACGCAAATATCCTGCAGATCTGGTAGCGTCGTGTAACGGGTCGTTGAGTTTCCTAAAATTGGTGTTGAGCTACACGATGACTGATGCATGCATGACACGTTTTAAGACTAAAACATCTACTTACATAAAATAAACATTTCATTTCATTACTCGTTGGTAATTTCTGCACTATCTACGTATGCAAGGTACTCAAACAAGCTGATTTTGCAGTTTCACAGCCATATTCGCAATACTTACATTAGCAATGCAGCAGCAGTTGTGGCCCAGTGGTAACGGCCGCGACTTACGAGTCGTAGGTTCAAAGTCGTTAAAAATAGTGAAGGAAAACATTGTGAGGAAACCGGCATGTCCTACAACCAAAAAATCGAAGATAATAATATGACACACGATATCTATCAACCCGCACTGGGCCCACGTGGCTTACAGCCCACCCCGCGTCACAGAGAGGAGGCCTGTGTCCCAGCAAAGGGAACATCTTAGGCTGATTATGATTAAGCTAGCAATATTTACAGTTGTTATTTCATTTTCCTCGTCACTACCATAAAATAAGGTAAAGTAGTCTGTCGATACGACAATAACCCATTTTCTCTTAATGATCAATATTAATTCCCTACATATTTTACCCCAACAACACAGTTCTCATAACCTACATACATTCGTTCTAAATTGATTGTATCGCAGTGTCGTATGAATTAACAGCGTCGGTCGCACAGTGCAAGGCTGCACTGTGGTTTGGTAATGAGCTCATGTCAAGCGACAAATTGTGTGCTGAGCTAGTAAGGGAGATAGAAGGAGCAAGAATTAGAACTATTCTGGTTGATTTGAACTTTGAGATGAAGTACCATAACATCAGGTCTACATTCTCAGAGGTGTGTTGCATGGTTTAACCCGTCAAGCACCGCGCGTGGCCTATGTAACACGATACAATAGAAAATCAATTGTGTCTTATTAGAGGAACTTGATCGGTTAATGGCGGGCAATAGAGTGCGTGCCTATTGCCATCAATTGGGCACAGATCCAGCGGAGTAATTGCGCAACACACTAGCAATTGCAATGTCTTTAATTTGAACTTTTGACAGCATTCATTGCGTTATTTATGCTATCGAGCAGACGAATTTTCCAAACACGTGAAGCAATAGATTAGGAATTTCCTTAAAAACCCATCGGATCGTGGATGAAAGTGTGATACGCAATAAGGATGCAGGATACGGGCTACTACTCAGGAACTTCTAATGGGAAAAACTTAATGCATGCCGTGGTAGCCCTTGATTAAGGCTACACTATAAAATGTAAGAACAATATGGGTATTTTAACATGTATTTTTGGTGTATGCTTTGTTGGTTGTCCATAAATAAATAAAACTCTGACTGACCTGGGGGTGGAACTCAAAGAAAAAGAGAAAATGATGATGATTAAGGAGAAAATGTTACATGAAATGGGCAGACAACCCATTGGGGCATGTTATTAGACGATCTCAATTAAGACAACAGATTCTCTTCTTTTATTGTATTAAATCAGCTTAAGATATCGATATTCAAAACCAAGCGCGAGTTGCTGTGTTCCTGAGTGCAATTATCAGCACATGTACGGCAATGCAATGTACAGACGCCAGCACATCAACCTACTACAATCTGTCAAATTTCTTTGATAGATTTTCAACTTTATCGCTAAAGCATAAGGTTCAAAGTTGATTGGGAAAATGTGACAGTTTCGGGTAGGTTGATGTGCTGGCGTCTGTACCAACGATAAAATTCATACATTTTCTGCCAAGCCTTCCTTTTCTTTTGACAAAGATAAGCAACTTCTCAATATACATACATAAACTCATGCTTTCTTCCCATAGGGAATGGCAGAAACTACAGAACGCCACCTACTACGATCCTTAAATACCTACTCGTTTGGTTCCTGTGCGTTCATAAATCTGCAAATAATTGATTTTTGTTCATTGATTCTTCTCAACATAATTAGTCCATAAATACCCACTTTGTCCTAATACTAGCTTCGTGCTCCCCTCACCTCAAATTGCACGCCAGCCTGAGATTATATTTGATGCAGTCCTAATCAGTCTCACTTACCGGCTAATTGCTTTCCACTATTGTGCTAAATTACTAAATATGTGAGTACGGGCGCTCGCCTACTTAAGGACGGTAATAATTAAGCTTTTGAAAGGGTTTATTTTATAATGTTTTAATTGGTTTGGGTTGATTTGGTGTTTGCGGTAAAACAGGGCAAGATTTATAAGCAGCTGAGCTTATAAGAGGAATGCGATAAGGCACCGCCGCGCGCCGGTGCGGCTTAAAAGATGTAAGTAGTGATTATGATGTAAGTACCTATGATTTGATGCTTTGGTCATGTTGAGGGGATGAATGAAAGGTAAGGGTAACTGACATAAGGTACACACTTCCAAGGCAGATGTGAGTGGAAACGCGGCCTAGGAGGACTTAAAACTTAGGACTCATACCTGCCCACTGTCACTTAAGTTTGGCAATTCTTCGGTCTATGTCGGTTACGTTGGTTCTCCTGCAGGTCTTTTCATTTCTGAAGAAATTTTCAGGAAAACCAAGGTATATTTTTATAATGTTTATATTTTAATTTTTATGTTTTAATTGGAAGGATTTAAAAAGTTAAATATGATGGCGCTGCAAGTGGCTCCATCTAGTTTTGTTACGAAGTTACTGCAATCACCTAAAAGGTCTGTTAACATAAGAGTGACACTGGCTGGTGGACCGTCACTCTTGCGAAGCGACGCAGCTATGGTTGCGTGGCGGCACAATCCTGATGATATTGAAGCTGCTGAACGACTATACGAAGACCACTTCTAGTAAAGACTATGCTGCGCCGTTAGGTATTATCAAGGATTTTTATGTCATACAAATTAAATGCCAACTCTGGCTACCAATCTCATCTGAATTGTGTGTGAATACACACGACAGAATATTTATATTTCGACTCATTTAAAAAACTTAATAGAACAAACTATCGGTAGTTAGTGAAACTAGTCAAATTATGTTGTCGTGTTACGATATGACATCGAATTAGCTGCGACTCGCAAAGAAGCGCATGTCAAACTGTCGCGTTCATTTGAATAGTAGGGGTGTCATGGATTGATGCATTTTATCCATGATAATCTTATCACTTTTCTAAGAAGTATGTAAGTATAAAATTACCGAATGCCAGTATAAATATGGCCAGTATGTTATTTACAAATCGTCTGCCCGATGGAATTTCCCATCGGCAAAACTAATGAACTACTATACAAACTTGCAACCCTCATTTAAACCCTTTAGGGGTTACATTTTGGGGGTTACTTCCGACTCAATAAAAGATGAAAATGAGTTAGCGATGTAGTGGTGGCATCCTGAAGCTTTTGGTTCTGCAACGTTTTGCCTCTAAAACGAGTACACCTACCCCTCAGATTTTACAAGCAGTCTTACACAGTACACAAGCAGCAGTTTAAGTGCTCCTTTTTTACTATTTGTATTTCCCCTTTGTGTCCCAAACTGTCCCAAATAAAATATTTTGCATTCTTTCACATTTGATACAACGATTTTCTTTAGAATAATTCTTCATTGAACATAACCGAGGCAAAAGGATTATGTAAGGATCTCCCAAGGGAATAAGGTGTGAGTTTATGTGTGATGTAATTCTTCATATTTTTTTTTAACAAAACAAATGACGATCAAAACAAATGCCAATCCAAGCCACCATCACTGCGTCCTCTAGTAGCACAGTTGGCACGCTACACCTATTATAATGGTCCCTGCTTCGATTCCCGTCAGCGGTGCCCTTGCGACTTTTGTAAACTAATTTGAGACAAAACGTCACGCGATACAGAAAAAAAAACAGTTTTAAAGCTTTTTTGAGGACCCATTATTTTAATACGGCTGTTTTAGATGGATACCGGCAATTTGGTTATGGGGACAAAATTGTAGAACTGACTGCTGTTTGAGATTTTCGTGTTATCAATAAAATGGTGTCTGCAGGAGATTGTAATCTTATTTGTATGGATGGAATTGTATAAGAGGTTGTAATAGGTGTTCAATTACATGAGATTACGACGGTATTTTCTGGAAGGTTAGACAGAGGTGTATCTATAGTACACCTTAATTATATGACAAATTCTTTCTACCTAAATTAAGTACAGTGTATTATATAGTTTCTGGGTAATATGAAACCCCTTGGTAAGACTGGTTGTCAGACTTTCGGATTTTCTGACGACCCGTAACGACTGTCAAAGATCCACGAATGACAGCCGGGACCAACGGCTTAACGTGCTTTCCGAGGCACGTTTTTGACAAATAAAAATTATCATTACATCATTGTTTGCTCTTCACCTCGTTCTCGCCTCATGGAACACGATGGATAAGGTCTAAAATAGAACGAGCGTGCTTAGAAGATGTCTGTTCATTCTTTCATCGAAATTACCGACTTTGGTGGATGCACCAGTAGAATTTATATGAATAGATTATTAAAGTCATCCAACAAATGTTGACCATGTCGTCAGGGATTTAATGCAGTAAATTGATACATTTCAGGTACTTAGATACTGGAACTTCCTTTCTGTACTTAGATCCCTTTCCTTTGCCTTAGGCTCTTTGTATACACACGTTTTTCTTGCCGCGAAAAACTATGGTTTATTCCAGTTTATTCGCCGTGTGTAAGCACTGTCGTCAGTGTTGAATGGAACACTATGGACGCTTGTTGACGGACACGTTTTTTCTACGGCGCGGTTTATATGCCGTACCTTAAAGAAACTGTGCCGTGTTCAAAGGGAAGGCCTTTTGTATCCGGCACGGTTTCAAGGTGTGCGGTTGGTTTCCTAAAAAAGCGATGAGCGCCACTTAACGCCCGCAGTGACGGCCGTCGTGAAAATGATGGCGGAGTTTGACTTTACTTTGTCAATTAACACTCTCTAGGGAAAGACACCAACTTACTTTCTTATATAACATTGGTTAATTGCGGACGCTTTGTGGCGGCCCCTGCAGTCTTAGGAAATCCTAGTTTTACAAACCTACACACCGTTTTTTCCGTAGAACTTAAACAGTTTAACGAAAATAGTTGTGCAACCTTTAATGAAAATAATGATCCATCATATCGACAATGAGGTGACTTATAATAAACGACGCCGAATCATTTTCATCGCTAAACATCGATTATGTGGAGACATCCTTTAAAATATAATTTGGACTAACCTTGATATGCACCCAATACTTTGTAACTCTTTAATAAGAACTGCTGTTCCAAATTGCACGAAATTCACTGCTGGTTATGTTGAGCGTCGTATTATTTGGGGTGATACTGAAGCGTCAATGGATTTGAAACTCTAAGTAACATGTTGGGTAGAGTTGAACGTATCGTGGTAAAAGAGTATTAGGGTTAACAGAAACAATCGGTTTCGTTTTTTTTCCGCTTCATAAAACAAAACGTCATAATAATAGCACAGGAGTCACGTTCCATATAATGTTTCGTTATTATATCAAACCTTCTTGGTATTAAAATTGTATTAAATTTTTCAAAATGGAGGTCTAATTGTCGTTAAATCGTTCGTTTGAGGACGGAAATGTAAGCATTTTTTGTTTAAAATCGATTTCGTTTAGTAGTTTTGTGGACAATTGTTTTCCGTTTGCAGTGTGTAATTTGGTTGAGCGCCGCTTTTTTGTGCTTACTTTAAATATGATGGATTTACCTACTGTATTTTGTTTGATTGGTCGGTTTCTTTCAAGTCTGGCAATGATTCTATGATTACAGGCCTCATCTATTTTAGTACGTTTAAGGAGTATGAGGAAAACCATATATGTTTTGAGGGTGTATTATTTATTTTGTGATTACAACTAGGTCTTTTGGCAATTGTGGCAATATGGTCTTCCAGAATACTTACAATGAATATGATCTCCCGTTGTGGGTTCGCTGATATAATGAGGTTCTTCATCTTCGTCTTCGAGTTGCTGGCACACCTTTTCTCAGACCTTGTTGGCCCAAAACATCGCTACTTCCACGGCGTCGTCGGTGGCAGAGCGCAAGGTCACTTTGCCTGCAAGTTTTGGGACACAGAGGGCAGGATAGAAGGTGGAACATAGTTTACGACATACCTCCATATCCACACCCAGGTGCCGTTCCGTCGAGGTAGCCCCACTTTACCAGGAGTAACACCTTCCCACTTGTGTCTGGACCAAGAGGACCACGAAAGGTTCACCGTGTCATCTAACAGTACGACATTGTGCCATAAATGTTAAGTAGGTTAAACTACGTAGCCTATCTACCTCTTTTTTCACTTATTATAAATCTTTTTTTTTTATGTTTCATAAGTATAAGACCGTATAAAGATTGCAGCTGGTCAGGCGTTCTTTAGAAAAAGGTATAATTTAGGTACGCATGACGACATGTGGAAGTAGGACGGCGTGTCGTAATTATCGGGAGCAAAAAAGAGACAAGACGATACGTAAGTAGCCTAATTAGCCAAGTATTGACATGCCACTTGCGGAGCGTATATAACCTATCTACTTATATCTTTTTACTTGTAATGTCATTGCTTGAAACGCCTATAGCTGATCCCTTATGTTGCACCTACCATGTTTTGTCTTTGTATCACCCTAAGGTTGACTGGTAGAAAATGCCTTTGGCATAAAGTCAGCCTGAGTACAGTTATTTTTTTATGTGTTCATAAAGTTTTAATAAATTTACTAACTAAATAAACACCATACTCGTAATAGACAGAAAATATAGTATAATATAATATATTATTATCTTAGATTTAAGTTGCAAAAATCACCATCATCATCTCGATCAATTATCGATCGATTAACATCTTTGGCTTCAAAGTCGTAGCAGAAATCTTGATTTGGGAGTTGTGGTTATGCTTACTTACTAATATACTATTCTGCCACAACCAGCAGATACCTATTGCTAATCTATTGATCTATAGGTTTGAAAAATTTGTCGGCTCAACAACGTAAATAATGCAATGAACGTTGGTAAATTGGCAAGGGCGCGTGAATACATAAACAATTACCCCGCTGCTCATTAGCAGCTTTACCACGGGATCATGGTTATATTGGGTAAAACAATGTATCTTGTAGTGTCGGACTTAAGGCGGAGGTTACTTGAAAATGGTCAAAAAGTTGGTTTTTAAAGCAGCGTAACTCTTAAACCGTAAATAATTATGACCAAAAAAAATTTTTACATATTTTCAAGTCTTATTTTAAAACAGTGATGGAACTCAAATCACAAATAAACGTACATTAATGCATCAAAAAAATCTTCAAATACATCTCTGACATTTATTTAAAAGCAGTGTATCTCTTCATTAACAATTTTAATTATAATTAAAAATATACCATTAAATTGCTAATGCCAAACTGCATTCAGTGATGGATTGTTTATTATTTAAGCAGTTTGTAAATAGATGATTGTTTCATATTTTGCAATAAATTACCAGTGTTGCGTCATCGCGCTTCTCTTTCTTTTCTATGCAGTCCCATAGTGACCGCGTTTTAGGTCATGTAGTCGAACTAAAGTATTGTCGAAATGAAGAATTGTCGGAGTTCCGTATTGTCGAAATAAAATCTTGTCGTATTACGGTTTGTCGAAATTCAGTTGAGTAAGTCCTTCTTTTCTTTTCTTTTTAAAGGAATATTATATACTAGCTGATATTATATACTAGTGGATGTGGATGTCTGAAAATATCCCATGGGAACGTACTACCGGAATTAAAAATAATTTTAATTCAGGTTATAAAGTATGTGTGTGCCAAATTTCCAAATCCGTTCATCCGTTTTTGCAAAAAATTCTAAAAAGTATATGTCGACATCAGACTCGTTCCCACACCTCGCGGCAATTTTTTTTTTTTTAAACATTAAATGTACAGTTTTGACTTCGTTCTATTTAATATAAATCGCTCATTTGGAGAAACATCGACGTAACTGCAACTTTTTTTTAGGACTATGCTTTCCTAACGTATATACGCTTTTTAAGTGCTTTGGCATATTTATTTTAACTAATTTTTGGGAAAAAATACATTTACGTCGATGTTTCTCCAAATGAGCGTTATGGGGAGATTCTTCTGAGCGTCTGTATGTCACTGAGCTCCTCCTAAACGGCTGAATCAATTTTGATGTTTTTTTTTTGTGTTTGTTTAGGTAGTGGTTTTATTATAATATGTATCTATTGATATTGAATGCTGTAATTAAGCATATGAAATTCGGCTTCATTCCGTATCCATAATATTTGACAGGTTTTAATGCGCCCATGGAAGTAAAAATATCGCGGCGGGATTTTATCGTGCACTGGATTTTCAACTGCGCATCCCAGGCGCGTCAAAAAAGCACATTGTTGGATTTTCAACTCTAAGCACTGGGCAGTGCGTAGAAAATCCAGAGCGTGAAAAATAATCACCGTGGGAAAAACGCGCTAGTGTGAACCTGGGCTAAGAACTTTTTGTATTTATTATTGATACCACATTTCAAGGGAGAATTAAAAATGAAACAAAAACATATGGATATCTCAATATTTTATTAAAACGTCCACTCGTGTGTGTAGCCAACGCAATGAAAATTCGACAATTATACAATAATTTACATTTCTAATACGTTAATGCAATTTAAGACAGATTTCACAGTGAATTGAGCTACTTTACAAACTATTACTTATATTAATAATATTACACTTTATTATTTACAAGTGTCTACTTGGAATGCACATTTTAATAACTTACTTTTAAAAGCCGTTAATTTACTTACATTTAAAAACCGTATTTTAAAACGAGAGATGGTTTTAAGAAAGTGTAAAATACAAAAAAGATATGAAATAAGGCGTCGTGATTATTTGATGAAACTTTTTTTTTATAGAGTAGGTACATAGTTTCTTACTTTTATTTTTTATTGCAAAAGTTAAATATTGAGATCCGAGTGAAAAAATCAAAATTAAATACGAAGAGTATTTTGTTTGTATAAACTTACATAAATATTTACAATATTTTTACAGCGTATCTTTATAATATTACTAGCATGAATAAAGTATGGAACTGACTAAGCTGTTTTAATTTTTACAATAGAAGGCTGAATAAATTCAGACTTATAATATTATGACTGAAAATCCATGAAAAATACGTAAATATGCATAAATAATGCCCGGGCATTTTTACAAACCTCTTACAGAATATCATGTATGATTGGTTTAAGTACAGACGCCAGCACATCAACCTACCCGAAACTGTCTAATTTTCCCAATCAACTTTGAACCTTAAACTTTAGCGATAAAGTTGAAAATCTATCAAAGAAATTTGACAGATTGTAGTAGGTTGATGTGCTGGCGTCTGTACAATCGTGCACACAATTTATACGACAAATCACCATTTTCAAAACTGTGGTTTAGATCATTTGTAATCTGATGTACATTTTGTATGGGTGTATTCCTGAAATAAAATATATATTTTATTTATTTAAAAAATGTTAAAAACTTTTAATAAATAGGTAAGTGTTGTATGGTACAAACAGTTCATTGTCTATTAAATTATTAATTGTTTTAAATCTATTATTAATTTACAAATTCTTTGCTACATTTCAAATAAGCAGACTTAAAGAATATATTCTATTACACCATATTTATCATAGAAATAACTATAGTTATAATACTGATAAAGTTTATTTACAAAGAATTATATTTATTTATTGCTACTTACTATAACATATTACAAAAGAGCTTCGAATATCAGGAGTTCGGTATTTTTTATTGTAATTAATATGGACTAGAGGCGAATTTCAATAATAAATTGAGTAGATATGAGTATAGGTTACTACAAGAATTTATCGGTATGATAATTTTGTTACATTTGATGCTAATCATCATGCAAAACTAGTTCCAAGACAGACTTTGAATAGCAAGCTCATTAAATCATAATAATTGATGTATTGCATGTATTCCGTTGTCTTGAGTTTCAAGGCTGATTATAATAAGAGTGGAATAGCAGAACGGTAAACGTTTATAATTTGTTTCGCATTAAAATTTTTTATTTCAGTTGTACTTTTGGCAACGCCTGTACCTACTGTACTTTTATTTCTTATGGAGCTTTATTTCGACATGCGGGGTAATTGCGTACTACAAATAACAGTAGCAATGGTTTTCATTTTGACAATCTGAAGGATATTGCTAATCCATTTCTTGTTATGTTCGAAAAATGTGTCAACTCAAAAACGTAAATGACTCAATGAATGTTGCCGAATTGACAAAATTAAATGCATTGTCATTGTAACCGTGTTACGCAATTACGCCGCTGTTATTTATGCTAAAGATGGACAACTGATCTATGAAGTACAAAAAAAAAGAAAAAGATTTCCAAGATCAAAAAGCTTGCAAATGTTTTAACAAGCTTACAACTTTCAGCACTGCATTTAACATCTCTAGTACAAAAAGCACTATATTACACTCCTAGTACATGATTCCTTCACAAAAAACCAAATCTAATTCCAATCAACATATAGGCGAGGCGACTGGTGGGGGGTGAGGGGGCGGGGCGGTCGCCGCTTGCGCATTCATAAAGTTACTTTGATTGCCTGCCCATGGCTGGAGGTTTTGTAAAGCGCTTAAAGCGGTATTTGACGGCTGCCCTTGCGCTGCATTTGCTGAGTTCTGGTAGTGTAAAGCGGAGAGTTGCGCTGAACCGGGTGGTGCTTCGGGCATGTAGCCCTTGCTTAGAGCTTCGGCTTGAAGGGAGAGCATCAAGCGGTTCGCTGCTTGTCGTTCTGCCTCGCGTTCTTCTGCTGTTTGGCGTCTGTAACAAAAGATTATGTTGGTGAGTGAACCTGTACAGGTTACAGGAATTAAGTTGCTGGTCACGTAAACATATTTTTATATGTTTGAATTTATTGAAGGTAAAAATGACCTTACAATCTGGTTAGATAAAATGACAAATAATGACTTCGATCAGTCTTCCATATTAAACCGCTATCATTTATTAGGTACTAAAACATGAACGGCAAATTCTTTTGATAGAATTGCAAGCTCTCAATCTCGAGTTAGAATTGAAACCAAGGCAGCACTAGAATAGTTTTACTGGACCTAAAACCCAAAGTATTTCTTTACGACACTTAGGACCAGACCTTAGGTCATTGTAATCCTAACTAATACCTATTATAAATGCGAAAGTAAGTTTGATTGTTTGTTTCGCTTTTACGCTAAAATAGCTGAACGAATTTGGATGAAATTTGGCACATGGGTAGACCGTGATCTGGAGAAGGACAAAGGCTACTTATCATCCTGGATTCGCAGACGAAGTGGCGGCTAACAACTAGTTTATCATAATTATTAAGATCTGCAACATACGATCCTTAAATCGCAGATAAACCATTGATCATTTTGGCAGATTCTACCCAACAACTTATCTCTCTCGAGCTCTCGTAATAGGTAATACGATTAACTATTTTTATCCTTCCCATCAATAAGTCAGTTTAATTACAGCAGTACCACATGTAAACAGACCAGCTCGGTCAATGGACAGCACACTAATGGGCAGGCAGAATAATTCACGAATCAGGACTCAGGCCAGCTTACTGTAGTAAATATTAAATTATATATGACTGCGATAATAAGATCCGTGTAGATTATGACAGGATTATAAGACTGTTTTGTACTGTTTGAATGTTCGGGATTATGTATTGGAGTTATTGTTATTGTTTTGCATGATTTATGGTTAAATATTAATATTGGTAATGTCGTGTTTGTTGGGGTTTAAGAGCTTTTGTTTACCATCGGATCGTAGATCTACGGATTTATTCCGGTTTCGAATTGTAGTTTTTCAAGCTTCCTCTCTACTACCATTTTGCTATGCTCGACTGGGTCCAAAATGATCTCATTACCTACATATTGAGTTGCAGTAAATTGAGTATTGCAAAGTAGAACTTATTTTGGCTATGATTAGGTTTCAACTCCTACTATCCTAATTAAACTAGACAACGCTGACTTACGGAGAAAGAAAACATCGCAAGGAATTCTAGTACTTGCGAATTTTCTTTTTCTTGTCTATTTTCATAAAATTATGGGGAAGAAGTGTATTTGTGTATTTGTGCCTAATAAGTAGATACCATCTGCGCCCGCGGTTTCACCCTCATAAGTGTCGATCCCGTGGGAATATCGGGATAAAAAGTAGCCTATATGTTAATCCAGGGTATCAGCTACCTCCATACAAAATTTTATCAAAACTGGTGCAGCCGTTTGAGCGTGAAGAAGTAACAAACATATAAACACATACACACACTCACAAACTTTCGCCTTTATAATATGTGTGATGTTGTGAGACTGGTAATCAATGCGAGTGCCTACCTGTGTCACATTACAAAAAACAAAATATAAAAATATATTAAGTTGGCTTTTGTAATGAATGGCTTTATGTACAGACGCCAGCACATCAACCTACTACAATCTGTCAAATTTCTTTGATAGATTTTCAACTTTACCGCTAAAGTATAAGGTTGAAAGTTGATTGGGAAATTATGACAGTTTCGGGTAGGTTGATGTGCTGGCGTCTGTACCATGATTTCGCCTGATGGAAAGCTAAGCTTGAGTTCTAAGATGGAACAAACTCACACAGAAGATGACAATTTCAGGGCCATGAGTAACATCAAATTTAATTCATCCTTACTGTAGACTCTCCGAAATAATTAAACATAGACACAAAATATCGCCAACACAAACTAATTATGATCACCGCCCACAGCTTTCAACGCCCACGTAAATAATATATGAGTTAGATCTGAGGACGAGGGCCGTGACGTCAGCGCTGTCAATTAAATGAGACTATCTAAATGGCGACAGGCGAATTAGTTTTACGCGTAAGTTAGATGGCGGGTTTAGTTTAGAGTTGAGTACATGAAATAGATGTAGGTCTTGCCTATTAAAACCCTCTAGTTTTAATAGGCAAGTCCGTTTAACTAAACAACTGGTTTAAGTAGTATTTTGCTCTATTAGAATTTATACTGGAGTACTGGAAAGACCTCTAACTGAACAGCCAGCTGTGCTGCTGTGGAGTTTGTTGCGTCACTTCTTATGCCTAGCTAAAGCATTCCAAGTGGTTAATGAAGGTCGGGCGTTATGGGGAGCTGTCGTATGTCATTGTGACATTCAAAAACAGCTGATTCTCAGCTTTGTTTGAATAAATGACTTTTGATTTGATTTGAAAAAAATCTTTTCGATGCCCAGTTTAATTAAGATCCTATGCAGCCTATCCTATCCGGATGTAGTTGATCTTATAACTTGGAGCGTCAGAATATAGTTCGTGTTACAGGTACCAATTAATTAATTGTTAACCATTCTTCCTTACTTAATATCGACAGTTTTCACGTTACACCAACATAATATTAATCACGAAAATTAACCATGAAGCTCAATTTCAAAGACATAATCAGCCCAGAATGTTCCCACTGCTGGGACACAGGCCTCCTCTCTTCGAGAGGGAGTGGGCTGGTAGATGTGCGGGTTGGTAGATGTCACAATGTCTTGCAAAGCGCCTGAATGGGTTTGAATCCGCGACCTACAACTCGTAAGTAGGGACCGCTACCACTGGGCCACTGCTGCTCTGCCACCAAGCTATAAGACTTGAGTCAAAATTAAGTCTTTGTTTGGGTATCACATAACCACAACGCAGACCTGAGTACCTGAATCATGTTGTGCTTTGTTGTAATTTTTAGACTAGATTAGTTTTTTGTGTGCTATTTCCAGCAGTAGATGGCTATAAAAATCACACCTTGGAGTTTTTATCAGTCCATGCACGAAAATTTACAGGTAAAAAAAAAACACGTTTAAATCTACGTTGAATCGTGCTGGACTTAGCATGGCGAAAAAATTGTGAGACAATATGTTAACAAAGACGTTATCAACAAATATCTGTTTCCAAAGATTCACTACTAACTAAATTCACAAAACATTGCAGGAAATCAGACTGTGCTCCACAACACCTACACATTTGCCTCCTTCAAATAACTCAGCTCATATCTTCATCTATCTGCTCTTTTGTTTTTGTGTAAGTTCGAGCTTATTGCCGGAGAGGGATAGGTATAACCAGCAGTTAACTTCTGTAGGCTCATCTCGACGGAGCCTTAGTCCTAACAATGATATTGATCGATCTATGAACAGAAACTTACACTTATACTAGTCACAACTACTTATGTTAAATCATGGTCACGCCAACAGATCGCTGTAAAAACCTTATTCATCAAAATCCACCTCTAATCACATAATCAACTAAACGATTTACAATGAACTTCAGTTCTAAGTAAAAGCATTGCAGGAAATCAAACAGTCCATGCTTTACTACGCCTACACATTTGCTCCTTCAAATAACTCAGCTCATATCTTCAGCAAGTCGCATATAATCTCATTAGCAGTTCCAACGGCTATACTGCGCTCTCTGAGTGAGCAGTTGATCTCCAGAGTCAAGTACACCGTCTGATAACTTTCGAGCCAACCCTCTTAACACGGAGCCTTGCATTTGCATAATTTATTCGTCGACTTCTCGCTAGATTTGTTTGGTAGACCAGTTGGACAATAAGTCGGGTCCTGTAGATATTGGTTGTGATTATTACGGTTTCATTTTAGTAAGGAGATTTTGGACCAGCAATAGCAAGATTTCGTGAAAATATAAAAAAAATATTTGTAGACATCTAGTTATTTTATAAGATTTATATTTCGTGGTCTGATTGAGAGATACGAAGAAGGATATGCAGCGCAGATAGAAAACAAATAAACAGATGAATTCCTATCTATACTAAAAACTATTGACCAAAGTCAGATATCTTTTATTCGTGGAATAAAACTGGAGGTCTGTCAGTTCTAGTATAGGAAAACTGACAAAAATATGCTCAGGATAAGACTTATTCTAGGTATAGGTACCTACAAAAGTTGGGTGGAATGCACCTCTAGTAGGTTTGTACAGAGGCCAGCACATCAACCTACCCCAATCTGTCAAATTTTCCCAATTGAATATGAACCTTATACTTTTGTGGTAAAGTTGAAAATCTATCAAAGAAATTTGACAGATTGGGGTAGCTTGATGTGCTGGCCTCTGTACAAACACTTTTACACAAAAGTTTACATGCTCTGTGTTTTACACGTCAAATGAGGTCGGCGGTCAGTCTCTTTTAAAATCAATATACAGATATAATCTTGTTCAGATCAAGTGAAAACCATGTAGATTGGTTGGAATTATAAAGATACCATGGCTTGGTAGGTTGTCTTTGCACATAAATAAAGGCAATTTGGGCAATATGCTTTAAACCTCTAGGTCTGAAGATTTTTTAAACTAGGAACAAAGCAAAGGTACATTTATTGTACCTTCAACACTTATATATTTTCATTGTTTTCGACACTATCACGTTCATTTGTTTTTTCTAACAAACAAAACCGGTCGTCATACTTTCCCCTTCAACCAGCCAGTTATGACGGACACCACCGCAGTCTGCGACCACAACCCAAACTTGGATATGTTGCGCAACCGATCGGGTCGTCGTAATTTTAGAGCATGATCCTTAACGAGAGATTAAGATTTACTGGAAACGACAAAGCTTTTGTTGTTTATTTAGGTACTCTGGTGAGGATAACTTTAGTGTTTTTGTTTACGTTATATATCAAGTAATTCCTTGTACCTATGTTCATTTTCTTCTTTACTTTGAAGCTGATTTGAATGGATTTCGTCTGTACAGAAATAGATTGCGACTATAGGGTGTTTTCTTTCACAGAATAATTTTATGTAAACCTTTCGCGTCGAGTCAAATTAGTGTACCTACCTAATAAGTACTACAAAAGTGTTATTTTATTTAGTGAGTATCTCACTCTCAAAATGGAGACGAATCTGACGGAAAAAACTAATCTTACAAAGACTTGTAGAAAGTTATACTGTGCTCCTAGATAAAATAAGATAGTATGTTCAGGGTCGATTTTTAAAGATTTAGGCGGTAGTGTATTTTAAGGAAAGGGTTCACCCTTCCAAAATTTTTATTATTAATCTAAGCAATATAAAGTGTAAAGGCGAATTTGCACAAAAAAACTTAAACACTCGCTGTGTGGCGGATCTTCATGCCACAGCTACGCCTCAACCGTATCCATGAAACTATATCGGTGTTCATAAGTAGACAAGTACTTAGATAATACAGCCACAACTTAACTCTTAGCGGCCTTTACTTAAAAGGGGTGAACACACTTTAGCGTTAACGATACGACGCGCTTAAAATATTTATAAGACTGAGTACGAGACTTCTTGAACTTGAGAGTTTGGCGGTTTTAATCATGAGGATTTACGAATTCTGACGCATGTTTTCAGAAAGTTCTCGATAGAACTCTCATCATCATCATGATCAGCTTATAATGTTCCCACTGCTGGGACACAGGCCTCCTCTCGGTGAGAGGGAGTGGACGTAATCCACCACGCGGGCCCAGTGAGGGTTGGCGGATATCGGTTTAATCACGATGTTTTCCTTCACCGTTTTGAGAGCAGTGGTGATGAAATTTTCACAAAGTAAAGCGCCTGTCTGGGTTCGAACCTACGACCAACTCGTAAGTCGCGGCAGTTACCAATGGACCATTATAGTTAAAAGTGATTAGAGAATCACTTTGAAATATACTAGCATCCATTTTCAACATACGAGTTTTTTACAGTAAAAGGCATGATATAGGTAATGATATCAAACATGAGGCTTCAGGAGCTAGTGCAAATCTTGGGGTCTGGTTAAACCACGCTGGGGTCGGTGTCGGTGTAAATCCACACAACCTTCCCACAGACAAAGTAACTACTTATAGCTTTATAACGATTTTGATTATCTTTTTAGTGGAAGTAGTTAATGTTCAAGTTTAATATTTTTTGCAGTGCTACCAAATTCAATGGTATCTAAAAGATTTCGATAAGAAAATACCATATCAAATTCCTTCAAAATATATAAAATGCCAAAAAACACTTCCGATAAAGGATTTTAATATTCACTTATGATTATGACTCTTTCAAGCTAACTCGCGAACTGACTATTCCGATTAAACTAATCTTCAGCGATACATTAAATATTCTTAAAAACGCTGGTTAACCATTCAACCATAACATAAACCCTGGTGCACACTAATGAACACTTAAAACTTAATCGTTATTAAGTACGCAGACAAGAATATCGGGACGAAAAATTTTCAATTACGATAAAGCCCTTACATAATTGAGACTCTTAACTTAACAGCGTTCGCGATATCGTGTGGACTCCGCTTAAAAGCTTTATTCATCTATAAAACGTACCCTTCTCAAGTATCCAAATGAAAATATACTTTATCGTCTTTGTATTAAAGTTCATGTTTATTGTTTGGGTTACTTGGTTCCTTTACATGCAAATTAATGTTCGGTGCATTGGAAAAGTTTAATGGTATCTTAATTAGTCGATACAAGGAGGTTGGTGCTTATTTAGTGGTGGCCTGTATCAAATTTATATCTTCTCTAATAATGTGCAAGGCAAAGTTGGGAAGATTTCTTGTACCTATGTTGCTTGCTCCTACAAGCATAGAAGTTACATTGTCTTTGGTTTCAGAGATTTCTATGGGGTATTGTATAAGAAAGCGTAGGTAATTTTTCATGTCTTCAATTTTTGTCGCATTAGATTTAGTATTATCTGGAATGGCAATGGTCATCATCTGCCTAGCCTTTTCCCAACTATGTTGGGGTCGGCTTCCAGTCTAACCGGATGCAGCTGAATACCAGTATTTTACATGGAGCGACTGCCTATCTGACCTCCACAACCCAGTTACTGGGTAATACGATACCCCTTGGTAAGACTGGTTGTCAGACTTTCGGGCTGCTGACTACCCGTAACGACTGTCAAAGATCCACGAATGACAGCCGGGACCAACGGCTTAACGTGCTTTCCGAGGCACGGAGGGGACACGGTATGTAAAGATGGTCACCCATCCACAGACCAACCGCGGCAAGCGTAGCTTAACCTGATCGATCGACCTGTGCGGCTGTTATTATTTAGCCACGGGCCCCTCCTGGAATGGCAATGGAATATTATCTGTAATTATTTATTCACATGACATGTTTCCTACATGTCATGTGAATAAATAAATAAATCTTTGTATTACTTATAGACAGTCATGAATGTTAATAGTGATTTGAGTTAAATAATAATTTTTGCTTTTTGCTGTTTTTTTTTTCGTGTATGTTAAACATATTATATGTATACATACATTTTTGGCAAATAAATGATTTCTATTTCTATGTATCTCTCTCTCTCTCATGTTTCTGTTATTGTATTTCTCTTTTAAATAATGTAATTACATTAGCCTTAGGATCTGCTCTCAAAAAGAAGAAGAACCTTTGGTAAGCAGACTACATTAGGATTAATTACCAAATTAATTATGTTGTATAATTAGTAAAACGGCTAAAAAGATACTATATATCAAACACATACAAAACCAAATTAACTTATAAGCGAAGAAAGTTCCACAATAATTCACGTTTCATTAAAACTGACGTTCAAATGAATATAAAGTTAATTCATTCGTTGAATTCAAACTTTAGACTGATATATGACCACCCCGAAGTGGAACCTCAAACAGCCAGTTTCCCCTGATCTCCCCCACCGTCTTCAGTTATAAAGATTCTAATGAGGAAAGGGGAGATCTGGGATGTTTGGAGGGTTCCTCTTATCCTGGTCTGTGTGTAGCGCGATAATGAATGATTGAACAAAGCGTTAAGTCTATTATAACGTTGCAAGAACTTTATTAGACCGGTTAATGTACGAGATGAAGGGATGTGCTTATATCGATAAGGTTTTGTCGATGTTTTTATAAAGGTTCAATTGACTAATGATTATTTCTGATGAAGGGACAAAAATTACAATTAAAAAACCTGTGCTAATTATTTTCACTAAACAATCCTTGCAATTGTAGTTTTCCGATATAAAAAAGTACTTAAAAACTTAATTGATATACAAGAACAGAAAATAATTGGCACATTCTTTTCTACTTATCTTTTAATTTGAAAAAGAAACCACCGATTAATTTAATTAAAACTACACTTTTCCATTCTGCATTAACCTCAAAGATAAAATATAACAATTAAAAAGTAATTAAAACAACACAATATCGCAATTAATATTATCGAGAATATTTTTATCGATTCGGCACACCACTAGCTACCGCGCCTCGAGTTGAGTCCGCATCTTTATAATTAGATAAAGCGGGTAACAATTAAACTTCCCTTAAATAAGCCAAACCTGGAGGGTAGCAATTAGCATTTTCAGGCTGATTATTTTATAAGTATAACAAAGATGGTGCATTTGCTGGATGTGGCAACGGTAACGGTATGACTGTATGTGCATTTGGCAAATCAAAATGAGAATTCGTTCAAAAGAAGTGTTCATTATCATTCTCCTGCCCTTATTCCAACTTATTTGGGATCGGTGCAACATCTCTTTTTCTTCCTTACTTCTCTACTAGTCGTCATCTCCGTAGTCACCCCCAGTTCAAAAGAAGTATTATTTATTTTTACATCGTATCAGTCAGTGAATGTTTACGGCTAAAGAAACAGCGGATATTTGTTTTGTATGCGTTCAGTATGAAGTCAAATACGTTTAAAAAACTCTAGCTCACTTACATTTTCTCATATTTAACTTTACAAACAATTGCTGCGCAAATAGCATACAAAACAAGTAGAATGGTCAGGATCACATGCTAGAATAGTTACACAAAGACAAATGAACTGCTATACAAACGTAGGTTTTTCTTCCTCTCTCTCCTAAAAGCTCTCAGAGTTCCGCCTCTAAATCGGTGTTCCCTCATCAAGCCAGTGCGGTCTGTTCTAACAAATTTATGCTAGCTAATTAAGATCTGCTTTATTAATTACTTTGGCCAACTGTCTACAGTTTTTCCCTTTTTTCTCTCTCCAAAATCGTGTATAATAATCTGTTTAGCGGCTATGAATTTTTGGGGTTAAATAAGCTGATTTGACGTTACTTTGGTACGTTTTTATCAGTAATTTTTGGAGTTCTGTTGAATCACGTCGATTATAAGATACGCCATTTTAGTAAGTGTTTCATTCATACATATACTTTTTTTTTTTTTTTTTTTTTTTTTTTTTTTTTTTTTTTTTTTTTTTTTTTTTTTTTTTTTTATTGAGGATGGGAAATCATCCAATGACCCCTCCCGCTCTGGGTGGAGCGGAAGGGAGTGTCAGACTCTTACTGACTAAAACCCATCCGTGTTCCTTCCTTAGCCCTTTATGTTCCGGGGCAGCGGTAACCCTTTCGGACAATCCCGCTGCCCCGGCAGGCTTCGGCCCTAACGGGCCCCTCCATGTCTGCTGACATCTCTTTGAGGCGCGCGTGGAACACATGCGCGCCGTCCGGCACGGGCCTGGTCCTGATCGGACGGCGAGCTACCCATTACTCGCCGTCCGCAGGCCCGCGCCTACGGTGGCCGGGAGTCGTCACGCGGCTCCCGACGCCCGGAGCGTCTACCGCGGCGGCTGGGACGGGCGGCCCTCTCGGCTCTCTCCCTCTCCCATCCCGCCACCTCCTTCGCTAGCATGACTGCTTCGCAGAAGGAGGTGACTGCCTCCCACTCCCTCTCGCCCCGGACCATGGCTTGGACCAGGGCCGGGCGCGAGAGGTCGCCGCCGCTGCCGATCGCCTCTACGAGGACACGGCGGTGCTCTGCCCAAGCGGGACAGACCTCCACCGTGTGCACCACCGTGTCCTCTGGGCGATCCTCGCAGTGGTGACACCCGGGCGTTTCCTCCCGCCTGATTATGTGCAGGAACCTCCCGAAACATCCGTGTCCGGTGAGGACCTGCGTCAGGCGGTAGGTGAGGGCGCCGTGACGCCTCTCTAGCCACTCCTCAAAGAGGGGCCTTACCGCCGCTATCGCGGCGTGCCCTTTCATACATATACTTTATTTACTGATTTTGAAAGTCGATAAACTAAGAAATTCACAATCGTTTTTTTGTTAATGCTATGTTTCAAAGTTCCAACCTTGAAACATTTTTTATCCACATATTTAATTCCATGTTACTAACTCCTTACTAAATCGTCCATTATATCAAAAGCATTTTACTTCAAAACGAGCTAAAGCTACAATTTGCTAGAAGAGGGTTCCGCTGACATGAAAATCGGTCATGTTCACCAGTATTTGACATTAAGGTTCCAAAAAACCCTCTGTATTGGGATAGCCGTAATTGTGTGGCCGTTCACCGCTTTCTTATAAAACCAAAGCTTTAGACTTTAATATAAAGGCGTACTTCAATTTTATAAAATCACTTACTGAAATTTTCACTACGTCAAAATATACCTACCTCCGAAAACTCCCTAAACTCAAAACACACGAACAATAAAAAATTTCTAACGATAAAACTTTATAACTTTGCCCTCAGCAGTTATCAAAACAGTCAAATAAATCCGGGGAGCGTTTTAAAACTTCAAGATGTTCTCGTAAAAACGCCATGCATATTGTATCGGCTTTTGAATTTGTTATTATTTCGCTCCTAATATTCTTTGGATCGTAATCATGGTTTCTATCAGGTGGAAATGACTTTGTTAAGTTTTCTAACTTTGGAGTTTAAGGAGTAAGAACACTATGTGTATCGGCATCGTAAATAATTTTACTGCTTTTTTAATAAACGTAAAAAAGATGATTTCTAAGGAAAGATATTATTTACCTACATTGTCTGATGACTTGATAGTTTTTTTTTTTGTTGACCAGTTGTTTCATCTTGCAATGTAAGATACATATTTGTGTGTTACATTAAATGCTCTTTACTAACGACTTTTCTGTAATTGAACATAGTAACGAAATACGAACACGTGCGGCTACTAAGCCGTCTTCATCGTTAGCAGGTGCTGTCACCTGAGGGGCAATTCTAGTAATTTTAAGAACGTTCCGTCTGATCTGAGTCTCAATCTGTCAAAATATCTCTAATTAACCTAATTTTTTTACAAGTTTTTGACATTGATTGTCGCTGTGATAAGATTGCGACTAGATTTTGGACGTTTTTCATTATGAGAATTGGCCTTCTGCTGTCTGCTGCTTCATTTGCATTATTTGACAGCATCAATACATCTTCTTCCTCCCCTAATAGTACGGGGATATAAGAAAAGACGATGTGCAATAAAAATTAACGACTGACTGTGGAACACATCACTCCCCTTCCTAGAACCCTCGTATCAATCGGCAAACGGATTTGTTTCCTAATTCCTAAGGAGACAACCTACAAGCAGCAATTATACAAGAGACACCGACATAGCTTCTAAGAAACGCAACGAAACAAACACAAGCCATTTAGAACTGTATGCGAAGAAAAATACAACTCCATATCCTTTGCAAATAATGTATTCGCGAAATTAAATCGTAGGAAATAATCTTATACGAAAACACACTCTTAGCGGTCGAGATAAGACGTTCTTTCAAGAAACGGGCCTAAACACCCTGATTCGGAGAGTTTTAATATTCACTTATACAAGGGAAAAGAATTACAGGAAGAAAATGAAACAGGGCGAGTAAATAAATAAAGAAAACGAGACGCCTAGGGCGGCCATGTTGCTACGTGGGTAACATTACGTGTTAGATCGTGCAATGATTCTAATTCGATTTGTCGATAGTCGAACACGATTCCAGGGAAATGACCATCGACCTTTAGAATGTGTAAATAGTTTGAGGAAATTGGCTTACGATACTCAACTTCTAATAGAAAGAAAACTACGTAATAAGGCTCTAAAAGCAATCGACTTGTGAATGCTGAAAACTAAAATGAACTTTAGTGCTGTACCCACAAATTATACGTAGATAAGTATACCGATATCGACTAAATGCAAAAGCTAAAAATAGATTAAGATGTAAAACAGCTTATTAAGTAGCTGTAAAGTAGTTCACAAAAAGGAAATAATTTGCTTTAATATGTAGTTAAAATTTA
The DNA here is from genome assembly GCA_963669345.1 of Gortyna flavago. Classification (NCBI taxonomy): domain Eukaryota; kingdom Metazoa; phylum Arthropoda; class Insecta; order Lepidoptera; family Noctuidae; genus Gortyna; species Gortyna flavago. Next base: position 7,315,060 of record OY770148.1, read on the forward strand.
ATGCTTCGTAATGACTTTATCAATATTCATGAGTACTGTTGCAAACTGTGTTGATATTCCATTACATCTCCATAGAACTACTTTACCCGAACAGTAAACACGACAAAAATCGTCGAAAAATAATTAAAAAGCTACGCGGTATCATTTATTGTAAAATAACTAGTAGTACCGCTTATCCAAGACGAGTTGCGCATAAGAATAACGTTAAAACGCCGGTAAAAGTCACAAAAATAGGCTATAAACCAAACAAACGGGTACAATACATGTAAAAAGTCGAGCGTTCGTCTTTTCTACCGCAGTTAATAATTGATGCCTCAAACTGCCGAGTTGTGTTGCTCATACAAAATGTACGTCCCTAGCTACCCCATGTTACCGCCTGCTTGATGTTGTGTACATAGCATATGTATAGTTAGTACGTCCACTTAACTGCTTCTCTCTAACCTTTGTTAAAGCAATTTGGATCGGTTTGGGGAACGAATTGATTGGGTGTACGCGAGGATATATTGTTCCACTTGTAACTTATTGTATAGGTGGATTTAGATGTGGTAAGCATAATTGATTTTTCAAGATTCTCTTTGTAAAAGTAGGGTTTCAATTGGTAATCATCATTTATTTTAGCTCGTTCTTTGGTTCAGCAACGTGAACTTAGCCAGGGTTTTCGTCAAAAAAATACGGCAATCCCATGAATAACATAAATATATTTATAAGTAGATGTCAACAGGATTTTATCTGTTTAGTAAGAGGTACTAACACCTTCTTCAATATCCAACAGGTAATATATTACCTGTTTGCTGTATTAACGCTTATTTGATAAGTTGTTCCTTCATAAATATACAACGCTTTCTACACTTTAAAAGAACGACAAATTACAATTCCAAAACTCTATTAGGTTTCGATAATTCAAACTGATAAATAATTCATGTACCTACACATAATACAACTACAATTAATTTCAAATATAGAAATCGTTACACAAGAATCGACTGTCAATAAAATCGATAGTTTAAATATATTCGTTTGTCACATCCTTATCTGAGTACACAGATAATCAATGAAGGCACAAATCATAATGCATGGGGCCATTGTTTATGGATGAGTTTAAACTATTACTTACGCGAAAGGTGTAATTTATTGTGTTTCATTCATGTATTGTTTTCATTGTTGACAGATGAACACTGATTGCATGAATATGAATGATTGCATGTTTTATTTAGCACACGTTTAGTTTATGAATCGGTGAAATTATAATGTTATTCGTCGTCGGAGTTTCAGAATGTTCGGTGAAAATTGTTGTCATTTTCTTGCTGTCAAATATTTTAATTTGGAACTTCAAAGCAAGTTTGAGAAGACCAATTCCCATAATTAAAAACGTTCAAAATCTAGTCGCCATCTCATCCCAGCGAAGGTGTCAAAATGTTGGTAAATTATTTAAAAGTATTTTTGTCCGATGTCGACTGATATTAGAGTGCGAACGTTCTTAAAAATACGGGATTTGCCCCTCAGCTCTAAAAGGTAAGTAAAAATCGTTAAACTGATTCTTATACCAATTACCACTCTTTGCATTAATAGCATTCAATTAGATTGCTTGGAGGTGCACTGGTGGCCCAGTGGTAACGGCCCAGACTTAAGAATTGTAGGTCGTGGGTTCGAACCCAGGCAGGCGTTTTACTTCTTGTGCCTAAATAATTTCATCACCACTGCTCTCAAAACGATGAAGAAAACAACGTGAGGAATCCGGCATGTCCTAGAACCAAAAATTCGAAGACATAAATGACATCAGCTATCAACACTCACTGGGCCTGCGTGATATAGATGGGTCTCAGCAGTGGGAACATTATAGGCTGATTATGCTAAATTGCTTATAAGAGTCTTATAGACCTATTTCTTATACAAGGACCAGATAAATAGGAACTTTTAATATATCGTATCGCTTAATAAAAGAAATATTTCAGGTTTAATCCTTAATCAATGTCAAATAATAACTAATTATCATGGGATTCTGTACGGTAGCCCAATATTTGTATTAACGATCAGCATCCTCCGACGCAGCCACAGATAAAGCACACCCATTTGTCATAGATAAAATGCCACTTCATTTAATTTATGTCTCCCATATCTATTATAAGGATATTAAGTTGAAATCATAGTGATTTAGATGATTTAGGAGCATCGTTAAGTCTCATAAATTCTCTGAATAAGTATACAGCGTGTTTCAGAAATGTGTGGCCATATAAGGGTGTGGCACAGACCTTAAGAGGTACACACACACTGCACCGGACACCGGTCCGGTGTGCGGTGCTGCGGTTTTTAACTTTGACTGTAGAATCTTGATTTGAGAGCGGGCCCCATTCAGCAAAAAAAAAACATACTGACAGCGCAGTCGAAGTTAAAAACCGCAGCACCGCAAACCGGAGCGGTTTCCGGTGCAGATATAAATATGACCATACATTTCTGATACACGCTGTAGACAGAAGGTATTTATGAACTGTATTTTTAACTAAAAGGTTTTTCGTATGGAGATCCCTAAATTCTGTATCATGAAAATAAATAGTTGATGATACAAAACGTTAAAATGCACATTTTTACTTAAACTAATCTTATGGTTAAACAGCACAGACTCAAGAGAAGTAGCAACGAGTAAAACTATCTTTAAAGTTAACCCTATGCAGTAATTAATAACCATTTTCCAGAACATAAAGATTTGTACAGGACAAATTAAATAGCATTCACCAATATAGAGAACCATAGAAGATATGCTACTACAATATCGAATTGATCGAATTTATTCCACAGATCCTTTTTAAAACAATAAACACAGGCACAAAACAAGAAATTCGATATTCAAAACTGCGAGACAATGCACGAGGTGCGTTCCGAAGTTGTGTTGGTGGCATCACAACCGATTACGTTCTAATGGACAAGCGGTGTTTGTGTTCGATACTGATAACGCATGCTCGATACGCGCGGCGCCATGCCACTGATTTTATTATAATAAAACAAAAAAGACTATTGGCCAGGCACTCACGGCCGATGTTCGTGATCTACTGTCTGATACAGGATTTTATTTCGCCTTTGTAATCGTACTTTGATTGTGTTTCGAAACGTATGTTTGTTAAGTTGGTAGCGTTAGTATTGTTGGTTTGAATTTCGAATAAAGGCTATCAGACTAGATAGAACTAAAGATTTAATGTAGGCAACAAAGGTGTTTACATATCTCTTGCTCTGTAAGTACACCCTTACACCCCTGAATGCCGGGGTGTATGACTATCATTACAGCATAGGTTTTGGAATTTGAAAAAAGAACTGTCATACTCATACTGCACGAAGAATATTTTTAAAAAGTTAATTTTTTTTTTCTCGGTATCGATTAATTACTCGAATCGGAATCTAGACAATTTATTTTATAAAGATTTTATTTTAAATATGGAACTATTTGTTTCCACATCGTATGTTAGATGGAATCGATTTAAAAATCAAACTGGCCAGCAAGATTTGACGCGCTTGCGTGCGTGAAAAAAAAAAGGCAGTCTACTAGTAGGCGCGAAAGCATCGCGAAAATAATTAATTTTCTTGTTTGAGTTCTTTTTCAATCACCACGTCAAAGCACATCATCTGAGCCATTTTTTAATGAAAAAAATAGTATCAGTCAACTGCCGCCATTTACGATGCAAGAACCTCAAGTCACTCAAACTCAAGTCTTATCATCACAAACTCATATTCAAACTATAAATATACCTAAAAAGAACGTGACCATATCTCTTACAAATTGTAATAATTTTACTATTAATTTTAATTAAATACACATTTTTTTCTTCTTAATAAATGTTCATTGAAACCTGCTGTCTTGTTGTTTACTTACCTCACAATCGATATGTAAAGCAGAGTATTTATCTCGGGCGTAAGCATCAATTGCATACTCGGGTTAATTAGCGCCTTCGCTTCGCTCAGGCGCCAAAAACCTCGTATGCAATTGATGTCATACAGCCCTTGTTTAATAATCTACTATTGTTAAATAGTTACTTATATACCACGCCATCGTACACGGCAGGGTCTCCTTCATAGAATTAAATGGTTTCATGTACTGGTAAATATTCAAAAGTAATAAATAAGCCACTATCAGTGAAGTGTCCTAAGTATTTTCTTTTGTAAGCTTATAGCTTTTGCTCGGTGCGCAGCCGAAATCCCTTTCAGTGGCTAAAAATATTATCTGCGTGGCAAAAACGACCCAAGTTATAATTATTAGAACTTCTTGGGTTTCATATTTTTTGAGGCAGTTTTCGGAGCTTCACAAATTCGAACACATCTGAAGACGGCGCCTAAAAAGTATGGATTAATCCGTTCCTATTATTTTGAAATCTGTCGTACAAAGGGCATTAGTATTCCGATTCGGTCGATTTAGCCGACGTCTCTTTGTATTAACCGGCTAAGTTAATGGTCTCTTATCTCTAGCTCCTTGTTTTTGTCCTGTTGTGTATTATTAAAAGTCGGGTTATCTGCTAACGAGGGGTGACGTGGCTAGGACCAATGATGATAGGATTTATTTCCAGTTTACTTGATTAATTTACCGCCTAATGTTTTTGACGGAGTAAGTAACCGACGGATTTAGTAAAAACCTACTTTAAACATAAATAATGATAAAGTAAAAGAGCTTCGTTTTCAATAATTTATAGCGTCCGCTTTACAGAATTAATCAAAAGATTCTATGAACTAGTTTTGGGGCTGAATTTAAATTAAAAAGCTTTTTAGTTACGTGATCCATTCTGGTCTTTTTTTCAATAAATTACATTTAAAAAGTGTTAACATGTTGGTAAAACATTTTACAATCGCTAAGTGTGACATGTATTCAAATCAATCTTATTTATTGTTACTCTCAAATTCAAAAAAGGAATTAAGTATTCTAAAATATGTGAAACAATACCACAAAGAAACGATATCGTTTCAAAATACCAACATATAAATACGATGTAAACTGGGCAAACTAATTTTGGGTTCAGCCGCACTTTATCGTGTTACCGAGCGGACATTTGAAATATAAGACTCATTCAAAAGATTAGGATAAAGTACGTTCGATTTATTATGAGGCTCTCAATATATTTTTAAACTGGATTAGGGTTAAGTAATGGGCTGATAGGAACGTATATTTGGCCTGAAAAAAAATTAAGCACTGGACTATTTTATAAAAGTAAGAGTTTTGCTTTAAACTCATTGAGAGTTCAAATAAGGAATGCGAATGTCATGCAGACGTTGGTTGATGGTTTTTTTTTATACACTTTTTCTGCCCGCTCAGCGCGTTATCAATGAATTTTCATGCACTTTTTTTGCGTTTCACGTTGCTTTTTATAAATATTGAACGGAAGATGGATCTACAAATACTAATACCATCATTCATTTGTGTCACAACAGTAATTGCGCATTTTCTTTACTTTGTCTGTGGTATTATGTATAGGTTGTGGTCAAACATGAATTTATTTTCTGCACTACATTCGTGCACTAAGATATTATTAGTGTTTATGTTTGTGGTAGGAATAATGTCATGCTTCAATGCTTTAACATTTTATTAACTATAGAAAACATAACGGGGTATCTGTACTTTGTGTATTAATCAAATAAAACTATTGGAACTAATTATTACTTCAGAATAAGTGAAAGCACAGATAATATAATACTCTAACTGAAAGCCACTTTTTGTACAGTGCTTGCAAGCACGACTGTTGAGAGGTGGGGTCTTTTGCGAAACACACTTTCAATCAGAATCTGAATAATTTAGATGGATATTGCTTATCCATTGTTTCATATGTTCGAAAAAATGGTGTGCTTAACAACGTAAATAACGCAATGGATGTTGTTGAACTGTCAAAATGAAAACCATTCCTACTGCTAGTGCGTTACGCAAATACCCCGCTGGTCGAGCAACGTGTAAGGTTGCGGTTCCACTGAGGCGGAGCGGAGCAGAGTGGAGCGGAGACGTCCAATCACAGACGAGACGAGTGACGCGATAAGGATTTCAACCATTGTGATTGGTCGATTCCTGCACGTCTCCGCTCCGCTCCGCTTCAGTGGAACCGCAGCCTTACAGGGCTTTTTATTGGAATCTGTCAGTAGCAGACCGGACTCTGGGTTTTTGCCCGGTAAAGGATTGCCATTGTAACAGGTTGAGGAACGTTTTGTTCAGGTTAACGTATTGAGGATCGCGCCTTGTTACGTGAGAGGAAACAAAAGCGAACTAACACTTCTGCGTATCTTTTTTGAGAAAACAGGCGTGATGTTATGTTCAATGTTACTGAAACTTGTATCATCTTTCATTACCTAATAGGTAGACGCCAGCACATCAAGTTACCCGAAATTGCAAAATTTTCTCGATCAACTTTGAACCTTATGCTTTAGCGATAAAGTGCAAAATCTATTAAAGAAATTTGACAGATTGCAGTAGCTTGATGTGCTGGCTCTGTATAACTCTATATTTAAATTGAGCTTCAATCGGTCAATATCCAAACAAGAATCTAAAAATATCTATGGTAAAAGATGATTTCAAAATTTATGGTCAAACTAATGTTGCCATAAATAAAATGACAGTGTTGCCAGCTAAAGCACTTACAAAACTAGTGTAGTTCTATTGATTGAAGGGTTTAAATTAATGTACCTATGTTTATCGCCGATTTCAATATCCATAATTTAAGAAGGCATGGGAATTGATTAAAATTATCGTTAGAGACTTGTTTCTTACTTGTCACCAGATAGACTATTAAATGAAGGTTATTAAAGACATTAAATGGTACACTTTGTATTCTGTCCGTAAACTGTTTCAAATGTATGTTTTATCGAAACGGGTGTAGAACACAGTAACACACTGTTTATCTTAGGTATTATTGGCTGTAAGCTATATAATTTACAGTGTGTCAGGTTAAACGAGGGACATACTTTAAGGGAGTGTAGTACTCATGAAAATGAACAACTTTTAATATGGGGCGGACTCAAAAATACAAAAAAATTAAAACAGCTGTTCCCTACATTTTGTCCAGTTATGCGAGCATAAATGTATAGAGCGGCTGGTTGTATTTTCTCAATTTCAGTGTTGGTCTCTTAGTAAAAGTTTTTAATTTTCATGGGTACTACACTCCCTTAAAGTATATCCCTAGTTTAACCTGACACACTATATACTATGCCTGAAATTTAAGACAGTCAGCTTCTTCAGGCTCTAATTATTTAATTTACAGAAGTAGAACTGATTTTTTTAATTTATAGTAGTAGAACTTGGTAATTTAATTTGCTGTACATTATAATTTATTATTCTTACCTAGTTTATTTATTTGTCTACGTCCTTTAACAACTGTCTATGTTTTCATTAATCGCAAAATTTAATAATAAATAACGCTAAGTAAGTAAAATTTTACTACATGCCAATTTGCCTTCATGAAACATATCCTTTTATGTCTCCAACACGTTATTATAAAGTAACATTTGACGTAAAACATGCCATTCAGTTTTACGATTTGTAATTAAAACAAATACTCAACTGACCGTATCATACTCTTCTACTTAACATTTTACTGTCCTACACTATTAGGGTCCCAAAACACGCCAGTTTTTGAAGACCCTCAACTGTTAAGGGCATGTAGGAAACCAGGGGTCAAGTTATTTGGACGTTAGAAACTTGTCTCTGGTTATCTTAATGAGGACAAGCAAGCTAAGAATGTTGACGCCTCGCGCCTCCACTAAAATAATTACAAGTATTTTAAGTGTAGATGAATATTGTAATCGAGTGTATATGTATTTTGTTATCAACAAAATAGTTTGAGTAAATATTGAGAACATGCACTTTGGGGAAAATGAAGCTGTTTTCATGTAAATGTCTAGAATTTAGTGTAATGTATAGGGTGTATCGATAAATGGAATGAAACTTATGTAACTATAACTTATTTCGATAACAAAGATAGCACCTACTTATTTATTTTAAATCGTTTTGTTTCAATTAAATTAAATTCTTAGTTCAGATTTATCATTAAGACTGTCTTGTTTAGCCTGAAGTAGCAGCACGCTTCAATCAAGTATCATACTTGTAAATACCACTTTAGAAGAAAACAGAATGATACAGGATGGCTGGTAGCAGCTGGATGAGAGTTGCCGAAAGTCGAGTTGAATGGCGTGCAATAGGAGAGGCCTATGTCCAGCAGTGGACTGCTATAGGCTTATGATAAGGAGAAGAAAACAATGGAAGAACATTTACTTCTCCAGGACTAGGCTGGACAGGTTCATCGGCACGGCGGTTATTATTTGTAGCAAGTCTAAAACTACCACAAAGTTTGTCTAGGAAATCAGTTGAAACTAGGTAGGTATATATGGCGGACCGAGACAAAAATGGCTGACTGGAGAATGGCCAAAAGGAATACCTTATTGCAAGGCAGGATAAAACCATTTAAAGACGATAAACCATGCATATCCTTCTTGTAAGGTTCATCTGAAAACATTGTGAGGAAACCGGCATGTCTTAAAACCAAAAGTTCGAAGATATGTGACATCTGCCAAGTCGTTCTGGCCTCCATGGTTGTTTACGGCCTACTCCCTCTCTCCGAGAGGAGGCTTGTGTCCCAGCAGTACCTAAGAACATTATAGGCTGAGTGTTCTCTTCAAACAAAAGAGCATCACAGCACTCATCTGTTGAAGAATATGATAAAACAAAAGAGCATCAGCTCACTAACCTCCACTTCGTCCTTCTATTCTGGAACCACGTCTTGACCTGTGCGTCAGTCATCTTCAAGGTCTTCGCCAGGCTTGCCCTCTCAGCAGACGCCAGGTACTTCTGCTTGTGGAACCGTTTCTCCAGCTCGGCGATTTGCAACCGAGTGAAGGATGTTCGGGGCTTCTTCCGTTTCGGAGGTGTTCGGTTTTGGTAGGGGTGACCAATCCGCCTCGTGATTGGGAATGATGCTGAAAAGAAAGGTTTGAAAATTTTTAGTTATTTGGCAAAAGGAAAGAGTTCTGGAAGGACTTGGGTGAGGCATTTGTCCAGCAGTGGGACAGTATGGGTTAAAAAAACAAAGTCCAAAGACTTGGAGGTTTTTAGGTGTGAAAGCCCCTGAAAAATGCCTTGCTTATCTTGAATCACACTGAATTTATTTCACATAAACTATTTTATTATGAAAACTACCTTTTTGATTCTATTCAGGACCTGAAAATTGCAGAGAATTATATCCAGCAAATAAACAATAAAAATCTAAAATAAAGAGAATACGAAGTCATGAATAGTTTTTTAATGAAACAATAAAAATCAAATGAATGAAAAGTAATTTAAGAAGCGTATTATTACTTCCATTCATTGTTCGTTTTATGACTCCATGTTTATTAAAAACAAAACCTCAAGAACTAGGTTAAACTGCCTCCGTAATAGGTTCTATTCAAAACGTTTATATCAGACTGAAGCCATCAAGCAATTACAACGATTACGACTCTTAGCGTACATTTACATCTTATCTTACTAATTGAAATCACGATTTAATCCTTATGAACAATACAGATCGAGAATTTTGAAAAAAAAATGTTATGAATAAATAACAATCTCATTAAAATACGCATTCATAGTTTATGAAGTTTTGATTACATCAGATAATCAAAGAAAATTACATTTTCATAATCATTCATGAAACACACACCTTAAAAGATTGGCCATACACAAACCGCAAGGTTTATTACTTTAAAAAAAGGAAGCGGTAATTGTTACAAATCGTTTCAAAGTAGCTGTTGCACGTTCTCTTTTGAAAATTACATCCAAGATGGCGGGCGTAATCACGTTTTAAAAATTCGAAACTCAATAAATTACTATTTTAATGGCGCGTTGCTATTGGTCGGGCGGTGGGTAATAGCCAGTGTTTTCCGTAATAGATCGATTTGCATTAAATGATCCGTGAGATGAGATCATGTTGTTTATAACTATATTGTTTTCAATGTCATATCCATATTATGGTATAATCAACGTAATAGCGTATTCATGTCCATTTACTTCTATAATTTCAATCTATCTGTCTGTCTATTTACTAGACCGTAAATAAGCTGGGCATTTATGATAAAAAAAACAAGTTTAATTCCGAGCATTAGTCGAAATTGGTTGCTGTTAAATTATTTGTACAAAAAAATACAGGCTTGAGTGCGAGTAATAAAGTATTGGGACATCATATAACGCATTAGTACCCATTTATTGAAATAAATGGCTATTAAAAAAATATTTTCTACAATTATATACCTTTTACTGACCTTTAATTAATTGGGCATTAAATTCAGGCCTGTCAAGATTTTAACACTTTTTTGTGCATTAAAACACCTCGCGACATACATTGTTTACACATCGCAATAAATTCATTGCATTAAGGACTATATCACTACTGCTAGGGCAGTAGTAGGTTCTGAATTAAAAATACATTCATAAATTCTTTTCAAATATGGAAACGTATTAAACAGCGCGCTCTCATTGGTCGGTCGACAGCGTAATGGCCGCCTCACGTGACCGCAAATTATGTAGCAATTGCTGGGGAGTAACTTGGTCGTAGTTTAAGATTGTTAGTGACTTTTGTTCCCCCTGCAATTTAACTTTAAAGGTAAGTCTTTCGGTTTATTCATTTCCCAGTGCACGAAGTACTTGTGCTTACGTTTTGTCTTTTAGAACGCATTTTTATAGGTTTTGTTAGGCTTTTTATTTAGTTGTTTTAGACATTATATCTTGGCACACTAAATAACTAAATACTAGACAAGTAGTATTACTGTTGCGTGTTAAATTACATAAATACCCCAAATGTTCTGGGGGCGTAGAGATTTTTAAAACACGTATCAGGCATCTCATAGCACTTTGCTACGAAACTTAAAGTACGTTATAATATTAGTTTTTTTACTAATATTTATCACAGAATTCCTACCCAGAAAATGAAAACATTAAACCAGTTACTATACAAAATATCTTACTATACAAATATCTTAAACACTGCCAATACCATTAAAACAACCCATCCATCTTAAACCCGCCTTCAATATATTCAGTACAACCTAACAACATGACCCACAGCCGCCACAGAACTAAATAAAAACGATTAGGTACATAGTAAAACGAATTTCCCGTCCGTTGGTATCAGGGTGGAAAAGGGTGCGGTAACAAGATTCCGCGGGTCGTAATCCGGTTAAGGGTGGTATGATTCATGCGTGCGCCGAAATGGCGTGGTTTGTGTTACGTGAGAGTTGCAGAATAAGGACGTTTTGAGGTGGGTGTACATTTGTTGTGTTTGGGTAAAAATGTGCACCTAGCTTTACTTTATTTTTTACCTATGCTCGTACTATAATGTTTACCTATTATTTTGATTGCGATTTTCTAGGTTCGTTTTTAGGGTTCCGTACCCAAAGGGTAAGAACAGGACCCTATTACTAAGACTCCACTGCCCGTCTGTCTGCCTGTCTGTCACCAGGCTGTATCTCATGAACCGTGACAGCTAGACAGTTGAAATTTTCACAGAATGTGTATTTCTGTTGCCGCTATAACAACAAATACTAAAAACAGAATAAAATAAATATTTAAGGGGACTCCCATACAACAAACGTGATGTTTTTGCCGTTATTTTATATGTAGAGTTAAATATTGTATGGTGGTACGGAACCCTTCGCGTGCGAGTCCAATTCGCACATGGCCATTTTTTTTTTGTTTTTTTTTTTGTTGTCTGTTTTTCATTTACCTACTTTCTGAACTCTTTACCCATCTGAAGAGTTTGTTGGTTTGATTGTTTGAACGCGCTAATCTCTGGATACCCCAGTCTGATTTAAAAAAATTTTTTGCAGATATATAGCTCATTTCTTCGGGAAGGCTATAGGCTATATTTAACATCACGATATTTTCCTTAGGAAAAACGGAGAAAAGTCACAAAGAACGCTAAGCGAAAACAGGCAAATGCAGACAACGCGATGCGACGGGGTGGGTCGGGAGAACAACAAAATTTCACGTCGACAAAGTCACGGGCAGAAGTTAGTGATTAATTTATCAATATATCATAACAATTCAATGAAGGTGTAAGATAAATATTGTTTCAAAATCTGGGTGTACTATAGTTACACCGCGGCCTGCAGGGAATACAGCTGTGATGTTTATGTTTTGTTATTGTCGCAATAGTACCTACATTATTGCAGCGGCCAGCAAACGAGGCATTGATGGACGAACGTGCAACACATACGTAAGTCCATCAATGCCTAGTTCTGGCCAAGGCTTGTATAGTACTTTTCTCAAATAATGCGCGGAAAATAAAATACAATTACTTTTCAAAATCAATGGCAAACAACGAACTACAATAATTTTTAAAGTAATTCGTTTCTCATTTTTTACCTTCTTGGTTGCCATGTTTCGGAGTAAAAGATCGTTCCATTTTAAAATAACACGACAGATATGAGTTACTATGAAATTTATTTGGCCGCTAAACCAGGACAGATGCAGCGGGATTGTCCGAAAGGGTTACCGCTACCCCGGAACATAAAGGGCTAAGGAAGGAACATGGATGGGTTTTAATCAGTAAGAGTCTGACACTCCCTTCTGCTTCACCCAGAGCGGGAAAATGGAAAATATCATATGACTCCTTCATTTGATATTTTCCATCCAAAGAAAAAAAAAAGAAAGAGATATGGATTTTCGTACGACTTTTGCCGGTCGCTGCTCGCATGTATGTGGCCAGTACAGCAATTTCGATTTAATTTTTCGGCAAAATAATGCTGTCACTTGTAGCGGTTTTATATCTAAATAAAACGACAATTTCTCCAATATTTACAGAAAACTGAAACCTGTTTTTGTAACTGACTTTACATTATCGTTACCCACATAAAGGAATAAAGTTTTAAATTATACTAATGGCAACTACAGGTAAAAAGAGTTTATGTATGGTTGAATCATAACCAATGATGATTCAAAGCCAATTTTATTGCACCCTAAGTGACATTACACTAGGCATTGCAATAAAATCTAGGTGTAATTATATAATTTTTCATCAGGTTTTAACTGTCATTAACTATAATGACAGTTAAGTTATGACAACTTATTTCAATAAACTCCAAGTTATTATAGTTGTTGTGTACTCCTACGCAGTACAAATTGCTAATGCATTGGTGTGTCAACTGTCAGTTTAATCAATAATGTAATGCATGACATTTTGTGCGAATGATATCAGCCTGTATTATTTTACTGCAGTTTCATTGGTCTATGTAATAAATAAACCTTGCCCAGCACGCACAATATCAAAATTTTTTTTTATCTAAGTTTTTCATAAACTAGTAGAAAAAAAAAAACACAATCTGAATCATTTTGACGGATATTGCTAATCCATTGCTTCATAAGTTCGAAAAATTTGTCTGCTCGCCAACGTAAATAACGCAGTGAATGTTGTTTAACTGTCAAAATGAAAACCATTGCTGCTGGTAGTGTGTTACGCAACCCCGCAGCTCCTTACCCAGGCCAATGCTCTATCTGTGTGCCAAATTTTATCCAAATCCGTAAAAAACAAACAAACTCACTTTAAAATATTGGTAACTAGCTTTCTAGGGGAAAAACTATTCATGTTATTTTCAAGCTTGATGACTAGATTTGTTTCCAAATTAGGTACTAATAAGCTCATAATACTCGATCGAATAAAATTGAACCATGACAATAATATTTGGCTAGTTGGTTTATGCTAGGGCCATAGGGCAATTAATTCGTCTTCCATACAGAGAAGGAACACCACCTTCATTCTGTGTGATGGTGTATTAAGTTTGATACAAGCTAAGTGATTTTTTTTATTGTTGAATGGGCCCGCACTTGACTTCGATCACGCCTGATGGAAAGCGATGGATGAGATCTATGAGAGAACGAGCATGCCCAGATGATGCCTGAGGAACTGAAACTCCCATGCATCGACGAAACACAGCAGGCTGCTTGACGCCGGACTCCGGTGGGAATGTTCGCAATCCAGGCGGGCGTTAGCCCTACTACCGCAAAACATTTTAGAATTACTAGGCGGACTGTTGTTTACTCGAAAATAATCTTGCTTCTTAAAGTTGTTAAACCTAATACAAGTGCCTATCCACAGTTGCCCCTTTCAGGGGAGACCCACACTGATTCGCATCACGCAGCGGGGTGCGTGAAACGGAGCCAAACTCCACGCGCGTGAGTGCGTTTTTACTGAATGTAAAAAATCACGCGCGTAATTGCGTTATCTGCTTCCCGCTGCGTGACGCGGTGCAGTGTGCGAATCGCCTTACGGTTTCACCAGATACCCGCATTGCAAACATACCTATCCATATCTACTTAAATACAATGTTATGTAGATACTTCCTACTCATACTAGCTGTAAAAACGCTGTTACAATGGTGGCAGCATCCAAGAAAACAGTTTCATTTTAAAGAGAGAGAAATATAGACTAAGTACTCGTAGATGCGTGTTATTTGGGTTTTCGAAAACCCTCAAGCAAGCTTCCTCCTATTTCTGAACGAATAAATATTTAAAGGAATGTAAAAAACATTTTTCACAACGATAAAGATTTCCACGATAATTTTCCTCATCAAGACAAAGCAGTAAAAAATCATAACCCTTAATTTTAAAACGAAAACCCTAATTACGTCTGATAGGCAGAGAAAAATTAACAAACAAATTAACGTTGAAGGGTTTAACCGTCTGGGGCGAACCCTTTATGATATTACCGTGCAACCCAACCCTACGCGCGCCCGGGCAGCACTCACCGTGAATCACATTTATTTATACTGGTTTTATTGAAACCAACAGCTTTGTTACAGATGTTAAGTGAAAAGGTATTTTAAAGGTTTAATAATATTTGAATATTTAAGCCCGGCTAAAATAATCTGGGTAATTGGTATATCCAATCAGTTGGGTTGAACAGGTCAAGCGTCAAACAATATATATCAATATATAACGAGAAATGGAAATTATGATGGATATTAGTTAAAGGCTCTTGCATACAGACGCGATGCGACGCGCGACTGTGCGACGCGATTCTGGTAGTACATTCATAGAAATCGTTCTACTAGACACGTCGCACTGCGGGAGCCTTTTATTGGTGTGACGTAGATATCTATTGCGTTACATCGTCCGGCTTATTGAAATCCATAGCTTCGTCTACCCTAGCGCCTAAGATTCGTATACAATTTACCTATTTATTCTGAGATGTATGTAAATACATACTGCCATACACAACACCTCAGAGCGCTGCTTTCACTTAAAGTGAGACAAATTCTCGCTCATATTTTCCTACAAATCCGCCCCCAAGTGAGGGAAGTGAAAAAGTAAGGACGGGAAGACGAATGCCTGACGCCTAATTGGACGCAGCCGTCACGAGGGATTACATGGAGTCGCTCCATCACTCCTACACGCGCATTTGTCCGCGCCTCCACCATTTTAACACACTGCACTAAAAATTCGAGTAGACAACAAAAAAATTTAACAGCATCCGTTATTTACTGATTGAAATGTTCCCGCCATCTGCATACCAAATGTAACTACTAGATCGAAAAAATAAAAAGCTTAAATTTTTCGGCAATTTTTTGCAAATCAATTTGCGCTGCGATCATAAATATGCAATTACCCGGTCCACTGCAGCACCGCCAATGTGCACCGAGAGTAAACATTTCTCAATTACACTGGACAGAGGTGCGGAGCGAAAAAAAATGGTGGACAAAATCTCATATATATTGTACGCAACAAGCGAATACCAATTCCCACTAGTTACGTTGCCAAACGAACGGGAATCGGGGAGGTACGACCTCATGGAAAATTCATGGGTTGAAATGCAATCGGGAAACGGGAAAGCAGGTTTAGGTTGCATTTTCAAACGTTGCACTCATTCGCCGGAACAAAAGGCAGACTTTATGACGTTGTGCTTTTAGTGCCTTTGTTCGTGTGTTGTATTCCGTGTACAATACGTGTTCGATGTGTTTGCAACATTGTTTTTGTGCAGGTTTCCAGGTTTTGTTTTGTTATGTAGTGTAGCTTAAATGTGGGCCATTTTATGTTTATTTGTTTATTTATAAGGGTACACCAACCGCTTCTGTGTACAATATAAGTATCTTACCTACTTATAACTATAGGTAACAATAACCTCGGACCTACACAGTCGCATATTATACTATAGGTTGACCACCAATCTCAGAAATAGATGATAAACTAATAACACATTATAATAATAAAAATAAAGGCTCGAGAATTTAGAAATTAGGGCAAAATACTTCTAAAGCTTAATATTAATAACTTAAAGGAAAATAAACAATGTTATGTTAGAAGTTAAGCCATCCATTCCAACTTTTTATCAAGGAGTCATTTATGAAATGTTTTATTTTTTGAATGGTTTTGATATCTTTGTTTTATACTAAATAACCAACAAATTACTTAAATATAATATAAAAAAATACAATTAATCATATCTTAACTCAACTAAAACTATTCACAAAAAAAACTTCTCCCCATTTTTTAATTGATGAGAGTCATAGTCAATAAATGATTACTTATTTTAAAACATTCAATTGTGAAGTAAATATTTTATTAAAAATGTTACATAGATAAAATCATTGAATATATTGTATGCAGTTTGCATTATCGATATCGTAATGTACCAACAATGATAAGTATAATTCAACTAATTTTATATATATTTGCGGAAAATCCCTCTATGTTATTAGCGTAAATTGGTTCTACGGTTATATAGTATTATTATTACTGCTCAAAGTGCATTACGATTTCAATGCAAATCTTACCTTATTTAATCATAATATTATCATCTTACACGCATTAAGATATGCAAAGTTATAACTTCACAGTATCTTTCGATGCCTAGGCAAATGTAATTTATAATTCAATACTCAATATTTATATTCTACAATATGAATTTAGGTGGTAGGTTTTTACAAAGACGTACTCACGTTTCACAATGAACCCTGTCGGTCACAACAAAGTAGGAGAGAGGAATAGGGCTTTATTCTAATGAATAAGTTGGTATACAGCACCCTAATTGAGCAACACACTATTTGGAATCTGAATCATGTTGAAGGATAATTATTGCTAAACCATTGCTTCATATGTTCGAAAAATTTGTCTGCTCAACAACGTAATTAACGCAATGATTGTTGTTGAACTGTCAAAATTAAAGCCATTGCTACCCCATACCCCAGTGGGCAGTCGGTTTATGGTAGTTGAGATTTAGGGCAGTTGTTGCGATTTGTTTTTTTTTTTTGTAATTTCTACATGTTTTTCTCCTATGTGCATTTTATAAAAGTAACCAAAACCAAGTGTGTACTTATTGTTAAAAATACGGATTTGAATAACGTAATTCACAATTAATGAAGAATTATACATTGAGATAAGTTGTGACTCCCTAGCAACAACCTTTCTCAGTAATAGTTTATATATCCCACCAAAAACATTTTTATGTGAAATGTTGCCAAGACGAGACCACATATATTATGACTCGCACTGTCAAATAGTTATCAGATCTCATGTAGAGCCAAGCTTCTAACTCTACACGCCCTACCTAACTCTACAAGCCCTAACTTCACAAACTCTACACCTTACCCAAAATATGAGGCTTGGCTGTTTCGTTACTACAAGAACTTACTATTATATAACAGAAAAGTAATGAACGCCTACCCTACACCCATGTGATGACATCTAGTGTTAGCTCATCTCTTTCCTACAAAAAACAAAAGCACGTCACAACATTTTCATAGCGGCCTTATTTTTTCCACGACATCACTATGATTTGTAACACAAGGAAATACCTCGACAGATGCTCCCACGTTCGTGGGACAGTCACATAGCCCACTGTGTGATTACATGCACGCTCGCTCATTTTGTGCTCATTAAAATTTTGTCTCCACTGTCGTCGAGTCGACCACTGGGGTTACGTGTCACAGACTAATTGCGGATAATCTAGCATCCGTTGGTCATGTATGGGAGGGAATTTTAGACTTGAACCTTTTGAGAGGAAATGGGGTATGATCAAATTAATGCCGAAAGTCGTGGTGGTCGAATGGACTTTTTATTATCATAAGGTAATACTGTATTGCTGGACCGCAAAAGGGAATTAATGAAAGTATTGCATGCTGTTGAAATCTGAATGTTACTACGGATATGAGTAATGCAAATGGATAGAGTTGGAAATGAGGAAGACCAAGAAAACACATCGAAATTCTGGATAGCAGACAATATGGAAATTGTGGTTAGTAGCGGCGGAAAGTAAGAGACGTAGGTATTGTAGAAAAATCTGTTGATACATCGAGATGAGAGCAAAAAGATGATGTATCCTCACTCTAAGATAATCATGAACACCACTGAATGACGTGACGGAGTCGGAAAACATTCAACGGCATTCATTGTCAAAATGCAGTCAACAAGCGATCAATGATCATTTCCCATTTATGAAATGAAAACAGGCCCTTGCGTTGCAGTAAGATAATGTTAGGCTGGTTAAAAATAATGTTTCGTGTTTTCTGTGTCCGGGATGATTTTATTTATCGAATGTCAGACATTTAAATGAGTGACTGCACCCTAATTAACACACCTTCAGTCACAATCTGAATGATTGTGAAGGTTATTGAAACCATTCATTCATTGGCTTCTTATGATCGAAAAAATTGTCTGCTCAACAACGTCACTAACGCAATGTTGTTGAACTATCAAAATTAAAGCCATTGCTATTAGTATTAGTGCGTTACGCAATTACCCCTCTTGAAATGTGAAGAATCAATTCGAAACATTGTATTCTGGTACTCTATGTATAAAGTAATTTGTGATTTGGGCTGTAAACGCATTAAAAGCTTGTAAACGTTTGCTCGACATCATTTTCCAGGCTGTTGAAGAAGTCATTTCGTAGGTTAATTGCATGTGGTTAACAGTACCTTTAACCACAGTTTATGTAAAGAAAGACATTGTTTGTTCGTCAGAGCTTGACAAAAGACTAGCAGGTACTTATATGATTAGATGTGTATTCAAATAAGCTGCACGAGTGACTACAGCTACGTATGATTAATAATAATAATAATAATAATAATAATATCCGCAGGGCAGCATGTGGCGAGCTGTTGGGCAGTAGCGACCCCACGGACCCTATCTCCCGGGAGAAGTCTTGTACCTCACCTCTGGCTTGCCTTTATTGGCCGGCTGGAGTGAACAATGACGAGGAACAGAGCTCCCACCTCATTCTTGCCTTTATTGGCTGGCTTGAGTGGAGATTCGCAAGAGCAAACGTGCTCGGAGGAAGGAAGTATTCCAGTAAGATGCTGGTAGGGATCTTGACCGTACTTCCGGGATTGTCCTGATAGCCGTGGAATACCTCTCCACTTCTCATAAGCACCTCAGGACATGTTGCCCCCTTGTCGCTACGTCACTATGTGCTAGCGACCGTTTCCGGGGGCCCATTATTGAGTGTGCAAGTCACCCCCTGCTATTTTATCCGTGTATATATTAAACATTGATCAGGCAGGGGTCATAGTTCTTCCACAGTTCTTGGCAACCAGTCCACTTTAGCCACCCAAACCCATAATAGTTCAACTTTTTATTTTTCCATATGCTGCAATAGTCCTACACCAACCGGGGGTTGTCCTTGGGTGCACTTGCATAGTGCACACAGGGATAATCGTCGGTTGGTGTCACATTTCATTAAAATTTCCTAAAGGGCCTCTGCGAGTTGGCTTCGGCCCCTCATACGCCTTCCAAAGGACCGGGACTCAATGGTCCCGAGATATAAAAAAGATAATAATAATAATAAATTACTTTATTGTTCAGAAAAACACATGCAATAGTTGAATAACACTAGCCTCCACACTAGGATTCCCTGTGATTAATTGTAATCTAGCAAACCCTTGGCAGCATAACGGTTAGTATTTTTACCTGTTGTTTGATAAATAATTTTTATTTTGTAAGTAGGTTAAATTTGCACAAACACTTTTACACGTCAATCATATTTTTTATAAAACTAGATGAGGTCGGCGTTTCCTATCTGACTACTCTGAGAAGAAAGGCCGAAACAAACTTAGAGGTCACAGTCTCTTTTAAAGTCCAGACATAATCTTGGTCAGGTTATATGAAGGCCATGTAGATATCGATCCTCAAAACCTCTTCTTTCCTCAAAAGACCATCTCAATGGTCTTTTGAGGAAAGAACCACACAGATTGAGAGGACCTGTCCAGTAAGTGCACGCATTTGTCAGAAATCGTGCAGCTCAACTCAAAACTTATGGAGCTCAACGATTCGACGAACAATACCAAAGAAAGGACATTTGGGTAGGCCACATAAATTACTCAAACTGCCAGGACCCAGAAAAAAAAACTAACAGAACAAAGAGAAAAATAAAAATTAAACAAAAAAATTATAATAAAATGACCCACATTGTCTTCACATATGTTTTAAAATAATCTGTGATAATTTGAGATTGTAAGGAGCAAGTTTCTTGCCTGTTGCATGCAATCAAATTGAAGCAAAAAATTACGTCGAATAATCTGAACACTGTTTAGACTTTGCATCTCTTATTGTTGCTTCAACTTACTCCTATATGCCGTGGGCAAATAAACAGCACCATGTAAATAAGCGGGGTAATTGCGTAACACACTAACAGTAGGAATGGCTTTAATTTTGACAGTTCAACAACATGCATTGCGTTATTTACGTTGTTGAGTACACAAAATTTTCGAACTTATGAAGCAAAGGATTAGCAGTATCCTTCAAAATGATTCAGGTTATGATTAATTGTGTGTTAGGCAATAAGCGCGCAGGCATTAAATGCTGAATAAAATTGAATTAGTAAAAGGTTATAAAAATAACCATAAAACCTATACAGGATGACAAACTACAACCATGAATTCAGCACATGATTTCCGATGTAGAAATGATTCGTCGGTCATCGTTTTTCGTTCAGATTCATGTACTGAATCAATGCTATCACATTGCGGGTCGTTGTCCCTGCCATCCAGTATTAAATGAGAGAAGGTAATAACTTCCACGATTTTTAAAGCCTGAGTTTGGCTGCGCTTTTCTATTAATACCCTGATCCCGACATAGATCTGTGTAACTTCCATTACCATTCCGCCAACATAGAAAAAGTGTGGAAAAATTACTTAAAAACAGCTTAATCAGCCTATAATGTTCCCACTGCTGGGACACAGGCCTTCTCTCGGTGAGAGGTGCGGGTTGGTAGATGTCATGTCTTCGAATTTTTGGTTCTAGGACATGCCGGTTTCCTCATAATGTTTTCCTTCATGTTTTGACAGCAGTGGTGATAAAATAAGCACAAATAAAAGCGCCTGTCTGGGTTCGGCCACCACTACTCACCGAAAAACTTATTCAGCAATCAGCTATCAAGTAGTACATAGATATCTCATTTTATCTATACCTACATAAATCATGACACGTCATATTAAATTGCATATTTTGGTCTTACTTTTTCAGTCACGATAATTCGTGTCCGACACATTCATTTGCTTATGCACATTCGTTTTCGGTAATTAATAATACGTACAACTAAAATTGATTATAGTCTATTCAAAAAGTTTCTAATGAAAATGTAAACAAATGGATCAGAAAACGTACCTGTGGATGCCAATTCTTATTGCCACTTACAAATTGAGTGCTTCGATTTGATTATTTGAAAATTTAAACCTGACATTCTAATTTATAATTAATCATCGTATCTCATCATTTGAAAATAGAGGTTAATTATATAGCCTTAATTTTCGTTTATGATTTAAAAAAAACAATTTAACAATGTTATTCAAACAATAATTGTTGTTAAAAGTTGAAACAATTTAAACACAGATGAATGTGTTACAAATTCCCTTTAACGAGTGATTATTTATAGCAGGAATTTAACCTGAACAGGGTTTGTTAACACTTTCATGAGATACTTTTAGAACAGACATTACATATTACGAACTTTGCATATTAGGAGATAAACAACCGGGTGGCCTAGTAAGTAGGCCGCCGGGTTTTAACATAATAAATAGTACCTACCTAGTGTACTCGCAGCGCCCCGCGGTTTCACGCGCATATGTTTCGATCCCGTGGGAATAACGGTATAAAAATTGTAAACAATTCGTGTGACAAATTTCATCTAAATCTGTCTCGTAGTTTTTGCGTGAAAAATTAACAAACATACAAATACACTCACAAACTTTCGCCTTTATAATATAACCCCTTTAATAATAAACGTATTATATCAGATGAATACACACCGATTTCTCTCTTTTAGTCGTCAGTAACTTGACTATCGAAAGAAGAAGACAAAGCGTTGTGTAACTATACAGACGCTATACAACGTTTATTAGTAAGGGAGCCCCCTTACTAATAAACGTTGTATAGCGTAACCCCCTTGTGATAGTATGTTGTAGATTCGGTAAGTACTAACTTACCGAATGTTAACACCACCTAATTACATTTGTAAAACCAAAAGCATTACATGTGCGTCGCTTTTTTAAAGACAAACCTGAAGCTTATATGCTTGTAATAACACCGGCTGCAGCTTAAAATCCCGATTTGCATAGCAACGCAACGGAGTGGGGATAAGTAGGTATGAAGGTAGACTTGTTCTTTTACGCAGAGCTCTACTGCTAGTCTACTACTACATTTTGGTACGTACCTACTTAAAGTAGATCGTGGTCATGTAGGTCGTGGTCGTGGTCGTCCATGGCTAAATAATAACAGCCGCTTGGGTGTATCGATCAGGTTAGGTTACACTTGCCGCGGTTGGTTTGTGGATGGGCGACCATCTTTACATACCGAGACCCCTCCGTGCCTCGGAAAGCACGTTAACCCGTTGGTCCCGGCTGTCATTCGTGGATCTTTGACAGTCGTTACGAGTAGTCAGAAGCCCGAAAGTCTGACAACCAGTCTTACCAAGGTTTATCGAATTACCCAGTAACTGGGTTGTGGAGGTCAGATAGGCAGTAAAATACTGGTATTCAGCTGCATCCGGTTAGACTGGAAGCTGACCCCAACATAGTTGGGAAAAGGCTAAGCAGATGATGACTTACAGTAGGTCGTGACAAAATAAAAGCTAGGCCAGCTCAAGGGCAGTGTCACCACTGACATGGTGCCCACTCTACAGTACCGTATCGTATTTCTGTAATTCGACAGAGCAACTTAAGGCAAGTCGAAAGCAAATATAGCTGTGATGGTAACGGTAGAATAGCGTCCCACTATACACCAGCATCGGTCGGTCTATTCTGTAAAAAAATTACCATGAAAACTTAGGTTAAGTGAGCTGTAATTCTACCTAATACTAGGGTACCCAAAAAGGCCACTTTGGCAGAATCATGGAGATTCGTAAAATGCTATAGGTACACGGTACACCTCTGCCTAACCCTTCAGGGATATATACACTATTGCCAGCTCACTCGAAGCCAATTCACCTAAGTTATCACGGTGAGATTTTTACAAAACTTCAAAAAAGGAGGAGGTTCTCAATTCGATGTTTACCTACATATTTGTTTCTTATGTAAATTAAAGTTATTTTTCTCTTTACAGTGTTTTTTTTTTTTGTAAAATAATTTTACTTTTTAGATCGGCTTTGTTACTATGTATTCTTCTGTACTCTTAATTATAAATCCGTTTATTTAATCATTTATGTACACACATTATAAACAAACAAGAAAAAAGGAACAGAAAAATACATACAAAAGTTCTTATTTCAAAAAAATCCTTATCCTTGTATGATATCGTCAAAGTCACCAGAAACACCTGGATGAGGGACGCACAAAACCAGGAAGTATGGCAGAAAAAAGTGGAGGCCCGGAGGCCCGTACCCATAAGTGAGTGATTCCGAGCTGAAATGATGTTGATGATGATTATTCTAAACAGAGCCTATAATGTTCCCACTGCTAGGACACAGGCCTCCTCTCTGTGAGAGAAGAAATCAGAACAATACTAACAGATGCAGATTAAGAGTGCCTTTAATGTACTTAGCCGATTGTTCTATAATCTTGATAAAAGACATTTCAAGCTGTTTCGTCATGACGATGATTGATTAAAGTAACATAAAAAACACGTCTATGCAAAAGCACATAAACATACATGCAATACCACTTAACATAAACGGGGATTCTTCTAATCTTTCTGAAGTGAAAAATATAAACGGCAATATAATATTTTATGTACTCGGGTCCACGTCTCGGGGGGAAGCGCGGGGAGTTCGCTCACATATATTTACACATTTGAAATATGGCCGGGTTTATGGCATCGCGCGTTATGGATTGGCGATAAAACGTATCAACTTGAGGCTTACTTTATTTATACATAAGGTTATGGATCTTGGAAAGCCTTTTTTGGCGTTTTATTATGGTAATAGTTTTTTTTTGTGTTCAGATGAACACAAGAAATTTCTAGCAATACAGCCTAATTAGATTAGATAATATAACTAGGCCGTATTGTCCCATTGCAGTTCAAAGGCCTTCCTCTCCATTTTCTTCTTTTGCGAGTGCCGGCCAGTCCTTTCGGTGGGAGTCAAGCTCGTCCCGCCATGTTCGTTTCGTAATTATTGTGGGCACAGCAAAGAAGGTGAGAGGTCAGAACAAAACAGCAAAAATTAAAGACCTAGTCTAGTCTATATCTCTTCAACTTTGATGTACATACAATGAGCAAGTATTTGTAAAACCTGCCACCTGAGTTCACATAGTGGAAAGCAAGAAATATATTGAGTATGAAATGATTATTATTTCTGGAAATTCTTCGTATTTTTCTTCTTCAGACAATGCTTCCGCTCAACTGTTGAAAAATCAAAATTTGATTTAAAACAATAGAAATTCAATTGTGTCTCACTAGCCACAGCCGAGGTAAGTATTCGATAAAAACTATTTGCGATTTTCTTTTCATCTGATGTAGTAATTTATTACCCCTGGTGGGTAATAAATTACTGTGGGTACTACTATAGTACTACCTACAGCTACGCCTCTCAGCTTCTACCTTACCCTTACGGGATTACAAGCGCGTTGTTATGTTTTAGTTTATAACCCACTATAGTTTATTCATTACAGGTATTACGAGAGTTAAGCCCAAATTAATATGCAAAGCGTTAAGATATCCTTACCGACCGCAATAATTTCAACGCACCATAAACAATTACTGAACTAAAGCCCCATCTCACCCACGAGGGGAGGTCGGGCAATTTCACACATGTAAAATAATATACGAAACGTAACCCCTGAACGTATCATCGCATATTGGTTCACGTCAAATTTTCATAACGCCAACGATCCCGCGTCTCCCCGCGGGAAATGCGGGCGAAGAGGCTTTGGAGGGGAGGTTGGGGATATTAGACATGTGTATTAGTGTATCGATGATTTTGTGGCACGTT
The DNA here is from genome assembly GCA_963669345.1 of Gortyna flavago. Lineage (NCBI taxonomy): Eukaryota > Metazoa > Arthropoda > Insecta > Lepidoptera > Noctuidae > Gortyna > Gortyna flavago. Next base: position 7,340,391 of record OY770148.1, read on the forward strand.
TGAAAGGTAAGAATGGTGCGATAAAGTTCGGGTGGAGTGACGACGAAATAAAATTGTGGTGACGTGTCGTCAAATGTTATGCTTTTGGTAAATTGTAAGTGCAGCTGTGAATGTTTTTCTTTATGCCAATATATAACTGAATTTTAGCTTATTACACAAGTTATCGCTCAATATGTAGAAGCATTTCACAAATAAATTAAAGATATCTATAAAAAAACGTACCTAATTTAAATATAGGTTTTTACTAAGGTACCACCACCATTTTGCGTACAGTTATACATATTTAAGCCTTTAGTTAGAAATAAAAAAGGAACAGCTGTGCATACTTTTATATGATAATGTAGATACTTATCTAACCAACGGCCACAAAAAAAAAATAGGTTTTATTTCTTTATTTATAGCTAGATACTTTATTTATAGGCAAATATTTAAAGCACCCATATCCACATAATTATTATTTGAAATTCAAACTACAAGCCTACTTAAAATAAACTGGAACCTCACAAGTTTTCCTATGAATAAACTGTTAACATAATTATTACCTAATTCACAATTAAAATTAAGTAATAAACACAGCTATAAAACTAAAAAACATTGACAAACTCCAACCACTTATCTGAAGATTTATAGCTTTTTAAGTCCGATACACGGTATAAACTTATCTTTACATTTTTGATATCCGGATAAAAATGTGTTTAAAATGTCGTTATCTATTCATTTTCTCTTGAAAATAGTGGATAAGATGCTAAACGGAGTACTGAGGGGCAATTCTCTCAGCGATCTCATCACTTCTTATAAGTTTTTGACGTTTCTTTGTCGCTAAGATGAGACTGGGAAAAGATTTTGAACGTTTTAAATTACTTTAGAATAGGTAAATTTAATTTCTTCTGTTAGTATGGCTCGAAGTAGGATATCAATAAATAAGGTACCTATATCTAAACCATAAACAATTTCATAGTTAGAGAAAACGTACAGCTACATGACGTTCGCGCGGCTGACGGATTGCAATCTATATATAATTTATTATGTTTACGTAAGTACGTATGTAAATTCAATAAGTAAATTAATAATGACCAAGTCAATATTAATTTAGAAAAATAAATATTTAAATCGTTTCCTAAAATTAAAATAATTATTATGACAAGGTGGCCCATTTTTGCCGACGGGGAATAAACATCCCCGTATTTCTGTAAATATTATAATTATGTTTTTAATCTTTTGTTACTCAAGTGGATTACTTAATCTGTAATCAGCCTATAATTTTACCACTTCTCAGACACAAGCCTCGTCTCTGTTAGAGGGAGTGGGGCCGTAATTCGCTAAGCGGACCCAATGTGTGTTGGTGGCTGTCACATGCCTTCAAACTTTTGTTTTTAAGAAATGCCGGTTGACTCAAGTTGTTTTTCTTCACCGTTTTAAGAGCACTGATTATGAAATTAAATAGATATACAAATTAAAGTGCCTAACTGGGTTCCAATTCACGACCACCACGTATGTCGGAGCCGATACCACTGGACCACCACTGATCCATACTACACACACATTATAAAGGCTAAAGTTTGTGAGTGTGTGTGTGTGTTTATATGTTTGTTATTTCTTCACGCTCAAACGGCTGGACCAATTTTGATAAAATTTGTTACGGAGGTAGCTGACACCCTGGATTAACATATAGACTTTTTATCCCTTCTCACGGGATCGAAACTTATGCAGGTGAAACCGCGGAGCCTAGTACATTATAATACTTAATCCAATTTGCTTTAATTATTTAAAATTCAACAAAAACCTCTTCATATCTTAGACGAACTACTGAAACTAAAAAAAAAACTTAATAAACCTCATTCTCACGGTTTAAGTAACTAGCTACTTAGGTACATAATGTTATAAAATAATGATGAATCATTATCCCATCATTTTAACAATCACTTTAGGTGCCTTGGCCCAATTTAAGGCACAGTGTTCATTAAACAAAATAATGGAATCAAGCAAATTCGTGCCGACACAACAACTGGGCAAAATTACTATGAATTAATGTTTAGACTTTTGGAAGATCTGTGGTTTAGTGTCCGTCAGTTGAAACTAGTAGCTGAATCATCGCGATTCTGTTTTTGTACTTTTCAAGGGCAGCAGTATAATTACATATAACAGATTTAATGACATTCTCTTTCATTTTGATAGTTCAACGACTTGGGTATCTTGAACACGGGTTTGAAAACCTACGTCACGAATTGTATTGCCGTTACAAGTGTGTTATGTACGAAGAATTGAAAATAAGACATATTTAGACTGTACCCTATGTTTAATTAAGTGGAGTCTTATGATTGATTTTTCATTTGCATTTTTTTTATTGGTTTTAAACCTTTTTTAAATTAAACAAATGTACAGTAAACGTGCGTGTGTGTTCTAGGCCTAAAGCAAATCGCGGAAGCGGTCGATGATGTCTTTCGTATAGGAGTATTAAATTTCATCCTTTTTTTTTGCTGAAAAATTAAGTTTTAACGGAGAGACTTATATCTTGTTAGCTTTGAGGGGCCCGTGGCTAAATAATAACAGCCGCACAGGTCGATCGGTCAGGTTAAGCTACGCTTGCCGCGGTTGGTCTGTGGATGGGTGACCATCTTTACATATCGAGACCCCTCCGCGCCTCGGAAAGCGCGTTATATGCCGTTGGTCCCGGCTGTCATTCGTGGATCTTTGACAGTAGTCAGAAAGCCCGATAGTCTGACAACCAGTCTTACCATAGGGTATCGTATTACCCAGCAACTGGGTTGTGGAGGTCAGATAAGCAGTCGCTCCATGTAAAATAATGTTTCATCCGGTTAGACTGGAAGCCGATGCCAGATGATGAGTTTTGAAGAATTCATGTCATTCGTTGATCTTTCTCTATGAGTACATACATTTTATTGTAATAGGTGCCAAAAGATGTGTTTGCTTACACTTTTCTCAGTTTAATCTTAATCGCATCGACATCAACCTACAAGTGAACTTCATAATCATTTTCCCAGCTCTTCTGAACCCAAACTAACAAGTTTTGCAGCTTCTCATTATATGCTATAAGTTACAAGTACTAACGCTGCTTAGGCATACTATCAGTAGATTGATATTTAAGAGTAAGCTCACCTCCGTATCTTACTTAAAGATAAGATAAGTTAAACCTGTTCTATCAACGATTAACTTGGTCTAGTATAGATTATGTTTAACTGTTTTATTAATTTTCTACGTGTGCTTCTTTGTGAACCTTGTTTTTTACCGGATGGTTATAAAATCTAATAGCATTAAGCCAACTAAGTAACTAACTAAACTAACTAACTAACTAACTAACTAACTAAATTAAGTAACTAACTAACTTTTGAAATAAGCATTATAATATTTTTACTGCAACTTGTGGCTGCGATAAGTATGTTCCCAGCTTGATTTTAGTATGGCCTAGCAGCATACCTTGCAATAATTATATAGTATAGCCCGGCCACTATAGCCAAACACTGCAAGTTCCTATTGTTGCAATATTTCCAGGTGTTGCAGGACTATAGTTTTTTTTTAATTAGCCAATGTCTATATCATGTTACTACAAACTCAAATGTGCAAGGTGTAAGTTTTCTTGTTTATAAAATAAATAAAAATATTGCCAAGTCATAATTTCCTTCGCCAACAATTTTCGCCGCAAACCCCTAAATAAAAATAAAAAAAAAATTGCAAGGAACAGGCAAAACGGTTGGTAAATATAAAAAGCTGTAATAAAACAGCTCGATGCTCACTAATAGATGCAAAAAGGTGGATTAGGTAAAGTTGTGCGGTAAAATAACGAGAACTGTAGCGGAAATTGATAACCGCTATTAGGTAGGTAGGTACCTCTACGAAGACTGCGGTGAGACTGATTCCACTCTCTATTGATTTCGCAAAGCGATCACCGTTTTTTGTTAAGGTAACTGGCTTGCCTTTCTAAACGGTTGACAATCAACTAAGGTTGTTGCTTCAGAAAAAAAAACGTGTCTTTTTTTGCGTAATGATGACCGTTGTTCAACAGTTTTTGGGCGTTCACACGGCGTTGTTGGTAGGATTGTGCTAGAAGAAGCTGGAGTTTTAATATATTGGATATTAATCCCTATCTGGGGGCCTAAAAAGGCCACTTTGGCAGAATCATAAAACAATTCATATCACGCAATGTCATCTGTATGACAGTTTTGTATGAAGATTCGTAAAATGCTATAGGTACACCTCTGCCTAACCCTTCAGGGATATATAGGTGTGAAACTGTCAAACAGATAAATTGCGTGATATGAATTGATTTATGATTTTGCCAAAGTGGCCTTTTTAGGCCCCCTGGTGTGTTTTTGCTTCTCAAATAAATTCCCTGACCGTGAAATTATTTGAGAAGCAAACTACACTACGTCAATTCATAAAACTGTCTACGTATAACTGTTGTGACTTCAATATAGGTATGGACAATTTAAATGGTAGTCAATTTGCTTCAAAAATATTTTACCTGACTGAACCTGCCAGCTAGGTATCGATACATAGGATTCGACTTCCAGCATCAGCATAATTATATTTAGCTAACATATAGATAAAACCACCAAGTTGAAGGTTAACACGGCACATGCATGAAGCGAAAAATAACCCAATTGTTTGGCAATTTCAATTATTTTATAGGAAAGCTAATGAATGTAATTATTACTAATATTTATTGAATAGGCATTCCCAGTCATTTGATAACAACCTAACAATCTTTAAGACACAGAAAACTCTCAAGAAAAGACTCCGTAACATAAATCCCCGCGCTCCGTCTGTAAGCAAAGCGCAATAACCGCAAATCGACGGAAACTGTTCCAGACGACACGCTTCAAATAGCTCGGTTATGCAACTATTATACAGCTACGTTACTGAGCACATAACCATATCATAATCACACCTACAGTTATAAGAACTATATTTATGGTGAAAATAAACGTGTGCCTCTAAGGAACTAAGCAAAGGGAACCGGCGTCATGGCAGAAGTGATAAACAAGAATTGTCATGAGGATGTTGTAAGGATTTATAAAGCTTAATTCGTGTACGAAATAAATCATACAGGGTGGCTGGGACATCGACACGTAATCAGTAACCATGAATTCAGCACATGATTCTAGACCGCACAAATTTTACGTATGTTATCAAAAAAACAACAGCTTCTTCACAGATAAGTGCAGCACCTACGCGGTCAAAATGTATTAGAAGCAATTTTTTTTTAATTATCCGATGTAAAATTTCACCTTTATATCATGATCTTTAAGGTAAATAGTATTTAAGTAAACTAGGTATAAAATAATGAATTACTAAATTTTTTTCATTATTTCAAGAATTCTAATGTTAAATATTGTTTTGAATTTTATTGTCCTTCAATTACCATAAAGTATGCTCATGCCGCTTGTGATACAGGTTTATCCTAGTACAGGCATCTAACATTATTACCTTTGTAAATAATTTCTAAGACTATGTAATAATTTTACCAATTTTAATACTGAATAAACATTATTATTATTATTATATTATTATGTACCATCCTCACTATCTTTTTTTTAACAATGACTAAAACTACTATAAAGAGACTAATAAAAACGGTGAGATCATTTCTCATCTTCATAATCATGCAAATGATTTCGAAAACAGTAGTAATTTTTGTTTTTCAAGGAGTATTAGGTATGTAAGTATTTTATTGTAAGTGTAAGTAAGTGTTTTATTAACCTCTGAATATTTATATTATATTCCTAAAACAACTTTAATAAAACTTTTAACACGTAAAAGTAAACGCTTTTTATAGTTTTAATTACCATTTTTTTAGATTTGACCCACTGTAAATTTAACTCTTTGACAGCTACACAAGACAGAAAATCGCTCTACTTGACATATTTTAATGCAAAACTGATTAATTTACCGCAAACTGTTTACCTATATAGTTAATCAAAGATTATGTTAATCTACGTTTAACGACCCTATAGGTAATACTCAAATGGCGTAACGACAAAAGTGTTTCAGTGTTTTAAAAAGCCATAAAAAACTTTAATAGTGTATTAAAAAAAACTCATCGGCGCCGACGTATTTTTTTTCGTTTTTTTTTTTCTCACTCTTTAAGTATTTCCGATGCACGTACGGATCTGAGGATTCCGAGTAGCTATTGTCTCAATTATATAGTGTAACCCTGTAACCGCTTCCTCTTTGTCGGTGGTCGCAAAAACCCGAGGGTCCTACACGCGTAGCGTTGTGGATCGGTTTTTTGGGAATTTTTTTTGAGCGAATTGACCGAGATGAGTTGAAAAAAATGAAAGTGGTGTTCTAGCTTTGGTTTTATCTGTTACAGGAGAAATTGTTTGGTTTTCACAATCTAGCAAAAAAACAAGATAATAAAAATATGAAATGAGTGAGTTTGAATGAAAATATTTTTCGCCAAAATTTAAAATTTCGTTTGGCATAGCAAAACCTAGGTAGGTAAACCTTATTAGTTTGTTACTTCTTGTTAGGTCTCTTGGATTTCTCTTTTAATCATAAAGCTAACAAACAAAAACGACAAACATGACAAACTTTTTCGTAATCCCAATCTGTGTTTACTCGCATAAAAAAGCAAATCACCAAAGCATCCGGTTCAATACGAAAAAGTTCCCAACTCCAATTACAGCGCCACCAAACGTGCAACTTAACAACCAATTTTCTGTCAGGATGAGTAACATAACAAAAAAAAGCAGTGTCCCCAACTTGACCGGCGGCGGCGGCGGCCGACGCGACAAATTACAGAACGGGGCGCCTTCAATCTCGCCTCGAAGGACCAAAAAAAAAGGAAAAAAAGAAATAGTTCTCTAGGTGTGTCATCGGTTCGCACGCGAGAGTAATTGGCTCAGAGGCCGTTGGCACCCGATTTGGACCCTTTTTTTTATAAAACAAAGAAGGAAAAGTCGTGTCTCAAATATTACAATTTTCGATGCGTATTTGTTTTTTCTTTTTTGGGAATTTTAGAATTTGTTTAGTCGGAGAAAACGATAGGTTTGCAGAATAAGCTGTTTACTTTTGAAAACTTTTTATCTATTTGAAAACTATGTGGATACTTGGAAAACAATGCCAATTTCAAGAAAGTAAAAAACTTAATACCTTATCATATTTTGACATTAGATCACGGAACATCGGAAACGCTAAAAGATAAGCAAAGGTAAATGCATAGGCTATTTAGGTATTAACGAGCAACAAATTACCGATCAAAAAATTGTATTTCGGTCAATTAGAGAATAGGGACTGGAATAATCTGTTTAACTAACAACACTAATTAATCGATCTAGGTCAACTTTATTGATAAACAGCTGCTATTAATTAACTAGGAGTCTAATATTTATTACATCTTGTATATTACAGGGAATATATGCGACAGTTCAATTTATTTTGTTATCTGCCTCATTAACCCTTTTAACTGATCTGACATTTGACATTTCGTCTATCAAAGATTATAATTAATTAACGCTAACGTAACGTCAATCAGATATCTTAGGACCATTTAATAGACAAGATATTGCTATCAATGTTCGCACCGCACCTGACCTTAATTCAAAATGTTATTAGAATAGAAATATTTCAAAACTGTCAACAGCACATATACTGTTTATCTATAATTAATGGATAAACATAAATAAAAGGAATTTAAATGAAATAAAAGGAATTTAAATGAAAGTGAGTAAATTGTCCATTTATTAAAACATCTTCATGATGACTAGATATATTATTGTTTGGATTTTTTTTAACGTCCATAAGTTCTGCTATAATCCATTTCAACGTGATCCATTAATTACCGGACACCCTATTAGCAATTTTTACAAAAGACATCGGAGCTTGATTTTTTCATTAAAATGATAACAAAGTTCTTACCGTTCAATCTATCCTTAACAATTTGATGTGCGAATGCCGCCGCTGCTGCTTGTCTCATTGGATCCATAGTGACTCCCCAGGCACCCAGCGCGCCCAGAGCCCTGTGAGCTGGCACTCGAACAACCCCAGGGTTACTTGAGAACCCATACCCGCCACCGATACCCAACCCAGGTCTCAACAACAGTCCCGAATTTGGATATAAACCTGGCGTATGCGAAAAGTTCAAAGGTAAACCAGAATTGTCCTTCCCGTCATCTTTAGCACTCTCCGATTCAGTGTCCTGATCACTTCTGTCGTCACTTTCCCCGGAATTTCGACGCTTATCTATATCCTCGAATTGTTTCCCTAAAAGCCGAGATATGCTGAAAGGTAGGTTCACCCTCGGTTGGGTGTCAGTCATATGCTCGTTCGGTGAATCACGATATCTGTCGTGGTAACTGTGTTCTGAATCTCGATCCTCTGATGCTATGCTTCTGTCGCAATGCCCCGATAACCTGCTGTCAGAATCCACGTTGATCTCCTCTTGGTCATCATCAGAGTGCACCGACGACATTTTTAAAAAGATTTTGTAACAGTTAATCAAAACACTGACACTAGATTTTAGTCTTCACCGATACTTTTCGCAACAAACATTTTTTTAGAACACCAATTTTAAATTAGACCAATGCTATTTGAAATCCGAAATAAGAATGGAACATACGAAATCGAGTTTCTTATTTGAAAAAAGCTCAGTTGGCGCGCACGCTCGACCGCACGCGACCGAATCGTTACACAGTGTATCGGCCAAAACGAGCCAATCAGCAGTATCCCCACCGCTTTTCGAAATTCAAACGCGATAGTTTGACCGCACAAACGCCTCAAGCCCTCAACTATGCCCGTTGAGTGGAACAGTTTCCACCAAAAGCTTAATACGATTTCCAAACATAAAAACTCGTTTGGACTCACTAACTTAAACAGAACGATTCGCTGCGTCCCTTTCGTGGATCGTCTCGCTTCAATTGAGTCCCCCCATGATACCATTAACAAAGAGTTTGCGACTTTAACTCTAGTCACATAAGGCTTACAATCTTGTAGCAAAAGTTGGTCTTTGGCACATTTTTAGCGGTCTTGTAACAAGGTAAATACCACCAAGAATATTTGTGCGATAGAGACAGATAGAAACTTTAGCGAAGCCTTTCAGTGCGTTAGAGGGGGCGGGCTATATGTCTATCAGAGGGCGTGGCCTTTTTCTTGTAACGCGTCGTTTAAATCCAGTTATGGCCTGACAAATGGTGTACATATTAAGGGGGGCAATGTTAGGAAACTATTTTTGAATCTTTTAAGACAGTTAAATTATTTACGTTCGGCGGTCGACCGACCTCCTCTATAGTAGACAATGCACTTTATAATAAAATAGATCCCAAGTTTCATGTTATGGCCATAGATAAGTAAGGATAATGTATTGCTGAAGATAGCTACTTTATAGTATTGTATCCGACAGTTGGAGTGGTAAAGGGTGTTAGATTATGGTTTTCTATGATACGGGAATGCTTATTCCTTTTGCTGTTATGGTTGATCACGGTAAAAGGGATGACGTAATGGAATGTGTAGGTATCTATTGAATTCGCAATTTCATAAATATTTGAGTTGTGTTTTTGTGGAACGGACGGTTTATGAAATTGTTTTGAATAAAACGCGATCGTGATTTGGCTTAGTGGTCATATCTAGTTATACAATACATTACATTATAACTCAAATTAATGAATAATAATAGAGTAGGTAATCGATTTTCTATTTTTCTTTATTGTAACTTTAGCACTTTCTTATTTTCTCAGAAATAAAACTTGAGTGCTCAGCAACTCTGCTTTAACCAAATCTTTAATGGAGGATTATTATTTGATAAACAATACCTACTAATGATAAATATATTACTTAGATGCTATTCCAAAATATATAAACATAAGTTATTGTATGTATTGGAGTTTAACTGATCTCCGATTTTTTGCACTGGTCCTATGACAAACCCTTGCGGAACTCCAAAATCAATAGTCTATTAATTAATACGAGATATTCGGTTCCTTGAATTTCAGGTTCTTCCTGCCTAAAATACTCTTTCGAGCTTCTAAGAATCAACGGTAGGAAAACGGAATAACGGGCCGAGGAATTTTTCACACTTACAGATGTAATCATTAATGACAGACGTGATCAAAGGCCAAATAGTTTGTAGAACACTTCTTCGTATTTTATTTTTATCTGAATTTACCCATTTTCTAGTTAGAAAGGGTCATGATATTAATTAATTTTATTTATTTTATTTTATTTTATTTGGGAAACAAACAGATGCAATAACAAACATATTTATACAATTAGTTCAGCACAATCCAGAAACAGTTTCCACAGATTACTATACACTAAATTTGTACCTAAATGTAACAACAACCAAAGTTCACACCGTTAAAGGTTACAGAATTACAATTTAATGTTGTGTTTACATATATCATTATTATTATTATTAAAATTAAAATTTCGATGCCAAAATATTTCTTATGCAAAATTTGAATTTGGGTAGAGAAAGGTGAAAAATATCTAAATCTTGGTTTACCTTTAATGAGATTGTGTCGTTGTACAGACGACATGCTCTTTTAATAAAAGTGTTCTTGCCATAATTGGTCCGGGAGAACCCAATTTGGAAGAGAGTTCTTTTGCGTGCATTTAAGCGTGGACATCCAAAACTTACCTTGCTGAGAAGATAAGGCGAGTCCAAATGGCCTCTAATAATTTTATATAAATAAACTAGATCTCGCTCCGCACGACGTTCCTCCAATTTCTGAAGCATAGGTGTATGATCAGTTCCAAAGTTAAATCGCCAATTCAAATGTTTTGTAAATTTATTTTGCAATTTTTGGATTTGTTCAATATAAACTGCATATTGCGGACTCCACGCCGCCGAAGCATATTCAAGAATCGACCTTACAAGTGTCTTATAAAGAAGTATCAATGCTGACCTATGTTTGAAATCCCTACCAACTCTTAGTACGAATCCCAACATGCGAAATGCCTTGTTGGTCATAGTGGTAATTTGCGAGTCAAAGATAAGTTTACTATCAAGTTGGACCCCAAGGTCCCGCACCACGGTCACTCTATTAATATGATCATTATTGATCTTATAGTTATATTTTATCGCGTTCGTCTTTCTTGAAAATGTTATAATATTGCATTTATTTACGTTAAGGAACAGACAATTTTTTTTGCAGTAATCACACAGGTTATTAATATCAATTTGTAGTTCTAAGCAATCTTCTGGTTTAGTAATAGTTTTATAAATTTTCTTATCATCTGCATAAAGAATAAATTTAGAATGTTTAAATATATTGTGTACGTCATTTATGTATAAATTAAATAATAGAGGTCCGAGGTGCGAGCCCTGGGGCACGCCAGACGTAACAGGCATAAAGGATGAGCAGTGCCCTTTGACCGTAACTGCTTGACTGCGTTCCCTTAAATAAGATTCCAGCCATCGAAGCAGATCGCCATGTATACCGATATACTCAAGTTTTTTAATTAACAGATTATGAGAAATTTTATCAAATGCTTTTGAGTAATCGGTATACACGACATCTACCTGGTGACCATTATCCATAGCCTTGGCTATGTAGTCAATATATTCGCAGAGATTTGTTTCAGTTGATTTTTTAGAAACAAATCCATGTTGCTCCGGTATTATAAGTGGTTTTAATAAGGGCGTTATTAAGTCACAGACGATTCGCTCAAAGAGCTTAGGTATAACACTCAACTTAGAAATGGGCCGGTAATTTGTAATGTCATGCTTGTCGCCATTCTTAAATACAGGTACAACGTAAGAACGTTTCCAAGCCAAAGGCATAGTACCAGATCGCAATGAGGAGTTAAATAGTAGATATAAGGGAAGTGCAATATTTTCGCAACATTTCTGCAGAAACAGAGGTGGAATTCCATCAGGGCCACTGCCCTTGTTTACATCGAGAGATTTGATAGACTTTACAATGGTATTGAATGGAATATATACATTACTAAGATTTAAAGCATTAGAATAGTCGTCAGACGAAGAAGATGACGACACAGACACGTCATTATGTTTTTCGAAAACTGAGTGAAAGTGTGCATTAAAAAGGTCACTAATCTCTTTACCATCGAAGGAGGTTACATTTCCTAAGAACAAATTATCTGGCAGAGTATTTGACGACTTTTTAGATTTTACATAGGTCCAAAAGTATTTACAATTGTTTTTAATATTGTCTTCTGACCTTGCAATAAATGAATCATAACATTCCATACTGACCCTTTTTGCCCTGTCTCTCAGAAGGGCAAAGGTACAATAATCACTATAATTGACGTAACGCTTCCATTTTGTATGATACTTAGTTTTCTCTTTGATGATTTTTATCAGTGCCGGAGAATACCATATAGGGTACCTATTGTGATCAACAACTTTTTTTACAGGAACCATCTCTCTGACTATTTTATCAATAATATTATGGAACGTTGTTACGGACTCGTTAATATCATGAACGCAATCCAATATACCATGCCAATCCAACCGAGACAAAGCAATATTGATTTCATCATAATTTGCACCACGGAAGAAATAGTAGGTTGTACCTCGTGGAGAACGAAGGGTTTCAGGAAATAAGTCAACCAAAGAAATATCAAGGGCAGGGTGGTGGTCATCCTCTTGCACTAAAGGAAACTTAGAATTAATTACTATACAGTCACAGCTGCTAAACACAAGGTCCAACTGCCTATCATTTTTATTTGATACTGCATTATATTGTCCGAGGTTACTAAAAGATAAAAATCCCAACAAAGCATTAACTAGGCCATCAGTACAATCAACTCCCAGTGTAGCACGAGCTCCCAGTCCTGCAGATGACCACTGAGCATTCCTAACGTTAAAGTCACCTGTTAACAGAAAGTGATCGTTCGGATAACTCGTGATACACTGTGACACTTGATCTAAAAACTCAACCAGATCGTTTTGATGAGAGCTACACTGTGGAAAATAGCAAGTATACAACCTGATTCGTAATTGCTGAGACTTTTTCTTAAGGCGTATGGTTAGAGAAATAATATCTGCAGATAATCTGCTATTTGAACAAGATATGTTTATGTCACTTACTGCAATGGCCTTCCTGATTGCAATGAGAACTCCGCCCCCCATTTTGTCTGATCTAGAATCATAGTCGCGGTCACACCTGTAAACATTATACCTAAGGTCAAATAATTCAGAGCTATAAATTCCAGGCAGCAACCAAGTTTCACTCAGACAGATTATATCATACGTGCAAAGCAACAAGTTATTATAAAACAGATTAGTTTTAGTGCGCAATCCACGCACATTTTGATAGAATATATTTAAATTAGTACCGAATGTACAAAACAAAACTTAGAACACTCAATAAACAACGAGTTAGGCAACAAGTGTCGCTTGAATAATAAACATTTGGATGTACTGCTCATGGCACATTTCACAACCTCAACAAATAAATTATAAATAAGAAATGCAGTGGATAATGCAGTGGTATAACAGGAGTTTTCAAGAGTCTATCGAAGAAAATATATAGAGAATATAAATACGTACTAACACATAAACTCGCGGCTTCTTTCCATGGTGCAGTCAGAAACTCCAGAAAGTCACCTGCTACGATCCTTACACTCCCTTTGCTTAGTTCATGTTCATACATCTGGTCATACAAGCACGCTGATTACGAATCTACAACCAGCATCGTTTGATTTTAAGAAATGGTGAACGTTGCAGACCCAGTAACCATGCTAACAGGGCTCTGTTGCTTAGGATAAACAATAGGCTTCCAAGATGTCTACACAGAAAGATGTACTGTGCTGTGTGTATGCACTGTGTGTGTGTGTGCTGTGTGTGTGTCTGCTGTGTAATGTGTAGGTACCTGGTAAAGTAGGGCTACCTCGACGGAACGGCAGTAGGGTGCGGTTATGGAGCTATATGTCGCAAACCACCTCCACCTCTGTCTCCCAAAACATGCAATCTGCGCTGCCATCGACTACGCCGTGGAAGTGGCGATGTTTTTTGCCCACAAGATCTAAAATACAGTCGTGCCAGCGACACGAAGAAGAAGACAGAAAGCTGTTGTCGCTACCTACCCGTAGGTGACAAGTTGAAGTTTTAAAATGTTTGTTTATGACTTGGATGGGAATCATCATTATTCTGAGAACTAACTATAAAATCGTGATCTCGAATCCCTTTTGCTTAGCGTGGTGATTACGCCCCATTACCTACCACTTCACTTACAGCTGTTACGAACCTACGATCAGCTTCTGGTGGCGATTCATGCTTGGGTGAGACCCTTCCGTTCTCTCCTTCTGCCTTAATCCATCCAAAGGTTGTCTTGAAAAGATCGCTTTTAGCGATAAGACCGCCCATTGTGTCACCCCTTGTAAAATGTCTTCATTTATATCTGTAATTTTTATGGTGTACATAATAAAGAATATAATCTATCTATCTATTCCATTCTCTCTTCACGGGCTCTATCTAGTTTTTGGTCAAGACTGAGTTTTGGAAACGTTGTTAACCTACATGGGAAAACGTGATTCCCTGATCACCACTGACCTGTAACAAACAAGTACTTAGGAGGTCAGTGCTGATCACATATTATGCCGCCCAGACAAACATCAACTCCCCGTTTCGCAATTTCTATGAAACCCTATAGGTACATTCCTGTTTAAAAAAATCTTTATACCTACCTACTTAGTTTATAAAATAAAAGTGTATTTATTAGGTATCCGTAAGCCTAGTCTAGTCTAGAATTTAAGTTAATTGAAAAGTTAATTGTTCTAAGAAATTGCTTTTTGTCGTAGAATATATAGGATTATGGGATAAAATTTATTGTACTTAAGTACTTATCTAAACCTCGACTGTTCAATCATCGTTGCTGTCTAAAAGTACTTAAGTAACTGTTTTTATTTGATTTTCTCGCAAACTTGGATCGCTTTTCTATTGAAAAGCTAAAATTAAATCACCTTTTATTACCATAAGAGGTGATTTAATTTCACTTAAGAAGGTACCTGGTGGGGCTCGTGGCTAAGTAATAACAACCGCACGGGCTGATCGATCGGGTTAAGCTACGCTTGCCGCGGTTGGTCCATAGATGGGCCATCTTTACATACCGAGACCCCTCCGTGCCTCGGAAATTACTTTAAGCTGTTGGTCCCGGCTGTCATTCATAGATCTTTCCATTCTTACCAAGGGGTAGGTACCGTCTTACCCAGTAACTGGGTTGTGGAGGTCAGAAAGGCAGTCGCTCTACGTAAAATACCAATGACGTGATGAGGTACCTAAAAAGGAATAGATAATTATGAAGACTCTGGGAAAACTTAAATTGCTAGTAGGTACAGAGGCCAGCACATCAAGCTACCCCAATCTGTCAAATTTCTTTGATAGATTTTCAACTTTATTGCAAAGGAATAAGGTTCATATTCAATTGGAAAAATTTTACATATTGGGGTAGCTTGATGTGAGCTGGCCTCTGTACCTACCTACCTGTATTATAAATACATTATAATAATCGTATTTCCCGTAACTAGCGCCGATCTATTTTGCACAAAATAATTATTGATGTTGGTAATAATTACAAGACATTTTCAACGACATTATAGTGTCGCAATGTTCGCCATGAGTTTCCTTGTTTAGCTAGTCATCAAAATTAAACTAAAATAATCTTTTTTTTTTCTATTTCATTTCAGTCTATAGCCCCCTGAATTGTACCTACAATCTGCGATTTATGTAGGTATTAAGAACGAATGATTTAATAACTGCAGAATTTACCAAATTGAGATTGCCCTGGTGGTCTAGCTAACATAGCATAAATCCGGGGTTCCGTCGCGAGGTCGGGCAAAGATTTACTGGGTTTAATCATAAGCAAATTCTGAGTAACAGCTTGAAGTTTAGATTAGTGCGCGGTTAATAGTAGGTCGGTACTAGGCATTTATAGTCATAGTTTTAAGGTTTTTAATATGTATTAGTTTATTATTGTACCTATAAGATTATTTCGTGTATTTTATCTATGGGCCTTAGATGCCTGATAATAAAATGATTACGTATTATTATTTATAGTCGCCTCCTGACACTGTATACAGCTTGTGACGTTGTTTTCTTTATGAGAATATTGGCGTGATGTTACGAATCAATTTACTCTACTAGAACCAAAAAAATACCATAACAAACAAAAGTCCCAAAAAATTAAAATCGACTTCAAAATACATACTATTCTGAATTGCAGCGCCATCTAGTAATGAGCAGCGAATCTAGATGATAGGTTGGTATGCTAGTGTCGAGTAGTTGAAATGCTCTACATTACATTCTCTCGTCTGATAAAATGCACAGTAGGTATTAGGTAAAATTATTTTACGCATATTTTATCCCAAATTGTTTTTTTTATGCCTCACGTTTGTCGCAAATAAACGTAGTTTCTTTCATTCTTTCTTTTTCTTTCAACCGCAAAAATAAGTGCGTATTTCAATACCTATCATGTCTTGATACTTTCCGAATTCGACTGCGGAAGTTTCTTATCGCCTCGCAAAAAAAACTGGGTATGACTGTTTCGAACACGTCCACAATATCTGGACATGAAAAGCATAAGGTTGTATCTAGATATAGTTAGGATTCCAGGATACCAAAAATAAAATTAAAAATGTTTATTACCTACTAATATTTATTATTAAAATAGTAATGATATTGAACTGTTTTTGTAACATATTTATAGTAACCATTTTTACCTTTTATTTTTAGGGTTCCGTACCTTAAAAGGAAAAAACGGAACCCTTATAGGGTCACTTTGTTGT
Source organism: Gortyna flavago (assembly GCA_963669345.1). Lineage (NCBI taxonomy): Eukaryota > Metazoa > Arthropoda > Insecta > Lepidoptera > Noctuidae > Gortyna > Gortyna flavago. Next base: position 7,357,098 of record OY770148.1, read on the forward strand.
CCGTCCGTGCTTCTAAGCTTCTGTCTGTCAGGATCCTTTATCTCGGGAATGCGTGGAGATATCGAGTTGAAATTAAGGCCATATAAGGTCTGCGGTGCCACAAAGCTGTGAAAAAATCAAACTTGTAAGTTAAAATAAAAACAAATACGGCCGTTTAAGCCGCAAAAAATACTTTTCGTTGACCTAGAATCATGAAATTTGGCAAGAAGCAAGGTCATGCACAAATAAAGAAAAAATCCGAAAACCGTAAATTTGTAGTTAAATTTAAAAAAAACCCGTGATAAACTATTTACATACCTACAAATTTGTACGGAACCCTCGGTGCGCGAGTCCGATACGCTCTTAACCGGTTTTTTTAATAACTAATAAGACTAATCTTTACCTTTATATTACAATGTTAAATTATAAGTAACATTTTTTCGCTTAAATCCTACTTTATGCCTGAAGTAATGTAGTTTATGATAGACCCTGCGAACATTAATTCATACGACTTTATGATGGCAATTTTTATGAATAAACTGTAATTAGAACACTTTCAATGTACAAGAGTTTTTGTTGAATTATGTCCAGATATTAATAATTTATGGAAAAAAGGTATAAATAGAAATAAGGCTACAGTTCATATATTTCGGATAGTCGTCAAATCAGACTTTATGCATGAATGTAGGTATGTCCACAATGAGTAGGCACCAAAGAGTTAGTTTGGCAGAAAAAGAAAAAAAAATTTGCTCTTGTGATGTTAAAAAGTAGTTTTGGGTAGATCTTTAGATCCGACCATATGCTTTTCATGTTCAGATATATATCTAACTGGCTGTCGCGTTCTTCCCGAGTCAATCTGCCTATTTAGCGTAACTTGCAGGTACCTAGTCAAAAATGTATGTAAAAATTATGAAAAACAAAGTACGTTAAGTATTTCTGCGGTTGTTACCGATAACATTCCTTTTCTCACAAACTATTGACGTAATAAAAAAAGTTAAGTACTTAGAAACATAATAATCTTTTTAAGTATAGCGTCCAACGATACCCCACACGCTTATGTGCATAGGCTTTTTTTTCATACCTCCGTTACAAGTATGGGGAGTGGCACCAGTATTCTTTTTCTCGTAATTTTCATAAACCATTGTTTAGCGTTGCACAGAATACTTTCATCGATATAGTGTAAATAGTCTCCGAGTAAAATGGCTAATGGCTAATAGTAATAGACTGCAGGACGGACGGACGAACATTATAATAAATAATATACCTATACGGATTTCACGAAATTATTAGAAGGGTTCCGTTTTTGCCATTTGTTTACGGACCCTAAAAACCGCTGATAAAGTTCTTTCAGATTTTGATTAAAATAGATTTGCTAATTGTGGTTGTTTGTAGCACGGAACACGGTTACCTAGATATAGGTATGTACCTAGTACCTACACGAAAAAAGGCCAAACGGCTTTCAAGTTGTAGGTCATATGTTCGATTACAGACTGGCATGTAATGCACTTTATAATCAGCCTGTTATTGTCCCACTGCAGGACAAAGGCCTCTACTCATACAGAAAAGACACGAGCACTGGTCACCACGCTTGCTCAAGACGGGTTGGCGATATCAGAGTTATCAGACTGTATATTAAATACTTATAAGTCAAGATGTTTTTCCTTAACCGATGTCAGTATTGTCCGAGACATAACTTTGTGAAATTAAATTCATCGCTGATCTCAAAATGGTGAAGGAAAAGGATTTAAAAAGATCAATGACGGAAGACATGTATAATGTGACAGAGTATGCTATAAGTATCTGTTGCTATGGTAACACAAACGTCAAATCTTTCGCCTTCGTTTCTTCTCAATTAAAAACTGTTCATAAAATCAATCAGGCATGTTATCGAATTGCATATCAGGCATGTTAGTGACGCCGCACACTAGGTGATTTGTCACAGCATTCAACATTTTTATAAATTACAAGTTCCCGATGGGATTCTCATCGGCAAAAATGACGAACTTGCAAACAAACTTTTATACTTAACACCTTTAGGGGATGAATTCTCAAAAATCCTTCTTTAGTGTTCATAAAAGATAAAAATCTTAAATTCATTAACAATTCTGTATAAGAGTTCCTTATAGGTACCTATAATATACACTATACGCAACAAAGTCTAGGGAACAAGGGTACTCGTATTAATCATTTTAATTTTAACACTTTTTGTGTTACATATTTTATATCAAAAGAAACGTAATTTAATACAGATGTGTATTGTTTTATTAAATAAAAGGGCTGCTGGTTAAAAAAAAATGATGAAAATCTAAAATGGTACCAAATCCGGAAAAACCCCTTTTTGATAGATTTGCAATGATGTGCAAAAAGCTAGTCTTCCGTGTTCAAATTTTGGGGAAGGTCACTGAACGCTCTTTACCGAGCAAATCCCACGCATGGTCTACGTGATTGAGATCAGCGGAATGAGCAGGCAATAGTAATATTGTGATAATGTTCTGGCAGAGCACATTCATCACCAGCCTGGCCGTGTGTACACGCGCATTATCTTGCATGAACATGAAATCTTGGCCATACTGCTATCGGTAAGGGATGACCATAGGTTGCACCACTACGTCAAAGAAATGTTCCGCATTTAAATTGCCTCGTATTAAAACGAGGTTCGTTCTTCCATCCAGGCCCACACCATAATCGTTCTGCTCTGGTCCGGATATATTTCCTGAGGATTCTGGATTCGACTCTGACGACCAGGAATTCACCAAACACGCACTCTTCTTGAATCGAGATGAAAAAAAAAACATTTACAACATTTTGTGGCCAGTGGGTACTTCTTCCAAAAAGTTTTATTAAATAAATTGATAGATAAATAGTCAGCTTGTTCCCTAGACATTGTTGAGTAGTGTACTTTAGTATCTCCATGTAGAATATAAAATATAGGACTTGAGGATTTATCTAAGCACAATGGCCGACTCAAAAATCTATGTATCCTTGAAGGTGATTTATGCAACATTTGTTTCAACCTAGTAAATAATATCAATTTCTCACTCAATCAAAATCGTTTAACTAAGTGCTAACAACTATTTCCCGTAAATAATATAGAAATTATCTACATGTTTAAGATCACAATTATAACATAATAAACTATCTAACTGTCATTGTATTGTTAAATTTATATTGTTAAGAAATCAGTTTTCCTTATAAGTAGTTATTTTAAGAAGTCATGCTGTCTGTGTTATCCTAGGATAGGCATTATACTTTGTAACATCTGTATTATTTCTAAGATTTATACTTACCTACTTACTATACTTTTTTTTTTTTTATTCTAAAGATATTTATAATACCCTAAAAGAAGTTAGGTAAATATGTATATAAAGTACCACGGCTTTTTTGTACTTTTTACGCTACAGGCGAGGGAAAATGCTTAAAAAGCGACGATCACTAGTGGCGGCGACGTGGTCGCCGTTAGTCGCTTAGAAGTTAGTCAACGAACACGTACGTGTTCCTTGTAAATTGACGAAGTTAATCAATATAAATTATTATGTAACGTAGGCAACTTACTATGGCGAAAAAAATGTTGCTTTTAATTAATTTAATGATGTGCGTCATGACCATGGCTTTAGCCGGTAAGTTTCATTATAATTTGAGAATGAATGTAGGTATTTAGGTACATAATGATGAGCAAATACTCAGGTAGATCAGCGGGGTTATTGCGTAACACACCAACAGTACAATGGCTTTCATTTTGACAGTTCAACACCATTCATTGCATTATTTACGTTGTCGAGCCACAAAGTTTTCGAAGATATTAAACAATATTAATGGATTAGTAATATCCTTCAAAATTATTCAAATTGAGATTGATAGTGTCTTATACAAGGGTGCAGATTAATCAGCGAGTTATGTAACTCTTTATAAGCCTTGCAAAAGTGGTGGCTAAGTGATAACAGCCGCGACTTACGAGTTGTAGATCGTAAATACGAACCCAGCCAGGCGCTTTGTTTTGTTTAAATTATTTCATCTCCACCGCTCTCAAAACGGTAAAGGAAAATCATCATCGATCATCGTAAGGAACCCGGCATTTCTAGAACCAAAAATATCGAAGACATATATGTGACATCTGCCAACCCGCACTGGTCCCGCGTGGATTACGGCCCTGCTTTCCACCAGAACAAGGCTGATTATGCTTACAAGTCTTAAACTGAACTGTTTAATCAGAGTCTTGGTTGTTAGACATGAAAAGACTGCAATGTATCATGATAACAAACTCTACTAACCTAACCTAAACTTATAAATGGTCAATAACAAATACCTCACAGGTGATGGCTTCACATTTGATTATATTCGAACAGATATTGGTCGTACTGTAAGGTACGTTAAACCGTTGGTTCCGGCTGTCATAAGTGGATCTTTGACAGTCGTTACGTGTCGTCAGCAGAAGCCCGAAAGTCTGACAACCAGTACTTACCAAGGGGTATCGTATTACCCAATAATTGGGTTTTGGAGGTCAGATAGGCAGTCAGTTCATGTAAAATACTACTTTATTCAGCTGCATCCGGTTAGACTGGAAGCCGACTCCAACATAGTTTGGAAAAGGCTAGGCAGATGATAATGATTGGTCGTACTGGAAGGAGTAGTGTGGGTAGGGGTGACCTGGCCTATGGTGAAGGTAGCAGAAATCAGCTAATTGCGATGCGGCAAATACCTACAGGATCTAGCGATGTTCTTGCGATGTTAGGGGACGCCTACAAGCAGTCTGTCTTTTGGCTGAATGATGATGATGGTTTTCGAGAACGAACACGTCATGTTAAATAAATAATGTCTTCTCTCCAAATATTTCAGGTCCAATAGAAAGCACAGACATAAATGACACAATACCTTACAATGTGAATGAGTCTTTAAAGCCAACAAGAAGAATATTAAAGGGACGCCCAGTAGGAGACACGAGACCATATATGGTAGGCCTCCTTTATATTAAAACATGTTTAAGTTCCAGAGCTATTTTCTAAAGTTGGTTTCGAACCTCAGTCAAGATCAGAGGGGCGATTCTCGTAATTTTAAGAACATTCACAGTCTGATCTCAGTCTCAATCTGTCAAAAACACCATTAGTCTCCCTACGTTTTTGACAAGTATTTGACATTGATTGTCGCTGAAATGAGACTGCGACTAGATTTTGAACGTTTTAAAGTACGGGAATTAGGACTCAGGTAGGTTTAACTATACAGTTTGAATGCAAAACTTAGTTGTTTTTAGAGATCATAGAGGATGTAGGTACACTAGTCCTTTCAGCTATTTTCCAAATCGATTTTGCATCATTGTCAAAATCACAGTGATGTTATTGTCGTTGCGATAAGGATACTGTTGGGTTGGTACCATTGTCTGTTAAAATCGCAGTAATCTTTATTAACGTACCATACGATTAAGGTTGCTGTTATCAGAGGTAAAATACCTGTGAAAAGACTATTCTCGACGTCTTTCCAATTTCGGAGGTATACTAGGGAGTAACCACTGTCTGTCCTAGGCCTAATCGGACACGAACCTAGTTTCCGAGTCAGTTTAGTCACCGGCTTTTCACTTGCCCCATGGACGAACACATTTGAAGACAGTTCTGAGTTCTGTGAGTGGGCAAGTCAGTGAGAAGTCTTCGCGACTGAACTGTAGTGCTATTCTGTAAAAATCTCACCGTGATAACTCAGGTGAAGTGAGCTTAAGGTGAGCTGTCATTAGTGTCAATCCTAGCACCAGATGGAATGACAGCTCACTTCACCTAAATTCTCACGGTGAGATTCTAACAGAATCGACTGGCTGACTAGTTAACTGTGGGTGTATTTTGTAAAAATGTCACCGTGAAAACTTTGGTGAAGTGGCCTGGACTCTTTGTTGCGTCCAGTTGACGCGCGAACTACAGAGCGTTCAACTCCATGTTTTCTACTGACAAATGAAATTCGAACTCAATGCTCGCGCGTTGAGACGCTCCTTTTGGATGCAACGGTCGCGCGTAATACGCACGAGAGAATCGCGGCGAATTCGCCCTTCCTGGACAAGCTCTTAGCTACCTATATGTACCTTCTCTTTGTATGAAAATGGAGGCACGAAATTGTCTACTGCGACACACGGTCACGGCTCACCTATGCACGAATGCGTGGCTGAAAAGCAAATCAACCGCGCAGCCAACATGGCAAACCTTTCCGTGCACATCACATTACAGGAAACTTTCACTTAATGAAAGGTTATGTTTTGTGCAGGTGTACATAAGAGCAATTTCGGAATTGTTTTGGATCTGTGGAGGAGTGATCATCCATGAGAGATACATCCTCACGTCAGCAGCCTGCATCTCGGAACGCAGACTTTTCATAGTTATCGCCGGAACACACAAGTATGTAAGGCTATGTATGCAGCGGCTATAATGGAAGCCATATACACGTTACGATATACTTATGCAAGTTTAGACTTGCACAAGCAATGAATATGTATGAAATTTACAAAAATCTTACAACATTACTGTATTGCGCAAGTAACTAAAGCCTAAGCTGTAATTCTGGGTGAAGCTTGCCATTGTATATCCACGTAACATTCTACTTAAGAGCGTTTACGACGTACGGCATTTCATACAAACTTTCAAGCCCATGTTTTTCGAAATGAATGAACGAATTTTAATGAAACTTCGTACGGGTAAGCAGAATACAAATGTCTAAAAAGTTAGAAAAGAACATTTTCGAAATGTCTTATTTAAAAAAAGATAACTGGAAATCTCTGTTTCTATGAAAAAGTTAAAATCGGTCTAAATTGGCTGTAACACTATTTTTTGAAAATGTTCTTAATTAACTTTTTAGACCTTTGTATCCTGGGGGTTTACTCACTATTCCCTACGGACGCATGATTCGGTCGGCGTCCAAACGAAAAATGAATGACAACGCGCTTTGACAGTTGTCCCTACTTTGTTTTTGCCCGTTCGAAGAGTTGAACTTGACACTGGTTTTGACGGATAGTTATGTCAGTTGATACGACATCAAAATAGTTCTCGTACTGTCGACGAAAGTTACCAGTTTTAAAGAATTCAAACAATGGCTGCTTTTTTAATTATTGAAGAAGCTTTACAGAAAGAGCGGAGGCAACGTCGATATAATTTACACCAAAACTTTAGGTTGGCGAGTATTCCTGACGGTCAGTACATAGGGAACTATAGGCTCACTCGGGAATTATTCGAGGACTTATGTGCGGATTTAATACCTTTAAAATCACTTCTTTAAATAATCATTTAATGGGCTTTTTAACAAAAAGATACAATGAGTAAATACACACTGTACAAAATATAAAAATGGCTTCGCGATTAAGAGTCGCGGAGGATCGCCGTTGTAAGTCCGTATCCGTTCGCGATCGGGGTTTTCTACCTCTGTCGCTTTGTCTGCGCTAGAGCGAGGTGCGCGGGCGGCGGAGAAGGGGGGGGCGCACGCGGTTTGGCACTGCGTAGCAACAACATCGTGCTTACTATAGCCATAGAAAAACCCGTACCATATACCTCTTTTGCCTCAACACCACTGACCTCTAATAAACTTGTATAATACAGGTCAGTGCTCAACACATACCGACATACGCCGAAGTGGTGTTGATGCAAGAATGAAGGTAAGGACATATTAAAGATTCTGCAACTTATTGAGCTGTATCACCAATCCGTCCCACACATTCATTGTGGTTTTTGTTTACTTTTAGATCCTCACCCTCACCCTCTGCCACTGCTCGATGGACTTAGTGCAACTTCCCATTGAGGGATTTGTTCAGGTTTCCCACAGCCATTTTGAGCGAACTAGCTCTCCCGTTGCGCGTCGGCATCCCTCAATAATCCGCGAGCCAATTCTTGGTTCTTACCCCTATAATCGAGAAGGGCCTCAATTTACCCGTGAGTTGCTGCAGCGTTTGAGGCCATTTTACACAACCATGTAATGGAAAGCTAATTAGAATACTGAAAACTTCCCGGCTAACAAATTTTATGAACTTTGACATTTTTTTTTTGTAAATAATTGTTTTGGTGTAAATAATATCGACGTTGTCTCGGCTCTTCCTGTAAAGCTTCTTCAAAAATAAAAAAGCAGCCATAGCTTGAATTCTTTTAAACTGGTAACTTTCGTCGACAGCACGAGAACTATTTTGATGTCGTATCAACTGACATAACTATCCGTCAAAACCAGTGAAGTGAAATGTTTAACATGAATACCGAATCAACAGGATTCTTCAGTTTGTATGAAAGTTTTTTATTTTTGCCGATGGCCTCGGGAATGTCGATAATAATTTTGTTTAGGTACAGCTACGACTGTGAATCTCGACGATATTATGTTTTTTGTATGGGGCATTGCCTCTAACGGGGCCTTAATCTATGAACCGGGCTGCTGACGGTTTCAATTGTTGTTAATGTTCTAGATTCAAACCATTAGAACCAAATAATGAGTGCATTGAAAATGGAGCTAAGAAGGCCATAAAGAAATGTGTGCTAAAATGTAAGTACCTACACCTACCTATATTTATCTTAGACCATTTAACCGAGGTATTCCACTAAAAGCACTTAATTCAACAGCACTTGATCAAACCCTATGGTCTGAGGTGCCTAATTATAATTGTTCTTTCTTATTTTAATTTTAAACTATTCCTACAAACTTAAAGTTCTTAGTAGTTACAAAATTGACAACGACTCGGGTGTGAAGTCAGTTTGTCATTAGAACTCTAAACTTTGGCGAAAAGTTCGAATAAAAAAAAGGCTCGAAGGCTGTGTCGAAGGTAAAGATGAGTCTTGTTTTGTAATAAGGTCTAAAATAAGTATTCTATAAAAAAAAATCTTCTTTCAAATGAATAAGCTTACGTCTACGACGGGCGCGAATTCGACAACATTCGCTGGATGATCGGCGACATAGCTGTAGTGGAAGTGGAAGATAGCTTCAACTTCGAGAAGCATGTCAGGGGCTGCGACTTCATTCCGAAGAAGGTGGACTTTAACAACCGTTCTGCTGATCTGGAGAAGCAAAATAGTTACGGTTCCATTGCTGGTTGGGGATCATCCGATTCATTTTCAAAAGTAAGGAAGCCTCATTTATATTCTTTATTTTCCTAATCAGAGAGATAGATTAAATTACATACGTACCTATACATGAACTTACGCCTTCTTCTCATGGGTATAGGCAGAAACTATGGAATGCCTCTACTATGATTAATTAAATTGTCTGTACGAGTAGGTATTATATTCAAATCATAACTTTAATTTTTACAGTCATTCTCGATCATTAACACCTTGTCGTCAATACTGTTGACGATCCGGAAAAAATAAATCATTCGTTCACAGCATTGACGAACGGAGTATTTTGCTTTTTTCGATTGGGAAAAAAAGTTTCGTTCGTTAACACTGTGAACGACAGATTACTGATCGGCAATAATAGAAAAAAAAAAAACAAAACAATTCCCGTTCGTAAACATTGTGAACGAATGAAACTTTTTTTCCCGATCGTCAACACTGTTGACGATAAGGACTTACTGATAGGGAACGTTCAGTATGAAATGGCTTTACGTATTGTGCTGTATTATCCGTAGGAATAAGTGTGTAGTATCTACACATTTGACTAATTAAAAACCCTATGTAATTAAAAAGGCCTGTTTCCGTTAACAAGGACAAAATCCAGAATCCGGGATGCTATTAAGAATTTATTGATGGAAATAACCCAGTAACTTAAGACGACGTAGACCGCGCAGTGGCGCCCTCATCATTTCTTTTATTTTAGAATGTAAATAAAAACTTTTTGTCAAAAACGAAAATGCGGAACCAACGACACCGACTTCCGAAATTAAAGTTATTTTTCACTTTGTAGTGTTTTTTTGGAAGTAGGTTTTCTTTTTGTTAAAAAGTTTTTATTTTTCTCTTTTTAGTGGGTCTGTTTATAATTTATCTAAGCTACAATAGCCTAATGTCAACTTGCTCATCGCCTTTTACAAAATATTGTTTTTCCCGATGCAGGGACGGTAATTGTTGAGGAGTTCTCCTGGTATTTCAACATCAGTTCCATTTCACCATCATCATTGTGACGAGCATAAATTGCTTAGCAACCATTTATTAAAGTAATCGAATCGCAACCCGTGAAATACTTATTATTGAGTAGTTCCGGTGGCCATCTGTGGTCTTCATCATCAGTTACACTTCACCAAATGGTGGTTTCCGAGAGCAAATGCACGAGTTACTATAAAAAATACCCAAATCGCTAGGTTTGCCTATAAAATTTGAGGGTTTCCCTCGATTTCCATGAGGTCCTCTCATCTGATTCCAACTTGATGACAATATAAATAATAATAATAATAGTTTATTTATATCATAAAATCACAAATTTCTCTTGGTCTATGTACAAAATCATGGCAATGAATACATATTTATAAGAGATTACGTCGACGACTATACTAGTATAAACTGTGTCACAGTCGTCAGCGTCTTCCACACTTATTTATCAAAAACCACAATCATTGTTTTAAGCTCAATATCTGTAATATTGGTGAAATGTAACGATTGTAAAACAAAACTAATAAAATAAAATAAACTAATAAAGGAAAACAAAGTATTTAGAATAAGTACGTTACCACAATGATGAGTAAAGAATGCGTGTGTAGTGTGATAATGAGGGTGTGTAATGTGTGTGAGGGTGTGCATGTAGTGTGTGTAGAGGAGTTGTTGTGTATCTTTCTTAAAACATGTTTAACTCTTAGTAATCACTTCTGTTTCATTGTAGTTTAATCGTAGGAGACAGTCTCGTATTACATCCTTACATTTATTATTCGAAAGGGCATAAATGTTGTTAAAACGGTTTGCTACGTTGTATAAAATATTACTTGCAACATAATACTGTTGTCTAGCAAGTACCGTTCTGTGAGGTGTCCCTGAGCAAACTCTTGTTTTGTCTCGCTTTGAAATCGGGATATATTCAATATTTTTATGCTTACGGAGTATTGTAGACAATATAAAAAGCTGTCTAACAGTTAAAACAGAGCACTCACTATACAAAAGATCAGTGCTGTACCTTCGTGGACGCCCAAGCATGACCTTCAATATCGCTCTTTGCGCACGTTCTAAAGGAAGTAGAAAAAAAAGAAAAGAAACGACACAGTATTGCAGTAAACTTTGAGCAAGGGCATGGTACACACATAATAAAGTTTTGCGATCAGCTGAGTTCCTGAGTTTTTTAAAGACTGGCATCAACTTTCTCACTCTGCCAGTTAACTGAGTTATATGTGCAGTCCATTTCAGGGAGTTGTCTATAATGAGACCAAGATATTTTATATTGGTAGTACGAGTTAGTTTAGGGCATTCACAATTTTCTTTTAAGTCACAAGTATGTACCCTAACCTCAAATTCTGGTGGAGGCTGGGCATTGCCACGGTGAGCAAAAGTGATATATCTGGTCTTGTCAACATTCAGTGTCAGAAGGTTATCATTAAGCCAGGTCATAGTTTCCTTAACCGCATGCTCTGTGTAATGCTGAGCCTCTTTCCAGTCATTTCCCTGCACAATTAAAGCAGTGTCATCGGCATAAGTAATAATATTACAGTTTGGAAGAACTTTTAAACACAAGCTGTTAATATACAAAAGAAAGAGGGTGGGTCCAAGGACACTCCCTTGCGGAACGCCGAAAGAGAGAGACGCTTCAGAGCTTGTGTAGCTTCCTATTCTAACGCACTGGGTTCGGCTGGAGAGGTAAGATCGAAAAATCGCCAGCGCAATCCCACGAATGCCAATTGATTCCATCTTCGAAAGTAACAAGGGAACAGAGACAGTGTCGAAAGCCTTTGACATATCCAGAAACACACCTATAACTTTCTTTTTGGCATCAAGGTTTTGAGCTATGACCTCTGACAGAAGTAGAGTTGCATCTTCTGTAGACCGACCCTTCATGAAGCCAAATTGGTTATCAGCAATAACATTATTGTGTCGAAGGAAGTCTCTCACTCTAGAATTTAAGAGTTTCTCCAAGATTTTTGAAATAACTGTCAGCACAGATATGGGTCGGTAGTTTCCGACAATGCCTCTGTCACCGCTCTTATAGATAGGATGCACTAACGCCCTCTTCAAAATGTTCGGGAAAACACCAGTGGTCAGGCACAGGTTACACATGTATGTAAGGGGAGAAATAAGACTGCACTTTGCACTTTTGATCACCTGTGTAGGAATATTGTCAATACCAGTTGCTGAGTCACTTTTTAGTCAAGGATAATGGACTCCATCTCTACAAAGTCAGTGTCAAGTAGCACCATGGAATCTCTAGACGACTGCGATAAATTACATTTCCTCAACTCATGTATCGATCGGTTGGCACCCTGATCATTTAATATTGCATTTGCAAGTGTCTCCCCGATTCCTGCAAAATAATCATTAACCGCATTTACTGACTCGCATGGTTCCTGAGCGACCGTAAGTAACTCACTGGGAGGAGGTGAAATTTTCTTAAGGCTAGCAATTTTATTGATAGTATTCCACATACCCTTTGGATTATTTTTATTCTTCTGAAGCTCGCTTTCCTCGTAAGTACTTCTAAGTTTTTTTAAAAGGTTGTTGCAAAAATTCCGGTACCTTGTATAAGTGACTCGAGCAATGGCATTGTCTGGATCAAGCGTTGCTTTTTTATGCAACTCGTCTCTATGCCTAATGCACCTCACTAAACCCGGAGTTGACCATGCCTTAATGGTTCGTCTGCGATGAGGGATAGTTACAGATGTTGAGTGCGCAGCAATTGCTTGCGAAATTAAGTTTATTAAGTTGACAGCAGAAACATTCGCCTCAGCGGCGTCATACACAGAACTAAAATCTGTACCAGAAAGTCTTTGGACTAAAGATGGATAATCAATTTTAAGAAAAGTGGCCTTGGAAGTGTGTCTTTTTATTTTACAATCAAGACAAAAAACCAGGGGCGCATGGTCAGTTATAAACGAGTCAAGCACATGTGTAGCTGAGTGTTTATCAGATCTTAACATAACGTGGTCCAAACAACTGGTTTTACGAGTAGGGAAGACATGAGCAGGTAGAAGACCATGAAAAGCCATTTGATCTAAGTAAATACTACAATTTGGATCATTACCACTTGGGGATATATTTATATTAATGTCACCTATCAGGACCACCGACTTCACTGACTCCAATGATGAAAGACACAAATCAAGGCAGTCACAGAAATTATTAATATTTCGGTTAGATGGTGAGCGGTACACAGCTACGACAGCATACTCTTTTTCCGATTGTAAAATAAGACAGTTGGCATCTAACATGGATGGTTTAGTTACGCGGTGTTTTATTTCAGATTTAACATATAAAATTACGCCGTCATTCTGATTAAGGTAGTCTGAAGTATATGAAGTGTAGCCGACAATTTCAGGCGGAGTTGTACATTTACTTAGCCAACACTCCGTGAGTACGAGAATGTCACATTGTAGGCAAATTCTTTCCAGTAAAATGATAAGGTTATCGTAGTTACAAGCTACACTACGGATGTTAGTGTGCAATAAAGTAAAGGCTGTCCGAGACAAATCAATATTGTTTACTAGGCTTTCAGGAGAGCAGATCCCAGACTCAGATACTTGAACTGAATCAATATTGCTTGAAATATTATCCAAAAATATCATTTTTACGAGAGGATTCTAAAACGCGTATCTGATATTTATGCAAAAGATCATTTCTAATAATTAGGCTAATTATAATAACAGTTAGTACATGTTTACCAGAAGAAAAATATATGAGATATGTTGTTTGTAGATATGTTTGTGTTTGTTTTTCTATAACTTTGGTGGGTGTGTGTAAATTATGTGAAGTGTAAGCAATTGAGAGACAATTAGAATGAGGTATTTGAAAATGTGGTACGATTGAAACATTATTTCTTAACTTAAATACAAAATAGTAAGTGTAATTGAAATTAAGCAAAACTAACAACATGCTATAAAAATATAAAAACAAAATAAAATAGCCATACAACAGTGCCTAGTCACGGCTCAGCTTGAGGGCGCAGTATGTGCAGATCAGTCTTTATCTATTCTATGTGACGGTGCACCTGCTCGTTGACGAAGGAAAATCTTACCATGAGCCACCCAGCAGAAGTCATAGCTGTTTTTCTTACCGAACTCACGAGCTACATAGAACAATTTCCTAGCTTTTTGAGTTAGGCATTCGGCAATGTAAATTGGCTGAGGTTGGCCGTCGAGTTCTAAGTGGGCCGTATTTAATTTATTGTTTTGGTTTGACCGATTGTGATTCTTCACCGAAGTTAGAATTTTCTCTTTCATTAGAACCGATGAGAAATCTACAATAATAGGTCCAGACCCTCCCTTGTCCGAACTCAGGCGGAAAACATCTCTTATTTGGGTTTCATTGACACTAACTTTTGTAGCTAGCCCCACTTTTGTCACTATCTTCAGTAAATCGTCTTTTGTCTCACTTTTTTGGACAGGAACGTTTCTTATCTCAATGGTGGCTTGTTTTTGAGCTCTCTCAAGGTTCTCCACTTTTGCTTCTAGTCCTTGTATGTAGGCTAAGTGTGTTCGTCTTTCGGTCTCCATTGCGATTAATTTATCTTTCATTTCCTCATAGTGCTTCTCCATGAATTCCATGGATTTTTTTATTTCACAATTCTGCTGCAGAACGCCATTTATAGATGCCTGTATAGTGTTCTGTTGCAATTTGAAAGTTTCAAGGGAAAGCTTCATTTCTAACATGACAACAGATTCTTCATCACCATACTGGCGCTTACGGGCACGGGGTCTGCTGGTGACATAACTGGAACTCTCATTGTCGGTGTCCGTGACGGGCGCTGAACTTTGGTTTGTATCAGACTTTGTATTCTCCTGCGATGCGGATGGGGGAGTTCTTGGCAGTGGCATCATAACGCAAGTCTAAATTTCGGTTATCTTAGTAAACACAACAATACGCACCAGATATTAGAGCAGCGCCTCGTTTACATACACAGAAGCTTCTTGTACGCGTGAGAGCAGGATGGTTGACAGCGTCGTGTGCGCGCGCGCCTTATTGGTAGGTCGTTGACCCCGCCTCACAGAAAGGCGAGATAACAGTTGTGGGCGTGAACGGCTCCTCCAAGTGGGTGATGAACAGACCTCCTCGTTTTAATGCAAGCCTAGTACTGTGCGACTAATTATTGGATTTTACTTTATTTAATTTTGACTATTATTTAATTAAAAATATCACTGTGCTACTGCTTAAAACACGTCTGGACAGCTCAGAGGTCCGGAGGGAAGGGGACAATGGGACCACCTCGAGAGTATACCCTTTCAAACAAAACAAAAAATTAAAATAGGTCCACAATTGACGGAGAAATCGGTAAACATATAATCTCCTCCTTTTTGGAAGTCGGTTAATAAAAGAAATAACCAAACAAACGATGAGGGCGCCATCGCCATTGCGCGGTCGGCGTCGTCTTAACACAATCCTAACCTAACTTAAACTCAAAGCTTTTATTTCAAATAAACTAATTACAGGCACTTTTGAATTATTGTCAAGGGTCGGTCGGTCAGTCAGACATATGAAGCTAGATGCCCATTCCAAAGCGTAGTAGGTACTACCTATGGAGAAGAACGGCCAAGAAACTAATAATAACTAATTACTGTGTCATACTTTTAGGCAGATGTATATTATGATGTAAGTATGTAAGTTCCTACTTATACAGGGTTAAATTAAATTAGCTAGCGAAACTCCACGTAATAGGTATCGAACCCTTCGACGTTTGAAGCGACCCGTGCAGAAGGGGCCGTGCTAATTTTAAAGCAACTTTTGTGAAGGCGGCCAAGCGGGCCGCCGCGTCACAGCCTAGATTTTGACGTAAATTCTCTTTTAAAACCATGGAGTAAAAACAATTTTAAATTATATCAATCTTGCTCAAACTTGCACAGTGTGGGAGGCATAACAAGGAAGATATATTATCTATGTCAAGTATTTAAAACGAATTAATGACGATTCTACAATCGCCGCAGTAGTTCCGTGCTCGCGCGTCCCCGCGCATGCTCCACAGATGCGGTTGTGCTGTGAATAAATTGTGTTTTGTGTGTGTTTAAGTATTTTGACAGCAGCAGTTACAGTAATCAAATGGTAAGTACTTTAAATATTTTAAAGGTTTAGGTTTAAATTGTAATTTTATACACAAAAATTGTTATTTTAACAAACATCGAAAATCATTTTGCATGGCTGGCGCGTGTCATGGGCCGCCGCGTCACAGCCTAGATTTTAACGTTAATTCTCTTTTGAAACCACGGAGTAAAAACAATTTTACTCCGTGTTTAAAACTATATCAATCTTGCTCAAACTTGCACAAAGTGTGGGAGGCATAACAAGGAAGATATATTATCTATGTCAAGTATTTAAAACGAATGAATGACGATTCTACAGTCGCCGCAGTAGTTCCGTGCTCGCGCGTCCCCGCGCATGCTCCACAGATGCGGTTGTGCTGTGAATAATTTGTGTTTTGTGTGTGTTTAAGAATCATGAAAGAAACGGTTACCGTAATAAATGGGTAAGTACTTAAATATTATAAAGGTTTAGGTTTAAATTGTAAATTTATACACAAAAATTGTTACAATAATAATTTTACGAATGGTAGGTACGATATCGAACTGTCATTATTACGCATGTTTTTACGTGCCGTATTATTGTTATGCAGTTAATTTAAAAAAAACTGTAAGGGTAACATTGAAATTAGAAATAAACGAACAATCAACAGGTGACCTTTGACCTTGACCTTTCGGGTCGACTAAATGAGTCATGTTTTTGTAAAGTTTGTAGGGTGAAAAAAATATATGGGGAGGTGTTATTTTTATTGATTAATGTGAAATAAAGTATGTTTATGTAATTGAAACAATAACTTTTACAATAATGGTATATTTTTTTAATTATACTTAACGACTTTTGTACAATAAACTCGAAAAAAGTCGCTCCAATTATCTACATTCCAACTAAAATGAATAATACATTACACTGCGTTACATTTTTAAATGTTAGCTTGTTTCATAACGATTCCAACTACATAACTTTTATATACAGCTCCCATACAAAACTTTCGAGATATCGTCATTTTAATCACACGCGCCGCCTCCGGATGTACCACCCGGAAGTACCGTTACACTATAGCGCTAGCGCACAAAAATGGCCTCAAAAAACGAAATCAAAGTGTCTAAAAAGCTTCACTTTCCTGGATAAGTAAGTCTAACTAAAAGAATCCTCAACATCATCAAAATCTGCCTAGCCGTTTCGCAACTAAGCGTTAACAGGAACAAAATCCAGAATCCGGGCTGCTACTATTAAGAATTTATTGATGGAAATTTTAAAAACTTATCACAATCATAACCTAACTAATTATTATTGTTGTCACACTTTTAGGGAAATCAACATAAGGCCGTAAGTACTTACTTATACAGGATCAAATTAAATTAGCTAGCGAAACTCGATGATGGGTATCGATATATAAACGTGATAAAAAAGAGATTTTAATTTGATGTTTTTTTTTGGGTCGACAACCGCCGATAGTTTGTAGTTACCTACTTAAAAATCAGTTTTTTTTTGTGTAAACTTTACAGACGTTTTGCGTATCGATATCTCAACACGATACAACAGATTTTATCAACTCACACTTCAAATAACAACACTACCTCCGGCATTGACACCAAAAAAATAGCATCAAATTATTTTTGTTTTGTCGTGTTTAGATATCGATACCCATCACGTCTGCGGAGTTTCGCTAGCTAATTAAATTATACCCTATATTCTTACATGCTGACATATTTAGTTGTTTTATTACTTAGAATAACAACTTCGTCGTGAAACGAAAAATGTCTAAAAAGCTTCACCTCCCTGGATAAGTAGGTCTAACTAAAAGAATCATCAACATCATCAAAATCTGCCAAGCCATTTCGCAACTAAGCGTTAACAGGAACAAAATCCAGAATCCGGGCTGCTACTAAGAATTATTGATTGATGGAAAATCTAAAAACATACCTATCACAATCGTAACCTACGAGGGGCGTTCAATGTATTCTCGGTATCAGAGTGATTTACTGATGATGTGGGTAATTTGACCAATTATAATTAATGACATTATCTAAGGATATTAAAATTTTTATATAGTTGTGATCATTACTTTGTTAGTTATCCTTGGTCAACGACAATTCTGGAATGGCTAACGTAACAATGTTGAATAAAATCGAGCACCACGCTGTTATTAAACTCATAACTAAACAAGGAAAAAGTCAAAAACTATTCACGAAGAGATGGTTGCTGTTTACCAAGATTCTGCACCTTCGTTATCTACGGTTCAAAAGTCGTCAAGTGAATTTAAAAAGGGCAAAGAGAGTACTGATGATGATACTCGCTCGGGCGGCTCGGTTACTGCGTCTACGGAAGAAAACGTGAGAAAAGTTGAGAAGCTTATATTGGAAGATGCCCGAATGAAGATCAAAGTAATAGCAGAAATGACCCACCTGAGTAGCAGTATCTACAACGCCACATGCGAACAACGCGTCATACTGACGTCACGCAAAATCCTGCATCTCGCAAGCAGAGTTTACCGCGCAACTAGCATAGATACAACGGCCCGAAATGAATCATCAGGCCGTTGCCCGCCAGACACAACATCCGTCTGGTCGGATGATCCTCCCTTTTCTATAGAGGATGAGTGAATTTTACACCCTGTTCCTCATACCTCTATTTACCCACCAAAAAAGACAGGGTAAACTGACCACCGGTGTTTTGCTTCTTCACGACAACGATCCGGTCCACAAGGCGCGTGTTTCCAAGGCTGCTGTGCGAGATAGTGGTTTCGATGAAATCCATCACCTTCCTGGATAAGTAGGTTTAACTAAAAGAATCATCAACATCATCAAAATCTGCCTAGGCTTTTCTCAACTATGTTAGAGTCGACTTCCAGTCTAACCGGATGCAGCTGAAAACCAGTAGTTTACATGGAGCGACTGCCCATCTGACCTCCATAAACTAGTTACTGCGTAACACGATACCCCTTGGTAAGACCGATAATCATCACCATCATCATCAGCCAATTAAATTCCGCGACTGCACGCATTATCACTCCTCGACTTTTCATTCCTCCTCTTATTTTATTTATTTCCTTTCCTCGGTTATTCTCACCCAGACACTTCGGAGTAGATTGTTGAGGTCCTTCCGTATGCTTATCGATTCGAGGTTTTCACATTCACAAAGTAAAATCTTAGGTAGACCTAAAAACAGTAGCCTCCGACCGAATTTCGGTCACGGCGGCAAGTGTTCTATGTTATGGGTTTGTTCCGCACTTAGTCCTTCAAATGGACCATTATGCGTTGGCGGCCAGTCTCAACAGAGACTAGAAAAGTGCGCAGGAGATATCTGCTACAGTCCTTTCACAGTTATTTAACTTTTGATTTTGCATCACTGTCAAAAGCACCATGTTCACGCATCTCGGGATGGCCGATTATTGACATCGTAGGTGATGGTTGATTCTTACAGTTTTGGTAACCACTAACTCTAACCTCCTAATTGAAAGTCACTCCACTAAAAAAATTTTTCGTATATCTTTTGGGTGCGTGGCTAAAATCGGAACTAATGCCGCCATCTTGATTTTTCAATACATATAAGAAAACAATTGCAAAGATGTTTACCAACAGCGCTCCCATTTCAAAGTCGTTCGAGCGCCAATATTTTTGATAATCTCGTACATATTTTCGACTTCAATTATTGTCTAATCTCCTCATAGAATAACTATGTAAGTACTATTTATATCCTCCTTGAATCTCCTTTTATTTTGTCATTTCTTTTGACACGCCATTATAAATTTAGGCGATTACTAACTTATGGGCATAAAGATAATGGCGCTATTTACTTACTTTAGTATGGTTGTCATAATGACCAATCATTGAAAACAACAGGCTTGGCCCCCTGGTGCACTACCTACTTCTTGCCCTTACCTCATAATGATTGTCCTAATAGATATTACGATACCCGGATATCTCACCGGTGCTGATGGAAACAGATGTGCAGCTGATGGCTATTAAAGACTGTAAGAAGCGCTGGGATCCTCGCTACCACTACATCATAGATGAACACATGATCTGCACTAAAGATATAACTGATGCAGAGGCCATGAGTGACCTGTGTACGGTTAGTATTACAATTTATGATGAGAAACACCTAATGCCATGCCAACAGCTGGTCTGACCCTTGACCAATTCTTACACTTTATTATGTAACAGTTTCATAACCTACTATTAATTTTCGAATAAACCAAAGTCTGAATACCTAGGCCTTGACTAAGCGTGGTGAACATTCACCTACAACATTCTCTTGCGACCAGCCTTCTCTGTTTACGAAAAGGCCTTTGCTCTGCAGGAGAATAATAAGGCTAGTTTTTGTATTTTAATATTCATCGGCCATTATCCATATGATGCAGGCTCAGTTATGCTGGTTTCTGATGCAAAGTACCTACCAACATTTTTCTCGTGCCCACTTTGTTGACAGAATCGAAAGATAATAATTATTTTCGGACTACATGTTATGAACGATGATAATGATGTCTTGAAAATTTCAAATTTCATCCATAAATCTATAATCAGCCTAAAATTCGAATGTCAAATCCTAAGGTTCCCACTACTGGGACACTGGCCACTCTCTTCGAATGGGGGTAGGCTACAATCAACCACGCGGGCCCAGTGCGGGTTGGTAGATGTCACATGTCTTTAAAGATAAGATAAAGATCACTTTATTTTGCAAATATGGGTAACCTCAAACGATGACAAATAACATATAATAGTACAGCCATATTTTACCACGTAGGCAAGCAAAAGATTTAAATAAAAGTATAACAGCTTATAACTAAATCCAATTTTAAAATTATTACACACTAAATACAATTTCAAAATATTATTATTAATTATGTACTAGCTTAAAAACTCTTTCTCTATTAGGAACTCCTTAATATTATAATATGCTTTCGCCACTAAAAAGCTTCGGAGTCTCTTTTTAAATAATGAAAGCGGAAGCTCTTTCCATGTCTTCGGCAATTTGTTATAAATGACTGGTGCCATGCAGTAAACACTTTTGCTCATAAGTGCAGTTTTAGCTGGCTCCAGACAAAGCACACTATTATCGCGTCTATTACGGGGTGCTACATCTGAGAGTCGTCTAAATCGACTCGGATTTGTCTTTACAAACACAGCTACTTCAAATAAGTACAGACACGGCAATGTTAACAATTTGTAATTTCTAAAGTAAGGTTCACAACTGTCAGTGGGTTTAAGTTTAAACATCGCTCTAACACATCTTTTTTGTGCCTTGAAAGCAGTCTCTCTTTCAGTCGAGTTTCCCCAAAATATAATCCCATACCGTAAATGTGATTCTGCTATCCCATAATAAGCAGTCAGAAGAGCATCCGTGTTCAATATAGTTGATAATGAGTGTAGAGCGTATGCAGTCCTACTCATTTTCTTGCATACAGTAACAACTTGAGATTTCCAATTTAGTTTTTTATCTATTTTGAGACCAAGGAATTTTGTAGTTTCAACTTCTTCTATTTTATCGTTATTATAGTTTATATTTAAGTTAATACCAGAGGTCTGTTGTCTAAAATGGATTACTTTTGTTTTACACAAATTTATTTTTAAATTGTTTGCATCTAGCCAGTTTACTATCTGTTTTAAACTATTATTAATTTCACTCTCATACGTATCTAAATTTTTACAAGCTATTGAGATCGTGCTATCGTCTGCAAATAGTGTTATAGGTTGCTCAATCGATTTCGGTAGGTCATTTATGTATAAAATAAATGCAAAGGGACCTATAACACTCCCCTGCGGTACCCCAAACAATACTTTACGTTCCGCAGACCTGAACATCTCTTCACATTTACTTACCATATTAATTTTCTTAACTTCAGTTATTTGTATTCTGTTTTTTAGGTATGAATTAAGTAAATTAAGGACATTGCCTCTAATCCCGTAGGCTTCGAGCTTATTTAAAAGAGTAGCATGATGTACATAGTCGAACGCCTGGGTCATGTCGCAAAAAATGCCACAAACAGGATTCCGTTGATCAACATTTTTAATGACATAGTATATAAAATCATATACAGCCATATTAATAGTCCTGTGTATCCGAAATCCTTTCTGTTCCTCACACAGAATGTCATGTTTATCTATGAATTTATAAAGTTCCCCATAAATATACTTTTCAAAAATTTTTGAAATAACTGGAATTAATGATATTGGTCGGTAATACTCCATTAGTTCTCTATTTTCTTTTTTGAAAAGTGGCATAGTTGTTGATATTTTTAACGCATCAGGATATATACCTGCGCCAATGCTTAGGTTAATAATGTGACTCAAGTGGCCGCTTATTTCCATTGACACATGTTTTAGAATTTTTGTAGCAATCCCATCATAACCTACACTATTTGAATTGTTTAATGCATTAATGATTCTCTCTATATCTCGCGGTATACTAGGGGCCATGAACATTGTTTTATTATTTGTGAGAATTTTGTTACAATTAGGTTTTGTGGTCACATTAAGTTTCCCTTGTACTTTATCGATAAAATAATTATTAAATGCTTCAGCAATGTCATTGGGATTTGTAAGAGAACTATTTTTATTAATAATTTTAGTAATACTAGATTTTGGTATGTTGTATTTTGCACGATTAATAATTTGCCACGTGGTTTTAGACTTATTTTTCGAAGATTTTATTTTATGATTATTTTGAGCTTTTTGTGTTAGGTGTATAATTTTTTTATGTAAACGAGAGTAGGTTGTGAAGGTGTACTTATTAGTTTTGTTTGGGTTTAATCTATATTGCCACAAAAGTTTTCTTTTCTTTTGAGCACCTCGCTTGATTCCTTTTGACAACCATCTAGGTCTTTTTAAAACATCTATTTTGATCATTTTAATTGGAAAACACAAGTCGTATATTAGTTTAAATAAATTAAGAAATTTGTTATAGGCTTCATTCGGATCGGCTGTGTCATAAATCTCTGCAAAAGATAGATTTTTTATATGATTTTTAAACTTATAGATATTATCACGGCTGTAGTCTCTTTTAGCCGTGTACCAATACTTAAGAGACACTTGGTTAGAACTGGACAGTGAAGCAGCTGTGCCGTATGATCTGACAATGAAAATTCTAATACATCAGTTTTACACACTTTACTAAAATTGTGAGCAAAGTTGTCTATGCATGTCATACTGGACATGCGCGTCGGTTGCTTTAATGCTAGTTTTAAGTTATAACTCATTAGAAGACATTCAAAAGCATTTGAATGGCTATTAGGTTTAAGCATGTCTATGTTAAAGTCCCCAGCTATTGCAATGTTGTTGTACCGTGTGCGTGATATTTCACGCAGAAGCGTTTCCAATTTGTCAAAACAGTGATTGAGATTATTTATATTTGGTACTCTGTAAATACAAACAACAATTATCTTAAAATAAGTAAGTTCAATCGCACAACATTCGAATATGCCTGATGAAAATAATTTCGAAATCTTTGGTAGTTCCTTATATAGAAGGCCGTTTTTTACAAGAATACAAGCCCCTCCTCTTTTTCTCCCTTCTCTACAGAAATAGGCAGCTAGACTGTAATTTGGTAAATACAATTGACGTTGGCACCCCTCCATAATAAAATGTTCCGTTATGCACAGAACATCCACATCTATCTTTTTATCGGACAATTCATCTAGACATACAGTAAGGAAATTTGCTTTATTTACTAAACCAGCAATATTTTGATGTAATATTTTTATATACTTATTAGAGAAAAAGATCAATCGTGTTATCTTTTGTGCATGTTGGAGAAATAGGGGGCGACTTACCATCATCCCGATCAATTAAGTGAAAATCTTTGCAACTACTGATCTCATCAAGCATTAAATTAATATTTTTAAATATGTTTACCAAGCCATTATTATTCACATATCCACTTCTTGGTGAAAACATTTTAAAGTCATAAGACAAATAAAAGTTAGTATCAAACAAATATGCATATTGATGGGTACAAGCGTCTAAGTATAAGAGACTGTTAAATGTTTCTATTCTTCCATTAAACATCATGGAGTAGTCATCCAATTTAAATGTAGGTGCACATATTATAATATTAGTAAAATCAATTTTTAAAAGTGTTTCACGTAACGTAATGATGAGATCGACATAATTTTTAGTTCGGCGAAAGTCTGCCTCACCTATAAAGATCAGGCAGTAATCATCCATAGTGTAGTTCTTCAATTTCAGACCCATGTTCTTAATAAGCTTCTCTATACCACAGCCCGGTGTTAAATAGTGACAGATTTTGTAATCTAGGAATGTATTTTCTGCAATCGTCAAGATTTTATTTCTGTTGTTTGTGCTCAAAATGCAAACCTTTCTTTGTCTTACTTTATCTATTGGTAGTATATTATGTACTTGATTTGTCTTATCTTGGTTATTCTGTTCCGTAACTGGCATATGAATGAATTGCATGTTGTACTCGTATGTTTGTGTCTCTTTATCCGTATTTTCCTTTAATACGGCTCTGGGGGAAGAGGTGGCACTCGGAGTATTTCTCTCCGGGGTGGACGTTAGGCTACTTAATCTCAATTTCTTTTTTGGTTTCCGTTTATCTGATGGAATAGAACAGCCAACATCTCTTATTTTAACTTTTTTGTATAGTTCTACCATATTTTTAGATTTATCTAATTCCAATTTTAGCTGCATATTGGCGCACACTAGGTTATCAATTTCTTGGTATGCGCTTTGTAAATCATTTTTTAAGCTGCTAATTTCTTCCTTAAGTTGTGCAACAATATCGTCGTCGTGTATTGAAATTTCAGGCATGCTCATAGCCGTAGCTTCGAACAGTGATGATTCTGAAGAGGATTTGGATAACCTCAGTTTTTTCCTTATTGTGATATTTTCATCAGCCATGGTAGATTTTTTATTTTCTACCAAATGGAAAATAAATATTTTAAGTGGCAACACTACTGTTTATACTACTCTTCAATAGAGGCACAATTGGCGCTAGTTGTCATATAAAAACCGTTTCCTCTATTCTCCACTAGAATTAACAATGGCGCCAGTAGTAACTGCGTAGTTCGTCCACTTATCACATGTGTGAGTATCGCTAGTTGTCGTAGAAAGTTCAAAGTTCAGTTATTGAATATTTTTTCGCAACGTTTTCTACTGTGGGTTCAAAGTTATTACTAAACCTAAACATTGACCAAAAAACAATTTTTTACTGTTTCTGCTATTTTCCAATTTTTAATTTCTTAGTTCTAGAACATTCCGGTTTCCTCACGATGTTTTCCTTCACCATTTTGGCAGCAGTGGTGATGTAATTATTTAAACAAAGTAAAGCGCCTGCGTAGGTTCGAACCCACTACCTATAATTCATAAGTTCGGGCCGTTACCACTGGGCTACCACTGCTCACACACTGCCAATTTGAAATTATGTTTATCAATTATAGAATCGCGAAGTCAAATGCCAGGAGATGCTAACCGATTACGCCGATTATTATAATGCAGACAACGATCCGTCCAAACCTCCTGAACGCGCTTCTAGAAGGATGGTGCCAGAGCCAGGACAACTGCAGGTTCACACCGGTGTCAACTTTCACAATACCAGAAGAAAGAATAAAGTTCCTACCGGCGGGTTTTGTGAGGTATTTGAAAGAGCTTTGAAGGTCCGGTGGCATACCCACCTGTTGCCATTTTGTTTTTATTTCAAAATGGCGGCCACTCATGAAAGCTATGTAAATCGATAGCTGACATCAATGCAAACAGAAAACGTAGTACCTAAGACCACGTAAAGTATCACGTTTCCGATATTCAAAGTTGATCACGTGACATCCATATTTTATCTCGGCTATCGATCTAAATACAGGTCTCATGAATGGCCGCCAATTTGAAAAAAAAAATGGCTAGTATTTATGCCAGGCTGACCGCGCGGCTGAATAATAACAGCCGCACAGGTCAATCGATCAGGTTGAGCTACGCTTGCCGCGGTTGGTCTGTGGGTGGGTGACCATCTTTACATACAGAGACCCCTCCGTCCACCCAGAGGGGCTACTTCTGAGAAATTCCTAATAGAAAACACAAATACCACTGTCCGAACTGGGGAACACAGAAACACACTTACTTACAGTAGTTGTGGCCATGGCCACTATAAAGGGTGTAGGTTAGTTACTAACGTTTATTTTACGTATTTTTAATCGACTTAAAAAAAAGGGGGAGGTTCTCAGTTCGTCGGAATCTTTTTTTAACTGACTTCCAAAAAGGAAGAGGTTATATGTTCGACTTTATGTATGATTTTTTTTTATGTATGATCACCGATTACCTACTCGAAGACGGCTAAACCGATTTGAAAAATATTTTTTTTAATTGAAAGGGTAGGTACGAGTATATCATCCTCGTAGAGCGAAAAGTTAAAAATCTTGTTTTGAGATAATGACAATTAATGTTTTTGAAAATAATAACAAAAACATTAACTCTCATTATCTCAAAACACGATTTTTTGACATAATGACTTTTCGCTCTACGGCGACGGTTTATACACTTTCCAGGAGGTCCCATTGTCATCAGGTCAGGATCTGATGATGGGATCCAGGAGAAATCGAAGGAACTCTTCAAATATTGGCACACCTATAGCGATTTGGGTATTTTTTGATTCAGATGGCAACCGGAACTATTCAATAATAAGTATTTCACGGGTTGCGATTCGATTACTTTAATATGGTTGCTTAGTAATTTATGTTCGTCACAATGCGAATGGTGAAATGGAGCTGATGTTGAAATACCAGGAGAACTTCTCATCAATACCTATGTCCTTGCATCGCGAAAAGCAATATTTTGTAAAAGGCGATAAGCAAGTTGACATTAAGCTATTGTATCTTAAATAAGTTATAAACAGATCCACTAAAAAGCGAAAAATAAAAACTTTTTAACAAAAATAAAACCGACTTCCAAAACAATACTACAAAGTGAAAAATAACTTTAATTTTGGGAAGTCGGTGTCTTTGGATCTTTCAACCAATTTTTTTTGGAAGTCGGTTTTTTTGTTATTAAATTACAAAAGATTTTCAACACCGTAACCTATCTGATATCATCCTCGCCCACCATAATAATCTGGTTCTTTCAGACTCCTTCGTTTATTACCTGCTTCCGCACAATATATTATAAAAAAAAATCTGCTGTTTCACGCAAAAGTTTAACAGGAAAATTTGATTTTGACACTTCAACAACATTCATTGCGTTATTTACATTGTTGAGCAAACACATTTTTCGAATATTATGAAGAATTGGATTAGCAATATCTTTTAAAATTATTCAGGTTATGACTGATAGTGTGTTACTCTATTTATTAGGGTGCCGATGCAAATCAGAATTTATGAAAGAACCTGAAACATTACATTTTTTATTATTAGCCGAGGAGAAATTTTTCCCTACACCGCTTAGGTACCTATAGTATATAGAAAGTGATGTATGATGTATGAATGATTAAATTATTGATATGGCTTGATTTTCATACCTACTTCAATTTATTAATTTCTTATAGAACGACCACGGAGGGCCTCTGATCGTCGGTCAAGGCAAGAGCGCCGTGGTTATAGGAATAATGACTGCTTGCCTTACTCGAAATGTCACCAGGAAATGCTATGGGCCCTTCCTCTTCACCAGCGTGTTTCGCCACAGGAACCTCATCACCTGTGCCATTGATAAGGAACTTGGGTTCGTTTATTTGTAGTCTGTTCCGAAATTGTCTGATGGAAATGTAAACAAATGGATCAGAGAACGTACCTGTGGATGCCAATTTGTATACTTGCCACTTACAAATTGCGTGCTTTGATTAGATTATTTGCATTGAAGTATGCAAATAATCTAATCAAAGCACGCAATTCCGCACCCGAAATTCTAATTTTAAATTACCTTAAAAATGTGTTTTTCATTTTATAACCTCAATTTCTGTGATGGAAATCCGATGATTTTACAATTTGATAATGTTATTCAAACAATATTTTTTTGGAAAAGTGGTGATATATAAAGTTGAGACTTTCTAAATATAGATGAATTCGTTAGTAATCTTAAATAAATGAATGCGTAAAAATTTGTTTACACTTTCATGATAGCTACTAACGTAGCTTGCAGAGTTGAAGCTAGAGTGGTACTGGATTGGTTATGACTGTCGAATATCCATTGAAGCAGAGAAATCCTCGAACGGAAATTAAGTATCAGCAAGCGTAGCATGGGCTGTCTCCCTGCTAGATGGACCGACAACGTTAGAAAGACGGCTGGGAATATAGTTATTGCAGGATATCCATGTACGTTTGCCTGGCACGGCCCTACAGAATTTGTGTTTTAGGTGTGCACCAATCGAATGTACTCGTCTCTAGGAGTATATGTACCGGTTTCTTTTTCAATGTACCTCTGTACTTTTGAAGAAATATGCAAAAGAAGGGGGCCGTGCCAGCCAAACGTTTTCAGCACGGCCCCCGTGTAACTTGAAAAATACATAGCGTATTAAAAAATTCTTATACTCAAGGAATGTACTCTATTAACACGTTTTATGCACCGCAACAGATATTGTAAATTCGTAATAACAAATAATATATAGACGTGGATAGGGGGCCGTGCTGAAAAAAACATTATAAGAAAATATGTAAAAAATACAAAACAACCTGAGCCAAAAACTATTAAAAAATAATTGTTGTATGGCAAGTAACATATGTACCGCATTGGTTTCTCTTAAAACTTGCTAAAATTGAAAATTAAACCAATTTTAGTTCATTCAGCACGCCCCTCTATAGTTGCCTATATCTTTTTAAATATGACATGTTTGGTTACAAAATTCGACTTCCTGAATTATAAACAGGAGTACATTCGTTCTAAATAAATTGCGATTCGACTGTATTAGTACTTTAAAAGATTTAGTGGTTCAAAAATATCATACATTACAACATATGGGGTGACCATGATTCCACATAACTGACATTGACTACATTCACAGATAAGATCATTTGTGTTCAAAATCGCCGCCCATTATTGTTTTTTTTTATCGTAATGATGTGCGAAAGCGATTATGCTAAACGATTTTTTTTTAATTTCGATTGACTCTGGTAATTAATATGTCGAATATCGGAAATCGATACTCGGAAATTTTAGGCGTTAAATACAATAAGCATTGTTTATAATAATGATTTATGCTTTTCTAATGTAATTTTAATAGTTATTTGGACGTTACTTGAAATGAAACTGAGTCAATGACCGAGGATCTTTGACCATAGTCATTTTATTTCTATATTTGAATTTATCTTCGGTAAAATACTGGTAAATACTGGTATTCAGCTGCATCCGGTTAGACTGGAAGCCGACCCCAACATAGTTGGGAAAAGGCTAGGCAGATGATGATTTGAATTTATCTTCGGGATGCGCTCGCCGATTAAAATAATTTTTATTTATTGTACAGACGCCAGCACATCAAGCTACTACAATCTGTCAAATTTCTTTGATAGATTTTCAACTTTATCGCTAAAGCACAAGGTTCAAAGTTGATTGGGGAAATCTGACAGTTTAGGGAAGGTTGATGTGCTGGCGTCTGTACAATAAATAAAATAATTTTATTAATTTTTGGATACTTTCTAACAGTTTGCTACAGAATGTCCAGTATACATTTTTTAGGTAGGTTTAGCAAAAGTTTGGGAATGATGATAATTATATTAATTGTATAAATTGGGTATTCCGCAATCACTTTACATTTCAATATGTTTTGTTGTTGTAGTTTTTGTTTCTATTAGTTTAAGTACTTGACTAATATGATCCTATGAGTGGCAGCTCTGATAATTTCAGTGAAGCGATCACCTTCAGGATCAAGCCGGAACCAGACTTTAATTTTTGATCATGGTGTTTTAAATCAGGGACTTGAAACGTTACTCAAAAAAACGTTACGCGTAGTTCCGGTATGCGGTACCGATAATTTGTACCGTTCCACCAAGATCGTAACAAAATTAATTCCTTGGCTATAACGATACTGACAAAAGGAAAGAAATCTTAACTGTTCACTAACAATATTATCAATATATCGTTATTAGTATAACGATATAATAACGTTATTCATTTCGATACTCAACTTTGCTAGCTTCATGACTTTTAGGATGACGAACAAGTATGAAGAATAACGGTATAAATGAGTCGGGTAACGTTTTACATGTAACGTTATTACAAGCGGATAAGCTTAATGTTACTGATACCTATAACGTTACTTTTAATATTGTTCTACGAAAATGATATTCTATAACGTTATTGTTTTGTAACGTTATTTGTTTTTAGGTTTTAGTATCGTTACAAATTTTGGAACGTTAAACGACAACATTAGTGGTAACGGTACGAAATTCATTTCGTTTACAAGTCCCTGTTTTAAATACATCTATTTTGTAATAATATATACTTAATGAAACAGTATGAATCTGGCAACGACTAGTTGCTAAAAATTTACTCATGAAACCGTGAAATGTTTAATAAGAAATCAATAGCTGCCGTTGTAACTTAATCGGTGATTACTTTTAACAAGTTAATTTACGGATAATTAATGTTATTGTAATGTAAGGTTCAATCAATGTGATTAGTTGGAAACGTATCTGTGATTTTTAAGCCTTTTGAGTTATGTAGTCATAGCGACACTTGGTGATTTGTTCGATTAGCGACCTACTACACAGGTTGGAATTTTAATCAGTTTTCCTCGTAAGGGGTCATTGTACTCATCATTATGACCCCTTAAGAGGATAACGGTGATTAAAATTTCAACCTGTAGGTATACACATAGTTAACTTTTGCTAAGCCTACCTAAAAAATGTATACTGGACATTCTGTAGCAAACTATTAGAAAGTATCAAAAATAATTAAAATTATTTTATTTATTGTACACTAAATAAAAATCATTTTAATCGGCGAGCGCATTCCGAAGATAAATTCAAATATAGAAATAAAATGACTATGGTCAAAGATCCTCGGTCATTGACTCAGTTTCATTTCAGGTAACGTCCAAATAACTATTAAAATTACATTAGAAAAGCATAAATCATTATTATAAACAATGCTTATTGTATTTAAGGCCTAAAATTTCCGAGTATCGATTTCCGATATTCGACATATTAATTACCAGAGTCAATCGAAAATAAAAAAAAATCGTTTAGCATAATCGCTTTCGCACATCATTACGATAAAAAAAAAACAATAATGGGCGGCGATTTTGAACACAAATGATCTTATCTGTGAATGTAGTCAATGTCAGTTATGTGGAATCATGGTCACCCCATATGTTGTAATGTATGATATTTTTGAACCACTAAATCTTTTAAAGTACTAATACAGTCGAATCGCAATTTATTTAGAACGAATGTTATAATTCAGGAAGTCGAATTTTGTAACCAAACATGTCATATTTAAAAAGATATAGGCAACTATAGAGGGGCGTGCTGAATGAACTAAAATTGGTTTAATTTTCAATTTTAGCAAGTTTTAAGAGAAACCAATGCGGTGCATATGTTACTTGCCACAACAATTATTTTTTAATAGTTTTTGGCTCAGGTTGTTTTGTATTTTTTACATATTTTCTTATAATGTTTTTTTCAGCACGGCCCCCTATCCACGTCTATATATTATTTGTTATTACGAATTTACAATATCTGTTGCGGTGCATAAAACGTGTTAATAGAGTACATTCCTTGAGTATAAGAATATTTTTAATACGCTATGTATTTTTCAAGTTACACGGGGGCCGTGCTGAAAACGTTTGGCTGGCACGGCCCCCTTCTTTTGCATATTTCTTCAAAAGTACAGAGGTACATTGAAAAAGAAACCGGTACATATACTCCTAGAGACGAGTACATTCGATTGGTGCACACCTAAAACCCAAATTCTGTAGGGCCGTGCCAGGCAAACGTACATCAAAATCCAGGTCAGGTATTGTATTGTGGCGTAACTTGTGAGAGGCCCATGTTTAGCAGATTATTAGACGTAGCTGAGTTGATTGAATGAACTGTTTATTTCTTTATCATCAAAATGAAATAATATTTTCAAAGGAAATGAGGATGGCAAATAGCCCCTTGTCTTATCCTTTTAATATTTCCTTTGTACTAGCTTTGACGAACATATCCTAAAGGAATAGTCTTTTCTGAGGATTACAGACGAAAAAGCAAGCAAAAATCTTTTTTACCCATTCAACATACCGTAATTGTTATTGGAAGCTGTAGAACCGATGACCGTTGGAGTAGAGGTGTTCTTATGTGGAGACCGCAAATCGGCAGACATTAGGTAGGAAACATGAGGCCCGCCGATTTGGTGGAGCGACGATCTTCGCTGGGTGGCGGATAGATAGCAACTGGATGAGAGTTGCCGAGAGTAGAGCTGAATGGTGAGCAATTGGAGAGGCCTATGTCCAGCAGTGGAGTGCTGTACGCGGATAATGATGATGAAGTTATTTAAGGCAACAATAACTAGAAGGAAAATATTTTTGTTAAACCACAGGGCTGCTTGCAAGAAGTTGTTAAGGACATCTAAGACTTCAATGGAAGAAACTAATTTTGATTGGTCCAACCATACAGATGAGCAAAAACGTTCGTTCGGGTAAGTTACTTTCAAAATACAACTCATCATGATCATTCTCTTGACCTTATCCCAATGTATTTGGGGTCAGCGCAACATGGTCTTCTTCCTCCATACTTCTCTATTAGCCGTCATTTCGGAAGTCACCCCCTTTCTAGCCAGATCATCTTTCACACAGTAGGTACATTATCGTTCATTAGGTCTTCACCTACTCTTATAGTAATCCACATTCATACGAAAAATACAGCTCATCAGTAAGTCTATAATGCTCCCACTGCTGGGACACAGGCCTCCTCTCTGTGAGAGAGAGTGGGCGTAATTCACCACGCGGGCCTAGCACGGTTTGGTAGATGTCACGTCTTCAAAGTTTTGGTTCTAGGACTAGGGTTTCCTAAGTAAGTTTTCCTTCACCGTTTTGAGAACAGTGGTGATGAAATAATTAACACAAAGTAAAGCGCCTGCCGAAGTAGGAACCTACGACCTACAACTCGTAAGTCGCGGCCATAGAAATCTTATATTGGGATGCATGAAGAAGCCTCCTCGTGTAGCGCAGTTTGTTCCGCCAGTTACTCAACTGAACCGAGCGCTCGGCGCATCCTGGACAGTCACACCCAACCCCATATTTGACTGACCAATTCTTCCCTTGCGGTGATAGGCCTAACGCCCGCCTGGTTTGCGACCGGGTTCCCACCGGAGTCCTGTATCCTGCTTATGCATATGATGTTTCATTAAAATCGGTTCATTTATTTAGAAAAACAAGGACTTGAAAGTTTGTATGAAATGCCGTACGGCGTAAACGCTCTTAAGACGCCAGCACATCAAGCTACCAGAAACTGTCAAATTTTCCCAATCAAAGTCAAAGCATTTATTTCACTGACAAGACACAGTATCGTAAGAGTGACTTGTTTTTTTAGCATGACTGTGGCATGACACGGTGAGAGATACGATATCTCTCCATGATCATCATCTACCTAGCCTTTTTCTAACTATGTTGGGGTCGGCTTCCAGTCTAACCAGATGCAGCTGAA
This sequence comes from Gortyna flavago, assembly GCA_963669345.1. Taxonomy (NCBI): domain Eukaryota; kingdom Metazoa; phylum Arthropoda; class Insecta; order Lepidoptera; family Noctuidae; genus Gortyna; species Gortyna flavago. The sequence goes on from OY770148.1 coordinate 7,390,701, forward strand.
TCCCAGTATTTTACATGGAGCGACTGCCTATCTGACCTCCACAACCCAGTTACTGGGTAATACAATACCCCTTGGTAAGACTGGTTGTCAGACTTTCCGGCTTCTGACTACCCGTAACGACTGTCAAAGATCCACAAATGACAGCCGGGACCTACGGCTTAACGTGCTTTCCGAGGCACGGAGGGGTCTCGATATGTAAAGACGGTCACCCATCCACAGACCAACCGCGGCAAGCGTAGCTTAACCTGATCGATCGACCTGTGCGGCTGTTATTATTTAGCCACGGGCCTTACGGGTAATTTCACTCCAAGATTAAGCAAGATTCATATTATACCTAGGTGCAGTTTGAGTTTGCTAAGTAGATACCTACCTAAATGTTTCATACCAACGTGAAACTTATTTTTATGGACATAAAATTCATATTCGCATATGAGTAAGCGTCTCATGAATACGATCGTTAATATTATATACGAATAATGTGCATATTCGTATGGGACGTTTGCCTACTTACTGAAGTTAACTCTAAGTGCGATCTATGAATTTTGCCCTAAGCCTGTATCACTATGGCTGGATAAGCATCGATTTTTTAAATAATTTCATGATTATTTATTTATTTGGACATTAATTAACTTTTGCGTCAATATCGGAATTACTTATTAAGAAAAGTCAACTAAATCTTCTCAAAATAATTAGAACAAATAACATAACATCACGCCTGTGATCCTAGAAGGATTAGGCAGTGGTGTACAGTCAGCAACAAAAGTCCTGTCATTTTCACATGTTATTAAATTGACAACAATTTTTTTCAATAAACTGCTTTTTAGCTTTTCACATAATAGCAAAGAGTTTATATTCTAAAAAAATACTTTCTGCTGCATTTTTGAAGAAATATTTTGCTCAATAACTAAGATTAAAAAACTGAAGTGTTAATCGACTTTTGTTGCTGACCGTACCTATAGTACACCCACATTTTGCCAGTTATGTTTAAGTGCCATGTAACAGTGGGCGAGCCTATTGCAATCAACATGTTACTCAGGCTGGCTGGACAAATCTTCAAAATAACTAGCATTTAACTAGGTCAATAGGGCATTTTATGTGACGGCTAAACACCCTTATTTCAGAATTTGTGACGCAACAGAATCTTAGTTAATCGATCGAAAACGTGTCCAGCCATCTTGATAAACCACTTTTCGCTGGTCTCTCAATCTCGGTAACGGAAGTGATTTTGACGACATTTTGCTTATCAACGGGCGTCACATAAATTTGTGACAGGCATCGAGCTAAAAGTTTTGTGATAAGTACAGCGGTTTAGTAGAAAAATGCATAAATCTGTGTCCAGCCATCTTGATTTTACGTATAAAACTTTTGGCTGGCACTTCCGAATCTCAATAACGGGAGCGTTTTCGAATATGGTTCCTTTACTAACATTTAGTGACGCAATTTGTGACAGTAATAACGTTTGATTTATGGCGTCACATGTAAGGGTTTACGAGAAATCAATAAAAACTTAATGTCCAGCCAGCTTGAGTTCAAGCTGGCTGGACACATGTATCTCCGCTGCGTGATGATCTACGGCCTTCGAGATATGTTCAAATTTTTGTGACGGGGACGATAATGATTTACTGAATTTGTGACGGAGAAACTTTGAGTAGTTTCAAAGATATTGATCATTTAAGTTTTCCCATACAAACATCCATTAATATTGTGAGGTGACCATAATGTTTACATAAATAAAGGAATTTTTTTAATCGACTAATCGGCCGGTAGCAGCCACGCCTGCCTTGTATTTGATTTTCATAGATGGCGCTGAGAAAACATCGTTCTTAAGAACAATGTTTCATCGATGTTACCAGTTTCAACATCGATGTTTATAAACGAAACATCGATGCGGCCATTTATTTATTTTCAACTACAGATAACTTATTAGAATCGTGGATTCTTATTGGTTTTTTGGCATAAAAATACCACAGCCAATTACTCTACTAAAGAAAATAGAATGACAGCGATACTCCCATAGACAAAATTACTAAAAATAAAATTGTGCGGACCGTACCGTGCTCGCTGTCACCGTTTATATATTTGATTAAAATGAAGACCACCGACCAGTGAACGAAGTTTATTTTAGTTCACTGCCACCGACTTCATTTGCGCTTCAAACACTTAGGGCGGCGGTAAAAACAACGTTGTGGTACACACGGCTACACATCAAGCTATACATAACCATAACCAGCTGACTTCTGATTGTACGAAAAACCTATACAGTGCGAGGTCAACTCAAACTGGAAATGAACAGCTTGATGTGTAGCCGTGTGTACAAGGCGGGGTTACTGAAGCGCAAATGGAGTTGATTGTCGTCATTTTCGTCATTTGAAACGCTCAATAAAAAGTACAAATAAATAAATGTGATTTTATTTACAGCAAACATTATTTTTTCATTTAAATACCTTCGAGCATTAGTTATCCTGACACAATATCTACCTATGTACTTACCATGAAAAACACCAACACTTACCTACTAAAAAGAGTAGGTATCTGCACGTAAATAATCAATAACATCAAAAAATGACCCCTCCCCCCACCTTCCTCACTTCTAGACTTTTGTCTTCTATCGATTTAAGGCGAAAGCGCCAGGGTAGCCCGCGGAATTCAATTTTTTTTACGTTTTCTGCAATTTGCTGGTCAGTATTAAGTTGTACGATGATTAAAATATGATTCGCGGCCGTAACAAACATGTATTTACAGAATTATAATCTATAATTCATCAACACAACTCTCTAAGACCAAGTAATCCCCAAGAATGACTATTTCATGAAATCTTCACATTTGGGGATTATACTAAGTTAACAAGTTGTATTACTGATTGTAATGATTATAATTCTGTAAACACATATTTGTTACGATCGCGAATCATATTTTAATCAATGTACCACTTAATACTGACCAGCAAATTGCAAAAAACGTAAGAAAATATGAATTTCGCGGGCTACTTTAGCGCTTCCTCCTTAAATACCTACAGTTGTTCGTACTAATATCACCAAAACACGGATTTTCATCCATTAAAGAAAACACCTTAAAATATACTTAGTCCTACATAAAACTTACATTATTGGTAACCCTACTGCAGTGTTTGTATGGGAAGATTTAAATGATCAATATCTTTGAAACTACTAAAAGTTTCTCCGTCACAAATTCAGTAAATCATTATCGTCCCCGTCACAAAAATTTGAACATATTTCGAAGGCCGTAGATCATCACGCAGCGGAGATACATGTGTCCAGCCAGCTTGAGCTCAGGCTGGCTGGACATTAAGTTTTTATTGATTTCTCGTAAACCCTTACATGTGACGCCATAAATCAAACGTTATTACTGTCACAAATTGCGTCACTAAATATTAGTAAAGGAACCATATTCGAAAACGCTCCCGTTAATGAGATTCGGAAGTGCCAGCCAAAAGTTTTATACGTAAAATCAAGATGGCTGGACACAGATTTTTGCATTTTTCTACTAAACCGCCTGTACGTATCACAAAACTTTTAGTTCGATGCCTGTCACAAATTTATGTGACGCCGGTTGATAAGCAAAATGTCGTCAAAATCACTTCCGTTACCGAGATTGAGAGACCAGCGAAAAGTGGTTTTTCAAGATGGCTGGACACGTTTTCGATCGATTATCTAAGATTCTGTTGCGTCACAAATTCTGAAATAAGGGTGTTTAGCCGTCACATAAAATGCCCTATTGACCTAGTTAAATGCGAGTTATTTTGAAGATTTGTCCAGCCAGCCTGAGTGACATCAATCAACCAATCAGGCACAATGAATCCAGAGTGCGGGCTGCTACTGAAAAATTCTTGATGGAAAAACTCAGTAACACTTTGCCCGACTTGGGAATCGAACCCAGAGCCTCATGCTCAGCAGTAGCGCTTGCGACCATTAGACCAACGAGGTAGCCTTCCTAAAATAATTAGAACAAATATTGTTGTACAATTGATGTTTCAAATATTTCGTTTTTAGAGCCGCTAGTAAAGAAATAGTGAAAAAAGTAGCACCACGGAAGAAAGCACACATGTTGGAAGTGTTGATAGAAGAACCAATACCAGGGGCAGTGCCTGCTCCGAAGTTGCCTGAAAAACATCCGACAAAATAGACGAAATCTCCCCGAAAACTGGGCATTTTTCTACATCAAACTTTAAATTAAACTAAAAGAAGAAAACAATCACAATTTGATTATGAATTAAATAAATTATGACTTGGATAACTTGTGTTGTTGTTGTTTTATTAATTTTAAATTTAATTTAATTAAAAACATAATATTTAGCCCATGTCCATCTGCATTATGTACCTTTCAAAAGCTGAAAGAAAATTTTAAACAGGAGCTGTGGTTCCGGAGATTACCTTCCACGTATACACAAAGTCATAAAATTAGCTCTCTCTCTTTAAAATATTATTATAGATTACTGGGTATGCAGCACAGGACCGGTTGATGTGGCGACGCCTGGGGGAGGCCTATGTCCAGCAGTGGAAGACTTTCGGCTGAAATTATGTCGACAAAGATGATGATAAAGAGGGGATTTATTGACCAAACGGCTTTAGGGATGAGGTACAAACCATGTCTAAACTGGCCTTTGCCCCCAACACCTCTAAACGACCTCTGTGTTGCCTCTGAAGAGTTTACTTAGCTAAGTAAGCGTCATGCGAATATGACATTTTTTTATATGGCAGTAATGTTCATATTTAAACGAAGTGCTTGCTGACATTCGCTTCTACGAATATTATAACTTAGGTAATAGGTGATACAGGCTGGTGTCCGCAACTCCACGTCAATGCGCGTATTTTGCGTAAGGAATATTACTTATAACTTATAAGCATTAAAAAAAACATTCGAATGGAACGCATATGTTACACACTAAAATCAAAGTGTAATCTGTTAATATTGCCCAGGTAATGTTTTGAGAATATGAAGTTTAAAATTCGTCTTACTACATTCAAACGGGGAATGTACGAATACATGTACCTACTAGTACTAAACAGAACAGTTCATGAAAGCTTTAAAATGAAGCAAGATACCTCTCACCTACATAAAAACAGTATACGGGAGTTAAAAGCAGCATATATCATGAGCATATCCTGTTTACAAAGTTTGTCATATACGAGTTGGTTGATGGGTACGATGTGGGTACGATGTAGGTACCTCGCTGCTCCGCAGTCCGCGCGACAGTCCTAACATCATCCTGTAAACGATAGCTGCCAGGGCAAACAGCCCGCTAGCATGGGTGCTTAAAAGCCAGACCCCAGCACTCTAATTGCATAACACACTTTCAAGCTGAATCTGAATCATTATGAAGGATATTGGTCGCATTCGTCTGCTTCATTTGTTCGAAAAACTTGTTTCATCAACAACGTAAATAACGCAATAAATGTTATTGAAATAACAGCCGCACAGGTCGATCGGTCAGGTTAAGCTACGCTTGCCGCGGTTGGTCTGTGGATGGGTGACCATGTTTACATACCGAGACCCCTCCGTGCCTCGGAAAGCACGTTAAGCCGTTGGTCCCGGCTGTCATTCGTGGATCTTTGACAGTCGTTACGGGTAGTCAGAACCCCGAAAGTCTGACAACCAGTCTTACCAAAGGGTATCGTATTACCCAATAACTAGGTTGTGGAGGTCAGATAGGCAGTCGCTCCATCTAAAATACTGGTATTCAGCTGCATCCGGTTAGACTGGAAGCCGACCCCAACATAGTTGGGAAAAGGCTAGGCAGATGATGAGCTGTCAAAATCAAAGTCAATACTAATGTTAGTGTGTTATGCAATTTCCCAACCGATCTGTTATAGTTATCAAGTACCTGCTTACTTATTTTCCTAACACCTACATGGGGTCTTAAACATAACTGGCGAAATGAGGGTAGAGTAGCGTAAGTCCACCTCTGCCCGGGCTGGGCAGAGGTGGACTTATGCTACTCTACGGGGAAACGAGGCGTGATGTTATCTACTGTGCGATTCAGTGGATCAAAAAAATACTCTGTTCAGCAATTAGCATCAATTGAGTCATTCAATTACGCCTGAAAGCGAATAAAATAATTCTATAAAGATTGATGAAATCTTGCTCGTTCGGAAGCAGTAATATGCATTTGGAACAAGTAAATAAAAATCTCAAAGTAATTATACAAACATTCAATTAACTTGAACAAAATTAATTATATTGTACGTAACATATGATTTCCGGATAACGTAAAAATAATTGGGTTCAACAAAGCGTTACTTTCGGGAAATTGACCAAAAAATTAACAACCTCAATCTCATTTTGAGATCGAACAAATAAATTTTTCGATCCTTCTTGGATCGGGCTGTGACTGAAAATGACGAATTTTTGCCTGCTCCTGGCGACGAGTTTTCTCCTTTCAGGTAAGATTTAGTTGATATTCTTCATCTTTATATTGATTTATATTTAAATATAATATTGTTTCATCGTATTTTTTTTTGTATCTAGGTCCTGTATTAGCGCACTCATCAAAAAAAGAAAAGGAGAATGAAGACACGACTGTGAAGCCACACCATTCGAAGCACCATGCAAAAAGTAACGACACGTCTCTAAACGAAATAGAAGAAATACCAGATGACGGTTGGGAGTACGAGAACACCACGCACGTAGACTCCAGGAGGATCCTGTTCAGTAAGAGAACCGAAAAGGGGAAAAGGCCCTACATGGTAAGTATACATCGACGACGAAAATCTTGCAAGACGAAGAAAGAATTAATTTTTTTTTTTACTTTTTCAAATCACTTTTTGTATCGTAACATGGAAGGGGGAGTAAGAAGCAATTAAGTAATATTTGACATCAAATTAATACAGTAGGTATTACTTACTCGTGTTTCGCGGAATTTTAAATATCGATGACGTTACCATGCCGTAGGAAGATAGGTACACCGTAGGTACCAATATGGTGCCACGTGTCAACATTGGTTACCATGGGACATTTAGATTGTGTGTGGACATTTACATTTAGTCTTTGAAACAAATTAACAATAGGTTTCACAGGAGTTATTCGAAAGTAGAATATCAAAGAAGATACACGGAATAACATTACATTCCAACTAAAAAAATTAATATCTGGAACCAGGCTTCTCAAAAATCGTGTTATGGAATAGAATTTATGATCATGCTTTTATGAACGCTGAACCATTTATATATTTCAATCCCGTCACGTCTTTATTTATCCCGTGCCCAAACATCGTCAAATCACTTTTTTAATCGCAATATAAAAGGAAGTTAAATTTAACTCCCTTCTTTTATGCAAACACAATTATTTATCATCAAATTAATACAGTAGGTAGGGTAGCATACGTACTTCTACTACCAAGTCACGTATTGCGGAATTTCAAATATCAATGACGTCATCTACCTCCGCATTTTGGTATGAATATGTGCTGCCAGTGCCACGTGTCAACGTTGGTTGCCATTGGACGTTGAGACTGCACTTTGGGAAAAGCTAGCAATTTCACTGTCCCACTAAAATGTTAACAGCTGAAACCGGTGCTTCTCAAAAATCGCGTTACGGATATTGTATCAAAAATTATTTTAGTCAAGTTTTTATTAGCGCTGATATTTAGTCCAAATTCTATCGCATCATTATTTGTCCCGTGCTTTGGAGAATAGGCACTAAAGCGGTCAGCCCTGCCCTTGATCTCTCTCCGATATTGTCGAATTGCCATCTAATCGCACCATGAGAAAGAAAAGGAAGAAGAAAAATATTTTATCTAGGACACGCATAGGAAATAAATACAAACAGTAAAAAGGGAGCATTTAAAAGTAACCAAATTACATTAAAAACAACCAAACAAAAAAACAAGGGGAAAAAAGACCTGTGCGAGGTCAAAAAGGCTCCTGTCTCAACATAATGCTGCGATATTTATAAAATAAATACCGCACAGCGCTGGTATTCTGATAGGGCGATGAGGGTGAGGGCAGAGATAGAGCACCTGTGTTTGCGCACATGATTTACACTATAATATTTCCGGCGTACCTCATTGGCTAGACTTTTTTGAGATAATTAAGTTCTAGCTTTGATTGTCAAAAACCAGAAAAATAACAAGTCAGGCTGACGTTGTTTCGATTACGCAGGTATACCTCCAACTGACAAAAGAATCTGCCAAAGCCCACAAATACCGTGGCTGGTTATGCGGTGGAGTCATCGTCGACCCCTATTATGTGCTGACATCCGCAGCGTGTGTCGAAGACGCTGACAGATTCTACATTGTCTCTGGCACCACCAAATTCATTGACAGCTTCGATTATAAAAACGACGAGTGTGTCTGCAAACATCGGCGCAAAGTTGTATGGAAATGTATTCCTAAGAGTAAGTTTTTTCTGACTACCCGCATATTAACAAATAATGAACACCTGAGAATTTTGTTTCAAATTTTTTTTTTTCGATAATTATCTGCCCAGTTGACTACAAAAGTTACACGAAAAATACGATTTCTACTATTTTCTAGACTACAAATTCGACTTCCAAGACAGCATCAAATGGTCATCGAACGATATCGCAATAGTCAAAGTAGACAAAGCTTTCAAACTCGGAGTCCAGGAGAAGGGATGTGAATTTGCTGCCGAATGCATTCAGTATAACAACATAAGTAGGGACATGGAGAAGCCAGGGACGAAGGGATGGATCGCTGGGTGGGGAAGCGGCAATAACTTCAGAGAGGTAAGGTTTTTATTGTCAAGTAAAATTGGTGTCGGCTTCCAGCCTAACCGGATGGAACTGAATACCAGTGTTTTACACGAGGCGACTGCTTATCTAAATTTCACGACCCAGTTCCTAGGTACTACGATACCCCTTGGTAAGACTGGTAGTCAGATTTTCGGACTTCTGACTGCCCGTAACAGCGGTGATATTTTTTTCTGAGTGTCTAGTATTTTTTAATTTAAATTATTTTCCTAGGGTGTATACCGTCGTCAAAGCCAGCACATACCCAAGAACAGCAAGTGCCTTCAAGAAGCCAAAGTGTGCATTATGGACAACGAACAATGCGCTAAGAAATGGGCACAGAGGTTCAGGGAAATTATCACCCAGTACATGATCTGCACCAAAGACGTCATGAAGAGGCTAAGTGAACTTTGCGAGGTAAGTAGCAGTCATACAGTAAATGGGGGGTTAGAAAAAATAAATGCTAGAAAAAAGTATGGAAAACAAATCAAATAGCTTAATCCTGAAAAAAATGCGTTATAGAATGATACGCTAGACAAAATCAGCACTGTTATAAAAATGAATGACGACCATTCCATAATCACTTCACATGAAACATAAGGAAGTCCGATTCATGCGATCAGGACAACACATCATCCTTCTCCAAATACTTCGAATGTTTGTAATTCCTCAAATTCTTCATCGTTTTTAAATTATCTTCTTTGCAGTGTCACTTTTACAGAATTCAATTCTTTAAAAGTACACCAATGAACTACTTCAGTCAATCCGCACATTCCACACTGAGCTCGCGTGGTGGATAATGGTCCATTCCACATTAACAGAGAGATCTATGTACCAGTAGTTGGAACATTAAGCGCCAAATATGCGAACAGCTAAACCAATATATTATTATTTTTAGAAAAAATACGCTAACTGCACGGATGTAGAATCGAGACGGCAAACCGATGTAGAAATTCCAACTAAGACGTACAATGTTGACCTAGGCAGACATTTGAAGGACCCTAATGACTACACAGCAAGAAGATCTTCTATGCAAGGAGGTTTCTGTGAGGTTAGTGAATTATTTCTGATTAATATCACTTCACCTGCCTTACTACATCCTGTATGTCGGGTAATTTGTATGACAGAACGTTTCATACGAATTCTGTTTTTGTGCCTATCAGGACATGACATGTGTAGTGAACGTGGCAGTAGGTGTATTTAATTTTAGATCGGATGGAGTTTTAAATTAGGAAGTAGATAGATAGATAGACGAAAAAAACGACGACGAAAACGATAAACGTAAGGTAGGACCACAAGCTAGGTGGAGCGATAATCTACGCAGAGTGGCTGGTAGGAGCTGGATGAGAGTTGCCGAGAATTGAGGTGAATGGCGTGCAAGCGGAGAGGTTTATGTCTAGCAGTGGACTGCTGTAGGCCGATGACGAGATAGATATATAGAATACCAGCTTCCGCCCGCGGCTTCGCCCGCGAGGTATGTTGATAAAAACTATCCTATGTCCTTCCCCGGAATGCAATCTATCTCTCTGCCAAATTTTATCGAAATCCGATCAGTGGTTTAGGCTAACAAAAAGGTAACATACAGACAGACAGAGTTACTTTCGAATTCATAATATTAATATAGTATATATAGTATGGATGCTTTGCTGTACTCCGACATTTTATGAAAGCGGCTTCACAAAACCATAAATATCAGGGTAATACGGCGGTCTTATCGCTAATAACGAAGCTGTATTACAGACATTCAACTGTAGGTACCTTAACCAGCTCACAGGTAAATCAATTATATTGCCTATTTTCAGAATGACCACGGCGGACCCTTGATAGTGAGATACCAAGGCAAAGAGCGGGTGATTGGAGTCATATCAGCTTGCAAAATTGACCCCAAAACCCACAGCTGTCATGGACCCTTCTTGTATACCTCAGTCTATAGGAACCGTCAGTTTATCTCTTGTGCTATTCATAAGGATGTCGAGTGAGTATTTTGAATTTGAAGCCTGTTTATTCTTGTTTAGCTGCATATATAGGTTAGGTTAGTTCAGAAATATTCCCGTAATATTAACGCTAGAAACATTGTTTAGAGACTGTTGTGTGTTGCCAGTCAGTTGTGTGTTAGTATTGCCAGCAACACAGCAACATTTTATGTTGCCAACAAAATGAGTTCCATAACACAAAACTATGTTACTGAAAAAAATTATTATTAAAAACATTGCTCATATATTTTTCGGTGTTCAGGGAGAACTGCAGAAGAGTGTTCCGATCAGGTATAACTCACGAAGAATGGTCGGTTTCTTGGGAAAATGTGGAGTAAGTATTTTCAAATTCGTCCTTATGGTTTCTATGAAATTCAGTATTTTAATCTATTCACATTTATTTACAGTGACAGCGGTGAAACCAAAACTGATGCTAATAATAGGTGAATTAGAATAGATATTTTATTTCCAAATAATTTTTATACCTACCTACGTATATATAGCAATTTGATCTAGGTTTCTATATGAGCCATTTACTGTTACTGTTGGCCTGCATCATATCACTACCGGGCAAAGGCCTCTCCCCATGACTTACAGCTCTTTCGAAAAAGTGAAGTGGACCACAGGCTCATTTGTTGTCTCCAGATGAGCCATTTAAAATTTTTTTTATAAATTTTTTTCAGAGACGAGAAACCCGAAACAGCAGCAGCGGCAGAAGGGTTTGAATAAAACTATTGGTTAATTATTTTTATAAAGTCCTAAAAGCGATAACAGATATCAATAATATTTTCTCTGATTGCAGTGGTGATGATAAGTCATCGGACGAGAGGTAAGCTACGGCACAGATAATATAATGCTCTAGTAGCTACGCTCACAGCACAAGCCTACATTTACCAGAAAAAAAAACTATTATACTAATTATCATTTATCATTCACAGTGACACAAAGGAAGAAAAAGGCGCCCTGAGACAACTTGAGTATACATCACATATTTTTTAAATAAACACTTAACCAATTTGTAATTCAGCACCAATATAATTTTATGAATCATTACATTTATTACAGCGAAAGTAAAGCAAAGAAGAAAGAAAAAGCCGTAGAAGACGTAAAAGAGTCAGACTCGGAGGCAGAAGAAAATGACAAAGCAACCACTGAAAAGCCAAAGAAAGAAAAAGCAGTAAAACACAAGAAGAAGTCCAAGTCCAAGAAACATAAAGCCAAAGAAGAGAAATCAGTAAGTAGTAGTCAGAAGGCTAAAGACGGCTCCGGTGAATCCCAAGTTAGAGGCAAAAAGGACCCTGTCTCCTATGAGTCCAGTAAAGATGAAAATGTAAATGAACCAGACAACGAATAGATCCTGGGTCAATATATCATGTAAGATAAATAATTAGAATGGCGTTTCATTTTAGAAATAGATTACTTAGTCCTCAAAGGTGACATAAATATAAACCTATACCTACTTATTTATCTATATAAATAAAACAAAGTCGGGTTAGTTACACCATATCTATTTTATAACTCAAGAACGACTGAACCGATTATTATGATCTTTGATTTCACGAAATAAAAAATAATTCATTTTCTCATACTATTTGTATGGGACGGCTTTTTTGATGATATCCTAAGAACGGATTTCGTGTCTCCCTGTGTGACCGCGTTGTTCTTCTAAACTAAGCAACCGATTTTTGTGAGTTATTATAATATATAATAAAGAAATCTCGATGTTTTGTCAAGTCGTAAAACTGTCTAAAGTAGGGTACCTAGCTTGCTAATAATAAATTAAGGAAATTCGTCTCGAAGCTAACTATAAATAATACAGTTGACCCGACCTATGCGCTTGTCATTTCTTTGTCAATATTTCGAATTCCTGCGTAGCGTGGCCGATCCCGCCTACATTTTCATACAAAGTGAAGCTAAGCTCACATGCGTGGCTAAGCCGTGGGCTGATGTGGAGCCTTACCGGATTTAGAGATAATGGGATTAATACACATTTTTTCTTGTATGGGAAATGACGTAACTTTTTATTATTGTCAAAAAATCGTATATTCAAAATCATAAGGGTACTTTTCTAAACAACTTCTTTTTTTAAATTTAAATTACTTACGAGGTCTTACAAGGCCAAATATTTTTTTAGATGTCAATCCATTTCGATAAGTAACTTGAGATCTAGGCAGCACATGAATTCCTTGTTAGTCCTGCAATCTCTATCTGGATTCTTGTACAGAGTCAAAAGTGCTTGGTATCTGCCTGCAGTGTTGCTGTTCAGTGGGAAATCGTCGGTATCCACTATAAACTCTTTGATTGGATAGTCGCCCTGTGTAAATGAGAACCGATTTAAATAACGGAAGTTTATAGAATACAAAAAAAAAACATATAGGTAATGAAGGTTTGGTAAAGTCAAACCAAAGGAAATGAATTTGTTTACCAAATTGACTACAAACGTATATTCAAATCACAACTGAAATGGCTATAACCGCAATTACCCTTTTATTTTTTTAACCATTTAATGTCCCTGACTGTGTACAAAGACAAGTGTAGACCGAATCTGTACAAAAACATAGCTATAAGAAGAAGAGTCTAAAAGAGATGCCCAGGCTGTGGATTTATAATAAGTAGTCTGGCAAAATAAAAATATATTGAGATTGAGTGTGATGGTTATTTGAATGAAGCTTGTTTGCCATACGTACCGCTGCAAAAGGACACTCCTCGGGGATTCCAAAGTACTTCATATACCCATAATAGTCGCTTTCTGGCCCCAATGCCACCTCAGCGCAGAGGTCGCATATCTCGTGCGTATACATTATTTCGTACTTTCCAGATGCCTCCTTTTGCAGAATTATTTCTATCTGAAAAACAATTCATTTTATACTGGTAACACTAAACCGAGCGTGTTGCTGGCAACACTTTTATGTCTTATCTATATAGTTGGTTTAATAGTTGAGGCAGCGGTAAATATACTTAACATCTTTTTGGCACACAGTATCTGAGTCTCAAAGTCGGTAGGTAGGAATTAGATAAGTAATTTTGTGTGCCCTAACCTACATAATATGAGCAGTGGTAACGGCCCTGACTTATGTGCTGTAGGTCGTGGGATCGAACCTAGACCCGGCTTTAGTTTGTGTAAATAATTTCATCACCACTGCTCTCAAAACGGTGAAGGAAAACATCGTGAGGAAACCGGCATGCCCTACTAGAAAAAAAACTCGAAGACATGTGTATATCACATTCGGGTGTCGGTTGGTAGATGTACCAACCCGCACAGGGCCCGCATGTTAGTTTACAGTCCACTCCCTCTTAAATATTTTAGGCGTACTTTTTTTTTTTTTTTGGATTGGAAATCATCAAATGTCCCGCTCTGGGTGGAGCGGAAGGGAGTGTCAGACTCTTACTGACTAAAACCCATCCGTGTTCCTTCCTTAGCCCTTTATGTTCCGGGGTAGCGGTAACCCTTTCGGAAAATCCCGCTGCCCCGGCAACAATCCCACTGCCCCGGCACAATCCCGCTGCCCCGGCATTCCCTTTTCGGGTCGGCACAATTCGGCACAGCCGGGCGGCAAAATATACATTAGGTTTTGTGGCCCGGCCTGTGCCGAACCATGCTTGCATGCATACAAGAACATGTGTGTAGCATTTTTTACCTTTTAACTTACACGTGTTTTAATAATTAAGTAGGTACACTAGCGGAACAAAAAGGTTATGCAATTCCAAAACACGTTGCTTTTCCGCATGGCGGACACTCACCATCAAAATGCTACTTTTACCTATTAAAACTTGTACCTATATTAGGTATGTCTATAAAAAGCTGTAAGGTGCCTACAGATTTTTAGGCGATCGGTATTCTCCCTCGATATGCTGTCTTTTGACGATCACCTGTTGTTTAGGTACACATTTTAAATTCGATTTTATTTGATCACACGAATTGGTCGTAAATAATCGAGCAAATCTGTACAGCTGGCCAATATCAAAATCTAGTAAGGGACAAATAAAAATTAATATTTACTTTAATAGTAGAATTAATCTTTACTTTCATAGTAAGTCCCATCTAATTGTAAAAACACTGCGTTTAAATTTTAGTAAGAACGGAGATATAATAATCAAAGTAGTACCTATGCCATACCACCACCTTATAGGTAACTAGATACTACCTATCTAAAAACCATTAAAAAGATAGTAAATCACTTTGACCATTTCAAAATCTAGCAAATTTTTTAAACTTACCTACCTACTAGGTTTTTTACTGGTTAATTATATTGTTAATGTAACGCACATCATCATCTGCCTTGCCTTTTCCCAACTATGTTGGGGTCGGTTTCCAGTCTAACCGAATGCAGCTGAATACCAGTATTTTACATGGAGCGACTGCCTATCTGACCTCCTCAACCCAGTTACTGGGTAATACGATACCCCTTGGTAAGACTGGTTGTCAGACTTTCGGGCTTCTGACTACCCGTAACGACTGTCAAAGATCCACGAATGACAGCCGGGACCAACGGCTTAACGTGCTTTCCGAGACACGGAGGGGTCTCGGTAGGTATGTAAAGATGGTTACCCATCCACAGACCAACCGCACCTGTGCGGCTGTTATTACTTAGCCACGGGCCCCTCAACACGCACATAAATAAGAAAATTAAACATTATAAAACCTAGTAAGCTGTTTTTCTAATTTCTTGGAAAGTAAATATAGGGCAGCCGTGGAGGCACCTTAAAATAATATTAAAGGCTCACCATCGTATCAGGTCCGACGTCCTTCAGGAATTTGACATTTCCGTACATATAGGCAATGGTCTCGTTGTAGCGTCCCACGTTAACTCCCGAAGTGTCCACGAATTGTTCGCTCTCTTCGTCACAGCACTCCATTTGAGAGTCCATATTCAGTACATAGATCTTGGGAAGGAACATTAGTTAAGCAATTCATACAAATACGTATATTACCTATACTGTATGCAAAAGTATCTGTCTGTCTGTTACCTCTTCACGCTTAAACCGCGAAACCGATTTAGATGAAATTTGGTATAGAGATAGTTTGAGTCCCGGGAAAGGACATAGGAATGTTTTTATCCCGATATTCCCACGAGATCGATACTTATGCGGGTAAAACCGCGGGGTGCTGCTAGTTTAGCATAATACCTAAAACCGCGAAATGCGGGTTTACTTATAGGTAGGTACACCTGTGCCTAACCTTTCGGGGACTACATTCGTGATGTTGTTTAAGAGTTTAAAATCTACAATACTACCGGAAAAAGATTGCGCTTCGGCAATCATCATGAATGTGGCTAACTGCCTCGGTGCTCTAGTGCTCCGTGAGTGTTGTAGGTACTGAATTCGTTTCTCGGATAGGACAGTTATTGAAGCCCGCAGTGACCTTAATTGCTCCACATTTACACAGGTATAAACCTGTTCCTACTCAGGGAATTATACAGGAATGTTGTTTCTTAATGGAAAACCCAAGAACACTTCCTGCCCCAATGAACGAACCAGAGGCGTCTTTACCTATAGTGCAGGGTGTGCGGCGCACACGGGCGCCGGGTCTAAGGGGTCGCCGAGCGCCCTCTAATGCGACACCTCCAAAGATGCGTCGATGCTGGCGCTCTCAAAGACCCTGCGCTCGTTTTATGGCAGACTCCGGGCGCGCGATAGCAAAGCAAGGCTACTCCTTTTCCTGCTCTATTTAAAACACAATAACTTTTGTTTCAACGTGAAATCAGCCTTAAAACAGATACTTAAAGATTAAATTGGCTTAATGTCGCATCGCTACCAAAGGCGCGTGCCGGCATCGGCACCTGTTTGTTTTGAATCGTTTGACAACACGCCGACAATCATTGCTAACTCGGCTGTATTAGAATGCTATAAAGTTCAAATTAAAATTCCCAGGGACGTGCGGCGGTCATTTTCAAAGGCTTGTGTAGGTACCTACGCGTGCCGCAATTTTTGTTCTTTTCCTACTCTATTTAAGGGCCTATACTACCTCAAATTGCATAGCATGGTCCTCCGTTATGTCGAAAATACTGCAGCATTAATTTTGAAATAAATATATGGTAAAGTTGATGATTAATGTAAGATACTATGCTTGACGAAAACACGATTCCATCAAATTTTCTCGATAGAAAAAAATCCAAAGTTACCTCGAACCTGAACAATAAACCGCTGGTATTAAAAAAATACTTCAAGTTTGATCAGAAAACTTTGTATAATAACTAAACTAACTATAAAGCAGCGACTATGTTTTTTATTTTTTTTTAATTACAATTATTGTCGCCGTAGAAAGCAAAAACCTAAACTATTGGCGCTGCCTGCCGCCCAGCACCGCACTCTGTCTGGCTCACACTTAGTCCGCGAGCAGTATCGTGCGAGCGAGACAAAGAGTGAATTTTAGCTGATGTAGTATGGGCTCTTAAATTTACACATTAACTTTTGTTTCAACGTGAAATCAGCCTTAAAACAGATACTTAAAGATTAAATTGGCGTAGGTAATCCGAATTTCCGTTTGAAAATATGACTGTTAGTATTCCATTTTGACCCCGCTCCTACTAGACTAGAGGGCGCCACAAGGGCTAGAGACGCCTCTGGAACGAACCCTGGACCACATGCTCAGCTGTTGTGCTAACAACCACTGAATCAAATGGGCAGTTTTCATGAAAACTACTAAGGAAGAAGCGAGAGAATCGCGGCGATATTATCGTCGTGCGTCGTATTTCTATAAGTACTGCACTCTCTTAGAACGTCTTCACACAAAAATAAAAAAGAAAACTTACAACTTCAGGCGATTGCGCACCACAAAACCGTAGCAAATAAATCAGTATTATGGGAATCATTACAGCAGCTCATCAGTATCTTCCAATGCAAAATGAGCTGTATTTAATCCTCGCCTCATTTAATATATTGCTAAAATCGCGTGCACCATCAGATATGGTGTGACATGTCACTTTGTCTGTTGTGATACTATCGCACGAAGTGTTTTCTAAACATGTTATAAGTTGTTAATTAGGTAGAGTATGTTGCGGTAACGTATAATTATGTACGGTTGGCTCTGAAAAGGTTTTATTATCCATTGAATTGTAGGGAAACGTATGACAAAAAGTGTGATGTTTCAATTTAATTGTTGAAAATTTATTATTTTCTCTATGCCTAGCCTTATCCCATTTCATTTGGTGCCGGCTCTCTTCGTAATTCTTCGCCAGTTTCGGTCCTGCCGGTCGATTCTGTTAGACTCTCACCGTGAGAAGTTAGGTGAAGTGAGCTGTCATTCCATCTGACGCTATAGGGATTTACACTAATGACAGCTCACCCCACGCTCACTTCACCTAAGTTTTCACGGTGAGATGCTTACAGAATCACACTGCTGGGTCGTCGAGTGATTTCACTCGGGTTTGCTTCAGGTCGTTGTTGACTACAGACATCCAAGTGATATGGAGTCTATCTCGCTTTTTTACTACGTAGGAGTATTTTGCTATCAATAAAACAGTAAATCGGCTAGAAAAATAGAATTTAATTTACCCTCAACCTCTAAGCGGCGAAATATTAAAAGTACATACAATCACAACATTAAAGTTTTCGAATGTAAAAGACTATTAATGAATTATATTCATATAATATCTAGCTACCAGGATCCATGAAGTAATAACAAGAATAAACTTCACAAGCTTTGCAAAATAAAAATAAAAAGCCAAAAATAAAGTGTTTAATAAATTTATTAAAAAAAATACAAAACAAAAAAACGCTCGTCCATGCTTGCTACCCAACGTTATAAAATTACAAAATAAACTAGTAAATAGCGTTGTGTTAACAAGTTATATACATAAATATATATTTTATAGTGCATAAACTCGCAGTGAGGAATAACAATGACGTAAGCACACAAGCACTTGTGTGCGCAAGTGTACAGACGTTAACGGTTATGAGAAATGCTTGTAAATGTAATCAACAAAGCCTTTAAATATTATGCAACCCGATATATTTAACAAACAATTTCGAAAAATACATCAATAAAGTTCCTCTTTCTATATAAAATACATTTCATTTACGCTAAAGGAGACCAATGCGGTACGAACGTCTAGTTCGCTAACTCTAATAGAAATATAGTTTAAATACATCTTATTATGTCAATAATATATTACTTTTCAAGTCTTAAATTACAGATAACCTAATACTGAAAAAGTAACTTTGACATCCACAGAGGGTTCAAAATATTTATACCAACTTCCGCTCACTCGATATGTTAAATGTAAATATATTATTCTCGAGACAAACGTTAAAACGCTGCGATGTGCAGCCTACAGATCAAAATTACGCCAAATTTTATATAACAAGTTGGATTCAATTCAAACAAAGTTGGCACAAATATACAACTAGATAAAAAACAGAGCCCCAAAATTCGTAATAAAATAAATACGCTTAACACTAATCAAATCCTTCCAAACTAATTTCTAAACAAAGTTCGGGACTCCGTTCTTACAAGCACCTTACAATATTAAATATAGACTTTTTAGTTTTAGTTCATTCTATACTATATACTAAAAATATAGCTTCTTTTTCTCGTAATATAATTATGGAAGAATGCTTAAAATGTATTTGCAATGAAAGAACGTGGAACCATAAACATTTATAGTAACAACGTTCAATTACATGCTAACATTAGACTAGAGACAACTAAAACATTCATAAAGATATAATTTTCGTTAAGTGTATAAATATAGCTCACTCTTAGAGGCCGGCCCATACAAACAAGAACAAAAAACCATCGAGCGAACACATGTCCGAACAATCGACAAACTAAAATCGAACCTTCTCGCTGCCACTTCGGTTACAGCGAACGCGCTGCCTACTGCACAATTACAAAAACTAACATAACAAGACGAAATGCTACAAAGTGTGATCTCATGACGAGGCAACAGTAACAAACGGTTTTGTAGCACACTACTTGAAAACAATACACTCCAAGAAAGACACTGCGGCGAAACATTCCATAGTGATGGATGCAACTATACGAAAAATGCAGTATGCAGTGCGCGCGCTAGCGTTAACTCGGGCCGGCGCAAAGAAAAATGTACCTTAACGTTAAACAAATTAGTGTCGGAATGCGACAGGGAACCCGTCAGTCCGTGTGCAACCAAGCGATCAACGATATATGCGTGTTTTAGAAATAATTATAAGGTAGTCGTTAACAAAATATCGAGAGATATAGGTTGGTATTCATCGTCTTGGGAAGTCAATGAACCTGGAAAGAGAATGTTTATTGTTAATTATTTTGTCTATGTGTAAAGCGGGCGTTATTCTGGGTATATAACATTATTTATGAGATCATGACGACGCGTATGTACACATACCATATATGCTACGTATGCATCTCATAGGCGACAGCAGAAGTCGACACCCGTAATATCCGATAACTCACAATGTCTTAAATGCAATCTGAAGTATCCCGTTTTCTTTTGAAACAGCTGGTTCTAAGGTCGTAAACTCGTTGACAATCAAGGTTTTTAAAGGCATAACTGGCAGCGCATCATTTCACGTTGCGACTGGAGTATAGCCAAGCAAAAAATATTGTATTGGATTTCATTGTAAGCCGTTGGTTGATACCTAATTACCTACTATTATTTGAATTTGGAACCTCAGTTGAAAATTCGCATGAAAAAACATCCAAAATCAATTTTCTTCTAGAATAAAATCTAATTATTATTATTATTCCTATTATTTTCTTCTTATTGTCTTGCAGAGAGAGGTGTGAAAACTAGAGTATTCACTTCGGGGATAAGGTCTTGGGCGAGCTTGAAACCCTGGCTGTACTCAGGATTCTATTCCTCGTTTCGCTCAGGAGTTAACTCTAAAATAGAGAGCCCTAGAATTCTTTGATATGCTCGGGATTCAATATAGCACCCGTGACTTTTATCCCCTTGGTGAATAATGTACTAAAAGCCAGTACCTCAGCCTGCGCGGGCGCGCTGCGCGGCGGCGCGGGCTCCACGCACAGCAGGCGCGGCTTGTCGTCGCGCGCGTCGCCCGGCGCGCCCCCGCTGCCGCCCAGCGACATCTGCGCCAGCGCGCTCAGCACGCTGTCCATGCTCACAGCTGAGCCGCTGTCGCCCTCGCCCTGGACAACACAATGTTCATTTTGAAAAATGTCATATCTTTATCCGCGTTCAGTCAACGAAGAAGAAGAATCGGTACGGAACGGAAGACGAACGAATGTAGAAGTTAACGTTAAGAATGTAAACAAACTAAGATCCCCCCGGAACAATATGCGCTTCGATTCGACAACCATCGTCTATCTTCGAAAATACACACGCGCGATGATAAGATCTAATATATAGAGATGTTACAACCATAGTAGAACCTGCCTATTTTGTATTACAAAAAATTATACATCATGTATCAGAAAGGTGTGAACATATTTAAGAGTGTGGTACAGACCTTGGCCATGGGTCCAACATTGTAATCGCGAAAAAATAATCAGCCGTGCAATACATTTTGGTCGAGGTGGATATATATTGTATGGGACAGTTAATATTTTTTTCGCAACTGCGATGTTGGTTCCATGGACAAAGTTGCAATAGGCTAGTTGAACGTAAGAAAAATACTAAATGATTTTTGTATTGTGAACTAAAAATAAACAACCACTTAAGTAATTTTGTAAATGATTTTAAATTAATTAATTAAATTATTTTTGAAAAACACTTGAGAATAAAACTCAGTTACTGAAAATTCACGCTCTAAAAAGTATGAAACAAGAAAATGTTCTCATCTGAAATTGTTATGAACAAATTATTGATTATTTGTCGTTCATTAAATTAAAAAATTACACGTCATAATATTTTAATGTATTTCGACGCTTTAAAGACAAAATTGACTAAGCGACATAATGGCAGTTTTAAGAAACTATTCGAAAAAAAAAAAACAAATTCTGGTTCAGATGATACGGTTGGTAAGTGGCATGACAACCAACGAAAAGATCGGCCGATCTTTTCGTTGGTTGTCATAGGAAGCAATCTGCAACTCACCTTTTGCGGACTAGGCTTGAAGAAATGTAAATAACAGAAGCCACGGAATCCCTGAAAATTTTACAGATATTAAAACTGGGAAGTTCTCAATCAATATATCAAAAGGTTCAAAATTGGATAGTACAGTAGGCCGCAAGTAAAATCAGTATAAGCTGGCCTCACATCCTATTGAAACTTCGTACTATTCTAGGCCAGCACAAGGCCAAAGTGTAATACCGGCTTGCGGTCTACTGTATTTTGTCTCAATTAATTTAAACACTTATTACCTTCCAGACCATGATCTGTGGCTTGACTCCGCGTTCAGACAGCGCCTGCTTTAGATCACGCACTCTTGTATTCGGACTGATGTTAGATATCTGGATCAAAACGAAATATCTAAGATTAATTTAATCTTTGACGGTACACTGCTACCAGGATTTTTTGGCGCTCGAATAACTCTGACAGGGGGAACTGTAGGTAAACATTTGCGCAATTGTTTTAAGAACATGTTTTTGTAAAAAAAACAATATGGCGGCGTTAGTTCCGATTCTAGCCACGCAATATAAGACCCTTATAGCGCTATTCGATCCCCTTTTCTTGCCTTGGCATCCTTGCCCTGTCGCGTTGTGAGGATACGTCATTACATAATGTCATAAATAAATAATACAGTCCCTTCAGTAATTTTACCTCTGATTTTGCATCATTGTAAATATTACAGCGATCTTTAATCTCTTGACAAAAAGGTTGCTATTCGGTTGCTCCAACTGTCAAGTCTGTTAAAACCACGGTGGTCTTTATTGTTGTTGTATTATGGTTGCAGTTGGGTTGCAGCTGTTAGAGGTAAAATAACTGTGGTGTGTAATAACAGGACTGTAGTTACCTTGACAGAGAAGTCGATGTCAGGTCTTTGTCGCTTGGGGCGACGCGGCTTTTCCTCCTTGTCCTTGCTGGCAGACTTGTGACTGTTGCGTCGCCGCGCCGAGCGACGCGCCTTGCCGCCGCCCTTGCCTTCCTCGCCCTCTGTCGTGTTGCCCTGCGGAATAACATGCAATTACTATGTGCCTACTGATGGTGTAAGTCAAAGGAGTTCCAGGAAAAAGAGGCATTACTAGTACAATCGTTGCAAATCATGAGCACGCGTCATGCGACTTTTATGTCATTAAAATTGTGCATTCTGAAAGTTGGCAACGTCGCAAATACGTTCTTAACATAAGGTTTAAATTGAAGCGCTCGTGAAATGCAACAACTAACAATGAAACGCCTACGTATAGTTACACCTAGCAAGGCGCGGTGATGACAGGTGGAGCAAGACTGTGACCGAGTGGCGTCTAAGGACTAGAAAAAGAACTGTTGGTCGTCCGTTGGCGAGATGGGTAGACGATATCGTTGCCATCGCGGCCAAACCCGGATGAGGCTGGCACAGGAGCGTGGGAATTGGCATAAGGAAAGAGAGGCCTGTGTCCAGCAGTGGGTGGAGTCGGTCTGTCGACGCTGCTAGTTACCTCTCCCTCGCTGTGGCTCTTGTGCGAGCGCGTGCGCCTGCGCAGGCGGCGCGGGCGCTGCGCCGCACGCTCCTCCACGTCCGTGTCCACTTCCTTCAGGGTGCATGCACGACCCGCACTATGGAAATAAATGAGATTTATATAATTATACGGTATATTGCGAGAGCATTCAGTTAAACTATTGTTCTTTTTTGTGTACATCTTTTGTTCAGAGATCCCCTATGAAAAACATTGTAACCATTTCACTGTGACATAATTAGACAATGTGTAAATATTGTATGAAATTTCTTCTTTGAAAATTAGGAATGACGGCAGTTTACTGATTTAGAGAAATAATTTAGGATCAGAATCCAGAATTGTACTGATGACAATTCATAGACGAAAGCATACCCTGCAACTCGCGTCATCCATCGTACCATATCGCATGACGGTCAAAATCGTGGACAGTCGCGCGATTTTGACGGCAATTGCAAGACATTTGTGACCTAGTAAATACAAGGTATTCAATTATCACGAATTCAAAGTAATGAGTACTTACAGCATCTCGATCTCGCGCAGTTGTCCCAATATAGGCATGAGTTCGAGGCGGCGGTTTGACAGCAGATGCCAAAGAATGCCCACCGGTCGCTGGCTCATGCGTTGAGTTGATATCACCTGGATAGATACACTTTCATTAATGTTCTGCGAGCCTGGTGGTTTTAATTTTGAGTAGACATGGTTACTAAAGGATAGTAGATTTAGATTCGTGAACTAAAAATATTGTAATATCTAATTATGTACCTAATTGGAAACCAGTATTTTGTGCAATTTAAGTTTTGTTTTAAAAACATTGCTGTTAGACACAAAACGTTTTTTTAAATGTCTGCTTGTTAAGTTGAAGCTTACTAAAGAGATACATTTTTATAGACACGAACAAACAAAAACTTCAAGGCACCTATTCTTGTTACTATGTTATGCATGAATAATTTAGAAAACTGATATTGTACTAATCCTTAAATATTTTTCGGATTTATTTTATTAAGTAACACACAGAAATTACTTCATACCTTTTGTCAAGCTATTGTGTATGGATATATTCTAACACCTAGACCGAGTTTCAAAACACTCTTAAGGCTATATAACAAAAATATATAAAACTTGTAGGACATACCTGAGTTGGTGTGATAATGATATCTATGGGTACATCATGCGGCCCAAACAGATCGGCGGGCAGTGTTTCGAACACCTATAATAGAACAATACAAATAACTATGACGTCAAAAACAATGAGCGATAGACACATACACCTGTTTACACTAACGCTAGGCCGACACCTAAATGTAATGGCAAAATAAACAGCTCTGGGACCGTATTTCCAGTGCGAGAGAGACGGAGCTATAGAAGGCCGATAGCAGCATCTCTTTTTTTGCAATGGAATAATGTTGGCATTAATATTTCATAAGCTAATACGTGGAAAGATCTCTAACTCGGGTAAATTCGAAAGTAACTCTGTCTGTCTGTCTGTATGTTACCTTTTCACGCCTAAACCACTGAACGGATTTCGATAAAATTTGGCAGAGATAGATTGCATCCCGGAGAAGGACATAGGATAGTTTTTATCGACATACCTCGCGGGCGAAGCCGCGGACGGAAGCTAGAATAATAATAAAATACAGGTACCATCGCGGACACTGGCGGTGGACTAATTTCCAACCTTATTACCAAGGGCATAAGAGTGAAAAGTGGCCGACCGCCATAGTCCGCGGCTGTACAGGGCTTTTATTAATTACTTGGCGATTCTTCACAGACATTATAGGTATCTGTGTATAACTATCTATCTACTTCTAAAATTGTCATTTAACCGCAGTCCTCGTGACTCGCGGGCGTTGTAAACTACATATATGACTTAATGGTTTGTTTTATCCATACTAATATTTTAAATTCGAATGTAACTCTGTCTGTTACCTTTTCACGCGTAAACCACTGAACGGATTTCGATAAAATTTGGCAGAGAGATAGATTGCATCACGGGGAAGGACATAGGATAGTTGTTTATTTTTGCGGCGAAGCCGCGGGCGGAAGCTAGTTATACATATATTCATTATGTAAGGAAGAAAAAGACACTTGCGCCGATCCCAAATATGTGATAAGAGCAGGAGAATAACTATGATGATGATTTATATTAGAGATTTATTTATTAAGTCTGTGAAATACCGCTAAATAATAAAAAAAAAAGGCTTGTTAAATGGAATATATCAAAGTCAAGTGAGTGCATGTTCTAAAGGGCGTTATTAATCATCTAGGTTTATGTTAATAATGTAGTAATATACCAAAGATAACAAATTAATGTTTATTATACGTGTTATCTATATGTCGCAGCCAACTGGTTAAATTAGCCGTTCAGTTAACCGCCTAGCCTATAGAAGTAGTGCTCGCCTCGCTTCGCTCTCTCGGCTCGTACGCGGTTGACCACAGTTCTAACCAAACCTAACCCATTTGGTCGGGGTGCCCTGGCTTAGTTACTGCGACCAATTCGGCTCGCGCGTGATTGGTTACAGACTTCCAACCTAAACTGTGATTGAATATCATCCAGGCCGTTAGTTGAACTACCGCCGTTTAGTTAAAAGGCTAGGCGGTTAACTGAACGGCTAATTTAACTAGTTGGCTGTGACATATATACGACGCCTTCTGGTGCAAGTAGCTACATCACACTCACACACACTATACTATGGAGAAGTTTTCCAAAGGAATACATAGGAGTGCTACAAAGATCATTTGGCAACTATTTGACATTGACTGGGCGTTGCTGGTACAAATTGTGAAATTGTCACAGACATTATATTGACAACAAGATGGCGGCGTCAGTTTCGACTTTGGCCACGTGCCAAAAGATCTTTGTAGCGTCGTAAGTTAGTACCATGCAGACACGGTCCTTTTAGCAGTGCGATCGGTTATTTGGTGGATGCATGGTCTGTGGCATGGCGTCCTGTAAAGACATTACAAAAACAAAACAAAAAAAATGCACCGAGCCGTATTCCGCAAATAAATGCATAATTACAGATGTTACAAACGCGGGATGCCTTAAAAACACCTCTTATGTTAATTATTTTGTTTTTGTAAATTTTGAAAAATTTTTACATCTTGTATACAATAACCCTCTTACTAATAAACGAGCGTCAGTATAGTTACACAACGCTTTGTCTTCTTCATTCGAAAGTCAAATTGCTGACTGAGAGAAACGGAGTGTAACTATTCATCTCATATAATACGTTTAGTAAAGGGGTTCGTCTTCACAACTTGTTTTAGGTATAAACGCTTTAAACGACAAATCTTTTACCAGACTTGTTGAAAACTAGGTAGTATTACAGGGTGTTTAAGGATGTAAACGTTTCTATACTGTGGTGTAAACGCGAGGTAAGAGTACCGTGTCTGTGACGGCTCCTTTAAAAGCACTATTTCGGTTCTTGCAATACAGTTAGTGATAGATAGGGTGCATAAACTTCTCCATAATATGATCTTTACCTGGCAATCGTGCACAGTAGTGGCGACCACTGTGTTAGGCTTGATGGCTTTCATGTGCATCATCAGACCGAACTCCAGGTCGCCATAGCCTATACAATACATATAATAAGATACAATCTAAAGGGAAATAACATCAGGAGGGAGTTTTTTTTTCTGAACTTGGTATGGTACATTTTTTTATTCCATTTTATTGAGTCTGATTGAATGACGAGTGAATCGTCCTCTTGTGTTTTTCATTGGGACAAAGGCTGGGGCGATCATCTTCCGTTACTATTAAATGAGAATTTCATGACGAGGGAAATGTGTTTTGGTTCAAACCTACATACAGTTAACTATTCATTGGAATAAAAATAAATAAGTAAATATAACAATAATTTAAACCAATAAATTATAAATGTAATTGCAGATTCTTACAGAGATTTTAAAAGTTAAATAAATATATAAAAAAATAAAAATAGATAAATAAAATGAAACTACGTTTCAAAATAATCTCTTACCTCTTCCTTTGCCAATGCGGTATCCCTCTTTGGACACGGCGACCGATCCCATGACGACCAAGTCAAGCGAAACGGTATCTTCTATGCCTGATGGTAAAAATGTTATTTTATTATTTATTCATTATGAACAAAGAACAGAGGGGCAATTCTAGTAATTTTAAGAACGTTCACAGTCTGATCTCAAAAATGCCTCTAAATTTCCCTACATTTTGACAAGTTTTTGACAGTTATTTGTCGCTGAGATGAGACAGCGACTAGATTTTGAACGTTTTAAATTACGAGAATTGGCCTTCTGTTAGGTGATATATATTGAAAAACTGTGGTTTTTCTTTAGTGGAACTTGTTAAGTATGTGGAATAGGGATTGAACATTTTGGTATATGTGTTTTGACTCTTTGGTCTAGTATCATGTAAAAGGAATACACGATTCAATGAATTTTCTCGATAAAAAGAAATTGCAAAGTTATATCTAATTTTCTCCTTTTTTCGACATCACGGCGTAACGCTTAAGGGGGGGCATAAAGCCAGAAAAAAATCAAATTTCACCCGCGCTTCCTTGCCTACCCCTCTCATCAAACACGACAAAAACAAAACACAATCCCTTCCCGCCAGCAGAAACTTTTCGCCCGGCCAAGTAAGCCAGAGATTAAAACAGAAGAATAACTAGCAGGGGATCGAGGGGGGAGGGGAGGGGGGGGTTCTCATGGGAACAGATCGGTATAAATCATATATATTTGTGTTTGAATTTCCATCTTCTGTAATAAGTATATGCAAAATAATCAGATGAAACGGCTCTATTCAATGTACCTAAGTATTAAAGCAGGCTGTGCAAGTAGATATCTTGATAGGGCAATATTATTGTATGTCCCTGAATCTGTTCCGATGCTGGTAACAGATTCACGGACATACATGTAATACAGCCTATCTATGAATTTCCAATTCTGGATTGAAGGACTAACTTTACTATACAGTAAAAAAAAAAATCTTATATTAGAGAGCAAACCGAGTTGAATGCCTATACATTTTCGATTCCGAATGAAATTACAAATGAACGATTTTTGGATATTTTCCTGTACCTATTTATGCTGTGAGACCTTGCTTCTTGCCAATTTTCATTATTCTAGGTCAACGGGAATAATTAAAACGTATAAGGTACACCCAAGGATTTAAATTTCAAAACACGCGACATGAATGGCAATTTATGCTAGCTTCTAAGTCAGCGTCTTTGAGGCTTGATATTTCTACAGCTCCAAGAAACCGTAGATCTAAGTATTTGATATCAATTTCAACTTGATACGTATTCCTGAGAAAAAGGGACAGACGGATGGACAACGAAGTTATCCTGTATCTAAGGTTTTCGATTTTTCCTTTTGAGGTACGGAACCCTAAAAAGCAAAAGCACTTCCATCAAAGTATTATATTACATACTCCTAATCATAAATCATGATGAAAACAAACTCAACGAATTTGTTTTTTTAACAATATAAAGGCCAATGTAATCACATCGCTTATCTTATGATTTTTTATTTTGAGTTATATAATCAAGCCTTTTTAGAATGACGACGTTGTAATGGTCATATTAAGGACAAAGATGATTGAAAATATCTATCAAAAATCTTAGAAAACTTGTCGCACCGCAGTGATGAGCAACCCTATTTAATTTTCTCGTATTGGTTTCTCAAATTACAATATCGAAATATGATCATTGTTCATTCCCTTTATTTTCAATGCAATTCTTTAGTAAGTAAAAACATCCGTTTATTTTGCATATACTTACTATACGCTAAGTTTGAATTCAGAATCTAAGAATCATGTCTTAGTATTTTTTTGGAACTAGAAACTCAATGTTGATGTGACAAAGTTCAAATTCCAATGTAACCAAATTTTGTTTAGGACCTACAAGTTGGACGTCACCACATCTTGATGAAAAACAGTGTTGACCAAGAAAAAAATTATATTTGTATATCGTGGATTTTTCTTTGCAGGATCGTGCAAAGTCAATAAATTAGCAACAGTGATACCCAAATAAAAAATGATATTCGTATGGTGGATTTTGCACTGTATTATGCAACGTCAAACGGCATGTGTCATAAAAGCCTTTCCTGCGCGAAGTGCGAGTAGGAAAAAATCCCCACCGAAAACATTTGTGGAAAACGAGGCTAAGTTCGGAACAAAAGAAGTACATGTTTGTCGGATTTACCAATATGGCATCTATGTAAATGGGTTCCAAAGTCTAAAGTTCATTAGGTTCCACTTTTGTAACTGTTGAAACTTTCCAAGTTTCCAACTTGCCAAGTTATAATATGAACTGTAGACTTTCTCTCAACTCTATAGAACTTAGCACCCATTCAGAGCTTAACTCTTTTATCGGCGAAGCCGACAATCCCAAACATGTTGATCCGTCACAACCTTTACTCATCCTCACCATAAAAAGAAGGCTAGTCATGAGAACACTATCTGTATGAAATATTTCATGTGCCGTTTCGTACTTTTGTCCACAATAAACTCATTACGTATTTAATTTCCGATATTTCTTTTGTATGCTCCAATAATAATATACCCTTTACGCTGAATTTCGAGTTTCAACTTGATTTAGGGAATAGTACTTACTAAAACCTTATACGGAGTTTGTCAAGAAAAGTGGAAGAAAACGAATTTGGATTTTGAGTTAATCACCGTAAGGTCTAAAATCTCCAGCACGAACTTTCAAATGAACGCTAGTTGGCTATGTTGCAAATTTTCTCCGCAAGAAAATGAACCGAAATGCAGAACAATGGCGCTAGTGGTACTATACCAGTCAAAAATCTGTCAAATAAAATGTATGTCATCTTGACTTTTCAAATATCAACATCGAATTATTTCAATATTTTTATTTTATAGTTTTGCCTCGGTATTTGTTTAGTTTATCAAGTCTTATTGTTTTTAATAATCGTTTCGGGAGTGGTTTTAGTTATTTTTCCATGTTTTCTGTTTCACAGTGTCTTTCCTACAAAGTGATAAATTACGAAAATATTGTTTACGTAAATTAAATAATAGCAGCGCAGCCGAAAATTTGAGCGCAGTCCTCTCGTCTCAACAGAGCGGGGGCGACTGATTTGTGAAACATATATATGTTTGAAGTTCCCGCAACGTGCGACGGAAGATGATTTCTTCCACGAACTAAGAACGTCGTAAGTGCTATAAGCTTATCGTCGTAATAAAACCACAAATAAAAGTAATAAAATAAAATCCTTCCACAACCTAAGTCGCTTTATATTAATAAATTAATCATCAAATTTTCATTCTAGTAGTCATTAGCATATTAAGTACAAATCGAAAAGTCGTGAAAATTGGAGGTAACTTCGTGATGTTTTTTATTACAGAAAATTTTACTATTTTGTGATTTGTTGCCACAATAAGTTTGGAAATATCATGTAGTTATTCGTGTTATTTTTATTTTATACCTAAGTCTCATCAATTTCATGAAAAATCATATTGAAGTTAGGCTATTTTGGTTGATACCTGCTCTTAAGAGTTATTCAATGGAATTTACTTTAAAACATACTTAGAGAATTATCATATCAAAGTTTACTCAAAGTAATTTTAAATTTAATTCATTTATTTTGTTAAAAAAGTAGTAAATTCGTTTTGGCACATACGTTGTTTTATTGAGAGCGCACGCACATTATAGCCATCACTCTTCTTTTGCGTTTCAAAAGTAATTGCATCACTTTCGCTCGCTTAGTAGGTTTTCGAGGATTTTAGATTTTCGAGGTAGCGCCTTAAATGTCTTCGCTGACAACCTAATCCCTGACAATGGAAACTCGTAGAAAACCGCATGAGCCATCTCCCTTCATCCCAAGAGATGTTAGATTTACGGCTAGTTTATGAAGTGCTGTGCGAAAGCATATTATCGCTTCACAATTTATACATGCTACAGAATTCACAGGAAATCCTTTAGTATATTCATTTATGCTGCCGAACATGGCGTAGGATATAAGCATCTTGTTCTCAAATTATTATTTTACTATACCAACTGAGTTTGAATTTATTGACATCATTCCAGGGGGTGAAATTACTCATTGAAACTTATGGAAAAAAAAAACTTTGAAATAGCGAATAACAAGCAAAATGTTTTATAAATTTCGATTTATAGGATTTTATGTAACAAACAGCATTTTTGTTCCTATTCCGTGTCGCATAGTAGGTAAAAGGTATTCTCATATTCATGAGATTCACCCTCTGGAAAGATGCCAATTGATTTAAGGTCAGTTTTCCATAAACACTAGCGTGCTTTATAGGTAGGCGTTATAATGCAGCTAGCAAGGTTGCAATCTCGCAATATCGCCAAAGAACTATGCGTGAAGAAGTAGTTCTTAAACCTTTCTTAGAAGGTCAAAACTTTTCAAATCCCACACACATTTACAAGAGAATGTATGCTGTTTCATACACATTAATAACAATTTTTTTTTATTCATTCATTTAGAGGGACCAAAAGCGTTTTACAGTTGTCATCATTAAAATTTATAATTGATACATGGGGTATTGCATAGTAGGTACCTATACTTATGAGTCAATGAATCTTGGATAAAAGAACTAATAAACAGAATTGTTTGCTAGTGCAAGGTCAAGCCTGAACAAAAGATCAGTCGATACTACGCACCTGTTTAGTGATGATGTCATACTATTACTACAACAAGTCCGTTGACAAATCCGAATATAGGACAATCTTGAAGGTTTGTGGTTTTACCGACAAGGAATAAGCTGCGATGAAGGCGTATGAGGAGGGGAAAGCAGTATGCTTTTTTTTACTGCTGTTACCAATCGACTATAATAGCCCACGTTCGCACGGACGTAAAAATATCGTGGCGGGATTTTATCGCGCACTGGATTATCAACTTTGAGCTGAGCATTGTGAATTCAACAGAGCGCCTCCCAGCGCGTCAAAAAAATACACTGTTAGATTTTCAACTCTCGGCGCTAAGCAGTGCGTTGAAAATCCAGTGTGAGATAAAAAAATAAATAAAAGGAGACGTCAACACACCAGAAGGCCAATTCTCGTAATTTAAAACGTTCAAAATCTAGTCGCAGTCTCATCTCAGCGACAAACAAATGTCAAAAACTTGTCAAAATGTAAGGAAATGAAGAGGTATTTTTGACAGATTGAGACTGAGATCAGACTGTGAACATTCTTAAAATTACGAGAATTGCCCCTCTGGTCATATTTATGGAATGATGGAGTCCTCCTAAATTACTTATTTATTTCTATATACGTTATTGTACACCAGAAGATACATAACATTAATTTTAATACTACAAAACTTACAATGGGCGGCCTTAATACTTACTCAATCATATTGCATGACATAATGTGTACTTAGGTGGTGGGTTGGTTAATTGTTAGCCTTCTCGTATTGAATGGATTTAAACTATCTCCACGGGTGGCGATTCAAATGTATTCTAGTGATTCAAGTGTACCTACCCTGGGCAGTCAGTCGCTCTACTAAGTTTCTGCCTGGTGGAGCATATTTTCACCAGGGCATGAACTATTCCAAAATATTCGTGCCGATATGAAGAAGCCTTCTCATAAGTTGGTAAAAAAGCTTTTGTGCTACGAGAGAATTGACTTAACTGTAAACACTCAAATTGAAATAAATCGTCACTGAAACACTACTGTATTTTCCAAGTAATTTACTTACCAATTGGTTTCCCATAGGACTCCATTCCGTTACGCGAGACGGCCTTCCTAATGGCTGCCGGGCCGGTCTCTCCCTCAGGCAGCTCGAGGCGGTTGAGGAACCCTTTCTGCAGACGAGGCACCGGTACGTAGAGGGTCTTTTGTTGCTCCAGGCACAGCACCCTAGGGATAACAAGTACTTCATATACTTTTTGCAAGACGACAGCACAGTACAACGTTACAAGGTTTTCTTAACACGTGGCCAAAATCAGAATTAACGCCGCCATCTTGTTTCGTCTTAATAATAATTTCACAAATGTTTTTTTTTTGTCCAGTTCTTGACCTCGATCTCGAATGGTGAAAAGCGATGGATGAGGTCTATGATGGAACTAGTAACCCCAGAAGATGCCTCATGTTTACCAACAATCTCGCGCCTGAATGACATTAATTTGAAGCACTCTAAAATATTTTTATGTATTGTTAGATTCCGAGATGACCTTCTAGATACCATGCTGAGTTTTTTAGGTAATTAGTGAACTTTTATACGGATGTTTCTCGGGGAATATGTTGCTACTCTATCTTTAATATCATATGAATCGAAATGAATCCGTTATCAAGCAAAATTAATCGAAGAATGAACTAGGTTAAATGAACAGTGGCATCTAGCAAATTGAACTATTTATGCCAAAGTATTGCGAGATACATTGATGAGAACAGAATCTAGACGAACAAGTGATCAAGAATTAAATCAACTGTTTACAAATTGGTCCCACTCTGCACTGCATAATTAGCCTATACTGTTTCCACTGCTGGGACACAGGCTTCTTTGGAGAGGGAGTGGGCCACAATCCATCACGCGGGCCCAGTGCCGGTTGGTGGAGGATGTCACATAAATCTTATCTTATTTGAGTTTTTGGTTCTAGGACATGCCGGTGTTCTCACTATGTTTTCCTTCACCATTTTGAGAGCAGTGGTGATGAAATTAAATACACAAAGTGCTTGCCTGTGTTCGCACTATCTGCACTGAGTCTTCTGTAAAGGTGAATCGCTTCTACCGATCGATTATTGTCACCTCGCTTGTTTCGATTTATAAATCATTTTGAGCCCATTTTAACGCATTTATTGTTATTAACCTAACAACAACATGACGTAGCATTAAAAGACAATAAAAGAGTTACGAACACGACTTGGAACTGCATGCACTAAGTATATCGTTTGTCGCGTGAACATATAAATTGAAATTGATAAACAACAGTGCCTGATCTACGAGTAAGTCAATAGTGAATCATACATTATATTTATTTAGTTAAAATAGCTAATAGGTACTTAGTTTACTGTCTCGAGTGATAAGCATGTCTAGCTTCACATGTGACCTTATGATCTTTAAACTGCTATGAACTGCACGGAAATGGATTATTATTATTTATTTTTATGATGTTACATATCTCAGGACCATGGGGTCCCGGTCCCGGTCCTTTGGAAGGCGTAAGAGGGGCCGAAGTCAACTCGCAGAGGCCCCTTAGGAAATCTTAATAAAATGCGGCACCAACCGACGATTATCCCTGTATGCACTATGCAAGTGCACCCAAGGATAACCCCCGGTTGGTGTAAGAACTATTGCAGGATATGGAAAAATAAAAACTTGGACTATGGGTTTGGGTAGCTAAAGTGGACTGGTTACCAAGAACTATGGAAGAACTATTGCAACTATACATATACACGGATAAAATGGCAGGGGGTGACTTGCACATTCAATAATGGGCCTCCGGAAACGGTCGCTAGCACATAGTGACGTAGCGACAATGGGGCAACATGTCCTGAGCTGTGGAGAGTGTGGAGTTATTCCACGGCTATCGGGACAATCCCGGAAGCACGGTCAAGAGCCCTACCAGCATCTTACTAGAATACTTCCTTCCTCCGAGCACGTTTGCTCTTGCGAATCTTCACTCAAGCCGGCCAATAAAGGCAGGAATGAGGTGGGAGCTCTGATCCTCGTCATTGTTCACTCCAGCCGGCCAATAAAGGCAAGTCAGAGGTGAGGAACAAGACTTCTCCCGGGAGATAGGGACCGTGGCCGTCAAAATATTTAAAAAAAAAATCCCGTTAATCAAGTGTGATACCTGAAAACAGTTTGCGAAAAAGATCAATTAATTGAGGCAATTTTTTTTTAAAGATTCCTTTCACCCATAAGAGAAACCTTAACTAACTAATATCCATATCTACTAATCCCTACTTCCCTACTAATATTATAAATGCGAAAGTGTCTGCCTGTCTGTTACCTCTTCACGCTTAAACCGCTGAACCGATTTAGATGAAATTTGGTATAGAGATAGTTTGAGTTCCGGGAAAGGACATAGGATATTTTTATCCCGATATTCCCACGGGATCGACACTTATGCGGGTGAAACCGCGAGGCGCAGCTAGTATTTTATAAGTGTTACAGTAAAAATAAATCCAGAAGGTAAGTATGCCTTGCCCAGTCCGGGGCGTTGTATCACCGGTGTAATACAAAAAGTGTAAGGTCATTTTTTACAGTACATACCGATTAGCCAACGTGTTACATATTCATGCCGCCGATCAATGATAAAGCAATCATCAGGATATAGTTAAATAGCGATTGTGTTAGCGGTAAGTTACCATTTAACAGCTACTTAATACGAACTATGATTGCTTCACACCCCCACGCCAGTTCACTAAAATGTTTACAAAAAATCAAAATTGAGAAAAAAATACCTAATCAAATTAATAATTATTTTGGTGCGTAGCCAAAATCGGAACTAACGCCGTCATCTTGTTTTCAAGAATTTTCGCAAATTTTCACCAGCAGCGCTCCCCTGCCAACGTCATTCGAGCGCCAAATGATCCTTGTGTACGTTATAATGGTATTTGACAACCGAAAAGTTAAATAGGCTTTCAACAACCCGAAGATCAGACTTGCAGCGTGGTAAAACTTTTGAGATTTCAGAAGCATAACCCGCGAATGCCTAATGAATTGAATGAAATATGTTGTTAATTGAAGTGACTGGCTTTTAATTGCGTAACACACTAATAGTAGCAATGGCTTTAATTTTGACAGTTAAACAACATTCATTGCGTAATTCACGTTGTTGAGCAGACAAACTTTTCGAAGACATGTAGCAATGGATTAGCAATATCTGAAGACTTCGGCGTCTTAGAAAATTGCCTTGAGCAGCCTTTCAGAAATAAAGTGCTAGTTAGCAGCCAGTCAAGTAAATAGCCAAGCTACTGTTTCACGACACTAGTTTCATAATGCAAACCCCGCTTAATCGTACTGGATATAACTAGTAATTGCGTGAAAGTGGATACGCCTTGTTGAGTAAGATTAACTATCGTATTAACAAACACACGAAATTATTGTACCTTCCAACTGTTCATTTACGATCGTGATTTCAGGACGGTAAATAAAATCCAAGTGACATTTTCTCCTTTCTTTTCTGTATATTTCTCGCCTTGACAATAAATATAGCTCAAAATTATTTATTATTATTTCAGCATTTATTTTAGTTCTTTTAACAGACAGATAGCTGATATTCCCACGGGATTGACACTTATGCCGATGAAACCTCGGGGCGATGCTAATATCTAATAAAATATAATATACACATACATAAACTCACGCCGTTCTTCCCATGGGGTTAGGCCTGGTTATGCAGAAAATTACAGAACGCCATCCTGCTACAATCCTTCGAGGGGCTCCGTCGACGTACGCTGCACCTGGTTGTACCCGGCTAAAACTAGGTGTAGCAGCACTTCGGCTATTAGCCGTACTTAATTTACTCATTGTGGTCCTGTTTAGAAACCAGCCTATAAGATGATTATTTTAATTTTTCATATGAAGTAGACTTTTTGGGAGTTGCCGTTTTGAGAAACGGATTAATTGGGAACTGGTCGTTTTGGGAAAGTGGACGAAATGGGAAATACGACATTTTGGGAAGTGGACGTTTTGGGAGAAACGAAACATACAGCTATTGTAGCTTACAATAGTAGGCAATGAGTTATCAGTGATTACAGGTCAAATTATACAAGAAATTAATTAGGTATGTGATTATGTAGTATCAGATGAACCAATAAAATATTTACTAAATTCCTGGAACTGTAAAACCTAAAAGATATAGCTTATCATTGGGTTTCAGTACAATAAAATTGTTTGCACTGTGTTAAGTTTTTTTTTTTTATTTATTCTGTTAAGTTGCTAAGTTATATTTGGAACGAAATTAATCAATTTTTAAGTTCTAATCCGATACTAGTAAGAGTAACAATAATCGTTTCTGTAACTTATCATTTTGCACAATTTTCATTGCGTATGTATAATTGCTGTGACCAGCGCGTACGCAGAAAATATCGCTACATATTTTTCAGGATAACATAAATGTTTAATGGTTATTATGGAAATAAATAATTATTTTTAATTGTACCCGAATTGAGTACTTATATCTACGCGTTAAACGTTCTGTACAAATAACGGTATTTTTATTTTAAATTTACGATAATTCAAACCCACTAAAGTAAAGCACTTTTGAAAATATTTGTAGGTAGGTATATTCAAAAATATATAGAGGCGTTAATAAGGCCTATGAAATATTTTTAGTTTCCCAATCACAGAATATGTAACGAATTATATTTGAAAAATAAAATCGTAAGTCACACCAATATCGTAACATGCTCATTAAAAGTAAATTAAATTAAAGTTAGCAGAACGTATAAATTTTCAGCGGCTTGCAGCGATTTATGTAATAAAGCAGAAAGTTATAAAACAACGAGTAGCTATGGAATGCGTTACCCAAGATATCGGTCATGCTCATGGGTTGCGTAAGTAGGTAATCAATGTACTTGGGCACTCTGGTTTTCTACTGGCTTTGTATATAATAACACAAACAACATTACAATGTTGGTATAATTAAAATATAATTCATACACGGTGGCAGGTACATCGCACCCTGTTACCATGCATGGATACAATACATGATAGATGAACATGACAGAATAATCTTTATTATGTACACCAAAAAATTACAAATATTTATAAATGTAGACATTTTACAAGGGGTGACACAATGGACCGTCTGAACCCCCTTGCATTGAAACATTTACCAACACGGTTATTTAAAAAAAAAAAATGCTGTTCCATACATTTTGACTTTTCTATGAAAAAGCAGTATTTTTTTTATAACCGACAAAAAATGTTACGCTACGGGGGGGTCTGGAACATACACCGTGTTCCGGACGATATACATAAACTTCGACCAGATGTTCAGACCATGGAAATAAGCATTTTTCATTATAGACACATTAATGAATTCTTATTTTTTATTAATTTTCATACAAACTAAATACCTTGACGTAAACACCCGATATGCATGCCTCTTTATCCGAATTGGCAACGACGTATTTTCATTCCTAAGATTTGGCGGGCTGAAACTTGTCAAAACTAAGTAAGACCCTTTCTTACTGCATAGCTCAATTAAATTTCATTAAATGAAATTACAAATATCTTTGTAACGAAGCCTTTTTAAGTACTACATCCTTTGTTAGATTTAATTTGTAAAAGCTATAGAAGCGTTTAGACAAAGTTTATGGATAACGTGAAGAACACGGTGTATATATGCCCTCTGAAATTATCTGTTGCAGTAACTCGACAGTAGCAACGTACAGGTGGTACAGCTGTCAACGAGAAGAATCAGTTATGTCGTAGAGATTCAGAGACCTATTCGATAAGGAATCGATTACCTTTATCACGGCAGCGAAACTACAAGATAACAATC
The DNA here is from genome assembly GCA_963669345.1 of Gortyna flavago. Classification (NCBI taxonomy): domain Eukaryota; kingdom Metazoa; phylum Arthropoda; class Insecta; order Lepidoptera; family Noctuidae; genus Gortyna; species Gortyna flavago. The sequence goes on from OY770148.1 coordinate 7,429,291, forward strand.
CGTTATAATTTCGTTGATTTAATTTAAATAAATTAGAAGTTAATTGCGGTATTCATGTGACCCGACTGACAAAATGACAAACCCATCATCGTTAGGTCCTCAATCAGAGACAATCTACTCCAACCCAATTGATACATTCATATTGACCGGTCGATGATATAGGGACGTGCAAGTAGTGAAATTCTGCACTCTCAAATCATTTTAGCAAGAAGGACGCTCGGTACTTGAGTCGGTAGAAGTCCGAAATAACCTATTAGGCTATTGTAAGAAAAAATTACGATAAAGCGTAGACGCAAGATATATCTTCAGATTGGATTGCTTACTTCTCTTCTAGAACAATATGAAAAGAAAACCGTTGCTTGGAAAATGAGTCGAGAAATTCGACTGTTCCATCGGACATAAATACATAATATACAGCTAGTTCGCCGCCTGTCACCATTATTTTGTTGCAGTTTCAATCTCGCGCTCCAATTGAGAAATTTATTGGCTATTAGAGAAATCCAATCAGAGCTCTCAGCTTGGATTTTAAACGTCAGTTACGTATGTTGGTGTTTGTTGCCGCTACAAATTGGGAAACAAAGAAAACATATTCGAGCAGTTCAAACTCCAAATTCCACAGAGGCAGTTTGTACTGATTAAAATGGTTAACGCATTCTCCCTCCTAATTCCATTTTTGTATTGTACTAAAATGTTCAGCGCACCCATTCCCTAACCCCCTTACGTTACCAACACAGAGGGCGTTGACTCTGATTGAAGAAACATACGGTAATGTTATGGTTCTTAATAGCAACAGCGAAAGTAAACTGCATTTTAATGTCAGTACTTTTTAATATTTCTTTTAGTCACTTTCTACTAATTAAAACTGCAAAACCAGCTGAAAACTGAATGTAATTCTTTCAGTAACGACTATTTAGGCGTTTCGGTGAGACACCTCTATGCTATGGTCTAAAATTAGCCCTGTATTATACGAGTTCTGGAATGTGTCCCGTGCTCGCCGGCTAACTCGAATCAACTATGCACGACGCGAGATAAAGGTATCTCTTTAAATTCGCGAGCCTGCTGCGATTCTAAGCTGCGAGCCGTCAATCAGCTAGCGGCGTGGAACGCACTAACTGCACGAAAGGATGATATAAGAGGTACAAATGCGAGCGCTATGTACACTCTAATTCGTGTCGTGCTTGACTTTCTTCGCGTTTAAATACTTATATTTTACTTTCTTAATGTCGCAATTAGTTAATAATAAATTAGATTTCAGTTGAAACGAATAAAGCCCCTATAAATGATAAATGATAAATGATAAATGATTTTATTTTGTAAGTAGGTTTGTACAAACACTTTTACACGTCAATCATATTTTTTATAAAAAAAACTAGATGAGGTCGGCGTTTCCTATCTGACTACTCTGAGAAGAAAGGCCGAAACAAACTCAGAGGTCACAGTCTCTTTTAAAGTCCAGACATCATAATCTTGGTCAGGTTATATGAAGACCATGTAGATCGATGTCTGAGATGGTCTTTTGAGGAAAGAACCACACAGATTGAGAGGACCTGTCCAGTCAGTGCACGCATTTGTCAGAAATCGTGTAGCTCAACTCAAAACTTAAGGAGCTCAACGATTCGACGAACAATACCAAAGAAAGGACATTTGGGTAGGCCACATAAATTACTCAAACTGCCAGACCTAGACAAAAACTAACACAACAGAGAGAATAATAAAAATTAAAAAAATGTGACCCACATTGTCTTCACATGCACAATAATTAAAATAATATAATACTTTACAAAGTAAGCAAATGTCATTGTTTAAATAAAATTCATTAATGTCAATGTGTACATAGAAACAAAAAAAAAATAATTAAAACATTCAAAATGTAAAAAAAAAAAAAAAAATTGGAAGCAGCTCAATCCCAAGCCTTTTTGTCCTCAATATAATCTTTAACGGTATAAAAAGCTTTCTGGCACAACTTACGTTTAATGAATGATTTGAATTTATTAAGGCTTAGATCTTGAACGTGGCTTGGTAGTTTATTATAAAAGCGTATACATTGGCATCTGAACGAGCTACCTATTTTCTTGAGCCTTGTTGTAGGGATAACAAATTTGTGTTTGTTCCTAGTATTTATATTATGGACATCACTGTATTTTTTAAACAATTTTATATTTTTATGGGCATATAAAAGATTTTCATAAATATACTGAGAAGGCACAGTCATTACATTAATCTCTTTAAATTTGTCTCTGAGAGAGTGTATCGGACTTAATTTATAAATTGATCGAACAGCTCGCTTCTGCAAAACAAAGATGGTCTGAATATCGGCGGCATTTCCCCACAATAAAATACCGTACGACATTACACTATGAAAATAGCTAAAGTACACTAAACGGGCAGTCTCTATATCAGTTAAATTACGAATTTTTCTAACCGCGTATGCTGCGGAACTTAGCTTTTTTGACAATTTATCTACATGTGGTCCCCACTGAAGCTTAGCATCCAAAGTTATGCCCAAGAATACTGTGCTGTCTACAGGATTCAATTCCTCGCCCTTTATCAACACATTAGTTTTCACCTGCCTAACGTGAGGTAGCGTAAACTTAATGCATTTGGTTTTTTTCTCGTTTAGAAGCAAATTATTGACATTGAACCAATGGACTACTTTCGAAATCGCGCTATTTACATCGTCAGTAACCAACTGCTGACGTTTAAGTTTAAACAAAAGTGAAGTGTCATCTGCAAACAACACTACATCATGATTATCCTTTATAAGGTACGGCAAGTCATTAATATAAATAAGAAACAAGAAAGGGCCAAGAATTGAACCCTGTGGGACTCCCATTGTTACTATAGATCCGGGTGATCTTTTCCCGTTAACGTCAACTCTCTGAATCCTTTTACTCAAGTATGAAGTAAGAAGATCCAGAGCAGAATTCCGGATCCCGTAGTGGCGGAGTTTCCTGATTAACGTTTCATGAAGAACGCAATCAAATGCCTTGGACAAATCACAAAAGATGCCCAAGGCATCGCATTTATCTTCCCATGCATTATAAATATGTCCTAAAAGTTCAACACCGGCATCAGTAGTTGAACGACCCCTTGTAAAACCGAACTGTTTGCTATGTAATAATTTATGTTTATTAAAAAATCTTTGCATTTGATCTAAAATTTATTTCTCAAAAATTTTACTAAAGGTAGGTAGTACAGAAATAGGTCTATAATTAGTGGGGTCCGATGTACTACCTGATTTAAACAAAGGTATTATTTTACTATTTTTCATAAGGTCAGGAAACTCCCCATTGTCAATACAACTATTAAAGATAAGAGCTAGAGTAGGTGCTACAATGTCAATAATAGACTTAGCAACTTCTACAGAATTACCCCACAGATCTGCTGTCTTTTTTACATTTAAAGTGTGAAAGGTTTTAATTATATCTTTACAGGTAATATATTCAAAATGAAATTCCGAATCGCAAGCATTAACATTTTCCTTAAGCAAAGACTCAGCAACAGAAGGTGATGAGTTTAGGGATTTAGTAGTTGAAACGGGAATATCTGAAAAGAAATTTTCAAATGCCTCGGCGACTTGAGAGTCTGATTTTATTATGTTGTCATTAATAGACAGGCTGTAGTCAGTATTTCGGTTACTAGACCTTCCCGTTTCACTATTAATAATGTTCCAAGTCGTTTTGATTACATTACTGCTGGTTTTAATCTTTGAACCCAAATAACGTGACTTGGCCATATAGCAAACTTTTTTAAATAATTTTGAATAATTTCTAACATACAAATTAAATTCATCAGTTTTAACATAAGTCCTTTCATTGTACAGTTCATAAAGCCGAGTTCTACTTTTATGAATACCAGTGGTAGCCCAATCACTGAACGATGCATTACTATTAACCGAGATAGTCTTGGGAATAAAGGTGGAGTCAAATTGTTTACAGTATATATTAAAAAAATTATCATATAGATGATTAGGATCATCATGAATCGACAAAACTGGTAATTTATTATTTAGTTTAACTTTAAAAGCCTCCAAGCGACTTGCAGTTTTGGGGTTAACAGTGATATCCTTTTTAGCCACTTTTTTGTTTTCTTCTTGAATAGTTATCCTTTGCCCGCAATGATCAGAATCTAGTAAATTTATAATTTCTTTGTGGCTTGGTATAATATCTGTATAAATATTGTCTAAGCATGTGGCACTAGTAGGGGTTATTCTTGTGGGCTCTAAAAATAGGTTTACAAGATTGTAGGACTGGAACAGACTCAAAATTTTTCTACAAGTACCTGAGTTTTCTAATAAATTGACATTAAAATCACCACAAATGATAACGGACTTGTTTGAGTTACAAATCCTGTGTAACACTTCATCCATTACCTTTTCAAAGCAGTCATACAATCCTGAAGGGGGTCTGTACACACTTAATACAATAGAGTGCTCCAATTCTATACAGGCAATTTCAACTGTTCGCTCAACAGATAGGCTCACAATATCGGTACGGTCTTTAAATTTGAGCTGGTTATTTACTAAAATCAATGAGCCACCATGTATAGCATTTATTCTGCTGAACGAACTACCAACCTGGTGATTATTAAAATTGAACAAGAACTGGTGGCTTTTCAGCCAATGTTCTGTTATACAGAGAATATCAATACTATTAAAATTCATAAATAATTCTACTTCTAAATCTTTGTTCATAAAACCTTGAATATTTTGATGCACCAGGTTGATACTATTTACTGATTTAAAACTTTTTTTTGAATAATTCTGTACATTATAGCTAGAGGTTGCCTCTATTGTCTTAATTTCTAATTTAAATTTAAATTTAAATTGCTTGGAATGCTTGGAAGATCGATAAAACAAATTATTCAGCAATCTATCGATTAATCTACTCGCGATTATCTGATACTACTATTGGCTCTTTCTTGGAAATTGTCAATTAAACAAACCGTATATTTTATTTATTCAGTCACTTTTCAAGGCCGATGAATTATGTACCCATTTGCATTTTATGTTTTTCCAACAGCATCATGCCTTGAATTTTTTTTGTCAGTGCTTACTTCAAGATGATTATAAGATTGAAAATTTTAATTCTCTTGAAGGTTTTTCTTTATAGGTTAAGGATTATTTTTTTTGGCTAAAATGGTCTTGTTAAACTGGGTAAAGGCTGATTTGATGCTTACTGTATCGTTTACCGTTGGAGCATTGTCAATCAACGACTGCTGAATGGTCAAAATGAGAGACAATAAACAAAGCTCCGTGATAAGAAAGCGCCTTGATGTCTTCTAACTCGGTGATTTTCGTTTTGTTGGTGATGTGTAAGTCAGTTACACATCACCAGCAAAACGAAAATCACCCTTTCTACTACGACAAAGATGCTGTCAATGTCAAATTGTTAAGTACCACTAATGTGAATGAATTTTATGTACGAATCTGTCACCTCAATAAACGTTAGTCAGCTGCAGGCGTCTTGCGAGTTCTTTAGAACTTTCGAAGACCACGACAATTGGTAGGTCGCCCTATATCATACAAGATCTACGCGATAGTCACTTACCTCACAGCCTCCTGCGGCTTATCAGGGTTGACTTTCACGGTGCTGGCATTCTTGAACACATCCAGCTCAGCAAGTTTGGCGGCAGCCTCCGGAGCCCCCTTGAAGTTGGGGATGCGATTGTACACGGGGCGCGGGAACATGGCCAGCCCATTTGTCTCCAGATGACGCCATACCTTCAGCCGGAACGAATGCTTCGTTATCTCCTCCAGCACCGCTTTCTTGGCTGAAAGTTGGTAGACAGTATTTTTATTGCGAGTCATTGAACCTTTTTTTTATTTTGTTTTGTTAGTGAGTGGACGTGGAGCGTAGGATGATTGTTGGCAAGATGTGTCGATGACTATGTGTCTTACAGTTTGTGGAAAGACCTAGAAAAGAATAGCGTTAAATAATCGATAATTTAACGCCAATCTGATTCAGGTCTTTGCATCCCGGTTTTGGCCTGCAGTTGTGTTACAAAAGATGTCTTTGATTTATTATTATGAATTTAATGAAGTTACTATCAATTAACGACGAGAAAAAGTTTTTTTTTTACTTTTCTTAGTAAAGATTTCCATCAACGAATAAATCGCAATTTCAAAATTAGGTCATAGCGATAAGTAAAAGAAAAACCGAATATACTTAATAGTATATTTATGAAACCAATGTATAAACTAAGGTAAATGACCGTTATATTCAACAGTTGGTATGTTATACGTCGAGTACTTCGAGTAGAAAAACCGTAAATTGCTTAGGCGCGTTTCGTAGTAAAATAAACGTTATTGTACCGGTGTATAAACTTTATGTGCGACATAATAATGGTCAGTGAGTTACTTACAGTACTTACCTATTTGAGTGAAGTTCGATAAGTTTATAAAAGCAATGCTACTGATTATTTTATCGATAGTTATTATTCACTGTTTGAATCTCGTTAAAATACTTTCTCAAGACGTTTGGCAAACGCATTGTTGATCACATACATTTTTAATTAGCTCATGATTCTCTTAGGAATAATAGCGTTGTCCCATATACGGGTATTCATCACAGGAAGAGACGTTAAATATATACAAGAAGATTTTTTTATCACCATCTAAATTTATACAGGATGTTCTACCCATGAATACGAACAACTTTCACTATGGGACCAACTCTGAAATCACGAAAAAAAAATCAGCTGTTTCATACATTTTGGTCAAGTAGGTATTGAACTTTTGTATGAAACAGCAGATTTTTTTTTTCGAGATTTCAGAGTTGGTCCCTTAGTGAAAGTTTTTCATAATCATGGGTGGAACACACTGTAAAAATTTGGATGGTGATTAAAAAATCTCCCTGTATAGTCCGACAAGCTTCGTGAATGAAATGGCGCTGCTTGTCAAGGACAAAATGTCAAAAACCGGTGAAATCCGGTAAATTTCATGTTAGTTCTATATTTCGCCACGTTCATTGCGATCCGTGTCGCACTATACAGGTTGAAATAGAAAACATGCGACAAATCGAAATGGGAGATTGTACTCATCTTAATGAACAACTTTTACTATGGGACCTAACCAGGAATCGCAAAAAAAAATCTGCTGTTCCTTTCATTTTGACGAGTTACCTATGCGAACATAAATGTAAGGAATAGCTGATTTTTTAATCGCGATTTTAGGTTTGGTCCCATAGTAAAACTTGTTCATAATGATGAGTACAATCTCCCATTTTGATTTGTCGCATGTTTTCAATTTCACCCTGTAGATAGGTTTAAATCATTTATTCTCATAAAAGACAAAAAATGCCACTTACATGAGAACAGTCAAGAAACATTCAGTAAACTTATTTTAGGTAACCGTCACCAAAGTATAATTATGTAGGTATAGTATAGTATTATAATTAAACATATAATTATTCTATACTCATTCAGCAGTTCAATTCTCAAGCATTAAAGAACATTGGAGGACTTTAGTCAAGGCAGTTTTCAATTATCTCTAGATCTCTAGTTAGCCCTAACAACAATGCGCGTGAGTGGCAAATAAAACGTAGACGGTGAATTTATTAAAGTTCGAAATCGAAATAAGAATAAATGTACATTATTAGCTAATTGATGGCAAAAAAAAATTGTTGGCCGTGATATTTTATTTGTCATACTTATTTGTTTTTTGTGGGCGCGTCATGGCCGCTTAAAATGTCTTTAGAATATTTTTTTATATAAGCAGATTTTATGGCGTTGGTAATTTATAATAGAAGTGTAGATTTACTAGGTCGTTACAAGCCAGTACGTGAGCTTACGCAGCCGACCTGTGGCCGCCAAATTGATTAATGCGTCACCCTGCAGTCTATGATGGACAGCGCGATATTATACGGCTCGTATACCTACTTTTCATAAAGAGATAATAGCCGTAGATTAAACAAAAACCCTTCTAAGGGCTGACTGATTTTAGATTTTAGAAAATCTAATAAAATCAGCATCTTGTATTTTATCCGTGGAATGATGGCAGGATAATACTTATAGATATTAGTGTATAAAAGTCAAATTAGCCCTAATAGGAACAAAAAGAATGAGGCGGACTTCTTTTTGAGCAGTTAAATATGCTTTTAACATTTTAATTTCAGAGTAGGCTTTTGTCCCTAGCGTCAGTCAAACAATTCTCAATTCGACTGATCGTTTTATTTTTGTATGTTTGTTACGCGATATTTCCGGCAATTATTGTAAATCGATTTCAAAAATGATTTTTTTAATGCCTCAGGGTGGTCCCATATAAATTTTATTAACTTTGCTTGGGTGGTTTTATGTTATAACGACTTCTTTTCACTAATATTTACATAACAAGTAGGTGTTAAGTATAATATATGAATTTGTGTGGGGTAAATAAGTACAACCTAAAAGTGAAAAATAACTTTAATTTCGGAAGTCAGTGGCAAACAACGAAAATGCGAACCCAACGACACCGACTTCCGAAACTAAAGTTATTTTTCAATTTGTAGTGTCTTTTTTGAAATAGGTTGGTGAGTTCCCATATATTTGTTTTAAAAAAGCAGGGCCATTTCCAACACTGCTTACTTTCCACCCAAAGTACTTGTCAACATCACAGACAAACAAAACGTTTTTTGTCAAAGCCACTCATGCTCCGAGCTGGTTGCGAACAAACCAAATGCACTACAGTACGGCAACTGTACATAATCGTAAAATAACAAGAAAAACAAACTACTTAGTATTTTTATGTCCCTACTAGCTTCCGCCCGCAATGTATGTCGATAAAAACTATCCTATGTCCTTCCCCGGGATGCAATCTATCTCTCTGCCAAATTTTATAGAAATCCGTTCAGTGGTTTAGGCGTGAAAAGGTAATATACAGACAGACACACGATTTACTTTCGAATTTATAATATTAGTATGGATAAAATTATATTCATTAAAAATACCTACATAGAAAGTTTTATTAATCATAGCATACGACTTGTATTGCGCGACCTTGCTAACAGCGGCACAGTTCAGTCGAAGTTCAAGTGCAGACGTCATGTTCCATTATAATTACCTAAGTATAGGGTTCCTTCCGTACCCAAAGGCTGCCAACGGGACCCTATTACAGCTGCCCGTCCGTCTGTCACAGGGCTGTATCTTTCGAACGGTAATAGGTAGACACTTGAAATGTCCACAGAGTGTGTACTTCAAATCATTCTACTGCCCTTACGCCAATTTATTTAGGGTCGGGTCAACATGCGTTTTTCTTTCCATAGTTCTCATATTAGTTTTCATCTCATTAGTCACACCAATTTTCTAGCCATATCATCTTTCACACAGTCCATCCATCTTTTCTTTGGCCTTTCCCTACTCTTATAGCCATCCACATTCATACTCAAAACTTTCCTCACGACATTTCTATTATCCATACTAATATTATAATGCCAATGTGTGTCTGTCTGTCTGTCTGTTACCTCTTCACGCTTAAACCGCTGAACCAATTAAGATGAGATTTGGTATAGAGATAGTTTCGAGTCCCGGGAAAGGACATAGGATAGTTTTTATCCCGATAACCTATTCACTGCCAAACCAAATATAATTTTCTTAATGAACTATAAAAAAAAACAAATTAAAAAAATAATTTAGTCCAACAAAATGGCTGAAGGACAGCAGCCCGTATTACCTATTACCCTATCTCTTAAGATTCAGGCCAGACATAGTATAAGGAGTAAGAGTAATTGAGTTTAAAATTACTGTACTCCTATTCTAAAGTTGTACACACGGCTACACATCAAGCTATACATTTCCAGTTTTAGGTGACCTCGCATTGTTTAGATTTTTCTTACAATCAGAAGTCAGCTTATACTGGTTATGTATAGCTTGATGTGTAGCCGTGTGTACCTATTGAATTATGTTAACTGAATGTATGCAGTGCAATGTGATTTTAATTTATGCAATAATTTGTTTTTTCTTTCCGTAACAAAAATATCAAACCAATATAACTTCAATGACTAAGTACCAAATAATAAACAGGGGCGATTAGTCCAAAACCGGGTGTGGGGGAGGGGGGTAAACCCGGGACAAGAGGCAGTTTAGTCTCTTACATGTTTCAAATTTACGCGCGGGTTTGTCCGACGCAGTTGGCCATTCATGCAAAGGCGTTGGTGCACGCTCCATTAAAATAAATAAGAACAATGTTTTTATGGTGATTTGAAGTTATATTTCTAGGATTAAAATAAAACAAATGTTTCATTATAAATTGTTTTCTAGCAAAGATTATACATGCTTTTAAATGTCAATGAATAAAAGTTAAGTTTGGGTACTAACTATATGTTTATTATTATTTTATTTAAAAAATACGCAAAATGCCATGCATGGGTTTCTTGCCTTCAAGAGTTCAAGACAGCAATGTTTTAAAGGCAATTAAATGAATTATCTTTATTATTATTATTTTTCGTGAATTTTTTTCGCATGTCTTAATAGTTATTCTGCTATTTGGGGCGCGGGCGGACACAAATCCAAAAAATCAAAGATCAACAAAATCGGTCCAGCCTTTCTTGAGTTATAAAATGGTGTAACTAACTCGACTTTGTTTTATTTGTATCATAGATTATACATTTGCTTTAGCATCACGATTTTACCGCTCTTTCCCGTATCTATATTCTCAAACTATGAAAATCAAAGCAAGTTAAACAATCATAAAGCCTGATGACTATATTGTATGCTCAGTAAACAAGTGGCATAGAAAACTTAGTACCATCCAAGGTGAGGACATTACATGGATGAAATACAACACTTGTGCCACACACACAGAGCATGTTCACTGCAATAGAGTTTTGTTACCAAGATTGAAATACTTGTACATGTGCAATGTGATAAGGATTAGGATTTGTTTTGCTTACTGCGATTTTAATAAGCTACTTATAGTTTTTTTTTTCTTCAACCTGTATTTTTTTTCTGTGGCATAACCAAATGCCAATTCCCATTATAAAAAACATTTAAAATCCTGTCGCTATCATAACAACAATCAATGTCAAAAACTTGTCAAAAATGTAGAGAAATTAGAGGTATTTTTGACAGATTGAGACAAATCAGACTAAACATTCCTAAATTTACGAGAATTGCCCCTCTGCTTCTCGCTGCAATTTTTGAACAATCCATGGAGAATGATTTATTCAAAGTGTGGTGTAGTTTAGCAAAATGAAGAAAACCTTGTGTTATGATGAGAATGATTTATTCAAAATCCAGTGATACTTTAGCAAACTGAAAAAAGACTTGTGTGTTATGATCAAATATGCAGTCATGTTTGATCCCCATGTTGAAAAGTGTCATCAAATTTTATTGTATGTAAATTCTGGATAGCTCATTGGCTTAAAATTATATCAAAAATGTCTACAACTCCAATCAGACATTATAGGTACCAAATGCACATGATAAACCAATGCACAAACTTATTACTTTTTTAATAACATAAGTTTGTACACACATTAAGATAAATGCTTAATGATAAACATACTCAGAACTAACAAGTAAATAATCAGGAAAGCTGACAAACTGATAAATAATTCAACCATGACCTATGCAGCCCACACTTAAATAAATTGTCCCCAATAATCCATAACATGTAGGTAGACACAAAAAAATATGCTAAAAAGATTTACTAAGTAAAGAATTCCTTGCACACTCATATCTATAAAGATAGATGAGGCAACTACCTGCATAAGCAGACCTTCAAACCGATGATTCAATGCAAATAGAAAATCTAAAATGACCTCACACATGAATGGCGAAGGTAGGTACATAAGTTAATTAAATTTTATATTAATTACTGCAGCAGTCCTACTTTCTTGCGTTTTTTAATGTGACATATCGCCGCCAATTGAGAGTACATTGTACTCCGCGCTATTCGACTTCCTATTAAATCAGTTGCATTTTTACAAAATAGGTGGGCAGACCAGAAGAATGTGAGTCATGCTTCACACTCCAGTTAAGCTACCCACAGCATAGTATCAATAATTACAAGCCGAGGAAACAACCCAAATCGCGGTAATCGATGCACGAAACACTCAAACGCAAGTGAAATTACAGGTGCAATCCGATTCTACAATATTTTTTAACAAGCGTCGAAGAAACTTCGCAGTTTTCATCATGGATTGCATGCGGGTATTTCGAAATACATGTGCTTCTTTGCAACGAAAACATTTTTCAAGCATTTTTACACACATTTCAAGAAGAATTTTCTATGGATGAGTAAATAAAACAGTGGAATAATGATTGTTATTCCATTATTTTCAACAACAAAATGGAAAACTTACTGTTATCCGCGGCCGTTGGCGTACCGTCTCCGTTCTGCATTTTGATAATTTACCGCAATCGGGAGCTCTTCTGCAGGGATTTCGATGGTCTAAATGAAAACCATCAAAATTATTTGCAAAATTAAATCCTTCTCCGCCGGACGGAACCGTCACACACAAAAATAGAACGCGAAGTCGCGAATAAAAAACAAACGCCACCAACATGAAAACAAAAACGTTTTAGAGTTGCGCGTATGTTCCTCCAACAATTTGTTACTAAAAATCGACTAATCACAATATTTGTAAAAAAAAACGTAGGTGGTGTCGACAATCTCAAATGACAAATCAGAAAACCACGGAACTACAATGTGCATTATAAATCGCTAAACTGCATTTTTTTTTTTGGGGATTTTGTGGGAATTGGTCACTGACCTGTATTTCACAAGTGTTTAATAGAGGTCACTGGAATTGATGGACATAGCTGTTTTGGCATTCCAGCCGCCTTTAATCTTCTTTGTGTGTATCTCTATTCACAGGTAAGCCAACCTTAGCAAAATAGTATCAAGTATGTTCTCATTTACCAAATATTGGAAGATGTAAAAAAAAACATAAACGAAAGAAACAAATGAAAACAATTTATTTTATTGTAAGTACCCTCTTAACCTCTTTGTCTTTGTGAGTTGCAACTAGGATAAATTATTCCGAGGTTGCAACTCTTCCTCATTAGGCTATGCGCGCACTACGATTTTAATAGTTGCAATTTAGTTACCTACAATTATAAAATCGCAAACACAAAAATTTTTCAAGTGAATTCTCATGCGATTTTTTTCCGTAGTGCGCGGACTAGGTAATAAATTTCTATTGTTCACAGATTGACGAATTTTCTTCGCAACAATTAAAATTCGTAGTGCGTGCTTAGCCTTACTACCTACCTACCTATTCTTTATTTTTGACTACGCAACACACTTCTTTCTAGGACTTTGAGACGCCATCAAAGAGATTTAAGATACCTAATTTAATGCCTTTGGACGTCTCACGTCATGCTCTTGAAGCATATTGGATGTATCTTTAAGGTTTCCGGGCTGTTTCAATAATAACAGATAATATTACCAAATGTACAAAACAATAAGTAATTAGAACCATTAATCAGCGTTTCAATCATGCTCATTTAAATTCAAAGGTTACTAACCTTTATGAGTAGGTATCGTTTACAAAACACGTTTTCTTTCGGAGTTAATCTCACATACATAATTTACGAGAAAGACATGCAACAGCTGCTGTTGGCTCATATTTCTTCCATTATTCTAAATCCATGTTTTTTTTCGATTCTATTAGCTTTGGTAAAACTATTGGGATTAATTAAAAACAGATCGTCAACATAAACATTTATTAAAAGCGTAGAATAAATAATTATCTGATAGTTTGGGACATATGGAGTGGGGTGAGCATCAGCTCGAAAGCCGCGTCTTTAAGATTGGCACCACGAAGATTTGCTTCATGAAGATCACTGCCCGATAAGTCACAACACTGGAAAAAAAAAATATTTGAGGTTAATTTCTAATAAAAAAAAAACTAAGTTTGATTGTAAATGGTTGTAAATGTGTGAGTTTGAGCGTGTATGCACAGAGTGGAGGTTAGTTTGGCATGCTTCACTTGTATTGTTCTTGACTTTTTTATTTGGTCTGAGATTGTAACTTGTAAGTAGGTACAGACGCCAGCACATCAAGCTACTACAATCTGTCAAATTTCTTTGATAGATTTTCAACTTTATCACTAAAGCATAAGGTTCAAAGTTGAATGGGAAAATTTGACAGTTTCGGGTAGGTGGATGTGCTGGCGTCTGTACCTAAATTCTAATTGTTAAGGGGGCGCCGACCACCTAGTGGCGCCCTCATCGTTTGTTTGGTAAAAATAATCCCTAAAACGGATAATAGTGGCTACTGTTATCAGTTTTAAGGATTATAATACAACTAAACAATGTAAAACTACCGTTCGTAATAATATTGACGTATAATCTTGTGGAGCACAACTTAACGTGCTTATTTTCTGCATTTTGATTCTGACATGGCATGGCATGGCGTTACTTAACATGGCATGGAAGCCCTTAAAAGCCGAACAAAAACACGTCACAAAAAACGCTAAGCGAAAACGAAGTAACAGCGTGCGCAGGCGATGCGATGTCACGGGTGGGTCAGACGAACAAGTTTCACGCGGAAAGTCGAAGTCGCGGGCAGAAGCTAGTTTATTTATAAAGGTTAGGTTAACTCGAGAGGGGCTTATGGATAAGTAATAACAGCCGCCCGGGTCAATCGATCAAGTTAAGCTACGTTTGCCGCGGTTGGTCCGTGGATGGGTGAATCTTAACATATCAAGACCCCTCCGTGCCTCGGAAATCACGTTAAGCCGTTGCTCCCGGCTGTCAATCGTGGATCTTTGGCAGTCGTTACGGGCCGTCAGAAGCCCGAAAGTCTGACAATCAGTCTTACCAAGAGGTATCGTATTACCCAGTAAGTAACTGGGTTGTGAAGGTCAGATAGGCAACCGCTTCATGTAAAATACTGGTATTCAGCTGCATCCGGTTAGACTGGAAGCCCATCCCAACATAGTTGGGATGAGATTAACAATAATCTCAACCATTTCAACATTTCTCCAATCTCTATAAGTAAGAAGTAGTTACACTGTGGTGTATTATAGGAATCTGACATAAATCATAATGCACAGCGAATAATAATAGGCCGATACTATTACTTTATACAATACCTCTAAATCAGCCCCAGCAAGGACGGCGGCCCTTAGATCACAGTTCTGTAGGTTGGCATTCTTCAATGTTGCCACCCGTAAGTTGACGCCCGTCATGTTGCTTCCCTCTAGGTTTGCACCTGCAAAAAGTATTTATGTTAAATTGTAAGTTGTAACACAACACGGATGTATTCCTCAAAGGGGTAGTTAGACAGTACATTATTTCTATTTTTTCAGTTAAGTCTCAAGTAAGAGGGTGAGCATATTGCCATCAACGGGGTACAAATAATAAGTAAATTGGGTTTTGCCATTAGCAGATTAATGGAAAAACCAATAACACCCAAAATGGACCCCCAGCTCAGCGGTCGCACTTGCGTGTACTAAATTAACGACGACGTCGTTGTATACAATAGATATTTTGAAGTATTCTTGCATTATACAGGATGGCACCGACGCGTAAATTGTAACCAGGAAATCAGCACATGATTCTAGACCCTATCGTAGAAATTTTACTACGGTTATAAAAAAAAACCAGCTGTTTCATAGAAATGTGACCTAAGACCAATTGTTTTTTAATTACCCGACGGTAAGAGGTTGTGCGCTGATGTCCCTGCCACCCTGTATAGGACTTATTTACCTTTTAAGTTGACACCTTCCATCAAGGCTCTTGATCCAGTTGGATCATCCATGTTACAACCTTTCAAATTGGCACCTGTAATAGTAAACGATAAATTATAAGTAAAGTTATTTTATTCTGACAATGATGGCCAAATAAATCTATGCGCGCAAATAAACGATAATTTAACAATTTAAAGCTACTTGACGCTAATTTAACAAGATAAAGATTCAATGAAACTATATTATAATAATATGGAAAGAAAAAATGGAAAACAAAATCCCAAATGTGCAGGACAGCCGATACCATAGTAATGCCCGCACAAAACTGTTACTACAAACTACTACAAGTATTACTAAAAGAGATACATATTTTTAGCAGACAATCTTCGTTTACCAATTACAAAACATTAAGATACGTGACCCAAAGTTCCCGAGCGCCGTAGGGTCATCACATCTACTTTCTAGTGGTTACCTATTGTCTAAATGTTACCTATTTGTTTCCCAAAAATAAAACTAACATGTGTCCCAAACTATTTTCACTCTAAAGCTTAAACTATGAGCGGTTTGACAGCTAAAGACTACGACTGTAGGCCGACCGCTTAACTGAGACGTTGTCTGAGGTATCTGCGCGGTGCGGGAGGGGTGATAGTTGTCACAAGTTGACGAATCACTGAGCTCTCGCATCACGTCACCACACCCCTCCCGCAAAGCGCTGCTACCTCAGGCAACGTTTCAGTTAAGCGGTTGGCCTATAGCTGTACTAGAATATTTTGGCGCGTAACCAAATCGGAACTAACGCCGCCATCTTGTTTTTTCAATACATTCAACAAAACAATTAATTTTTACCAACAGCGCCTTTCTGTCAACGTCATTCGAGCGCCAAAAGATCCTTGTAGCAATGTAACGTAATGGGTTGTAGTCAGACAGACAGTCGGTTCATGTTACACGTGCCTAAAATTATTGTCACTCTAAAGCTTCTAAGTATGAGACTGAATTGGGTATCACAAAACTCCTTGGTAAGACAACAAAAGACTGATAAACAAACTTACCTTCCATATTGGCACATAAAGCTTTAACACCCAGTAGTTGGGCTCCCTCTAAGTTCGCATGTGACAAGTCAGCGCGCTCCAAACAGCAGTGCGATAAGTTAGCACCGTTCAAGTTGCATCGGGACAAGCAAGCATACTGGAACACAGAAACATTTTATTTAATCTTTAGACTGCGTAAAGTATTTAACTGCTATCATGAATATATCTTTCTGAGGAATAAATATAATTTTTCTGAAAAAAAAAAGCGTTTTTTTTTTTTTACGCATATTAGTTCTAAAGCGCAACCAAAATCTCGTAGACGGAAATTGTTCTTTTTTAGAATGATACCAATTTTCGTTTCAACTTACAATACCAAAGTAAAAAGCAAGAAATCATGTGGCTGTTAATTATATTTTTTGTTGTAGTTGGTTTCATTTTTTTTTTCAGTAGTTGGAATTCATCAATTTTCTTATTAGGTCTTAAAGTCGCAATGACGATTTGTATTTAATCGTACTTTTAAGGAACACTGTCAACTGTATTTATTGCCAAGTATTAACAAAATTAAAATTTATTTTCATACAGAAATAAGAAACTGGGAACTGGGCACCTAAAGCCAAAGTTAGATATTAGTATTTACCTTTTGGCTTTGGCGTCCAGTTCCCAGTAAAAAAAACTGGGTGTTAATACCGTGTTAGCACTCAGTTTTCAGTATTTTAAAGCCTGATGAAGGTCCTAATTAGTAATCTAAGGAACAAATTTAAAGTTAGTTTCTGATGGTTGACATAACATTAACAGAAACCTCCTGACCCAGGATTTAGCATTAGTTTTTAAAATACATTCCGTAAAGGATAATATTAGCATTATGTATTGCATAAGTAAACATATTTCAGGGGAATTGATATGTCATCATACTAACTCTAAAGTTATATGTTGTTTCTAAATGTATTTTAATTAAAATAAATAAAGGTGCAGGAACATCTTTAGCTTTCAAACAAACCAGCATATTGTTAAACATACCTTAAAATTTATATACCTAAGGTCCAGCCTATTAAGGTCAGCTCCCGACAGGTTAACACCTTGGAACCTTAACTCCCAAGTATTAGGGGTCATTATTATGGAGCGAACAACGTCCATCCGTGTCAGAGCATGGTTGATACCACAACTGCTCTGTGACTCCTCAATTAGAAGGTTTAATTGTGGTATCATCGAGTCTATACCTGGAATCCGATTAAAATTCTGGATTTAGTTTTCTTCATCATCATCATCATTTAGGCAAGTGTAGTGTGGGACTCTCCCTAGCTGAGTGGACCTTGAAGGTGGCCGGGATGGACTGGATGTGGAAGGCAGAGGACAGGATGTTGTGGCGCAGCCTGGGAGAGGCCTACATCGAGCAATGGACTGCAATAGGCTGAGTTGACTGATCATCATCATTTCAGCTGACTAGAGGTCCATTAGTGGATGTATGATCTTCCAAGTGTTGTTCAGACATCAACTGGTCTTGTGCTTCGTGAATCCAGCATAATTTGTTTTAAATAAATACAAATTTCAAACTTTAGATACAAAAATATTACTTACAATACATAGGTAAATTTGTAAGTTATGTTATGTGTGTTATGTATTTAATATTAAAACCATTCCTTTTATGGTATGGATGTGTCATTAGGTAGTGACTACTTAGATGAGGAAAATATAAATTAAATATTATGGTAAGGAACAGTACTAAGTAATAAAAGGAACAATCATTTTCTGTCCTTGGAATTTCCAGTGGTGTAGCATTTGTGTTAATGTAGAACCAATTTCTTGATTTAAAACAAACTTAAGTATGTTGTTAAAATATTAATTTGTAAGTACTTAAGGAATATTTTTTTCATAATCTTTCAAATCATCAACATTTAATTCTTACTGAATCTACAATTCTTCTGACAGGGAAGTTTCCTCATAAACATTTTTATAGCAAAAGGATAAAAGTCAAAAAATATATGCACCATAAAACACAGCCTCTTCCATGACACCTTTTGGGTTAACATGCTTATCTATTATCACATCACCGTGCCTCAAATAATTCAGAATAGGCTCAAAGTACTCTGGGCTACGATCTATCAGGAATGCTCCAACGGAATCTGTAGCACTCGGGGTCATTAAGTACACATTATTGTCATCAGCAAACATTCGCGCCAACATTGACAAAGGTTCTTTGGCCAACAGTGTGGATCGAGATGTAGTAAAATGCTTGCCACCAACATTTAAAGTTATCCAATCAGACACAGCCTTGCCTGGTTTAATGCCATCGCCCAAGCCCAAATTTTGCATTGAATTTGCTATATTATCACAATTTTTCGAGTCTCCGGCGCCGTCAACACATAAGTATAACTTGTCGTCGTCCCTAAGTACTCTCACATCTACAATTTCACAGCCATTTGTCGAATACAATCTCAAGTTTTCCTGACTTTCTTCGAATTGTTTGGATATTTCTGATTTTAGTACTTCAATCGTGTTTTCCACGGCCACAACTTTTCCATTTTGTTCAGACTTATTTCTGTAAATGTACACTCGTTTCATAATAGGCGTCTCCTCTGTTCTCTGAATTTTAAATGCTTGGCAAAATCAATAATATTTAGAAAAAACTTAGGAACTTCGCGAAATAAACTAAGTTCGAAATCACGAAATGTCAAAAGACAACAGCTGTCAAAATATGTTTGCAGCAACAGATAATGAAATGAGAACAATCTCTGTGAAAAATCGACTAAAGTATTCGCAGTTTTTGATAAATACACAAACCTAATTCTACAATAATGTGTTATTTACAATTAAACATACAAAATATTAGGTGTGCTTCAACAGTAAAGTGTATTAATAATTTCGTTACCAAGTTTTTTTTTTAATAATTGCCAACAACATACCTACTGACACACATGCTGTAGCAATGAGCCATCATGCGATGGATGGCCGTGCGTCAGTGATTCATGACTATTATATAGCTGGCGCTGTTATTTACAGGGTGGTATCGACGCGCAAAATATGGATGCAGTACGTGATCCTGAACCTTGTTTAACCCAAAGAAAAATTTTAACGCCAATCTGAACGCGTTAAACCGGGGCAGCGGGATTGACCGAAAGGGTTACCGCTACCCCGGAACATAAAGGGCTAAGGAAGGAACACGGATGGGTTTTAGTCAGTAAGAGTCTGACACTCCCTTCTCCAGAGCGGGAGGTATACATAGGACTTCACAATCACGTGTCAGCGTCACCCCAATTGACACGTGAATTTGTTGGGATTTTTTGGGGTAAGGTACCGCATAGCGTGTAGCGCAAGACCCGCCATAAAGTTTGAATCTGACTGTACCATGATGTCCTATAGCAATTTTATTACCTATCCAGTTCTCCACAATGTGTGACGAAATACCTATCAATATGCTACGGTGCTAACAAGCAGTAGGTACTTCACGGCAATATTATTAATAGTGCCATAAACAGTCAGTTAACTATAAATTGATCGCTCAGTAAATCCAGATGGCTGTCGTTAAATCCGTCAGTCTGCCATGTGATCTTGATCCATTGTATTGATGAAAGGTATGACAACATTGTTACGTTGTGAGTAATACATGGGTTTTTGTCTCGATATTCCTGGAACTAGATTAAGGACATGTCATGCCTAGCTATTTTTTTGGCACGAAAATGACCTTGTCGTGGAGGGGTAGAGATGATGTTATTAGGTATCCTGCGTATTTGGATTCCTTGTATACCTAACATCCTCATTGATCCGGTATTCGCTCTCGCTTTTCTTAGTCGTTCGCTTAGTCTACTGAGTGTGACGCCCTGAGTTCAATTCCCTGGTTCAGGAACTTGTTCAGGAGCTTATTCAAGAATTTATCAGTAGCAGCTCTGAGTAAAGACTCGCCTTCTGTTACATAGCGTAGAATCTACTCATAAATGGTGAAATGTGGGTAGAGGTAATATTGAAAAGAACTGGCGCATAAATGCACCAAGTCGCACTGCGTCCGCGCCGCGTGGTGGATTACACTGAGAGAAGGATAAAATTATATTGATGAGAAAATTAATTGAGAAAATTATATTTCTACATAGGTTGATCATGTACTTATAGTCAGCCATTTATCACCACTTATTGTTACATTATCCACGCTAACGACAAGAGCGGTTTATCACCTACTTACTCATACCCATTTTGATCCCGTAACAAACAATAATAGAATAGATTACAGTAGTTAGTTGTAAATTGTAATTCAAGTAGTATGCGCTGCATTACGGAAATGATCGGTCGGCATGGGCTCGGGCTGGCTTGGATATGATTCGCGTTCGTGTATTTATTTGTACGGAGTTAAGTGAACTGTGTAATGGACCTACAACCTATCTGGATACCTAGGCATTCACATTAGCAAATCTAGCCTTCAGTTCAGAGAAGAGTCATGGTTTGCTCCATCAACCATTAGAACAGAAAAGAAATACAGATCACAATCTTGGGGCCAGTTTCTGGGCCTTGACCGTAACTGACCTACTGTCTGAGGATTCCATATTTCTACTAACAAAATTTCTAACTACACACGGTGTACAAATTTGATTAAAATCGGTTAAGTAGTTTAGGAGTCCATCGCGGACAAATGCGGTAATGATTAATATTAAGATTACCGAATTATAAACAAGGTTCGGCATTTCAATTCGCCGAAGCATTCAAAGAATGTCAATAATCTTGAACATATTTTTGAACCCAGAAACTTACTGCCACTATATCCTCGAGCCCCGACATAGATATGATCTTGAATTTTATAGTAAATCGAATGCAGTGTCTGTCTAGTGGTCGGAAGCACTTCTGCTAAGTGTAAATCCAGGGATCGATCCCAGGGTCCGGAAAAGCTGGGTTGTTCGATTAGAAAATTATCAGTGACAGTGCGGAGTCGACTCTGGATACAAAGGGTGGCAAGGAACATCGATGCACAAAGATTTTTTTTATAACCGACGAAAAATTTCTACGCCAAGAGGTCTATCTAGAATAACGTGCAATTCATGGTTACAGTTTGCGCGTCGATGTTTCTGCCACCCTGTATGTACAGACGCCAACACATCAAGCTACTACAATCTGTCAGATTTATTTAATAGATTTTCAACTTTATCGCTAAAGCATAAGGTTCAAAGTTGATTGGGAAAATTTGACAGTTTCGGTTAGCTTGATGTGCTGGCGTCTGTACTTATGAGCCCGGATAACAATAGGCCCATCGGCCTCTTAATAAGTCCTACAGGACCTACACCATAATTGCGTAACACACAATCACAATCTGAATCATTTTGAAGGATATTGCTAATCTATTGCTTCACATGTTCGAAAAAATTGTCTGCTCAACAACATGAATAACGCAATGAATGCTGCTGAACTGTCAAAATAAAAGCCTTTGCTACTGTTAGTGTGCCGAAGATAACTGGGGAAATATGGGTGCTATACCCAGGTACTTACTTAAATAGGTATGCCAGCTCCTTCGGAGTACACGCGCGTGACGTTAGGTATGTTATCTTTAATCGAATAGGTACCGTAACAATGAGAAACGTAAATGCGTGACAGTTACATAATTTAGTATTTATGCTAAAATATTCAGACGCCAGCACATCAAGCTACCCGAAACTGCCATACAACTTTGAACCTTATGTATTAGTGATAAAGTTGAAAATCTATTAAATAAATTTTACATATTGTAGTAGCTTGATGTACTGACGTCTATACATAACAGGGACATTAGAATAATGATAATGATACCTACGTTAATACCTATTCTACACTCAGCTTGGCAAGACGTAGGTATGAATTATGAGTTTACAGGTATCTAATCCTACGAGGGACCGAGGAAGACATTATTAGATCAAATAATTTATTGCACTTATTTTTAGGTGTGTTAGAATCTTAATGGTGGCATAGGAATTCGTCTAGACTTGTTACGTCATTGGAGTATTTCGTAACAATTATTATTTTGCTTAGTTTTAAAGCCATTTATCATGGTTACCGCCGCTCTATTCTGTAAAAATCTCACCGTGAGTTGTCACTAGTGTCAATCCTTAGCATCAGGTGGAATGACAGCTCACGTTAAGCTCACTTCACTAAGTTTTCAAGGTGATATGTTTACAGATTAGTACAGCTGGACGCTATGAGCCTAAATCATCTCACTGCAGGGATAATAATAATAATTTGTCATTAAAGAGCGGGGCCTCCTAGCACATAATAGGAGGTCCCTATGTAAGATTTACTGTAAAAATTGTACAAGTTACTGCAATCAACTTTTTGTATTTTTTTTGTAAATTATAATTTAATTTCGTTATAATAGGTAGGTACTTACCTACTTACGTTTTTTTTCTGTAAATTGTTTATAAAAAGCCTGATTCCGCTGTTTTAGATCAACAGGCCCGATTTTAGGCCCTTTTTGAAAATTTATTTTTTAAATGATGCGTTTCGATAATGCGTTTAGGACCATACTTCCACGAGCCGCGAACTGAATCTAGTATTTTTGTCATAGCATAATCAGTCTATAATGTTCCCACTGCTGGGACACAGGCCTCCTCTCGGTGACAGGGAGTGGGCGTACCTAATCCACAACGCGGGCCCAGTGCGGGTTGGTAGATGTCACATACGAATTTTTGGTCCTAGGATATGCCGGTTTCTTCACAATATTTTTCTACATAATATAAGTCTTTTGGATTTTTGTCATAGCGTTAGGTAATCCCTCGATTGAACACTGCTTATGTAATTTCACGTCAATTGTCACGATTCCTAATGAGTAATCAGATAGTTGGCACGGTAAGCGACAATCATGTGAATCGTTGATAAAGCATCCGAACTTCTTGTAATTCTGACGTCCCCACTTATGTATGTAGGTCAGGGAAGGCGGATTTTGTTTAGGAAATTGGCCTCTAAAGGTCAAAACAAGCGAAACACAGAAACACATTTTGTGTGTTGTGTTGTGACGCGTCAGAACTCCCACCCACTTGCGGGATCCTGCTCACTAAATGCGTAACGTACAAATCAATCTCAATCTGGATCATTTTGAAGGATATTGCTGTTGCTTCGTATGCAATTATATTCTGGAATTCTGGATATTGCTTTATATGTTCGAAAAATGGGTCTGCTCAACAACATAAATAACGCAATGAATGTTGTTGAACTGTCAAATTGAAAGCCACTTTTACTGATAGCGTGCTAAACAATTACAATTACGAATACAACAACAACAATTACGATTGTTTTTACTGTTTTTTTGTGTTAATGTTATTTTTTTTTTTGAGTCATGTTCACCGCGTATAACCGTTTTTTCTTTCTTTCTAATTACCCCGCGGGATCGAGCATTCGGCGCCACGACAGATTGCGTTGTGACACAAAACACTGTAATAATGTGTTTCACATGTCTTCGAATTTTTGGTTCTAGGACATGCCGGTTTCCTGACGATTTTTTCCTTCACCGTTTTGAGAGCAGGAGGCCTACCATGATCTATTTAAAAACGATTCAAAAGCAAGACATTTCAGTTTAGGTTCTTAAACTGCATCGCTCACAGTCGTACCTACCATGACGTCCAATACGCTCAGGGGCATTTGGATCGTTGAAAGTGAATGAGCGTTAGGAGCTCGTGGTAGGTATCCAGATGGCACGGCCTAAATTGAATCGTTAAACTGACGTCATGGTACGAATTAGAAGAACAGTTCAGTTTAGGTCCTAAAGTGGATCGCGTTAAGAGCTCGTGGTAGGTATCCAGTGCTGATGAAATATTTTACACAAGGTTAAGCGCCTGGGTGAGTTCCGAACCCACGACCGTATCCGAAGTCAGGCCGTTACCTCCGGTTTTGATTATGGTGATATTGCCTCAATAGATAATCATGGCAGATATAGATAATAATAGAATCAATCCAGGCTGATTAAATGGTGAAGACCTTTACGTAACAGAACTATTTCTAACACCCAACAAATACGACGACTAATAAATAACTAATTAGTTTAAATAACAGCATCCATAGACGCGTTCCAAAAGCGCTTTCACATTCCAAAATATTTTCAGCTGGATCGATGTCAATAATTTTGGCTCGGCGCCATGTTAGGCGAGGTAAAGGACAGTTTGCGAAGGCGAACACACAACTAATAGGCGTTTTAACTGTTGGATAACTATTTTAACTGTGTTTAATTGTAAAAACTGTATTTCTTTTTAGTCTGCCGAGAATTTGTATCTACCTAACAACAGGCAGAGAAACGAGAGGACTGAGTACACGATATTTTGGCTTATTTATTTAAATATTAAAATAATATATTTTTTTCTATAGGCGGCTTCCTCGAATTGGCACATATTGAATTTAATGCAATGAAGTTATGAAAAAAGTAGGTACTTACACGTTTTATAATATTTAACTCTTATCCTTTCCTTTTTACCCGACTGCGCCAGAAGGAGGGTTATGTTTTTCGAGTGAATGTATTTTCTATACCTACTTTATTCCATAAAATTCAAAATGTAGTCATCTGTGGAAAAATAATAGATTATGTAAAAGTGACGGCTAACCCGTTTCGGGCGACTAAATTCGTGTGAATCGACTACTAAGCCAAAATATCGTGTGGGAAGTTTTGACATATAAATGTACGGATGGCTATGAGAGTAAGGAAATACCAAAGATTCGATGGATGGACTTTGTGGAAAATGATATGGCTAAAAAGTCACCCTGACTACCGAGATGACGGCTAATAGAGAGTTATGGAAGAAAAATAGGTACCAGCGACACCGCTTCGGATGTGTTCGGCTGTCCTCGGGTGTGTATATTATCCGATGTCAGTCAGTGATGGCAAAGTAGATATTCTGTTTGTGTTATGTTTTCACTTCTGTCGGCACTCCCGGAGTGCCACTGTTTTTTTCTTCTGAGCGACCGCTGGTAACTCGAAGTATGAGTTAGAAAAAGTAATTTTTGTTTTAACGTGTATAAGTATCGATGCAAATCATGTCTGCGAAGTTTCGCTAGTTAATTTAATTTGATCCTGTATTCCGCTTTTATACATTGACTTCCTTTCCTTTAATAATCCAACTGCTTTGCTGGCCACACCATTTGATGCATGTTTCTTCTCTAACGGCCTCAGTAGACTTAATTTCCGTTACTTTCAATCGTTTCTCTACCTTCATCATCAACATTCTGCTGTCCTTTATCCCAATTTCTTTGGGGTCGGCAACATATACCTAACAGTGTCGCGAGCTCAATGTCTTTTTGGAATCTCAAAAAATGCCCAACGCGCCTAAAAAAGTTTTCACTTCATAAAAACATTTTTTTTCGTCTTATTATATTTCGATATGGACGTTTCAAATCTAGAAACACGATCTAAATGTTTCTGGATGAATCATTGATCCAATTATAAAATTTGTGGCCAAGATTTTAACAGTACCTACATATCCGTGGTACAGAGGCCAGCACATCAACCTACCCCAATCTGTCAAATTTCTTTGATAGAATTTCAACTTTACCACAGAGGTTTAAAATTCATATTCAATTGGGAAAATTTGACAGATTGGGGTAGCTTGATGTGCTGGCCTCTGTACCTACAATAAGCATGAATGTTATTGTGAAGTAATAATTTGTGTACTTACCGTAAGCAGCAAAAGTAGATATAAGAATCTCATTTAATTTCTATATGATGTTGCCAAATCATTGACTATGAGTGATGTATTTTGTTTAGTTAATTGTTATTCATCGAGAGCGCATGTATTTTTCAGTGCGTTGCCACCGTTTAAAGTGTAAATTAATTTGTTAGCGTTAAATGAAACAAATGATCGGTTAATCGGAACTACTTATAAAATGCGACAAATTTTCATTTGACTCTTGACTGAGTCCACGATGTTATTTCACATGCTCGCCTGCATGTTTTTTTTTGCTTTTGTCCATACAAAAGTGATGGAGTACCTACCCATCTGTCAAAATGTCTATGAACGATGTGTCGGTTTACAAAAATCGGGCATAGTCGATAGTAGTAGTACCTCTATGCTTTTAAGAAGGATGGGAAATCATCAAATGACCCCTCCCGCTCTGGGTGGAGCGGAAGGGAGTGTCAGACTCTTACTAACTAAAACCCATCCGTGTTCCTTCCTTAGCCCTTTATGTTCCGGGGCAGCGGTAACCCTTTCGGACAATCCCGCTGCCCCGGCAGGCTTCGGCCCTGACGGGCCCCTCCTTCGATGCTGACATCTCTTTGAGGCGCGCGTGGAACACATACGCGCCGTCCGGCACGGGCCTGGTCCTGATCGGAAGGCGAGCTACCCATTACTCGCCGTCCGCAGGCCCGCGCCTACGGTGGCCGGGAGTCGTCACGCGGCTCCCGACGCCCGGGGCGTCTCCCGCGGCGGCTGGGACGGACGGCTCTCTCCACTCTCTCCCTCGCCCATCCCGCTAGCATGACTGCTTCGCAGAAGGAGGTGACTGCCTCCCACTCCCTCTCGCCCCGGACCATGGCTTGGACCAGGGCCGGACGCGAGAGGTCGCCGCCGCTGCGGATCGCCTCTATGAGGACACGGCGGTGCTCTGCCCAAGCGGGACAGACCCCCACCGTAAACCTCTATGCTTAAATTAAAAAAGCGTCACCAGTCTCTTGCCCACTGACCTGGAGGTCAGTGCTACTGGCCCAAAAAAAAAATTAGAATAGGTAGGTAGGTACCGAACTACTATAACCATTTTTTTTTTATGTCGGCAACATCCTGTCCTTGCATAATACATAATTAATCAGCCTATAATGTTCCCACTGCTGGGATTCAGGAATTCTCTCTGGGAGAGGTAGTGGGCTGTAATTTACCACGTGGGCCCAGTGCTGGTTGGAATATGTCACATGTCTTTGAATTTTTGGTTCTAGGATATGCCGATTTCATCACAATGGTTTTCTTTTCCCTCCTGCCCTATTCCAATTTATTGAGGGTCGACACAGTTAGAAGGCGATTTATGTACTTACAGGTAACCAAGTTCATCTTCATATGATTCAGACATTGTATAAGAGAAAATGACAAAATTCAGGCGCCGCGCCAAAAATAATAGGTACAGCATTTGGTTTGTCATAAAAATGTTGGTGACAAATCTCCAAGAATAGACCATCTTCTTGGTATATCTTAGTATAGAAATGATTTTATTTAGTTATGAGAAAGTTTGTTTATGTACCTTTTTACACAGAAAAACTTCTTTACATTAGAAAATCAGAAATCAGGGAAATTCAGTGTAAATGAAATTGTTACATATAAATTTGCTGTGTTATAGCCAACAACTGTCACAGAATGACAGTTGTGTTTTGAAATATACCTATGAACAAATAAAGTTGGTAGTCAATTTGCTTAGCAATTTATTTTCCTGGCTTTACATACCAGCTTTCAAAAACAAAGACATTTTTATTATTCTTCAACTTGTTTTCCACGAAATTATATAAAAAGGTAGCAAGCAATGAAAATTATCATAAGCAGCCCAGATTTCCACGGAATCACATAAGAAAACTGATGTAAAAAAAGAAAGAAACTATAGCATTTCTCGGTAGTCGGTAAGTCATCCAATTTACATCTAGAGGACGTTGACAACAACATCCTTTGTAGGTAGGTACCGTGTGTAAGAAATAGGCATTAAATAAATTAAAATCTTTGACTAGACTACATTTTCAATCTTGTAAAAGTGTAAACAAACACTGTTTATTGCAGTGTTTTTAAGATCAGAGGGCCAATTCTCGTAATTAAAAACATTTAATAAATCTAGTCGCAGTCTCATCTCGGTGACAAACAAACGTGAAAATATTGAAAAAAAAAATTTGGGGAATTAGAGGTATTTTTGACAGATTGAGACAGAGACCAGACTGTAAACGTTCATAAAAATACGGGAATTGCCCCTCTGATAATTTACATTCCATCGCCACTTAATCAGTTATCTACTTTAGTAAAATGTACGCTAAGTTGATTTTTGAGTGAACATTTGTATCAAAAAGGTCATTAAGTTTTTGGTGGTAATGGAATTTGACAATCAGTTTGTTGTTCCTTAACTTGAAAATTATCTCAAATTCTTAATTCAAATACCTATAGTTTAAATTATTACTCATTAAAGAGTTAATTGCATTAATATGTATTTAGAAGCTTTTTCAACAATTATTGTTTAAACAACATTATTAAATTGTCATTCAAAAACCATCGACGAAAATTTAGGTAATAAATGTAACCTCAATTATTGTCAAATGAAAAACATCTTGCGATTTAAAATTAGAATTTCTCAATTTGTAAATGGCACTGCGAAATTGGTAGGTCTACAGGTACATTTTCTGAATGCCAATTCTCGTAATTAAAAACGTTCAAAATGTGGTCGCAATATCATCTCAGCGACAATCAATGTCAAAAACTTGTCAAAAATGTAGGTAAATTAGAGGAATTTTTGACAGATTGAGACTGAGATCAGACTGAGAACGTCCTTAAAATTACGAAAATATAAAAAAAAATACATAATGTATATAAATAAAGGACAGGACATAAAGAGAGTGACGTAGGTAATACTTAAAACATAATGTTTTATTACGCCACTCTTTATGTCCTAAAATGAAAACCTATAAAGTCTAGATACCTACCTACCTACCTAGACTTTACAGGTTTTCATGTTATTTTGAACTATTGTGGTTAGGTAGTTTGGCATCTTTATAAAGGTCTGCCATTGTGCCTTTAGAGATAATCTTATTGACTGATAAATTTAAGGGTTCCGTCCCCAAGCGGTGCCAACAGGACCCTAATTAGTATTAGGGTCCTGTTGGCACCCCATACCCCCCTACCCACTTGGAGATGCACGGACGGGCAGCGGAAGCTTAGTAGCTTCCACTGCCCGTCCGTGCGTTTGTCTGGCAGCGGGATATATCTCATGAACCGTAAGCAATAGGTAGAC
This sequence comes from Gortyna flavago, assembly GCA_963669345.1. Lineage (NCBI taxonomy): Eukaryota > Metazoa > Arthropoda > Insecta > Lepidoptera > Noctuidae > Gortyna > Gortyna flavago. The sequence goes on from OY770148.1 coordinate 7,458,827, forward strand.
AGTTGAAAGGGGTTTGAAGATCCGTGGCACTAACTAATGTCACGCCATTTTGAAAATGGTGGCCACGCATGAACCTTATATAAATCGATAGTTAACATCAAAGCAAGCAGAAAACGTAATGAGACCAAACCCCGTAAGTGTCACCTTTCCGGGATATTAACTTTCAAAGTTGATGATTGAGTCACGTGACGTGTATGGAGACTACAAGAAACGTGTATTTTTCGGCGTTTTGTACCTTATGGTATGGAACCCTTCGTGTGCGAGTCCGAATCGCACTTGGCCGGTTTTTACTCTTAACACATCATACCTCATACCTCAGGTGTTAATTAGTGTCTACCGAGTACCGAAGCTGCGAAGTAAGAACATTTTTAGGGCTTATTAGTCGAATCGCACGAATTTACTCGCCCAAAACGTGCATATTGTCACTTTTAAATAATACTCCTGAAATATGTATTAGGCAATTGGCACATTTTGAACTTGACTTCATTGCATAAAATTCAAAATGTGCCAATTGCCAAATACATATATCTGCAGTACCTAGTCGACTCGCCCACAAATAAATTAACTCCGTGCGAGTCACCTATAGAAAAAATAATATAATTAAAAGTGAAGATTCGCACGTTTCGGGTGAGTAAATTCGTGCGAATCCACTAACAAGCCATTTTATAGAATCAAAAATACTTTATTAAATTAAAACAACTGAAAGAAAAGTGGAAAGATAAGTTAAATTAGCCCCTTTTGTTCTTACGTACCTATCGTAGATAAGCAGTTCGTATAGTTACTTTTTATATCGCTACTATTAACGGAAAAAATCAGTAGCAACTTTTCCACTTTTACCATGAATATTACCGTACGGACAGCGCGCTCCCTGATTGGTGTCATGCGTTTGTTAATAAAAAAAAAAACACTTCTTTGGGAAAGTTGTTTGTTATGATGAGTACTCAATAATGTGTTTAAGTATCAGTCCCTAATTACCAGTCACCCTAAATTATAGAAATAAGATTAATGCCATCATGATTCCGGTGTAAGAGAGAGACGGAGCTAATGATAAGTAATACCATCCCTCTTTCGCACTGGATTCGTAATACAGCCCCTGAAAACAGTTTATACAGGGTGGCAGTGACCTAGACGCGCGAACTGAAACTCAGCTCATGATTCTAGACTCCCTAGCGTAGAAATATTTCGTCGGTTATCAAAAAAAGTCAGCAGTTTCATAGAAAGGTGCAATGCAATAGTCAAAATGTATGGAAATCACTTTTTTTTTAACCGACGAAAACATTGCAACGCAGGGGGATTCAGAATTATAGTACTGAATTGATGGTAACAGGTTGAACGTAGATGTTCCCACCACTCTGCATTTTTTTCAACATTCTTAAGAGCGTTTACGACGTACGGCATTTCATACAAACTTTGAAGCAGTTGTTTTTCGAAATGAATAAACCGATTTTAATTACATTTCGTACGCCTAAGCAGGATACAAAGGTCTAAAAATTTGGTTAAGAATATTTTAGAAAAATAGTGTTACAGCCAAATTAGACCGATTAAAAATTTTCCATAGAAACAGATTAGTTTGTAAACTAATCTGTTTCTATGGAAAATTTTAAATTAGAAAAATTAGAAAATTTTAATTATTATTATTAAAATTTTTTTTTTAGCCCTTGTTTTTCGAAATGAATGAACCGATTATGAAACTTTATACGCTTAAGATATTAAACGTAAAGCGAAAGAAGTGAAGCGAACTTTTTCTTTAGAATCCGCCCGAGTGCCTTCACAAACACACCTCATTAATGGAAAACGGATTTAGTGCGTTACGCATGAAAAGTTCACGGAACCAAATCGTATTGGCAATGATTACAACTCAGAGATAACCGACAGACAAGCGCCGATGACACAACGGGAAGCACTCGCTAACTCCCGTTTTATTTATAAAATCAGTGTCCAGTCAGTTCGAGCCCGAGCACGTCTGCAGCCAAATCCTCACGCCGCGAAAAATATTCAGATAATGTCAATGAAAGTTACAATTTAGACGCCGGCGCTAAAGCAAACATTGCGCGAGATCGTACGATAAACAGTCTAGTGTTATTAAAAGCTCTATAAACAGTGAAGATGGCCAGTTTGGACGTCCCGCCTACTTACCCGCCGCCGCCTCCGCCGTCGAGGCCGGTGCGGCCCAAAATCACGTTGCAGATACCTGACTCAACTCTGCTGATGGCGCCTAGGGGGCCTCCGACAGGATCCTCGGTTTACTGGGGGCAGCCGAGGTATCATGGAAAACCTCCGGGGACTGCTGCGTCTCACATCTCAGACCCCCATGGAAACCCTTACTTCAATCCTTTCATGAACATGTACCACAATAAAGCCTCGGAGTTTATGTTTAAACAGTTCGAAGGCTTTAAAGACTTTACTATAAATACGACGAAGCATGGATTAAGTGCTGGTGAAAAGTCCGCGTTCTGGTTCTACAATAGATTAAAGTTGCTCTCAAGGAAGTGGTTCACTCATCTCTTCTTGAGTTTGTGTTTGGTGTTGTACAGTTTTATTGGTGCTGCTGCATTTATGGCTATTGAGGGTGAGTAGAAGATTGTCTCTAATACCTAAACAGTAGGATTAATAATTACGAGAATTGTCTTTCTGAATGAGGGCCGAACCAAACCGGGAAGTATGGCAGAAAAAAGCGGAGGTCTATCAGCAGTGAGTGATTCCGGGCTGAAATGATGATGATGACTAATAAAATTATCGATACATTTTCAGTCAATTCATTGTGCAACTCCACGTAAAATATTAACTGCTAATAAAATAGGACTTCCTTTTTGTGGTGTTAATTTATGATTGGTCAATTATAATAAAGTTGTTGATGTTTTCATGCAAAATTCATGACAACGATAGTAACCCCTTTTGATTAACACCATTTACAAATTAATTTGTGGTATGTGGCCGGATTCATGAAAAACAAAATAAGTATTAATAATAATTGCAGCATAATTTCACATGATTTTGAAAGTTTTGAATGCCAGCTTTATTGTGCGTGTAAAAAGTATTCTCTCAAAAATATTATACCTAATCAAAGCGAACATGCATAAACCTGATATGAATCTTTACATAATTTAAAAGCTAACAGTCTTAAAATAATAATATTTACAAGTATATAAAAAGGGGAGTGAATTTCGTCCGTTTCGTTTTCGTCGTAAAGGGCATCAAAAATTTCGTCCGCATCGCTGTCAACAGGAAACGTGCCGAAAAGACTGGCAGCATTGCCACGTAGTATGGCAATGCTGATTCTAACCTGATATTGACGATTATAATCTGATGTTTCAACATAATTTGGTTACAAAAGCCGTGAATCCTAATAAGATCGGAAAGGTAGCCTAAATAATTGGAAAGGTTAGTTCAATATCAAAATGTCCTTCGACTGGCGTCAATTTATAACTAATATTTTTAAATCTACTATAGGCCTTCTTGTCTTATATTAATTATTGATCCAATATAAAACAGAAAATGTATCGTAACTCAGGTCCCCAAGATAGTTCGAAGAAATTGAATGTCACCAATAGTTACAGACAGAATTATTATGTTAAACTAATCTTAAGGTAATAATTGTAATAATAATAAAAAATATATTATTCGTTTAATATATCATTCTATAAAAGCTAATGAAATATTATGACACAAATTTTACTTATTTAATTCCGCTTGCAATGTTTCCTCTGCCTGGTGGGACTCAAGCCTTCTCTCTGTGCAGGTTCAATGCGGGCAACATAACAATTTTTTTCACAATATTAACAATATTTTCATATATAATATGATCTACACCGTAACTGCGAAACACACTTTCAATCTCAATCTGAATAATTTCGAAGGATATTGCTAATGCATTGCTTCATATGTTCTAAAAAATTGTCTGCTGAACAACGTAAATAACGCAATGAATATTGTTGAACTGCCATTGCTAATGAATATAGTGTTGTACGCAATTACCCTGCTGTTTCAAAAGTTGATGAAGTAATTGTAAGCAATTTTTTACGCAATCACTTACTAATGGGAATTAATAATGTACGGGTACTTAAAAGGTTTTAACTTTATATTTCACCACTTTTTCCAACAATATTTTTTAAATTAACGTTGTTAAATTGTGATTGCAAAACCATCGATGGACATTGAGGTTATTATAAAATCACTCTCATTGTCAAATGAAAAACAGCTTTAGGAAGATTTTAAATTGGATTTTCGGGTTTCAGTATTCAAAAAAATCAAAGCACTGAATTTGTAAGAGGTACTTACACATCCACAGGTAAATACGATTTTTAATGCATTTGTTTACATTTTCATCAAATAATTTTGGAATAGACTATCTTTACCACAACAATAAAATACCATAACTGACTCGGTTCCTTATTGAAAACATCAGAATTTTGCTACAGAAACCTAAAGATCAAAATTGATTGAACAGATAAATTGATTGAACAGATAAATTGATTGAACAGATAAATTAATTAAAATTAATGCCAGGACATTTTGGAAACTCACGATCTTAGTTCTGAAACTAATAGATACTGGAACTTGGTAACTAAGTTAAACAGCTCTCGATCTATCAATAGGGTCTGCAAATTGATTTGCAATAGTTTCGTAGAATGTACCTCGAGATGGTTCGTGTCTATATAAAATAGACCTAACTTGATCCAGCCGGTCAATTCTGGAAAAAATCTTACCATGAAAACTTAGGTGAAGTGAGCTTCGAGTGAACTGTCATTCCACCTGACGCTAAAGATTGTCACTAATGGAAGCTCACTTCAAGCTCATTTCAAGCTCATTTCACCTTAGTTTTTAGGGTACATATTTACAGAATAGATAAGCGTTGGCAGAATTAATGGTAGTCTACTTGTCGCAAGCACTGCTGATCATGGGGTAGTGGATTTATCCTCAGAGTCTGGATTTATGCCTAGTTAATGGCTACTTAGGCTCGCCCCTATTAAATTGGACTATGGGTACACCTCTGCCCATCCCTTTGGGGGGAACTGGCATGATGTCAAGTTGACCTTCCGTTACTAGTTTTCAACTAACACTCATACTGTATTAGGCACCGAAGTGCTTAGGAACGGATATATTTTCTGGAATGCGATGTGTTTAACGAACTAGTATTTCATTTGGACTATAAAATTTCTGGAATTTTAGATCACTTCGGGAAAAATATCTGTTCTTTATCCGATTTGATCATTTGATAGTGGTAGTGCTAGTCTCTGTTATCTGAAAACAAACGGAGTGGGATGAAATTTGGTACACAGATAGTTTATAACCAGGATTAACACATAAGACACTTTTAATCCCGATATTCCCACGGGATCGAAACAAAAGCGGGTGAAACCGCGGGGCGCTGCTAGTATAATATAATCCTCACACAGAAAAGCACTGGTGGCCCAGTGGTAACGGCCGCAACTTACGAGTTGTATGTAGGTCGTTGGTTCGCACCCAGACAGGCGCTTTATTTTGTGCAAAACATTGCATTACCACTGCTTTCAAAACAGTGAAGGAAAACATCGTGAGGAAACAGGTATGGCCTAGAACCAAAAATTCGAAGACATGTTATGACATCTACCAACCCGCACTGGGCCCGTGTGGTGGATTACGGCCCACTCCCTTTCACCGAGAGGAGGCCTGTGGCCCAGTTTTAGGAATATTGTAGGGTGATTATGCTTTTGCTTATACTATGTTAATATCTAGTCTTTTATTCTACTGATTTACACATTAAATGAAAGCAAAAAAAGTGTTCCATTGATTGCTATACAATATCACCCACAGTTCTCACCCAAATCCAAATTCAAACACAATTCGTTCTAATTAAGATTCTAAAAAAAAGCATATTGCAGCTGAAAGTTTCGAAATTGCAGTGTGACCAAATTTTCGGTGATATTCGTTGCGAAAATCGAATCGTTGGCAGAGGATTACAAGGTTAGCGAGAGGATGGGTCGGGTTTAAAAAGTTAAAGTCGCTTCCATGCAATTTGGTTTGCTGCTGTCGGAATCGGATTAAGTTTTCGTGATTTCAGCACGTACTTGTTTGTATTAACATGTTCTTTATCTGAGTATTTAGGAGCTTTACCAGGGAAAATATAAACATGCAGAGAAGTCTCATAAAATGAAACTGCATTTTGATTCTGTAAGAGATTTACCAATGAATATCGTGTTACCCAGTAACTGGTTTGTGGAGGACAGATAGGCAGTCGCTCCATGAGAAATACTGGTATTCAGCTGCATTCGGTTAGACTAGAAGGTGACTAGCAAAAGGCTAGGCAGATTGATTGAAGAGATTAATTTAACGAGATTTTAATAGTAGAGAAATTATTGCAAAATGTAACCTTACAAAAATGTAATCTAGAGGCAGTTTTGGCGTCACTTTGCACAGGCTGATGACAACTTATCTAAACCACGTTCAAGACTATAACTGTGATACTTGTGGAATATTGACACTTGTCTTGAACGCGGTTTAGATGTGTAGTCATCGGCCTGTCCCAAGTGATGCCAAAACTGCCTCTCTCAATTAACATTGCAGAAGATGAAGTTGTGTTGATTGATAACTAAGGTAACCCTTAGGTATCAATCCTTAGGTTTCCTATTGTAAATGTGTCATCCTTTGTTGGAGATCCTCAATAAATAAGTAAATAAAATAAACACCTTCATCTTCTGTAATGTAAATTTAATTCAATAACCTTTAAGACATTGATTTTTATGCTTAAGCATCGTGTTTTCAAGACATTAACTTTTAATAAAATCATGCACTTTTCTTCGAACACTCGGCAATATAAGCCATATTGCTTTTAAAGTTTCGTAAAAACGAAACCAACAAACAACACAACACAAAAATAACTCATATTAATTCCTTCCTCCCTTAGAATCTTTGCAAACGAAAGTTTCACACAATTCGCATGGAGCTATTGTGTGCACTAGATTAAACTTTACACTAGTTCAAGAAGCAAAAACTTCTTCAGAGCACTTCGAGCAGTTTTAACGTTCTGAAAGCCATAGAACTTGAACTACCCACTAAATCTAAAGAGAGTACTTGAGAAATAAAGACTATATATACCTAGGTTCCTGGTTAAAGTTATAGAATTCGTTATTGTACATTTTACTTGATAAGACGTTATTTTGATGATTACCGGTGGTGGTAACTTCCAGAACTTACGAGTTATAGGGTTCGAATCCAGACAGGCGTTTTACAAATACAATATCGTGAGGAAACAGGCATGTCCTAGAACCAAAAATTCGAAGACATGTGACATCTACCAACCCGCACTGAGCCCGCGTGGTGGATTACAGTAGAGCCCACTCCCTCTCTAAGAGAGGAGGCCTGTGTCCCAGCAGTGGGAACGTTATCTATAGGCTGATTGTGAGATGATTATGATTTTGATGATTTTCACTCGGTTCGATGACAAAGATCGTAATACGAATATTATCGTCACGTTTACATTCCCTCATTATGTGTAAACAGTATAATATGATAAAGAGATTTTTTTAAAGTGCAGACATAATCTTGGTCAGATCATGTGAGGACCATGTAGATTTGTGTCAGAAATGGTCTTTTGAGGAAAGAACCACAGAGATATGAGTAGACCAGTGCAGTCAGTGTTTGCGTAAAATAAACACCAAACCCTAAGAGTTTGTAGCGGCAAATACATCGCCACATGCGAACTACGCATCACACTGGTGGAGCCACGCAAAATCCTGCATCGCGCAAGCGAAGTTTGTCACATCAATTGTCGGGCAGTTATCTACCAGACGCAACAACCGTCTGGTTGGAGGATCCACCCTTTTCCATAGCAGATGAATAAACGTTACACACTATTCCTCATACCTCTATAATGATAAGTAAAAATACACACACAACCAAAAGAGATTGTACGAAAGTATCGAACATAATATATTATACCTAAGTGTCTCCCTCTCCCTAGCTAGCTCTCAAGCAAAGACTTGTAAAGTAGTCGTTACGTACCTACCTAAGTACCTACCCATAATTCAGTTGCCTGCATTTTATCGAAGCCGATATTTAAAAAGTTTTTATAGCCCAACCACATGCTGCGAGACGAAACTTAAACTTTGAAGCACCTAAACGTGTGGCCACAAGAAAAGCGGAACCAAAATAATACAATACACGAATCAGAATTCCAATGAAAATTTAAATATGTAAATTATTCAGGCTTGTGGCGATCGCCGGAAACCACAACCTTTGATGAGACGGACGTTATGGCCGCAACATGTGGAATAGTCATCGTAAAAGTTTGTGTTCATGAATTGTAATAAAAGAGAAGCCAACAAATACCTACATTTATTGGTGTCCAATGTTTTGTTGCTCAGTGTTCTCAGTTCAGTGTGTTAAATAAGGTTTTCCTAATCTGTCTTAAGTATGTATCAATCTACCTAGCCTGTTCCAAACTTTGTTGGGGTCGGCTTCCATTCTAATCGAATGCAGTTGAATAGGACCAGTATTTTACATGGAACGATTGCCTATCTGACCTCAACAACCCCGGTAATGTGTCTGTGTATGTGCCTCGAAATTCAAGCTAAGTCTATAACTATATATTATTAATAAAGCTGAAGAGTTTGTTTGTATGTTCTTTTGTTTGATTGAATGCGCTAATCTCCGGAACTAATAGTCGGATTTGAAAAAAATGCGCTAAGAAGCCGAGCAAACAGAAAAAAGTCAGAAATAACGCTAAGCGAAAACAAAGTAAGAACGCGGACGGGCAATGCGATGCGATGGGGTGGGACGGTACCCCGTCCAAACACGCGGACGAAATTGCGAGCAGAAACATTAGCTTCTGCTCGACCAGACCAGGTAAGTACCAGGTAAGGACCAGGTACTATAACTTTATGTTATACCTTAGTAGGTATAACATAAAGTCATAGTACCTGGTCTAGACATCATATTTTTCGTTGCTTGTCAATGTCGTTAAAAAGTTTTTATCCAATATTTGTCACGCTTTTATAAATTCCTTCACAAGCATTTTCCAAGGCGACACGATTTATCGTCTAGCGAGTAGGTTCAAACAAGCGAAACAAGTTCTGGTTCACGGTACTGCCCCTGTTCATAATTATAATCTTGCACTAAGTTTACAACTCTCCCATGCGTGAGCGAGACAGCGATATTTCCAATTGCAGTTCCATAGATGAAACTCTGGATATCCTTGTTACTTGTTACACACGTGTTTCATGCGTGTGTGCAACCAACATCGCTCTCGCTTAGCGAAACAGTCTGTATTCTCAAAACTTTCTAACAAGAACGATCTAGACACGAACCTTAAACTTACATCCAAAGTTTAATTCGTTCACGCCATTTTCTGTTAATATAGTAAACTTCAAATATCGAAAAATAGTACCTACGCCGATTCAATGTGTTAACAGCTTTGAAACTTTACAAGCGTTTTAATAATACTATAGATTGCTCAAAACTGCTCTTTTTATGTTCTAAACTTTACGTGGGTACGGTTAATAGAATTCACAATTTAATGTTGAAATCTCAACTTTCAAGTTCATAACTTAATTTAACTTGGTGAGACCTGGTGAGACATAAAGATCATCTGTCAAAACCGCTTATTCAAACTCATTCCAAGAATTAATGACGAATGTTTTCGAAGGTGATCGAAGTTTTTTTTTCGCGGTAATTCTTGTCAGTGTCAAACTGTGTAGTGGCCAGTAGTGGCTTAATTTTGACAGACATTTTGTGAGTAATGTTACACGTATTCCTCCAATTTTTTAAATTAGGGCACGTCGTAAGATAAACTCCTTTAGGGCTTGTACACAAAACTGTTTTGTGTACTGACGCCAGCACATCGAGCTACCCAAAACTGTCAAATTTTGCCAATCAACTTTGAACCCGTCTGTACAAGCCCATAAGTAGTGAAGAAACTGTCATGATCAAATCATTCAATTAAAATCTTATAAACAAACAATTTCTTGTTTAGATATATTTTCGTAGATATTAATAGTTTCTCGACATTCTTTTTAAATACCGTACTTACAGAGTTCGAAAATAAACTGGAGACACTGAAATTATTTTTGGGCTAAGTAATAAATTATTTTTCCCTTTTAACTAACACCTACTGGATTCGTGAGTAAGTAGTTATATTTATTGGTGTCCAATGTCACCTTACCTTGTCAAAAAGTAACAACAAAATGTTATTTTTGTACGTTTTGTAAACTGTTTATTTTAGTCACGGGAGTATCTCCACGAACTCGGATAGTTGACAAGTGACGAAACGGCTAGAGTGTGGTTCCTGAATTCATTTCCATAAAATGTCATGCAATAATTGAACGCAAATTTTACCTACTATTCAATCATTGAATGCAGCTTCTGTTTACACCAACGCAATTATTGCAAGGCGATTATTGCAATCAAGTTTTGCCTCGTCTAAACACATTAGTTGTACGTGCTTGTACCATTTTATGACGCGTTGATTCAATAATTGCACGTACCTAAATGTGCTGCCAAATTTTTCATTCAATTTTATTGAACGTCTTCTCAAGATTTTTATGTATGTGTTTATTAGCACTTTCTGGCATACAATTGAGCTGAAACTTGGCATACCTGTGTAATAATGGTGACATTGTAATAATTTGCACCATAGAGCTGGTCTGACGATGCAGCCTTCTGGCCATAGAAATTCCTCAACTATGCAAGATAACCCCATTGTGATTGTGCTCGTTGGATTAATAATGTTTTGATAAAAAGATAATAATCCTAGTTTTAAGGAGAGGGAAGATTTTTTTTCCAGAATTGCCTTAGCGATTTTATTGTACGTGTTGTTTACAGCAATACCAGTTTTGAACGGTTACTTGCCCGTATTGATACGTGTTGTTAAGAGAGTGCCACTCAAATGTCGCTTCAATTTTATGGTATACTACAGCAATAAGCTTGGATTGTGTAAAAGGGGTTTAACTTTCCAGTATTGGGCAACAATTGTACGTGATGTTTAGACGGTGCCAGTAAATTGTTGTTTCAATTTTATGGTATGCTTTAATTAATAAACTAGCAACATTAGATCCCTTGTCTGTCAGTGGAGGAAAAATTTACTTAAGACAGCGCCTTTAAACGAAAGCGCTGTTCAGTAGAAAAAAATACAAAGAAAGCAACACGACGCAAAGAAAGTACAAAAACTCAAAAAAAGAACAAGTTAAGGAATACATGTCTTACATCCACGCAAATTACCTATCGTTCAGCATAATGCTGCGACCCTATGTGAAGCAGAGCTCTAGTGCTGGTTCAGTGCAGCAATGTTCAAGTGTCATTGCAGACTGGCCGGGTCGTCCCATTGACACCTTTACCCTTTTCAAAAATACAAACAAAATAAATAGAGATAGAGATTCAACATTTCTATACCTACATTTCAGATGGAACTTCATAGAAATGACAGCTTATCGTTCAATTAGCTATAAATACATAAGTAGGTTATATTATCGGTGTCATTAACTGCCTAAACTCTTTAGATATTGGCCTGGCATTAGTTTACCGATAAGATAAACAAAGTTTATTACTATTGGGCTGTGATTATAGGTAGGTATCGTAACGTGGTATTTTGTTGCATTTGATAGCCCAATTCTTGAGCAAGAGATTTTGTTGTCACGCTACGACCCTTTAGAAAAAAAAAAACACTTAGTGAAAATAAAGGCAGATGATGCGGTGCGACAGGGTGGGCCGTCCGCAATGATTTCAAAATACAGTACCTAATAATAAATGTCATGAAATTTAATGCAGACGAAGTCGCGGACAGAAGCTAGTAGAAATATAATGACTTAATGACGCATGAGAATAATTTGAAGAGAGATAAGAGACTGAAAAGCTTTTTTATGTAAATGTAACACTATTGTGACGTGTTGTCCGTAATATTTAGCCATTTACAATTACACCTGGGATGAATGACCGTATTTTTATTTTAAATCTGGAATAAATAAAAGAAAAACGAAATCTTTTTTCATAAGTGTTTGTCACGCACCGTGACTCAGAAGTCATTAGATATTTATTAATAAACAGTTAAAAATACGATACTATCTTTAAACCAGTATCTAATGCCAATACTTTTATTACAATGTGGGCGAATCACTGAAACAGAAGCCACTAAAAACTTTTTTCTACGAAATTTTTACAGGGTTATTCCCATAATTCATCTTAATATGAATAGTTAATTCTAAGAATTGAAATGAATCAGAGTTTTGATGATTTTATATAGTTAAGAGCAACATGAGCAATTTTTTTTTATTAAAAATGTTTCTTTTTGTAAATTCAAAATTTTAACTTAGCCTATTTAAAATGGCAGCTTCCGAAAACTACATACACTCAAAAATATTACCCTCATTCTGGAGCAGTCGGATAAAAATAAAAAAAGAGTATCTACCGTGATTCCTCTGCCATTTAAAAGTTTAAAGTTCAGTTTTTTTTTTCAAATGTAGGTAAGTGGGAAATATATTATTTGGGAGCAGTGATCGCCCAGTAGAAACGGTAGCGAATTACGAGTTTACTTTGTGTAAATTATTTCATCACTATTGCTCTTAAAGCGGTGAAATAAAACATCGTGAGGAAAACGGAATGTCCTAGAATGAAAAATTCGAAGACATGTGACTTCCACCAGCCCGCACTGGGCCCGCGTGGTGGAATACTACCCACCAGAGAGGAGGCCTCTGTCCCAGCATTTGGAACTTAGAGGCTGATTATGTTATTTTATTTTATTAATGTATAGTTTTATTTACATTTCCCTAACGTCTGGTTAGTTCTAAAACTTGGTGGTCAAAGCGATTGACAGTAGGTCACCAAAAGATTTCTTATTAACGAGATTTTCCTGCTTTAACGCTGCTCAGGCAGTCCCTCTAATATAGCTATGATGAAGATCAAGATTCTGTAGTTATTAAATACAGGTCACGTATGGGCAGTAATTTTCTTTAACTAGAAGCACGTTTGGCCATTATTTTCAAGCTAAGCTTTCAGATTTATATGTCTTAATTTAATTTTGTTCTATTCGAGAAAATTGCAGCTAATATATAGAGTGTACTTAAATAAACCATTTACAAGCTATGTACAGCCCGACTCAAACTTTATGGCAGCTCGGAACATGGGGCGAGTCGCTGCGCAGTAACAAATTTACGTGTCAGCTGGGGCGAGGGGTGAGGTACTGCGCAACGAGTAGCGTACTTCGGAGGTGCGATAAAGCTTAAATCGAACTGTACTTGAGAGCAGAAAGCCAAAAACACGACTATTAAAAAAAAAGCATCAAATCAATCTTCGAAATAGGCATTTGTAATGATTCTAATGTGAATTTTGAAATCTCCGTCGATTTATCGAGTTATTTGAAGAGGAATCACAACAACACTGACCATCTTGTCAACAAAAGCGTAGAGTAAGTAAGAGCACGTTTATTTTAAACTTGCTGTGCCCCGCTGTTTCACCCGCATAAATCTCGATCCCGAGTAAATATCGGGTTAAAAAGTATCTTTTGTCCTAACCCAGATCATGGTATACCGATGTGCCAAATTTCATCCAAATCCGTTGAGCTTATCTTGAGTATTATCTTGAAAGTGTAACAAACAAACATACAAAAAATCAAATCTTTTATCTTTTTTTATTATTAGTTTAGATTACACAAAACTGCGAAATTACTTTGCAATAGTTTGTACATATTATACGTGCAGTTCCAGGTAGAAATCTGTTGCTTGCCAAATTATTCAAGAACAAAATGATCACGCACTTGCATTAATGAGCGCCCGTCAAGCAAAGCGGATTTTGGCAACAGGCCGGGCAAACAATAGAATTATAAATGCGAAATTCCTCCTAGAACTGAGGATAACGTATCTACTGGAAATCTTACTAACTTATACGGTGTTACTGTTGAATATCAATGATTATTTTGGATATCAATGATTTGCAGTGAATGAAAATATTGAGAGAAAATCTGCCGGTATACCTACCTATTCTGGAAAAATCTCACTGTGAAAACTTAAGTGAATTAAGTGAGCTTGAAGTGACTCATTCCAACTGATGCCCGGGATTGACACTGCACACACACAACACACGTGAAATTCTTACAAAATAAACCGGCTGCACTTTTAAGTAAAACTTTGGTTTAACCATAAAGTTTTCTGAGGTTTTAGTTTGGGTTTATTAAAAAGGCGGTTAATGTTCTGGAATAGCTAGCACGCAGTGCTGACAACACGATCACACAACACACAGTCAGCCTATAATGTTCACACTGTTGGGACACAGACTTTTTCTCTGTGAGAGGGAGTGGCCCGTAATCCACCACGCTGCCCAGTGCGGGTTGGTAGATTTCACATGTCTTTTCGAATTTTTGGTTCTAGGATATGCCGGTTTCATTACGATGTTTCCCTTCACCGTCTTAACAAGACGATCAATGTTCAATTAATAATATTTTTTCTGTTTAGGAAGAAGCTTTTGCCTTGTAGGTACTGGCGCATTAATTTCAGGTCGATAAAGTATACAGAAAAAAGAAGATTCTAGACCGGTAGCGTAGAAATATTTCGTCAGTTATAAAAAAAAAAAATTGTTACATATAACAGTGCTGTTACGGCCCCACCGCCGCCAGGTGGCGCACGGCAGGACTTTCCAACAACCATGCCTGCCGAGCCATACCGCCGAGCCGGCGTCTCCACTTCGCGCCGCCAGAGGCGCCAGTCGTCGAGTCGTAGTCGTCGTCTCACCATCGTTTTTCAGAATAATTAAAATTCAGATTCATACAAAGACAGAATAATCATTATACAGTCCATTATCATATCGAAGCATAACACAGCGGCAACAGCCGAAACAAGTGCAATATCCATGCGTTCAAAATATTTAGATTTTTTTTAAATAACTAGCTTCATAAATATGTGCTGCGTTCATGGTAACAAGTTCCGTGTTGATGGCGAGCCTGCCATCCTGTAGTCTCTTAAACCCGATACTTTAAAAGAACCCGAGAATTAAAGTCTTAAAATAAACGTCTCCATAAAAATATGCTAAAATACGACGCTTTCAAACATTCTAGTTGTTAACGAAGCTAGAAAAACAAGAAAACCGATGGAGTTAGTCGCTATTTTTATTTAGAAGTCAGTAATAGTGATTTATGTGTCCTACGCAGTGTTTGTGAGCTCCTAATCTATTAAAATTATTCTAAACGGTGTCATTTGCTTCATGGTCATTGATTTCTGAAATGCTAGTTTATAACTAAACATTTAACACCTTGAACTTGACCACAATCCAACCCACACTGAGCCGGCGTGGTGGATTACGGCCCACTCCCTCTCACAGAGAGGAGGCCTGTGTCCCAGCAGTGAGAACATTATAGGCTGTTTATGCTACACTTTGAACCTGACTTCTTAAATAGTCAGGTTTTTAAGTTAATAGAAGCAAAACCGCTCTCGCTGTCCCAATGATGATGGGGCTCCCTTTTCCGCACTTAGACTCTCATTCGGTCTGTTGTGCGTGTAGCTGTCCCAATTTACTGTACATATATTTTTCGCATAAATAACAAAACTGGCTTAACTCGTCTATCTAAGTTAGTTCAAAGTTGTGTATACCTACATGATTGTACAGCTGACTTCGTATTTGCTTTACCATTTATGTCTGTCTTTGTGAAAACAATTCGGCTTCATAACCTGTTGTATTATTTTTGAGACTGTTTAAATAACTTAACTAGGTAGGTAGAGTGCTGTCAAGTTTTAGCTGTTAATTGTCAGATATAACCTTTTGCTTCCCCAAATGGTCAAATGTTAAAATATGTCGTAGATGCAATACACAAACAAGAGTTTTGTTTTGTTTTTTTAATTTCTTTTGTTCATTTAATTGATTTTGCCCTGACTACAGTTACGTTTGACATTAGTTTGTAAATATGTAAGTTGTAATCTGTGGAAAATGTAGTGGGTAGTACATTTGTTAAGTTATTTTGGTTTATTTTTAATACACTCCGGGTTGTTATTCTAACTTCCTAACTAATTTTATAAATGCGAAAATAATTTTGTTTGTTTGTTACCTTTTCACGCCAAAAAATAATCCTGAAATTTAGAATATACGTTATCAGGTGTACAGAAACGGACATAGGCCACTTTTATCCCGAAAAAAAGTGCTGTGTCCGAGGAAAACAATAATAACGTTATTATGATTAACAATAACGTTTTTGTCTTGATCGCAGACGGTCGCGGGCAACAGCTATTTCCTTATAAAATAAAATAAATTAAAGGGTTGATCCCCTTTATGCGGCTATAAGCAGATACTGATAATGGTCAAATAGAAAGCCACCACAGTATCTATGAACTGCGGTACATGTTTTTATATGTGTAATGGGTCTTTGAAGAGGAATCACAACAACACTGACCATCTTGTCAACAAAAGCTTAGAGTAAGTAAGAGCACGTTTATTTTAAACTTGCTGTGCCCCGCTGTTTTACCCGCATAAATCTCGATCCCGAGTAAATATCGGGTTAAAAAGTATCTTTTGTCCTAACCCAGATCATGGTATACCGATGTGCCAAATTTCATCCAAATCCGTTGAGCTTATCTTGAGTATTATCTTGAAAGTGTAACAAACAAACATGCAAAAAATCAAATCTTTTATCTTTTTTTATTATTAGTTTAGATTACACAAAACTGCGAAATTACTTTGCAATAGTTTGTACATATTATACGTGCAGTTCCAGGTAGAAATCTGTTGCTTGCCAAATTATTCAAGAACAAAATGATCACGCACTTGCATTAATGAGCGCCCGTCAAGCAAAGCGGATTTTGGCAACAGGCCGGGCAAACAATAGAATTATAAATGCGAAATTCCTCCTAGAACTGAGGATAACGTATCTACTGGAAATCTTACTAACTTATACGGTGTTACTGTTGAATATCAATGATTATTTTGGATATCAATGATTTGCAGTGAATGAAAATATTGAGAGAAAATCTGCCGATATACCTACCTATTCTGGAAAAATCTCACTGTGAAAACTTAAGTGAATTAAGTGAGCTTGAAGTGACTCATTCCAACTGATGCCCGGGATTGACACTGCACACACACAACACACGTGAAATTCTTACAAAATAAACCGGCTGCACTTTTAAGTAAAACTTTGGTTTAACCATAAAGTTTTCTGAGGTTTTAGTTTGGGTTTATTAAAAAGGCGGTTAATGTTCTGGAATAGCCAGCACGCAGTGCTGACAACACGATCACACAACACACAGTCAGCTCTCACTCTATTAAAAAGTACTCTGTGCAGTCAGCCTATAATGTTCACACTGTTGGGACACAGACTTCCTCTCGGTGAGAGGGAGTGGACCGTAATCCACCACGCGGGCCCAGTGCGGGTTGGTAGATGTCACATGTCTTTTCGAATTTTTGGTTCTAGGATATGCCGGTTTCATTACGATGTTTCCCTTCACCGTCTTAACAAGACGATCAATGTTCAATTAATAATATTTTTTCTGTTTAGGAAGAAGCTTTTGCCTTGTAGGTACTGGCGCATTAATTTCAGGTCGATAAAGTATACAGAAAAAAGAAGATTCTAGACCGGTAGCGTAGAAATATTTCGTCAGTTATAAAAAAAAAAATTGTTACATATAACAGTGCTGTTACGGCCCCACCGCCGCCAGGTGGCGCACGGCAGGACTTTCCAACAACCATGCCTGCCGAGCCATACCGCCGAGCCGGCGTCTCCACTTCGCGCCGCCAGAGGCGCCAGTCGTCGAGTCGTAGTCGTCGTCTCACCATCGTTTTTCAGAATAATTAAAATTCAGATTCATACAAAGACAGAATAATCATTATACAGTCCATTATCATATCGAAGCATAACACAGCGGCAACAGCCGAAACAAGTGCAATATCCATGCGTTCAAAATATTTAGATTTTTTTTAAATAACTAGCTTCATAAATATGTGCTGCGTTCATGGTAACAAGTTCCGTGTTGATGGCGAGCCTGCCATCCTGTAGTCTCTTAAACCCGATACTTTAAAAGAACCGAAGATTTAAAGTCTTTAAATAAACGTCTCCATAAAAATATGCTAAAATACGACGCTTTCAAACATTCTAGTTGTTAACGAAGCTAGAAAAACAAGAAAACCGATGGAGTTAGTAGCTATTTTTATTTAGAAGTCAGTAATAGTGATTTATGTGTCCTACGCAGTGTTTGTGAGCTCCTAATCTATTAAAATTATTCTAAACGGTGTCATTTGCTTCATGGTCATTGATTTCTGAAATGCTAGTTTATAACTAAACATTTAACACCTTGAACTTGACCACAATCCAACCCACACTGAGCCGGCGTGGTGGATTACGGCCCACTCCCTCTCACAGAGAGGAGGCCTGTGTCCCAGCAGTGAGAACATTATAGGCTGTTTATGCTACACTTTGAACCTGACTTCTTAAATAGTCAGGTTTTTAAGTTAATAGAAGCAAAACCGCTCTCGCTGTCCCAATGATGATGGGGCTCCCTTTTCCGCACTTAGACTCTCATTCGGTCTGTTGTGCGTGTAGCTGTCCCAATTTACTGTACATATATTTTTCGCATAAATAACAAAACTGGCTTAACTCGTCTATCTAAGTTAGTTCAAAGTTGTGTATACCTACATGATTGTACAGCTGACTTCGTATTTGCTTTACCATCCTAAGATTGAATTTCACTTGCTCGTCATAATGTCTATTTTGGTTTTAAGACCACTGTGACAGTAACTATCAGATAGCTTCAACTTCATACGGTTTCCTAAAAGAGCGGTGACGGGCTACATAGCGTCCCAATTTACCTATAAAATAAGTTTGTGTGCTTACCTAGAGAGCGCTTTTTAAAGTCAAACCCCGCTACCCAAAGATTTAAATCGCCAGATTTGGCCTCACCGTATTACGGTATTTAGTCACGCGAAAAAGTGTCCATTCTGAAATGAGTGAGCTCACACTTTATTATACAAGGTAAAATTAAATTAGCTAGTGAAACTCCGCAGATGTGATGGGTATCGATATCAAAATTCTCAAAATTCTCTGGATCTTCTTACTTCATACTTGAGTAAAAGGATTCAAAGCGTTGACGTTAACGGAAAAAGATCACCCGGATCTATAGTAACAATGGGAGTCCCACAGGGCTCGATTCTTGGCCCTTTCTTGTTTCTTATTTATATTAATGACTTGCCGTACCTCATAAAGGATAATCATGATATAGTGTTGTTTGCAGATGACACCTCACTTTTGTTTAAACTTAAACGTCAGCAGTTGGTTAATGACGATGTAAATAGCGCGATCTCGAAAGTAGTCCACTGGTTCAATGTTAATAATTTGCTTCTAAACGAAAAAAAAACCAAATGCATTAAGTTTACGCTACCTAACGTTAGGCAGGTGAAAACTAATGTGTTGATAAAGGGCGAGGAATTGAATCCTGAAGACAGCACAGTATTCTTGGGCATAACTTTAGATGCTAAGCTTCAGTGGGGACCACATATAGATAAATTGTCAAAAAAACTAAGTTCCGCAGCATACGCTGTTAGAAAAATTCGTAATTTAACTGATATAGAGACTGCCCGTTTAGTGTACTTTAGCTATTTTCATAGTGTAATGTCGTACGGTATTTTATTGTGGGGAAATGCTGCCGATATTCAGACTATCTTTGTTTTGCAGAAGCGAGCTGTTCGATCAATTTATAAACTAAGTCCGAGACACTCTCTCAGAGAAAAATTTAAAGAGTTTAATGTGATGACTGTGCCCTCTCAGTATATTTATGAAAATCTTTTATATGCCCATAAAAATATAAAATTGTTTAAAAAATACAGTGATATCCATAATATAAATACGAGGAACAAACACAAATTTGTTGTACCTACAACAAGGCTCAAGAAAATAGGTGGCTCTTTCAGATGCCAATGTATACGCTTTTATAATAAACTACCAAGCCACGTTCAAGATCTAAGCCTTAATAAATTCAAATCATTCATTAAACGTAAGTTGTGCCAGAAAGCCTTTTATACTGTTAAGGATTATATTGAGGACAAAAAGGCTTGGGATTGAGTTGCTTCCAATTTTTACATTTTGAATGTTTTTATTATTATTATTTTTTTTTTCTATATACACATTGACATTAATAAATGAATTTTATATAAACATTGACATTTGCTTACTTTGTAAAGTATTATATTATTTTAATTATTGTGCATGTGAAGACAATGTGGGTCATTTTATGATTATTTTTTTTGTTTAATTTTTATTATTCTCTTTGTTCTGTTAGTTTTTTTTCTAGGTCTGGCAGTTTGAGGAATTTATGTGGCCTACCCAAATGTCCTTTCTTTGGTATTGTTCGTCGAATCGTTGAGCTCCTTAAGTTTTGAGTTGAGCTGCACGATTTCTGACAAATGCTTGCACTGACTGGACAGGTCCTCTCAATCTGTGTGGTTCTTTCCTCAAAAGACCATCTCAGACATTGATCTACATGGTCTTCATATAACCTGACCAAGATTATGTCTGGACTTTAAAAGAGACTGTGACCTCTGAGTTTGTTTCGGCCTTTCTTCTCAGAGTAGTCAGATAGGAAACGCCGACCTCATCTAGTTTTATAAAAAATATGAATGACGTGTAAAAGTGTTTGTGCAAACCTACTTACAAAATAAAAATCATTTATCATTTATCATTTATCAAAACATAATAAAAAAAGAAAAAAAAAATCGATTGTTTTTTTTGTGGGCTCATTGATTGCAGTTAGTGTAGTCACTTTAATAAGAGTTTTTGTGTGGGCACTTCATAGTCCACTCATAATTCAAGTAACAACACTACCAGCGGTTGTTGACCCCCCAAAAAAAAACATCAAATATTTTTTGGTTTTATTTTATTATGTTTAGAAATCGACACCCATCACGTCTGCAGAGCTTCGCTAGCTAATTTAATTTGACCCTGTATAGCGTTTCCATGACAATCAAGTCAAGTCACTCATCATCAGTCAGTCATTGAGGTGTCAAAACGAATCAGAAACGCGGCTATGTTTTTAACGCGGTATTTATTCAGCGGTTTAAATCTTTGCTGCTGTCATCATTTTCATGACAACTGTCACTGGGGCCGTTACGTGCGGTCACATCTCTTCTAGGAACTCTTCTTTCTTCTGCTTTACTGGGATATTTTATCAAAAATGGTAAAGCAATACGAGGCCGAGTATATTATGTACAGACGCCAGCACATCAAGCTACTACAATCTGTCAAATTTCTTTAATATTTATGTTCAACTTTATGGCTAAAGCATAAGGTTCAGTTTTGATTGGGAAAATTTCACAGTTTCGGGTAACTTGATGTGCTGGCGTCTGTAGAACAAATACATTGTTCTCTTCTAACTTTCCAACTTAGGACAGACACTTCTTCCTTAGTTTTACACGACATCTTGACTGTAAAACAAGAAGCCTTGTACATAGTAGGTCTATTATTCCCCGTACGTCTAAGCAAAGGTAACTATCGTCCCGGCATTTTTTGCCAGTATGTTTAATTCCCATTTAATAGGCAATTAGACCACGTTGGCGCTATGTTAAGAATGCAGTCCTAGGTGTGCAGTGGTTATTAGGATTTTCTATCAGGAATTTCTAAGTAGCAGCCCGGAGTTTGGATTCGTGCCCGGTTAATGGCAATAGACTCGCCCCCTATTACATGGGACGTAAATATAACTGGCGAAGAGTGGGTGTACTATTTAGTTACACCTCCCTTTGAAGATTACAGGAGTGTTCTTATGCTAATATTTATTCATACTGAGATGTCATCGTTTTAGAATGGCTGTGACACATTCAGAAGTGTGTTCGTGAAAATTGACTCGATTTTTATATTTGCCAGTAGATGACGCATATAGTAAAATTATTATAAACCATTTTCTCAGGGCTCGCGAGAAACATGATGTATTTTTATACGGCCCGTAGGTACCTAACTGTTGACAGTTCATGTTATGAAGATTTGTCGATCTCTCGGACGTGTTTATGAAATAGTTTATTTCAGAATAGGTACTTAAAGTTCGTTTTTTAATCCCAGAGACTAATCTGACATTTAAGTCTTTTGTGTTTGCGTTTTATTTTGTATAGAAGTTTGACATTACACCTGTCAGATTAGTCTCTGGGATTAAAAAACGAACTTTAGGGACAATATGAAAAAAAAAACCTTGACAACTGACAGCCAGGCGGACAAAAAGTATATTAGTGTTTAGAAAAGATAGAAAAATTGTGTACTCTGCACAAAGAAAACGCACATAAAAAATAGACATAAATTGCACACATACAAATAAGTAGCTAAATGCCTCGTATTCAAGCATTATAAGGTTAACAATTTTGGATGTTTTTTTTTTAAAAGTCCCCTTCTAAGTATATTAGACGTAGCAATATGTTTTAAAACTATAACATATAAATTGAGACTTGCTGTGGTTGATGTGAATGCTTTTTGATTATTTAAAAATTATCTTCGAAAAATAGCTAACCTTTAAAACGGGCCATTATTTTTTTACGCCCATATTAACTTTCAATCAGCATGTTACAATGTACCAAAATTTTTGCCAAATTCATCGAACGGCATTTCCTAACATTTTGTGCGGGGTTCTTTAAACGCTGATGGATCTAAAATCATGTGACTATTACACCCTATATATTTCTGCTGAAGAAAACTGTCTGCCGCCTATTAGTACATTGCAAACTGCACAACAATCTGAAGTTTTTTGGTTGTGCATTGTCTGTAAGTCAATCAATCAGGAATTTTAAGTAGCAGTCGCGGGCTACAGTTGGTCTGATGTATTAAAATTGTGCTAAAATGTTATAAAATCCCCTGTGGGTGTCGATCAATCGCCGTAATACCATCGGATAGTCATCAATCCTTATTTTAAGCGTGGGAAGCGTTCAAAATAGTTTCTTACTGACAGACGGATTGCAAATTAGCTAGATTATAGTCTTAGTGCAGTCTTGTAAACTGTATTTTTTACTAAGACCTTCAATACTCAGGTCTTTTGTACCTCGGGTCGAGGAAAGTGTTAGGGCTTTTCTATCAGGAATAAACATCCCGATGGCAGTACGTTCACCCCTTATTACTTACTTGAAATGTGGGTTATTTTGGAATAAAGACGTGAAATTAAAAGCAAGGTAATCAATCTAAGGTCTATTTAAATGTGTGTTTCAAATCGTTGTTATTTCAAGTTAACAAATATCAACTTTATTTTTGTAGGAATTAAGTTGATTTCAGAGTGACTAGCAATATTTAAAAAGTTATAAAAATGTTTGATGTTGTAGCATAAACTGAACTTTATTGTGTGGAAACTATTTTTCCAAATACTCATATTTGTGTACAACAACATCTGCTCAGCCTTTTCCCAACTATGTTGGGGTTAGCTTCCAGTCTAACCGGATGCAGCTGAATACCAGTATTTTACATAGAGCGACTGCCTATCTGACCTCCACAACCCAGTTACTGGGTAATACAATACCCCTTGGTAAGACTGGTTGTCAAACTTTCGGGCTTCTGACTACCCGTAGCGACTGTCAAAGATCCATGAACCACAGCCGGGACCAAAGGCACATATTTGTTTACATGTTTGGTAAATAAATCGCAAATGCAGATTAGGTGAAATGTGGGTGTACTGTGCCCATTGGGGAACAAAGGAGTGTTGTTAAAGCAAGCTATACATACAAAGCTATAAAACAAAGCTATACATACAAAGTGTATTATGTTTAGTGCAAGAGCTCCTTCGGAGTGAGATTGTATATAGTAGAGTAATGAATAAACTAAGTTCTTAAGATTAATTAATTCTAGGTATGGTATGATATGAATTTAAGGCGTGCAGATGAAATGTCTGCAGTGTAGCTCATTGCTCATAATTTTAAGCTCCTTGAAAGACAATAAAGATCAAGACAAGTATCAAGAATACGCGATTATGCGATCGTTTACCTGAAAAATGACGTACATACGCTACTTTATTAATCGCGCGACTATGTCACCTATCTGTATATCTAAAAGTATAAAAAATAACAAAGTCGGTTAGTTACACCATTTACAACTCAAGAATGGCTGGACCGATTTTTATGTTATTTGGGTTTGTCTCCGCCCCAAATAGCAGAATAACTCTTAAAACATGGGAAAAATTCACGAAAAAAAATTCTGAGGCGGTATGAAGTTCGCCGGGTCAGCTAATATTCACACAAAAAGAGCGCGATCATCGCGTACTCGCGCATCGATCGCTTTCGGTCAGGACGCGGCCGGGTGCTAAAAGGATATTTTGGCGCATTGACAGGGGGGCGTTGTTGAAAAAACAAGATGGCGACGTTAGTTCCGATTTTGACCACGCGCCAAAATAACCTTTTAGATATGCTATACATAGAACCTAGCGTTGTACCTATGCAGCACCATTAAAAGCATTTATCATGATAGTCAAACAATAAATAAAAATCTTTATAGGGTATCAATCAGCTGAGTTATAATGTAGGTACTAACACAAACATCAGATAGTCATCGATCTTCTTTAAAAGTGAGGCGCACGATCAAAATACATGAACATTTATGCTTACAGACGCATCGGGTGCTAAGACTAAACTACATAATTATATTATAAAGCTAAGCGCCCATTAACCCCATGGAAATGGCCGCGACTTACGATTCGTAGGTCTTTGGTTCGAACCCAAGCAGCCACTTCAATTCATGTAAAGTATTTCGTCACCACTACTCTCAAAACGGCGAAGAAAAACATCGTGAGGAAACCGGGATGTCTTAGAATCTGCCTAGAATTAAAAATCAAAGGCATGTGCCATCCATCAACCCACACTGGGCTTGCGTGGTGGATTAAGGCCCATTCCCTCGTATAAAGAGAAGGCTTGTGTTCGAGTAGTAGGAAAATTATTGACTGATTATGCTGAGCAGTGGACGTGTTTCGGCTGAAATGATGATGATTATGCACATTATCTAGGTAGGTACTTATTAGCCGCATCGGGCATCAGCACGTTGCATTTCCTTACCAAAAAACGCGATGCGGCCTGCCAGTACTGTGCGATGGTTCATACAAAATGAACGAAAGTGATGTAGGAGCATGTTTGCAATGCGGCGCGGCCAAGTCTGCGTCAACCTTTAAACTAAACTATGTTTGACCTCTAAACTAAACAATTGTTTAGACTAAAACTGTTTTAGTTTTTTATAGAATGCTTTTACGGAAAGCGGTGTTGAAACTAATTGGAGAAACGTCATTTTAGTGGAGATTTATAATTCTGTGCGTTTGTTTGGAAATGTCTGTTCGTTAGTAAGTCAGTTTATTGAAATCATCATCATCATCATCTGCCTAGCCTTTTCCCAACTATGTTGGGGTCGGCTTCCAGTCTAACCGGATGCAGCTGAATACCAGTATTTTACATGGAGCGACTGCCTATCTAAGTCAGTTTATTGAAAATACTTTAAAAAATACATACAATAACTGATCGCGAATCGATCAAAGAGAAGTCAAAAATTAAACTGGATAGATGGAACTAAGTTTAATTTCGCGTTATAAAAAGGCTTTAAACAACTTTTATTGGTAGTTACAATTTCAATGATGTTTATTTATAATATTTATAATATATATAAACTTTTCGCACAAAAAGGTAAAAATGCGGACTTAATGCCTTAGGCATTCTCTACCAGTCAACTAAGGGTGGTGAAGAGATAAGATAGCAGGTGCTTTGGTTGAGAGGAACAATGATTTTTATGAACAATGATTGATGTTTTTCTTTTTATTTGCTTAGTCTCGTTATTGTGGGTTTCCTATCTTTTCTGTGCCATGCTATTACGTATTGGGTTGTCGGTTCAGCTTTGGTTCTTGCTATTGAGTCACTTAAACCCTTGAACCAAAAATGTATTCTAATATTCCATCATATGACCTACTTCTTTAAAAAAAGGTCAATTTAGCAACGTACGAGATTAGAAAAAAAAATCTTGCTACGTTGCTAGGCAACGTGATAGCAGATAAAACAAAATCTCCTGTCAAGGTTGCATGAAAAAGCCACAAAAATAATGAAATCCCATTAACAATAAACAAAATTGTGGCAAAATAGCCACTAAGCATGACAACAAATAACTAAAAGTAGTAACAAATACTTAATAAAACGGACCAAATTTTCGCATCAAGTTGTAATATAATTTTCTGAAACTATGCATGGTAAGTTTCCTTTCTTCTATCTATATTGTTCTACTTATTAAGAGCGTTTACGCCGTACGGCATTTTATACGAACTTTCAAGCCCTTGTTTTTCGAAATAAATGAACCGATTTTAATGAAACTTCATACGCATAAGCAGGATACAAAGGTCTAAAACGTTAGTAAAGAACATTTTCGAAATGTCTTATTTAAAAAAAGATAACTGGAAATCTGTTTTTAAGGAAACTTTAAAATCGGTCTAATTTGGCTGTAACACTATTTTTCGAAAATGTTTGGTACCTTTTTAGACCTTTGTGGTTATGCGTATGAAGTTTCATTAAAATCGGTTCATTTATTTCGAAAAACAAGGGCTTGAAAGTTTGTATGAAATGCCGTACGTCGTAAACGCTCTTTACACGTCTTGCTAAGTAATTATTTCTAGTAGACTTATTACAGACATGTCGAGGAATAGGCAGGCCAGAATAAGGCATCCCCTTTTAGATAAAAATTTCAGTCAGAGGGTCGAGTGTAAGGTCGTGAGTAGAGCGGTGACTCTAGACGACCACTGCTGGACATAGGCCTCCCCCAAGCAAGGCCACTTTGACCGCTTCTGTGCTACTCACATCCAGCCGATTTCTGCGACCTTCACCAGATCGTCGGTCCATCTTGTGGGAGGCCTTCCAACGCTACGTCTTCCGGTACGCGGTCGACACTCCTTTTGGCGCTATGGGTCATCTGCGAGCAATGTGCCCTGCTCACTGCCACTTAAGTTTGGTAATTCTTAGAGCGTTGGCTATACTCAGACCTTAAACCCTGCTTTTCAGCAAAAATAGTGATGAATGATGGTGACCTTACCTACCTATTTCTGCCAAAAAGCATTGCAGTTAGGGGTTAATGCAGGCATGACGTGGCGTGGTGCCATGTCACGACAGATCATCAGACATTTTGGCTTTGTCTATGAGAGAGCAACGCAGCTGCGATGCCTCTGGCGTTCTAGATCTTCATAGGCCGCGTCGACCACACGTGTTCAGTCATCCAAAAAAATGGCATGTCTTGACCCCCTTTTATCCAATTTTTTCAGCTTGCCTGGATTATACTACTGAAAGCAAGCGAAAGAGAAAGAGGTTTTCATGGTCAGAGGTTGTGAATTTTTGTTGCATATCCTGTTTTTACTTCGTGGCTAGAATTATACCTGAAATTGCTTACTGTTCGATTTGGTTAGTCTACCTTGTATGCGCGAGTGGGTTGTGTTTCATGTTCTGTCCTTAAGAAACCACGATGATAATTTGGTCCCTTCTGTTGACTGTTTTATTTGCAATGTCTAGAGAACGGTCGACAGAAGTTTTATTGCTGTCCACCGAAAAGCAATCCAATTGCATTTTGTACATTCTTGGCTACTGGTAATCGTGAACTGAATCTTACTGATGTGTATTTTCTATACTCCAAAAGTCTGCAATTTTTTTATGATATTAGTAGTTAATTACACACATTTAACCACTAATTGTTTATTTTGTTTTATTTTTCATTTCCCATCTTAGTTTTCAGAGACAATTGGCAAAATAAATATAATATAGAATGTTTTTTAGATTACTTGTGATGTGTGAGGAGGCAAAACTCAACGGTAAGTACCTAGAAGAGCTATAAATATTTTAGACCCCGGTATTTAATTTAATTTTATTATCACTACACTGCACTGGCTCATCAGCACACCAAGCCTTTCGTGTAGGCACCGAAAAAAAGAAAGACAGAATATACGTTTAGTTCCGGTACCTAAATATGACGATTAAAAAAAAACTATTTGAGAGAAAACATACGCACCGCTTCACTGTCTACTGTTTCCCGCGGATTATTACGTTTATCGACACCTAAAAATCCTCTCTAAGATAGATATGCACATGTCGGAGAATCCACCCTATTCATAATTGGAACGGAATATATAGGGCTTAGGGTGAATTAATTCTCGGACATGCATTTCTACGTGATAAACGAAATAACAGTTTCCCGCCATTCGTGGTGACTGACTGGCGATATTAGTGACAGCTACAGCACAGCACTTAAGATCTGCATGAGATAGTGTTCACATACCTAATATCTATTAGATATACCCTAATATCTAAATAGATACACTACAAATATAAAACATCAAAGTTATCAACTTTTATTGAACACACACAGCAAGCGCATCCTACATTACCTTGCCTAACAAAGAACATCGACAAAAAAAAAAAACTTAAGCGTTGTCTCCGTCACTCATATCTGTATGACAGCCCCTTTCTAAAGCTCACTCATCAATTTCATTGCCTTCCTTCCAACGACTTTCCTCAACCCTCAGGGGTAACATAAAACTCTGATCGAGCGTACGAGTATTAAATATCGTGGAGTCGGTACATGTCATCGCAAATGATATCGATCACGCGGAGGAAGCTACAAAAATGTGTTTATTCGCTCATGATTTATGGCCATCAGACATGTTACCAAGACGTGAACTTGGGCTGACATTGGCATTGATCACTGTCATGCTCCGTTAGGGCTGGGAAAAGATAAATCGATAACGGTGACGTGTCTGTAAAGGGTGACAACTTTCTTTAGTTTGGCTGTTGAAAACATGTACTACGATATACATAAAAAATAAAAAAATAAGTTTAGGTCGATGGGAGTTTTAAGTACGCACACGTCAATTATTATGGTGTTAGTAGTTCCATCATGGAACTGTTAATGGTACCTACTAGTGACAACGAAGCGTTTTATTTCTATATTTACGCCATCACTGGCAAGCAAGTCTGCAATAGGAAAGTGCTTTGCCAATGCTTTTGAATAGGCCCCTCTTAATTTTTTTCTGTATGCTGTCCATATTTAGTTACTTTTCTTAAAATCTTAAAAAAGTTAAAATCCTTCTAGGGGAAACCATTCAAATAATTTTCGTTTGGCTATTCTCATCCTTTGTTTCTCTGAATATTATTCTATTAAAGGGGATACATTAAGATAGCCCGTCCCCCTGACGTTTTTTGCATTTTGCAGGTCATGATTTCATGATTGTAATTCTATAAATAAATATTTGTTACGGCCGCGAATCATAATTTAGATCAACATACAACCTGATACTGACCTGCAAATTGCAAAAAAACTATGTAAATTAGAATTTTGCGGGCTACCCTGACGCTTTTGCCTAACAAAAATCATATTTACTGACAGAAAACGCGGCAACGCACAGCCGCTGGGTCTAGTTTAGACGAATGAAATTTTGCACAAGACTTCCATTTGTAACGAGGGAGAACACTATAGAAGGATTTTTAGAGGATTTTAAATAGGATATAAAAGTTTGTATAGAAGTTCGACATTTTGTTGATGAGAAATCCCACTTGCTTGTCCAGAGTAGTAAAACCATGCAAGTATACAAATAAAATTACGTTCCGCAAGAATTAGGGTCCGCACTCTGAAATTCGAAATCAAATTTACCATTTTAGCCGAAAGACGTGAACTGCTTTAAGACCTCCTCCAAGTTTTGATGAAACAGTCACTCTTGCGCTTCCCGCATTCACCGGATTCTCGCTACCTAAACACTGAAGGGACTTAAGTCTACTAATTTACAAACGTTGCAATGGTCTTGCCATTGTGAGTTTTTGAATTATTATTATTTTGTATGGCAAATCTGTCAATAACTCAATGTAGAGATCATTTCCTGGTTTATAATTTTGTAGACTTAGGGCTGATTTTACTAAAGCACTTACTTTTTCTCGGCGGAATAAAATTGACGTCTGATAGTTCTAGTATGCAAAAACTGACAAAAATTCTAAATTTATTCTCAGGATATGACTTATTCTAGGTATAAAAGTTTCGTAAAATTCGCCTTAGCCCCCAGATATTTTGTAAGAAGTAGCGGCACATCCATTCTCAATCGGCCCTAATATCTGTCCCACGGAGATCTGTCCCTTTCACGTATATGACTCGGCTTGTTTTTTATACTTTCCCTGTTTGTTCAGGAAGCCATTAGTTAACCATAAAAACAGCCGATAAAACGGTAAATAAAACGGTAGAAAAAGTTAAGATAAATAAATGTTTACATACTTTGGATTGCAGACTGTCGTTGTAAATCAGCTGGTAAATGGAACAGCTATTTTAGATTGCGAATGTCTGGATAAATTAGTTTAAGCTTAAAGAGCGCAACTAATGGAAAATTGTGATTGTCTTGATAAAAATGAGAGCAATTTACATGTTGTGAAATTAAGCGTTACAGAAAATATTTAGAAAATCATTTTTACATAGTTTTCTAAATTACATATACCTAAGGCCTGCTTCTTTATATTTTGGATAAAGTCGTTGATTTTCGGTAAAGTGCTTCATTGATGAACTAGCTTCTGCCCGCGACTTCACCCACGTTAAATTTATTGTGGGGAACAATAAATTTGCCCGCGCTATCATTTTGTTTTCGCTTAGCGTTCTTTCAGAGTTTTTTTTTCTTTGCTCGGCTCCTAGTTTCGTAGCGTGATGTTATATAGCCTTCCTCCAGAATTGGGCTATCAAATGCAAAAATAATTATTCAAATCCAACCGTTAGTTCCAGAGTTTAGCGCGTTCAAACAAACACACAAACAAAAAAATAAACAAAGTCTAGATTTATTATTATAGTAAAAATTCGAGAAAAACTGATCATCAATGAGCGGAGAACTTGACCCCGATCTATCAGGCTTATCAGACAGAAAAGTGATATTAAATTGGTTCCATTTTTTCGAAATCCTTCGAATATTAGCGAACGCGATGTACACAAAGGAAACTTCCACTTAATCCGGATCTTACTAGAGCGCAATCAACCGAATTGTCCGTAGAGGTTTTACATTGACAGAAACCTTATCCCGTACAGCGAATAAAAAAAGGTAAAGTAACCATTGGTGGCTTTGTACGGCTGCCGTTCACATTGATTGCGCAAAGCCTGCAATGGAACAGCTATTAGAAATTTGAACGAGTAGGAATGTCGTGGTAGTTGATGGAGGTTTTTTATGTACTTTTTACGGATTTGGATTGCGTTTTTTTTTTATAAATAGAGCGGTGAGAGTGCCTGTTTTTAAATAAACGGTAAGAACTTAAGACGAAGGGCCAGAAATATGTTAAGTCGACCCTAAGGTTGAACGTTACTTGCAATTCAGAAAGCGACAGCGTCTATTTTATATATGACAGTTTAATATTTTCAAACTTATTGAATATTTCAATGTATTGAGAATTGTTGTTTAAAGTGGTAAAGCATTTACAATGTCGACAATACATCTGTACCGTAAAAAAATACCTAGTTAATAGAAAGACAGTATACTTTTCATACTAAGTGTGCATGCACACGAGCGAAACGCGTCGACGATAGTTCATTAAAATTAGTAGTTTTATTACTTAATAAAAATATTTATACCCACGTTTGCTGGGTTCGCTCAGTTTGCCCAAATATAATAAATTTAAAACCATCAAAACTGGGGAATGAACATCATCGGGTTTCTCGTGTGTGAACTTGTAAACTAAACACACAAACACAGGATTATGAAAGTGAAAATGAACTCAATCGTTAGGATTACAATTTATTTTGTGTTGTGTAAATAAACAGTGATTATAACCACATCAGCTGTAATTAAAATCACATCAGTTCAGTTTTATCACCAATATCATAAAAGATTAATTATGATGAGTTTTTGATTGTTTTGAAATAAATTAAAATTATTTTTTCTGTAAGTAAATCTTAAAAACGTCTTCAAAACGTTACTTTTTGTTAAATATTTAAAACTATGTAGATGCCGCTGGCATTTCCTAGCTCACTGTTCCCTGAGAAGAAATTCCGAAACAAACTCAGAGGTCAAGTCCAAACATGTCATTATATTAACAGAGTCTAACAATGCGGGGCCATGTCTGGAAGGGCCTTCGAAGAATATAGAGACATTTTGCTTTCTCACTTTCTATTCCATAAATTCTCGAAAATGAATACTGGCAGTCTTATCTGATGATTGGAAGTGACATTAGTGGATCTTTGACAGTCGTTACGAGTCGTCAGGAGCCCGAAATTATGTCAACCAGTTATCGTATTACCCAGTAACTGGGTTGTAGAGGTCAGATAGGCAGTCGCTCCATGTAAAATAGTAGTATTCAGCTGCATCTGGTTAGACCCCCATATAGTTGGGTAAAGGCTAGGCAGAGGATGACAAACACGTATTAAGCTTTATTCAGACGCACCACAGCAACCAAAAATGTAGCCGGTTATTGTAAAAAAATATGATTAAATGAATATTAATAAACTCCAGTTAACAATCACTTAGCACCGCACTCAAAATAGTTCAGTCTGTGATATGTGAACCAGATGATCTCGTTACACGCATTCTTACGGAGTTAATAGGTTAGTTCTAATTCAGCACTACTTTACACGGACTTACATAAATATAAATATTTGATGACGTACATTATTTATTTAGCTTCTATTTTGAACAGAGCGCGTTGTATAGATGCTGCTGCATTAGTAATTAGCAACTGAGATTGTATCAGGCGTATACCGCAGACTTTTGGACATCATGCTTGTTAAAGACGTATCTATTTATGTACTTATATGTATTTTGATCATTAAGGGTCTGCCGGTCTATGCTGTGAAATCTCACCATTGAACTTGAAGTGTTATCAGCGGTGCTATTCTGTAAAAATCTTACCATGAAAACTTAGGTGAAATGAGCTGTCATTCCATCTGATGTTAGGGATTGCCCCTAATGACAGCTAACTTCACCTAAGTTTTCATGGTGAGATTTTTACAGAAAACAGTCTGTTTTAACATTTTTGAATCATGTAACAAATAAATTTATATATTAAAGCTAAGACCCTCCACAATCGCGAGATATGCAGTCTCAGGGAATATTTCCCAGAAAACTACATGGGGATGCATCGAGATGTAGTCATAGTGGACGAGGGCCTCACTCCGCTCTCCTTGCCTAAAGAGAACTGGCGCAAACCAGTAGTGCTTGACACTAATGATCGCAAGGAGGTACGGCAGAGTAAGGAGCTTCACGGACGCTTTTTCTGGGCCCTACATGGACCCGATGTAGATCTACTAGCGTCCGTAGCCTGGCTACGTTTCGGTGACCACTTTGGAGAAACTAAAGTTTTGTTTGTGCAATTATGGACGAAGTTATGATGACGAACAATTACCGGAGATTTATTGTGAAAGACTGCATGGATGAAATCTGTCGGGCATGTCACCGGCCGGGGCAATCAATCAGAGATATCATCGCCGGGTGTTCTCGTCTAGCTAACGGAGAGTACTTGCATAGACAACCTTGTAGCCAGGATAATCGATCAGCAGCTTGCTTTGAAATACAGCCTTGTGGAATCGGAGGTGCTGTACTACAGGTATGTGCCCGACCCAGTTCTCAAAAATGGTAATTTCATATTGTACTGAAATCGATCCATCATCACTGACAGAACTATTGTTGCCGATAAGCCTGATATAGTGGTGGTAGATCGATCAGAGTGGCGCGCAATGATTGTTGATATAACCGTCCCGTATGATGAGAACCTCGTGAAAGCCAAGAAAGATAAAAAAATCAAGTATCTTGACTTGGCTCGCGGGTTGTCGACATGGGGGATGTGGACTCAGCGATCATTGTACCGATAGTAGTGACAGTCAATGGGTTAATAGCCAAGAGCCTCGACTAACACCTAAGCAGGCTCTCTTTGGGCAGATGGATCAAGAGTTTGATTCAGAAAGCGGTTCTTCTGGACACGGCCCGCATTGTTAGGAGGTTTCTCTCACTGGAGCATGTTCCCGATACCGGTGGGCTACTATTTTTTATATTTTTAAATGTTTTTATAAATTTTTTGTATAATAATATTTAAAAATATAATTTTTATTATGTTTATAATTAACTATAGGAAATTAATATAAAAAAGTTTTTTCTACTAAAAATATCTTTGTTTACAAATGAATATTTATAAGAATCCTAGTGTAATGGATTTTTTATTTGGTCTTAAATTCAACTTAATTGTCATATTAAAAGCAAAAAAACATGATTCTCTTTACCATTTTGTTTTTATCCTTTTTATTATTCTTTCACGTTGACGTTGCCCTAGTTTTGATTTGTGGCATCGAGTTTTGACTCGCTGACTTATTACAAAGAAAAATCTGGCCCCTTCACAACAGATTTATTTCTTTTACATTTTCTTTGAAGAAAATAATGAATTCTTTGAAAAGTTTATGCGTTCTTTTAGAATAGAATACAATTACGTCGTCATGTTTCGATGTGGATTTAATATAAAGGTGTATTCATTTACCGTTAAATCATTTTGATAGGCAATCAATCATCTATTGTAATATATCAATTTGGTATCGATGGAATATTTGACACGTCACGTTCCTTTGAAAAGTTAATACTTACAATATTCACGAGATTTATTTAGTTCTAAGTTTTATTTTTACTGGAAAATATGTGTGTGTAATATATGAGATTAACTTTCTAACTGCAGCACGGCCGTCGAGAGAATGTGTTCCTGACACCTGTGAGTCCGACAATTCTAGTACCTAAATTCGCAAGTCACGTATTCATTTGTATGAAAGTGACAGGTGTCAAAAACGCGTTCTCTCGTCGGCCGCACTTATTGCCAGTTTGAGAATGCGTTCCTGACACCTATCAGTGTGACAATTCTAGTAACTAATAAAGATCAAATTCTAAAACACGTATTCGTTTATATGAAAAATTAGGGATATTAAGAAAGCAATTTCTCGACGGCTGGACTGTGACCCTGTGACCATGTTAACATTTTATTTGCATAACATCTGAACCGATACATACCGAGGGGCTTGTGGCTAAGTAATAACAGCCGCACGGGTCGTTCGATCAGGTTAAGCTACGCTTGTCGCGGTTGGTCCGTGGATGTGTGACCATATTCACATACCAAGACCCCTCGTGCCTCGGAAAGTAAGTTAAGCCGTTGGTCCCGGCTGTCCTTCGTGGAATCTTTGAAAGTCGTTACGGTTACGTGAGAAGCCCGAAAGTCTGACAACCAGTCTTACCAAGGGGTACCGTATTATCCAGTAACTGGGTTGTGGAGGTTAGATAGGCAGTCCCTCCATGTAAAATACTGGTATTCAGCTGCATCCGGTGAGACTGAAAGCCGACCCTAACATAGTTGGGATAAGGCTAGGCAGATCCGAACCGATAAGTAAAATAGGTAGGTACTGATATTTAACTGCACTGATTTCAGTCTTTGACTCTGCCTTTAAGTAAACCTGAACTGGTGGCCTTAATTTTTTGAGACAGGCAGGACCGGTAAAGCAGCTGACAACCTCCTAGGTACACATGCGAGAAGCCATAAAAAAAAAAAAATATTCTGCCGATATTATTGTGCGTCAAGACTGCAAGCCGACTCCAATTTGGAAAAGACTTGCAATTGAGCGGGTGAAACCATAGGCAAAAGTTAGCTCGAAATAATCCGCTTCAGTTAATTGTATACATGTACAGACTTATTACCGTTCGGAGAAATTTAATTATGTTTTATAACGTTGAAACATTGTCCTTTATTTTATTGTTGGCTGTGAATAAAGTGTCGCTTTGGTTTAATTTCGTTTGTGGAGTTCTAGGAAATGCGTTGCTTAAAACTTGAAATTAACGCTCATAAAAGCTGCTTTATGTGACAAGCTAAAATGTTAAATAAATATTGTTTCACTGACGTTGAATCATTGCTTAACTTTAAGCAACGTTTATAAATAAGGTGGAAAGTCGACAGTTGGGCTCTGTACCTACCACAAAACTTTTCTATTTTTGCAACACTTACAAATGTTTGTACCACAAAACTCTAAGCACACAATTTACATATTTGTTAGGCATTCCCGTTTATAAAACAAAAATACCTTACAAATACAAATATGTGAATTGTAGTGACAAGTCTACAATATTGTAACTAAATATATATGATTAAATTTCTGTGTTACGCACTTTTTGCTCTACAATTTTGTAGAATTAGAGTTTTGTAAAGCTTAGAGGTATCTGGCCTAGCTATTTCACCACCCACCAAGTGTAATTTTCAAGCAGGCTGATGCAGTTGGTGGCGTCAATTCTGAGATTGAACTATAAACTGCCAACACCAACATACAACGCTATAATATAGTGACGTTAGAAATTAAAAAGAACACAATGACAGGCAATCTACGTGCAGACTAATGTAAGTACAAGTTAAGGCATGTGTATTTTCAACTTTAGTTGTTATTTTGTTTTTTTTTTCTTTTTATGCGTCATGTTTGCCGCAAATAAACATATTTTCTTTCTTTATTTCTTAGTCCACTCGAACTTATGAATATACAGTATTTCTCTAGTAAGTTACTTAATTTAACACCTACATATTTTGGCATTATATTGAAGAAAACTGTCCAAGGATTGACGTAGCCGTCTAGCTTCTCTTGCCCATATTTCATTATTATTCCAGAATTTTTATTTTTTGACCTTGTGAAGACCGCAGGAATCTGCTGGATGCGAGAAGCTCAGAACCGGTCGAAGTGATGTCCAGGAGTGGACGTATTTCGGCTGGAATGATGATGGTGAAGAAATTCTTTGTTGAGCAGCCTACCAAAAATAATGTTTTTACAAAATGACGATGCGGTCAAACTTTAAGGTGTATTTATTGAGATTAATCATTTAAAAACTATCATTCATCGAATTATTTTATGCAGATTCTTGTTTATTTACGATAGTTACTAACTTTGTTTATTAAGTTTCGATATTGAGCTTGCCGACATGTAGACTATCTAGTCTCGTTACGTAGGCGTGAGTCTCGTCTTTAGACACGATTACACGCAAGAGTGCAAATATAGTAGTTTTGCCAGTCTGATATGAATACACAGGATGGCAGGACCTCGACGCGAAAACTGTAACCATGAATTCAGCACATGATTCTAGAGCATATAAAGGATCCCGCACAGGAGCCGCGTAAGGAAAAACAATAAAATAAAAAAATAAATAAATAAAAAGCCGTTCCGTGAATTTGGCTGACATTTTGGTACAATATAGCCTGTAACATGCTGACTGAAAGTTACAATGCCGCAAAAAATAATGGCCAGAGACATAGCCATTTTTCTGTTCAAGTCAGTGAGATGATTTTTACACGCGTATGTTTTGGCACGCGTCTTTTACTTCGTTTACATTCATACATTTTTGGTCAAACACGCACGCCGGTAGCAAATACTACGATCCTGACCTTTCTGAAGAATATTACCCATTAGCTTCCATCCTGGCGTTTCTACTCACGTCTGCGTTGTAAGTCACCTTTTGTTAGTAACTTTTCATTCACTCTTTCAACATGACCAATCCATCTAAGCATACCTACTCTTTTCAATTTTAGTCACTAAATCTTCTTTTTAACCGCACCGTTGACATACGAGATAATAGAGGTATGAGAAACTGTGTAAAGTTAATTCATCCTCCATAGAAAAGGGAGGATCCTTTGACCAGACGGGTGTTGTGTCTAGTGGGCCGTTGTATGTATTCTAGTTGCGCGGTAAACTCTGCTTGCGAGATGCAGGATTTTGCGTGACATCAGTATTATTCGTAGTTTGCATGTGGCGGTGTAGATGTCGCAGCCAACTGGTTAAATTAGCCGTTTAGTTAACCGCCTGGCCTTTAGAATTAGTGCTCGCCTCGCTTCGCTGTCTCGGCTCGCACGCGGTTGATCACAGTTGTTGGTCGGGGTGCCCTGGCTTAGTTACTGCGACCAATTCGGCTCGCGCGTGATTGGTTACAGACTTCCAACCTAAACTGTAATTGAATATCATTCAGGCCGTTAGTTGAACGGCCACCGTTTGGCTAAAAGGCTAGGCGGTTAACTGAACGGCAAATTTAACCAGTTGGCCGCGACATAGATACCGCTACAATATTATCCGCCAATTGTTTCCAACAAACTACCAATGGGCGAGTTGTCACAGAAGCCCTTGTTAAAAATTTAAATAACATTTCGCGATCTCAAACCGACATAACTATGCTCTAGAGCTAGACCATTCAGAACATCTCAAATATCCATGATTCTAAACTGACCTTCAAAAGAAACCATTACACAACACAGCTAGAATAACAAATCTTTCGGAAACAGAATTCTATTCTACAAACTTTACGACCGTTGCATATGCAGACTTTTGGAATACTGGTGCAGATTTATGAATTTCCAGCGGTCTATCCGTTCTGCAATGTCCTCCAACTGTGCATATTTCGTATGACTGAGTTTGGTATTTCCACAAATATTCGTAGACTAACAAACATACAAAATAATATGGGCTTTTGTCTAGAAGTTCATGTTTGACGATATCGTAAATAATAACTGTAAATAATAGTCAAACACTTTTACAAAAATCTTTTTTTTTTCAAATTTATACTTTTAAAGTTTTCGACTATTATTTGCAATTTTGAAATTTATTCAAACCCTAATAATAATATATTCAGGCATGAATAAACCTTATTCAACCATTTGTTTGAATCCCCCAGAATGATGATGTACATACATCAAACCCCGACATTTATCCCACATTGTGCAGTGTTCCTAATTTCCCAATAATTTCATAGAAAAACTGTGATTAATTTTAATATGAAATTATTAGAATAATAGGCCTACTCTTCGCGAAAGTACGCTTTTAAATAAGAGAATAGATAAGAAATTAATTGTTTATCAGATTGACTACTATCTAAAATTGTTCGTACATTCAAATAAAGAAAGAAAAATATTTTATTTGGGACA
The DNA here is from genome assembly GCA_963669345.1 of Gortyna flavago. Classification (NCBI taxonomy): domain Eukaryota; kingdom Metazoa; phylum Arthropoda; class Insecta; order Lepidoptera; family Noctuidae; genus Gortyna; species Gortyna flavago. Next base: position 7,497,635 of record OY770148.1, read on the forward strand.
CGCACAGGACATGCGAAGATAAAAAGGACCATTTCATACTAACAAATATTACATTAAAAAAAAGACATGTGCGATGCAAATAAGTCTCCTATCACAGCATAATGCTGACACATTTGAAAAAAATACCGCAGCGCTGGTATTCTGATAGGATCCAACAAAAACCACAATTGTCATTCTTTAGCAGTTGTTTGAAATGGTTATAATACGGCAAATCCATACTAATCCATACTAATTTTATAAATTCGAAAGTAACTCTGTCTGTATGTTACCTTTTCACGCCTAAACCACTGTACGGATTTCGATGAAATTTGGCACAGATAGATTGCATCCCGGGGAAGGACATAGGATAGTTTTTATCGACATACCTCGCGGGCGAAGCCGCGGGCGGAAGCTAGTAGATGTAATAAATAATTTATCTGCTTGACTTTACAAAATGAAAACTTTATAGTAACAGGTTATTGTCTACTAGTCTATCATTACCTATTTCTTAGTACTGGTATATCTTCAGGCTATTGAACCCTCGTAATTACCATTAAATTCTGTAATACAATTGAGTTCAACCTATTAATCATGTTATGTATTGTAGTCTGAACTTTAGCCTTAATGAAATAGCTAAAGAAAAATAGACATTCACAGTGAAAACCAATTTTACTCAGTATATTATCTTGGTTAAACGAAGTTACTTGAATTATGTTAACACGTTATTTATTTATAGATGTTTTCTGAAGATATTTTTGTGTTAGAAAGTCCGATTAACGAAGTTTATAGACAGTTATTGTTGTATCTACTTTAAAAAGTTATTTTTTGTAATTTTTGTGTGTTAATGTTTGAGTCACCTTACCATTGATCATCTGCCTAGCCTCTTCTCAACTATGTTGGGGTCGGCTTCCAGTCTAAAATACCAGTATTTTACATGGAGTGACTGTCTATCTGACCTCCACAGCCCAGTTGCTGTTTCAAACGATACCCCTTCGTAAGACTGGTTGTCAGACTTTCGGACTACGTATTTAGTGGTTATGGTCGTGGTGTTCTGGTAGATATCGCTAGCAGCAATAAAGAAACGATGAAGTATATCTTTAAAAATGATTGAGTTTCACTGAAGACCTTTTTGCGTTTCAGCTGGTGAAAGTTGGTTTTCTTTTTGGGTTACAGTTACAGTTACAGTGCTCCTTCGTCGGACACATATTGGTTACGTCTACGTGAGTTTCTATTTTTTTTTTTGTTTTTTGCATGATGTGCTTAGGTTTTTACTTGGGCAGAGCGTTATAGGATATTTTTTCTTTTAAATTCTTGGTAGGTACTAGAACAAGTATCATACTGGAAATATACTCATTTATTATTAAAAAGTTCCGTTATTATACACGCTCTGCTAACCTCGTCACTGAATACAGGCGTGATGATACAAATGGAAGTAAAGTTCTCATATCTTACGTGAATTACACCCATTTTTCTACCGGCCATCTTTATGCCGTATTATCTGATTACATTAGGACACGTACGTGAAAGCAACGTGGAGCGTTCACATCGATCGAGTAAGTAATCTAGTAAGTGGTGCTATCCTGATGTTTTTTTAGGGTTCCGTACGCAAAGAGTGCCAACGGAACCATATTACAAAGGCTCCGCTGTCCGACCGTCTGCCTTTCAAGAATCGGGTTTCTTTTTTAATATATACTTAGTGCTAAACTATACGGTGGTAGGTAGGAGCGTAACCCTTCGTGTGTGAGTCCAACTCGCACTTGTCAAGATTTTTTGTTTAAAAATATCAGCTACCAGCAATTTGAAAGTGAACTTACAATAATTGCGGACGACACCTTCTCGTGTTAGCTCTACTCAAAAGTCGTTCTTAAAGAAAGAACGAGGCTAGTACCCACTAGACATACCCACTAGGCCACTAGGCCTAAACTGTACCTTGCACAAAAGGGTTATACCTAAGCAAGTTGCTTGCATGCTGTTGTGACATTCACCAATTAGAATCTGCTGTCACAATAGCAGGTAAGTTACTTGTAAACTTTACAGGAATATAAAGAAAGAAAATTAGATTTATTTGTCACCGAAAAACGTGCATACAAAAACATAATAAACTATTAATGAAGAAAAAAAAAACAAAATAGAATCTACTATCACGAGCACAAAACAGACATTGTCGACTGCTGCATGTCATGACTGTGACAAGAAGGCTTCCACTCAGCATGATGCTGTGCTCTAAGGGACACAGCACAGCTCTGATTTTCAGTGGTTACCCGAATATGTGTTTTTGCAGCTTATAAGCTGGAATAATACGGAGTTCCTCTGTATTTGCTGAACACGGAAATCGACCGAATCAAAAATATCCTTCGAAAGACAAAAATCGGCGTGCATGTATGAGTATGTAAAGATCATAGCAGGAGCGTTGTGTAGGCTCTGCCTACCCCCAATGGAAAGAAGGCGGAAGTTCATATACGTGTGTGTTAGAAAATTTAGTATAATCTATCTATAAGTATAGATATATACATATGTATATTACCCAAATATAAAGCTTATGGTTACCAGTTATTTAATATGTGTAGAGAAAGGATTTTATGAAATAAAGCACAGAAAGACAAGCTAGACATTTATTTCAGTTAAGGTTTGTCAGTTATCAGAAAGTTAGTCGTCCATTCCAAATCTAGGTCATCATGGAGAAGAAGGACAAGAAACTCCATGGAAACAGTATTAAAGTATTCTATCAACAAACTTGTGATATTGCCATACAATATAGTTATTTTAAAAACAATTAATTATATCTTTTGGACAATGGTCCAAGAGAACTCGGAATAATAGCAACATAATAACAACAGCTAGGATTATTCCATTATCCACTTAAAACATTAGCAATATTGGCCATATTGTAACATATACAGAACACCATAGTTATCAGCAATAATCAAGATAATAATATCAATTAACTTACGTGACATCTGGTCGATCAATTCCACATAATAACGTCACTAGTACTAATCAACTGAACATCAGTAGGCCGGAGCTCCGTTCTGGCCGATGTCTCGAACAAGAACGGCCCCCGACATTCGGAACTCCCCCTTTTATAGTCGTGAACAAACAACTTTGACGTTTCTATCCACCGTCATTCAAAATATCAACGACATAAAAGGTGGATATCCGTATATTCTATGTTTTGCTACATTATTCCTTAATATTTTAATTACTTTCACAGACATGTTTTAGGTTATATAAAACATTATATACTTAATAATAATTTAATATGTGCATGTATGAATGTATCCTTGAAAGAAAATTGAATTGTACTATACGCCATTTGAAATAAGATTAGACGTTTTAATAAACCTTTTTTGCCGTCCGTTGAAGCGATTTTGACTTCTATTGTATTGGTGGCATGAAAAATGGCAGATGCAATAAACAGTTGGTATTGTAATCTCGTTTTTGCTTTTAATGTCATCCTTATGCCTACGGAATAGATTTCAAAATCGGTTGAACGGACGGTAAAAAGGTTTGTTTTATGTAATGTTATTACAAATGAGTTTTATCTAACAATATTTGAAATAGGTACTCCACCGCAAGTACTAGACTACTATACTCTACCGATGTGAACGCTCGACAAAGCCGTACTTTCTGCGTACCGTACCCATGTTTTTAGAAAGTATTGCAGTCCATATTGTGATGAAAACGCAAGTTGCTCCATAAGTTCTTGTTCACTGAAGAATATGAAATATGGAGCGGTTCGTTGACTGAATACATGACATCGGCTGTAGTTTCCATGAGGAATATTCTTTTGACAAATTGAATAACGCAGAAATTGCATTTACCTGTGTATTTTTCATTTATATCTATCGGTAGGACGAGAACTTTGAACTCTGTAATTAATATGCTTTTAAACACAACGTTCCTTACTTCTTATCAAAAGCTTGTAAACTATCGCATATAAATTCCTTAAAATCAGTCATCAAAAAGATCAATTAGTATTCTTCAAAAACAGATCATAGGTCCATCACACAGTACAACGCGTCACGCGACGGGGCGCAGATAACTAGCCGGGGGCGCGTGATTTTTTACATACGAATTCAATAAAAACGCGCTTCCGAGCAAGGATTTGGCTCCGTTTCCCGCACCCCGTCACGTGGCGCGTTGTAGTGTGTGGGCCGCCTTAGTTTTATATTTAGGGAGACATTGCTTAGTTGTTGAGCATGACACGACACTTTACTCATGAAAGTCCCATAAAATGAATTTCGGTATAGAAATCCCGTTGTTATTCCGCTGCATATGCATTAATACCTGCCGCGAATGTTTCCGACGCCACGCAGGAAGCTTACATCTGGGCCAGCGGGGGCTGCACTTAGGGCTCATTCACGTGGACATAAGATAAAAGTCAAAAACTTACTCTTTTCCCACAAGATTTGCTTACAGCTGATCTTTTGTAGCTTATTAAGTAAGATATTTAAATTATTATTAATTTGCTAAAAGCGATCTTTAACAGACAATTTTGGGGGCCAATATAAACGGGATAAAAAAAAAACCATTTTGTTTCAAATAAACCAATTACAGGCACTTCTGAATTTTCAAGGGGTGATTGGTCAGAAATATGAAGCTAGTTGCCCATACCAAAGCGTAGAAGAACGGGCAAGAAACTCCGCGACCACTCCTTTAAAACAAAATATTATGTACAATTGTATGTTACAATTATACATGTATAATTGTAAGAACAATAACATAGAAAGACGTGCTCGTCAATAGCGTCCGTAATAAAAATACCAAAAAAAATGCTCACTTTTAATATATCCGTACTAATAATAAAGCTTATCTACTAGAACTACCGGTCGGATTTAAATGCTTTTTGCAATTGATAGCGCAATTCTTAAGAAAGCCTATAAGCTATTTAGGCATCACGCGAGGACCATTAGGACCCGAGTAAAAACAAAAAAACAACGTCAAAATGAACGCCAAGCGAAGAAGTACCGCGGGCAGGCTATGCCATGCGATGGCCATGGGGTAGGTCAGGGGAATAAGAAATTTCGCGCGAACGAAGTCGCGGGCAGCAGCAAGTTTGTAATAAAACCAGCTTCTGCCCGCGTGAAATTTCACCCTCCCCATTCACCCTCTTAGGGGTGGAATTTCGTAAAATGCTTACTTAACGGATACTTACCTACTCTTAACAAAGAACACACCCTTCAAATTTCTTGTCTCTAGGACCAGTGCTTTAGGCTGCGCATTGATATATCAGTCAGTCAGGACTTTGGATTATATATAATATATTAACGAAGAATTTTTGTCTGCTGTTTGTCCGTATATACGAGTTTATAAAACCGACTGAACGGATTTGGATGATAGGCACACAGATAGTTTATAACCTGGATTAACACATAGGGTAATCTAATCCCGATAGAACGTTCCCGTGGGATAATTTCCGACCTCCACGCGGGTGAAGCCGCGGGCTAAAGCTAGTAAGATATAAAATAATAATAATTTCTAATAAGTAAGTAGGTACTCTTACTCTCTCTCTGTCTTAAGAGCGTTTACGCCGTACGGCATTTCATACAAACTTTCAAGCCCTTGTTTTTCGAAATTAATAAACCGATTTTAATGAAACTGTATGCGCATAAGCAGGATACAAAGGTCTAAAAACTAACAGCCAAATTAGACTGATTTTAAAGTTTCCATAGAAATAGAGTTATATATATATATTTTTATAAATAAGACATTTTGAAAATGTTCTTAAGTAACTTTTTACACCTTTTGTTACTCCATAACATCAGATATCTGCCTGTGAAAGTCCCGTCAATATCAGTCCAGCCATTTCGGAGACAGAACGCACAGATAGATAGACAAAGCGGTTATTTTGATAATAGAAACAGACACTTCGATTTTATTTACTTGTATAGATATCATCATGAAACGTTGGATCAAACCAAACCCATCATCAATACTAAATTATTAAATAATATTGATGGAGTTCTATCAATAAATTAATCTATACCCACGATGACCCCCATGCCCCGAGCGTGTCAAAGCCGCTACAACTTTTTACATCTCATGAATAACAAAAAAATCCGCCCTTAACATCTGTTAAGAACTGTATTTCATTCATAACTGATATTTCAAATAACGGTGAAGTTAGAAAGTGCAAAGCTTTAACAACTTTGTTTTTCAAGGCTCTCTAACAAAGACTGCCCATTGTGACTGAGTTCTAACTTCCTTCACGCCCGAGCCGTTCTGAACGCATGCACTCGCTGCCGGCTTCAGCATTGCTTTATCTAAATTGCGCTGCGGTTTTGTAGGTTCTTATAGCAATTGTTGTGACGACGTGCAATGCAATGGCAAGGTTATTTGTCACTTAAATAATACAAAATAAGAACACGTAAAACCAAAACTCACACATTATAATCAGACAAAAAAAAAAAACAAAATTAAAAATGATCACCTGTCTCCGAGACTATACTTGTCGCACACAAGCAAACAAACGCGTGGACGCACTACGCTAACACACACAAACACATTCACACAGTGGTTCGCTTCTTAATCGTTGTTTATGTTCCTCACAAAGTGAATAATCAGTATATGAGGGTATCTTGGTGTCAAATTGGCCAGCTTTAGGAACAAATGCAACTACCTGCATTTTTTAAATTTTGTTTACTGTTGATCTCGTACGTTGTTGTTATTGTTTTACTTAATCTACATCTGCATGCTTCGTCATTAGACGATGATTATTTATGTTAAAAATTAAATCTCATGTAAGTGAACTGTATCATGTTCTTATGAGAAATAAAGATTCTTTAAACCTATTTGTTGCGGTTCATTGATGAATGGCTATATTTTTTAGTAGTAATTTCGGACTACAATTTTTTTTTTATGGCAAACTTTAACAAAATATTTCTCCTGCATGCATCTCTCTAATATAGTTTCAATCAAGTAATTTCCATTTTATACCAAGTCCTCTTAAGTTCTAATTTTCAGATAAGTCAGTCCCTTTGAAAGAGATTTTATGATTGATGATTTGAACACGACATCCAGATATGCTGATGTTGTTCAACATATCATCTCAAATACTTATACATAGTTACCAATGATATTTTGTCTCTATAATGAGTTGCGACATAAATAACTCGTCTTTAAAAAAACTCGTTTTCCACAAAATGTGAGTTCCAAAAATGGCTTTTTCTCAAAAATATCGGATGGTTTAAAAGACTAAGAGATGAATTTTACATCCTCGGATAAAATATTACTTGGAAATAAATATGACAGTTTGACAGCCATTGTACAGAAAATATGTCAAACCGCCACATTTATTCAAAAGTTACTTGACGATGGAAAATTCGGCCCTAATATAAACAAAATCATATTTATTCAAAATATTGTCAGAATCAATGAAAGCCAATTTTAAATAAAACACATTGCATTCTGGATAACATTATCGAAATATCAAAACAGGTCTTTGTTGCTCATTTTAAATGATAATTTCAGTATACATTAAAGGTAACAAAAGAGACTTTCTTCTATTGTGCAAAATGAACAAACCTTATACACGAATGAGTTTTAGAGATTACAATCATAATCGATAAAATACGTCGCATGATATTTTGTTGAAAATAAAATTACTTTTGGTTTGAAATTGTTTTTTTTAAGAGAAATATTGGTTACCAATTTAGCTCTCTTCGCATTAAACCTAAGCTTATGCCGAACGTATACGCTGCTGTAACGCTGCGCGCTGTCTACATAGCATCAATGTGACGTCATTTAACGGATGCAAATGCTAAATCAATGGTGCCTTGGCGGTGCGACAATCTTTACAGTTTCACAACGAATATTTTCATTCAATACTTACCTATTTTATATCCGTCTACATTTCATTGTTGCCTGAGATAATAACACATTCAATTAATTTACATCGTTAGACTTTTGAAACGTAAGATTCGGATAAACGTACGGGTAAATAAATGTAAAGGTGTCTGCTACGAATTCGTAGAGGCTACGGCTACGAGAATTCGTAGAGGACCTCCGTAGAACTTTTAGTTCATATTAATGCATTCTAAGAGTTATCTGTACCTATAAAGAACGGAGAGAATTCAGCATTAAATTGGTTCTTTTTTTACAAAAAAGCTATAGTCTCCTTATTTAATATTTATGCACCTAGTAATCCCTGCTACGAAAATACGTAGAGGTCTCAGCTACGAATATTTGTAGCACTCTCGGCTACGATATTCGTAGCTTTTGTAGGGTTACGAATTCTGCACTCTTTTGTTGTCTCAGGTTTAATGTTAGAAATAGCCGTAAAATGTTTACATTTTTAACCGACTTCTTTTGAAGTCGGTTAAAAATGAGGAGGAGGAGCAGGAGGAGGAGGAGGTTCTGCATGTGTAGGATTATTTAGAGTTTTTTAAAAGAGAGACTAGGAGTTTCAGCATATGACAGTTATACTCTTGTGTAATGTTGCCTGGAGCGTCCTCTAACTTAGTGCCTATACTTACAATAAAGTTAAATAGTGTCTTGTCTGTTACCTAAACTAATAACTTCTGCTTGAATTTGTGATTATACTCAGAAAGGTTTTTTCAAACAAATCTCGTTTTAAACAATTGAGTTTTGTTTCGTCAATGGTTTTGAATTGAAACACCCTTTCAAACTTGAAACAGATTTTAAGACTATTTCTATTGAAAGAGGTATAAAAATTGCCAACGTGTGTCCCTTTCCTCGGCACAGACCTTCCTCCATTCCTTCCTCTTAATTTAGTTAAGATTATAAATAAGATTTTCGCATAAAAGTGTAATAGCACAAACAAAGAAAAGGAAACATGGAGTTTTAAAAAAATACCTATTATTTGTTCCAGCACAACATTTTGTTATTCAACAAAATTATTTGCTCTATTAAAATATTTATTGTTTTTTTTTCTTTTAACTCGGAGAAGGTTGGATAAGAAAGAGATTAAAACAGAAGGAGAACTAGCAGGGGATCAATGGCCTTAGTGTGAGTTTTTCACTACCGTTCGATTGCGAGCGCATTAGAATTTTATATGGTGAAAAGTTATAACGCCACCTGGTGGACACTAGGAGAAACCTAATTTCTCATACAAAATTCTAACGCGCTCGCAATCGAACTTTGGTCGAAAAAACTCACACTAAGGCCTGAGTTCACGGGCAGCGGGATTGTCCGAAAGGGTTACCGCTGCCCCGGAATATAAAGGGCTAAGGAAGGAACACGGATGGGTTTTAGTCAGTAAGAGTCTGACACTCCCTTCCGCTCCACCCAGAGCGGGAGGGGTCATTTGATGATTTCCCATCGTTAAAAAAAAAAAAAAAAGGCCTGAGTTCACCAACATTCTAACCATCGGTTAGGTATTTAAACAGTTGATTTCCTTAGGAAATTTGACATAAATCAACTGTTTAAATACCTAACCGATGGTTAGAATGTTGGTGAACTCAGGCCTAAGGCCCCAAACCGGAATAACTCCCTATTTTTATTGTGCCTGCTAGGCCTCCCCTTTATCCTTCCAAACCTTCCTGTCTTGAGCGATCTCTGGCCATGTTGCCCCTGCAAACGTCGTTATCTCGAATTGAATTTTATTCAACTAAATTACTATTTCTTTTATTGTGTTAGTGAGCTCCTCCACTATCAAATAGAAGCATGAAACATCTCCTTCAAGGCAACTATATCCTTCATCGTGACAACAATGTACCCATTCACTTCGGAACATCTTGTTCCCTGTTCTAACAATTACAGTGTCTACCTGCTTAACATTTCAGATGCATTGTTTGGTAAACAATTTCGGTGGACATTGCAGATGTTAACTTGCTCTTAAGGTGTATTCTGTACAGTATCTTCATCTTATTGCCTAGGTTCGGCTCGTTGCTAAGGACTGAGATGAACTTGGTTGTAGTTTTACCAATTTATTTACGCGGGGACCTTTGCTTATACATACAAGATGGCCACAGAATCGTGCTGATCTCGTATTTAATTTGTTTATCATTTGCACATTTCCACACCAGCCGGTCGATTCTGTGAGAATCTCACAGTGAGAAGTTAGGTGAATTGAGCTGAGTCATTCCATCTAATGCTAAGAATTGACACTAATGACAGCTCACTTTAAGCTCACTTCACCCGAGTTACCACGTTGAGATTTTTACAGAATAGCACTACTGGCATCTCGGTGCAGACTCAATCACCATCAACCATTTCCCGCAACACATGGTGACTAACAGATGACATTAGTGACAGCAGTCACCTCACTACTTGTGCATGAGACAGTGTTTACAAAATATCAATAAAATATATGCACTTCAGTAGCGTTTAGTTAATATTTCGATTTCCTCGCGATGACACCAATACAACACACAACATCTCCGTTTGCAAATATGAGATGAGAGCATCTTACGATAAAGGAATAATTTTTATGAAACGCTGTATAATTTCAAATTGGTATATTACCTTATCACCAAAGATAGTTTTCTTTTGTTCGTATCGGAAAAAATGCATAAAGACAAGTATAAGAACGGTTGTAAAAAAGTTCAGTCAGTAAGGTTGCAGTATACAGAAGAGCTGACTGCCCTAGGTCCGACATCTGTGGCTACTCGTGGAGATTACTATGCATTAAAATATTACATAAACCATTTTAAACTAAAACCAAATGGCTTTTATTATGCGAAGAGCCAAAAATCTGGAACTCTCTGTCATCTTCCAGGCGAGATCGAGGTCAACAGGCTTTTAAACGAATGAAAGAAATCATAAGGAGCTCGATCAATCCACCTGAGACGTTTAACCGTATATATCTAAGTACCAACTTACAAATTTTCCTCATCTTATTTCTAGCAGCATTCATATAGGGCAGTGGGTCGAACCTTTTATATCTTTGTTAAGCGTGGGACATTATGAGACCCTATTCACATGTCTTAAGGTGTACGGAGAACAACTTTTATGATATGGAGGAAAAGGGTAAGGGTCAGGGTTATTAAACCTAGTGGTTGTGGTTAAGAAGTAAGTAAGGGATTGTCATACACTTTTATAGCAGGAAACTGTTGTCCATTATTGTACTTTAACGAAAAGTGGAGTGTCATGCGATTTTGTACCTTATGCGAAGCAACTGATTACTGTCGCCTTGTTTTGCACCGAATTATTAAAGTAAAACCCTTGAAGCTGTAATGTGCCTGTATTTTTTATGCGGATTTCGTTGGGTTGAAGTTGACCGGCAGATGATTCTTCTACTGGCGGCGTGACGATGATTCCATAAATTATGATATAATAGCTCGACCCGATTAAACAATCGAATCAACAGCATTACCTCAAGTTTATTTAAAATAAAATTGCTACTGGAAAACCAATAGAACACTGCCCGATCTCTCCACGTTCTGCGGTCGCCCTTACAACCAATAATGAGGCAGTCAAATAATGGTATTTGTAAATTTTATCTAACATTATGTTTATTTCGTTTCAGGTCCAAACGAGGCCAAGTATGACCAGACCCTGACGGAGGTCCGGAGAGATGTAGCCAATAAGATACGTGATGTGGTCCAGAATCAAACGTCTTCCCTTGTAAGTACATATTTATTTTATTTTTAGCCTTTAATGTGCCACTGCAGGGCAAATTCATCCCTTTCTCCTTTCCACTCCTCTCGGTCTTGAGCTAGTGTGGATCAATCCTGTAAATCAATTGCTTTTTATGTTTCTGAAGCCAAAGGGTGTCATTGTCAACTTGACCGCTCGACCGTCTGGTTCTCACAGGAGTCACAGGACTTAATCGTTTTAACTGTAATACATACCGTGTTCAAATTTTACCGGAGATCTTATCGTCCTCGACTAACATGACAAATTATAAAAAATAAGGTTATCTATAATAGTTTTGGTGGGACGGAACATTTAGCGAGTTAGTCCGGCTCTTACTTGGCCGGTTTTTAATATACCAACTGTTTTCAACTACAACTCAATTCTATCAACTACACCCCATAATTATATGTTGAGTATAATAAAAAGCCACTCAGAATAAAACAATTTATTGAAGAAAAGATGTACAGACGCCAGCACATCAACCTACTACAACCTGTCAAATTTCTTTGAAAGATTTTCAACTTTATCTCTAAAGCGTAAGGTTCAAAGTTGATTGGGAAAATGTGACAGTTTCGGGTAGGTTGATGTGCTGGCGTCTGTACATAAATTGAAACAAATTATTACATGTTTTAGAGAAGAAAGTACTAACAAAGTCCACTATTAGGCATAATGCCATACTATAAAACATGCTGTTGTATGTTTATCAGCTGCTTTTGCACCCACGCAAGCAGTCCACTGTTAAAATAGGTTACTATAGGCCGACCGCTTAACTGAGACGTTGCCTGAGGTAGCTGCGCGGTGCGGGAGGGGTGATAGTTGTCACAAGTGGACGAATCACTGAGCTCTCGCATCACGTCACCACACCCCTCCCGCACCACGCTGCTACCTCAGTAAATGTCTAGTTAAGCGGTCGGCCTATAATGTAAAAGGCGGACTATTTTGACGTGTAGTGTGGTAAACGTGAGATGGTCGATTACCAATTGGGACCTAGGTTCGAGTTGGGCGAAGAGTTATTGGGTTTTGCCAATGATATTTATAAGTATATGTACTTATTGGGTTTTGCCCTCAGATTTTTTTTATTAGTAACCTGAGTTTTTGCTATGTGTATGGGAAATACACTAGACCTCTTTTTATTATAGACCTTCTTATCGATGTCGATAACATCCCTTTGAAATGATTTCCTAGCGTGTGCTTTAATAAGTCTTGCCGAACCGAAGTTCGTTTTAAACATGTGCACCCTAATTGTGTAACTCACTATTAATCTGAATATTTTTTAAGGATATTGCTATACCATTGCTTCATATGTTCGAAATTTTTTCCTGCCCAGCAACGCGATGAACGTTGTTGAACTGTCAGCCATTGCTACTGATAGTGTGTTACGTAATTACCCCGTCAGACACAGCCCTCTTTTAAAAAGCATTTAAATAATATAACTGGCGAAATGTTATAGGTGCAGTAAATACTATGGGTGCGCTTAATAAAAAAACAATGTGTTTAATTGATATCTCTTTTGTCACCAGAACAGTAATTTCGACCTGTTCCCGTTCATAGAAGACTACTTAGCCGAGTATGAGGCCAACTATACGGAGTGCATGAAGCATGTCAATGACAACAATACTAAGAAGATGACTTGGACGTTCTGGAACTCCATGTTCTACGCTGGCACTATTTATACCACTATAGGTAAGGACAATTAGGTGGAAGAGGCACATTGTTTGCAGAACTGATGGTTGATGGGCAGAAAGTTCTGGACTGGCGAAGAAGTACAAAAATTGTGGTTATGGTGATGTTGATAGGAGGTCTAGCCCCGTGCGTCTTTCAACTGAATGATGCGGTAACAATGTAGTGAGAAACATAATATGGCTATAAAGAGAATGAATTCTGAAATGATGGCTGATAGAGATTTATGGAAGATGTAGACATGCTGAGCGTGAGCCGATCCCAAATTAATTAGAGTATGGTTACTAAGAGAAATAAGTAACAAGACCCTGAATTAAGCTCTCGCGAGATTTTTCATAGTTTACTCAGCTTAGATTTATCCCCAGTGTTTAAGTACTACAAATTTATTAGAGTTGAGTACTGCGATATCTTCAGTATAGTCGGACATCTTGTTAAATTCTATGAGAAGTCCTAATGACTAGATAACGAGCAAGTAAGTAGTATACTTAAATAGCAGTAGGTACGTAGAAAATTATGAATTCTAAGCGCCTGATAGTTTTATAAAAGCAGTCATTTGTAAAACGCCGTATGAAAACAAAGCTTTCAGGCGCACGAATCCCGTTCACTGCTGTTTCAGGAGAAATTAATAGAATGAATCAAAACAGAATAATTATTGTTCTCTTATTTTAGCTTCATTTTTTTTTATATGTTCAAAGGTTTAAGAGGAACAATTTTATCCTTTTATAAAGGTAGACTAAAACACAGCGACCCAGCGACGCATTCTTTTATGTCGGTTCGAACGAGTTTACACAAAGCGACCTAGACACATTAGGAAATAAATTCTTTATTCTAGCTAAACTCTCTTTACTAGAATCTTTTTATTTCTTTTGTTTTACGATCCACCATCCTACTATCTTTTATTTTCTTTCAAACATTTGTTTTCTTTCAGCGTTATTTTAACAAAGCTTTGTTCTATATTCTTTTAAATCGCAGGGTTTCTTGGATACAAGTTAGCTCTGGATGATCTTCAGGTGTTATATTAAATAAGTTCCTTGGATCATTCAACAATGCACTGCTTCTAAAAAAAGACAAGCAAAGTGTTTTTCAGAGCTGCAAAAATTATACCTACACCATTTTTCAAGTTAAATGTGATATGCAAAAACAATACGTAATAAAATCTTACGTCAACAACTTCACATCTATCTATTTATATCCCACTTTAACGTAATACATTAAATATCTTACTCCAATTTATATTGACCTTTTCCAATCGACATCATCTCACAACTAGCTGTTAGAGTTTCTATGCAACGTGTCAAATAACGATGGTCGCTACGTCGACAACATTTTCTAGAGTACGATTGCAAATACGAACTGGACTGAATTTAGGTGTAGTTGTTTTAAATTTGGAACGCCGCCCGGCTGGCTTGGCGCTCTTCCGCTCAGTATCCCGCATCACAAACGCACGGCGTGTATCACGAAAACTGTGACAACATTTACCATTCAAAGTTCTACACAAAAGTTAGTGAAAATCATTTCAATTGCCATTGCATCGTAACAGTTCAAAGTGTGATAATACTTCATCGAAAATGAATTGCAATTTCTTATCAACGGGCGTTTGTTTACATCCGACACTGTGGGGCGGCAAAAATAGATTCTTTTATTAGATATCTGCTTCGACCCCATTATAATAAAGACGTTTTGTTGTTGGGATCGTTAAGGAGAGGTAAGCTTACACTTATTGAATTCTTATCGTTGTTGGCTTGCATGATCTTATTTGTGTCATAATTATTGGCAGGAGATTGATTATTCACTGCCAAGCTTGATATCGCTCTGCCTCTTTTGATCGAGTTCTATTCCTTTTTTGTGAGTGGTTGTGATATCACAACTTTTTTTTTTTCAGTTACGTTGTGAGTGAAAGTTGGTGGTGATGAATGATAGCGAATCCCAGGGAGAAGAAGAAGAAGTAAAATTGAAATTGTCAATTCCAACAATAAGAGCAGAATCTGAAACACGAGGGACTAGTCAACCAGTGATAAAATCACCTGAAATAATACTAAACGAAACGGAGGTCATGGACGAAGACAGGCAAACTATGTCCATAAGGAAACGAAGAAATTTGTCTAAGAACAGAGGTCAAGCTGCAAGACAGAGAGAAAAGACACCAGAACCTAGCAGAACTCTAAAGCCTCATGAGGATACCCCGACTTCTGACGATGAAGAACCTAAACCACAATTACCACGCCCGAACTCTAGGGAAATTGAAGCTGACAGTACTTATGAAGAAATGAGACGTTTAGTGCAGGAAAAAGCAAATGTCAAAGATCCTGTATATGATTTAGATACAGAGGAAGTTCTCGAGCAAAGAGCAATGGCTGCTCAAGAGCGTAGACGTAGAAGTATTTCACCATTTGCTATACCAGATAAAGAGGAGCTTGCACGTTTTTTGGAGCGCAAAGGAAGCTTTGTAGATCCCACTAATAAACTCTTGTCGACTAATTACGCCCTAACTCCTAAAGACGAAGATACTTCTCGACGTAATTCACTAACAATAGAACCTCCAAATGAAATGAAACATGTTCTTTCTACTCCTTCTCCTGTCAGCAGCTCGCCAAAAGAGGTATTCCCTTTTGCTTTGCCCGGCTCCCAAAAAAAGGTTGAAGAAGCCGTTCATCCGGACGAAAAGAAATCAGAAGAAGCAACCAAGAAACTAAAAACTCCAGTTAAAAGTGAAGAGGTGTTCACGTTTGAAGATAAAGATTTTAAAAGAACTGCTAAAACCACTACACCTAAACCAGAAACACCGGGTGAACTTGTAACAAAAGTGATCCAATTAGAAAGAACGCCAAGCAGGAAAGTGATACCGGAAAATAAACCTAATGTGGAAGTAAGAGAAAGGATAGTTAGAACTCCCAGCAGGAGATTATCTACAGATATTAAACCGATTATTGTAAAACAGCAACCTCCTAAACAAGTAAAAGATGAAACACAAAGTCGTCCGCCACCCATCAAACCGGCCCGCAGCAAATCTGCTTCAAGATTTGGGGTCAGTTTTTTCATGAAACTATTTTTTATACTGTTTATCGCTTTGCTAATAGCACTTTATTTCCAATTGACATAATCCCAAGCCCTGCAACAATGATCACTATGTACATAATTTGTCATAATTTTGTAGAATGAGAGAAGCAACTAATAATTTATCCATAATAACATTTACAGAATAAAACTAGTGAAAGTGAGATGAGTGAGGATCAACATAATGCCAAAGTAGAAGCGCCAAAACGTAGAATGATGCCTGTGCCACGACGATACACGAAGAACAAAATGTCACCAAAAGTAAACCGTTCGCAGTCGGCACATCGTACTGAAGACGTAAGAGAGGTAGATAAAACTGGAACAGGTATAAGTCAGACTAGTCGAGAGATCATGGAGTTGATGGAAAAAGCCCGAGCAAGAAGCTTATCTATGCCTAAAGATGATCCCCGGCTTCCAACTGAGTACAAGCCCAGCCATAAAACTTTAAAGACTCCCAATAAGACCCCAACCATCTTGAGGCAGTCTAGATCTCGAGGCGTGTCTTGTCCTAAAACTATTCAGATTATAAGTGAAAAAGAAATTTTAGCTGGTTTAATGAAGACTCAGAAAACAGATCTGGATCAACGTAGCAGGCAAAGCTCCGGTTACATTGATGCCAGTCAGTCTGAGTATACGTCCAGTTGTTACTCATCATCCCCAAGTGAAAATGAGTTTGACTTTGATTTAAAAGAGCGAACAGCGGAGTTGACGCGCAAACTGAATGTACTAAGTCAAGAGGTTGATAGACGTGAAATGATGACGGGTATTATATTAGGAGCAGACGAGAATAATATTCCTAAAGTCGAAAGAGGTGAACAAAAGTCAGGGTTAAGGAAAAGATCTGTAGCCGATTCCAAAAACGCGACTAGAAAAGAAAGCAAGGAGCTTGCTCTAGAGAAAAAAGCAAGGAAAAAATCTCTAGAAGATGACAAAAACAAAAAAGTTATTAGATCGAGGTGGAAATTCATTGCAAATTGGCAAGAGTTTAAGCAAGACCAACGTATTCATTGCGATAAAATAAGGGATTTGCGAAATAAATGTATTTGTGACCTGCTAATATTAATCATATTGTGTGGTCTAGGAGGAATGATGTTTAAAACATTAGAAGGATCGTTTGAAAACGCTTACAAGTGTAGTACAAGGAATGTCAAAAGGGATTTCATTGAAAATCTTTGGCGAGGAAGTCATAATCTGAGGGAAGAAGATTGGAAGTCGATGGCAAGGAAGAAGTTGTTTGAATTTGAGAATCAGCTGCATACGGCACACGAAGCAGGAGTGACTTCCTACAGCGGTCAGAGGTCTTGGAACTTTATGAACTCTTTCGTCTACTGCTTGACGTTAGTCACAACTGTCGGTAAGATTAATAAAATATACTTACTTCTACACGAAAAAGAAATTTCACAAGTATTTAAGTTTTTATTGTACTTTAAACCTCCTTTACACCCCACAGTGTATTTTTTATGCAGTTATTTCAATTATTAAAACGGATAAACCTGCTCTTTTTTTTATTTTGCTACATGCAATTTTTTTATCCTTTAGTTATTTTTGTACATCTCCTCATTCATTTTTCTATTTCTTAAATCTAAGGAGTTTATATTTCTCATAACTATGCCTGTCTCAGTACATATTTTTAAGTTCTTCAAATTGTCATTTTCCAGGTTATGGTCACATAGCTCCGAAGACAACATATGGTCGCGTGGCGACAATCGCGTATGCTACCATCGGGATCCCTCTGTTCCTGATTCTCTTAGCAGACTTCGGTAAATTCTTCACACGAATCATCAAATTCTTCTGGGCATACATCAGAAGGTTCTACTACACAAGGAGCTGTAGGAAAGTTAGAAGAACCGCTCCAATGCAGGTAATATTTCTAGTCTAGTCTGGTTTTAGAATACTCTAGATCAGGATTTGGGAATTTATGGCACGCGAGCCCTTGGTGACAAGCTACAGAAAATGGGCAGAGCATCAAATACAATTTTTTTTTTATTGTTTCTAAATCAATTTATGTTGAGATCGGTTCTGTTTTTAGTAAACTATTTTTATTTGAACAATTTTACTTTTTTTAATTTATTTTATTATCGTGATTTTTTAATGTAAAAATTATATGCTTCAAAAAGCACCATTTGCAAAAATCCTTATATTACTTAGCTTCCAAGTTAAAACACAGGATAACAATATAAATTCAATTCTCTCTTACTTGCTATCTCTCCCATACTTGGTTTTAGTCGTAATGACGTGGTACACCGCACGCTCCGCCGACGTGCACTACGCATTATGGCGTTCTAGCCATATTCTGTCTAATAAATCCTGTTAGTATAACAGGCTAAAATAGAATTTAAACCATTTTGACCAACGCTTTGATATTGCAGCCTTGCCATTTCGCAATTTAATGATAATGATGAATGATTTTATTTCTATTAGTAGGGTTGTACAAACACTTTTATCCGTCAATCATGTATAAAAAACTGTGTAGATGAGGTCCGCGTTTCCTATATGACTACTCCGGGAAGAAAGACCGAAACAAACTCAGATGTCACAGTCTCTTTTTAAGTCCAGACATAATCTTGATCAGATCATGTGAAAACTAGGTATGTAGATTGGTGTCTGAAATTGTCTTTTGAGGAAAGATCCACACAGATTGAGTGGACCTGTCCAGTCAGTGCACGCATTTGTCAGTAATCATGCAGCTCAACTAGAATTTAAGGAGCTCATTATTATGTAACTCATCATCGTCAACTTATAGTAGTCCACTGACGGAAATTTGCCTCTCCAATCGCAAATCATTTAACACGATCCTCGGCTACTCTTAATTAGCTACTAGTTAACAGTTGTTTATTACATACCTCTTTTTCAAAACAAAATAAATATAAGCATATTATCAGTTATCACGAGAACCAAGGATTTTTTGAAGTCTTTGTTGTTGATAGCCACAATCGAATTACCGCTGTACCCGAGAAACAAAGGGAATATTTTCCTTTTATAACAGAAATGAGTAATGATTACGCTCCGGGCTATATGTAGTCCTACATTCTTATAAATTTCTGTTTTGTGTTCGCCGGTCGCTGAATCAAAGTTGAGAAAAGTAACATAGAATTTTGTAAAATTTCAGGAGGTAATGAAGGGACTGAATATCGTCTACGATGTCGTTCGTCGTCCGTCGCAGATATTCTCCGAAGAAGATATTCAAGAAAGTCCAGAGGGCCCGCAACCTCCACCGGTTGAGAGGAAGTCAAGTGACGTGCCTCCACCTCTACCACCAAAACCTGGTACCTTACCAAGAGATATCGACCTCGAGACCGATATGGAAACTCCAGCTCCATCAGTCTTTGAAATAGATGATGAGTTCAACCTACCGATCTCCGTCGCTGTCGTCATTTTACTCACTTACATTAATATAGGAGCGTTCGTCTACAGTTTATGGGAGAAGTGGAATTTCTTTGAGTCTTTCTACTTTATCTTCATTTCGATATCTACGATTGGACTTGGCGATCTAGTCCCCGACCACCCTATGTTCATGATGGCATCTATATTATACTTAGTTTTCGGATTTGCTCTTACTTCTATGGTCATCAACGTCGTTCAAGTGAAGTTGTCTAATACATTCAAACAGGCGAGTGCTAAGCTCGGTGCTACCATTGGTTTGAAGGTTGCTGATGAAGACGGCAGTCTTGTGCCCATAACACCGCCGCCTATAGAAATCGTCCCGGTACATAAACCAAAAAGTGACAAAACAGACGAAAGCAAAAGTAAAGAACCTGATGATAATGATACTAAAAATAGATAAATATGGTTTCGTAATTCACAAATAACTTTCGAAATAATAATGTTTTAACTAAGCCCCGTTTGACGGTTGACAAGAGCTCTTGAACCAATCAGAGTCGATCAATTTATTTATAAGTAGACTCTGATTTTTCCATTATGGAAATGGAATAATTCGTGATAACACAGTTCTGGTAACTTTACGTAGAAACCGTGGTATTATGTAATATCGTTGCTGTAAGCATGTAAAAGGTGATAAATTGTTACTAATTATTAAAAATTTAATTAAAGCCGTAATGTGTTTGTTGCTGTGTGTGTAAATAAAGATTTTTTACATGTTGTTCTTGCTATATTATTTAGGTCTCCTTAACACCACAACACATTAAAAAAACTAAATAAAAATCATTGACAGACAACGCATACTTTAAGCCGCTGGGTCCTAGAAGCATGAAATTTTGCACAAGGGTTCTCCATAGTATAGCATAATCAGCCTATCCACTGATCTAACATAGGCCTCCTCTCGGTGAGAGGGAGTGGGCCGTAATAGACCACGCGGGTACCAACCCACGTGGTGCATTACGGCCACGCCCATGTCATAGAACCAGAAATTGAAAGACATGTTACATCTACCAAGATGTCACATGTCATTAAATTTTAAGACATGCTGGTTTCCTCACGATGTTTTCCTTCACCGTTTCGAGAGCAGTGGTGATGAAATACATAATTTAAACAAAGAAAAGCGCCTGTCTGAGGTCGAACCTTCGACCTAAAACTCGTAAGTAGCGGCCGTTACCACTTAGCCACCACTGCTGCAAGACTTTTAAAGAGTTTCAATTCAAGTTTGTATGGAAGTTCGGTATTATTGACGATAAAAAAATCTCAGCGGGTACAGGGCTTGTAATAATAGAAGACACTAATTACTGGACTAGTTGATAGCAAATATAATGAAAACGTAAAAGAAGCAAAGAAAGAAAAGCAACTCGTTTTTTTTGTACAAAGAATGAAGGACATACGAAGAAAGCGACAATGCTATACCCGTCGAATGAATGCTCGATTTATTTTTTTTCCGAGTCATTGTAATCAGAAATGGAAGCGACTTCGAGTATCGTACGTTCAAAAGGTTTCAAGAATTTAATTATGGCCGCATGTAATCGAGTCGTCGACGTTGAATTTGGTATGGTAACGAGAAATTACCTTTGAAAATGTTTCATTGGGTTATTTTGAATTTCGAAATAGATTTTTAGTTTTTTTTTTCCATTCAATCAATACACTTTATAAAGATACCTTATTATTTGACACACAAGTGATCTTTTCTACGTCGGTTTTGGATTTTTATTGACTGGTGTCTCATTTAGCGGTTCTATGGACTCACATGGCCAGGTGGTAACAGAGGCAGTGACTTACAAGTTGTAGGTCGTAGGTTCGAACTCAGAGAGGTGCTTTACTTTGTGTAAATCATCACCATTTCTCTCAAAACGGTGAAGGAAAGCATCGTGAGGAAACCGGAATGTCGTAGAACCAAAAATTCGAACACAATCGACAGCTACCAACCCGCACTGGGTCCGCGTGATGGATTACGGCCCACTCTCTCTCACCGAGTGGGGGTCTGTTTCTCAACAGTGGGAACATTATAGGCTAATCAATCTCAACGGAGACTCGCCTTTTACGCAGGAGATATTACAGTATACTCTCTACTCCTGTGAGTAGAGAGTATACTGTAATATCTCCTGCGTACACGTGTGCACCTGATCTCACCGCAGTCGTGTCCGTTTGCTGTCCCATAGGACTGTTCCTATGGGACAGCAAACGGACACGACTGCGGTGAGATCAGGTGCAGGACCAACGGCTTTACGTGCTTTCTGAGGCACGGGCTTTCAAACTCCGGGCTGTTACTGAGGAATCCCTAAATGGAAAAACCCAATAACACTTTGCACGGCCTGGGAATCGAACCCAGGACCTCACACTCAGTAGCCACGCTTGCGAACACGAGACCAACGGGGCAGTTAAAAAGGACTAAATACTAGCGTTTCGTCAGTAGCGGTCCTGCTGATTATGTATTGTTTTCTAAACCCTCACGGCGGCGTGCCGGCTTTTCGACGAAGAGCATTGTACTTTGATTGATTATGTATTATACGAGTATATTGAACGCTTTCGATAGAATGCTCGCCAACCGATGAATAACATGGTTTGACACATTAAGATTTTGGTACTGAAGTGAAATTTATTGTTAAATATTGTTTAAAGCTTTGGCAACTTATTAAGCGTTTTTCACACCTTAATGTCAAATACTGTGGAAACACGAAGGTCGTTATAATTTGACGGAACAGTTTTCCTAGGATACCAAAGCTTTATCGTGTACCTAAAATAGGTAAATTAATGTATTCAATCAAGTCTTCACACAGTGGAAGCCTAAAGATGGACGGCGCCGCTGAGGCTCAGAAAGAGATGGTGATATGACCTGGACAGGGGGGCAGGTTCGAGGTGGCGCGGAAAAAAGAGTTCCTGGAAGAATTTGGGGGAGGCCTTTGCCCAGCAGTGGGACAGTATAGGCTACCAAAAAAAAAAATTAAGTAATTTGTCTGTGTTGATAGATCTGATAATGGCAAACTCCCAACAATTATAGTATTTTACATGGTTTTAGTATAATTACCTAATAATATATTAGACAACATTATTTAACTTATGAGTACACATCGATTGTCATATTTAAAATTGCGCGCTCCTCCACTGCATTTGTACGCATGCAAAAGGCATGAAAGCGATAAGTTAAAATTCGTCACCGTTATGACACCCATACCGAAACACCCTAAGCCCGAAATCCGTAGTTTCAGACGAAGTTACGGGCTTTTGCAACTTCGTATTACATACGGACATATGTGTACGTGTAGTTGGGGGCCCGAACTAAGAATGAATGGCAACACAATTTGACAGTTGTCCCTACTCCCGATATGAAATTACTCGCCCGAAAAATTTTATTTGTCACTTGTTTTGTCGGATCAATTATTTTCCGTTGGGCCCGTATCTTCATTGACGGACTTAGAAAGTAGACGCCTGTGACGGTTGTTGAATGAAAAATGACAGTGACCAATTTGAGGGCATGGACCTATATCATACAGGTTTCACGATTAACATTGGTGCAATAATTATAATTGTGCATAGCATATATTCTTATTGCCTTCTTTTCCAAATTCGATCTTTAATGCAAATCTCTAAATACTTCAATAATCTCTTAATTTTCTTTGAAGGAACATGTACAATCTCATCAATGTAACTTTTGATAACATTGTTTTTGTAATATTGCACCATTAATGATTCCAGCTGTGTTTTAGAATCTGCTAATTGTTTGAGCACGTTTGTACACTTTGTGAAACTAGTATCCAAAGCAGTCACATCCACATATGAGCTTATACTGCGACACTCTGATTCATGTTCACGTAGATTAAAAAGACAATCATAAATCATTTTAGTATTAAAAAGTTTTTCTTGTTCAATAAAAAGGAGCGTGTTTTCAAAAGCGCACTTTTCTTCAGTATCATTATAGCTTCGGAAGATTTCCCTGAATTCTTTACTTAAATATTTTGTAAAAAACTCGCAGTAAGGCAGATCTATGTCGCCTTCATCAATACCATTCCTTACGATGGTTATCAATAAGAGATTCAAGATCAAGCTTGGCATAGCTATTGGAAGAAGTTCACACTGTGGAGCCATGTGAGAGTACCTCGACCACCCAGTTAGAATGATACCTTTGAAATTATAAACTTCTTTTTCTCCTCCAAATTTGTAGTCTAATATAAACTTCAACCAGCTCAAATTATTCTGAAATCTGTTTTTAATATTAGGCATTGTTGCATTTCTACCATCAGCGCCTTTGAAGGCGGAAGCTATCCAGATATTTTCGAAGTTTCTATGTAGATTATAGAAATATTTATGAGAAAACCGTGGATGAGCGGCGTAGTCCCACGCTACGACTTCAACATCATCTAAAGTAAACGTTTGCGGCTTCTTGATTTTAAACAACATGTCGCCCCATATAAGAACGTTTGTCGCCGGACTTAATTCTTTTACTATAGAAGTAACTTTTTCCACGTGTTTGACGAATAAATCACTGAAAACAAAAACGAAAATAAAGTGAATATGTAAGCAAAATCGAAATTTATTTTGATACTGACTAGGAATCAATACCAACATTATGATCACAGTATTAGGACCTTCCTATTCAGGGCTTTAAGTTCTCTCTGAGTCAGTAAAATATAAAATAATAACGAAAATAAACAGTAGTTAATCCATTAATTTTATCACTACGAGGTTTGCAATACCACTACGTATTAATTCAGCATATTTTCTTCGAAAATAATTTTCTTTTGCACACAATGCGAGCTGTCATGTGGGCACGAGACATAGAACGAAACTGAGCGAGATGGGACCTGTTGATACTACCAACAAGAATTTGATGTTGTTCGCTTCGTCCCGTCTCATCATCATCTGTCTAGTCTTTTCCCAACTATGTTGGGGTCGGCTTTCAGTTTTAACGGATGCAACTGAATACTGTTATTTTACATGGAGCAACTGCCCATCTGACCTTCACAATGATACACTTTTATCTATGGTAATTATATTTAAATGTAAGTTAGTAATTGATATGATACTCACGTGGATTCTATTTCCCTTTCTTTACATTTTCGACACTTATTTATTATTATTACTTCGTCGCAACCAATATGTATGTGTTTCAGCGGTTTGATTGTAGCATGAAGATCAATTACCTGAAATCCAGGTGAAAATGATAATAAATATAAAGCAGCAAAACTTGCTAGGAATTATACAAGTTCAATTAAAATTAGCTAGAGAACACCGCAGACGTGATCCTAAACACGACAAAACAAAAAGAAAAGATTTGATGTGCATTTTTTGGGTCAATGACCGCTCGTAGCATACCTATCTACTTGAAGTATTAGTTAAGGAAATCTTTCGTTTTTATTTTGTCGTGTTTAGCTAACGATACCTATCACGTTCAAGAATGTAAAACAAAATAAAAACTGTTTCCAAAGTTGATATTTTAAATATCTCTACTATCAACGGTCAGTGAACCAAAAATATCAATAAATATAGAATTTTTTATTATCATCATTTCAGATGAAAAACGTCCATTGCTTGACATAGGCCTTCCCTAAGCACCGCCACTTCGACCGGTCCTGTGCTTCTCGAATCCAACGGATTCCTGTGGCCTTCGGTAGGTCATCGGTTCACCTTGCGGGAGGCCTTCCAGCGCTAAGTCTTCCGGTACGCGGTCTCCACTTCTGGACTTGTCTACTCCACCGGCTATCGGTCCTTCGACAAACCTGGTGACTTCAGCTTGCTTACTCTGCCAGCTATGTCGGAAATTTTTGCGGCTCTCATTCGGCTGCATCATCATCATAATCAGTCTATAATGTTCCCACTGCCAGGACACAGGCCTCCTCTCGGTGAGAGGGAGCGGGCCATAATCCACCACGCGGGCCCAGTGCGCGTTGGTAGATGTCACATGTCTTCGAATTTTTGGTTTAAGGACATGCCGGTTTCCTCACGATGTTTTCTTTCACCGTTTTGAGAGCAGTGGTGATGAAATAATTTACACAAAGTAAAGCACCTGTCTGGGTTCGAACCTACGACCTACAACTCGTAAGTCGCGGCAGATACCGCTGGGCCACCACTGCTCGTTGTTATTTCTTATTTTTTATTAATTAAAGAACATCACCTACTAACTTGTTTCAACATAGTAGTAATTAATTCATGGCCCAGTGGGTTGCTGGGGCATATGTCCGAGGGATATTGATTCAGCTCCCTGAGGTGAGCAAACTCCTTCAGTTTCAAGACATACTCCATGTGCCCGAAGGTTTGAATCAAAGGTATTATTTCTATGTTTAGAATTCTGGCTTTGTTGATCAGCCTTAAGAGCTAAAAATTTAACATAATAAGGCTATAATATTCATTTTAATAGTCTAAACAATAATATACATATTTCTTAGAAATTACTGGCTGCACCCCGCGTCTTGAGTCTCGGTCCCGTGGGAATATCGCGTTAAAATTTTCGTATTTTTAAACTATCTGTGTTCCAAATTTCATTTAAATCCGTTAAGGGGGCGCCGACCCACTAGCGACTATAACCAACCGCGTCCTCTGGATGCATAAACATCCAATTAAGACCCCAAAAATAGAAATGGTTTGAGGTGAAGAGGCGTAATCTATATTAGAGTGTTCAATAATATTTCAGGAGAGCAAAATGGGAATTATTAGAGGTTTGATATTCGAAATGGCACCAACCAGGAAACATGAAAAAAAATTTGCTATTCCATACATTATGATTGTGTAAGTAGATACACAACACAAAAGGTGGTTAGAAATAGCTTTCTATGTACATATCTAAATGTATTATTTTTATTGTGCAAGAGAAGAACAGCAGTTCATGTATGTATAATGTGCCATTTTATTGTACTTTTTTATTATCTCGTTATTTTTTTTTAAACTGTTTTCTTTTTATGGAACATGTGGTCTGCAACAAAGATTTTTTTTACTATTGCACTTTTGTATGGAACAGCTATGTTTTTAACCCTTTGTGTAAATTGTTCATATTCATAAGAAAGTACATGCTATGATTATAATATAATCGAAACTTACCTCATTCCTCTTGTAAGAATTTTCAGAGCTGATGTTAACAATACTGCCTTCATACGGGAACATGTCTTCATATTCCAAAAGGATTGAATTCACTCCGTAAATACTGAGTATGGGCAGGATAGATACCATGTAAGACAGTTTTGGAGGGGACCCCTTCAAATCGAAATGCACAGTCACATACTGTAGGTTAACCGAAGATTTTTTGACTGGAATATTTAGACTAGTTTTACGTGCCAAAAAATTATACAATAAAATCAATAAACTCAAATAAATAAGAAAATACTTAAATCTTCGCCACATATTCGTAATGTAAGTTTTTATTAGTAAACGTTTTCGAGACATTTCACGGATTTTATTAACGGTTTAAACTTTTTTTTAAATTAATTTCCCTATCAAGTTGTTTATTACTTTATAGTACTATAAAAGTATGAAGGTTTTACGAGCTGAGCAAGTAGCCGACGTGAAATGCGAGGTTAACTGAACGAAGAACGGTTTGCATATGTACGGATTCAGTGTGTGCTATAATTTAATTTAATTTCAGGTATTTTAACGAATACCAAGAAAGTGTGTTAGATATATAAGTATGTACTTATTTGGAATTTAACAACACTTTATACCAGTAATAAACATCACCGACACTAAACTATTACTTACTAAAAACTACTAATTAAAATATTTATTATAAATATTAATCGAATTCGCAACATACTACTCGTAATAAGTTCGAAGACAGGCTTCGCCGATGTTGGCGATAAGACTGCGAGGCTGAAATTGGACTGGGCGGGCCACACATACAGGATGCATCATAAAATATGTTCCAGGGTCGTCACAAAGTGGGTTCCTGAAGACGGGCGTCCTCACCCGTGGACCTCACCGAGGCAGCCTAAGAAACGGTAGCGCGATGACCTAGATTCGTTCTTGACTGACTGAAAAGGGCAGCAAAGACAGTTTAGGTAAAAAAAACCCTTTCTTCATTAGGGACTTTTGTGGAAAAAAATATCACCACACTTTGTAACAATCAAGTGAAGTCAACGGATTTATTATATTCTTTCTCTGTGTCAGTGTGCATAGTGATCAAAATATGTAGACGCTTACTAGAAAGAATTAACCAAATCTTGCCCACAATGGACAGATAGCAAGTAAGATGTTTAATAAAAACAAAGCGGGTTTCAATTTACATCTTACTTAACGGTTTTCGTGAAATCAATAATCAAGAATTATTTAAGACTTTTCAAAACACCAATTCCATAGCGTTAATGTAGAAGTAGATCAGCTGTGGCAAAAAGGCTTCTGATTATAACATTTTCTGAAAAACTAAAACAGCTTCATCTTTTACAAAATAAACGGATATTACCATTTACTTTGTAAAAGATTAAGCTGATTAAAATATTACTCTTAAATATTGGACAACATAATTATGTTATAAACTGTACTAAGTAATATTATATAATCTGCCTATAATGTCCCACTTCTGGGACACAAGCCTCCTCTCTTCGAGAGGGAATGGGCTGTAATCCACCACGCGGGCCCAGTGCGGGTTGGTAGATGTCACATTGTCTTCGAATTTTTGGTTCTAGGACAGGCCGGTTTCCTCGCCCTTTTTGAGAGCAGTGGTGATGAAATAATTTACAGAAAGTAAAGCGCTTGTCTGGGTTCGAACCTACAACCTACAACTCGTAAGTCACGGCCGTTGCCACTGGGCCACCAATGCTCTTTTCACACTATATAACATAATAGCAAGTAATAATCAAAAATAGATAGCGTAAGAACAGCTTACCAACACGGATCAAATCTGTAGCATTTGGACTTGAACCTTCTGGCTTAATGCCAAGATTTCTCGAAGGAGGATTTGGCAGAGCGCGGTATGACTGTATCACCCTGGCCTTGAACTGAAGCCTTCATTACCAAAGCTTTCACGGTTTTAAGACCACAAACGTATCCTAACGACTCTCATAATGTGGCTGTAACTGAGACGGTTTTAGCAAAGAGGTTGCGTTCAGTTCGAATGGGATTTGGAGTACAATATTATTGGGCTGTGATTTTTAAGAGCATGCAGGTCTATTAAAGCTAAATGCTTTAGTAAACATGTAAGTAACGTCTGTGTTACTATCTAATGATAAATGTGTGTATGACATAAATATCATCGTATTATTTGTTTTTTTTTCCTTTTAAATAAAGCTGGTACCTTTATTAGTGTCAAGAAAATGGGCCTTAAAAAAGGAGACGAGAGGTGGCTATTCTGAATTATAATTTTTTTTGTGTCCAATTAGGGCTTTGTTAGATTGGTTAGATAGGCTTTTGTCTTTCGTAAAGCAAAAGCGGCCATAATTTTTTTAACTTCCCGTCTTAATCATGCAATGTAATCAATGCTCGTGCCTTCTCTGTAGGAGAAGAGACATCTACTCTACAGTGGGAAAATAATAGACTGGTATAATTATCTTCTTTTTGCATCAATTCATCAATTATAATAGCAATATTTATTTTCCGTGTTGACTTTGATTGGATAAATTCTCCTACATTGCACCACAAACTATTGGCTAGAGTCCAGTTATTTTATGGCACAGGACATTAACGAGTGCAATAATGGAATTGTCGCAACACTGTCAAATTTCCCCCGACGCTACGGCAGTAACATACAATATTGATTTTTTATCTGGCCACATTGCAATTTTATTTTATTTCACGCCTGTGGGTTAACCAGATATTGGAAAAAAAAGTAGTTACTTAGGTACAATTTCAGTTTCGTGCATCACTTATAGATGCATCTTTATATGCATTGTAATATTTTTTAAATTATTTGTTCCTTTGTTAATTCAATTAACTACGTTATTAGTATATTACTACATTTTGTTAATAGCTACCTACTTCATGTATTAAATATTTGCATGCCATTATTACATGGCGGAATGTGTCTTTGCACTACAATTTTACATATCATCTTTTGTACCTACCACATTTTATGCAAATAAACGATTTTGATTTGATTGATTTGATTTGATACATACAGTATCATAAATTAAAGTCGCTTTTCGTATCTGTCTGTATGATCCCGCGATTCTTCTAAACTGCGCATCGGATTTTGTTGCCGTTTTCAGCATTCTTTAGAGAATTTATTTCGGAAAGGATTATATGACTCGTATAATACGTTAGTATAGAAATCTCGGTGTTTTTTCAAGTCATTAAAACCGTGCGAAGCAGGGGTACGACGCTAGTTTACGATAAAGCTAAGGGTAGAAAAGGGAAAAATCTACATAATTTAAATGACTAATTAGTATTTCTGAGGTATTTCACGAAAACAAAAAGTTATGTCTGCACAATTTCTGGAAAAAAATATTGATAAGGCTTCACAGTCAATTCTAATAATTAATTATCCTTAGTCTTAGATAGATTACTGTAAAGGCCATTAAGACTGTTCCAATTTCCATTATATTTAGGCGCCGCCGTAAGTACACAAACCCTAAGCTCTAAGTACACACGTATACACGTAGCCTATAGGAAGCCTAAAGCAATGTGCAGAGGAAGCACTTAGCGACAGTAACTGAAGTTGAGCGGCGATGGTCACTACCATCCTTGCGACTCCATTTTATGTTAAGGCCAAGTTTTAATCCGATGCCATAATATCTTGCTAAAATTATTTATGTATTTATTTTATGCTATTCGGGAAACTTACAGCTGATTTAAACAATGTTCTTAAACTGAAGGCCATTTTATAAGTTTCCACTGATAAGTAAATGACCAATAATAAGATGATGAAATAGGTCCAAAAATATCTTCTTTACAGGATCTAATTAAATTAGCTAGCGAAACTCTGCAGACGTAATGGGTATCGATATCGATATTTAGACACGATAAATTAAAATAAAACTATTTGATGTTTATTTGGCAACTGAATGAAGTACGAGTTGAGAAAATCTGTTATCTTCTGTTATCGTATTTAGTTAATGACACCCACCACGTCTGTGAAATTTGCACACCCAAAAATACTGATTTTTTGAACTGATATTTCAAGTGACTACACTAACTGTCGTTAATCCCTTCAAGAAATCATCAAATTAATTTGTTTTTACCCGACTGTGCAGAAGGAGGGTTATGTTTTTTTTGTTTTATCATGTTTCGATGTCGATAACCATCGCGTCTGCGGAGTTTCGCTATCTAATTTAATTTGACCCTGTAATTAAAAATACTAATATATTTATAGTTTTATAGTATTTTTAAGTTATATTAATATTGTATTGTATGTGTTTAAATGGGCCTTGATGCCTGAAATAAATGGATAAAAAAAAATGCAAAATCAAGTTTTCAGTAGCAAGAAACAGGGTTCAGCACTAATTATTGCGAAACACCAACAGTCGTAACTCTTTAGATAAACTTAAACCCATTTAGGCGAACCAAAACAATAT
Source organism: Gortyna flavago (assembly GCA_963669345.1). Classification (NCBI taxonomy): domain Eukaryota; kingdom Metazoa; phylum Arthropoda; class Insecta; order Lepidoptera; family Noctuidae; genus Gortyna; species Gortyna flavago. The sequence continues at coordinate 7,528,699 of OY770148.1, forward strand.
TGTACAAATAATTATCCTCTAAGTTTGATATTTAGATGCTGTTTATCTTACGAACAAGTCTGCGTTCAAAGTTTGAATTGGCCGCATTGTTAACTATTTATAAAAAAATATTAATTTAACAACTAAAATAGGTATAATAGTAGTATTTATCTATCTAAAATCTAGACGTAACCCCTTTGTCAGTTATCTGGATTCTTATTTCTTCTTGAAGCTTCGTGTACATAGTTGTTTTTATTTTTTAAATGACCAGATCGTAAGGTAGAGAAAGCCTTCCCCTTAACACGTCATTTACCGGGCAGGATTAGAGCGAGCAAGCCGCAAGCTCTAAAATGTTATGCTTATATCACCCCGTAACAAATTATATTAGGGTTTAAATTAGTTCTAGACTTGTCGCACTAACTTTTACTTAGGTACTACAACTTCTCGTGATATTTTTCCTTCGGCACCTATATCCCACGTCGTTAAAAGATGAACATCGTATTAGGAAAGTTTTAGTTGGACGCGGCGGTTGAAGCCTTTTTAGTTAAGTAGATACTCTTTACTTGGGTGGATTTCCAAAGGAGTATCTACTTTTGGGATGCATGAAGAAGCCTCCTCGTGTAGCGCAGTTTGTTCCGCCAGTTACTCAACTGAACCGAGCGCTCGGCGCATCCTGGACAGTCACACCCAAAACCTTATTTGACTGGCCAATTCTTCCCTTGCGGTGGTAGGCCTAACGCCCGCCTGGTTTGCGACCACCACTCCCACCGGAGTCCAACGTCAAGCAGCCTGCTGTGTTTCGTCGATACGTGGGAGTTCCCAGTGTCTTTAGCATCTTCTGGGCAAGGTCTTTCCATCATAGACCTCATCCATCGCTTTACATGAGGCGTGATCGAGGTCAAGAGCGGGCCAAAAAAAAACTCACCTTTTCTTGGGGCTCATGGTTAAATGATTTCAGTCGCACGGGTCGATTGGAGGTAAACCTACGCTTGCCTCGGTCGGTTCGAAGATGGGTGACCATCCATTACCTGCATACCAAGAGCCCTCCGTGCCCCGGAAAGCATATTAAGCCATTAGTCTGGGCTGACATTCGTAGATTTATGTCAGTCGTTACGGGTAGTCAGAAGCCCAAAATTCTGCCAACCAGTCTTACCAAGGGGTATCGTGTTACCAGTTACTGGGTTGTGGTGGTTGGATAGGCAGTCGCTCCATGTAAAATACTGGTATTCAGTTGCATCCGGTTAAATTGAAAGCCGTCTCCAACATAATTGGGAAAAGGTTAGACAGCAGATCATTGACCTTTTCTTGTGCATTAGTTTATCAATAACTCCAGATCAGTACCGGATATTAGTTTATAGAGGTATGAAGAACAGGGTGGCAAGTTCCTCATCCTCCTTTGAGAAGGGAGGATCCTCAGAACAGACGGGTGTTACCGGGCTGTTGTACTTGTTTAATATTTATGTTAATCGGAGGGGCTCGGGGAGAAATAATAACAGCCGCACGTTCCGATCGAAGGTCTACTTATCTACGCTTGCTGCGTACGGCTCGCGAATGGGTGACCACGAGAGCCATTCGTAAATCTTTGACAGTCGTTACGGGTAGTCAGAAGCCCATTTTTAATTCTTTATTTCATTTTTAACTCTTTTACCTATTGTGGTATAGTAATTTTATTTTAGGTGCATCGTCTTCACATATTATTTTATTATATAATTAATGTATGCAAAATATTGTAAAACATTTTAAAAGAGTAACGGTGGAGTTTCTTGCCCATTCTTCTCCATACGAAAACTACCTTTTGGAAGGGGCGACTAGAATCAATTCTATTTCATTGTAATTTTTGACGTTCAAAAGTGCCTTTTATGTGCCTATTTGAAATAAATGCTTTGACTTTGACTTTGACCAAAAGTCTGACAACCAGTCTGAACTGGAAACATATTTTGTAAGTTAACAAATTAGAGTTCCATGAAAATACCAATGCAAAAATGTTGTTTATACCTGATATTTTGTTAAAAGTAAGTATGAACGTTTTCAAAACATTTAAAAGTTTTAGTCGAATATTTTCAACTGCATTTAGCAGAGAACTCAACTGTCTAAGTTTCTAAGTTGTGTGGTGGAAGGTAGATAGGGTTGTTACGTTGAGCAAATGTCGAGACCGCGCCTTGGGTATACTTTGTATAACAAACACATACATACACAACATACTCGTATACATTACATTACATATACATTAGACAAAAGTGGCTCATTCAGACACTGATATCTTTTGAACCATTTCTTCAAGCGAAGTTACAGCTCAATTTGGTTGACGGTTAAAGTTTCTGATAGCATTTTTTTGTTATTATTAATATATACTATTATGTACAAAAGAAAATACTTTTGTTTTCCCACTGCCAGAGGTATCGCCAATATTTTTCCAGTTCTCTTTTGGTTAGTTTTCTCCGGCTAATCTGGCAAGACCGAGTACAGCCCATAAATTCTGTAACAATCTCACTGTGAATACTTAGCTGAAGTGAGCTATCAAAAGTGACAATTCCTAGTATCAGGTGGTATGACAAGTCAGTCACCTCCTTCTGCGAAGCAGTCATGCTAACGAAGGAGGTGGCGGGATGGTTGAGGGAGAGAGCCTCACGTCCCAGCCGCCGCGGTCGACGCTCCGGGCGTCGGGAGCGTGACGACTCCCGGCCACCGTAGGCGCGGGCCTGCGGACGGAGAGTAATGGGTAGCTCACCGTCCGATCAGGACCAGGCCCGTGCCGGACGGCGCGTATGTGTTCCACGCGCGCCTTAAAGAGATGTCAGCGTCAAAGAAGGGGCCCATTAGGGCCGAAGCCTGCCGGGGCAGCGGGTTTGTCCGAAAGGGTTACCGCTACCCCGGAACATAAAGGGCTAAGGAAGGAACACGGATGGGTTTTAGTCAGTAAGAGTCTGACACTCCCTTCCGCTCCACCCAGAGCGGGAGGAGTCATTTGAAGAGTCCCCATCCTAAAAAAAAAACGGGTGGTATGACAGCTCATTTCACTTATGTATTCACGATGAGATTCTTACAGAATAAACCAGCAACGTTTTCTGGGCTTGCTTGGTGACGGCGCCCGTCTTCAGGCACCCATTGTGTGATGATACTAGCCCATAATATCTGTCCTCAAGCCAGATTTATGGCCAACATTGGCTCGAAGAAAATACGTACTTTATTTTCATATTATAATGCTAAATCGAGTATGCAGGGATGGCAACATCTGCAAATAATTAGGTATATCTCTGCTATTGCAGATTTCCATAAGGGGTGGTGAAAACGTACCATCAGGTGAACTGCCTGTTTGGTTGCCCCGCAGTTTTATGAAACAGTTATTTAAATGTCAAAATATAATATTGTAGATCGTCAGAAAAATTCAACTAACCAATCGGTATAAAAGGAAACGCTGTCGCACAACGCGCCCCTTAAATCCGGTTAAGCAGTAGACTTGAACTCATAGGTTGAACTGCGAGATACCATTCCCAAACAACGCGCCCCTTTCTCTTGAGATCCATCGGACCATCAACACGTCGCGTCTGACATTTACATCGTGTAGATTTAATTTGTTTTTGTTAATTGTTTAATTTATTAAATTGATTTTGTAGCTGTGATGTTTTTTTTTTTATAACTTTTCATCCAGTTTAAAAGAATATAAATATTCTAGTAACTGGTAGCCCTAATATACGCCAGAACGTCGCCGGTTGCGTGACGTCATGGTCTCCCGAATCACGTCATATAGTATCATAAGTACTTACCAGGATACTGAGTAACTTCATATACATTGTATCAATGCACGGTAGCAGCATATCGCAAATATGGGGAAAAGAAGAGGTTTTAGCAATAGCTTTCCCTGTAATAGACGTAAGTTGGAAAATAAATAAATAAATAAAAATAAAAAAACAGTTTTACATTAATTATGGGACAAACTAAGAAAGTGGATGAATATGGAAAGTGGGAAAAAACTTCAGGACGAACGAAGAATAAATCTCTCAATAGTATGAATACTAATAAAAGACAAAAAAAAAAATTGAGTGAGTTATATCTTTCACAAAATTTTGGAAAACTAATTCGAAAACGTGTGGGAAATATAGAAAGATAAACGTACACTGAAAACAATGTATTTTTACTTAAAGTTGTTTCTAATGTAAATTTTCATGCATTTCAATTTTTTTTTAATATTTAAGAGTTATTATACTTTGAATAAGTTTAATTCAAAGTATGGGTGGGAGAAAGATGAGTTGATTGACCTGTTACAAAACTTTGCCATAATATATAGATAAAAAACATGTAGCCTGTTGAAAAGGCCTGCAGAGTTAGTTTGATAATTTATTTCAACACAAACCAACATAAACACAAAGAGAAAAAAACGGCCTTTTCATCACAATTTATTCCGCCCTCGTTGTAAGAGATTGACATGTAAAAAAGTTCTTTGTGATCTTTTCAAATTCAAATATTATTTGACTTTATAATTTAGCTACACTTTTCACACAAATATTTCTATAACACTACCTCGTGTGTTTATTGGTCGCGCTATTGCTCAGCATGAGGTCCTGGTTTCGAAAGTGTTATTGAGTTTTTCATATTTAATTTCTTAATAGCAACCCGGAGTCTGGGTTTGTGCCCGGTTGATGGGAATAGACTCGGCTTCTATTACATGAGACTTAAACACTGGCGAAATGTGGGTGTACTGTAGGTACAGACGCCAGCATATCAAGCTACCCGAAACTGTAAAATTTTCCAATCAACTTTGAACTTTATTCTTTAGCGATAAAGTTGAAAATCTATAAAAGAAATTTGACAGATCGTAGTAGTTTGATGTGCTGGCGTTTGTACACCACTGCCTCGGGGAAAGCAAGCTTGACGTTATGTTGTGTTATTTATATAGCGGATGAAGCAGTTATGATCGTTCTATGTAGTAGGAACAAGTCTGTTGTGTTCAAAATAAGAAGAAACTATAGGCCGACCGCTTAACTGAAACGTTGCCTGAGGTAGGTGCACGGTGCGGGAGGGGTGATAGTTGTCACAAGTGGACGAATCACTGACGTCTCGCATCACGTCACCACACCCCTCCCGCACCGTGCTGCTACCTCAGGCAACGTCTCAGTTAAGCGGTCGGCCTATATCTACAGGGTTATGCCGTAAAAATTTCCTTTCTCGAAACTTGACAGAGCAGTTAAAAGACTCTACTCTCTCTCTCTTTTCAAGTTTATTTTCTGTGCTATCAAGATAGAAAGGAGATCAACCTATTAAAAGATAGCAAAATTCAATGACTTTCCGTAATATCACGTCTACTGTAGATAATCTGTGGAAAGAAATGATTTATTTTAGTAAACTAGAACATCATTAGTTTTTATCTAGGTCTACATTTCTTTGCTAACCTACCCTAGGTACCTATAGATAAAGAAATACCGAAACTTACTAAATGGTCGTGGTTTTATTTAAATTCTAGTAAGTATCTATGTTGAAATTATTATGCTAATCAATGTTTGGAATAAAAATGAAGTTTGCTGTTATTCCACAATGACTTGACTGATGACTGACTTGATTGACTCTGTGTACCTAAGTAGTACAAAAACACACACATCAATCATATTTAAAAAAATTGATCAGGTCGGCGTTTCCTATCCGACTATTCTGAGAAGAAAGGTCTAAACAAACTCAGAAGTCCCAATCTCTTCTAAAGTCCAGACACAATCTTGGTCAGATCATGTGATCACATATTTGTATGTAAGTCTAAAATCGAAGAAAAAAGGAGCAAATGTGAAAGGTCCCGGGGCTCATAAGGCTTCCCGTATTTAGCATCGATTTAGCAAAGAGCCACTTAGTACAGCCATTGTTTCATTCCATGAGCAAAGGTAGGTCAATATCGGGGCATCAATTCGAATTAACGGCGATAGCATCCCATTGTTCTTCGGTCAGTGTGCATTTGACAAGTACATCATGGGAACAATTTACCGGCAATGTTGCGTGTGGTAAATTTAATTAACTTGAATGTAATTGTGGTTAAATAATTGTGTAATGTAGAAAACGGTACTTATTGAAAACGGTTTTGTTACCGGTTCCATGCCCTGTATGTGACTAAAGTTAGGATAAACTAAATGTTAACAACTTAGTGCACTTGTTAAAAAACTTACGTTATTGAAAAACTTACTAGACTCGCCAGCTAGACTCAACACATATTTATAACCTTATAAATATGTATTGTTAATTTAAAGCCTTAAAATCATTATTTAAGGGGGATTTTCCCATAGTCACAAAACATAAATTGCTCAAAACTATTGAACTCAGTCTTACTGAAACGATACCAAAACTGTAATCAAGAATTATTCATACAATAACGGACATATTGTCAGACAATTAACTGACACTTTATTAAAACCGTTTAAAAATCGTTTAGAATTAAAAAAAAAACAAACGAAAAACGCTGGCATGAAACAAATGCAACACCGAATTTAAAAAAAAATCCGTTGCCAAGCGCTTTTCAAATTGCAATATCTGACAGCCAGCCGTTTCAAAATGGAATCGGACTAATTGTGTGTTCTCGTATTTAAAAATGCAAATGCAAAATAATTGGCAAATATTTCTTTCTTTCTCTAAACGTTGATGATTCTAGACTTCTAGCGTAGATATTTTTCGTCTGTTATCAAATAAAAAATTGCTGCTTCATAGATAAGTCACAGATAATATAATACTCTAGAAAAGTGCAATACCTACCCAGTCAAAATATATCAACAGCTGACTTTTTTAATTTATCATTAATTAACAGCGGCGGATTTTGTGGCGTCGATGACCCTGCCACCCTGCATATTGGTGGCAATGATTTCATATATTTATGTCAATGAGTGGTGGCAGCTATAGTGTTAGATCATTCGTTGTAAACTTACCTACTTTTTGGCAAGCGAATGAATTTGAATTTACAGTCAGGTATTTTATTTAATTTATTTACGCATATATCATACCTACAACTACCATTACAGATCAGCGATCTAATGCGATAGAGTGGCCTTACTTGCTAAATCCTTAATCTGCATCTTGTAAAATTACATATTACATACTATATCCTAAATCTTAACCTACATTTAAATAATGTATTATATATAATGTAACTTTTGCGAATATATTACTATGTCCACAGACACTTGTTTATGGCAAGTGATAAAAAGAATAAAAGAAAAATGAACTCCTATACATATACTGACATTGAAACATATCTTTTGTACATATTTTCGCTTATCATCAAGCCGCCTGCCACAAGGTCATTTTATCCCATTCAAGCTGAGGATCAAGGAAAATTCTAACGCGATATTCCTTAATTACCCACGATCAAGGTCACCTCGCAAGGTCATCAACTTGAGTGCTCTTCCCAACAATGGACGGTTGTCGACCTCCGATACGTCAAATAATAATTATCTAATGACCCGAAACAGACACGGATTTGGTTGAAAAGCGGAATTTTGTGGAACAATTCCAATTTGGCAAACGTTTCGCTATTGTGTTGAAGGCAGCTGATGCATTGTTATACAGTATGGATGCTCATTATTATGTAAAGCGATTTATTATATTGGTAGGAAATGGGGATCGTATTAAAATAAAATTCGGTTTAATAACGGGAGAAAATATTTTCAAACAACAACAGACTGGGTTCGCTTCCCCGGTGTTTTGATTTTACCTTCTGAATTTTTTTTGTGGCAGCCCGGAGTCGGAATTTGTGCCAGATTTATGAAATAAACAATATAAGCTGATTATGCCACAGGAGAAAAATCAGCCCATAATGTTCCTACTGTTAAAAAGTACTCTGTGGTTCCTACTGCTGGGCCACAGGCATCCTCTCTTCGGGAGGGAGTGTGATAGAATCTACCACACGGGCCCAGTGCGGGTTGGTAGATGTCATTTGTTTACGAATTTTTGTTTCTAGGACATGCCTGTTTTCTCACGATGTTTTCCATTACCGTTTTGAGAGAAGTGGTGATGAAATTGTTTACACAAGTTCAGCACCTGTCTCGCTTCGAACCCATGACAAACAACTCGTAAGTCGGGGCCGTCACTGTCGTCCGTCGTCGTTATTGTTGACTAAGCTAGTCCACTCTTAGATACGTGAGAATTAAACACAGGTGGCGAACTGTGGGTGCTGGTACTACTCGTATTATCGTAGGTACAGTCCGCTTCATAGAAAAGGAACCCCCCTTTGGTAATGACATAAAACTGTTTATGTTTTTTGAAATGTAACGTAGACGGCGCGTTAGTCTAGTGGTTAAGACTGCAGCTTAGCAATGTAATGGTCAAGAGTTCAAATCTGCGAATGTCAAGACTTTTTCTTTTTTTTTTGTTTTCTTAATAGGCGATTAGGTGATTTTCGTTAAATATTATTTAAGAAATCAAATATTAAAGTAGGTATGAGGTTTGTAAGAAATGCTAGGCATTTTGCATATTACAACATTAATTTATTTCTCTAATTACATTTCTAGGACTTCATGGAATCCACTTCCTGGTAGAGTATACAGTCTATCTGTGTTAAATTGGGGTTATTTACTTTTAGAATATTAATTAAACACAAATTATATACCTAAATAGATAGATAACGGTTAGTTTATAGATATTTCTAGAAACATAACTATAATAATATTTATTTAATTAAAGTTGTGAAAACATTAATCTTATCGAAAAAAAAATCAAACAGAAAAAGTAAACATTTATTGAAAAAAATCAAATTCATATAAAGTTACGAAACAAGCTTTAAAATGTTCATCAAAATCTGTTGCATAGCTTAGAAGAACAGCGTGGTCACACAGACACTAAATATACTAATTATACATGAACAGTACCCGTAGACTGACACAGGCATGAATGCCAGAGATGATGGTCTCCAAATCAGACCATTTTCCAAAAAAACAATATGATTACTGGCCAGGTACTGTAATAAATGGACAACGAGACGTCACTATTTTGCGTATGCCAAGAAAATTAAGTAAGGAACCAAATTTCCAACAGAATTTGAATATGAAACTGCTAAAGGAACTATCTAGTCGAAGTCTATACGCGCACTACGATTTTAATCGTTGCTAATAGTTATAAAATCGCAAACACAAAAACTCGTAGTGCGCGCTTAGGCTCTGTAGTTACCATATTAAAATTCTGTTGGAAGTCTAAGTTATTTTACCTCTGATTTTACATCACTGTACAATTCATAGTGATCTTCGTTCTCATTCTAATAACACTCTTATTGAGTCTCTGGGTTGCAGCCATTGACAAGTCTGTCAAAATCATTGTGATCTTTATTCTTGACAAGATAAGGTTGCTGTTAGATTGTTGCTGTCATAACTGTGAAGGGACAAGTTGAAAAGTATTTTGTCAACCGAAAAGCAGTATTTTCCACAATGGTCCATTTATTTATTTATAGAGCACTACGACATCACATACATTTATGTAACATGTTAGAATAATTACTCCGTAAAAAGCATTTTCAAGTATTTGGCATTCAATCCAGTTTGGCAAACTTGTCATGTCTCCCTGCTTTCGACGTCCATGTCTCTCGCCACAGTCTCGTTAGCAGGACGAGCGGGACATAAATCAGGCACTGGTTGTGCTCAGTCTAGATTTCTACACATTATTCAGAAACTGATTTCGGTCTCATCTGTTATTTGTACGGATATAGAAGTCATCCTGACTCGGTTGTTATGAGTAGACTTTTAGTTCCAGAGATTTCTTAGATTCTAAAAATTTTCATAATTAGGGATTATTTTTCCAGAATAGTTGTGAAAAACCTTTTTGAGAGAAAGGTATTTTGTAGAAAACCTACTAGAATTAGGAAAGTCAAGTGTCCTAGTCGAAACGAAGTATCTATATTTTGATTTAAAAGAGATGGACTTTCTTGCCCGTTTACTTCACCTACTTTGGAATATTCAATAAGCTTCACCAGACTGGCTGAGCGACTCCTAGAAAATTCAAAAATGTCTGTAAGTGGTTTAATTTATATAAATTCATTGGGTTTCAGTTTGAGTCTCCTGAGTATTTCGACACGAAACACACATCTGTTTTTGACAGCCATTAGTCGGTACTATGCCGATGCACCGATATTCGTGTCCGATATTGGCTGATATATTCGATTCGTTGGCGGACACAGGAGATATTCGATTTTGAACTGAATATTGAGAGTTCCGATCTGTTCGGAAACAATATTAATGAAAATATTTGAATAACATGGAGTTAGTTATTGCTCTTTGTTGTTTGAATAATTTTGCGATATTGTTGTGGTGCATGTTAGGCGAACGATTACGTGCATATAGTTAAGGATAGGTAGGTATTACGAGCAGTGGTGGCCAATTAGCAATAGCACTAGTTTACGAGAGGTGGTTCTCTGTTTTAACCCAGGCCTTATACACTTAACTTAGTGCAATTTATTTAATCACAGCTCAAAAAACACAGAGGTTTGATATTAGAACAAAATAGCGAAGATGATTGCCATCCATCAATTAAACAGTACTGGTTCCGCGTGGTAAAGGTTTAGAAGTTGAGCAGTGAGAACATTATAATTATCTAATCTAACTAACCTGGATGTTCCCTCTACAGGGCAGGGCAAATACCTCCGTCTCCCTTTGCCACACAATTCTGTCATGGAACATTACCGAAACCAATAATACGCGTATTTTTTAACTTATAGGTAAAATATTTGCGGAAGTTGTACGGAAAAGCCACGAAGCCTTAAACTTCTACAGTATGTACCTTTTTAAAGATATAAGTGTAAATATATTTTCTCAAATATGTTTGGAAATTTGAGCATTATTTTAACAACCTTCTTCGAGATAAATCAAAATTGCTGTACTGGTCAAATACATGCGAGGAGCGCCGGAAAAAGTTGTATGAAAATCCATATCTGTCGTGTTTAGCGGCCAAATAAATTACACTCATATCTGTCGTGTGATTTAAAAATGGAATGATCTTTTACTCCCAAAATGGCAACCAAGGAGGTAACTTAAAAGCCTTGGCCACAACTAACGTTCGTCCATCAATGCCTCTTTTGCTGGCCGCTGCAGTAATGTACTATTTTTGAAACACATTTCATTGTTCTTGTTATTCTCCATATTTTCCCCAACGAACATTAGACAGATAATTACTACAACAAGGCAATTTGTACAAGGCACGGTTTCATTACGATACGGCGTATAAACTGCGACGTAGAAAAAACGTGTCCGTGTACAAGTTTCTGTAGTGATCCATAGGTACAACACTGACAAACCGTGCCTATACACGGCGAATAAACCGTAGTTTCTCACGGCAAGAAAAACTTGTGTATACAAAGGGCCTAAGTGAAACCTTGCCTTTACTGAAACATCAGCTGTTTTTGCATAATATCTCTGTTTCATTTGTCGACAATAGCTACAATATTCTTGGCTCAGTGTTCCAGCCTGAATGTTAGTGCATAATTTGGGAATACTAATGTGGGAGGACATTTGGGAAGAAATATGATATAATAATGCATGTAGGTAGGATTTACTGAGGCGGTTTGTATTAGACTTGAACATAAAGGAAATAATGGTTTAATTGATTTCTAGAATACATCATAACGTTTCAGATATCGGGGCAGGCTAATGTAATTCATTATTTAGTTATTTCATAATTTAATGGCCACAACTTACAAGTTGTAGGTCGTTCGAACCCAGACAGGCGCTTTACTGTGTGCAAATTATTTCATCACCACTATAACAGCCTAAATAATAACAACACTAGGCTAAATAAACGCTGAACGTGAAGTGAATATAAATAGCATGATTACAACAAGTCATATCGAATAAGTAGGTACATTGAGCGAGAGCAGTGGTGACCCAGTGGTAACGGCCCCGATTTTCGAGATGTAGGTCGTGGGTTCGAACAGCAGAAGCAGGCGCTTTACTTTGTGTAAATTATTTCATCACCACAGCTCTCAAAACGGTTAAGAAAAACATCGTCAGGAAACCACCATGTTCTAGAACCAAAAATTCGAAGACATGTGACATGTACCAACCCGCACTGGGCCCGCGTGGTGCCCACTCCCTCTCACAGAGAGGAGGCCTGTGTCCCAGCAGTGGGAATATTATAGTCTGATTATGCAATGTATGTAGGTAAGGCAATGAACCAAATATTCTTCATGGAAGATCCAAATAACACTTTGTTCGACTTAGCAGTGAAACTCAGGACCCACGTTCAACAGTCGCGCTTGCGACCACTAAACGGACAAAGCAGTCAAATAGGTAAATACAATTCATCCCTACCTAACATATTACATCACGCCTGCAATCCCCGAAGGGTTATGCAGAGGTGTACCTACAGTCATACATTACACACACACCGCACAAACATTACAAATTCACACGTACCATACCATGCCTTTTTTTGGGTTTGAAATTATTAAATAACTTCTCCCGCTCTGAGTGGAACGGGAGGGCATGTCAGACTTTTACTGACTAAAACCCACCCGTGTACCTTCAGTTTCCTGTGCCAGGGGCCACAGTAACTCTTTCGAAACCATACCATGCCTGAATACCACCTCTGCCCATACCACCTCTCTAGTCTCCACTCTAGAATTCGTACCCCGAGTCCCAAGTTACAGACTAACTATCTAGTTTGTGGCTCACTGACAAATAATATATTGTAACTAGCTGTAAGTAGTATTTTAAGCTACTCATGTCGTGTCAACTTGCTATTAACCTGCGAACCTGCTTACTGTATTACATGGACGATAAAATATTTTCTATTAAAATTTTTCTATAATACAGTCATATTTCGCCAGTTATATTTAAGTCACTTGTAATTGGGGGCTAGCCTATTGCTCACAATAACAATAATTTGTTCTACAAGTAGGATAAGGTCATGATAGCCCCAGCTCACTTATTCACCGTTTCTGTGAACCCATCAGTCACGCTGAACGCCTCAGTGCGCAGCGCCATGCATATGTACAACTTTGATGTGATGGCAACGCCACTGGACAGCGGATGTTCCAAGAATGCTAATAAGGGCCTGGCGAGGATAGTTCGTTAAATTGTAGTCGAGAGTGATGAAGAATTTGAATTAATCATTTAGTTTGTTGGTAAATAAGGTGGTTTTTCCTGTGTCCTTAAATAATTGTTAAGATTAAAAGAAAGAAGGAAAGAAAAAACATAACATATTAAAATAAATATTAAGGTTTTTTTTTTTTACACATTTCTGTTACATCGAAACATTGTTGTGTGGTTGCACTAACTTTAAGATTGTGGCTGCTGATGAAGTTCTGGACCAATGCAATAACCAGAAAGTATATCGTAAAGCGTAAAGGAGTTTGGAAGTTGGCGGTGTGATACCCACGTGCCTTGGAAAGCACGTTAAGCCGAGGGATGAGAGAGTGCACCATGTCTGCACACACACTTGTGCACTATAATATCTCCCTCGCTGAAGGCTGGTCTCCGTTAAGATCGACCGCCATGGCCGCAATTCGGTCTGGAGGACTCTTTTTTTTTTAGCGTTAAGACTAGTAGGTTACCGCAGGAGATTTGTCAGATTGCATTGCAGCAAATGTAAAGCTGATATCAGACACTTCACTTGAGCGAATGTCCATTTTTGTTTTATTATTCCACGTTCACCAACAATATTAGGTACATACCAATGAACGTTCATCATTTTATTTCATTATTCGGTAGGTGAGCGAGTGCGCAACCCAACATCATTAGATCGTTTCAGAAATATATTTATTTTCATTTTTCACTTTTGATTCATTTTGTGTTCAGATGTTTCAGTTCAAGTGAAAGATGCCATATTAAAGACAAAAAGTGCAACGTCTGATATCTGCTAAAACAGATTCAAGCTTAAAACAGTTTTAAAAAGGTTTTTCGAAATTATCTAACAAACAGACCCAAACTAACACGTACAAATGTATTTTGTTCAAAAAACTGTAACATTATGATAGCAAAGCAATTTTTTTTATTTTTACCCGCAAATCGAAACAAAAGTCCTACATGGTTTCAAATACACTGACCATCTATTGTTAGAACGGTTATAATGATGGATTTTTCCCTAAAACCTGAGACCCTCTTATCGAGAGCGCTGCGGGAAAATCAGCGGCGAAATCTTGTAAGTATCCGATTCTGTATTTTTGTTAGGAAATGCTTGTGATTATTATACTTATAGGTTACTTCGATGGAGCTTGGGTAGGAGCGTTAGCTATACAATATGTATATACTAGCTTTTGCCTGTAGCTTCACTCGCGTAGAGGTCGGAAATCATCCCACGAGAACGTAAGAAAGAAAAATACTCGTAAGTTTTTTGTCACATAAACATGAGCATACAAAATAGAATTTTTAATAAAAAAATAAATTTGAACAAAACCTACAATCTGGATTTAAAGTATATATTTTGTCCTAACCCAGGTCACGATTTACCTGTGTGCCAAATTTAATATTACAGACAGACATTCACGAGTTAGTTTCGCATTTATTATAGTAAGTAAGGATAGTATGGACTAAAAGTAGTTTTAAGCGAGTGCTTTTTATATTAGTTATAATGATCCTCCATCTTTGATCCTCCATCTTTTCTAATTTCGGAACAAACAGGTATAAATAAATAAAGAAACATGAATGCATCTCTTCTTAATATTTACCTCAATGTTTGCCGAAGCTCATAATAAAACTAACAAACCGGGACATATTTCCAGCTGCGACCGCAATTGCCGCTGACGGTTTCAAATGTTGGAAAATAACATTGCAATGATAAATGTTAAGTATAGCTCGCTTTGAGAGGAATTGGATAAAGTTACTACTGGACACCGTAGCTTTATTATAATAGAGACACAAGTTGTGACCTTAAATGGTTTTCTAATTTGGTTTTATATCATCGGCATCACAGTTTCCAAATAATCTCTAGTTACCAGAAAAATTAATAAATAGTAATGAAAGGAACTGTTAGGTAAGTGCAAGTTATCCGGAATAGAATATAATACTTTTTATTATTACCATATAAATAACAGACATTAATATAGAAATTTTACAAAGGGTGACACAATGGGCGGTCTTATCGCTAAGAGCGATCTTTTAAAGACAAGCTTTGGATGGATTAAAAAGGTGGAGTTTTAATAAGGCATTGACGTTACACCAAAATAATGTTCTTTAACCTAGTTAATAATACGAAACGTTAACGTTAATAGATTAAAGAACAGGTAAGCAAGCTGAAGTGGCAATGGGCCGGCCATGTTAGCTGTAGAGCCGATGACCGTTGGAGTAGACGTGTTCTTGAGTAGATACCGCGAATCGGCAAACGTAAGGTAGGCCCCTCAGTCTAGCTAGAGCGTCGACCTTGGCAGGGTGGCTGGCAGTAGCTGGATGAGAGTTGCAGAGTGGCGTGCAATTGGAGAGGCCTATGTTCAGTAGTGAACTGCTGTAGTATGTTAACGTTAATAGGTTATCTTGCTTTATAAGTGGGATACAATTCAATGAACAGCAATAGACCTGAAACAATATCCTGCTCACATAAAATAGAGGCCATCAAAATTTGTAGTCAAAATACATAGTTACATTTGCACCTACATCACTTTTGACTGTCAAAAAATGTAATGACATAGTATTTTTTATCCCCAAACGTTTGAGTTATTTCTTTGTACGTCAAGTGATTTGTCTTTGTCCACTGTGACGGGTACTTCGGTTAACATAACATATGGCTGTTATACATGATCAGTTCGGTCTTCAGCTTCGTCTGCATCAGTCCAAAACATAAATGTTGAGCACTTGTTGTTGTAGCAACCTCCACTCGATTTTATCCTATGCAAATAATATTCATTCAGCTTCTTCTTCAAAGCATGACGATCGCAATTTAAATAGAGGCGACCTAGAATTTGGCTACGAGTTAGACACCTTCTGGTAACTGCATCGTCACTTCCATTTATTATTTTAGCTGTTGATTGGTGTTTGAATTTCGCGATAATTATAGGTTATGCCTCACCTGTTAAAATGTGTGATGCTTAAAGTCTACACGTATAGCGCTGCTGGAGCGGCCGCGTAAAGAAAAGGAGTAGAACGTGATAGCCACCAAAAAAAACACGATAAAGAATTTGGAAAAAAAATTGCAGTGGTGCAAAAGTAGCAGGCAAAAGCAAAAATAGTCAAACTTAAATGTCTGACCGTTCATTGTACGTAGCGCAGTTCACCCGTTCAAATTATCGCTTTCCATGTGTGGTAGCCTTAAGTCCACATCATAGAACGCTTGTCCAGTAAATAGGGCTATTTCACACGATAAATGATGTTTTCGTGACAGTACATCTCTCATATATTTTGGAACGGAGACGTGGCCGTCAAATGAATATTTGAATATAAAATGAGGAATGATCGTTTGTTTTCGTTTATCGGCTATCAGAAAGCATTAGAGATAAGGATGATCTTTATATTATGTAAAATGTTTTCAAAGACATAACATCCCGCCAGTATACTCTTAAGAGCAGTGGTGGCTCAGTGGTAACGGCCCCAACTTACGAGTTGTAGGTCGTAGGTTCGAACACAGACAGGCGCTTTACTTTGTGAAAATCATTTTTATCACCGCTCTCAAAACGGTGAAGAAAAACATCGTGAGGAAACCGGCATGTCCTAGAACCAAAAATTTTAAGACATGTGATATCTATCAACCCGCACGTGGATCTACCACGCGGGCCGAGTGCGGGTTAATACAGCCCACTTCCTCTTGAAGAGAATAGGTCTGTGTCCCACCAGTGGAAGAATTATAGGCTGATTATGCATGATGCCTACTCCGGAGGCGTCGACTTCCTATCTGACCTCCACAACTCAGTAACTGGGTAATACGATACCCCTTTGTAAGACAGGTCGTCAGACTTTCGGGCTTCTGACGACCCGTAACGACTGTCAAAGATAAAAGAAAATAATTATCATTCATCATATTCACTATTTAAATTTTATTTACCTCTTTAGAAAGTTACATTGTCCAACAACGTAGTTAAAAACCGTGGAGTGATTAGTAGTGTTGTAGCTAAAACGAGGCGGTGTAATTGGTTACCCTTGTCGATTTATATTCATAAGCCCGGCCACCTCTATCAACGTGTAGATTGGATACAGCAAACACCGCTACTCAGGTCCCTCTCTCCGTTCAACGTAGTTGGTTTAAACTTTATTACCTAGTAGGAAGAATGAATTCAAGTATGTTAAGATATTGACATAATTTGAAATCTTAACAGTCTTAAAATAATCCATATCCATACTAATATTGTACATGCGAAAATGTTTTCTGTTACCTCTTCACGCTTAAGCCGATGAAAAAATGATGAAAAATATAATGAAATGATGATGATGATGAAATTTGGTATAGAGGTAGTTTGAGTCCATAAGGAAAGGGCATAGGATAGTTTTTATTATCCCGATATTCCCACGGGAAACTTATGCAGGTGAAACCGCGGGGCGCTGCTAGTACCTAATAATGATAGTTCGAGTCGTTTCGGGTTGAAACTCTAGGGCCATGGGGTCCGAGTGCCCACATAGTTTTTCGAGATATTGCCAAGCGGTAGGGTGACTCTTCACGTGACCAGAGCGCTGACCAATTTTTTGGCCAAAGAATCAGCATTGCCATACAACGTGGCAATGCTGCCAGCATACTGGCACATAACCTGTTCACAACGATGCGAACGAAAATGTTTTTATGTGGTCGTTATATTAGGTAGACTGTCAGCCTGCTTTCAATCTGTTATATTATAAATAAATCTTATAGCATTCTTGTGATGAGTAAGAAAAAAAATACACCTATTTAATTAAGAAGGTGTATTTTTTCTGCTTTAATTCCATCAAACGCATTTTTTTTTCTTTTTTTATTAATAAGAATTACTTTTGCCTACTAATAATAATTTATTTTCGTATTGGTTTTGTGGGCTGGTGAAAATGTAGGTAAGTTCTTATTCCGTCTGTGACAAGGAGCGTATTAACCAAGCGCTGCACATCAAAATGCAACATTATAGCACTCTAAATAGTAGTCGAGATGGCGTTCTTAAAATATACGCCACATCAAATTTTATGACCTGGATATAATACCTATCACATTTATAGCACGAATATAACGTCAGTAGCAGGTGTGCTCTCTATTTATTTATTCATATTTTCATTTTATTTTTAGTTAGGTATTATTTATTTATTTTATTATTTTTGTACACACAGTAAAATGGATTCAGATACGATATATTATTATTTCGTTTATTTGTCTACTAACTTATCTAATTATATTTTTAAATATTTCTTAAAATATAAAATAAGTATAAAAAACATTTCAAAATATAAAAAAATTGTGATTCACCAGATGTCGGGAACAGGGTCCAAGCTACCGGTGCTTAGGGCTCAGAGACAGGAACCTCCTCACAATGCGAGCCGTATCGAGGAGTACTGCCTTTTGACTCAGGCTGTTGATCCAAACGCCTAACGAGAGCCTCGATAGATGTTGATCGAGGCTTTCGGCCATCAGGCCATTGACTGATACGATAATCGGCACAATGATAGCCGAGCCCACATTCCACATGTCAACAACCTCGTGTGCTAAGCCGAGATATTTAATTTGTTTCTCTTTCTCAGCTTTCAAGAGGAATGGTAACATCAAAAAACATTGTGCGGCGCGCTAATCGATCTATTACCACTATATCAGGCTTATTGGAGACAATAGTCCCTACATTATTATGGTATTGAGATTTTTCGTCTCGAATTTCTCGGTAACATCGTGGTGTTTGTATTTGGACACAGTAATGGACTCGCCTCTATTACGTGGAACTTAAACATAATTGGCGAAATGGGTTTTATTTACACCTTTGCCGTTCCAGTATTGCAAACCATACATAGAAAAAAAATAACAAAGAAAAAATATGTTTATTCCGCACAAACAAGGCGCACATTATAGAATACACAAAAAATACAAAGCGACCAAAAGCTTTGCATTCAAATGTAAAATAATAAAAAGAAATACAAGACATAAACAATGTAGTCAAAAGGAGGATCGTCTTCCTTTTTTGAAGACCGCAAAGGCGCAAACTGTCTTCTTTTATTGACATAAATGTCTATTGTCTCTTCATTCAAACTCGGTCAGTGCTCGATGCAGTGGTAAATAACATTCGGATGTAGCGCTCAAGTTGTAGTCAAATATTTGTACAGAGCCACACTATTTGCGTCACCCACCACCTTGTGTTGCGAGCCCACTCGTTTGCTTGTAGTTGCACTGAGACAAATAAGTGAAAATGAGTTGTTGTGCCAATAGTGCACCGGTACTAACTCTTACTTTTAAGAAGTTATTTATATTCATTGTTCAATGCACCCCAGTTCTACCTAATTGTTATACCAAAAATATCATTAAAATAAATGGTTTTGACCTTCCTAAGTATTCGTTGCGTCAGTTTCCGTAGATAAAACAATGCATAAATTAGGAAAAAGGTTTTTGGATGAGGTTTGAGTACCTAATAAATATTGGCCACTTTATAACTTTGACCTCCTTTTCACCACCACCAAAACATTGTGAGTAGCATAGTTCTCCAAAGTACTCCTACCCCTTTTCATGGCGGGTTTTATCATGGGTTCAAACCCTGACCTAAGTGAAGCCCAATACCTTGTAATCGGCTCAGAGAAACCGCAGCCTACGCAACCGTCCAGCAAAAACAGTAAATGTTAATTTACTTGACATAGAAATGGTTTTAAGCAAAAACGGGTGTAGTCAAACAATTCCGAGAGTATCTCTTGTTTGGTTGCGTAGTATTATACTTCCGAGATAAAAATCCGCATCAAAATCCATTGTAAAGCTTAGAAGAACAGACAGATACGAAAAGCGACTTCAATTTATAATAATACTATCAGCGCTCCGCGGTTTCACCCGTATAAGTATGTCGATCCCGTGGGAATATTGGGATATAAAGTAATCTTTGTGTTATACTGATGTATAAGCTACATTACTGTAGTTTCATGAAAATCCGTTCAGTTGTTTTTGCGTGAAAGAGTAGCAAACATCCATCCATCCATCCATCATCACATGATGGATGGCTGTTTTGTACTCTTTCACGAAAAACTACTGAACGGATTTTAATGAAATTTGTTACACAGATAGTCGATAAACAGGGTTAACACATAGGATTTTTTTTTTTGATAGGCCTTTTTATCCCGATATTCCCACGCGATCGAGACTTATGCGAGTGAAACCTGTCAGATCTAAACGCCCTACACATTAGTTACAGCATTCACTATTTCATGCGAACTCCACACAAAGTAAAGAACTTATAAAGTCACAAGAAATTTCTACCGCTTGCAAATTATGAACTCGACAAGCATGCAAATATTATGTTCACGTATTCATGCATACTTTGCAACATTCAAAACTTGCCTACTTGTTTTAATTTAAAACATCGAGGGGTAAAATTTGTAAGTGCTAGTTTTAAACCAAAAATGGAATGCTGAGATGGATAAAAGTGGTTTAGGTATGGCGGAGGACAGTGTTTGTTATTTAACTAACATTTGGGTTTTGCTATTCTAATTCCAGTAAGACTGAATTACACTGAAACCTTTTTCCTTTTAATTTGGATGCAGCAATCTAATTCTATAGTTATGTGCAAATCATGTAATATTAGCTATACACTTTACTTCTCCACCTGTTAATCAAAGCGAATCAGTTTGGTTAATCCGGAGCACTATTAACGAAAACGATAAAGTTAAACCTTTGGAAAGTCTTTCGACCTTTTGCTGTACATCCATGCTTTCGTTTTGTTTATTTATTGATTAAACTTTATGCAAAAATTAAAAAAAAAAACTACAAGTGCGGACTTAATGCCTGAGGTATTTTGTACTCGTCAATCTTAGGGCGGTACCGAGACATAAAATGGCACGTGTAACATATGGCATATATTGTTCGGAATATATGTACATTTAAACATAAATCATCAGGAGAAATAACAATCGGTAGAGGAGAAAACGATGATACAGTACAAATAAGAATAAAATACTCTATTATGCACACCATATAAATTACGGATATAAATATAAATTTTTTACAAAGGGTGACACAATGGGCGGTATATTATCGCTAAGCATCTTCACACACAAAACAACAAGTCTTGCGCTTTCCATTTACTTAATACTCTTTGTTACAATTGAAACTTGAGACGCGTGTGCGGAATGTTACTGCTCGAGTTGAAGTCAGATTAAATTAGCGTGTGTTTTACTACTGTTGTTTGTTTGTTGGCTTTCGTGTTGATTTTGACACGTTCTCTTCGTAGGTAAACAGAAGCATTTTTTTTACTAATCTACATTCTTTTAAACACGTTGGCAGGGATACCCACGCGCAACCTGTTACCATGAATTCAGTACATGATTCTGAATTACCATTTCAATGCAGGGGGCGTTGAAAGTATTCGTGGGTTAAAAACAAAAAATGCTGTTCCATAAATTTGACAGCTTAGGTATTGCACTTTTTTCTGTGTTTTGATAACCAACAAAAAATGTTTACGTTGCTGGTTCAAAATCATGTGATGATTGATTCTTGAACGATG
Source organism: Gortyna flavago (assembly GCA_963669345.1). Taxonomy (NCBI): domain Eukaryota; kingdom Metazoa; phylum Arthropoda; class Insecta; order Lepidoptera; family Noctuidae; genus Gortyna; species Gortyna flavago. The sequence goes on from OY770148.1 coordinate 7,550,183, forward strand.
CAATTAAAATATGCTCAATTCAAAACTAAAGGAAATTGATAGGCAACTTAAATTTTGCAGCTTTTCTGAAAAATACTATAATTGAGTGTTGTGATATCTGTTTTATATTCATAATCAGCCTATAATTTTTCCACTGCTAGAACACAAGCTTCTTGCTTCATATTTAATCATTGTGAACTCTAATGCATTTGATGTAAAATGGCTCTATAGAATGTTGTACCATATCATATTAGGTCCTTACATATGAAATTGGCGTTTTGTACGGGAGGAATATAAAGTAATTAATTTTTTTGTAAAATATATTTAATTAATCAAAGTATGCACCGTTGGTATCTATGCACTTTTGCCATCTCATAGGTAGTTCATTGATCCCTTTACTAAAAAAACCATGGGGGCGAGAATCAATGAACTCTTTGAAGGCGGTTTGTTGTTTGGACTACCGCATCGGAGTTGAATTTTTTTCCTTGTAGGAAGTTGTCCAAATTCCGGAAAAAATGGTAATCTGTTGGAGCAAGGTCCGGGGAGCACGGTGCATATCGCAGACATTCCAATTGTAGCTCATCTAACTTAGTGGTTGTTTGTTATGTAGTGTGTGGTCTTGCGTTGTCGTGAAGCAGCAGTGGCCTAGAGCGATTGACCAATCTCGGTTGTTTAGCAGCTAGTTCTTCCTTCATGGTTTGCAGTTGCTGACAACAGATATCTGCCGTAATCGTTTGGCCAGATTTTAGAAAGCTGTAGTGAACGACACCGGCGCTAGTCCACCAAACACTCACAAGTAACTTTTTCTGAGTCAATCGAAAATTGACTCAGAAAAAGTTACTTGTGAGTGTTGTTAGGGCAGGATTTGGCTGGTTCTCCAGGGTTCAGCCATTGCGACGAGCGCTTCCGATTATCGTACAGTATCCACTTTTCATCACAAGTAATGATTCGTTTTAAAATCCCTTCATTATTGTTTCGGTTGAGCAAAGTAACACAGCAGTCGACGCGTGTTTGCAAGTTCGAATCACTCAATTCATGAGGTACCCATCGTTCAAGTTTTTTTACTTTCCCGATTTGCTTCAAGTGGATTAATACAGTTTTATCACTTACCCCGAAGCCTGCAGCTATCTCTGAAGTGCTTTGTGATGGATCCGCTTCCACAATAGCCTTTAATTCTTCATTTTCCACTTTGGTCTCCGGCCGTCCACGGGGTTGGTTCTGAAGGTCGAAATGTCCAGAACGAAAATGTTGAAACCAAAAACGTACCGTGCTTTCTTTTGCGACACTAGCGCCGTACACATCATTAATCCTTCGAGCTGTTTCTGCAGCACTGGTGCCACGGTAGAACTCGTACTCGTAAATATACCGATATTTCATGTTTTCCATTGTGCGGTAATAAGTGACGCCAAAGAAAAAAATAATGAGGAAAAAACAAATGAACGACTGTTTTCAAAACTCAAATGTACCAGCTAAATGAATTTATAAATTTGAATTTGGAATTCTTAACCAAAGAGGAGATATTTCAGATCAAAGTGGTCAGTACGACAAAACGCTAATTTCATATGTAAGGACCTAATATTATTCTAGCATTATATTCATCATCGAGGTAACTATGCCACCACACTGTAATTCATCTTCATTTATTCCGTGTCATCTCTAAACTTTGATATTTTATCCCTTCCCTCACTTTTCACCTCACAAGCTCTTTAACACCAATGATTAATATCCATACTTCTGATATTTTATCAGGTTTCCGTCGAGAAAGCACGTGACAGCTTTCTCTTATAATATCGTGCAACTCTAGATGGATTTATGGCAGATGTCTCAGTAAAGTGTGTTTTTTTTTTACTCGTCCCTTTTGTAAACAGACATGGCATGGCAAAAAGCGATAAGGCGCGCCTTTGTAAATGTAGTAGTTTGATTTATTTTTGTTATTTGTATTTTTGTGGTGTACAAAAATAAAGTATAAATAAATAAATAGCGGACTGAAATTACGATTGTAAGAAAAGTTGTGTTTATAGGTATCTATAGTTATTTAATTTGAAGCGGTTTTTATTGTTATTTATAATTATCATCTGTGTTGTTTACAAAGATGCCAAGTTAGGCATGAATATCTAGATCTTTAAATAGTGTGTTTGATGTGAAATCTCGTCGCTTTCTTTCCGTGTTTGTTTACAAAATTATACATGACAAATAAAATGCACTGTACGTGATCGTTGGTTCAACGATGTACTTAATTTGAAACTGAATACTTGTTAGGGCTGACAGCCGATCTTTTGTTGAATACAGTTATTAATTCATTATCATTTAATTGTCAACGATAGAATTTAGGTTTAACGAGAATTTATTCCTCATGAGAACTTAAATAACAGTTCACTTAAAATGAGATACCAAAGTGCTTGCATCTTAATAAATATCATATTTTATGTATTAGAATTAGGTCTTTGATACTAGACTCTGTTATGGCCGATTAGATACGTATGATTCGATATTGGCTGTCATTGCATATCGATGATATAGAACTAACTGCAGATTGTTTCAAATCGATTAGAAATTGCTTATTGTCTAAAAATTCACACGATTGAAGTTTATTATTATTAAAAATTAGCCCACTCTCGAACACAAATCAAGTGATTTGATTGGCGGTTGTTATTTCAGCTAGCCAATTATAGCCGTTTAGATACATAGGCATATTTGTGTGCGTATCTCTTTGTGTTTTTAATAAAAAAAAAGGGAAGTATTGAACTGATGCTCTCAAGCTTATTGACAATCTAATGATGAACGCTTTTAGTTTCTGTTTAACTTTCTGGCCTTTTCTCGCAGTTGGTCGTAGTTAAAATTGTGACCAAAAGCGCGCGAGCCAAGCGAGCGAAGCGAGTAGTGCCATAGCAGCGGCTGGCGAGTGCTACATCCAAGTTGGTGGCAGTTACTAGGCTGTTTAGTGTTTTTAGGAACACAAAATAGGAATTTTTTGAGGTTCAAAACAAGAGGTCCAATCATTATATTAGTCTTCAATAATATTTTCAGGAGCGGAAAATGAGAATAATTAGAGGTTAGATTTAATACTTATGTATATGGCAAAAAAAAAATTACGTATGAAGTATATTTTTTACTCGAATGGACTATATTCAGTTTTATTACAAGAATATATTATGAAAATAAAAGCGAGTACAAAATAAACATTCGTAGGAACGTTTAAAATTCTATTCATTTTTATTGAAAAGGTTGCACGTAGAGAATAAATTCAGAAAATGTCGTCGGCTGATTCATGGACTACAGTTCAATTTCTTATTTTTAAAGAAATATCTGAAATGAAAATAATAAATTGATCGTGCGTAGTGTATAAGGAAAAATTCTAGAAAAGTAAATAATATTTTCAAAATGAAAAATCATTAAGTGATTTTTCTGCAATCACTTACACGTAATACATTTTATTATTATTGTGTAAAGTGAGTGAACATTTTGGTATTTTATTGCTTTCCTTTGTTGATTTATTTTGTATTTAAGCGATGACTGTGCACTAGGATGATAGGTACCTACTCTATTAATATTGCTTGCAGAGTAAGCAAGCTGAAGTGGCAGTGAGCTCGCCATGTTTGTCGAAGGATCGATCGATGCCGGTGGAGTAGAAGAGTCCTGCTGCACCACCAGCTGGATGGATTACCTTAAGAAGGTGGCTGGGACAGACTGGATGCTCCCCAGCGAAAGCACTAGGAAGTGGTGAAGGGCGGGCGTTTTGGGGGACTGTCTTTTGTAATTTTGACGTTCGAAAAGTGCTGATTCTCAGCCTAGTTTGAATAGATGACTTTTGATTTTGATTTTGGAGGCAGAGAGCAGGGTGTTGTTGCGCAGCCTGGGAGAGGCCTATGTCTAGAAGTGGACTGCGATAGGTTGAGTTGACAAGATTGCTGATATCCCGAAGCAAACATGTTAGAATTTCTAATTACTTACATATATTTTCAATGTTTCAAAGTATACCACTTCATTATAATACGAAAAAAAAGACAATGGAAACAAATTTTCATTAAAAATTAATAATTTACAGAAAATATCGCGCTATTGCTTTTCATATTACTCGTTAAAAAACACTAAGTTAACTGATATCAATCAATTGAACTTCAATCCATTAATTTCGATCATAATCATTTAAAATAACTGCACAATAAACAAATGATACAAATAAATCGTAGCTCATTTGTTTATCACCTGGAATACCTACAGAATAGTAGGTACAGAAGGGCGGCTCCATTCAAAGAGATTTCAAATACAGGCTATCAGAAGAAATGACACAGAAAAAGTGAGTCCTATGGCTCAGTGACGACATATAGCGACATCATAATTTCAGCCGAAAGACGTTCACGGCTGGACATAGGCCTCCCCCAAGCACCGCCATCTAGCGTAATATAGCAAAATTACATAATAGACAGGTTTGACATGATACACTTTTACCAATACCGACCTTTGATTACCAACCGTCAAATATTTTGTCTAAGAAAATTATTTATTTTGTCTAAATACTGGGTAAATCCTGCGGCCTTCACAAGGTCGTCGGTTCACCTTGTGGGAGCCTTCCAACGCTACGTCTTGCGGTACGCGGTCGCCACTCCAGAACCTTTCGGCCCCATCGGCCATCTGTTCTGTGAGCAAGTTTGGCAATTCTTCATGCTATGTCGGTTTATCCCTTCTTGGTTCTCCTGCGGATCTCTTCATTTCTGATTCGATCACGCAGGGAAACTCCTAGCATAGACCCTGCCCTGCCCTTTGGGTGACTTTTAGCCTTCTAATAAGGCCCATTGTGAGCGACTCATGACGACGTTTCAGTGCCATAGGTCATCACAGGCAACACGCATTGTTCAACGACTTTCGTCTTGAGACAGACAGGTGAACCGACGACCTTTTGAAGGCCTCAGGAACCCGTTGGATACGAGAAGCACAGAACCGGTCGAAGTGGAGGGGCTTGGGGGAGGCCTATGTCCGACAGTGGACGTCTTTCGGCTGAAATGATGATAATTCCTTGGTAAATTACAATATACTGACGAAAATAAACCGCATTAGGGCCCAGTCGCTTTACAATTCGGCATAATATATTATTATTTTCTTTTAGCACACAATGCGACCTGTCATGTGGAGCGTATGACACGAGACATAGAGCAAGGTACGACCAAGTCTCAACAAGGTCGTCTCGTAGGAGGCTGCGGAAAGGGAGAGCGAGATCTCGTCCACTCACCCGGCCCGCAGCAGGCGCAGCGGGCGTCGGCGGAGGGCGGATAGTGTCCTCTTCCAGCCCCCAGGGGCATCGGACTCGGGGAAGTCCGTCCGTCCGGGGGTGTTTCACGCGCGCCACCGCCACCAGTCGGGGGGTTGCGGAAAGATCTTACGTTCCTGCGACCCCAGCGTAGGTGTGATATGGAACAACGGGGTGGTTTTTATTTAGTAAGAGTCCCTCCGCCCGCACCAGGATGGAGGACATATATGAGGATTAACCACCCCGGAAACAAAAAAAAAGTTCGCACAACTGGTAATTGCGAGAAGATTACTATATTATTCACTTTATCCCGTTTACAGTAAGTGTAATTAAATGTCTTTGGCTCTGTAGCGGTATTTACAACGCCACATGCAAACAACGCGTCATACTGACGTCACAGAAAATCCTGCATCTCGCAAGCAGAGTTTACCACGCAACTAGCATATACAACGGCCTGACATGAATCATTGTACAGTGGCCCGCCAGACACAACACCCGTCTGGAAGGAGGCGACTCATCCTCCATAGAAAAGGGAGGATTCCCTTTTCTATGGAGGATGAGTGAACTTTACATCCTCTTCCTCATATCTCTATACTGATGACCCCGAACATGAACGTCAGCGCATCCTTTGTGCACCTACTTCAGCGTGACGTCATCATCACTTCCGCAAGCTTTAGAGCGGCGAGTTACCCAGCCAGCCACCATCCACGGCTAAACCTATAAGTGTTTAAATGGAGCCGATAATTGTTTACATGCTGTATGGAGCCGACCTTCTGTACTATTTATTTTGTGCCTACCTGGAGTGCCAGTTACGTTGTCAATATTTATTATCTCTAATCTGATTAATACTAATTATTTCGCGCTGCGAAATTGTTAACGGATTGATCGTTTTTAATGTTATTAGTGTCTACATAGTTTTGTTTTAATAGTTTTTGTTACCAACACAGACTTAATTGTATACTGATCCACCTATTATCTAAAGAGGACTTAAAATTATGGATAGAAATAGGCAACATTTATCTATACAGGGTCAAATTAAATTAGCTTTCGAAACTCTGCAGACGTGACCTCTATTTTTTATGAAAATGAAATGCTAAAACTAATTTGTCCTGTGAAAAGTAAAAGAAACATTTAGAAACCAATTTCTCGTCAAACTTGAAAAAAGGAAACTATTTTCAACATTTTAAGCAATTTTCTCTAATTCAGCTTTAACCATGAATTTTCAGGCATACATCTGTTACCCCACATAAAAAAGCCTTTTACCCAAGACCCATATTACACGAGTAACTACTATCATTAACCGACTGTGAATCTAGGAAAAAGTTCAGAAACAAAGAACAAACGACGTTCAATGATGTGCTAGGCTTATTAATAATTCTTAGGGTCCTAACCGTTTCACAAAGTGTCGGAGCTTTCACCGCCGCTTTGAATTTTTGATGTACGCACTATGCGTAAAACTAATGGACCCTGTTTAAGTGATTTGAGGAGAACTTGGATTGTGGTCTTTGTTTTTGAGTTCATAAAGGTGAGTATTGTTTGTCGGTAAGGCTGTTCGGGCTAAGTCATAATTTTATGGAACGTTTGCTAACTTTGTCTGTCTTTTATATGTTGAGTTGCTTTGTTGTAAAGTGACATAACTTCACTACAAGACATGTTATAAGTCTATGTAAGTCTACGCGTGACGTTTGACTTCAAGATTATATCCCTGCTAGCACTTTTAATCACTTTCGGCATAATGATGGCAATTATTTACTTTAGAAAACACGGAACACAACACACTCTCATGACATGGTACCTGAAATAAACGTCCAGATGGCGGCAAACGTAGGTTTTTGATTTCGGCCGCGCGCTGGCTTATTTTGCGCGCACTCTGCTCTGGCCGTCGAGATTTTATTTCTGAAACCTGTCAGTGCGACAATTCTACGTATTCGTTAGTATAAAACGGACAGATGTCAAGAACGCATTTTTTCGTCGGCCGCACTCTAAACTGTAGTGTCTGACGGGGGTTATCTAAAGTATCTGACACATACGCAGCCATCGTCGTTATGGGGATCTAAAATGCACATAATCAACTTATCCAACAACGAGTTAGATGCCATAATATCTTTTTACCTAGTTTTCATTCCAAGTATTTTATAAGTAAGCCTGTTTAAAAAAATATGGAAACCTAAGTGTGTCCAAGGTAGGAGACAAAAGTTGTATTTTGTGATACTAAAGCCGCGGGCGGAAGTTAGTAAATAATATTAAGAAGTGTTACGCCAGATGTCGCTAGCCAGCCCAAGCCCGCCGAGTCAAGACAAGCCGCTACGTCACTTCCCCACTACGTGAGTCTTGCCCTACCAAGTTCTGAGCCAGAGGGGGTGAAGTAGCCGCCAGCCAGCGAGTCGTCTATAAAAGCCCGAAGCGATGATTTTGTGGTGGACTTAATAACAATAATTGTAAGGGGAAACTCTGCCCGAATAAAAATATAAATCAATTTCTGTTTATTTTTACCATCTGCCGTTTTAATCAGAAGTGGTATCGAACAAAAACCTACGTTAAAACGACGCTCTGCTACATATAAACGTCTACGGTCTCCTATTCGTTAGGATGAAAATTCTGCGTCGGTAAGCCAGATGTCTGAAGATTCAAACGAAGACGGTCGCTGCACACCACCCGCAAGAAAAATATTGAAGACTCTCCTAGCACAAGAAGTAGAAAAAGCATTCAACGATCTGGAACACTAAGCACCTACCCTCATTCGTCGGAAAGAACACCGTGCCGCATCGATAATTCCAGAATTTGATCCTGAAAACGAAGAATACGCAGTCACTGCTGCAAGTGAATGCCTACCACCAGGCATCCTCCATTATCAAGCAACGCTTCTACGCGGAAATGAAGACTACTTCAAGGTCGTCAACAGCGGAGCCAAGGACATCACATGGAAGGAGGGAGCTGCCCTACTTCGTGCTGAAAGCTGCCAGGAAGGAACCATGCATAAATACTCAGGTCGGTCAACATGCCAATATTTGCAAAATGCCATTAGCCAAATGTGTTTTATAATTGAGTGCCTCATGTGTTGATAATTATGCCATTTGGTGGGGTAGACGTAGACAAAATTAGGATAGGCCCGATTTGCAAATCCGATCATAATCAATTATTCAGTTTATTATCTCGGTATAGTAATTGTTTTGCTAGCTGTACTAAGGAGTTGGGATGTACGGATTTAGTGCAAATGCGCATTAGATTATCCAATAACGATATACGATCCTAGTTTGCCAACAGAAATTCACACGGATGCATGCAAGTTAGGTATCAATTGCAGGCATTCTTTTACAAAAAAAAATTGACGGTAGTTTGCGCCCTGTCTTGTATTTTAGTCGCGTTACCAGTCTGGAAGAAAATGTTTATCATAGCTATGAGCTCGAGTCTCTTGCAGTGGTGGCATCGTTGCGAAGGTTTCGTATATATGTGTTAGGTAAAAATGTACGTGTAATTACGGACTGTACTGCGACAATGACTAAACGTGATCTTATTGCAAGCATTTTTCGCTGGTGGCTTATAATTCAAGACTATAATAAGATACCTATTTCTATTGACTATAGCTTAGACCGGGTGAGCCTATGAAGCATATTTATAGACACATTAAGTAGGAATCCTATAGATGCCGTTATTGTATACCGTTTAGAAGTAAATGATTGGTTTAGTACAGTGCACGTTAGAAAATAAAGGTGAGCTGTATTGTTTTGTTTACGATTCTGGTGCTGAATGCTCGTTACTAAAAAGGAAGTTATAAGTGTCATGATGAAGGCCTGATGGTGGTCAGAACATGAGCCCTGCAATATTTTAATGAGCTTTCTTTATTTGAATGAGTATGGGTGTTGTTTAACATGTTGGTTTTGAGAGAAAAGTTTGTTTAGTAAATCTAGAGGTATTGTTTTGTAAAAACAGTAAGAAGAGAATTAAAGTTTTCTGAATTCTGATTTCAAAAGTTAGAAGCCGTAAATGGTCAGAATTGGCAGAGTGGAACATGCACTGCTGTTGAAATTTTCGGTTACAGGTTAACACACAAGAAACGTGCGCAAGCAGGATGGCAGTGTCTGACAGCATCAAAGACGGTGCTTTTCGTGCAAGCAGCTTCGCGACTTCTGCCAAGGAAACGGTGACAGCGAGTGGATGTCTGTACCATTAAGCCAGCTACAGATCTATTGTCTGCCGAATCTGGTGAGTCGTTTTCATTTTATTTTGACTCTGATACTGAGTGCTTCCCTGGTAAACAACAGCAAAAATGGTTACATTGTAAAGTATAGCCCAATCTAGTTTCCAATGCGATTTAATGTTTGCTCGTGTAGGTAGGTCAGTATGTGATATCTCCATCTCTGATCGGATTCCTAAGCCAGTGCAGTCTAGACGTGAAAGGCTACTAATCGGATTCAAATAGCTAGCAAGAAAATAAAGCCACTTACTGCCACACAATAAAGCCAAGCCCAGCCAAGCCCAGCCGAGCCAAGCACAGTCGAGCCGAGCCCAGTCGAGCCGAGCCCAGTCGAGCCGAGCCCAGTCGAGCCGAGCCCAGCCGAGCCGAGCCGAGCCCAGCAGAGCCGAGCCCAGCCGAGCAGAGCCCAGCCGAGCAGAGCCGAGCCGAGCCCAGCCGAGCCGAGCCCAGCCGAGCCGAGCCCAGCCGAGCCGAGCCCAGCCGAACCGAGCCCAGCCGAGCCGTGCCCAGCCGAGCCGTGCCCAGCCGAGCCGAGCCCAGCCGAGCCGTGCCCAGCCGAGCCGAGCCCAGCCGAGCCAAGCCCAGCCAAGCCCAGCTGAGCCAAGCCAAGCAGAGCAAAGCCCAGCCGAGCCGAGCAGAGTCGAGCCGAGCCGAGCCGAACCGAGCAAAGCCAAGCCAAGCCGCTACGTCACTGCCCCACTACTTTTTCGTTTCCATTGCGGGAGCAATTGTTACAGGATGGCCGACTGTTACGCCAGATGTCGCTAGCCAGCCCAAGCCCGCCGAGTCAAGACAAGCCGCTACGTCACTTCCCCACTACGTGAGTCTTGCCCTACCAAGTTCTGAGCCAGAGGGGGTGAAGTAGCCGCCAGCCAGCGAGTCGTCTATAAAAGCCCGAAGCGATGATTTTGTGGTGGACTTAATAACAATAATTGTAAGGGGAAACTCTGCCCGAATAAAAATATAAATCAATTTCTGTTTATTTTTACCATCTGCCGTTTTAGAAGACAAAACATTTCTTGTTTTTGGCATCTGTTTATATTTTAGCAGTCTATGCTACGAATAAGTAATTTAGAAACAATATACTGAGAAATGAAAAAAATTGAATACAGATACGTCCAAAGTATCTTGAGATTGAATGGTGACGCTGCTGACTAAGCAATAATTTTACAAATCTTTTTAGTTCAGTACATTTTTAGTTCCCAATTTCGCCACGAGTCAAAATAAACTGGTGGTCTGTAAGCTCTAAGTATCGTTAATCATAAGTCATTTAACTAGAATGACTTACAACTTGTCATTCATTTGAATCGAAATGAAAATTGATGAATCATTTTCAATAATGAAAATAAATCATATTTTTAAGCGAGTTTCGAACACTTTCGTTTAAGGGTTTGGGTACACTCAGTGTTTCTTCGACTGTCGAAGCTGTTGTGTATTTTTTCATTTCTCATTATTTTTGCTTCAATTGCGTGTCGATTTTACTAGATGGATGCCTACATAAAGTTTCTAATTTTTGGCAATAATTGCAAATAAATTATATTTTATAGGACAGTAGAGATGTCGGAGCAGTGCTGGCCCAGTGGTAACGGCCGCGACTTACGAGTTGTAGATCGTAGGCTAGAACCCAGAGAGGCGCTTTAATTTGTGTAATTTATTTCATTACCACTGCTCTAAAAAACGGTGAAGGAAAACATCGTGAGGAAACCGAATGCCCTAGAACCAAAAATTCGAAGACATGTGACATCTACCAACCCGCACTGGGCCCGCGTGGTGGATTACCACCCACTCCCGCTCACAGAGAGGAGGCCTGTGTCCCAGCAGTGGGAACGTTATTGGCTGATTATGCTAAAGTTATTGGTATTAACAACATAACAATGTAACGTGAATATTCCGTTATTTATTTATTGTTTTCTTTTCGTAGAATGAACTTGGTTCAGTAACTACTGGTTGGTTCTGTTATTAAATATCTACATACCTACACGACAACCTAGGGACTGGGTCTGTCATTTCACTGTGTGAGCCCATCTAGCAAAAGTGAGGGCTGCCAGATAATTTATGACCTGCCTGTTAGGAGGATTCTCAATTTGCGTCATAAGAATATCAAGCCTCGTTTCTCAAGATCTTAAAGATACTGAATTTTTAAATATACTGAAGAAACTAAACGAAAGTGTTCACCAGATATTTATAGTAGGTATATGTAAATAAATCGCTAATCCTGTGGCCACGAGCTACAAGCTCAAACGACACTCTTCTTGCGACAGCAACTGCGGAGATAAAAACCAATGAAATAAGTTGTTTAGAGCAAGCCACGAGTTACTGCGACGCGACATGACGCGCGCGACTTTCGCTTTTCGCACGTGGCATCGTCGCTCGAGACCGTGAAGCCTAAGTCCCCGTTCGCGGGGGGATTTAATCGCGCACTATATTTTTAGCTCCCTATGGGAAGTCGAGCATTGAGAATCCCGCAGAGCGCATTTCAGCGCGACAAAAAACACACTGTTAGATTTTCAACTCTCGACACTTAGCAGTGCTATGAAAATCCAGCGCGCGAAAAAAAATCGCCGCGAGGAAAACCCGCCAGTGCAAACCAAGGCTAAGAGTAGCGTTATTATGTATTTTTGTAAATAATATTAATGTTTATTTATTAAAAAAAGATTAAAAAAAACAAAGCCACTTATGAGTTAATTCAATTTATGAATTGAAATTGGTCTGTCTCAGTCCTTATGCTTTGAAGGCATTGACTTTTAGATCCAAAGCTTCGAAATGACAGCGGAATAATAAATTGTATTATGTTATGATAACGTTTTATTCATCGTCTGAATAAATGGGGATTAGTAAATTGATCTGAAAAGGTGTCAAATCGTGAATATGATAATTCTGTTGAAAGGTCCATACAATAATGATTGTTATTTCTGATATTCTGAATAACAAACATAAAATCAGGCCTGTTTCACTCGAAGGATGGGGCAGAGGTGTACCTAATACATTTCTCCAGTTATGTAGTAAATAAAAACGGCATAAATAAATCCACTCCTTTTTGAGCATCCACCGTTACGTAGTAGGATGTTTTCGACAAAACATCAAATTTTTACAAAATTTTGTCCAGAACTAATATAAAAAATTATTGCTTATTAATATGCAAATTGCATAAAAACTAGTTTACAAAAAACCTAGGTAGCCCTTTTTACCTTGAATAATTTACTCATAAAAGGTTCAATCTTAACCTAGATACAGCAACGCCATAACGGTTGGGTGCGTACGTGCGTCACTTCCTACCCTACCATTTTCAGTTGCGTTACATCCGGTACAACACAAAGTGAGGTACAACCTCTTTAATATTTTTCTTTGTAACCTCGGCATTATCACAATATGAGAATAATTAACACTGTTAATGTTTTTAAAAGAATGCACTAAAAATAATAATATGTATTAATATACACGAACCCGCACTGGGCCCGCGTGGTAGATTATGGCCTATGTCCCACTCCCTTTCACAGAGAGGAGGCCTATGTCCCAGCAGTGGGAAAATTATAGGCTGATTATGAAATACACAAAGGAATGAGAATGTTGACATTGTTATGCAAGCTTTTAGGGAAATAAACAATGTCTTTGCAACCGTGCTTAGAGATTATATCTACTGCAACGATGAAAGTAGGTACTGTTAGGATCTGATGAGCTCTTCAAAAAAATCAAACTACGTTACGATTTCTTCACGTTTATTTTGACTGAACGTCTTTACATTTTCCCCGACTAAACTATCACTGTTTTATTCTAAACAAAAAAACCTAATACAACTTAATTGACACCTCGTTCTAAACTTGCTTGACTGTTCGAATATGACCAGAGTTAATTTATAGCCAGCCTGCACTACGCAAGGTCGACTTTATCAGACAACCTTTACAGTACAGTTACTGACATTTGAATACGTACATTTGATTTAATTTACGTACTTTGATAATAAAGTTGGGAAAAGGCTAGGCAGGTGATGATAACATTAGGCTGAAATTCCAGAGGCTAACAACACATACTATATTACAAGAGCTATCTTCAACCTACCCCCTTTCGTCAGACAATAGGCATCTCCACAATCCATAAAGCTCACTCTCATGTCATCGGTCAGGTGAATGTATTGCGGAGTGTCGGCACGTGTGGGAGCGGCGTCCGACACGTTCACGAATGTAACGACGTGTGTTTTGGACTGCTTCGGAGATTTGTGGAGTTAGGAATTTACGGAGAGAGTAGGTTTAACTGAAAGAGTATGCGTTGCGTTCTTATTTTTATCTAATCGTATGCTGCTCCGGTTGCCTTCATCTTGTCAACGCCGGCTGTCGCTGAACACCAGAGCTGAGGCTATGTCTCGTATAGGGTCGTAGCATTATGCTGAGTGATGGCCGTTTTGCGTATTAGTAAATATGTGCCGCATATTTTCCCCAAACTTGTTTTTTTTTTATGTGTATTTATTTGTGTTCTTTCTCTGCGTCATGTTTACCGCAAGTTTGTATTTTCTTTCTTTTTCTTTTGAACTGAGGTAAAATTTTAGTCCAATTCCCATAAAAAGTTGTATAAATTATTTTTGTATAGACTTCACAAATTAATGCATTTAGTAATTTCCGATGCCCTTATTTCTCGAGAGATAAATCTTCATGGATAGGTACCTATCTGTTAACAAAATTTTGTAAGATAATCATAAGTAGCTTTCATTATTTTGTATTATTGGAAGTAAAACAATAAAATTTATCGTATTTATGTATATTAATTTAATTACATTAATGTGCCTTAAAAAAATTATAATTGTGTAATTAAAGTTAAATAACGACTACATAGAGTCCATTGTTTTTTCTTCATGTCATTATAAGTAAATACGTTAAAACGGTTATCAGTACATAAATTAAGTGAATGTTGTTGTACTATAGATTACTAAAATATAAAACTATTAAATTATCAGATTTTAGAGCCTTTTAAATGATTTATTTTACTTCGGTAACAAAATGAAGAACAATCCATCGACTGTAAGTCGTGAGTCGAACTATAAGTATCTACCTACTCGTTAGTAAGCATATTTAGTTAAGGTAAAAGGACGTACTTTTACGTCGATAGAAAACCTTATTCTACACTCGTCATCAACACTCTCTTGCTCTTATTTCAATTTCTGATCAGCGGAACTATGCCTTTTTCTTTTAAACTTCTCTATTAAAGCAGTGTTTATAATATTAGATAATTACTCAATCTGTCAAAAACACCTCTAATTGCCCAAAATTTTTGACAAGTTTTTGACATTGATTGTCGCTGAGGTGAGATTGCGATTTGAATTTTACCGTTTTTCAAGTACGAGACTATATAGGCTTTCAGTTATCTACTTAAATGCAATGTATTATAAGTTGATTTTTGAGTGACTATTTGTAACAAAAACGTCCTAATTAGTTTTTGGTTGCAATCGAATTTGAACTTTGTTAAGTATGTCAATCAGTTTGTTGTTCCATAACTTGAAAATTATCTCAAATTCCTGGCTCTAATATAGTCTTCATCTCGGAAGTCACCCTTTCTAACCATATCATCTTTCACACAGTCCATCCATCGTTTCTTTGGACTTCTCCTACTCTTAGAGCCAAACAACAGCCTAGATAGTCTTATGGCATAAATCTTACCCACTCTATTCCATAATATTTCGTAGCTCTTGATGTGAATAACCCTAGTACCAAGTGGTGTGAACTGGGTCGGGGGTAATACACAATACTATCGTCGATCTATAGCCGTTAGATGATATCTCTGTGTTAAACGTCTGCCTATTGAAATTCTAAAAGCGTTTCACTGTAATGAATAGCTTCCAAGGAAGTGGTGGAACATGCAAAGTGTTTGGGTCAGGTACCTTTATAGGTAGTGTAATAATAGTTGGGCCACTTAAGTCACTTAAGCTACATTAGGCAGACTCTCTCTGGAATCAAGTGGCCACAAAAACTCAGGGTGGAAATCAAAGGTCAAAACAAAGGGGTTGTTGGAGGTGTGGGATCCCCTAGACGACCAAGGTATGCTTATAACGGGCCGAGCCCGCCACATTAGGAATTTGTCATATTATTGTAGATATATACATAAGTATTGTTTAAAAACCATTTGATTTAGATTGATTCGTCTGACTCCGTTTGCCCACTAAATGAGATTAGTTTTGTTTGTATAATTCGATTTCAGTAATAAACATTTCAAAATAAAAATATGTTTTAAGTATTATCGTCAAAAAGATTATAGAGGTATGAGGAACAGGGTGTAAAGTTCACTCATCCTCCATAGAAAAGGGAGGATCCTCCTACCAGACGGATGTTGTGTCTGGCGGGCAACTGCCCGATGATTCATGTAAACTCTGCTGGCGAGGTGCAGGATTTTGCGTGTCGTCAGTATGACACGTTGTTCACATGTGGCGTTGTAGATACCGCTACAAGATGATCAAAATAAATGTGAACCTACATTTGTATAATGCGTCGGACATACCTTTCTAGTTCTCGTTAATTCAATCCTATACTTTTATATTTAATTAAAAGAACAGAGGGGCAATTTGCGTAATTTTAAGGACGTCCAGTCTGATCTCAGTCTCAATCTGTCAAAAATACCTCCAATTTTTGACAAGTTTTTGACATTGATTGTCACTGAGATGAGATTGCGTCTAGATTTTTACGTTTTTAATTAAAAACGTTCAAAATCTACTCGTCCAATCGTAGTATAGTCAAAATCGTAGTGGCCAATTTCCGGAATTACGGGAATTCAAATTACTTTGAACAGAACAACGTCATCCACTTTTATTTCACAAAGTGGTGACCTCTTAACGAACCCGCGCAAAAAGCCGAAAAATTCTCTTTTCAAAAATCCGTAATAGAAGATGGCGGCAGGCTGTCCGCGCGTTATCTTGCCACGCCGCTTAGTACATTGTAAAGTTTGGAGTTCTGTGCCTCGGGCCAATCCGAGTTTCTTCATCATCCTAATTACCTGTCCTATGCATTGTCGTTCACCGACCTGTACAGCTTTTGCACAAACTAGTCTCTTTCCTTACAAAGTATGATAATACTTCGGAGATAATACCTAATTTAAATTAAGCTTTGCAAACGGAATTTGCCTTTGAATTAAAAACTGGAACAGGGTTTAGCTTTGTAAATCATGTTTGTTTTTTTCTTTGTTATTTCTAAGTATTGGTTGAATGAAATTAAGTAGAATGGTGAAAATCTTGTTAGAGTTAGCATAACATAGCATAATCAGCCTATAATATTCCCACTGCTGGTACAGAGGCCTCTTCTCAGTGACAGTAACCTACTTACTTATTTTCGACCGCGAAGTTTCATTTTTCCAAGCATCTGTATTCCCTTCAGACTTCATCCAACCATACTTATTCCCGACACGTTTCTTAAAACGAATCCAAAACAATGTATCCAGCAATTCGTTGCTTCAAAGTCAACAAATATTTCAAAGAGCAAACGAGATTTGGGATGCATCTAAAATTGTCTACCGAAAACTAGTGGGTTGGGTAGAAAGACCGGATTTTTATGCATTCAAATATACAGGGAGATGCAATCTGCTGAATATCTCTTACGTGAAGCCTTGGAAACAGGGGTGTATAACGTTGAATTTATGAAGTCAATAATAATAATATAATAATATCCTTGGACATTTCACACAACGCCATATAGTCCCAAGCTAAGCAACCTAATGCTTGTGTTATGGTAACGAGATGACTGATAAACAACTTATATACTTTTTTTTTGTCAATATATACATATTATAGATAAAACACCCAGACCCGGAATAAATACTTGTAGGTCGTACAAATATTTATTCAGTGCGGGAATCGAACCCGCGACATGCTGCGCAACAGTCGATCGCTCAACCACTGCGACAACCGTGTCGTCAATTAATAATAATAACAATATCTGGCTAAAAATATGTACGGTCGTACAACGCAATCTCTAGACTAATGTGCGAAAGCCCATTATTATTGATAGAAAAGTTTTCCACTCACCGACCTAACCACAGCCAGGCACTTTCCGTCGGGCACCTTTCTAAGATCTCCCAGTCAAAAAGACATAACTAGCATAATCAGCTATAATGTTCCCACTGCTGGGACAAAACAGGCTTCCTCTCTGTGAGAGGGGATGGGCCGTAATCCACCACGCGGCCCTAGTGCCGGTTGGTGGATGTCATACGTCTTAGCAGTTTTGGTTCTAAGACATGCCGGTTTCCTCACGATGCGTGTTCCTTCACAGTTTTGAGAGCAGTGCACAGTGGTGATTAAATAATTCACTTCAAGTGTCTACCTTGGTTCGAACCTTCGACCTCGTTTCATTCGACGGTCGTTTCCACTGGGTCATACTGCTGCGGTTGGTTAAGAGTAAACTTTAATCGCAAGGGACAGTAATATAGTATACATTAAGGTCCCTATTACAAATCCTCACACAAAACTCAAATATTACTTAAAAGTAGTCAAAAGCTATTAAATTTTTGTGAAACTAGTGAGGAAAACACTCCTGAAGTACAAACGTTACTGTACCAGTATAGCGCTCATAGCTATTCAAGTATTGCTTATATAGCAATCCTAACCCTATCGTAGGTACTAGTTTGAAATGGATGGATGCATCTAATGTTTTGCTTTCGTTGGAACGCTGATGGATATTTCCTGTTATTATGCTAATTCGATTCGACTTCTGGGGAAATTCTAATGGTTAAAACGGGAAATTCTCGTTTCGTTCCAGATAAATTATGGTACCTTTAGTAATTTTCCATCTTTCTATTTTTGTCTTTGTCATCTGTCTTTTAAATTTTGCCTAAGGGTTTCTTTGTTAATATTTTCATTACTTATGCAATATATTGCATGGTCAAGGAGCTGACAAATTGTTTTCCCTCATATCTGACACAATCTCAACTTATCGAACTGCCATTTTCAGTCAAAATGTTGGCAATGACGATATTAGACGGAACAATAATAAGGTCCGCGTAACAATTTTAAATTTCATTTACTATTGTACTGGCACAGAGAATGCTTTCTTTGCGTTTTAACTAGAAAACTCGCTTATAGTCCGGCCGTCGAGAGAATGCGTCCCTGACACCTGTCAGTGTGACAATTCTAGTAGCCGATATAGATCAAATTCGTAAAACACGTATTCGTTTGTATGATACTGACAAGTGTGAAGAATGCATTCTCTCGTCGGCCGCACTGTAGTCTTATGTATTTCAAGACAAAAATCAAAAAGAAATAATCTTTATTACATAAGAAAGTGTTACAAAATGTGTGAAGTCCCTGGCATTTGGCTACGATTCTTTGCTACGCGCTGTCTACAAAAATAATTAGTAGAGGGTGCCGTAACAAATTATTGCCTACGACACTAAAATTACTCATATAAACCATGTTATTAAAATATGACCCAAATAGCGTGCTATGTTATTGAAATATGCACCAAATTATGGTAAAATTATATTAAATGTTTCCCATTTTACGACATTTCGAAACAGGATACAGACCGCAGGCAGAACCAAATTGACACGAAATTAATAACTATGAAAGCAAAAGTAAAATTCACTAACCAAATTAAAAATGAACTCACAGTAGAAACGTAAAATTTTAATTTAATTTATGTGGCTCGTAAAAAAAATATTGATTATGTCTCTAGAACCAGCGGTTTAGGCTGTGCGTTGATATATCAGTCAGTCAGGACTTTGAATTTTATATATATAGATAGATGTAAGGTAAGTTTAAACGAATTGTTAATTTCCTCAGAGATGTAGCGAGTGGAACAGTTTCTCACAAAGATACATTACCTTCACCTGGATGCCTGCATTTTTCTTACAAATTACTTGAACTCAGCTCTTGGCGAGTTCAAGATAAATTATCTCTGGAATAACCATCTGATTTTCTTTCTACTCTTTGTGCGACGTGGAAGGATTCTTTCACGACTGACTATTAATTTAAGAATAAGGTACGTACCGAATTTATTTCAGAAGGATGTTGGACAAAGTAAAATGAGAGCAGAAAATGATGGTGGAACAGGATCCTCCGCTAGTCATTTAAGGTATATAGGGTCCCTTGTATCTGCCGAAATATTCTGTAAAAATCGAATTGTGAAAACTTAAGTGCATGACTTGAATCGAGCTGTCAATAGCTAGCACCAGAGGGGCAATTCTCGTAATTTTAAGAACGTTTACAGTCTGATCTCAGTCTCAATCTGTCAAAAATACCTCTAATTTCCCTACATTTTGACAAGTTTTTGACAGTTGTTTGTCGCTGAGATGAGACTGCGACTAGATTTTGAACGTTTTAAATTACGAGAATTGGCCTTCAGGTGGAATGACAGCTAATCTAAGACTAAGTTGACTTAAGTTTTCATGGTGAGATTTTTTTAGTTCAGATCGGCTGAATATTAGTGAAGACCCTTCACTTTATTCACCTGCAGTTAGTTGTACATATTATGCAGTGAAAGAATTGCGGGAATTATCAAGACGCAATCGATATAACAGGCAAGCTTGTACGATATAGATGAGACCAATATCATCAGCAGTGGATTGATCATGGCTGTTTATTATCATAATAATTCGCGTGCAATGTGCATGTTTTGAAATACCCTGCTACGATTCACGACCTCACCACGAGAATAGTTTATGATATGATATACACCAATTTAGCTCGTCTTCTCGCCGTCCGATTGTCACTGCAGGGATCCAGCTGAATATCAGCGTCAGGTATATTTGCCTGACACATGCTGAGCAAGATTCACACTTGGTGCAACCTTGAGACGCATACCGCACCTTGTATATTCGTTATTTGATTTGAAGTATTTCAAAGTGTTACTATATTTTTTTAAGTACCTTATTTATTTTTGTGTATTGGCACCTTGTTTCTATTAAAGGCATGTATTTTTTTATCATTTGATTGTGCTTTTGTGTGCACTGAATAAATATTTTATCTATCTATATATTTATATGGAGCTCCATTTGCATCTGCACGTAGAGTAGATACATAATTACTCAAAAACATGAGTTAAAACGTCGCGCCCACTTTTTTAAAAGATACTTGATCGCCTTAACCAGTGGGAAGTTTTAAAAGATTTATAGTATCATTGCTAAAGGGCACTGAACTAAGAAATACGATGAATGCCATCAGAACTATTTGTGACTGTCATCGCAAAGTTTCAGACGTTAGAACAAATGGCAATTCCCTTGATATGTAGCGCTTGGAACAGTCTCCGAGATATATTACTTTTACCTGGATGCCAGCATTTTTCAAACAGATTGCTTGAAGTCAGTGCTAGCGCATTAGAGGGGTGCAAATTCATAGTTGATTATGATTGTTTTTTTATGTTATTTCAACTGGAAGATATCAGTTAAAATTATAACAGTTTTGGAAATTAGATTCAAACGGTGTTGAATTACATAATTAAAACATAATAGACAGTCAAAACTTTGAACGAGTAGCTAAACAGCATCGCTAATAATCGTATACTTTTCTTCGTATTATAAATGTGTTTATTTTTCATAATAGAGATTATGATCTGCATGGTTTGTGGTATTCGACCTTTTTGGTAATTATAAGATAATGACATAACATTAAAAAATAAATGCTAATACGAATTGAGGAAGGCAGAAAACAGTAGTCGTCAGATTTAACTGACAAGTCGAGTGAGACGGAAAACGATGTAAAAAACACGTCGTTATTTTAAAAGAAATATATTATTTATTGATGTTACTTACCAAAGCTACTGTTTCCTAGAATAGTGGTGACTAACGGCCGCAGTGACTGATGTCATGAAAATGATGACAGCGGCAAATATTTAAATCGTCAGATACGCCCATACCGCGTCAAAAAATTGTCTCGTTTCTGTTTCTTTTTGACATCTCTGAAATAAAATTACGGAGTAACTTGAAAAATTTATAATATGTGTGTTATCTTTTATCCATCTCCTCACAAAATCTTAAACATTCACGACACGCATCTATCCTTTTTCGGGAAACAAGTCATACTCCGGTTTTATATATAGGAGATTCTTTCATACTGAGATGTAGTATAGATTGTAAAACTGAAATCAGTTCAACACCTTCCGCTTCCCACATTAAAAACCACCTTACAACAGACTCAAGCATCAAATACGAAACATTTAAA
The DNA here is from genome assembly GCA_963669345.1 of Gortyna flavago. Lineage (NCBI taxonomy): Eukaryota > Metazoa > Arthropoda > Insecta > Lepidoptera > Noctuidae > Gortyna > Gortyna flavago. The sequence continues at coordinate 7,571,726 of OY770148.1, forward strand.
CAGCGTCAAAGAATATTCAGCGGAGTGCCCGCTGAGTCGTAAAGGAGATAGATAAAACGTATAATTTACGAGGCTTTTAGTGCTAATGGCAAAAGGCTTTATTGCGAACCCATCATAAAGTTAAACAGAAGGTGCTACTCAAGTGGCATATCTCGGGAGACGTAAACTAAGAGTCTGGGTATCGTTTATGACTAGGACGGACCGTGGCAACGTTATGGCTGGGTGATATAGATCATGGTCTGATAAGAATGGTAGATGAGTTTATTTTTTAGGTTGCACAAGTCTATAATGTTACTACTGCAGGAACACAGGCCACCTCTCTGTGAGAGAGTGGGCCGTAATCCACTTACGCGGGCCCAGCGCGGGTTGGTAGATGTCACACTGCTCACCGGCCACCACTGTTCACCGGCCACCACTGTTCACCGGCTACCACTGTTCACCGGCCACCAGTGTTCACCGGCCACCAGTGTTCACCGACCACCTGTGTTCACCAGCCACCACTGTTCACCGGCCATCACTGTTCACCGGCCATCTCTGTTCACCGGCCACCACTGTTCACTGTTCACCGGCCACCACTGTTCTCCAGCTACCACTGTTCACCGCTCCAACCTCCTCCATCGGTCCAATAGGTTAGTTTGCCCAGTGCCCATCTGTCATTTTATCGTTAAAGTTCCTAGGTCAAACACCAAAGCCCAATAATTGCTTTCTATGCTTCCCCCGTAATTAGCTTTCACTATTATATTAAACAATAACATCGTCATCGGCAAAAATTTCCTGATTTAACACATTGTACATTAACCTAAATAAAAGCTTATAAACAGACCAGCCTTAATTATCAGCATTGTAACAATTCCTCTATACTGTAGGTCCATGATAACTTACTATTATAAATTCTGGCCAAACACATTATTTGGCTGTAACTCATCTAACATCGTTCCGTCCCGCTGGGTATTCTCGGCACGTCACTGCGCTGTCAGATCAATCACCCGTTTTGATACCCGGTACATTTCCTGGCTAGAGTGTGGCTTTTGGTTACAGATTTTATACCTACTCTTAGGCAGTGTTACCATCCTCAGGGGTACCATCCTTCAGGACAAATACGGCTTTTTGGTCCCGTTCAGGCTTTGTCCGGACTTTTACTTCGGAGATATAGAAATTAGAAGAGTAATATGAATGCTGAAAAAAATAAAGGAAAAAAAAGAAAGATACTTTTTTGCATTTTTTGTTTTATATGTAAACCCTACTCTCAGGTAAATTAGTATAGTAAACGATACAGCTTTGGGTAACCTTTGAGGTTCAATTGTCCGATCCTTTCCCTGAGAATAAAATAATTCTGTATAGTTTATAAGTTTACGAGTTGTAGGTCGTTGGTTCGAACCCATGCAGGCGCTGTACTTTGTGTAAATTATTTCATCACCACTGAATGAAAACATTGTGAGGAAACCGGCATGTCCTGGATCCAAAAATTCGAAGACATGACTGTGACTTCTACTATCCTTCACAGGGCCCGCGTGGAAGATAACACCCACTCCCAATCGAAGAGAGGAGGTCTGTGTCCCAGCAGTGGGCACATTATAAGCAGATTATGTAACCCAGGTAAACTAACATACTCGTAGTAAGTGAATTTAAGTGAATAAAGCTTTAAATGGCCATTGAGATTCGAATTTCCAATCATTTTCCTGAGAATAAAAATTTTTTTTTAGTTTATAAGATTTTTCTTAAGACAAATTGCTCAAGTAATACCTTTACTTGAGCAATTTGTCTTTGTCAAGTAAAGGTCATTATGTGGGAGTATTCAAAATCCGTGCCTGATCAAAGTTACGTTGATTTTTGGCTATTAAAGCAAACTTAGGCGGCTGCTATCAACACATAGTCACACGTGTTACCATTATATTATAATAGGTCGTTTTTATATTTTCACGGTAAACTTATGGATATACGATCGGTACGTTGATATAAGTACCTACTGAATGATTTTGTCGATTTCTTCATCATCCACGCCATAAATAACCATAGGTATCGATGGGGACGGCAAGGTTCAGTGCTACAGATTCAGTTTGAATACCTGCTACGTTAAATGAGGGTGGAATAGGTTTGCGGATTTTAGAGGCTAAATTACTGCCGACACTAGCGAAGAATGGATTTCCTCTCTTTTCTTTCGTCGTTAACTTGTGGCGACATCTAGAAAGCCACATGCGAATTACGCATCACACTGGCTTCGCGAAAAATTCTCAATCACCGTTTTTTGTCACCGTGTTTTCCTTCACCGTCGTTTCCTTCGAGCTACAACTTGTAAGTCGGGGCCTACACCACTGTGCCACCACTGCTGCCACCGTAAATACTTCCACCATTAATTCAGTTTTTTCTTTCACGTCACGTTTTGGCATATCTCGTTACATAAGAGAGAAGAAAGATATCACTTTCTCTGTCTCTCACACTAATCTCTCTTATTCTTTATGTTTTAAGAAGTTTCACTTCTATTACGTGTAGGTACGCATGCTCAATGCTTTTTTGTTTTTTCTTTATTGCCTCGGAAAGCACATTCAGCCGTTGGTCCCAGCGTTGGTTGGTTGGATTCGTGGTATTTTACGAACGGGTATCGTGTCAACCAGTAACTGGGTTGTGGAGATCAGATAGGTAGTTGGGAAAAGGCAAAAGGTTGGATATGATGATGATGTTTATATTATTATTTTTAATTCATATTGTAAAGTGGCAACATATTTATTATCTTTTAAATTATTCCGTAAACCATTCCATTTATTTTCCATTAATTTCTTTAAAATATAACTAGGTAATCTAAGTATAGCTTCAACTTCAATTTAAAAACTTGTGATTAAAATTATGCGTATAAATGTATAATGCATGCAAGGTAGTCCAGTGTTCCATGTTACTTTTAAATTATATTATTGTCAGCGTAATTATTGTCTATATGTTAATTAATGTAATTGGTGTTGTACCGTTTTAATTAACTATGAATAAATAAATGATACAAGTGAAATGCTAAAAACACATTTTGTTTTAGTAAGTCCCCTTGTTTAAGTACTCATAAATACAGACTTAAGTGTTCTTCAAACAAAACGAACAACCTTCAGTAAAGTTTATATCCGAATTGTAATCAAAACTTAAGTGTGTTCAACTTATTAAAATCTGCCAAGTGTGTGTCGGCCAAAATAAGTGGGTTCGTTGAAAATCATGCATAATCAGCCTATTATGTTCCTACTGCTGGGAAGCAGGCCTCCTCTCTATGAGAGCGAGTGGGCCGTAATCCATCACGCGGGCCCAGTGCGGGTTGGTAGATAACACGTCATGTCTTCGAACTTTTTGGTTCTAGAAAATGCCGGTTTCCTCACGATGTTGTCCTTCCCCATTTTGAGAGCAGTAGCGATGAAATAATTTACACAAAGTAAAGCACCTGTCTGTGTTCGAACCTACGACCTACAACTCTTAAGTCGCGGCAGTTACCACTCGGCCACCACTGCTCTCAGAAGAAAATCTCTTTGAAAATCATGTGCAGCTTCATAATTTTGCCAAGCCAAGTATCTTAGTAGTAATTATAAAGAAAAAGAAAATAAAATAGTTTATTTGACCAGGTTAAGTAAGGCACACAATATTCACACAGAAACAGAAAAACACACTTAAAATAGTATCGTGTGCCATATACGCCTAGTTCAGCATAAATGTCAGACAACTAATGTCTGACGCTGGTTTTCAACTGGACTTTTATAGCCTTATACTTACTTACTTAAATAATAAAATCACTTAAAATCAACTTTATAGTGTGCAGGTTGAATAATGTCCATGAGTAGCACAGAACAGATTAGGTATATTTACCTCGGCCAATTAGTATCCTTCCAGGAGAGACAGGACAAAGAAGTCGCTCGCCGCACAGAAAACGCCTGGAAGAACTATTGGTCTATGAAATATCTCATGAAGAACCTCTCCCGCTTTCACTTAAACGAAAGCTCATGGTGCTTTCATTCCACCCTCATCTACGGAGCTCAAACATGGTCTCTAAAAAAGCGTCAAAAGTCCGCACTTGGAGTCTGCCAACACGTTCTGGAATGAAGGAGGAGCAATATGCAAAAGCCACCACTCAGTGGATCCCAAACAGCAGGAAACGACCGCGCGGCAGGCCCAGAAAGAGAGCTGGACTCCTTCTTAAAGGATTGGGTAGACCGGGAAAAGTGGAAAGAGGGAAGGGAGGCCTTTGCCCTGCAGCGGGACAACACAAACTAATAATAAAAATAATAAAGAAATAAATCAAGCAATAGGTACAGTCATGGACAGGGTGTCAGTTACAGGGAAATTCATTGTTAAATACATTCACACCTTATGTAGGTATGTCATGGATTAAACATTATATAAAACTGTCAAATAATGACAGTTGTGATTTGAATATGCGGACAATATAGGATGGTAGTCAATTTGCTTTAAAAGAATCCCTGATTTTGCATAGTAATAAAAATAACTTGTAAAATAGGTAAATTAGACTATGTGAAATGGTTTTCTTTGAGCGTGGCCGCTTCTTTTACAAATTCTTTTTATTTTAGCAGTATAGTTATGCTAAGAGAGAAGATATTAATATAGAGTTTCTTCGCTCAACTACGGAACCCAACAATACAGTTTACCCAATAACTCTAGATTACACTGCACCACAGGGTTTTCTTGCAAAACTTTCGTATTAGCCACTTAGATTTACTCCGCTCCAGAGTAGCAAGTTTTCACACAAGGGAATGATTTATGAGACTGGTTTATAAAATGCCTAAAGTGTGTATTTTTACTTGTCATATTTTGTAAACAAATATGGCGGACTGACATTTAAATTTTTGAGAAAATTTAAATATATAAATGACAACTTAAATTAGTTTTTGATTTAAATCAAACCTATGTACTGTATGGGTGTTTTACAAAGATCAAGCCTTGACCCTAAAGTGTGTGATTGATTCAAAAACTCGTGATATTCACACCATGGTATGTTTCCTACAAAATTAGACAAGTTAGGAAGAATATACTGTTTTTCCTAGTTTTCATTGTAGTGGTAAATGTTTCGTATGAGTAATATAAACTATCAAAAGTATAAATTATAGACGCGTTTGAATTGAGGTAAGTATTTGCTTTATGTTGCAAGTGTGCTTACGTAGGAGATTTACTAGCTGATGCGCAATTGTTCTATTTTTATCATCTATTTTGTGGAGGTCCAGATCATATTTTGATTATAAACGAGAATTGATGGAAGACCTATTTTCCTTGACCAATATAGGGTCGGAAATATGAATTAATAGTAAAATAACATTTACGCACCTCCTACTATGATTGCTTAGTGACGTAACCAATATTTTGTAACAATACAATTTAAAACTGTGTCTATGAAGTTTCTTACCTTTAAAACGGGCAACTAGCTTCATCTTTCTGATGGTCAATCTGAATCTACTTTGACAATTAAATGTAAATGGTTTAATTGAAAAAAAAAATGCTTTGAGTTTAAGTTAACCAACTTCGAGCATTTTGTTTTTCAAACGTATCATTTCTATGTGTTTTTTTAGCCCGACTGCGGTGGAGTCCAAAAGGAGAGTAATGATTTTAACAAGATATTGCTTATATAAAAGCTTAGCTTAATCAGACTATAATGTTCCCACACAGGCCTCCTGTCGGTGAGAGGGAGTGGCCCGTAATCCACCACGCGGGCCCAGTGCGGATTGGTAAATGTCACATTTCTTTGAATTTTGGTTCCAGGACATGCCAGTTTCCTCACGATGTTTTCCATCTCCTTTTTGAGACAATGGTCATGAAATAATTTACATAAAGTAAAGTGCCTGCTTGAGTTCAAACCCTCGACCTACAATTCGTATGTCACCTCTGCTCTGTAATAAAAACTTTAGCCTTTATAATATGTTTGGGAGTTGGTTACGCTTTATATCTTTTGGAGCATATCATCGAATTTTACGAAACCCAGTTACGGAAAATCACGTTATGATAACTGCATTATATGTCCTTATGTCCGTGCTAAGGATACGGAAGTCAGAAAAAATTCTGAACTCGCCATCATAAATAAAAGTTTGGCGAGTTTAGAAAAAAGTAACACCTCTGTATTATAATATCAATAAAATAAAAAACAATATACCTACTTACCATAATTAATGTACGATTTGGTAGCACAAACAAAGGATACTAAAGACGTTACTGTTCATGTCATATACACAAGTAAAACAACACTGCTGCTGCTTTTATTACAATACTAAAGCACAAACACTAACCTGAAATGTTTCTGACACCACTTTCAAATTCCAACCCTGAAGCTTATCGGGCAGGGTTCAAATTCATTTGGTAAGTAACTTTTAAGTCTTGGTTATTATACTGTCAACGACGATGCAGGTAGTTTCGGCAGTGATAATAACATCAGGTTGAAGGGTAGACTGAACGACTGAACTGGAACGGACATTGCCTTTTCAGACAGAGTTTGTAAGCTGAGTGATGGTTGTTTTGCACGGAATACACAAAGTGGAAATCAACGGATTTATTTTCAACATCGTATTTTTATTTTTTTTGTATGATTTGTGTGTGGCATACGGAGTCACAAACAGAGAGATATTTTTTTACCGAATTAAAAAAAAAAGGATGTTATCAATTCGATACGTATATGTAGGTATGTAATATTAAATGGAACTGCAATATATTCACATAATAATGACAATCTATTAGGGCTTCCAAACAAATATACAAAGTTTTATAGATGTATATATGGTTGTCCACGCATTTCTCCGCAACTATTAATCGGATCGTGACCATTTTTTTATTGCCTTACATTTACTTCAGCTTAGGGAACAGTGCACGTTTCATTAAACTCAATTTAGTAAGTTATAAAGATATAACTAGACTACGTGTAAGTGTGACGGCCTGGCTTATTGATACGAGTTATGGGTGTAGTGTCAAAGGCAAAACATCTCATAACCTTAGTCAAATTTTAGTGCATTATTTACAACAAAACTATTACTTACTTAAGTATTACAAACTTTCCTGTTTTTAATTAAAACTAAAAATTACGAAATAAAAAAGTACTTAATTAAAAAAAATTCAATCGACTTCAAAAATTAATTAACTCAAAGTTATGAAATAACTTTAATTTCGGAAGTCTGTGGCAAAAAACTGAAACTAAAATACAGATCCCAAGACACCGACTTCCGAAATTAAAGTTATTTCATAATTTTGAGTTAATTTATTTTTGATGTAGATTTTTTTATTTTTATTAATAATACCAGCCTATTATTGTCTCACTGTAGGGCAAATACCTCTTCTCATACAGAGAAAGCACGAGCATTGATCACCACGCTTGCTCAAGATGGGTTGGCGATTTCAGACTTGTCTCCAGGTTTCTTCACGATGTTTTTTTAATAACTTTTTTTAATTTTTCCTGTATTTTTGGCCTCAGCAATCAAAATATTATGTTTATTTACGATCACCATTCACTCTAAATCTACTTCTCCTACACATGTGGAGAGGACAATAATTATTAATTTATTATTGTATTGTCGTCTCCATCTTGAATAGAGGAATACCCCAAAATTCATTGAATAGGTATGTACTTACCTCTACCACATAATAATACTCAAGCAATACAAGATGGATCCTATTTGCATATCGATTCAATTTATAAGTCCACCGTGGAATGTTCCCGTATTTTCCATAAATAGGTCGGGGGTGCAAAGAAATTGGATTTGAATAAAAAATAGGTTTATTTAAGCTATTTTTAATTCATTAGGCTTGGTTGTTTTGAGTTTCGTTTTTGTAGGAATTTTTGTCAGAGAAGAATGTTTGGGTTATCTTTGTTTGAAGGCTGTCCGGGTTAAGTCTCTTTGTCATCAGAATGTTTTTTTTTTTAAGTATTAAGATAATTCTGTATATACATAAACTCACGCCTTTTTCCCATGGGGGTAGGGTGGCCCCTATGATCCTTTTTTATTGCTAAATGGGCCCGCTCTTGATTATATTATGCCTGATGGAAAGCGATAGATGAGGTCCATGAGGTCTATGATGTCTACGATCCTTACATAATTATGCTTTTGCTTTGGTTACGTTCATTTCAGACATCATCGCATAGTGAAAGCTTAGGTGAAGTGAGCTTGAAGTTAGCTGTCAATTCCAAGCGTCAGGTGGAATGACAGCTCACATTCACGGTAAGATATTTTTGGGAAAAGACCAGCTGGGATTTTTGGGATGCATGAAGAAGCCATCTCGTGTAGCGCAGTTTGTTCCGCCAGTTACTCAACTGAACCGAGCGCTCGGCGCATCCTGGACAGTCACATAAAACACCTTATTTGACTTGCCAATTCTTTCTTTGCGGTGGTAGGGCTAACGCCCGCCTAGTTTGCGACCACCTCACCCACCGGAGTCCGGCGTCAAGCAGCCTGCTGTGTTTCGTCGATGCGTGGTGGTTCCAGTTCCTTAAGCATCTTCTGGGCACGTTCGTTTAATCATAGACCTCATTCATCGCTTTCCATCAGGCGTGATCGAGGTCAAGAGCGGACCCATCCAGCAATAAAAAAAAACTGGTCATACACGCACGTCCGTTACGCGTACTATTTTCTTTAAAATGGGTAAAATTAAATACTTGAATTTTTCGTAGTAAGTAGAAACCTGTTGCTTTACATTTGGATGAAATCCAGAGCTGTACAAAGCTTTCGATGTTTTTTGAGCGAAATAATTAATCCTTATTTTTACACCTGTGATGTTTCTCACGGCTATAAATTTAATTGTTTTGCACTTCTGAACAAGTTGCATTTGCATTTTTTGTTTTGTAAATTACAATTACCCTTTTAATTCCTTCTGATCAGTGGTCGCCCAGTGGTAAAAATATTGGGTTAGTCACCAACTGGCCACGTGATATACCTGTCGCAGCCAACTGGTTAAATTAGCCGTTCAGTTAATTGCCTGGCCTTTAGAAGTAGTGCTCGCCTCGCTTCACTCTCTCGTCTCGCACGCGGTTGATCACTGTTCTAACCTAACCTAACCCATTTGGTCGGGGTACCCTGGCTTAGTTACTGCGACCAATGAGGGTTTTCATGAAAATTCACGACACCAGTTGGCGCCACTTTGACAAGAGGTCTTCCAATACAAAATATATGATGTCAATCACCATTCGTTTCATTCGTTCGTTCATCATTCAGTCACGACTAAAGAAATTATAGGCGCTTTGACACTTGTGACAGGTGGCCGGACCTGACGTCTCAGTGCTGCCATCTAGTAAACGTCATTTTTCAAAAACCCTCATTCGGCTCGCGCGTGATTGGTTACAGACTTCCAACCTAAACTGTAATTGAATATTATTTAGGCCGTTAGTTGAACGGCCGCCGTTTAGTTAAAAGGCTAGGCGGTTAACTGAACGGCTAATTTAACCAGTTGGCTGCGACATATCGATGGCAGATTATTACTTGTATCTTTTATTTATTGCTTTGCTGCATGTGGTAAAGATAGGTAGCTAATTCGCTTCTGCTTCCTTTTCGCAATTGCGTTGCGATAATACCTGGGTATTTAGTGCTTGGCCAGACTGCAAACGCGGGCGCGGAGCGTTCTCAAACATGAAAACTTCATTTGAGCGTCCATAGTCCATGCTGCCCGCGCGGTGACCGGGTTTCTCAAACTAGTTCGAGCTTTTTTCTAGTAAAAATAAGTCTTCTTCATCCATATTATATTTTGACAAACACTCAACACAACAACACTCAGAACGACGCCACCCTCCACTGCGGACAGGCAGATCGCGCGTTCCCGTACCCGCGCCGCTTCCCGCCAGGCGCTGCAAGTCTGGCCAAGCATATATTGGTATAATGCGGGAGTAGTGTTCGCATAAAAATTGCTTTAATATGATGTTATTTCCGGAAGTTACTAGCAGTATCTTATCGGTCTGTCTTTTTATGTACTAAGCTTTGTTTAGTTTTTGCGAGTCGTAATTCTTACCTTTTATTATTTATTTATTTATTTAATACTTCAAGCACAAAAATGTACAGAGGCGGACTTAATGCCATAGGCAGTAAAGTAACGGAATTAGCCTGTTTCGAGCCTGGTAATCTTTTAACTGACTTAGACAACAGGTAGATAAAGACGCCAGCACATCAAGCTACTACAATCTGTCAAATTTCTTTGATAGATTTTCAACTTTATCGCTATTAGTATTCGGTTAAAGGTTGATTGGGAAACGTTTGACAGTTTCGGGTAGCTTGATGTGCTGGCGTCTGTACAACTTAGTCAGGTAAGGGTACTCCGATGAGCCATAGTGCCACTCGCAAACGATGCCTCACCTCTTGTCGCGCTCCCTGTGTAAAAACACCCGCACCGTGAAATACCTTTGCGGGGCCAATGATAATGCTGTAGTAGTGGCCAAAATCTGGACGAAGCTTATTTAAAACAGATAAATGGAATTACCAATTGTTTGAAATTGCACCTTCCACTGTTTGTCTCTGCATCACCCAAATGCCTACGGCATTAAGTCCGCCTATGTTTATTTGTGTGCGTAGGTATAAAATAAATAAATAAAGGTAGGTAGCTAAATGTTTTATACGTACAAAATGGCGGCAGCATCAGAACGTCACCGCCACAGATAACGGTGACAAATGGCATACTGTAATGATTTACATTACGTGAAATGACGCAAATGTTCCAGCGCTGAAACTTGTAAATAGGAGCTTTTAGTTTTTTTCTGACATTTTTGTGGATAAATTGTGGGTAGATAGGACTTACCAAAGTAACAAATATTTTATGTTCATGTCGCAGATGGATAGTAGAATCTGTTGTTTTACAAAACCACTAGTGTTTTTACAAAACAGCTCCGTTATGTAAAGCAACTGAATAACGTTCAGCGGTTTTCCATAATTACTGAACTTGCATAAATGTTTTGCATTTATCCACGCACCGGGTCAACGATCAGCGGTTTTGTAAAACAGCGTGAAATGAAACGGTTTGTACGGTGCAAACGCGTCTTCTGCAATTCAGCAGTTCACGCCGCACATTCATTTCTATTCATAATAATTAGTTCATAGTTAGTTCTTGTGACGTCAATGTAAAATGACTCTGCTTATATCTGCTAGACTAGAATTGATAATAATCATGAAAATAATTGTTAACTTTTTTAACACGAAAAATGGAAACATTAAGAAAAAATATAGAAATTATCATGACATTCATTTCCATACTCCACTTTAAATAGTTATTTTTCAATATTAATGCATTTTAATAAAGCAAAATTGAGACATCATCTACAATGAGCAACTGAATCCATCAATCCTCAAGCAGACATTGAAATATCCATTTTTAAAATGATATAATGATATTATATGTTAATGTTATATAATGATATAAATGATATAATGATATTCAAATGATATGTGTCATTTGAGTAACACACGCAAATAATTGCTAAAACGTGCTATTAATACATCTTCTGAAACTCAAATAGCTATGACAAATGTTCTCCCAAACGATTTGCTTACAAAAAAACTTGGCAAAATACGTACATTGCATATCAACACTATCCATCACAGTTTGAATTTTACGTAATAATTCACGTAGGTACTACATACATAAATTTAATTCTGACTTTTTGTTTTGTCCACAGTTAAAGTACCTAGTGGTAAATTAAGTGGGAAGTTTAAAAATTGTGGTCTAATTAAACCCACAATAAATTGTAATTTATATCTAGTTGGTGAGACAAAACAATAAACCTGCGTTCGCAATTTCGTATATGAGTTTATGGAAAAATAACTATAATTCCTATACATTATAGGTTAGTTTACGCTAAGATTTCAAACATTTTTATAACTTTTTCAATACCTACTGCTAGTCACTCTGAAATCAACTTAATTTTCATTAAAATAAAAATATTTGTTTAACTTGAAATAACACCAAATTAGAAACATTAATTTTATAGACCTTACATATTTTATTTACTATCAGCACTTCGGTTTTAAAATAAGCAAATAATAACTAATACCTAACTAATTAATTAAAGTATCAAAATTAAATCCTAACATAACTAAAACTATACGTAAACTAAAATATTGCGCCGGAAATTCATTACATATTTTGTTAGACAACAATAAATACAGAAAAAAGTCAGATACTTTTGGCCGAAAAATAGTGTCTACAAAATATCGATTCCGCATTAAAACCAATCCGAGCGTAGATATAAATTAAAAGAGGTGTTTTTTCTAATCAGCTCGATGCGGCCTGGAAGAACTTATTTAATTTTTGGATATGGTTTCAACGAATACGGAGAACAAAAATAAATATTGAGAAAGAGGCCAAAAGTAAATTGATGGTTTTTAAAATAATGCATGGATGGACTTATAAATACCTAAAGCTGCATACGATACCAAGAACAGACTCAATTAATTCAATGTTTCTGGTAAAGTTTTGAAATGGAAAAGTAGACATAAGAGATAGATAGGAAAGTGGGGTTTTAAGTTAAAACTTTGTTAGTTTTTCATTAACCGACTTCCAAAAATGAGGAGGTTATATGTTCGACTTTATGTATCTTTCTTTTTGTATGCTCGTCGATTTCTCCGTCAATTGTGGATCGATTTTAAAAATTGTTTTTACGTCATTCTTTCCAATAGTGGCGAAAGCAGAAAAACAGCCAAAAAGGTGGTTGAATGAAATTAATAATACAAATTACCATTAGCAAGATCTGGACAATGCTCTAAAGAGGAAACATCACACCACGCCACATGCAAACTACGCGTCATACTGACGTCACGCAAAATCCTGCATCTCGCAAGCAGAGTTTACCGCGGAACTAGCATATATACAACAGCCCGACTTGAATCATCGGGCAGTTGCCCGCCAGACACAACACCCGTCTGGACGGAGGATCCTCCCTTTTCTATCGAGAATGAGTAAACTTTACCCTGTTCCGCATACCTCTATAACACCAAAGAAAAATACCTACACACAGCAGTAGGTGAACTTTACTGTAAAAAAATACATAATATGTAATCACATCTGTAATCCCCGAAGGGTTAGGCAGAGGTTTACTAGTACAGTGTACATTCCTATTTCCTCAGTTATGTTTAAGTCAGGGCTGCTACTAATAAACTTAGAACAACACTAAAACCTGTTCACCAAGTTAATTTTCATCTCAATCTATCTTGCAAAATGTACCACATAAATTCACCATACCCTTGTTACCTACTATCGTTTTTTGTAATAAAATTTAACTTTCTGTTCTGCCATCAATCTTGTCCCAAATGATTAGGGCAAGGAGACGAATCGCCGCGGTCAGTGATGCTCACAGATAAATGCGTGGTGGACTTACGTCTCGCGGTATATTTGTCAATGATTTAACGTGGTTATTTTAAAATCTTAGTAGGTATTGTTACGGAAGATGATTTTCTGGATGGTTACCTAGAGGTGATTTTGCATGGATTATCGTACTCATTAATTTTAATCTTTAACGAATCTTTGAAGAACCGCCAACCGGCACCCTAATAGCGTAACGCACTATCAATTTCAATCTGAATCATTTTGAAGGATATTGTTAAACTATTGTTTCATAATAATATATTGTGCAATGTCCTAATTAATGTTGTTGAACTGTCAATATTAAAGCCATTGCTACTGATAGTGTGTTGTACGCAATTACCGCGCAGTTCAATACCGTAATTACAGAAACAATTAAAAGATAAAGAGCAGAAGTTCCTAATACGAAGGGTTAATGAAGCATTCCGTGATACAAAATAAGGGCGCACGGTTTGAAAATTCATATTGTTTATACGCATGTTCCCAATTAATTAGGTACAACAACAATGTTTTAAGCTGGTATTTCAAAATTAAAACATCAACAGAATTTTCAAGTCAATGCGTTTTTGTGGATGCTTGTTTAATTAAACCAAAACGCCAACAGCCATTAGCTTGCTTTCAGTTTTCACAATGTTTTACTTAACTATCCCTTTGATGAATCTGTTTTTATCTACATGTAATAAAAGATTAGGATGTTTCATCATCGTTATTGGCAGCCTTGTTCCACAGAAAAAAAAAACAGTGGCACTCCTCGAGTGCCGACAAAAGTGAAAACAAAACGCAAACAGAACACTTTGCCATCACTCACTTACATATCGGATACCTATATATTAAAACCGAGTACATCCAAAGCGGTGTCAGTTACAGTAACAGTGACGTGAGTTCAATGGTTTTTTCCCATCTTATAAAATGCCCAACGCGCCTAAAGAAGTTTTCACTTCAATAAATATTTGATCCAGGTAGTCTTCGCTAAACGGTTGGTCAAAGTTTTGCGTGATCAGAATGTGCGCCGTTCTTTGGCAAACGAAGGCTATTTACACAAACACAAAAAAAAAATGTACTATGTGCCTCACGGCTGCTCCAAATAGGCCCAGTTCAGCATAAATGCCTGCCATGCCATTTTTTTGCCAATGCCATTTTTTTTCTTTTTACTCGACTCCCAAGGGTTCTAGCGTGATGTTAAATAGTTAAAAGCCTTCCTAAAGAGTTGGGCTATGATTTCAAATCTGACAGTAGTTTCAGAGAAAAACAAACAAACTCTTCAGCTTTATTATCTAAATCTATATACCGGATGTTTTTTTTTACCGTCTCGAAATCTCGAAATCGTCATTTTACAGGTTGTTATACCGATGAATATGAACAACTTTCACTAAGGGACTACGTATTAGACCAAAATGTATGAAACAGCTGATTTTCTTTTCGTGATTTCAGAGTTGGTCCCATAATGAAAGTTGTTCGTATTCATCGGTAGAACAGTCTGTAAAAATTTCGAGACGGTAAAAAAAAACATCCATATTTTAAATTCAGTCCTGACTGACTGACTGATAAATCAACGCACAGCCTAAACCGCTGGTCCCTAGAGACATGAAATTTGGAGGTTGCGTAGAAAGGGTTTTTCGAAATTCAACCCCTAAGAGGGTGAATGGGGGAGGGTGAAATTTCACGCGTACGAAGTTGTGAAGCTAGTTCGTATAGATTTCAACGAAGTTTCTAACGTTGTCTGCAAGCAAGCAAGTTAGCTCAGTTTTTAAGTGAGAATTTTATTTCTGCGTTATTAAAAAGAAAGCTTGGGTAGACGACACAAAAGGGGTTCATAGCATAGAAAAATGCTTTGTTTTGATTGAACTTTTAAGTTTTTTGCTGTGTCTTTGAAGCTCAACGTTTGGGAACTTTGAGAGTTGAAATGTGTTCAATTTGAAGTTAAAATTACGCTTTGTGTAATTTTCTTCTTATTGACTCATAATAAGTAAGGTAGAGAAAAAATTTGAAAACAAATAAAAACTATTTTTTTCCGTATGTGTTATTTTGAAATGACATAGATAAATTCACGCCTTCTACGATTTAGTTCTTGGTACGTGTTTTTTTACGATTTTTCACTAAGTTGTATATATATTTGTAACCAACTTTTAAAACCCTTTAATTTGATACCCCACTCGATAGGTTTTGAGAAAAAAAATTTTTGAAGACATAATATGGCACCAAAAATCGGCCATTTTTTATTTTTTTGTTATACCCAGTGTCACTCTCACAATTAAGACGAATCTAACGGCACCTCTCAAGCTGAAATCGATCAAGCAGTTTAGTCTACAGAGCGTGCCTAAGAAATATACATACATGCATACTCGAAAAACATAACCCTCCTGGCGCAGTCGGGTAAAAATACAGTTCGTATTCCTCAGAATTGACAGAATGTATTATTATCGACCTTGGCGACTTTTCAACCAGTTGGTGATTCATAGGTACAGAATATACCTAATGAATTCACCGTAATTTATTATCATCATAGTTTCATATTCTTAGTCAACACAGACTAATGATTTAAAGACCACATCAACAGACTCCTCTATCACAATTAATTTATACATTTCAGTCTATAAATCATATAGAAATAAAATGTAAATTATAATTTTATACAGTGTAACAAAATTTCAGTCCGACAAGTCGACGGCCGAAGCCATAACACTTGCATAACTGTAAACATTTTGCGACGCTTCGTGCGTTATGACCTTCAGCGCAAGTTATAGGCGGCAGTGAGGCGATTAGATAAGCGGAACGGGTTTTTGATATATTATTTTGACTGCCTATAACGATGAATGGAGTGTGTAAAAGATGATGTGGCTAGAAAGCACGTGACTACTGAGTATGGAAGAAGAACAATTCAAGGCGCTATGGAGCTACTTAATAAAATAAACAATGGTCTTCAAATCTACAACACCTACAACGTTCTCACCGACGCGACGCTCACAACTCGCTACAGTTTATGAAACACGCCATACAACAGTACCACGGGCATAATTCAGCTAACACGATTAACTCTGTCGGGAGCAGATGCAAACGAGGCTTCAATGTTTGAACTTAATTACGCGATTGCCATGTCAGTCGGTACAACACTATATGCGGTGTGACGCTGGTGGTAATTTTAGGTGATTAGCTTCTAGTTCGGAAATGAAGGGTAAAGATGGCAAAGCAATCTAGAATGGTAATTAGATTTTCACTTCTCTAATAATTCCCATTTTGCGCTCCTAAAAATATGATCAAACACTCTAATAAACAAGGTATATTTAAATTAGCTAGCGAAACTCGGCAGACGTGACGGGTATCACACGTTTACACGTTGCTCGCCAACTCGTTTTTAGTTGCTAGGTCTACTCGCTTCACGTTAATCGCTGGCGGTAGACCAATTGCCTGGCAAACGTCAATGTCGCATAATAACGGCTACCCAAATACATAGAGTTTTTTTTACATTTAAATATCAAATGCTGGTGAAAATAACAGATTTTGATGTGACGGATCCGCTTTCATAGGAACCCAAAGCTTAAGGTTACACTAGTCAGTAATTCTTCCATACTAACGTCGTATGGAGTTTACTCCACTGTTTGACAGTTTACATTATAAAATAAAAAAAGTAATCTACTTATCTCGTCATTATCCAGCCTTATACCGACAAAGAAATAAAAAAAAATTGCTTTGAAAGTTATGTGCTTCGAAACTTATTTTAATGCATTTTTGGGCGTAAATAAAATGTCAAAATTGTTACCATACAGAGATAGATAATTTATTCAAGAATTCAAATATCTTAATTTTGAATAAATACCTACATGCAGTAGTTTTTTCATAATACCTGTTCGCAAAAACATACATGACATTTTACGCCCTTTTTCGTTATTAATCATCGTCTATTTCACAAAATTAAAAATAAATTAATAAATAAATAAACTAATGGCATGCATATTAGCTACACCTACCAACGAGTATCTACAACTAGTGCATTCTTAAGAGAAAACAAAACAAAAGAGCCACAATAAAAGCCAGTATTGCATCCACTACGAACTATCTCAGAATATTGTCTCTATTAAAGCACAAAGGTCTAGCTAAGTTGATCCTAAAGTGCTGACTAGTCGTGAGGAGCTCGATCTTCGTAGTTCCGAAGGTGCAATGGAGACTAAAACTTTAGAGTACTGCTGAAGTTTGTTGCTGAAAGTTCTCTTTAGAGGTGTCTTCGTCTTGGGAAATCGGTTTAATTATTTTACCTATAATAATAAAAATTGTGGTTTATGAAACTGTTACATGACAAGGATGTCAAAACTCGAGTGTACAAACATACGCCTCACGCTCACATATACATCACCGGCCGCCATTACGTGAAATGACAGCGTCAATCGTCAATCACGCACACATAGATCAGTACGGTGCTTCACTTTCTATCTTTTTTTATAAGTCTGTGCCCATAACATACTCCTAGAACATAAAACACTGGTGCCTGTTTTTTTAAGTTTTTATGATTGGTTCAGCACTTATAAACCGTATTTTATAAACCTACTTGATAAACAATGTTATTTTCAAACGTTTTTAAACCTACTGTTGTCAATAATGTACCGCTTATTTCTAGCGCAAACTTTTTCATGCCTTCAAACCAAATTAATTCCATTACGCGGCACTTTTGATGTTAAATATTATTATTTTTTGTAACAAAATTGCATTTTTATGTCTGGAAAGCCAATACTTTATGATAAATTATGTACATTACATTATCTTGTTTAATAATGTTTTATCAGACCGCCATCGCCACATCAGAGAAAATTCAGTGGTGTAGTGTTTACAAATAATGAAGACAGGAGCAGATACCTGTAGTAATTACAGCAAAATATTATGTTTCTAATTATTTTTAAGACATTTATCATCTACTAGTGATCCGCCCTTGCTTCGCACGCTTTTTTCGACTTTACATAACATCGAGAATTCTTTATTATATATGTTAGTTTATATTTCATTTGGGGCACGCACTGGAAATACAAACAATAAAAAAGAATAGTAAATCCACATCCATCCAATTAGAAACTATGGTTAAACAATCAACTTGAACCATATTATTATATGGTTGATAGAACAGGGGAATGGGTTAATGTTATACCACAAGTTTGTCTCATATCTATCAGAAACCTGACGTTATACTCTGTAAAAATCACACCGTGAATAATGAGGTGAAGTGAGCTGTCAATAGTGTCAATCTATCAGATGGAATGACAGCTCACTCCAAACTTATTTCACCGACATCGACAGTCCAGGCATAGAGAGAATGCGTTCGTGACACCTGACAGTGCGACAGTAAAATTTATGTAGCTAATAAAGATCAAATTCGCAAAACACGTATTCGTTTTCATGAAAATTACAGGTGTCAAAAACGCATTCTATCGTTGGCCGCACTGCTAGTGAAATGAGTTTGATGGGCAGTGGTGTCCCGGTGGTAACGGCCTCAAGTTACGAGTTGTAGGTCGTAAGTTTGAACTCAGACAGGCGCTTCATTTTGTCACATCATTACTGCTCTCAAAACGGGGAAGGAAAACATCAAACATTTTCCTCCGATGTTTTCGCTTCACTTAAAGCCAAAAATTAGAAGACACGCTACATCTACCAATCTGCACTGAGCCCGCGAGGTGCATTACACCCACCTCTCATAGAGAGGAGGCCTGTGTCCCAGTAGTGGGAACTTTAAAGGCTGATTATGCTTCTCGGTGATATTTGTACTAAATAGACCAGTTGTTATCATAAAATCGTGGCCATGTTTGTCAAAGGACTGATGGCCGGTGGAGCAGACGAGTCCTGGAGTGGAGGCCGCGAATCGGCAAGCGAAGTGTGCGACGCCCCGCAGCTAGATGGACCGACGACCTACAGAAGGTGGTTGGGACAAACTCGATGCGGAAGGCGGAGGACATTGCAGGGTATTGTGGCACAGCCTGGGAGAGGCCTATGTCTTAGCAGTGGACTGCGTTATGCTGAGTTGATATCATAAAACAAACACAGTTTAGTTTGAAATCAAACCTATATTCGACAACTGAATTTATTTGACAATAGTCGCATGCAATCGAAAACTGCGGAAGTATATTTTGATGTACAAACACAACTGTATCTCCTGACAGCTGGCAGTCGCGCAATTTATTGTATTTTATTTTATCCAACACTGAATATTTCAGTTTTATATAAATTTTGTTTCATAACCCCTGAATAGAATTTAAATGAAATATTCGAATTTCATTTTGAATTCGAACAATCTCGCTTTAAAAATGGAACGATGGAAGAGGAAAATGGCTGCTAAACCACAAAAGAGTGGAGTTCTAAGACAAGTAAACAATGAGTGTGGTTTACCTTTTTTTTTTTTTTTTTTTTAACAATGGCATCTCGCAGTTCATCCTTTATGAGGATGGCTACTGCTTAACCGGACTTTCCTGTGGATGCCTCGAATGTGTGGTTTACCGTAATGACAACGATATTTATATGGTTGTTGATTTTGTTGGGTTTGATTCTTATAACAGACATGATACCTACTATTATAAAAACTGAAAAGTTTGTTTGTTGGAACGGAATGCCATAGCCATAACCATAACCTTATACTTAATCTATTTCCTTTGTTCCAGTGTATTATAAATAAATTTAAACTTATTTACTTGTACACCTTTGCCCAGCAGTGGGACAATATAGATTAACAAAAAAAAAAAATACTTTGGCTCCATCAGTATTCTAGAAAGCCGACCATGATTTCATTCTTTGGTATCTTCACTATTGCTTTTAAAAGTATTTTTTATGTAAAACTGTTAAAAGTGGTGACTGATATATAACTGCTGGAAACTCGAAACTTGTAGGATTTTGCAAGAAATATGGCTCAGCAGTAAAGTACACTAGAGCTAACGTAAGCCCAGCTCCGCACGGGTGCGTTTTTCCCGGGTATTTTTTTCTCGCACTGGATTTTCAACGCACTGCTTAGCGCCGAGAGTTGAAAATCCAACAATGTGTTTTTTTGACGTGCTGGATTGCGCTCTGTTGGATTCTCAATGCTCGGCTCAACACTGAGAATTGAAAATCCAGTGTGCGATAAAGTCTCGCCGCAATATTTGTCCGCGCGAAAGTGGACTTAGATACTAACCGTACTTGTTGACAGGCCTACGCTGTCTCCCATACCTATTGTAACTTGAAAACATTGTAAAAACCAACTATTTTTAAAAGAGTCACCGTGGATTTTCTTGCCGGTTTTTCTCCATAGGAAACGACCAATAATTGGAACCGTGCACCTAGCTTCTGACGTTTCGTAAGTGCCCATGTAGGTTTATGTGAAATAAGATATTTTGATTTGAATGGACGAAGACGAGTTATTGCCTAAAAATAAGCAGACAATTTACAAAAAATGTTCCAAGGACAATCCCCTTTCAATTTTTTAATTTTTTTTTTAAATAAATGGCATCTCGCAGTTCATCCTTTATGAGGATGGCTACTGCTTAACCGGACTTTCCTGTGGATGCCTCGAATTAAGGCCTCCAGCCAGGGCATACAATAACTTAAAAACTAAGCGACAGCGCTAAGGGTAACCCCCTGCGGGGTTCGGACCTCGGCTCAGGGCGTCGCTGGAAGAGGACAGCAAGGGACAGGCTGGATCGGTATTATTATTAGTGTTTAGGGGCGAATTTAAAACTACAGGCTCAGCTGCGCGGGCTGGCTCGAGCAAGGGTCGGGGCGGGCACGGTGATGGTGCGGGACGTCGCGACGGGCCTCGGCGGCGAGGACGGAAGGACGGATGTCTGAGCTTGTGTTTGTGTTGTCGACTGAGAGTACTCGTGGCCTTACTGCTCTCCTGGAGGAGGGTAGTGGCGTCGTCGGGGATAGTGAGGGTATGCCTTGGTCGGCGAATCCTACTTATGCGGGAGGGAGTGTATCGGGAGGCCGCCGCAATCAGGGGATTGGGGTGCTTTATGGCAGAGTCAAAGAAGCGCTTGGAGAGGCGTTTCATGAACTGCTGGATGGTGGGGAGTCTGAGATCTAGATGCAGATTCACATTTCGGACATAGAAGGGGGCTCCCGTGACCTTTCGGAGGAAACGGTTCTGGAGGGTTTGCATTTTATGCAGAAATCGCGGCTTGGCGTGTGCGAAGAC
The DNA here is from genome assembly GCA_963669345.1 of Gortyna flavago. NCBI lineage: Eukaryota > Metazoa > Arthropoda > Insecta > Lepidoptera > Noctuidae > Gortyna > Gortyna flavago. The sequence continues at coordinate 7,593,150 of OY770148.1, forward strand.
TACGCAAGCATAGGTCATGATGGGACGGATGACCGCGGTGTAGAGGCGCAATTTGCACTTGAGTGACAATTTGCTGCGGGCAGTTATCATGGAGTGGAGCCTACCGAGAGCGAAAGAGGCGCGCGAACGCGCCGTCTTTATGTGCTCGTTGAAGGTGAGGTTGTGGTCTAGGATGACACCTAAGTATTTGGCTCGCTTTCCCCAGGGGATCGGCTTGCCATACATAGAGATCGGGCGCGGGAGGGGGGGGGGTAGTTTGCGCGGTTTCGAGAAGATGACCGCCTGACTCTTATCGGGGTTGACCTCGATTCTCCATTTCCGGAACCAATCGCTCAAGGCGCTTGCGGAGGTTTGGAGGTTTCGAGCTATGGATGACTGGTTGACACCCGAACAGTATATGGCAGTGTCGTCGGCGAAGAGCGCCAACTGAGCCTTTTTACTGTTCGGGATGTCACTAGTGAACAGGGTGAAAATGAGGGGAGACAGAACGGAACCCTGGGGGACTCCGGCGCGGATGGGGTGAGGGGGAGAGAGAGCGCCCTCGATACGGTAGCGGAAAGTGCGGTCCGACAGAAAATCTCGTAAGATGAGCACGAGACGGTCTGGCACACCTAGCAGGTACAGCTTATATAATAAGCCATTGTGCCAGACCTTGTCGAACGCCTTCGCTATATCGAAGAACAGGACGCCTGTCGAAGCACCTCGCTGAAAAGCAGCGCTAATGTGCTCGACTATGCGGTGGAGCTGGTGGATGCACGAATGCTTCGTGCGAAAACCGAACTGTTCGGGGGGGATGAGGCTCTTTGCTTCGGCATAGTCTTTGAGGCGCTTATAAATAAGCCTCTCGTAGACTTTACCGAAAACATTGAGCAGACTGATGGGGCGGTAGCTGGAGGGCTCAGACTTGGGCTTGCCTGGCTTTGGGATGCCTATGACTGTGGCTTCTTTCCACATTTGGGGGAAGATGTTGTTGCTCAGGGCGCCATTGAAGATGGCGGTCATGAGCAGTATGAGGGGGGCGGGGAGGAGTTTGTACACCCTATTGGTGATACCGTCCGAACCGGGGGCTTTGCGGGTTGCGAGCCCTTTTATGATGTCTTGCACTTCGTCGGGAGTGACGGGAGGCAGAGGATCATCAGGGTCTTCGACTGGCGGGAGGGAGGCTCTCCGTTCGACTTCAGCGTTCACCTCGTCGAGGTGCGCTCTGTCTACTGGTTGAGAGCTGGGAGTGCATTGAGCCTCTAGGCTGTCGGCTAGGCATTCGGCCTTTTCGAGATTTTCGAAAGCGACCGTTTTGTCGGGGCGTGTGAGGGGAGGAACTGTGGCCTCTTCAGAGGAGCGGAGCTTCCTCTGGAGCTGCCAGAAGGCGTGGTGGGTGGGCTCGAGTTCGCCGATCATCTTATCCCATCCCTCGGAGCGCCATTCCCCTATGCGTTTCTTTACAGCACGCTGTAAATGGCGCATGTGGGATTTGTTCGCGTCGCAGGGAAAAGAGTCATAGGCACGAATGGCAGCGTTCTTCTCGGTCACCAGTTCACGTACGTCATCGGGCAGTTTCCAGCGATGGTCTTCCATCACTGGAACTTCCCGTGAGCAATCCGTCAGTACGGATTGAACGTGCTCTGTGAACGAGTCGATCGCCCCAGTCGTGTCTGCGACTGAGATAATTTGCTCGGGGATGGAGTCTAAGTGGGGAGACGTGGTGGATTTCAGTCTTTCGCTTACTTTCCTCCAGTCGGTGACTATTTTGGTCTGGGGGGGCTGGTTGGGGTCGTGCGGGAGGCCCGAATAGGGGGCCAGGTGCAAGATGACCGGGCGATGGTCAGAGTCGAGCTCTTGTACCGTCTCGATAGACTGCAAACGGAGGTTTACATTCTTGAGAAGCGCTACATCGAGAACGTCAGGACGTTGGGCGGGGTCGCCCGGGAAATGAGTGGGATACATCGGAGCGATGATATCGAAATTGAGGGAGTCGCCTAGTTTGAACACGATCCTACCTCTGGTAGAGGTCGTGCTGCTATTCCAAGCGGGATGTTTGGCATTGAGATCCCCCGCCATGATGACGGAGTCACTCATACCGAAGAGGGTAGTGAAATCGGTAGAGAGAGAGATGGGATCCTCCGCACCATTGGTGGGCGGGATGTAAGCGGAGATGATGGTGATTGAGGGGTGACCGGTCATGCCGAGCCGACAGATAGAGATCTCTAGCTGAGAGAGGAGGGCAGGCGGGTCTATCGGGATGCAATGGAGGGACTTCCTAATCCCCTTTCAAAAATAATAGGTACAATTTAAACCATAAACATCAACACACTTTACTCGGTAGTACAGTCATGACGATTACGATTACGCGTCCCAAAGCGAGTGTACGTCATAAAACGCTTGTACAAATACATTCGCGTACAGAAGTGCTCGCGCCTTGAGTGCTTTATTTCTTTGTAAGAAAACTGCAATAAAGTAGAATCGTGGAACGTTTTGATGTTTTATAACGATGATACAACATCGTTTTCTGTAGTATGTTGTTTGTGAAATGTGTTTGGAAAATGTGTCTTTATATCACTGTAATGTTGGCTTTATTTCTTTGAAAGAACGTTTTTTATGTTTATTTTTAACGACAGTATAGCTTACAGTCTTATGTTTGTAGATTATGTCATAAAATTATGAATAAGTAATATAATTATTATAAGTGATGTGGTTACACACATTACTGTCACGGATCTGACAAGGAAGCAAGGAGTTGATATGTTTTGACCTAGGTACATTTTTGTTAGATATTTTAAGGCGGTCAAGATGTTTGGAACAAATTGTAAGGCTTTGATCACAGAATTTGTTATTATGCAATCACAACAATGCCATCACCAGCCTTTTCCCAACGTTGTTGCGGTCGGCTTCCGGTCTAACCGGATGCAGCTGAATACCAGTATTTTACATGAAACGACTGACTATCTGACCTCCACAACCCAGTTACTGGGTAATACGATACCCCTTGGTAAGACTGGTTGTCAGACTTTCGGGCTTCTGACTACCCGTAACGACTGTCAAAGATCCATGAATGACAGCCGGGACCAACGGCTTAACGTGCTTTCCGAGGCACCGAGGGGTCTCGGTATGCAAAGATGGTCACCTATCCACAGACCAACCGCGGCAAGCGTAGCTTAACCTGATCGATCGACCTATGCGGCTGTTATTCTTTCGCCACGGGTCACTCAAGTATACAACAATGTATTTTTACATAATATTACTCCATCTTTGATGTCAGTTGCACTTACATTTATCGCAAAAAAATCGCTCAAAATGATTTCTGAATTTTAAGTATGACCTAGCTATAACAGTCAGATAACTTTTATCTGAAGAATTATTATGACAGTTTGACATATTTTCTATACAAAAACTCTCAAACTACAATATTTATTATTCAGATAAAAGATAACTAATCACTGGTAATAATTGATACTTGCTGATCACGATACGTAGATGATGATAAAAGATACGATTTTTCAATAGTATCCCTTATTTATTTATTTGTACCATGTACACACAGTTACAGGCTATGAATAGGCTAAAACTTAAGAGTACCATATGAGCACATATTTCTGTTTGGGTGCAGCAAGTATCGTTATACTTGCTGCACTCAAACTGAAATATGTATATATGTCAAACTGTCATTATGATTCTTGAGATAAAATTTATCTGACTGTTGAAAAATCAGCTCTAAATTATGATTTAGGGCAAGATTTAACAAAATCACTTCCGTACCCACTTATACACCACGAGTAGGTTTATATTTATACAGATGTTTTCCTATAATAAAACATGAATGAAATAAGAATTTGACGCGTTACTGGAATCACTGGATCGAGTGAGACCTCTTTATTGGCTCATAAAAGATAAGAGTTTTAGCGCCTTTCAGATTATATCAACATGTAGGAATAAAGAGATGCTGTGTCGGAATAGGATTGTATGAATATATACGACAGTGATTTCACGAAAGGGGTTCGTGGCTAAATGATAACACTCGCACGGTCGATCGAAGGTTAAGCTACCATCCATCGAGACCAATCCGTGCCTAAGAAACTACGTTAAGCCAATGGTCCCGGCTGTCATTCGTAGATCTTGTTGCCAGAAGCCCAAAAGTCTGATAACCAGTCTAACCAAGAGGTATCATGTTACCCAGTAACTGGGTTGTGGAAGTCAGATAGGCAGTCGCTTCATGTAAATGATAGGCGGATTTATTAGTTTCAGGGGATTCTTTGTTGAAATTAGCAAAGCAATGATGGTCAATATTTCAGTAGTTAGGTTGGTACTACTACAGCATTACGTTGGAGAAGAGCCAATTTTTCGCCTTAAATAGATATTCGGTATACCGTCCCATCTGCTGTGCATGTACCGTGCCATCTGCTATGCATCTACTACACATTTACACAAACTGTTTTTATTTTGTTTAGAATATTCAATTGATTTTGTTTTAAATAGGTAACTTTCTCATAATGTTACGGGTAAAGTGGATTGTAATCATTCAGAAACGAATTAAAAAACATTATGCGTAAAACTTCCAAACCTTAGCAGAGTTTATGCACTATTGAATTCCAAGCTTCCAGATAAGCAATTATATAAAACTAGATTAAGTTTTTAAATTGTACAACTTCTTTATGCATGCGGAGTTTACCTGTAAGTGATTGTTGCACTATTTCATTAATTGTTTTTGCATGTAACTTTTAGCATACAACCTGTGTATTCAATCGTTGGGGAACCAAATAAATAAATAAATTAAAACTAATGCGTAAGTCATTTCATCAAAGATCACTATGATTCAGTACACAATAGCAGAAAATCAATGGAAGGAACGGAAATGACATGACACATGCAAATTACGTTTGCCAAATGCCGTTCAAATGTCGGACTGAAATCTTATTGTTAACACCGGCTTGGCTTACCCTAGAATTTGCACAGGAGTGACTGGCACTCTTAAATAGTGCCGAAGACGGCTACTTTGTGATTCCATTTGGGTATATGCTGATATCGACATAAGCGAAAGAAGAATAACTCTTGCTAAAAGATAAGCTAGGCAGCAGGTTGGTAGGCGGACGGTCCAGAATCCGTTGGCAAGTATCGTCAAATCGTCATTCTTTGAATGTAGGTACTACAGTCAGGGAAATTTATTATTTAGCTAATTGACACCCGCCGTCAATTTGCCGTGTTATAGCCATTTCATACGACTGTCAAAGAAAGTTTATTTATTTATTTAATTAATTGTATTATGTATAATTAATTTCCCTGACTTAACCACCAAGGAGCTGGATGGAGAAAACAGAGAGTTTGATCTCAGTCTCAATCTGTCAAAAATACCTCTAAACACCCTTCATTTTTGACAAATCTTTGGTATTGATTGTCGCTGAGACTAGATTTTGAACGTTTTTAATTACGGGAATTGGCCTTCTGGTCAGACTCTTAGTCCAGCCTACTTTATCCTTCATTCTAGTTCCGAGGAAGAGTTATGTAAAGAGACTTTAACACCAAATAAAGGATAGTCGAAACGCCACCGACTCCATTAAAATCGCAACAGAATCCAAGCAAGAAAACGAACTGTAAACTGTAACACAGTGAAATTGAATAAGGCATTAACTTGAAAAATTTACAAGGAAATGAAAGCCATTCCCTCGATTTAGCGCATCTAGTTACTTCCAGTCCACCCCGAAATGACTCGTTTAAAAAACAGTTTAAAATTTTGCTATTTCGCCTGCCTTTTCACTGTCAGTTCGGAGTTATTAGTCTCAGGTTTATTAAGAGGTATTTAAGAGTGTATTTCGAGAAGAGAATTGGAAAAGGTATTGCTATTAAGGCCTTTGAAAACATAGAGTGAGGAGATTTTAGAGATAGGTCTATCGATTAGGTTTACAGGACAACGGTAGGTATTTTATCGGAATAGCGAGGCTTTCCCAACACAAGTATCATTCGATTACTTTCTGGGAAGCCCCGTCAACTTACATGTAAAACTTACTGAAATAAATGCATTCTTTTTTTTTTTTTTTTTATTTCTTTTGTTCAAATTGGTGAATCCATAGGGCATGGAAATGGGTCACCAAAAAGCACAATTTCCTAGTAGGTATTAGAATAGAATAGAATATTGTTTATTGTTTTTACAAATAAAGTTGTTAAAAAAAGTAGGTGTCTCTATTGAACAGTTCTTGGGTTGAGAGCACTCTGGATACAGGAATAAATAAAACACATAACAACGTACAGGCAAAAGTATAATGACTGCCCAATTTATTTATTTATTTGGTTCAATGAGCAATTTAAACAAAAGCAACAAATCGGAGTAAAGTATAACAATCACTTATTCCACATCAATACACCAATTGTCACCACAGACAGTAATCACGGCAGAAGCAAGCTTGTTGTTGCTCATCAACTATCTATGTAATTTAATATTCAATTATATCCCGACATTATAGAGGATGTCGGGACACCGGAAGATAATTACATAATATTAACTGTATTGAATAGCTTGTCGTATGCGATCAGTGTATCTGAGTTTATGTAAACCCATCGGGATTGCTAATATGCAATTATAATTGATGTAGGTACAATGTACTTTATATTTACTACAGGCTTTATGGGTACCGATGTTTAAACGGATAAAAAGAAAATAAAATAAAAACAAAAGTTGAGCACATTCTTTAAACTAGTACTTTGATTAAAACTCAGTAGTTTTATTGGTTGACTTTTTTATTCGTAATATTGTATAATGAGTGGATAGACAGTGTGCAATTATAATTGATAAACCAGGAATGCAAATTAAAAATAAGTTTTCAAAATCTTTTAATGAATATTTTGATATGGCAACGTAACAACTGTAGTTTTATGTCTGGTTTTAGGTACCTATTCATAAAAATTGGTATTTGAGCTTGAAAAGATTTTTTTTACATTATTGTTGCAATGCAGGGCCAATGCCTCTTCTCATATGGAGAAGGTACGAGCATAGATAGCACGTTTGCTCAAGAAGGGTTAGCGATTTCAGACTTGCATTAACTACAAGTCGATGTTTTCCTTCAATAATGTCAGAAAATCTGTCAAATTTCTTTAACAGATTTTCAACTTTATCGCTTAAGCGTAAGGTTCAATGTTGATTGGGAGAAATTGACAGTTTCGGGTAGCTTTATGTGCTTGGCATCTGTATATATGAATTGAAAAGGTCACATTGGTACTTGCCCGAATTTGAACCCCAACCTCGTGCATGTTCTATGCTGTTAATGTGTCATCTAGTTTTTAAAACATGATTGACGAGTAAAAGTGTTTGTACAAACCTACTTACACAAAATAAATAATTTATGATGAGAGACGAGGCCTATCAATATATTTACTTTTATTTTGTGTATGTAAGTATAATAAACGCTCGACTTGGCGGGGGCACTACCGTGCCCCCAGATAGTGATTCTCAAGAAGTGTGTGAAGTTTCGCTGTCTAATTAAAAATACCATTTTAAAATGCCACCGGAACTTACAAAAACAAATTGTAATTTAATGAATACCATCAAGTTACTTTTTATTGTTTCTAAAGAAGTTTTATTTCCTTGTTCTTGAAGTTGCTACCAAGCAGTATTTGTTTGTTCCGGGGTTGAAGTTGTGGTCGCAAGTTGCCGTGAAACTTAGGACCACATGAGACTTTGAAAGTTTGCTTTTAAGGTCAGCGGCGTATTAATAGTTTCATTTCACAATCACCCTGGTATATACCTACGAGTAGGTATGGGTATATTTAGGCTGCGGTAACTTCTTTTATAGGTGCGCGGTGGAAAATTCTCTTGGACTTCCTCCATCGTGGGGGTGACAGACCGCCAATCTCTGCCTCGGGATTCGCATAAGCATTCACTGCTCCTCCGACAGGCCTCGACCCGCTGTTCCTCAGCGGGTCCCACTTCCCCGTGCGGCCATTCCCATAATGGCCCCACCCACTCTCGAGTGGCGCGCTTGGAACACTGCGGCGTCAACTCGGGCCTGTCTGTTTAGACGAAGGACCTAGTCCGCCGCTCGCAGACCACCTCTCATGGAGGTCGCAGATCGTTTTGCGCCCTTCTCGGGCACCCGGTGCGTCTCTTGCGGGAGGGGAGAAAGGATGTGACGTCTCTCAGGAGGACGCCATAGGAGGACATATTATGGTGATGTTCATAAGAAAGGGCAAGTGCGTAGTACTCACAACCGGCGTGCGTATATGACTCAGACCCTTACTCCTTTGAGGCAAAAGGAGTAAGTAAAGATCGTAGCAGGTGTCGCTGTGGTAGTTTCTGTCTACCCCAATGGAAAGAGGGCGTGACTTTATGTAGGTATGTTACAATTACCCGTGGAATAAAATTGACGTCTGGCAGTTTTTATAGAAAATTTAAATGATGCCTCGTATGAAGATATCTGGCGTTGGTAAAATCGGCCCTGAGATGTGTAAAAATATGTGGCATAGGCAAAATCGGCCCTGAGATACAAGACCCTTTCTAATTGGTAACATTGTTCATAACAACAAGGTCATATCTTTACGAAGTAGTATTAAGAAATTCTTTCTTTACAGCACTTTTCGTAAAGCCACGTGGTGACTATTGTCCAGTGAAAAAGAATACGGTTACGACGTATGCTCATAGCAATGAATAATCAGCCTATATGTTCCCACTGCTGGGACACAGGCCTTCTCTTAAGGAGAGGGAGTTGGTCGTAATCCACCACGCAGGCCCAGTGGGGGTTGGTGATATCACATGTCTTGTCTCGAAAAAATTCGAAGACATATGCTCAAAATTATTTTTTCTTATCCGAGCTGAAGCTGAAAGCGAATGTTGATTTTGTAGAAACTAGATTTTGTATCTTGAAAATCACAAAATATAGTTACATCAAAGTCAACTTCGATAACATACTTATTTTAAGACAAAACTTGGTTACAAAATCAGATCAGTTGCCACCCGGGAACATAACAAAAGGTAGTTTAATTTGGCTTACTGCTTCCGCAGCTACTCGTACTTTCGCTTTAAATCCCTGGGAATTAAATGAAGTTAGGACTGTAAAGGTATTTTTCAGCGTAATGGACGTGGAATTTTAAAGCTAGCTCTTTTTACGCTAACGACCTTTTAAGCATTGTTCGGTTATTAGTACTGTTATAAGCGGAAAATCTGGTCCTTTAAAACTGTATGACGCCCACGTTCGAGCTTAATTCTCAGCAGATTTTCTAGTTTTGGGATATATAAACAGATTTTTGATGAATTTTTCATAAATTTTAATCGTGTACTTCTCGGGTTGTTAAACTTTTCTCAAGTAGGTATGTTATAGACACTTTATGAAATTAATTTTTGACTTACAATAAATATAACAGCCGCACGGGTCGAACGATTAGGTTAAGCTATGCATGCCGCGATTGGTCCGGGGGTGGGTGGGGATGGACCATCTTTACATACCAAGACCCCTCCGTGCCTCGGAAAGCACGTTAAGCTGTTGGTCCCGGCTGTCATTCGTGGATCTTTGACAGTCATTACGGGTCGTCAGTCCGTCAGAAGCCCAAAAGTCTGACAACCAGTCTTACCAAGGGATATCGTATTACTCGGTAACTGGGTTGTGGAGGTCGGATAGGCAGTCGCTCCATGTAAAATACTGGTATTCAGCTGCATCCGGTTAGACTGAAAGACGACCCTAACTTGGTTGGGAAAAGGCTAGGCAAATGATATGTTTATAAGTTCATCGGTTTTTCCAACGGTTCATTGACTTTACCTTTTGCCTTTTCAATTTGAGTTGTGTCCTTACGTTATGTATTTTTTATTCATAATCTGTTATTTATACAAATAAAGTTGTACAAAAGATAGAGTAATTTATCGATCTATTTATAAATACGAAAGCCCATTATTATCACGGTGATAGCGGCTAAATCTGCCTCAACACATGGTTTGGTTTTGTGTCATGTCCTAGCTTATTGTCAAGTCAATATTGTCAGTAGAGTGAGGAAAAATATATGTTGAACAAATTGACACACTACGTCAATGTGATTATCTATTAATTTCTGAGGCCTCGCATTACCAATTAACTCTGCGGACAATTAATCTGAAATTTATATGGTGTACGTAATAAAGAGTATTCTATCTACCAGTCTATCGTTGCGTTATGAATAAGGTTCACAGATTGATTTTGTGATTCCACTTTAAAAAAATCTTTGTATCGCTTTTAGCCATACAAAGAATGTTGAAGTACTTCAGAATAATTTTTCTTAAATGGAACATTGAATAAAGTCTTAACACACTTGGTCATTCAAATAGGCTATTTCCTTTGGGAATATTCTTATAAGTAGGTGCATCGGGAAATACGTTCAGGAAATAAGCATGCAGTCTTCAGTTAAAGGGAATTGTACACTTTTAAAGTCTTACCTATTCATTTTGAAATTTGTGTTTCGGTTTTTATTGTTGAAAGTGATTTTACACTGACTGTTACAGAAACTTGCTCATCATCTACATTTTTGATCTAGTCGTCGCAAGCGCTAATGCTGAGCATGAGGCCCTGGCTCTTAGTTCGATTTCCAGTTCGGACAAAGTTACTGTTGCTGTTAGCCTGCATCATCCCACTCCTGGGCAAAGGCCTCTCCCCACGACTTCCAGCTCTTTCGATCCAGAGCTAAAGTGGTCCACTGGTCGTTTGTTGTGTCCAGTTCGTCCGGCCATCTTCTACTGGGTCTGTCGCGATGCCTTCTACCTGTGTCAGGGCTGTGTTGGTCTGTGTTGGTTGGCCTATGTTGGTTATTTGGGCCCGCAGCTTATTGGGCATACGGCAGACGTCGCCAGCCCAGTCCCACTTCAGCTTAGCGACTTTTTGAGCAACGTCAGTAATCTGTGTTTTGGAGCGCAGTGTGGTGTTGCGAATATTATGGTCGTTCGGCCAAAGTATTACTGGGTTTTCTATCAGGAATTTCTCAGTAGTAGCCCGGAGTCTGGATTTATTCCCGGTTGGTGGCAGTAGGTTCGCCCTCTATAACATGGGACTTAAACATACACAACTGGTGAAAAGTGGGTGTACTATAGATACACCTCTGCCCAACTGCGAAGTTATGTTTACGTACTATCATAAAAATATATTTAGTTTGTTAAAAAAACCATGTTTCTCATGTAAAAACCGACAAATCTTACTTAAGTACTTAAGAGGAAATGAGAAAAGACCACCCGGTCTTTTCTCATAGAAACGCTTTCGGCGGTTTTCTTTATTGTTAATGACCATAAAGCAATTATTTTATACAGAATAATAAATATTAACTACTTGTATGTCCCTATGTTTTACTTTTTGATGATACATTATATTTATAAGCACTTTAACCCTTTAAAAAAAATGCTCAAAATTGCTGATTTAAACCGCTGTCAACAGAGGCCTAGTGTACAAATTTGACAACTATTAATGAAAAAAGTAAAACATAGGGACACAGTATATATCCTACTTATTCAGTTTATGAAATATCATCTTAAATTGGTTCAATATTGGAGAAGGAAATAGGCAAGAGCCAAACCTCGAATTATGACTTTTTACTTAGGCTTTTTCAAAAGTCTCTTCGACCGCATTTCCTCTTAAGACTCACTGTAAGTACTTTTAAAGCAAACTTATTTCCATTTCAGGCGCCACTCAAAACTGTTGTTTCAAAACAACTGTGATTTCGCCTGTGTATTTATTTCGTGGTCGCTGCTAATGTTTTAATGTTTTAGACAACTGCTTTAAAATTCAAAATAATATTTTATTTCAATTAAACCTACATGGGCACTGAAACATCAGAAGCTAGGTGCACGGTTCCAATTGGTCGTTTCATATGGAGAAGAGCCGGCAAGAAACTCCACGGTTACTCTTTTAAAATAATTGACTTTTACTATGTTTTCAAATTTCACACTGGTAATAGGTATTGGAGGACAGTCAAGACCTGTCAATCTAACCATTTTCTGGGATGTTGTAAAACCAAAAATCGAAGACATGTGATATCTACCAACCCGCACTGCCCACTCCCTCTTACTGGAAAGGAGGCCGTCTCCCAGCAGTGCGAACATTATAAGCTGATTGTGTGTCAGCAGGTATAGGTATCTAACAAAATAGAAAATGCTCAACAAAACGTAAGAAGTTTGAAAAATGGAAGCTAAATTTCCAAAACGCTCTTCTTTTATTTTCAAAACAGAAATTGAAACTTCATTTCCAGAACTGTTAAAAGCAATTCATTGAATTCTATCCAGCCAGCATGCAGTGTAAAAGAGTCTTCATGTTTCACGTCCCAGATTCTACGCTCCCTTTGATTCCTTCGTGGAAATGGAAGCGATTTCGTCCCATTCAGCCAGCATGTGTGGGCTATTCAGCAGCGTGCGTTCTAAAGTACACCTTCGAAGTAATGTCATATAATATTTTAGAATTGCGTTTGTGTTGTGGCTTGCGTTTGTGGTTGGTGATTTGTATTAAACTGAATTCTTAATATATTTTTTAGATAAAGCCACAGGGAATAAGCGATGGTAATATTTGAAAATTTAGTTTATTGAAAAAAAAAAAAAAACATTTATTTAGTACAGACTAAAAGACCTAATGTTATTTTACGAGTTAATAACAACCGCACGGGTCGATTGATCAGGTTAAGCTACGCTTGCCGCGGTTGGTCCGTGGATGGATGACCATATTTAAATACCAGAGCCCTCCGTGTCGCTATTGGTCCCGGCTTTCATTAGTGGATCTTTGACAGTCATTACGGGAAGTCAGACTTTCAGCCAAAGTTTGACAACCAGTCTTACCAAGGGGTATCGTATTACCCAGTAACTGGGTTATGGAGGTCAGCTAGGCAGTCGCTCCATGTAAAATACTGGTTCCGCTGCATCCGGTTAGACCGGAAGCCAACCCCAACAGAGCTGGGAAAAGGCTCGGCAGATGATGAATTAACTAACGTAACTAATGAAAATTTCATGATTTTTCACACTACATGATTATTTTAGTCAAACGATAGATTATAAATGTCAAATAGCTAAAAAATACAACTAGTCTGAATCAGTAAGGTTATGACTTCAATGTATAACGTGCTATGCAATCGGACTTCAGCCAAAAGGTCTAACGACAAAGAAATAAAAATGCTATGAAATTAAATTATACTACAGTTATGATGTCTTGAACGTATTAACTTCAAATGATGACATCGTACATCATCTCCAGATTAATCAACCTGGATATGATGTACGATGTCATTATTTATATCGACGGTAAAAAGGAAGTAGGGCATAAGCGACATTTTGGTCAAAAATGAGTTATATATGCCATCCTACGGAAGATTTTCCGCTCTTTCGAATGCGCTGACTCTCATGGCTCTAAGATGACTTTTTTGGCGTTTAAACCCTAGCAAAAAAAATCATAAATGACAAAAATACTTCAGTTTTTCTAAAATTTAAAACATTGAACGGCTCTCCTGAACATTTCATTTTTTGTCGCTTATACCCTTCGATATGATTATTGTGTGAGGACATTTTAATAAAACTAAGCAGTTGTTTCGCCGTAAATCTTTCAACACTTGAATAGCTAAGCGCTACATATAATTAATAGCTATTTATATCTTCTAATGCTTTATTTTGCACTAGTTTAAGATTAATCATAAATGATCTGACTATAATTATGTCTGGACTTTAAAAGAGACATTGACCCCTGTAGCCAGATAGGAAATGTCGAGTTTTTTTTTTTATACTTGTGAAAGTGATTTCGATATTTTATTTACAGAATAACCAATTTATTTTCAACAATAATAAGTCTTCTGGGCCCACATGATGGATAGTGGGACCGAGTGGATTTCATGGCCTACAGAAAGGTGGCCTGTGTCCCAACAGTGGAATAGGCGAAGAAACTATTGTTATTTATTGTGCCTGAATCCATAATTCGGGTTGCTATTGAAATTTCTTAGTGGATAAACTCAACAACATTTTTCCTGATCCAGGTCAACCAAACCTCGAACCACCAGCAACTAGAGTCAACCAACCACGCAGTCAAACGAATACACAAACAAAATTAATTAATTTCTATAGTTTTGTGTACTTTGCGAGGTTTTGCGAGGGGCCCGTGGCTAAATAATAACAGCCGCACAGGTCGATCGATCAGGTTAAGCTACGCTTGCCGCGGTTGGTCTGTGGATGGGTGACCATCTTTACATATCGAGACCCCTCCGTGCCTCGGAAAGCACGTTAAGCCGTTGGTCCCGGCTGCCATTCGTGGATCTTTGACAGTCGTTACAGGTAGTCAGAAGCCCGAAAGCCTGACAACCAGTCTTACCAAGGGGTATCGTATTACCCAGTAACTGGGTTGTGGAGGTCAGATAGGCAGTCGCTCCATGTAAAATACTGGTATTCAGCTGCATCCGGTTAGACTGGAAGCCGACCCCAACATAGTTGGGAAAAGGCTAGGCAGATGATGAGTTTTGTGTACTTTGACAAGAAAACCACAACCGTTATTGTGGTTTTATATAATTAACACAGGTATACTTCCAATTGATGTTATTTCCACGTAAACAAACTTTATGTTAATGAAAATTAAGTTGATTTCAGAATAACTATTACAAATTGGAAAAAAGTCATATCTACAAAAGTTTGGAGTTGTTGCGCAAAACGAACAAAGTTGTTTTACTAAAAGCACACACTTGTTTACAAGTTTGGAAACTAGATCGCGTATATTATTAATTACTCTGCGGTACTTTTGTACCGTTTGTTTGTACATGTTTGTTTGACATCCCTGAAGAGGTGCTTAGGGATTTGTTCATGATGTTAGCTAATTGGACGAGTTAAGTGCTTTTGTTTGGAAATGGTGTATCATATTCAATGTTCTGAGTAATTAAAGGTATCAGACCAAAGGAAAGATTTTATGCATCAACTACTGACTGATTATTATATAGTTTAGTGGTGGCAAGTGCTACTGTTGAGCATGAGGTCCTGGGTTCGATTCCTAGTTCAGACAAAGTTTTATTGGGTTTTCTATCTGAAATTTCTCAGTAGTAGCCCGCACGCTAATTCCGTAACACACTTTCAATCAAAATCTGAATTATTTTGAAGGTTATTGCTTAATCCGTTACTTGATATGTTTGAAAAAATCAGCACATTCTGCTCAGCAACATAACGCAATTAATGTTAATTGTTTGACAATTAACATTAATTGCGTTATTTACGTTGCTGAAAGCCATTGCTTCTGTTAGTGTGTTACGCAATAACCTGATTACTCCGCCAAGTCTAAATGTGGGTTCGGAGCGATTGCCTATCTCAAAATCAAAATCAAAAGTCATTTATTCAAACTAGGCTGAAAATCAGCATTTTTCGAACGTCTAAATTACAAAAGACAGTCCTCCAAAACGCCCGCCCTTCACCACTGACCATCTGACCTCCACAACCCAGTTACTGAGTAATACGACACCCCTTGGTAAGACTGGTGGTCAGACTTTGGGCTTCTGACGACCCGTAACGACTGTCAAAGATCCACGAATGACAGATTGCAGTTGCGTTTCAACTTTAAGTTTCCCAAAAGACAGAAAGTGATTGCAGAAGAAAAACAACATCGCTAAACAAAAGACGTATTCGACGTTAGCTGGCAAACGGTATAATGACTTACATAATACCTATATTCTACTTAGGTACGTGTAAGGCATAATACCGCACCGGAGGTGTTCGTAACCAAGATTTATGGGAGAGCTTATGTCCAGGAGCGGACGGCTGAGGCTGATAATAACACGATAGCAATGATGAATATCTTTCACGTGGGGTAGGTAAATAGAGAATGGGAAGCGAGATGCTTTTGAAAGTACCTACTCGTGGTAAGTAATACGAGATGATTCGGAGATGCATCTTCTACATCTATAACTATTATACAGGGTGCAAACTGTAACCTTGTAGCTATAATACACTTTTACATACTCGTATAATAAAGAAATCTCGAAAACCGTGCGTGGTAGGGGTGGGTTGCTAGTTTTAAATAAATGAGTAAGTAAAGCTTGTGTCAGGGTATTTTATGAACATGGGGCTACAAAAAGGAGGCAACTCTGGTGTTATTCACCGTTGTCTATTTAATATTTACAACGGAAGTATTTGATGTGCCTGTAATTATAGGCCGACCGCTTGTCACTGAGCTCTCGCATTACGTCACCACACCCTCCTGCACCGCGCTGCTACCTTAGGTAGCGTTTCAGGTAAGCAGTTGGCTTATACATACCTGCACCAGCTGCTCTATTCTGTAAAAATCTCACCGTGAACACTTAGATGAAATGAGCCTGTCATTCCACCTGAAGTTAAGGAGTGAGACTATTGACAGCTCACACCGGTGAGATTTTTACAGAATACATCGGCAGCACTCTGAAGCTGGACGATGTCCATCACAAAAACTCTACTACTACTACTACGGTTCTTTTAAAAAGAAAAGAAAGTAGGTACCTTTATTTGCGGCAAACATGACGCCGAGAAACAACACAAAAAAAACTTGGAGGAAAAAATGCGTCACATCCACGCAAAACGGCCATCGCTCAGCATAATCCTACGACCCAATGCGAGACAGAGCCCAAGCGCTGGTTTTCAGCGATAGTCGGTCGACCGTCCGACCATATAACAGACTGATTGGCGAAGTGGTCCAGCAATTAGCTCCTACACTACGTGTCGCGGTTTGGCGCTCGGCTCAAATATTTGTGTAGCCTACAAATAGCAGTGGTGATAATTAGACATTGATAGCGCCTATATGTTGTAGCAGTAAGGACGGTTTTCGTAATGCTAGTGTATGTTCTGCGGTTGACCGTACCTAACACATTCTTACTAACTTATGGTAATGAATTATATTTTGTTGATCTATGCACAAGACACAGTAAAAAAATGTTTGTTAACCCGCACAATCACGCGGGTTCCAGAAAATTATTGATTTTATCTTAGTGTGCATACAACGAGTGACACGCGTCGACGATAAAGGCAACTGCAACCGTCGACAACATGCCGTTCGTGTATTTAAGCACCGTAGTCAAATACACGAGTGACACGTTGTCGACGGCAGCCGCCGACGCATCGACGGCGGACGTCGACGGATGCTGGTGCTTCTGTCGTCAACGCGTGTCGCTCGTGTGTGTGAGCAGTTAAGTGTGATGTCATAGTACCAAAACAAAAGACTTGATCTGATAAAATAAAATAGCCACTCAAAATTGATACTATAATAAAGTTGTCATATCAGCACCTATTTTATAGACTTTTACATCACTCTAGGAAATTTAACATTTCGATAATAAGAACGTAGGTACATAACAACACGTACGTAACATACATAAAAATACTCTGAAATAACAAAGCAAACTGAAAACATGACAAATATACCAAATAGAAACTCAAGTCAGTTTATTTCATCGGATTTGTGGAAATGTCATAGTACTCGATATTTCCTGTATTTTATCATTCCGTGCATTTGGCTTGTGGCCGCAGAGGTAAATACATCACCACGTCGTTGATCCTTATTTATAGGACGTTAAGGTTTATAATGGGTGGTGTAATGGCTTACATTGTAGGAAGTCAACACAAGTACGATTTATTGCCAAGTAACGTTTGGATGTGGGTTTGCGTTGATATGGATAATAGGTGTCGTGAATTAACTGTTTTATGTTTTATTACTTTTCCATACCAATATTATAAAAGTAAACATGTTACTCGTAAGTAGGTATTACATAAATATGTAAATTACAGAAATAATCATCATAATGATCCAGGAAATATTCGATAAACATAAACTTGATGCATTCAAAATGTGATTGTCAATAGCGTCGTATAAACTGGTTTAGTTGTATATAGCAATTAGGTGGACGCCTATTTTTAGATGGTTTAAATTGCTTTTAGCAACCCTTAGGTAGGTACGCACAAGCAAAATAAAATGGGTGCAGCGTTTTAAGCTTACATTAAAAGTCCTAAGGGACTGATTAGAAATATAACGTCAGGTAACATTGTGTATTATAATGAGAATTATTTCTATGTTCTATGTTATGGGTTTGGTTTCCGCACTTAGTCCTTCAGTGGACCATTGTGCGTGGGCCATGGCGGCCGTTGGTGGTTATTCCAACCAGCCCACCTCCCTTCAGAAGCTGATTAGGTCTCCTGGTCTTTTGAGAACATCTGTGTACGACCTGGGTGTCCCGAGGGTTTGTGTCCTGATCTGGGTGACGCCTGTGCACTCAAAGAGCACATGCGCAATGGTCAGCCTCCATGCAAGCTCTGCACAGGGGGCTGTCCGTTATGCCTATAGTGTGAAAGTGTTTGTTTAGCGAGCAGTGTCCCGTGATGGTCCCCGTCACCAGGCGCAGGCCTTTCCTGTCCAATCGTAGTAAGCGACTGCTTAGCTTGCCATCCAGTGATGGTATAGCTTCCTTGGACTGCCTGCAGCCTGGTGACGACGTCCACCAGCTTTCTGCTTGTGTGTGGGTGTACTCCTGTAGCCACCTGCGTAGTTGGTTGAAGGGGATGGGCACGATAAGTTCCGGTCCACAGACTGGCATGCTCGATGCCCTTCTGGCCAGCTCGTCAGCTGCGTCGTTACCTAGCGATCGACTGTGTCCTTTTATCCATTGTAGTGTCACTATATTGCGGTTCAATACAGTTTCCTGTTCAAGCGCATTGTGACATTCTAGTATTAGTTTCGATGGGATGCATTTTTTATCTAAGGATTGGAGGACTGAGGCGCTGTCAGAGAGTATGCGAATATGGGTGTCCGCAACTCCTCTGGCTGCTATGGGATAAGCCGCTTGTGTTATGCCCACACACTCCGCTTGGTAGACCGTGTTGCGCTTTCCCAGCGGTTTGGATATTCTTATGTTGAGGTCGTGTGAGAAGACTCCGACTCCAGTTCCGCAGTCGGTCTTTGAACCGTCAGTGTAAATTCTCAGTTCCTTCGAACCTGAGTAGTCGCACTGCTCCTCTTTAAGCACTATGTTGTAGTGCTTTTGGAAGCAGTATTGTTTCGGGGCTTTGTCGCAGGGTGATGCCATCATTGGTTGCCGTTTGATCGCATTTTCTTTTAAACGTATGTGTTTGACCCTACAGTCTTTGCTCAGGGTTCCTGATGTAGAGAGCCTGAAGGCAGCCAAGGCCGCTTCTTCCCGCACTACAAGGTGTACAGGCGGTATTCCGAGCATGGCCTGTAGGGCAGCAGTGGGTGTAGTTCTCATGCAGCCGGTGATTGCCACACACGCGAACCGCTGCAGCTTTTCAAGGTCTTTTTGGGCTGTGCTCAGGTCTGTTCTGGGCCACCAGACTAGTGAGCCGTATGTGATGATTGGTCGGATAACTGTGGTGTATAGCCAGTGAGTGACCCTGGGGCTAATCCCCCAATTTTTTCCAAGCATTCGCTTGCATTGCCACAGTGACATGCTGGCTTTCGTAGTAATGCAGTTGGTGTGTTTTGCCCAATTCAGCTGTTTGTCTAAAAATATGCCGAGATATTTGGTTTCAGTTGATAGGCTTAGGGTTGTACCAAAGAAACGTGGTAGTTGTAGTGTCGTCAGTTTCCCCTTTTTTGTGAAGAGAACCAATTCGGTTTTTGTGGGGTTCACTGATAGTTGGTGTTTACACACCAATCCTCTATTATTTTCAGGGCCTGGCGCATTAGGTTGCACAGTGTGTTTTCGTGGGTGCCATTTATTGTTATGGTTATGTCGTCGGCGTATCCTACAGTAAAGTAACCTTTGTCATTGAGATCTTTTATTAGACTGTCCACGACCAGGTTCCATAGAAGCGGCGAAAGGACGCCCCCTTGCGGGCAGCCCTTCGCCACGATGGAACTTGTGGTGTCGTTTACGGTCACTTGTACTGCCCTCCAGTGATCCAGCCGCTCAGGGTCGGGTCTATGTTGTGTCTGTCTAGAGCCGTGCTGATGCTTTTGAAGTTAGTTTTGTCAAAGGCACCCTCGATATCAATAAAGGCAGCCAGTGCTGAGCATTTGTGGTCCACTGCGCATTAAATTTTGGATACCACGCTATGCAATGCGGATTCTGTTGATTTGCCTGTAGAGTACGCATGCTGTTTTTTGTGGAGTGGATTTGCCAGAAGAGGTCCGTCTCGGATGTGTCGATCACAGAGTCTCTTTAGGGTCTTTAGTAGAAAGGATGTGAGGCTTTTGGGTCTGTACGCCTTGGGTTGTGTGTAGTCCGCTTTTCCCGGTTTTGGTATGAAGATGACTTTCACTTCGCGCCAGGCTAGAGGTACGTATCTTAGTGCTATGCAGGCCCGATAAATTTCTACCAGGCATGGTGTGATATAGTCAACCCCCCATTGTAGTAGGGCTGGGAAAATGCCATCTAGTCCTGCAGACTTGTAAGGCTGGAAGGTGTTGATAGCCCACTTTATTTGGTCCTGTGTTACTAGACTGTGGGCACTGGACCAGTCCTGTTCCGTTGGGGTCCAATCGGGCACAGCTTCCCAGGTCCTGTCCTCTAGGAGTTTGCAGTCTGGGAAGTGAGTCTCGAGAAGGACTTTGCTGGTTTCCTGGTCCGTTAGTGTGTATGAGTTGTCGGGTTTTTTCAGCGCGCCAAGGGTTCGGTCCTGATCTGTTGATAGGATCTTCCTTACTCTTGCGGCTTCATTATTGGTTTCGATGGATTCGCAGAATTTCCGCCATGCTGTCCTTCTGGCAGTTCTGATTCGCTTTTTGTATGTGTATTGGGTTTCTTTGTAGCGCTCCCAGTCTTCCGGGAGTCGGGTGTTTTTGGCTTTATTGAATTGCATCCGTAGTGTGTTTCTGAGCTTACCAAGTTCGGCGTTCCACCAGGGATTTCTCTCACTGTTGGTTTTTGGTGCTCTTAGTTTACAGCATGCATGGTATGATTCGGTTAGGTATTCTGACAGCTTTGTCACAGTGTATTCCAGTTGTGCCGGTTCTCTTATGGTTATTTGTGATAGGTGCCTAGCTAGCATGACGGCTAGGAGGCGCTTGTACCCGGGCACATCGGTGCGCCGTGGGTTACGTCTCGGTTCGGGTCTCCTTGTGTTAGTAGTTAGTGTGAAGCGGATCCTTCTATGATCTGAGCAAGAAGGTTTGTCCGATACGTGCCAGTTTGCTATAAGATTAGTCGCGTTTTCTGTAGCAAGAGTTAAGTCAATGATCGTTTGTCCTCGGACTGTGACCCAAGTGGGTTCAGAGCCTCGGTTAACGATGTTTAGGTTAGTAGAGAATAAATATGTGGATAGTACCTCTCCTCTGGAGTTCGATGCCTCGCTACCCCAGAGCGGGTGATGGGCGTTTGAGTCGGTGCAGATGATCAAGTCCAGATTGGTGCTCTCGCAGTGCTGCACCAGGCCGGCCATTTCTTTCGGTGGACAGTCTGTGTCCTGTTGTACTCGCCCGGCATGTATACCGAGGCGAGTACAACATCTGGGAGTTCACCTACGGTGTGGAGCCTGACAGCTGTCAGATCTCTGAAACAGAATTGAGTGAGAAGCGTGGTAGGGATATCTTTGGGTATATAGACACAGGATCTGGGTTTGTCTGAACTGTGTGTGTTGAGGATAAGCTTACCTCCGATGTTACTGAGGCCGCATATTCTGTTGTTCCTGATCCACGGCTCTTGGATCAGTGCAATTGTTCGGGGGTAAACCTCCAGTGCCCTGCGTAAGCTAGCCGTGGCAGTCTGGTTATGTTGGAGGTTTGTTTGGATGACGTTGAGTGGTGGTGACGGTGATGAGGGGGAGGGTTTAGTCAGTGGTGGATCCATCGGACAAAACCCCCGCCGCCTCCTCTCTGTACTGGCCTTCGTGCTGATCCCCCGGCGACGAAGCAAGAAGTTGCTCGCACCAGCCGGGAGATGCGGGTGGAATGCTGGCTGCGTCATCAGCCACGCGGGCCATGACCTCCTCCAGTTGGGCGATGTCTGTGTCGTCCGTCTGTGTCGCTGTCGGTGTCGTCGTCGGGTCCGTCGTGTTGTCCGAGGGCTGGGTCGTGGGCCAGAAGCGCACGTATATCGAACCCAGTAGGTACGATACCCGTCGCTCCCGCTCCTTGACCCTTTTCACTTCCTCCGGTGGCACACCTAGGGTCAAATGAGTCCCGTAGTTGTCGCCACCGACGGTAGTTGCCCTGTATAGGGACCACCTGGCCATGTCATACCACGTGTTCTGACGAATCAGAACACTGTGGAGCCTCGTTATGTCACCTCTATAGCGAGGGACGAAAAGCGAGGCTCTGACACGGGTGGGCACGTCCGATTGTCTCAGTACCGTCAGTGTGAGGTCAGTGTTGGGGAGTTTGAGGAGGGGTACGTTATTGGTCAACCAGGTCAGGGCGTGGTCGTCCTCGCACCATATTTGTACTGTGCCCTCCGCTTCCCGTGGGTATCCGCGGAAGGCAGGGAGTGGTGCTGTCGAGTCCGTGTCCATGAGTGCGTCATCCAGGCCTGCTTTGACCAGCTCGGCCTCGTCTTGCGTCAAGTCTCTAGAGGGGGGAGGGAAGCAGATTGCTGTAATGAGAATTATTTACCCAGGCTGTACTTAATATAACTGAACATTTCCTTAAAGCAAAACCTCTAATGGCTGATTTTATGTCTTTTTTAATTTGTAATGTGCGTTTTGTTTGTGCAGAATAAAAAAAAATTCTCTTTCTTTTCTTTTTCTATTTCCTTAATTATTTATAGTTTTTTTTTTTTGTTTTTTTTTTTTTATATAAAGTCAAAGTCAAAGCATTTATTTCAAATAGGCACATAAAAGGCACTTTTGAACGTCAAAAATTACAATGAAATAGAATTGATTCTAGCCGCCCCTTCCAAAAGGTAGTTTTCGTATGGAGAAGAATGGGCAAGAAACTCCACCGTTACTCTTTTAAAATGTTTTACAATATTTTGCATACATTAATTATATAATAAAATAATATGTGAAGACGATGCACCTAAAATAAAATTACTATACCACAATAGGTAAAAGAATTAAAAATGAAACCATCACATATAAATTAATAATCTTCAACATGGTGCTCACATATTTACAAAAATGGAAAAAGTAAACGATTTTGATAAAATATATATATATATAAAAGCTATTTTAACAAGTAATAAGTCAGGGTGTGAGTTAAGAGTAATTACAGAATGTAAACAAAGTAAAAAAGGATAAATTTACAATTAAATTAGCAACCAGTTTGATTTTGTCTAGACTCTAGATTGTCCTATGGAGCAGGACCAGCATGTTTCCAAGCGTTCTTATCCTGGATATAATCTTCTAATTTATAGTATGCTTGTTTACTAAGTGTACGTTTAATGCAAGTTTTAAATTTTCTTTCATTTAATTGCAATATATCCCAAGGTATTTTATTGTAACATTTAACACAGTACCCCATAAAAGATGTATGTACTTTGGCTAACCTGAAAAATGGTTGATGTATTTTATCTTTATTTCTAGTATTAAAATTATGTCTATCGCTTATTTTATTAAAAAGATGTAGATTTTTTCTTACATACATAATATTTTCATAAATGAATTGGCAAGGTACCGTCATAATATTAATCCCTTTAAAAATTTCCCTGAGAGATTCGCGGCGACGTAGATTATAAATGGCTCTGACAGCTCTCTTTTGCAAAATAAATATGGATTCAATGTCAGCAGCTCGACCCCATAGTAAAATGCCGTACGACATAATGCTGTGAAAGTAGCTAAAATATACTAAACGCGCAGTTTCTACATCTGTTAACTGTCTTATCTTTCTAACAGCATAAGCGGCCGAGCTAAGCCGCCCCGCAAGAGATGTTATGTGAGGTCCCCATTGTAATTTCTCGTCTAGCGTGATTCCCAGAAAAACCGTTTGATCAACAAATTCCAGTTTTTCTTCATTCAGTATGATGTCACATTCGCTACTTCTAACATTAGGCAATTTAAATCTAATGCATTTGGTTTTCTTTTCATTTAGTACCATTATATATATAGATTATTTGGTTTAACTCGTTCCTGACTGACTGGACGGAAAAAGCACAGCTTTAAAAGGAAAAGTGGAAGAAAATGGGAGAGGCCTTTGCCCAGCAGGGGGACAGCACAGTCTAACGGATTTTTTTTTAATTAAGACTTGTATCTTTACCCATAAATGAAGCAAAGACCTCATATCTTTGCCCCCATATAGAAGTAGCTAACTAGCTATCACAGGTAAAATTAGATTACGAATCTATTTATATGAGAATGCCCAATATGACAATAAAAAATCGCTCGTTCCACTAAAATTCCCTAGACCAGTTCCCCTAGGGGACTACACAGCACTCAATGTTCCACTACGATGCCCTATGCTGGGGATTCTCTAAGTACTAATAAATGCTATTCCTTTATAATCCCTTCTAAATGCTACCATTGGTAAGCAAAACGTTTTGTTTTTGTTTACAGGAACCGAGCATAATTATACATCATCATCATCATTTCAGCCGAAAGACGTCCACTGCTGGACATAGGCCTCCTCCAAGCACCTCCACTTGGACCGGTTTTGTGCTTCTCGCATCCAACGAGTTCCTGCGGCCTTCACAAGGTCGTCGGTCCACCTTCTGGGAGGCTTTTCAACGCTACGTCTTCTGGTAGGCGGTCGCCACTCTAGAACCTTACGGCTCCATCGGCCATCTGTGCTGCGAGCAATAATATGTGCCCTGCCCACTGCCACTTAAGTTTGGGATCTCATCATTTCTGAAACTATCACACAGGGAAACTCCAAGCATAACACAGCACTAAATATACACATTAAATAAAAAAAAAGAGGTCATTAAAATCCAAATTTTTCGAAGCAAAGTTCAAACTACACGTGTTCCCAAGCAAATAATAAAAGAACAAAATAATTGCCTCCAGTATTTGCACAGAATTTTTGTTTTGTTCTTTGTTCAAATACCTCGTGTTAGAAAAAGATTGCAATATTTTTACAGGTTGCCTTTTCTCTGCTCATAACCCTTCTTTATATTTATTCAGGACCTCTGGGGTTTCTCAACATTTGATAGAAGTCCATTTACATTTGCCAGGTAAAAATATTACTTTGGCAAATATTATTTGAGCTTCATTTAATAATCGTTACGTTCATAATTGATGTTGAAGATCGCTTTCATGTAAGAGGGCTTACGTATTTTCTTGGTTACTTGGTGTTAAAAATTATCACCGTTTTAACAATGGATAGTTGTTTTATTTATAGGAGAAGAACACTTGATCACAGACTTGAACAGGCAGGCATTATTTAAAAGATAATAATGTCTTCACAGTACTTACATAAAAACGGACAGGAAAGAATCATAGGGCATCATCATAATATTATACTTTTTTTCGAGGGGCAACCTTCAATAGGCAACTGACCTCCCGGGAGGGAAATACCTATTGGGGAAGGCCAATGTCTGGCAGTAGTACTCGTAGTACCTAGTTTTTCGTCTGTTCAAGGTAAAAATCCCACACTCTTTGACCGACCTCCCGGGAGGGAGGTCAAAGAGTGTGGGATTTTTATTTTGTATTTACTTTAGAGAGCTCACGAAAGGAAGGGATAGTCTGGGTGGCTGTTACCGGATACGGTGAAGAGGGCTATACATTTATTTTAATTAAATGTCTATTACTATGCTGTGTAGTACTTTACTTCATGGCATTATGAGGAAGAGAACAGCGTCAATAATGGGTAGATTGCGCGGAAACTCCAACAGCATCCTGCAAACTCTAATTATTAATATGGTACATCAAAATGATAGCTGCAATCATTATGTTAAATGTCATTTTGACAAAAAAGGTCGATCGCAGCTGTCATTTTAGTCTAGGAAATTAAAAATCAGAGTTACTAACAAAAATTGTCTTGTCCTTTCAGCTACTAACATTTAAATCTAGATAACTCCCACGGTGTGCAAAGTTCGACGGCTCACCGCCGTCACTACATGACGCTGACAGAATAGTCGACATCGGCTCAGATGCCAAAGAAGAAAAAAACAGTTTAGTTTGTGAGTGTACTTTAATCATTATAGACCTATCTGTCTACAATGCTTCTTAAACGAACCCCGAAAAGTTGTTGTTGCAATTAAAGTTTCCCACAAAGACCAAGAAAATACAAGTACGTAAAATGAATTCCTCCTAATTACCATCATTTACATATTAATATGTAGTTACAACAAACAAGCTGTAGGTGCGACAACCAAATACAGGGCTGTGCAAATATGTACAAGTTATGAAACTTCTCATTAGGGAGCTTAAGGGCTCAAGGGTTTAGGTGGAATTCACAGGTGAATAAGCAATGTAGTTTGAGATGCGTGCTTTACTTACTTAAAATGATTAAAGTAGGGTAAGCTATTACTGGAACTAAGCTTGGCAACCCTAATCTAGATTAGAAGGTAATTAATCAATGAACTCAGCATAACAAAAAAAAGGTAGAAAAATTGTTTATTGTGCACAAATCGGGCGCGCATTATCAACCCACTTACCGTCACACAATTTGACTGTCCCGTTGGTCTCTTGGTTGCGAGTGCGACTGCTGAGCGTGGGTTCCTGGGTTCGATTCCCGGGTCGGACAAAGTGTTATAGGGTTTCCCATTACGAATTTCTTAGTAACAGTCCAGAGTTTGGAAGTTGGCGGTTTAATACCCCCATGCCTCAGAAACCACGTAAAGCCGTTGGTCCTGCACCTGATCTCTCTCCGGTCATGTCGGATTACCGTCCGAAACACCCTTGCACCTGGAGTAGTCCCATGCTCTTATCAAATCCAGTAATCATCTTCAATCTTCTAGCAGACAGAATTTGAGTTAGATTTACAATTTATTAAAATATTTACTGTTCTATTATTTTCCTTTTGTTATGAATACAATAATAGGTACAGACGGCCAGCACATCAAGCTACTACAATCTGTCAAATTTCTTTTATGGATTTTCAACTTTACCGCTAAAGCATAAGGTTCAAAGTTGATTGGGAAAATTTGACAGTTTCGGGTAGCTTGATGTGCTGGCGTCTGTACATCGGAGATTATAAATACTTTCACTCAGATTTTTAATTTTCTAGACAAAAATGACAGCTGTGTAGTAATAAACACTGGTAACATGACAAAAGAAGGTTGATCCCAGCTGTCATTTTGGTCCAGCAAATAAAAAATCTGAGTTTAGGTTGATTAATCACTAAGTACCCCACCTACATAGTCGAATTTTTAACTTAATTACTTTTATTTATTTGTCATTTCAATAATAATTATCCTTTTAAAAGACAAGGTCCTTGGTTCACCAACCATCTGTGTAAAAGATAAATAACGTTTCCCAATACAACACACATCATTTCTTTTGACAGCTGTTGCACTAACGAACGAAAAACAAATAAATTCATACACAAACAACAGTAAAATTGAAAATGGCGTAGTTTTGACAGATAGCGAAAAAGAAACGAGTTGTACGAAATTGAAAACAAAACCATCTTGAGCACGGGGGATGAAGAAATGGAGCGTGAATGTACGATTGAAGGGTGACAGCCATTAGTCGTCACATTAATTTGTCTTCGTCACTGCCTGGTAGGAATTTTAGTGCACAGCCCCGAAGCCAAACCCGAAAAGATATTTCGAGAAAATCAAAAACATCAGTATGATTAGACAGGTTGATTGATCAAGCTAGAATAAAGTTCACCGTCCATTGTTCCTGTTAGAGAAGTATGTAATCTTGTCACTCCACCTTGTTGGAGTTAAGTATAGTTACTTTCGTATAACAGATGCGAGGTGGCAGTGCGGCGGTCGGGTGGAGGGGTAACTCAATTAATTTCCATTTTGACAGCTGTTATTAATAAAATTTACCGTATACCGCTCGTGTACCGCTCATTGTCTTTCCAGCTCACTTTAGACATTGGCAGAATAGTCGACATCGGCTTTGCTTGCCATTTATTAAAAATATAATGAAAAGTTACGCAGGTCCGCTTTAGCGTTCTGTTCTTACAACTTCATGCAATTAAGGATATAAGTACATTTCTCACTATCTAATCCATGTGCAGAGGCGGCGAAGGGCGAATAAAGCTGAAGTTTTATTATAAATTACTAACCTCATGCAGTGGGAACGTCCTCTACTATTGGTAACTCGATAAAACATCACTTAACTTCTAAATAAAACATTAATACCAGCCAATTATTGACCGGGCATAGGCCACTTCTCATACGGAGAAGGCACGAGCATTGATCATCACGCTTGCTCGAGTCGTGTTGGTGATTTCAGACTTACACTAACTGTAAGTCCAGGTTTCCTCACGATATTTTCCTTTTAGAACACTAGTGAGCGTAAATTGCTATGCACAGTGAGTTTCCATAGTAAATACAGCGCATGCTAAACTTTAAATCATTAAAACATGAAAGTGTAGTGTGGCTTCAGTGTTCCAACGCGGCATTAGAAATAATTAGAAGAGTATTAAAGCTTGAGAGTTCAGGTTTTAAAAGTTCCTCTACATATTACATGATGTAGGTGAAAGGGGAGGGAGAGAAAGGGAGGTTACTCCTAGGCTTCGATCAAGAATAGATATAAAAATAATCTTGCATTTTTTCAGGGTGGCAAGAACATCGACGCGCTGTAACTGTAACCATGAATTCAGCATATGATTCTAGAATAGAACCTACGTGATCAAAATGTACTGAACACCTAATTTTTTTTTAGTAACTGACGAAAAGTTTCAACCCTTGGGGGTTCAGAATCAGCAAAAGAGATAAGTATGCAGGATCGTCGGATATAGTTGAAGTTTAGTAAGAAACCGATGGATGTTGTCCTCTGAAATTTAATTTCATAAATGAGCTGTTTGTTTTCTATTAATAAAATTTAATTAAATAATCATAGTGACCATAGGCGAAAAACGAAAAACCGGCAGGTAACTGTTCTCCTGTGCATGAATTTCCTACAGAGCCAGAAAGAACCTACCAATACCTTGCCCCTACTGTTATTATCGTTCGTGTTCTTGATGATACATTTAACTTCCTTGAGCGCTTATAAAGACACCCTATACGGGTTGGTACGAACATATGGCTACACACGCATCGCTCAAACTATTACTTGCCAATTACTTCCTAACACGACATGATCGTAACGTGACGCTACGTTTGAGGCAGAACTGAAACACCCCGGGGTAGAATCGACTTACATTTAGAGACATGCTGATCAAATTGACGAGAGCTATTTGATATTTGATGACTGGATGCTAGGGTTTTGAAGGTCAAAATTTACTGGTAAAGGTTAAAGGCGAAGATTCAGTGTTTGTTGTCCGAATTAACAAAAAATATAATCATGTCTGTTTTCCTCGAAAGGTTAGGCAGAGGGGACCTATAGTACACCCACATTTCGTCCCATGTAATAAGGGGCGAGCATACCATCAATTGGACTCTGTCGGTTTGAATTCTTCAGAATAAATTCGATAACAGTTAATAAGCTCTCGATAGCCCATTTTCCCGAATGGCCGACGAACAGTTAGTCGTAAGAAATATAGGCCGAAGAACGTTTGTCCGAATGGTTGATTGACCGATGAACTTTTGACCGAAAAATAGGCTTGAGAGCTCAGATCTTTTAGGGATAAAACAATCACCAGAGTTGAAATGTTTTTTCGGATTGTATCTACAACTTAACTAGAAGTTAAAGTTAAAGCACAGTTGCTCTCTGCACCTATAATTATGTCGAAGTCATTCGTTTGGCTATTCGGAACGCCAGTGCAACCTGGCGGCGCTCGACAGAGTCTAGCCTGAGTTCGTGGGGAGTCGAGAAGAGCGAGCAGCGAGGTGTAGCGGCTCTCTTGGACATTGGACATCGTAAGGACAACATGTGCTCAGAAACTCTCTCGCGTTCCGTAACTAGTTGTGTCGTGTATATACCTACAGTATGTGATTCGCTGGTGTGATTAATTTGTCCGTGAAATTATAATCTATTGCGAAATAACCAACACTACCCATAGTACGCCCACAGTAATTAAAACATGGCTGATAATGACACGCGTACCTTCTCCGTCACATGTATATTTGTGTCTGGCTTCAGGAAATTAGCGTCATCATTTCCTTTTCTTAACATTGATCATTATATTTCTAGCAATCTGTTGGACCAACTAAAACCAATTTCTAGAAACCATGTTTGTTTGTATCAAACGATAGTCTTGTTTGTATCCAAGTCCTGTATTGTTTTTAGTACCACACCTCTGCTTACACTTTCTGAGATTATCTACACTTATGACTTGTGAGTCTAATAATAGCCATGCAACAGCTAATTATTGTCTGTCATTTCATTTTGTATTCATGCAGCATCAATATGACTGCGCAGTTAATGGTAGGTACGACTATTCCAAGTTGTTACCTACTCAATAATTTAATGACTGATAAATAACACTGACAGGTGTAGCGGGTAAACTGGCTGGACTGCCTCCGGAATGGCGGTGTCCGAAGGCTGTCTGGCCGGCTTACCCGGGTATTTTATTGACGTGTAAAAGTGTTTGTACAAACCTACTTACAAAATAAAATCATTTATCATTTATCATTTATCATTGCAAAGCACAACCTAGGCTGGGAAATGGCTCCGCTGTTGCGTTCCACCACAGTATCGCAGTGAGGTAGATTTTTGTAGTTGTTACAATTATGGATAAAATAAATGAGTCTTGATTTTTTCCTTTATGTAATGTGGTTTGTTATATTTTCGGAATCCAATATTTATTTATATAAAAATCATTGCCATACTATACTATCGATGACAAATAGATGACCCCTTGCCACTGACTGAGGTCAGTGCCTCTTGAAAATAAAATAAATATCGTAAAATCGAAATTATTATTTACAGTCAACACTTGAAATCTATACTTATAAAAACTCCTTAAGTCTACCTCATTACCTACCGTGAAGAAACGCCACAAGGGTATACCAACCCAATAGTGGACTAATTACAATATGTTATGTATAGAGACAGTGAGATAACACAGCCTTAGAAAGAAACTGCTGAGCACGAACACATACTACAAGTAAGTAATGGCCCTTAGGTATTTTTGAGGTGGCCAAAACTTCTTCACTGTTTGGGTGATGATTGGAGTTAACATAGTACCTACAATATTAATGAGATCATTGGTAATACATATTACATACCTACCTAATATTTCAATAAATTGGTATGTAAGATAATTCTTAATTAATCATAATAAAACTTCATTAAAGGCATCTGTATACTTAGGCCATAATAAGATGCGATTGAAGATGTTTTCTTAATTGAAAAATACCAAAGAAATTTCTAGACAAGACTGTGGTAAATTAGAGAAGTATGTGAAAATGGTGACGGATGACAATAGTTATTAAAAAAATATCAGGTAGGACTACTGTGCAATTATTTAAGGAACTTTATCTAGAGTCATGTGTGTGTATGTTCAGTGACTAGGTGACTCGATAGATGTTGTTCTGTCCTCATTAAATACAAAAATGCCAGTGAAAAACCTGCCAAGTGCGAGTCGGACTCGCCTACAAAGAGTTCCGTACCACAAGGAAAAACAGGTTTCTTGTAAAGAGATCCCCTTTAATTTTAAGCTTTACTTTTAAAATGTATTGTTTTAGTGGCAATAGAAATACACACTGTGAACATTTTAACTGTCTACCTATTACGATTCATGAGATAGCTACAGCACGCTGACAGACAAAAACAGAGAGATAGGACAGCGGAGGTTCTTTTTAAGGTTCCGTACTCTAAGGCTGCCAACGGAACATTAAAAAGAGCGTTCAGTTTACCCGAATTAAAAAAAAATCTGGATTTTTTTTCCAATTTTTCTTTCCATAATAACCTAGTTCCAACTATTTCGAACAAAAAAGTAGCCAAATGGGTCTAGTCTGGTCTTCTTAAGTGATGCGCTTACCAACGAATAGCGTTTCATTTTTTAGTTTATCAAGATTGTTTATGTGTTTTTGTTATTTTAGACAAAATTTTATGAACCAGAATGTGTGTTTTTCCAAAACACATAAAAACTGACAGTTCTTGTTATGACGCTGGTCAAACATTGAGATATTTTACGATTCTCTGACCATTGGTGACGTCAAGATTCAAGATATTTTCATCACCATCAAGTAAATAGTTCTGTAACAGCTAATTTAATCCGTGTGAGAATCGAACGTCATATAAATATTTTCACAAATAGATTCGAATCGATCTTTATTTATATGCATTACTATTCAAAATGAACCGTAAATAGATATTCGTGTGCAGTTTATTATTTGTTGAAAGAATGCTGCGTAGAAAATGGCGGAATTCCTACATAGTTGAATTAATAAAAAAAAAAAAAAAAAAAAAGCCTAAAAGTGCCTAAAATAGCAAAATGTATACATAAACTCTTCATATGAAACGCCGCTAAACGTTGACGAATCACTGAGCTCTCGCATCACGTCACCACACCCGCCCCGCACCACGCTGCTACCTCAGGCAACTTCTCTAAAAGTGCCTAAAATAGCAAAATGTATACATAAACTCTTCATATGAAACGCCGCTAAACGTTGACGAATCACTGAGCTCTCGCATCACGTCACCACACCCGCCCCGCACCACTTCTCACTTAAGCGGTCGGCCTACAAAAGTCGTGACAATGCCCAAAAAACAGGTGTGAAGTCACAACCCGGACAAAAACTGATCGGATATGATGCAGAACCAATATGTTTGAAAACACATCGCTTATTATTTCAGCCAGTTATTTCGGAGATGTCAAAACATACGCGGTTTGTAAAAGAGAATGTGTCATAACATTTCCTGTGTATTTTTAATGTTGCCTATAATTAGTTGGTATTAGATCATGCAGTTTGATTTAGTAATCGACAATTTTATTTGTGTTTATCCATTACTCTGTTTAACTCTGTCGATCTGTATCATTTAATGGTAGTCCCTATTATATTATTGTCTGAATCTTAGTAGGGGCTCGTGGCTAAGTATTAATAGCAGCACTTTACATGCCTCGGAAAGAACGTTAAGCCATTGGTCCCGGCTGTCATTCGAGAATCATTAACAGTCGTTGCGAGTCGTCAGAAAGCTGAAATTCTTACAAACACCAAGGGGTATCGTGTTTCCCAGTAACTGACTTGTGGAGGTCAGAAAGGCAGTCGCTCCATGTAATGTAAAATACTGGTATTTGGGTGAATGCGTTTAGACTGGAAGCCGACCCCAACATAGTTGGGAAAAGGCTAGGTAGACTATGATGTCTGAATCTTAGTAGACTGGAGCTCCTTGTAGAGAAGTACCAAAGTGCCAACTTACTTCAAAAACTAATTTAAACTTTATCTTAAGTTTCATTAATTTTTTAATTAACATTTTCATAATTAAATTGACTTTTTACATATATTTTGTTCAATCGTACAAAAAATATTGGATCATAACTAAAGCTGATCTTTAAAGCTCTTTAAAGCTGATCTGTAAATATATACCAGCGAGTAATCGCTCGTCTCCGTCGCGCACTCGCTACTCGTTGCTCGCTAACTCGTTTTTTTTTTGTTGCTAGCTCTACTCGCGTCTCGTTAATTGCCGGTGGCGCTGGGATGGGTGCCTAATGAGTTGCTATTAAATCATGTCTTACGAGTTATCGAGAGGCAGACCCTGAACAACTAGCCCCGCTACCAACCGTTGCCTATCTTTTTATGTTTGACTGCTTCGTTTTCGTCTTCATATATTTAATCGAACCTTTAATAATTCCAATATTGGGCTCTAAAAATTTTTATAATTAATGCCAGAAAGTTAAAAAGAGGCTAAATTATTTAAAATATTTTATTATTTTAGTCCATCATTAGAAGGTCTATAAGTTTTTTGAGTATCAGTTAAATATTTCTAATAAAAGTTGGTAAATTATGTAAAGCCACTTCTTTTATGAGCTACCAAAATCCTTGTACCACATAATTAAAGAAGATTTAAAAGAAACCAATCAATTTAAAAAACGATACCACCAGTAGGTATTTTTCAATATTCTTTGATCTTTAAATACGAGCCAAAGTAACTGATACCTATTTTTTTTTAAAGGAGTTTGTCCAAAAAGTACCCTTTCCCCAGCACAAAAGGGTTGTGTCTTAGGTTTTAGAATAAAATTGTTTTTGACCTCATCATTACTCGACATTGTTCATTAGGTTTATACTAAATAATGTAAAGCGACATATTTGTCAAAAAATTACATAATTATAATATCACACAGAAAATTAAGGAAAAAAATATTTATTTGTTTATTCAATATCTCACAATATTGTCAAATAGTCGCCTGTCACTTGGCAGTTTTATTAAATAGGCCCCAGTGTTTTTACCCATAAAAGTTCTGGCTCCTTTCTTGTCTAGGAAAACCAATAATGAAAACAGTCATGTCATATTCCCTTTTACACTGCAAAATTTACAGCCATATCATTTCCCACATCAAAGTTGTAAGCGTGTGCAAGTCGCGGCAACGTTTTAAGCATGACTATTATTGCTCAATCATGGACGTGATGGATTTTCTATGAAATTACATTTCACAGACGACCACCCCCACCTATACTCATGTAACATACTCATGTAACACGCTATTGTAACTTAAAAAAGATAATATTATGAGGTATGTGTCGTTTTGGGTGATTGGCAACGGATTTGATTTATTAAAGGGCACTTATTTGTTGTTTTTGTTAAAAAATAACTAACCAAAAACCCTTTAAAACATAAATTTTATACCGTGGGGTATAAAATTCCCTTGTCGTTTTCGTGTCAATGAATAAATTGAGAGAGTAGTTAAATAGAATTTAGCGACACTACAGTTTAAGGAAACAATGAATGAGGCAGTGTTTAAAAGCCTTCTTTATAGAGATCAGATTCAATTAAAATTAGGTACCTACCTATTTGTATATTTACATTGTCTCTTTTTTAGTTTTATGTTGGATATCACTGCCATCGGCGAAAGAATACCTGGAGTT
The DNA here is from genome assembly GCA_963669345.1 of Gortyna flavago. Lineage (NCBI taxonomy): Eukaryota > Metazoa > Arthropoda > Insecta > Lepidoptera > Noctuidae > Gortyna > Gortyna flavago. Next base: position 7,627,962 of record OY770148.1, read on the forward strand.
ATAGTTAATATAAGTTAGGAATCGCCAATCCGACTTAAGAGTGTTTACGACGTACGGCATTTCATACAAATTTTCAAGCCCTTGGTGTTTCGAAATGAATGAACCAATTTTAATTAAACTTCGTACGTATAAGCAAGATACAAAGGTCTAAAAAGTTAGTAAAGAACATTTTCGAAATGTCTTATTTATAAAAAGACAACCGGAAATCTCTGTTTCTATTAATATGACCTATATAAAAAATCGGTCTAATTTGGTTGTATCATTATTTTTCGAAAATGTTCTTAACTAACTTTTTAGACCTTTGTATCCTGATTATGCGTACGAAGTTTCATTAAAATCGGTTCATTCATTTCGAAAAACAAGGGTTTGAAAGTTTGTATGAAATGCCGTACGTCGTAAACGCTCTTAAGCAAGCGTGGCGATCAATCCTTCTCTGTATGAGAGACCCTTGCCCAATAGACTGGTATTATAATAGTCTCTTAGTTTCAAACAAAATTTCATTACATGTTACGAGTCTGCTTTTTGTTCCTATTTTGGTTCACCATCGTAACTGAGCTTGTATGCAGTCAACCAAATTAATCGTGCAGTTTTTATGAAGTCCACCGAATAGGTTCATCAACGAGTCTGACCAACCGTTGAATTTTGAAATGCGCTGCTAAATCGCCAATATGAAGCAGCCTGAAGCTAGTACGAACAGACAAAGCGTCTGTCATGTTCAAAATGTAAACAACCGACAGTCATGACAGGACCATGATCGGTCATTTTCTGTTAAGCCCACGAATGCATAGGTTTATAACTTGAACATGTAATTCTGCTATGATTGGTTAGTAACCAATATAACGATAACTAATCTTTGTTATACATGGAATGTGATTTAGTATATATTTTAACATAAACAATATACAACAACAAAATATAACATAGACTTACAACATAGATTTTGACATTAAAAACATAACATCACGCCTGTGTTCTCAATAGGGTTAGATCTATAGTAGGTACTGTGGAGACTATAGCCTATTTGGTACTTACATGCAACCTCCGCGAGTTTGTTAAAAGATTGGCACGAAATACGAGACATACATGAAGATAATTTAAGATTAGAAGATCAGGCAATAGAATTAAGATTATATTTAATATAATTATAATTATTGAACTTATGTTATAAAACGTGGTTTAATTTATTCATCCCAGTACCCTGAAGCTCGTAGAGAGCTTCACAGTACACCCACAATTCGCCAGTTATGTTTAAGTCCCATGTTATAGGGGGCGAACCTATTACCATCAAACGGGCACATATCCAGACTTGGGGCTACTACTGAGAAAAGTAAATTAAATTGTAGTATACGAGTATGTAGCAATAACTTGCGTGCCGCTTCGCTCTAGTTCAGAGAAAAGCGAAAGAATAAAGTAAATGACCGATCTCGTCAGATTTTCATGATCTACACATTATGTTCCGATCGTAAACCAGTCACGACTGTTAACTTACAGTTTGGCGATAAATTTAAAATGGTTCTCTGCGATCGAAATGTATATTCAGTAATATTTAGTATGATTGAAACCTACGACCTGAACTAATTACGGGTATTTAAAAAAATGCTGATTGGGCCTGCTCTTGACCTCGATCACGCCTGATGGAAAGCGATGGATGAGGTCTGGCACTCTTGCTTTGAAGGCAGACGGGTGAAATGTGAAAGAGAATACTGACACTGGCAGAGAGCTCCATACTTTGGCTTTGCATCATTACTTATTATTTGTACGAGTACGTTGGTCAGACAATCACATTCATACAGATAAAAATGTTAAGACAATGTATGGTGTTACATTTATAGTAATTAGCAATGAGTAGGTATGTTAGAGATTACATATAGTAATTAGCAATGTGTATATCAGAGAAAGTCTGAAAGTTGCGCCTATGGCCAAGAACTTAACGCGAAATCAATATTGGACACGTCATGCGGAGGAATGAGGGGCATTTTATAAGGAATGTTTCGAGTTTGAATGTGAATGTTGAATTATTTTGTTTTAATTTTAATTTTTTTATTTCAAAGGAGCAACAAACACCTACAATATAAAAATACGAACAAAGAAATACGAAAATTAATAGACAATATTGCAGTCCAACGTTTTTCACGGATTGACTTTTGGATAAATAACAGTTATAAGATATAAGAGAAGGCTAAAGAAACGATTGATGAATTGTCTGAAAAGGGTAGAATGGGCTTGAATGGGATTCAATACTAAGATAACGGTTGATAGAGATATATGGATGCAGAAGACATGCTGCGCCGACCCCAAGTAAAGAATAAGGACAGAAGAATGAGAATGTTAGTTTCAATGATAATAATATGCTCTGAACATAAATAAATTATCAGTGTTGTGTTTTTAACAGACTTCAAAAAAGGAGGTTCTTTATTCGATCAGTATGTATGTTATTCTTTCATTAATGTGATCTACATACCTTTTTTTTTTTTTTTTTTTTTTTTTTTTTTTTTTTTTTTTTTTTTTTTTTTTTTTTTTTTTTTTTTTTTTTTTTTTTTTTTTTTTTTAAGGATGGGAAACATCCAATGACCCCTCCCGCTCGCTGATCTACATACCTTCAGGAAGGTTTTAGTATATAATATATTAGGTAATTATACTTATGTACATATGCATAAATTTACTGCATCTCCGGCATTTCTATGCGAATTTTGATGATTCTTCTAGTCGGTGTCTTCAATTCAATTCTTCAATGCACTAATATTAAATGAATTTATGTGGAGTAGGGACAACAAAAAAGTCATAAAAAACTGACTTAAAACAGTATAAAGTGTCAAAAAATGAAAACGACACCGAGTTCCGAAATTAAAGTTATTTATCACTTTGTAGTGCTTTTTTGAAGTCGGTTGTTTTTTTTTGTAAAAAAGTTTTTTTTTGAAATACAAAATAAAAATATCGAATATTAATGACTGAAAGTTTTCAGCGCATCAATGTATATTATTCAGTGTATGTCACCGACACTTTGACGGCGCGCGGCGCCTTAAAAACGTTATTTTGTATATCACTCTAGGGGTGGCTATTAAGGGGTGTCCCGTTAAATTCGGAGACCGTTTAGCGGTTCAAGTTATTTTTAACTAACTCAAAAAGTACCTCGTAACTAAAATTAATGTTACATTTTAGCTGAAAGGTCAATGGTATTTTCTATTTTTGGGACAATTTTTCAATAATGATTATAATTTCAAGTTACAGGATACGAATTAAAAGTTCGCAGCGGCCCATACGGAGATGGCGGGATGGGCTGGACTCCTTCAACCAGAACTGGTCCTTAGCTGCTTTAAACAGAGAGAAGTGGAAAGAGAGTAGGGAGGCCTTTGCCCTGCAGTGGGACATCACAGGCTTTTAATAATAGTAATGAATTTCATGGCACTATGTATACGTAGAGGTACTTTATTCGAACCGTAGAAACCACGTTAAGCCGTTGGTATCGGCTGTCATTATTTTGTACATCTTTGACAGTCATTGTGGGTAGTCAGAAGCCCCAAAAAGTCTGTCAAATCAACAAGACAAAACTGCAGATGCAATATGGTATAAAAGGCGGTCTTATAGCTAACAGCAATATTTGTTACAGAAAACCATTAAAAGGAAGCCGGAAAGTCGGACAAGTAGCCTTGCCAAAGGGTATCGTGTTTTCCAGTAAATGGGTTGTGGCGGTCAGATAGGCAGTCGCTCCATGTAAAATACTGGTATTCAGCTGCATCCGGTAAGACTTGAAAGCGACCCCAAGTTAGAAAAGGCTAGGCAGATGATGAGGTAGTTTATCTTGGCTGAAAATTGAAAATTGACTTAAACTTGAATTATTTAAACGTTGAGGTATTTAGCAACATTGCGCAATGACATTGAAATCAAACACAAAACTCATGAACTAGAAAATTTACAGGAATTCGAAGAATTTATTTAGAAGTTTCACTAGGTATAAATATACTATACCAACGTAAACAAGGAATGCATTGTTTCAAAATTATACAATACGTTGACGTACGAAAGCCAAAATTAATTCTGCATTGACTGATATCCGACAAAAAGACGGGTCATACTATATGAGGGAAGCGAGAATCACGAACACTAACAAAAATTTTTGTTTTTGTTAAAACCATGACTGACGTTTTTGTACTTTTTTTATTATTTTCTTATGCTTAGATCAAAGTCAAAGTCACATCATTCATATCAAGGAGGCCCTTAAAAGACACTATTGAACGTAACCATTAATGAGCAAGAAAATAAAATTGATTCTAGTTGACCATTCCAAAAGGTACTACAGATAGGTAGGTAAGTACTTAGATCAGTTTGGTTTTTGCCTAAAACTTAAAGGTGCCATTCAGGTTGACTTTGGGAGTATTAAGTAAATATTGGCACACATATTTGACTGGATAGGTCCACTCAAATCTCAAAGAGGCTCGAACCTTTGAAATTTGTCAAAAAAAAAAATCTAAGATAGTATGTCCTGTTTGTGTGTGTACCTCCAAATATATCAGAAACATGACACTTTAGGGTACCATTATTACTTGACATTTTTTTTTATATCCCCTAACCATAAAGTACTACTTTGAAACTTTGAAAAAAATCTAAATGGCGCCGAGTGGATATGCCAGCTTCCATAGGAAAATGTTCGAACCCCTTTCAGACACTACATGGACTTCACATAATTTGACCAAGTTTATGTTTGGACTTTAAAACAGACTGTGACCCCTTAGTTTTTTTCGCCATTTCTTCTCAGGGGTATCAGAAAGGAAATGTCGACTCCATCTAGTTTTTTTTTTATATGACATTTAAAAGTGATTGGTACCGATATCATTTACAAAAACAATTTCATTTCATTATCCTTCCAACGCTACGTCTTCCGGTAGACGGTCGCCACTCCAGAACCTTTCGGCCCCATCGGCTATCTGTTCTGCGAGTAATTTGCCCTGTCCACTGCCACTTAAGTTTGGCAATTCTTCGAGCTATGTCGGTCTAAACCTTCTTGGTTCTCCTGCGGATCTCTTCATTTCTGATTCGATCACGCAGGGAAACTCCTAGCATAGCCCTCTGTAGTGTAGTTTCCCTGCGTGAGCAAGTCACCCAAAGGGCCATCAATTTGGGTGACTTTTAGCCTTTTAATAAGGCCCATTGTGAGCGACCACGTTTTAGTGCCATAGGTCATCACCAACACGCACTAGTCAAAGACTTTCCTCTTGGAGACACTGTGGTATATGGGACGAGAAGATATTGCGTAGCTTCCCGAATGCTGCCCAGCCGAGTCGGATTGACGATTGACTTCTTTTTCGAAGTTGGACCTACTCGTACCTAACTGGACAGTTTGTCCTACTTAAACATACTCATCCACGACTTCGAGTGTAGCGTCTTCGATCTTTATGAGAGTGGGTGTTACATGGGCATTTGCCATGTAAATTTTGATGAGGTGAAAATTCCACACAAATATAAAATAACGATAAAAAGTAAATAAATTCGATTTCAAACTGAATACAAATCTGCTGGCTGCGTATTAAAGAAGCTACGTCCGTTGATAGTTATACGATTGTACAAAAGTTACTGTATACATGTACCACGCTAGAAGATATTAATCGTTTACATTTCGCGTATTTTCGACGTCAGTAAATTAAACAGTACCTATTGATTGTTATTTTCAACGGTTATGTGGTGAAAATATTTATAATCAGACAATGTGGGCTGATCGTACATACTGAAATGTGTAGACTACTAAAGACTCATACGCACTTCGGCACATGCCGTAAAAGTTGTATTTAAAACTTCGTTTTTACACATTCCTACTTATATTCAAACCTTCTTTCCATTGGGGCAGGCAGAAAGTACGGAACCCCACCTGTTACGATCCTTACATACTCTTGTTGCTTCTTGTAATATTAAACTGGGATTCAAAAGTGGGATCCAACGAAAATAAATCTCACGGAACTGCCTGAGTTTTGCATTTAGAATGTACTGCGCACGATTTTTGCGACTTAACAAAACATCGAAGTTTCTTTATCGCAAGTAACTTTAGGTACCTAATATTAATTATTATTACACTGATAAACCTGGAAGAAAATTTTGTAATATGTTAAGATGCCAAGATTGTTTGTTTCAATAACATGCCGTTGGTCCCGGCTGTCATTCTTGGATCTTTGACAGTCGTTACGGTTCGTCAGAAGCCCGAAAGTCTGACGACCAGTCTTACCAAGGGGTGTCGTTTTACCCATTAACTGGGTCGTGGAGGTCAGATAGGCAGTCGCTCTATGTAAAATACTGGTATTCAGCTGCATCCGGTGAGACTGAAAACCGTACCATACGAGTATTTGGGAAAAGGCTAGGCAGAATGATTGTCTCATTCCATTTCGTCTTCATTCATGAGTTTGGTGTTATTTCAGTATTTTGTTATTTCAATATTTTAGATCATGTGTTAGGTTTCGAAATAATATTAAATCATTAAATTGTCTTAGTCGATTATTGGGACATTGTATTTCTTTTACTTTCACGAGTTTTGAAAAAATGACGTTTTGACATGACGGTTGAGAAGGCGGGAGTGGACTCGGCCTATTTGCTCGGGGCTAGCATCGAGTGCGGTCATATTTCAAGTGGTCAACATTATAATTATTTCCAATAATTCATGTGAGTATTATTTTATTTCATTTCAGAAGTGGGATCAACCCGCTTACTATCCACTTATGTTATAACAGCTCAATATTTGAACAAACAGCTATTGGAATCCCTTAATGTGTGGGTCTGGTCTTTCCTGATTTTATAGGTTATTTCCAAAAGTCATCTCTAAAGTGATACTGATTGGTCTACGACATAGTACCGTCCATTCCTACGGGGGCGCAAGGGGGGCCAAAATTTCGTTATTTTTGAGCTACGAGGCCCCGTTTTCGAGATATTTCAATTGTAAATTTTAAAGCACCGTCATTAACATAGTTTTTTTTGTTTTGTAAGTGTATTTTGCTAAATTGAGTAGTTACATCGTTTTCGTTTACAAGTTTCAGTGTAACGATGCAACGTGCAAGTGAATCCTCTTCGCGGCGGCGCTTAAGGACGCCTACCCGTAGAGAAGCTGATCGGAGTGCAGACTCAAGTAGTCGGAGCCGCAGTCGCGTGCGCACCTCGAATCAAAATCAGGGACGTGACAGTGTCCGAAAATTAGAACAGGAGTTGGAACGTCATCGCGAGCGACTACGCGCTCTGGAGGGCGAGCTAAGCCGGGAACGCAGCCTCAGGCGACGGGGTACACCGGTGACCGGTGCTGAACGAAGAAATCACCGCGCGTCGAAGGACAACGAACTGGAGGGGTTGCAGACACGAGATAGAAGCTTACCTCGTGAACGCAGCCCTACAGTGCGGAGGTCCCGTGAAGTAAGTGCTGCCGCTGACAACGCACCGCCGACACCAAGGAATAAATGGTCAGACAGTCCAAATTTTAGCTCTCATGATATTGTGAATCTTTTAAACACTATTAGTAACACTAAGCATAAATCTCAGCCGTTAACAGTGACATCTCCAATACAGAATCTTAATACTAATATTAATCACAAGAATATATTACCTAATTTTGACCCTTCTTCAAAGAGTCAGCGAATTGATATTTGGATTAAAAAGGTTAATGAATGTGCCGCTGTCTACGGCTGGGACGAAAGGACGGTCATACATTTTGCTATGCAGAAACGACAAGGATTGGCCAAAACATGGTATGAGAGTTTGAACTCTATACTATTTAGCTGGAATGAGTGGCAACAAAAATTAACGAATGCCTTTCCGTTCGAACAAAATTATGGCCAATCCTTGGAGGACATGCTCAGGAGAAAGAGTAGTTTTAATGAACCTCTTGAGGTCTATTATTATGAAAAATTGGCTCTCTTGAACCATTGTGATATCGAAGGCAAGCGTGCAGTGGAATGTATAATTCATGGTTTGAGCGACAAAACAATGAGGTCTAGTGCCAACGCGATACGCTGTACCCAACCTGAGCAATTATTACAATTTCTCATGTGTAACAAGGAAATTTCACAACCTTCTAGTCGCACCAATTTTAAAGGTCAATCTTCCTCTGCTTCTGAGTCAATAAATAATAACACCACGAATCGATCTGCTAAGACCAATAGTAATCAAAATCGCGCTCAATTTATTTGTTATAATTGCAAAGAGAAAGGACATCCTTTTTATAAATGTCCCAAGCCCCTAATTCAATGCAGCAAGTGCAATAAAATTGGTCATAAAGCTGAAAATTGTCGGGAAAAATTCAGTAACGATAAAAAACCTGACAATTCCCAAAAAACAATGCGTATATTAACGTCGGAATCAAATTCAAAATTTATTAAAGTAGGTAGGATCAACAACGTTCCTATAAAAACTTTCATAGATTTCGGTAGTGAGGTCACGCTTATTACGGAGTCCGCAGCTTTAGCACTAGGCCTTACTTACAATAGCCCTTCCATACCTTTAAGAGGTTTTGGTAACGACATAATACAATCCAAAGGTGGGGTAGATGTGGAATTGAACATTGATAATGTTAGTGGTCGCGTTTTGTGTCAAGTAGTAGAGGATAAACTTCTTGATTTACCTTTGCTTGTAGGACAGTCGTTTACAGAGCAATCTCATGTCATCGTGTATAAAACTGCGGAACAATTAAAATTTTTTGATAGTAATAACGAACTAGGTTTTCCTCGATTAGATTTAGATGATGATACATCCGCTACTGTAGTGGTCGCTTCTGATATCGATATTTATGGTCCAGCCGCAGTCAAGGCCCGCGTCAATACAATTCAAGATGGAGATATTCTATTAAGCGGAAAGGTTATAGGAAAGCCCCATCAACAGTTCACCGTGAATGGGGGAGTATATCGGGTTAAAGGCGGTGTACTTTATGTTTATATAACGCCATTGACAAAAATCTGTCAATTGCGAGAGACAGTGGTTATAGGAAGGGGTACTAAGATCCAAGCAGTTAAGCGTATATTCACGTCAGCAGATTCTTTCAAAGTAGAGCCCGATATTATTGATGTTGGTCAAGTGAAAATAGGTAGCGCAATCGATGAGTCTCAACGAAAACAATTGATGAATATACTTGGTAGATATAAACATTGCTTTGCGACGTCTTTGAAGGAACTAGGGTGCACGAGTGTTGCTGCGATGAATATCGAACTTAGTAGCAATCGTCCTGTTGTATATCGACCATACAGATTAGCACATAAAGAACGAGAGGAAGTAAGGGAGATGATAGGAGAAATGTTAGAGTCTGGAATCGTAAGGGAATCTGTCTCAGAATATGCTAGTCCTATTATATTGGTGCGCAAAAAGGATGGCAAACAGAGATTATGCGTCGATTATAGGCTCTTAAATTCTGTAACCGTGAAAGAACGGTACCCAATGCCGATAATTGAGGACGAGATTGCTCGACTATCAGGTCAAGCATTCTTCATTACTCTAGACATGGCTTCTGGTTACTACCAGGTACCAATAACCGAAGAGTCGAAACCGTTAACGTCATTCGTAACCCCGGACGGTCAGTACGAATTTAATCGTATGCCGTTCGGGTTGGCGAATGCACCCGCCGTTTTCCAGCGGATGATGAATAGGGTACTAGGGTCTGCTAGGTTTACAGAGGCTATGGTTTACATCGATGATGTCCTTATTTACGGAAAGAGTGTAGAAGAATGTTTGGAACGGTTTGAAAGAGTGATGCAATTATTGGAGAAGGCCAATTTAACCCTTAACTTGTCGAAATGTAATTTCCTTCAGAATCAGATTATTTATTTAGGGTATGAAATAAGTGCTGCAGGTGTTCGTCCTGGTAATAAGAAAATTCAATCTGTCCAAGATTTTCCTTGTCCGACTAATTCACATTCCGTACGACAGTTTCTTGGTTTGGTGGGCTATTTCAGAAAGTTTATTAGGAACTTCGCGATCTTGGCACATCCATTGAATAAGCTGCTTAGGAAAGATGTGGATTGGGTTTGGGCTGAGGAACAAGAGGTAGCTTTTAGGGTACTTAAAGATAGGCTGGTTGATAGGCCGATATTGGCGATTTATGAACCATCCGCTGAGACAGAATTGCACACGGATGCAAGCATTATAGGAATAGGCGGGATTTTACTACAGCGTGAACGTCCTTGTGACCCTTTTCAACCAGTGGCATACTATAGCCGACAAACTTCTCCAGAGGAGAAGAAATTTCATTCATTTGAACTTGAGACTTTGGCTGTTGTATGTTCACTCAAGAAATTCCGAGTTTACTTGTTAGGGCTAAGTTTTAAAATTGTCACGGACTGTAGCGCTTTGCGTTCCACATTTTCGAAACGAGACATGATTCCACGTATAGCTCGTTGGTGGCTCCTACTACAAGAATTCCAATGTAATGTAGAGTATCGCGCTGGTATTAAAATGGCACATGTGGACGCTTTGTCGCGAAATCCTGTCAAATTGATAGATGACACTGTTGAAATTGACCAGTATCCGAGTATCATGCTAATCAGTAATGATGACTGGTTACACACCTTGCAAATGGGAGATTCGGAACTCCGACGAACTCGTGATATACTTACTACGGATATGGATGCTGATAGTCTTGTAGCGGTATCTACAACGCCACATACGAACAACGCGTCATACTGACGTCACGCAAAATCCTGCATCTCGCAAGCAGAGTTTACCGCGCAACTAGCATATATACAACGGCCCGAAATGAATCATTGGGCAGTCGCCCCTCTATTCTGGTGACCCCGAGTATGAACGTCAGCGCAGCCTTCGTGCAAATACTTCAGCGTGACGTCATCATCATCACTCCCGCAAGCTTTAGCGGCGAGTCACCCAGCCAGCCAGCACCCACGGCTTCAACGGGTATCCTGACCACCAGCATGCAGCGACCGCGCATACCTGGTCATCACCCTCAGCCTCATCAGCAACCTTGGCACAGCACACTGCACTTTCGGCCGGTCAACAAGAAGAGCTCTCAATACCTCTCCTGGTCGACGCCAGCAGTCAGCCTCAACCCGGCGCTGTACCACATCCGACGCACTGGAGCATAACGCAGCGCCACCCCGACTCACTGGGGACATCTTCGCAGACAGTTCCGACTCACCGTGAACTATGCGGCAACCGGTTCCGACTCACTGGAACTTCAACTGGCCTGGCAAGCATCGCAAGATACAAGACTCCGCCCACTATCGACCTCCGGTCTCCGGAGGGGAGTGATGTAGCGGTATCTACAACGCCACATACGAACAACGCGTCATACTGACGTCACGCAAAATCCTGCATCTCGCAAGCAGAGTTTACCGCGCAAATAGCATATATACAACGGCCCGAAATGAATCATTGGGCAGTTGCCCGCCAGACACAACACCCGTCTGGTCGGAGGATCCTCCCTTTTCTATAGAGGATGAGTGAACTTTACACCCTGTTCCTCATACCTCTATAGTCTAAAACATATAAATAAAAAATTATCTAATTAAGGATAACAAACTTTTTAAATGTTTGAACGGTGATAAAAACAATTTACGATGGGTAGTACCAAAGGGCGCAAGGTGACAACTCTGCCGCATGAATCATGATGATATTGGACATTTTGGTATAGAAAAGACGTTAGAACGCATTAAGAAAACGTATTGGTTCCCTAAAATGTCTCGATTTATTAAGAAATATGTTCAGGCGTGTCTGGAGTGCGCTTACTCAAAGAAAACCGCGGTTGATGCAGGTCATTTACACCCGATCACTAAAATAGAAGTGCCTTTTCACACAATTCATGTTGACCACCTTGGGCCCTTTGTTCGTTCAAAGTTAGGAAATACTTACCTTTTCGTAATAGTGGACGCGTTCACAAAGTTCGTTTTTATTAAACCAGTACGAAACACTAAAACGCAAACAGCTGTTAAAGTTCTAGATGACATTTTCTATACGTTCCGAATTCCCGACCGACTCATTAGTGACCGCGGCACATGTTTCACATCCCACGCGTTTAAACGTTTTTGTTTAGATAAGGGCATACGGCATATTTTGAATTCGGTTGCTAGTCCGAGATCGAATGGGCAGGTAGAGCGGTACAACCGCACCATATTAAACTCATTGACTGCCCAGAATCTTAATTTTGATGAGAGAAATTGGGACGATAAAGTAGGTAGAGTCCAATGGGTCATGAATAATACTCGTCAAAAGACCACGGGTAGGACGCCGGCTGAAGTCATGTTCGGATTAAAAATGAACGCAGAGATTAATCCTAAGCTTAATGAATTAGTGCGGGAGACTAGGGAGGAACTAGATCCAGAAATTTTACGCGAATCTGTAAAAGATAAAATAGACATAGAACAGGAAAAGCAAAAATCCGCTCATGACAAAAATCGGCTTCCTGCGTGTGTGTATGGTGAGGGAGATCTTGTAAAAATCACAAGAACTTCGTTTGCAAATGATGGCAAAAGTAAAAAACTAATTTCACCCTACGTGGGACCTTATCGTGTGATTGCTGTGTTGGGTAACGACCGTTATAGGCTGGCTGCTATACCCGGGTTATCTGGTACCAAAAATAAACGCAAGACTACTGTAGCTGCCGATCGTATGTTACCATGGGTTCACGTAGCTGCCTTAGATGTAAATGAGGGTAATGATGATGATGTAGATGATGAGAAGATTAGCTGTAATGATAAAGACACAGATGCATTTTATTAATTTTAGAGATTGTTAAGTTTTAAGCAGTAAATGCAATAGTGCTTTTTTGTCAGTTCGCTACATTTGATTATTAGTACTTACTAGATGATAATTGTGATAAACTAATTGTGTTATTGTTGATCAAAATTGGAAGTTAATACGAATAAGTTTTAGTAAAAATTTTAGTATTAAAAAGTGTAGATTGATTGGTTTGAGACATGAATAATTTAACTTAATTAATCGCCTAAGAGACCTTTTGTTTTTGTATATTAATTTGTTTATGATAGTTAATTAATGACTGTATATTGTGTTTAAGATTTGTGGAAAATAAGCGTGTAAACTAAAATAAAGAAAGTTTATATTTATAATGAATTGGCTATTAATTAACTATTGTTTTGTGAACTGTGAACCTCTATGAATATCATAATTTTAATTTCGTTCGAACAATCACTACCTATTTATTATATTTATGTATTTATTGCTTGTGAGAAGTTAAGGAATCACAAGTAATCTTGGAAATTATACTTATGTATTTCTACTTGGGTGTGGATATTAAAGACCACATTAGTTGTTATACAGGCCAGGTAACAGGGCTGGGTTCGACGTGTAGTTAACTTATGTTAGCATCACGAGCGAGCTCATGTCCAGGGGCGTGTATTTCTGCTTATTTATGGATATCAAAGACCACATTAGTTGTTATACAGGCCAGGTAACAGGGCTGGGTTCGACGTGCAGTTAACTTACCTACGTTGGCATCACGAGCGAGCTTATGTCCAGGGGCGTGTATATCTACGTAGTTGTGGATATTAAAGAACACATTAGTTGTCATACAGGCCAGGTAACAGGGCTGAGTTCGACGTGTAGTTGACTTACGTTGGCATCACGAGCGAGCTTATGTCTAGGGGCGTGTATTTCTACTTAATTGTGGAAGTCAAAGACCACACTAACTGTTATACAGGCCAGGTAACAGGGCTGAGTTTGACGTGTAGCTAACTTACGTTAGCATCACGAGCGAGCTTATGTCCAGGGGCATGTATTTCTACTTAGTTGTGGATGTTAATATATTGTAATTTAAAAGCCAGGTCACAGGCTTAGCCAGGTCAGGCTGTTATAATGAAGTAAATATTATATAAGTAATTACTTGTCTTGTATTTATTTATTATTATTATTTTTTATTTTATTTTTTTTACACACATTAAAATGATTACAGATATTTGTATTTACCCTATGTGTTAAATAAATAGCACATGTAGCATACAAGAATGATAGTTTTCTTATGTAGTTCTGGTACGGAATTTTATTTTTACTAAGATTGTTCAATATTGTTTAAGGTTATAAGTAAATAGTTCATAAGGTTCACAATTCATTTGTATTCTATTCTGTCAAGGATAGTTAGCAAACAGTGTATAAGTTTTAGAGATAACGTGTAAATAATTGTGAACCGTATTCAATGCTGTCACCTTGCTGGCCGAGTGTTAGGTTTTACGTGGTGCTTACGTGCATGAGGACATGCACGACGTCAGGATGGTCGAGTGTTAGGTTTCGAAATAATATTAAATCATTAAATTGTGTTAGTCGATTATTGGGACATTGTATTTCTTTTACTGGCAACACGAGTTTTGAAAAAATGACGTTTTGACATGACGGTTGAGAAGGCGGGAGTGGACTCGGCCTATTTGCTCGGGGCTAGCATCGAGTGCGGTCATATTTCAAGTGGTCAACATTATAATTATTTCCAATAATTCATGTGAGTATTATTTTATTTCACATGTATTTGACATTTTAAACCTTAAAATATTTCCTCGTAATTACTTTCTTCAAAAATATTTTGGACAAAACCTCGAACTCTGTTTTTTTATTTTTTTTTAAATTTACAATTGGCTGTACGCCACAATCTTCTAATTTTAGAATGTTTCGGTAAATGGTGGACTCTAATTTTGGATAAGTATTTAGGAACACAACATGGCGTCATTTTCGAAAAAATAAAATAAGACCACCTCACGTGCAAAGCTTCAAATGGTTAAAGCTCGTGTTTGGAACTAGTTACGACAACGCCATTTTGACAGTTGCCGGCCCCATTGTGACAGTTGCCGTCCCCATTGTGACAATTATGCATTATACCCTACCCTAATGCGAGCTTGCTTGCATTAAAGGTATGCTGTACGAGTCCTTGTCACTTTTTGCCCATAGGACACTCACATCTATTTAATGGGCATTGACACAGCTTATGATTTAAATAACAGTGTTAAATTCGTTCTCATCGCGACTTTTACGAGACTCCAGCTGTTTTACAAAAGATAGCCAGTATTGTCACTGTTGCGCTTTTAAATGCACCCAAAAATTGAAGCTGACATAGTACCTGCAAAAATGAGTACCTACTTTCAGTACTAGGTATACAGTTTCAGTGTATACTTCAATAAATGTTAAATATATTCAAAACAAAGTAACACAATGTCAGCACAATCCTGCTTTAAGAACTTACTGAAACGCCCATGACAGAGTGCAACTATTTCGTTATTTTATTGTTTCGTCGAGCGTAAACTTCCAAGTGGTTTTTCACTGAAACAATGTTTAAATGTAATTGGTTCAGTGAGGGCTTGGGGGCTATACGAATTGAAGAAGCAAATAAATGCCTCGTTAAAGTGTTGCGATACTTCGATCTTGTTGTGAATCTACAATTTAAATCCCTATCATTAAGGAGAACATTGAGTAAGATTGTGAATAAATCTTTTAAAGACGGCTTGGAAATACTTCAATTATCTATAATCTATATCTTTAATTACATTACATAAAATTCAAAATTCTGAGTGACTGATTTATACGCACAGCCTAAAGCGCTGGTCCTAGAGGTATGAAATTTGGAGTGTGTTCTTTGTGAAGAGTAGATATCCACTAAGAAAGGGTTTTCCGAAATTCCACCTCTAAAAGGGTGATTGGGGGAGGGTGAAATTTCACGCGGACAAAGTCGCGGGCAGAAGCTAGTGCATGATAAATGCGGAAAATAACGAAATGATGAAATGGGAAATATGAGCTGTGGGTAGGTCATGGGTTGGAACCGCGTAATGGACTTTAATCATCATCATCCTCAGTCCAACATCATCCACTGCTGGGCACAGTCCTCTCTTTTCTTGTGTCAATCTCCACGCTCCTGTGCCAGCCGCGTCCAGGTTTTGCACGCGATGTCAATAATGTCGTTCGCCCATATCGCCGCCGGACGACCGCCTTATCGTCTTCCAATTTACTCAAAGTAACGGACTTTGAGTAAATTATTTCATCACCACTGCTCTCAAAACGGCGAAGGAAAACATAGTAAGGAAACCGACATGTCCCGGAACAGAAAATTCAAAGAAGTGATATCTACCACCCCATTCTAGGCCCGTATGGTGAGATTACGGTCCAATCCTTCTCACAGAGGAGGCCTGTGTGTAAACATTATACACAATTAGTATGCATACACACGAGCGACACGAGTCAACGGCAGCCGTCGACACTCGTCCGCTGCCGTTGCTTTTGCTGTACTTTGTTCTATTAGCACTCACTTGATATAAGCTTCTCTCAAATTCAGTCCACAGACTGGCACAGGCTAGGTTGATTTTATACCTCAATTCTTTTAGTTTTGTAGTAAAACTGCAATAAATCGCTCAAAAACCAATCGCCAATCGCTCACAAGCTTACCTAGTTTTATCCCACTAAGTATTTGTTGATATTGGAGCGAGCTACAACTGATTGATGAAGGAGATTGATGTACGTCACACACACGATCTTATAATACCCCTAGACACGTGAATGAATCAGGCTGTTACATTTTAAACACTATTTGTAAATGTTTTTGATAAATTAAATTTGGTAAAATATACAGACGTTTATTATAAGCTAATGTGGTGTTTTAAGACTGAGCTAGTTATAATATTATTGTTATATTATGGTTAGTAGTGTCTGTACGAGAAATACATGATGTTACAATAAATGAGGAACCGTCACTCTGCAGAGGAAACAAAGGTTTCTTTACATACGAGTGTAGAGAGTGAATAGGCAAGCATTGATGATTTGAATACAACACTTGAAGATTTTTCTTTACGATGTTTTTGGAACGATGTTCCTCAGCATTTAGCTTATAGTATTCCCACTGCTGGGACACAAGCCTCCTCCATTCGAGAGGGAGTAGGCTTTAATCTACTATGCGGGCTCGCAGCGGGCTGGTAGATGCACATGTCTTCGAATTTTTGCTTCTAAGATATGCTGGTTTCCTCACGATGTTTTCCTTCACCGTTATGAAGAAGTTCCATATCGCACGGTATATGTACCTACTCTGCACACTTGGCGAATGAGAGTCATGACACGTTTTTCCTTTAGTTACTCGCAAACGTTTAATTGTGCCATTTGAGTGAAAATTTGATTGTCTGTTTGTAATGTCAAAATACCAGGTTTTTACTAAATATGCATACGAAAATATATACGGTTTTATAAAAAAAAATTTTATGATCTCTCTGTTCTGGCTTTTTTTATTAATGTTCAAATGTAGTATATCGCAGAGTTTAAATCATTATATATACTAAAAACCACAGAAGCCTGTCAATCACTGGCAGATAGGTAATGTTCTAAAGAGTAACTTAAGCTACTTTTATTTTAGAAAAAAAAAGAAAATCTAAGGTATTCATTTCACGTGAACGATGTCACGGGCAGCAGCTAGTACTGCCTACAAAAGTCAGAAATTTTTCCACTTCAACTGTGACACACCACATTATGATTTAAAATTCTAACCAAAAGCTTGAACTGCTATAACGTTTTTATTGAGTAATTCAACTACTTTTGGCTTATCTTAAAAAATAATCAAGTAAGGAGTTAGGAGTACCAGATTTTTATTTTTATTTTAAATCATAATGTGGCATCAGAGCTGATGTGGAATAATGTCAACTAACTTTTGGAAGCCACAGTGTATACAGCAAAAGGAACTTCGTTCTAATCAGGTGCCCCACTTCACCTCTGAACTTTATATCCACTGTAAGTCAATATTGTTTGAAATTAACTTGCCAAAGCCACCGTCTTATCAAGTTTTGATAGTAGTGCTAACTGTTCACTGAGGCTCTAACTGAATTATAAGGTCAGACCCAAAGGTTTAGCTTTTGGGTGTGACATACAGACATATCCACGTTACTCATACACGAAGTAAGCCACCTGACTCTAATGGCTGTTAAAAATGAACTAACAATGAGAATAAGGATTGGTAATTTTTAAGTGAAGTGCTCATAGGTAGACACAAGCATCATGTTGCAACGTAGTTATGGTTACGAGCGGCGCGTTCTCAACTTCTACCTCTGCCGTTGAAGCGTGTCACTTGTGTGTATACACTTGTATACTTAGTTAAAATACCCAGGTATGTACTTAATACACCTATTATTCCTCCCGTGAATAAATATAAGTTAATATTCAACATAAACAGTTGTGATGTGCATTGATAATGCTTTGTTGATAAAGTGCGTTTTTTTGTGTCAATATATTTGTTGTACAGCTTTTACTAAAGCCAGAAACGCATTGGCTGCACACGAATGGAGAACATTATTAGGAATGTTGAAATTTTTCATCGTAAACACATAATGCGACTAGGAGTCACATAGTTTAATTAGAACGCTGGAAATTTTGCAAGTTGCTATAACTAGTAGCGCGTTTTAAATACTATCTTTTAGAAATGTAAACAAATGGATCAGAAATATACCTGCGGCTGCCAATTTGTAGTGTCACTTACGAATGGAAATACAGATTTGAGATTGAAATACAGGTGAAAGTTACTGTTTCCCTTTAGTAACTTAGTTTCTTCATTTAGTCTTGACACTAAACTGAAATTCCTAGCAATGCCTTCATTCTATTAAAGAATCATCTACGGAATTTCACAGAATCAATGGCACGAATTAAACAAGCTCCATTCATTCAAAAAACAACAAAAGAAAGAAAGAATCAGGCCACTTTGTGTATAAAAACTCCACCAAATTAAGACAAATCATTCGGAATTAATGTTAAAGTAAATTGAAGACTGAAATACACGACCCCAAGTCACGCATGCTCATTAGCCACATTGATGAAAGGTGAGTGGGCACGCGTCAATTTGTCACATCGTTGGTCGCGTAAGGTGCTACAAATCTGTTTCCAGCTGAAAGCGGTTTCTGAACGTGAAATCAATGCAATTTACGATGTAAAGATATTATTTTAGTGGTTTTGGTGAGTTTTTCTTTATGCACACCTCTGCCCAATCCTTCGGAGATTACCTACTGGCGTAATGTTATGTTTTGTTTATGTGTTTAGATATTATTTAGATACTTGTAGAACCTCCTTGAACTAAAAAATATGAAAAGATGCCGTCTCGAACATTTAAGAGAAATAGCAATGTTGTTAATAAAATAATTGTTGTTACTGTTTATGATTAAGATGTAGAACATTATAGCAAAGTAAGGTGCTCATTTATTTATTTTATTTATTTATATTTAATAACAAGTAACAAAGGACTCAAACATGTTAGTAACAATATTTCTTAACACCTACGTTAGTAAACTTAACCTAACACTGCAATATACTTAGTTTATGCGAATCCCTGCTACAAGCTCAACACCGATGTGGAAAGTTTGCAGCAGCGATTCACATACAAGCAGTCCAGTTTACACGAACGGCACGAACTGAACACCGAACTCAAAAACACGAGCAGACGGCAGCCGTAGACGTCGGCGGCTGCAGTTGCCTCTGCTGTTGACGCGTGCCGCTCGTATATTATATATCTGCACGAATTGCCTTTCTCTATATTCACTAAATTTATCTTATGTGACGCTCGAATATTATATAACAAACTTTTACGCTATCCTTTCTCAAGATGCTATCATAAAAACACAAAAAATAAATCAATTTCTCTGCCTCAGAAAAATAGTAAAAATATATCTTATCGAAGCTGTAATAAATACTTCCTAGAATACACAGATTTTTCAGCAAATAAATCTACGTCCGGACACAAAAAAGTCGTTTATGAAAAAGTGTTCGTTCGTTCCTGAAAGTTAGAACTTCGGCAAAGATCGGTCCTATAATTCTGCTATAAATGCTTTTCAGGTACCATTTTGTTAACGTTGTCAAACACCTACTACTGAAAACAAATTCACAAAAAACTCGCTTTCAAAACTAATTTGCGCTAAGAGCCAATTTTCCTGCATGAATAGGACTCGTTAGATGAAAATTGTCGCAAGATTTCATAATATATAATAGTAGTAGGAGCCATGTCGTTTTTCAGGACCGACTATAAATTTTTATGGCACAAGGTAAGCAGCGGAATGTCGGAAGAAATAACCGTTTATCAGTCTGTTCACGATTCGATTTCGGCTTGCGAAAATGGCGAACTTGAACTTGAAATATTATTGGACCGTCTCGTAAATAGGAATGGAGGAACGCGTCATTTTGTGCCCTTGGAAACGGTTTTTGCTGTGCCCAAATGTAGGGTAGGTACATTAATCAAGGCACAGCAAAAACTGAGTCGACTAATCCATCATGTTCGCATAGATTTTACTTGTACAGTCTTAGCCAAAATATGGTCGTCACTTTAAGAGCTATTTTTGTCTGCTCATTACACAGTAGAGTCTGCTTTACCGACTCAGCTTTATATATTGCGTCGTAATTTCAATAATGTAGAATGACATTCAGGCATCTTCTTTACATGAGACTGAATTAAAATGTGTCACTGACAGACTCTGACGATGATGTTTTTGATAATAATTAAAATGGCCAGACTCCTCATATCTTAGGCAGACTTATTAAGTTTGGTAACAATAGAAAAAGTAATTGTGTCTCAGTAGTGACAGTTTAGCTCTAAAGGTTTTAGGTTGACGTCGACTCCACATTGGTCAAAGGTGAATGCTATTTTGATCTTTGTTATCAAGTATTAATTAAATATCGTTTTCTATGCAATAGTCTGCTCAGTGTCGCAACACAAAATACTAATAATTCGAGTATTAGTGTTTGTGTCATAACTTGGTAAAGGAAATAATTGAGAACTGACGAAGTTAAGAAAGACTTGACTGTCGGTACCTAAGTGTTAATAGTTATGTCTTCTACTAAATACACAGCTTTTACTTATTTGCATCTGTTTTTAATATTAATTTTCCTAATTACTGTTTTGGGTTATTTATTTTAGTTCGTTACAAAAAGCTTTTGTTCATCTGAAAAATAGGTAAAAACATTGTCTCTCCTTAATTGTATTTTTATTAAAACTTATAGATAGGTTTGACAAAGTCAACGTCAAAAGTCAAAGCATTTATTTCAAATAGGCACATAAAAGGCACTTTTGAACGTCAAAAATTACAATGAAATAGAATTGATTCTGATGTTATGACTAAACTTGGGCTGATTTTTCCAACGCCAGATAATTTTATCGGAGGCATAGACTTATAAAAAAAGATGGACTCCGCGCCACGCACATCGAAAGTGAAGCACAGTAAGTATACCGAGACCACTTGTACAAACACGCCTCACGCTTACATTTACATCATAGTATGCCGACTGACCGCCATTACGTGACACGGCAGCGTCAATCGTCAATCATGCACACATAGATCAGTACGGTGCACGGTGCTTCGCTTTCGATATGCGTGGCGCGGAGTCCATCTTTTTTTATAAGTCTATGATCGAAGGAATAATTTTGAATTTTTGACAGTTCTTCCATACAAAAACTGTCAGACGTCAATTTAATTCCACGAATAAAAATTATCTGTCGATTGAAAAAATCAGCCCTTAGTAACGTAGGTAACTAGGTATTACAATAGATTTAGGAAACATTCTATCATCAAAAATAATGAGTTTAATGATCTTACAAAACTAATTGCTTTATTATATGCTCATTAATTTATCATAATTATTATAGATTGATGAGTTTAGGTAATACTTTTCAAAGTTTAGTATTTGCTACAAAGCTTGGTGACCCTAAAATAAAATAAAAAAATATAATGTCGGTTAATAAAACAAACATAGTATCAAGCCTGTTTTCCCTGAAAGATTCGGCAGCGGTGTACATAAGTATAGGTACTACCTACAACACATTTCACAAGTTAAGTTGAGGTCCCATGTACCTAATTGGGGCAAGCCTATTTGCCATCAAACGAGCACAAGGCACAAATGAAAACTTCGGGCTATTGCTGACAAATTTCTGATGGAAAAACCTATTGCTACTTTGCCCGACCTGGGAATCGAACCCAGGACCTCATTAGAAATAAGCTAAAACTTAATTTGGTTTTTGCTTTTTGGGACGACAAACGACCAAATATGATGCCATTGTCACGCTTAGCAAACGACATAATAGTACTAATGACTTCAGTCCTTTAACCTTAAACAAGTACATAATTTAGATAAAGGTAATATTTTGTTTGTCAGTCGTGTTTTGGATATCATAGGACATAAAGATATAAATATTTCCAGTATAAGTCGGATAACACACTGGATGGAATTTTTAGTGAATGATAACAAAATAAGGAAATCCATATTACTAATAATAAAACTGACGAGTTTGTTTGTTTCTTTGTTTGTTTGTTTGTTTGAACGCGCTAATCTTTGGAACTGCGGGTCGGATTTGAAAACAATGTTTTTGCATTTGACAGCCCAATTCTTTGGAAAGGCTATAGGCTACGTCTTAACATCACGCTAGGACCCCTAAGAGCAAAAACTAAACATTCAAAAAAAACTCTGAGCGAAAAAGAAGTAATAGCTTGGAGCAGGCGATAATGATGATGGACAAGAAATTCCACGCGGATGAAGTCGCGGGCAGAAGCTGGTGAGTTATAAATGTCATAATATTTGGTTTTTGAATAAACTTTTGAATTTTCATTCGACTACGTTATCCCAAGTTTTTTAGAGTCAAGACTGTCTATTACCGAGATTATAGCTATGATACTAGGCAAAACAGCTACATATTCAACAGTTTCAAAATGTACTGTATACAATGAACTGTGTGTGTATGTGTATACTTGGTTTGACATTATACTAAATTGTTCTGTCTTGTAAATGTCGCAGCCAACTGGTTAAATTAGCCGTTCAGTTAACCGCCTAGCCTTTCAACTAAACGGCGGCCGTTCAACTAACGGCCTGAATGATATTCAATTACAGTTTAGGTTGTAAGTCTGTAACCAATCACGCGCGAGCCGAATTAGTCGCAGTAATTAAGGGGGGGCATAAAGCCAGAAAAAAATCAAATTTCACCCGCGCTTCCTTGCCTACCCCTCTCATCAAACACGACAAAAACAAAACACAATCCCTTCCCGCCAGCAGAAACTTTTCGCCCGGCCAAGTAAGCCAGAGATTAAAACAGAAGAAGAACTAGCAGGGGATCGAGGGGGAGGGGGGGGGGTCTCAGGGGATCAGACCGGCCGGTATAAATCATATATATTTGTGTTTGAATTTCCATCTTCTGTAATAAGTAATAAGTATACGCAAAATAATCAGATTAAACGGCTCTATTCAATGTAGGTACCTAAGTATGATAGCAGGCTGTGCAAGTAGATATCTTGATAGGGCAATATTATTCTATGTCCCTGAATCTGTTCCGATGCTGGTAACAGTTTCACGAACATACAAGTAATACAGCCTATCTATGAATTTCCAATTCTGGATTGAAGGACTAACTTTACTATACTGTAAAAAAATATCTTTTATTAGAGAGCAAACCGAGTTAAATGCCTATACATTTTCGATTCCGAATGAAATTACAAATGAACAATTTTCGGATATTTTCCTGTACCCATTTATGCTGTGAGACCTTGCTTCTTGCCAATTTTCATTATTCTAGGTCAACGGGAATAATTAAAACCTATAAGGTACACGCAAGGATTTAAATTTCAAAACACGCGTCATGAATGGCAATTTATGCCAGCTTCTAAGTCAGCGTATTAGAGGCTTGATATTTTTACAGCTCCAAGAAACCGTAGATCTAAGTATTTGATATCTATTTCAACTTGATACGTATTCCTGAGAAAACGGGACAGACGGACGGACAACGAAGTTATCCTGTATCTAATAATTTAGATTTTTCCTTTTGAGGTACGGAACCCTAAAAAGCAAAAGCACTTTCATCAAAGTATTATATTACATACTCCTAAACATAAATCTTGATGAAAATAAACTCAACAAATTTGTTTTTTTAACGATATATAGGCCAATATAATCGCATCGCTTATCTTATCATTTTTTATTTTGAGCTATTTTAATCAAGCCTTTTTAGAATGACGACGTTATAATGGTCGTATTAAGGACAAAGATGATTGAAAATATCTATCAAAAATTTTAGAAAATTTGTTGCGCAGTGATGAGCAACCCTATTTAATTTTCTCGTAATGGTTTCTCAAATTACAATATTTAAACGAAATATGATCATTGTTCATTCCCTTTATTTTCAATGCAATTCTTTAGTAAGTAAAAACATCTGAGGGGCAATTCTCGTAATTTTAAGAACGTTCACAGTCTGATCTCAGTCTCAATCTGTCAAAAAATGCCTTAATTTCCCTACATTTTGACAAGTTTTTGACATTTGTTTGTCGCTGAGATGAGACTGCGACTAGATTTTGAACATTTTAAATTACGAGAATTGGCCTTCTGTTTATTTTTCATATACTTGCTATACGCTAAGTTTGAATTCAGAATCTAAGAATCATGTCTTAGTATTTTTTTTGGAACTAGAAACTCAATGTTGACGTGACAAAGTTCAAATTCCAATGTAATCAAATTTTGTTTAGGACCTACAAGTTGGACAAAGTAACAGTGTTGACCAAGAAAAAAATTATATTTGTATATCGTGGATTTTTCTTTGCAGGATCGTGCAAAGTCACTGACCTGTATTATACAAGATAGAGGTCAGTGTGCAAAGTCAATAAATTAGCAACAGTGATACCCAAGTAAAAAATAATATTCGTATGGTGGATTTTGCACTGTATTATGCAACGTCAAACGGCATGTGTCATAAAAGCCTTTCCTGCACGAAGTGCGAGTAGGAAAAAATCCTCGCCGAAAACATTTGTGGAAAACGAGCCCAAGTTTGGTACAAAAGAAGTACATGCTTGTCGGATTTACCGATATGGCATCTAGCTAAATGGGTTCCAAAGTCTAAAGTTCATTAGGTTCCTCTTTTGTAACTGTTGAAACTTTAGCTTTAAAAACTTGCCAAGTTATTATATGAACTTTAGACTTTCTCTCAACTCTAAAGAACTTAGGACTCATCCTCACCATAAAAAGAAGGCTAGTCATGAGAACACTATCTGTATGAAATATTGCATGTGCACACCGTTTCGTACTTTTGTCCACAATAAACTCATTACGCATTTAATTTCCGATATTTCTTTTGTATGTTCCAATAATAAACCCTTTACGCTGAATTTCGAGTTTCAACTTGATTTAGGGAATAGTACTTACTAAAACCTTATACGGAGTTTGTCAAGAAAAGTGGAAGAAAACGAATTTGGATTCTGAGTTAATCGCCGTAAGGTCTAAAATCTCCAGCACGAACTTTCAAATGAACGCTAGTTGGCTATGTTGCAAATTTTCTCCGCAAGAAAATGAACCGAAATGCAGAACAATGGCGCTAGTGGTACTATACTAGTCAAAAATCTGTCAAATAAAATGTATGTCATCTTGACTTTTCAAATATCAACATTGAATTATTTCAATATTTTCATTTTATAGTTTTGCCTCGGTATTTGTTTAGTTTATCAAGTCTTATTGTTTTTAATAATCGTTTCGGGAGTGGTTTTAGTTATTTTACCATATTTTCTATTTCACAGTGTCTTCCCTACAAAGTGATAAATTACGAAAATATTGTTTACGTAAATTAAATATATAGCAGCGCAGCCGAAAATTCGAGCGCAGTCCTCTCGTCTCAACAGAGCGGGGGCGACTGATTTGTGAAACATATATATGTTTAAAGTTCCCGCAACGTGCGACGGAAGATGATTTCTTCCACGAACTAAGAACGTCGTAAGTGCTATAAGCTTATCGTCGTAATAAAACCACAAATAAAAGTAATAAAAAAAAATGCTTCCACAATCTAAGTCGCTTTATATTAATACATTAATCATCAAATTTTCACTCTAGTAGTCATAAGCATATTAAGTACAAATCGAAAAGTCGTGAAAATTGGAGGTAACTTCGTGACGTTTTTTATTAGAGAAAATTTTACTATTTTGTCTTTCTGTGCCACAATAAGTTTGGAAATATCATGTAGTTATTCGTGTTATTTTTATTTTATACCTAAGTCTCATCAATTTCATGAAAAATCATATTGAAGTTAGGCAATTTTGGTTGATACCTGCTCTTAAGGCATTGCACCCCGACCAAGTGGGTTAGGTTAGGTTAGAACTGTGATCAACCGCGTGCGAGCCGAGGGAGGAAGCGAGGCGAGCACTACTTCTAAAGGCCAGGCAGTCAACTGAACGGCTAATTTAACCAGTTGGCTGCGACATATACACAACATTGTTTTGTTTCTACTGCGGATAATGTCTTAATAGTTTTTATGTTCGTAGTTCGTATTTTTATCTCCCATCGTTTCGGGATTGTGTTTAGGCTGTTGCTGTTTGAAAATTGGCAGTCGTGAATTACTGGTCAACCTTGGATTAGCGAGATTAGAAACAATAAAAACATTTAATAAGCTGAGACAACGATAAATTCTTTCAAGAATAGTTATTATATCTATTGTAAGAATATAATTTTTTTTTACCTCTTTATCCTATGAATTTAACCTATGGATTCAAGAAGAACTGTAGAAATTTTACATAGGATGCAAACAACTGATAACAAAGAAATTAAGAATAAAGAATGAAATAACGAATGAAGAATCAAGAATGAAAAATAAAGAATTAAGACATGAAGAGTGAAGAAATTAAGAATAAGGAATTGAAGAACGATAAGCTTTCCGTACAGTAAGAGGTCAGCTTATACTGGAAATGTAAGGCTGATATTTCGTCGTATACAATTACAGTATCGGCAAAAAGGAAATCGTCATTAGATTTCGTAGATAGATAAGATTTCAATCCCAAATCTCTATAGCAACATACAGTATCTATACATTTCTAATAAATCGTCCTACTTATCTGGAATCGACGATAAAAACGATAAATAACTGTAAATATCCGAGTATCCTTAACACGAGTTTTCATTTGGTCTATAAAAAATGGCGCGTAATTTTACTACCTAATATTCCTGTAGGACGCATTTCTTTTTTACTGCCTGGGTATTATTGCTAGAGATAGTAGAATTTTATGGGAGGAATTATAACTCGGTAGATAATTTTCAATTAAAATTTTTAACATACGCTTCAAGGATCTTTGTAATGAAAACAGGCGAAACGACATTTAAAAAAGTAAGTGCACTATACATCTTTCTAGCCTATTCCGCTTTAATGACAACTTAACCTACTCGTAGCAGGTGAATTGAGCCGTCATTCCACCTGATGATGATCCCACTTGATCTCACTTTCCCTAAGTTTCGCGGAGAGATTTTTAAAGAATAGATTGGCAACAGGCAGGCCTCAACCGAGTTGCTCATCAACACTTTGGTCCCTCACCGTGCATCCAGTCTGTCTCAGCTGCCGTTTTAAAGTCGTCAATTCATTTAACAGGGGGGTGGGTGTCTTAAGCTACACTTGCCGATTCGCAGAATCCACTCACGAACTTATTCTTTTTTCTTTTTATCGGCGATAGATCGTTTGACAGACAATGACAAGCTCACTACCACTTCAGCTTGCTAAAAGTCACTTCAATATTAGTTGTTCATCAAACAAAAACTTTTACCATCTTTTCTTCTAATGACGTCATAGAACTGAAGCAGTTTATTCGGAGACGACACGTCTATAGAAAAGTCCCAATTAATTTAATGTCCAACAACAATAAAAATCACGGACTCATCAAAAGAATCAAACTAGTTTACTATCATAAGCACCAGAGACTGACTTGTATAAATCATTCAATCAACGTTGCGTGTTCACAGATCAATTCGAATTCATTGGTCTGATACATTAATTTATCATGTTAATAGAATTCCGGGGTTAGTTTGGAAAAATTAAATTTGATTATGTTGAGCTGGGTTTGTTGGTGAATAATCAATTAAATTTTGAATGAATTGATTTTAATATATATGTAGATATTCATTATTGCATACCAACCAAATAATAATAGATACGTACAAACGACGGTCTTATAGATAACATCAATCAAAATTAAGTCATTTATTCAAATTAGGCTGAGAATCAGCACATTTTGTACGTCAAAATTACCTAAGACAGTCCCCCAAAACGCCCTTTACCACTTTCTAGTGCTAAAGCTGGCAAGAAGACAAGGAACAACAAATTCCCCAGCAGCACAGGTGTCTGTTAAGTTAGAAGAACTGAATAGACGCTGTGTATTTCTTACAGACAACCAGTGGAATCGTGTTACCCAGTAACTGGGTTATGGAGGTCAGATAGGCAGTCGGGCCATGTAAAATATTGGTATCCGGTTAGACTGGAAAGCCACCCCCAACATAGTTGGGAAAAGACTAGGAAGATAATGAGCCATTGGATGGAATCGATATGTCATCATGATTAATTATAGTTTCATATGTAATTAGTGTAATGGTTGTTTTGTGTTTGAGGGTAATTTCATTCGTTGATAGCGTGTGCGACAGCTGTATAATTCGGTCCAATTCTTCAATCAACGATATAGCGTAATTAGTTTTCCCTTTGGAGTATTATTTCAATAGTTTAAATCAAACGTTATTGAAAAGCATTTGACTCATTAAGCTGATACACACACACACACACCCTCACACACACACACACTCAAGACACTCACGTTCACTCAAGTTTTGTGTTTAATTACATGGAAATTAAAGCTCATTTCATTTTTCGATCAGTCGGAGCGCTAGTTAAAGGTGCCAAATGCCGAAATCCTAGTTGGTGTTTGACATAATGATTTCAATAGAGAAATTGATAGTGTGATTGATATGTGATTTGGTGCCCCATTCCCCACAAAAAAGGAACAGTTCAACAGTTCGAACATACCAGTGCCTGTGGAAAATTCGTGTAGAAGGATATTTAGCTGGACTCTTTATCTGGACGACCCAAGCTCAACTTAGCCTTCACAGAGAAGCATTTAGGTCATAAGCACACTATCTTCCCTTCATTCACACCATTTTTTCCGATTGACGCGTAAACAAAACCCGAACAAACAAAATCAAACTGACTCCTTTTGATTTTATAAAAAAAAAAGTTTTTAGATAAATTCGTTTTAACAACGTCGAAAATGTTGGTGACATGTAATAATCATACAGTTGAATTGGTCGCTCTTTTTAATATTGTGATTACAAAAGTTTGAATAGAGAAACTATATATATATACTATATGTATATATTTTTATAATAGTACAAGTTATACTAATCTGTGTGTTGTGTTGGCGTTGTTGTGTTCGTATGCTCGCTTAGAAGTGAAATGTTCCAAACATTAACGCTAACTGTTATTTATAATGAAAATGACTGATTATATTTTGATAATAGAAGCTAACTGTGACTTAATATCGCTATTGCATGTCCATTGTTATCGTTTGGTCAACGCATAATTCAGTATTTTCACAAAAACTTCCCATTATAATCACTGCTCTGGTTGGTCGATTTATAGTTTCAAAATTGCGAAAATAAGGTTTATAAATCAGGGTCTGTAGACTAAATTGAGTTTAGATTGTCCTGAACTTAAATGAACGTTGAAACTTGTGAGAATCTGACGATACGT
Organism: Gortyna flavago; assembly: GCA_963669345.1. Lineage (NCBI taxonomy): Eukaryota > Metazoa > Arthropoda > Insecta > Lepidoptera > Noctuidae > Gortyna > Gortyna flavago. The sequence goes on from OY770148.1 coordinate 7,657,381, forward strand.
ATCTCCACATTTGAGAACAGCTTGGTTGAAAAGCAAATAAAAAATAATCAGGCCGCATCGCTCACTCGACAGCTACCAAAGCTAGAAACCCTTATTACTATGGTAATAAGGGCCTATGGGCCACGAACGTATTGTTCAGCGGCAGGGAGCTCCCACGCTTGGTCCTGGTTGGCCCCGCTTGACAGAGTCGCGATTCACCTTTTTGTAGTGTCTTAAGGCTTTGAAGAACATTAGTAACATAGTTTACAATAAACAATTTTAATTGGAGAGCAAACTAAAGCTTTGATTACACAAATTTTTGCCTGTTCTATACAGGTTGCTAATAATATATTATTCTATTTAAGTACCCATTGCTTCATATTGCTAAGAGTGCGAAACACGATTACATTTTAAATGAAACTCGTAAATGAAAAACGGTTCACATGGTACCTAAATGTTTTCGAACAACTTTTTCCAACATCGTCCATGCCATGCCGGGCAGAGGTCACTAGAGCGAAATAAATATAATATAATATGTTGCAGGTTTCAGGCGATTTTTTGTGGAAGCTGCATAGTTGTTGTTGTTGTTGTAGTAAAGTTGGAATAGCTTATGTAGCTATTGTAATAATCCTACTTCCTACTAATATTATAAACTTGAACGTTTGCGAGAATGGATGGATGGATGTTTGTTACTCTTTCCCGCAAAAACGGATGAACGGATTTGGATGAAAGGCATACAGATAGTTTATAACCAGGATTAACACATAGGATATTTTTTACCCCGGCTTATATTATCGAAGCTTATGCGGGTGAAACCGCGAGGCGCTGCTAGTTCATCTATATTCGTGAATTTGACGATTTATTAACCGACTTCAAAATAAGGACGAACCCAGTGCGTCAGAAATAAAACCGACTTCCAAAAAAATACTACTAAATGATTTGGATGAATGGCATCTCGCAGTTCATCCTTTATGAGGATGGCTACTGCTTAACCGGACTTTCCTGTGGATGCCTCGAATTAAGGCCTCCAGCCAGGGCAAACAATAACTTAAAAACTAAGCGACAGCGCTAAGGGTAACCCCCTGCGGGGTTCGGACCTCGGCTCAGGGCGTCGCTGGAAGAGGACAGCAAGGGACAGGCTGGATCGGTATTATTATTAGTGTTTAGGGGCGAATTTAAAACTACAGGCTGAGCTGCGCGGGCTGGCTCGAGCAAGGGTCGGGGCGGGCACGGTGATGGTGCGGGACGTCGCGACGGGCCTCGGCGGCGAACTACTAAATGAAAAAATTACTTTGCCTAAATACTGTTGGAAATCGGTGGTAAAAACAAAGATACAGATCCATACATCGACTTCCGAAATTAAACTTATTTTTCACTTTATAGTGTCTTTTTTTGGAAGTCTTTTCTTTTTTTTTACTTTTGAATTGAATCTTTTGTTATGAATGTTATTAATTGATCGTTAGTCGTGTAAAAATATAAAATAATATATGCGAATAGGGTAAGAAAACCTTGTGTAGGTCCGCACTTTAAGTAGAGGTCACGTACTGCCTTGCACTCTTGCACAGTTAGGTTTTGTGGAGACGCCTATTAGTCTCCCCAGGGATGTGCCCTTACAGGCGTTGCACAGAGGGGGCTTCAGATCGGTCTTTTGAAAGGTAACGGTGCTTCCTTTCAGGTACACACGGTGTGGTGGTTTTGGTGAGGTAAAAATCCCACACTCCCCGTCTTATTCCCAAAGCCCCGGGCGCCTATTGTAGGTGTTCCCCCGAAAAAAAAAAACTAAAATCTACGCACTTGTTTTAAAGTGTAATAGTTTATTGAACTCCTATTAAATCCTATACGTATCTAGATAATTGCAAAAAATGTTTACACTTCATTAGTAAAGTTCATACACTCGTTCATACATCACAGTAGGCGTCAAAGTGAAATTAACTCAAGACTAAACTTATAGTCAAACAAATTAAAGCAATTACTTATAGGGATCATGTAGTGGCATTTAGAGCATTTCAATTAAATTTTAGAGATTCATATCGTAATTAGAAATTGCTAATATTTATAATTTAGAACATTATTTGCAAACTAAATGACTGAAATTCTTAATATTGTGCCGCAATTAGTATGAAATATTTGATTAACACATTCACCATTCAAATAAGAATTAATTTCGCAAAATTAATTCAAAAATTCATGGGACATTTTCGCTAAAAGTAATTAGTTAAAAAGAGCTAAAATATCATCGAAATCGTGTCGAGAGCTACAGGTGAAGAACGGTCGGCACGCGTAGTCTACATTGGCGTCAGTTGGCCCGCGAACACTGTTTCGAACGGACGTCCCGCGGCCCGTCTCACGAATACTCCGACATGTTCACGAACACGAAGAACATAAGTGATTGTAAATAAAAAAAAACAACGTGAAGTGCTGTGGTAAAAACAGTGTTACAAAAAAAAATTGTAGAACAGTTTTTTTTTCGTTGTTTTAGTAGTTATCTTATCTTTATAGTGCGTCAGACGAACAAATTAGAAAGAATTAACATTGATAAGAAATAATAATAGTAAATTAAAATAAATTAGTCTTTCATTAATAATACTATTAGTGTGAGCAGTTTTAATATTAGTGAGTTATCGAACGAATTTGTGGACTACTTTGTGGACAAAGAAATTCGGTTTGCTGATAAAAATATGTAAGTACTAAAATTAAACTTTATAATTACTTCTCCGATGGTCCTAAATACAAAATGAATGGACAGAGAATATTAAACAAAAACTACGAGCAAAAAATACGTATTGAAGCGGAATAGATAAAATTAAAGCCAAATTGAAACATCAAGTAGCAACAGCGCATCTTTATAAAATACTGCTTTATTAAATCATTCATGATAAATTCCATTTTTAAATTAATCTAGCTGTCTAAATTATCGTTTTACACCGTACATAATTCTAAATATTTCAATTAAAACCATCTCATAATCATGAAAAAAATGCGGAAGTTTCTTCAGCATCATCAGTACTGCAATCATCTGTTAATACTACCATGCTTCCAAATACATATAAAATCCATGACTATACGTATGACGTATTCATAGTGTAATAGAACTGCAAATACTGGAACAGACGACGATTGCTTTCGCACATATTTGTTAAGGTTTTAAGCAAAGTTTGTCCTTTTTGACGCATTCGATACATCTAACCGCAAGAATTTTAAGTTTACAGTTATCATTGGAGGCGTATCTAGTAAAATTCCATTCTTGAAGTTCAATGATATGTGAGGTAATGGTGGTTTTTTATGATGTAATGTTCTTACCTTAAGAAATGTCGTCATAGTTGAATAAAAAAAGCGCTGAGACAGCGCTAATACAGCGGCACAAATGGTGTTCGAATCGATAATTTTATGAACAGACATTTTGAGTTTGGTGTCTCTCAAGGGTAAGACTTAGGTTCTGCTTTATATAATCTAATCTTTTGATTCTTTGTTTAATTTAATCTAATCTTTTAATTACAATATAAATTTAAATAAATTATTTATTCAATACATTACTTTTTACTTCAAGGAAGCTGAGTTGCCTAGCCTCTTCTGTTTTAGGAAACTATATTTATTTGAAAGGGTTTAAAGACATTGGTTATATGAGGCGAATTATTTGCAGTTTTAAGTTAAACTAACAACGTTGAGGCACATGTTGTAGCAAGTGTATATTCTATATTGTCTCATTCTCAAGTCCAACAGATTTTTTATCTTATGACGCATTATTCAACTTGCCAATCTTGTTCAAATATGAGAGAAAATCTAAGACGTTGTCAAACAAACTTCAATTTATATTTAGTTAGAGATACTCATATTATGTTCTTCGGGACTTTTTTGGTCTCAATTCGTGTATGTTTATGATGTTGTTTTGTTTTTATCGTTATCATTATTTTTATCTATAAAGACTTTGTGTTTCTTGATTGAAGGATCGTTCTATGTTGCTGTAACGAGTAATTAATATTTTTGGGGTGCAACAAAATGACTAGGTAGAAATATTAAATTTTAACTTCAAAGTTCCTTTGCCGATAATTCAATTAATTATCAAAACATTTTCTTTCTAAATACTAGACGTCCATTACCGTTAGATAGCTTCAGGCGTGACTGTCATTTTCTATTCATTACGTAAATGGAATTATCGAACATTTTAGAGCATGAAGTAGGAGTTCATTTTGATGGATTAGGAAAAATCGGGTAGCCAGAAATTCTGAAAACCAGTCACAGCAAAGGGGTAACGCGTATAACCGTAGTATTTATAGTGGTCGGGTAGGCAGTCGCTACATGAAAAATAATGATAATAACCTCTCAAGCTCCGCTAATGGGACACAATTGATGTTCTACTGTATCGTACTACATAGGGTACGAGCGGAGCTTGACCGGTTAAAATGCATTCGGAGAGATTTGAAGCCGACCTCAATATAGTTTTTTTTAAAGGTAGACGATGACTAGAAATGGTTTTAGATTCAAACTCGGCTCGGAATTGAATACTTACTAACATTTCTACCACTGCTCTCAAAACAGTGAAGAAAAAAATCGTGAGGAAACCGAAATATCCTAGAATCAAAAATTAGAAGACATGTGACATCTACCAACCCGCCCGTGTAGTATATTACGATCCACTCCCTCTCACAGAGAGAAGGCCTGTGTCCGAGCAGTGGGAACGATAAAGGCTGATTATGCTAACGTTTCTTTGGCTTGAATAATGAAACTGCGAAATAATACTAAACATGCATTAACATTATTTCTAATAATCAAGGTAAATTCCTAGTCTACAGAACGTAGCGTAATATTCTTGAAAGTTTTTTTTTTTGTATCGGTGTAAAGGAAGTCCTTGTGCACAGTCGTGAGCGTGTCACGAAGTAAATTGTATGGAAATATAGAATACTTGGAATAGTAAGCGGTCTGTATTATATTCTCATATTCTGTATCTTGTAGCACTTACCTTTCCTCGTTTAAATCTTACAACGTAGTTTCTACGACAGTAAAAGCTAATAATGCACTAATCTCTAAATAGTACAAACAATTTCGTTTGTCTGTGTTTTGCTTGATCATCATCATCATCATCATCTGCAGCCCAACTTCGTCCACTGCTGAGCATAGGACATCTCTTTTACTGTGCCAATGTCCACGCTCCTGTGCCTTCCACAGCCAGGCGTTTTGCGTAGGTACTTCTTCTAAATTACATGATGAATTTTCATACAATTTTCATCAGTATTAAAAGAATTTCTTAACGGTTCAGGCCATGCAGGTTGCTGGCAGTACTAAATCGGCTACTTACCTATATTATACACTTTTATTAGGCATATATTGTTTGTAATTGTAGTTCCTATTTGAGTTTTAATTAAAAGTGCAGACCATTTAAAAAACTTTGCTTCGGTTACAACTGCAACAAAATATGAAACGTAAATGAAGCGTTCAGTAAAGTTGAGTTGGAACAAAATTCGAGCTACTGACAAAGTATAGACGAACGTTGTTCTTTTAAAAATATATAGGTATATAACATAATGTTTTATGCAGTTTAATTCAAAGAAATCAATCCAAAATATATCGATGATGATGACGTCACGCTGAAGTAGGTCCGGGTTAACATTATAGAGGTATGAGGAACAGGGTGTAAAGTTTACTCATACTCTATAGAAATGGAGGATTCTCCGACCAGACGGGTGTTGTGTCTGGCGGGCAACTGCCCGATGATTCATGTCGGGCCGTTGTAACTATGCTAGTTGCCCGGTAAACTTTGCTTGCGAGATGCAGGATTTTGCGTGACGTCATTATGACGCGTTGTTCGCATGTAGCGTTGTAGATACCGCTACACTCTAGATAGTTCAAAAATTTAAAATCATTTATTCAAATTAGGCTGAGTATCGGCACTTTTCAAACGTCAAAATTACTTATGTTAGTCCCCTAAAAGCCCAACCTTCACAATTTCCTATTGCTATCGCTGGGAAGAAGAAGTGGTACAACAAACTCTTCAGCAGCACAGCTGTCTGTTCATTTAGAAAGACTTGATTCTATACAACAGTAGGTTGCAAAGTAATTTACATTACGAGACACAGGACATCAGTAAAGTTATTTTTAACTATCAATCATGAACATAAAAGCTTTCTACTGGTAAATATAAAATATCTCCTATAAGTATTACATCAAAAGTGCAATGGTACAGCTAATCCCAGATCGATTTAGAATAGAGAGCTTTCATCAGATCTGTTACCTATTGAACTGCGCTAGATGTAATTTCAATCAAGAGAAAATAAAAGAACTAGGTCAAATGTAACCGTTTCCCGTCCCCATTATAACTTACATTTTAACACATATCTAGCTATGTATATTATCTGCTATTTTAACAATGATACGATAATAATGTAAAATATTATAGGAAATATAGCACCTATTAACCCATATTTCGCCAGTTATGTTTAAGTCTTATGTGATAGGGGGCGAGTCTATTGCCATCAACAGGGTATAAATCCAGAATCTGGGCTGCTCCAGAGAAATTCAATAATAATTGACCAGACCCGGAAATCGAACCCAGGACCTTATGATCAGAAGTAGCGCTTGCAACCACTAGACCTACGAGACATCTAGCTATATCCGTTATTTTAACAACGATACGTGAATACTTTAAAATAATAAAGGAAATTGCCACATCCGTCTCAATAATTTGATACTTACATATCTACTTAGACACCATCTCGGTCTCCAAGGTCCGGTAGTAACATTATGCTGTTAGGCATAACCATGAAAATCCATTACGAAGTTTAGTCAACAAAACAATAAAGTTCATTCAATCATTAGTCAAACAAACGATGATAACAAAACTGTGGCTAAGTGAAAATTTATAGTTAACACATCATATTCGAATTCATATTTTTTTAGGTTTCCGACCTTAAAATTAAAACGGAACCTTTCTAAGAAGGCCAATTCCTGTAATTAAAAATGTTTAGAATGTAGTCGCAATCTCATCTCAGAGACAATCAATGTCAAAAACTTGTCAAAAACGTAGGGAAACTAGTGGTATTTTTGACAAATTGAGATCTGTAAGAGTGATTGATTGAGACTGAGATCATCCTTCCAACGGTCTTAAAATTACGAGAATTGCTCGCAGATTACTTTTTGTCCGTCTGTTACAGAGGCTTTTCAATTCTGGAATTTGAATTCTGGCATATTGCTAGGTCTCGATGAAGCACATATAGATCGCTGGTAAAAAACAAAACTAAGTTTATGAGCTAGTGCAGGTTTATTAATTACGTGCAATATAGTAATTATTGCGCCAGAACTGCGACCGTCCTATAGACTGCTCAAGTGCTCAGTGTAGTAAGGTAAGGATCCCTAATTCAGCGGCCCCGACTTCCTCTTGGTCGGTTTACACTGTGTTAATACTTAGTTACACCTTGTTGAGGAGATTTCAATACAATTATAAAGTCTTCTTGATGATAGTTCGGACATAAATCGTACATTCTTTGTCCCTTCAGTAAAAGATGCTCTAAGAAAATTCAATGCTATTTGCGTCATCGTCTTGTTGGGTACTACATCATTGTTCTATATGAGGGGTAATTTATTTTAAACTGTTTATACATAAATCTAAACGAAGCTAAAGGTTTTCTTAGGAAGCATTTTTTTACCACTTTGCTACCATTACTTTCAAAATCCATGTTAGAATTTTAGATCCCGCAAAGCTATAAATTACTTCGATGAAATTCATAATGCAATACATGTATTTAAAAACCTACATTTATAATGTTCGCCATAATAGCTTAATTTAGAATAAAGCGCTGAGCGCATATCGCTCTTAAAATACCTATTAGTGGCTTTGGTTGGTGTTAGAGAATTAATTTATTGCCTAGGAACAAAACTGCGGTTTGATTTATAGCTTAATTAATTGGTGGTTCAATAGCTTTAAAAACATTTTGACAGCAGTCTTCTAAATGTCAAAATTATAATTGCTTGACTTTAGTTTTTGTATCAGTAGGTATCTAGTGAAGTCTAGTCTTCCTTATTATTGTGGTACAGCCTCATAGATCGATAAAAAAAAACCCTATTACCATCAATTTCTTCTTGATTATCAGTTTGTTTATTTACAAAGATTTTTTAAAATCAAGAAGTCTAATTTTTGCGCTGTTATGTGATGTCCAAGCGGCCGGAGTGTGTGAAAAACGGACCACAATGCATTATGTATTGCGCAAAATGCCACAACAATTGTAATGTGGTTTTAATGGAAATGTGGCAAAGTTTACAACTTCTTCTACGTCAGGTTCGATAGACCTATACTAGTGTATATCATTAAAGTGCTTAGGTATATTAAATGCTATCTCATTGTTTGGTTGATCGTCATGAGTGATTTTATGTATGTCTACCTATTTTAGTGTCCAAGTAGGTAGTTATTTTTGGGATTGTTAATTACCTATTCCATCTGTATTTTTAGGTAATTTTTATCTGAGGGGCAATTCTCATAATTTTGAGAATGTCCACAGTCTGATTTCAGTATCAATCTGTCAAAAATACCTCTAAAATACCTACATTTTTGACAAGTTTTTGACATTGATTGACGCTGAGATGAGATTACGACTAGATTTTGAAAGTTTTTGATTGTAGTAAATGGCCTACAGATGTCAAATAAATACATTATAATAGAGGCACCCAGCCAGCTGCCACTAGGCAGTAAACTTTAACCAACTATATAGGTAATGCTTTAAGGCAACAAGGTTTAAAGTTACTACAAAAACAGTAGGTACAACAATGATTTCTTTTACTAGAAAATTAAGAGCTTAAAATGAAAACCCAAACGGATATTGTATACCTACCACGTTGACTGACAAACAATAATGTAATAGACATGACTAAATAAAAAGCTTCTTTTAAGAAACAAAGTGTCTGGTGACGCGACCCTAATCATAATTGAATATTAATTTTATGCCTCAGACAGAGCTGTCAGGCCGAAACGTAAACCATTCGTAATTTATTTAAACAACTGTTCAATGAGTTGCTATTTTGTATGTATTTATGTTTCCTTTTTCTTAGATTACGATTTTTTCCATGCAAACTATTAGACCTATTTTCCTCCACTTGGTCTGCGAAGTTTTTTTTTTTTTTTTTACACAAACTACAACACTCCATTTCACTTCACTAACAGCTGGGTTAAAAACGTTTTTTGTTCCTCAGAGTTCAAAAAAATTCTAAAATACAAAACCTGTTCAGCAGCGGTTTAAAACTAAATATACTCTAACTAAAGTAAGTATATAAGTGCGCATTAAGAATATTTTAATTACCGTTATAAGGCAAACTTAATTAAAGACGAAATCAGAAGATATATACCTACTAGTAATCTTTACAGAAAACAAGAATTTAATTAAGCCAAACATTTTCGTAATATTGAAACTGCCAGAAAATTGTGAAATCATCTGGATATTATTTTCTGACAGGCATCAGTTCAATTACAGATAATTGATAAACACTTTGTAAATAAAACTCTCTTGATACAGCTCTTCAAAATTTAACATCGAATTTCCTATTTCGCAAAACGTTAATTTATTGAAATTTGGGAAATCGCAATCTCTTCGAAGATTAGGTGATACCTTTTGCGATAAAGCTGAAGAGAGGAGCGTTTGTTTGAATGCGCTAATCTCTATACTACCAGTGGGATTCGAATAATTATTTTTGCATTTGATAGCCCAATTCTTGAAAAAGGTTATTTAACATTACGCTAAGGAGCCTAGCAAATAGAAAAAAAAACCTCATAAAGATCGCTGGCGGGCGATGCGATGCGACTCGGTGGGTCGGTAGCCGAAGTTTCACGCAGAAAAAGTCACGGGCAGCTAGTAACAATTTATTTTATACCGACTCCTTAAACTTACCAATCACGGCACAAATTATAGCAAAATCTACAATAAAAGGAATATTTAAATAATCCAAGTCTAGGCAGTTTATTTTTAGATTTTAGAATATAAAAAGTTTTTTCTTCTAAATGTGTCAAAGAGAATGGCGATTTCGGCCATTTCAGCAGTCTTAAAACTGAAAAGATCCTTGTTTTCATTTCAATTCTTTATTCCTCCCAGACATCGAAAATTTCTTAAAAATTACGTATCATCAAAATGTCTGCCTTTATCCAATGTTCATCTGTTTAAAAGGAAAGGCTATTCTATTATTTATCAAACCATTTTGTTTAGTGGAACGGATCTATTCATGGGATGTATGAGGCCACTTAGTGGGGCCTGGTGACATGTAACACAGGTTTTTCCTAAACCAACATCAGGCACAAGCTCTCACGGTGTGAATTTATGTAGTTCAAAACTGTTAAATGCTGCAAAACCATTATACCATTGTTGTAGTATTCTATCTTCTATCTATCTATCTAACCATTGTGAGAGAAAATAAATAACTAAACTTCATCATTTCATGGGACCACCAGCAGCGTTATCGGTGGGGTGTACGGCACTTTTTATGTATTAAATTTTTCACAAATCATTGTTCCCATACAAGTAAAGACCCATAACTATCCATCCAGTGTAATAGAAGCTGTAATAGTCAGCACCACGGTCGTCTAAATAGAGGAAGAGTCAATTGATCTGTTAAGATCTCGCAAATTGAAACAACTACATAACTGCGTTTGAGTTGCGCGTTTCCATCAATTCTGTGTACCGTGTTTGGTGCAGTCATGCTGTGAACACGATAATAATGAACAGATGGTAATCGCTAAATTACTATTTTATTGCGTTTTATGGGTGTCGTAATAACAGTATGACATTGCATGAAACAGATTTTGACATGGAATACGATGCGTCAACAGTAAATGCGAGCTTGGATTCAAGCGACATTTTGGCAATGAATCGTGAAATATTTTTGGTATTGGTGGCGTCAATGTGACACTAAATCAGTTAATAAGAATATAAGCCAGTCTTTGTTAGGGCAAAGGCCTCCCTTCCCTCTTTCCACTTTTCTAGCGTCCAGCTCATCCCGCCGTCTCTTTCTGTTCAGTGGCGGTTTTTGCGTTTTCCTGCTTCGACATGCGACAGATGTGGCCAGCCCAGTTCCACTTTAGTCCAGCAGCTGTGCGGCTAGCGTTCGCTATTTGTGTTTTGGAACGAAGTATAGAGTTCCTAATGCGGTCTGACAATCTGTAAAGTTATTATATTTTGTGGGTGTACTATAGGCAAATGTCTGCACGACCCTTCGTAGAAACAATGCGTGATGATAAGTTATGTAATGTTTATATACTCGTAATTGCTAATGACTCGCCCCGGCTCGCACGGGTACAATTTAGGTACATGTGATGTCATTTGTGTTAAAAAAAGACTTTATCTGTCTTAAATATTTGGTTTAAAATTACACTAATACTGGTGATTTTAATTATAACTTCTTAGTACATTCTTTGTTTCGTTTTCCTGAGGTTTTGAAATTATTATATCAGTTGATAGCTAGAACGGTAACTGAAAAGTTGTGTGGAAATCGGTTGTCATGGGTATGGACATTTGTTACAGAAAAAATGAGGAAAATGTCGAGAGGAGAGTTTTGAGTATGAATGTCGATGGCTATAGGAGTAAGGGAAGACCAAAGAAACGATGGATGAACTGTGTGAATGTAATTATATGGTTATAAAAGGGGTGACTACCGAGATGACGACTAATAGAGAAGTATGAAAGAAAAAGACATGTTGCGCTGACCCTAAATAAATTGGTATAAGGGCAGCCGACGACCTTGTGAAGGCCGCAGGAACCCGTTGGATGCGAGAAGCACAGAACGGGTCGAAGTGGAGGTGCTTAGGGGAGGCCTATGTCCAGCAGTGGACGTCTTGCGGCTGAAACGATGACGAAGGGCAGGAGAATGATGAGTTGACACAGCTAAAAGGTAACGTAAACAATGAGCAATTTCATGAAACAGGCAAAATGTGTGTAAGAGAAGGTTTAGAATTTTAATCTTGTGGTAACCCCACTCCTAGATTATTTAAACTATTTCGATTAGTCACACTCTCTACACACCACAGTTTATATAAAGACAAAGTTTTGGAGAGTTATTAATTGAAAGTGGAACAACACGATGAGAACCTCTTTATTTAAGCGATTATGGTAATAAAAGCAATTAGAACTAATTCCTATGCGAAGGCAATCCTTTGTCTTTTATTTATATTACACGTCGCAACAGACAAACAATTAATAATTACTACAACAAGTACTATTATTTCCTTAATAATGTATTTATTTAGAGTATGATGACTTCGTATCATACAAACATTACTTATCCTGCGACATCGATATCTTGCGATAACCGTGTTGATTTTATCGTATCCAATAGTAAGTGCTGTTTTCTGGTATCTAAATGTATATCTTCATAATATGCTGATTGTATCTTAACGTATGTTTTTAAAATAATAGTTTAGACGATAGTATTATGTTGTGTTAGGTGTAAATATTTAGAATTCAGTAAATAAAATCATCTTTACCTAACTGGCTCGTTTGTCACGCGCTACTGGTTAGCACGAGGTCCTGGGTTCGATCCAAAGGTCGGGCGATATGTTATTTGGTTTTTCCAACTGGAATTTATAAGTAGCAGCCCGAGATCAGGATTTGTGCCTTGTTTATTTATTTATTTATTAAGGTACAGAGGCCAGCACATCAAGGTACCCCAATCTGTCAAATTTTCCCAATTGAATATGAACCTTATTCCTTTGTAATAAAGTTGAAAATCTATCAAAGAAATTTGACAGATTGGGGTAGCTTGATGTGCTGGCCTCTGTACATCAACAGCTTCTATTTATAATTTATCTTAAGTACTAACTATAGATTACAAAAGTCTCAGTCTTACACAGTCGCCAATTACAGGTTTACCAGCAAACTCAGAAATAAGTGATCACACATAATAATAAAAAAGGCTAGAATTACAAAAAAAAAAAAATACAATATACTTCTTAAACTTAAGATTACTATCATAAAGTAAAATAAAAAGACGAACAACATTGCAATTTATACTAAGTAAATAGTATAAATGGTTGATGGCAATAGGCTCGCCTCCTATAATATTACATGGGACTTAAACATAACTGTTTGTTTATATAGGTACCTGTAGGTACCTGTGCCTAACCCTTCGGGGATATAGGCGTGATATTACGTTTATAATAATGTAATATCATTATCATTTCTAATTTTGTACGAATCTTTTTTAGCTCATAACCTTTAACCGTGCTGTGGCCTTAATTTCTAATTACAGGTATTTTTGGATTAAACATTTGTTGGCAAACTAAATGTTGAGAGCTTCACAAAGTGTCACAGTTGCCTTGAAAATTAATTTGAGTGACACTTCCTTCTGACTTATCTTTGAGAAAATCTGTTATGAAATTGTTTTGTTTTTGTTAAGGTCATTAGCATTGCTGTGGTTGGATTCATCTGGGTTTATATTTAAAGCCTCGCTATGTTACAGTCGTATTTCTAGTAGTTTATCTTTGAAGGCTATTGCCATTGACAAAGAATTAACACTTTATATTCATACAAGCGAATTAAGAAGCTAATCGCGTAATAAACCTACAGTTCTTAGGCAAATATTTTGATTAAGTACACATTTGAAACTGTAATTTCGTATCCAGCCAGATACAATTTTTTTTTGTACTACTTATTCATTTGATTTCAATATCAGCCGCACGGGTCTGCCGCGGTCGGTTCGTTTATGGGTGGCATCCATTACATAATCGAGACCCCTCCGTGCCTCGGAAAGCACGTTAAGCCCTTGGTCCCTGCTGTCATTCATAGATCCTTGACAGTCGTTACGGGTAGTCTGAAGCCCGAAAGTCTGACAACTAGTCTTACTAATGGGTATATTGTTACCCAGTATCCGGGTTTAGTGTTACCCAGTATCCGGTTTATGGTGGTCAGATAGGCAGTCTATAGTGTGTAGTGGTATTCTACTGCATTCGATTATAGGTACTGGAAGCTGACCCCAACATAGTTGGGAAAAGGCTAGGCAGATGATGATGATGATTATTTATGCCATTAGAGGTTGAATTGATTAAATAACTCATGATATTAACTGCGCAGATTTCGAAGTGTTTTAACATCCTATCAACATTTTCTGATGTTAACTCAAGTAATTGATTGACAAGCATTTACAATATCTTTCGTGAAACTCATAACTCGCACATAATTCATTCAAATGTTTTATTTAAATATCATAAACAAACATCTTTGATGTATCGTATTAGTTTATTACTCTTTTAACAGATTCAATCCAATTTATGTTTAGCTTATGAGTATCAAACCACTTTATACTGGGCCAATTTGCTAGCGAAACTCCGCAGATGAGAAGTGTATCGATATCTAATGATAGATCAAAAAATAAATTAATTTAATGAGTTTTTTTTTGAACTTCACAGACTAAGTAGGTACCTATCGATACCTAAACAGGATAAAAAAATATCTTCTCAACTCATACTTCAAGGAACAACACCAGCGGTCGTTGACCCCTTTAAAAAAAGCTCAAATATTCAATAAAATATATTTTATCGTGTTTAGATATCGACCAATCACGTCTGCAGAGTTTCGCTAGCTAATTTAATTTTGCCCCTGTATAAAACTAGTCGTCAACAATATTGATTTAGTCGAGTAGGTGTTGTGAGAAACCCGATTGGAACGAAATTCTTTTTGCTGTATATTACGTCTTAGCTTCTGCCCGCAACATCGCCCGCGTGTAAGTTCTTGTTCACCTGATCCCCGTCCCCGTCCCCGTTGCATCGCATCGCCTGCCCGCGCTATTACTTCGTTTCGGCTGCTGAGGGTCCTAGCGTAATTTTAAACAGCCTATATAGCCTAGAGCCTCTTCAAGAATTGGGCTATCAAATGCAAAAACAATTTTTCAAATCCGACCCGTAGTTCAAGAGATTAGTGTTCAAACTTTTTTATTTGGCGTGAGGTTCAAACAAACATTTTTTAATTAATGGTATAGATTAATTGATTAATTGTTACAGATTACTGTCAACGATGATTTATGATGAATTAATATGTACGTATTTATGTTTCTTTAGTCGCTTCTGTAAAGGTCAGATACGGTCTAGGTTGTTTAGTAGATAATATTATTATCCTGTCGACGATAAGAATCTTTTTTAATATTATACAATAATAAAAAGAATACGTTTCTAAATAATAACAGCGGCACAGGTCGATCGATCAGGTTAAGCTACGCATTGCCGCAGTTGGTTCTGAATGGGTAACCATCATTACATACCGAGACCCCTCCGTGTCTCGGATCGTTACAGGTAGACAGAAGCCCGAAAATCTGACAGCCAGTCTTACCAAGGGGTATCGTATTACCCAGGAACTGCGTTGTGGAAGTCAGATAGGCAGTCGCTCCATGTAAAATACTGGTATTCAGCTGCATCCGGTTAGACTAGAAGCCGAACCCAACATAGTTGGGAAAAGGCTAGGCAGCCTATTACTATACCACTGCAGGTCAAAAGCCTCTTCTCATACAGAGAAGGGATAGTCATTGACCACGCTTGCTCAAACAAGACGGATCGGTGATTTCAGACTAACTTTGGGACCTCTGTCTTGCATAGGTCTTGGTATTAATGCTGAGCGATGGCCGTTTTACGTAGATGTATCGCATATCTTATTAGATACCGCATTCTTCTATTTGAACCCCAAACACAAGCCGTGTTTACAAAATCTCTTTGATTTTCAATATTAATATCCGAAACATCTTCAGTATTCCTTCAGTCAGATTCCTCGTTAAATCCAAATTTATATTTTTCATTACGCTTGACATAATCACGATAACGAAGCTGTGAATCTCTAAGAACGTACTCTCAGATATTCTTATACCTACCTATTTATCTTCTGTGTAATAAACAGCCTTGGCTTGTGTGTGGCCATACGAGGGTAACGAACGAGAGATTTATTTAAAGGATGATCTTCTAGCACCAGTTAGTAGGTCCCCAGATATTTCTGTCTTAAAGTAGATTATATTAATTTACTCGCTTTTGTAGGTAATTATGATTTATAATAACAGTTGAATTATAATCTTCATAATAGGCCTGTAATGTTCCACTGCTGGGACACAGGCCTCCTCTCGGTGAGAGGGAGTGGGCCGTAATCCACCACGCGGGCACGCTGGCGGGGTAGATGTCACATGTTTTCTTATTTTTTGGTTCTAGGACATGCCGGGTTCCTCACGATGTTTTCCTTCACCATTTTGAGAGCGGTGGTGATGATATAATTTACATAAAGTAAAACGCCTGTAAGCGTTCGAACCTATGACCTACAACTCTTAATTCGCGGCCGTTACCACGTGGCCAAGAAATATAATAATTAACAAAATTATATTTTGGAAAGGGACGGAAGTCTCTTATGGCTTTGTAAAAATATAAAGAGTATGCAAAATATATATACTTTTTGAAATCAACCGAAGTCTCTTTGGCTTGGGTGTATTCTCTCTCTTCTCAAAATTAGGTGTTTATGTATATTGTTCTACTTATTACCTAATGATTTAATAAACCACCAAAGCGTAAATTTATCAAGTATCGCAAACGGAATAATGTGCAGGAAACTATGCTAATATGGACCCGAGCCGGATTCAAGATAATATTTAATTATCATGTTAAGTTAACATTGTCTATTCAAATGTCATAAGGTAAGCAGTCTAAGGCGTAATTTACACTATGGTGCCGATTGGACTATATTTGTTTACTGTACTGACTGAATACTTAACGGAATCAATGAAAATCATATATACAGGAAAAGACTGTCAAACCAATACTCCATTGTAGGAGAACGGTTATTTATTTATTTATTATCTCTAATAAAAGAGATAATTATCCACAAATGCATTATTATTATTATAAGCCTGTGTTGTCCCACTGCAGGGTAAAATTTCCGCTTTTTCCGAAGACATGTCACATAAATAATTGGCAACATCAGGCACTCCTCCACTTATAGGAGACCACCGAATGCACAATAAGTTAACAACTACGATGACCAAGTTTTCAATGTCATAATCTCTTATTTAACTATTTACACTACGTACTAAATTAAAAGACTAATTAACTATTAAAATTAAATTAAAAACAAAAGGATATTTATGCGTCGAAGTACTCGTCCGCATCACTATCATCCGGAAACGTGCCCAAAAAACTGGCAGCATTGCCACGTTGAATGGCAATGCTAATTCTTTGGCCAAAGAACGACCCAGCACTCTGGTCACTCGAAATGTCGATCAGCCGGCGAGAAGGAGACGCGCATTCGGGCCCTATATGACCAAATACATATTATACAAAGTTAAAATATTAATAACTAGCTTTCCACCCCACTGTATAACCCGCATAAGTGTCGATCCTGTGGAAATATTGGGATAAAAAGTATCCAATGTCCTCAGCCAGGTGATGGTCTACCTAAGTGCCAAATTTCATTCAAATCCGTTCAGCCGGCTTAGCGTGAAAGCGTAACAAATATATTAATAACAGAGAAATCGAAACAATTTTGGTAACAAGATAAGGATTGATTGTTTGGTAGACTTTGAATTCATTGTCAATCTTTCAAACTCAAACTCAAAGCATTTATTTCAATTAAACCATTTACAGGCACTTTTGAATTGTCAAGAAATCGGTCAGTTAGCAAATATGAAGCTAGTTTCAAGGGATGAAAGTATTCATGAATATGAACGACTTAATCAACTCAGACATAGACAAAAATAAAATCAGTTTCATACATTATTTTTCCAATTTCGTATAAAACCTGTGCAATAAGAATAACTGTCAAAATTTTCGTAAACTTACTAAAAATTATAAATAAATCCATAATGGCCACATCATTTTGGGAATTTTGAAATTCAAAAAATAACATTTATTTTATTATTCCTTGACACCTTGTCTTGGCCTTCAAACAGCTCGAATGTTCGTATGATTTACTATTTAAATTTATTGTAACACAAACCCACATTTGAAAGTGAAATCGTTTATTATTGTCATCTAGTTTGTGTTATTTCGTTAATAGTAACTTCCTATATTATAATGTCTGCCTATTTATCAAATGTCAATATTTAAATTATTTCATATAGGTGATTGACCTTGTGAAGGCCTCAGAAATACGCGATGTAAAAAGCACAGAACCAGTCGAAGTCTCGGTGCTTGGGGGAAGCCTATGTCCAGCAGTGTACCTACGTCTTTCGGCTGAAATGATGATGATGATATGTTTGATTCAATACATAAGAAAAATTTGGTTGAATCATTTGTTAATAATAACTATGTCGAGTCGGCTTGTGTGTGAAACAATACTCTTGTAACTGCTGTCGTATGTGTAATTTGATCTTGTCTAAACCTAAATCCAAATTAGCTATTAAGTTATATTACTTGATTGTTAAATTAATTAAGTTAAGATCCTAGTTGTTAAATATTTTCTATTTATTTTGTAACACAACGAGGCTGACATAATCGCTTCGCGATTAAAAGCCTTTTTTTCTCAAAAAAGATAAAAAAAAAAACTGCTGTTGTAACTGACTGAAAGTTATGAGAATGATTGATCCATATTGTTTGTATTGTCCATTATTAAAACTACAAAATTCATCTTGCAATGTAAAATCAAGATAATCATTAATTTCATACCCACTGGATATATGTATACCAAATTCGTTCCTTCGCCTTCCGCCTCTACTCCATCACAATTCACAATCAGTTCATATTATTTTCCGTTTAAGATGGTTTTTATTAATCTATTCTTTATTTAGACAACAAAGTCCATCCTCAAGGTTCTACTTTACATTAATGAATTCTTTGAATAAATTATTATTTTTACAGTTACTTACCTTTGGCCTCCTGTCTTTAAAATATAATTATTCATTATGCATAGTAGTGTTATTTAAATTTACGTTAGTACTATTTGTATGTTATTTTAAATTAATGAATCAATTGAAATAATAGTAATTGAGGGGTTATTTGGAAAAACCCCCAATGTTAATTTATAAATTTTTTACAGTAGGCATAAATTTTTTTTATTCTGAGCCATTGACTTTTTCCCTTGAATATCTTCGGACTTAGGTTGTTTTGTCTAGAACAAGGTTTTGGATCTTGGAAGGAAAGCATGATGCTAAATTGCTAACCATAGACATCAAAATCTCAATTTGATGTTTTATTGACATGGCTGTTTTTCCAAATAACCCCTCAATTCTAATTTCAGGTTTGCAAATGTTCCTTTGAACGACCAAAAAATAGATTCATTCCTCAACTTTATTATTATCTACCACCTACCACTGCTTGTCTCTGCATCACCGATAGGTTGACTGGTACAAAATGCCTCTGCCTAAAAGCTGTATACTTAAAGTATTAAATAAATAAAATACAGAGACCAAATATGGTAAAATCCATTAAAATAAAAATAAAAATGTATATATTTTGATAACAAACACCTAATCTTAAAATCTGAAGCCTTGAAAGGCTGTGATGCCTTATAATATCCAAATCTCTATCGCTACTGGTATCGATTTACATGAAATATAGTAGAAGTAAATGTGTTTTCCCATGTTTGATTTCCATCTCAAAGATAAGACTTAGCTACCTGTCAGCCCTGTCACTGGTTTGATTTTGATAAAATTCTGATTTTATTCTTGATGATTGATGGGTATTGATAACAGTCATTCGTAAATGTCGTCAATGAATTATATAAGACTAGCTGCGCCCCGCGGTTTCACCCGCATAAGTTTCGATCCCGTAGGAATATCTGGATAAAAAGTATCCTATGTGTCAATCCGGGTTAGAAATTATCTGTGTACCAAATTTCATCCAAATCCGTTCAGTAGTTTTTGCGTGAAAGAGTAACAAACGTCCATCCTCACAAACTTTCGCATTTATAATATTAGTAGGAAGTAGGATAGTAGGATTAGTAGGATAGTAGGATATATACACTGAAACAAATAATTTCTTACTTACACCACATTAAAGCGATTTCATTAAGACATACTGACTTTATACAGTAAGAAGAAATGTTTTTAAGAGCGTTTACGACACGTACGGCATTTCATACAAACTTTGAAGCCGTTGTTTTTCGAAATGAATGAACCGATTTTAATGAAGCTTCATACGCATAAGCAGGATACAAAAGTAATAAAATAGAGTTACAGCCAAATTAGACCGATTGGAAAGTTTCCATAGAAACAGAGATTTCCAGGTATCTTTTTTTAAGTACATTGCATATTTAGAAAACGTTCTTAAGTACTTTTTAGACCTTTGTATCCTGCATAATGCATATGAAGTTTCATTAAAATCGGTTCATTCATTTCGAAAAACAATGAATGAAATACCGTATAGCGTAAACGCTCTTAAAACAGTAAAAGACAAAACAGTAACTTTTAATGATTGAACATACCATTTACTGAAAAAAAAAAGGAAAACCACTATTACTGTAATGTAAGTAAACAATGGTTTGAAGGATATCACCAAATGTGTAGTAAAACAGTTAATTTTGTGACATTTTAGCTACTTAAAACGTTAAAGTTTACCTACTGTGATGACGGTAACATTTTGCCTCAAACTTTAAGGGTTTTCGGATCAGTGAAAATACTGTTTTGAACTTTAGGCTCATGGAACTGTTTTTTTAAAGCAATTCAGATCAATGTTTCTTCTTTTTATTAACTGCTTATTTCATTCATTGTTTACAATGCGTAGATCAAACAGTTGAAGTATCATTAAAAACGCCTCCATGGCAAAACTTAAATGTTGGTTCCAGGCTCAGGGGCCCAGGGCTGGCCTGTGCAGTAAGTCCCGCTAAAATAAAATAACGTCACAAATTACACCTTGTTTCATCGAAGGGTTAAGCAGAGTTAAATATATAGTACACCCGCATTTCGCCAATGCAAGCCTGTTGTCATCAACCCGCGGAGTGATTGCGTAACTCACTTAACAGTAGCAGTAAGTTTTCATCATTTATATTTTAAATATTTACCTATCTAAGTACGGACGACGGCATTGTAAAGCTATACATTTCCAGTACAAGCCGACTTATCATTGTACGAAACACCTATACAATGCGAGGCCAGCTAAAACTGGAAATGTATAGCTTGATAATTTTGTCATCGTGCGTACCAGGCAAAATGCTTCAAGCGGATTGGTTGACTTTAATAAATAAAAACAGTCACAAGTTATGTCGTTACCTTTAATAATTACAGCTAAGTTTATCTTTATTCTAAACAATAACAAAAATATTATTTGAAACGCTCAATTTAAAACAATTTATTATTGTTATCATCCTGCGTAATTACATATCTAAGTTTGTTTTTCTTATCTTCTCCTTAATCATGACCGTAGTCTTAAGGATGATTTCCACCAACCGGCTCACATCGCATCGGATCGGAACGGATTTTACAATCTTTAAACGATATTAAATCGTGTACACAGTATTTAAAGTAAATATATTACCAAGCCGCTCATAGCAGCTTGACCGCCGGCGTCTTTCGCGACACGCGATCGTAGCCGAAAGTATGCTGCGACGCGCGATCGGCTCCGTTCGCCTGTCGTCGTATCCGATCGAATCCTTTCGGCTGTCGTCCAAATTGTTCTTTTCCTCTTCTGTGTTTTACGATTATTTTCTTCTTCTTCTAATGCAATAGAGCCATTATTACTATGTCAACTTCACGGTAGGAATGAAACTATTTGACTAGGCACAGAAACGGATACGTTCGCAAGAGGACGGTACGGAGCCGATCGTATGCGTCGACATGGTGACGGACGCGATCGGCTGTCCTCGCATCCGTTCGTATCCTTTCCGATCCGATGCGAGCCGTTTGATGGAAATCGTCCTTTATGGGCATTCTGTTCTAAAATAGATAAACTAAACAAATTTAAAACACATTGGTATAATACGACTACTAAAAATACAGCGCTCGAGAGAATCTAAAGTTTGCCAAGGTCAAGTGCAGAAGTAAATCAATTGGTGATTCACGGTCCACAAATTACAAACTGTCCAATGTAATCATGCTGTTAATGGTGGCGCTAGTTGCTTAGCGAAATGTCGAATTTTGTACATTACAGCTTAGTTCCATAATCTGCTGCATGCCAAGATAAATTGGTAATTTTTACATCAATCATAATTAAGTGTTTTTTTTTTCTTATCAGTGTTGTAGTTGTAATTACCTGGTCACAAAAGGTCATCGTTGAACGTGCTAGTGTAATCTAATCGAGTGATACTTTGTATGAATAATTGTGAAATAAGTAGTATCGTTAAATAGTTGTTCAGTTGATCGTGCAATGGTTTCTGAATAGGGGTGAAAAAAATCAGCCTTTCAAAATTACAAGGCTTTCAGAAAATATCAGATTATGCTTTTTGTAAGTAAAATCTGATATTTATTTATTTATCTAATACTTTAAGCACATTTTTTATAGAGGCGGATATTTTCTGTCAATGTTCAATGTATTTATTTTTTGCGTTTTTTTGTGTTATTTATCATAATCATTTATCATTTATCATAATCAATTAAATAGCAAATGGCCTATGGTCAAAGGTATCACTAGATATCTAGAATACTAAAAATTATTATATTACCTACATAATTAGTCAATCAAAGATAGAAAGATGGGTCAGCTTATTATTTTTATACTCAAGTAATATCGTTTTATACGTCACTGTATGAGGGCTCGTGGTTTTATCTGATTATTACAACGCCGTAAACCAAAATATGTTTACGTAGACAGATTAGTTCACATATGACATTGTTCAGCACTTTTGTTTGTGACATACTCGTAAACTATTGAGCGGTTGGCGCTTGACCTAATATGTCTATAGGGATAGGGAATAACGTTCCTACAAGTTTTGTTTTATCATAGATTGTTTTGAGGTTTCGTAAAGAGATATATACCTAAGTGAAACTTCATTTTTGTGATGTCATAACATCACGCCTGTCAGCCCGAAAGGGTTAGGCAGAGTATTCCTATGGTTCACCCCTGTTTCGCTAGTTATGTTTAAGTCCCATGAAAGTATGAGGGCGAGTCTTTTGCAATCAACTGGGCATAAATCCAAACTAAGAGCGGTTTCGCACTACATCCGATCCGACTTCGATCCGAATTGGAAATGTTCTAAATTCGGACGGATAGAGTTCGGGTCTAGTGCGCAACGGGTCATACAAATAGGACTATGGTCACTTCGGACCGGCATTTCTCGGATTCGGATCGGACGTAGTGCAAAACCGCCCTTAGTGCTGCTACTAAGGAATTCATGATAGAAAAATCCAATAACACTTTTCCCGACCTGGTAACATGAAAAAAATGTATTAATTTTGAGAAAGTGCAGTGTTTAGTGTTTAAATTTTTGAGTTTTGTTATTATAATTTTGAAGTGTTCTTATTTTGTATCTATGAAAGGCTGTTATTGAATGATGTTTCATTACACAGAAAATTAATTTATAAATATTAACAAATGACTTACAAAATAAAATACTAAGTAACTACCTACTTAAAATAAAAATACTCATTACTTTGCCATTGCTTAAAAAAGCTTTATAAAACACCCATTCCGCACCTACAAACTAAACTTAAAAATTAGAAAGTTTAAAAGCTTTCCTCTTACGATAATCTCGTTTCAAAAAATAAAAATAAAACAAACTTGCTAGACTACAAAGTTTCTTTCAAATCTTCAGACATTCTAATATTTATCTGCATCAGATTTTCCTGCAAAACTTCACAGACAATGTGTCAAAAACCTTGCATTTTGTTGTGCATCTGTCAACACTGCACCTCCCTATTTACATGTGATAAACGCAACACGAATTGACTTTGCATTTGAAACAGTTCTCACCATCTCACCATCTTCCTTGAGACATTTTGCATAATAATTGTTAGTGTCATGCGACCGCCGCGGTGGTGATTTAAATAATGTTGTGTGGTTATATAAATGTAAAGGATTGTATGCGTGCATTTTAATTTTAATTACTTACATAAGTAGTACCAACCCGCACTGGGCCCGCGTAGTGGATGGCCCACTCTTTCTCGAAGAGAGGAGTCTTGTGTCGAAACAGTGGGATCATTATAGGCTGATTATGCTCACATGAGTAGAAATTCAATAGGTATCAAATTCATAGAATTACGCTGTAAAGCTACTGTTTTCTTGAAGAGCGGAGGCCAAAGCGGCCGCAGTGAAAGCTGTCATGAAAATTATGGCAGCAGGGTTTGTCTCTACGGAGTCGAAAAACGGTCTCACATCACAGCAATTTACTTTCATAAATAACAAGGAAGGCTACAGGAACTCACTGGAAACAGGACTAGCTTAAACCTATTGCAGCTGGGACCGAAATTTCATTAAGATCTTCGAAACAATAAACTAGAAAGATAACGGGTGAAGAAAGGCTGTCATCGGCTAACTGACGTCTTCAACTACACAACCGATTTGTAAAACATGAAACGTTTATTTTCTTTTGACTGTACTTTTCTGTCAAAAAGAGTAACCTAGATAAAGTGGATGATACAGAGATAGAAAACAGAAGAAGAACTAGCAGGGGATCGAGGGGGAGGGGGAGGGGTTTAGGGGATCAGAAGTGCTATTCTGTAAAAATCTCACCGTGATAACTCGGGTGAAGTGAGCTTAAAGTGAGCTATCATTAGTGTCAATCCTTAGCATTAGATGGAATGACAGCTCACTTCACCTAGCTTCTCACGGTGAGAATCTAACAGAATCGACCGGCTGACCGGAATAAATCGGGCAAAGAGGCGGTGCTTAAGGGAGGCCTATGTACAGCAGTGGACGTCCTTCGGCTAAAATGATAAGGATGAAAGTCAAATCCCGATACCAGTTTCTTCATAACTAACTAGGCTAGCGCTCTTCTAGGAAACCGTATCTTAAGTCGAACTGCATATTAGTGATAGATTTTAATTCAGGCGTAGATTACGTCGATCGCATAAGAGCACCATTTTATACAACATTGTCCCTGTAAGACATCTATTCCTTTCTTACTTCATGACACAATGTAGAAAAGTTTAATATTAAGGAGGAGCAAACTTGCCTCTTGGTTTAACGAGAACAGTATTTAATTTCTGAACGTTGTCTCCTGTTACTTGTTCTCATGATGCATACGTTTTAGTACGGAAAGTTTTTAATAAGTTTTCTTATCGCTGGAAATAAAAGGCAAGGGGCAGCTGCGTTGTAAGCCAGAATAAAATTGTGCTGAGGGTGTTTTGAGCAACCAACGGTAAAAAAAAAAGAAATACGGTAAAGTAGGAGAATGGGTAACTAATAACAGCCGCACGGGTCGGTAGAAGGTTGAGCTACGTTTATAACCGTCTATTACGTATCGTGACCCATTTTTGATTTTTTTTTTTGGTGCGCGGTGTAAATCCTCATGGACCCCCACGATGCCCCCATTGATAGAGGGGCATGCCGGACTCTTTCCGGCTGAAACCACCGCGGTGTTCCACCTCTGCCTATGGCCGGGGGTGCGGGATTTGCATAAACATTCACCGCTCCATATCGAGACCCCTCCTTGCCTCGGAAAACACGTTAAACCGTTGGTTCCAGCTGTCATTTATAGACCTTTGACAGTTGTTACGGATAGTCAGATGCCAGAAACTCTGACAACCAGTCTTACCAAGGGCTATGGTATTACCCAGTAACTGGGTTGTGGAGGTCAGATAGGCAGTCGATTCAGCTGTATCCGGTTAGACTGGAAATCGACCCCAACATAGACAACATGGTTCAAACGCTAGGCAGATGAAGGTGCAAAAATAATAATTTTTGTCAGAGTAAAGTAAACAATCTTTTAGTTTGTTTTTAAATGATTAAAATTATAAATCATGTAGTTAGATGATTTTGGTTTCTTACAAAGACTGTTATTGCTTTTACCTGTACAGTCATGAGCACTAATATGTCAACACTTGGCAGGTTTCAATTGCGATTTTTTCGTGAAATAATGAATGCAACGTTGAAATACGACACTTTAAACCTATCGGTTCGAAAATACTATGTTCATAATAACATAAAATTCCTTTTAGAAATAAAGGAGAAAATCGCTTTTGAATAAAGTCAAGTGTATACATACTTATGCTTGTGACTGTACCTTATTTCGAATAGGTATTGTAGAAAAATAATAAATATAAAAATAAATAATTTGCTATCACAAAAAATAACTTCAAATCAGGTATTATTGCAATCAACAAGTATCTTGTTTGGCCTTAAACTGCCCATAGGGGGAATTCCATTGAATGACAAAATGACACAGATTCAAATAAATATTTGGCTGCGATTTACTAGGCGTCAAGTCAAACATACTAAATTAATGCTAATTGACGTATTTTACGGATGACAACTCGTCATATAATAGTGATGTGGTTTTATAGGTGTAAATAAATGAAAAGACATTTATTTCTTGTTCTTTGCACAATATAACTTGCCACATATTTTTGATTATTCATTAAAATAAAAACATATATTATTACAAAAATATCGGGTATTTTATTCCTATCTAAAATTTCTATTATATCTTGTTTGCACAATATAACACTTATCACTTAGTTTTATTTTTGATATAATTTCGTGGGGCCATAGATATTTGTGAGTATATAGGGAATCCTTCAATAGGCTTCTGACATGAATCTTATTTTAAATGAGATAATTAGTAGACAGATCAATAGGTGGTTTAGTCTAGGAATGACTAATTCGCGAAATTACTACAGAGTCTATAATTTCTTCAAATGTATAATTCTATGACTGCAGTTGTGGGCAACAAACCACAAAAAATATCAGAAATCGATCCTAAAATTTGATAATTTGATTCTAAACGAATGAACATAGTAAGTATTATTATTCTTTGCTAACACTAAAGTTATTTTTACACACCATCCTAAGATGTTCATTAGCCGAACAAACATGAGATGTTTTTTCAAGCTCTACAATGACGCACTAAGAACTTTTTACACCTAAACGCACACACACTTGATTGTCTCGCACTTAATCACTTAAGTCCGTTGATAAGTAGTAGGTAGTTAGGTAGAATAAGGTTAAACAAAGGTTTTTTGACTCGAAACTAAGTAATTAAGTGCATAACATCACGCCTTGGTTCCCCGAAGGATTGGGCAGACGTGTACCTATAGTAGCTACACCCACATTTCGCCAGTTATATTTAAGTCCTGCATGTAATAGGGGACGAGCCTATTGCCATCAACCTGGCATATATAAACCCAGACTCCGGGCTGGTAGTGAGAAATTAAAGATAGAAAAGCCCAAAAACACTCAGAATCGAATCCTCAAGCTCAACAGTAGCGCTTGCGACTCTTGCGAAATCTACGAGGCAGTAATTTATTTATTTGTGCACAATAATTTATTACCTTAAGTATACTATTAACATTATAATTAAGGCCACCACGCCAGTCACAATACAATTCAGTAGTTAACAAATAAAACCCCATTTTTATCGTAAAAATATATGCCGATAAACTTTATTTTAGCAGTAAAGATTGGAGCAAATCCTAAACCAAATCGATAAAATCTTCAGTTTAACAATCATAGATTAAAATAATTGATAGCGATTTGAATTAATGATTAAAAGTCTCTGAAACTTAAGGAAACTTGAACAAATTCAAAGGCTTATCGTATTTCAAACTATTCCCACTCCATTGCCGTTGGTCAGGTATACGGATTTAATGATTTTTTTTATATTTATTTCGAAGTTTCCGAAAGGTTCTGAAGTGGCAACCACGTACCGGAAGACATAGCGTAAGAAGGCCTCCCACAAGGTGAACCGATGACCTTATAAAGGTCGCAGGAATCCGCTGGATGCAAGAAGCACAAAACCGGTCGAAGTGGCGATGCTTGGGGGAGGCCTATGTCCAGCAGCGGACGTATTTTAGCTGAAATGATGATGATATAATTATCATTCTCATCATCATTTCAGCCAAAAGACGCCCACAAACCATACCATGCCATCCAGACCATATTTATTAAAAAAAAAACACTGGGGTAATGATGGGGAAGTTTAGTGAAAGTTTAAAGGAAATATAGCAATTTAACATGATTTGACGTTGGACTTTTGTCTATTTATAGCTGGACTATGGGTGAGTCCATAGTTTTTTAATGAGTTTGCAAAATATACTATAGATACTAAAGTTACACTGTTTATTTTACAGTGATTTGCATAAAATCTACCTTTCAACTTGTTTTACATAGTTCAATGGAGATCGGAAAAAATATAGGTACCTATACATATTAGTTCTATAAAGAACACCACACACACGCCACACAAACAGGTACACACAGCATACCATATCAGAAATCACCTTTCTAAACTCCACTCTGGAATTCGTACCCTGAGCCCCAAGATACAGACTATCTAGTTTTGAGGCCCACTGGCAAATAATATATTGTAGCTGCTGTAACTAGCTGTAAGTAATATTTTACGCTACTCATGTCGTCTCAACTTGCTGTTAAACTCTGAACCTGCTTACTGTATAACCTGGACAACAAAAAAATACTTTCTATTGCTATCATAAAAATAAAATGAGCAAGTAAGTAGGTACCTATAAAAGCAAATTCCATTTGGAATCAGGTACCATTAGGTACCATTTATACGTTAAATCTATCCGCAACGTAATCAGTGTTATTACCTATAAATTTCCTAAATTACTTAACAATCACCTACCATGATCCATTATCAAATACCTAAAGTTCTATAATATATAGCCCACAAGAAAAGCGGATTATATAATAAACCTTTTGTTCCAAGCGCGATTATAAAGCATAAAATTATAATTTATAGTCAAAGTTCAGTAGCTCCGTAGCTTTTATAATGTCTACGTCAGAGGCTATAAAGAATAAACACGGCTGGTTTATAGACCATCCTGTGGATGCCATGTTTTTAGACTGTGGACGTATCGTAAATTTTAGCCTACATTAGCCTGGTACGGTTTCTTAACCAGCGCAGATTTCTTCTGTATCCGGCTATACTATAAAAACAAATCTTATTTTTAGAAACATTTGGATGGTATTTTGACAATAAAATGAGTCTTGATAAACATTTCCACGTGTACCTGGAATCGGTTGCGATAGCAAAAGTGCGTACAGAGATGGCAAAACAAAATAAATTCTAAATAAATATATTTATTTTTTTCTTTGATTTATTGTATATTTGATTGATTTTGCATACTGTATTGGTTGCTTAATATTGTGCACTTGGCTTGTGTTGATTGGTTGAACGGTAAAAAAAAAAGAAAAACTAAACCGGCCAGTCTCCTTTGTTATGCCTGGGGAGTATTAATGACTACCTGCGCCCCCCGGTTTCATCCGCACAAGTCTCTATATTCTAATCCAGGTCATGATCTAAACCCATTTGCCAAAGGGGTTTGAAGATTTTTATATGGAGCTCGGCGTTAACGCGCCATTTTGAAAACAGCGGCCACGCATGAGACCTCTATAAATCGATAGCTGACATTAATGCAAACAGAAAACAAAATGAGACCAAACCCAGTAATGTGTCACGTTTCCGATATATTAACGTTCAAATTTGATCACGTGACTCAATCATCAACTCAGTCAGCGACAGCAGGTATGGCAAGGATATTTAAAGCCCTTTCATTCATATCCGTTCAACTGTTTTAGCGCGAAAGCGTAACAAACAAATATACCAAAAATCAAATATTTTATCTTTATAATATTGGTTTAGATGAATCATTCCTCTTCATCGTCATGAGATTTAATACATTCGTTACTTCACTTCTAAAATCCAAAGCAAGCAATAAGTTTCTTACAACGACGCCGACCAAACGACGATCGTGCCAGTGACGCCCTCATCGTTTGTTTGGGAAGCACTGCAACTTAACGTGCTTATTTTCTGCATTTTCATTCTAAAATAAAAGAAATAATAACCAAACAAACGATGAGGGCGCCACTCGGCGGTCGGCGCGGGCGTCTCCTTAATCTACTAGCTTTGTGAAAACTTGAAAAGACAAAGCTTGACATAGCAACATATTGATTAACGGTGGAGTTTCTTGCCCCTTCTTCTCCGTATGAAACTACCTTTTGGAAGGGGCTACTAGAATCAATAAATGATTCTATTTTAGCAAATTTTGACGTTTAAAAGTGGCTTAAAAGTGTCTATTTGAAATAAATGATTTGACTTTGACTTTATTAAGTACTAGCTTCCGCCCGCGGCTTCGCCCTCGAGGTATGTCGATAAAAACTATCCTATGTCCTTCCCCGAGATACAATCTATCTCTTTAGGCGTGAAAAGGTAAAATACAGACAGACAGAGTTACTTTCGAATTTATAATATTAGTATGGATATATTTTTGTTACAGCTTCTATTCAGCTTGATCGAATAAAATATAGGGTAGTATGTAGGAATGTGATGGAGAGATTTATTTTTATAACTAGGTAACTCAAATTCCGTGTTCCTTTACAAACTCACGAACTGAAAGAATCTGATAAGGTTTCGCTGGAAAAGATCGAATGATTTGATGTGTAATCATTTTTTATTTATTTTTATCTTTCGAAATCAGTTGCGAGTTCATAGCAAAACATCTATGTACTCACTGAAATGTTTCATTGTTATTAATGGTCTAACCATTAATACTTAAACATGTAACAGACATTTAAATTAATGATAATAATTTGTTTTGTAAAATGAATCTCTTTTATGCTACTGCAAATTAAATGTACGAGTAGGATGCAAAATAATTTAGAATCATTGTTGTATAACTCTTTTCCTGCTTATGCGCATTAATATGTATTTTTTCATCAAGATACAGACTGTCTTGTTTGGGGCTCACTGGCAAATAATAAATGGTGACCTAGCTCTAGGTAGTATTTCATTACAATATTTTACATCCATTGCGTTTGCGAGACTATTTTCTAAGATCGTGTTCACTAATATTATGTTCAAAAATAATTACCACACTGATAAACGAATGGGTGATCGCAGTTTGTTTTTTTTTTAGTTGTCAGGATAGGATGCTACCGATCGTTTTACCCTATCGCCTTTTACGACAGCCATTGGTGAACGAGATGGCGCTAAGGTAATTTTTTCTTCATTTGTTCTGCATTTATCCCACCTAAAATACCATGTTCGCCACATTTTTATTCATTCATCTAACTGTTTTAAGTTTAGTTTCAACCCTGAAAGGAAATCTTTTGAAATATCTAACCAGCCCGTCTTCTATACTACCATTAAGACGAATATAAATATATACAATATCATCTCACCCTGACCTCGAGCGAGTATCTACATAATAATAGCCCCAGGCTCATCGGAAGTTCAATATTGGCACCAAACTTCATAGATTAATGTATAGTCACGTTTATAGTGCAGGCATTCTTGTTATTATAATCTAGTTTTATTAACTTATTTGAAAAATGACAGTTCGTAGATGTTGAGCTTTTGAGATTAAAATTATCAAGTATAGTGAACTCAA
The DNA here is from genome assembly GCA_963669345.1 of Gortyna flavago. Classification (NCBI taxonomy): domain Eukaryota; kingdom Metazoa; phylum Arthropoda; class Insecta; order Lepidoptera; family Noctuidae; genus Gortyna; species Gortyna flavago. The sequence goes on from OY770148.1 coordinate 7,688,716, forward strand.
AAAGTAAATTTAGGTACCTGAGTGCATTGATATTTATAATGTCTCATAATCCTGCAAGTCAGTCGTTACAATGCAACACAAAATAAAAATGTCATAGCCATGTCAATTTTTTGCGGACGCTCAGTCATCATCATAAACACTCATTCTCCACTCTACAAGGAATAGACATAACTATCTCTTTCTTTAAAACGTGACATTCCATTATTGACATCGCACTTTAGAAATCTTTCTACAATCTGTTATCAACTTTCGATATAATTTAATATCAAAATTGTGTTATCTTTATGAGAAGTCACCAATGACACGGGTCAACTATTATCTGAAGCGATAGTCAGACATAGAACATAAAATATCATGGCTGAACACCAAATTTGGCTATCGCAAAGTTCAAAGATAAGCTTCCCGACATATTTAGATGAACGAATATGTATACAAATCGTCAACAGAAGGGCCGAATGTTTTAGGTGCTCTCAAAGGCACGGACTGATGGATGCAGCGATTAGAAAAATATCATCCAACTTTGCTTAACAAAAAGTTGACTGCAGTGACGCAACCAGTCGTACTAAGGGGTATCGTGTTACCCTGCGTTGTGGATGTCAGATAAGCAGACGCTTCATGTAAAATAGATACTAGTACTAACAGGACGGAAAGCCAACCTCAATATAATTGGAAACAAGGCTAGGTAGAAGATAATGCATCCCTTAAGAGCGTTTACGCCGTACGGCATTTTATACAAACTTTCAAGCCGTTGTTTTTCGAAATGAATGAACCGATTTTAATGAAACTTCATACGCATAAGCAGGATACAAAGTTCTAAAAAGTTAGCTAAGAACATTTTTGAAATGTCTTATTTAAAAAAAGATAACTCTAAATCTCTGTTTCTATGGAAACTTTAAAATCGGTCTAATTTGGCTCTAACACTATTTTTCGAAAAATGTTCTTAGCTAACTTTTTAGACCTTTGAATCCTGCTTATACGTATAAAGTTTCATTAAAATCCGTTCATTCAATTTGAAAAACAAGGGCTTGAATGCTATTTTAAGCCCTTGTTTACAACCTTGTTTGCCCGGCGTAAACGCTCTTAAGTTAAAAATATCCGATAATAATATATTTCAAAGAAGAAAAAATAACCTAGGCGTTGTGTGTTCCCAGTTTAATATCAGTAGCCGTCAAAGACTGTAAAGGGAAGCGGAATTTCTAATATGGATCTGGATTCGATAGCTGAGCAGTTATTACATTAACATTACTTAATATACACTGTCCTTCTAAGGTTCTCACCATTCAAGATTGAAACGTTGAATTTATTTTTCTCCGTTGTTCCCTTCTCTATTTTAATCTAACGGATTTAGATGTTCTCTTGTTTTAGATTTTCTTATTAGTACCATGCAACTGTCTTTGGAAAAGCTCCATAATTACATTATTTATTTACTTACCTACATATTTACATAATTTATAACCAAAAAAAATTTTTGGTATAAGCAAATATAATACAGAAGGTCATTCAGAAGCAGTATCAGTTTAAATTATAGTCGTTATTATAGACTCTTTATTAGAGGGGCTCTTCAAAACTTAAGTACGTTCGACTGCCACTTCTGATACTATAACCATTGGTGAAACACTATTTTCGTACAGCTTGTGGAAGAAAGCGATATTAGGTACCTTTTATTATCATGGTATAAAACAAAAAATATCGTGAGGAATCCGGGCATGTCCTAGAACCAAAACTTTGAAGACAAGTGACATCTGCCTTGGGCCCGCGTTGTGGATTATGGCCCACTCCCTCTCACAGAGAGACACACAGAAGTGTGAACATTATACGCTGACTATGGTATCATGATATAGGAATACCACCATTCTTGGTATGCTTTTGGTGTCATGCCTTAACTTGGTACAAAAATTTAATTAATTACATATAGGTAGATATAATTATTGCATACACAACACAACCAAAAAAGTAAATCTTAAATCTTAAAAGTCAATCTTGAGAAATCTGTCTATATTCAGTTCAATCAATCGAATAATTATAATAACAATGTCAGTCTGAATATTAATAAAATTAAACAGGTTACACATACAAGGTTTTTAGGCATTATAATAGACAAAGATATCAACTGGAAAGGACACGTAGATAATGTAAGCACTAGGATTAATAAGTTTGTATATGCGCTCAAACAACTTAAAAATGTTACTAACATCAAAACTGCAGTAACATCGTACCATGCATACGTGGAATCATTGCTACGCTATGGCCTTGTAATGTGGGGTAACAGTGTCGATATGAGTAGAGCATTCGTGGCCCAAAAAAAGGGCATTAGAGCTATGTATGGACTACAATCGGATGACTCGTGTCGACCTATATTTAAAAAACTTGACTTGCTACCGTTGCCCTCTCTATATATTTATGAGACATGTATATTCGTAGCTAGGAATAAAAATCTTTTCAAGACAGCAAATGATGTATGCCCTCGCAACAGACGAGATCCCTATAAATTGGTTCTTCATGATTTGCCAAGAATAACCAAGTACAATAGAAACTGCCTAGCAATGTGTGTGCGTATTTATAACCACATGCCAAGCCACTTTAAGTCTCTAGATATAAGGTTGCTAAAGCTTAAACTGTATAAGTGGTTAAGTGAACGTAGTTATTATAATTTGAAAGAGTTTATGGATAGTAAATGTTGATAAATTTCTTTATTGTTACAGATTATTGCCAAAATTTTTGCATGCTATAACATAGCAAAACATGTTTGTACTTTTTATTTTCTTCAATACCATTTTTATACCATGTTTTTACGCAAATAAATGATTTATTATTATTATTATTTATAACCCTGTGTTCACAAACTAAGTTGATTTGATTCACCTTTTTAATTTTGAACATTTTGTTACTTAATTTCTAATCAAATATCGGGGTTCACGCAAAATCTAAATGAATTAATGGCTGAGAAAGTAGTTCTTAGTTTATGTTAAGAAAATTCACACTGATAAATGGGCTATCCGCTGACACCTACCGAGATCGTTAATATCGACAGACGCTCCAATTCCTCATCTTATATGAGAATAATAGAATGAATACACACTAAATCCCGCAAAATTGATCGCCTGGCCTTGGCATATTCGGTTTGAATCTGCATTTGCAAATTCATAAAATGGCGTTCGTATGTATAGTATCATGTAAACTGCATGTTTGAATGCTCCATTTAACATAACTTCACGCTTGTAAACGCTGAAGGCTTAACCAGATGTGTACAGTGCATCTATATTTCGCCAGTTTCTAATATAATATTATACAATAAAGTTCCGTGTAATCGGAGAAGAGCTTGTTGCCATGGGCACCAATCCAGGCTTCTACTGAGAAACTTCCTATGGGAAAACCCTCTCGGATACTTTATCCGACCCAGGATCAAACTCACGACCACTAGAGTTTCAAAGTAGTCTTTGCTTAATGATCTACCAAATCTTTCCACACACTAAGGTCTCTTGTAAGTTTTTTACGTGATCTTCAACAAATCAGGACTTTTATCAAATTAGTCTTCCAAATTGGAGGTATATAAGGACTCTAGTCCTATAGAATATGACCCAAGATTGCCTCGGGAGTGTCGCGAATGACCCTTGATGTATCCGCGACAGAATTCGCACCACTTATCACACATCTCGACGTCCTATATTGTTTGATAGCACGTCGTCGGACAACGAATGTCTTCTTTGATTTATTTGGCAGAAAAATCTAAATTGTGTGTGCCCTAGATCATTTTTGGTAAACACTTTGTGATGCTATTATGGACTTACAGAAAATTGGCTTTTGTTTTTATAGTGTGAGAGTGGTAATTTCCTTATTCGGATTGCACCGTGGTTTAGACAACCTCCTTTCTTAACATTTTTTGATGGTTAAGTCAAAATTACAGTGGAATAAACCTCCACGGAATGGCGGTAGGGTGTGGTTGTCGCAAACCATGCTCCACCTCCTATCCTGCCCTCTGTATCCCAAAACATGCAGTCAAAGTGACCTCTGCGCTGGCACCGACAATGCCGCTGAAGTGGCGAAGATTTGGGCCAACAAGATCTAACATACGCGACACGAAGAAGAAGAAGTGGAAATTTTTTCCATGTAATCACACAGATTACACACGTATTTCTTCATGTTAAAACGAAAGGCTTGACTTATGAACTAGGATTATATAATGTAGGTAACCCGTTTCTAAGGAAGCAGTGACTCATCGTAACAAAATGTTACAAGCTTATTCAATTTTCTGTCGCCTCTATAAGCATTTCAAACAATTTCCAACATCGTCCCCAAAAACAACTTCCCTAATTGAACCCCTTTCAAAAACCATTATAGTACAAGAGCTCTTAACCACAGTATCCATTTACATTCAAGTAATATTTTCCGCTATTCAAACCTCAATCGATACTCCGCCTTGTTTACAGTTTTTCCTTCCTTCTTGTTTATTAGTTCCTTTCTCTATGTGTTTCTCAAAGTGGGGTTTGCGTACCCCCAATGGTCTATCTATTAGTTTTACATGGTACCTACATGACTAGATGTAGATTTACTTTAAGGTGGCTAGCTGGATTATTTTCATAATTGATCGTGATAAATTTACTTGATTCTGAGTCAGAATTCACATCACTCATCAAAATTTCCAAAATTCTCATGAAAAAAAGAAAGAAGCATCAATGACAATGATAAAAAAAAAACTTTGTATCAGCTTTTATTTATTGAAATAACAAAAAAAAATCTTTGGCTACATTTTCTTGTTATAAGATGAATGAGTAAAGTATCTACACACTCCGCACTCCGCCTTTTCGGAGATTGAATAGTGACACTAATAGTATTAGCTGACGTTCGTCCGCACGGGCGTAAAAATATCGGAGTGGGATTTTTTCGGTCACTGGCTTTTCAACGCACTGCTTAGCGCCGAAAGTTGAAAATCCAATCCAGTTTTTTTAAGTGGATTCTCAATGCTTGGCTCAACACGGAGAGTTCAAAATCCATTGCGCGATTAAATCTCGCCGCGATATTTATGCGTCCGTGCAACATCGGCTAAGTTTGAGCATCACTGTGCTATTGTTTACCATATATACCATGATCATATATTATACGTCATTATCCAATCTGCTCTTGACCGTGGTTTATTTTCGGTGCTGGTGGTATTTGTGGGTTTGGTTCACTTTGTTTGGGTTTCAAAGAACGCAGTGCTTTGATCTGGTGCAAGATTTTGATGTGTGGTGTTAGGTCCTGGGATAGTGTTTGTTAACAAATGGTTGAATTGTATGTTAGATAGGTTTACATGATCTGCAAAATTAGACCAGAACACTTGCCATGCCGTTTTGTCTATTTTTTTTTATAATAGGTATGCTGTACTCTAAATATGCCCTTCTCGAAATCCAAATTTTCATAGCAGATTCTATATCAGTAGCGTTTCTACCTTTGGATCATTGTAGAATAAAATTATAGAAATTACGTGAGGTATTAGGTATTAGAGGATGGCAGAGATCGAAGCGCCACCCTTTTGCCATGGATTCAGTATGCATATTGCAATTCTGAACCCAAATAGATTTTTTGTCGGTTTAAAAAAAAAGTCGGCTGTTTCATACAAAAGTGCAATACCTATGTGTTCAAAATGTATGAGCAAATTTTTTTTTTTATAAAAGTTTTGCGGGTTTAAGTTTCACGGTTTAAGGTTTTAGGTAAGGTTTTTGTAGGTTCACGTGCTGAATTCATGGTTTCAGTTTGCCCGTCGATGTCTCTGCAACCCTGCTCAGCTATATTTTATTATAAACATATTATTTGTCCGTCATTTGTCTGTTCATTTGTGCAAAAATTTATGAATGCTTATTCTCTTTCTTGTATCTAGGAAGTGAACTATGATCTACGGGCCTACATTACACACATACAACATACAAACTTACTGAACTTTATTTGTTCATAACTCTTCACAGAATAAAATTGTGAAGTGAATGCAGTTTTCCTTTGAGGAAAATTGTTTTATGGATTTGGCAATTCGTCTCTTCACAGTGTTGACGTCACTGATGTCCGCTTTTGTTTTAGGTATTTGAAGTCAAATAAAATTGCTTTTCTATGTATCTTTTGTTTTAAGAAAGAATATCATACAGTTTTTTAGGAAAATGCATTTTGATTTAAACCTACATGTTCTGAAATCACGAGTTTAGTACCACGAAAAGATTGAAACTAAAATACCGCTGTCAGAATCAGACTGAACGATGATGAAAAAAAAAAAACAAATCTGATTACGAATAAAACGTACAGTAAAGTAACACATGCACATCGTGATGAATAACCCAGCACTTTCCAGAGACCATATTTCCAAAATATTACGCAGTTGTTAATGGCTGCAAAATATTAATGCGTAGGTATACAGCCCAAGCCTGTGAGATTCAAAAGCCTTTGGGCATATTGTCGGGTAAAGAAAAAAAATACAATATTCCAATTACAAATTTGAATTCACCGAAACAAAGGAGGCTGTTTAACCTAAGGCGGGAAAACCAACCTTCGCATAATTAACCCTCCTTAATATCGAAGGAAATTAAAAACGTAACATAACATGGCAAAGATTTTCAATAATTGAGGTTATTACTTTGGTACATTTTAATTCAATGCAGGATATTAAACATATTTTTTTCGAATCCCGTTTCAATTTTCGACGTCTTTGGGATTGAATTTGCATAACACATGAACATTGCGCCTCTTTACTCCGAAGAAGTAGGCAGACGTGTACATATGGTCTATTCATGTTTCAAATTAATATTATTTCAAGTTAAACAAATATCAACTTTATTTTAATGGGTTTTAAGTTGATTTCAGACTAACTAACATTATTGAAACAGTAATAAAAATTTTCGAAGTTGTGGCGTAAACTGAACTTTATTGTGTCGGATTTAAAGTTATTTTTCCATAAACTCATATTTGTTTACATTTGTGGCAACAAAAACCCTGAATGCAGATTACGTAAGCACATTTTGCCTTTGGTTATTTTTCCAAAAAGTCAAAGCATTTATTTCAAATAGGCACTTAAAAGGCACTTTTGAACGTCAAAAATTACAATGAAATAGAATTGATTCTAGTCGCCCCTTCCAAAAGGTAGTTTTCGTATGGAGAAGAATGGGCAAGAAACATATTTACAAAAATGGAAAAAGTAAACGATTTTCATTGAAAAAAAATATATAAAAGCAATTTTAACAAGTAATAAGTCAGGGTGTGAGTTAAGAGTAATTACAGAATGTAAACAAAGTAAAAAGTCCTATATGATACGGCAGGTTAGCCAAGTCCTATAAGATACGGCAGGCTAGTAAGTATTGCCATTAATTGGGCAAAAATTCACACTTCGGGCTGCTAACAAGAAATTACTACCTAATGGATTTTTTAAACCATTGTTCGGTTTATTTAATAAAACCAACAGGCGACAGTTTTATTCATTGCTTTTATGCTATAACAGTACTTGTGAAATTGCCGTCGCATTGTCAAGTTATCTATACAAATAAAGAAAATTGAAGTGTCCGTTTGTAATGTCAAAAGGCTTTTAACTAATGCATATGAAAGTATATACGGTACTTATAACAGAAAACAATTTTTTACATTTTTGTCTATCTGTGTGTCTGTTTGTTCCGGCTAGTCTCCGAAACGATTAGACCGATTTTGATGAAACTTGGTATGGGGATACGTGGAACCCAGGGAAAGGACGTAGGCTACTTTTTATCGACATGACATACCATGCGGATAAAGCCGCGGGCGGAAACAAGTATTAAATATTCTCCTAGGCATCCCCCTTGCTCAGTCGTGCTTATGACCACTAGATTATAGACGCAGTCAAAATTTGCATATTTTTTGTATACACACGTCGTATTAATGTGTGTAACATTGACACACAGTAACAATGTTATTGTTAAATATAATGGTACCAACGTGAGAGGAATAAGTACTGAAGTCAATTATCGCCCGATCGTATCGATTGTTACTGAGACTATAAATGTCTCGTAAATTGTTGGTACTATGGTTTCGCTCCAAAAGTATTTGCGGCTCAATTTCTTTTCGTTTTTGTTTGAGCTTTGATGTGGTTTTAATGCCTTCTTAATGCTTATGGGATTATTTTATTTGAATAGAATCTTGGGCGGAATAGAACGTTTAAAAAAATCTTTCTTTTTAGAATATTGTGGAATATTATAATTTTGTTTTTCATAACCATCTTCATATGATACTCAGACAGTATGATGAAAATGGTAAAAAAAAATACTTGATTATATTGATATACACGTTTTTTGTTCCCTCATAACTATTACCTGTGTTCTTAGTATTAATATATATAAAATCTGTAGGTACTAGTAATTACAAATTAATATTCTAGTAACATTGAAACCAATTTACCGCAGAATATTGTCTGAAAATTTCACAATTTTTAGTGCCCACTTACCTACTGAAGCGAACAGTAGAACTTTGCCTTAGTGCAGGGATGGCGAACCAATGGCACGCGTGCAACTGGTAGCACGTACCAAAATAATATGGGCACGGCATAATTTTAGGAATTAAAATACCTAAGTCATCTAGTTTGCAACAGCAGAAGTAGCATTAAAATATCATTTTATTTAAAGAAATTCAAAACTGTCAATATTAACATTAGACCTACAACAACCGGGGGTTGTCCTTAGGTGCAATTGCATAGTGCGAACATAGGATAATCGTCAGTTGGTGTCTCATTTCAATAAAAACGTCTAACGTGCCTCTGCGAGTTGGTTTCGGCACCTCGTATGCCTTACAAAGGCCCGGGACCGAAAAATATCAAGAGAGGTTAAAAATAATAATAATAATGTGAGAGTATATAGTTTTTTTCCCTAAGTAATCCCTAAGCCAACATTGTCTGTTGCCACGTCTTGGCCGTATGAAATATTTATTTGGAAAAAATGGCACGTAGATGTACAGAGGTTCGCCATCCCTGTCTTAGTGAATATTAGATAAGCGCCAAATTCGTGAGATTTCGCTAACTTTCCACCCCTTGACGTCGGCCTATAAATTTTTATTAAGCCCAATTACTGTTAGAGGTCACCTCTGAGGATTGCCGACTGGGTATCAAGATAAGTGCGCTATTGGACTGACTATAACACGTTTGAATAAAATTTCGGGTTCGACGATTTACCTCTTTCTCGAAGTTGGACCTACCCAACAGGACAGTTTGTCCCAGGTAAACATACTCGTCCACGACTTCGAGTGTAGCGTATGCAATCTTCATGAAAGTGGGTGTTACATGGGCATTTGACATGACCTTCGTTGTGTCCATGCTCATTTTAAGACCCACTCTTTCGGGAAGCTAAGCAATATCTTCTCATACCGCAGTGTCTCAAGACGAAAGCCTTTGACCAGTGCGTGATGCCAATGATGACCTATGGCACTGAAACGTGGCTGATCACTATGGGCCTTATTAGAAGGCTAAAAGTCACCCAAAGGGCAATAGAGAGGGCTATGCTTGGAGTTTCCCTGCGTGATCGAATCAGAAATGAAAAGATCCGCAGGAGAACCAAGGTAACAGACATAGCCCGAAGAATTGCCAAACTTAAGTGGCAGTGGGCAGGGCACATTGCTCGCAGAACAGTAACCAATAACGCTATTAGAAGCACGCATTTTAGAGTGTAATACAGTTCCATCCAAGTTTTTCCTGGAACCGTAACTTATAGACTTAAAAAATATTTATCTACTTTAAAAGTCACGTCGGGATTAATCAAACTCAACAAAGGAATTTACCACCAAAAATTGGAGCAGAAAAGGAGCCGAATAACAAGTATTTTGCCTTGTTTTTAAACCAAACCAGCATGAATATGGTAATAGACTACTGAATATTAATTGATGATTGGTATAATTTATTAGTTAAGTTATTAGATAAGCGATAAAAGTCTTAAGGAATTAAGCGATAAGGATTTAATATGTATTTATCTATGTATCTATTATACAGCATTATAAAGATATGTATATATAAATATTTATGTATCTATTTTAGTGCCTACATTATTTTGCACCACTAACAACCCCATTTTTTATATCCACGCAATCACTGTCCATTCCAAGGTTGCCTGGAAGAGATCGCAGAAAGCGATAAGGCCGCCCATTGTATGTTTTGTATTAATAATCGTATTTTTTGTTATATATTTTCTGGTGTACAATAAAGTATATATAAATCAATAAATAAGAAGAAATTTTAAATAGGGCATTAGATCAGTATTTATTTTATTCACAAGGCAACGAGTAACAATCAATCTATATCAATAGGTTCACATTATAGGTGCACAACATGACTAGCAACAACATCACAGTAATTATGACAACTACAGTTTAAAGCATTGTTCACAAAATTACAGCTACAAAGTCTGTGCGTCAGCCCTCAGGGAATCTGTAGTAGAGTATAATTGATAGGCTCGCGTTTGTCCTTTATCTGAACTTACGGTAAATGATAATGCGGTCGACAATGGTGCACGGTTGCCTAAAAGTAACCTTTATCTCAGAAGAGGCAGAAGTCTACTCTGAAAACTCCGGTCATAGCTACCTAGAAGCTAGTTATCAATGCCTAGCTTTGCCTGCGAGCCACACCGTCACGCAAGCCAATCTGTCTACCGTACTAATTCCGCGCCCAACGCTCTCTCGGACTGTAAACTAGCACCCCAGTTTCGTAACACACTTGTAATCTTGCAAAAGTCCGCCTTTGTACCTTTTTGTGCGAACAGTTTTAATAAATAATCTGAATAATTTTGAGGGATATTGATAGTCCATTGCTTAATATGTTCGAAAAATTTGTCGCTCAGCAATGTAAATAACGCAATGAATGTTGTTGAACTGTCATGAATCATATTTTAATCAACAAACAACCTGACACTGACCTGTAAATTTGAATATCGAAGGCTTAATGGCTTTACTTTTGAATAGCGAGCGTCGTGAACGTTCGGCCTAAGAGCTAAAAGGAGATTAGTTTATTTTTGAAAGTTTCCATTCAGTTTTCTGACATAGCTATTTAGGGCGTCTGTGGCTTGGATAGAAACATTTAGGTAACTGGTATTATAACTTTTGTGGCTGAAATTAGGTATAAAAGTTAGGTCCTGGCCAATTATACAGGGTCATCAAAAACTCGTGAATCAAACGAAATATAGATAAAAGGAGGTCATTTCCAACGCTTTTAAAGTGAGATTGAATTTTTTGAAAAAAAAAAAAATTGCTCTTTTAATTTGGTACCCAGAGCCGCAATAGAACTTTTGTAGTGCTGATACATTATCTAGTAATAATACAATACCGTTTTTTATTGTTTTATATCATTTTTTTTTTGTTAAATTAGTCTTATTGTAAAAGAACTCTGCATACAAAAATATTCCTAACTTTTAGGGCAATTGAATTATGGCCATGCTGAACAAAGATTTTTTGTTGGAAATGACCTCAATTATCTCCCTATTTCGTTTGATTAAAACAGAAGAAAAACTAGCAGGGAAATCAGGAGGGTAGAGGGGGGAGGGTTCAGGGGATCATACCGGAATAAATCTGATCCACGACTTTTTGACCAACCTGTATAAACGTCGACGAATCTTCATGAATCCCTAATTTGATGGTATTATCTTGGATTTCTTTAATAAATAAATAAATATATATTCAAGAGCACAATCTTGCGTATACAGATGCGATAAAAATAGTACATGTTTTTATTTTAGACAGCGAACCTTTTATGATCTTTTATTTATTCACTTTTGTTGCTATATTTTAAGATCTTGGCAACCAAAAATGTTGAGGATAACTCTTAAAAAACTACCTAAAGAGCCGTTGCTAAGCAAATAACAAACGGAATTGCATCAATAATTAACAAATATTTTTTAACAAAAATTCAAATTAATTGCATAATAAATTCCTACCTTCTGCCCGCAACTCCGTCCGTGTGAAATTGCCTTCTGTGAATAGAATAGCATTCTTCTCAACTTTTTTTATTTTTGCTCGACTCCTAAGAGTCGTAGCGTCACGTTAATTATCCTATAGCCTTTCTCAAGAATCGGGCTATCAAATGCAAAAATATTTTTTCAAATCCGACTGGTACTTCCAGTGATTAGCGCATTCAAACAAACTCTTCAGCTTTATTGTTATTACAGATATATATAGATAGATACAGTTCATTTATAGAGAAATACAGGCTGTTTGTTTATACAGAGCTCAGTTTATTAGAACAATTGATTTGATAGCAGTTCCAGTTTATAGACTATCAGTTTATTTCGGGCGGCCATTGGGTATAACTATTTTGGAACGACCTCAAATACAAAAACATATGTAGATGTGTGTATGTAGCTATCTTTGGGCACCAAAGCAGCACTGCTTTGATCCAGCTTGAAGAGTAAGCATAATCAGCGTATAATGTTCTCACTTCTGGGACACACAGTGGGCTATAATCTACCACGCGGTCCCAGTGCGGGTTAATAGACTTCACATGTTTTCGATTTTTTGGTTTTAGGACATATGCGGATTTCCTCACGATGTTTTCCTTCGCCTTCCTTTTAAGAGCATTGGTAATGGAATTAGTTACACAAAGTAAAGTATGTACCTGGGTACGAACCCACGACCTAGAACTCGTAAGTTGGGGCCGTTACCTCTGGGCCACCACTGCTCTCTCTTAACAGTTCATTATTTATTTTAAAGATTACGATTTTGGTCCCACGGAGAAAGTTGTCCAGTGTGATGGTCTGTACCACACCCTTCAATATGGTCACACATTTCTGGTACACGCTGTGTAATAATAATCATTTTATTATCAGGCAACTAAGGGCCATAGGTAAAATACAAAAAATAAACAATAATACACCAATACATTTCAAAAACCTTAAGATCTTCATAGATTTTAAGGTTTTTGAAATGTATTGGTGTTCATTTGATTCATTTGGTCATCCAATGAATGATGAAAATATTATATATGAATGTGTGTGTGCGTATTTATGTGTATGTTGTGTGTATGATGGTAGGTAATGCCAGTAAGGTTGGAATAAAAATGGTTAACCCGGCTAAATGGCATTTATACAGCGTAATCCTAGTACGGGTTAAAAAGCATTCCTTTGACACCTTAGTGCACATTACAAGACCGTTTTTAAGAACCTTTACTGTACCTATTCTTCGAATACTAAACATTTTATTTATTTATTTATAACCCCTTGGCATATTCTCTAAGGGCGCGTAACTACTTATTGCGAACGAACACATAAAACCCCCTTAGTTACAAACCCATAAAATGTTTTATATCTACATTATTGATGACATAATTTACGTCACTTCCTCCACAACGGTTCCCATAACAACTTGGTTTTACGCTTAACATACATTATGATTTGCCTTACAAGCTAATACAGTTTATGTAATGTAGTTCATATGGTTCACTAATGTTTGACAAAAAACAAATGATAAATGATAATTTCAAATCATCCCCTTCGAACCTAACCTGTCCGAGTTGGGGTGCCCCAAAGTCCTGAGCTCGCTTCGCTCGCTCTTAGTCCGACATTTAGAAGAATTTCTCAAATAAATTAAGTAATTATCAAGCAATGCATTTTGTCAAACGTTATTTATGTTTTGCGTTGTTTTACCAATTGACATGATTTTTTGATGTTATGAAATGTTGTCTTTCAATTATTTGTCAAATGAGTTATTTACAGAAAGAATAGTTTGTAAATTGACAACATTATTAAGTATAAATTTACCTTGAGCTATTTTTTTAATGAAAATTTGTGATTAGTTTTTTGGCAAATGACAAGTCATCAGTTTTTATATTAGATAATACTACACTTTGACCCCGGATGTGTTTTTGTATGAGTGTTGCGTTTACTGAGAGTGAACTACTGTTATAATACTTTGTGTCGGTACTATAAAAATGAGTATTTTAATTATAAAAAGACAAACTGGTTTCATTTCTATACGGCTACACATAACATAGCATAACATCAAGCTTGTATTCCAAAAGGGTAAGGCAGATCTACAATATCTGTAATTTATGTGGTGTACAAAATAATAGAGAGTATTCTATTCTGATTAGATTACTATCTTACTATTTCCAATCTGAACATCACGTCTATAATTTTCATCAATGACGTAGGTGAAAGTAATTACATTAAATGGACCAAAGTATAGATAATTAAGTATGTATTGGAATTAGCATTGAATTGGCCAAATGAACAGTGTTGCTAAGAAATTTGTTACCTATTTTTTTTTTTTGTAATTGTTGTGTGGGCAGTGGGCCCGCGTGGTGGATTACGGCCCATTCCCTCTTACGGAGAGGAGGCCTGTGGCCCAGCAGTGGGGAAAATTATAGACTGATTATGCTTATGCTATCCTTATGTTAAATGTTGTAGCTATTTATAAAACTCTGTGTGCAAACTTAAACATTGTAGGCACAGCGGTCATATTTATATTATACAGCGTGTATCAGGAATGCTTAGTAATAATGTGAGAGTGCGGTACAGACCATCAAACTGAATTGTTTCCTCCATGGGGCCAACATCGTAATCGCGAAAAAAATATCAACTCTCAACTTACCTAGTTGCAGAAAATCAGCCTGTGCATTTTCACTTAGCAAATAGCAATCCGGCTGAAAACGGTGTTCATTTTCAATATTAAGCGAAATGGAGTAGGATTTTTTTTAAACCTACAAACCAACGGCCGCCCGCGACCATACAGAAAATAAAATACCTACAACTACATACATAACATAATCAGCGTATAATGTTCCCACTGCTGGGACACAGGTCTCCTCTCTGTGAGAGCGAGTGGGCCGTAATCCACCACGCGGGCCCAGTGCGGGTTGGTAGATGTCACATGTCTTCGAATTTTCGGTTCTAGGACATGCCGGTTTCCTCGCGATGTTTTCCTTTACCGTTTGGAGAGCAATGGTGATGATTATAATTTACACAAAGTAAAGCGCCTGTCTGGGTTCGAACCTACGACCTACAACACGTAAGTCGCGGCCGTTACCACTGGGCCACCACTGCTCACTGCTACAACTACATAGCACCTTTCAATTACACCAGTTAAAAACTCAGTTCGTTCGTCTAGTATTCATAGTAACTGTGATTAAGGCCGTAGACTACCCACACCGTACAATTTGTAATATAATCCTCTATTGTAAGAAGTCTATTAAAACTTGTGCGGTGCTGCATCCTTCCGGTTACTCTTTTTTAATCCCACTGAAGTACACGAGTATTTTATTGCATTATGATTTAATTTGGGGCTCAACAAGCGGCTCGTTGCAAGGTCGGCTTGAATATAGGACCATCTATCTATTCATAAGTATATATAAAATTCAAAAGTCCTGACTGACTGATATATCAACACACAGCCTAAACCGCTGGTCCTAGAGACATGACATTTGGAGGGTGTATCTTTGTGAAGGAGCAGGTATCCACTAAGAAAGGATTTTTCGAAATTCCACCCCTGAGAGGGTGAATGAGGGGAGGGTGAAATTTCACGCGAACGAAGTCGCGGGCAGAAACTAGTCCATTATATATCGAGACCCCTCCGTGTCTCGGAAGGCATGCTAAGCCGTTGGTCCCGGGTGGCATTCGTAAATCTTTGACAGTCATTACGGGTAGTCAGAAGCCTAAAAATCAGGGGTACCAATAGGTATCGTGTGACCCAGTAACTGCGCTGTGAGGGTCAGATGGGCAGTCGCTGCATATAAAATACTGGTATTCAGCTGCACCCGGTTAGACTGGAAGTTAGTTAAGACCCACCATAGTTGGGAAAAGGCTAGTTAAATAGATTTTTATGTTGGATGACTGATCCTCACTTTGAATAAAAAAAAACTCCCGTTCCTTCCCGTTAGCGACGAAACCTTAGAAGTTGTTACAAGGGTTCTAAAATCTATTCAAATTGGCTATTGGTTCGACAAAGTTAGGTACCCACGACGACATAATTATCAAGATATACATATCCAGTATAAGATGATGTCTCATTGTACAAAAAGAAACTTATACCCACAATGTAAGGTCAGTTAAAACTGGAAATTTATATGTCGCCATGTGTACGTTTGGTTCAGTTATTGTTTTTACGTCTACAGTTTTTTGTTTTTTTTTTCAGTTTGTTTCTCTCTCTTTTTTTTTAATGTTTTAATACTATTAATGTAAGATATAGTATACACCTTTCCAGTATTATAGGAATTGAATAACCTATTTTTTTTCCACTTCCAGATCAGCATCGACACATTCTTCTCACGCTCATCTGTTACCAACATTTTATTTAAATCGAGAACATAACCGTATGTATCAGTTTAGTATTTATATTTTACACAGCAATAGAGTTTTTCTGACTCCTGTATATTTGTACATAAATTGAACGTTTATTTCCAGTGCGAATGCTACAAATTTTACTTTGTTTTCTATGTCTTCACTAACCGTTCCAAAACGATTGTAAGGCTATGTGAAAGAGAACCGAGTTCTTCTTTCAACAAAAACATGTCAGATACACGGGCTTAATATATATATTTATTACGCACTAGCTGAAATGAGGGCTTAGTGTGAGTTTTTTCGAAATTATGTTTCTCCTAGTTACCACCAGGTGGAGCTTAAACTTTTTCCCATATAAAATTCTAACGCGCTCGCAATCGAACATGAGTGAAAAAACTCACACTAAGGCTATTGATAGATGTTATCCTGTCATCTTGAGTTTATTCAAAAATCTCATTAGTAAATCAAATTATTTTTGTCGAACGTGGGAACGCTTTTTTTTTTTTTTAACAATGGCATCTCGCAGTTCATCCTTTATGAGGATGGCTACTGCTTAACCGGACTTTCCTGTGGATGCCTCGAATTAAGGCCTCCAGCCAGGGCAAACAATAACTTAAAAACTAAGCGACAGCGCTAAGGGTAACCCCCTGCGGGGTTCGGACCTCGGCTCAGGGCGTCGCTGGAAGAGGACAGCAAGGGACAGGCTGGATCGGTATTATTATTGGTGTTTAGGGGCGAATTTAAAACTACAGGCTCAGCTGCGCGGGTTGGCTCGAGCAAGGGTCGGGGCGGGCACGGTGATGGTGCGGGACGTCGCGACGGGCCTCGGCGGCGAGGACGGAAGGACGGATGTCTGAGCTTGTGTTTGTGTTGTCGTCTGAGAGTACTAGTGGCCTTACTGCTCTCCTGGAGGAGGGTAGTGGCGTCGTCGGGGATAGTGAGGGTATGCCTTGGTCGGCGAATCCTACTTATGCGGGAGGGAGTGTATCGGGAGGCCGCCGCAATCAGGGGATTGGGGTGCTTTATGGCAGAGTCAAAGAAGCGCTTGGAGAGGCGTTTCATGAACTGCTGGATGGTGGGGATTCTGAGATCTAGATGCAGATTCACATTTCGGACATAGAAGGGGGCTCCCGTGACCTTTCGGAGGAAACGGTTATGGAGGGTTTGCATTTTATGCAGAAATCGCGGCTTGGCGTGTGCGAAGACTACGCAAGCATAGGTCATGATGGGACGGATGACCGCGGTGTAGAGGCGCAATTTGCACTTGAGTGACAATTTGCTGCGGGCAGTTATCATAGAGTGGAGCCTACCGAGAGCGAAAGAGGCGCGCGAACGCGCCGTCTTTATGTGCTCGTTGAAGGTGAGGTTGTGGTCTAGGATGACACCTAAGTATTTGGCTCGCTTTCCCCAGGGGATCGGCTTGCCATACATAGAGATCGGGCGCGGGAGGGGGGGGGGGGTAGTTTGCGCGGTTTCGAGAAGATGATCGCCTGACTCTTATCGGGGTTGACCTCGATTCTCCATTTCCGGAACCAATCGCTCAAGGCGCTTGCGGAGGTTTGGAGGTTTCGAGCTATGGATGACTGGTTGACACCCGAACAGTAAATGGCAGTGTCGTCGGCGAAGAGCGCCAACTGTGCCTTTTTACTGTTCGGGATGTCACTAGTGAACAGGGTGAAAATGAGGAACGTGGGAATGCCATCAGCCTTTTTTTTTTAAGCATTTTCCTGTTGACATCTATGATGTCCTATGATTCTTTCCCCTTCTTTTATGTATCTATGTAAATTTACAAAATAATAATTATTATTTTAAGATTGTTAGCGTAAATATTATCTTATATTCGTTTTCTTCTGGCTGACTGTACCATCATGAGAACCAACATCCGGGTGAAAGGTTGGTCGGGAACAATGCAAAATGATGAGTGTTTAGAATACTAATTTAGATATACCTTCTTTGCTTGAAATAAGCGTGAATGTTTAAAAAAGATTTGTCTCTGACAGTTTGGGTCTCTGCGTATTTTTGTTTAAATTACTGCATTTGTGATCTATCCAAAGCTAGTCGTGAACGCAAACAGACTTTATTTATTTAATGCTTTTTTTATACACAATGTTTACAAATATTTAATACTTGTCTACTTTATGGTAATGTATGCATAAAGTAAGGGTAATTCAATTATGATATAGGACCGGTATGATTTGGCAATTATCTATTGCGTGTCGTCAATTTTTAACATTTTGTGAGAAGATGAATGAAAGATAGGTAATAATGAGATAAGTATAATGTTTTTCTTGTTTTTTTTTGATTTCATTACTAATGTTATTGTACTGTGTCTTGTTTAAATTGTATTTTATCTAACCTACTTAAGTATGTTGTTCATGTATACTTAAATAAATAAAATTGCTTTATTATACAAAGTAACAAAAAAAATAACAGAATTTAACACACCATAAAGAGAAATAAAACGCATTTAAAAACCTAACTTTGACAACACATAAAACTCGTTAGATAATGCAAATAATATCTACAAACACTTTTACAATAAGGCTTTTATCAGGCGATTTTTCTCTAATGAATTTTCATTGCAAAATTTTGATTTCATATATTATTTATCATATAATGAATATACGCAAAATATTGTAAAACATTTTAAAAGAGTAACGTTGGAGTTTCTTGCCCATTTTTCTCCATACGAAAACTACCTTTTGGAAGGGGCGACTAGAATCAATTCTATTTCATAATAATTTTTGACGATCAAAAGTGCCTTTTATGTGCCTATTTGAAATAAATGCTTTGACTTTGACTTTGACTTTATTGCAGAGAAAATACATTCACAATGTCAATTAGGTTATCAACCCTCTGTATAAAAATAGACAGAAAAAGCTGTGACGTAAACAAAGAGCCAGCTGCCAATGAACGAACGGTTATTAATTACGGCGATGGTTTTTTTGTTTCGGTTTTATTTCTGTACGGTCACTTGAAACCGCGATTGCAAGTCTTTCACTATCCACGTTACAGTGTTTGGTATTGGAATTTGAATTTTGATTATTAAAAAATAGAGTTTGGATTTGAAATGTCGGTTTTTTTTTGTATAGTTCACATATTATATTATATGAATTATATATGAATTTTCGAGGAGGATTTTATTCAATTGTTGAATCAAAAAGGGTGCGTGTGTCAGGGTAGCCTACGAAATTCAAATATTTTTGCAATTTGCTGGTCAGTATCGGATTGTATATCACTATAAATATGATTCGCGACCGTAATAAATATTTATTTTTCATATTATCTTATTAAGTACATGACTATTTCATGAAATCATGACATTTGAGACCAATGGCCCAGTGGTAGCGCCCGACTTACGAGTGGGGTCGTGGGTTGGAAGCCAGGCAGGCGCTTTACTTCGTGTAATTTATTTCATCACCACTGCTCTCAAAACGGCGACGGAAAACACCGTGAGGAGACTGGCATGCCTTTTTTTTTTTTTTTTTAGGATGGGAAATCATCAAATGACCCCTCCCGCTCTGGGTGGAGCGGAAGGGAGTGTCAGACTCTTACTGACTAAAACCCATCCGTGTTCCTTCCTTAGCCCTTTACGTTCCGGGGCAGCGGTAACCCTTTCGGACAAACCCGCTGTTTCGGACAATCCCGCTGCAATTTTTTTTTTTGGTTCTAGACTGGCATGCCCTAGAACCAAAAAATTCGAAGACATGCGACATCTAACAACCCGCACTGGGCCTGCGTAGTAGATTATGGCTCACTCCCTCTCACAGAGAGGACGCCTGTATTCCAAAAGTGGGAACGTTACAGGCTGATTATGCTAAATTAAGAAGTTGTATTGCTAATTCTAATTATCATAATTCTGAAAATCCATATTTGTTACGCCATCTTTTCAAAATGTAGTTGCTAGATTACACATGTCTTCGAATTTTTGGTTCTAGGACATGCCGGGTTTCCTCACAATTTTTTCCTTCACCGTTTTGAGTAAGTAATGTTCCTTCACGAGTCTATTAAGTGCTAAAAACAAAAGAGCATCCATAAAATAAAAGACAACCAGTTCCGTCCTACTTAAGTATTAATGAATCGTAACTCAGAAGTTAGTTCAAGTGTCCATACCGTAGGTCCGCGAAGACAGTCGTAAAATTAAAAGCACTTAATAATTGAAGTAAATGACACTTCGCACTTCTCCCAGAGTTCAGAAGTTTAGTAGGTACCAGATTAATAAACTATTTGGCACAAAAAGCGAAGTTGGCCGGACGAACTGGAGCGATTTCCGCTAAGTCACTTCAGTCCCACTCTTGTATATTTTACAAGTATACTTGTGGTACTTATGAAGTCCTTGCTAAGGTTTTTGAGGGTACTTTGTAAAAAGGAAACTAGAATAATATATATTGTTGTGCGGAGCAAGGTTTTTTGCGGATAAGTGAAATGTTGATAAATGAAAAATTCTGCGAAAGACAAAGTTTATCTTGAAAAGTCGTTTTGATGAAGCTTTGTCTAACTAGATTATATCACAAACTCACAGAGAACATAATAATGAAATAAACAACATGTCTGTTAAAGTTCATTCGAGATGTGTCATGTCACTTTGTATAGATGACCTCTTAACTGCTTCACCACTTTTGACAACACATAAAAAACATAATATATCGCCTGTAATCCTCGGAGGGGCAAGACAGAGGTGTAACTATAGCACTCCGAATATATTAAAATCCGCATGCCGCTGTACTAATATACAATACATATAAGCTAGCATGAGACCACGGGAAGGTACTTTCTTGTTTCATCCTTTTCAGTAGTCGGGTTTTAGTTTTTATACTTTTTATTTATTTAATTGTTTTGGGGCTTGTATCAGTAATATTGATATTTTTGAAATGTGCTAATTAAGACCTTTCATTTGATACCCAACAAGGCACCATCCCAAAATATTTGTTTTTAAATTCATTACTTTATGTCCTCTAGGGAGCGCCATATTGAATTTAGTGTGACGTCACATAGTCTATAACGAGCGGACGGTCAAGACGCTTTTAAAGATACCTCATTTGTCAAATCATTATAAGTACTTTTAAAGTTATGAGGGAACAGATGACGAAAAATAAATGTTAAATTCCCCCGGCCGGGCGGCCATTAAAAAAAATACCTTCAAAGAATGAAAAAGTGAGATCAAGCTCATTAATGTAAAACACATTTGATTTTTGTACGCAGTCTTTTATGAACCGGGTCAAATTTGCCCAATGACCTTTTGCCAGTTATGTTTAAGTCCCATAATATGTAATAGGGTGCGAGCATATTGCCATCAACCGGGCACATAATAAGATCCAGATTCCGAGTTACTACTGAGAAAGACAACAATTATTTTCATTCAATTGAAACTTCACTAAGGTTGAAACTGTCTAACCGTCACATTGGTTTTGAAAACAAAATACACCTTCTCGGTTGGTAACGTGCAAGAGAAATTGAACCTTAGGCTGATGAAGCAAAACTAACGAGAGATGGTCGACATAATATATACTTCAATTTAGTAATAAGTATTGCATAGATCGCATGCATTGTGAGGAAACCGGCCCAAAAATTCGAAGACACGTGACACCTACCAACCCGCACTGGGCCCGCGTGGTGGATTACGGCCCATTCCCTGTCATCGAGAGGAGGCCTGTGTCCCAGCAGTGGGAACATTATAGGCTAATTATGCTATTGCAAAGATAAACAAACAAAAATATAGCCAATCTATTAGGCTGTTTACAAATACATGAGTTTTGATTGGCCTATCAAAACTCGCCGCCGCCGCCGCCGCGGCGCCATGTATGGGTTCATAGAAATACCAGCTGCACCTCGGCGGCGGCGGTGTCGCTGCAGCTGCAGCTTATGTTAACGGCCTTACTAACCAACTACTTTAAATCAATACGTTGAAAAAATTTGCTCTGTCGGTTCAAAAGCGGCCATCAAAAGCAGTACCAATCTAAAAAATTTAAACAAATATTTTCAGCGATCGATTCCTTTGTTTTAACTTGCCACCGAGAGGTTCAAGGCCACATAGTCAATTTCTTCGGTAATTTCCCCCAAATACAGATGACAGAGCAAAAAAAAAATTACAGCCCCAGTTTGAACGGAAAACCATCCGCGTAACTTTACATAGTTCCAAAGTTTTTACGATCTCTTGGGGAGTAACAAATAATAATTGAAAAATTTCGTTGCTATAGTTCACGATATGTATATTGTATTAGTTTTATGATTTTTTTATTTTTATTTTATTTTATTTTTTTATTTTATTGTGTTTGGGTGGCTTACAGCTATCAAATACAGAAGTAGTAGTGAGGTAATTGACGACAAGCTATTAACAAGCCTCACAGTGAGCTGATCTTGAAATGGTCTTAGGAAGAGCTTGCTCGTAAAAAAGATATGGCTGTTTAGTGGTTTTGTTATTTCTATTATTTTGCTTGTTTGAATATTTAACTTAATTTTTAGTTAAGTTTGTATGTCCTTCAAAAGGCATGTGGAGATTCATAATATAAAAAGATGGGAAGGAAAATGTGTTTATTGGTATTACAGATAAAAAAAAATAGAAGAACACCTTAAAACTATATAAAAAAAAAAACAGAAAACAAGCATTATATGCAATGTCAAAAGAGCGTCAGCTTAGCACAATGTCAGATGACAACACAATTTATAGATTTATTTCGGTCTGATCCCCTGAGCCCCCCCTCCACCTCCCGCCCCCCTCCTCGATCCTGATTTTCAGCTGCAGCCCACGAGAGCCACGCGCTAGGATAATAAACACATAAGGAAGTCCGCATGTCCGTTTTAATAAATTAACAAAATAAAATAAAATAGCTCACACAAAAACATTTCAATATTCACACACTTTTCTTAAAAAAAATATTAACATCTCCCCTTGAATTAGGTACTTGACCTGTTTTCATAACTTTACCTAAATTATAATTGAAATGAAAATGTTTTCCCCAAATCGCCATTTTTCATCACAATGCGTCAAAATTCAAAAGCCCCCTACGAATTTGATGGGGGCCTTTCACATAAATGACGAAACTCGGCAACATCCGTGCTTGGGGACTGATGGAGAAGCTTTATTTTGCTCTTTTTTGTGGATATAAAAAATGTCCCTTCCTTAAAACGTGTGTCTCTTTGAATAATATAATTTTTTACGTTTTCATTAGGCAATATCGTGAAACCTTTATGTATGACTAGCTTCTGTCCGCGACTTCGTCCGCGTGACATTTCTTGTTAACATCGCATCGCCTGTCCGCGCTATTACTTCGTTTGCTTTCAGCGTTCTTTCTGGCTTTTTTTTTTTTTTTTTGCTCGGCTGCTAAGGCCCCTAGAGCATCATGTTAAATGGCCTATAATTGGGCTATCAAATGCAAAAATTGCTTTTCAAATCCGACTGGCAGTTCTAGGGTTTACCACAATCAAACAAACAAACTCTTCAGCTTTATTATTAGTATAGATTACGAAAGCCACAGTATATTTTTTAAAGATTTTTCGCTGCTTTTAAGTATGTTTTTTATATCCAGTCTTCTTAATTCAAAGCATGTATTATTCAACTTAGAGAATTTCAAATTGCAGAATGATATTCTAGCAGCTTGCAATAAAAATAAATATCATGTTATAAAAATGTTTTAATGTTGAATTTAGGTGCGACATCTTTTAAATATCAGGAGCAGTATTCTGAAATAATTTTAAGTATCTATGAAGTTATTTCAGAATGCTACTCCGTAAAAATATATTTTATTGAATTTCTGATAGCTGAACCTTGTTATATCTATACATAATATTTTGGATAGCCAACCAATCACAGAAACGAATATTTTTTAGGGTTCCGTACCTAAAAGGCTGTCAACAGAATCCTATTAGAAAGGCTCCGCTGTTCTCCGACCGTCTGCCTGTGCATGAAATTTGAAACTTAAAATTTTCGCAGAGTGTGTCTATGACCGATATAGTAACAAATAATAAAATGAAATAACATTAAAAATTAAAGGGTCCCCATACTTCTAAGAAAAGTGTTTAATAAGTAGTATCAAATATTGTACGGTGGTACCTAACCCTTCGTGTCCCTTCCTTGTCCGCTTTTTAATTTCAATATCTTTTGTTATTCGTCTCGAAACTTTTCTTTTTTTTCCTCGTAATGGACGTGACTGTATTTCTAACTGCTTTTTTCTTTAAAACGTTCTGTTCTTGTCGTTCGTTACTAAGGCAAATATTTAGTAAGAAATTTGTAATTATGCAGACAGTCTCCGATTTGTTTTACCAGGTAGCTCTATTGATTAAACAACTTTTTGCCATTTTACTTACCTTGTAAAAAAAACCAGAGGGACAACTCTCGTAATTTTAAGAACGTTCACAGTCTGATCTCAGCCTCAAACTGTCAAAAAAAATAAAAAAGTCTAATTTTCCTACATTTTTTGACATTGATTGTCGCTGAGATGAGCTTGTGACTAGATTTGTATAAACTGAATCGGGCTAATTACAGAGTCAGGTTTTTATTTTGGTAAGGTTTAAACTTTTTGTAATTAGAACGTAACTTTTAATGGAATACAGTTCTTTATACAAAACTATCAGTTTTATTCCGGCACTACGTTGTCAGTTTTGCATCTAGTACTTTATCATAGTCGGAATGAAGTTCGAAATAAAAAAAATGGCCCCATGGTTTAAACCTGCTGGGCCTGAAGATAAACCTTGTTTTTTAATAAGACGGGATTGTCGTAATCACTGCAGTTGCCGGTGCTAAATTAAATTCTTCCGGCAGTTTTAAGTCCGTTTGAGAAAAATAATCCCTCTCAGTGGAAGTCCTAGATCCGTTAATTGAAATTCTCTTGTAGACTAAACTATTTCCTTTTTTTAATCAGTGTTACTATTGTTTTATTTGGATTTCAATTGTAGGTATTTTTTGTAGCCAAAACTCGAATAGTAATTGTTACGTAAGCGAACTGGAATGGGATACTGGAGATAAATAAATATACCTATCGGTTACAAATCAAGAGAAATCATAGACAAAGTTTTTTCCATGATCACTGTTTATTGGAATAGTTTTTGTAATTACTTTTCATTGATATTATACTTTGGTGACCCCTACTTATTTTTCGCCTCCCAAACTAACTGAAATACAACAACAAATTAAGTATCTCCACCATTAGCAGCTCCATATTAGTAAAAAAAAAAATTGCATAAAATTCAAAATGTGCCAATTGCCTAATATTCCGGAGTTGTCGACTCGTCCACAAATAAATTAACTTCGTGGTAGTCGCATAAAGAAAGAATAATATTATTTAAAAGTGATGATTCACCCGTTACGGGCGACTGTATTGGTGCGAATCGACTAATAAGCCCGATCAACTCTCAAACTTAGAGAAATTCTTCCAAAGAAAATCATAAACTAAACGTACTTACCTCTATAAAATTTATGTTTTAAATTTTCCACTAAGCTAAGTGAGTATACCACAGCGGAGTGAATCAAATTCACCGACACCTCCGCGCCATGCGATGAGCGTCTTGAAGATTTAATATTAGAAGCTTCACTAAAATTGAACTGAAGCGATTTGCCTTTATATTGGATGGGATCGTTTGCGGACTAAATTCGTTGACCTGTCTTAGGAATAAATTAAATGAAGAACTTATTGGTTCGGGCTTTGAGAAATCTGTTGCATTTGAAGATACAATAGGTTCTGAAGCTGAATCGAATTTCTATAGCCTTGTGTAGATTAAGAATTCATTTGGTTGAGAACATGCTGATTACAATGAAGGTGATTAAAGCCATTTTCTTTTGTTTTTGAATGTTTTATTATTTTCAAGTCTGCCCACGTATAGATGACATAAGCGCAGGTTATGGCAAAAGCATGCAGCATAATCAGCCGATAAAGTTCCCACTGTTGGGAGACTGGCTTCCTCTCTTCGAGGGTAAATAGGCTACCACGCGGGCCCATTGCGGGTTGGTAGATGTCACATGTCTACAAATTTTTGGTTCTAGAACATGCCGGTTTCCTGATAATGTTTCCCTTCACCATTTTGAGCGCCGCGGGTTGTACTAATAAATATTATAATTGCGAAAGCAACTCTGTCTCTCTGTTACCATATCTTAACAGCTAATCGGATGACGATGAAATTTGGCCCACGGGTTTAATATGACCTGTTAGGACATGGGATACTTATTATCCCAGTAGTACTTTACCATTTACCATGGAATAATTTTCGACCTCCACGCGGGCTAAGCCGCGGACAAAAGCCTAGTTAGTTTAGTCGTAGGGATTCATTCCGGTCTGATCCCCTGAGCCCCCCTCCACCCCCCCTCCTCGATCCCCTGCTAGTTCTTCTTTTGTTTTAATATTTTTCTTATCCAACTTTCTCAAGTTGACGCGTGCCATTTGAACGTAGCCTGAGTTTAACTAGGCGAGGCGTTAAATGGCCATGTTCAACTTCACAACTACGATTATCATAGTAAATTGACTGTGAGACAGAATTTCTGTCTACCACGACATTTTGACCTTCGCCAAAATTTTATGCTTCAACGCAATTTTTTTAGCACAAGAAATTTTTCATTTTTCTGTGAGTCACAATATAATCATCGAAAATAGGATCGAAGTGTTGATTGTTAATTATGTCTGTCTGTCACAGATGTTCACGTTCTATTTGTTTATTGAAAAAGTTTAACACGTCTTTGCCAACATTATGAAGCCCAAACTATTTCAGTCATTAAATGAAGGCCAAATGTTTGCAGTAATTAACAGTTTTAGGGTTACTTGCTACAACTAGAAAGCAAGCGCGATGTAATAAAATTTCGTGTTATTTTTTGGTAACTTTAAAAAGGTTTTATTTCATTCCCAAATTCTTCTTGTTCCATTTTAGTGTAATCAAATTTTCCAATTTTCTTCCTCTAGAATTGTTTCTTTTTAAATCATTTTTTTTGTATTCTCTTAGGGCATCAAAACGTAAATTATGTTAAAAACTATCTGTGTTGTCTGTCTGTGTTGTTTTTAGCATAATACTCAAAACATTCTAAAGATTTTAGCTTTTAAAGTTTTTTTTATCTTTCTGTGTATATTTTATTCCTTTGTCATAACCATTTCTATATTGGCGGAGCGCTAAAACCGCTTACTTTCAGACTTAATTTTTCTACTTTCTTTGATAATTTATGTATTATTTAATAATACACATACAGAAAACATTGACTACAGAAGTTCGTTTCTTTTTATGATTTCTTTATAAAACATGAATTAATTGGGAGTTGGGACCCCCCAATGGGCCCCACTTAATGGCAAGCGACATCGTGGCAGGCCAAGACGCTGATGGCGGGATGAGCTGGACTCCTTCAACAAGAACTGGTCCTCAGCAGCTTTACACAAAGATAAGTAGAAAGAGAGTAACGAGGCCTTTGACCTGCAGTGGGATATCACAGTTATAAAACATTAAATAAACCTCGTCTACAGTTCTCAACAACATTATTCAGACCAACTCTCTTATTAGCAACCCACACCTGACCACTTGTAAAGCTCATTTATTTTATTACGTTCTCATTAGTTATGCGCACACGCTACAGCGGAAAGACCACCCGAACTTTATTAGAGACAGGCACGATACACGAGCGTAGAATTGCAGAAACTTTATTAATAGTTGCGCTGGGTAACAATGTTGTAGATTCCTTAACTGCAGCAGGAGTGGTGACATTATGAAACGCTCTATTTATTGTGCACTTTTATAATTTCTTACGTTACGATATTATCGTGGGCGTCCACGTCCATAAAATGAATGAATGATGTTCATTAGGTGCGCTATTAAGATGTTTTTGAAAAGTCACATTGTAACAAATCTGACATTGCCACAGGGATTTGAACTTTAAAAACAATTATGACAGCTCAATTAAACATCGTAACTAGTAAGTTCTTAAAATACCACCAAAAGCACCACAGGTTTTTTTTTAACAATACATTTTATTCAATAATGACATCTTTGATCTCACTTTACCAAAGCCAAATTTTTCAGATGACATCATAACCATAATGTACGACTTTATTCCCTTCACGTTTCAGCCTAAATACTTTATTAGTTTAAATCCCTAAAATATTGTAGCCTATCCCGCTAACATGACCTACCTTCTCTATCGTTGAAAAGGAGAAAATAAAGGCCTCTCTGTAACCAAATTACTTTTTTTTTTTTTTTTTTTTAAGGATGGGAAATCATCCAATGACCCCTCCCGCTCTGGGTGGAGCGGAAGGGAGTGTCAGACTCTTACTGACTAAAACCCATCCGTGTTCCTTCCTTAGCCCTTTATGTTCCGGGGCAACGGTAACCCTTTCGGACAATCCCGCTGCCCCGGCAGGCTTCGGTCCTAACGGGCCCCTCCATGTCTGCTGACATCTCTTTGAGGCGCGCGTGGAACACATACGCGCCGTCCGGCACGGGCCTGGTCCTGATCGGACGGCGAGCTACCCATTACTCGCCGTCCGCAGGCCCGCGCCTACGGTGGCCGGGAGTCGTCACGCGGCTCCCGACGCCCGGAGCGTCTACCGCGGCGGCTGGGACGGGCGGCCCTCTCGGCTCTCTCCCTCTCCCATCCCGCCACCTCCTTCGCTAGCATGACTGCTTCGCAGAAGGAGGTGACTGCCTCCCACTCCCTCTCGCCCCGGACCATGGCTTGGACCAGGGCCGGGCGCGAGAGGTCGCCGCCGCTGCCGATCGCCTCTACGAGGACACGGCGGTGCTCTGCCCAAGCGGGACAGACCTCCACCGTGTGCACCACCGTGTCCTCTGGGCGATCCTCGCAGTGGTGACACCCGGGCGTTTCCTCCCGCCTGATTATGTGCAGGAACCTCCCGAAACATCCGTGTCCGGTGAGGACCTGCGTCAGGCGGTAGGTGAGGGCGCCGTGACGCCTCTCTAGCCACTCCTCAAAGAGGGGCCTTACCGCCGCTATCGCGGCGTGCCCTGTAACCAAATTACTTAATAATATGAAGCAAAATCGAAATTGAACAAAGGTCTATCAGGTTAAAGAAAAGTTTATGGTAGCTATAAAGATTAAGGCCTTAACTAAGTAAGCATGTCCGTCCTACAGCGCCATTTTAATGATAACTACTAACTACGTGCTTCAGCGAATAGTTTTACCGTTACTGTTTAGTTAGCTTTCAACGCAACTTTCTTGACAATATGTTGGACATAAGCGGGATTTTATGGCTCCTGTTAAAATACGTTATTGTGTTAAATTGTTGTTTTGCTCTTTTATTTTGACCTAAACGCTGTTTATTTTATTTCGCTTTGTATTTTATTTTATTTTCAGTTTATTATTTTATTTCAGTGGTTATACTTAACTTCTTTTGTTTAATCAAAATTGGTTGAAAAAATTTGTTACCTACTATTTTATAGTTAACAATGGAAGAAAATGTAAAACATTAATTAACTTGTGCTTGGTCGTGTCCTAAAACAATAATAATAAAAAAACCAGTCAAGTGCGAGTTGAACTCGCGTGGAGAGGGTTCCGTACGATGCGCACAATATTGAGAGATTTACCATGTTGTTTTAAGACCACAGACTTCTTATAGGTTTTCCTGCAATCTATAGGTATAGAACTATTTTTTCAAAATTTTGTGCTCATGGTTTCTTCAATGAAATCACCAAACGGCTGGTTGATACTTCCCGGATCCAAGGTCTGGCTTTTAGTTTGGATAAGCATTACCATACAACCTGACAATGCCGCCAGTCTCTGACTGGTAATGTACCAGTCGATAGCGATGCGGAAGAATTTTTCGACGCCATATTTTAGATAGTTAATAGTTTTATATTTCAAATAAGAATTTTATCCAGTATATATATTTTATCCTCTTCTCATTCTAACAAAAGTTTCAATTTCAGAACTAGTGCTATTAATGGTCCTATATAACTTAGAATCTAAAGTCACATAAAGACGTAGTTCCAAGTCAATACCAATTTAAACTTCTGTTCTGCATAGTTTTCTGTTCCTATTGTGGATCTTGTTCGGAACTATAACTATTGTTTTGGCCAGAATTAATGTATAAGGTATTCGTTAATAGTTAGTTACTATTAATTAGGAATTTCGCAGCGTCTGTGAATCAAAGTTTGTTAATTGTTATTGGGCAATAAGTTAAGGCAATAATACACGGTTCAACCAAATTGGTTCATTTTAGTTGAAAGGTATAGAAATGAAGACCATGACGGTGTTGAAAGATTCGCTTTGGTTGCTTCACCTAAAGTGAAAGCGTATGTGCACTACTGTGTATCCGTGAGTCCGCGTATCTCTCGTCAGTTTCCCATAGTCATCCGATTATTTAATTCGCCAGTTTTTTTATTAGTCACTTTCACTGACTGGTTAGTTTTGCCGATTAGACAGTAGCGTTAACTCGCCAGTTTACTACAGTGTATACTCAAGGGAAAGAGTTTTTACGTGTTTTAAAACACATATTGTGGATAATTTATGCTGCTGTAAGGAATACCTAACCTTATTAATATCACACTTTATTTTAAAAAATGTACTCAAAAAAAAAATTACCAATAACGTTCAGTAATCTCTTTATAATTACAAACTAACGATTGGCAAACTTTCTCGTCTGGTTTCATGAGCCTTTGAAGTTTTGTTTTCCAATAAAAATAGCGTTTGCTCGTTGACTTTTGAAACATGACAGAATATTAAGTAACATTTCTTTTTAATTATTAATAATTAAATTAAAGTTCTTTGTTTATTATGTCTTTTTATTTTATCACAAATTTATTTTTATTATTTTACAAATCACAAAATTGTAGGTATAGTACAAGCCTCATGCTGATCAATGAACTGGAGAAATCTCGACCCCTGTTATGTAGGTGTTCTTGTTTAGGGGTCCACACGTCCCTTGAGGTGACTGCCTCCCACTCCCTCTCGAACCGGACCATGGCTTGAACCAGCCACTGAGCTAATACAAATATTTGACCAACCCAGGCAGGAGCCTAATACTCAGCAATCACGTAAATCAACAAGGCAGTATTTTTTACGAAAATACAATATTAGTCAGCGAAACACACAATATTCGCACTTATTATCTAGCATAAATAACTAAAA
Organism: Gortyna flavago; assembly: GCA_963669345.1. Classification (NCBI taxonomy): domain Eukaryota; kingdom Metazoa; phylum Arthropoda; class Insecta; order Lepidoptera; family Noctuidae; genus Gortyna; species Gortyna flavago. Next base: position 7,719,988 of record OY770148.1, read on the forward strand.
TAAATACAGAAGTGTACATATTCTAAAGGGAAATGTGATTTAAAATTTCTTCCTTTGCTTTCATTAAAACATTCTTAGAACGAAAGCGTTTCTGTATAAAGAAACAGTGGTATGAAAAGTGCTATTAAGATATCTCTTCATTTATGTATTTACCAGAAGAGACTCAACTACTTAATCACTTATGTCCTATTCAGTTACTTACCTTTCCGTAATAATTCAAAGAACACAATTCAGATTTTATCAAAAAGAAGAAATATTGCGTCAGTCTTTCCATATTTACAAAGAAATAACTTAATCGATCTTTTCCCTAAACCAACAATAAAACGCCGTCATAGAGAAGACAGTTTGACAGCTGTCAAAAGTATTTTAAACGGCTGGCCGAAAACTCTTTCTTGTAGAACAACATACTACGATTGTCATTATGTCTGTCACTATCGGCTTTCAATCGGCGCTACGTGGACACGATCGGATAGGTAGATAAATAACAATATTCATATTCTGACAGTTAAATCGTATCGAAGAAATGTTTGATTTTATTTTCCTAATTATTTTGTATTATTTTTAGACATTTCGTTGACTCATTCATATTGATTTCAGCCTTTTCCAAATACCTTCAACATTGTCTATTATAATCAAATCCATTTGAATTACTTATTACTTCATTATTGAACAATCCTAACTGTGAGGTGTGTGGTTAAATAGAGGATGCACAGCCTGTGTTGGTGGAATGTGTCAGATATTCTAACAAAAAAATGCACCTCCTACTCGTTGTAATGTTGCATGGTATTTTATCTAAGGCTACTTCTGGAGCAGCAAAAATATTAAGCATATAATATACTTTTTTATTACTTACATAATATTATATATCGATTTAGTTAAGTTTTATGTGACTAAGATTAGTTTATTTAGTTTAGGAGTAAGTTATTGACATCGTCGCATATGTATAAAATAATCCCATATATAAATAAATAAAATAAAATAAAATTGTCACGCAACATGTCGCTAGATGTCGCTAGACGCGTCGTGCGTGAGTCTCGAGGCTTTATTCTCTAAATAAACAAATCATACTCGTCATACAGAGACACGGATCAAAAGAGCGAAAAGTGAAAGACAAAGACTTTCTTAAATCAAACGCAGGTAATATACCGCATGTACTGCCTTATCACAAAACGCTATCTACCCGATACGCCACTGACATGATCGGGACTACTGAAGCTTATTATTCCGATAACATTACAAGCGTCACTTGTTAATTAATATATTCTGATGCTCCACTGAGTAATACGCAGATTAAATTAGTATTTCATACAGGAAATGGATTGACTTCCGTCGCACCACAACGCAATCTTCTGGAACAAACTGCCAAAGAGCACTTCGGAATTCGAACGGTAACACGGTATTTAAATCAATGATGATTTGGTTTAAAAAAAAAACAAATGAATCCGCTGTCAAATTGTGTGCAGTCAGTTGAGTGAGGTTTGACGGGAACCCCATATTCCAGTAAGAGAGTTTAATTTTTATTTATTTGTACTTATAGATAGTTTCTGTTGTCAAAATAATAAGTATCGTCTTCCTTTAAAACTGTTTAGGCTCTAGATATGGATTCTGTATTGTATGCGTGATCCACCCTTTAAAGTCAACATTGCTAAACGCTATAATTAATCTCTCTTATTTTTTTTTCTAAATCTCTCATTCAATCCCGGGCTCAATATATATACTAGCTTCCAATCCCGATTGTCTGTCGGTAATTCGGTATTACTCATTAAGCCTATACTAATTTATAATCTGTCCGATACGATAATTAATCACTATTTGACACTTAGTGGGCTCATTTGCAGCCTGAATTTGGTTTTGATTAAAGTTTGAAACTAATTATCTACAATTCCAACTATCAAAATCACACAGTCAAAAAATTTATTCAGTATTCTTCACCAAACATAATTAATATGATTAGTTTCATAAAGGGGCTCAGGTTAAGCTACGCTTGCCATGGTTGGTCCGTGGGTGGGTGACCATCTTCATATAGCTCCGTGCCTCGGAAAGAAAGCACGTTAAGCCGTTGGTCCCGGCTGTCACTCGTGGATCTTTGACAGTCGTTACGGGTCGTCAGAAGCCCGAAAGTCTGACAACCAGTCTTACCAAAGGGTATCGTATTACCTAGTAACTGGGTTGTGTCTCCATGTAAACTACTAGTATTCAGCTGCATCCGGTTAGACTGGGAGACGACCCCAACATAATTGGAAATGGGCTAGGCAAATGATGAGTTTCATAAAGCGTCGTATAAATTAGAGTATAGAAATGTATGAATACCAATTTTCTCAAATAGTTACATATTTTCTGTCAGAGTGCATCCAAAAATATATCATTCTCTTTACGTAACTCAGTAGTTTATTTTCTTTGATCTTCCATTACTACAGCGCCTTTAATCATTATAGCTGTAATCCCTAATTACGAATGTTTCTCTGTTGAACGTTATTTATTATTCAGCCCATCTCGCTCAGTTTGGCTCCGGTCGTTTGGTCATATTAGATAGGCTTGTCGTTTGAGCAACACTATTTTATTCAACAAGTGGGCATTTCTTGTGCCCCGTTCTAGCGAAAGCTGACCTGAATATTAAAGGAAGAACCTTTAAGTTTGGACGGATGAAAGACTTACGATACTTGAATTTATAAACATTTTTGCTAACCTTTGACGTATGTTAGTCTCAATGAGTATGTAACCGAAAAACACGTGTATGTTTTTTGTTAAAGATGAAAGATATGTACATAATTATGTCATATTCGCCTTACAAATTTTCCTCAACCAAAACTATACAGACGCGAATTATTATTGAGTGCCGAAGGACCAGACAAATGTCATGTCATTATTGAAGACAAAATAACTGGTCCACATCTAGTTAAGGGACACAATGATAACAATAATGAAGGTCATGGATGTAATAATATAATTGATAAACTCTCTTTCAATATCATACATACACAAACGGATACGGATATTATCAACACAGTTCAAAGAAAAATAATTCGCAACAATATTATAAATGACATGCCTAACGCTACAGCTGCTTCTGGAAACCGATATGGAGTGTACAAATTGTCGATTGTCATTTGTTCAGTAAATGTTTGTTTGGTGATTCAAACGTGAAGTACTTGCGGTTTAGCTGATTATCAGCCGGCTTCAAATGTTTTAGAACATATTACTTTACCATTACATTTATCAGATTATTTTCACAAATAAAAGTAAGAACGTCTTTCTTGCGACTTTTTGTTGATTAAAACATTATTTCCGTTTAAATATAAATTGGGAAAATATTGTAAATGGAATAATGTTTATTACTGGAAACACAAGGAGAATTGTAACAATTTATAGCTAAACTATAGTGGTCAATTTTCAATAATAAATTTCACTTGGAATTCAATGTCGTAAACAAGCATTCGGTAATAAATAAAGTGAACTGGACAAACAAACATAAAACTCTGGAGTTCCTACCAAAGCATTGTGAAAACATCATAAAATAGTACGGCCATGCGTTATCAAACAAACAAGGTCAAAGTTAAGGAGGAAGTGGTCATAAGCTAGTAAAGGAAATGGTTATGCAATCCGATACGGTATAATATGACAGTGTCTACGTCGAGTGTCATTAACATATTGTTTTGAAGATGCACAATACGAGGATAGAAAATACGTAGTACAAATATGACTGGAATAGTTTGCAAAGGCGCGCGTGTTTGACGAGATTCATGAATGTTGATGAAGCAAAAGGAAAATGTACTCCTTTTGCAGTGTAGCTTTGCAAGTGGGCCGTATAATGATTTTATTCGTTCTTAATAAGTGTCACCCTGAGTACTTACACGAACTGACTATAACTTTTTTATTTTTTAATAAATCTTTTAAACTCTAAGTTTGATTCTTTGCTTCATACACAGTCACTTCAATATTCAAGCAATTGGGGTTTAGTAGTTTTGTCTGTATGCAAGTTTGGAATAGACTTAATGTTTTGTGTTCGCCGTCTCATTGCTTTTGTTATATTTGACCCTGGCTAGCTAGTTTTTCTTATCATGCATTATTCATTATCATTTTAAGCAGCATAGCATGACATCTGGCTTCCTGAGTTTTTGAAATTCTAATCTTACCTATGTTCAATAAATTTTACGTAAGCAAGCAAAAATTTTCCACATTTTAAACCGAACAACTGTTTGTTACTTTATAGATAAAGGCCCGTCGGGCCCCTTTATCGGTCTGGAAGTGAACGTATTTCGACCAAGGCGGCCAATCTCAACGGACACTAGCCTTCGGCGCGGGAGATATTATAGTGCACAAGTGTGCGCGCAGACACAGGTGCACTCCCTCTTTCCTTACTCTCATAGTCCGACGGGACGGCAATCCGACACGACCGAAGACAGACTTCAACTGCAATGTCTTCAAAACTTCAGGTTACATTTTGACCAAACAAAAGTTAGGATGAACGATAATTTAGGAGTCGAAAGAAAAAGTTTCTAACAAGGATTCTTGCGAAACAAACATGAATGATTTAGATCCCGCTTCAAAACTTGGTAACAACGACTGACCGAGCGTGTAGCTGGCAATTTTAGTGGCGCAACTTTCTGTTGCTATTAATTTGATACAAAAAGTTTGTGCTGAATGTTCCTGGTTTGTTTGATGTGGGAAAGTCTTTTGCTTTTGTGTACTTTTAGAAATTTTACCCAACTTTAGTTATTTTAAAGACATAATTTTAACGTATTTACGACATTTGGTGCTAATTTCAGAGGCACATCGCACTTTGTACATAATGATTCGTTATTTTTATTTAAAGTATGTCATAGTGACACTTAATTTATTGTAGTATGTTTTCATGAATGAATAAAAATACATTCATGTAATTTTTTTTGTGTATGCTGTCTTTTGTATGTACTTAATAAATGGTTTATAAAATATAATTATCTATGTATCTACATGCAACATTAGCTATTTATTTTTCCTTTTTCTTTTGTCATCATCGACACTGCTACCTATACCTACATAGGTCCCCTTTCCTTTCTGCCATTCTTTCAGGTTCTGTACGTTCCTCATCCAGATGTTCATAGACCCAGGGCGTCTTTTTTTTAATAGTAACATGATGAACATGAACTATCTTTTGTCTCATTGCTATATTTATGAGAATAGCTACTGCTTCAAAATACTTAGGCAGTCAGTAATTCTCCTGCTGTGTCCACGGTTTCGGCGTTTTTTAATATTTTCACTCATTTATTTCAGTATTTCATGGAGTGCAGCTTTTTCATTATTTTGGCTCGAAAGTTGTGCGTACTTTGAAAAGACTGTAGACGATGATTAAGTTTATCTTTGCGGTGCCTTCGGTTTTTAGACACGCAGCCAAAAGAATTCCGCTATAAAGTTTAAGTGGGTATTAAAAATTCTTCTTTTGGGTAAACCGCGGACACTGAAAAGAACATGTTTTTTTGGGAAATAAACGCTGTTGTTTTGTTCTTGTTTTACTTAAGAAATTAGTTACTAATATAATACAAATTAATGCATAACAGGGTAAGCAGAAACTATGATTTTTGACATCATCTATGTTTTGACCGATTTATTATACGTTGCCAGCGGTCAGTCGTTGCATCTCCGACGACAAAATTCCATCTAGAATCGTAGAGCTAACTCTCCCAGTGATAATTTTACTCATTGCAAATAACCAAATCACAATTCTTTAGCATCATGCTAACGTCACTATGATATTATGACGTCATGATACGGTAGCTGAATAGTCGTCAGTGAAATTATTTGCACAGCTGTGCAAATAATATTTTCACGTTTATCTTATTGATATAGTTTTTTTTTCATAAGATTTTCGTAGTTCTTCTAAAATAATAGTAGGTAGGTACCTAAATATATTGGCACATGAGATAGTTACGCAACCTCTGGCATTGCAGATTTCCATGGCGATGGTGACAACATAGGTACCGACTATCTAGTAATGTCACCTTGTTTGCCTTCCAATACTATACACTATATATACACTATATACTATATACTTAGTCGTTAGCCCGTTTTCGGGTGCTCGATACACTACTCGAATTCGGACACCCTATACATTAATTACACTATTCATCGGACTGGAAGATGATGGTGGTCTAGATTGTCCGAACACGGGCGTACTCGACCCCGTTCATTTACACTTGTCGTTTGCCCGAATCAGGCAATCGAATTCGGGAGAACGACCAAGTGTAATTGCGCCATAACATACAAAATAGCAATATCATTGGTTCTCTCACGTAGTGTGTATTTTAGTAGTCATGATAATAATTGATTAGTAAAACGCTTGTCTTGTTTCGGCCTGTCATCACGTCGCTCTGATAGAGCTTCGCTACATTACTTTGCTCATCAACCAACCAACGAGCCTTGAATAATATATTATCTTAGATAATTTTCGACATAATTGTATTGGTACTTATATTTTTTGTTGTAATAATAATACTGTTATTCAGTACTGTAATGGTATTCAGCAGGTTTCCTTTAGACTGGAAGCGGACCCCAACATAGTTGGACAAAGGCTAGGCAGATGCTGATGTATAATTTTTTTTTTTTGTCATAGATTTTTTTATTAATTTCATCAGAATCATACTGGTTGAAACTGGCTCAAAATTGCCAGATTAAAAAAAAACTTACATTTTCTTACTTTTTGATTGACATATTTCCCTGTTTTATCCGAGGCTCGTGACAAAAAGAGCAGAAAAACGCTGGATTGTTGCAATATCGCGCTATTTCACCCACATTTGCAGAACTATCTTGCTACCGAGGAAGCGTTAAAACCTAGACAAAGTGTCATTCTGTCAGCGACTAGGATGGAAAAGTTAATAAAGTGTTGGAATTGACTTATGCTATCTACCACGAAACCTGATATCGATACCTTTGAAAGTCGTTTTAGGAATACAAAATGCTTTGCAAGCGATTGCCACGAGTGTTTTCTGAACTTGAGGTCTAAAAAAGCAAAACACTATGAGTAGCCTGGATCCACAGATATAGATAGACCTAAATAACGCAAGTATTACGATCTGTATGAAAACCAAGCGTGCAATTTTTGGCTACCTACAACGACGTCACAACCACTATTAAGTGATGGGAAAATCAAATCGATTCAAAGACGCTGCCGCGTGCGGCACCCGTCTCGTTCCACCCCCGGGGCCTAGCGCCAGCGCTAACACTCGCCCAGCCAGCAATACTAGGTACGGACTGAACGCGAAAGTGGCGGCTTACGGTTTTTGTACGTAAGCTGGGCACGCGAAGTAGTTGCTCTTGCATTATCTAGGTATATCTATATCTGTGGCTAGATCAAAGCTCGTCCCTCCTTGACCTGTATTATTATTTGCAGAGTCAGTAAAATTCTAGAATGTATTACGATACTGTCTACTCAACATCTCGTATCGCGTTGGGCTCTTGGTCGCAAGCGCGAGTGCTGAGCGTAGGGTCCTGAGTGCGATTCCCGGGTCGGGCACAAAAGTCTTATTGGGTTTTTCCATTGGGAATTTCTTAGTAAAACCCCGGAGTTTGGAAGTTGGCGGTGTAATACCCCCGTGATATCTCCCGCGCCGAAGGCTGGTCTCCGCTGAGATCGGTCGCCCTAGGCGAAATTCGGTCAGAAGCATTTTTGCTCGCTTTTCGACACTGCTTTTTTCTCATAAATATACCTACTCAACTCTAGCTTTTTCTAGAAAGTGGACTCCAATAATATTAATATTAGGGATGAACTTTTTAAAGTTACGGCAACCCGTAGAAACTTATAGTTTGCACCAGTGATTCGTGCAGTAAGAATACTCTTAATAGTGTCGCTCGGCGTTTGGACATATTTTCTTGCTCTTTGGCGGAATTCCAGAGGGTGACACTTGGTATGTTGTCCACTGTGTAACTTGTGCTTTTACCCAGACCCGTTACTTGGGACTGGACAATCCTTGACTACTTTTGTTAACTTGGGTCTTACCTGTTACAACAAATGTATGTGTAAATAAAATAAAATAAATAAATAAATATGGGAATCATGTACCTGGAAAAAGATGAGGTTCTAATAGTAATGAAATCCTCGAAGCAGGAGAATTCACAACGAAACACCTGATAGAATGAATATTCATATTGCGTTTTAACAATAGAAGTACAAAAGTCTATGTTGTCGTCCTTCACGCTATTGACTATAGAGGTAGACGGAATTCATTGTTAATTGTTATTCGCAGCAACTACTTACATCGAGCATAGTACAAATTTTTGTGAAATTTAATCTCATACCTACCTACCTTTAATGCCATGATCTTAAAAGTACTTCCTTGTAGGTACCTAAAAGTAACAGAAATTCATCCCTCCATCCATCCTCATTTAACATTAATCATAAATGATCAAAAACTGAAATTTTCATTGACTTTCGTTGCTAACTGTAAGTACCTACCAACCGTAAGATATCATGACTCGTGCCACCTAATTTAGGCACATACTAATTAAAAGGAATTCAAAAGCCAGTCACTAATCATAATTATTATTTTAATCCGTAACTTAACGTCTCAAAAAAACCGATCAAACAAAATTCTACCTACTCTTGACAAAAAATAAATCTCGCATCATTGTTTGTTTTTATAATCAAACAAGAATATGCGTAATAATAACATTAGTAAGTCATTAATTCGTATTTCTAAGTAGCTTGGTAAAAAACATTGAATAAATTACCATTCATTTCATTATGTTTTTCATCTTGTAATTTGTCAAACAGCTGATTTTGATATTGATTAATTTAATATCAAGTGGAATTTATTTATCGGCTTTCGTTGATAAAAATACCGTTTTAACACAAATTTTTTTATCGATTTATCTTTTGATCCTATTTGTAGGCTTAACCTGATAGTGATATAAATCATAACCTATAAAAATGTTACAATGATACGTTGATTTATGTTTTTTTTTTTCATTAAAACGTTATGTAAAAGAATTGAATTGAATGCCAACAGCCGTAAAGTTACACATTTAAGCATTAATTTAGTTTTGTAGATATTATTTGTTAATAAAATATTTAGATTTAAAAAAGTCCATGGAGTTTCTTACCCGTTCTTTTCCATAGGAACCTACCACGCTTTGGAATGGACAACTAGCTTCATCTTTCTGACTGACCGACTCCTTGAAAATACAAAAGTGCCTGTAAATTTGTTAGTTTATGAATACTTTGAGTTCTGAATTTGAGTATGGATTGCAAGTACGAGTTTACGAGTACGAGTTTTGTTCGAGTATTTTACGTAGAGTATGCTAAACTCAAACTAAATATTATTGAAACATAAAATAATTGAATAGAAAACATGTGCTATTTGAACCTGAATTGACTACAAACAATTCGATAGCGACTACAACTAAAGTAAGTAATTCATCACCACTGCTCTCAAAACCTTGAAGGAAAACACCAAAAATTCGGAGACATGTGATATCCGCCAACCCGCAGTGGGCCCGAGTGGTGGTTTATGACCTTCGATCAATAATTGAGCAAAGTTTATGACCCACTCTCATAAAGAGGAGGCCAGTGTCCCAGCAGTAGAAAATATGCTGTTATGCTTATGCTATGTATTTAGCTAAAGGCGCTACTGCTGTAGGTACCTACAAAGAAAACTATTTAAAAGCATCGTTAGTTTGCTCGGAATTTCATTAGTTAAGGAATATTTTGGCCGTGATCCGAGAACGCCTTGACAGGTGACCTGAAATAGCGGCTCTGCTAATTGAGTGGAATGTGAAAAATATTATTCGGGTCATGTCAGTTAGGAATTTAGTTGCTTTATTTTAATATTTATTTACAACACGGTATTTATATTTTTTTTTTTTTTTTAAACAGGTACGGTGGGTAGTTTCGTAACACACTATCAATAGCAATGTATTTTTTTAATTTTGACAGTTCAACAACATTCATTGCGTTATTTACGCCGTTGAGCAGATAAATTTTCCAACATTTAAGTCAATGGATTAGCAATATCACAGAGCAATATATCCTTCAAAATTATTCTGATTGCGATTCTAGGGTGCGGGTTAAATTACAGTTTTCTTTGATTGGCTTTTGGTACTCTTAACAACAGCGTTGACAGAAATGAAAAGATACCAAGGCTTTTTGGTATAAAAACTGTTTTTTTTAACAAAAAACCTTGGTATATTTTCACTTCGGTTAACGCTTTAAACTTCTGTCAAAAAATTTTAACGGGTTTAAACACGAAACCCCTTTCGACTTTTTCAATTCTCGTTGAAAATCAAGCAAAATAGCAAATCATTACAGTGTCATCATCATTTGAGCCGAAATACGTCGACTGCTGGACATAGGCCTGCCCCAAGCACCGCCACTTCAGCCAGTTCTGTATTGTCCACATCCAGCGAATTCCTGCGGTCTTTACAAGGTCATCGGTCCACCTTGTTGGAGGCCTTCCAAAGCTACTTCTTCCGGTACATGGTCGCCACTACAGACACTTTCGGCCATCTGGGGGCCTAAAAAGGCCACTTTGGCAGAAACATAAAACAATTCATATCACGCAATTTCATCTGTATGACAGTTTTGTATGGAGATTCGTAAAATGCTACAGGTACACCTCTGCCTAACCCTTCAGGGATATATAGGTGTGAAACTGTCAAACAGATGAATTGCGTGATATTAATTGTTTTATGATTCTGCCAAAGTGGCCTTTTTAGGCGGTGTTCTGCGAGCAATGTGTCCTGCCCACTGCCGCTTTGGTAAATCTTTGGGCTATGTCGAGTGACGCTTGTAAAAAAAAACTCTGAATATAAAAAAAAAACATTTTTTTTTCTTCTTTATGTTTAACAAAAAAAAACATGGCCCTTAATTCCTATGCAAATCAAGGCGTATTTCCATATATTGCGTGACGGAAAATGGCAGTATTACCGTACCGTGAAATAAGTTATGTAAAGTGTATTTAATAATAATGTTATGACCTAGCCGAGTTAATGAATAAAGAAATAACGTTTCGAGGTCAGACAGTCACTAAGCGGTAAAGTCAAAACTTTTTGAAACTGAAAAATGGCCTATAGGTAGTCTGGATTTGTGCCTGGTTGATGGCAATAGACTCACCCCTATTCATCATAATGAAAAGAAAAAAAAAGGACGAAAATAAGTTTATTTGACACAGCAGGGTATTTTCGTAACACACTATCACTGGGTTTAATTTTGACAGTTGAACAATATTCATTGCGTTATTTATGTTGTTGAGCAAACACATTTTTGGAACATATGGAGCAATACCAGCAGTTACATCTCAGTTAAGCGGTCGGCCTGTAATATTATGAAGAGATAAAATTTATGAGTTTGTATGTAGGGGGTAATCGTCGAAACTACTGATTCCGAATTATTTTACAAATGGGAAGCTATACAGTGTTGTAGAGTGTCATTGGACATATTTTATGTTTATTTATTTATTTTATACTTTAAGCACACAAATGTACAGAAGCGGACTTAATGCCATAGGCATTTTCTACCAGTCAACCTTTATGTCAAAACAAGAAATCGGACTCACGCGTCTCACGCATAGGTACGTCGCGGACAGAAGCTAGTAAATTATAGCATTGTGAGCAACAATTGTAACAGAGCAGTGTTTTTTTTCTGGCCTGCGCTGTGTCTCTCCTGGGCAAAGGCCTCCCTCCACTCCTTCCATCTTTCGCGAGCACGCGCGTCCTCCTTGCAGTTTTGACGGAACCTATCCTGCTCGTCCAGCCATCTCCTACGTGGTCTACAGCGACCCCGCCTCACTGTCTCCGGGCACCAATTCTGCGCTATTTAGGCCCACAGTTTATCCGACATGCGGCAGACAAGATACTTTACTTAACATCGTGCGGAAACCGGAATGTCCTAGAATCAAAAATTATAAGACATGTGACATCTACCAACCCGCACTGGGCCCGCTTGGTAGATTACGGCCGACTCCTTCTCACAGAGAGGAGGCCTGTGTCCCAGCAGTGGGAACATTAAAGGCTGATTATGTTATGCTATGTGCAACAATTATAGGTAAGTACTCTTCTTGCTTATCTCATGTCGATAGCTACATTGTACACGTATCTAATTTGTTTGTCAGTTTATGTCTCATCAAAACAAAAACAAGGCATTATCGTCGTAAAGGAATTTAAGGTTTAGTAAACCCCAGGCTTTGTAATAAAAGCAGTAGTAGCTACAATAAAGACTTATCTAGAAGATTATTATCTATTTAGAGGGATTCCCACAAAGCATTGTGATAACCGTCGGCCAGTAGGTACTTATCTATGGTACCAAATTGTATTAGGCGCTAGTATACATACTTTATAAATCCAGTATGTCTTGAGCTCTCGTTTTGTACTAGAAAAACGGCTCTTATAAATTGCTTTAAGTGTCTCGCGTAATTTGATTTTAATTAAAACAGTTCTTTATCTCTGACACCTCTACAATTTATTTTGTCAACGGTCAAGGTACAGTAGGCCTCATGTCAGGGGTTACAAAGCCAGTAGGTATAAGCAACACAGCCTATTGCAGTCCACTGCTGGACATAGGTCTCTCCCAGGCTGCGCCATAACACCCTGTCCTCCGCCTTCCGCATCCAGTTCGTCTCAGCCACCTTCTTTAGATCGTCTGTCCATCTAACTGAAGAGCCAGTATAAGCTGGCCTCTAATCTATTGAAACTACGCTAGGCTGGTCAAGGTCAAAATATTACCTATTGTTCGACGTACTGTACTAATAGTAAAATTTCTTATTTATATTATTTATTTAAAATTTCGTACCCACCTTGTCGCATCGCATCGCCTGCCCACGCTATTACTTCGTTTCCGCAGACTATTACATTTTGTTCAGCTCTTATAATAAAAATGCAAAATAGCCTATAAGATTTTTTTAAATCGGACTGGTAGTTCCAGAGATTGGCGTGTTTAAACCAACAAACTCTTCAGCTTTATTATTAGTAGATATATTAAAATTGACCATTTGTTTTATCACAATGCTGACATAATGTATGTTTATTTACCCTGAAAAAAAGTCACGGTCAAGCTGTCGTTAGAATGGATTAGAGGTTTGAATTGGTCCTATGCCAATACACTGTTTATAAGAAACTAGCAACCTGCTTCGCTCGGGTGGAATGTACTGATGTGGTGACATGTCAAAGTATCGATATTTTTGTGTTATATCTAGTTTCAATAATAATGTATAAAGCAAAATGAAAAAATTATTTAAAAGATTCCGAATTGCACAAAAACCGCATCAAAATCTGTTTTATAGTTTAGAAGATCTAAGCAGTCAAACAGACAGACATGAGAAGCGAATTTTACTTAAAATAATATCTAGCTTCTGACCACGACTTCGTCCACGTGAAATTTCGTGTTCCCCCGACCCACCCCGTCGCATCGCATCACCTGCCCTATTACTTTCTTTTTTTATTTTTGCTCGGTTCCTAGGTGTAATAGCGTGATGTTAAATAGACTATAGCCTTTCTCAAGAATCGGGCTATTAAATTTTATGTAAAAAGTATATTTCAAATCCGATTAATAGATCCAGAGATTACCCCTACATACAAACTTACAAACAAATTTTACCTCTTTATAATATTAGTATCGATAAGTATTACCTATAGATAAGTAGATCAAAGAATATTAAAAAATTCTAAATCGACGCTTTTTTGAATATGAGAAAGTTATTTTCTACCATTTTTTTATTAAAAAATTAAAGATGGGACACAGAGAAATAAATAAACTCAATACATAAGTTCCTGCTTACCAAGAAGAATATCTGTCAGGCATCTGCCGATTAAAGGATTAAATTAAAAATTTTAATAGGTAACGTCAAACATTCGCTGCCACGCGGTCAAATGGTGACCGCGAACAATAGACTTTCTATTGTGTCTGTTGTCTGGCAGTCAACGTGTTAACTAAGTTGCTTTTGTTTAAATTTAATGTAATTAAGTAGTTGTTTACACAACGACTTTGTTCTTATTGTTGATCTACCGCTAGCATTTGGAAAATGCCAAAAGTGGTATAGAGGTAGAGGAACAGAGTGTAAAGTTCACTCATACTCTATAGAAAAGGGAGGATCCTCCGACCAGACGGGTGTTGGGACTGGCGGGCAACTGCCCGACGATTCATGTCGGGCCGCCGTTGTATATAAGCTAGTTGCGCGGTAAACTCTGCTACTATTACTGTAAAGTTTCATCCAATTTCGTGTAGTAGTTTTTGCGTAAAAGAGCAACATCCATCCATCCATCCATCCATCCTCACAAACTGTCGTGTTTATAATATTATTATTAGTAGGAAGTAGGATTAGTTAGGAAATTAGGCTTCGTATTCATTAGGTGTTATTTTTATTACATTAATGTAACAACATCGCTAGGGTTGGTTCGAGGTGTTCCGGGAAAAGAGTGCCTGGAAGGATTTGGGGGTGGCCTTTTCCCCGTAGTGAGACAACATCTACAGGTAAAAAAAAACATAACATAACATTACGCCCCAAAGAGGCAGGGACTACATATTCCTACTAATATTATAAACGCGAAAGTTTGTGAGTGTGTTTGTTACTTCTTCACGCACAAACGGCTTGACACATCCCGATATTCCCAGGGGATCGAAACTTATGCGGGTGAAACTGCGGGGCGCCGCTAGTTATTTATATTTTTTCATAAATATTTATTCTGTCTACACCTAAATCCTTAATCGACAAAACACAAATAGATAAAATAGATTAGAAACAATATTTGTTTGTTTATTGAAACTTCTAAAACAAAACAGATAATAATCAAAGAAAAGTATTACGTGGTTAAAGTGGTCCCGGCTGTCATTTGTGGATCTTTGACAGTCGTTACGGGTCGTCAAAAGCCCGAAAGTCTTACCAAGGGGTAACGTATTACCCAGTTACTGGGTTGTGGAGGTCAGACAGGCAGTCGCTCCGTGTAAAATACTGGTACTCAACTGCATCCGGTTAGACTTGAACAGAAAAAAATATAATAATTTTTCTCTAACAAAAGATTTGCTTACCAAAAACAAAAATGAGGGAAACGAAAAGTTAGTGTTAATAGAACTACGCTTTGATATTATGAATTAAAAAGGTTTATACCATATGAACTTCTTTTAATCTTTCTTGGCTAACAGAATAAATTGGAAAAAATGGATTCTATTGTTTTAACGCCCCTAGGCGTTGGATGTTCACCTTTGAAGTGATTTGCTATTGAAATTCTACCGTATCCTCTATTACTTTTGACCCGCGACTTTATCTACGTGTTAAACCTATTAGACTTTTATATCAGCAATCTAAGTGTTGCTGATATAAAAGTCTAACCAACGACAAATTCTTGGAATACAAGTGTTTTATTACGATATGTTAAACAATGCCACACGCATTAACTTATTTCCTGTTAACCCCTACAGTTTTGCTAAAAGCTTCCGAATTGTATTCACAAAAGAGTTCATCGACCTTGCGACCTTTCTGCCTCACTATGATTTATGACCGCTCATAAAATTTGCCATGAAATGTGCCACATCATAGGAAAATGGGGTATGTATGGTGTCTTGTTAAGGGGAAGTTTGATTTATCATGAAGGGGTTGATTGTTGACATATTAGGATTAATGTAAAGCGAATGTTGATGGTCTCTACATCGGTATTTGACACTATCTCAAAGATTATACTATACACAATGTACCTACATAGCGTCGCCTTATAGTGAAAACCTTGGGAATGCAGTACTTCGTAAGTAGCATTTCATGCATTTCGGACAATATTATCGAAGAGTTCTGCATTTAAAAGCGGTCATATTAATTCATAAGAATACAGAACCTCCTTATTTATTGCTTCGGTTAAAAAAAAAACAGAAAAAACGCCGTACAAAAATTTTACAGCACGCAGTTTTTTCTTCCTCCTGAAAAGTTCCTTCTTTTACACTTACGAGGTTTTCCGAGGTTTTTGTTATACTATGCTCTTGTGGGTATGATTTCCACTGTGGCAGGTAGTGAGTACGGCACTTGTGATTAATCTAATTGTCCGTGGATGGGTGAAAATCTTCACATAGTATACCCCTTGATACCCCTTGGCAAGACTGGCAGTTCTTATTGGGACGTTAATTACAAAATCATTATATAGAATATATATCTATACCTCTATCATATATAACGTCATAGTCGCTGGTCTAAAGTTGATAGAGAGACATTCAACCATCATTTATAGTCATCACGCACGTCTGTCCCGCCGTGCAAATTAACAGTTGTCCCAAATTGGATATAATGATGTATGATAATTATTTATGCGAAATACATATTATTGTTATATTTTTACTGTCTGATACGTACCTAATACATTGTAATCTTAAAAAGTTTTTTCTGCGATAAAATTGGTGAAGGACAAAATATATAAAATGTATATTTGAGGTGAACATGACGCGTGAAACAACACAAACGCAAAAAAATAACAAGTTGGGGGAAAATATGAGTAATATCCACGCAAAACGTTCATCGCATAATGCTAAGACAAGCGCTGGTTTTCAGCGACAGCCAGCGTTGACGTGATGACGTCAACCGGTGCAGCATACGATAAAATAAAAATAAACAACAATAAAACAACAATAATAAAAAACTTTCTTACAAAAGAAAAACAACCGATTTTAAAAATAACTTTAATTTCGGAATTCGGTGTCTTTGGTTCCGCATTTTCGTTTATTAACACCAAAACGTACATAAAGTCGAACATATAACCTCCTCCTTTTTGGAAGTCGGTTAAAAATAAGAAATAAAATAAATTAAATGAATATTTATAAAGATCAAAGAAGAGATGGGCCATTTTTCTTTGTACTGCAGAGACTGAGGGTAATAATAATATTTGATAGTAAAATTCTCCAAACAGTTTATGAGATGGATCTATATTTTTTTAACCGACTTCAAAAATAGGAGGATTTCCTCTGTTTGGTTGATTTTTTTATTTATTCCGGTCTGATCCCCTGAGCCCCTCCTCGATCCCCTGCTAGTTCTTCTTCTGTTTTAATCTCTTTCTTATCCAATTTTATGCTTTTTTTTTTTTTTTTTTTTTTTAAGGATGGGAAATCATCCAATGACCCCTCCCGCTCTGGGTGGAGCGGAAGGGAGTGTCAGACTCTTACTGACTAAAACCCATCCGTGTTCCTTCCTTAGCCCTTTATGTTCCGGGGCAGCGGTAACCCTTTCGGACAATCCCGCCGCCCCGGCAGGCTTCGGCCCTAACGGGCCCCTCCATGTCTGCTGACATCTCTTTGAGGCGCGCGTGGAACACATACGCGCCGTCCGGCACGGGCCTGGTCCTGATCGGACGGCGAGCTACCCATTACTCGCCGTCCGCAGGCCCGCGCCTACGGTGGCCGGGAGTCGTCACGCGGCTCCCGACGCCCGGAGCGTCTACCGCGGCGGCTGGGACGGGCGGCCCTCTCGGCTCTCTCCCTCTCCCATCCCGCCACCTCCTTCGCTAGCATGACTGCTTCGCAGAAGGAGGTGACTGCCTCCCACTCCCTCTCGCCCCGGACCATGGCTTGGACCAGGGCCGGGCGCGAGAGGTCGCCGCCGCTGCCGATCGCCTCTACGAGGACACGGCGGTGCTCTGCCCAAGCGGGACAGACCTCCACCGTGTGCACCACCGTGTCCTCTGGGCGATCCTCGCAGTGGTGACACCCGGGCGTTTCCTCCCGCCTGATTATGTGCAGGAACCTCCCGAAACATCCGTGTCCGGTGAGGACCTGCGTCAGGCGGTAGGTGAGGGCGCCGTGACGCCTCTCTAGCCACTCCTCAAAGAGGGGCCTTACCGCCGCTATCGCGGCGTGCCCTGCGCTGGGTTGCGACAGTCGCGCTTTCCATGCCGCCATGAGATCGCGCCGGAGGTCCGTCCGCTCCGCAGCAATTTGCCGCGGAAGCGGGTTTTCCCCCCGGCGTAGTGCCTCCGCGCGCCACTCAAAGAGGCGCGCGAGGACTATCGCCTCCAGATCCCATGGCGGCAGTCCGGCAAGGAGGCTTGCCGCCTCGCGCGAGATCGTGCGGTACCCCCGTATCAGCCGTATGGCTACCACCTTTTGGGGCGCGTTCAAGTAGTGGGCGGCTCGAAGCCGCAGTGAACGCGCCCACACCGGGGCGCCATACACGGCCATGGACCGCACGACCCCCGCGTAAAGCCTCCGGCAGGAGGCGTTTGGCCCCCTCAGGTTGGGCAGGAGCCGCTTGAAAGCGGCCCCAGCCCGTTCCAGTTTGGGGGCCAAACGTCGGAAGTGCTCCACGAAGTTCCACCGGCTGTCGAGGACGAGACCCAGGTATTTCATCGTCGTCTCGACGCCGATGTGAACCCCTCCTACCGTAAGTTGGGATCCCGATGGTGGCCCGTTCCGAAGCCCATGAAATGTCATGGCTTCGGACTTGTGCAGAGCCACCTCGAGACCCAACTGCCGGATCCTCTCCACGACTATCGCAACCCCGCGTGTCATTACGTCGGCCGCCGCCTGATGCGACCTCCCCTGCGCCAGGACCAGCGTGTCGTCAGCGTAGCAAACTACGCTGACGCCATCAGGGAGGTCTGCCCGCAGCACCCAGTCGTAACCGATGTCCCACAGGAGCGGCCCCAAGACCGATCCCTGTGGGACACCGCACGACATCTCTCGCCGGTTCCATTCCCCATCGCAACCGGGGTAGATGACGGCTCTGTCCGTCAAATACGCCCCGACTACTCGACGGAGGTAGGTCGGCACTCGGTGATACCGGAGTGCCTCCCTAATGCAGCTCCAGGGCAGGGTGTTAAACGCGTTAGCGATGTCTAATGACACCGCCACGACCACCCCACCCCGAGACACCGCGTCCCCCGTCGTGAGGGCTCTCACGCGCATGATGGCGTCCACCGTAGAGCGCCCCTTGCGGAAGCCAAACTGGCTATCCGCAAGATCCGGCCCCGTCCTCACCAGGTGCCCGACGAGGCGGCCCGCAATCACTCTTTCAAAGAGCTTGCCCACCTCGTCGAGCAGCACGATGGGCCGGAATGCAGACGGAGAGTCCGCAGGGCGCCCTGGCTTCCGAATGAGGACCAGCTTCCCCGTCTTCCAACGGAGTGGAAACTGGCCCCTCTCCATACATGCGCTTAAGAGCGCCTCCAGTCGGGGTCCGAGAGCCGTCGAGGCCAGGGCCCAGGCTTTACCCGGCAAGCCGTCGGGCCCTGGGGCGGTATTTTTGGCCTTCAGCTTGCCTCGCCACTCTCAGATCTACCCCGGTCACTTCAGGGATGTCGTCGTCGTCCGCGTGGTCCGCTTCGGACACCGCAATTGGCGGAGCCATGGGCGGGGGAGTATGCTCCGCCCGTGAAGGGAACAGAGCGCTCACCACCTCCTCCACCAGCTGGGGGCGGAGACTCTGCGTCAGCGGGGGGGCCCAGGTGCGGAGTTTATTCCGCACCATTTTATAAGGGCGCCCCCACGGATCTCTGTTCAGAGTCTCCACCATCTCCTCGCGGGCCAAATTCTTGGCCCGCTGAACAGCCTCTTGGAGGGCGGTCTTCGCCGCTCTGTACCCCTCGTACAGCTCCGCCTCCGTGGCTTCCGCATCCGGAGGGCGTATGCGGAGCCTGCGGTGCCTGGTGTACCGGTGTCGCGTGTCAACGCACGCCTTGCGTAGCGCCTCTACCTCCTGCGACCACCAGTACACCTGACGTCGGGCGCATCCTGGCCGGACTCGGGGCATTGCCACGTCACAGATCTCGGACATGGCCTCCCGGAACCACTCAGCCTCGTTGTCAATATCGGCAGGCCTGTCTGGTGATGACACCCAGGCCTGCACGATTGAGGCTTCCAGGAGAAGCTCCCGGTCCAGCTGCTTCAGCGCCCACCGCGGACCACTCGGGGCCTGTTGGACCGGCGCGCTGGAGGTCTGGGCGGAGACGTCGAACCGGATATACCGGTGGTCGGAATAGGTCTCCACCTCCTCCATGACGCGCCAGTCAATGACCTGCTGTGACAGAGCGGGGCTGGCGAACGAAATGTCCACCACGGACTCCCCCCGCATCCGCACACAGGTAGGAACAGAACCCCGATTTAGGACGACCAGGCCTGTTTCCAGAGCCCAGTCCTCCACCATCCTTCCCCGCATGTCCGTGTAACGGGAACCCCAGGCCAAATTTTTGGCGTTGAAGTCCCCGAGCACTAACACGGGGAAGGACTGGTTTCGGACGACGACAGTCAACTCTGTTAGAGAGTTGTGGAACTCGGCGAGAGTTCGGCTCGGAGAGAAGTACACTCCCACTACTACTATCTCTCCGAACCGTGCTGCTACGCACCCCTGTCCCTTCGTGACACCTTCGAGGGACGGGGTACCGGCGGCGGCCGACGAAATTATGGCCACTGAGCCGCTCAGGTCCTCCACCCAGTCATCCCTGGGCGGGACAAAGTACGGCTCAGCGACCACGGCGATGTTGATCGACCACTGCGCCACGCTCTGGAGCAACAGGTCCTGAGCGCAGGCGCAGTGGTTGATGTTCGCCTGGAGGAGACGTAATGGAGCCGTTACTCCTCCATTACAATCCCCTCCCGGGCCTCTTGAGAGGCAGCGGCGCCAGTGGCAGCGGCGACGGTGGCGGCGGCGACGGTGGCGGCGGCGACGGTGGCGGCGGCGACGGTGGCGGCGGCGGAGGGCCTGCCCTTCTTCCTGGTTCCGGCGGCGGGTGGAGCGCAGGACTTGCTTCCAGCCCGGTGATCGGCCGGCTTGCCAGCAGCCGCACACGCGACGCAGTGCGGCGCGGCGCTGCACGAGCCGGCCTTATGACCGGGCTGACCGCAGCGGAAGCACAACGAGGTGCGGTCCTCTGAGGTGCACTGGATGCCAACGTGGTGCCCCACATGGCATCGGAAGCACCTCAGAGGTCTGGGCTCCAGCAGTTTCACCTGCGCTGACACCCAGCCCACCAGAAGCCTTCGGCCCTCCACAATTGTCCTGGCCGCCGTCACGGGGCAGCTTACCGTTACGGTTCGCATTCCCGATGTGTCAGGACGTATGGTGCCCGCCTTCACTTGGTCGGCCAGACACCCGCCCGTCCTGACGACGGCGGCCACAACCTCACCCTCCGTTACTGAGTCATCCAGGCCCATAATGCGCATATCTGCACACTTCATGGGCCTGGAGACACGCACCTCCTCCGCATTAAGGGACGCCCTTAGCTTTTCAGCTAGAGCGTCTGCGGAGGGGCCACTCGTCGAGCCGGGGATCTCCAGCATGCGGGCGCCAGTGGCGGTCACCCTATGCCGGAGGCCCCCGGTGATCCCCAGCGCTTGGAGGTCGACCGTCCCTCTCGCTTTTGTGAGCACGTCGCAGTACGTCACACCCCTCTTGACCGCGTCCGGCTGCAGTGTGATTACTACAGCCGCGGTCTTTGGGGCGCGCAGTCTGGCTGCGACGGCTCGCTCCTTGCGACGCCTCCGTTGCGCTTTTTTCCTTGCCGCCTTGGCCGCCTTCTTCTTTTCCCCGACCACCTGCCACTCGGCGTCGGTCGTGGGAGAAGAAGTGGGAGATTTTTTAGGGCGGGGCGAAGGACCTGGGGCCCCCACCTCCCTTGCCGTTCGGCCCTTTTTCTTTTTGCCGGCGGGCGCCGGTCCGGTCGTCACCGGAGCTACCCCAGCCGGAGCCGGTTTTGCCGGCTTCGCCGGGGCTCCACCAGCCGACGCCGGTTTCGCCGTCGCCGGGGCTCCGCCAGCCGACGCCATTTTGGCCGGCGCCTGGGCCCGGCCAGACGGCCCGGGTTTAGGGGCAGCAGCTGCCGCAACGGCCGCGTACGAGGCCGCCCTTGGTGCCGGGGCCGTCCTGCCCGCCAGGGGGGGGCGCAATACTATACCCTCCAGGACGGAAAACCGTGCCTGGAAGGCCGCCAACTCCTGCCGAACCAGGTCCAGGACCTGGTTCTCCACCGGGGCGGGCCGGCATGGCTCCCTTGCCTGCGCGCTGCCGGCGCCCTTCAGGCCGGCCAGGTCCGCCCGGAGCCTCCCGTTCTCCTCCCGGAGAAGCTCCATGGCGGCCGTCAGGCGGGCGACCTCCGCCCGCACTTCGGCTACTTCGCTGGCCGAAGGAGCCACATAGCTAGCCGCCTCAGCCGCCGCCATAATGGAGGCCGTGGCAGCGGATATGGCCTTGTCTTTCGAGGTTTGCAACCTCTTCAAGGCCACACTCTTGATTGCGGCTGCCACAACCTCCGCAAACCTCGCTTTGCCCTGCTCGGAGCCACCAGCGGTGTCCGACTCACCGTCCGACGACTCCGAGAGGGCCGCCCTGCGGCCGGTCTCTCCTGAGCGATGCCCCTCCGTGTCGCTCCCACCAGAGGGAACCGGAGTGCCGGGCCGCCTAAAACGAGCCCCACTGTCGTGCTGCTGCACCGCACGACCTCGACCCCTCCTCGCCGTCGCCACTTTCGCAGCCGACACGCTCTCCGCACTCGCGGTTCGATCCATCGAACCCGCCTCGTCCGAATCTTCCTCGCGCGGACGTTTTCTCCAGAATTTGGAGCGTCCGCGCGAGTCCTGGTCGGACATTGTTTGGTCCTCTGAAGGACAGGAGCCTCCTCGGCTCTTGTTGCCATTGGCAAACGGAACACATTCGTTGCCCCCCCCCAGAATACGAATGGGGGCTTGACGTTCCCAAAGGGAACGTGCCGGATTCTCCAGCTGCTGAGCAGCTGGTACCGACCTGGGGTAGTTTTTTCCCGTCTGTGTTGTCCATTTTTGTTTCTTTTTTTAAAGGGTGAGGTCCCTTGTGCTGCGCTAACGACCGGATTCCCTCCGGCCATTCATCCCCTCGGCACGCTAGACCTTGGGATTGGGGTAATTTTTTATAGAGGTTGTCTACCTCGCGGCCCGAGCCTCAGTGGCCCGGACCCCCGGTCTTGAATTCAAGATTACGGGGTGGCCGACGGCTGGGCAAAACCAACCGCCGCCCCGGCGTCCCCACGCTGCCGCCGGATGCCGGACAGACGCAGCGCGGGCATGGGACACCCTCCACCACCCACTCTGTAGTGGGTCTAGCGGCGTGAACCGCCTCGTGACGGTCTACGCCCACTCACCTTCCTCTGTAAGCAGAGGAGGAGTGGACGCATGACCGTCCGTCCGTAGCCCGGTTCCCTTCACCGACCATCAAGGATGATCGATGATTGGAACCGTGACCTTTCCCCGCCTGTTGAAGATTAGCCGCCCGCCCCACTTGTCCACCCAAACCTGGTGGGCAATTGGGGCCGACGTTGCCCAGGATGCGCCACGAGGAGGCTCTTCAACGTGCACCCCATCCAATTTTATGCTAGGTTACTCTTTTTGACTGGTAAGTACAGTCAAGAGAAAATAATGTTACATCAGAACACCGTTATTTATAAACCGATTTGAATTTTTTTTTTTTTATTTGAAAGGCTATTCATAATAGAAGACTGGTCTCATAATGTTATTGTTTTGATTAGTGATTTTAGAGTTTGCTTCAATAATACGTAATTTTTCCACATGGTGTATGTTGTTAATGTTATAATACTCGTAACTTCCTGTCACTATTATTTACTAGCAAGAGAAGGTATATCAACGAATTTCTGTGGAGTAGATACCACAACAAAAAAATTAAAAACAAAAAACTTTATTACAAAAAAAGTAAACGTCTTCCAAAAAAACCCAAAAACATAAAAAGAACTTTAATTTCGAAAGTCGGTGGCAAAAAATAAAACTAAAGGTATATTTCACTTTGTAGTGATTTTCAACACTACGATCAAAAACTTTAAAAATAAGCACACTCATCAGATTAATCACGGCAACAAACCCTCCACATAATTGGTCAAAATCGCTCCATTCATCCTTATTTTCAAACCATCATAATCAGGCTAACCTCCCGACCTTGCCAACTCAGCGACGTTGCACCCTTTATTCATAAAAATACGTAAAAAAATCCGGCTGAATCATGGTACGTTATCAATCAAAATCTTGTGACGCGCTAGCTGGTTCGAGCTGATGGATCTGACCTAAATATTACTAGTAGCTATTACGACTACACGGCATTTAGGTTAAGTTAATGGGCTGTAAGATTGGTGACGATTGGTGGTAAGCTCTTCGTATGTTTGGTTATTCGATTTAATTGTAGGTAATGTGGATTTTAAGGGCTGTCTGAAAATGAGTGCTTTAAAAACAACGTTGGCTACCAATAAAGCAACATTGGCTACCAAAGGGTAGCCAATTTTGTTTTAAAAAACACTTTCTTTAAATCGCTTTTGAACGAAAGGGTATGGAATATAATGGAATTATTTTGTATTGCCATTTCAATTCTTTTTACTGTGAACCAATGGTTAGGCAGCCTGCATTTCAGTAATTTTAAACTGACAGAGTCATCTTGCATTGTGTTATTTTGGGTTACTATTTATTATTATTAGCATGTGATGAGCCACTGCAGGGCTAAGGCCTCCCTACTTTCTTTCCACTTCTCTCTGCTCAAAACTGCTGAGGACCAGTTCTTGTTGAAGGAGTCCAGCTCATCCCGCCATCTCCGTCTGGGCCTGCCACGATGTCGCTTGCCTTATGAGGGACCTATTTGTATATTTTATTTTTATTATACACTAATGGAGCAGTCCAATAGCACTCTTACTTTTAGGTTTTAGTATTTTAGGTGAATTTAAACCTGCTCCAAAAGTATTTGCTATTTATAAAACACGAAACATTTTCTATTTGATCAAATAACAATTTCTGTGATCAAAGCCAAAATTCAACAGACCCAAATGAAATAGGCAACGCAACAAAACCTTTTCTGAATGCTCTTTCCATTTATCTAGTCACTGTTATTAATGTTGCTACTTTAAGCTCCAGAAGATCTACAACGATGTTAATATACTCCATTGCTTTTATTTTATCGAAAATAAATGGCTTCTGATCTTCAAAGGCTTGCACTTTCATGAATATATTTTAGCCCTCGTTACATTAGAAGGTTTAAGGCGCTGTCCAAACGTAGGACACCTTAAAACGCTCAGTTTTTTGTCGCACAGCTTAGCGTATTGGAACATTAATATTACAAGCCAGAAAAAATTAAGTGTATTGTCAAATGTTCAAAGAAAAGACATAATCAAAAATCACATCACATCACACTAATATTATAAGCGAAAGTTTGTGAGTGTGTTTGTATGTTTGTTACTTTTTCCCACACAAACGGCTGGACCAATTTAGATACAATTTAGTACGGACGTAGCTGACACTCTGGATTAACACATAGGATACTTTTTATCCCGGTATTCCCATGGGATCGAGACTTATGCGAGTGAAACCGCGAGGTGCTGCTAGTGTTTCATAAAAATAAAATAGTATCATCAGAAAAATATTATAACTGCAAAATTACTTTTATTTTGTTGGTCATTCGATTCAACTAACATCAAACGCGTCTGTTTTTAACTTTATTAGTTGCCGCGATGCGCTATTGTCAATTACCCAACAGTTTGCTTCTATCGCCTTAAAGCTTGTTACAATTTAACCCCTCACATTTAGTAGGTATATGAATTTCAGCGATATACACATCACTTTTAATGTATGTAATTTGAGTGATACTAGTAAAATATTGAAATTGGTAGTAAACATTTTGTTTTTACTTTTATTAGTATCGTTTCGCTTGGGATTAGTACTAAAATCGTAGTGGTGTTCGTCATTATATCCGAATTTGATTAAGCTAATAACTACATAGATACCACTACATCTAACGTTTGTTGTTTCAGTCAGTGGTATAATGACCTCATTATCTTAGACATACCTTTGTCTATTTAGTATGAATAACATCAAGCCTGTATTACTCGAAGGGTTAGGCAGAGGTGACCAGTAGTAAACCCACATTTCGCCAGTAATTTTTAAGTCCCGTGTAATAAGGGGCGAGCCTATTGACATCCACCGGGCACAAATCCAAACTTCAGGCTGCTACTGAGAAATTCTAGATAGAAATATCCAATTACACTTTGCCCGACCCGGGTATCGAACTCAAGAACTCAAGGTCTATGACCTTGAGTTCTTGAGTTCGATACCCGGGTCAAGTAAAGTAAAGTATTCATAACTAAATAAACCAATGGGCTATACTCGCCTCCTATGAGAACTTGTTCATGACGTCATCATCATCATCATCATCATCTGCTTAGCCTTTTCGCAACTATGTTGGGGTCGACTTTCAGTCGGACTAAAATTCAGCTGGATATACATAGCTAGAACATCTTCATGTACCTACCCGAGAAAATGTGTACAAATCCATTCAACAGAAAAGTGGGAATAAATAAATAACATACGATATACCTAAGTATAATATCTACATATATGTGCTTAAACGAATTTACTCCTTTTTTAACAAAATAAATTAATTACATTTAAAACTACTTTGAGTAAACTTTGATATGATAATTCTCCACGTTTTAAAGTAGATTCCATTGAATAGCTCTTAAGCGTTACGCCGTGATGTCGAAAAAAGTAAAAAAAGAGATATAACGTTGCAATTTTTTTGTATCAAGAAAATTTGATTGAATCGTGTATTCCTTTTACACAATACTAGAACTAAGAGTCAAAAAACATATACCAAAATTTTAAATCCCTATTCCACATACTTAACAAGTTACACGAAATAGAAAAAAACCTTTTTTTTTCAACATAGCCCCTTAAGGAGGCGTTTACGAATCTAACAAAAATAAGCAGTTTTTCGGTACATTTTGCGGGACAATGATACGAAACCAAATCTAACTAATAATTACCACAGATAGATTGCTCCTTCATCTTCAAATATGGCTAAATTTTTATTCTAAAAGTTTGGTTTATAATATTGTAAAAAATTATTTCCGTCGCCTCTTCACACAAAATTGACGATATCGTAATGACTTTAGGTACATTTTTCTTCTAATAAATAACATAAATTTATGTATTTAAAAATATTTTATGTAAGCAGACATGTTCAACTCAAAATGATTGTATAAAGAACTATCAAAATGTTACCAAATGGCTCAGAAAAAAAATAAAAATCGAGTCTATTTTTTCACATATTTAGCTGTAACATGTGAATCTTAATGCACTGCATTAAGGGTTATTTTACTGGTCACTGTCTTGCTTTATTACACAAAAATTTGTAATGAAATATTAGTCTGCGCCATGCCTTACAATCTTACTCGTAGAAACCCTGCAACAGCATTGTGATAACCCAACTTATTACAAATGACATGTACAAAAGATATATTTCCAGCTGGTTATTAGCTTTACAATTTCGTAGTATAATAATCTGTCAGTTTAGTATTGTACAATCAGAGGCGCTAGTGTGGCGTATAATATAGGAAAATAAAAAATATTCAAAATATAATACTACACTAAGGTTTACAATGTTCTCCCTAAATAAATGGTATAATATTAGTAGTACTGTTATGAATGTGTTGCCATAATTAATTCATTATTTGCTACATAGAAGTTTGATTAGTTCTATTATTGGAGATAAGCAAAGAGTGTTTATTGTAAATATAGGGTTCGTCAGAATAAATTAAATATAAACATACGTGTCCATGATGATAAGTCATTTTTGCTGATAAAAATTTTTAAATAAAAAGATCTTACATACTTTGGTAAGAATTTAGAGATATTTAAATATATGCCCTGGCAGCACTGGCAAGTAATAAACAAAAATGGCTGTTGTTGTTTTGATGTCGTTCTGCTGTGAATGCTGTGATCGTTCGTTGTCTGCTGTGATCGTTCGTTGTACCTATATCCCCCTTACTAATAAAC
Source organism: Gortyna flavago (assembly GCA_963669345.1). NCBI lineage: Eukaryota > Metazoa > Arthropoda > Insecta > Lepidoptera > Noctuidae > Gortyna > Gortyna flavago. The sequence continues at coordinate 7,747,706 of OY770148.1, forward strand.
ATTGTGTATCGTCTGTATAGTTACACAACGCTTTGTCTTCTGTCGAAAATCAAATTACTGACGACTGAAAGAGAGAAATCGGTGTGTAACTATTCGTCTGATATAATACGTTTATTAGTAAGGGGGTGTGTAATTTAAATAATATCTAAATATGTTGTAGTAAACAGATTTTGAATACTTATATCGGTATAATTTTACTATCTCTGTTATAGAAAACAGTTGGACCATGAATGGATCTAGGTCGCGCGATTATATATAATACTGACACGGATGTAGTTTAGTATTTTAATCGCAGAGGGCGCTTTTTTAATGTTATCGTTCAAATCGCGCAAGATGGCTCTCTATTTCCGTATATACAAAGTACTCTTTGGTCTGCGCTCAGCCGCCGTCGTGGGTGGACTCTGTGTCGGTTGTAAGCAGCAGCTTGTGCTGAAAAAGATCGCTGTACGGATAGAAAATATTTGACATACCAAACTTGATACTTCACGCATTCTGTATGACTATCGTATGAAAGATTTTATTCACAGTCTTATATTATTTTTTTAGAAGTAAGTAGGGATTATTCATATTTCGTTTCGGTCATGATGGAGTCACCTGAAGGTGTACTTCGAAGACTGCTACTGGAACTAAAAGACGAGCTGAGCTAGGTGTGCCGAGTTTGGGCTCGTCTTGTTAGTTATGTTGAGACCTTACCTCCGGACTAGATGGAGTGACCTGCAGGTGTACTTCGAAGACTGCTACTGGAACTAATAGACGAGCTGAGCTAGGTGTGCCGAGTTTGGGCTCGTTTTGTTAGTTATGTTGAGACCTTACCTCCGGACTTGATGAAGTGACCTGCAGGTGTACTTCGAAGACTGCTACTGGAACTAATAGACGAGCTGAGCTAGGTGTGCCGAGTTTGGGCTCGTTTTGTTAGTTATGTTGAGACCTTACCTCCGGACTAGATGGAGTGACCTGCAAGTGTACTTAGAAGACTGCTACTGGAACTAATAGACAAGAAGAGCTAGGTGTGCCGAGTTTGGGCTCGTTTTGTTAGTTATGTTGAGACCTTACCTCCGGACTAGATGGAGTGACCTGCAGGTGTACTTCAAAGACTGCTACTGGAACTAATAGACGAGCTGAGCTAGGTGTGCCGAGTTTGGGCTCGTTTTGTTAGTTATGTTGAGACCTTACCTCCGGACTAGATGGAGTGACCTGCAGGTGTACTTGGAAGACTGCTACTGGAACTAATAGACGAGAAGAGCTAGGTGTGCCGAGTTTGGGCTCGTTTTGTTAGTTATGTTGAGACCTTACCTCCGGACTTGATGAAGTGACCTGCAGGTGTACTTCGAAGACTGCTACTGGAACTAATAGACGAGCTGAGCTAGGTGTGCCGAGTTTGGGCTCGTTTTGTTAGTTATGTTGAGACCTTACCTCCGGACTAGATGGAGTGACCTGCAGGTGTACTTGGAAGACTGCTACTGGAACTAATAGACGAGAAGAGCTAGGTGTGCCGAGTTTGGGCTCGTTTTGTTAGTTATGTTGAGACCTTACCTCCGGACTAGATGGAGTGACCTGCAGGTGTACTTCAAAGACTGCTACTGGAACTAATAGACGAGCTGAGCTAGGTGTGCCGAGTTTGGGCTCGTTTTGTTAGTTATGTTGAGACCTTACCTCCGGACTAGATAGAGTGACCTGCAGGTGTACTTGGAATACTACTACTGGAACTAATAGACGAGAAGAGCTAGGTGTGCCGAGTTTGGGCTCGTTTTGTTAGTTATGTTGAGACCTTACCTCCGGACTAGATGGAGTGACCTGCAGGTGTACTTTGAAGACTGCTACTGGAACTAATAGACGAGAAGAGCTAGGTGTGTCGAGTTTGGGCTCGTTTTGTTAGTTATGTTGAGACCTTACCTCCGGACGTGATGGAGTGACCTGCAGGTGCACTTCGAAGACTGCTACTGGAACTAATAGACGAGTAGAGGAAGATGTGCCGAGTTTGGGCTCGTTTTGTTAGTTATGTTGAGACCTTACACCCGGACTTGATGAAGTGACCTGAAGGTGTACTTCGAAGACTGCTACTGGAACTAATAGACGAGTAGAGCTAGGTGTTCTGAGTTTGGGCTCGTTTTGTTAGTTATGTTGAGACCTTACCTCCGGATTTGATGACCTGAAGGTGTACCTTCCAAAAAGTTATTTTTTACTTTGTAGTGTTTTTTTTTTTTGAAAGTCCGATTTTTTTTTTTTTTTGGAAAACAATTTTTATTTTTCATTTTTTATTTGTACCTGCCCAACACAAATTTAAATTACTTTAAGCAAAATTCATAAAGCTATACCTTATAAAGGTATACCTTATCCTGAGGCATACCAAATATTTATTCCTCATTTTTCATTATTGCACCTACCATTGTTTGTCTCTGCATCACCCAAAGGTTGACTGGTAGAAAATGCCTATGTCATTAAGTCCGCCTCTGTACATTTTTGTGTTTGAAGTATTAAATAAATAAATAAATACCTTATCCATTAAAAAATTAGAGAATTTGCAAATCCGTCTATAGAGATATGACGGAGCTATGCCCGAACATACATAAAAAATCATTACTGATTCTTTTTTGAAGTCGGTTAATTATTACATCAATTCATAAACTTTTGTTTGAGAGAATTTGCAAATCCGTCTATAGAGATATGAAGGAGCTATGCCCGAACATACATAAAAAAAAATACTCCTTATTTGAAGTCGGTTAATTATTAAATCAATTCATAAACAAAAAGTTATGCCCGAATTTACTTGCAAGATTAGGGGTACTCCAATAACAACTTTGACAGAAATGAGGGTGTACCGTGGTATACTAAACACATCTGCGTACCCCATTAGAGGGTACAGGCGTGATGTTATATTGTGTGATTGCGTAAACAATGCATACATATGCGATAGCAGCAATCGCGGTTGATTTGCTGGCATTTATTGAAGCCTTCGGTTGTCTGTCTCCGAAACTCTTCAGCACTTTATTCCGGAATGGTCTATTTCGGAATAAAGTTAAACCTCTTTCGAACAAAAAATGATTTTTGCAAGTCCGTCTATATATTATTATGACGGAGTTATCTAACCTAACACCCTTACATAAAAAAAATATATGTATAAGCATCCGAATTGAGAACCTCCTCCTTTTTTGAAGTCGGTTAAAACTACTAAATAAAACGAATATAAATAAGCTTCTTTTAAATTATATGTTTTCGAAAAGCTTACATAGGTACTTATATCAATATTGTATTGACCATAATTGTCTTCTAAAATATATTTATACTATATACAAGTGTTTAAAAAAAAAAAAGGAAAAGAAAAAGGCAGGAGCTCATTGGGCATCAAAAAATTCGTCCGCATCGCTGTCAATGGGATAAGTGCCCAAAAGGCTGGCAGCATTGCCACGTTGAATGGCAATGCTTATTCTTTGGGCTAAAAATAGGCCAGCCCTCTGGTCACGCGTAGAGTCAACCAACCGCTTGGCGATTTCCCGAAATATTCGGTGAGCACCCGGACCCCAAGGCCCTAGTGTTTCAACCCCAAACGGCTCAAACATATAGCACCCAATAAGGTTGTTATATTTGCGCCGTTTGAGGTATTCTGCTCCTGCAGCAGCCGCCCCAGCACAGCCCACCGTGCTAGGAAGATGGGATGGCGCGAGGGTGTCGACACAGGTTGCATCCCACACCAAAGGCCTACCCAACTTCCAAGGCATTATGGTCATTCCATCTGGCCTCTTCCCATCGTCGCGTGCCAAGCCATTAGGTTCTAAAACAGCTGGCACCCCGGCGGTGACAAGAGCCCGACGGATAATGTCGTTAATGCTCGCATGCCGTGCCATCCGACCAGCGCTCTTGCTGCAGGAAAGACCATGGTGTCCGAGGCAGTCGACTGATACACCGCAATGACAGCGATGTGGAGCTCCGCAAGGAGCGCCCAGACGCAAACATGTAGCGAGCCGGAATGTGGTGTCACCCAGCATAGTGCCTATGTTGGGTGACGGTAGCGCCTGAAGCCAAAGGCCCGACTCCCATTCACCCACAGCCAGCAGGCGGGCACGCTCAGCAGTATTGGTGGACGTATTAATAAGTTTATTCCGTACCAACCTGCAGAGCGGCTCATCCCACTGTCTCTGGGAAGACGGGTTCTCGGGCTGAACCGTGTCCGGGCAAGCCAATTTCCAGGCGTTCACCGCATCGGTCAAACACGGCACTTCAGAGTCAACCTGAGCAGGAATTAAGATTTGTGTGGTTAACTTTTCTGTGCTGTGGACCGAGGATAGGAACGCCGGTAAGCTTACACTAGAAATTTTGCGGACGCCGAGCCCACCAAAACGGATAGGTAGTGTACATAGTGTAAGTACATGCCAATAGGTACTTTGGCATGTACTTGCTTACCAATCAAGTAAGTAAATGGTATCTACTTTTATGAACATTTCACGGTACAAACTTTTTGACAACAACGCATAGTAAGCTTAAAAAAATACATGCCTAAAAATTAAATAAAAGTAGGCTCAAGTATCAAGTCGTGTCAGTTTACTCATAATTTCGCCGCTTCGCGCATGTCGCTGTGTGTGTGAGCCGTGCACGTGTAGTAGTAAGACTCAATACCTAAAATTGAAGCGCGTCAATTCGTAAACGCGTCCTTAATGACGTGTACAAAGAGTGGTCCTATTCGAGAAAAGATTTCAGTACAATAGACTGCAGTGGACCAATATAGGAAGAAAACAATAGCTCATGTGGCTTCGTTCGCACCCTGCAATATACGACGATCTGTACGTGACAAAAGTGACTGCAGATACCTCTGCAGTCACTTTTGTCACGTACAGATCGTTCGATCGATTAGGAATGTGTGTTAAATAAGGAGGATTTCTGTGTACAAAACTCGTCAATACGTCAAAGCAAGATTTCGAACCAAAGAACTGGTTATTATCTTAGTTTCTTGAAGCGTGCAATGTGAGTGTGGAGTTTGTATAGGTATTTTAAACAGTTAAAAACCTTACAAAATTCCTCTATCGAAATAAAATGAAATTGTTTATTCTGTTTGATTGGACCTATCCAGTCGGTGCAAGCATTAATTATTCTGTTATAAAAATAATGCTTATTCATATTTTTTTATTTCTTTGTTCTCAAATTGGTTTTATGTTTGTTTGGTAACTAACAGTTAGCGATAAAAAGTCGTTTAATTAACATCAGTCAAAACTTTCAGAAAAGTTTTATAAATCAATACCTACCTATTTGTCATTTATTACTTTGTTGTAGTTATAAAATATTGAAGAGCTTTATTTTTTGATAACTTTGTCGTTGACGGAGAGTGTTCAAGGAAAAAAATAGTATATGTCTTTTTAAGACTGACTGATTATGTGTTCTCACAAACTCGCATATTACTACAACGTGATCGAATACTCATTCATGCGTATATTTGTTAAGCGTCAATATTGCGTTGACGTGACGTACAAAGCTAATTTATATTAGCTTTATTAGTTGCTTTATTAGTTTGTCGTCATCGCTTATGCGATGACGACAAAATACTTGTTATCGTAATTACTGAATATTGAATCGATGACTCTGGCAATATCACTACTGATATTCATGAATAAATTTGCATTAATTATATAAACTGATATAATGTTATTCGATACATTGCTTTGAAGCATTCAATGTAATAACTAAAAAATCTATAAAGTTCTGATTTTTCATGTGGTTTTGCTGAATAATTTAATAAGATTTAAAAAAAACTGTAGTGTAATACGACTTTAGTTGCTGGCCGTACATACGTCATTATAATTCTGGCGTATCCAGCCAAACTAAAACAAAAGAAGAACTAGCAGAGGGTCGAGGAGGAGGGCTTAGGGGATCAGACCGGAATGAATCTCAAAATCTTACAGGGAAAAGGCTAGGCAGATGACGTCGAAAAGCCAAGCGACACAATTTAAAAAGACTAGGCATATTATAATACAGAAAAGATTAGGCGCAGTAGGTATTTTTGAGAAGGCTAGGATGGTTTTGACGAAAAGGCTAGAAAGATGATAGGGAAAAGGTTAGGTAGATGGGTACAAGTTGAGCCACGTAAATGGTTTCTACATTTCACAATATTGTTGATTTCTAAAGGACATAGTTTTTGGGATTAATTTTAGTGATGTTACTCATACCGGCGTGCATGTATGACCACATTTATAAACGTAAACGAAGCAAAAGGAGTACATGTTTAAGGAGCGTAGACAAAAACTACAGAACGCCACCTGTGTTCTGTAGTTTGTTTCCATGGGATGAAAGTGTGAGTTTACGTGTGTGATACTTTTGAACCCATGACTTCAGTGATGTCAACTGATTGCACACGGATGTTGACTATTTAAACACTGTTTCTTGCAAGGTAGTGCTAAAGTATTGAAATTTAAAGTGCTACGTAAAGTACCTCAACATACCTACAATATATTTCCATACTCTACGAGCTTTTTGTTTGGCAAACTCGTGTTAATGATTTTTGAGTAGACAAATATTATGAAGTTAAGCTAAAAAATTAGTAATTTTAGAACTCATCGTCATTCTCTTGCCCTCGTCATTATGGGGTCGGTGTTAAATTAGAACGCAACTTTACAATAAACAATTTATTTTAGATGAATATTTTTTAAAAACAATATACCTACTTTATTTCACATAAACCTACATGGGCACTTGTGAACTGTAAGAAGCTAGGTGCACGGTGGCAATTTGTCGTTTCCTATGGAGAAGAGCCGGGAAGAGACTACACGGTATTCATTTCGAAAAAAAGGGCTTGAAAGTTTGTATGAAATGCCGTACGTCGTAAACGCTCTTAAATTACAGTGTTAACAGGGATGGGATGACGTGTTAGGCTTGTCAACAAGTACTAACAAAATAGAAAATTATCTACAAATCTGCAGTTTATTAAATGAAGCTGTTATTTTTAAACAATCTAGGGTGAATTAGGTACTGATTATAGGTAGGCACCTAATTACTAGTCTATAATAAGATACGACGAATTTTGTCAGTCAACTATGACTTGGCAACGTAACCAAAAACGTGTCATCCGTCACAATGAGTTTGTTTTTGGAGTAAAATAGCCAAGTATTTTTCATATAGCTACAATGTCAAAATACCGGCTGTGATGAATTTCACGGTATTTTATTAAGGCCAATGTTTTGACTTCCACTGACGGACAGTCGAATTTAAACTAGAAAGAAAATACATTTGCGAAAGAACGTGACGCAAAGATAAAAATACGACACGACGAGAAAAGAACAACTTGGGGGAAAATGTGCGTCACATCCAAGCTGAACGGCAATGGCGGACACAGAGCGACCGCAACTAAAAATGATTTATTCTATTTCACCGTTTCTACCTATACTGGAAGATTTTTTCATCACCATCTAAATTTTTACAGGGTGTTCTATCCATTAATATGAACAACTTTCACTACGGGACCAACTCCGAAATCACGAAAAAAATATCAGCTGTTTAGTACAAAAGTTCAATACCTACTTGACCAAAATGTATGAAACAGCAGATTTTTTTTTCGTGATTTCAGATTTGGTCCCATAGTAAAAGTTGTTCATATTCATGGATAGAATACCCTCTAAAAATCTGGATGGTGATGAAAAAATCTCCCTGTATACAGGATGAAATTGAATACAAAAAAAAAACAGCTGTTCCCTACATTTATGTTCGCATAACTCGTCAAAATGTAGGGAACAGCTGTTTTTTTTTTCGCGATTTCAGGTTTGGTCCCATAGTAAAAGTTGTTCATAATGATGAGTACAATCTCCCATTTCGATTTGTCGCATGTATTCAATTTCATCCTGTATAGTATATAGAAACCCATATTTCTTGGTTAGGTAAAAATCCCTAACTACACGTCAAGCGTCTTTCCCAGAAATAGAATAATTATGATTAATAAATTTTTGATTATTCCGGGCGTCCAAATGGACGCCTCTATGTTTCAGGCCATAAATATCGTGCTTGGCCAAACGATGTAATGAGTGTCGTCCCACGTTATTATCTACTAATATTTTATCGTGTCTAAGTAATGTTGATGTGTTTTATTTAACGACAGGGTACTGGTGATTTGAGTAAAGTACGTTCTGAGTTTATCTTGGACATCGGTGAAGGCAAACATCGTGAGAAAACACGTTTAGTTATTAAAAAAAACCAGTCACCTTAGCCTTTCCCCATTGTTGGGGTCGGCTTCCAATCTAACCAGATACAGCTGGACAGCAGTATTTAAAATGGAGGGACTGCCTTTCTGACCTTCACAAACCAGTAACTGGGTAACACGATACCCCTTGGCAAGTCTGGTGGTCAGACGCTCGGGCTTAATTCTGACACCTCGTAACGACTGTGAAAGATCTACGAATGACAGTAGGACTTATAGTTATTATTATTGTCTGAAATTGCCAACTCGTCTTGAACAAGCGTGGTGATCAATGCTCGTGCTTTCTCTGTATGAGAAGAGGTCTTTGCCCTGCAATGGGACAATAATAGGCTTCTTCATGTTTATGAATGAAGAATTTGATATTTATATATATATATATTGATACCAAGTCAATGCAAGTATTTGTCGATCACTTCCTCAACGTGTTCCTTTTAATAAAAAAAAATGTTCCTTTCACCTATTCACGGCCCAAATTAAATATTCTTTTAATACACACATAAATAGCCTATAAAGTTTCCACTGTTGGAACACAGGCTTCCTTTCTGTGAGAGGGATGGCCGTAATCCAACACGCAGGGTCAGTGCGGGATGGTGGATGTCACGTCTTCGAATTTTTGGTTCTAAGTTTCTTAACGATGTTTTCCTTCATCGCTCTGAGAGCAGTGGTGTTGAAATTATTAGCACAAACTAACTCGCCTGCCAGGGTTCCTAGAACTCGTTAGTCTAGGCCATTACCACTGCTACCATTACATTATTGCTCTCATAATAATCATACACACGACACGGCTAAATATAAATGAAAATTCTAAAGCATATATTTTTGAGACCGCGACACGACAACAAAAGAAAAAGTTCTTGGCTTAAACGTATCTCATTTCCCGCAGGTCAATAGGTTTTGCGTCAAAACATGGCCATTACGAGCCGGTTTTTGACACTTTTTTGACCAAGTTTAGCCTAAAATTGGTGTGCCTACTTGGCAAAATCTTGGCGGGGTCTGATAAGGCGTTTGCCAAGTTTCAATTAAATTTCTTCTAGGTAGCTTGAAAGGCCATGTTTTTATTATATTCAGGAAAACCTAACTGGTCTGTTTTTGGTATATATGATTTTTTTTTTTAAATCAAAGGATGGATTATGAAACGAGGTTTTTTTGTGGAGACCTACTAACGTTAATAGATATTACACGTTCTCTTGTACTTCGTACTTATAGCTCATCATCTGCCTAGCCCTTTCCCAACTATGTTGGGGTCGGCTTCCAGTCTAACTGGATGCAGCTGAATACCAGTATTTAACATGGAGCGACTGCCTATTTGACCTCCACAATCCAGTTTCTGGGTAATACGGTACCCCTTGGTAAGACTGGTTGTCAGACTTTCGGGCTACTGACGACCCGTAACAACAGTTAAATATCCACGAATGACAGCCGGGACTAATGGCTTAACGTGCTTGATATGTAAAGCTGGTCACCCATTCACGGACGGAAGCGTAGCTTTTCCTGATTGACCCGACCCGTGTGGCTGTTATTACTTAGCCACAAGCCCCTCCTTTATAAAAAGGGAAGTATCATTTCGAATTTGAATATTAAGTACTGTATTAATACAAAATTATCTTGTTAATTATACATTGTACAATACATAGCACCTACGCCACTTGCCCATATCTCTTAAATTTTCCTCATCGTATGTAATAAAATAACTTTTGAAGACTCTTTTGATCATCATTTTAATCAACGACTCATGAATTAATTATGAGAGCTTAATTAGATTTAACTAACATGAGGAAATTCTTTATAGAATGTTCTGTATTACTGAAATAGAGGTTTGAATCAATTAAGGTTCGAGATGGAGAAAAAACAGAGAATACTGAGTACATTTCTTACGATTCGATAAAATCAATTGAAGGGAGAGATTTATCGTAACTTAATTCAGGGATTCTAAGCAATTCAGTAGGAAAATGTCGTGGTAAGAACAAATATTGATTTACTGGGTGTCTTTGTTGGCAGGCAGTTTTTTTAGTCCATTGTGTGGTTGGTTTTTTTATGAAGAAAATCATGCAAAAAATTTCTTGCCTTTATGGAACAATTTTAAATTCGTACGTCGTTGCACACGCGCAGGTGATTATTTATTTTGTAACGTACAGAATAAATAAAATATTATTTTTTACAAATAAATAAAATTGAAACTTCTTTTTGGAATTCTCGAAACAACAACTTTTTACTAATTGTTTTAAAAAGTTTATACGGTACTTAATAACAAAAAAGGAATTTTAAAATTTTTTGTCTGTCTGTAATATGCACGCGGACGAAGTCGCGGGTATAGCTAGTATTTTATAAAGAATTAGGAAGTAAAAATAAAACATTGTTGCCCCTAACCACACAGTCTGCCTGAAAGAAAAGGTTGAAAAAAGTTAATAACTTTTATGGGTGGAAAACTACATTTCCACCTTAACTGTAAAATAATTTAGACAAAAAAACTTCTGAAACTTTTTTGAAAACTAACTAATCCTAATCGATACAACTTTATAAAACAGCAGTTGACCCCTGCCCGTAAAATAATTTCCAAAAATAAAATAAAAACAATCCGAATCTTTTTTGACATTTAGCTGTTTCTAATCGATTTAACTTGATAAATTAGCAGTTAATCACTGACTGAAAATAATAAAAAAAAAAATACTTCCGAAACTTTTTTGACAACTAATTGATCCTAATCTATAGAACTTGATAAAACAACAGTTGACCACTGCCTGTTAAATATTTTACAAAAATAAAAATTCTTCCGAAACTGTTTGGACCAGTTTTGACAACCAACTGATCCTAATCAGCAGTTGAAGGCAACATTATTTCAGTAGACATTTTAGACAAGAACATTGAAGGACAAGGCCAGTTCTGTTGGTATTATATCTCATCAATGACGTAAGCCTCCAATATTAACGCTGGTCTTAATGTTAATAGCTTTAAATTGCGATTCAATTATCGATCTGTTGATGTTTTGTTTGTTTAGCAATGTTCTGTGAGATTTTACAAGTGAGTTCTTGTCCGGTTAAAAGAGCAATCACTTCTTTTTGCCAACCCATCTTGAACAAGTGTGGGGATCGATGCTCATGTCTTCTCTGTAAGAGGAGCCTTAACCCTGCAGTGGACATATGAAAACTAACACGATGCCATCTTGTTTTTGGTGTCAAAATATTTCACAGACTATAATAATCAATAATAATAATGATTACAGTACAGTACAGTAGGTAAAAGGTTTATGTCATACAGGTAGGCACAATTCAAGAAAATATTGTCATTTTAATCACTAATTAAAAAAGCAAGATATTTCATAAATCATCACAATAATATCGGTAAAAAGGTTACAAGCGTGAACTCGTAGCAACCGGTTTCTATCACTGCAATATTAATTGCTATCACGATGATAATGCATTTAATGTACCTACACTTCACTACAAAACAATTTATAATAATCCATCAATATCCTTTAAGTTTTTTATTCATTAATTCATCTACATCATAATAACAAAAACAATATTAATAAATATCTGTTTAGTATTATATTCAAAATATGTAGTTTTTAGAATGCACCTCTCCAATTATAGATCAAGTAGGTACCTAGGTACCTAACTAAAATATAATTATTTAATTTCCAGGTAGGAGTCAATAAATTACATTTGATTGATTACTTTAGGAGCATGTTTTGATGAATACTTGCCAGAATATTTCTCTTGATTAGTTTAATATTCTAATATATTAGTTAATCACCTGGTCGGAATTACGCTGGAGTACAAGGTTGATAGGAGTTCAGGATCGTTTTGAGTGCTATTTTGGGATGCTAAAGAGTTCATGGCTATTACATGAACTCTTCAAACAGCTGTTTAAGCCATGGACGAGGGGCACTCGGACCCCAAGGCCAGACGTTTTCAACCCCAAACGGCTTGTAAATATAATTACACATCACATCACATCGTTTTCAAGGTGAAATGGAATGTAGTAACAGATAGGGAAGTAGCTATTGCCGAGTAATCTCTCCGTTATCAGTGCGACCCCTCTAATGGGGGGGTGAGTGTCAGAAGTCAGTGGTATCAACTTGATAAAAAGGGAATCACCCTATGTAAAATAATTTATCCATTCTTCTATAGTGCGACATGTTTTGTATTATATCACCCTGTAGTTGACCTGTTTTAGCACGATAATAGCGGTAATTTTCCTGTCCTTAACATCTCTCTGTAGGAACACAAACAACAAACTAGCTAGATATTTATTGAGAACGTTAACGGACTTTATTTCAGTTTCTTTAAATAATAAAATGTTAGATAATGTAGGTGAGTGTATGACCGCTATTGCCATTCTAAAATACGTTTATTTGTCAGAAACCATTAACATTTTTAGTTAATTGTTAACATATTCGTATTGAAATCATGTGAGAGTCAGCTCCTATTAAAAGAAAAGAAAGAAAGTTTACAAAAAGATAACTCGAATAAAATAAATAAAAAATAAAACAGATTGAAACTAAATGTGAGTAAATAGGTTTCACAACAGATCGTCAGGAACTGGTTGAAGTGAAAAGAAAAGACAACATGAAGCAGATCATATTTTTCTAAAGTTTCCAAGAAATACGGATATACAAAACTTCATTTCTATTGCGAAAATAAAATATCTGCTTCATAGGGAGGGACTATGCTAGCAAGAAAAATATCAGTAGAAAACATGACGTAGGTAATATTGAAATTGAAAAGTTAGTAGGTAATATTTTTCTTTTCCAACTTAAATAAGGTGTATCTACGTGGTTTCGAAGTTTTTCTTTGAGGTTTTTAGTTGGAAAACTGCGCTTTCGTAGTTAGTAAGACTCCACTTGGAAAACGCTGGTCATTGAAAAGTTATTTGATATAAATTATTTCGTATCCATACGTTAATTTGATATTATGTGAAGTAAGGTTTGAAGTAACGAAAAGATCAACTTATTTAAACTGATTTTTTTTAAATATATTTTATTTAATGGGCGATATATTGGCCCTTAACAATTATAATTTATGCTATACGATAATGGAGCATCTAGTATTCATGTGTCAACTGACTTTCAATTATGTATTTTAGACTATAAATTAGGTTTTATTGATTGGGTGAAGACACTGTCTCTTAAAACACAGGTGTTTTACTTAACGCAGAAGTCAGGGCTTCACTTTGTTTGTACACATTTTTTTATGACAAAAAAGATTTTTTTTTATATTCAAAAATGTTTAAGATAAGGAATAATCAATCGATCAATGTCTTTTCATTTTTAAAACAAAATGATAATCCATACTAATATTATAAATGACTTTGACTTTAATACTCTAGGTTAATTCCAATACACTGGAGATGGCCTCAAATAACTCCATACATTATTTATTATTAATCATAACATGATTCCGCTTCGCGAATTATTTACCAATAGACCTCATTTAATAGTTCAATGGTTTTTATCAATGGGTCACGAAGGCCAAAGTGCCAATTTAATATATTTCAACGCCATGATTGTTGTGGAGCGGCAAAATATCTGAACATCAAAAATAAACTGAAATTACACTGAGATTGAAAGTTAGTTTATAAAGATTATTTAAGAAAATAAAAGAAGACATTGAAACCAATGCTTATTATGTATTTGTTTTTAATTAAGTGCCTTAGGCATCTTCTGGGCACGCTCGTTCCATCATAGACCTCCTCCATCGCTTTATATCAGAGGTAGATCGAGATCTACCTCTTTAGATCGAGGTCAAGAACGGGCCCATTCAGCATAAAAAAAAGAAATTACTTATTTGGACAAATTGAAAAATTCTGTCGACTAGTTTTATAGGTTATGAAATGTCGCGAAAACTGTTAATTCCATTATTTAGCTTTAACAAGCCTCATCTAGATCAACTTGAACAAGATTAGAATGTTTTTTTGTAACAATTTAATACATAACCATTTTCCTTCTGTTACAGGTAACATCAACTCCACAATTATAGGAAATATAAGGTAAGAATCATATGACATTTAACACTAACCAAAACTTACATAGGTACCTACTTGTATTGTATACCTAAAGTGCGAATCTTTACAAAGCTTTTAAGATAACAATACGGTTCACCCAATGCTCAAGACAAATTACTGTCTTGAATGGTAATTTCAGATTGTAAACTGGATTTCAGCAATCGTACCTACTAGCCTTGGTTGTATCTATTACTTAATAAATTTGAAATGTTGATTTTACGATAAACTTTGGGATGCATGAAGAAGCCTCCTCGTGTAGCGCAGTTTGTTCCGCCAGTTACTCAACTGAACCGAGCGCTCGGCGCATCCTGAACAGTGGGAACTGTACACAGTTCCCTAGTGTAAAAAAAAAACAATACATACATTCTTAGCTACAGCTAAGAATGTATGTATTGTTTTTTTTTTTTTAATTCTTTCTAACAGATTGTTCAGGGAAGAATACCGAAACAAAATCAGAGGTCACAGTCTCTTTTAAAGTCCAGACACTATCTTGGTCGGATCATATATTATGAGGTACACATGAAGTGGTTTGTTTTCTTTGTAGAGGAAATAATCTTATTTATGGTGTTATTCCATTACAGGGCATTATCCCCCCCGACCCTTGCTCGAGCCAGCCCGCGCAGCTGAGCCTGTAGTTTTAAATTCGCCCTAAACACCAATAATAATACCGATCCAGCCTGTCCCTTGCTGTCCTCTTCCAGCGACGCCCTGAGCCGAAGTCCGAACCCCGCAGGGGGTTACCCTTAGCGCTGTCGCTTAGTTTTTAAGTTATTGTATGCCCTGGCTGGAGGCCTTAATTCGAGGCATCCACAGGAAAGTCCGGTTAAGCAGTAGCCATCCTCATAAAGGATGAAATGCGAGATGCCATTATTAAAAAAAAAAAAAAAAAACAGGGCATTATCCGGCAAGAAAACATATTTTAAAGATTATTAAACCTCATTTTTATAAAATTTGCCGGACATTTATGAAGGTATGATGATAAAGTGCCCCTGCCGCATTCCCACACGACCTTCTAAGCTTCCACTAAATTGATTTTCCCCTCACGATATTGGTGATAAATAAAATTTAATTAACGCCATACGTTATTCGTCGCAGAATTCTGTCACGTATAAATTCTATCGTAGGATCGAGCTCAAGCTACTAGTAATGTTCTACGCTCTGCTATTCGATGCTCGTAAATCTCTCCATATCGGCAAGTTGACACTACACGAAACTGGATTTTGGTCTGGCTTTGAGGGTATTTGGTGTAAGAGGTGGAACGAAAATAGCTAGGATATCCGAAACTATAACATCGTAAAATACATAATATTTTCTGGCAATATGCTTTTCAACGTAATACTGGGCTTCTTTAACTAACTTACCTTTAAGACATTTATTTTTTTTGTGTATGACATCTCGCAGCTCATCCTATGAGGATGTCTACTGCTTAACCGGGACTTGCCTGTGGATGCCTTAGTTAAGGCCTCCAGGCAGGGCTAAAAAAAACTTAAAACTAAGCGACCACGCTAAGGGCACCCCTTGCGTGGTTCGGACCAAAAAATTCGTTAAATATTTGTAAACTACGGTGTTGTGGTTGTGGTAGGATATACAGAATTTTAAAATAATATAACATGTAAACCTACATTTTTACAAATTAAGTAATAAATTCCTTCTGATTCTAAAACTTAGTTTAGAAGGGAATTTAGTTTAAAATGTGTCATGGAAATGAACTTACGGACCGTCTCTATTCTAACTTCCAGAAAGGTTAAATTTAGGTATTTTTTTTTAGACGGAATAATTTGCTGGAACTCTTTTATAAACACCAATTTTAAACAGTTTCGTAGCAAATACAGGGGCAATGGCAGAATCTTCGACGCGCAAACTGAAACCGTTCAGCACATGATTTTAGACACGCTGCGTAGAAATTTTCGTCACTTTTAAAAAATCTAATCGGGTTTTTCATAGAATAGTATACCTACGCGGTCAAAATGTATGGAATAAAACGCCCACTGCGTTCAAATCAGAATTATGTACCGAATCCATGATAATAGATTGTGCGTCGATGTCTCTGCCACCCTGTAAAGCGTAGCGCCATTTGAAAGCTATACTCGTATATTTCAATCTTCAAAATAAGTCTCTGACTATTGATTCAGCAAGAAATTATGATTTTTTCTGCGGTGATTAAAATGTGAACATTTCCCAAAGCAGGGTGACAATTAGCGTTAAAGGTCTTAACACGAAGTTTTCAACACAAGTATGCTCAAAAGTTCTCCGTGCGAGCTACCTGAGGCTACTAATTGACCCCTCAGTACTCTTTTCTTTCTATCACGCATACTTAACGAGCGTAGTATAATTATGTCAGGTGCAAGGAGGAATGTCAATTTGATTTTGTTTTATATGACGGCGCAGCAAGTGGCGCTGTCTAGTCCGGTGGTCGGATAAAGCTAACAATGCGTGGAATGAAAAACAAAAAAAAAAACAGGCACTTTTGAACTGTACGGAGTCGATCAGTTAGTGAGAAAGTGGAAGAAAGTCGCTCATTCCAAAACGTAGATCTCTATGGAGTAGAACGGACAAGAAACTGCAAGGACACTTTTTTAAATCAAGATATTCCAAAATCCTGGGGATATTATTCTTGTTGATTTTATAACAGTGAAAACAATGTATTAAAAAAACAATTCAAAATATAAGATTCCTTGCACCTGGCAGCACAGAATGCATAATAGTACTCTGGCAGTTAAGAGATGGCCAGTCCCCTCAACTGACTATCAATCTTTTACACAGATCGTCGACTAAAAAGTTATCCGTAAAGTCCCTTAACTTTACGGATAACTTTAAATCGGGCATCATAAAATATTCAGAGTATAGTGGTATTAAGATTCAGTATTTTTAACAGGTTTTGATTCATTGTTACAAATCGCACGTTAATCAAATTACCATCGTGTACGTTGACTCCATTTCACATTAAACTTGACTATCAGAAGCAGACGCCATAATGACCACAGTAAAGATAGCAGACGTTTGCTCTGTATTTACGTTATCCTTCCTAAATCGCTTTAGAGTTCTTTAGCTCCGTCAATTAAGCAAAATCCTTTCATATTTATTGTTTTTTTTATGTAAAAAGGACAAGCCTGAAAGTCTGAATATGTTACCTCTTTTTATTTGTGAGGTTTTCTTTGATTCTTATGTACCTAGGCATTTCAATCGTTAGGTATGGACGGGATTATAGTTTTGCTTTGCAAATTAGTTATGCTAAGCATTTCAGAAACGGGTTGTCAGTATCGCGTTGACATCATGACACATAGGTGTAGTATTATATCTCACGAAGCGACGCGCGCTTTACTTGTGGTTGACAAGTGCACAAGCACGCGCGTCGTTGACGTAAACGATCTGCTTTGGTGGATTAATCGATACATTAAAACAATGTTGGTCAATTGTCGTTTAACCACAATCATTGACCACCCTGAATTCCTGAACCATTATACCCACCCGATCGAAATTAAATGAGGCATTTGTAGCTATTTCTTTCGTGTTGGTTTGATAGACCCCATATTAGCCTACTACTCCATCCAATCTTTTTAGGGTTATCTTCCCAAAGGGTAAAACGGGATTCTATTACTAAGTCTCCGCTGTCCGTCTGTCACCAGGCTGTATCTCATGAACCGTGATAGTTAGACAATTGAAATTTTCACAGAATTTATTTTATTTATCTAAACTTTATTGTACACCAGGAAATACGTAACAAAAAAACGATTATTAATACAAAACATACAATGGGCGGCCTTATCGCTTTCTGCGATCTCTTCCAGGCAACCTTGGAATGGACAGTGATTGCGTGGATAGAAAAAATGGGGTTGTGGTGCAAAATAATACAGGCACTAAAATAGATACATATATATATAAAATGTTGTATAATAGATACATAAATAAATACATATTAAATATACATATAAACAACGAAAATAAATGATGACTACAGATTATTGCAGCTACGAAAACAATATCACAACAATAAGTAATGCTCCTTCACGAGTCTCTTAAATACAGCTAACGATTGCGCGCGTTTAATTTGAACTGGTAATGCATTCCATAAACGAGCGGCCTGAACAGAAAAGGATTTGTCGAAAAATGTTGTGGAATGCATTGGTATTTTAAGCTTTAAATTATCCGATTATCTCAAAAACTTCATGTGGAAGTCGCAAAGATACTGAAAACGTTTTTTAAGATAGAGAGGGGTGGAAGGGGAAAAGAGCACATTATACAATAGGGAAATAATATGAGCATTCCGGCGAAGGCGAATTGGTAACCACTTGAGCTTCACACGAAATTCAGAAACATGGTCCCGATTATGATTATGAACCTTATACATTTTGAAGCCGCTCAAGTTTATCGAGTTGGTCTTGGGTAAGGTCAAGATAGCTGACATCAGCATAATCAAGAATGGGTAGAAGAAGTGACTGTGCAAGCGCAATCTTGGTGGCAGTTGATAGAAAATTACGCAGTCAGGATGTGTATTTCTGTTGCCGCTATAACAAAAAATACTAAAAACAGAATAAAATAAATATTTAAGGGGGGATCCCATACAACTTATTTTAAATGTAGTATTCAATATTGTACGGTGGTACGGAACCCTTCGTGTGCGAGTCCAGCTTGTACTTGGCCGGTTTTTTGTATCTTTTATTTTATTTTTCAGTGACAAATAAATAGGTATAAAAAATGGGCTGTCCGAGTCAGTCAGTGTCACATAAAAAATTCGGTCTACATGCAAACAAGATGGCTGAATGTAATTCTGCAGTATTGACTTTACGACGCGTGGTTGATTACGGCCCACTCCCTCTCACCGAGAGGAGGCCTGTGTCCTAACAGTGGGAATATTATAGGCTGATTGTGTGTGATATTACGACACAATATGTAATACTGAGTCAGTAAAGGCGATTTTATCGTGCAATGACTAACATATTTAGGCTGTACTTACCTGTCAAAGCTAGATCGAATGAAGCTTGGTCTCTGTTGGATATCTATCTAGGTTCGCGTTGTTAGCGGCAGTTCGAGTAAATTTTAAAACTGTCTGTTTCGCTGTCTATACAAGCTGAAATGTTTGTTTCTAATAGCCACATAGTTGTTTAGACATCTGATTTTATTAATAACGCTTTGTTTTCATTGGCTTTTAAAATGAGAGCAGAATTATTGGGTATATTAAATAGTGAGGTAAGATAATCGGTTTTTAGTTGAGTTGCTATTGTAGTTTTTATTTTTAATAGCTTTCGATGTATTGAAACAAAACGGGCAACATTTATCTAATTTATTGAAAGAGTATTTTGGGAGTGTTCAAAGATAATATTTTATAGGAGTACAGGATCGTCCTTTTTCTTCGAAAACTTTCAAACGGCACTACGTTAGGCCAACCCAGTTTCTCGATCTAGAAGACAGAATCTGACAGATCTGGGCTTCATTCCGTCCATTCGAATCCAGTGTTAAAGCAGTAAAAGTGAGGAATTTACACGAAGACATTTTAGGTGTATGAGAGTTACAACTATTAATTTGTTACGAACCTATCTCTAACCTATTCATCTACATCACATCCGATAAATAAGTAAGTACCTAAGGTAAATTATATACCTAACTGCAACCCAAAATCTGTACCCACCATTATCCATAAATTAGTACCAAAACAAAGTAATAATAAACAGCTCCAAGATTGCCGCTCAGTAATGAAAGCCAGGCGTAAATCTCCTACCCTTTTACTCCAGTTTATTCATGTTCCCGCCAAGCTTCGAGCGGCCATTACTGCGGAACCACTTATCGGCAGGTAACCCATTTGCGAGACTAGGCGCGGAATATTTTATACAACAACTGTTATTAGTGTGCTCGGAGCTTTATTTAATAGTGATGAATAGTTACACACTGATTTCTCTCTTTCAGTCGTCAGTAATGACTTTCGAAATAAGAAGACAAAGCGTTGTGGAACTATACAGACGCTTACAACGTTTATTGGTAGCCGTACGTGTGTAAGTTTTAATGGGGAATTAGATAGTTTGGGAATATTTTGTTCATTGATTATTCAGGGCTTTCAACTTTAGATTTTAATGACTGGCGATGAAGAGAAACATCATGTGGAAACCTGTGAGGTAATTGCCAGTAGCAATGGATTTCATTTTGACAGTTCAACAACATGCATTGCGTTTAATCGCTGTTGAGTAGTTTTCCCAGCATATGAAGCAATGGATTAGCAATATATCCTTCAAAGTTATTCAGATTGAGATTGACTGTATGTTACACAATTAGGGTGCTGAGGGCCTAGACCAAGTGGCAATTGCTTTCAATGTTTTCGTATTTCTGCAACGACTTTCGACAGGATTGACGTAAACTTTTCGGTAGCTTATGTGACTTCCATACATTTTTACTTTTCCAGTATCGTTATCGCTCATAGAAAGTCACTTTTGAAGTGAAAACTTCTTTAGGCGCGTTGGGCATTTTCTAAGATTGGAAAAAACTATTGAACTCGCGCCACTGTTACCTTAACCGACACCGTTTCGGATGTGTTCGGCTGTCCTCGGGATGTACTCGGTTTTAAGGTATATCCGATATGTCAGTGAGTGATGGCAAAGTATTCTGTTCGTATTTTGTTTTCATTTCTGTCTGCACTCCCGGAGTGCTACTGTTTCTTTTTAAGCCAAGAGCAAGCTTGGAGATTAGTTAATGGACGTACGTTCTCTGCATTAGAAGACCATATTTCCACTGCTGTGAGAAAATTACAAGCCCAATATAAGGCGTTATACGAAGCTAGGTTCCGGTTCACATATATTTTGGAGCAGAAATCCGGACTCTCGGTTCGAAAACGATTATTTTTTAATCGGAGCTAAACTGGCTTTCGTATATTTTCAGCCTGCGTTCGAGGTCTTTAGTTTGATTATCATGCCGTAGAATGGAAGAGTCATTTGATATTTTGACGATATCAGGGTTTTCATTCGGGCCCTAACAGAATGCTATTTATTTTTAAATATCGCAGCATTATGCCTTTTTGCCTCGCACAGGTCTTTTATTATTATTGTTTATTTATTTTTTGGTTATTTTTAATAAAACTTATTTAGTTTTAATTGCTCCTTTTTTACTATTTGTATTTCTTGTGTGTCTTTATAATAAAATATTTTTCTTTTCTTTCTTTCTTTCATTATTTTATGATGAAGCATTTAATATACACACATCAACACGGTCTAGGGATATTTTTAAAAAAGCGAATTACTATCAATGTGTTAATTATTTATATGACATGTATATATTTAAAAGATACGTTATTTAATATTCTACCATTTTTTAATAATGGTTAAGGTACTTAGATTAAAATTTCAGGATTTTATGGAAAAAAATGAAGCATAGACGGAAATCGTATATGAATGAACTTTTAATTTGTGAGTAAAAACTGAAAAAAATAGAAAAATCATTTAATTTGTGTTTATAAACTTGAAGTTAGTAGTCTGAGAAAGCGCCCATGATGTTCATAACACGTCGGCAACGATTCGGCATGCTCAGAACAAGGTTGTCAATGTCTTGCTGCGGAATATTGTCCCATGTCCTTCTGAGGTGCGCAAAAAGTTGATCTTCTGTAGCCAGATTTTCAGGAACTTCCTTCAGAGCTCTTCTTTGCAGCATATCCCACGCATGCTCAATGGGATTTAGATCTGGCGATTGAGCAGGCCAGTCTAAGGCCCTAACATTATGTGTATGTAACCAAGCTGCTACCGTTCTCGCCGTGTGTGCCCGGGCATTGTCGTGCATGAGCAGGAAATCTTGCCCCATTTGTGTTCTGTGGGGCAAGATTACGGGCCCCAGCACCTGTTGGACGTATCGTTCTGCCGTCATATTGCCCCGCACCCAAACGAGATCCGTCCGTCCTCCAAGACGAATTCCTGCCCAAACCATAATTGTTCCTCCTTGATATGGGTGAACTTCCTGAGGGTTCTGGAGACGGCTCCATCGTCCAGGAACTCGCCAAACACGCGTCCTTCGTGAATCTGGATGGAAGCCGAACCTGGATTCATCCGTGAACAGCACATTGGACCATTGCTCACGGCCCCAGTCCACGTGGTTCTGAACCCATTCTAATCGTCGTCCACGATTGCCTCTCCGTAAAGGTGGGACCCGGAGTGGTCTACGAGAGCATAGATTGCTTTCATGCAGTCGCCTTCTTACAGTTTGGTCACTCACAAGCACTTGGTGTTCCACTCGCAGCCTTTGGACCAATTGAGTCGCCGTTGCATTTGGTTGTGCTCGCGCAGTAATTTGCAAAAATCGGTCTTGTCTGGGGGTAGTGATGCGACTTGGCCCCCGGTGCCTCTCCGCTACTTCACCTGTGGCACGATAGCGTGTCCACAATCTTGAAATTACATTTTGATGGGTCCCTATGGCCTCAGCAACATTACGCTGAACAGATCCAGCTTCCAGCATTCCCACAGCTCGTAACATCTCCGCCCTCGTCAAATGTCGGCGTTGCATGGCTACAATACCTCAATTTTAACTTTATCTTTCGTTTAAAAATGAAAAAAAAACTGTACTGTGTTTTCTAAATTTCGCACAAATGAAAATTCCCTCTCCTATACATCAAGACATTTTTATGCCACCGAAACAAAAGAATTTTCAAAAATTTAAATTTGGAATTAGTCTGAGATAAATTACAAACAAATCGGTGTATAAAAGATTCCAATGCGGCCAGTACTTTTCGAGTTATTTAATTGAGTATGAAATATCCCTAGACCGTGTTGATGTGTGTATCCTTCATAAGTGAATTACCGAAAAATTGCACACGTGAAATTAGAAAGTCAGAAAACAGTGTGAAATTCTGATCTTTTTAAAGCGTAGGTATATTTTTTGAATAATTGTTAATTATGGTTACTTCAGTGAGGTTCAAAGTGAACTATTGGCATATAATTGCACTAGATAAGTACTGGGTAGGGTATCCAGCTCTATTTTCAATCTAGCGGGATCTCGCGGGAGTACAGGCTATAGTTTTTTTTTTTTTATACAAACAAAAATTCTTTGTTCTGGTATTGTCAAATGTTTATTAAAAATCTACAATATCTTACTGCAACGAATTGACTAATTATTTTACTGTTTGACTACTTATTTCAAAAACAATAACAAACATCATTTGGTGATTTTGTAGTCTGTTTTGGACCTTCACGACATCAAATACAATATTGTTACTTACCTATTATTCTACACCAAACCAACACAATACCTCACCTACAATTTCCCTCGATATTATTTTACAACCGTAATTTTCTTCGAAACTAGCACTGAACGAGTTTCGTTCAGCAAATGACGATCGTTTACCGACTGTTTCGGACCGCTGCCATTCTTTATTTGAGTTGTGTGTTAGGGTGCGGGTATACTGTGCGGACAAACAGTACAAATATGGTATAGAAACTAGCGAGAAAATGTTCGTGGATTGTAGAGAATTTTGCTGCTTAAATCAAACGCGTAATTTGAGCTGTTATTTCTCTTTTAGGGGTCATCCAGGATATTGAAGTGACCTATAATTCCATTCTTAAGGTTCCATACCTTAAAAAAAAAGGGTACCACCACAAGGGGGCTGTTTCGGTTGTTGCAGCTGTGTTATGCTTCGAAATAATGGCCTGTTTATATAATATGATGTATTGTATGAATATAAAGGGATAAATTAAAAAAAAAAATATTATACATGAAAGTTCTGAATTTCTGTAAGTCTGAATATAAAATAATCTAAGCTGAATTCGACGTCTGCAAAGCGATGGCGAGACGACGACTAAGACGACTGGTGCCCCTGGCGAGTGGAGACGGCTCGGCCGGGCTCGGCGGTATGGCTCCGCAGGCATGGTTTTAGAAAGTCCTGCCGTGCGCTACCTGGCGGCGGCGGGGCCGTAACAGGGGCCAAAGGAACTCTAAGATTCAGCCGTCATCAGCGCTCTTCCCCTGTTGGCGACACAAGTAGAAATTAACTTTGTTTGACCTCTATACACATCAATAACACATTCGATCAAAGAGATATAATAATCAGCCTATAATATTCTCACTGTTGGGACACAGGCCTTTTCACTTCGAGAGGGAGTGGGCTGTAATCTACCACGTGGGCCCAGTGCGAGTTGCTAGATATCACATATCTTCGAATTTTTCCTTCTAGGACTTTCCGGTTTCCTCATCATGTTTTCCTTCGCCGTATTGATGAAGCAGTGGTGATGAAAAAAAATTACATAGTATAGCGCATGACTCGTAAGTCGTTGCCGTTACCACTGAACCACTAGTCACTATTTTAATGCACTGTCGCAAAAAGTCTTATTATTTAAAACGAAAGGATTAACCTCAAACATTATTATTCGGATGACCAATCAATTTGCCTAGCCTTTTCCCAACTATGTTGGGGTCGGCTTCCAGTCTAACCGGATGCAGCTGAATACCAGTATTTTTACATGGAGCGACTGCCTAACTGACCTCCACAACCCAGTTATTGGTAAATACGATTCCCCTTGGTAAGACTGGTTGTCAGACTTTCGGGCTTCTGACGACCCGTAACGACTGTCAAAGATTTACGAATGACAGCCGGGACCAACGGCTTAACATGATTTCCGAGGCGCGGATGGCCTTGGTATGTAAAGGTGGTCACCCATCCATGAACCAACCGCGACAAGCGTAGCTTAGCCACAAGCCCCTCTTATTCGGATGACCATATACTGCAAAATATTATTATTCAAAGCGAAATCATAACAACGATATCCGTAACATAATAGCATACAAGTACTAAGAATTCCGATACATTTTTAACGACATGTCCACAATTATAACCGTTTCTTTTCATCCAAACACGAGATATGTCCTCAAAAAGGTTACATAATTTTCATGTCCTTTACAAATACCCTCTTTATCTGCCAACCCTCATTAAAAATGCACAATCCAGTGTTTCAGGAATGCTGAAAGATCTAACAATACGTTTACGTAAATAAATAATTTTTGCTGGTTTCAGAGCATTTTAGAAGCATCAAGCATTTTATAAGCCATCGTAGACAATTACTTTTAGCCCCTCACCGTTTTGAGAACAATGGTCGTAAAATTATTTTTACACAAAGTAAAGCGCCTGCCTGGATTCGAACCCACGACCAAAACTGGTGAACATGTAGGTACCTTCTCTGGTTAGTTCTTTATTTGTTGCATTGGAAATGGAAAGACGAGCACGCAAAAATAGACTTTTTGACGCACTTACTGAAGTTTACCACTTGTCTACCACCGCTCTTAGATATACATAGATATAATAATATTAAAATAAAAGGAAGCGACAAATATATGAGAACAATTTTAATTTAGTTGTGTAGTGATGACCTCCGGTGAGCGTAAGTATATGAATCCCCAGTAGAAACATACCTTAATTATACAATAGTTTATTGGAAACTAATTTAAAACCACGTAATGTTTTGTTCTGTATCAGAAACAAATGTTTATCTAGATTTATACCCAGCAACCAATGAATTTACAACGGTAAGAGACTGTGGAAATACACCATTTAATTTGTATTTGTATTCGTAAAGAGAGCAATATCATTTCGTATTCATTTCAATGTTACGATTTTTAAAATTGAAAATACAGAATTTCTGAGTAATTAATTTGCTGGGAGAGTTCATTTATTAAATTGTGTTTCAATTTAATTAAATTCTATTTCGGTGCAGTGTTACCATTTTCAATTCACTTAGCAAATTATTTTACAAGGTATTTTCTGTACCTATGTACTTTGGTTTCAAAGCTGGTGAGATTTCGTGGAATATTTTTTTTTTATAGAGAACAGTGGTGGCCCAATAGTAAGGCCGCGACTTACGAGATGTAGGTAGTAGGTTCGAATCGAGACACCCGCTTTACTTTGTGTAAAATATTTCATCACCATTGCTCTCAAAACGGCGAAGAAGAGAAATCGGCATATCCTTGAACCAAAAATTCGAAGACGTAACTGTGACATCTAACAACCCGCACTGGGCCAGCGTGGTGGATTACGGCCCACTCCCTCTCTCTGAGAGGAGGCCTGTGTCCAAGCAGTGGGAACATTATAGGCTGATTATGCATTGTTTTATAATAATTAATAAATAAGTACTTGTAGTTCTGACCAAAACTCTAAAACCAAATCTTTAATCAAGGCGTGCTCTATCTTTGTCTACTAATGATAAAAGACACTTCCTCTCTCCTTAAACCTCATAATTATATTTTCTTTACTCCTGTTTCATGATTATTATTATATTATGTTTGTGCTTTATGTGTGTATTTATTGTATTATCTAAACAGAATACCTACAGTATTGCCTCTCCTTCCCCTTTTTAATCCATCCAAAGGTTGTCTTAAATAGATCGCTCTTAGCGATAAGACCGCCTATTGTGTCACCCTTTGTAAAATGTTTATATTTATTAATTTATGTACCTATCCTTTTGGAACTTATTCAGTCTTATTAAAAAACGAGTTCTAACTTTAGACCTAGATTAAACCTTCGAGCCAGTTATTATATTTTGAACTTTATTCCTACAAAAGCAAAATGCAAAATTGACAACTTATTCTCGGGCTTAGTTTTTGATAAGAACTTTAACTTTGTTGGACTCTCAAATATGACCACACCTTTCTGATGCATGCTCTAAAGCAGGTTTTCATTCATAATTTTTCAGACTTTTAAAAACATTTTACAATACCCAATACAAATCCTAGAGTACTGAGCACACTGTTACACTAGATTCAATTACTGAAACACACACATTTCAATGATGTGTATGTGTTATAAACATGCACACCTACATGAATGAGTTACGTTTATTTTTGCACTTTATTTCAACACGGGCTTCCCAGCTGTACCTAAAGCCAGAATGTTTGATAATATTAGTATCGCTTCATTGAAAACGTTACAATGTAAGTGATTTTTAAAAAGCAGATTTGCCTACGCAAAACTAAATAGATTGGATATTGAAAAGATTTGTTGTGATTATCTGTTGAAATGCGGAGTGGAATATGGGCGGTCTATCGCTAAAAGCGATCTTTTAAAGACAACCTTTGGATGGATTAAGCGCGAAGGAATGACATTACTGCAGGTAATCTGTGGTGTTAGGTGTACCATTTACAGGCATACTTTATAGGATGCATATATTCATTAGTCAACCACTTTCATTAATGGACCAACTTTATAAAAACATCTGCAGTTTCATACAAAATTAAACATTATTATTTAGCCAGCGAAAATGTATGAAAAAGATATTTCGTTTTTGCTATTTCCGAGTTAGGCAATCTTTCTTTCAGAGTAACGATTGGTTGAGGCAGTGGCTTATTTCTGAATGTTCCAGGACATATTATATTAAAAGGAAGGAGATAAAGAAAACTACATTTACCCACTGTAGATTGTGATACTGATAACCTTATTTACAATACATAGGTATGACTTCTGTTCGTAATAAGTAGATCCATACACCTTATTGACAAAAAAATCTGACATTTAAGCGCTCTATATATGGCCTGACCTTGACATTTTTATGACAAAATGGGAAAGCTATAGACAAAATACCATTATTAGTTATTTGACATTTAACTATGGGTAAGACGACTTATAGGTATGTTCTAGCTGGATAACGATTTTTGTTTGTGAAAAATAAGGTAATATGCTACTTTTTAACCGACTTCCAAAAAGAAGGAGGTTATTTATGTTCGACTCTATGTATGTTTTTGAGTAGGTATTTAAACCTAGGGTACATACATTTTAATATAATTTATGTGCGGACGACAATTCGACAATAAATGAGAATAGTAGAAAAAATAGTAGTGCGTATTCGGCGTTGGAGATCATCGAATGGGTACTTAAATCCAAACTTCGAAGTTAAATTAAATATACGTTTCAAACATTCTAAATACTAGTGATGGACCGACTATAGGTTTTGACAATAAGCCGTCTAGTATAGTGCCCAGGATATATACCACGAGCTCTTAACGCGATCCACTTTAGGACCTAAACTGAACTGTTCTTCTAATTCGTACCATGACGTCAGTTTAACGATTCAATTTAGGCCGTGCCATCTGGATACCTACCACGAGCTCTTAACGCTCATTCACTTTCAACGATTCAAATGCCGCTGAGCGTATTGGACGTCATGGTACGACTGCGAGCGATGCAGTTTAAGAACCTAAACTGAAATGTCT
The DNA here is from genome assembly GCA_963669345.1 of Gortyna flavago. Classification (NCBI taxonomy): domain Eukaryota; kingdom Metazoa; phylum Arthropoda; class Insecta; order Lepidoptera; family Noctuidae; genus Gortyna; species Gortyna flavago. Next base: position 7,776,036 of record OY770148.1, read on the forward strand.
TGCTTTTGAATCGTTTTTAAATAGATCATGGTAGGCCTCCTGTTATCCAAGTGATCATTACAGCTAAACAGCTTGTATTTATATTTGTAGACTGGGAACTTTATTAATAAGACATGCAATGTTAACAAATTGTCTTATTGACGTTCTCACCTCACCCTGTATATTCCGTTTTCTCATTTAATACCTGAATTTTCGGATGAAAGTTAACTTTGTAAGAGGTTCTTAAGTGCTTATGCCACTACAATAGGAGCACTTTGAATTGAAGTGACAGCTAGACAATATTGAGACTAAACGGTGACTTACAATTGAGTTAAATTTCAAAATTTTGCCTTAAAGAAAAACAACAATGAAACTATGAATCTAAACTTATTTACATGCTTATTAAGAAGTCTTAAATACAATATAAAATTTAATATGTATATATTATGTACAAGTATATAAATTGCCACCAAACTTCTGTATAGAAACAAACTCGCAAAACTTACAAAACAGGCGTCCACATAAATCAAAGTTAAAAACAGCGATACATCAATTAATAAAGTTTCAACTTCGACTGAACTGTTGACTTTAACAACAATTAACGACTTCTACAAATATGTAGGTTTGTTTTCAATTGTGACTTTGTTTATGATATTCCAAGAAATATAGTTATTTGATGACATTCTAGATTTACTATGTAATACTTTCGCTAGAGGAGTCTCGTACAAGGTAGAATTTCGTAAAAGCTACTGTATCTGAATATGAAAAACAAGATGCATCTTGTTTTTCAAATAACTGAACTGAAGCGATCTTGAATAACCTGGAACTCGGGAAACTCACAAAAACGAAAACTTTTTGAATGATCTTAGCAAGTACAGTTCTGAAAATGTATGAGCGACAGAGAATAAAAAACTTGCTAAGTGCGAGTTGGACTTACACACGAAGGGTTCCGTACCACCATACGATCTTTAACACTACACATAAAATAACGGCAAAAAATCACGTTTGTTGTATGGGAGCCCCTTTAAATATTTATTTCATTCTGTTTTTAGTATTTTTTGTTATAGCAGCAATAGAAATACACATTCCGTGAAAATTTTAACTGTCTAGCTATCACTGTTTATGACATACAGCCTGGTGACAGACAGACAGACAGACGGACAGTGGAGTCTTAGTAATAGGGCCCCGTTTTTACCCTTTGGGTGCGGAACCCTAAAAATACCACAACATCAAATAATCAATATAAGATAACATAATATACGGGGAAACCCTAAACTCTTACGCATATCCAAATATATTGCTTAACCCAAAGTGATCCGGCGCAGTTTTTATTTCACATCGACCTGCCGTGCTAAGAATAACTTACTTTCTGGAAGAATGCCTGTAATGATCTACGGCCGTTTATTTACGTCCGGCAATATGAACAGACCGCTCTAACGAAAGATGAGCGGTTTGGTCCATGTTACAAGTGGTAGCGGGTAGAAATATGTTGTTTCTAATAAACAAATTTTTCACCCACTGTTATGAAAATATCAGGCACAATAAATGCAGTTGGCCAGTTGGTAATAAATAAAAATAAGTACCTAGATCTATTTAGTGATCTATATACTTTATTTTACACCACAAAAACACATAATAAAAATAACAAAAAATAAATCAAACACTACAAAATATACAATGGGTGGCCTTAACACTTTCTGCGATCTCTTCCAGGCAATCTTGGAATGGACAGTGATTTTCCTGAACATGAAATGGGGCTGTCGTTGGTGCAAATATTATTATTTATACAAAACACCAAAATAGATACACAGATATCCTAAATAATACCTACATAACATACATACTAACAGCTATACAGTATGAAATTGAAAACTTGTGCCAACTCGAAATAACAAGTGCAGTAACGTAATCATTATAAATTGTCATTTCCCAAACAAATTCTTAAGAAAAAATCGTTTAATTATCGTCTTAAATAGTGCAGATTACCTTCAGGTAAACACGAATCATCAGCGTTCCAGTATTTTTTTTAATCATAAATGTGATATTAAAGTATGAATTTTAGCACCCGATAAGCAATCCATTCGTCGCATAGTTTACAACATGAAGCAAGTTGGCAACGCGTGGAACTAGCAGCCCTTTACCTAATTTTGACCTTTCCTACGAAAAAAGGGCGCGCAATGACGTTGCCAAATTGCTTGCCTAAATGCCTATGCGCACGTACCTATGTGCATGCCTTTCCTTAATGACATGCTCTAAATTCTCATTACATGTTGAATTAGATATTTTAATTTGGAACACCTCATCTAGTATAAGCAATGAAACTAAATTAAGGTAATGGTTACGAGAACAAGATCACAACGACAAGTAATGTCTATCTTCTATCTTCCTCTACTTAATGTATCTTTCGGAAAAAAACGAACATACAGGGTGTAACGGAGTTAGCCAGCAAATTGTGCGTCGATGTTCTTACACCGAGTATTTTTTATTTTACAAGTAAGCATGTGTTTACTTCAGCAAGTCTTTGAGTAAAGCTTGTTGATTCACTTGGAGAAATGTAGGTACTGAACGTTTATTTATTTATTTAAACTTTTCGCACAAAACGGTACAAAGGCGGATTTAATGCCTTAGGCATTCTTTACCAGTCAACAAAGGGTGGTTAAGAGATTAGATGGCAGGTGCTTTGGTTGAGAGGAACAATGATAAAAAAAAAATATTAAAACTAAGTACGCAAATACATAAATAGGTTATATACACATACATACTATTATTATGACATATATATAACATACATACAAATTCAAGGCAGAGAGATGTTGAGATGACTACGCTATTAATTGAAAATAACTCAGCAATTTCCGCTTAAATACATACCGACTACTGGCCGTCCTGATATCAAGAGAAAGTGCATTCCAAAGAAGATTGGACTGAATATGAAAGGAAAAATGAACAAACATTTGATCTCAACATTAGAATATATTATTATGTTACCTCAATGAAGCAGCTGACGTTTTCATACATATTTTGAACTTAGATTAACATAAACACTAGTATGACTGGTAAAAGTACTAGTCCTACTGTTAAAATAATAATTATTTTTTAAAAACCTCTAATTTCGTTATATTGGATCAGAGATAGGAATAGGTAGATTAATATTTTTCTAAATATCAAGGAAGTAAGTAATATAGAGCGGATGATACCTCCCTCTAAAATCCCGGTATTATCCACTCTATGTTACTTACTTCCTAAAGTTTTGGAAAATAAACGCTACATATTCCTATCTCTGAATCATGATGTTAAGTACATCGTTTATCTGTTAACTTTAATTTATATACTTGGAAAGACGACAATAATAATAATATTTGTCATTGTTTTTACTCAGTCGCCTTCGCTAGTGACTTGCATCGATGTGTTCGTTTCGTTATTTTCTACAACGGGAAGTTTGTATTGGCTCTTGATTTATTTTCAGAAAAGTGCAATGACGTGTAGCATTACTGCCCTTGGTATTTGTTTTGTAAAATATTTACTTGTGATTCAGCAATATTCCAGTGTTTACTTAAAAAATATTCTTATGCAAAGAAAGCTATGCATCAGTGATAACACTTTGGCCTTGACCACATGGCCTAACGTAGTGCAGAGTTTGATTAGAATATGAAGCCAGTGTTAACTGGTTTTGTTGCCACAGACATGCGGCTTACTATACCTACCAACAGAACTTAATTTTTTACTAGCTTCTGCCCGCAACTTCGTCCGCGTGAATTTTCATCCTTCCCCATTCACCCTCTTAGGGTTTCGCAAAACCCTTTCTTAGTGGATACCTACTCTTCACAAAGAACAAACCCTCTCTCCATGTCTCTAGGACCAGCGTTTTAGGCTGTGCGTTGATATATCAGTCAGTCAGGACTTTGAATTTTGAATATATCGATTTTTTTATGTCTAAGCTTTTGATTTTCAACTTTTTTTTTTAAATCATAAATAGAAAATCTCTTTGCTGAAATAACACAGGATATCTCATTAACAGACGATATTGTGTTTAAGATAAATAATATATAAATATAAAAAAAAATATATATATAATTATAACAAATAATACGTAAATGAGTCAGCGGGCTAATTATGTAACACATTATCAGTAGCAATGAGTTTCATTTTGACAGTTCAACAACATACATTGCGATGTTTACGTTGTTCAGCGGACACATTTTTCGAACATATGAAGTAATGGATTAGCAATATCATTCAAAATTATTCAGATTTAGATTAATAGTGTGTTACGCAATTAGGATGCTGATCATTCTTAAATTAAAAACATAGCTTTAAATAAATTGTATATTTCGAAATCTTTTTATAAACATTGCCAGCCTCTTGGATATGTCTAACAATATGACGACAACACAGCCACACTTTAACAGCAGTAATTTATAAAAATGTCGAAACCCGAGAAAGATAAATTTATCAGTTTTGTTTACATAGAGTTTTCGCTTAAAATAGTGACGGGATTAAATCCTTGATGTGATGGTTAGGTAAACATCTGGAACTTGTGCCAGCAATTGCAGAAATGCTCAAGGAAATTTCACATGCCGTCAGTATTTATATCAACTAGATTTGCCTAAGGTTTCGAATAGAAGTGCCTACTTGCTTTCATACTTTTCCATTCATCAGATTTAAAAATACCTCAGTTTTTGAGTTAGGCTAGTAGCTTCATGACCATAAAAGTCTCATTGAAGTCAGATCAGCTTTTATCATGTGATGAGGTAACAAACAAACATATATCGATTCACGATTCGTTTTTGGTGGAAGTGTTACCTTTCATTCCACATATTATTCTACATATTTAATTAAGTATGTCTTTAGATGAGTTAAGAAAGATATAAATAAGAATTTAATACAGAAACAGCTGTAAAACTAGATCGATCGAACTTAGTTTGACACACTACTTTGTGCCTAGATAAGATTAAAGTCGCTTACGCGGGTTCCAGAGGCAGGAATCTCACGATTATAGCCGTATCGAGGAGTACTGCCTACGGAATCAGTCGAGAGATGTTGATCGAGGCTTTTGGCCATCAGGCCATTGGCCGATACGGCAATCGGCACAATGACAGCTGAGCTCACATTCCACATATCAACAACCTCGTGTGCTAAGTCGAGACATTTAAGTTGTTTCTCTTTCTTAGATTTCACAAGGTTATCGTCATGTGGAATGATAACAATTTATTATTATGTCCTTAATATTTAGTTAAATATAATTATCTCATGATAGGTATGCTTCGTGCGAGCTGACGTGTAATATTTCAAACCGTTGCTGTCTTTGAAGTTCTCGCGTCAATCAAATGTTCTGCTTTCTGTATTGCAATATATTAATATTAATTTCCTGAAGTGATTGAGTAGATAATCAAGCTGTAAGTTTATATAATTATTATGTGTCAAAAATTATGAATATCCGAGTTACCTTTCGATGATGATTTTTAAAAATATTGTAAACCATAAAAAGAGCTTGTTCTGGCTTAAATAAATGAATTACCATTACCTATAATTATTATTAATTAGTTATTGAACTACCGAATTAGTTAGCTAATCAATTAGTTTCGATTTTTTTGTAAATAAGTGACTTTAGTGATTGCAATAAAAAAAGAGAGAAAATTTAATTGAAAATTTATTTTATGTTAGGTATGTACTTAATACTTATTACAGTTTATGAACGAATTAAGTTAGTTCTATGTTTTTTTATTTGTGGCGCTTGTGTGCCTACTTTTCTTTCATAAAACTGTCAATTCACTGTTTTAAGGCTTACCGTGTAATAAACGTTGTTAAACTTCTCTATTTGAGTTTATAATTACTTTTCCACAAAAATAACTCTATGACGTTTGAGAAATAAACAGATAAAAGCAAGTAAGACACTCAGTCGGTAACCTTTAATTGTATGCCATTGCTAATTATATTCTAACTAAATGTAAAACCAATTCACTTCTCATTCGAACAAAAACAGACAAAAAATTTCAAAATAATCCTTTCATTCATAAAATTAAAATGAAAAACAAAGCACTTACGGACTGAAATGTTCACATAAACTTGCAATTGTTATACACTACAATTCTCAATCCTAAAACAAAGATATAAAGCTCAAATTCGATGGGCAGTAATGTAACAGGTAATTTTATGCCGTAGTAAATTGTGCGATGAATCTCTATAACAATTTGGACGCGAATGTAATGCAGAATTATGTTGTAAAGTAATAGCGTGTAAAGAGGTAGAATTATACTAAATGTATGACACAACAGTGAAATATAGAGTATGAATGTAGCTTCCAGCCAGAAATATGAAGTTAATTTGTCAAAATGGCCCGTAAAATTCCAAAACTGAAATGGAAAAGAGCGTGGTAATAAATGCTGTCACGTCGAAATTGAAAATGCTTAAGAGCGTTTACGCTGTACGGCATTTCATACAAAGTTTCAAGCTCTTGTTTTTCGAAATAAATGAACCGATTTTAATGAAACTTCATACGCTTAAGCAGGATACAAAGGTCTAAAAAGTTACTTAAGAACATTTTCTAAATGTCTTATTAAAAAAAAAAGATAACTGGAAATCTCTGTTTCTATAGAAACTTTAAAATGAGTCTAATTTGGCTGTAACACTATTTTTCAATAATGTTCTTAAGGCTTTGACTGCCAACGCGATCACCTGATGACCAATAGATTTTCTATTGTGTCCGTTGCCTGGCAGTCAACGTGTGGAACTTTTTAAACCAAATTTCCTTTAATATTGCCACAATTAAGGTTACAAACAGCTTATTATATTCAAAATAATGTAATCAAGCATATTCGTATACTTGCATAAAATCTGGATATATGCATAACTATTATGTCACTATATTATTATACGATTTTTGGAAACCATCTTCTACGTCGTTGTCTTGACACTTGCTCCTTTTTACAAAAGTGCGTCGTCATCTTTTCTTGTTTTACTGGTTCTATCTGGCACGACAATATCAATTTATGTGGAAATCATAGATGAATTAATAATAGTACAAAAGTACGTAGTATTTCCTGAAGAAAAGTTGAAGCAGATACGTACAGAAGCCAGCACATCAAGCTACTCCAATCTGTCAAATTGTCCCAATTGAATATGAACCTTATTCCTTTGACATAAAGTTGAAAATCTATCAAAGAAATTTGACAGATTTGGGTAGCTCGATGTGCTGGCCTCTGTACAAATAACACAGAAACGTTTCACTGTAAAACAATGAAATGAGAACACACGAAAAGGATTGCATAAACACAAAAGGTGAGAATAAAAACAAAACAAGGAAATCCTCAAACACATCAAAACGCTTATCTCCACCGCTTTAGAAAATCTGGTAAAAGTAATTGTGTACGCTTGCTTATAAAATGCTTGATGCTTTTAAAAAACGAGCAAACATTATTTATTTACGTGAACGTATTGTTAGATCTTTCAGCATTCCTGAAACACTCGATTGTGTATTTTTAAAGAGGGTTGGCAGATAAAGAGGGTGAAATTATGTTATCTTTTTGAGGACATATCTCGTGTTTGGATGAAAAAGAAACGGTTATAAATGGGGACATGTCGTTAAAAATGCATCGGAATTCTTAGTAGATACTCGCTATTTTGCGGACTTTCTTGATACGATATTGCTGTGCCAAAATATAGGTATGTTGCGGTATATGGTCATCCAAATAATGATAATATGATTTGAGGATAGTCCTTTCCTTTTAAATATTAACACTTTTTGCGACACTTCATTAAAATAGTGACCAATGGTGGTCCAGTGGTAACGGCCGCGACTTACGAGTCACCACTGCTCTCAAAACGGCGAAGGAAATTATGGTGGAGACTCCCGGCATGTTCTAGAAACAAAAATTCGAAGACATGTGACATCTACTAACCGACTTTGGACCCGCGTAAAAGATTACGGCCCACTCCCTCTCACAGAGAGGGGGCCTGTGTCTCAGCAGTGGAAACATAATTTAATTCCTATTATTTTAATTGTTTTGTTTTATTGTATTTCATAAATGTGGTTTTTTATCTTTTACACTTTATAAGATTAAAAATTGCATTTAAAATTTAAAGCATGTAAATTTCATAATAGTACGTTTTTGTTTTTTTTTATTATTGTTTTCATTTATTTATAATGCAATTATGTATTCAGAGTATGTGTACTCGATAATGTGTAAGCTGTGGTTACCTGTAATTGAGTGTGCATTACATGATAATTTATATTATACAAATTCTATTATGGTTAAAGATAATTGTAATGTATCTCGTTGGTAATCCTAAAATAAATAAATAAAGAAATAATAGAAGCGTTTTACCTACCAATAAAACGCATATTAATTTACTTACCTTATTCGAAGCTTATTTAATTTGAGATAGGCACTACGTTTCCCGCCATCTATATCCGTCTCTTTCTTTCCTGTATCCTTCTCTTTCTTACCCCACCACCTGGCAGAGTGGGGGCGCACTGAGGTGACTGAGTGAGCCGCCAACTTTATGCTTCATTGAGTCGAAAATCGCCAGGCAGACTTTAAAATATAAGCTTCGAATAAGGTAAGTAAATTAATATGCGTTTTATTGGTAGGTAAAACGCTTCTATTAATTTGACTTGACCGTTATTCGAAGCTTATTTAATTTGAGACCTGTTTGTTATCGCCTGGTGGTGGTGACACGGACGCCAATGTGAATGACTTGTTTAGTCACAGAACTGAACAGATACTGTTCTGTGTGTTTAGTAAAATAAGATATTACTTACTCGTTATATTGATCATTTGAATGAAACAAATGCATCTTGTTTTTTTTTTTTTTTTTTTTATTAAAGAAAAATTTAAATTTACGTAATTATGAGAATATATGATTTTGGTATAACTAAATAATTGTTTCAACTTATTTAATCACAGTTTTGGAATCAACATTATATCAGCAACATCAATCAACAGGATTAAACAACATAGTTATAGAGGTACTTGAAGATGAGGGTAAAACTGTCCGCTTATAGAATTTACAAAAAGTATTTTGGGACTTCCAATTTCCTCTCGCAAGAATATCGTCTAATGGGAAATTGTCTAGCCAGTTTTTTGAGGCAACAGCAGAACGGAAACTGCCAGGTGTTGCAGTTATACACGCATCTTTAAGTAGAGTTTTAATCCACCCTGATATGATAGTCTTTGAAGCGGCTTTTGCTTCACCTCTTGTAGAAATAAACAGATTATGGATCTTAGCCGAATCTCTGCGAATTTTTAATAATTCAATTGTTCTATTAATCCAATAGACTGGATCCAAATTATTACTATCTAGATTAGTAAAAAATTTCCAACCCGATTGCCTGTGATCCGAAGAATCAGTCTTTGAACCAAAAACAGGCCACAAGGTGATAGAGTTATTACTTTGAATACAATGCTCCAAATCAGTTCTTAATAAAGTCAAATCGTGAATTCTTCGACCTGAGCATAAGAGTAATAATGTTGCAGTGTGTCTTTGCACTTGGAAAATATTGTCGTGTGTTAAATTATAACTATTTATGTATGCAGCTAGGCTATCTATGTTCCAAATCGGTGGTTTAGATTTAACTGGTTTTTCTAAAGCTATGGATTTCAAAACCTGTTTAACTAAAATATGAGAACTAATTTGGCCAGCAATGTCTGGATTGCAAAGGGTGGAAATTACAGATTTGTGCAACAGAATCGTATTATATGATAAATTATTAACCAGATGAAGGTCCGACAGGAACCTGGCTACTTCTCTACCGTTAGGATTATGAGGGTTAATTTGGTGTTGCTCAGACCAAATTAGCCATTTTTTCCAAGCAACATCATAAGTCTTTAGTGTGGACGGTCGCCAAGACTTCTTCAATAGTTTTATTTGGCTATCATTCCAATCTTTTACAGTCTCGGCCCACCCCCACATTTCCATACCTCGAGAATCATGTCCTGTGTCCTCGGGGGTGGGAGTCCCGTCGACACGTCTATTAAGACTTGATCGAGATTCCGAAGTGTGAATGGGGCTGCCAATGCTCGGGCCTTCAGATCTGCCCGCCAATATACTCGATCCCAATGCGGAACTACTAGCAAGTATATCCCGTGAGCACTGTTCAAGTGGGATAGCACTTTGGGAATCAAGTAGGGTGGCGGGAAAATCCACGCCAGTTGATAATTCCACTGTCGGGAGAACGCGTCGTGAAACAATGCTTGATGATCGTTCAGATTCAAGGACGCATAATTCACTACGACGTGTGCTCGACTGGAGGCAAAGAGGTCTATCAGGGGGATGCCCCATTTGGCAAACACTGTCTCTGTGGCTCTGGCCAAGAGATGCCATTCCGGATTGACCCGAAGTCTCGACAAATGGTCCGCATGACTGTTGTACATCCCGGGAATATGAAAGATATTCACGTGAATTTGGTATTCTTCCAGAATTTGAAAAACTTGGTATGTTAGATCCATCAGTGGTGTGGATCTCGTGCCCCCTTCGTGTCGGAGATAAGCGATAACAGTTTTGTTGTCGCACTGAATTAGTATTGTACTCCGGTGTAGGAGCTGACAATGATCTTGTAACACCTTTAGGATGGCAAGCATTTCCTTCTGGTTGCAATGTAAATGTTTTTCGTGATCTGCCCACAAACCTGTCAACGATAAATTGTCTAATCGAGCTCCCCATGCTATATCGGAGGCATCCGTTGTCAGATAATGGGTTGGTGGAGGTACACGAATAGCTGAAGGGCGTTTGCAGTTCTGAAGCCACCATATTATGTTGTCCCTGGCTTCGATAGGAATGAAATGCCATTTCTGGTCTGATCTCAACATTTTGTTGAGAAGGTCCAATAAGGCCCGATAATTGAGTCGGCCTCTTGAGACGGTAAAACTCGCAAAATTCAGAAGTCCGACCAGACTCTGAATCTCCTTGAGCTTTGTATGTTCCTTGTCTAGCATTTGGGACAGCTTGACAATGAGCGACGTCAGCTTCTCCTTGGGGAGTTGCTTCTGATTTGTCCAGGCGTTCCACTGAACGCCTAGATACGCCAATGTTTTTGACGGAGTCAACACAGATTTCTCGTAATTTATGATCCAGCCTAACGTCTCGAGTGTCTGAATGACAATATTTACATGTTCCTTTAGGCTTTCCTCGTGTTGATGAGCAATCAGGAAGTCGTCCAAATACACCAGTATTCGTATTCCTCGTTTTCTGAGCATTTGGGCAATCCAATTTGTCACTGATGCGAAAGTCTTGGGTGCAGTACTTAGACCAAAGGGTAAACATGTCATTTCCAACAGCTCTTTTCGATATACTAAGCGTAGGAATCTTCTGTGGCTGCGAGCTACTCGAATGTGAAAGTACGCTTGTGAGAGATCTATTTTGCACAGCCAGTTCCTTTGCTGTAGGAAGTCTGGCACACGAAAAACATTCACTAATTTGAATTTTGTGGTTATTACGTATTGATTGAGGGCCCTCAGGTTGAAAATGGGCCGAGCAGAGCCGTCGCTCTTGAGAACTAAAAACATTGATGACAGGAAACTTGGAGACACATGTGCTCGTTCGAGGACCCCTTGATCCTTCATTTTGTCGATGACAGTGGTCATCTCTACCGAGTAAGGAACTAACATACCCTTTTTTATGTTCCCTGGATGGATCATTGGAGGCCTTTGACGAAAGGGTATGCGATACCCTGATACCATTCTGAGAATGACATTTGGAGCTCCAAACTGTTCCCACTGAGTTAAAAAATTTGCTAGACGGCCTGCTTTGAACTGCATCATGTCAATATTTTCGACGTTTGACGTCCCTATTGTTGTTGGGTGGAGACGGCGCTCGTTTCTGCCCAGGTTTGGATTGATTTCGGTGCTTGGGGTGATTTCTCGAAGAACCTCGTCCACGAAAAAGCCCCCGATTATTCGGTGCGACCGAATGAGAGCCATGTCCTTGATAGTGCGAGTTATAACCACCCTGTGGGGGTGGTGCAGTTTGACAACAACCTTGCACATGGCATGATCCATGTTGACAACCCTGCGAGGGTCTTTTTCGGGTTGCGTACTCCTGCGAGGAGACGCTAGTTTTGTGTGTCTCTACCTGCGAGATAGAGTTGTTAGATTTCTTTAGTGGCCAGAAACATTTTCGCACTCCACCCGCTTTTTCCAAAGCGGCTGTGAATTTTTCTGCGTTGAACAAGTTTGTGTGAGTAGGTGGAATCTTCCTAAGCGTAGATTTCACTAATGGCTCCTTAACCTGTTTGATAACAGAGTCCCGGCGCATTTGTAATATCTCTGCACGATGGCCACAAACAAGTTGTAACAAATCTGAGGAGGTGGTTTGAAAATCACCGCAATTTATAAGTTCTGTTAACTTATTATTAATAACCTCAAAATCTGGAGTTAATTCTTTAGACCACTGGGCAAAATCAAGCAATACCTTCTGAAGAGACTCCTTCTGCTTTAAAATGCACATTGTTAAGGCAGCAAAGGCTTTATCAGCGTATATCAAATGGCGGGGAGACTGGAAGGCTGCAACTTCTTCATTTATCTCAATATCCGTAAAACCCGGTTTGTGATTATACGCCTTTTGAGTTTCGGAATATCTGATTTCATTCCAATTACTAGTATCCCAATGTTGAAGATCACATAACAGTTTCAAATGGAGTTCAGAACTCTTGGGCATAGAAGGTTCTTTTAATTTTGTTTGAATATTAAAAATAACTTCATTAGGCGCGTCGATAATCGACGCATTATCACCTACTTCTTCGTAAAGATTACGACTAACACCAGAATTAATAGACATTGAATCGTTATAATATTGATCACTAGTTTGAACCTGACGCTCATTATCTCGAGCATACAAAGATTTACGAAGATCACGTACCTCCCTTGATAATTTCCGATACTCCTGTTTCGAATGTCTTCGTTTTCTCTCCCTCCTCCTTTTTTCATGACGACTCCGTCGGCGCCTTGGGGAGTGTGATGAAGACGAAGATGAAGAACTGCTCTGGGAATTATCACTGCTTGACCTTGAACTCCTAGACCGTAACTTATGCTGCATACCAGATGGTCCTGGTAATGGTTCAGTCACTTCCTTTTGCACATAATTATTACTATCATCCATTCTAAAACAGGAAAAGGGCTTTAGAACAACACTAACGGTAAAAACCGTTAAAATAAAAGTTCAAAATAAAATGTTCGTACTAAAAAGCCGAAGAAAACATTTAAAATTACTTATAAACGAACGGAATAAACCGTCAATAAAAATCATGCGACTAAATGAGTACAGACACACAATTCATCTTGTATAAAACTACACAGTTTATAAACTTAGTTGTGAACCATAGATCTTAGGCAAAATATCACTGCGTTATAATATCAACATGAAATTACTCACGTGTAGTTTTGTGGGTATTTTTACCAGTAGGATTTTTATTTCTCTAGAATTTAATATACTTGTTACTTATTTTAAAATAAATAAATTTGTGGTTAATATTGTGGTAATGTTATTGTTAACACAACCGTACGCGGCGGGAAACAAGACGCCAATGAAGCATAAAGTTGGCGGCTCACTCAGTCACCTCAGTGCGCCCCCACTCTGCCAGGTGGTGGGGTAAGAAAGAGAAGGATACAGGAAAGAAAGAGACGGATATAGATGGCGGGAAACGTAGTGCCTATCTCAAATTAAATAAGCTTCGAATAACGGTCAAGTCAAATTAATAGGCTGATTAAGCTATTTTAAAAGTCTTTTTTTCTACCTAATTGTCGTTTTCCCTGTTACAATAATAATTAGGTTTCAAAGTCACACATAATTTTCCTGCATATTGTATAGCCTAAATTGATCAGTAGAAAAACTCAATCACATTCAATCATGCTTCCATTCAATCTCCAACAAAGAACGAAGAAACGGTAAAACGAATCCCTCACTAAATCAACAAATGAATGCCTAAGATTAATAGGTACAATTACTGTTGCTGAATATATTTGCTTTAAAACCTACATTAAGGTCTTTTCAATGGGTTGTTATGACTTGAATCGCCATGGACTGGTAAATAAATATTAAAACATGTTTTAATTGTTTAATGTAAAAAATTAAGACAACTTATTTGCAACAGGGTGTCTACGAGTATGTACAGCGGGCCCTATCAGAATACCAGCGCTGCGAGATTTATTTTTTAAGTGTCGCAGTATTATGCTGAGATAGGAGCCTTTTGGCCTCGTGTAGGACTTAATTTTTTTGTTTTTGTTACTGTTTTTTTTAATAACTTGTTTTTATTTTTTACTGTGTTTAGTTTTTAGTTTAGTAATAGTTTGTGATCAAAGACTACACGAGTCGCAATAAATATTTTTCTTTTCTTTCTTTCTTTCTTTCTATGTGGAGCTGTGTCACAAATTATGCTCCACCTTCTATCCTGCTCTCTGTGCTCCAAAATTTGCAGCCAAAGTGACCTATGCGCTGCCACCATACGCCATGAATGTGGCGAAGTTCTGGGTCAACAAAATTTAAATAACTATCGTACTATATATCGTATTTAAATAACTAACTTATTTGATTAAATCATAACTAGCAGCGCCCTGCCGTTTCACCCTCGTAAGTATTGACCCCGTGGGAATATCGGAATAAAAAGTATCCTATGTATTCCGATGTATAAGCTGTATTACTGTAGTTTCATCAAAATCGATTCCGTAGTTTTTGCGTGAAAGAATAACAAACATTCATGATCCATCTTCACAAACTTTCGCGTATATAATATTAGTAGGAAGCAGGATATGTCTAATAAAACTGGTTTTGAGGGTTTCGTATCTATTTGAAGTCTTAATGACAATAGATTCATAAAATAAAATAATGAAAACTCAGCATCATTCTTATATTTAGGTAGGTAGGTATCTGTTACTATTAAATCTTTGTATCAAACAAATCTTTTACACTATACTGTTGAAATAAACAGACTGTGTTTGAGCAAGTCATGTACATTTTAGCAAGCAGGCTGCTATTCATTTAGGTCATGCCTGCCTGACGGCTGTCGGTGGGGCTAGGACGGAAAATTTCATTTAACCGAGGCTTGAATTCTAGACGCATTACGGACGGTTTACGTGTCCATTTACGGCGAAATGCTTGTGGTATAGCTGGGGTCTGAGAAATATCTATGCTTTTTGTTTCATAGTGAATGTCGACATGGTGTTGTGCTATTGGGAGTTCTCTTTGCCTACTAGCGTGACTAGATGTTTGACTGCACAGCCTACTTAATTCTCTTATTGTTTTTCTTTTTTCTTTGGTAACATCATATTGGAAAGATCATAAACGTACCTGCTTTCTCACAGACCTGCAATAATTGCAATTATTTTGGAACTACATCCCTGATTGCCTGAAATAGGCTTGAAATTTTTCATGCGAACGAAGTTGTAGGTAACACGGCCTCGAACAGAAAATAAATCGGATATCTTATTATCTTGCTCATTAATTATTCCAATACAATAAAAACCATAGCTATGCTATACCTACTTATTGAAAACTACACTGCCTGTACTACACTGCCTGTACCTACTTATTGAAAACTACAACTGCCTGTACGCTACAGGACCTGATGGACGCTACTGAGGTGCCAAGCTCGTAGCCAAATTCTAGGCTGAAAAAAAATCTGCTGTTTTCTACAATACCTACGAGGTCAAAATGTATGGAACAGCAATTTTTGTAACAGGTTGTGCGTCGATATGCCTGCTACCCTGTATAGATAAATCAATCGACACGCTAGAAGAAAATAGTCCTATTGCTATCCTATTAAATTCCATATTTCTCATTGCCTTTGCAGGCCACTCTGTCCTGAACGAAGTCTTCACACGTTTCCTCCTACTTTAAAACTCCTCTTTCCCAATACATCACATTTAGACCTACGAACGTAAAACTCTCAATAAGTGCTCTATAACAAAAACTAGTGCTGTAAACAACATAAATCTTTCAGACAATAACCACGTGGCACTTTCAGCGTAGTGTTGAATTTCAATGTGCGTTACAAGCTATTTATTAACGTTACTCGTAAACAATTAGTATGGAAGCGCCGAGAAGTAGGTACCTACGTGGTTATGTAGTTATGAATTAAATGGTGATGAATGATGAGTATTACGATCTTGTAATTTGTTTGGGAGTTGCGACATAGTACGCTTTTACAATACCTCATCATCTGCCTAGCCTTTTTCATAACTATGTTGGGGTCGGCTTCCAGTCTAACCGGATGCAGCTGAATACCAGTATTTTACATGGAGCGACTGCCTATCTGACCTCCACAACCCAGTTACTGGGTAATACGATACCCCTTGGTAAGACTGGTTGTCAGACTTTCGGGCTTCTGACTACCCGTAACGACTGTCAAAGATCCACGAATGACAGCCGGGACCAACAGCTTAACGTGCTTTCCGATGCATGGAGGGGTCTCGGTATGTAAAGATGGTCACCCATCCACAGACCAAACGCGGCAAGCGTAGCTTAACCTGACCGATCGACCTGTGCGGCTGTTAATATTTAGCCACGGGCCCCTCTTTTACAATACCTATTGGGTTGAAATTGCATTAGGAATGAGAATGAAAGATTTGGTGATCTTTATTTTGAAGTAATGTGCTTACTGTTTTTAGTGATTTTCGTTGCGTAATCTTTCTAAAGTTCTGAAAGAATTTAAGCTAGCCTTTGTCTAACTGTAATGCAGTCACTTTGATCGGTCGCTTCCAGACGGACCCGGGTTTTGCGGTATTTAACACTTTACGGGACACTCAACGCCCCTCGACGTTATAACAATAAAACTTCTATTGTGTCTCGTTCAGTGTCCTTCAATGTGTTAAGAGCGTTTACGACAGCATTTCATACAAACTTTCAAGCCCTTGTTTTTCGAAATGAATGCACCGATTTTATTGCAACCGCATACGCATAAGCAGGATACAAAGGTTTTAGACCTTTGTATCCTGCTTATGCGTACGAATTTGTGTTCTGAAGCAGTCGTAGGTGACACTTTCGTAGATGGAGTGAAAGTATTTTTAATTGACACCCTATAATTTATTGGTATACTAGCAGACCCCTGCTTCACACGGTAATATGTAAGTTTAAAAGTAATGTACATATAATAATGTATATTTATAATAAAGCTCAAGAGTTTGTTTTTTTAAACGCGATAATCTCAGGAACTTCGAGTCGGACTTGAAGAAATCTTTTTGCAATTGATAGCCCAATTCTCGAGAACAAGAATCAAAAGACCCTCTTAATCCCAGTCAGACAGTGAGTGATTGATACTTTGTATTCTGTGAAGCAGTCACGCAGGTGACACTGTCTTAAATGGAGTGAAGGCAATTTTAATTGACACACCATTCTGGGAAATGTGACGAATAATGTATATGTGTACAGATGCTTTTAAACACAAACAAAAATATATATTAGGCAGGAGTTTGCTCATCTAATTCTGTATAGTATTTTTGCCACTTTGGTGCTAATTTCTTTAAAAACAATTTTTGGGTGTGATCAGAACTAAAACTTTATAAAAGTAGGTGAAGTAAAGTGCATAAGCACCTACCTAGTACTTTGCAAAGTTTGCAACAATGTTTGTTTTGTTTGTATACAAGTTTGTTTGAATGCTGTGACACTATTGTCACATTATGCCAAGCGATGGTCGTTTTGCGTAGATGTGACGCAATCCCCTCATCTTGTTTTTTTGTGTATTTAGGTTTCCTTAGAGTACCTCAAAAGGAAAAACCATTTTTAACCGACTTCAAAAAGGAGGAGGTTCTCAATTCGGATGTTTTTCCTCAGGATCGCATGGAGTTATCAAGTTGAAATTAGTATCAAATACTCAGGGCTGCAATCCCTTGTAGCAGTGAAAAAACTTCTAACTTAACGCAATCAAAAGATACGGGCGTTTATGTTCCAAAATCAAAACCTGTAGGTTACTTCCCGTTGACCTAAAATCATGCAATGTGTCAAAAAGCAATGTCATGTAGCACAAGCAAAGGAAAAAATCCGAAAACCGTAAATTTGTAGTTACATTACAAAAAAAAAAAATTCAAAAACTATTTACATACAATATTGCGAGTTGGTCTCGCGCACTGAGGGCTCCGTGCGCGAGACCAACTCGCAACTCGCACTTGACAAGTTTTTTTTCTTTATGCGTCATGTTTAGTGCAAATAAATGTATTTTTCTCTATTTTCGTTGTAGGAGGTACCTACAGGTAGGGTTTTTTTAAATCTAATAGGTAAAGGTGGAACTAGCAGAATGATCATCTGATCCCAAGCTGTTCATTACAAAATGCAATAACTCGTCGATCACATTAACCTGGGACGTGCCATCCGTTTTATTGCATTCCACCCGTGTCACACAGCAACAAAGTTGACATGTCTCATATATTGCTGCAATTTCTCCGGCGACAAGTGTATATTTACATAGGTATGTACATCGGTGGAAGACGGCAATATTTAGTGGCGTAAGTAGTTGATACATTCTCGATAAAACTATTCCTACTCAAACTAACTTAGGACGTTCGACTACCCGACTTGAACAAGGTAAATTAGATCCCGTGTTGAAACCGCTCTCATTTAACTTTCAGGAGTTAGTGACATGAGATTTTCTTACCGTTTTAAAAATCACCATCTTAATAAAATACTGTTTTGAGTCACTTTGCTGTTTTTAACGCGACCATTTTTTATCGCGCCCTCGATTTTCAACCCTCTGTGTTAAGCAGAGCATTGAGAATCCAACGGAGTGCATCCCGGCACGTCAAAAAATACACTATTGGATTTTCAACTCTCGGCGCTGAGCAGTGCGTTGAAAATCCAGTGCACGAGATAAAAAATCGCCCGTGGTTACGAGGACTTACGAAAAAGCTTTCAAAACAGCCGTTTGTTAGCACATGCCTAGGTTTCATCTAAAAGTTTCAGCCACAATTCAGTTTCATAGAATCTTGACGTAAAAATAAGTAGGTAGGTACATAATCCACATGTCAGCAATATTGATGGACCGCCAATGTGTACAGTGGGCCTGAACACTCTACACCATCCGTCACAGATGACATATTGTACTGTCCCTGAGAACGCCTACAATTTATCATCGAAGCAATATTTTTGAAATATTTTTCTTCAAATTTCCGTTTGTGAAGTTGTGGTCGGTACGGTGTGAAATTCTGTTGTGTCGAGTGGATTTGTTGTGTAGAGCTGTGGGCTCAGTTTTTGTGAACATTGATATTCTGATAGAAACCAATGTACATATTTTTTTGGATCTGTAACGCGGTGACCAGATAGACACTTTATAAACAGGTCATAATTGTAATCGTCTATATTTTACTTATACCATAATCTGAATTAAGGCTTGCGACTGACACATATATACTTGCTTAGACGCGTTATTTATTCAATAATTCAAACACAAAAATGTACAGTGACGGACTTAGTGCTCATTCACATGCGCGACACGCGTCAACCGCAGAGGGTACTGCAGCCATCGACAGCTGCAGTTGGCTCCGCCGTTGCCGTTTACGCCTTCTTGCTGCCGTGAATGCATGTCGTCGGCAGCCATCGACGTGTTGGCGGCGGGCTTCGGCGGAGGGTGTTGGTGGCGGGTGTCGACGGCAGCAGTTGCTTCTGCCGTTGATGCGTGTCGCTCTTGTGTATGCTCACTTAATGCCATAGGTATTTTCTACCAGACAATCGGACAACCTTTGAGTGCTTTGGTATGGATACGTATCTGAAACTGTACTATAAGTAGGTACCTATAATAAAAATGTCTTGCAGCAAAATTACATTATACAAGTATATTTAAAAATCTATTGGTTATCCCATAGCCTATAGCAGTCATACTCGTACGAAAAACCACAAAATATTGCCAACTTTCCAAACATTTCACCCTCACATTTCGTAAAATTCCCTTAACAAAAAGGTGTGTGCCCCCTGCAGCGATAGCCGTGGGCTATTTACGTAGTACGTCTTGTCACGGAAGCGGCTAGAGGCGATACTGTGGCCACCGGCAGGGTTGCCTACAATGAGGCTATGAATTTTTTTCAAAAATTTGTGGTAGAAAATATATTCTGTTAACGTACTTGCGTTCATACACGTAACGTTTGAAACTACACACGTAATGATTGAGTCAATTATTAAGTAGATTCTAATAGATATAAATAATGCAAAAGAGTACATTTAATTTACATTAAAAATATTGCAAAATCTGATGCAATAGACAGAGCGGAGCGGTCTGCACGCCACCCGCGCCCCCACCTCCCGCCGCCGCCCCCGTCTCGGTCAAACAATATCTCAAATTTTGTTGTCTATCTAATATTTGGAATCTGAATGGTTTACCTAATTAAAATTACGAAACACGTTTCTAAATTCGTAAATAGGCAACTAATTAAATTCTGAAACTAAATGATCCCATTCAATGTAGGTAATTAATTTCGCGTTCAATTTTCAGATTTTCTTTCGTAAAAGTTCTATCATAATTGAGATTATGGGCAAACATAAACGTACGTGTAAAAAATCTTGATAATTACCTCAAACATTGAATTCTAAACACTAGGCTAGACGTGGCAATTTACATACCTACAATCTCAATCCTGAGCAGTGGTGGCCCAGTGGTAACGGCCGCGACTTACGAGTTGTAGGTCGTAGGTTCGAACCCAGACAGGCGCTTTACTTTGTGTAAATTATTTCATCACCACTGCTCTCAAAACGGTGAAGGAAAACATCGTGAGGAAACCGGCATATCCTAGAACCAAAATTTCGAAGACATGTGACATCTACCAACCCGCACTGGGCCCGCGTGGTGGATTACGGCCCACTCCCTCTCACAGAGAGGAGACCTGTGGCCCAGCAGTGGGAACATTATAGGCTGATTATGAATCTCAATCTACGTGACAGCCCTAGCCGACATTGACATTGCATCTTTAATGACGTTTGACGAGGACAAATGACACTTTAATCGCAGTGGCGTCGTCTTACGCCGTCCGGCGTCCAGGGACGTCCAAATTACTTACGGTACAAGAGATACAAAGCATTGGATGGGTTTCAATGTGATAAATCTCGTTAAAAAAATGTATTAAGATTTTACGGTGCCCAGTGGCTCTTGCTATCTCTTCTGGTATACAACGTGGAGACGACAAATATACGATAATAATTTATTATGTAATAACTGAAAACACTACTTCTGCGATTATTTGTAACTTTGAAATAAAACCAAGTAAAATATTTGTCTTTCTTTTTTGAACAGTAGTGATGGGCTTATGGGTTTTGCCAATCTTTGACTGGCTGTAATGACTAAAATTTAGTTGATTTTTTTTACGCAGACTGGGTACGTCATTAGATAGATATACAAAGTTTAATTTATTGTCATCTTCACCTTGTATTTACTTCATGGTGTAGGTAAAAAATCAATCGTTAAAATGAATAAGGATAAGTCTTAGGTAATTAAATATACACACGAGGTACGGAGCATCCTATTACAAATCTTCATTTAGTTATTCGAAGAAATTGTCACAAATATCTTCGAATAACTACCTATATGAAGATTGGTCACAATCTACCAAATTCGCACTGGGCCCGCGTGGTTGGATTACGGCCCACTCTCTCTCTCACAGAGAAAAGTCCTGTGTCCCAGCAGAGCGAACATTATAGACTGATTATGTATTTAGTTTAAGGGGAGCTGGTGGAAAATAAAGTCAAAGTTTCATATTGCAGCTACCTACACTTTCGAATTAATTTTGGTTATATTATGATGCGGCACGGACATTACCTTGAATATTAATTTACTTTTAATAACTAGACCAGTTCCAGGATGCCTGAACAAACATCCCTTAAAAGATGACAGAAAATTAATACGCATAAACATCTTTAATACTTCAGAGCATGAAACATTCATCATCTAGTTTGTCCCAGATAACGAAACATAGCATAAAATATCACGGTTGTAAACCCCGAAGGGTTCGACAGAGGTGCTATAGTACATCCACCGGGCAATAATACAGATTCTACTGAGAAATTTCTGATGGAAAAACCCAATAACACTTTGTGCGACCTAAGAATCTATCGAATTCAAGACCTCATCAGCAGTAGCACCTGTAACTTCTAGGCCAACGTGACAGTTCGGAGCTTTGTCTCGAGAGTATGAAACATTAATTTTATCAATAGTTACATCTTCAAGAGTTTGTCCTAAAGAATGAAACAACTAAAGGGGAAGACCAAAAAAACGATGGCTGGATTGTGTGAATTAAGACATTGTTAGAAACGGGGTGACTACCGTGATGACGACTAATAGAGAAGTATGGAAGAAAAAGACATGTTGCCTCGACCCCAAATAAATTGGGATAAGGACAGGAGAAAGGTGATGACATTATACAAAAAAAACACTTTGTATCGTTTAAATCAAACAATAATAATACAAATCAATGTTAGACATCTAAAACAGGAAACGATGTTTCTCATTGTAAATTATGTGCTCACAAATAAATCACAGTTCGCAGAATAAATGGACGTAAACGTACACCCACAGAATCTTCGCCGTTATTCCGATAGTCAGCCATTAAAATAAAACGAAGCGGATGCCTGAGTTTAATGGCAAAAAATACAGTAAAACTATTAATATGTCGTTATTTTGTTTGGTACACCGCCAAGTCATAAAATAGTGGTACTTAATTATTTAATTCAATTGATTTCGTCCGTTTGAGCAAAACACCCGTGGTCCCGGAACTGTAAGTACTAATTGAAACCAGAAAACAAGAAAAAATTCGGTAGGTATATAAAAGGAAAAATTAAATCTCTTTCTTTCTGTCTTTCAAAAACAAAAGAAAGATTTTTATTTATTTAATTGGTGCTCCTATTACCTTTTGATCTCCATTTTTTTTTTTACAACCGACGAAAAATTTTAACGCAGTGTTGTTCAGAATCATGAACTGAAAACTGAATCCATGGTAACAGATGGCACGTCGATGCTTCTGCTACCCTGTAATTATGTTACCAATAATTTATGATCGGTAATTTCCTATACAAAAATTTGAATTTTTAATTCTTTATTTTTACCTCATAAGAAATGTTAACCAAAATTTTGATAATGTTTTTTTATTCAATTCAAAAAAAAATTTGTTATGTCTCAAGAGTTTGGTACAGTCCGTGGTGCAGTCGTTTTCAATGTTTTGTTGGTGTTAGGCTCAGACCAAATAAAAAACCAAGACAGAGCGCTAAGAACGATACAGTGAAGTACTCGTATGTCAAAATTACACCCCCGCTCTGTGCATACATGCTCACGCGCACACATTTAAAATCATTTACAAACTACACTTCACTAAGTGCACACATGTTTACGAAACCGGCCTCACTTTACTGTTGACAGCCCTCTGTCTTGGTTTTTTATTTGTTCTGAGGTGTTACACTATACAACTATACAACAACAAATTAAACTGCATATGATGTCGTTTTCAAAAATACTGTTATTCAGCTGCATCCGGTTAGATTGGAAGCCGACCCCAACAAAGTTGGGAAAAGGCTAGATAAATGATATGATGACGTTAAAATTCAATCAAACATAATATCCAATATTTTAGTCTATAGCTAGTCAGCTGATAGGCAAAACCATAGGCGGCGCGTCACTACTATTTTGTTAGTTTTTTTTTTTATTGAGAGCGTTTTTGGCCTACCGGTAATGGCCCCGACAAGTTATAGGTCGTGGGTTCGAACCCAAACAGGCGCTTTATTTCGCGTAAATAATTTCATCACCACTGCTCTCAAAACGGTGAAGGAAAATATCGTGGGCCGGTTTCCGGCAAGTCCTAGACCCAATAATTCGAAGACATGTGACATCTACCAACCCGCACTGGGCCCGCGAGGTAGATTATTAGCGCACTCCCTCTCGAAAAGAGGAGGCCTGTGTCCCAGCAGTGGGAACATTATACGTTGATTATGTACTTTTTTATTACCGATGATTTGATAGTTACAAAATATTGTTAAACATTATTATTTCCTGTGTTTTCTTTTATTGTTGTAATTTTTTAAGCCCCTAAATTAGAAACATAATGTACGTAACAAAACATGTCATTATTAGGTATATCAACAGACTAGCTGTCTAGTTTAATTATAGGTATCCTAGATAACTTCCTATAGCTCGCGTACCTGTTTGAAGTGCCAAGCATTTTAATATCAGAATATTCAATACTTGGAATGTGACGATATAAATAAACGCCGTATGAGAATCTTTAGCTGCGTATTTTTGTCGATATTTGAACGATGCTTCAGCCATTTCTTGCGATATTTATAAAGAAAGAAAAATAGGTGTATTCGTCTCAGAAAAACGTGCGTACAAAATATAATTAATTCTCATAATAAGGAAAAATAAAAACAAAATAATATACTCGTATATCCATAATTACAAGCACAAAGCAGGATAGTCGACGGCTGTTAGTCATAACTGTGACAAGAAGGCTTCCACTCAGCATGATGCTGTGCTATGGGGACCCACAGCACAGCGCTGATTTTCAGTGGTTACCCGAAAAGGAAACCAAGTTAGATCAAATGATTTCTACTATTATATATAGGTAACAAAATAAAATAAAACAAACCAACAGTACTTATATTATATAGCAACCCCTTAAACAACCAATGTTATGAATAAAATATTATAAAGGCAGATTTTTTAATCGACTGATAATTTTTATTCGTAGAATAAAATTGACGTCTGACAGATTTTGTATAGAAGAACTGTAAAAGATTCTAAATTATTCCTCGGATAAAATTATCTGGCGTTGGAAAAATCAGCCCTAAATAGGTAATATAAAATATAATTTATCCGCAGTCCACCGTACGTTCATAAATATGTAAGAATCCACCCAAGGCATTTATCACACAAGAATATACCGTGTTTTGTGTTTTGTCTTGCCACCCGCACCTCCGCGTCGCCTGCGCGCGATTTATGTTTTTCCATGAGAACTCAAATTATTTTACAAAATTATTTATATAGGAATAGGAGAGGAATTTTGCCGAATGTGATCACAAATTAGCTGTGTTTTAAACTAAAATTATTGTTAACAAAAATCTATGTCATCTGCTGTATTCATATTAAAGCTGAAGAGTTTGAGTTAATCACTAATCTGCACTAATCTCTGGAACTACCGGTCGGATTTGAAAACTATTTTTTGCATTTCATAGCCCAATTCTTGAGGAACGCTATAGGCACATCATGCTATGACCCTTAGGAGCCAAGCAATAACAAGTCTGAAAGAACGCTAAGCGAAAACGAAGTGATAGCGCGGGCAGGTGATGCGATGTGACTAGAGTGAGCTAGAACTAGTCATAGTAATGTAATTTACTTAAATTCTTTCCAAAGTTTACCTATTTACTACCAAAAAGGATAAAAACTCTCACAGGAAAACATAACCTAACCTGGCCTCATTTCTTTGGGGTCAATTTATTTTATTTGATTAGAAAACTTTTTTTGTGAGCATTTAAATTTTAGCCTTCATTCAAAGTTTTTGTATAGTGGTCCAAAATTATTTAGCCTACGGAATGTTTTATCTCTCGGGTACATCAGTACAACGACTTTCTCATGTTTCACCGTAAACGGTAGGTACCCTGTTCCTACCTTGTTTTTAATTACTTTACCTCTATAGTTAATTAAACACAACCCAAATTCGGAGTATCATAACCTTCCCTTCACAAACCAAGCGCCGCCATCTTAAATTTCAAGACCCTTTTGTAATAACAAACTCTAAACAATCATTTCATCTACACCGTAAAGGACGGAACGTCAAAACATATACTTAGCAGGGAACAGGAGACTTGGCTGGTTGTAACGATGTTGCAAGCCACAAAATAAAGGCAGCTATGATACGGTGAAATTGCCTTAAAACTTTATAAAGGTCATATTTCTGTGTATTTAGCCTGAAACTCCATATTATTAGATACTTCTTTCTTATGGCGGGACGAGTTTGACGAGGATGATTTGGTCCATGTTGGCGCGGGATTGGGTTGAGAGGAAAGAGGAAAGGGAGCCCTTTGCCCTGCAGTGGAGCAATACAGGCTGACTTACTATTACTTCATAGCTATTCACAACCATCCGACAGCCTATCGTATCGAAAATAACAAATTTCGATAACCTGATTTGCCTTGCCTACGACAGCAAACAGCTGTCGGAAGAATTTGATGTAAACTGGCAAAATTTTCGGGTTTTGGACTTGTGATTGCGAACAGCGTTTAGAGTACTTCTGCGATAACATTGATTGATATTCGATTCGTTACAAAAAATCCTTATGAGTTAAGACGTGGAAATATAGGTAGGTATTGTTTTGTTTCTTTTTATTATGCTCATCTTTGACTGAAATATAAGTAATACCTTCTTATTCTTGTAAGACTCCTTTCATACACGTTTTTCTTGACACTTGTGTAGGAACGGTCGCTAGTGTTGTATGGATCACTATGGAAACTTGTTCACAGGCACGTTTTTTCAAAGGCGCGGTATAAACGCCGTAATGTAAAGAAACTGTGCCGTGTACAAAGGGCCTTAGTCTTACCTTTCAAATACCTCTTCATAAGCTTAGCCATTTATCTGCGTATCTGCCTAAAATCCAATTCATAAGTAAGCTGAGTACAAAAAGGGTCGTCAGGTCTAGTTAAAGTTTAGTAAGAAACCGATGGATGTTTTCGAATTAAATTTATTTTGATAAATGAACTGTTTGTTTTCTAATTTTATTCGAAAACATTCATCGGTTTCTCACTAAACTTCAACTATATCCGACGACCCTGGTGTCTTATCTCCTTTGGTGACTGTACAGTCACAGCGATAAGTAAATGCCCGTTATTATTTACTAAATTACACAGTACTTCCATCTAAATGTCTTAATCCTGCCAGTCCTGAGAATAATCCTCTAAGATGGCAACACAATTTCAGAGGTCAAAAATCCTCAGGAGTCCCAACCCCAGATTATTAACTAATTAACCTTCCAAAACGAGCTCCTTATAATAAATTACCCATCCCTTCTGTGATAAGTACGTAAAATAAGGGTAATTGTGAATAAGAGTAACGGAATTCCCGAATGATTTCTTGTGTAGCATAATCAGCCTATAATGTTCCCACTGCTGGGACACAGGCCTCCGCTCTCTGATTTCTTATGTAATAGATATTAATTGAATTATTCTGGTTATTAATTTTGATTTATGTCTTTAGGGATTCGACTTTAAAAGGAATACGGAGCTGTTTAAGATAACTTTTTGTCCGCCTGTCACAGATGTTTTTCTCAAGAACTACGTAACTAACGAATTTGAAGTTTGGCATAA
The DNA here is from genome assembly GCA_963669345.1 of Gortyna flavago. NCBI lineage: Eukaryota > Metazoa > Arthropoda > Insecta > Lepidoptera > Noctuidae > Gortyna > Gortyna flavago. The sequence continues at coordinate 7,803,261 of OY770148.1, forward strand.
TGCTAGGTCTTTATGACGTGCACACAGATCGCGAAACAAAAAAAAACTTTACTTTTATAGAGCATCAGGGTAGCCGTACGGTCGAAAATTATAAATTGCAAAAATCGTAAGTAAATTTTAATTTTTCAGGCCTCCTTATCGCTTCCCCCTTAAAAGGGGAAGGATAAAACAAACATACATATTTTTTTTTTATTGTAACAACTTGAATTGTGGTTTTAAATAACTTATATTCGTATTCGTACGTTTGATTTGTAAGCGTTGAATGAGTTATAGTAACGTTCTCAATCGAGGAGCTACTACTGATGACAGAATCTACGTCATTCTTGCCAATCAATCAATCGCCACAACCGGCGCTAAATTCCTATTTCTTCACTTTTTTTATTTAAAAACTTGTATTTTGAAATAAAAAAGTGTGTTTTCTATTATTTTATAATTCATGGTACGACGTTGTCGTCGTATCATAAATTATGAACACTCTGAAACCTCGATATATTATGTAAAAATGCACATTTCGAAAAACACCCGCTCCTTCAAGTTATAAATACTTTGATAAATGGTCTCGATACTTCAACAAGCGGATTGAATGGATCTCTTATGGTCTCATAAGAGATCTTCTGTGAGTATTATACCCCATTCCGAAAAGATGGTACGTTTATAAGTATAGTACCTAACCTAATATGTTAGGGTTAAATAAATTGTTTACCAATGCGTTGGAGGGCGCCTTCAAGAAGGTGGACTGGACTGGATATGAGATGTGAGATGTACTCGCCGTTTACGTTGATACCCACGTAAATGGCGAGTACATCTCACATCTTGGATTTACCGATGATATCGTCATAACGGCAGAGACACTGGAACAGCTAAACCAAATGCTGCACAGCCTAAATGGAGCCAAATCATGTGTCTACAATTCGCGTGTCTTGTCGAGTCCAATCTACATCGAAAGATCGCTTCTTGAAGTTGTGAACGATTATCGTCTACCTAAGGCAAATCATACAGCTCAGTAGGTTTTGAGAAAAAAGCCTATAGAAGGATCCAGTTGGGTTGGGCAGCATTTAGAAAAAATCGTCAAGTCTTCTCGTCGCCTATCCCGCAGTGTTTGAAAACTTAGGTCTTCAACCAGTGCGTCCTGCCCGTCATGATATACGGTGCTGAAACATGGACACTGACGTTAGGGCTGGTCCACAAATTCAAGGTCACTCAGCTATGGAGCGAACAACTCTCGGGGTCTCTTTAATGGATAAAATCTGGAATTAAATTATCTGGGATAGAACCGGAGTTACCGACATAGCTTGCAGAATAAGCAAACTGAAGTGGTAGTGGGCTGGCGGCCATGTTTGTTGAAGGACCGTTGGCCGGTGGAGCAGACGAGTCCTGGAATGGAGACCGTGTAGCGGCAAGCGTTGTGTAGGACGCCCCCGATCTGTGACTGGGACAAACTGGATGCGGAAGGCGAAGCACATAGTATTGCGCAGCAGCCTGGGAGAGGCCCATATCCAACAAGGGACTACAATAGGCTGAGTTGATTGATGTTGGGGTAATTTTGGCTCTGGGGGTCATCTTCCTTACATAAAGCAACTCTTGTGCAAAATTTCATGCTTCTAGACAGAGCAGTTTAAGCTGTGCGTTGTCTCTAAGTGAATGAATGAATTTAAGACTTTTATTAAAGAGATGATTTCTATTCTAGGTACCTACACAACGTTCGTGAGTGTACTGGGCATGCTGATCGTAGTAAGTAGAAATTTTCCGACCTGCAGTTAGGAGTTCGCGGCTCTAAGTCCGTCTACGAAGATACGGGACATTCCAAAATTAATCCCTCAAAACAAATCTAAAATTGACTTTTTTGGACGGATATAATTGTACATACATATCGGGAGTGGGGACAACTGTCAAATCGTGTTGTCATTCATTCTTAGTTCGGGCCACGAACTAATCTAATTATGCATATCCGTAAGCGATACGGAGGAAACTGGCCGTTTCCTACAAATACGTACGTATTAAGCGATTCTGGTATCAAGCTTCGGAGCCTCAAATTCTACGGTATTTTATTCTGGTCGAATGCTGTCAGCATTAAAGAATTTGATCCGTACGACTTTATCCCACCCCAACTTACCCCAACTTACTTTAGGTATATATATATATTGCGTTTGGGTTGTTTCCTAATAAAAGAACAGAGGGAAAGTTTTCTCATAAAAGTCTGAGCTTCACTGTCTATGTCTTGTTTCCTTTCATTCATGAAAAATGGGAAAGTAGGCACTAAATCTATACTCGTGAATACATATTTCATAATTAAATTAAGTTGTAGGTACAGTCAACAAAAGAGATAAGTATGCTAGATCGTCGGATATAGTTGAAGTTTTGTAAGAAACCGATGGATTTCTCGAATAAAATTTTATTTTATTAATAGAAAACAAACAGCTCATTTATCAAATTAAATTTCAGTACACAACATAAATCAGTTTATTACTAAACTTTGACTTATCTCTTTTGTTGAATGTAGGTACTAAACTAAACTAGCTGCGGGACGATACAGTTGACAGACGGTCACACCGTCTTATAGCTTTGGTGGTTGTCAAAATGTTGATTTATTTTATTTTCGCTATTATGATTTTTTTAACACATGCGCGCTATAATGAGGTTATACTTTAATAATGCTGTGTTAGTAATTAGGTAGGTGTAGCAAGTAAGTAATTTATAATACCTAATATCTTAGTTTATTATCCTTTCTAGTAGGTACTAATTAAAATGTCAAGGACAGTCAACATTGAACACAAAAAAACACCAAAACCACTTACAACCTTATCTAATAATCCACTAACAACACCAAAACACATAATTATTGTCGCAATAAATACAGTTTCCCAGAAAATAACACAGAAAAATAGCCTTACACAGTTTGCCCATCCATCGGTAGTGCGACAAAAACCTTCCCTTATTAGGCTCGCCTAGCTGTCAGTCGTCCGTCGTTCAGTTTTATTGGATTGTCAGGCTTATTGGAAGGTAGCGAAGGATAGGCCATTAATTTGTTACGGAATTACATGTACCAACGTATGGGACGTAAATTGAAAGGCCCGGTTTGACGTTGATTGTTTGGTCCGTGAGTGCTTCGGTGTGTGAGGCGGTCGATTGGTTTTTGTGGAGGGAATTAGTTGGTAATGTGTTGCTATTAATAGCTGTTAGTATCTGATTGTTATAGAGTTTTCTCATGAGAAATTTCATTTTTGAGAAAGGAATTCGAAGGAATTCGTGTATTTTAAAGTTTGAACGGCTCTCTGAACTCTAGTCTAGATACCTACTTTTTTCGGGTATAATTAGACACTAATTCCCCCTTATTTATAAACATTGCTTATAGATGAACTGTAAATGTACACGAGCGACACATTGGTGCGGTGACGGCAGACTCCGAAGCGCCATCGGCTGTCACACGAGTCGACAGCTGTTGCAGTTGCCTTTGTTGACGAATGTCGCTCGTATAAATGCTCACTAATGATTAACGTCTGCTTTACCATACATTTTTCGACGTTGAAATGACTCTTTATAAGTATCATTTATAAAGGCGTATGCCGTATAAATAATACTAATTTGTTCAATGAATCATCCATGTTTATAAAATGTCATTGAGGATCTTACCAAGATAAAATAATGAATCCAGGATATAAAAACACTGGTTGTTATAACTTCTAAATTATTTTGCCACGAACATCCAATGGCACTTACTCTAAATTAAAACCTACTAAAGTTCCCTAGTCCTCAACTAACGGCTGCAAAAGCGATAAAAATAAAAATAGCAAATAAGAATCTTCTCCATGTGACCCGATTACAGTAGAACCGATCCAGATTAAATCATAATAATAAACTGAATAATGTGGGTATAATGCTATGGTTGTAATCTCGTGATTTTACGGTTTTATTTGAGTAGTATCAAACTCGAGCAGACGTGTTACTTCGGTATAAACTCTTTAGATGGCGTTTGTAAACACAAATAAATTCGTCTTAACTGATTCAAGCAAAATTCAAAAAACTACTCTGCTAATATCAAAAAACATTACAGTTCATTCATTAAATAACTTCCACAACTGTCCAAAATTAAAATTAGCACAAACCCTACTTTAAAACTACTGAGTCACACACAGCCTAAAAATATCTGAATATAAAAATAATAATAATAATTAAACAAAAATATTTAAAGAAATAATAAATGTCTAAAGAAAGTTTTATTCTGGGTCGCCAGAGTCGACAGCCCGACAGCTCGCCCACGCTGGCCGAGCGTAGGCGAGTGTCGCGCTGTAAAAACACTGTAAAAACGTTTTAGTCCAACGTATGATCATTTGACTGAAACGAATCAAACTCTCTTCAGGCAGCATTTGCAAAATATTTTAATTCTTATCTTAAGAAGTAGTCAAGAATCTACTTGCAAATCAAAAACATTGAAGTTTTTCTTTTCTTTAAAAAACTTCCACAATCATTACAAAATTAAACTTAGCAAAACCCTTTTTAAACGACCGAGTCACACAGCCTAAAAATATGCGGCTAATAGGCTTGTAGTACTTTTCTCAAATAATGCGCGGAAATTAAAATACCTACAATTACGTTTCAAAATCAATGAAGAACAACGAATAACAATAATTTTTCCTCCGTTAAAGTGTTCATTTGTTTTTTTTTTTAATTTTCAATAAACAGCTTTCTATTTGCAAGTAAGTTCGAAATTTAAATAAAATCTTTGATAAGTTACCTCCTTGGTTGCCATTTCGGAGTAAAAGATCGTTCCATTTTTAAATCACACGACAGATATGAGTTTACTCTGTAATTTATTTGGCCGATAAACACGACAGACAAACAGGATTTTCATACAACTTTTGCCGGTCGCTGCGCGCATGTATTTGACCAGTACAGCAATTTCGATTTATCTCGAAGAAGGTTGTCAAAATAATGCTCAAATTTCAAAGTATGTTTGAGAAAAATGTTTAAAGAAGGATTTATTCGGGATTGCTAGAGTTGACAGCGATCCGACTCCCACCCACTCCCGCCAAATAAGAACACAGTAAAAACTTTTTCGTCAAACGCTTGAAACATCTGGCTGAATCGAATAAATATTCTATTCAGTTATCTGTCGTACAGAGACTCAGAGACTAATCTATTTATTTGACTTGATAGGTTTTTTATACCCCTGTAGTGTTTTATTTTCCAGACGAAAGCCTGTATTGTTATCACGAATTGTTATATTGGTTTTGAGAGTTCCATACTCAAAGTGCCAACGGAACCCTATTACTAAGCCTCCGTCATCCGTCCGTCTTACTGTCAGCGGGCTATATCTCATGAACCTAATAGGGAAACAGCTGAAATATTCACCGATTATGTATTTATATTGCTGTTATAACATCAAATACAGAATAAAGTTCAAAAATAAAGGGGGTCTCCATACAATAAATGTGTTTTTTTGGCGCATTTTGCAACGTGCTGTATTTCAATGTAGAGTATAGGTAGACAGTTGAAATTTTCACTGTGTATTTCTATTGCTGCTTAACAAATCATAAAAATATAAGTTAGTAAAAATTAAAGGTCTCCATACCTACAAGATACGTGTTTTTCCGACGTTTTTTGCCTTGTGTCTGACTCGCTTTGGCCGGTTTTGTCATCCTACGACCTTTCAATACGTGATATGATATGTGAATGACGCATAGGACTTCTGTATGCAAAAAGTCGGGTGGTGTCGTGGGACAACCGGTTGTAACGAAGTTCGACGTAAAATTTTAACATGGGGCCGTTCAGAATCTTCTACTGAATTAATGGTAACAGGTTGTGGGTCCATGTGCCTGCCACCCTGCATACATTAAAACCTCTAAAATCAATTTACCTAAGTTGTAACAGAGTACTTAAGTAATCTGCGTTCGCGATTTATTTGCCAAAAATGTAAATAAATATGAATTAATGGAAAAATAACTTTAATTCCTACACAATAAAGTTCAGTTTACGCTACAACTTAAAAAAAAAAATTATAACTTTTTCATTCAATAGTGCTAGTCACTCTAAAATCAATTTAAAGGTCATTGAAATAAAGTTAATATTTGTTTAACTTAAAATAGGGTGGGGGTATGCAGCACTGCGCACTTTTACTATGGTATGTTAGTGACATACTACACTCTGAGGCCTAGACAGAGACTTGTGAAATGATAGAAAGAAAAGAATAAAGTTTATTTGGACACTGTTCGTGAAACACAAAATACAAGAAACAAAAAAAAAAAAAAGTAATGTTTAACAATAATAATCGCGTGTCCCTCACGGCTGCGCCAAAAGGGTGCTGAAACCCTAGTTTTACGGAAATCATCCAATAAATAAAACTCATAAAAGTATTAATCAAAACCCAAAAAAATCAAACTCGAATTTTTTTGAATTTTTTCACTAAAGTCGTCAATTCCTGTCACACTCCAATTAATCTACAAGAATTGAATATTACCAACAAAAATACCGAGGTTTCGTCCCAAAAACATTTCTTCACTGTTTTATTAAAATTCGATTTATTCCGGTCTGATCCCCTGAGACCCCCCCCCCCCCTCCTCGATCCCCTGCTAGTTCTTCTTCTGTTTTTAAATCTTTGTTATCCAATTTTATCTAGGTTTCTTACGATAACGCCTTCAAAACATCTAGGTATAATGAAAATGTTGAATAGTTTAATACCTACTACGAAACGAGCCAAGGTTGCTCACGCAGTTCCCAAATCCGGCTTTACGGCAAAAATCCCTGTATTTTATATTCGTCCGTGCCTTTATTCGTGCATTAAATAACCCGTGTGTCGTGAACTCTATAGAAATTGATAAATTGATACTTCCATTACCTAATGCATTAATGTACTGAGAATTTCAATTTTAGACTTCGTTGGTCTAGTGGTCGCGTTGCGCTAATACTGAGCATGACGTTCTCCGTTTGATTCCCAGGTCCTGCAGTGTTATTGGGTTTATCAGTAGTAGGCCGGAGTCTGAACTTGCGCCCGGTTGATGGCAATCATAGGCTCGCCCCCTTTTTCATAGAACTTTAAACATAGCTGGAGATTGCACCGACATTTCACCAGTTATGTTAGTAGAGTAGAGTAGTTTAGTATTAATACTAGCGTTTTTTTTTTTTATAAATGGCGTCTTGCAGTTCAACCTATGAGGTTGTCGTCTGCTTTACCGGGCTTGCCTGTGGATACCTCACTAAATTAAGGCCTCCAGCCAGGGCTTAAAAAAAATTAAAAACTAAGCGACTACCCCAAAGGGGGTGCCTTTGGGGTACGGACCTCGGCTTAGGGCGTCGCTTGGAGATGGCACCTAGCGACAGGCTGGATCGGAATTATTTAGGGACGAATGTAAAACTACGGGCTCAGCGGCGCGGGCTGGCTTGAGCAAGGGTCGGGGCGGACATGGTATGGGGCGAGTAATACAGGCGTGATGCTATATCATATGTGCGTCTGTTATGTATGTAATTTGACATTGAAAACATTTAGACAGACCATCATTCAAGTTTCAGCAAACTACTTAATAATGAATTAAATTTGATCTTCTGTTAGTGCTTTTACTTGTTCGATGAATTAGATTATTTCAAAAGAAGCTTTACCAACGAAATTAGATGTCTAGATTCTAGACAAGTAATGTAAAATGTACGCCTCCTAAATAATCCATTACTAGCAAGTTTGCTGCCACGTTTTTCGAGTTTCTCGGGACAAAATTGATAGAAAATCTGGTCAACAGGGGTAAATTCGAGTAATACTGAATCCGTTAACCTTTTGTAGTGCGATAAGATGATATAATAAAAGTTCTTCTAAAAAAAAACGTGGGGTGTCCCAGGATGGGGCAGGAACGATATTCAAAATAAAAATCCAAGATGACGGCTAAAGCCAAAGTCAAAGTCAAAGTCCAATTATCTTAGATTTACATTTTGACCACAATAGCGGCTTCAGCATTTAAAAAAAGTTGTAGCCGCCATCTTGGATTTTCTGTCTCTTTCTATTACATGAATGAAAAGTCACTTGGAGAGGGCATAACGCTTTTTTATTACGTGACGATTTCTCCCATTTTACCCCTACCGCAAGCTCCGTAAAAGAACTTCGTTACAACAATTTGGTTAGCTTCAGATACAAATTTATTGTAAAGATCTATTGAGAGCTGCTATTCAAAGGATTCTTTGATGTAGCATGGTTTTTATAGGCAATTAAAAAAGATAACACAATACTCGTAGTTTTAAATATTCTTAAATCTCACTCCATTATAAACAGAAAAACCACAACCATGAGCCCCCACGAGCAATAAAATTGTTGTCTCAGCAACTAATTTGTCTCTCACATCAGTCTACGGGTTTGTATGAAAGTGATATGAGAGACAAATTAGTTGCTGAAATAAAAGATGGTCGTGGGCGCCCTCCCTAAATATACCAGCACTCTACCTACTTGAGAAACTCATTTTCGACCGCAATAAAATAAACAAACTTTGAAAATAAATAATTATTCAAATATTAAAATTGGTAAAACGCTACATTAAGGCGACTACATGACCTAAAACGCGGTCACTATCGGACTGCATAGAAAAGAAAGAGAAGCGCGATGACACAACGCTGGTAATTTATTGCAAAATATGAAACAACATCTATTGTTGATTTATCAAACACCAAACAAATAAAAACCGTATACTAAAATTCGGGGAGTTAAATTGTCTTTTATATGGTGAAAGTTTTATGAAAATACACCCGATAGTGTTTGCGTGATTATCGTTTTTATGTCCACGGTAGACATTAGTTTACAAATTAATTACACTATGTTAAAAAAATATAATTGCAAATATTCACATATCAAATTACGAAGCAAATGGTCTAGTATAACATTTTTTTTTTTTTCAAAGAAATCAGTCCGGTCGATTAGACGTGATATTGAATTTAAAATCATTAGAAGTCGTATATATATTTTTTTATGTAGATCGTTTTACAATATTTGATGCTTGTAATTACAAGGATAAACCTGTATCACAAGCGGCATGAGTTCTTACAAGTACTATATAGAACAGCAGATTTCTTAACAATATTAAATTTAACATCAGAAGTTTTAAAAATTGTGACAATTAGAATGATTTTGAAGGTAAAAGAATCTCCGTCAACATCCATCGCCGCATTTGTTTGAAAAATTCGTCCAGTTATGTTTTTTGAAGTAAGCGCTCTTCCTCTTTCCTACTTATTTAAAATTTTGCTGTGGCCGATATGGTCCTTTTTTTTTTTTTTTAAGGATGGGAAATCATCCAATGACCCCTCCCGCTCTGGGTGGAGCGGAAGGGAGTGTCAGACTCTTACTGACTAAAACCCATCCGTGTTCCTTCCTTAGCCCTTTGTGTTCCGGGGCAGCGGTAACCCTTTCGGACAATCCCGCTGCCCCGGCAGGCTTCGGCCCTAACGGGCCCCTCCATGTCTGCTGACATCTCTGCCGATATGGTCCTTAATTGATTCTATTGATTTATACTCACCACCTGAATGTGTAAGTTATGGATGTAATAAAGCTTGAAATGAATTGAATTGAAACTTGAATATTGATGAATTCACACACCAGCCAGTCGATAATTCTGTTAGAATCTCACCGTGAGAAGTTAGGTGAAGTGAGCTGTCATTCCATCTGATGCTATAAGGATTGACACTAATGACAGCTCACTTTAAGCTCACTTCACCTGAGTTATGGTGAGATTTTTACAGAATAGCACTACAGTAGTGCTATTCTGTAAAAAATCAACTTACAAGGCTAAACCGCGAACAAAATAAAATAAAAAGAACTCACTGGTCTGGGTACATAAACTGCAAAAAAGTTCCTCTCTTTAATATAAAAAGTGCGTACAAAAGATCAAAAGCTTACCCTGGATGCATTGCATCGGCCCCTAATTCAATGAGTCTCCTTCATTTCGAACAAATTGTTTCTCGTTACTGTCTTAAAGGCGTGTGCAGACTTCACGACTGTGACGCTGATTGATTGAGGACGATACGCAAGGAAGTGGGCAGACCCTTTTGTAACAGTAATTGCAATTCGGGTAACGATTGATAACGTGACGTGTTGGGTGATTTATAAGCATTTAAATGATTTTTATCTTTAGCTGTGGGCGAGTGTAGAGAATAGAAGTTTGTGAATCACTCGATTAAGTTTTTATGTCTGTTTACCCTACTTCAAAAAGGAGGTTAAGTAGTGTTTAAGTTAGCTTCAATAATACGTATTTTTTACAAGCTTTTATTTTTTCCACTTACCCTCTAACTCATAAACGTTGAATAGCGTCTGTATAGTTACACAACGCTTTGTCTTCTTCTTTCGAAAGACAAATTACTGACGACTGAAAGAGAGAAATTAGTGTGTAACTATTCATCTGATATAGTAAATACGTTTATTAGTAAGGGGCTAAGTGTATACTGATGATGTTATAATAACTGCCAGTCACTGATATTTACAAGCATATAGTGTTATACGAATTTGTGTGAGGTAGGTACAACTAAAATATGAATAATATAAACTTTTTAAAAATAAAAAATAAACTCCCGACTTACGTCAAAAAACTTAAGAGTTATACTTAAAAATTAATATCGTGTATGTAAAGTAAAAAAGGTTTTGCAAACCAATTCCATTAGGTCCACCATAATAAATTATTTTCTCAATGTTTTATGAAAATAATAAATCATGTTCCATTTCTAAATTGGCTTCGACAAGATTTTATGGTAGTGTATAAAATATTATGATGTACAGACGCCAGCACATCAAGCTACCAAATTTGATATCATCAAATATATTTGATATATTTGATATCTATCAAATTTGATAGATTTTCAACTTTATCACTAAAGCATAAGGTTCAAAGTTGATTGGAATTTTTTTTCAGTTTCGGATATATTGATGTGCTGGCGTCTGTACAATACCGTGGGGTTAGATCACCCCCTTTATGTCATCGGATATCGTAAAAGACATAAGGGAATCACTTCTAGGAGATGGATTCTACATCACATGACATCACGCCTGCATTATTTGAAGAGTTAGGCAGTGGTGCACCTAGTACACTCACATTTGGCCAGTTATGCTTAAGTCCCATGTATTAGGGGCCAATGGCCAACCGGGCACAAGTCCAGAGTTCCAGACTCCAGGCTGCTACTAGAAATTCCAGAAAAAATTGGAAAAAATCTAATAACACTTTTCCCGACCCGCGAATTGAACCCAGAACCTCATGCTCTGCAGTAGACTAATGCGCTTGCGACCACTAGATGAACGAGGCAGTCTTGAATGGAAACTGTGATTACGCATCTGAAGGCCATTTTAGGTGATTTTTTAATTTGTATTTAGAACTTTAATTTCTGGGCCATCTCTTGAAGCATGATAATTATAATAAAAAAACGTGCGATTTTTGTTAAAGTCGTTGCGCAAATCACTCGTGCGTCGACTGACATTAAATTCTATTAACATAAACTTTGGGCAATAAAAAGCGCGCTCTAAAATTCGACGACTATAAAATTTTCATTGACAGCAATGCGGATGAATATTTTAATGCTTTTTTATTTTAATTAAAATCAAAAGTCGTTCATAAACTAGTCTTCAACACTTTTAGAACGGTAAAATTACATAAGACAGTCCCCCAAAACGCCAGTTCCTAGTACTTTAGCTGGGAAGAAGTGGCGCAACAAACTCAAACAATGTTTATTTACGCTATTTAATTTGTAGTGAGTAAAAAAATTCACAGATTTCGAAACATTGGAAATGAATCTAATTCGCAAAAATATTGCCGCTGAGCGACGAGAAAGTCTGGCTTTCCAGAGGGAAGGAAAAGGTTACAAAAAAAAACGTCAAAATGTCGTTTACTTATAATATAATAGTTTGTTTGTATTAGATGCTCAGCAATTAAACTTTCCATGAATAAGAAGTTCTTACAATACTGTACAACACCCTTTGATTTCAGAACCTTTTATAGAGAATTTAAATCATGGGTGTAGATAGTCTTGTATATGCAGCGACGCGACGCGCAACTAAGGAGCGCACCGCCCACATTTCCAATGTTAAAATGTCGTTCTGACTTATTGACTTTTAAAAAATAAGCTTTTTTAAAAGGCTACAGGGCAAACCCTTACCCGATCGTCTTTGTTTTAGGCTCAAATTGTAGCTGACTAAACTAGACCAAAATATCGAGCGCCAAAATAAAAAAATCTGAAAATATTTAATTTTTTTTTCACAATTTCAGCCATTACTTTTATAGTTTTTGACTTTTTCGAATAATTGTTTTTGCACGTTTCAATTGCTCAAAAGACTCGTATTTCCGAGAGCTGTCTCTCGGAAATACGAGTCTTTTGAGCAATTTTTTAAATATCATATGTTCACAACTCTCCGAGATATAAGGGATCGCACTTTTTCGTGAAATCGGAGCCTACACTGGAGCGAACGAAAAGACATTTCCAATGTCAAAACAATTTTACTGTACCGAAAAAAGAAATAGAATACTTTACTACAGTCACTTGTCAAAAAAATTGCCGCAACGTTTTCAAGTCTGAACAAAACTTAAACATTTTTAATTCTCCTCTTCGGAAAGGTCTTTATTTACTCAGAATAAATTACACCGTCTGTAATGAACTCTTTTTAAAGAGATAGCTTTGCCTGTAATTAACTTGAACTTAGACTAAGTAAGAACAAAGATAGACCGTTTTAGAATTTACTTTTCTTCGGTTTTCGTTACTAATTAGATGGTAATGATGTCTTCAAACAAACACCGAAAAAAAGCATCGTTGAGAAACTGGACTTTAGTAAGTCTAAACTCGCCAACCCGTCTTGAGTAGGCATGGTGAACAATGCTCGTGCCTTCTCTGTTTGAGAAGAGGCTTTTGCCCAACAGCGAGACACAAATGGGTTGGTATTATGATGTCTGTCGATTTTTGTGAACCTTTTATGTTTAAAAATGAGCGAAAAACTAAGTAAAAGGATACATTGATAAGATTTCTGATTGCAGCTTTTTGTTTAAATTGTAGCTACTACGGCGCAATTTTTCTGTTCCAAGTTTTTTTTTTTTTTGTATTTGTCTTGCTTTCATGCTTAACCGATTAATGCTTATGAAATCAAATCTGCGACACATAGACAATTTATGATAAGGAAACCTATAACAATAGTGACATAGCCTAAAATAACAATTTTCCCATAAATCAACTCAATAAGTGCTCAATTTTATCAGGTCAGTGCTTTTCAATGGTAATTTTTGCCCTAATTTCTGACTGCTTCTGAATAGAATGTGAATTATCGGCTGACTATAGAGGTTCAAATAGACAAGCTATTTTGTAAGTAGATGAGCTGGGTTAGTAAATAGAATAGGTAAGAAACGAGTACATAAGAGGAAGTCTGAAAGTGACACCGGTCTAAAAAGTTGTGTGGAAATCGGTTGTCATGGTACGGGCATGTTGGGAAATGGGGAAAATGTCATGAGGAATGTTTTGAGTAAGAATTTGGATGGTTATAAGAGTAGGGGAAGATCAAAGAAACGATGGATGGACTCTGTGTGAAGAAAGGGGGTGGCTACCGAGATGACGACTAATGGAGAAGTACAGAGGAAAATACATTAGTATTAAAATAAATGTTTCTTCAAATGTTTCTTCAAACAAACGCTGCTTTTAACTGACTTCAATAAAAGGAGGAGGTTATTCAATATTTGATAAAGGTAAATCATTTTTCTTCTGAAAAGTACACATGTTGTTATGACATGGGATTCAATGGAAATAGCAAATGGAACCCATCGTTAATACCTACAAAATGGGATTCAAAAGCGGGATCCAACAAAAATAAATCATTATCCCTAAGTAAATTGGAATAAGGTCAAATGATTATGTTAGTTTAGGCTGTTAATAAATATTGTGATTTAATAATAACGTAAACTAACCCTGTAAGTGTTTTCATAAGCGTAGATTAAATGTTCCACATTCATTTATAGATGGCAATTGACTGGGCAGTGAATAGATTCAATGTTGATAAAATAACTTATGCCAATTACTTAACATTGCTTAAAATGCTGGAAAAAGAAGAACCACGAGCACGAGACCGAAAAAAGTAATACACAGAAACATACAAACAAACATAATGAACATAACGCCTGTATGCTCTGACGGGTTACGTAGAGGTGCACCAAAAGGTTTTCAACAGGCCCCTTATCAAAAAAATAAAAGACATTATTACTGTTAAATAAAGCAGAAAATTTATGAAAGAAACTTTTAAAATTTACGGATTTTTTGCCTGTCGGTTTTATTAAATAGATCGGTCGGTAGGTAGGAAAATAATCAAGAAAGTCCAGCAATATTATTAAAGCTACATTTTTATCTAGAACCACGGTGACAGTGCAAATATTGCTAACCGTTCCTTACGAGAAAATAATACAGGGAAGGTCAACATAAACACGAAGCATTATGACCCCGAGAGGATTGCCATTACCGCTGCGGACCGTCCCGAGGGTCTGACCTGACTGCGGAAGACTCTGAACTGAACTTAAACCTTTTTAATCTTCGATGGAGAGTTTCCTTGCTAAATAAATTATAGGAAAATATATAGGATTTAAGGTTAATGGGGTATTGATAAAATGGACTTTGTTGTATTATGTGCTTACATGGGCAAATCAATTTGCAAAATTTCTATACATCTTGGTATTACCGTAAGTTGTTCGGTACTGCTGAGACGTTGATAGTGATAGTCACTCTGAAATCAATTTAATTACCATTAAAATAAAGTTGATATTTGTTTAACTTGAAATAATATTAATTTGAAACATAAGTTTGAATAGACTTAAGGTACCTACATCCATCAAGTACTATGTTATGACAGTTACAAAGTAAGTACATTCTTTTACACAGAAGCACGTGAAGGCTTATGAATATGCCTGAAAAATACGATTCATTCCGGTTTGATCCCCTGACACCCCCCCCCCTCCCTCCCCTCCTCGATCCCCCGCTAGTTCTTCTTTGACGCAAGAATTCTTCCAACCTTTGTAAACAAAAACAGAATACAAGAGATAATTGAACACAAAAGACAACAAATGACAAAAAAAAAAGAAATGTTTCCATAATATAATTAGGGAAATGCTTCAATAACAAAATCCATCTGTAACCTGCTTGTTTCTGCGAATTACACAATTCGCCTCGGGAAGTGAAACCTGAACATAGTCTGTCGGAACGCCAAACAAGGGTTTGTAACTTTGTTCTTCGAAAAACGGTACTGCATAACAAACCTGACAAAGTTGTAACCACAATAGGAGCTTTATATGACAACAAGTTGCTGTTGAGAGTTACAAACGGTCTATTGCTGAACATCAAACTAACTTATGTCTGGTTTCGCGTAACTTACTGTATGGTTTCGCTTTTCATGTCTTTATGCGTAGTAGGTACCGACTGTTTTTGAATACTTACCCTACTTCACGGTGTTAGGGCCTTAGTACACATTCGCCGCGAAAATCATAATCGATTCATGAGTCAGTTGAATTGTAGCAATCAGAGGAAAATGTCGTCGCTTTCGATTTAGTAAATACAGTATAGGTCTACTTTGGACCTCTTAGATTCGTTTTTCCGTAAAATCATCATCCTTTCCTGTTTACACAAACATTTAAGTTTCGCTTTATAAACTTTTCGACTGCCACAGATATGTGCGAAATAAACGCGACACCGCAACAAAATAGCAGACTGAGCGCAGAGCTGTAATTGGTTTCCGAGCAGATCTACAAAATCACGCGGGAAAGACATAGTTGAGATGCTGCGGAGTTTGTTGCGCCACTTCTGCTTCCCAGCAAAAGCACTAGGAAGTGGTGAAGGGCGGGCGTTTTGAGGGATTGTCTTTTGTAATTTTGACGTTCGAAAAGTGCTGTTTCTCAGCCTAATTTGAATAGATGAATTTGAATTAGATAGAATCAAATTAGTGCGTTAAAACAGGCAGTTTCGCTTGTCATACAACGGACAAGTCGTAGCGGAACTACAGCGGTTTCGCTGCTATGGTTTCGCGGCGGAGATGTAACACCCGCCTAAGTATCAAAAGTCTTGCAAAATCTTTTTGTTTCGGACATCTGCGAAGTCTGTAACTTACTGAGTTATTTACCTCAGTAAATACAGAATCTCATTTCAGCGTAAATAACTCTTTTTTGTTAATAACAATAATTATGAATATTTTCTATGATTTCAAAATATTTCTATTTGAATTACGAGTTAAATAGAACATCAAAATTATTATTGTTGCAGAACTGTGATTAGCTGGCTTAGCATATTTAAAGTTTCATTCTTCATTATTTTTAACCGAGGTCAAAAAAAAAAAAAAACAATCGAACAATAATTGAGGACTGATTTTGAAAATTTATTTTTTCATTTTATTAGAGGAAGCTCACGCGGTAGTCCCATACGTGGTCCCATATGAATGTTATTAAGCTTGACGACAGCTAAATAGTGAAAAAAAAAACTATTTACGAAAACAATACAACAGACTGTGACATGTAAAAAATAATTTTTCATACCCAGAAGAAAGTAGAGCAAACATTAAAAAATATAATAAAAATCCTGTCAAAACTTTTATAGTTTCAACAATAATTAAATACGTATAAGCTAACATTTAAAATAATAATATGTACATTTATATGAAAAAATAATCACAGGGCATCAAAAAATTTGTCCGCATCGCTGTCAACAAGAACAGTGCAGCAGCATTGCCACGTTGTATGGCGATGCTAATTCTTTGGCCAAGAAATAGGCCAGCCCTCTGGTCACGTGAAGAGTCGACTAACCGCTTGGCGATATCTCGAAAAACCAAGTGACCACTCGGACCCCATGGCCCTAGTGTTTCAACTCGAAACGGCTCGAACATATAATTCCCAATCAGGTTGGAATATTTTCGCCGTTTCAGGTTTTAAGTTTTAATAATAAAATAGGTTAGAAGTTAAAGCATAGGTACACTTAAGCGAAACTTTTATAGTTTCGAACTTTTTTAGAATAAAATGAGAAAGTATTTGGAGGAAGACTGGAATTGGAAATGTAAAAAGGAAATGTTTCTACCAGCAGACCCGTTTCACTATTATTTGCTCGTAGATTCAATTAGGATTCACTCACTATTTGTAATGGACGCTGGAATTCTACACGATATCAAATTAAATTCTGTCAGGTAATACAACAGTGTTCTTGGTTCCGTCTAGACGGTAAATTAGAACAAAAGGACTTTCGCTAATAAAGAGAAAAATACTTAATAATTTTCATAAACTTTTGTAATATTTTATTTTGAAGCTAAATTTGACCTTTGTGTTTGAATTTGTATTTTTTTTGTTCGTGACGTAATAGTAACAATAGTACCTAATAGATATTATAGTATCAAACCACACAGCGGGAGCCTGAATGTGAGCGTCGTCACCAAGGCACAGCGCCGGCGTGACATTCGTGACCGATTTGCCGGAGAAGGCACAACATAAGGAAAATTGGAAAAGTATGAGATCTTCAATCAGTGCGTCCTGCCCGTTATGACTTACATAATCAGCCTATAATGTTCCCACTGCTGGGACACAGGCCTCCTCTCAGTGAGAGGGAGTGGGCCGTAATCTACCACGCGGGCCCAGTGCGGGTTGGTAGATGGCTTACGGAGCCGAAAAGTGGAGACTCACGGTACGGCTGGTCCATAAATTCAAGTTCGCTCAGCGAGCTATGGAACGGGCTATGCTTTTGTCTCTCTGAGGGATCGAATCCGCAACGAGATGATCCGGTAGAGAGCCAAAGTTGTTGACATAGCTCACAGAATAAGCAAGATGAAGTGGCAATGGGCCGGCCATATTAGCCGTAGAATCGATGACCGTTGGGGTAGACGTGTTCTTGAACACAGACAAATATAACACTATTATAGTAAAGCTGCTTGAGCTTTTCAAAGGAGTTAGCTTAGTTAGTCGGTGTTCTTCTGGAGAAATATCATTCATAGAATGATGATATCAGCCACAAAGCATCATTGGCTGTATTGCGGTTCGCTGCAGATAGGTGTTAGTGAAATAACTGCCTCTATGGCTCTTGGAAATCCCCCTTGATATTGTAGGCATCTATTAAACCTGGCGGACACAACATTTCTTCGAGTGACGACACGGTTGGCGCAGTGGTGGAGCGATTGACTGCTGCGCAGCATGTCGCGGGTTCGATTCCCGCACGGAACAAATATTTGTACGACCTAAAAGTATTTGTTCCAGGTCTGGGTGTTTTATCTATAATATGTATGTATTTACAAAAAAAAAAAAATGTATTTAAGTAGTTTATCAGCCATCTCGTTACCGTAACACAAGCATTAGGTTGCTTAGCTTGGGACTAAATGGCGTTGTGTGAAATGTCCAAGGAAGGATATTAGGAAGGATATTAATCACTAGTACTTGCCAAAGTAGAATAACACTAAGTAGGTACTTAAAAATCATCGTTTGCTTAACCATTTCCCAACAATGTTAGAGTCGGCTTTCAGTCTAACAGTGCGATATGAGTTGACTGGTAGAAATCGTCACGTATTATGCCACCTTCGTGCGTCTTTTTCTCTCTCTGTCACTCTCTATTATATACGAGATTGCGAGAGTATCGCGCAAGAAACTTCGTTCCTGACACGAACCGGAACCCTTTTTTTTTACATAGAACGACTGCCTGTCTGACCTCCAAAACCTAGTTACTGGGTAACACGATACCCGTTGACAAGACTGGTTGTCAGAATTTCGGGCTACTAATTACCTTTTAAAAAAAAATATATATAACCAGTAACTGGGTTGTGGAGGTCAGACAGGCAGTCGCCCTATGTAAATAAAAAAGACTACGACTGCTGCGACTAAAATCTACATCATACTTAAATACCCTACAGCCACAAAGAAAACACAGAATATGTAAATATACGATTGCATGCTAAAATGTAATATGAAGAGAAATCGAGTCAGTAGACCTTATATTAGCAATTGAAATGGGCTGCGAGCTTTTCAGGATTCAGCCTGAAAACTGAAGCCCCAGCACGAACGCGCGAAGTCGTAAACAAAACGTAAATTTAAATGATTTTTTTATCGTAAACGCAACTGTCCTGTAGCCTTTTGGTGTAATTTACGACAAGCATAAAATGCATCATATGCACGAGGTTGTGGGTTTAAATCCTGGCAATACAAATTTCAATTCTTAAATACTTTCTGAGCCATTGGTCCCGCGCCTGATCTCTCTCGTGTCAGATTGCCGTCCCATCGGACTATGAGAGTGAGGGAAGATAGAGTGCACCTGTGTCTGCGCAAACACTTGTACACTATAATATCTCCCGCGCAGAAGTCTGGTCTCCGCTGAGATTCTTTGAAAGTCGTTACGGAAGTCAGAAGAAGCCCGAAAGTCTACTGACAACCAGTCTTACCAAAGGGTATCCTATTACCCAATAACTGGGTTGTGGAGGTCAGATAGCCAGTCATTCCATTAAAATACTGTTATTCAGCTGCATCTGGTTAGACTGGAAGCCGACCCCCACATAGTTGGGAAAAGGTTAGGCAGATGATGAGATATGAAAGAAGTCTTAAAATTAAGTTAATATTATGTGGGAAACGATTATTTTCAATTTTAATATCGTTCGAGATTACGTTACATTGCTTTTATTCTGGGCCCAATTCCACCAACCAACGAACCTAATGACCACGTCAATTCCTTACCGAATCACGACATCTTCTACTAACGTATTCACTATGATACAATGGCGTGGTTTGAACTGTCAAAATACATGTTGTCTGTACGGTTGACTTTTCGATTCCTTGCCGTTAACAAAACACGATATTGACGTGGTTTTTACGTGGACGCGGGGAATTATACATAATTGGGGCCCTGAGCGTTTGTGCTAGGCCCCACTGAAGAGCCGACTTCTGTGTACCCGACAGTAATACGATCGGTTACTTTTTTCTTTTGTTTTATACCGCTTTGTATAATAAATATATTTTTTAGTAAGCAAGTATGTGGGTAGGTGTGTAGGTGATCAAACAAATTACCGGTAGTGTTGGCTTTGCTGTTAGAAAAATGTTCTAGAGATAAAATTGGGTCTGACTAAAAAGGTCACTTTGGCAGAATCATAAAACAATTCATATTCACGCAATTCATCTGTTTGACAGTTTCACACCCATATATATCCCTGAAGGGTTAGGCAGAGGTGTACCTATAGCATTTTACGAATCTCCATACAAAACTGTATAAACAGATTAAATTGCGTGATATGAATTGTTTTATGATTCTGCCAAAGTGGGCTTTTTAGGCCTCCTGACCTAGCATATATTTTTTGTTATCTTTCTCTGTAAGTTCCGATAAAAATTGTAGAGAACTCAATATCTTCATATTGCTTAAATCTTACATAATTTTAGTAAAGAAAATTATATTTCAGTATCGAATTATAGAGGGGAAATCAATCAGGAAATAACTAAGATCCCTTCATTTCCTAAATCATAAATCATATTCGCCAGAGATATAATACAGTTGGTGTTACAATAAAGTAGTGCTTTACACATCTCACCTATAGGAGGCATACGAAAATTTACTTTTAGTTACAGTAAAAATAAATACAAAAGTTCACAAATACAATAGGTCAATACATAGCTTAGCTTATAGTCTTAAAGTAGTTTATAGTCGTAAGTCTTTATAGTCTTAGTCTTAAAGTTAAAAAAATCACTTAAGGTATAAAATCCTTTAAGTATTTATTAAAAAAATGTCTATAGGTACATTAATAGAATAGGTACCTACTTATTATAAATTAAAGTCACTATTCGAACGGATTTTGATGCGGTTTTCAGCATCATTTAAATTTAGACTTTAGAGAATTTATTCCGTAAGGTTTATGTGTATTATTAAATTATTTAATTAAGATAGACCACAGTTCCTACTATCCTACTAATATTATAAAAGTTAAAGTTTGTTACTCAATCACGCAGAAACGGTTGATCGGATTTGGATGAAATTTCGCACACAGGTAGTCTAATAACCTGGAATAATACTCTATGTATATAGGATACTATTTATTCCGATAGTACCCACGTCCGCGCGGCATAATTTTCGTCCTCTACACGGCCGAAGCCCCTGTCAAAAGCTAGTTATCTTATAAATCAGACAGGATCACGTCTGCAGCAAGATATTACAGCATCCAAGCTAAATTCTGATTTATATACAAATTGGAGATTCCATTGCATCAAACTCACAAAATAAAATAATGTTCTTGTAATACAACACTTTTGGCTTCTTGATTTATGACTTCAGACGGACTTACCAAATTTCGGGAATCCTCAAAAGATAAGGAAAACGTTATCGTATCCTAAAGGCTTTCATCTTATTTATATATATACACAGGAGTTTAGGATAAGCCCGCTTAAAATATACTTAGGTGATTTATTTATATTCTACTTAGGACTGATTTTTCAATAGCCAAATAACTTTTGTTCGTGGAATAAAATTGACGTCTGACAGTTTTTGTATGGAAGAACTGTCAAAAATTCAAAATTATTTGTCCAATAAAACTATCTGGCGTTGCAAAAATCTGTGGGATTCTTCTTAGCGTCTCTATAGAATCCTGGTGATTCCATATTTATGTTGAACATATCACTTCACTGGCTCACTAAAACACCAAGCGCCATCGTTTATAGCCTGCATCACTTTGTCTGTTTCCCGCCATTCCTTGTGACTGACAGATGACATAGGTGACGGCAGCTACCCCGCTTTTGTGAATGAGACAGTGTGTACAAATCTAATTAATAGATACACTACAGTATCGATGGCAAAAAGTTCAAACATCTTTGACCCAAAATTTTGCTGTGCGAACTCCACTCACCGTCGTTTCTTAAGATCATCAAGTGCACAGGTGACAGAGACAAGATAGAAGTTGGGCCATTGTTTGTCAGGAGGTGCCGCATAAGCACTTGAGTACTGAGCCATCCGTGAACCCCATTTCTAAAGATTATCTTTGATCCGTGGGATATTAGAAGTGTTGTTAAGATTTTAAAACGTTGTAAATATCAACATTCAGTCTACAGATTACACAGATCTTAGTGTGAAATATTTTCAGGTTGTCGAATTTTTAAACTTCTACTTTTGAAGTAGTTTACAAACGCTATGACAGTTATGTCTACAAGACCTTTTCAAATCCGAGATTCCAAACCTATCAACGTTCAAATTTCGAACACAAACATAAAATTAATTAACATCTCAGACACTAAAACAGGCAACTTGTACCCAGCCAGTAATAAGTTATATCCAGAGACTATCATGTCATAGAATCCTAAGCAGTTCAGAACCCTCTCTCCGATTGTCTAAGAATTATGCAAAGCCTTATATTGAGACTTCGGGTATCGATACCTAACTGAATATTATCATAAGTATTGTTTGAACTTGGGTACAGAGTTGATTATTGTATTGGCACTTGTGTATTTAGGAAGCAGTTGGCAGCAATTGGGTTAGTTTTGCGTTGAATAATCAAAACTTTTTGAAAGCGATCGTAATTCATTTCTGAGTACATTTAAATGCCAACACTTTGCCGACTAATAATTAAAGATAGACCCGTAAAAAGAATAATAATAATTATTATTATTATTTATTTATCACAAAAACGTATGTTACATTTAGACAGATATACAGGACAATTTAAATTTTTTTCTTAGTTTAATAATGAAGGCATCTGAGTCTGAACTAGATAAAAAAAAAATATCTGTATCTCAGACATCAGCGCTCTTCCTTATAATGACCATTACAATACTAGCTTAATTAGAGATATTAGTATATCATTACACAGAAAAACAAGTCTCAAATAAAATAAAATAATCAAACGGGTATGTAGAGTGTGAACCTCTCGGTGAGTAGAGTGTGAAAGTGTGTGGAAGAGTGAGAGAGGGTGAGTATAAGAGTTTTCTATTTCAATATCTTCTATCTTCTATATCTATATCTATCTATATCTTCTATACATATAATAAATCTGTAGACGAGACGTTTCTGTACATTGAAAATATTTCCAAAAAAAATAGTTGGGGTGTTAAAGGATAACCAACAGATGCCATTTCATCAATTTTTGGAATTTTTGTCTGTTTGTCGGTTTGTCTGTTTGTCTGTTTGGATGTGACAGATTATTGATTTGAACAGGGTCAACGTAAAAAGTACCAAACCAATACGGTTACTTTTTATACTCAAATATGGTGTAGAACTCGGAGCAGTGATTAGTTTTTATTTCATCGCAATCGGTTCACTCTATCAAAAGATATAATCAATTTAAAGTATTCTAGGAACAACTTTTTACGTTTTTTAGTAACACGTAACGACATCTATTGGCGCGATATAGTACCTACTAACGAAAACATATTGTTGTTGTGATGCGAATAATCACGTCCTATTAGTTTATGCTTACTTAAATGACGAAATAACACAGATATCTACTTATGTCTATGTTATTTTAAAAAGTAATGATAATGATTATAATATTAAACAAAATCGCTTTCCATTGATGGTTTATTTAGTGGCGCCTGTGGCGCTAAAATAATTTTAAACATTAAGTGAGGATAATGTAAGATAATAATAATTAATGTGGTGTTCTGAGCGATAGAGAAGTTAGATAATTATTGATATAGAAAGTTGAGTAACGCAGAGCGTTTTTTAACGAAGTTCTTATATGGAGCTTGCGGTAGGAGTTCTAAGGGAGAAATCGTCAAATAACGAAAAAGCGTTATGCCTCATTTTTCAAAGTAATAGGTAGATAGAGACACACACAGAGAGAGAGAGCTATTTTTCATGGTTTCCGAGGATCCTGACCCCGGTAAGTGAGGTCAAAAAGAAAATCAAAGATGGCGGTTGCCTAAATTTTTAACTTTTTCGTCATGGGTGTCGTTTTCATGGTTTTCGAGGGTGCTGAAGTCGATAGTCAGGTCAAAATGAAAATCCAAGATGGTGGCTGCAATTTTTTTTTATCATGTTTGTCGTTTTCATGGTTTTTGAGGGTGCTGAAGTCGATAGTCAAGTCAAAATGAAAACCCAAGATGGCGGCTCCATTTTTTTTAAATTTTTTGTCTTGGTTGTCGTTTTGATAGTTTTCGAGGGTGCTGAAGCCGATAGTCAGGTCAAAATGAAAATCCAAGATGGCGGCTGCAATTTTGTTTTGATTTTTTGTCATGGATGTCGTTTTCATAGATTTCAAAGGTGCTGAAGCCGATAGGCAGATCAAAACGAAAATCCAAGACGGAGGTTGCAATTTTTTTTTATGGGTTTCGTTTTATTGGTTTTTGAGAGTGCTGAAGCCAATAGTGAGGTTCAAATTAAACTGTAACGGCTTACCCACCGTCGATTGGCCCATGAACCGTTGGTGAACATTATCTTTAAACCATTAACTTTTTTCCAAAGGACTTTTCACCCACGAACGTTTTGCCAACATAACTCTACGTCAGTGAATGCTTTACCCACAGAATGTTTTGACCAATAACTTTTCACCCAAAGAACAAGGCCAACAGACCCGGGAAAGATGAAAGTAAAATAATAATAAGACGTAGTCCTTTATTTCTGTGAAAAGGGTATAAAGTAACCTAACCAAGCCTAACCTCGGGGTGCCCTTCGCTCGCTTTGCTCGCTCACTTGAGCCGCCATCATCCCTTCGAACCCTACCTGTCCGAGTCGGGGTGCCCCAAGTCCCGAGCTCGCTTCTCTCGCCCTTGCATCCTTAGTTCTATTTGACATGGGTAAAATGTTCTTTGGGTGAAAAGTTATTGGTCAAAACATTCTGTTGGTTAAGCATTCACTGACGTAGAGTTCTGTTGGGGAAACGTTCGTGGGTCACAAGTCCTTTGGATGAAAAGTTAATGATGTTGACCAACGGTTCATGGACCAATCGACTGTTGGTAAACCGTTTCAGTTCTGGTTAAAATGAAAGTCCAAGATGGCGGCTGCAAATCGAAAAATTGGTAGTGTGTGTCATTTTCATGGTTTTCGAGAGCGCTGAAGCCGATTGTGACGTCAAAATGAAAATCGAAGATGGCGGCTGCAATTTTCTTTTTCTTTTTTTATCATGTGTGTCGTTTTCATGGTTTTCAATATAAACTTACACGACTTTGTGTGAAATAAAATAAAATACAACCGACTTAAAAACACACTTCAAAGTGCAATAGACCTTTGGTTTCAGAAGTCTGTAATTTCTTGCCAACGCGCAACGTCTTCCCAAACTAAGGTTATTTTGCACTTTCTAGGGTTTTTTATGGAGGTCGGTTAAGTATATTTTTTTGTAATTATCTAAGTATAAGGTCTAAATCAAAATCATGTCTAAAGTTTTCATGGGTTTCATCTTCGTAGTTTAAATGGCGGCCGGTGTCAAATATAACCAAAGTTTAATGGGTTGCTTTTTACACGGGCAACTTTATGTAGAAGCTCTTACCATTAATGTATTCTTCCTTTTATCATCTAGATATCTCGATGCTTTATAAGGCATAATATTGGTAGGTATATATGATATCTTCAATACCAAGTTAAGAAATTCTAAATTTACCACAGAGAAGAAACCAAGACTTAAAAAAACTAACTTCAAACTTCACCTACTAATCTCAGATATACTTTAGATAAAATGGTGATATGATTTTACAAGTTGGTATTCTAAGACAGACGCAAAATAAAATGGCTGTTTGGTTAGATAATCAGCCTCGAGCTGGCGCTTTTATTTTAATTTATTCTCAAAAATCAAAGTGACACTTTGTCGCATTATCATTATGAACCATGAAGACGCAGTGATTGCAGTCGAAAGGGCCGTGGTAGCGAACCCTAGGTAAGGAAAGCGTTACCAGGCAAGATCTGATGATTCTTCCTTTTCAATGAAGGAGTGGCAATTACACCTTTCCTAAGCGACACATTACCTGTTGTTTTCCGACATCCACGCGAACGAAGTCGCGGGCACAGCTAGTCTATAATAAAATTCAAAGTCCTGACTGGCTGATATAACAACGCACAGCCTTAACCGCCTAGAGACATGAAATTTGGAGGGTGTGTTCATTGTGGAGAGTACGTATCTATTAAGAAATTACACCCCTAAGAGGGTAAATGGGGGGAGGGTGAAATTTCACGCGGACGAAGTCGCGTGCAGAAAGAAGCTAGTAGTTAATATAAGTCTGAAATGGGTGATTGTCAATGCTCAAGCTTTCTTTCTAATGTCACAAATAATAACTGAGGGCGGTCGGATATTTTATACGTTGTCATTTTTGTAATAATTGCTATAGTAGGCTTAGGTTACGGGTCATTTTACTTTTTTGTAAATTTTATCAAAGACTTACAACATCGCCTTGGACGAGTCTGTAAAGGTGTTATTATTGTAATTTAAATAAATCAATCAATAATCTGTATGAGAAGAGGCCTTTGCTTAACTGTGGGACAATAATAAGCTGGTTTTATTAATATTTACGTCGATCTCTATGGTCTATTACTCTATACATTTTGATCAAAGGGCAACAGCTAAATCTAACCACTGTTATTTTAGTCGAAATTAAATTCTGGTTTCAAATAAACCCACAGAATGTGTGTACCTAATGTGAATTTGTGGTGTGTGTCAAGTTAAATGCTTCGAGTTTCAAACTCGATTTTGTGACACATTTCATATGCAACTTCGTTAAACGCTGTTTGCTGTCGTTTTGCTTGGAATTTAAATGCATGTTAAAGCGTTTATAAAATTAAAAGTTTTGTTTTTTTCTGTTTCAGGTATGGAACAACACGAATTCTTAATTGGTGAAAGGTACTACTACTTCAGATTTTATTAAGTGCACTATGTACTTTCTGAGTTTATCTTGGTCATTAATAATTAACATCGCGAGGAAACCTGGACTTATCTATGCATTATAATAAAACTAGCAGCGCCCCGCGCTTTCACCCGCGTTAGTTTCGATTCCGTAAGAATATCAGGATAAAAAGTATCCTACGTGTTAATCCTGATTATAAACTATCTGTGTATCAAATTTCATCCAAATCCGTTTAGTACTTTCTGCGTGATTGAGTAACAAACATCTTCACAAACCCAAACCCAGGCAGGTGCTTGACTTTATGTAAGTAATTTCATCACCATTGGTCTCAAAACGAAGAAGAAAACCGGCATGTCCTAGAACCAAAAATCTTCCAATCCGTAAGCACTCGGCCTGCGTGGTGGCCCACTACCTCTCGAGATGAGGACTGTGGCCCAGCAGTGGGAACATTATAGGCTGATTATTATTTGGCAAAAGGGTAAATCAATCGTATCTCAGAGATAAAGTGAAAATGACTTATGTGCCACTAAATTCCCTGGAACACCCTTACTGATTAGCTTTTAGATTTCAGCTAGCAACCCTCTTAACTTTATAAGTAGGAATGTAAACGAGAGTTTAAATTAACTTATACGTAAGTTAATGAACCCTAGTTAGATTTGAAGAGGATCTTTGGCCCAAACTAAACATTCTTTAGGCATACTTGGATTACCATGCTCACCCTAATGATGACATCTTCAAGATTAAGGGTTAATATTTAATGATTTGGAAACTAATTGTATTAGCTACAGACGTGTCTAGGGTTAAATTTCTACGTCACACTTGGGATGATATGTCAAACGCACACTTACACAAAGTGACGTGTACCTCGTGTCGCGTTTACAGGCTACAGATAGGCATGCATGATGGCAGGGTATCGACGCGAACTGAAATCATGAATCAAGCACAAACGATCCGGCAGAATTTTTTAAGAATTTTTTAGTCGGTTATCAAAAAAAAAATCTGCTGATTCATAGAAGAGTGGAATATCTACGAAGTCAAAATTCACAACAACAACAACAACAACAACGAACATCAATTTTTTTTTTCTGTAAATTGGATATCGGAATCACTTTTACACGTCATATTTTAAAAATAGGCTAGCTAGAGTCGACATTTCCTATCTGACTACCTCTGAGAACAAATGCCGAAACAAACTCAAGGGTTAAAGTCTCGTTTTAAGTCCAGACATATCTTGGTCAGATATTGTGAAGACAATGTAGATTATCAGGCGAGAAGAGCAGAACGTGAACCGCGAGGGCTGATTCGAGGTGGCGCGGGAAAAGAGTTCCTGGAAGGACTCGCGGTAGAGGCCTTTACTCAGCAGTGAGACAGTATAGGCTGAACAAAAAAAACACTCCAGGAGTGCCGACAAAAGTGAAAACAAAACACAAACAGAATACTTTGCCATCACTGACTGACATATCGGAAATACATTAAAACCGAGGACATTGTCGACGAGGTAACAGTGTCGCGAGTTCAATGGTTTTTCTCATCTCAAAAAATGCCCAACGCGCCTAAAGAAGTTTTCACTTAAAAAAAACGGTTGGTATCCCGAGATATTGTCGGGTCAGCGACTGTTCATCATAATTGTAACACAGCACATTAAAAAAAAAAACATTAAAATAAGACAGAACAACAATAAAACAACGGGCTGTAAGGAATCACTACAGAATAATAGGCATATAGACCAAACTAGGCGCTACCACAAAAATTTATTGCTAAGCACTATTGACACCTTAATATGTCAACATGCCGTAATATAGCCAGTTTATAAAAATGACAAAGAATGACAGTTTTGATTTGATGTATGAACAATTTAAGTTACTAATCATTAATTTGCTTATTAATTAATCTAACTAACAATAAATTAAAATGTCCAAAAGCTGCCTCCAAAAAGTAAATTTCGTTTTAAAAAAAATTTACTTTAAAAAAAATAGGGACAGTTTCATTAGATATCCCACATATCAAAGCGATTTGGTCACGGAACTGACTTTTAAAACAACACCCTTTTTTACAGCTGTCCAACTGAACACGATTGACCGAATGAACGTTTGAGCAAATTCTAGACTCCTTTGGTACGACAGACGAACACCAATACATTTGACAAAGCGATACTTTGTAACGGAAAATCATTCCAGCTCTTACAAACATTAACGAACCTAGGGCGTGTACAGATGCGTGTAATGTGTCATATAAATGTAATGTAATGTAGAATGAGAGAGAGAAATGTAGAATCCGGAACGCTGTGGTCCGGCAGAGAACCAAAGTTGTTGACATATCTCGCAGAATAAGCAAGTTGAAGTGGCAATACACAAGCCATATTAGCCGTAGAACCGATGACCGTTGGGGTAGACGTGTTCTTGAGTGGCAAACGTAAGGTAGGACGCCCTCAGGCTAGTTGGAGCGACAATCTTCGCAGGGTGGCTGATAGCAGCTAGGTGCAGTGTTCGAATGCGAGAGCTTTTGTGTTCGCGCTAAAAATCAGCCGACGGATCAGTTCGAGCACCACATAATAATGTTCGTAGTTCCGTTCATACACAGAATTAGAGTTATATTACACAATAAATTACATTACACAACACGCGTCTCTACATCATCACCTGCCTAGCCTTTTTCCATTGTGGTCGGCTTCCAGTCTAACCGGATGCAGCTGAATACCAGTATTTTACATGGACCGACTGCCTATCTGACCTCCACAACCTAGTTACGATACGAGACCCTTTGGTAAGACTGGTTGTCAGACTTTCTGGCTTCTGACTACCCGTAACGACTGCCAAAGGTCCACTAATGACAGCCGGGACCAACCGCTTAACGTGCTTTCCGAGGCATGGAAGGGTCTCGGTATATAACGATGGTCACCCATCAACAGACCAACCGCGGCAAGCGTAGCTTAACATGATCGATCAACCTGTGCCGCGGCAGTTATTATTTAGCCACGGGCCCCGCGCCTCTAGTAAACATGCCTTTAGGTATTTTGTTTCAATATGCATAAAAACCTTTACATAAATCCTTCATCCTTCCATTATCACACACAAAACCAAATGAAAACAAGCTTTATGTTTAAAAAGAAATATGTTTCCAATATAAAATCGATACATTTTGGCTTTTGTTCGAAAAAAAGGGAAATATTTTACGAAATTTATTTTTATCCGGCCTGTATTTTCATTGCTTATTCGTTTTTCAATCGAAGCGGGATTCGAAACAAAAAACTTTTATCATAAACATTATGAATATTCATAATCATTTGTTCAGACTCGATTTTGTTATTTCGATATGGTTTCTATGAATAAAGACTGAATAGCTTTTGATCCAGTATAAATAAAAATCATTGTATTATTTTTTATTCATTCGCAGTCAGCTCGTTTTAATCTACTGTAGGAATGTTCTGAATTTTATCACTGCTCGTAGTAAAGTTTTAACCTCGATCATTTCAGCTGTGTTTTGTGCTATTTTAAAATAAGGGGAATAGATTCTGGTGTTTCAGAAAGAGCGTCAGGAATTTTAAGATAAACTGCATAAAAATCAAGAGTATCGTGAGATTCGTAGGAAGCAATAATTCCTTGCCGTAGAAACGAATGGTTACTGCTACAAATCTTCGTCTATGTAATCATCTTCTAGCTTTTGTATCAATTTATTATTGACTAGCTGACGCGAAGACATCTTCTCAAAATTTTTATACGGATTTCGAATTACAATCCCGTAGAATAAGGACGTTCAGTTCTTTTCCGAATTTGGAATTTTCCCGGAAATTTAATTTTTATTTCCATTAAAACCTAATTTGGACTATTACGAAAAATATAGCCAAATTGGTCCAGCCATTCTCAAGTGATGCGCTTACCAACCAATATTATTTCATTTTTATTTAAGTATACTCCGTTACATTTTGATCGTTATAATCCTTAAAAGGGGCCATTCAAAAATCCAAAAAAAAATCAGCTGTTCCCTACATTTATGTTCGTATAACTCGCCAAAATGTAGGGAACAGCAGATTTTTTTTTCACGATTTCAGTGTTGGTCCCATAGTAAAAGTTGTTCATAATGATGAGTACAATGACCCCTTTTAAGGATTAAAACGATCAAAATGTAACGGTGTATGTATAGATTAAAACATAATTGCACAAGAAATAAAAAAAAATCACTTTTATTTCTGTATCAAGCCAAACCTACAACTATTCGTAAAAAATCAAAGCATTTATTTCAAACTAGCGGCCCGCCCCAGCTTCGTACGGGTGCATTTTTTTTTTTATTGAGAAGGAACTTTTATACGTCAATATTTACAATAAAATAAAATTGATTCTATTCGCCACTTCCGAAAGGTAGTTTTCGTATGGAGAAGAATGGGCAAGAAATTCCACCCATGTACGTAAACAAAATACCTAATAATACAGCAAAATTCCAAAATGAAAGGACAAGCAAAGAATATTTTTCACTCGTATATCAAACACTTCAATAATACAAATTGTAATTGTACAGTCTACAGTACAAAAAATAGGTTTATGTCGTACAAAAATACATGCTTAAAATCCTGAAAGAGGTATTCACGAGACGAGAGTGCTAAGGATATTGTAATGAGAAGGTACATTAAAATCATTGGCGCTTTTTGACGTAAGGACGGTTAATTCTATAGCTGCGAAGGTTTTTGTTAAGGCACTGACGACATTTTTAGTCCTGGGAATACGATGAAATTCATTTGGCAGATAAATAATTTAGTGGCAATTATACAAGCGGCCCTGTTTGATGGTATCTGTGACAGCATCCAAATTATACAAATCTAGCTTATAGATTCGGTAAATTAGTACAATGACAGTGGTACGTAATTCATCATCATCATCATCAGCCTACAGCAGTCCACTGCTGGACATAGGCCTCTCCAATTGCACACCATTTAGTTCGATGATTGATGACGCACACTGCGAAGATTGTCGCTCTACATAGCTTTAGGGCGTCCTACCTTACGTTTGCCGATTCGCGGTCTCCACTCAAGAACACGTCTACGCCAACGGAGTGACCGTTGCGGTAGACGTGTTCTTGAGTTTTCTTGACTAGTTCTTTGGCTAATATGGCCCATTTTAGCTTGCTTATTCTGTGAACTGTGTCGATAGCTTTGGTTCTCTGCCAGATCACCTCATTCCGGATTCTATCCCTCAGAGAAACTCCAAGCACAGCTCGTTCCATAGCTCGCTGAGCGACCTCAAATTTATGAACCGTTTAATACCGATACCAATTTACGTACCGTTCCTCACATTTAGAAAATTCATACAAACACGCATGTTAACAAAAACAGGCAAACGTTACAAGCCACATAGTGCCGTCATTCGAAAGTTGAACGTAGGAAAAATTTTTTCAGCAACTTTAAAAACTTGACTTTAATTCGCACAAGTTACAAGCTCAGACCAAATAAAAAACCAAGTCAGAGCGCTGAGAACGATACAGTGAAGCATGCCAAAACTACACCTCCGCTCTGTGCATACACGCTCACACGCACTCATTTACAATCAAACTACACCTTACTAAGTGCACACATGTTTACGAAACCGGCTTCACTTTACTGTTGACAGCCCTCTGTCTTGGTTCTTTATTTGGTCTGAGGTTACGAGTAACATTTTTATACTTTATCAACCCGGGGTCATTAACTGTAGTCAGCACCTTAAATCCAAGTCGTGTTTGAGCGGCGATAAAAGTTATGAAAGTCGGCAACATTCTCTTTTGTTGGATTTGTCGAAAAGATTTTTACTTTTGTGTGATTATGCAATTACCATTATTACGTTACTGGTCCTCAGAGGGAAAAATGTTGGTCCTTTGAGAATGGTACTGGAATTAGATTTATTCCGGTCTCATCCCCTGACCCCCCTAACCCCTCCACCCCCCCCCCCCCCCCTCGATCGTTAGTACATTTATATTACGGGTTTATTTGTTTCTATGATAGTTCTCTGTCAAGATACTAAACATATATAAATACAGAGTGTAAAAGAAATAATGTGGTCATATTTAAAGGTGTGGTACAGACCAACAAACTGAACAACTATCTCCAACAACGTAATCCTGAAAAATTATCAATCACACATTTCTGATACAAAATAATTAGTTTAAGGTATTGTGCAATAACAGAATAAATAAAAAAGAGGTAGAAACATTCAGTCGTGGAGTATCAATCGAGCTAGTCACTTTTCACGTAACCCCCCATATTAGAACCAGTAGGCGTAGATAACGCTAATAATGATAACGATTATCATTTCAATTGGAACATCCTTATCAATTGATTTAATTAATTTTATATTGGATGTGCAAGCTTAGTTATCTTGTGACCTTGCTTCAAGTGCTTCATTAGAACAGTTTGTAGGCAAAATATTTGTACGTGGAAAGTGTGGTTATACTGGCTTTGGTGTTTTATTATTATTTTCGTTTTAGTTAGGCTGTGGGCTATTTTATCTATGATAATATCTGACGCTAATAGTCACACAAATACTTTTTATTAATGCTTTGTTTGTCTAGCCACATATATTTAATAATTAAATAATGAAAAATTTATTTAATCGGGTAATGAAAAAAAAGAGAAGACAGGTTGAAAAAAGCCAAATTGATTATATTATTATTGTGACATGAATTCCTTAATACGTCAATAGTATTTTTATTATGTAAGAACGTAAACGAGGCAAAAAGGAATACGTAAGGATCGTAGCAGGTGGTGTTCTGTAGTTTCTGCCTACTCCCATGTGAAAAGGGCGTGAGTTTATGTAATCGGCATTCGCGATTTATATGCCAAAAATGTATACAAAGATGAGTTTATGGAAAAATAACTTTAAATCCTACACAATAAAGTTCAGTTTACTATACAACTTCAAACATTTTATAACTTTTTTAATAGTGCTAGTCACTCTGAAATCAACTTAATTTTCATTAAAATAAAGTTGATGTTTGTTTAACTTGAAATAATATTAATTTGAAACATAAGTTTGAATAAGCTATAAGTATGTACGTATTCTATTATATCAATGCACATAATAATAAAATTTCTACACAAAACCATTTTTACATCAAAAGGTAAAATCAAAGATCATGGAAATGTCACGCAAGAAAAATCATAAACAAAATTATCTTAAAGGGCACTAGGTGCAAGAAAACAGCGGATTTATAATGTAAACAACTTTACAAAGAGAAAATAGGACAATCGTTTAAATCGACGGTGACAGACAACAGAGAAAACCAAAAGTATTTGAATTTTTTGCAAAACAAAAAGTTTATGACAAGAAGTACTAACGCTAGTTGCGTCGCTTTTAAAAATAATTTGAAAGAAAACTGTTTTGAACAAAGACCATAATTAATGATTTTCTTCCCTCTACCTTGTATTTAATCGTCTTATATTCCTAGCTGTCTTCCTCTTTATAACTACAAGGCACAGCCGTCCATTGCTTGCAGACGTCGCCACACTAACCCCATTCCACTTCCGTCCTCTCCCACAACAAGAACGCTGTAGACTGAAGGTACAGGTGGTATTATCGCTCATTTGGAGAAACATCGACGAAACTGCAACTTTTTTTTTTACTTTGCTTTCCTAACGTAAAACACGCTTTCTAAGTACTTTGTCATTTTAACAAATTTTTAGGAAATAAACCTTTACGTCGATGTTTCTTCAAATGAGCGATATGCCTATAAGCAGTGGCCTCCAAAAGTTAGTTAGGTTGACATTTTTCCTCTTCAACAGTGACACACCACATTATGATTTAAAATTCTAGTGGTCCAAATGTTGTTTGGACTTCCATAACGTTTTTAATTACTAATTCAACTACCTTTGACTTATCATAAAAAAATAATCAAATAATCCGCTAGGAGTACCTGATATTTTTTTTTTTCATTTTGAATAGTAATGGTGGCACAGCTCAAGTGGAAAAATGTCAATTAACTTTTTGAGTCCACTGTCATATTCAATAAACTATTAAAAAAATTAAGTAAAATATTTGTAGGATATTTTATTGAATACTTGTCTATGTGAAAGTTTTATGCTTGGATGTTTATTCCTCGATCACGCAAAAACGGCTGAATGGATTTAGATGAAATTTGGCTCACAGATATTTTATAACCTGGATGTAAAGAATTAAATAAAAAAAAAGAAAATATTCTGCTAGTACGTTCCCGTGATATATTTTACATAACAGATTTTATTCAAAACATAACAACACACCTGTAATCGTCGAAGAAATAGGCACAAGTGTACCAACAGTACTTACACCCACATTTCACCAGTAATTTTTAAGTTTCATGTAAAATCAACCGGGTAAAAATATAGACTCCGGGCTGCTTATGAGAAAATCCTAATGGGAGAATCCAATACAATTTTTCCCGATTTGGGAATCGAACCGCTGGCGAGCACTAGTCTAATATGTACAACTCTTGATTTTATAGCTAGTTTTCGAAAATGGAATAGCGCGTGAAAATCTAGACACAATCATTTGTTTCTGGGCTTATTGCAATCTATATAATGTGTTCGTTTGTAAGCGCATCATTTCAGAACGGCCTGACCGATTTGGAAATTTTTTGTTTTAAAATGTTCTTGATAGTCCGAATCAAGTTATTATGTATTTTCTATGTTAATTTTGTAAGAACTATTGAAATTTAGACAGGACAATGTCTGTCGGGTCAGCTTGTTGCGTATAATAATGATTGGTTCAGCGTTAAGTGAGTAAGAAAAATAAATAATTTATTTTTTGTCGTATACACTGACAAAAATTACCACTTAGTGGATCACTTTATGGATTGTGACTTTTCAATTCCTGAGTCTAACAAACTTTTGAGGGGCTGAGTTGATAGATATTAGCAGATAACAAAATAATAATAGCAACCTATAAATTATTTTCCCACTGTAAGGCAAAGGCCTCTTCTCATACAGAGAAGACACGAGCATTGATCACCACGTTTCCCCTAGACGACGGTTTTCGATTTCAGACTAATAGTACACACTAGCCTCTGCCCGCAACTCGTCCGCGTGAAATTTTTTGCACTCCCGACTCACCCCGTCGCATTGCATCGCCTGCCCGTTCGCTAAATGTTCTTTCTGAGTATTAATATTTTGGCTCGGCTCCTACGGGCCAAGCGTGATGTTAAATAGCGTATAGCCTTCCTCAAGAATTAGACTATCAAATGCGAAACTTATTTTTTTTAAATTAAACTGTAATTAAAGGGAATAAGGCGTTCAAACAAACAATAAAAACACGTAAACTCTTTAGCTTTATTATTAGATTTTAATCAACAATGCTTAAAAAACACAAGAAGGTTTTCACAATAAACCACAAAACTATCCAAAGTTAACCCCACGCTGTATTTACTAACTAAACGCCTTCGTCAACATTTTGTCAGCACAATAAAAAAAGCTAAGAGCTTGTTATTTGTTCAGCGGGACCGCTAACAAACCGGGTGGTTTCATTATGAAGTTAGAAAAACCCGCTCATGAGTGCGGAATATTTTACTTTCCTGCCCGTAACGTAGCCTGTTTAATTCTGGCATACGGAGACCAGCGTTTCCGCTTGCATATGAGAATAGAGGCTGTTGCTATTTTTGAACTGCTATAATATTTAAAAGATTAAATAGTTAACAGGTAGACAGTGTTGGACAAGCCAAATGGGATCTGAAATTTTGAGAGGGTTGATGTTGTATTTATTCTAAATTAAGTCCGGCTGGTCAAAACAAATGCTGAGTGTTTTGAAGCAACTTACGGGAACCCTATATCTAGCAATGGACTGCGAAAGGCTACTTTCATCGTTATCATCATTTTAAGCGAAAGCCTCCCCAAGCACCGCCATCTTCCACCGGTTCTGTGCTTCTCGCATCCAGCTGATTCCTGCGGCCTTCACCAGGTCATCGGTCCACCTTGTTTGTGGAGTTCCGATGGTCGATAGGGCTGAAAGGTTCTGGAGTGTAGAGGCTATGTTGATTTAATTAAATTACAGTTTTTTTTTTCTAAATTTTAGTAGCTTTCTATTCAAGGACAAAAAAGCAAAACACATCAATATATTGTTTACTTGTTAAAAAGAAGGCTTAACATATATTACGACGTCAGTACTACCATAAATCTAAAATAAAGAAAGTGGGTACACATCATTACATCCGAGTTATAAAACTAAAGGAGGTATAGAAAAAGAAATGAGAAAACAAAAAGTTAAGGGGGCAAAATATTGATAGCGTACGATTGTCCCTTAGAGGCGAAAACACGTTTTTGCTCGGGGCGATTTCAATGGGTTTTCCTATGAACCTCTTTTTGTGGTGGTCCTTTTCCCCATCGATACATTTAATAGTTGTTTAAAAGAGGGAGATTATACTTACATTTGGGACCTTTTTACCATTAGTTCCGCACTGTATGAATGTATTCAGTACCAATAGGTAACAGTTTTGTGTGGTTTCCTGTTACAAATAGTCCACCCTGAACCTATACACGTAAATATCAAAAGTTTACTTTTTAGTTATAGAAAACGGAAGGCCATGAATGGATCCTCTTGTCTAAAAAAAC
This sequence comes from Gortyna flavago, assembly GCA_963669345.1. Classification (NCBI taxonomy): domain Eukaryota; kingdom Metazoa; phylum Arthropoda; class Insecta; order Lepidoptera; family Noctuidae; genus Gortyna; species Gortyna flavago. Next base: position 7,840,509 of record OY770148.1, read on the forward strand.
TAACTGGAGGCACCTTGATTTTGCAATACTTTGGAGTAACATCAAGATAAGGTGCAGCATCCTTCCCTTGTGTTTTAATAACAACTAACTGTATTATATTCACTTTGATTCGTCTATTTGCGTGGATAAATATGGATATATATCAAAATATATTGAAATATAATAAATAATATAATAATAAGATAAAAATAATAATAATGTATATAAAAAAATATATTTAAATATATTGTGTATTTTTCTTATAATCTACAGGATAAAATTTTAACCAGTACGCAAAATTTAGTTTAGCATATGATTTTAGACCTCTTAGCGTAGAAATTTGTCGTAGGTTATAAAAAAAAATTATGATAACCGACGGAAAATTTCTACTTTAGATCAAGAATCATGCGCTCGATCCATGGTTGCAGTTTGCTAACTATGTAGTTAAATTTTTTTGCGGTATATTGAACACGTTTGCTCGCTGATGGAAATGATGAAAACCACTAGGTACTACAGGCAAAATTGGTTAGCTATACCAAAGATATTATCAACAATGTCTTCCTTAATCTCCTGATTTAAATTACAGCGTTATTCGCGTTATACATTCTCGTGATAAATTCTTTGAGAGCGTAACTGGGACGCCAATAATGAGCTCGATCCACAATCCTTTGCTTCCTTTAAGACAAAACTTGTCTGAAGCTTGCAGACTGGCTCAAAGTATTGGCTTAGTTACGAAGATAAGTTATATCTTGATACCTAAAGTATCAGACGATTTAGAAGTTTCTGAAAACAGAAGTGCTTGGATGGTCCTTCGTGTAGATCATTGTCCCTTATAGTTGAAAGAATGAGGGCCTCCTGGCTAAATAATAGCAGCCGCACAAGTCGATCGAAGATTATGCTACGTTTGCCGAGGTCAGTTCGTGGACACGTTACCATCCTTCACACATCCCCCTCCGTGTCTCGGAAAATACGGTAAACGGTACGGTAACTTACGTTTATAACAAATACATGGAAATAAGTTCTTTGTCTATACAAGTTTCTAAAACAGTACGTATACATTAATTTTGGCATCAATATGATCTTGTTCTATCATTTTGATTTAGGATTTATTTATCTCCTTCTCTGCTATCCTGTACCTCATAATGGATGGTAATTATTCTATGATTTAAGACGTCTGGATAATGTTTTGTATTATCTTGTTTCCGCACGAGCTCAAGTCATGATATTCTGAAGACTGCCAAAGGAAGCAAGAGGCCAAACTGAACGGCCAACCTGTTAAGGCGCAGATATACGACTTCTAATGATTTTAAATTCAACATCACGTCAAATCGACTGGTATGATTTCTTTGAAAAAAATAAATGTTATACTAGGACATTTGCTTCGTAATTTCATATGTGAATATTTGCAATTATATTTTTTTAACATAGTGTAATTAATTTGTAAAGTAATGTCTACCGCGGACATAAAAACGATAATCACGCAAACACTATCGGGTGTATTTTCATAAAACTTTCACCATATAAAAGACAATTTAATTCCCCGAATTTTAGTATACGGTTTTTATTTGTTTGGTGTTTGATAAATCAACAATAGATGATTGTTTCATATTTTGCAATAAATTACCAGCGTTGTGTCATCGCGCTTTTCTTTCTTTTCTATGCAGTCCGATAGTGACCACGTTTTAGGTCATGTAGTCGCCTTAACTTTGACCTGATTGGATGCATAAACAAAACGGTTTCTCCATACGTTTTTTTTTTTGAAGTAGTTAGCGCTTCAGCTTATTTGTTGGCGCGTAAACATGTGGTCTGAAATCTGTCTATGTCTTATGGCAGCAAATATGGTAGTGGCGTTTTATATCAATCTGGTGCTACGGCCTTTAAAACGAAACTTATGATTTCATTATCAACCATTTAATGAACCTTATAACGTGCCTTAATAATTTGGTACGTGAACGATTTAACCCTTTTTGGCGTCTCTCTAGCCCTGTCATCTTCGTAAAACGCGGTGCTTTGAATTTCCGATCGAATGTTGTTCCCTTTCATTAGCTAAATTATTCTGTGAAAGACTCGTCAAAGCTTCAAAATTGACACAACCCATTACCGGTCGTCCAATATAAATCGACACCTGTCTACCTACTACCTAGGTACTGTAGTTTCTTGGGTTTGTTATAACTTTGGGACATAAGTTATTATCCCCTATCCGACCCAACATCTCTGCGACGTGCGAGGCTTTAATCCGGGTTCCTAAATTGATGAACGAAACGTTATATTTATTATTAATTGGTAAAGCTAAGTTACCGGTTAAAGTGGCCACTAACTGACCTAAAAAAGAAAGCTATTTTACAATCAATAAAAAAAAGACTCCTAACAAATTGTTAAAACAAACAAAAAAAAAAACAGAAAAAGGAATACAAAGAACATTCAGACATAAAAGTTTCATAATCATAACAATTTATTTGCAATTTTTATTATGAATTTCGAAACACTTATTTCATTAACCATATTGTGTTCTAAAATATATTTATACTATATCTTGTATGTTAAAAAAAATGGAAAAGAAAAAGGCAGGAGCTCATTGGGCATCAAAAAAAAAAATTGCAATAGGTACCTACTGGTACAGTGTTGGTCTTAATGTTAGTAATTAAGTTTTGTTATACATAGTCAGATATTTGACATGCAAACATTCCAATATACGAGTATTTAATGCTGGAGTATAATACTTATGTCCAATGGTATGCTTTAAATGCTAGTTTCTATTTCTCGTAGGACTATTAATAACATCAGATTTAAGTATGCAATGCCTTTAGTATAGCCTTCGTCATTGTTATTAAACAATGATGAAAGCTATCCTAAACGTTTGGTTACTGTTGCGCAACAGTAACCAACAGTTAGTAGCTTTTGGGACCAGAGGATTAATCCTTCATTCCAACGTTAAGACCTACCCAACCTAATCCGGGCCAACTCCGCATTATTCAAATATAAAGCATGCCCCTAATTCTATATTCACTTTCCATTTTTGCGTGTAAAACAATGAAGATTTATAATGTAGGGAGAAATATACTGGATGAAACGGAAAGTGTGCTGTACCTACTTAAAATGAAAATTTTAAAGAGGATTTTATCGTTTGATTGTGAATTCAATCTTTGTTTTATTATTATGTCTCCAGGGAGTCGTATTTAATCGGAATTTGGCCTTTAAACAGCTGTTTTTTATTTTTCAAATAAATGAAAAATGAAGAAAAACAATACTATATTTTACTTTTGACAAGAGTTCTAAACCTCGGCGGCGTGTCTTTCCGGTTTTTGTCCTTTTTCTTCTATATTTTTTTCATCCTTTTAAGTCACAACATTATGTGACTGTGTTTGTGTGTGGGTCATTACGTAATGTGTAGTCGTGTACATATTGTGTTTAATGAGTTGGGTCCAGACGGTTCTTAATTCTAGGTTCTTCTATGTTTTTGAACTCTAAATAAAATTAACTTTTAAGCCCATTCAATAAATATTTATGTTAACATCAGAATTAATATCGCAATTATAAACATTTTGTAAAACAGGATTTTCCTAGTTTGAAGGGCAAGGGTCGTACTCATCTGTAATAGCTATACCCATCCAACATCATTATACAACACTGATGTTACCATTCAGACTATTTTAATGTCCATATTTTGTTAGATTACGTTATTTTAAAACTAAGTATAGGTATGTTAGTCATGAGGAGATCAAATATTGAAAATAAATGAAAATACAATTTAAATAAATGATTGAAAATAAACTAAAATAGAAATAAATGATTTAAAATAAACTAAAATAAAAATAAATTAATCTTCCGAGCTGTAAAAACGCCAAATGCCAAGAAGCTTTTAAAATTTCCTTACGATACCAAAAATAAGTCTTTCCTCACCTTCACTTAAGCGAATACCATGTAGGTAGCTCATAAGTAGTCTCTTGTTCGTTACAAAATGGCAATATTTATGTTACGACCATTTTGCGCGCCTCCCAGTGAGAGCGTTTTAGTGTAGTCTCGTTAAGTGGGCCGACTCTCATACGCCTCATATCTTTTAACTAAAGCTCGCTTGTTTATGCAAAGAATTTTTTCTTTTTTAGTTAGAATTAATTTACTCTTCTTGTGCTCTTATGTAAATACATAGTATACAACATAGTCGCTTATCGTATTAGGTTGGTTGGGAAGCAGTGGTAAGCAGTGATGGCAAAATCGGCCCCGACTTACGAGTTGTAGGTCGTGGGTTCAAACCCAGGCAGGCGCTTTAAAGGGAGTAAAGTAATGTCAGGTGTGTTGGTTTCAGTAGTCAGGATTCGTTGTTGGCTATCTTTTTAATGTCATCCCTAAGTAACCTTTGACGCCAACCAAGTTCAACTTAGCCTATCGTACTTTAAAAAATTGAGAAAAAATAAAGCATTTACATTACAGCAAAAAAATACACCTAAAAACTATAAAAACACAGACAACAATGATATAATGCCAAAAGGGTCTCAGTTCAGCATTATGTCAGATGACAACATATGCCTGACGCTGATTTTCAGTTGCCACATACTCCAGCAATGAGGACATAATATGCCTCTCTCAAACTGCGTAACAACACTCTTTTCTCAATTTATTCCGGTCTGATCCCCTGAGCCCCTTCACCTCCCCCCCCCCTGCTTCTCGATCCCCTGCTAGTTCTTCTTCTGTTTTAATATCACCAGTCAGTCCCTTCCTCCTTTTTAAAGTCAGCCTATTCTTCGTACACACGACTTCGTGCATTCAATAAATAAAACGAAGTTAATTTATTAATTGTATGCAAAGCTTTAATTTTATTTGTTTGTAAGTACATTTATGAATCTTTTCTATCCCCCTACCCCAAAAATAAGGACACACCTACGCATCAATAAATCTCTTAAACTACAGAACACAAGCGAAACCTAATTAGCCCAAACTAATGCCGATTTTAATTATTCATGAAGAGGCACAAAGGGTGAGGTAAACAGTTATATAAAGAGGTACCAGTCAGCTGATACGGGTTGGACAAGGGGGGAGTGTGGTGAACACGCCGGGAGTGTGCTGGACACGCCAACGATAAATCATAAAGAATGCCCTTTAAGTGTTCCCCTTTTTGAACGGACAACATGCGTTCCACCCAAATATGGATATGGATTTTGATGTCAGAGATTGCAATGAAACTGGGTTAAAAGTTGTTTGTTGAGGTTTTGTTTATAAGTACTTAATTATGTGTTGGGTCCTCTGTGAGTAGGTTTGTTGTAACAGTTAAAAAGAGAATCTTTGAATTGAAAATGTGTTATTGCGTTTGCGACTGTCTGGGATTTCAGATTGTTATGTAGTACTTGGAAGATATCTCAAAGAAGGTTTAACACAATAATTTTCTTTTTTAGTAAACTGACTAGGCTACTAGGCTCATCAGATTGATTGATTGATTTATTATTTGTATTAATTATTTATGTACAGACGCCAGCACATCAACCTACCCCAATCTGTCAAATTTCTTTGATAGAATTTCAACTTTACTGCAAAGGAATAAGGTTTATATTCAATTGGGAAAATTTGACAGATTGGGGTAGCTTGATGTGCTGGCCTCTGTACAATGGTCTGCATCAATTGGGTGCTTAGGTGCTTTCAAGGGGGGTACCCACATCGTGAAGCTGACCGTACACATGGGAATGTAACGGATACAGGTAAGACATATTAGTATTGAGCATAAAGGGATTTAAAGAATATCCAGCAATTAAAAAAAAAACTTTTATGGATTACTAGCTTCTGCCCGCGACTTTGCCCTCGTGAAAAATCGGCCCCCGATCCACTGCGTTACATCCCATCACCCGCCCGCGCCGTCATTTTGACCATTTTATTTTTGCTCGCTGTTAAGGGTCGTAGCGAAGAAAGAGATTGTTCCCAACATACAAACTTGCATACAAACAAATTTTCCCTTTTTATAATATTATAGCATAGATTTACAACAGTTTCTTTATTCATAATTCTCATCATAATTTCACAAAAATAGTTTTAGCCTACTCTAAATCTCTTAGCCTAGAGAATTGACCTAGATGTCTCTTAGACTGAATTGAGCTCACCCAAGCTAATCTTCCAGTTGGTCCTAGGAGAGTCACTAAGGAACATTTATTATTCAGAACATGAAGAGACATGGGAAACTTGATAAGGAAAACCAATCCTTTCTTACTATTCCTACTAATATTATTAACGCGAACGTTTGTGAGGATGGATGGATGGATGGATGGATGTTTGTTACTCTTTCACGCAAAAACTTCTGAACGTATTAGGATGAAATTAGGTTAGGCACACAGATAGTTTATAACCTGGATTAACACGTAGTATACTTTTATCTCGGCAGAACGTTCCCGTGGGATAATTTCTGCCGCTAAAAGCCGCTGGCAAAAGCTAGTTAGGTATAAAGTGATAAAGTTTCGATAGCCAGATATTGTCATAAACTTTTGTTACTGCCTGAAACTTATTGAATAGATTTCGTTGCTTCCAAACTACTAATTTAAATTGGGTGATTAATATCTCGTATTCAAAGCACTATTTTACCTTTTCTCCTTCTTCGTCGTATCGATGATTCCCTTTTATCATTTTATATGAGCTTCGACCAGAATTCGGCCATTTCGACAACGTTAGGTTTGGCCTCGCAAAGGTCTTCCATAGTGCAGGTGTGTTTGTACAGAGGCATTGTTTCTAATGTGACTCCGTTTGTTTGCGACAGTTGTACCGGCAGTGACCCGTCTGGCTTCTTAGTTGGTTAAGAGATTTCAGCAGAGCCATGGTAGTGAGCTTGCTAAAAACCTATCGAAAATGATAGTGGGCCACTAACGATTTTACCTGAAAACACTGCTAGGTGCTGGTAAAAATATAAGGGTGAAAAACTCATGAGCCGTGACCTCGGTCAAGTGCAGGACTATTTATTACTTAACAAAAAATACAGCGTTGAAGTTATCCAAATCATACAAGGTTGCCTGGAAGACATCGCAGAAAGCGATAAGGCTGCCCATTGTATATTTTGTAGTGATTAGTGTATTTTTTATGTTATGTATTTTTGTGGTGTATCTACAATAAAATAGGTATATACGATAAATAAATACAGCAAAATATTCACATTTCGAGTTCGAAATCAAGAGCTCTATTTAATCATTAAAAAAAATAGAGCAACGATTTTTTGTAGTTGAATTTAGACCATTATGGGTTGATTCAATGGACAGATAATTTTTATTCGTAGAATAAAATTGACGTCTGACAGACTGTATGGAAGAACTGTCAAATATTCAAAATTATTCCACTGATAAAATTATCTGACGTTGGAAAAATAAGCCCTTAGACAAATAAATACGTGTCTTAAAATTTACATTACTTCAGAAAATGTAGACATAGACTTGTTCGGTCATAAATAATATTCAGCTTTCAGTTTTCTATACCTAGCTCAACGGAATTGAATACCTCACCAATCGATCATTCAAGACCTTCCAAGTTTGTATTGTACCTACACCCGCATTACAAATACACACTTCGGAGAAACGGCGATACGTCTTTGGACTCTCCTAAGCCCTTGTATTAATGCGGAGTGATATAGTAGTGATGGATGACATTCCACTGGGAATGAAAAATGTGTGTGTCGCTTAGTCTTGAAAATACGTCATATAGATAAGTTTTAGTATTAATTACGGCAACATATTTTCAACAGGACTAAAAGACTGAGAAAAGAGCCACTAAAACCTAACTTTGAGTAAAAATATAAAATTGAAAGTGTCATAAGTAATTATTCAAAATTCAGCACTGCCTAGCATAAAGGTAATTGTCTAACCTAAGACCTTAAAATCTAGGGACTAGAAAGAACGCGCGGAGTAAATAAAAAAAATAAATGTTGTTTCGCATAAATTATTGATTTAGTTATCAGTGATACTTATTATATAAATTATAAACACTAATATATACAGAGTTATTTGTAAAACACTAACAACCTCGCAAGACTATACCTACTACTCACATCATAAATAACAACTTTTGTTTTTCAGGTACACAGGAAAATGTTTGTATGTACCATTTCATTCAAACCACAGAGCATGTAACCTTTTAATTCAAACAAACGTATGGTCTGCGACAGTACCTTTTTTTTACAGTTGGAAGTCATCAAATGACTCCTCCCGCTCTGGGTGGAGCGGAAGGGAGTATCAGACTCTAAATGACTAAAACCCATTCATGTTTCTTGATGTTCCGGGGCATCGGTAACCCTCTCGGACAATCCCGCTGACCTGCGCTGCGGCAGTACCTAAGATAAAAATAATGACTTTTTCCCGTTTTTATTACGGTGAAATTACAGCATGAGCAATGGAAGTGTTGGGTGTGGAATGTTGGTACTCGTATAAAGTGTGGGATGTTTTTGAGTTTGGAACGCTATACCTATACTTTGAGTTAACGAATAATTTGGAATTGTGATGTGTCGTGAAAAGTGAAATAATGTGTTTTGAACATAATTTTTTACATTTGATACGTTTTTACTAGCCTAAGGCAAGAAAATGATATTAGCTTAATTGGTATCTCTCTTCCTCTTCAACGTAGTAGTGTTGTCAGAGCGGTCGTGGTCCTTATTAGTTTGTGTCTAGGGCTGATGTGATTCGCCTCACGATTTCTCGCCAGTTATTTAGATGTTTTGTATTGCCACACCCAACACCTTATTTGACTGGCTAATTCTTTCCTCTAGCGGCGGTAGGATCGTCTTAGGGAGACCTCACCCATCGCTTTCCATCAGGCGTGATCGTGGTCAAGATTGGGCCCATTCCGCATTAACAAATAATGGGGAGGCACCAGGGTAGCCCGCGAAATACAAATTTTCTTACGTTTAACCCTATTGAACGACCATTTCATGAAATATCAATCAATAGGGTTATATAAACTTAAAGGGTTGTATTGATGATTTTAATTCTGTAAATGATAAATTGTGTTATTTTTGTAAGTAGGTGTGCACAAACACTTTTACACGTCAATCATTTTTTTTTTAAACTAGATGAGGTCGGCGTTTCCTATCTGACTAGAAAGTCTCTGAGAAGAAAGGCCGAAACAAACTCAGAGGTCACAGTCTCTTTTAAAGTCCAGACATTATCTTGGTCAGGTTATATGAAGACCATGTAGATCGATGTCTAAGATGGTCTTTTGAGGAAATAACTACACAGATTTAGAGGAACTGTCCAGTCAGTGCACGCATTTGTCAGAAAACGTGCAGCTCAACTCAAAACTTAAGAAGCTCAACGATTCGACAAACAATACCAAAGAAAGGACATTTAGGTAGGCCACATAATTTTTTTAAACTGCCAGACCATGACAAAAACTAATAGAACAGAGAGAATAATAAAAATATAAATATATACTTGAGCGGAACCGTTATTTTGATATGAACATCAACGTTTAATCCCTTTGATTTTCTGCGATGGATTACTGGTATTTTGGTTACAAGTATGAGCTTTGTCAGAGTCGTTACTTGTTAATTAATCATTCACATTAATCGACGGGTATAAATTTTAATCCTGTCAATCAAAATATGACAGTTTAAAAAAAAGGTGGCGCCTCATAATATTTTGTTCAACATACAACGTGACACTGACCTGCAAATTGCAAAAAATGTAAGACAATTTGACAAGTTGCAGGCTACACGAGCGCTTCACCGAAAAGGTAAAAAAAAACTAGTTTATTTAATAAAATCATTTCAGAAGAACCTTTCGACCGCTTTCGCCACAACCTAAGTGGTCACCCAGGAAATCAATTAACCTTTTTCGAACTTCCATTGTTTAAAAATACAATGGCTTTTATTTCTAGACAAAAAACTGAGGGTGATTAATCAGCTCCCCATTTATTGCAACCAATTGACAATGATCCACACAAGAAAAGTTTGAGGTAGTGCAAAGGTTTGGTACCCCTATTCTATATTTTACAAGGTAGCATCATCGACATGAAAACTGTAACCATGAATTCAGCACATGAATCCAGACCCCCCTAGCACAGAAATGTTTCCATTAATCATTCAATAGTAGGTTAGCCGATTGTGAACGTTTCACGTACACTGTATTAATTATTTTTCAAATAAATCTGTTCTGTCGATTATTTAGTCATTCCAGAGAGGCAATTCTCGTAATTTTAAGAACGTTCACAGTCTCAATCTGTTAAAAAATGCCTCGAATTTCCCTACATTTTGACAAGTTTTTGACATTTTTTTGTCGCCGAGCTAAAATTGCAGTGCGTTTTAAATTACGAGAATTGGCCTTCTGGGATGTTGACGTAAGTCTGAACAGGAATTTGTCAATAATTACGGCATTTTCTCCTCCCTCCCTCCGACCTCCTTTCTTTAAACGACTTCAAAAAAAGGAGGAGGTTCTCAATCCGGTTGTATGTTTTTTTTATACCTATCCTTTGTAGCATGTCCCTACATACCTTCAAAAGTACCAACTGTTGATAATTAGTCTGTTCAGTTGGATTTTTAATGCTCTGTTCAACACCGAGAGTTGAAAATGCAGTGCGCGATAAAATCCCGCATCGATATTTTTATGTCCGTCCGTGCCCCCGTGGTCTTACGGAAGCTACACATCGCTGTACAGGTACAAATTAATACATAATATATGAACAGATATTTCAGTGATAAATGTAGCACAAATAATATCTCTTCATGCGGAACGTTTTAATTTCAGTAATTTATAGACAATTTGTATCAAATCGGCGTAATTTATTGGTGTAAATTGTGTGTATAATAGATTTGGGAGTTATTCATGCTCATTGCAAATATTATGTTTCATATTTGGTGTTTCGGATTTGTTTACGAACATCATTTTGTAAAATATTATGGAGATCGGCTAAATACTGTAATTTATACGCGCCTTAAAAAGCTGTCACAACAGTTAAACGAATCACCAAAGTCAAAGTCAAAGCATTTATTTCAAATAGGCACTTTTGAACGTCAAAAATTACAATGAAATAGAATTGATTCTATTCACCTGAAATCATAGTGTGAATATTGTATAAGTTATGTGATGTAAATAATAATAATCACTATTCTCTATGGTTTAATATATTTGCTTGGTATTAACAACTTAACTCTTTTCCTGATGTTTTGTATAATATTATTATGTGTGCATAATCAGCTTATAATTTTCGCACTGCTAGGCTTCGAGAGGGGTGTAATCCACCGCGCGGGCCCAGTGCGGGTTGGTAGATGTCACATGTCTTCCAATTTTTAGTTCTAGGACATGCCGGCTTCCTCACAATGTTGTCCTTCTCCGTTTTGTGATGATAAAGTAAAGCGCTTGCCTGGGTTCGAACGACCTAACTTGTAAGTTGAGCCATCACCACTTGACCACCACTGGTATTAAGATTCCCAGAGATTTCCTGATGTTAATCAAAATCAACTCCATCAAAAAACCACCCACCCACCAAAACAAGAGACCACATTTTTATATCACATTAAAAACCATTGTTGGTCGTAAAAATAATAATTAAAATGGCGTACTAAGTCATAATTACGTCACTATAGCCATTAAAGGAGCAAGTACCTACCTACCTTTACTCCTTATGATGCCTATCATTCAGGTTAATTGTTTACTGCCCATATGGGTCATAATAGGCCATTTGTATGGGTACGACATGGCGTTTGTCATTTGTTTTCAGATAGGATTAGCACGATGGTGATCCCAGGGTTCACTCCTCATAGAATTTATTACTTTTATGGTGTACTCAATCTAGGGAGTCTCGTTTATGATAGGACAATTGAAGTAGATAATATTATGTAGATAAGTACATAAGGATTAATCCATCTTGGATTGTAATCTCCACGTGTCATTAGATTGTTAGGCTGCTCCAACGTACAGACGCCAGCACATCAACCTACTACAATCTGTCAAATTTCTTTGATAGATTTTCAACTTTATCGCTAAACTTTAAGGTTCAAAGTTGATTGGGAAAATTTGACAGTTTCGGGTAGGTTGATGTGCTGGCGTCTGTACGTTTAGGAATAAGATAAAATTAAATGATTTATTCTGTAAATGAGAAATCGAAATCACAATTAGGTACTTCCACGTCATGTTTAAAAAAACCAATACCTAATATAGTCTGTTTTGAAAGTCCAGTTAAGTTACCATTTACGACCATTATTTCAACGACATTTATTGCGTTATATACGTTGTTCAGCAGACAATTTTTTCGAACATATAAAGTAATGGATTGAGGGGCTTGTGGCTAAGTAATAACAGCTGCACGGTTCGATCGATCAGGTTAAGCTGCGCTTGCCGTGGTTGGTCCATGGATAGGTGACAATCTTTAAATACCATGACCCCTCCGTGCCTTAGAAAGCACGTTAAGCCATTGGTCGTGGCTGTCATTTGTGGATCTTTGACAGTCGTTACGGGTGATCAAAAGCCCGAACGTCTAACAACCAGTCTTTACAAGGGGTAGCGACTGCCTATCTGATCTCCACAATCCAGTGACGGCAGAGGTAATAACCCAGACAGTGGGTTGTGAGATCATATAGGCAGTCGCTCTATGTAAAATACTGGTATTTAGCTGCATCCAGTTAGACTGTGAGCCGACCCCAACATAGTTGGGGAAAGGCAAGACAGATGATGATGATGAAACAATGGACTAACAATATAATTCAAAATTTCGATTTATTTTCTTTGGATCCCACTTTTGAATCCCAGTTTAATATTTTTGGCGTTGGATCCCACAAAACATTATTTTGTATTTCCGTTGGATCCCAAATTTAAAAAATGCAAGAGATTCATTCAGATTGTGATTGTTACGCAATTAAAGCGCAGCTCCAAACCAACTAAACTGAAACCATTTTAAAGCCCATGCACTTGACATCGATAATGACATTGTAATAAGAACCACTTGCCCCTGCAATTAAAATCTGATCAATATTCCCGTTTATCTATATCCTCTTTTACTGATTAAAACTTTATCGCCACGAGCAATATTAAATTTTTGAACGATATTTAGGAAGCAACTGTTCACTTTATGAATCATACGAATTCTAATTTATCACTATTGCGTTATTATAGTTTAACCGTAAAGTTGCTGATGGATGTTAATGGATTTTAAAATGTGGTTCGTTGTGATGTGATTTCAGAAATGATATCTATACAACTAATAAATAATAAAGATGAAGAGTTTGTTTGTTTGTTTGATCGCGCCAATTTCTGGAACGGATTTGAAAAATTCTCTTTGCATTTGTTAGCCCATTTCTTGAGGAAGGCTATGGCTATTTATCATCACGCAGGACCTTTATGAGACAAATAAAAAGGACAGGGACAGGGGGGGGGGTTAGGGAGTTAGAAAGGACGCTAAGCAAAAAAAAAACATACAACCGAATTGAGAACCTCCTCCTTTTTTTGAAGTCGGTTAACAAGGTAATAGCGCAGATAATAGTGGATGTTTGCGAGCATAGCAGTCATTATTATGTAGGTAAAATAAGTTAGACCTAGAGAAAAAAGATCTATTAGGCCCCGTACTTTATTCGTGTTAGTAATTTTATTCTAAAGCATTTATCGAACGTACTTTTAACAATGAAACTTAAAATTATGTGATTAAACGAACTTACCTTAAGTGAAGTTCTATCATAATTATACGAAGCTCCTTCTCCGAGACATATTAACGTGTAGTAGCGTGGGATTGTACCAGCGCGGTCACAATTATTTCAAAGCTAAAAAAAAGAAATATATAAAAGGTGTTCTCTCATCAGGCAACACTGTACTGTCATTTCGTTTAAAGCTAGTTATTGTAAACAACCCTATATATGGGAAAACTTCAGTAGGGATGGGTAGGGAGACCTGTCTCGGAGAAGGAGCTTCGTATAATTATGATAGAACTTCACTTAAGGTAAGTTCGTTTAATCACATAATTATACTTACTCCTTCTCCGAGACATATTAACGTGTAGATGTTTGAAGTCAGAAAGGGTTGTTTATGGGTTAGTAAATACTTGGTTGTAAAAAATAGTAAGGTATTTATTAAAATCACAGAAATTATGTTAAAATATCAATTCAGTAATGTAACAAATTAAAAATTATCAAATAATGAGATCAACAAAATGAAGTTATATTACTTACAGTGTTACATATAACATCACTAAACACAGATGGTTCTTGAATAACCGGCCTATTGTAGTGTCTAGCAAAGGTGGCTGAGTTCTGAGACCACCCAGCTGTTCTTTGTATTTGGTCTATACTGATCCCAGATCTTTTAGCGGCTGACGTAGAAGCATGTCTGGTGCTGTGTGCTGTGAAGGTATTTACATCAATTCCAGACTCATGTAAAGTTGCTTTAATCCAGCGGCTTATAGTTTGGGTTGTAGCACAATGATGTGGCTTTTTAAAAGTCAGTATTAGCTTATCAGTACCTTTTCTCAGTGGTTTAGTCCTATTAATATAACATTTTACAGCAGTGACCGGACAAATCTCAATTCTATTTTCAAAAGTTTTAAGATGAAGTAGTGGCTGAATGCTGCCTGTTTTGGAGGTTTTTATTATGTCTGGAATGAATATCTGAATTCCATCATTTATGATTTTAATATTTTTAATATTAATTAAAGATAAAGTTTGTACTCTATGACCTGTAGTAAGGGCAAGAATAGTTACCACTTTTTTTGTTAGTTTTTCTAAACTGATGTCTTCATTTGGGTAAAGATTTGCCAGATACGTTAATACAACTCCAGGGTCCCAAGTAAGATTGTACTTTGGGGCAGGTGGTTTTGTACGGTATACTCCTCGCATGAATCGTTTAATCCTTTCGTCTGATCCAATTTTTGAACTAATTAACAGTGAAAGGGCTGATCTGGTAGTATTTATTGTACCATATGAGGCTCCGGATTCAAAAGATTCGCTTAGAAATTTTAGAATATAGGGAATGGAAGCTTCATACGTGTCTATGTTGTATTTCTTACAAAATATCCACCAAGATTTCATGGTTGAGTCATACTGTTTCATGGAACTATTAGACAGTGAATTTAACATAATTTTAAGGGCTGAATTTGGTGTGCCTCTTCTTATGTATGCCTCGCTGAGAGCAGCCCTGCAGCCAGGGTAAGCTGGTGGTGAAGAGGGTGACTTTCTCTGAAAGGAGAGGATAGTAACTCTATATTTGGATCAAAGATTAATAATCTCTTAGTTAACAATGAATCCATTAGTGGAAACCATGGTTGAGATGGCCAATATGGGAAAACTAAGATACCTGTTGCCTTATCTGTCTTGATTTTATGAAGACATTTTAATATTAGTGAGAATGGGGGGAATGCATAAAAAAAGTAATTAGACCAGTTAAGGGTGAATGCATCAACTTCGAAAGCTTCAGGATCACATTTCCAAGATACAAACTTTTCACATTTACTGTTTATTCTAGAAGCAAACAAATCCATATCCGGTACCCCAAAACATTTTACTATTTTACTGTAAGCCATTTGAGACAGCTCCCATTCAATGCTGATTTTTCTTGATTCTCTGTCGGCTTCATAGTTATCTTTGGTATTAATATAAGATGTATAAATCCAAATATTCCTCTCTTCGCACCACTGCCATATATCTCTAGTAATACTATTTAAGTGGGGAAACTGAACTCCCCCCATTTTGTTAATATATGCAACTGCAGTAGTATTATCCACTCTTAATAAAACCTCACAATCATGCAAATGTTTTGCAAAACATTGGAGCCCTAAGAAGGCAGCTTTTAATTCTAAATAGTTTATATGGTAGTTCTTTTCTAAATCTGACCATGGACCTGAAGCTTTATTTAGTTCACACACAGCTCCCCAACCAGTAGATGAGGCATCTGTTAGTATTTCTGTTTTAAAATTATGTTGCTTTGTTGGATTATATTTGTACATATTCTTACTCCACCAATCTAATTCTGGATAAATTATACTTTTGAGGGGCATTATTGCATCATAATTTTCGTTTGATTGTAGCAGACTTAAATATTTCTCCCTCTCCAGAATCTTGGTATATACCCAGCCATACGGGATGGCTGGACAAATTGAGCTTAACTTTCCTAATAATTGAGAGAATTCTCTTATTTTACAATGACTTTTTACTTGATAAGTTTTGATTTTTTCTAATATTGCAATTTGTTTTTGTTGGGGGACCGATAAGGCAAGATTTGCTGAGTCTAAAATAAAACCCAAATACTGACATGATTGGCTTGGTTTAAGGTGGCTCTTTTCAAAATTTATGACAAACCCTAAATCTTGTAAAAGATTTACTGCAAATTTTACATTTTCCTCACATTTTCTTTTTGATTTATGAAGATACAAGCTATCATCTAAATAACATGTCATGATGATGTTATTTTTTCGAAGGTAAGTACAAACGGGTTTTAGTAGTTTTGTAAAAACGAATGGTGCTGTACATAAGCCATAAGGTAGAGCATTAAATTCAAATAGTTTGTTTTCGAAAGTAAACCTTAAGTATTTTTTATAATTATCTGCTATAGGTACCGAAAAATAGGCTTCTTTTAAATCAATTGAGGCCATATGGCAATCTTTTGACATAAGTTTGCAAGCTGTCCTGATATCTTCCAATTTGAAGTGTTCTGTTTCTATAAAACTATTGAGTTTTTTCAAATTCAATATAAATCTGTATGAGCCATTAGGTTTTGGAACTAAAAATATGGGAGATGTAAATTGATTAGGACAGAAGGAACACTCTGAGGCTGTACCCAAAGTAATTAGTTTATCAATTTCTAGTTTAATTAATTCTTTTTCTTGTTCTGACCAATGTTGTAACATAGCTTGGTAAGGAGGTGGAGTTTCCCTGAATGGAATCTCATAACCTTCAATCCATTTTAAAACTACTGGGTCACTGGTAAGTTTGCACCAGTTGTTTCTAAAACTCTTAAGTCTACCTGCATGTACCTGAGGGTTTATCTGCGGAATCTGGGCCTGGAATTGGATGGAGCTGGCTTCTGAGGCTTCCAGCGAGTTTGATCCAGTCGAGATTGTCTCTGATGTTGGTGTTGTTGAGGCTGATGCCCGCCGCGAGTTCGTTGCTGTTGTTGATACTGCGGCGGGCCTCTCCAGTTTACCTGTTTCTTCTGAGTTCCTATTTTGATTATTTTCTTTTCTGTTGTCTTAATCAGGGAGCCTGCTTTTTGGATGGCTTGCGCAGCCCTAATTTTTTCAGCACAGTCTGATCCAAATAATGTGTCATCTGGTGTCGCTGTCCGTACAGCATCTTGTACCACTTTATTGACGCCAGCTAGGGCAAAAAATCTTCTTGAAGAACAGTCCTGATAATAAATTTCGGCAGCTAATTTTGCTGCATCACTTATTTCTTCGACAAGGACTTTACTGTTTATATTACCCATCAGAACCTTGGTTAACGACTTCCCTAGGCAAGTCATAAGTTTTCCAGTTAGATTTTGTCTATAGGAGATCCTTTTATCCCTTTTGAGGGTTGGGTCTGAAAGGGAAGCTGATATCTCAGCATTCATTAAAGGAGCCACTGCCCTTGGGAAATTAATAGGCGTAGGGTATTTCTTGATAATTGCCTCTCGAGGCTCTTTGCCAAGTCCTGATTGTGTGATTCTTGTCCAACGGAGTGCTAGTTCTGGTCGGATAGCTTCTCCAACCTCTGTTATGTCTTCGCCTTCGGTTCCCAGGGCTTGAAGAAGCTCTTCAGGTAGATTGTCCTCTGAAAAGTTGAACATAAGATATAGACATGTCTATCCGCTTAGTGATAGTGCTAAGTCAATGCTATTCCAGTGTGGAAATGAATTTTTTGTTGGCATTGTCTACCCGCAGTGTGATAGCGCTTGCCATGTATTTTACACAGTGTGTGTGGAAATGAATTTTTTGTTGGCATTGTCTACCCGCAGTGTGATAGCGCTTGCCATGTATTTTACACAGTGTCCACCCGCGTGTGGTGGCGCTTATGTGTTCATGTTATCCCCCTATTGGGATCACCCAGGCGTTTGAAGAAGTGACATCGTAGGTTTTACCGACATAGTTTAAATACGGATAGGTATTTAAAGAAATTTTGTGTTTTACAGACCTGTGTTCGATTCTTGTTCCAGATCGTTTTGAGCAGGTTTATTTGGTGCAGGCGGCGACGGCGCTGCGGTCGGTTGAGTAACCAGAGGCAGTAGTGTAGGTGGAAAAGGTGATTCAGGCCGCGATGGCGGTGAACATGGCGGCGATGAGACTTCTGAGTCCACTTCGACGGGTATCTTTTCCAGTTTCCTTTCCAATTTTCGTATCTTTCTCTTTATGTACTCCTGGTCTTTATTCTTCCGTTTACCCATTTTCTTCAAAAGCACGGTCAATTCCGTGTAATCGGAGACAAATTTATGAGATGAAAGTTATTCACAGGACCGCGAACAAAATAACGGATGTCAGGAAAAGTTTTTAAATTTGAGCGAGTTTTTGTCAATGACAACCGGAAATAGTCATTTAATTTACATAAACATAAAAAGCGGCAAACAAAATTGTTTTTGGTATTTTTAGGTTATAACCTCTAATACTAGGAATTCTTCGTAGAATTCATGAACAATTTTAGGTCTTACCTTGATGATGCTTCGTTTTTCATATTTTCAATAATTACATACCTTTTTCCATAGTACACACAAAACCAATGTCAACAAACCTCGCCTACCGGCGCGCCGCCGCCGGTAGGTGCCTGAGTTCACTGTACTTGTTTTTTCAATAAATGATGCACTACACACATCATATAACATTAATGAACTCATGGTAATCAGTTTTAGTACGACTTTATACGTTAATAATTAAGAAGATTTAATATTATTTGTAATTTGTTGAGAGAACGTAGTGACAGCGCTAAGCACAAAAACACGTAATGACAGTACAGTGTTGCCTGATGAGAGAACACCTTTTATATATTTCTTTTTTTTAGCTTTGAAATAATTGTGACCGCGCTGGTACAATCCCACGCTACTACACGTTAATATGTCTCGGAGAAGGAGTAAGTATAATATAGTTAAACGTTTTTTTTTTTTATAAAGCCTTATAAAAAGACCACAACACAGGTAACAATAACAATGTATTTGTTCCAGCCAAATATATACCCTACTTACTAAACGATAGGTCCTACAATAAAACAACAAAACATCAAGAATCAGACATTATCAACTACACATGCGGAACACCGCTATCTACAAACACAAAGCGGCATAAAGTGATCATGTTCATAATTCTATATAAAAGCAGAATGTGGGTTGTAATTTCCCCTGTAAAATAGCTTTAACTGATCCCACATTGTTTGAGCAATATTCGCTTCATATCACATGAGTAAATACTGAACAGAGACCAAGCTTTTACAAGTCCACGTTAGTATACCGCTTTCATTTGAATGTTCTAGTAAACTATCAAAATGATGTTACTAGATTTTAATTTTTACATTTCACAACAAAATAAAATAACTTCTAAAAGGCAGCACTTACAGCTTTGTCACACTTAGAACAGCATAGCAATTCTCAACCATCTGAAAGGCTATCGTATCGAAAATGACCCAGGATTTTTTGGAATGTGGGACATAACTTCAGGACGAACGGGGAATAACCTTTTCGATAACCTGATTCGCCTTGCCCCTGACAGCAAACAGCTGTCGGAAGAATAGCAGTCGACTATTTGAATTAAACTGACAAAATTTTCGGGTTTTAGAGTTTTGAGGTTTTAGGGTTACATTATAATTATTCGAGGCGAAGAACTCACTACGTATCAACATTTTTAAAGGGGGATTATTTTCCAAATAACATATTGAATGAAATATATAGTGAAAACGTTTTCACTTATTAAATACCCATAGTAAGTAGAGTTAATTATTGTCTCACATTACTCATACCATAAGGTAATGAACATTCTGTATCTGATCTGTCATTTTCAAGTGATTGACAGAAACAAACAAAATGGTGTTTTAAATTCGTTTAGCTCTTAGCGTGTTAGTAAAGTGTGTGCAATGTTGTGGTGCATGTAGGCCTTAGTATTTTTTAATGCCAGCACCATTCAAAGAATTGAATAAAATCCGATGGTGTGACACGTCGATCGAGACATCACGCGCACATAACCGTACCAAACCAACCAGGGGCCGTATTCTATATAACACAATGAACAAAACCGCGCGAAATGAACGCGACGTTGGCGTAATTAGCTAAGGAATTGACGTGATTTCGAAGTAAGGAATCATTGAGAGGTCATAGTGAATTAGGGCTTAGACCAGTCAATCGCAGCGCAAGCTGGTAAGCTTAGTCTCTGTAGTTTACATACTCCTGAAGTCAATATGAAGCCGTGACGCGGCGCTTCAGTTAATGGGTTTCGGTTTAAATGTGCTGTTTCACGCCGGAACGACAATTAAGCTTGAAGCATGGCTATTGTATTGATATCTGTACGTACTATTAACGTAAAGGTTCACAGAAATGTAGGATGATTTATTTATGAATTTCTTGGTCGTATTGTTAAGACTCGGAAAGCAATGACTAATAGCTCGCTATAAACGAATGGTAATTCCTTCCATGAAGGAAATCACGGAACTGCTCGCATGGGTTTGAAGAGACCCCAATTTGTAAGGCCAAAATGAAAATGGTTTATTGGTCTCAGTGAAATAATTTAAAAGTTCTCAAGAAAATACTACTAAGTATAAAATATAATAAATTCTCGAATAAAATATTTCTGGACTGAATAATAGAAAAAAAAAGGCACGTTTTTGGGACATTGTGAGATCAAGTTTTAAAATAAATTATTCATTACGTGCTATGTGATTTTACGAGTTCACAGATTTGAAAGTATGTATAAGGTGTATTTATTGTGTTTTTACATTATATTCCGCTTTTCTTTGTAAGTCAGTTTTGTCTCTAACTTTATTCTAAGCAAGTTTAACATTTCACAAATTAACAAAATTGTTTTTAAGACAAAATACAACAGAGGGCACATTATTGTCCTCTTTTAATATCTAGATTCCCAGTGACACGCACCATTACGTTGTTAAAAGTATGTCACGGGCTTAGTTGAAACTCATATGATTTAGGTATTTGCATGCATTAAAACGTCTTATACCCGAAGTACGTGGCAGGCCTACTGAAGTCGTAATACCTTCTTAAATTTTTCCAAGAGATATTTCCATCGCGGTGGATATTTTCATTTGTTTATCTAGATTAAGCTGAAAATATAATAATCAGCTCCGAGGCAATTTTAAGATGTAACATAAAAAAAACCTTGATTTGCTCCTAACTAAAATCTACGTAATAATTAATTATACTGTAGCGGTATCTACAGCGCCACATGTGAACAACGCGTCATACCGACATCACGCAAAATCCTGCATCTCGCAAGCAGAGTTTACCGCGCAACTAACATAGATACAACGGCCCGAAATGAATCATCGGGCAGTTGCCCACCAGACACAATACCCGTCTGGTCGGAGGATCCACCTTCTTCTATGGAGGATGAGTGAACTTTACACCCTGTTCCTCATACCTCTATAATACAAAAGTCCTGTATGCGAGTATATCGCAAACTGTAGCCGTGAATTCAGCACATGATACTAGAATCATGTGCTGAATTCAGGGTTACAGTTTGTTTGCGTGAACAGGGATAATCGTGGGTTAGTGCCTCATTTCATTGAGAACGTCCAACGGGCCTCTGCGAGTTGGCTTCGGCCCCTCGTACGCCTTTCAAATGACCGGGACCCCAGGGTCCCGAAATATGTCAAAGACAAAATAAACAAATAAGATTATATTCTGTACCCGAAATTATAACACAGAATAAATATCTAATGGCAATCTTACAGCGAAATCAAACGGATTATATTTATTTACTTCGTATATTGCCACTTTCATCTTTTTTTTCACATAGTCCCCGATTCTTGTAATAAATATTTAAATGAGAAAAAGTTAAATAATGATAGTCGCTTTCAATTCGGGTTATTCCCAACAGTAATAATAATCTATTGCTCAAACATTGCGTATTATTTATGTATGTGTTTGTCAAAAATCTTGCCATTATTATTCATAGGATACGATATCGAGACCAGAGGCTATAAGCCGAGTTTGATACGAAACTGTATAAAAATCTGTAAGCTAAAGAAAAATCGTCGAGCTTTATGAAAAAAACCTTCAAATCTGTTTCTTTTCTTTTCAGATCGGAAATTTTCTTCAACAATCAACGGCACTAATGAAGCAATCCGCAGACGGGATATTGGAGTAGCAGCCGTTCGCGCCACCTTCCGCGCGCAATAAAACAACATACCCCAGCTGACACCGCCAGAGGCTTAACTCAAACAAAAACAAACTCTATCACAACGGCACAGAGACCACAGTCCACCAACATCCCGCAATCAAATGGCTCTGCTTCGAATTGAAAACACAATCCAAGCAATATGTCAATTAAAGCCCATTCTCAATTGTAATCAAGCGCGCCATTCTAAGACCAAAAAGCTACGCGACGAGGTCGTATTTCAGACTTGATTTGTTAACGCAATTTAGGCATCGTAGCTACACAAAGAGAGAAACAAAACCAATGTATGGTTACGTCAGGATAACGAACAAATTAATCGTCACCCAAACCAGGGATTCGTATGGCGACTCAAAGTCATAACTCCTACTGTTCACTGCCTAGCTTTGTTGCTTTACCTTCGTGTCTTCTCGTACTGGCGTCTATTCTGTTGCAATCGGTGCACGCCTCGGTTGAACTAGAATCAATCCTAAGTCCAGAGTTCAACGTAAGCAACCCCAACTCAACGGCCAACTGGACGTTTCTGGACGACAATTCCACATTCTCGAAGCAAGGTCACATAAAGCATTCAAAATATTCCATACCTACTACTATTTTCTTGGTCACAGTATTTCTGATAGTCATAGTCGGAACAATAATAGGAAACGTACTAGTTTGTGTTGCAGTGCGCTTAGTTAGAAAATTGAGACGGCCTAGTAATTACTTGATAGTGTCGCTGGCAGTGAGCGATTTGTGTGTGGCGTGTATAGTGATGCCAGTAGCGACAGTGTACGATATTATGGGCACCTGGCCTTTCGGACCAGTCATATGCGACTTTTGGGTGTCAAGCGACGTATTATCCTGTACTGCTAGCATCCTCAACTTATGTATGATCTCTGTAGATCGATACTATGCCATAACGAAACCTCTAGAGTATGGTGTGAAAAGAACGCCTCGAAGAATGCTCTTCTGCGTCTTCATTGTATGGGTTAGCGCAGCATTCATATCCCTCCCGCCGGTCCTTATCCTAGGTAATGAGAAGACTGAAACCTCCTGTTCTGTGTCACAGAATCAGGCGTACCAAATCTATGCGACTTTTGGTTCGTTCTACATACCGTTGACTGTGATGGTCGTGGTCTATTATAAGATATTTAGAGCTGCTAGGAAGATTGTAAAAGACGAGAAACGTGCTCAATCGCATTTGGAGACGCACTGTTACTTGGAGATAAATGTGAAGAATGGTGGAGCGGCGGAAGCGAAGCTCTTGGGCAACCAACCGGCGCAGCCTCCCCCGAGAGGTTCCACAGCTAGTACCAATACAACGGTGAGCTTATAATTTTTTCTTAAGAATCTAGCAATTCTTTTCTTTTAAGAGTCTAGCAAGGGCTTATTCTAGATACCTTAAATTGATTTCTGTATAATTTAAATATCCGTTGCGTATTAACGAAAAAAGGCTTTTAACACGATAACTACGGAAGCAATCTTGGTGACTACAGTGTGAGGAATTGTTTACTTATTAGTACTCCTTTTGTGTAACGCAAAAAGCCTGTAAGATTTTTCTATTTTCATATAATCATCCGTATGTCGTATGTCACTCTGAACTGGTTTGCCTTACTTGCTATAAGCAAACCCTCCACTCAATTTCTATGAATTATGAAAACATGATGCCTCAATACAGACGTCTTGATCATAAAATCGTGTATTGTGTAACATTTTTATTTTTGTTACAGTGCAGCGTAGACAAAACAGACAGCACAATCGGGAGGTGCTTCAGCGGCCAAAGAAAGTCGAACGAGTCCCAGTGTCCTATGTTGCAACAACCAAAGACTCCCACGAAGCCTATTCACACCATAAACCGGTCGCCAACACAGCTGGTGCCCGGGAAACTAACAGTTAAGGAAAGGCAGAGACAACCCTCAGAGAGCAGTCAGAAGACTACGACGAACAGAATCCGCTCGTCGATCTCAAATTTTGCTCACAAAAGCCATATCGCCAAAGACTTACTGCATCCACAGAACGCAGTGCATCAGAAAAAGCTACGGTTCCAACTAGCCAAAGAGCGCAAAGCGTCCACAACTCTTGGTATAATCATGTCAGCATTCGTCATCTGTTGGCTACCATTCTTCGTGCTAGCCCTACTCCGACCGTTTGTCAAAGAAGATGCGATCCCTGATGCAGTGAGCGCACTCTTCCTCTGGCTGGGCTATCTAAACAGTTTGCTCAACCCGGTCATATATGCGACTCTGAACCGAGACTTCAGAAAGCCGTTCCAAGAGATCCTCTTCTTCAGATGCGGCAATCTGAACCACATGATGCGTGAGGAGTTCTACCACAGTCAGTACGGTGATCCTGATCAACACTACTGTGTGAATAATACTACCAAAATGCATAACTATGAGGAGGGTGTTGAAATAGTTTCTGCCATCGATAGAGAGGAGACTCGAGCTTCGGAGAGTTTTCTATGATCGTCAATGCCGGAGGTCGATACCAGAGACCTAGATACTGTGATCTAATTAAGACTTTTTTTTATATAGAACCGCGGTCTAACAGTGTTGATTTTGTCGATTTCATTCGTTTTAATAACTTGTGTATTATAAAAGGCTGTTTCTACCCAACTAGTCGTTACATATGTAAATTTAATCGAGGTTTTGTTTGATGATGTAAAATACATAATAGTAAGCCATTTTATATCTGCATTCAGAGAGTGTGACACGTGTGTTAGATAAAATAGTAGCTATTGTAAATATTAATAATTATTAATAATAATGCAATGACAGTGACGTTGCGATGTGTCATTAATATTGTTATCTGTCAAGTGTAAGTTAATTGTATAAAACATTTCGATTCGGTGTTCTAGAAACATTTTCTCTTTGCAAATATAAATGGACCTCAAGTAAGTGGTACGATTTTATTATTAAGTAGGTATCGTAAGTCACATGGTACATTACGTCACTCTATCAATAAATATAATAATAATGGAATGTGAATGCATTATTATTATTTAATAAATTTTAATGACCAAAGAGGTATAATATTAACTAGAAACGCGAGGTTTTATAATTATAAGATGTTGTGAATTTGATAAACATTAATAATAGAAGTGTATTATATTGTTAAAATAATTAATTATGTATATTAAATTAAGTTAGTCAGAAGTATTAATCCATGTGATAGTAGCTATAGAATTCTATTCTTGGTTAGGTTTCATAATATTTATATTTGTTTTGTATAAAACTTTTATTTTTATTTGTTTAACAGGTATATTTTCATATAATATAATTATATACATAATTTAATGTGAAGAAGCAAAGCATCTTTCAGAACTACAAGTGGATGAAGTTAAAAAAAAATAAGGCACTGCCAGATTAATAATAATTAAACAATTATAAAGTGTAATAGCCATAGGATTGTAGAAAATACATCTGCTTTATATCTTTAAATAGTCCCTGAGCTAAACTAGCTATCAACCTATCTTTTGTCATTATTAACATTATCTTATTATAAATAGAGCTCATATTGCCTTGTATAACTTTGACAGAAACTGTGGTTCAGAGTTGCCTTCTTATGATATTCATTTTCTTCTTCATAATTAATTAAGATTAAACTATTCTACTAATGTATGTATTACAAAGTATAATATATATTCGTTAATACGTAATTTAATTTAATTCACTTCTGTTTCAAATTTAGAATAACTTAGAACAAAAGTCAGTTTTGTAAATATTGTTAATAATACTAATGAAATTATGATTAATAATAAAACGGTTAATAAGTATAAATAATAAGTGAATATATTGCAGAAACCGTGTGGGGAAACTACGCTTGGAAAAAATAATTTGACAGTTCAATTGATGTTTTTATTAATAACGTACGTACATGCTAAAATTTCTTTGGTGTAGTTTCTTTCCATTTGTGAATATTGTGGTTGTTAATAAATAGATGTATTAACAATATATTAATGATTGACCACAACTTTCTCAGTACTTCTAGGTGTAAAATTCATTTTGTAAATCTTATAGTTAGGATTAATGCCATATTCTGCCATCAAAATATATTTTTCAATATCTATGTTCTTTGAAAGTTACATTTTGTTCGTTATTTAACGTTGAGGTATTTTAAAGTTTCAGTAAATGTGTAATATAGTTGCTAATAGATATTTTCCATCTGTGATTGAGAAGTAATTCTTGATCCATTAATATCTTCAACGTTTTAGAAGCTGGGATGGTTAAGTCACACATGATATTTTTAGTAGATAGGTATAAGAAAGGTCTTCTCAAATTTTTCACATACAGATTCCAGTAGACCGAGAATGAAAGTGAAAATTTCTGTGTGTTATCACTCTATCATTACAAACAGAAAAGCTTCAGTGTTGCGTTGCTACATCGTTAGAAATCGTTCTGGCTTATACAGACGCCAGCACATCAACCTACCCGAAACTGTCAAATTTTCCCAATCAACTTTAAACCTAATGCTTTAGCGATAAAGTTGAAAATCTATCAAAAAAAATTGACAGATTGTAGTAGCTTGATGTGCTGGCGTCTGTACATATAAACTGAACATATAACTAAACCTGAACTTGGTCAGGTCAAGTCTCTGATCAGTAAAATGGCTGGTTGACGAAAACAAAAACGTCATAATCTAGAGATTTTTCTCTAATTCTTTCCTCTTCTTCATCTACAATCGGCAATTTCAGCCATAAACAGATAATACAGTAAAATTATAAGTATGGCCACTGAATACTCTCTCACACATGAAAATTGACAAAAGGCTTTCATAAATCTGTAAAAAGTATTACAATTGGGTCAAGAGGTCTGGTACCTACAACGATAGTTATAAGGAACCCTGCAGGCGGGATTCCTTTATTGTCTCCTGATTGTGTTCTTTCCTTTCGGCTTTATTTTCATCTTTAACCAAATTGTTGAACTGCTGCTAAGCTCAGAGTTGGTATAGATAAAATACAAATTGGCAAAAGGTTTGTAATGAGGCTCATAACTTAGAGTGCGCTGGACGCACTCAAACATTGTCGCCAGTCGAGAGCTCTTTATTGTATCCTTTTTTGTTTGCTTTCATGATCAACTTCTAGTATTGTTTTCTCCATTATCTCATATTTGACTTCACCTTTCCCATAATAGTTTTACCAGAATATCATTAATGACTTAACATCCAGCTTTCAATAAAAGTTGTTCACCATATTCCAAAGTTTACGATTACCTCCATAAATTGTAAATAATTAAAAATATAATTTAAATAGAGCTTGTTAAGTACAAAGCACTTTACGTTTGTTAATTAAAAATTTATTTGTGTTCCTTATTATTTATTTATCTAATGTATTTATTCTGTCGATAATCTAATGTAAGCATGGGTTACAACATTGAATGTATAAAAATGTAAAATGGAAATAAAATATGTACATTCCTTGTTGTGGCACTATCAGTATAGTTTATGTACACAATTGTGAATTATTGAAGAACCTTTTATTTTTTGTGTAGGCGTAGCTTTCTAGTATTTAAAAGTCAACTCCGATAATAAGCAACCTCAGCAAAGCATTTTTGATAACCCTAACATCTAAAATTATTTTAACGCCTGTGTACCATCTTATGAGGAAAGTGCCATCTTTCCATGTTTGAGAAAGCAAGTAAAGCTATCCTAACTATAATAATATTATAAATGCGAAAGTAAGTTTGTTTGTTTGTTACCTTTTCACGCCTAAAATTTCCTGAAATTTTGCATATATGTTACCAGGTGTACAGAAACGGTCTTATGGTAGGTACCATAAGACCGTTTCTGTCCATTCCGAAAAAAAGTGCTGTTCCCGAGGAAAACAACAATAACGTTATTATGATA
Organism: Gortyna flavago; assembly: GCA_963669345.1. NCBI lineage: Eukaryota > Metazoa > Arthropoda > Insecta > Lepidoptera > Noctuidae > Gortyna > Gortyna flavago. Next base: position 7,868,538 of record OY770148.1, read on the forward strand.
ATAGATAGCGCCACGTGTCTTTTGTCTTTATCGCAGACGAAGTCGCGAGCAACAGCTAGTGTATAATATAATCAAAACAAAGAGGTCATAAGTCATGATGGTATGTCATAGAGGTTCATTTTCGGTCCGTTACGGCATTCCTTGTTTTATCTGTAAATAAGTCCTCAAAAAGTATTCCTAATTTCATAAAATATGTACTCCTCAATATATGCAAAAAATAACTTAATTCACAATTGTGTACATTTTTAGCATTGACGTCGTGTTACGTATGTAACAATGTACATTATTAATGTATGGAAAATTTTCATAGTAGCGAAACGAATGGAATTCTTATCTTTTGGCATTGTTGTATTTTTCTTATGTAGGGGTCCTAAAAGCGACGAAATAAAAATTAGATTCGATGTTGTTTTGTTTTATTTTCTCCTTCACAAATACTTACTACATACTCAAAAATACACTATATACTTTGAGAAAACAATATACTTATTAGAAAAACATTATCAATATCTTCAGACTCCTGAGAATTACGAGAAATTCGGATCTTTACCAGCCGGTCTATTCTGTAAAAATTTCATCGTGATAACATAGGTGAAGTGAGCTGTACTTCCACGTGCTAGGGATGGACACTATGGACAGCTCACTTCACCACAATTTTTACTGTCAGATTTCACAGAATACAGATAGTCAGCGTCGTTTTTGTAGCGATTATTTACCTCCATATTATTAAAAATAAACTACAAAATTACAGTTTATTTCAAATATAAGAATGGCTTTTGCAAAATAAAAGGCATCAAGCGATTAGCAACAACATCAACTTTTGAAATGGGTAAATAATGAATGCTTGCGTCATTAACTCATTAATTACCATAAACAAAAGATACTTGGCAATGACTTTCCGACCTTTACCTACGTCGATTTCTCAATATTTATACAAAACTGAGTTCATTAACCTAAGCCAGCTGCATTAGTAATACAAATATGCGTCGGCAGGTTGAGTGTACGCGCCTACAGGTAGCGCTGACGACCAAGCCGTACTATTAATAGACAAACTTTTTTTTGTGAATCAGTGTAATATGTACCTGGTACTAGCTTTTGCCAAAGAGTTTGCTCCCGTAACTGTCGAAAATTATTCTACGGCAACGTACAGTCAACCTCAGAAAGATATATATACTTCGACAAAAAATCATTTATAGAAAAAATATTGTACCTAGATTATGATTGTCAATTCTTACCGATGTAGGTATACATCTTTTTGGGAAAGACTGTACTAGCATGATAAAAATAATCCTATGCTCTAATCCAGTGGGGTAATTTCGAAACACACTTAATAGCAATGGGTTTAATTTTGACAGTTCAACAACATTCATTGCGTTGTTTACTGAGCAGACACATTTTAGAACATATGAAGCAATGGATTAGTATTATCCTTCAAAATGATTCAGATTGAGATTGATAAAGCGTTACGCAATTAGGTCACAGGTCATGGGCTACCTGTGTGCCTACCCATCAGTACCTAATCAATAACGACCAACACAATAGCATATCGACCGCGCCGCACCATCAATAAATCTGTGACCGTACCGTTTGCTGAGGTACCAATCAATCTGCCTAGCCTTTTCCCAAATATGTTGGGGTCGGCTTCTTCAGTCTAAACGGATCCAGCTGAATACCAGTATTTTACATGGAGTGACTGCTTATCTGATCTCCACAACCCAGTTACTGGGCAACACGGTACTCCTTGGTAAGACTAGTAGGCAGACTTTTGGCCTTCTGACGATGTAACGACAGCTATTTTTCTTAGACAACAGGTACTAAATCAGTGCGTAGGTACATGCACAAAATTGTTTTTGGGCAAATTCTCCTCAACATTATCTATAAAGACTTTCATTATTCCATAAAAATTGATGAGAATGGCCACGCATTATCGTCGATTGTAATGTTCAAAAATAAATTTGCAAACCAATGACACCGACGAGTTTTACCTTGAATTTTTCTATAGCGTGATGTCAGTAGTAAGAGAAAATTAGGAGAAGGCCAAGTAATGAGCGAAGGGTTTTCTGCTGTACCTACATATAGGGTGTGTCGTAATTCATGGATAACCTCTTAAGGGGTCATTGTACTTATCATTATGAACAACTTTTACTACGGTACCAATCATAACATAATCAGTCTATAATGTTGTTCCCACTGCTGGGACACAGGCCTCCCTGTATAATAAAATACTGGCTTCTGCCTGCGACTAGTTCGCGTGGAAGTCGTTGGGATCAATTGGGATGCCAGCCCAAGCAAAACCCTTCGCCCATTACTTGAATTGATTGGACAAATCCACCAAAAACAGTTATTTAGTGGATTTGTCAAATCAATTCGGGTGAACGCGTAGGGCGTAGGGTTTCGTTTTACGCACTTCGCGATTTTATATGAAATGGAAGTTTCAATCAAAGTCATCCCGCTATTCAAAGTAATCCCAGTTTACCGGTACCTCACAATCCCGAATTATTTCCCGTATTTTTCGAGCTAATCGCGTATTATGCTCGAATTTCCACTCCTAAACACTTGTGCTCATTCGAGCATGCTCATCCAGATCGGGTTTCAGTATTTTGTTTCGTGTGAGGTAGCGAATTTTCTTTTGCCCTACGTAAAAGAAAATGAAACAACATTTGCAAAGGAAATCGGTGTGTTGTCACTAATCTTATTCCGAGATTCGAAACTCTGTCTCGTAATGGATGGATTATATTAATATTACCGCTTCAAACAGCCTCTCAGGATTTTTTTGATACCGAAACCGTGTCTTCAGGGTTCCGTACCCAAAGGGCGCCAAGGGGAACCTATTAGTAAGACTCAGCTGTCCGTCCGTCTGTAACAGGGCTGTATCTTTTAAACCGTAATAAGTAGACTCCTGAAATTAGCATAAATAGGCTATAATATCTACAGTACTTATGTATTTGGTGGTACGTATATGGTGCTTAAATACGACCTTTATGAATACTTTGAAAAGTAGATGGTAGAAATACGAGGCAAGCATTGATTCATAAAAATAATAGAAAAAACAACGGTAGGAAGGAGATTTAGATGACAAGCCAAGAGACAAGAATAAAAATGTAGAAACATCTTCTAGGAATTATTCCATCACATTTTGCTCGATCACGGTACGGAACCCTTCGTGTCCGACATGCACTTGGCCACTTTTTTTTGCCATGTTATTCAATACCCACGTTTTTTTAATGTGACAAGGTTCCGGTTTAAGGATAACAAAATACGTTAAATAACATAATTTAATACGGTACTGAACAGAATTATGATTTTAATTCATAGGGATTTTTGATGAATAAATCGCAGAAGGATTATCGAATCCGCTGTTTTACAAAACAGCTCCGTTATGTAAAACAACTGAACGACGTTTAGCGGATTTTCATAATTACTGAACTTTAACACGCATAAACGTTTGCTTTTATCAATGCAGCGGGTCGAAGTTGGAGGTTATGTAAAACAGCGTAAATTGAAACGTCAGACTGTAGTTTCTAGTTCATAAAAATTTCTCTGTGTGTCATAACAACAACAATGGCGACCGAAACAGAAATTAAAAAAGACTAATATGAGTTAAAATGACCTTAACTCAGGTGAAAACAGTGTATATTAATTAAAAGTTATAAAAGTTTCGTGAAAGTGAAAATAATTATTTAATTATTGTGACTACAAATTAGTCATTCTGCATTACGTCTAAACGTCTCAGTAGCAGTTTTGTTAAACGTAACGCAATGGCAATCCAGCTCAACGTCGTTCAGTTGTTTTACATAACTGAGCTGTTTTACAAAACAATCAGCAGTTTTGTAAAACAGCGGGTTCGAAAATCCGTCTGCGACAGATATACTGTCTGACTTGGTTGACTAGCTGTTTTAAATTTAATTGAAATACAGTTAGGGACACTGATACCCAACAACTTAATTAAGAAACAATCCAAATTAATGACTTTAGCTCTAATGTTTATTCAAATCTCTCTTCACAAATGAACATATTATTAAATATAAATTCAAGAGTAGGTACCTAATTTATTGCTGCCGAAGCTGTAACTGCAGAACCCTTTGACCAAAAGTCAAAGCTTGGCAGTTAGCAGGCGGACTGTCAAAGGAATCTTCAATGTAAACTCATGTAGAAGTTTGTTGAGCAAATAGAAGCAATCTGATAAATGTATCCTACTTCCTACTAGAATATTAATATTTATTTAATGATTAAGTTATATTTAATTATTTTATTTATAATATTATAAACGCGAAAGTTTGTGAGGGTGAATGGATGGATGGGTTGAGGATTGTTACTACTCGCGTGTCACCTCCAGCTGCATCGAGAGTGCGAAGCTACAGGATGACCCACGCCACTCAATCATAATCAAAATCAGCCCATAATGACTGCTGGGACACAGGCCTCCTCTCTGTGAGAGGGAGTGGGCCATAATCCACCACGCGGGCCCAGTGCGGGTTGGTAGATGTCACGTCTTCGAATTTTTGGTGCTAGGGCATGCCGGTTTTCTCACGATGTTTTCCTTCACCGTTTTGAGAGCAGTGCTGGTGAAATAATTTGCACAACTACGACCTACAACTCGTAAGTCGCGGCCGTTACCACTGGGCCACCACTGCCACTCAATGCACAATTTTATTCAGTGCCACAGAAGTATTAAGTCGCAAAAAAATTAAACTTAAACCTCCTGATCTCTTTATTAAACTATCAGAGAGTCTCTCATCCGGGCACAAGTTACCGTGGCCTACTTGGAAAACCTTAAATAGACTTCGTACCCAAGTAGGCCTCAGCAAGGATAACCTCCACAAGTGGGGGTTCATGGAAGGCACTGGCCACCGGTGTATATGCGGTGTCCCTCCACAGACAATGGCTCCCATCTTGCACCGCATGCCCTGTCATTTGCACACGTGAGGACCTAATGACAGCGCGGCGTCAGCAAACGCTATCCGCATTGCTTAATTTTGGGCCAAACTAATTTAAGAAAAAAAAACTATGTTTTTGCCATCGACAAGCTATGAAGAAGAAGATACAAGATGGTTGACAAAATTGGCGCGAGCGAATTTCACGCAACAAGTGTTTGGACAACCTTATTCTTTGCTAAGCCTAATAATATTTGTATTCTACTATTTTATCAACGACAATCGCTATTGCCTACGTCTTTGCCCGGATCGTCCCGCTGCCAGATTGCGCGTTACCTAATGATTTTTAAACTCGCTTTCATCACCTCGCTATTGGCAAATTGGCTTCAAATAATAATGACCTCATCACGTTGGCCTATAGAGACTACGTAGGCTTGTCACGTGGTTTGAAAAAGTGGCAAGAAAATGTGAAATTACTATAATAACTCTAAGGATTAGAGGTATTTCAAATGAAGCCATACGGCGAAGATATTTCTAGGCGACTTTGGCCATAAATCATACATTATCTTTTGCTTTTTTCTCCATTTTGTCATTATTTCTGGGTTCAATTCCCAAGTTGGGCAAAGTGTTATTGCAGTTTTCTATCTGGTATTACTCAGTAGCAACTCGGAGCCTGGATTTGTGCCTAGTTGATGCTAATAGACTCGTCCCCTGTTACATGGGGCTTGAACATAACTAGCGAAATTTGGGTGTACTAAAGGTTGAAGGAAGGAAGGAAGGTGGGTGTGGGTGGCACTTTGACGTTTTCATCAAAGTTATCGCTGTTAAAATGTCGCTTTGTCTAGGCCTTACGACTGTAAAAATCACTTAGGATCGAAAAAACAAATTAAATTCACTTAATTTTGTAAGGAAGAAAGACAATTATTATGTACCTATGTACAATTCTGTTACATTACAATGTCAATCTTTTATTGACTATCTTAATATTTTTTTCTAACTTCTTCTAACTTCTAAGGTCATACACAAGACAAGCCCAACCAACTACCATTACTAAAATGGTCTGTCATGCAATGACGTACATATACGCCTGTAAACATTCTGTGCGATCATTTCCATAACGATGCTGTTATGCTAAACTTTGCTATTATAAATAAACAAGGCGTGCGTGATGACCATCGTGTTCTTTTGTTAAAATTTTATTTAGAGATTAATTTCGCGGAAAACATTATTTTAGAGTGGCAGTAGCCATTATCTTGAACTGGCGAGCGAGACTTTGTAAGTCCAATCCCCAGTCGTAGCACTTAGGTGAATCGTAACGCAGGCGTATCAGAATTTAACTTTTTTGAGGGATTTACACAAATACCAGCAATGAGCAGTTTTATTATACATAAACTAAAGAACACTTAAGTTGCCTTACACGATGTCTACTGAAAGAATGACTACGAAAACACCTTGGGGCTACTGACCTTAGTGTCACAGTCGATTCCTCTGCTACTCTCATCCAGCTACTGTCAATGTTTCCACCACACATGATTTTTAGGCTTCCGTACCCAAAGAGTGCCAACGGAACCTTATTACTAAGCCTCCGCTCTGTATCCGTCCGTCCGTCTGTCTGTCAGCGGACTGTATCTCATGAACCGTAATATGTAGACAGTTGAAATTTTCAGTTTGTGTTACTAGTACCGCTATAAAAACAAATAATAAAAATAAAATAAAGTTATTAAAAACTAAAGTTGATCTCCGTACCCGTCTTTGTTTCGACGTTTTTTGTCTTGTGGTGCGAAACCCTTCATGTGCGAGTCCAGCTCGCAACTGGCCGGTTTTTTTCTTTATACTTTCCAACTTACGTACAATAAATCAATTAAAACAATATACTGCGACCATTACAGACCCTCCTCAAAGTTCGAGACAGACGGTCCTTCGAAGTTTCAAGTGACTTAAGTTTCAAGCGTCGTCATAGTACCTCTGGGACTGACAGTATGTACCTACATGTAAGTGTGACGTATTGAGGGACTGACCCTCATACGTTTTGTGAACTCCGATCGTGTTCATTTATTAGCATAGAACGTCATGTTGTTTTGATTGATTTAGGAGTGAGGGTTCACGCCATAGGATACTTTACACGCTTTATGGCCAAAGAAGAGAGAGTAGAGAAGTGGTGCCGCAAGTGGTAATGACCGCGACTTACGAGTTGTAGGTCGTAGGTTTGAACCAGACGAGCAACTTTTAATCTACCTTTTAATTTTTTTTATTTTACGTGTACCTCAATCCTCTCCTCTATAAGTACTCGAAAGCAAACATTTATTCCCTGAACTGTACAAATTGTAAGAGATAGGTACCTATATACAGCTTGTAACAAAAACCCTGTCCGATTATTAAGAGTATTATTCAGCTATTTGTTTTATTTCTTGTACAGAGATACCTCTATTATTTTAGTTCTCTTTGCTCGTTTTTTTATGAAAAGGCTGTTATGCTAATAAGCGTGCGCTGAAACGACGGTCGCGTGGACTATCCTAACTTTAGCTTTGGCTCATTTATTCAGTCTAGTCTACTTTGACAATAGCGTTTTGACATGCACTAAACCTTTCGTGGTTACTCCACATTAAGCACGACGAGAATATTTGGTGAATTATTATTGTTTTTGTCAGTTGATGGCTTTATTTTGGACAGTAGATAGACAGTCGCTCCATGTAAAATACATACTGGTACTCAGCTGTTGCATCCGGTTAGACAGGAACCCGAGCAACATAGTTGGGAATTGGCTATGCAGATGATGATTCCCCAGAGATGTGCCATTAACAGGCGTTGCACAAAGGGGGTTTCGGCTCGGTATTTTGAGAGGTAACGGTTGCATGTGCAAATGGTCCCCACCGGGGTGGTTTTAATGCGATGAAAATTCCACAAGGTCTTATCCCCAAAACTTGGGCACCTTTTGAAGGTGTTCCCCCGAAAACAAAAAGGCATTGATGATGCCTAACTAAAGAATGGGTCGGGTATAAAATAATTGGTTCTAAGTTTATTGGAGAAAAGCTTACTTGTCCTGCCAAAGACAAGTACAAACTATGCTAAAAAGAATATTACCTATGAAAGAGCACAATTTTATAATAAAATTTACCATCTTCTTATCGCTGGACCTAGAGACATGAAATGTGGATGGCGTGTTCTTTGTGGAGGGTATCTAAGGGTATCTATTAAGAAAGAGTTTTCGAAATTCCACCCCTAACAGGGTGAAATTTCATGCGGACGAAGTCGCGGGCAGAAGCTAGCAAGTTCTTTCAGCGGGTTTTAAAACAAAACTATCACATTACATAATTTAACTACTCACTAACGATGTTATTATCCTACTAGTTGAGAATAACACCGTTAAAGGTGTAACCCAAACAATTTAAAAATAAAATAATATTAAGCCTATTATGTACTGTATCGGTGACCGTTACCTAGAAAAAGTTTATTACATAATGTGATCATATATTCCCATGTAAGTGACTCATTTTGAGCATATTTAAACCTCGAAAAGAGAAATTGGGACTAGAACCATTTTCGCTTTATTTTTTGTCAAATTTTCACCATATTGTGATATTCCGTAAAACGGGTCTATAGAAACAAAACGTTTTATATTAATCGCTTTATACACCATTTAAATATTGCTTATGTACACAAAATTTGAGTGGGAATGCCACAGACGAACAAAATTATTCGTATTTGGTGTTCTCGAATACGTAGAGTGTACTTACATACGTATTCGGATCAACACAAGAGCTATCAGGCATCAACAGCACTCGACTACAACTGCCAGAGTGTTTTTGTTGTTAGTACGTTGCAATACAGTTGAAGTTTCTGCATCATCTGTGAACTGTTGAATAGTCGTGTTATTCTCTAATCGATTATACTCATGCTCTTATTCGAGTATATTGAGGTCTTCTCCCATACATCCTGGTTCTCTCATCCAGGTTTTTCCCGCGACTTTGACGATATCGTCAACCCAACGCGGATTTCTGATCACAGTATAAAATTAAATTGTTGATTGGATCATTTTCGCCTGACTACTTAAAAAAAATTACGCCTAAATCCTGCGGCGACGCTATGCCACGCCCCCTTAAAATTTTCGTATACTAAGAAAGTGATAACGCAATTGGTTGCAACCTGCAATGCGCAGCTTAGTCACTGCATCACGTGTACTCCTTTTGTGAATTTTACGGACTAACTATTTGACCTTATCTGTGCAGACATTTGAATTTCAAATGAAAACTCAAGGCAATGTAACCTATTGTTATAATTACTTCCTCTTGAAACTCTGAAACCTACAATTGTTAGTAGTTTCAATAACTTTTGGATTACGTGCATGAGTACATAAACATAGAGGTTGATTTTCAAATTGCTCGTGGAATGTATACAGCGTTCGCAATTTTGTTTCCAAGCAGTAATCAAATACGAGTATGTGTTCTTAGAAAAATAACTTTAAACCCCAACTATATTTCAGTTTGCGCTATAACTTAATTTTTTATGAGTTTTCATGAGCGGTCTTATCGCTAAAAGCCATCTTTTAAACACAAGCTTTGGACGATTCCTCTTGGTACCTAAGACTGGTTGTCATACTTTCGGGCTTCAGACGAGACGTCCCATAACGATTGTCAAAGATCCACGAATTACTGCCGGGAAAAACACTAAACATGCTTTTTGATCGACTCGTGTGGCTGTTATTACTTAGGCACGAGACCCTCCGAAAAGCGACTTCATTGTATAATACTGTACTTCATCCGTAAACAAAGTTTTCGCAATCTCGAGACTCGTAAATCGTTCTCTTCGTTATACCTAATAAACTCAATAACATTTAAATATAGAACTCAGTTGGCTATATCCCTTCGCTTATGTTAGTCTTACATAAAGGAAATTACTTTCAGAAGTAATGTTAAGTGAGCAAGTGCGTAATTCGTGTTAGGGAACTCATACTCATAATTTATATTAACTTCTTCCCTTCTGGAAATTGATTGTATGGGAATAGAGACTTGTGTAATGTTTTCTAGCCTGGATGTGTTGTAATTAAAAGGAAATCGAATTAAAAATGTAAAAAAAACCCGTAGTTAACTCTTTTTGTGCTTAGTGTGTAGGTTTTTGTCGGCTAATAGCCGAAGTGCGGCTACACCTAGCTTTATCCGGGTACAACTAGGTGCAGCCGGCCACATGCATGGTTGCGGTCGGTCGATAGGCGACGTAGGATGCAAGAGCGAGTGAAGGGCACCCAGAGGTTAGGTTTGGTTAAGTTACTTTAAACCCCTTACACAGAAATAGGAGCAGGGCTCCGTCGACGTAGGATGCAAGAGCGAGCGAAGGGCACCTCGAGGTTAGGTTTGTGTGTGTGTGTGTGTGTGTGTGCGTGCTTGTGTGTGTGTGTGTGTGTGTGTGTGTGTGTGTGTGTGTGTGTGTGTGTGTTTCGGCCATGAGGGGCAATCTCAACCGAGACTAGCATTCGGTGCGGGAGATATTATAGTGCACAAGTGTGTGCGCAGTCACAGGTGCACACCCTCATCCCTGACTTTCAGAGTCCGATGGGACGGCACGCATTGCACACTACACACCACTGAGCACCTGAGCATTATAGGTACAAATGGCAGCTATCAAAATGGTGCTGTCGTAGACTCATAGCCAGTTCTCAATACAAGTTAAATAAACAAACAAGGCGCAAGGCACTTATGCCTTGCCTTGTGTTTGTGTGTTGTGTTGTGTTGCCTTGTGTTGTGTTTACTAGTTATTGTATTCCTAAATACTAAGAAATAGAAGTTTACCATTTTTCATAAGCTCCTAAAATTAGAAGATTGTGGCTTAAATGTATTCGTAAAGCATTTTTTAAATCACATTTAGTTCGAGGTTATGTCGGAAACATTTTGAAGACACTGATTACGAGGAAATAAGCTACATTTCAGTTTTTAAATTCTGACACTTTCCATGTCAAATACTTAATTCATTTATTATACGTATAATAACTCCTCCAGATCGGGAGGAGTCATTTGATGATTTCCTATGTTAAAAAAAGGCAGCTTCTTCAATCATCTGGTAACTTTATTCGAGGAATAATTTTGAAATTTTTACAGTTATTTCATACAAAAACTGTCAAACGTCAATGTTATTCCTCGAATAAAAGTTATCTGGCGATAGAAAAATCAGCCCTAATACACCGGAAATACATAAAAACTAACTCATGAATGGACACAAAACAGAATGAATGGACGAAATATCAAATTTATTGTAGGCCAAAGGGGCTATGGTCACGCAATCTAAAATTAATTGTGACCGACTTTCCCCATTAAGTTTAGAAGTACCTAATGGCTGAAGTAAGTAGTGGCATTAATTCAAAGCAATGAAATGTAGAATTATCGACGCCATTAGAAAAAAATCCGTTTAATAATTTTCACACGATGAAAACTAAGCCTTGTTTCTTCAGTAGTAACCAGAAGTATTAGGAATTACTTCACACAATTAATTAACTACGTCAGAAAAGACAGTGTCTCATAATGAAATGAATACATTAGTATTTTCTTGTCCACCTTGGGTTTATCGACGATTACCTTCAATGAACCCTTACTAATCGTGAGATAAATCTTTCCACGACTGTCCATCAAATATGTTAGTACCTACGTCTATAATGGCGCCCAGGGAGACTAATCTACCTCCTTTTTTTACCTTAAGTCGCTTTGCCACTATACTTTTAAGGAGTTAGGGTGCAAAGGAGGTACAAAGGAGCGGGTTCCCGGTAAAGACAAGTCGGTACCGATCAGTGCGGGTGAAGTAGTCCCACATTAACTTATGCGCTCACACATAAAGAAACAGGTAAAACATGTAACCGTTTCCTTCAGAAGATTAACCTGCAGAGACTTGTACCGGGAGTCGGGACCGAAAACCCGATTCTTTATTTAAGAACCCTTAAGTGTGCAAAAATAAGCACGTTAAGCTGTTGGTCCCGGTTGTCAGTCGTAGATCGTTACGGGTAGTCTGAAGCCTTAAAAAGTCTGACAACTAGTTTTACTAAAGGGTAAGCACCCAGCCGCGCCGGCGAGCGTTAAAACCATCTGCTCGTCAGCTCGCGGGCCGCCTCGCCCCTCCGCGCCTACGCGGGCTTAAATTACACTGTAGGGGTAGGGCAGACAAGACTGTGGAGTCGGTTTTGTAGCGATTCGTTTCTGTCACTTACTTTTGTAGCACAACATATTGACTTTTTAACCGACTTCAAAAAAAGGAGGAGGTTCTCAATTCATCGGAATCTTTTTTTTTTTTTTATGTATGTTCCCCGATTTCTCGAAGACGCCTGGACCGATTTGGAAAATTTTTCTTTTGTTTGAAAGGGTATACTTCCCTAGTGATCTCATGATCATCAGGTCAGGATCTGATGATAGGATCCCAGGGAAATCGAGGGTAACCCTCAAATTTTATTGGCAAACTTTGGATATTTTTTAGAGTAACTTGAGCATTTGCTCGCGGAAATCATCATTTGGTAAAGTGGAGCTGATGATGAAGACCACAGACGACCATCGGAACTAATTAATGATAAATATTTCACGGGATGCGATTCGATTACTTTAATATGGTTGCTAAGCAATTTATGCTTGTTACAATGCGTGTGGTGGTGGAGTGGAGTTCTCCAGGTTCTTACCAGGAGAACTCCTCAAAAATTAACGTCCCAGCATGGGGAAAAGCAATATTTTGTAAAAGGTGATGAGCAGTTGACGTTAGGCTAATTGTAACTTAAGTAGATAAATTACAAACTCTCTCACTAAAAAGTGAAAAATAAAAACTTTTTTACAAAAAAAACAACCGACTTCAAAAGAAATTTTTTTTAATACAATAAGTATTTTAATTTTATTTAAGGTTCAAAATGCTATTTTATACAAATAGCAATATGCCTCATAAAATTATTCCAAATTAAATTCTGCCATCTTCATAGTATGCCAAATGAAAGTGTACCAAATAATTGTCGCTCTAATTATACGTTATGCTAAACGAAATTATGCGGAATTTTAACTTTGTCAAAAGTACCATATTCTGCCATCTTAAAAGTATGCCATTGTAAATTCGGACACATGAACATTCGGCCAAACAATAATTATGTTAAATAATTTTTAGGCTTTAAAAATATTCGTTTAAAGAGAAGAGTGTGTTATGCCAAATAAATTTCGGAGCATCAAGATTCTGCCAGATAGAGGGACGGCGTAGGGAGTTGGGGACTGCAGTCAAATCGTGTTGTCATAAATATTTTAGTTCAAAAAAAAAAATTAAACAAAATAAACATAAAATAAAAACTTTTTAATTTAGACTATTAAATCCATAGAATGTTAGTATTTATACGGAGAAGGAAATGCCCGTAACCTCGGCTGAAAATATGGACTTCGTGCTTATAGTGCATCAAACTTGTAGGTAGTCAGACGTCACGTCAGGCACAAATGAAATTGAAGTGGTACAGGCGCCAGCACATCAAGCTACTACAATCTGTCAAATTTCTTTGATAGATTTTCAACTTTATCGCTAAAGCATACGGTTCAAAGTTGATTGGGAAAATTTGACAGTTTCGGGTAGGTTGATGTGCTGGCGTCTGTACCTGCCATAGATATTTTAGTCCGGCAGTGTAACTGTTATGTACTCTGTGTAACCTACGACCGACAAATTGTCAATTATCTGTGGCCCCGCTAACACCTTCCTGATTGGCATTTTTTTTTTCATTTGCCATGTGCGCTATTTTCAAACGTTCATGACGATACGATATACAGCATTTATCACACAGATGTGCTAATGTTTAAGATTGTGGTATAGACCATCAAACTGAACCACTTCCTCCATGGGACCAATATCGTAACGCGAAAAAATTATCAACTGTCCCATACAAAACTTCAACACCTACTCGACCCAAATGTATGGAATGGCAAAATATTTTGAGAAATTTGATTTTTATAATATAAATGTCATAAATCGATTCAGTAAGCGATTCTGAACAAACTACTTTCATAATGTGCATTAATTCATTTAAACATTGTATACAGTCTCCCCTACTGTTCAACATCAACTATTAAAGTAATCGATGACGCCAATATCCATGTCGTGTTCAGTCGTAATATTAAACACAAGTCACAACCGTTACCGGGAACCGACTGACATGTCGTGGAGTTGGTGACCTGACTTCTGAGAACTGATCGGTGTTGACTCCGAACATATAACAGCAACTTTTGTTTTTATTTTGTTTGGTGGCAAGATAGTAAGATTGAAAAACTATTTCTAAATACATACCACATAAACTCATGCCTTCTTCTAATGAGGGTAGGCTGAAACTACAGAACGCCACTTTCTACCATCCTTACATATTTTGCTTCGTTTACATTCATAAATCAGGGTCATACACGAAAGACGGTTGCCAGTACTACGCATTTTTTTTGTGGGTTTTTCAGCTCGTTTATTAGTTTTGTTTCGATTCAAGTCCATCTGATGCATTTAGTGCGATTTACCTACCATTTACATAGGTAAGTGATAGCAGTAGGTAACCTAATAACATTGTCACGGTTAGATGTGTACAACCTTAAATAGGTACCTACTGATGTCTGATTAACAATTCAGTTAATCCCATAGTAACAATGTAGGATAAATTGACCAAAATGTGAAGCAGGTCTCCCCGTATATTGTTTAATTAGATTAGACAATCAGAATTTATTTATTTGTAAGAACCAGTCTTCTTGCTGAAAACTTTTTATCCTATGCCTGTGCAACTGGGGTCAACTACCACGAAAGCACAAAATCCGTAATTTTAAACGAAGTTACGGGCGTTTCATAGTATACCTATTTACGGAGATAAGATTAGTCTGGAGCCCGAACTAAGTATTAATGACAACACAATTTGACAGTGTCCCTAAGCTCGATGTATTTTGCCGTCCAAAATAGTTAATTTGTCACTTGTCTCAACGGAGCATCAACTTTCGGACGGGACCGCATCTTCGTTGCGGCCTTAGAGAGTAGACCCCCTGGTCAAGTTTTAGCATCAGTGAAGTCAGCAAACTGATCCATATTTTACATTTTATTCTTTCTCATAATTGTTCTTTTATAATGTATCCTAACAGTATAATTCATTCAATTAACACATGGTAAAAAAAAATTGCTTAATTTGTTCAGAAAACGTTTAAAAGACAGCAGGTTAATACAAATTTGCACCTATTCCTACAAAATTCAGGGGTGCTTTTACAAAATTAACATCCTTTGTTTTTTATAGCCGTTTCACTGAATTTTTGCAAGTTATTTATGAATCTGAAAAGACCCCAGACGCGGTTTTTTTCACTTAAAATTAAAAATAAATGAATGATACATATTCAGCCTATAATGTTCCCACTGCTGGGACACAGGCCTCCTCTCTGTGAGAGGGGATGGGCCGTAATCTACCATGCGGGCCCAGTGCGGGTTGGTAGATGTCACGTCTTCGAATTTTTGGTTCTAGGACATGCCGGTTTCCTCACGATGTTTACTTCTCCGTTTTAAGAGCTATGGTGATACATAACCAGTACCAGTTCTGATTGTACGAAAAACCTATGCAATGCGAGGTCAGCTAAAACTGGAAATGTATAGCTTGATGTGTAGCCGTGTGTACATTCAAGGTAAAAAGTATGTTGAAACTTTTAGCTGGGTCTACGAAACTCATATTGCAATTGGCATTTCATCTGAAAGTATTTTACAATGTTATAGGAATCTCTATTTAATTACCAAATGCCAATACTCCAGACAGAGCCGAATCTCCAGTCTGTGGTGCTCTAAAGGTGCTAAACGCCCTTCTGACTGCCAACCCTGAATGTGATTATGTTTGCGGATGAATAGAGTAAAATTATGCGGATATGTCTGGTGTTCTGTGAGAGAAAGGATGCAAGGGAGTCCACTCGCTGTGTCATGTAAGTTTCAATTTTTTTTTTTTGTTTCTATTTATATAATGTATTGGTGCTGTACCGATTTAATTAACTATGAATAACTAAATAAATATATATTTTTCATCTAATTAGTTTAAAAATATTTAGTGCTATTCAGAGAACCACATTTTAATTGATCACTATTTAAATTAAAACATTATCCCCTTTATTTATAAACGTTACTCGAAGTTGGTAAACGTCAAAAATGTATGGTTAAACAAACGGTAATCATTACCAACGTTTATAAATAAATCCCTGACTCAAAACAAGAAGAACAAACACAAAAACCAAATAGAATTCGTGAAAATCTATTTCCCTTAATTTAGAAAGAGACAAGTGCTGAAAGTTTCCTTATTGTTCGCCACAGGAACACAATAAGTCTATAAATAGCCTTAAACTGTCCAATACGGCCATTGTAGGCTATTTCCACGCACCTCCCGCCTGAGTGATTCCATTCTACGTTACACACATTGATTAATGGCGAATCCCTTTCGCGCCATTAGGCACGATCAATCATCGGTGATAAGCTTTGGAGTTTGGTCTCATGTGGTTGCCATGTTCTTTATATGGGATTTATTTTAATTGCGCAATTTCTGTTGTCATTAATGACAGGTCAATCACGGTATGGATAGATCATAGATTCGCAACCTCATTTTGCCAACTTTTTTTTAGAGCTCCTATTTTTTTTATTTACCACCTGTCGCGAATCTGAAACAGCTATTGCCACGATCATATTTAAACGCGTGACATTATATAGTCGTAAGACAGGATAATAATATCTCTGGACCTGCTGTTTCTCTGAAAGTCTCAAACCCCACGAGGGGGCTTTATCGCCCACGTTGAGAACCTATTGTGTAGTTGGGTAGATATGACGGCATAGGAAGTGGCGCCGTCTATGTTTCGTTACAAAGTTACTAGAATCACCGAAGAGGTCGGATTAGAGTGACACTGGCCGGTGATAGTCACTCTAGCAGAGCGTCGCATCGGTCGTTGCGTGGCGGCTGTTTTCTGATGACAGAGATGATGATGATGTCAGGAGAGCCACTGTCGAACCACTTCCACGACGAACTGCTATATTCTGGCACATTCTTGATGATATTCAAGGTGAACCACTAATACGATGACAACTTTTGGTAAAGGCTATTATTATACGCAGTTGGATAGAATACTCAAAAAAAAGATGCATGTCAGCATAACTGCATATACCAAAATTCAAAACCGATCCGTATTCTGAGGTCTAAACCATCTATCATCATCTGCCTAGCCGTTTTCCACTACACTACTAACAACGTTAGTTTATTTTTTTTCCTTTTAGTTCAACCTGATGCAGCTGAATATAGTAAGTAACCAGTCACCATATATTTAGACATTATTTTCTGGAGTCGGAGATAATAATACAGTATAAGGTAGGTTGGTACCTACTTCTACTTTCCACAAAATCATTGACTGGTAGTGCCTGTTCACGAACTTGAAGCATTTATTTTTTGAACACGTGATACGATCAGTGGACATATTTTATTACCAATTGTTTTTTTCCAAAATTAAAAAAAAATTAAGTGAACTGCTTATTTATGCAAATTGAATGATAACTGAATTCATTTTTATTCTATTTTATTTTAAGTAATATGTAAGCTATCTCGCAAAACATGTTTTAAGCCTCTGTGTCATTAGACATAAAAATTCAAGGAGGTCAAGATCAATTCCGAACAGCAATAAAAAAATAAAAAGGATTTATGAAATTATTAAGAAACAGTCGGTATATAAGGTTATATGACCACTTATTTATTCATTTGTTTTTTCTCAACTATTTGTTGCACACTGTCCCTTCAATTCATATTGCTGTGATAGGCCTACAATACAGCTCGATTGGCGCTGTTGCTGACTGAATGGCTTTTACCAATATTGTTTTGTTTGATCCACTGATAAATGTATATGTACACCGATCGCTATTCTATCCAACATGTATTAGAGAGCAGTGGAGGCCCAGTGGTAACGGCCGCGACTTACGATTTGTAGGTCGTAGGTTCGAACCCAGACAAGCGCTTTACTTTGTGTAAATTATTTCATCACCATTGCTCTCCAAACGGTGAAGGAAAACATCGTGAGGAAACCGGCATGTCCTAGAACCAAAAATTCTAAGACATGTGACATCTACCAACCCGCACTGGGCCCGCGTGATGGATTACGGCCCACTCCCTTTCACAGAGAGGAGGCCTGTGCCCCAGCAGTGGGAACATTATAGGCTATATGTTAATCCAGGGTGTCAGCTACCTCCATACAAAATTTTATCAAAATTAGTAAAGCAGTTTGAGCGTGAAGAAGTAACAAACATATAAACACACACACACACACTCACATTCTTTCTCCTTTATAATATTAAGTGTGATTTGTATATTTCTTCAATTCACTCCTTTACTTTGTAATAAAGGTTTTTGTGTCTCCTACCTACTTAGCTTAATAAATATTTAGGGGCTCGTGTCTAAGTGATGACAGCCGCACGGTTCGATCGAAGGTCAAGTTACGCTTCTCGCGTTCACTTTTAGGATGGGTAACCATCCGTTAGGTACACATTGAGACCCTCGGAAAGCACGTTAAGTCGTTGGTCCTGACTGTCATTCGTAGTGCTTTGACAGTCGTAACAGGAAGTCAGAAGCTCAAGTCTGACAACCAGTCCTACCACGGGTATCGTGTAACCCAGTACTTAACTGGGTTGTGGAGGTCAAATAGGTAATCGCTCCATGTAAAATACTGGTATTTAGCTGCAACCGTTTAAGGCGCTACCTCGAAAATCTATAATCCTCGAAAACCTACTAAGCGAGCGAAAGTGATGCAATTACTTTTGAAACGCAAAAGAAGAGTGATGGCTATAATGTGCGTGCGCTCGGAATAAAACGACGTATGTGCCAAGACGTATTAACTCCTTTTTTAACAAAATAAATGAATTAAATTTAAAACTAATTTGAGTAAACTTTGATATGATAATTCTCAATGTTTTAAAGTAAACTCTGAAGCGTTACGCCGTGAGGTAGTTAAAAGTAAAAAAAAAATTACTTTGCATTTTTTTTTATATCGAGAAAAAAATCATTAAATCGTGTATTCCTTTTACATGATACTAGACCAAAAAGTCATAAAATATATACCAAAATGTTAAATCTTTATTCCACATACTTAACAAGTTACCTACACGAAATAGAAAGACAACATTTTTTTCCACATATCCCCTTAAAGTGGAAGCCAACCTTGGAAAAGGCTAGACCGCAAGATTGAAATCCAACATGAACATCCACGCGTCCCTCAGTTGAACATCCCGTTTTCATTTCTGCTACGTCACACGGGAATAATGTCATCGTAATACACAGAAAGTCAACGCTCATTCGTCAGCTGTTTGTTATTTCATCGCTCTTTTTTTTGAGGCCCGTATTAAAATAACATAACATCACGCATGTCGGCAAGAGGTGTATAGTAACCAAGAAGTTAAGTTCCATTTATTAGGAGGCGACTAAGGTTCCTATTGCCATCAACCGGGTACAAATCTAGACTCCGGGATGATACTGGGAAAATTCCTATAGAAAAAACCCAATAACACTATTCTTGACCTGATAATAGAACCCAGGATCTCACGCTCAGCAGTACCTACCGCTTGGGACCACAAAACCAACGAAGCATTCAGTATTAAATAAAAAATATGTTTATTAACTAAAACTGAAAAGGATGAAACAAGGAAGTACCTTCCCGTGGTCGCATGCCGTTGTACTAACATACTTATAAGCTATGGTTATTTAATTGTTTTGGGGCTTAGTTCAGTAATATTTATATTTTTTAAATGTTGAGTATCAAACGAAAGGGCTCAATTGAAGCCCTTTCGTTTGATACCCAACATGCCATGATTATTATTTTTTTAAGTTGATTTTATTTCCGCTAGAGGGCGCCATATTCAATTTAATGTGACGTCCCATAGCCTATAACCAGCGGACGATCAAGACGCTTCCAACGATACCTCAGTTGTCAAATTATGACAAGTAGTTTAGAAGTTAAGAGGGAACAGATGAACAGACATACAAACATACATACGAGTATCATACCCTCCTTTTTGCTTCGCCGTAGTCGGGTACAAAATATCAAAATAAAGAAGGATAATACTGTTTTCGTGGTCGTAATAAATGTGGAAATGATCGGATGTTAACACGGAAATGATAAGGTAATGGGAAAATATTTGTTGAATGGGGTGGTGTGGATGTCGCTTGAGCTTTTCTTTTCTTTGAAAATGATCTATTTATATGTTATTCGTTTCATTTACGCCTCTGTGGCAGATGCAAACAAGGAACTTAGTTGTTACTGATTTATTATGTGTATCAAACTTACAGAAATTGTTGCCGGTAAATGTTAACCAAATGTTGGCTACAAAGCGAAGTAGCAAGTTACGAATTGCTAAGAGATTCTCATAGTAGGTACTCGTAGATAAATAAAATTAATTCCAATTCTTCCCTTGTGGCGGTAGAGCTAACGCCTGCCTGGTTTGCGACCACCCTCCCACCGGAGTCCGGCGTCAAACAGCCTGCTGTGTTTCGCCGATGTCCGAGTTCCAGTGTCTTAGGCATCTTCTGGGCACGCTCGTTCCATCATAGACCTCATTCATCGCTTTCCATCAGGCGTGATCGAGGTCAAGAGCGGCCCATTCATCAATAAAAAAATCTTTTTAGTTTTAAATCATCCTTTTTAACCTACTTCCAAAAAAGAGGAGGTTATAAAACTCGATACTTATCAACGTCATATGTTTACATCGCCAGCTATGCATCTTGCAATGACAAGTTCAAATGACAAGGTTCTAACGCTATCGTTTACTGGAGGAGGGGTCCCATCTTGTTATAACGTGTCGTCATGAAAATAAGCCATCTTCTACAGTATTTGACATTAAGGTGTCAAAAAACGCTCTGTTATTGGACAGCCGTTATTGTGTGACCGTTCACCGCTTTCTCAGTAAACAACAAGTTTTCTTAAGTCAACCGTACAGCGGGGTAATTGCGTAACACACTATCAGTAGTAATGGGTTTCATTTTGACAGTTCAACAACACACATTGCGTTATTTACGATGTTAAGCAGATACATTTTTCGAACATATGAAGCAATGGATTAGCAACATCCTTCAAAATGGTTCAGATTGAAATTGATAGTGTGTTACGCAATTAGGGTCGGTACAGTTAATCTTTTAACACATAAAATGTTAAAACCTTACCTAAATAAATATTACAGCAATCTAACATAATTGTTCAAGAGCGTTGGGATGCAAAATTACCTTAAGTAAAGTATTACGGAACTATTTCTTGCAACTTCGCACGGAGTTCGAGTTTCCCGAGGAAGCTCGTTTATGATATAGATAGCGAGTTTTCCATTACAAGTTTCCCTCTCTGTATTAAAAAACAGAATAAAAAAACGGTGGAGCGTCGCGCTATTGTGTTATAAATGACGACATTATGTCAAGTTATGCCAATGAAAGTGGGTTTGGACTTTACATTAATTTTATTTTTGTGAAACAAAGGATGTTAAATGTTATGGTTGAACTATGAGTAGTAAGCTGGAGTAGGCCCAGTGATAACGATTGCGACTTATGGGTCGTAGGTTCGAACCCAGACAAGCGCTTTTTCCGACATCCACACGGACGAAGCACAACAACTTCACCGATATAATACATCTATTCATTCACCTCCCAGCCGAACATTGTCGAGCGACTCAGACACGCACCATAAACCAACTGAAATTAACTAACTATTCCGTATTGAAATCCTCGGTTCCAATTGCCGTTAATTACACTTAAACAAATTTCAATTTAAATTAGTGTGAATTAAGTTAATTTCAGTATGACAAAAGTCATAACAAAGACTGAATTTCTAACACACACAGAACTTTCTGTGTGATTATAAAAGTTATTATTCTAAAAACACATGTTTGTTTACATGTCTTCGAACTAAATTGCGAACTCAGTATACCTAGGTGTAACAAAGCGTGAAGGAAGCTTTACTTATCATAATGTTATTACAGGCAGTTGCAAAGCCACGGATTAAGGCCGTCTGCACACTCCGAAACTTGTTGCTAACGTTTCAAGGTTAGAGATTAGCGCTTCCGTGTGGAAAATATCAAGGGCTTGATTCAAAATGTAAATGGCGTTGTTTTGAGAACGTTTATTGTTTAAAGGAAAACATTTGGTATTTTTATTTATATGACTAACCGACTTTATTCGAAATAAATGACCTATTAGGAATTATGCAGCTTCTGCCCGCGACTTTGTCCGCGTGAAATTTATTGCTCCCCCGACCAAACCCGTTGCATAACATCGCCCGTCGGCGCTACTACTTCGTTTTCGCTTAGCGATCTTTCTGACTTTGGATCTTTTTGCTCGGCTTCTGTCAAGAATTGGGCTATGAAATGCAAAAAAGAAATTCAAATCCGACTGGTAGTTTCAGAGATTAACGCGTTTAAACAAATAAAAAACTCTTTAGCTGTATTAATCGTATAAATATAGATTTATGACTGGTGACGGTATCTAGTTCTCTTGATGTGCAAAGAATGCTCACCAATGCAGAAGAAGTAAGAGCAGACCATATTATTTAACTGGCACGAGCCTCACTAAGGGTGAATTTCGCCAATGAAACTGAAGGCGATCAGTAAAAATCTAAGCCGCGTTCAGTTTCATTGGTGAAATTCGCCCTAAGTTCTCTAATCTATGAGTATCTAATATGTAGGTATGAGGTTTTCCCAGAAACATAAATATTGGTGAAAACGTGATTTATTGACAACAAACAAGAGGGTATTTCTCCTTAACGTGTTGATAGTCAGCCCAGAATTTGGCTGCGATTTTGGCACTTTCAGTAGCGTCCATCAACTCCTGCGGCCTGCAGACAATAGGACACTAGACTCGATATTAAGTGCCCCATTTTTTGTAGGACAGCACCACATTTGCACTCCAGGGTGAAGTCATCTGTAAATCCCCACCAAAGCAGGTTTTCTTTGCTTCGGACTACCCGAGTCCGAAGTCTATATGTCGCAGCCAACTGGTTAAATTAGCCGTTCAGTTAACTGCCTGGCCTTTAGAAGTAGTGCTCGCCTCGCTTCCTCCCTCGGCTCGCACGCGCTTGATCACAGTTCTAACCTAACCTAACCCACATGGTCGGGGTGCAATGCCTTAATTACTGAGACCAATTCGGCTCGCGCGTGATTGGTTACAGACTTCCAACCTAAACTGTAATCGAATATCATTCAGGCCGTTAATTGAACGGCCGCCGTTTAGTTGAAAGGCTAGGCGGTTAACTGAACGGCTAATTTAACCAGTTGGCTGCGACATATATAAGACGACACCGACCGCGCAGTGGCGCCCTCATCGTTTGTTTAGTTATTTCTTTTATTTTAGAATGAAAATGCACAAAATAAGCATGTTACGTTGTGCTCCACAAGATTATACGTTATTGTTATTACAATTACAGTTACAGGTACCTAGGTATTACAATGGAAAAACGGGAAATAATGGCCACCACTTTCCGTTTTAAGGATTATAGTAAAACTTAACAATATAAAACTACCGTTTGTCAAAGACAAATACATTTATTATTTCCATAGCAACGGGGAGTAAATATTTTTATCCAAGTCCAATGAATATGATGTAGACTATTTGACTTGTTGTTATGTTTCTACTACTTTCGACACTTGGGGATCCAAGAGTAGTATAAGAGTAAATATTGGTAATGTGACATATTTAATAAAATCTGGCATTTTGTCTATTCTTCAGTCGACAAAACCAGTTTCTATGCTGGTCATTCTACCCGTGCTGGAGGGCTCCCGGCACTAAACGTGTTAAACAGGGATGGTCCTGAAAATTTACTATCAACTTAAATTGTCCGTGTATTCAAATCTCAACCGTCATTCGTATCAAATAGCTATAACACAGCCAATTTACACTGTGTGTCAATCTGCTAAGCAATATATTTCTGTGTCTCTACGCTCTCGGAAATCAAACCACTAATAGACTTACGGCTACAGGTTTACGATACCTAATAGCTAGACAGTAATTGGAACCTCTCAGGCACCTGCCATAATTTGTTCAGATTAGTAACGTTTGCCTTCCAATGGAGTCCATCGGTAGGCAAACGTTACTAATCTGAACCAATTAAGTAATTACTGCTAGAGTGGAGTGGTTAGAGGGATTTAGTAGACGACGGTAACCAGTTGTGTTGGTCGAGGGGCTCGTAGCTACAACCAGGGATTGTCCTTGGGTGAACTTGCTTTGTGCATACAGGGATAATCGTCGGTTTGTGCCTCATTTCATTAAAAACCTCTAACGTACCTCTGCGAGTTGGCTTCGGCCCCTCTTAGGCATTTCAAAAGCGCGAAACCCGAGGGTCATGTGAAAATTCAAAGGAATAAATGAATTAATAAAGGTTAAATGATATATAAACAACTGAGTCAGTTTGCATTTAGGTTTAGTTATATAAAAAAAGCTTGTGTTTGACTACAAGTACACAAAATAAAAAACTACTTAATTAAGTCTTGACTTTGATGATAATATCTTAGACTTCTGTAAGCCTAACCAAGTCTCTGTCAATTTATCTTTCTTGTTATTTCGGTCAAACAATCACGATATATAGGTAACTAGCTCCGGTCGCCGTAAGTCTATTGATGGTCTTGATGAAATATATTGTATAGCAGATTGACACGCTATGTAAATTGTTTGTGTACCCATTTAATACGAATGACGGTTGAGATTAGAATACATGGACAATTTAAGTTGATATCTATTTCAACTTAAATTGTCCGTGTATTCTAAACATAGTGCCATTCACGAAGACGCGCCCCATTCTTCTTTCTAATCGCTATAGTGGTTATCGCTAGTTAATTCCGCTAGTGTTTTAGTTTTTGATACACACTAATTACCCACAAATAAGTAATTACTGTGTATCGATAGAACTAAAACACTAGCAGAATGTTGCACACTTGTACTGTAAGCGATTAGGAAGAAGAGAGGGCCGGTCTTCGTGGATGGTGCTATCTGTAGTAAATTTTCAGAATCATCCATGTAGGACTATTGTAGTGTACGGAAACATTGATTTTCAAAATCAAATCAGTCCACTGGTTACCTAGAATTTTGAGAGGACTATGGCCCCTGCCTGACCAATGTTTTATATATGTACACAGATAATATAATTATATATACTTATCTAATGATTATACAACAAGAAACCATATTATAATTTTTATGGTTACTATTCCACGTAATCACAAACAACCAATCTAGCACTTTACCTTCAAAATATTCCGACAAACTCTAATCCAACCAATTCTATTTCAAATCAGTTACAAAGTAAAGGTTAATTCTTCGGATCGGCGCGGCGCGCTAAATCGTGACAAAGGGCCGACGGTAAAGAGGGTCAAAGAATTGTGTCAGTTTTGTCAACAGGAGGTACCTATACGCAATTTAACTTTTAACGGATTACAAGAATTTGTTGCGTATTTATTAATTACGTTTATATTTACGTCGCAAAGTGAACATTAATTAATGTGAAGTTGGCCGTGACATCCCACCGCTGATTTGCTGTTTTTTTTTTCTCTTGTATCAATTTTTTTTCCTCCTGACATTTCATTTTGTTTATATGTATGTATCTATCTAGGAAATGACTATAAAATTCAAGAATAAATGCTAATGTATTTTCTTGAATTTTATAGTCGTTTCCTAGCTATTTATCCCGTATGTACCTGTCATGTTTTGTTTCTGCATCACCCTAAAGTTGACTGGTAGAAAATGCTTTAGTCCGCGTTTGTACAGTATTTTTTTACTTGTGCATAAAGTTTTAATAAATAAATAAATCACCGAGATGTCGACCAATAGAAAGAAAAAGCCATGTTGCGAAGACCCCAAATAAATTGGGAATATGCCAGGAGAATGATGATGATTTAAGTTGCAATGTACACGGCAAAAATAGTGCATATCCTGTCTGCAGTAAGTTTGCCATTCTGTGGAATGCGCGTCTCCTCCCCCAACCACCTACCGCACCGCTGAGCTACCCTCTCAGTACCGCCGCCGTAAGCAAGGTCATCGCTAGCGCGTGTGATTATTACATATTCGTCACCTTAATATTCTTCAGTTTTCTATATTTGTTAGTTTTGCTGACGGTCAGCGGCAAAGAATCTCATTCGTGATTTTTGAGCATGTAGTCTGTGCCCATAGGAATGACCACAGAACAAATTAAAAGTCTGTGGGAATGACGCAATGTCAGTTTAATATTTCTACATAAATATAATTATGCCTTTTGACACATACACACTTTTGGACCCACATTTTCAGTAACAATGCGGACGAACGATAAGTCCTACTACTTGAAGTTGATTTTCTACTTTGAAGAAGACTACCTCAACATACTTACCTACCTAGCTGTAGATAGATGAATAGCAGTGTTGATGAAAGAACCATGAAACCTGTGTTTTTAAGATTACACGATGTTCCCTTAACTGAAAACACAGGGAATATGGGTTTAGGTAGGTACTAATGAAACAGTAACTATTTGTCACAAAACGTCGTTCAAGCCACTTCGCTAGAATTTTTTTCCTTCAATAATAATAGTAATAATTTATTTAATAAAAACGTTTACAAAAGGTGTAAATTTTGCCACTACTAATAAAACAAAACAATTCATTAATATATAGGCTGACCAATTCGGATTTCAAGTACTGGCTCTCATTCTGATTTGACGCCCGATTTTGCAGTAGTTCAGCTATAATCAAACTTATTTCTGCGGAAAACTAGACTTTATTTATTAAGTCATTCGAGAGGTAGTTTCTGAAAATCAGCGCTGTTGACAACAGGTTCGTCCGAAGTCACAGCATGTTTTGTTGAGCAACGACCTGTTTTTGCACAGATGCGACGCACGGCTTACCTAATTCTTCTTATTATTGTTGTTTGTTTGTTTGTTTGTTAGATAAGTAGTTATTTTTCGACTTCATAACTGGCATTTTGTTTTTGTTTTGACTGTTGTTTTTATGTTGCCAGTGTCGGTCGCGGGAGCATTACTTAATGTGAGTTCTTTGCTCGCTGGCCCTGACATCAAGCAATGGAGAACTTTTTATATGCTTGAGTACCCTCGTACGCAACATAAAACATACACATACAAAGTAGCCAAAAAGCCTCCTTTTTGGCTACTTTGTATGTGTATGTTTTATGTTGCATTTTGTTTGTGCAGAATAAACAATTTTTCTTTCTTTCTTCTCTAGTTTGATGTTTATTATTTCGTTATAATACAGCAAATTCGTTATAAGAATCTATAAGACCATGACCACCGCAATACTTTCAGTTATTAACACGCTTTTATTAACTTCACTTGTTTTCTGAAATTTTTAAGCTAATTTAAAAACGCTCAATTTCTTTTATAAATCACGTGTAACGAATACCATTTTGATCTGAGGATTTCGCGACACGTCCTGACATTTTTTCCGTGTGATTACTAATGGGACGTGTCATAGTCAATCTTGAATACGAAATTCAAACGAAATGGGATACCAAATGAAGAACATAAAGCTAAGCATGCATAAATGAAGAACATTGGGAAAAGCGATCGAATTTTAAAGTACAAAAAAGCTTTTTTAGAGTTTTTATTTTTCACTTTTTAGTGAGAGCTGCTCATCACCTTTTACAAAATAATGCTTTTCCCGATGCTGGGACGGTAATTGTTGAGGAGTTCGATCGGAGGAAATCAATCCACAATTCACGGAGAAATCAGTGAACATAGGTACAAAAAAAAAACATAAAGTCGAACATACAACCTCCTCTTTTTTGGAAGTCGGTTAAAAAGGAGGAGATTAAGGAGATCTATTTACCGTATAAAATTGCCAAGTTCGAATAAAATACTTAGAGAAAAATAATCAGTACCTAACTTTCGTTTGTATAAAAACAATCTCAATAAGTTTTTCTGAATTGGCCATCCTGTAATAGGCACGTCATTTTCAATCGCAAACACACTTTTCACTGACAAATAAAAACAATTGTTTTCTAGAAAACAAGGCATTTCTACACCAATTATCCGTCATCGCGTGCTCAAAAACTATAAAACAAATAAATTTAGTACACAAAAGAGCAATAAGCTATATTTTTCTGTATAAACCAGTGTTATAAATAATTATGTACCTACCTATTTTCATAACATTACTACAGGTTTCCCAAGAAAAATATGCGCTTCGGGAATCATCGTCTATCGTCGCGATGATGAGATCTAGTAAACAGCTTAAGTATTACCTATTTTGTATTACCATGTTCTCCAAAATAATAGATTAACAACTCTATGCAATTTGAAAAAACCTTTTCAAAACTTTTGAGTGACAAAAGACGATCTGCGATCGGAATAGTTCAGTTAGGTTTTGCGATTTTTCCCTCAGTCGGGACTGAGGACAACGCGCAAAAATTTTAGGGGAAGGGGCTCTCTTAGGTAATATATACCTACGCGCAATTATAGGTACTACAAAACGACGTAGTACTAAACTAAGAAGCCTTACCTCAGTAATGCAAAGTTCGTGCTAATTCGGAAAGACAAATGTTACCGAAGCGCATACCTTTTCTGGTTTACCTGTACTTTAGTTTGCATAAGCGGTCAATGATACATATCTACGGCCAATCAGTCAAGCGTTTGACCCAAAACGTAGCACAAACTAATATTAGTAAGATTTAATTAAAATTCGTATGAGCCTCTGTGATAACATCTAAATACACACCACATATTTGTCGTAGTATTTTTAGCCGACTACGCATAAAACGCTTCCTTTTTTACATATAAATTACTAAGCGTAAAAATGTTTTGTACGGACAGTGATGTGGTGGTATATGTTTGACCTCGTAATGGCTTTAACACCTACACCCTAAGGTTGAATATCACTTGTACGTCACAAAACATCAAGGTCTAGTTTTGCTTTAAAACCAATATCAGTTAGTTCCTATCTTAGTAAAGTTTCAATTCACTGGAAGTTTTTCTCAAAAGTGCGTGTAAATCAATTGCTAGGTCGACTATACCTGTAACTATTTTCGGGGACATCATTTACTATATGTATTTCACAGACAAAATATAATTTACATACTATTATAAATATTGACATGAGAAAAGATTTTTTTTTTTTTGTTAACAATCATAATGATCATACTGTAGTGTGAAATTAATTTTATACGCACGTGATCGGACGGTATTTAGTTGGGAAAACGTACGTACGTTTTCGGAAAGTTTCAATAAAAATAAGACTTAGAATAGAATAGCAAATCTATCAATTTGTATCTAGAATATAGATATACAGGTGAGTAGGTAATTTTATAAAGGTGCAATAATTATTCAGTCAGCCATCATCTGCCTTTATAGCCTTTTGCCAACTATGTTGGGGTCGGCTTCCAGTCTAACCGGATACAACTGGGTACCAGTATTTTAGAGCGACTGCCTATCTGACCTCCACAACCCAGTTACTGGAAACATGATACCCCTTAATAAGACTGGTTGTCAGACTTTAGGGCTTCTATCGACTTGTAACGAGGACGGACATTCCGAGCGGAAGGGTCGTGTTATGTTAAAATAGTCACCCATTCACGGACCAACCGCGGCAAGAGTAGCTTAACCTGATCGAACGACCCTTGCGGCTGTTGTGCAAGCTGTTATAACTTAGCCACAAGCCCCCAGCGGCATGTGGTCAGTAATAAGTAAGTCTTATTAATTAGACTTAGGTATTACTTATTTATTTGTAGATCGTAGGTGTTACTAGTTCCATTATCATGGCTGGCGATATCTACTATTTTTAGACCCAAAATTATGCACTGTTTATTTATCTTCGAGCGTAGCTATTTGTCTCTGTCATCAAAGCGATCGTGCCACAGCGAAAATACATTTTTAAAACAGTTTTGTATTTCATTTTCTTTTGTTTGAAAAACATTGCCAGGGTTTGACGTTTTTTTTTCAGCTGACATCTCTAATTTTGAAGTTGGTAGGCCGCCTGTTTTTTGCTACCTAAAGAATATCCAGGATGTAAAAAGATTCATCACATAGTCGTCATTTACGCATTCTTTACATCAAACTATATTGCACAAAAATAATTGCAGGGAATCGACTTTTATTTTTGGTGTGAAAATTTGCTGTTCGCGGGTAGTGCGCAATACATGTAACACAGGCAAAACATTGTGCTAATAGGTGCATGCAACGGTACAGGGGTCGTGGGGGTGTTTAAAATTGTGTTATACTATTAAAAACTTCTTTTCCAGAAAAATTAAGTATTAATTGAAATTTCGACCTTCAATATCTCCGTTACCAGCAGGTTCCCAGGTATGGTAGAAAAAATGGAGGCATCGTTAAGTGTCTTTTTACACTCGTTAAAAACCTAATAATATTTGCTGACTTAATAATGGGTACTTAACAGTATTTATATTAAGCCTACGCTGTCCCACTGCTGATCAAAGGCCTCCCCCAAATCCTTCTAGTCATCCTTTTTCGGAGCCATCTCGAACCAACATTTAGGTTGTCTTGCCACCTCTTCGTATACTAGCTGACCCGGCGAACTTCGTACCGCTTCAGAAACAATAAATACAAAATGTATGAGAAAATTTATTATCTTCACGTTTTTCGGATTTTTTCCCATATTTTAATATGTATTCTGCTATTCGGGGCGGAGGCAAATCCAACAAATGAAACATAAATGTCGGTCCAACCGTTCTGGAGTTATAAATGGTGTAACTAACGCGACTTTTTTTTTATTTATATAGATTTTCCGTCATATCGCAACTTTTTCTAACACCCATTACATAAAACTTGTTCCGCGAAGAATAACTTAGTCACTTTTGTAAGTTGAACTATTTCAATGAAATAGAACATTTTGTCCCTTTCACTGAACGCTATCTATTGAAGTATCATTTATTTAATAACTTCTTGTAAATTCGTTTCTATCCATACAAAGTTATTTTGATAGTTTTCCATTCACAATTTTTATTTATTCTATTACTGCTAGGCAAAGCACAACCCACATTTTTTAAATTTTTCTTGATGCTGTAACTGCTCCGTTCAATCTGTTAGTAACGAGTCCAGCGTTTCTGAGGCCTGCCTCGGTGACGACACCCAACTCCATGCACCCACTGTGTGACGATTCTGGCCCATCTGTCTTAATGCATCCCATAAATGTGCCCCGCCCAGTCCTATTTCAGCCTCGCAGACTTAATGCCACTATCGGCGATACCGAGACAGGTTTATAAAACAAAATGAAAATAATTATTATTAAACCGACAGCTGTAACAGTGTTATAAAATATTTCCACGAAAACGTTGCCGATTACAAACGCTTTTTGCATGTCAAGTGCTTGTCGCTTTGCGTCAGCCTAACTAATATTACCGTCTTAACATCCCAGTCACCAACTTCAAAGCAGCGCAAGAAATAAACATTGTTGCGTCAAATAAACCGAGCCATTCGCCATTTATTTTGACAAATAGAATTCGGTTTTATAGGTCCGAGCGGCCTCGAGCCATGGAATACGGAAAATGGAGTGTCTACATTGGGATCTTTCTAATCGTGCCCCGAGAAATGTCTAATATAAAATATCTTTCTTCTAACTAATGTATTTGAGAAAAGCGTGATGGCACTGACAGAGAAGAGATCACCATGGCGGGCATGATCAGCTTACGTCGTGCCCTGCGACATAGTATCCCGTATGTGTCCAATGTTATGTAAAGGACGGGCTTTTGAGGGACTGTCTTATCTTATCTTATCTTTTATCTATCTTACTATGTAAATTCGACGTTCAAAAAGTGCTGATTCCCAGTCTAGTTTGAATAAATGAAAGTCCATGATACGGAAATCTACATTCGGCTATGCCAAAGTGGCCTGGTCAATGGGAAGTTGCTCAATTCTCTCGTACATAAGAACTCCATTTCTTCTTCCGCCATGTCTCAAACAGACATCTCCTGACGTCTCAAATTCTCTAGACATTGTCGATCTATTAAGATGGCTGGTAGGTACCTCAATTGGCTCCATAAAATTAATAGCCGCTCCCCGACAATATTAAACGTCAGAATTGGAATAAATAAACTCGTCATCAAAAGATAATCAAATTGTTCCATTTAATTTAGAAGATAGCTACAAGGCGCCGCTGTGAAAGTTTTATCGTTAACATACTGTCTGTCTAGACTAAAATCATACACCTACAAATGCCTAAGGTTAGTTAACAGTAGCTTATATTTGGTGTTCGCAGCTAAGTGTTCAGTTTATGAAAACACTTACGTTATTTCTCTAGAGCTGAAAATACTTACTTAGGTATATTTTTAATATAAAAATGTTACATAAAAATGTTTGGAGGTTGTATACCTATATGACGCAGTGTTTTAAGATTCGAATAAAACTGAATTGTTTGAATGAAATCTTGAATTTTTTTATAAACGGGTCGGTTGTGGTTGTGCTGGCATCTACATCGCCACATGCGAACTACGCATCACAATGACGTCACGCAAAGTCCTGCATCGCGCTAGTAGAGTTTACCGCGCAACTAGCATACACAACGTCCCGATATCAATCGTCGGGATAATTCAGATCCAGCCTGTCCCTAGCTGCCCTCTCCCAGCGACGCCCTAAGCCGAGATCCGTACCCCACAGGGGGTGCCCTTAGCGTGTAGTCACTTAGTTTTTAAGTTTTTCAATCCCTGGCTGAAAGCCTTCATTTATTGAGGCATCCACAGGCAAGCCTGGTTAAGCAGAAGACAACCATCATCATCTGCCTAGCCTTTTCCCAACTATGTTGGGGTCGGCTTCCAGTCTAACCGGATGCATCTGAATACCAATATTTTACATGGAGCGACTGCCTATCTGACCTCCACAACCCAGTTACTGGGTAATACGATACCCCTTGGTAAGACTGGTTGTCAGGCTTTCGGGCTTCTGACTACCCGTAACGACTGTCAAAGATCCACAAATGACAGCTGGGACCAACGGCTTAACGTGCTTTCCGAGGCACGGAGGGGTCTCGATATGTAAAGATGGTCACCCATCCACAGACCAACCGCGGCAAGCGTAGCTTAACCTGATCGATCGACCTGTGCGGCTGTTATTATTTAGCCACAGGCCCCTCAAGCAGAAGACAACCATGAGGTTAAAAAAACAAAAAAATACGTCGGGCAATTGCCCACCAGACACGACACCCGACTGGTTGGAGGATCCTCTTTCCTATGGAAGATGGGTGAGCTTTACCCTTGTTCCTCATACCTCTATACAGTCAATTGACGGTTGAAATGCCATATCAATAGATAAAATAGTCGAGAGGTGTCGCGGGACATCCGGTTGGAATGAAGCTTCCTTTCGCTTATCTTTTAGAAATAATAAAAAGCACATTGAAATTGAATTAAAAACCTAAAGATGTTATTAATTGTATCGACAATTACGCATACATATAAAATGCTTCATTGTATAGTTCGATATTGAGATAGACTCATGATAGCACAAGTGGTTCGTTCGTTCTCTAAACCTTAGTGGTTTTTGGTTGCTATTTAATATGCATATCCTGTATTCTTTTGTATAAGTGATAAATAAAAATAATAATAATTAACAACGTTTGAGAATGAAAAAACAAAAGAGTCGTGTCGGTCAAAATGCTACACTTTTTTCGGTTTGAGCTCTCATATTATGCCAAGTGAGCAGAGTATAACGTGCGATAAAACGAACTTTGTTTTAATAAGGGCTGTTTTCAACAAACATATACTAGGTAAAATTTATTGTGGTGTACCTAAAAATGTGTTTGATCCAAATAGTTTGTTAATCACAATACTACTGTTTTATCATTTTGCCAAAGATACTTAAATTTATTCACTTCGGGTTCAATAATTTATCATTTTTTTTGTTAATGTCAGGACACTGATACACTGATTTAGCTGTTCTGAATAATGTTTGTAAGTTATATTTGGTAGATGATTTCAATTAAAGTTTGTTCCATGTTTTAACACACGCTCTGTTTAACCCTCGTTTCGTTCATACAGTTCACCTAAATCAACCCATCATACGTGTCAAAATAAACTCATATTCTAATAAAGCTGTTTCCATTTTCGTCACACCGACGACGTGGCGTCTATTTTAGAACTGCTATCTCCATGTCATGAACGTCTAATATGTCAACAACCTTGAACCCCCTTGCGTTTATGGTTCGTTCAAGGCTCCCTTGTCGTTGACAAATGATTCATGAGAAACAAAAGACAGAGGAAATGCTTTCAGCTTTCGTCGTGAGTGTGTATAACTACGTGAGGTATGAGTGTGATAGTGACTATCTTATTTGTGTATGTATGTGTGTGTGTGACTGTGTCTTATTAGCTCTAGGGTATGGGACAAGAGAGTAGTAATTACGCATAACGAAATAATTTAGGGTTGCAGGGACATTGATGGCAGCCCTGCTACCATACATTCAGTACATAATTTTACGTCGTTAATGAAAAATAAAATTGCTGTTCCTTAAATTTTGAGCACCTGCTGCATTTGCTGTTCCAAAATCAGGAATTAACTTTAGACTTTCATATATCCACATAATACTTCTAGGTATATCGGCATGATCCTGGAAGCAGGCTGGTTAGATCTTGTAAAACCCCCATTTGCATCCACACAAACTAACATTCTCTAATTTTCTGTCTTTTTTTTGTATTATTATTATTCCCTTTAGTTTTGCATAAATCAAACCATATTAAGTTATGGAAGAGCAGAGTCTCCTACCTAACACAGGGTTATATGCTTAAAAGGAGGCTCCAATCACTAGTTTTGAAGGTTTACTTGTTAATCTTTTTTTGTAAAAGATAAGAAAGTTATAAAATCTGTATGGGTCTCGTATGCCGGCCGCTATTAGCGGAGGATGTGTTGAACTTATCCATATAATACCAACCAACTTTGTACGTGCATACCATATCCGACGAATAAATGTCTTTTACTTGTCTTTGTCTGCGGTATTCAGCTGCGCAATCGTCAAATCGTTTAGTATGTTTCCCAAACAAAGTACTACAGTCAAGACACCCTGGTACCTATATTAGAAACGTCCACCGGGACCGGAAGATGGATTTCTCGTAAACACAGTAAAAACGTGTGCCGTCGGGGGACCGCCCGTCAGAAACGAGGTTCCTTAGGCAATACTCGCACGCACACACTTGTAATACTCGTAATGGAAAGAGACAGCGAGAGAAAAAAAGTCGACGTGACAATTCGTGCCAGTCGCACCAGGCCACGTAAGAGATGGCTGGCCGAAATGGATAGGTTCCGTCCAAAATGGAAGAAGGAAGCGCGGGCTCGCGAAAGATGAAAGGAGTGGAAGGACGCCTTTGCCCAGGAGTGTAGTGAAGATACGTTTTTTTTCTTACTGTCTCCCTGTTTCTTTTCATCCACGATTTTTTACCAACCCTGTATAGATAATTATTTAAAAGTGACTAAGATGTTAACAGATACTCAATACTACCATAGAAAAAAAGCCCGACTCAATTTATCTTTATAGCTAGATATAAACTATCTAAGATGTAACAGATACTCCATACTATCAAAGACAAACAGCGCGCCTCTTCAGAAGTGACAAGCACAATGGCTATGACAGAACAGCCCCGATTAAAGCAAAGTGTCGCCATTATCAGCAGGTCGAAGGTCCCTGGGACTGTCACTGACAAACGATGTCGGAAAACAATAGGACTAGTGACTCATTGGCACTCGGACGACTGACCGCTAGAGACGTCGCTAATTTGAAAGCTGTCGTTTTCTGGGTTCCTGTAATTTACGGACCGTGTTTGTTAAGGTTACGATCGGTAACCCTCGCATTTATTGGGAAACATTGTAGTGCAAGATTTTGTTCTGATGCGGGTTATGTGATGTTAATAAAAATAATAACGGAGTAATCAACTTGTGTCTTGGCCAAATATATAAAAACCACTGCCATGGATAGAATAGAAAACTTTTATTTCAAACAGGAGTCCATAAGTATCTCGATGTTTTAGTTGGGCCGTTGTATCTACGCTAGTTGCGCGGTAAACTCTGCGTGCGAGATGCAGGATTTTGCGTGACGTCAGTATGACGCGTTGTTTGCATGTGGCGTTGTAGATACCGCTACAGTAACAATTTTCCTTAACTTCTAGTGTTAATAGGTTACAGACACATTAAAATCATCATCTGCTTAGCCTTTTCCCAACTATGTTGGGGTTGGCTTCCAGTCTCACCGGATACAGCTGAATATCAATATTTTACATGAGGCGACTGTCTATCTGACCCCCACAACCAGGTGATTGGGTAATACGATACCCCTTGATAAGACCGGTTTTCAAATTTCCGGGCTTCTGATGACCTGTAACAACGGCCAAAGATCCACGGATCCAAGGATCTTTGGCAGTCGTTACAGGTTGTCAGCCGGGACCAACGACTTAACGTGCTTTCCGAGGCACGGAGGGGTCTTGATATGTAAATACACGGATAACAGACACAGATTAACAATTAAAATTCAGCGTGGAGTATCCTTCCGAATCTTACCGATCTGCGAATACAATGAAAATACTGTTTTTGTCATCAGGAATGCACATTATATAGATGTCGCAGCCAACTGGTTAAATAAGCCGTTAAGTTAACTGCCTAGCGTTTAGAAGTAGTGCTCGCCTCGGTTCGCTCTCTCGGCTCGCACGCGGTTGATAACAGTTCTATCCTTTTTTTTTTTTTTTTTTTTTTTTTTGTCGCTGAGAAATGACATTACGCATCTCCGCTCGTCGGGGGACGAGACGGAGTATGTGGGACTCCCTGCCAGAGTGGCAGTATACCCACTAAAACTCAGCGGTGTTCCCTCGTCGCCGTGATGGGAGGGTCATGGGAAACCGGCTCAGCCTTTACTTCCACGACCCTCCCGGCGCATGCCCGCCTAGCTGGCGGGCCCCGCGTGTCCCCCCGTCTGGAGGGCTACGGGAATGGCCGGGAACACCTGGCCATTCCCGTCCTGCACTGGTGGAAGCCTGTGCAATACAGGCGAGGGTGCCCCCGCACCCGTCGCCTGCTGGCCTCCACCTGGGAGGAGTCGGAGATGACCGTCATACTGACGTCTTCTCCGACCCCTCCTCCGCCTTCGGAGCGGCGCCGCGAGAGGGTCTTCCTCCCGCGCGCGCTCCGCCGCCTCCTTCTGGGACATGACATGTTCGCAGAAGGAGGCGACTGCCGCCCAGGACCCCTCGTCCCTCAGCATGGCGTTGACCACGCCGGGGAGCGAGAGGTCCGTTCCGATCGCCGCCGTGAGACTGCGGCGCGGCCCGGACCACGACGGGCACACCGCGAGAGTGTGCTGCGCCGTGTCCTCCGCCGCACCACAGTCGTGGCACGACGGCGTCTCCTCCCGCCCGATACGGTGCAGGTACGATCCGAAGCAACCGTGCCCGGACAGCACCTGCACCAGACGGAAGGAGAGGAACCCGTGCGACCGCTCGAGCCAGTCTCGCAGGACCGGCCCAATCGCGTCGAGGGTTCGGCGGCCGAAGGCTGCGGCGGCGAGGTCCCGCGTCCAGTGGACGACTATGGCGTCCTTCGCCTCCCGCCGGACGGCCTCCCGCTCTTCCGGGGCGGGGCGTTCTCCTCTCGCCCTCCGCCCCGCTGTCCATTCGTGCACTCTGGCGAGCACCCACGCCTCGAGTTCCCAAGGCGGGGTGCCGGCCAGAGCACACGCCGCGGAGAAGCCGACCGTGCGGTAGGACCTCGCCACCCGCTGGGCTATGGCCCTTTGGGGGGCCCGCAATGCGGCGGCGTTCTCCCTCCTGCGGAGGGAGTCCTCCCAAATAGGGGCCCCGTAAAGGGCCATACTCCTCAAGATGCCGGCATAGAGTTGCCGGCATCTCGCACTGGGCCCCCCCAAGTTGGGGAGCAGCCACGAGAGGGCGCCCGCAGTCTTCAGCAGGCGCGTCGACAGCCCGCTAAAATGCGGGCCGAAACGCCACCTGCTGTCGAGTACCAGGCCCAGATATTTCATCTGGGCCTTTACCTCAATGCGGACGCCCTCCACAAAGATGTGGGCATCCTGTGGCTGGCGCTGCCGAGGCCCGTGGAAGAACACGGCCTCGGTCTTGTGCAGCGCCACCGTCAATCCCAGTCGGCGGATCCTCCCTGCGACCAAGGATCCGCCCGCCGATGCCAAGTTGGCCGCCTCCCTGAAACTCTCCCCCCGGGCGGTGAGGAGAGTGTCGTCCGCGTAGCAGACGACCCTCGTGCCCCGGAGGAGAGTTCCCCGCAAGAGCCAGTCGTAGCCGACGTTCCAGAGGGGAGGTCCTAAGACTGACCCCTGTGGAACGCCGGCCCCGACTGCGTACCGCCGGACTTGGCCAGCCTTGTTTACGAGGACGATCGAACGATCCTCCAGGTAGCTGGCCAGTAGACGCCGCAAGTATAGAGGCACCCCGTGGAAACGGAGCGCCTCCAGGATGGTGCTGTGGGGAACAGAATTGAAGGCGTTGGCAATGTCGAATGACACCGCCAACAATCCGTCCCCCACCTCCATCGCCTCCTTGACCTGGCCCTTAAGGCGGGCCAGCGCGTCTACCGTCGAACGCTCAGCCCGAAAACCGAACTGAGCGTCCGACAAGTCCGGCCCCACATTCCGCAGGTGGCTCTTTAGGCGGGCAGCGATTATCCCCTCGAACATCTTGCCGACCTCATCGAGCAGGACGATGGGTCGGTATGCCGAGGGGGAGTCTGCCGGACGGCCCTCCTTGCGAAGGAGGCACAACTGCCCCTCCTTCCACGGTTTCGGGAACCTCCCAGACGCAAGACATGCGCTAAAGAGGTCCCGAAACCGCTCCTCCATCTGGGTGGCGGTAATTGCCACCACCCTTGCCGGGACACCGTCGGGGCCCGGAGCCGTCTTCTTGGCGCGGATATGCACAATCGCCGCGCTGAGTTCCGACTCCGTGACCGGAGGGGCTTCCTCGTCCTCCTCGGCTGGCGGAGCTGTCCCCCCTGGAGGGTCCATCACTGGTGGGGTGAAGTTGTCCCTGCACGGAAACAGGGACTGAACCACCCCATCCAGAAATGAGGGCTCCAGGGTCTCGACCACCGGGGGGCCAAAGGGGCGCAGCTTGTTGCGCGCCGCCTTGTATGGCCTCCCGTAGGGATCCCTGTCGAGACCCTCCAGCATCTCCGCTCTCGCCGAGTCCCTGGCGTCAGCGATAGCCCGCCCGAGTACCAGTTTAGCCTCCATGTACACCGCATAGAGGTGGTCGTCGTGGGCGTGGTCTCGACGACGCCGCCGCCGGCTGCGCGCGTAGGCCCTCCTGGCCCCCACGCACGCCGCTCGGAGCCCCTCCAGCTCCACCGACCACCAGTACACCGCCCGATTGGGCAGTGGTCGGCCAGACCGAGGCATGCTAGCATTGCACACCTCGGTCAGAGACTCCCTCAGGTGTCCCGCCACCGTGTCTACGTCCGAGTCAGCGGAAGGCGGCGAAAGCCAGTCCTGGACAAACGCCGCCTCTGCCGCCGCCTCCCTGTCCAGGCGGGTGACAGCCCACCGTGGGAACGCTGGCCGCCCCGAGGGGGGCCGCGTCCCTCCGGGGACACCGGTGGAGATGTCGAACCGCACGTAGCGGTGGTCCGACATGGTCTCCACCAGATCCACCCGCCAGTTCAGCACGCGCGCGGCCAACGCAGGGGTGGCAAAAGTGACGTCCACTATCGAGCCACCCTGCCGCCGCACGCATGTCTGGACGTTCCCTCTGTTGAGGAGGGAGAGCCCAGAGGAGGCTGCCCACAGCTCCACTGCCCGCCCGCGATGGTCGGTGGCCGGGTTGCCCCAGGTCACGGACTTGGCATTCAGGTCTCCCAATACGGAGACCTGACGCGGCGCCACCCTGCCGACCACGGCGGCCAGGACTCCGAGATAGTTCTCGAAGTCCTGGAGAGGGCGGTTTGGGGAGAAGTAGACGCCCACGAGGGCTACCTCTCCCCACGCGGCGGCCACGTATCCCGGTCCCCTCTCTAATAGCGAGAGGGGAGGGGAGGCTGTGGAAGACCGCGCCGCTAGTGCCACCAAGCCGTCCTCGTCACCCAGCCAGCTGCCGGGGATCGAGTAGGGCTCGGCGACCACCGCTACGTTCACCAACCACTCAGCCATGGCCTGCACCAGTAGGTCCTGGGCCGCCCTGCAGTGGTTGGTGTTCGCCTGGAGGATGCGGTGATTGGAAATTATTCCGACATCGCACCCCCCTCCTCAGCTGCCGCCGCTTGAGCTGTAGTTACAGCAGCGGCGACAGCGGCGGTGGCGGCGACAGGGCGAACCTGCGCCGGCACTATGCCCTTCCTCGCGGGGGGCTGGCAGCTCCTGCCCCCCATCCTGTGCCCCGCGGGGCGGCCGCTGGCAGCACACGCCGGGCAGTGTGGCGTGGCGGCGCTGCACGTGGCACTCCTGTGTCCCTCCTGTCCGCACCGGAAGCAAGACTCTCCCCAGTCGGACTTGGAGGGACACGTGGATCGGGTGTGGCCCGGCGCGAAGCACTTGAAACAACGCGCAGGCTTGTCCTCAAGCGCCCGGACCACAGCCGAGCCGAAGCCCACGAGCAGCCGTCCCTTGGTCGCCTTAAGTGCGGCCACCGCCGCGGCGACTGGGCACTCGACGCGGATGGCGCCCATGCCGCGGCGGCCGGGCTTGATGGCTCCCCCTCTCACCGCGCTGGCGCTGCAGCCTCCGGCAGCGGCAACGGCCGCCACCACATCCTCTTTGGTGACCGAATCGTCCATGTCGATCACCTCCAAAGATGCGGTCCTGACGGGTCTGGCGACCGTCGCCACATCCGCGATGACCTCTTGCAACTTTGTTGCAAAGAGGTCCGCGTTTGCGCCGCGCTGCTCCCCCCCGAACTCAAAAATTCGGGCTCCGGCCTGGGTGCGGCGGCACGTGATGTTGCCGATCCCCAGCCGGGAGGGGTCCGCGTTAGCACGAGCCCGTCTTAGGACGGACTCGTACGTCTCACCCCGCTCCGCGGCCTCCGGGGTGATGGTCACCACGACCGCCGCAGTTTTGGGAGGAACCAACTTCCTCCCAGCCGCCGGAGCCTTCTGGGCTGCCGAAGCAGTCGCAGCGGACTTCCCTTTCCCTCCCTTCCCTTTTCCTCTCCTGACCACTTCCGTCCACGACTGGTTGGACGGGGTGGTGGAGGGAAGAAGGGCGTCCTCCTCCCGCGAGCTCTGGGGGGCCGCTGGAGTGGCAGTCGACCCAGACGCTCCCTCCGCGCCTGTGGTGGGGGGGGTTTGAGGAGCCACCTTGGTCCTCTTGCCCTTGCCTTTGCCCTTGGAGGGCTTCGGGGCCTGGGGCTGCACATCCTGGGTGGGCCGCGCAGGTACAGGCACCGGCTCCGTCGGTGGCGGACTCTTATCCGCCGCTAACGGCGGGCGGAGCCGCTTTTCCGGCAGGAGCCGGTCCTCTATGCCCGCGATGCAGGCCCTGATGAAGGCCCTCTCCTCCATGACAACCCCGCGGATTATTTCCACGAGGCTGCCAGGGGAGGAGGAGCCTCCCTCCGCCGGACCAGGGGCAGCCTGCGCAGGCGCAGGCGCAGGCGCAGGCGCAGGCGCAGGCGCAGGCGCAGGCGCAGGTTGGGCGTGCCGGGCCGTGGCCTCAGCCAGCTTCTGGTGCAGCTGGCTGACCTCCAGCTGCAGGCGATCCACTTTCGCCTGCAGCTGCCGCGTCTCGTCAGTAGCCGTGCGCTGCACCAGCTCGGTGACGATGCCGTGTAAACTGACGGCCCGGCATTTGAGGGCCTTTTGGAAGGTCCCCTTCAAATTGGAGGACTTTGAGGCGACCTCCGCCTTGTCCTGGAGCGCCATGCGCTCCAGCTCCGCCAGGGAGTGGTCGGCGTACAGCACTGTACTTGTGCCATAGCCAGCCCTCGACCTGGCGGCCTGCGCCTGCTGCTCCCTGGCAGCAACCTTCTCCTCGAGGTCCTGCTGTACTTGCTCCCTCTTCGCCAGGCCCAACTGACGCACGGCGTCAACCAGGCCCACGTCGTGGGAGGGAGTCGAAGAAGAAGCCGAAGCCTTTTTGGACTTCGGCTTCTTCCTCGCCTTGTCCACCGACTCCGAGGAGCCCTCGGACCCGTGCCTCAGGTAGGCCCGCTTCCGCTGGAGGCGGTCATTTTCGGCCGCTGATGTGTCCATGACGGACTCGTCGGAGTCCGAAGACTCCGCCCGCAGACTGGACAAGCTGGCCGCGGATGGTGCGCGGTCAGCTTCGGAGTGGCCCTGAGAAGGGCCTTTTGGTTGGCCCTGAGAAGGGCCTTTTTGTTTTAAAAACCGCCCGTAGGCGTCCCGCGTGGGTTTTGCCGACATGATAAAAATTAAAATATTTCCCGCAGGTTCGCAGACAACAAGGCAATAAAATTCGCTGCGAAGGCACAGTGCACTTTGGCCGTACCCAGTCTGCCACTCCGTTACGGTGGTCAGAACTGGGCCGTTTCCAGGGGACGCGACGTGGACGCAAGCACTGTGGGGTGGTCCCCCAGTTCTATCCTAACCTAACCCCAGGTTAGTTACTGCGGAAGTAGGCAGTGACTTATCGCTGCCGGCAGTGGTCGAATCGATGGTCGGCAGCGAGGAGTCCTGGGACACGGTGGTTTCCTTCTGCGAAACAGTCGTGTCGCTGAAGGAGGCTGCGGAACGGGAGAGGGAGATCTCGTCCACTCACCCGGCCCGCAGCAGGCGCACCGGGCGTCGGCGGAGGGCGGACGACGCCCTTTTCCAGCCCCCCTAAATGGGTCCAGGGGTGACGGACTCGGGGACCCGAGGTGGCGGCGCGTAGTGTTCCACGCGCGCCCCTCTTAGACGTCACGGGGGGAGTCAAACACCTCACTCCCCTGACCCGATGAGGCCCGCAGTGGCGGGCCGGCACCAGTCGGGGGTTGCGGAAGGATCTTACGTTCCCGCGACCCCCGACGTAGGTGTGAGATGGAACACCGGGGTGGTTTTTAGTCAGTAAGAGTCTGACAGACCCCGCCGCCCTGGGGCGGGCGGCGGACAT
This sequence comes from Gortyna flavago, assembly GCA_963669345.1. NCBI lineage: Eukaryota > Metazoa > Arthropoda > Insecta > Lepidoptera > Noctuidae > Gortyna > Gortyna flavago. The sequence continues at coordinate 7,911,344 of OY770148.1, forward strand.
CCAAGAGGGTTTTCCACCCCGGAACAAAAAAAAAAAAATACGGTTAATTACTGCGACCAATTCGGCTCGCGCGTGATTGGTTACAGACTTCCAACCTAAACTGTAATTGAATATTATTCAGGCCGTTAGTTGAAAGGCCGCCGTTTAGTTAAAAGGCTAGGCGGTTAACTGAACGGCTAATTTAACCAGTTGGCTGCGACATAGATATAGACATGCGAAATTTAGCTGCTCCCAAATATAAGAAATAAAACTAGGTATTCCTGATTCGAGGTTATACAGTTAAAATCAGCAATAGTCCAGAAAAATAATAATTTTTGTCCAAAGAAAAAATATACTGTAAAGAATGAAGCTTTTTCTTTTCCAGAAAGTTTTTTTTTCCATGATGTGAACCTGATAGGTTCATCTAAAACCTAGGCTGGATTGTCTCAAAGACAAGAAACAAGATATGACAAGCCAATGATATCCATCACAACGAAAGACAGAGTTGTTTGTCAACGTAATTCGGTAAAAGGATTCCTCCGTAAAATACTTTATCTGCTAATGGACAAGTGTCTCATATTACTGTCTGCTATACCAATTTATCTAGCGGCTTCAATGTCCCTCAAATATCACTTTCCCTAACGAATGAGATACCAACTTATACATATAATACGTCTCTAGGGCTACCACACTGCCATTTGACCAACTTTAGTAACAAGTTTCTTACAGAGTTGATGACCCTAAGTGAAGGACGGTTTCTCGTTAGCAAAGTTAGGCATAGGGGTCGGTGGTGGGTGTTTGTGGCAGCCCTAACGTTGTATCTATATAGCGGTTCCTGTTGGCGTGCACTTATGTAAAATTTGTTCGAAAATCGATAATTTATAGAGAGTTAGGTAGAACTTTACGAGTCTCGATGAGACATTGAATAATGATAAAGTTGATAAGTCAAAGTTAGCTGTAGTGGTCGTAAGTATATTCAAATTCAGAAACGCAGATAATTATCAAGTTTTAGAAATACAAACTCAATGTCATACATGTGTAAAAGTTCTAATTCTCTTGCAACCGAGTTTTAGGACCTTTAGATAGATAGATAGAAGATAGAATACTCTTTATTATGCACCTTTTTATATTATAATCAGTCAATAACAAAATCAACTTACGGCCGAACACAATTTAAGTTAACGCAAACATCTAATCTATGTAGGTTTCTTAAGCCGTGTAAATATAAATAAATAAATCACTAACTAGCCTGTATTGTCCCACTGCAGGGCAAGGCCTTCCCCTTTTCCACACAATTCTGTCTTTTGCGAGTGCCGGCCATTCCCTACGTTAGGAGTCAAGTTCGTCTCGCCATCTTCGTCAAAGAGAATGTAAACACCAGCGTGATCTTTGTCTTGGCCTGCCGCGATGGCGTCGTCGACATCGTAGTGTCGTATCCACCATCACCCATTCCTGACTTTAGTTTAGCCACCATATTCCATCACCCATTCCTGACTTTAGTTTAGCAATTTTTTTAACTATTATTATTTATATAACTATATCTTCTTAACTTTTATTGTATTTATTCCTCAATTTTCATGATTGCACCTACCAAACCGCATCAATGCAACCGCATCTGCATCACCCAAAGGTTGACTGGTAAAAAATGCCTATGGCATTAAGTCCAGAGAGCAGTGGTGGCCTAGTGAGAGCCTACCATCAGTAGCGATCTGTCTTTAACTGAAAATAGGTTATTGAGTTCGGCCTTTAATGAACAAGGTGTTGAAATTCTACACGAAAATCTTTAAACTCCATTCTAAAAATATTATTTACTTACTTTGTAACTGAATTCGTACTAATCAGGACTTTGCAATCTGGTAGGCCCTTCAACATTAGCAGACACATAGGTACTCCAAAGAACTCGACCATATTGTAATTGAAATCGTATTGTCCCTTTCTGGACTAGAAAGGGACAATACGATTCATTTCATTCGATCAGTTGGAAAGAGACGGAATGTAGCTTTAAGTAAATTAAAATTGGATTAGTAAAGTAACGAGTTTTGATTACTTTGGGCAAGTTGCTAAGTAACAGTTTGTTTGGGGATACCGTTTTGTGAATTTGTTGAAACTGATCCTTTAGTAGATTGACTACCGAAAATCTAGAAATTTTGAAGATATTTTAAACCTTTCTAGTCCGATTTTGTCCAATGTTTAATAAGATTGGACAGAAACCAAGAGTACTAATGTTATACTAGTACCCGTGGCTCACGCGCGTGGAGTTCGGCAATTATCACATGAATATAAACTAGCCGATTCCAGGTCCCAGGCTACCTATCTGTCAAACATAACGATCGGTTCAGCTGTTAAGGCACGGAAAGGTAACAGACAGATAGACAAAGTTACTTTCGCATTTATAATATCTATCTTTTCGGGCACGTTTCCGGATGACAGCGATGCGGACGAGTACCTACTTCGCAGCCTAAATATCCATTTTTTTTGTATTTATTTATACAAGTTCTTTTTTTTATAGCCCACAACTCTATGGTATGAATGAGACCATATCAAAAAATCAACTGGCATATGAATTATTTTTCAATTATATTTTTTATTTGTTTTCATTTTTCGCACAAAATAATTCGAAAAAGTCACCATTAATAATGTAAAACACCCTCACGTGAATACGTCAATGTCACATTTTCTTAGCTTTAAATTCATTACTCGTGAATTGGTTTAAATGAAAATAAATTAGTCTTATTTATCAATGAAACACACTTTGCATTTGCATTTTTGCATTGCATTGATGCATTTTTGGACCACATATTCTAAGACTTTTTTATTATTTTTACTTATAGAATTTAAACCCTAGAGTTATGGGATATAAAAAAAAACACGTAGTATAGTTAGTTAGTCTTTTAATTTAGTAACTAGTGTAAATATCTATTTTGAACTATTTCTTAAGGTTCAGTAAAGCATCATACTGTGCCGAGTCCTTGAGGGACATTATTAACAGGATGTTTCATAATTCTAATGTATTATTTATTTTTCTTTGTACCTATTATCTTAATTAATGGTAAAAAAAACACGCCTAGAGGTATTTTATGTCGGATACATTGAGTGGACCACCTTTGTCAGACGACTAGAAAATCACGGTGTATATATATATACTGTAACACCATAATACTTACCTACTCCTAAAGGCAGGACTTTTATACACTTGAGAACCTAATCAATGAACGTCAACGTCAACGTCTCATGAATGAATCTCTGATCTGGCTTGCTTTATAATATTATGTCGCGCCCCTGTATTCCTAAAGTAAAAAGTAAACGAATAAATTTTCTAACAAATATAGTTCCTAAGTAAGCATCCAGTCTGTCTATGACGCAGGCACTACATTATCATAATGATAATCAGAGATATTCAGCGTTTACGTCAAATTGCATGGAAGATATAACGCCTCGCTACATTGAAGTCCAAAAGTGTCTTCAGACTTTGTATTTTCTTGATACAATACTTTAAGATACACGTGGTTTTTATTAATAACTTACAATCCGCCCCGTCTTCAAACGCGTGCAATGGCGACATGTCAAAACATCGAAATCACTATTCTAAATCTTTGTTAAATATTAATATAATATACACATAAACATTCCGGAATAACTGCTGTAAATAATGGTGAAAACCGCACCAAAATCCCTCATCTAAGTAGTTTAAAAGATCTAAGCGGTCACACAGATGGACACGAAAAACGACTTTTTTCTATTACTATACAGGGAGCCAGGGACATCGACTTGTAAACTGTATCGGCGAGCGGCGCAGGCGGTGTTTTTCAAATCGTTTTTTTTTTTATATGATTTTTATGATTACTGGCCACTAGCCCTGCCCTTGTGTAGAATAATGTCGCCATTGTAGCGGCACGTTGTATATTGTTTATTTATTATTGTGTTTGAAGAAAGGCGTGAGTTTATGATTGTGTATGTATGCCATTAAAATTGTATTTTTTTCAAACTAAATTTTCATTACATATTTTTTTAATTGTATTTTTATGGATCACGTGGTCTGCAATAAAGATTTTTATTTATTAAAGCGATCTGCATACTATTGCCACGTCTGCGTGCCGTCCTTGTCTCACGTCCCGTCTGTGTAGACCGTGCCTAACAAAGTTAGAGAGTTCGTCAAAACAGTTTTAAAACTTAGCCCAGGAATAACTGCTGTCGCTTTGAATATTCTCGTGAATTTATTTAAAAAATTGTTTAACAATATTAATTTCCCTTGAGATGGTTATGCTGTAGATATAAGAAACAATGTTTAAATAATAACTAAGTAATCTTGTTTCTTCTAAGTCGAATTGAATTTTAAAGTTTAAGCATGAAATAAAGGCACAATTTGTACCCGAGGGTGTTACAAAAACTTGAAAATAAGTTTAATTACGGTGCCCTAAGGGCTGGTTTTGCAGGCACCAAATTGATCAGTCAGGGTCAGGCTTTTAGAATAATCTTTGCTATAATAATTGTATTACCTCCTTTCTAGAAAGGTAAATTATTTCATCACAACTGCTCTAAAAACAGTGAAAGAAAAAATGTTTACTTTCACCGTTTAGAAACCAAAAAAACACTTATTTATCACAAATAAAGCGCGTGTCGCTCCGTTATTTAAAAATACTGTAACATGTATTGATGTGTTCAAACTGGCGCGAATAGACGCGTGGTTTCCTGATAGTTAAAACAATCAACGCGCGCAGTTGTCTCCCCGCATCCTGCGCGGGATTACCCTCCCTCAGTTTGAACATTCCTTAAAAAAGAAGGATTCGCAATATCCGCAGAATGTTTATTTCTCTGCGTTATTGGACTATCAGCTTGTGAACACTGATTGGCCGATTATACCCTTCGATGTAACATCGGAGGTCGGAGGTCATCGGTTGCCCTATATTTTGATTGTATCGTATCATTCGTATTTATGTATTGTAGTCCAAGCTTAAAACGATATTATTTTTGAATTAATTAAATTACGCAGTTCATTTTCATCTTTTGTGAATAGCGGGGTAACTGCGTAACACACTAACAGTAGAAATGGCTTTCATTTTGACAGTTCTACAACATTCATTGCGTTTTTTACGTTGTCGAGTAGACAAATTTTTCAAACATACAAAGCAATGGATTAGCAATATACCTCAAAATTATTCAGATTGTGATTGAAACTGTGTTACGCAAATAGGATGTCGGTTGTTTTATTTTAAGGCGTAAGAAGCATCTATCTTATCTACCTTTAAAATATAAGTTGTTATGTACCCTAATTTTTGTGGGAGTGACGGGGATAACTGGCCGTGACGAACTACGCAAGAGTTCCAGAACCCTAGTCAAGGGTAGTTGAAGAAAACCGTGAGTTTCGTCAGCAAACGCCTGCGCCCACTTGCATCTATAACTTTTTGGAGAGTTGCGGCAATATTCTTGTACAACACCATCTTTTCTAACTTGCACCAACTCCAAAGATTCGAAGAAACAGTAGTTACAGATAAACCCGTGAGCTATTCCGTCGGCACGTGTCGAACTGTCGATGCCTCCATCAAGACCTCTCCATGTTACCGAGATACGGAAGATATTCGGCTCGAAGGGTAACACATTCATAGATACGTGTATAGCTTAAGGAATCCCGGAACTACGGCGGATAATTGAATGAAATTGGGTATTGGGGTCATGTTCAGCGGAATTCGTCTATTCGATTGTTTTTAACGGACTTCAAAAAGGAGGAGGTTATACGTACGTCAGTATTGTTTTTTTTTTCATGTTTGTTCATCAATATCTTCGTAAATTGAGGACGGATTTTTTTTTATTTGTTTTGAGGAAGCTTGCGCGGTGGTCCCATATAAATTTTGTTAACTTTGCTTGGGTAGTTTTTGACTTATTTATAATTGATGCTTTAGATTCTAGTCTAATGAAGTATAAACCTAATCAAAATCTGTTGTCATCCAACATTTTCCACAGTCAAATTATATTATATTTAGGAACCAGAAGCGGATTTTATAAAAAAAAAAAAATACGAACTATTTTAATACAATAGAAAAGTATTAATAATTAGAACTCAAAAATAATTATGAGGAAAACTAAATATGACACAGCTGAGAGTGTGAACGCTCCGATGTTTTGCGGGAAAAAAGGGGCTGTCATCTCTTTGACACTCCTTGTATATCTGTCATGGGCTAAGTGATTAATCGGGCATTATTCATAATGCCCGGGCAATATGAATAATGACCAATAAGAGTGGGTAATGTATATATAACCAATCAATTTATCACATTGCCCGGGCATTATGACTAATGCCCAGTGCCTATTGGGCAGAGTGATGTAAAGCATGTTCTTGGGGCACCCCGACTCGGACAGGTTAGGTTCGAAGGGAATGATGGCGGCTCAAGTGAGCGAGCAAAGCGAGCGAAGGGCACTCCGAGGTTAGGTTAGGTTGCTTTAGATCTTTGTATTCTGCTTATGCGTATAAAGTTTCATTAAAATCCTTTCATTTATTTCGAAAAACAAGGGCTTCAAAGTTTGTATGAAATGCCGTACGGCGTAAACGCTCTTAACAAGTAAAAGTGATTTGATTTGATTTCATCTAAATCATCACAGACGTACTAAAACAACACAACGGCCATTTGCAACAGTGTGTCAATTTTGGTTCCTGAACGCTCGAGCGGTAACTGTAATTTGTTTGTTTTCGTATAGTATATTATTTTAGTCCAGCGTACACGTACGCGTTTGTATATTAGAGGTCAGTGATCTTCACCATTTACCGACGGTAGACTATGTAGGTACTTTTAAATTTTAAAATAAAAATTATTATGTGTAGAAAGGGAAATTAAATAAAGGTTGTACATCCTATTAACATTGTTTGCACATTGGCGCTTACCTTCGCCGTTTCCCGGCAAAATGCGGTTCTTGTTCAAACATATTTTTCGGCTGTTTGTTATTGAAACATGTTTCCTCTGTCGTCGGAGGTAGTGTGAAAATTGCGTTACAATCCTAATATAGCTTCACAGATTTGAAAACTTGTTTGAAGACTTGGTTAGACGGGTTGGCAAAGTACACTATAGTAGAGTATTATATTATCTGTGACTATAGTAAAATATTGGTTCAAACTTTGAACTCATTCTCTAAAACCACATCGGAACTTTGAAGATAGTTGCGTATTTGCAACTATCTGAGGTTGATATATCATGTGAACGTATCTTCAACTAAGTAATGTTACACAATTTCATCAGTCAATAGTTTTTGGTACCTATCTACTCAATTTAATTAATGTCCAATATTGATAATTAATTTCTTCAGCGCTGTAATAAGAGAAAATGAATGAAACCTAAAGTTTTTTGATCGCAATACCTAATTAAATAAATTTGGCAGACATTATGAATTATGATTATGTAAACCCAGTAACTGGGTTGTGGAGATCAGATGGGCAGACGCTGCATGTAAAATACTGGTATTCAGCTGCATCCGGTTAGGCAAGAAGCCGACCAAAATATAGTTAATAATAATAATAAATAACTTTATTTCCAATTTGCAATTTGCCTATTACAATAAGTTAATTATGACAATATTCTTTAAAAATTGCACAAATCACTGATTGCACACTGGCAGCCAAGCTAAGATTAAACTTGTGTTATGGGTGCCAGGGCTCTCTCTGTTAATACATTTCCCAATTTATACAAAACAATTTGTACTGAGTTACATTGGGTAAGAAGCTATCGATTAAGTACAAAAAGAAAACAAAGCTATAAAAACAATATAAAGTAAAACAATATAAAAAGTTCGGAAAAGGTAAATTGATTGATGCATTTTTTTATTGTATTTTTTATTTATTCCATTTTTATTTATCAAGATTATATTTACATAATATGAGCTACTACTTATAATAATACATCCTTCTTTTTCGTATAGGTACATGTGCATATTATTATTTTAAGTGTTAGCCTTTAATTATTATTAATGAAGAGTCCCAAAACACCTTAAAAGGGATTGTAGGTACTCATCAAAATTAACTTTTTTTTACTACAGGACCAACCCAGAAATCGCAGGAAAAAAAGCTGCTGCTCCATACACTTTTCCGGAACTTGATGTTAATGTAACGTGACGTTCGTGTATCGTGTGTGTGTATGTAAATGTTAATGTGTGTGTAATGTAATTTCATAATAATACAATGTAAATACAGCCCTGTGGCACTCGGACGGACGGATAGCAGAGCCTTAGTAATTTATTTATTTTGTTAGGGAAAACAAACAAATGTAATGTACATTATCTAGGTATTACATTCAAGATTAATACATTGGAAGTGAGTAAATGTACTATCCACAACGTTTCCACAGATTACCTAGGTTAATGATACAGTGAAGACACAATAATCAAGTTACAAAACACAAAGAAAAAGTCCGGAAGAGAAAAAAGAGGCTGTAGTTGTAACAGGGTCCCGTTAGTATGAATACCGAAACCTAATTAAAAGTACTTAACCTACTCTAAAAAGCTCTCAACTTAATAGATCCGCCTTTAACCTAGAACAAATCCCTATGTCATCATCGAAGCTACATTAAAAGCTTACAAATCGTTTCGTTTATCCTATACAGCGTAATGCGGTGGACAGCCGACCGCGGCTAATCCGGGCACTGACGTCATTGGCCTGCCCGCCAAATTGCCCAGAAAACCCTTTGACCACAGGCACACATGGCCAATGTTTTCGCTTATTGTGAATTTATTGGTTTTGTTGTGTTCTTTGTTTTGTACAAACTACAGTGAAATGTTTGTTCTTGTGCGAGATCGTTTGATAAAACAGATAAGTATTTGCAATTATAGATCGACTAGCTATGCTGCTGCTGTGCAATGTGAATGTCGGAAAACAAATTGGATTATATGGGTTGTAATTGTCGAGCGGCACCCTTTTTTTTTCTAAAATAAAAGCCTTTGCTTTAGTTACTCCTTGTAACATCAGAAGGCCAATTCTCGTAATTTAAAACGTTCAAAATGTAATCGCAGTCTCATCTCGGCAACAAGCAAATAATAATAATAATAAAATTTATTCAAAAGTATAAGGACTAACGTTAAATACAGTTTTTCTTAAATCTATGTCAAGTTCACCATGATTTGTGCCTGAACTAGGTAATCCTGTGTTTCAGGCAATTGGAGGTAACATTAATTATTGATTAAATAATCATATACTTATCATATTTATCTTATTGGTACTTATGTAAAAGGTGTATTAACAAGCAAAGGTGTATTAAGGGAGGGTTAAGGTGTATTTACAAGTAATAACTTCTCTGTATCTTCATAGGACATAGTTTGAAGAGCCTCCATAAGGATTTTCTTGCAGTTACTATGATTTAAGGAGTATATGTTTCGTTTATCATTTAGCCTGTTATAGAGCAGCGGTCCGAGGTACATATAAAATTTGGCTGTGAATGCATGTTTTGTGCTTTTTTGAGGGCAAACTATATCTTTCCGTCTCCTTTTTGTGAATTCAGTACTGTATGGAAAACAAAAATGAAACGTCACGTGAATGAAATGAAATGTCTTATTTAAAAAAAGATAACTGGAAATCTCTGTTTCTATGGAAACTTTAAAATCTGTCTAATTTGGCTGTAACACAATTTTTCGAAAATGTTCTCTGCTAACTTTTTAGACCTTTGTATCCTGCTTATGCGTATGAAGTTTCATTAAAATCGGTTCATGCATTTCGAAAAACAACGGCTTGAAAGTTTGTATGAAATGCCGTACGGCGTAAACGCTCTTAAACCAATAAGAAATAAACACAAATCATCATCACATTTACTACTAACTGTTACTGCATTGGCAATTTCAGAGATTTCAAGTCTTGTTTTCTAACAGTGAGTAGGATTTAAACTTAACAAGTGACACTTTTGGTACGAAGTGCTATAAAATATCTCAACATATTTTGACGTAATTATGTACTTTGACCGTCAAATGAGCATTGAGCATAAAATCATTCATCCACGCATTAGTACATAGTTCAGCCAGCAATCAATTCAGAGTGTATTGCAGCGTAGGTAATATTTGTTAGGTATACAATAGAACGTATGGGATTAGCTGATAACGGTGCATTAGGCATTAACGGGTTGTCGGCTCAGTGGTAAATGGGGATATTACAAGCCATTTCCATTTAGTTTACATACAGATAGGATTTGAGCAGTTTATTGTTGTAAGCTCGTAGCCGTGTATTGGCTTTGTTCATTCACGTAGAATATGTTCTTTAGAAAAAAAGAAACATTTGGCATCTAAAATGTCGTCTGCGAAAAATTCACTACACTGTAATTTCCAACCACTGCAACTCTTGTAAGCATAATAAAGGCGCATTAAGTGGCGCCCTCTAGTTTTGTCACGTAGTTTCTGAAACCACCAAGGAGGTTGAAAAAAGTGACACTGGCTGGTGACAGTCCCTCTAGGAGAGCGTCGCGACGCATCAATAGACGCGTCGCGTCGATTGTTGCGTAGCGGCTGTCTTCTGATGACAAATTACATATAGCTATATTCCGGCACAATCATGATGATATTGAATCTGCATAATCACTAATACGATGACTACTTCCGAGGCTAACCTCTGCCGTTACATATTTAAAATGAGTTTTTTTTTTTTATGTTAATACGCTCACGTTCGATCATTATCTCTTCTTCTTGAAAGTGATGATGGTACGCATAATGAATCTGTTCCCAAAACATTTTTTTTTTGTGTGCATTTGTTGGAGGTTTTTTCCCAGTATAATTAACAATTATTTACAGCTATCAATCACAATCGTATTTGTACACTTTAATTTATTTATGTAAAAACAAAAAAAAAAAAAAAATATAAGGCAGTCGATTCCGGATCTCCAAACAAAATAAAATAAAAATAAATTCATATTTGTGCCTTTTCATACAGAATATTTTATACATGGCCAGTAACAACCTCGGGGCTATAAACCCACAAAGGGTCGCAAGAGGCCTGCATGTCACATGTCATTTTTGTTCGTATTTCGAACATAAAGTAAATGGCCTGTCTGATTACGTCACGCTGTTAAATATTCCTGTTTATAAAAACATTAAGTATTCTGAGAAATTACACACATCAAAAGTGTCTAGGGATCAAGCATTTTTATGCGGATTTCTTGAGATTGAGATGTGGCTTTGTAATAAATTTATGATTTTATAAATTTATATGGATCCTTTTTGGTGCATTTCATAATTTGAATCAGGAACTGTGAATCAAATTCGAGTAAAAGATGAAAATCAGCTGTCAATATTTTCCCTATAAAAACATACAACGCATTGAAGACATTATTAGTGCTACTGTTTCCCTACTACTGATTAAAACCAACGTTATTATGGAGCGGCGACGTCATTTAAGCAGGGAAGAAATGCTCAGAGCCGTAGGAATGATAGAAGCTGGTTCCCGGCAACGTACTGTGGCTTTAGCTCTGAATACAAGTCAGAGTGTTATCAGTCGACTTTGGACACGTTACCGAAGCACTGGTACCGTGGCTGAGCGCCATGGAGGACGGTATCGCTGCACCACACGGAGACAAGACCGATACATTCAAATCTTAACTCGAAGAGCTCCAACAATAACCGCCATGATGTTAGCCGTGAGGCTTCATCACTCTTCAGGGAACTTAATTAGCGACCAAACAGTCAGAAACCGCTTGCATGAAGTGAACCTTCATTCCCGAAGACCGCTACGGGTACCACCTATAGCAATGCACAATCGTAGGATTCGATATCAATGGGCTCTTGAACACAGAAATTGGGCAGAAGAACAATGGCGTTTCGTGTGCTTTTCTGATGAGTCTCGTTTTGGTATGAGACCGGATACAAGACGTATACGACACTGGAGAACCCCTGGACGCCAACAGCGATTAAAATCCTGCCAGGAAGTCCATCCTTATAGTGGTGGAACCATCATGGTATGGGGGGGTATTTGGATCGGCGGAAGAACTGAGTTGATTTGGATCAGAGGCAACCTCAACGCTCAAATTTATGCTGAGACGATTGTATCAGACGTCATCGTTCCTCTACAAGTGCAAATCGGTCCCTTATTTCTGTTAATGCATGATAATGCACGACCGCACACCGCAAGAGTTGTAAGACAGACTCTCGCCGCAGCTAACATCAATGTCCTGCCCTGGCCTGCTCAGTCGCCAGACTTGAACCCGATTGAGCATGCATGGGATATGCTACAGAGAAGAGCTCTGCCGAATATGGAGGGTATCCAGTCGCAAGAAGACCTTTTTTTGTTGTTGCAACGAACATGGGCGGCCATTCCACAGCGTGATTTGGATGAACTCATTTTGAGTATGCCAAACCGATGTTCTTGTGTTGTTAGTGTTCGCGGTAGAAACACGGATTATTAATTGTTTAAGTTACCCAATAAAATTTTAAAGAAAACTGTTATTTCAGTCTTTTTTTCGAACTTTTGTGTTAGTGGTTCAAATGTCAAAAATCCCTTTATTAGGAAAATGGCAAATTTCTTTATTAATGCAAAGGTGACTTGGTTTATCGTTACTGTGACAAACGAAAACACTTTATTTGATGAATCCTTAAAGAAAATTTTAATTAATATCAATCAGGAGAAAAGTTATTGCAAAAATATATGTTGATCCCTAGACACTTTTGATGTGTGTATATTTTCTGATATTCTAACTGGTACCTATTTAGGTACCTATGAACTTATATTTTGCTGTATAATTCCGGACTTTTCACAGTGACATTAAAGAGTAAAAAAAACGATTAGCATAATCAGCCAATAATGTTCCCACTGCTGGGTCACAGGCCTTCTCTCTTCGAGAGGGAATGAGCTGTAATCTACCATGAGGGCCATTGCTGGTTGGTAGATGTGACATCTATTACCTTCGAATTTTTGGTTCTAGGACCATAGACTTATAAAAAAAGATGGACTCCGCGCCACACATATCGAAACTGAAGCACAGTAAGTATGCAGACCGCTTCTACAAACACGCCTCACGTTCACATTTACATTATAGTATGCCGACCGACCGCCTTTACGTGACACGACAGCGTCAATCGTCAATCACGAACACATTGATCGGTACGGTGCTTCACTTTCGATTTTTTTTTTTAACCGACTTCCAAAAAGAAGGAAGTTATATGTTCGACTTTATGTATGTTTTTTATTTTTTTTTGTATGTTCACCGATTTCTCCGTCAATTGTGCATCGATTTTTAAAATATATTTTTTGTTTGAAAGGGTATACTCCCAAGGTAGTCCCATTGTCAGCAAGTTGGAATCTGATGAGAGGATCCCATGGAAATCGAGGGAAACCCTCAAATTTTTTTGGCAAACCTATAGCGATTTGGATATTTTTTAGAGTAACTTGGGCATTTGCTCTCGGAAATCATCATTTGGTAAAGTGGAGCTGATGATGAAGACCACAGACGGCCATCGAAACTAATCAATGATAAATATTTCACGGGTTGCGATTCGATTACTTTAATATGGTTGCTAAGCAATTTATGCTCGTCACAATGCGTGTGGTGGTGGAGTGGAGTTCTCCAGGTTCTTACCAGGAGAACTCCTCAACAATTAACGTCCCAGCATCGGGAAAAGCAATATTTTGTAAAAGGTGATGAGCAGTAGACGTTAGGCTATTGTAACTTAGATAAATTACAAACTCTCTCACTAAAAAGTGAAAAATAAAAACGTCAATAAACGAAAATGCAGAACCAACGACACCGACTTCCGAAATAAAAGTTATTTATCACTTTGTAGTTTTTTTTGGAAGTGGGTTTTTTTTTTTTGTAAAAAAGTTTTTTATAAGTCTATGTCTAGGACATGCCGGTTTTCGCACGATGTTTTCGTTCCGATTGCGTGTATAGTGAACCGCACATCATTGGGAACAATTGGACATTGACAGCGCTCCTATATCGAGGCAGTAAGGCTGATTTTCGTAGTGTCAACAAAACCGATGGCCAACATATTTTGTTTCAATAACAAAGCAAAACAAAATTACAAGAGAACCAAAATTACCCATTCAGGAATCAATATTTCATAACCAAGACCCAAAAGCTGCAAAATAGGGTAAAACGCGTTCATTATACGACGCTTACAAGTTTTTGTGATGAAATTGTCCATAAAAACCCGCGTTTCATCCGCCTACTGTTGGATCTACCCCAATTTTCTATTAGTGTCCCGAATGGGCAAAAACGCGTCAATTTTCCTTGTACCCTTGAGAAGGGAGAAATGTTCCACTGTTCATTTGGGAACAAATGTATTGGAAGTTGGGACTTTAGTAATATAAAAAAAATCAGTGCAGACAGTTTTGGGTTATATTGAATGGAAGAATAACTTTATGAGTTAAAAGAATAGGTTTAACATAATTTAATGTATTAAATACAAGTTGGTTTTTAGTGTTTTGTTAGGAGCCATGTTATTTTTAACGAACCTTTACCTTCAAGTTTTCGTATAGAGCGATTTAGGGATATTGTCAAGAGATTTCACACCACTTGTCCAATTACTTGATTTAAAATTATAATTCACAGATATTTAATTTTATCCAAGCACAGCTACTTTAAATATAAAGACAAATCATTTGTTTCAAACTAGCTGCGCCCCGCGGTTTCATCCCATAAGTCTCGATTCCGTAGGAATATCGGGTTAAAAAGTTAAGTTGTTAAGGTTTCTTAACCATTTAGAACCTTGTCATATTATACAGGATGGAAGGGACATCGACGTGCAAACTGTTACAATGACTTTAACATTATTATTTTATACCCACAACGCAGTCAACATTTCGGTTATCAAAGACGGATTTCGGTTATCAAAGGTTGGTTCAGAATCATGTGCTAAAGTCCCTGTCACACTGTATGATGCAAATGGCGACGTCAAAAAATGTGACAAATTACTTCAATTGAGAAGTAACGAGTTTAATGAGACCAAGTTCAAAAGTGATCAACGATAACTTATCCTAACTTAGCTACATTACAGCCGGTCTATTCTGTAAAAACCCCACCGTGAAAACTTAAGTGACGTGAGCTGTCAAGAGATTGGCACTATTGACAGCTCACTTCAAGCTCACTTCATCAACATTATCAGGGTAAGATTTTACAAAGCGTTGTAAAAGGTGTGGGCGCCGTTAACTGTCTTAATTTCTCGTATCATTTAGGTAGGTATATTAATATGATGTGGATTGTGTGTATGTTGTAAGAAAATAAGTACCTAATTAACAAATAAATCAACATAATAAATATATAAAAAAATCATGAAATATCATTATATTCGTATACCTAACTTCTACTGTTGGCGCGAGGGGCTAATTTAGTGGACTGTATTTTGCGATGCGAAACAAAACGATTGACAAACGCTTGTCGATAGGTACTTCGAGTTGCGGTGGGTGTAGGACAATAGAACACAACCCGAAAATTAGGGAGGGAAGCACAAACCTTTCCTGGAGCCACGTGCTCGCATCGTCGCCGGTGCACCGGTTCACTTTTCCAGGTTCAGGGATAACTGAGCTTCAAGTTATTGTCCTCACACGTTAAAACACAAACACAAACTATTGTTTATAAGCCATAGTACATGCGAAAATGCCGTGATTCCAAAGATATCAATATTTTTGTGCGGAGCGGATCGACGCCATTGCGCACGCGTTGCGGAGACATTCGGAAGTGATTCGCGACAAATAAAATGAGGGTCGGAATCTTCTTATTCACTCGCGAGGTATGTGCGGAAAGGAGATGGATATAGGAAATAGCGGATGACAATCAAATTTTGAATGTTGGCGCAACTATCTACGTTAGAATAGCTTAGAACTTGTTCTCCACAAAATTATCTAACTCAAATTAAAACCGTACTTTGATCCCTAAGTGTCCTTTGTTTTTGTATTTATTTATGTAATAAGTTAGTTTATAGTCATTTAATTTACTAGATATAGAATCTAGCGTAAATAGTTTAAAAGTAGTAGGTACTTTAGTTCTAATACAAACTATAAGTCCATGACATACCTATATTTGATAAAATGATTAGGCCATTAAAAAAGTTTAAGGTTGATTTCAACTCGACAAGTTCAAAGGTATATGCTATTTTGAACTTTGTCATCAAGTTATGAAATACAGTTTTCTTAATCAAACACTGCTTCACCAGACTGTAGGTACTTGTGGAAAAAAGCGTAGATAAGGCACAAAGCGTCCCAATTATTCCAAAGAATTACCTATTATCCAACGCAACACATACAAAAACATTATTCCTCCTTCATTCTTCAATAAAATGTCCATTTAAAAGCACTCGTTCACAGACCTACATACAGTAACAGAGCTACATACGATGGAGCAATATTTTCTCACCGGTACAACCGTCGCCGTCGCCTCGAACATTTCGACCCAACGACTAGAAAATGTTATTTCTTACCTCAAACCGAACTATCGTGTCACCGTACTCAGCGTGCTTAATGTTGTGGAAACATACGGGGTTTATGCTGCGTTTTGAATGGTTTTTGTGCCTTATATACATGATATCATAATTGTATTAGGATTTGGACTCGTTCCTGACCGATTGGCAGGAGAAGACACGAAATAAGAAAAACTGGAAAAGTATGGGGAGACATTTGCCCAGCAGTGGGACAGAACAGGTTTAGACAAAACAAAAAAAATACATGATATTCTTTTCGCTATATAAACTGGTCAGGCGAAATTCGTAAACTGGCTAAAGGAATTAGTCATCATCATCATCATTTCAGCCGACAGACGTCCGCTGCTGGATATGTCCATCAGTGGACGTCTGTTGTGTTGTATCTGTGGTCTCCCCCAAGCACCTCCACTTCGACCGGTTCTGTGCTTCTCGCATCCGACGGGTTCCTGAGGCCTTCACAAGGTCGTCGGTCCACCAGGCCTTCCAACGCCGAAACACGCCGAATGAGCACAAAATAAATTATTATGACCTAATGTTGCATTCGAGATTAGGTATGTTTTTAGAGCTTGGCAGATCAATGTATATGATTACTTATGTGTTAGTGTATCAATGTATACTATGTGATCAATGTATATGATTACTTATGTGTTAGTGTATCAATGTATACTATGTGATCAATGTATATGATTACTTATGTATGTTTAATAAAAAATCTTTGGAAACCTATTTTTTTTTCAATTACGATACCTACGATGTGAATTTTTGATGCTGGACCGTTATCAGCATTCTAACGCATAACATGATTCTGATAGTTTCAAGTAGTACCTCCAAAAATTTACATCCTTAGATTTTAAGGGTCTTACCACAAACACTCTTGAACACTTAATCAACGGTTGTCTAATGTCAGCCTTACGTCAAACTAATATACGTAAACGCTGCGCTGTGTTTAATTAAACAGTTCAAGAAGTATTTTCCACCGATTTCGCCAGTCACAGCTTTATCATCTTCTTCGAGACTGTTCATGCTAAAGCCCCGTATATTTCCTTCAAATTATAACCAGTAGATACGTAGATAACAACTCATCCATAGGCGGTTAACACCGTCTGCTCAGTGTTTACAATCAATATTTACGTATGACTGGGTCGCAGTCGATGCGACGAGACGATTCAACGTTACGTTTACGTTTCTATATTCTGGCTAGCACGAAGGCGCGGAGCAAACGGTAAATTGAAACGATTTTTTATTTGACAATAGAATCGTATAGCTTGGTTTGAATTTTTGCGACAAGCGCAATTAGGTTAGGGAGAGCCCAGAGGGTTTTTGATTAAGCATATACAGAGCGAAAAGTATATAGCTGAGTAAGTGCGGTATGATGAGAAAACACTGAAAATATATTTAAAAAAGTTCAGTTATGAGACCACTCAGATTTCGAAAACGGACCAAAAATAAAGTGATCTTCAAAGTCGTTGGTTTCGGTGTGATCGTGTGCCCATAATGACTGAAACAGTCAAAATCCGACTGCTTCTGGAAGAGAAGACTCCTGTGTCCCAGCAGTGGGAAAATTATTGGATGATTATGAGTATTTTCAATTTTAAAATCGTTCGAATTTATTTCGCGCGTTTGTGCTAGGCCCTCTGTTACTAAACGTTACTGTTTGTTTACGGACTACAGCTACAATATATTTTTATGACTTTCAGCGAACGCGGTAACTTTGTACATAATTAAATGTTGTTTGCGCTATGTAAAAAGCCAAAAAAAATCTTGCAGTATTGTTATTTCTTGCATTAGTTTGTTTTCTGTGAAAAGAAGTCAAAGAACGGTCTGATCAAAATTTTGAGTACCTACACATAAAGCACTAATAAAAAACCAGGACATTTTAGAGTCAAGGCCGAAAGATATCTATGCCTTAAATATCACCTCCGCCCTATAAACCGACTCAACACAACATAATCTTTTTCGCAACTTACATTTTGATTTAGAAGATAGTGACATCCGCCAATTCGCACTGGGCCCGCGACGTAGATTATGGCCCACTCTATCTCACAAAGAGAAGGCCTGTGTCGCAGTTGTGGGAACGTTATAGACTGATTATGCTACGCTTATACTATTCTGATATACAGGGTAGCAGGGACTTCGACGCGCGAACTCAACCATGAATTCCCCACATGATTCTAGACGCCTAGTGTAGGAATTTTTCGTGGATAAAAAAAAATTACTGTTTCAAAGAATAATGCAAAACCTACGCGGTGAAAATGGGGTTCCCTACTTGATTTCGAAAGTTGATGATTCGTTTTTTATTAAATCGAACACGGTGTGTCGGTAATTCAGTTGTACGATGATGTATTGAAAAGCAATTTTTTTATACTCTACGTAAGTTTTCAGGATCATAATTATATTGAATCTATTGTTACAGTTTGGGTGTCGATGTCGGGAGCCAGAATGTCCAGCCATGCTGCGTTCGCTGCGAAAACTTTTCCCTAACCATACAAATATCGAGACCAAGAAAATTTTCACTTATTTCTAAAATGCTACTGCAATTGTTATCAAGTCGTTTCCACAAAAAAAAAAAAACGTCCTGATTCGTTCACTTGTGTATCATAACAGGCAGAAACCCTGAAAAGCCGGTTTTTATTAAAAAGTTCTAAACTCCTAAAGCTGAAATTCTCGTTGAGCTAGTCTTCATAAAATGTTTATAAGCCACGTTTTTAAATTTACTTTTAGAAGCAGACGCTAGATTAACATACAGCCTTGCTTGGCAATATTCAGAATAAGCAAGTAAGAATATTATTTAGCCGCACTGGATTAAGCTTCAAAGTGATATGACTTAATTTAACTTGTACCTTAAGCTAGGTTAGGTTACTTATATTATTTGATAGTGAGGTAGAACTAGACAGTTTTTCCCTTGGGGCTCGGGCATTGCTGAACATGATCGGTCTAGGAGCTAGCAAGACTCTCACAATATAAACTCAAGGAAAAATCATAATTAACACATGCATCAGAAAACCTCGTTCTACCAACTGATTGAAAACATCGAGTATCAAGGCGATGATGGTAAGTAGCTGCCAATCTTCTACGCAAATGACAACATAATGTACGACGATCACAAATCAATTTGCCTAGCGTTTTGTTAAATAAATTTTCATTCACAACTGTATACATTTTTACATACTATATGGGCAACGCCCGGACCGCAGGCCGGATCTGGCCCGATCCGGCTTATAATCCGGCCTAAAAAGAAAGAAAGACTAGCATTCTTGCAGGTAGATTCAAACCTAACGCGAAACAACATGTTATGATAGATTATACTTTCATGATAGATGTTGTCCACAGTTTGTTTTGCGCACCTTTTTCATATAAGATTACAGTGTCTACAAGCAATGTATAACAAAATGTATTTAGTCACAATTTTATCGCAACTCACTCGTCTATTTTTTACTGTACTCTCTTATGTACCATGGCAGCCTTTTCCGCATCATCACTTAAACATTTTTCGCCTAAATCCTGCGGCTTATAAAAGCTATAACGCAGTTAGTTGCAACCTGCACTGTGCAGCTTACTGACGCATCACGTGTACTCCTTTTGTGAATTTTACGGACGAACTATTTGACCTTGTCGCGCGTACTAGAGAGCGCTTCTACTTTTTGAGTGCAAGCAAAAATTAACTTAGTGGTAGTCAGGCGGGAGTGTCCACGATAGTACCTATGGCCCGTGACTTCGTTAGTGATCATTAGGGTAGTTTCACCGACAGCGTTTTTAGAGGTTCTTCGCGTGAAATCACTGTGTAAAATGTTTATATAAGACCATTTTATATTTTTTCGTGTAATAAGAAAACTAGCTCATATGAAGGCACTAGTATAAATAAAAATCTCTTAAATATACATTTAAAAAAAATTAAATATGTCTGTTTCTCAATAACGGTGGTATGTCCGTGATTAACCTTTACGCGTATTTACCTCTTTAAATACGTTGTGATGGAAATTTTGTACTTAAATTGAACATTATTATGTTGGTCTACGCTATCATGAAGACTTCAGGACCATTGTGATAAGGAATGTCCACGCCAAAAGTGCAATATCGGTGTGTTTTGTTGAAATCGTTCTATAACGTAAACAAGTCTATTCTAACGAACTATCTCCTTACGCACACGGAGACCCAGTCATGCTCTTGCGTTCTCGCAGTAGTGACGGGTCCGATCCTGTCGAGGTTTCGCGCCAACACGTAAGTACTTTTTGAATCTAAGAGGGAATACGAAATTATGCAATCTCGGTGGGTTACTGTACGAATGAATGTAATTTTTTTACAGTACGGTACGCGAGTATTTTATGTGTTATTGGGTACCCTTAGCGACCATACATTTTAAATGACTAAAGCATAAATAGTTTTGTTTTTATTTAATTTTTTCTTCATGTTTCTAATTTCGGTGGTGCAATATCGGTGGTTTCGGTGGTAAGTTTATTGCCACCGATATTGCATCTACTAAAGTGGCTGTGCACTCTTCGGTCGGCGGCTATCGTTAAAGTTATCCGTGTCACGGGTGGTGTAAAATATTATTTTTTTGTTAACCGGGCCTGCATTGGACCTGTGCAATATATGTATAAACTCCTGAAACTACTGAATTTTGTCTTATTTTAGGATGGGAAAGCGAAAGGAAAAACAATCAAGAGAAGAGACTTTAGAAAAAAAAAGAGCCTGAAAGACTAAGAAAGAAAAGAATAAAAGATGATTCAGTACTAGGCGAAGAACTAAGAAGAAAAGATATAGAACGATATAGAAAGAAAAAAGCGGAAGGTAAAATTTTATCGATTGCTGAAATGACTCCACGTGCCCGAAGATTGAAGCAAAAAATAAACAGAGCTAACTTTAAAGAATTTTATGAAAGACGAAAAAGTAACACAAAATTAACAACTGACAAAAATTTACCATCTAAAAATGTTCCACCTGAAAAAACCAATATTGAAAATGACTCTGACAATGATTTTAATATTTTTTGATTTTTGTTTTGTTCACTTTAGTTTTTTGAGATTTTATTATTTTGAGTTTGTTTTTGAGTTGAAGAATTTTTATAAAAAAACCCTAATTATTTGCTCAAGTGTTAATGAAACGAAGATCTCATCATAACTTCATTTTATGTAGTACTACCCTCAACATATCACATTTAGCAGAACTAAAGTTAATTTAGTAAATCTGCTAAATGTGGTCTATGATCCATGTCAAAAGATATATCGAATACAGACAAATAAACGTATTTTACTCCTGCTATACCCGCCTGTGCAGCCGCCACATAATGTTGCCAACGGCTAAAATGTTCTTTGTTTAATAACTGTCATGGTCAGGGGCGGTCCGAGAGGGGGGGTCGTGGGGGTCACGACGCCCCCCCCAAATCATTCAAGCTGTCGAGAGTCTGAATGATTTATTTGCCTTACTACTTTACTTGAGCCACGAAAACCCCGATGGAATATACAAAAACATTAAGAACATAGGCAGACATGGGGACTGCCGACAGAAGTAGTAACTGTAAAACTATGAAATTACAGTGGGTTTTTTAACGCGCCTAAAAAGTTATTAATTGAAAAAGCCTGTTTTAAAACATAGAATCTAGGATGCAAGAGCGAGCGAAGCAAACTCGGGATTTGGGCACCCCGGTTCTACGTAAGGTTCGAAAGGCTTAGGTTAAGGCCAGATTCCTAAACTGCTGTAAAACGAGTTTTAAGTTTTCGTCATAATTCGATAAAGTAAGTTCTCTTTCTGTATGATGGTTAAAAGAAAACAGAGACTATTCAAGGTAGGGTGCTAAAATTTTCAGGCTCGCTTCGCTTGTTCTTACAATCTACATTTTGTGGATTCTTAAGCTTTTGTTCGTAAATCGACAAAGCAAGTAATTTAAAGTCATTTGTGAATGACCGAAAAAAATCTAACCTATCCGAGAGTGTGCATAATTTTCGAGCTCACTTTGCTCGCTCTTGGATTTTACATTTTATTAATTGCTTGGGCTTGCCTGCATAAGTCGACAATGTAATTCCAATTTCAGCTTAAAAATATAAAACAAAACGTGGGTGGTTATAACTGCGGTGTATTATAACGTAAGGTGCCAACACAAGTAAATATTTTATCGTATAAATAATTATTTTATCGTGATCACGGATATTTTTATCAAATAATTTCAAAAGTACCATTTCCATTTTCATGCAAAGAGCATTCAAAAAGCTCAAAGAAAATTCGACAAATTGACCGCTATTCTGGATAGATTGTCTAACAGATAAAGACGTTGGGGACAATCCTGTAATCCGATTATTCCGGCAAACCAAAATATGTACATATGTATGTATACTTCACCACGACTTAAACTGCTGAACTGATTTGAAGAATATTATGTAAAGAATTTTTTTTGGGTTGGTATGTGTCCCTTGCGGTTCTGGCTTTTTGACGGTAAATTTTAGAAATATATATAAAGTTGAATGGAAAATGGTTTCCTTTTTATTGATATCTGCTCCATATTCTATTGTTTCATGTTTTTATTAATACTTTATGGAACTAGATCTTCAGATAATTATGTTGATTTCTACTTATAATAGCCATAGGTTCCTTACCACCTTGAGGGGCTTGTAGCTAAGTAATAACAGCTGCACGGGTCGACCGATCTGGTTAAGCTACGCTTGCCGCGGTTGGTCCGTAGATAGGTGACCATCTCCACATACCAAGACCCCCCGTACCTCGGAAAGTACGTTAAGCCGTTGGTCCCGGCTGTCATTCATGGATCTTTGACAGTCGTGACGAGTAGTCAGAAGCCCGAAAGTCTGACAACCAGTCTTTCCAAGGGGTATCGTATTACCCAATAACTCGGTTCTAGAGGTCGGATAGGCAGTCGCTCCATGTAAGATACTGGTTATTCAGCTTCATCCGTTTAGACTGGAAGCTGACCTCAACATAGTTGGGAAAAGACTAGGCAGTTGATGATGAGGTTTCTACCTACCTATTTTGATTTTCGTTCATAATCATCACTGGCAGCTTTGTTCTGCCCACTGCTGACTAATAGACCTTCTAGCTTTTGTGCCATTTGTGTCACGAAAAGCTGGCTGGATTGCTGAATTGCATGATTAATGGGAAAAAAAATCAATGCCTTTTCTTCGCACAAATTAACTGTAAATGATAAATGATTTTATTTTTGTAAGTAGGTTTGTACAAACACTTTTACACGTCAATCATATTTTTTTTAAACTAGATGAGGTCGGCGTTTCCTATCTGACTAGAAAGTCTCTGAGAAGAAAGGCCGAAACAAACTCAGAGGTCACAGTCTCTTTTAAAGTCCAAACATAATCTTGTTCAGGTTATATGAAAACCATGTAGATCGATGTCTGAGATGGTCTTTTGAGGAAAGAACCACACAGATTGAGCGGACCTGTCCAGTCAGTGCACGCATTTGTCAGAAATCGTGCAGCTCAACTCAAAACTTAAGGAGCTCAACGATTCGATGAACAATACCAAAGAAAGGACATTTGGGTAGGCCACACAAATTACTCAAACTGCCAGACCTAGAAAAAGAACTAACAGAACAAAGAGAATAATAAAAATTAAACAAAAATAAAATGACCCACATTGTCTTCACATGCACAATAATTAAAATAATATAATACTTTACAAAGTAAGCAAATGTCATTGTTTAAATAAAATTCATTAATGTCAATGTGTTTAAAGAAAAAATAAAATCAATATATCAATTAATTGCTACCAGCAAAAAATAAGCATGGCGTACCTATTCTTAACCACAAGAAGGAAAATTAACACAGATTACCGTGTATTCCTTAACAACAGAACGTTTCAAACAATATGTACCCCATGATAATTAAATCCTGTACAATAGCTGCTTACATTAAAACAATTAAAACCCTTTTAGGGATAATAATACAGCGCATATCTTCGGCTTCAGCAAGGGTCGTTTATACTGTGTAAATGGTACATCTGGTACATACAATTATATTAGGTACCAAAATGCGGTATCCGCTATAACAGGGGCTATAAAAACTCCCAAAGAAACCTGTAGACACATGTGCAGGAAAAAGCATAGATATATGTTTTTTTTTTTATCACTTGCATAATAATATACCATGTAGATTCGTGGATCAAACAGGATAACCAATTTTATTTTACAATCCATTCCCACAAAATATATTATACTTAAAACTAACTAAAAAAAAAATATATTATACTTAACTTTTTATTCCGCGACTATAGGCGTACATAAATAAAGTGCCCTAACCTACATAAAATGGGTACCACAAAAAATACTTACATAATACGTCCCACTGAATTGTAAAAGAGCGAACGGATTATATTTGGTGCAAAAGTGGTCGGATATTATTGCTGGTAATACAGAACTACTTGACCGGAAATTACCTACCCTCCCACACAATGGGACACAAATTGACAGTACACAGGTTTCAGGCAGATTTACCCGAAGAATAAAGTCGTTTATACAGTTAAAACATTCATTCATGGTATTTTAAGTATGTTTTTATGTCTCATCATTTTTGGCCATTTATTATAATAAAAAACCGGCCATGTGCGAGTCGGACTGGCGCACCGAGGGTTTCGTAAATTTTTTTAGGTATTTAACTACAAAATTATCGGTTTTCGAATTTTTCACTTTACTTGTTCTAAATGACATTGCTTTTTGCCAACTTTCATGATTCTAGGTGTACAGGAAGTACCCTATAGCCTATAGGTTTTGATTCCCTTGCAAGTGTCAATATATACGACATAAACGGAACATAAATACCCGTATCTTTCGATTGCATTCACTTAGAAATTTGATTTTTTCACTGGTTCCGTATTTTTCCTTTTGAGGTACGGAGCCCTAAAATGAGAAAGTATTTTTTTAAGGTTAATAATAATTTACTCTAATACTCGTAGGTATACCTACTTAAGGGTTTTTCAACAAGAACTTTGTTTTCTAAAACAATGAATTTAGAGTAAAATGAACAAAAATTTTATTGTATTAAAAAGAGAAAAGTTTGGCAATTATAAATGAAAAATTATATCTGGCAAATGTCCACCACGACCACGCTGACAGATGTTGATTCTTTCATCAAAATTTTTAATCACTTTTTGGCAAAATGGAGGGTCTATCGGGTCGGCTATCGCGAGATGTTAATCACTAAAGTGCTCACAATCCTACATATATACAGGGTGAAAAATACATGCGAAAAATCGAAATGGGAGATTGTACTCATCATTATGAACAACTTTTACTATGGGACCAAACCTGAAATCGCGAAAAAAAAACAGCTGTTCTCTATATTCTAACAGGTTACACTATTTTCTTACTGCCTAGTATAAAGGTTTTACTGACTGTGCCTGTCTATTTTTAAGTATCGTACATAAGTTAATATTAAAATTCAAACGTATCACGCGAAAAACTAATATCTATATTCGAAACCAAACCCTATTTTCAAAGGACTTCTGTTACAGAATTCTTGATCCAAGAATAAAATCGCGGATCATATCAATGGACGATATCGTTACGCGATCGTAATGGCTCGTGGCTCCCTCACTTACCTATAACTTAGGGTAATTGTGACCGTAACCGAATGTAAACATGATAGTTTATAGCCACACCGGTTTGTACAGACGACAGCACATCAAGCTAGCGATTGGGACAATTTGACAGTTTCGGGTAGCTTGATGTGCTGTCTGTATATGGAACGTATTCTGTGATACGCTTTGATAGTGAGAAGGGGTTAAAGATAAGAATACCTGGACCTGCATGTTTTGTCTCTGCATCATCCGCATGATTAACTGGTAGAAAATGCCGCCTTTGTACAGTATTATTAAACTTGTGAAATAAATAAATAATTACAGTGTTACAAGTATCGTTTGGTATTGATTAATGGTTAAAGGCAGGAGAATGATGATGATGACGTGAAACGTGAGAATCATTGACATAATCAAGTCATAAAAACGTCTATTTCAGAATATTACATATTAAGTTACCCAAAGGTCAATGGCGAGAGTTTCCCCTCGCGTTCGAATCAGAAATTAAGAGATCCGTAAGAGAACTAAGATAACTGACAAATTAAACCATTTACAGGCACTTTTGAATTGTCAAAATTAAATAGTCGGTCAGTTAGTCAAAGTTGAAGCTAGTTGCCCATTCCAAAACTTAGATCTCTATGGAGAAGAATGGGTAAAACCCTTTATAGATCAAGATATTACAAAATCCTGGGTACATTATTCTTGTTGCTTCTATATGTGAGAACAATGTAAACAAAAAAAACACAAATGAAGAAACAATTCAAAATATAAGATTAAAAATAAGCCCTGGCAGTTAAGAGATGACCAGTCTCAATCGACGGCGCCCGTTCACGAACATTACGCGTGGATCAGCACCATCCAGCTCAAGCATTTTGGAGGGAACCGAATTATCCAACACACGCGCCAACATCAGTGAACACATTCTCAACTGTCATGCTCTTTCAACATCAAAATATCATAATAAAAGGATCCATGGTTCTCACATAAAAAAAAAGTCTCCTTACAAGAAACGTTTGTTTGCCTTGTGGTAGATATAGCCCTTGTTTGTTCACATAAATCGACAAAGTGTTACATAAATTATTGTTTTTTCCTTTATTTGGTATGCAATAAAGAGTTCTCTCCATCTATTTATCTAATACAGATAGCCGTTATAGCTTATATAGCCCTGTAGACAATCATTATTCGGCTTTGGCAGATATCCAGGCCATTTCCAATAATTGAGTGTGTTCGAAATGGAATTTATACGTCTGGGATACTGAAGTGGAAATCATAGACTTATTTCTAGAATACTTGAATGTTAATACCTAATAATATGCTTTCGTATTTAAGTGCGATTTTACTTTTGTGCAATGCTTTTATTCGTCTTTTCAAAGGGTTTTACTATTAGGCCATGTTCGCACGGATGTAAAAATATCTGGATTTTGACCTGTCGGTGTTGAGCCGAGCATTGAGAATCTAACTGAGCGCATCCCAGCCTCAGACCAAATAAAAAACCAAGACAGAGGGCTGTCAACAGTAAAGTGAGGCCGGTTTCGTAAATATGTGTGCACTTAGTAGACGTAGTTTGATTGTAAATAGTTGTAAATGTGTGCGTGTGGCCGTGTATGCACAGAGCGGAGACGTAATTTTGGCATGCCTCACTGCATCGTTCTTAGCGCTTTGTCTTGGCTTTTTATTTGGTCTGAGATCCCAGCACGTTGAAAAAACACACTGTTGGATTTTCAACTCTCGGCGGTAACACGTTGACTGCCAGACAACAGACACAATAGAAAATCTATTGTTCGCGGTCACCATTTGACCGCGTGGCAGCGAATGTGCATGCTTGCATGTGGATGTGTTGCATGTGCGTGTGTGTGTGTGTGAGCGCGTAATTTTTTGTTGTTTTAGTCTGTAAAAGTATATACTAACATAGTTTTTAAGTCATTGTTACTAATACTATATGGATTGTGAGTACTTTTAGTCCAAAATAAAGAATATATTTTATTAAATAATCATATTAATAAAACCCACGAATTAAGTACGGTCGATGGCACCGTCGCTTACGTCGTTTCATACTTCTTTAGACTAAACCGTAGATTAACGTGTCAACACCAGTTCAATGCATTTAAATGTTCGCATTTGTACGCGTATGGGACGCCGTAACCGTAAGTTAACCGCGACTTAAGCCGCTTTGCCGAAATTGGGTTATCTGTTTACTGAGGTATATCGTGACTATGGGTTTATCCTCGGATGATTAGTGCTGAGTGTATGTGATTAGGAGATTAGATGAAGATAATGTGTTACACAGGAGCATAATATGTTGGTTACGGAAATGATCTAAGTTTAGTTTAACCTGAGTTATAGTTTCAGAAACATGAATAGGCTTTTATTGTACATTTTCACGGTTCGTACTTAAAGTGAGTTAATCTAAAAATAATACGTTGTTCGTCTCACTTAGACTATAAAATTATCATAGTCTAAGCAGTCATATTACAAAACAAGATCTAACTTTAGCAAGGGCTTAAACCTTCAAGCTAGTTTTTATATTTCGAATCCTATTCCGACTAAGGTAAAGGTCCTCAGATCTGACAACTTAGTACCGGACTAGGTTGTTAGTTTTGTATAAAATTGTTCTCAAGACCGTATTTCAGCCATGGCGGCATTCAAATTTCAACGGAGACTATCCTTCGGCGCGAGAGATGTTTTAATGCACAAATGAGTGCACAGACACAGCAATGCTTATTCTATAAAATTCTCACTGTGAACCTTTAGGTGAAGTGAGCTGTCAATAGTGACAAGTGACAATCCCTAGCATATAGTGTAATGACAGCGCACTTCACCTAAGTTTTCACAATGAGAATTTTACAGAATAGACCGGCTGGTGCACTCTCTGTCCCCTCACTCGGCATCGGTTTTGTATATAGAACTTTTCAATCACAGTTACGTTTTTTAAAAAAACTGGTTCGTTGGTTGAAACCATGTCAAAAAAAGCGGTGTTTTGTAATAAGAGTCCAACCTGCGTCAATTGTTTTTTAAAACTCAAAACTATTTTTTTTTTTTACTTTTTTAATGATGCGTTAACGTAAAAGTATTAGCCTATATTTATGTAAAGCTTTTTATTATGAAAATAATAGTATAATGATCCTGCTAACACAAATATTAATCAAATAACTGGGTCTGCATCGGTTAGGTACCTACACACATATTGTAATCTAATGATAAACCTAAACATAAAAAAAAATACTAGCTGTGCCCGCGACTTCGTTCTCGTGCATGACGAAATGTAGCCTAAATTACTTCTTATTACATCAGCTATTTGCCAGTGAAAGTCCCGTCAAAATCGTTCCAGCCGTTTCAGAGATTAGCCGGAACAAACTGACAGACAAACAGACAAAAATTTAAAAAAAAAATATGTGTACCGTGTGCATTTAATAAAAAGCGGTTATTTTAATATTACAAACAGACACTCCAATTTTATTTATTTGTATAAATGTATATAGATTTATTTTCAGATACATACCAACTTGTACTTACATAATACTGCTATACTATACCGCAATACTTACCCAAATTACGTATTCGACCTTCCTTTACAAATCTGCTAAAAATGTCTTGTACTCGCTTAAAGCGAAAACAAGCGAAGTTTAATGTAAAAAGAGACCACCAGTTTAGAAAATTCTCTTGTCCCGAAAATGTTGACTTTTAATTATGATGATGAAAACCAAGTAAATTGGGACCTTATTATTATACGCACAGGTTTCTTATTAGAGGGTTGGGGGTTGTTTTCTTAACCGGCCTTTAGGGTCTGGTATAAAGTGATCACGGAAGATTATTCCCATCTCAGCGGTTTGTGGCCAAGTTATACACAAATGGAGGAAACGACTAGAGGTGGCCCTAACGACCGTATAATACTGGTGGCTTACAATTCATCCCTTTAAATAAACATTGATATAACAGCCTTCGATGGTGACACTTTGACCTCGTGTAGTACGGAGTTCCAATAGAATAAGAGGTCAGCTTATACTGGCTTTTTTTTGCCACTGCATGATGTGTAGGCAGCAAAGAGAGCACTGATTTCAACAGCACTTGGACGAACGGCACCTGAGCACTTCCACTAACCGCACTGAAACAAAATAGGCCTCTTGAAATTCAAAAACAATATACGGGATGGCACACGTGGGACATCGACGCGCATCCATCTTCTTAGCGTGTCGATAGCAATCTAAATGGACTCTGCCTAGAATTCATCATCAGCGTCCATCAGTTCCTGTAACGTGCAGCTGACAGGACACGATATTAAGTGTCCCATCGTTTGTGGAACAGCACCACATGGATGCAGTACATGATTCAGAATCCACATGCCTTGAAATTTTTCGTCGGTTATTAAAAAAAATATTTGCTGTTCCATACATTTTAACAGCGTATGTATTGAACTTTTCTATGAAACAGCTGATTTTTTTTTATAACCTACTAACAATTTCTACGCTAGAAACATGTGTCAAGGTGCCAATGGCCATGTGTCAAGGTGTAGGTAATTGAAATGACTGAAAACGTCATAGAGGGCATTGTACTCATTAATTCATCATTATGAACAACTTTTACTATTAAACCCATCCTGAAATCGCGGAAAAAAACAGATGTTCCAGATGTTCCCTATATTTTGTCAAGTCGTTACGGGTAGTCTGAAGCCAAAAGTCAAAAGTCTGACAACCCGCCGATGGATTCTGCAAAAATCAAAACATAGGTGAAGTGAGCATAGAGTGAGCTGTCAATAGTGCAGTCCCTAGCATAAAATGGAATGACAGTAGTGCTATTCTGTAAAAATCTCACCGTGATAACTCAGGTAAAGTAAGCTTAAAGTGAGCTGTCATTAGTATCAATCCCTATAGCATCAGATGGAATGACAGCTCACTTCACCTAACTTCTCACGGTGAGATTCTAACAGAATCGACCGGCAGCTCACATCAAGCTCACTTCACCTAACTTCTCACGGTGAAAATCTAAAGGAATCGACCGGCAGTCTTACCAAGAGGGATCGTGTTGCCTATGTAACTGGATTGTGGAGGTTACATAGACAGTCCCTCCATGTAAAATACTGGTATTCAGCTGCATCCAGACTGGAGATTAGTCTGAAGCCGACTGCGACATAGTTGGGAAAAGGCTCGGCAGATTGAAATCAAGCAAAGGTTTAGCAGTTTCCTTAAAAAACTTTCGGAATGACGCAATTGGGGTGTATAGTAAAAAATCAAAAACCCTATTAAAAATCAAATAATTACTAACAGAACTAAAATAAACCTTCTATCAAATGTCTTAGGGATCACAGGTCACAGTTGTAGGTACATAACAAGCTTAATATCGGTCAGCTTAGGCCGAAAGGTTAAAGGGCCGAAACCAGGTCGCCGAAAGTTCCGGCTCACGGACCCCGTCAACTGTAAACAAATTACTGGATTGTAGTTCGGTGCAGCACTGACCTGATATCGGATGAAAAATATTGAGCGCCGTGTTTTTATGGACTACGTAGGTAAAAAGTATTGTTTTAGAGTTAGAGTTTCTTGGTATCACGCTAATATTATAAACGCGAAAGTTTATGAGTGTGAGTGTGTGTGTGTTTGTTACTTTTTCACGCTCAAACGGCTGGGCCAATTTTGATAAAATTTGATATGGAGGTAGCTGACACCCTGGATTAACATATACTTAGGCTACTTTTATCCCGACATTGCCACGGAATCGACACTTATGCGGGTGAAACCGTGGGGTGCAGCTAGTAAATTATATTAGGTACTTGAGAGCTCTGGCGGCCTAGTGGTAACTAACGGCCGGGACTTACGAGTTGTCGGTCGTAGGTTCGAACCCTGACAGGCGCTTTACTCTGTAAATTATTTCATCGCTACCTGTGATCGCTACTCTCGGGCAAATTTTTTGTGCAATATAATTATTTACCCTTTTATTTTTTTTAAATCTACCTGTACATATTATTAATATTTATTATATTAGCGTATATTATGCAAATAATACAGTTTTATGAAAACAATAAAATATTACTTAGGTATATCCATTTAAAAAAAAAAAAAACAAAGTAAAATTACCTTCATTATTTTAAACAGCCTTTATTATTCGACTCTGGTTCTTACGGTTCATTACCCAACCGTCCGCCGTCACTGAAAAGCAGAAATATTCATGAAAAATTAAGTCACGCAATTTCCAATAGCATGCTGCTTTCACACAGTATTGTTCTAGGTGTTTACGTGTCAACTGTTACTATGTCCCAACTCTTATTATATGGAAGTCTTTTTTACCCGACTGCGCGTCGCAAAGAAGGGTTAGGTATGTGTTTATCAGTCTATATACATAATGTATGTTTCTTCAGTTGTGGCACTCAAAACCAAACGCGTGTGCCGATTTTGATAATTCTTACGTTTATCGATTTTTATTGATTGCTGTTATTTTGTTATGCATAGTTACTTACCCCCTTACTAATAAACGTATTATATCAGATGAATAGTTACACACCGATTTCTCTCTTTCAGTCGTCAGTAATTTGACTTTCGAAAGAAGAAGACAAAGCCTTGTGTTATTATAGAGATGCTATACAACGTTTTTTAGTAAGGGGGTTATAGTAGAAGAGGTACCTACGGCTCTATTTTTTAAGTTAATTTTATACCGCACCGGAAGAATCCAAAGTTACAGGATGTCAAATTGCTTTTGTAAAGAAGTATCCTGTATTTTTATACCGAAAGGAATTAAATACTGCAAAGGAATGCTTTGGAATACGTGTAAAATCAAAGGAAGAGCCAGTTTTTTTGAAGAGCAACCCCTTTTTTATAAACCTTGTCTGTAGTGAAAAATCCTTTGAAAAAATCCTGCTATTATAAAAAAAACAGAACAAACAAACAACAAAGAACGGTTGCGACATGTCTTCTTTAAAAAAATATAACTGGTAATTTTTGTTTCTATGGAAAATTTAAAATCGGTCTAATTTGGCTATAACACTAGTATGTTTCGAATATGTTTTTAAATTACTTTTACACTTTTGTATCTTGGCTATGCGTACGGAGTTTCATTAAAAGCGGTACCGCGGACAAAATGTGTGGAGCAGCAAATTATTTTTTAATAACCGACGAAATATTTTAAAGCAGGCAGGGGTTTAGAATCATTTCCTGAATCCAGGTTGCACGTCGATGTCCCGTCACCCTGTATGTTTTGTTGGAGATTCTATTCCTGGTTTATCAAAACCTTTTCTGTCGGAAGCTAGGAATTTCAATATGATTTATTTATTGAAGAATCAAATATGTTTATATATAAAAGGTAGAAAGGTAAGGTAGCTTAAGCCAGGCTTTCACGTCAATTTGGTTTGACGTAGATAATGATTGATACTCTTATTAATTCGCTATGTTTTCTTTCTATTGGCTTATGTTAGCTTTTTCATTTTTTTGTTATTTCATTAAGGTTCCTACAGATTTACTCGAGTATTGACGATAAAATTTTAATTTTCTCGATTATTGACAATCAAATCATTAATTGGTTTGCAAACATGGGTATTTAGTACATAGATATTTTGTTATAAGTGTTGTCCACCGTCACACATGAGCATGCAAATCATATTCTAAACCACCCAAACATTTTCATTGTCATTATTATAGAGATATTTTAATTTTAATAAAAATTAAGAAATTAAATTATATACAATATTGATCGAAGTACAAAATACTAATTCATGTCAAATCATTTACAGTAAAAATGTCGCAATAATATAAAAATGTCAACAAGATTACAGTAATAAAAAATAAAAATTAAACAAAGATCAACACTAGTGATCAAATAAAATCTAGTAAATGTGTTAGCAAGCTATATCGATATCGTATATTTTTTCGCTCGCCATTGTGGATTATCTTTGTCGATCAACAAGTGATTGCAGACATCAAAAATATCTGCCTAATTTTTTCCATCTATGTTGGAGCCGGCTTCCAGTCTAACCGGGTGTAGCTAAATACCAGTATGTCATAAGGAGCGACTTTCTATTTGACCTCCACCTACCAGGTTCTTAGATAACACGGAACCCCTTGGTAAGACTAGTTTCAGACTTTCGGGCTTTTGACTACCCGTAACGAATGTCAAAGATCTACGAATGACAGCCTGGACCAACGGCTTAATGAGCTTTCCGAGGCACGGAGGGATCTTGATATGCAACGGATCCATCCACGAACCCGAGCTTGGCAAGCGTAGCGCGTACCTACAATCGACCCGAGCGGCTGTTATTATTATGCTCCAAGTGTGTAGACATCACTAGTTCATGTATCGATAATCAAGATAGATGTAGGTCTATCTCGATTTAAAGCTTGATATTTATCAATCATTAGCAGGCGTCCTAACGATCGATAAAATCTGTAAGAAGCTGGCAGATCTTGTTGATCATCAAAACACTGCATATCGAAGCACAATACCGATCGTTAAAAATCGGGAATACCTATCTGTAGGCACCGTTTTACTCTACTTTGTCAAATTCGTCTCCATTGGCCCTAATGTAATCGAAAGCCGATGTCCAAAGTCAGACAGATTATCAAATTTTCCGGTTTTCGACGACCCGTTACGACTATTATAGATAGATAACCGGGTCCCATGTTTTAACATGCTTTCCTATTGAATACAGAGGGTTTTTGTTAAGATAGGGCTGATTTTTCAACGTGTCGTTATCTTATATCCACGGAATAAAATTGTCCTATGAGACTTTTGTATAGAAAAGCTGGCAAAAATTCAAAATTGTTCCTCGTCTAAAGATATGTGGCGTTGAAAATATCAGCCCTTAATACCTACTCACGAATCTTACTTCGATCCTGAGCAATTTCTCAGCCACCATCTAGGCTCTGAGAACACCACCTAGGGGCGGTGGTGGCGCCCAATTTTGCCAATTAATCCAGATTCCGGACTGCTACTGAGAGCCAATCACTACCAGTTTTTATTTACGCATGATTACCAACAAAAACATTGCACGAAACACTACAACGTTAATTGATTCCCCGTATATTGTATGTATTGGTTATTGGCCCGTGTCAGGCCCGAGTACAAAATTCAATCAAAACTACGGTCGCCATGCCTCAACTCGATTGGTACGAAAGTGAATTATTCTGCCACTTCTGGGTTTAAAATTCACAGGAAATTTTCAATTACTGGGTTTAAAAATTCGTCCAAGGATTTTAAAACTGAAGTGTTTGGCCAGACTGGCAGCGCGTAATACTCTAATAATCTAATTTGTTGTTCAGATTATCTATATCTAGGTATACTTATAATAAATCTGTAGAAGTGAAAATTCTGTACATTGAAAATATCAAAAAAATTAATGGCATGGGGTGTTACTAGACCGACACCAAAGCCAAAAATGTGATTAAATTTTTTTTTGTCTTTCTGTCTGTCTGTCTGTCTGTTTTTTCAGGCATCACGCAAAAACTACCGGTCCGATTACGATAAAACTTGGTATAATTATTCTTTAATATCCTGGGCACCACACTGTGTACTTTTTATCCCGGAAAAGTATGTACAATAAAAAACAAACTTAATTTGCGGTTCGATTCCTAGACCCGATTACGGTACCAACCGCAAATAATAAGTTTGTCGTACGTTACGTCACTCGCACTGTAAATGTAGTGCTGAAGGTTGAATTGGCTTGCACCGGAGTCTGAGCGCGCGCATCATACATTTTTTGAACTTTGATTTGAACGGACGTGTCGAGTGGCGAGCGTTCGTTCTTATTAGCATTCTATAAATTGTATGTTTTAACTGCTACTTGCAATTCTAAGGCCTGAGTTCACCAACATTCTAACCATCGGTTAGGTATTTAAACAGTTGATTTCCTTAGGAAATTTGACATAAATCAACTGTTTAAATACCTAACCGATGGTTAGAATGTTGGTGAACTCAGGCCTAAACCGTGCTTTTCAGTGCGACCTTTTTATTCCTTTTAGTTTTTACTAAGTACATTTTAAGGTAGAGTTATTTAGGTTTATTTTTATAAGTCGTAGGTAGATTTTAATTTTAAAGTATGGGTAGTATATTTGATAGTGTACGTAGTGACCGTAGGTTATTTTATAAAACTGTTAGGTAGGATTAGTCATTCGTATAGATATTAGTTTTTAGGGTTTTGCTTATTTAATAAGTTTAGATTAGTTATCATCAGAAATTGGTTTATTTAGGTAGGTAGGTATTTTATTTTCTGTTATTGAGTTTTTTTTTTTATTAGGTAGGTACTTAGGTTTACTTTTATAATCTAATATAAAATTCAAAGTCCTGTGATCCTGTCTGACTGATTAAATTTGGAGAGTGTGTTCTTTGTGAAGTGTATGTAGGTATCCACTAAGAAAGGGTTTTTCGAAATTCCACTCCTAAGAGGGTGAATGGGGGGAGGGTGAAATTTTTAAGTCGCGGGCAGAAGCTAGTAATAAATAAGTTTTATCAGACGAATACAATATGGCCGTTGAAAAATTTCCCCATAAGCTGTTAAGCTATCTGTAGGTACAGGATGAAATCCGATAATTCGTCTTTACTTGAAGTCAATAACTTAATTTACACTATCTAAAAAAGTATTTAGATTTGAGAAATGGTTATGTTACACCTCCTATTTCGAGTTGGCGCCAGTTTTCAATTTCATCAATTTAACTGAAATGTAGTAAAAATTCCTTCTTCATTTATTGAAAAGACGCTCAATAAGTATAACTTCTACAACGCGGACGATTGGTACTTACATCTTACGAGAACTCGCCTTCCATAATAATACTTTAATTTTCTACTTCATGTAATTTGGAAACAAAATGGAAGACGACGAGACAGTTTTATTGAAAAAGTCGAAACTGAACGATAAGGTTGTGACACAATGTGACAGTACCCGAGGTTTATTCTAGAAATAACTTGAGTTTTATTCCACGGATAACTGTTATCTGACGTTGGTAAAATCAGCTCTTAGTAGTATGTTGTATTTTCTTACTAGCTTTTGCCCAAGGCTTCGCCCGCGTGGAGGACCGAAATTATCCCACAGAAACGTTTAAGAAATCTGTTTAAG
Organism: Gortyna flavago; assembly: GCA_963669345.1. Lineage (NCBI taxonomy): Eukaryota > Metazoa > Arthropoda > Insecta > Lepidoptera > Noctuidae > Gortyna > Gortyna flavago. The sequence continues at coordinate 7,948,239 of OY770148.1, forward strand.
GCATTGACTGCCAACGTGGTCACCGGTGACCGCGAACAATGGATTTTCTATTGTGTCTGTTGCCTGGCAGCCAACGTGTTAAGTAATTCCGTAATACGAGTACATTGTTTTCATACAACTCTATTGGTTTACACGACGCACACCAGTAAAGCTGAGGTCGGCATGATTTTTCCGACATTTTCAACAATCATTCAATTTACACAAAACCTTCCTGAACTATACTCTTTTACCTTCGTTCATTCTTCTGATTTTATAATGAATGAAAAAGGAAGCGACTTTTGCACTTATTGTATTTTTATCTCACGAAGCGACACGCGCTTTACTTGTAGTAGCCAAGTGTACAAACACGCTGTGAATACGTGTGTGAGCGCAGAAGTTTTCAGTACCGTCCGAGACAATAGCAAAGTCGCAAATGTGTGTGTGCTGACGCTACTCGCCTTAACGCACACATTTACAGCGTGTTCGTACACTTCTTCACCACATCTAAAGCGCTCGTCGCTTCGTGATATAAAAATACTGTATCAAAGCATATCACAGAATACGTTCACTATTACAAATCGGCGATAGACCGTCATGTTTACGTTCGGTTACCGACACAGTTACCTCAAGTTACAGGTATGTGAGGGTAGCCACGCGACGGTAACAATATCGACAGTTGATACGTTCTGCGGTTTTATTATTTTATCAAGAAATTTGTTACGGAAGTCCTTTGGAATTAGGTTTTGGATGTAAATTTTTATGTGAATTCTGTACACCCTCAGTGTACCCCAGCCATAGCTCGTGCCCTTTACACCATTCGTCTCAGCTCAATAGCAGAGTAATTTCTACTTACTGCCAAGATACCGACTCACTTGATTAAAGTTCGCGCAGTATCGGGTCGTGGGAGATGGAAATATTTCCAGTGAAATCAAAATGTTAATACAGGTAAATCCACAGGTTTTACCGACGAACGGGTACGGATTACTCTTGGTACTCACACAATTAGTTGGATAGACAGAAGGTCGACTTTATAAACCGAACTATAATGCACGTTATTATTATACAGGACTGATTTTTGAGACGGCCTGCCCCGTCTCGAAAATTTTTGAAAATATTGTTGAATGTCATATTCAACAATTCGCTCTTTTTTCGCAATGCCGTCCGAAACGGTCGCGCGTTATTAGCGATGCCGAATCTCTACAACCGCGCGTTTGCATCGATGCAGAAGCGATTGCAAATGCGACAAACGGTCAAAAATAGCGATACAGACGCGCGTTGACGTAACGCGCTACTGAATCGCTGTAAACAGTCACCGTAGGCGATCAACCGATAGAATATTGCCAGAACTTGTGAATGCAGTTAGCTATTTATTACTCATAAAGTTAAGGACATTCTTTTAAGAACATTTTTCTGTAGCTACAACAGTTAGGGTACATACATGCTTCACGTACAAGGAGTGCAAGCGCTCCTCGCTTTGAGATCTCCGTACATACCTACTCTGTGTGTGCGTTCGTATTTTGGGTCGCTGTATGGAACCAACCTTCTGTCACTGTGCCTTTCTATTCTGTCTTCTGAGCTCTCATTTCTTTCAGAATTGTATGCAGGTATATAATATAGCTATTCTATTTGGATGTGATCTTTTCCTTCATTCAGGCGTGATCTCAGCTTATTGAACAGATTGCTCTAAGAAATGAGTGTTGCGCGAGTAGCGATTACTTTAATGCAGACACTATGGATTTCAGATTGGATACGGAACCAATATCATTTGAAAAGTATTTTTGACGAATAAGAAAGCGGAATGTTAAAATTATGTCTGTTCAAAGTGCATCTAAAAATAAAAGATTTTGGTTGTGGGTGTGATATATAGTTACCTAAGCAGTGCAAACAGGACCCTATTTCTAGCCTACGTCATTTCGGTCCGTCCCACTAGTCCCATTGACCCAGTCCCATGATGGGACAAGTGTCCCAACCTACGTCTATCTGTCACAGTTCTCGTTGCCTTTTTTCACTGAATACGTGATACCAAATGCGTGCCAAATGCGTGTCGGTTCACGCACAGTGAAGGGTTCCGTAGTCTGGATGATGTACCGATAAACATTGATTTCATCGGCATCAAAAAATAGATTGTATTTCTCAAAGAAAATTTGAAATGCAAAGTAATTTCTGCGGTTGCCTTAACTCAAAAACTATACGAGTTATCTTATTCAAAACAATTTTCGTTTAAAGTGTTTTTTAGGGTTCCGTACCTCAAAAGGAAAAAACGGAACCCTTATAGGATCACTCGTGTGTCTGTCTGTCTGTCTGTCCGTCTGTCACAACCAATTTGCTCCGAATCTTATGGACCGATTAAGTTAAAATTTGGTACACATATGAATCTCTGTGACCCAAACACAGACGTGTAACGTAAATAAATGAGTTTTGAAAATGGGAGTCATTTTTGAGGGGTAAATAGACAATTTAAAAAAAAAGTTTCGCAATCTGTACCGTGTGACATATCAAATGAAAGGGCTTACCGTGAGGATCTCAAATATATTTTTTTCATAATTTTAAAATAAATTGTATTAAAGTTATTTAAGACAATAGACGGAAATTTACCATTCCCCCCCCCCCCCTTATCTCCGAAACTACTGAGCCTAATTTTTTTTTTAAATACAGAAAATAGTTCTATACCTATAGATTACAGGAAAATTAATAAGAAGTCTATGATCTTGAAACAACATGGTAAATCTCTCAATATAGTGCGTACAAACTTACATTTTCAGTTGGAATGTATGGGAGAACATGTTTTTCAACTACAATGTTAAGTTTGTTCTTGGGATAAATTCATTCCAACTACGGAACCCTTCATTGTGCGTGGTCCGACACGTACTTGCCCGGTTTTTTTTTTCAAGTCATAAGTACCTAATTAAATTTTTAGTAAATTTCTATCGTGTAGGTAGTTAAATGAGTTTTTTTTGCGACTTTAGAAACGCATAATATCTCACCAACTATACTATAACTGACTTAAACAAAAAAGTCACTTACAAACAAATGATCATATTTAGGGTTCCGGGTTTTAGGGTTAGTCTTAGTAATAGGGTCCCGATTTTACTCTTTGGGTACCTACCCAGAGGGTAAAATCGGGACCCTATTACTAAGACTCCACTGTCTGTCTGTCTGGAACAAGGCTGTCTCATGAACCGTGATAGCTAGACAGTTATTTTTTTCCCACAATGTGTATTTCTGTTGCCGCTATAACAACAAATACTAAAAACAGAATACAATAAATATTTAAGGGGGGCTCCCATACAACAAACGTGATTTTATTGTACTATTAAATATTGTATGGTGGTACGGAACCCTTCGTGTGCGAGTCCAACTCGCACTTGGCCGGTTTTATTCCTATTTCTGGATCCAACTATACCTATAATGCCTTTGTTCTGAATCCACCTTAACCCTTTTACTTAGCCTAAACTGTTCCACTACTGAGCAAAGGCCTGCCCCAAATCCTTCCAGGCATCCTTTTCTAGGGCCACCTCGATCCAACCCTTGCGGTACGCGTCTAGGTCGTCCTAATCAAGATAATTCCTGTAGGTAATTCCTGTATACACAATATACCGAGCTTCTCAACTGCATCAAAATTCCGCTCCAATAATAAAACAATACTAGAAACAAGTTTACAAGCGCCTTAAAATAAACAATTGAAAGCTACATTTATGAATTTCAAAGAAAAACTTACATTTCACGACATCTCGAAACTGTAGCAAGCTCATTTAAATGTACCTTGAATTCAGAGAAGCTTGGCACAATTTTAAAAAGCTTTGTAACCTCTGAAACACGGGAATGAGCTGAAACTTTCAGTGTGGGTGGGGGGGGCTGTGCAACTGTAGAAAATAAATATAAAGTTTCCGTATATTCTTTTGAACTTTAACTGAATTTAAATAGGGTGCTTTGCCACTGCTGCAGCGATTGAATTGGAAGTGTAGTCACTCTTTTTCCCCGGCTGCGGCGGAGACCAAAAGGAGGGCAAAGTTTAGTTTTTTAAGAATGAAATTCTTTACATATTAGTAGATTGCTGTAATGATCTCATTGACTTTAAAGTAGCCACACTTTCTACATTTTTGTTTTGAAGGTATATATATATTATTATTGTATTTTAATTTTAGTGCACTTTTAAACGGTTCTTGATAGTGAAAACCGCACCAAAATTCATGCGCGTCATACAGACAAACATGAAAAGCGACTTTAATTTATAATTATGTATCCCTTCGACCATTCTTACCAAGGGGTATCATTTTACCCAGTAACCATAGATGGGTAACCATCCATTAGGTACATATTGAGACCCGCCTCGAAAAACATGTTAAGCCATTGGTCCCGGCTTTCATTCGTAGATCTTTGACAGTCGTTACGGGTAGTCAGACGACCAAAAGCCTGACAACCTTTCTTACCAAGGGGTACGTGTTACCAAGTAACTGGGTTGTTGAGGTCAGATAGGCAGTCGCTCCATGTAAAATACTGGTATTTAGCTGCATCCGGTTAAACTCGAACCCGACCACAACATAGTTGGGCATAACTGGGCAGTAAAGTTTTATACCTTTGTCTATTAAATATTTATACCTGGATTTTATAAAAATACGCCAGAGCATTGAGACCGGGTCACCGAACAACTTGCCAAAAGACATCTAAATGCAAAATGTTTATAATTTTCTTTGTTAATTTAGATTGAAAAACTTTGTTCACAACTTTTAGATGGAGGATGGTAAACAGATATACATTTACTTCAGGTCAGCTCCGATTATTTAAAACAAGTTCAGAAGTTATTTGTTGCTTATATAATTTGTTTACTTTAAGAAATGAGGATTTTGAATTGGTTTGTGCCTTAGTTAATTTGAGGAACGCTTTTTTTTTCCAAAAAATTTACTCTTATTTTGTTGTTAGGTACCCACTGCTGGAGTACAGACCTCTTCGAGAGAGACTGGGCTATAATCAGCCACGCAGGCCCAGTGCGCGTTGGTAGCTGTCACATGTCTTTGAATTTTTAGTTCTAGAACATGCCAGTTTCATCACGATGTTTTCTTTCACCGTTTTGGGAGCAGTGGTGATGAAATTATTTACACAAAGTAAAGCAATATAAAGATACTAACAAAATTATGGGTAATGTGCCTGAATTAAAGATAAGAAAGAATAGATAAAAGCAGACGCTTTATAAGAGCAGAGAGAGGGCAGTGGTGGCCCAGTGGTAACGGCCGCGATTTACGAGTTGTAGGTCGTAGTTTCGAACCCAGACAGGTGCTTTACTTTGTGTAAATTATTTCATCACCATTGCTCTCTAAACGGTGAAGGAAAACATCGTGAGGAAACCGGCATGTCCTAAAACCGAAAAATTCGAAGACATGTGACATCTACTAACCCGCACTGAGCCCGCGTGGTAGATTACGGCCCACTCCCTCTCACAGAGAGGAGGCTTGTGTCCCAGCAGTGGGAACATTATAGGCCGATTATGTATGTATGTATGCTTTACAATTGCTTTAAGTATATCTATAGAACAGCAGTTTTTTTTTTTGATAACGTACGAATAGTTTCGACGCATGGAGGTGCTAAATTCATGGATACAGTTTACGCGTCGAAGACCTTGCCACCCTATAGGTATAATACCAGCCTGTTACTGTCCCACTGTAGGGCAGAAGATACTTCTCAGAAAGAGAAGGCACAAGCATTGATCACCACATTTGCTCAAGACTGGTTGGCGATTTCAGACTTATATCCATACCAGTCCATACTAATATTATAAATTCAAAAGTAACTGTCTATATGTGACCTTTTCACGCCTAAACCACTGAACGGTTTTCGGTAAAATTTCGCAAGGAGGTTAATGGCATCCTGGGGAAGGACATAGGCTATATTTTGTCCCGGTAGCACCTTCCTGTGAGATAATTTCTGACATTCACGCGGGCAAAGCCGTGAGTAGTAGCTGGTTCACTTTAAGTCCAGGTTTCCTCACGATGTTTTCCTTCACCGACGTTAGTAATGTGTAAGATAAATTTTGAAAGTTACAGTTAGCCTGAATTATCCAACTGCTGGGCAAAGGTCTCTCCCCATGAGTTCCAGGTCTTTCGATCCAGGGCTAAAGTGAACCACTAGTCATTTGTTTTGTCTAACTCGTCCCGCCATCTTCTACGGAGTCTGCCGCGACACCTTTTAGCTGTGTCAGGGCTCCTCGTAGTGGTTATTTTGGCTCACAGCTCATTAGGCATACGACAGAGGTGGCCAGCTCATTCCCACTTCAGCTTAGTGGCTTTTTAAGCAACGTCACTATCTGTGTTTTGGAGCACAGTATTGAGAATATGATCTGTCAATTTGAAGCATAAAATACTGCGATCCATTGCACGTTGGCAAACATTCCGAAAGTAACTAATTTATTTATTGTTTGCAACAGGCCAGCTGAAGCACCAGTTACTAAGACTTATAAATTATCCATAGAACTTGATTCACTTAATTAGTGAGGCGACGTATTTGTGCGATAATGACTCAATCCATTAATCGTGTCTTGGTAGATAGAAAAGTTTTTTAATTAATTTTAGAAATGTAAGCAAACACTGTTGGATTATATGTACTTAATACAAGAAAAAAGATTTCCATTTATAATTCCAAGGGCTGATTTCACCAAACTCAGTTATCTTTATTGGAATTAAATTGACGTCTGACAGTGTTTGGTATGGAAAAACTGTCAAAAATTCAAAATGTATTCTCAGGATGTGACATATTCTATACTCCATTGGTTTAGGTAATTAACTAAAGGTAAACAAATCGTAAAAAGGGTTTTTTTATAGATGACACTTTCTTGTTTAAAGATACTTAATAATACTACTTACTTACTTACTTTATTAATTTAAGGAAGTGTGTAAAGGAAAATGTGTAATGTTCAAAGCCCTGGATCACGAACTCCAAAGTAGTGCAATTCCTTCAAGGGATTTTCATATCTAGTGAACCGTTTAGCCGTTCCGCTTTAAGATCAAAATGGCCAGAACTCTGAAACTCAAAAGATACCATCGTACAAAACGGAGCGATCTACTTGTTAAATGTTCCACTGTAGAACTTTTTTTGTTTACTCGATGCAAGAAAACTTACGACCGGAGCCGAGTACACGATTCAGCGCCCCTGTGTACGTGATCATGACAGTATAGCTTCGTTCACTTTTCAAAAGGAGCGCAAAGTGCGGCTAAAGAAGTTTTCATTTCAAATAAACTTTATTATAGAATAGCTGTCTGTTTTTTTTTTCAAATTCTTTCATCATTCTTTCTTCAGATTATCGTGCCCATAAGTCCATGATGGTGCCACATAACCTTGACATTTCTGAAGTCACTCTCAGCATGAGCTTAAGGAGGAATTCCACCAATGAAACTGATCGCGATCAGCACATCTAAACTAAACCGTGTTAAAGAGCTGTCAGTGTCATCATTGTTGTAGAATATTGACACTGACAGCTCTCGAACGCGGTACTAAGAGCGAATTCTTTGGTGAAATTCGCCCTTAGTACTTAGCATATAAATATCAAGTAAGAACATAATTAATTTAGTTCAGTGCTTACGTAATAATTCAAGTGCCGAGGTACTTTATCAACACGTTTTACTTAACATACGCCTAACAAGAAAGGTGAAGTAAAGTATTTCATTTTGTGGGCGCGTTCACTGCGGCTTCGAGCCGCCCACTACTTGAACGCGCCCCAAAAGGTGGTAGCCATACGGCTGATACGGGGGTACCGCACGATCTCGCGCGAGGCGGCAAGCCTCCTTGCCGGACTGCCGCCATGGGATCTGGAGGCGATAGTCCTCGCGCGCCTCTTTGAGTGGCGCGCGGAGGCACTACGCCGGGGGGAAAACCCGCTTCCGCGGCAAATTGCTGCGGAGCGGACGGACCTCCGGCGCGATCTCATGGCGGCATGGAAAGCGCGACTGTCGCAACCCAGCGCAGGGCACGCCGCGATAGCGGCGGTAAGGCCCCTCTTTGAGGAGTGGCTAGAGAGGCGTCACGGCGCCCTCACCTACCGCCTGACGCAGGTCCTCACCGGACACGGATGTTTCGGGAGGTTCCTGCACATAATCAGGCGGGAGGAAACGCCCGGGTGTCACCACTGCGAGGATCGCCCAGAGGACACGGTGGTGCACACGGTGGAGGTCTGTCCCGCTTGGGCAGAGCACCGCCGTGTCCTCGTAGAGGCGATCGGCAGCGGCGGCGACCTCTCGCGCCCGGCCCTGGTCCAAGCCATGGTCCGGGGCGAGAGGGAGTGGGAGGCAGTCACCTCCTTCTGCGAAGCAGTCATGCTAGCGAAGGAGGTGGCGGGATGGGAGAGGGAGAGAGCCGAGAGGGCCGCCCGTCCCAGCCGCCGCGGTAGACGCTCCGGGCGTCGGGAGCCGCGTGACGACTCCCGGCCACCGTAGGCGCGGGCCTGCGGACGGCGAGTAATGGGTAGCTCGCCGTCCGATCAGGACCAGGCCCGTGCCGGACGGCGCGTATGTGTTCCACGCGCGCCTCAAAGAGATGTCAGCAGACATGGAGGGGCCCGTTAGGGCCGAAGCCTGCCGGGGCAGCGGGATTGTCCGAAAGGGTTACCGCTGCCCCGGAACATAAAGGGCTAAGGAAGGAACACGGATGGGTTTTAGTCAGTAAGAGTCTGACACTCCCTTCCGCTCCACCCAGAGCGGGAGGGGTCATTGGATGATTTCCCATCCTTAAAAAAAAAAAAATAAAAAAAAAAAAAAAAAAAAAATAAAAAAAAAAAAGTATTTCATTTGCGATCGCAAGATGGCTGGTATTTTACGATCGCAAATGAAATAGAAAATATGTGATAGATAATTTAATATTAACAGAATAACGTTGTAGTAAAACAGATATTTCTGTAGCCTTTCGCTTTTTCAGTGGACTGGAACACATCGACACAGCTAGAGAGAGAGAGGGGGCAATTAATGATAAAATGATTTTATTTTTGTAAGTAGGTTTGCACAAACACTTAAAAAACACTTAAAAATAGAAGTTAGTATATCAAAAGTAACTGGGAAACACACTAAGGCCTCCCTTGCACTACAAATCACTAAATGCGTTTTTACGCTAAGCGTTTACAGGGTGGTAGGGACATCTACGCGCCACTTAATACCATTGGTTCAGTACATAATTCTGAATCCCTCTGCATTGATATTGTTCGTCGGTTATTTAAAAAAAATGCTGCCTGCATACGTACCATGGCGGCCTTTTCCGCCTGAACACTTGAAAAAATTTTCGTCTAAATCCTACGTCGACGCCTAGCCAGACCCCCTTAAAGTTTTCGCCTATTAGGAAAACTATAACGCAATTAGTTGCAACCTGCACTGCGCAGCTAAGTGACGCATCACGTGTAGTCCTTTTGTGAATTTTTCGGAAGAACTATTTGACCTTGGCGCGCTTAATAAAGAGCGCTTCTATTTTTTGGGTGCAAGCAAAACTGAACTTAGTGGTGGTCAGGCGGGAGTCCGCGGGAGTGTCCGCGACATCGCGATAAGTACGTGCTGCGTGCATATTTGCCTGTACACGTTTACCGTTAAACGCATTATGTGATTTGTGTTGCAAGCGGGCCTAACTATAGTGCAGCATAATCAGCCTATAACGTTCCCACAGCTGGGACACAGGCCTTCTGTCTGTGAGAGGGACCGGGCCGTCATCCAACAAGCGGGCCCAGTGCGGTTTGGTGAATGGCACATGTCTTCGAATTTTTGGTTCAAGGACATGCTGGTTTCCTCACGATGTTTTCATTCACCGTTTTGAGAGCAGTGGTGATGAAATTAATTACACAAAGTAACAACGGGCCAGCCTGCATAAAATCCTCCTATGTGTAAAAGAAAAAAAAAACGAAAGAAAAATTGTTTATTCTGCACAAACAAAACGCACATTACAAATAAAAAAATTAAAAAAAGACACAAAATATACACATAAAACGTAGTCAAAAGTGTAGTGCATCATTTATGTATAGCAGTCTGAGGGGCAATTATCGTAATTCTCGTAAGAACGTTCATAGTCTGATCTCAGTGTCAATCTGTCAAAAATACCTCTAATTTCCCTACATTTTGACAAGTTTTATATAACGGGAATTGGCGTTCTGGTCTCAATAAAATATTCCACCGACGCAGACCTGTATATGTATAAAACCATCAACACTCTTTACATGATAAATATTCATCTCGACTAAATGAGACCTCTCCGTACCCCGTCACTCCATTTTAATTTATTCAGAACATCGATCTACCTGCTCCTAACGAAGAAAGACTTTTATACCAAGCCTTAAAAGCAAACCGAGTCACTAAGCCGGCATAGCACAAAAGGCCCACTTCTTCGAGAAGTTCAAACAGCAATCAAAACTTAAATTGTAGGTACGTATATTCTTTGATAAACAATCATGAAAGCTTTCTTCGAGTTTGATGACTTCGGAAATTATTTTCTTTTGAAAAAGTCTTGTTTTTTATAAATATTGAGGACAGACACCTCTTTATTCCACTATGCCTAGGAAAATAATCTCTTAATCTATAAATAGTATAAAAAGAAGTCCTCTCCCGAGCTACGACGATGCCACAACACCCGGCTTTGTACGTCGGAGGACTGAAGGCTGTTGTAGCATAGCTTCGAACGCCCTTTGGTTAGATAGCATGACAACCTTCAAAATGCAGCTGGAACAGCCTGGCGGAAGGCGGACATTCCTAAATCCAGTAGGTAAAATTTGTAGTTTCTTATATTGTGTCTGCAATGTTGCATAAAACGAGGATGAACAGTGTGTTTTATAATCCTTATTATCGCTAGTAGCTGAGAACAATCAGACGAAATGTGTCTCTCAGCAAAATGGGATACTTGCACGTGCTCACTCTTAACACTTCGCGTTCTTGACGACGAACACATTTTATGTTTATGTTTCGCTATACTTTATTCTTGTGAAGATGTTATAATGTTACATACAAAATAAGCTCCTATGGCACCCGTCTCTAAAAAGTTGCCTAGTCTCGTAGTAAAGGTGTGGCGATATAAACTATAGGGACCAGAGGGTTTTTCAGCAAGCATATACAGGGCGAAAAGTTAATAGCCGAGGAGATGCGGCATGATGAGAGTACACCGAAAATATATTTGAAAAGTTTCAGATAAGAGCCCCGTGGTCCGCTGTCCACTTTCAGATTTCGAAAATGAACCATAAATAGAGTGATCTTCAGAGCCTTTGCTTTTGGTATAATCGTGTGCGGCCTAACACATAATAATGTAAAAAGGCATATCTGATAAATAAGTTATGGGTTTTGACGAGCTCTAGGTTCCCTTATCGAAAATCTGTCTTTGTCATGTCTCATCAGGGAGCCAGACGCACGGGATATAAAGGGTGGTCAAAAAGTCGTGGATCAAACGATATAGGGAGATATAGGAGGTACTTTCCAACGCTTTTAAAGTGAGAAATAATTATTGGTAACGCTTCGAAATTTTTGGAAAAAATTAATGCCGCCATAGAAATTTTGTAGTGCATACATTATCTAGTAATAATACAATACTGTTTGTTTTATATCACATTCTTTTTTATTTGTAAAAGAACTCTGTATACAAAAATATTCATCACTTTTAGGGCAATTGAATTTTGGCCATGCTGTACAAAGATTTTTTGTTGGAAATAACCTCCTTTACCTCCCTATTACGTTTGATCCACGACTTTTTGACCACCCTGTATGACCACTGCGTCAACTGCTAGAAGGACACGGTGGGCATACGCTGGTAGAATGTGCCGCTTGGGAGGAGCCGCGCCGTGACCTTATCTCAGGAGTAGACAGTGACCTGTCGCTGCCGGCCATAGTTGACAAGATGGTCGGCAGCGAAGAGTCCTGGGACGCGGTGGTTTCCTTCTGCAAAACAGTCGTCTCGCAGGAGAAGACTGCGGAAAGGGAGAGGGAGATCTCGGCCACTCACCCGGCCCGCAACAGGCTCACCGGGCGTCGGCGGAGGGAGGACAACGCCCTCTTCGAGTCCCCTTAAATGGGTCCAATGGGACGGATGACCCCGAGTCCGTCGCCCCCTAAACATCAGGACCCGAGGTGGCGGCGCGTAGTGTTCCATGCAAGTAGGGCAAAATTGGGGCTTCTGCATGACTTGCCTCGCTTCGCTCGGTTCGTGATATAGAAGCCCCAATTTTATACACGCAACAGCGATACAGCGAACTTTTAACCCGGATGAATAGATTGATTGAAATGTGACATATTCTAATAGAGTAACTGTTTCAGACACTTATTAATATAATCTTTTCCTTTCACAGCATTTTTGAATGCTGTGAAAGGAAAAGATTAACGTAACGTATAGCATGTTGCATAAATAACTATTTAGGGACTACCCAAAAATGAAATAATATTAGATATGGACAGGTGTAATGTCTTATAAAGTCCAAACAAAGCGCAGCAGCATCTAGGTAGTTAAAACAATGGCATCTCGGTAGTTTTTTTTGCAGACATTAACTTTCTTAAGAATGCTCAACCATTGATGTATTTATACTTAGGTTAAGGTATGTATCTATGGGTCTTTGTTACCAGAAAATAAATAATTTATTATTATTATTTTATTGATCTTAAAATTTGACGGTTTTTTTTTCGTTCTGAAAAGTTGAACTTTATCGAGCGTTAAGTCGTTTTCACGTCAAAAATTACCACAACTTCGAAACCTCAATAGCTTATTACATAATATATAAAGGGATCCCTTTTGTTTCAAGGCGATAAAGAAGTCCACCAGTATAATGTACTAAGTACTGAGAAAAACAAAGGGTAATAATATAGATCATTTAATTTTGCAAATATGGGTATAAAAAAAAACAAAATTATTACAAGATCAGCCATAATTATTTCCCGCCGGATACTAAATGTTACAAAAACATACTAACTTCAAAAATATTTTTCATTAAGGAACTCACTTAAATTAAAATAACCTTTCACCACTAAAAAGCTTCGAAGTCTTTTTTTTTTAATTACAATTATGTAGACATATTATAAAACTCTTATAGTAAATTTTAAACTACTGTGAACAGTACAATAACATAGAGAACAACGGTTTCGCAATTATTCGGCAATTGAAATTCAATTTAATTATTAGATCGTCGTTTATGAAAATCGTCGTACAAGTGAATCTTGCCAAATCCATCAAATCCTATGAAGCAATAGCCATAGCCGATGACTCGCCAATACCCTGAAAATAATTTTAATAACATACAGGTCACCTTGCACAGATAATCATAAAAACAAATAGTCCACCTCCACCATCAACGGAATGTCAACAAGAACAAGATGACGGCGCCGAAGTAGCGATACATACATTTACTATGGCCGAGTGTCCACCGTACGTCTGTTACCCGTGCGCAGAGATCATGGCCCCGAATGTTCGAGTAGATTCGCGCGCCCGCTAGAACTTGACCCGAGATTGTAACTGACCGTAGTGCGGCTATACAAAACACGTTTGATCTTGTCCACGTACTGATATCATACCGGCGCCGTTCGTCCGGCGTTTATTTTGTACACATGATACTGAACTGCCGAATTCGGTCACGGTGCAGAAATGATCGCAGTCACCGGAACATCAAACGTTCAGTTCGAATAATCTCGTTTCTCTTTGACGTCCCCTTGACAGTGGCGGTGGACAAACGGCCTAAGTCTTAAACGACCCTGCGGATGAGGCTCTGTGAATAAAATATTGTTATCCTTAAGAGAGCTACTAACGGGCACATACAACATACTCACGCAGACACAACCTACACTTCCTTAATACATAACAATTAAACATCGCTCATCAACTTTATCTATTTTATTAGTATTATTAGTTTTTATAAGTTTTGTTTTTCTGTTTCCATGAAATACTGAGATTTAATTGTAAAGGATAGATCGACACACATCTATTTTTGTTATTAACTTGTTAATGAACTATGTTTGAGACCCTCAGTTTAAGAGGCAGGGTTATAATACTTGAGTACAGATTTTAACATAGAACCAGGTATTTCATAAAGAATCACCTAGGTTCCCATCTGTATTTTTATGGCAAATAAATTTAGATATTATTATAATTTACTAGCGGCCCGCCCCAGCTTCGCACGGGTGCAATTTTTTTTTGTTCTAACAATTTTTTTTTCTCTCGTTCGGAACCATCCTCGTACTTCAAGGAATATTATTAAAAAAAATTAGGGAAATCGGTCCAACCGTTATCGAGATTTGCGATTAGCAACACATTTAGCGATTCATTTTTATATATAATATATAAGATATATAATAGATAAAGGGAACCACTTTAATTGTTTTTCTATTGGCATATTGCCTTATAGGGGCAGAAAATATAGGTACACACGGCGACATAGCAAGCTTTACATTTCCAGTTTAGACATGCTTGTTTGGACACCTCCGTTGCATTCCACAGGCTTGGCTTGACCCAAAAAGCTTTTTTTTTATCTGATGCTGAATGTACAAAATGAAAGTAAAAATATTTATTTTAAACAATCTTATGATTTACTAAAATGTACTAAATACAACTTTCAATAAACATAATTGCACTTAAATTTTTCCTGTTTTTATTAAAAAATACTTAAGCTTTTATTTAAGTTCTATGCTTATTGGTAGTTTTATTTAGGATTTTGTAGATAATTAAAAAATATTCTTCCTTCGTTTCCACCAAAATAATAAAAAGTACTTACGATATCTGACTCTACAATTTTCTAAATATGCGTGGCAAATCGTGTTCATTTCTTGGTACTTTAATGGGATAAACAGTACACAAACGGGCATAGGAGCAGTCCTAAAAATAGAAACACATAGTTAAGGAACATAATGTTTTTTTTAAACAACCAAACCAAATTTTTTTAGGGTATTGGCAGTTCTCCCGTCGCTTATTTTCAGAAGCGTTCGTAAATTAAACGGCAAAACCCCGTAGCAATAGAGTTACCATATTCACCGGAATATAGTACTTCTATTTCTATAATACCTCTTATATTCTAATTAGCTTACCAAAATCTCAGGCTAATGAGCAAAGACCGCCCTTGCTCTTATAAATACGTTTTTCTGGCAACTTTAAGATAAAAGGTAATAATCATAGCATATTTTTTAACCTTGGGTTTCGCCATATAAACGGATATCCTACTATCATTATCTATTCTATAATATATCTATCTACCTGTATCTATTCTATGTCTTCTTCTTCTATTCTTCTTCTATCTATACATATAATAAATTTGTAGACGAGGCGTTTCTATACATTGAAAATATTTAGCTGAATTAGTGACATGCGGGGTTGCGACAGTCGTCGAAAGGATCCGGCAACTGGAACTCGAGATGGCCCTGCACAAGTCCGAGGCCATGTATTGTTATGGTACTCGGAACGCGCCACCGTCGGGTTCCCAAATAACGGTAACCGACGATGAAGTACCTAGGATTTGTCCTCGACAGCCGGTGGAACTTCGTGGAGCATTTCCGACGTTTGGCTCCCAGACTGGAGCGCACCGGAACTGCCTTGAAGCGGTTCCCAATCTAGAGGGTATAAACGCCTCCTGCTGGAGGCTCTACGCGGGGGTGGTGTGGTCCATGGCCCTTTACGGGGCACCTTTGTTGGCGCGGTCCTTGAGACGGCGACAAGCCTGCCGGTAGAACGCGTTCCAGAGGGTCATGGCCATCCGGCTAGTCCGGGGATACCGCACGGTCTCCGATGAGGCGACGAGCCTCTTTGCCGAATTGCCGCCATGGGACCTGGAGGCTAAACGCTGGGCCTCCGGCGGGATCTCATGGCGACATGGAGAGTGCGTCTGTCACAACCCAGTGCTGGGCACGCCACAATTGTGACAATAAGTCCCCTCTTTGAGGAATGGCTAAAGAGGCGCCACGGCGTCCTCACCTTCCGCCTGATGGAGGTCCTCACCGGACACGTTGCTTCGAGAGGTTCCTGTTCCGTATAAGGCGGGAGAAAACGCCCGGGTTGCTATTGCTTTAATTTGTATGTATATCAATTATCGATTTTTCGCTGTCGAATAATAATGGTGCGGATTGTATGCCTGTGTTTATTATTAAATACAAAACAATATAAATTAGCCGCTTTGTTAATTTTCATTTCAATTTTGCAATTTTTACTGCGGAAATCTGCGTAAAAATAAAGTATGCACTGGTTTGCCATATCAATTGTGTTGTAACATATACCTACACATAAATATGGGGTTTACTACATGTTAAAATACAACGTTTTTTAATAACATTTTAGGAAAGTTTTAAAATCGAAATAAAACCTTAACATCTTGTTTATGGTGGCAAATCCGTATCCTGGCAAATAATTTATATAGTTTATTGAAGTGGATGCAAGGCTTTTCTATTCTGATTTAATTATAACTTAAAATTATTATTTTCGATAAATTCATTTGAAGCGATTAAATTCGATCCCATCAATTAGTACGTTAGAATGTAATTTAATACCTAGGTACGCGTAACAATTATATTTTTAATTTTTTGTCAAAACGAATACACGTACGGTATTATAATGTCTGTAAGAGGGTCATAAATAAGATAATTCAATAAGATAAGGCAGTTTATATATTTATTTTATTACGAATTTTATAGTTAACTTTTAAGTAATCTGAAATAGTTCTAAGGCAGCTGTCAAAAAGCGGTTAACCTAGTGGGCAGAGTGTAGTAGCATAGATCATGGACATACTTAAAATTTTGTTTATACTAAATGGATTTTGAAATTTGAAAAAGTAAACTTAAGCAGCCCTGAAGACCGTATTTGAAAAACTATTTTGAATTCTAGGACGACTTAAATTTATAAATACAGAGTGTATTTAGCAAAGTTTATCTTGGCCAAATCAAAGTTAAGATTAAAGCTAATTAGTCAGCCTCGAACAGGCACTTGTCCAAATTTATTTGGGGTCGGAGTAACATGGCTTTTTCTTCCATACTTCTTCATGTTGTAATCTCGGTAGTCACCCCCTTTGGAAACATATCATCATTCACACAGTCCATCCATCGTGTTTTTGGTATTCTATTCCTACTCTTATAACCATTGACATTCATACTCAAAACTTACCTCACGACATTTTCCTCATTCAATGGTCTCAATCGGTGGTCATGGTATGGTATGTGATACGGAGGGTATCACATACCATACCATGACCACCGATTTCCACACAACTTTGAAACACTACCCAGCAATAGCTGGGCTCTGCTTCCACCCCATTGTTGTAATATTGAGAAGACTTTAAAGAGTTAGTATGTATTTAGGCATAAGAATTATATTATAATTAGAATTACGGGGCGACATCGTCATTGTTGACCGAGTCCCCTTAAATAAAGAAAGAAAAAAAAAACTTTTTAGTTACCGGTGTCACTTTCGTACTCATTTCTTATTCTATCCATTCGTGTAATACCACACATCCCTAGCATTCTCATCTCAGCTGCATGCGATTGCCTTGTATACATTTCTTTTGTGGCCCAACATTCTGATCCATACAAGACAGCAGGTCTAACCATGGTTTTAATCTTCCCCTTAAGTTTAAGGGTAATGCGGGAGTTGCAGATGTTCCTGTGACCTGCCATCTTTTTCATCCATCCAGTGTTAATTCTTTGCTTAACCGAACTTCGCCACTAATTCTGCAAATGCGGGACTTCCGCAAGAAATCGTACCTCGTCCGCCACTGCACCCCACCTCCGTAAGTCTTTGGAGTTGTAACGGAAGCTTCTTTACGACGATACGCGACTCATAAAACTGCTTGTCACAACCTTTGGGCTTCTGACTACTCAAAACGACTTTCTAGATATGTAAATACAGGGTGACAGGGACATCGCCGCGCAAACTGTAACTACGAGTATATATGAATTCTAGACCTAGTAAGTATATTCTCGTAATATTTGTTTAATTTTATTAAGTGAATTGCTTTTAATTGTATGTATTTTATTTTCTCTTTAACACTAAAGCAGTCTACACATCAAACCTGACGACCCGCCGCCGCCGCCGCCCGCCGACATGATGGCCCACCGACACTTTTTCCCCATTTTCTGTACTTTTTGTGTCTGTTTGTGTGTACATAAATGGTTAAATAAATAAGTAAATATTTCACTTAGTTCGAGCCGTTTTTTTTTATTAAACCTCCGTTAAAAACTTACGGATGTAAATGCGGAGCCTGAGGTACCTACGATTTCTTGCGGTAGTTTCACATTTGTGGAGGCGGAGGCGCTGTTCCATTTTCCATTACAAGTCTACTCCAGCTTCCGTCTGCCACCTCTAAAAACTGGCTTTCGTTACATCCTTAGTTTACGAGTATATAGTAATTTTATCTCACGCTGCGACACGCGCTTTACTTGAGGTTAACACAAAATATAGACACACTCAAAAGCAATAAAATAAAAATGACTATGAGAATGACCTTAATACTTGTTTACATGACATAATAATTTGGTACATAATAATAATTTAATAATAAACATAAGTAAGACAAAAGCTATGCACTTTAATCAACGCTGCGAAAACCCAAACGTTCGGATTACCTACCAAGGCTCTGACATTGAGGAAGCAAATAAAGCTAAGTTCTTAGGTATAGTGATTGACAACAAACTGACATGGAAACCTCATGTTGAAGAACTGTGTAAAAAACTGAGTAAATCCGCATATGCCCTTTTCCAACTTTCAAAGAAAGTCAACAGTCAGGCTTCTTTTAACGGCATACCATGGAACAGTTGCCTCCGTTTTGCGGTATGGTGTAATTTTTTGGGGGCAGTCTACTGATAGGGTGCTTGTATTTAGGATGCAAAAGCGATGCATAAGGTCAATGTGCGGTCTTAAGACCACAGACAGGTGTCTTCTTTATTTTAAATCATTAAAAATATTAACATTTCCGTCTTTATACATACTGGAAACGGCTTTATTTGTAAAAAAAATCCACATCTGTTTCAGAAATTGTCGGCAGTCAGAAGCAATCCAATACGAACTCAATATGTACATCAATTGTGTCAAGTTAAATTCAAAACTGCACTAATGCAAAAAAGTTTTTTTGGCATTGCCCCACGCATTTACAACAAAGTACCTAATATTATTAAAATTATGACTATACTCAAATTTAAAAGGGCACTAATCGAACTATTAATCGAAAAAAGTTATTACACAATTGACGACTTCCTTAATGATGAATCACTGACCGATTGACATGCTATTATATCATTTGACTTTTTTATTTAATTTTTATTGTGCCTAACCTTGATGACATTTAACATTTTTTTTTTACATTTTTATTTTTTACGTTTTTTTTTGGAATTTAACTGTAGATAACCTTACTTGACATTTGCCATTATTTTATTATTGTGACATTTTAGTTGACATTTGCCATTATTTTATCTTATTAATGTGCCATTTTTTTTACTGTCATTCCAACGATTTGACATTAATTTATATTTTGTATTATTTTGTTCTCTTTAATTGTTATTTAAAATTATATTAACTTTAAATTTATGTAAATTAAATAATTATATGTTTTTGCATGCCCATGTGACGGTAGAGCATGGAGAACTCTTTAAATTAAACATCTATGTACTACGAGTAAATAACCATGTTTGCAAACCACTAAATGATTTGATTTGAATAAAATTACATCACGTCTAAAAGACACTTTAACAAATTTTGGTCTTTCCCTACATATAGACCAACCGACTAGACAAAAAGCCTGCATTGATCACTTCATAAGTAACATTAAAGACGCTAATGGTAAAATTCACGAATTATTTCTTTCCGACCACAATACAGGTCAAACTTTAAATTTTTCCATTTATAATAAACCAATAAGACCAAAAAGTTGGTATGTTTACAAAAGAGACTACAGTAAAGACAACCTAGACAAATTTATAAGTTGTTTGTCAGCACTAAGTTGGTCAGAAGTATATGATCAAGAACATTTAAATTCAGCTTTTGATATATTTCATGATACGTTTTGTTTATTTTACAACCTTTGCTTTCCAATCAACAAAGTAAGAATTAATTTAAACTGTAAATCACCAAGATGGATAACAACAGCAATCAAAAAGTCTAGTAAACTAAAACGGAAACTAAGATATCGTCAATACATATCCAAATCTGAAGACGATACATCAAATTATACAAAATACAGTAATATCTTCAAAAAATGCGTTAGCCGATCAAAACACCTCATAAACTCTAAAATAATGTCATCGGCAAAAAATAAAGGTAAAGCTGCATGGCAGATTATCAAAAACAAAACTGATTACGAAAACACAAAAAAACATATTGATACTATTAAAATCGACAATGATAACATAAACAAACCTAAAGAAATTGCTGAAACTTTCAACGATTTTTTTATAAATATTCCTAAAGGATTCCATAACAAAAATAAAGCTTCATCAGACAAAAAACATTTCGATTTACTTCCATGATTGATTGATGATATGATATGATTTTTAATTCCATGTGACGAAGATGAAGTAAAAAATATCATCATGTCCCTCAACAACTCAAAATCGGTTGGATTTGACGGTATTGCAACGCACATTCTCAAATCTTGTGCCACCATTATATCACCAATCATTGAACACTTAATAAATTTCTCATTCTGGCAAGGTATTTTTCCAGATAAACTAATACAATCCATTGTTAAACCATTATTTAAAACAGGTGACATAAAAGAGTTATCTAATTACCGACCTATAACGCTTATATCGATTTTATCAAAAAACTCACAAATTATTTAGAAAAACTTCAGATCATAAAAGAGGAACAAAACGGCTTTCAAAGGGGAAAATCAACTACTTTAGCAGCATTTAAACTGTTAAAAAATGTCATTGATAATCTAGATAGACGCATTCCAGTATCTGTCATCTTCTTTGACATGAGCAAAGCCTTCGACTTTGTTAACCACGACTTACTAATACAAAAATGCAATAACTACGGACTTAGAGGAATCGTTATTGATTGGATTACTAGTTATTTAATTAACCGGCAACAAAAAGTAGAAATAAGCACAATAAATGAAAATAATGAGTCCACATCACATAGTTCTGAATATAGCCAAACCAAATCAGGAGTACCCCAAGGAAGCATACTTGGACCATTACTTTTCCTCATTTACATCAACGATTTACCTTTAGCTTTACAACAACAATGCATACTTTTTGCTGACGACATATCAGTAATTGTAAAAAATGATAGTAAATCAGAAACAAATCACGAAAAAATCCTTAATGAAACAGTAAACCAAGTTTTAAAATGGCTCGAAAACAATTATCTCTGTGCAAATTGCAAAGATATAAACTTCAAAAACTACAATTCTAAACAAAAAACATTTAAAGTTAATAGTCAAGGACAACAAATTAACAAAGTTAGTGAATACAAATTTCTTGGACTTATTCTAGACCAGCATTGTAACTGGAAACTACATATAGAGCATATATGCAAGAAACTAAATCAATTTGTATTTGCTCTTAAGCGTTTAAGATGTACCGCGAGTGAAAATGTTGCACTTACTGCTTACCATGGGTACGTTTCCTCTTTACTCAGATATGGTAGCAGCCCTCTGGGGAAACTCAACGAATATTAATGATGCCTTCCTTGTACAGAAAAAATGCCTATGAGCAATCTGTGGTATCAGTCCTTTAACATCCTGCAGACTTTACTATAAAAAATTTAAAATTCTAACCATAACAGGCCTTTTCATAATGCAAGCTGGTGTATTTGTTAAAGAGTACTCTACAATTTTTATAACATGCGACATACATTCAAAATATACCCGTCGAGACCCAACACGGCTAAGAATTCCTTCACATCAAAGCACATTATGTCACAAGAATAGCTTTATCACAGCAATTAAAATTTTCAACAATATTCCAAAAGAAATAAGAGAACTCCCTCTAAAACGCTTTAGATCAAAACTACACAAATGGCTTATTGGTAATTGTTTTTATAGTGTAAAAGAATGTTCTGATAAAAAAGTAGCAGATAAATATAAGATAATATGATGCTGAGATTTTATTATATTATAAGATATACCTTTTATTCTTATATGTTCAAATAATGAGAAACCCTAATAACAATTTTACAAAAAAATGTTTTAATTTTAACAAATTAGCATGTTAAATTTGTTACATTTAACATGTTTAAATATTTGTATGCCAGTCCATGGCGAAACATGTAAGATCATAACTTTATTTATAAGACCTTAATGTACCATGTTTTAAAGCAAATAAATATATTCTGTTCTATTCTATTCTATTCTATAACAAGTGTACAAACACGCTGTGCTGTGAAGCTGTGTGTCTGTCGGAGCTCTCGTACCGACCAAGACAATGGCGAAGTCGGATGTGTGTGTGTGTAAATATGGCGAGGGGGGTAATGGCTGATCTTTGCGTTATGCTCGTGAACGGGTGCTGCTTGTGGTGACTGGTCGTCTTGCTGACCATGGTTTTATTGTTGTTATTAGTAATACCTAACTTGTTTATTAATTTTTACTTTGATGGTCCTAGTTTATCATTTGTGACTTCAAGTGACAGCTATGTGAACAGAACCCAGCATTGCATAAATATGTAAGTTGTCACGCCCTTTATACCTGGAGGCTTTTATTTTTTGATTTAGTATTTTTATTTTAGCTTGAGTACGTATAGATTTTTATGGTATTTGTTAGTATATTGGCGTGGCTAGCTAACATATGGCAAAAAAATTTATTGAATGTTCTGTGTCCTGTAATGTTAATTAGATACTTTGCAGATCTAGTTTTGTATACAGTCGAGTATTTTATAACTGAACAGACAGCTGTGCTGCTGGGGAGTTTGTTGCGCCACTTCTTCTCCCCAGCGAAAGCACAAGGAAGTGGTGAAGGGCGGGCGTTTTGGGGGACTGCCTTATGTAATTTTAACGTTCGAAAAGTGCTGATTCTCAGCCTAGTTTGAATAAATGACTTTTGATTTTGATTTTGTGTGCTGACGCTACTCGTCTTTACGCACACATTCACAGCGTATTTATACACTTGTTAACCACAAGTAAAACGATATTAAACAAACCCTATTTACGGTTTACTTACAAACTTGTGACGCATTTGAAAAAATCATCGTAGCATTGATCGAATTTAGTTGAGTGCATCCACTGATGGCTGTCATAATGGAAACTCTCAGTGGAATAACGTCCAAGATCCAAATTTACAGCGTCATCTATCTTATACTGAGGCAATGGCGTGCCTAGTCCGGGTGGAGGTGATACATTGTATTCATCCTCCGCTAAAAAAAAAATAGAATTAAAGCATCGTTAGGTCACAAGGCTATACAGGTGAAATTGAAAACTTACGCCAATTCGAAAAAGGAGGTGCAGTAACTGATACATAAAAATTACACATTGTCATTTCCCAATGCTAAATTCTTGAAAAAAATCGTCTCGTGTCGTGTCGTGTGTCGTGTCGTGTCGTCTTAGATAGTGAAAACTAAGTTATTGCCTTCAAGTAAACACGAATTATCGAACTTCCAGTTAAAAAAAAAACATAATCTATCAAAACAAATATGAGAATTAAAGTAGGTATACATTTTAACGCGCACCTGATAAGTTATCCATTCATCGCAGAGTTCACAACATGAAGCAAGTTGGCAACGCGTTGAACTAGCGGTCATTTACCTAATTTTTACTGTTCCTACAAAAAAAAAAGCACGCGACGACGGCGACGTTGCCAAATCGCCTGCCTACGCGCACGAATGTGCATCACTTTCCTTAATGACATGCTCTAAAATTTATTTACAACACGCTGAATTAGATGTTTTAATTTGACGCCCCTATTCAATTTCATCCTGTATTTTTTAAGGGAATAGGATATTTATTTATTTGAGATCTCCAACAAAGAATACACACACAATATCTACAATATAAATCAGGGTCGGTATTCTCAGAGTAGTCAGATAGGAAACGCACCTCATCTAGTTTAAAAAAAAATGATTGACGTAAAAGTGTTTGTGCAAACCTACTTACAAAAATAAAATCACTTATCATTAAATCTACAAAAACAAAAAGGTTCTTTTACGTGTGCTCCTTCAATTACCACCAGGAGACTACAGCATGCACATAAAATATAACTAGGTGTAAACACGATAAAAATGAAAATAGAGAAAATAAATTAAGTATGATGATTACAAATGATAAAGGGATTTGAAGATCCGTGGCATACCTAGGTACCTGTCCGCCATTTTGGCGGCCAGACGGACAGACAGATGGCTGAGGCTTAGCAATCGAGTACCCTTTATGAACGGAAGCCTCAAAAACTTATGCGATGCCAGCGTTGTGTTCTCGCCATTATGTTGCAATATATTCAGTCAAAAAAGTATTGGGAATGGATGATTTGTTTATGGTTCCAAATTATTTTTTTTTTGTGTTAGAGTGGCACAACTGTTTTCCATTTTGGCTCGGAGTTTGAGTTGCATCTGTCATTTAGATGAAATACAGTGCTGTTTTTAGTTAGATCATACGTGTGTATTGCGAATTTCATAATGGACAAAAACATCGAACAAAGAGTTTGTCTTAAATTTTGCATCGCCAATTGATGGAATTTCGTATTCGAAATCACTGAAAATGTTACAGAAGGCTTACGGTGAATGGACTTTATCAAAAACACGTGCTTAAGAGTGGTACAAAGCGTTCAAAAGTGGTCAAGATATGCTGGAAGATTTGCCTCGCCCTGGTAGGCCATCAACATCTTCAACTGAAGTTAACATCGCAAAAGTGAAGAAAATAGGGACTGAAAATCCTCATTCAAGTTTGAGAGAGATAGCCGCTGAACTTTCTGTGTCTCACGAGTCGATCCGTATCATTTTAAATAATCACTTGGGTATGAAACATGTTGCCGCTCGGTTAGTCCCAAAAGACCTGAATTTTCTCCAAAAACTCAATCGCATAAGAGTCGCTGAAAACATGCTAGAAAGAGTCAATTCCGACCAACATTTATGAAACGCATTGTTACTGGTGACTTACGACCATAAGACAATAATACAACTTAAGACAAGAAAATAACAATTATCACCAAAAACATTCACCAAATAGAAAGAAGAAAGAAAGAAAGAAAAAGTTTATTTGGACACAGTTCGCGAAACGCTAAATACAAAATTAACAAAATAAAAATAATGTTTCAAACAACAAGTGTGGATTTAAAAAAAAAACGTTATTTAATTTTTAGAACATGAATCGTTTATTTTCTCTTGACTGTACCTACCTGTCTTTTGACAGGTACTTAAGTACAGTCAAAATAAAATAAACGATGTTTAATAAACGTGGATAAGACAGAGATTACAACAGAAGAAGAACGAGCAGGAGATCGAGGAGGGGTGGAGGGGGGTTCAGGAGATCCGACCGGAATAAATAATGCCGCGGCTGCGCCAAATAGGTTAGTTTGCTGAAATAAACCTTGCTTCCTCCTTCTAATGCCAGACAGAGCTGTCTGAAGCTGGTTTTCTAAAGAACCTTTAGGGAAAAATAACGAATGCTTAGCATAATCAGCCCATAATGTTCCCACTGCTGGGACACAGGCATCCTCTGACCGTTATCCACCACGCGAACCCAGTGCGGTTGGCGGATGTCACATGTCTTAAAATTTTTGGTTCTAGGACATACCGGTTTCCTCATGATGTTTTCCTATACCTAATTTACACAAGTGCCTAAATGTTAATGGAAGTCTGACATTGCAATGTAGGTATAAAATCTACCGATTGTATATAAATAGAAATATTAATACCAGCATTTTATTGACACCGTTAGTTTTGTAATGGCGTTGTTTGCTAAAACGGCTGTACGGATTTGAACGAATTTTGGCACTTAGGTAAACCATGACCTGGATTGAGACATAGAATACTTTTTATTCCGATATCACCACGGGATCCGCTAAGAGTTAAAAATCCAGTGCGCGATAAAATCCCGCCGTGATTTTATTACGTGCCTGACTAGGTGGGCCTAAGTACCACATTCAGTCAGTTGGCATGATCAGTTCTTGTGGTGACCTACCAAGTCCCAAAAAATAATAGTGAGTGTCGAATTATGAAGTAAAATAGAATCATACCAAATCACGAATCTCCTCTTGCATGCCTCCACTCCAATTTATGGCTTATATCAAACACATAAAAGTCACATTTGCACGGACATGAATCATGATGCAATTTTTTACCGACTTAAAAAAAGGAGTTTCTGTATTCGACCCGTATGTATGTATGTGTGTATGCAGATATGTATGTTTATATGTCCGCGACTTTCTCAAAACTAATGAATCACTTTTAATGTTTGTTTCATTAACGATTGATCTACATACTTTCAGGAAGGTTTTAGCATATAAGTGAAGCCTACATTTTATGTTCATTCATTTCGTTTCAGCGATTTAGTTTGGTTTCAACCGGCTGAAATCCAAAACAGCGATGTAATTGTGTAACACACTAAAAATAGCAACGGCTTTCGTTTTGTCACAGTTCAACAAACATTCATTGCGTTATTTACCTTGTTGAGCAGACAAATTTTACACACACACACACACACCCTCACGTGCACACACAGACACATAAACACAAAGTCCTCCAGACTGTATTTCGGCCACGGCGAAAAATCTCAACGGATACTAGCCTTTGGCGTGGGAGATGTTATAGTGCACAAGTGTGCGCGCAGACACCACACCATAGGACAAGCCCAACGATAACCATTGCTATTTTATTTATTTTGTGTTCAGAATCGCACAAATATTTTATTTTTACTCTTTTGTTTTTTTTATTAAAAAAATATACATAATTGTCTAACATCCTCAAACCGTAATTTAATCTTTGTAAAGTTCGCACTCCAAAGCCACAAAATACAAGCGACACTTAGTTTGTAGCTAACTGAATATGTTACATTGTATTATTCCTTTAAATTTATTTATCTAAACTTTTCGCACTCAAAAAAGGTATAAAGGCGGACTTAATGCCAAATTATTAGAATTTTATTAGGATTAGGGTGCTGATCATTCCAACTGACCGTGATGTGGTATGTTAGTGCGGGAGTCCAGATCCAGTCCAGAGAGCACGCACGCAAGCACTTACTGGTTGATACTACGCCGGTAGAATCCTTGTGTTGTCTGCGTGATACGTGCTGACAATTAATTGGCGCCTTTAATATGATAATGCATAAAATGTAAAACACAAACTTATAAATTTCAAACATTACTAGTTGTTAATTATTCTTCGTTAGATAAAGCCTCTCTCTAATACAGTTTCAACTGAGAAATCAGCTCTAACATCAATCCTTTTGTACTACAATAAAAACGCGGCCAAGGCCGAGTCGGACTCGCTCACGAAGGGCTCCGTTCCAACGTGCAATGTTACTAACAGTGCGACCAACATTATTGTTACCCTTTTGGTCGTGGGGTTGCCGCGCTACACACTACATTTTTTTTAAACACGTTTCTTGTGTAGGTACCCCCCTTAATTTTTCCCTTTACTTTATTTTTATTATTTGTTGTTATAGCGGTCATAATAGTACACACTCTGTAAAAATTTCAAGTGTCTACATATGATGGTTCAAAAGAAACAGCCCTGTGGCAAACAGACCGACGGACGGACAGCGGAACCTTAGTAATAGGGTCCCATCGACACACTTCGGCACCCAAATAGCGTAACACACTATCAATCTCAATATGAATCAATTTGAAGGATATTGCTAAATCATTGCTGCGTATGTTCGAAAAATGTGCCTGTTCAACAACGTAAATAACGCAATTAATGTTGTTGAACTGTCAAAATAAAAGCGATTGCTACTGATAGTCATCTGCCTAGCCTTTTCCCAACTATGTTGGGGTCGGCTTCCAGTCTAACCGGATGCAGCTGAATACCAGTATTTTACATGAAGCGACTGCCTATCTGACCTCCACAACCCAGTTACTGGGTAATACGATACCCCTTGGTAAGACTGGTTGTCAGACTTTCGGGCTTCTGACTACCCGTAACGACTGTCAAAGATCCACGAATGACAGCCGGGACCAACGGCTTAACGTGCTTTCCGAGGCACGGAGGGGTCTCGATATGTAAAGATGGTCACCCATCCACAGACCAACCGCGGCAAGCGTAGCTTAACCTGATCGATCGACCTGTGCGGCTGTTATTATTTAGCCACGGTCCCCTCCGATTGCTACTGATAGTGTGTTACGCAATTACCCCGCGGGTACAGAACCCTAAAAAGTTACGTACCTACGTAAGAAGTACTCATTAAGTGTAATTAACACTCCGCCTATTTGTGATAACTGTAATGATTTCCGAGTTATTGTGATTTGATTTTATTAATTAATGGATGTTATGTCTCTTTTCACCTTATCTTTTTGCCCCAAGGGTAAGAAAGGTAGCCCGTGAAATTCAAAGAACATTTAAGATCCGTGGCCTTAGGTACCTGTCTGCCATTTTGTTTTTTTTTCTTCAAAATGTCGGCCACGCCTGAAACCTATAATAAATCGATAGCTGACATAAATGCAAACAAAAAACATACTAAGACCAAAAAACCCCGTAAAGTGCCACGTTTAAGAGATACTTATTAAAGTTCAAAGTTGATCAACTGACATCCATATTTTTAACAGAGTTAAAAAAAGGAAGAGGTTCGCCATTTCCTTGTAGATTTTTTTTGAACTTGCATAAGTACATCTATTTGCAAAGATGTTTGAAATATTCACTCTGAATGTTTAAAATAATCAGTAGGTATGCCGTACGCAAAATACGCGCATTGACGTGGACCCGAAATTCTCGGAAATCTTTGTCGCTGTCTGTACGCTTCATTTCATACCTTCAAGATACTGTACGATAAGAGGTGCGTAAACGATAAATAACTTATACAAGCTTTTTACGTGAAAAGGGAAGTCATGTAGGTAAGTGTACCTGTGGGATAAATATAATTTAGGACTGAAAGTCAAGAAAAAGTGAAGAGGCAGCTAATTTCCGGTAAATATTTTATTTTCGTAAACGTTACTGAAGATATCATTAACGCCAGTAAGAATAAATGATTTTCTCCACCTGAGGACTTTATTATCCTTCCGAATCTTACAAAATTCCTGCGTGATGTAAAAATAGCACCGTGAAAACTTAGGTGAAGTGAGCTGTCATTCCACGACCCCAATCGCGTAATGCACTTTCTTTCATAATACGAAGGATTTTGAAGGATATTCATAATACATTGCTTCATCTGTTTGAAAAACTCGTGTGCTTGACAACGTAAATCCTTCGACCGATACCGTATTCGAAAGTAGACGTGTTTTTAGCTCCATTTAAAAATATAAATTAGCAAGTACAGTCGGTGATAGCAATTACCTGACCCACCCTGCCGTTAGCTAACCCACTAAAAGTTAGACAGTTAGCAGTAGATAAATGTGTTATTCGATTTCCAGCTTCACGAACTAGAACGACTTGTTCTTGAGGTAGGCAACTAATTTAAATTAACTATTTAAATACAAATACCTAACAACATAAATAAAAAACAATAATAATTATGATAACGATTTTATTCAATATAAATTTAAAATAAATACTTGTCATTAATAAAGCTAAAACATATAAAATAAGTTAGATTACTAAACTACTTAGGTTTTCTATAATAAGCGTGCCCACCCTAGAATGTACTGGTGCCAACCCTAGGATGTTTGGGGACCTATTCGAAATACTAAGCTCGATACTTACTTAATATAACTTCACACAAAAGCAATCAAATAAATAATTTGCCACCAAGACGTAAACAAATTTATTGTTACCTACATAATACATTCCATTTAGTCACTATTGAAATCACAAAAATAATTGAATCTACTAATACGCAACGTAAGGTGAATCAGTTTCCACCAGTGCTACGTGGAGTAATGAATATGATTGGTGGATATCAAACGCATCCATAGCAACGTAGCATAGGACATCTCTGGTGTAAAAGCAGCCAGACAGCTTACTTCAAGCTCTCTTCACCTTAGTTCTCACGGTAAGATTTTAACAGAATAGGTCGGCTGATTAATTGCCCAGTTTTTTTGTTCCAAAGCAGTGTGGTTGCCAGCCATTTATATTCCAAAGTTTTTATACAAAGTGTGGTCATTTCAGTTAATTTCCAAGAGCTCAGAGGCGCGCTCTAGTGGCCGCTGAAGGGATTAAGGCGCCAGCGTGATTGATAACGGACACGGCGGATAGAAACGCAATGAGCCGCGCTGGGGCCCTTCATTTGTTTTATTCGGGTACGGCTTTAGTGACAAGCGGAGTCTATATCTATGCTTAGTATAAAACAAAGTCGCTTTTCGTGTCTTGGGGACCGCTTAGATCTTCAAACAATGAATTTTGATATGGTTTTCACCACTATTTACAGTTCGACCGTCGTCGATAGAATGCGTTCCTGACACCTTCCAGTGCGACAATTTTAGTAGCTAATAAAGATCAAATTCGCAAAACACGTATTCGTTTGTTGAGAATTTATTCCAGAAAAGATAGAAAAATAGGTTTATTTGTCACAAACACGTGCATATAAAAATATATGGTAGGATAAGGTTTATGTGTATAAAAAAACAATCGTCACTGGAAAGGAGAAAATGCTAAAGCGCCATTTGGGTTGAGTTATACAATACATCGTTGGATTAGATTTTCTTTCTGCGTCCGTCTGTTTAAGTTTCAAGACATCATAATCAGCCTAGCCTTTTCTCAACTATGTTGGAGTTGGATTCCAGTCTAACCGGATGCAGCTGAATACCAGTATTTTACATGGCGCGACTGTTTAGGTTTCAACACAATTATAATTGGCTCAGATTGTCTCTGTGGATTGTGGCTATCGTTGAATCCACCGACACGACCACCACGACGACGACAACGACGTCGACGTTATATAACTCGTTTATGCCCAAATGATGCTTTAGCAATTTCTCCTTTCCAGTGTCGTATTATTTCATTTAGGTATAGCCCAGAAATCTCTATGCTTGACATCGCACCTTTGCTGTGCGAAGCAGGTGCGGGTCGCTAGAACAGGATGATACTGAAAAAGAAGACCTTTTTTGCCACTCGCTTTCACTCATAATAAAGAAGCCCGAACAATGAGTCGTACCGAGGGGTATCGTGTTACCCTATAACTGAGTTGTGAAGATCAGATAGGCAACCGCTTCATGTAAAATACTAATATTCAGCAGTAGGGGTACCTACCGCTAAATACCGGTATTTTACAGGGTTTAAACTGAATGCCGACCCGAATAAAAGACAAATGGCAGATGTTGACATCAGACCAATTATGTTTTGGTTCCATGAACTTCCCTTTATTAAGGAGCGAATCTATTGCATAAATTCAAACTCTTAGAGTGCTTCAGAGAAATTCCAGGTTGAAAAACTCGATAAAACTGCTCCCGACCTGGGGATTTTTTCCAGTTTCAGCTTAAAAGTCGCATTTGCGACCACTAAATCATCGGACAATATAGAAATTCATATTGGTGAATATTTAGTTGACCCGACCCTCTAAAAACTTTTTGATGTTCCACTGACGATCACCATTTTATTCAATGATCTTTTTACTTTATGGTCCTTTTACTGAGCTGTGGCACCTCGACAAAATGGGTTAGGTTATGTTAGAACTGCGACTAAACACGCGTCAGTGCGAGCGCTACATCCGAGTTGGTCAACAGTTACTAGTATAAACAACAGTATTAAAAAGACGATCAGTAAGATATTTGAGTATCAATTAGTACTTATAGGAAATAAAAATGGTAATTATTTGGCTATCGTATAATCGCTTTTTTCTAAGTTCCATATCCCTATCCTTACGTTCTAATGGATTATGTAGCGACTGCTGTTGAAACACCAATGCCTATGTACTTACATACATGCACCAAACCGACCGACAAGCCCTATATGGAAAATATAACATATTTAACACTGTATTAAAATGGCGATTAAGCTATCATATCTTACAATTTACAATAGACAGATAATTTTTATTCGTGGAATAACATTGACGTCTGACAGTTTTTGTACGGAAGAACTGTCAAAAATTCAAAATTATTCCTCCGATAAAATTATCTGGGGTTGGAAAAATCAGCCTTAAATAGCACAGCGGTTATTACAAGTTAAAATCGGTTAAAATAATATAATAAACAATTTTCAAAGAAAATACATAGCGTAAAAATTGGCACAAAATAATAACCCTTGATAAATAAGGTATTAGACACGCGCGGGGCGATGGTATCAACAATTCAAAACAATCTTTATGGTGTCGTAACCAAATAATCACAAATTAAGTTTAATTTTGTTAAATACGAAAACGAAAAAAGGACCCACGGCTAGAATGTTAATTGCTATTAATTATTTGTAATTGTGAATGTAGAACGCGTGGTTACAACTAATGTGATAAGCTAAATGCTACACTGTATTTCTGAAGCGGTCCCAGCACTCCAAGCGTATCGATTGTGCAGGCTCAATCCGTTGTTCTTAAAATAGATCGCCCCGGTAACCCATTTACACAGTGATACCGTCGTATTGTTGAAATTGATTTACTCTTATGAGGTACAATAGACAGTTTGTCTGTAACGTAGACAAGTATTTTAATAGTCATGGGTGAATGTCAAATAGTCT
Source organism: Gortyna flavago (assembly GCA_963669345.1). Classification (NCBI taxonomy): domain Eukaryota; kingdom Metazoa; phylum Arthropoda; class Insecta; order Lepidoptera; family Noctuidae; genus Gortyna; species Gortyna flavago. Next base: position 7,980,788 of record OY770148.1, read on the forward strand.
CCACCAGTGGCACTTCTCAAATACATGGTACATGATTTTTTAAAGAAAAAGCGTTTAAATGATTCGTCAGTAAAAAAAAAATCATGATTTTAGAACCTTCGAATTAAAACATAAATCTTCGGCCCATAAATCTATACGCCCGTCGCTTTCTGGCAGCCAGCCTTATTACCACCTATCTTTTAGACTATCTTTTAGACTTAACTACTGCCTAACATAAGCATAATCAGCTTATAACGTTCCCAGCTAGGCCTCCTCTGCGCGAGAGTGGGCCGTAATCTATCACGCGAACCCATTGCGGGTTTGTGGATGTCACATGTCTTCGAATTTTTCGTTCTAAGACATGCCTGTTTCCTCACGATGTTATTCTTCACCGTTTTTGGAGCAGTGTTGATGGAATAATTTAAGTACATAAAGTAAAGTGTGAAGTGGGTTCGAACCTACGACCTACAACGTTAGTTGCGGTCGTTTCCACTGGGCCTCTACTGCTCCTACTGCCTAATATTAGGTATTTTGGAATTAGCATCCACGTGTTCAATGTTGGTGTCCACCATGTCGTATTTTTATCAATCAGTGCGCACAACTGGCACAGGCGCTGTCTCGATAGCAAGAAAAGCTCCAAAATAAAACGAACGCACTATTAATAGATACAACGTTTTTCACTGACAGACCAACACTGAAAAATCCGAAGTGTTGCCGCTCGAACCAATTAAATAACCACTAAAATAAGTGCCGTCGTAAATTCTTGTGCATCTTTATCTCTAACACGGCCATTCTGCTAGACAACGCGCTCTCGCGTTGCTTCTCGAAATCACGTTTAGTCTATACGGCACTATTATAGACAAAGTGTTTAAAAAAAACTTTTAACCTTCTCATAAGTCAATACAATTCAAAAACAAAGCAAGTAAGAACACAGTACTTTGATTAAACCGCAAAGCGTTGAAGCTTTCAGCAATAATCATGGGTCAATACTTGACATGATCCAGCTCAATGACTAAAACGCAAAGCGTAGCAACTATCAGCAGTTCAACAGGACAAAGCGATGAAATTTTCAGTCCATCCCTCTGACAAAGCGTTACAGCTTCAAAGTCAAAGTTTTTAATTTGTTAAACATAGGTTTAAAATAGTTGTTTGAAGCTTGCATAGCATCAATAAAATATTTTATCAATCAGCAAGTTTATTGATCCAAGTTCATGATCAACAAAACAATAAACACAACAGTTCTTCATTTCAACAAAACTTAAAATTCTGCGAACAATCTAGCACTTATTTGCAGTTCATTAATTCGTTACATATTAACATGCCACAGTGCGGTGACAGTACCTAGCAATTGGTTAAAATTAAATTTATCATCTTTGGATTCTACAAGATCAAGACATTCAAACATTCTGGTAGGCTAGTTGGATATTTACGTAATCAGCGCTGTGCTGTGGGTCCTCTATAGCACAGCATCATGCTGAGTGGAAGCCTTTCTGTCACAGTCATGACGTGCAGTCTTCGACTATCATGCTTTGTGCTTATATTGTTAAATAGTATATATTTTGTTGTTATTTATTTATTAGAATTAATTATAATTATCTTTTTGTGTGCACTTGTTTCTGTGACAAATAAACCTATTTTTCTTTCTTTCTTCATTCTAATCGTTCATGACACACATATTGGCGTCGTCCCCCAAATAAGGGTCAACCACGTAACGTTCGTTTGGACAAACTTTCGTGATTTTGCAAGGACCACAAAACTTTTGTTAATTATGCGGGGATTTTTTTGAACTAACACCAGAGGGGCAATTCTCGTAATTTTAAGAACGTTCACAGTCTGATCTCAGTCTCAATCTGTCAAAAAATGCCTCTAATTTCCCTACATTTTGACAAGTTTTTGACATTTGTTTGTCGCTGAGATGAGACTGCGACTAGATTTTGAACGTTTTAAATTACGAGAATTGGCCTTCTGATCAACTTCTACAAAAGGACGAATCGCGGCTATAATAGCGTCATAGCGTATTTTATCTTTCGTCGATTGCTCGTCCATCCTAAACTTAGCTGTTTGTCTTGTTTCTATCAAATCCTGTTCATTGTGAATATCAAGATCATCGTGAGACAGTTTAACCTATTATAGGTGGGCTTTTGTTGCAACCGAATAACATTGAAACGGACTTTTGCCCGTACTTATGGACACCGTGCAATTCAAAACGAGTTGGACTTCACCGATAACAGACTCTCAAGATCTGTTTTCGTGATTTTCGGCCACAGTGAAACAATTAGTCAGTACGGACATTATTGAAGTGAAAACTTCTTTAGACGCGTTGGGCATTTTTTGAGATGGGAAAAAAACATTAAACTCGCGCCACTGTTACCGTAAGCGACACCGCGCGTGTTTTGTTTATAAGACGATTCATAAAATACCCGCCTCGGATGTGTTCGGCTGTCCTCGGGATGTACTCGGTTTAAATGTACATCCGATATGTCAGTGAGTGATGGCAAAGTATTCTGTTTTTGTTTTGTTTTCACTTCTGTCGGCACTCCTGGAGTGCCGCTGTTTTTTTTCCGTTCTACCTGTCCGTTGGCACGGCAAATGCCACTGACAATTACATTAAATTCAATAGACCACTCCCTACAAAGGTTTTGAAAGTCTTGCCCTGTGAAAGAAGTGCCTTTATCGGAGATAATTAGCTTGGGCGTCCCGAATATGTGAAAGAAATTTCGAAGAGCTTCACAGGCGGATCGTGAAGTTAAGTCTTTAACCGCAGTTAAATAACAAAACTCGGTAAACGCGTCTATAATAACAATCACATATTCTTTGGAAACCCTTCCACCAGTCAGTTTTCCACTCGTAACGATGTGAAGAGTGTGGAATTGCTCTGCAATTTTGTCAATAGGATGTAAAGCCGATTGCTTTTTGCCAAAAGGGTTCTTATTTATTATACATAGCAGGCAATGAACCCTGAGGCCATGTCTAAATTCGAAAAATAAAAAGCCTGAACGAGAGCATCAATCTGTTCTGATATTAGTGGTAAAGGAAAACTATCACGCACAGTATTGGAATTAAGCTCCCTATAATCTACACAAAGACGGTAATACCCGTCTTTCTTCAGTAGAGCAGGGCTCGAAAAAGGCGAAGAGCTCTCACGCACTATGCCTTTGCTCTCCAGGTCTGTTATTATTTCACGCATTATAGATTTTTATTTACATCTTTCCTGTACTAACAGTCAACCTAGAATGACCGCTGACAAAATTAGTTTCGTATTTTTTTTAATATAGACCTCAACCTATAATTATCACACTGCTCAGTCATATCTGTGTGATTGTTATCGAACTCCACGTTCGTATTTTGGAGATTGACATTTATGTCACTTACTATTTAAGCACCGTCATTATTAAGGGTAAAAATCTAACTGGGAGTCTTAAATATCTTCCTACCTAGGATTACGCCATGCGGTAATACATGTGAATTAGCAATGACGAACGTTATCTCAGTAATGAACCCGTCAAACTCAGCATAAGTGGTCATTCCGAAATGAAAAGCAAGGTACTAAGCTATACCTGTGAGGCGGGTAAACGAGATTTGTTTCTTATCAGGTAAACAATCTGCGATTTCCTTTTTAATTAGTGAGCTCTCTGAACCACTGTCGATCAATGTTTGTAGATTATAGCCACCTGAATGTCTATCAAGTGCCACAAAATTAGTTGGGAGTATTTTTATGCATCTCGCTACGTACCTGAATATCCGTGATGCCTGAAATCGGTACGTACGCGCAGCCCACTTTTTCGCGCGTCCTTGTAAGTGAGTGAATACAGTGTTCCTAGTTTCAAAATCCGTCCACGAGTTGTTTTTCCTATGATGTTTAATCTCCTCGCACCACTGAGCTGTGGTAAACTGACAATCGCCTGGATCAAACGGCGGCAGATAAATCACACTTGCCTTCAACTTCCTCGATTCCACGGTGCTCGTTGAAGGTTTCTGGTTAGAGTTCTGGAAGCCCGTCATCGTGACGTTTCCTTTTCCAATTAATCTCCAACACCCTAAGTAAAGCCCGCACTAGACGTCGCCAGTTCGCTGCGGCCCGTTCGATCTCGCTTGATTAAGAAATGCCTGCATAGTGCATACCTAGCGCTGCATGTGTGAGTCCCGCATTACTTCCACTGAATCTATTGAACTGAGTAGAAAAGGCCTCCATTACGAAGATGGGGTGTTATTTCTGAGAACGCTTTGAGTATGAAGATCTTTTCGTTTTTTTGTTGTGTCGTGTCTTTTTTCCTGTAACAGTAAAAACGATTTTTTGTTGAAGTTAGGAACAGGTATATTGAAGACTGCCTCGCTGGCCTAGTGGTCGCAAGAACTACTGCTGAGCATGACGTCCTGAGTTCGATTTCCAGGTCGGACAAAGTATTATAATATTGAGTTTCTCAATTTCTCAGTAGCAGCCCGGAGTTAGGATTTGTGCTCAGTGAATACAAATAGGCAGGCCCTTTATTAGAAAAAAAAAGAAAGTAAGAAAGAAAATACAACAAATTATGATAATGTCCTGGCTACTCCTATGACACAGACTACACACACTACACACACACACTACACTACTACTATGCTACATAGGACTAAAACATAACAGGAAAAAAAATCTGCTGTTCTCTACATTTTGACGAGTTATACGAACATAAATGTAGGGAACAGCAGGTTTTTTTTTTTACGATTTCAGATTTGTTCCCACAGTAAGAGTTGTTGATAATGATGAGTACAATGACCTCTTAAGATGTTGTTGGTGTTTTTCCAATAACCCTGTATACACAATTTTTTTACATTAAGATATTTTAAACTTGCTGAAATCGCGCAAAAATAAGTAGGTTAACCTATGAAATGCACTTCTTTTTTGTAAGAACCGATTCATTTCTCCTTTCCAGCGGGATCGAAAAAAATAAAAAAGGATAAATGAAATCGACTGCTTATCAACTAGTGCTGGTCAACAAAAGGAAATGGATTACTTCGCTCCAGCTCCGAAAGATTGGCTCGAGTAGGTACTTTTACCATTAGCTAAACTAGTGCTACCCTTTTGAAGTCTTTTATTTCTTTCTTTCTTTATTTTAAATAAAAGATACCCACAGTGTAAGGTTTTGTCTAAAACATCTTTTTAATAGATTAAAAAAATGGAAGAGGTTATGCATTCAGCGAGTACTATATTTAATTTATGTGTGTGTGGATTTCTCCGTGATTACTGTGCCAATTTACGTGTTCCTTTTTTATTTGGAATATGAAGCCTGCAGGGTGGTCATAGCTTGACAGGTTTTAAGGTAGCTTAAAAAAATCGTATTCAATCCACTTTGTGTTTATGTGATGAGGTTATATAGCTTCTTGTCACTGTTATTTACAAAGCAAGTAGTATCTAGTATAATACGAATTTATGTGGGGTAGGTACCACAACTAAACTAGTTTGTTATTAATTATAAAAAAGTTCTTGTGGCGGAATAATTGTTCTTAATTTTTGGTATCTGATTCGATTATTTTTATTGTACCTAATTATTTATAGCTGTTTATTTAAATAACTATTTACAATATTGACTAATTAATTATATAAATAAATACAAAAACAAACAGGATATTTAGGCGCCGAAGTACTCATCCACATCGCTGTCATCCGGAAACCTGCCCGGAAGACTGGCAGCATTGCCACGTTGAATGGCAATGCTAATTCTTTGACCAAATAACTACCCAGCCCTTTAGTCGCGTGAAGTGTCGATCAGCCGGCGAAGAGACGCGCACTCGAACCCCATGATCCGAGCGTTTCGAGATCAAACGGCTCAAAGCTGTAGTTACCCATAAGTTTACAGTATTTGCACCGCTTGAGGGTTTCAGGAGCCGCAGCAGCGGCGCCAGCAGAGCCCACCGTGCTAGGAACATGAGATGGCGCTATAGGGTATCGACACAGGTTGCGTCCCATACCAGAGGCCTACACACCTTCCAAGGCAACAACTTCATGCCATCTGCCAAATGGATTAAGATAAGGACAGGCTGATGACGTTTATTTAAAGTCCCATCAGCCTCAAAAATCAGAACACCGATTTGAAGTTGTACATTTGTGATTATGTATGATTAATGTGTTCGCAGGTCTCTTCCCATCGTCACGTACCACGTTCGATTCTTACATTTAAGTTTGTTTATTGGCGTTTTGAATCTTGATTGGCAGCTTGTAATAACAATTATTATTGCCTAAACCATCTTCTGTTACAAAGCAAGAATGCTTTGATCGACATAATAACTTAGTAGTTTGAACCTGTGGTTTGAACTAACAATCAGGCTTACCTAAGTTTGTTTTTTTTTTTTTTTTTTTTAAAAAAAAATGGCATCTCGCAGTTCATCCTTTATGAGGATGGCTACTGCTTAACCGGACTTTCCTGTGGATGCCTCGAATTAAGGCCTCCAGCCAGGGCAAACAATAACTTAAAAACTAAGCGACAGCGCTAAGGGTAACCCCCTGCGGGGTTCGGACCTCGGCTCAGGGCGTCGCTGGAAGAGGACAGCAAGGGACAGGCTGGATCGGTATTATTATTGGTGTTTAGGGGCGAATTTAAAACTACAGGCTCAGCTGCGCGGGCTGGCTCGAGCAAGGGTCGGGGCGGGCACGGTGATGGTGCGGGACGTCGCGACGGGCCTCGGCGGCGAGGACGGAAGGACGGATGTCTGAGCTTGTTTTTGTGTTGTCGACTGAGAGTACTCGTGGCCTTACTGCTCTCCTGGAGGAGGGTAGTGGCATCGTCGGGGATGGTGAGGGTATGCCTTGGTCGGCGAATCCTACTTATGCGGGAGGGAGTGTATCGGGAGGCCGCCGCAATCAGGGGATTGGGGTGCTTTATGGCAGAGTCGAAGAAGCGCTTGGAAAGGCGTTTCATGAACTGCTGGATGGTGGGGAGTCTGAGATCTAGATGCAGATTCAAATTTCGGACATAGAAGGGGGCTCCCGTGACCTTTCGGAGGAAACGGTTCTGGAGGGTTTGCATTTTATGCAGAAATCGCGGCTTGGCGTGTGCGAAGACTACGCAAGCATAGGTCATGATGGGACGGATGACCGCGGTGTAGAGGCGCAATTTGCACTTGAGTGACAATTTGCTGCGGGCAGTTATCATGGAGTGGAGCCTACCGAGAGCGAAAGAGGCGCGCGAACGCGCCGTCTTTATGTGCTCGTTGAAGGTGAGGTTGTGGTCTAGGATGACACCTAAGTATTTGGCTCGCTTTCCCCAGGGGATCGGCTTGCCATACATAGAGATCGGGCGCGGGAGGGGGGGGGGTAGTTTGCGCGGTTTCGAGAAGATGACCGCCTGACTCTTATCGGGGTTGACCTCGATTCTCCATTTCCGGAACCAATCGCTCAAGGCGCTTGCGGAGGTTTGGAGGTTTCGAGCTATGGATGACTGGTTGACACCCGAACAGTATATGGCAGTGTCGTCGGCGAAGAGCGCCAACTGTGCCTTTTTACTGTTCGGGATGTCACTAGTGAACAGGGTGAAAATGAGGGGAGACAGAACGGAACCCTGGGGGACTCCGGCGCGGATGGGGTGAGGGGGAGAGAGAGCGCCCTCGATACGGTAGCGGAAAGTGCGGTCCGACAGAAAATCTCGTAAGATGAGCACGAGACGGTCTGGCACACCTAGCAGGTACAGCTTATATAATAAGCCATTGTGCCAGACCTTGTCGAACGCCTTCGCTATATCGAAGAACAGGACGCCTGTCGAAGCACCTCGCTGAAAAGCAGCGCTAATGTGCTCGACTATGCGGTGGAGCTGGTGGATGCACGAATGCTTCGTGCGAAAACCGAACTGTTCGGGGGGGATGAGGCTCTTTGCTTCGGCATAGTCTTTGAGGCGCTTATAAATAAGCCTCTCGTAGACTTTGCCGAAAACATTGAGCAGACTGATGGGGCGGTAGCTGGAGGGCTCAGACTTGGGCTTGCCTGGCTTAGGGATGCCTATGACTGTGGCTTCTTTCCACATTTGGGGGAAGATGTTGTTGCTCAGGGCGCCATTGAAGATGGCGGTCATGAGCAGTATGAGGGGGGCGGGGAGGAGTTTGTACACCCTATTGGTGATACCGTCCGAACCGGGGGCTTTGCGGGTTGCGAGCCCTTTTATGATGTCTTGCACTTCGTCGGGAGTGACGGGAGGCAGAGGATCATCAGGGTCTTCGACTGGCGGGAGGGAGGCTCTCCGTTCGACTTCAGCGTTCACCTCGTCGAGGTGCGCTCTGTCTACTGGTTGAGAGCTGGGAGTGCATTGAGCCTCTAGGCTGTCGGCTAGGCATTCGGCCTTTTCGAGGTTTTCGAAAGCGACCGTTTTGTCGGGGCGTGTGAGGGGAGGAACTGTGGCCTCTTCAGAGGAGCGGAGCTTCCTCTGGAGTTGCCAGAAGGCGTGGTGGGTGGGCTCGAGTTCGCCGATCAACTTATCCCATCCCTCGGAGCGCCACTCCCCTATGCGTTTCTTTACAGCACGCTGTAAATGGCGCATGTGGGATTTGTTCGCGTCGCAGGGAAAAGAGTCGTAGGCACGAATGGCAGCGTTCTTCTCGGTCACCAGTTCACGTACGTCATCGGGCAGTTTCCAGCGATGGTCTTCCATCACTGGAACTTCCCGTGAGCAATCCGTCAGTACGGATTGAACGTGCTCTGTGAACGAGTCGATCGCCCCAGTCGTGTCTGCGACTGAGATAGTTTGCTCGGGGATGGAGTCTAGGTGGGGAGACGTGGTGGATTTCAGTCTTTCGCTTACTTTCCTCCAGTCGGTGACTGTTTTGGTCGGGGAGGGCTGGTTGGGGTCGTGCGGGGGGCCCGAATAGGGGGCCAGGTGCAAGATGACCGGGCGGTGGTCAGAGTTAAGCTCTTGTACCGTCTCGATAGACTGCAAACGGAGGTTTACATTCTTGAGAAGCGCTACATCGAGAACGTCAGGAAGTTGGGCGGGGTCGCCCGGGAAATGAGTGGGATACATCGGAGCGATGATATCGAAATTGAGGGAGTCGCCTAGTTTGAACACGATCCTACCTCTGGTAGAGGTCGTGCTGCTATTCCAAGCGGGATGTTTGGCATTGAGATCCCCCGCCATGATGACGGAGTCACTCATACCGAAGAGGGTAGTGAAATCGGTAGTGAGAGAGATGGGATCCTCCGCACCATTGGTGGGCGGGATATAGGCGGAGATGATGGTGATTGCGGGGTGACCGGTCATGCCGAGCCGACAGATAGAGATCTCTAGCTGAGAGATAAGGGCGGGCGGGTCTATCGGGATGCAATGGAGGGACTTCCTATAGTAGATGAGGGTACCGCCCTTGTGGCAGCGAGCCCTGTCATTGCGAACTATCTTGTAGTTGGCAATGTTCGGGTTCCGCAGATGGGGCTTCAGGAAGGTTTCCTGGACTAAGAGGACATCGAGCTGGTGATCGCGGAGGAACGCGGCGATCTCATCGCGTTGATTTTTAATGCCGTTTGCATTAAAAAACCCTAGTCTAAGGGATCGGGGTTTGGTAACGCTCATTCTTTGTAAAGCCATTGGAGCTTTTTAGAAGTTGAGGGTTTGCATGACTTGCGTAATCTGAGGATACGCATTGAAAATCTCGGCGATGCGCCGAGGATTGCCGTTACAGGCTTGGATTTCCGCTGCCATGGCATTTGCGGGGGCAATAAAAGCTGCGTAAGCACCGATTATTACCTCCATGCTGCTAGGCTGGGGGCGGGAGGCGGGGGTCGGGGGGGACCTACTGGGACCAGCGGGAGCCCTGGGCGCGTCGGCGGGAAGGGCTACCGGTGGGGCTACTGGGACCGAGGGGCCTACTGATGGCGCGGGGATGACAGTTGCCATCAGCGCTGGGATAGTCGGGGGTGGGGGGGGCACCGAAGCTGCGGGAGCTTTGAGGTGGTTGAGGTTCGCCCATGGGGAGGGCCTTTGGGGACTGAGCCTATCGGGCATCTGGGAGGAAGGGATCGGGATCCTCACAGAGGGGCTTTCCCTTTGCTGACGGTCGCTCGCGCGCTTCGTCAGTTTGGGAGAAGAAGACTTGGGAGCCTTGGGGCAGCCACGGTAGTTAGCCGGGTGCCCGGATTGGCCGCAAAGAACGCAGCTCGGTGGCTCTGTGCACTGGGAGCGGTCTTTGGGGCGGGGACAGTCTGACGTGCCGTGGGCACCTAGACACTTGACGCATCTAGGTGTCGCGTAGCAGTGGGATTGGGAATGGCCATACAGTTGACACCTGTGGCATTGTCCGATGAGGTTGGACTTCCTGGGTTTCTCGATAGAGATACCCGAGAGGGAGCAGACTGACTTCACCTTGAAGATGGGGTGATGTCCTTCAGTAGGGTCGCAGATGACCAGGACCATGTCGTAGACTAGGCCCTTCCATGCTTTGTGCAAGCGATGGACTGCTGAGACGGGGATGCCTTGTGAAGCAAGGTCTTCTTTGATCTCCTCGGTGGGGATTTCTTTGGGGACGCGCCTGATGATTACGCGGGTGGGGACTTCCTCCGGAAGGGAGTACGTATGGAAGGAGTAAGCCCTTGTCTGGAGGAGACGGGTAAGGTCCCTGTAGTCCGAGGACGAGGCGACCGTTACCTTAATACCCTGTTGGGTTGAGCGGGCGTTCGTGTAGTTGATCTTTTGATCAACACACGCTTTGGAGATTTCTGTCCATTTGGACTTATCCTGGACATAGATGGGGGGCGGGGGTCGTGGCTTCTTTGCGTTCGAAGCGGGAGGGGTAGCCGAGAGGCTAGACGCGGGATTGGCCTGCGGTGCGGCGGGGGTTGGGGTGGGGGGGCGGGGGTTAGAGGGGATTACCGCGACCGACTTTTTGGCCTTGTTGGCGTGAGAGGAGGCGTTCTTCTTTCTCTTGCCACCCTTTCCGACGACTATATAGTCGTCTTCCGAGGAGGACGAAGAGTCCGAGAGGGCTTCCTCTGAGTCGGATTGAGATTGGGGTACGGACGTGTCCATACTCTCTGGAGTATCTGCTGCGGTAGCGGCTGGCACGGAAGGTGCGGGATCGGGGACTGGCACGGACGGTGCGGGTTTCGGGGCGGACACGGAGGGAGCGGGTGATGGGGCTGGCACAGAGGGTGCGGGTTTTGGGGCGGGCACAGAGGGTGCGGGTTTAGGGGCTGGCACGGATGGTGCGGGTTTTGGGGCTGGCACGGAGGGTGCGGGTTTTGGGGCTGACGCGGGGGGTGCGGGTTTGGGGGCTGGCACAGAGGGTGCGGGTTTGGGGGCTGGCACGGAAGGTGCTGGTTTGGGGGCGGCGGCTGGCACAGAAGGTGCAGGCGAGGGGGCTGGCACGGAGGGTGCGGGAGGGGAGGCGGCGGCGGCCTCGGGGATCTCGCCTGAGTTTGGCGGAAAGAGGGGGCTGACTAGCGCGTCGCTAAAGTCAATGTCGATGACCGAACCGGGAGGGCGTCTAAAATTTATAAGACGTTGGGCATACTGGTTAACGAAAGAGGGGTCCTTGAAGAGGACCTCTTTAACGAACGCCAATATGACCGCGTCTGCCATGATCGGGATGGGGGCGGGGAGAGGGAAGAACCATAGGGGGCGTGAATCCCTAACAACCTAGCACCCCGGGTGGATGGGCCCGGGGGTGTGAGATCCTACCCTCCCTGTCGGGTGTGAGACAGGGAGGTGAGTACCTGAAGTGAGCCCTAAGCTTGTGACCCGTCGCCGATCTTATTGTGCGAACGGGGCCCTAACCAGTCTGTGCGATGGGTGTAGAGACACCCTAGACCGGCTTCTAGTACGAAGGGGTTGACACACCCAACCGTACTAGACGCGAGCTGTGGACAAGGGATTAGTTACGAAGCTAGAGCTGACTAGGAGCCACCCCCAAGGCCAAGCTTCTAGCTCCCGATTCCAATTGACAGCCTCGCCCTGATGGGGCTCGGCGGGTGAGATTGGGGCACCACCCCCTTGGCTTCGTTGGCACCGTGAGGTATCCACCAAGGACCACGAAACTGTGGTTTTTACCCGGAAGGGGCCAAAAACCTCGACGACACGTGTGATGACGAATCTATCTTAAAGAAACAACTTCTATCAACCACGCCTTGAAAAAGGCGGCTATTGACAGGGTGCGGGCGTAGTCCGGAGACTACTGAGCTCGTTACGGCTAGCGTAGCGAGAACGGGCGGCGGCGGGGCGGCGAGGCGGTGGGGGCGTGCAGCGAGCGAGAGCGGGCAGCACGACCGTCCACGGCGAGCGTCGAACGGCGAGTGATGGCCTAAGTTTGTAGAAACATCAATCTATTTATAGCATGTCATTGATTATTTATTTATGTTAAAATTAAATTGCGGGGTAATTGTGCAAGACACTAACAGTAGGAATGGAGTTCATTTTGACTGTTCACATTTATTGTGTATCTCTCTGTCTCTTTTTCTGTGTGTGTTGTGTATATCTGTATTTGTGAGGGTGACTATGTGTATGTGTGTACTCATATTGTTGTGTTGACATTCATTACGTTGTTGAGCAGACAAATTTTTCGAACATATAAAGCAGATTTTGATTGATAGTGTGTAATTAACTAGAGCGCTGAATTACAGAAATATCAATATCAGTCGTGTCTGCCAGTTTCAAGATCGAGTGGACCAATGAAGCAATGACATAAACATAAAATCGTGCCTGAATACCTCGAAGGCATAGGTATCCTAGATGTGTAATGTATACCCTTATTTTACTAGTTAGGCTTCCTTAGCACAAAACAAACCTCCGGACTGCTTCATTTCTTGCCCGTTCTTCTCCATAGGTACCTACCACGTTTTGGAACGGGCAACTAGCTTCATTTTTCTGACTGACCGACACCTTGACAACTAAGAAAGTGCCTATTATTTTTTTAAATATATAGGTATAAATTTTGCTTTGAGTTTTGAGTTTCTGAGAAATTCCTGAAAACAGTTACACTTTTGCCTCATCTGGAGATAGAACCTAGGACCATTTTCAGTAGGTAAACGCATTTGCGTCTTGCAACCATTACTTATTTTGGCAATCCAATAAAACGGTATATCGAAAACCTTATCACAATAAATCTACATATTCATCTGTAGAATTACAAAGAGAATTTAAGAATTACGTTTTAAAATATGTGTGGATGATTTTACATGTGGGTGATTCCAGACATTAAAAGTGCAACGTTCTTCAGTTCCATAATTACGAGATCCCCAAGTATGACGTAACCTTTCACCTTATTAGCTCCCTTTGGTCTTGGCTAATTTGCCTACAAAACGCCGTAACAGCCCTTGAGAGGCCGGTGACGACGTGATGCGAATTACGAAAGGGTACCGAAGAGAACCGAACCGTTTTACGTCACCGAAGCTAATTTAATACCAAAGAGGCTTAAAAGGCCTTTGATACCTTTCTTTGAATTTTTAAGGTGGTGCTATCGGTAAATAATGTTTTTTATGTTTAAACAAAATATAGGCCATGAACAAATAGGTGTGTTCTTTTTATTATTTATTCAAGTGAAAACTGCTTCAGGCGCACTTTGCTCTTTCTGAACAGTGAATGAAACTAAACCGTTACGCTCGGGTCGGTGACGCTGAATCGATTAAACTGGGCTCCAGTCAATCGGTGACGCTGAGTCGCGTATATTCGGCTCCAGTCGAAAGTTTTCACTTTTATTTTATTGTGTTTACCGGGTGTAACCCGTCAGCCTTCAAAGCAAGAATGAGTAGCCGTCAGCCTTCAAATCAAGAATGAGTAGGCAGGCAATCTTCAAGGCTTGCTCGTTTCATCATAGACCTTATCTATCGCTTTCCAACAGATCGAGGTCAAGAGATGCCCCATTTGGCAATAAAAAATAATGCTTCAGGAAAACATGACATAATAAAATGTTGAATGCAAAAAAAACCACCCCGTCTTATATTCCTACAAATCCGTAAAAATATCAAAGCTACACATTTCCGATTTAAGTATAATAAACATTCCTTTCATGGAGCAAAAAAAAATCGCTTACTATTAATCACGGGCCCTTACCTATAAGCCGAAAAGGTTTTAAGGAAAATTCAAAATCTTCTTGGAATCTATAAAGGCTTTGAAACGACAAATCTGCGGTAAAATATCTGTCGTGTGAAATCTTAAGAGGGCCGGGATGAAGCACTTAGATTCAACGAGGACTATTTATAAAGATTACTGAGCCAACGTATATCGACTCACTTAAGACAAAATAAAGTCGAAATTCGTTTAAAAAGGAACCTCTGTTTATATGAAATGTCTTTAGGTACCTACTTGATTAATTCGCGTATTTAATTTTGAACATTGATATTCAAAAATAGTCCCTAAATTAGTTTACATGAATCAGCAAAAAAAAAAAAAGAAATTTCTGATCTGTACGTAATTAAGTACAAGACACAGACACATAAGCCTTCCGAAATAAATTCTCAAAAAACAACCGACTTCCAAAAAAAACTACAAAGTGATAAATAACTTTTATTTCGGAAGTCGGTGTCGTTGGTTCTGCATTTTCGTTTATTGACACCGACTTCCGAAATAAAAGTTATTTATCACTTTGTAGTTTTTTTTGGAAGTCGGTTGTTTTTTTTTTGTAAAAAAGTTTTTATTTTTCACTTTTTAGTGAAAGAGTTTGTAATTTATCTAAGTTACAATAGCATAACGTCAACTGCTCATCACCTTTTACAAAATATTGCTTTTCCCGATGCTGGGACGTTAATTTTTGAGGAGTTCTCCTGGTAAGAACCTGAAGAACTCCACTCCACCACCACATGCATTGTGACGAGCATAAATTGCTTAGCAACCATATTAAAGTAATCGAATCGCAACCCGTGAAATATTTATCATTGATTAGTTCCGATGGCCGTCTGTAGTCTTCATCATCAGCTCCACTTTACCAAATGATGATTTCCGAGAGCAAATGCTCAAGTTACTCTAAAAAATATCCAAATCGCTATCGCTAGAGTCCTGAGGACAAGAAAGCATTTTTTGAGTATTGTAAAGAAATATTTCATGCAGATACAGCAATCCACATAATTGTACCTAGTTCTCGATTTAATAATCATGGCTGCTCTTTTTGTACTCACCTCGAGGGTCATGGCCTACAGGCAATGGATATGGCTTTCCAACGGTGTGAGGGGCTGTCTGACTCCTCCCAGTTTAGGTCCGGTCTGTGTCATTGTCACAGGAGGAATGGTAGTCCTCAGTTTTTTGGGGCGGGTTTGCTGTGTGTCTGAAGCAGCTTTATCTAAGGTAGACAACAGGTAGAATAGTTAGTGAAGTGTCACAAGGATTACCTTCCAATTTTATTTAATGTAGGCTTTGTTTCTGTCGAATGCAATGATAATACTTACCATTAAGGTCATGGAGGATTTAGATGAGATACAGTTTTGAATTTCTTGGGTAGGTATGTCGGAAAAAGCATAGGTGTCGTTTGCCGACGCCGTGCCTCGATGCATGGCCGTTATGCAAATGGCCGCCATCGCGATCTCGATTTCCCATGGTGCATTCGATAAAACTAAAAATATGGTGTATCAATATCAATGCATACTTCTTTACCTAATTCTGGAGTATCGAAGTTATAATTACTACGATAACATAAATATTAATTAGGAAAACACACTACACTGTAAAATGAGTTATTAAATATCAGTTTTGTATTAATAAAACTGTTTGGTTATTTATTTTTAGTTATGTATTTAAGTTTATGAGTATCGATTACAGATATATCTATATTTTTATTTTATTTAAAAGTACACACTATGTTCAGCTAGAATCACACATATTTCGGAAAACTAGACTTACTTGATTTACGGTGGGACGTCATTACGTCATTCGAGAGGTAGTTGCTGAAAATCAGCGCTGTTGACGATAGGTTCGTCTGAAGTCAGCAGCTTAATGCTGAGCAACGACCTATTCTTGCACAGATGCGACGCACAGCTTAGTTGTACATATTATTTTTGTTTGTTTGTTGCAAAAGTAGTTACTTTTCCACAGTGCAATTAGATTTTTTTTTTTATTGTTGTTGTTTACATGTTGTTTGTTGTCAGTAGGCCAGTGTCGCAGGCGCATTCCGGATTAATTTTTAATGTCAAACGTCAATCTCAAATTGTCAATGTCAATGAATGTGTGTTGTCTTTGGTCCCTGGCCCTGACGCAATAGACAAAATTGTCAACATTTTTTTTAATTGATTTATAGGCTTTTGTCTACGCTGTATATTTATATTTTATGTCTCTTTGCTATTTCAATTTTACTTTTTTTATTATTTGTAGTGTGCGTTTTGTTTGTGCAGAATAAATAGTTTTTCTTTCTTTCTTTCTTTCTATAGGTTTGCCAATAAAATTTGAGGGTTTCCCTCGATTTCCATGGGATCCTCTCATCAGATTCCAACTTGCTGACAATGGGACCACCTTGGGAGTATACCCTTCAAGTTACTCTAAAAAATATCCAAATCGCTATAGGTTTGCCAAAAAAAGTTGAGGGTTTCCCTCGATTTCCATGGGATCCTCTCATCAGATTCCAACTTGCTGACAATGAGACCATCTTGGGAGTATACCCTTTCAAACAAAAAAATAATTTTCGAAATCGATCCACAAATGACGGAGAAATCGGTGAACATACAAAAAAAAAAAAAAACATACATAAAGTCGAACATATAACCTCCTCCTTTTTGGAAGTCGGTTAAAAAGAAGGTGAAAACCGAATCAAAATCCCATCCAGTGCACAGACAGAGAAGAAAAGCATAATCATCCTATAATTTTCCCACTGCTGACACAGGTCTCCTCTCGGTAAGAGGGAGTGGGCCGTAATCCACCACGCGGGCCCAGTGCGGTTAATAAATGTCACATGTCTTCGAATTTTTTGGTTCTAAGACTTGCCGGTTTCCTTACGATGTTTTCCATCACTGTTTTGCAGAGCAGACACGAAAAGCGACTTTTTTTATTAGTACAGTTTTTACGAATTGCAAAGAAACATCGAAATTTCTTTATTATCTATATATTCAATTATATTTATATTTATGTATATATAAAATTCCAATTCCTAACTGACTAACTGAATACATCAACATCCTAGAGACATGAAATTTGGAGGTCGCTTTCTTTGTGAAGAGTAGGTATCCACTAAGAAAGGGTTTTTCGAAATTCCATTAAACGGGTGAAATTTGAGGTTGAATTTTCTGTGAATAATTTCCGACCTCGAAGCCGCGTGCAAAAGCTATAGGATAAATTATTAATGGACAAATCCTTATTGGAATGGACTGAATTAATGAATGAATTGAATGGAATCTTTATCAAAGACTGGTCCTTGGCAGCTCTGGTCAGAGAGAGGTGGAAAGAGAGTAGGGAGGCCTAATCATGCTAATTTCTTATAAAATATTAAGACACAATGTTAATAATTCGAATAATTTGTATTGTATGCCCAAAAGGCGGGACATAGCTGATCAACATCACTGTAATTCTTAACATCTGTATCTATTACTGTACCTATGATCCACAATAAACATGATTGATTGATTGCCTTTGCCCAGCAGTGGGACATTAAGGGCTAAAAATAAAAAAAATATAATATATTAATTTATTATACACGTAAAAAGTAAATTCTCTAAAAGGTGGTAAAAATTACATCAAAATCTATTGTGTAGTTAGTAGAATTATAACTAAGGGCACAAGTGACTTCATTACTATGTAATAAAGATATAGATTATACATACTGCTACGATAGTCTAGTGGTCGCAAGCGCTACTGCTGAGCATGATTTGAGTTTGAAGACTTGAGTTCGATTTCCAGGTCGGGTATTATTGGGTGTTTCATCAGGAATTTGTAAGCGGCGGATACTGTGCGGTATTAGGCTAGCCCCTATTACATGGGACTTACACATAACTAGATGTACCATAGGTACACCTCTGCCCTGACCCTTCAGGGGTTAAGAGCGTGACATTAAGTTGGATAATACAAATCCTATAAACATAACATTGAACCCGTGCCCAAATCACAGGTCCAAACTGTGTTCATTTGTGTAAACTAAATCATGTACTCATGTAGATCATGTACTGATTACTACTAAAATCGTTAAATTTAATCACGTTCCCCTTGTTTACTGAGCCGTGAATTTGTATAATAGTTACCCAGTCAGTGTAAACAACCAACCACCACCATCAAACGTTTTAGACGAAATAGTTGCGGGTTTTACCAATTAATTATTAAATGCATAATTCTGGGAAGTGGTTTTGGTTGATTAGATTGATTGAAAGAATTGCCATTCAACGTGGCAATGCCACCAGTCTTCTGGGCACGTTTTCGGATGACAGCGAGTATACAGGATGAAATTGAAAACCTGCGAAAAATTGCAATAGGAGGTGCAGTAATTGTTATAAACATAATCACTATAAATTGTCATTTTACAAAACTAAATTCTTGAAAAAAGTCGTGTAATTATCGCCTTAGATAGTGCAAACTAAGTTATTGCCTTCAAGGAGACACGAATTATCGAGCTTTCAGGTTTTTTTTTTTTTGCTTTTCAAAATTATTAATAATTTCATATTATATCATACAACATGAAGTAAGTTGGCAACGCGTTGAGCTAGCGGTGTTTACTTTATTTTGACCGTTTCTACGAATAAATGGGCGTGCGATGACGTTGCCAAATCGCTCGCCTATGGCCACGTTGTGCATCCCTAGATAACATGTTCTAAATTTACTTTTTATTTAGAATAATATTCGTTGAAATTGATATTTTAATTTGTCGCATTTCACCGATCCTTCTATTTCACCCTCTTAGGGGTGGAATTTCGAAAAACCCTTTTAGTGGATAATTACTCTTCACAAAGAACACACCCTCCAAATTTCATGTCTCCTAGGACCAGCTTAGTTAGTTTAGTCTGTGCGTTGATATATTATCAATCAGTCAGGACTTTGAATTTTATTTATATGGATACGCATCAATTGCGTTCAAGAGCTGTCAGTGTCAATATTGTTTTGAAATACTTATTGACACTCAAAGCTCTTCAACGCGGTTTCGGTGTGCTGATCACGTTCAGTTTAATTGGTAAAATTTGCCTTAAGCGTTTTGATTTTTAGGGTTCCGTACCTCAAAAGGAAAAAACGGAACCCCTATAGGATCACTCGTGTGTCTCTCTGTCGGTCTGTCTGTCCGTCTGTCACAGCCAATTTGCTCCGAATCTTATGGACCGATTAAGTTGAAATTTGGTACACATATGAATCTCTGTGACCCAAACACAGACGTGTAACGTAAACAAATGAGTTTTGAAAATGGGAGTCATTTTTGAGGGGTAAATAGACAATTTACAAAAAAAGTTTCGCAATCTGTACCGTGTGACATATCAAATGAAAGGGCTTACCGTGAGGATCTCAAATATATTTTTTTCATAATTTTAAAGTAAATTGTATTAAATTTATTTAAGACAATAGACGGAAATTTACCATTCCCCCCCCCTTATCTCCGATACTACTGAGCCTACAATAAAAAAAAAAATACAGAAAATAGTTCTGTACCTATAGATTGCAGGAAAATTAATAAGAAGTCTATGATCTTGAAACAACATGGTAAATCTCTCAATATTGTGCGTACAAACTTTCATTTTCAGTTTTAATGTATGAGAGAACATGTTTTTCAACTACAACGTTAAGTTTTTTCTTGGGACAAATTCATTCCAACTACGGAACCCTTCATTGTGCGTGGTTCGACAGGTACTTGGCCGGTTTTATTTACTTGTCACCGTTGCCACCGTTTTATTTACTTGTCATATAGTACGCCAGAATATTGTTCTTTCAAGTTTTTACTTTAATTATTACATCAAACCACAGCACAATGAGGTGTTCGTCGTCTTCTATCGGTTTTAAATGGTTACTCCAAAAAGTGTGAATCTGTTTGCATTAAAACTGATGGTTCGTGACTCTAATTGTGCGGCACAAATATTATTGGTACTGCCGTATCTAGATAGCCGCGTCTAGACGCTGCCGGCCGCGCAGCGATTCCATGTTGAACACTAATTACGTAACACGATCAATCACAATCTGAATGATTTTGAAGGATATTGCTAATCCGTTGCTTCATATGTTCGAAAAATTATACTGCTTAACAACATAAATAACGCAATGAATGTTATTGAACTGTCAAAAGTAAGTCATTGAAAATATCTCAATGGACTCAAAGACGTCTACAAATGGACCCAGGCCTTCCCCAATTATTGCCTCAACGAACGATCCCGGACCGTAAAACTAATAAGTGCTACTTTACTAAATTAATCGCTTACTTTGACGCTAATTGAACTTTTAATGAAAACTTAAGTTCATCACATTAAAATTTAAGTAGTGATTTAGTTAAAGTGAAAGCGTTTGAGTATGACTATTTTATGAAATCATGACAGTTAAAGCCAATTCTAACTCGAGTTAGGAACTCTCTACCTACGTCTGTGTTTCCGAGCGCATACGAATCTCTTCAAAGTGTGAGTGAATAGGCTTTTTCTGGATAAGCTAGTGAGCTTGGTGACAGAGACAAAGTCGACAATGGAGTGCCATTGTCGACTTTGTCTCTGTCACCTCTGACCCAGACTAGAGTTATGAGCAAACCCATTTCAAATAAAAGCTGATTTTAATGATTATAATTCTGATTAGGTTGCTGGGTATTGTAATTAGGTCAAATCTATAATTTTCTCATCAAAAGCTTATATTTTTATTAAGGAGCAGTCGTTGGTCAGAGATAGCGACCCCGAGTTACGATTTATGGGTCGTCGGTTCGAACCAACAAAGGAGGTACTTTACTTTATGTAATTTTTACGTTATTTCATCGCTACTGCTCTCAAAACGACCAAGGAAAATATCGTTAGAAATCTGGCATATCTTAGAACCTTTTCGGTTCTAAGACATGCCAGATTTCGAAAACATATATTATGACATTCAAGAAACCGCTCACGGCCCACGTGGTGGGTTATGGCCCACTTTACCTCACAAAGGGGAGGCCTGTGTCCCAGCAGTGAATGCGATCTAGGCTGATTATGCTTGCACCTGTGACGAAATTACACAACAATATTAATAACAAAGTGCCCGTGACCAATTTACATTTAATGTACCTATAGAATTTAAAAAACTGTGACCAAATTGCTCCGGGTCCAAACTACAACAACCCGTATACCTAGACATTTTCGCAATTCCAAAATAATCCTACTAAATATTATAATTACCCCCTTACTAATAAACGTTGAATAGCGTCTGGATAGTTACACAACGCTTTGTCTTCTTCTTTCGAAAGTCAAATTACTGACGACTGAAAGAGAGAAATCGGTGTGTAACTATTCTAACTATAATAGGTTTACGAGTTAGTAAGGGGATAATGTGAAAGTTTGTGAAGATGTTTGGATGTTTGTTACTCAATCACGCAAAAACTACTGAACGGATTTGGATGAAATTTGGACACAAGAATTTGTTATAACCAGGATTAACACATAGGATACTTTTTATCCCGATATTCCCACGGGATCGAAACTAACGCGGGTAAAACTGCGGGGCGTTGCTGGTGTATAATAATGATATTCTGAACGTAAGTTTCATAATAGGTTTTGTCTTATTTATTACCAGCTTCTGCTCGCGACTTCGTCCGCGTGCTTTTTCCTCCGACCCACCTCGTCGCGTCACATCAGTGTGTTTTTTTTTTCCTAAGAGTTCTAGTGTAATGTTAAGCTTATAGCCTTCCTCAAAAAGTGACCTATCATGAGTAAAACGATTTTTTCAAATCCTACTGGTAGTTTCAGAGATTAACGCGTTCAAACAAACTAAAAACAACAAACTCTTATGTGTAGAAGAAGACTAGCAGCGCCCTGCGGTTTCACCCGTCAAATCCTGGTTATAAACTATCTGTGTGCCTTCTCATACAAATAAAAAAAAAGAAAGAGTAACAAACATTCATCCATCCTCACAACCTTTCGCGTTTATAATATTGGTATAGGAGTAGGATTTGTTCACATAAACCTTTTTCATTCAAAAGATAACGAGAAACTTTTTCTGCCATCCTTAAACTAAATACCGACTAAACTTTCATGTCATAATATTTTTCATGTACTCAACGCTAGTAAGGTTTAGTTGAATTAACAGGCTCATACATAAGAGAACATTTTAGCGGCAAATTTAATTATCTAGGTTTTATTCTATAAAGTACTCACTAATTAGATTAACTCGTAGTTATGTCTGGCCTTGCTTATTAATTAAATTTTAGATTGTATTAGTTACTAGCTGTTCCCGCGGCTTCGCTCACGTGAATGTGTATTCTTTCGGCATTATAAGGTAACTAGCTTCTCCTCGCGAGTTTTTCCGCATGAAATATCTCCCCGATCCACCCCGACGCAACGCATCGCCTGCCCACGCTATTACTTTTTTTCGTTAGCGTTCTTTCTGACTTTTCTTCTTTTTACTCAGCTCTAGCGTAATGTTAAATAGCATATAACCTACCTCAAGAACTGGGCTATTAAATGCAAAAAGAATTTGTCAAATCCGACAGTTTGTTTGTATGAACGCGAACTCTGGAACTCGAATCGGAATCTCTGGAGTCGGATTTGAAAAAATATTTTTGCATTTGATAGCCCAATCCTTGAGGAAGGCTATACCGATTATCCTTTAAAGTTAAAGTTCGCGAGCACATACGCAAGAAGCTGGCAGTATCATCACAACGATAATATTTTCTCATTGTTTGTCTTATTTATTTTTAGTAAGTATATTCATGTATGTATGTATATTTATTTGTGCTTATATTTATATGTAATTAGGTATATATTATATTCATGGTTTTAATAGGTTTATGCGTATCTTTAGATTTAAAATATTTATTCCTTAATTTTCATTATTGCACCTACCATTGTTTGTCTCTGCCTATGCCATTAAGTCCGCCTCTGTACATTTTTGTGCTTGAAGTATTAAATAAATAAATAAATAATAAATATAGCCTATTTAACATCACGTTAGGACTGACTACTAGGCTAGGTCGGGGGAAAAAGAAATTCCACGCGGACGAAGTCGCGAGCAGAAGCTAGTGCAAATATAAATCATCGAATACCAATACCAGCTATAAAACACAGATTTAAATTTCAAAAATTCAGCATCTCCTAGAATTACACTGTTTATGTACGTCATGTTTTGGATGGACAGATGTCAAGTGCCTTAACTAAGGGCCGTCCGTTTGTTCTGCGGTGAGTCAGGTTCAGGTCACGACAACCCTTACTTTGTGCAGCAACCCTTTATGTGGCTGTCAGCGTAAATAAGATATCAAACGGACGTTGATGTTTTTTGTTTGCATATTGCTGGCAAGTAGACAGATACTTAATGCGAGTACCTTGCTGTGGTATTGTGTTTTCGATTATAATCTGTTTCAAAACTCGTCATCATTCTTCTGCCCAATTTATTTGGGGTCGGCACAACATGTATTTTTCTTCCATACTCTATTAGTCGTCATCTCAGTAGTCAACTTTCTAACCATTTCATCATTCACACAGTCCATCCATCCCTTTTTTTTCAAAACTATTTAATTGTAAACGAACCTTGTTCACAATACCTACTATTTTAAGGTTTTTCTGTTTTTATTTTATGTGTGAATATTGTGTGCCAAACCTGGGTCAAACAAATACATTCTTTTGATAGAATTTTATTTTATTCTCAATACAAAAGTTCGTTTTGTATCAAGAACTGTATTTTGATCACAGTTAGGTTCTTACTTACAAAAAACTGGCTAAATGCTTATACAACGTCTAAATCAACACGGCACGGCACAGCACGACACGTGTAAGGCCCCGACTCCACTGAAGCGGACCTGAGTGGAGCGGAGCGGAGACGTGCAGGAATCGACCAATCACAATGGTTGAAATCCTCATCGCGTCACTCGTCTCGTCTGTGATTGGTCGATTCCTGCACGTCTCCGCTCCGCTCCGCCCAGCTCCGCTTCAGTGGAGTACGGGCCTAATGGCGGGTACAGATTGATGAAACGTAATATGAAATGTAACCGTAACAATCTCGTTACAAAACGATTTCTAACTGTAGAACTAAGACTCAGTTGTCAATTTTGTATTAAGAACTTTATTTCAGTAAGAATAAAGTTAGAAATTCAAAAACTGTCTTGAAGGATAAGCTTAGACTTAAGTAGGTAATAGGTAACAAAATTTTGTAATGAGAGCAGTAATGCCCTTTTTCACGTACATCTAAAAGTAATGCCTAAATAAAAGCGCGCTATTGGATTTTCAACGCTCAGCTCAGCTCCGAAAGTTGAAAATAGAATAGCGCTCTTTTTTAGGTGTAGCCTAGCGTCAGTAAAAACGTTCATAAATATCTTGGCAACAACATTAGAAGGGAGATCAACAGGATCGTTAAATCCTTCCGAGCCTAGCTCACATCGTAAAAGATTACTTTCGGAGGAGCGATGCATACCTCTGGGATCTTAGGATAATGATCTTGAGGGATTTGTCTACGTCACGTAGGTACCTACTGTCTATTCCAAAAGTATGTGATAAAAGTGTACACAAACCTCGTTCAGGTTAAATTCGTATGCAATACTTATTAAAGAGATTTAGTAAAACATTCATCTGTATTTAGAAGGTCTCAACTTTATTACACTTTATCACTTTTTAGAACAATAATTGTTTGAATAACATTATTGAAAAATCATCTACGAAAATTGAGATTATAAAAATAACCCCAATTGTCAAATAAAATATTTTTAAGATGATTTAAAATTAAAATTTCAAATAATCCAATCAAAGCACTCAATTTACTTACTTATAAGTGGCACTACAAGATGGCATCCACAGGTAAGTTTTCTGATCCATTTGTTTACATTTTCATCGCACATCTTTGGAACAGACTATACAGGCGACGCCACATGAAGCTATACATTTCCATTATAATCTGACGTCGCATTTTATAGGGATTCCGTACAATGAGAGGTCAGATTATACTGGAAATTGTAAGACCATAAGTATTACAATTTACTTGAACCTTTCTTCCTCCTTTAATCGGCCTACTTATAAGAGAGCAATTCGCTAAAGGGAATATCCATAAGACGTTATTGATGACTTGGAAATAATATGTATTTATATGAGCAACTAAGTGTACATACCTACACACGAGCGACATGCTGATCGTGTATTTGAGTACGGTGCTCAAATACACGAGCGGCATGTTGTATGTTGTCGGCAGAGCGTACCGAGAATGCATCGCTAGTAAGTAGTATTTTTCCGAAACGAGAGGACGAAAAGAAGGAAAAATATTGATAATTGACAGATTCTTATGCCAGTTGATTCTTTGATTATGGTGTCATTCATAAACTAGAGTTATAGGATTAAAAAAAACACCTTGTTTGGACGGATTTGGAAAATTATTTTTTAACGAATAAGGTATGCCTTAGAGGTGGTCCCATATAAATTTTATTAACTTTACTTGGGTAGTTTTTGAATTATTTTTTCCACTTAGTTAATATTGATGATGGTTTAATAGCTTCCTAAAAAGCGAAAAATAACTTTAATTTCGGAAGTAGGTGTCAAAAAACAAAAATGCGGAATCAACGACACCGACATTATCAACGACAACGACACCGAAATTAAAGTTGTTTTTCACTTTGTGATGTTTTTTTGGAAGTCGGTTGTGTTTTTTTTTTTAATTTTTTTACAGAAAAAATTTAGTTAT
Organism: Gortyna flavago; assembly: GCA_963669345.1. Lineage (NCBI taxonomy): Eukaryota > Metazoa > Arthropoda > Insecta > Lepidoptera > Noctuidae > Gortyna > Gortyna flavago. The sequence continues at coordinate 8,006,416 of OY770148.1, forward strand.
GTTAGTCTGTAATAAATAAAAGTCTATTGACATTTTTTCAAAATCAGTTCCTAATAGACGAATGTCTGCACCCAGCCTTATGGTATAAGGTCTTGTGGTTTCATGAGTTATTTGCAATTTGGTGCATAGCTCACGAACGCACGGCTCTGTGGCAGCTAGTAGGGCAAGACTAATGACATTAAAATTCAAATGACGGTAACTCTAACTAGAACAACGAGCTGAAAATTTTGCTACAGAACAGCATCTCAATTGTGTAACACACTTTCTTTCACAAACCGAAAGATTATGACAGAAATTCCTAATCCATTGCTTCATAATTATGTTTGAAAAATTCGACTGCTCGAGAAACGTAAATAACGCAAATTGTCAACTTGAAAGGCATTGCAATTGTTAGTGTATTCTTTATCGACCCTGCTGCTTTCTTACTTTAGGGAAATAGCGAGTTGCGCTTGCAACCGCTAGACCAACGACCAACCAAATTTCTAGCAAATAAACACATTTTGACTGCTTAGTGTCCCAAAATATACATTTTTTATTAAAAATAAACTGGTAAAAAAAAAGAGTATTAAATACAGCACAAATGGCTTCACGGACAGAATTGTTAAATAATATTTTATGTCCACATAAAGTACGTACCTACCTACTGTTGCTTTATTTATCACGATTTTGGAAGAGTACGGTTTTTATTTTCCGAGGACCTCGGTTTTTATATTACTGTTTGTGGTTTAATGAAAAAGTATGAAAGCTAAATAGGAGGAATAAGGCATGAATAAAGTATTAAAATCTTTATTAATTTAGTCTCATCTGGCTGTGAAACAATGGTGTGCTGATGCCTACACTTATGTATGGAAATGAATGTTAGGTGTGGCAAAAGAAGCATGAAAGTAGAATAAATTCTGTGGAAATGCGTTCCTTGCAAAGCATGTGTACGATAGGCTGAGAAATGACGTCACAAAGCAAACGGGGCGGTTTAAAAGAAGATGTAGTGACAAAAAAAAGAGTAGGTACCTATATTTAGATGATTTCTTTGTGTTGAAAAGATGAATGAAAGGCGAATAACAAAAGGTATTTACAAGGCAGATCTGAGTGGAATCGCGGCAGGGGAGCCCTAGGAGGTCATTTAGTGACCTTGGGTATTGATGATGTTCTTGAGAAAGGTCAGTACATTGTACTCGCAACCGGCGTGCGTGTATGACCAGAGGGGCAATTCTGGTAATTTTAAGAACGTTCACAGTCTGATCTCAGTCTCAATCTGTCAAAAATGCCTGTAATTTCAGTACATTTTGACAAGTTTTTGACATTTGTTTGTCGCTGAGATGAGACTGCGACTAGATTTTGAACGTTTTAAATTACGAGAATTGGCCTACTGATGTATGAACGTAAACGAAGCAAAAGGAGTATGTAAGGATTGTAGCAGGTGGTGTTCTGTAGTTTCTACCTCCCCCATGGGAAGAGGCGTGAATTATGTACGTCTATTAATTTAGCTCGTTATTCTGCGGGGTAATTGCTAAACTCATTTAATGCGTTCATTGAGTTATCTACGCTGACGAGCAGAGGAATTTCTCAAAAATATAAAACAATGGATTAGTCATTTCATTTAAACTTTTGGATATTAAATGAGAGTGCGTTACGCAATTATAGGGTGGTGGTATATTTACTTTGTGCGATGTGCTTGCAGGACATAAGAAATTTTAATATCCTATAAACGAGTGTCGAATGTCGAGACGTAGACCGTGTTCTTTTTTACACACATACATAATCTGTCTATAATATTCTCACTGCTGGAAGACAGGCCTCCTCTCGGTGAGAAGAAATGGGCCGTAACCCACCACGCGGACCTAGTGCTTGTTGGTAGATGTCTTCGAATTTTTTCTAGGTAGGAATTGGTTCTAGGACATGCCAGTTTCCTCACGATGTTTTCCTACACCGTTTTGAGAACAGTGATGATGAAATAATTTACACAAAGTAAAGTGCCTGTCAGTTTTATCTGTTCTTTTTATCTGCCTTGAAACTAGAACAAAAAAGTTAAGTGTAACAACCAAAGAGTTATACCGATAAAATTCTACTTTGTCATGTTTTTATTGAAAAGGTTCTAAAAGAAAGTTCGACCACTGTACTTGTAAGTAAGTATATCTTTGACAAATCACTTTGTATACCTTCTTGACCCACAATCGGGAGGAATCAAATTTGATTACAAGAAGTCCGAGTTCAGAGCTATAAAGCATTACATACACTATAGAAAGAAATAAAATAAATTTATTTGTCATGGGTTAAGTTTACTGAGCAGACAACAAAAGAAATAACAAAGTTTTGTGGATCACAGAAGACGTAAATGGTCCTCTTAACCTAGATGGACATTAGTAAATCATAATCAGCCTATAATGTTCCCACTGCTGGGACACAGGCCTCCACTCTGTGAGAGGGAGTGGGCCGTAATCCACCACGCAGACCCAATACGGGTTGGTAGATGGCACATGTCTTCGAATTTTTCGTTCTAGGACATGCCGGTTTCCTCACAATATTTTCCTTCACCGTTTTGAGAGCAGCAGTGATGAAATAATTTACACAAAGTAAAGCGCAGTAAGTAGAGAGCAGTTGTGGCCCAGTGGTAACGGCCGCGACTTACGGTACGAGTTGTAGGTCGTAGGTTCGAACCCAGACAGGCGGTTGGTGGATTGTGATGTAAGCACTAAAGTAGGGTAAGTATGGGATAAAAGTTTGTATGGAAGTTATTATTGCTAATAGGAAATCACATAGGGCTCACCATAATACCTAGAGAAGTTCCTACTTAACATAATATTATGTATATAACCTATAAGATAATGCAAGGCTTTGACAGCCGCCATCTTCATCGCGCCTCTAGGCAAAGGAACCCCGTCTTACAGCCTTATTGGAGACAATCGTTGCTCTTTAGCATATCGGAGGAGAATTGTATGTGACTGCAGCTCTTATTAATAATTGTAATAAGGCGACGAAGAAAATAATCATGTTTACAAGGTTCTAAATGAGGATGGTGTGTGGTGAAATCTAAAACTATGTAAGTAGGTATGAATGACAAAGCAGGACAATTCAGAGAAAACTTTCTAGGCATTTTAATATGTTTTACGGCTGTTCTATTTAAAAAATTGTATTGTTCTAGCTAAATATTAGGGCATAAGTAATTACTTACTAATGAATTATTCGATAATCCCGATTGATGGCAATAGGCTCATGGCGGAATGTGGGTGACGGTGTACTATAAGGTAGGTACCCTGCTAATAAAAAGGGTTTGATCACATAGTTCACTTTGTGCCACTCTCATAGGAACTTTTGTTACATGCATAACTTAACAAATAACTAATATATATGATATTTTAGCGGCTTTGGATGTTGGATAAGCTAAAATAATATTACATTCTCCTTATTATTGACTAATGTTCATGTTAGATTGGTCTCTAATCAAATACGTTTCCGCTCCGTTTCGGGCATACTCCACCATATTATGAAAAGCGTCTTCAACCACATTGCATTCCGTGCGGTTTTATTTAATGTCAATAACATGACTAAATAATAAACTTCAGATACGATTGTTCTTTCTTCGATTGTTGGGAACGATCTATCTGAAGTTTTATATCTACTACTTAAATCGACATCAAAATCGGATAAGCATTTTGCGAAAACAGAAAATACCTACAATAATTGGACTCAATTTATTTTATAAAAGTTGACGCCATACCATCATCATCTGCATCATCAAGCCTTTTCCCAACTATGTTGGGGTCAGCTTCCAGTCTAACCGGATTCATCTGAATACCAGTATTTTACATGGAGCGACTACTGTTGATGCCACACTACAAACACTAATTTTAATATCAAGCAAAATTATATTGAAAGCCGGGATCGTACCTTTAGCGTCCCAAAACCAACTCAAATACGCTTGTAATTACAAAAGTCCCATTGTTATCTTTAATTATAGAGACCGCTATAAATCACCATTTGGATAACAGGTTCTCTTGTACATATTAATTGTATAACTGGCTGGTGTTCGCAACTCCACTTCAAAGCGCGTATTTTGCGTACATAACAAGTTGTCTTTGTAATCACGAAACCCCAAGTGTCAAAAAGGACGGGTGTTTAATAATTTTGTTATTATTTACTTTCCATTTTATTGTACTACCTTTCTATTTTGTGATTGTACGGTTAATTCTAGGTAAGTAGTTCTTTTATTTTGTCGAAGATTTAAAACTAAAGAATTCCAAGCTTCACAAATTATGTCATCCATGATCGCTCATTATTTTTGTTAAATATTAAATTTTATTCTGATTTTCAAATATGTACTTCTTCTTCGTGTCGCTGGCACGACAGTTATTCGTTGGCTCATAACTTCAGCACTTCCACGGCGTTATGGGGCAGCGCAGAGGTCACTTTGGCTGCATCTTTTTGGACACAGAGGACAAGATGGAAGTTCTTGTGGCTAAATAATAACAGCGGCACGGTTCGATCTATCAGGTTAGGCTACGCTTGCCGCAGTTGGTCCGTGGATAAGTGACCATCTTTACATACCAAGACCCCTTCGTGCCTCGGAAAGCACGTTCAGCCGACAATGTGACGTCACTCCAAATATAAAAAAAAAAAAAATTATTCAAATTAGGCTGAGAATCAGCAGTTTTCGAACGTCAAAATTACAAAAGATAGTCCCCCAAAACGCCCGCCCTTCTTGCATGCGCTTGCGAAGACGTTGCTTACTTAGGTACTGAGAGGGCGACTCAGCGCGGCGGTGCGGTAGGCCGGTTGGGTTACGCGCATTCTGCGGATCGGCAAACTTAGCGTGAACGGGTTATATATAAGTACTTGTAGTAAACCTAAAACCTCTATTCTCCTAAATTGCTGCGTTGCTCATGAACTGATAAATTGTGGAACTAGTCACAAACCATGCTTGCATCCTGCCCTCTGTGTCCTAAAACATGCAGTCAAAGTGACCTCTGCGCTGCCACCGACAACGCCGTGGAAGTGGCAAAGTTTTGGGAAAATAAGATTTAAAATACAGTCGTGCCAGCGACACGAAGAAGAAAACTCATGAACTACTTAGAAGATCCCATTCAATTGATATTTTTGTAACCTAAAATCATTGCACAAATTTTATTTTTCGTTTACGATGTAGATTTTGAAGTTGTAGGTAAGTACTTTAGTGGTCGGGGCCTAAGCAAACAGTTCGATGTTTACCTTTAATTTAAGAACCTGTAGACTTTCAAGTACCTACTTTAGTAGAATAGCCTAGAAAAGTATCGATTAAAACGTTTTCCATGTACTTACTTGACATTTTAAAGGAATTTTGCAATAAACACACGCCTTCATCCCATGGGGGTAAACAGAAACCAGAAAACGCCACCGCGGGCTACGATTCTTCCATACATCTTTTGCTTCGTTTACATACATCTGGTCATACACGCACGCCGTTTGCGAGTACTAGGTACCTGACCTTACTGAAGAACATCACCAATAAGGTCAAGGTGTGAAATATGTCCTCCTGGGGCAGCCCCAGCGTTTCCACTCACATCTGCCTTGTAAATACGTATGTGAACACAAATTAATAGTGCAGTAGTTTTTATAATATGAAGGTTGACAGACTGTTTTTTCAGGTTTATTACTAAACCTGAAAAAACAGTCAGTTTTACACAGATTTTGCATTTCAGGATTAACTTTTTTTCCTCAATATGGACCAATAAATGACATCTAAAAATAAAAAAACTAATTATTTCGTTTAATTAGTTACTCAAACTTTAACGAAAAAGATGAAAAGCTTCCAAGAAAACAATAATTACTCGCTGAAATTGTATTCCGAAGGAATTAGTTATTTGTTTTCCTGATTTATATTTCAGAAACAGTTCCTGTTAAATTAATTTTATGAAGAAATGTTGCTGTAATTGTTTCACAAATGAAATGAACAATTTAATTATATTTCGGAAAAATATAAGAATCTTTGAATTTACGGTTGTTATCAGAAAGTCAATTTGTCTAGCCTATTCCCAATAATGTTGGGGTCGGCTTTCATTCTAACCGGATGCAGCTGAATGTTAATATTTTACATGGAGCGACTGCCTATCTAACCTCCACCAGCCAGTTACTGGTTACAAGATACACCTTGGTAAGACTGGTTGTCAGATTTTTGGGTTTATTTTTTTCTTCTTCTTTTTTGGGCCCCGTAACAACTAACAAAGATTTGAGACAGCTGGGACCAACGGCTTAACATGCTTTCCGGGGCAGGGAGCCACGAACCAACCAGTGCGGCTGTTATTATCAAAAAGTACACAAGCCACGAGCCCCCGGTGTTAACAGAAAGTATCAACTTAATAATTAAGTTCAAATAAAATATTATTTCACTTAGAATTTTGGATTCAAGTTTTTCGGGTTTAAATTATACCCACATAAAAGTTTTAGAATTATAATGAAGCGAAGTGTTGATTTTCTTCCACAAATAATTTCTCGGTATTATTGTTCAGAAACTTGTTGTTTACTTACTGGCAGGTTTATCAATAGAGAAGTTTGCAGCTATTGTTTTGTTTTTGTAACCTTATAAGTGCTTGGACAGACAGCAAACGCGGGCGCGGTCGGCGTACTCAAACACTTCATTTCAGCGTCTATAGTAAGCATGCGGGCGCGGTGAGCGGCGCGGGGTGTTTGGCGTGAGGAGCGCGCCGGCAACTTACACCATAGGTCGTTCATACAAGTGGCCGCAGTGAGTGCGCGGGCGGCCACGGGACACGACAACACTCAAAAGGAAGCCGCGCTCGACTGCGGACCCGCGCGGCTCCCCGCCCCGAGCTGCCAGTCTGGTCAAGCACTAACAGCCCAAGAATCGACGAAGTTTGTGGTTGGTCCATGATATCAAAATTAAAATGCCCTCCCCCCCCCCCCCTGTGGATTCCCGCATTGTCAAGGCGGGGTGGCGGTGAAGCGAAGAGGAACTCGAGGAGGAGCCGCTCGTCAGGGCTTTTGCCGATAAGCCGACGACCGACGTAGCGGCCAACAAGCGACATCGCAACTGAGGCGGGCCGCGATGTCTTATGGGATGCATCGCGCTCCTTGCATCATCCCTGCGTCATCCCTGGGGTGGTCACGGCGTGCTATGTGTTCTGGTGCGCCGTTGATAGGGAGTACTCCCCAGAGGAGGGTCCTGTGACGGACAGCCTCGGCGGGTTCACGGATTAGTGCTAACGTGTGCCCGTGTTCCCGCCAGTTTTAGTGGGTTAGAGTCCCACATAACTGCACTATCTTCCCGTGGTAGTGCAGAATGCATGAGCCATTGATGTCATTGATTTGATTACAGTGTTGTTATGAGGATGGATGGAGGATGGATGGATGGGTGGATGGATGTCTGTTACTCTTACACGCCAAAACAAATGCACGGGTTTGGGTGAAATTTGTCGCACAGATAGTTTACAACCAGGATTAACACATAAGATACTTTTAATCCCGATATTCTCACAGAATCGAAACTTATGAGGGTGACACCGCGCAATTAGTTTAAAAGCGGTCCATAGATTTTTTTTGTATACGAGTCCTGTATAAGCGACGAGGCGCCCCCGCGGCGTGTTGAAAAAAAATGTACTAGGACATTTGAAACCGACGCGACGTCACGGGGAGGCGTGGTACGCAGAGTGGATATAGATTATAGTGATGGTAGTGATAGCAGACCGAGTTTTTTTAAATATTGGTCGACAAGATACGTCCGGTGGAATACCCTGAATACATGCTCGAACACATTTCTTTTGAGCGATAAATGCTCTGTTATGGTCTGTACTATTTCACCATACAATTAGTCCATATCGCAGCGAGGACTCAACATATGCACGATAGGACACTAAAGGTGTTTTAATGTCTGTAACATTTTTTATCCGTCTAAGAGCGTATACGAATTTATCGATTTGTTATTATTTAAAAGATTTATTCAATTGTACATATTGATTTATCAAGGTTAATAGATAAATTATTACTATTAAATCAATTTATAAGATTTTCTATATTTTTCACTTTTAAGTTGTATAACACTACTTTTAAAACAGTAAAATAATCAAATAATAACTAATACCTAATTAATTAATAAAAATAACAAATTTTAATCCTAACTTAACTAAAAATATACAGATTTTCTATTGTGTTAATAATGTCTGTTTCATGATCAATTATTGATTTACATTTTTTATCGGTAGAAACAATTATCGGGAAACAGAAAGCATTTATGATTAGTCACGTCTTGTACAGGGTACAACTTAATTTATGCAGCCATCTCGCCGAACACTGTTAGGTCCTTAAGAGTTTAAGAGACAGGGCTTATGTTTTTGTTTCAATAGATTCTTTCAGCCTTCAACTTTTGCACAAACTATTTTATTTAATATATTTTATTGTGTTTGGGTGGCTTACAGCTATCAAATACTATAGTAGTAGTGAGGTAATTGACGACATGCTATTCACAAGCCTCCACAGTTAGCAACAGAGTATTGTTGTACAAATTAACTATAACACTAAGAATAACATTATTACTTAACTAATAAAATAAGTACCTGTAGGCAGATGCATGCGCAGCCGCCATTAGAGGGCATCAGAAACAATATTATTCTGTTTAGATAAACCAGTAGTGATAGACACTAAGCTGCTTGCAAACAAATCAATTGAAGGGTGTTTATTCACAATTTGGTTAAAAACACCAATTATATACCATTTTAGTATATCTACCACTGTGCTCAATCTGTGTCTATGTAATTCTTTAGATAAATAAACATTATTTATTCATTACTATTAATATATTTATTTATGGCAGCACAATGGGGATTGTCCAAAATTTCTAACCATTAGATTTTATTTTATTTTTTGAAAATTTTGAGCATTTTGAGAAACTAATTTGAATATTTTGATGATTGGCTCAATAGTTTTTTTTTTATATTTAAAATTTTTAAGGTAGGTTACGTCATCAGTGGCACTAAAGATTAAATTCTGTTGCCTCACTAGTACAGAAATAAAAAAATTAAATCTGTCAACACAACGTCATCCACACCTGTCAAAGTATCAATCTATTAAAATTTTTTATTGCATAGCATTTCATTCCATTTTTTTTTGTGTTCCATAGCTCTTCCGATATATTAAATATTGTCGATTGTTGAAACAATGTAATCAGATTTATAAACGAGATGAATAAGAGGCAAGTCGGAATGTTAAAATTTAATATATTTTTGACATTAGATTATAATTTTACACTTGACACTGACGGATTGTAGACAATACTTGCCACTTACATTTTATTTTATTTTTGAGGTAACGATACTAAACTGTACGGTCGCAGGTGACGTAATTTGAAGAGCACAGAAGGTCAAACGTATTTTATCAAAAACATGAATAAATATTAATTGTTTTCGTAAATTAATTAGTCCATAATGATTAGTAACGCTATTCCTCGAAATGGTTTTTTAATTACAACATTTAAAAAAATATGAACAATGCCCATTATGATGGCTTGTGACGTTTGCCAGAACCGATATCCCAATATAACTTCGTTCGGGCTACAATAATAACACACCGCTGGATCTGTAATCTATTGAATGCGTACGTATTTCTATAATTTGTAAGCTGTCACAGGTGCCATCTTAAAGCGCTACTGATTTTGTTTTGCTGCTTACTCAAAATAAAAGTCAAAGTGTATATTTATAATATTAATATTTTTATATAAAACCTGTGTATTTTATATAAATAGATACATAATTGTGCTTGAAAACGAAGCCTTCTAATAATGTGTATCCATACATAACGTTCATTCATTTAAAAGTGATTATAAAAAAATTAAAAAGAAAAAAATACTTAATACTTTTTATACTTTCAGTCAGCATACACTCTAATAATAACAATTCAGTACCTTTTACGATCATTATACTCATAAATATTAATGGATTCGATATTTCGTTGGTCCGATGAAGCTTTACCAATATCGCTACCGTTTTATTGAGTATTAGGTACTCGATTTTTATTGAAAACGTCATAATATTCCGTAAATATTTACCTAAGAGGCGTGCTAAAAACGTTCTGAAATTTTAGGTAAGTGTTACGGTGGTTTTTGTTCAGATAATATTGGTAGGATTTAAATAAAACAGTTTTACTTTGTTTTTAATTTTCACGGTACTATACGAGGTTTACAATGAAAAAGAAACTTACAACTTCCGTGAAAAAATACTTTATTAATTATAGTCTGGGATATTAATTAAAAACAGGTCAAGTGCGAGTCGGACTCGCGCACCGAGGGTTGGGTACAAATTTACGGTTTTCAAATTTTTTCACTGCTTCAAGGGATTGCACGTATTCCTGTGAAAACGGGTCTTGATAGATGGACAGACAGACGGAAAACGAAGAGATCTTATAAGGGTTCCGTCGTTCTTTTGAGGAACGAAACCCTAAAAGAAACAGTTAAAAGATTTTTATTAACATATTTTGTTGGTTGTTAAAACAACATTGAATCAATTTTTAGGGTTCCGTACCTCAAAAGGAAAAAACGGAACCCTTATAGGATCACTCGTGTGTCTGTCTGTCTGTCTGTCTGTCTGTCTGTCCGTCTGTCACAGCCAATTTGCTCCGAATCTTATTTATCGATTAAGTTAAAATTTGGTACACATATGAATCTCTGTGACCCAAACACTGACGTGTAACGTAAATAAATGAGTTTTGAAAATGGGAGTCATTTTTGAGGGGTAAATAGACAATTTAAAAAAAAAGTTTCGCAATCTGTACCGTGTGACATATCAAATGAAAGGGCTTACCGTGAGGATCTCAAATATATTTTTTTCATAATTTTAAAATAAATTGTATTAAAGTTATTTAAGACAACAGACGGAAATTTACCATTCCCCCCCCCCTTATCTCCGAAACTACTGAGCCTAATTTTTTTTTTAAATACAGAAAATAGTTCTATACCTATAGATTACAGGAAAATTAATAAGAAGTCTATGATCTTGAAACAACATGGTAAATCTCTCAATATAGTGCGTACAAACTTACATTTTCAGTTGGAATGTATGGGAGAACATGTTTTTCAACTACAATGTTAAGTTTGTTCTTGGGATAAATTCATTCCAACTACGGAACCCTTCATTGTGCGTGGTCCGACACGTACTTGGCCGGTTTTTTGTAATCCAAACTAGCTGAAATTACTTATACCAACATTATAAGCTACATTGCAGTAATCCTTAAATACCTACATACATGCTAGATCCTTTACATCTCTGTAGCTGTGTTATAATTAAAAGCTCTGCATTGTACTAATTAACAAGTACCTACTACAGCAAGTGTTTCCAAGCAACACTCATGTATGAAACTTCTCTATTGTATAGAAAGCAATTACTTACCTACTCCTTTAGGGTGAAGCCAGACGAGCGTAATTTTTTGAGTTGTGAGTCGCGTAATGTTAACGACACACAATAACAAAAATCATTTTGCGTCGCCGTGTGAACGTAACAGAGTTTTTGTATGAAATTGAATGTAACATAAATTACGCGCCTCACAACTCAAAAAATTACGCTCGTCTGGCTTCACCCTTAAGTTTAATTGGAGGTCTTTACTCATTCATTTTTAGTGTCGAATTGAAGAGATAAACTTACCGACATGTTTCAGCTCAAACCCAAACCAATTTTTTTTTCAATTGAACTAACTAACTACAGGCTCCTTTAAAGGCTCCTTCAAACAGGCGCGACACGCGACGTGAATCGCGAGCGGTGCCTTTGCGTCGCGTGCGATTCGCGTCGCATGTTGCGCCTGTTTGCAGGAGCCTTAAATTGGTAAGAAGTCCGTCAGTCAAAACGTTGCCCATTCTAAAGTGTAGTATAAGTTCATATGTAGAAGAAAATCCATGGACACTCTTTTATATCAACTTAAGATACTTTCCCCCTCACTAATAAACGTAACTAGATGAATAGTTACACACCGATTTCTCTCTTTCAGTCGTCAGTAATTTGACTTTCGAAAGAAGACAAAGAGTTATGATACAGACACCATACAACGTTTATTAGTAAGGGTTTTACTGAGGAAAATAATGTGATCAACTTCAAAAATATAATGCAAGTCATGGTCGAAGTGATACATAAGTCGTAAATAGGATAACAACAGCCAACAGAAGTCTGTTTTCTGAGCAAAAACCTGATATCAGCCGGCAATGATAGGGCACGCCGCGATAGCGGCGGTAAGGCCCCTCTTTGAGGAGTGGCTAGAGAGGCGTCACGGCGCCCTCACCTACCGCCTGACGCAGGTCCTCACCGGACACGGATGTTTCGGGAGGTTCCTGCACATCATCAGGCGGGAGGAAACGCCTGGGTGTCACCACTGCGAGGATCGCCCAGAGGACACGGTGGAGCACACGGTGGAGGTCTGTCCCGCTTGGGCAGAGCACCGCCGTGTCCTCGTAGAGGCGATCGGCAGCGGCGGCGACCTCTCGCGCCCGGCCCTGGTCCAAGCTATGGTCCGGGGCGAGAGGGAGTGGGAGGCAGTCACCTCCTTCTGCGAAGCAGTCATGCTAGCGAAGGAGGTGGCGGGATGGGCGAGAGAGAGAGCGGAGAGAGCCGCCTGTCCCAGCCGCCGTAGGCGCGTCGGGAGCCGCGTGACGACTCCCGGCCACCGTAGGCGCGGGCCTGCGGACGGCGAGTAATGGGTAGCTCGCCGTCCGATCAGGACCAGGCCCATGCCGGACGGCGCGTATGTGTTCCACGCGCGCCTCAAAGAGATGTCAGCAGATAAGGAGGGGCCCGTCAGGGCCGAAGCCTGCCGGGGCAGCGGGATTGTCCGAAAGGGTTACCGCTGCCCCGGAACATAAAGGGCTAAGGAAGGAACACGGATGGGTTTTAGTCAGTAAGAGTCTGACACTCCCTTCCGCTCCACCCAGAGCGGGAGGGGTCATTTGATGATTTCCCATCCTAAAAAAAAAAAAAAAAGCCGGCAATGATAGGGCTATTACAGGCTTAAAAGGCAATTTTCGTTTCCAAGAACCTCGATTACAGAGAACAAAAGACTGAAAAAAACCTTGTAAGTATTTCCGATAAGATAATTCTGTAATAAACTCTCTATTTCGATTATTCTAATGTTAAACTGTCCCTAAGCCTTTGAGCAGTGATGACTCAGCGGTCACGACGATGACTTACTACGAGTTATAGGTTGTAGATTCGAACCCAGACTGGCGCTTTACTCTGTGTAAATTATTTCATCACCACTGCTCTCAAAACGGTGAAGGAAAACATCGTGAGGAAACTGGCATATCCAAAAACAAAAAAAAATCGAAGACATGTGGGCGCGCGTGGTGGATTACGGCGCACTCCCCTCGCCGTGAGGAGTCTTGTGTCCCAGAAGTGGGAACATTATAGGGTGATTATGCTAGGCCACAGCATTATGCCACATTACATAAAACGCTACTCAAATACATTTAGTAATATCAAAATAATCTACAACCAAAATTGACAACAAGCCAAGTACACAATACCTACTATCTCAAATCAATCGTAACTGAATTGTATTGGACGGTAATCCATGCAATCTAGGTATTACAACAGACATAATACGTGCGTCCCGAGTGAACTATAATGGACAACTGCACGACAAGCCGATGTTAATGGGATTATCATATTGAGGGTAGGCGCGACGGACACAGGACGTCTAAATTTATTAATGTTGGTGAACTTGATGAAGTTTGGGTCTGGTTTACTGTCCGAGCCGTAACCCAAGAGTATTGAAACCTTTAGTTACATATATTCACAGGATAGATTGGTACTTGAATGTTCTACATTGTTACACAGGTCATAGCTTTATTTAAAGGGTTACAGTTAGCTCCAAAAAGATGTATACACGGACCAGGAACCATTTTATTATCAACAACCTTTGTTCCATAACATTGTATCTATTGGTTCAAAATATAGTATATAATTTATTTCATCAAACCAAAGTAAACATTTTGTCCCAAAACGTCAACAATCTTTATTTAATCTAATAAAAAAATAATCATTGCTTAGGGAAATACAATACTCGTAGTTTCTGGACTTTTAATACATAAATAGGCTTTATACGTGCTTCTCCCTTAACAAAAAAGAATAACCGCAAAACAAAAAAGCTATATTTGGAAGAACTCACGCATCACATGATGTTCAATTCACTATATGTAATGGTAGATTGACACCCCATCACTCTTTAAGGTACAACTTTTACTTACGTTTTGCTGAACACTGTCTCTTAACTTCTCAAGATACCTACAGCTCTCCTAGTTTGAGAGGCAAGGTTTCATTTTTGTCTATACATTTAAGACTTTTGTAACCTTACACTCATGTATATGTCGCAGCCAACTGGTTAAATTAGCCGTTCAGTTAACTGCCTAGCCTTTCAACTGAACGGCGGCCGTTCAATTAACGGCCTGAATGATATTCAATTACAGTTTACGTTGGAAGTCTGTAACCAATCACGCGCGAGCCGAATTGGTTGCAGTAATTAAGGCATTGCACCCCGACCAAGTGGGTTAGGTTAGGTTAGAACTGTGATCAACCGCGTGCGAGCCGAGGGAGGAAGCGAGGCGAGCACTACTTCTAAAGGCCAGGCAGTTAACTGAACGGCTAATTTAACCAGTTGGCTGCGACATATAAATAGCCATTCATATTTATTGTATGTCTACTACTGTGTTGAATCTCGTATTACTTTAGATAAATAAACAATTATTTATTTATTTTATATTATTGATGGTGGAGCACCTCGAGAAATTGTTCCTAACAATGGTCTTGTACATACACTAGTGTAAGCTTCAATGCTTAATTTAAATGGTTACATTGGAATTAATAATCACACACTTATACCTATATCATAAGTTCGTTCATTCACTGACAGCCAACAGGGTCTAAAAGCATCAAACATTGCGGACTTCCTTTTACAACGAAGGCGAGCACTAAGACAGAATTTTGAGAAATTAATTCCCTAAAGGGGTTAAATAACGGATTTTGTATGAAAGTTCGTCATTCGTCCGGAAAATTTGCATGAAAGTTCGTCATTTCGCAGATGGGAAATCGCATCGCGACCATAGCTTGTCCATTATAACTAACTACCAGAACGAACTATTTAGTGCTTGGGTTCAATCAGCGTAACCAATCGACTAAATCTATTGGCAATTTCCTACACGTAATGCAATTCGCGCTGTACGTGTTCTGTCAACTTGGTAGCTGTTAAAGGGCTTATATCACTTGACTATCAAATGCTAAACAAATCAAATGGCTAAGTTATAGTTACTTACTGATTTCAGACAAGTGTAATCGTAATCAACCAATTATCCTCCTAAAAAGTAACTTAAGTGTGCAAACACACGAGCGACACGTTTCAACGGGAGAGCCAACTACAGCACTGTCGACAACGTGCCACTCGTGTGTTTGAGTATGGTGCTCAAATACAAGAGCAACATGTTGTTGACGGCTGCCTCCGACACGTGTTGACAGCAGCAGTTGACACTGCCGTTGACGCGTGTCGCTCGTGTGTATAATATTAGAAAGAAGAATAAGAGATACGGCCGTCTTCGTCGCACTTTTTACAACTGGATTCAGTGTCTAAGTAATTCAGTACAGTGATATCAGAAGACTTCATTCAGCTAAGTGGCCTATAATTCAGTGGCTCAGTAGGACAGTTACTCAGTTGATCAGTGGAAATACTGCGATTGTTTCGTGTACAATGTTGTCTTTATTAGCCATATGATTAGGTATTATTGGTTGCGTAAGCTCATGTTGGGATCGAACTGAGTTGATATGGTTTTGTATTATCGCTCCATGTAAAATACTGGTATTCAGCTGCATATGGTTAGACCGGAAGCGCAACCGAACATAGTTGGAAAAGGCTATCCAATGAAATTATTTGCCTCAGATGATGATTGCTGTTGATTAATTTGATTAGATGGTGCTGAAAAAATTATTCGAAAAATTATACATCGTATAGTGAAACTCCCGCTACAAACTTTGAAGCTACGGTTGCCTAGAATAGCGGTGGCCGCACTTAACGGCCGTAGTGACAGCTGTCATGAAAATGATGACAGCGGAAAAGATTTAAATTATTAGATTCGTCCTACCGCGTCAAAAGATAGTCGCGTTTCTTTTTTCCAACATCATAATGGCGAAAAAATAATTAGTCGTCCCATACTTTGGGACGAGTTTGAGTTTTGTATCGGACGACTGATTATTTTTCGCGAATATTCATGTCTCGTTCGAAGACGATATAATTTTGACATAATTTCGTCGTGCTGCGGATATTAGCCTATCTAGTGACTAACAAATAACTTGGGTGACGAAAATATACGTCGAAAGACATATATAGGTAACGACGTTTGAAACAAAATGAATGAATAATACAACAATTGCAGTCTGTGTAGAAATAGCTGCGGTATTCTGAAATAGAAATGGCAATATAAAAGCAGTTGTATTCCAATCTCAGGTAGCTTGATCTAGATTTAAATGCTTCCTATTGGAAATGTTTTCTTGATCTACTAAGAGCAAGTTTCATGAAAAGAAAATCCTTTTTTTTTTACTTGAGTTCTGACATTGTGGTGAGGTAGAATGTTCCTATTGTATGTTTGTACACTTCCAAGCTATCTTGCAATACAATATACAATTATATTTTCTCGAGTGACCAAAATCGAAACTAACGGCGCCATTTTGTTTTTGAATACAGTATGTCAAGTGACATTTTACAAAACAATTCCACCAAGAGCACCCCCTTGTCAATGTCTTTCGAGCGCCAACGGATCTATGTAACAGCCTTACCGCAGCTCTTGTGATAATCAGCCTATAATATTCCCCCTGCTGGAACACAGGCCTCTCTGTGAGAGGGAGTGGAACGTAATCCAAACACATCTACCAACCCGCATTGGGCCTGCTTGGTAGATTATTATAGCCCACTCTCTCTCAAAGAGAGAAGGCTTGCAATGGGAACATTACGGCTTATTATGCATTAAAAGTTCCCAAGTTAATTTTATTGCTTACCCAAACTACCTAGCCCAATACGACAATAATCTACCTCAACATTTTCAAATTCAAATCATTATCTTACCGACCCCCATCAAATAGATATCTAAAATGTTACTGCCACCTTATCTCTTACTGATAAGGACGCTGAAACTCCAGATCATTATTGTCAGTACCGCAGCTGTTTCTGACAACTTTCATACTAATATAACTTTGAGTCGTTTGAGCAAAATGTCGGCAGCAGTGGTGATGAAATTATTTACACAAAGTAAAGTGCCTGTCTGGACAGTCGTTACAGGTAGTCAGAAGCCCGAAAGTCTGACAACCAGTATTACCAAGGGGTATCGTATTACCCAGTAACTGGGTTGTGGATGTCAGATATGCAGTGGCTCCGTGTAAAATACTGGTATTCAGCTGCATCCGGTTAGACTGAAAGCCGACCCCAACATAGTTGGGAAAAGGCTAAGCAGATGATGATGAAAGCGCCTGTCTGGGTTCCGACCTATAACTTGTCAGTCGCGGCCGTTGCCACTGCGTCACCACTGCTGTCACTCGATATCCGTGTCTGTCACCGTTCCTGTAGCCACCAGATATTTAAATAATAATAATAGTATTAATAGTTTTTCTGTTTTTTTTTTTGGAAATGGCTACTCGCTGTTCAACCTAGGAAATTGCCGGACTTGCCTGTGAATGCCTCAATAAATTAAGGCCTCCAGTCAGGGCTTTAGGAATTTTTGGTACTTTGGTATTTTACTCAGATAATAAAGAGGTACCTACGCAAGTTTCACTTAAAACAAAACGTTCATTCACTCTGCAATACCTAAAATGAAAAAAAAACTTTCAAAAAAAATGTTGTCAAAATAAAATTACAAAAACTTTATGAAACAGAATTAGAAAATAATTTTCTAATTAAAAATGAAATGGTTAAGAGATCTTTGATGACAAAGGGCACATCAAATTCATTACAAAATTAGTTTTGTATCTTTTAATAATTTATTTTATGACTACTTTAGAAATTAGTTAACTGAAAGTAATGAGTTACTTTAATTTATTTATTTGAATGTTAATTAAATTTGCCAGTACTTGTTTCACAGCAAGGCAATAGCTTTTTCTCATGAAGAGAATAAATTAATCACATTGTGTTAGCGATTTCATATACTGCGTTGTTTTTCCTACGAAATGCTGTGCTAGAAAGGGCCTGTTTCATAATAAATGTAACACTTTTAACACCTTTACAGAATCATCCAAGGAACACACACAATCACACACACCCATACACACCCTCACACAGCACACACACGCACACACATTGTGAGTCACAATGTCTATCCCTATTCAAAAAATAAAATAAAATGATCACCTGCCATGTAACCAAAATTGCAACAATGTTATAATATTATTATTACGTTGTTGCAGGGACACAGGCCATAATCTAACACGCGGGTCCAGTGCGGGTTGATGGGTGTTACATGCTTCGAGTTTTTCAATCTAGAAAATGCCGATTTCCTCACGATGTTTTCCTTCACGATGGGGTGATTACATTATAAAAAGTAAAGCGGCTGCTTGGGTTCGAACCTACAACCTACGTCTCGTCTGTCGGGGCTACCACTGGGCCACCACTGCTCTAGTCAGATTCTAATTATCTACTAAGTAGTAATTTCAACTACTTATAAAACACTCATGAAATTATCCTCCAAATAAATTTTAAAACTTATCCGGTGTTAAAAGGGGCTCAGATAAGCCACTTTTCTACCCAAATTACCTTTTTATACTTTCGTAAACTGATGAAAAAACGAAATCAAACTCGAAAGTTACTTTCAACTTCATAGGAACCCTTTGATACCCTCCATAAGTTTCTAAACCCCCTCTAATGCCTTATTATTCTGTTCCCGTTCAGAAGTTTGTATCTTCACCGAGATACGCGACCAGAAATATAATAAGATTGTCTACAGAAAATTATTGTGAAGGCACACTTTACACGTATGAATGGGGGTAATAAAAAATGGTTAACTTATAAGGCTTTATTCCTTAGTTAATATTTTTTGTACTGAAAATGGAGATGTGATTGTGTTACGCAACTTGTGTGTTAAGAGGGTGTATTCTAAAAGTTGGCAAACTCGCAAATAGCTGTCAAATATTTCGTTATTTTGATTAACTGTCTGTAATACACCGAAATACATAATCATGTTTACTACAGAGCGATATATCTTAATTTAATTTAGTAATATTGACAGCTATTTGCAACGTTGCCAACTTTTAGAATGCACCCTAAGAGGGAGGAACTTAGAGAAAGAAGCTTTAAGAAAGTAGAACTTTTTTAACGCAACTCTATAGTGTTTAGAAACTACTGTAGGCAATTGATTTATTTTTATTGAACACTAGCTTTTCCCCGTGGTTTCGCCGTGGTTTCGCGGTTTCGTGGATGTCGGAAAATATCCAACGACAATGTACTACTGGGATATAAAGTAACCTATATGTTAATCCGGGTTGTAAACTAATACTCGTGCCAAATTTCATCCAATGTGTACGCGGTGCACGTGCATCTGTAAAGCTCCCGGTTGGCATGAATTTTTTCGACATCTTCAACAATCATCGTCATATTTCAGCCAATTTATACAACCTTAATGTCCATTAGTGAAAATCGTATGAAAATCTGTTTGGTAGTTTTTGAGTTTATTGCGTTCAGACAGACAGACGCGTCGGGGGTCTTTGTTATATAATGCCCGGTGAAACGTTACATCAAATGTAACACAAAGAGCCGTCCTTTGCAATGCAACATGTTCCTGACACCTGTCAGTGCGACAATTCAAGTAGCTATAATGAACAAATTCGTAAAACACGTATTCGTTTTTTTGAAACTGGCAGTTGTCAAAAAAGCATTCTCTTGTCGGCCGCACTGCAGGCAAATTTATAACTAAGGGCTAATTTTTCCAACGCCAGATAACATTATCCGAGGAATAATTTTGAATTGTTCACAGTTCTTCCATAGAAAATCTGTCAGGCGTCAATTATATTCCACGAATAAAAATTATTAGTCGATTGAAAAATCGGCCTAAATTAATAAACTTTTAAAAGTAACTTCGCCGTCACAAAATTATCGTCATACAAAATCTTGGAAGATAACAATTTCATATTACGTTCATCTCGACAAGTTTAAATTCCATTTCCCTCGAGTTTTATATTCAGATAACAACTTTCAAGAACTCGATAAAATAGAGAATCGGCCACTAAATTTTGAACAAAAGTTTGCAAAGCACACATCGACGGGTCGATCAAAAATAAAAAAGTAAAAGTATGTGTTACGAAAGATAGGAAAAGTTTTTTCAAAAGACTTCTGTTATTCTTATTCCACACATGTGCTCAAATAGATTTCTAAGGTCGTATCAATTTAATAAAAGTTTGTTTGCTATGTACTCGTATCATAATATTTGAATTGCTATTTTCGTCGTCTTTTGTTTTTGTGTGCTCGGGTTTAAAGGTGAGTACAGCATTTACTTGTAACAGAACATCGAGCAGTCGCTGTTTTTTCATTACAAAAATCAGCACTGTGCCCCTACAGCACAGCATCATGCTGAGTGAAACCCTTCTTGTCACAGTCATGACATGCAGCCGTCGACTATTTCTGCTTTGTGCTCGTGATTTCATATTTTGTTTTCATTTTTCCTTATTATGAGAATTAATTACCTATCTTTTTGTATGCACGTGTTTCTCTGACAAATAAACCTGTTTTTCTTTCTTTTTAGGGTTCCGTACCTCAAAAGGAAAAAACGGAACCCTTATAGGATCACTCGTGTGTCTGTCTGTCTGTCTGTCTGTCTGTCTGTCTGTCTGTCCGTCTATCATAGCCAATTTGCTCCGAATCTTATGGACCGATTAAGTTGAAATTTGGTACACATATGAAACTCTGTGACCCAAACACAGACGTGTAACGTAAATAAATGAGTTTTGAAAATGGGAGTCAGTTTTGAGGGGTAAATAGACAATTTAAAAAAAAAGTTTCGCAATCTGTACCGTGTGACATATCAAATGAAAGGGCTTAACGTGAGGATCTCAAGTATATTTTTTTCATAATTTTAAAGTCAATTTTATTAAAGTTATTTAAGACAATAAACGGAAATTTACCATTCCCCCCCCCCTTATCTCCGAAACTACTGAGCCTAAAATTTTGAAAAAAATACAGAAAATAGTTCTATACCTATAGATTACAGGAAAATTAATAAGAAGTCTATGATCTTGAAACAACATGGTAAATCTCTCAATTTGTGCGTACAAACTTACATTTTCAGTTGGAATGTACGGGAGAACATGTTTCTCAACTACAATGTTAAGTTTGTTCTTGGGATAAATTCATTTCAACTACGGAACCCTTCATTGTGCGTGGTCCGACACGTACTTGGCCGGTTTTTTTTTCTTTCTCTTATAATTTTATCGAACCGCACTTCGAACACGGCACTCGATGTTTTGTTATAACCTGATTTAAAAAACTAACGAGCGTATTGGAGTAAGATTTTATCGAGCATAGGCACGAGCGATCAAGAACGTAACAATCATCAACAATGAAATCAAGGTAGAAAGAAATGTTACAGATAGATGCTCATTCGCCGTGAGCATAACGTCGAACGCAGCGTCAAGCATTACATGGAAATGCTTTTGGAAACTGAGCTTTGCCTGTTTCAACCATTCATAAGAACGTTACATTACATGGAAATTCTCGAGAAAATGCTCTAGTGTCTCACCTTTAGGCAAGGATTCTGGATGAGATGTTTTGTCTGGGGACTGTATTATGATAATGTAATGTGTGATTTACTGTTTTGCGAAAAAACACTACAGAGGAAGTAGGTGATGGAGGTACAGTGTCTTTCTAAATATAGTTTCCTATCGGTTATAGTTGTTGGAGAGGAGCTTGTGGCTAAGTAATAACAGCCGCACGGGTCGGTCGGTCAGGTTAAGCTACGCTTGCCGCGGTTGGTCCCTGCACGGGTGACCATTTGTACATAACAAGACCCTCCATGTCTCGGAAAGCACGTATACCGTTGGTCCCGGCTTTCATTCGAGGATCTTTAACAGTTGTTACGAGTAGTCAGAAGACCGAAAGTCTGACTGTCTGACAACCAGTCTTATCAACGGGTATCGTATTACCCAGTAACTGGGTTGTGGAGGTCAGACAGGCAGTCGCTCCATATAAGCTAAGCAGATGATGATGTGGAAATATGTAAATTTGTCCGTAAACATCAAGAGTTCTACACAAAACGCGAAGACATCCAATCACAACACACACTTAGGCACCGATCTAGGCTAAACATACCAACATCCAAGATAAAAATGCATTCTACAAGTCCCGACGTAATAATGTCTATAAAAATATACAATAAACTACCTGACATAATAAAGAAAAGTTAAATATATTTATTTAAAAAAACATAAAAAATTACTACTCTATGATCAATGATAATGAATATTTTAATGATTAACATAAATAAAATAAAATAAATATTAAAACTAATGATAATTACACAATTCATAGGTATGTTTAAAACATATTAATGATTCGGTAATTATTAATAAATATATAATAACAATAAATAATATAACAAAAATATTAATTAAATATCTCCTAAAACAGGGCTTTCTCTCTCCTACTCTTTTTGCTGTGCCCTACAGGGTCCATAATGATCTTAATTATATAGTTACCACCTAAGTACACATTATGATAAAGCAATAAAGATATTGACTATTGGTTAAGGGTGTCTGTAGGTCTATGTGTAGGTAATCTTTTTGTTATACCAATTTTCTTTTGGTCAGCCCCTTATCCAATTCTACAATTTAATTATTGACAAGATAAAATATAAAGACATATTTTGTTTTATTTGATACAAAATAAATATTCTTTGTCATTTTCAGACATACCTAATAAAAACAAAAAATTTAGGTATAACAGATTAATGAAACATAAAGTAACAAATTACTTCATTTTTTTTTTTTCAATTATTCTAAATACACTTTAAGGGCTCGTGTACACGGCACCGCCGCCACCGCGCCGTCACCGCTCCGCTGGCGCCGCCGCCGCGGCTCGGCGCTGTGTATACGAGACCGCCACCGCGCCGCCGCCGCTTGATTTCACCGTACCACTGTTGATACGGTTGTTAGTAATACATTGCTAGGCACAAAGATCACACGTATCGCATTGACATGTCCAGTTTAACAAAAAAAAGTTAGTGTTAGCTTCCTATTTGTATAGAAAATGGCAAAATGAACCTCGTAAGACCATTAGAAAGTGGGTACATCCTATTCTGATGCGACGGCAGCAATATGGTGAATTTCATAATTATACTTTAGGAAGATTTACGAAAAGACAATTTCAAGTTTCATGATTATCTTCGAATTTCATGATTATCAGCGCAGAGGCGCGGCGGCGCGACGGCGCCGCGGAGCGGTGACGGCGCGGCGGCGCTGGCGGTGCCGTGTACCCGAGCGCTAAAACACCATCTTTAATAAAAAACACGTAAAAATATACCTAGCAAAAAACTTTTATTTTATTAAATGAGTTTTCTATTTCCGATTCCCCTCGGTTTATTTGTACAGCTCTTGGAGCGAAGTGAAGCGCTCTTCGTAAACGCTTTCTCTGGTGTCCGGTTGCGTTTACAAAGACAGGCGCCGACATAACGAGCAAATGACTACTATGGACTATATGGCAGACAGATATTTAGATTTCTTTGTAAAGAAATATACTCGTAGTTCTAGATTAATGTAAGGCATAACATGAATACTAGGAAATCAGAATTGGCATGAATATAAAAATAAACACGTGAAGAAATCTCTGTAGTAATGTTACCTAACTGAGTTTCAGATGTTTAGTACCGGGAAACGTCAATGCCTTGGAATTCTACTAATTGGCGATTTGTTTACCTAAAATAAACAATATTGCATTATAATTACAGGGTGGCAGGTACAGACGCCAGCACATCATGGTACTACAAACTGTCAAATTGATTTAATAGATTTTCAACTTTATCGCTAAAGTTTAAGGTTTAAAGTTGGTTGGGAAAATTTGACAATTGCGGGTAGCTTGATGTGCTGGCGTCTGTACAGTACATCGACGCGAACCTGTTACCTTGGATTCAGTAGGTACATGATTCTGGACAAAAGATATTAAAAAAAAATGCTGTTCCATAAATTTTGACCGCGTACGTATTGCACTCTTGTAGGAAACAGCAGATTTTATTTTTAATAACCGACGAAATTGTTATTAATTATGTCCAAAATCATGTGCTGAATACATCATGGCGTTCCCATTCATGGCGTTCGCCGCCGCTGCGTCGCGCCCGCTGACTTCATGTCCGTAGCCTGACAGGTTGCGCGTCGATTTCCCTGTCAAGTGCTGCCACCCTGTGTAAGTAGGTAGTTCTTTATGAAGATGCTTGTTCTACTACCATTGCACTACCATAATACCTATTTCTGCAGTTGCAGTTGCTGTATTCCGGTTTGAAGTGTTTAGGAGTTGGTACAATTACAGGCACAAGCGACATGTTTAGCTATTTCTCTAGGAAGGCAACTGACTGTGATGAAAGGCGGTAGTAACCACTAAACATCAGAGGGGCAATTCTGAACATTCACTGTCTGACCTCAGTTCCAATCCGTCAAAAATTACATCTAATTTCCCATAGACGTATAAAAAAAAATGGACTCCACGCCACGCATATCGAAAGTGAAGCACAGTATCTAAGTATGTCGGGACCGCTTGTACAAACACGCCTCACGCTCACATTTTTTTTTTCTCTCTTTATTAAGAAGCTTTGTCACAATACTATGTCGCTCCATCATAGCCAAAATTTGAATTTAAAATTAATTTATATGATTGTAATATATTTTGTACAGAGTTTTAGCCTCATCCGACATAGGCTTAGCTAAAACACTATTTAAAGTACCAATTCCAAACATATTTTGGGTATTAAAAACCTTTCTCCTGAGGCGTTCGCCCCGCTCACACTCGGTCAAAATATGATGTACGTCCTCGATTATTCCACATTTTTCGCAATTAGGTGAAGGTGTGATACCCATAAAGAACGTAAACTTCCTCGATGGGATGTGACCCCAACGCTCACATTTACATCATAGTATGCCGACCGGACCGGCCGCCATTACGTGACACTACAGCGTCAATATCGTCAATCACGCACACATAGATCGGTACGGTGCTTCACTTTCGATATGCGTGGCGCGGAGTCCATCTTTTTTTATAAGTCTATGTAATTTCCCTACATTTTGAAAAGTTTTTGACATTTGTTTGTTGGGGAAATGAGACCACGACTAGATTTTGAAAGTTTTAAATTACGAGAATTGGCCTTCTGATGGGCTGTTAGCTTATTTAATATCCATAAAAAAACCTACCAACATAATCACGTCATATATAATAGGCATTCTGCACATATAGATCCCTTACGTAACATATTGCATGTAGGTCACATGCTTAGTACATAAACAAGTGTCAGGACTCAACATTATTAAGTTAGACGCTTTAAAGCGACATCTAACGGTACTTAATCTCCGGAACAAACCTCATTCAAACTTCCCAAAACCATATGAAGTGTTGACACCAGAATACCTTATATGAAGCAATCTTGGTGCCTAGTATTTATTACTTCCAACTGAGGCATACAATACGTGGGTATAAGCATATTTTAAATGATAAATTGAAATACCCTCCAAGTACTTAAATGTATCATGGAAATTCAGGGAACTTATTTATTTATACCTACAGTGTGTCAGGTTAAACGAGGGACATATTTTAAGGGAGTGTAGTACCGCTGAAAATGAACAACTTTTACTAAGAGACCAACACTGAAATCGAGAAAATAAAACCAGCCGCTCTATACATTTATATTTGCATAACTGAACAAAATGTAAGGAACAGCTGTTTTTTTTTTCATTTTTCATATTTTTGAGTCCGCCCCACATTAAAAGTTCGCCCCATAGTACCTAAAAAAGTTTCATGATTACTACACTCCCTTAAAGTATGTCCCTCGTTTAACCTGACACATTGTATATATTTTATTGTGCACCACAAAATTACATAACAAAAAATAAATCAAACAATACAAAATATACAATGAGCGGCCTTATCGCTTTCTGCGATCTCTTCCAGACAACCTTGGAATGGACAGTGATTTATCTGGACATAAAATGAGGCTGGCGTTGGTGCAAATAATAAGTATACAATATACTAAAATAGATACTCAGATAGTATATATCTAAATCTATACAAATAAAACAAAGTCGTGTTAGTTACACCATTAATAACTCAAGAACGGCTGGACCGATTTTAATGATTTTTGTTTTTTTGGTTTTGTCTCCGCCCCGAATAGCAGATAAACTAAAAAAAAAACACGAAAAAAATTTTAACGAAGGTAATTCCTTATCTCAAACATTTTGTATGGAATGGCTTATTGATTCTGAGACGGTATGAAGTTCACTGGGTCAGCTAGTAATAGATACATAAGTACATACATACTAAATACATAAGCTACGCAAATAAATGTAGGTAATGCTATCAAAACAGTGAAGGAAAACATCGTGAGATAACCGGCATGTCCTAGAACCAAAAAATCGAAGACAGTGACATCTACCAACCCGCACTGGACCCGCGTGGTGGATTACGGCCCACTAAAAGAGGCCTGTGTTCCAGCAGTCCCGCTGCTGGACATTATAGGCTGATTATGTTACTACAAATTGGCACCCACAGGTACGTTTTTTGACCAATTTTTTCATACTCTAGATCAGATACTTTTGAAACAGACTTTACCTACAATATTTCCCTCAAAAGTTTTCTGAGAACATTCCAGGATTAAACTAACCCATAAACCAACTAAACCATAGTACAAAGGCAACATCTAAATTCCCTCCGATACCTCTTAATTAAATGTACCAACTCCAACAGATAAAGCTCCTATAACGCTAAACTCAAACAGCTGTGCAATGAAAACTAATAACTCTTGGGAGCGGACGCTAACTCCTATAGTCTGTCTGTATTGGAAGAAAAGTTTCTCGTGATAAAGAAATATCCGTGGCCATTGGCTTCGATAGCCCCTTAGGGAATGAATAGGACAAGCTATGCTCATGCCTGCAAAAATGGTCAAATTCACTTCACTTTTGAGTTGGTGTAGTGAAAAAGTGTAGAAATAATAGTGATAATGACACTCACACATAACACATGGACAAAGTGTTTGTACCGTTTTATCAGACTCTTAGAACGTGGAATGGACTTGTGTAAAGTACAATCAATACTATTCTAAGTTTTAAAATGATAATCACGAAAAAAAATTGTTAGATTAAAATTGCTTATTAGTGTTATTAATATAGGCTAGATTGTAATTACCTAATTAATTAATTATTTTTAACAAAGGATTAAAAAACACTTGAATTTGAACATTATGGCATGCGTGAAATTGCATATGAGAATCAACGACAAAAACTTGTCAAAAATATAGGTAATGAGAGGTTTTTTTTATTGATTGCGACTAAGTATTGAACGTTCTACAAAATACGGGAATTGACCCTCTGCTTTTGACATTAGAGCACCCTAATAGATTATAAAGGACAAGGCCATTTTCGAGAAGTAGGTGATCTGGTAGTTAAACTATGACTAAACTAATTAATCTATAGGCTTGGCTATGATGGGTATTAAGGCAAGTTGTTTTAATTAAAGGTAATAGGTATTTTTTGATTAATTTGACATCTTTTACCGTTTCCTAAAGATAAACTGCCCAAAGTTACATTGTCAGTTATTGTAGTAGTGTTATGTAAGTTTATGTATTGCAGGCATTGCAGCTACACTTTCAAATAGGTACTTTTAAACTATTTACACTAGATACTAAATTAAATGACTAACTAACATTTTATATTTATTTATTTATTTTTTTATTTATTTAAAATCTCCCTACCACTATCATTACAGGGTATATAAATAAATACAAAAACAAAGGACACTGAACTAAAGTAACTTGCTTTAACTCTTACAGTATTTATTTTACATTCATTTTTTTGCGTTTATCACTGCTTCAGCATTCTATGTATATCTTATATTCATACTCATAGGTACTCCAGTACAATTACACAAAAACTTCGACACGGACAAGTGCAGCAGATTTGACAAACGGTTATAGCGGTTTCAATAAACTTTTTCTATTAAAAACTATCTGTTAAGAAAAGTTATCAAACTGTTGATTAGTTTTAAAAACTATACTTTAATTGCGAAAGCAACTCTGTCTGTCGGTCTGTTACCTTTTTACGTGTAAAACACTGAACCGATCATTATATTTCACAGATAGGTAGCCTCGGACCTGGAGAAGGACCTAAGCTACTTTTCATCCTGAAAATATTGTTTAATAAAATAAAATAATGATATACAAAATACCTACACGCAGATGAAGTCGCAGACAACAGCTGTGAACTATTATTTTAGTTGCTGGTGAGATAAGGTGCATGATGACAGACAGTAGATTTTGCTAAGTTCCTCTAAGAGGTAACACACAAAAAGCTCCAAAGAAAGAAGTCTGGTTCTGTCAGGTCTGGCAATCTGGCCGGCCAGTTCAAATCGTCAAAGCGAGAGATCACACGGTCCCGAAATTAATGTTTCAAAATCTCCATGGTTGCATGAGCTGTGTGACTGTGTGTATCGCTCCATTGCATTGTCAAATAATTCTCAATCTGTCTACAACATATAATGTATCAAATCGCACACTATTTTTGCCCCACCTTGTACCTATGAACATTCCACCGCTCCCCTGTATACACGGAATATGGTCGTCAAAAACATCGTAGTAGCGTTTATGTTTATAACTAAAGCAGGTATTAGCTTGATGTACCTGTGTAGGTCCTTGAAACTCGCGGGAACGTCTAAAATACATACTATGGTATTAGTGAAGATCGAGAATTAAAAAAATATCGAGAATAATATTACAAAGAGGTATTTTTTTTTTTTGTTAAATGTTAATAAAAGGTACTACTACTATAAAGGGCTAATACTGGAAGTGCTTATCCGATAAAAAAAAAACGCATTTATAGTAAGTTACACTATCGGCAATAGTGTAACTATAATGCACGCGGACGAAGTCGCGGGCAGAAGCTATTGTCACTATACCTTGCGTAATCCCAAGTCATCAATAAGAAAGTAAGGTAAATCATGTTTGTAGGACAGGTCCGCAGAGGATGAAGCACCTTGTAAATAGGTTGACCACAGTAAATTATACACGACTAGCAGCGCCACACGGTTTCACCCGCATAAGTTACGATCCCGTGGGAATATCAGGATAAAAAGTATCCTGTGTCGTTATAAACTATACGTGTGCCAAATTTCATCCAAATCCGTTCAGTAGTTTTTGCGTGAAAGAGTTACAAACATCTATCGATCCATCCATCCTCATAATCTTTTGCGTTTATAATATTAAATAGGAACTAGTAGGATAGGATTAATGATAACTTACGTTGTCGGTGTAATGTCATTTGAGTGCCAAAATAACTTTGTAGCATTATAGGTAAAATTTTAGGCCACTTATTTTGTTTAACATATAAACCCGCGAATAGATTTTTTTTTTTTTTTTACCAAAAATCAGCATTGCCATGCAACGTGGCAATGCTGCTAGCTTTTTGGGCACGTTTTCTGTTGACAGTGATGCGGACGAATTTTTTGAAGCCGTTTGATTATTTCCCCTCCTTTTTATATACCTGAGAATATATTACCCGGTTAATAAACAATTTTCTCTTTCTGCATAAAATTTATATACACACATTAGAGCTGTAGTATGTTGTGTTAATTGTGTTTATAAAATACAAATAAAAAACATCCATACTAATATTATAAATTCGAAAGTAACTCTGTCTGTCTGTATGTTACCTTTTCACGCCTAACCCACTATTCGGATTTGGATAAAATTTGGCAGAAAGGTAGATTGCATCCCGGGGAAGGACATAGGATAGTTTTTATCGACATACCTCACGGGCGAAACCGCGCTAGTATTTAATATATAGAACACAGCACCAGATTAAACTACTGTAACGGGGTCGATCATTGAAAGGCTTAATGGCCTGGACTCTCAAAGCCGAGTCTTTATTTCATTTGTCTATCTTTCTAAATATGGATAGAGTCTATCTCTATAAAATACTAGATGCGCTCCGCAGTTTCATCCCGCATAAGTCTCGAATCCGTGAGAATATAACACTAATTAATAATCTAGGCCATGGTCTACCCATGTCCCAAATTCGTACAGCCGATTTAGCGTGAAAGCGTAGCAAACAAACGTACAAAAAATCGAATCTTTTCTCTTCAAAATATTAGTTTAGATTCGTGAAGGTCAAATATCAAAGCCAACCGGACAAAACCTTTACACTACCTACCCGGACTCTAAAAATATAGCATCTCACACACATATTTGTCAAGCGCCTTAGCTTCAACGGAGGGAATCAAGTGAAGTACGGTTCATCCCTCTGACGACCTCATTAAATATTAACTAAGTACATTTTCAAGAAGACGTACTTATAAAAGAAGATGTATTTCAGTTATTGACTGAGACTGGAAATTAGTTAATAGAATGGGTTTCTTATTTGATTTCGAAAGTTGATGATTCGATTTTTATTAATCGAACTCGGTCTCAGAAAAGACTTGCCGTTTTCAATACAAATAATAATAATAATAATATAGTGGTGGTGGATCGATCAGAGCGGCGCGCAATGATTGTTGACATAACCGTCCCGCATGATGAGAACCTCGTGAAAGCCGAGAAGGATAAACAAATCAAGTATCTTGACTTGGCTCGCGAGGTTGTCGACATGTGGGATGTAGACTCAGCAATCATTGTGCCGATAGTCGTAACAGCCAATGGATTAATAGCCAAGAGCCTCGACCAACACCTAAGGAGGCTCTCGTTGGGCAGCTGGATCAAGGGCTTGATTCAGAGAGCGGTACTTCTGGACACGGCTCGCATTGTTAGGAGGTTCCTCTCTCTGGAGCCCTGACCGCCGGTAGCTTGGACCTTGTTCCCGATACCGGTGGGCTACTATTTTTTATTATATTTTTAAATGTTTTTATATCTTTATATCATAATATTTAAAAATATAATTTATATGTGTATATAGTGAAATAAAGAAATAATAATAATAATATCCTTGGACATTTCACATAAATCATATGATAAGAAGAATGAAGGCTTAAGTGAATGACGCTAATGAACTTCATTCGCGTGCATCTCAGAATACAAATTGAATTTCATGGGTTTTCTTTTTTCGCGGAACCCTAACTCTTGTGTTTTATAAAATTTTAGTCAAAATCGTTCTAACCATTTCGGAGATTAGCCGGAACAAACAGGCAGACAGACGAAAAAAATAGCAGATTTTTTGTTTTAAGCACCATTTCTTTCATATGCATTTATTAAAAAAAAACTGTTCTTTTGACATTACCAACAGACATGTATATGTCGCAGCAACTGGTTAAATTAGCCGTTCAGTTAACTGCCTGGCCTTTAGAAGTAGTGCTCGTTTAACCAGTTGGCTGCGACATATAGATTACAAAATAAATAATGCGCATTTTAACATTGCTCGATCTATCAGGTGTGATTGAAATAACTGACCCGAAGGGGTTATTGTACAGGCAGCGGGATTGTCCGAAAGGGTTACCGCTGCCCCGGAACATAAAGGGCTAAGGAAGGAACACGGATGGGTTTTAGTCTGTAAGAGTCTGACACTCCCTTCCGCTCCACCCAGGAGGGGTCATTTGATGATTTCCCATCCTTAAATACCTAATTGTATTAAGGGACTAACTAACCCTGAAATCAGAAAAAAGGAAATAAATATTAAATCCTCCAATCGATTAAAAACTGCAGCCTTTTTAATCTAAGTTCAAACACTAACCGGTTAATTCTAAATCCTTTGCACTCACGTATTAACACTAGACCTCTAAGTAAATATGCTCAAAGCAATCCAACATTGCACTATAATACCCACGTAGCATCTAAGGTCTACGAGCGACGTAGCTGCGGTGCTACGAGAGCGCTACGGCGTAGCCTGCGAAGCATGATGCTGATATTTTGCTAAATTAACGCTATTTATTTCGAGTAACGCCTGTGTAGGTATGCCATTATTCTGAAAATGTATTAGTCACGTTTTCATAATAGCATTGTTTTATTATAAGCAACATAATTATAATTAATGTGAACACGTAAATTCAAACACTGCTTGACATGGCATTCGACGATTAAAATTTTTATGACATTAGATTAAGATTTTTTAATGTGTTTACCTTTGACTTTGAAATTTTTAGAGCTATTTAGAAGAAAGGGCAGGGACTCAATGGTTAATTATTATTTCCACAAAATAATAGGATAATTTGAGACTACCCCTTAGGTTTAGTAATCGCAAGTGCTCCTGTTCAGCATGAGGTCCTGGGTTCGATTCCCGGGTTGGGTAATGTGTTACTTGGCTTTCCATCAGAACTTTTTAGTAGCAGCACGAAATCTGGATTTGTATCCGGTTGATGGCAATAGGCTCGCCCCCTATTACATGAGACTTAAACATTGTGTCATCATCATCATTTCAGCCGAAAGACGTCCACTGCTGGACATAGGCCTCTCCCAAGCACCGCCACTTCGACCGGTTCTATGCTGCCCGCACCCTGCGGATTGCTGCGGCCTTCACAAGGTCGTTGGTCCACCTTGTGGGTTGCCTTCCAACGCTACCTCACACCAAATCACGTCGTTTATGTTATGTGATTAAGTAATTTAAAATTCGAAAAGCTGGTAATTGATTTCAACTCATCAAAATAGCACACACACATACACACACTGTTAGGTAAAGTGTATTATTATTTATTTTACCATTTATGTACACACATATATAAACAGACAAGAAAAAAAACAGAACAGAAAAATAGGTACCAAAGGTGATGCGTATTTCATAAGAAATCTCTTCCTTCTACCTTCTTTTAGGCAAAATCTTTAAAGACAGTTATAATAATATCATTACTAAAACGCCCCCAAAAACAAAACAATTAAAAAACTGACAAGCTACAAGTGGTTTCATAATTGCATAACAAGTCTCCGAAATTTTGCCCAAACGACTCAAAGTTGGTACGATTAATTGTTATATTAATATGAAAGTTGTCAGGAACAGCTGCGGTACTGACAATAATGATCTGGAGTTTCAGCGTCCTTATCAGTAAGAGATAAGGTGGCAGTGACATTTTCGATATCTATTTGATGGGGGTCGGTAAGATAACGATTTGAATTTTAAAATGTTGAGGTAGATTATTGTCGTATGCTAGGTGGTTTAGGATAGTAATTAAAAAAAATGGTTGTACTTTAATAGATAGTATGAAACGGTCGAATTATGGCTAAGAAATAACAGCCGCACGGTTCGATCGATCAGGTTAAGCCACGCTTGCCGCGGTTGGTCCATGGTTGACCATCTTTACATACCATGACCCCTCCGTGCCTCGGAAAGCACGTTAACCTGTTGGTCCCGGTTGTCATTCGTGGATCTTTGACAGTCGTTACGGGTCATCAGAAGCCCAAAAGTCTGACAACCTGTCTTACTAGGGAGTATCGTATTACCCAATAACTGGGTTATGGAGGTCAGATAGGCCGTCGCTCCATGTAAAATACTGGTATGCAGCTACATCTGGTTAGACTGGAAGCCGACCCCAACATATTTGGGAAAAGGCTAGGCAGACGATGAATTACCTCATAATGCGACTATTAAAAAACATCTTGCTTTGCCTATAAACCTTACCGAAAAGTATTACACAATATTGCCGATAATATAATCTTTCGTTGAAGATCCTAAATTAATAAACGTTGATAAGAATGCCTTTAGTCATAGTATTATTGGAGACAGTACTTTTTGTAGATGTGAACATTTACCGATTTATATATTAATTGTAACTAACATGTAGTCCATTCCTTTTGTACACTGACATCTACATGTGACATATTATTTATAAGAATCTTTTTTACGTGTTTCACTACCAACTCTACTGGTCTGATGCTTACATTCTTAAAGCTACACAATGTTTAAAGCTAGTCGAACATATTAAGTTACATTGTCCCCTTTACTTATAAACGTTGCTTAAATATACTACTACTTGTATAATTACCAAAGACTCGAAAAGAAGACAGGTAGAAATTATTCCCTAACTTTAAATAACGTATATAAATACGCGTACCTCACATTATGTTATGTTAAGAGCGTTTACGTCGTACGGCATTTCATACAAACTTTCAATGAAACTTTATACGCATAAGCAGGATACAAAGATCTAAAAAGTTACTTAAGAACATTTTCGAAAAATAGTATTGCAGCCAAATTAGACAAATTTTAAAGTTTCCATAGAAACAGTGATTTCCAGTTATCTTTTTTTAAATAACACATTTCGAAAATGTTCTTAAGTAACTTTTTAGACCTTTGTATCCTGCTTATACATGTGAAGTTTCATTAAAATCGGTTCATTCATTTCGAAAAGCATGGGCTTGAAAGTTTGTATGAAATGCCGTACGGCGTAAACGCTCACAGCGCCCAAATGGTTGTGGTAGTACAAAGAGGGCAGGCAGAATTACCCCACATGGCTAACATAACAGATCCTGTATTGCCTATTTAACCAAGAGTGTTACCTAATGTTGCCCATTATTTTGAAGTGTCTGTGTATATCTTTTGCTGGAGGTTCCACATACATAAGCGTTGATAGCATACTCTTCGTCATAGTAATATTCGAGTCCTTTTTTTCAGATGTGGCTGACTGTGTGGCTTTATTTTGACTTCTATAATTCATAGTAAATTAGTTTTTGCCCGTGGTTTTGCCCGCGTGGAGGTTTAAAATTATCGCACAGACCACTACCGGGATTATTTATTTATTTATTCAGTAATACACATATATTTATGCTATCGACGCGCTCAGAAGAAGAAGAATATATTTTATACATTTAGTTTGTGCCAACATTCATTCGAGTTTTACCGTACGCCAAAATCATCGATCACATAATTTAGATAATTAAAACCACTTTGGTAGGTACTTAGTTAATTAAAAAGAATGAAAAAGTTATATTTTCTAACCTAGGTTTAGTCTATCCGTGAGCCAAATTATATCCAAATCCGATCAGCTGTTAAGGAGTTATTTCACATTAGTAATATTAGTACAGATAGATATGACACAGTAAATTCTTTTACTGCATTAACTTCTATGTGATATGTTTTAAGAAATTTTTATATACATATTTCGACACCTATTTTACTAGTTTTAAGAAAGCTAGATGACGTATTTTGTGACTTATCTCCTTAAAATCTTATGTCATTAGCATAATATACACCGTTTAACAATCGTCTATATTTATATAATATTTATGTATAACAACAAAAATGATACCAAACAAATAGCGAGTACCTTCTGGCTATCGATAAGTATCGTCCTATCTAAAGGCTTTTAAGCCATGACCGTTGTGCGACCCCTGTCAAGGGGCCAGGTTATTAATGTAGGCCCAGTTTGTGTTGCTTTCAACGATTATCGAATTGACATTACTTAGTTAAAGTAAATTGTGGTTTATGACCCCTGGGCAAATCGATGTTTGGGGATTCTTAGACTTGAAATTGTCTGTTTCTAAGAAATAACAGCCGCAGGGGTCGATCGATCAGGTTAAGCCAGGCTTCCCGCGGTTGGTCCGTGGATGGTTGATCATCTTCACATACCAAGACCCCTCCATGCCTCGGAAAGCACGTTAAGCCGTTGGTTCCTGCTGTCATTCGTGAATCTTTGACAGTCGTTACGGGTCGTCAGAAGCCCAAAAGTCTGACAACCAGTCTTACCAAGGGGTATCGTATTACCCAGTAACTGGGTTGTGGAGGTCAGATAGGCAGTCGCTTCATGTGAAATACTGATATTCAGCTGCATCCGGTTAGACTGGAAGCCGACCCCAATAAGTTGGGAAAAAGCAAGGCAGATGTTATGTATCGTACTAATATTCAGCTGCAAACGGTTTAACTAACTATCCGATACTATTCCAAAAGAAATATTTATTTAAGACTTTTTAAAATTCAATAATATTATTCAACAGTTCAACGCTAACCATACAAGACTTCCTTCGCGTATCTGGGTAGCAGTGTAAGTAAACATGTATTGTATAATATATCTGTCTGTATAATATACAGGGTGTGGCGTAAATAGTGGGCCACCGTTAAGGATTCGATATACCAGATAATTTACTAAAACCACAATAACATATTACAATTTTAACCATTTTTATCCAAGGGTTCCGAATTTTTTTTTTTTTGTTTACGAAACTACCTTTTGTTACAAATTTGGTTGAAGTTTCGTCAAAAACCATTATTTATTCATTTTGATTTCCGTTAACTACTGCTGAATACTAGATCTATCGTGTAAAATTATGTTTTTAAATACATTTTCAGCTCTTGAAGTAAAAGTTAGTTCTTCTCTATTTTAACCCTAATTTTTAAAATAACATGCAAATTCAAGAGCGAATTTCGTAAAAAAAAATGTACTACTAAAATGGTTCAAATTGTAATATGTTATAGTAAATTATCTAGTATATCGAATCCTTAACAGTGGACCACTATTTACGCCACAACCTGTATATCCCTTTCCGCGCATGGAAGACGGATATTGCACGTCGATGTTGAACGCCACAGAAATGCTGTTTAAAAGGACATTTATTCTAAGCGTTAACATTTTCTCATATTACATTTTGCTGTTATACCTGACATCCGCGAACTGATGGGGCTTAAACCTGTATTAATATACAATTTTTGAATGTTCCGGTTGAGAGCAAATTCTCGAGAAAATTGTTAATCCCATATTCCGCGAAAGGGAAGGGAGATTTGTATGATCCTAGATTTGGCCAGCACAACTCTAGACTACGGACTGCTACTGAAATTGTTTCAATAGAAAAACTTCATAGCCCTTCCCCGAATTTAGGATTGTACTCAGGATCAACTTTGGTTACGTTCAACAGTTACTCTTTTAACCAAAGGCCAACGTTACCTAGGAAATATTCAAGGAGAGTTGCATTAAAAAATCTAATCCGCGCTGGGCCCGTGAGGTGGATCTCAGCCAACTCCCTTTCGATGAGAGGAGGCCTGTGTCCCAACAGGGGGAACATTATTGGCTGATTATGCATTAAAAAAGGTATTTAAAGCAACTCTCAAACGAGATAATATTTACATAAATTTAAGTTCTTAATGTTTTCTGTGAAGTAAACCAAATAAAGTATTAACAAGAAATTAAGATATTGAAATACTAAGTATTTCAATTTAAATAATCCTCGAAAAATATTCTCCAAAAATTGATATTTACTTTTTGTCATCAGATTTTAGTAAAACTTTCACGATTGCTAATGGACGCAAAAATAGTTTTAAATTTTTGAGAACTTATTATGGATTCATTTGTAAAATAAATACCTGTTTTTAAAGTACGTTTCATGTAAATTCATTTCGCATTTAAAATTCATTAAAATAACAACTATATTTTTTTCTAAGCATAATATCTTAAGTGTTTGCATGTTGGTATTATTTCATACAGAATAATACTTCTAAATATAAAGAATATAAAAAAAAAACAAAAGCAAAAAAACAATACTTTAAAAAAAAATATTTTAAAAATAAACAATAGCATTCAAAGCCTTTCATCAATAAATCCCTTTAAGTCAAACCCTTTATTCATTTGTTTTTGTTTTCAAGTGTTCCCTAGCGTGTATATAACACCGTCCATTCGTCAGCCGACAATTACATACAAAATAAATAAACAGAACATGAAACTTCGTAAACAAATTAAGGGACCTCACACACTGCACGACTATGACTCGAATGTCATTCTATCAACGATAACGATTATGGAATGGATATGTCAAAAATTAATGAGACTGATTTGCTACCGAAAAGGTTATGTGAATCCTGTTGAAAGTCGTTGTAGAAATAAAAACCGGTTTGAAAGCGATTACTAATTGTGTTAACCCTCAGGATAAACATTACAAACGGGATGTGAATCGCGCACTTGGCCGCATTAGCCAAATCGGAGCACGACCGACCGGCCAACCAGTTGAGGTAAATTGTCAGGTTGATTTATCTGGGGGTCGAGTCGTCCGGGTCTAGTAGTCTCGGGGTCGAATTGTCATAATACCGCCACGAGCACGTCCAGCCGCGGTCGTGGCCGCGTATTGTGCGAGGTCTTAAGGATTATGAAGGACAAATAATATGAATTGTGTAAATGGGTTAAAAACAACAATACACGCGTTTTTTATTAAAACTTGATGAGTTCGGTGTCCCTAGACGACTACTTTGAGAAGAAACACTGAAACAAACTCAGAGGTCAAAGTCTCTTTTATTTAAGTCACACACACACAGTCACACAGGCGTACAAAAGCACCACACCGGTTTGATTGTACTTGTTCAGACAGTGCACGCACGTGTCAGTTATCGTGTAGCTCTACTCAGAACTTAAGTAGCTAATAGAATACAAGACATCCTAACATCATACCTTGTTTCCTCGAAGGGTTGGGCAGAGGTGTACCTATAGTAGGTACCCACATTCCTCCAGTTATCTTTAAGTCCCATGTAATAGGGGGCGAGCCTATTGCCAGCAACCGGGCATAAATCCAGACTCCGGGCGGCTACTGAGAAATTTCAAATAGAAAAACCCAATAACATTTTGCCCGACCCGGGAATCGAACCCAAAGCCTCATGCTCATCAGTAGCTCTTGCGACCACTCCACTAACGAGGCCGTCCTTTGTAATATAAGAAGTGCGTATAATTAAGAGTTAAGCCCGTAAGACCATAACCACTCATTTTCCACGTGCTGCGAAAGTACAAACAGTTGAAAGTTTTAATGAGTTCCTCTTAAACTGTTTTCACTTGGACGAGATAAAAGAAAACTCGTCCGTTCGTTGCGCACTTTTCTCATTTCGGTGAAAGCTCGGGATTAAGGGAGTTAAAGTTGTATCCTTCGGGTTAAGGGTACCGCGTGCAACTGGTGTTTTGATGCAACTAGATATAAATTCACGTAGTTGGTTTTATAAAAGACTAGCGACCCGCCCCTGCTACACGCGGTGGTAGCGAATTGAAAATACATCTAGATTTCATTATCATATGTAAGTTCCATATTAATTTATTATACACATAGACCTTCCAGAATGGTCTAAATTATATTGACTCGTTGTTAACACGTACTAAGCGGACAAACAAACAAAGAAAAGGAAACACAAAAAACGACCTTATTTTATACTATTGATTGTAGAACATGATATTATTTTGGAATGATAAATGTATAGTGTAAGTTCAAGAGTTTTAGTTAATTTCAAAATAAAAAAGTTTTAAATTTAATTAGTGTGTACTGCAGTTAAAGTAAAACATAACACTAGCAAGCTTAAAATGTCTAGTTCTGGTTTGTGTCTGCCTAGCGAAATAACTTCCCTTTGCTTTTACCCTGCATGAGCAACGCATCAACATTGGGTCAGTCGCAGCAAGTTCAGGGCGAGCGCTACGTTAAGCGTGCGCACGCGGCGGGTGCCCACCTCCCGTGTTTATATTGAAAGATAATATGAGCAGCACTCTCTGGCGCGGACGCGTGCGACGGGTTTGTACATGATTTTGTAAACGCATTGGCGCCCGCTCCGTGCACCCGCCCGCGTGCGCACGCTTAACGTAGCGAACGCCCTCATGCCGTAAAATAAAATCTACTATACACTCTGCCCAACCCTTCGACGCATACTTGTGGGATGTGTTAAACAATCTACAAACTTTCCACCAATATGTGCTCTGGAGTCTAGCCAACTCATTCCAGAATTTTCATTTGTTACACGTGGTTTTCACGAACTCCAAATTAAGTCCAAACATTACACCTTAAGCCTAGATTTAAGGCCAAATAATTTCCACATACGTACAAATTCCCTTTGTCAACAATTTGGGTGATATTAAACAATTCTATCTTTGTTAGTACTTTAATACGGTATAAAAGGTTTACAGAGTTGAATGACCTTTGTCGGTGAAAGTGGGAGTAGAAAAATTTGCTTTCTTTGAACAGTTTATTTTACCGTTGAAATAGTAATAAAGAAAGGGGACCAACAGTTGTAGCTCGCAACTTTTTATTTTAGCCTTTATTAATATATAAGGTATATAATACATTCACGATGTAGGTACGTCTCGTCGTACTAAGTCATAGTAATTGACGACACGGTTGGCGCAGTGGTTGAGCGATTGACTGATGCGCAGCATGTCGCGGGTTCGATTCCCGCACGGAACAAATATTTGTACGACCTACAAGTATTTGTTCAGGGTCTGGGTGTTTTATCTATAATATGTATGTATTTACAAAAAAAAAAATTGTATACAAGTAGTTTATCAGCCATCTCGGTACTATAACACAAGCATTAAGTTGCTTAGCTTGGGACTAAATGGCGTTGTGTGAAATGTCCAAGGATATTATTATTATATTATATTAGTGTAACTCTTATCTCGGTAATTTAAGGTATAAATTAGAATGAATGCCAAGAGTTAATGTATACTTTTATCTTTACATTATATCCTATCAGAAGAATAGTTACACACCGATTTCTCTCTTTCAGTCGTCAGTAACTTGACTTTCGAAAGAAGAAAACATGGCGTTGAGTAACTATACAGACGCTATACAACGTTTATTAGTAAGGGGGTTTAACAAGAAGATAAACGTTTAAAAAATATCGTAATTATTGTATAGTAGAATTACGTCGGGTTATGATCTCTCAAAAGAACGATAGACTTGGTTTAGTTCTTAATGATGTCATCTCAGACTTATCTATAAGGTTTTTCTCTCAGTACATCACCATCACCATTTAGACCTGGACATTAGACTTCGAAACGAAAAAAAAAAACAGTGGCACTTCGGGAGTCTGCCGGGAATGCCGATAAATGTGAAAACAAAACACAAACAGAAGACTTTGCCATCACTCACTGACATATCGGATATACATTAAAATCGAGTACATCCCGGGGACAGCCGAACACATCCGAAGCGGGTATTTTTTGAATCGTCTTATAAACAAAACACGCCCGGTGTCGCTTACGGTAACAGTGGCGCGAGTTCAATGGTTTTTTTTCCATCTCAAAAAATGCCCAACGCGCCTAAAGAAATTTTCACTTCAAAAATGCTCTAATACACACAGTCTATATTCCAGCATTTATTTTCTATCAAAACTCGTCCCAAAGGTGTTAAAAAAAAGCAATAACGTAAATGATTGAGATCTGCTTCTGGACCTAATTACGTTACTCACTCAAACCACGAAGCGTCGATGAAGGGCACCCAATTATTATAAGTGATAGCTCGATCCAAAATTGCTCCTAATAGCCAATCTTAAGTAAATAGCTGACCCCAATACACCAGAATGGCGCTAATTCCGAGAAATTATAACCAGATATTATTTTAGCAGTTATGTTTACCTTATAATTAAAATCGCTTCCTTGGTGTAGTGGTTGCAAGCGTGACTGAGCATGAATCTCTGGGTTCGATATCCAGGTTGGGCAAAGTGTTATTTATTTTTTATAGTTATAAGAGTTAGTGGTGGTGATTACTGGTGATGGTGGTGGTGTTGGTGGTGGTGGTGGTGGTGTGCGTTAGTTTTTTATTTTGTTTAGTTTAGTTAGTTGTTTTTTGTGGTTAGTGTTATTGGGTTTTTCCCTCAGGAATTTCTCAGTACCAGCCCGGAGTCTGGATTCGTGCCCAGATGGCAGTAGGCTCGCCCCCCATTTCATTGGTCCTGGCAAAATGTGGATGCACACCGTACGTACGTACACTTCTGTCTAACCCTGATCATGTTAAGCTACGCTTGCTGCGGTTTGTCTTTGGATGGGTGACCATCTTTACATACCAAGACCCTTCCGTGCCTCGGAAAGCACGTTAAACCGTTTGTCCCGGCTGTCATTCGTGGATCTTTGACAGTCGTTACGGGTCGTCAGAAGCCCGAAAGTCTGACAACCAGTCCAACCAAGTGGTATCGTATTACCCAGTAACTGGGTTGTGGAGGTCAGATAGGCAGTCGCTTCATGTAAAATACAGGTATTCAGTTTCATCCGGTTAGACCGGAAGCCGACCCCAACGTAGTTGGGAAAAGGTTAGGCAGATGATGTCCTCTGCCTGACCCTTGGCCCTTGTTGGATTACAGTGATGTTGTGTATTTAAATGGTTTCTCATGGAATGCGAAAACTGTACAGACAATCGACCGTCTACTGCCACGTAGGATGTGCACGGAGAAGTTTGCCACCACAGATATAGATACTCCTAGATAACGCAAGAGCAACTACTTCACGTGAAAAAAATCGCACCAGCTTACGTAGAAAAATCGTAAGCCGCCACTGCCGCGTTCAGTCATGTGCACTGCTGGCTGGGTGAACGTGAGCGCTGGCGCTAGGCCCCAGGGGTGGGGCGAGATGGGTGCAGCACGCAGCGGTGTCTTTGAATCCATTTGATTTTCCCATTCTTAGTGCTTGTAAAGTCATATTAGACAGTAAAAAAATGGCATGCTTGGTTTTCATTCAGATCATGATACTGCGTTATCTAGGTCTATCTACATCTGTGTTTGCCACGTTAGCTGCGCAGTTCATTTGTTTGCCACGCTTTGGGTCACAGTGGAGGATCCCGTCAATATTGTCAATGCCCCATTCACACGATGCAAGTTTCTTGCCTGTGTCATACATTAAAATTTAAGCAAAAAATGACTTGGATCGTCTAAACACTGTCTAGATGGTGCAACTTTTATTGTTGCTTCAAGTTATGGTATGCCACAAGTAATTAAATCGCACTGTGTCGATCAGAGAGCCAACTCTCGTAATTTTAAGAAAGTTATTCAGCCTGATCTTAATCTCAATCTGTGTAAAATACCTCTAATTTCCTTACATTTTTGACAAGTTTTTGACATTGATTGTCGCTGAGATGAGATTGCGACTAGATTTTGACAGTTTTTAAATTCACGTGCGAGCTTAGCCATGGACTGCTGTAGAGAGGTGCCTGAGACTTGAACTGTTCTTGACAATCCTGGTAGTTCGTATCTTACTTACGACGCGAAACTATAGGCATTTAAGGTAGGCTTTTCTCTTTTTGGTTCTAGACGGTATAATTCCTAGGCTCTTGTATTCAATTATGGGTTATCTTTACTTCATTATGTTTTCTTGAATTAATGTTTACGTAACGCTATTAAGTAACAATGTTTTAAATTAAAGTTTACGTGAAACATTAATTTGAAACATTTTTACAACATAAAAAGAAAGAAATTGGACACACAGAATAAAAGCAAATAAAAAGAAAGAAACTTTGAAAACTTTGAATTGCACGTAAAAATGTGTACAAAAATGCTACAGATATGTAAAATCTAAACAATTGAAACGACAACGTCCCTTACCGTTCGAATTCACCGACTACAAACATTCTCTCTTTTCCCTTTGTTTGTTCAATCGTTCTATCCTAGTGAATTTGTTCGAACATCTGTATAATCCAGCTCGAACAACAAACTCTCCAAAACGACCTCTTGACTCACAACTATACTGACATAATTGTTAGCGTATGAATTAGACAAGCCACAACACGCTAGTATTCTAACGATGTTTGTAAGGCTTGTGATATTCATACTCTAAGATACATCAAATTCTTGTTACGATATTTTAGAAAAACCTCGCCTGGCGTTAAGTGCTTTCATTCTAATAAAATAGTAACGAAATCAAAACTGTACATTGAGTATCTTTGAAAAAAAAGTAATTGATGTGAGGTGTGGCAACGAGGCTGATGCCGAAAATATAGTTTATAGAATGTTTGTCCGTTTGCCTGTTTTTCTGGATGTATGTTCCGGATTAGCGCAAAAACGGCTGGACAGATTTGGATGAAATTTGACACACAGATAGTTTATAACCTGGATTAAAACATAGGGTACTTTAGTCCCTAGCTCCGATATTCATGGGGCGAAGCCGTCGAAAAAAGTAAGTTTGTAGTAGTCTACACATTTTTAGGTGTGTGTGTAAAGTGCTGACGTAATAACTGTACTGTGGTCTTGCCACAGTACAGTTATTACGTCAGCACTTTAGGACGTAATAAACCATTAGAAGCAAGCAATACTTACTCAGACGAATAAGTAATGCCGTCATAACTTGATATATGTGTACACTTTAATGTAATGTGAGGCAAAACTTCTTTTACGTTTCGTGTGAACACCAGCTATATTAGAATAGCTCATAACATAATCAGCCTTAAACGTTACCATTGCATTGGACACAGGCCTCCACTCTGTGAGAGGTGAGAGGGATTGGGCCGTAATCCAGCACGCGGGCCGTGTGCGGGTAAGTAGATGTCACATGTCTTCGAATTTTGGTCCTAAGACATGCCGGGTTCCTCGCGATGTTTTCCTTCACAGTTTTTAGAGCAGTGGTGATGAAATAAATTACACTAAGTAAAGCGGCTGTGTGGGTCCCTATCCACGACCTACAACTCGTAAGTCGAGGTCGTTACCACTGCTCTTTATGAGGGATGTCAAAATTAATCAGCATAATTAACATTTCTTTACTCTGTAAGTCATGACCCAGTACCTATACCGGCACCGCAACTGCACAGCTGCAGCACGGCGGCGGCGTCGCTGTCGTCGCCTCGAATTTAGGCTACGGCTAGCTGCCAGCGCGTTAACTAAGTACGCGTCGTCCGCGAGATGCAAGCTCGCAGTCCGCGCGCCGGCCGCAAGGTGCAAGCTTGCCGTCACCGCGAACACAATTGTTATAAAGGCCTATTCAAACCTAAGCGGTATTCGCTGCCGCTCTGTGTAGAGGTACATACCGCGCAGGTTTCGCTCAGGTATTTAGTATCAAGTTCCGCGGCTAGAGCGACCTGAGAGGTATTCGCTTCCGCTGTGGGTAGAAGTGCAC
This sequence comes from Gortyna flavago, assembly GCA_963669345.1. Classification (NCBI taxonomy): domain Eukaryota; kingdom Metazoa; phylum Arthropoda; class Insecta; order Lepidoptera; family Noctuidae; genus Gortyna; species Gortyna flavago. Next base: position 8,051,305 of record OY770148.1, read on the forward strand.
ATTCCTAAGCGAAACTTGAACTCGATATTCTACCCACAAGGATAGCGAAATCCGCTTTGGTGTGAACACTAATATTACCGCATACCCACTCGGCTTTATCTACCGCAGACGGTAGCGAATAGCGCTTAGGTTTGACCGAGCCTTAAAAGCGTTTAGGCCACGCAGTACGGCATTTCATACAAACTTTCAAGCCCTTGTTTTTCGAAATGAATGAACCGATTTTAATGAAACTTCATACGCATAAGCAGAATACAAAGGTCTAAAAAGTAGTAAAAAGAATATTCTTTTTTTAAACAAGACATTTCGAAAATGTTTTTAAGTAACATTTTAGACCTCAAACTATACTCTCTGATCTCAAACTATGGGTACATTACTCAGACGTTATCATCATCATCGAATGATGATGAAAAACATGTTGCACCGACAGCAAATAAATGGGCAGGAGAATTCCCGCCAATTTATTATCTGTATCTTTTATAGGTACTTCTATATTAGTCGTCATCTCGGTAGTCACCCCCTTTCTAATCGTGTTACGTGTCTTTCACACAGTCCATCCATCGTTTCTTTGGTCTTTCCCTACTCTTACAGCCATCCACATTCATACTCAAAACTTTCCTCACGACATTATTGAAACGCATAACCACAAAATCAATTTTCACACAATACCGTATGACATACCCAATTCTACGATCACAAGAATTTCAAATTCACAACCCCGCTGTACGATTGAATCTCCACATAACCAACCCAATATTGGAATAACACAACATACATCTATTGTTTAATCCTAGAGGATTATAATCCAATCTGGATGTTGGTAACAAAGAACCACTCATCCTCAATAGTCTCTTGGTATACAATACCGAGACAGACAGATTTGGACCAGGGTTCCGTACGTTTGGTAATCCCCTAATTTGCATAATACTGTACTGTAATTTTATTAAGATTTAAAATGATACGTATTGTGAAACGTAAGGGCAAAAAGCCGTATGTCGATTCTGAAAAGGAATTTTTGAAACACTTTTCGTAATTAGTTTAATATGATATTGTAAATTAAAGATACAATGACAATAATTCTTCTCCCATCTTCCACCGCATGCCCTGTCACCTGGCACACGTGAGGACCTAATTAATGACCACGTCAGCGAATGGTATCCACGTTGATAAATTATGGGCCAAACTAATTTAAAAAAACTATGTTTATTTTTCTATTTTTGCCATCGACACGCTAAGAAGAAGAATTATAGACATAATAATACTAGTTTATGCCGCCGGCTTCGCCTGCGTGGAGATCGGAAATTATCCTTCGTTAACGTACTACCGAAATAAAAACTATCCTATGACCGAACCTAGGTCAAGGTCTACCTGTCTGCCAAATTTCATCAAAATCTGTCTGCTAAGCAAAAATAACAAGAATAAAAAGTAGTTTTATTGTCACAATACCAGTGTACTCGTAGCTACTGGCAAATAGGATTAACTGAAACGAAATTGAATTTCCAACTAAATCTTACAACTAATTTCATTTCATTTATTCAGATAACAGAGATCCATTGGGTTAGTTACAATAGTTAGTATTTATCTAATAACACAGACAATTACAGGTGACAAGTAACGTCACCAAAAGGCTGTCATGTCTCCCGGCTATAGTGCGTAGAATGATGCTGGGGCTGCCACAGAGTCTGTTAAGCAGCGAAATAAAAGTAAATAAAATAAGCAACAAGTATTTCATTCTTTTCCCTCACACAAAGTAAATAAAAGGCCACTATTATTACTGAACAGTGCTCCCCCATATTTATTATTATTTTATCTTCACGAAGAACAAACTTATACCCAATATTTTTCGACGAGAACCTTGTTATTTCACTCGGTTCTAAGACATATTTATCTAGGGGAATAAACGTTTATTCTTCACAGACACACAAGCCTATAGACAATATTTTGGTAATCCATCCTCTTTTCCTTTAACTTCTTGATGTTACCATACAAAAAAACCGGCCAAGAGCGTGTCTTGCAATCGAAGCGTACAATCTCAATCAAAACAACCACGTTTCCTGTATGGAGATTATAAATGAAACGTGTTTTTATTTTTTATTAAACCATATATTTTATTTTTAATAGCAGCGCCCCGCGGTTTCCCGTGGAAATATCGGGATAAAAATTTATAAGTATCTCTGTACCAAATTTCATCTAGATCCGTTCAGTAAAAAACATCCATCCATCCATCCTCACAAACTTTCGCGTTTATAATATTAGTACGATTTACTTTATTTAATATTTATCATTTCTTAATATAGTGGCTATAGAAACACACACTCTTTGAAAAAGTCAACTGTCTACCTATTATCATTTAGGTTCATGAGATACATCCCGCTGACAAACAGAAGGACGGACAGCGGAGGCTTACGAGTAGTAGTAGGGTTCCGTTAGCACTCTTTGGGTAAAAAACCCTAAAAAATCTCATAATCAAGGAATTTTTACAGCGGGCAGACCTTTTTTACCTTTAGAACCACTTTATAATATTACATGAATTCATCATATCGCCGTTTTAGCAAAAACCTACTGTACAGACGCCAGCACAACATGCTACCCGAAACTGTCAAATTTTCCCAATCAACTTTGAACCTTATGCTTTAACGATAAAGTTGAAAATCTATTAAGGAAATTTGACAGATTGTAGTAGCTTGATGTGCTGGCGGCTGTACATAAATTTAAATACAAAGCAACAGGCGACCCTTTTAAGCCTTTTAAAACATCCTAACCTCAACAAAAATAAATTTGAAAACGTTACGAATGAAAGAATCTAGATCAACGGCTTTTATGTCTGGCTTTGACAATAAATTGCTAACAAGGGACCCTGTTGATATAGATATATTTTTTGTATCTCGAATTTATTATCAACAAGCAGCGCGCCGCGGTTGCACCCGGATAAGTTACGATTCCGTGGGAATATCGGGATAAAAAGTATCATAATTATGTGTTAATCCTGGTTATAAACTATCTGTGTGGGGAATTTCATCCTAATCCGTTTAGTATTTTTTGCGTGATCCATCAATCCTCACAAACTTTCGCGTTTATAATATTAGTAGGATAGGATAGTAGGATATTAGTAGGATAGTAGGAAGTAGGATAAGGGAAGGTTATCGGGGGTGAATAGCGTGTGAACTCCAAAGGGTAAATTATCAATATTGAAAAAAATTCTAGGGGTAGTTTTTAAAATAATCTCGACAAATTTATTTACTGATGAATGCTCCCTGACAGTAATAAAAATCACTAGCATAAGCATAATCAGCCTATAACGTTCCCACTGCTGGGACACAGGCCTCCTCTCTGTGAGAGGGAGTGGGCCGTAATCCACCGCGGGCCCAGTGCCGGGCGGTAGATAACATAAGCGTATTAACATTATCGAACACGCCATACTGAGTATTTATCAGAAATAGGCTATAAAAATCATGTTATTCCCCCTACAGCATAAAACATCGCTTCAAGCGGCTTCCCTATACATTTTCAGCGGCACTTCCGACAATTTATAGGCAGGGGCTGTAAAGTCAGTACACAAATAATAATATATTGCCGTGTAGCAAATAAGGGCGTTTGGTTTTATGATAGCAAGCAAATTACAACAGTCGATCGTGGTGCACGGAAAACGGTAATCAAACCAGCGCCGCTCGGTCCTAGAGGCTGTGGTACACGTCATAAGAGACAGCGGGCTGTTCTCTCAAAAATGGTCCTTAAGAACCTACATTTTGAGTTTATTTTTGGGCCCGTAAATATTGCACTTAAAGTTTAAAAAAGTTTGAAGTTGTTGAGTGTCGTCTCTATCTCTCACTTCTCTAGTCCGTTCGCAGTTATTTCTCCTCTGACATCGGCAACCCAACAGCAACCTTAATGTGACAAGCACAAAGGTCACCATGATTTTGATAGAGTTATCAATGGAAGCAACACAAAAGCAACCTTATACGAATGAGAATAAAGATAACTTTGATTTGGACAGTGATGCAAATTCAGAGATAAAATAACTGTGAACTTACTTTATCACGTTTTCACCTCCGCGACAGCTTCTTTCTAACCCCTGGTATACACGCAGCTGATATAATCACTATTAACTCGCTGGCGATTTTTAAACCACACATTCTCAAAAGACCATCTCAGACATCGATCTACATGGTCTTCATATAACCTGACCAAGATTATGTCTGGACTTTAAAAGAGACTGTGACCTCTGAGTTTGTTTCGGCTTTTCTTCTCAGAGTAGTCAGACAGGAAACGCCGACCTCATCTAGTTTTATAAAAAATATGATTGACGTGTAAAAGTGTTTGTGTAAACCTACTTACAAAAATGAAATCATTTATCACACAGATTTTAACATCGCTAACGATAAATTCCATTTTTGTCGGTCTACTATTTAGAGTACTACTTTACCTGGGTCAAATAAACTTATTTTCTTTCTTTTACTAGATTGCGGGCCAATCCTTTAAGGAGCCCAGCTCATCCCGCTTTCTCTCTCTCTCTCTCTCTCTCTCTCTGTTTTCTTTTGGGAAAAATGGAAAGAGGGAAGGGAGGGGGCCTTTTATTATTTATTTATCCATTTATTTCAGTCATCAAGGCCCATAAAACACATACAATACAATATTAATATAAGTAACTTAAAAATACTATAAATACATACAACATTATACTAAAAAACTAACACTAACATACACGAAGTGTCTGCGTAGTGTTTCGCTGACCTTTGCCCAGCAGTGGGACTACAACAACACACGCTTATAATAATAATAAACCAAACCCATAATCCAATATATTTGTTTCCATATTTTGCAATAGTCCTACGCCAATCGGGTGTTGTCCTTGGGTGCACTTGCATAGTACGTACACCGTAGAGAGATAATCGTCGGTAGCGTCTAACGGGGCCTCTGCGGTTAGCTTCGGCCCCTCGTACGCCTTCCAAAGGTCCGGGATCCAAGGGTCTCGAAATAATCTCAAATACATTTTTATAATAATAATAACGACAAATTGACTGTCAAAATCGGTGCTTTGGTTTTGAAATCACGTTACGTGTGTACCACGGAGTAGTGTACATAGCATAAGCTTCATGATATTTTTTTCAGGTAAGTATACGATTGAAGAAGCAAACTTACAAACTAAGTAATAACTACATAGTAGCAGCCAGTCCCGCTACTTACATACTTATATTATAGTTCGTACAAATACGGGCAAGGGTTATAAAATCAACAAAGTAAAAAGCCTTTAACTTAAAACTGGTGCTCACTACATGTTTGTTGCAGCGCTGTCTGCAATGCGGGGAATTATGGCCCTCGGTCATAGGCAAGTACGGACTCATTCGATCCGATCCCGATGTAATCTGCCTCCAAATTGCCACAGTCGTGAAAAACAACACTTGGGCTGAAAACAATGGTATAAGGAAGTATTTTGTAGAGGGATGGGTGTTTGAATGGTCGGGAATGATTTTCGTGCACATCAACTATGATTACCTAATACTTACGCACGGAACCTTACATTACTTTAACGACTTACGTGCCGTGCATTCTGCACTCACATCATTTTGTACCTATTATAGCAAATAATATGTAAAAATATATTTCAATAAATCAGTGTTTATCGAACATTCACGGCGATCGGCTTTATTTGGTCATCCCAATAGAATCGTCCCGTTATCATATCAATACTAAGTGTTAGGATCCTCTACAATTTAAGTTTTGTTCTGGGGTTAATTAAACATTCACACAGCCTGGGGTATAAACATCGCTACAAGTTTATCATAATCAGCTTATAATAATGTTCCCACTGCCGGGACACTGGCTTCCGTGGCCAGGGCCACGTTTTTAGATGTCACATGTCTTCAAATTTTTGGTTCTAGGACATGCCGGTTTCCTCACGATGTTTTTCTCACCGTTTTGAGAGCAGTGGTGATGAAATAATTTACACAAAATAAAGCGTCTGTCTGGGTTCTAACCTATGACCTACAACTCGTAAGTCGCGATCATTTCTACTGGTCCACCACTGCCACTATGCTGTCTGTCTATTATTTCTAATCGGCATGAGCTATTCTGAGTTTTGAGTTTATTTACAATATGATAGAAAAGACTCTTGCTACGCCATGTTTTAGCTTATTTATAGCTAATTAAAACAGCTAAAGATAATCCCATCACATAAATACAAACATTAATTATATAGTAGTATAATTTATTGCGCTATTTATTTTTTTAAATAAAATTGTCTTTACTCAAAATATTTAATAGCGCAATAAATTATACTTTACCCAGATTTCGGTGGCTAATGAAAAAGAAATCATAACGGAAAATGGCAACATTCTCAAAGTTGATTGAATGTAAGGAATTTTCGAAGGAAAATGTAACCTTAATTTATTCACATCACGTATACAATTACAAAGAGGTAAAATGATTGTACCGTGAAGGCTAATCTTGGCTTCGAGATCTTTCATCGTGAAATTAAATGATTATATTAAATATGCTTACGTTCCTACATTTCTTTTGTTTCGTTCAGAATTTCTTAGTGTAAGTAAATAAAAGATTTGTTCGCTCAGTTATTGCTTAGGGTGTTTGCTAAAGTACTATTAATGTTTAATAGGACAACCAAGTTTAAAATTTAAGGGGGATGCGCTCAGGTAGCCCGCTAAACTATTTGCTTTTTTTCGTTCAATCATAGACCTTACCCATCGCTTTCTATTAGGCGTGATCGTGGTCAAGAGCGGGCTCATTCAACAATTAAAAAAATTTAAGTCGCTTTATTTCGCTCAGCGTTCTTTCTGACCTTTTTAATTTTTGCTCGGCTCCTAAGGGTCTTAGCGTGATGTTAAGTCACCTATAGCCTTCCTCAAGAACGGCTACCAAATGCAAAAAGAGTTTTTGAAATCCGGTACTTCAGCGCGTTCAATCAAACAAACAACAAAAAAACAAACTCTTTAGTAGGTATTAGTATACTTCCGCTTGCCAATGGCAACAAGAGCCGAGGAGGCTCCTGTCCTTTAGAGGACCAAAATATGTCCGACCAGGACTCGCGCGGACGCTCCAAATTCTGGAGAAAACGTCCGCGCGAGGAAGACTCGGACGAAGCGGGGTCGATAGGTCGATCCGCGAGCGAGGAGAAGGAGTCGGCTGCCAAAGTGCCGACGGCGAGGAGGGGCCGAGGTCGTGCGGTGCAGCAGCACGACAGTGGGGCCAGATTTAATCGGCCCAGCACTCCGGGTCCCTCTGGTGGGAGCGACACGGAGGGGCATCGCTCGGAAGAGTCAGGTCGCAGGGCGGCCCTCTCGGAGTCGTCGGACGGTGAGTCGGACACCGCTGGTGGCTCCGAGCAGAGGAAAGCGAGGTTTGCGGAGGTTGTGGCTGCCGCAATTAAGAGTGTGGCCTTGAAGAGGCTGCAAACCTCTAAGGACAAGGCCATATCTGCAGCCACGGCCTCCATTATGGCGGCAGCGGAGGCGGCGAGCTACGTCGGTCCTTCGGCCGGAGAAGTGGCCGAGGTGAGGGCGGAGGTCGCCCGCCTGACGGCCGCCATGGAGCTTCTCCGGGAGGAGAACGGGAGGCTCCGGGCGGACCTAGCCGGCCTGAAGGGCGCCGGCAGCGCGCAGGCAAGGGAGCCATGCCGGCCCGCCCCGGTGGAGAACCAGGTCCTGGACCTGGTTTGACAGGAGTTGGCGTCCTTCCAGGCGCGGTTTTCCGTCCTGGAGGGCATAGTGTTGCGCCCCCCCCTGGCGGGCAGGATGGCCCCGGCACCAAGGGCGGCCTCGTACGCGGCAGTTGCGGCAGCAGCTGCTGCCCCTCAACCCGGGCCGTCTGGCCGGGCCCAGGCGCCGGCCAAAATGGCGTCGGTTGGCGGAGCCCCGGCTACGGCAAAACCGGCGTCGGCTGGTGGAGCCCCGGCGAAGCCGGCAAAATCGGCTCCGGCTGGGGTAGCCCCAGCGAGGACCGGACCGGCGCCTGCCGGCAAAAAGAAAAAGGGCCGAACGGCAAGGGAGGTGGGGGCCCCAGATCCTTCGCCCCGCCCCCAAAAACCTCCCTCTTCTTCTCCCACGACCGACGCCGAGTGGCAGGTGGTCGGGGAAAAAAAGAGGGCGGCCAAGGCGGCCAGGAAAAAGGCGCAAAGGCGGCGCCGCAAGGAGAGAGCCGTCGCAGCACGACTTCGTGCCCCAAAGACCGCGGCTGTAGTTATTACACTGCAGCCAGACGCGGCCAAGAAGGGTATGACGTATTGCGACGTGCTCTCCAAGGCAAGAGCGACGGTGGACTTAAAAGAGTTGGGGATTACCGGGGGCCTCCGGCACAGGGTGACCGCTACTGGCGCCCGCATGCTGGAGATCCCCGGGTCGACGAGTGGCCCCACCGCAGACGCTCTAGCGGAGTAGCTCAGAGCGTCCCTGAGTGCGGAGGAGGTCCGAGTCTCCAGGCCCGTCAAGTGTGCAGACATGCGCATCATGGGCCTGGATGACTCCGTCACGGAAGGGGAGGTGGTAGCCGCCGTCGTCAGGACGGGAGGGTGTCTGGCCGACCAGGTTAAGGCGGGCACCTTACGTCCTGACGTTTCGGGTATGCGAACCGTAACGGTAAGCTGCCCCGTGACGGCGGCCAAAACCATTGTGGAGGGCCGAAGACTTCTGGTGGGCTGGGTGTCAGCGCAGGTAAAACTGCTGGAGCCCAGACCTCTGAGGTGCTTCCGATGCCACGTGGGGCACCACGTTGGCGTCCAGTGCACCTCGGAGGACCGCAGCACCCTGTGTTTTCGCTGCGGACAGCCCGGTCATAAGGCCGGCTCGTGCAGCGCCGCGCTGCACTGTGTTGCATGTGCGGCTGCTGGCAAGCCGGCTGATCACCGGGCTGGGAGCAAGTCCTGCGCTCCACCCGCCGGAACCAGAAAGAAGGGCAGGCCCTCCGCCGCCGCCACCGTCGCCGCTGCCACTGGCGCCGCTGCCTCTCAAGAGGCCCGGGAGGGGATTGTAATGGAGGAGTAACGGCTCCATTACGTCTCCTCCAGGCGAACATCAACCACTGCGCCTGCGCTCAGGACCTGTTGCTCCAGAGCGTGGCGCAGTGGTCGATCAACATCGCCGTGGTCGCTGAGCCGTACTTTGTCCCGCCCAGGGATGACTGGGTGGAGGACCTGAGCGGCTCAGTGGCCATAATTTCGTCGGCCGCCGCCGGTACCCCGTCCCTCGAAGGTGTCACGAAGGGACAGGGGTGCGTAGCAGCACGGTTCGGAGAGATAGTAGTAGTGGGAGTGTACTTCTCTCCGAGCCGAACTCTCGCCGAGTTCCACAACTCTCTAACAGAGTTGACTGTCGTCGTCCGAAACCAGTCCTTCCCCGTGTTAGTGCTCGGGGACTTCAACGCCAAAAATTTGGCCTGGGGTTCCCGTTACACGGACATGCGGGGAAGGATGGTGGAGGACTGGGCTCTGGAAACAGGCCTGGTCGTCCTAAATCGGGGTTCTGTTCCTACGTGTGTGCGGATGCGGGGGGAGTCCGTGGTGGACATTTCGTTCGCCAGCCCCGCTCTGTCACAGCAGGTCATTGACTGGCGCGTCATGGAGGAGGTGGAGACCTATTCCGACCACCGGTATATCCGGATCGACGTCTCCGCCCAGACCTCCAGCGCGCCGGTCCAACAGGCCCCGAGTGGTCCGCGGTGGGCGCTGAAGCAGCTGGACCGGGAGCTTCTCCTGGAAGCCTCAATCGTGCAGGCCTGGGTGTCATCACCAGACAGGCCTGCCGATATTGACAACGAGGCTGAGTGGTTCCGGGAGGCCATGTCCGAGATCTGTGACGTGGCAATGCCCCGAGTCCGGCCAGGATGCGCCCGACGTCAGGTGTACTGGTGGTCGCAGGAGGTAGAGGCGCTACGCAAGGCGTGCGTTGACACGCGACACCGGTACACCAGGCACCGCAGGCTCCGCATTCGCCCTCCGGATGCGGAAGCCACGGAGGCGGAGCTGTACGAGGGGTACAGAGCGGCGAAGACCGCCCTCCAAGAGGCTGTTCATCGGGCCAAGAATTTGGCCCGCGAGGAGATGGTGGAGACTCTGAACAGAGATCCGTGGGGGCACCCTTATAAAATGGTGCGGAATAAACTCCGCACCTGGGCCCCCCCGCTGACGCAGAGTCTCCGCCCCCAGCTGGTGGAGGAGGTGGTGAGCGCTCTGTTCCCTTCACGGGCGGAGCATACTCCCCCGCCCATGGCTCCGCCAATTGCGGTGTCCGAAGCGGACCACGCGGACGACGACGACATCCCTGAAGTGACCGGGGTAGATCTGAGAGTGGCGGTAGGTAGGCTGAAGGCCAAAAATACCGCCCCAGGGCCCGACGGCTTGCCGGGTAAAGCCTGGGCCCTGGCCTCGACGGCTCTCGGACCCCGACTGGAGGCGCTCTTAAGCGCATGTATGGAGAGGGGCCAGTTTCCACTCCGTTGGAAGACGGGGAAGCTGGTCCTCATTCGGAAGCCGGGGCGCCCTGCGGACTCTCCGTCCGCATTCCGGCCCATCGTGCTGCTCGACGAGGTGGGCAAGCTCTTTGAAAGAGTGATTGCGGGCCGCCTCGTCGGGCACCTGGTGAGGACGGGGCCGGATCTTGCGGATAGCCAGTTTGGCTTCCGCAAGGGGCGCTCTACGGTGGACGCCATCATGCGCGTGAGAGCCCTCACGACGGGGGACGCGGTGTCTCGGGGTGGGGTGGTCGTGGCGGTGTCTTTAGACATCGCTAACGCGTTTAACACCCTGCCCTGGAGCTGCATTAGGGAGGCACTCCGGTATCACCGAGTGCCGACCTACCTCCGTCGAGTAGTCGGGGCGTATTTGACGGACAGAGCCGTCATCTACCCCGGTCGCGATGGGGAATGGAACCGGCGAGAGATGTCGTGCGGTGTCCCACAGGGATCGGTCTTGGGGCCGCTCCTGTGGGACATCGTTTACGACTGGGTACTGCGGGCAGACCTCCCTGATGGCGTCAGCGTAGTTTGCTACGCTGACGACACGCTGGTCCTGGCGCAGGGGAGGTCGCATCAGGCGGCGGCCGACGTAATGACACGCGGGGTTGCGATAGTCGTGGAGAGGATCCGGCAGTTGGGTCTCGAGGTGGCTCTGCACAAGTCCGAAGCCATGACATTTCATGGGCTTCGGAACGGGCCACCATCGGGATCCCAACTTACGGTAGGAGGGGTTCACATCGGCGTCGAGACGACGATGAAATACCTGGGTCTCGTCCTCGACAGCCGGTGGAACTTCGTGGAGCACTTCCGACGTTTGGCCCCCAAACTGGAACGGGCTGGGGCCGCTTTCAAGCGGCTCCGTCCGTCCCAGCCGCCGCGGTAGACGCTCCGGGCGTCGGGAGCCGCGTGACGACTCCCGGCCACCGTAGGCGCGGGCCTGCGGACGGCGAGTAATGGGTAGCTCGCCGTCCGATCAGGACCAGGCCCGTGCCGGACGGCGCGTATGTGTTCCACGCGCGCCTCAAAGAGATGTCAGCATCGAAGGAGGGATTGGCAGCGGGATTGTCCGAAAGGGTTACTGCTGCCCCGGAATACAAAGGGCTAAGGAAGGAACACGGATGGGTTTTAGTCAGTTAGTCAGTAAGAGTCTGACACTCCCTTCCGCTCCACCCAGAGCGGGAGGGGTCATTGGATGATTTCCCATCCTTAAAAAAAAAAAAAAAAAAAAAAAAAAAGGTATTAGTATACTTATAGATTACTGGCTGCGCCCCGCGGTTTCACTCGCATAAGTGTCGATCCCGGAAAATTGGTCCAGCCGTTTGAGCGTGAAGGAGTAACAAACATATAAACACACACACACACACAAACTTTCCCCTTTATAATATTAGTGTGATTAAACAGACTCCACCTCTATTACTAAAAGAATCAAGTCAACAATCTCAAAGTAAAAGGAGTTTTCCTTCAAAAAATCCTTCTTTTTCTTTCCATCAAACGAGGAAAACGTGTCGATTCGTCCTAATAAAAACGATGATGGAGCCAAACTTGTAACCATTCCAATGATGGAGTGGCTCTCATTTTAATTTGGTGTAAAAAAAAACATTTTTAGGGTACGGTACCGAAAGAGGGAAAAAGGGAGCCAATAAGAGCTCAACTGTCACTAATGATGAGACACAATTACTTTTTCTATTGTCACCGAACTTAATAAGCTTACCTAATAGACGAGGGATAACTAAATCTATGCCGTCTGTACATCGGTAGGCATGTCTGTCTGTCACAAGATATCTTTAGAACTATAGCTTTATTTGTCACAGAAACACGTGGATACAAAAAGGTAATATTAATTCTAATAATAAGGAAAAATAAATAAATAAAAACAAAATTAAACTATCTATAATTACGAGCACAAAGTAGGATAGTCGAAGACTGCACGTCATGACTGTGACAGAAAGGCTTCCACTCAGCATTCCAGCTGCTGCCAGCCTTGCTGCGAAGATCGTCGCTCCACTCAGCCTGAGGGCGTCCTAGTTCTCTGTCGGATCATCTCATTGCGGATTGGATCCCTCAGAGAGACTCCAAGCACAGACCGTTTCATAGCTCGCTGAGCCACCTTGAAGTTATGGACCAACCGTACAGTGAGTGTCTACGTTTTGGCTCCGTAAGTCATATAACTGTCAGGACGCACTGACTGAAGACCTTAGTCTTTAGGCTCTGCGGAATACGCGACGAGTAAATGGCACACCTCTTCCTAATCTTTCGGGATTCACAAGTGTGATGTTATGTTCTTATAAATTATTTTCCACAGAACATGTGGAACTATAGCTGCTATCATAGCAAATTTCAAATAAAAAGAAGATAAATAACTTAAATCCTTTTTGGGGTACGGAACCTTTAATGTTCGACTCGCATTTGTCCGGTTTTTGTACATGACTTTTAGGTACGAAAATGTATCTGATTATAATATTAAAATTGGTACAACAATGGTACAACTTTTAGAGCTCTTACACACTTTTTTTTTCAGTTTTTGCAGATTACTTGAGATTGCATCGCTGCAAACTCACTAGAAACGCGCAACTCTCCTTGCAAAGTACGAACGAGCCACAATCGTGCGTGTAACGCGCTGGAAACGTGAGTGCGCTGTGTTGTATTGTATTTAACAAAAGTACTAAGGCCAGCGTAAGAGGTGTTAGCTATCGGCGCGCTGTGCCAGCGCGTCTGTATTGATGTAAATCTGCGCTAGAAGCGCGTCGACATCACGCGAAAAAGTCGTCGTCTGCATACTACAATTTTATGAACGTGTGAATAGGTAAATAATAATTGGTTGCGATAAGATTGCGTTTTCAGCGCGTTAAAGTTGCGTGCGACGCGCGTCGACAGCGCCTGAAAAAAGGTGGTGTGTGAGAGCTCTTAGCGTAATCAGCCCCTGTCAAAAGTTTTCGTTTATTATTGATAGGTTTTCGGTCCCGCATTTCATTTTGAAATTAGAAAGACTTATTGTTTACATTATAAATAGGAAACAAATGAATAACGGAATTTGTTTAGGTAAGTACTGGTTTTGGTAAAAAAATATATTATATTATCCTAATTATAGGTATTGTTATAATTTTACTGTTAAAACTTGATAAAATAGTAATGTTTTAACATAACCCAAAACATGTCTGTAAAAGTAGTTATTTAAGGAAAAATGTAGCAAAACATGGAATATATTCTAAACGGATATTCACCTTTTGAGTTGTTGATATTTTGAATGACGGTAGACAGAAACGTCAAAGTTGTTTGTTCACGACTTTAAAAGGGGGAGCTCCGAATGCCGGAGGCCATTCTTGTTCGAGACATCGGCCAGAACGGAGCTCCAGCCTACTGATGTTCAGTTGATTAGTACTAGTGACGTTATTATGTGGAATGGATCGACCAGATGTAACGTAAGTTAATTGATATTATTATCTTGATTATTGCTGATAACTATGGTGTTCTGTATATGTTATAATATGGCCAATATTGCAAATGTTTTAAGTGGATAATGGAATAATCCTAGCTGTTGTTATTATGTTGCTATTATTCCGAGTTGTCTTGGACCATTGTCCAAAAGATATAATTGTTTTTAAAATAACAATATTGTATGGCAATATATGAAGTTTGTTGATAGAATACTTTAATACTGTTTCCATGGAGTTTCTTGTCCTTCTTCTCCATGATGACCTAGATTTGGAATGGACGACTAGCTTTGATTAATAACTGACAAACCTTAATTGAACTAAATGTCTAGCTTGTCTTTCTGTGCTTTAATTCATAAAATCCTTTCTCTACACATATTAAACTGGTAACCATAAGCTTTATATTTGGGTAATATACATATCTACTTATAGATAGATTTTACCAAATTTTATAACACGTGCGACGCGCATCGACAGCGCCTGAAAAAACGTGGTGTGTGAGAGCTCTTAGCGTAATCAGCCCCTGTCAAAAGTTTTCGTTTAATTATTGATAGATTTTCGGTCCCGCATTTCTATTTTGAAAATAGAAAGACTTATTATTTACATTATAAATAGGAAACAAATGAATAACGGAATTTGTTTAGCTAAGTACCTACTGATTTTGGTAAAAAAAAATATTTTGGCTTGAACTTAAGTGTAAAACAATTGATGGTAGAATTTATGTTTGTCTTTCTGTTACTAGGAGTAAATGAATGAAACCATTAACAATAGTTTGTCTTCATATCTTTACATAGTATAAAACAGTCGCTCCCGCTGTCTGCAAGCTTGGATCTTTTAAACTCCGCAATGGATTTTAACCCTTCGTATGCCGGAACGTAGATCTACGCGAGACACAATAGCTTTTGAATTGTGTCTGTAATTACGGCATTCAACCAGTTAATGCAATTTTCAACAATAGATAAAGTGATTCAAGAGAAAGGTTTACACGTATAAACGACGAGAAATTCAAAGATTTGTAATGTGATGTCGTAACAAACACATTTTTGTGCGCTTACATTGCAAACGCTGACTAAACCTTACGAGATAGATCAAATTAATGTAATTACTATGGAATTGTATATCTTATAAAGATCGATAAAAAAGTCTGCGATGATATGTCTTATCTCCCAAGGATAACTCATAGTAACCATTTTTATCTTTTACATATAACAATAAAAAAAATGTGTTACAGAAAAATTTGACCGATTTTAAATTTTCCATAGACAGAGATTTCCATTTATCTTTTTTTAAATAAGACATTTCGAAAATGTTCTTGTACTAACTTTTTAGACCTTTGTATCCTGCTTGTGCATATGAAGTTTCACTAAAATCTGTTCATTCATTTCGAAAAACAAGGGCTTGAAAGAGTATACACGATGTCAGGGACATCGACGCAGAACCATTGATTCAGTATCTACACGATTCAGAAACCCCTGTGATGAAAATTTTTGTAGGCTATTTTAAAATTTAATTGCTATTCAGTACATTTTGACCGGGTGGACACTTTTCTGTGAAACAGCTGATGTTTTTTTTAATCAGATAATAAATTGTACTGAATGTCACCCTTTGTAATATGACACTACATGCAGATATATTTATTAGGCATGTCTTCAAAGTCATTAACACAGATTCCTTGAGCGATAGAAATTCCTGAGGTGTTCAGACGGGATTTGAGTGATTTGGTATGTTTGAGGTAAACATTAGAAGTTTATTTATTATTATGTGTTAAATCTTAGTAAACTCTTGAGATGTACGTATAATAGATTTATTAAATATTGTTATCATTATCTACTGAGGTATAAAATTATAAAACCAGATTAGAAATCTACTATCAAGTACAGACGCCGCACATCAAGCTACTACAATCTGTAATTTTTTTTAACAGATTTTCAACTTTATCGAATCTGAATCATAAGGTTCAAAATTGATTGGGAAATACAGTATCGGGTAGTTTGATGTGCTGGCGTCTGTACAATACCTAAGGCTAAGGCTGTTTGATATTTTATATCGATGTAATTAATATGAAAAATAGCTCGGCTCTGCTCCTGCGCACGGGTCGATCGAAGGTTAAGCTACGCTTGTTACGGTGACCATCCATTACATATCGAGAACCCTCCGTAAAAGACCAAAAAGTCGAATAACCAGACTTACCAAGGGCTGGCCAGGTTGCCGTCGCCCCATGTAAAAGACTCGTATATTCAGCTACATCGGGTTAGACAGGAAGCCGACCCCAACGGAAAAATCTAAGCAGATTGATTGAATTTTAAATTATCTAGGACTAAGCCTGGTAAGGTCAATTTTTTGCATAATACAGAAGCTAATCATCAAAACTTTTCCCACAATTAACCCACAAAATACAAACTGAAATACTTTTTCAAGTCACCCTTTAGCTAATTATCGACCATAATCACTAAACTTTTAAAAACAAAGATTTTAAAACGACCTAAACATGAAAAACCGCTTAAACACCGCATTTTGAACGTAAACCGCGATTGATCGGAATCACAGAGCAACTTTGCGGCCAGACTTTATAAATAAAAAAAAGTTGGAATCAAGATGGCGGCACTTTAATGCCCACTCAAACAAAGCGCGAAGTCTAATGGAAGCCACTGAATTTTAATCCAGATCGAGCGACCTCCATCAACCGCGGCCTCTAGAGTAGAGTGCAACAGATGAATTATGAATTATTTATCTATATTTTGTGACGGTCGGGGGCTTATAGGCTTTATCAGCTTCTATACAAATGAAATGAAATTGTTTATTCTGTAACTATGATATCGGAATCACTTTTACACGTCATATAAAAAAAACCGCCCAAGTGCGAGTCGGACATGCACACGTTGGGTTTCGTACCTCAGTACAATATTTAACACGGTTCTTGTATGGGAAACAAACATAAAAACACACACACATTTTCGTCAATACTTAATATTGACGAAAATTTCGCTTGCGCTTTACGTTTTATTCAATAAATAAATACAATCATCAATAAATATTTTTCATTCAATAAATATATTTAGATACTTTTTCACCTCGCTATTTCGCTATTTTCATAGCCCTGGCTTCTAGCGAAAAGTTGGTAACCCAGGACTTATCGTACAAAGTCAGAACTCTGATTCCCTCACAATAAATCCGGATCATAATCCTAGCCCAGGGAGCAGAACAAACAATTGTTACTAAAGATATAACCGCGGCTTTCCCCAAACAAACCGTTTATTCGCAAGTCTGTATAAAACCTACTTTTTGTTTTTAAAATTGTTTTAGTTGGCTGTTTGTTACTTAATCTAGCTTTGGTTTCCTAAGAAAGCGGTGAACGGTCACACAATAGCGGCTGTCCAAATACAGAGCGTTTTGACACCTTAACGAGTCTAATCTAAGGTCCTATAAGGGTTCCGTTTTTTTTGTTTTGAGGTACGGAACCCTAAAAAGGAGAAGAAATAATAAAAGGGCATCAAAAAGACGTCAGCATCGCTGACAATCGCCGAGACTCTCTGGGAACAATCTATGTAAATACAAAATTAAAGTACAAGTGGAGGACTTAGACACATCCCCTTTTTGAAGTCTGTTAAAAATAACACTAAAGATTTATAAAACCTGTCTAAACCAAGTATGGCTATAAAAAGCGAGCCAAACAATTCCGAAGGGAGCTGCTTAAAACAAGTTCGTATAGAATTAGCTATGCTAATGTCTGCATATGAGCCGACCTGACCTGTTTATGTAAAGTATTGGTATCTATATACATACGTGTGTATATGTGCTATGCAGCTTAGACTAGATTCGGGCCAGGGTCGCCTTTTTGCTGCAAAAGATAAAGATTGGCCGGAGAACGGAAGCTTTAATATCAGGGTTGATTTTGTATAGATCTTTTCAAAATGTTCGTAAATACAAATTCTCTAGTATGAGCTCACAGAAGATTTTTATTTAAAAACAGTGATCACAATTATTTTATTCTAGAATTATAACCATCATTATGACTTTATTTTTGCTAGCTTTTATACCACTGATCATTATTAATCTTGTTTTCAAGGATGAAAAGAAAAAAGACACTCCATAAAATATGTATAATTTGTAAGACACCTTACAGTCACAAGCATAAATACAGTCCCTGCCACCCTGTGTATTATTATGAACAGCTCGACAATTATACTTATTTAATTGCATGATTCATCCATTAATATATAATTTCGCTTGTCTCACCAGATAGTTTTAATTTGGTGTTCCTTCAATGTCACATATATGCTGCCACTTGTATATGCCTTCCAAAAATCATCACATATATTTTCCATCATTATAATGAATGAAACACACAACCAGATATTATTGCTGAGTCGTTCATAGTTATATATTTATACTCAATTGCTCATGACCCATATTCATAAATATATATTTATGTCATATTTATGTCTTTCACTTCCTTGTTCCTTCCTTTTCTGTTTTCATCTAAAGAGCCCAATAATTGCTTCAACAAGGACATAAATTCAAAGTAAACTTTGTTAATAAGCGGCCTTTTTCCACTTATCCACGTAAATGAAAATCTGAAGTTTGACGAACTTTCCTAACTTCGATAACTTCCTAAGTTGGAACATCTTCGTATATCTAAGAAATATATATGGATTGAAAACAATATTTCCAGCTATAATTTGATTAATATATAACATTTTGGCGACATTGGATACACTAGGTACTCCTTTAGGATGGCGACCCATGATCTGTCTACTACAAATGTCCATAGGGGTCGGTCAACACTAACCCCCTTACTAATAAACGTTGTAAGCGCTTGTATAGTTAAACAACACTTTATCTCCTTTCGCAAGTCAAATTACTGACTACTGAAAAAGAGAAATCGGTGTGTAACTATTCATCTGATAATTATATCAGATGAATAAACATATAACAAAAATTAATTAAATTAACAATTATTAATTAGTAATTATCAAAGCCATATTAAAATCTAACTGACAAAAAATTTACACAGTTGACATTTTCATAGCAGGTACTTTGCAGAAAACCTGTGAAAAAAGTTGCAAAATTGTCGGACTGTTGGATTGTCGCAGGTAACCTGTCGACTATTTAACAAAACCGCCAAGTTTTATTAGAGAAATAAATATATATATTTATTTGTCACAGAATCAAGAGCACACAAAAATATTAAATGGGAACGGACCCGTAGCCGTCTACACATTCGCCACACAATAACATAAAAACAAAACATTTTTCTTCGTCTTGTGGCAACTAACGCATCCTCCGCGCGCTGCGCATAGATTCGGAACACTGACGTTTGGCGTTGACGTGTGTTATGAAAATTGTACATATTATAAGTGATATTTTAATACAAAATTAGTCAGTCTGAATTCGAGTTTTATTCTTAAGAATCCTCTCTCTTACATGGTAAATTGGTGACCCCGACGTGATTTGTACAAGTACGACGATGGCGTCCGAGAAAGACATAGCGACCATCTCACTCAAGTCCCGCATTCCTATGTTTTGGCGAGACAAACCACAACTTTGGTTTGGCCAATTCGAGACTGTGGTCAACCCGCAGAAGCCTGGTGATGAAGCAAAGTTCAGCCTGCTAGTAGCTCACATCGAGAAAACGGACGTCGAGCAAATCAGTGACATCATCATGTGCAAAACACGCTCTGGGCGATACGAAGAAGCTAAAAACAGATTGTTGTCCGTGTATGAAGAATCGGAGACAGAGCAACTACAAAAGCTTCTTAATGAGATGGAGCTGGGGGATCAAAAACCTTCCCAGTTACTACGGCGCATGCGTGAACCGGCACGCGATAAAATGCCCGACAAAACTCTGCAAATCTTGTGGATGAGACAACTTCCTGCGTCCACGCGCGCCGTGTTGTCTGTGAACGAGGAGGCCACGCTAGACGTGCTCGCAGCTATGGCGGATAAAATGCACGAGCAAACACGCGAAGTCCATTCGGTCTGTTCGTGCCAGCAGTCGACATCTTCACGTCACCGAAGCGATCACCGTCAACGCCAAACGTCAGTGTTCCGAATCTATGCGCAGCGCGCGGAGGATGCGTTAGTTGCCACAGTCTGTGCAACAGCAACGCGGCGTACCAAAGGAATTACAATACTCAAGTAACAGCATTATCAGGCTGATTTCCCTCTCAGGAAGGAGGCCTGTGTGACACAAGCCTCCTCTCTGAATGGACCGTAATCCACCACGCGGGCCCAATGAGGGTTGAAAGATGTCACATATTTTCGAATTTTTGGTTCTAGGACATGTTTTCTCATGATTTTTTCATTCAGCGTTTTGAAAGTAGTGGTGTTGAAATAATTTACACAAAATAAAGCGCCTATCTGAGGTCGACCTACAACTCTTAAATCGCGGCTAAGTAACATGGCAAATTGCCTGCAAAATACATTTTCAAAATGATTCACTCAGAATTCAGTACTAAATCGATACCTTCAATCTCCCCTTTAACTGTGTAGGCTTGAGTTACTACGGGATAGTAACAAGAATTCTTGAACAATTGAATTTCCGAGAGCCGGAGAAAATCTCACTCGTTATAGAATAATGGATTTCAATTTGTTTTCTCAATGTAAACTGCGATTGGTATTATGTACTTGAACAAGATAAAATATTAATGCAATCCGCTGTATATCTTTACTGAATTGTTGCTCAAATTGTTCAGTTGGTTCAGTTTTAATATTGGAAAACGATTTAATAAATATTAATTTTATGAAAATACAGATATGGATACTGGATATGAATCCGTGTTTGGTAAAGCTTCAATTTTGGAATATGTGTTGGTTTTGATCTGTAGGGTAGCAGGGACATCAATGCACAATCTGTAACCATGAATGAATGTAACACATGATTGTAAAATCCCTAGCGTAGAAATTTTTCGTCGGTTATAAAAAAAACTCCACTTAATGAATGCCTGAAGATGGACAGTGCCACCGGCGTCGAGGCCGGCCCAGAAAGAGATGGCGAGATGACCTGAACGCGTACCGCTAGGGCTGGTTCGAGATAGCGCTAGAAAAGAGTTCCTGGAAGGATTTGGGGGAGGCCTTTGCCCAGCAGTGGGACAGTACAAGCTAAAAAAAAAAAAAAACAAAGAGAGAAAAATTGCCCTTCCATAGAAAAGTTCAATACCTACGCGGCCTAAATTTATAACATAGCAATTTATTTTTTTATAACTGACGTAAAATTTCCACTCAGCGGGTTAAGAATCCTGTTCTGAATCTATGGTTTGAGCTCCTTCTATAGCACTAACACCCCTCAAGCACATTATCAATAAAACTACAACAATATATCGTACGGGACTCATTAGGTTCATTGCAATACGCCGTAGATGTTCGAAGGTTTTCGATATCGGAAATTGAATTAGTTAAGGAACTCAAATGGAGTTTAGCAGGACAACTGGCAAGGCACAGTGATGACAGCCTAGGTGGTGTTAAGGCGGTGACCGAGTGGCGCCCAAAGACTGCAAGACGAAGTCTGCGGTCGTCCGGCGGCGAGATGGACGGACGGCATTGTTGCCATCATTGCATGCAAAACCTGGATATGGCCAGCACAGGAGCACGGTTACTGGCGCAAGGAAGAGGTCTTTGCTGTGCAAGTGGAAGCAGTGGAAGTGAAGTCTGATTATGACGTGAAATCGTACCGTAACCTGCGTGTCCTGTTGTCTATATGTTACAGGAACTGATAGGCGCTACTGAAGGTGCCAAACGCATAGAAAAAAGGGAGAATGAAAACTATCGACAGCGCTATGTTAAGAAGTTTTCTTTACGTAAAAGATCGTTGATCATAGCATCTTCCTTTACAACCAACATCTATACAATTGAGTAAACTCAGTCTTGCCTAATGAGATAATAATGATCCCTCAAACAGAGGAACAAAACAAAAGAGAATCTCGCATCTAGCCAGCAAACTGCGCAACAACAGTCAATGAGATGTTCAGTGAAACAAGTTGTAACAACACGCACTAACTCTTAGCACAAACGTTGCGGATTTAACGCAATTCCGCCAAATACTATAATTAAGCCGAAAACTCACCGCACAATGGCAACACGAAGTATGCACGAATGGAGTGCCAATGTACGGTGAACGGTGACAACGGCTATTGGCGCATAAACCTTCAGTTTCGGTACTTGTAACAGATTCTTGATTTTTCATTGTAGGTTTATGCATTACTATTAATAGGTTATACCTAGAAGTTTTATCGTGAAGGACTCATGATACAACGTCGATTTAAGGCCCAAGAAAAAAACATTGTGCAGTAACCAATACCACCCATTTTATCCATTTGCCAATCTCCTTTCAATCAACTCCGCCTATCGCAGTCCGCTGCTGGACATCGGCCTCTCTCAGGCTACGCCAAAACACCCTACCTTCGAATTCTCTACTCACCTTTATCATAGCAAAATTATTAATTATTATCGTGAAACAAAACTGACACCAGCCTTGTCTCATAAAATAGCGTAAATTGCCAGAGCAAAGTATTTGATCAGCACTCCATTTCCACAACTTTGCAATGTTTTAGACGCCAGATTATCCCTATGAAGGGAGATTTGCTAAATTCCTCCCGAGCAGAGTTATTCGAGCGCTGAAATGTGCCCACCGGCTGACGGTGGAGCTTAATTCTTGAAGGCTCTTTTTATGTCGGCGGCAATATTGGCTGGTTGGGATTTTGGTAACACTGCTGTGGCTTTTAAAGGATTTGGGAACTGGTAATTAATTAGCCTTTGCATGCAGAGTATGTGACACTACCAAATAATTATCGTTACGTTACTTAGGTATGTATATTAAGTATGTACATACTTTGAAATTAATTATTAATCCTGAACGAAATGCGCAGTCGTACTCAATTTTTGTTTTTTTTTCTAAAGTATATTTTATTGCTATATTTTTTAATCCTCTAGTAGGATTTATAGACGTCCATAGCTGTGTGCGTGGCTGGTGGCATCACAGCGGGCCGTATCAGAACACCAGCGCCACGGTATTTATTTTTTAAATATCCTAGCATTATGCTGAGTTTCGTATCTCAGCATAACGCCTTTTTGGGCCACAGTCGCAAGTCTCTTTTTAGTTTTGGTGGTTTTTAATGTAACTTTGTTAGTTTTAAATGCTCATTTTTTACAGTTTGTATTTCCTGTGCGTCTCCCAAATAAAAAAATATTTTCTTTCTTTCTTTTCTTTTAATAATAACATAATTGACTGAAATGTGTAACTCCTTATGAGACTTGCAAATATTTGTCACATGTCAGGAACGTGACATGTGACATATATTTTCTCAATATATTTGTCACATGTCACGTGCCTGATATATTACATTTCCTTTGAAATGGTATTAAGCCAACCTGTATTTCTCTAATAAAAAAGTAATGTATTCTTTAGAGAAATAAATATCTTAAACCATAAACCAGAAATTATTTCTATACTGAACGAAGTAGGTACACAATCATAGTTTTACTCATTGCTGATAATTGATTGATTGAAATAGTTTTAACTTATTTGGCAACACATCTCAGCGACAATCAATGTCAACATCTTGTCAAAAATTTTGGTAAATTGATTGTATTTTCCTAAATTCTTAAAAATACGGGAATTGCCCCTCTGATATTTGTCGACTGTGTCACATGTCATGTTTTGCCATTGCCACGTCCATTTCCATCAGGTTCCATATGATTCCAAAAGGAAATACTTCCACTTTTACCATTCTCGATTCTTCCTTTACAGATTTTATTATAATTTTACAGCACTTTCAAACTTCTACCCTCGATTTCATCTTTAATGACCAGACGATTTTATGGGCTTCAATAAAATCATTCAAGGTTATCCTAAATCTAATAGCCACCATCTTGGTCTTTGTTTTACACGATAATTACGCCAATTACATTGAAATTCTGAACAAATAAGTTATTATAGCCACTTGAAATTAGTGACCTGCTGTTATTATGATTACACAAATTAGTAGATAGTAATTGAGCAATTAATTTTTATTTTATTTTAGAATATTTCTAATCCTTATAGTATTTTGATCACTACTTTTTTTCCCTGACACTTCGTATGGTATACACTATAGAATCTACATATTAAAAATTACTGCTTTGCCAGATTTCAGGGGAATTATCAATCTACATTAGTGCCTAATTACATCCAAATCCGTCTAGCGATTTTGTCGTTAGTGATTAACAAACAAACATTCATACTCATACATATACTTTGTTATGTAATAACATAACAAACCATAACATCACGCCTATAATCCCCAAAGGTTTAAGCAGAGATGTGCCTATAATACACCCTCACTTCACCGGTTACGTTTAAGGGGACAACAGGACTTAAACGCAAAAAACACAAGTTTTATAATGCCTAAGAGTATATGATCGACTACAGTAAACAAAATCAGAAAATCATATGATATTCTAAAGGATATATGCTAATTAGATAGTGTGTTGAAAACATAATACAACTAATTTGGTACGATAGAAAAAACTCATGAAGAAACCTCAAAAAAATCAGAATGATTGTATATGTAGGTATATTAGTATACTTTTATTGTGAAAAGAAAGTTTTACAATAAAAACCATACTAATATACATACAATCATTCTGATTTTTTGTCAGATTATTCTACAAGCAATATACTAAAGCACTAGTGTTTTAATTTTTTTGTTTAAACATTTTTTTTAAATAGATTATTGCTTCATATTTTGCAATAAATTACCAGCGTTGTGTCATCGTGCTTCTCTTTCTTTTCTATGCAGTCCGACAGTGACCGTGACCGTGCTTTATTTAGGTCATGTGGTCCCCTTAAGTCCCTTGAAATAGGGGTCGAGCCTATTACCACCGGGCCAGCCGTCCAGCCTCAAGGTTTCTACTGAGAAATTCCTTATGGAGAAACCCAATAACACTTTGTCCGACCTCATGCGCAGCAGGGGCGTTTGCCACCACTAGACCATCGAAGAATAACATTATTAGGAAATATTGCCATTTCCTCAAATTGAAACAGTATTTTTAAACCACGTACAGACAGACGGCCCGCACATCAAGCTACCCGAAACCGTCAAATTTTCCCAATCAACATTGAACCTTAAGGTGGATGTTTCGATGGGCCGTCCATACATTTTTCTTCCGGATTATACGCTAAACATAGACGCTCTTTGTTGAAAACGTATCATTTTATCACTTTTCTATAATGAAATGTCACCGCGATGGACCTTTTTAGGAAATATCTTACATTATTTACTAAGGAAAACGATCGTGAAATCCAGACCAAATTTGACATTTGCGTACTAGTGTGCGTGAGTTTTGACAGGCAAACTAACGCGCCATGATTGCGATAGCTTAGAAATAAGAACGCTAGATGGCGTGCATGCGTTATTATAATTCTGTTAAATCAATATAATACGTAAAATAGTTGATTTATTTCCTTTCCTACCTTTCATGAATAGGTTCACCAAAAAAAACTTTCTAATTAATAATATAACTGACGACCTTACCAACGTAAATAACTTACATACATAATATTGTTGTGTGGCAACATAAATATCATTATTCGTAGATATAGGATTTATGCGACGTTGCCGTACTTCTGTGCTGTGTTCGCAACCTTGCTTGACCTACCGTCATTGAAAGAATTACGAAGAAAACGTTGCCAATCTTCTTTCGCTTGATCGACATTTGATAAAATACAATTTTGAAGCTCGCTTGTATGCAATAGTATTGGCACGCGGAATTTCTCGCGTGTTATTTTTATTTTGTATGCGTTGTATTCTCATTGATTCAAATTGCAATATTTCTAGTATGTTATTGCAATTTATTGTAGGTACCTATAGTAATAATGATTCAAGATTCGCAATTTTATTTTAAAAGTAGGTATGTAGGTAGGTACCTCTCTTTCGGCGGTTTTAGAAACAGCAAGTTGGCCCGTGAGTTAGGTTTTAGACGCTGAAATCCCGTCACAATACTAATTACTTACCTATGTCTCAATTATATAAGTACAAAGTCAGTGGTTATTAAAACTTAATTGTGTTTGTACCTGTATTTTTTGGTCAACAATAAATTAATTAAGTAAGTACATATTATAATTCGGTAACCTAAAGAGTTTGCAAACATCTGCAAAATCGAAGTAGGTACCTACAAAATAGAATACCTTTTACGCATTATTGTAAACAGTTTCAGACAAACAAACATTATTTTAGTTTGATAGATAAGTCGCATCGGCGCGGCGCAAGGTCCCGCACAGTGGACTGAAAAACAAGCTTCCCTATCATAGGATTTATGAAAAATAAAATGTTTTCAAGTATAAAGTTTTGTCGAGTAGGTACATTAACACGTTGGCTGCCAGGCAACAGACACAATAGAAAATCTATTGTTCGCGGTCACCGGTGACCGCGTTGGCAGTCAATGCCTTAAACATTGAATAACATAGTAGTTACGGTTTTTTTAGAATCTACACCTACCCTAACCAATGATTGTCAATGACCCTAACAAAATTACTTCATATATTTGTTGTTATTTTGTTGGGCTGTGGGTGAGGCATACTAAGAGAGCGCTAGACGCCCTGCGTATTCAGTATAATAACTGCTTCAGGGTGCTGCTGGGACTGCCGCGCTTTTGTAGTGCGTCCGGTATGTTCGCATTTGCGCATACCGATGATTTTTTATGCCATAATGCGCAATAAAACAAATTCCATCTTGTCAAGAGCGCGGTCTAGTTCTAACGGCATCCTAAGTATGTTCATGCTGAAGTACGACGCACCCTGGTTGTCGCATGCTGTGGAGGTGCTGGTCAGAAGACCCCTCAGCTAGCCTTAAAATTTTATTTATTTTCTTGTTTTTGTTTTTTGTGGCCGTGTTTTGTTTACTAACAATAGTTTTAAGAACAATGTTACTAACAATTGGGCCTAGTTGCCATTAATAAACAAATATTTAATTAATTTCATTTGAAATGTATGAAAAATGGAATTTGTTTTCCTCATAACTTTTTTTGTCTTGGATTCTAAAGCTGAAACTTAGGTATTGTTGCCGAGCCCTATACCAACGCCACCTGACATTTGACCTTGACCCCCAACTTCCCCGTTCAAAAGATATGAATGAATTAAAAATGCTTATTTGGACGATGTTGTAATAGGCGATAGGCGGTAATCGTACCTCAAATAATCAATTTGTTATTATTATTTTACCCAGTATGATAGGTACCTGAAAGACAACAAACCTATATGACGATCTTGACGAAAAGCGTACTTATTTATAACGTACCTATGAATAAATTAATAATTGGTATAAATAAAAAAAAAAAATGTAAATCCTATTGGGCAGCTTGTTTTTCCGTCCACTGTGCGGCGTAGGTACATCCCAGTGCCTAGCTAGCTAGCTAGACCTCCCTCAGCGGCAGCGATGCATGGACCTACCTTGTGGGTGCGTTCAGAACCTTGACTTTTGTTTTGAAATCATTGATTCAGAAACAAACAAATGATTGAGTTACTTACATCAAATTAATAAACGTGATTTATTGTTTGTAAGTAAAAGTTTATCTAATCTGTTTTTTTTTTCTTATTCGTCGAGCAAAATTCTAACAGGAATGTAAAGATAAGTAAAATTTTACATTTATTTTTATTGTTCTAATTTCTGTAACGAGTTCAGAACGTAACACTTTCATAGATCTGTAATAATAATCTCATTACATACGGTTGTGAAATTCGATACTATTCAATTTTATTCAAATACTGAGTGTATAAAAGTAACATTCATTTGTTTTTCTATATTTTTTAGGATTTCATAAAATACGTTGTGTGTTGACAAAAGTTTAGGTACATTCGTAAATCGTATTACACTTACAGGCTTACAGCCGTTTGAAAGTTTGGCGTTCTGAAGAAACCACGATGTCAGTGAATGAAGAAATCCTCATAATTGGTTACATGCTCTGTGATTTAGTGTATGTATCAAATAAGCATGATTGTACTTGCTGAATACTGCGCGTAAAAGTGACACTACATGTGCTCGTAAGTATGGTCATTACATTTTGATTTGTTTCTTTCAGTACACAGAGTACCTACACAGCCAAAAACATCTCGTGTAAAACCAAAATACAGAATGCCACCTGCTACGATACCTTACATACTCCGTTACTAAACACATTTGGTTCTGTATGAACTTTTATTATGTGCAATATTTACAAGTGTTGCTTTTCACTTCCAGGCCTGCATTATTGGTAATGAAACTAAGAAATGTCTATTTCTTGGTGTTCGAAACAAATATTGTTTTAGGTACATGTCAATATTATGAAAAAAGAAACATGGACATGAAAGCACATAATTGCTGCAAAAAATGTACTGGACCGTCTATAGCAATGGAATCACACATTATTATGGAAAGGCTTTCAAAAGAGTGAAGAAATGCATCAACTTCACTATTTGAGTTTTATTGGAGACGGAGAATCCCCTGTGTTTGTAAACTTGAAAGAGAAAGTGTCATAATATGGGAACATAATAAAAAATATAGAATGCAAGAATCATGTAATCAAAAACTATAGCAGTGCATTATACAAGGTAAATACATAAATCAAATTTGTTTAGACATCTCAAGATCAGTGAAGCATATTCTGTATTCATATTTGTACTTGGTTTAGATCTTGGACAACACTAAGCTCCCACTTTATGGGTGAAATATTTTGAAGCCAAAGGTGATGAAGCTTACACTAGTGGCACGGAGAATTATAATGTGTAGCAGTGAGAGTGCTGCTATGGCAGCAGATTTGAGAAATGGCCCGCTTCATGTATTTGGAGTACATGAAACTGCAAGGATTATTACTGCAATGTCAATAAAACAGCTGCAAATGGAAGTAAAAACAAGGAAGAAAATCTCGTAGAAAGTCTGAAAAATACTGCTCCAGAGGTTTGGGCTCTAATTTATGCAGCCAATTGAAAAAATTGCTTTTCAAATTGTTGTTTGTCAAATGAGACAACAAATGCGGCAGAAAACTATGAGCATAATAAATAAATTCAACTGTGGAAAACGAATTAGTTTAGGAAGAGGGGGGTTTATACAAGCATTGTGTTTGTACCAGTAAAAAATGCTTTGATTATCATGGTACAGTATTGTTTCTTTGTATGTTACATAATCATCTGTTTATATTTTATTGATATTTTCTAGTAAAAATTATTTTATTTTCAGGATTATCGCTTTCTACTGGACACAAATGGCATGAAGTTGCATGGAGAAAGCAGACCACACAGAGCCCAGGGACACATTTTAAACATTACATACTTCGAAAGGAACAAAGCAGAATACAACAGAAGTTGTCGACACGCAAACGATTGTTTGCTCCAAGAGAGAAAACCCAGCTGGACAAGCACTATGGAAATGAAGCTTGTGACCCAATTGATATACAGTGTGAAGAACGGTTAGCAGAATTCCAAAAGTCACCAGAAAACATAGCTTTGATTGAAATGTCTACTGAAGGACAGCATGAAAATGGTTTATATATTACTCATAGGAGTGACCGTTTGACTGCTAGTCAAATTGAAATGGTTAGTTGTGTGGTATAATTTTGTTAGCAGAAATGTACTTATACACATATATACATTTGCTGGTAACATTGCGGTATTTTATTGAATACCTACATAGACAATGCTGTATTTAAAAATTACCCATAATTTATTTTTATTTTATCTGCACTTTTATGTTTACAGATTTGCAAACGCCGTATTACCACTCCATGTCACAATCATGTAATGGATATTCTTTAGAAAAATAATATTTGTACAAAAAACATGTTATATGGGCAACAAAATGAGAATGTGGCAAAAAGTATGTTCATGCAACAATATAATAAAATTGTGAGGCCTTCCGGTCTTTTTATTGATGAAGAATTTGGATGTTTAGCTGGTAGTCCAGATGGTAAGTTTTTCTTTATCAACATTTAATTTTATCTATTTATTTAGCAATTGTGTAAAATTATAATGCTAGCTATAATCGCAAGAGACCAAGAATTACGAGCACGATAGGCGATTGAATTTCTTGTATCAAATCATAAAAAGAGCTCCATTGTTTTATATTTTCTTTCAATTTGTTACAGGTATAATTGAAAATGAGAAAGCTGTTATTGAGATCAAGTGCTTTCCATCATTGGCGAGGGAAAATCAAAGCCTAGAGGCAGCTGCACTAGAAAAGAAAAACTGCTCTAAAATTACAAAATAATGTTTTAGTTATGAATAAAGTATGATTATTACTATCAAGTAAATTGATAATTTCTATTGCATGTCCACTTTATAATTTATTTCAGTATCTTGTTTTCTCTTTATATTACTTTTTATTTGTATTTACTATAAAATCAAAAGGCGTATTTTTGCAGTAGTTTGTTTAGAATCAACATTATCATTGTACATTATTACTTTTATTTGTAAGTATTTACTATAAAATGAAAAGGTGAAATAATACTTAATTATGTAAGTATAACCACCTGGTGAAGTCAATAAGCTGGTCTTTAGATTTTTATTTTTCTAAAAACCTTGGTTGATTACTTTGACATTATAAAATATTTTTTCCTGGTTATGATCGCATACTAAATTGTATTTTCTTTATTTGTTGTTATCTTTTGTTTTTTTCTTGTATGTTATGTGTAATGTCTGTAATTATTGTAATAATTGGGCTATAAATTTAATCATTTATCAAGCATCATTTGTGTCACTTCAAATACTTTCATTTGATAATTAATTAGTGTAAGGTAATAAAATAAAACTATCTTTATAAACTGTATGCTCAAGTTTCTGTAACTGTGCTGCTGGGGAGTTTGTTGCGCCACTTCTTTTCTCCAGCTAGAGCCAGGAAGTGGTGAAGGGCGGGCGTTTTGGGGGGACTGCCTTATTGTAATTTGACTGTCTTATTGTAATTTGACAGTCGAAAAGTGCTGATTCTCAGCCTAGTTTGAATAAATTACATGATTTTATATAAATATATCTTTTATTACCCTATCATCATACTCACGCCTTCTTCCCATGGGGGTAGGCAGAAACTATTGTAGAACGCCACCTGCTACGATCCTTACATACTCCTATTGTCTCGTTTACGTTCATAAATCTGGTCATACACGCACGCCGGTTGCGAGTACTACGCACGCAGAGTATTCACACCACACACGCTTGAAAGGAACGCATTTCATTTTTAATTTTTTTCCTATTATAATCATAAACCGTAGCAGGTGGCGCATTTTTTTAAATACACGCCACCTAGTGGTCAATTATTGTAACGTACTAGCTTACGTCTGTGTGTGTAAACGACCTGTATTCAATGGCAGATTTTATTTTCGGATTATGTGTCGAATTGGGTGGGTTTTGAGGCAATGTTATGACCAAATTCAATAAAGTGTAATGTCCGATAACCGCGTCTACTACTTCTACGACTTATTAATGTGGCAATTACACATAAAATCAAATAAACTAAAAATATGGACTTCAGCGCCATCTAGCGGGAAAATGGCCAAGAGCAGATCGCATGATCCGCCTTAAACGATAATGTTGAAAATCTACTAAAGAAATCTGACAGATGGTAGTAGCTTGATGTGCTGGCGTCTATGTCGCAGCCAACTTTGGGAGGCAGTCGCCTCCTTCGAAGAAGGTGACTGCCTCCCACTCCCTCTCACCCCGGACCATGGCTTGAACCAGGGCCGGGCGCGAGAGGTCGCCGCCGCTGCCGATCGCCTCTACGAGGACACGGCGGTGCTCTGCCCAAGCGGGGCAGACCTCCACCGTATGCTCCACCGTGTCCTCAGGGCGATCCTCGCAGTGGTGACACCCGGGCGTTTCCTCCCGCCTGATGATGTGCAGGAACCTCCCGAAACATCCGTGTCCGGTGAGGACCTGCGTCAGGCGGTAGGTGAGGGCGCCGTGACGCCTCTCTAGCCACTCCTCAAAGAGGCGTCACTCCGCCGCTATGACACAACGCTGGTAGCGTTGTGTCATCGTGCTTCTCTTTCTTTTCTATGCAGTTCGACAGTGACCGTGACCGTGCTTTATTTAGGTCATGTGGTCCCCTTAAGTCCCTTGAAATAGTGGTCGAGCCTATTACCACCGGGCCAGCCGTCCAGCCTCAAGGTTGCTACTGAGAAATTCCTTATGGAGAAACCCAATAACACTTTGTCCGACCTCATGCGCAGCAGGGGCGTTTGCCACCACTAGACCATCGAAGAATAACATTATTAGGAAATATTGCCATTTCCTCAAATTGAAACAGTATTTTTAAACCACGTACGCTGGCACGGAGCCGCTTGAAAGCGGCCCCAGCCCGTTCCAGTTTGGGGGCCAAACGTCGGAAATGCTCGACGAAGTTCCACCGGCTATCGAGGACGAGACCCAGGTATTTCATCGTCGTCTCGACGCCGATGCGAACCCCTCCTACCGTCAGTTGGGATCCCGATGGTGGCCCGTTCCGAAGCCCATGAAAAGACATGGCCTCGGATTTGTGCAGAGCCACCTCGAGACCCAACTGCCGGATCCTCTCCACGACTATCGCAACCCCGCGTGTCATTGCGTCGGCCGCCGCCTGATGCGACCTCCCCTGCGCCAGGACCAGCGTGTCGTCAGCGTAGCAAACTACGCTGACGCCATCAGGGAGGTCTGCCCGCAGCACCCAGTCGTAACCGATGTCCCACAGGAGCGGCCCCAAGACCGATCCCTGTGGGACACCGCACGACATCTCTCGCCGGTTCCATTCCCCATCGCGACCGGGGTAGATGACGGCTCTGTCCGTCAAATACGCCCCGACTATTCGACGGAGGTAGGTCGGCACCCGGTGATACCGGAGTGCCTCCCCAATGCAGCTCCAGGGCAGGGTGTTAAAAGCGTTGGCGATGTCGAGTGACACCGCCACGACCACCCCACCCCGGGACACCGCGTCCCCCGTCGTGAGGGCTCTCACGCGCATGATGGCGTCCACCGTAGAGCGCCCCTTGCGGAAGCCAAACT
Source organism: Gortyna flavago (assembly GCA_963669345.1). Taxonomy (NCBI): domain Eukaryota; kingdom Metazoa; phylum Arthropoda; class Insecta; order Lepidoptera; family Noctuidae; genus Gortyna; species Gortyna flavago. The sequence continues at coordinate 8,084,164 of OY770148.1, forward strand.
GGCTATCCGCAAGATCCGGCCCCGTCCTCACCAGGTGCCCGACGAGGCGGCCCGCAATCACTCTTTCAAAGAGCTTGCCGACCTCGTCGAGCAGCACGATGGGCCGGAATGCGGACGGAGAGTCCGCAGGGCGCCCCGGCTTCCGAATGAGGACCAGCTTCCCCGTCTTCCAACGGAGTGGAAACTGGCCCCTCTCCATACATGCGCTTAAGAGCGCCTCCAGTCGGGGTCCGAGAGCCGTCGAGGCCAGGGCCCAGGCTTTACCCGGCAAGCCGTCGGGCCCTGGGGCGGGTGCCGTGCCTTAGTTACTGCAACCAATTCGGCTCGCGCGTGATTGGTTACAGATTTCCAACCTAAACGTTAATTGAATATTATTCAGGCCGTTAGTTGAACGGCCGCCGTTTAGTTAAAAGGCTAGGCGGTTAACTGAACGGCTAATTTAACCAGTTGGCTGCAACATCTGTACAAAACAAAAGGACCCAGTACAACCTCCGCTCATATTCAAAATAAAAACAAACTACACCATTCCCCCAGTTCTTTTTTTTTCTATTAACAGATAGCAAATTATTTCTCTGAAACTTAAGTGGCGTGCTCGGTGCATAGACACTACAAATTATGTATGGCTCCGTATTCATTCGTTTTAAACTCTTTGCGTTACAACCGAGCTCTGCCGTCGACAGCTCAAGAGCGCGAACGGTACGATCGGTTCTTTAAAAAAAAAAGAGTTTCCTGGTGTAAGTTTTATGTTTGATGTTTCTGTTGCTAATTAATTTTTAATAAACTTTGGTAATACATTTCAGAAATGTGAAAATTATTCAATTTCGAAAAAGGTTTTTTGTAACTGAATCCAAAGCCGTTTATTTACATTTATTTATACTTTATTGTACACCACATAAATACATAGGTAACATAAAAAAAAACATTTAAAAATGAATAATATTTTCAACTGTAACTAGGTTATTTATTTATGTGTCCATAAATATAAGCTAACATGTAAAATAATAATATGTACAGTCAACAAAAGAGATAAGTATGCAGGATTTTCATATATAGTTGAAATTTAGTAAGAAACCGATGGATGTTCTCGAATAAAATTTAATTTCATTAATAGAAAATAAACAGCTCATTTATCAAATTAATTTTCAGTCGACAACATCAATCGATTTCGTACTAAACTTCAATTATATCCGACGATCCTGCATACTTATCTCTTTTGTTCACTGTACATTAATATGAAAAAATAAGCAAAAGAATCATAGGGCATCAAAAAATTCGTCCGCATTGCTGTCAACAGAAACAGTGCTCAAAAGGCTGGCATTGCCACGTTGTATGGCGATGCTAATTTTTTGGCCAAGAAATAGGACAGCCCTCTGGTCACGTGAAGAGTCGACTAACCGCTATTAATTGTTACTTGAAAGTGAGGAAATCAAAAAACCTAATCAGCATTTAAAAGAAATGTCTATAATGGATAGCCCGAACTGAACTGGACTATTTAATAATTAGTGTACGACTGAAACACGATTTTTAGCCGAAACCGAAACCGTAACCGAACTTTCGGTTCCTCTTCTAGTTTCGGCCGAAACCGAAACTCTTATGAAGATAAGAAAAGTTAGTAAATTACATGACATTGTTTCTGAGGCCCGTGTTTTAGCGTATTTTTTTTTACAAAAAATTTATTTAACGGCTGATTTTGCAATTATCAGATTTCTTTTATCCAAAGAAAAAGTTTTTGCCGGCCAGATTAGAACCCAGATTTTGTGTTAAAAACTGTCGAAACTTAAAAAAAGCGACTGAAAAATTAACCCTAACTTAAATAAGGGCCTTAGCAGAATTGCTACCGTTAATTTTTGCGATTAGCGATTTAGTCATTTTTCAGATGCTCGATTCAACTCTTAACACCGCAAAATTTTACCATTAGCAATCAGCGATTCAATCGCTTTTCGGGTGTCCGATATAGGTTCCTAACGACCGGTACATCCCACTATCCCCATTGTCATGATCCATGGTGATAGTGGGAATATTGTTTCAATAGATTATGGTCCCACTATCTCCATTAGTAATTTTGCGTAACGACGAATCTTCTCACGATCTCCATTAATGGAGATTCATAATGGGGATAGTGGGATGTACCGCTAACGACAACGACAAACAATTCAGCAACGTTAGAAAGACAATTTGTAAAATACACACATCAAAAGTGTCTAGGGATCAACATATATTTTTGCAATAACTTTTCTCCTGATTGATATTAATTAAAATTTTCTTTAAGGATTCATCAAATAAAGTGTTTTCGTTTGTCACAGTAACGATAAACCAAGTCACCTTTGCATTAATAAAGAAATTTGCCATTTTCCTAATAAAGGGATTTTTGACATTTGAACCACTAACACAAAAGTTCGAAAAAAAGACTGAAATAACAGTTTTCTTTAAAATTTTATTGGGTAACTTAAACAATTAATAATCCGTGTTTCTACCGCGAACACTAACAACACAAGAACATCGGTTTGGCATACTCAAAATGAGTTCATCCAAATCACGCTGTGGAATGGCCGCCCATGTTCGTTGCAGCAACAAAAAAAGGTCTTCTTGCGACTGGATACCCTCCATATTCGGCAGAGCTCTTCTCTGTAGCATATCCCATGCATGCTCAATCGGGTTCAAGTCTGGCGACTGAGCAGGCCAGGGCAGGACATTGATGTTAGCTGCGGCGAGAGTCTGTCTTACAACTCTTGCGGTGTGCGGTCGTGCATTATCATGCATTAACTGAAATAAGGGACCGATTTGCACTTGTAGAGGAACGATGACGTCTGATACAATCGTCTCAGCATAAATTTGAGCGTTGAGGTTGCCTCTGATCCAAATCAACTCAGTTCTTCCGCCGATCCAAATACCCGCCCATACCATGATGGTTCCACCACTATAAGGATGGACTTCCTGGCAGGATTTTAATCGCTGTTGGCGTCCAGGGTTTCTCCAGTGTCGTATACGTCTTGTATCCGGTCTCATACCAAAACGAGACTCATCAGAAAAGCACACGAAACGCCATTGTTCTTCTGCCCAATTTCTGTGTTCAAGAGCCCATTGATATCGAATCCTACGATTGTGCATTGCTATAGGTGGTACCCGTAGCGGTCTTCGGGAATGAAGGTTCACTTCATGCAAGCGGTTTCTGACTGTTTGGTCGCTAATTAAGTTCCCTGAAGAGTGATGAAGCCTCACGGCTAACATCATGGCGGTTATTGTTGGAGCTCTTCGAGTTAAGATTTGAATGTATCGGTCTTGTCTCCGTGTGGTGCAGCGATACCGTCCTCCATGGCGCTCAGCCACGGTACCAGTGCTTCGGTAACGTGTCCAAAGTCGACTGATAACACTCTGACTTGTATTCAGAGCTAAAGCCACAGTACGTTGCCGGGAACCAGCTTCTATCATTCCCACGGCTCTGAGCATTTCTTCCCTGCTTAAATGACGTCGCCGCTCCATAATAACGTTGGTTTTAATCAGTAGTAGGGAAACAGTAGCACTAATAATGTCTTCAATGCGTTGTATGTTTTTATAGGGAAAATATTGACAGCTGATTTTCATCTTTTACTCGAATTTGATTCACAGTTCCTGATTCAAATTATGAAATGCACCAAAAAGGATCCATATAAATTTATAAAATCATAAATTTATTACAAAGCCACATCTCAATCTCAAGAAATCCGCATAAAAATGCTTGATCCCTAGACACTTTTGATGTGTGTATTTTGAAACGCATCGAAGTAATCGCTGTAACGTGAGATATTGCTAATGTGACCGAACGCACAGTCACTAAGATGCATCTGCTGTTGACCTTAGAGCTTTTATCAATCTTCCATTAAGCGAATATATCCCCACTACAAACAGCATGTCTGCTGAGAACCGTAATTAGGTACTTCTATTTATAAGTAAACACTTATTTTGTTGAGTTCTTTACAGAAAAAGGGACCCCGTTAATCACTAAATTTACGCTGTCTTTATGTATGTATATATATGTCTGTATGTATAAATATTCGTATTCTATCAAAAACAACAAACTAGCAAATTCCATACGCCAGGTTCAGCCGCTTTTTGGCCGACACCGAAACTGCGGCCTAAACCTAATTTTTTGGCCGAAACTGAAACTGCAACCGAACCATTGGTCGGTCTCTATGAATAATTGATCAAGTTACAGATAAGTACAAGTACTTCCAAACATTTTAAACTTCATTGCGACGACGCCAAACTCTAAATTCTTTTTTTAAGTGAGCTATCTGGCGGTACGATCGGTGCTTTTTATATTAAAATTATTTGTAACTAGCTTTTGCCCGCGGCTTTGCTCACGTTAATTTTGTTTGGATGCCTACGTCATAGTAGCTATATGCATGCAAAGTCTCAGCCCGATCGGTTTAAAATTGACAAAGTTTCATACAAACTTTCATCCCCTATTTTATCCCCTTTGGGGTAGATTTTTTCAAAATCCTTTCTTAGCGGATGTTTACGTCATAACATCTACCTGCATGCCAAATTTCAGCCCGATCCCTCCAGTGGTTTGGGCTGTGCGTTGATAGATCACTATGTCAGTGACCTTTGAGTTTTATATTTACAGGAAGATTTTTTAATCACCATCCAAATTTTTACAGGGTGTTCTACCCATGAATACGAACAACTTTAACTACGGGACCAACTCTGAAATCACGAAAAAAAAATCAGCCCATTCATACATTTTGGTCAAGTAGGTGAGCTTTTGTATGAAACAGCAGATTTTTTTTTCGAGATTTCAGAGTTGGTCACATAGTGAAAGTTGTTCATATTCATGGGTAGAACAAGCTGTAAACATTTGGATGGTGATTTAAAAATCTTCCTGTATATAAATAAGAAGAAAGATTTACTGTGTGTTTTAGGTATTGTTCCTGTTACTAATTAGTACAAAAGTGTACAAAGATATGGTACACTTTAATAAAATTAATTCAATTTCAAAGTTATTTTTGTGTTTTTTTTTTCAATTATCACTTTTAGTCAAGTTAATAAAAATACTTGATTACTTTAATTGTAATTAAATAATTATAATTAAAGCATAAAAAGAGCTCTAGCAGAAATCCTTTGTTGTTTTCTTCAACGATATGTTCCAATTAGATAGCCCAATCCGGAAGTTGAGTAGCTCTCTAGAAATCCAACTAAAGGTAATAATTGATAAATGTGGAGGTATTTACAAACTAACGCATTCATTATTTTCAATGTGACGTTGAAACTTTCCATTAAAGGTTTGGAGACTATAAAAAAACTATCTGCGCTCCGAGGTTTCACCCGCATAAGTCTCGATTCCGTGGAAATATCGAGATAAAAAGTTGTATGTCCTATTCTAGGACATAGTCTACCCTATGTGCTAAGTTTCATGCAAATCCGTTCAGACGTTTTTGCATGAGAGCATAACAAACAAACATACAAAAAATCAAATCTTTTCTCTTCTTTTTCAGCCTCATCCAAACCAATCTATATATTATATAAAATCAAAGTCCTGACTGAGTTGACTGATACATCAACGCACAGCCTAAACCGCTGGTCCTAGAGACATGAAATTTGGAGGTTGTGTTCTTTGTGAAGAGTAGATATCCACTAAGAAAGGGTTTTTAGAATTTTCACTCCTAAGAGGGTGAATGGGGGGAGGGTGAAATTTCACGCGGACGAAGTCGCGGGCAGAAGCTAGCTACACATAAAATCCATAATTAAATCGCTATTATCCGCAAGAAAACTTTAAATAAGTACCGTACAGCAATATAAATAAGTTGAAGTCTTCAGGAAACTTTGTTAAAGCTATTCCGAATGTCTAATTAAGCCATAAATGTCGACTCCTCTCCTCACTGGGAATTAATGTTCTGAAAGCTCCATGTAATGGAACAGAATATCAAAATTTTACATATCAAAGACTTGTTTATTAACTCTTGATTAGCGATTTGCCTGCGACTTTGTCCGCGTGGATTATACCGCATTTCACCCTTATAAAAGCTTACTTATTTTTACAAGCTTTTATTTAACTTACTTTGTTAGTTAATTAGTATTATTGGTTAAATCTTGCAAGCTGAATTAAAACCATTTTCTCTTATCCTACGGAGTTGAAATTTTACATGTTGATTCTGATTCGAAGACAATGCAATTTTATGATAAACTCAAAGTAAAACTCGGTCTAACAAAGAACTTTAATATTGTTTTAAAAGCTTGTGGCGTCACGTCCTTCTTATACACTTTAAGATAGGTAAGCCTCGAGCTTTTAAGGAAATATGAAAGTTCTTTGTTAACGTAAATTGTATTTAGTACTTTTGTAGTCATTTAAAGCTTGTTTTTAAGAAGGTTTTTACTTTATTGAAACTATTCCCTATTGCCTTGTTGGTTTAGTGATCGCAGCGCTTTTGCATGGGCACGAGGTCCGATACCCGTGTCAGGCAAAGCGTTATTCGATTTTTTCATCTGGAATTTATCAGTAGCAGCCCCAGAGCTTGGATTTGTGCCTTGTTGATGGCGACAGGCTCGCACCCTATTGCTGGCGAAATGTGCGAAACGGATAGCCCGTTAAGCCGTTGGTCCCGGCTGTCATTCATTGATCTTTGACAGCCGTTACGGTTCGTCAGAAGCCCGAAAGTCTGACAACCAGTCTTTCCAAGCGGTATCGTATTACCCAATAACTGGGTTGTGCAGGTCAAATGGGCAGTCGCTGCATGTAAAATATTGGTATTCAGCTACATACGGTTAGACTGGGAGCCGACCCCGACATAGTTGGGAAAAGGCTAGGCAGATGATGATGTCTGGACGTATGTTCCGGATTGGCGCATAAATGGCTAAACGGGATTTGAATGAAACTTGGCACGCAGATAGTTTACAACCTGGATTAACACATAGGAGATGATGAATAATGAGATATTTTCCGACATCTACGCGATACTTGTTAAAAAGCATGCCTATGTTTTTCCTCATGGTTCAAGCTGCGCAAGTGTCCAGCGGTGCAGGCGTGATAATGACACAAACAAACACACACAAAGACAGTTTCTCAAAATGAAAATAATTATTATGGAAGGGTTCCTTACAGATATATCCATCAGCTCGAGTTTCGTACATTAAACAATTACAATGTCTAACTTTCCTAATAATCCTTCTTGTAACTATGTGTATGTGTATTCTCTTTATACGGTTCAGCATCGTGTAACTTTTACAGCGGGTGTTTCCTCTTGGGGGTAGCAGATTTGTAACTGATGTGGTGTATAATATTAGGTCCTTACTTTGATCTGAAATATCTCCTCTTTGGTTAAGAATTCCAAATTCAAATTTATAATATCATTTGAGTTTTGAAAACGGTCATTCATTTGTTTTTTCCTCATTTTTTTCTTTGGCGTCGCTTATTACCGCACAATGGAAAACATGAAATATCGGTATATTTACGAGTACGAGTTCTACCGTGGCACCAGTGCTGCAGAAACGGCTCGAAGGATTAATGATGTGTACGGCGCTGGTGTCGCAAAAGAAAGCACGGTACGTTTTTGGTTTCAACGTTTTCGTTCTGGAAATTTCGACCTTCAGAACCAACCCCGTGGACGGTCGGAGACCAAAGTGGAAAATGAAGAATTAATGGCTATTGTGGAAGCGGATCCATCACAAAGCACTTCAGAGATAGCTGCAGACTTCGGGGTAAGTGATAAAACTGTATTAATCCACTTGAAGTAAATCGGGAAAGTAAAAAAACTTGAACGGTGGGTAGGTACGTCATGAATTGAGTGAATCGAACTTGCAAACACGCGTCGACTGCTGTGTTACTTTGCTCAACCGACACAATAATGAAGGGATTTTAAATCGAATCATTACTTGTGATGAATAGTGGATACTGTACGATAATCGGAAGCGCTCGTCGCAATGGCTGAATCCTGGAGAACCAGCCAAATCCTGCCCTAAATGAAAATTTACTCAGAAAAAGTTACTTGTGAGTGTTTGGTGAACTAGCGCCGGTGTCGTTCACTACAGCTTTCTAAAATCTGGCACAACGATTACGGCAGATATCTTTTGTCAGCAACTGCAAACCATGAAGGAAGAACTAGCTGCTAAACAACCGAGATTGGTCAATCCCTCTAGGCCACTGCTACTTCACGACAACGCAAGACCACACACTGTACAACAAACAACCACTAAGTTAGATGAACTACAATTGGAATGTCTGCGACATCCACCGTACTCCCCGGACCTTGCTCCAACAGATTACCATTTTTTCCGGAATTTGGAGAACTTCTTACAAGGAAAAAAATTCAACTCCGATGCGGCAGTCCAAACCGCCTTCAAAGAGTTCATTGATTCTCGCCCCCATGGTTTTTTTAGTAAAGGGATCAATGAAATACCTATGAGATGGCAAAAGTTCATAGATAACAACGGTGCATACTTTGATTAATTAAAGAAATTAAAAAAAAAAAATTACTTTATATTCCTCCCGTACAAAACGCCAATTTCATATGTAAGGACCTAATAATAAAAGCGTGTAAAAAAAGATTTGCCCTGAACAATAAAAATAACAACCGCCTATAATTTATAATACCTATAGATCTGAGCATGTGTCTTTTATCTTTCTTTAAATAAGAGGATTCCGCTTATTTACTTCGCAAATCTCTGAATTTCTTGGATAGTATCGCTATCACTAACACTCTGTAAAGGTACGTTCAGACAGTTCGAGGCATGAGCTTGGTATAAGGCACCTGACATTTAAAAAAATGCAAATGCCTTTTTGCGCCACGGATGCGATGTCTTGACGCATATTAGGGCAAATCCGCGCTTGTTGGAGGCATTTCTTAAACAGGCTGTACCTTTTTATGCATGTCATTTTCTCTGTTAATCATTACGTTGACTAAAGAATCTACCACAAAACGTGAAAAAAAAGTGCATTAGTTTATAATTTCAAGATTATCTCTTCAACTTCAGACCGATACTCCTCATTCCTTAGCAATACGAATGCATAGTCATATAGGTAGGTACACACATAGGTACACACATAGGTAAGTACATCTAGCGTGTCGGTACTAATAGCAAAGTTCCAGAAGCTTATGTTACAAGTAGTTTGTTTCGAGTTAACCATTCCACACTGAGTTAAGATTTCTGTAGGGTAGCTTTGTACAAATGTGCGCCGGAATGTGGGTCTTTGTTTAGCTTAACGAGATATTTGAAAACAATTGAATGTTGGTCGGTATGTAAGCTTATGATGTGACTTCGCATACTCGCTTTGTCAACGTTTTTTTTAAGTTTGTTAGCGGAAAAATAGACAAAGGTTTTTGATGCAGTTCTAAAAGAGTTGGACAACAAAAACGTTTTAATTATCTTAATAGTTTCGTATTTTCTCTTATTTCACAAAGTGAAAAGATTTGATATTTTTTATGTTTGTTTGTTACGCTTTCACGCTAAAACGGCTTAACGGATTTGGATGAAATTGGCACATGGCTAGACCATGACCTTGATTAGGACATAATATACGTTTTGCCCCGATAATCCCGCGGGATCGAGACATATGTGGATAAAACCGCGGGGCGAAGCAAGTGAGTGATAAAACTGAAAGAAACTGAGCTAATATCCTAAGAACTAAACTACTGTTCTTGAAATAAAATTACACGGCCATTTGTTTTATTTTTTCAGATATTTTCCCGATCTTCACAATATCAGATAATGAACATTACATAGTCCGTCAGTCTGTCCATTAATATTTCTTTCTTTTAATTTTACTTTTTTTTTTTCTTTTGTATTTTATTTCTGTCGTTTTTCAGAACAAAACCCGCCACATATCTACATTATCTTCCGAAAAAAAAACCTGTTTTTTCATTGCTTTTAGGGATAATACAACCGTTTGCACGTTTTGTACGTTTTATCATGATGTTATTCCTTGCAATGTAAAATAAAGAGTATTTATTGGGTTTATTGAAAGAATTGTGAGCTTGTCCTTCAGACTAACTGGGCGCTGCTGAATTGTTAATTGGTCTTGTACATGGAGCAACTGCCTATTCGACCTCCACAACCTAGTAAACGGGTAACACAATTCCCAAGGGCTACGTACGCACTGACTGGTGGCTTGCTTAACGCGGACTAGTGACTTAACATCCTTCGATACTCGCTAGACTACTATCGAAAATTCTAGAGCGTTCGTTTCACTTCGCTACTCGCAAAGTGGCTTACTAGGTTTTAGGCGCTTAGAAATCCAAGGAATATCTATTTAGTTTAGGTATTGTTCTTATCATTTTACGAGCTTCTGCCTGCTACTTTGTCCACGTGAAATTTCACCCTCCCACCATTCACCCTTAGGGGTGGAATTTCGAAAAACCCTTTCTTAGTGGATATCTACTCTTCACAAAGAACACACCCTCCAAATTTCATGTCTCTAGAAACAACGGTTTAGTCTGTGCGTTGATATATCTGTCAGTCAGGACTTTGAATTTTATACATATATAAATTTTCAAATAGTTCCTTACAAATAAAACCAAGTACGGTACTAAAAATAGGCATGGTACACATGGTAGGGCCGCGCATTTTGTGGCCGCCACAAGCATCGTCTGCTCGTTAAAACAGTCCTAACTAATTTGTTCAACAAATGTGAATGTGGGTGCTTCACGAATGTGGCTAATAAGCTTTATTTTTGTTCGCTGACAGCCCATGTTGTGTCGAGTGACGTCATTATATAGTAATGAGGAAATGATTGTGGGTTTGAGTATGGACACTTGATAATTAGGAATAAATTGTATGTTTCAGAATAGGTATACATTACGTATTGGTATGCAATGAAGGCTCTAATTATTGTCCTGCGAGTCAAAAGGTAAAAAAAAATTCATATCCAAAACTACAGTGTTAGATACTAACCAACACTGTAGTTTTGGATATGTGATTATTTTAATGTGTAAGAGGGGCTTGAGGCTAAGTAATATCAGCCGCACGGGTCGATCCATCAGGTATGCTTGCCGCGGTTGATCCGTAGATGGATGACCATCTTTACATACCAAATCCCATCCGTGCCTCATTCGCTCAGTCGTTCGTGGATCTTTGACAGTCGTTACTGGTCGTCAGAAGCTCGAAAGTCTGACAACCAGTTTTACCAAGGGATATCGTATTAACTAGTAACTGGGTTGTGGAGGTCAGATAGGCAGTCGCTCTGTTTCGGCTGTTGCCGCTGTGCTCTTCGAAATAATGGACGATACTGGTTTTTATGATCTGATGTATTATGAATATTGTAAAAGTTCTGAATTTATAGTCTGATAAAATTTGAGCCACGTCCGCAATGCGATGGCGAGACAACGACTGGCGCCCCTAACGGCGCGAAGTGGAGGCGCGGGCTCGGCCGAGCTTGCGGTATGACTCCGCAGGCATCTGTGGCAGGCATGGTCTTAGACAATCCTGCCGTGCGCCATCTGGCGGCGCGGGCGGGACCGTAACACGTTCCATGTATAATTTTTGTATTCAGCTGAGACTGGAAGCCGACCCCAACATAGTTGGGAGAAGGCTAGGCAGATGATGATGATGATTGTTTTAACGTGTGTGATTGGAATGCTAGCAACTACCCCACTACAAAGCTAAAAAGATTTTTATTCTTTTGCAAAGAAGGAAGCCATGCATCTACTTTCAAATTAATTTGGTCTAAAATTAGACACAAAAAAGGAATATAAACAACATGAATGTTCCCCCTGCTGTGACACAGGCCTCCTCTCTATATGAGGGAGTGGGCCGTAATCCACCACCCGGGAATGGTCCTATGACATGCCGGTTTCCTCATGATGTTTCCCTTCACCGTTTTGAGAGCAGTGGTGATAAAAAAATTGACACAAAGTAAAGTGCCTGTCAGAGTTCGAACTCACAACCCCACTGTGCACTGCTCACATAAAGGATGTACCTAGTGATAAAAAAGCGTGTTCAAATAAGAGACGTTTACGCATTCATTCATTCTTATTAATAAACAGATTTCAACAACTAACTTAGTTAACACGTTGACTGCCAGGCAACAGACACAATAGAAAATCTATTGTTCGCGGTCACCGGTGACCGCGTTGGCAGTCAATAGTCCTCAAACCTTCGATACATTGCATCTTTATTATAACATACTTTTTGCTCTGCACCAACTTTCAACTTCAGATGCATAAAGTGTTTCAAAACTGCAAGAAGGATGCGTATCGTAGGAAGTAAACTAATTTATAATATGTTTCAAACTACCTAGCAAAACCGCTTGCAAGTGGCAACGACTTGTGCAAGTTTAATGGTGAACTTGTGCAAGTATGAAACTAATACATCATGCATGTAATTAAAAGTGTTATGGAACCAATTTCGGTTTCATAGAATATTTTTTATCTAAAGTTTTCTAAGCAGTGGAAAATCGGCTCAGTTAGTCAACATTTTTTTTTCTCTCAAATAACGTAAAATATTATGACCCATGGGTCCCGCTTAAAAGGAAATGCGGGTGGTCTTTTCTCCATAGAAACGCTCTCGCTCGTTTCTCTGGTTATTCACCATAAAGCAATGATTTTTTACAGAATAATAAATATTAACTATCTGTATGTCCCTATGTTTTCCTTTTTGATGATATATTATTTTCATAAGCACTAAAACCCCTACAAAAATGCCGATATAAAACGCTTTCAAAAGAGGCCTAGTATACAAATTTGACTACTATTAATGAAAAAAGAAAATCACACACACACACACACATTATACCAGTATATAGGACACAGTATATATAATATCTTTTTTAAATAAACTAAAGTTCCTTTTAATCCAAAATCTCATTAAAACATTACCAACAAACCAATATAACACCAAATAAAATAGGCTTACATGAAATTCCCGTACAACTATCATAACATACAGTTCAAAGAACCCATCTCGATTCATCGAGTATTCATTCGATTCGATGCAATTCATGGAATCGAGAGAATCCCAACTCGATCGGCTCGTAATTCTATAGTAGCTACTCGTATCATCTGGTCTCTCCCGGAGGTGCTGTATATCGATACTGCTCTTGTATGAATAATAAGATACCTGGAACTATACAGAGCTGGTTTACAGCATATATATATACCTTTGTTTACTGTCTGGTAAATGATAAATGATTTTATTTCTGTAAGTAGGTTGGTTCAAACACATTTACGCGTCATCATATTTTTAAAACTAGATAAGGTCAGCGTTTCCTATCTGACTACTCTGAGAAGCAAGGTCAAAATAAACTCAGAGGTCACAGTCTCTTATAAAGTCCAGACATAATCTTGGTTAGATCATGTGAAGACCATGAAGATCTGAAATGGTATTTTGAGGAAAAAACCACAAAGATTTGAGTGTCCTGTCAGTGCACGGATTCGTCAATTGTCAAATTCTTTAGGTTGTGTATTTAAAGGAAGAATTCACAGAACATAAAATTCTATATTATGTACACCATAATACCTCATCATGCACACACCTCTCGGCACCTATAAAGCCTTTAATAATAGAAATAAAAAATTATAGAAATCCGCGAAGCTTCTCGCAACGCTACGAGCAAAGCTACCATACTGCTACGGCGTAGCTACGCTGCTACGGCGTAGCCAAGCACACTATACTAAGCTCTTTGTACCATAATATTCAACCAATTTTTTTTTTGTTTAATTATTCTATGGCCAATGAATCTGTTTGTCTGTCATTGTTCTTTAATTAATATACATATATGTCGAGGTAGGTGTTTATAATAATAATTACCAGACCTCTTGTAACAAATATATTTCACAAACGCTATAAAAAAGTCAGTAGCGTTCTCTAGTAGCGAATTATATAATTAATCAATATGAATAATTCGTATTTGATAAACCAGATGGCGCTGATGTTAGATTTATTAAATTATGTTAGAATATTAGATTAGTATTTATATGTGAACAATTAAAAATAATAAGCATATAATTTTAAGATCCAAACATAACATTAAATGCAATACTTCAATTTAAAATATAAATTAAGTCGATTTAGTAATAATCGTTATGAGAGCGTTGACAAGCGGATGAACCAAAAATAATGTTTGGACATACCAATGTTGGTAGAACGGTGTCTCTTTGGAATTGGGATTCCGATAGTAACAAGCTCCATTGTATAAGGAATTGGAAGTAAGTAAGAAGGAATCTAGATGACTAGATCGAGGAGAGGGTCCAGCGTTAAAATGAAACCTTAAAAGGTGAAATTTATATAAGGACGCTGTGAGTATTAATTTTGAGTCGTCTCATATTGCATACATTGTCTGATGAAGATAGATTGAGGTTTTCAACATGTTTTCTCTTTTTGACAGGGTCCCTAGTTAATTTAAAAAAAAGCAATGGTCTGCTCATAGAAATACAAATTTTATTACACCCGATTCAACGTATTCTACTTGAATCGTGGCAATGGAAATTTGACTACAGCTTCAGGTTCCGAAGACAATTGTTCACGTGTCTTGGCGCTTTCCAAGTTTGTTAATACAGGACAACGGTACTGGATGAAGCAGCACACTTTGGACTTTAGAAACTAATGGTAATAGGTGCCCCATTTAACGTAAGTGTGCACATGTATTGTTAGTTCAAGCATAGCGAAGAACATGAAGTCATCGCAGTATTAGTCAACCTATAAATAATGTAATAAAACTTAATTAAAGTGTATTGAGGAGACCATAAGAAAGACTTTATTTTAACCAAACCTCATGCGAATAAATCCCTGTTCGTCTCATGCAATATCACTGGGTAAGTTGGTGAGTAAGAAAAAACAGTCTTACACTCTTCAACGAAACACAAAAAAAAATTTCTATTAAGTACATTACACAGTACATTTTTATAACGCTTAATTTCAAAACTAAAATTATACTTTATTGTAATCATTGTGTAAATTTTATTTTCATGAAAACTATTAAACAAGGTCCTATTCTTCTTCTTAGCGTGTCGATGGCAATTTAGATTGAGTCAGCCCCGAATTCGACAACGAGTTTGGCGCCTTCAGTAGAGTTCGTTCCTATTTATATTTTACTTATACCTCATCATCATCATCTGCCTAGCTATTTCCCAATGATTTATTTTCGTTGGATCCCGCTTTTGAATCCCTTTTTTAGGTATCAACGATGGGTCCCATTTGCTATTTCAATTGAATCCCATGTTATAACAACATGTGTACTTTTCAGAAGAAAAGTGAAGAAAAGTGATTTACTATGTTGGGATTGGCTTCCAGTCTAACCGGATGCAGCTGAATACCAATATTCTACATGGAGTGCCTGCCTATCTGACCTCCACAACCCAGTTATTGGGTAATACGATACCCCTTGGTAAGACTGGTTGTCAGACTTTCGGGCTTATGACTACTCGTTACGACTGTCAAAGATCCGCGAATACCAGGACCAACGGCTTAACGTGCTTTCCGAGACACGGAGGGATCTCGGTATGTATAGATGGTCACCCATCCACAGACCAACCGCGGCAAGCGTAGCTTAACCTGCTTGATTGACCTGTGCGGCTGTTACTATTTAGCCACGGGCCCCTCTTCTTATACTTACAAGCTTGAATTATTAATATCACGTTCAAGTAGATATAATGAAATAATAGGAAGTCCGCAATTGAAAAGGATCTTTGTAATGAAGGCTTTCCTATTGAGCAGACGAGATTCATTTAAAATTGCTCGACGAAACGGGAATATCAAGTATGGCCGACGATTGTTTGCCTCGTTTCGTTATGGAAAATTTTAATCAATTCCCCAAAAGGCTCGTTAAATAAATTAAAATTAATGTTTCATTTCGTTAATATAAATTGCTGATAAAACAACTTGTCAATTAAAGGAAGTGTAGGTATATGCATATTGAGCAGATTAAACATTCTGATTCGTGTGATATAATTATAAAGAGTATTTAATTAATTTGTAATGGTCAATGTAGGGTACAAATTGTTAGTTTTAAAACGATAAAAAATTAAGGGAAAGATCGAACGACTCTCTGAATATTAACAGATTTTGAATTGAAATCATACCCTCACAAATATCGAGGACTACAAAACACAAAGTCGCTTTTCGTGTCTGGTTATATGACCGCATTGTTCTTTTAAACTCCGCATCACTTTTGATATTTTCACCATTTTCCAACATTTTCGAAAAATTGTGTTACAGCCAAATTAGACAGATTTTAAAGTTTCCATAGAAACAGAGATTTTCAGTTATCTTTTTTAAAATAAGCATTTCGAAAATGTTCTCACATAACTTTTTAGACCTTTGTATCCTGCTTATGCATACGAAGTTTCATTAAAACCGGTTCATTAATTTCGAAAAACGAGGGCTTGAAACTTTGTATGAAATGCCGTACGGCGCCGGCGTAAACGCTCTTAAGGAAGTCTCAATGTTTTGTCAACTCGTAAAAAACTTGCGACACAAAAGCAAAAGTTTACGAACCCCGAACCATAAAACAAAAGCGTACCACAACAATAATCATTAAAAATAATATGCCTCCTACCGGAGCCGTACCTTATAGCCTCAATAAATGTCCTTAAGACACAGCATACCGTCACCACGTCCTTCTCATGTTTACAACCGACGTCAAAAGTATGGTCGACGTGCCGTGAAAATACAACAGTCTATAGACGAACGTGATAGGAATGAGAAGGTCTTATCTCTGTGTATTGTAATCCTTATCACGTTGACTGTAAATAGACACCTTCAGGTACGAGACGCAAGGAGCGTAAAATGAAATGGCGTTCTTCAATGTGAACATTTTTAATAGAATACTCTACTTTTTTAAGCCTAATTTGCTGTCATATGTCATGTTAGCCGACCCCAACATAATTGGGAAAAGGCTAGGCAGATGATGATGATGTCATGTGAGATGTTGTAATAGGTTGGCGAAAATAACAACATGTTTGTAACCGATAACACATTGTGAGATTTAACGAAAACAATCGATTTGGCTTCTCGTATTACAGGATGCAGCGTTTCGATTCAAAGCATTTTGCAACTGGCCGTGCAGACAAATTAACTGGATCAGCTATTACAACTAGGGTTACCGTTTCGTTTGATAAGTGCAGATAAAAAGCCGGATATTTACAAAAAAGTAAAAACTTGAAATTTTACTTCAAAAAAAAAGTCCGGACGTATGACAAAGCCGGAGAAAGTCCGGACGAAGAAACAAAAAGTGACGGATAGTAAACCTAATTACAACGTAATATTTGAAGAAACTACAAAATGGCACAAGCTCGTGTTTGAATATATGGTTAGGTTTCTGTCATAAGAAAAGTACAAAAAAGTACGGTGCTATTTTTAAAATGTGCAATGTTTTATACGTCTTCTGTTTTACTTTCAAGTTAACACCCACGCCCTCGATATCAGCAGCTGTTTCCTACACCAAAGTGTAGGATCTTCGTCAAAAAATCCTGACAACGTGACATGAAAATACCGAACCAACAAAACGTGTTAAGGGACACTCGATACGAGCCATCTTTATCATTTTCCTCACGAACTGTGGTTCCCGTCTAACAATAGGCCTTTTTCCCGTGAGTGGTAATAGGTGTCATATTCTCACTAATATATACGGTAGACGGTTCGTCTGGGAAGTATTCAGGATTAAATTGCTAAATCTTTTTTGAAGGTAATGTCTAGAGAAATGTGGCGACTTTTAAAACAAAATGGGGTGCATTAAAATAAGTATCGTTTGATTTCTGACTAATAATCAGCTGTTTTTGTTTACTGCAAGTAACTAAGAGTACGAAACGAATAATTAACAATTAACTCATGGAGAAATATAATGTTGCAAGGCACCAACAAAGCCCAGTAAAAATAAGTAAATTTGCTAACAATATTAACAACACAATAACAGAATCTCCTAAACCCTAGGAACTCCTCTTATTTGTAAATGGCGCATAACCCAAATATACAAAGAAAATATCGAGATCATTTAGCCAGGCTGTGACAAAAAGGGCGTAACCGCAGAGATAAGGGTACTAGGCAAACATACGATGTAGCTAACTGGGGCCCTAAAAAGGCCACTTTGGCAGAATCATAAAACAATTAATATCACGCAATTAATGTTTGACAGTTTCACACCTATATATCCCTTTTTTTTTTTTTTTTTTTTTACTGACTGACTAAAACCCATCCGTGTTCCTTCCTTAGCCCTTTATATTCCGGGGCAGCGGTAACCCTTTCGGACAATCCCGCTGCCCCGGCAGGCTTCGGCCCTGACGGGCCCCTCCGTTCAATGCTGACATCTCTTTGAGGCGCGCGTGGAACACATACGCGCCGTCCGGCACGGGCCTGGTCCTGATCGGACGGCGAGCTACCCATTAGTCGCCGTCCGCAGGCCCGCGCCTACGGTGGCCGGGAGTCGTCACGCGGCTCCCGACGCCCGGAGCGTCTACCGCGGCGGCTGGGACGGGCGGCTCTCTCAGCTCTCTCCCTCGCCCATCCCGCCACCTCCTTCGCTAGCATGACAGCTTCGCAGAAGGAGGTGACTGCCTCCCACTCCCTCTCGCCCCGGACCATGGCTTGGACCAGGGCCGGGCGCGAGAGGTCGCCGCCGCTGCCGATCGCCTCTACGAGGACACGGCGGTGCTCTGCCCAAGCGGGACAGACCTCCACCGTGTGCTCCACCGTGTCCTCTGGGCGATCCTCGCAGTGGTGACACCCGGGCGTTTCCTCCCGCCTGATGATGTGCAGACCTATATATCCCTGAAGGGTTAGGCAGAGGTGTGGCTATAGCATTTTACGAATCTCCATACAAAACTGTCATACAGATGAAATTGCGTGATATGAATTGTTTTATGATTCTGCCAAAGTGGCCTTTTTAGGCCCCCTGGTAGCTAAACGTTACGAAATCTGCTCAGGTTTCGAGTTACAAATTCACTCATAATTTGATAGGGGCTTTGTTGACTGGTTTGTGGTGGAAATGCTTTCGTTTGATGTTACTTCTGCACCCTAATTGCGTAATTTGTCCATTGCTCCATAAATGTTCCAAAAATGTGTCTGCTCAACAACGTAAATAACGCAATGAATGTTGTTGGAATGTCAAATTACAACCATTGCCACTGATACTGATAGTGAGACATGAAAATGTATTTAGCTGTTGAACTTGACTCGAAAACTTGAACCGTGGCTTGAACTGACATCAATGAACAAAAGAAAGGCAATTTCATTTAGAGCCAACTTTACCAAAAACTGAACGCCATCAGCACATCTGAACCTCGTTCAAGAGATGTCAGTGTCATTATTGTTGGGGAATATTGACACTGAGAGCTCTTGAACGTGGATTAAATGTTCTGGTTTCGTTCAATTTCATTGGTGAAAATCGCCCTTAGATTTTATCAAATCCTTAACCTGGATATATTCCTACCCTTACTTAGCCTGGGTCGAATAAACTTGTTTTTTCTTTCTTTTCTTTCAAACATTTAAACATAAAAAAATCTAAAGCTAAATACCTAGTCTATTACCAAAAATTCAGCCAGTATCCCGCAGAACTGGCTCAACATCTTTCAGGACCATTAAACGTTTATAAAGAAAACTAGAAAATGCCGCGTAAAACAAAACAATGTTATGTACATTT
This sequence comes from Gortyna flavago, assembly GCA_963669345.1. Classification (NCBI taxonomy): domain Eukaryota; kingdom Metazoa; phylum Arthropoda; class Insecta; order Lepidoptera; family Noctuidae; genus Gortyna; species Gortyna flavago. Next base: position 8,103,704 of record OY770148.1, read on the forward strand.
CTAAAAGATCTTTAACGGCCTTCTGAACGATTCTATTTCTAAAGAGTGTAGTAGATAGCTGGCTCGTTCGGTGTAATGGTTATTTTTATTACCCTATTTGGACTGAGCAGTGTATTGCATATTTAAACTTACATGTAGGTATTTTGTTAGGCAACGATCATATAAATGTGCCGACAGAAAGTGGTGCTGTATTTTCTGCATTGTTTTCTTTTTATTTTGATGTCGACTTTTGGAATTCTGACTACCCGTAACAATTGTCAAAAATCTACGAATGACAACCGGGAACGGCTTAACGTGTTTCCCGACGCACGGAGGGGTCTCGATATGTAAGGGATGGTCCAAGAACTGACCGCGGCAAGCATAGCTAAATCTTCGATCGACTCATGCGGCTGGTTTAACTTAGCAACGAGCCTCTTTAGCCACGAGTCCCTCACGTTAGCAGCGCCTATTCGCGCAAGTGTCCATTCTATCGTGCGTTTTCGCTCAAATTCGTATTCCCTCAAGTGTATTTCGTGCAAGTGTCTTGCTACCATTATTATGGCACTTGAAGTTTCAGAAAAGTTCATTTTGGTAGAACATCGTCTCTAAGACGACCCACTGACCCTCATACCTAATATAGACAACGAATCCCTGACACGAAGGTGACCAAAAGTAGGTGACAAGGTGCGTGGGTAGTCCAATGGCGGGTCGATGACATAATCACTCCTCTCGGAAAGTCGTGGCCAAAATTGGCGCGAAATAAAGAAGAATGACATTAAAGGGCTCTTGTCCAAAGGGCCTACTACGTCTGCAGTGGGTTGCAAAGGCTTTGGGTGATAACGATGAAAGTATAAACAAGGAAACGTAAGCCCTCTTCGCCCGCGTGGTGGTCACAAGTTATACCAAGGAACCGTACTACCGGGATAAAAGTATCTTATCCTATCCTTTATTAAACTTATCGGAAATTATATTCTCGAGCCGTTTGGGTTTGAAACCCTCGGGCCGTGGGGTCCGAGTGCTCATGATCTTTTTAACGAAATTTCAAAACGACTGGGTTGACACTTCTCAACCAAGTTACCCAAGGGCTGGCTTTTAACTTGGCCAGAGGCTAAGCATTGCCAATACAGCGTGGTAATGCCGCCAGTCTCTTACAGTCGATATATTTTAGTTTCTGTATAGTTTTAGTTAGGTTAGGATTTAATTTTGTTATTTTTATTAATTAATTAGGTATTACTTATTATTTGCTTATTTTACTATTTGAATAAAGAATTATTCCTACGTCCTGAACCAGGTTATGTTCTATACCTGGTGTGCGGTTATGTGCCATAATTCATCCAAATCCATTCAGCTTCTAAGGCGTGAAAAGACAGACAGATTTACTTTAGCATTTATAATACAAACATACACATACATAAACTTAAACCTTCTTCCTTCGAGGTACGGCAGAAACTAAAGAACGCAACCTTCTACGATTTTTGCATATTCCTTTTGGCTCGTTTACGTTCATACATCTGGTCATACAAGCACGCCGCTTGCGGGTATAATATTAGTAGGATTAGGGCCTTATCACCAGTGTGATAAGACCCTTATTTCTTTATCAGCCATTAGTAATAAAAAACATAATCACATTGTTTATCACAATCGCATCTTTTGCATCAATTTTGATCCCCATTAAACCTAAGTCACTTTTAATCCCACCAATAAGTTACTACCATTGTAGAATGCAATCAACGATTGAGTATTGAATAACTTGTTGAAAAAAGACATTCATTTAGGTCTGTAATAGCAGTGTTGGCTCAGTGGAAACGGCCACGTCTTACGAGTTGTAGGTCGTAGGTTCGAACCCAGACAGGCGCTTTATTTTGTGTAAATTATTTCATCAACACTGCTCTCATAACGGTGAATGAAAACATCGTGAGGAAACCAACATGTCCTAGAACCAAAAATTCGAAGACATGTGACATCTACCAATCCGCACTGGGCCCGCGTGGTGGATTACGGCCTGCTCCCCCTCACCGAGACAAGGCCTGTGTACCAGCAGTGGGAACATTTTGGGCTGATTATGCATTTAGTAAGGATTAGTATTGTTTGCCCATAACATTAATAAACATAATACCATAAGCTGTTATAACGCGAAGAGCATGCAACCTAGTTTCGGGAATATCTCTCCCAAGAGCGATGTTAAGAGATTAATAATACGCGGTCTACACCCTCTGTAAGTCTGCAGTGTATTATATATATCTAACTAACTGTAACTTTAAGTGGTTGTTAAATAAATAATTACATACTTTGTCTGAGCATGTGCATTACAGCAAAGTTTCGCAAAACACGCCTTCGTGAAAAACACAAAAAAAAAGGTATTCAATGTTTTAATGCAGTGCATAGTCCTACCGTGTGATAAATTTTATCCATTCAGCCGTTAGATTAAGAGTGATTGACAAACAAACATCCAAACTTTCATATTTATAATTTTCTAGCAGAATTTTAATGCAACTTCCGTGTCTCGCCGACAAAAGGGCTTTGTAAAATTAAGTGCGAACTCATTAAAGTAATTATAACGAGGTCGCAAATTAAAAACGATGGGACTTTGTGTCATTTTGGCTATAAAAGTTAAACAGACACTGAACTTGAACGGGGTTGTTGACCTCCAACCTAACAAAAACAGTCTGTCCCTTATAGTTGGGTAAAGATATAACTTATATAATAAGTTTATATCCGAATATGAAAGACTAGCAACACTAAATTAAAGTTTAAGACTTCTAAGCTGTTTATAAAGAAACATAAACGCACTTTATTACTAAAACTTAGATTTAACAACATATACTGCGTTCGCGATTTAGTTTCCAACCATGTAAACAAATAAACATCAGTTTGCGCTACAATTTCAACCATGCTTGTGACTTTTGTACTAGTGATTCTGAAATCTAATTAATTTACACTCTGATAAAGTTAATATTGACCTGCTCTCCTCCATTTTATTTTTCTTATGAGAACGAAACCGAATGGTGTCCAAGACAAAAAAAAATTAAGAAAGAGAGGCAACGTTAAGATCAAGGGAGGACGATAAATAATAATAATAATATAGTTTATTTCTCTCATAAAGGTGCATTGTTACAGTACCTAGTGTTTATGTACAATTGTTGCCTTAGGTATGCTAGAACCTTTAGAACGATATATTAAGAAAATTGCTAGTGTTATTTGAAAGAGGTTGGCCCAAAATCGGAGAGGGTGGTAAGCATTCGGGGAAGCCATTGCGGAAATGCAAGACAATTGCGATACCGGTGTCAAATAATGATTATTTTAAGTTTGATTAGTTAATATATACTGTAGTATAATTTACCTTCATTCATGTTTTATAATAATATTATTGTTCCTTTACTTCATTAAATAAATAAATAAAATAAAAAACTTGTAAACCACCGGTATCGGGAACAGGATCCAAGCTACGGGCGGTCAGGGCTAAAGAGAGAGGAACCTCCTGACAAGGAGTCCAGAAGTAGCGCTTTCTGAATCAAGCCCTTGATCCAGCTGCCCAACGAGAGCCTCCTCAGGTGTTGGTCGAGGCTCTTGGCTATCACGACTATCGGCACAATGATCGCTGAGACCACATCCCACATTTCGACAACCTCGTAAGCCAAGTCAAGATACTTGATTTGTTTATCATTGTCGGCCAAAACTTTCGGTTTCTCTAAAAAGGTCTCCGAAACGCAACTCTATTATTATTATAAAGTTAAAATTCATGGTAATTTAACCTTTTGACCGCCATAGGCATGTATAGGTGACATACCAAAATGTGCTTAGCACGCCACGGTTCGACTACATGACAGACTTTGACGCCGAGGGCACGTTTATGATTTTTTGACGTGTGGCGGTCAAAAGGTTAAATAATATCAATAGGAGACAAAAAATTTAAGCTTATTACTAGTCCATACAAATATGCATCATGCAATCAGTGACAGCCTAATACCAACTGTTGTAATAGTCACGATCACGATTAAAGATGCTTGCAAGGACCCTCCTAGTCTCAGGGGCATGATTGAACTGTCTACGCAACTAAATTAATCAGTTAAGGAAACAGGAAAATAGTAAAGGAATTCTATGACCTTTCCTATTAAGTCGGCCTGTATTTTCATGAAAGTTTTTACGTGGAAATGAGTTTGTTTTCTCGTCTACCTTAGAATTATTTTTTATCTACTAAATTTTTCGAAGGTATACTTACCTACATCTTAGATAACCTTAAAAACGGAAGACACGGTACGCTCAATGGTTTTTGATGCGTATTTATACACAAAACCTAAAATTATTGATCTGTATCGACATGCGCTGTTTAGACGATCGTCCGCGTGTTCAGTAAGACCGCACGCTGTGATCAAGTAACGTATCTTCCGTTTTCAGTTTATCTAAGATCTACATTCTCATATTCTGGGCTTAAGAGTTTCCCAGCCCCAAATAAGTGTGTACATTAGCTAACAAAATGTTCAATGTAACTTTATACATTCAACATTTTATTTGATGGGGTTATGTAAACCTGTTACCTCTGACTTTCAGACTTCTTAACATGATTTCTGTGTAAATACTTTTAGGAAAGTTTGCAGAAATATTCACTTTAATTTAGTTGTTATTTGGCTGTATGCAAGGTCTACTTTGGCGTAATATTATGAGTAGCTGAAACTCTGTTGAGTTACAAAACATCTATGAAAGAAAAACACAAAATTATCGGTTCGTGCTTAAATGGATTCATAAAAGAGACTAACACATTGATCGACACTGAACGAGACACAATATAATTTTTATTGTTATTACGTCGAGGGGCGTTGTGTCTCGACAGATATTAAAATGCAAAGTTGCATACTCAAACTAAAATATAGTTTTCATTAGTGAAGAAGCGTTGACCCTTTGCAATTATACTCCAGAATACACAAGTAGTACAACAATCGAAACCATTACTCATTGAAACAAACAATGTATCTAATAAAAACGCACACGAAACAAGCTGAAATAAATCTTACTAGAAACGCAATAACATCTAACCATAACAAAAAAAAGTACAGAAGGTCAGTTTCAAAAAACGAGCGAAAACTAGCGCACGCACACATAGACGCGTATGTAAGGCGATCAAAAGGATCATTTGCAGTCTTTACAGTTATTTAACCTCGGACAGCACCAACCGAACAGCAATCTCATAATAACGAGAATAAAGATAACTGTGATTTTGACAGACTTGTCCGTAGCAGCAACCCAAAAGCAACCTTATTGTAACGGGAACAAAAATCACTTTGATTTTGACAGTGACGCAAAATCAGAGGTAAAATAACTGAAGCGGCTGTACATTTGCAATCGTTAAAAACTGTCACTGGTGGACTCTCGTTTGGACACAAACTATACCTCTACAAGCGTCTATTGGCGCGTAGCCAAAATCGGAACTCTCGCCACCATCTTGTTCATTCAATACATTTCACAAAACCAACAGCGCCACCCTAACAACGTCATTCGAGCTCAAGATCCTTGTAGCTACTTGAACTAATATTTTTTTTTGTTGTTAAACACTCTGGATACGGGAATAAATAATACATGTTACAACGTACAGGCACAAGTATAATGACTGTTTCAAATCTTAGTTAGAACAACTGAACTACCTTCAATACTTTATAATAAACAATATCAATTTACCCACAATATGTTATTAATACATAGATAACAGAATTAAACTCACAATTTAACTGATGCTAATGTCAATAACCCAAAATCTAATACCAGTACTGAGCGACCTTCTGCACCCATCTGTTTTGCGACCTAACTGTGGGCACTCGATCTCATTTGAGAAACATTTACGACTTCACGAGTTTTCGGGCAAAATTATCTCGTATTTACGGTGTGAACTGTACGCTTAGTGGATATTCGCTTTATGATGCCCATGATGCCTGAACTGCCCAGCGGATGGAAAAAAGGGCAGTTTTATGGGCAAACACTTTCGGCCTCTAGATGGCTCGCGAGGTTTTATTACGGGAATCGTAAATTCCAGTAGGCATTGGAGTTTATTTCTTGATTTGTTGTTGATTTAACAGCGCAGTGTTTAAGTATCGTATAAATAATTTTGTAGGCTGAAAACAATTACATTTCTGCACTTAAAAGTAAAAAATCCTCACTAAAAGTCCCTACATTATATTTTAATTTTTCTTTATTCCCTTTTCTCATAAATCATTAATTTAGTTAACACAATCATATACAATGACTACAACGACAGGACCCGACTGTCATTCGTGGATCTTTGACAGTAGTTACGGGTCGTCAGAAGCCCAAAAGTCTAACAACCAGTCTTACCAAGGGGTATCGTATTACCCAGTAACTGGGTTGTGAAGGCCAGATAATCAGTCGCTCTATGTAAAATGCTGGTACTCAGCTGAATTCTGTTAGGCTGGAAGCCGACCACAAAATGGAGGGAAAAGGCTAGATAGATGATGACGATGAATTACAAGGACACACGTGCCTACGAAAAAGGAACAAATTATCATCATCCCACTTCCCACCAAGTGAACAAGAACAACACAGTCTATTTATAACAAACATTCTGTCAACAAAACGTGAATTTCTTACTACGAAACATAACACCTTTATATAAGTGGTGATACACCTGCTCGGCGTGGCATGACTCACACACCCGGGCGGCAAAATCAAATATATGTAGATTTAGGTATGGTCGGCAAAGGTATCCAGCTGCATATTTTAGACTGGAAGCCCCCAACATAGTTGAGAAAAGGCAAGGTAGATTGATTGAGGTATGGTTGGCAAAAAGCCAATCGGCTTAACTCGAATTGTACCTATCCGAACATGATTCAGCGCAGGTAGATGCCGCATGAAGTTTGCCGATCGGCACGACCCGAATAAAAGCTTGTTGTTCAACAAATACTGCCGAATTGAATGTGACGACCCTAACCTCAATGCACTTACCTTTACGTCGAAACTTGGTAGCACGTCGGCAACATAACAAATATTGACGTAACGTGACATTACGTGAAAAACACTAGATATGTGTTTGTTTTGACGCTTTTCTAGGTAGTAGAGATAGTTGAAATTGGTTCACGTTTTTTTATTTTAAGTGTGCGTATGCTCGTGAGTGTAATTACACAGGGTGACTAGTAATTTGACGTATTCCTTCCAGGACGTGATAGTGTGACCACCTGTTTGCCACGATTAAGCACCCCATAAAGCCTAGGCGAATATTCATGGCATCCGAGAAAATCCAAATTTTCCTGAATTCGTCACTAAATATTACTCTTCTCTAAACTGTCTAATTGAATGCCTTCATATTTGATTTAAGAGTTTTGAGAAAAGTAATATAGGTACCTACTTGTATAGATAAACATTGTTATGTTCGTAAGTTGCACATTATAAGCCTGTAACTTTTCACTGCACGGCAAATATCCTACCTTATACAAATAACCTTATATAAATATAAGACTATTCAAGTCATACTAGCAAGGATATGACGTGTAAAAGTTATTCCGATATTCTGTTACGGAATAAACAACTTCATTTCTTTTCAAAGTTTCCATACGATATTTTTATTCAAAGAGAACAAACTACAAATTTTTCTGTATACTATTGCATCAATGAAAACCTCAAATTCTACCAAAATTAAAAATTTTTTTTTTGGTCAACTAAAAAATCCATAAATTGTTAGTAAGAGCACTTAAAATACTATAACAAATTCATGCGAAGACCACCCCATAACTAGACACAAATAGAAGTGGAATCTAGAATATAAGTCTTCAAATTATGATCTTTCAAATACTTAAAACAATTAAATGAAATGTCCACATAGACCCCGTATATGAGCCGCCAAAAAAAATAATAATGGCTTTACCCGGTTGAATGTCGTAATTATATACACAATTAAAAAGCCATTGTGTCTCGCGTAGATCTACGTTCGATACGAAGGGTTAAAAGCTAAATAAATAGATAATAAAAACTTTATTGCTCAAAAGAAAACGCTGTCAATATCAAACAAAATAAATGAAGATCCAAAACCTGAATATTTCACAAGGTATAAAGTCAAGACCCGATATTTATAGGCACTAGGAAAATCTCTTTGTAAGTGCCGTGAGCTCGACAAAGGGAAACCTAAAAAAAATGTATCCTTTACCGTTCGCCGATCGTCAAATACACAAAGGGTCTCAGGGCGAGCACAACTGGTAACGTTAGGTGTGAGGTACAATGCTGCCTTTTTACTTCTCGATAAAATAGTAGCGTTAAATGTTTTTTAAAGCATTTCGTGCATGGGGCATAGAGGGGCTTGTGGCTAAGTAATAATAGAGTCCGTGGATGGGTGACCATGTTTACATACCGAAACCCCTCCGTGTCTCGGAAAGTACGTTAATACGTTGGTCCCGGCTGTCATTCTTGGATCTTTGACGGGTCGTCAGTAGCCTGAAAATCTGACAACCAGTCTTACCATGAGGTATTATATTAACTAGTAACTGGGTTGAGGAGGTCAGACAGGCAGTCGCTTCATGCAGCTGCATCCGGTGAGACTGGAAGCCGACCCCAACATAGCTGGGAAAAGGCTCCGCAGATTGATAGATAATTATTACTTCATAGCTTTTAGTTAAAAGCTGTTATTTTGACAATACAAACAGAAACTTCAATTTTATTTATATTTATTTATTATTTGTATATATTTTAAAACGTAAAGAAATAATCCGTCAAAACGAACAGTATCGTCACATTTATCTTTGCACAGCGCTCAAATAAGCATCATTTAAAATACAACCACACACGAAACTCCTAAAATACAAAACATGTTATTGAACGTTTCAACAAAATGTTTTGAATCCGTACAACAAACTTCTTCGCAGAAACCCTCAAATTTGCAACGTAAGTAATCCTGCAAGTGTGATATTCCGACCACTCTGCAATTTTCCGCGTCACTATACCGAGATCCAAAACTTCCATCTTGCAACTCCCAAGTTGGAAAATCTTTTATATTTTCTACGCGACATACACGTATATTTTAATAAAATTAGACTATCTGTCCCCGTCTGGAGTTTGTGGGATAGAGCTCTCGATAGTCGAATGTTTAGCTATAAATAACGAAAAGTTCTGTAGTTATTCAATATCTAGCAGATAGTAGAAAAGTAAGGGTCAACTGTTTTTAGTTCTAAGCAAGATTCATTTTCGTTTTATTTTTGCCAAGTTTTTTTTCCAGATTATTTTAGTATTATTTCTGCCAGGTTGTTTTAGTATTATTTTAGCCAGGTTATTTTAGTGTTATTTTTGCCAGGTTAAGAAGAAGCATTGTTAACTTAGGACTGTAATTGAATGAGTACCTAATTTAATTAACGAACTTTATAATATAGACACCAAACAAGTAAGAATGGTGGAATAGCAGACGCTAATAGCAGTGGTAGAGAATAATGATGATATTTATTGGCAAGATAACAGTGGCACTCCGGGAGTGCCGACAGAAGTGAAAACAAAACACAAACAGAATAATTTGCCATCACTCACTGACATATTGGATATACATTAAAACCGAGTACATCCCGAGGACAGCTGAATACATCCGAATGTAGTGCGGTGTCGGTAACAGTGTCGCGAGTTCAATGGTTTTTCCTGTCTCAAAAAATGCCCAACGCGCCTAAAGATATTTTCACTTCAAAAATAAAATCATAATCTACATCAACTTAATCAAAATTACATAAAAAGAAAAAAGAATTGTATTTCAACACAGTTCGTGAAACACAAAATACAAAATTAACAATATAAAAATTATGTTTCAAACAACAATAGTGAAATTATGTTTCAAACAACAATAGTGTGTGCTTCGCCAAAAAGGTTCATTTCAGCATTAATACAGATTCATCCCTGATGATTACCTTTGGTAGCTTCCAAAAATAAAACCCAAACGTTACAATAGGCTCACTGAGAGCTTAAGCCTTAGCAACCTAATGAATATTCAAGAAATCAATACCATAACATCGAAGTGATCAGCCTCCATTTTATTTTTTCTTATAAAAAGAAAAGTCTTATCGGATTCCACAATCGAGAGGCATTTAATTAAATTAATTCCTGCAATTCTGTTCACTCAAGGGCAGAGAATATTCTATAATCGAGAATTGGAATCACAGATCGGAATTACACCGTAAAAACGATACAATATAATTAATTGCGGGTAGGATTGCCATTTAAAAAATAATTTTGTTGTTTTCTGTATTTACAGTAGTGTGCATCTTTCGGTTTCTGGCTCATCGCATTGTAATCTCTCGTACTAATAATAAAGCTGAAGAGTTTGTTTGTTTGAACGCGCTAATCTTTGAAACAACCCGTCGGATATCAAAAAATATTTTTGCATTTGATATCCCAATAAAATTCTTGATTAAGGTTATAGGTTAAAGTCACAGGCAGAAGCTAGTTATTAATAAAATAATTATTTCAGGCCAAACTTATTCTCATCCTTCTTTGTCTTTCTTTTTTAACATTGCATACTTTTGTCTTGAGCTACGGCCACATTATAACACAGCAGCATAATCAGCTTATGATATTCCCACTGCTGGGACACAGGCCTCCTCTCTGTGAGAGTGAGTGCCTGCCTGTGTTCGAACTCACGACCTACAACTCGTAAGTCGGAACTGATACAAAAAGGCCCACACCGCGTTTAAAAAAAAAGTGAAATCTAATATAGGTGTCGTCTTTGTGTAGTACCTAATACCGTGGTATTATCACAATGTACTGTTACATTGTGCAGGTCCCAACCATCGCAGGTAGAACCTGGATGAAGCTGGCACAGGAGCCTGGGGATTGGCTTATGAAAATAAAAGAGGCTTATGCCCAGCAGTGGTTGAAGTCGGGTTGTGGATGATGATGACGATGACTGGCTGTTGAAATGTCAAAAATGTGAACACTGTTTTCTGTTTCATACTTAATAAATGTGTTTTTATTTTACTTTTAACTAAGCATTGTTCATCAGTCAGCTAACAAACATTTTATACATACCCAAACTAATGTCATCTGCCTAGCCTTTTCCCAACTATGTTGGGGTCGGCTTCCAGTCTAACCGGATGCAGCTGAATACCAGTATTTTACATGGAGCGACTGCCTATCTGACCGCCACAACCCAGTTACTGGGTAATACGATATCCCTTGGTAAGACTGGTTGTCAGATTTCAGGCTTCTGATGACCAGTAACGACTGCCAAATATCCACAAATTATGCCGCCGAGAAACGGAGGGGTCTTGGTATGTAAAGATGATCACCCATCCACAGACCAACCGCGGCAAGCGTAGCTTAACCTGATCAATCGACCCGCGCGGCTGTTATAACTAAGCGACAAGCCCCTGCGCAAGCTAACAATTACTTGAACAATATTTTGAAAGAGGCTGTAGCGCTTGGTTGGTATTCTGCTTTGTCTGGTTGTTGAGTCTGAGTCCATGATTTTAGTAGAATAAGTTCTTTTGTTAATTGGATAGCTTTAAAAATGAAACTGCCTCGTTGGTCCAGTGGTCGAAAGCGCGACTGCTGAGCGTGGGGTCCTGGATTCGATTCCTAGGTCGGGTAAAGTGCTACTGAGCTTTTCGTTAGGAATTCCTCAGTAACAGCCCGAAGTTTGGAAGTTGATGGTGTGATAGCCCTGTGCCTCGGAAAGCACGTTAAGCTGTTGGTCATAACCAACAGCTTAACGTGCTTCTTGGGGCAAACTCCGGGGTGCTCCTGAGAAATCCAGAGATTGGTGCCCGGTTGATAGCAATAAGCTCGCCCCCCAATTATATGGGACTTAAACATCACTAGCGACATGTGTGTGTAGGTACCTCCACGCTCCAGCCTAACCCTTCGAGAAATACAGGCGTGATGTTATATCATGTTAAAAATAGGATTATTTCAGTCTGACAACCCTATTAGCGCCACACCTCAGGCAATGGCGTTAAAATTCGCGCGATATTGTCGATATAATAAATACGGTTAATTGATGTAGACAATTACTTTTAGTGGGTAGATACCGTACCTATTTCACTGTACAAAATAAACATCATTAGGGGAGGTCAACCACTCAATCCAATATACTTAACACGGTACCAAACGGCCCACTCCCTCTCACCGAGAGGAGGCCTGTGTTCCGGTAGTGAGAATATTATAGCTGATTTTGCTATACAAATGTCTCGTTTATTGATTTTGCTAGTGTCAAGCAGATTTTTAAAGTCAGTTGAAACATAAAGCTCTGGCCAAACTTCTTAGTTATTAAAACAATAGACACGCGCAGACGCATCCCACATCTCGCGCGGGATTCGCCTCTGTGTGGTCAGACCTTTAGGCCTTTGAACACGACATGGTTTCATTACGGTACGGCGTACAAACCGCGTCGTAGAACAAACGTGTCCGTCAACAAGCTTCCACACAACACTGACGAACCATGCCTACACGCGGAGAATTAACCGTTATAGTTTATCACGGCAAGAAAAACGTGTGTGTACAAACGCTTAGGACCCTGACCTCCTTTCTAATAAAGTATTATATCAGGTGAATAGTTACACAGCGATTTCTCTCTTTCAGTCGTCAGTAATTTGACTTTCGAAAGAAGAAGACAAAGCGTTGTGTAAAACTATACTGACGCTATATAACGTTTATTAGTAAGGATTTGAGACTATAATACATACACAATGGAATTTAGAAACGAAGAACGATCTGTGTGAATTCCTGGCTAAACTAGAAGCTTTTTAAATTCGAGCTCATGACTCCTGGGCTGACTTTATACAGGGTGACAACATAACGTCAACGCGCAGACTGTAACCATAAATTCAACATTTTTTTTTTAATGATAAGCGACGAAAAATTTCTACGCTAGGGGTACCGTAGAAACTCCTATGGGGTCTAAAACCATGAACTGAATTTATGGTTACAGTCCCTGTCACTGTGTATAAATTGTCATCGAACCACGAAAAGAAGAAGACTCGTGTGATCACTTTGATTTGCTTCTCACAGTTCCGGATTCCGATTCTGAAACCGTTCACCTAAGACCGATTCGCCATTGGACTGTTCGTCGACGGGATCATTCATTTATCACCCTGAATTCTCATACCAAAAACTGACTACCCAGAATTTTCTGCCCAAAACCCCAGGGCCCTCAAGCATAAAGCTATCAAACAAGTACTAAATAACTCTATAAAATCTAATAGGTACAATTAATTATACTACGCTGACTTCGTAAAAGGTTACAAATTTAATTTTTGTAATCTCATTAATATGATGCCTGGCCTCCAAGGGAACGCAAAATTCAAATATTTCTAAAAGAGGCTTGACTTCAAACGAATTGCTTGGAGATCACGAAGCTTAATATGGCAAAAATTGCTCGGGGTTGCGTTAATAAATTATTCTTTCATACCACTAACTCCCAAAATACAAGGTTAACGGTTAATGATTCTTTCATTTTTCATATCTGTATTTCCCTATGGGATACATTCATTGTTTGCAATAGGCTCCAATATAAGGTCCACTATTTATTTTGTCTGAATAAAATCGAACTGCTTAAAGATTCCAAGTCCCCAAATAGTTTTCGTAAGCAACATTATTGGTCTCAGTCTAGTTAGGGCTTGTGTTTACTTTGTTACTAGAAAATAGTTACAAAGTAATAAAATACAACTTACGTTCATCTTTTCCAAATCATATTTTTAGGTACTTACCATTTATTACTCTGTACCAAAATTATCCAACACGGGACACGTATTTATGAAGCCCACGTACTAATTGGTATTCAGACAACGTTAATGGATTAAGTTGACACGCAGGTGATAATTCAATATTATATTTTTACCTTTTCCGGTCGACCCGCAGCGAAAATGAACTCAGACTGGAAAAATTTAATTAAAAATGAGCGTCAATGATAGAAATATTTTTCTACGGATAAAATAACATTCAATTTTAGTAGGCATGTTTGATTTGGTAAGGCCATCTTCCCACGTATGGTCATGGACAACTTATATGAGAATCAGTAGTAAAATAAAAACATTATTAGACAGATGGCCAGCAAGACTGACTACCAAGAGTGCAGCCGCCGAACCCATAATAAAGCTGTTTCGCATGACGTCATGCATAAAGCAATGATTATCTTGTCTACTAAATAAAATAAGTGCAAACTGTGATCACCAATGCGAGAGTCAAGCGTGAAGATGAAGGCCAGTTTTCCTTAAACCGTTGTAGCGGCCATTGGAAGGTCTTTCTTTATTTTCCTTCACTTCAAACTTCAATCCTGATTTTTCAATGTTCAGGCAACTTCTCTTTTCTCTTCCTTTCTTAGGAATAAAAATCGTGATTTTACAGTTTTCGTATAGAAAATTATAATTCTTCATCGAAAATATAATTCCATATTTATTCTTCAGATAAAAGTTAGCTGACGATAAAAACGTCGGCCCTAACTCATGTATAAGGTACATAGGCATTGCCATTAGGCACAAGTCTGTGCACCGGCAGTTTCAGCCACTATTTTCCTTCCCAATTTACAACACAAACTACTTAATATGATTTAAAAAGCATATCGCACAATTTCTCAGTGAAACTTAGTGTGAAACAACTCAAGTTGGGGCGTGTGCCAGAACGATAACAACGTTATACGAAGCTTGTCTACCGTCAGCCTGTGATTAATTATAAGCAGAGAGGCGAGAGGAGCCGACGTCACAATTAACCCGTTAGCGTGAGTCTCGGGGCCTTAGGCACCTGTACCACCTCCAACTAGAGCCATCGACTGTTTAATTTTCATCGCTCAAGAAACATATAATAGATGTAGGTCCCATGTCTGTAAAAGAGATACATATATTGATTTTGATAGTTGATCGCTAACTGTGTTTAATTTTTCTGGTTAGAACTGTTTCTCCACTAGTTGGTCGCAGCGAAAAGAGCTATAAAAAAATTAAAAAGGTAACTCGCTCAGCGCCTGCTGCGCTGAGAGACTCTCGCTAGGAACATACACATATCAAGAAGTAATTAGGCAATTATTCTATTCGTCGCGCACTCGCTCTTACCCCAGCGATCAAACTATCTGAACTACACACTCGCTGGTCGTGCCTCGCTAACTGATTTCTTCGCTTTGACGGTTTCCAAGAAGAACAGTGACCGCCACTTGGAGCCGTAATGTCAAAATACAAAGCGTTTTTTGACATCTTAATGTCAAATACTGGTGAAAATGACAGATTTTTGTAACGTCCGTTATAAATATGACGGAAGCGCTCTTCTTAACCATAACTTTCGTTCACGAGCTACACGTTAAAGCGACAGGTGTCTTCAGGTGTCTTCTTCTGTCAGGGCCTTAGAGGCGAGGAGGCTACATTGTTCCGTGATTGCATACCTATTTAGTTTCTATACGGCATACACTACCAGGAGGCCTACCATGATCTATTTAAAAACGACTCAAAAGCAAGACATTTCATTCATCTTTGCTGAACTGGGCCTATTTGGCGCAGCCGTGAGGCACACATTCCTGCTTATTTCTTACGTCGGACTTTACACCTTTGTTATTTTGATGTTTATTATTTGTATTTAACTGATGTATGTATTGTGTGCCTTCTAGTCTGTGCTAAATAAATGTATTTTCTTTCTTTCTTTCTATTTCAGTTTAGGTGCATCGCTCACAGTCGTACCATGACGTCCAATACGCTCAGCGGCATTTGGATCGTTGAAAATGAATGAGCGTTAAGAGCTCGTGGTAGATATCCAGATGGCACGGCCTAAATTGAATCGTTAAACTGACGTCATGGTACGAATTAGAAGAACAGTTCAGTTTAGGTCCTAAAGTGGGTCTCGTTAAGAGCCCGTGGTAGGTATCCAGGGCTGATATTATAGTCTATGCAACACTATTTTTCTCGGTATCCTGTCTCCATAGCAAAAAAATTTTTGAGTTTCGTAAGTAATAGCGTAGCGACAAGACAGCTATCGGATATATATACCGGATATATTAACCGGATAATATTTAGTACATAGTTGCGTTCTTAGCTAAACTTAGACAGTAATAAGTTTACTGTGACAGTAAACCATATTTAGCAAATAGTCTGAAATTGCAAACACAATTTTTTTGATGCATGAAGCAGCCTCCTCGTGTAGCGCAGTTTGTTCCGCCAGCTGAACTGAGCGCTCGGTGCATCCTGGACAGTCACACCCAACACCTTATTTGATTGTAAAATTCTTAACTTGCGGTGGAAGGGCTAACGCCCGCCTGGTTTTCACCTCCCACCGGAATCCGGCTTCAAGCAGCCTGCTGTGTTTCGTCAATGCGTGGGAGTTCTAGTGCCTTAGGCATCATCTGGGCACGCTCGATCCATCGTAGACCTATCCATTGCTTTTCATCAGGCGTGATCGAGGTCAAGGGCCTATTCAGCGACAAAAAAGAAACACACGCAGTGCTAAGCAATAGCGGTAATTTATTTATTTATTTATTAAAACTTTATGCACAAGTAAAAGAAATACTGTACAAAGGCGGACTTAATGCCTGAGGCATTTTCTACCAGTCAACCTTAATAAACCTAAGGTACTTAATCTTCTTTCTCTGTTAGTTTTAATATTGGTCTCTGCAGTTTGAATACTTTATGCGGCCTACCCAAATATCCTTTCTGTAGTATTGTTCGTCAAATTATTTTTATAATATGACGTGTAAAAGTATTCCGATATTCTATTTACAGAATAAATAATTTCATAATCAGTGCTCATTTTATCTGCGGATGCAATGAGAATACGACTATACCCTGTTACGAGAGAAAAACGTACAAAAATCTTAAGACACATATTTTGATCTATCGTTCTAGATATTTACCGAAGCCTTAAATGAAACCATTTTCTTCTAAATCACACTAGGTACATCACACCCACTTTTGCCAAACAAACATGTCATAAACCTTTGTTGAGCTGAAACGATAATAATTAATGTACGCGTCAGCTCGCTTCCTTACGCATGTCATTTTATATTCAGGCACGTCTCGTTGTGTTTTAATTACGTGGAAGTGACCTATTTCCTCTCACATTCGATGTTTTCTTCGAAGTAGGTTATGTTGTTTATAGGGTGTCGAGGTTGACAATATTTTTTTTAAGAAATAATAATATACCGTTTTGTTGTGTTGTATTGTTACTTTAATATTTACGCAAGTTCTTCCCGATGGGTCAGGCAGAGGTGTAATTACTTTGACAGTTATGTTTAAGTCCCATGTTATGGGGAGCGAGCCTATCGCCATTAGCCTGGCACAAATCCATACTTCGGGCTGCTACTAACAAATTACTGATGGAAAAATCTGATAACCGGTACCGTTATACACAGGATGTAATTGAAAACTTGCGCTAAATCGAAATAGGAGGTGCTGTAATTGTTACATTATAATTATAGGTATATTTCACTTTCCAAATCTGAATTCTTGAAAAAAATCGTGTAATTATCGTCTTAGATAGTGCAAACTAAGTTATTGCCTTCATGTAGTCACGAATTATCGTCGTTCCAGTAAATAAAAGTTTTTTCAAAATTATCAAAAGAAATAAGAAAATTAAAGTATCAATTTTAGCGCGCGACAGTCGTTACGGGTAGTCAGAAACCCGAAAGTCTGACAACCGGTCTTACCAAGGGGTATCGTATTACCGAGTAACTGGGTTGTGGAGGTCAGATAGGTAGTCGCTTCATGTAATACTGGTATTCAGCTGCATCCGGTTAGACTGGAAGCCGACCCCAACCTAGTTGGGAAGGACACGTGCGACAAGGATGGTTTCATCAAGGTGGTGAAGAAGAACAAGAAGAAGCCTCCTTGTCGGAACCAATGCGGCACCGCGCTGGCAGGACCCAACATGCTGCTGCGTCCAGCAATCCCGACGACACAGCTGTACGTGTCCAGACTGCACCACTCCACGAAGGTTGAGGAGATCGTGGAGTACATGCGTGTGAAGACCAACTGGACTTTGAGAACACGAACTTCAAGTCGTTCGTGGTGCGTGTTCCGACACATCATCTCGAGAAGTTCCTCAAGGAAGAGTTCTGGCCGAAGGGTGTTGTGTACCGCCGGTTTCGTGGCCAGCTACATCACACCAGTCAGCGAAACACGACGCAGACACTTTTTGTATGTTAGTGTTAGTTTTTTAGTATAATGTTGTATGTATTTATAGTATTTTTAAGTTACTTATATTAATATTGTATTGTATGTGTTTATATGGGCCTTGATGCCTGAAATAAATGGATAAATAAAAGGCTAGGCAGATAATGGTGTTTGCTAAAATCAGTAACAGTGTCTTTGATACATTTAGAAAGCTAAATTAATCAAAGCCAGCACTAAAGTCATTTCATTTTCATTTTTTGCCAAAAGTGGCCTCTTCACATTCCATACCACTATGTATAGCACCATATTTGAAGGTGAACATCACTTGAATGTAAGCTGTATAGCACAATTAACTACACACCGGACGGTTTTTTAACCGTCTCCAAATTTTTACAGGGTATTCTACCCATTAATATGAAGAACTTTCACTATTGGACCAACTCTGAAATCACGAAAAAATATCAGCTGTTTAATACAAAAGTTCTATACCTACTAGACCAAAATGTATGAAACAGCTCTGATTTTTTTTTCGTGATTTCATATATCGTATGTCCCAGGGAAACTATTACACAATTAGTATAACCTACAGTATATTATTACACAATTAGTATAACCTACAGTCAGTCAGTTTTGCAGTTGGTAAGCACTTCATCTGCACACAATGCAGGAGCCTTCAGATTTTTCAGCATTTTGTCTAGGTGGATATAATAAAACCACTGTTTCAATTAAGTAGAGATAAACTTCAATGTTTACTGAATATTATTCAGACTTTTAAAGATTTTAATAGGGTCTGGTATTGTTTGCTTACAAAAGAAAGATGGGACCCAATCTAATCTGATTAACTAGAAATTCACTCAGCACATGTTTCTATTAACAAAAGCCAGGTTTGTTTTATTATTCAATCAAAATGGCTTTCTTGAATATTTAAAGTAATCCGACCACTACATTATCATAATTTTGTTAGCTGTTTTCACTTGAAAGTGGATAACTTAATTACAACGATGCGAAATAGTTGTCTTCTGCTTCATTCGTTTCAGCACGAGCAATACTATAATACCTGATACCGTAGTTAAAAGATCAACCAATCACTTAAGTTGGAGACGGTTGGAGACGGCTGCCCTCACAGAGGGTCAAATTAAATCAGCTGGTGAAACTCCGCAGACGTGATGGTTAAATATCAAAATATGATAAAATAAAAATAGAAAATATTGATGTTCTTTTTTTGGGGTCAGCGACCGCTGGTATTGTAGTTAAGTACTTAAAGCATGAGTAAATAAAATCTGTTTTCTTTTGTTTCATCGTGTTTAGATATCGATACTCCACGTCTGCTAGCTTATTTTATTTGACCCTGTGGAGGCGGACGCACTGTTGTTATATACAACGCAAAGATTACTGCATGTAAAAACTATTAGGTTTTCGATTTACATATAAAACACAGAAGCGTAGTAAACTATTTCGTATTTACTAGAATAAAATATTATATTCTCGTATGTACTCGGTGTTATAAATCCCGAGGATTTTCTAAAAGTCCTGACTAGAATTTTCATATTCCTACCTTCACACCTATATTATTTTTACGCTAACAAAACACATTCTACGTTAGGTTCTTGTTTTCGTAATAGATTTGGATTTAGATGATAAAGAAAATATTCCCGATGATTTTCTGCGAAAACTAAATCTGTGTATTGAATTACCGTTACCTTATTCGCTGTTTTTCGTATTTTTACCAAGTTTTTTTTATTTATTTTACAAAAACCAATGATTTGCGAAAACCAAAATATGGTAACTGACACTTTGTTTGAACAGAATAAATCAATCGTTTATTTATACATACCTACTTAGATAATTTTATTTATTCTATTCAACAGAACCGTCCTGTAAACAGTCAATTATAAACCAAAATTAATCCCGCCTCCTAGCTATTGCTAAACATAACTGATACGCGTGACGTGCTCATATTTTATCAGTATCAGCGACTACACGCACCTGTCAAGGTACAACAAGTATCGAAATAGGCACTTAAGACCCACTACACAACAATCGACCTTAAATTGAAGACTATAGGGTGGAAAACAAGTCGGAGGGGCTGATAGAAGTATCAGAGTTAATGGCTGACACGGAGAAATGTCGAAAAACAGATTGTTGGAAATTTATCAGTGCCCTCGTTCTCGTGTGTAGGTCGCTGTAGGTTGCCAACGATCACTCAAGTGGTTACGTGGTTACATCTGCAATTATGGTAATGGGGGAACAGGGGTTCATATTTTTAATAGGAATGTTAATTAAGTGGTTGTACTATCGGTACACTTCTGCATATTCCCTCGAGGGCAAGATCATTTAGATAGGTACATACGAAGTAAGGTACTTACATATATATTTTAAAGAAATAAATAAAAATCGACCACATTGAAAACTTTGAAATATATAAAATTCAATATAAAATGTATTAAAAAAATCTAAATATAATATAAAAAATGGTGGTAGGTATTTTGCTCAATAGCTATTGGTTAATTGAAAAATAGGTTTTTTAGGAACAAATATTATAACGCGAATCTTTTACCTGATTGCAATCGGGTTTAGGCTCGTTAGAACAGATTTTAGATAGAATTGATTTTAAAATATATTAGCTAAGTTGATAAAAAGAAAAAAAAAAGGTACTTGATCGTCTTTTCCTGGACACAGGCGAAGGTGGTCACGAAGTTCAGCAGCCATCGCCGCGCGGGACTCGAAGTGCAGGATTACTCTGCAGCTAGGTTGGAATATGCAATATAACTTCTGACTCGTAAAGCAGTATACGATCCGGTATCCGTTAAAAAGAGCAAATAGCCCTTTTTCACTGGCTCTACACCAGGTTTGGAGAAAACCTTACACCATAAATAATTAGAAGAGTTTAACAATTTCTCGATGTTTTTTTTAGAAACAAATATTATAACGAATATTATAGATCATTTAGATAGGTACATTCGAAGTAAAATACGCAAAATACGCGCATTGACGTGGAGTTGCGGACAACAGCCCGTATTACCTATTACATACGAAGTATTACATTAGTATATTTGGTAGGCTTATGATGCGGAACTCGACACCAAAACTTCAAACATTGCACGCTAACAGGTGAAACGGTCACCCATTATCAAGCAACTAAGTCAGAAAGAAAAATTTTCTTATCCATCAAATGCTGACTGCTTGATATATCAAAAAACCGAAGGGTTCCGTACCACCATACAATATTTAACACTACATATAAAATAACGGCAAAACAATCATGTTTGTTGTATGGGAGCCCCCCTTAAACATTTATTTTATTCTGTTTCTAGTATGTGTTGTTATACCGCTTTATACAGAAATACACATTCTGTGAAAATTTCATCTGTCTAGCTATTACGGTTCATGAGATACAGCCTGGTGACAGAGAGGCAGACAGACAGTGGAGTCTTAGTAATAGGGATCCGTTTTTACCCTGTGGGTACGGAACCCTAAAAAACGAACTTCATTTGAATAAAACATTAAAAGAAAACAATCATTATTTGGAAAAAAGGTTTTAACCTAAGAGGTAAGGTTTTACCAGCAGAGGTAACGCTGCAATATGTAAGTACCTCACTTACATAAAAACGTTTTACTTACATGAATATGTAAGTGAAACTGTTTTAAGGTTCCGTAGTCAACAAGAAACGCTTATAGTGTCGCCATGTCCGTCTGTCCATCCGTCCGTCCGTCCGCAGCTTAGCTCAGAGACTCTTAGTACTAGAAAGCTATAATTTGGCATGAACATACATATTAATCACGCCGACAAAGTGTTAAACATAAAACCATGAAACGTTGGATAGGTATTTCAAAAGTATTTCGTGTTTGTGAAAACAATTTTTCGATTCAGTTATCTGTTTGTGAAATATTAAGCTATAAAGTGCCAAATCGTCGGCGTCGTCCCCAACTAAATGGTTGTTTTTGGATATTTAGTAGTTTAAGTAACGAAGTTAAAAGGAAAACTATCACAGCTAAAAAGGCATTTATTTCTCATCTCAGCCACTTTCACAAGATATTTCACCCCGACTAAGCCGCAGTCAGCCCCATACAGATCATAATCCTGCAGCTGTTAGAACAACCTCGGGGAGGGTAGAGTAGCTAAACCCCGGGGGGTAGAATCGCTGCTAAATAATTACAGATCATCCGGATTCGCTCGCAGTCGTGGTTTTGATCGATTGAAGTTGTGATTGAAACATAAATGTGGAAGATAGGTACAATACGTTCATATTAATTTATTTTTCTTTTCATGCTTAATGGGTTGATTTTAGTCATAACGGCCAGTAATATAAATAGACCAGATATCCACAATTTCCAATTTGTTTGCTAATAGGCGATTATCTATTGCATTTTTTCTTTAATACACTTAAGGTTATTAATGAATCAATGTTTGATATAAGTAGATACGCTGCTACGAAGAGTGTGTTCAGTCGTGATTCGGTTATTTTAACTGTGTCATCCAAGATGTAGATAATATTGTTTTGAAAGTAGGTGTTTGGGTCCCGTAAAGGTAATTATCTATTATTTTCTTGCCGACAGGCTTACACTGTCCTCAAAATTTTTAAAAATATTGTTTGTAGCCAATTATTAAACACACAAGCTAATTATTTTCAAAAGAGTAACCGTTAAGTTCCTTGCCGGCTCTTCTCCATAGGAAACGACCAATTGGAACCGAGCACCTAGTTTCTGAGGTTTCATAAGTGATGGACACTTATTACAGTCAAAGCATTTCTTTCAAATAGGCACTTAAAAGGCACTTTTGAACGTCAACATTTACAAGAAGCTAGATTTGTGTGAAATATTTTTTTTTTCAGCATTATATCACCAAAAAGACTCATTTCACCAAATCTCGATTACCAATATATAAAATGCCAACCATTACGAGGATTACAAACGCTTTTATGAATGAAACAGCATGGAAACAGCCATTAGTATCAAACTGCTATCGTTTCTAAAAACAGTTACCGAATCTAAATTATTTCCGTTTCGTGTAACGAAACAGTACCGAAATGAACCCTAAACAATAGCAGGATGAATATTTACGGTTTATTCATGAGTCGACGAGCGAATTTAACTGCGGACTGGCGCGATACGGCTGAAATGGATATGGACATAATACTGATCTTCACATTATGTTTTAGGGACAAAAGGTTTGTTGTCAAATTGGAGAAACAATAATACGGTTTGACGGATTTACTTAGTGTTCTGCTTTTGAATGATTTGTGTACGAGATTTAAATGTTTTGCTTAAATCTGCAATGGCTTGCGTTCCATTCCAATCAATTATTGAAAACAGCAATCCACGAGTATATTTATTACTCTTTTTTACTTTATTGAATACCTATCTAAGCTTATAAGTGATTAATAAAGTAATAAAATAGCCTCCGTGAGTGGCAACACTTAAATATAAAAAAAAACTGTAATTAATTAGTCTGAAAAGGATTATACTTGTTAACATTGAGATGTATTCACCCAACCCGAAAGGGAGGCAAGTGGATAATTATTTAGTGGAAAACGTGCATTTTTATGTAACTCTAACTAATGTAATATTGTTAAAACCCATAATGTATTCGACTGAAAGACTTGCTTCTATGGTCATCATCTGCCTAGCCTTTTCCCAACTATGTTGGGGTCGGCTTCCAGTCTAACCGGATGCAGCTGAATACCAGTATTTTACATGGAGCGACTGCCTATCTGACCTCCACAACCCAGTTACTGGGTAATACGATACCCCTTGGTAAGACTGGTTGTCAGACTTTCGGGCTTCTGACTACCCGTAACGACTGTCAAAGATCCACGAATGACAGCCGGGACCAACGGCTTAACGTGCTGCGTGTGCGTGCTGCGTACGTGCGTGTTAGACTTGCTTCTATGGTCATGAATAAATATTATTAAAAAAAAAATCAAGGTAGGACACTGCTACAAAGATCTTTTGGAGCTTGAATGACGTTGACAGGAGGCGCTGTTGGTAAATGTGTATTTTTTCTGAAATATCACTTGCAAAGTATTGAAAAAGATGGCGGCGTTAGTTCCGATTTTGGCCACGCGCCAAAATAACTTTGTAGTAAGTAACGATGTTGGCCTCAGACTTCAGACATGCTACCACCTTGCCGTCTCAAGCTTCACACGCAGTTATATGGAATATGACAATGAAGATGGTGTTACTTCCGTCACTCTCGTGGCTTGTATCGTAATTTAAATGTCCTATAAAAGTAGCTATGAAAAAAATGTTAGAAATTTTCTTAGCTTGTCATATAAAAATAATAGGCCAGTGAACGAAAGTAATAAAATAAGTAAATTCTTAAGAGGGAAAAGTTTTTCTTGGAAAAAACAAAAAAGTATGAGGTTGATGTAACAAAGAATAACTCAAACAATAAAAAAGGTACAGTAAAAAGAGACTTCTTAAAAAACTGCAATTAAAGAGCTTCATCAGCGTATTTACATGTGCGAGATTACCCCGCGTCCTAATATAAGTGACTAGCTTCTGCCAGCGTTGTAGCCAACTAAATTATACCTACTATAAAACACTCGGCATTAGTGTAGCTTCTTACCAGTGAAAGAATTTTTGATATCGGATCAGTACTTCCAGAGATTACGAGTATATACAGAGATACGATTTACGAATGTAATAACGGTAATAACCAAAGCTTTTCGATTGTGACAATCGATCAATCTGGTATATTTAGAGCATACTGAAAAGGTTTGGAGGCAATGTTTTTTAAATGGGTTTGGAATAAAATATCTCTGTATAAGTATCCCTAAATAAGTTAACTTACCTATACCTACATACATTATGGTTTTAAAAATGTATTGGGTAGGCCACCTTTAAATTTAAGAAAATATTTCAAAACCTATTCCAGAACTTTGCTTAGTTGAGCATTAACTTATTCTCTAAACGACTACAATAGACTGAAAAATTCCATTTCCTTTGCCAAGATATCCAAATTCAATTTGCAATAAATATGACGGTTACGGAAAAGCAAAACTCTTTTGAAATTCGAACAGCGAATTTGACAGTAAATTAAGCATGGCCGGAATCAACGTTACAATCTGGCAGCGCGGTCGGAAGCATTAAAAAATTAACAAAGTATAACGAAGCAGAATAACTAAGTGAAGTGATCTCTGGGGGTTTACTGCCCGACTAGCGACTGTTCGATCAAGCTCATAAAGTTGCATTATATCGGAATATGGAATATTGTTTTGAATGGGACAAAAAAGGAGATAAATTCATTCAAATTCCTTTATTTTTTTGTTGAAGACGTTTCTGGTTGAAAGGTTTCTGGTTGAAACTGTAATCATTGGCATCTGACAAGGACAGAATAAAACCAAGCAACTAGAATCATCTTTATCAATTGCTTACAAACGAGATTCATAAAAGATTCTACTTTAAGAAATTCCTTTTATTAAATGCTATCAGAAACGCTAAAGACTCAGATAGACCTGTAGCTTTAAATCATTCATAAATCTTTCTTGTTTGAACAGCGATCAATCATTTCCATTTGTGTTTTATCTTGATCAACCTACATTTAGGGACCCGCATGTGCATATGTTTGTGCGTTTATTTATAGAGTTGTCATTATTTGTACTTGACTATTATAATAATTGTAGGAACTTATGTACTTATTCGTAAATAATAACAGTGATGGCTAGTTTTGAAGTATAATTAAAGAATCACTTGTGCCTATCTATCACATGTCTAATTGGTAGATACTTGAAGATACAACTTTATTAAAGTAAGGGTTTCCTTTGGTTAGTAGTAAAGGTAAGTAAAAAATAACAACAAATAAAAACTACCAAAATATAAGTAAGCAAATATAAGTCTCAAAAATTTCATCCTCATTATATTTCTTAAAAACCTCTTACGAGTCAACTGTTTAAAGAAGTTCAAAATTGGTTAGGAATGTTACAGAATGCAAAATCTTTTACCCCTTCTTGAGTTTTAACAAGACTTCTGGATTATTTTTTATATTTTTATTTCATTTTAATAATAATCAAATTGAGATACAGATCTACGTTTAATAAAAAAGAACAATTTGTAGTCAAATAGATTCTTTGCACGACCAAAATTCGGAGATCCACAAAAATAATATTTGTTCCGATTCGAATTCCTTAAATAATTTCTTGTAGGTGCTCATGTTTTAAAAACGTTTTTTTTTTTTGTATGAGCTACAGTAAAATATATGTAATCCAAATCCAATAAACTGATTTTCATTTTACTCTTTGTACCATAACAGAAAGTTACTTTGCTACGAAAAACATTGCACAAATCTTAAAGAGGAAAACTTATGTGATTCCCGAATCACCAGGAAAACTTATTTACAAAAGATGTGTAAAATTTGTCAATCCCGCTACCTACCTGTATGCTGGCAACTGACGTAATCGGATTACCGACACGAGTTATGCTACAACATAAATCGGATTACCGAATGCCTGCGTTTAAACAAGATTTTCTTAGCTTGACGGAAAAAATATATATCCCGACGACTTATTTAACAACAACTTTATTACGGCGCAGGCTTGACATATTGCATAATTAATCAATGGTACCCTCAGTCATCAGTTTTGCGCTGCAATCTTTCGAATTCGACACGATAGATCGCTACATCTACGTTTTACATAATAATCGGGTGCCTTTGAATCGAGTGTCGAACGAGTCATTAACTAATCAGATTATCTGTGATACCGGCAAAAATCAAATGATTGGCTATCGAATTAAATAAATAATATCCTTGGACATAAAAAAAAAACATAAATAAACATACATAAATGTAACATACGTTTTTGTGATAAATAAATTATTATTATTATTATTACATTTCAATAATATATAACCTTGGACATTTTACACAACGCCATATAGTGTCCCAAGCTAAGCAACTTAATGCTTGTGTTATGGTAACGAGATGACTGATAAACTACTTATATACATTTTTTTTTTGTAGGTCGTACAAATATTTGTTCCGTGCGGGAAACAAACCCGCGACATGCTGCGCAGCAGTCAATCGCTCAACCACTGCGCCAACCATGTCGACAATTGATTTATTACTGTAACTTTGTTTTCTTTTCTCTTGCGTAAAAACCTTTGTTTTTCCGAAATGAAAGCTGAATTGTAGTCAACACTACTGGTTTCATCAAGCTTTCTATTTTGTAAATTAGGTCCTATTTGTTATGTATCTCTGTCGGTTTGTAATCCAAGATTTAACAACAGGAAGTCCAACACCTCTTATCGCCCTACTATCAGAACTATATAATATACCACGAACATAAATTTTAATAAACCCAACACTTCAGTGGCGTCACACCCCTAAACAACAGTGACGCGGCTATTGTTATACACAGGAAGGCATTTAAGGGCTCACACTGACCCGTAAAAGTCAAAGTTTATATTGGCTCGCGTGGAATAATGGGATTTACTGTCGAAAAATTGGATGGCTCTACTCTATGTAGTAAAGATTTTCTTCGTAAACGTTTGTTTTAAACACAATAGAAAATATTATTCTAAAAAATGAGGTGTTCAAACACATGTTCTCCAGTAGACGATGATACGACAGTCTGTTTATATTCCTACACACATGTTCTCCAGTAGACGATGATACGACAGTCTGTTTATATTCCTACACTAGCTTATGATTAAATTGTACAGGAAAAATATAATAACCTAATGTATATGTCGCAGCCAACTGGTTAAATTAGCCGTTCAGTTAACTGCCTAGCCTTTCAACTAAACGGCGGCCGTTCAACTAACGGCCTGAATGATATTCAATTACAGTTTAGGTTGGAAGTCTGTAACCATTCACGCGCGAGCCGAATTGGTTGCAGTAATTAAGGCATTGCACCCCGACCAAGTGGGTTAGGTTAGGTTAGAACTGTGATCAACCGCGTTCGAGCCGAGGTAGGAAGCAAGGCGAACACTACTTCAAAAGGCCAGGCCGAATTAACTGAACGGTAATTTAACCAGTTGGCTGCGACATATACACAAACTTGAGATAGTTTCAAAGGAAAAAATATAATATCCAACTGTATAAAAAAACTTACCTAGCATAGTTCTGAAGGTAAAAAGTAATTGCAATAATAAATCTAGACAATACTAAAGAACAAAACAGTTGTAACAATAAAACTCCATAGCACCTACAAAAGTAATGAAGTTATCAAGTGGCTGCTGCTATGAAAGTGAATTTATTGATATAACTTAATAGTTATGCCTTGGGGATTTATTCAATAAAATGTTTTTCTTGATAACCA
The DNA here is from genome assembly GCA_963669345.1 of Gortyna flavago. Classification (NCBI taxonomy): domain Eukaryota; kingdom Metazoa; phylum Arthropoda; class Insecta; order Lepidoptera; family Noctuidae; genus Gortyna; species Gortyna flavago. Next base: position 8,131,986 of record OY770148.1, read on the forward strand.
ATACTTTTCAAGATTGTCCGTAGTCTCGTCGTGAAATGAATAAACCTATCGTTTCCATTACCTTTCGGTCTTTAATTGAATTATGTATTGCGTAAATGATGAAAATAAACCATCAAATTAGTGCTTTATTTTCAAGTAGTTTGGATAGTTTTTGTGCCGGTATCCAATCCACTCTTGGGTAAAGGCCATAATGTAAATAAACATGTGAAAAATCTCTGTTCGTTTGTTAATTTCGTAATGTGTTGGGCGCCATATTTTCCAATTAGGAAAATTCATAAAAGGCAAAGATTCAGCATCTTCCAAAACAACGGAGTGGTTAATTCAAAACAATAGTAATGTGCAATTTATTTTGCTAGCAATAACTTAAACATGAACCCGAGTCGGGCGCCAAAACTAAGAAATAAATAAAAAACTAATTGAATAAGAAGCTTCAAGGATATGATAAAGCTGACAAGTTTCTAAAAGCTGTTGATAAGTGGCAAATTCGGTAAGAGAAGAAATGAACAACGTATTCGTTTCAACAGAAAAGTCCCACTTTGGGCGCCAAAGTAAAAAAAATGTTTTATTTATTAACTGCAGGAAAATTCAAATGAAAATTTAAAAAAACAGGTTTAAGAGACGTAGAAAATAAGGTAAAATAAAGTTTTACCGTTTTCGCTAGGTGCTTAAAAACATAGTCCTGTGTTGGGCAGCAATAGAAAACCTTTCATCTTCATGTAAAAAAAAACTTATTAAAAGAGTGAGGCAAGACCAAAATGTTATAAAATTGCTAAGGTTCAGTAAGATAAGAGATTATACAAGGATTTTCAAGCTGCTTCATTTCATTCTTATGCATAAAATTTTACTTTATATTCAGAAAAAGCTTTTGCTTTATATAAAATTTAGTGTTACTTACATTTTCCCGCTTAAGATTGGTATTCTATCTTGTTTCTTAATATCGTTCAACCTTTTGACAGCTACCAGCTCGAAAACTAGCACGCACCAACATAAGGGACGTTAATTTTACCGTCAATTTATCACAATAACCTTGGCAAGGGATCCCAGAACGTCGGAGCTCGGGTTTCATGAAACAGACGGCCTGCTGTGAACATCATTCATATTGTTCGTGATTCTTCACTTTGAATTTATTTTATTATTTATGTAACTAGCTGTATTTTGATGTGGGTACATTACACTACAGATTAGCATTACCATAATCACCCTGTAACGTTCCCACTGCTGGGACACAGGCGGCAGTTAAGTGACAGGGAGTGGGCCGTAATCCACCACGCGTGCCCAGTGTGGGTTGGTAGTATATATGTTCCAATTTTTGGTTCTAGGACATGCCGGTTTCCTCCCGATGTTCTCTTCCACCGTTTTGAGAACAGTGCTGATTGCTGTAGTATCAGCAATCAGCTTTATTTTATAAGCTATTTTATTTATGTAACGTACTAAATTACATAGTTAATTCGTTTAAGTGATGTTCGTGGTTCTTCTCTTGGTGTATTTCTAACTATTTAGGTAACTAGCTATATTTTGACGTGGGTGCATTACACTACGGATTAAGCGTTTTCTATAACTAACGTGGAAAAGAGATAACCTTTTCAAAATAATGTCTGCATATTTCTTATTTCGAAGATTACACCATGATCCAAGCTGTGGGGGGCAATATAATAAACTAAAGAAACCTACCCCATACAGAGTAAACATAAATTTCCAACACAAATAACTCATTTCGCCGCTATACTTAATGCTTGAGCGTTGTTTTAACGTTGCATAATAACAGATACAGCCTTGTATTAGCTGGTATGACAATAACTTGGCGTATATTATGCCATCAATTGCGCAACGAGCTATTAAACGCACGACATGTCGCTTTATGACTGTTTCTCGTATAATATTTGTGCTGCGGGGGGTATGACATGATGGTCGGGTATGAACAAACATGTACAATTATAAAGTGCAAGGTCCGTCATTGACACAAACTTATTAAGAGCGGTTCTGCACTACATCCGATCCGAGAAATGCCGGTTCGAAGTTACCATAGTCCTTTTTGTATGAGGGGTAGCGCACTAGATCTAAACTCTATCCGTCCGAATTTAGAACATTTCCAATCCGGATTGAAATCGGATCTTAAATTCGGATTCGGATCGGATGTAATGCGAAACTGCTCTAACAAACACACGCTAGTCCGAATTTTGGTGTTGCAAATAATTTATTTGACACCAAAATGTAATTTTTTTATTAAACGAGAACTGCTTTACCTTATTATCTACTTATGACATTGAAGAAGCCTATTATGCATAAACACTTATCTATAAAAAAGCAAAATCTCTATCAAAAGGCAAATCTGTTGATCTGTATCTCAATTTCATTACCAAAAGCGTTCTGAAAATCATAATTATTAAAACTAAGCTTCCAAGAAGGGGCAAAATACTTTGCGTTCCGAGTAATTCTCGACCCATTTTTACCCTCTTTAAGCCTTTGCACGAAAAATAATGGACTTTGGGGACGATTTGAACTTACCTATATGTTCAGAGTGGGTAGATTATCACTTGAGTCTGTCTAAAGCGAATGAGAGTAACAAAACCTTCTGCTTGAAATTAAACAAGTACCAACCTAACAGCTAATATTCCTTGAAATATTTTGTAGGCAAGCCTGATGCAAGTAAGTAAATCGAGTTTATGAGTCGGCGACGGGGACTTGATCACATTTGAGCGCTTACACAGTTGACTCGTAAGAGGTTTATAAGAAATATGATGACGAAGAAATTTTTGAGTAACACGTTTTTTTGGGTAATGAAATTTTGTTGAGGTAAGTACATACTTGCTTATTTATATTTTGGTCGTTTTTATCTGTTGTTTTATTTTAACTTACCAAAGGTTAATTTAATAAAGTTGTATCTTTAGGAAGGTATCCTATTAACCTATTATATGTACATTCGATAGATAGGCACAAATAATTCCTCAAAACTAGCCACCACTGTTATTATTTACGAAACAGTATGTTCCTATAATCATTATAATAGTCAAGTACAAATAATGACAACTCTATCAACGCACAAACATCCACAAAAGCGTGTCCCTAAATGTGGGTTGATCAAGATAACAAATAGAAATGATTGATCACTGGGTAGGTGTTTACTAAGGCTTGTTCAAACAAGAAGGATTTAAAGTCTTCAGCGTTTCTGATAGCATTTAATAAAGGGGATTTCTTAATGTGAAATGTTTAATAAATCTACATAGTTTTGAAAGCACTTGGTAAAAACTGATGATTCTAGTTACTTGGTTTTTATTCTGTCTGTTTCAGATGCTAATGATTTCAGTTCCAGCCAATGTCCTTCTTCCGCATCAACGTCTTCAACAAAAAAAAAAGAAATTTGAATGACTTATTTCGTATCATATCGACACAACGAAGTCGATAGGTTTTTATTAAAGTACCTACACATTAATTTGTGCCTACACAAATGAAACAAGTCATCGGTAATGGTTAAAGTTTCAAAGTGGTTTAAGCCAAATCACGCCCAAACCAAATATTGGGCAAAATATTGCCTGAAAGAAAATTTCTGAAAATTATTTTTCTTCCATATTCCGATATGAATGCAGCTTTATGTCCTTGGCCGAACAGTCGGGCAGTAAACCCCAGAGACCGCTACGCTCAAATATTCTGTTTCGTTATACTTTGTTAGTTTTTTAATGCTTCCGACCGCGCTGCCAGATTATAACGCTTTTTCCGAATGCAACGCGGCCATGTTTAATTAACTGTCAAATTCGCTGTTCGAATTTTAAAAAAGTTTGGCTTTTCAGTAGACGACATATTTATTGTAAATGGAATCTGGACATCTTGACAAAAGAAATGGAATTTTTCAGTCTATTGCAGTCGTTTAGAGAATAAGTTATAAACGCTCAACGAAGCAGAATTCTGAAAGAAGATTTATAATATTTTCTAAAATTTAAAAGTCTCTTCCTACACGCTATGTATGTGGCCAATACAATTTTAAGCCATAATGGGGTGTATGGTAAAGGCTTACTTATAGGGATACAGACATATTTATTCCAAACCCATTTAAAAAAACATTGCCTCCATACATTTTCATCGTGCTCTTAATATAACGGATTGATCGATTGTCACATTTGAAAAGCTTTGGTTATTACATTCGTGAATCGTATCCGAACAACACCGAACTCCGATTTATTCGTCGTGATTTTAATCCATTTATAAATGGATTATATTTTTGTAGGTGTTTCCAGATTGATTTAACGATTTTTAACTAGAGCTGGCAGGGAGTCCAATTTCAACGGAAAGCGTGTGTTTTAAATTGCAAAACAACAAGTAAACAAGTAAAGCCTGTGTCTGTGTATTTTTCACAAAATGAACGCGACGATGTACACTAATATTCTAAAGAGATAAAGTTTGTAACTTCGAATCTAAGAAATCCGAGTATTTTATAGTATAGGTAGTCGACTACAATGCGGGCGAAGTCGCGGACAGAAGCTATTCGCTTATATTAGGACACGGGGTAATCTCGCACATGTAAACACGCCATTTTTAAGCTGATAAAACTCTTAAACCTTTTGACCGCCACACGTCAAAAAATCAAAAACGTGCCCTCGGCGTCAAAGTCTGTCATGTAGTCGAACCGTGGCGTGCTGGTTTTTTTTGTCATCTATACATGACTGTGGCGGTAAAAAGGTTAAGTGAAGGTTTTTAGGAAATCTCTCTTTTTACTGTGCCCTTTATATTGTTTGTTCGGTTATTTACTCTCTTAATATTTGTTACATTATCCTACTGTTTTTTTTGTTTTTTCATGAGTAACTTTTCCCTTTAAGAATTTACTTAGTCGTAACAACTACACATTTACCAACAGCGCCCCCTGTCAACGCCATTCGAGCTCCAAAAGATCTTGTTAACAGTGATACCTTGATACATGTTATTGTAACTCACGGAGAATATTTTATTACTTCATTAATCACTTGTAAGCTTAGATAGGTATTCGAAAAAGTAGGTAAACAGGTATAATTATTATACTTGTTGTGGATTGCTGTTGTCAATAAATAAATGGCATGAAGCGCAAGCCATTTTGTGTCCCTTCGCTATTAAAAGCAAAACATTTAAATCTCGAACACAAATCATTCAAAAGCAGCAAATCAAATTGTTTCTTCGATTTGACAACAAACCTTTTGTCCCTAAATCATAATGTGAGTTAAAAAAAAAAAAACAAATAAGGTCTACGCAGATTTAGTATTAGCAAAAGAAGTCGGGAATATTATCTTTTTCCTCGAAATCCAGATCTATAACGAAAATAAGAACCTTACGTAGAATGTGTTTTGTTAGCATAAAAATAATATAGGTGTGAAGGTACGTGAATATCCTAGTAATGAGGTTTAGAAAATCCTCGGGATTTATAACACTGAGTACATGGAGATTTTATATTTTATTCTAGTATACGAAATGGTTCACTACGTTTCTGTTTTTTATACGTAAATCGAAAACCTAATAGTTTTTACTTGCAGTAATCTTTGCGTCGTACATAACAGTGCGTCGCCTCCACAGGGTCAAATAAAATTAGCTAGCGAAACTCCGCAGACGTGATGGGTATCGATATCCAAACACGATAAAATAAAAAATAAAATATTAATTTAATTAATGTTGCTCTTGCTGAAATTAATAAAGCAAAACATAAGTAAGTATTTTGCATCACTCTGACATTATAATTAAGTTATCCACTTCCGGAGAGCAGTGGTGGCCCAGTGGTAACGGCCGCGACTTATCAGTTTTATGTAGTGAGTTCGAAACCAAGCAGGCACTCTACTTTGTGTAAATTATTTTATCACCACTACTGCTCTCAAAACAGTGACGGAAAACATCGTGAGAAAACCGGCATGTCCTAGAACGAAAAAAACTTCGAAGACATGTGACATCCACCAACCCGCACTGGACCCGCGTGGTTGATTATGGCCCGCTCTATCTCTCAGAAACAGAAAGCCTGTGTCCCAGCAGAGGGAACGTTATAGGCTCATTATACTGTTTCCACTTTTAAGTGAAAACAGAGCTACATAGGTAAATATTGTATTAAAACTATGACCTAGAGTTGAGATAACTTTAAATATTAAAGAAAAAAGAATATTTTGAATGAATAATAAAACACACCTGGCTTTTGTTAATAGAAACATATGCTGAGTGAATTTCTAGTTAATCAGATTAGCTCGGTTCCCATCTATCTTTTGTAAGCAAACAATACCAGACTCTATTTAAATCGTTAAAAGCCTGAATAATATTCAGTAAACTTTAAAGTTTATCTCTACGTAAATTGAACCAGTGGATTTATTATATCCAGCTAGACAAAATGCTGAAAATCCTGAAGTCTCGTGCATTGTGTGCAGATGAAGTGCTTACCAACTACAAAACTTAATATTTTAATGGAGTGGGGTTGACTGTAGGTTACACTAACTTGGTCACAGTTTGCCTGGAATAGGTAGGTATATGTAGCTAATTGTGTTATACACCTTACATTAACTGATCTTCACCTTCAAATGTCGTGCTATACCTCTATATGACTATGGGATGTGAAGGGGCCACTTTTGACAGAGAAAGAACGAGGTCACAGCGTTGCTCATTAGTGCTGGCTTTGATTCATTTAGCTTTTTAAATGATTCCCCAGATGTAACATCTAATCATAATCTTCTGGGAGAAAAGTTCAATACAGGGATAATCCGGTCCGAGGCCCGAGAGTCTCGAGATATGTCAAAAACATTTAAAATATATAAATATATTTATTTGCAAAAAAGATGGTAAAAGTACATTTTAAAACAAAACATGTTTTCCCAATATAATGGGCATGCAAATTTTTCAGTATGTACTATACTGACATTAACATTGTTTCTCAATGAAATCCTTAACACTCATCATCATCATCGGCCTAGCCTTTTCCCAACAATTTTGGGGTCGGCTTCCAACAGATAACTATGGTGATCTCTCGCTTGCAGTTATTTTATGTAGTAGACAAGAGAAAGATTGCTGCCTGCTTGACGTCATGCCAACTCGTTTTATTAAGGGCTGCACTCTTGGCAGTTTGCAGCCTTGCTGGCCATCTGGCTAATAATGTTTTTATTTTAACCACGACATGAGCTACTGATTTTCATATAAGTAGTTGGTAGCGATACATGAGAACACGGCTTTTATAGACAAGTAGATATTCACTATCGACTGATGCTCATTTTCGCAGGGGATCGAGGAGGGGGGCTAGAGGGGGGACTCACGGGATCTGACCGGAATAAATCTCATTTTCAATTATTTTTTCCAGTCTGAGTTCATTTTCGCTACGGGTCGGCATGAAAAGGTAAAATATAATATTAAATTATATATTTCTGTTTTTATCTAACTGTATACCAATTAGTTCGCCGCTTCATAAATAAGTGTCCCCGTTGGATAATTTTTGTACAGAATAATAAAAGTTACCTACCTAATTACTTAAAAATATGATTTGGAAGGGATAAACGTAAATTTTGAATTAGTAGTTAAATGAAAAGATCGGTATGATTATGCTTGCTTAGAAATTATATTACATCCCTCTACGTAAATACGCTGTAGCCCATAAACGTTAAGTGCGACATGTCAACAATATAGATGCGCTTTGACGCATCGTATATAAAATCTTAATTTATCACAAAACTTTGTTAATATGTTCGTGTGAGAGCGTCAATAACTTGTCACCTTGCCATCCTTTTATAATTGTAAATGTTAGTTCACACCCGGCCATTATGTATACCCCCCGTAGCACGCATATTAAGCGACATGTCGTGCGTTTAATAGCTCGTTGTGCGACTGACGGCGTAATATGCGGCAGGTTATTGTCATACCCGCTAATACAAGGCTGTATTTGTTATTATGCAACGTTAAAACAGCGCTTAAGCATTAAGTATAGCGGTAAATTGAGTTATTTATGTTGGCAGTTTATGTTTACCCTGAATGGGGTAGGCTTCTTTTGTTTATTATATTGCCCCCCATAGAAATCATGGTGTAATTTGCGAAATAAGGAATCAGCCAGTCGATTCTGTAAAAATCTCACCTTGAAAACTTGCGTGGAGTGAGCTGTCATTCCATCTGAAGCTATAGGGATTGACACTAATGACAGCTCACTCCACACTCACTTCACCTAAGTTTTCATGGTGAGATGGTTACAGAATCGCACTGCTGCATGTCGATTCTGTAAAAATCTCACCGTGAAAACTTGCGTGGAGTGAGCTGTCATTCCATTTGATGCTATAGGGATTGACACTAATGACAGCTCACTCCACGCTCACTTCACCTAAGTTTTCACGGTGAGATGGTTACAGAATCACACTGCTGCAGACATTACTTAGAAAAGGTTATCGCATTTTCTCGTTTGCTATTTAAAACACCTTAATCTGTAGTGTAATCTATCGAAGTCATAATACACCTTTTTTTTTTTTTTTTTTAAGGATGGGAAATCATCCAATGACCCCTCCCGCTCTGGGTGGAGCGGAAGGGAGTGTCAGACTCTTACTGACTAAAACCCATCCGTGTTCCTTCCTTAGCCCTTTATGTTCCGGGGCAGCGGTAACCCTTTCGGACAATCCCGCTGCCCCGGCAGGCTTCGGCCCTAACGGGCCCCTCCATGTCTGCTGACATCTCTTTGAGGCGCGCGTAGCGTCATAATACACCTTAACGTAAAAAAAATACACCAAGAGAAGAACCACGAACACCTACACAAATTTACTAGCTAGCGAGACATTTTGTTACAATAAATAAAATTCATTTCATTTCATTTATTCATATAACAATTTACATTGTGTAGAATATATTATTATACACATTTAAATACAAATACCAAAACTATGAATGATTAATTAACAATCCAAGTGGAATTCAAAAGTGACAAACTTTTTAAAACAATTATACTTAATGTCAAACAGTTTTAAATATAATGTCAAAAGTATCTAGAATATATTAAGCATGTATAGATTTTTCATTTATTATTGTGTGACATTAATTCCGATATAGTTAACAGACATTTTTCTAATAAAATGGCTTTTAATTTTGTTTTAAACAAGTGGGTATTATAAATCAGGATCTTTAGCTCAGGAGGCAACCCATTAAATATCTCTACAGCTTGGTGCTTCCAGCAATGTTCTACTATATGGTGCTATTGGTGCTTAAAATTTTTACTTTACGTGCGCTTTCTAATCTCACAAAATAGCTACAGCATGGCTCCTTGAAAAACCTCGGAAAAGATCACCTCGTAATGCACCCGGAAAACAAGTTATTACTTTAGTTTGCTATAAAAAAGAAGTAAAAGTAGGAGTACCTACGCCGCCGGCTTGCAAGCGTACCTACTGGCGTGGGCCATTATTCAATTACTCGGTTCATTTAATCCATACCACCAGAGCTCAAACGTCAACGTTGCATCTTTACGCCGCATTTTCGAGACGAGATTTTTTCTAGAATTAAGGATATTTTCCATAATTAAAAGGTAGCTTACGTACAGTGTGAGAGCCCGGGAGTGAGGCTGTGTAAGATCTTATACAAACGCCGGAGAGTAGTAGATTTTGGAAAAAGATTTTCCCGCATTTAGTCAGCATCTGGATACTTATTGTGATACTTATACAAGAGAGATACTAAAGACAATATTTTATTCAAAGGCTTCTGCTTGGTATCTATGTATTTCCAAACACTTTTTACGCTCCGAAAAAACCTACAATAAAGGGGGAAATCTACTCAGTTGCCTTCCATATTAAGTCAACATAAGAGTTTGGATATTTTTTGAGCCGGTTTCCAATACACGCTTGGGCAAAGGCCATAAAATTAAAAAAAAACTGTGTTCGCCTGTTAGTTTGATAATGCGATGGGTGCCATATTTTCCATTTAGGACTATAAACCATAACAATGTGAGGACTATGTGGATTATTTATTTTTTTCTTCTTAGTTAGTTTTAATCATGATCTGACAGTTTGAGCAATTTAGGCGGCCTACCCAATTGTGCTTCCTTTGGTACCTATTGTTTGTCAAATCATTGAGCTCCTCAAGTTCTGAGTTGAGCTGCACGACTTTTGACAAATGCGTGCATTGACTGGATAGGTCCGCTCAATCGGTGTGGTACTTACCTCAAAAGACCATTCAGACACCAATCTACATGGTCTTTAGTACATGATCTGACCAAGATTTTGTCTAGACTTGAAAAGAGACTGTGACCTCTGAGTTTGTTTCGGCCTTTCTTCTCAGATAGGAAACGCCGACCTCATCTAGTTAAAAAACAAAATGATTTCGTATAAAAGTTTTTGTACAAACCTACTTACAGAAATAAATCATTTATCAATAGTCAAAGATGCAGCATCTCCAAAACAAAGGAGTGGTTAATTCAGAAACAACAGAATTGTGCAATTCATGATGCTAGCAATAACTTAAATACGGACCTGTGTCGGGCGCCAAAAATAAAAAGTAAAAAAATTGTAAATAAGCAAAGAAAATTCCTGGATTTGATAAAGTTAACAAGATTCTTAAACCTGTCGCTAAGTGATAAATTCGGTAAGAGAAGAAATAAACAACGCATTCGTTTCAACATGTAGTCCCGCGTTGGGCGCCAATGTAAAAAGATATTTTATTTTTCAGTTGCAGGAAAACTCAGGAGAAAATAGAAAAATATGTATAAGAGACGTAGGAAATGAGAAAAATTAACAAGTTTTAACGCTGTCGCTAAGTGTACATAGTCCCGCGTTGGGCAGCAATAAAAAACCTTCGTGTTTTAAAGAAAAACTTAATAAAATAATGAGGCAAGACGATAATGTTATAGAATGTTTGAGGTGAACCTTCACTAAGATAAGAGATTTTACAAGGATTCTCAAGCTGCTTAAAATTTTACTTTAAATACAGAAAAAGTGTTATTTCAACATTTGTGTTACCAACGTTTTCCCGCTTAAGATTAGTATTCTATCTTGTTTCTTAATAACGTTCAACCTTTTGAGAGCTACCAGCTCGAAAACTAGGACGCACCAAAATAAGGGACGTTAATATTACCGTCAATTTATCTCAATAACCTTGGCAAGGGATCCCAAAACGTCAGAGCTCGGGTTTCATGAAACAGACGGCCTGCTGTGAACATCATACATAAGTAAATAGCTAATAAAGCTCCGACGGGCCACATGTGCCATAGATACCCTATTCAAAGAGATTGTGTACTTTTATACTTTCTATAAGTAGTAACAGAAATAGAACTGCGTTCTACGCTTATACCTGTGAGTGTGACCTTTGGAGGTAGTTAACTGAGCGGTTTGTTTATATTACTAGAAGCTTCACTCTGTCTCGATACCATTGATGATTCATTTTCAACACTCACGCAATACATCACTCAACTAAATACCGAATGGTAATGAAAACGAACTTTGAAGCCTTTCGTTTTCATTACCATTTGGTTTGTTTAATTAATTTTGTTACGACACGAGACAACGGAAACTCTTGAAAAAGTATTGGTTATCATCAAAAGTTTGTCGAATAAACCCCCAAGTTACAGGTGGCGATAACTACTAAGTTATATCAATAAATTCACTTACATGGCAACAGCCACTTGAAATCCGCCCCTAAAACGGCCCACTGACCGATAACTTTATTACTTTTGTAGGCTTTATCGAGTTCAATATTGTTACAACTGTCTTATTGTTCAGCATTGTCTAGATTTATAATTGCAATTACTTTAGAACTATATTAAGTTTGTGTATACAGTTGGTGATTATATTTTTTTACCAACGAAGAAACGGAGGAGGTTCTCAATTAGACGCGTATATTTTTTTTACAGCGTAGTTCGATTTTGGTAAATCTTTTTTTATTGGAAAGGGTATACCCCGAAGTTGGTACCATATAAATTTGATGATCCAACCCTAAGGGTAGGAAAACAGGAGATGATTGATTGTTCACTCACTGATTGTAATGTATGACCACGCATAATTTTTTACACAGAAATCCGATTTTTAAATAATTTTTTTATTGGTTAGGGTACCTATATACAATATAAGTAATCAAAAGTTAGTGTAAGAATTGAAATAGACTGTCGTTTCATCGTCTACTGAAAAACATGTGTTAAATCAGTCGTTTTTTTATAAAAACATTGTATTGATAATCTTTATTATATCAGCAGTCGAGCTACCCAATTTTTCACCGCATTATTTTCGACAATAAATCCCACTATTTTCCACGCAATCCAATATAAAATTTGACTTTTATGGGTCAGTGTGAGCCCTTAAATGCCTTCCTGTGTATAACAATGGCCGCGTCCGCGTCACTATTGTTTAGGGGTGTGACGCCACTGAAGTGTTGAGTTTATTAAAATTTATGTTCGTGGTGTATTATAGGGTAGCCTCTGATAGTAGGGTGATAAGAGGTGTTAGAGTTCCTGTTGTTAAATCTTTAATTACAAACCAACAGAGATACTTATCAAATAGGCAGTGGTGTTAACTAGAATTCGGCTTTTCCGGAAACACAAAGGTTTCTACGCAAGCGAAAAACAAACAAAGCGCTAAGGTAAAGTAACAAAGCTTTCCGATAGGCAATCACTTGACTTTTGTCAGTATCACAGATGATCCGATCAGCTATAAATGACTCTTTCGACACTCGATTCAAAGACATCCGATTATTCATGTAAAACGTAGGTAGGGATCTATCGTCTCGAATACGAAAGATTCCAGCGCAACACTGAGGCACATTATTACCATTGATTAATTATGCGATATGTCAAGCTAGCGCCGTTAAAAAGTTGCTTTTAAATAAATCGTCGGGAAATTTATTTTTTACCGTCAAGCTAAGAAATACTGGTTTAAAATGCAGGCATTCGGTAATCCGATTTATGTTGTAACATAACTCATGTCAGTAATCCGATTAAGTCAGCTGCTAGCATACAGGTAGGTAGCGGGATTGACAAATTTGACACATCTTCTGTAAATAAGTTTTCCTGGTGATCCGGGAATCACATTAGTTTTCTTATGAAAAATGTGTGCAATATTTTTCGTCGTAGGTTCGAACCCAGACAGGCGTTTTACTTTGTGTAAATTATTTCTTCACCACTGCTCTCAAAACGGTGAAGGAAAACATCGTAAGGAAACCGGCATGTCCTAGAACCAAAAATTCAAAGACATGTGACATCTACCAACCCGCACTGGGCCCGCGTGGTAGATTATAGCCCACTGCCTCTCGAAGAGAGGAGGACTGTGTTCCAGCAATGGGAACAATAAAGGCTGATTATGATGATGATGATGATTTTTCGTCGCACAGTAACTTTCTGATAAGGTAGATACAAAGGGTAAAAATAAAACCAGTTTATTGGATTTGGATTGAATATATTTTACTGTAGACCAGACAAAGAAAACGTTTTCTCAAAAGCTTATTAGGTACCTAAATGAGCACCCACAAAGAATTATTCATGAATTCGAACCGGAACAAATATTATTTTTGAGGAACTCCGAATTTTAGTCTTATTATTCAGTACTTTTTTATTAAACAAGAACTGGTTTTCCGTATTATCTACTGATGACATTGAAAAAGCCTTTTAAATCTTGATCACTTATTTTTAAAGTCGAGTGCCTCTTACCTGTCAAAAGGCAAAAATCTGTTGATCTATACCTAATTATCAGTGCAGTGGTTATCACGTGGTTATTGCGCAGTGTATTTTTAACGCACTGTTTAGCGCCGAGAGTCGTAAATCCAACAGAGTATTTTTTTTTTGGTCGGGCAGTCTGTTCCTGTTGAGTTCTCGGCTCAATGCAGACAGTTGAAAATCAAGTGCGCGATAAACAATCGTCGCGATAATTCGCCCGTGCTAACTTGGGCTAATACCGGGTTCACACGGATGTTGTTTGTTGACACGGGACATTTTTTATTGAAAGTCTGTTCACACGGTTCAAATCGCTTTCAACTTTAATCAATTTAAGTTGCGATCAAATAAAATAGAACTGTGTGAACCAGGTTAACAGTAAAGCCTTACCTATGCAGGGTGAAATTGAAAACATGCGACAAATCGAAATGGGAGATTGTACTCATCATTATGAACAACTTTTACTATGGGACCAACACTGAAATCGCGAAAAAAAATCAGCTGTTGCCCACATTTATGTTCGCATAACTCGTCAAAATGTAGGGAACAACTGATCTTTTTTGCGCGATTTCAGGTTTTGTCCTATATAGTAAAAGTTGTTCATGATGATGAATACCATCTCCCATTTCGATTTGTCGCATGTTTTCAATATCACCCTGTATAGAGATCGTATGAAGTATCTAGATACGTAACAAAACAGACAACAATGTGAATTCTATTCTAGACGTGTTGTTTCAAATGCATGAACATTTTATTGTAGCACAGTTTTTCTTTTCTCCTTTTCAGAATAAAAGTGCATACTGAAGTCGCACAAGTTTATAGATAGCTAGGTACCTACTATGTATTGTTTGGAGCATAATATAAACAAGTTAATCACAACAATCCGAATTCCGAATGTTAAGCAATGATTTTAAAATTAACAATACACTTAGTCTCGAAACCCTTTCGAATTAAAGAGAAAATTTATAAATTTCCTCTTAAATTTACATTATTGCAATACCTACAGAGGAACTAATTTATTCTACGAATTAACAACTTAAATACCTAACTTTTTATTTCCTTGACATATCCACACACAAACCCCGACGGACCAGTTTAAATCCACAGCAACACGCACAAATAGGTAGGTACTCCTCACAATATTAACTTTTAAGCCCATTCAATAAATACATTTATGTTACCTAACTTCAGAATTATTACGTAATTATAAATATTTTGTAAACCGTGTCAAATCCACTAAAGTACACTGTCCTTCAGGATAAGTACAGGATTTTCGTAGTTTGAAGGACAGGCGAGTTATCATGTTATATACTTAGTCATACCCATCCCGTAATGAAACAGCACTCGTTTTACCTAAGCTAAGTCTTTTGGTTTATAAATGAGTACTTATTTAATAAAAAGTAGCCTCATGGTCTAGATGGCATAACCCTCCGCCATCATCGAAAATGGTTTCCAATTTCCATAATATTCAAACGAAACATACACCAAAGAATTTAAAAGCATTTCGTAAAAAAGAGTAACAAAAAAAGATGAAATTGTACCAAAATAAAATACAAAGAAATCTCTGAAAACCTTGTAGGTACTTAAAATATGTGCCAGAAGTAAACAACACTATCTCGTGATATTAATGAGAGAGAATGGACAGAAAGCTACCTATAATTTTATGAAATGGAGCGAAATTGCAAATGAATGGCAACATGGAGCAACGATAAAAAGAAAAGCAGGCAAAGGTATTACTACTTTTTTTTCCTATTTGCTACGAGGAACAGAATGTAGCGAACGTCCAATGTGACTCTTTTTATTTAAAAATGCAACAGAATTATCGGATCGAAAGAGCATTTGAAAGATCTCGACGACCACATTGTGTTTATGGAAATTTTATTGAATTTAAAAGGGAGTTTTGCATGTAGATACTGGATGAAGAGGATTCGAAACAGGTGCTGAGGAAAATGGACAAAGAGATAATGAAACATTGAACATTATGAGAGGAAAGAGGTTACTCACACGGCTCACACAGACATTTAATGAAGTAGGTACGTTCATTCATACCTATTTAATAATTAATTAATGTAATGTTTTGTGTTTCACAAGTGTATTGCAGATGCTGATTTTTGCGAGATAAAAGCTGAGGTGGTTTTATCGGGGTGGTTTTAGCAAGATAAAAATCTTATCCCCAAAGTCCGGGCGCCTTTTAAAGTTTTCCCACGAAAACAAAAAAAAGGCTACGTGACCACACGAAATCGTGGAACAGTTATCGGAATAGGTAGCAAGCGCATTAACGTACCTATAGGTACCAAAATAACCATCAGAATTGACGCACAAATTCCTTCTGCGAAAAATAATAAACAGATCGAACAATGCGTTAGCAGACACGTAAGTACTTATATGCTCGCCCATAAAATATTATCCGCCAACACATTCCATGTAGGCATCCATTGTTCCTTGAACAAACAGTCTTGGCGCACAATGCGAGTAGATGTTATGGGTGTGGATCGACCTGGCATGGCGGAAACACTTCGCGTGTGTGAACAGACGATCTAATATCTTGCCGGGAACTACGTTAAGAATACGTTCTTATGATGGTTCCTCTTTTGTAGGGTTTTGGCAGTCTTGGGCGTAGAACAACTATTACTTACGAACCTACTATATATGATTGGTGTTCAGTCTTTTTAAGCTGCGATTGCGGCGGTCGGTCCGTCTATGGGTGACCATCTTTACATACCGAGCCTCGGAAAGCACGTTAAGCCGTTGATCCCGGCTGTCATTCTTGGATCTTTGACAGTCGTTACGGGTCGTCAGGAGCCCGAAAGTCTAACAACCACTCATAACAAGGTGTATCAATATTATCAATATTACCCAGTAACTGGATTGTGGAGGTCAGATAGGCAAAGGCGTAGCTGGGGGGGGCAAAGGTGGGCAATGCTTATCCTAGAAACTTCTTTGCCCACCCTAGAAAAATCGACAGTATTGAAGAATTACTAACTGTTTTATCGCTTTTTATTATTAGAGATTTTATTAGAGCCGTACATTTGACCAATATGCCAGGTTCGTAGATCTGTTAACTTTTTAACAGTGAAAGCGTTATTTAAGTCTTAGCAACCTACTTTACATGAAATGTTTTTTGTGGGATTTTTTAGGCCTAGTGTTAGTAGGTCTACAGTACCTAGTCCCACTTGGCGTGCAGAGTAAAGCACTAATAGAGAATATACCTACTGAGATGTTTAAAATAAAAGCTTAGATAAAACTTATGTTTCATATTTCATTCTCTGACAACTACATTGAGAACGATATATGATAAAAAAACTTATAAGGAAAAAGTAGAAAAAATAAATTTACTAAGTAGAACAAAAAGGATAGTTGTGAAAATAAAACATACATAGGTACTCTTTTTATTCTATCACCTAGTCGCAGTTCAAGGCGTAGGTATGATACGACAGTTTCGCTTCTAAACTGCATGCGGGGTAATTGCGTAACACACTAACAGTAGGAATGGCTTTCATTTTTGTCAGTTCAAAAACATTCATTGCTTTTTTATGTTGTTGAGCAGACAAATTTTTGTAACGTAAGAAGAAGCAATGACTTTTTTATTATTCGTAGGTAGGTGGCAATGGGATATCCTTCAAAATGATTCAGATTCTGATCGATAAGGTGTTACCTACGCAGTTAAGGTGCTGATGGCTTTAGGTAATACATACCTAATTGTTTTATAAATAAAACAATTTTTTTTTCCCAAATAACACCTATTATCACCAACCCATACCGTGGTCCTCTTTAATCGAAAAGTGTGGACAAAGAATTCCAATAACAACGTCTACAATTTACCTCGCGCCCTGACAAAAACTCTTTACAAGAATGTAGAACACGGAAATAATGTTAGCGGGCGCTTGATGAACAACAATGATTAATGACATCGGAAAATGGCGCCTTGGTGCTCAACAGAAGCGCTTTCTTTGGGTCTGGTAAACAATTTTGGCAATTTTTTATTTATTTGGACTAGTGTCTAACCTATTTAAATTGTTAAAAACCTAAATCTAAATTAACTTATGACAAACCTAAAAAAAAGAATAGCTAAATGATACCTACATCGATGCATAATAGAAGTTAGCTGTGAATGGTAGGTGTCATTTAGCTCCTCTTTTTGGGGTTTCGTATCCGAAGGGTGATAGCAACGGGACCCTATTACTAAGCCTCCACTGTCCGTCCGTCCGTCTGTCTGTCAGCGGGCTGTATCTCATGAACCGTAATAGGTAGACAGTTGGAATTTTGTGTGTATTTCTATTGCCGCTCTAACAAAAATAAAGTTAAAACTACTACAAGAAACGTGATTTTTCGGCGTTTTTTGCCGGTGGAGTGGTCCGGAATTCTTTGTGTGCGAGTCTGACTCATAGGTAGGTACTTGGCTTTTTGAAATTATAAATATGCAGGATGAAAAGTAGTCTATGTCCTATGCAAGTTTGTTCTAAATATGCATTACACTGCACGGCGACGCTAGGGATTTAGACACGCCGCACGCGTAGGTATGAACTCTAGGGTGCCTGTAGTTCCCATGTTTTGGCACTACCAGCCGCACTACCAGTAGCGTCGTTTACAATTAACGACACTACCAAGCCTATTTTGGATTAAAGTGTACAGTCAACAAAGCATGTTTAGAAATATAATTCTTTATTTATTACTAAGTAAATCGTGAAATAAAAGTAACAACAAACTTCAGAAATGTAGCCGTCTCACGTTTTAGAAGACGATGATACGGACGAAGTTGGTGCAGCAGAAGTAGCCACTCGAGCTTATAGACTTAGTAAA
This sequence comes from Gortyna flavago, assembly GCA_963669345.1. Classification (NCBI taxonomy): domain Eukaryota; kingdom Metazoa; phylum Arthropoda; class Insecta; order Lepidoptera; family Noctuidae; genus Gortyna; species Gortyna flavago. The sequence continues at coordinate 8,150,362 of OY770148.1, forward strand.
CTTCGGCAGTCGGTCACGTTTAAATTCCGGGCTGCGACTATGAGAAATTCCTAATGAAAAACCCAATAACACAGTCCTGAGAATCGAACCCAGAACACACTACGCTTTGTAGCGAAAGGTAGACCAATGAGACAGTTTGCATAATCAGCCTATTATCTTCCCGGGACACAGGCCTCCACTCTTCGAGAGGGAGTGGGCTAAAATCTACCCCACGGGCCCAGTGCGGGTTGGTAGATCAGAGAGACGTCTTCGAATTTTTGGCTCTTGGACACGAGCGACTGTTTATTTCCAAATCCTTATCCTTACATAGTACAAAACAAAGTCGCCGAAATGTCTCCTACCTACGCGCATAACTTCCGAATGATTGCACCAAATGGAATAGATCGTCGACCAATTGGTCAAATTTCAATTGGTCCATGGAGCACCGAAGATTTTTTTGTTGTATTCGGTATTGCCAGGACAAGGTTTGTGTGAATGATATCGGAAATTCGAAAAAAAAATTGCTCCCGTCGAAGCTGGGGCGGACTGCTAGTATGGTATATTTCGGTTATTCCGTTTAGCCACCCCAAAAAATCCATACTAATACTAAGGTGGATTCGCGGAAACGCATGTCTGAGAATCCACCCTAAGCCTATAATAGTTATTTATGCAACTGTTGAATAAGAAGGGGTATTAAAACACGAATGTGGGTTTATCACACGAGGCGAAGCCGAGTAAAGTAATAAAATTATTATTGTTTGAAATAAAACTATATTTTGATATTATGAACATTTTTATTATTGCCTTATAAAGAAGAATATGGGAACTAAAATAGTAATATAGAAAATGAGTAATAGGTACAGACTGCAAACTCCTGCCTCAAAAAACCTAATATTTAACTAGTTTAAATCCATATCAATTTGGCTCCACACTTTGGCTAGTATTAAAAACATGCCTTATAAAGACCTAACATATATAAAGCAGAACCAAATGAAAATATAAATTTTCAACATGAAATAAAATCTATTGGTTTTAACATCAGAGTATCATTTTGAAATATTATGCAACGGTATCTAAATTGTCACTATTATGGCATATACACAGTGTTAGGACTTAACAGTATTACTCTTCAATCTCATAGAATCCTAACAATTATTTACTAATTCATACATTCTCCCAAAGTGTGGCAAAACATTTAAGTGTATGCATAATTATAAGTTCTCAGTCAATAAGAAGTACCCTATTCTTGTCAACTCTAACATTGGGGGCACTCCTCAATTTCTTTATAAACTTATCAGCTATGCGGTCATCCACTTCCCTGCCTGTGGCTTCACTGTACTCTCCCAAAACTTTCTTCTGCAAACGTTTGAATGGTACTTCATTGCCTTTCTTCTGCAAAACAGATAGGATTACTGCATGCCAGTTAAATTTGTCACCGCTGACTGCTAATTCTCCAATTTTGGCAACATTTTGGTCATGGAGGCAAATACTCTCTTCAGCTTCTTCTTCCTCTGTCTTGCTTTTCTTCTTTTGAGTTTTTCCTGTAGTAGCTACAACAGTTTCCACAGGCTCTGCCCCATTTTCAATAGCTTCTTGATTTCCATTAACACTATTAACAGTATCCTGTCTTTTGCGTTTTTTGTTTTTGCCATTTTTACCTTCGGTAATATTTTCATCGCCATTCATTGATTCAGTTCTATTCTTCTTCTTTTTACCTTTCTTGCTTTCTGCTTCTTCTACTTCTTCAGGAAGTGGTGCTGCAGCACTCTGGAGCTCAGCTTCATATTTTTTGTGTTTCTTCTCTTCTTTCCTTTGTTTTTTAGATAGTTTCTTTTTGCCCACTACCTCTACTTCACCATTCTGTTCAGCTTCACCATTTTGTTCTGCATCTCCATTCTGTTCTACTGTATCATCTCCTGCACCATTCTCTTCAGATTTCTCATCTGACTCCTCAATAGTACCATTTTGTGGTTTTTCGTCTTCAGCAACAGATTCATCTTTCTGTTGATTTTGATTCCTATTATTGGCATTGGATAAGGCAGTCAGTTTTACAGAGATCAAATCCCAGGCTTGGTCAATGTCTTTTGGATTTGTCTTTTGTCCACAAACATTCTTAACAAAGTTAATGAATTTGGGTTTCTTGCGTGGGGTGTTGTTGTGTTTGGTGATAGTCTCAATAATCCTGAGTACATTTCTCGGTGCACTCTGTTGTTCATCTAGGACTGAGGTTAACATTTCCACCCAGGTATTCTGTTTCTTTTCACCTTTTTTCTCTTTGGAAACAAATCCTTTTCCAGAGTAGCGTTCCTCTTCCGTTATACATTTTATGTGTGATTCATAGTCCTTACCACTGGAAACAAAATTCATGACTTAATTTAATCTGATACACTCAACAATTAAGATGGATTAGATAAGATCTCAGAAGCATTGAGATGAACTACAGAATATCAAAACACAAATTGAATAGTTTGTCTTCAACAGCTATAGTATTTTGTCACATTGCCAAAGGAGGCATACCTTACAAAATTATGCCAATATTATGCAAATAGTTTCAATGACATGATTAAATTAACAGACAATATGTTCCACAAAGAATTTTATTTTAATAGATTGAAGTTATTATAAGATTATGACGATAGTGAATACTTTGTCAGTAATCACTAACGTAATTTTTTTCCTGATTGGCAATGATATGGTATCACTTGCATAGTTCTATTTAAAGCACAACTAAGTCTATAGAAACTATTTGAACAAACTTGTTTGTTTACATATAAAACGCGGTCACGAAAACAAATATTATGCGGTAGGTAATTAAATGTTCCATACTCACTGAAAGTCTTTAAAACAATCCATACAAGACAAGTTGGGATTCCTATTTCTGCATACTATCATATAATGTTTCTCGACCTTAGGTTTTGCCACAGACTCCCCACAATAACCACACGTGAATACGACCATCGCAATAATTAAATAAAACACGTGTTTTTAGAACGAATTGTTTTGAATACAAATATTCTAACCTGCAAAGAAAATGGGTGTGTTATTGTTAACTGGAGTAAATATTAATAACTAAATATCATGAGGCGTCAACGATAAGATTATTCAATTATACCAACGTACTTTTTATCGACGTTATCTAAGAAAATTGAATAATTGCTACGATTTTGTGAAACTTTTCTCAAAATTGTCAAACTATCAAATGTCAAAATTTTGTTCTTTTTTTTCGATTTGACAGAAATCTTGCACGTTCCACGGTTCCACCGTCTACGACGAATTTTAATCGGTTAAGTAGGCTTGGAAATTTAAATAATATTAATAACATTAAAAAAAACACGGCTACAAACCAATCAGACTAGAGCTGTACTACATAGCACTAATAACACACTAATAATCACTAATTACAATGCTTGGACTGCACTCAATGAAATCAATCAAGATAATATTTCAGGAAGATTACAAGGCACTGACATGTATTAAACAAGTGTATAATAGAGGTCAGTGTTACAAGGTCATTGTGATTGATTGTGGTCTTGTGGTTCGCGTGCCTTTGTGGACTACCCCAGTGGACCACGACGAAGTCCCGTCTACAGTTTTTTTCTCTGTGTTGAGATAATAATTATGGTAAGTGGTAACACTGATGAACAACAATCAAAATATATGTGAATCAAATTGGTTTTGTCTGTTTGCGATTGGGTGTGTCCAAAAATAAATAATTTAAACGAAAATTCAACATGAAATAATGCTTTGCTGACAGAAAAATCCAATAATATTAGCAGACATGGATATTTACTTAATTTTAGCACTCCTACCCATTCTTGTTGGTAAGTTAATTCACAAAAACTTTGAAACAAAGTTACGACATCTATTTATTTACAATTTTACATGTTATTAATTATTAACAGGATTATCATAATTTCATCAGGTTAACATTCAATTATATAAAAAACTTCCATTCGAAATTGTATAAATAATTTGCTAATTCACATTGAATGTAAAATAACAAACACGGAAGTATTGTGTCTTATGAATACGTCAATCATATTTTTTTTAAACTAGTTCAGGTCGGCGTTTTCTATCTGACTACTCTGAGGAGAAATGCCGAAACAAACTCAGAGGTCATAGTCTGTTTTAAAGTCCAGACATAATCTTGGTCAGATAATGTGAAGACCATGTAGATTTTAATTACAGTATACCAAAACATCTTAACTCTTATTTGTTACCCATGTGTCGACAATAGTAAAAATTCTCATAAAACTATCATCATCATCATCCACAGCCCGATTACCCACTGCTGAGCATAGGCATCTCCTTTCAATTCAATGCCTTTACCAGCCCCATCCAGGTTCTACCAGCGATGGTAACAATGTCATCCGCCCATCTCGCCGCTGGATGACCGACATTTCGTCTTTCAATCCTTGGATGCCACCTGTCATCACTGTGACTTGCCAAGTGTCCTGCCCAACTCCATTTAAGTTCCATTACTTGTTTTCCTATATCGGAAACCTTCGTACTATCTATTTTTCGAGGTTCTAGCTCCATCGGTAACGTTCGATGATTTTGCCAATGTCAAGGTATGAGAAAATAATTATTGTTGGGATATAATAATTATTGTAATATTATAATTGTTCTTGTAAACTGTTACAAAATTTTTGATCAGTATTTGTAGCAGTGGCATCCATGGATCCTCATGCTAAGAAAGGACAAAACATAACAAACCTTTGTACGTTTGCGGATGTAGACTTTGGGACTCGGTCCATAAGTTTCACTCTTCTTCACGCTCCATGGCTCACCCTCTGTGCTACTCTCACAAAAAATTATAGTGAACCTATTTTGTTGGTGAAACTTCTTAACGAACCTCATTTTACGTTTTTTTTAATTCCCAGGTACAGCAACAGCCAGTATCTACGGCAGTGAGAATGTAATCAATGGCATAGGTAAGATACCTAAGGTGGAAGGACAGGACATGATTACTTGGTGCACAACATCACTACTAGAGACTGAAAAGTGTGAGAAACTGTCTAAGTCCGTTCTACAGGACAAGGGATTGTTCGGAAAGGATTTTATTGAGCTGCAGTGTAAAAGAGTGAGTTTCTTTTGTTTTTTTAAAGGTACAGAACCCGGGTGTGAAACACATCAAGCTTTAGAAAGATAGAGACACAAATACAGCACCATTCAAACTTTTTGGTGGGTCTAAACATGAGGTGAGTATCGCACTTCAAAGCCGCCATAAAGTTTGAGTTGGGCTATAATAGTGATTGACAATGTTTTATATAGAAGAACTTTTTCAATCACACTAACAATTTAACATACTTATGGCTGGGTACTGTTATATTTTAGCAATAAAAAAAGCCCATGTAATTGGAAGCAGATAATGTAGCTATTGCCATTTACTGAGCACAGTTCCAAAGTCTGTCACTGCTGATTTCTTAACCCAGCAAAACATGTAAATAGATTGCACCATTCGTTTTTATAATGATTTTATTTTCTTTTGGTATAAATCCATACTAATATTATAAATGCGAATGTGTGTCTATCTGTCTGTTACCTCTTCACGCTTAAACCGCTGAACCGATGTAGATGAAATTTGGTATAACATAGTTTGAGTCCCAGGAAAGGACAGGATAGTTTTTATTCTGATATTCCCACGGGATCGAAACTTATGTGGGTGAAACTGCAGGGCCCTGCTAGTTGGTTATAATGGAAGCAAAAAGTAAAAGTTTTCTATTTGGAAAGAACCCTTGTTCAGTCCAAGAAATGATCCAAGATTGCCTTAATAGACGCCAATAATAGCTCATTTTATTTCATGGCTTAATCAGCAGAACACCACAAAACACTTAATTCAAAAGGATTTTTATAATTTATTTACCTATTATTTTTGCAGGCTTTTGACACAGAAGAATGTATGACATGGGTGGACCGAGGTGAAGCCTCATTACTTGGTCTTGATGCTGGTGAAGTGTATGTTGCAGGCAGATACCACTCCCTAGTTCCTATTCTACAGGAGGTAATATGATTACAAATAATTATATTTCATCAATGATTATTTTGTCTGCCTTGTTTGTTTGAGTTAATCTCCAAAACGGCTGGACCGATTTTGATAGGGGGATATTTTGAACCCTGAGGAAGGACAAACACCCGACTGCGCTCACGTTGTGCCAGTTACATTTTTAAGTCCCATGTCACAAATCCAGACTCTGGGCTGCTAATGAGAAATACCAGATAGTAAACCCAAGAACACTTTGCCTAACCCGAGAATCGAACTCGGGACCTCGTGCTCAGCAGTAGCGCTTGTGACCACTAGACTGACGCAGTTTAAATATTATGTATTCTCTATTTCTTTCAACAGTTATACGGGCGTGGGGAGCCCTACCAATACTCTATTGCAGTAGTCCGCAAAGGCGCTCTACCTAACGTACAGCCTGGTTATGGACTCAGTGCATTGCGAGGGACGAAGGCCTGCTTTCCGGGCGTCGGAGCACTGGCGGGATGGGTGATGCCAATACATGTTGTAAGTTTTCAGACTCTATTTGAAGGCTATCTTATTATTTATATTCAAAATTAAATCTTATAAGGCACATAAAAGACACTTTGATTCTAGATGCCCCTCCAAACGGAATTTGTTAGGGAGGCGAATGAGAAACTCTTTTAAAATAGGCACACGTAATTAAAAATGAAGCAATTATAGATATATTAATTATGTGATAGGTAGATACAGAGCATAATGAGATTATAATGCTCCCACAGCTGGGACATAGGCCTCCTCTCTTCAAGAGGGAGTGGGCTGTAATCTGCCACGCGAGCCCAGTGTGGGTTGATAGATGTCACATGTCTTCTAATTTTTGGTGCTAGGACATGACTGTTTCCTTACGATGTTTTCCTTCACCGTTTTGAGAGCAGTGGTGATGAAATTATTTTTACACACACTTTAGGACACAAAATAAAGCACTTGTCCGGGTTCGAACCCACGACCTACAACTAGTAAGTCGGTGCTGTTACCACTGGGCCACCACTGCTGCAATAAGACTGTCATCAAAATAATAAATAAACTGTTGTATTAAAAAAAGTGTAGTAGGTTCCTATGGAGCAGAACGGGCAAGAAACTCCATGGATACTCTTATATTTAATCAAAATATTGTTGACAGAATTTTTTATATTCATAGAAAAGTAATTGATAGACCGAACATCATTACCTCCCTCCTGCCCTTAATAATACACAGAAAATAAGGAAAGGAAACTGACCAATCTTCATGAAAAATTCTCTTTTATTCCTATTTTATTTACTTTGATCTCTATAACTTAACGCTAAAACCTTTTTACAGCTAATGCAAGAAGGGGGGCTCAAAATAACAGACTGCAATAACCACGTCAAATCTGCGATCGAGTTCTTCAGCGACTCGTGCGCTCCTAACTCACTGAAAAACATGTACAATCCGATTGGTGATAATTCTGACAAGTAAGTTTAATATTCCCTGTTTTTCTTGGTCCTATTTCATTATAATAACATGCGAGATCGCTTGTTTGCCCCTGCTTCGCATGGAATTTACGACTTGACAAAACATCGAGATTTATTAATTATGCGTAAGTTTAATCATTTGTCTATTATCAACCTTCCAGAATAAATTCTCTAAATTATGGCGAAAACTGCATCAAAATCCGTTGTCTAGTTTCAAAGATCTAAGTGGTCACAAAGACAGACACGAAAACCGACTTGTTTTATAACTTATTTATAGATAGATCCGCCAACCCTATGCGCAAGTTTTGGGTTTCAATGTAACAAGTTGAGGTTGATTATCATTATTGAGTTATTGCTGAGAATAATTATTAAGCATTTGCCAATTAAATAATAATAGAACCAATAGTCCCACGTTCTCTATTTTTACTGACATCAGGGGGCCTAAAAAGGCCACTTTGGCGGAATCATAAAACAATTCATATCACGCAATTCATCTATTTGACAGTTTCACACCTATATATCCCTGAAGGGTTAGGCAGAGTTGTACCTATAGCATTTTACGAATCTACATACAAAGAGTTGTATGTAGATTCGTTTTTCGACAATTCATATCACGCAATTTCATCTGTATGACAGAGGTCATACAGATGAAATTGCGTGATATGAATTGTTTTATGATTCTGCCAAAGTGGCCTTTTTAGGCCCCCTGACATCAATCTGTAATAGTGTAAGCCCTAATTTTGACATTTATATTTTATTTTAATTTTAACATTTGACTAATGTTTTAAATATAGATCTGGCATATTTTTAAATTTGATTAATATTTCGACATTACTATCCACATATTTTGTAACTATCATGTTTTATGTTCATGTGTTTAAATTTTATCGAAATCCGTTCAGTGGTTTAGGCGTGAAAAGGTAACATACAGACAGACAGAGTTACTTTCGAATTTATAATATTAGTATTGATACATTACAAAATTCTAAACCCTTCTTTCAGACTATGCAAGCTATGCACCGGCGGTGCAGGCATCCGCTGCACTCTCGCAGACCCTTTCGCGGGTTATGAAGGAGCCCTACGTTGTCTGATCGCTAACAACTCGGGCGACATCGCCTTTGTTCGCGATACGACTATCCAACATGCTCTACTCTCGCATCAGATACTTGGTTAGTACTTTTTTTTTTACTAGGCTACGCTATCCTCCCGCTCCTGGGCAGAAGCCTCCCTCCACTCCTTCCATCATTCGTGAGCCCGCGCGTCCTCCTTCTGCGATTGCATATAGCTTGACACTCAACCGTAGAGTTTATTATAGTTTGCAATATATATTTACTACTTCGATTAAAAAGTAAACTTATAGGTATTTAAAATAAGACCAAAAATATTAAAGGAAAAATAAAACATTTCTAAACAATAAGGTTGAAAAAACTATGTTCCAAAATTCTTATTTACAACATCATTTGTGGTCTTATTTTTCGGGCCGCTTTTGATACGCTCATCGGAAATCTATAGGCCGACTGCTTAACTAAGAAGTTGCCTGAAGACGAGGCAGCAGCGCGGTGCAGGAGGGTGTGGTGACGTGACGCGAGAGCTCAGTGATTCGTCAACTTTGACAACTATCACCCCTCCCGCACTGCGCAGCTACCTCAGGCAACGTCTCAGTAAAGCGGTCGGCTTATAAGTACTATTGTTTTTGGTCATAAATAATTTACGTTTTTCGCAGTAACCACAATTAGTAGACCTTTCTAAATAAGTTATCGCTAAATAACTAGTATTCGTTTCTCTATAGGTGGAGTAACAGAGGACCAGTTCGAGCTGATCTGTCGCGACGGCTCTCGTCGTCCGGTCACAGACTCTGAGAACTGCAACTGGGGCCGCGTGCCCGCTGACGCTATAGTCACCAGCAGTGCCGTGTCTAGGGAGCAGAGGAAGAAGTAAGTCATTGATGCTTTGAAAGATTTTAATACTGGCTGAATTTGGAGATGAGAGGAAAAAAAAGCGCATGCACTAATGCTGTCTCTGGGAAATAATATAGCCTTTTGCAAGTAAACAAATTGTTATTCTGTAGTGCTATTCTGTAAAAATCTCGTATTATTGTCTCCACATTTTATGTAAATTTTCAAATAAAAACAATTTACTGTTTTATCATGGTTTTTTACAAACTAATCTTTGTCTTACAGATATCAAAACCTCTTCGAAGTGATGTTCCAACTATACGGCGAGCCAAACCCTCTAAACCGGAACTATAATAATGTGACGAATGCGTTACAAAATGGTGCCCCGTTCAATCCGTTCTCGAGTACTGAGCCGTCGCGCTTTCCTTTTGACTCGTTCAAAAGAGATAAGTTTGGCAATAACAACCTAAATAACAGGCAGGAGTATGAGGAGGATATGAATAATAAGTAAGTATATTTTGTCACATTTACATACTTTGTATAATGATAAATGATATTTATTCCTGTAAATTGGTTCAAAAAAAGCACATAAAATAAATATTTATAAATTTTAAAACTAGATAAGTTCGGTATTATCTATTCAACTACTACTCTGAGAAGAAAGACCGAAATAAACTCAACAGCTCACAGTCTCTTAAAGTCCAGACATAATCTTGGTTAAGCCAAGTAAAGCCAGCAACTATTAGATCATAGAAATAAACCCCGAATTCACAAACGACACAACTGTAAGACGTTCCCGAAGGCCTTTCTGTTGCTTTATTACATTTTTGAATGACAAAGACATAATTTAAAATAGAGTTTTATTTAATATTTAGACCGTAAGGCTGCGTTTCCACCAGAGATGAGCGAGGGATGTGTGTGAAACCAACCAATAACATCGCTTCATTTTATAGCTTTAACTAAGTTAGCGTTGGTATTGGTTAGTTTTACACATCCCTAGCTACACATCCTCGCTTATCTCTGGTGTAAAAGCAGCCTAAGGCTGGTAAAATCCCGCGTCCACTCTACGTAGGAAAGCGCATAATTAAATAATTTTATAATGTCTAAATGTTACATCTTATTTTATATTTTTTACAGAGCAAGTACTATGCCGCCTTTCAAGATTCGCGTCGACTCATCAGGACAACCCATTGAAGCACTGTTCCGACTGTTCAGATCCAATGAAACCACGGATTTGTTGTTGCAGGTAAGTTGGAAGGCCGCCTCAATGTATTCCCAATTTAAACCCAATCTCGATTACAATAAATGACAAAATTACAAATCCAAAAATGGAAACAAATATTTGGTAAATTTAAAGTAAAGTTCAGTTTGCAACTTTAATCAGTATTATGAGCTTTTAAATAGTAGGTACTTGTCATTAACTAAAATTAACTCAATTTAAACTAGCATAAAGTTGATAATTGTTAAAGTGAAAATAACATCATTCCAAAACACGGATTTTAATTAGACTTTACATAAAAGCATGTTTGTATTCTATGAGTTTAATTTTTTTTTTTTTTTTTGTTTTCCTATGCTGGCAAAGGCCGCCCCCAAATCCTTTCAGGAACTCTTTTCCCACGCTACCTCACATCATAAACGGATGACAACTCAAGCATTGAAGAAAAATTCTTCAGCTGATAGTCAAACCAAAAATAACTTCCTAATCTTCTCCCCAGGACGCAACAGTAAACTTCCGCATATTAAAAGAAGAGGAACAGGCAGCCAAACATATCCTTAACAACAAATTCGTAGGAGAACAGGCAGAGAAGGCGGTGCTCGCTATCAGAGACTGTCCTATCAAGCGAGCCACGTTATGTGTCACCAGTGATCCGGAGATGGACAAGTGCCTCAAGATGAGGGTAAGTACACCCACTTGTGATGAGTATAGTGTGGGGGCTATAAAACGAAACAACGTTACAATTATTACGTTTATTCCAAGCGAACGTGTTTTTTTTTTGGGCAGCGGGATTGTCCGAACGGGTTACCGCTGCCCCGGAATATAAAGGGCTAAGGAAGGAACACGGATGGGTTTTAGTCAGTAAGAGTCTGACACTCCCTTCCGCTCCACCCAGAGCGGGAGGGGTCATTTGATGATTTCCCATCCTTAAAAAAAAAAAAAAGCGAACGTGTTTACATCAACGCGTCTATTCTATCACTGTTTTTCGAAACAAAAACAATAAAAATTTGGAAGCTCATTCTAATTTCGCTTGAATGTTCTAATGCAACCAGAGTTATTTTTCTGCCTGCCACCACAACCGTCGAGTTTTGCAGACAATCGTTACATTACACCCATATTTTTCTTTATTTGTGTGTAGGTATACAAGTAAAGAAACTTACCTTGTTGACAAGTAGGGTAATTAAGTATTAGAGGCGTTAAACAAATCTGTTTTAAAATAATCGTCCTACAACCAAAAAATATTGTAATTTTTTTTTTCAACCTAATTTCTTATATTTTTGTTTTATTTTTTTACACATTGAAGCACGCTGAACGAGACACAATAGAAGTTTTATTGTCATTACGTCGAGGGGCGTTAAGTGTCCCGTAAAGTGTTAATGTCATAACATCACATCAAGCCTTTTTACCTCAAAGAGTAAGGCAAAAGTGAAATTATGGTTCCGAATTATTTGAAATTATTTCAAGCGATTTTGTATTTACGTTTTCTCCGTTCGTGTTTTAAGGTTAATAATAATCTGAAGTTTCATGATATAAATTATCATCATTCAAATATCTTTAACACATTTTTTGTTTTTATAAAATTTTAAAATGTACAGTACTTCCAATCGTGGCCAGTTCAGCAATAAGTTTTTGTTCTTGATCATTTATGTTTTCCCTTTTTTACATTTCAGCCTTATCTAACACCTTGTTTGCATTCCAGGTGGCATTAAAAGCAGCATTCCTCTCCCCCACGCTGGGCTGCTGGCGCGGCCACAGCACGCGACACTGCGAGCGAGCCGTCGCGGGCGGCGCGGCCGACTTCGTGCTGCTGGACGCGGCCGACATGCTGCACGCTGCCAACACGCACCGACTTGTGCCCTTCATGCAGGAGGTAGGATAACAGCATACAGATTTCCCAACAAAAGTATATTGTATGATTGTCTATCATCAGAGATACGAACGCGCGATGATGAAACCTAATAAGGAGCTGTTCCAACCATGGAAGTACTTGCTTTTACTTACTATGACTACAAAGTTACAGATTAACAACTCTATGCAATTCCAAAAATCATTTTAAAACTTTTGAGTGATACGTGACGATCTGCAACCGGAGTAGGTAACCCGACAGGACATAGGGACATAATAGGTGCTCTGCGTCAAGAGCGGCAGTAAAAAACTTAAGACCTTTGCCTCAGTGGCGTTCTTACTTATTCCGAAACACGAAGATTACCGAACGAAGATAACCTTCTGTAATTCCTTAGATATACTCAAGCGGTGACAACTGGTATTACGCAGTGGCTGTAGCCAAGGAACAAGACCCGGACACGGATCTGACCTACTTACGTGGCAAGAATACCTGTCACACTGGGTTAGGAAGAGCTGCCGGATGGGTGTTCCCGCTTGCTTACCTTATATCTAACGGATGGATCAGGTAAATAGTTTTTTTTTTTTTTTTTTGTTCTACTGTCATACTGTTTTTATTTGTGCGATGTTCGCTATCACCATTTTAAATAGCGTCATGCAATTCAAGGTGACGCGAAATATATTCAGCGTTTTTGCTCTTTTCAAAAGCTTCTGTTTACCGCCACTTACACTTAATTATATTAAAATTATTTACGGTTATAGTAAAGTGCTTCTTTCGCGCTTTTGTGAATAATTTCTAACTCAAATGGGGACTCCATTTAAATCCAATTCATAACTTAATGGGTTGAATGTATCATTTAAACTCGATTTGGAAAGTAATCGAGCAATCCCGAAACATGTGCGTAAACCAAGGTTATAATTATGGCTTCGGAATGGGCCACCATCGGGATCCCAACTGACGGTAGGAGGGGTTCACATCGGCGTCGAGACAACGATGAAATACCTGGGTCTCGTTCTCGACAGCCGGTGGAACTTCGTGGAGCATTTCCGACGTTTGGCCCCCAAACTGGAACGGGCCGGGGCCGCATTCAAGCGGCTCCTGCCCAACCTGAGGGGGCCAAACGCCTCCTGCCGGAGGCTTTACGCGGGGGTCGTGCGGTCCATGGCCGTGTATGGCGCCCCGGTGTGGGCGCGTTCACTGCGGCTTCGAGCCGCCCACTACTTGAACGCGCCCCAAAAGGTGGTAGCCATACGGCTGATACGGGGGTACCGCACGATCTCGCGCGAGGCGGCAAGCCTCCTTGCCGGACTGCCGCCATGGGATCTGGAGGCGATAGTCCTCGCGCGCCTCTTTGAGTGGCGCGCGGAGGCACTACGCCGGGGGGAAAACCCGCTTCCGCGGCAAATTGCTGCGGAGCGGACAGACCTCCGGCGCGATCTCATGGCGGCATGGAAAGCGCGACTGTCGCAACCCAGCGCAGGGCACGCCGCGATAGCGGCGGTAAGGCCCCTCTTTGAGGAGTGGCTAGAGAGGCGTCACGGCGCCCTCACCTACCGCCTGACGCAGGTCCTCACCGGACACGGATGTTTCGGGAGGTTCCTGCACATCATCAGGAGGGAGGAAACGCCCGGGTGTCACCACTGCGAGGATCGCCCAGAGGACACGGTGGAGTACACGGTGGAGGTCTGTCCCGCTTGGGCAGAGCACCGCCGTGTCAGGAGGGGCCCGTCAGGGCCGAAGCCTGCCGGGGCAGCGGGATTCTCCGAAAGGGTTACCGCTGCCCCGGAACATAAGGGCTAAGGAAGGAACACGGATGGGTTTTAGTCAGTAAGAGTCTGACACTCCCTTCTGCTCCACCCAGAGCGGGAGGGGTCATTTGATGATTTCCCATCCATAAAAAAAAAGGTTATAATTATGTATGAGTTTTTAAATGAAAATTTAAATCACTTAATAATAATTTCAATAATTTTAATTTACTTTATTAATATCAACAAAATTGTCTATACAGGTCATACAGTTGCGACGGCGCACACGCTGCAGCCGAATACTTCACGAAATCCTGCGCACCCGGAGCTCTCAGCTCTGAATACGTTGACTCTGGAACAGTACCTCACGACAACCTGTGCCATCTGTGTCATGGTGCTTCATACAGGTAAAGATTTAGATATATTGAGCTACAGTAACCGCGTAACCGTGAGTTTATTTTGTAGATAGACTCCAGAAAGTATTAAAATCCATTTGTAGAAAGGACTCCAGAAAGTATTAAAATCCATTTGTAGAAAGGACTCCAGTTGTATTAAAATCGTTACCATGCTACTTTTTACTTATTTAATATTGCTTTATTTTGAGAATTGAATAACAATTAATTATCCGTCATCCATTCTCTCATCTGATGATCAATACATGAAATGAAAAGCTGACATTCTTTCTAGGTGTATTCTAGGAGAGTATCTATGTCAGCTTTTCTTGCTGAAGTATGGTTGTTTCAGTTACGGTAAAACTAGCTTGCAGAAACAGTTCATTTAGACATGGAAACTGAAAACTAGAAAACTGTCGTAGAATAGGATGCGTGGTGTGACAGGGTTTCTTATGCTACTAATCTTTCAGAAAACACTAGACATTTCCTATATTCAAAGCGTGTTGTTCATACAAAACAGACGGTGTCGTCGCGACGCTAGTGAAGACTACTTCGGTCACGTGGGCGCAGTACGATGCATGGTAGAGGGGGGCGGTGACGTCGCCTTCGTGCGGCACTCGGCTCCTGCCGAAGTCTCGGCGGGAAGACGTCGTGAATGGTGGGCGAGGGATCTACTGCCTGATGACTTGCAGTTACTTTGTCCTGATGGTAACTATTGTCATCTGTTTTGCCTTTTTCCAAGTATGTTGAGGTCGGCTTCCAATCTACCTGTGCAGCTGAATTTGCCGATAGGTATATTCGACCTCGTTATTGCTATACCACCTTTGAAAACGGTTCCCAGAAAATTAAAACTTTGTAGGGTACATACCATATACCATAGTTTATTAATTTACTAGCGACCCGCCCCAGCTTCGCATGGGTGATTTTTTTTTTTTTTCAAGTTTCTGAATTGTCTTCACACATACCTTGTCCTGGCAATACCGAACACAACAAAAAAGAATTACTTATCCAATTTGGTGCAGTCTTTGGGAAGTTATGCGCTTAGAGACATTTCGGCGTCTTGTTTTTAAATACCATGAGGATATTATAAACTTACACAACACAACACATTTTTCATCTGTATGTGGTTTCCATGGAGAGTCTTGACGAAATCAGATAAAGAAAAATATGTTTTAAGTTTCTTTTAATTTGTGTTTATTTATATATGAGTTCATGTAATGTAGACCAGCGGCTGCGCATGATTTCGTGGCACCTCTTCGTCTATTACTTTCGTAATCAATCGTAATAACTGTTATCATTATAATAATAATAATAATCATTTTATTAATTTTTTATTATACTGTGACTATCATGACTGTGTGTGATAATCTCGACTATTCTCCTTCTGACTGTTTTCTGTGTTGTGTGTGTTGCTCAATACAATCGTGAGTACTATAACAGACTTGATTTTTATTCCTCTGCACTTCACTGCACGTCACTGAAACTATCTAACATAGACAAAATAGACCCTGTCGTTTTATGACGTGCAAATTGACATTCAACAAGGATTGCCATAAGGTTGAATTTCAATGATTGATCCAAATCATTACAAGGTCGACAATACAAAAGCGTTTATCAAATAAGTGCTTTTAAAACTGCCAAATACCCACGTGGCTCTACAAAATTTTCTATAATTAATTATTCAATGGCAACACGATAAAGACGTTATTCTGATATTAGTTTGATGTCTACTCTAGCTACCAATTATTATTATTACAAGCTGACATCACATTTGACATCATTACTTTGCCACAAAAACTAATCAAACCTTTATCCTCAGGTACTCGCGCAAAGATGCATGAATACAAGCACTGCAACTTAGGCAAGGTTCCCGGTTCAATACTAATGGGCAGACCGAACCATACCGAGTTGGATACCTTCTCCAATCTTATGGTGTATGCTCAGCAGTTCTATGGGGCTGTTACTACTGATGAGTTCAGGTAAATAGCATTTTATTTTGATAGCTTTGACTTGATAGATTTCTCATAGAAATAAGCCCAGCATAGTTATTTACAACCATTCGATACGTTTCCGTGCCGAATCGAACATAAATTTTATCGAAGGAGTCTTCTAAATAAGCGACTATTCTTCCGACGGCTATAATTATGCTGTAATTTTCGGCATGGGATTCGACCCTTGTTGTAAGGCTGATTCACTACCGGACTCCTAAATCGAGCCACCGTGCAATTCCATGTGACTTGTGAGGTATAAAGGCCTAACACATCAAAATAATGATGACTCAAAGAAAAAGTTTTATGCAGTTCAAATCAAATCAAATCAAATCAATTTATTTGTGAAACATAGGATAGATGATAGATGGATCTTAATAACTAAATAGTGCGCTATGTCTTGTCAATTTTGACATACAAATATTTTTAGTGGAAACATGCGTAGTTAATTATCAATTATAAAAGAAAAAATATAAAGGGGTTTGGGTAAAGTTGGCGTCATTTTGAAGTTGAGCGGCCAGCAATGAAACTTGGATATTATTAAAGAACAGAATAAAACGATCAAAAGTTATTATGGACACATTTCTCTAAACCATATCGGAACGGAGATATTTGTCTTTGTATTACTCATTAAAATCGAGGAAATGATTATATTTTACTGCACTATTTTAGGTTTGTGCCGTATTGTTTCAAGAATTCCAAATAAATTAAATCAAATATAATGACAAAGACGAATGGACCGAATGCTCGATTACAGTATTGTATGGACTCATGGAGCGGCGCGCACCCTCGAGCTGAGCATAGACCATGCCTTACAATCTTACTCGTAGAAACCCTGCAACAGCATTGTCATAACCCAACTTATTACAGATGACATGTACAAAAGATATATTTCCAGCTGGTTATTAGCTTTACAATTTCGTAGTATTTTAATCTGTAAAAAAAAAAAATTCAAAAAAATTGTTTTTTCTGTAAAACAGTAAAACCAATCTCTAATACTCGTATCATAGTTCTAATAAAAACAATAGTAAGATTTCTTTACGAAACAGTATCTAATTGAAGTATTTGTACTCGTATAGTGACGAATTTTTAAAATCTTCAAATGCAAATATCTTAAGTTCGATATCACTTAGGACAAAAATAATTGAACATATATGTGTACTTAACGCAACACAATAAAGTGACAAGAAAATGATTGGTGGCCGCTGAAAAAAAAAATGACGCCACTAGTCCATACAAAGTTACTCAAACCCCTTTAACATAATGAATTAATTAGTTGGTTTACAGTGAATTTCAATATTAATTAACATTATCATTTAAAAAGTCTTCAATTTTATAATAACATTTGTCAATTAGCAATAATATGAGAGCTTTTTTAAACTTTACTAGAGGCATATTTTTAATATTGTCTGGTATTTTATTATAGATCTTTGGCGCAATGCCAAAAAAACTCTTTTGCATTAAAGATGTCTTGCATTTTATATTACATAACTGTGACAAATATTGAGCACGTATTGGCTTTCTTTTAATATCAAACATTTTTTCGAACAAGTGGGGGTTGCTTTTTATAAATATTGCAGATTCCAAAATATACAATGCTGGTAGTGTTAGTATTTTCAGTGATTTGAAGGATGGTACACAGCTATCAGTAGTCTTTAATCCACACATAGATCTTATACAGCGTTTTTGCATCTTAAATATAAGTTCTCTATCAGTTGACTGTCCCCAAAATATAATTCCGTACCGAAGCACTGAAGCGACTAGTCCATGATAAGCTGTCAGTAACGTGCTGATATTTACCTTTTTAGACAATTGATAGAGTGCGTACGCAGATTTACTCAGTCTTTTACATAGGTGTTCTATTTGTGGTTTCCATGTCAATTTACTGTCCACCATTATACCCAAGAACTTAGCAGTATTAACTGATTCTATTTTGTTATTTTTATGAGTACAATTTATAATGGGATTTTCCCGACGTTGATGGAATTGCATGATTTTTGTTTTATCTAAATTTATTACTAAATTGTTACAATTAAGCCAATGTATTATTTTTGTTAGTGAGTCATTAATCTCGTTTTCATAATTATTGGGATTAGTGCATTCTATTATAGCTGTGCTATCATCGGCAAAGAGAACCATTTTTTGTTGTGTCATCTTCGGGAGGTCGTTGATATCTATTAGGAAAAGTAACGGTCCAATCACGCTACCCTGAGGTACGCCATACTTTAGGAGTCTTGGTTTCGATATTGAAGTGGTTACAATTTTAGTTTTAGGACATAATCTACTTATTTCAGTACACTGGTATCTATTGCTTAAGTATGATTTTAGGAGGTCGAGGACATTACCTCTTATACCATAAGCATGTAATTTATGTATAAGTAGTGTATGATCTACATAGTCAAAGGCTTTACTCATGTCAGTGAAAATAGCACAAACAGGATTTTTATTATCAACACATGACATGATAGTGGAAAGTAAATCATATAGAGCCATATTTATTCCACATTTCTTTCGAAAGCCAGTTCCGAAGCCGATGCATCGACCGCGGTAAGTGTAGCCCAACCAGTTTTACAAAACAAACACTAAAATATACCTTATTTTCAGTTTCTCCATGTTCTACTCCCAACCACCGTACTCGGACCTAATCTTCAGCGACGTGGCAGTACGCCTAAAGCCTTTGCCACACAGCAAGCGATCAGCGGAAATCGTCGCCGGTCCCGCGCTTATTCGAGCGGCGAGAATCGTATCCTGCGATGCCCCACAAGCATCGTACTATGTCGCTTCAGACCCTGACTTTTTGTCGCACGCTTACAGCAATGGCGTGGTCGGGCATTTGCTAGCGATAGCACTGTTTGTAGTTGCGATCTTGAGATAACTAAGTGTTTTTTGTATGGAGTAGTGAAGGAATGGAAAGTTTATTTGCAGTATGAAGGAACATAATAAGATCTCTATAGCCGGCAGCTACACATTCTGACATGTATTATTAAATAACAAAATATCACGCCTTAACCCCTTACAAGGGGTAAACAAAGGTAAATAGTAGGCAGCACAATATTAAGATTAGCACAACTAAAATACGCTACTCGTGAATCTCAGCAGACAGACTTATATATTTTTTAGTGTTGGCACTCCATTCTTCACTAACCCATGTTAGTTTGTAAGCAATAATTATGATTTTATAAGATAATCAATTCCTGAGTGACTGAATTTAGATCTGATCTATGATGAATTGATGATATTTTTACCTGCTAAAGAATAAGTAATTTTTGTAAAATATTACAGCTTTTAAAAATTTCCATCCGTCCAAATGTGTACCTAGATATTATTTTTAAGCATCTATTTTCTACCAAGTGAATCTATAGGTTTATATATATTTTTATTAATTCAAATATTTTTAACACATTTTTTTTTCTACTTATTGATGTGGCTGTTAATTTGAATCCCTGATTGGCCAATCCGGCTCTCAATAAACTCGTGTACAACCGTGCGGTAATATCATAATTATTATCTCTACAGCCGGCAGCTATAACACAAGCTTTTAGAAACTTACATCCGTCCAAATGTGTGCCTAGATTACCTAGATATTATTTTTAAGCATTTATTTTCTACTGTAAGTATGTATATTTTTATTAAATCAAATATTTTTAACACAATACATATTTTTATTTACACCTTTTACAATAATCGTTTATGGTGATAACATTCAAATCCTTTAGGTAGTACATCGAAATCTTTGAAAATCATTCTCAAGTCAGGTCTTCGACAGACTTCCCTGATCGATTTACGTTCACATTCGCCATTTGTATCGATTCTTCTTGCATGTTCACGCCATTTTCCAAATATACAATTAGATTTCGCCAATTCATAGATTATTAAAGGTACCAAGCCAGTGCATTTTGGTGTGAACTTTGCACATAAGTATAGAGCTTTCCATGATAAATATCTAAAATGATTGATACAATACATAAACATAAAATCACTGGGCTTGTTCTTCATTAACATTTCTATCATAGAATTACTCAATTTCACAGCTACCCGCTTTTTGTAAAGTGACAAAAAATTCTTCATTTCTTCCTCATTGCATAGTACAGCCAATATGGTGCACAATTTGTTAGCTGACAAACAAAAAGTTGTAAATACATGCCTCCATATTAGGTCTTCATTATTATAGTTCAAATTAAAGATGTGGCTGTTAATTTGAATCCCTGATTGCCCAATCCGGCTCTCAATAAACTTATATATTTCAGAAAATCCATTTGTGAAAGCAATTTTGTAGCACATTTGTCCAGCAAATATGTTACTGGCTCTACTAACTTGCATTGTAGATGTGTTGTAATAATATCCAAGGAAAAAAATATCTTCACTTTGCTTTGTACTCTCATGGGGAAAATTGGCCACAGTTTTTTCATAATTTACATTCCTGTAATTTGACAATGCTTCCAAAAATGATGAAGCATCATTTAAAGAGTCTGTGATGTACAAATAATCATCCACGACTCTGATAAATAATTTTACTTGATTTTCAGTAGTTTGCAGATGCTCAGAAAAATATAATTCATCCAAATATGTGTAATACAGTTCAGATAGAGCTGGAGAGTATTTGTACCCTTGAACCAATCCTTCTTTCCACTCATAGACTGTTGATCCAGCACGGATTAAGATAGGCTTTCGCAACTCTGTTACTAAATCTCGATATTGCTGGGCAATTTTCTTCTTCATATTCATACACTTTTCAGCCTTCTGGCAGTTCATATATTTCTCTGATAATATTTTTGATAACTTCTCTCTATTTATGGAACCAAAAGCATTACTGAGATCGGTTTTAATGAAGTAAAGCTTTGGCTTATTAGCAGTGAGCCATTTAGCATGCAATGTTTTGTACTGATTTTCTAGTTTTATAAGCGGCTTACCAGCCAGTACTCTCAAAAATCTAAATCTATCTTTAATTTTATATTTTTCTGAAATACTCAGCGAGTCATTTTTATAACAAACTATTGGTCTGCAATCATTATTTGGCTTCAATGTTAGATATAACTTTGGAATATCTTTTTTTAACATTTTCAATTTCCTTCTATCAGTAACGCAGTGAATTTTCTTGGACTTTTTACCCATTGAATAAGGTTCACATTTCTGCATCACTTTAGTGAATATCATTTTGGAAACTTGCTTGTCATAAAAACTCTGCCATTGATGTTTCCAAAAATAATAAAGTTTGTTTTCATTTGCATCCAGTTTGCATGTGGTAACGTAAAAATTTAAACAAATCATTGATGACAATACATATTTCAATATCCATAGCATAATTTTCAACAGTATACTCCTTGCACTAGTATTTGAAAGACTCTTCCAGGGTGATCTTTCATAGTCCCATCTTGCAATCATTTTTTCAAGTAAAAAATGTTGGCGTTTCATGCTGTAAACAACAGTCCGAACTAAATTCTTTAATATTTTACTATTTTGATTACTACCAAAGAAACTTCTTGGACATATTTCGCATAAAGCTTTCCAACTATTATTAAAAATAAATTCTTTGCTTACTGGGTGTAAGTGTGGAATATCATCCACATTAAAGAAGTTTTTGAAATCTAGTTTGGATTTACTCTTCAGGTTTGTTTTAAGAGTGGATAAAATATTTATAAAATCAGGTGGCAAATCACTCACCATGGTACCTTCTTCAATCACAAGTTTAAAGAAAGTTTCTTCATTTTCGTTTTGATACATGTTCCATTTTATTACATTTCCAAATGACCTCACATTTTGTTTATTTGTGAAATATTGGGATAAACAAACTGGGTTATCCATGGTGTCATTTATATAAAAGTTTCTATATTACAGAATTGATCTCAAATCTGCTTTCCTTGGATTGTATTTTGAAACTGTCAATGGAAACTGTGTTTTGAAATTTCCGGCAACTTGAACTTGTTACGACATGTCTGCGCGTGCGTGCATGAATTACGTTCGGTTTTAGTCGTAGTTTTACAATTATTGCATTCACAGGGAATGTAAATGAATAATACACCATCGTAAAAGTAACACACTTCAACTAAGGTTTCAAAAAACGAATAAAATAAAATAATCAATAAAAATATTTATATTAGGTATCTTCAAAATGTTATCAACAATATTTTTAGTACCTTTTTTCGACGCTATATTTTAGTTTGTATTGTAGGTACAGACGCCAGCACATCAAGCTACTACAATCTGTCAAATTTCTTTGATAGATTTTCAACTTTATCGCTAAAGCGTAACGTTCAAAGTTGATTGGGAAAATTTGACAGTTGCAGGTTCTATTCTATTTTTTTTCGAGGTTCTGGCTCCATCGGTAACATTCGATGATTTTGCCAATGTCAAGGTATGAGAAAATAATATTATTTTTGGAATACTTATAGTAATGTAAACTGTACCAATTTATATTTTTTTTAAATCAGTGTTTGTAGCGGTGGCAACCATGGATCCCCATGCTAAAAAAGGACAAAACAATTTTTTGATTAGTAGATGCATATGTAAAACGTCACAAAATAAATGTTAGAACACTTAGAACATTCAGTAAATATATAATAAAAAGTACATATAAATATCAACTATAACTGGATTTTATTAATGCTAATGAATTTATAAAGGATTTTAACTGCAGGGGTATGGGCTAAAGATAATAGGAAGGGAATGTTAATTGGGCGGGGAATATCAGAAGGGAGTATGTCGTAAAGGGGAGTGATTAAGCGAGGACAGGAAAAAAACAAGTGTTCCAGAGTACCCTCCTCCAGACCGCATTCACACAAAGAAGAGTCCCTCACATGGATTTTGGCCAAAAAAACTGGTGTGCAAACAAACCCAAGTCGAAGCCTAATTATAACAGAGGTGGCTATTTTACTAGTAAATTTTTGTTTACTGAACCAACATTTAGATGGAATGAATGGTTGGATAGAGCCATAAAATCTTCCCTTCAATATTCGAGTTTTTTGCCAAAGCTCATTCCAATCCTTCATCATTTCGGGTTTAACAAGACAGTGCAGATCTCGGGGATAACAAGACGGATGAGATTCGATCCCGTTCCGAGTAGCTAGCTTGGCAATCGAATCCACATTCTCATTATCTACAATTCCAGAGTGGCTGGGGATCCAAGCCAGTGCTATCTCTATGCCTAAGTAGTGACATCTATACAAGAGTTGTTTTATCTTTAGGATAAGGGGAAAATTTTGGCGAGACCGAAAAGGCGATTTTATTAAATCCTGTAGGCAGCTAAGGGAATCTGATAGAATAAGGCTTTTGTTGAGTCCGTGTGATTCAATGTAGGAGACTGCCTCCCAAAGAGCTATTGCTTCCCCTGTGAATATAGTGCCAAAAGCAGGACTACGGAAATTAAGAATAATTTTGTATTTTGGTATCCACACAGCTGAACCGACATTGCTATTATCGGACAACTTAGAAGCATCTGTGAATAACGTCAACCAATCGGGCCAGTCCTCTGCCAAAATCCTATTGAATTTGACATTAGCAGCAGGGTCATGTACCCAAAGTTAAAAATAACTTTTGGTTGGAAGAGCAAGGAATCAAAATATACTTCAAATACGGGGTTTTTATCTAACTGGACTAAGGAAATGTGCAAATCATTGAATTTAGTGAAGCTGTTAACGAGAAGTGGAGGATTTTTATGAGACCAATAGCGAGATGTTGGGATTAACTGGGAAAGTGAACGAAGAGAAGGGAGAAGAGGATGACTTTTATTCTGAATGACTTTATAAAAAAATCTGTCACATAGATATTGTCTACGTAAGTGGAGGGGCGGCTCTAAACATTCTACCTGAAGGGCATTAATAGGTGAGCATTTCATAGCCCCCGTGATAATGCGCATACATTTGGATTGAATCCTTTCCAGTTTGGCCAGGGCTATTTTGTTGCATGGTTCCAACAGAAAGGTTCCATAGTCAAAGTGACTACGAACTATGGCGTTATATAGAATTTTCTGAGAAGTTGGATGAGCTCCCCAGCGAACTCCAGAAAGGGCACGTAGTACATTGACGCCTCTTTCGCATTTTTTGAAGATGTAATCCAAATGATAGAGACCAGATAACTTTGAGTCAAGAATGAGGCCAAGAAATTTTACTTTGTCCCGGACCAAAATGGGTTCATTTTCAACATACAGGTTAATAAGGGGAATATTACGCTTGCGGGAGAAGACAACTGCATTGCATTTGGAGACTGACAAACTTAAGCCGTACTCAGTCAGCCACTGGTTTAAGTAGTAAAGGGCAGAATTTAAGCGAGAAGAGGCATCTAAAAGAGAAGCTGAGTTGAAGTAGAGAGCAATGTCGTCGGCATATTGTAGGATTTTGCAGAAACAACTCACTGAAGACTCCAAATCATGTGTGTAAATATTATAAAGGATGGGGCTTAAGACCGATCCCTGGGGTAGACCCTTCCACACAAGACGGGATGGGAAGAGGTAGTTTTGATGACGGACAGAAATAGAGCGAGACATAAGGAGACTACAAATGATGTTGACCATCCTCACAGGGATACTCAGCTGTAGCAGCTTTTGCCTGAGTATTGGAAGTTGGACATTATCATAGGCTGAAGCTATGTCTAGGAAAACACCGAGAACGCTTTCATTATTGGAAAAGCCTATGCGGACATCAGACATGAAGACACTTAGGCTATCTAGGGTTCCCATACCTCTTCGAAAACCGAATTGAGAACTGGATAAGATGCCTTTAGTTTCTAAGATCCATTCAAGTCGATTCTTGATGAGATTCTCCATAATTTTAGACAGAAGAAAGGGCGATAGGACGGTAGGAAGAAGAATCTTTTGGGTCTTTCCCAGGTTTTAATATTGGGATGATTATTTGGGATTTCCAAGACTCTGGAACTTGGCCAGTAACGAAAAAGGAATTAATAAGATTCAGAAAGATTAGTTTACAGTTGGTAGAAGATTTGGAAATAAAGGAGTAGGGTATACCACCATCCCCGGAGCAGAATCCCGAAGATGATCTAAGGCACAAATAAGTTCTGAATAAGAGAAAAGATCATCAAATCTATCAGACGAAGAGGGAGGAGGAGGATCTATAATGAGGAGGCACTCGGAGCTAGGAACAAAAGGGGGGGCTAATTTGGAAATAAAGTCCTCCAACCAAGTACTGTGGTCATTGGTAGAAACTTCGGGAGAGAGGTTGTCACAAGCTCTGCGGTAGATTTTAATTTTTTTCCATACAAGGGAAACTGGAGAGCGTGGAGACAGTGACTCGCAAAACTTAAGCCAGCCACATCTTTTCTTCCTTGCCAATAACCTACAAGTAGTTGCAGAAGTCTTTTTAAAACTTAAATAATTGGGCATATTTATACTAGAGGAAAAGGTGACTTCTGCTTCTTTACGTTTACGGACGCCATCAGTGCATTCAGCATCCCACCAAGGTGGAGAAGGTATTAGGAGACGGGCAGAGTTTTTTAAGGGGATTGAAGAATTGGCCGCTCTCAACAGACACTCAACAAAATCACTGTAGAGAGTTAGGGAATTGGATGAATTTATTTGGGGAAAATTTTGAAGTTCTGCATCCAGATTGGACAGGAACTTAGACCAGTCAGCTTGGGATAGGCGATATTTTTGTAAGGGTTGGATGGGAGGAGAACGTGGATGAGTATTTGGGAGAGAAATTAGGATAGGAAAATGATCGCTCCCATATGAATTAGGGAGGACAGACCAGGAAAGAGTTGATACTAAGGATGGGGAAGAGAAAGTTAGGTCAGGAACACTAATATTTTGGTTAGGGGAAACTCGACGGGTAGCAGATCCATCATTAAGGACACAAAGGTTTTGGTCATCTAAAACGTTTAGCAGAAAGCTGGAGGAGGGGTCATTACAGTGGGAGCCCCAAAGGGTGTGACGGCAATTAAAATCACCTAACACAATCAAAGGGCTAGGAATAGACGAAAGGATAGAGTTAAATTCAGACAAAATATTAGCATTGGGATGAGGAATGTAGGCAGATACATAGGATATATCCATGGCTCTAATGGCCACAACATGTAGACCAGGATCATGATGGGGCAGAGGAATCTGGGAAAAAGTGATAGATCTGCTAACCAATAGGGCGCAACCCGCCCATCCGTCATCTCTATCGTCCCGAAAGCAGTTGCAGGTTGATGTGCTGGCGTCTGTACCTATAGTTTTAGTTATGGTATAATGGTTTTAGTTAAGTAAGGATTTTTTTTTTTTTTTATTAATTAATTAGGTAGTGTTAGTTTTTATTTAGGTACATAAGTACTTATTACCTATTTTAATAACTATATTTTTAGATGAAATATGTTTGTCATTTGTGTGTGATCAATAATGTCCACCTGTAAATAAATAATGTTTACTTTCTTAATTATTATGCTGTATACGAAACGGAACGTAACACCATTTTTCGTGGCAAAATAAAGCTTTGGTGCATAGAGTAAAGTAATATGCTTTGGTGGCTTGCTTTGATTGGCCAGGATTGGCCAACATTCAATAATAAATAAACCAAATCTCATTTCGTTTTTCATATCGGTAATGTTAGATAAGCAATGTTTATAATCTCAACGTGTAATAAAACCATAACATCTGGTATTCGTTTTCTTATCAATTATTAATGTCTTGTCCTAAAGCTGATTATACACTGCACATGTCCACTAAGGCCTGAAACTGCGTTACAGCGCTCCCGCGAGCGCGACGGGCACACCCGTCGACCCGTCGCGTATCTACACGCGTGGACACGCGCGGGTGGGCTCCGTGGGAACGCGACGGTTTCTGTCGCGGATTATTTTATTTACGCAGATAATTTAAAACTATGATATCTACTAAGATATTCATTAAAATCAAGTGACGTCAAGGGCAATTTTGTTCAAAATTAAATACTTGTGACTATTGTGATTAATAACGTATTCATTTGGATATGGATTAATATCGTCGTGTTTATAAAAACACCTTCGCAAATAATGCTTTACTTTAGAACAAATTTGATTACTTATAATAGTGAGAGATACACTGCTGTTGGGGACTTTGTTTTTGAACTTTTAAAGGGGAACAATTCCGATAAACATGATTTTTGCTTAACTTCAACCGGTTACGCAGCGTACGCAACGGAAGCTCTCAAAAGCATTGACATAATTATTTAATACTATCATTGCTCAAAAGGAGTATTTTTTCCCGTTTTTGCAACATTTTTCATTGATGCTCCGCTCCTATTGGTCGTAGCGCGATGTATAGCTTAGAGCTCCCGTATTATTATTATACTCTTTGGCTTAGAGCGTTCCTCGTTAAATGGACTATCCAACACATTTTTTTTTTAATTCGAACCAGTTGTTCCCGAAATTAGTGCGTTCAACCAAACAAACATACTCTTCACTCTTCAGCGTTATAATATTAGTATAGTAAGTAGT
The DNA here is from genome assembly GCA_963669345.1 of Gortyna flavago. NCBI lineage: Eukaryota > Metazoa > Arthropoda > Insecta > Lepidoptera > Noctuidae > Gortyna > Gortyna flavago. Next base: position 8,178,270 of record OY770148.1, read on the forward strand.
TCTAAATTTTTAATGATACATTTATTGAGGCAAACACATTTTATATACTAGGTATTATCATTAATTTCAGATCAAAAATGTGTTTGTCTCAAAAAGTACTAGTTTCGGCTAACATTAGCCCACATCAAGAAAACATTCTGTATAGCGACGGTAAAAAGGAAGTAGGGCATAAGCGACATTTTTGTCAAAAATGAGTTATATATGCCATCCTACGGAAGATTTTCCGCTCTTTCGAATGCGCTTACTCTCATGGCTCTAAGACGACTTTTTTGGCGTTTAAACCCTAGCAAAAAAAACATAAATGACAAAAATACGTCAGTTTTTCTAAAATTTAAAACTTTGAACGGCTCTCCTGAACATTTCATTTTTTGTCGCTTATACCCTATTTCCTCTTAACCGTCGATAGGTATTTTATTACACGACTGCTCGAGTGCAGTCGTGTTTTATTTTTTTATCGAAAGACATTTTCCTTGCGTGAGTGCGGCCCGTATCACATCACATCACATAGCGTTATTGGCTGAACAATTTCAACAAACCTGTATTATGTTCTGTGATCATGGAGGATCTATCTGTTTTGTCGTCAGTGCTTTTTGTCCTGTCATTTTGTCAAAAATCAAATTGACATTTGCACTTTGACAGTTGTTACTGTAAACAAAACAAAAACAAAACAAATGGTTCTGCGGTTCTGCCAAAAGTATTTGTTTCGGTATGTGGAAAAGTACCTTAATAATAATCGTAAGATACATTAGCCGACAGTATACTTGATTGCGCCTATTTCAAGTTGGAAGCCTAACAAGAGACAGTGTTCAAAATGTCTAAACAAGTGGTCAGCGATATGATGAAAACTTTCGTAAGTAGTGTGCAAGCGGTGCTTCCAGAAAATCTCATTAGAAAATTTGTGATATACAATCCTACAAGTCAGCAGTTAAGTATAGATGGAGAAAATATCAACTTACGTAATAGAAATGTACATTTGATCGGTAGCGGGAAAGCCGTGCAAGACATGGCTAAAGAAGTTGAAAATATCTTGAGTTCGAAAATTAAACATGGAATTATAAGCATTCCTGCGGGAAGTTTAAGTCATAGACCATCGAATCCGAATATATTCTATCATGAAGGAGCACTGAACAATCTACCTGACGCCAATGCTCTGAACACAGCTAAAAAAATTCGAGAACATATTACCAAGCTTGGAAATGATGATTTACTCTTGGTTTTACTATCTGGTGGGGGTTCTGCCCTCATGCCTTTACCTAAACCTCCTATTACACTAGATGAAAAAACTACACTAATTCAGAAATTAGCAAATGCAGGTGCAGACATAAAAGAGCTAAATACTGTAAGAAAAAGGATTTCAGACTTGAAAGGAGGCCAGTTGGGAATAATGGCACAACCTGCTGAAGTAATTTCTTTAGTACTTTCTGATATTGTTGGAGACCCTTTGGACTTAATAGCTAGTGGGCCTACTACTGAAAATAAAGATGACCCTGGTCAAGCCATCAATATAATTAAGAAATTCAAACTAATGGACCAACTTCCTGAATCAATTAAAACGGTTCTGAATAATGATACTAATAAAATAGAAGAATTTCCAAGAAATAATGTGAAAAATTATGTAATAGGATCAAACAAAATAAGTATAGGTGCTGCCGTAGATGAAGCTAGAAAATTAGGTTATGTACCCATCCCTTTGTCCAATGTAGTCACTGGAGAAGTGAAAGAAATTGCTTCTGGATATGCCAAACTAACAAAACATTTTTGTGATTACATAAAAGGGAAATTGAGTTTAGATGATTTCAAACAGCAAATTCTATCTTGCAATGTTCCAGGGATTCATTCTGAAGTTTTAGAAAATTTATGTATACATATAGTATTATATATTAGTCCGTTATATAAAGACGTATGTATAATACTTGGTGGAGAAACCACAGTCAATGTGAAGGGTTCAGGAAAAGGAGGCAGAAATCAACAACTTGCCTTAGAATTTTCAAATTCTCTTCATAATGCAAAAGATGACTTTGAAAACTTTGATATTCATTTCCTAAGTGCTGGGACCGATGGAATTGATGGCCCAACAGATGCTGCTGGTGCTATAGGATATCTAGATTTAATTTCCGATGCTAAAAAAGAAAATTTAGACCCCCATAAGTACTTGGCTGAGAATGATAGCTACAATTTCTATAAGAAATTCCAAAATGGCGATTTTCATGTTATTACTGGCCATACACATACCAATGTGATGGACATTCATTTGATAATTATAAGAAATAAAACAATTCATGGAAGGACTTGGGTGCACCCTGTACCTGAATAGGCTAAACAAATAAAAAATAAATAAATAAATAAACTTTTCTCAATTATTAATTTGTTTTATTGTCATGAAGAGGGGCTTGTGGATACGTAATAACAGCTGCACGGGTTGATCAATCAGGTTAAGTGTTTACATACCGAAACCCCTCAGTGTGTTGGAAAGCATGTTAAGCCGTTGCTATGTTGGTCCCAGCTGTCATTCAGCTTTTACAGTTGTTACGGGTCGTCAGAAGCCCAAAAGTCTGACAACCAGTCTTACTAAGGGGTATTGTATTACCCAGTAACTGGGTTATGGAGGTCAGATAAGCAGTCGCTCCATGTAACATACTGGTATTCAGATGCATCCAGTTAAGACTGGAAGCCGACCCCAACATATTTGGGAAAAGGCTAAGCAGATTGATTATCATGAAGATGGTTTCAGAAACAGGCCAAGTTTGTCTTTCTTTACTTCTTTTCCCTTAAGCTTGGCTGAAGCTAGCACAGCCTTCTGGCATAGACCTGCAAACTTGTCCTTTTTCTTTTTATTGTTGTTTATTACTTTAGGTTTCTTCTTGGTGGCCAGAGCATTATTTTTGTTCTGCAACGAGAACACGTCCAGTGCATTGGCATACACATTGATTTCTTTCTTCTTTACTGGATGAGTCTTCTTTGTATTTGGCTTTTGTAAAGTTTTAGGGACTTCAGTTTCAATTATTATTTTGTTGTCATTATGTCCAGTGTTTTCTGGTTTTATGGCTTGTTTCTGTGGCTTTATTGAAGGAGTAATTGTACTATGTTTACAGAATGTACAGATTTGCTCCTAAAACAAGAAAAAAATATTATAAAATAACAACATTACAGCTTGTTTTCCCAAAGGGTTGGACAGAGATGTACCTAAACTCTCACATTTCACCTAATTTGTTTAACTTTTGACTGTCACTTCAAATAGACAAAAACATGACCTCCCTCAGTGCCAAGTTACCCATTACCTACAAAAGTCTGTCATGTAGTTGTGACCGTGGCGTGCTGGGCACATTTTGGTTTGTCATCTATACATGATTGTGGCGGTCATGTAATAGCGGGCAAGCCTATTGAGATCAACCGGTCACAAATCCAGATGCCACTGAGAAATTCCAGGTAGAAAAACCCAATAAATATAAAAATGATATTAGGCAAATAATACATGAAAACTAAACTGTTACATTTTTAATGTTGACTGAATCTTTATTTTGTACATTTACCTGTAAAAACGAAAAATTATACACTTACTATCAAAAAAATAAATCTACAAGAGTGTAAGGATACTCACTACATTGTTACTGTGTAACAAGTCTTGTTTGCGTCTCACGTATTCTTTCTTGCTTTCTTTTGTTTTACGAGATTTTAATCTCTGCTTTTGCCTCTTAGTTAATTCAATTGACATTACCTGCAACCAAATACATTCTAAATTACCTGTTACTTGAAGGCTGATAGAGGAGTGTATACAAACTAGTAATATTAAATTATTTCTTACATTTATCTCAGTGTTCTTTTTCCATTCAATACAACAGTTTGGACATCTTATCTTCAGAGAAAAGTATTTGTCGGGAAGGCCATATCCTCTTGTGATATCTTTACAGCGCATTCTGGAAAATAAGTACATATATTTTAAATGTCTTCTAAAGTTACCTGTAAAGTCTCACGTATCGTTTTATTACTTACAAGTAATAACTTTTCAATAAAGTTTTAGTTACATCATTTTCTGAAGATACCGCTGCAGCAATGTTATATAAAAAACCAACTTGGGCTTCGGTCATTGTAATGGCTCATAATAATTACGGTTTCGTAATATTATTATGAATTATTTCACGAAGCTTTCTGAAGTATTCACCAAGAACCTTGTCTAATTTGAGGTTATAATGGTTCAGTAATAAATTTTGTGTGATAAATAACTGGTAACTGGTTACGTATTTGCGCTCTTTTTCATATTTGTGTAAAAATCAATCATATCTCAGCTGCTCGCTAATAAATTAACACATAGTTGTAATAATAAACAATGATGGTGATGACCACGTTTGTTTACATTACATTACATGATTACAATGTAATTTCCAAAGAGTACTTTGTATATACGGATTATACGGAAAGTAATTTCTAATTTTACAAATCAACAACTATTTTATTCAAACTACTAACATAGTAGTTTTCGTTCAGAAAAAAATCAAGTTTTGGAATTGATGTGGGTATTGCAAAGAACCAAGGAATTAATTACTTACGTTACAACATGGATGAAGGAAGGATTATATCAGTCTATCTACTAGTCTCTGTTGGAAACACTACTTCCAGTGTTTATGGTCTCCAGTTCAGAATTTCCGGACGACCAAACAAAACTCCCGCCAAAATGCCAAATGACGTCTGTCAATCAAAGTGTCAAAACTCAAAATTGAAAATGCGACTGATTACGTTCTTCACCCGCTTCGCGCAATTTTGGTAAAGTTATTTTTGTATTGTTTGTATGTGTCCCGTAACATTTATCTCATTATATTAGAAATTAATTATTACCAATATACTTGTTACTTGATAATATTTCCAATAAACATTCGTTATTTAGCAAGCCTACCTGTTTAGCAGTGTATGGCGGACTGACCGTAACCGACGCGCTCGAGAACAAGTGAAGTGTTAACTGTGTAATTAACGTGTTTCTTTGTTATGTATTGATTATGTGTTAAGTATTAATAAGTGTTCTCTACGTGGAGTGGATTAATTTTAGATATTTGTGATCATTGAGTACCTTTTACGTTAAAAATGGATGTCGCCGACACCTACGCCACACAAAGCCAAGTCAAAGACGAGGTTGGAGTTCGTTGCCAAAAGCTTTTTCAGGATTTCTTAGAAGAGTAAGTACAAATCTATGTTCACCATTCCTAATCTAATGGTTTCACTTATAATTTCAATTACTTTCTTTGTTTTCATCAACATAAAGGTTATAATGAAACTTCGGTATTTCCACACAGGTTCAAAGAAGACAATGAACTTAAATACGAAAAAAATGCTAAAGAGCTCCTCAAACCCGAACTAAGCACCCTAGAAGTCAGTTTCGATGATGTTGAAAAGTACAACCAAAATCTTGCAACCACAATAATTGAAGAATATTACCGAATATACCCATTTTTGAACCAAGCTATATTGAATTATGTCTTGAGCCTTGCTGACAGTGGTATGAAGAAGGATTTGCAAGACAAGGAGTGTTATGTGTCGTTTGTTGATGTGCCGACAAGGCATAAAGTTAGGGAGCTCACTACGGCAAAGATTGGCACGTTAATAAGAATCTCAGGACAGATTGTGAGAACCCACCCTGTCCATCCCGAGTTGGTCTTAGGCAATTTTGTCTGTTTGGATTGTCAAACAGTTATAAAAAATGTTGAGCAGCAATTTAAGGTCTGTTTATAATTTGCTAATATAGCTCCTACAGCATATTTAAAATCAATTAGTAAAACTTGATAAAACGAAAATTAGCTGATTTGCTTGTGATAGTTATTATTGTGTTAATTATACAGAATATAATTTTAACCAGTGCGCAAATTGCAACCATTAATTCAGTATAGGATTCTGAACCCCCAGCATAAAAAAGAAAGGTTTTTTTATAGAAAAGTACAATATGTCAAAATAGGTTGAAATGTATGGCAGAGCTAATAATTTTTTAATAACCAACAAAAAATTTCAACATAGGGAGGTTCTGAATCATGTACTGAATTCATGGTTACTGTTTGCACACTGGTTAAAAATTTACCCTTTATAGAAAAACGTCTGAAAACAAAAAACAACAACCTAATACACTTAAATTTATATATCTTCCTAAATAATTATATTTATTTTGTTTTCCATGATTCCAGTACACAATCCCAGCAATCTGTCGTAACCCAGTGTGTGCGAATAGACGTCGCTTCATGCTGGACACAGACAAGTCTGTATTTGTTGACTTCCAAAAAGTCCGCATTCAGGAGACACAAGCTGAGTTGCCAAGAGGTTGCATCCCTCGTTCTCTTGAAGTTATATTGAGGGCTGAAGCTGTGGAGTCTGTGCAGGTAACAACGAAAATAATAATTTAAAAAAAATTGAGAAAATTTACTTATTCAAGTTTGTCTTTACACAAAATGATAACATGTACCTATTTCCAATGACTGAGCATCAGAGAGCGTTATCCAAACTAAATAAAACTCACAAAAAATATCTGTCACTTTGTGTACTGTTAGTGTGTGTGTGTTAGTGTTAGCAGAGGTGGCGCTGTAGTGCATAGTGCACACTTAAAGTAACTAAAGAATTTAGTAAAAATAAAAACTGACAATCCTATTTATTACATCTTCTTCATAATTGTAATATTTTTCCATCCCCTTACAGGCTGGAGACCGCTACGATTTCACTGGTACCCTCATAGTAGTCCCAGATGTAGGCTCCCTATCCTTACCAGGAGCTAAGGCTGAGCTGACTACCAGGACAAGACAAGGCAATGAAGGACAGATGGAGGGCATCAAGGGACTTAAAGCTTTGGGAGTCAGAGAACTTCATTATAAGTAAGTTCTTTTGGTACAAACAATGGGTTTTTCATCGGATTAGTACTACTACTGAAAGTGGAATCCTGACTTGGATTCCCAGGTACGAAATGTATTATTGCATTATTCTTTTAGCTAATTGTTACAAATTCCCCAGTTTTTTTACTAGTGCCCAGTTAGTGGCCATAGATTCATCTTCCGTTATAGTATTATTTTTATCTCACGAAGCCACACGCGCTTTACTTATGGTACAAACACGCTGTGAACCAAGTCTACGAATGAAGTGGGAAGTGTGTTATGTGCTGACGCTGCTCGTCTTCACGCACATGCGCGTGTCGCTTCGTGAGATAAAAAATATTTGTCGGATTAATCCGACGTAAGCGGTTAAAAGGTTAATTGAAACTTCATTCACTATATGGACCAGTTACATATCAGTAGTACTGGTGTAAAATTGATCCATTGTAGCAGTTACGGCTCATGATCCAGTAATGAACATTTATGGACGTATTTTATGAGCATGCTGCCTAACAAGCCAAGAAATTATATGACTTGTGATAACAAAGGTCTACATAATGGAAACATAACACCCACATAGGTAGAGTTGCACTGTATGGTACTCCCATATTTCACCAGCTATTTTTTAAGTCATGTTATGAGATATCACTGTTACAAAAATAAATGTTATAAAACAAAGTCACCCGCCGCGTCTGTCTGTCTGAATGCGGTAAACTCAAAAAACTACCGAACGGATCTTCATATGGTTTTCACTAATGGACGGGGTGATTCATGAGGAAGGTTTAAATTCGTTAGGTGTATAATTCGTCCAGGTTTTGTGTAAATTGTCTGAAATATGACTATAAATATTTTTTGGAAGAAAACAAGTCGAATGGGTGCCGTACTGGTGTTTTTGCGTAAACCAATACATTTATATTTAAAAACAAGAGCGAGTCGGACTCGCACGCACCGAGGGTTCCGTACAAACGACCGTATCTTTTTTAACGTTAACTTAGAAGTATGATTTTTTTTTACAGCTTCATGGGACCGCAGACTTGAGTATATAATTTCAACTCGATACCTCCACGCGTTCCCGAGATAAAGGGTATTGACAGACAGACAGACGGTCAACAAAGTAATCCTATAAGGGTTCCGTTTTTTTCCTTTTGAGGTATGGAACCCTAAAAATGCATAAATGGACTATTTTCCGATAACCATGCTGGCGTAGCCGCGGGTAAAAGCTAGTCTATATTATTAGACATCCAAACTCAAATAATTACTGAGAATTTCCTAATAAAACAATCCAATGCTGCTACAATGGAGTTTTATATTGTATTAATTAACTAGCTGTGCCCGCGACTTCGTTCGCGTGGATGTCGGAAAACAATAGGTAATGTGTCGCTTAGGAAAGGTGTAATTGCCGCTCCTTCATTGAAAAGGAAGAATCATCAGATCTTGCCTGGTAACGCTTTCCTTACCTAGGGTTCGCTACCACGGCCCTTTCGACTGCAATCACTGCGTCTTCATGGTTCATAATGACAATGCGACGAAGTGTCACTTTGATTTTTGAGAATAAATTAAAATAAAAGCGCCTGCTCGAGGCTGATTATCTAACCAAACAGCTCTAATTATGTCCATTTTATTTTGCGTCTGTCTTAGAATACCAAGTTGTAAAATCATGTCACCATTTTATCTAAAGTATATCTGAGATTAGTAAGTGAAGTTTGAAGTTAGTTTTTCTAAGTCTTGGTTTCTTCTCTGTGGTAAATTTAGAATTTTTTAACTTGGTATTGAAGATATCATATATAATATACCTACCAATATTATGCCTTTTTTTTTTTTTTTTTTTTTTTTTTTTTTTTTTTTTTTTTTTTTTTTTTTTTAGGATGGGAAATCATCAAATGACCCCTCCCGCTCTGGGTGGAGCGGAAGGGAGTGTCAGACTCTTACTGACTAAAACCCATCCGTGTTCCTTCCTTAGCCCTTTATGTTCCGGGGTAGCGGTAACCCTTTCGGACAATCCCGCTGCCCCGGCAGGCTTCGGCCCTGACGGGCCCCTCCTTCGATGCTGACATCTCTTTGAGGCGCGCGTGGAACACATACGCGCCGTCCGGCACGGGCCTGGTCCTGATCGGACGGCGAGCTACCCATTACTCGCCGTCCGCAGGCCCGCGCCTACGGTGGCCGGGAGTCGTCACGCGGCTCCCGACGCCCGGAGCGTCTACCGCGGCGGCTGGGACGGGCGGCTCTCTCAGCTCTCTCCCTCGCCCATCCCGCCACCTCCTTCGCTAGCATGACTGCTTCGCAGAAGGAGGTGACTGCCTCCCACTCCCTCTCACCCCGGACCATGGCTTGGACCAGGGCCGGGCGCGAGAGGTCGCCGCCGCTGCCGATCGCCTCTACGAGGACACGGCGGTGCTCTGCCCAAGCCGGGCAGACCTCCACCGTATGCTCCACCGTGTCCTCAGGGCGATCCTCGCAGTGGTGACACCCGGGCGTTTCCTCCCGCCTGATGATGTGCAGGAACCTCCCGAAACATCCGTGTCCGGTGAGGACCTGCGTCAGGCGGTAGGTGAGGGCGCCGTGACGCCTCTCTAGCCACTCCTCAAAGAGGGGCCTTACCGCCGCTATCGCGGCGTGCCCTGCGCTGGGTTGCGACAGTCGCGCTTTCCATGCCGCCATGAGATCGCGCCGGAGGTCCGTCCGCTCCGCAGCAATTTGCCGCGGAAGCGGGTTTTCCCCCCGGCGTAGTGCCTCCGCGCGCCACTCATACAGGCGCGCGAGGACTATCGCCTCCAGATCCCATGGCGGCAGTCCGGCAAGGAGGCTTGCCGCCTCGCGCGAGATCGTGCGGTACCCCCGTATCAGCCGTATGGCGACCACCTTTTGGGGCGCGTTCAGGTAGTGGGCGGCTCGAAGCCGCAGTGAACGCGCCCACCAATATTATGCCTTATAAAGCATCGAGATATCTAGATGATAAAAGGAAGAATACATTAATGGTAAGAGCTTCTACATAAAGTTGCCCGTGTAAAAAGCAACCCATTAAACTTTGGTTATATTTGATATTTGGCCGCCATTTAAACTACGAAGATGAAACCCATGAAAACTTTAGACATGATTTTGATTTAGACCTTGTACTGCCGAAAACCAGAAAAAAAATTGTGAAGATAATTACAAAAAAATATAACCGACTTCCATAAAAAACCCTACAAAGTGCAAAATAACCTTAGTTTGGGATGACGTTGCGCGTTGGCAAGAAATTACAGACTTCTGAAACCAAAGGTCTATTGCACTTTGAAGTGTGTTTTTAAGTAGGTTGTATTTCATTTTATTTCACACAAAGTCGTGTAAGTTTATATTGAAAACCATGAAAACGACACACATGATAAAAAAAGAAAAAGAAAATTGCAGCCGCCATCTTCGATTTTCATTTTGACGTCACAATCGGCTTCAGCACTCTCGAAAACCATGAAAACGACACACACTACGAATTTTTCGATTTGCAGCCGCCATCTTGGACTTTCATTTTAACCAGTACTGAAACGGTTTACCAACAGTCGATTGGTCCATGAACCGTTGGTCAACACCATTAACTTTTCATCCAAAGGACTTGTGACCCACGAACGTTTCCCCAACAGAACTCTACGTCAGTGAATGCTTAACCAACAGAATGTTTTGACCAATAACTTTTCACCCAAAGAACATTTGACCCATGCCAAATTGAACTAAGGATGCAAGGGCGAGCGAAGCGAGCTCGGGACTTGGGGCACCCCGACTCGGACAGGTAGGGTTCGAAGGGATGATGGCGGCTCAAGTGAGCGAGCAAAGCGAGCGAAGGGCACCCCGAGGTTAGGCTTGGCAGGACTACGTCTTATTATTATTTTACTTTCACCTTTCCCGGCATCTGTTGGCCTTGTTCTTTGGGTGAAAAGTTATTGGTCAAAACATTCTGTGGGTAAAGCATTCACTGACGTAGAGTTATGTTGGCAAAACGTTCGTGGGTGAAAAGTCCTTTGGAAAAAAGTTAATGGTTTAAAGATAATGTTCACCAACGGTTCATGGGCCAATCGACGGTGGGTAAGCCGTTACAGTTTCATTTTAACCTCACTATTGGCTTCAGCACTCTCAAAAACTAATAAAAAGAAACCCATAAAAAAAAAAATTGCAACCTCCGTCTTGGATTTTCGTTTTGACCTGCCTATCGGCTTTAGCACCTATGAAATCCATGAAAACGACATCCATGACAAAAAATCAAAACAAAATTGCAGCCGCCATCTTGGATTTCCATTTTGACCTGACTATCGGCTTCAGCACCCTCGAAAACTATCAAAACGACCCATGACAAAACATTAAAAAAAATGGAGCCGCCATCTTGGGTTTTCATTTTGACCTGACTATCGACTTCAGCACCCTCGAAAAAAACGACACCCATGACGAAAAAGTTAAAAATTTAGGCAACCGCCATCTTTGATTTTCTTTTTGACCTCACTTACCGGGATCAGGATCCTCGGAAACCATGAAAAATAGCTCTCTCTCTCTCTCTCTGTGTGTCTCTTTCTACCTATTACTTTGAAAAATGAGGCATAACGCTTTTTCGTTATTTGACGATTTCTCCCTTAGAACTCCTACCGCAAGCTCCTTATAAGAACTTCGTTAAAAAACGCTCTGCGTTACTCAACTTTCTATATCAATAATTATCTAACTTCTTTATCGCTCAGAACACCACATTAATTATTATTATCTTACATTATCTTCACTTTTTGTTTAAAATTATTTTAGCGCCACAGGCGTCACTAAATAAACCATCATTTTGTTTAATATTATAATCATTATCATTACTTTTTAAAATAACTTAGACATAAGAAGGTATCTGTGTTATTTCGTTATTTAAGTAAGCATAAACTAATAGGACGTGATTATTCACATCACAACAACAATATGTTTTCGTTAGTAGGTACTATATCGCGCCAATAGATGTCGTTACGTGTTACTAAAAAACGTAAAAAGTTGTTCTAGAATACTTTAAATTGATTATATCTTTTGATAGAGTGAACCGATTGCGATGAAACAAAAACTAATAACTGCTCCGAGTTCTACACCATATTTGAGTATAAAAATTAACCGCATTGGTTTGGTACTTTTTACGTTGACCCTGTTCAAATCAATAATCTGTCACATCCAAACAGACAAACAGACAAACCGACAAACAGACAAAAATTCCAAAAATTGATGAAATGGCATCTGTTGGTTATCCTTTAACACCCCAACTATTTTTTTTGGAAATATTTTCAATGTACAGAAACGTCTCGTCAACAGATTTATTATATGTATAGATAGATATAGAAGAAGATAATCACTGTAACCATTTCCCTCATCAACAGAACAGCCTTCTTAGCATGCAGTGTGCAAGCAATATCGCGGAGGTTTGGAACTGCTGACATGGTGACTGACGACCTTACCACCGAGGATATGAGGAAGCAGATGACTGACAAAGAGTGGGACAAGGTAAGTCAGTTCCAAGACAGCTCCAAATATTGATCCACAATCAATATCTTCTATAGAGAGTGTAGCGTAGACCGCAAGGCGTTGGCGTGGCGTAGGCGCAATAGCGTCGCATAGACGTGATTGTGCCCGAAAATCGTCTGCTTAGAGTCTACGCTGCGTGTGTCACCTGAGTAGGTACATCTTTTTTTTACAACCTTTATTGTCCGACTGCTGGATAAAAGTCTCCCCATAGCTTTCCAATATTCCTTGTTGCATAATGCATCTAAGCCGTCACTCCAGCGTTTCCTAGGCCTCCCTCGGCGGCGACGCGACGCCCCAATAAAAACAACTGATTTAGACACCTTTACATACAAATAGCCCATAATGTGAGCAGCAATTTCTTTCATAAACTATTTGAACATATTATGCTCAAATAATAAATGCTCACATTATACTTTGCGCAAACATGATGGGATTCTCAAGCATCTAAATTACAATCCTCGAAACTACTAAAATATTCTTCAATTTTAAGCCGACGTACGCACTGGCACTTTTTAACGCGATTTTTTTACCGCGACGATACTTAAAATTCTAGTGCCCGGTTTAAAAGCATTGCCAAGCGCCCATGCGAACGTGGACTATCCATACTAATATTATAAATGCGAAAGTGTGTCTGTCTGTTTCCTCTTCACGCTTAAACCGCTGAACCGATTTAGATGTTTGAGAGATTATTTCGAGTCCCGGGAAAGGACATACTAGGATAGTTTTTATCCCGATATTCCCACGTGAAACTTATGCTGCTGAAATTTTCTTGTAAACATTGTCCTGGCAATACCGCACACAACAAAAAATATTAATCCAATTAGGTGCAGTCATTCGGAAGTTATGCGCGTCCAGACATTTCGTCGACTTTGTTTTTATACTATGTCCCCTTTAATAATAAACGTTGTATAGCGTCTGTATAGTTACACAACTTCTTCTTTCGAAAGTCAAATTCTTGACAACTGAAAGAGAGAAATCAGTGTGAACTATTCATCTGATATAATAATGTTTATTAGTGAGGGGGTGTAAGGATAACCTTTTTCTTACAAACCTCCTTATCACCAGGTATACGAGATGTCCCGCGACCGTAACCTCTACAACAATCTGATCACGTCTCTGTTCCCGAGCATTCACGGCAACAATGAGGTGAAGAGAGGAATACTGCTCATGTTGTTTGGTGGAGTCGCTAAGACTACTATTGAAGGTAAGATTCTATGCATGGTAATCTAATTACTTATATGTGCGTGCAGATAATAGAATACTCGAAAACGGATAAGTTTTTTTTTTAAATATTTTTTATTCATGACCATAGAAGCAAGTCTTTCAGTCGAATACATTATGGGACGGATTTAAGTGATCTGTAAGTGATCCCAGTCTACTTAGTAGATAAAAAAAAAAATTACAATAATTTTTTTATGTAGTAGAACTACTTAGTGGATTTCTACTAAAGTTACTATATATGTTTAGGGTATTATTGGATCATTAAAATACGATATTTATTTTTTACTTTTTAGTAATATTTTGTAGTATTACATACTTCTCTCATAAAATCCCAATATGCATTACGGAATAATGTTGTAGTGCATGATTGCACTTTCGTCAGCAATCGACATTCAAAGCACGACTCCTAAATTCCAACCAGCGAAATTTTTTAGATGCAACCATATTCATTGACTGAACTTGTCCATTTAATTTTTTTTATAAGGTCTTTGGTAATATTTTGACCTTGAGTTGGCCTAGCATAAATTACATAACACACTATCAGTAGCAATGGCTTTCATTTTGACAGTTCAACAACATTATTGCGTTAATTACGTTCTTTAGCAGATCAATTTTTCGAACATATCGAGCAATGGTTTTTTTTACCATAGTCCGGTTTTCAATAGTGGAAACTGGCCTTTAACTAAATTTAAATTGAGGATCTTGGGTTCGACATTCTGCGTTCATCCTGAAGTATATTGGACACCTTCGTCGGCTCCAGGATCCGGGACTCTCTAAGTCCCTGGCGCCCATTTATTAATAAGTTACATTCATAATAACTGGCAATACTAGGGTTTAGTTGTAGTCACCTACCTAATTTATAAGACCCAGAACAGTGGCATATAACAGGATATTACTAATAATATCCTTCAAAATTATTCAGTTTGTGATTAAAAATGTGTTTACACAATTAGGGTAATGGAGTTTCGATAGAATAAGAGGCAAGCTTATACATAATGGTACTACCAGCGCCCCCCTGTTTCACCCGCATAAGTGCCGATCCCGTGGGAATATCGGGATAAAAACTAACCTATGTCCTTTCCCGGGACTCAAACTATCTCTATACCAAATTTCATCTAAATCGGTTCAGCGGTTTAAGCGTGAAGAGGTAACAGAGAGACGGACACACTTTCGCTTTTATAATATTAGTATGGATTACCATTGACGTGCGGCCTACTGTACTAAAATATTTTTTTTCGTACTTACTCATAATTCCTAACCCTTCCACCAGGCACAACCCTCCGAGGCGACATAAACGTGTGCATAGTCGGCGACCCAAGTACCGCCAAGTCACAACTACTGAAGCAAGTGAGCGAGATAAGTCCGCGCGCCGTGTACACTAGCGGCAAAGCTTCTTCTGCCGCCGGTCTCACCGCTGCCGTCGTTAAGGTATATAACATAACGCCTGTTATCTCCAAAGGGGTAGACAGAGGTTTATGGTACACCCACCATTTCCCCCATGTAATAGTGAACGAGTGTACTGCCATTCACGGGGCACAAATTCAAACTCGCTACTACCAAGAATTATCTAATGAAAACACCCATAACACTCCCCAACGAATTCCAACCGACTAAAACCTCACTTTGTTACTCCTGAAAGAAATCTTTTTTATTTGGGACACACAAAGGAAATACAAAAATTAAAAAAGGAGCATTTAAAACTAATAAAGTTACACTAATAACAACTAGGAAAAAAAGACATATGCGAGGTCAAAAAGGCTCCTAACTCAGCATAATGCTGTGATATTTAAAAAATAAATACCGCAGCGCTGCTGCTGATATTAAGCTCGAGCTTTTATGCTCCGCGCTCCCAACAATGCATAGTTCTCCAGGTTACTGAACTGATACTGATTTGTTTTACAAATGAAAACAGAAAATATTTTTCTTGCCACTGAAAAGCCACTTGTTTTTACAATAATTCTGATTACTGTACACAGGACGAAGAATCATTTGACTTCGTAATAGAAGCGGGCGCTCTGATGTTAGCTGATAATGGTGTTTGCTGCATCGACGAGTTCGATAAGATGGACCTCGTCGACCAGGTGGCCATCCACGAGGCTATGGAACAGCAGACTATATCTATTGCCAAGGTATGTAATGTAGAACAGTTTGTAGGGTTTGAATGTAACATCAATAATTAAAAAATAAAACATATCTCATGAAAACAAAGGAAGATTTTTTGAACAAGTGGTCAAATCGAAATAAAAGATTTGACTTTTGACTCCTATAAAAACAAACAAGCCTCTATTAAAATTACAACCAGTATTGAGTGTCTTTAATCAAAATACTTATTTCAGAAAATCCATAATTGTTAGTACATTAAAATTACATGTCTTTTAAACTATCGGAGATTTATAGCATCACAGGACGCTGCTGAAGATCTAGATAGACCTAAATATAAGTTGTAATATGTGCAAATTATAAATTATGCAGAAAGCTGCTCTGCTCTAATTGTAATAAATCACCAATAGATAAAATAAACCATTAATTAATATTATAAATGCGAAAGTGTGTCTGTCTGTTACCTCTTCAAGCTTAAACCGCTGAACCGATTTAGATGAAATTTGGTATATAGATCGTTTGAGTCCCGGGAAAAGACATAGGATAGTTTTTATCCCTATATTCTCACGGGATCGACACTTGTGCGGGGGAAACCGCGAGGCGCTGATAGTTTATTCATAATTACTCTTCTTTCTAGGCTGGAGTCCGAGCAACTCTAAACGCACGCACATCAATCCTTGCTGCTGCCAACCCAATCGGCGGCCGCTATGATAGAGCGAAGTCTCTACAACAAAACGTGGCGCTTAGCGCACCCATCATGTCCAGATTCGACCTGTTCTTCATACTAATAGGTACATTCCCTTATTATAAAAAAAAAAACGAAGCTGCTTTGCTGAAATAACCTATTTACCGCAATCATGAGGTGCAGCTTCTATAAGATCATAGTTCGCTAGATATGTGTATAGTAAACACAAATTTCGTCAGCAGCATTTTAATTATTAAGAATCAAGCGAACCTACGTTGGAAGTTTGATTCCAATGACCCGAAGTATTGTCATATAAAAGATAAGGCGATCCTATTACAAATAACCAGTCATCAGGCTAGTGAGATTTTCCTATAAGAAACCCCAGGAAACACTCAAGAGATACTCTGCATTCACTTGAGACCACTAGAAGACCAGTGAGGCAGTTTTAATTCACGTTAATACAGGGTCAAATTAAATTAGCTAGCGAAACTCCGCAGACGTTATGGATATCGATATCTAAACATGACAGAAAAAAAATATGTTTAATTTTGTGACGTCATGGACCGCAGCTTGTGTAGTCACTTGAAATATCAATTTTTTTTTTTTGTGTAAAGTTTAACGGACGTGTTGAGTATTAATATAAAAAGAAAACAAAACAGACTTTCTCAGCTCATACTTCGACTAACTATAGGTACAATAACAGCGGTCGTTAACCCCCCCGATAATCCATCAAATCTTTTTCATTTTCATCGTGTATATTATAGGGTCCCATTAAAATAGATGGACAAACTTTTAGAAATCATTCAGACCACCAAAATAAGGACGATGGTAAAAAAAAATATATAAGAAAGCTGCATTAGATACTTACAAGAAAAATAATCAGCTAACGAAAATACACTAATGTGCCAGCAATTTATTATTTTAGGTCAAAATAAAATTATTTTAATCAGTGTTTTTTTTTCTTTGATATCTTTGGCTGTGTCTTTGGTTAGACGTACTGAGCGCTGTGTTAAAATTTGTCCATCTATTTTAATGGGACCCTGTATATATCGATACTCATCACGTCTGCAGAGTTTCGCTGGCAAATTTAATTTGAACTTGTATTTAATTTTCTTTCACTGACCGTGCCTAATAAACGTTCTCTCTTTTTAACAGACGAGAGCAGCGAGATGGTAGACTACGCTATCGCCAGGAAGATCGTCGATCTGCATTGTAATAAGGAGGAGGCGTATGACTGTGTCTACACGAGGGAAGATCTACTGAGATACATCGCGTTCTCGAGGTCTTTCAAGCCTATTATTACTGAGGCAAGTTTATGGTCATTTGTTATCCTTAATTTTATAACTACCTGCCCATTTTTTTTTTGTACACAAATGTTCCTAATCACTTTGGGAATTTAAAATACACAAAAGAAGTACAAAATTACAAGTAATTTTGTACTTCTTTTGTGTGTTTTCTATTTATTTAATGGTAACATTCTGGGCAATTCGACCGATTTTAAATTTTCTATAGAAACAGAGATTTCAGACCTTTGTATCCTGCTTATGCATATGAAATTGGTTCATTTATTTCGAAAAACAAGGGTTTGAAAGTTTGTATGAAATGCCGGACGTCGTAAATGCTGTTAATATTCACTTATTTTCACCAGGAGGCCGGTAAGCTCCTGGTAGAATACTACACAGTACTGCGTCAGCGAGACGGCGGCGGCGCGGGCGGCGGCGCCTGGCGCATCACGGTGCGGCAGCTGGAGTCCATGCTGCGCCTGGCCGAGGCCATGGCCAAGCTGCACTGCAGCGGGCACGTCACGCCGCAGCACGTACACGAGGCCTACAGGTACACATGACATTAAGCCTGTATTTATCAAAGAAATAGGGGTCATCATCTGACTAGACTTTTCCCATCTATGCTAGGGTCGGCTTCCAGTCTCACCGGATGCAAATGAATGCCGAAGAAATAGGTGTATATTATGGTACCCATTGTATTATTTCGCTAGATGCGTTTAAGCCTCATGTGCAAATGAATCCAGAGTACATGAACTAAGAATTTCTTAAATACAAATTCAATCAACACCCCAACCTGCGTAATGCACTCAAGACCTCACGCTCATTAGTTGCGCTAGTACCTTCTAGACTAACGAGGTAGTGAGCTACAATTAACTTTATTTGTACACATAATATTGGTTACATTACATTTAAATAAGGTTTGTTAAAATTAAACAAGCCAAGTGATCAAGTAACTATAACAACATCATCAGCCTACAGCAGTCCACTGCTGGACAAAGGCCTCTACAACTCTCATCCAGCTGCTACCACCCTGCTCGTATTGTTGCTCCACCTAGCCTGAGGGCGTCCTACCTTAACGTTTGTTGATTCGTGGTCTTCACTCAAGAACACGTCTATGCGTCTACCCCAACAACAACTGTCTTTTTGCGAAGTAGCAATATTTGCTGGTGTTTTTGTAATAAGTTCCAAGATTTAACAAACAAACAGACACACACTTCCTTTTTGTTGTATATTTACACTGGATTGTTTTTACATTCCAGATTGCTGAACAAGTCTATCATCAGAGTGGAACAGCCTGACATTCACCTGGATGAGGACGATCCTCAGTATGAACCCAACATGGATGTAGACCAAGAAATTCCTAATGGCACTAACGGTGGTAAGTTTGAAGTGTTTACTTTATTACATCATTTAAAAAAAAAGCCCATGGCAGATTACTATGAAAAAATAAGTCAACAATTGAAAGTATAGAAGAGGGAGAGACAGAGAGAGAGAAGAAAGTTTACTGCTGTTGGATTTAGTAGACCTCACCAATTCCATTATCAAATAAATAGTCACTATAATGACATCTCTTGATAACTTCCCCTTAACATATCTGGCACATATTATACTGATAGAGAATGCCTATACATTTTAATTGATAAAATATCACCTCATAGTATTAAAAGCGTATCATGTTAATGAACGACTTTTGTTTCACGACTTTGCTTTCATAATTTGATTTTTTAATTATGGTTTATATTTAATATGCATAATAAATACACAATGCAATTTATTTTCTATCTATACAAATACATAAAATTTAAGTGTCTGTTTGTAATGGCAAAATAACCGCTTTTTACTAAATGCATATAAAAGTATATTGGTACTTACAGCAAAGAACCAATTTTTTTAATTTTCGTCTGTTGTTTGTTCCGCCTAATCTCTAAAACGGCTAGACCGATTTGACGGGACTTTCACTGGCAGATAGCTGATATCATAAGGAGTAAATTATGCTAATTTAATTTTATAAAAATAATTCAGTTCAGTGCAAAAAAATAAAATCTAAAAGAAAAAAGATTCTTCCTTTTTAATGGAGGAGTTGTATCTAAACCACATCACACCACACACCACGCGCGCAAGCACGCGAACGAAGTCGCGGGCACAGCTAGTCGTGATATAAAAGTTACCACCTGACATTCAATTACTAATTTGAAATAAATCTTTTCAGATGCCCCAGTGAACGGTGACTCAGCTCCCAAAAAGAAACTGACGCTGTCGTTTGAAGAGTACAAATCATTGAGCGATATGCTGGTCGTGTTCATGAGGAAAGAAGAAGTGGAAGCTGAAACTAGGGGTAGGTTACATTTGTTACTTGTATCAGTACATAACTAAACATCACGCCTGTAATCGCCGAGGGGATAGGTAGAGGTGTATGATACGGTCAATAGCTCTATCATGGTAGCAATTTGACATTAAAATTGTGCTTTTATTTCGTAGTAGCAAAAGTGGTTTTCGGAGTTCACGTGTTGACTGTACATCCACATTTTGCCAAATGCTTGATATAATTATTATTGAAAAATGGTTTTACTCACATACATTGATTAGGAACTATAGTTGACTTGGAAAGTAAACAGGAATTCTCCAATAACGTTGTAATATTCGTAAGAGGGATTCAGGTCACTATTTAAAACTATACCATGAAAAGATCGTTTTCAAATATTATCATTATTATATCTCAGGAGAAGAAAGTGCTGGCATGCGCAAGAGTGCCCTCGTGAGCTGGTACCTAGAACAGCTAGTTGGACAGGGTCAGATCGAGAATGAAGATGAACTACTTGAGAGAAAGACCTTAGTGGAGAAGGTCATTGACAGGCTAATGTACCATGTAAGTTTACCATTTAAGAATTTTACATTCACATAATATCACGCCTGTAATCTCTAAAAGGTTAGACACAGGTGTATGTACTATCGCGGACACTCCGCCTGACCACGACTAAGTTCATTTTTGCTTGCACTCAAAAAAATTTAAGCGCTTTCTAGTAAGCGCGCACAGGTCAAATAGTTCGGCCGTAAAATTCACAAAAGGAGTATACGTGATGCGTCACTAAGCTGCGCAGTGCAGGTTGCAACTAATTACGTTATCGCTTTCCTAATAGGCGAAAACTATAAGGGGTCGTGTCTTGGCGCCGCCGCAGGATTTAGGCGACAAAATTTTTAAATGATCAGGCGGAAAAGGCCGCGGTGGTAAATTACTGTATTTACGGTGGATGTTCTCCCTAAAATGTGGATGTACACCACTCGTGTACATCCACATTTCGCCAGTTATTGCCATCAAACGGGCACAAATCCCAGAATACAGGCTGACACTGTAATTGCTGATGGAAAAACCCAACAACAGTTTTCCCGACCTGGGAATCGTACCTAGAACCTCGTGCTCAGCAGTAGCGCTTGCGACTACTAGACAAATGACGCTAAGAATATTTATTTCTTTTGTCAAGAGGAAGTTGGATACCGCATTTAAATGTAATAAATACTTCTACGTATAAAGTGCAACTGGTCGTATGATAAGCCTCTTGATTTTGTTCTTCTACTCCTGTGACATCTGGATTGACTGCAATATTTGCTTCTGTTTTCAGGATCAAGTTATAATCCCTCTTTCGACCACGGGCCTCAAAGCATCGCAGAAATCATCAGATCAAGAAGTAGAAGACGATCCCCTACTAGTAGTTCATCCAAACTATGTTGTCGATACATAGACATTCCGTGACTAAGCTCATCTTTTTTAATAAAGTTTTTTAATCAAATATCTTCTTTTTTTTGTAGATATCACCATAGTTATAATGAACCGCTATCATTGACATCAAAACTCCTTGAAAGAATGTGATAGAACATTCAAAAAAAAAAAAACACGTTCCAAAGGCTTGGGAAGGTTGGTTTAGAAGACAAAACGAACATAGAAACAGAACAAGGGTATTATTTTCTTGAAATTCTTGTATGGATAGTCTATGGGGTAGCCAATGAAAGGATGCTCCATCCCTGTTTACATCAAATGAATTTGGTAAAGTAGGAGTAGAATATGTTTATAGTTCGCGTCAAACTTGCTGGCTCCGACGCACACTACTCGCTGCGCAGTACCGCACCCGTCACCCACGCTGTACAATGAATTTGTTACTGCGCAGCGACTCGCCTCATGTTCCGAGTTGCTATTCAGTTCGAGTCGGACCTCGGCTGCCCTCACTGCTTTTTGTGCACAGAATCTGAGGTAAAATGACTGAAAGGACTAACAGTATAAGATCTTCATAGTCTGTATACAAACCAAAACCATAATTATATCCTCTTGGAAAGAGCGCAAGCTGGGTTTTCTGTGGGAGTATTCTAGAGAACTCAACTCAAGTCAAGGCATTTATTTCAATTAAACCATTTACAGGCACTTTTGAATTGTCAAGAAGTCGGTCAGTCAGAAAATATGAAGCTAGTTGCCCATTCCAAACCGTAGGTACCTATGGAGAAGAACAGGCAAGAAACTCCATGGACACTCTTTTAAATTATATTTTTACAAAAATATTAGTTACATCATTAATGTTGAATTTATAATTATATGTGAGAACGATGTAATAAAATAAAAAAGACGTACGTGTTAAAAGCGTGCAGAGTACAGCAAATAGTACTTAACAAAACAACAATCCAAAAATAAAATAATTAAAAATAAGCCGAGGCAGCCAAGTGATGACCAGCCCCAACTGACGGCGCCCGTTCACAAACATGCCGCATAGATCAGCACCATTCAGCTCAACCATTTTGAAGGGAGCAAAAAAAGAAGAGAATAAATAATAGCACCGGCAGATGTACAAGCACACCTCACGCAAAGCCGTCACTATCGCCACAGGCATAAGTTCATGCACATTATTTTAAGGATTCAAATTGTAATTGTTTTTATTGAAACGCAAGCATTATTTGAATGATAGTCATTTATTATTAGTACACAACTTCCAGAGAAACAGAGCTGATATATAACATCTTATTAATCAAAATTTAATGATTATTCGTCAACAAAGAAGTTTTTCTATCTTCTCATCAGTATCAATATCAATTTTCTCTTTGACAGCAATCACAACATCCTTAGCTGCATCTTCATCCAGGTCAATAATTTCTGTGACATCTACATTTTTAAATTTCTTCATACATTTAACATTAATTGTAACTTCAGGCGCAGTTGGTAATATAGGTGGTCGGATGAAAACAGAATCTGTTCTTGGCAGTTTTGATACAGTTATCTCGTTAGGCAGTTCATTGGATAAGATCATTGGCCATGTGAACAAAACATAGAACCGTTCAAGAACCTGATCTAAGAGCTCCTTCAATAATATGTTACGCCTGCAGAGAACATGTAGGTTTATAGAATCACTGTATGGACTGTTTGACATCACACATGCCATTATGGCTCTAGCGCCGGTAATGGTTGCCAGTTGTGGAGGTAAGACATACTTTCGCTGGTTTAGCATTCGTATGCCTTGAAAAAGCGTAGGAGTTCCCCAAACATTAGGACCGTCTCCAACCTTTATAGTTTGGTTGGAGGGCTTCCGAGAATAGGATTTCACTTTAACTAAAGAAACATCTTGATTACTATCTCCTAAAGACGGATAATCTTCTTCGTAGGTGCTGTCTATATAAGCAGACTCATCTAGACGTGCGTTTAAAAATATTATATTTTTGCGCAGGTTTGTGATGTTTAAGTCTGCCAATGAGACAATATGGTCAGGACCTAAAACTAAATTATTGTCTGGATTCTTCTTTGATTCTGTTTCTTTTTCTTTTAGTATACAATTCACAAGGTATACAACAATAGCATCATTTAAATCTTTGTGAGTAGACTCTTCAGAAAGCTTCTTTTTCTTAGCCCTCTTTTGGCATGTTGATATTAAAGAATTTTTCAAATTCTCTACTGCCTCTATCAGGTTTCCACTAGCTTCCCCATGATTCAAACGTCGCGCACCTCGTCGCGGTGCATGCTCCAAATCTAAATTAGGATGTTTTTTCATCCATTTAACTAAAGTAATATATCTAGATCTAACTTTTGTTCTGGTTATATTTGGAAAAAATTGGGCAGCTGTTGAAAAGTTCATGTTAGGCTCTTGGTTCGCCATCAATTGAATAAGTTTCTTGTCATCTTCAACAGTCCATACAGTTGACACTCTCATTCTGTTCAAGACTTGATATCTGGCACGTATTTGGACCATAGATCGGCCGGGTAAATAAGAAGTCATCCTCTTAAAATTCTCTCCAAATCTTTGTACACAGTTAAGAATAACAGCATCTTCCTCAGGGAGGAACCTGCCTTTCCTTTGTTCAATGAGTCTCATATACTTATTGTAGATTTGGATTTTAGTTCGGTTTTCCATTGCTGCAGCTATCTTCCCCCAGGGAATGTAAAAGTCTTCTTTGAAATATTCTATCAATCTTTTAAGGTATGTTATCTCCTCAGTACTCCATTTCTTTCCAGTAAAAGAGTTGGTCATATTTGTACGATAGTATACAAAACACTGATACCCAGTCCTGCCAGTATTTAGTTTGAGAGCAATTTTATCCCAATCCTGTTTACCATTTTGGCAAGCAACTCTCTGTAATGCTGCATGTTCAGTTTTGCTCCAACTGTTTTTGCTAATTGAAGGATGAAAGAATAACTTCCAGAAGGATTGATACTCATGAGCTGTGTGCCTTCTATTTAATTTGTTCGCTAACATGTCCCAATCATACTCCTGATCTATCGGAAGAGCTACTTTATACAAAGGCAATTTACTTACTCTATCAATTTCCTTTCTAATCGCCATTATTTCTCTTTCCACTTTTTTAGATTTATTATTACGTTGTAAGGTAGCAATTTTCTTGAACAGCTCATTTTTTTGAATATCTATTGACATTTTGTGCATCATGTTAACAAATTGAGACTTGTCTCTTACTGTCCAGCCAGGTGCTGAAATAACTAAGGAGAAGTCATACATCTGAGATTTTGCCAATTTTGCATCATCATTGTCTGGAGCTGGAAAGTTCTGGCTGTCCTTAAAGTAGGGTCTACCACAATTGATGTAGCGGAAACTTTCATTTTTATCATTCTGTGTAGCGCTACATTGAACCACTTTCAGCTTCTCCCGGCACTCATTGAGCCGTGAGGCGAGATCTCTCTCCAGTCTCTTCATCTTTTCGTCTAATAATTTGTTTGCCGACAAAGCTAGATCTATTTGAGCTAGTGCTGCTGAGGATGCACTGTTTCTTTTATTGGCACTATGTGTTCCTTGGGTCATCGTCTGGCTACGCCTCCCCAGACCGAGTAAGGCGTCGTCATTGTCTATCAGCGCATGGCACTGGCTCATGTTATCAACTTCGAATATCGAATCCTCATCACTGTACACTTCCGAGTCGGTCTCAGAGTCCAACTCGATATCGTCAATTTCCATGGTGCTTTTATTTTATGTTCTGTACTTCTTAAGGTCGTGAATAAATAAATCACTTAGGCGATAGAAATTCTCTAGATTATTGTCTTTAAAAGTCGGTTTAGAGAGTACAGGAATCCAAGGAGTGCAATTTTACCTCAGCAAATTAGCCCGGCTGAAGATACAAAAACTGATTCCAGCTAATTTACTTCAACATCAACTCGCCAACATAAATCTATGCACAGAACAAAGGGCGCGTTCCGAATTGAGGACATAATCGATGTAATCGATTTGAGCGTGCTAAAACCCGTACCGAATTGGCGTGAGCGCGATAACGATGTCCCGTGAATCGTCATAGATGACGTCATGGCATGCGCCATCTTGCGATAACGCCGACCATGCCTCGTACAAATATCACCGTGAGCGCTGTCAAAATTGACAGTGTGTGTGTGTGTGAGGATGAGGATGTGTCAGTGTGTGTTTTGTTTTGAGTTGCACCATGTCTTTTTAGGCCGCCTTCCGAATTGGCCAATATCGCTCACAGCACTCAAATCGTCTCACATGCGTTCCATAATGGATATCACGATTATGACAGCTGAGAGCTGTCAACAATTCGGAACACTCGTTAGCGCGCTCACAGTGCTTACGCGGTGTCAAAAAGATATTACAGCAGTATTTCTTCATAAAAACACCACACGTTTCTTCCTTTTCTTTGTTTAGGTGGCGACTGTCAGCCAGAAGCACAATTTCGAAAATCCCACGTTATTAAAAAGATATGATGCAGCTCAAAACAAAACGCTCACTGACTCATCCTCATCCACACACACACACACACTCTCATTTTTGACAGCGCTCACGGTGATATTAGTACGAGGCATGGTCGGCGTTATCGCAAGATGGCGCATGCCATGACGTCATCTATGACGATTCACGGGACATCGTTATCGCGCTCACGCCAATTCGGTACGGGTTTTAGCACGCTCACATCGATTACATCGATTATTTCCTCAATTCGGAACGCGCCCTTAATAACGTGGCATTTTCGAAATTGTGCTTCTGGCTGACAGTCGCCACCTAAACAAAGAAAAGGAAGAAACGTGTGGTGTTTTTATGAAGAAATACTGCTGTAATATCTTTTTGACACCGAGTAAGCACTGTGAGCGCGCTAACGAGTGTTCCGAATTGTTGACAGCTCTCAGCTGTCATAATCGTGATATCCATTATGGAACGCATGTGAGACGATTTGAGTGCTGTGAGCGATATTGGCCAATTCGGAAGGCGGCCAAAAGAGTACTTTGTATATGGCACAGAATGTCAAGTTTATCACACACACATAGGAAGACATATTGAGATGGGAAATGCTACTTAATAGTAATCTGTGATGGGAAAAGCAAAAGCAATAATTCATAGAGGAAAAAAATTTAGTATCAATAATTATTAGCATAGAGGAAAAAAATTGAGATTATTAGTTATTGACACACACTGCCACACAGCACACAGTTCTACAAAATTTTGACTTTTACCATAGATTACCGCGTTGATATGATATTGTCCTTATTACCATAGTGCATAGATGTACATAAAAGACCACAGATTACTAATAGACGTTCGTTTTGATCTTGCAGAATGCAGTTGTCACTATATGTAATTTAGTCTGTGTCATTATTTCTGTTTTGTAAACAAAGCCACCGGGCCGTTTGGCAAATAATTTATTTGTTTGAATTATAAAAGTTTTGCTACAAATAAATAAGACTATGGGTGAACCGGGTATTATAAAAAAACTAAGTGAAGAAGTAGTTAACCGGATAGCCGCCGGAGAAATTGTTCAGAGGCCCTCTAATGCTTTAAAAGAGTTGATTGAAAACAGGTTATCCTTGCATACATTGCCCAATATAACTTTTTCAATAAAATGCTAATCATACTGTTCTATTCTTTAAAATTCTTCATGTTTTCTATTACAGTTTGGATGCTAAAGCTACCAATATTGTGATAACTGTTAAAGCCGGCGGATTAAAGTATTTGCAGGTATGTATTTGTATTTTACCCAAATCTATGAACCCTAAAATATTTTATTCATAAACAGTATGGGAGGGACATCGACGCGCAAACTGTAACTATGAACTCAGATTCTGGATGTAACTGACGAAAAAGAAACCTTCTGTTTCATAGAAAAGTGCAATACCTATGCGGTCAAAATGTATGGAACAGCAATTTTTTTTTATCATCATGTATTGAATCCATGTGAATCCATGGTTACAGTTTTGAATGTCAATGTCTCTGCCACCTGTATAATAATTATATAGTTTTGGTATGAGAGCAAACTATAAAAATGTACTTACTTACTAACATTCAGATTCAAGATAATGGCACGGGTATTAGAAGTGAAGACCTAGAGATAGTCTGTGAGAGGTTCACCACGTCAAAACTGCGTGAGTATGAGGATCTGAAAGAGATGAGCACATATGGTTTCAGAGGTGAAGCCTTGGCTAGTATCAGTCACATTGCTCATCTTACTATACTCACTAAGACTGCTGCTGGTAAATGCGCTTACAAGTACGTATGAAGTTTAAACCTAATATTCTTAAATTTGATATTTTATGACATAATAACTGCCATTGTTATTGTCATGACATTAGTAAAGACGGACTGAATAGACCATTTCGTTTGAAAAGCAAAAAAAAAACATGATTTTTAGTAAATGAACGTAGGTTTGAATTTCTTACACCGCTAATGAGACACAATCTTATTTATTTTCTATTGTAATGGGCCGATATTGTACCATGCCGGGATTGAGTGGTTAAAAGATTAGTTACGGGTGCTTACTATTCACGAATATTTTTTCAAGTTAAAATAGTCTAATATTGTAGGTATCTGTCTGTAAGTACTAATAAAAAAAATAAATAGAAGTGCTTAATATATTTTTCACAATACAATTTCCAGAGCATCCTACGAAAATGGAAAACTTAAGGCTCCAATGAAACCATGTGCAGGCAACAATGGTACCCAAATAACAGTTGAAGATCTGTTCTACAATGTGATAGCCCGCAAGAAGTCTCTTCGAAGCCCTGCAGAGGAGTACACACATATAATGGAAGTGGTTGGAGGGTATGCAATACATAATAGCCATGTCGGATTCACTTTGAAAAAGTTTGGAGAAAACACTGATCTGAAAACACCTATGAATTCTTCTGTCATTGAGAATGTTCGGATTGTGAGTATAATTTGAAAACATGTAAGTGTCTACATGTGCTCGCGTAAAGCTAAGCGCACATTGCATATTGCAAAAATGCGCCAAAACACAGTTTCAAGCAGAAAATTTCGAATTCGAATTGTTTCTACTCCAGTTTTCGATCAACAATAGTACTTACTAGATATGCGATCGCATCAAAAACGGCCGAAAAACTAAGCCCGTAAGTAATGTTGTGGTCTTATTTATTTTTGCAACATAGTTTTTTCAACCTTATTGCTTAGAAATTATGTTTTACTAGCTGCGCCCCGCGGTTTCACCCGCGTAAATGTCGATCCCGTGGTAATATCGGGATAAAAAGTAGCCTATATGTTAATCCAGGGTGTCAGCTACCTCCATACAAAGTTTTAGCAAAATTGGTTCAGCCGTTTGAGTGTGAAGAAGTAACAAACATATTTATAAACACACTCACACACACACACACTCACAAACTTTCGCCTTTATAATATTAGTGTGATTTCTCTATAAATATTTTTGTTCTTATTTTATAAACGTTTACCTACTTTATGTTTGAAAATTAAGATATATAATCAAACAATTTGTTTTTGTTCTTATTCCTTAATCTAGTGCTATTGTTGATCGAAGACCAGTGTTGCCAACTCGACTAAAGCAAATGTCGCCAGACAGAAAGTCAAAAGTCGCCAGATGTCGCTAGATGCTTAAATATTTAATAATTGCTCATTTATTTCGTTTTTTTTTACGTATCTATGTAGTTTTTTATAACGAGTTACTGTTACCAACAAACGAAAAATTGGAATTACGTTTGAGACGACGACTGACGCCCCAGGCGCTGGCGGTATGGAAGGGGCCCGCGCCGGCGCGGCCGACTCTCTATAATTTTGATCAAGATGCAACCTGACACTGACCTGCAAATTGCAAAAAATGCAAGAAAATTTGAATTTCGCGGGTTACCTTTGCGGATCCACCTTAGGTAGCGCGCTTACAACGTCAGTTTTGATAAAATCATATTGAATTAAATTATACTTTATAAATGATAGTCAAATTACAAATGTCGCTAAATTATTTTTGTCGCTAAATCGAAGTAAAATGTCGCTTTTCATGTCAAAATGTCGCTTAATCTAGCGACAAAGTCGCTAAATTGGCAACACTGTCGAAGACCCCAGTACAATGAGCCTCGCGTACAATTGGGGGTTGCCAACTTTTTATGTCAAATATAGTATGTTCGAAGCCATTGCCTGTAAAAATATAGTAGATGGCGAAAAAATAAATAAAATATAGTAGTCATGTTTCAAAATTGTTTTTAATTTTTTTATTCATATGTTTTGCTTCTTTGGATCTTTATAATTTATAAGTTGTTGTGTATCATAGCCATTATTACATTCTAAAATACCATTAATTTAGCTTTTATGAGATTAATACTGGTCATATTGCGCTCATCTCGCCATTTTGTATTGAAATGAAAATAATTAAGTAAGTATAGAAGTTTTGCCTTTTTTTTATTTGGGCCTTTACTATATTATATGTATAGTAGGGTTGGCAACCCTGAACAAGTTCTCTAACTAATGTAATATTGTTAAAACCCATTATGTATTCGACTGAAAGACTTGCTTCTATGGTCATGAAAAAAACTTATTAAAAAAAAACCCTACCAGATGTACCTATTATTATTTCTTCAAATTAGTAGAGGGATTATTTATTTATTTAATACTTCAAGCACAAAAATGTACAGAGGCGAACTTAATGCCATAGGCATTTTTTACCAGTCAACCTTTGGGTGATGCAGAGACAAACACCTATGTACAATATAAAGACACAAGACATTATAGATTTTATTTACCTACTTATTTTTAGATCCATGGCAACGCAATAGCTCGCGAATTAATGGAGATAGAGGTACAGGAGCCGACACTAAAGCTGTCCCTGCATGGATGTATTACTAATGTCAACTACTCACAAAAGAAGGGCACCATACTGCTGTTCATCAATCATAGGCTTGTGGACTCACTGTGTAAGACCTCTCAGTCATAACTAAAATTTTGAAGTGCAGACGCGCCTTCTACAGAGGGTTAAATAAGGGCGACGCGGTCACTAGGCGCCACGTCGTGGCATGACACGGCGAAGTATTAAAAGGGGATTGATAGCATGGGCGGGCCGCTAGTTTTTAAATAATTTTGACAACGTCCTAATGGATCGCCTTGGCAGCACCATCTTGGAAATTTTAAAAACAATTGATTTCCTCCGCTTTGCTCCTGTTTCCCTTTTGATTATTTATTAAAATTATTTACGCGGTTTCGGATATTTTCGACAATAAGGTTAATTATCGGGAATTCAGGAAAGGAAAAATATGCATCTATAATTTTATTAAACTGAAAACATATTTGATCAACAAATTAAAATAATTGTTTTTCTACAACATTCGTTTTATAACCAATATCATCATAGTTAGGTACAACCCTAGCACATTCGCTCGATGACGCGCTCGCACGTGGGTCGCGCGGCGGGCAAAACAATCTCAACTCTCTGTGTGCGTTCTTAAGAGCATTTACGCCGTACGGCATTTCATATAAACTTTCAAGCCCTTGTTTTTCGAAATGAATGAACGGATTTTAATGAAACTTTGTACGCATAAGCAGGATACAAAGGTCTAAAAAGTTAGCAGAGAACATTTTCGAAAAATTCTGTTACAGCCAAATTAGACCAATTTTAAAGTTTCCATAGAAACAGAGATTTCCAGTTATCTTTTTTTTAATAAGACATTTCGAAAATGTTCTCTGCTAACTTTTAGACCTTTGTATCCTGCTTATGCGTATGAAGTTTCATAAAAATCGGTTCATTCATTTCGAAAAACAACGGCTTTAAAGTTTGTATGAAAAGCCATACGGCGTAAACGCTCTTAAGGTACATTTCTTCTCGCTGCAAACAGCTGGTATTATTATTAAGATTTTGTAGGCTATTATAGCGTAGGTATTTTCGATTTTGTATAGGAGTGATGTATCTGTTACGAAGTAACTATTTAATAGTAATCTGTGGCACAGGCCTCCTCTCCTGTGAGAGGGAGTGGACCATATCCCACCACGCGGGCCCAGTATGGGTTGTTGGATGTCATATGTCTTCGAATGTTTGTTTCTAGGACATGCCGGTTTACTCGCGATGTTTTCCTTCACCGTTTTGAGAGAAGTGGTGGTGGAATTAAATACACAAAGTAAAGTGCCAACCTGGGTTCGACCTCACGACCTACGCACATCGTAAGTCGCGGCCGGTACCGCTGGGCTGCCACTGCCCTATTGCCATTAACCAGTCTGAAACCCGATAGATGCCTCAGCCTTAAAGTCGCATCTGGGACAGACTGGGTGCGAAGACGGAGAACCGGATGTTTTGACGTAACTTTGGAGATGCCTATGCGGGCAGCTGAGGACTGCAGTAAAACTGGAAGGTCATGTTTGTTACTGTTGTGTATATTATTTAATAGTTATGTGTGTTTCTTTTCAGCAATAAAAAAAGCTGTGGATTCTATTTACTCAACA
Source organism: Gortyna flavago (assembly GCA_963669345.1). NCBI lineage: Eukaryota > Metazoa > Arthropoda > Insecta > Lepidoptera > Noctuidae > Gortyna > Gortyna flavago. Next base: position 8,210,038 of record OY770148.1, read on the forward strand.
TATTTACCGAAAAATTCTCATGCATTTGTATATCTTAGTCTTGAATTAGGTAAGTTTAACTTTTTTTTAGTTTAGGCGATGAGCACACTGCTGCGTTTCACGCAATGGTGTGCGGGAAACGGAGCCAAATTCCACCCGCGTGAGTGCGTTTTTATTGAATTTGTATGTAAAAATTCACGCGTGTGGGTTCGTTATCTGCGCCCCGCTGCGTGATGCGGTGCAGTGTGCGAATCGCCTCACATGCCGAGACCCTTCCGTGCCTCGGTAAGCACGGTAAGCCGTTGGTCTCGGCTGTCATTTGTAGATCTTTGACAGTTGTTAGGGGTAGTCAGAAGCCAAGAGACAAGCAGTCTTATCAAGAGGTATTGAACACGATACCTCTTGATAAGACTATACCACAATATTTACTACCCACAATTACAATATTGTGGTAAAGTAATTTTGTCCTAGGTGCATCTTTTTCACATAATAATGTATACAAAATATTGTAAGACATTTTTTTAAGAGTAATATCTTAAGAGTAATATAGTGTTCTCAATACGAAACTACCTTTTGAAAGGGGCGACAATAGGATCAATTCAATTTTTTGACTGAAATTTTGACGTTCAAAAGTCCTTTTTATGCCATATGTGCCTATTTGAAATAAATGATTTCACCTTGGCTTTGTTGACCTTGAAACAGATTCCCGGCCACCTGGTAACAGATTCCCTGAAAGACGACTTAGATTTGGAGAGGGAGCGCAGAGCGTTGTCAGTCCGGGCGAACATGCTGGCCCACAGGTTCTCTCGATGTACAGTTGCAGTTAAAATAGCCCTTTTTAAGGCATATTGCACAACACTGTACTCGGGGCCCTTGTGGTTCAGATATACCCAAAGGGCTTGCAATGCCGGTTAGACTGGAAGCCGACCCCAACATAGTTGGGAAAAGGCTAGTTAGATGATGACATTCCCTTTTCCCTTGACACATGGCGAATGTTTGTTTCCTTTTTATAGATCCAAGAAACGTAGATGTTAATGTCCATCCAACTAAACACGAGGTGCAGTTTCTGTACGAAGAGCAAATCATAGAGAAGATCAAATCTTGCATAGAGAGCAAGCTGTTGAGCTGTAACTCTACCAGAGTTATGTATACGCAGGTATGTTCCTAAATTCACTACACAATTGGCAGGTGCTCTGAAAATAACTGTTATTTTAGTAATCTTTAGCTATTACTAAAATAAGAGTTTTCAGATGTTTATTTAGTTTTTTTTTTGCAAACGTTTTCGTTTTGGTAAGTGCTCTACCAAAAATTGGAAAACGAATATGTGTAATAATTTTTAAATTGCAGGAGACCTTAGTTTCTAAATAGCCTGGGATAGTGACAAATTATCCATCTCTTCTATAGATTATTTAGAACCTCTGTCCCTGTAGACTAAATTTTTTGACATAGGCCATACCAACCAACCAATAAGTCAATCAACCATCGTCCATCCAATTTTTACGAGTATATTTTTTATTTCAGGCGCGTTTACCAGGCGCTACGATGGTCGAAGAAATCGTCACAAAAACAACTGATGCTGCCAAAGCAAACCCTAGCTACATGGTCAGAGTCAACTCGGACGTACAGAAAATAGACAAATTCTTTCCCACAGTTACTAAACCAAACGAAACTGTAGTTAACGATACTGAAATGAATTTAGAAGAAGAAAAAAATGAAGGAAACATCACAACAGTACCTAAAATAGTAATTGATACTGCAAAAGACGACGAGATTCTAGAAAGTTCGATTGTAGAAGAACCTAAAAATGAAAATAAAGAAAAATATAAAACTCACACAGCTTTAGACCAAGCGAACTTAAGTTATATAGATCCAAAGGAATCGTTTAAAACAAGAACATTTAAGTATGAGAGAATAGAAACTAAGCTGACTAGTGTAAAACAACTAAGGTTGCATGTAGAAAATAACTGTAATACGAATTTAAGGGAAATATTAGCGAATTTGATCTTTATCGCTTGTATAGACTGTCATAAGTCCCTGATACAACATTCTACGAAGTTGTATTTGTGTGATACTACTAGATTTGCGTAAGTACTAAGCATTTTTAGGGGTTATGGGAGCCAATGGAATCCTATTATTACTTATTCTCCGCTGTCCCGCCGTCAGTCACAGGGCTGTGTCTTTTGAACCGTAATAGGTAGGCACTTGACATTTTCAAAGACTGTGTGCTATGGCCGTTATAACAACAAATTATAAAAATAAAAAAGTTAAAAATAAACGGGGGTTCCCATTATTTTTTACCTTATTAAAACGCGTTTGTTTTTTACTAGTGTTTAAAAAACATATAGTAGGTATTCAATATTATACGGTGGTACGGAACCCTTCGGCCGTTTTTTAAAGGTAGTAAAATATCATGATTACTCACGTGACCTCATAAAGACACACAGCTTTCCAAAGAAAAGTATGCGTTTCGGGAATCATCGCCAATCTTCGGAAATACGAACGCACGATGACGAGGTCTAATATAGAGCTGTTACAACAATAAAAGTGCTTGTCTTTTTTATTACCATAATTACAAAATTATAGAATTACAACTCTGTCATTCTATAATTTGAGTGACAAGCGTAGATCTGCGACCGGAATGGGTAACCCGGCAGAGAGAAAACTTAAAACAAACGCGCAATGAAAGGTACAACACTACTACAAAGCGCGGGAGTACAAATCTTAGAAGCATTTCCCCTCAGGTTACACTGTGGCGCGCCGTTCGTGCTAATTCGGAAACACGAAGATTACCGAAGCGCATACTTTTTCTGGTTTACCAGTATGTGACCTCATATCGACATTCACGTCACATTTAGTTGTAGACACTAATATGACCACTCACGTGAGTGTTAGTTACATGTATTACGTATACATATCGTCAAAACGAATCATATGTGCCCAAAATCAAGGGGTTTACTAGTAGCCACTGAAGAGTTCCAATATCCACCTTCTGGCTCCATCATCAGATCAGCTCCAAGATAACAAGTTAGAGTTTTGTCTTCCGAACTACTATACATACAAAGTTTCATTTCGATACGACAATTAGAAGTAGGTTAAAAGTTAAAATTGACTTCTATGATTTTGTTACAATGTTACTTAGTTACAAATGAAGCTAATAAAAGCGTGTTAAAAATGATTATGATTATCATGTTTTGATTCACCGCATAGTTTATTTCTTGGATATATTTGCAGGCTAGTGACTATAGACGGTTTTATAAAAACAGGTTTTATTCCTTTTTCAGAGAAGAACTATTTTACGAGACAATGCTGTATGACTTCCAGAATTTTGGTCTAATTAAGTTGTCCAGTCCATTGCCTTTGGAAGAGTTGCTTGTGCTCGGACTTAACTCACAGGAGAATGAGTGGGATCCGGAATTAGGTGCGTAATTTCACGATAACTCACTCTTTGATAGGTGGTGTTGACCATTTTCTTGTTTATTAAGTACAATCAACAAAAGAAATAAGTATGCAGGATCGTCGGATATAGTTGAAGTTTAGTAAGAAACCGATAGATGTTGTCGACTGAAATTTAATCTGATGAATGAGCTGTTTGTTTTCTATTAATAAAATTAAAATTTATTCGAGAACATCCATCGGTTTCTTACTAAACTTTAACTGTATCCGACGATCCTGCATACTTATCTCTTTTGTCGACTGTACATGCGGGGTAATTGCGTAACACATTATCAGTAGAAATGTCTTTCATTTTAACAGTTAACAACATTCATTGCGTTATTTACGTTGTTGAGCAGACACATTTTTCGAACAAACGAAGCAATTGATTAGCAATATCCTTCAATATGATTCAAATTTTGATTGATAGTCTGTTACGCAATTAGGGTGTTAGTACTTGTTGACAGGCCTAAACTGTCTTCCCATACCTATAATTAACGTTGCAATTTAAAAAAAATAAACTAAAAGCCAATTATTTTTAAAAGAGTAACCGTGGAGTTTCTCAAAGAACTATTATTTCGAAAATCTTACGCATCAGCTAATGAATTTACTTTAGGTAAACATAAATTGTGCATTTTTTATATTTTGGGATGCAAATACTTTTTCGCTTACCACACTGCAAAGAGAAAAATCTAATTAACACGTTGACTGCCAGGCAACAGACACAATAGAAAATCCATTGTTCGCGGTCACCGGTGACCGCGTTGGCAGTCAATGCCTTAACCTCTCAAGATCCGCTAATGAGACACAATGTATTTTCTATTGTATCGTATCACATGTGAGTGATTTTTCAATCATCTGATAATTTTATTCGACGAATAATTTTGAAATTTTAACAGTTATTTCATACAAAAACTGTTAAACGTCAATTTTATTTCTCGAATAATAGTTGTCTGGCGATGGAAAAATCAGACCTAAGTCATAAAAATAAAATATTGTTTATTCAAATCAGGCTGAGAATCAGCACTTTTTGAACGCCAAAACTACAAAACAGCCCACAAAACGTCCGCCCTTCATCAGTTCCTACTGTTATAGCTGGGAACAAGCATTATCTGGGCACCCTCGCTCCATCGTATACCTCATCCATCGCTTTCCGTCAGGCGTGATCGAGGTCACAACCAGGCTATTTGGCAGTAAAAAAACTAGAAGTGGCGCAACAAACTACCAGCAACTATTAGTATCCTTTATGTTGTTTCAGGTGAAATGAGGGACATGGCCCAACAGATGGCAGAACTATTGATGAACAAGCGCAATATGTTATACGAGTACTTCTCGCTGGAAATCAGTGGCAATGGGGAACTGTTGTCATTGCCTTTACTGTTAGGTATGTATTCAATTATTTATTTTAACTCTACAAAAAGGACGATGGACCGCTGGCGTCCCCAAAATTAAAACTTAGTCAACAGGCTTGAGACATATGAAGGAGAAATATAAACTTTATTTTACATATCTCGGGACCATGGGCCCCCAGATTTTTGGAAGACGTCCGAGGTGCCTAAGCCAACTCACAGAGGCCCCTTAGACAATTTTAATGAAATGCAGCACCAACCGACGCTTATCCCTGTATGCACTGCAAGTGCACCCAAGGATAACCCCTGGTTGGTGTAGGACTGTTACAGGATATAGAAACAAAGATATTGGTATATGTGTTTGGATGGCTAAAATGGACTGGTTACCTTTTTTTCCGTGGCGAAATCCTGATAGATACTCTCCGTCTGGGGGACCGGAGAGTTATTTCGGACTCGTACCGACTAAAACCCCACTGTTCCTTCTAGTACTAGTATTCGGGGGCCCGGGCGATACTTGTATATTCACCGCGCCCCCGACTGGTATCAGCCCGCCATGCCTAGCGGGCCCCAACACCAAGTGCGGCCGCACGTCCTCCCAAAAAGGCGCGTATACAACACTGCGTGCCCCTTTGTTGGGCCTGACTGTTCGAGCGCCATACAGGCCCAGTTTTGCCGCCTGCAGGCCCGTTCTTATGGTGGCCGGAGGTCCGGCTGCTCTTCTGCTGCGGGTGGACTGAGAGGTGTGCTCTCTCCTTCTCCGCCGCCTCTTTTGCATGCATCACCTCCTCGCAAAAAGACGCGACACCATCCCTTGCGAAATCGCTTCCGACTGTGGACTGAACCACAACCGGAAGCGAGAGATCACCCGTACCCAGTGTCGTGACGAGGGCACAGCGCTGTTGGGCCTAAGCTGCCGACAGTACTCCTCCATACACATTCTCAGTTCCGGAAATCCGGACACCGCACCACATCGAAAGCACTGAAATTCTAATGCAAAAATAATCGATTCTTTTACATCATATAAACACAACATAATCAGCCTATAATGTTCCCACTGCTGGGACACAGGCCTCCTCTCTGTGAGAGGGAGTGGGCCGTAATCCACCACGCGGGCCCAGTGCGGGTTGGTAGATATCACATGTCTTCGAATTTTTGGTTCAAAGACATGCCGGTTTCCTCACGATGTTTTTCTTCACCGTTTTGAGAGCAGTGGAGTTATTTTGATGAAATAATTTACACAAAGTAAAGCGCCTGTCTGGGGTTCGAACCTACGACCTACAACTCATAAGTCGCGGCCTTTACCTCTGGGCCACCACTGCTGCGTTTACTTTACGTCATATCTTATCTTCTTAATATATATATAAATTACGTGTCATGATGTTTCTCCGCGATGCACTCCTAAACTACTTAACCGATTTTAATCAAATTTGTACACCGTGTGCAGTTTGACCCAACTTGAAAGATAGGATAGAAAAAAAAAATGACAAAAACGTTAGCCACAGCAACGCGTGGCCAGGTCAGCTAGTAAACTATAGTTTTTTCTTGTTACAGACGGCCACACACCTTTCATGGGCGCTCTCCCTACCTACCTCGTACGCCTAGTTACCGAAGTGAATTGGGACAGCGAGAAGGACTGCTTCGATTCCTTCAGCCGACAGACAGCCATATTCTACTCACAGCCAAACCCAGATACGACCCCAGAAAGCGTGAAGGCAGAGCAATGGAGACAGGAGCATGTTCTGTTTCCAGCTATAAGGCGAAATTTCCTCCCGCCCACTAGTTTTGTTCGTAATGGTGCAGTATTGCAGATTGCTAGTTTAAATGATCTGTATAAAGTATTTGAAAGATGTTAATTGTTAAGAGAAATAAAATGGTTATGATGTTGTTAAGTGTTTTTATTTTTTGTTTATCTATAACTTAAAATGCAAGTTAAGTCACGAAAAACAGAATCTCATAATTTGTTATGTTACTTTGGAAATCCTTCACCTTTTTATATTTTTTTTTTAGAAGCTATACTTTCCATTATGATCTCGTTTCTATTATTTTATACTATTTACTTAGTCTTAGTTTTAATTAAGTGGGCAAAATTGCAATGTTGTTCGTCTTTTTATTTTACTTTATGTTTATTAACATTACAAAAATAAAAATGTATTTATTTATTTTATTTTATTATTTATGTACACACAGTAAAATACATCGGGATATGACATAATTATAATTTGAGTACTGCTGCACTGCTGAACTGCTGTACTGCTTATTTCTTAAGAAATTTCTTCCAGCAGACCTGCGAAAGGAGATGTAAAAAAGGAATGTAGACAATAGTGTGTGAGAACAAGAAGAGAACAATATGAATGTGTGAAGTCTAAAACTAAAATATTAAATAAAACATGCAAAAATAAACATAATTATACTTAAATAAATATAATAATATGATGCTAAAATATATAAACTTATATATATATATATATTAATTATACTCACAGTATAGAGGAAAGGCAATGCTCTTTTAATCGACATTTGAATAGAGAAATAGTTTTTAAATCACGAATGCTAGGTGGAAGTGAGTTCCACAATCTTACAGCATGGACAGAGAAGGAATATAATTATTTATGTTTTTTTTTTTATTCTAGCCTCTTGTTTTGTTATTATTATGTGTGATCACTTATTTCTGCTGGAAAACCTGTAATTGGCGACTGTGTAAGACTATCTACCTTAATAAATAAATAAACTTAAAATCATCATAAATAATTGCTATTACTATACTAATAATAATAACCCTCCGTATCTTTACGTTGGCGTCGTCGTGGTGGGGCTTGTGCGCTCCGAACTCTAGGCCCGTGCCGGAAAATTTTACTTTGCCGGAACAGGGGCCTAAAAAGGCCACTTTGGCAGATTCATAAAACAATTCATATCACGCAATTCATCTGTTTGACAGTTTCACACCTATATAGCCCTGAAGGGTTAGGCAGAGGTGTATATAGCATTTTAAGAATCTCCATACAAAACTGTCATACAGATAATTGTTTTATGATTCTGCCAAAGTGGCCTTTTTAGGCCCCCAGGTCTTAGGGTGAAGAGCTAGGCCAAGAGAGATACAGAAACCCGCAGGGCAGCATGTGGCGAGCTGTTGGGCAGTAGCGACCCCACGGACCCTATCTCCCGGGAGAAGTCTTGTTCCTCACCTCATTCTTGCCTTTATTGGCCGGCTGGAGTGGAAATTCGCAAGAGCATACGTGCTCGGAGGAAGGAAGTCTTCCAGTAAGATGCTGGTAGGGATCTCGACCGTACTTCCGGGATTATCCTGATACTCCTGATAGCCGTGGAATACCTCTCCACTCCTCATTCGCACCTCAGGACATGTTGCCCTCTTATCGCTACGACACTATGTGCTAGCGACCGTTTTCGAGGGCCCATTATTGAGTGTGCAAGTCACCCCCTGCCATGTTATCTGTGTAATTTTTATAAAACATTGGTCAGGCAGGGGCTATAGAATTTCCATAATCCTAAATAACCAGTTCACTTTAACCACCCAAACCTATAATTCAATATCTTTGTTTCCATATCCTGCAATAGTCCTACACTAACCGGGGGTTATCCTTGGGTGCACTTGCATAGTGCTTACAGGGATACCTAATCGTCGGTTGGTGCCGCATTTCATTCATATTTCCTAAGGGGCCTCTGCGAGTTGACTTCGGCCCCTCGTACGCCTTCCAATAAAAATAATAAAGCAAAGCAACTTTGTTTGAACGCGGTAATCTCTGGAACTCCCAGTCAGATTTGAAAAATTATTTTTTGAATTTGAGATCTCAATTCTCGAGGAAGTCTAAAGGCTACTTAACATCACGGTAGGATCCTTTTCCGAGCAAAAAAGTCATCGAATACGAAGTACAAGCGCGGGCAGGCGATGCGATGCGACGGGGCGGGTCGGGGGCCGAAATTTTACTCGGACGAAGTCGCAGGCAAAAGCTAGTAATATAATATACACAATATAAATAATAAGTAATATAATATACACATATAACTTTACATAAAAAAGCATATTTTTTCACTCACCTCTACGAGTTCTACGACTCACAAGAAATATAAAAGGTATTCCTACAAGCTCGATAGATGGCGTTGCCCTGTTTAAATGCGCGCTATGGTTTCGTTACCACGATTTAGTTGGGTCGCGGAGCTTAGCATCGTAGAAACGCGTTCAGACAAACAGACAGAGTAGGAATAACTAGCTCTGCCCGCGGATTTCATCCGTGATACATTTTTGGAAGGTTGCGGTCTTAGGACTTGCAGCTTTATTAATTAATGTTCTCCGCCGTATTCCGTTTAAGGCCTGAGTTCACCAACATTCTAACCATCGGTTAGGTATTTAAACAGTTGATTTATGTCAAATTTCCTAAGGAAATCAACTGTTTAAATACCTAACCGATGGTTAGAATGTTGGTGAACTCAGGCCTGAGTCAATTCAATTATAATTTGTATTTACACAGTAATTGAAGATTTGTGATTACTTGTTATTTGGTGTGCCTTACATAATCTATGTTAACTAATAAACGTATTATTAACTATCAAATATATCAGGTGAATAGTAGTTCTTTCTCTCTTTCAGTCGTCAGTAATTTGACTTTCCAAAGAAGAAGACAAAGCGTTGTGTAACTATACAACGCATAGAGGAAAAATTTTAATACAACGTTTATATTATTTTTCATATCTCGGGGCCATTGAGTCCCGGTCCTTTGGAAGGCGTACGAGGGGCCGAAGCCAACTCGCAGAGGCCCCTTAGGAAATTTTAATGAAATGTGACACCAACCGACTAATTTTGCATGCACCTGACTGCTGCACCCAGGATCGGCTCCAAACGAAGGAACTCCTTAACGGTCATCAGTACAGATAAGAAATTTAATATACGCATTTAATTATGAGAGTCCGTTCTAAAGTGCACCATGACCTGGCTGATGCACCCACCCAGGATTGGCTCCAGTCAAGGGAGGTCCTCAGCGGTCAACAGCACAGACACTAAATTTTGGTAAGTATACGCATTCAATTATGATAGTCCGTTCTAAAGTTCACCAAGACCTGGCTGCTGCACCCAGGGTAGTTTCCAGAAGAGGGATCTTCTTAGCGATCAGCAGCACAGACAGACACAAAATGTTATATACGCATTTAATTATGATAGTCCGTTCTAAAGTCCGCTATGACCTGGCTGCTGCACCCAGGATTGGCTCCAGACGAGGAAACTCTTCAACGGTCAACAGTAGATACATAATTTTATATACGGATTCAATTATAAACCCTCTTTCTAAAGTCTATGACCTATAGGTACTGCACCCAATGTTGGTTCCAGAAGAGAGAACTCCTCTGAGAGCAACAACACATACAAAAATTTTTATCTACGCATTTAATTATGACAGACCGTTCTAAAATTCATCATGACCTAGCTGCTGCACCCAGGATTGGCTTCAAACGAGAGAACTCTTCAGCGGTCAACAGCAGACACAAAATTTTGTTATACACATTCAATTATGATGCCCCTTTCTAAAATTCATCATGACCTGGCTGCTGCACCCAGGATTGATTCCAGACGAGAGAACTCCTCAGCGGTCAACAGTAGAGACACTAAACTTTGTTATACACATTCAATAAAGAAAGCCCGTTCTAAAGTCCACTTTATCAAAGGGGAAGTCTACGGGGCATGAGCATGACGGACTAGGTGTTGAGCATTTAGAGCGGTTCTGTGACTACATCCGATATATCTGATGAATTGGCCATGTGAGCATAGTCCTATTTGTATGAGGGGGGGTTGCGCACTTAATTCGGATTCGGATCAGATGTAGTGCAGAACCGCTCTTACTGCGATGTTTTGAACTTTTGGCGTCCGCTATACCTATCTTTCAGCGAAGTTAGTAGAAAGTGTGGTAGTCCCGTGATTAAAATAAAACCGGTGATTTCTCCGACAAAAACAATTACAGGCCTATCTTCTTAACTACGGTAGTTGGGTAGGTACTTGATGGTCTGCTTGAGCGGCAGCTTAATAGCCATATAACATTAAATGATGCGCAGTTTGGCTTCAGAAGCAAACTGTCGAAGGAGAGTGTTATCTTGGCGCTCAAGCAGACTATCGTATTATACGGACAGAAAGACGCCAGTTTGTGTTGGCTTTTTTGACCTTTCCAAGGCTTTTGACCTCGTATCCTATGAGAAGCTATGGTCTAAGCTGCATTATGCAGCATCTGCATATTTTTAAATTGCTGATAGAGCAAGTTAACATGTTGAGATTCTGATACAGGTCGCGTTAGGTGGAATAATGTATCTTATTGGAGTGTGGAGTGAGACAGGGTGGGTTGACATCGCCTGCTCTGTTTAACCTGTAAATGAATGACCTGATTGATGGTCTCAGCAGAACCAATGTCGGCTGTTCTATAGATGGTGTCATGGTTAATAATTTGAGCTATGGAGACGATATGGTGCTGCTGAGCCCATCAATTAATGCACTCCAGAAATTGCTAGCTGAATTTATGTGATTCCTCTGCGGCAACGTATGGGCTTACATACAACGTCAAGAAATCGCAAATAGTAGTTTTCCCTATCAAACATGCATCGTTAGTGTCTAAACACACTTCGAACCGAAGTTCGACAAGATTACGCCTGCAATGCTATTTGAATTACTGACGACACATTATGCCGAAATTACGTTGCGTTAAATAGCATTGCAGGCGTAATCATGCCGAGCTTCGGTCGCGTACCTTCGGCATAGTGTGTTTAGACACTTATAATATTCCTCTGTTCCGCTTATAGTCACTGCTACACACGTACACTGTGCTAGTGCTTATACACGCTACAATGGGTTCCTCGGGTGAAGTATATGCACCTAGGACATGTGGTCACGGAGGAGTTATATAATGATGCAGATTTGGACAGGGAGCGTAGGGAGTTGGCGGTTCGGTGCAAAATGTTAGCCCACAGGTTTGCACGTTGTATTAGGGATGTGAAGGTGTATTTTTTTTACCGACTTCAAAAAAAGGAGGAGGTTCTCAATTCGGTTGTATTTTTTTTAATGTTTGTTACCTCAGTACGCCGTCATTTATGAACCGATTTGGATTTTTTTTTTATTTGAAAGGATATACTTCCAGATTGGTCCCATTTTTGTCAAAATCCAGTTCTGATGATGGGATCCATGAGGAATTGAGGGAATTAACTCCTCAAATATTATAGGCATACATATAGCAATTTTGGTATTTTCGTCAACAAGTCAAGCATTTGCATCCAGAAAGTATAATTTGGTGAAGTGGAACTGATGATGAAGACCACCGATGGCCATCGGAACTACTCAATGACAAATATTTCACGGGTTGCGATTCCATTGCTTTAATATGGTTGCTAAGCAATTTATGTTCGTCACAATACGTATAGTGAAGTGGAGCTGATGGTGACTTCACAATCAGCTTCAGTTCTCCTGGTTCTTACCAGGAGAACTCCTCAACAATTAACGTCCCAGCATCGGAAAAAGCAATATTTCGTAACAGGCGATGAGCAGAACATTAGGGTTTGAAAGGGTATGCTGTCGAGGTGGTCCCATTGTCACCAAGTCAGAGTCTGATGAAGGGATCCCATGAAAGTCGAGAAAAATCCTCTTTTGTAGGCATTTACAGTGTGTTAATTGAACTCTCACAAATCAAATGAAACCTATTGATGATTCAAGTGATTGCGAGTGATGATATAAATAACATATGATCAGTGTTATATCATATATGTTATCACTATTTTTTCGCGTGCCAAGCAATAGGCTCTTCTAATACAGCTGGAACGCCGACGGTGCCATAAATTGAATAAAAGAAAGGAATTGAAAGGGTCAAGAAGGCATAAAAATAAAAGAGATATTACGAATTAATGCTATGTATTAAAAATATTCGCATTAGTTAAATTACAAGGCAAATTATACATTGCGCATTATAAACCGATTGATTACATTCTTAAATATATTTCACTATCATAAACACACCTACATACGTTCATACACACAATATTTTTAACTATTTGTAAAACAATTTACTAGAAAATCATAGTGTTATACATCCACTCTTACTTAGACAGTTCATTTCTGACGTTATCGTGGATATTACCTGCTGATATCTGTGAAGGAAAAACATTGTGAGGAAACCTGGACTTATCTTAACTAATCAGTGAACTAATATTATAAAGGCGAAAGTTTGTGAGTGTGTATGTTTGTTACTTCTTCACGACAAACGGCCGGACCAATTTTGATAAAATTTTGTATGGAGGTAGCTGACACCCTGGATTAACACATAGGATACTTTTTACCCCGATGTTCCGAGGGATCGAGACTTTTTGGGTGAAACCGCGGGGCGCAGCTAGTGTGTTATAATAAAGAGATTTTGATGTTATGTATGTATGTTTGTAACGCTTTCACGCTAAAACGGCTGAAGTGTTGAACGGATTTGGATGATATTTAGCATACGGGTAGACCATGACCTAAATTAGGACAGGATACTTTTTTCCGATGTTCTCACGGAATCGAGACTTATGCGGGTGAAACCGCGGAGCGCAGCTAGTAGCTAATATACCTGAAATCACCAAACCCGTCTTGGGCAAGCGTGGTGATACTCGTGCCTTCTCTGTATGTGAAGAGGTCTTTGCCCTGCTGAGTGGGACACTAAATAGGCTGGCTTGAACACTCTAGAACGATGCTGTCAGATTTCATGCTTATCTCGTCTCAAACAAACTTGCACAAATATATCGTTACGTGTCGTTTGCGCAATTTTTAGAATTGTGTTATTTTCTAAGTTTTGATTCCGAACTTGCGTTTGCGCAAATTTAATTGAACGTGTGAGTGGCATTATATAAATCGAGATTTCCTCTGGACTTTAATACAGACCTTCTTTGTTTGCGAATGTAATATAACATGATTTTTATCTTTTTATTCGATTGCATATTAAATGAAATTGAATTAGTTTTTTTAATAAATATAAATAGATTCACTCATTTGTTAGTCACATAATAATTATCCAGAAGGCAAATAACAAATGCGTTTATAAATGCATTATTCTAACGACTATTTACATTTTTGTGAACACACAATATAAAACAAGCATATACTTAAATGTAATTTCATAATTTTTTTAATTTATTTTTTTGGATGTTCGATATTTCTAAAAGTAAATTCTATCTTATTCCGATATTCCTAGCGTTAGCTATTAAAATTCTCAATGGGCTGACAATATCGAGCCAATACATAAAAAATGGAAGAGAATTTGCATGAAATGATCTGCCGGATAAGTTAACCGCATCTTATAATCTGGTGAGAAATAGGCTATACGTACTTTCCTTAAAGTTTTGTAGTGTGCATTTAGTTACTGGCTCAAACCGTGTAAAGGATCAGCATAGTTATTCACAACCGTTCGATACGCTTCCGTGCCGAATCGAACATCAATCAATGTTGTCAAGAGTTCTATAAATGCTGTTCAGAAATCCAAAACCCGAAAATTTTGTGAGTTTAAATCAACTAGTTGCGAGACTTGACATGGTTTTATAATACAGGGTCAAATTAAATTAGCTAGCGAAACTCCGCAGATATCGATATCTGAACACGATAAAACAAAACAAAACAGATTTTCTCTACTCATACTTAATAACAACACTGCCAGCGATTATCGACGTCGTCGAAACATATTTTATTTTATCCTGTTTAGATATCGATACCCACCACGTTTTTACAGTTAGCTAGCTAATTAAATTTGACCCTGTAGAAATGCTCGCAATAAATATTGGACGTTATTAAAATCTCTTATTATATTAAACAGGAAGAATCAATTTAAAAGCTATTATATTCATAGATATTAAAATAAATACATGACAACAGAACACACAAACGGAAAACGTAATACTGAACGAAACGCTACAGTTAACTTCTAAAATATTGCTTCAATTATTGCTATAATCATCGAACTTGGAAGATGTATATTTATAGGTAATCTCACAAGAGGATGGTACCCATCATCTTGGCTTCATTTCGCAGTAACGTTTGATAAAATTACTTGTTCCGTAGGACCAAATAGATCGAAGAAATATCTGGGAATCGCAAATATATCGCTGACGAGTTCGATGGCATGTTGTGAGCATGGTTGGTGGGTTTTGTCTGTCAAGGTGCATCGATATTCAGTCAGTCAGTGATTGTTACATGTTCTCTATCAAAGATACTTTGTGCTCATGAATGTATGCAAACGAATGTTCACTTTAAAGATGCACCTTAAGAAAATTCTCTGTAGAGCCCGGTGAACAAACTCAATGGCAATGGTGTAAAACGAAAGAACGGACAAAACAAACGGTTGAGGACGAATTCAGATCCGGAAAATGGCACATCACCAACCCACACTGGGCCCACGTGGTGGATTACGGCTCGCTGAGAGGAGGCTTGTGTCCCAGTAGTTACGATACTACGGATAAGTTCCGACATGATGATGATAACGATATGACCAATCACAATACAATACATCAAACTTACTACGATTCACCACTGGATTTGACAAGAGGTAGATCAAAGACCATTGAAATGATGGATAATAGAAAAAAATCATCCCAAAAAAAATTTTATAATATATGATAGCAGTCTTACTAAGGGATGTAAGCCCAGGTTCGCACGGGCACGTTTTTTTGCGCACTGGATTTTCAAATTACTGCTTAGTTCTAACAATGTTTGTTTGACGCGCTGGGATGTGCTCTTCAATATTCTCTACGCTTGGCTCAACAACCCGCCGCGATATTTTTAAGTCCATGCGAACGTGGGCTAAAGTACTGGTATCCAGCTGCATCTGATTAGACTGGAAGCTGAACCCAACATAGTTGGGTAAAGGCTAGGCAGATGATGGTGAAGGGTAGGAGAAGAATAGCTTGAGAAAACATTCATAAGATTGAGTAAAAGCAATTTAAAACATCCTTACTATAGTAGACACAACATATAAATGAGTGTTAGTCGTCATTATAAGTGATGTAGGCGTTGAGATAGTCTCCGGGCGCGTCGTATGCAGTTAACTTGTTCGGCGGCGGCAAAATAAGAGGGGTCGACATTCCCGCAGTTTCCAACTCCTGGAACAAATAATAATAATAATGTTTTGTTAATTAGATGAAATCTGTGACGATTTAAATATATCTTTCTAGCTTTTGCCTGCGGCTTCAGTCGCGTGAGGTGCGGAAAATGATCCTAATTTCGAAAAAATATTCTACGGGAACCTATGAGGTTTTGGTCTATCCTTGTGCTCATCCAAATCCCTTCATCTAACGGCTGACCGGATTGGCGTGATTAATTAATAAACATCCAAACTTAAAAACCTGTACACGCATTTATAATATTGGAAGTAGGATGATTTTAGGTTCCAGATCAACAAGTTTTTGAGGAGTTATGAAGGCATTTATTAGAAAACCATAAATTATATCTTGCTGTTCAAAACCATATCAAAACCAGACCCTTCAATCTGGAATAATAGAGAGTTTGATTTGATGTTTTTCCTCCACCGTGTCCAAGTTAAACTTAGAAAGTACATATGAATTAAAAGACACATTGGAACTTGCTCGGATTTGAACTCACAACATCGTGCATAAAAGGCGAGGCTGTAACCAATGGGCCATCAAGACATTAGCGTCAACATCACGAAATAAAACTATGAAGACATTTACCTTGCGTCGCTTCCGATTCTTCTTATTCCAGGGCGCGTAGGGTATCTTGAGGTGAACAGTCTGTATGTGAAGCTTGACTGCGCTGCTTTGAGTGAAGCGACGGTTGCAGTGCTGGCATTGATATCGTTTCTCCCCCGTGTGGACCTGTAACGTTTAACAAAGTCCCGAATTGATAAGTTAACCTATTGAGGTTGCCTTTTTGGCTGTCAAGGGGTTGTAAAATGTAGAACCATGGCTGGAACACAGGCCTCCTCTCTGTGAGAGGGAGTGGGCCGTAATCCACCACGCGGGCCCAGTGCGGGTTGGTAGATGTCACGTCTTCGAATTTTTGGTTCGAGGACAGGCCGGTTTCCTCACAATGCTTTCCTTCACCATTTTGCAATTCAGGACAGCGACTATAAAATTAGTCTGGTAATGGTAGACTGGGGCTAAAAAAATGGACTAAGGCTAGAAATGTTAGACTGGGGCTATAATAAGTTCAAAAACTGTTGGATTAGGACCGTAAAATGGACTGGACACTTATTCTGTTGAAGGTTAAACTGGGGTTGATTTTGTAGGACTGACACTATAAAAAAATTAATTGGGCCTAGATTGGGGTTAAATGATTTTTAAAAGTATACGTACGACAAGATGTCTGTCTCTATTGCTGGGCATGTTGAACCGACGGTCGCAGTGCGGACATCCGTAAGGCTTCTCATTCGTGTGTGTCCGCATGTGCACTATGAGGTTCGCGTATTGCTGGAAACAATATACAAAGAATTTTCATAAATCAACATGAGCGAAATAAATAGGTAGGTGAGCAGATGATTATGCCCTTAGACGTTCATTTTGGACATAGACTAATGTGCTAATGCCACTAGTTTGGCAAAAAGATGAGCTATTCAGCAAGGGTGACATTTAATTTAAATATTGTCACTAATAAAGGTTCTATTACTAGCGCACAAAAGGACACCATTGTTATTGCATTCTTGAGATTATCTAGACCAGAAGATACGCAGTGGTGGGTGTCCTTTAAAAAAACTTTTACATAAAATAAAAAATTAACCATCTCTTTTCGGTCGCCATTCTTTAAGACACCATTCTAGTTTGTTTTTTTAGAACGAGAATCAATACGAAAATTACTTATTAGCTAATGTTTTGGTTTCTTAAGCGGTAAACGGTTACACAATAACGACTGTCCAAACACAGAGCGTTTTTTGACATCTTAATGTCAAATACTGGGGAAAATGACAGATTTTCATGACGACCGCTATAATATGAGGGCCTCCGCTCTTTTAGGAAATAGTCCCTCTAGAAATTGTCTAACACATGTCAACTGCTCTGAATGGTTGGCTGAACCATCAATAGCCAATCAGACTATAAAAAACTCGTTTAATCCACTGAAGAACACTGAACGAGATGCAATAAGTTTTATTGTTACTACGTCTGGGGGCGTTTAGTGTTAGTTTTGACACGTCGTTGATTTTCGTTCCAAAAAACTGGGTATACGTTTAGGTAATAGTATTGTTATGTACCCTGGTGGTGTGTCCGCAGACGTCGCACATGTAGCGCTTGAGGTACTCGGTGTCGGGGTGTTCCGACTCGTAGTGCTTGCGCGCTTGCACGTCGTTGGATAGGAACTTGCCGCACTGAAACATATTATTAACTATCACGCTTAAATCGCACACAAGCCTAAAAGGATACTTGGGCGAATTTCACAAATGAAACTGAACGGTCAGAGAGAGGACAATGATGACACTGATAGCTCTTGAACGCGGTTGAGATATGCTGATCGCGTTCCGTTTCAATGGTGAAATTCACCCTAAATAATGAAAGACGGTACCTACTACCAAAGTTTTCGAAATAAACATTTAATCAATTAGTTTATTTAGCACACAAGAGCGACACAGACTTACAAAAAAAAATGGAAATCCTACGCTGCGCTACGCTGTCCCACTCCTGGGCAAAGTCCTCTCTCCACTCCTTCCATCTTTCACGAGACCGCGAGTCCTCCTTCCAGTTTTTTTATAAGTTTGAAATCATCAACCCGCCTTGAGCAAGCGTGGTGATTAATGTTCGTGCCTTCTCTGTATGAGAAGAGACTTTTGCCCTGCAGTGGGACAATAACAGGCTGGTATTATTTATAGTTACCACTTCACAGGTGCTGGAGGTGGTGAGTCCGTTGTTGACGATCTCGGAGCACGCGCCGCGACGTGGCCGGCCTCGCGCGCGCGGCTCGTCCGTCTTACTGCGGCGTGACGGCTTGATAGAGCTGTTTTGACACGAAAAATACTGGTTATCAAAGGCATAAAAAAAATTGGGAACGTGATTACGGCTAAGGCGGTGGTCCTAGAGGTTTCATTCATTCATCATCTGCCTAGCCTTTTCCCAACTATGTTGGGGTCGGCTTCCAGTCTAACCGGATGCAGCTGAATACCAGTATTTTACATGGAGCGACTGCCTATCTGACCTCCACAACCCAGTTACTGGGTAATACGATACCCCTTGGTAAGACTGGTTGTCAGACTTTCGGGCTTCTGACGACCCGTAACGACTGTCAAAGATCCACAAATGACAGCCGGGACCAACGGCTTAACGTGCTTTCCGAGGCACGGAGGGGTCTCGATATGTAAAGATGGTACTCCCCGTAGCCCTATGGTGTAATATAAAAGTAAACCGTGGGCTTTAAGAGGTTTAGGCCGATTCATTAGGCCGACAATCAACACGTCCATACTGGCGGGCGGCGGCCTATACATTTGAATGTCGGCTGTCAGAGGTCGAGTGGAGAGGCGACCATTCAAATGCGTAGGCTGCCAAATCGGACCGATATATCGATTGTCGTTATCGGTCGCGATGAACAAACGGCCTAAGAGTCAAACATCCCTTTGTCTTCGGAGAAAGTTACCCAAGAACTCAGGACTTAACATAGTTTTATCGGCCTTCTCACTTACGTTATTTGTTTGTTTTAGTTCTGTATGTAGTAACTGGGTTTGGCTATATTTTAAAACAGACTTAAAAAAAAGGACGAGGTTCTCAATTTGCATGTCATCATATTTTTTTTAATATTATGTTCAGACATAACGGCATAACTCCGTCATATATAGACAGGTTCTTTTTTTAATTGATAAGGTATGCCTCAGGGGTGGTCCCATTCACTAACTTTGCTTGGGTAATTTTTGAGTTTTTTCTTGGAAGTCGGTTGTTTTTTTCTTTTTTGTAAAATTTTATTGAGTTCAAATACACTTTATTATTATTATTAAAGTTTTTTAAACCCACGCATTTCTCATGGACTGAAGGGGATTGAAGATTTTTATATGGAGCCTGTCATACCAGCAGTGTCCGCCATAATATTTCTTTTTTTTTTAATTTCGGCCACGCATGAAACCTAATGGCGAACAGTAGGTATGCCACGGACTTTCAAATCAAATCAAATCAAATCAAATCATTTATTTCTTTGCAAACATGGGTATAAGTTCATAGGTGTTTTCATAAAAAAGTTCTCCATATTTTACCGTCACCTGGGCATGCAAAGTGTACATTTCAAATAAAAAATCAAAAAATAAATGGCAGATCATTGGAATTACAATCAAGACAAAAAAAAAAAAAAGAAGTCAGCGTGGTTAAAAAATTAGAATAAACATAAAAATTAGACAATGAGAGAATCACAATAATTATTATGTCAATCAGAGTAGGTAACAGTATGTCAATCATTTAGTGAATCATCATTAAGAAAATCGTCAATCGTGTAATAAGTTTTCATAATTAAAAAATCGTGTATCGCCCTTTTAAATTTTATTGTGGTCATATTTTTTATAATATTAGGTAATCTATTAAATATGAGTGGGGCAATACCAAAAAAACTTTTTTTCATTAGTGCCGTTTTACATTTTACTTGACATAATTGATTGTTGTATTGGGTCCTTATTGGATTTTTTCTGACCTCTGATAATTTTTTAAATAGATGGGGGTTACATTTCACAAACAAAGCCGTTTCCATTATATATAAACAAGGTAAAGTTAAAATTTTTAACGATTTAAAATAGGAAACACAGCTATCAGTTGTCTTAAGACCGCACATTGACCTGATGCATCGCTTCTGCAGTCTAAATACCAGCTCCCTATCAGTGGACTGCCCCCAGAAAATGATGCCATACCGCAAAACAGAGGCAACCAAACCATGGTACGCCGCTAAAAGAGCCTGACTGTTAACTTTTTTTGAGAGTTGAAAAAGTGCATAAGCCGATTTGCTAAGTTTCTTACATAGTTCTTCAACATGCGGCTTCCATGTAAGTTGGCTATCAATTATAATGCCTAAGAACTTAGCCTTAGTAGTTTCTTCAATATCAGAGCCCTCGTAGGAAATGCTAACATTTGGATTTTCACGGCGTTGATAAAAATGCATAACTTTTGTTTTGCTGAGGTTTATGACCAAATTATTATTATTTAACCAATGTATAATGTCACTTAGGCAAGTATTAATGTCATTATTGTAATTATTTGAATTAGAGAGAGAATTTTTATACCTTATTATAGCTGTACTGTCATCTGCAAAAAGAACCATTTCGTTGGTTGTTGCTTTCGGGAGATCATTTATGTATATCAAAAAAAGTGGCGGACCCAATACACTACCTTGTGGGACGCCATATTTTACATGTCTTGATCTTGATAAATGTATGGTTTCTAATTTAGTTTTAGGACATATCCTAGAAATTTCTGTGCATTGCAGCCTATTACTCAGGTATGATTTTATTAATTGTAAGATGTTCCCTCTTATACCGTAACTATTTAATTTGTGCAGGAGAATGTTATGGTCGACATAGTCAAAAGCCTTGGTCATGTCAGTGTAAATTGCACAGACTGGATTTCTTTTATCGACAGACGGCATGATGTTGGCTAGCAAGTCAAATAGTGCCATATTTATCGTAGTGTTCTTACGGAAACCCTTTTGTTCTGTGCAAAATAATTTATACTTTTCGAAATAGGCATATAAAGAGTTATAGATTACTTTCTCAAAAATTTTGGAAATAATTGGAATTTTTGCAATAGGTCTATAGTTCTTAATATCTGTTTTATCATCTTTTTTATACAGGGGTTTTATTATTACTTTTTTGAGCTTGTTCGGGAAAACGCCATCAACTATGCACAAGTTAATTATATGAACTAATGGAGGTGCTACTAGTTCTTTGGTAAATTTCAATACTTTTGTAGAAATTCCATCGTATCCAACAGTATTTGTGTTTTTTAGGCTGCAAATTATTTGTTCAATATCGTCAATTGTTACAGGTTGCATAAACAGTGAATTTAAAGTTTGAATGTTTGTATTTGTATTATTTAATGTGATGTCAACTTTAATATTATTCTCAATCGTGTCAATAAAGTAATCGTTAAATTCGTTTGCAATGTCCACGGGGTCTGTAAATGTCAAATTATCTCTTTTCACGCATATCACAGGCTCCAAAGGCAGACAATATTTACATTTATTTATAATTTGCCAGGTAGCTTTTGATTTGTTTGGAGCAGTATGTATGAAATGATTATTTTGTGCTTTTTGTGTTAAGTTGATAATTTTCCTATAGAGTTTGGTGTAGTTTTTAAGGACTAATTTATTTTTAGGATCTGAATTTAATCGATACGCCCAAAGCAACTGTCTTTGCTTGTTACTACATGTTTTTATTCCGCGTGATATCCATTTCGTTTTCTTGCTAGTTTCAATGGTTATAATTTTTTCCGGAAAACATAATCCATATAGAAGCATGAAATCCTCCATGAAATTGTCAAAAGCTTCATTCGGGTCCTTAGCTTCACGTACTCGCATAAAAGATAGAGAGCTGAGATGTCTTTTAAAAGTAATTAAGTTTTCCATACATGTGTCCTGCTTTTTTGTCTTCCAATATTTTAAATTGCAAGTTTTGGTTATTGGTACTTTAAGTATTTGAGATGTGTGATCCGAAAGGATCAGATCTACAACTTCAGCTTTACATTCTTTCCGATAGTTATGAGCAAAATTGTCAATACAGGTTTGACTTTTTAACCTAGTGGGAGTACAAAACGCTAGTTTTAAATTGTACTTCATAAGAAAGTATTCAAGTTCTAGTGTAGTTTTGTTTCTTTTCAAAACATCAATATTAAAATCTCCACACAAGACAATTTTCTTATTTGAAGATAAACAGATTTTATTTAAAATATAATCCAATTTATCATAAAATATTACATAGTTATATTTTGGGATTCTATAAATACACACAATAATAATTTTATAAGCTATTATTTCTACAGCGCAGCATTCAAAAATGCCTAAAACTGATTGTTTTGCTATGTCCGATAGTTCTGTAAAGTGCAATCCTACTCTTACGAAAATACCTGTTCCTCCTCTCTTTGAATTTCTAGAAAAGAAAGCAGCTGGACAAAAATTCGGAATATGCAATAAATTCTCATAACCGGCTTGGATGAAATGTTCTGTAACACAAAGGACATCTATTATAGTTCCCTTGTTAATTAATTCCATTAATTTTACAGTCAGTGTATCAGCTTTATTAATTAGACCGGCTATGTTTTGGTGTAAGATGTTAAGGTAGTTAACGAAAAAACTTAGAATTTGACGGTTGTGAATTATTAGAAAAAGCGTGTTGACTATTATTGATTTGAGGGTGACAGTTCACTTCTGAGTGCGTAGCATTAAGGTTACATATGCAAAGAATCAGGTCTTGTAAATCTGATATAACCACATTTAAACCACTATTATTTAATGTGCCATAGCGTCTACTGTAAGTGTCATAGTTATAGGATAGATTCAGATTTGAGTCAAGTAAATATGCATAGTTACATGTGTTTATATCCAAGTAAATTAGGTTATTAAATGTTTCTACGCGGCTGTTATACATTATGTTAGCATCTATCATATATTTAAACGTCGGTAAACATATTATAAAATTAGTATGACTCAACTCTATTAACTTTTCTCTAACAAACATGACTAATTCCAAATAGTTGTGTGTTTTCCGAAAGTCTTCCTCTCCAATATATATAACACAATAGTCTGAGTGCGTAAAGTTTCGCACTTTTCCTTCAATTTTGTGAAGAATTTGCCGCAGTCCGCACGTGGGTTTTCTATAATGACAGACTTCATAGTTACGTAAATTAGTTCTTTCGGTAATTGTATATAACCTGTTAGATGATTCGCTGCTTATCAGGCATATTTTGTGTTTTATGGAAAGTTGTTCTATATTTGTCGCGGCTCGTATGTTTTGAGTTGAGATAGATGAGCTTACGTTGCTGTTGGTGCTTATAGTTTTATATGTGTTCGTAGGTGACGAGTAGTCTTTTTCAATGGTCTGAATAGTCTGTGTTTGTTTCGTCTTCGTATGTTTTTTAGGCGTCATTAATGTTGTCTTGGCTTTAATGTTTCCTGGACTGTTAACAATTTTTTTATACATGTCATTCTTCTTATTATATTCTTCATTTAATTTCTTTAAATTGCTGTTTTCCAGTGATAATAATTCAATTTCTTGATGCGCACTAGTTAGCTGAGATGTTAGTCTAGCGATCTCATCTTTTAATGTTTTTAATTGTGGAACGTCTTCGTCTTCGGATATGTCAGGCAAGCTACTCGTCGTACAGTTTAATGTTTGAGATATAATGTCGCTTTCATCATCAATAGGCTCAGATCGTGTGCGGGTCCGCCGGAATGTAATATTTTCCAAGAAATTCATTTTTAATTGCAATTACGAACTTCAATCCAAATCAAAAATAATTTGTAGCTAGTGAGATTTGAACTCGCGCCTCGGTGATTCGAATGTACAGGCGGACAGTTGTACCTCCAGGTCAGAGTGAATGTAGCAATAGTGTTGAAATTGATGATGGTTTTGTGACAATGGCAGGTATTAATTGTTTCAATGTTAATTTTTTTTTTTTTTTTTTTTTTTTTTTTTTTTTTTTTTTTCCTATACGGTCAATAGATGTCTTTAAACACAATTTCAATTTAGTTATTGCTATAAATTTGCTCTGACAACATTGTTTACAGGTTGGTAACAATGATCCTGGTTCTTGAATGTGACCTTAGATGGCGCTGCGTTTTCGTCATGCAGTGCCGTCTGAGCATTGAGTTAGAATATCATAATCCAGAAATATCACATGTCACAAAAAGTCAATGTTGTTGGTTAGGACGGAACTCGGTTTACCTAGTTTATGCGGTAGCAATCGAAACCATTACGCTAACTTGTTCTTAACGTACGTGGTTCAAATAGGTGTTTTGTACATACGGCTAAGTGAACGTTATTAAATGATTTTTGAACTTTTTATATTTTACCACAACCGTCACTTTTAATAAAAGTTTTTTTTTTTAAACACGTTTGATTATAGTTACTGTTCCACTTGGTTTTATTGTTATTTGAACTGCACCACTTGTTTTATTGTTACAAGTCAAACATTGATAGTTTTAAAATGTAAACAAAACTGTCTTTGCACTGTATTTTGAAGATCGTTATTAAAGCACTGTACTTGTATATAACGCTAAGATAACACTAGTACTTCGTTATTATGCTATTCTATTTACAATTCCCTATCAATTTGCGGCTTAACTGTGTTATAAGTATTTTTAGTAATTAAAATACGCGGAGCTGATGTTATGCCTGACACTAGCGCCATCCTCAATCAAAGCCCTTTCTTTCTTTCTATAAGTCTATGTTTCATACTTACAGATTAGTAGTAGCGTGTTTGTAGGAGCTGCCGAGATGCGTGGTGAAGGCTGCGAAGGACATGAACTGTATCTCACAGTCGGCGCAATAGTGAGGGTCGGCAGTGTTCAACACTATCTTATTGCTTTGCTCTATCTCCTGCAAAAAAGAAAAAAGTTTTTTTAGGAAACAAATAAGGCACGTTTTGTAATGGTTTAATATAATGCTAATGCCTCATTTGCACAACGGTATAAATCACAATTAAATATTTTAAAAATTTTGTTCCTTTTTGATATTGTGATGATATGACGTTTTTTTTTATTATTATTTGTTAGCCTATACTGTCCCACTGCTGGGCAAAGGCCTCCCCCAAATCCTTCCAGGGACTCTTTTCCCGCGCCACCTCGACAATCATTCTATTTTAATTTTTGACAATCGACAAGTGCAATTCCTCTGCATAATTAGAACTTTGATTCGATTACAACCGTTTTTTGTAGCGCCTACATTAATGACTGGACAAGAAACTACAAAACAATAGTTAATATATTGTGGTGTAAATCAAATCAATCTGCCTAGCGTTTTCCCAACTTTGTTGGGGTCAGCTTCCAGTGTAACCGGATTCAGCTGAATTGTAGTATTTTATATCGAGCGACTGCCTATCTTACTTCCACAACTCATTTACTGGGTAACACGATACCCCTTGGTAAGACTGGTTGTCAGACTTTTAGGCTTCTGACTACCAGTAAAGACTGTCAAAGATTTACGAATGACAGTCGGGACCAACGGTTTAACGTGCTTTCCGAGGCACCGAGGGGTCTCGATATGTAACACATGGTCAACTATCTACAAACCGACCGCGGCAAGCGAAGCTTAACCTTCGATGCAAGCATAATAAAATGTTCAAAACAAGGACACCCTTACCTCTTCAGTATGTGCAATTTGTTTGTGACAATACAGTCCAGAATCGCTCACAAAACTGTGTCCGCAAATAGTGCATAGACACATGGACGGATGCTTTATTCTTATGTGAGTTAGACGCGTTGATGCTTTCCTGTAACGTTAAACATTCCTTCGTGAAATATTCCTTTTATTTTTTTTTACAGATTAAAAAAAAGGAAGAGGTTATGCATTCGATGAGGTGGCGATGTAGCGGTATCTACAACGCCATATACGAACAACGCGTCATACTGACGTCACGCAAAATCCTGCATCTCGCAAGCAGAGTTTACCGCGCAACTAGCATAGATACAACGGCTCGACATGAATCATCGGGCAGTTGCCCGTCAGACACAAAGAAAGAAAGAAAGAAAGAAAGAAAAAACGTTTATTTGCGGTGAACATGACGCAAAAAAAAGAACATAAACACAAAAAATAAAGTAAAAAAAGGTAGGGGGAAACATGCGTCACAACGGTCAGAGGATCCTTCCTTTACTATAGAGTATAAGTGAATTTTACACCCTGTTCCTTATACCTCTACAACTAACTAAAAACAAAACTAAAGACACCGATTTTCCTAAACTAAATATATATTTTACTTTTTGGCGCTTTTTCGAGAAGTTTTAATGTCGATTGTTATTTGAAAAAATAAAAGCTTTTTCTCGTATTCGGAAAACAGCTCAAGCCGTAGTAAAAATATTAGCCAGCCAACAAGGTGGTTGTAGGGTTGGCAACCTAGAATACGCCTGACGCACATTTAAGGCAAAAGCCCCAGAAAAGCCCACGAGATTCAATATTTTTTTTATTTTTTTGCAATTTTCAGGTGTTTTTCAGGTTATATCTTGATCAAAATATGATTTGCGACCGTAACAAATATGTATTTACAGAATTATGATCATTAAAATCAGCATTATAAATCTCGCGCACTACCTTAGCACAGCCCTTTAAGTAATGCCACTCCATGAGGCTATTTAAATGCATATACAATTTTAAAGGGTGTTAATTTACCTTCAACACATACGGAGATACAAAATGTTCGAGCAGTTTTAGATAAATTAATAAATTATGAACTAAATCTCAACTAAAATAGAGTTGAAAATAGCATGCACGAGATAATTCTTGATGGCGTGTGTTCGCTCATGATATTTCCAACTCTATTTCAATTGTAATTGGGTTCATTATAAATAGTACTGAGTAATAATGTATATTTTATCTTACATGAATTCCTTCTTGCAATGAGGACACTCGTATGTCACATTTTTATGCCATTTATAATGCATATGAGCTTGACCTCTGGAACAAAATACACAGATAGATTGAGGATAATTATCTTAATTTTTTTCACCTGTCGGCAGTTTAGCGATCGGCGCTTCAGTGGTTTAGACGTGAAAAGGTAACAGACACACAGAGTTACTTTCATATTTTAATATTAGTATGGATTGTAAACTACGCAACGGATTTTGTTGCAGTTTTCACCATCATTTAGAGAATGTATTCCGGAAGGTTTGTGAGTATAATAAACTTACAGAATATAATAAATAAATCTCGATTTTTTGTCAAATCGTAAAAACCGTGCGAAGCAATAAAATAAAATAGAAAATAATTACCTATTACAGCACACATAGCTGCATAACTGACAGGAGTATTTGAACAAGTGCGTGATGTTCATATGCTTGTAGAGTTTCCGCTGATCCTTGAAATGGATCTTGCAGATGTCACACTGTAAAGGACCGGATTGTGCCTGAAATAACAATTTATATATAAAATAATTAAATATTATAGTTGTTTAAATATCATTGAGCCACACTAGGTATGTGTGCTATATCATAGATGCATTTTACTTTTTCCGTGCTGGTATCGAACTCACGACACGTATCTTGATTAATAGTAGCATGTACCTCAGACCAAATAAAAAACCAAGACAGAGGGCTGACAACACTAAAGTGAAGCCGGTTTCGTAAACATGAGTGCACTTAGTGAGGTGTAGTTTGATTGTAAATGTGTGCGTGTGAGCGTGTATGCACAGAGCGGAGGTGTAGTTTTGGCATGCTTCACTGTATCGTTTACAGCGCTCTGTCTTGGTTTTTTTATTTAGTCTGAGTAGCATGCATGCCTCTGCTCTTCTTAAGTGACTATTCTAATAATAATCCCCCTGACCGATATCGGTCACGGTTGAGATTGCCCCTCAACAGAGATTAGCCAGGTTCGCAGGAGCTGGTAATTTCAGAGATAAGCGCGTTCAAACAAACAAACTCTTCAGCTTTATTTTTGGTAAAGATTAGCATAGATATACTTACAGGATCATGTTTCTTCATATGCTTATTATACGTCAGCATACCCCTGAAACCTCGGAAGCACAGATCACACTGATACCTAGCTTCCTGATAGTTCCGCGACTGCTGCCTTTCCTGAACCAACCGGTACTGTTCTTCATGCCCAATAGGAGAGTAAATAAGAAAGTCTTCGGGTAACTTCTTATTCTTTTTAACGGGTTTTATGGTGACCACTCCTTTGACACGCTTGCCTCCCCGTGTCTGCAACCATTTTGGTCGTGATTCGTACCAGTTTGCATTTTTTTTGCTACCGTTTTGTAAGTGCGTCCAGATGTAGTGCTGTTTTGCTGATGATCTGAAAGTTTTAGGTTTTGCTATTTATTTTGTGGGATTTTTAAACTTAGTTTTCTGTACAGGATGTTTTTATACCCGACTGCGAAATGTTCTTAGTGGGTATGTATGTGAAAACATACATACAGGGTGGCATCGACCTCAAACTGTTACTACGAATTGCCTTTCCATACATTTTGACCACATAGGTATTGCACTTTGATTTTTTTAATAACCGACGAAAAATATCAACGCATGGGCGTCCAGAATCATGTACTGAACCCATAATAGCGTCCCGATCGATTTCAGTCACGGTGGCCAATCCCAACGGAGATTAGCCAGGTACGCAGGAGATATTATAGTGCATAAACACAGGTGCACTCTCTGTTCATTTACTCTGATAGTGCGATGGGCTGGCTGAACCCATAGTAGTAGGTTGTGCATCGATGTCCCTGTCACTCTGTATGTTTCTGTTCTGTGTTTCCTCCTACAGGCTAAACAAACGAACCGATTTTAATAAATGTGGTATTGTTGGGTTCGTAATCATGTCGTGAGTGACACTGGTTATATGAATTTGGAAAAATCAACATCGGTCGAAGGTTGTGGCGATAGCCGATTAATCGGCTTTGACCAGAAATCGACTTTCGGTCAAACACTTATATATAAAAATGAATCGCTAAATGTGTTGCTAAGCGCAAACCTCGAGAGCAGCTGAACCGATTTCGCTAATTCTTTTTTTGTTGTGTTCGGTATTGTCAGGACAAGGTTTTTATGAAAGAAAAAAAAATGCACACGTGCAAATCTGGGGCGGGCCGCTAGTAAATGATAAAATCATGGTTTAATCTCAAAAATAGCACATAAGGTTTATAGTCGTCTTGTTCCCCTATGAATCTTTGATACTTAACTAATACTAATTAAGCACATTTTCATCAACACTAGGTGGCACATAGATATAAGCGCTCTGTTGAATTTTCAGCTCTCGGATCAGCGCTGATAGTACAAAATTCAACAGCGCGCTTTTATGTAGGCATTCTTTTACATTCCATCTATTGTAAGATAAAACGGGCATTCGATTTTATAGTAAGGACTTGAATTAATATATTTACTTACCGATCAAAACTAACTTCAGTACATTTCCTACACAAGTATTTAAACAGATGTTTATCAGTCATGTGTGTCTTCAGTAAAAACTCGGTTTTATAGTAGTACTGGCAGAGTCCACAGTGGTAGTTGCCGCTCACATGCTGAAACAAATGGAAAATATGCTTTATGTATTTATTCTTGTTATCTATATTACGTATTTCCGGGCTATATTATTTTACTGACCGATTTTGGTCATGGTGGCCAATCTCAATTGAGATCAGCCAGGTACACAGGAGCTATTATAGTGCACAAGTGTGTGCACAAACACAGGTACACTCTCTGTTCCTTTACTCTCATAGTCCAAAGTAACGATAGGAGCGGAGGGGGCAGTGGGTGTTAGCGGCGTGATACTCCTGTGCCTCGGTGTGATCCCTTTTCGCCTGATCTTTCTCTGGTTGAGTTGGATGTTGAGCTATATCTGTTACGCCTGCCATGTTCTGTCTCTCCATCACCTTAAGGTTAACTGGCAGAAAACGGTGCAAGCATTAAATCTGCCTTTGTACAATATTTCTTTTTCTGTATCATAAAGCTTTAAATAAAATAATTATGTTGACTTGGACCAAGGACTATAAGGACTTGGGGAGGCCTTTGCCTAGCAGTGGGACAGAATAAACAAAAGAAAATAATTTGAATTTTAGTGTGAGGAAAATGGAAACTGAAAAATTCGAAGACATTGTGATAACTCCCAGCTCACAAAGAGCATGCAGGCTGGACTACAGCCCACTTCCTCTCACAGAGGAGAAGGCCTGGAACTAGGAGTCTACTTCCTAAGCACGAAGTCCGTCGTTTCGGCCTTCGTTATGGGCGTTTCCGATAGGCTGATGATGTTATGAAGGGGAAACTGGTGCGGATTACTATTCATGCAAAATATTTATACTCATATAAAATATATTTATAAAATGATGTATCCTTATAAATTCGAAAGTAACTCTGTCTGTCTGTATGAGTTACCTTTTCACGCCTAAACCACTGAACGGATTTCGATAAAATTTGGCAGAGAGATCTCGGGGATGGACATCGGATAGTTTTTATCAACATACCTCGCGGGCGAAGCCACGGGCGGAAGCTAGTAATTCTATAAATGTATTTTCTTTCTTTCTTTTTTCTTTCTTTCTTATAAGACAGCCTTACAGAGCCACTAAACCTTGTGGACAGTACAGAGAGTACAGAAGTCTATCTACATACAAAGTGCGCTCGAGCAACGCACACATAGGCACCGCTCACGGACACGATTTCTCGGAACAGGTAGGAACAATGAGAGCGCGAGTGCCATCCGCTTGAGACCCATATATTACTAAACTTGAAAACATGATTTTTGTTTGTATAGATATTGTGTTGTTTTTAGTGTCATTTGATAGGTTTAGGTCTAAAAAGGATAGGGCAAAATAAATTGTGTAAATAGGGTAATCCGTTTAGAAGTTATAAGGGATTTTCGATAGTGAAAATTGACAAATGTAAAATTTTATATATTTTTGTTCTGTAAACTTAAGCAACTTTACAACAATAAATCAAACAACTAGATACGAGTGCCATTACCAACATAGCTTTTTGTGCATAAGCCAAAGTTGACAACCCTAGCGCGATCGCCGAGCGTAGGTATGAAAATTGAAGTACATACATGTGATTGACTTCTGTACTCTCTGTATTTTGTGAACAAGCTCCTTAAATAAAGATCAAAAATGCTTTTATGAGAAATGCCCACGGCTTTACAAAATCAAAGAAATGTCCAGTTTTCTACCTAGACAATTCTTTAGTAATAAAGAAATAAGTCTCACCTTATCATGCATACGTAAATGTATCTTCTTTCGTTCTGCATTATTATAAGCCTTATTGCATATCTCGCAATGATATTTACCCTGAGTGAACATTTTGTACACCTCAATCGCTGCTTTAGCCTCTTTCACAGAAATTGGGACCAATGAGGCATATTCTTCATCCATATTCGCCCCATCTACAGCCGTATTCTCAACATTCTGTGACAATGACAACTCGGGGAATTTATCAATATCCTGGTCACTATCAAAGTTCTCATTATCCAAAAATGAATCTGGTATTTCAGCGTCTTCTATTGTACCGCACACAAAGCCACTAGAATCATGTTTGGAAACTTCATACTCAACCGGCACTTCCTCATCTTCCGTTTCATCAATGTCTGTTTTGATTTTTTCTTCATTAAATACCAATTCACTATGATTGGTTATTCCATCAAAAGTGAAATCAGAAGAGAGTGTACTGCAGTGAAATACTGTTATATTACATTTTGAGGAGTTACACCGATCAATGCGATTCTGCTTCTTCCACTGGAATGTTACTTTTTCATAATGAGTTTTGTCTAAGCTCATGAGTGATAGGGGCGGCTTGATAGCAAGAATGTTGCGGTTTATGTTTTCAAGATTTGTTTGGCTAATCTGGAAGTGGTCATTATTATTTACTAATAGATACCATTATCATGTCACATATTTTAGAATACTGTAAAGGACTGTGTGACCTAAACCGCAATTATAGTCGGCCTTTTCATTAGCTGCAGTAAAATTATAGCTTATGTGTTTACTTAAATAACTGAAATGGGCGTCTTTTTGTTTTTTCACCGCCATATACCAAATCTTGTTTTTCTAGTACAGAATAGTGTAACAAACGAAACTTATTTGCCATGCGTATCTCTAAACGCAATCCGAAATGAATTATTAAGAAGTTTCATTTTACTGCAGCTAATTAAAAGTCTGAGCATAAGTCACGCAATTCTGTGACTTAAGAAGTTTATTTTTACAGAAAAAAGCGTGCCTTAAGTGCTCGGTTAGGTCACACGAGCTATAAAATAGTATGCGATACGTGTGACTTAATAGCTTATTAATGCAATGCACGGCTTTTAGCAGCCTCGCTTACTTAAGTCACTCGTATCGTAATGTACTTACTATTTTAAAACTATTTTTACTGTTTTAATTGTTGTCAAGCAATTTACCTCTTTGTTTCTGCTTAAAATTTCTTTCAAAGCGTAATGAGCTCGATGGCATCTATCGCGAAATCTTTTGAAATTTCGCACGACAGCTGCACACTGAAAACATAGATAATCCGGCATGCCATCCCCGTGGGAGGTCTGTAAATAACGAAAGGATATATGTATTAGAACCAGCGGGATCTTAAACCTTAATATTCTTAAAAAAATCATGTTAAACCGAATATAAACAATGCATACCTGAATACCAGAAATCAAATGGAATTCATGTCGTAATTTACCACTGTTCAAGCTAAATAATTTAACATCCGTGCTGAAACACACCATACACGCTTTGAGATTATACATTTTGCTAAATATTTATCTCATGTCTCTTAAAAAACTAATTTTCTAAATAATTACGGCTCCAAGCATTTTGTTTGATTGAGTTGACATTTGACAAAGAAAAGAAGCTAACAAAGTGACGTTTGTTTGACAGGCAAGACTGACGTTATCAGGGCTGCCAGTAGAGTTAACTTTTTTTTTTCTTTTGACTTCGGCCGCTTTCCGAATTGGCCAATATCGCTCACAGCACTCAAATCGTCTCACATGCGTTCCATAATGGATATCACGATTATGACAGCTGAGAGCTGTCAACAATTCGGAACACTCGTTAGCGCGCTCACAGTGCTTACTCGGTGTCAAAAAGATATTACAGCAGTATTTCTTCATAAAAACACCACACGTTTCTTCCTTTTCTTTGTTTATGTGGCGACTGTCAGCCAGAAGCACAATTTCGAAAATGCCACGTTATTAAAAAGATATGGTGCAACTCAAAACAAAACACACACTGACACATCCTCATCCTCACACACACACACACTGTCATTTTTGACAGCGCTCACGGTGATATTTGTACGAGGCATGGTCGGCGTTATCGCAAGATGGCGCATGCCATGACGTCATCTATGACGATTCACGGGACATCGTTATCGCGCTCACGCCAATTCGGTACGGGTTTTAGCACGCTCAAATCGATTACATCGATTATGTCCTCAATTCGGAACGCGCCCTTCGTATTATAAGTCCATGGTTGTGCATTTCAACAATGTCACGTTTAGTTTTTAAGTTTTTTTTTTAGGAGATTTGGCGAATCCACCCTGAAGCCCAATAGTGTTAAGAAACTAATGGAAAGATCTTACCAAGGAGAGTATTCATTGTTCTGAAAATTGCGTAAGGGCCGGCGCTCACTGCCAGCATGGCACGGCAGATTGTGCTGCGGCATCCCGCGGCGTTCCGTGGCATGCCGTGGCATGGCAGGTTGTGCTTTGGCATGCCGCGGCGTGCCGTGGCGAGATGCAATGGCGGGCGTGCCGCAGCAACCCGTGGAATGAAATGGCATGACTCGTCATGCCGCAGCATCCCGCGGCATGCCGGGGCGCGTCGCGTCATGCCGCGGTGAGTCGCGTCATGCCACAGCATCCCGCGGCACGTCGCGGCATCGTGGTATCGAAATAAAGTAACATGAACTCTAAACTCATTGAAATAAGATTCAAAATAACTTGACTAGTAATAAAATCCTTTGCCATGCCATGCCGTGCCGTGCCGGCAGTGAGCGCCGGCCCTTTTTTTTTTTTAAGGATGGGAAATCATCAAATGACCCCTCCCGCTCTGGGTGGAGCGGAAGGGAGTGTCAGACCCTTACTGACTAAAACCCATCCGTGTTCCTTCCTTAGCCCTTTATATTCCGGGGTAGCGGTAACCCTTTCGGACAATCCCGCTGCCCCGGCAGGCTTCGGCCCTAACGGGACCCTCCTTCAATGCTGACATCTCTTTGAGGCGCGCGTGGAACACATACGCGCCGTCCGGCACGGGCCTGGTCCTGATCGGACGGTGAGCTACCCATTACTCGCCGTCCGCAGGCCCCTGCCTACGGTGGCCGGGAGTCGTCACGCGGCTCCCGATGCCCGGGGCGTCTCCCGCGGCGGCTGGGACGGGCGGCCCTCTCGGCTCTCTCCCTCGCCCATCCCGCCACCTCCTTCGCTAGCATGACTGCTTCGCAGAAGGAGGTGACTCCCTCTCGCCCCGGACCATGGCTTGGACCAGGGCCGGACGCGAGAGGTCGCCGCCGCTGCCGATCGCCTCTACGAGGACACGGCGGTGCTCTGCCCAAGCGGGACAGACCCCCACCGTATGCTCCACCGTGTCCTCTGGGCGGGCGCCGGCCCTAAGGAGCTCTTCTTCAGCCTGGCTCCACCCAATGCTGAGTTAAGGCATCCTGCAATGCACGCCATTCTTCTAACTTAAGGAGCTACAGAGCTCTAAATGTAGGTAAGTATTCTTGAAATTCTGGTATTTCGCCAATCATTTAATTTTCATTAATTCTGTCTCTTGCAAACACCATAAAGCCTATAAACGTACATTTTAAAATATTGGTCTCCTAGATGCCGTTTTAGCTTATTTAGGAATGTTTATAAGAGTCGGTCGGCCGGACGGAACGTTAAGCCGGTTACATCCCCCAATAACGTTAAGATGTACCTATGCCAATGGAAAGAGGGTTTCAAGGGAACTTTTGCTACTAGTGCCATTTTTGCCAATTGTAAGTCAGTTCAGAGTTGATGACCTAAACAGGCACCAAAAGTAAGGAATTCTTAGTGCCCAACTTGATCACACTACTGTCAATTTGGTCAACTCGAGAACTCCTTCTGCCCCAACGGCCGTCAGCCAGGCTGTGACACCTGGTTTTT
Organism: Gortyna flavago; assembly: GCA_963669345.1. Lineage (NCBI taxonomy): Eukaryota > Metazoa > Arthropoda > Insecta > Lepidoptera > Noctuidae > Gortyna > Gortyna flavago. Next base: position 8,245,492 of record OY770148.1, read on the forward strand.
TATATAATTTATTTGTAAAGGAATATTAATAACAGATTTATAATCTACCAGTAACGGAGGAATGCCTACAACAGCAATTAATTTTTAGCTATTATTACTAAAATGACGAGTGAATATTTCAAACATTTATGCAACAAAATGTAAGAAAGTTCATAAATGATGGATGTCACGTGATCTACTTTGATCGTTAATATCTCGGAAACGTGACACTTTAAGGAATTTGGTCTTTTTATATTTTCTGTTTGCATTGAGGTCAGCTATTTGATTTGTATATAATTATATAGGTTTCATGCATAGCCACCATTTTGAAAAAAAAAATGGCGGTCAGGTAGGTATGCTACGGACCTCCAAGCCCTTTTGACTTACAGAACAAACCCCGTGGACGGCCGGAGATAATATTAAAGTTGACAATGAAAAATTAAAAGTGATCGTACGTGGAAGCGGATCCATTGCAAACCATGTCAGAATTAGCGGCAGGCCTAGGAGTGAGCAGGCCACAGAGTACTTTTTAATAGGAGCAGGCTGAGTAGGCTCGCAAAACCCGCCACTACTCCGGTACTTTTCACTTTTAAAATTTGCTTCAAGTGAATTAAAATAATTTTACTACTCACTCCGAAGCCTGCCGCAAATTCTAACGTGGTTTGCAATGGATCCGCTTCCAGGTACGATCACTTTTAATTTTTTTGGGGGCGGCAAAGGGTCTAACATTTTTTTTCTAACTCAAATTAAAAATATTTATATAGGTACTTAACAACCTACCATGTTTTTTTGGAAATAATAAACAATGTGAATGCTCAAATTCAGGCTTTTACCGTAGATTTGATCACTGTTGCCGATCTTTACAAATATCTTTGCAAGTTTTTCATAGCTGAACGAGAACATTTTAAGTAGTTTGAAGAATAGGCGATGGAATTAAGCGTGTCGACGCAGTATACAAAAGACATGGGACATTATTGTAGAGGTTAGTAGGGGCGGCAAAATTTGAATAGCCTACTGGCGGCAAATGTGTCTTTGGTAATCCGCCACTGCGTGAATCGAGTGAAGCACCATCGAATGCTGTTTCATTACTCAATCGTCACAATAACGAGGAGATTTTGAATCGTATCGTTACTTGTAATGAAAAGTGGATCTTGTACGATAATCGGAAACGCTCATCACATGGTGGAACTCAGGATAACCTCCTGGGTTCAATCCTGCCCCAAGCGAAAGTTGTCTCAAAAAAAGATACTGCTAAGTTTCTGATGGACCAGTGCCGGTGTCATCCACTACAGCTTCCTAAGATTTGGCCAAACGATTACGGCAGCTTTGTTTTGTCAAAAATTGCAAATCATTATGGAAAAGCTAGCCGTTAAACAGCCGAAACTGATCAATCGCTCTAGCCCACTGCTGCTTCAGGATAACGCTACACCGCACCACACACTGCACAACAGACGGTCGGTAAATTAGAGGAGCTGCGATTGGAATTTCTCCCGACACCCATCATACTCCCCTCCCCGGACCTTGCTCCAACAGATTATAAATTTTTCCGGAACTTGGAATCATTTCTTGCAAGGAAAAAAATCATTCCGATGTGGCAGTCTAAACCGCCTTGAGCTACGCCGTAGCAGGCCGTAGCGAGGTAAGACAACATGAGTAAGACTATGCCATACCGTGTGTTACGTAGTAATAGTGCTACGCCGTAGCAATGCGACGTACTACACCGTAGCGGCACGCGACAGAATTCGCAATTCCCGCGTTGCCCTGACAATTTTTACAAAAACAAATTTAATGTACTGTGCATATTACGTAAATCGAGTAATTTCATTAAAACAGCACCTTTGAAGTCAATAGTGATTTATTTGTCTTAATAGCTGGCATGATTAGCAAATTATTTTTTCATAAATACGGACTTAATTACATCTTGTACAAATATCAAAATATTCAGACACAGTAAACAAAACAGCGGGCTTACTACGAAACATCTTGGAATTCAGAATCGAATCGAATTTGATTCAAATTGACACAAATTCCAAAAAATCTATTCAGAATTCGAAGACTTTTGGGAGCAATCCTCCAGACTTTACAAAACAGAAGTCGTAGAAGATGTTACAGAAAATCGTAGAAAAACTGATGTAAAAAGTCTTAAAATCTAACCATCACGACTTAGCATCTCTCTTGAAAGCTAGGCTCAAATACATAGCCTAGAGTCTAGACTTCTAGAAGGAGACGGAAATTAGCAATCCCCCTACAATGTCTTTTGACCCAAAGAAGTAAATATTTGCCTTCACTTTCGTAAAGAGAGTACATATACGACCCGGCAGTGCTTAGGCCGATACATTTACTTCATCGGTAAAGTTCGATTCACTTGCTGTTACAGTCCCTTATTGTAGTACACTGTCTTCGCCTTGGGAGATATCTTCAATGATTCTGCCTGAAAAGTTAATTGAAGTTGTAAAGATTCCCAGAGATCTGCAGCATCTTCATTGCGCAACACTATCAATCTCAATCTGTTTTGTTGTTGAGAGAACTAAAACAGGCCTGTAGGCCTAAACCTTGTCTTTGTTCCTTTTTTGTGCCAACCTATATTGTTCCCACTGCTGAGACACATGCCTCCTGTCTGTAAGAGGCAGTGGGCCGCAATCCACTACGCGGGTCTGAAAAAAATTCGAAGACATGTGACATCTGCCGACCCGCCCTGGGTTGGCAGATGTCACATGTCTTCGATTTTTTTGTTCTATGCCGGTTTCCTCACGATGTTTTCAGTCACCGTTTTAAGTTAGTAAAGTTAAATAAATAAATTAACAGAACATTTAAACTTTACCTTTAGATTCGGCTCAAGAGAATCTACGTTCATAGTGGCTTTCTGCTCAAAGAAGGCACAGCCCAATGGCGTCGCGAAGATCACACAAAGACACACCAGTGATATTTGGAAGGGAATTACAGCCAACGGGTAGTGGCAGAACAGCTTTCGTTGAACCGCTATGTTTGTTACAATTGGCACCAAGGCTAAAAAAATAGTATTTAATGCATTAAAAAATCCTCCCCAAGTTTGGAGCAACCTGGGCAATCAGCCTCGCTGCCCCTTGCTGATTAGCTGTTAAGCTTGGAGCAGCAGCACGGGGAACCGCCAAGGTAGCCCACAAAATTAATACTTTCGTTTTTTGCAGGTCAGTGTCAGGTCAAAATATGATTCGCCTCAAATACAAGTCATGACTTCACGAGTTCTTCGAGAATTGTATTTTTTACTTTTAAGATTGCTTTAATTCCTATTTTGTACGGTCGCTAATAGTATTTTGATTTGATCAACATTTACAATCTAATACACTGACCTGCAAATTGCAAGAAAACGTTTGAAAATTTTAATTGGGCGGGCTACCCTCACATCACCTGACCCTTTTTCCTCTCTACTTCTTTGTAACAGGGGTCAGGTAATGCAGAGTACTGACCGAACTCTAGTATTAGATATTATTTAGTTTTTGCCGATAAGGGAGAACTAACAACTACACATGAATCAGGCCCAGGCCTCTCGGAGAGACAATCTGTACAAATAAAATAAAATTGTAACGACGAATTTTTGTCTGTTTGGCCGGATTGGCGATGGCGCAAATACGGTTGGATGGATTTGGCGTCCCACACTACGCTTGCAGATACGCGATATCAACTCCAGAACTCGTCTGCTCCATCGGCCATTATTGTGTGTATTGTTTGTGTTGCCGTTAAATGCATGTAAATCATTATGTTATACGTACTCATGCCGGGCAAAGCCATGGCGAGTCGGGATATGCACACAAGTAAGATTCCTGTGCGCGCTGCTTTTTTGGAATCGCCAACTCTCTTGCCCTCCGGGGTAAATACAGGCGTGCCGTTTATTAACTCACTGCAAGAAACATCAGACACAGCTACATTTGGAAAAGGCAAACTTAATATCGAAAACGAACTACCTGTCAGCATAGCTATTCACAACCATTCGATACGCTTCCGTATCGAATCCGACATCAATCCATGTTGTCGTAGGAGTCCTCTAAACGCTGTTCACAAGTCCAAAACCTGAAAATGTTGTCAGAGACGACCGCTATTCTTCCGACAGAACAGTTGTTTGCTGTCGGGGGTAAGGCAAATCGGTAGGTACGCATAGCAGGACCACCATAGAAACGGGTTTCGTCGACTGAAGAATAGACAAACTGACAGGTAGAATAGACATGAATGACGGATTCCTTTAGAAATCTATCTGTCAAAAATGACACTAGTTTCGCTAGCTAATTTAATTTAACCCTGTAGACATAGAAATGTTTTTCCTTTAAGAAGCAACATATACAAATACGGTAACTTAGTAGTTTACCTGCTTCTCATCATAGGGATATTGATGAAATTAGCGCTGCCTACGGCTGCGAAGGGTACCAGCCGCGAGAAGATTGGGTTCATGCCCTAGAAATCAGTAAAAACAATTTAAAAAGATACCAAAATCCTGACCGATACAGTTGATTACAGTGCTAATAAGAATCTTTTGGCGCCCGAACGACATTGACAGGGGCGCGTTGTTATTAAACATTTGTGAAACTGTCACATAAATTGTATTGACAAAACAAGATGGCGGCGCTAGTTCCTATTTGGCCATGCGGCAAAAGAACCTTGTGGCGTTGTAGACTTCATCTGCCAATATTTCGGGTGCGAATCTCATTGTCGCTCGTCAGAGGTTACAAAACCAGTATAAGCTGGCCTCGCATTCTATTGAAACTTCGTACCACACTAGGACAGCCCAAGGTGTTACCATTCCACTCTGACCCTTGATCGAGCCAGTCCGCGCCGCTGAGCCTGTAGCTTTTAAATTCGTCCCTAAATAATTCCGATCCAGCTTTGTTTCTTGCTGCCCTCTCCCAACATGTTTTTGACGGCCTAAGCCGAGGTCCGTACCCCACAGGGGTGCCCTTAGCGTGTTGTCGCTTAGTTTTTAAGTTTTTTAATCCCTGGCTGGAGGCCTTAATTTATTGAGGCATCCACAGGCAAGCCCGGTTAAGTAGACGACAACCTAGTAGGTTGAACTGCCAGATGCCATTAATAAAAAGAAAAGGTGTTACCATACCATGCACTGACGTGCGGCCTACTATAGTGCGACCGACGACATCCATACAAACGAATACTTGTTTTGCGAATTTGATATTTATTAGCTGCTTTACTAGAATTTTCGCACTGACAGGTGTCAAGAACGCATTCTCTCGAAGTTGACTTTATTGTACGTGTAACGCTCGAGGGTATGAGCACTAAGGTGAACACTGGAACTGAGACAGGAAGTTTCGAACCCAAACAGATGCTTTAGTTTCTGTAAATTATTTCATCACCAGTGCTCTCAAAACGGTGAAGGGAAACATTGCGAGGTAACCGGCATGTCTTAGAACCAAAAATTCGAAGACATATATGTCACATACTGGGCCCGTGTGGTGGATTACGGCCCACTCCCTCTAACCGAGAGGAGGCCTGTGTCCCAACAGTATCTTTTTGAGGCTGACTGAACCAAGAACAAAAATCCTAGAATACTGCAGTGTTTTTAATGCTTACCTTAACTTTACTGTTGAGGTACAGGGCTGTACTTAAGGCCCCTCCGCAAGCTGCACAATAAGACGTAAGTATTTGCCTGTCAACGTCCAAAAACTTAGTTTTAGATAAAGTGATACTAATAAATTACTATTTATTACATAACAAACACACTCCCGCAGGGTAATTGTGTAACACACTAACAGTAGCAATGGCTTTCATTTTGACAGTTTAACAACATTCATTGCGTTATTTACAGTGTTGAGCAGACAAATTTTTCGAACATAATGCAGCAATGGATTAGCAATATCGTTCAAAATGATTCAGATTGTGATTAATAATCCAGCCACTGTGCAGTAGTGTGCAGTACAGGCCAAAACATAAAAAAATATGAGTCAAATAAGTAGTTTGCAGTTTGTATGCAGTTTTGATGCTGACTATACTATAGACGGACCCCTTAACTGAGACGTTGCCTGAGGTAGCAGCGCGGTGCGGGAGGGGCGTGGTGACGTGATGCGAGAGCGCAGTGATTCGTCAATTTGTGACAACTATCACCCCTCCCCCACCGCGCAGCTATCTCAGGTAACGTCTCAGTTAAGCGGTCGGCCTATAGCTATCATTTTAGTGTCGTCATTGTTCCAACCACAGAGTACATTGAATATATCAATAAAATGGCTGATATAAATCAGTTTTAAATGCTCAGTACCTTATGCTTGTGGATTGAGTTAAGTTTTGTAATAAGGGTCTGGCTTGACAAGACTACATACAATACTAAACAATAGTAGTTACAAATCACAAGCGCACGTCAGATTGCCCATATCCCATAAGCCATAGTTTCAAAGAAGAGCCACTGCTCTTCTATCTGTCTACCTATTCTTCCTACATAGCCTTCGCAATTTACCGATGAATGACGTCACTGAAACGTTATTTAAGAAAGTAAGTTGGTGTGTTTTCCTAGAGAGCGTTTTTAACGCCGTAAAGTTAAACCCCGCTGTCCAAAGATTTAATTTAAATCGCTAGATTTGCCCTCACCGTACAGCGTTTCCATAACAGTCAAACTAAGCAGAAACGCGACTTTCCTTTGACCTGGAGTAAATTATGTTCCTTGTTTTCAACGTGGTAGGGGTAGGGCGTAATGATCTAATGATTTAAATCTTTAGCACTGTCATCATTTTCATCGGCCGCTATGTACAGTCACCACAACAAAACACACAAACAAAAACAGTTGATAAGACCTCGGACCTGAAAATAATGATTATTTCAGGAATAAAGAAAAAGCACTGGCAAGCACTTACTTCGTGGTGATAACTGCGTCACCTGAACGATTCGTGTAATTAACTATCGCGTTAAACGTCTGATTGAACCACTGCCAGAACATAATAGCTGGCTTTGTCTTGTAGAACGTTATCATGCCTGAGAAAAGCAACCAATTTCATTAGAGAAACTGTTTTGGGACAAAAAATATTGTGTCATCGCGCACAAACTTATTTTGCGCGCACTCTATTACAACGAAACACGAAAGTCTACCATTATAAAACCCCTCCGCTGCTAATTGAGATTGAAAATGCCGAAAATCATATTTTATTTAATACTTACCAAGTTTATAGTTAATAAAACATGTTCAGGATGTTAAATTCAATTAAAAAATTGGTTCAATTAAAATAAATATCTTATTTAATGTTAGCTATGCTTAAAACACGAAATGAATGTTGTCCTTTAATTTTTCCGATGAGTAACGACCCATTGGGAGTAGGGAGTAGCTGTCAAATAGTCTTTTCAATAATTCTTAGTTCGGGACCCGAACTTAATTAATATCATAAGTCCGTATTAAGTGATACGGAGTACTAATCGCTCTACCGAACGCCGAACCTACGAACTTCGCGCTTAGGGATTACGGGGGTTCCCCGACCGCACACGTTTTTTTTAATGACCTTTTTAATAAGAATAACTTCATAAAGCTGAAATAGTATGGAATATATGGCATTATGGTATTTATATCCGATAATTGCCCCTACCCTTTTTTACCAATTTTTTTTTATAGGGTATTTTACCAGTTTCTTTTAAAAAAGATTACACGAAACCTAGAAAAAAAATCAGTTAATATTTACTTACATCCAGTGACGAAAGTGTTCATAGGCGCTTGCGCAGACATGCGACCGATCTTGATCATCTTCTCACCAGTGTCGGGGTGGAATGCACTATCAACGAGATATTTGGTCTCCCAAAGTTTGTCCTCATTATAACCGTGGGGCATTTTTTTTGTTTTCCTGTTTATATGACAAAAAAAACGAATTTAAATTGTACTAGCAGCGCCCCGCGGTTTCACCCGCATAAGTTTCGATCTCGTGGGAATATTGGGATAAAAACTATCGTAGGTATTAATCCAGGGTGTCAGCTACCTCCATACCAAATTTTATCAAAATTGGTACAGCCGTTTGTGCGTGAAGATGGAACAAACATACAAACACACTCACAAACTTTCGCCTTTACAATATTAGTGTGATTACACATTTAGTAGGAATAGGAATACAGGATATGACCAGTAGGATAATTATGTGATGAGTGTATGTCTGTTTATTTCTGTTCGTGTGTGTGTACATAATTATACATAGATAGAATATCTCCTGAGTTAAGTTTCGGTTATAGGTTTAGGTCTTACGGCCGCCGAAACCGAAAATTGTCCAAAAGGTGTGTAGGAATGTTACGTTTTTTGGCAATTTTCAAGTCAGTGTCATGTATGTTGATTAGAATATGGATCGCGATCGTAAGAAATATGACTTTACAGAATTATAATCATTAAAATCATCAATACAACCAATATTTACAATATTTTAATTTCGCAGGCTGTCTATCGCATCACCCTTAATAATATTAAATGAACGAACTTGTATTCATCCACGAGACTCTTGGCTTTATCCAGCTCTTGGTCGGTAGCGAAGAAGTTTATTGGGTTAGTGAGCATTATAAAATGCTTGGCGCGGCCCCAGTATGTGCTCTGGTCCCACCGGGGCTGGTCCAAGTCCACAGGGCCTCCCTGCGGCTTCGCCATAGTTTTTTACTCTACAGCAAAATTCAGTACGGTCGAATACACATCTGTAAAATCAAAGATGACCTGACCAGGTTTCATAGATGTTATAAATAAATACCTACCTAGTTTGTGCTTTTATAATTTCTAACGTGAAGATATTATTGTGGACGTCCACGTCCATATCACGGCATGACGATAACATAGAGAAATCAAATGTATGGTAAAGGTGGATAACCGGCGAAATTTTTCTACGCTAAGCTAGGAGTACCTGGCGTGATTATCTATAGTAAAATTAGTGCGCAGTGCTGCACACCCCCACCCTATTTCAAGTTAAACAAATATAAACTTTATTCCAATGAGAATTAAGTTGATTTCAGAGTGACTAGCACTATTGAAATAGTTATAAAAATGTTTGTTGTATTGTTTAAACTGAACTTTATTGTGTAAGGTTTAAAGTTATTTTTCCATTAATTGATATTTGTTTACATTTTTAGCAAATAAATCGCGAATGCATATTAGACCCCCGTCTAGATAATCATGCGCTGAATTCATGGTAACAGTCCCTGCCACCCTGTATATGAAGACACTTTTAAATTTCTGTACACGACAACGTTATAACGTGCACGTATTTACCTATACATATACATTTTTTGGACGTGGACGTATCGTAACGTTAGAAATTCTATTAGCACACATAGGCTATAATAGCTAGGTCTCAATAGATTTCCACGGTTTCCATTGGCAGTTTTCAAGTGATGAACACTATGAATGAACCTGGTTAAACTTAATACGGTCAAGTAAAGTATCCTGAGGAAATAAACATGTTGTCCTAGAACGCACGGCCCACTTGGTGGGAATGGGAACCGCTGGATAGGTTGGCCTGACTCCTCTAGTAGGAACATTAAGGCCTATTCAGACCTAAGCGGTATTCGCTATCGCCTGCGGTAGAGAAAACCTAGAACGCACGGCCCACTTGGTGGGAATGGGAACCGCTGGATAGGTTGGCCTGACTCCTCTAGTAGGAACATTAAGGCCTATTCAGACCTAAGCGGTATTCGCTATCGCCTGCGGTAGAGAAAACCGAATCGGTATGCGGTAATATTACTGTTCACACCATAGCGGATTTCGCTATCCTTGTGGGTAGAACTCTCTGTATTCTGAGGGGTAGAATACCGAGTTAGAGTTTCGCTCAGGAACTAGCGAAACAATATCTATGCGGTACTATGGCACCAACTATTCCGCTCTAGCCGCGGAACTTGATACTAAATACCTGAGCGAAACCCGCGCGGTATGTACCTCTACACACAGCGGCAGCGAATACCGCTTAGGTTTGAATAGGCCTTTACCTATTGGGCGAAAAATCATGTGGATACCTACTCACCAGATTTGTACGCGTGTGATTTGTAAAACACGGGTATAGCGTGATTTACTCTATTATGATAACATCTAGTTACAAAGAAATAAGCCTCTTACACATTTTTATTTTGTAAATACACCGAAATTTTATTTCGAATTTCAAAAGTGACATTCGTTTATTTGGCAAGAATTGATAGGATGTTTCTTGCGTTTTTTCTAACTATAGATAATTTAATAATCTTCTATAATAGAGAACTGAGAATCGAAGGAGGTTTTAAAATCATTTATGCACTTACATTTTATTATAAGGCCCATTGTACACACACGTTCTTGCCGTGAAACCTATCACGACCACTATAAACAAATCTTAATAAAGAAGCTTGTTGACGGACACGTTATTTCTACGGCGCTGTTTAAACAAAGGGAATAATGCCCTTTGGTCCAACCAAGTAACCAACATAGGTAAGTAGGTATTTAAATGTCTTTGGGTCCAAAATGATTTCAAGAAACGGTAGGTATCATCGCTGTTTCTAACAATCGTTTGTTTACCTACTCTCCGTAAACAAAAAAGGTGTAAGTGTTGGAGAAACCAAAAGTTACCCAGCGATGACCATATCCCAAGTCTTCCCTTCAAAATGGTTGAGCTGAATGATGCTCATGCGTCATGTTCGTGAACGGGCGCCGTCTGTTGGGGCTGGTCATCACTTACCTGCCTCGGCTTATTTTTAATTATTTTATTTTTGGATAGTTGTTTTGTTAAGTACTATTGGCTGTAGCACTTTCCCAGCGATCTGCCGTACCTATAGATCCGTATACCGTCGGTATTTCAAAAAATAATCTTATTCCTTGTCTACATCATACAGGGAACCTCCGTGCAAAATTCTAGCCTCAGCTTTCTAGGTTCAAAGGTTTGAGCTGGGTGTTAATGAGACAGTGAGTGATTGAGTCCGCGGGGTAAGTTAGTATTATAAGTACATGGGGTAATTACGTAACACACTAACAATAGCATTAGGTTATAGATTAGCAATAGGTACCTATCCTTCAAAATTGTTTAGATTGAGATTGATAGCGTTACAGGTATTTTCTGATTATACAGGTTGAAATTGAAAACATGCGACAAATCGAAATGGGAGATTACTCATCATTATGAACAACTTTTACTATGGGACCAAATGTGAAATCGCGAAAAAAAAATCAACTATTTCCTACATTTATGTTCGCATAACTCGTCAAAATGTAGGGAACAGCTGTTTTTTTTTCGCGACTTTAGGTTTGGTCCCACAGTAAAAGTTGCACTCTGTATAAGCCGTACGTGTGTGTGCCCGTTGATATTTCTTATCGCGGGTTCGATTCCCGCACGGAACAAATATTTGTACGACCTACAAGTATTTGTTCTGGGTCTGGGTGTTTTATCTCTAATATGTATGTATTTACAAAAAGAAAAAAATATATAAGTAGTTTATCAGCCATCTCGTTACCATAACACAAGCATTAAGTTGCTTAGCTTGGGACACTATATGGCGTTGTCTAAAATGTCCAAGGATATTATATTTACCATCGGCAAAAATGACGAACTTCCATCCTCTCATTGTCTATGGCTCACCCCTTTAGGGGATGAATTTTCAAAAGTCCTTCCTTACACAGCTTCTAGACTCCACGCCATATTATTATTATTATACTGCGGCTGTGCTTTGCCTGTCAGTGAATGAATGCTGTATCTACTCAAGATTTTTGAATGTTAGGTAGCTATCGTCATATCTTTTTTTTTAACCGACTTCCAAAAATAAGGAGGTTATATGTTCGACTTCGTTTTTTTTTTGTTTGAAAGGTGGTCCCATTGTCAGCAAATTGGAATCTGATGAGAGGATCCCATGGAAATCGAGGGAAACCCTCAAATTTTATTGGCAAACCTATAGCGATTTGGATATTTTTTAGAGTAACTTGAGCATTTGCTCTCGGAAATCATCATTTGGTAAAGTGGATCTTTGATTTCAAAATCCAAATCTACACACAAATTTTGACAGCCGACTTGTCACTAGCGATGTCAAAATACGAGTCGCCGAGGACAAGTCACTGCGTGTACATACCCTACAGCATTAGATGGCGGTTTAGCGTGTACACACGGCTACACATCAAGCTATAATTTCCAGTTTTAGCTGACCTCGCATTGTATAGGTTTTTGGTACAATCAGAAGTCAGCTTAAACTGGTTATGTATAACTTGATGTGTAGCCGTGTGTACTAATGAAAAAAAAAACAAAATACAGAGTAACATAATATTTATTATCTAGAAAAATAAAAACAAGAAAATGACTTAATCTGTAAATTTACTAATAAATACATACTGTGTATGGCTACAGCTACGAGACATAATTCGACTAACTAGCATAATAAGAGTCTTTGGAAGGGTTGTCCTTGCATCGTTGGTAGACATAACATAACGTAAGTAGAGAAAACAACACAGGGCAAAATCGCCTATTTAATAACAATAAATAATTAGGTAATAAAAACTAAAATAAAAATATTGAAAATAAGCATACCTGAACAGTTGTACAACACAAGCGTAATAAAAACTAACACTTTTATAAATAACAATATCAACATCAAGGCATCAAGCGACTTAACACAATGAACTTCAACATTTTTTACATAACTTGGCGACAGTCTTTGTTTTACTTACCTACATAACAGGTATAATTGGACATTGAACCTCTACAAAATCTTGGGTCCAGACAAAACTCCCAAAGACATTGACCTGCGACCGACTAATAATATAAGTAGTTTATGATAGGCCCTTTGGTATTCAACAGCGGGGTAATTACGTAACGCACTATCAATATATATCAAATTATCAATGGGTTTCATTTTGACAGTTCAACAGCATTCATTGCGTTATTTACGTTGTTGAGCAGACACATTTTTCAAACATATGAAGCAATGGATCAGCAATATCCTTCAAAATTATTCAGATACGCGTTACGCAATTAGGGTGCTGATTCAACATTTCGTTAAAAATATCTTCTTTACAATATTACAACAAAACGGGTGGTCTTAAAAACTAGACAAAAATAACAAATTAGTATCTACGTGGCTTTGGGTCCCCAATCTCCCAAGTTAGGGGATTAGTTGTCCAAGACTACCGACCGTCTTTAGTTAAGAGGAAATGCGGTCGGAGAGACTTTAGTTAGTATGGATTCGATGACTACGATCTACGAGCTTAGAAACATCTTAAAACCTAACCCAGAATCGAAGCATTTGATCGTAATTTTAAACTTCTTACGTGTTAGCTGAATAAAACTGATGATACCAAGATGGATCTTCCACCTTCAACGAGTTAGTTGGGTCGATTTCAAAATGTTTGTACCATAACAAAAATGTTACAAAAAAGAAAAATAGTAGCAGTAACAAAACAATTTTACAAAATGGAATCATTTGGGGACATATCAAGAAAAACACCAAATATTTTATTTACTGATTCATTTTATTTTTCGCAATTAAATTAATAAAAACTGAGTGTCTTTGTCAGAGTCACCTTCATAGGACGCTAACCCACTTAAAAGCTGCCAGATCACATAATCAGTACAATAAATATAGTTACTTAAAAAGTTAAAGGTAATCATTGTACCTACCTAACAAAATAGAGTAACAATAAATTAATTAATTGTGGGACAATTTTTTTTTTTTAATAGCTTTTAAACGGAATAAATATTGTTTCTATGTTTTTTTATAAATATTTATTTAATATTACAAGCGAGAAAAATTACTTTCGTCCGATTAGACAATTAAAATATTTTTAAATCTGTAAAGAACCGTCTTACTCCTCAGATGGGACAATATATTTTGTATGAAATCAAGTTAGACTGGGACACAATTTAATTAATAATAAATAGATCTTGTGCATTTTAACTAAATAATTAATTGTAGAAGTATGGAACAGATTTTATTTTATCTTTATGAAACTAGTGTGTCCTTTTTTACTAACTTTAAAAAAAAAAACAGCGTGGGATGGGACAAAATTTTATTAAAAATGTACAAAAGTTTTGAAATCCACCCAGTTGGCACAAATGCTTAAATTTTTGGAAGCTTTTTTATTCGTTAGTCTTTAGGAATAGTTGATTTCTATTGTTATTACAAACGATTACAACACTGCGTGGCATTTTTGTTCAAAGATTTTTTGTAAACTAGTCTACAGTATGTTAATTGACGTTTTCCGTGAGTCAAGGGATAGTAGCGACACCTGTCGCAAAAGTTGATAGTTCAGTTCCCCATTGTTTCATGCTTTTTAGGTGGTGATCCGATTCAGTACAGTTTGCAGCTACACATCTGCTCACTTGTTGCTTACAGACCCTTGTTGTAGTACACCGTAGTCGCTTTGGGAGCTAGCTTTAGCGCCTTTTCCTGTCAACATGGAAAACAGTTACATAATTGTTCATTTATAACCATCAGATTGCGCTTGTGATCCCAACAGGCAGATTTTAAGTTCAAAACTGTCAATAAAAACAATCAGCGGGATAATTCCATAACAGTAGCAATGGCATTTTGACAGTTAAATACATTCATTGCCTTATTTACGTTGTTGAGCAGACAAATTTATCGAACATATGCAGTAATGGATTAGCGATATCCTTCAAAACTATTCAGATTGTGATTCAAAGCGTGTTACGCTAATAGGGTACCTACCGGATAAGTGCGAGTCGGCCACGTTCATAAAGGGTTCTTACTGCTTCTGCTTACCACCAAAACCATTATAGTTATAGAAGATTATCTAGCTGGCAAAACTTCGCAGAAGTTATGGGTATAGATACGTATTATCGAAAAAATACTCATAATTTCAAGTAAGTAACACCACTACCACCGCGTTCCTTTGTTAATATTATGTCAATATGCGATACACACTATAATTTATCTTACCTTTAAGGGTGCCTCTAAACTTGAGATGTTCATGTTGGCTTTCTGGCTAAACAAGGCGCAGCACAATGGCGTAGCGAACGTCGCACAGATGCATACCATAATTAGTTGGAACGGAATGATGGCCTTCGAGTTGGGGCAGAAGATACACCGTTGAACCGCTGCGTTCGTTAACATTGGCACCAGTGCTGAAAAGTGGGTAATATCACACATAAGAAGTGGCATAAGGGAAAATAGACACTTGAAAGGAAATCGTTGAAGTAAAGTTATAAAAACAAACGACACTTCTAATTCGCCGTAACGCGCATTTGACTCAAAATAGAAAGAAAGAAAATACTTTTATTTGCGGTAAACATGACGCAGACAGACAAAACAAACAAAAAAACAACAAGTTGGGGGGAAATATGCGTCACATCCACGCAAAATGGCCATGGCTCAGCATAAATGTTACGACCCTATGCGAGACAGAGCCCCGGCTGTAGCGCTGGTTTTCAGAGACAGCCGGCGTTAACGTGATGACGTGCACCGGTGCAGCTTAAGATAACATAAAAAATTAATTATTGTACTATGTTTGTAGATTTGTGATTCTTGGTTGTTGTAAATTAAGGACACTCAAACTTTAAATTTAAATAAAACAAAGTTGTAAGTATTATGTCGATCGAGCCCGATTTATGCGGTCGAGCCATCGAAAATTGGACTTCTAATAATTATAGGGCGCCACTCGAAGTCGCGTCGGCCATTTGGCAGATATCATATTCCACACCTACATAATGTAATTAAGTACTCTATTTATATACTTAACCAAAACAATTAAATTATATCCGATATTCACACAACTTACTTTACCTATTTAAAGTTTAAGTTCGAGAAAAACTTAGGTACCTATACCTACTGAGATCTAACTTTTTTCCCCGTTTTTATTAACGCTAGAAAAAAAATTGCACGCCTTAAATATGAATATAGCATTGAAAATCCAACAGAGCGGTTTTTATGTATTTTGGTGTCACCTAGTGTCAGTGAAAACGGGCAAATGTCTAAGTCATGTAAGTAACGGGTGTAAAAATACACTTAATCGAAGCTGATAGTCACTTGTCCTTCACGTTATTATGACCTTATTTTTGTAGTGCTCCATACCTGGGAACCTTCTAATTACTGCAAAATTGCCAAAAAAAATTGACGAGGTTTAGCCAGGTTTAGCTAATGATTAGCGACTGTTTAACCGTACATTTTTGACATTTAAGGCCTGAGTTCACCAACATTCAAACCACCGGTTAGATATTTAAGCAGTTGGCTTATGTCAAATTTTCTAAGGAAATTTTAAATAGAGAACTGTTTAAATACCTAACCGGTAGTTTGAATGTTGGTGAACTCAGGCCTAAACGTCCCTCAACTTTAAACAACGTTCAGGCCTTATAATTAAAGGGGTTTTCAGCAACACCAGAAATAAAAGTCATTTCCCAGTAATTATTTTTGCACAAATTACCTACTACTTGCTATGCAGAATGCTTAGATGACGGCTTCGTAATGGGTCTTTTTATACCCTGTACAGTCGCCTAACTAACCCGTCTAAGGGCTGATTTTACCAAAGTTAGATAGATCATGATATCTTTTATTCGTGGAATAAAATTGAAGTCTGACAATATGGAAAAACTGTCAAAAATTCAAAATTTATTCTCTGCAGTGCGATTCTGTAACCATCTCACCGTGAAAACTTAGGTGAAGTGAGCGTGGAGTGAGCTGTCATTAGTGTAAATCCCTATAGCATCAGATGGAATGACAGCTCACTTCACCTAACTTCTCACGGTGAGATTCTAACAGAATCGACCGGCTGGGTAAGACCTATTCTAGGTATTTGGTGGAATGTGCCCTAAGTATAAGATACGTACTCATGCCGGGTACGGCCATGCCCAGTCTGGATATGCACACGAGAAGGATGCCTGTGTACGCCGCGGTCTTGGAGTTGCCCACTCGCTGTCCGTCCGGAGTGAACACGGGGGTTCCGTTTATGATTTCACTGAAATAAGAATCAAGTCAGAAGAACTATCTGCAGATGTGTACAGATCCAGAATGTCATTGTAAGTTCGCGAATATGGGACATTAGCCAGTAGGTACAGACAGCGCCACTGTGTGGGGGACCGCAAAGCTTTAAAATATTCTACTGCTTTAAGCAGAAAGCGCCAGCATAGCCCGCGAAATTCTAATTTTCTTAAGTTTTAGCATTTTGCAGGTCAGTGTAAAGTTGTGCGTTGAACAAAATGTGATTCGCGACCGTAACAAGTATGCATTTTTAAAATTATAATCATTAAAAACTTCAGAATACTTGAATTTTGCGGGTACCCTGACCTGACACTTTCGCTTTAACGTTGAATATTTGTTACGACTAACATAAGGAATACTTACTTCAAAAAAAAAAGAGCGGCTTTATTTGGATTTGAACCAGCGCATCACCATTCACTACCGGTTAGTTTTGACCAACCAGCCAGCGTGCTTGTTTCGATTTTGTGTCTTTTTTTGGGGTATAGTTCGTGTCAAACTTTATGGTGGCTATAAAGTGCGCTACTCGCTGGTACCCCTCACCCCCGCTGACGCATTTATTTGTTACTGTGCGGCGACTCGCCTCAAGTCCCGAGCTGCCATATAGTTTGAATTGGGCTGTACCTAGTTGATGAAGCTGTGTGTACCTACTACTTAATTATGGAAACAGAATCAAGGCACTCTGCTATAATTTCAGTGAGAGTACATGTGTGATATGCCAGAACTTACGTGCTCCTCATCATAGGGATATTAATGAAATTAGCGCTGCCTACAGCCGCGAAGGGGACCAACCGCGCGTACAGTGGATTCATGCCCTTGAAATAAGTTTAAAAAATGTAATGACAATGTCATAATAAGTAAATGAAATATTTTTAGGGTTCAGTTTCCAAAGGGTGGCATCGTAAGGGGCGTCGCTCACTGGTAAGGCGAGTCGGGGTCTCTATGTCTCTAGAGTCGAGGCGCGGGCGGCTATGCTTCCTTCACACATTATAATTCATTTAACATGTCGTCGTCAGAAGATGAATACGTACTTGCACTCACACAAGTATAATCGTACAATTTCGATGAATTTCACTTTGGTTTCAAAATCGTCACGTAACTGTATAAATACCCCGACCCCGCGCCGCGCCGCCACCACCTCGTCCGTGCTGCGACTCGCCCGTGCTGCGACTCGCCCGTGCTGCGACTCGCCCGTGCTGCGACTCGCCCGTGCTGCGACTCGCACGTGCTGCGACTCGATATGAGCGCACTGCCATTTATTCCTAAAGAAAACGTAGATGCAGCGCGCCGCTTGTGCGCCCGCACCTTGACGCTGCCTCGACTCTAGCCCGTGTGAGCGATCCGCCTTACTCTGCGACTCTCTTGCGGGCTTACAAATTTTGGTATAAAAATTAATATGTATTTTTTTAAAGTAAAACAAATACTTTTCTTTTCATTAAAAATTTATCCGACTGTAAATTAATAATACTTAATTCTTTTATTTAGGAAATACGAAGTAAGGTCGATTAAGGACATTTGGCGAATTATGAAATTATTATGGATAGACAGAATTATGAATGTGAATCTAAATGAGACATACCACAAAATTGCAAACTTATCGGAATATAATAATGGAATCGAGGAAATAACAAAAGACAACGACTTACGTAACAGTTTATTTTTTTAATTAAAAGTATGGCGGGTTGGTATGGTGCACGGTGGCACCATTCGTGCACGGCGCGGCTTCTTTGATTTATGGCGAATCAAACACGCCGTAGAAAAATTGTGTGACATGGTATATGATACGGTTTTATGGTATACGGCGACGGCGCCGTGCCGTAGTGCCACCGTGTTGTCAACAAACTTTCATAGTGATCCATAGAACATTAACGGTCGTGCCTGCACACGGCGAATAAACCGTAGTTATTGACAGCAAGAACAACAATTTTGAATTAATTGAAATCAAATAATATATTAAAATCGTTTCTATTGACATACGTAACTACCAAAGTCAAATTAAAATACAACTAGGTACAAAAAAAATTGTTGATACATATTTTTGTTGTAATAAATACTACCTATCCACAAATATATGAATTATGTTAAATATAGCAAAAAAAATATCATAATTATCTACAAGTCACAATTTTATTGTCAGCTTATACACAGGTCAATAATAATTGACATCATAATATACAAATATAAATATAATATTATTACTTATGATAAAAGGAATATCTTTGGAATGTATTGCACATTATTGCTAAAAGAATTCTAAATAAAACGCCTGCTTAGTGGTCAGATCGAAGGGCGCTAAGTCCGGCCTTCGAGAGAATGTGTTCTGACACCTGTCAGTGCGACAACTATTAGCTAATAAATATCAAATTCGCCAAACACATATTCATTTGTATGAAACTAACAGGTATCAAGAACGCATTATCTCGTCGATGGCACTATAATAATACATTAATCAATCAACTCAGCCAATTGAAGTTCGCAGATAATCCGCAGCCACATGTACAGACGCCAGCACATCAACCTACTACAATCTGTCAAATTTCTTTGATAGATTTTCAACTTTATCGCTAAAGCATAAGGTTCAATGTTGATTGGGAAAATTTTACAGTTTCGGGTAATAGGTTGATGTGGTGGCGTCTGTACCTACTGCGGCCTCTAAGGGTAAGATACAGAGACGAATTTTAGTGTCAAAATGCACTTATTTTAACAGATCGAAGCGTGAGTTTGCGTTACGTTTCGTCTCTGAATCTACGGCACGGCAAGGGATTTTTATGCGGTGAATAAGAATCTTAAAAGTAAGACAACAAAATTTAAATTTCAATGATAATGCCTAAGGTGGTCGCCTTATGCCTAATGATACTGCAGCATCGTTGCAATCAGTATGCGCTTGCATGTAGAAATGCCGATGGACCCTCTGCCGTGCCGTGCTACCAGTGGGTGCAGGCCAGGTGCAGGCTCTCAGACTTGTCCAGATTCTCCAGATACTGCGTCTTACGCGCCTGGTATTATACAACGCCGTAACTGGACATGCAACCCACAGCTTTCTCTGTGACCAACCTCTTACTTAAAAATCTTTCCTCGCCCATTTAAAAAAAATAAATGCATTCCTTACAAAATAATCATAACTTGGTTGGACCATAAAAAATTCAAAAATAAATATACATAAAATCTAATATATAAAATTCTCGTGTCACAGTTTTCGTTGAAATACTCCTCCGAAACGGCTTGACCGATTTTGATGAAATTTTTTGTGCTTATCCGGTATCTATCAGAATCGGCCAACATCTATTTTTCATCCCCCTAAACCGAAACTTACGCGGGTGAAACCGCGGGGCGCAGCTAGTAAGTCTATAAATATCAACAACAAGGGCGCTATAATTCAGAGCTATTAATTCCGAGTTTCATGAAGCTATTTTTCGCAACAGTCGAAACTACAGTTCATGATAGACCTCTTTCTTGTATACAACAAATTCAACACGTCAAAAATACAAATATTCTTCTTTACAACAAAACAAATGTAGTCTTAAAAACTAGTAGTAACAAGTTATATAGTATCTCTCGAAAATAATATTATAAGCACAAAGCCTTGGGTCCCATGTGGGGTAGGTACATGGTTACGAGTTGGGCGATTTGGGATAACCCCGTCAAAGACAAGAAACGGCAGAGTACATTTCTCATGATTTGTCCTCCGATTTGCAGTCGATGAGACAAAAATTCTACAGAAAATAGTAAATGCTTTAAAACATAAGACATTGTAAACAAAATTCCCTCAAAATTGACATTCACCATCGATTCGGGTGATGGCAAACCTGATGTCATCATTGTAACAAAATTGTGCCATAACAGAGAAGCTTCATCGTCACACTTGCTGCTTACAATCCCTTGTTGTAGAACACTCTAGTGGTCTCGGGAGATATCTCTTTTACTTTTTCCTGTAAAACATAAAACTGTCATTGTTTGAACACACTCATACACTAGGCTGTCATGTTGAATTAGATGTAATATCTGATTTTTAATTTACTAGACAAAAATGATAGCTAATATACTAAATAATGTCATGTTGACAAAAAAAGGACGATCGCAGCTGTTATTTATTTTAAAAATTAAAAATCGGAGTGTAGTATAGCTTATTGAGATAATAATATTACAAAAATTAATGTAATGCTGGCACTGCGGTAACGGCCTAAACAGAGGCAATGTCTTTATATAAGCGATCGACGCGCATTAAAGTGTCGTTTTATTACGTACCTATTAACGCAAACGTCGCGATTATTGGTCACAAACCCGAAAGCGCCCTCTGTTGGCGCGACGACGCGTTTGGGTTCGTCAATCGCTTATTTTAGGACACGACCTTAAGGGTTGGAAGTGAAATGAAATCAGGCATGCAATTAACTAAGTACTAAAATATTTCGGTTACCTTCAAGTGACTCTCAATGGTGTCGACGCTAATGCTGGCTTTCTGTTCAAAGAAGGCGCAGCACAGTGGCGTCGCGAAAGTCACGCTTAGACACACCAGGGCTAGTTGGAACGGAATTATGGCCAGCGAGGTGGGCTTGAACCAACGCTTCTGAATCGCCGTGTTCGTTATTATTGGCACCAGTGCTGAAAACAATAAACAGAAATATAAGCACAGAAACTAAGAGAATCGAAAGGAAATTCCGCAGTCAACTAGTAGGTATGTATCTATTTTAAATAAGGTGCTCGTGACCTAAATTCTCACATTTAGCTCACATTTCACAGACTACCTAATTTAACTTCGAACTTGTGCCTTCTAAATGTAATTCAACCTAAATGCAACCCTAAGAATTTAGGGTAGCTGCCCTACTAACCCTCCCCAAATGATAAAATACTGACTTCTGCTCGTGACTTCTGTACGTGTGGAAGACAACTAAATCATAAAACATTTCCTAAGACACTCTGCAATAGTGTAGCTTTCCAGTATTGTGTGTTTGATAGAATTTTCGTAATTGGATCAGATATTACCTCATACATACAAACGATTTAGGTACCTCTTATAACATTAGTTTACCTATAATATAATATACGTACTCATGCCGGGCACTGACATGCCCACTCTGGAAATACAAACGAGGAATATGCCTGTGGCCGCTGCAATCTTGGAGTTGCCCACTCGGTCTCCTTCCGGGGTGAAAACAGGGGTTCCGTTCATGATTTCACTGAAATGTACATGTAAAAGGTTAGGTATAAGTAGACCTTTACATATACCTATGCATAGTTCTAATAATTAAACATCAATACAAAAATCATCGTCAAAAGGTCTGAAATTCTTACAGAAACACTTATCATTTTACTAATACAGTAGCGGGACCCTGAAAATAGTGCATCAGAAGTAGTTGCTGCGATTTTGTGAAATTGGATCTGTTATGCAATTCCTCTGTATACCGATCGTAAAATCCGATTTTATCGAATAAGACGTGTTGATACTAAACTTGACAGGACTCCGTCAATTTGAATACATTTCGAAAATAAAACTAAAGTAAATCTTGAAAAATAATTTGGTTAGGATATGGACAACCTACACGTACCTACACTTGTAAACAAAGCGCTGACAGCGCCACTAGTGATGATGAGTAGATATTTTTTGATATTCCAAATGTCATTTTCATGATACTCGTAATATCATTCTGGAAAAGTAGTAGTAGCTTTAGCACAATGACACTACAATGTGATCTTAGAATTGAAATACTTTATAATTTTATTATTTCAATTGTTCTAATTTACAAAGTAAGTAAATTATAAGAATCACGAAATATTGTGATCCTACGATCGGTGTGACCAAATAAGTAGACTTTATTAAAACGATGCTGTATCAACATAATCCAAGCATATAAATTATAATGCACATCCCGGTTTTTACGATCGGATTTCGATCTATAAAGTGTCTCAATTAAATTAGCTAGCGAAACTCCGCAGATCTGATGAGTATCAATATCTAATGCCGATAAAAAAAGGTTTTATAATTGCAAGTAACTACACTACCAGCGGCCGTTGACCCCACAGAGTACTTTTTTATACAGGTAGTTGGCCCCGTAATCAGCTCTGTAGTCACTTGTTTTTTTTTTTAATTATATTGGTACGGCCGTCGAAAGACAAACATCAAATTCGCAAAACACATTCGTTTGTATGAAACTGACTGCGTATCAAGAACGAATTCTCTCGTCGGCCGCACTGTAGATATCGATACCCAATACCCATCACGTCCAGGGACGGAGTTTCGCTAGCTAATTTTACAAATTAATTATTATTATGGTGACAATAATAGTACCTAGGCAACTCATGATACAAATTATGGTATTAACGAATCGCATCGCTGCTATTTCAATAAAATTATCATAAAACGTAATACGTACGTGCTTCTCATCATGGGGATATTAATAAAGTTAGCGCCACATACGGCCGCGAACGGAACCAGCCGCGCGAACAGTGGGTTCATGCCCTAGAAACAATAGTCATTGTCAAAAATTAGTAAAATTACGATAATAAATGCAAATTGACAAAAAAAATACTAATTTAAATGAAAACATAATGGGTTACCTAGTTTGTAACTAGAAATAAATAATAAAGCTGCGCTCACACGGGTAATTATTGCCAGCAACTGTTGCCGGAGGTTGTGGAGTAATCTAGTTTATAAAGTTGCTCCATATTATTCTAAATGAAAGTCATAACTCATAACATTGTTGCTATCGAGGGTAAAACCTGCAAGGTAATTAATTGCGCAACACGCAATGGAAATGCCTTTCATTTGACAATATTGAACAATACTCATTGCGTCATATGCGTTGTCGAGCAGACGAATTTTTCAAACAAAATGAAGTACTCGTAATGTTTTAGCTATTTCCTTCAAAATCCTCAATTTTTAAATTACGAAATTGGGGTGCTAAATGAGGCTGGCAAGCTTGGAGATTGGCACTAGACTAGCAAAGAAAAGTCTGTGCCCAGGAGATGATGATAATGATGAAGTGATGTGGATGATGATGAGGACGTCATAAATAAACCCTTTAAACATCAAATATTTTTAAGCTACTTATGTTCGGTGTTTCCTATCCGACTACTTTGAAGAGGTCAAATTCCTATTTTGAGTAGACATTTATAGAATGTTTAGAATCATGTGAGAGCCATGCAGGTTATATTTAGCTGGTCTCTTGAGGAAAGAACCAATCAGAATCTAGATTCTTGGCAAATATCGTGCAGCGGTATCTCTGGCAACCATCGCTACACGTTGGTATTGCAATAAATTGCTTTATTGCCGGGACATCCTAACAGCATAATAGCCTATACTGTTCCCACTGCTGGGACACAGGCCTCCTCTCTGTGATAATCTCCATAATCCATCACGCGGGCCCAGTGCAGGTTGGTGGATATCACATGTCTTCGAATTTTTGATCCTAGGACATGCCCGGTTCCATCACGATGTTTTTCTTCACCGTTTTTGAGAGCAGTTCGATTGACGACCTACAACTCGTAAGTCGGGGCCGATGCCACTCGGCCACCACTGTTCTACGACGTCAGAATTGCCCAAAATTGAGCAATCAAGTTGCCCGTGTAAGCGCACCTTAAGAGTTCTAATTATTCTAACTTATATACGCCGCCGTTGTAGTTACCTACATAGATGAAATTATGGATACAAAGTTATGTAAAATCTATGTTAATCTAAGTACGACGTGCCATAATGATACCTACACATATCGGAATACATAGTACTTACGTACTATTTAAAACAAGTAGGAGGACTCTGACGTCAGAGGTAACATTAAGTAACATAACAAGCGTAACATGCTTTAATGTTTACTATCACAATTATAATGTAAGCGATAAGTGAACTTTCATGACACATTAAGGTATTGCGAATCTGTCAAACACGACGGTTGCAATAGGTCACGGTGTTTTGTGCATGTATCGTAATAATAACAAAATATTATTGCTTTTGAAGAGCTATTAATCTCATTAATATATAGAATTAGCAAATTTTTTAACAGTCTTAAAAAAAGAGGAGGTTCCTATTCTTTTTTTTTGTTTGTTTGTTAGGTACCTACAATAAATTTTTTGTTCAAAAGAGAATAGTCTTGAGATGGACCCTTCGATCAACAATACCAACATAGACCCATATTTTGGTCAAGTTCTGATGAGTGGTTTTTCAGTCAGCTTCTATCTGTGTAGTGTTTTCTCTAAGTCGGTTGTATTTTTTATGTAATCTTGTGAAAGATTTCCATTGGGAATCATCGTCAAACAACTTTTTTACCAATGTATTAGGAAGGTATTCATTACAATAATCGTCTAGACGGGTATTTTAATTAGCATCAATATATTTTACATGTTTAGGTACCATCTGCTCTCCTTAGGTAGGTCCATCCTTTTTTTATAGCCTTGTTCAGTTTTCAGAGGTCGAGTTGAGGCTGTCCATAACTATATTTTTTTTTTATAGTTACTTAGTTCTCTATTACTTCCAAATACACCTTCATTATCTCATCATATTTTCATCTGACTTCGTAATAATCAACCATAAATATCGTAGAACCATCTGTCAGATATCGAAGTCGCGTGACATAAAAAAAAAACCAAATACTATAAGGCGTGTTTTCCAATGTAGGTAAACAGTTCGTTATCTTACGGTTTTTCCGACACGACACGACACACCTCTATGACGTTTATATACCTGATATAACAATTAGTGGAAGTGTTGACACTACCGAAATAGAAGATAACGTTGGAAAAATACGCGATAGATTATTGTTTTGATAATAAAATAAGTAGGTACACTGGGGTAATTGCGTAACTCACTATGAGTAAACGGCTTTCATTTTGACAGTTCAACAACATTCATTGCGTTATTTAAGTTGTTGAGCAGACAAATTTTTCGAAAATATAAAGCAATGGATTAGCAGTATTCTTCAAAACAAATGATTCAGATTGAGATTATATAATCAGTAAATACTTATTAAAATCCGAGTGCAAATCATCGCACTTCCTGATATCATTAGGTAGTAGGTAAGTACGAAAAATGCCCGAGTTTTTTTAGGAAAAAAAAAATTCCACCATAGAGAAATTCTTCCAATCATGATATTTTTTTTGCGAAATGGCACGAAAAACAAAAGTTTTAAGACTTGTAGCAAATTCATCGTTTTGGAAAATAAAAATGTAAGTAACTTTTGTAAATGCCTTTAGCGATTATGGTTGTTGTGCGTGAAGAGGGATTCTTACCTTAACTTTACTGTTGAGGAACAGGGCAGTGCTCAAGGCACCTCCGCACGCCGCACAATAAGAAGCTATTAATTGCCTGTAAAATAATACAAAAATCGGTTTTATTACTAAGGTATTTTATTGCTAGCAATATTTGTTTTTAATCAAGTTTCGTAACCCTAAAAGTGAGTTCAGAAAGAGAGAGTGTGTTGTGAGTGCTCACGCTACTCGTCTTCACCGCAAACATTCACAGCGTGTAACGAAGTGTTTTGTATCCTTGGTTACCACGTGTAAAGCGCGCGTCGCTCCGTGAGATAAAAATACTACTTATAAATGAAGTACTTACTTTGGGGTAATAACTGCGTCGCCGGCTCGATTAGAATAATTGACAATAGCGTTAAACGTTTGATTGCACCACTGCCAAAACATAATGGCTGTGTTTGTTTTGTAGAACGTTATCATGCCTGGAAAATAAATAAAAAGTTATATTTAATTGCTCTATACTGTCTTAGATGGTACACGTAATGAGAAGAGATGATAGTTTCTCAGTAAAAACAGTCCTGCATGAATATCCTGCGTAACGCGTGGGATGAGGAAGACCCCCGCTACATGGTGGTCCAGTATCGAGAGTGAGATGAAAGCGTGGAACCAGGACAGAGCGTCCTGGGGCCGCTGTACAATAACACCAGATCCCAGATAGAGATTGGTGTACAAGCATTATAGGTATCGCGCGGCAGCGATGGCCGTGCGAAAGCGAGACATTGCCCCGCGCTCGGGACCGCGCGCACCAGCGTGTCTCACCCCGTAATGCTTTGTGACAGTCGATAGTCCCATGTTGAAAATGTTGAAATAAACGACAGTGCGTTACAGCCAGCGAGGGTTTAGGTGGTCGCACATTTAATTTTATCAGTATTGTACGCGCCTGACGCGCCGTACGCGCTGCATTTAGTTTTTTCAATATTCGAATGCGTACAGCATTTTACGAAATGCGGCGCGTACGGTGCGGGTGAAAAGTGCGAGGTTTCACATGATTTCATACAACGAATTCTAAAATGCGGCTCGTAGGCTGCTGACAAATGTGCGATCAGCTTTTTACTTGTCCCTTGTCCCGTGTCCCGTATGCAATTATTTCAAAAGTAAGTAATATATATGTCAATGCCAGCGATGGAAGGAGGCTTTATAGAGGGTGGCAGGGTGGTTTGCGAAAACTGAAACCATGAATTCAACACATGATCCATGACCCCCTTTATAGCGTAGATAGAACTTTTTAATCAGTTATAAAAAAAAAAAACTGCCTCTTCATAGAAAAGTGCAAAATGTGTATAGTGCAGTGCAAGAAGTGCAAAGTGCAATGCGACCTAGTATGCGGTCAAAATTATAAAGTATGCCCATGACCTGTGTGAAAATTTAATCCAAATTTCTTCAGCCGAGACATTACGAGTTACTTTCGCATATATATAATATTCGTATGGATAGTTAGTTACTCACATCCAGTGATTATAGTGTTCATAGGCGCCTGCGCAGACATGCGTCCGATTCTGATCATCTTTTCACCAGTGTCGGGATGGAATGCACTGTCGTACAAATATTTGGTCGCCCATAGTTTGTCCTCGTCAAAACCGGGAGGCATTTTTTTTGTTTTCCTGTTAACATGAAAAAAAAAACACGAGTTTAGTTTTGGAACTTCTTTCGGCTATATTACAAATCAAGGTTTATCTTTCGATCCAGATTTAAACAATCGAGCCGTTTTTTTAATTTCGAACTTTATTCCGACAAAGCTAAGTTTAAATTACAAAAAATGACGTTAAAATTAAAACCGAGTCTAAGTAGGTAGTCAATTTTGTATTAAGACCTTTACGTTTGTCGAAATTAGATCGAAATACAATAACTGGCACCCAAATTTCGTATTTCGTTTACATTTTGTCTTACCTGGGAATCGAACCCAGGACCACAGGGCCACAATCATCGCCAGCTGTGCTTGTGATTGATGTACTTAACATTAAATCAGTCTCTCAGTGATTAAGCGTCACAGAATTAGCAAGAGCAGCTAGGGTAACACTTTAGGAGACAAATCAAGAATTCATTGGCTCTGCAGACTCTAAAAACGGTGAAAGAATACATTATGAGGGAGGGTTACAACAGCGGGATTGTCCGAAAGGGTTACCGCTGCCCCGGAACATAAAGGGCTAAGGAAGGAACACGGATGGGTTTTAGTCAGAAAGTGTCTGACACTCCCTTCCGCTCCACCCAGAGCGGGAGGGGTCATTTGATGATTTCCCATACTTAAAAAAAAAAAAGGGAGGACAAGAGCGGTGGCCGCACTTAACGGCCGTAGTGATCACTGACTGTTATCAGAGACACGTGGGGCATAGACACACTATCAATATCTGACGCACTCGAGTATTTCAATGTGATTTTTTTTTTGTTGTAACCCCACCGGTGAAAGGGTACACCTTGTTTTTATTTCTACCATGGCATCTAATCTTCAAAATCCAATAGGCCCTCACGACGCTCGAGTAAACCCCCATTTAGCATCGTGGGCTCTATTATAAGTACAAGAGAATGAAAAGAAAAAAAGATTTATTTATTTGCGGTAGGTAAGCAGATATGCCTTTTTTTTTTTTTTTAGGATGAGAAATCATCAAATGACCCCTCCCGCTCTGGGTGGAGCGGAAGGGAGTGTCAGACTCTTACTGACTAAAACCCATCCGTGTTCCTTCCTTAGCCCTTTATGTTCCGGGGGCAGCGGTAACCCTTTCGGACAATCCCGCTGCCCCGGCAGGGAAGCAGATATGCCTAAACATGACGCAGAGAAAGAACACAAACACGAAAAAGAACAAGCTGGTGGAAAATATACGTCACATCCACGCAAAACGGTCATCGCTCAGCATAATGCTACGACTCAATGCGAGACAGAGCCCTAGCACTGGTTGTTGGCGGTGGTGATGGTTTAAATAAATAAATATCTTCAATAAAAATAATGAAATCAGTTCAACTACAATCAAACAGTTTATCACCTATGTCATTGTGACCAGTTAATATTTTTTCAACAAAGTTCAAACGCGAGCGAGGCGCTATGCGCTGCCTCTGTCTATCTGAACGAGATAAACTCAAAAACTATCGACCGGATTTTCATACGGTTTTTACCAAAGAGATTTAAATTCATAAAGAAGGGTTAGGTGTATAAAGGTTTTGTGTAAATTGGCTAAATTGTGATTTTTGAAGATGGAAAAAATCTCGAAAAAAAAACATCAGCCTGTTCCCTACATAAGAGAATCATTTTGACGAGTTATGCGAACATAAATGTAGGGAACAGCTGATTTTTTTTTTCACGATATCAGAGTTGCAATTCTCGTAATTTTAAGAATGTTCACAGTCTGATCTCAGTCTCAATCTGTCAAAAATACCTCTAATTTCCCTACATTTTGACAAGCTTTTGACATTTGTTTGTCGCCGAGATGAGACTGCGACTAGATTTTGAACGTTTTAAATTACGAGAATTGGCCTTCAGGTTTGGTCCCTAAAAGTTGTTCATAATGATGAGTACAATTACCCCTTAATAGGATAACGGTGATTAAAATGTCAGCCTGTAAAGATGTAAGGATAAGGATTAGTACAGATGATGAACACACCTGAACGTCTCGACGATTTTCTGTGCTTCATTTAACTGTTTGTCTGTAGCAAACGCGTTCAGTGGGTTGGTAAGCATAATAAAATGTTTTGCTCGACCAATGTACGTCCCCTGGTCATATCTCGGCTGGTCTAGGTTTATAGCCATTTTGACTTAAGAACTCTGCAACAAAAAGAAAACAAATATTATGATGACCATAGAAATTTAAAAACTTCTTTGTTATATACAGTGAGTGGTCAATTAAGTCCACTGGCGCCGACTCCATAGGGCCCGGTGGTGTCCAATGGTATTGCTAGGAGGCCCCAACCCCCCCAATATTTTATAAGGAGTTATGTATGGATTGTAGCAGGTGGTGTTCTGCAGTATCTGCCTTCCCCTATGCTGTTTTGAACACTTTGAAGACTCAAACTCTCTTTCATAATTAATCAACTCAGTCAGTTGCAGCATACTGCTGGACATCCCTCTCCCTTGCTAATTTCTTTTAGACCCAGCAGTTTAGGCTGTGCATTGTTTGTAAGTGAATTGATGAATTTAAAATTTTCTATCTAATGAAAACCAATTAAAACGATTTGGCACTATTCCCCTTTATTCATAAACGTTGCTTTAAGTAGCGATAAGATTTTGTTTAACCATAAATTTTGGACGTTTAAACGTCACAACTTTAAAAATCATTTTTTTAAAGAGTCGGAGTAGTTACAATTTACAAGTTACGATTCAGTGCGCACTTTATCTCAACCAGAAGGTTACTTAACAATTAAAAATGTTTGTGTGACTTCAGATAAGGCACAATTACATAATTTTACATACTCGCTGAAGGCGAAGACATTATTATTGTTATCGTTGACAGAATTTCAAGGTTCCCTGATTGTGATACTTACATCATTATTTATCTCGGGCATAATGGAATGGATTTAACAGAATTAAGTAAGTACTTATAAATAGTTAGGGCGTAGTACCTACAGTTACTATTCTTTGGTAAGTGAATAAGTATTTATCCAAGATGTTTTTTTTATATCCCACTAGCTTCTGCCCGCGGCTTCGCCCGCGTGGATGTCGGAAATTCATGGGTTATAATTTTATACGTGGTAATAAAATAACCTACGGTCATTACGTACATTATCAAATCGACAAACTTATTATTTGCGGTTGGTACAGTAATCGGGTCTAGGGATCGAACCGCAAAATTAAGTTTTTTTTTTATTGTATGCCGGCCCCCCCCGGCCGTACCGCCGTCGCCGATGCAACCGCTATGTCCCTGCATTTTAAATGATTATTGTTCGCGACGAAGCGTCATATATTTTATTTAGCTTGTTATAACTTAGAATCGTTTGTGGCCGCGAATAACGCGTAACCTAGTAGGACTTTGAATAGAACTTAAATTCAATAGAGTCACGTATTTTAAGTTAGAATAAGTACAATAAGTACTGTTTAGAGATAAAGGCTCGTTATATAGATTAGTTTTGTTAAAGTTTAGAGTCATTTTGTGGTCACGAATAACGTGCTACCAAACAATAGGGTTTTATTTAATTTAAAGCCTCTTCATGACGATGCCACGTAAATAGATTATATTATTATTATGTCTTTTGTATTATCAACTTAGAATCATAGTTAAGTAAGTGCGTAATAAAAGTTTACGACACGTCTTTTATTGACCAAAAGTGGTTGTACTACCTGTGAACCTCTGTTAAGTAGGCCGTATATAGTTTTTAGTGCTTCCAGGTAACCTAGACCGAGACCTAGCCCTGGGCCTAACTTATATAGTTTAGATTTCGTAAAATACGCCTACTTAATTAAGTTCATATGTGGTAAAACTATTGTTGGATATTGGAAAAAGTATGGTCTTCCAATAAGACCTTCAGAGGCGCTTCACGCCCTGAAAACCTAGAATCTAGAAATGTTATTGTTGTATATCGTTAGAACCAACCGAATAGATTAAAGTTGCCGTTTATAGGGTGGAAATCGGACGACCAGTTTTCAGATAGTTTAGCCTGAAAGATAGTTTTCGTGATTAATTAGTCCCTTTTCACCTTTTGACCTGAAATAACCTTTCAGTAATAATAGACACAGGCAACATAGATACCTCATCAGACGGGGAATTTCATATAAGATCTAACGATATGCAACACATTGGGATCAATTCAAAGATGTAGGCATATAGGCCTATAATAGCGTTAAGTCGAAGTACATTTATAAGGAAAATAAAGTTTTAAAAGGGAAGAAATTTCGGGCTCTCGTCAAGGTATAGTTTCGAGCCACTTGAATAATCGTTTAAAAATAGTAATTTCGTAGTCGTCGGCAAGATAATTCCTGAAGAAACTTGAAGAGTCCCGAAATCGCTTCCTGAACACATATATGAAGAATCAACACAGTGTTTTTAATCAAGAAACCCTTCACGTATGAACCCTACAAGATAGCCGCTAATCAAATGAGCCTTCAGTGCACTACCGCAAGACACCACGTCTGTAGAAGATTCTCCAACAATCCAACCTATCGGTGCAGGACGTCAGCGCCGCGCGACGGGGAAATTTACGACTTCCCCTCTTACCCTTCGCGTCCGCGGATCACGCCCGTCCGGCACATCTGCTGGTCCTTCGAGCCGGATTTTTGGGAATCCCACCTGAACATTGAAGACTTATAAAATTATAACTGACGTAGTATCATTCGACACATCTGTTGCAACAATAGAAGAATCGTATTATTTTTTTTTAACATAGAACATTTGTGCGTGAAGTTTTGAAGATAGAACATTCCCGTTTGAAGTTTTGAACATTTGTGCGTGAAGTTTTGAAGATAGAACATTGCCGTTTGAAGTTTTGAACATTTGTGTTTGAAGTTTTGAACATTGAACATTGAATTTAAGTTGGACAGTTGAACATAAGTGTTTGAAGTTTGAACATTTGAACTGAAGTCATGCCGGTCACAAGATCAAAAGGTAAAGCACCTGCAGTACAGCCAGTGGAAGTGAGCAGAGACCCTAATGTCTCAGCCATACGTCATCAGCTGCCGCCACGTTCGCCGTCCACCACTGAAGGGACCGAACAACAATCGCAGGCGCAGCGCCCCCTTGCTCAACCGGGGGAACAACATCTACCTGTGCCGACTCAGTCAAAGGAATCAGAAGAATCGACTACTTCCAACAAGGAAACCAGTCTAGAAGGGACTTCAGATAGAACATTGAAGCCTTCGGATAGAATCTCCAGCCGATCCAAACCGACGACTACCCGGGGTGACGCCCGTATCGAACATAGAAGACCACCGTCGACTACTCATAGATCGACACAGTCATTACAGAAAGTTTCGAGGGCACGCGAAGACTTATTAAAGTTAAAGATAGAGCTTGCCCAAATAGCACTTCAGAGAGCCGAGGAAGAAGATTCCGTCGGCGAATACATGGATGATAGAGAATCGAATGACGAGTACGTGCGTTCCTGGCTTGAAGAGGCACCAGTGCCTACACCAGTGCGCGAGGTCAATGCCGCCGAGGAGGGTAATAGAACCGCATGCTCCAAGCAACCGCCCTCTCCTGTGGACTTCGAAAATATAGTGGACCTCCAAACGCAAGTACCTGTGCATAATCAACATCCTATAGTGAATGAAGTGAAAAATAATATAGTGCCGTCAAAGCAAATAGAGGATAGTAGGGGAACAGATACACTCCGTCCATTCATAACGGAGCTCACGTCCGCTATAGCGTCGCTAGCCGACAGGAAAACAGAACAGCGGACATCGAATAACCCCATGGCGTCGAAAGTAATTATGACGTTACCGAACTTCAATGGCGCGCATACCGAATGGCTATCTTTTCGCGCCATTTATGAAACGACTCGTGCATATTTTAACGATGTCGAAAATACAGCAAGACTCAGAAGGAGCCTACGTGGGCGAGCACTGGAAACAGTGAGCTCAGAATTAATCGGACATGCTAGACCAGATGACATCATGAAAGAACTCGAGCTGCAGTTCGGCCGTCCAGACTCAATCGCTCAAGCCGAAACTGAAAAGCTACGGGGACTACCACGCTGCAGCGAAGCACCAAAAGACATCTGCATGTTCGCGAGTCGAGTTAGAAGCGCTGTAGTCACTCTACACGCTCTTAAGAGGGAACACTATTTGATCAATGCTGAGCTCACACGTACGCTAACGGAAAAGTTACCGAACTCCCTACGTGTACAATGGTACAGGATTTATACAGAGAAGTACCAATCGATACCAGATCTCACACATTTTAGTGATTTCCTAACAGAACAAGCCCACTTCTGTAGTGCATTCGCTCCGCCTGAGAACATTAACCCCATTGAAGCTACAGTGAATAAACGTGTCACACAAAGGACACATACAGCAACAGACAGACCGGCCACCAAATGCCGTGTCTGCGAGAAGGAGGGACATTACTCCTCCGACTGTAAAAAGTTTCAAGAAGCATCCAGTGATAAAAAGTGGGAACTCGCAAAGAAGTTTAATTTGTGTTTCCGTTGCCTACGAGTTCGTCGTTTCGGTCACAAGTGCAAACCGAAAAAGTGTAGTGTCAAGGGATGCATAGGCACACACCATCGGCTTCTTCATCATGACAAGAAGCCCGCTGCCGAGTCAGTGAAAATAACAGATACTCAAGATAAGGAGTCAAAAGAAATAGTAGCCAGTTCGCGAGCAACATCAAGTCACGCTTACCTCAAAATAGTGCCAGTACGAGTCATCGGACCGGCGGGAGAAACATCTACTCTCGCCCTTCTCGATGATGGATCAACCGTCTCCTTGATCGACGAAGACTTAGCCAATCAAGTTGGCGCTAAGGGCCGCCTCGACCCATTGAAGATAGGTGCCATTGGTAACACAACGATCGACACTCCATGTTCGCGAAGAATTACAGTTACTCTCGCAAGCCAGCTGGACAACAAGGTACAGTTTAAAGCACGCACTATTCCGAAGCTCAACCTTGCACCACAGAAAATCAGCGAACAGGACATCGCGAACTGTAAGCACCTAGATGACCTCAAACAACAGCTGATTTATGATACCGGAGTGCCGAAGATTCTTATTGGACAAGACAATTGGAATCTCTTATTAGCCAGTGAGATTCGTAGAGGACCGAGAGATCAACCCATTGCATCTCTCACAACATTGGGATGGACTCTACACGGCGCACATACAAGAATCCTGGGTCAACAGGTGCACTACGTGAACAAACTAGCAGCAAGCGAAGAGGACATAAACGAACAACTCCGCAAATTCTTCGCTTTAGAATCATTGATGATTAACCCGCGACGTCCAGACTCCGATACTGAGAAGATAGCAGAAAACATTCTGACTCAACACACTCGGCAATTAGAAGATGGTCACATAGAAACAGCTATGCTGTGGAAGAATGAAACTATAGAAATGCCAGATAGTTATGGGACAGCACTCAACAGGCTCGTCTCTACAGAAAAGAAACTCGACAGAAACCCTATTCTTCGAGAAAAATATACAGAACAGATGGACGCTCTCGTACAAAAGGGATACGCAGAGAAGGCGCCTAAAATAACAACACCGGGTAGAACTTGGTACCTGCCACACTTCGACGTGTTCAATCCAATGAAACCAGAGAAATTCCGCATAGTACACGACGCTGCCGCCAAATCAAGAGGGTTGTCACTCAACGACTTCCTCCTCACCGGACCAGACTTGCTGCAGTCGCTGCCTGGCGTCATGATGAGGTTCCGCCGACACTGCATAGCCATCTCTGGTGATATAGCGGAGATGTTTATGCAGGTGAAGGTGCGAATCAAAGATCGAGACGCACTCAGATACCTGTGGAGAGGCGACAAACGAGAAGGCGCGCCTGAAGAATACCGAATGACATCAATAATATTCGGTGCAGCAAGTTCACCGTGCACAGCTATATTCGCAAAGAACTGGAATGCAAAGAAATACATAGATCAGTTTCCAGAAGCAGTAAAAGCCATCATTCATAACCATTATATGGATGACTATCTCGATAGTTACACAACAGAGGAAGAAGCTACGCGCATCGCGTCAACAGTAAAGAATATACATCTACAGGCGAAATTTCTACTTAGAAAATGGGTATCAAACAACTCTAAAGTTTTAGAAGACTTAGACCCATCACAAATCCAGACCGAAGTCGTCAACATCGGAAATAAAGAGAACACAGAGAAGATACTCGGCCTTATTTGGAGACCGAGCGAAGATACATTGGGATTCAACTTGTCACTCGCCCGCCTACCAAAAGGCGTGTTAGAAAAGGAGACTCCAACAAAGAGAGAAGCACTCAAAATAGTTATGTCGTTGTATGACCCGCTCGGACTCGCCTCCCCAGTAACGATTAGAGCCAAACAAATATTACAAGAGGCATGGAGGCGAGCAGTCGACTGGGACCAACCGCTGGATAAAGATCTAGCACTACAATGGCAGAGTTGGATACAGCATTTGAAGAATCTCAAAAATATAAACATACCAAGATGCTACCCGGGATACAGTGAAGCAACAGAAATACAAGTCCACGTGTTCACCGACGCAAGTGAATTGGCGTATGCAACAGCAGTGTATTGGCGAGCCACAACCATAGAAGGTAAGCAGCAAGTCAGCCTCGTCATGGCAAAGGCGAAGGTTGCACCGTTGAAGCTGCAATCGATACCGCGCCTCGAACTACAGGCCGCGGCAATGGGAACCCGTGTGGCTACAGCTGTCATACGTGAACACGACATTAAGCCCGTATCAGTGACTTATTGGACAGACAGTAAGACCGTGCTGACATGGATAAGAAGAGGGGCACGAGTGTACAAGTCTTTTGTCGCTCATCGCATAGCCGCCATAGAAGATAACAGCAAGGTCGAAGATTGGCGATGGATCCCGACGAAGATGAACATCGCTGACATCGCTACCCGAGATGTACCGAATAAGTTTGACTCACAACACGAGTGGTTCTGTGGCCCAGACTTTCTACATGAAGATCCATCAACATGGCCATCCGAAAAACCTCCAGTCACAAAGGAAACAGGGGAAGAAAGAACACTCACTGCCATCGGACAAGCCGACACACAGATGCTAACAGAAGTCATTCCGGATCCAATAAGATTTTCTAGATGGGAAAGATTGCTTCGCTCTACAGCAAGCGTCCTACGCTTCATATCCCTCTGTCAAGAACGCAAACAGAAAACGTTCTACAAACGAACACAGAAAAATACCGAAAAGGATCCTGATTGGAAAAAACAGAAGAAGTCAGCTCCCGTTATTCGGAAAATAATCACAGAGACATCGACCACTCAAGTCAAACAAACAATAGAAGCAAAGTTTCTTCAAAAAGCTGAGAAAATACTCGTACAAGTCGCACAACAGCAGTCTTTCGCTAAAGAAATAGAGAAACTACGACAACACAAGACGTTAGACAAGGATAGTCGGCTGCGACCGCTACAAGTTGAAGTAATAGATAACGTCATACGTCTAAGGAGCCGTATAGCTGCGACTAACGAGATAACCGATGATGTAAGGCGCCCGCCCATATTACACGGCGACCATTACATCACTCGACTGTATATAGATTGGACACATCGCACTCTACACCACAGCGGGACAGAACTCACCATCAACGAGGTACGGCAACACTACTGGGTGATCAAGCTACGACCAACAACGAAGAAAATGCTGGCGCGATGTCTGCAGTGTCGCATTCGCAAGACACAGCCTCCTGTACCAGCAACCGGCGATCATCCGAAAACGCGCCTTGCGCATCACCAGAGGCCGTTCACATACTCTGGGCTAGACTATTTTGGCCCACTATCCGTCACCGTCGGTCGCCAACATCAAAAACGATACGTAGCGTTATTTACGTGTCTCACCACCAGAGCCGTTCACCTCGAGATCGCCGCCAGTCTCAGCGCCGACTCCGCTATACTAGCGCTGCGCCGATTCGCTGCGCGCCGAGGCTGCCCTACGGAAATATATTCAGATAACGGTACCAACATGCACGGTGCCGACAAAGAACTCCGAGACGCCTTTCAAGAAGAAGCCAGTCGTCGAGGCATAGTGTGGCGCTTTATAACACCATCGGCGCCATTCATGGGAGGCGCCTGGGAACGTCTAGTTCGCTGCGTGAAGACTGCACTGTACACTGTACTCCTAGAAAGACACCCAAACGAAGAGGTATTATCCACACTGTTATGTGAGGTAGAGTACACAGTGAACAGCCGACCGCTAACACATGTGTCCGTAGACAGCGAAGACGACCAGTCAATAACACCGAATCATTTCCTACTCGGTGGATCGGCTAGATTGCCATCACCTGGCGTGTTCACCGAACGGGACATAGATAGCAAGAAACAATGGCGACGATCACAGATACTCGCCGATATGTTCTGGCGCCGATGGGTCAGAGAGTACCTGCCCGAGCTTCAAAACCGGCGGGAGCCGCACAGCCGCGGACTCGGTCTACAGGTCGGCGACCCCGTTCTCATCACCGACGGTCAGCTACCTCGCAACACATGGCCACGAGGCCGTATAGTCGCCGTGTTCCCCGGAGCCGATGGAGAAGTTCGTACCGTGGAGGTGCGCACCGCCGGAGGCATCCTGAAGCGTCCAGTGAAGAAACTCGTCCCACTACCAAAGTGACTACGATTGTCGCTCACCGAGATAATGCAGTGCCGCGCCGACATCGCTACGAGTCGTCACTACACTGCACGGCGGGAGAAATGTTCGCGACGAAGCGTCATATATTTTATTTAGCTTGTTATAACTTAGAATCGTTTGTGGCCGCGAATAACGCGTAACCTAGTAGGACTTTGAATAGAACTTAAATTCAATAGAGTCACGTATTTTAAGTTAGAATAAGTACAATAAGTACTGTTTAGAGATAAAGGCTCGTTATATAGATTAGTTTTGTTAAAGTTTAGAGTCATTTTGTGGTCACGAATAACGTGCTACCAAACAATAGGGTTTTATTTAATTTAAAGCCTCTTCATGACGATGCCACGTAAATAGATTATATTATTATTATGTCTTTTGTATTATCAACTTAGAATCATAGTTAAGTAAGTGCGTAATAAAAGTTTACGACACGTCTTTTATTGACCAACAGTGGTTGTACTACCTGTGAACCTCTGTTAAGTAGGCCGTATATAGTTTTTAGTGCTTCCAGGTAACCTAGACCGAGACCTAGCCCTGGGCCTAACTTATATAGTTTAGATTTCGTAAAATACGCCTACTTAATTAAGTTCATATGTGGTAAAACTATTGTTGGATATTGGAAAAAGTATGGTCTTCCAATAAGACCTTCAGAGGCGCTTCACGCCCTGAAAACCTAGAATCTAGAAATGTTATTGTTGTATATCGTTAGAACCAACCGAATAGATTAAAGTTGCCGTTTATAGGGTGGAAATCGGACGACCAGTTTTCAGATAGTTTAGCCTGAAAGATAGTTTTCGTGATTAATTA
Source organism: Gortyna flavago (assembly GCA_963669345.1). Lineage (NCBI taxonomy): Eukaryota > Metazoa > Arthropoda > Insecta > Lepidoptera > Noctuidae > Gortyna > Gortyna flavago. The sequence goes on from OY770148.1 coordinate 8,284,577, forward strand.
GTCCCTTTTCACCTTTTGACCTGAAATAACCTTTCAGTAATAATAGACACAGGCAACATAGATACCTCATCAGACGGGGAATTTCATATAAGATCTAACGATATGCAACACATTGGGATCAATTCAAAGATGTAGGCATATAGGCCTATAATAGCGTTAAGTCGAAGTACATTTATAAGGAAAATAAAGTTTTAAAAGGGAAGAAATTTCGGGCTCTCGTCAAGGTATAGTTTCGAGCCACTTGAATAATCGTTTAAAAATAGTAATTTCGTAGTCGTCGGCAAGATAATTCCTGAAGAAACTTGAAGAGTCCCGAAATCGCTTCCTGAACACATATATGAAGAATCAACACAGTGTTTTTAATCAAGAAACCCTTCACGTATGAACCCTACAAGATAGCCGCTAATCAAATGAGCCTTCAGTGCACTACCGCAAGACACCACGTCTGTAGAAGATTCTCCAACAATCCAACCTATCGGTGCAGGACGTCAGCGCCGCGCGACGGGGAAATTTACGACTTCCCCTCTTACCCTTCGCGTCCGCGGATCACGCCCGTCCGGCACAATTATCTTCGAAAATATTCATTTAAATTACATGCTGTAAAGGGCCATACTAATCTATATTACATGCACAATTTATTTAAGGTACTTAATTGTATATGGATTAATGCTGCATTGCTTAAAATCGCTTTTTCGTAAATAAGTAATAAGTAAAGGATAAAAAATGAATATTGTGGGTTTTCCATAAGAGATAGACATATACCATCGCGGACTCTTTTGTAGACCTTTATAAGGTGTACAATACTGTAGTACATTATTTTGATCTATCTCGTAGGGTTCAGCCAGCGTTTGCAATGTAAGCGCAAAAAAATGTGTTTCTTTACGACCTTACGTTAAAAACCTCTAAAATTATCAGTGTTTCTCTACTATATTATGCATGTATTATATATAAACCTTCCTCTTGAATCACTCTATCTATTAAAAAAAACCGCATCAAAATCCGTTCGGTAGTTTTAAAGATTTAAGCATACATAGGGACAGACAGACGCGGGAAGCGACTTTGCTTTATACTATGTAGTGATTAGCAGCGCCCCGCGGTTTCACCAGCGTTAGTTTCGAAAAAGTATCCTATTTGTTAATCCTGGACTATCTGTGTGCCAAATTTCATCCAAATCTGTACAGTAGTTTTTGCGTGATTGAGTAACAAACATCCAAACATCTTCACAAACTTTCACATTTATAATAAATATTAGTAGGATTGGTTTGTTTGAATATGAGATTTCTACATGATAATTATCTTCGAAACTATGCATTTTTGGACCAAAAATTCTATGACTTTTTGTATTATTTTTATTTATAGAATATAACCCTAGAGCTATGGGATAATAATATAAAATAACCACTTTGTATATGTCCAACCCCATTCAAACTTTATAGGGGCTTACTCTCGGCGCAGTACCCCGTCCCTCAAGGGCCCTCACCCACGCTTACAGGTAATAATAATAATAATAACAGGGCAGCATGTGGCGAGCTTGTTGGGCAGTAGCGACCCCACGGACCCTATCTCCTGGGAGAAGTCTTGTTCTTCACCTCTGGCATGGCTTTATTGGCCGGCTGGAGTGAAAAATGACGAGAAACAGAGCTCCCACCTCATTCTTGCCTTTATTGGCCGGCTTGAGTGAAGATTCGCAAGAGCAAAATTGCTCGGAGGAAGGAAGTATTTCAGTATGATGCTGGTAGGGATCTTGACCGTACTTCTGGGATTGTCCTGATAGACGTGGAATACCTCTCCACTCCTCCAAGGCACCTCAGGACATGTTGCCCCCTTGTCGCTACGTCACTATGTGCTAGCGACAGTTTCCGGGGGCCCATTATTAAGTGTGCAAGTCACCCCCTGCCATTTTATCCGTGTATATATTATACATTGATCAGGCAGGGGTCATAGCTCTTCCATAGTTCTTGGTAACCAGTCCACTTTAGCCACCCAAACCCATAGTCCAACTTTTTATTTTTCCTTACTTTCCTGCAATAGTCCTACACCAACCGGGGGTTATCCTTGGGTGCACTTGCATAGTGCATTCAGGGATAATTGTCGGTTGGTGCCGCATTTCAATAAAATGTACTAAGGGGCGTCTGCGAGCTGGCTTCGGCCCCTCGTACGCCTTCCAAAGGACCGGGACCCAATGGTCCCGAGATATGTAAAATAATAAAAATAATCAATTTAAATAAAAAACTTTTGGACTTCCTTAATATCAGAACCTGTGAGAGTGAGTGGGCCGTAATTCACCACGCGGGTGGCCCCGTGGGGCGAGTTGGTATGTCACTTGTGTAGTTGTGTTAATTTTTGGTTCTAGGACACGCCGGTTTCCTCGCGATGTTTTCCTTGACCGTTTTGTGCAAATCTGTGTGTTAGAACAGGCAGCTTCGCTTCTGTTTCGCTTGCTGTCAAACACAAGTTATGGCGGAACTACTGCGGATTCGCGTCGGAGATGTGATACCCGCCTGAAGGCTTGGCGGGACATTCAGAATAGGGAGATTCTAAGTGTCAATAGCCATCTGACAGAACAGAAGATTATTACTTACAAATTATTCTTGCTCTTGCTTTTGCTAAGCAAAGGGAACAATGCATCCACCAAATCGTGTGCTATGGGGTACTATTTTGTATTACAAGACCGCTTACTAAGAAAACTTGCTAACAACGTATAATGTATAATGTGAATTTTGACACTGAGAAACTTAGAAATTTGAAAAATGTCAAAACAAAAAATTCTTTTTTTACAGGTTCAGGAAGGAGATTTTGTTTAATAACTGAAAGAAGTTGTAGTTACAAATACTTGGTTTTAATCGCCTCTTTGGAAGGCACTTGGGTGGGGGTACTGGGTATGATGATATGCACAGAATGCGGGTATGACGACGCAAATTCGCGGTCGCAAGCGCAGCAGTTGGATTCAGAGATCTAGCATTGTTTTTCGAGGTTTTTATTAAACCGATAAATAGTTTATTAATAGGTATTTATTTACTATAAGTACCTACCTACTATACGCGTACCTACCTATGTATCTATAAGCTCACGAGAGATGACGACTAATAGAGAAGTATGGAAGAAAAATAAATAAATTGGGATAAGGCAAGAGAATAATAAGCTCATGCCGAAACCAGAAAAGAAGGAAGGAAATGTAAACGTCTGCAAAAAGCAATTTTTTTATTTCAGCTCGCCAACCAAACTGGATATTTTGCCACCCAAGTTCAATATTTGCACCAAAACAGTCCCAAACTATTTAATTCAGGCTCGATTTGATTACGTAATAGATAATCGCGTAAGTCTCTACACCCCTAATTTAAAGCACCGAGGAAGAACAGCGGGTGGGGTCTTGTGACGTCGGCCTTGTAGGTAAGTATGGGTCTTGTAGTAAAACCCGAAGTGAAAAGACAAAATAAGGTACCCTTCCTAACCTAACCTAACCATTCATAGGCTAGTCGTAAAAGAAATAATGGATAAGATATCAACATGATAATACAAATCAAAGCTGATAAACTGCTATCAAACATTGATGTAGATATTGCAATCTGTTTTTAAACCATAAACGGGGAAAATTAAATAACTTCCTGCCATAGCTAGGTAAGTAGGTCCGTTGTGAACTAGGTATCTATTCATATGAATACATTGATGTATAAAAATGTATAAGTACATCAATTAATGTATGAATATATCGAATTATTAAGCGTCGCAATTAAACTACGCTCAATACGACGCAGAGTAGCGGTCGGTTTTCTGAAAAATTTGCAAACGTTAATTTGCAATTCAACTCATTTACATTCAAAGCCAATTAAAAATTCGGGGTGAACGTATTTTACTCTTTTGTATGCAAATATAAATAGGCAAACTGAATAGATAATTAAATTAAAACCACGTTAAACGTAATAATCAATAAGACTGACCTACGACATCTTATCAAAAATTTAACAAGTATCTTACTATTCAAATAAACCGGAGAATATTATCATTGTTACAGAGAGGTTCATCACTAATAGTGTTATCACATCATTTTATCTAAAGTCTCAGATCACGAGTACAATAGTTTTGTGAATTAAAATAACTATGCATCTAGGCATTTGCTACAATACTTCTAAAAGCCAAGACTTTGAACCTTATATTGCCCTATTTTTTACAGTAACTCATGTATTATAATTAAAATAAAATTTAGGATTAAAAAAACACTCACCGATTTCACACTTGTGCGACCTTTTAGCTTTAACGTAGCAGGTTAAAAATGACGCAGATATAAAATTCACAATATCCTAGGGCTTACAAAACAATTAAGTATGCGACGAAGACGTCGCACGCATTCTGTATCAGTTTTTTGCCGAAATCACTCAATTTTCAAGACGACGAGTTCAAATGTTGCGCCGTGACAGCCACTTGAATGGTGACGTAAAAATCAATTCGCTCGCACTTGGCATTGGTTCGATAATTCAACGCAGGGTTGCTAGTATTCCGTTTCATTTCATACTACTAATTTTTATTTATTTTCGTCCGCTCTTATTAATTTTATTACTTAGAACCGTTAAATAAATGTGTGCGTGTGTTTAATACTCAAAGAAGCAGTGGTGGCCTAGTGGTACAGGGCCTGACTTACGAGCTGTAAGTCGTGGGTTCGAATTCGAACCTAATGCGCTTTACTTTTTGTAAGTAATTTGTTTCATCAATCAATTTCGTTCCCTCATCAACAGCGGTGAAAAATACCATCATAAGAAAAACCGGCAGGTCCTAGAACCAAAAACGAACCGCACTGGGCCCGCATGATTAATAACGGCCCGCTACCTCTCATAGAAAGGCCTAGGTCCCAGATGTAGGAGCGTTACAGTTTGATTATGCTAATAATTTCATAATATTTTAAAAAAGTGCGGTGCGATTTTTATTCTCACGGGCATAGCATCTAAATTTTGATTAAAAAAGTTACCAGTTCCGAAAGGGTTTTCTAAACTTGCAACATATGACAACGTTTCGTTCTATGATAGTGAAATTAACCTTAACCAAGCAGTATTTATTATTTTATAGTTATGTAATTAATATTATTGTAAAAATATCAGAGGTATCATTTGGTGCTTCCTTAAAAATTAGTTTTAAATCATGTGGATGTGTATGCTATGCATTTTAATCATGTAAATTGAAAAGCTGTCATTTGCCGTGGAACGGAACGTGTGATAGGTTAGGTTACGTCTTTGCAGGAATTTAATCCAAAAATAATTTTAATAAAAAAGCCTTTCCATAAAGGTTCTATAAAAAAAACCGAGGATGTCGCTTCTTACTAGAAATGTGTGCCGTGCCCTGCTGCAGGTACAGTACGAATTCGATTGATTCTATATTAACAAAATTATTGCCAATGTCGTGCCCTGGCTGTTTCGTAACTTCTCTGTTATGATTTGCCGTTTCGCATATTGTTTATTATCACTCATGTTTTACCTAAACTGCCTAACATGATAACATTATCATGTTAATACCAGGTTATTGTTATGGAAATGTGATTAAGTATTAATATTTAATTTTTCCTGAGCGTCTCACGTGATCTTAGCTAATAATATCTAAGTACTTGAAACCGCAATCTAGTATGCGTCAATTTTTTTTTAAATGAATATAGCTCTTTGAACTCTAATAATGAAAGTTGTGTTTGCTTATTGCCTAGGTTATTCTTTTGTTGTTGCTCACTTGTTTTATCTTTAAGTTCATTAGAAAAATCTGGTACAGATCTGTAACACGAGCAGTACAAATTTGTACCTGCTTGTCCCTGAGAGGGGTGGAGGGCCCCATAAACTTTTGCTGGAAGTTACAAAATTAACTTTTTTACTTTTCCAGTTAATTTGATAAAACTTTATTGTTAAGAGCTTTTGTCATAGCTGCAATAATAATTTAATCTTAATATATTCCCAGGGATCCTATATGTGTCATGCAAACAAAGGAGTCCACACTACAACGGTAAACGCGGACAAAAATGTATGTTACGCTCCATACAGTATCAGCACGCTGGTGAGCATACTAACTGTCTACTAATACCCCACACTATCTATGGTAATGAAGCAAGTACAATATTATTTTATTAAGTAACTAGCTGACTTGGCAGATCCTGATCCTGACCAAATCTCAATATAAGTATACAAAAATCCCATGAAAAAGCACTTTTAGTTTTTCCTGAATTTTCTGGGAAACTTTTACAAATTTTCTTGCCCTAAGCCACATATACAAAACTATCTCGAAATTTGAAAATGGAAACTGTAGTGACCATATGACTGTAGATAGTAGTTTTACTTGACAACTGCTGTGACCATGGACTGACAAGTGATTAAAACCTTATGTGACAGAAACATGTACTGGTTTTTATGACAAAAAAAAAACGACAATCAGCATTTCATTTTTATAGCAGTAGAAATTTTCTTTATGTATTTCTTTTTGCCCCACAAGGTTCACTAGTTAGTAGGATAGATAAGGCATTGCCTTATGTATTCAAGTCCATCTTATCAGTTACAATGTGGTGGTTAAATTGTTTAAAAAAAAATACAAAATTGTCACTAGTTTTGCAGAATTAATTAATTGGGTTTTTTTTTTATAAAAACTTGCTTCATTACTTTTAATTACATCAACTATTTAATATTATTCAAAAATTAAACAGACAGTTTCACAGAAATTATTTTATTTTTTAATTTTTGTATGGTACTTATCAATTTTTTTTCATGAGAAATTGAAATTAAAAAAATCTTTTTAAAATTGCAAAAATTATACACTTTTACTTAAGTTTTAGTATGAGGGTTCCTTGTAAGACTTCTGATGATCCGTAAGCTATAAATTATTGCAATAATGCATGCACCTGCTCCTTTCATTGTTTTTAATTGTGTTTTAAAATATACCATTCTATTCTTTTAAGAAATAGACAAAAACTTTGCCTGTTTATATTCATGAATTCCAAATAAAAAATTATTTTATTCAAGTTTTGTTTCCCTTCTTTTGGGCATAAGAAATTAATAACTAAAACGTCTTACAACCCGCAATAGTTAACTTGAGACTTCGTTCGAATGACATACGCGCGCGGCACTGAGGCGTGCGTCGATTGCGAGAACGGCAACAGCGCGGGGGTCGGGAGGGGCCTCTCGGGTATCCTGTCAAGTTAATTCTTGCAGGTTGTAACCTTGTACAAAATTGATAATTTTAACATACCAAATTGGTACACAAAATATCTACAGAAACAAATCATCTTCACACTTTGGCACCAACAAATACACTTACACAATATTGTCTCAAATTATTTGAGAATAGGATGGTCCTATATATAGCATGGTTTTATACTAAACTATGTTCAATGTTAGTTTGATTTAGTTGAACACCCTTTAACTGAAGACAAAAAAAATGCATGTTCAAACCAAACATTGGTTCATTTAAATTTATTTCAGTTCTAAAGTTGGGTTTATCGTTAAACTGGGATATTTATTTGATAGAATTTACATAAGTATTAGCTACCAAAAAGTACAAAGGTACCTAAGGAGAAACACATGCAACAGTTTTTTTTTAAATGTCTCATTAACTTCCTGTCAGTTAAAATAGTTCTGATTAGCATTATGTGCAGCATGCAACATTGCAGTCCCTCTGTGTTGTCCAACGCATTTTTAACTATAACCCTGGGTTATGTAACATAACTGGTAGTGTATATGTTCACTGCTATGTACAATAAAATGCACTGATGTTCAGCTGAAACTAGGTAGACTGGAAGAGAACCTGACAATGTTCAGAAAAGTCTTGGATGTTCAGTAAGTTCTAGTTTTAGTAAAATCAGGTAAGTTTCCAAAGAAAAATATACTTAATTGCAAATATCTATATACAGGGTGGAATTTTCGAAGCGTACCTGGAGGGAAAGTACTCTAAATACTGAAGACAGCAAATTTTACTCAAAGGAACCATTCCTTTATTTAAAAAAAAAGAAACAAAACTGCATTTAAAGATTTTTGAAAATATGCTTGCCAAACCCGGGAATCGAAAAAATGGAAAAAAAATCGAAAGAATCGAAAATCGAATTCGAAGAGATATGACATCTACCAACCCGCACTGGGCTCGCGTGGTGTATTACGGCTCACTCCCTCTCACAGAGGGGAGGCTTGTGTCCCAGCAATGGGAACATTATAGGCTGATTATATTATATTACCCGGGAATCGAACCCACTAAAATCCGAAAAAATAGCATCCTGTACTTTTATGGCACCAATAGATAGGGTCAATTACAAACTACTTCAAAAGACAAGTAAAAGACACCAACCTACTAAAGTTTTACAAAAATCAATCCAAAGTACAGTGAATTAATTTATTTTCAGCCTGTGTTGTTCCACTGTTGTTCAACCACCATTTATCGTAAATGTAATAAATACAATTCTCGTGTCACAGTGTTTGTAACAAAACTCCTCCGAAACGGCTTGATCGATTCTAATGAAATTTTGTGTGTAAGTAATTAAGCATATTCAGTAGGTCTGTGAATAAGACATAAACATTTTTTTTTTTTTGCAAAGTGTTTGCGGGGTCATCTAGTATTTTTTATAAATCTATGTAGGTAAGTAAACTAAATTTAAGCACTCCAAATATTATAAAACTCACTCAATTCATATTTATTTTATGAATGAGCACACTGCACAAAAATCGTCTATCATAAAAGTACGATAGGTAAGGTACCTAAATGAATGAAAATGCCCGTTTTCACTAATTCCAGGCGGCACTTAAATGGATGCCTCAATAAAAGCGTGCTGTTGAATTTGCAACGCTTGGCGTCGAAAGTTGAAAATCCAACAACGCGCTTTTTATGTTTCGCCTTGTGTTAGAGAAAACGGGCATTTATTTATCAAAGGGCAGTAAGCTATTTGTTCACAACACTCCTACATGTGTGGCGATAGTGTCAAGTCTATGACCATTTGACTTAGCCCCACAATTGATAACACTAGTCATATCGGTCGCTGTAAATCCTAGCGATTGTTTCATAGTATGAATAGTCTCGTTAATTATTATTTGCATGTACTAATTGCGTCTCGCGACTGTGACACGTGAATGAGATGTATTTATACATACAACGATGTTTGTTAGATGTAGGGAATAAATGTTTAACCGGGTGACAGGGACATCGACGCGAAACCCTAGCTGTTATCATGAATTCAGTGCACGATTCTGCACCCCACTGCGCTGAAATTTATCGTCATTATTATATTGCACTTTTCTATGAAACAGCAGATTTTTTTTTTTGATATCCTACGATACATCTAAATCGGTTCAGCGGTTTAAGCGTGAAGAGGTAACAGACAGACACACTTTCGCATTTATAATATTAGTATGGATTACCCTACATTTTTGACATTGATTGTCGCTAAGATGAGATTGCGACTTGAATTTGAACTTTTTTTAAGACGAGAATTGGCCTTCAAGTGTAGGTAAATTATTTCAGAATGAATAGTGGCTACTGTTGAAAATGACACCAACATATTTGCGCAAACCGAACTTTATCTATTAAAGTAAATTTACCCAAACACACAAGTATTTTTTTTACATGTTTGGAAGCTCAGTTGATATATCATACACACACAACAAATATTTCATTTTATTCAGGCTATAGACTAGGCCATCAAACGTACGATGGTGATCGCCGAATCTCTTTACGTCTTTCGCAATACCTTACGAACTTATTACACGCATAAAACAATATGAACTGTAACATAATAATAATAAGTGCTATAATATGTGTATTGAATGTGTAGCAATCAAGTTCGACGGAGGGACGCATCAAGTGCACATTGATCCCCGGAGATGGAGTCGGTCCCGAGCTCGTCTACTCGGTACAGGAGGTCTTCAAGGTGAGAAACTTCGAAAGAAATAATATATAATTTGTATGCACCGAAACTCTCTTTTCGAATGCGTTCTATAAGCCTAGAGTTAGAGGCATATAATACATAGTACTATTAGCCTCTACGTTCGCACGGATGTAAAAATATCGAAGCGGAAAATCGCGCACTTGATTTTGAACTCACGGTGTTGAGCCGAGCATTGAGAATCCAACAGAGCGCATTCCATCGCGTCGAAAAACACTGATTTTCAACACTCGGCGCTAAGCAGTGAGTTGAAAATCCAGTGCGTGTAAAAAAATCGTCGCGGGGAAAAGCGCCCGTGCAGACCTGGGCTTACGTACGACTTGAACATAACTGGCGAGATGTGGGTGTACTGTACGTATCTGCCTTACTACTATTACATATTACTATTATGTTCTCTTTCTTTAAATATATATTAATTTTTAAACTCTGATTGCTAAAATGGTCAAGTGAAGAGAAACTTACCATGCAGTATGTCGGAATGACCGCCACATATCTGAAATAACCCGTATAGTCGCCTTACACGACTGATAAGAATAAGGTTCCTTAGCCGGATGTTTACTTGACGAAAACCGGAGCAACTACGAGTAAATTCAAGACGCTCTCAAAGCAGCAAGTGTTAGGTTACGTGTTGTCGATATTGAGTCAGTTTTATTCTCTTAACCAATTCTGCATTCAACGTGTAAAATATACTATAATTATGATATTAATTCGTTTGCTAGGCGGCAGACATCCCAGTTGACTTCGAGTCATTCTTCTTCTCCGAAGTGAACCCCACATTGAGCGCGCCGCTAGAAGATGTCGTCAACTCCATCGCTAGGAACAAGTGCTGTATCAAGGTAAATATCATATTCATAAGATATAAGTCAAGGTAAGGTAGTTATCATTATTAAGCAAAAAAATAAATTGGATCCTAGATCGGCAACCGAAATACGGTCAGCCGCTTGAAACAAATAACTAGGAGATCTGTCAAAATTAGAAACAATGCCTGTTACCTCTCGTCATCATGAAAGATTGTATAAATAAATAAATCGTTTAAGCAAAAAAAAGGGAGGCCTGAACCCACCAGGTTCAGGCCTCCCTTTTCCTCTGATAGACCTCCCGGTTCAGGTGATTCCCGTGACTTGTGCGCTTTTGGACGGGCCTGGTTTCTTTGGCCGAACCTTTTCCACCATTCGGTCACAGCTTTACTCTATCGGCCATCTCCTCGTCTAGCTAGATGTCTTGCCCAACTCCACTTGAGGCGCATCGCCCTGTCCCCAACGTCGTAGACTCGTCGTACCTCTCGTTATTTTTTCATTAAAAAAAAACGTTTTAACAGTAGCTGCTAATAAGTAGTCTATAATCGTACCTACTTCTCTAAATAGAGCATAGATGTCTCCCGTATCGGCACAACTTATACGTGAATAACTAACGTGCCGTGGTAAACATATTAGTCATGAAGCGAAGTGATAACGGAGCTGACTACCCCCGGTGCTCAAGAGCGAATTTCGCCAATGAAACTGTACGCAATCAACACATCCTGAACCGCGTTCAAGATCTGCCGATGTCATCATTGTTGTAGAATATTTACACTGGCAGCTCTTGAATACGGTTTAAAAGTGCTGATCGCGTTCAATTTCATTGCAATAAAATGTTGTTTATTTCTGTACATAATTAGATCTTTTATGACGCTTAATCACGTCAATAGTTAGTTAATATGGCATTTCTTAGCTGACTGATCCGTGAGAAGAAATGCCGTAACAAACTCAGAGGTCATAGTCTCATTTACAGCCAAAACATTATATTATTAGGAATTTCGCCCTAAGTACCTAAAGCCTCTCGCGGCCAACCTAATTTATAATGTACCCAAGAATAGAACACACTACATACTTACACTGTATACTTACTTGCAACAAATTTCCAGGGCATCCTCGCAACCCCTGATTTCTCACACACCGGTGAGCTTCAAACCCTGAACATGAAGCTCCGTAACGCACTGGACCTCTACGCCAACGTGGTCCACGTCAAGTCACTGCCCAATGTGAAGAGTCGCCATCGCGACGTCGATTGCATCATCATTAGAGAGCAGACGGAGGGAGAGTACTCGGCGCTTGAGCACGAGAGCGTGCCCGGTAAGAATGGACACTGGCCTTATTTTACATTTACGTGTTTTGAAGGATGGGTAGAAAAACTTTAAAAAAACCTTCTTTTACGTTGCAAACTTTAATGTTTCTGTTTAAAGATCATGGTGGCACTTCGCTTCGCTGTTTGACCGAACATTTACATGATTAGATTGCGAACGTTCTTAAAACTACGGGAATTGCCTCTCTGATTTTTTAAACTTATATTTCAAGCAGCTACGGGGTCAACGACCGCAGGCAGTGTAATTAGTAGTTACTTGAATTATGCGTTTAGAATATAACATAATTATATTTTTTTGTTTGTTCACTGTTTACATTTTGATATTTGTGTGTAGTTTGTTGATATTTGTGTATAGTTTGTTTTTTATATCATGTGTATGAAGTTTCGCCACCTAATTTAATTTGACCCTGTATAGCTATCAAAATCAAGAAGACTAATTCTCCATCCCATCCTTTCAGGCGTCGTCGAATGCCTGAAGATCATCACAGCGGCCAAGTCAGAACGTATCGCCAAGTTCGCGTTCGACTACGCGGTCAAGATGGGTCGCAAGAAGGTCACCGCGGTACACAAGGCTAACATCATGAAGCTGGGCGATGGACTGTTCTTGCGTAGCTGTGAAGAGGTTGGTCATTAGTATTCATTTGAAAGGTAGATTGCAAAGTGATTAACATTTTGAATTGGTTTTAGCGAGTTTTCAGTGCTATGCGAAAAAATACCTGAAAATTCATCACGAAATAATTAAATAGGTTTGTGTGGACAGGACCAAAAATCCTTCAAATCCTTCGAACCAAAATTTCGAAGACATGACATCTACCAACCCGCAATGGGCCCGCGTGGTGGATTACGGCCCACTCCCTCTCACTAAGAAGAGGCCTGTGTCCCATCAGTGGGATAGATATAGGCTTATTATGTGTGGACAGGTGTTCAAATAACAAACCAGTCGCAACAAATCCAACTAACCCAATGACACAACATTCTGGTCTATTTCTCAACACCAACCCGCGTTTGCTGCCGTTACAGGCATCCAAAGACAATATTTTAAACTCTATAATAATTTTCGTTTCCAGATGGCAAAGCTTTACCCCCGTCTCCAATTCGAGAAGATGATCGTAGACAACGCGTCCATGCAGATGGTGTCCAACCCGAACCAGTTCGACGTGATGGTGACACCTAACCTGTACGGTAACATCGTGGACAACCTCGCCAGCGGCCTGGTGGGCGGCGCGGGAGTGGTCGCCGGCGCGTCCTACAGCGCCGAGTGCGCGGTGTTCGAGCAGGTCAGATATACGTAGCACGTAATGTACACTAACATAGTGGACAACTAGGTAGGTCTCTGGCTACATCTATTACTGTACTAAATTGTGGCACCGTTCCACTGCCCTGTTGGTCTCGTGGTCGCAAGCGCCACTGCTAAACGTGGGGTCGTGGGTTCGATTTCCAGGTCGGGCAAAGTGTTGGGTTTGGAAGTTGGTGGTATGATACCTCCGTGCTTGGCACACGTGTCGCCGTGTCCTGCGCCTGATCTCTCTCCAGAGGACTGCCGTCCCATCAGACTATGAGAGTGAGGGAAGAGATAGATCACCTGTGTCACAGTGCGCACACACTTGTGCACTACAATATCTCCCACGCCGAAGGCTGGTCTCCGTTGAGTTTGGTTGCCGTGGCCGAAATACGGTCTTGAGGACTATTTTTTTTGTTGTAGAAATTCTTCACCCGAATTAACATCCACCTCTTCAAACTGCACAAATAGGATTATTTATGAATTGTTCTTCTTGTCCTTGTTAACGTGAAGATTTGTCAGTTGCCCCAACTTATTACTAAATAACAACTTGCCTGAACAATAAATTTCTTGTAAGTTCTTTCGGGGTAAAAAGTTTAAAGCGATATCAATTTTGACTATCAACTAATAAAACCTGTTTTCATTTCCAGGGCGCTCGTCACATATTCTCGGGTGCGGTGGGCAAGAACATCGCCAACCCGATCGCCATGTTGCTGTGCTCAGCCAACCTCCTCGCACATGTCAACCTGCATCCCTACTCAAGGAATATCAAGAATGCCATCAACAAGTATGTACAGCCAAGCCTTTTACATCTTCGTCAGTTTTCAAATTCTTTACTTTATCAAGTCAGGACACAAAACTACGGCACTGAGCAGACTATTACGTAGAAAACTAGATTTTATTACTTGCAAACATAGAGAATAAAACCACTATGAGCGTAAAGGCCGATTTCTTCGAAGCACACAACCCGCGGGCCGTGAGACGAGGAAAAACGCGCGGCTGCAATTGGTTAGTTCTTGTAGATATGCCTATCGTTAGGGCTGCCCTACTTCATTATTATAGTCGATATCGATAAAATGGATTTTATCATACAGGGTGTGTCGTAATTAATGGATAACCTCTTAAGGGGTCATTGTAATAATAAAATAATAATAATAAAAAGTATTTATTGCATAAAGGGTATTTGTGGGCCCTACATATTAGAGTTAAATAATAAGTAAGCGTAGAACTTATACTAACAAATATTAGTAGGGGTCACCTACTGTTCTCCTAGCTAGGTAGCTGTGCAACCTGTATTAAGGAAAAACAGTTTGCCTCCCTAGATAAAAATCTTAAAAAATAAATAAATTGAGCATAGTGCATACGTGTTGTCTCCCAAATCAAGTCGTTAACTAACTTATATACCTTATTAACAATGTTGTTCCGTTGAGTAAATCTATATAAAATTAATAAGTACTTTAGATGGTTACAGATTCAGAAGGAAAAAATAAGAATAAAGTAATGTTGTAACAAGTAAAATAAGAAATATATGAGGTTGTTTTGTGTGGGACGTGATTGAGTATGAGTGAGTGTTTGATTTTTGTGTACTGCGAGTGTGTGAGTGTGTGGTGTTCGTGAGTGCAGGTGTTTATGTGCGTGTGCGTGTGAATGCTTGTGAAATTACTATTGGGTTATTATACGGTTATGTTATGCCAAAAACGAGAAGTTATGAGAGTGTTTTTAAAAGATCCTCAGTCTCATCGTAGGTTTTTAAAAGAATAAAAGAACGGACGGTGGTTTTGCATTTATTTGCATTGCATTGTACTTATCATTATGAACATTTTTTACTACGGGACCAAACCTCAAATCGCGAAAAAAGAATCAGCTGTTTCCTACATTTTGACGAGTTATGCGAACATAAACGTAGAGAACAGCTGATGTTTTTTCGCGATTTCCTGGTTGGTCCCCTAGTAAAAGTTGTTCATAATGATAAGTACAATGACCCCTAATTGAAAAAAACCTAAAGGTTATCCATTAACTACGACACACCCTGTATAAGAAAAATACTCAATTAAAATCTTAGAAATAATATTTACCTAATCAAAATCAATCAATTACAAAAAAAAAATGTATCCTGTTATTATTGATTTTTAAAATGAATTCATTTGGTATATATTTTTCGAATTAAAGTTTTAGGGTCATGATTGTTCTTTGTAAAAAATCCTAAACGAGCGTCTACATATTTTTGAATCCGAACCGATCGGTCCCAGCGGTGCCTGATGGATGACATAAAAATTATCCTGGACCGATCGGTCCCGGTCGGGAACAGAGAGCACAAACTGAACTGAGTACCTCCTCCTTATTTTGAAGTCTGTTAAAAGTAGATAGATATTTTATTACAGTCTGTGAATTGAATAAAAATTGTAAGTATTTATTTTAATTTTATTATTTTCGATATCAACTTTTAGCTGTTAAAGGTAACAGCACTATTTTTGACGATAAACATACAAAGGGAAAGAAAGAGATAGAAGCATTAGAATTGTCTAGTACAAGAACGAGACTTTTCCAAAAGACATCAACGCGCGACTCAATAGTGTGCTCGTTTACCATCCACAATCCATACTAATATTATAAATTCGAAAGTAACTCTGTCTGTCTGTATGTTACCTTTTCACGCCTAAACCACTGAACGGATTTCGATAAAAATAGCATACACCTTTAACGAAATTGAGTGCTTTTGATTTGGTTATTTGAATACTTAAACCCGAATTTCTAAATTAAAAATACCTTTTATGGGTGTAGCGGAAGGGAGTGTCAGACTCTTACTGACTAAAACCCATCCGTGTTCCTTCCTTAGCCCTTTTATGTTCCGGGGTAGCGGTAAACCTTTATTCGGACAATCCCGCTGAAGTCACGTAAACAAAACACGTCAGTCACCTCCGCGCATTCGATAGCAAGTGAGCGAGAGGGCAGTATGTAAACACTCATTCCCGTTCGCGTTGCCGGCCCTTTGATGTCCGCCAAAAAACCGCCAATTTGGGAATCGCCGGGCAAGGCAAGCGGCAACGTCAATGGCAAGGGAAGCGACCTGTTAATGGAAAATGTAAACTGGGTATAATAACTTTAGCAGGCTTTGTCTTCGATCAACAATAGCACTACACACCGACTTTTAATTAGCTGCAGTAAAATGACACTTCTTAATAACTCATTTCGGACTGCGTTTAGAGATATGCATGTCAAATAAGTTTAGTTTGTTACACTATCCTGTACTAGAAAAACAAGATTTGGTTGATGGCCGCGAAAAAACAAAAAGACGCCAATTTCAGTCATTTAAGTAACACCTCGGTCATTTTACTGCAGCTAATTAAAAGTCCGACTATAGATTAAGGATTAGTAACAAAAACACATCGCTCAAGTGGCCGCGATTGCATATAACTTGATTATAAACCTTACCTTTCCAACATAAAGTTTATTATCGTTTGCAATATATTTACTACTTTGATTGAAAAGTAAACGTATATTTAAAATAAGAACAAAAATATTTATGGAAAAATAAAACATAATTTCTAAACAATAAGGATGAAAAAACTATGTTACAAAATAAGAGCACAACATTATTTGTGATGCGGCCGTTTTTGATGCGCTTTTCGGAAATCTAGTAGGAGTTTAAAGTCTAAGGAGTTTATTTACACTTTCATCAGATACTTTTGAAACAGACACCACAATCTTTCCAATTCCAGGGTATTGGAAGACGGCAAAGTAAGGACAAAGGACCTCGGCGGACAGTCCACAACCAAAGACTTCACCAACGCTATCATCCACTGTCTCACATAAACATCCAACCAGAGACAATATAGAATTAATCATCGAGCACACGTAAAACGTGGTCGCTAAATCAAAGTAAATTTAAGCCTCACCTATTTATTTTTACGTATTTAATTTTGTAGCCAAATGATCTGTGAATGATAATGAAATTAAGTTTAACAACTACCTTCAGTATTCATTTTTTTTTATGAAGTATTTATGTAGATACAATCAATTGGATAATGTAAATAAAACCATTATATAATAATTATTTTTATTGTTTTATTTGTGTTTTGTATACGGTCGGTTTCATTACTTAATATTACAGGACTATACTATTTTTACCGAACTATCAACTGGAATCTGGCCCTTTTGCACGGGGACAGTATCTCGACCAAAGAGATACGATTTTTTTGACATTTCATTTGACAATTCGAAATGCAATTTTTTGTTTACGCTGTCACTTTTGGAATGCAGGAAGATTCTCACTTTTCACATGCGAATATCACAAGAACTGTTTACAACTTTACAATCGTCTTTTTTATCTTCTTTTGAGGCGAGAGACTGTCCTGGTGTAACCGACCCATTTAATGGGAATGTTTTGAAATTAATTTTCTTTTCTTATAAATACTGAATGATAGTTAGTCGTCGGCAAAGACGTCGGGCATTGCAGTGTTGCAGTTTGGTTATTGAATCTACACTCGGTTTCTAAAAGACTTATTATCAACCACTTGTCAATATTTAACTCGTTGGCTGTTATGTTTCAGTCAGCAGTTAGATGGTGACCATCATTACATACTGAGACACCTCCGTGCTTCGGAAAGCACTTTAAGAGCTCGGCTGTTGTTCGTGGATCTTTGACAGCCGTTACGGGTCATCAGAAGAAGCCCGAAGGTTGACTGTGGAGGTCACGATAGGCAGTCGCGCCATGTAAAAGAATGGTATCCAGCTGCATCCGGTTAGACTGGAAGCCGACCCAAACATAGTTGGGAAAAGGCTAGGCAGACTGACCAAACATAGTTCGGAAAAGGCTAGGCTGATCAATATTTCAGTCACACTAAAGTTTGACAATAATGCCGATAACAGACGCTTGACTCAAGTGAACAGTTCATTTTGGTTTCATTCCACGTTCACTCGACTCCGACAGGATTATATCCGAATGAATGAAATTAATTAGCCTTTTAGAAACCAACTGTTAATTTTCTCCCAGTTTAGCTCTCGGCGTGGCTAGCTTCTTGATTCTGTCCGTTATTTCGTATGTAAGGGCTTTTGGCGACACCTGGCAAATAAAAATATAATATTAATGACTACGTTTGAGTCTAACTCGGTCTTCGCAAGACCTTTAAATTATACCTACAACAGAAGTCGCATACAATTATTGAATGGCAAAACTTGAATTCAATTGTTTTATGCCATTTCATGGAAACCACACGCGTGTAAACACTTGCATGCAGTTCTTGAATGGCAATAATTGAACGTGGTTTTTGGTAACCGATTATTGTTCTTGAACGTTCCAGTCACTTGCACTGTGCAAATGGGGCTTAACGTTATTTATTTTGCAACCTAACCTTTTCAGGGTCCCTGTACCACTCCTCATCCGACACTTTCTTGTAGCACTTGAAGTCAGGTCGTGTACTTATTCTGTCGATCCTCGGTAGAAGATCCTCCAACGGCATTGTTGTACCCCGCTGTAAGTTATGCATTACTTATTAACGTAATTACTTAGTAGTCAGCCTTCTTCTTCTTCGTGTAGCTGGCAGGACAGTTACTGGGGCCGTTATGTTGGGCCAAAACTTCGCCACTTTCACGGCGTTATCGGTGGTAGGGCAGAGATCGCTTTGGCTGCATGTTTTGGAACACAAAGGGCAGGATAGGAGAAGGAGCATAGTTTGTGGCACAGCTCCACATCCACACCCTTTTTTTTGTTTTCGGGGGGAGGGAGGTCGGGGAGTGTGGGATTTTTATCTCACTAAAACCACCCCGGTGATCACCATCGGCACATAGGGGGTCCCGATTCCTCCTAAAATACCAATTCCGGAACCCCCCCGTACAACACCTGTAAGGCAAATCCCTGGGCCACATACACACCCTGGTACCGATCCGTCAAGGTAGCCCCAATTTATGTGGTTTGACTTACACCTTCCCACTTGGTTTGGAGACGGTTCAGGGACTTCCAAGTGGACCACCTGGCTAGTAGAAAAAAAAATATGATTGCCCGCAATTTCACGCGTTTTTCTCTTTAGAACGGAAAAACGGAACGGAAAAAATATTCAGATATGTACCTACGTAATAGTCCAGTCGATCTATGCCGAAAAATCTCAACGTGAATATATTAGTGAAGTGAGCTGTCAAAAGGTCGAATGACAGCTCACTTCACCGGAGTTTTTAGGGGGAGATTTTTTGAGAATAGGCCGCCTGATTACTACAGAAAGATGTGTTGGAAACGTACTTTAACATCCGGCGGCTGAAAAACCTTTTTAGCTGCGGCTATTTGCGATAAGTACTCCGTATGTTTCTTCCACTCTGAACTAGACCAGCTTTTTTTCTTCCTCGCATCTTTTGCCGTTTCAGTCTTCTTGAGGTCTATTGCACAGTTGGCCAGTTTCGAGTACATAGTAGCGTTGGCCGCTTCAATCATTCGATCGACGGCTTGCAATCGTTCCTGACTGAATCTATTTTTGTACATCCTTTTCAAGGTCATTAAACGTCTGTAATAGGTTTGTACGGCGATATATCAGGCTATGCATTTCCAGTATAAGCTGACTTCTCATTATACGAAAAGCCTATATCTACAATGCGAGGAAAGCTAAAACTGGAAATGTATAGCTTGATATGTCGCCGTGTGTACATACCTGTCTAGTTTGTTTACTTGGATTTAGGTAAGTAGGTATTTTGTTTATAAAAAGTAAAATATAACTTTCAGGACAGGTACAGTCAACCGCATAACAGTGGTGACAATATCATTTCGAGTAACGGTCTAACGGATTAACTTTTAAGTGAACTTTAAAAATTGTTAGGTAACGGACTCATTAACTTTCCATAAGTTCATTAAACGTTCATAAACTATCTACTATTTGCCAAAAGGACACTGCGCAGACCGCGTCGCACGCGCCGCGAAAAACACGGTACGTTTTGACAAAACTCAAACTATTTATTTCAATTAAACCATTTACAGGCACTTTTGAATTGTCAAATAGTCAGTCAGTTAGTCATAAAGTTGAAGCTAGTTGCCCATTCCAAAACGTAGATCTCCATGGAGAAAAATGGGCAAGAAACTCTAAGGACACTTAATCAAGATATTACAAAATCCTGGGTACATTATTCTTGTTGCTTCTATATGTGAGAACAATGTAAAGAAATTCAAAGTAAAAAAACTTTTTTAAAAACAAGCTTTTATTTAAATGTTCTAAAAATAATAAAATAAACTTTTCCTTTAAATCTTTTACCATCAACTTATAACGTCATTACACAATTTATATAATATAAAAGCTTACCACGAGACGAGCTTTTAAAATTTTTAATTTTTTTTTTAATTTTCAAGCTTGTTAAGCTTATAAATTTTCTAAGTAAATACTTAGAAAATACTTAACAAAATGATAACCCTCTTTTTTGCTTCGCCGTAGTCAGGTAAAAATTTAAATCAATCAGGTCAAGTTATTTAATTTACTTGTTTATCTACACAGGTAAATCTCGCGACAAGCTTTACTGGCGCAAGCTGTACTGTGTGTCCTTTCATTTGATACCCATACTGTGGGAGTGCATTAAAAATGACTTGTCCGCCATTTTTGGTGTTCCGCCCTGTTGGATTTAGAATGGCGTCACTTTTTTTTTTGAGTTATTCTCAGCAAGCCCTTTCATTTGATACCCATAGTGTAGGAGTGCATTAAAAATAACTAGTCCGCCATCTAGGGTGTTCCGCCATGTTGGATTTAGAATGACGTCACACAGCTTACCATGCATTGTCATCCAAACTAAACGTGTATTCAAAATTTCAGATCAATCTTTTGAAGATATTATCTTCTTCAAAATTAAGTTGTCGAGTCGACCCGAACAAACATACGAGTAAGTACATACATTGCAAGTTAAAAGCTTTTAAAACATCAAATGATGAAACAATTAAAAATATAAGATTAAAAATAATACAATCTCTAAATAATTATTACTGCAAACTCTCGATACTTTTATTAATTAGGGTTCCGTACCAAAATGGTAAAAAGGAACCCTTATGGTGAGAGTCTGTCTGTCTTTCTGTCTGTCACATCTGGATATCTCAATAACTACTAATGCTATCAATTTGAAATTTAGAATAGTCTTAGATGACGTTTGCCCAACTATTTTTCAAATAAGAAAGAAACATTCTACTAGGGCATGTGGGGTATCATATGAAAGAGCGCTCTTTGCACATTCTCAAACATTTTTAGCCCGCATAGTTTTCGACTTAATGAAAAATGTAAAAAAAAACCCGTTCCCCCCCTTATCTCTGAAGTTTGCATAGAGAAAAATCTGAAATTATTCTATGTGATAAAGTTTATGTAAACATTACAGGAAAAATAAAACAATGTCTCTAAAAAGCACTAAGCAGAAATCTACAAAAATGACATTAGCTCCACTATCGGTCAAGAGATGGCGCTGACCTAAAACTACAACATTCTACACCGTAGTGCTAAAATTCTCTGACGAATATAGACACCCTGATGAAAATTAAAAAAAAAACAAGTTTCACAATACGGAACCCTCGGTGCGCGAGTCCGATTCGCTCTTGACCGTTTTTTTTTTCATGTACTGTTAACTTCCATACCCTAAATTATATACCACCTTCTTTATAAGTAGGTACCTAAAACGTAATGACATAATAATTGCAATCAATTAACGATCAACGTTAACTTCCGTTAAATCTTCCGAAATGTAACGTTATAACAAAGTTAACTTTTTTAGTAGGTAACGGATTAGCGATTAACGAAGTTAACTATTCGGTTAACGGTGCCTAGCTATGGTAGATACTCAAACCAACCTCATACAAACTGGCGATGAAATTGTCACATTAAATAGTAATAAAAGTTGAATTAAACATAATATTTACTAAGATTTTTTTTGCAGTCTTATTTCCAGCACCCTAAACGCGCGCGTTACGCAATCATCCTGCTGGACGAGACGCACTTACCTGAGCCAAGGCCAAGCAATGTCGCTATTAATGAGGCGCCCTCTTAGAGCGGATTTCCTGATTCCTGATTTGGAATACTTGGGCATACCTTCTCCGCTATCTATAAAATACCTTCTAGGAGCACTGAGCAACTGAATTCTCCTAGGTACCTTGTGTCGAAATTCCTGGTTTATTTTAAATTTTTGCATTTTTGTGCTGTTAGCCGGTTGGCGGTAGTTACGCTGTTGTTGGTGGTAGATGGTATGTGGCCGGGTTTGGGTGTTACATGTTTATTTACTTTTATTGACTTTTACGGATACATTATTGTGTGTACTTTTTGACCACTTTAGTGACTTGTGATTAGTTGTGACAGTGACATGTGGGACGTCAACGTGTTTGTAGATTTCGTAGACATTTCGTATTTGGAACTTTTTCACTTTTATTTTGAGGTTTGATATGCAAATAAAGAAGACCTCTCACAGATGAGTCGATGTGCTCTTGTATCCTTGGTAGCTCGTAGCTCTGGCAATAAAATATCAAGCTGCCGCTATCTACGATCTACCATAGGTCTGCGCTCTTCAACTTCGGGCTTAAAAAGATAAACGCTAAGGCTTCCCCCTGTGGGGTACGGACCTCGGCTTAGGGCGGCGCTAGGGGAGTGCAGCAAGGGACAGGCTGAATCGGATTATCTACTTAGGGCTTGTACACAAAACTGCGATGCGACGTCGCATCGCAAAAACCTGCGAGATTTCGGAGCAATACGTATTGTAATTTTCTGCGTTGCGAATTCGCATCGCGTTGCATCGCAGTTTTGTGTACAAGCCCTTAGGGCCGGCAAAACGCAGGGCTTTATTTCACCAAGGATAAAGTTAATAGGTATTTTCCAGCTCTGCGCTTTGCCAGGTTAAAAAAATACCCTTAGATTCCGTCGCTCCTAAAAAATAAAATGCTGTTTGATACTTAGCAGGATGTTTATCATTGAGTAAATATTAAATATCACTTTGTCTTTTCCATAAGGGCAGGCTATGAATTAACATTTTATACAATAATTATTTTAATAACTATTTCATATTTTGCTTCACTAGACGATACTTCTTGGTTCCACTGAGTATGGTGAGTATGATGGGTTCACGGCACGGTAGATGGTGCTCGATGTAGAGTTGGGATGACTGCCGGCTAGAAACGTTCTGGTAATACTCTCGGAGCGGATAGCTTTTTAACTCTATCAGATATTACATATTTGAGGGCATTCGGAGGCACCTGGTAGATAGAAAGATAAAATCATTTAAAAAAGGCACAGAATACTTCCAAAATATCCGAGACAGCAATGTCTAATTTAGATGTAAGGGAACGTAGTCTATTCATATCCTTGTTTCCAAGTGCAGTTATTTCAACTTAAGTTAAGTGTAGCTTATTGTAGCTGTTTATTGTCCCTGAATAAATAAAATAAATTGAACTGATTTCAGAATGATAATGTCATAAAGATCATGAGATTGTGAACTAAACTTTATGGGTAAACGTTAAAAGCTGCTTTGCCTAAATGTAAATTGTGAAAGCGCAATGACAAATGGGAGTGTCCCAAATAAAATATTTTTGTTTCTTCTTTAAAGTGGTGAACATATTTACCTTTATTGGATCCCTGTACCAAGCTTCTTTCGATTGTCTGATGTAACACTTGAACTTGGGCAACGAAGATATCTCGTTGATCCGCGGCAGCAGAGCTTCTAACGGCATGGATTTACCTCGCTGTAACAACCACGACATTATGTATCTTTTAATTATTATTATTATTACTAGGTATTGCCCGCGGCTTACCTGCATGGATGTCGGCAACTCAGCAAACATCCCACAGGAACGTACCTACTACCGGGATATGTACTATGTGAATGTCCTACCCCAGGTCATAATCGGTACCATCCAAAACTGTTCAGCCGTTTTACCAGGAAAGCGTAACAAACTCACTTTCGAATTTATAATATTAGTTAAATAGGATTTAAAATTTCTTCCACATATCTCGGGGCCCTGGAGTCACGGACCTTTGGAAGGCGAACGAAACGACGAGCCGAAGTCCACCGAGGTACCAATCGACGATAACCTTTTTGTGTGCATAATACATATAGAGCACCCTTTATGCACTATGCACACAAGGTATCAAGGATTACCCCCGGTTGGTGCATGGCAGGACTATTGCAGAACATGGAAAAAATTATATTGCACGATACCCCTTGGTGAGATCGGTTCTTTCTGGCTTTTGACTACCTTTTGCGACTGTAATATGTTAAAAGGTAGGTATACCTTAATGGGCGGTGGATGGAACGTCTTCTTAGGACCAGCAAAACTTGAGATATAATCCATGTGTTTCTTCCACTCGCTCTCAGACCAGCCTTTTTTCTTCTTCAAGTCTTTGCCGGTATCTTGATTCTTAAGGTCGATGACACAGTTCGCCAGTTTGGAGTACATGGTTGCGTTCGCTGATTCGATCATTCGCTCAAGTCGTTCTACGCGCTCCGGATGGAATCGGTTTTTGTACATTTTCTTAATCAGCATTAAACGTCTACAAAGTCATATTGCGAGGAAAATATGCAGATATATTATATCATGACCAGATCTTAGAATCGATCATTTCATAAGAGTTCGGTTTCATTTCATGAAATGACGACGTTAGGCCCTAACATTAATGGGTAGGTATCCATGGTTTAAGGTGTAGCAAAAATCTAAATAAAGAAGGAACTTTTATATTGCTAGTAGCAGCTTGGTGTAATAACGATACTTCTATTTTCCAATTGCATCGCATTAGACGCTTTGCAGATGGAGCAACTATCACCTTTTCACATCAAATTGTAACATTAGGTATCCACGGCTGAACGCTGTGTCCCAAAATACAAGCGATAGCTTAGTTTGGGAAACAGTATCACCAACTCCTGCGATTAATGTACCTTTTATTTAGAAATAATAATATTGTGAATGTTTATTTTTACTGGTAGGTACCAATTGTTTTTTTTTTTTTTCGAAATTTTCCCTGCTAGTTGCCAGTTGCAGCAATAGTTCCTCCATCTGCAAAGCGCGTTTTTGTCCCCCGCCATGATGCACAACAAAAACAAAGCGACATCAACGGCTCTACCGGTGGATAATCTAACAATTTTACGATAAGATCACTAATGTTTGGCCACATTATGAAGTAGGTAGTCGTGCGTTTAACTGTTCATATCGTCAAACGAAAGGTTACATGCTCTGTGGTCAAACGTTGAATACTTATTCAATAATCTGACACCACATCATGATGTGATTAGCGGTCGATGTTCTCTTCATGAAATACAACCATTTTACGAAATGGTCAAACACTTCATGAAATGATCAATAAAATTCTATGATCTGGCCACGACAAATATAAGTATATAATTATCTACATATATATATATATATATATATATATATTAATATTATTAGTGAATTGTCAGTCTGCTGAGTTAGTTATTTACAAAGTTTGTTTTTGTATCGTATCCCTCAGTTAACATTTAATATCTTATATTTTAGCTCTTGCCCTACTGTTAATATAGAATCGTGTAAGAAAGATACTTGCCTCACCCATGGCCACGAGATATCGTTCACTCTATCTGTAGCTACACCTCTCAAGGCAGACTTTCGGATGCCCATGTCGGTGTAACCGGGCATCCCTTCCATAGACTCGTAAAAGATTTTGCGAGGCACGCTAAGCATGTTCAGCCTCCGGGGTATCTTGTAGGGGAAGGTGTTGGTAGGGTGGTCATATTTTGATTGTTTCGCCATGTTCCTAGCTAGCTCTCCGGAGAGATACGCTGGTTAGTCGGTTTTGGGCTTACATTTTTATTGTACTAAGTATTTTTATTGAAAAAAAAAACTGTTAGCTGTTCATTATTGTGAGTTTTGTGACCAGTTATTGTGGTTGTCACACTGACGGCCATAGAGGAAAAAATTTAATAGGGAAACTGACGGCCTGTAGCGCATTTTTTGATTGACGTTTCAAATTCGGATTATTTTATTTTTATTTGACAGGATGTTTGCGTCCTTCTTGTATTGGTAGGTACTTTTTTCCTTGAGCCAATAGAAGAAGTTATGTACAAGAAGGTCAAGCTATACAAGTTGGGCTTGCCTAAAAATATTAATGTAAACTAACGCCGCCGTAAGGATCTGAACTGACTTCATACCTCGTTAAAAATTCAAGCGATATCAGATATGCTTTAAACAGAGGTTTTGATGAATCGTATCAAATAAAAAAATCTATCTGCCTAGCCTTTTCCCAACTATATTGAGGTCAACTTCCAGTCTAAGCGGAAGCAGCTGAATACCAGTATTTTATATGAAACGACTAGCTATCCGACCGCCACAACCCAGGTACTGGGTAACACGACACCGCTTGGTAAGACTGGTTGTCAGACTTTTGGGCTTTTAACTATCCCAAACGACTGTCAAAGTTCTACAAAGTACAGCCGGGATTAACGGCATACCGTGCTTTCCGAGACACGGAGGGTTCTCGATATGTGATGGATGGTCACCCATCCACATACCGACCGCGGCAAGCGTAACCTTTGATCGACCCGTGCGGCTGTTTTATTTACGCACAAGCCCCAATCAAATAAAACCACAGAATTGTTCATGAAAAACGTTTGTATTAGATTCTTAACAAAATAATGATCTCACATAACGCAATACTGATCTCATAACAAACATTTTAAACCAACGACAGCCTTATTTCACATCTGTTTCACCTATAAACGAGTTGCGAAAGTCACCGGTAGTATACGAACCGAGATCGTATTAATAGTAATCATACAAAAAGCGAAAATAAAATGAGAAAAGAAGAAGCTGATATGGAAAATATAAGCCAACAAAAACTATTTCTACCACACAGGATTGCCAGATATTTCAGATTTTTATATATTTCTACTAATTGTGGCAGCATCTACATCGCCACATGTGAACTAAGTATCACACTGACGTAACAAAATAAATAAAATGCTTAATAATAGTGAAAAATAAAATTTTAACTGTTTGTTCAGTTTTCAGTTAAAATCAAAGCAAACAAATAAAATGTAATTCTAGTAATATTTTTCCTCTGGCAACACCATAAACGCTTGCGAAATATTTAAGCACATTGTACCCCTAACCATTTAGGTGCCATTATTGCAAAGAAAGAAAAACAATAAGAAATAATTATAAACTTTGGTCGAGTGACATACAATTTTATAGGTGAAATCCATTCAATTAGGTGACAAAAGTCAGTAAGATCCTCACACATTATCGACTTACCGAAACGGATCGATAAATAAAAACTTAAATTCTATCTTCGATTTTAGTAAGCAATAATGTGCTCTAAATCTTTGTAAAGAAATGTACGGCACCAAAACATATGAAGGCCCGTACATTAAACAATAAATAATTAAATAAAATCAAAAGTTCTCCAAAAATGCATAATAATGCGTTCAGAAATTTTCATAGAGGATGTAATAGCACCCGTAAAAAATAAATTGACATTCAAGATATTAAAGTTTCAGAAAAAACATTTTTATGATAGCAACACGTGTAACAAGATCTTTTGTAAATATCTAAGCTCATTTTTTGTATATGGCAAGATATGTTCGGAAATTATTATCTCTGGTAACACTGTTTATTAAAATATTTTTGAGGAGTTTTTTTAACACTGCTATACATGTTTATTTTTAATTTCTCGAACGAACAACACAATTTACATTCTTCATTAGTAACCACTTATTACCATATTGCTTCTTTATAAAGAGTTGCCCCCAAAATAATTTATAATCTATGGCGGGTTAATTAACAGAACATTGAAAAACAATAACATATTTTTTAAAACAAATTAACATTTTTTTTTTATAATACCGATACTCACTTGAGTCGCTCAGACATCTAATGCTGGCATTAAACTTGAAGTATTTGCGTAAATATTCGTCATATTTCGTTACTAAAAAAATAACTTTTCAATGAGAATAGCCCTGACCACCTGACTACTTTTCGTAAGCGAAATATTTTACGAAAGTGCTATTTTTATTGTAATCGTTATAGTTTAAGAAGTTCGGAAGTCTCTGTATTACCCAAATATTGTTAATATTTTGATAAATATTTCATGTAAAATGCCAGCTTAAAAAAAAGATAAAACAAATCTTGTTATACGTATTAGTTGGCTACAGAAACTCCTACGGGGTTGACGTTGCTGTTGTCGTCAGTAACGTCAGTTTGGGCGAGGTCATCTAGACCTTTGTTGGACCTTCCGTATAGATCAACGGTTGAGATGATTGCGGGCTGTGGCGAATCTCCTCGTGGGGTGATGTCTTCTTCCAGCATTTTCTTGTGCTTTCGTCGGTTGACAAAGCTGTAATATTGATTTTCATTAGTAGGGTAGGTAGGGTTTTTGCTTTTTGTATTCTGAATTATAAGTAGACTGAGTTGACTATGTACTTTGATCCCTAAATCCCTATTAACACGATGCAAGTTTCTAACCTGTGTCATCAACGAAATTAGAGCAACATATGACTTGCATCGTCTAAACACTGTTTAAACGGTGCAACTTCTAGTGTTGCTTCAACTTGTGGTATGCCATAGGAAATAAATCGCACCGTGTAATTCAGGCTTGAAGGACGTAATTCACATGCATGTAATTTACACAAAATTATACTAGTAGCTTGCATACCGTGTAATTTTGCCTTTAATTATGCATCACTGTCAAAATCACAAATGATCTTTATTTTCGATACAAGAAGGTTGCTGTTAAAGTGTTGAGTTTTTGGCACTGACAAGTCTGTGAAAATCACAGTGATCTTTATTCTCGTTACAATAGGGTTAAGGTTGCAATAACTTTGAAAGAACTGTACTTGCATACTCTTGGTTATAACTAATAACAAGTCCAGGTATTTACAGCTTGAAGTAATTTTAACCAGTTTAGTAACATACTTTTCCCTTACTAATAAACGCATTTATATCAGATGAATAGTTACACACCGATTTCTCTCTATCAGTCGTCAGCAATTTGATTTCGAAAGAAGAAGACAAAGCGTTGTGTAACTATACAGACGCTATACAACGATTATTAGTAAGGGGGTATATGTATACTAAACGCAGTCTCGTGTCAGTGGCGGTCATAATAAAATGTGCGAGTAGGATGGCGAATGTTTGGTAGAGGATTTCTAAAAGTTCTGTACTGAAGAGTCTATGTTTATAATTCAGAATACTTTATTAAACATGTCGTTGTAATAGATTAGAAGTGAGAAGTATTAGATATAAAGTTAGGAAAAAACGAAAAGATTTTTCTTATTTATAAGTGTTGTTGGAGACAAAACCCTCAAAGGGGGAAAGCAGATAGTTTAATAATTATTAATAAATTGACAGCAACGTTACATTTAATTAGTTGACGAATCTGCACAGACGTGATGGTTATCGATCATAAGAGTTTAGTGTAAACTCTCAGATTCAGGATTATCAAATTACAAGCCGTGTGCTCTATGGGATTACCCCAAGGCAAAAACGATGAACATACAGCTTTAATACCCTTTTTAACCCCTTTATGGCCTGCGCAGACGAGGGACTTTTGTTAGCGGACAAATTGTCCGCAACGAAGGGATGTATGGAAATCCCAGCAGTCTACTTGTCCTTCGTGTGCGGTATTAAATATATTTCAATACGTTCTATCGTTGCGGACAATTTGGCCGCGTACTAATTGTCCCTCGTCTGCGCAGGCCTTTAGTGGATGAATTTTCAAAATTCCTGATCCTCACTTTCGTTCTCTTGTGTAAAATTTCATGCTTCTAGACCTAGCGGCGGAATTTTACTAATTTTAAACTTTAGCTGGTAATTTTCTTCTCTTGATCTATTACGATTACATATCTGTGATGTTCACCAACTTATTAAAGTAAAGTTGTATAAGTATTATTAAAATCTTTGTCTCGAATAACGTTTACAAATAAGATATTGACGTGAAGTATTTACAACTTGCATCTCTAAGCTAGAAAGCAAACCATCTGTCACATCGATGATTTCATTAAAGTTTTAGTAATTACGAGCACATTTTTAGTTTTTAATTAACAACCTCATTTCATTGAGTTTAGGTAATTATGTAACCATGCAACCAGCATTATCGCGCAGAATCAATGTATACGTTTTTTTCTGAAATTATTACTAAAATATACATTTGGGCCCCCATTTGCACCAGAAATCACGAAATTCATTTAGTGATAAACGAATTTAAAATATGGCTCTGTGGCGGCATCTATATCGCCACAAGCGAACTACGCATCGCACTGCCGTCACGTAAAATCCTGCTTTGCGCAAACAAAAGTTCAGCATGCGTCTAGCATATACAGGGTGCAGGGACATCGACGAGCAAACGGTAACCATGAATTCAGCAACGTAGGGAGGTTTAGAAACATGTACAATCCATGGTTACAGTTTGCGCGTTATTTCCCTGCCACCCTGTATACAACGTCCCGACATCAACAGTCGGGCAGTAGTCCACCAGACACAACACCCGTCTTGTCGGGGGATCCTCCCTTTTCTATTTAGGATTATAAACTTTACACCCTGTTCCTAATACTTCTATAGATCTTATTAGGATACTTTAAAATTTGCCGTTTGAAGTTGACAAAGACAACAATATTTAAACTCATTTAGCCCTTAATGTATTTACTGATTCGTGGTGCAAGTGGGCGGGGTTTAATTTCCGTTTGGGCAGTCCGTGAGCCTGTTTTAGGAAAAAAACAAATAAGAGTCCCAATGATTTTAACGTTTTATGTATTAATCTGACTGGTGAGTGAGAACCCCATGATGATGAATGTATTATTGTTAAACCTAATAATTCGATATCCTCCAATGAAGTCGCAGTCCCTTTACCATACTGTCAAGCTATAAAAAAAAACAACTACAAAAATGATAAAACCGATATATTTTTTTAAAGCCTCATAACGTCATACAGCCTTCTAAAACTACCAAGCGAAGCAATAGCACGTGTCCACAATGAACGTAAACTCGGAACCCAACACCTCAACCCGGTACAAGTACATGTTGACATACCTCCCATACTGTCACGATAAACCGTGAATGATGTTGAAGTTTATTTTTATATGAAAAACAAAAAAGAAAAGATATCTTTTATAATTTTGATAATAGATTTTTTTAAACAATAACTCATCCATTATTGCCAATTTCCATACATCTGATATTATTGCCAATTGAAAAAACCCTTTTGGTCTTGCCATAGTGAAAAAATGAATAAGCAATTTGATCATGATAATTTTGGCTAACAACAAGATAACGCACCAAAAACATAACCTACAACATATTCCCAAAAAAAAAGACAAATGATTTTTTTATTTTTATTAAAATGATTCCAATGATATAATCCTGATTTTCAGAATTCATAAATTATGGCCGTCGTATAATATGACTTCCCATTATGTGTTTTCATTGTAAACTCGTAAGAAGAATGGACTAAGAAATAGCAATGTCATAAAAATCTTTCATGAGACAGCAGTAGCGTGGGTGCTAGAATTCTTTCGAGACTAGAAGTGATGCCCAAAATAAATATTATTTTTAACTAGCTGTGCCCGCGGCTTTCGCGTGCATGTCGAAAAACAATTTATATTAGATTTCATAGGTTTTTTTTTGCGTGGAACCCTAATTCTTATAACATCAACTATCTGCCAGTGAAAGTCCCTCAAAATTGATCCAGCCGTTTCGGAGATTAGTCGGAACAAACAGACACAACAAAAAGATTTTTTCGTTAAAAGTACCGCATAGGTATATACGTTCATATGATACCGTACCGTATATGTATATTAGGTCCAGGATGGGAAATCATCCAATGACCCCTCCCGCTCTGGGTGGAGCGGAAGGGAGTGTCAGACTCTTACTGACTAAAACCCATCCGTGTTCCTTCCTTAGCCCTTTATGTTCCGGGGCAGCGGTAACCCTTTCGGGGTCCTTACATATGAAATCAGCGTTTTGTCGTACTGACCACTTTGATCTGAAATATCTCCTCTTTGGTTAAGAATTCCAAATTCAAATTTATAAATTCGTTTAGCTGGTACATTTGAGTTTTGAAAACAGTCATTCATTTGTTTTTTCCTCATTTTTTTTCTTTGGCGTCGCTTATTACCGCACAATGGAAAACATGAAATATCGGTATATTTACGAGTACGAGTTCTACCGTGGCACCAGTGCTGCAGAAACAGCTCGAAGGATTAATGATGTGTACGGCGCTGGTGTCGCAAAAGAAAGCACGGTACGTTTTTGGTTTCAACGTTTTCGTTCTGGAAATTTCGACCTTCAGAACCAACCCCGTGGACGGCCGGACACCAAAGTGGAAAATGAAGAATTAAAGGCTATTGTGGAAGCGGATCCATCACAAAGCACTTCAGAGATAGCTGCAGGCTTCGGGGTACCTGATAAAACTGTATTAATCCACTTGAAGCAAATCGAGAAAGTAAAAAAACTTGAACGATGGGTACCTCATGAATTGAGTGAATCGAACTTGCAAACACGCGTCGACTGCTGTGTTACTTTGCTCAAACGACACAATAATGAAGGGATTTTAAATCGAATCATTACTTGTGATGAAAAGTGGATACTGTACGATAATCGGAAGCGCTCGTCGCAATGGCTGAACCCTGGAGAACCAGGCAAATCCTGCCCTAAACGAAAATTGACTCAGAAAATTTACTTGTGAGTGTTTGGTGGACTAGCGCCGGTGTCGTTCACTACAGCTTTCTAAAATTTGGCCAAACGACTACGGCAGATATCTATTGTCAGCAACTGCAAACCATGAAGGAAGAACTAGCTGCTAAACAACCGAGATTGGTCAATCGCTCTAGGCCACTGCTGCTTCACGACAACGCAAGACCACACACTGCACAACAAACAACCACTAAGTTAGATGAGCTACAATTGGAATGTCTGCGACATCCACCGTACTCCCCGGACCTTGCTCCAACAGATTACCATTTTTTCCGGAATTTGGACAACTTCCTACAAGGAAAAAAATTCAACTACGATGCGGCAGTCCAAACCGCCTTCAAAGAGTTCACTGATTCTCGCCCCCATGGTTTTTTTTAGTAAAGGGATCAATGAACTACCTATGAGATGGCAAAAGTGCATAGATAACAACGGTGCATACTTTGATTAATTAAATATATTTTACAAAAAAGAAATTGACTTTATATTCCTCCCGTACAAAACGCTAATTTCATATGTAAGGACCTAATATTTATGTAGTATTCATTTGTTTATTACAGTAATAATTCAGTAATCACTGTTGATATCACAATTTTATCAGTTGACCTCTAATTTACATTATATTCAGAAGTCAACGATTTCTGATAGAGATAAGTCACGATGACTTTCGAATCTTTAATTACAGTACATTGCTACTACATCTTAGTCCACTAGGTTTGAACACAATGCAAAAAAAAAAAACATTTAAAAAGTGAAGGGCAAAATATTACGGTAACCAATTATGACATCTAATGATAAGGAACCTACTATATCTATAGACAAATAAATAACACTGTTTGTTGTATAATCCCAATTTTGAGACGTACGATACGCTCAGTCTTGCTTTTAAGTATGCCCCTTTTTATTGCACAAACAATAAAAATGATCCAAAAATTCATGGGCCGTATGGCGAAGTGTTATACCCATCTTTTTCCGTTGCGAAGAAAGGATGGCGCTATTCGTCTTGTATAGCTCCATCTCATTCTCGCACTGAAACAATGCAACACATAGTTCTAAGCCCACGTATGGGCGAGTTATTATCGCGCACTGAATTTTCAACGCACTGCTTAGCGCCGAGAGTTGAAAATACAGTGCACAATAAAAATTGTCTCATAAAAAAATCGCTAACACTTCGTGCTATACCTGCCTGGCTATAAGGTTATGGTATGTCCCCTTAATATATTGTGTGTAAAACAGAACAGATGAACAATTACAATGATTACTCACCAAGCCTTAACTTTCTGATAGATGTAGATGCAAGTCATCGGGAGTGGAGTCATGATGGCGCACGAAACTGGTACCACTGGAAAAACGTAATTTTACGAGATACAATAGGTTTTATTGCTATGGAGATAGAGACTAATTTAAGATATGCGATGTTTCAGCGGTAAAAATGTTGGATGTCTTACGACAGAAATTTATTTTATTACTTGGGAGATAGAGACTAATACACGGCAGGCAATGTTTCGGCGGCTAAAACTTGAGAAGTGTTATTTTGAGTTATTCCGGTCTGAAAGATCATAATGCTAGAAAGAAAGTGACGACCGAGATGACGACTAATAAAGAACTAGGGGAGAAAAAGACATGTTGCGCCGACTCTAAATAGATTGGGATAAGGGAATGATGATAATACCTGTA
This sequence comes from Gortyna flavago, assembly GCA_963669345.1. Taxonomy (NCBI): domain Eukaryota; kingdom Metazoa; phylum Arthropoda; class Insecta; order Lepidoptera; family Noctuidae; genus Gortyna; species Gortyna flavago. The sequence continues at coordinate 8,319,176 of OY770148.1, forward strand.
GTAAGATCCGCCTCAGGCTGTCCGAGCGCGTATCTCAGCAAGAAGATGGCGATGCCAGTGTTTTGGATGCCGGTCTCTATGGAGATGGCGAGCGAGTCGGGATGTGGCTGGCGACACACCCAGGCCAGGAAGTAGCCGAAGCAGTAGCCCAGCCAGGGGATACCCATCCCGGCTACAACGATCTGGGAACGAAGAAAAGTTGGCTGTAATAATAATAACAGTCCTCCAGGCCGTATTTCGGCCTTGGCGGCCAATCTCAAGGGAGCGATATTATAGTGCAGACGTGTGTGCGCAGACACAGATGCACTCTCTCTTCCCTCACTCTCATAGTACTCAGAGACGGCAATCCTACACTCGCGGAGAGAGAACAGGCGCAGGCGCACACGGCGACACGTGCGCACTGAGGCCCGCGGGTACCACACCACCAACTTCCAAACTCCGGGCTGCTACTGAGAAATTCCTAATGGATAAACCCAATAACACTTTGCCCGACCTGGGAATCGAACCCAAGGCCCCAAGCTCAGCAGTCGCGCTTGCGACCACGAGACCAACGCGGCAGTTAATAGTGATGGCACGACTATTGTGTTTAGTTAACTACAAACATTTGTACACCCTCTGAAATAACATAGCGCACTCTTTATAACATTATTATAATAATACCTATGTTAAACAAATTACTTATAATGTATGATGGAAAAGTCTTAGGAAATCTGGAGTAAAATTGATAATTTGAGTCTAAGGGATGATGCAATATTGTTGCACAATAAAAATATTGCACAACGTTATTGTAGAACCCGCCTTATGTCCATGAATACGAAATTTTGCAAAACGAAAAAAACATGTTTTTATTTAAAATTCTATTCTATTAAATGTGTAAATAAATTACAGGTGTCGTTTGTTTTTTTGAATTGAATCGAGTCACATTTGCCAGCAAACATTACAAATTAAATAAATAAACATTTATTCTTACCTGCCAAGTAAACAACTCGAAGATATACAAGTTGGTAACTATAGCGAAAACAATAATAAAAAGAAGCAAGGTCGTAGAGAAACCTTTAAGGATTCGGACCATGAATTTGGCAATCTTAGGCGTCCATTTTTGCATGCCCAGACCGATGCCCAAGGGAACTAGCAGCCCTATGACGAATGTTGCTATGCGGGTGTACGGGACCACTATTTGCGCGTTACGGAACACCACTTGTCCAAGGGAGAATAGCCACATGGGCATGAAAGCTGGAAGATAGAGAACATGGAATTAATATGTGGTTATAACTTTTCTATAATACAATGTAGGTGTGTACATAGCTATACAGGGTGGCATCGACGCGCATCGTGAACGTCGAAATGTTTCGTTAGATAATAAAAAAAAATTGCTGTTCCATACATTTTGACCGCGTAGGTATTGCACTTTTGAGGAAACAACAATTTTTTTTTATGACCGACGAAATATGATACTTATTTTCCCATTTTGAACCCATTTGCCATAATTAATTCAACAGAGTAACATTACTCTCAAAAAATCTTGGACCAACTTACCGAAACTCGCGAGCGTAGAAATAGAAGTCATGGCCAACGATAAATTAAGGTTTCCTCCGAGGATGAACGTCCAAATGTTGGAGGCCCCACCGCCGGGCGCCACTCCCGTGAAGAACATGCCCAGCCGCATGGCCGGGTCGTTGGGGAAGATCAGGAAACCTAGACCGAACGACATCTGGAAAGAAAGAGTTTTGGGGCTACATGCATGCACATAAAGCCTATAAAGTTCCCACTGCTGGGCATCCTCTCTTCGAGAAGGAGTGGGTTATAATTTACCACGCTGGGTCGGTAGATGTCACATGTCTGCGAATTTTTGGACTTGCCGGTTTCCTCATGATGTTTTCATTCGCCGTTTTGAGAGCAGTAGCGGTGAAATTATTTACACAAAGTATGTCTGGGTTCGAACCCACGTGCCGTAAAGCGTCCGTGACGATTTTATAGTGAACAAGTGTTTGCGCAAATACTCACACTTATAGTTCAATAGATCTTCATCTATGTTGCAATCCCATGCAACCGAGGAGTGATCTGTGGTGACGACTCAAAATGTTATACATCGTTCTCATTTAAGTGACCTTATATTTTTTAGGTGGTAAACAAACAGATGAGCTGCACGATTTCTGACAAATGCATGCACTGACTGGACAGGTCCTCTCAATCTATGTGGTTCTTTCCTCAAAAGACCATCTCAGACATCGATCTATATGGTCTTCATATTATGATCTGACCAAGATTAAGTCTGGACTTTAAAAGAAACTGTGACATCTGAGTTTGTTTCGGCCTTTCTTCTCAGAGTAGTCAGATAGGAAACGCCGACCTCATCTAGTTTAAAAAAAATATGATTGACGTGTAAAAGTGTTTGTGCAAACTTACAAAAATAAAATCATTTATAATTTAACAGGCCCTTCTCCGGATGGTATGCGGCCACCGCTCTCTGTGATGGACAGTAGTATAAAAAAGACATTGCAGGTGCGACGCTATTCTAGATCCATGTCTCTAATTACAGAAGGTTTGAAGGGTATGGGTGCCGCAAACGGGAACACAACTACCATGCGTGGCGGTAAAAATAGATATAAGTTAAAGTTACTTACAAGTGGCATGAAGAGGAACTGTCCGCACATTCCTATTAACGGTCCTATAGGTCTTTTGAGCACGTCCTTGACGGTCGGCCAATGCATCGCACAACCGAAGTTTATGAAAATCAGTGATACCTGGAATACAACGATATTTTGGTTATGATATATGGTTCAAACTGGCAAAATGTCGGATCAACCTGTGCCTTCCCCGCCTGGGAATATTCTAGTGATGTTTAGATATATGGTTGAACTAGCAGCGCCCAGCGGTTTCACCTGCATAAGTTTGGATCCCGTGAGAATATCGGGATAAAAAGCCTATGTGTTAATCCACGGTGTCAGCTACCTACATACCAAATTTGATCAAAATTGGTCCAATCATTTGTGCGTGAAGAAGTAACAAACATGCAAACACACTCACAAACTTTTGCTTTTATAATATTAGTGTGAAGTGTGATGTACCAACAAGCAATCCACATTATCCAAGGATCGAAATAACTAGTAATGCAGGCTGATAGCAAGTAGTGGGTCTATCATTGAGATAGGAGAAGCATGAAGACGCCCTATTCTACTATAGAAATAATAGTTATACAAATATCTATCATATCGACACACACATGTCAAAAAACGTTCTGTTTCTTTTTAACTAATCAAGAGCTGCATATCAAAAGAGAGACATCTAAATGTTTGTCAAGTACTAAATTTGCCAACACTTTTGTGTGACGTCAAAATCATGTCTATGCGTGGCGGGCCGCCATGTTGAGTGGCGAGTTTTATGAATGGTTTTGTGGTAGATGTGCTGTCAAACGGTTGAGTGCTCAAAATATTTTTGTTGTTTTCGAGAGAAATACGTCTAGAAACTAGGTGTTTTGGTCCATTAATAGGAAAATCATGCCCTCATGTTGTATAAAACAGTGTGGTGCGAGAAAAAACAAAAATAACCCTACGAAAGGCGGCTATATTTAGTGCCCGATTTGTATAGGTATACACGCTAATTTTGTAGGTATGCCCAGTCCATAGGTTTATTTAGTCATTGGGGTCTATGGGAGTTTTTAGTTGATAGATTCATTTAGCTACTAGTGTCAAGAGTTCCGAACGAAGGTTCGGTTCCGGTTTCGGTAATAAAATCAGGGTTCGGCCGCAGTTTCGGTTTCTAATTTTTTAAACACACACACACGCACTAAATCTGGAAAAAGTATTTTTTGTCGGATTAAAGAAATCTGATGATTGCAAAATCAGCCTTTAAACAAATTATTTGTATGTAACAAATCTGAACTTCATAAGCTTTCGTTTCGGTTTCGGGAAAAACTAGAATAGAAGCCGAAAGTTCGGTTAAAGCTTCAGTTTCGGCTGAAATTCGTGTTTCTTTAGGATACTATTATTTTAGAAAGTAAGTTTGAATGGGGAAGTTTGAAACTGGCGACAATGACAGAAAACTTGAAAAAAAAAAAGCCCTCCCCCCTCAAATCGTCTTATAATAATGAACAGCCGCTTTATCTTGTCGTATGTATGATCGTGGAGAAATCTGTTGCAATTTTTCTACACCTGTTATGTGGTACTTTCTGTTCTGTTCTTTCTGTTCTATTCTAAAAAAACTTCCATTTTTGGAAGTTTTTTTTTGCAACAACTAAGGGGCTAATTTATAAACGATGATTAAAGTTAGTTTAAACGTCAAAAATGTATGGTGAAACAGTCGCTAATCACCACGCAACGTTTATGAATAAAGGGGTTGATGTCTAGAGATTGGTTTTAAGTGCATATTGAATTTGTAGTCAAATCACCAATAGGTACCTAAATACAGTGCCGCAAGCGCAATTATCAGATAATAAAAGCTTAATCTGGTTAACTCGCTAATTAGTTTTAAATATTATGAGTATTATCAGTAATATTTAAGTCGTACCTACGACATAATTATGATAGTCTTGTTAAGTCGCATTCAATCATCTTAGGTCTATGAGTACTAAGTGTTAGCAGACTTATTTGTGTGTGTAGTTACGTACGGATATTCTGATAAGTAAAGCTATAGTTAAAACATCTGACATTTTTTTTTAAACCCCTTGGCGTTATAACTTTACTCGTATGCATATAATACAAGGCATTCCAGACCTTTAATTACATATTGTGTGTACAAGTCTGACCCCATTGTCACATAAAAAAAACTGTACGATTATGAATGTAGTACACACGGCTACACATCAAGCTATACATTTCCAGTTTCAGCTGACCTCGCATTGTATAGGTTTTTCTTACAATCAGAAGTCAACTTATACTGGTTATGTATAGCTTGATGTGTAGCCGTGTGTACACACGACGACTCACCTATTTTTCCAGCTTAAGCTGACTTCGCACTGTATAGGCTTTTCGTACAATGCGAAGTCAGCTTATACGAGTACCTACTGGAAATGTATAACTTGTTAAGTCGTCGTACTACGTACAACCAAGTTTGTATATCGATTTATGATCCACATATTTTCCAAACTGCATGGAGTAAGATAGAAACATTAAAAAATAGCTAAATACTCACAAAAGTAGCTACAGAGCTGACAAATATAGTGTCTATGACCCTCTCTGGTCTGATCACTATAACTGGGAGCGTGCCGGCCACCGGTAGATTCTGTGTACCGCGGTGTGCGTTCACCACGACATTAGTTCTGCCTGTGGACAAAATAGTAAGGTTATAGAAGAAGAAATCATCTATGCAACAAGATGTAGGTAAGCAAGTTAAAAAAAACTTTACGGGGTTTGGTCTTAGTTTTCTGTTTGCATTGATGTTAGCTATCGATTTAGATAGGTTTCATGTGAGACCGCAACTTTGAAAAAAAAAAAAGGACGGACAGGTAGGTATGCCACGGATCTTCAAACACCTTTGTTACCACTGATGTGCGGTTAACTATACTGTACCCTAATTGCGGAACACACTATCAATCTCATTCTGAATCATTTTGAAGGATGTTGCTAATTCATTGCTTCATATTATGTTCGAAAAATTTGTCTGCCCAACAACATAAATAATGCAATGAATGTTGTTGTACTGTTTATAGTGTGCGCAATTACCCTGCTGGAAACGTTCAAATCAGCGCTATTAGTCTACAGCTTATGCAACTTCCAGTTGGTAAATAATTGCATAAAAGTCAATAATAAAATACTTGCTGACCATGTGAATAAATACAACATCATTGAAATTATGTACATTTATATTAATTGTGTACTTTACACACGAAAGTAAATTATTTGCATAGAAACGTTCCTTGTTTTTATTTATCATTTGTATTTATGCTAAACCTGTTGAAACAATTGGCTGAATTTGTTTTAAAACTTGAAGTTGATAAAAATTAAGAAGAAAATTTCATGTTTTTACAGAGAAGTGTTTTATTGTCTCTGAGCTCACTTTATATTTTTATAATTTATTATTAATCGATTTTTTAAACAGGTTCAAATTAAATTAGCCAGCGCGACTCCGCAAACGTGATGAGTATCGATTAAAATTAATTTGATATTTTTTGTGGGGTCATCGACCGCAGTTAGTGTAGTCACTTGAAATATACGCTTAAAATTAGTTTTTTTTTGTGTAAACTCACAGACACGAAGGATATCGATATCTTAACAAAATATAACAAAAGTAAACAGATTTTCTCAACTCATACCTACTTAAAGTAACAACACTACCAGAGGTCGTTGATCCCCCAAAAAAAACATATCGATACCCATAACGTCTGCAGTTTCGCTAGCTAAATTAATTTGACCCCGTATACGTAAGGCACCATCGCATCGTCCAATACTAATTTAACCTTATAGTTGCAAGTCATCGTGACTTTTTAATATTTTAATATGAGTTGTGCGGAAGTATTTTGTTTTAGGAAAAGATCGGTAAATCTAATGACTATGCTGAATTCCTTATTGACTGAGCAACATCTACTTCGACCAACCTGCCAACCGCCAAATTATCATTTCTCGGCCGTTTGGGCGGCTTTTTTTTACCGAGGTGTAACTTTTCGAATGAATTCATAACCTTCATTGGTAACAATAATTATCTAATAAAGATAAAAGATTTGATTTTTTTTATCATCGTGTTTTGAGATAATGAGAGTTAAAGTTTTTGTTATTATTTTCAAAAAATTTATTAGGTCCTTACATATGAAATTAGCGTTTTGTCGTACTGACCACTTTGATCTGAAATATCTCCTCTTTTCATTTAGCTGGTACATTTGAGTTTTGAAAACAGTCATAAATTTTTTTTTTCCTCATTGTTTTTTTCTTTGGCATCGCTTATTACCGCCCAATAGAAAACATGAAATATCGGTATATTTACGTGTACGAGTTCTACTGTGACACCAGTGCTGCAGAAACAGCTCGAAGGATTAATGATGTGTACGGCGCTGGTGTCGCAAAAGAAAGCAAGGTACGTTTTTGGTTTCAACTTTTTCGTTCTGGATATTTCGACCTTCAGAACCAACCCCGTGGACGGCCGGAGACCAAAGTGGAAAATGAAGAATTAAAGGCTATTGTGGAAGCGGATCCATCACAAAGCACTTCAGAGATAGCTGCAGGCTTCGGGGTAAGTGATAAAACTGTATTAATCCACTTGAAGCAAATCGGGAAAGTAAAAAAACTTGAACGATGGGTACCTCATGAATTGAGTGAATCGAACTTGCAAACACGCATCGACTGCTGTGTTACTTTGCTCAACCGACACAATAATGAAGGGATTTTAAATCGAATCATTACTTGTGATGAAAAGTGGATACTGTACAATAATCGGAAGCGCTCGTCGCAATGGCTGAACCCTGGAGAACGGGCCAAATCCTGCCCTAAACGAAAATTGACTCAGAAAAAGTTACTTGTGAGTGTTTGGTGGACTAGCGCCGGTGTCGTTCACTACAGCTTTCTAAAATCTGGCCAAACGATTACGGAAGATATCTATTGTCAGCAACTGCAAACCATGAAAGAAGAACTAGCTGCTAAATAACCGAGATTGGTCAATCGCTCTAGGCCACTGCTGCTTCACGACAACGCAAGACCACACGCTGCACAACAAACAACCAGTAAGTTAGATGAGCTACAATTGGAATGTCTGCGACATCCACCGTACTCCCCGGACCTTGTTCCAACAGATTACCATTTTTTCCGGAATCTGGACAACTTCTTACAAGGAAAAAAATTCAACTTCGATGCGGCAGTCCACACCGCTTTCAAAGAGTTTATTGATTCTTGCCCCCATGGTTTTTTTGTAAAGAGATCAATGAACTACCTATGAGATGGTAAAAGTGCATAGATAACAACGGTGCATACTTTGATTAATTAAATATATTTTCCAAAAAAAAAAAGACTTTATATTCCTCCCGTACAAAACGCCAATTTCATATGTAAGGACCTAATAACATTCATTATCTCAAAACGCGATTTTTCGACTTAATGACTTTTCGCTCTACGGGGACGATATGTTTATTTGTTACACTTTCACGCTAAAACGGCGGAATGGATTTGGATGAAATTTAGCACATGGGTAGACCATGAGATGGATTAGAATATCGGATACTTTTTATCCCGAAAACGCGGGGCGCAGCTCCTTATAACTAAAACAAAAACAGGATCTCTAAATCCGATTAAGGGGGGGCATAAAGCCAGAAAAAAATCAAATTTCACCCGCGCTTCCTTGCCTACCCCTCTCATCAAACACGACATAAACAAAACACAATCCCTTCCCGCCAGCAGAAACTTTTCGCCCGGCCAAGTAAGCCAGAGATTAAAACAGAAGAATAACTAGCAGGGGATCGAGGGGGGAGGGGGGGGGGGGTTCTCATGGGAACAGATCGGTATAAATCATATATATTTGTGTTTGAATTTCCATCTTCTGTAATAAGTATATGCAAAATAATCAGATGAAACGGCTCTATTCAATGTACCTAAGTATTATAGCAGGCTGTGCAAGTAGATATCTTGATAGGGCAATATTATTGTATGTCCCTGAATCTGTTCCGATGCTGGTAACAGATTCACGGACATACATGTAATACAGCCTATCTATGAATTTCCAATTCTGGATTGAAGGACTAACTTTACTATACAGTAAAAAAAAAATCTTATATTAGAGAGCAAACCGAGTTGAATGCCTATACATTTTCGATTCCGAATGAAATTACAAATAAACGATTTTTGGATATTTTCCTGTACCTATTTATGCTGTGAGACCTTGCTTCTTGCCAATTTTCATTATTCTAGGTCAACGGGAATAATTAAAACGTATAAGGTACACCCAAGGATTTAAATTTCAAAACACGCGACATGAATGGCAATTTATGCTAGCTTCTAAGTCAGCGTCTTTGAGGCTTGATATTTCTACAGCTCCAAGAAACCGTAGATCTAAGTATTTGATATCAATTTCAACTTGATACGTATTCCTGAGAAAAAGGGACAGACGGATGGACAACGAAGTTATCCTGTATCTAAGGTTTTCGATTTTTCCTTTTGAGGTACGGAACCCTAAAAAGCAAAAGCACTTCCATCAAAGTATTATATTACATACTCCTAATCATAAATCATGATGAAAACAAACTCAACTAATTTGTTTTTTTTAACAATATAAAGGCCAATGTAATCACATCGCTTATCTTATGATTTTTTATTTTGAGTTATATAATCAAGCCTTTTTAGAATGACGACGTTGTAATGGTCATATTAAGGACAAAGATGATTGAAAATATCTATCAAAAATCTTAGAAAACATGTCGCACCGCAGTGATGAGCAACCCTATTTAATTTTCTCGTATTGGTTTCTCAAATTACAATATCGAAATATGATCATTGTTCATTCCCTTTATTTTCAATGCAATTCTTTAGTAAGTAAAAACATCCGTTTATTTTGCATATACTTACTATACGCTAAGTTTGAATTCAGAATCTAAGAATCATGTCTTAGTATTTTTTTGGAACTAGAAACTCAATGTTGATGTGTCAAAATTCAAATTCCAATGTAACCAAATTTTGTTTAGGACCTACAAGTTGGACGTCACCACATCTTGATGAAAAACAGTGTTGACCAAGAAAAAAATTATATTTGTATATCGTGGATTTTTCTTTGCAGGATCGTGCAAAGTCAATAAATTAGCAACAGTGATACCCAAATAAAAAATGATATTCGTATGGTGGATTTTGCACTGTATTATGCAACGTCAAACGGCATGTGTCATAAAAGCCTTTCCTGCGCGAAGTGCGAGTAGGAAAAAATCCCCACCGAAAACATTTGTGGAAAACGAGGCTAAGTTCGGAACAAAAGAAGTACATGTTTGTCGGATTTACCAATATGGCATCTATGTAAATGGGTTCCAAAGTCTAAAGTTCATTAGGTTCCTCTTTTGTAACTGTTGAAACTTTCCAAGTTTCCAACTTGCCAAGTTATAATACGAACTGTAGACTTTCTCTCAACTCTATAGAACTTAGCACTAATTCAGAGCTTAACTCTTTTATCGGCGAAGCCGACAATCCCAAACATGTTGATCCGTCACAACCTTTACTCATCCTCACCATAAAAAGAAGGCTAGTCATGAGAACACTATCTGTATGAAATATTTCATGTGCCGTTTCGTACTTTTGTCCACAATAAACTCATTACGTATTTAATTTCCGATATTTCTTTTGTATACTCCAATAATAATATACCCTTTACGCTGAATTTCGAGTTTCAACTTGATTTAGGGAATAGTACTTACTAAAACCTTATACGGAGTTTGTCAAGAAAAGTGGAAGAAAACGAATTTGGATTTTGAGTTAATCACAGTAAGGTCTAAAATCTCCAGCACGAACTTTCAAATGAACGTTAGTTGGCTATGTTGCAAATTTTCTCCGCAAGAAAATGAACCGAAATGCAGAACAATGGCGCTAGTGGTACTATACCAGTCAAAAATCTGTCAAATAAAATGTATGTCATCTTGACTTTTCAAATATCAACATTGAATTATTTCAATATTTTTATTTTATAGTTTTGCCTCGGTATTTGTTTAGTTTATCAAGTCTTATTGTTTTTAATAATCGTTTCGGGAGTGGTTTTAGTTATTTTTCCATGTTTTCTGTTTCACAGTGTCTTTCCTACAAAGTGATAAATTACGAAAATATTGTTTACGTAAATTAAATAATAGCAGCGCAGCCGAAAATTTGAGCGCAGTCCTCTCGTCTCCAGGGTGCTCAATCTTAGTACAAAAAACTCGGGACAGCAGTGGGTACAATGATACAAAATCATGAAGTATATGTTGTCTCTGAACAAAATAAGTTTGAATGTGTTTTTTAATTTTGTCGGATTATAATTGAACTTTACGCGTACTGTGGCTAAGAGATGGAACTTTGAAGCAATGTTCACTATTAATTCGAATAGATGGCTCTAAACATAATCGCAACTTTGATACGTCGGTAACCTATGTACTACTAAAATAGTATATTTTTAACTGACTTCTGTTTTAGTGTATCCAAAAAATATTTTAAATTATGGATCATTGTCAAGAGTTTTAATTACATTTATCGCACAGTTTGACATTTAATTATTTTTCGATCAATAATTATCACCTATTGAAATAATTTACACAAATATTTTGCAAACATTCATTGGGATGCTGGTAGAATTACTTTGGAGGTTTTACTATCAATAAATTGGTATCCCCAATACAAATGTCTGATAAGATAATGTCTCACGCTCTCTCTTTAATATTTAACAATATTTTTGTGATCTTTCTGTGTAACGTTGCGCGTTTGTCGTTGAGTTGAGCGAAAGTTCCTACGACTAATCCATATTTGTGACCAAAAAGTAATTTTGTGAGTGGTTATGTCAAAACCAAGATAGGACTCCAGTGTAGTATTAAGTTTGAGATAGTCTTTTAGTGCATCAGGTCATCGGATAAGCACTGCTGTGTAACTGTGTTCCTGGGTGCAAGGACAGTGGAGGTATGTCACATTGTCATAGCTGAATCTTGGAACTTGGCCTTGTACTTGAATGCAATTCAAAATTACGTTTTACCAGTTGTATGGTTTTCTTAAATTTTTGTTACTTTTCAATATAAATAAAGTTAAATTTATTTCGAAACAACAATATTATGGGTTTACTAATGTTTGACAAAAAACGAATCACAAATTAAATAGAAATAAAAATTAATAATTGTCTGCAATTTTTTTCAGACATGCATGCAGTTCTCCATGGATTTCCGAACCCTGAAAAAGACCGATTTAGATTCAATACTTGGCTTTAATCTATTGGCACGGGAAGTGATATTTTGTGACTTGAAAATGCCCACTTCAAACACTTTCAGGATAAATATTTATGTCGCATTAACAGAATAAACAATATTGCAGTTCCAACATTATATTTAACAGGTTTGTTCATTACCTTCATAATGCTACTTTGTATAATAAAAGAATAAAGTTCACAATATTCCTTTAACTGATAAAAAAAAAAACTATAAAGCACCTTAGTAAAATTATTAATGCAGTTATTCCTTTATAATTGTTTCAGGTCTAACATTACAATCACAATATTCACAACCAAACTTGCCATGTGTTGGAAGAAAATCATTGCAAGAACTTGTACATCAGCCAATTCCATCAACTTCTTCAGGTATATTATGTTTTTTTTTATTTGACTCTTCTAGGGTTCCACATCAGAATATGTGTCCATAATTATGGTCTCTATCTATCCATACTAATATTATAAATTCGAAAGTAACTCTGTCTGTCTGTATGTTAACTTTTCACGCCTAAACCAATGAATGGATTTAGATAAAATTTAGCAGAGATTGTATCCCGGGGAAGGACATAGGATAGTTATTATCGATATACCTCGCGGGCGGAAGCTAGTACCAAATAAAATGAAGGTAAAGTGTAATAGTCTTGATGGAATGGAACCCTTAGGCCTGTATTAATAAACGTTACTCAGCCCAGGAGCTCGCACTTATCGATCTTGAGGTCATGATCGTATTAATAAACATAATAATTGACATACTCAAACTACAGTTTGGGTTTACGAAATGAAAAAAAAATTGCCTCTAGCCTTTCCAAGTATGTTTTAGTTGTGGCCAAGATTTCATCTTTCACCGAGTTCATCTGAAGTTGGTTGTGAATTTCAGTATATATAGTAATCTTACGACATACCTAGCAAGAACGAAATGTGATGAATGATAATTCTAAACTTCGGCAATGTGACGTACAGCGTCGACTAGCTGAGCTTGGTAACTGAGATACTGTTTTCATGTGTTTATGAATTAGCAATGATCTTGAGATGCTGATATCGTAATAATGGCGTTTCAAATGATAACGCACTTGAGTACTTCCGTTGTTGAGAAACGTTTATTAATACGGCACTTGTCAGGTTTGCAATTTAATAGTTGAATGAATGTAATAATCCTACTGATTAGAAATTATTTAAAACAGATTTACTTTTGCACTCATACAAAATCATTTTCTACTTTACAGGCAGGAAAATATCTGCCAGGACAGGACAGCTCTCCAGGGCAGAAAGAGATCTACAGCTGAAAATAATGGCTGCCAAAAGAAGAATATGTACATTAAAAAATTAAGTTAATAAGCAGACAGCTGAAATAAGGCAGCAAAAAAATTGTTGCCAATCCTGCAGTACTAGATGTACTGCAGAATTGCTCAAGCACTGTAAAACTATTAATGCGGATACAGTGGAGAGAAGAAAAAAAAATTTATAAAGGACGACGATTCACGCTGCAAGAAAAAATTGTAGCATTATCGGTTTTTAAACAGAGTCCAAAGGCATATAGATTTTTAAGAAAAATATTTATATTGCTCGCAAATCAGACATACGCCAAAGTTATACAATTTTTTTTTAATGATGTCGTGACCAAAACTGCCAAATGGTCTCATTTATTGCAGCTTCTTAAAGAAAACCCCGGCTATAAAGGCATAAGACTGATTCAAAACTGACTGAGGCAAAGCTAACAGAATACCACTTAAACCCTGATAAACTAAACAAAATGAAAGTAAATTTTGCATCGCAAGTATTTAGCAGCACTGTGGCTTCCAATGTAGGTACCTAGCAGGTAATTTATATTTTAGAAGAAGGCGGATAGAAGCCAGTGGTGCCGCAACGTTAACCCGACATGCGACCAATTTGAGTCTGCTTTTGCCACTTTGCTAATCAACAACTTAAACAATGTCTATACCCAAGGAAAAAATTGTGAAAATGACGATGCTTTATGCTTTTAAAAACTAGTTAGAAAAATACATCAAAAGGGTTGTAAAAATATCAAGTATATTTTACGTTCTATTATTAACCTTAAGCTCTATGAATTCAGTCAATGTGTTGTTAGCGTCAGAATGGCTGGTTGCCTATGGCAAGCGGCTCTGAAAGTATATTCAAGAATTGCTACCCAATTGCTCATATTTGCTACATTTCTTCAATAATTGCTACATATGATACATTCAGAGAAATATGAATATTTTGTTGACCAGCCATTCTGACGTCAGGATGGCTGGTGGCCTCCGTGTTCAGCATGAAGGACGCAGAATTTCTAAAAGTTTGATGTATCAATAATTGCTTATTAATTGCTACTTTCACGAATTTTAGTTTGAGCTTCGTACATACATTAGGTAAAAAAAAAAATTGATTTTATTAATAATTGTACGCTCTGATATCTTATAAGATATTCATTTTAATGATATGCTGTAAAGGGCAATTTTAACCTACATGAAATGCACAACGTATCTAATGTATTTAATTGGAAAAGGAATGATACTGTATTGTTTAAAATAGCTTGGTAAAATAATTAATAATTTTTATGTAATATGTGAAAGATGAAAATTTTTACTGTGGGTTATATGTAGGAGATAAACATATACCATCGCGGACTTTTTTTATCGATATTTTTTAAGATATATGATTCAGTAGAACCTACGTAGAACATTAATTTGATCTATCTCGTAAGGTTTAGCCGGCGTTTGCAATGTAAGCGCAGAAAAACGTTTTTGTTACGACAATCACTCTTGAATCACTCTTATCTATTGCTGAAAACTACATTTCACCTTGTTGACAGAAATTAAAAAAGAAATACCCAAAATTTACAGTTTTCTCTATCAATGTTACAGGCACCCCTCTAAATTACTTTATAAAGACAACCTTTTGAGTTCAGCCGTTGGTTGTCAACAAGGTGACCCTCTTGGGCCATTCATTTTTAGTTTGGCAATAAATCCAATTGTTCGACAACTAAATTCTAAATTCAACGTATGGTATTTGGATGACGGAACCCTAGGAGGTGATATAGACACAGTCTTAAAAGATTTAACTTTTTTAAAAGACAAATTCAGTTCCATTGGCCTAGACCTGAACCTTTCAAAATGCGAAATTTATCTTCCCCAAACGACTGACAGACAGACTACCATAGAAAAATTTAATACAATAGCTCCAAATATCAAAATTACGGAAAGAAACTCTCTTCACCTACTAGGGTCCCCAATTTTTGACGAATCCTTTCCAACGTTCTTTGAGGAGCAGATACAAAATTTTAATGATATCTCGGAAAGACTTTTCAAAATTAATATTCATTCTGCCTTCACACTCATTCGGTACTGTTGTTTTGGACCAAAATTTACATATAGCCTTCGCTCGTCTCATCTATGGAAGCATCCATAACTTTTAGAAAAAGTAGACCAAATTATTAGAAACACATAACTTCCATCCTAAATGTGGCCCTGGACGACCGTGCGTGGCAGCAAGCCACACTACCCATTCGCTTGGGTGGTCTCGGCGTCCGCAAAATTTCAAGTATTAGTTTACCGGCCTTCCTCTCCTCGGTCCACAGTACCGATAAATTAACCAGGAACATTGTATCTTCCTCACTGGTCGATTTTGAAGTACCGTGTTTGACCGATGCGATGAACGCTTGGAAAATGGCTTGTCCCAATACGGTTTTGCCCTATAACCCGTCTTCCCAGAGACGGTGGGATGAGCCGCTCTGCAGTATTATACGGAATACCCTTGTAAACACGTCACGTAATACTGTTGAGCGTGCTCGTCTGCTGGCTGTGGGAGAATGGAAGTCAGGCTTGTGGCTTCAGGCGCTCCCGTCATCCACCATAGGCACAATGATGGATGACTCATCGTTTCGGCTCGCTACGTGTCTCCGCTTGGGCGCACCTTGTGTTGCTCCGCATCGATGTCACTGTGGTGAAGCTGTCGACAGTCTCGGACACCATTGCCTGTCTTGCTGCAGGAGCGCATTCCGCATAGCACGGCACGCCAGCATCAACGATATTATTCGTCGAGCCCTTGTCACCGCCGGCGTACCAGCGGTGTTAGAACCAAACGGCTTGGTACACACGGCTACACATCAAGCTATACATTTCCAGTTTTAATTGACCTCGCATTGTATGGGTTTTTCGTACAATCAGAAGTCAGCTTATACTGGTTATGTATAGCTTGATGTGTAGCCGTGTGTACGTGACGATGGAAAGAGACCAGACGGCGTGACGTTGTTGCCTTGGAAGGTGGGTAGGCCTCTGGTATGGGGCGCAACGTGTGTCGATACCCTTGCGCCATCTCATGTTCCTAGCACGGCGGGATGTGCTGGTGCCGCTGCTGCGGCTGCTGAAACCCTCAAGCGGCGCAAATACTGTAACCTTATAGGCAACTACAGCTTTGAGCCGTTTGGGGTCGAAACGCTCGGGTCATGGGGCCCGAGTACGCGTCTCCTTTTTAAGGAAATTTCTAACCGGTTACTCGACTCTTCACGTGACCAGAGGGCTGGGTCGTTCTTTGGTCAAAGAATTAGCATTGCCATTCAACGTGGCAATGCTGCCAGTCTTCTGGGCGCGTTTCCGGATGACAGCGATGCGGACGAGTACTTCAACGCCTAGGTGTCCTTCGTTTTTGTATTTATTTATATAATAAGTTAGTTAATATACCTATATATATTAGATAGATATTACAAGAAAGACAGAATAAAGTTTATTCTTACATTAAAATCCGTTGCGTAGTTTGAAAGATCTAAGCTTACAGACAGTGGATGAGTGGATGACTTTGTTTCATACTATGTAAAGATTTTGTACCCAAACTGTTTTGCTTTTAATTTTGTTTTCCTTTCTATGATATTCGTGTAAGTACTGTACTTATTGTGATTTATTTTAATGTGTTCGTCCTTGTCCTTAAAACTTGCACCTCTATAAATATTAGGTGAATGATGTGTTGGCTTATTTATTTAGAAGCGCACACTTGTATTTTGTTTAAATAAAAACATGATTAGCCAAATAAAATTGTATTTCATTTATCAATCCCTGAAATGAACACTTGAATACTACCGAAAAAAAAAAAACAAAAGTAAAAAAAAAGAAAAAGTACAACAGTGGTGTAGTTCTAACTCTGAAAGCTGGGTAGCGCTAGTTTCTTCAGAAACGCAAATGACCCGTTCCACGGAACAAGATTGGTCTCTATCTCACTCTATTAAAAAGTACTCTGTGCTCGTCTCAACAGAGCGGGGGCGACTGATTTGTGAAACTGTATATATGTTTGAAGTTCCCGCAACGTGCGACGGAAGATGATTTCTTCCACGAACTAAGAACGTCGTAAGTGCTATAAGCTTATCGTCGTAATAAAACCACAAATAAAAGTAATAAAATAAAATCCTTCCACAATCTAAGTCGCTTTATATTAATAAATTAATCATCAAATTTTCATTCTAGTAGTCATTAGCATATTAAGTACAAATCGAAAAGTCGTGAAAATTGGAGGTAACTTCGTGATGTTTTTTATTACAGAAAATTTTACTATTTTGTGATTTGTTGCCACAATAAGTTTGGAAATATCATGTAGTTATTCGTGTTATTTTTATTTTATACCTAAGTCTCATCAATTTCATGAAAAATCATATTGAAGTTAGGCTATTTTGGTTGATACCTGCTCTTAAGCTGGATTACGCCACACGACTTTATTTCAATCTGTCTAACTTTGAAAGGACATTGAACATCTTGTATGGGATTTCAGGCCCTGGGTGTGTAAGTCTGGAAGGTACTGAATAAAAACTAGATTAATTTCAAGTATAAAATGAGACGATTATTAATCACTTTATATTGATTTGATATCTAGCGGGGTTTTGAAAATATTGAAGTAAGTAAAAACCGTGCTGCACTACGCTAAGCCAGCGCAATAATTGCGTAACACACTTAGATGGCAATGCTTTTCATTTTGGCGTTATTTACGTTGTTGAACAGAAGAACTTTTCAAACATAAGGCAATAGATTAGTAATTTTCTTCAAAATATTTCGGATTGTAATCGAAAGTTTGTTACGTAATTAGGGGCAGGTCAGCCGTAACTCGTCGGTTTGTGAAATCTCTAGATACGGTAATTAAGGTACTTATAAAATTAATAATATAAAAAACGTTTCTTACCAAGGAACTTTCCGGTGACTCGAAGTTTGCCCTCGAACTTATTGTTCTGGGCATGAGTGTCAGTCAGCTGATATGTTGAGTTCCAATCCGCTGCGGCTAAGTGACCGTTAGTTGTCGTCAACGTGAACTGGTCGCCTGCTTGCAATCCAGCGCTTGTGTTCCCTAAAGGTGAAGACAAAGGTTTATATTACACCCACATTTCGTCAGTTATATTTAAGTCCAGTGTAATAGATCGGGCTTTTTATTACCATCAACTGGGCACAAATCCAAGCTCCTACTAAGAAATTCCTGATGGAAAAATTTGTCTGACCTGGTGATTGAACCTAGGGCCCATGCTCGGCAGCAAATGACTACTAGGTAAACAAGGCTCTATGTTGGTTTTACTTTTTTTTTTACAGTTATTCCAATAATGCTCTCATGAAAAGTTGTATGCTGTGGCCAAAATACAAGTACCTATATACAGAGTCAAATTAAATTAGCTCGCAAACTCATATCTAACGATACCCATCACGTCTGCGGAGTTTCGCTAGATAATTAAATTTGACCCTGTATTTATATATTATATTTTTTAAATTACCACCTTGTTTATTCCGTCACAACAAACGCGTCCTTGGCTCGCTCGTTAATTAGAGTGGTAGCCACTAACCAGTTATAAAACGAGCGAAGGGCAATCGATACATGCGAGCTGCATTGCACCATTAGTTCTTTCTCAATGTTATGTTATTGCAGTATGATGAAATTATCAAGAGCCAACCAATTACGCTACGAGCTGCGTACGCAAAAATCTCGTAGTATTAGCTACACACGGCTACAAATCAAGCTTATATATTTACCCCCTCACTAATAAACGTTGTATAGCGTCTGTATAGTTACACAACGCTTTGTCTTCTTCTTTCGAATATCAAATTGCTGACGACTGAAAGAGAGAAATCGGTGTGTAACTATTCATCTGATATAATACGTTTATTAGTAAGGGGTTCCAGGTTTAGGTGACCTTGTATTGTATGAGTTTTCCGTATAATCAGAAGTCAGGTTATACTGGTTATGTATCTAATAGCTAAATGTTTAGCCGTGCGCGTGCGTACATTCAGCCCTGGTACGCACGGGTGCGTTTTTCCCGCGGCGATTTTTTTTCGCGCACTGGATTCCTGAAGTTCCGCCTTGATATTTTTACATCTGTGCGAACGTGGGCTTACTCTTTCCAGTAATAAATCGAAGGCTTTTCATTAACTTGAACTGCCGCAAAGGTTACCATTGCAGTTGGCAATCGGATATGTCGTTTTGAGTTCAAAAGAAATTGAATTGGATTGCAGGGTAGCCCACAAATTCATTTTTTTTTTACGTTTTTTGCAAAGTGCCAAGTTGTATGTCAATAACAAAATATGATTCACGAGCGTAACAAGTATTTACAGAATTATAATCATTAGAATTTCGCGGGCTACCTAGCGCATCCCCAAACACAAAAGTTTTTACCACAGTCAAGTCATCACAAGTTATTTCGATCCATTTTAAATTAAGAACTTTGTGAGTTAGAAACCTTTTGACTGGGGAATTCGCTAAGGCAGCCCTCGAAATTAAAATTTTTAGCATCAGGTTGTATGGGAATTTAATTTTGCGGGCTAGTGGGCTAATTTAATTTAGCGCATCCCCCTTAACAACACCTAAAGTTACGTACGCACTGACAGGCGCCTTGCTTAGCGCCTAGAGCCAACTGAACCTAGTGACAAGCGAAGACGCCAAGTCAGGAGCAGTAGCGAAACTTCTAGAGTTCGTTTCACTTCGCTACTCGCAACTTCACAAGGTGATTTGCAAGGCTTTAGGCGCTAAGCAAGGCATCCGTCAGTGCGTACGTAGCCTTAGTGCTCATACACACGAGCGACACGCTTCGAATACAGAGGCAAATGCATCTATCGACACGCGTCTACGGCTGCAGTTGCCTCTGGTCGTTGACGCGTGTCCCTCGTGATATGCACACTAAGGGAACACCGTGGTCCTATGACTTATTAAGATTATTGCAAATCGAACCTACCTACAACAGTGACATCGACGTATTCATACTCATCCATGTTGACGGTCACGTTCTGGCTGAAGGTCGCAATCATCGTCGGCGCCGCCTGGCAGATCACCCATAGTGGACATAATGCCAGGATGTACAGAATGATCAGGTGCAACGGCCAGATGGGACACATTTTAGCCGATTTTTGTGCTTAGCTGGTATCTGGAAAGGAGAGAAAAAAATATTATTTTTAGTCCTAGTTACTGAAATAAAACTAAACGCGATTCGCTCATCTAAACCGTGATCAAGAGCTGTCAGTGTAAAGTAAAAGTGTGCAAGTGTAGTGTGGGACGCCCCCCTGCTAGATAAACCGACGACCGTAAGAAGGTGGCTGGGACAGACTGGATGCAGAAGCCGAAGGTTAGGGTGTTGTGACGCAGCCTGGGAGAGGCTTATGTTCAGCAGTGGACAGCCATAGGCTGAGTAGATTGATTGATAAGGTTTCCCTTAATCCGATACAAGTCAGTTCAAAGTGCAGTGCTGAGTAATCCGATATTATCATAATGTAATTGCTCCGAATAGGTACCTAAATGTTCTCAAATGAATGAGGATGACAAGGCAGATGTGAGTGGACACGCCCTGGAGGACATATAGTGTCCTTATAGGTGATGTTCTTCAGAAAGGTCAGGTGCATAGTGCTCGCCACCGGCGTGCCTGTATGACCAGATGTATGAACGTAAACGAGGCAAATGGAGTATCTAAGGATCGAAGCAGGTGGTGTTTTTTAGTTTTTGCCCCATGGGAAGAAAGTTTATGTATGTGTATGTTCTCAAATCTATTCTTCTTCTATCTATCTATCTATCTTCTATATCTATCTTCTTCTATCTTCTTCTATTCTATCTTCTATCTATATCTATCTATATCTATATCTATACATATAATAAATCTGTAGACGAGACGTTTCTGTACATTGAAAATATTTCCAAAAAAAATAGTTGGGGTGTTAAAGGATAACCAACAGATGCCATTTCATCAATTTTTGGAATTTTTGTCTGTTTGTCGGTTTGTCTGTTTGTCTGTTTGGATGTGACAGATTATTGATTTGAACAGGGTCAACGTAAAAAGTACCAAACCAATACGGTTACTTTTTATACTCAAATATGGTGTAGAGCTCGGAGCAGTGATTAGTTTTTATTTCATCGCAATCGGTTCACTCTATCAAAAGATATAATCAATTTAAAGTATTCTAGAACAACTTTTTACGTTTTTTAGTAACACGTAACGACATCTATTGGCGCGATATAGTACCTACTAACGAAAACATTTTGTTGTTGTGATGTGAATAATCACGTCCTATTACTATATGATACCTACTTATGTCTATGTTATTTTAAAAAGTTGATGGTTTATTTAGTGGCGCTTGTGGCGCTAAAATAATTTTAAACAAAAAGTGAGGATAATGTAAGATAATAATAATTAATGTGGTGTTCTGAGCGATAAAGAAGTTAGATAATTATTGATATAGAAAGTTGAGTAACGCAGAGCGTTTTTTAACGAAGTTTTTATATGGAGCTTGCGGTAGGAGTTCTAAGGGAGAAATCGTCAAATAACGAAAAAGCGTTATGCCTCATATTTCAAAGTAATAGGTAGATAGAGACACACACACACAGAGAGAGAGAGAGCTATTTTTCATGGTTTCCGAGGATCCTGACCCCGGTAAGTGAGGTCAAAAAGAAAATCAAAGATGGCGGTTGCCTAAATTTTTAACTTTTTCGTCATGGGTGTCGTTTTCATGGTTTTCGAGGGTGCTGAAGTCGAGAGTCAGGTCAAAATGAAAATCCAAGATGGTGGCTGCAATTTTTTTTATCATGTTTGTCGTTTTCATGGTTTTTGAGGGTGCTGAAGTCGATAGTCAGGTCAAAATGAAAACCCAAGATGGCGGCTCCATTTTTTTTAAATGTTTTGTCATGGGTGTCGTTTTGATAGTTTTCGAGGGTGCTGAAGCCGATAGTCAGGTCAAAATGAAAATCCAAGATGGCGGCTGCAATTTTGATTTTTTGTCATGGATGTCGTTTTCATAGATTTCAAAGGTGCTGAAGCCGATAGGCAGGTCAAAACGAAAATCCAAGACGGAGGTTGTTTTTTTTTAAATTTTTTTCGTTTTATTGGTTTTTGAGAGTGCTGAAACCAATAGTGAGGTTAAAATGAAACTGTAACGGCTTACCCACCGTCGATTGGCCCATGAACCGTTGGTGAACATTATCTTTAAATCTTTAACTTTTTTCCAAAGGACTTTTCACCCACGAACGTTTTGCTAACATAACTCTACGTCAGTGAATGCTTTACCCACAGAATGTTTTGACCAATAACTTTTCACCCAAAGAACAAGCCCAACAGACGCCGGGAAAGGTGAAAGTAAAATAATAATAAGACGTAGTCCTTTATTTCTGTGCAAAGGGTAAGTAGTAAAGTAACCTAACCAAGCCTAACCTCGGGGTGCCCTTCGCTTTGCTCGCTCACTTGAGCCGCCATCATCCCTTCGAACCCTACCTGTCCGAGTCGGGGTGCCCCAAGTCCCGAGCTCGCTTCGCTCGCCCTTGCATCCTTAGTTCTATTTGACATGGGTCAAATGTTCTTTGGGTGAAAAGTTATTGGTCAAAACATTCTGTTGGTTAAGCATTCACTGACGTAGAGTTCTGTTGGGGAAACATTCGTGGGTCACAAGTACTTTGGATGAAAAGTTAATGGTGTTGACCAACGGTTCATGGACCAATCGACTGTTGGTAAACCGTTTCAGTACTGGTTAAAATGAAAGTCCAAGATGGCGGCTGCAAATCGAAAAATTCGTAGTGTGTGTCGTTTTCATGGTTTTCGAGAGTGCTGAAGCCGATAGTGACGTCAAAATGAAAATCGAAGATGGCGGCTGCAATTTTCTTTTTCTTTTTTTATCATGTGTGTCGTTTTCATGGTTTTCAATATAAACTTACACGACTTTGTGTGAAATAAAATAAAATACAACCGACTTCAAAACACACTTCAAAGTGCAATAGACCTTTGGTTTCAGAAGTCTGTAATTTCTTGCAAACGCGCAACGTCTTCCCAAACTAAGGTTATTTTGCACTTTCTAGGGTTTTTTATGGAAGTCGGTTATATTTTTTTGTAATTATCTTTACAATTTTTTTTCTGGTTTTCGGCAGTAGAAGGTCTAAATCAAAATCATGTCTAAAGTTTTCATGGGTTTCATCTTCGTAGTTTAAATGGCGGCCGGTGTCAAATATAACCAAAGTTTAATGGGTTGCTTTTTACACGGGCAACTTTATGTAGAAGCTCTTACCATTAGTGTATTCTTCCTTTTATCATCTAGATATCTCGATGCTTTATAAGGCATAGGTAATATTGGTAGGTATATATGATATCTTCAATACCAAGTTAAGAAATTCTAAATTTACCACAGAGAAGAAACCAAGACTTAGAAAAACTAATTTCAAACTTCACCTACTAATCTCAGATATACTTTAGATAAAATGGTGATATGATTTTACAAGTTGGTATTCTAAGACAGACGCAAAATGAAATGGACATAATAATGGCTGTTTGGTTAGATAATCAGCCTCGAGCAGGCGCTTTTATTTTAATTTATTCTCAAAAATCAAAGTGACACTTCGTCGCATTGTCATTATGAACCATGAAGACGCAGTGATTGCAGTCGAAAGGGCCGTGGTAGCGAACCCTAGGTAAGGAAAGCGTTACCAGGCAAGATCTGATGATTCTTCCTTTTCAATGAAGGAGTGGCAATTACACCTTTCCTAAGCGACACATTACCTATTGTTTTCCGACATCCACGCGAACGAAGTCGCGGGCACAGCTAGTGTCAAATAAGTAAGTAACAAAACCCATTGAACGCTTCTACAATTTCTAACGTTACGACGATATATTATCGTGGACGTCCACGTCTATAAATGTTTGGAAATACGTGTTTAAGTTATAACGTTATCGTGGACGGAAATTAAAAAGCGTCTTCATAAATTTGCATACATTCTCTGTTTCCATAAATCCATATCTGTCGTGGTTTAGCGGCCAAATAAATTACATAGTAAACTCATATCTGTCGTGTAATTAAAAATGAAACGATCTTTTACTCCGAAACATGGCAACCAAGGAGGTAAAAAAAAACAAATGAACACTAACGCGGGAAAAATTATTGTTTTCGTCATTGATTTTGAAAAGTTAGGTACTTAGTTTTAATTTCCGCGCATTATTTGAGAAAAGTACTATACAAGCCTTGGCCAAAACTAGGCATTGATGGACTCTTTTGCTGGCCGCTGCAGTAATGTACTATGTGTGACCTAGGACCTAGGATTTTATTGTTGTTGGTCTAAAGGACCAGTTATTATAAAGTCAATTAGACTGCAGTTCAGTACTTTTGTTTACACATAAGTAGGTATAATTATTGCGATTGTACAGGGACTGCAGAACACGTGATAAATTATACTGTTATTAATCCATTTATTCTTTGTCTTGTAGATATTTATTACAACACCTAGTTTATCTTTTCTATTGATGCATTTGATAACATAATCAGCCTACAATGTTCCCACTGCTGGGACACAAGCCCACTCTCTTCGAAAGGGAGTGGGCTGTAATCCACCACGCGGGATAATAGCAGGGTTGGTAAATGTCACAGGTCTTTGAATTTTTAGTTCTAGGACATGCCGGTTTCCTCACTATGTTTTCCTTTACCGTTTTGAGAGCAGTGGTGATGAAATTATTTACACAAAGTAAAGCACCTGTCTGGGTTCGAACCCACTAGGTACCTACAACTCGTAAGCCTTTGATAGAGCCTATGAAAAATCTGCCCCAATTTTAAATTTAATTTTGAGTTTCACTAGGACCTAGGTTTTGAAATTGGTGAGTATAAAATATCTTACTCGTAAAGTATGTTGAATTCGGCCACAATTTTATTACAAACATACTCACCACACAAGGTCGACCACGACTTCAGAACCGTATCACATTCACAAGTCTCCTAACTTAATGAATTACTTATTATGTAAACATCATAAGCGCGCACCACCTAGCAACACATGGACACAACTGACGCAAAAGCTCTCAAACCGATTCACTACTCTACGCTTATCTCTTTACGACCAATTATCCCTTATCACCGAATTCTAGGTTCGATTATTCGATGATTTTTTTATCTCGAGATAAGTATTCAATGGAGCATGTGTTTCGTATCTCGTGAGCACGGTAATGTTATACATTACATTACAGTGTCGTGGGCTTTGTCACGTAGAGATAAAATCGATAAGAATGTATTTAGCATAATGATTAATTGCTAAGGACTATAGAAAACGTGGATTGAATTAGATTACCTATTTGAAATTAAAACACCTGAATTAAGTAACATTTATTTGACGTCATCATACATGCATACATACATAAACTCAAGCTTTCTTGCCATGGGGATAGACAGAAACTACAGAATTCCACCTGCTAAGTTCCTTACATACCTATTCCATTTGCTTCGTTTTCGTTCATACATCAGCACCCTAATTACGTAACACACTATCAATCATAATCTCAATCATTTTAGGATATTGCTAATCCATTGCGGCATATGTTCGAAAAATATGTCTGCTCAACAACGTAAACAACGCAATGAATGTTGTTGAATTGTCTGTTGGAGTACAACAAAAACAAATCGATCCTACTTCAACACTATATGGTCTTTCTCATTCTAAGTCATGGATATTATTTTTTTTTATCCGAGCCTGGCGTAGACCGAGGAAACTGTCTACGGAACCCGCCCTTACCACTTGACTGAAATCCGTACTTTCTTATAGTAACTGCTCACCTCTTTAAGTCTTGTGTGGGATTACGCGTCTAACGTAATATTAGTAAACACACCATCCAGAATATAAATAAAAGGATAATAAATGTATTTTGGAGACATAGGTGGAAGGTATTCTACCTGTCTCCTCTTACGTGTATTGGAGGTGAAGTTGTGATCGAAGAGCGGAAGTGAAACTCCAACTTGCAGTTAAAAATATTGTAATTGCCACACGTATTATATTCACAGTTAATATACACTATTTTAGCCCATAATATAAAGAATTTAAACTAGTAGGGATAAAATAAACTGATCTAGTCCGTGTCCCGTGACGGTCGGCAAGCAAGGGAGCCTCGCTCCATAAGGAATAGAATAGAATAGAAATTTATTTTGCAAGGAACGCTATGGTTAGCGCCCCGGATCGTAGATTCGTGTTGCCAATTAACAGGGGTGCGTTCCTGACTAACTTATAAATACTTTCTAAAACAATACAAGCCACGCCACGTATTCTAAGGTGCGTTCACAAATGCACTATACGTGACGCCACAGTATCATTGAAGTCCTTAGAAATCCTTTAGTCCCCCTGTAACTCTAACACTGTCAAAATGAAAGTCTTTCCTACTGTTACTGTATTATGCAATCATCCCGCTGGTCACACACGCACGACAGTTGCGAGTACTAGGCACCTAACTTTTCTGATGAACATCCTCAGTAAGGTCAATAAATGAAATGTCTGAGGTCATCAATCTTCGGGTAATCGAGATTCGCGATACGAAATTCAAAATTACTTGGTGCTTGTGTCAACGCCTGGTTGCTCTTAGACCTTTGATAAAGCAATATTATCAAACTGTATTTAAATAAATTACATGCCCATATGTCACACGTAAGACAATGACATTATGTACAGCTTTGAATGTGTCAAGGTGATTTATATTTACATTATTTATTAGTGTCAGTACTGCATGAGCGTTCATAATATGCACAACACACACTGGACTTAAAATAAGTAAGTAGGTATACATAGCTACAGAATATAGAGGGGCTTGTGGCTAAGTAATAATAGCTGCACGGGTCAATCGATCAGAAGGCCAATAAATTCCCGTAATTTAAAACGTTCAAAATCTAGTCGCTGTCTCATCTCGGCGACACAAATGTCGAAAACTTGTCAAAATGTATGGAAATTAGAGGTATTTTTGACAGATTGAGACAGATCAGACTTTGAACGTTCTTAGAATTACGAGAATTGCCCCTCGCCCTCAGGTTAAAATACTGGTATTCAGCTGCATCTGGTTAGACTGGAAGCCGACCCCAACATAGTTGGGAAAAGGCTAGGCAGATGATGACATATGTAGATACAGAATGTATGTTTAAAAATGAACGTTTAGAACTACGTATTGTTTTTTTTTTATTTCTTTTTTATATCTCATCGTGTAAGTATTGCACTGGTTGACGTCATCACGTCAACGCCGGCTGTCGATGAAAACCAGCGATGGGGATCTGTCTCGCATAGGGTCGTAGCATTATGCTGAGCGATATGATGGCCGTATAGCGTGGATGTGACGCATGTTGTCCCCCAACTTGTTCTTTTCATTTTTGTTTTTTGGTTATTGTTTTCTCAACGTCATGTTTACCGCAAAGTAAATGGAAAAACGAATTTTTAAATGGAAAATGGGCCCATTTCATTTCTGTAAAGTGATACGTGATTTGTTTTTAACCAATATAATTATGATTCTGATCCCGATCAAAACAATATCGTCTCTGCGTATCGAAACATGGCTGAAATCGTCCTTGAGTTGGTACGTGACCTCCTCTATTAATCGATAACAGGCCTTTAACACAATACCATTATTGTTATGGATTCAATAAGTATTTAGTCCATAACATTCAGTGACTTGGGACCTAGCGTCGTTTCTTATGGGGACTACATGACCTAAAGCGCGGTCACTATCGGACTGCATAGAAAAGAAAGAGAAGCGCGATGACACAACGCTGGTAATTTATTGCAAAATATGAAACAATCATCTATTTACAAACTACTTAATAATAAATAATCCATCACTGAATGCAGTTTAGCATTAGTAATTTAATGGTATATTTTTAATTATAATTAAAATTGTTAATGAAGGGATAAACTGCTTTCAGAGAAATGTCAGAGGTGTATTTGA
Source organism: Gortyna flavago (assembly GCA_963669345.1). Classification (NCBI taxonomy): domain Eukaryota; kingdom Metazoa; phylum Arthropoda; class Insecta; order Lepidoptera; family Noctuidae; genus Gortyna; species Gortyna flavago. The sequence goes on from OY770148.1 coordinate 8,347,158, forward strand.
AGATTTTTTTGATGCATTAATGTTTGTTTAATTATCATTTGATAGTTCCATCACTGTTTTAAAATAAGACTTGAAAATACGACAATTTTTTTTTTTGGTCAAAATTATTTTACGATTTAAGAGATAGGTACGCTGCTATAAAAACCAACTTTTTTGACCTTTTTCAAGAAACCTCCGCCTTAAACACGAATCTTTTTGTCCAGTTAATTGACCCAGCCTCTCCATACAGCCTAAATCCGGAGACTCAGAATATAGGGAACTCAAACGCCTCTACAAATACAGCGGGGTAATGACGTTTTCGTTCACTGATCAATAGTTTTTAATTTGACAGTTCAACAACATTCATTACGTTATTTACGTTGTTGAGCAGACAATTTTTTCGAATATATGAAGCGATGGATTATTATATCCTTCTAAATGTTTCAGATTGGAGAGGCTTGTGGCTAAGCAATAACAACCGTGCGGGTCGATCGATCGCTACGCTTGCCGCGGTTAGTCCGTGGATGGGTGACCATCTTCACATAACAAGACCCCTCCGTTGGTCTCGGCTGTCATTCGTGGATCTTTGACAGTCGTTACGGGTCGCGGTTGTCAGAAGCCCGAAAGTCTGACAACCAGTCTTACCAAGGGGTATCATCATATTACCCGGTAACTGGATTGTGGAGGTCAGATAGGCAGTCGTTCTATGTAAAATACTGGTATTCAGCTGCATCCGATTAGACTGGAAGCCGACCCCAACATTGTTGGGAAAAGGCTAAGCAGATGATAGTCTGTTACGCAATTAGGATTCTGTTTCCTCACCAATGGAAGTAGATAATAAAGCAAATTAAATATATTTAATATATGTTTATGTTATGTTGTTATTACTTATCAGACACAAGATCTCTATTGTTTTCTCAAGTATTTGTACGAGGTAGGTAGATTCTAATGTATTACAAGACACACTATCAGTTTCATAACGGTTTGTTATTGTTTAAATGATGAATGATATAGTTTCAACTATTCTAGTAGGTACATAATATCCTTTGCACAGTTCTCTGAACTGTAAAAATAAATTCGAGGTCAAAAATAAACGGTGGAATATTTTAAAGAATGAGCGCAGGTAGGGATAGCTTTTGTTTTGCAGGCGAGCGTGAATATATTGAATTTTTGGCTTCAAAAACAACCCGACCTTAGCATTCATGAATTTATTAAGCTTAGTGAAAAACAACGGAACCCATTTGTATTTTTTGAACATGTACACACGGCTACACATCAAGCTATACATTTCCAGGTTTAGCTGACCTCGCATTATATAAGTTTTTCTTACTATCAGAAGTCAGCTTATACTGGTTATGTATAGCTTGATGTGTTATCCTGTGTACATACGAAACTTCATCTTTATTTTGCGAAGATGCAGATGGAAGATTTTTGTTTTCAGGTAGGCCAATTTTTTACGCAATGGGTTAGAAAAAGAAATTCCAAATTATTGTTCACAGTGCGAGTGATTTCGTTGTTACTAGGAGAAAAGTAAACTGGGTCTAGCTATTCTTAGCTACAACTTCAATGTCAATACGGTTTTAAGAATTATGTAAATACGCTGCATTGGCTTGGTGACTAGCAGTCAGCTTGTTGCGATTTGAGACAACTACTTTCTTAACAAATAAAACAACATCTCGCTTGTATTCTCCGAAGGGTTAGGCAGATGTGTAGGCACCTATAGTACACCCACATTTCATCAGTTATGTTTAAGTCCCATGTAAGGGCGAGCCTAAAGTCATCAGTCAACATACTTTCTTTAAAAAATGCCTAGAAGTTTAAATTAAGTACCTATCATAACCTTAGGACGTCGCATCCAATGGGTACCTACTTCGTTGATTTAATTTAATATTTAGTATCAGAGCCCTAATTCACTATGACCACTTAATGATTCCTTACTTGGAAATCACGTCAATTCCTTAGCTAATCACGACATCTGACATCACATGACATACACAATGAACAAAACCGCGCAAAATGAACGCTGTTGGCGTAGTTTGAACTGTCAAAATACATGTTATACGTACGGTTGACATTTCGAAATTCGCACCATAGTGATAATATTGCGTAACACACTATTTGTATTGCTAATCCATTGCTTATAGTATGTTCGAATTTGTCTGCTCAACAACGTAAATACCGCAATGAATGTTGTTGAACTGTCAGAATGAAATCCATTGCTACTGGTAGTGTGTTATGCAATTACCCCGCAGTTCTTGTTGAAGGAGACTCATAATCACTAACTGGTTGAATGCCGTAATTACAGAAACAATTAAAAAGCCACTGTGTCTCGCGTGGATCCACGCTCAAAAACGAAGGGTAAATAGAAATTGACCAACAAGTCAACCATAAAATGACGATGGAACACTATTGAACTAACCAAATTACCTAGCTTTCGTAGACAAAGATATAACGACTATTTGTTTTTATGTTTATTATGAAGGAAAACACCCATCAGACAGAATAAATGGCCGTTTCCTTAGCCAGCTCTGCGACTCAAAGGCCATATCAATTTGAAAAGAAAAATAGATAGGTACAAACAGACCGCCGGATATGAATACCGTTTATTCACGAATAGCCAATTATAATTTATAGACGCTTCTATTCGCCTTGAGAATTGCGAACGTTGAAATAACGTTGATGAATTACTGGATAATGGAGGACAATTCATACTAATGAATGTTGTGAATACGAAAGTCCACCTGTCTGCCTGTAATCTTTTCACGCCTTACAGCTTGCGGGGTAATTGCTTTAACACATTATCAATCACAATCTGAATCATTTTACAAGCTTTTATTTAACTTGCAATGTATGTATGTAACTATGTTTGTTCGGGTGAACTCTTGCAACTCAATTTTGAAGCACATATCTTCAACCGATTGAGCTGAAATTTTGTGTACACGTTTAGTTTGGATGACAATGCATGACTAGCTATGTGACGTCATTCTAAATCCAACATGGCGGAACACCCAAGATGGCGGACTAGGTTTATTTTATTCTTTTTAGCGCATTTAAATAAAAGCTTGTTTTTAAAAAAGTTTGTTTACTTTAAATTTTTGAAGGATATTGGTAATCCATTGCTTCATATGTTCGAAAAAATTGCCTTATCAACAACGTATACCGCAATGAATGTTGTTAAACTGTCAAAATGAAAGACATTACTACTGTCAATGTGTTACGCAATTACCCCGCAGTTTTAGTTGAATGAGACTCATAAATAGCCGATAGTAATTCTGTTTGCCATCAAAACTTGACAGTATAGTCACATTATAAAATAAACAGCCGGGTGCTAGAACAATGGCCACTCAAACCGATTGTGAAGTATAATAAAATTGTGTAAACGCTCCCGCAGACAGGCGCGCCGCGGCTCTAGTAGAACAATTCCTATGAAAACTTCATGTAAATTGTTCTACCGGAGTCGCGTCGCGCCTGTCTGCGGGAGTCTTAAATCGATATAGCCAACTAATGGGGACGGTGACTTCCTAGTTTCCTTACTAGATTACTTACTCGTAGAAGTCGTAGATCCGTCTGTTATATGAGTAGGTAGATAAATAAAAGTGAAAGTATTACTCCTTTACGTAATTGTGACCATAATCTTGTCATCAGCGTGTCAGATTGTGAAGAGCACCTTTTGTTCAGAGTTGTGGAAAGAATTAGTCAATTAATCTTAGTTGATAAATTAATTAACGAATCAATTAAGTTAATGTGAGATGGCAGTCTTGGGAAGCAAGTCACCATTAGGTACCTAATTACCTACCCATCTACTCATCTATAATATAAAAATTAATAGCTAAATGTGTTGCTAAGCGCAAATCTCGAGAGCAGCTGAACCGATTTCGCTAAGTAATTCTTTTTTTGTTGTGCGAAGCAGGGGTGGGCAGCTAGTTTCTAATAATTAACAGTTTAGTACAAAAACAAAATCTAGGTATCTATACAGGAAGATTTTTTATCACCATCCAAATTTTTACAGGGTGTTCTACCCATGAATATGAACAACTCTGAAATCGCGAAAAAAAAATCGGCTGTTTCATACATTTTGGTCAAGTAGGTATTGAACTTTTGAATTAAACAGCAGATTTTTTATATAATTATACCAATAATAAAGCTGAAGAGTTTGTTTGTTTGTTTGAACGCGCTAATCTCAGGAACTGTCGTCTACCTGTCGTATTTGACAAATTATTATTGCATTTTAAAGCCCAATTCTTGAGAAAGGATATAGGCTATTTAACATGACGCTAGGACCCTTAGGAGCCGACCAAAAAAAAAAGTCAGAAAGAACGCTAAGCGAAATCGAAGTAATAGCGCGGACAGGCGATGCGATGCGACGGGGTGGGTCGGGGGAAAAAGAATGTCACGCAAAGTCGCGGGCAGAAGCTCAAGGACTCGAGGACCCCGTACTAAGTACGAAGAAACTGATGACAGCTTAGTTTTGATACTTGAAACATGATGTGAACAAGGCTACACCCTAATTTGATATTGTATCTGTGAATAGTTCCTTGTTCTTCTAGATAAAATGTAATTTGTGATATAATTTACACGACTCATCTCTCAATTTTTATCGGTTACTTAATTGTGGGTCATTTTTCGGTGTTGAAATCATAATTACGTATCGGCATTGACCTCATGGCTGATCGCAAATTACTGTGACTTTGTGACGTTTTGCTGCTGTTCTATTTAATGTTATTCAACGTCGATTACAGGCATTAGGAAACCGGACACGGTAGATTACGGGGGATTTGCAAAATATAGACACCGAAGTAAATCATAGGAGTTCCGATTTGTCAATTTTGGCAATTACATTGAAGCTGCACAAAAATAAAACTTTTGAGGCATTGCTTGTTACAACATGGTGCCAAAAACTGATCAGGGATATATTTATTTAAAACGCAGATCTAAATATGAGTAAATATTTGAAGGTAGGTTCTGGCAAAATCCAGGACACAAGGACCAAAAAAATATATGTAAAACTAACGCTACATCTACTACCATTTAGGGTATGTAAAGATCGTCTCGTATTTCCTTTAAGGGATTATGGGTAAATAAGCGGAAACTTTCACTGTTACGGCTTTACCAGTAAATATAAATCAATAGTACCAGAGTATAGTTGTGGTTTGTGGTTGTGTACGAACCTACTTAGGTAAATTATCCTTGGTAATTGTCCTTGGTTTATATTAGCATTGGATCGTGTTTCGTCATCATGCCCTAAACATGCCATAATCAGCCTATAATGTTCCCATTACTGGGACACAGGCCTCCTCTCTTCGAGAGGCTATAATTAATCATGCGGGCCCAGTGCGGCTTGGTAGATGCCGGTTTGCTCAAGATGTTTTCCTTCACCGTTTTGAGAGCAGTGGTGGTGAAATTATTTACACAAAGTCGCCTGTCTGGGTTTGAACCCTCGACCTGCAACTCGTGAGTCGGGGCCGTTACCACTGGGCCACCACTACTCGATGCTGCTTGTCATCATATTATCTATAATCAAACAATAAATGATCTTAATATTCGATCAACACGCGATAAGGATTTCATCTCTGTCACCCCATTAGCAAAGTTCAGTTCTGAGGGAAATACCAAAGGAATAAACAAATCCAATTTTCCTCATACAGGTCTTGAACTTCTGCTGGTATTAAATCAATCGGGTAAAAGTAATAAACATGCGTTCACTAATGATGTGAAAATGAATGTGATAACAAAATCGATAGCCTCACACACTAAAAATACTTGAATTCGATAATAATTTGATCTTTTTGAACTTATGTCAGCAAGACAATTTTGGAAAATACCGGACCTTAAAATACAATAATTTTGGATGTTAATATTCTAGTAGCATCTAAATACCTAATTCAATAAGTACACAAAACCAAGAAAAATGGCGAAGTCTTTGGAAACAAATTCTGTCAACAAGATGTGGATAAAAGTTCTTGATAATTTAAGAACGGCAAAACTAAAACCCAGCCTGACATAGCAATATCCATTTATCTGAGCAGTTAGTAATAAGTCCGAAAACAATAATGTTTGCAGAACCCACCAGGTATAAAAAAGATAGAGAACCATCGCATTTCGACAAAGCTCAAGGAAGACTGGAAAAGAAGCCAAAAAAAGCCTAAGCTTAACGGATGACTGCGATTAGTTGAACAACACAAAAGTAGGACCAATCTTTAATGATAAATCACTAATTAAAAAGCACTAATCAGCTCTTTATAACCACGTGCAAGTTGTAGACGTCAAATTAAGGAAATCTTAGCTTCATTTTAGCAACGTGTAAATTCTTTTTATCGCCGCACGCAACGTCAATAAGTATAATCACCGATAAGGCACTGAACAATCTTGAATTTATGTCAATTGGGTGTTATATTTGCTTAGCACTCGGTGAGGGAAAGCGGCTTTGTGAGTTTATCCCATCACAGAGCTTGTACAACATGTTCTAACAGCGCTAATAATCTACGCTTCGTCAAAAATCTGATAACGTCCGTTGTTCTTTAAGGGAAAAGCGCCAGTATAGCCCGCGAAATTCAAATTTTCTTACGGATTTTGGAATTTGCGTTCATTGTCAGGTTGTGTGTTGAACAAAATATGATTCGCGACTGTAAAAAGTATGTATTTAGAGAATGATAGTCATTAAAATCATCAATACAATCTTTTAAGTACTTAGAATCCTATTGAATGACTGTTTCATATGACTATTTGAAATATCAATCAATAGGATTATAATTATATTACTATAGTAGCTTCTGTACGAAATTAACGGACAGCCCTTGCGTCGCGCTTGCATCCGGCCACCGTGCCTTTGCATGATGAGATTAAATCGCATTGTGAATTACAATATCATCAGGGCGATAGACCAGCACCCTACACTTTCAATCACAATCAGAGGGTTTTTAAGGAAATTCCTAATCCACTACTTCATATGTTTGAGAAACTCGTCTGCTCAACAACGGCAATAACACAATGAACGTAGCTGAACTGTCAAAATGAAAGACATACCCCGCAGGACTAGTTTATAGAGGGTTTATTGTTAAGTGTCATCATCCCCTTTAATAACTGAATAAGTTTGAAGGTCTCTTAAAGATATTTCACATAAATAGGTATGTAATTAAATATTACAATGTCTCAGTTACAGATTTACTGAGAATTTATTGTAAACAAGATAAAAAACATGCTACTTCTCGGAGCTCTTAGTCATTCATCAATGTATAATCAATATTTTAAACCAAACATTGGCATGTAATTTTATTTTAATAGGTCAAGGTTGACATCTCTTTCTGACATTAGTAAATTATCTGGCGAGGTCGAAATCAGTAAATTACTGAACGTCTGATATCTAGCTAACAGTACAGATACGGTTAAAAAAAAACCTCAGTTTGGATTGATTTCAGTGTGAATGGGGTGCTTCCGACCAGACTGGTCAACTTGCTGAAGTGTCTCAAAGTGCCTCCACACCTGCACTTTAGAAGACATAAAACACTACTAATGCCGCTATTAATTTGGCCACTACTGCACTTGAGTAACACGCTATCGAAGGATACTGCTAATCAATTGCTTCATTTATGTTCGAATAATTTGTCTGCTCAACAACATAAATATCACCCCGCTAGACCACCATGTAATTTGACAAGACGTACAACGACATAAAATAAGAAGATTATGGATTCATTGTTGATTTCTATTGCAATCCGCATCATAAAAAACCTGTAGTTGGATCAATTTATGTTTGTAAAAGTCGAAACTGACACATGCATGAATGAGTTCGTCAGTGGTCAAAGGGGAGAACCAGGATATAATGTATTGTGTGGGTGCCAGACTAGCAATCAGTCACCGCTTAAGCAATACCGTGCGATCTTTAAATAGATCCGCTATTTTTGCACGTAGTTACTTGCCATTACGAGCTAAAGTTAGCAATCTTGAGTAGTTATTACTATTTGGAATTTTAAATATTTGCAAAAATAACATAATAATAATAATAGGTACCTGGATATCGGATACTGCGAATTTGTAGAAAATTATCCAATATCTTACAGCAATAAGAAATAATACATTAAGAAATCAAATAAAAAGAGTAATTCCAAAATTTGAATGAATTTACATTTACGCATTCTCCATACGATTAGATTGATTATTATCAATATATTATCGAGTACTTCAGTACTTATCTGATCTATGTACGAAAGCGTTTCAAGTACCGCAGCAAGATATTTTTATAAAAATCGGAAACCCATTCAAAACAAATGACTGTTGAAGTATCTACATATATGCAGCTGTTCGCAGTTCACAAATATAAGAAAGTGCCTAATTAATTATACAAACAACAAGACAAAAGCGACATTAGCCATCTAAATGACGATCAAAGGTCGGTCAAGTTCATTGAAATTTAATTTCGTTCGCAGTAAGCCGTAAATTGATAACACATCAAGGAAAACCAGTCATAATACCTATGTAATTAAATTTAACTTTATTTCTGACTAAGGTTCATAGTTTGTTAGTAACAATACTGCTTAGGTAACTAGATTAGTATTGTTATTTTTCATAAATTTTATTTATTCAGTCCTGACTGTCGGCCACCCAGTGCCCCTGAAAGGGACAGACCGCTCTGGCAGCGATCATTTTCAGAATGCTGTTGTCACTAGGTACCATGCAGGCGCTGTAGTATGGAGGCAGCTTTCATTCGCACGATGGCATGGAAACCATCTGTGCGGGCCTCCGCGAACATACTCGAAGTGCTACTATACAGCGCCATGGCAGTCACAGTAATATGACTGTGGTTTTGAAAATGCTGCTCTAAGGAGTAAATATAATATTAAATTATAGACAATATAAATAATATTATTGTCATAAAAGAAGGAAGGATTGATGAGTCTCGCACAGACCAGGGAAGCATGGCACAAAGGGAGGAGACCTATAACTCAGCAGCGGGTGGAACAAGGCAGCCGATGATGATGATGATGATGATGATGGCTCAAGAAAAGACATAAAACGTCAGAAAAACTAAAACTAACATTATGCATATAACGAGTTAAGGCACCAACAAATAAATGCTCTAAGGCCATTTTTGTAGTAACTATGTAGTTATTGACATTTTAATATAGCCTTAGAGCTCGCGTCAGTATACAGGTTGAAATTGAATACATGCGACAAATCGAAATGGGAGATTGTATTCATCATTATGAACAACTTTTACTATGGGACCAAACCTGAAATCGCGAAAAAAAACAGCTGTTCCCTACATTTTGACGAGTTATGCGAACATAAATGTAGGAAACAGCTGATTTTTTTTTTGCGATTTCAGGTTTGGTCCCATAGTAAAACTTGTTCATAATGATGAGTACAATCTCCCATTTCGATTTCTCGCATGTTTTCAATTTCACCCTGTATAAATTGCGCAAATAATCACGGATAGAACATTATTTGTAGAGTAAATACGTGCGTATTACGTACTTAACGATCGCTCAGGCCGCGTGTATAAAACCTCAATAATCCTAATTTAACCTCAATATAAACAAAAATCATTGACTTTTAAGCAAATCTATTACATCATCTAATAACTGTTCTGCAACACGTTTTGGCTATTAGCGGTCTAGCTAGCTAGAAGTTTGTATTAATTAAGAATTAAATTACATAACAACGAATCCATAATTCTAGTTCCACCAGAGAAAATAATATATGTTTTGTCATTTCACAAAAACATAGCTTTCTCCAGCAGAGTATCACAGTGATTACAGATTTTAGTAAAAGCTGAAGTATTTTTTTTTTTTTTGCGGAAATATGGTAACAAATAGACGAAAACCCTCTCACTCTTTGCTGTCTTAAAACAACAAACTGCAATGACCATGACGACATGACCTTAATCTACATCAGATAGTAGGTAAGTGCCTACAACTCGAGGTGTTTGTAAATGTTAAGGTACCTGCTGAAATAACTTCATACTTAGATAAGATTTTTTATTGCACTCGAAAGAAATTATTGATATGTGTAAGAACGTATATAAAAGCAATTTATTCGCCGTGCTCATATCAACATACTGATTATTTTATATTATGATAAGACTAATTTTAAGTACGAATTTACAGACACATGACAAAGATAACTTTGCGTGAATGTGACGCATGTTTCCCCCTAGCTTTTATTATTTTTTGTGTTTGTTTTTTTTTTGCGTCATGTTCACCGCAAATAAACGTTTTTTCTTTCTTTCTTCTTCTTCTTCTTTCAACAAAAAAGCGGAGAGAAAATAAGTATTCAACACCAATCTTCTACATATACACACAAGTATTACATTACTACATATCACCGTTATGATTAAATTCGAACCCAAATCGGGTGTTCTACATCGGCCATGACATGCCAACACGATTTCAAATTCTTTAGTATCAAGATCTCTTGCGCGTACTACACATTTGTCAGGTAATGCGGTTCTATGCAGTGTGTATAGCCCACGGAGATTTACTCCGTGGTATAGCCTAGCCGGAGGCAGCACTTGCCATATTAATAATTATCTTTTATCAATTCTTAACGATATGTTAGTAGAACTTCATCAAGGGTAACTGGCACATTAGTTTGTTCGCCGTGCTCATTTCAACATATTGATTAATTGTGATATACTCGTAGTAGGGGCGGTATATATGTCGCAGCCAACTGGTTAAATTAGCCGTTCAGTTAACTGCCTAGCCTTTCAACTAAACGGCGGCCGTTCAACTAACGGCCTGAATGATATTCAATTACAGTTTAGGTTGGAAGTCTGTAACCAATCACGCGCGAGCCGAATTGGTTGCAGTAATTAAGGCATTGCACCCCGACCAAGTGGGTTAGGTTAGGTTAGAACTGTGATCAACCGCGTTCGAGCCGAGGGAGGAAGCGAGGCGAGCACTAGTAACTTCTAAAGGCCAGGCAGTTAACTGAACGGCTAATTTAACCAGTTGTCTGCGACATATATACATCAATTAGCACTAATAGTATTTCGAAAAGAATAAAGAAGTTTTAAAATACCTTGAGTCGTTTTCACGTGTATAGGTACTAAAAAACTACAAAAAACCTAGTATAGGCTTGGTAAAACTAGAAATGCACATATAATTTTATAATAATTTTAATCATTATAAAATTAGCGTACCTAAAATGATGCTTTTCATGATTACATTTACAATCATGCGCATTTCCATATATTCAAGGCTATAAAACGTAGAGACGTAGTATTTACTAGATTTTTTTCGTATCTAACAGTTTTTTACAATACTGAACAGGTTGAATGCCGTAATTACAGACACAATTAAAAAACCATTGTTTCGCGTGTTAAGAAGGGTTAATGCAATATCGTCATATCACTAACAAAAATAATAAAGGAACTAAGTGGTGTTTGTTTTATTTTAAAATTTATTACGAGAACAAGAAATCATCATCTATAGTCGGACTTTTAATTAGCTGCAGTAAAATGACAGCTTATGTGTTAGGTAAATGATTGAAATTGGCGTCTTTTTGTTTTTTAAATTCGCGGCCATCCAACCAAATCTTGTTTTTCTAGTACAGAATAGTGTAAAAAACGAAACTTATTTGACATGCATATCTCTAAACGTAGTCCGAAATGAGTTATTAAGAAGTGTAATTTTATTGCAGCTAATTAGTATTAAGAATAAAGCTGAAGAGTTTGTTTGTTTGAACGCACTAATCTCAGAAACTACCAGTGGTGAAAAAATGTTTTTTCATTTGATAACCCAATTCTTGAGGAAGGCTATAGGCTACTTTACATCACGCTAGGACCCTTAGGAACCGAGCAAAACGAAATCAAAATCTGACAGAACAGAAAACGAAGTAGAAGCAAAAGCGCGGGCAGGCGATGCGACGTGGTGGCTAGGGGTAACAAGAAATTTCACGCGGACGAAGTTGCGGGCAGAAGCCAGTAAATAAAATATTCAAATGTAATTTTCTTTAAAAACATAAAAGAGAACATAGACTTATAAAAAAAGATGGACTCCGCGCCACGCATATCGAAAGTGAAGCACCGTACCGATATAAGTGTGCGTGATTGACGATTGACGCTGTCGTGTCACGTAATGGCGGCCGGTCGCGCGGTCGGCATACTATGATGTCAATGTGAGCGTGAGGCGTATTTGTACAAGCGGTCCGCCGGGACCGCTTGTACAAATACGCCTCTCAAAATACTCCTCTCAAATACTACTATGCTTCACTTTCGATATGCGTGGCGCGGAGTCCATCTTTTTTTATAAGGCTATGTGTTTAGGCATTAAATAGATAATAAAATTTTGTAAAGGCGAATTGAATGTTTGGAGCCTTTACGTCAAGATTCTAAATGTTGGCAGTCATCCTGATGTCAGAATGACTGGCCATTTTTTAAATTCATTTTATTGTTCACTTTTTATCGACACCTCGCCTACCCGAACAGACACAAAATACAACATTCATCGTACTCATTATTACAAGGATTTTTTTTTTCAATTAAAAGATCAAATTCGGAATACCTATTAATTATTTTTCGTTATATTCAAAAAGTTGCTCTGGAAATTGTTGTAACTTATTTTCGACTTATTATCTTTAAAGTGAACAGCGTCTGCGATAGGCGATCTAAAGAGCTTTCAAGTCATAAAATGTCTTCCATTCTCGATTTTGTGCTGATAAAATTGGAGATCATGGTGATCTGGCAGCTTTTGGTCGTCAGAAGCGTGAATGTTTGACAACATGATGTCTTGCCAAGTGATATCGTGTTAACCAATAGCTGGAGAAAAATGCAGCGATTGTCGATCTGGCCTCCAACTATGTCACAAACCATGCTCCATCTCCTATCCTGCCCTCTGTGTCCCAAAACATGCAGTCAACGTGACCTCTGCGCTGCCACCGACGACGCCGTGGAAGTGGCAAAGTTTTGGGAAAACAAGATTTAAAATACAGTCAGGTTCGATAGGCAGTCGCTCCATGTAAAATACTGGTATTCAGCTGCATCGGGTTAGATTGGAAGCCGACCCTAACATAGTTAGGAAAAGGCTAGGGAGACGATAATGATGGCCTCTCTCTTCTCATACTCCGCAGACTATGCACCATAAGCCAGCTAAGGACCTTAAAAACTGCGGATCATACGAGAAACGTAACTTCTGTGTATATTTAAACCTATTACTATAATAACTTAATGAGCCACGGTCGAGTGATTTACAAACCAGTCTTTATTCGTTTGCGTAGAGGAAAACTTGTTTTACGATGAAGGTAAATAACATGTTTGTTGACATCCGTCTCATTGCAGTTCAGTACTCATAGCATGCATTTACGTAATGAAGAATTTGTTGGACATCAAAATTTACAATAACGATTCTTCGTCGGAGGAATTTGGCATACCTACGTACTCTATTTAAGATTCATCATTAGAGAATACTGCGGGGTAATTGCGTAACACATTAGCAGTAGCAATGGCTTTCATTTTGACAGTTCAACAATATTCATTGCGTTATTTACGTACGTACTTAGCAATGGATTAGCAATAATGATTCAGATTGTGATTGAAAGTGTGTTCGCTGCAGAAGCAGGTTTCCACGAGATGTACAAACGCCAGCACATGAAGCTACCCGAATCACAAATTTTCCTAATCAACCTTTGGACCTTATGCTTTAGCGATAAAGTTAAATCTTTAAAGAAATTTGACAGATTGTAGTAGCTTGATGCCATGTGCTGGCTTCTGTACATATTTCCTTCACCGATGTCAGTAATAATAATAGTCTTCTATAAAAATCAACACAGTCGAGATAAATAATGTCATGATTTTTCAACAGTGTTACACTCACACATACACAGAACCTTATAATAGGTCTTGTTTTTTAAAGGCTCCCGCAGACAGACGCAACGCGACGACGGTGCAACGCAATTCTGGTAGAACAATTTCAAAAAGCCATCATAGAAACTGTTGTACAAGCGTAGCGCCGGGCGTCGCGTCGCATTGTCGCGTCGCGCCTGTATGCTGGGAGCCTAATTGGTGTTGCCATGTTCAGATTCTGATTATAAGTGAAGTAGGTATATTCTGTAGTGAAGTGAATACAACTTAGTTCAATTGGTGTCACCAGCAATCTTATCTTGATAACATCAGATTACATAACACTACAACGGAGTCTGCAAACTGTTCTAGATATGATTTTTTTTCATACAACTAAGTACCAGTAACAAAGTTGGTTTATTCTGAAATGAGCTGTCAATATCGTCAATTCCTAGAGTCAGGCGGGCAGTGGTGGCCCAGTGGTAACGGCCACGATTTACGAGTGATCGTGAGTTGAACCCAAACAGGTACTTTACTTTGTGTAAATTATTTAACAACTACTGCTCTCAAAACGGTGAAGGAAAACATCGTGAGGAAACAGGCATGTCTTATAACCAAAAATTCGAAGACATGTGACATCTACCAACCCGCACTGGGGCTGCGTGGTAGATTATGGCCCACCCCCTTTCACAGAGAGGAGGCCTGTCTCAGCAGTGGAACATTATAGGCTGATTATGCATGTTACCTATGCTAGAGTTAGGTGGAATGACAGCTCACTTCTTTTAAGTTTTCACGGTGAGATTTTTACAGAATTGACCGGCTGGATATCGACATCCTTGAAACATAATAGGTAAGTTGATTATACACATCGTAATTATACAAAGGTAATAATATCAGTTTAACGTTTGTAAGGAAAATAGTTGTTAGCAACTAATTAAAAATATCTAGCTGTTGAACCATGAACGGACGTAAAAAACTAAAAATAGGAAATTCCTTAATTTTATCCTGCTCTACGGTCAGAAAAACAAGTAAATGGGGATTTTGGCAACCACAAAATTTAAAGCGAGCATGGTGATAGGTACCTAGTTTGTAGTCAGTTAGTCTCTGTCAAAATCTCACCGTGACAATTTAGGTGAAGAGAACTTGGAGTGAGCTGTTATGTCACGTGATGCTAGGAATTGACGGATTGACAGCTCACTTCACCTAATCTGCATTCGCGACTTATTTGCCAAAAACGTAAACAAATGAGTTTATGGAAAAGTAACTTTAATTCCTACACAGTGTAGTTACACAGGTAAAGTGCAGCTTACGCTACAACTTCAAACATTTTTATAACTTTTTCAATAGTGCTAGTTACTCTGAAATCAACTTAATTTAATTACTATTACAATAAAGTTGATATTTGTTTAACTTAAATAACATCAATTTGAAACATAACGAACGATGAGATTTTTACAGAATACGAGGGCTGTTAGTCATGTGATCATAACATAACATCACGCCTTGTTTCCCCTAAGGGAAGCAGAGGTGTACCCACCTATACCTAGTTATATATTTATATGTAAGTAAGGGTGCTTACACAAAGAAGCGGGTTCTCAGGCCCGACTCCCGGTACGGATCGCTGCAGGTTGATCTTTAGTAAGAAACGGTTACATGTTTTACCTGTTCTTTATGTGTGAGCGCATAAGTTAACACGGGACTAATTCACCCGCACCGAACGGTACCGACTTGTTTTTACCGGGAACCTATTTCTTTATGCAAGCACCCTAAAAGCGGCGAGCCTATTGCCATAAATCGGGCACAAATGCAGACTCCGAGCTGGGTGCTAACTCTCGAATATATATCCGATAGATCGACATTGGTCAAACGTCAGTTGGTCGAGTTAAACGTCAGGGATTGGCTAGACTCAGTGAGTCCAGCCAATCCCAGACGTTTGACTGACAATTCCAATGTCAAACTATCGGAATTATATTCGAGAGTAAGCACCCTGGTCCTGACAAAATCCTAAAGGGAAAACCCAGTAACACTGCCCGACTAGCTCTTTGCATGTGATTATCACGTAACATTATGCATACCATAGAAATATAAAACTTATATCTATGATGAATACCGTGTTTACCAATGTTTGTTTATAGTATGTCTTAAAAATAACATGTGACTCTTTATGTATTTAAGTATGTATTTAGTTTATTATAAGGACTAGCTTCCGCCCGTGGCTTTGCCCGCGAGGTATGTCGATAAAAACTATCCTATGTCCTTCCCCGGGATGCAATCTATCTCTCTGCCAAACTTTACCGAAATCCGATCAGTTGTTTAGGCGTGAAAAGGTAACATACAGACAGACAGACAGACAGAGTTACTTTCGAATTTATAATATTAGTTTGGATAGTATGGTAGTATGGATAACGGGTACAATCCTAATAATAAATTTAATATTATAAACGCGAAAGTTTGTGATGATGCGAGATGGATGGATGTTTGTTACTCTTTCACGCAAAAACTATTGAACGGATTTTGATGAAACTTTACAGTAATATAGCTTATACATCAGAATAACGCCGGTACTTTTTATCTCGATATTCCGACGGGATCGACACTTATGAGGGTGAAACCGAGGGGCTGTGCTAGTGTTTTTAATAAAATAAGTAGGTAATTTAAACTGTTGCATTTTATTATTCGCTGACTGGAAAGCATTAGGTATAATAAAATTACTTAAATTATTTTTGTTAGAAAGTGTGTCACATTTCAACGTTTTGAAACATTGTGGAGACTGAGACAATAACGGAAATGATTTTTTATAGTTCCGAAATGGGTCTGCTCTTGACTTCGATATCGCCTGGTTAAAAGCGATGGATGAAGTCTACGATGAAACAAGCGTGCCCAGAAGATGCCTTTTCATAGTCACTTTGAAGGCGAGGGTGAGGTACAGCGCATCGAAAGTTTGACGCGAACTTTTTTTTCAAAATCAAAATCAAATCAAAATCAAATGTCATTTATTCAAACAAGGCTGAGAATCAGCACTTTTCGAACGTCAAAATTACATAAGCCAGTCCCCCAAAACGCCCGCCCTTCACCACTTCCTAGTGCTCTCGCTGGGGAGAAGAAGTGGCGCAACAAACTCCCCAGCAGCACAGCTGTCTGTTCAGTTATAAAATACTCGACTGTATACAAAACTAGAACTGCAAAGTATCTAATTAACTTTACAGGACACAGAACATTCAATAAAATGATTTGCCATATGTTAGCTAGCCACGCCAATATACCAACATATACCGTCATTTAGTCATAAATGGTCAACGTCAAGCAAAACTTTACAGTCGGAATTCCATGATAAAGATAATAGGTATCAGAACTCATCTCTTTGAAAAGGCTAATGACCTGCCTGTCAGAAATAATCGTCGGTTCTGATTATCTCAGTGAGTGCAATAAATTGATAAGTCTTGTCAGAATTCATCAATGTCACTGAAAAGTATAATAATATTATCAGCTTCGGAAAAAAGTTTCTATCGTCCCTTTTGGAACACAAAGAATCAGGATATTGTTATAAGAAGAATTGACGTAGATGCTGACCATAATATCGCAACACTACATACTTATAGGTAAATGATGAATTGATGATTCTAGTCGAATCGTTGCATCACTATAAAAAATGTGCATAATAGGCATAAGATTACAATAAAAACAACCTAATGTAAGTATAAAATTTTCTATACTTATTGTTCTACATTTAGGTAAAGAAAATCGTTTGGCTTGGTATAGGCATGCGATGAGACACTCCAGAACCTTTCTACCCCATCGGCCATATGTTCTGCGAGCAATGTGCCCTGCCCACTACCACTTAAGTTTGGCAATTCTTCGGGCTTTACACCGTTACACGCAAAAAAAAACCAGAAAATGTAAAATCTAAATCTAAAAAAATGATGATGAAATGATGAATGATGATGTGACGTAAATCTTCAGTTTTGCAATTTTACGGACATCTAGAGTATATCGTTGATCCTATTGGCCTAAACTAAATGGAAAGAACAATGTTCCATAGGTACCTACTTCGCTTTGGAATGGGCAACTAGCTTCCATCTTTCTGACTGACTGACCCCTCGACAATTAAAAAGTGCCTGTAATTTGTTTATTTGGAATAAATACTTTGAGTTTCTTAGGCAGTCAGGCCACCGTCATACAATAATAATTGATAGGAGTCGTTTGTTTGCATATCCCACCCCGAAGGACCAAACCCTAGGAGTACCACGAAGTACATAACAATATTAATAAATACTTCGAAGTCCACATGCACGATGTTTGTGTGACGTATTAAATCCATAAAGCCACTCCATAAATGCAAATAGCACGTATGCAAACGTGCAATAGGTCCATAAGTCAGTCTTTTTGCAATTCTGATCAGACCAAAGGCACGTAGTCATTATGATCATTATTACAATGGATACTACCGACTGCTAATGATTAACATTATAATATGACCTTACCATCACGGATCCACTCACGATCTGCGCACGAATGTTTGAAAAGTATTTCCAATGTAAGCGGCAAAACACATGACTTACGACGTTTATAAAAAAAAACTTGCTTCTGCCCACAACTTCGTTCGCGTGAAATTTCTTGTTCCCCCGATCCACCCCGTCGCATCGCATCGCCTGCCCGCGCTATTACTTCGTTTTCATTTAGCGTTTTTTCGACTTTTTTCTTTTTGGTCGTCTCTTAAGGGGCCTATGTGCGGGTGATGTTAAATAGCCTCTAAAGCCTTCCTCAAGAATTGGGCTATCAAATGCAAAAAGAGTTTTTGAAATCAGACTGATAGTACATCACACCTGTAATCCCCGAAGGGTTAGGCAGAGGCGTACCTATGTTCACCCAAATTCGCCAATTATGTTTAAGTCCCATGTAATAGGGGGCGAGCCTATTGCCATCAACCAGGCACAAATCCAGATGGCCTGCTACCACAGATTACTTACTAAGTAATCTGTGCTGCTACTGAGAAATTCCTGATAGAAAACCCAATAAGTAACTGATGAATGAATGGATTTTATTGAGTTCAATAACGTCATAGTGCCACTACCCTAACAAGATAAGGCTTGGAACACACATGCAGCGTGCATAATCCCATCCAGCCTGTCCCTTGCTGACCTCCCCAGCGACGCCCTACAAGCCGAGGTCCTTACCCCACAGGGAGTGCCCTTAGCGTGTAGTCGCTTAGTTTTTAAGTTTGTGAAGCCCTGGCTGGAGGCCTTAATTTATTGAGGTTCCCACAAGCAAGCCCGGTTAAGCAGCCGACCACTTCCTAGGTTGACCTGCGAGTTGCCGTTTAAAAAAAAGTGCAGCCTGCTTCTCCGTTTTTAGAAATACCCAGTCCGAGATACATACCTTGTCATCAGATATGTTGAAGCGTTTATAAGCAATCATATAATGGTTATAATGGTATAAATAATAATTCATTCCTAATTCTTTCCATACCTTGCTTGGTATGCAAGGGAATGCAACATCACTATCATCAACATGATGCATTGAATAATATTTGTATTTTATCATCGACTCGTTGTATGTTTCAAATTGAATGAAGATTGTTGGTCGTTGTTTGTTATACTTACTTACTTAGGTACCTACATTAAAGCTGGTAAACCTCCACAGAATGGAGATAGGTATAATACCGTGTTTGAAAAATAAAACTTTACCATTAGGTATACCTACACTACATACCTACATACATAATCAGCCTCTAACGTTCCCACTGCTGAGACACAGGCGTCTCTGTGAGAGGGAGTGGGCCATAATCCACCAAGAAGCACTCAGTGCGGTTTGGCGGATGCCTAATTCACATTAAATAGGTCGACTCCACATGGAAATTAGCAATTCAGCCAACTTTGAAACTGGCTAACCTCGCAAAAAACTATGTAAGTAAAAGTTGCTGTAAAGCCTAAAAAACACTGTATCAAACACGTTGAGATAATTTCATAATACACAAGATATACAAAACAAGATTACACATTACGAAATATCTGTAAACGCCACAACCACAACATCACGCTCATGTAAGTATGTAATGCAGGTTCGCATACTCGCATAGTGATGCAACACAACAAAATTTCAGTGAAAGTGACAATAAAATAATGTAAGTACCTTGATCGATATTTGAAAAAGGCGCGGGAAGACGCGACTGTAGACACGCGCGCATTTGACGCGCAACTCGCGAGTACTGGCTAGTGACGTACCAGACGCGAATTCGCGAGTTGATTCGAACGTCATTTCATTCCCCTCTCGATTGTAAGTTTGTTCAAGGGTAACCGGTCGCCGGCATTTTTTATCGTAATGACGACGTACAATCTCAGTGTATGAGCTTAATTCATGTCTTACTTAGCTTTGAAGCTGATTTATCTAGAAGGAATCTACTTGATGCTGCAACATCCATGAGCAGCTTTACTGACAAGACAGCAGCTGAGAGAGCATAAATAAAATTGAAATTGCCACAGAGCTGCTCTGCAATTTTAAATTGCTGTGAAGGAGAGCACTCTGTATTCATGTTTTAATGGTTTTCCTAGATGTCCAACAATACAACTAAGTATTATAATGTAACTGATTATATAAATGTGGGATGGTGCCTTGTGGGGTATCAAATGAAAGGGCTTAATTACTTAGCACATGTCAAAAATAAAAATAATACTGAAATAAGCCCCAAAATAAAAATAAAAGAAAAGGTTCAAAACTAAAACCTGACTACTGAAAACGATGAAACAAGAAAGCACCTTCCCGTGGTCGCATGGCACCATAGCTTATATGTATGTTAGTACAGCAGCGGCATGCGACCACGGGAAGGTACTTTCTTGTTTCATCCTTTTCAGAAGACGGGTTTTAGTTTTAAAACTATTTTTAAACATCAAGCTATGGACAAAATTTTCAACATATTTTAAGCTTGAATGTTGTATGTGTATATTTTATGTCTTTTTTAATTTGTAATGTGCATTTTGTTTGTGCAGCATAAACAATTTTTCTTTCTTTCTTTCTTTTTTTTAAATGTAATGCTTCCATGTTAGGCGCCTGTCTAAGTGGAAGCCAAGATACTTCACACAATCTGTGTGTGGTAGGGTATCAGGACCAAGCCTGACAGTTGGGGTGTTTCCGTGCCTGAGCGTGAAGGTGATGTGGTTAGACTTGGATGCACTGGCACGTATCCGCCAGTTACAGAATCATTTGTGAGTTTCGTCTATGTGTTTTTGGAGACTATTGTTGGCCATTTCTGGGTTGTCATCAACTGACAAATAAGCAATGTCGTTGGCATATATTGCTATTGTTATGCCATCCAATGTGGGTAGATGTGATGTAAATATGTTGTACAACAATGGGCCAAGAACAGATCCCTGTGGTACACCAACCTTCTCTTCAAACAATCTTGATCTTGCTTCGCCCTGTTTTACTTGGAATCAGCTTAAGATGAGCAGAAACATTGAGTGCGGAAGATTTTCCTTCACTTACAAATGAGATGGATTTTTTATAATAATAGTACTTACTAATAAATTTTACCTTAGGCATGCTAAAAATATCGAGTAGGGGAAAACTAACGAAACGATGGATGGACTGTGTGAAAGATGATATGGCTAGAAAGGGGATGACTTCCAAGATGACGACTAATAGAGAAATATGGAAGAAAAAGTTAAGCAAACTCAAACTCAAAGCATCTATTTCAATTAAACCGCAGCAACAATTTACAGGCACTTTTGAATTGTCAAGAAGTCGGTCAGTCAGAAAATATGAAGCTAGTTGCCCATTCCAAAGCATAGGTACCTATGGAGAAGAACAGGCAAGAAACTCCTTGGACACTCTTTTAAATTATATTTTACAAAAATATTAGTTAGGTACGTATCATTAATGTTGAATTTATAATTATATGTGAGAATGATGTAAAAAAAAAGATGTATGCGTTAAAAGTGTCCAGAGTACAGCAAAAAGTACTTAACAAAACAACAATCCAAAAATAAAATAATTAAAATAAGCCGAGGTAGCTATGACGGCGCAAGTTCACGAACATGACGCATAGATCAACACCATTCAGCTTAAGGTGGATGTTTCGATGGGCCGTCCATACATTTTTCTTCCGGATTATACGCTAAACATAGACGCTCTTTGTTGAAAACGTATCATTTTATCACTTTTCTATAATGAAATGTCACCGCGATCGACCTTTTTAGGAAATATCTTACATTATTTACTGAGGAAAACGATCGTGAAATCCAGACCAAATTTGACATTTGCGTACTAGTGTGCGTGAGTTTTGACAGGCAAACTAACGCGCCATGATTGCGATAGCTTAGAAATAAGAACGCTAGATGGCGTGCATGCGTTATTATAATTATGTTAAATCAATATAATACGTAAAATAATTGATTTATTTCCTTTCCTACCTTTCATGAATAGGTTCACCAAAAAAAACTTTCTAATTAATAATATAACTGACGAACTTACCAACGTAAATAACTTACATACATAATATTGTTGTGTGGCAACATAAATATCATTATTCGTAGATAGGATTTATGCGACGTTGCCGTACTTCTGTGCTGTGTTCGCAACCTTGCTTGACCTACCGTCATTGAAAGAATTACGAAGAAAACGTTGCCAATCTTCTTTCGCTTGATCGACATTTGATAAAATACAATTTTGAAGCTCGCTTGTATGCAATAGTATTGGCACGCGGAATTTCTCGCGTGTTATTTTTATTTTGTATGCGTTGTATTGTCATTGATTCAAATTGTAATATTTCTAGTATGTTATTGCAATTTATTGTAGGTACCTATAGTAATAATGATTCAAGATTCGCAATTTTATTTTAAAAGTAGGTAAGTAGGTAGGTACCTCTCTTTCGGCGGTTTTAGAAACAGCAAGTTGGCCCGTGAGTTAGGTTTTAGACGCTGAAATCCCGTCACAATACTAATTACTTACCTATGTCTCAATTATATAAGTACAAAGTCGGTGGTTATTAAAACTTAATTGTGTTTGTACCTGTATTTTTTGGTCAACAATAAATTAATTAAGTAAGTACATATTATAATTCGGTAACCTAAAGAGTTTGCAAACATTTGCAAAATCGAAGTAGGTACCTACAAAATAGAATACCTTTTACGCATTATTGTAAACAGTTTCAGACAAACAAACATTATTTTAGTTTGATAGATAAGTCGCATCGGCGCGGCGCAAGGTCCCGCACAGTGGACTGAAAAACAAACTTCCCTATCATAGGATTTATGAAAAATAAAATGTTTTCAAGTATAAAGTTTTGTCGAGTAGGTACATTAACACGTTGGCTGCCAGGCAACAGACACAATAGAAAATCTATTGTTCGCGGTCACCGGTGACCGCGTTGGCAGTCAATGCCTTAAACATTGAATAACATAGTAGTTACGGTTTTTTTAGAATCGACACCTACCCTAACCAATGATTGTCAATGACCCTAACAAAATTACTTCATATATTTGAAATGTATGAAAAATGGAATTTGTTTTCCTCATAACTTTTTTTGTCTTGGATTCTAAAGCTGAAACTTAGGTATTGTTGCCGAGCCCTATACCAACGCCACCTGACATTTGACCTTGACCCCCAACTTCCCCGTTCAAAAGATATGAATGAATTAAAAATGCTTATTTGGACGATGTTGTAATAGGCGATAGGCGGTAATAGTACCTCAAATAATCAATTTGTTATTATTATTTTACCCAGTATGATAGGTACCTGAAAGACAACAAACCTATATGACGATCTTGACGAAAAGCGTACTTATTTATAACGTACCTATGAATAAATCAATAATTGGTATAAATTTTAAAAAAATTGTAAATCCTATTGGGCAGCTTGTTTTTCCGTCCACTGTGCGGCGTAGGTACATCCCAGTGCCTAGCTAGCTAGCTAGACCTCCCTCAGCGGCAGCGATGCATGGACCTACCTTGTGGGTGCGTTCAGAACCTTGACTTTTGTTTTGAAATCATTGATTCAGAAACAAACAAATGATTGAGTTACTTACATCAAATTAATAAACGTGATTTATTGTTTGTAAGTAAAAGTTTATCTAATCTGTTTTTTTTTCTTATTCGTCGAGCAAAATTCTAACAGGAATGTAAAGATAAGTAAAATTTTACATTTATTTTTATTGTTCTAATTTCTGTAACGAGTTCAGAACGTAACCCTTTCATAGATCTGTAATAATAACCTCATTACATACGGTTGTGAAATTCGATACTATTCAATTTTATTCAAATACTGAGTGTATAAAAGTAACATTCATTTGTTTTTCTATATTTTTTAGGATTTCATAAAATACGTTGTGTGTTGACAAAAGTTTAGGTACATTCGTAAATCGTATTACACTTACAGGCTTACAGCCGTTTGAAAGTTTGGCGTTCTGAAGAAACCACGATGTCAGTGAATGAAGAAATCCTCATAATTGGTTACATGCTCTGTGATTTAGTGTATGTATCAAATAAGCATGATTGTACTTGCTGAATACTGCGCGTAAAAGTGACACTACATGTGCTCGTAAGTATGGTCATTACATTTTGATTTGTTTCTTTCAGTACACAGAGTACCTACACAGCCAAAAACATCACGTGTAAAACCAAAATACAGAACGCCACCTGCTACGATACCTTACATACTCCGTTACTAAACACATTTGGTTCTGTATGAACTTTTATTATGTGCAATATTTACAAGTGTTGCTTTTCACTTCCAGGCCTGCATTATTGGTAATGAAACTAAGAAATGTCTATTTCTTGGTGTTCGAAACAAATATTGTTTTACATGTCAATATTATGAAAAAAGAAACATGGACATGAAAGCACATAATTGCTGCAAAAAATTTACTGGACCGTCTATAGCAATGGAATCACACATTATTATGGAAAGGCTTACAAAAGAGTGAAGAAATGCATCAACTTCACTATTTGAGTTTTATTGGAGACGGAGAATCCCCTGTGTTTGTAAACTTGAAAGAGAAAGTGTCATAATATGGGAACATAATAAAAAATATAGAATGCAAGAATCATGTAATCAAAAACTATAGCAGTGCATTATACAAGGTAAATAAATAAATCAAATTTGTTTAGACATCTCAAGATCAGTGAAGCATATTCTGTATTCATATTTGTACTTGGTTTAGATCTTGGACAACACTAAGCTCCCACTTTATGGGTGAAATATTATGAAGCCAAAGGTGATGAAGCTTACACTAGTGGCACGGATAATTATAATGTGTAGCAGTGAGAGTGCTGCTATGGCAGCAGATTTGAGAAATGGCCCGCTTCATGTATTTGGAGTACATGAAACTGCAAGGATTATTACTGCAATGTCAATAAAACAGCTGCAAATGGAAGTAAAAACAAGGAAGAAAATCTCGTAGAAAGTCTGAAAAATACTGCTCCAGAGGTGTGGGCTCTAATTTATGCAGCCAATTGAAAAAATTGCTTTTCAAATTGTTGTTTGTCAAATGAGACAACAAATGCGGCAGAAAACTATGAGCATAATAAATAAATTCAACTGAGGAAAACGAATTAGTTTAGGAAGAGGGGGGTTTATACAAGCGTTGTGTTTGTACCAGTAAAAAATGCTTTGATTATCATGGTACAGTATTGTTTCTTTGTATGTTACATAATCATCTGTTTATATTTTATTGATATTTTCTAGTAAAAATTATTTTATTTTCAGGATTATCGCTTTCTACTGGACACAAATGGCATGAAGTTGCATGGAAAAAGCAGACCACACAGAGCCCAGGGACACATTTTAAACATTACATACTTCGAAAGGAACAAAGCAGAATACAACAGAAGTTGTCGACACGCAAACGATTGTTTGCTCCAAGAGAGAAAACCCAGCTGGACAAGCACTATGGAAATGAAGCTTGTGACCCAATTGATATACAGTGTGAAGAACGGTTAGCAGAATTCCAAAAGTCACCAGAAAACATAGCTTTGATTGAAATGTCTACTGAAGGACAGCATGAAAATGGTTTATATATTACTCATAGGAGTGACCGTTTGACTGCTAGTCAAATTGAAATGGTTAGTTGTGTGGTATAATTTTGTTAGCAGAAATGTACTTATACACATATATACATTTGCTGGTAACATTGCGGTATTTTATTGAATACCTACATAGACAATGCTGTATTTAAAAATTACCCATAATTTATTTTTATTTTATCTGGACTTTTATGTTTACAGATTTGCAAACGCCGTATTACCACTCCATGTCACAATCATGTAAAGGATATTCTTTAGAAAAATAATATTTGTACAAGAAACATGTTATATGGGCAACAAAATGAGAATGTGGCAAAAAGTATGTTCATGCAACAATATAATAAAATTGTGAGGCCTTCCGGTCTTTTTATTGATGAAGAATTTGGATGTTTAGCTGGTAGTCCAGATGGTAAGTTTTTCTTTATCAACATTTAATTTTATCTATTTATTTAGCAATTGTGTAAAATTATAATGCTAGCTATAATCGCAAGAGACCAAGAATTACGAGCACGATAGGCGATTGAATTTCTTGTATCAAATCATAAAAAGAGCTCCATTGTTTTATATTTTCTTTCAATTTGTTACAGGTATAATTGAAAATGAGAAAGCTGTTATTGAGATCAAGTGCTTTCCATCATTGGCGAGGGAAAATCAAAGCCTAGAGGCAGCTGCACTAGAAAAGAAAAACTTTGCTCTAAAATTACAAAATAATGTTTTAGTTATGAATAAAGTATGATTATTACTATCAAGTAAATTGATAATTTCTATTGCATGTCCACTTTATAATTTATTTCAGTATCTTGTTTTCTCTTTATATTACTTTTTATTTGTATTTACTATAAAATCAAAAGGCGTATTTTTGTAGTAGTTTGTTTAGAATCAACATTATCATTGTACATTATTACTTTTATTTGTAAGTATTTACTATAAAATGAAAAGGTGAAATAATACTTAATTATGTAAGTATAACCACCTGGTGAAGTCAATAAGCTGGTCTTTAGATTTTTATTTTTCTAAAAACCTTGGTTGATTACTTTGACATTATAAAATATTTTTTCCTGGTTATGATCGCATACTAAATTGTATTTTCTTTATTTGTTGTTATCTTTTGTTTTTTTCTTGTATGTTATGTGTAATGTCTGTAATTATTGTAATAATTGGGCTATAAATTTAATCATTTATCAAGCATCATTTGTGTCACTTCAAATACTTTCATTTGATAATTAATTAGTGTAAGGTAATAAAATAAAACTATCTTTATAAACTGTATGCTCAAGTTTTTGTAACTGAACAGACAGCTGTGCTGCTGGGGAGTTTGTTGCGCCAATTCTTTTCTCCAGCTAGAGCCAGGAAGTGGTGAAGGGCGGGCGTTTTGGGAGGACTGCCTTATTGTAATTTGACTGTCTTATTGTAATTTGACAGTCGAAAAGTGCTGATTCTCAGCCTAGTTTGAATAAATTACATGATTTTATATAAATATATCTTTTATTACCCTATCATCATACTCACGCCTTCTTCCCATGGGGGTAGGCAGAAACTATAGAACGTCACCTGCTACGATCCTTACATACTCGTATTGTCTCGTTTACGTTCATAAATCTGGTCATACACGCACGCCGGTTGCGAGTACTACGCACGCAGAGTATTCACACCACACACGCTTGAAAGGAACGCATTTCATTTTTAATTTTGTCCTTTTATAATCATAAACCGTAGCAGGTGGCGCATTTTTTTAAATACACGCCACCTAGTGGTCAATTATTGTAACGTACTAGCTTACGTCTGTGTGTGTAAACGACCTGTATTCAATGGCAGATTTTATTTTCGGATTATGTGTCGAATTGGGTGGGTTTTGAGGCAATGTTATGACCAAATTCAATAAAGTGTAATGTCCGATAACCGCGTCTACTACTTCTACGACTTATTAATGTGGCAATTACACATAAAATCAAATAAACTAAAAATATGGACTTCAGCGCCATCTAGCGGGAAAATGGCCAAGAGCAGATCGCATGATCCGCCAGGGAGCTGAATGATCCAACACACACGCCACCATTAGTTTTTTAATATTTTTAGTACAACACTAGCTTCTGCCCGCGACTTCGTCCGCGTGAAATTTCACCCTCTTAGGAGTGGAATTTCAAAAAACCCTTTCTTAGTGGATACCTATATACACTTCACAAAGAACACACTCCAAATTTTATGTCTCTATGACCAGCGGTTTAGGCTATGCATTGATATAATCAGTCAGACAGGATCACAGGACTTTGAATTTTATATTAGATTATAAAAGTAAACCTAAGTACCTACCTAATAAAAAAAAAACTCAATAACAGAAAATAAAATACCTACCTACCTAAATAAACCTATTTCTGATGATACGTGGCTAAATAATAACAGCCGCACAGGTCGATCGATCAGGTTAAGCTACGCTTGCCGCGGTTGGTCTGTGGATGGGTGACCATCTTTACATATGGAGACCCCTCCGTGCCTCGGAAAGCACGTTAAGCCGTTGGTCCCGGCTGTCATTCGTGGATCTTTGACAGTCGTTACGGGTAGTCAGAAGCCCGAAAGTCTGACAACCAGTCTTACCAAGGGGTATCGTATTACCCAGTAACTGGGTTGTGGAGGTCAGATAGGCAGTCGCTCCATGTAAAATACTGGTATTCAGCTGCATCCGGTTAGACTGGAAGCCAACCCCAACATAGTTGGGAAAAGGCTAGGCAGATGAGGCAGATGATGAACTAATCTAAACTCAATAAATAAGCAAAATCCCTAAAAACTAATATCTATACGAATGACTAATCCTACCTAACAGTTTTATAAAATAACCTACGGTCACTACGTACACTATCAAATATACTACCCATACTTTAAAATTAAAATCTATACTTACTTATAAAAACGACTTATAAAAATAAACCTAAATAACTCTACCTTAAACTGTACTTAGTAAAAACTAAAAGGAATAAAAAGGTCGCACTGAAAAGCACGTTTTGGAATTGCAAGTAGCAGTTAAAACATACAATTTATAGAATGCTAATATGAACGAACGCTCGCCTATTATTATTATCTTCGTCGTATACTACGACAAACTTATTATTTGCGGTTGGTACAGTAATCGGGTCTAGGGATCGAACCGCAAAATTAAATTAAGTTTGTTTTTTATTGTATGTTTCTTTCCGGGATAAAAAGTACCCAGTGTGGTGCCCAGGATATTAAAGAATAATTATACCAAGTGTCATCGTAATCGAACCGGTAGTTTTTGCGTGATGCCTGAACAAACAGACAGACAGACAGATTTTTTTTTTAATCACATTTTTGGGTTCTGTGTCGGTCTAATAACACAACAACTAATACCTATTTTATAAAAAACAACAAAATAAATTCAAATAAACTATTTAAAGACTAAAAGTCGCGCTGATAAGCACGGTTTGTTAATATCAATTATCGTCTGTCAATAAGGTCGAACGCTCTGAACGCATCAACAGCCAAATATTGAATGAAGCTCGCGCTCGGACCTCCCTTACCCTACCGCCACGACCCGCCTCGAGCGCGGCAACCGTTACACAAAAATAATCCTTATGGCATGATTCAGTATTCACGCGCGACGGCGCGATGGCTTATTAGCGTATTTCATGTATAAGTTTGGTGTTTCTATACCGATTACTATGATTCTTTTTTTATTGAATAGGTAATAATATTAACTTCTTTTAATTAGGGATGAGTGAGAGTATTATAAACGTAAGAGTAAACAAATATAATCAGAAAGCTCCGAACTGCTAAGGTATCGGGAGTTACACGTGTTATTGTGAGTCAACCATAAAAGATAGACATATGCTGTAGTAGGATATTTTTTAGATAATTTTATGTAGAACATTTCCGTCATAAATGATTTCTATGTAGCTTTAACCATTAAGGCTGCACACGCGACGGAAGCTTAAAAAATGGAGCAACTTCTCCCGTTTTCCCAACATTTCCTTTCACTGCTCTGCTCCTATTCATTGTAGCGTGATGAAAAGTATACTATAACCTCCCCAGGAGTATGAAGAATAATTGTACCAAGTTTCGTTAAAATCCGTCGAGTAGTTTTTGTTTCTATAAGGAACATACAGACAGACAGACAGACAGACAGACAGACAAAAATTTTACTGATTGCATTTTTGGCATCAGTATCGATCACTAATTACCCCCTGATAGTTATTTTGAAAATATATATCATGTACAGAATTGACCTCTCTACAGATTTATTATAAGTATAGATGAAGAAGAAAAAATGAAAAAAACAAGAGCAAATGATTGTATTATTATAGTTTTTCTAATAATTGTTTTATGTTTAATAATAACATAAAATTTTATTTGTAATGACAGTTTTAGTTTATTGGTGAATTAAAAAGTAAACAAAATACATTGTTGGGCCATCAATTAAAACTGGAATCAGCATTAATTGATTTGATTTTTGATTGATTAATTCTTTTATTAGTAAATCTAAGTAGCACCTATTCTAGAAAAGAAGCAACATGTAT
Organism: Gortyna flavago; assembly: GCA_963669345.1. NCBI lineage: Eukaryota > Metazoa > Arthropoda > Insecta > Lepidoptera > Noctuidae > Gortyna > Gortyna flavago. The sequence goes on from OY770148.1 coordinate 8,377,451, forward strand.
TATAATATTGATTAAGTACATAATTAGGTATGTATTACATTTATATATAGATAGAATACTCTTTATTATGTACACCATATAAATTACAGACATAAATATAGGTAACTGTACAAAGGCTGACACAATGGGTGGACTTATCGCTATGAGCAATCTTTTAAAGACAATATTTGGATGGATTAAAAGGGGAAGGACAGACAAATACTGTAGGTAGTCTGTTAGTCTGTGGTGTATCATTTACAGATTACAATAACTACATAAAGTATATTTTGCTAATATAAATAAATATATACATATATTAATAAAGATGAAACAGGAGCAAAGAAAATATAATGATTTTATATTATAGTTCTTCATGGGTAAAGTTTTTAGATACCTATTCTAAAACAAAACCAATGATAAAACATGTTGTATCTCAATATGTTTTTCTGTGTGTACCTATAAAATAAATAAATAAACCTTTTTGGTCAATTATAACTTGTTAATTATCAAACCCACGGTTTGTATCTTGTTTGTCTGAATCTGAGATGCCCTCCATAACATCATGTTTTCATGCATGAGGCTATAACTATACATTTTTATGAAGCAGTAACTTATGCACATAATAAACAGAAAACGTTCCGACTAGAACTTCACGCAAACATTTAATTTATACATCTTTCTTTTTTGCAGTTTTTTAGAAACTTTTTACAAACGGTGGCCCGCCTGTTCCCTGTTTTCTTCATTGTTTAGTTTCAAAAACTTTAACGCAGTGTTTACTTGTTATAGTAAGTATTAAGTACTGATATTATTTGTTTTATTTTTTCTCAGACTAACTCACCTTCGATGTTATGTAAATGGAAGGCATGGTTAGGATTTCGTTGAAGTTTATTAACAACAGAAACCAGTACGGACGAGCGGTGATTTATAAATAATTAAAATTTTACTACGAAACTATAATTTATTCGTACAAGTCAACTTACAGTAAAATAACGGCAGAACATAAATAATAATTAGTTGTGAAAGTTACAGTTGTAAAAACTTACAGTTTTGTGGAATAAAGTTCAATTCTTCTTAGATGATGATTGTAACTTCACATAAAAATTTAAATAATTAAACTCTAACCATTCGATACCTCATTTTCATATCAAAAATCACAGCACACAGAAAACACGGAAGCACCAACCAGCTGAGTTGAGACTTGAGCCTTTTTAGTTACTAACTCTAACTCTATGACTTGAGCTGAGCACCCCACAGAGCATGTAAGCACCCTGTGTTCCAGCTCCACTTTCAATTATGTCAAATAACAGTAATTGTAAGCATGTAAAATTGACGTTTCTGTGACTGTTAGGCGCAGACAGAGAATATACTAACTACCTCTACGCTGTTAGGTAAACGCGTTAGAAAGAAACAGAAAATAATTAAAATGATTCAAATCGGATTCAAATTAGTTTCCAGTGAAACTTGAAACGCAACGTAATAGGGATTGAACAAAACATAGAAAAATCGACTCAATAGACTCGATGAGAATAATTCTCATCGAATCTACTGTCGATTACCTGGAGGAAAATCATTTCATCAAATCCTTTCAGGTAATACGGTTTTCATGGCTCTAGCATGTGTACAATCATAGTGACTGCAATGCTGCCTACATACGGTAAAAAGCCATAAGTAACATTTTTATCAAAAATTACTTGATTATAGGTTCGGACTTGCCAAAATATGGTCTACCTTTCTGTTTGTGATATAGCTGTAATTCGTTTGTAGCCAAAGTTATAAGTGGTTAAAAAGACATAATTTAGCCCCGAAGACATTTCTCTCTAAAATGAAAACCCATAATTTCCATGATAAGCCCTTTCTATGTAGTAAAGCCAGATTGCATACTTGAAAAGCTGTAACTTTAGTATTGGGCTATTCACATTAGCACATTGATCAATCGTGATTTCGATATACTACGGCTTTTCATCTTTGTATGTTCTCACCCGGCAATTACTTCTGTAACAGCGCATGTTTCCGATCGTCAAAAGGACAATCACTAATCAAAATCATTTATGGCCTTACTATTTACGATAATAATTAAGTATAAAAACTGTTTTAATAAAAAAAACAACCGACTTCCAAAAAAAACTACAAAGTGATAAATAACTTTAAATTCGGAAGTCAGTGTCGTTGGTTCTGCATTTTCGTTTATTGACACCGACTTCCGAATTTAAAGTTATTTATCACTTTGTAGTTTTTTTTGGAAGTCGGTTGTATTTATTGTAAAAAAGTTTTTATTTTTCACTTTTTAGTAAGAGAGTTTGTAATTTATCTAAGTTACAATAGCCTAACGTCAACTGCTCATCACCTTTTATAAAATATTGTTTTTTCTGATGCTGGGACGTTAATTGTTGAGGAGTTCTCCTGGTAAGAACCAGAAGAACTCCTCAACAACCACTCACCATAAGCATTGTGACGAGCATAAATTGCTTAGCAACCATATTAAAGTAATCGAATCGCAACCCGTGAAATATTTATCATTGAGTAGTTCCGATGGCCGTCTGTGATTTTCATCATCAGCTCCACTTTACCAAATGATGATTTCCGAGAGCAAATGCTAAAGTTACTCTAAAAAATATCCAAATCGCTATAAACTCAAACTCAAACTCAAACTCAAAGCATTTATTTCAATTAAACCATTTACAGGCACTTTTGAATTGTCAAGAAGTCGGTCAGTCAGAAAATATGAAGCTAGTTGCCCATTCCAAAGCGTAGGTACCTATGGAGAAGAACGGGCAAGAAACTCCATGGACACTCTTTTAAATTATATTTTTACAAAAATATTAGTTACATCATTAATGTTGAATTTATAATTATATGTGAGAACGATGTAATAAAATAAAAAAGACGTACGTGTTAAGAGCGTCCAGAGTACAGCAAATAGTAGGTACTTAACAAAACAACAATCCAAAAAAAAAAAAAAAAAAATTTAAATAAGCCGAGGCAGCCAATTGATGACCAGTCCCAACTGACGGCGCCCGTTCACGAACATGACGCATAGATCAGCACCATTCAGCTCAACCATTTTGAAGGGAGCTAAATGATCCAACACACACGCCACCGTCAGCGAGACATTTTAGTGAGCATGACATACTATCAGCCGCCAGGGCACATTCAAGTCAATGAAAGACATATTATTACCCGGTAAATGGTAGCTCACATAGAACTCACATCTGTGCTATGAAATTATACAATACAAAGGAAATTGAGTTTATACAATGCAAAGATAGTCCCACAATCTTCAGCAGCTCCAACAGTATGTTCAAGTGTTAATCAATTAGTTGTGGTTGTGGAGCAGGACCAGCATTGATCCAGGCATCTTTATTAACGATGTAATCCTCTAACTTATAATATGCCTGCCTGCATAGTGTGCGTTTTATACAAGACTTGAATTTTGTCTCATTCAGTTGAAGAATGTGGGGAGGTATTTTATTATAACATTTTAAACAGTACCCCATAAAAGATGAGTCTACTTTAGCCAATCTGAAACCTGGTTGAACTAATAGGTCCCTATTTCTAGTACTATAATTATGTCTGTCACCTCTTTTACTAAAAAGATGTAAATTTTTCCTTACATACATGATGTTTTCGTAGATATATTGACAAGGCACCGTCATGATGTTAATATCCTTAAACAGTTCCCTTAAAGAATCGCGCCTGCGGAGATTATATATGGCTCTGATGGCTCTTTTCTGCAGAATAAAAATAGAATCGATGTCTGCAGCCCGTCCCCAAAGTAAAATACCGTATGACATGATACTATGAAAGTAACTAAAATAGACTAATCTCGCGGTATCTACATCAGTAAATTGACGGATTTTTCTGACAGCATAAGCTGCTGAACTTAGCCGTCCTGCAAGAGATGTTAAATGAGGACCCCATTGTAGCCTTGAGTCGAGCGTGATCCCAAGGAAAACAGTTTTATCGACGAATTCTAGTTTCTCTTGATTCAATATTATCTCACAATCACTACCCTTGACATTTGGTAAAGAAAATCTTATGCACTTAGTTTTTTTTCCATTTAATACTAAATTATTAGCAGTGAACCAATTGTGGACCAGCAGTAGGGCATTATTTACGTCGTCAAAATTTGTAGCACGTCTATCTATCTTAAAAATTAAGGAAGTGTCATCAGCAAATAACACCATTTGTGGTTGATTTTTTAATAAATGGAGTAGATCATTAATATACACCAAAAAGAGGAAAGGACCCACTATCGAGCCTTGTGGCACACCCATTTTTACTGTTAAACTAAGCGAATTGACACCATTTATTTGAACTTGCTGTTGTCTATCATTTAAATAAGAATTAACTAAACTGAGCGCAAGTTTTCCAAGTCCGTAATGCTCAAGTTTCAAAAGCAAGGTTTCGTGATCGACGCAATCAAATGCCTTGGAGAGGTCACAAAAGATTCCTATGGCATCTTGAGCCTCTTCCCACGCGTTAAAAATGTGTTTTAATAAGGTTACACCGGCGTCGGTCGTACAACGTCCTTTGGTGAAACCATACTGTTGATCGTGAAGGATTTTATTCGTGTTAAAATGATTGAGCATCTGATTAAGCATTATCTTTTCAAACACCTTGCTGAAAACCGGCAACACGGATACGGGTCTATAATTATTAGTGTCTTTACTGTCCCCGGATTTGTAAAGTGGTATTACCTTACTGTATTTCATTAAATCGGGGAAGACTCCTTGATCCACACACGAATTAAATACTAAGGCTAAGTAAGGCGCAATAGTCTCAATTATGGAGGTACAGACCTTAATGGACATTCCCCAAAGATCTTCGGTCAATTTGATCTTAATTTGCTTATAGGTTTGCCAATAAAATTTGAAGGTTGCTATCGATTTACCTGGGATCCTATCATCAGATCCTGACTTGATGATCATGGGACCACTTGGGAAAGATTAATAACTATTTTTTATTTCCAGGTTGACAACTGACACCACATACATTCGCTTCGGGCTTTGGAAATGAAGCCTCACAAAATCCGACAGGTAAAAGTAACTTCCACTGTAAACTTATATTGGTTTACACTACAGTATTTGTAAGTTGTAGAGTAGGCAAAAATGTATATATTACTCGGTTGTCAACGACTTAATTCAAAACTAAACAAAGGCAAGGCTTAACTTTTTGCATTAATCGACAAAATACTTATCCCCTATTTCTGTATGAATGCTCAACAAATTTTATATCGAACACTGAGAGGATGAATAAAAGGCGACTAACAAAAGGTATTTCCAAGGCAGACGTGAGTGGATACATCTTTATTTGTGATATTCCTCAGAAAAATCAGGTACGTAGTACTCGCACCCAGCGTGCGTATATGACGTAAACGAAGCAAAAGGATGCAAAAGGATCGTAGCTGGTGGCGTTCTATAGCTGCTGCCTACCCCCATGGGAAAAAGGTGTGTTATGTATGTATGTACAGGCGCCACTTGACGCCAGCACAACAAGCTACTACAATCTGTCAAATTTCTTTAATAGATTTTCAACATTATCGCTAAAGTATAGGTTCAAAGTTGATTGGGATTTGACAGATTGGGGTAGCTTGATGTGCTGGCCACATCAAGCTACCCCAATCTGTCAAATTTTCCCAATTGAATATGAACCTTATTTGTTTGTAATAAAGTTGAAAATCTATCAAAAAAATTTACAGATTGGGGTTACTTGATGTGCTGGCCTCTGTACATAATTTTAATGATATTAACAATACATAACTTTGTTAACACTGTATTTTTTAATAAATCTCGCACAATTCTAAACTGGCGACGTTAGCAATTATTCCGTGATATACCTACGAGATATTGATATAATTATTGATTGTATGAATCGATTTCATTAATCGACTAAAGCAAGATGTTGTCGTTTATGGACTCTCTATACAATTTAAACATTGATGACTGTTTGGTGGCTTATAATAATGTAGAAAATGACGCATTTCACTAACCTAATTTGCCATAACCCCGACAGCAATAACTGTCGGATGAATAGCGGGACCTCGCGCCGCTCTGTTTGATTTGACAAAATCGGGTTTTATTTGAGAACAGTGTTTAGAGAATTCCTGTGATACATTGATTGTTGTTCGATTCGGCAGTCGGCACGGAAACCATTCAAATGGTTGTGATTTAGTGAATAACTATGTCACTGGAATAAAAGTTTCACAAATTCACATATTCGATACAAAGCGATTGGAGTACATCACTATTTTGTTCACGTTTTTGACCATTCATTTTGAAGACAAGACAGACCAAAGAGTACTTTGTATATACGGAAATAGAGAGCCATCTTGCGCGATTTGAACGATAACATTAAAAAAGCGCCCTCTGCGATTAAAATACTAAACTACATCCGTGTCAGTATTATAATCGCGCGACCTAGATCCATTCATGGTCCAACTGTTTTCTATAACAGAGATAGTAAAATTATACCGATATAAGTATTCAAAATCTGTTTACTACAACATATTTAGATATTATTTAAATTACACACCCCCTTACTAATAAACGTATTATATCAGACGAATAGTTACACACAGATTTCTCTCTTTCAGTCGTCAGTAATTTGATTATCGACAGAAGACAAAGCGTTGTGTAACTATACAGACGATACACAATGTTTATTAGTAAGGGGGATATAGGTACAACGAACGATCACAGCAGACAACGAACGATCACAGCATTCACAGCAGAACGACATCAAAACAACAACAGCCATTTTTGTTTATTACTTGCCAGTGCTGCCAGGGCATATATTTAAATATCTCTAAATTCTTACCAAAGTATGTAAGATCTTTTTATTTAAAAAATTTTATCAGCAAAAATGACTTATCATCATGGACACGTATGTTTATATTTAATTTATTCTAACGAACCCTATATTTACAATAAACACTCTGCTTATCTCCAATAATAGAACTAATCAAACTTCTATGTAGCAAATAATGAATTAATTATGGCAACACATTCTTAACAGTACTACTAATATTATACCATTTATTTAGGGAGAACATTGTAAACCTTAGTGTAGTATTATATTTTGAATATTTTTTATTATCCTATATTATACGCCACACTAGCGCCTCTGATTGTACAATACTAAACTGACAGATTATTATACTACGAAATTGTAAAGCTAATAACCAGCTGGAAATATATCTTTTGTACATGTCATCTGTAATAAGTTGGGTTATCACAATGCTGTTGCAGGTGGTTGCAGGGTTTCTACGAGTAAGATTGTAAGGCATGAGACAGACTTATCAATACAATACAACTTCCCAGTCTTGTCAAAACCACAGAGTCAGGCCTGCGACAGCTTTAGTTCCAAAAAATGCGTTATGTCGCTACTTTCGGTAGCCATGTTGGTGGCAGCCATTTTAGTCGTTGTGTCATGTGTTGTGTGCTGTCAAACTGACAGAAGTGACAGATGGTATGCCAGTCATTCGTCACAGAGTATTTTTTTATCATTCGTGTTGGGTTTGTGTACAAAGTCGTTCTCCTCGCTTTATTGCTTGAGTTGAGATTTACTTCCAAGTTCCTTGCTCGATACGAATACTGCAGTGCTCTGGTGCTTTGGTACGCGGCCATGGCTCCTATCAAGTGCTGTGTTGTCGGTTGTACTTCAACCAACCAAACTCATCGCCTTTATAACTTACCAAAGGACGATAAACTTAGGGCTTTGTGGCTGTCATTCTTGGTGTCAGTGAATACCGAACTTCTTGGTCTATCAAAGGATCAGTTAGTGAATAAACGCGTGTGCCAAAAACACTTCGACAAATACCAACTGGATAACAAGGGTAATCGTCTCAAAGATGGTTATCCATGTCTATTTTCTACGAAAGAAATCGAGCATGGGGCACCTTTATCTGGTAAGTTATTAGCTCTACATATTAATAGGTACCTACACTTTTAATTTATAGCTGATGTGATTTGAAAATAAATGATGAGTCTGTTTACAAGGGATGGAAAGATTGATAAAGATGTGGAAAGGAGAGTATATGCGGGAAATAATAGTGCTACACATGCAATTGTGATAACCAGTTCATGTCCCAAAAGGCACGACTGACTGTTCACAATGGTGCTGGTGCCTACGCTTATCTAAGGAAGTGAATGTTGGGTGTGGCAAAAGAAGCTGAGAAATGATATACTGAGGAATCATGTGTTATGGTAATGGTGCGGTTTAAAAGAAGATGTAGTGACAAAATTAAAAAGAGTATGCTAAGATGGTTTGGTCATGTAGAGAAAATGAATAAAAGGTGACTAACAAAAGGTATTTATAAGGCAGATGTGAGTAAAAACAACGGGAGGGCACTACCTAGGAGGACAAATAGTGATATTCTTCAGAAAGGTCAGGTACCTAGTCTTCGCGACCGGCATGTGTGTATGACTAGATGTATGAACCTAAAAGGAGTATGTAAGGATGGTAGTAGGTGTCTCCTTGTAGTTTCTGCCTACCCTCTTTAAAAAAAGGCGTGAGTTTGTTATGTTAAAATTATTCAATTAAACTGATTATTTTCAGGTGATCATTTATATGATCATAACTACAGTAAAACGGAAGACATCGAGGAAATTGAGGAAAATCCAATTGTTGCCCAAGGTAATGATACTTATTTTTCAATCTTATCTTACTTATGCTTTGGTATAACTTATGTTTTATTTTCTGATATACACTTTTCTTATTTTAGAACATCCAGTTGATCATTTATATTCAAGACCAGCCACAAATCCTCTTGCATCTTCATTTCTCAATACTGGTAACAATTTTTAACAACTTTTAATTTTTTATTAAGGTTTGTAATTCATTAACTCATGTGGAACCTCTGTGTACACAATACAATTGAAAATTGCCAATAACAAAAAACTTATTAATGCTATTTTACTTACATGTTTTTCTGTTGCAAAAGGATCACATTGTTATTATAGAATATTCTATTTGTCATCATTTAAATATTATCAGTTAAAAAACATCCAGTTAATATCTGCATCTAAGTATGTTACAATTATGTCTATTTGTAAGTAGTTATTGATTCTGATCAGAGCCACTTGTCCAATTCTGTTGAAATGAGTGTTTTTTTTTTACAAAATTAATGTTTTATTGCAGATTTCCCTACCTTCGAATCAAGTGAAATACCATCAACAAGCAAGTGCGAAAAATCATCACTAATACAGATTGACTCTTTAGATCAAGGTTAGAATCATAGAAACTTACATAATTTTTAAGATATTCAGGCAAAGTCATATTATATGATTAATAAATTAAAAATTTTTTAGTAATGTTCCTAATAGATTACCTATTTTGTTTTGATTATGACATCATCATCTGCATAGCCATCTTCCCAACTTTGATTTGATTATGTACTGTTAAACCGAAATGGTTTCTTTACACAACTGTATTTTATGTTTTAAGAAACGTGTGCTACTTCATTTCTTAAAGTAGCATATTTTGGTTATAATGTCCTTTTTGTAATTTATTTTACTTTAGAGACGTCAAAAGCTAAATATAGCAATATAGGAAAAAAAAATGGCTGTGATGGCAAACTTTGCTCAAGGTTCCAAAATAGTTATCTGATATTCCTGATTCGCCCTTACTTAGAATTGAATGTTTCTTCTATTTATTACAGATGTGATGCGCAGTGTAACTCAATTAAAAAATAAAGCACCAAACAGAATTGTTACTAGGAGAGGAGGTAATGTATATATTTTTAAACACACATAAAAAAGTTTTTCACCTAACTCACAAGAATATCAATATCCTAGTTACAGAAAAATATTGTCAAAAAAGTTTCTACACAAAAAGATATGTTAAAATCCTTTACACTTGTTTTGCTTCATGGATAGAATCTAAAAAAAATATTGTATGAAAGCCTTTATTAGTAAGTAAATACTCATTAGTAACAGTTTATAAAGTAAACAATGTTATTATTATTTTACAGCTAATAACTTGAAAACAAGAAGCAGGTGCATTATAAAAAAATTTAGAAAAATTGCCATAGTGGAAAACAAAACTCAGAAGCCATTTTTGCAAAGATTGAATGCTGCTAAGAAACTAAGCTGCAGCCAGTTGTTTAATAAAAATTTTGATAAAATGTCACAAGAAGCCCAAGATTTTCTACTCATGCAGTTAAAAATGGCAAACAGAAAGAAGAAGGCAATGAGATATACTACCAGTGAAAAGCATCTGGCGTTGACCCTAATGAAGGAAAGCCCAAAAGGGTATAGGTTGCTACAAAAAATATTTAATTTGCCCAGTAAAAGAACATTAAACCGTCTTGCTGAAAATATAATGTTTAATGTGGGGCTAAATGATAATATTTTTAGAGTACTAAAGCACAAAACCCAAAAATGGGACACAAAGAAGAAACTGTGCTCTATTTTGTTTGATGAAGTTGCTCTTACACCTCATCTCACTTATGTGGAGTCCCAAGATGAGGTAAGAGGCTTTAAAGACTTTGGGTATGAAAGAGAATTAAGGTTTTGCGATCATGCCTTAGTATTCATGCTAAAAGGAGTGTGCTCAAACTGGAGACAGCCTATTTGTTTCTATTTTTGTGAGGGAACAACTGCAGCTGCTACAGTGGTAACGATTTTAAAGGAAGTGGTCACTAAAGTGTCAGAGTCAGACTTGATACCTTTAGCTATTGTATGTGACCAGGGCTCGACATTTAGAACAGCCATAAATATGATAAAATTGGAGACCAAACGCAAAAGGATTTTAAATGAGGAATATAATGGTGAGTTGATTCATGATATTGACATTGTTTGCGAAGCAGTTGTAAATTGTCTGGATAAAAAGTGTCCATTATATCAGAGTATCTATCTGTATGTTAGTTCAGGTTATGGTCTACATGTGTACCGAATTTAATCCAAATGTATTCAGCTGTTAAATGATTATTGGGTAACAAACATTTAAACTTTGACAGTATTTTATAAATAAGTAGGATTTGGTTTAATCAAATTAACTTGTTGAACTAAATATTTTGTTTTTTTTTTTTTTTGTTTGCAGATGGAACCATTGAGATATCAGGACAACAGATAAGCGTAGTGTATGATCCCCCGCACCTACTTAAGGGCCTAAGGAACAACCTTCTCACAAAAGATATGGTATTCAAAGGCAAAGTTGCCACTTGGAAGGACATAGAAACTGTGTTTGATGCTGATTGCCAACTAGGTCATACTAGAATGCATAAAAAACTAACAGAGCACCATGTTTACGCAGCAAAAATGAAGAAAATGAAAGTTAGTGTAGCTGCCCAAACTCTGAGTGCAACAACCAGTGGAATGCTTAAATATACTGCATTGTTCAGTAAGTTTTTACTTTTTTATCAATATGTATTACCTAATAATACTAAAATCATCTTCTTGATCACTTACTCACTCACTTTAATTTTATTTAAGTACCTCAAAAAAAGTTAAAAATGACCTTTTAATTTGGTTCAAACTAATGTAATATCCTTTGCACTTTCTTAGTCTGATAGAATGGAAACACTTTGTTGTTAGTTTTGTTTGTTTGTTTAAGTGATATACTTATATATAATTATGTAATATTTCAGAAACTACAGCCTCAGGTCAAAATGTCAGTGAGACAATGGCCACAACAGGCGAAGCTGTAGAATTCATAGATAAGCTCTTTGATAGCGTCAACGGATCTCGAGGGAGCACTGTCCGGGGCAAACTGCGTGGACCAGTAAAGCCGAACGCCCATCAAGTTTTCAATTTTTGGACAGAAGCCAAACAAATATTGAAAAATATCGAATTCATAGATAGTAGTAGCAAGAAAGCCCTCAAAAATAATAAAACCTATAAGGTTCGAGTTCCTTCTCTTAATGGATGGGTTACAACTATAGAAAGTTTTGAAAGGTTGTCGAAACTGTTGTTCGAAAAATATGAGACACAATATTTTTATCCTAGAAATGTAAATCAGGATCCCCTGGAGAATTTTTTTGGTAGGATCAGAGCCATCAATTACAGGAACGTCAATCCTGATGCAAATACTTTTATGAATGCGTTTAAATCACTGTTAATGTCTAAAGTTATGGGTCCACATTCAATATACGCAAACTGTGAGGATGAAAAAGGAGACACAGTAGTAGATTTTTTAAAACTTATATCTAATGTTGATGCGAGTTCCTCATTAACATTTGATGAGGATAAAGAAAATTCCTTAATAAGTAGTAGACCCATAACAATGACCCAAGACATTAGCAGTAATTGCAATCAATCACTAAATCCAGTGAACGAAAGATTGCGCGTGCACTCTTCTGCATATACAGCAGGGTATATGTGCAGGAGAGTGACAAAAAAATTTAATTGTGGGAGATGTTCTGAGACTTATACCCAAACAGAAAGAGATGTGTTTCATAAATGGATCGAACAACGAGAATACACACTTTTAAAACATCATAATTTAACATATCCATCAAAGAAGTTTTTAATGTTTTATAGGAATGTCTCGGGCCTTATACATGATTATTTAAATAAGTATGCTTACAAAGAATGTGTTAAAAAACGTTTAAAAACGGAAATAATTAAGAAATTTGATGTAAATTGGTTGGGGTGTACACATCATAAAACCGAAGTAAAGGAGTGGTTGCTTAATTTAATGATACGCACCCATGTTCATAATTGGTGCAACTTAATAAATAAAATTTTAAAAGGAGGTGTACGAGAACAACTTGTGAAACAGATGTGTGCACCTCAACAAATTGCCTTTGATAAATATAAAGCCCATAGGTTAAGAGGAAAAATAAATAAAAAGTAATATCTCTAAAGTTTTATTTTTACCTACTTAGTGACAGAACCTTGCAAATAATAAAATTAATCCTATACTAATTTTCCATGGCACATCACTATGCTATCGATATTCAATGCCGGATGGTCATCGTCATTTTTGTATCTGTGTCATCACGACACTAGGTGACATTACGACACTAGCGCTTGGCGCATATTTTTGGAACTAATTGTCAACCATAGTACTGTCCTATCTGTCTCTGACTTGTATATAGTTATCTGTGCACAGAGTACTTTTTGATAGAGTGAGAGTCAAAACGAACGAAATTTCTAAAAAAACCTTGCGACGAAAACAGCTGTTAATTAAGATTACAAAAGTATTTTTATCGTTTGCGGAGAAAAATATGGTTTTGTAACAATAACGTCAAGGATTGGCACATTGTCAGTTGTTGTTGAGAACTATTGTGGTACGCTCGTCTGTTTTGAGTGTGAATTTTGTATCGTTATTATAAACGCAGTACACGATAATGTCTAGTGAAAAGCCAGTGTCTGGGGCGCAGCCTTCAAGTTTGGGTAGTTCTCAGGCTTTGCAGCCTGCTGAGGATGACAATACGAAGTCGTGTTGGGTGTGTTTTGCTACTGAGGCTGATGACAGGCTGGCGGCTTGGGTACAACCTTGTAAGTGCATTGGGACCACGAAATGGGTAAGTGCACAGTTAGATTTTGTTCTAGATATCCGCGGTCATAATCCGTACTTCCGATTCTGATATAAACAAGTCAGGAAGTGAAAGTATGTGTTGTTTGCTCCAATTGTTTTGGGCAAACACTAATTTAGGCAATTATATTGTATTGTAATTTGATTTATAGTTGTGAAATGAAAAAGTGTTGTGCAAGTCTTATGTGGCAGTCTTATTTGTGTGTGCAATATCATCAGTTTAATTTGTTTGTTTGCTTAAACTGCTGAAATTTCACAAACAACATTTTATTGATAGACTTGTTGCTCTGCCAACATTATTTATTGGAATATAATTACCTACATATTCGTCTTCCTATGAGCTCAACTGTCAATAATGAGACAATTAATTTTTCTATTGTTACCGATCTTTAGGATATTTTGTGACATTGGAGCGGATAACAATGTAAAATCACATTTAAAAAGATTGTTTTGATATTAATAATAAACACTTATTATTGTGTTAAAATCATTCATATCCCTAGCCTTTTCCCAACTATTTTGGGGTCGGTTTCCAGTCTAACCGGATGCAGCTGAGCACCAGTATTTTACATGGAGCGACTGCCTATCTGACCTCCACAACCCAATTACTGTGTAAAACGAAACCCTTTGGTAAAACTGGTTGTCAGACTTTGGGGCTTCTGACAACCCATAATGACTGTCAAAGATCCACAAATGACAGCCAGGACCATCTACGGACCAACAGCGGCAAGCGTAGCTTAACCTGATCGATCGACCCATACAATTGTTAATATAACTTAGCCACAAGCCCCTCAAATCATTATATTACAAAAATTGCTTTACTAAGATTTTGTATTGTTATTGCTTGATTCACTTAACTTTGCTATAAGAAGAGAAAATACCAAGAACATAATACAAACAGTGTGAAAGAACAATTGTCTAGGAGTTGTCTGATTACTGAGATGACACCTGATAGAGATGTGGGAACAAAAAGTAGTGCTGTGTCAACCTAAATAAATTTCAAAAAGCTGAGATGAATTACTTCAATGAGGAATATTGAGCCTACAGTTGGTTTGACATTTGAAGGATAGGTCCACATCCACACTAGCTCAAGGCAGAGAGAAACGAAAGGAGAAATGGAGGGCCTTGCAGTAGGACAACATCATTGTGCTAAAACTAAAATAATAAGTAATAATGTTTGTCAAAGACCAAAAAATTGGTAAAATAACATTAGCCGTGGTTGTTTTTATCTCAATTTATTTTGTAAATGCATTGAAAAAGTAAAACAAAGATTAACTTTATTATTGCAACTAACAATACTTTTCTTTAGACAATGATGATTATTGACGAGACCGTTCGACACGACGACGTTCCGTTCCGTTCGACCGTTCTGTGGACGAGACCATTGTCACTTATCCCTTGTCACTAGTTGTCACAGTCAATGTACTATCAAGGTTATCAGTTCATCTTGGCATGTAAATAAATAATCCTTTATGTGAGATTACTCTTGTCCACTCAGAAAAAAAAGATCAAATTATTTGATAAGTATTGACATTGTGCCTTAGAGACAATGTCATGAAGCGGTCTTGCAGTAGGTACCTAAGTCAGAAAAATAAAAAAGTTTGATTGAGTTACAAGTAAAAAAATAAAAGTGGGCAACTGAAAAAGTAAGCAAAGCTCTTACCGCCTCCCCTCCCCCATGCTTACGTAAACATGACATTGTGCCTTAGAGACAATGTCATGAAGCGGTCTTGCAGTAGGTACCTAAGTCAGAAAAATAAAAAAGTTTGATTGAGTTACAAGTAAAAAAATAAAAGTGGGCAACTGAAAAAGTAAGCAAAGCTCTTACCGCCTCCCCTCCCCCATGCTTACGTAAACATTGCTACATGCATTTAAATTCATTTACTTGGTAAGCGAGTAAATGTATCCATTATTTTCGGGAATCCTGAAAATTCTTTTCGTTTTCAAGCATAGACAAGTAGGGTTGCCATATGTGTTCACACCATAATCGTCAAAATTTTGTAGAAAATCCGAAAAAATAAATATAAAAAATAATTCTGACGTAGTCACCATTCAGACCCCCCCCTTCCCCCATGTCATCAAAAATAAGCAAAGTATATCTAAGTTTCATATGAATGTTTCATACACTTTTCTAAATGATGGTGAAAACCCAAAACCGCATCAAAATCCATTGCAAAGTTTTGAACAACAATGCGGTCATACAGACACATGAAAAGCTACTTTAATTTATAATATTATGTACATATAAAAAGGTCAATTAATTCAATTGTCCTCTGCAACTGAAATAAAAATGAAGTCAACACCAATTTTGCTAATCTTAGAACTAATTAACTGGTTCATTTTCATCAAAGAGTTGACAGCAAAGTTTTGTATTATTAATTATCTATGATTTTTTCTGACTGCATGTGAAATAATGACTCGAAAAGGAGAGCTAAACTGAACTAAAATGTGAAAGTTTGTGAAGATGTTTGGAAGTTTGTTACTCAATCACGCAAAAACTACTGAACGGATTTGGATGTATTTGGTACACAGATAGTTTATAACCAGGATTAACACATAGGATACTTTTTATCCCGATATTCCCACGGGATCGAAACTAACGCGGGTGAAACCGCGGGACGCTGCTAGTGTAACATAACTTCACGCCTGTAATCCCCGAAGAGTTAGGCAGAGGTGAACCTATAGTAAACCCACATTTTGCCAGTTATATTTAAGTCTCATATAACAGGGGGCTAGCCTATTGCTATCAACCAGGCACAATCCTGTAAGCTTACTGATTTTAAATTTGAACTCAAATTATATTTCTTATACCAAAACACAGATGAAGAATTTCAATATTATAAGAAATAAAGTAGAAATTACTTTATTTCTTACAAATGGCTTGCATTGTATCGTCGTATCTACCAACCTGCCCAGGGGCCCACATGATGGCAGATACAGTCCACTCCCTCTGGCCTGAGTACCAGTAGTGGGATCATTATTGGCTGATAATGCTTGAGTTGATACACATTATGTAAGCACTAGGAAGTGGTGAAGGGCGGGCGTTTTGGGGGACTGTCTTTTGTAATTTTGACATTCGAAAAGTGCTCTGATTCTCAGCCTAGTTTGAATAAATGACTTTTTTTTTTTTTTTTTTTTTTTTTTTTATTAAAGCAGTGGCCATTTTATTAACACATATTTTTAAAACCACAGTATCATTTTTATCGTCACAGAATGCATTATCATCAAGATAATTAGGTAATGTTTTTAGTACCTTATCAGCTTGTTTAACAGTCATTTGTTATTGTGTGGAAAGTGAATATAGGACACTTTTTATCATTAATTTATAAAGAACTACCTGCGCCTCGCGGTTTCACCCGCATAAGTGTCGATCCCGTGGGAATATCGGGATAAAAAGTAGCCTATATGTTAATCCAGGGTGTCAGCTACCTCCATACAAAATTTTATCAAAGTTGGTCCAGCCGTTTGAGCGTGAAGAAGTAACAAACATATAAACACACACATACTCACAAACTTTCGCCTTTATAATATTAGTGTGATAGTGTCATTAGGGGCGCTGAGGTATAGTCATAGTCTGTGTCATACTATATCTTTGGATTATCTTAAGTTTAGCCGATTGTTATAAAGATAAAGGGCTTTTTATTGTGTTGTAATTTTCTTCTACCACTTTCCTTTTATGTTGCATTTTTGAAAAGAATTCATCGAAGGGGCAAATCTCTCAGAGTTCTGTTGCAGCTTTTGTTCAAGTGTGCAGTGAAGCAGTGGTGGCCCAGTTGGTGCAGTGGTGATTTACGAGTTGTAAGGTCGTAGGTTTTAACCCAGACATGCGCTTTACTATGTGTAAATTATTTCATCACCACTGCTCTTAAAGGTGAAGGAAAACATCGTGAGGAAACCGGCATGTCTTAGACCAAAAATTCGAAGACATGTGACATTTACCAACCTGCACTGGGCCCGAGTGGTTACGGCCCACTCTCCCTCTCTCCGAGATGAGGCTTCTGTCCCAGCAGTGGGAACATTGAAGGCTGTTTATGCTTCACATTTCAATTAATTTCAAATGTCAGCTAGTTTATCTAGTGTTCAAATAAATGGTTAGTTTCTGTAAACGTCAACACTACCACAAAATTGGTTAGCAATTCTAGGTTAGTCCTTCATTCTTCCTATAATTATGGTCATTTTTGATGACTCTTGTGAGGCTTTTTTCCTTAATGTAATGTTAAGACATATTATTTTCCTTATCAAAACCCAGAACGTACGAACGTGTATATATGTAAAGTATATATGTAAATTAATTAAATAATTAATTTATATATATACTTTAATTTATCTATGGGTTGAAGTACTTTTGCCCTGAATTAAGTAGGTATACAGGGTGTCAGGGATATGGACGTGCAACCTGTAGGTCACCATGAATTCAGCACATACTACTCTGTCAAAAAAGTACCGGGAAAAGATCAATAATACACAAAATGTTAGTTATTGATTAAAATTTATTTTATCGCTTTCAAAGTATGCTCCTTCAGAAACGATACACTTACGCCAACGAATAATCCAATCATCAAAACGTTTTTTAAACGCTTTTTCCGGAATTAAGTTTAGTTCTCGCCGCGAATTCTCCTGTAGGTCTTCTACTGAATGAAAACGGGTGCCACGATGTGATTATTTGAGTTCAGGATAAAGAAAGAAGTCGGTTGGAGCCATATCTGGTGAATAAGGTGGTTGCTCGATGGTATCTGTTGAGCTTTTGACCAAAAATTCCTTCACAATGATGGCCTTGTGCAAAGGCGCATTATCGTGATGCAAAATCCAACATTTTTCTTTCCACAAATCTGTCCTTTTGCTTCGAATTTGCTCTCTTAAACGCCGCATAAAGCTCAAACAATATAAACAAATACTTTATTTACCGTTTGACCTTTCGGTAAGAATTCCGAGAGCACAACACAGCGATATTCAAAGAAAACAGCAACATGTCTTTGACTTTTGATCGACTTTGGCGTGGTTTTTTAGGGTTCCGTACCTCAAAAGGAAAAAACGGAACCCTTATAGGATCACTCGTCTGTCTGTCTGTCTGTCTGTCTGTCCGTCTGTCACAGCCAATTTGCTCCGAATCTTATGGACCGATTAAGTTGAAATTTGGTACACATATGAATCTCTGTGACCCAAACACAGACGTGTAACGTAAATAAATGAGTTTTGAAAATGGGAGTCATTTTTGAGGGGTAAATAGACAATTTAAAAAAAAAGATTCGTAATCTGTACCGTGTGACATATCAAATGAAAGGGCTTATCGTGAGGATCTCAAATATTTATTTTTCATAATTTTAAAATAAATTGTATTAAAGTTATTTAAGACAATAGACGGAAATTTACCATTCCCCCCCCCTTATCTCCGAAACTACTGAGCCTAAAATTTTGAAAAAAATACAGAAAATAGTTCTATACCTATAGATTACAGGAAAATTAATAAGAAGTCTATGATCTTGAAACAACATGGTAAATCTCTCAATATTGTGCGTACAAACTTACATTTTCAGTTGGAATGTATGGGAGAACATGTTTTTCAACTACAATGTTAAGTTTGTTCTTGGGATAAATTCATTCCAACTACGGAACCCTTCATTGTGCGTGGTCCGACACGTACTTGGCCGGTTTTTTCGATTTCGGTTCAGTTGGAAGGCGCCACTCCGAAGCTTGTTGACTAGTTTGCATATCAAATTCGTAAACCCAGGTTTCGTCACCAGTCACAATGCATTTCATGAATGTTGGGTCGGAATTGACTCGTTCTAGCATGTCTTCAGCGATTCTTATTCGATTGAGTTTTTGAAGAAAATTCAGTTCTTTTGGGACTAGCCGAGCGGCAACATGTTTCATACCCAAATGATTATTTAAAATGATACGGATCGACTCTTGAGACACAGAAAGTTCAGCGGCTATCTCTCTTAAACTTGAATGAGGATTTTCAGTCACTATTTCCTTCACTTTTGCGATATTAACTTCAGTTGAAGACGGTGATGGCCTACCAGGACGAGGCAAATCTTCTAGCATATCTCGACCGCTTTTGAACGCTTTGTACCACTCATAAGCACGTGTTTTTGATAAAGTCGTTTCACCGTAAGCTTTCTGTAACATTTTCCGTGACGTCGAATACGAAATTCCATTGGCGACGCAAAATTTAAGACAAACTCTGTGTTACATGTTTTTATCCATTATGAAATTCGCAATACACACTAGATAAGTATGATCTAATTAAAAACAGCACTGTATTTAATCTAAATGACAGATACAGCTCAAACTCCGCGCCAAAATGGAAAACATTTGTGCCAAAATAACAACAAAAACGAAAAAAATATATTTATTTATTTATTACAAAATCCACAGCTCTTTACAATTTTAGCCTAAACTATTTTAACTAATCCTACAGCCAATTAAGGATTTACAATTTAATATCTATACATAGCTAAGAATACAGCGTGTGAAAGTGTGTGCCTGAGGTGTTAAAGTGAGTGTGTGAGTATGTTATAGCGGTGTGTGTGTGTGTGGTGATTGTCTTATACCTTGTGTACATCCCCATGTAATTATTTATTATTTGGAACCATAAACAAATCATCCATTCCCGATACTTTTTTGACTGACTTTCTAGACCCTCTAAGCGTAGAAATTTAAGCGGGTTAAAAAAAAAACAGCTGTTTCATAGAAAAGCAATGTTTACGCGGTGAAAATGTTTGGAACAGCAGTTTTAAATAACCGTCGAAAAACTTCAACGCAGTTGTGTTTAGAATCATGTACTAATTCCATAATAACGGGTTGCACCACTTGCACAGCACCTCGATGTTCCTGCCACTCTGTATAATTCATATTGAATTATTGAAATAAACCCTACCTGTGCTTTTATTCGTCGAAGTGTTTACGATGCGGCATTCTGTTGCGTGTTGCGGGCACATTATATTTTAATTGAATCAACATAGAATTTGCATTACGATCTGCCCCTGTGGCACACTTAATAGTTCGGTGCAGTGCAATGTAAAGCACAGCCATGATTAATTATACAGCAAAGAAATTCAAAAATAGTCGTTTTTTTCATTGCAAAGTTGAATAATTACGCTATTCTCCACTAGTATAATGCCTACTCTAGGATACAGGACGCATATCCGGTACGGCTCACAAATACTTCCCTATCCTGAGGGCCCGTCTTTCCTACAATGACGGCGCCTCCCGATCTACTCCTTGATATGCAATGGTCTCTGTAGCACTATGAAACATGAGGCTTCAGGGGCTGGTGCAAATCTTGGGGTTCATTCGATTAATCGAGTCTGTTCAAACTCCGCTGGTCAGTGAATTTCATTCTTCATTACATTGATTGGGCAGGGTATTGTTAGGTATGAATTAATTGAATCGAAATGAATTTGTGTCAAAATCGCAAAGTAACTGCAACATCCTACAAAACATTACCCTCCTTTTGGGCTCCGCGGCTGTCTGGTTAAGCCGGGTTCAGACGTTTGTAATGTAATGTATCGTCTAATGTAATGCGAATAGTGTGGACGGCATACAAACTCAACGCGAATCCTGTATGTGTTCGACTGCGAGAGCCGATGGATCAGCGCGAGCGCCAGGCCGTGCGATACATGTAATGCTTGTAGTGCCGTCCAAACGCAGAATTCGCGTTACATTACACGATACACATTACGTACACATCTGGGTTCGGTTTGAAAAGAACGGCGAATGAACTACGATGGTCATTTGTTACAAAGATATTTTTATTTCATAGTCTTCTTATTTGGTCTCTACAGGTGTTTGAACTTAAATACGGGGTCTTTGTATCCTTATCGCCACTTATCGGCCTCAATCGGACAGCGTTACAATGCAGGACATATGTTAGCACCGTATTAATTACTAAGGCTCTGAATCATGGAATCAACTTACTATTGGTCGCGAGGTAGGAAGTAAGTTTATGCATTCGTCTATTCGTTTTTGTATCATAATTTTCAAGGAAATCTTGACAAAAATATTCTAATGAAGTTTTTATCTTCAATGTTGTTTGGAGCTTGCTAATTGATACCTACAAGATATTTTAGAGTTTACATAGTTGTTATTGCGTTGTGTTGTTGTGTACGTCAGTTTAGTTGCGTTTCTAGTTGGTGAGTGTCAGTATTAATTTTACCTAGGTACTAGATAAAACAATCTTGTTAAACTTGATGCTTCCATTCAATAATAAACTGCTGTTTCATTGATCTGCTGAAAGGTTAAGGTCACGTTAAAGAACTGCGGAGTAATTGCGTAACACACTAATAGTAGCAATGGGTTTAATTTTGACAGTTCAACAGCATTATTGACGTTGTGGAGCAGACAAATTATTCGTACATATGAAGCAATGGATAAGCAATATCCTTCAAAATGATTCAGATTGATATTGATAGTGTGTTACGCAATAAGGGTATTGGTTAAAGATCAAACTCTTTTCTGCCAAATATTATTATGATTTTATTATCCATCATAATAGTAACCAGAATGTAACCTTGGGGTATTCCCATCACCATTCAAGCAGAAACTTACGCAATATTTCCTATTTCTAGCATATTTTAATATGCTAGAAATAGGAAATATTGCGTAAGTTTTAACACTGTTACTGGTATGATCACAAAAGGTTAAAAAATCGCCCTCGAATCCCGAAATAGTTTCACTTCCTAATAAACGTATCGCGTATTTGTGATCAACACATTCAAAAGCCTTGGACAGATCAAAAATAAAATCAGAAACATGTCAATGACTTATTATTCGAAACTACCGAGGACTGACCTGGATAGTTCCTTTAGTGCTGAAACATTTTTTAGTACCTACCTGCGTTTTCTATTTAATTTTCATATTTAGTTAGCGTGAAAAATAACTGGGTCAGGTCAGGACTACAACCTATACATAAATTTCAATAAAGTTAGGAAGTACTGTTATATGTATTTAGCATGTCGACACTTTAAAATTCTACTAGATTTTTATCAACTGTGTATTTGCTTTATTGATCGGTAGTACTGTCGACTCATTAATAATTGCGACATGTTGCGTCAATGAACTCATTGACAATTAATCCAGCGGTTACAGAGCATCATTGTCAACTGCATCCCTGACCTTTGTACTTAATCTATTGACCCTATGCTTGTAGCATTCAATAGACAGAACTATTAAATGTTGCTTGAATTGGAAAGGAGATTTAACTGAAAACAAATTGTCATCACCCACAAACAACTTTAACCGTTATTGCTAAACCCGCATTCGCATACGCACAGCGTGGATAGTTATCGTAATTCTCGATATTGGCAACAGCCTAGTCACGATTTACTGAGCCTTTGTTGACTTCTTTCATCGTAATACTTAATTTTCAATTTGAATTTTTACATGTGTATTGGTAACTTGTATGAAAAAGTTGTAGGTACATTGCTTTTTTATTTTCTGTGGAAGTCCTGGATGCTTTTCTGCCTTAGAGTGGGCAGCTGGGACTGTCGGACTTACTGGCCCTCGGTGCTTATTCTTCCAACTACTTTTTCAGTTTTCAATTTATTCTCAAAATAATCAGAATTTCCTCTTTACGTGGTGGCTTTTTCTAGGTCGTTCTCAAGATATCAGTAAGGGTCGTTATGTAATTAGGTATAATGTGTTGACACGATGTGTCCGGACGTTTAGCTCGAACTTCAATTACTTTTGAAAGGCCGTTACTACTAATTATTCAGGTGGTAGTAATTATAGTAAATATAATTAGGGCGCATTCCACCAAACTTTTATACCTAGAATAAGTCTTATCCTGAGAATAATTTTTGACAGTTTTTCCATAAATTTTATTCCAAAATAAAAGTTATCTAACTTTGGTAAAATCAGCCCTAAGGCCGATAAACGTCATAACATAGATCATTATAGTCAGTGTTATCTTTGTTACTGGTTTTTTTATTGGAGACCGTCTGCTTCGCCCACGTGGTTGTCGGAAATTATCACACGGGAACGGACTACCATTATAAAATTTTCTTATATCCTTAACCAGGTCAAGGTCTACCAAGGTCTCTGTGCCGAATTTCATCTAACTAAATTCAGCCTTTAACGCCTGAAAAGGTAATAGACAGGCAGAGTTACTTTTGCATTTATAATATTAAAGTATAGATTGGATATACCTTTAGAAGTGTGGGAAGGTTAAGAGGTACAGCGACCATATTAATTACTTGGACCTCACGTTGTAAACATGCATACCCAAGGAAGGTCACATGTGCCCTTGAGCACAGTGCCTTTCATTTTGAATACGTTTTGTCTGATTGTAATGCATTGACTGCCAGTATTTGGTCATCATTATTGCAGAGTTCACACGAGCATAGTAGCTAATGCCTAGTAGTGTTGTCACTTACACTTACCTTGCGTGTAAACATACTGAAATAGTGCGTCCGAGCGATTGCTAGGATCCGATCCTAGTCTAGTTAGGTTTAAATGACATGCCTACTAAGCTCTTGTGACCTAGGCATAATAATGTGATATCTAATCTGTATGCCAGGTGTGGGGAGTATCATTACATTGCTCATTAGTTCTATCAGTTAAAAATGATCTCTTCTTGCTTCAGGTCCATCAAAGTTGCCTTCAACGGTGGGTGGACGAGAAGCAAAGAGGCAACATAACCCGCAAAGTGCTGTGTCCACAGTGTAAAGCAGAATATATAGTAGTGTTTCCTTCTATGGGAGCGTTCGTGGCACTCTTGGATGGCATGGAAGAGATCACCCACAAGATCTGTCCCTTCATCGCTGGTGGAGTTCTCCTGGGATCTATATACTGGATTGCGATTACGTATGGAGCTGTCACTGTTATGCAGGTAAGATTTGATTACTTGGTTGTTCTTGAACTGATATTATGCTTAGTGCACAAATAGTAAGTACATTACGATACGTGTGACTTAAGTGGTCCATTTAATAGACTACTTAGGTCACATGTATCGTATACTATTTTATAGCTCATGTGACCTAAATCCGCACTTAAGTCACGCTTTGCTGTGTAAAAATGGACTACTTAAGTCACAGAAAAGCGTGACTTAAGTGCGGGCTTAGGTCACACAGTCCATCTCTACACAATACATTCCTATTGTGTAGAGATGGAATTTACCCTAGGTATTTTCTGCCAGCCAAACTTTTTCTCATTCTTTCGTTTATTTTCATCAGACTGGGAGTTTTTGAGGCATGATTTATTTTGGCGAACTTGGTCTTTGGCGAACTTGGTATAATCATTCCTTTTAATTTGAAGATACCACGTCTCGATTCGTTAAAAATTGTGCCCTTCAAGTCTTGATTTATTTCAGTAATATCAAACTAACGATTTTCTTTAACTGTATCCGTTGTCATAGATAACGAAGAGGGCTTTCTGCCCTTCAAATTCTACTATCTCTGTTATCTTTCTATGACCGTTCTAGTGTTCTCTTAGTTAAATGATAAAAAGAATCTACTCTGTTTCCTATTGCAAATAACGAGGTCAAAATAATAACGGTTTACGAGTTTTGTTTTTGGACTAAGTATCTTATCTTAGTTTAAGGCGCTCGCTGCCCAATCGTAAAATACCGTAAAACGCTTAGTTTTTTGCCGCACAGGTAGGCACTTTGGTACATATTACATGCCAGAAAAAAAAATTAATGTACTGTCAAATGTTTAAAGAAAAGTCTTATAACTGCAAAATTACTTTTATTTTAGAGGTCATTCGATTAACTAACATCAAATGCATCGCTGTTTTGAACCTTATTTGTTGCCGGCATGCGCTGTACCCTATTATTAATTACCAAAAAGTACCGCACCTTAAAACTCGTTGTGTGAACTGTCGATATGACGAAAACGCTTGGGGTAAGTCGAGCAGTGCACGTCTTTAATCTGAAATGATGATGATTAAGACTCGTTTTATGCTGGAGTGTAGATTGGTACCTCAGCTTGGCACCAATGACCAACAATCGGTTTGCAGCATTTTGAAATTATTCTAATTTAATTTGACCTTGTAACCTTAAAGTCGGTTAGGAACGAATCCTTGTCGCGCAACGCAAGAACAAGTTTTAAAGTATTCTATGTATTTTTACTCGTTTATTAATTCAGGTTTTTTAACTTTGACTGTAGACCGCACGTAGATGCGGTGTCAGTGTGTTATTATACCCTGCGGTTTATACAAATCAAGTTTCTAGTCAATGTTAAAAACTGCGGCACCGCTCACCGAGTTGTGTCCGGTGAAGAAGAATAACCCAACCCACATGATACAGACACGAACTTGACTGTTGCTAGACGAAAAATACTATTTGTTCATCATAAACATAATACATGCATCATGATTTTTCCCTAATTCTCTGAAAATATTTGTGGTTAATGCAATTTATTTAATAACAACTACAAGTAAAGGTTTATGGAGAAGGCCATGTGTGGTGAAATAAATATTTCCTGACCTTTACAAGACAATTATAAATGCATTTTATTCCATCATGGAATTAATATTTTCTTGAATATACAATGAAAGTAGTTTGGTAAAATAGGGTTATAGCATAATAATCAGCGTATAATGATCCCACTGCTGGGAGATATGGTCCTCCTCTCTGTGAGAGGGAGTGGGCCGTAATCCACCACGCGGGCCTAGTGCGGGTTGGTGGAAGTCACATGTCTTCGAATTTTTGGTTCTAAGGCATGCCGGTTTCCACACGAGGTTTTTCCTCCCCGTTTTGAGAGCAGTGGTGATGAAATTAAATACACAAAGTAAAGTGCCTACCTGGGTTCCAACTGACGACTTATAACTCGTAAGTCGGGGCAGATACCACTGAGCCACCCCGTCACCACTGATCCCTTAAAGAACTAGGTGTATTTATTATTTTTATTTATTTATTTTTTCCGCTAGCCTGTACTGCTGGGCAACGGCCTCCCCCATTTTCTTCCACATTTTATTTTTATAGCAAAGTTTAATAAAATCTATAATATAAATCGTTTATAAGATTTCGATGATGAGATTTCGATGTTACTTAAAGTAGAAAATATTGCATTAGGCAACGGTTGCCAGTTCACTAGCAATAAAATTAGTTATTACACCTAGGACCACGGCACGTAATTTTTTGTTAACTTTATTTCCAATCGAGCAACGGTACCCAGCCTTATTTGTATGCCCTCTTTACTTACATATTATAACGGATGCTAAGCAAATATTTTCTCATTAAATATTTACATAGAAAACAATACATATCGGAATTATTTGTTTTGTCATTATATAAAATCGTATTATTTGTGTACTTGCCTATAGGTCTCATGTTTGTCGTGTCATAACTTCGATTAATAATAGCCCTTACGCTAGGAAATCTACAAACAAAAATAACATGTATAAAATAACAATACCACTCCATGCATTCTCTGTTCCAGAACAGTACATCGACTGTTTTGGAACAGAGAATGCATGGAGTTGTTAGAATAGTTGGCGCGTTGTCGCAAACATTGGCCAAACAATCATAATATTTGCTACTTAATTGATTTATATTTACTATTTAACTGTGTTATTATTTTATGAAAAACATCAATGATATAAACTTACCGAAAAAAAAAATTCCTTCCAAAATGTCGATGTTATGATGCTTCATTTTGACGTCTTAACGTTGGCTATCACTGGATCATAGTAATTTGAAATTAGACCACAAAAGTATTTGTGCTCTTATTTTTTGGGCTGTTTTTAAAGCGCTCATCAGGAATCTAGTGCTATTATTGATCGAAGTCTCATAATGATCGAAAGGTTCTAGGAAATAGGATTATGTTTACCGAAAGGGCAACAGCGTCTTCTTGTTTGGCAGTAGGCCCCCAGGCACAACATACCCGATTACCGATTCACTTATAATAAATTAACCCAGCTTATCGTTGTCTGCCTGGACATTATAATGCCTCTCCGAGATTGCTTACAATACCCAGATTTCCCTTCTTCCCTTTGCCTTCCGCATCCAGTCAGTCCCAGTTGTCTTTTAAACCAACTAGCTTAGGAGGGTCCAACGAGATGCTTGCCGATTTGCGGGCTGCAATCAAGGAGTCATCTACATTAACGGCTTTATGTCGTTCGATATATATGGCCAACCCACTGCCATTTCACCTTACTAACTCTATCTCAACCTGGCAAAATAATAATGCCCAGATTGCTTATTATAGCATTAACTCGCTACAGATCTATGAATAAACAAGAGTTAATCAAAGAAGTTAGTCAACTATCAATGGATCTAATTTAACCCACTAATAATATTTGCCGTTTAATACCAGGAAACCAAGTAAAATTTTCGTTTAATATCAACTTGACCTCTATTAACCTCACCGTAGACATGACGAGTCACTAGTGCAAAGTGTAGTAAACCTTCTCTCGCACGTTTGACACGATCTGTGTCTTTGTGATCATCAATTAGCGTGTCCTACAACAGTTATAGACCGCGATTCTTTGTCGACGATGACACCGACAGCTAGTTTACCAGCTATGTACCTAATTGGTGATACGGTCATCATGACATACATTATGGTTTTGTTGTTTGTTTAGGGTATTACCTACGCAAAAAATATTGATAACATCACCAATATCATCATTTTCTGCGCCATTTAAATTTGTAGCAGGTTCTGCCCCAAAAATGGTATTTTCCTCATTTAATATGTAAACAGGTACTGGTCTGTTTCGGTCATTCATTATGGCTTTATTGTCATCTGTCTAACGTAAAATTATTCCATCTTAATCAGGGCCAGAATTCTGTATGGTAATTATTATTCCTTGAGTAATCTTACCGCGTGCAAACCACGTATGGTTCTCAAGTGTGGTATTTTGACAGTTCAGACCACGCCAACTTCATTGTATCATAGAGAATACGTTATGCAGATGTTGTGGTTAGCTAACTAAGGAATTGACGTAGTTTCGAAGTAAGGAATCACCAAATAAATGGTCATTGTGAATTAGGGCCCTGGAGGCCTACCATGATCTATTTAAAAACGATTCAAAAGCAAGACATTTCAGTTTAGCTTCTTAAACTGCATCGTTCACAGTCGTACCATGACGTCCAATACACTCAGCGGCATTTGGATCGTTGAAAGGGAATGAGCGTTAAGAGCTCGTGGTAGGTATCTAGATGGCACGGCCTAAATTGAATCGTTAAACTGACGTCATGGTACGAATTAGCAGAACAGTTCAGTTTAGGTCCTAAAGTGGATCGCGTTAAGAGCTCGTGGTAGGTATGCTGGTTTCGCTAAACTAGCTGGACGATTTCGAAAAATATTTCAATTTACTGGCTTTAAGACAAACCACAGGAATGTGTTAAACCACGAAATGCCCATGACGATCCTTAGCAGTTAAACTAAGAGGACAAATAATAATTGCTTCTAAAAGTACTTCATTATGAAATGAACTTTAGAAATACCAGTGTGGTAATTGTGTAACACACTTTCAGTAGGAATGGCTTTGACATTTCAATTTATTTTTTCCGAACATTTATTATGAAGCAAATGGATTAGCAATATGTTTCAAAATTATTCGAATTGTGATGGAAAGTCCAGTAGTTTCTCATAGTGGACATCCACTGAATAAACAATGGTCTGATTCTCCATCATATTGTCTGGAAGTAAGGTTTACTACTATAATCAGCCTATAACGTTCCCACTACTTGGACGCAGGTTCTTTCTATGAAAGGCTAGAAGCAAATAGTCCCTAGAATTGCTATAACTTAGCTATATTCGAATAACAAAGTACTAAGTGCATATTTCACCGCGCATTGCAACTACCGTTGCTCAAGAAGCTACGCGATACAGGACGTACTCGAAATCTATGCGACTAACGATATGTAAACAATTGCGTTGAAGTAACCAATTTCCGTGTTTTATTTGCTTGAAACTGGTATGATCTAGTTGAAGAGTTTGAGAAAACTGCCATGTCATCAACAACTCTCGTAAAATGGCCTCGTTATTTTGAGGCGTGTCTTGCGCAAGACCGAACCAATACGTTTAAAGGACCATGAGCCATCAACTTAGCAACAAGCTGAAGTGACAGTGGATTAGCCATGTCGGAGAAACGATGGCCGGACAAGACGAGTTCTTGAGTGGGGACTGCAAATCGGCAAGCGTAGCGTTGGACATCCTCTAGCGGATGGACCGACGACCTTAAAAATGCTGCTTGCTCAGACTGAATGTCGAACCTAGAACCGGGTGATGTGGCTAAACTTGGAGACGCCTTTGTCTAGCAGTGGACTCCGATTGGCTAAGTGGATGGAACTAACAAGTAGCGAATGTCGAGCGAGCACGGGTAAACAGGGTTTCGGAACGGAAACCCAGGAAGCACTTACTTCAGAGCCATAAAGTTTGGCGAAAACAGATATATTATTAACTAGCTTCCGCCCACGGCTTCGCCCGCGAGGTATGTCGATAAAAACTATCCTATGTCCTTCCCCGGGATGCAATCTATCTCTCTGCCAAATTTTATCGAAATCCGTTCAGTGGTTTAATAATAATAATAATAAATTTTATTCACAAACTTTTTTACATACATCCTATGAAAACCCTGACCTCTGAGCTAGGTAAAAACCTGTATTACAGAAGTCAGAACGAAGAAAAAAAGAAGGTTTAGGCGTGGAAAGGTAACATACAGACAGACAGACAGAGTTACTTTCGAATTTATAATATTAGTATGGATGTTAATAGAAGAAAATAATACTCGGTAGCTTGTCTATCTGATCCACTTCAAAAAGAATGCCATTTAAAAATGCACGTAATTATAGAAGTACTTAATTGATAGTGATTCATTCAAGACTTGTTGACAGTGACTTAGTTGAAATTCATTATCAATCAACCATAGTCCATATCTATGCTATGCTTGTCTATTAGAAAGAGTGATAGGGAGAATTGCATGTATATTGTATGGCATTTTCTGGATCTTATTTATTTA
Organism: Gortyna flavago; assembly: GCA_963669345.1. Lineage (NCBI taxonomy): Eukaryota > Metazoa > Arthropoda > Insecta > Lepidoptera > Noctuidae > Gortyna > Gortyna flavago. The sequence continues at coordinate 8,407,817 of OY770148.1, forward strand.
TATATATTTTATTGTACACCACAAAAATAAATAACAAAAAATTAATTGGAAATTGATTAATTGATTGGCCTTATCGCTCGATCGATCTTCTCTCGTTAATCAATCTGCCTGGCTTTTTCCAACTATGTTGGGGTCCTCCACAATCCAGTTACTGGGTAACACGATACCCCTTGGTAAGACTGGCTATCAGAATTTAGGCTTCTGACTTCTGGATCCTCGTATCGGCACAAAATAAAATGCCTTGAATTTGATGTGTCTTTAGCCAATCATGTGTCGACGAAGACCTTCAGATCGTAGCGCAATAATATACTCGATGAAAACGCGTTTTATTTCCTTATCTGTAACCAATAAAAATAATCGTAATTATAGTGTTTGAACTTTGTACTTTCGGAGGTAAGCAGTGTAGTAACGTCGCCACATTATGAGATGAAAGTGCATAATAAAAGTGATAATCTACTATTCAATTACTTTGCACTTGACCTTATAGGTAATACTGCAGATACTAGTATGCGTAGTAAGATAACCTCATGATTTCTTAATTTCCTCAATGATATCCTATCCTTTCTAGAAGGGGGGCCTTCTCTCCAACTCCGTCAACGAAAGTATTTCGAAACTTCGAAATAAATCCTACTCCCGATAAATTAACTTTTTCGGGCAAAAACACATCGGAAGTGGGGACAACTGTTAAATCGTGGTGTCATTTATTCTTAGGTCGGTCCCAGTGACACTTTGCTCGACCTGGGAATCGAACCTGCTATGCTGAGCATGAGGTCAGGACCTCATGCTCAGCGGTTAAGATCATTAGACCAATGAGGCAACCTTACCACTTGCTTTGAACAAAATAGAAGTGCTACACCAACATTTTGTTGCGGTTCATCGCAATGCGCTAAAATCAAACACATGGTTACGTAAAGACCAAGATTTCTGTTCACTAAGAGCCTGACCCAATGCGTTATGTCACCACTTTCTCTGAACTAGCAGGTTTATATTCGATGGGCACTCCTTTGTCCAAACCCTGACGCTAATGCCTATTGTCCCTGTCACTTTCCATAGATGGACGTAATGCGTTTGTCAGGGCCCACAAGTGGACCTTATATTGCCAAGAATACCTCTTTAAAAACTTTTTCAAAATCTACAAGCATGAACATTATTTTTTTCCGTAGAATTCTTATTTTAGGTGTTTGCGGGAATTCTATGCTTACTAATCATCACGCAAAGACCATTAGGAGCCTATCAAAAAAAAAAAAAGTCAGAAAGAACGCTAACCGAAAACGAAGTATTGCGCGGGCGGGCGATGAGATGCAACGCGGTGGGTCGAGGGCCGAAATTTCGCTCGGACGAAATCGGGGCCAGAAGCTTTTAAGTATAATCGGAATTTGAAGTTGCGGGTTCCCTTCTAAGCTTTGATTCTACCGGTCTATGTTGTAAAACTCTTTGTGAAAAGTTAGGTGAAGCGAGCTTGAAGTGGTAACTGATGCTAAAGATTGACACTATTGACAGCTAGCTCACTTCACCGGTGAGATAACACACAACACACACAGAACATACACAACAACATAGAACAGACACACACACACAACACAAACTGACACAGACAGAACATTTCGGATGTTATTATGCTTTACAGGTAAAATAAAATTTTATAGACTTAAGTACGACGTATGCTTATATTATAGAATCATAGGTTAATGTACTTACTGACCTTGTCATTGATTAAATTATTTTGTTTAATATATATAAAATAAAAACTCGTTTTCGACCATATTTGTTTTGTTTGTGTGCCTAATGAAGCCCAAAGTGGTATTCAGGTAAAAATTCTGTGCCCCGAGCATTGATATATTATATCAATGGACCCGAGCATTAATTGTAATCGCTAAATAATAATTATATCAATGGGTCGAATATCCAAGTCTGATTTTTGCGAGGTGTCAGTAGATGCAATGTCTCCTGTCAGACTATAGGCCTCTCCAAACAAAAGGCATGTTACCAGTCAGATAATTTAGCCTGCATCATCCCACTGCTAGGCATAGGCCTCTCCCCATGACTTCCAGCTCTTTCGATCCAGGGCTCAAGTGGACCAATGGTCGTTTGTTTTATCCAACTCGTCCCGCCATCTTCTACGATGTTTGCCGCGATATCTTCTAGCTGTGTCAGGGCTCCACGTCGTGGTTATTTGGGCCCACAGCTCATGCGGCCAGGTCTGCTGAAATGGGACTGCTCATCATTTCAAATTCGCGGCTTTTTGAGCAACGTCAGTAATCTGTGTTTTGGAGCGCAGAGTGGTGTTACGAATATGTTCTGTCAATTTGACACGTTGCGAAACCCTGAGTTTGGACTTTTGAATGTTTGTCAAAGATCAAGCCAGAATTGAATTAAAAGTCCTCTACAAATACACCATATAATAATCTATCTTAACGTTGATTCAACACGAGGATAACTAAAAACAATGTAGTGTTACAACGTCTATTACATACTTTGACATTGTAACTATAGTTCGTTTTTTATCCCAGATACTAATCTGATATAAAAGTTTTTTGTGTTTGCGTTACACGTCACGTCATCTGCCTAGCCTTTTCCCAACTATGTTGGGGTCGGCTTCCATTCTAACCGGATGCAGCTGAATACCAGTATTTTACATGGAGCGACTACCTATCTGACCTCCACAACCCAGTTACTGGGTAATACGATACACGTCGATACGTGCGTTACACGTCTGGGTGTAAAAAAACGAACTTTAGACGATATTTTTTCATTTGTTGTTTGGTAGCCATTGAAATCTACAACAGGAGGACATAACATACATCACAATCACTGGTTCGCCATGTGTGACTAATCGACTTGTGAGTTTCGTAACGGCTGATTGACCGTTAAATACAATTTTGTTTCACTCGAAATACTCAAAACTAGCTTCTGCCTGCGCGTTCGTCCGCGTGAAATGTCTTGTTCCCCCGTCCCACCCTATCGCATCGCGTCGCCCGCCCGCGCTATAACTTCGTTTTCGGTTAGCGTTCTTTCTGACTTGTTTTCTATTTGTTCTGCTTATAAGACTCCTAGCGTGATTTAAGTAGCTTATGCCTTTCCTCAAGAAAATATGCGAAAATATTTTTTCAAGTAGGTACGGCCGGTAGTTCCAGAGATTTGCGGGTTCAAACAAACTCTTCAGCTTTATTAGTATATAGATTGATAATATAATTATGAAGGAAATTTGTGAAATATTGTCAGATCGTCGCTAGGCCCGTTCTACCCTACTATAGGCGTGAAACGTACGTTACGTTTTACTTTGGTAGACACTAGTAAATATGTATTTTTGAACTATCGCAGCATGCACGATGGAGTGTATAAAGTGGAAAAAATATAATAATTTTAAAAATTTGTTTTGAGGTCTCCCTCAAAACTAATTTTTAAATTGATTATATTATTTGCTACTGATCCATCATTATTATTATAAACTAACAACTCTTGGCTTGAAGGTTACTTTAACATGGGTAGAGGTGAACTTCGGATGCGACTAGAAAAAAATCTTTTCAGTCAATACTTGATGTGCCATTGAAATTACGGCTGGTGTAAGAATAATATCTATAGACAATTTGCAATTATGACGTAATCATTGAGTAGAGCAGAGGTGACCCAGTGGTAACGGCCGCGACTTACAAGTTGTAGGTGGGTTCGAACCCAAACAGGCGCTTTGTATAAATTATTTCATCACCACTGCTCTCAAAACGGTGAAGGAAAACATCGTGTGGAAACCGGCATTTCCTAGAACCGAAAATTCGAAGACATGCGATGTCTACCAACCCGCACTGGGCCCGCGTGATGGATTACAGCCCACTCCCGCTCATCGAGAGGAGACCTGTGTCCCAGCAGTGGTAATATTATAAGCTGATTATGCTTTATGCAAAACTAATAAGTAATCCCATTTCTTCTTTTCCAGGTGGTAGGTCACAGGGAAGGTCTAGAGATGATGGAGTCAGCAGACCCTCTAGTTCTCCTAGTACTCTTACCCACGATTCCGGTGACGCTCATCAGTGCCAAGATGTACAACTGGGAGGACTCAGTCCTGCTGTTCCTGAGGAAGTACTGCGCCAAGATACCGGCGCTGTCTTATGTACTGCCGTTTGGCAAGTGAGTATAGTTTTTTGTTACTTTTTGGCTAGCAAAGAGGCTTGTTTCTTGACATTTAGTTACGAGTTTACTCTTCACAGGGTCAGGCTTCTTTACAAAAGTCAAATCATTCATTTCAAATAGGCCCAAAAAAGGCACTTGTAAATGTTAAATAAAAAAAAAAATATATATAGTTGCCCCTTCCAAAAGGTAGTTTCATATGGAGAAGAATGTTCTAGAAACTCCACCGTCACTCTTAAAGTGTTTAGTATTTTATATACACTATCTAGCTGACCCGGCCACGCGTCGCTGTGGCTAACGTTTTTGTCATATTTTTTTCTCTATCCTATCTTTCAAGTTGGATCAAACTGCACACGGTGTACAAATTTGATTAAAATCGGTTAGACAGTAACTAACACACGGTGTACAAATTTGATTAAAATCGGTTAGATAGTTTAGGAGTCCATCGCGGACAAACATCGTGACACGTAATTTATTTATTTAATTAAGGTTCACCAACAGTTGTTACAGATTATACAGATAGGAATATACAAGTAAATTTGTCTTAAATCTAACTGCACAACCAATTACAGGCAAACACCACATGCAAGATGCTCTTTGTAATTATCAATTTATTTTAAGACTCAAAGTACTTAAATTCTAGATAATTATATTAAATGCCAATACTAATTACGTCTGACAAACGTCAACATTGAGTCTGCGTGGACGTCAACCAGATCGCTGCGTTCGTTAATGAGTTTACACATGCGGGGTATAGGCGAATTAGCACCAGACACTGTGCGGCGAAGAGGTGGAGCTAAGGGTTTTACAGGTTTGCGAGGTGGTCTACGAGGTACTCTGAAATTGAACTTACTTATCAATAGTGGGCAGTCAATGGTGTTATTGAGCAGTTTATATGCGAATCTCAGATCTAAGAGCTCCCTTCGAGCTTTCAGGGTGCTCATTTTGTAGCAGCCTAGTTTATCAAGGTAGGAGAGATATTTAAATTGCCTTCCCTTTGAGTACCCTAGGTATCGGATAAACCTCTTTTGGACTCGTTCTATTCGCAGCGAGTGGGTTGCGTAGTGAGGCCTCCATATCACACTGCAGTATTCTAGGATGCTTCTCACAAGACTATTGTAGAGAACTAGTTTAGTATGTGGGCGTCGAAATGGCTTTCCATTACGAATGACGAATCCAAGCATACGTTGAGATCGACCGATTATGTTCTCAATATGTGGTATGAATGTGAGTTTAGAGTCCAAGATAACTCCCAGATCTCGTATCACATCCACCTCACACAAGTTCGCTCCGTTTATTTGGTACGCCGAATTCACTATATTTACTTTCCTGGTGAATTTTATGTGGCTACATTTCGAACTGTTCAACGAGATTTTATTATGATAACACCATGCAGATAATCGGTCGATATCTTCTTGCATTAGGTTTACGTCCTGGTGAGACCTAATGTCTCTTGAGATTTTCAGGTCGTCTGCAAAAAGGAATATGCTAGTATTGTAAAAGCACGATGTCACGTCATTTATGTATATGATGAATAGTACTGGGCCCTGATGAGAACCTTGAGGGACACCCGAGGCAATTGCATACCTGCCTGACCGGAACCCATTGACAACGACATAAAACTCCCGACCCGTCAAATAAGAATGAAACCACTTTAGAAGACTACCTGTGACGCCGTACGTAGCTAGCTTCTTAATAAGCAGTTCATGCGAAACCTTATCAAACGCCTTGCTAAAATCCGTATAAACAGCGTCAACTTGTATGCCTTTATCCATTGCTTCGCATGAGGCTTCAACAAAGGACACCAGGTTTGTACTTGTGGATCTGTTCTTTACAAAGCCGTGCTGATGGTCGCTTAAGAATTTTGAAAAATAGCGTTGAATATGTGGACAAATCAACGACTCCAATATTTTTCCGAAGATCGAAAGGATGGATATTGGTCTATAGTTCTTTACGTCACAAGGGTCTCCACTCTTGTAGACCGGTACTACTTTCGCCTGTTTCCACTCTTTAGGGAATTGGCCAGCTCGGATTGAAGCGCTATATATCTTCGCCAAAGGAACAGCCAGGCTAGGTGCACATCCGGCAATAAATAGTGGTGGTATATCATCGGGGCCTGCCCCCTTAGTATCAAGGCTTTTTAGTTTTTTCTCAACATTTTCATATTCGATGTTTACGGAAGCTATACTGTCTGACTGTATGGATATTGCTTCCAGGTGTTCGGAGGCTACATAGTTTTGACCTGAAGGCGAGGTTGTTTCTTCTTCTTTATAAATGCTGCTATAATTTAAAGCAAATAGCTCACATATTCCTTCTCCATTCGAAGATGTAATCGGACCATCAGTCATTGATGCTGGGTATGAACTTTCTCCACCACGTTTATTCTTGACATATGACCAAAAAATTTTAGGACATCTGGCAATAGATTCTTCAGTACTCTCAATGTAACTGTTATAACACTTTTTAGTGTAATTCTCACATCGTTTAGAGATTAATCTGAGTGATAGCTTGTCAAGGGGATTCTTGTACTTTTTATGCCTAATACGAAGTTTGTTTTTCTCTTTTAATAAATTAAGAAGTTTTTTATTAAACCAGACTGGAACACTACTACTTTGCTTTCGGATGATAGGTACAAAAGTATCGATAGCTGACCCAATAACGCTGTAGAAAACTTCCACCATTTCGTCAACATTACTGCAACCTCCCAGACACCCTTCCCAGTCCTTATCCTTCAAATGCTTGTTTATTGCTTCATAGTCGGCCTTATGAAAGTTTCTTTTTTGAGTGCTATTAGATTTTAGTTTTAGCGACTCCGTCAATGTTACTTGTATATCTAATGGAGGATGGTGAGGGTCCACAACACTTAAAGGATCCGTTTCACTAACGCAACAACCTGGAACGTCCACCAATACAACATCCAGTAGTCTACTGTTCTTGTTGGTCACATTATTGCATTGTCGGAGATTGTTAACTGATGTAAAATCAATAAGAAGTTGATCGAGACCACTGATATGCTGATTATTGAGAGGATTGTTTAGGTCATTCCAGTTTATAGTTCTCAAGTTAAAATCTCCCACGATGAATGTGTACGCATTATGAGTATCCTGGTAAGAATTACAATATATTTATATATATTAAGATAATTATATGTGAAGACGATGCCTCTCGAATAAAATTACTATACCACACTAGGTAAAAAGAATAAAAAATTAAGCAATGACAGGTAAATTAATTATGTGGTAGATCTAGATACACATTAATTACAAATATTTATTAAAAAAAAAAATTGTATGAGTTAAAGTAATCCCAGAATGTAAAATCAATGTCATAAAAATAGAAATTATTTATTTATTTATTTATGTACAACACATATAAAACAGACAAGAAAAAACAGAACAGAAAAATAGGTACACAGGTGATGCTTATTTCATGAAATCTCTTCCAGCATTCCTGCGATAGGATAATAAATAGAGAGATGTAGACAGCGTGTGATAGAGAACAGGAGACAAAAAAAAAATAACACAAAAAATTTAAAAACAATACACTTAATAAACTAGACATATTTTTTGAGAATATACTTACATACATACAAATAAACATACATACTTCTAAAATAAATATCACTAGAATGTTATTTATAACGTAAGCAAGATAATAAATACACACACAACTATGATAAAGTAGATAGATAGTAGATATCATTTAAATTAGCAATCAATTTGATTTTGTTTAGAAAATAAACGTTCACAACATGTATTTTGGAGCTAAAACTACATAATTTCTTTATTATTTTCAGCGTGGAAGGCGACAGAGGCGCCATAGTGACCGGCCACAACAACAACCATAACCAAAACAGCAGCTCACACCTATCACCCACACGAATCTTCTGTTCAGCCCTCCTACTACCCACGATATCCACCATCATAGGCAAAATCTTCTTCCGCTCCATACAAAACAACCTACACAGAACCATCCTAGGCGGCATCACATACATAACCATCAAAGGAGCTCTAAAAATCTACCACAGACAAATGCTATACATCAGACATTCCAGCCGGAAAATTCTAGATTACACAGAGTCAAATTTAAAATTGTATAGAAGCGCCGCCACGTCGACCACCACAGATGCCATGTCCAGTACGCGGGATGACTCGGAACAGGTGATTTAAAGTTAGTCTGTAAATGTACATGTGTATAGTCGGCTAAGTACGTGTTCGTGGGGTGAAGAGGCCGTTTTGAAGTAGTAGTTAATTTTACATGTAAACGTATTTTTCCGATGAGACAAGCTAGGAGGGCAACCTTACAGAGACTTCTCTCGTTTCTAATATTCGCCAGTCAGCAATGTGGGAGTAACTGTCCAGAATGCACACTGATCTGATCATTGACTTGAAAAAATCATAACCCTTTGGCTTTGCCGTGGTCGGGTAAAAACAGTGTATGACAAGATGTATATGTAAGAAAGTAAACAAACCAAGAGTATGGATGGATAGTAGATATGGTGTCCTGACTACCCTCATGGGAAAAAGGCGTGAGTTTTATGTATGTGCACTCGGCTACATATCAAGCTATACATGTCCAGTTTAAGCTGACCTCGCATTGTGTAGGTTTTTCGTACAATCAGAAGTCGGCTTATATTGGTTATGTATAGCTTGACGTGTAGCCGTGCGTACTGGTTAAGGTGCATCCAGACAGTGCGAGGCATGCGCCGTAAATATATTTTAGGGTATATAAAAAAAAAAAAATTGCGGCGCGTACCTACCTCGCACTGTCTGGATGCACCCTAAGATTGGAAAAGCTAGGTGCCAGTCGCAGAGACAGACTAAAGATTTTTCTGACGATTCTTAATGTGTGAATATTAACATTATAATTATAGAGAATAATCCTTTTAATCATAAACGCTAACCGCTAATAGTTAATAAAATGTTAAAGGTATTATTACATTATGAAATGAAATGACAATGGTCAAGTAATATTTATAAACCGTTTCTACATTTCAAATTTCTATGAAAAGAGTTGCAACAGTCGTGTTTTTCATATTTTTAAACTGTCCTTCCTAAATGTTACTATATTCCTACTATATTTAAGATTTCAACTAAAAAGTATGGTTTTGTCTTGTGAAACAATTGAATGTATGATAACAATATATGTATAGTATCTTATTGTAAAATAGTATTTATATCGACGGAGAAAATACTCCGTTCTGGCAGTTTTTAGAAGTTTCTTATACAGGGTTATTGGTAAAACATTCACAACCTTATAAGACTGTATTACTAAAATCATAAACAACAACTTTTGTTCTATGAGTTTTTACAAAACATTAACCCCCTTACTAATAAACATATTATATCAGATGAATTATTGTTACACACCGATTTCTCTCTTTCAGTCGTCAGTAATTTGACTTTCGAAAGAAGAAGACAAAGCGTTGTGTAACTATACAGACGCTATACAACGTTTATTAGTAAGGGGGTAAGTATACATTTACCAAAAACAAACCTTCAAGATTTCGCTGTTCTATCTAACCCCCGCTCCCCTCCGCTGCATTTAGTACTAGACACGGCTGTTTGTTTACCTAACTAGCGCTAGAGCGTTGGATTGAAATATTTTTATTTTTATGTTGTTTTTGTAAAGTCTGATGAATTCAAATTTGATGAATTATTAAAAGTCATAGAAATAAAGTTTTGTGTATGATGTTAGTAATCCAGTATTGCAAGGTTGTTAGTGTTTTACTAACAACCCTGTATAAATAGAATAAATGCGAAATAAAACCGGGCTCTTCACCCACGCTAATTATAAAATAACGTCAATGTTTACGAAGGAATGTTGATTAGAAATACTATTAATAAATTATTGTAAACACTCGGAACATATCCGTTTATTATAATATTAATAACATCTGTAAGCTCACGCCTCCATGACACTCAATTATTTATTTTGATTTCATACTGTGACATTTTCTATCTCTAAGGTCACGTTCGCACAGCCGTAAAATATCGCTGCGGTATTTTATCGCGTACTGGATTTTCAACTCTCGCTGCTGAGCAGTGCGTTGAAAATCCAGTGCGTGGAAAAATCGCCGTGGGTAAAACCCGCCCGTGCGAACCTGGGGTAACAGTTTTGCTTTAGAACAATGAAGTGCAAAGCTTAAACACTAGCTCCCAGACTATGACAAGAGTACTGTTGAAATGGTCGTTTATTGTTGAAGTGACAAATAATAATAAATTAACCAATCACTGTCAGTCATACAAAGATTGGTCGATTTAATCGGTTGAATTACAGAATATTAATTACAGAAACAATTAAAAAGCCATTGTATCTTGCGTGGATCGAAGTTCCGGCGTTCCGTTCCATACAAAGGGTTAAGAGACCTTTTATTGTTCGTTTATTATGATTTGTTGCGTTAGTCTTTTTAGAGTACTACAAGGAACTTTTTGCTCCTGGATGACATTGACAAGAGGGGGGGGGGGGGGGTTGTGAATCGTATTGGCAAAACAAAATGGCGGCATTAGTACCGATTTTGGCAACACGCCGCTTACGCTTACTGGGACATGTTTTAAGAAATGTATTTACAAAAAATCTTGTAAAATCTTTAGTTGACATCGACTCTGCGTTTAATAGCCTTATATTTTTTAATTTTAAGTTTCAATGTTTAGAACTGCGCCTACGACTAATAATGTTAGTAAAACATTAATTATTCGCATTGTAACATAGTAATATGACAAGACGGTTCATATTGACGAAACTTAGTTTTATTTTTATTTTATTTTTATAATGACTTTTGTAATATACGTTCTGTATGAGTATTGTTTAAAAGAAGGATTTAAATTAATATGATTTATAAAGAATTTGATTAAACTTATGTATAGTCGGTATGTTCTATAAATTACTTTTTTCTACGAAAAAACATACATGTTTCTTAGTCGAACGATTTCTATAAAACAATACTCTACAGAAAAATAATTATTATCAAGCTGTACTTGTAGCTAGGTGAATCTTTAATCTTTTGGCATCGTCCATCAGCTATCCTAAAGCGTGCCAAATTCTACCTTATGTCGATTTCTGTAAGGCCGTTATTTTAATGGCATTTTTGCTAAATATTTTAGCTTAAATTTCAGTACTTTATTTGTAAATAATATAAATATAGTATGTTAATTTATAGATAACGCGAGTGCTAGGCCGGGGAATTTAAAGTTTAAAGATTTTAACATAAAATTTTAAAGTAATTGAATACTAATTGTAAATTGTTCCAATTTTTAATAAAGAAGGGATTTAATAATCGAGTGCCTTTAAGGAATTAAAATGGATGGTTTTTAATCACATGGATAAATTAAAATTACTCGCGAAACTTCAGAAAGAAGATTACCCATCTTGTTTGTGAAGTTTGGCTAGGTAATTTAAAATGACCCTGTATAATATTGTATTTTTCCTACACACGGTGCTTTCTAGCCCTTAGTAATTTACAAGCTTTTAGTTCATACCACTCGACAGCAGAGATTTCGATACTTACCTAATTGATTCGACTAATATCATTTAGTCGATTTTTTTTACTCGCATTCGATTCGATCAGTACCATTTCGAAATATGTTTCGATAGCATTATTATAAAGAATGCTTGAATTATTTATAGGTTTTCTCAATGCTCCCAAAAATAATAATTTCATCATCTTCCCCTTAATAATGTTATTTAATTTGGTTTTGTACTGTCAGCATAAATGTATGATTACTTACATAGGATTTTAAATTGTATAATTTGTTTTATAAATATTTTGGTTTATTTTTTAATAACTATGTTTGATTTGTGGTACCTTGAGTATAAAACGTGGTTTACATAAAATGAGAGAGTTTCAACTAACACAGGCTTGCGACTATTTGCTTGAACTCGAATTTAGGACCTCGGAAGTCACGTTAAGCCATTTGTCTCGGCTGTCATTCATAGATCAGTTGTTACGGGCAGTCAGAAGCCCGAAAGTCTGACGACCAGTCTCTCCAAGGGGTATCGCCCAGTTACTGGGTTGTGGAGGTCAGATAGCTGTTGCTCCATGTAAAAAACTTGTATTCAGTTGCATCCGGTTAATTCCGGTTAGACGGGAAACCGGCTCCAACACAGTTGGGACAACGCTTGTCAGACGATGACTTGAATTTGGGACAATACGAGCATTTGTTGCCAAGCAGCCACTACTGTCGCATCACATACTAATAAATGCTAGCAAACGAATGCTCGCGGTGGTGACTCACGTTCAGACCAATAGCGTGCCATCATTGATATTCGTGGCCGACATCTACCTTTGATTACAAGAGGATTTAATCATCGATTGACTAAAGTACAGTAAATTTGTAGTAGTATTCATATTACAGTCTTAATTGCATTTATCTAGTACCTTTATCTGTAGTTATTAGTATCCTCTCAGTTCGTACACCTTGTGTGTAAATACCCCTTGTACACAATGGTAGACGTTGGCACTACGTGGACTGTAATCAAAGTCAAACTTGGACAGTGTGTCTTACATCAGTTTAGAAAGCGACTTCTGATAGTAACTTGCCACGGAGATGTAAGTTTTTGGTATGTGGTCATTCCACCTTAAAAAGCCGCAACAAGTACTTTCGGAAGTTATAACGTGCAATAAAACTAGCCTGTAGGATGTATAAAAGTCGTTTTTTTAAAGCGATAATTTTCTATACAATCTTCAAGACAAACGGCACGCGTCATTTGAATCTTATGTCATTGTAATAAGGTATAAATTAGAATGGCTGACACGCATTCGTCAAATGCAACATCGCAATTACCTCCAGTTTGTTAGTAAACCATTCGATTATCGCTCAAGTGGCCACAAGAGTTAGTTTTGCTAGTCCTTTGTGTAAACCTAGCGGTCCTAATGCAGTTTTGTATAAACGACGCTTCTTTTAACTTATACCTAGCTATTATTTTGTCTACTGTACATTTTAAACAGATTATAAATATTATTTTTTATTGAGTCTCATTTTGTTGTTTTAATTTAACGCTATAAATGTGAAAGTTTGTGGAAGATGTTTGCTCAATGACGCAAAAACTACTGAACGGATTTGGATGAAATTTGGTACACAGATTATAACTTTTTATCTCGATATTCCCACGGGATCGAAACTAACGCGGGTGAAACCGCAGGGTGTTGCTAGTTATAATTAAATATGAAGACGATGTATTTTAGATCAATGAGATTTTATCGATACGAGCAGTGGTGGCCCAGTGGTAACGACCGCGGCCTCATCGAAGTGTCGTCGGTTCGAACCCTGACAGCGCTTTACTTTTTTCATCACCACTGCTCTCAAAACGGTGAATGAAAACATCGAAGAAACCAACATGACCTAGAAACAAAAATTCAAAGATAATGTGACATCTACCAACCCGCATTGGGTCCGCGTCGTGGGTTACGGCTCACTACCTCTCACACAGAGGAGGCCTGTGTCCCAGCAGGGGGAACATTATAGGCTGATTATGCTTATCGATAAGGTAGCCCTTCATTCTGTAATCCGGGTGCCTAAGAAGTAATCCTATTCAAGGTAAAAATAAAACGATAAAAACGAAACAAACGAGCAAAACTTATAAGACGTGATGGGCTGTTCCCGTTTTTCCTGTGAAATTGCGCTAAATAATTTAATTTGATCTTGCATATCTTGGTACTTGCTTTGCAAATCGATTTTCTTGCTAATTAAACTTTTCTATTTTTATCTCACGAAGAGACTGGCAGTTTATTTGTGGTAACCAAGTGAACATGAAGCCGAGTAGCCTCAGCACAACGCCCACACACTCGCTTCCGACTTCGCTATTGTCTCGGACGATACCGAGAGCTCCTGCGCTTACACATTCACAGCGTGTTTATACACTTGGCAACCACAAGCATAGCGCGCGTCGCTTCGTGTGATAAAAATACTGTAGGTACCTTTCTAGTTGATTTGGAAAAAACATTATTCGTGAGACGAAACCTTATTTATACATACCTATTTGTAATTATTACTTAGCTGTCTATTTAGACAATAGTACCTGGATATGACCACATACGTAGTTGCTATGTGCTCTACTTACCTACAATTAATTTATAATCATCTTTAATCATACATTTGATAAAGCGCTAAACAAATGTACGATTCAGCATCTATGGGTATCATGTAAAATTCAAAGTCCTGACTGACTGATATATCAACGCACAACCTAAATCGCTGGTTCTAGAGACATGAAATTTGGAGGGACAGTTCTTTGTGAAGAGTAGGTATCCACGAATAAAGGGTTTCTCGAAATGGGTGAATGGGGGAGAGGGTGAAATTTCACGCGGAGGAAGTCGCGGGCAGAAGCTAGTTAATTATTATCATAGCTTTGTAATGAGGTTTGATGTCTACGAGTGTTTGGCCTTATAGTAAGCTAAGCTAGTAGCTTAAATTGCTGAAATTGATTTGAAAAAGCAATTTAGAGCACTGTGACCTAAACCCTAAAACAATAAACGGAGAACTAAATCACAGAAAAGCGTGACTTTGCGTGAAAGTGCGGGTTTGTCACACAAGTTATAAAATAGTACACGATACGTGGGACTTTATAGTCTATTAATTTCACGCCGCCTTGCAATAATGGACTAGGGACTAGGTACTTATGTCACACGTATCGTAATGTGCTGGTAAATATCCTTGTTGACCTTGAACTCCGTTTTATTTTTTTATTTATCCATTTACCCATCGATCACGTTTTACCATAACTATTAACTGGCCAAACCGTCGTATTAAGAATTGATAATAGTTATGTATTAACTCAGTCCTTTTCCTATATTTATTCATTTATTTCAGGCATCAAGGCCCATTTAAACACATAGGTACATACAACAAAATGTCAATGTAACTTAAAAATACTAAGTATAAAAACATACAAAAACTAAAGCACACGAAGTGTCTACGTCGTGTTTCGCTGACTGGTGTCATGGAGTCTAACCGGGCGGTAGCGGTACACAACACCCTTCGGCCAGAACTCTTCCTTGAGGAACTTTTCGAGATGATGTGTCGGAACACGCACCACGAACGACAAGTTCGTGTTGTGACGCGACTCCAACTTCTCTACCCTCAAAGTCCAGCTGGTCTTCACACGCATGTAGGTATTCCACGATCTCCTCAACCTTCGTTCTATTTGGAAGCCTCAAGTAAGTTAGTCCCGACTTACGACTTGTAGGTTGTGGGTTTGAACCCAGTCAGGCGCTTTACTTTGTGTAAATTATTTAATCACCACAGCTCTCAAAACGGTTAAGGAAAACACCGTGAGGACACCAGCATATCCTAGAACCAAAAAATCTAAGACATGTGACATCTAACGACCCGCACTGGGCCCGCGTGGTAGATTAGGTACATCATCCCACTCCCTCTCGATGAGAGGAGGCCTGTGTCCCAGCAGTGGGAACATTATATGCTAACATGTAAGTTAGTAGGTAAGTTATCGACACAGATCGTTCGTTATGCTACTAAACAAACAATCAATTGAAGATCAAAAACCAATAAGCACTTTTAACGAAACCGACTTCATCAAAAAACATTTCAGAACAAAATCAACAATCTGCAAAAAAATTGCAATAGCGAACATATCTATAAGAAATCAACAATATCCATTAGCAAGATATTGATAACAGCATTATCATATAAAAAGCGATATCGATGATAATAGGTACGTATATCACTCGTATCTTATCAAAGATGAAATTATGGTAAATAGTAAGCGTTTGTTTCAAAGCGTTGCAGTGTTTCATAGTCTACGTTTTCTTTCACGCGTGTCATTACAAAAAGAGTGCATTTCAAACAAACTAATCTGGGAAACGGTGGTGTGTGAACGAGGTAAGTGATTAGGCAGTAGCCTTTTGAGATAAATATTATTAAATAATAAAACAATCTAGATCAATAGGTAACAAGAGCATTGTCTTCAGGTCATAGAAATAATCATCATCATCGATCAACCTATTTCATTTTCATTTATGACTGTCAAAAATATTTTTATTTATTATTGTTGTTGGCATTGGCTCAATGTACTAGTAGCCATTACCTAAAATATGTACAAAAATAAGTTACACCGGCTCTCTGTGCCGCAAGCCTAGCTCTACGCACGCGCAGCGCACGAGCCACGAAAAGGACATTTTTTGTATCACCGATTCACCGTTAATAAAAGGTTTCACCACAATTAAGTAGTTTTAAAACATGGTGGCAGCGGATGGTTGAAAGATGACTGAATCACTTGCAACGATCGTGGAACTACAAACAAAACTCCTACAATCAATGCAGGAGCAAATAAACTGCTTAAAAAACGTGAACGGCAATATCAACGTGCCATGGCCGGCCCCCATCAACATAAGCATCGACCCAGAAGACGCATACAAAATTTTCGAAGCGTCATGGAACAATTATTGTAGAGCTACTCAGATGGATAGCTGGACCGGAGACAAAGAACAAAGAAAAATCGGTGTGCTTTTTGGCGCCATTGGAGAAGAAGCCCTTAGAAAATATGGCTACTTTGGCATCAACCAAGCGACCGTTAAAACTTGCAAAGAAGTGTTACAAATAATGTGCTCGAAAATGGTCCCTAAGAAAAATATAATTTATAACAGGTACAAATTCTGGAATATTACTCAAACAGAAGAATGTTTCGAAATTTTTTACAGCACCTTAACTCAACTCTTAGACGACTGTGACTACAAAACGTACTCAGACGAAATGTTGAGGGACAAAATAGTCCTTGGCATAAAAGACATGAACCTAAAAAAAGAACTGTTAAAAAAAGAAAATTTAACTCTTCAAGAGGCAATAAACATGTGCAGAGCTTCAGAGGCGACTAATACACAAATAAAAACACTTTCGGTTACAAATACAAATGCTGAAATCAAGAAAATAAAAACAAAAAAAGAATCAAAAAGAGGAAAATGTCGCTTCTGTGCAAATACACACATATTCAAAAAAGAACTGTGTCCAGCATGGGGAAAAACCTGCCAATTCTGCAAGGGCCGCAATCATAGTGAAAAAGTCTGTAAGAAAAAGGTTAAAGAAATTAAAGAACACCCAGCAAATGAAAGCATGCAAGAAACTACAGATTCTGATGCTGATATGGACTTGGAAGCAACATTTATAAAAAAAATTGTGGAAGATCCTAGTAAACATCTTGCACATTGCAAAGTTCTGTTCAAAAAAGGACAAAATTGGAAGGAAACCACATGTTTACTGGATACTGCAGCAGACGAATCACTAATCGGACTCGGGAATGTTCAAAGGATGCTGGGAGAAGAAACAGTAAAGAATAAAATGAGACCATCAAGGAAAAGCCTATTCAGTTTCAGTGGACACAACATTATCATTGATGGAGAAATAGACATTATTCTTAAAGTGAAAGTAGCAGGACATACCTCTAAATACAAAGTTACTTTCCAAATTGTACACACTCCACACATCCCTCTGCTCTCCTGTAAGACTTGCCTTGAGATGGGTCTTGTAAAATTTTGCAAAGAAGTCTCATGCATCTATGCAAAGGAAACACATGACATAATAGATAAATATAAGTCTGTATTTGAAGGTAGGGGAAGTTTTTCAGGTCACGTCAATTTCGAAATAAATCCTACAGTCACTCCAGTCATTCAGAAGGCTCGACGGGTTCCTGTAGCACTCCGAACGAAGCTGCAAGAAGAATTAAAAAGATTAGAAGAGGAAGGCATAGTGACTAAGGAAGAAAATCATACAAACTGGGTAAGCAATATATTAATTGTTGAAAAGAAGAATAAATTCAGAATTTGTTTGGATCCAATACCATTAAATAGAGCCATTTTGAGACCTCGTTATCAGTTCACAACAGTAGATGAAATTTTGCCAGAACTAGGCCAGGCTAAGGTTTTTTCCACATTTGATGTTAAAAAAGGATTCTGGCACTTAAATCTGTCTGAAGAAAGTAGCAAACTGACCACATTCTGGACACCCTTCGGAAAATATCGATGGAAAGTGCTTCCATTTGGTATCTCTTCTTCACCTGACTATTTCCAAATGAAAATGAGTGAAATTATCCAGGGTCTTAGAGGGGTTGAAGCATTAGTAGATGATCTGCTAGTCTATGGTATAGGTGATAATATGGAACTCGCAATAAAAAATCACAACATAAATCTAGAATGCCTCCTACAAAGATTAATAAAATATAATTGTAAACTAAATAGTAGCAAAACCAATTTATTACAAACCTCTGTAAAATACTATGGTCATCTGTTTACTAACAAAGGGCTTCAACCGGATCCTTCAAAAATAGAAGCTGTAAAAAACATACCTATTCCAAATAACAAAAAAGAACTCCAAAGATTCCTGGGAGTCATTACTTACTTGAGTAGGTTTATACCAAAGTTAAGTTCAGAATCATCAGAGCTGAGACTCCTCACACATGACAAGACAGACTGGATCTGGAGCAATAAAGCCCAAAAAGAGTTTGACAGACTTAAATCTCTAATTAGTGATATAAAAACACTTAAATACTATGACAAAAATAAACCAATAACTATAGAATGTGATTCCAGTGAAGGAGCCCTGGGTGTTGCAGTGTTTCAGGAAGATCAACCTGTTGCATATGCTTCACGGTGCCTCACTCCTACGGAAAAGAAATACGCTCAAATTGAAAAGGAACTCCTCGCAGTGGTATTTGCCTGTACCAGGTTTGACCAACTTATTATTGGCAATCCTCAAACCATTATAAAAACAGATCACAAACCACTATTGAGTATATTCAAAAAACCTTTACTGAATGCTCCAAAACGACTTCAGTCTATGCTACTAACATTACAAAGATATAGCTTAGAATTACAATTTGTATCAGGAAAAGATAACATTATGGCTGATGCTTTGTCAAGATTCTATTTGGATTACAATGACATAGACAAATCCAAAGAAATGAAAATTTTCAAAATAATAGAAAACATAAATCCCATTATAGATCTACCAATATCTGATACTTGCATAAAAGAAATAGAACAAGTAACAAATAATGATCAAAATTATCAAAAACTAAAACACTTTATTTCACATGGATGGCCAAGGTATTCAAAAAATATCCCAGAAGCTTTGCACCAATATTTTAGCATAAAAAATGACCTAACTACATATCAAGGTCTTATATTAAAAGGTCAATCAATTCTAATTCCTGAAACATTAAGAACAAAATTACTTGCTAAGTTACACAGAGCTCATTCTGGTACTGAGAATACTTTAAAACTAGCTAGACAAGCAGTATATTGGCCATCTATGTCTAGGGATATTAAAGATATGATTAAAACTTGTTCTACTTGCAATAAGTTTCTTCCTAGTCAACAAAAATTTACCATGCAAACTACAAAAATTCCAGAATATCCTTTTCAAATAGTTTCTATGGATGTATTCTTCTTCTCTCATAGTGGTAAACAAATCAAATATTTAATTACAGTTGATCACTATTCGGATTTTTTTGAAATTGATACACTGAAGGACTTATCAGCTAAATCTGTAATAGATTGTTGCAAAAGGAACTTCTCAAGACATGGGATTCCAGAAACTGTTATCACAGATGGAGGTACGAATTTTGTTAATCAGGAATTTTATGAGTTTTCCAAAAAATGGAATTTTACTCATGTCACTTCATCACCCAATCATCCACAAGGGAATGGAAAAGCAGAATCCACAGTAAAGATAGCAAAAAAACTTTGGTTAAAATCTGCAGATAGTGGTGAGGATTTTTGGTTCAATTTACTCTGTCTTAGAAACACCCCCAATAAATTAGAGTCGAGTCCGGTTCAACGCCTATACTCTCGAAGAACACGGGGTTTTCTACCAGTACTTCCAAATCTTCTTAAACCTCAAATTATCGAAAATGTTTCTGAGAACATAGAAAGGAGACGTAAAGGTATCAAACAATCTTATGACAAAAGAACAAAGAAAGCAGTAACGTTGGAAATAGGTCAACCTGTTACTGTACAACTACAACCATCAATAAGTAAATTCTGGTCTCCAGGTATTATCACAGACGTTTTGTCCGACAGGTCCTATTTAGTAAATGTTAATAATGCTTCATATAGAAGAGACCTATCTCATATTCGTCCTTTGTCTATACCCTCCCCATCTCAGACAAATCTTACACAGAAAAATGATAATTTAACTAGCCAACATAACAATATTGAATTAAATTCTTTACTGAGTGAACAAATAAATACAAATGTTGATGACTCTGTACATTCCAGCCCTAACAACGAAGCCTGTATAACAGAAGAATCTTCCAATTTAAATAGTACAACTGAATCTATCTGTTCTCCAGCATTAACAGACATCGAAAACAATGTCACTACTAGGCATACACCTTCTAGACCTAAGAGAGAAACTCGTAGACCTTCTTATTTAAAAGACTTTGTATAAAAAATATATTACATGTATTTTTGCTAAATGACTGTTATAGACCTTGTTGTAGACCTTATTTAAAAGACTAAAAAAATTATATTACATGTAATTTTACTAAATGACTGTTATCCAATTGCATTTATTAAAATAGCTTCTCTGTGTTGTAAGTAGATATTACTTTAGGTAAGTACTTCTTAATTAGTTATATACTTATATTATACTGAAGACAAATTGTTCACAAAAGAGAGAACATGTTGGCATTGGCTCAATGTACTAGTAGCCATTACCTAAAATATGTACAAAAATAAGCTACACCGGCTCTCTGTGCCGCAAGCCTAGCTCTACGCACGCGCAGCGCACGAGCCACGAAAAGGACATTTTTTGTATCACCGATTCACCGTTAATAAAAGGTTTCACCACAATTAAGTAGTTTTAAAACAATTGTTATTTAATTTATAACCTGTTGTCCACTGCAGGGCAAAAGCCTCTCTTTCCTCTCCGCTCCTCTCTGTCTTGAGCTAGTGTGGACCAATCCTGCCTGTAGGCGTCAAGCTCGTCCCGCAAAAATAAATAATAGTTTTTTGCAGTGTTTTTCCGAATGATTGCCAATTCTTGGTACACACAGCTGATAAGGTCGTAATTGTAATGCTTTCTTAATCGACAATGAATTGATAATTTCATTTAGGTAGGTAGACTAAAGGTAGGTAATTTTTGTTAAACGTAATTTATAGTCGGTAATACTTAAATTGTTGTGTCGCATTTGTATAGAGTGCAGGACTGCTAAGTTGATTGAGACGTGCTAAGCCATCGATATACCTAGCGATCGTGAGTGCTTCAAGTTTCCGCAGTGAGTGTCTGTTCTAAGACCTATCTAGCCATCTATCTTTTTCTTGTTTCTTATATTTTCTTTCAACTGCGCAAAATTATTCAATGCCTGAATATAGGATCAAATCTCGCTGATCTAAGCAATGCAAAACCCATATTGACATTGGCGCCGATTCCCTTGTTCACAAAGTATACCTAAACTAAATTTAAGTTCAGTGCATCCTTTTCTTTGTATTTAATTAAAAAAAGGACAGAAGATAAATATTAGTTTAGTCCAATGTTTAGTCCTTTCAAATTAAGATACTCTGTAGACAAGTTTAGACGTGATTGAAAAATTGGCTACTAAAAACACGTCAATTTACGTCAGGCGCTGACTAATTTGACATGACTAAACTAATATTTATCTTCTGTCCTTTTCTTAATTAAATACAAAGAAAAAGATGCACTGAACTTAAATTTAGTTTAGTTTGTGAACAAGGGAATCGGCGCCATTGTATGACTCCACCACCATAGATTACCTACTACTTGGATGGTATCTCTGTAATAGGTCAGGGTCCCGAATTCCCTCATGAGACTATTCTCAATAATGCTAACTACCTACTGTTAGTCTATACTAACAGTAGGTAGTTAGCATTATTGGGCTATAAGTACAAACATTTGGTCCTGTCCGTGCCGGAATCAAAACCAGGGAAACTCACCACCACGTACCTACCTAATGCCTTGTTGTCATTATATTTTAATTGTTCAATCACGCAATTTAATCCTTTCCACGATATCTTAAGCTAAATAGACTAATAATTAAGCATTCATTGGCTATTTGTATTTAATAATCCAATACAAACAACGTCGTCATCATCCTCCTGCCCTTGTCCCAATTACTAGTCGACGCAGAATGTCTTCTTATTCCGTAATCTCTACTAGCCGTCATCTCAGTGGTAGAACTGATGGACGCTACTAGGCAAAGGTACCAAACTCGTTGCCAAATTCTAGGCCAACTCTATTTAGATTGCTATCGACACGCTAAGAAGAAGTGTCAGCCCCTACTTACCTATTCGCAATACATCGTTTCTTTCATCTTCCCTTGTTCTCATTTTGACGCTCTAAAGTCAAATTTTCAGACGCACAAGATTCCAAAATGGCGAAGTTCTTCAAGTCTATCTTCCACACGACGGACAGGCGAAGGGGGCCTCATTACAACGAGCATGCTGATCCAGACGAGGATAGAACCGAGACTTCACAGACGGCTAAGCGGCAGCTGTCCATCTCTCGTTCAGGGAGGATGAAACAGGCTAACAAGAAGAGACACTCCCTCACTTTGGAGCTTTATGGAGAAGTAAGTGTGGTTTTTCTTTACATTTCTAGATGTTTGAATAGGCTGAAGAAGCTCTCGGCTCAACATCTGCAACCTCTATTAAAAGGAGGTCTATTTTAGCATAGAGCACAAAAATGTGTAAAAATTAACTGATACCTAACTACGGTGAGGTAACAGCCAAAAACAGTCACTTCTACTTTCATTTTTTCCTCTTCCTCTTCTTAAAGAATAAAAAAATAACTGGCGAAATGAGGGTATGATACACTATGGACATACACTTATGCCTAACACTTGTAGAAAGCAAGCGCCATGTTATGTTTGTTATACTTATTATCCTAACTCTATGATTATGCACCACGTCGACGAGTCTTTTTAGAAAGAGCGGCCACCTTGACACGAGTGCAAATGGGCGGGCCGTACCCACTGACCTGTATTATAATTATACAGGCTTTTTTAATAGAGGTCAGTGGCCGTACCGCAACGCAACGTGATGAAGGAGGATTTTTTCAATGAAAAATCCTCCTTCATCACTTTCGTTTATTTTCCAACGCACATTGCATGTGGTCCGCACCGCACTCTTTTGCATGAAAATGCGTTGCTCGCGGCCCGTTGCGGCTGTAATGTATAACCAACGATTAATGAAGCAACGAGATAAACCTCAGATTTCTCTAGATCTAGAAGGGTCCAAGCTCTTAAATTTGCTGTATCTTTCCGTGATTGTATAACTTAACTAATTCTAGTAGTTATATTCAAGAAGCGCCTTTGTTTCTCCCTCTTATCTTAACGCCTGGTCTGCATCAGATGCTCAAGAACTTGAGTGTTTTGACAATAGATACACATGACTACTTGTATAGACTCCGCGTTATCTGACCACTTCATTCAGTGATTACTAGGGTTTATTAATTGTACCCACTGCTTTCTTTATATAGGTACCTATTTCTAATTAGGTACCTACGTAGGTCTTAAGAAAGCGATTTTTCCAGCGTGGAAAAGTTTGATTGAATATTCTCTTTTAGGTATAAGAATCAGTTATTCAGTCTGATATAGGATAATTTGCAAAAATATATCGTGGTACACGTCGCACGCAACACGTGTCTAGGAACCTTGATTGTCACGGGTGCGCACTTACTTACGAAGTAGGTACTTGAGTAGGTACCGGGACGAAATATTATCAGCGGTGTTTTAGGGCTCTGTTTTTACTCAATAAAATAATAATTCGAAAATAAAATTGATAAAAGAATGATACCGAATGTATTTTTACAAAAGGAAACAATGCTTATCAGTGCATTAATGATTCTACTCTACGTTTGATGAAGGCGCGATACCTACATATAAAAATCTACATTGATTACAATCATTAATAACGATCGGTTCCCGGTGGCAAAAACAATTATATGAAGATTATGTAACGGAATAACTAATATTTGTAGTTATCCAAACTTAACGTCTTCTGTAGCTTCATATTTTTGTTTATGTAATAAAGGGCCAATTTTTTTTCTAAGTTCCTATAGACTGTTCGTAATAGGCATGCGTAAACATGAGACAGTGTTGAACCTTCGACCTTCAATGTGTCGTATATCATATAGGACATACTGCTATAATAATACATTTTGTGAAAAGGTCAATAAAAATGATTTAAAATTAACAGCCCATTAATAAAACCAGCTTATTGACTTTTATCTTTTTTTTTCACTCTCTTGTAATCTTTGTATTTACTGTGTTTCTAAAGCTACCGACTGTTGTTTAGTGTTATTCCTGCTTGTATTATTAGGATAAACAGTGTAACAATTGTAGATAGGCCTATAAATAAATAAATAAATTATATCAGCCTACCGCTGTTCGTATGTCTCTAGCATGCCACTGTGCTCAATTTTCGGCTATGCATTGGCCATCTTTAATTATTAATTATAATAGGACCAAGCATAGCTCCTTGCGGCACTCTTCCTCTGAGTCAATTTCAGAGTACACGCAAACAAGGTTTGTGTTATATACGGATACAGAATAACATAGTTTTAATACTTAACACTGATCCTAACAAATAATAAGCCACTCCCATCCCACCCGAATGTGTCCTTCTGCTGGTCAATAATATCAAACGGCTATCACAAATCTGTGTGCTAAGCATGATAACCGGTGCTTGAGAATTACTCAACACCAAACAAAATGTAACATCTAAAATATTTTTATAAGAGTAAGACAGAGAGAGATAGAGAAATAAACCACGCAGTTATTTATAATTCAAGTTTTCGATACTATTGTAATCTTAATCAATTTCGTAAATGTTTCTTCGGTCAATTACTTAATAATCAGGTTGATGAAGTCGAATAATAATGGTGCACGTATCGATCATTTTGGCATTGTCACTAATATTGTATCCGTCCAAAATTGTTGATTATGCAGGTGGTTGGTTTTTAAATTATGTGTTATGGATAACATACCCATGTCATTTCTGAATTGTGATTTATACTTAGGCTCATTAGATCATTATTCTCCTGCTCTTATCCCAATTTATTTGGGGTCAACGCAACATGTAGTTTTCATCCATATTTCTCTATTAGTCGTCATCTCGATATCACCCCCTTTTTAGAAAGGGGGTGATATCGAGATGACGACGGATGGACTGTGTGAATAATGATATAGTTAGCTATATCATTATTCACACAGTCCATCCGTCGTTTCTTTGGTCTTCCTCTACTCTTACAGCCATTGACATTCATACTCAAAACATTCCTCATTCCTCTGCATCACATGTCCATACCATACCAACCAATTGCCACACAACTTTTCAGTTACCAGTGCCACTTTCAGACTTCCGCTTATGTACTCATTCCTTATTCTATCCATTCGTGTCCACACAGCGCTCTCAGCATTCTCATCACTTATAGGATTATTGATTGATTTGCTTAACTTTAAACAATCGGGTCTTTCATTCAAATCAAAATCTTTCCAACGATTATATTGTAACTAACAATGCTAGGATTCTTTCTCTCCGTCACCGCTTTGTTTAAACTGTTACCAAAAACTTTAATTATTCTTTTTTTTCTAATTTCAGGCCATCCAGATAGATGCCGTAGAAAAGCCAAATCCTGTGCAGTACCACGTCAACACTCCAAGCCACACAGCACCAGCTGTGCTAGGCCCCAGAAAATCCAGATTTGGTTCAACAGAACCGGAAGAAGTACAACCTAAAGAATTTGATACTTCCAAGGAGTTTTCTCAAATCGATGTGCTACCTCTACAGAAAAAGCTGAGTACAGTAGCCATAGATTTAGACTCTGACAAATCTCCCGAAGAAGAAATTGACCGCGCATTCGAGATTCTAGACAAATCATAGCGAATTTAGTGAAATTGATGAAGAGTGTAATTAGAGTTTTAAGATTATGAGTATTTTCAAACTAGATTCTTTAAGTGTTATAGCTAATTGTGTGTTAGCTCCATTTATGGTCATTACCTATTAGGCCATAATTAAAAGATACGAATTTATTGCCAGTGCCATACCGTTAGCTGAAGCAACAAAAAAGTTGCACCGTCTAAACTATGTTTGGGCTATGCCATACGCGAGAAACTTGCTTCGGGTAAAAGGGGCTTTATTTTAAGCGTGTGGCATTAGCGCACGCTCGTTTGATCGGTCGGATGGCTCATGGCATGATCTCCAGGTGCGCTTAAATTTTTGTCATGTGAACGGGGCCTCAATGTTAAAATGAAGCAAACGATGCCTGGACATTAATAATGATAATATTTATAATTTGTCCAGACTTTGCGCCAAGACAAGTACCAATGCAGTACTCAAGTTTATTTCTCTTTAGTGAGCGATTTAGAATATCAACCTATTTTCTAAACATTTTGTGATTACTCCTAAGAAATATTATTTCATATTAAGTATGTGTTAATGAATATTTGTAAAATGAGATTATATGCATACGTAAACTAAGGATATTAAACAGGTTAGGCACTTAGGTATACGTATTGTTGAATTTTTTTTAAAATTGATGGATTTTGTCAATCAATTCATTCAAAACTGTGTTACTCTGATGATTAGATTTGCGTGCATTGTACCAAATATCATTTATTGCTTCAGATAATTGAACAGAATTATAATGAACGTTTATGCCTATATAGTTATCACTTGCAACTGTCCCAGCCCCTGATATCGCCTTATTTTCCGAATTAAAATATATATAATCTTGTTGATCGCAATCGCAAAAGCTAAATCATTGACGGATTTCGCGATATAGCATAAAAAAAATGGTTTTAAAACGTTTTATTATGATAATTTTACCCAGTGAAGGATATACCTAGCATTATCTGAAGTAGGGCTAAACAGCTGATATCTAGTTTCTATTTCTACATATGTGGACAATTTAGTAGGTACTGATATTGAATATAGCGCCTATATCATATAGGTACATTTCTAGATACATGTGTAAGGTATTGTTATAGTGAAGATTGAAGTGCCTACTTAAAAGATAGTGTTGTTTTTGTAATCGAGACGTATTTGCATGAAATTAAAGACTGATTGTTGAAAACAGTTGCTCGCTTTCATTTAATTGTTATTGACGATAAGCTTATTACTTTATGACATGTAGAATTGTTTTATCAGTCATGTTAGTGCCCTAATAATGTCCTATAGAGGACACGAAGATATGCGATGAAATTATGTCAGTTTTTCAAAAAATTACGCAAATGACGGTAGTCGACTTGGATTTATTTTTTCTGTCTTTTGAACACTATGTCGTATGGTTGATGCTCTTTTAAAAGCCTTGCATATTTACAGCCGCAACGGGTAACACTGTCGCCCGCCCGCCTATACAGTTCGATTCAAACTTTATGGCGGCTCGGAACATGAGGCGAGTCGCAGCGCAGTAACAAATTCACGTGTCAGCGGGGGTGAGGGGTGAGGTACTGAGCAGCTAGTGGCGCACTTCAGAGACGTTTATGACGGTTCTATGTTCTTTTCTTTTGAATCGGACTGTGTTGGTGCAAATCATGTACCTATTTAGTGTGCGTTGGTTCGTAGAAAATGGACGAAAGCGATAAAGGACGATTTTTGCAATTCGTTGCGTTGCGGTGCGGTCTACCCTACGGATTAACGTGCGCATCGAGACACACCGTTAACATCCAAACTCCGGGCTGTTACTGAGAAACTCCTAATATATAAAACCAATAACACTTTGCCCGACCTAGGAATCGAACCCAGGATTCCGCACTCAGCAGTCACACTTGTGACCATGAGACCAACGGGGCACTTAAAAGTAGATAGGTTATGGGCCAATATGGGTTATGCCAATCGTTGACTAGCCATAGTGACTAAACTATCCATACTATTATTATTACGAGTATAAATTCGAAAGTCTGTCTGTATGTTACCTTTTCACGCCTAATAAAATTGGTCTAGGAGATAGATGTCATTCTGAGGAACGACATAGGCTACTTTTTGTCCCGTTAGCACGTTTCCGTGGGGTTTCCAACATCCAGTCGTATTGTCGTGTTGTCGTGTGTCGTTGTCGTCTCTCTCTCTCTCTTGTATGGATCAGAATGTTGGGCCACAAAGGGATGAATGAAAGGTAATTGCCTGCAGCTGAGATGAGAATGCTAAGAGGGATGTGTGGTGTTACACGAATGGATAGAATAAGAAATGAATACATGATATAAGAGTCTGAATTGGCACCGGTAACTGAAACATGGTATGGGCAGCAATGACGAGGAGTAATGAGGAAAATGTCGTGAGGAAAGTTTTGAGTATTAATTACGAGGGCTATAAGAGTAGGGGAAGATGAAAGAAATGATGTAGGTATATCGACATATACCTACATCATTTTTTTTCTCTTAATTTAACCAGTTGGCTGCGACCAGCCAACTGGTTAAATTAACCGCCTGGCATTTGGAAGTAATGCTCGCCTCGCTTCGCTCTCTCGGCTCGCACGCGGTTTATCACACACAGTTCTAACTTATAATTTAAAAAAAAACCTAAACTATAATAATTGAATATCGTTCAAGCCGTTAGTTGTAGTAGTGTAAGGTAAATGGGGGGAGGGTGAAATTTCACGCGCGGGCAGAAGCTAGTCTTGTATAAAATATTACTTCTATATCTACACCAATCAGATTTATATTTCTAGCGTTAATCTAATATTATTAGGTATACGCTTATAGCCCTATAAAATAGAATCAGTAGCCACACGTGACCGTCTTAAACAGATAAACATAAACATATATTATTCAAACAAACACATTGATAACCAATGCCTGTAATTTGCATAAATACTGCAATAATAACACAAAGAAATGATGCTCTACACTTCTTATTATATCTACATTTGGATATATAAGATAACGTCTTAATTGCCGATAACGAGGCGTTATCAGTTATCTTCAAGTATCGGTAACTGTCGTCGTGCTAACTGTTGTGATATTGATCCGTATCTTGAAGATACTGTTTTGAATATTATCACTATTTCAGTAAGGGGTATATTTCAAGGGCAACTGAGACCTAAAAAAAAACCTAGACCAAAAAACAAAGCCCAAAAAAGAGTTATGAAAAAAAAAGTAATTAAAACAACTTAAAAACCCGACTGCAACCTTAAACTAAAACTAACTGAAAAGCTAAATACAAGCCCATTTTAAATTAAATAAAAGTTGGTAGCAGGCGGGACCCCATTTGAGTTTGAAAATATAATACCTAATGGTATGGGTCCCGCCTGATTTTGCCGCTTGGTTTTGAGAAAAAAAAAAAAACTTAAAAAACACTCGAAAAACATAACCCTCCTTCTGGCGCAGTCCTTTGCCTTTTCATGGCTACAAAGAAGAGGGGAGGAGGAATACCTCAAACTACATGGACGACGAAGGTCCAAAAGGACATAATAGATGGGACTTATGGAAGATGACGCAAAAGACCGAAATAAACGGTGTCGCGTGATTGGGAAAGCCGACCCCGCGTAACGGGACAAGGTGAGGCCAAAGGAGAACTATTACACCAAAATTATACCTATTCTTAAATACAACAGACATCAACAACGGGCATCTCCTGGGGACGCATCTTCCATCGTAGACCTCATCCATCGCTGGCCATCAGGCGAGATTGAGGTAAAGAGTTGGCCCATGACGCAATATAAACATAAACTCACGCCTTCATTCCATGGGAACAGACTGAAACTACAGAATGCCACATGCTAAGATCCTTAATTATCCTTCTTGTTAAACTCGCTCATGTAGGGCCGTTTTGGGTCAGCCCATTGTAGCGACGGTAAAGCAAATTCAACTTTAACTACTACAACATACGGTTTAAATTGATTTAACTACAAGTCTGACGTTCAGACAGTCTATGCTTGTTTGGTCATAAATTAAAGACTTGAGTGAAAAAAATCTTATCTATATTTACAGTTACAAGTTACAATATTAAACAGGTTCTCAGTCTAAAGCTTCATTTTCTTCTTTTTAGGTTTGATGGGCAGTGGGCCGCCAATCTTGAATACAGTGCTGAAAATAATAGATTCATGATATTATTTTGTTCTTGACACTAGATATTAAGAGCCCTACTTTTCGATTATTTTGTTGGTGTAAAATAATAGGAGTGCTGCACACTAACGGCCTTATAACAAAACAAGGTTTATCTTTAGACCCGGGTTCAAACAACCATAGACCCATTTTAAAATATTATACGACAAAGTTAAAGTTCTTATTACAAAAACAAAAACTGACTAACTGTTTTACAAAAACTGACGTTAAACCAGAGTCTAAATTGTCAATATTGCATGCAGAACTTTACGTTTGTCGGAATAAAGTCAGAATACAGCAGCTGGATCAAAGGTTTAGGCTATGATTCGTTTTGTAATAAGACGGTATGGGACTTGACTCGTCAGTATTCGGCACAGGCAGCAAAATTGAATGTGCCGAATCGTGCCGAGCCGAACCGAATAAGTGATTAGCACGCTTTAAACACTAAACCAAAATAAATACTCAGAACTATAATAAAAATACTATTAAAAATACTCACTGGCAAGTTGTGCAGATAGGGCTGAATTTGCAGAAGACTGAAAAATAAATTAAATTACCTTCAAACACTCACAAAAAAAAAAAAAAAAAATTGCTATCGTTGCTCGATAATCTTCGCAACATATATTATGATATTTTTTTCTCAACGTTATAAAGTACGTCTATCAGACTACTAGTACAGATGTTCTATGTCACGAAGTCCGTTTGGCTATGAATGTTGTCAATCGTGCACTTGCACATTGTTCTGGTGTGCGTAACCTCGAGAGCGCTCAGTGTCGTGTAACACATACAAGCGCGCTTGTCGGGATACGTCACTACTACAATCAAAGCCGAACGGACTTAGAATATCTGTAAGTGCTAGCGACTCACCGCTGAGACACACGGAGCACACATATCCGATGGTGAGCAGTTCTCTGTGACAGAAGCAGGCAGCGCGGTAGTCCACGCGACCTCGACCAGGGAGAACTAGCTTTGTACGTTCCGAAATCTCCGGGAGAAATACCCACTGGAAAACGAGAAGATAAATTAAGTGTATTTCAGCTGACTTTCTGCCTATGAGATAATTATAGTAGTTTTAAGGTCGGCTCTTTTCCATAGCAATATACCGAATGTACGATTTGGAACGGGCAACGACCTTCAACTTTCTATTATGGTTGAAATAAATGTAAATTGCTGAGTTTTTATGTTCATCAGAAATAAAGGTTAAAATTACATATATTTCATTAACTAGTAACTTTGCATAGTTCTTTTTTTTATTAGAAACGAAAGTACGGCAGCAGTTCTTCCAGCGAAGGCACCTTGAGGTACAGTCCGCCAGTGATGTCACATCCCTGCTGTAGTAGACTGAGGTGCTTGTCCAATGAGCACACGTCTATCAGACTTATCACATATATTGATACATTACCAATAAGTACTGCAGCAGTCCTTTCAGCGAAGGCACCTTGAGGTACAGTCCGCCAGTGATGTCACATCCCTGCTGTAGTAGACTGAGTTGCTCGTCCAATGAGCACACGTCTATCAGACTTATCACATATATTGATACATTACCAATAAGTACTGCAGCAGTCCTTCCAGCGAAGGCACCTTGAGGTACAGTCCGCCAGTGATGTCACATCCCTGCTGTAGCAGACTGAGGTGCTTGTCCAATGAGCACACGTCGATAAGAACTTGCTGTTTCTGTGGAAATAAAAACAATATCAGGTGGCACAGTGTATTTACTACAGTACTACTTAGTATTTCAATGCCTATGCATTTAATAGGAGTTGAAATGTCAATGTTTTACTTTTCTAAGTAAGGTACCAAACTGTACTTTGGCAGTTTGGTACTTAGCATGTTTGATCTGAGAAAACGCTCATATTTGTTGTTGTGTGTAGTTGTTTGTTGTTTTATTTCTAGGGGTTCTCTTTTTAGTAATTGATATTACCTTATGTGATATCTATCTAGAGATCCAGACATGCATGTCTATTGTCCTTTAGGGATAGGGATTTTAAGACTTTTGTGAATCAAGTCCTGTCCGTAAGGAATAATCTTATTTTTTACTGTGAATTCTTAGGTACCCTCCGTGAGACGGTCAGTGATATCAAGGCGTTGCTGGCCTTCCTTTAGGAGCTGGGGTGGATTGAATAATCGATTTCCCACCCGTACGCAAAATACGTGGATTGACGTGGAGTTGCGAGCTGGTGTCCCAGCTCGTATTACCTATTTAGAATTCATAAATCATACTTAACTTTATTTTTGTAGAGGGGCCCTTGGCTAAATAATAACAGCCGCACAGGTCGATCGATTAGGTTAAGCTGCGCTTGCCACGATTGGTCTGTGGATGGGTGACCATCTTTACATACCGAGACCCCTCCGTGCCTCGGAAAGCACGTTAGTCGCCATTGGTCCCGGCTGTCATTCGTGGATCTTTGACAGTCGCTACGGATAGTCAGAAGCCCGAAAGTCTGACAACCAGTAGTACAAGGGGTATCGTATTACCCAGTAACTGAGCTGTGGAAGTCAGATAGGCAGTCGCTGCATGTAAAATACTGGTATTCAGCTGCATCCGGTTAGACTGGATGCCGACCCCAACATAGTTGGAAAAAGGCTAGGCAGATGACTTAACTTTATTTTCATCATTACAGCCTGAAATGGCCTTTCGTTTTCCCTAAGGTATTGGTAACCTTTAAATCATAACATACATGTATACATAACGTGTTTTTTTATATCCCTTACCTCTAGGGATATATTCTATGTAAAAATAACACAAATGTCCTGGAAAATGCGATGCGGTACAAAAAATTTATAATTTCAATAGTTACCTGTGCAGTAAAGAAGACGTTCATGTAATTGATGTACTGTGCGGCTGTGTCACTGCTGCCCGTTACTATCAGGATACGACTGGACATGCGCAGACCGGGAGGAGATTCACGACGGATCTAAAATAGATATATATTTTTTTTAAGAGCTGTGGTGGCCCAGTGGTAACAGCCGCGACTTACGAGTTGTAGGTCGTAGGTTCGAACCCAGATAGGCGCTTTACTTTGTGTAAATTTATTTACATCACCACTGCTCTCAAAACGGTGAAGGAAAAGATCGTGAGGAAACCGGCATGTCCTGGAACCAAAAATTCGAAGACATGTGACGTCTACCAACCCGCACTGGGCCTGCGTGGTGGATAATGGCCTGCTTCCTCTCATCGAGAGGAGGCCTGTGTCCCAGCAGTGGGAACAGTATAGGCTGATTATGCTTTTAATTTTATGTTCTTACAAGTACTTACTAACGCGTATTAACAGTACCTTGCTATCCTTAGATACATGCAAGATCTATAATTATGACAAAGATTATGGGTTATTGCAGTGTATGCCTTTACATAAACGAACAAGCTTCCGCCAGCGACTTCATCTGCGTGAAATGTCTTGTTCGACTTAGATCTTACCGTTCCAGAGATTGGCGCGTTCAAACATACAAATTCTTCAGCGTTATTATTAGTTTAGACAGGGTTATAGGAAAAACACCAACAACCTCTTAAGAGGTCATTCCTATCCCATAGTAAAAGTTGTTCATAATTATGAGCAACTTTTACTATGGGACCAAACCTGAATTATAATGTTGTATGTATTTATATTATTTTTAAGTTATATTAATATTGTATTTTATGTGTTTTTATGGGTTTTGATGCCTGATATAAATGGATAAATAAATAAATAAAAAACGTAAGAAAAATTTTTTTTTTTTTTTTTGAATTTTATTTTTACATTGTTAATCAAACTTTTTTGGACTAAGCATGAGTATGGCGAGGGCAAATCTAACAATTTAAATCTTTGCTTATAATGTAATTGATAATTTCTTACCTTGGCTATAAAGCAGAGTGCCATAGCAACTGCACCAGCTAGCAGAGACTCGCCTGGTTTATCATCTTGTGGTTGACTCTTCACTAGATTTACTAATCTGGAAATATCAGTAATTTTTTTTAATAATTTTGATGTGTTAAAGTGACTTACAGAAATAAATATTATTCTTCTTCATTTTGTTACTGGCATGACTATATTTTAAATCTTATTTTCCCAAAACTTTGCCACTTCCACGGCGTTGTCGGTGGCAGCGCAGAGGTCACGTTGACTGCATGTTTTGGGACACAGAGGGCAGGATAGGAGGTGGAGCATGGTTTGTAACATAGCTCCACAATCACACCATTCTGCCGATAACATCGAACTAATCCTAACTAATATTATAAATGCGGAAGTAAGTTTGTTTGTAACCTTTTCACGCCTAAACCACTGATCCGATCATCCTGAAATTTTGCATAATACGTTGTCAGGTGTACAGAAACGGACATAGAATACCTTTCATCCCGAAAAAAGTGCTGTTCCCGAGGAAAACAACAATGACGTTATTATGATAATAGATGGCGCCATGTGTCTTTCGAATCATGATTGAACTTTAATGGAAACTTTGTTTTTATTTTTTATTTAAGCCTAATACTTTTTGTGACTAAGAGTGTTGATAGATTGGTTTTTCATCCTCCTAAACTGTCCTAACTAATACTCGTATTATAAATGAGAAAGTAAGTTTGTTTGTTACGCTTTTACGCTAAAACGGCTGAACGAAATGGGATAAAATTTGGCACATGGGTACACCATGACCTGGAGAAGGACAAAGGCTACTTATCATCCTGGATCGAAGACGAAGTCGCGGGCAACAGCTAGTTATTTATATTTATTGAAAGATAGATGGCAATATTGTTCTGTGCATCCTGTTTGTTAGCCTATTGAATATGAATAACATAACATTACGCGTGTAATCCCCAAAGGGTTAGGCACAGGTGTACCTATAGTACATCCATAATTCGCCAGTTATGTTTAAGCCCCATATAATAGAGGGAACACCTATTGGCATCAATCAGACATGAATCTAGAATCCGGGCTGCTACTAAGAAATTATTGTTGGAAAACACATTTGTCTGACCTGGGAATCGAACCCAGGACGTCATGCTCAGTAGCAGCGCTTGCCACCACTAGACAAAGGAGGCACTTAAATCTTTCTACATAAAATAATTGTGGTGTATTCTTACCTCATTTTGATCGTTTTCTCAACTAATGTGAACAATTCATACTGGCCATCAATCTGTCTTACATCCAGTGGTTTCCCAGGAGAGGGGTACAGGTATTCACTGCAAATAGACAATAAAAAATTATTTATTTTTATAATTATCATAAAAAGGGACCAATCATCAGGCATAATTATATTTTAGATTTTAGCCCGTTTCCAAATATAACGAATGACTAGCACTTCAATAATAATGAATTTACCTAAAAGCGAAGGTCCGTGGCATACATACCTGTCCGCCTTTTTTTGAGCAAAATTAATGCCTTCATTTAGAAAAAAGAACAAAATGGCGTGACAGTGGGTATGCCAGGCTCCATATTAAAATCTTCAATCCCCTATTACAAAACAATTTTTCTGCCCAAAATGTTGAATATTATTGAGTCCAGTCCAGTGAACATTGAGATTCCCTGCAATTATTTAGCTTGTAGCGGTATCTACAACGCCACATGCGAACAACGCGCCATACTGACGTCATGCAAAATTCTGCATCACGCAAGCAGAGTTTACCGCGCAACTAGCATAGATACAACAGCCCCACATGGATCATCAGGCAGTTGCCTGCCAGACACAACACCGATCTGCTTGGAGGAGCCTCCCTTTTCTGTGGAGGATGAGTGAACTTTACACCCTGTTCCTCATACCTCTCTATGCTTATGTACTTGATTGCAAAAATTTAAAACTGAAAATATTCATTGATTATGCATATTTCAGAAACAAACAGTAATAATCATATTAAAAACCTCACCTCTTATGAAAATGGCATCCTATAACAGCCAGTTCATTCCTAGACTTCTGCATCAAGTGAGAGTTAGCAAACGAAATGACAGCATCTAGACAATTGGTCAGCACCTTCGGGTCTTCAGTTATGTACCGCTGGTTTGGATTTGTGTCCACTATTATTACTAGGAGATTACTGTCTGATGGGGCTGGAAATGGTAACATTAGTGTGATAATTCCTAAATGAAAGGAAAAGAAAAAACATTGTTAAACATAAGTAACAATGCTACTTCTGATTACAAGATGGTTAGTTTGGAAGAGTTTAAATAGTAGGAGCTGATCTGACATCAATTAATTGTCAAACATTAACAATTGGTTATGCAATTTTATTAAAGATATTCAATGAAAACTCAACTGTTCTATTGCAAAGATTTAAATCATGACATTTTCTGATTGACGATAAAAAATTAAATACTAAACTCATGTTGTATATTCTGACAGTTAGGCGAATGTCTCAGGGTTAAATTGAACTAATATTTCAGTTATCATAAATTAATTTGCTGGTCTATTTTTAATAGCAAAGTTTTGGAGGTAAAATTTTACAATCATCAACTTACCGTCGTCATCTGCCATTTTATGTGGTAGGACTTAATAGAAATACCTATTAATCAATATTCGTTTACTTTATCCGGCTTGCTACTACTAGCCCTAGTTACGACAAAAAATCCTTATTTACGACCGTGATTTCTTTCCTTGTTGTTTCTTGTTTTACAACATCTTTGACATTAACTTCACTTGACTCGGTGAGTCAACTTGACTCCAATGACCAACTCATGCCTTACAATCTTACTCGTAGAAACCCTGCAACAGCATTGTGATAACCCAACTTATTACAGATGACATGTACAAAAGATATATTTCCAGCTGGTTATTAGCTTTATAATTTCGTAGTATAATAATCTGTTAGTTTAGTATTGTAAAATCAGAGGCGCTAGTGTGGCGTATAATATAGGAAAATAAAAAATATTCAAAATATAATACTACACTAAGGTTTACAATGTTCTCCCTAAATAAATGGTATAATATTAGTAGTACTGTTAAGAATGTGTTGCCATAATTAATTCATTATTTGCTACATAGAAGTTTGATTAGTTCTATTATTGGAGATAAGCAAAGAGTGTTTATTGTAAATATAGGGTTCGTTAGAATAAATTAAATATAAACATACGTGTCCATGATGTTAAGTCATTTTTGCTGAAAAAAATTTTGAAATAAAAATATCTTACATACTTTGGTAAGAATTTAGAGATATTTAAATATATGCCCTGGCAGCACTGGCAAGTAATAAACAAAAATGGCTGTTGTTGTTTTGATGTCGTTCTGCTGTGAATGCTGTGATCGTTCGTTGTCTGCTGTGATCGTTCGTTGTACCTAAATCCCCCTTACTAATAAACATTGTGTATCGTCTGTATAGTTACACAACGCTTTGTCTTCTGTCGAAAATCAAATTACTGACGACTGAAAGAGAGAAATCGGTGTGTAACTATTCGTCTGATATAATACGTTTATTAGTAAGGGGGTGTGTAATTTAAATAATATCTAAATATGTTGTAGTAAACAGATTTTGAATACTTATATCGGTATAATTTTACTATCTCTGTTATAGTAAACAGTTGGACCATGAATGGATCTAGGTCGCGCGATTATAATACTGACACGGATGTAGTTTAGTATTTTAATCGCAGAGGGCGCTTTCTTAATGTTATCGTTCAAATCGCGCAAGATGGCTCTCTATTTCCGTATATACAAAGTACTCTTTGGACCAACTCAATGACTTGACTCCATGGAATTAATATGTACTTACGTGTACGTAAGTACATATTAATTCCATGCTTGACTCACACTGGCTGACATGCTGACACATGACACTGACAGTAACAGTTAAATAAAATGACAGTCCGTTAATGTTATGTTGCCAGTTTATTTAAAAAATAAAAAGCCCCCTTTGGTAGAATAAGAAAAATAGAGTTGATTGCTTAGCTGGTAAAACAGCTTATAGGTTTCAGAGAGTAAACATTTGCTTCCCTAATTCGGTCCCTGTGTAAAGCAAACTGGTTTCCATAAATATGTGAAATACCCAAATGATTCAATAAACAATGATGATAAAAAGTCAAGTATAGTTTGTTTTTGGGTTTTCTGATTAATAATAATTTGCTTAGAAATACCTACCCTTGAACTGTAGGTATCAAGCGTTGATCCATTTGTCTACCTGCCTTTCCAATAAATATTATAGCTAGAAAATGGGTTCCCTACATGAAATCGAATGACGTGATATAAAATCGATGAATTATGAGCGCGACAGTTCACTACCTCGATGCATCAAAATCTCGAATGACTATTAGCTCGAATCATCAGCAGCGCGAAGGCCCATTATCTTGAAACATCATTTCTCGAACGACCATCTAATCAATTTAAGAAATATAAATCAACTACATTCATGTACAGTAATTATGGTAATTTATAGTTGATTTTTATTTCTACGCATATTGTTTAATTATATTGCCTCCTTCCCTCAAATATGGCGAGGGGGGTAATGGCTGATCTTTGCGTTATGCTCGTGAACGGGTGCTGCTTGTGGTGACTGGTCGTCTTGCTGACCATGGTTTTATTGTTGTTATTAGTAATACCTAACTTGTTTATTAATTTTTACTTTGATGGTCCTGGTCTATCATTTGTGCCTTCAGGTGACAGCTATGTGAACAGAACCCAGCATTGCATAAATATGTAAGTTGTCACGCCCTTTATACCTGGAGGCTTTTATTTAGGTAGTTTTTATTTTTATTTTATTACTTTTGATTTAGTATTTTTATTTTAGCTTGAGTACGTATAGATTTTTATGGTATTTGTTGGTATATTGGCGTGGCTAGCTAACATATGGCAAATAATTTTATTGAATGTTCTGTGTCCTGTAATGTTAATTAGATACTTTGCAGGTCTAGTTTTGTATACAGTCGAGTATTTTATAACTGAACAGACAGCTGTGCTGCTGGGGAGTTTGTTGCGCCACTTCTTCTCCCCAGCGAAAGCACTAGGAAGTGGTGAAGGGCGGGCGTTTTGGGGGACTGTCTTATGTAATTTTGACGTTCGAAAAGTGCTGATTCTCAGCCTAGTTTGAATAAATGACTTTTGATTTTGATTTTGATTTTGATTTTGTACACACGGCTACACATCAAGCTATACATTTCCAGTATAAGCTGACTTTTGATTGTACGAAAAACCTATACAATGCGAGGTCAGCAAAAACTGGAAATGTATAGTTTGATGTGTAGCCGAGTGTACTCAAATAAAAATCCTTAAAACTATTCTTAAATCGATTAGATGGTCGTTCGAGAAATGATGTTTCAAGATAATGGGCCTTCGCGCTGCTGATGATTCGAGCTTATAGTTATTCGAGATTTTGATGCATCGAGGTAGTGAACTGTCGCGCTCATAATTCATCGATTTTATTTACTATCGAGTTAACATTTTCGAGCAAGTGTTATTCGATCTCACGTTATTCGATTTCAAGTAGGGAACCCCTAGAAAATGCAGCGTGCGGCAGTGATGGCTCATCGAGTGTTTTCATTCGCAAAAGTTTAGTTTTGTTGCAAATGTTTCACTACCTACTCCTACCGTACACACGGCTACACATCAAGCTATACATTTCCAGTTTTAGCTGACCTCGCATTATATAGGTTTTTCGTACAATCAGAAGTCAGCTTATAATGGTTATGTATAACTTGATGTGTAGCCGTGTGTACCTAAGTCAAAAACCTGTCAAATCCTTTCTAAAGTTGTACAAGATCTTTTGAAGTGTGGCCAAAATTAGAACTTATTCATCATTTTGTTTTTTAATACATCTTCACGAAACAAATTCACAAATGTTTACCAATAGCGCCCCCCTCTAAATGTTATTTAAGCGCGGAAAGATCCCCGTACTATTTCATGTTAGTTGTCTATTTTGCCACGTTCTGTTTATTTAGTTGGATCCATGCCGCAATGTGTAGAACAATGACCTGAGAGCCAATTCTCGTAATTTTAAGAACGTTCTCAGTCTGATCTCAGTCTCAATCTGTCGAAAATACCTGTAATTTCCCTACATTTTGACAAGCTTCTGACATTTGTTTGTCGCCGAGATGTGCGACTAGATTTTGAACGTTTTAAATTACGAGAATTGGCCTTCAGGTATTCCAACATACCTACCTACCTACCGAAACAAAAACACATCAATAATTAGCCTCATACTACAACCATTAAAACGTCCACAGTGTAGCTCTTATTAATTTAAATAATTGTTTAGAAAGCACCTGTGGACAGATGTCAGTGGTCCTAAGATACATATTTGTCAAAGGCGCATTCCTGGCATAGTTTGAGAGCAAGGCACATACATCATAGTTTGGTAACCAATCAGTTTGACTCGTGCGCGTATGATAAGGATCGAGGGACTAAAGAATTGGATGGATTTTCAGTTGGCGTTACAGTTTTTATTTAAATTCAAATTTGCAAAACACGTACCTGACAGGTGTCAAGAACGCATTCTCTCGTTAGCTTCACTGTAGAGTTTGAGTACAAGACTAACATTGCTCGTATACCTTTAGTAAAAAAAAGAACGTCTTGCTTAGGTGCTTCGGAGGTTTAGTGAAAAACCTAAAAGTTGTTTTACTTAATTACGCTTTTCTGAAAGCTTTCATGATGATCACGTTAATGACGTGCCAAAACAAGACAGAAGCGAAAATGGCGTCATCAAAACAATTTTAGGTTTTTTGTTCGTTTCAAGATATTTTAGGAATCTTCGTATGCTAGGAATAATTCCATGGACAGGTTGGTAACTGGTACTTAGTTGCACTCTAAAATTAGCATAACTGCCCTTAGTTCTCTCACATACCGCTTTTTGTCCACTAGGAGATAAATAAGGAAAGTTGTCGCAGAAAATTGCTGCATTTTTCATTGAAGTAGTTAATTTGCATTCAGTTAAGTAGTTTATTTCTATTTTTTGACATTTTAAAGATCAATGATATTTATCTCTTGCGGGACGAGTGAATGGGAAATGTTTCACAAAGGCCGCTTTCCGAATTGGCTAATATCGCTCACAGCACTCAAATCGTCTCACATGCGTTCCGTATTGGATATTACAATTATGACAGCTGAGAGCTGTCAACAATTCGGAACACTCGTGAACGCGCTCACAGTGCTTACTCGATGTCAAAACGATATTACAGTAGTATTTCTTTGACTAGACACCACACATTTCTTCCTTTTCTTTGTTTAGATGGCGGCTGTCAGCCAGAAGCACAATTTCGAAAACGCCACGTTAATTTAAAGATATGATGCAACTCAAGACCAAAACACACACTGACACATCCTCATCCTCACACACACACACACACACACTGTCATTTTTGACAGAGCTCACGGTGATATCATTACAAGGCATGGTCAGCGTTATCGCAAGATGGCGCATGTCATGACGTCATCTATGACGATTCACGGGACATCGTTATCGCGCTCACGCTAATTCGGTACGGGCTTAAGCACGCTCAAATCGATTACATCGATTATTTTCCCAATTCGGAACGTACCCAAAATGACGTAGGTGGAGTCAGTGCTACCATCTGTCCGCAAAAAAAAACAAAATGTCATTTTAAAAATATTGAATCAAGTCATAAGAATAATTTAATTTCGATCAAAATTCTAACTTGTAAAGTTGCTTCATTGCACCTAAAGCCAAATTATGGACTTCGTCCAAATTTTCTAGACAAGGTGGGTGGGTACCTATGTGCACTATAGCCGTAATAAATACACACCTACAGGTAATCGATTGAACCACATCGTCATCATCATCAGCCTATAGTAGTCCACTGCTGGACATAAACATTAAACTCGATTTTCGGCAGCTTTCGTCCAGCTGCCACCAGCCATCCTGCGAAGATATTCGCTCTCCCTAGCCTGAGGGCGTCAACACGGTCAACACCTGAACCACATAATTTGCTCCAATACACATTTAAATCTAGCTCTAAATGTGCGACAGTTTATTACTCACACGTCTATTAAAACACGAAATGGTATCGAAACATAAGATTTCCAGTGAATTACAACCAAAACTGACGTCACAACCAAGCACAACAACACCATTACATTGATTTACACGAGTCCGTTTATCAACGAACGTAAGACGGGAGCTTATTATTACATCCGAATTGTATTTCATCGCAGCGAGATGACAAACCGGCGATACGGCGCCAAACTTATGTCATCTGTCAAAATACATGTTAACAGTACGAAGAACGGTAGATGAGTCGAGACGATAACACCACATGAATAATATTATACCAACGATGTGACAGGCTCTGCTACCTGTCATTTTACGACATTGTTTATATACGGCTAATGATATGCCTCATTTGAATGCCTTGGTGGTCTGGATAGAAAAAACTACCAGCTTTTTGTTACCTCTGCCTTTACAGACTATAGAATCACGTCTTGAACTGGAAATTCAGCAACATAAACATAACCAAGTATTTATTAATTTCCACGGTCTTTTGCGTCCGAATATAATTAACAGTTCGAAAACTAATCAGTATATTAAGGCAGGCGGTAATTGAATAAGATTTTACGAGAACATTGTTTACAAGACTTCGTGCCAGAGGGCAGCGACGCTACATTAGCGCGGGCTTTCGAAAATCGAAATAAGAATAAGAAAAAAAGGCGGGAACGAAATAATTATGCACGTTCCGTTTCGTAATGGACGTCGCGCTACCGTTTCGCTTTAATAGCTCGCTTGTTCTGAGAATTTAATTACGCTCAGAGCGCGCCCAGATTAGCGGTAGCCAGGCGCGCGTTCCGTTTTGTTAATAACTCTAATAATGGATGACGCCCGCGCTCTTTGCTGCATTAATGTTATTTATTCAGATTATAGCGCTTTTATTAAACCGATTCATCACACACGACGATTTCTATGACGAAAGTCAAATAACAATGACATGAGATTTATTTCAGAAATAACATCAATTGAGAATATACAAAATATCAATATTAATAATTCAATAACAAGCTCCCAAAAACAAATTGTCTAACCGATAAGACATTGGGTTTGACACAAACAAAATATAAAACGATTCAGCCTTAATAAGAACCGGAGTCCAGAGATGAACACAAAAGAAAAAGATAACCGCCTATTGTTTTTTATCATGTTGTCAATATCGCGCGGCCAAATTTTCAATATTGGAATGCCACGATTCGCCAATAAGAAGCGGGAAAGAATTGATTTATTGTCCAATTAGCGTCGGTCAGGTGTGCCAACTGCCAAGATAGCATCAGGCTGGCCAACCTAACTCGGCTGCAACTACTATTTCTTTTGGCGCGTTCCGTTTAAATGGCATATTGGAATCAAAAAAAGAACCTTTACACCATGCTGGCCGCGTTTTCTGAAAGTCGAATTTGAAATTCTGATCGTTCGCGGCGAACGTTTGCTTAAGTGGAAATCGATTTGAATTAATTGTAGGCCGGCTTTTTATCGGAACTTTAATTTGATAGAAAACATTTTTGCGTCATTAAATACATTATCATTTTGTCAATAATATAATTTATAGACCATGATATCAATTTCAATGTCTCTCTTTATTCTGCAGAGGAAATCTTAATTGTCGGTACAGTTAATCATTTAGATTGTTATAATACAGCAAACAACACACAAAATAATCACATTACGGTGTAAGTTTAATAGAAATCAAACAAGGGGTGACGGGATTTCATTTATCGACCGAATACAATGTGTTAATAGCTCCTCGATAACTTCGTATCGCATTACACGGGGTTCAGAAGCGATTAGGATACCACCACAGTGGGTTAAGAATAACCGTTTAATAATTAAACTATTATGTACAGACGCCAGCACATCAACCTACTACAATCTGTAAAATTTCTTTGATAGATTTTCAACTTTATCGCTAAAGTGTAAGGTTCAAAGTTGATTGGGAAATTTTGACAGTTTCGGGTAGGTTGATGTGCTGGCGTCTGTACTGAAATAACTGTTTAATTTTACGAACATCCTAGAATAGTTTGGTGCAAACACGCTAAATATGAATTAAAACGTCATAAAGTTATTTAA
Organism: Gortyna flavago; assembly: GCA_963669345.1. Taxonomy (NCBI): domain Eukaryota; kingdom Metazoa; phylum Arthropoda; class Insecta; order Lepidoptera; family Noctuidae; genus Gortyna; species Gortyna flavago. Next base: position 8,451,894 of record OY770148.1, read on the forward strand.
GCCAGACTAAACGGAGTGCTCATATCCGTTAGTTCTCTTTAAACTGAGAACAATGGCGGCGCTGTCGACGCTCTCAGACGCTCCGTTACCGACGCCATATAAAACCCACTCGCTGTACAATTGCACTGTAAACGTTTACGAGATTGTCTGTTCAAACACCTCAGGTCTGAACCCATAGCCCCATTAATGTTCATCTCAATCTTATTTACGGCTTACGGGAAACTGATACTGATAAATTATTTTAGCCATAACTAATCTGTGCCACTTCTTACAATATCTATTTAAACTCTCATACCTGTATCCGCTTTTCGCTATGTAATAAATCCTCTGTGCAATAATTTCGCTACCAAAGTTGCCTCAATAGAATATAGCTGGCGGCGAGGCGAATTGTTTGCGGGTAGTCGATAAATTCCGGTAGCGTTTGACGCAACGCGGTCGGAGGCGTCATTTGCTATTGAGGACTCGGCCAGAGCGGACCACTCGAGATATTGACGCTCAATCATATTATTGCAATGCTGAATAAAGTTATCGGGAAACTGAGCTGCTGTAGCGTGAATTTAATATCATTTAGAGACATTTATTTGCTAGGGAGGCTAGACTTTTAGAATTGACATGCTTTTACACATTCTACTATCGACCCCTTAAACTTTATAACAATAGAATCGAAGTACTTATAGAATTGACATCATTTAATTTCACTCCCAAATGGCGAGAAAAATGTAGACGATACACAATTTTCCAGAGCCCCATAACATTGCATCCACCATGCGCTCTATTAAATAGTAAAGTCCCTACACGCTAGAAAAAGACAGTATATGCCATCCCAAACACGTTCCCCGCAATAAATGTGCGGGAAAGAAAGAGACGTAGTAATAGCCGGAAATTAGCACTCGTCTATCTTTCATTTTACACCCCAAATTTTCTTATTCCAATTTCCTCTCGCTACGAGAGTCCCCATTTTACGAGCCTTAACTGAGTGATGTAACGACACGCCGAAGTGCGCCGAAGTTGCGTCGGTACAGAGTTTAAATTTGGAATGTAACTTCAGCGACGGTTGCGGCTTTCTATATTTGAAAATGCTTTAGAACACTCTGTCATTTGAAATGAGTCATTTTCTGATAAGAATGCCCTATTGGCTGAGACGTGTGCGCTTCGGGCCGCGCGGCCGATAATGCCATTTCCGAACGTAGATAGCGAATAACTTGGGTGTCGGTTTTTGCACTGGAGTTTTAATAATAAAGCATAGGGGGAGAGAGGCCGTGATATGGAAATGAGCGTGTGGAGAAGAGGAAATTTGAATTTATACACCAGCTAGTTTTATTCATGAGGGTGCCTCCGTTTGGCGAGATTATACCGACCGAAATTTTGTATGAATATGATGTTTGTTGTGTTCTAGTTTAATTTTTTGCTGATGTACTTAATTTGAATGTTTAGTTTGTTGCATTTAAGTCACATTTAAGTGGAGCACGACCCTTCTCTCTTAATTTTTATGTCCGAGATTGCTGTACCCACACATTCGAATGCCTTACTAAGGCTAAATCTAGACTATACAATTAGAACATGCCTATTTATTTAAAAGTTACAAAGCGGTTACAAAAAGTTCGAAGGACCAAAAATAAGAATCACACAATGCACTTTACGCCCCGATCTACATAAAAAAACCTTTAAAACTACCCAAAAAGAAATAAAAATGATAACCGATTAACCGTGTCCTCACATCATCGGTCAGGTCAGGTACATACTTATACCGAATTTTTTTTCATGCTGCGTGGGAAGAATCTCAAACTTTTCTCGTCACACATCTCGATTGGCGGCTGTAAGCGATTTCTTTCACGTCATTAACTTCGAAGTGAAGGCTGTGTCGCTAAAATGACTGCGGTCAACTTGATCGGTCATTATTTGCAGTATTGTTGTTCGTGGGAATGACATGCTTCAGACACCGTAGCGATATTGTCTGTTAAGTTGAGTAGTAGTTATGAGTTAGTCATGGCATTGTTTAATACGGTGTTTTTGGATGAATTATGGGTCTGATTCATGATTTGATTTGTCGAGGTTATTGGGGCTAATTTGTTTGTAAGCAAAGCTTTTAAGAACAAAACACTCTTAAATTTGTAGATAGTTTATTTTATGTATTGATGGAAGCCTACTTGAAGACAAGGACTACTTACCTACCTAATTCCAATATACCTACAGTGGTCTCCAAAAGTTAGTTGACATTTTTCCACGTCAGCTTCGTTGGTAAACCATAGAACAAAGGATCAAACGCTATTATTTTTTGTTAATAAATAATGTAAATTTAATTCATAAAGGACCAAAAAGTTTGATTGTATTTTTAACAGATAGGTAATCAAGTAATAAAATAAAATAAATCTAATCTGTGTTCTGTCTGTGTTCAATCTGTCCCATCATTCACAATATTTTTCACCGTTAACAGTCGTAAAACTGTTTCTCCAAAATTCCCCGAAGTTCACGTTGCCCACAAAAAGTCTGGAGATCATAAATAATATCACTTGTAACAATACAAATTTTTATAGTCCGAGAACTCTATTGCACAGGTGGAAAAAAAACGTCACAAAATAGATTCATTCATAAAAGGTTCGTTCATTCATGTAACGCAAAAAACTGCCCAATAAGTAGACTGCCTCCATTCTATATTGTACGAAGTTAATCTATAATGTCTTCATTTTATCATCCCGTGGGATTTCTGAATGTAATGATGAATTTTTGTAGTTATAATGGAGTTCATTTTAGAACTTTTTTTAGTTCATTCATTCGGTCGTAGGTGGTGCCAACCGGACAGGCAGCGTTATAAAGCGTAGCAGCGTCTTTCCATTCTATACAAGGCCAGAACGCAGCCATTAAAAGGTTACATGCTCTGTGGCAGCCATAGGAAACTGCTCGCATAAACCTTGTATATGCTATTTTTAAATCTGTGCGATTACATATTGTATTACACGAATTTTGCATACTGCTTGTGAATAGTTTGTAACGTGTACACACGGCTACACATCAAGCTATACATAACCAGTATAAGCTGACTTCAGATTGTACGAAAATCCTAAACAATGCGAGGTCAACTCAAACTGGTAATGCATAGCTTGATGTGTAGCCGTGTGTACACGCGCATCCTGGTTCCAAACTATACTACATCACTTACGCCTAAAAAGAGTTGAGATATAAGTTTAATAAAATAATATTTTGTTCTGGGTCCTCGCTCCGGTCATCGCGCTCGCGCTCGCTACACTCGCAATTGAATTGTCTCTCGTTTTCTGTCAGCCATGTCGCCGCTCCCGCTATCCTGCGCTCGCTCCTTGTGTCAGCTAGGTTCTTGATACCATGGATGGCCCCTCGCATACGATCAGGGTTAATTTGCTGTGCAGTCAGTATTTAGGTATGCTAAGATTGTCGTATTTTTTATGTAAAAAAGTATATAAATGATGGAAATAAATTGTTAGATTGATTGATTTATTTAATGTACAATTAATAATATCCCGTTTACTTTTACCGCAAAAAATACTAAGAAATTAGACTATGTTTGATATGACCTAATCTTTTACGAAGGTTATAGTGTACGGAGTATATACGGAACGGAGTATATTATATAATATTTATGGAGGTCTACAAATAAAAATGGCGAGCATGCAACTGCTCGCGTATAGTATGTACACGATTAGTCCGTATGCGTACTGGCACTGCATATTATGGAATAAGATAGATAGTTAGGTCAGTATGAAGTATACGCGAGTATTTGCGTAGGTACGACTCTTGTATAGATTGGAAGACCTTAGTAAAAAAGTGATTTCCAATCATTACTCGATTAGTTTCACACCCTTGCGTTCTGGCCTTGTATAGAATGGAAATACGCAGCGTAGCAAGCGAGTATCACTATCAACGTTCTATTGCAAAGTGCGTAATAGACTTGTACTACTTATTATGCATGTATTCTGTGGTATTATAATATTATAGTAACAATGTTGTTCTTATTTACCATAATCTACCCCGCTAAACCATTAGGTAATGAAGGTTTTATTACTTACAATGTTGATTCGTTTATGAATTGATGTTCCTCACAGAAACTCGGAAACTAACTGCATTTTCTTTAAAGTTCTTGAGGAGGTAGGTGTATATAAATAAAAATATAAATGTTTGTGTCTAACAACCAATTTTTTTAGTTCTTGTTTGTTAGGCTTTTTTTTCTGGTTGTCTATTGTTTGCCCGAAGATTATATGCCATAATCATCAGTTTCCCGAATTTTATTTACCCGAATTTCATTTGCCCGAATGTTTCATTTGCCGTAAAAGACATATGACATACTTTTAATTGCCCGAATTTTAGATACCATAAGATACGAATGCCATAAGTATTGTTTGCCTTATTTTTATGTGCCATAATAATTATTAGACATAATATTTAAATGGCATAATATTTAAATGGCATAACAAGTATTAGACAAATAATAAACTTATTTATTCAGTGCATGGTTTTTTTTTCTGTGCATGGTTGATGGTGGGCTAGGTCGACGGAGCCCCGCTTCGCGGGGCTCCTACTTCTGTGTGGTTTATAAAAAAATAACCACGAAGGGGATGGCGGGGTCTATTCGCTCGCTTCGCTCGCTCACACGACCCCGCCATCCCCTTCTAACCTAACCTGTGCGAGTCGGGGTGCCCTAAAGTCCCAATTGCATCCAATTTCTCTTGATATAAACAACCGTTACACACCCGATGTCGATGGCAAATTATGTTATGGCATATCATAATTATGGCATGTGATAATTAGGGCATGTGATAATTAGGGCTTACAATGATTATGACAAATGATGTTATGGTAAGTGACTTTATGGGAAACAATGATTCTGGCACGTGACTAATATGGCAAATGAGAGTAGGGCAAATGAGTATTATGTCGTATGATATTATGGCTGTTGACTATTATGGCAAATGATATTAAGGCAAATAAAATTCGGGTAAACGGCGGTATACCTTTTTTCTTGCTTTTGGTTTGTGATGATATTATTTTTCAGCTCTTTGTTTAGGTACTTAATTTTCTACAGTATCTGCGATTTGATATAAGTAGATGCTGTCTAACTGTCTTATTGCATATTTTATTCGTGATGGTAATATTATATACCGTACCTATGGCTAAATCATAAATATAAACTATGATTAGAATTATACTTATACATTTTTTTTATTATGTGCCTCTGAAGTTTTTGTGTTAGCTCAGAATTTTTATATACTTATATTAAATTTGATATAGGCGTCCAAGACTTCCTCTTTTCTTAGCATCTTTATGTATTACCCACCAACCCGCACTGGGCCCGCGGGCTCACACCCTCTCACTGAGAGGAGGCCTGTGTCCCAGCAGTGGGAACATTGTTTGATTATGAGTGACAACGAAGGTGACGATCTTATATGCCTTGATACCAAATCTCTTAAAGATTAAGCTAATCTCTAAATCTTACCCAACTCGGCAATGAGGTACCTATGAGTTTTCGGAAATCCAATTACCTACTAAGTATTGAATTAACGATTTGAACAGTGCTATTGATATAACTCTAATTAAAACCTCAATTAGAATATCTATAACTATTTATAGGAATACCAAGCCAAGGGCTGATTTTTTAGAGTTAAATAAACGTTGTATAGCGTCTTTTTAGTTAAGTTCACAATGCTTTGTCTTTTTCTTTCGAAAGTCAAATTACTGAAAGAGAGAAATCAGTGTGTAACTATTCATCTGATATAATACGTTTATTAGTAAGGAGGTTAATGTTTTATAACATGATAGTTTGACATATTTTCTATGTGCAAAGCCTGCCAAACTGCCTTATTATTATTAATTTTTCAGATAAAAGTTAATCTTCGAATTGACAAAAAAAAATCTGGCCGGTTTTTGTTTGTTTTTGTTAGGTGACATAATTATCTACATTATGAAAAATAATTTTAAATATAGAATTTTGTACATAATCGCTACGAAAAGAAAAAAAAAAAGACAGAAAATACGTTTATTTGCGACAAACATGACGCATAAAAGAAACAACTAACTATGAAATTAAAATAACAATTTGACGACGCTTCCGATTACATATTCTCATACTAAGCAAAAAACGACGAAAAGACACGTTTCTAGTATGGAGACCCCTTTAATTTTAAATTTAATTGAATTTTTGTTATACCGGCAATAGAAATACAGACGCCGTGTTTTGGTGACTGCATCGATGTGCGTTTGATTTTCCTGTTAGGTAGGTAATGTAAGTACAACTAGCTCAGTCACGACCTTTGTTTTAATTAAGCTAACATTAAGCTCCAATGACGATAGAACATCATTACAAGTATACAACATGATAATGTAATTACCTAGGTACCTACCTATGAGTGATGTGATGACCTCGTTTGTGCATACAATAAATAAACTTCGCCCTCTACTCATGGGGGTAGGTAGAAACTACAGAACGCTACGATCCTTCATAATCAGCCTATAATATTCCCACTGCTGGGACACAGACCTCCTCTCGGTGCGAGGGAGTGGGCCGTAATCCAACACACGAGCTAATTGCGCGTTGGTAAGTAGATATCTGAAGTGGTGAAATGGTTCACCATCACTGCTCTGGTGAAGGAAAACATCGTCAGGAAACCGGCATGTCCTAGAATCAAAAATTCGAAAACATGTGACTTCTACCAACACGCACTGGGCCCGCGTGGCTAATTACAGCCAAAGAGCATAATAATAATACGGGAGATGAGAGCCCTCTTGTGCCATTTCGAGGCATACAGATTCGAAACGCCATCTGCATATCTTAATGGAAACTAAGGCTCTATTACAGGAATGTCAGGAATGTACCTATCCATACTATACTCTAAACTCTAATATTATAAATTCGATAGTAACTTGGTCTGTATGTTACCTTTTCACGCCTAAACCACTGAACGGATTTCGATATTTAGCAGAGAGATAGATTGCATCGGGGAAGGACATAGTATAGTTTAAAACGACATGCGACATGACAAGCTAGTATACAATATACCTACAGTACTTACGTATAGGTTATTATAATACTCTGCTTGTAGGTATATGTGATGATCATTCAAATTTTCTTGTTTTTTGCAAATAACAGCTGTGTTTACGTCGTATGTCGATTAAAATGCGATTTGGGAATATAATGATGATACATTTACTATATTACAATTATTAGAATTGTATAACTGAAGGAAGGAGCTATTATTTAGATATGTTTTAATGATCGTGATTTAGTAAGTAAACGAGCCATTGTTTTATTAGCGAATCGCATTTTGATCAACATACGATGTGAACACAGCTTTTATTTGCAAAATCATAAGAAAATTTGAATTTTAACCGATACATTTATATTTAGGTATATGGAATTGGAAACAAACACAAACAAGCGCAGACGCAAGTTGCGGCGGCCATAATGTGTTGTCAGAATATGTCACACTCACACATTGAGATAGGAGGCATGGAGATGGCATATTCTACTATAGAAATAATAGTTATATAAATATCGACACACATGTCAAAAAGCGTTGCGTTTCTTTTTAACTAATCAGAGATGCTTAGAAAGACATCTAAATGTTTGCAAGTAGGTACTAAATTTGGCAACACTTTTGTGTGACGTCAAAATCATGTCTATGGGTGACCGGTCGCCATGTTGAGTGCCGAGTTTTATGAATGGTTTTGTGGTAGATATGCTGTCAAACAGTTGAATGCTCAAGTTATTTTTGTTGTTTTCAAGAGAAATATGTACGTCTAGAAACTAAGTATTTTGGTTTCCATTAATAGGAAAATCATGCCCTCGTGTTGTATAAAACGGTGTGGTGCGAGAAAAAACAAAAACAACCCTACGAAAGGCGGCTATCTTAAGTGCCCGATTTTTGTAGGTACACGCTAATTTTGTAGGTAACGCCTAGTCCATGGGTTTATTTAGTCATTGCACTCACACAAGGATTTCCGTGACAAGGTTGTCATAATTGATAATGCTGGACACTACTGGACAGTATGAAATATAATAATGTAATAATTTTGATGGATAAAATACAATTATTCCGTAGAAAAATACTTTATATAAAATTAGATATTTGGTTTCTTATTTTTGTTAAAGTTGGGTTGAAATCTATCGATACTTATGAAACTAATAGTTCTCTAGTAATCTCGGTTAAGTAGAGTAGTTGGCGGCTCTTCTTTTACTGAAGTGGTGCTTGTTGTAACTGTCTCCCCCTGATTACAGCCCTCGCTGTCTCTAAGAGAGGAAGCCTGTTACCTGTGTCCGAGCAGTTGGGCGCGTTTGCCCGCGGCGATTTTTTTTCGCGCACGGGTATATCAACGCACTGCTCAACGCCGAGAGTTGAAAATCCAACAGTGTGTGTTTTTTGACGCGCTGGGATGCGCTTTGTTGGATTTTCAAAGCTCGGCTCGACACCGAACATTTAAAATCAGGTATACCGCCGTTTACCCGAATTTTATTTGCCCTAATATCATTTGCCATAATATCATACGACATAATACTCATTTGCCCTACTCTCATTTGCCATATTAGTCACGTGCCAGAATCATTGTTTCCCATAAAGTCACTTACCATAACATCATTTGTCATAATCATTGTAAGCCCTAATTATCACATGCCCTAATTATCACATGCCATAATTATGATATGCCATAACATAATTTGCCATCGACATCGGGTGTGTAACGGTTGTTTATATCAAGAGAAATTGGATGCAATTGGGACTTTAGGGCACCCCGACTCGGACAGGTTAGGTTAGAAGGGGATGGCGGGGTCGTGTGAGCGAGCGAAGCGAGCGAATAGACCCCGCCATCCCCTTTGTGGTTATTTTTTTATAAACCACACAGAAGTAGGAGCCCCGCGAAGCGGGGCTCCGTCGACCTAGCTCACCATCAACCATGCACAGAATAAATAAGTTTATTATTTGTCTAATACTTGTTATGCCATTTAAATATTATGTCTAATAATTATTATGGCACATAAAAATAAGGCAAACAATACTTATGGCATTCGTATCTTATGGTATCTAAAATTCGGGCAATTAAAAGTATGTCATATGTCTTTTAGGGCAAATGAAATATTCGGGCAATTGAAATTCGGGTAAATGAAATTCGGGAAAATAATGATTATGGCATATAATCTTCGGGCAAACAATAGACAACCTTAAAATCAAGTGCGCGATAAAATCCCGCCGCCATATTTTTACGTCCATGCGACCGTGGGCTAAGCTTGAAGCTATTAGATACTTTATTTTGAAGCTGCAGACAGAAATATATGTAAAACCTACTAGAAATGAAATGCTTTCAACTGGCTTGTAACTTAATTTAGTATGACACTATGATTACCTAACATGTGCTTACAACAAGATTCAATCTTTATTAGAAACGCCACTACTTTACGGATTAACATACCTCTTAATCCTACATAATCGTTTAATTATAAGTTTAATATGAAACCCAGTTAACGGTTCGACGATAGCTATCTAAAAGTCTTTTTGAAGTAACAATTCTAGAATCAGTATCGTTATATTAAGATACGTAGGACCTAATACACAGATATCTGATATTCCGGTTATAACATCTAAACCCCGGTAGCTTCCTAATTAATCTGTGCTCGTAATGATCTTTATAAGCATCCACCATGTGTCGACCTCGGAATATTTTTACCCAATTAACTTGTTACATTCTCGCTTCCGAAAATATCTACCATAATTGAGGAAAAAATCAAAGGAGCGTTCCCCGAAATTCGGCCATTATCGACCGTTACCTCCCAAATAGAACGAGATCGAAACTCATGATAAACCCCTTCACGTGGACTCTACTAATTGGTGCAATAAATTTGAGACAGCGCGACAACTCTGAAAACCCATTACTCCTCCATCTCGGACCTTATTAGGACCTATGGCTTCCGACCTGTCATAGACAAAACTTACGGACACACTTCGGATATCTGTCAAATTCAATCACATCTCTCAAACGAATCTCATCTCTATTGACGCCAATTAAAGGACAAACGCGTCTAGAATCGCTTTGACGGAATCGAACGCAATAAAGAAACGTCATCTCGTTTAAATTCCATTTTCAAGTTTAAAAAACTCCGAGCAGGATCCACAGGATACTCGACCCTACGGCGACTATTTAAAAATAAAAATCTCTAATGAGGAACGTTCGGAAACGTGACGTGCTGGTGACAAAATGTTGAAGGGATATCGATTTTCAGCATGGTAAATCGAATCGTAATAGTATTCGATAAAGCAGAATTTCGTTCAAGGAATTTGGGTTGAATTCGTATCGTTAATATAGAGTCGTCGAGAGCGCGCACCCGTTTGTACCCGCGTCATGCGAACGGACGCTTTTTGTCGTTTTTAATTATATTTATTGTTCTCGTTATTTATTTATTGTTTTGTGTTTTGAACCGTTCTCGCTACCGTGCGTGTATTTTAACGATTTCGACGGAGATAGCGGACGCATCCAAATTAGGCCGAATGTGGTTTCGGAGGATGCAAATGTGCTTCTTTGCATACGTTCGCAGAAAAAACGTCCCCATCGATATTCAGAATGAACTCGAATGAAAACATCATTAATGTTATGCAAATGATCATGAGAAGGAATTTTACTTTCAAAATAATTCAAGGGATATTGTTGTTCCTTGATAAGAGACGTTTTATGGTAATATTTATTGAAACAAAAAGCAGGACAGCTTTATAATTTTTCCATTTTCTTTTTTGCCTTGTTGTTGTGGAAATGGGAACATATCGTTGAAAGAGATAAAGCTGGGCCATTATTTATCGATAATTGTTTATAAAAGCCAAAGAAAAGTAACACTAAAGTGCATATTTGCAAACAAAGGCCCGTCAATTGTATCCAATAAAATCGATGAGATGCCGCGTCACTCGCCGGTCGCCACTCGCTACTGGGACAATGTGGAGAAATGTCAAGAAATTCCAATACTCACAGAAAACTGTGACATTCTTTTTTTATCGTTCCATTCTGATTGATGCATTTAAAGTTCCTTTTCTTTCGACACTCGTAATAATACAAAATGTAGCACAATTATTGAAAATGTCACCTTTTAAAAGATCAAATTCGTCATTACAGGCAATAATTCACAATTGGAATGGCTTTATAAGTGACTCTGTGGGCAGTCGTCGTCAAAACATGGATTTTATTGCTCTTATCTTCTTAGAAAAAATGGTTGGTCCATATTTCGCAAATAAATAGTGGAAATATGATTTCGCAAGTTGGTTCAAGCAGTCTTGGTCGTTTGGTAGGTCGGTCCTACTTAAAATAAACTGTGAATCGCTATGGCATGGATTTTTTTGTCGAAGTCGAAAACAAATGAAACTTTATTAATTTCTTAATAGTCAGTAAAGTAAATACTGCAAAAATTTTTTTTATACTTACTCTTACCTAATATCTGCAGATCGTAAAAATAGATTTTGGTAGCACTGTGACAAGCATACGAGTTTACAGTATATTTTTCAGACGACAAGCTGAAAAAATTAGTGAAAGTTAATTACAACTGTAGCGTGTACAATTTGCAATAGTTTTTCCGAACCGGGAATCAAACGTTCGACCGGCGACCCCACGTTGCACTTACAATAGTAGAGCAACGATACAGTACCTACTACAATTTATATAGTTAAGAAATTTATATATAAACTATTAATATAGTTAAGGACTTGCAACTAATTACTATGGTAGATATATTTCGCAGTAGCAGCCCAGTCTGGATTTGTGCCCAGTTGATTACGATAGGCTAGCCCCCTGATAACATGGGACTTAGGGTCAGTTCACACCGAGACGCGACGCGACGACGCGACGATACTGGAAAAGGCCAGTGATCAGCGCTGCGTGGTGCAACGTATTCTGAATTCTCACAATCTTTTTGTGTAGTAAATAAAGTTATATTTTGAGTCACTCTATTAAAATGTGCGCGCAGCATCGCGTCGCGTCTCGGTGTGAACTGACCCTTAAACATCATCATCTGCCTAGTTTTTCCCAACTATGTTGGGGTCTGCTTCGAGTATAACTGGATGCAGCTGACTACCAGTATTTTACATGGAGCGACTGCCTATCTGACCTCCACAACCCAGTTATTGGGTAATACGGTACCCCTTGGTACGACTGGTTGTCAGAATTTCGGATTTCTGACTACCCGTAACGACTGTCAAAGGTCCAAGAATGACAGCCGGGACCAACGGCTTAACGTGCTTTCCGAGGCACGGTGGGGTCTCGGTATGTAAAGATGGTCACCCATCCACGGACCGCGGCAAGCGTAGCTTAGCCTGATCGATCGATATGTGCGGCTGTTATTATTTAGTCATGGGCACCTTATAACAAGTGTACTATAGATACACCTCTGACTATCCCTTCGGGGAATGCAGGCGTGAAGTTATGTCATGTTACTTAAGTAGGTATTACATAAGGCTGATTTTCAATCGATAGATAATTTTTATTCGTGGAATTTATTTTTCGTCGGACAGATTTTGTATCGAAGAACTGTCAAAAATTCAAAAATATTCATGTGATAAAAATATCTGACGTTGGAAAAATCAGCCCTTAGTGTATAAATGTATATTATTATTTTATTATGATGAATTCTATGGGTCTTTAGTTACCTGATAATAAAGATAATTTTATGTACATACCAAAATACATAAATCATAAAATAATGACCATGAATTGATTAGTTAGCCCTGAATGGCACTTACTTATGAGGTAAAGTTACTAAAAATAACTTATTTTATTAGTTAGGCAGAAAATTTAGTTAGGTTAGGTTAGGATGTTTTAAAAAAAAATACCTATCACTTATACAAAAGAGAGATACCCCCTTATACTTATGTTAAAGTTCCGCTCGTTATGTTAAAGTCCCGCGTGATAGGGGAGAGCCTAAAACCATTAACTGAGGAAAAATCCTGACTCCGAGCTTTAATTGGAATTTTTGAATGGAAAATTCAATAACTAACACATTAAAAAATTACCTCCCCCTGGGAATCAGACCCAAAACCAGGTTCCAAAAAATACCTACACTTAGACCTTGTGCAGATAGCTGCGAAACGATTCGCGCGAATTCATTCGCGCGTTAACGAGATACTAGGCGCTAATACATTGCGTACACAAGCATCGCGCGATTTCAAAATACGAGCGTAAATTGCGTGCAGTTCGCCAGACTCTCGACTCGCGCGTACTGCACTCGTGTCTACTAGAGACTCCTTGTTGCGTCCAGTTGACGCGCGAACTCCAGAGCGTTCAACTCCATGTTTTCTACTGACAACATTTAAATTCGAACCCAAATGCTCGCGCGTTGGTACGCTCCTTCTGGACGCAACGGTCGCGCGTAATACGCACGAGAGAATCGCGGCGAATTTGCCCATTCTGGACAAGCTCTTATAGTTGCACTTAGGATAAAAAATACTTATAATTTGGTCTACCTAAGTATCTAGGTAATGAAACGTTTTACCTTTCACAAAAAATGTGTAATTTCTTTGTTTACAAACAAACAAAAAACACTATTTGTAAACAAATCTTATATAAACCACAAGAAAAAAACAATTATTATAAAGTAGTTTCCTTAACATACCTAATAAATGATCAGGTAATTGTCTTTGTCTAGTTTCCTGTACGTAAGAACGTAAGGTATGAATCACTTATCTACCGAACACATTAATTTTCCTGTTGGTGCAGCATAATCCGCATACATTATGCTTATACGCATTAGAAATTTTCTTTCATCGAAGATTTTTTTTTTGCTTTTTCGTTCTTGCGTTGCTTGTGGAAGGAGAACAAGCAAAAATGTGCCGGGCATGTCCGTAGTTTCGGCCGATATAATGGACGCTACCAATTCGTATCACTAATGGAAATAAAAATATAGTTCGGGGCCCGAACTAAGAATGAATGACAGCACGATTTGACAGGTGTCCCAATGCCCGATGTGTTTTTGCCCGTCCGAAAAATTGTATTTGGCGCTTGTTTTGACGGAACTTAGAACGCACCTGTTCGTTGATGGCCTTAAAGATTAGACTCCCTGGTCCATATAGAGATTAGCTGCCATAGTTACAATAACACTTAATTAAAAAACCCATCTACTGACGAGGACTCATCATTCTCTTGTCTGTATCCCAATTCATTTGAGGTCGGCGCAACATATTGTCTTTTTCTTCCATACTTTTCTATTAGTCGTCAACTCAGTAGTCACCCCCTTTTTAACCATATCATCTTTCACACAGTCCATCCATCGTTTCTTTGGCCTGCCCCTTTTCTTATAGCCATCGACATTCATACTAAAAACTTCCCTCACTACACTTTCCACTGACGAGGACTGTTGGAGCAAAAGATTTTTTGAAAACTGCGTATCGGCCGACGTAGGGTTCCGCCAGAGATAGACGAAATACTTAAAACGACGGGCGATGGGTGGCACCGATTGGCTGCGGAAGACAACGGAAGACAAATACCTGCACCCTATCAGAATCTAAATCGTTTTGAAGGAATCGATAATCCATTGCTTCTTATGATCGAAAAATGTGACTGCTCAACAGTTAAATAACGCAATGAATGTGGTTTAACTGTCAAAATGGAAGCCATTGCTACTATTAGTATGTTACGCAATTATTCCGCTGAGTATCGTGCCACTACGGAAAAGGAGACTTGGCGGAGCCCTATTTCTTAAAATTTTGTGTTAGTTGCTAAAGCGCTATCGCTGAAATACTGAGAATGCTTTCCCTGTCAAACAGCGACCTTGATTATCCCAGTGCCAACATAGATCATAGCTAGGTTATCATCGTTATCTTGTCATAGGCTAACAATTGGTTATCTATGATTACAATAGGTTCTATTATCCTTAACATTTTCCTCTAGAATAATATAAATAAAATAATGTATAGGTCAAATAAATAAGGAAACTATCTGGTTTGATGCTGACTCGTACCTATTATTTTCTAGAAAACAGCGATAAAAAAAATCTCTTATTTCTACGTTGAGATAATTCTGGAGTAGGTAGGTAGGTACCTACTTCTTGGCTTATTACATGGAAATTTAATTACTCGTTACCTTTGTTTTAAATAAGCTTTGACCAGAATTCGACCACTTCAACAGCGTTGTCGTTGGCTTCGCAAGGGTCCATAATGCAGGTGTTAGTGCACAGAGAGCACGACAAGAGCTGAGGCATAGTTTGCGATGTGGCTCCACTGTCGCACTGCGGCCCCCAAATTGTATCTGCAGCGACCCACCTGGCTTCTTAGTCGGTTAAGGGATTTCCAGATGGGCCATGATATTTGGTAGCACGCCGAAAGCTTTTCAAAAATAAATATTTATTTCTTATTCGCGTAACACTCACATCCCTCTTAGGATTTTATTCTCAGCTACATGCAATTGTCTTTCATTTACTCCTTTTAATATAATATCGTTTATTGCGGATTACATATAAAAATACACACAATCCATATAGAATTAGTAACAACAACTTAAAAAAACATGTTAGTAAAAGTTACAAAATAACCTAACAACAACTAATAACTATATGTGGCTCAACACATGTCGGCACGTGACTATGCACCCAGTGCCTAATAAAGGGACTGTCCACCTTGTCAACCAATGTCTCTAGAAGGATGCTGTTGACGCCGACGTTGATGATTGACGCCGCCCTCTTTCTCATTATTTCTTTCGTGTTATTCTATTTAGACTATTTTTCCTCCGGGGCCCAATCTAAATTTCCCTCCTGTTTGATAGTAAAAAAAAATTACAATAAATTTACAAACAAAGAAAAACTACAAGCTGCATAAGAAAGGTTTAATAAGTCATACTAATTAACTCGCGGTCGCGAAAATGCACCTGATAGGTATTATTATTAGAATTAATAATCCAATCGACTAAGGAAAAGCCCTACCGCAGAAAAACATGAAAAGCTAACAAGTGTTGATAACAAAATTATTCTGTTCACAACACAAACCGGTATAATCCGATCTGTAATACTTACATACTCATTAGTCATTACCTATTAGATTTATCGTATAAATATGGAGCTAAAAGTCTTAAGCTTCATAAACGCCTCTCCAAGCGCTTCTTTGACTCTGCCATAAAGCACCCCAATCCCCTGATTGCGGCGGCCTCCCGATACACTCCCTCCCGCATAAGTAGGATTCGCCGACCAAGGCATACCCTCACTATCCCCGACGACGCCACTACCCTCCTCCAGGAGAGCAGTAAGGCCACGAGCACTATCAGACGACAACACAAGCCCAGACATCCGTCCTTCCGTCCTCGCCGCCGAGGCCCGTCGCGACGTCCCGCACCATCACCGTGCCCGCCCCGACCCTTGCTCGAGCCAGCCCGCGCAGCTGAGCCTGTAGTTTTAAATTCGCCCCAAAACACTAATAATAATACCGATCCAGCCTGTCCCTTGCTGTCCTCTTCCAGCGACGCCCTGAGCCGAGGTCCGAACCCCGCAGGGGGTTGCCCTTAGCGCTGTCGCTTAGTTTTTAAGTTATTGTTTGCCCTGGCTGGAGGCCTTAATTCGAGGCATCCACAGGAAAGTCCGGTTAAGCAGTAGCCATCCTCATAAAGGATGAACTGCGAGATGCCATTTAAAAAAAAAAAAACTTAAGCTTCATAACAAATCTTTACCTCCTTGCAATCGCATCTCGATATCTCAACCTAATACAAGAACAAGATGGCTGCTATCAAGACAACTTTGGTTCTCCTGCTCATCGCCTTCGCTATGATGTTCTGTACCTTCGGCATCGATGCTACTCATGTGGGGCCCTGTGACCAGGTCTGCTCTCGTATCGACGCTGAAAAGGATGAGTGCTGCAGGGCGCATGGATACAGCTTGTCTAATGGCTGCGATGGCGGAAAAATAGACTGTTATTAATAACGACTATGAACTCCAAGTGTCAGTGAGTGGAGCCTAGCCAATAAACCCTTGGACATCAATTCGAAGAACAATGAGAGGTAATCAACGAGCATTTTTGTTGTTCCTGTAAGAAACATACATTTATAACTTTTGTAAAACGTTTTTAAGATCAGTCTAAGCTCCATCAAGTCTTTTGTTAAAAATGTAGTAATGCTTTCGGAATAAATATGTGTTTTTCTAAATGTTTGCCTTTTTATAATTAAATAACCCTACCGAATACCGAATTCTTTTTTTTGCATTAACTTGTGTCCAATGCGATTTAAAAAAAAATTGTATCTCGTTGTT
Source organism: Gortyna flavago (assembly GCA_963669345.1). Lineage (NCBI taxonomy): Eukaryota > Metazoa > Arthropoda > Insecta > Lepidoptera > Noctuidae > Gortyna > Gortyna flavago. The sequence goes on from OY770148.1 coordinate 8,469,103, forward strand.
CAGCCTAGGAGGTTGTCGTCTGCTTAACCGGACTTGCCTGTGGTTGCCTCAATCAATGAATGCCTCCAGTCAAGGCTTGAAAAAACTTGACGACTAAGGACACTAATGGGGTACGGACCTATGGGGTACTTATGGGGTCTCTGGGGGAGGGCAGGATGGGACAGGCTGGATCGGGTTATTCCTATATGGCAGACGCTTATGTCCTTATATGTTTATGGATATAGGCTCCTTCCAAGCTGCGCCCTGTTCAGTTCAATATAAATAATGGTGGTGGTTATGTTAGCAAACCACCGTAGCGCTATTATTTCACACACACGCTACACATAAACTCACGCCTTCTTTATGGGGGAAGGCAGAAACTAAAGAACGCCACCTGCTACGATTGGTGGCGACCGCTACGACCTGACCTTTCGGAAGAATATTACCAATAAGGTCACTATATGACCTCCTAGGGCTCCCTTGCCGGCGATTCCACTCAGATCTGCCTTGTGTTGCCTTTTGTTAGTCGCCTTTCATTCATTCTCTCAACATGACCAAATCATTTAAGTAAGTATAGACGCCAGCACATCAACCTACCCGAAACTGTCAAATTTTCCCAATCAACTTTGAACCTTATGCTTTAGCGATAAAGTTGAAAATCTATCAAAGAAATTTGACAGATTGTAGTAGCTTGATGTGCTGGCGTCTGTACAATATGGGTTAAATTTTTGTCACTAGGTTCATCTTCTTTTAAACCGCACCGTTGCCTTATGACGTAATTTTTCAGCCTATCATTCATAGTCACACCAGAGATGTTTCGCAAGGAAGGTATTTCCACAGCATTTACTTTGCTTTCCTTTTGCTCGCAACTTAGTCTGCGTGAAATTCCTTGTTCCCTTGACCCACCGCGTCGCATCGCATCACCTGCCCGCGCTATTAGGTACTTCGTTTTCGCATAGCGTTCTTTCTGACTTTTTTTTATCCAATGCCTAGCGGGATGTTATAGCCTTCCTTAAGAATTAGGATATAAATGCAAAAAGAACATTTCAAGTCCGACGGACAGTTCCGGAGATTACCCCCTTCATACATATTTAGCTCTTTATAGAGAGTATAAAGTATAGATTATTATTTCTACTAAAATATTTCAAACTAAAGCAACAAGTATTTATTACGAATTCACGATCAAAACCCATCGGTTGCCGTATACCCGAATGAGTTTAGCTTAGTTTCGATCGTGAATGAATGAGTGAACGACAATGACTCTGCGGGTTACTTCAGAAGGCGTTCATAGAAGAACACTATTAATTTTTCTCAATACATGCTCCTGTGCCCGCCACACTGTCTGATGGATTTTGGCACGATATTTTGAAGATAAATGCACTTATCACGTAGGTAAATTGATTATTATTATTATATGGAGTATGTATTTGATGCGTTGAGAACCTATGATCTATACAAATAATAATATAATAAAATTGAAGTCTCTCTTTGTAATGTCAAAATAACAGCTTTTTTATTAAATGCATATACGGTACTTGTATCAACAATTTTATTTCTCCGAAACGGCGGGACCTGTTTTGATGAAATTTGGTATGGGGATACTTTGAACCCTGGGAAAGGACATATGCTACTTTTTATCGTCATACTACGCGAACCAAGCCGCTGGCGGAAGATAGTTTTAAATAAGAATCCGGCCACTTTGACAGTGTTAGCGTTGGCCTTGCAAAGGTTTTCCATAGCGCAGGTGTTAGTGCACAGAGGGCACGACAAGAGGTGAGGAATAGTTAAGTAGAATAGTGAATGGCTCCACAGTCGCACTGTGGCTCATCAGAGTATCCCCACCTGACTAAGTTGTGCCTGCAATGACCCACCTGGCTTCTTAGTCGGTTAAGAGATTTCCAGGTGGGCCTTGGTAGTTGTTGGCCCGCTGATAGATTTTCTACTTATCTGGAGGGGATGTTTAAGCAGCCACAGTTTTAATTGAGCTGCACTGGAGCTGCCGTCAATTAGTGGGAAGCTCGACTTAAGGAAACTGTTAGTGTGCATATCCACGAGCGACACGTAGATGAGCGTCGACGGCTGCAGTTGCCTCTGGACGCGTGTCGCTCGTGGGATGAGCACTTACGGCTACTCTGCCCTGTATGACAGGTGTATTGCTATGTCAGAGACAAAGATTAAATGTTTTATTTGCCTGTAATTACACCGGTAGCCATACACCCACGTCATATACCTACTCTTTAAGCTGGAACACAGGAACGCTACTTGCAGTAGAAGAACGTTGGTATGGTGGTAGAATCTCTCCGGATGGACTTCTTCACATAGAGTTCTACGACTACGAGGAGTCGAGGGTAAAAACTGTTGAAACTGTGTGTACTCCCCGTCACTTGTCCCTAAAGGTTCACTAGAAAACCAGCGTCAGACAGCAAACATTTTTGGCGCAGCCGTGAGGCACACACTATTGTTGCTTAAAAAATTGTTTCTATTTTTGTGTGTGAACTGTGCCCAAATAAACTTTTATTTCTTTCTTTCTAAACGAAGCTAGGTGCTTGAGACTCTTTGGCCGCTTAATAGAGTCTGATCTCTCCCCGGTCTTGTCAGATAACGCGCCGTCTTATCGGACTATGAGAATGAGGGAAGAGTGATTGCACTTGGGTCTGCGTAAACGTCTCGTGCACTAAGTATAACATCTCCCGCGCCGAAGGTCTCCGTTGAAATTGGCCGCCATGGCCGAAATACGGTATTAGTGTAGATACACACGAGCGACATGTTGTCGACGGTTGCAGTTACTTCCGTTGTCGACGAGTGTCGCTCGTGTGTATGCACACTTATTATATCATAGAGCGTGAGTCTACCTACGATTTACCTAAGTTACAAGTGAGTGTAGTGAGTGTTGATATCTTTCAGATAGAGCGATGCTCTATGATTTTAAGGTCATTCGAACAAACAGATTGAAATTCAGTACACGTCAGAATGTGTATCGCGTGTAGGAATTCCATTTCTATACACCCTGTAGAGAAAAATACAAAAAGCCGCCCCCTGTATGTGCAAACACATAAATTATTAAGAGACATTTTATCATTACCCATTCTAACCACGTCGCATTTCCTTATTTATTATAAAATTTATAATGGGGCTGCCATAAAAAAAAATTCGCGTTTCTATTGTTTCATTAAAATGACTCGCGAATTGTTTTTAATTAGGCGTGCCAGACGACAAACATTTTATTAATCGTTTGGCGGCCATGCTGTTTGAGTCTGTCATTATACAATTTATCTCGTAATTATATTTACTAAATTATATGTCATTTATAACGGACTTGTTAACATAATAATTACAGGCATCTGCCTGTATGATATCTATCTGAAAAAAAAAACGGAACGTGCTTACGTGAAAAATTGTTTTAATTAGCAGCCTCGCTCTACACCTACATAATAACCTAAAATACCGTTGCTTACATAATCAGCCTATAATGTTCCCACTGCTGGGACACAGGCCTCCTCTCGGTGAGAGGGGGAGCGCCCAGTGCGGGTTGGTAGATGTCACATGTCTTCGAATTCTAGGACATGCCAGGTTTCCTCACGATGTTTTCATTGACCGTCAAAATGGATTATGCTGAGCTAGTCAACAAAGCAGACTTTACATGACATGTGCAACAATGTGTGCAATTATATTGTTTGTCAAATCGATTGAGACTAATTATTACGCTGATTAATTTTGGTGGTTTATTCGACAGGTGTTCCAGTACAAAGCGGGGTAATTATGCAACACACTCATTGCGATACCTATTTACGTTGTTGAGAAGACACATTTTTCAAACACATAAAGCAACTAGCTGCGCCCCGTGGTTTCACCCGCATAAGTGCTGATCCCGTGGGAATATCGGGATAAAAAGTCTATTATGTTAATCCAGGGTGTCAGCTACCTCCATACAAAATTTTATCAAAATTGGTCCAGCCGTTTGAACGTGAAAAAGTAACAAACATAATATAAACACACTCACAAACTTTCGCCTCTAAAACATTAGTGTGATGGATATACCTACATCCTTCAAAATGATTCAGATTGTGATTTTAATTAAGTATCTAAGTCATGAGATAAGTTACACCATCATTATTTGAAGCGCCATCGCCACTTGTCGCCCCACTCACGTCCAATAAATCTCGATAATAAGTAAAACCAACTAACGTATCACATAGACAGGAACACATTGACTTTTTCCCATAAAGAATGTTAATATAAATACTCCAGAGACAATCTGCTAATGATTCTCGTTATATCTTTGAGCAAATACTTTTTGCGTCGAGTCTCTGGTTTCCAGACGCCACTGAGGATCTTCAAGACTCCATAGACAATTAAAACAATCTAGAGGAAGTTGTTAATGATCTATTGTGGGATTCATTGATACATAGATAGATCGGAAATTAATTGTGTGAATCATACTTTTTTGTTTTGATTTTTATATTTGAGTTGTTCGATTGACTTTTGCCGACGTTCGTTCGTACGTATGTAAAAGGAGTAAGAAATGGTATGCTTTTCTCTTGTTCTGGTTAATTAGACAGGTATTACGATTTTCTCGAACTTAATTGGAAGTAGCGCCTACGAAAAAGGCGACTGTTGACATTGCTTGTATGTTTTTGTTGGCCACCACGCACAGGGAAATTTATGCCACTGTGAATGAATCATGGTAAAATCGAACGAAACGATGAAAAATTACTTGAAAAGTTTAACCGTTGCTTTGGTAGATACCAATTTCCGCTGTAAAAAAGGCTCAAACTCTTCAGCTGGACCGATTTTGACGGACTTTCACTTTCAGATAGCTGATTTTATAAGAAGTATCTAACATAGGCTACTTTTATTAAAAAAAGAATTAGAGTTCCGCACAAAAAAACCCATGAAATCCAATATTGTTTTCCGGCAAACAAAGTCGCGAACACAGTTAGTCGTAGAATAAAGTCCTAGCTAAAAGTTTCAAACGCTAAATTCCGCCAAAGTGGTCAGCCTATTTGTCTAACGTTAGTCATTTCTATCTTTTTATTTTTCATTGCTCTTGATAAACAATCAGGCTGTTAAGTTTTTTGAACTGAATTAGCCTTGTGTTCACCAACATTTAAATCAACTGATTATGAACATGATGGTAACAGTCGTTAATTAACAACAAAAAGATTTTAAACTACTAAGTCGCCCACACACTATAAAACAATTAAATTATTTACCAAAGCGTGTTGCCAGCTAAAAATAAATTTCTCCGCGATAGCATAGTTAATACAAATTATATTTAATTACGAAGATTTATTCGAATCAGAATTCGCCGTGTTCGGTCGACACGACAGAATTCACGAATTTTAATTTGGACTCACAGTGTTTATACGATACTTTTTGGTGATACATGGGAAAGTTGCGGCTTTAATACTTTTGCAGACTTTTCGAAAAAATCCTAAAAAAATACCTTAGATATATTATTATATTGACCTTTTAAGTTTTAAAAAAAGCAATTTTTTATTTTATGCAGATGATTCTTTTTCATAATATTAATATTATCTTGGACATTGCTGACATCTGTCAAAGAAAAAAATGGTGAGGAAACCTGGACTAGACAGCAAATATGAGTCTAAAGTCACCAACCGTCTTGGGCAAGCTCTGGCGATCAATGCTCTTGCCTTATCAGTATGAGAAGAGGCCTTTGCCCTGCAGTGGGGCACTAATAGACTGGTATTGTAAAATTACTAGCAGCGCCTCGCGGTTTTACCCGCGTTAGTTTCGATCCCGTGGGAATATCGGGATAAAAGTATCCTATGTGGTAATCCTGGTTATAAACTATCTGTGTACCTACCTACCACAGGAAAATGCTCATGGATGTATGGAATCCCGTACCACGCTGCATCAAAGTCAAACATTGCTTTTTATAGACCACACTTATCATATTAACTCCTACAAAAGTTCTTTATGTAAAAAAAATACCGGTTTTGGAGATTCAAAAAAATCGTATTTTGCAGCAGTTTCGTACAATATATATTATAAACAAGCAGCGCCCCGTGGTTTCATCCGCATAAATTTCGATCCTGTAAGAGTATCGGGATTAAAAGTATCCTATGTGTTTATACTAGTTATAAAAAAAAAAAAAAACTAGCTAAAGTATCTGTATACCAAATTTCATCCAAATCTGTTCAGTAGTTTTTACGTGATTGAAAACAAACATCCAAACATCTTCACAAACTTTCACATTTGTAATAGATATTAGTACGAGTAGGAAGTAGGACTTGGTAAAACCAAGATAAGACTGATGACAAATATATCACAAAAAAAACAAAGTAGCGTCATTTTCTCCCAGGAACTGCTGTTGAATACCAGTGTTTTACAAGGAACGACTGCTTATCTGCATGACCTCCACAACCCAGTTACTAGGAGACACGGACCCCCCCCCCCCCCCCCGCCCAATCGGTAAGACTAGCTGTCAGGCTTTTGGGCTTCTGACTGCCCGTAAGGACCAATAATATTAATTTGGTAAAATATAGAATACACTGACGATAAAATATATTTACATAATCAGCCTATAATGTTCCCACTGCTGGGACACAGGCCTCCTCTCTGTGAGAGGAAGTGGGCCGTATAATCCGCCACGCGGGCCCAGTGCGAGTTGGTACCATATTTAGTTAGACCGATTTAATAAACGATATTATCATATGGTATTTTAAATTAAAGGTTTATGAATGAGAAGTAAAAAATAACGGTTATGTTAACTTTATTATGATAGTTTTATTATTTTATGGGCTTTTTAATAGATATTAGAGTGGGTTTTAAAGTATGCTTCTTATAAACGTAAATGGACCTCTTATCTGCTTTAACATCTAAACAAATTATATTAGATAAATTGCGATATAAATTATATAGCGGAAGCTGTTAGCAATTTACTAGAACTAAATAGGTACCGTACCTTTGTAGTTGTGTAGGTGTTTATTTCTTTGAAGGCCAATCTATCAATTGTAAGAGGAATAATTTGTAAGTTGTGGTTTAGTCTGAAAAGAAAAAGAATGAAATATCTATTACTAGCAGCGCCCCGCGGTTTCACCCGCGTCAGTTTCGATGCCGTGAGAATATCGGAATAAAAAGTATCCTATGTGTCAATCCTGGTTATAAACTATCTGTGTACCAAATTGTATCCAAATCCGTTCAGTAGTTTTTGCGTGAAAGAGTAACAAACATCCATCCATCCATCCATCCTCACAAACTTTCGCATTTATAATATTAGTAGGATTAGTGTGATAGTAGGAAGTAGGATTTATTAAACCGATCGTTTATTTGCGGTAAATGCGTCACAGTCACATCCATGTAAAACGGTCATCGCTCAGCATAATGCTGTGACAGAGCCACAGAGCGCTGTCTTGGACTTGTAATCAATATCAAGCAATTTTTTTTAAACTGTTTTGGAATTCACTTCCTTCCCAATAGTGGTCACATTTTTTATTTTATTTTATTTTTCATATTTTTTATTTATAGGTTGTTTTATAAATAGTTCTTTGGGACTAATTAGGTACCTATAAGCAACTGCTTTTAACATGTACGTGATTATTTAAATTAATAGTCATTATAAGGTTATTTTATTCGTAACAGAATTCTTATTAATATATAATATTTAATTGCTACATAAAATTCAAAAATAAAACAAACATTCTATATATTACAAAATAACATTGTCAGATGCGATTGAACATGAGCGTCAAAAATCTTAACAAGAAATGTTTTAATAGTCTCGAAGCTATATTCATCAAAATTCATTAAGCGTACTCATTATAATTTATAGAGTACTTAAAAAACTAACGACAACTTTAATAAACTGAACATGTTCCAAATAGTATAAAATTTCACCCGCCCACAACATGAGAACGGAGCTACCTATATCGTTTTTTTCGGTCCGACCGGTCCTCCAAGAACTTTGTCGCACTCAACTTCACCCAAAGATAACTCTGATGTCTGAAACATTATTGAAGGTGGTAGCTTCCACGTCTTTATTTCCACAAGGTTGCAACTGTTGTCGAGTGTCGATCTTAAAATCCGGTAGCTAAAAGTAATTTGTGAAATTACTTTCTTAGAATTGGAGTCAATTAAAGAGTGTATGTCGCCCGTCCTGGCGATTTCAGACAAACTGGATCGGCGATTTGTTTTTTTAAAGGAATGTTTGTTTAAAAGTCGTAGGTATGGGACAGGCGGCCAGGGTTCGAGAGATAAGGAAGGGACTGAGGCAGAAAGGGTATAATAAGAATCAGTAGTTTGAATACGAACCTTGTCGAATAAAGGGAAAAAGGACAGTATTTAAATTAAGCTAGTTATTACCAGAACTTACTTATTGTGAACTTTTCACTGTTGGAGTTTCAATTTCGAGTCAAATTGCAGGGAAACTCATTGACCTAACCGACAGACGCGCATAACAGTAGGGAAAAGTAGTGAGTGCTTATTGGCTCAAATTATGATATAGTCTGTGTAAGGAATATAATTATTTCATATTTAAATTAGATCGAACAAATTGATGTTTTGACTTTCTGTTTCTATTTTCATTTTACTTTTGCTTTTATTTTTTGTTTGTGATATTCCTGTGCGGGTACCAATTTTTTTTTCTTTCTTTCATTAATATATTTTACTGTGGGTATGGCAATTATGGAAAACCTTTATCAGCTAAACATTTTTATGCTGATTACGAAAGGCCATGGAAAGCTATGATAAAAGTAGTTTTCTGTGACCATTTTCAGTAAAAAGGCTCTTTTACAATTTTCCTCATTTATCTATCTTTAATTATTGTGATGAATATAGTCTTAATAAAATTGTCACCTTTCAAGGCCCCTACAACCTCCTACAACCTACAACAAAATAATAGGTTCTCAACCTATGTAATATTAATTCTTACACGACACGACACGTTTTTAAATTGAAGTTCATAGTTTTTATGAAGCCTTAACAAGCAGAGACAATAAAACTTAAAACAAGTTAAAAAATGATGACATCCTAATATGTCATACCTATCAGTAATTAAAAATTTATAACCCTTATCAAATACACGATTGTGATCTTGAGCACGTATTGTCCTACCTATTTCTATCCTCATCCTAGTCTACCATTGAGTGCTAGACAAGGATGGATAATAAAAAGGTATGCGTAATTGTGCAGTTAAGTTTAATTGTTGCATGATAACGATCTCTATTGGTTCAAAATGATATAGTGTAAAAAGTGGCCGGTGCGAGTGCTACCGGGAATCGAACCCGACTAATTAGCGAGTGGACGGGTGAACAGTTACTTCACGACACTTGTATGTGTAATAGGAGGGTCAGCAGAATAGTTTGTTTGATTTTGTTGAGGATTTTTTTGTTAAAATGTGTTTGCAGTTTTGAAGCTGTATTTTAGGAAGATTTATTTATTTATTACTTTAAGCACATAAATGTACAGAGGCGACTTATTGCCATAGGCATTTTCTACCAGTCAAGATCAGACAAGATCAGAGAGAGTGATGATGAGTCAGTCAAGATTGTTTAGCAGGTTGGTATAAGGGTCTTAATTACGTTTTGGTTACCTATAATTTTAACTATTCACGAGGCACACACTGCTACAAATATTGATGCCGTACCTACTAGAAAATCATTTTCGCCTGTTACAACGGACGTGGGCGCGGCCATTTTGCAACGTGATTTGGATGAACTTATAATTATTGATGATAACGGCGGAAATACAGACTACTAATTGTTTATTTTACGCAATTATATAAATATTTTTTTTATGACATTTTAATGTCAGTATTAACTAAGGTGAAAATCCAGCATAAGCAAAATCGAGGCGAATCAAAGGCAGAGAGTAAATACTTCGTGGATCTATTAATACGAATCAATTTTATTTAATTAATCTAAATAGAAATTTTTATTTAAGTAATTCCATTAGGGTAAAACAATATTTAAATACCTACCTAATAAATACCTTGATCCTTAGACACTTTTGATGTGTGTATATAGATATTTTAGGTAAGTACTTATGTAAGTAAATATTTATATATATGTATTTGTATTATAAATTTATAAGTAACCTATTAAGTAGGTACCTATTTTATTTATAAATCATTATGATATATTTTTTAAAGTTTATTAATTATCACTGTTCCTCTCAACGCACAGACCTGCCATCTAATCTCTTCACCACCCTTGGTTGACTGGTAGAGAATTCCTAAGGCATTTAAGTCCGCGTTTGTACCTTTTTTGTGTGCGTAAAGATTAAATCAATAATAAAATGAGCTAATTTTCCTTTACAATTTATTTGCAGCCAGTACCACACCACTCGTAATAGGTGTTCGACATTCGAACAGCGGGATGCCACATGGAAAGCTGCCATGTGCCCATTTAACAACTATAACTATAGTAAAAGTCGGCGCAAGATCAGTCTTTTTGTCATCACCTCACCATATCTGCGGCATTACTCATTTCGAAAGTTTAATATGGCTTTTAAGCTGTAAAAGGCTATCGGACAAGAGCGTGAGTCGGGCCCAACGTTTTATTTTTAAATGATTTTAATTTGTTTAATTGCTTGTAAGTGGTCGATTTGAATTTGAATTTGGAATTGATATTATCTGTGTAATGTGACTGGCTGGTTGTTGTCGATGATTAGATGTGTATCGTTTGTTAAAAAAAAAAGAGTTGCCAAGTTGGTGTTTCAGAACGAAGTGCTAGTTTTTACAGCAGTGAGCTGTCTTCGATTATCAGCCATCGCGGTACCAACCATGGTGGTTATAGGCATTACAATATTGTTAAGGTGACGAATTTTATGTAGGTAAAGACTAGATATTTAACTTACATACATTGTGACGTTGGTCCCGGCTGCCATTCGTGGATCTTTGGCATTGGTTACGGGTCATTAGAAGCACGAAAGTCTGAAAACCTGTCTCACCAAGAACTAACCTGTGTTACCTTGGGTTAGAGGTGGGAGGTCAGATAGCCCTCAGATATTCAGTCGCTCTATGTAAAATACTGGTATTCAGCTGCATCCGGTTAGATTGGAAGCCGACTCCAACATACCTACTTAGTTGGGAAAAGGCTGCAGCTGGGCAGATGATGATTGATGACATTGTGACGTAGTTTTAAAGAAATCTTTCACAAGTAACATAATATCACGCCTGTAATCCCTAAAACGTTAGACACCTACAGTAGGTACACCCACACCCACATTTCTCGAACCTATTAACATTCAGTATCAGCCCTAGGGCGGTGCGAGCGGTGCGACGGCACCGGGCACCGTCATGGGAGCGCTGAAATCAACCGAAATGCGACCACCGGGCACCAGTCATCAAACACCGACCGACCGACCAACCGACCGACCTGCCGGCTGATGAATGATAGTAACTTACTATAATGCGCGGACGCGGAGTATCGACCGAGACGCGACGATCATTTAATTTTGGGCGCGCAAACTGAGCGGGCGCGGCGCCGGCGGCGGCGGCGGCACGGAAAGGTCCATATTGGAAAAAGCTGTTGCCATTAATTGGGCATAAATCCAGATTTTGTGCTGCTTCTGAGAAATTCTTAATGGAAAAACCCAATGACACTGCTCGACCCGGGAATCGAGCCCAGGTCCTCTTGGTCAGCACTTGCAACCACTAGACCAACGCGGCGAAGTAGAGTAAGTTAGTAGGTACCTTAATACGTTTTGGGTTCTGCTTTTCAAATAGAAACTCTAAACATATTTCTAGATGATTTACTAGAATATGAAATTGAACGCAGCAAATCATATACCGGGTCTAAGTTCAGAATGCTGTTTACATAAATACATGTACCATTGCAGTTTCAGTCGATTGATGTACCAACTTACAAGATTTAATGCTTATTTCATGTAACTTACAATGTTTTCAAATGATAAATGCAGTTAAGTTGTTCTTCAAATGGGCCTCGTGGCTAAATAAATAATAACAGCCCCACAGGTCGATCGAAGGTTAAGTTACGCTTGCCGCGGTCGGTTCGTGGATGGGTGACCAAACATTACAAAGGTATCAAAGCAAGTTAAGCCGTTGGTCCCGGCTGTCATTCGTAGATCTTTGACGGTAAGATGCCCAACAGTCTGATAACCAGTATTACCAAGGAGTATTGTGTTACCCAGTAACTGGGTTGTGGAGGTCAGATAGGCAGTCGCTCTATGTAAAATACTGGTTTTCAGCTGCATCCAATTAGACTGGAAGCCGATTCGAACATAGTTGGGAAACGGCTAGGCAGATTCACTCGTCAAGCTCCGCTAATGAGATACAATTGATTTTATATTGTATCGTACTACATAGGGTACACGCTGAGCTTGACCGGTTAATGTTCTTCAAATCGTCTGTCTAGTAGTCACAAGAGCTACTGGTGGGGAAAAGGTCCTCGGTTCGATTCCCAGGTCGGGCAAAGTGTTATTGGGATTTTACATCTGCAATTATTTAGTAACAGCCAGGAGTCTGGATTTGTGCCCGATTGCAATAGGCTCGCCCCCCATTACACTTAAACATAAATGGCGAAATGGGTCGGATATTATAGGCGTGATGTTATGAAAATAAAGTAAAGGTCTATTCAAACCTAAGCGGCATTCGCTACCACTGTGGGTAGGTAGAGCTTACCATCGCGGCCTTTTCCGCCTGATCACATAATTGTTTTTTTCCTTTAATCCTGCGGCATCGCCAAGCCACGCCCCCTTAAAAAATTCGCATATCAGGAAAGCGATAACGCAATTAGTTGCAACCTGCACTGCGCAGCTTAGTGACGCATCACGTGTACTCCTTTTGTGAATTACGGACCAACTATTTGACCTTGGCGCGCTTACTCGAGAGCGCTTCTATTTTTTGAGTGCAAGCAAAAATGAACTTAGCGGTGGTCAGGCGGGAGTGTCCGGGATAGTACCTTACATACCGTGCGAGTTTCGCTCGGGTATCAAGTTCCGCGGTTAGAGTGGAATAGTTGGTGCCATAGTACCGCATAGGTATTGTTTTGCTTGTTCCTGAGCGAAACTCGAACTCGGTATTCTACCCACAAGGATAGCGAAATCCGCTTTGGTGTGAACAGTAATATTACCGCATAACCACTCGGTATTCGGTTTGAATATGCCTTTAAGATGTCCTCCAAATAAATTCTTACCCATACAAATTAAATTCTCATGTACACATTGTCAATACACGGGTATTAATAACATCAATTTAAAAGAAAAATAATCCACGCCTCACAATAAATCGAATCGTGTACCAAAATCGAGACACATAAGGAAACGTATCGATCATCGAAAAAATCGATTACGAAGCGCGAATACGAAAAACAAATAAGCATAACTCATTGGACACTGATCGGTATCGATTATTAAAATGGCGAGTGGAATCGATTAATCGGAGAGAAATAATAAAGTGAGCGGCGAACGGTTAATTGCTTTGCACGGACGTAAAGCATTGGCCCTGATAACTTACTCGGTACTGAGAATGTTTGAATCGATTTAGAACTCAACCGATTACTCGGATGTAGTAATCATCGTTCTGTAGATTGGTGTCCTATCCGTGATTGTATGTACTGGTGCGAGTTTCTTGACTGCAATGGAGACTTGTGTTTGATTCGGTTTTGATCACATTATTTACACAATGGAGACTTGTTGACTGTTTTAAATCGATTTTGACCACTGACGTTACTAAGACGAGGAAATTTACACACATCCATTTTAATTTTAAGGATCTTATGACCAGAATTATAGGACGATATCTAAAACAGGCGGAAATATTGTGGAACGCAGAGCAAAAAGGCTTCTAGGTGATGAGACGTTAGTGGGCTTCACAGCCTGACTGTACTTCTGAGTGTGAGCTCCACGAACTGATCCCTCCATCACACTTTTACTGGAGGGTACCATCCGTACTTAGTTGATATCCCGACCAGTCGTACTCAGCGCTTCTCCTCCTCATTTATTATGCGCACCAAAGAGAATGTAAACACGCGCACTGCCAAAGTGTGGAACTTTCTGCCAGCGACTGTGTGTTCCCTTCCACATTTAATCCGTCTGCCTTCAAACCAAGAATAAATAGGCATCTTCTGTGCACGCTCGTTCCATCATAGACCTAATCCATCGCTTTCGATCAGGCGTGTTCGAAGTCAAGAGCAGGTCCAGACAGCAATAAAAAGAACAATTTCGTGAAAAGTTGTACTGTTGAAATATCACATAGTTTTCTGAGAAAAGCGGCTAACACAATAATATTGCCTTATGTATTTTGTAAGGCATTAGTAGGTAGCTATAGGTACCTAAATATTATAACGAATGATGCAAAAAGTTACCAAAATGGGTGGAGACGATGCCATTGTTAAGTAGAGTGTAGAAAAGAACAGAGGAATGGTGGTGAAGTTCGGAAAAGGTTGGACCTTTGATCATTTTTATTATGTTTACGTCGGTATCGTTATTAACTCACTTTTGCCTTATGAAATACAAAAGGCAATGTCACTGTGTTGGTAAATTTTCCTTGAGAGATGAGCCGTGTAAGAATGTTATATTTAAACAGCTAGGCTCTCTTCATACGTGCGGTTTACCGGGTAAGACTGCAAATGTAGGTACGGATTAATCTGGAAAATGCGGGTAAATGTGACAGCTGTATTTATTACTGACAAACTCTGCTGCTCTGGCTAGACAGGTCCTCTCAAATCTACCCGTAACTAACTGAAATAAAATCATTTATCAAGGGATTACACCAAAAACAATCCGTGGAAGCTAATTACAAATCCCAACGATGAAATAAGATGTCACTTCGTTTACAAAACAGTCAGTTCGCACCTTGCAACAGCCAAGCAATTAAAACCCATATCAACTAAGCTCTAAAAACCAGAATCCCAACAAAAGCCCTAAACAAAAGAATAATAGTTTGAATGGTTGAAAATGGTTGATGTTTGCATGCGAGGCCTGCGCACTTAGCTTTCAATTTAGCAAGCAAAATGAAGAGATCGCCCGACACTGGAAAGGCGTAAAACAATTTTCATGGGCCCTTAGCAGTAACTAACCGAGCTCCAGATATGGTTGCTACTGCCATCTTATTTTGTGATACATGGAGGTTTTAGGTATTATATGTTCATTCAAAGGAACTGCTAAAGGAACTAGTGAGCACAAAGGTACCTATACTACGGGGTACTGAAGTTAAAGATGGTAACAAATCATTATCTACCTAGCCTTTTCCCAATTATGTTGGGGTCGGCTTCCAGTCTAACCGGATGCAGCTGAATGTCAGTATTTTATTATTACATGCTATTAAGTTTAATAGCTAGTGGTGGCTGGGGAATTTAGATTGAAAGTAAGTATCCAAATTTTAGGAAAATTAAGCAAAACATTCATCGGAATCATTTAAATTAACTGCGACACAAACATGTTTAGAATCTATTACGTTGGCAACACATTACAACTCAATTTCTAAAACAGTGCCAGCCCTACAGGAGGTTCCAATTGGCTGTCTGGCTAAGTGCCGTTGCCTGTGGGCTAATTAAAACATCAGCCAACTGCGGCCATGTTGCTCCCGACAGATAATCTTTCATATTTTGTCTTAGCTGTCAAACGATGCCTCAGGCATTCGGCCTGTCGTTTCAGCTTAATTTTAGCCTGGGGATAAGCAGCCTTTTACGTATTAGTCTGTATGAGCTAATGATCGGGAAATATGGGCTGTTTTTTTTTTTGTTTAATAGCTGTGATTGATAAATCAAAAGGAAAAACAATAAATTATGAAAACACTTGATCTCATGATGACCATGGGGTTCTTCTATAGATATAAATGTAGAATCCTAATGACGAAAGAAATCTCGTAGACGTGGCGCCACTGTCGTGGGACGTTATCATAAATAATGATTTATTTATTTAGCTCGACATCACATTACAGCAGCAGGCAGGCATATTATAAGTTAGGGGATTACATCGTTGATAAAGATGCCTGGATCAATGCTGGTCCTGCTCCACAACCACAACTAATTGATTAACACTTGAACATACTGTTGGAGCTGCTGAAGATTGTGGGACTATATTTGCATTGTATAAACTCAATTTCCTTTGTATTGTATAATTTCATAGCACAGATGTGAGTTCTATGTGAGCTGCCATTTACCGGGTAATAATATGTCTTTCATTGACTTGAATGTGCCCTGGCGGCTGATAGTATGTCATGCTCACTAAAATGTCTCGCTGACGGTGGCGTGTGTGTTGGATCATTTAGCTCCCTTCAAAATGGTTGAGCTAAATGGTGCTGATCTATGCGTCATGTTCGTGAACGGGCGCCGTCAGTTGGGGCTGGTCATCAATTGGCTGCCTCGGCTTATTTAAATATTTTTTTTGGATTGTTGTTTTGTTAAGTACTATTTGCTGTACTCTGGACGCTCTTAACACATACGTCTTTTTTATTTTATTACATCGTTCTCACATATAATTATAAATTCAACATTAATGATGTAACTAATATTTTTGTAAAAATATAATTTAAAAGAGTGTCCATGGAGTTTCTTGCCCGTTCTTCTCCATAGGTACCTACGCTTTGGAATGGGCAACTAGCTTCATATTTTCTGACTGACCGACTTCTTGACAATTCAAAAGTGCCTGTAAATGGTTTAATTGAAATAAATGCTTTGAGTTTGAGACAGTAACTAGTTAATAAAATGCACAAGAAAAACGTATGAGGTAAGAAGGTTGAGTTCCACTTATTGCCGCGGAACTTATTTCGTGAGACGGTCTCTACCTATATTATCTTTGGTCATGATGATGATTAATTAGTACATGTTGTACTAAGTAAGTACATTCGGTGATAGTTATTACCTGACCCACCCTATAAACGAACGAATTTGAACCCTCTGCCTGTAACATTAAGGGTTATGAATTAATTAGGGTTAGAAATTCATTGACTTGAACAAAATATTGGTCTCCTTCAGTGCACAATTCTTTTTATGAAAATGAGAGCCATAGGGACTCATAACTAGTTATCAATGCAACCTTTATAGTTATGCAATTTTAATATTAATTGCCCTGCAATTTTATAGTTATTTTACCTCTGAGACTTTGATAGCAGCAACGCAATAGCACCCTAATTGTAATGAAAGTAAAGATCTGTGAATTTTACAGTGAAGCAAAATCAGAGGTAAATCAACTATAAAAGGACTGTAGTTTGATTTTTGTCAATGGCAAACTTCAAAACAATTGACGGAAACAGAACACTTTTTTAAACTCGTTCAGCACTAAACGTGTTAGCGATTTGTGGTGCAAACAGGCCTAAATCTCGAATGTATTCCATTATTGAATCACTGCATCTTGCAAAGGCAATAATCCCATTCATGTCTCAAGAAGCTCCTTTTTCGAAAGATTGCTATTCTCGAAAAGGCAACATCACATACAGCCTAGATGATTTGATATCTCGATCCCGCACTAGTTATAGTGTTGTACCTTTCCGAATGACAAATGAATCGATATCGCGTCGAGGGCGTGCGCTGATTAGTTATAGGTGGCACTTGGTCATTACGCAGCCGCGCCCACTCACAACTGAATTTAAATTAACTTCAGGTCTTACTTGAAGTTCTAGATGGTATTTCGTTGGTAGGAATTTGCGAGATTTTGCTTCCCAAAACTGAAGCCAACAAGACCTCATTCAATCCAGGAGATAGAAAAGCAGTGCTACTTATTTATTGCAGTAGGGCTGTTGATCTATATAATCTACATACTATTCATGATTTTATCATAGTCCAAATAGTTCCAAACTCGTGATATTTCACTATCATAACGGTAGGTGAAGACCGAGTATTGGACAAATCACATTTCAGCCATTCTGGGTGCCGTTTATATGTTTGGCTGAAAAATATAGATAAGTAGGTACCTACTTGAGAAGCTTTTTTTTTACTGATAAATTGTATTTTTTACAGAAACGAGGATGATGACATGTCATGACGCTGTCGTGACTGAAAAATGCAGTGTGTCAGGTTAAACGAGGGACATACTTTAAGGGAGTGTAGTACTCATGAAAATGAACAACTATTAATATGGGGCGGATTCAAAAATATAAAAAAAACAGCTGTTCCCTACAGTTTGTCCAGTTATGCGAACATAAACGTATAGAGCGGCTGGTTTTATTTTCTCGATTTTAGTGTTGGTCTCTTAGAAAAAGTTGTTCATTTTCATGGGTACCTACTATACCTCGTTTAGCCTGACACACTGTATATATTGTTGTTAATTAAAATAATAACTAATACCAAATTAATTAATAAAAATAACAAAAATAATTATACTTGAGAAGCTTTTCCTGAAAAAATCATTCGAATAGCTGTGACTGATAACCAACGTATTATTTTTTTATAACTTAGTTTCTACTGCTGTGTCCTTCCAATAACGCCGTGGAAGTGGCTTAGTTTTAGGTCAACAGACACGAACAAGAAGAAGACTGCTGTGTCTCGTCAAAGTCTTATCCCGAGGTCAACCACTCCTACATTTTCTTGCAAAAATATTATTCGTTCGCAAATCACAAGAAAGCTCATGGTAGGGGTCACAATTTATGAAATTAATCGAGTATTGCGAGGAATAAGAATGATTTAGGTTTTAATCTTACGATTGTGCTTCGGATTTGTTATTGGTTTATAAAAATAAATAATTGGTAGTCTGTGTTTATTATTGAGCAGAGAGAAATATTATATTTTTAACTGTGCGAATATTAATACGCGTTGATTTTGATAAGTAATCGGATTGAAATTGCTTGCTTCAGAAGATACTTGAAGTTAAAAGAGACTGGCCTGCGTGCATATTGTTAATTCAGCGGGTTAATTGCGTAACCCACTATCAATAGCAATACTACGACTGGACAGGAAAGGCCTGCGCCTGGTGACGGGGACCATCACGGGACACTGCTCGCTAAACAAACACTTCCACAGAATAGGCATAAAGGACAGCCCCCTGTGCAGGGTTTGCATGGAGGCTGATGAAACCATTGCGCATGTGCTCTTTGAGTGTACAGGCGTCACCCAGATTAGGTTAAAAACCCTCGGAACACCCAGATCGTACACAAATGTTCTCAACAGACCAGGAGACCTAATCAGCTTCTGGAGGGAGGTGGGCTGGTTGGAATAACCACCGACGGCCGCCATGGCCCACGCACAATGGTCCATTGAAGGACTAAGTGCGGAAACCAAACCCATAACATGTAACATCAGTAGCAACAGCTTTCATTTTGATATTAATTCAACAACATTCATTGCGTTATTTGCAGATACATCTTTCAAACATAATGAAGCAATGGATTCAAAATGATTCGGATTGAGATTGATAGAGAGTTACACATTAAGGGTGCAGCCGGTCGATTCTGTTAGAATCTTACCGTGAGAAGTTAGGTGAGCTGTCATTCCATCTGATGCTATAGGGATTTACACTAATGACAGCTCACTCCACGCTCACTTCACCTAAGTTTTCACGGTGAGATGGTTACAGAATCGCACTGCTGGTCACAGTAGCTTCGACTTACCTACGCAAAAGAACATAGACTTAAAAGAGGAGAAAGAAAGCTCCTGTTTGTCCATTGATCATACTTATAAAAAAACTAGCTGCGCCCCGCCGTTTCACCCGCATAAGTGTTGATCCCGTTAGAATATCGGGATAAAAAGCCTATATGTTAATCCAGGGTGTCAGCTACCTCAAGTTATCAAATTTTATCAAAATTGGTCCAGCCGTTTGAGCGTGAAGAAGTAACAAACATCACACACACACACACACAAACTTTCGCCGTTATAATATTAGTGTGATAAAATAAAATAGCCTTGTAATAAAAAACATTTTTTTTTTATTTGAGAACCCCTGAGGTGAAGGCATTCTCCAGAGATTGCCAGCTTTCTCTGTCTTTCGCTACGTCCATTCAGCGTGATCCTGGTATACGCACGATCTATTTCTCCCAACCGGTCCCATTATCCCATTATCCCAGAAGTCATCATTTTGGTCATCTATTGTCATGTAGTCTTGCAACCTGGCCTGTCCGACCTGTCCGTGCTTGTGTAAGGGCATCGATTGCTTTGGAAGTACATCCAATTTTTGAGTAACGAACTCTTTGCTGTTTTATCATAATCAGCCATATCGTTCCCACTGCTGGGACACAGGCCTCCTATCTTCGAGAGGGAGTGGGCTGTAATCCACCACACGGGCCCAGTGCGGGTTGGTAGATGTCACATGTCTTCGAATTTTTGGTTCTAGGACATGCCGGTTTCCTCACGATGTTTTCCTTCACCGTTTTGAGAGAGTTTTGATAAAATGAGAATAAAAAATAAGAATTTACACAAAGTAAACAACCTGTCTGGGTTCGAACCTACCACCTACAACTCCTATGTTAAGTATGCTGCGCTCCGTTCCCCTTTGGCATGTAGTAATTTTGTTTTTGATAAAGTTTGTCATGCGTATGCTTAGGTTTGAGTCCAGGGGGCCTAAAAAGGCCACTCTGGCAGAATCATAAAACAATTCATATCACGCAATTCAGCTGTTTGACAGTATCACACCTATCTATCCATGAAGGGCGTGGCAGAGGTGTACCTATAGCATTTTACGAATCTCCATACAAAAATATCACACAGATGAAATTGCATGATATGAATTGTTTTATGATTCTGCCAAAGTGGCCTTTTTAGGCCCCCAGAGCATCTTACAGGTCATACTTTATTATTATTATTGTTGCAGAATGAGATTTATAGAGGTAGTCAAACCAACGCAGTTATGTTTTTTTTTTGTCTGATTGTTGGCTATCTGCAGTTCAAGGATATAATATTGTTCGTTTTTTTATCTTGCTTTCCATTTAAAAGTATCGTGCCTAAAGATTATTGTTGAACCAAAAACTAACGACTCCTGGCTCTAACCAAACCAACAACAAAATATACTGTTAACAATACTTTTTTTTGACCCTTCCACCGCCTAGATAAAATCTACAGCTTTGGTGGCCAAACGAACTGGTCAGTCAGACGGAGCGCGGAAATATGCAAAGAATCTAAATTGGACCGAAAGGGTTACCCTGGAATGTCATCGATCAGATAATTAAAAGTAAATTATGTTTAATTCATGTTTTGGGCCAATTACTCGTGTTTGTAAGCTACCCATTGGCTGTATGCGGAGTTTCCGTTGCGTATTAATTATGACAAATTGACTTTGCTTTTGCTGACGTAATTTAATTAGGATAAGTGATTTCGTGTTGGTTTCAAGGAGATAAGTTTGATAAATGTGAGATTGGAGTTTATAGATTTAGGTCGTTTATTATGTTGTGTTATTAGTGCATTGACGAATTAATTTGTAGCAATTGTAGCGTTTCACATAGAAGTAGCTACCTATATTTCAGAGCGTGTTGTTAACAATCTCTTTACGATTACCTACCTATTTTTTAGGCCTACGGCGTAGGAGCGCAGAGTTCTCAGTATCATTTTTAAAACGTTCTCTCAATAATATTGCCCCATATACAGGAGTGGCAGAGAGGCAACTGCAGCCGTCGTCATTCAGCGAGTGTCGCGGCAACATATACACGAGCGGCCCGTTGCAGTCGACGCGTCGGCGACTGCAGTTGCCCCTGCCGTTGGCAACGTACCGCTTGTGTATATGAGCTAATATTCGATTTTAACCAATTACTTAATACTACCTAACCTTACCGCCACTGTTCAAATTGAAATCTAAGACTCGTATTCCATTACAATAACAATTTTAAGCGTAGTCTCCATAATGCGAGGTAGTAGCTACCCAGATATTTTATTCAGCCCTATGACGTCAAATAATCTTTTTGCAAAGATTATTTGACGTCATAGGGCTAGTCTATTTCCAGTCTATTTTTAAAAACAGCTTATTTCTATGTAATATTGATCCCAAGATAATCGTTAGCACCACAAAACCATTAAGATAATGACGCGTTTAAGTCGATATTAATACTGTAAATTACCTACTACACTTAGTTAATAACACTCATAAATACTGTCCCGTTAATTACAGCCTCTTAATAACCAAATAATTGTATAATTGCATACAATAACGCAACACGGGGCAATAAATATTTACTTAACTAGTAAAAACAATTGACGACCGCGTAAAAAGTGCCACAGACCGTTATACGAGATACTAAGGCCGTGTGCAGATTGAGCCAAGTCTGTCTTAAGACAGAATGTTATTCTAGGAAAACAATGATGATTTCATATTTAAGGTTCAATTCTTCCATCTTGTGCCGCCTGCCCTGTCACCTGTGCAATTGATAATTATGAGTGCATTAGTAAGCGGAGTTCACGCCGCTGAATTTTGGGCCAAAGATGTTTCATCTTTTTGCCATCGATACGCTCAGAAGAAGATTTAACTTTATCAAAATTTTGGCAAATGTCAGTTTGATACGATGCAGCCGGTCCTTTGCTCCCCCAGCAATGCCCTAAATCGAGATCCATACCCCACAGGGGGTGCCCTTAGCGTGTTGCTTAGTTTATACGTTTTATGCCCTGCCTGGAGGCAGGATCAACCTCCTAGGTTGAGGTGCGAAAAGCCATTTAAAACAAATAAAAAGGGATATGCAGGTATTCTAAGTCTTAACACAAACATTGCAAATCCAATAATCAATCCAAACTATAAAACATTTCTCCGCCGCTGTCAAGGCATAGACAATTCAATAAAACCTATTGAATTGACTTTGCATTTCATGATAGTACCACATAGTACGAAGAGTATCTAAGAAAGTATTAATATGCAGAGTGACAGGTACATCGGTGCGCAAACTGTAACCATGAATTCAGCACATGATTCTAGCTAGACCTCCGTAGCCTAGCGTAGCGAAGGATTAGTAGGTTATAAAAAAAAATGCTGTTTCATAGACTTTCGCGGTCAAAATATATGGACAAGCAACTTTTTTTTTAATTTTCGCCAAAAATTCTACCAGAAGGGGTCTAGAATCATGTGCTTTATGAAATTTAAATAAACATTATTTGTTTACCATTTTCATCAAATATAATCAATTTAGTTCAGATTATAAAGGTTTAACTCCTTGAAAATAATTGTCGATGCGACGAAATTAGTACCAAAGGGTTGTACCACGACTCAACTTACGCTGGCCATGTTTTCCCATAAGTTAGTAAGACGGGCGTCATTACGTATAAACTGGCCAATTACAATAAATTACCAGCCAGCAGTAACGGCCATTTTGGTAAATATTTATATACTTGTAATAAAATTGTTGTGTTACGTTGAGGTAACTTTTTGCCAGTACCTGCTGCTAGGATCTAAGTAGATGCCTACTTTTATTTTTTTTACTATAGTTACGCAGCGTAAGTTAGTCTGTTTATTTATTTATTTAATGCTTTAAACACAAAATATACAGAGGTAGAGTTAATAGGCATATGCATAGCATGCCATAGGCATATTATACCAGTCAATCTTTGGGTGATGCAGAGAGAGTGGTGACCATAGAAATATAAAAAACAGAACTTCTTTCTTGTATCTGTGGTTCTATTTCTTATATCTATGGTGGTGGTGTTTATGGTGTTATTTCCAGATCTCTCTTAAAAAATTTAGTTTTGGACAAAAATGTTCAATAAACTAGGTAGGTACACACGACTACACATCATGTTATACATAACCAGTATAACCTGACTTCTGATTGTACAAACCGAGAAGGATAGAGTACCTATGTATAAAAGAAAACAGAAAAAAAACAGAGGAAATACAACCGCCAGTCTAATTCTGTAAAATCTCAAATTAGGTGAAGTGAGCTGTCAATAGTGTCATCCCCTAGTATCAAGTGGAATGACAACTCACTTCAACTACATGTTTTCACCGTGAGATTTTTGCAGTAGGTAGAAGTCAGGTTTCCCAACGTACCGGAAGGGACTATGTATGGGTTTTTTTTAGCCTATACTGTCCCACTGCTGGGCAAAAGCCTCCCCCAAGTCCTATAGCTGGGTAAGATGGTAATTTTATCGGTCATTGTCATTTAAGATAAACCTGTAATTCAATATCGTATGTCCTATGTCCAAGTGAATGCGTCCTGTCTGTAAGTCCGTCAACAAAGATATGGGCCTGTCCGAAAGTACGAGTAGATGATCAGTCAAAACAAGTGACAAATTCAAGTTTAGGGACAATTGTCACATCGTGTTGTCATTCATTCTTAGTTCGGGCCCCAAACTACTCATAAGTCCGAATGTGATAAGTAGTTCGATAAGCCCGGTCGTAACTACGGACTTCGTGCATAGAGAGTAGACTCCTTAATATTTTGAAGTCAATTTAAGTGTTATTGCCTTTTAGCCTAATAACTGATAAGCCTACGGATTTTTTAAACGCAAAGCTTTACTTACCTCGAGTTTGTGATCCCTACGAAGACGTCGAACGTTGTTTTTGCAACATTTCACTATTTAACAAAATATTTCGTATATCGTAGCAAAAGGAGTAAGTATGTAAGTACTATGTAGGGATTGTAGCAGGTGGCGTTCTGTAGTTTCTGCCTATCCCCATGGGAAATAGGCGTAAGTTTATATGTCATGTATGCATTTTCATCTTACACTTCATCCTTCGCTTTTTTTCTTTTCTTTCTTTCTTTTTTTTCGCTTTCTTTTTTTTTTTTTTCTTTTTTTTTCGGGGTTAACAGCTGACCAATTTTGCAATAAAAAAAAAAACGAATATTGAACATTTAATTAACTCTCACGTAGGTATTTACTTACACTAGAACCACACACAAACCCACGAGCATCAACTAGTTCACAAATGAGTAATTAATGTCTCCGGGGGCGTTCAGTTGCCGACGCGGCATACGAATCTGTGCATTTAAAAGTATTATTATTCATTATGGCGCAGCGAGTTTTTAGCCAAAGACACCAATTAGTGAGTGGAACAGGAAGTTATGGCGTCCCTACCCCATAACACGACATATAAGGACTCCTTGATAAACTTTATAGTCGATGTCTTCATAGACTTTCAATCGAGTAGAAACGCGAGTTGTTTATGGTAAATTGTGATAGATTTGACGAGTATTTTATCTGTGTTGTTTATGGTTGAAAAAATTGTTTTTGTTTATGGTTCTGATAAAGGTATGGCTACATTATTCGTAACCGGTTCTATGAGTAATGGTGGACTGGACGCCAGTAATTTTCAATGTTATTTTAATAAGGACCTCTGGTAAGTATAAGTTAATAAAACAATGACGGACTTTAAATATTCAAATAGTTATTAATTATTTCAAATGATAAGATTGATATATTATAATAGCAAATGTGGGCCTAAAGAACACTGCACCCATAAATAAGTAGACCATAATTTATTTTCATTCAAGAAACAGCATTTAGTAGGTACTTATTCATGTAAGGAGTTGTATTATGTTTATATAATAAAACCATGTATGATTGTACTAATAACGAATTTATAATTTAATCAATAATATACAAATGTTTCATAGCCCACTCCTATGTTTAGGTGTCTATTAAAGGTGATTATAACATAGATTCAAATAAATCCAGATAAACTATTACTCTTACTGTTTTTGTACAGAATATAAGTGACATTTTGATTGTTATGAGCAACAATTTTCTTCCAATTTATATTATTACTCGATTTTAGGCGATTTTTTTTAAAAATGGCTAGGAAAATGCCTAATCAGCTGTCAATTTTCACGCTGCAACGCTGCTCGTAACAAAATCACTCGTAAATAATAAAAAAGTAATAAATAAGCATGATTTTTAATTAATATGACACAAAAACGATTAAACTTAACTTTTTCAAGTACTTATTGTGATAACACTATGGCTTAACAGTAGTTACATAGAGCATTTATATTGCAAACGACATGGTTATAGCTTTTCTTCAGCCACCATTTTGAATTTGTCATTATGATTGTTTCTTCTCATTATTATCGTTTTTGTCGGTAAGACACCTGTCCCACCGCTGCTGGCGAGAGTAGAGCTATCAACAATTAAAAACGAGTTGGCGAGCAAAGAGCAACGAGTGCACGACGGCTACGAGCGATTACTCGCTGGTATGCGTATGTAGTACCAAGGGAGAGTTTTTAAGTGAGTTTTTCGGCGGTGTAAACAGTCAACGATCAACTATTCTTTTACTTCACGAGGCCTAAAATTTTTTGTACGTTTCTTGAGCGAGAAAACCGTTGATAGCTAGTCGCTTTTTCGGCGGTGGGAAAGATGCCTAAATTAAACTTTTTTTTTACTTTTGTCTCTTTGTAATAAACCACGTTTCAAATAAACAGCATTTTAAGGTTATGTTGTCTCCAATACAAACACTCTAAAAAGTTATGTCCACAAAATCTATGATCAGTGATTCGTTTTTAAAAAATCTAATGCTTTAGAAATATACTTAAGTAATATTTTATGTACTCGATCTTACGTATACAATAATTTATTTAAATATTATTTACATTACTATTTGCACATCAGTAAACTTACTTAAACATAATATTTAAGTACAGAAACCTTATAGTTTAGTCTGTTAAGTTATAGGAAAACGTTTCTAAAATATTTTACTAAACGGCGTGTGGATTATTAAAATGAAAAATAAAGACATAGAGAAAATAGGTAGAATAAGAAGGAATAATAGCCTATTTGCAGGAAGTAGAAGTATACTTCCACACAATTTCAGAAAAAGGGAGGATATTTAATCTGAATGAACACAGATGTTTTGAAACAAATTATATTATTAATTTGTTTCAGTACCTACATCTGTATTAAAGAATTCGAAGTAATACAAAATACAATCTTCGCATTACTTCGAATTCTTTAACACATTACAATTTGGCGACAGTGGCAAAAAATAACTAATTAGACAGTGGTTTGAAGCTGATTCGAAGAAGTCTTTAGACTAAGTAAGACAAAATTACTTTCGCATTTATAATTTTAGTTGGGATATTTTATTAAAATTAGTAGTTTAATGTGCTGAACTGCTGACTTACTTCAGAACAGATTTAAAACATTCCGTAAATGACTAAGTAAACATTATTTATTCTTAACGTATAAACATAAACTTATGTACAATTTTCTATCCTGTATCTATTATAAATTACCATTATTTTGAGAAATTGCACTTATAGAGAGTTTTTCATTTCGTGTAGGTATATTATTATGAGTAACCAAAAGGTTTGCTACAAGGAGTTTTTATACACGCAAAGGTAGTAGGTATTTAACAGTTTTATTAACAACTTTGTTATAACAATATTGTGTCTTAATGTCTAAAACTTCAGAAAATTATTTTTTTTTGTTGATGTTTTCTCACCCTTAAATTCTGGGATCGCACAAAACGAATACAGTTTATTTTGAAATTGGAACATATTTCTTTTCTACAAATTGTCCTTGATTCACTTTTTAAACTTTTGGTTTTCGAAAACCGGTGTTGGTCCTTATTCTCAAGATTCTTTAACGAGTGACGCCGTCGCCACGGTTTAGAAATCTAGAAATGTCTAGGCGTTACTGTTTTTGCTTTTACATAACACGGTACACAAGTTACGCGAAAGTATATAGTATGTATAGAAAAAGCAATCATATTTTTCATCGCTTCATTAACATTCATGTTTACAACCTATTAGATATTTGCAGCGATAGAAATATAACTACGAATAAAAAGCATCGATACAATTTGTAGATATCGAGCAAGAGTGAGAAGAAAGCGTTTCCATTATTACAATGGGCGATTCAAAATTCACAACAATAAACAAAACACTGCACTTATACGAGAATAGGGACCCTTTCAATTTAAATTTCGAACACACCGTTTCAACATGGCGGCTGATCGTTCGATTCACGCGTTGCCGCGTGATCCATTCGTCAATGTGGCTGGTGTAGAGAATTTAGTATATTCATGTTTATCGCATGTTGGTGACTTGGTGGACCTCCTAAGAAGCTCAGCTGAGGTCTGGAGGCGGCTGCCATTGCTGCGAACAGCGGAGGAGCCCCTCCCCCGCCGAACAGCGCGAAGGACGGCGGCAGGAGGGGCCGGGCGGACAGCCTTAGTTTTTCTATCTCCGCTTCTTGCAATCTTTTCGCTTTCGCGCGGCGATTTTGGAACCATATTTTAACCTGGAATAAAAGAGTTTGGTGAAAACTGTTTTTTTTTTTTGTTTATGTTGACATAGTTTAACAGTTGGTTTGGTTTATAAATATATTGCACCTATAGGAATCTAACATCGGTGATGAGAAATTCAAACATAGTTTGGTGCGTAGGTACCTACCTACCTTTCCACGCCGAACTTACGCGACCAGAGTGTACCTACTTATACCCAAATATAATACGCTAGTTTGTGACAGGTGACTCTAAAATTTTATAGGCTCAACACTCCTTATAATTGGGGATAGCTGCCAGTCTTATATTTCTTAAAATTCCTAAATTAATTCATTCACTGACAGAAAACGCAAAACCTAAACAGCTGGCAACCTAAACATGAAATTTTGCGCAACCCTGAGCACTAAAGAAGGATTTTTGAAAATTAAAAAAAATGAAATAAAAACAAAAGTCTTTAAGAATGTTTGAATGGAAATTCGTTATTTTTACCAAAAGGAAATTACTTAAAGTATCAAAAGAATTCAATCCTCACCTGTGTCTCAGTGAGTCTTAGCGAGGAAGAAAACTCGGCCCTCTCCGCGATGCTCAAGTACTGTTTGTCCCTGAACTTCTTCTCCAAAGCCAGCAGTTGCTGCGTGGTGAAGGGCGTCCGAGGCTTGCGATTGGGTTTGTGCTTGCGCAGCTGGCAGCGAACAACTGGAGGACCACTGGGGGCGCCTGCTAGAGAAAAAAATACTATGATAAGTATTGGTCAGATCTTGTTAATGGTTATGTATGTGGGTAACTTTAACTAATTAGTCAAATAACAGCCTGCGTTGAGCTGCCTTGTTTCATTGACGTGTCCCGTCTTTTTCACTGGCGACGAGCGGTGTTTCCAATACGATACCTACGCGTGTAAACACTTTGTTAAAAATGCCAATTGGACGTATAGAACCAAATAATTCCAAACACGAACCAAACCAAACAATCAAAACAAACAATTGAACCAAATAATTGTGGTGATGGAAAACATCGTGAGGAAAACTGAACTTACTAATAATAAAGCTGAAGAGTTTGTTCGAATGCGCTAATCTGTTAAACCAACAGTCGGATAAAAAAAAATACTCTGCTTACATTTGATAGCCCAATTCATGAGGAAGGCTATAGGCTATTTACCATCACACTAAGACCCTTTGGAACCGAGCAAAAGGAACAAAAGTCAGAAGGAACACTAATCGAAAACGAAGTAATAGTACATGAGTAGATAAACGGGAAATAGCGAGGGCAGGCGATGTGATGCGACGTGGTGGGTTGGGGGAACAGGAAAATCACGCGGACGAAATCGCGGGTAGAAAGCTAGTAATTAATATAAACTTATGTTAATCGGTTGAAAGACATTGAGCGAGACAAAACAGAAATTTTATTATTATGCCCCTATAAGCGTTTAGTTTCCCTGTATGTGTACGGTCAAACAAGCTGTTTGGTATACAGGCAGCTAATTTGCAACTACTTTTAAACAATGTTGTGAGTGTGCTGAGTAGTCAATTATTTTACATCACTTTATTAAGGATGCCATAAGCTGAAAAAATTATAACGCACAAAATAAAATTAAATATTGGCAGTGTAGTGGAAAGATGAATATTTTTGCCTGTATACCAATTTGCTTGTTCGACTGTACCTGCAGGATGCAATAAAGATTGAATTGAATCGATCGAATTGAAAGTGATAAACAAAGTAAAAAATTACCTATTTATGACTTACGGTTCCTCTAAATAAAAACCAATCGTTTTGCTTACCAAAGGAAGCATTTTTATTGCCAAACTGGGCATATAAATAGATTCGTAAGGTAATTTTACCTGTGACAGCTACTTCCTTATTGGAGGGTCTACTATACAAAGCAATGAGGTATTTGCTTAATTATTGGTAAAGATACAAGAGTCTTAATTATAATCAATAACGGTCTGTAAATTATGGGAATAGACTATTGATCGCTAACTAGTCTTGAGCAAGCGCCGCGCCGTGATCAATGCGTACGTCTTCTCTGTATGAGAAGAGGTCTTTGCCTTTTTGAAAATTGAGTAAGTATGTGCCTAATGGTGAGGGAAAATCTGGTATTACAGTACGTATCAGCTGTATCATTTCAAAAAAAATCGTATCAATTCTTGTAATCAACCTGTCCTCCGCCTTCCGCATCCAGTCCGTCCCAGCTACCTTCTTTAGGTCGTCCGTCCATTTAGCTGGAGGGCGTCCCACACTACCCTTGCCGATACGCGGTCTCCACTCAAGGACTCGTCTGCTCCACCGGCCATCGGTCCTTCGACAAACATGGCCAGCTCATTGCCTCTTTAGTTTGCTTACTGTGCAAGCTATTTCGGTAACTCCGGGTCTTTGCCGGATAATTTCATTCCTGATTTTATCCTTCAAAGAGGCTCCGAGCATAGCTCGCTCCATAGCGTTCTGAGCGATCTTGAATTTGTGGACCAGCCCGACCCTCAGTGTCCACGTTTCGGCACCATAGGTCATGACGGGCAGGAAGCACTGGTTGAAGACCTTAGCCTTCAAACACTGTGGGATAGGCGACGAGAAGACTTGACGGAGTTTTCCAAATGCTGCCCAACACAACTGGATCCTTCTGTCGGCTTCTTTCTCAAAGTTTTGTCTACCGAGCCAATAATAACAAACGACTATAAAACCATATCACATCCACAAAATCATCCAAAAATCCAACATTCACCATGAAAACGTAATTAAAATTTGAATTAATCGATTGATTTGACCGTTAATAGGCTCTTTAGCGACCGGAAGTGAGACAATAGGCCCGGCTATAGTGTGATTATACAGTCCAATGAATCGATGTTTTAATATTCAAATCGACTGAGCTGATTCTCTGACTCGATGTTATCGGGCTAATGACACCGCAGGCGGTTTAATGAATGGTGGTAACAGGACGATAATTTATGCAAAGTTATAGTAATGTTTGTTATTGTGTGTTGTGTTTGTTTATCGGAAGTATTTATGTGGTTTGACTCTTTTGATAGCAATCTAGTCTAGTTAGAGAAATAGTGGATGTGGCTTTGTACTAAAGCTAGTGTATTTAACTATTCGAGTTTTTAGGAAAATCATCTACTTTTACTATATTTGTAAATATGTGAGCACGATGTATCTGTCGCAGCCAACTGGTTAAATTAGCCGTTCAGTTAACTGCCTAGCCTTTCAACTAAACGGCGGCCGTTCAACTAACGGCCTGAATGATATTCAATTACAGTTTAGGTTGGAAGTCTGTAACCAATTACGCGCGAGCCGAATTGGTTGCAGTAATTAAGGCATTGCACCCCGACCAAGTGGGTTAGGTTAGGTTAGAACTGTGATCAACCGCGGTCGAGCCGAGGGAGGAAGCGAGGCGAGCACTACTTTTAAAGGCCAGGCAGTTAACTGAACGGCTAATTTAACCAGTTGGCTGCGACATATCTATCACGTTATTGATTTACCTGTCATTGCTTTATTTTTCATTCTTTTTATCTTTTGTGGTATAGTAATTTTATTCTAGATGCATCGTCTTCATATTATATTATAATTATATAAATAATGTATACTAAATATTGTAAATCATTTTAAAAGAGTAACGGTGGAGTTTATTGCCCATTCTTCTCTGTACGAAACGACCTTTTTGAAGGGGCGACTAGAATAAATTATATTTTTTGTAAATTTTGACTTTGTATAATACTAAATTCATTTAGTCATTTAAGTGCAAGTGCCCCACTTAGTGCTAAGAAATAAAGACGACCCACTGACCAAATATTTGACTGACATAAAACACGTTCGTTACCTACAAAACACATCTCCTACATATTTCGCCACTTTCAGAACTCCCAACCACCAAGGTGGTCTACGAAGATATCCGTACACGACAACAGCCGTTTACCACCGTAACCACGACATTACTGAATAACGACCATTTTCACTAATAACCGACACAAATACACTAAAACTTTCAAAAGCTCTTCCTGTGCGTACAGGGCCGTAGTAATTTTAACCGACAGAATAACTGTGTCAGCCATTACTGACGTTTTGCACGGTAGACGTGACGTTTAACTATAGTTAAACTAGCGGTCGAATTTCACGCTGAATGATGATCAGGAAACGGAAGTTGATGCGGAACTCGGCGTGTAAAGGTTGCTGTGTAATTTTGTAGGTACTTGTGCTACGATTTTACGAGAGTATTGCAATCTGCGGGGTAATAGTGTGTGCAGTTACGCAATTAGGGTGCTGTTGCCTTTTTAGTTCTAGTACCTACTACTTTCTACTTCAGCTTACCTACCGCTAAAGATGCGTTTCAAGGTACAGCAGGCTGCACGTCGGAGGAAACAAAACCAATATAAGCTGGCCTCGCATTCTATTGAAATTCCGTACCACGCTGCAATGTGTGAACGACTGTATCTATGCCCAAGAAGCCACATTAGAGTTATTTTGTTTAGTTGCACAGCGCATATTCTGAAGTAAAGATAACATCTAGAAAAATAAGGTATGTACCTACCTAGGTACTGCTTTTTTAAAGTAGGTATTACAAAATAGTTAAGGGCTGATTTTTCTATTGACGTCTGACAGTTTTTGTATGGATGAAGTTCAAAAATTCAAAATTAGTCCCCCAATGAAATTATCTGGCGTTGGAAAAATCAGCCCTCAATCTTTACTAATGTTATAGGTAAAGAGGTAAGTTTGTGAAAAAATATTTTTGCATTTGATAGCCATATTCTTGAGGAAGGCTAGACTATATTTAACATCACGCTATGACCCTCAGGAGCCGAGCATACAGAAAAAAAGCCAGAAAGAACGTTAAGCGAAAACGGAGTGATAGCGCGGGCAGGTGATGCGATGCGACGGGGTGGGTCGGGGGAACAATAAATTTCACGCTGATGAGGTCGCGGAAATCAGCTAGTTAAGCAATGATTTCAAATATAAGTCAATGTAGTGAGGAGAGAGCAGATGGTGGCCCAGTAGTAACGGCCGCGACTTACGAGTTGTAGGTGTTAGGTTCGAACCCAGATATAGGCGCTTTTCTTTGTGTAAATTATTTTATCACCACTGCTCTCAAAAAGGTGTCTTAGAACCAAAAATTCGAAGACATTTGACATCTACCAACCCGCACTGGGCCCGCGTCCACCACGCGGCCCACTCCTTCTCACAAAGAAGGAGGCCTGTGTCCCAGAAGTGGAAACATTATAGGCTGATTATGAGTGAAGTCATTGACTGCTACAGCGGTCACCGGTGACCGC
This sequence comes from Gortyna flavago, assembly GCA_963669345.1. Classification (NCBI taxonomy): domain Eukaryota; kingdom Metazoa; phylum Arthropoda; class Insecta; order Lepidoptera; family Noctuidae; genus Gortyna; species Gortyna flavago. Next base: position 8,502,324 of record OY770148.1, read on the forward strand.
GAACAATAGATTTGCTATTGTGTCTGTTGTCTGGCAGTCAACGTGATCGATAAAGGCGTTCCAGGGTGGATCTGTGACCTTAGACCTTAGACCATAGAAGAAATGTCATTGAGAGTCAGGAAAGTCAAAAATGATACTGGAAAAACAGCTGTGTGTCACCGCAAATTTTAAAAATCCCTCATTTAATTAAATAATCATTAAATTATAATGAATAGGTATTAATTAACCTTCAGACTTCATTGTATAGTTTAATACGTAACAAAATCAATTCGCATGTTAATTTTTAAATTTCCTTTGAAGACCATTTGAATGGAATTGATTGACCTTATTATTAACATTGCACCCTATTTACATACAACCGTTGTAGAATTTAAATAAATAATTATTATAATTTAGTAATAAACTAAACGGCAAACGCAACTAAACGCGCACGCGCTTAACGTAACTTATACTAATGTCTGAAATTAAATGCCTCGTTGGTAAGCGCTACTGTTTGCATGAGGTCCTGGCCTGGGTTTGATTCCCGGGTTGGGTAAAATGTTATTGGGAATTTCCAGTAGCAGCCTGGAGTCTGAATTTGTGCCTGTTTTTTTAATAACCGACAAAATTTCAACGCAGCAGGTGCGTTTATAATCATGTACTGGATTGAATGCATGGTAAAAAGTTCGTCGATAGCCCAATACCCTGTATTTGAATAACAATAATGTTGAATAAAATCGAACATATAACCTCCTTCCTTTTTGGAAGTTGGTTAAAAACTGTTGGCACTCATGGATGTAGAAAAAGTGATGAAAGTAGTGAAAATGCAGAAAGGTCTTAAGAAGATTAAGAAGTTGCCACTAAGTGCATGAGCGGCAAACTTTATAAAGAAAGTCCTTTATCTAGATAGATCTACGACCTTAAAAACTTGACTGGGGTCAACCGGACATTATAGTTTGGGAGAGGCTATTCAGCAAATGGTAAAAGTCTACACACTGAAGAAGAAAATAGATATTTGAGCAGAGAGGATGAATTGATTGATGAGCGAATGATAGTCAATGTTAATGTAAAACTTAATGTAATATTTAAACACAAAAGTTGCCAGCATTTTTCTAGGCCAATCATCATCATTAATTTCAACTACAAAATAGTAAAAAAAGGCTTTCTCCGAATCGACCTTCAACGACTCAATACGTAGAGAAGGCAATAAGGCGAAGACGATCTCCTGAATGCCTATCGGCGGCGCTCCGGTGATAAAATACAACAATTTCAATAGCCCCCACCTGCGGACATATCAATGCTCGCTACCGAACGTTAATGAAGATATAATATCCATCTCTAAACGTATTTATTTTCCCGCGCGCGCCATTTTGTGCAACGATGACAGACCATAGAGCATTTTGTGTAATGGCCGCCAATTAAGCGCGCCGTTTGGGGTACTTAATAGGATTTAGTTGTCAATGTCGCGATTTAATTGGATTGTTGTAATCTCTGTTTGTTATTGAATAAATTACTTTATGTTCGCTCGTTTTTCTGCTGAATACATACATGCTCTGGAAGCCGGTAAGCGCATTTCGTTTCACTGTTTTGTAGTCATTTGTTTTTCTCTTTGTTGATTGTAGCAACAAAGTTGCTTGTAGATTTTCACATATTATCTATTCCCCACCTGTGTGTAAATTAATTAGGCATTTATGAAATGTTCCGCTGTGCAGGTTTCTAATTAAAATACGAGTGTTTCTATAATTTCAAATACAAACTGTGAGGTGTTTTGTATCAACATTTCCTCCGAGCAGAACAATAAGACAGTTTAAATGGACGGAACAATTAAATTTTCTTCGCATTGAGTGTCATACTTATTAAAGTTACAATGTAGGTAACGTTTGCGGATAATATGACACGCAGAATTCGTGGCACGTCAGCGTGTTAGCCATCCATCAGTAATCACTTGAAATTATCGACACGACCGTCTAATTAGCAAGAAAATGCGATCTCTAGCCATTTTCCGGTAAATAAGCATTATTGATGCACCACTCGCCCGTTCGGCATGAATTTTTTCCTAACAATTCTTGGAAAATCGAACAATTATGGGATTAAATGCAGCATTATATGGAGTGTTTTCCAAATAGAGCATATTTTTAAAAGGGGCATTTTTAACGAGCTGTTCACTTAAATACTACGTTTGATGGGTAAAAAGTGGGATATTGACATTAATAAAGCATTCGATCGTATCGAATTTGAACTTGAATATAATCGTAAAAAATTAGTTTATTCATTAGAGCGCTTCTAGGTTTATAGCGGATAATATCAATAAAATAAAATAATACAGCCCAATATTACACGTGGGGTAATTACGTTACACACTAACATTTGCAATGCCTTTCATTTTGACAAATCGATGACATTCATTGCGTTATTCACGTTGTCAAGCAGACGAATTTTTAAACATATGCAGTAATGCATTAGGAATTTCTTTCAAAATCCTTGTGTTACGGAGTTCGGTTGACGGTCTTAGCGCAAAAATGTCGTATGATTCTGCTTTATATATTAAATAACTGTGCTTTATATGTTTCTGAGCAGTGGTGGCCCAGTAGTATCGACCCCGACTTACGAGTTGTAGGTCGTGAGTTCAAACGCAGGCAGGAAATTTACTTAGTGTAGTTGATTTTATCACCATTGCTCTCAAAACGGTGAAGGAAAACATCGTGAGGAAACCGTCATGTCCTAGAACCAAAAACTCGAACACATGTGACATCTACCAACCCGCACTTGTCCCTTCTCATCGAGAGGAGGCCTGGGTCCCAGCAGTGGGAAAATTATAGGCTGATTGTGTTATGTTTCTAGTGCTGCCAACACCAGCATAATAAGCTTATCATCACAGCAAATTAAAAATAACTAATCGATTGTTAAAAGGGCACTTAATAACCAGTATTAGCACATTCTCCTCACTATAAAATGTCAGTAATGATTAGATGCACACAAAACGGGATTCGGTGCAAAAAATTTCACGCTCGACCGAAGACGTGCCTCAGCCTACTGGTCAAATGTTTTTATTGTCCTTGATATCAAGACCTGCATATATATGCAGGACACCAATTAAGTGTAGGCAACGAAAATTAAATGGCTGTTACGAGCTGTCATAGCCCCCGATCGTCATTAAAAAGGTTGGTCATAAAAAGATAATGGATGTACTCGTAAGTTGCATAATTTTGAATTGAATGAGTTCGGCTCGAGTCAAGAAGCGTCGTTCACTAATTACCGTGCTCAAGATGTGAGCACAGGGCCGGATTGGGAGTGAATGAATGAATGGCGCACAATTACTTCGCTGGTCCTTAGAGTCGGTCTATGGGACAATTAATATGCCAGCACTTAGACCTAATAAGGTTCGGTGTAACAATGTAGTGAATATTAGTATGAACGATGGAGTTACGTCTAAGCTAAATTGGGATGTGCCACTTATAAACTACTATTGGTAGGGAAAATGAAATAATAGTTGAAGGTTAACATGGCTGAAAGTTCAGTGACCTTAGGAAAAGTTTACAAGGTCGACTGATATTGGAAAACTAACTAAATTGCTTTTAGATAAGATACAAAAATTATTGGCAAAGTGAAAGGAATCTCAACGGAGACTAGCCATCGGCGCGGGAGATATAGTACACAAGTGTGTGCGCCTACACAGATTAACTCTCACTTTCCTCATTCTCATAGTCCGATGGGACGGCAATCCGACACGATCGGAGAGAGATCACAGACCAACGACTTACCGTGCTTTCCGAGACACGGGGGTATGGTATTACACCGCTAACTTCTATACTCCGGGCTGTTACTAAGAAATTCATATCATAAAACTTGGTTTTAGTAGGTTTTTTAAAATTTTATTATTTACTTTATCCTTTTGATCGACTCTAATTTTGTAATTGTGAGGACTTTTAAGGCCTTTTACACTTTAGATCTGTAGATGATTTTTTATATTATAAATTACCTGGTACTTGTTGACAGGCCTACGCTGTCCTCCCATATCTATTGTAACTTGAAAACATTGTAAAAACAAACTATTTTTAAAAGAGTAACCGTGGAGTTTTTTGCCGGTTCTTATCCATAGGAAACGACCAATTGGAACCGTGCACCTAGCTTCTGACGTTTTATAAGTGCCCATGTAGGTCTATGTGAAATAAAATATTTCGATTTTGATTTTGTAATGGAAAATCACAATAGCAATATCCAACCTGGGAATCGAACCCAGGACCCCACGCTCAACAGTCGCGCTTGCAACCACAAGACCAACGGGGCTGTTAAAGGTACCTAGATGATGAAAGAGTTTTATGTTCTCTAGGTAAAAGATCATCAAATCGGATGTTCATTAAACCACGGAGGCGTTACCTACACACAGAAAACATATTGAACATCTCAATCCATTTAAATATAACTCCTAATTCCACCCTGTCAAGCCATAAAACCAGCGGCAGCCATTATAAGATGACGGAGTATGAAATTGTTTATTCAGAAAATATTAATTATAATTTATTATAAGGTTATTGTTTGTTAATCACAGGCTGCTGCTACAGAAGGGGGTGGCGCTTTTTACGATCCCTTCATGCTGAAGATAATTAAGACATAAAAAATATTCGCAGAATTGCAGTCAATAAAGTCTGTTGGTTGAGTGGCGGTGTGGGAGAAAATTGTGCAGTTCCATTTTGTTGGTCATATAAGTGTGGGTATGCAATTGCTTCTAATAAAATTGTGGTGTACGGTATAAGTGAGTGATTGAGGGAGTTAGTGAATGATTACGTTCTATTCTGTATAAGAAATGTTGTGGTATATTTTTATTTTAAAAGACGGTGGGGATAACTTGCTTGTTCATAACGAAAACTGCGTCCTTAGTGAGCACTCGTCAACAGTAAAAACGACTGCAGCCGTCGACACGGGTTGACGACTGCCGTTGTCGCGTGTCGCTCGAGTGTACGAGGACTTACGTTGACTAAGGTAGTAAGTTAAGTGATGGTGACATCTAATATTAATAGGGTAATGTGTTAATTAGCAGAATTATTTTATAATGGTCAATAACGCATTTATAAGTTATCGAACGCTTTTTGGTAAGACTGTGGTTCTGCTACTGAGAAATTCTTAGTAATAGAAAAATCCCACTAAAACATTGTCCGACCTGGATTCGAACCCAGGATCGTTTGCGACCACGAGACCAACGACGCAAAATAACGATGATGAAATATTAATCGATATTAAAATAGAACCATTGTCAACTTGAAGGTTTAAAGAGAATATGACGCATACAAAATTCATGTAGGTACACCTACATGAAATTTTATATTCTTTTAATTGTCCCAGCAGCTAATTACCTCGATTAAAGTTAATTGTATTTTTTATTCTGTCAACCAGTAGTATGTTGGAACATTAAAAACAATTAAATACCTCACATTAAGATAATTAATTATTTGTAAAGGAAATGTCTAGGTTTTTTTCTTTTGGCCTTGTTTCAGTTAAGTTAATGTTTAATAAAGAGTGTGACTTGACATACCGTTGCGTAAAATAATCGTAGATTTTTTTTTAATGAACTATACGTGAAAACACGTTATTTTGAAACAAAGGTCACTTATATCAAATTAGTGATGCAGCGCCAATAATATACCTACCTAATATAATCAGCCTATAATGTTGTGACACAGGCCTCCACTATTCGAGAGGGAGTGCCATGATCTTCGAGTGGGATCCACCACGACCACCACCCGGCCCAGTGCGGGTTGGTAGATGTCACATTTCTTCGAATTTTTGGTTAAATAAGACTCCCGTTGTTTTCCTTCGTCGTTTTGAAAGCAGTGGTGATGAATTAATTTACACAAAGTAAAGCGCCTGTCTGGGGTCGAACCTACGATCTACAACTCGTAAGTCAGGGCCGTTACCACTGGGTCACCGCTGCTCAGAAACATAAAGCAGAGTTATAGGTAATAAGACAATTTTGCAATGGAATTTGAACTTTGTTAATGACATTTAGTTTGTTGTTCCATAACTTGAAAATGATCTCATCTCATCTCAAATTCTTAATTCAATTATAGAATATTTTTTTAAACGAAAATCCATAAGCAGTAGTTAAAAGTCCAACGTTATTAATTCTAACTGACAAAAGCCAACACTCAAGCACTAAATTCGTATCAACAAAGCGGCGTCCATCTTGCTTTAATAGGTCAGCGTCTCAAAGAGGTTGGTGGTTTGCTAAGCTCAAAAGCGCACACGTTTACAATTTCACAATTTGTCCGCGCGCGCTTTTTGCGCTCCCCAGTAATTGGCGCTCACCTGCACATGCGCACTGGCTGCCACAGCGCACCAAATATGGCGACCAGCTCGACGCGGACATTTCGCTTTTTAGGAGTATCTGACAAATGTGTAATTATTTATTTAATATTGTTGTGTGGACGCATTTGGGCACAATTCACATACCACATTAAACGTTTTTCGGTTGCCATTACAGTTGAGTGTTAAGGACGGGTTAATGCTGCAACTAATAAATACGGTAATGATGCTCCCGATGCGGAAACATGGCGGACGTTTTTTGGTTGAAATTTATTAAGCTTTACTGTTCACTTTAATTGGTGAATTTCAATATCTGGTTATGGGGGGCGGGCCGGTGTTTATATTTATTATATAAATGCGCGGAGGTCTATTGTAAAAGCGGAATGACCAAGAATCAGTTGAACTCGAATAATCGTTGGGGATCCACAATCGATTGGTCCTTAAGAATAGATCAATCCATTTTTCCCGGTCCTTTTGGAAGAAGTAACTATAGGTAAGGTGTTAAATCTGGTGGACAGTAGCATTTATCTAGACACTGATAGGATCATACTTCGGCACCTTGGTTGTAACAAGGTATGCGGATCGAAGGACCAATTTCTTGCAAAGTGGACGGATTCATGTGGACAGGTGGAAAATGTTAGTGATGATTGTGGCATAAATACGAGTAAAACTTTTTTTATACAAATAGATTGTCTAGGCCACTACTACTTACTACACACTACTACTACTTCTTTTAGGAGTATGTAAGATCATAGTAGGTAGCGTTTGCCTACTGCTATGGGAATAAGGCATGAGTTTATGTATTAAGACTACTTTCGAGTCCGTTGCGTAAAGCAAAAACGAATTTTCGTTCTTCTTTAAATTGAAATGCGCATCAAAACTATCATTAGCATACTTTCTTAAACGATTTGGATTCAAACTAGGCTGCGAATCAGTACTTTTTTAACGTTAAAATTACATAAGACAGTCCCCCAAAACGCCCGACCTCCACCCCTTCCTAGTGCTTTAGCTGGGACGAAGAAGTGGTGCAACAAACTCCTCCTCCTTCATTATTGCAAAGAGGTTTCCTCCTAACATTTAAGTTCTACTGATAATAAAAGGCTTCTGGTATTTACTTTTAAAGTTCTCGAGGTTATCAGCCACATTTAATTGGGTGTCATTACAGCAGATGTGTGCACGTAACGGGGGCTCACACTAACTGACCTATTGCCATTTTCAGCGACGACTTACATTTCTTCATAGTATTTTCACTTAGGGAGTGATAAGTTCAAATTATGTACTTGCTTTTATACTTAATAGCTTCGAAGACTCGAACTCGTAATTCTGCAAACGTTGTGCCTACATAATACCTTCTATAGGCATCGTTTGTTAAATGTCTAATAAGAAATATACATTTGGATTAATATATTTAACATTATAGCCAATTTAAAAAACTTCGCCAGCCGTCTTGAGTAAGCATGGAGATGAGAGGAGGCCTTTGCCCAACAGTAGGACAATAATAGGATGTATTATTAAATTTTTAGAAAACTTCTAAATTATACGTTTGAAGATTCCTACAATTCAACACCATCCACTGTGTTGATTTGGCAGAGGAGACAAATTTTGTAACTTAATTATGGAGTAATACTCGTAGGTATGACTTGATAAAACAAACTCGGTACTCTGTGTTACCCTAAGTTTCAACGTCAACAATTCTATTGAGATTGGAATGATGAGAGTAGGTAATCTGGTAGATGTGAGATAACCTTCTAAACGATATAAATATGCTATTCATAACTTCATAAGTAAGTACTTGAAGTCTAAAAGGACCACTTTTACACTTTAACCATCCAAGCAATGAAAACATCTTGAAGAAAACGAAAATGATTCAGTTAAGGATGGTCCACTATTTATTCAATCAAGTTAAGACAAGTCAAGTGTTATGCCTTAAAACGGCAATTGGTTTCAGACCGGTAATAGACCTTAATAGCGGTCAGACGATTTCCGATGGTTAGGAGTAGTTCAAGATCAACGTGATTAACTTCGCACCTTTTATAGAAAATATGCTGCAACAATAGATTTCAGGCGTTTATTGAATTCAAAGAAAATGGGGACAAGTATTATTAAAATGAAATGAAGAGTTTCTGGTTTCACTGCATTTTACTCCTTGAAATTCCTTTGTTAGCAGGAAAATAAAGTGAAATCTTTATGATAAGTCTTTATATGTAGTTAGTTTAAGTGAGTATTTATGTCTTTTTTTGTCATGTGCGTTTTGTTCGTGCAGAATAAACCATTTTTATTTCCCTTTTCTTTCTCTGTCATCGACTACATCATTCATATGGCTATTTTTATAAAAAGTTTTGGCTTTTAAAGTTTTCGCTTATTTGGTCATCGGTGGTTTAGTTTGGTCACCGATGGATGGACTGTGTGAAAGATGATATTTTGAGGTTGGAAAGGACCTGACTACTGAGATGATGATTAACCCTTCGTATAATACGAGAAACACAATGGCTTTATAATGCATTCAACTGGTTAATAGAGTAAGTAGAATGGAAGGAGAAGACGTGCTGCACCGACCCCAAATGAATTCGGATACCTAAGGGTAAGATAATGATGATGATGATCGGTTGACAATCTCAGAGATGGGACAGGGTCACCTGACACTTTTCATTTAAATAAAGCCTATATCCTCAATTCGAAAAAAATGGCGTATCTCCCAAATTCCTAATAGGAGGTATTAGGAATTTGGGAGATACGCCATTTTTTTTATACAAATTTCCCACGAGATATCAGAACGAAACTAGGCACGGTTCACACGAATCGAGCGTATTTTTCAACATTACCGTCAGATTCCAGAACTCGACTGGCATCTATAATTGCATAGCGTTGGCTACATACCGATTTCTATCCACCGCACCTAATAGGCAACTTGACAGCAAGTTACACCTCATGAATTGGTACTAATAGGCCCTATATTTAGTAAAATATTGATTACTAACAAGAAATTGATATAATTTATTTAATAGTGCTACTTCCATGTGTGTGTGTGATACAGGAAGCGAACAGATTGCGCTAAAATGGTCAGTTTCTACAGTTCGTTGGAAGTCTATATGGGATTATAATTTGTTGTCTATTAAATGATATTTTTCTGAGTAACACGTTACGTACGTTTACATGTTCTAATTTAGCTTGAAAAGCACCGGCTGTATTATATGTTCTTTAATAACTAGAAAATTTAAAGACAATTTGCTAGTTATTGGGTTATAGGTATATCTACTTCATTTAATTGCATTGGCATCCATTCTAACATTAATTACAAAAGCGAGCTTGTATGTTGTTTTAAAGACTTTAAAAAAATCAGAGTTTCACTTCACTATATACGATTAATCTAGCTAGCATAAGGACATTAGACAAGGTGTGACTGGAAAACGCTACTGGAACACTCTGATTATTTACAAAGTAGTCTAAACTAGACATAAGCTTGTACCTATAATAGAAACTAAATGGCATTTTATCAATGATGAATTTTCATCGATGTCTGACGTCTAGAAGGCTGATGGATGAGATTCCCGGAAAAAAGGACCACTCGGTCCTTAGGTACGTAGGTATCTCTTACAAAACTGCCTCTTTTCATGAATGGACGACAACAAAAACATGGTACAAGTTCCTTCCACTAACGAGTGTATTGGACGAGGGACAAAACATCAAAGTATGTGTACTGTGTTGTGAGGTAGGATCAAATATATCATGTTACTACATGGCTACCTGACTGCCTCATGTGCGGTTAAGTTGAGAATCAATCTGAGCTGTGATTTTGAAATGTAGTTTTGCTTCTTCCATTGCGTGTCGATGGCAAAAATAACACTAAAAATATATATAGTTTTTTTAATATGTTTAGCCCAAAATTCAGCAACACGGATACTGTTCGCTGACGTAGCCTCACATGCGTAGGGCATGCGGTGCAAGATGGGAGGTGAGCCATTGTCTGTGGAGAGATGTATATACATCGGAGGTCTGAGCCTTCCATGAACCCGCTCTTGTGGAGGTTGTTCTTGCTGCGGCCTACTTGGGTACGAAGTCCATCTTTCACTAACCGAAGTAGATATACTTACAGGGTGGCGCAGAAGTCATCATATATATTAGTAGTATTGTTTTATGTAGTTTTACTTTTTAAGAGATGCAAATGTTTTTTTAAGTCATAAGATGGTAATTAAATGAACTAATTCGTCATTTGCTTCTATTTACTTTAGTGTATTATTGCCATCCTTCTGATTACAAAGACTTCTCAAACTTAGAATCTTATATGTTAATCAAGGATTTTCGGAAATTCCTCCTTCAAATCACCCTTTCAGAGGAAGAATTTCGAAAAACGGGTGTTTTATAGGCTAGCTTATTGTATATTTTATAATCAAGCACTACTTTAAACAAAACATAACTTCAGTCTAAAGCTACGTGTGTCAAGCAATCCTTTGCAAGACCAAACACCAGTAATAGATATATCGTTGGCTAATTTAATAGATACCTCATACACTCATACCTTAGCTGTCTTTATCATAAAAATTCTCAGACCGAAGCCTGTTCGTTATATTGACGTTATATTGATGATTTACAGTGATACGATCTAGCTGTGTTGAACATATGGTAGAAAGCACAAGTAAGGAGTTTTGTGATGAAACGCGTAGGACTAAAATAGCGATGGATAAAAATGTTGCTGAGTGGAGATGTCGAGGAAGGCCAAAGAAAGAAGGCATGGATTGTGTGAGGAATGATGTGAAAGAAAAGGGTGATAAGGATACCGTCAGGTTGGGAGAAGGGCAATAAGATGACCACATGTCTGATTGGTAGAGGAAATTGAAGCAATCAGATAACTAGAAAGAATTAGAGGCCTGAACTGATATTAACTTGCACAATATTTTTGTCACGGAAGAGCTAATAAGACCAGGCCAAGCAAGAACGTGGACGAAGAGGAGTATGTAAGGATAGTAGCAGATGGCGTGTAGTTTCTGCCTACCATTAAGGGAAAAAGGCACTTATGTGTGTGCAACAGCTAGGTATCTATAATAATTTAGGAGACATTTTTTGTTTGTGCCGATATAAAAGAAGGTGATGGTGGACGTTATTATGTACAGTGCACACGTCGTAAATGCTTTCTAAGTGTGAAGAGTGAAGTACACATCCTGATTAGCTTAACCAGCCTATAATGTTTCCACTGCTAGGTCACAAGCCTCCTCTCTTCGAGAGGGAGTGGGCCTTAATCCACCACGTGGGCCCTGTGCGGGTTGGTAGATGTCACATGTCTTCGAATTTTTGGTTCTGGGAGATGCCGATTTCCTCACGATATTTTCCTTCACCGTTTTGAGAGCAATGGTGATGAAATACCTAATTTACACAAAGTAAAGCGCCTTTTTTTTTTTTTTTTTTTTAAGAATGGGAAATCATCCAATGACTCCTCCCGCTCTGGGTGGAGCGGAAGGGAGTGTCAGACTCTTACTGACTAAAACCCATCCGTGTTCCTTCCTTAGCCCTTTATGTTCCGGGGTAGCGGTAACCCTTTCGGACAATCCCGCTGCCCCGGCAGGCTTCGGCCCTAACGGGCCCCTCCTTTGATGCTGACATCTCTTTGAGGCGCGCGTGGAACACATACGCGCCGTCCGGCACGGGCCTGGTCCTGATCGGACGGCGAGCTACCCATTACTCGCCGTCCGCAGGCCCGAAAGTAAAGCGCCTGGGTTTGAAACTACGACCTACAACTCGTAAGTCGCGGCCGTTTCCACTGGGCTTCATGAAACAAAATACTTTGATAGAAAAACGATCCTATTCGAAGTTACCACGTATATTGTAGGCACACGGTATAACTTAGCGTGACTGTATCCAATTGTATGCGTACGATAGCAGTCTACTGTTTGATTGGTTGCCCGCCAATCAAATAGTCATTATCAGCAATGAGCAGTTTGTCAGTAGGTACTGTGAGGCATGCTCCTTGAACGATTTCATGAATGTTGATGTTTTAGAAGTATGTACTTGCTTATTTTTTATTTTATTTTATTTATTAGGGACATAAAACAGTTACATGCTACAGGAAATACAAAAAATCCTAAAAACTATAGATCACAAACATGTAACCTACACCAATATCCACGTCTTAACAAAAGAATAACAGACTGTGGTAAATTTTGGTAGATTTTTACAGAATACAGAGCCTTCTGTGATGGACTGTATTTAATGTATTACCATTTAACTTCATTTATTTATTCCCCTTTTAATTCATTTAAACTTATCTTAATTTCATTTCATTTAATTAAATACAAATTATTCTAATTCCATTACATAATTGATTCTATTTAATTTAATCGAGTTCCATTAAATTTTGTTCAACATAATTCAAATAATTCAATTCGGTTCAATAAAATTCAATTCTGTTCAATATAATTCAATTCAGTTCAGTTCAAAATAATCATAAGAATTAGAGAAACTTATCATAAGAATTATCAGCCTATAATGTTCCCACTGCTGGGACACAGGCCTCCTCTTTGTGAGAGGGAGTTCTTGTAGATACCTACTATTAAAACGTCATCTGTGACTATTTTTTGTTGGATTTTTGTTGCTACAGACAGAATTTTTTCTCTGGAGACCAGGGGTTCTACTCCCTTAACATGAAGTTCGTATTTACAGCCAAAATTACGGGCATTTCCAACTCCGTATCACTTAAGGATATAAGATTAGTTCGGTTTCCAAACTAAGAATGAATGATAATACGATTTGACGGTTGTTCGTATGGCTGATGTGTTTTTACCCGTTTGTTTTTTCGTGTCTGATAAATTGAATTTGACACTTGTTTTGACGGATCAACTACTTTAGGACGGGCCGGTATCATCAGTAGGTATTATAAAAGTTCTCTGTGGGTATCTTCATTGACGGACTCAGAGAACATCAGACGTCATAGGCATCAAACATCAAAATAATACAAAAAAAAAATAGGCACCACAATTTCGATTCCAAGTATGCGCAAACCGCGTCATACGTCAAATGCAGCGTGACTATATCGAAAGGCATGTACCTATACGATAGCACTCTCCTGTTTCATCGGGCGACCAATCAAATAATTGTCGCTAATCTGCCCGCCACGTACTGCACTGCTTTTATTTATCGATATTATATGAGTTGATTAAAGTTGACACACGTGTTAGTTTTCATAACTACTATTATAAAGAGGTAAAATTGTTTGTTTGTAAGAGGTAATCTCCGGAAGTACTGATTCGGTTACAAAAACTTTATCACTGAGAGAAACCTACAGTATTGTCGAGTGCCATAGTATATTTATGGTATATTTGACTTCCACGCGAACAGACGTCGCGGGCAGAACTACGCTATTATTTTATAATTAGTCAATGTGGTATAATTTCGTTTTATGATTTAGTGGTTACAGAGGTAAAAAAGAGATATTGTAATGCTGATCATTCACTTGATCGGTTCAAATATGGCGAAAAAAACTTGAATGCGACGCATTTGATGGACCAAGAACCATGAATAAATGCTATTCATTCAGAAAAGTGGAAAATTGAAGGAAATTGCATAGTCATCTATAATGAAGGTAGCCCAGAATAAGGTCGCAAGCTGGGATGTGGATCTTACGAGAGGTTTAGTTTCAGGTGGCAAAAACCTTCCTGGAAATAATTAAAGGAACATAAAAAGAATGAGATCTTATGAACTTGTGACTCTACAGATAACACGATGATTATGATCATCAAACACATTGTAGTGAAATAATTACACTAAACCAAAGTACCTACCACACTCACGCAATATTACTTTGCTAAAATTGCAGATTTAATGGTTCTCGGAGCAATTTGCGACGGCAAAAATAGTATTCTTATCAAGCATTAACGGTATAATTTCAAATAGCGAACGGCAATGAGGACCGCTGATTGGTTCAAATCATTTAATTGGCGTGTGGTCGTCATGGGTAGATGGCAGCACTATCGGTTTTGTTCGAATCAAAGCCGTTTGAAGTAATTTAATCCGGTTATTGGGTGGTGTCACATCACTAATGCGGGTTTTATGAAGTATTAATTCGGTTATGTTGAATATGGACTTAAACAAATTATCGGTTGCTGAGGTTACCAAGGTAGGTATGTAGCTAATTATAATAGGCTAAACCAAAAGAGACTACACTTTCTTAAATATTTTCAAGTTTTAAGATCCGCCCAATCGAAGAAAAACTCTGAAGCGCGCCTGAGGTGGTATGGCCATGTAATCAGAAGGCCCGAAGATTAAGCAAGTCCTCTACTTAAATTCAGGCGAAAAACTAATATTATTTAAAAGTGACGATTCGCCCGTTTTGGCAAGTAAATTCGTGCGAATTGACTAATAAGCCGTCCGTCTGCCTCAGAACTATTTTGTGTGTTTGATTTTATTATTGTTCACATACGTAGGCATATAAAAATTGTGGCAAAAACAATATTGCGTTTGTTTAATTGAATCCAATTTAATTCTCTTCACGGTTAATATTTTATGGTTTACATAAGAATATTATTTATTTAATAAAAAAATAACAGAAATTTGTAATAAATTCATCTGAGAAAATTAAATGGAGTTTGTGGAGACTGCTAGAAAATTATTCTACAGCTGAAAAAGATAGGGAATAGGGGTTGAGTTGTAGGTATCCTTTCCGATACAAAATGGTGGATTAAAATTGGCACTGAATGGCCATCAATACTGTTAGGGATAATAAAATAAATGACTCACAATTAAATAATACTTGATACTGTTGAAATAGTCACTGTTTACTGTTTGTGTTACTGTTGTTTACTGTTACTGAAGAAGTTTCATAAAAATAGCCTACTAAATTGTCAACAGTAATTTTAACGTTACCCACCCTCAGATACCTAACGTATTAATTCAGTAGTATCACGCTGTACATAACGTAACATCACGCCTGTAGATCGACACATTTACAGCGTGTTTGTACACTTAGTTACCACAAGTAAAGCGCGTCCGATTCATGAGATAAAAATACTGTAATCGATTTAATCTGTACAATATTTTTTCTATAATAGAATTTACTGTACTGAATACAATATACTGTATCAAATTGTCTGGAAATGTTTTAATAATCAAATGTATGCAACTCCACTCATTTATACACAGTTAGGTATATCGTCACTGGGAAGGAGAAAATGCTAAAGCGCCATTTGGTCCAAAATTAGTTATATAATATACTTATCGTTCGATTAGATTTTTTTAACAATCTGATCCTATTAAAATTGGCTCAGATTGTCTTAAAACTTAAACAGATCGATTCAGAAAATAAATCTAATACAACGATGTGTTATATACTTAACTCATTTTTGCCCAAATGGCGCTGCATTTTTTCCTTTCCAGTGACGATATGTATAATAAACCTTTGAGTTAATATGAATAAAATACCAATTGTTGCTCACCTTACGTGGGATCATACATTTTATTTTTAAATAAACGAATGCAGTATTTACAGCAGTATTTTGTTTCTCCCGCATAACTCTCGATCTCGTGGGAATATCGGGATAAAAAGTATTCCATGTCCTAATCCAGGTCGTGGTCTACTCAAGTACCAAATTTTATCCAAATCCGTTAAGCCGTTTTAGCGATTTTTTTTTCTCATTATGTCTCTTTATAAATATTAATTTAGAAAAGACAACTTGACAGCTTTTTATTCTTATATTTTGTACAAATTTAAGTCACATTCTATGTCGATTAAAATACAATTCTTTTTTAATTGGTTACCTAACTCACGGATGAAGCATCACCATAAATCAAATCAAAATATCATCTTAAGACACCTGTCAAAGTCCAAAAGACCAAACACTCCTGGAATTTCTGTCCATCCATAAGTTTACTGTTAACGTAAAACTAAATAAGGTGTTGCTATTTTGTTAATTGTTGTTTTGATAAACGATTAGTTGTCAACGCCATCTACCGGGTGTTTGTATTAATGAATAATGATACAGAAAGCTTCGGTAGGGTAACCAAGCAGTTGGTCGTTTTTTTTCGGATGTGTGTAAAGTTTTCAGAATGTTTGTCTTTGGTCTGTATATTTGGTCTTTGGTCTGTATGTTTGTCTTTGGTCAATAATTTATATTTGCACAAGACTTGCTCATGGGTACTGAGGGCCTATTTAATGATACAACGTTATGATTATTATGTTTATTCCAAACGAGCGTGTTTCATCATCCCGATATTTCCGTCACTCTTTTTTCGAAATAATAGAAATAATTTGAAGGCGCTTGCCTAATACTGAGCATAAGACGCTCAGACGTGTTATTCTGAGTATGTCCAAGTCTTTGTATGCAAGACTAGAACCTTAGTAAGCTGTAGCTTTGAGTTTAAAAAATAATAATTTGCATACTGCTGATAGGACTGACAATAAAAATATCAATAGATACTCTTTCAATAATGATGTGAGAGTCACAATCTTCATCATTAAGGAAAGACGCAAGAAGTCCTATTTTTAGTATTAAAATCATGGTGTGCCTACTTTTTTGACAAACGCCTCCGAATCCTCCGATGTGCAAGCACATGCGTGCGCTAGTTTAACGATGACTTGTGACGTGTACAATTGAAAAAATATATAATTAATAGTGTATTTTAAAGTTATGAAGTTCGAAAAACTTGTCAACTTTAAGGTAGCATGCGGAGTTGAAGCATTTTTTTGTGCAAAGTTGATCTTTGTCACTTGTCAAATATTAGTAGGTATTTAATGGATTCAATTTGGAAAGCCATTACTGCTGTTAGAGTGTTATGCAATTACCCCGCTGTTCAGTTTCGGGTTTTGTTAAACATTTATAATTAAAACGCAGTTAAAATTAAGTGATTTCCGAAAACATATATCATTGTCAGGTCATTAGGTTTATATTTAAATACCAGATTTTTACGAACAATAAATGGGAAGTTTGGAACTTAGAATTTTCATTGTCTAGAACTGACCTTGCACTTTGATACTTTGTATTCAATTTGTATGTAAACTAGTGTGAGGCCGCTATCGGCCTCACAAAACTAGTGTGAGGCTACAAAAAATTTGTACGTAAGTAGTTGTTTCTAGTCTCTTTAGTTTAAATTCTAAATTAATTAGCATCGTTTACTGAATTGTTTGCTAATTTAACCAGAGCATCAAGGTTGTATCGATAATGTTGCAATTTTAACGTATTTTCTACACAATTTTGAGTATTACGTTTTTTTTTTGTTTGAGTTTGACTTAGGATACCATAAAACGCTAATTTTTTTGTCGCACAGTTAAGTGTACTGGTACATCCATATGTACCAGTAGCCAGAAAAAAATTGTATACTATTGTCAAATGTCCAAAAAATTACTTACCTAAGTATTCACAAATATTTCATAATTTAATTAAAACTGCAAAATTACTTTTATTTTGGTGGTCATTCGATTCAACTAGTATCAGATGCATCGCTGTTTTGAACCCTATTTGTTGCCGCGATTTTGTCAATTACCAAAATATTTGCTTCTTAGCATTGGGAAAAGGCTAGACATCTGCCTAGCCTTTACTTGTATTCAGTTAGACTGGAAGAGACCCCAAACAGATGATTGGGGTCTCCTCCAGTCTAACTGAATACAAGTATTTTATATGGAGCGACTGCCTATCTGACCTCCACAACCCAGTTACTGGGTAATACGATACCCCCTGATAAGACGATTTATTTTCGTTGGATCCCAATCAGATGATTGGGGTCTCCTCCAGTCTAACTGAATACAAGTATTTTATATGGAGCGACTGCCTATCTGACCTCCACAACCCAGTTACTGGGTAATACGATACCCCCTGATAAGACGATTTATTTTCGTTGGATCCCACTTTTGAATCCCAGTTTAATATTTTTGGCGTTGGATCCCACTTTTGAATCCCAGTTTAATATTTTTGGCGTTGGATCCCACAAAACATTGGTTGTAAAATTTTTGGGCTTTTGACGACCTGTAACGAATGTCAAAGATCCATGAACGACAGCCGGGTCCAAAGGCTTAACGTACTTTCCGAGGCACGGAGGGGTCTTGGTATGTGAACCACTACTTGGTAGGTCACCCATCCACGGACCAACCGCTGCAAACGACCCGTGCGGCTGCTATTATTTAGCCACAAGCCCCTCTCCATTTCATACAACTATCAAAGACTATTAAGTTGGTTGTCAATCTACTTAACAATTATTCTCCCTGACTTTACGTACCAGCCGAGGTAATCTATTATATATAAATCTCACAGTGTAAATCTAGGTGAAGTGAGCTATCAAGAGTGTTAATCCCCTAGTATCAGGTGGAATGACAGCTCACTTCACCTAAATTTTTACAGTGACATTTTTACAGAATAGATTTTTAGAGAATAGAGCAGCACATATTTTAAAATGTCAAATTATAAATAGATAAGCTAAGTGGGGTAGACGTGTTCTTGAGTGGAGACCGTGAGTCGGTAAACGTAAGGTAGGACGCCCTCAGGCCCTCAGGCAGACGATCTTCGAAGGGTGGCTGGTAGCGGCTGGATGAGAGTTGCCGAAAATCGAGTTGAATGACGTGCACTTGGAGAGGCCACTGCGGGACATATCCAGCAGTGGACTGCTATAGGCTGATGATGATGAAGCTAAGTGGGTACAGGAAACCTACCACGAGCTCTTAACGCGATCCATTTTAGGACCTAAACTGAACTGTTCTTCTAATTCGTACCATGACGTCAGTTTAACGATTCAATTTAGGCCGTGCCATCTGGATACTTACCACGAGTTCTTAGTAACGCTCATTCACTTCCAACGATCCAAATGCCGCTGAGCGTATTGTACGTTATGGTACGACTGTGAGCGATGCAGTTTAAGAACCTAAACTGAAATGTCTTGTTTTTGAATCGTTTTTAAATAGATCATGGTAGGCCTCCTGTATCTACTTAGTTACCAATTTATGGTGAGTTGTGTGATTTGCAGAGAAGTCATATACTTATTTATTTAATTTCTTTAATTAAACATTAGCAACGAATTATGCATCACGTCATAGACATTTTCACCTTTATGCTAATTTCTAAGCAAAGTACGTATTGGTTGTGGTTTTCCTTACCTCATAGATACCTGTTCTATTATTTATAATATTATTTATTTTAACTTTTATATAGGTAGAATGAGTTTTTCTTTGTGGCAGTATTTTCTGCGTCTTTTTGTTTATTTCATACTAGCGCCCTGCGGTATCGGGATAAAAATATTCTATGTCCTAATCCAGGTCATGGTCTATCCATGTGCCAAATTACATCTAAATCCGTTCAGTCGTTTTAGTGTGAAAGCGTAACAAACAAAAATAGAAAAAAAAAACAATTCTCTTTTGCTAAAAAAAACGGGCACTTTAGATTTTTTTCTCTACTTCAATGAAGAAGAACAAGAAAAAGGTTTTATTGATTTGACGATGTATTGGGATTTATTCCGGTCTGAGTCCCCCCTCCACCCCCCCCCCTCCTCGATCCGATGCTAGTTGGCATGTTATTTGAAGCATCCTTGCATGATTCTTTACGTTCGAAATTTAAATTTTGAAATTAATAAAAGAAAATTAATGATTACTGTGGATTTTTGTAAAATTGAAGACTAATGGCGCGAATTGCTGAAGCGATTTTTTTACTGATTGCTAAAATTTTAAAACTTTTTGAATATTTTCTGCAAATTAAACAATTTAATCTTTCTTTTTACATTAAATACCACTTTTTGAAATGAGTGATAAATCGATAAGGGCCGGTAAAATTGGAGTCCTACTTGAAGAAGGTTGTTCGCAAACTTATGTGTCTCAGCGGCTAAATGTGAGTCATTCAACTATCCAAAGAATTGGCAACGGTATCCAGAGACCGGTTCGGTTAAAAGAAGACCCGGTTCGGGAAGAAAACGATGCACATAATCAAGAGATGCCCCGCTTTTTGGTGATTCAGGCGTTGCGGAATCGTAAGGCGTCAAGTGTGGACCTGAAGAAGAGCCTTGAAGAAGTAAGAGGAGTAGAAGTTAGCGTGTGGACGGTCAGGAGGAGGCTTTTGGCTGCCAATATCAGGAGTTACCGCCCGGCTCGGGGCCCTAAATTACTCCGTGAGCACCGTGTTGCTCGACTTCAGTTTGCTCGAAACTGTGCTTCATGGACTCTGGATGATTGGAATAAAGTATTGTTTTCTGATGAAGCTAGAATCTCTTTGTGTGGAGAGGACCAACGCCGGCGAGTGCTGCCAAGACCACGGGAACGCTATGCGGAAGTGTCTTTCGTAGAGATCACTCGTTATGGCGGAGGCTCCGTTATGTTTTGGGCAGCAATTAATTTGACGGAGCGTACAGAGTTAATTTTAATAGAAAATGGAACATTAAATGCACACCGGTACATAATGGAAGTCCTAATTCCATATGCACAACCCGCATTCACTGCACTTGGGGAAGATTCCATTTTTATGGACGAAAATGCTCGCCCGCACCGTTCTGGCGACGTGGAAGCGTACATGCAAGAGGTTGGGATCCGTCGTTTAGACTGGCCAGCTCGAAGTCCTGACCTCAATCGAATTGAGCATGTCTGGGATGTTCTAAAGAGACGGGTAAGATCAGTGCAACCTATATACTTCACAAAACATCAGGGAGCTAAAAATAGTCATTGCACTCTTCAGTGGGAACGTATTCCTCAAAACGTTATTAAAAACATCGTGGAAAGCATGCCCAGAAGGATTATAGCTGTGATTTTGGCAAGACGAGGTCACACTCGTTATTGGGTTTTTACATTTGTAACTTTATTTAATTTAAAAAAGTAAAGACAATCTTCTTGTCTTTATTGCCGACCACTTCTTATTGTTTTCCCGAGTACATCGGTTTTAAAGAACACAACGAAATTTAAAAAAAAATTGACAAAATTCTCTTCACGCGTATTCATTTACACGATTATAAGTATACAGACTATGTCAAACATTTAAATTTCATTTAATTAACTCACATCGACCTTAGAACGTAAATTTCCTTAGGTCTCCGTTTTTTTTTGAAAAGAGTGTATTAGATTAGACTTAAATTAAAAATTAAAAATGGCTGCTTCTTTAATTTTTCGCTAGTTCTACCATAATAAAATTAATATAAACATTAAATAATGCATTGGATTTTTAATATAATTGAATATTATTCACGTTTGAACATGTTCGTCGATCAATCATTCATTCTAATAACACTGCATCATTCATTCATTCATTATTTAAATTGTTGGGTATAAATAAATCCTATTATAAGCCAAGCTAATTGCTTTAGTAATTCATCCTCGCATAGTTTAATAAATGAGTTTGTTATTAATATTTTACGTATTTGTAAATTATCTGTTTATTCAATTTATTTCTTATCTAAACTAATATTATAAAGAAAAAAGATTAGTTTTTTTTGTATGTTTGTTTGTTTAGCTAAAATGGCTGAATGGATTTGGATGAAATTTCATCCAAATCCATTCAGCCGCAGGCACATGGGTAGACCAAAATTTAGATTAAAATATTTTAGGTTTTAAATACACAAACAACACACAACACAACAATTATGAAAAGTATCAATTTAATTTCATTCTTGGTAGGTAACTAAGTATAGCCTATTATTGCCCATTTTCAATTGTTGAACACTTTTCGGACGTGATATTGTGTGGTATTATATTTTAACGTGACTCTATTATAAACGTGGATGTTCACGGCATCACGATAACACAGGGCAAGTAAAACGTATGCAAATATGAAGACGCTTTTGAATTTCCGTCCACGATAATGTTATAACGTGCACTGAAGTATTTCCATACGATAATATCCTTTTTTTTTTTTTTTAAGGATGGGAAATCATCCAATGACTCCTCCCGCTCTGGGTGGAGCGGAAGGGAGTGTCAGACTCTTACTGACTAAAACCCATCCGTGTTCCTTCCTTAGCCCTTTATGTTCCGGGGCAGCGGTAACCCTTTCGGACAATCCCGCTGCCCACGATAATATCCTCATGTTAGAAATTTGAAAAGCACACATTGAGTCATTTATTCATTATACTTACTCTTTTCTTTTTATGTAACATCAGGAATTATATGAGAACAGCACCCTAACTGCGTTATACACTTTCAATCACAATTTGAATCATTTTGTAGGATATTAATAATCCATTGCTTCATATCTTAAAAAAAAAATTTCTACTTAACAATGTAGATAACGCAATGAATGTTGTAAAACTGACAAAATTAAAGCCATTACTACTATAAGTGTGTTAAGCAATCGGCAGGAAATTAAAAGTTAATTATTATGGGCTAAGTAGTACATAAATCATTTGGAGTATTTTATCGAACATTTGTTTGTGATTTGAACGATCTAGGTTTAAAGTAAACGTTTGTTCTGGAATAATAATAGTATAACACACTAACGCCTCTTGCCTAAAATACAAACTAGTAAAAATATTAGACACTCAGCATTTTCGTAGCGGGGCTCACTGCCAAGTACCATGATACACCAGCCGTTCTAACAACCACGAAAAATGGCGGTTGAACGGTTTTCTACCTTGCCGGCCATATAAGATAAAGTCAGGGAAGATCAAGGATGGGGAATTGACTACCAACTCAAATTAAACTGTCATTCTTTGACAGTTTTTTAAATGGCTTTATTAAGGCAAACTGACGTAGTGTCAAATTAGTAAACAGTTAATTTCCTCGATTGTACACAAGAATTAAAAGTGGTCATCCGCCACATTCTGCGGTTGTACATTTTTATATTTCGCTTCTCGTTATTGATAATTTTATTTATTCCTCGAGCCGTACTTAAATACAGGGTGAAATAGACTCACGAAGCCATCATCTACGCATTCTGTAAATCAAACTTAAGTGCTGATTTCACCAAAGACACTAAACGCGATCAGCACTGCGTTCGAGAGTTATCAGTGTCAATATTCCACAGCAATTTTGACACTGACAGCGCTTGAACGCGGTTTAGATGTGCTGAACGTGTTCTATTTCATTGGTGAATTTAATCTTAAGTAACTTAGTGCAAAAATAACCCTTGTATCTTCGTAAGAAGGCTGTTGGCTGGTAGCAGCTTGATGAGATTTGCAGAAAAACTAGTTGAATGGCGTGCAATAGGAGAGGCCTATGTCCAGCAGTGGACTGCTGTAGGCTGATGATGATGACCTTCGGGTTTTTGGCATTGCCTGAACTGATTTGCACAATAATATTTCATCACAGTTTGTAAAGATCGATTAACAGTAATTAAAATATGGTGGAATTTTAAAAGCAAGTAGGTTGTAGGACGTATGTAGGTAACGTCCGGCGCATTCTGTGCAATCAGCCCCTCCCATGTTGCTGACTGGCAAATATTTCGACCACAACATAAACCGTTTTCTTATTATTACATGATAAATTCATATACATGATAATGTTGCCAGCATATTATTCTCCCACTGGAGAGCAATGGCCTCTTCTCATACAGAGAAGACACGAGTATCTGTGTTGGGATCAGCTTCAGACTAACCGGGTGGAGCTGAATACCAGTATTTTATATGACGCGACTGCCTGTCTGACCTCCACAATCTAGTTATTACTGGGTAAAACGATACCTCTTGATAACACTGGCTGTCAATCATTTGGGCTTCTGACTACCCGTAAAGACTGTAAAAGACTTACGAATGATAGCCGGGACCAAAGGTTTAACCTTTTCGAGAAACAGAGGGGTCTCGATGGTCACCCATCCACGAACCGACCGCGGCAAGTATAGCTAACTTTCAATCGACCCGTGCTGCTGTTATTAGTCACGAGAATGGTTCGCGTCAATACGATTAAATAATTAACGGCATATTAAGTATTCCTTATGTTGATCACCCTGTATTTCATTTAATTGTAATAGTTGTTGAAATATTTGTAAGGTTAACCACAAATTAATTAATTTATGTATTCAAATAGGATTCTAACTGGAATCTAGGGTTCGTTTTGTTGTCTATTCCTTTTTTTTTGGCAATGACGCCGATATCTTTATTATCATATTATTTTGACATCTGCATATTTTTGAGAAACTGTGTTGCAATAGTCAGGAGATTCGGACCAGATTTTTGACAGCTATGCGGTGGCAAAAAAAAATATGGTGACAAAACTTGAACTTGCTGTACATAATTATTTGTCAATTTAACACAAATTGCACAGATCCCTAGGCATGTTGATTAGAGTTTTTTCTTCCTTATAATGATGAAAGAAAGTCCATAATATCATAGACCTAATTAGGTATTATTATGACATGCACATTTTTGAGAAGCTGTTTGTTTTGCAACAGTCAGGAGATTCGGATTCTAATTTTATTATTTAGCAGACATGTGTGAAAAAAAAACTGGTGGATAACCAGGCCATGATGGTCATATTCGCCATAACACAAATTGCACAGATCCCTAGGCGTTGTGATCAGAGCTTTTTTTCCTTTGAATGATAAAAGCAATTAAATATGCTTTTACCCTGAAAAAGGACCTGCAGTACAGTATATTCTTGGAGCGCTCTTTTTATACTTAATAAAAAAGTCGCATCATTAATGAGGACTTTTAGACAATTTTTGAAGCTTATCAAAGTCTAATTTTGATATCAACTTGTTTTATGGGGAATGAACATTTTCCTATAAGGAAAGCGGGCGATGATATCAACCCGGAAAATAGGTAATCACACTGAATACAGTACTGATATTAGTATTAACTCAATTAGAATTTGTTTCAAGCCTTAATCTCTTTACAGATATTTAGATTCAGGAATCTTTAAGTATTAACTAAGTAGGTAGGTACACTTACTGTTCGGCGATCCACCTCTAAACATAGGGTTAGGTGCCATCCAGGGGAAGGCTCCAAACGGCCACGAGTGCGGCGGCGGGCCCTGGTACAGCCGCGGCAGCAGCGGCTGGGGCACCACCACCCCGCCCCTGGTCTCCAACTCCTCATCATGCCCGTTGTCTCTTTCCTCCCGGTCATCAACGTTCGAGTCGACGTCTTCAATGTCCACGTCACTCTCGTCGCTCTCAGGCGCCGCGTCAGTACTCTCGGCGTCATTGCTGTTGGTGTCAGCTACCGTGTCCTTTACCGGCACGTCCTGCTTCCCTCTAAGCAACGAGTCCACGCTAAAAGATATCCGGCCTTTCCCGCCGCTGTCGGTGCCGGCGGTCTCGGCACGCTCGCATTCGAGCGAAGTCTTCATTTCATCTGCTCGATAACATTTCAATTAAATTCGCGCGCTAACCCCCGACGGCTTATCTCGCCATTTTAGTTTTTTTTTTTAATTTATCCTCCAATCACTATTGTTTGTTTTTGAGAATCCGTTTATTTAAATGCGCACTAATGTCACTGAGTGCATCATGTGTCCCATTGTAATCAACAATTACAAATGAACGTAATTTGTAGGTAGGTATTTGTAAATTCGTCCCATTGTTAACGACTGAAGTTTACAAAGTTCGCTAGGTAATTGATTTCGTGTCGGTGTATTATTTTACAAGTAGCTGTCGAATACTTATAATTATTACGTTTATATGCACATGGTCTTATTAATTACACTGTCCAGGTAAACGAGCGTTTCGATACAATAGTCGAGTCAGTACATCACTATTGTGACAGCAGTCGAATTAGCACAATTGGCAGCACTAACAAAAAAAAAAAAAAAATTGAATTGGGATATGGAACGTGGATTTGAAATCAGAACGTGCGGTCGCGGAGCGCAGCGCGGAAACTTGCGAATGTGTTCGGAAAGGAGCGATATCTCCGTGTAATGATTCGCGTGGAAGCGCGGTGAAAATCGCGCCAGCATTGGGGCGCAAGCCGCGGCCGCGGACCGCCTCTCCCGGCCGACAGAGATGCAGCTACCGACCGAGGAATTTTAATAAGCGGCGCGGAGCGAACGAGACGACGATACAATCCGACATGTGTGTAAACGCGATATTGAGTAGGCGGGGTCCGTCGCGCTCAAATTAATAGTCTCTATGGAATACGCCTTATAGAATTATCCGCGTTTAGACAAATTGGATCGTTATTGTGTACACATAAGGTTGTATTTAGCATGTGTTGCACAACAATAAAGTGACGTAACGGAGCCAAGCGTGTTGGATTGCAGCGGCTATTGTGTTGAATGAAAAAGGAGTAAATAGACGGGTGCTGTAGGCGGCGTAGAGGGGACTTTACGATTTAATTATTCGCGAATGCGGAGGCATTTTGTAGCGAGCTAATGTCTCATTGTCTCATTAATATCTCGGGCGGGCCGGCCATGTTTGATTTGTTTATGACGAAGGAGGTGTGCAGACGTTCAGCTCAATGTTTTGTTCGGCGACAGTTGGGAGTTCCGAAGCGGAGATTCAAGCGCCGCCGCTCGACACTACTAAATTAGTTGGTAGTAACACGTCTTGTTTAATTTGTGGGGTGTACTCGAGTTCGGTGGAGTTTATGACGTTTTTATGTTCGAGACAGGTTGTAGGTGATATTTTTAAGGATTGTAGATGAAATATGATACGATCGAGATATAGATTCGAGATTTTAGAAGAGATTTTAAAATACACCCTGTATAATGATTTTGAGGTTAATTTATTTTAAAAGCCTCATAAAAAAACACAAAAAAGACGTTTACTAAACGAGATATTTAAAAAAATCAATTTAAACACCATTACAAAAAGAAACCCCGAATCAAATCATTAGCGCCATGTCACTTAACAGTTAATCGTATGACACAGATATCTACAATCTCATTGTGCATCGTCGAAAAAGATTTCCTTTCCCCCTCAGCACTAATCTAAACTCTATCACCAGGAAATAAGATTGAAAAAAGCTTGTCACATCAAATTGACGTTGTCAATTCGCAATTTATATTAACAAAAGACGATGTGTCTCCTAATTTTGCTGTACAAAATTAAGCTCTATTTGATTGTAATAGAGTCGTTTTGTGTATGTGATTAATGACGCTCGTCCCCTACCCAATTAATGTAATTTAATAGCACAGAGAGATTAACGTTCGCATTAATTGAAAGAGTATAAAGGCGAAAACATTTTTAGATTATGCTATGCCATGTTTTAGATGGACATAGTTAGATTAGGCTATAATTTAAAGAGAGAAAAAGAAATAATGAAAATGTATTTATTGCTACTCGTACAGGAACATCACAAACACAGTAAAAAAAAAAAAACAAATTAGGTAGGTATATAAAAAAAAGTGAGAAAAAAATTTTTTATGAAATGAATTTAGAGAAAGAAGGAAAGAAAAATTTTTTTTTCGGACACGCACAGGAAATAAATAGTTACAGTAAAATGAGGAACATATAAAACTAAAGTATTGCTAGATTATTGCTTAGTGCAGCAGTAAGTTGACCAGTGGTGGCCCAGTGATAACAGCCGCGACTTACGTGTTGTAGGTCGTAGGTTCGAACCCAGACAGGCGCTTGACTTTGTGTAAATTATTTCATCACCACTGCTCTCAAAACGGTGAAGGAAAACATTATAAGGAAACCGGCATTGACATTTACCAATCCGCACTCCCTCTCATAGAGAGGAGGCCTGTGTCCACTGTGGGTTGGTAGATGTCACATGTCTTCGAATTTTTGATTCTAGGACATATCGGTTTTCTCATGATGTTTTGCTTCACCATTTTGAGAGCAGCGGTGATAAAATAAATTACACGAAAGCGTCTGCCTAGGTTCGAACTCACGACCTACACCTCGTCGGGGCCGTTTACCCTGGGCCACCACGGATTGTTATTTTGCAATACCATTGTAAAACTCATCAACTATTTTAGCTAGTATCACACTAAATACAGTCAGGGAACTGGATTGTTGAGCAGATTTACACACTACGTCAATTTACCATGTTCTAGCGATTTCATAAGACTGACAAAGAACTACAGTTTGGATTTGAATTTACCAACTGTTAATTTGCTTATCAATGAAGTTCCCTGGCTTTAACTACTTACAAAAAAATCACTTATGCTACGGCTACATTGTCGCGCTCGCCGTCTCGCTGTACAACAGAGAGCGCGCGAAGTGTTTCGCTGTATCGCGACAATGTAGCCATAGCTGAACGTAACCTAAACATACGCTCTCATCACAGACACATTTAATCCTAAGCTTAGCGCCATAAATGTCCGAAACATGATTATTTTTGAGCTATTTACGTACAGTAATGAGCTGTAAGTCGATTGTGATGCTCACTTGTTACCGAGTTTGGCCCATCGTCCACGACGCTACTTAAAAGTTCAGTATTTTATGCCACGAAGCGACGCGCGCTTTGCTTGTGGTAACCAAGTGTATAAACACACTGTGAATGTGTCTGTAAGCGCAGTAGGTCTCGGTACCGTTCGAAAGAATGGTGAAGTCGGAAATGTGTTTTGTGCTGACGTTACACGTCTACACGCACACATTCACAACCATGTTTGTATACTTAGTTACCACAAGTAAAGCGAGCGTCGCTTCGTGAGATAAAAAATACTATAACTTTTACAAACTCTAATCACCAATGAGTAGCCACAATGTCACAGCACTATAGTATTTCAATGGCGGTCCGTAGACGAAGCAACCAATCTCAAACTAGTTAATAAAGCGTTATTAAGGCGCCTCGGACTCTTAAATCTCGAGCGTCCATTCTATTCCCATGTTAGGTACTTAAAAGGCCTAAAACATCAAAATGGTGATGAGTTAAAGAAAAAGTGAAATCGGTAAAACTGACGAATCGGTGAAACTGACTAATCAACGAAACTGGCGAATTAAATAAACTGACGACTGAGGGAAACTGACCAGTGATAAGCGGAGTTGTTTCGAAGCCTACTAGTATTATTTTGGTGTCATCATAGTTTCATTTAAAAAGATGCAGAGCTTTTTAACAAAAAAATGCATTGTGGGTTTAAAAGTCCTAACCCCTAATTGCGTACACACTATCAATCTCCAATCTGAATCATTTTGAAGGATATTGCTAATCCATTGCTTCATATGTTCGAACAATTTGTCTGCTCAACGACGTAAATAACGCAATGAATGTTGTTGAAATGCCAAAATGAAAGCGATTGCTACTGTTAGTGTGATACGCAATTACCCCGCTGACTGCTTATTGGTGATTTAAGTTTGTAACACGTTACTTTGATACGCAATTACCCCGCTGACTACTTTTTGGTGATTTAAGTTTGTAACACGTTACTTTGACACGCAATTACCCCGCTGACTACTTATTGGTGATCTAAGTTTGTAACACGTTACTTTGACACGCAAATACCCTGCTGACTATTTATTGGTGATTTAAGTTTGTAACACGTTACTTTGATACGCAATTACCCCGCTGACTACTTATTGGTGATTTAAGTTTGTAACACGTTACTTTGATACGCAATTACCCCGCTGACTACTTATTGGTGATTTAAGGTTGTAACACGTTACTTTGATACGCAATTACCCCGCTGACTACTTATTGGTGATTTAAGTTTGTAACACGTTACTTTTGAGTAGAGTCGTGGACGATGGGCTTTACTCAGTAGATCCGCTGAGATCAAACGACCAGTCTGTCTGAGACTGTTATGTAGGATTAGTTGTTTGGAAGATAACGTTGGAAAGGTAATAGGGTACATGCATAATTGGTTACCTACACAGGAGTTTTTGTTTTTTAATGAGAGTCGGTCCCGGGTGATCAATCGCTTTGTTGTCGTAGTTAACCCGTCGCGTGTCTAATTAGCAGACACTTTATATCGGTACACATGTTGTACGCTCGACATGCGAAGAGTTAAACAGATACAGTTTTAGTTTTTCACGGCAGCTGTGCTTAGGAGATCAAGCTGTCTTCTTCCTAGAGAGTCGATGGCAAAAATAGCATGAAAAAATAAATATAGTTTTTATATTTCTTTGGTCCAAAATTCAGCAATGCTGAAAAGTACCATTTGCTGACGCGGCCATTAGTTAGGCCGTAAAAAAAAACAACTCAAAATATGGGTAAGCAATGCAAACCAGTTGGATTCCGAAGGTTACTACCTACCCTAATTGGGTAACACACTATCAATTACAATCAGATTTTGAAGTCAGTCAGTCAGATTTTGAAGTTGGTTTTGATTTTGAAGTTTTTGCGACAAATTTTTCGAACGTAAGAAGCGATTAGATTAGCAATACTGTCAACATGAAAGCCGTTGCTACTGTTAGTGTGTTACGCAATTACCCCGCAGGATCAGTACTTGGAGAGAACACATTATCACTCACTCCAGTTATTGCCAAAGGGTTAGGCAGAGGTGTACCCAAATTTCATCAGTTAATCATCATCATCATCATCATCGCTTGCCGCGGTTGGTCTGTGGATGGGTGACCATCTTTACATACCGAGACCCCTCCGTGCCTCGGAAAGCACGATAAGCCGTTGGTTCCGGCTGTCATGCGTGGATCTTTGACAGTCGTTACGGGTAGTCAGAAGCCCGAAAGTCTGACAACCAGTCTTACCAAGGGGTATTATTGTATTATCCAGTAACTGGATTATGGAGATCAGATAGGCAGTCGCTCCATGTAAAATACTGATATTCAGCTGCATCCGGTTAGACTGGAAGCCGACCCCAACATAGTTGGGAAAATGCAAGGCAGATGGCAGATGGAATGGAGTAAACTGAATGCCGACTTGTAATATAATTAACTGGTTGAATGCCGTAATTACAGACACAATTAAAAAGCTATTGTGTCTCGCGTAGATCTACGTTCCGGCATACGAAGGGTTAAGTGACTATTGGAGAGGACACTTAACATAACATCACACCTGGTTTCGCCCAAGGGTTAGGTAGAGGTGTACCTATAGTACCTACACCCACACTTCATCAGTTATGTTTAAGGGAATTGATAGTAAAATTAAGGGAATTTGATTTTCTCTTACATTTACAGGCTATCCTAGTCTAAGGTTATATATACATTTTGTACAGATTTTGAAACTTGTAATGAATTGTAATGCAAAATGTGTTTCTCTACTTTTTGTAAACAAACCTTTATTAAGCATATTATTATTTACTAGCTGTGCCCGCGACTTCGTTCGCGTGCATGACGAAAAACGTTTTAATTTTTTTGCGCAGAACCCTAATACCTTTTCTAAAATAATAAAAGTAGCCTAAGTTACTCCTTATTACTTCAGCTATCTGCCAGTGAAAGTCCCGTCAAAATCGGTCCAGCTGTTTCAAAGATTAGCTGGAACAAACAGACAGACAGACAAAAATTAAAAAAAAAATTATTTTGGTATATGTACCGTGTATACACATCCATATGGATTAAATAAAAAGCGGTTATTTTAATATTACAAACAGACACTCCATTTTTATTTATTTGTATAGATAAAATTGCAGTCACTTATTTTTGTAATAACCAAACATGCTTCTTTTGTCAAACATCCTTGTATAAATAGACATAGGAGTATTGTCGAACCCCTCAGTCGGCTGCCATTAGGAGTCAATGGGATAGGGCGCTCCCTATCTCCGTTTATCAGGCAATTTGGGGCTATAGCTGAGATTCTTTATAACAGTCAAATTCAATTATATGTTGGTGTCGTCCTGTAAATTAATCAGAAGACCTTAGAGTTACTTATTATATCTATTTACTTTGCTTCGCTAAGAGTTAGTTTTTTGTATTGTGAGTACTTAGGTACTTGAAAGAAAGAAAAGAAATAAAGAAAACTGCGTTTATTGGCGTTACAGCAAAAATACACCCTATAACTATAAAAAACAGAAAAAAAATATACTAAGTACACACACATAAGCTATTTTCAACATTAATTGAGTATATTAACTGCTTAGAATATTATGAAAATTCTAAAAAGTAGGAGTTATATATGTCGCAGCCCACTGGTTAAATTAGCCGTCCAGTTAACCGCCTGGCCTTTAGAAGTAGTGCTCGCCTCGCTTCCTCCCTCGGCTCGCACGCGGTTGATCACAGTTCTAACCTAACCTAACCCATTTGGTCGGGGTGCCCTGGCTTAGTTACTGCGACCAAATCGGCTCGCGCGTGATTGGTTACAGACTTCCAACCTAAACTGTAATTTAATATCATTCAGGATGTTAGTTGAACGGCCGCCGTTTAGTTAAAAGGCTAGGCGGTTAACTGAACGGCTAGTTTAAATTAAATTTGAAATAACCCAAAAGCTCAGATATCCTAGGTAGCTAGTTTTTACTGTAATAAATATATATGTTTCTGGTATTTTTAATGTAATTTTGTTAGTTTTAAATGCTCCTTTCAAAAAAATATTTTTATTTCTTTCTTTCTAAAGGATAGTTATATTTTTTCATAAATTATTGTAAAATATATTCGAAAGATTTTCTCGATTCATAACTAGTTTCAGGCTTGAAGATATTACAATTTTAGAACAAACAGATTGAGTGGTTCAGAAAACAAAAAATGCCACAATCGCGAATAAAATATCCCTCACCGAAAACAAAAAAAAAAAACACCTTCACTAGATAATTTAAGACGTTCTTAATTAACGTTTCTATTACCATAAATAAGTCGAAAAGCAAACCTACGGGGTACCTACGTAATAAAATTTTGATATTCAGTCAGTTTCCCGTACTCGAGAGCCCTGACTTAACTAAAATTTACGCAGAAATAATACGCGAAAAGAAGCAATCTTTTTAAATAATGACTTTCATATTCCCAAGAGAGGAGCGGACAATTTAGAGATGAGGGATTCTCGGCGTTTTTTTTTATTAAAAAGTCTGCGATGACAACGATAGTAAGTAGGGGACCGCTCGGGCGGCCATTACTCCGCAAAATGAGTTTTCAGTTTGTCGCTTTTTCTGTGCTGATACAGGAGGCTGTTTTTCAGGTGGCTATTTTTCAAGTGGCTGTTTTTCAGGAGGCTGTTTTTCAGGCGTAGGTTTTATTTGAAAAATATATGATGATAGGATTTCTCAAGATTCTTTAAGATTGTAAGGGTTTAATAACAAAACCAAGAAGGGTTAAAAAGGTTATAGGTAGAGTTATAGAGGAAAATCCAAGTTCACGATTCATCTATCAACTCAATCGGATCATGATGAACGGTTATAAATGAGAGGAAATTATAGACGAATGAATTATACATTAGACTAGCCCGCGATTTCGTCTGTTTTTTTAATACAAATAATAATAATAGTCCTCCAGTCCGTATTTCGACAATGGCGGCCAATGTTAACAGAGACTAGCTTTCGGCGCAGGAGACATTGTGCACAAGTGTGTGCAGACACAGGTGTACTCTCTCTTCCCTTACTCTCATAGTCTGATGGAACGTCACGCTATCCGGTACGCCCGGAAAGGGTTTAGGCGCAGGACCAACGGCT
Organism: Gortyna flavago; assembly: GCA_963669345.1. Lineage (NCBI taxonomy): Eukaryota > Metazoa > Arthropoda > Insecta > Lepidoptera > Noctuidae > Gortyna > Gortyna flavago. The sequence continues at coordinate 8,535,844 of OY770148.1, forward strand.
TAACGTGCTTTCCGTGGTACGGGGGTACAAACCGCCAACTTCCAAACGAATAAGAAATTCCTAATGGAAAACTCCAATAACACTTTACTGGACCTGGCATACGAACACAGGAATCCACGCCTGGCAGTCACCGCGACCACGAGACCAACGGGGCAATCAACTAATACAATTTCCAGGATGAAAAGTTGCTTATGTCCTTCAGGTCTCAGGTCCCAGGCTACCTATCTGTCAAACATAACGATCGGTTCAATGATTTAGGCGCGAAAAGGTAACTGACAGACATAATTACAGAGTTTCATTCACATTTTGTATTATCCAGATGGATTGTGCCGTTGGCAACAGGAAAGTCATTCAAAGAGGTTGTAACAGGTTTAAAAAAAATTGTTTGATATTCGCAATTCAATATTGACATTGCTAAATACTTATAACTTTGTTTGCTGTATTCGTGGATCTTGTTAATTTCATGAAGGAGTTATTTGAGGTTGTCATTAGCGAGTCTTTAATGCTGCAATGTGTTCAATGTGCAAACTCACAAAGTGACGGCTTGTTTTCCGTTGTACTGTGTTATTTTTTTGTAACTTCTAAATAAATAAAAATGAAACGCTGTTTGTTGGTAAATGCATCACTTGAGAATGAGAATTGGTCAAAAGTTTATCCGTTTTTCCTAAATGCAAGTATCGTATGAAAGAGAGAGAGCCTGGTACTAGTTGTCGGTCGTAGATTCGAAACCAGACAGGCGCTTTACTTTGTGTAAACTATTTAATCACTATCAAAACTCTTACGGTTGATGGCCAACAACTGTTAAGATCGAACCATGAGAAATACCTAGGCCTGATCTTGGACAGCAGACTGACATTCAGACCACACATTGATTATGTTAGAAGCAGATTGATTCCGTTGACTGGAGCTCTACGAAATATTGCTAAATGTGTGCCATTTAAATTACGCTACACAATCTATAATACACTGGTCAAACCGCATCTAGACTATTTAATCCAAGTGTGGGGACAGGCCGCTATTACACATCTTCATGTCCTACAGGTAACGCAAAACAAGGCAATCAAAGTTCTTTTTAATTACAATTACCTAACACCTACGAAAGACATTTATGCTAAAACTAAAGTATTTAACCTTAAAAAATTATATATTTACCACACATGCATATCTACTAATAAAGAAAATTTTAACAAACAAAATACACTCACAAATCACCTTCAAACACAAAACTCACCACTACTACACCAGGAATACGGATAGTATAGAACTGCGTTCAGTTAGGACTTTGTACGGAAGAAGAACTATTCTGTTTGAGGGAGCGCAGCTATATAATAATTTACCGAAAGAAATAAGAGATTGTTCATCAGTGAACATTTTTAAGAATAGGTTAAAGTTGTATTTGGCTAACCAACAGTAGTAAATCATGACTATATTATGTACTTGATAGATTGAACGATAATTATGTTTAGGTATTACTTAAGATATTTTGTTTAGTTTCTCATATTTAAGTAAACTATGTATGTTCTTTTTGAGAAATAAATTTCTTTAAACCGAAAACAGTGAAGGAAAACATCGTGAGGAAACCGGCATGTTCGAGAAATCAAAAATTCGAACACAAATGTCAACATCTACCAAACCGCGCTGGGTCCGCTTAGTGGATTACGGCCCACTCCCTCTCACAGAGAGGAGGCCTGTGTCCCAGCAGTGGGAATATTATTACGCTGATTATGCTCAGTATCGGACGAGTTAGAAAATGGGTCATGGTTGTACCTACCGAAATAGAATCTTATATTTGCAAACAATATATCGTTAAACTTATCAATTGATTTAATGACGAGTATTTTCCAATATTATTGTTGTAAGTTCCAACGTGACTAATAAAAAAACCGTTAAACCCGTTAAGTATACACACTTTTTTTTGTCGTGAAGAACTACGGTTTATTTGCCGTGAAATATTTTGAAAATAAATAAGCTGATGAGGTTGAAGTCGGCGTTTCCTATCTGACTATTCTGAGAAGAAAGGCCGAAACAAACTCAGAGGTCACAATCTCTTTTAAAGTTCAGACATAGGTAATTTTGGTCAGATCATGTGATGATCGTGTAGATTGATCTGTAGGCACGGTTGTCAGTGTTGTATGGAAGTTTTCTGACGGACACGTTTTTCCTACGGCGCGGTTTATACGCCGTACCGTAAAAAAATCGTTTCGTGTACAACAGGCCTTAAGGTAACATTATATGAAAAATAAGTTGTTACTTATTTATCAAGAGGAAACATTGTTTGTTTTTTTTGGGGAATTACGTAAAATTAATAGATATATTTATCGATTTATAAAGCAGAACTCCCACCATGATAGTATATTAATGGTGTATAAATTTAGCAAAAATAACTATATATATTTTGCATAATAATATAATTCCTTTTAATGAGTGATTGCGTAAAAATGTAACTTGAACAGGCTTTGTTTACACTTTAAAATTAAGGCACCCTAATTGCGTAACACACTATGAATCACAATCTGAATAATTTTGAAGGATATTGCTAATCCATTGCTTCCAATGTTCGAAAAATTTGTCAGCTCAAAAACGTAAATAACGCAATGAATGTTGTTGAACTGTCAAAATGAAAGCCATACCTACTGATAGTGTGTTAATTATCTCGCTGACTATAGATTCTAATTATTATTTATTATATTTATTCTCGTATTGTCTAGTATGCATTATGCTATTGGAGCGACGTTTAATAAACATGACATCAGTAGGTATCTATCTAATAAAATCAGTAGTAATTTCCTGGCGTCACAACAGCCTGTAGCTTCAGTCCCATAGAAAAGCGGTAACGTAATAAAACGTGCGTCGCGTCCTACCGCTCACAGTGGGCCACTTCTAACACTACGTGGACATAATTTGATGTAGTTCGAGGTTTTTTTATGTTTATTATATTTATTAAATGGATTTCCAGATTCAGATTGATTATGAATAGAGCTGTGTAACCCGGCCCTTGAGCAGTTTACAGGAATTAATAAGAAACAAGATGTTGATGGTTTCTATTGGTATTACACTACTCACCACCGTGCTAAAGTAAATTTATAAGGTATAATCTGTTAGGGAAAGATTCAATTAAACAAGTACCTTCTTAAACAATTAAAGTTTATTTATAATACATAGAAATAGGCAGGTACACAAACAAATAATGTGGCGAGCCACTACGCTATATACCTTTCCCAAACACTTGGGCATCCACCCATACAAATAGTCTCCGTTCCTACTTGTACTGGTGAAAGCCTGCAATGAGACTTATTACAATTTCTCAGAGTCGCTATATCGAGTCCGTGAGATGAACCACTTAATAACTTCTAGCTCAACCGTTCAAGTATTGACCTTTTAGGATTGTGCTCATAAAGGGAAAATAACGATTATGCAAAGCAATACCCGAGACACAATACTCTATAACAACTGGCTTAACACCTAGTTCCTACAAAGGCCTAACTCTCTCATATGATAAATTATGACACTATAGATTAACTCAGCGTTCTCTCAGTATAACAAATTACCTCTCAGTTAACAATCGAAATACCGTCAGTTGACGATTGAGTTACCCTCAGTTGGCGGGATTAAGTCCCTTGGCTTCGTTCACAGGTTAAACCTGTGAACACACGAATAACGTGGCCTACGGGCATAGAAGGTGACGCTGTCGTTACCTCGAGTGGCGAACTTCCCTCTTCCCCTGCATTCGGCTAGGTAAGGCCTTCCTTACTGCGGATGACCACACCACAGGGGGTAGACTAGAGTCGCCTGCACCCGGATCGATTTCCTATCATCCGATCAACAGGGCCGCACCGAGACATCACGAATCGCTCGCGCGTAGCTTTGTACAATAAAGAAAGGCTAGCATATAGCCAGACCTGTAACAACGACCTTGTGTCAGAACAGAAATGTAAGACCCAAGGTTGACCCACAGTAACAAGGAAAATGATTGAATACTCACAGGGTTCAGCTTCTGCTGTACTTATAAATACCCCAGAGGGTTATTAGGGCACATCCCGATCCTCTCAGGAATACGTCCCTTCAAGTCAACCTCTTGGCTCGTGTCCTCGATCGTAAAGGCCGGAAACACTCGTTGTCTTTTCAAACCGATCTGACAGTTTCGGGAATGTTCTGTCACAGACTAAAGAATATCATATCGATTTCATAAACCTAGCGCCATCTAGTGACGCGTAAGCTACACTAAACGAGCCTGTACAGACCCACGATAGACGTCGCTACCTGTTGCGACAAATGTCTATTTTGCAACGTCACAGCTGAAAATTGTGAAAGATTGAGATAGGGCTGAAAAAAGAAGTTGTAAATCTTGTAGACCACAGCAGGCCACAAGTGAAAAATCTGTTAAAAAAGTTGTGGTGAGAATAGAGGAGAAAAAGAGGCAGTTTTTTTTTACATTTTATTGTCTGAAGTGTTCCTGAAGTGCACTCGAAATTCCAATATCTGAAAACGGAAATTTTGAATTACCTGCTTATCGTATTCAGAATCTACGAGGGAAAAAAAGAGTTGCAGGTTTCTAAAATCCCTGGATGCCAGGAATTTGTTGTTTTTAAACTAAACGATTTTGCAACTACAAAATAAAAGCCACCACCCAAAAATCCTTCCAAACAATTTGAAAGAAATAAAGAAAAAAAAACTAATTTGGGACACGCACAGGAAAAGCAAATAGTTAAATATGAGTATTTAAAACCAACAAAGTTACATTAAATCATCATATCATAATCAGCCTATAATGTTCCCACTGCTGGGACTCAGGCCTCCTCTCGGTGAGAGAGAGAGGGTCGGAATCCACCACGCGGGCCCAGTGCGTGTTGGTAGATGTCACATTTCATAAAACTAAAGTTACATTAAAAAGGACCAAAAAAAAAAACAAATTGTTCTAGGTTATTTTAAGAAATCCCACAGTGCTCTGTCATCGTAAAAACATTCCTTAGCTTAATATTCCACAATTGCTACTTCTGTAAGTGCACGAAAGCTGCGGTGTTTTACCTAACGATGCAGGAATAATAACCCGTGCTTTAATATAAATAGATACGGTTGGGTTTCAAATGGACAAATCCATACTAATATTATAAATGCGAAAGTGTGTCTGTCTGTCTGTTACCTCTTTGAACCGATTTAGATGAAATTTGGTATAGAGATAGTTTTTGTCCCGGGAAATGATATAAGATAGTTTTTATTTCGATAATTATTCCCACGGGATCGACACTTATGCGGGTGAAACCGCGGGCCCTGCTATTGGGTAAATAAGTCAATCGTCTTCCTAGCCTTTTTCTAGCTACGCAGGGGTCGCCTTACAGTCTAACTGGATGCAGCTGAATACCAATATTTTACATGGAGCGACGGTGTATCTGACCTCCACAACACGATAGGTACCCCTTGGTAAGACTGGTTGTCAGACGTTTGGGCTTCTGACTACCCGTTATTATAACGACTGTAAAAGAAGTCTTTTACAGTTCGTAAGTACGAATGACAGCCGGAACCAATGGATTAACGTGAGTCACGTGAGACACGAAGTGGTCGCTATATGGAGATGGACACCCATCGACAAACCGATCGCTTTAAGCGTAGCTTAACTTTCAATTATTATTATATAGCCACGAGTATTAAGAAGACTGGTTGTCAGAATTTTGGGCTTTTGACTAACCTTAACAACCGTCAAAGATCTCGGAACCCAAAACCGGAAGCCGGGACTTGCGGCTATAATTATTTAGCCACGAGCGGATGGGGTAAATAATTAACTAACAAAAAAACAAACAAACTCTTCTGCTTTCACAATCAGCCTATAGGTAATGTTCCCACTGCTGGGACACAAGCCTCCTCTCAGTGAGGGGGGAGTATGCTGTAACCCACCACGCGGGTCCAGTGCGAATTGGTGTCACATGTCTTCGAATTCTTGGTTCTTGGACATGCCGGTTTCCTCACGATATTTTCCTTCACTGTGTCTTCAGCTTTAGTATATGTATAGAAAATGCAATATGAAATCGTTTTTTTGATCCGTGCTTCAATTAGTTTCATCCACTCTCTCTAAGTGCTTGTAATTTTCAGAAAATAGCGCTTTTTGCCTTTTCCTATCGTAGTTTTTCAGGTAATGTATGCAGAATTAAGACCAATCTAATCTTTAATCGGTATTATGAAGGATCTGACGTACCCATTGTTTGCTAGTCAGTTCAATATTATGAAAGCTGAATACCCTAAGAAATGACACCAGCATCCGTCTGTCTGTGTACTAATGGTTCCCCACAGAAACTACGCAAGGCTGTGTTGTTGATCTCTGAAGATAATTTCTATCATTTGAGGAAATTGTTCGATATTTCGCATTGCAACAGGTTTTTTTTTGTCGACAAAACTGGAACTCAACTTTGAATTCTCTGAATGAAAAAAACATGGAACGTTCAATGATTTATTTATTTAACTTTACATGCACTAGGTATATTACAGACTAGAATCCCAAGGAAGAGAAGAAGGAAAGCTAGATTAAATTGTTTAAAACGAGGCCTAGACATTGCAGACAACTGCTGAAGTTTTGTCTAGTTCACCTTCCCAGACTTGATACGAAAGGTTTATGATAATTACCAGCTCTATAGTCGGACATAACTTACCATTTTTATTTCAATAGTTAACTACTTATAAAAATGAAGGCGATGCAAAATAGATATGATAATGAACATTGACAGATTGATGGTTAACGAACATTGATTGAATCAACACAGCCAGATACAACATGCACACACTGGCATTTTTGCTGAACTGGGCCTTTTTGGCGCAACCGAGGCACACTTTCCTGCTAATTTCTCACATCGGAATTTTCACTTTTTAAGTATTTTATTTTTGTTTTTACCTGATGTATATATCTGGTGTATTGTGTCTTTTAGTCTGTGCTAAATAAATACCTATATTTTCTTTCTAACATAAACAGATTTTCCGAACAAAGTACACTCGACTTTAAAATACCTAAGTTGATCATCATCAAAAATTTGATTGCCAAAAATAATATTTACGCAATATCATTACAAATATGAAGTGATTTTATTAAATAATCATTATTGCTATTGCCAAATTTATTATGATTAATGCGGGCAATAAATCCGTAGGGCAGCGTACTCACTGAATTATTGTGGCATTTTTATATGGTGGGGTATATTCGTTCCCCACGGTCGCAATATTCGTTTCTCTTTTAATTTATTGTGTTCTTTCTTTTTCTATTCAGATTTTATGAACTTTTGCACGGCTAAGTATTTATTTCTGGTAATTTTCCGGCAATAGGATTAAAATTTACAACTTTTCGGAGTTTGTGGATTGTAAAGTCAAATCTAATGATTGAGAAATTTTAAATACTTTACCTATTTGCTACTACGAAGACGGATCCCTTTATCTTCAGTAAATATTCTTAGAGACTTTATTGACATAAGAATAAAAGTAGGAGTATTTTTCCAAAGCCTGAATTATGGCAACACTAAGAATAAGGTAATACGTATGTAAGCATTAAGGAGGTAGACAGCGCCCAAAGAAAAAAAAAAATCTGCTACCACAGTCTCTTTGTTCTGGAACAGATAAAAATAAACCCACCTTGTTAAGACGAGTCGTGTTTAAAGCCCGAAAACAAACAGCGCCCTAAAACAACCAAACATCAAGTCTCCACTTAACCACATCACTTAACCGAACCATTTTTAGAAGACACTTCCATTTAGTTAATTTTAAACAGATCTTTAAAACAAGGGAGGGTCTTCAGAATTTGGTCGCATTATACGCCCAACAAATATTGTCCGAACAAAGAACGTGTAACAATTTTTGAATAGGGAAGTGTAACTAGTTCGATTTTCAAATAGTCGGGGCGCCGCCGGGTAAAGGAGATTATGGCGTTTTAAGCGCCGTGTTTGTTTTTACGAAAATGGGACGTGTTTTGTTTTCGCATTAGCACCTTTTACTGTATGTTTCGTTGTCGACGTGTGTGGTCCGGGGCTTATGATTACAGAGTGAAGTGCTTTCGGATTGCCTTCTCGATCGATTGAGTAATTTTTGTGTGTTCATTGAATCTAAGATTATATGAATTAAGATGCTTTATTTATGTTTTGGTAGGGATCCAAAATATTGGTAAGGTAGGACGCCCTCAGGCTAGATTGAGCGACGATCTTTGCAGGGGTCAGAGAGTTGCCGAAAATAAAGCTACATGGCGTGCAATTGGAGAGACCTATGTCCAGCAGTGGACTGCTGTAGGCTGATGATGATGACCCAAAATGATTGTAAATTAAAAACCCCTTGCTTTATTTCGCAGTATGAATCGGTAAAAAAATAACGTTATGATTTCCTAAAATAGCTGGTAAGCATAATAAAAATAAAACACCGACAAAGATATTTTTTCTTAAAACAGCAATTTCATAAATATTTATACAAAAGAGAACAAGATAATCCAGACAGTTTTTTAAAACACATTGATCGAGTCAATTTTCAACGCGTGCTCCAGAGATTCGTGCAAAAAATACATTTTTGTCAACAAAAGACGTCTTTACACCTTTTGATAAACGTATATTCTTTTGAAAACGCCAAAAAAATGTCATTGATCCCACAAACTTACGCTAATTCCATACTTTCCAATTTCGCTCTTATTTTTAGAGGGTTAAGTGTGAAGATTCTGCGAATTTTAGATTGTTAAGTGCAAAAAGTTTTGGTAAAAAAGTTTTATATGACATCTTCTTTCCCGTGAAGATGTCTAGATAACATTAGTGGCTTATAAACGGTTGTTTATTTCAATGGGGTCCCATAGACCCCATATAAAAGTCTTTAGAGCAAGCCAAGGGAGGTCATGAATGGTTGACGTTTTTCCATGAAGATGGTCCTTAGTTGATAAATACGCGACTAATCAAATTATTTATGGCATTAAATCGTAATAAAATGTTGTGAACATCTGCACGGCGGTGTTACAACGCTTTTGTTAAAGAATGTTTGAAAAAAATAAAGGGTTGCTGTTTTTGTGTGTGACGGTTTAATATTATAATAGTTTAGTTAAATTCAATGTTATCTGGTGTTATACGGGTACTTAAACACGGTTGGAACCTTGGAATCTTCATAAACTCGTTGTGTGACTTTAGACGACTTTTATGCAATTATGTGCAAGCATCAGCATGCATAGCATAATTAGCCTATAATGTTCCCACTGCTGGGCACACTCCTCCTCTCTTCGAGAGGGAGTGGGCTATGATCCACCACGCGGGCCCAGTGTGGGTTGGTAGATGTCACATGTCCCTGAATTTTTGTTTCTAGGACATGCCGGTTTTAGTGAAGTTTTTCGTCACCGTTTTGAGAGCAATGGTGATGAAATTGTTTACACAAAGTAAAGCGCTTGGCTGGGTTGAGATGTGAAAAATTAAGTGCAAATGGTACTTAATTTTTCATCTCTGTTGTAATTTAATCGTCCATTGTAGTTGATGTAGGTACTGCGTTTTTAAGTACTTTCCTAATTAAATTAACACCTGGGTCGTTTATTACGAAAAAAAAACAAAGTTTCATTACGAACAGCTTGGCAGAATTCATGGAATGTTATTTTACTTTGTTCTCGAGCTCATTGTATCGCCGTGTCCATTAATTAACCTTCTTAATTCGTTAATCTATTCGCATCTCGATTACCCTTAAACTTAACTTCTCGACACCAACATTATCGATTCGAATAATCGATTTGAAATATCACGTGAATTGCCAAATGCTCTATATTTGGAACAGTGAACGATTGAACGAACATTAACGCGGTACCAACAGGGTATACGGTCCCGTTTTCACCTCATTAAGCCCAAGTTAAGGACCCTATTATGTACTTTATGTATTCCTAAATTACCCATCACTTAATAGGGTAGCCAACAACGGGGAGCTTATCCTTCGACCGTTTTAAAATGACCTTCCTGGTTCTTCTTGTGGGGTAATTGTTTACGTAAAGGGGGGTAAGTAATGATCATTTGGGGGGTCTAGATATAGTGGATAATTACTAGAGGTGGGGTGTTTTAAAGTGTTCGTATGATTACTGGCCTGTTCAAATTTAATGCCCGTTTCTCGTTTAGTGAGTTTATGTTCTACAAGTTTGGAAATTGGGTGGTAAGTAGGTGTATCGATGTTATTCTTTAAAGTTATTTATGGTACTAAAACGCGGAAATGGAACTTAGTTATTTAATTTTATAGGTTTGAGATAATTATTTAAAATTCGTAATTCTTTAATTTTTTTTATTAATTAATTTGCAATATAATTACATGGTGGTAGGGCCATCGACGTGTAAACTGTAAGCATGCATTCAGTAATGATTCTAGCGCAGGAATTATCCGTCGGTTATAGAAAAAAAAAATGCTGTTTCATAGAGTACAATATATTTCATAGACCCACGCGGTCCAAATGTATGTTTTTTTTTATAACCAACGAACATGCAATTTCGTCGCAGAGGGTTCAGAATTATTTACTGAAAATCCAGGGAAACAGGTTACGTGTGGATGTCCCTGCCACCCTGTAGACTACAATATATTCAGTACTTCATGTGTGGTTTATGTTAAAAAAATATAATATAATTATATGTAAATTACGATTATCAAACAGAATCCTCAGCATATTCCATCACAATAGTTACAAATGAAAAATCGTCTCTAATTTGATTTAAGTACCTACCTTTTTCATTTTTCATTCATGCAGCCGAATGGACGAATGAATGAATGATAAATTCGCTGAATACCACATTCTTAAGTCGCGAAATGACGTCGCTAAAAATATAATAGGTAGGGTGTCCACGCTTTATAGGTCGATATTAGAGACCCCAGATGTCCAAACAACAAGCTTTTGGGAATCTGCGAGACCTATTGTGTAAGATGACAAACGTACACCTATTGTTAAACTGTCCCATTATTGAGAGTACTTAATATACTACTGGTTAGGGTGACAATACGTTAAGTGGGTATGAATTTATTGTAAGCTGGCTAAAATGATGGAAATTGTTGAAGCAGACTTGATACGCTGATATAATACGCAAGTACGTAGTGCCGTGCTTTTCAATCATTTAGATACCTACATTCGAGATCTATAATTGTTAACAAAGAATGTGGGTAAATGCTGTATAATGTGTTTGTTTGGTAAGCCTTTAGATATATTATATAAATCTAAACTAGTATTATATAGACAAAAGATTTGATTTTTTGCATGTTTATTTGTAATGGATAAACTCAAAAAATACTTAACCGATTTTAAAAATTCTTTCACCTATAGAAAGCTACATTATCAGCGAGTGGGCTGCATTTTTTGTTTATTGTGGTGTCTAACGACTTCCTTGCGAACGAAGTCGCGGGCAGAAGCAAGTCATTAAATGAATACTATGAGGAAACAGGAAAAGTAACAAAACATTGTTTAGGAAATCTAAAGATGTCGTATTTTTACTTTACTTAGTAGAGCATGTCTGCCAGTTTTAATTTTCTCAATATTCCCCCTGGTAAAGTAATTAGCGTTCTTCCTGACTTTTTTTCATTTTGTTAAGGGACCTAGCATGATGTTAAAAATAGCCTATAACCTTACTCAAGAATTGGGCTATAAATGCATTTTTTTAAGACCGACTGGTAGTTAGCGCGTTCAAACAAACAAACTATTTAGCTTTATTATATTAGTTTATAACATCCTTGCCACCCTACTCAAACCAGCAGTGACGTACCATCAGCGTCATTCACAGTCGTATAATGACCGGCTGATAGCCGTTTAAAAACGAATTTGCTCACTTCTGGTACATTAAACATTCGTTCACCAACGCTATGGGAGATACGTTCCGATTTTGAATTAGCTGTGTTACTTAATATACTATCTGTGTGTTGGGGACGATTTGATTTGTATTATTAAGTTGGTAGCAAACTTTGATACTTAATGTTTTATGACGACAATAAATACTTACTATACCTACTTAATTATTATGCTTAAATACTATGCTTTTCACTAAGTAACAACAGCCGCACGGGACAATCGATCAGGATAAGCTACGCTTGCTTCGGTTGGTCGTTGGATGGGTGACCATCATTGCATACCAAGACCCTTCCGTGCCTCGGAAAGCACGTTAAGCAGTTGGTCCCGGCTGTCATTCGTAGATCTTTCACAGTCGTTACGGGTCGTCAGAAGCCCGCGAAAGTCTGACAATGCAACCAGTCTTACCAAGGGGTATCGTATTACCCAGTAGGTACTTAACTGGGTTGTGGAGGTCAGATAGGCAGTCGCTCCATGTAAAATGTTGGTATTCAGCTGTATCCGGTTAGACTAGAAGCCGACCCCAAAATAGTTGGCAACCGGCTAGGCAGATGATAAATAAATGCTATACTTATATACTTTAGAGTTTGGACGATTATTTATATAGAAATTGTAAAAACTACTTAAGAGGAAGTTTGAAAGTGGCACCGGTAACTAAAAAGTTGTGTGGAAATCGGTGGTCATGGTATGGTATGTGATACGGAGGAATGAGGAAAATGTCGTGAGGAGAGTTTTGAGTATGAATGTCGATGACCATAGATTAGGGGAAGACCAGAGGAACGATGGATGGACTGTGTGAACGATGATATGGTTAGAAAGGGGGTGACTACCGAGATGACGACTAATAGAGAAGTATGGAAGAATAAATTGGGATTAGGGCGGCAGAGAGATGATGAAATTGTAAAAACTACAAGTGAGTGATTTAAAATTAAATACCTATAGTAAAAGTGCGCAGTGCTGCACACTGCCACCCTATTTCAAGTTAAACACATATCAACTTTATTCCAATGGCGTTTAAGTTGATTTCAGAGTGACTAGCACTATTAAAATATTTATAATTTTTTTTGAAATTGTATCGTAAACTGAACTGTATTGAGTCGGAATTAAAGTTATTTTTCTATAAACTCTTATTTGTTTACATTTTTGGCAAATAAACCGCGAACGCAGATTAGGTATTTTATCGTCTCGTGGCTGCCTCGTTGGTCTAGTGGTCGCGCTACCACTGAGCATGAGGTCCTGGGTTCGATTCCCTAATCTGGAAATTCTCAGTAGCAGCCCAAAGTCTGGATTTGTGTCCGTTTGAGGGCAATAGGCTCGCCCCCTATTACATGGGACTTAAACATAACTCGTTAAATGTGGGTGTACACACACACTTAGGTACACTTCTGCCTATCCTTCGGGGAAACAAAGCGTTAATTAATTTATCGTAAAAAACAATTCAAGGAAAGAAGTTTACCATAATTCCAATCAACTTTTGTTAAAACTGGTAAAATTTGCATTCATTAATCAATATTTCAACTATTTTCAGTGGTTACAGTTACAAAACAGGAAACTACGTATTTAGTCGCTTAGTTCAATATTGACTACGCAGTATCTATACTAATAATAAAGCTGAATAGCTTGTTTGTTTGTTTGAACGCGCTAATCTCTGGAACTACCAGCCGGATTTGAAAAATTGTTTTTGCATGTTATAGCCCAATTCTTGAGGAAGGCTATTTTAGGCTATATAAATCATACTAGAAGCCGAAAAGAAAAAAAGTAAGAAATATCGCTATGCGAAAACAGAGTGACAGCGCGGCCAGGTGATGCGATGCGACGGGGTAGGTCGGGGGTAAGAAATTTCACGTAGACGAAGTCGCAGGCAGAAGCTAGTCTTACAATAAAATCCAATGTTTTGACTTAGGAATGTTATCGGAACAGGATATTAGTTGTTTATTACGTACAACGCGATAAAAAATAATTGGAATGAATTAATCAGAGGAAAAAATTCAAATAATTAAGTAAATTGGGAGTAATTAATATTAATTATATTTGTTCCATTTTGTTTTAATATCTGTTTTTATTCATTCTGGTCGCCATGTTGTCGACTAACGCTGTTATTGCGGGATAATTAACGAAAATTTTAATATTTTTCCTGCTTTTGATAATTATTGCGATAGAATGATTGATTACAATAGTTAATTAGGTGTTTGTTAGTCTGAAACATACAATATGCAGGATGACAGTGACATCGACGTGCAACCAGAAGGCCTTTTTTTTTATTTTTTTATAAACTATGGCATCTCGCAGTTCATCCTTTATGAGGATGGCTACTGCTTAACCGGGCTTTCCTGTGGATGCCTCGAATTAAGGCCTCCAGCCAGGGCATACGATAACTTAAAAACTAAGCGACAGCGCTAAGGGTAACCCCCTGCGGGGTTCGGACCTCGGCTCAGGGCGTCGCTGGAAGAGGACAGCAAGGGACAGGCTGGATCGGTATTATTATTGGTGTTTAGGGGCGAATTTAAAACTACAGGCTCAGCTGCGCGGGCTGGCTCGAGCAAGGGTCGGGGGGGGCACGGTGATGGTGCGGGGCGTCGCGACGGGCCTCGGCGGCGAGGACGGAAGGACGGATGTCTGAGCTTGTTTTTGTGTTGTCGACTGAGAGTACTCGTGGCCTTACTGCTCTCCTGGAGGAGGGTAGTGGCGTCGTCGGGGATGGTGAGGGTATGCCTTGGTCGGCGAATCCTACTTATGCGGGAGGGAGTGTATCGGGAGGCCGCCGCAATCAGGGGATTGGGGTGCTTTATGGCAGAGTCGAAGAAGCGCTTGGAAAGGCGTTTCATGAACTGCTGGATGGTGGGGAGTCTGAGATCTAGATGCAGATTCACATTTCGGACATAGAAGGGGGCTCCCGTGACCTTTCGGAGGAAACGGTTCTGGAGGGTTTGCATTTTATGCAGAAATCGCGGCTTGGCGTGTGCGAAGACTACGCAAGCATAGGTCATGATGGGACGGATGACCGCGGTGTAGAGGCGCAATTTGCACTTGAGTGACAATTTGCTGCGGGCAGTTATCATAGAGTGGAGCCTACCGAGAGCGAAAGAGGCGCGCGAACGCGCCGTCTTTATGTGCTCGTTGAAGGTGAGGTTGTGGTCTAGGATGACACCTAAGTATTTGGCTCGCTTTCCCCAGGGGATCGGCTTGCCATACATAGAGATCGGGCGTGGGAGGGGGGGGGGTAGTTTGCGCGGTTTCGAGAAGATGACCGCCTGACTCTTATCGGGGTTGACCTCGATTCTCCATTTCCGGAACCAATCGCTCAAGGCGCTTGCGGAGGTTTGGAGGTTTCGAGCTATGGATGACTGGTTGACACCCGAACAGTATATGGCAGTGTCGTCGGCGAAGAGCGCCAACTGTGCCTTTTTACTGTTCGGGATGTCACTAGTGAACAGGGTGAAAATGAGGGGAGACAGAACGGAACCCTGGGGGACTCCGGCGCGGATGGGGTGAGGGGGAGAGAGAGCGCCCTCGATACGGTAGCGGAAAGTGCGGTCCGACAGAAAATCTCGTAAGATGAGCACGAGACGGTCTGGCACACCTAGCAGGTACAGCTTATATAATAAGCCATTGTGCCAGACCTTGTCGAACGCCTTCGCTATATCGAAGAACAGGACGCCTGTCGAAGCACCTCGCTGAAAAGCAGCGCTAATGTGCTCGACTATGCGGTGGAGCTGGTGGATGCACGAATGCTTCGTGCGAAAACCGAACTGTTCGGGGGGGATGAGGCTCTTTGCTTCGGCATAGTCTTTGAGGCGCTTATAAATAAGCCTCTCGTAGACTTTACCGAAAACATTGAGCAGACTGATGGGGCGGTAGCTGGAGGGCTCAGACTTGGGCTTGCCTGGCTTTGGGATGCCTATGACTGTGGCTTCTTTCCACATTTGGGGGAAGATGTTGTTGCTCAGGGCGCCATTGAAGATGGCGGTCATGAGCAGTATGAGGGGGGCGGGGAGGAGTTTGTACACCCTATTGGTGATACCGTCCGAGCCGGGGGCTTTGCGGGTTGCGAGCCCTTTTATGATGTCTTGCACTTCGTCGGGAGTGACGGGAGGCAGAGGATCATCAGGGTCTTCGACTGGCGGGAGGGAGGCTCTCCGTTCGACTTCAGCGTTCACCTCGTCGAGGTGCGCTCTGTCTACTGGTTGAGAGCTGGGAGTGCATTGAGCCTCTAGGCTGTCGGCTAGGCATTCGGCCTTTTCGAGATTTTCGAAAGCGACCGTTTTGTCGGGGCGTGTGAGGGGAGGAACTGTGGCCTCTTCAGAGGAGCGGAGCTTCCTCTGGAGCTGCCAGAAGGCGTGGTGGGTGGGCTCGAGTTCGCCGATCATCTTATCCCATCCCTCGGAGCGCCATTCCCCTATGCGTTTCTTTACAGCACGCTGTAAATGGCGCATGTGGGATTTGTTCGCGTCGCAGGGAAAAGAGTCATAGGCACGAATGGCAGCGTTCTTCTCGGTCACCAGTTCACGTACGTCATCGGGCAGTTTCCAGCGATGGTCTTCCATCACTGGAACTTCCCGTGAGCAATCCGTCAGTACGGATTGAACGTGCTCTGTGAACGAGTCGATCGCCCCAGTCGTGTCTGCGACTGAGATAATTTGCTCGGGGATGGAGTCTAAGTGGGGAGACGTGGTGGATTTCAGTCTTTCGCTTACTTTCCTCCAGTCGGTGACTATTTTGGTCTGGGGGGGCTGGTTGGGGTCGTGCGGGAGGCCCGAATAGGGGGCCAGGTGCAAGATGACCGGGCGATGGTCAGAATCGAGCTCTTGTACCGTCTCGATAGACTGCAAACGGAGGTTTACATTCTTGAGAAGCGCTACATCGAGAACGTCAGGACGTTGGGCGGGGTCGCCCGGGAAATGAGTGGGATACATCGGAGCGATGATATCGAAATTGAGGGAGTCGCCTAGTTTGAACACGATCCTACCTCTGGTAGAGGTCGTGCTGCTATTCCAAGCGGGATGTTTGGCATTGAGATCCCCCGCCATGATGACGGAGTCACTCATACCGAAGAGGGTAGTGAAATCGGTAGAGAGAGAGATGGGATCCTCCGCACCATTGGTGGGCGGGATGTAAGCGGAGATGATGGTGATTGAGGGGTGACCGGTCATGCCGAGCCGACAGATAGAGATCTCTAGCTGAGAGAGGAGGGCAGGCGGGTCTATCGGGATGCAATGGAGGGACTTCCTATAGTAGATGAGGGTACCGCCCTTGTGGCAGCGAGACCTGTCATTGCGAACTATCTTGTAGTTGGCAATGCTCGGGTTCCGCAGATGGGGCTTCAGGAAGGTTTCCTGGACTAAGAGGACATCGAGCTGGTGATCGCGGAGGAACGCGGCGATCTCTTCGCGTTGTTTTTTAATGCCGTTTGCATTGAAAAACCCTAGTCTAAGGGATCGGGGTTTGGCAACCAGAAGGCCAATTTTCGTACTTAATTTAAAATATTCAAAATCTAGTCGCACTCTCATCTCGGCGAAAGACAGATGTCAAAATCAATCAGAAATTTAGGGAAATTGAAGTATTTTTGAAAGATTGATGGTAAGATCAGACTGTTAACGTTCTAAAAATTACGAGAATAAATTGCCCCTTTGTTACCAATGAATTCAGCACTTACATGATTCTGAAATCCACTGAAATTTATAATTTTTGTTTTAAGTTTTTTTTTTTTTTCATAATCTTTTAACTATTTACCCTAGGTACTAAATTAAAAGACTAACTAACTAACTATATAAATAAATACAAAAACAAAAGGATATTTATAAGCGGTAGCTTAAAAAAAAAAAATTGCTAGTTCATACATTTTGACCGCGTACTGCACTTTTCTATGAAAAAGCAGATATTTTTTTTTGATAACCGACGAAGTATTTCTACTCTAGGGAGTTTAGAATCATGTGCTGACTTCATGGTTACTGTTTGCGCGTTGAGGTCCCTGCATATTTACAAATAATAAATATAAAATATACGTTATGGCGCTGCCTCCAAAATCTAAAATCCTCGAAAACCTACTAAGCGAGTGAAAGTGATGCAATTACTTTTGAAACGCAAAAGAAGACATCTCTCTTCTTCATTATAGCCATCTTACTATAATGTGCGTGCGCTCGGAATAAAACGAATTTACTCCATTCATAACAAAATAAAGTGAATTAAATTTAAAACTACTTTGAGTAAACTTTGATATGATAATTCTATATGATTTAAAGTTAATTCCATTGAACAACTCTTAAGCGTTACGCCGTGATGTCGAAAAAAGTAAAAAAATAGATGTAACTTTGCAATTTTTTTGTATCGATAAAAAATTCATTGAATCGTGTGTTTCTTTTACATGATACTACTTAGTCAAAAAACATATACCAAAATGTTAAATCCCTATACCACATACTTAACAAGTAACACGAAATAGAAAAACCATATTTTTTTCAAAAGGTAGGTTACCTACCTTTATCAGAAGTTAAAAAATCTCAATATCAAAAAGTAATCAGAAGCCCTAATCATCAT
Source organism: Gortyna flavago (assembly GCA_963669345.1). Classification (NCBI taxonomy): domain Eukaryota; kingdom Metazoa; phylum Arthropoda; class Insecta; order Lepidoptera; family Noctuidae; genus Gortyna; species Gortyna flavago. Next base: position 8,554,163 of record OY770148.1, read on the forward strand.
CTACCTTACCTTTTCTCAAGTATATTAAGGTCGGCTCGGCTTCCAGTCTAACCGAATGCAGCTGAATACCAGTATTTTACATGGAGCGATTGCCTATCTGACCTCCACAACCCATTTACTACTTGTCAGACTTTCAGACTTCTGAATATTAGTAACTACTTTCAAAGATCTATGAAAAGTGACAGCCGGGACCCACGGAACAACGTGCTTTCCGAAACACGGAGAGGTTCAGTAGGAAAGGGATGGTCACCCATCCACGGACCGACAGCGGCAAGCGTAGCCTGTCGAGCTATGCGGCTGTTATTCTGCCATGAGCCTCTCGAGAGAGAAGTTCGAATGATGGTACCTATATTATGATAAAGTATTTGTTTTGGATGATATTTGACTCTAATATGGATATTCTTACCTGCAAATTTGAATGAGTTGCATAGATACAGTATAAAAAAAAAAAAAAAAACGACTTCCGAAACACAATACAACGTTCATAATTTCTCCGTGATTACTGGGTCTAGAACAACTAAAAAAAAGTCAAACAGTTTAAAAAACACTCGGTACCATCGCGGACACTGGCGGTCGACCACTTTTCACCCCCATTGCCCTTGGTAATAAGGTTGAAAAGTGGGCCACCGCAAGAGACCTACTACGTGAAAAATAAGTTTGAAATACGCGAAGTCGGTGTCTTTTTGTGTGGTCGATGTCTTAGGTTTTGTATTTTTTTGCCACGGACTTCCGAAATAAAAGTTATTTTTCATGTTGTACCTAGTGTTTTCTCAAGTTAGTTGCTTTTTTTGAATTTTTTATTTTAATTTTCTACTTTTTAGTTTTTGTGCCTGCTTACTTACGTCGAAAGAATCACGGAAATCAGCCCAGGTATCACGGAAATATCAATGAATATACACAAATAAATACACACAGATGATATATAAAAGATTAATAATATAAGTAGAACCTTATTTTATTAAGTCGGTTAAAAAAATGTGCTTTCGACAGTAGAACTTTTTCCAACTTAAAAAGCGGTCTAAATCAGTAACAGTATTAAGAAAACATAATAAATTACCCACAGAATAAAAAAGCTTTTCACTTAACTCTTTTAAAGATCAAAAAGGGCTATTATTAAAAAGCCCATTCTATCGGAAATAAAACGGAAAGTTCCCGAAATAAATGTAATAAAGAAACCCTATATGTGTTGTATCGAGTCAAACGCGATGATCATCGTTTAAACACATTAGGTCGGGGCTATTATAGGCCACTTTAGCACCCCTATACAATCGAGTGGTTTAGGGTTGTCGATATTCAATAATGGAACATGATCGGTTTTGAAAGTAGCCTGATGGAACCAATAAATTAACCAATACTTAGTAATTAACTTTTATGTCATTAATCTAATTAGGTTTTTTTTAAAATAAAAACAAAATTATTGTTTTTTTAAAATTTTCTACTATAAAAGCTGTATTTATATATTAATTATTATTTAAGTTCTTATTAGAGTATAAAATACGGCGCATTTTTTAATTATAAGATTTTCTAAGCATTTTCTTTTCAATACATAAGTAAAATATCCCTAGATTGTGTTGATATGTGTATATTTTTTACAATAAATAAAATTATATGAGCTACATGACCAGCGGGGTAATTGCGTATCAGTAGCAATGGGTTTCGTTTTGACAGTTCAACAACATTCATTGCGTTATTTACGTTGTTGAGCAGACACATTTTTCTAACATAGGATTAGCAATATCCGTCAAAATGATTCAGATTGAGATTGATAGTATGTTACGCAATTAGGGTGCTGTTTTTCAAGCCACAAAAGCTTCATCCGATCATTTTCCTGAAAAAAAAAAAACAAAAATAAAAATCGGTTATTTGCATAAAATGTGGTAGGTATAAAAGATGTTACCTACATAAAATTTCAGTGCAAAGACACATTCCGCCACGTAATGATGGCATGCAAATATTTTATAGATACAGTAGGTATGTTTTAAAATATAGCAATAGACAAATTAATAACAATTTAAGGTAAATAACAATTTGTTAAATTTAATAAGGAATGTTACACACACATTACATAAAGAATAAAGTAAGTAATTAAATTAACAAAGTAAATAAACAACAAAAAAAATACTACAATGCATTTCTGAAGTGGTAGGTACGACTGACATGATTTTTTGTCTGCCTGCCAGCCCTATATTCCGCTAAGGCCCGCAGTACATTGATTGTGTAATATAAACTATCACATAAATAATAGGGTTGTGCGACAAATGCACACTCAATGATTCGACAATTAAATTGTGAATTTATTGAATAAATTGTTTACTATGCATTTCGGTTCACTGTTTGTGATTAGGGTTGTTAGTTTTGAATATTATTAGATCTATTGTATTATTTTAAACTGATTTTGTTGATATACATTTACACTTATTGATAATTTGGGAGAGCAGCGGTGACCCAGTGGTAACGGCCCCGACTTACGAGATGTAAGTCGTGGGTTCGAACCCACGCACCCACCAGAACCCACAGAACCCACGCTTTACTTTGTGTAAATAATTTCATCACCGCTGCTCTCAAAACGGTGAAGGAAAACATCGTGAGGAAACCAGCATTTTTTAGAACCAAAACTTCTAAGACATGTGACATCTACCAACCCGCACTGGCCCCGCGTGGTAGATTACAATTTACTCTTCACTCCCTCTCGAGGGAGGCTTTTGTCCCAGCAGTGGGAACATAAAGGCTATGTTATGCTACGTACTCTTTTATTTTAAAAGGACTATACCCGCTTACTACAGCCTATAGCAAAATCGTTAGCTCTACTTGTACGAACCACAAATACCCTTATTACAGCGTGTAATCCTATCCGTCATGATCACTATAGTGGTGAGCATATGTAAATAAGTGTAGCTCAACATATTTCAATAAAGCACCCTCATAGCTCGGGTTCGACTCCCCGTTTAGTTAGTTATTAAATACGATATTTTTCCATATCATTGTGCGGGGACGGCGATTGGGGAGATTTGGATCGTGTTATGCGAGATTGAAGAATTTGGGTATGTAGGTAATTATTTTTAATAGTCCACGTTGGTCTAGTGGGCGCAAGCGCTACCTACTGCTGTGCATGAGGTCCTGGGTTTGATTGATTGGGTTTTTCCATCTAGAATTTCTCAGTAGCAGCCCGGAGTATGGATATGTGCTCAGTTGATGGCAATAGGGTCGTTTCCTATTAGGGAGGTACATGGGACTTAAACATGACGGCCGAATTGTGGGTGTGTAGGTGCTAGGTTTTTTTTTTAAATATTTTATTAATTTGTATAAAATAAAAGTTCGCACTTAGTGTAATTTTCTGTGAAATATTGTTTTATGATAAAAAGAAATAGAGCTTCATTTCTTTTTCTAAATTCGGGTTGTATTTAATTATCCAAGGTGGCAGGGAGGACACCGACGCACAACCTGTTACCATGGATTCATTAATTCTAAACCCTTCTTTGAATTTTTTTTATCCGAGGTTGGGCGAACGAGAAATTTGACGTGGACGAAGTCGCGGGCCGAAGCTAGTTGGCCCACTGTTCAGCTACGCGAACGTGCACTCACTGACGCAGTCATCGGGTCATCAAGTGCACAGGTGACAGGGCTTGCGGCGCTGGATGGAAGGAGATGGGAAGACGCCGCATACGCACAAATCTGAGCCGTCCGTGTACCCTCATCTGAGGATAAGTAGGTAAGTTTTAGTAATTATATTTTCATTTTTTTAAAGTACCTAAGTATAAAATTATCTACTCCTGCATAACGCCATCCTTAAGGCGGATAACACCAAAAGCTTAACTAGGTTTAACGGAGCCGGAGCACACAATAAACACAGCACCCTCGTTTAAATTCATTAATGCATTTGTCATAAAACTCATAACGTTATTACGTTCTAAGGAGGGTGGGACTGTATAGTGATTTTTTCTTAATTTCCGTCCGTTCCGATTTATTCCGGGGACGAAATTTGATTTCAGATGATAAGTCTGTATATTGAGCGGGGTTCTGATTGCCTAAATGTACATATTTAGGGAGTCAGTGTCTGATACCAAGTTTTATTAAAATACTAGTGACCCGCCCCTACTTCGCACGGTTTTTACGACTTGACAATACAGCGAGATTTCAATATTATACAGAGTGGCAGGGACATCGACGCACAACCTGTTACCATGTATTTAGTACTTAGGTACAGTCACAAAAGAGATAAGTATTCAGGATCATCGGATATAGTTGAAGTTTGGTAAGAAATCGATGGATGCTCTCGAATAAAATTTAATTTTATTAATAGAAAACAAACAGCTCATATTATATCAAATTAAATTTCAGTCGACAACATCCATCGGTTTCTTACTAAAGTTCAACTATATCCGACAATCCTGCATACTTATCTCTTTTGTTGACTGTACATGATTCTGAAACCCAGAAGAGTTGAAATATTTCGTCGGTTATAAAAAAAAAATAGCTCGCCATACATTTTAAATGACCGCGTGGGTATTGTACTTTTCTATGAAACATTAGATTTTTTTGATAACCGACGTTTATTTTCTACTTCTAGAATCATGTGCTAAATTCATGGTTTCAATTTGCACGTCGAAGTCCCTGCCACCCTGTACGTAAATTAAATATTAATGTAATATCTCAGAAATAAATAAACTTCCGAAACAAATTCTCTAAAATTGATGTTGAAAACCACGTCAAAATCCGTTGCGTAGTTTAGAAGAACAACGCGATCACACATGAAGAGCGACTTTATTTATTTATAATATGTACCTATAGATTGGTGGTAGATTTTTTTGTAGAAAATTATGTCTTGATAAACGTCAAAATCATTTCTTTTCACACAAGTTTGAAGTGCCCCGAAATGTTACTAAAATTAACTTTTTTTCCCCTTAAATTCAATTTGAACGGAACAGTTGCTTAAGTTCACTAATAGCTCCACTCTTAAATCTATTATCACACAATCTACAAATCATTAATAACGGGTTATGAATGACCGCTTAAAATTCTATAGGACACCCAAACATCTGACGGTCGTAGAGAAATGCGTGCAACACATGCGCCCGCGGTCTTTTCAACGCTTCCAAAATCATTTATCATTCATTCTATCTCTGTCTATCATTAATCATTGGAATGAGACTTAAAGAGAGAGAAAATGAAGTGATGGTACGTCGCAAGAGTAAATACGATACGGCTAATGATACAATTAATGATTAATTGTATTTCGAATTTTACAGTCTATGAATGGGCCGTGAATAGCGAATCTTTTAACGAAGGTTCAACCGATAAAGTTGAAATTTGCTCGATTTTTGTAGCGTCGCGTCGTCGGCCTGTCTGATAGTCTGTAATGACGGTATTCGGGTCTTTTAAAAACGTTTAACGCGAATAATGACATTGTAAAATTCATTGAAGTTTTAAGGGTTGAGTTTGGTCTCTGGAGAGTGCTACCATTCATAATTTCACACCATTTTTGTGACAATTATAGTACATTTTACGTCTTATTTATAACACATTTGTACAGCGAGAATTTCTTTGAAGTAATTCCAATGAAGTTAGTATGAAATACTTTGAGTACCTACTTTCAATAACTTGTATTGAATTGTCATTTTTGTTACATTAAATACTGTATTGTGACCATTATCGTATACAAAATTAATTTATTTTCTCATAACTTCTACAGTTGAATAGGTATAACGTTTTAAAAAATTTAAAGGCAGTAAGTAGCTCTATACATGATGGGTTGATTTTATTCACAGAAAAGAATAAAAAGTTTATATAAAAGTGATAACATTCTTAATAAATTAGGATTAAGAGTGAACATACCAATAAAGTCTAAAGGCCTTTTAGAAATCAGTCGTGTTTTTAATAAATTTGGATTAGCAGTGAACATACCATTAAGGCTAGGTATTTATCGGTCGTAGGTGGTCTTTAAAACCAGTACATCACAACATCAACCTTCACAATATAAACTTAACTGTAACGTTTAATAAAATTCGTAAAATGTCATCTATCGGTATAAAAATCGAAATAAATCTACAAGAATCCCATTAAAAATTACCCAATTTATTAAAAAAAGTCAGAAGCATGAATGGCCGTACGGAGGTGAATGGTGCATCATTAAAATCAAATCCTATAACAAATGTAACTGAAGTTGCTTTGTTACGCGTGTTACTGGTTTGGATGTTATTTGTAATAAATTATAGAATAATTCGTAAGTACCAACGAATAAATCCTTAATAAGGTGTCGTTAAACTTTATTATTTAGTAACTGACTCCACTTAGGGCTATTGTTGAGGTTTTTTTATTTTCGTACACATCTGTTATTGTGGTGTAGTATATGTGGGGATTTCAGACAATAAGAGTTTTTTTTTAAGAGATAATAATGGTAACTTGTGATAAAAAGACTCTTTTAAATAAAATTATTTTGTGGAGCCAGCAGGATAAATAAGACTTTAAAATAATAAAATGCTACCTTAATAGTATATATTAGTTAACTAAGAATTAGTTTAGAGGACTGATAAGTTTTCAAATCTTTCTCTCTCCCAATCCCATTATAATACGTAATGTCTATTTTGCACTTTGCCTATCCATCGTAACATATTGCATTTCTTGTTGGGGTGGCGCAGCTAAAACCACCCTCAAGTCGCTAGAAGTAGCACATAGGGCCATATTAATAGTAGCCACTTTTCGTCCTATTCTGTTTCCAACCGATCTACTTTACAAGGACTGCAAATTGCTAAATGTTCGGCCACACTTCATACTACAGACAGTCATTCTGCAACACCGCCACACCCCATACCGCGTGTACGCTCAACTTTTGTCAAGAGATTTTATCGTTTCCTTGGTCCGTTTCTTTACAAAAAAATAAACGGAGAGTGTCAAATCTACGGTCTGCCATATTACAAATCCAAAAAGACTATACAATCGTACCTCCAAGATAAGTCTTATGACGAAACTGAAAAGATGTTAACTTAAGGTTATGAACATCGACAAGCACACACACACACACACACACACACACACACACACACACGCACACACGCACACACACACACACACACACACACACACACACACACACACACATACACACATAGTTTTTATCTCAAATTATTTTATTTTAAAGGTAAGATAACAAACGTATCTTTAACTTTAAATTGTCCAACTTAATTCTTCGAAATTGTAACAGTAACATGTGAGGCACTATGTAACTTTTACGTCATTGTACCTTAGGGGACCGGACTGCTTCTCCTTAACACAGGTTCCATAACCTAGTTAGGAGAGCAGTGCTGACCCACACGCTTGTAGAAATATTACTTATTTTGTAAACTGTATTTTTAACGTGTTTTACAATCCTTTGTTTTGAGTAAATAAATAAATAAATAAATCTACTAAATATTTTCCTGTACCCAACAGGATCCATATTGTTCTCATATTATTATAAGTTTCCACCTAAGTACGCATAGTGTAATGCAATAAACGATTGAGTATTAAATATTTTGTTTTGGATTTGTGATCACGTGCATATGTAATAACACGTTTCAGCACGTTACATTTATATCAATGATTTCACGTCATTGAGTCACGTGCACTATGTATGGCGTTTATTTATTTCCTGCTTTGTATCATGCAATTATCAGAATTTCGTGAACTTAACTAAACATAATTAAAATTAACTTTAATTATTTTCCTGTTTTAATTACTTAAGTCTCATGCACATGTTTCAAACATATTACTATACTATACGTTTACGTACAAATAAATAGTTTCGACATACAAAGGGAGTGAATGATAGTATGACAGTTGACAGAGGAGAATGAATGAAGAAAACGTGTATCGTCAACCCCAAGTAACATTGGACGAGGACACGAAGATAATAATGATGACAAAAAAAAATATGCAATGAATATCTTTTCTTCATAGACGCATCTGAAAACCTTACGTATACTGTCCGCAGTGACAATATTTTATAGTTTATAGAGCATCAGGCATTGTGCTACCGTTGAGCCGAGCTAGTTTATTTTTTGAGGCTCGCCGAGCCAGCGGCTGTCAAACTTACTTGGGATGACGACAATGACGAGGACCGCTGACTTCTGCAGCCTGCGGTTTATTGATAATATTTTCAATGTTTTTGGCCAAAGTTTTTGTTTATCGTTTTATTTTATTTATTTATTAGGCTTTTCAATAATGAGTACACTGTTACAACTGAACGTTTTTGTGGTATTATCCTAATAATACATATTATAAATGTGGAAGTTTGGATGTTTGTTACTCAATCAAGTAAAAACGGCGGAACGGATAGTTTAAAACCTGGATTAATACTTATGTTTCTTACTTTTTATTCCGGTAAAAAATCGTCAATCCACGCAAACGAAGATGCGAGCAGAAGCTAGTTATTATTTACATATTTTTTGTAATTTTTTCTGTCGTCCTCGCTCAATGCAATTCTTTTGCATTACAGTTTGTTGTCGGTACCTACTCTAATCAACAAAATACAATAAATAATTGGACCTATTTAGGTAGGTATTTACATTTCTGGTGTGTTCTTTGAAGCAAGTATGGTGATCAATGCTCGTGCCTTCTCTGTATGAGAAGAGGCCTTTGCCCTACAGTGGGACAATAATAGGCAGGTATACTGCCTTTTTTTAATTATTATCTGATTCTAGCAGCGCCCCGCGTTTTCACCCGCATAGGTAGTACCTAAGTGTCGATCCCGTGGAAATATCGGGATAAACAGTATCCTGGCTATAAACTATTTGTGTGCCAAATATCATCCAAATCTGTTCAGCCGTTTGTGCGTGAAGTAACAAACAAGACATTCACAAACTTTCGCCTTTATAATATTAGTGTGATAAAAAATAAAGTAGTTAGAACATAGGTCAGGTAGAAAACACGACGAAAACTGAAATACAACCGTAATTTGACACATTTTACACAACATTAAAACCAATTTACGAGCACGCAAAAATTAACATTTTCAAACAAAACTGTGGTAATAAATTAAAAACCGCCAATAAAAAAGAGTCTCCTCAAACGGAACCCTAATTATAAAAATGTGTTTCGTCGCTAATCACGCGTTTCTGTAGCTTGACACCTTCAGCTAATTAATTTGAACTAAAAAAACTATTCCAAAGACTGAAATGATTTTAAATAAAATGAACAAGTAAAGGCATCAATGATGCTCACTCATTGGCCACATTTTACATCTCGTTGAGCTATTTTCGTCATTTGGCCTTTTTTTTTTTTTTTTTAAGGATTGGAAATCATCCAATGACCCCTCCCGCTCTGGGTGGAGCGGAAGGGAGTGTCAGACTCTTACTGACTAAAACCCATCCGTGTTCCTTCCTTAGCCCTTTGTATTCCGGGGCAGCGGTAACCCTTTCGGACAATCCCGCTGCCCCGGCAGGCTTCGGCCCTGACGGGCCCCTCCTTCGATGCTGACATCTCTTTGAGGCGCGCGTGGAACACATACGCGCCGTTAGTCCTTGATCGAAGAGTGAGTCAATCATAATCAAAAGTAGTTTTATTCAAATTAGGCTGAGACTCATAACTTTTAGAACGTCAAAATTACATATAACAGTCCTCAAAAACGCACCTTTCACCACTTTCTAGCTGGGAAGAAGTGGCGCCATAAACTCCTTAGCAACAACTTAGTAGGTAATGCAGTTAACTATTATAGGTACTAGATGTTTTTTTTTACGGTCTCGAAATTTTTACAGGTTGTTCTACCCATGAATATGAACAACTTTCACTACGGTACCAACACCGAAATCACGAAAAAAAAATCTACTGTTTCATACATTTTGGTCAAGTAGGTAGGTACCTATTGAACTTTTTTATTAAACGGCTGATTTTTTTTTCGTGATTTCTGTTTTGGTTCCATAGTGAAAGTTGTTCATATTCATGGGTAGAAAACACTGTGAAAATTTCGAGACTAAAAAAAATCATCCAGTAGGTATACATAATATATTAGCTTTAGTTCAGAAGAACTGATAAGCTAAGTTTTTCGAAGCTTCTTCTCTCCTACTATTTTGCTGTGCCCGACAGGATCCATAATCATCATATATAATTTTAAGTTACCATCTAAGTAGATACTTAGGTACACATTGTAGAATGCAAATAAAGTATTGAGTACCTATCTAGTAGCAAATAGAACGAGAGTACCTGATTCATTCAACATACCAAATATTTAACAAATGAAAGTATGAAGAAATGAGGAAAATGTTCCTCAATAGCAACGTATTCCTTTTTCACAATGGAATGATGTCATGTCTACACAAATACCTACCAACCTATAACACATTATACCCAAAATTTGTAATAAACAACATCTCAATACCAGCAACAAAAAAAAAACCGATACAATAATTAGCGTCCACCATAACTAGCTAACTAGCGAACAACTAAAATCCAAAATTCTTCAAATCAATTAAGCGACAGACGCGGAAAAACATGGCGCCACGTGTCACAGGTCAGTGCCAACGCCCCTCGACCCTCAGGAGTCAATCGAACCGCCTTAATGAACCATGGCTAGGCCACATCCTGCTCTACTTGATAAATAACATATTTCGAGACTTTTCGGGAGTATTCTCTCGCGGAATGCTGTTTAAAGTTGAAGGCCGATTAGCTTTAGGCATTAAATTGTGGTCATTGGAAATCTGGATTTAAATATTCACCTAGTAGGTAAGCAAGTTTATAGCTAATATAGGTTTACTCCCAATCTCCCATTGAACACGGTAATGAAGAACCCAGGGTACCTTTAATGTAAAAACTAGCAGCGCCCCGCGGTTTCACCCACGTAAATGTCGATCCCGTAAGAATATCGGGATAAAAAGTAGTCTATATGTTAATCCAGGGTGTCAGCTACCTCCATACAAAATTTTATCAAAATTAGTCCAGTCGTTTGAACGTGAAGAAGTAACAAACATATAAACACACACACACACTCACAAATTTTTGCCTTTATGATATTAGTGTGATTGGTAATCATCATAGTTCGCTATCCTATCGCTACGGTAATCTCAATTGATAATATTGTTATTCGCGAAAACAGTGCTGCTAATTGCTGCTTACGTTCTCGATTAACCTCTGCCAAATCTTACGATAGGTGATGTAATAGGATGACTATAGTAACAACCACAACAATCTGTCATAGAAGTGGACACGAAATCTTATCGGTTACGGATCATAACATAATATACGATATGTTATGATCAGAGGGGCAATTAATTCTCGTAATTTTAAGAACGTCACAGTCTGATCTCAGTCTCAATCTGTAAAAAATACCTCTAATTTCCCTACATTTTTGACAAGATTTTGACATTGATTGTCGCTGAGATGAGATGACGGCTAGACTTTGAACGTTTTTAATGGTATGCACATGAAAAACAATTTAGCAGATCTACAATATAATATCTCGTCTTTATTATCCGTCAGATTTCATTACATTCGATTTTTTCTCTTTCTCCCTCTTTATCATCATCCTTTTCATCTCCACGACGTTCGTCCTCTACTCCTACCTAACTGTTCGAACCTTCGTTTGTAGGCAAGGCTAGGTCATTCAGTGATAACAGAATACAGGTAAATTTATTACTTTTCCGTATTTCTAAATAACATCACAGCTCTATCCTTGTCCGATATAGGTACAGTTTAATGACAGCAGGCCTTGTTAAGATAAGTTCTTGCGATTAATTAATATTATCAAGTTTGTAGGCATAGCAACTTGTGAACTAGTCAATGTGTCCTCACTACTGCCTAACTCTTCTGGGACTACAGGCGTGATGATACGTGATGTATGTCATCAGAGTTTTGTTCTGTTGGTAAGAAGCCGGGATGCCCTTAAAGAGTTCACACAAGATCACCCGGTAAGGCAAAGCCAGGCAACAGTAATATCAACCATGCTTTTGTTCAGGTAAAAAAAAGATCATAACACTACAAAAGTACCAATTTTTCTTCTTAATAGAGTTATTTTTTTGGCAAAAGGGTAAGTTATTAAAAACCATTCACATCAACCTTGCATGAGATCATCTAAATCACGTGAAGCAAAACTCGGTGAAGAAAACCGGGCAGTAACACAACCTCACCACAATTACCTTATGAGTAACGAACGCGACTGGTGGACGCTAAATCGAGCCCTTATCAGCTATACTCACAATTATAATGGCGACCGCAGTTACCACAGCCAACATAATATTAGTACTCGTATCATGGGAATTTACGCCATGTACCGTAGTAAACAAATTATTTACCTAGGGCTGCTCACCTAAGACTTAATTAACACATGACATGTTATTTGTGTGTTTACTGAAATGCCAATTATACCTAGTTGTTTTTTTTTTTCAATTGAATGGAAGAGTGTTTGGCAAAGAAAAACATTTTATATGAACACTATCGTCGTTAGACTTTGGTATCTGTTTTGAAGAGCAGATGTGGCCCAGTGGTAGCGGCCCCACTTACGAGTTGCGAGTTGTTTGTTGAGTTGTTGGTCGTGTGTTCGAACTCAGGCAGGCGCTTAACTTTGTGTACCTAATTTATTTCATCACCATTGCTTACAGAAACGGTGAAAGAAAACATCGTGAGGAAACCGGCATGTCTTAGGACCAAGAATTCGAAGATGTGTGACATCTACCAACTCGTACTGGGCGCGTGTGGTGGATGAAAGCTCATTCCTTCGCAGAGAGGTGGCCTGTGTCCCAGCAGTTGGAACGTTATAAGCTGATTTTGAATCTGTTACTCTGGAGTTAAGTCTAGTGCGATTGTTTTGGTTGGCTAGTTTCTAAAATCCTGCCTGAGAATTAATTTCTGAAATTATGTCAACTAAACTATTGAACTATTTTGGCTTGCCTGTGATTGCCAGACTCTCTGGCTCTTCTCCATTGCTGTTTTGTTGTTCTATATCCCTAAGTTCTCGTTCTTCAGGGTCAGTCAGGGTCCATAATTCAACCACCACATCTTGAAGGCCTAGACAGGAGCTCAGACCAAATAAAAAAGTCAAGTCATAGCGCTGCGATCAATACAGTGAAGCATGCCAAAACTACACCTCCGCTCTGTGCATACACGCTCACACGCACACATTTAGGTACAACCATTTACAATCAAACTACACCTCACTAAGTGAACACATGTCTACGAAACCGGCTTCACTTTACTGTTGACAGCCCTCTGTCTGGTTTTTTATTTGGTCTGAATACAGGTGAAAATCGCTTTCAAAGCGTTTCGTATGTCTACAACGACTTTCAATAGCGTTGACATGAGCTTTTCGATAGCTTCCACATCCTAATTCTCCCTGTCCTTGTTCCATGTTACTTCAGGTCACTGCAACACGTTTTGTTCTTCCAGTCCTCCCCATCAACCGTCAGGTTTTAGGTAGCTTTGTCAATCCAATACATTTTTGACTTTTCCATCATCGTTACGTTGATAGCGTAGCACTTTCTTGGCCGTTTGGTAGCCCTACAAACATCATCCCAATATCCCTGTTTCGGTGTAGGTAGTTATATAATTAGGCGTTCACGTTGTGCAAAGATACCGACATGCGTGGTTTTTTTTTTTTTTTAGAAATGGCATCTCGCAGTTCATCCTTTATGAGGATGGCTACTGCTTAACCGGACTTTCCTGTGGATGCCTCGAATTAAGGCCTCCAGCCAGGGCATACAATAACTTAAAAACTAAGCGACAGCGCTAAGGGTAACCCCCTGCGGGGTTCGGACCTCGGCTCAGGGCGTCGCTGGAAGAGGACAGCAAGGGACAGGCTGGATCGGTATTATTATTGGTGTTTAGGGGCGAATTTAAAACTACAGGCTCAGCTGCGCGGGCTGGCTCGAGCAAGGGTCGGGGGGGGCCGATATGCGTGGGAATGTACGCCTTTATTTATACCTCGCTACAATCAAAATAAATACTCATTAAAAACCGTGTTTTACCGAACACTGTGTATTTCCGTTTATTATATTTTAGTATTGATACTAAATAACATCATTTGTTTCGATAAATCATTTGTATTTAATTTATTTACTGTAAATAGTTTAAAAGTACCTATTTGAAATAATTTTATTTTTATTAATAATATCGTCACACAGTGGGTGCCTAATGACGCAGGCCTAAGATACGCTCTGGCGTGACGATTTGGACTCGTTCCTGACTGATTGGCCGGAGAAAGTACAAGATAAGGAAAATTGGAAAAGTATGGGGGATTCCGTTGCCCAGCAGTGGGACAACATAGGTTAACAAAAAAAAACTATAGAATAACAGTTGAGAAATTAGTGAATAGGGCAAACTTTCTCTAAAAATGTTAATAAATGATAAGTGCAGTAATTTTGTGAATGCGATAAGTCTTGAATTGTTATCTAAAGTACCAATTATAAATATCCGTTTATTAAGGTGCAGATATACGACTTCTAATGCTTTTAAATTCAACATCACGTCTAATGGATCGGACTGATTTCTTTGAAAAAAATAAATGTTATACTAGACCATTTGCTTCGTAATTTGATATGTGAATATTTGCAATTATATTTTTTTAACATAGTGTAATTAATTTGTAAAGTAATGTCTACCGCGGACATAAAAACGATAATCACGCAAACACTATCGGGTGTATTATCATAAAACTTTCACCATATAAAAGACAATTTAATTCCCCAAATTTTAGTATACAGTTTTTATTTGTTTGGTGTTTGATAAATCAACAATAGATGATTGTTTCATATTTTGCAATAAATTAACAGCGTTGTGTCATCTCGCTTCTCTTTCTTTTCTATGCAGTCCGATAGTGACCGCGTTTTAGGTCATGTAGTGCCTTAATGAGGTAGTTATTTAGTGTTTTTTTTTTTTCAGGAATTTCTCGGGAGAATCCTACTTGTTAAGTAAATCAATTAAAGAAATAATAATATATTGTCCCACTGCTGGGTAAATGTGTCCACCATATTTTTCCACGTTTCTTTGTGCTGTGCCTTCTCCACCCAATCGGTTAGGAACGAGTCCAAATCGTCACGCCAGCGTTTCTTAGGCCTGCCACGGAGATATAGTTTTTTTTATAGTTTTCGGTAGTAAACGCTTTACATAAAAATGTTGCCAATAGTTAAGTAATGATTTTGACGGTTCAACGTCTTATAAGTGCCGCTCAATTCCGGAAAAATTTCACTGTGAAAACGTGATGTGAGCTTAAAGTGAGCTATTACTGACAGCTACTATTGGCAGCTCACTTCGAGCTCACTTCACCTAAGTTTTCACGGTAACTTGTTTACACAATTATCTCTTGTTTAACAGAAGGTTTACGTGAACGGATCTGTGTTATGTGGTTGAAAATAAGGATGTATCACATGGTGGGAATTCATCGGCTGTAGACAAAGTTTAATCACCGTTCGCGATATATTTGCCAAACATGTAAACACATATGAATATTTGGAAAAACAACTTTAATTATTACACAATAAAGTTCAGTTTACGCTAAAAATTCAAACATTTTTATAACTTTTTAAATAGGTAGTGCTAGTCACTCTGAAATCAACTTAATTCCTACTAAAATAAAGTAGATATTTATATAACTTGAAATAACAACAATAGGAAACATACAATATACCTTAGGTTAGACAAGATTAAACATAGACTAATGGATATAAGGCGTCATTTAACGTAGGTACCTACTTTCTCCTTAATTTCTATTTACCCTTCCGCATAATAAGTCATCTTTGTACTCCATTCCTCCGCATTCCAACAACCAATTACCGAAAGCAACCGAATATAACCAGGAGGTAGGCAATAAGTCAAACATGGTAACCGACGCGCAAATCCAATAACGAACCGTAGCGTCCGTGGCCATCGCGTGCGCGTGCGCATGCTACCTGCAATCAATGCGCGGGCGACGATGTTTAGGGGTTCCGTGCAAATTTGTAGGTAGTTAATTGTAGGTAATTTCATGATTCTAGGTCAACGGGAAGTATCCTATTAATTTTAATTCCCTTAAAAGCGTCGAAATATACGTTTTTTGCGGCATAAACGGACGAATCTTTTTCTTACGTTAACTTAGAAGTTTGATTTTTTCACAGCTTCAAGGAGCTGTAGACCTAAGTGTATGGTTTTAATTTCAACTCGATACACCTAGGCCTTCCTGAGATAAAGGGTCTTGACAGACAGAAAGACAGACGAACAACAAAGTGATCCTATAAGGGTTCCGTTTTTCCTTTTGAGGTACGGAACCCTAAAAATGAAAACAAAAAAATAGATCTATAATCACGAGCACAAAACAACAACAAGGCTTCCACTCAGCATGATGCTGCGCTATGGGAACCTCACTTTACCTAAGTTTTCACGTTTATAAGATTCTTACAGAATAAGTAGACTAGCAGGTAGGTTGGATCCGCCCTTGGCAGAAGGAGAGATAATACTGAAGGTAGGCTGTGGTGTGGTGTGGTGGTGGTGTAGTGTCATTTAGATACTAATAATGCGCATGTTCACTATATGTAATAGCACCCATGGACTCCACGAGACAGGCTCGGCTCTAGTGTGGAGTTCATAAGCAAAATTTTCTTCCTTTGCGTCTTATAAATAGTTTATCAGCCATCTCGTTACCATAACACAAGCATTAGGTTGCTTAGCTTGGGATGGCGTTGTGTGAAATGTCCAAGGATATTATTATTTTTTTTTTTGTTTGTAAACTGTAAGGAAACATAAACACTGTTTTTTGGTAAATAAACATTATTATTATTATTAATAAACATATTATTGCAACTAACGCCAACGTCAGCTACTAGGTAAACATTCACAGCAGGAGTATCGGGAAGTAGTCAACAAAATCTACGTAAAAACCTAGGATAACATAAAATGTTTGCCTGTTCTATGGTAAAAACAATAAAGGTACCTACCTACCTAGCGAATTGTTTCAAGTTCAACATGTGATTAAAAATCCTATATTAGTTCGAGTAGGTATAATGGGAAATTCCGTAATTTGCACTTGAGTCAAGCGTGAAACTTATAATGTTTCAATAAGAACGTGTAGGCACGTGATTGGTTATTTAAACTGTCGTACGATTTAGAGGATAACCGATAATTAAGTGCAACGTGTTTCTAATGATTAGGAACACCTTATTAAAATCTGCGAGCCGGATCCCAGTTCGGATTACACCCCTCAAAATAAAAAATGTAAGAAAACCCACAAAGGCGACCTTTATGTGAAAATGACAGCAACCCTATTAATCCAAAATCGACAGTTTGCCAGATAACAAATTGTCGTTGAAACGTAAACTTTATATCGAGCGAGCCATGAATAGAACTTCTTATTAATATTTGCTGTAGGGCTGTAGGCTCATTTTTCACCCATTCACAAGGCAAACGCGAAAAAGGGTTAGTCGGTCGGATCGGCCGACACTGCCTCAATATTTAACGTGTTCAGCGATATTTATGGCCTGTGGGGTTTGTGCTACTGATAGCGAGGATAAGCTACCTTGTGACTTCTGTTAAATTGCTTTCAACATTGTCCTTAAACTTTATCGCTCCCCAATGAA
The DNA here is from genome assembly GCA_963669345.1 of Gortyna flavago. Classification (NCBI taxonomy): domain Eukaryota; kingdom Metazoa; phylum Arthropoda; class Insecta; order Lepidoptera; family Noctuidae; genus Gortyna; species Gortyna flavago. Next base: position 8,571,667 of record OY770148.1, read on the forward strand.
ATCCACGAAAAGTTTTACCTGAGCAAATTCTGAATATTTCAGTTCATCGTTAGACTTAAGTCCTGGTGAATACCGTCATACTCCGAATTTCGTATCATAGAATCACATTGTCCACTTGGAACTCATCAATATTCTTCTCTAACGCCTAGTAGAACGCTGATTTTATTAAACACCTACTACAGGTGTTCCATTCATCCTTGCAAGCTCATGATACTTTTGTTTGTTCGCAGCCTCTTCTACTGTCGCTCTCTCTCTCTCTTGCTTCTTAGTCTTCTTCTCCTTCTCTTATTTTTTAGCTGGGGCTCTATCTCGCATAGGGTCTTAGCATTATGCTGAGCAATGGTCGTTTTACGTAGATGTGACGCGTAATTTCCCCCAACTTGTTCTTTTTTGTGTTTGTGTTTACGGCAAATAAACATATTTTCTTTTTTCTTTACCTCAAGACACTAGTTACATCTCTGGCCCAGCCATAGAGAACTCCCATTAACGTTTTAAACTGTTCCAAAAACAGGCATTCAAGTAACAAGTTCGCCCCGCTTAAGGTAATGCCCTCATTCGCCCTCGCCAACACTCAGACCGTACTTCATAATATTTAATTTTCGCCCACAAAAGGGTTGCCGCGTTCCGCTAACGACCCAAATACTTTTTTTTATTACATTTTTGGCAAAGGAAGCTAATCCTTGAGCCTCGTTAAGTGATTCCCGAGATTAATGGGCAGTTAATGAGGCTGTGTGGTACCGTGACCGTTGGCAATGCGATTGTAGTTGTTAATCATTAAAAAGTTAAAATTGTTGACTTTGGTCACCTTGATTCAAAGTGTTGCCATGTTCCTTTTTTAAAACAACGTGACGTGTAGAATTTTGCAAATTCAGAGATTTCCTGGGTGGAGGTTCCTTTTATAGGTAATGTCCAATGTTTAGATCTGATAAGACCATAATGTTTGGCTAGTTAGTGATGCTGCAGTGACAGGCGGTCATCCTAACCACAAAAGTTTTATCAGAGACGTGATGATTATAGAATAATTTTTTGAGCACTCACTTAAAAAAGTTGCAATATTTCATTTCAACCACATGACAAAGGTTAATATTTTTTTTAAATCACAAATTGGGCACTTTAACAGTCGACATAGCTTGTTGTGTGGTTGTAGGATATTTCTTATTTTAATTGAATGCGTAGGTATAAGTGGTTAGTTATCAGTATCATCATCTGCCCAGCTTTTTCCCAACTATGTTGGGGTCGGCTTCTAGTCTAACCGGATGCAGCTGAATTACTGAGTAATACGATACCCCTTGGTAAGACTGGTTGTCAGACTTTCGAGCTTTTAAGTACCCGTAACAACTGTCAAAGATTCACGAATGACAGCCGGGACCAACGGCTTAGCGTGCTTTCCGAGGCACGGAGGGGTCTCAGTATGTAAAAACGGTCACCCATCCACAGACCAACCTCGGCAAGCGAAGCTAGCTTAACCTGATCGATCGACCTGTGTGGCTGTTATTTAGCCACGGGCCCCTCAATATTATAGTTATCAGTATCATAAATCAGTTATTACGTTCGTACCAAACTATTGTTGTTGCTAATTGTAGTACCGACGCCAGCACATCAACCTACCCGAAACTGTCAAATTTTGTTTATTTTGTAAATTTTGTCAATCCACTTTGAACCTTCTGCTTTAGCGATAAAGTTGAAAATCTATCAAAGAAATTTGACAGATTGTAATTGTTGTGTATTTGATTTGTTGATTGTTGTTTGGCGTCTGTACATACGCCAGCACATCAAGCTACTGCAATCTGTCAAATTTCTTTAAAAGATTTTCAACTTTATCGCTAATATGCTTTAGAGATAAGGTTCAAAATTTATTGGGAAAATTTTACAGTTTCGGGTAGCTTGATGTGCTGGCGTTTGTACTTAACCTAGGCTAGTAATCCACCATCCTCATTCTATTCTATCTCATAAATTCTTAGCATTAGGTACAAGCTCAACATTTTACGTTTTCATCTCTCGGCGTGCTGGTCTATAACCCCGTCATCCATAGTTCCGTACTATAATACAAATGCGAAAGTGTGTCTGTCTGTCTGCCTGTCTTAACCCTCTTCACGCTTAAACCATTGAACCGATTTAGATGAAATTTTATATACTTAGAGATAATTTAAGTCCCGGCAAAGGACATAGGATAGTTTTTATTCCGATATTCCCACGGGATCGACACTTATGCGGGAGAAACCGCTGCTAGTTATAAATAAATTATTTTTAACATTTCAATAACTATCTAATCATCGCTTCGTTGGAGCAACCACGATTAATGAATCTTTTTAATTCTAACATATTATTTTCATCTGTTTGTCCATAAAGACACCTGTGAAGTGCACGTGTTTGAACACGAGGTTCCGTACGTGACAATTTATTATTTTATCCTTATATTGTTTGGTTATCTGGATTCGGAATATATGTTATACCTAACTAGTGACCACTGCTTTGCACGGTTTTTACGACTTAATAAAATATCGAGATTTCTTTATTTAATTTTTTTAAATTTTTTTTTTACTTGGCCTGTCCCACTGCTGAGCAAATCCTTCCGAGTATCCCCGGTCCAACCCTTGCGGTACGCGTCTAAGTCGTCTCGCTACCTCTTCCTGGGCCGTTCCTTTATTATATGCAAGATCAATATTCATGTAGTATACATACACAAACCTTCCGGAATAAATTCTCTAAATGATGATGAAAACCGCATCAAAATCCGTTGCGTAGTTTAGAAGAACTGAGTGTTCACACAAACATACGTGGAAAACGACTTGGTTTTTTAAAAAGACAGTACCTACCTATCTGATATTATGATATAGCTTCTTGTCCTTACGTGTGCGTTACGGTTTTCGAACAATATTCTGAATCTATGTAAAAAAATAATTAAACTATCCTTTTGTGAAAGATTTATAATTCAAATTATTGCCAGGCAGGCCCACTGCATGCGTGTTTAATTAAGCACCGGTTTTCCCACGACATTTTCCTCTACCAAACAAATAAATCTCATAAAAAGATCCTTCAACACTCACGGTACCCTAAAGGCCTCCTTACTTGACAATGCTTAACTAACGATTATCGAGACCACACCGCATCGATTCGACTCGATTTATTGTGCGCCGCCGACCGAGCTCAATCGATTGATTTACTCGAATATAAACAAACTCTTTTACGCTGAATATGGTATGATCTTTGCCTCTTTAGAAGTGTTGAGTTTGTAAAAGGAACAAATGATGGTCTAATGAGTTATTGTGCACCTGTGGACTGTAGACTAGGTTTGGTTTCTTTAAAATTATAATCTGATTGAGCAGTAGTGGTAACGGCCCCGAATTATAAGTTGTAGGTCGTGAGTTCGAATCCAAGTAGGTGCTTTACTTTGTGTAAATAATTTCATCTCCACTGCTCTCAAAACGGTAAATTAAAACATTTTGAGGAAACCGGCATGTCCTAGAACCAAAAATTCGAATACATGTGACATCTACCAACTCGCACTGGGCCCGTGGATTGTAACCTACTCCCCTCCCGAAGAGAGGTGGCCTGTGTCCCAGCAGTGGGAACATTATAGGCTGATTATGATATACTGACTTCGTAAGTATAAACTCAAAAATGACATTATTCGGAAAAGACTTGCAGAGTAAGCAAGCTGAAGTGGCATGTTTGCCCAAGGATCGTTGGCCTGTGGAGCAGACGAGTCCTGGAGTGGAGACCGCGTATCGGCAAGCGCAGTGTAGGGACGTCTCCTCAGCTAGCTGGATTAACGATGTTAGACAGGTGGCTGGGATGCGGAAGGCGGAGGACAGCGTGTTGTAGCGCAGCCTTGGAGAGGCCTATAGTCGGACTTTTAATTAGCTGCAGTAAAATTACAGCTTATGTGTCACATATATGACTAAAATTGGCGTATTTTTGTTTTTTCGCGGCCATCGATCAAATCTTGTTTTTCTAGTACAGGATAGTGTAACAAACGAAACTTATTTGACATGCATATCTCTAAACGCAGTCCGAAATGAGTTATTAAAAAGTGTCATTTTATTGCAGCTTTATTAAAAGTCGGAGTATATGTCCAGCAGTGGACTACGATAGGCTGAGATGATTGGATGAAGTTGGGATAAGAGGAGCTGGATTGAGTTTGGGGTTAAATGAGAACCACACACATCGATCGTTCAACGGGTTAATAATCTCTTATCGTGGTAAATGCCCACTTCTGGATGTAGAAAATCGGAAAATCCGACTGCTTACCAATTTCGGTACCTATTGCGTGTGACTGGTTTTTTTTGGTTTAATAAAAAAATACTAAGCCAACTAAGGGCTGATTTTTCAATAGACATACAGATATTTTTTATTCGTGGAATAAAATTGACGTCTGACAGATTTTGTACGGAAAAAATGTCAAAAATTAAAAGTTAGGTACGAGTATGTCTTGGATAAAATTATCTGGCGTTGGAAAAATTAGCCCTTAATTGGCTAACATTAAAACAATAGCAACATTTTATAAAGTCAGTAGCTACATAAAGTCGATATGCGAAAAAAAAAAAAAAATTCGCATGTTTTTTTCCTGTACAAATCCCAGTTTTTTTTTATCGATTAATGTTATAAAAAACACATAGATTGCGTCGTAACAACTATAATTTACATAGTACCTCTATCAGTACTCATTACTACGTAAAAACCTATGTCTAATTACACGAAATTCTCTTAATTAACTCTGAAGAAGTCTGCAGTGTAAAACCTCCTTACATTCCATAGACTATCGTGCACACTCCTTCGTAGTCATCGATTAATTTCTTATCCATTGACTGTTTAGTACTGTGTCACTGAAAATATCTCTATAAATGACCAGCAATGGAACTGTGATACTTTGTTTTGGTCGCTTGTGTTGTCGTACTTTGTCGTCAGGTGTAACGGGGTAAGTAATGGAGGTATAACTTTGTGGCGACACTCAATAGATATGTCAGTAGGTTTAGTCTATGAACATGACTGAGGAACAATGAATGAATAACATCGTCCCGCATCCTGTTACCGTGGATTTAGTACATACGTACAATCATGATTCTGAATTTGTTGTTCCATATATTTTGACCACATAGGTATTGCATTTTTACAAAAAACAGCAGATTTTTTTTATAACCGACTAAACGTTTCTACGCTAGGGGTCTAGAATCATGTGCTAAGTTCATGGTTATAGTTGAAGCGTCGATGTCCCCCTTCAATCACACTGATATTATATAAAGGCGAATGTTATCATGTGTAACGATGGTTTAGTTGCCCTTCTGTTCTTTTTTACTCTGTGAAGAGTTATAAGGCAGGGTACAGGCAGATGTGTGAGGCACTCGTTAGCGAACATGCGCCGTTCTGCCTACATCTTAATTAAGGGAACGGAGTACGGTACCCGGCACGGCTACGTGAAAGTACTGTCTCGAATTTGTTGAGGATTTCTATTCTGTTTTTGTAGACTTTTTTATAGATTGCTGTTTTCCGCGTAGGAATAATTTCTAAAACTAAAGTGTTCATGTAAGTACTCTTATGTTTTTCTCGCAACTTTTGGAGAACAGCTACAGAACAGTCATAATTATTACCATAAATGTTACCTACATTAATTTGTGAAAGGAAAAATGAGTGTTGCCTAATAATTCCACCACACTACACATTTTTAGGCAATTAGTCAGAAACCCTGAAATACAAAATTGTCAACATGAGAAGTACCTAATTAGTGTAAATTTAATATCGTTATTATAAACAATGTCTTCTGTTGGTGACGTCAATCGTTAATCAAATACTAATTTATATTGTTATGTACTAATTAAGCTAACATAGCGAAGTAAAGTTACACACGAACATATAACTTACATAACATGGCGATATGAGCAACAAAACTATATGTTAAAGTCTAAAACCTTTTCAGTCATCAGGCTCTCTCTCTCATTTCATTGTCATAAAACCGAGAGAGAAATTCGAACTAAGCGTTTTCAAATGTCTTTTTTAATACGCACAGCAAAAGAGTGGAACTCTCTACCTGCGTCTGTGTTTCCGAGCGCATATAACCCGAATCTCTTCAAAGTGAGAGTGAATAGGCTTCTTCTGGGTAAGCTCACTCCATCGTCGACTCTGTCTCTGTCACCTCTGACCTAGACTAGAGTCAAGAGTGAACCCATTTCAAATAAAAAAAAAAAAAAAGAAAGAGAAGTAAAATAAAAAAGTTATGAAGAGAAGAAGACAGAGATTTGATAGAGGAGAGAAGATTGAAGGTTCGAAGAGCGTTTTTAAATTTTGAATAATGGGGTTTACTGGTATAATGCTTCTTGAAATCAGAAGAAAACATTTCTACCTTTACAGGGTTACATTAAATTAGCTAGCGGAACTCTGCAGACGTGATGGGTATGGATATTCAAACACGATAAAACAAAAGAGACATTAATTTGACGACGTTTTTTTGTAGGGTAATTTTATTTGATCATGTAAGTATAACGCTATGTAAACATATTTTTACCAAAAGATACTTTGGTACGTGATATAAGTACGTCAAGTTTATTAAAGCCGCGGTGACCTATGGCTTAATAATAATGTAATCAATTAGTTATGTTAAAGTATTATGTGCCTATAGGTACAGACGCCAGCACATCAAGCTACTACAATCTGTCAAATTTCTTACGTAGATTTTCAACTTTATCACTAAATCATAAGGTTCAAAGTTGATTGGGAAAATTTGACAGTTTCGGGCAGCTTGATGTGCTGGCGTCTGTACATATTGTTGAAATAATTGTACAAATTATAATTATGGCAATAATAAGGAAAGTGTTCATAATTACTACCTATAATTATGTGATATCAATATGGAACATGGTTTAATTAACTTTATGAGCTGTTAGTTGGTTTTGTTTCATTTTTCTCTGAAATTAATAATTATTAGGTACTTATTTGTATTTTTTCCTCATTATTGTGATTTGACCATGGAAGATTATGTTTCATACATGCTGTGTAACTGTGGACATACACGATTGGAATCAAGTACTGCAAATAGTTATTGCTTACTCTTTTCAATAAAAGAAAGTCAAAAAAAAATTTCTTGACATAACATAATAATTTTCCCACTGCTGGGACACAGGCCTCCTCTTGGTAAGACGAAGTGGGCTGCAATCCACCACACAGGCCCAGTGCGGGTTGGTAAATCTAAATGTCACATGTTTTCGAGTTTTTGATTCTAGGATCAGCCGGTTTCCTCACAATGTTTTCCTTCACCGTTTCGAGAGCAGTAATGAAATAATTTACACAAAGTAAAGGGCCTGCTTGTGTTCGAACCCACGACATACAACTCGTAAGTACTTCCTACATTAACCTCTATGGGGTTTATAAACGTTACTTTAAGTAAAGTAATGATTAGCATCTGTACAACAAAGAAACAACAAACAACAACAACAAAGACAACAACAACTTTTAAACGTCGCTTTACTAAAGTTTACAACGTTTATAAATAGAGGGGTTTATAGTTAGGTACTTTGTGTCTCGTACTTTCTGGCATCCATACCAACTTATTAGGTCGAATATTGATGAGCAATTAAGGTTGGTGTTCAGAGCAATCTCGGGGACAGCGATAAGCACATTTGTGTTCCCCGCCGCAACACTTATGCTAATCACCAGGCTTGTCTTCCCATCGCCTCTCCTAAACTCGACAATCGGCGGTGGTCCTGTATCGAATAGAAAAAAAAAAATCGAAGATATGTTTAGTAATTATTGTGAATGCGAGATTTGATAAGAATAGAGATAGCTTAGTTTGGGTTATTAGTCGATTCGCACGAATTTACTCGCCCGGAAAGTGCGAATCGTCACTTTTTAATAATATTATTTTTTTATTTGTGGGCGTGTCGACAACTCCAGAAATAAATGTATTAGACAATTGGCACATTTTGAGTTGTATGAAATAAAGTAGGTATAGAAAAAAATGACACTAGCGCACAGAAGTGTTAAGAGTTAAATATTATAAAACATGTACTATTTTCTTGACTTCATAGCGTACAATAAAAAAATGTGCCAATTGCCTAATACTTATTTCTGGAGTTGTCAACTCGCCCACAAATAAATGAACTTCGTGCGAGTCGCCTATAGAGAAAATAATATTATTTAGAAGTGACGATTCGCACGTTTCAGGCGATTAAATTCGTGCGAGTCGGCTAATAAACCCTTAGTTTAAGGAACAGAACAAAGGATTTTATTCGCAATTCTATTTGAAGAAAGTATTTATCTATTTGTTTATGGGTCTCCAATAAAGGGCTTACATGATTAATCCATAATTTAATTGGAGCAAAATAGATTTGTTTTTGTATATTTTCATTCTCATAGAAAAGTGCATTGTATGGATTGTGTACTTAGGGGTTTATTCATAAACGTTGCTTAAAGTTAAGAGACAATCAAACGTGAAAAATATATGGTTGAACTTTAAGTCAATCAATCAATCACCTCAGCCTATCGCAGTCCACTGCACTGCACTGTTAACTTTAACTAACGTTTATAAATAAAGAGGTTAGTTATTAAACTTCTTTGGTTGTCGTTACGAGTAGTTTACACAAGCCTAAAAGTTTGACAACCTGTCTTACCAAGGGGTATCGTGTTACCCAGGTAAGTGAGTTGTGGAGGTCAGATAGGCAGTCACTCATATGTAAAACACTGGTATTCAGCTGCATCCGCTTAGACTGGAAGCTGACCCCAACATAGCTGGAAAGTTTTGTTTTGTACTGGAAAATTGTGTACGTACTTAATTTTTTTCAACAAATTATTGTTGGTTCAGTAAAAGATGCATAATTCCGAAGTCAGCCTTGATTTTCAACCTACTAAAATCCGCCACGATACAGGGCTATTTTAAATTGGCTAGCTAAACTCCGCAAATGCGATGGGTATCGATATGATCTGAACATGAAAATCAAAAAAATTATAAATCTGATGATTTATTTTATGGGGTCATCGACCGTAGTCATTGTAGTCATTTGAAATATTAGCTTAGAAAATCAGTTTTTTTGTGCAAACTTCACAGACAGACAGACTATAAAACACACGGAAACAGTTTTTCTCAACTTATACTTCAAGCAACAGCGGTCGTCAACCTCTCAAAAAAAACATCAAGACTATATTTTTAATTTTATCGTGTTTAGATAGGTACCCATCGCGTCTGCGGAGTTTAGCTAGCCAATTTATTAAAATGACTCTGCATCTTGGCGGTTTTCAAACGAAGTAATTCAATCTTTAAGTTAGGTAGGTATCTATTACCTACCTCAAAGATTACATTAAGTACTTCATTTACAAAATTCATTAACCCCACGTTGCGAAATTCTAAAGAGTTCATAATTTCGAAACGACACCCATCAAAACATTTGCTCATTTTGATTTACCGTTAACTCTGACTATAATACCGTCCTATACGTGTGCAGAAACTATCTCCTACCACAGAATGGGAACAATAATTTCTATTAGGCACAGGTCATAACTCATAATTGCTACAACCGCCGCACAAACGGCTGATTGTTAGCCAAATGAAACGAACGTGTCCCATACAAAACACCTTTCTTTTACCTTTTGACTTATCGATTCCCTCGTAAAATTTATGAAGATTACCATCTACAATCACGCCTACTCTCAAGAAATCAATGGACACTCAAGCTTTGCTTCTACCTAAGATTTATTATTCCCTATTCGAACATAATCTCAACTAATTCACCGTAGAAAAACGTCGGGTTTATAGCCAGCAGGACAATCGCTCTTTTGTCGCTCGGCTCAATATATTTTAAATGACTGCCCGAGACGGCCTCTCGTGAAGCCGATCCCATTGTGACTGACGATGGACGTTCCTTTTTCGTAATCGAATGCGGGATATTTATTTTGAATTAAGAATAATTTCTTTTTTAGCTGCCGTCTGTGGACGTGTGCCGAGCATTAGCGGCTTTTGTTGACGCTGTATTAATGAACTTGGAATATCGAATGGGGTTCTTTTTATTTTTTTTTGTTTTGTTCTTTTGAACTGGACTACCGCGTCGTTTATGGATTTCATTCTGGATCCGTCACCTGTTGAACAATTTCTGACGGTTTCTTTATGACGTGTTTAACGTTCTTCGCTGCAGATTATCTTAGGCACAATTAATTTCTATGAGCGACAAGGAGTTTAACACTTGACCAAACAGAAAAACGATTTTTACGTAAAAATCGTTTTTACTGCCAACATAACATATCCACTAGGTACTGACCTAGTGGATATGTTATGTTGGCAGTTATGATAAAATTGGTTAATGATGAAGATTTTATAAGTTCTTTAAACTTTTCAGAGCAGTGGTGGCCCAATGGTAACGGCCCCGACTTACGATTTGTATGTCGTGGGATCTAACTCGGGCAGGCTTTAGTTTGTGTAAATCATTTGATCATCACTGCTCTCAAAACGGTGAAGGAAAACACCGTGAGGAAACCGGCATGTTCTAAAACCAAACATTCAAAGACATCTAATCACACACACACACTGGGCCCGTGTGGTAGATTACAGCCTGTATCCCAGCAGTGGGAACATTATGCTGATCATGCTGTAAACTTTTCAGACCCTCCAAGCCTCCAACTCTACTCAAAAGACGAAAGATTCTCTTCACACGGAACATTTCAACAACAACTTTTTGACACATTGACTTACAATATAACTCTAAAAGATTAAAACTTCGACAAATCATGACGAAAGGGTTCAGCAAACAATTAATATTATCTCCGACTCTTAGCTCCTTACTTCACTCATGTAAAGTCAGTTTGCATTGTTTGACAGAAACAACATGGCGGCCCAAGCTTACATTAACACTTTGCTAATTGAAAACTGTGTCCAAAGACCAAGATGGATGACTGTGGATTTTGTTAAGCGTTTCTTGCTGGAATAACATTGGTAGATTGTTTAATGAATGGAGGGATTTGTAAGAAAGGAATTACTTGTACCAGTTCACTTTTGAATTTCAATTTGGGTTGAAACAATGGAATTGAATCTTGTCAAACTTTTGAGTGATTCATACAATGTCGGCGATCGCCATATGCTGGGTACATTTTGGTGAAACGTAACATTAAATGTAACACAAATGAGTCGTCCAAATCTGTGATACAACATGAAATTTAACACATGTTGATACCAATTCGCCTTGTTGTGGTGTTACATATCATGATGCATTGCTTATAATAATTATTTGCACGTGTGAATAATTACTGTTTATGACCCTTTAGGTTTGGAATAATCCTTTAGCTGCCCCGAGGCCCCGTGATACTTAAATTTGTGCCTGCTTTGCAGAAAGTGACAGTAGGTAGATATAAAAAAAAAATGTTTTTACTTTTTATTGATAGTATCGTACCTATTGATAAAGATACAAAAATACATTTTATAAAATGGGATCTCAAAAATGCTTTACATTAAAGTGAACTGAAAGAAGCCCGAAAGTCTGACAACCAGTCTTACCAAGGGGTACCTATCGTGTGACCCAGTAACTGGGTTGTGGAAGTCAGATAGGTAGTCGCACCATGTAAAATATCGGTATTCAGCTGGATCCGGTTAGACTGGAAACCGACCCCAACATCAATTAATCAATCAATCTGCCTAGCTTTTTCTCAACTGAGAAAAGGCTAGGCAGATTGATTGTCCCGAAAACTGAGTTTTTTTTACCGAAAAAATGAGCTTTCAGATAAATTGTTGACACTATTGACAGCTTACTTCACCTATGTTTTCACGGTGAGATTTTTACAGAATAACCCGGCTGATATCATTAACATAATTAAATTAGTTATTGTAAGTAGTTTTAGGTACATAAAATGGTTAACCTAAGAATAATAAAGGTCGTATTGATAGTGTTGAATGAACGGTGCATCACGCAGTAGGTAACACATACCTACCGATGCATTTATTTTTGCATACAATGACGTCATCAAAGTCACACCACTAGTAATTGGCGGGAAAATGACACCATTATAATAGAACAAAACTATTTTATACAAGAATATTAATTATTTGCGGTTTTCATCTCAATAATAATAATTCTCAGAACATTACTTCTAAGTATTTTAACGTAAACGCGATAATTACGAACTAATTTACGTTGGCGTAACATTTTAATTTGTAATTATCAATTGTTCATACATCACTACATCGTCACATTGGAATTTCATCTTTAGGTCTATGCAGATAGAGTCTATAATAAGTTTTGGTGAGTCCTGATTAATCACGCGTGGTTGTGGTCATTGATGATCAAATCTAAATAGTGTAGGTTCTTAGCGAGTATGATATTTATGTGTGTATGCGCGTGTGAGGTGAGGTGACGTCATAAAAAAAATAGCGGTCACGTTATGTACTTATGTTGGAATGTTATCGAATTAACTTGACGTGTGAAGTTATTCAATGAAATGGTTATGCCTATTTGAATGAGCTGTTGATGCTGTATGGAAAACTTTTAAAGGAGGAAAGTGTGAGTTACATAGGTACTTGTTAAGTTAAGTACGTCAATGCTTTAGTTTCCCAAAAAAGCTTATCTCTTCTATTTCCCTAAAGTATTTAAATTAGGGATTTTCGTTTTTAAATTGTCGCTATTGGCTTGTAATGCAGGGTCCGAGGGGCCTGTGGCTAAATAATAACAGCCGCACAGGTCGATCGATCAGGTTAAGCTACGCATGCTGCGTTTGGTCTGTGGATGGGTGACCATCTTTACATACCGAGACCCCTCCGTGCGTCGGAAAGCACGTTAAGCCCGGTAGGCGGTAGCCCGTTAAGCAGGTTAGGTCCCGGCTGTCATTCATGGATCTTTGATAGTCGTTACGGATAGTAAGAAGCCCGAAAGTCTGACAGGCGGTTACCTAGTAACTGGGTTGTGGAGGTCAGATAGGCTGTCGCTCCATGTAAAATACTGGTATTCAGCTAGATCCGGTTAGACTGGAAGCCGACCCCAACATAGTTGGGAAAAGGCTAGGCAGATGATTTGGTTCTCCTGCAGATCTGTTCATTTCTGATTCGATCACGCAGGGAAACTACAAGCATAACCTGAATGCTTTGTGCCTTTTTTAGGGTTCCATACCCAAAGGGTAAAAACGGAACCCTATTACTAAGACTCCACTGTCCACCTGTCTGTTTGTCTGTCACCAGGCTGTATCGCATGAACCGTGATAGCTAGACAGTTGAAATTTTCAGAGAATGTGTACTTCTGTTACCGCTATAACAACAAATACTAAAAACAGAATAAAATAAATATTAAAGGAGGGTTAATCCCAGTAACTGGGTTGTGGAGGTCAGATAGGCAGTCGCTCCGTGTAAAATACTGGAATTCAGCTGCATCCGGTTGGACTGGAAACCGACCCCAACATAGTTGGGAAAAGGCTAGGCAGATGATGATGAGAAACTCAAAAAGGGGCTCATTTATGACAGGAAGATCAAAAGTTTTTAGAAGATCAATTAAATACTTAGGTACCTTTATACCTCTCCGTAGCTTTTGCAAGAAAACAACGCAACACATAAGTACTTCTTTTTCTTCGTGTCGCTCCCACAACTGTATTTCAGATTCTATTGGCCATCCCTAATTACCTATCACTTTAAACTCTAAATCCAACTAAACCCCTTAAGGTAAAGTCGTGAAGTAAAGTAAGAAAACACAATTACTTGATATTGTCCGCGCACAGATTAACAGGTAAACTTGTGAACCGATCGATAAGTCGCATCTTATGGAACGTTAAACCCATTAAGGATTTCTCTTGAACGTGCGCATTCAAGGGTTAGGACCCCGGGCTATTCTGTAATGAAGTAAAGAAATTAAGTTTATATTAGTTTTGATTAAAATAAAATGTATCTAGGTAGGTAAATGAAAGTTTTGATATTCAATTCTTCTTAGCTTGAGGATGGCAAAAATAACACGATGGAATATATATCCTTTTTAATGTTTGGCTCAAAATTCAGCATAGCGAATACCTTTAAAAAGTACGTACCAAAAATACGTACGTAAAAAATACGTTTAATTTTGCATTCAAAATCATTAAAAAAATTAGGCAAGGTACTTCTAAGTTAATCTTCACAAATGTTACTTGACAAATGTGTTTCTTGTTATTTTGATTAAGAAAAAACTTCATGACTTTTTTGGTTTTATTTTACATTTTGAATTAGTTTCTGGTTATTTTTGTATGGTGCAAACAAGGTTATTCAGCAGTCAAGTAAAGGAAAAAAAACTAACTGACTAATAAAAATAAAAAAAACTAAAAGAGACAAACTGAATTTACAACATTTCACTCAGGATAATGAGAAGATTCTTTGACTTCTCTATTTGTTCAGGTTACAGATGAAAAGCGTCTGCTTTGTATGTGTATAAGTAAATTTGTGTCTAAGTAACTATTGTTACAAAACATCGTCTGTAAATACTTTGCAGAATAACTCCCAGCTATCTACAGAATGATCTGTGCGCTGGGTGCTAGCGCGCGCTTCATCTAATTTGTAATTACCGCCGCCAGAGGACGCTTATTAAGTTATTACGGCGCGACAATGCGCTAACATCGCTTGTGCCAACTTTAAGCGTTTTATGAGAAAGTTTTTTAGAAAACTTGCTTGTCTGTGAAGTATAATGGCGGACTGTTAACATAAATAATGCACGTTGCATTCATTGCTTGTTTGTTTTATAAAGACGCTGCGTATCCAGCGTAGGCGTTCGACGAATGTATACGCTGTGCAAACGCCACGCACACGCTTGCTGTACGCGACGTAATCTATACAATACATACATTAAAACAGTAAAATTTCTAATAAGTGTCTGTTTATAATGTCAAAATCACAAACAACAAACAAAACAATTATATAAGTATTATTATATACATATAAGGTACTTATAACAGTAAAACAATTAAAAAAAGTGTTTCTCTTGGTTTGTCTCCGAAATGGCTGTATCAATTTTGACGTGAAAATACTTTTATTTTAGAAAAATATTTAGGTAGAGTTCCGAAAAGCATGCGAACAAAGTCGTGGAAAATACAATTGAAGATAGGCTGTTTTGCTAGATTCATCTCTCTTAATAAGTATTGACATAAATTATAATTGAGGACATCATATCGTATGATTAAAAACTTAAACTAGTTATGTACTTGTAGACTACGACAGTTTATTGAAATTAATATTCTTCGCCTTTTGATGGCAAGCTTACATAATCTCTCACTCTTTAAATGTGTACTTCGTGAGTCCAAAGCTTCTAAGATAAATAAAATACCTAGACATAAACTAAGTAAAAGATCTATGTAATTAGTAGTTACGCTTACGGGCGTAGAGAGCACTTATTAAGATATCAACGGAGCGACAGTATGTGGGCGTACGTGCGACCAAACACGCTAAGCGTATTGAAGTACTTCAAAGGAACGTTTTGTATAGAATAGAGTGTATTGCTTGAAATAGCACGATTCACTTGTATTTGCTTTAGTGGATAAGACAGAGATTAAAACAGAAGAAGAACTAGCAGGGGATCCAGGGGGTGGAGGGTTATTCAGGGGATCAGACCAGAATAAATCTGAAATTCATCAGTTCTCTGCTGAACAAAGTACGACAAATAATCTGAGAGGTATTTGTACCTCTCAGATTATTTGGATTATTTTGGATTTTGGAGAAATCTTTGGATTTGACCTGCAAAGATTAACGCATAGGCCAGACAGCCAATTTGTGTCATTCAGATTTCTTCCTTGCTTCTTAAGCTTTATTTTTATTTTTGCCAAAAATAACACGTAATGGTTGGGTAGGCTAAGATACGTGTAAGTAAACAGGGTGCAGAGACATCGACTCGGAATCTGTTAAACCTGTGTTAAAAATCATCGGTTATAAAAAAAAAAAAAACTATTCCGTACATTTTGACCGCCTAGGTATTGTATTTTTTTTATGAAGTAGTTGTTTTTTTCTTATGATACCCGATGAAACATTTTTAGAATCATGTGCTGAATTCATGGTTTCAGTTTTCATGTCGATGTCTCATGCACCCTGTATTGACAGAGTCTTTTATAATCCACTAAGGTCATGCACTAGACTTCAATAGAGTCTAGACAAAAGCCTTTAGATTTCTTTTACGACCCCTAAAAGGGAAGCTAGCCTTTTCTTCCTAACATACACTTTCTATTATCCATACTAATATTATAAATTCGAAAGTAACTCTTGTCTGTCTGTCTGTCTGTCAGCCTGTCTGTCTGTCTGTATTTTACCTTTTCACGCCCAAGCCACTGAACGGATTTCGATAAAATTTGGCAGGGACATAGATTGCATCCCGGGGATAGTTTTTATCGACATACATCGCGGGCGAAGCCGCGGGCGGAAGCTAGTGTATGATATATAACTAGGGATATAGCGTCAACAGGAGTGCTAGACTTGCTTCAACATGGAGATCTTTATAAGATAATGCCTAACAGTCTTTAGCAAGCTAAAGTGGAGGTCTGAGCTCAGCAGTAGTAAATGTAGGTTGAATAAATTGAATGGATAGAAAGTATACGTATGATTTGCGATATGTTCAGGTAACAGGAATTTCATTTTCATTATAAAGCGCCGTTTATTTACGCACCTTTTACCTTGTAAACAGAGGTTTTCTAGTGAATATTAAAGTTAACGTCCATATCCGAAATTGGAGTCTTCGGTAGAAAATTATTTCTTCTTTTATTTTTAACTAGCAGCGCCCCGCAGTTTCATCCGCATAAGTTTCGATCCCATGGGAATGTCGGGATAAAACTATCCTATATCCTTTTCCGGGACTCAAACTATCTCTATACCAAATTTCTTCTAAATCGGTTCTGCGGTTTAAGTGTGAAGAGGTAACAGACAGACAGACACACTTTCGCATTTATAATATTAATATGGATGCTCATAAATCGTACAAGGTCACAGGTCAGAAGATTATAGTACTTAATAGTATTTAGTATACTTTGCGTGTTGCTCGAATAAGCTCGAATTATGTTACATTTTGCATTCGATCTCATTCGTTAGTACTGCGGTTTGTAGTACACTGGCGAAATATGGTTATACTATAGGTAGGTACACGTCTGCCTAACCCTCTGGGAAACCATGGCGTGACGTTGTGTTATTTTGGGTTTCATAATTCATGATGGGTAAAGAAAATTAGACTCGACAAAATCCGCCGTAAGGTGAATGTCCAATACGGTCATCCGTCATTGTCTCTTTCCAGTCAATACTTTCAGTCTAGTATAACTAACTTCTTTAACTGGGTTGTTGAGGTCAGATAGGCAGTCGCTCCAGGTAAAATACTGGTATTCAGCTGCATCCGGTTAGACTGCAAGCCGACCCCAACCTAGTTGAGAAAAGGCTAGGCAGATGATGATGATGTTCATTCTAGTCTAGGGACTAACTGATAAGATAGTCTGAGTTAGATAAAGTAAGGAAACATCACTAAATCCCAAAATAATGTACCTTAAAAAGAGTGCAGACAAAACGGTGAAGAAAAACATCGTGAGGAAACCGGCATGTCTGAGAACCAAAAATTCGAAGACATGACGACATCTACCAACCTGGCCTGGGCCCGCGTGGTGAATTACGGCCCACTCCCTCTCACAGAGAGGAGGCCTGTGTCCCAGCACTGGGAAAATAGGCTGATTATTACATAATCAGCCTATTTTCCGCCCTAAGTTGAATGTCTGACACGGTCAGTGTCTCTTTCTGTCCAATCAACTGTCTCAGCAAAAGTCTAGGGACTGACCTGAGACGACATAAGGAAAAGGAGACCGCTGCATTGGGACGATAAATCCTAAAATAATATACCTAATAAAGAGTGCAGACAAAAGGTCAGATTAGTAGACTCCATTGTCTCTTAGATACACTTAACAGCCTCTACATCCGCAGGTATATCTCAGATTTCACCTCAAAGTTAACCTCTTGAACGTCGGGCCTCTTTATGCGCAAGTGCCACAAACGTCAGCACATTTGGAAGTACTCGATTTTTGGGCAAGCCTTCGAAAAAACGCAATTTCGTTAATACATAGCCAGTTAAACGTTACATGTTATACCTTCCTGGCTTCGTTATTAGATTACCTAACTACTTATACCATTCATTATGTAAATACAACTGACCTTATCTAGCAACGATGCGTTAAGTTTTTGTTTTGATAATTTTCACTCACATAACCTTCAAACTTTCTCACATCACATCTAATCTACACAAACATTCACCAAAAAAACACTTTATTACGATAACACAATATCTGTCAATATCTGTGTAACGATAAAACACCACACATTATCAACAATCCACTTATAAACCATAACTAAACCATAAAAACTATTTGTTTACGCAACGACAAAATTTCGGCGCGAACTCCGCGCGGTGCTTTTGGAAATACGATTACGATAATAATACGCAATAATGTCGGTAGATATTAGCCAAAATATGTTTGTGGAACAATAATCTAACTACTTAAGTGTATTTCAAACACTAAACAAAAATATTTATCATAAAACATTACGAAATACGGCGGCCATAGCTATCAAATTATGAACATTACAAAAGTTTCGTAACTTTTTCTCGACATATTTATAACTTTTCTATAAACTATCACTTCATACGAAATCTATACTTATTTCTCAGTAATTCTGTATAAAATCTCATAAGATTATTCACCGTTTCTTTCTTGAAAACATTTTTTCAAAACATAAACACCCGCACGAATCACTCGTAAAACAACAAATATGGCCGTCACAGAAGCACTAATTTCTTTCTTTTTTTTTTTCTTCCGTTTTGTTGGCGCTCCCGTTAAAATGTTACCAAAATAGGTCAAGCATGAATCGACCAATCGAATGATACAGCTAGATCGTGTTGCAAGTGCCAATAAATAGAAAATATTACCGTCCAATGACAACCATGCGTGTTGACAGTTGTTATTATCCAAAGGTGTAACGCCGACGTTTCGAGTCATTAAATCTTATTATCCAATGGTGTTACGGCGACGTTCAAGAGGTTAAACCTATCATAGCACATGGCGACAAAACCAAACAATTATCGTGCACATATTCGAACTTGCAACTCAGGGAAGCGATTCCATCTCGGTTCATTCGAATCTCAATACGATCAAAATACATTATTGTTGCTTACACTCCAAAAACCATCCTAACTTCATCGCCTCAAAAGTTCAAATTCCCTCGTCGTTACCCAGTCAGAGTCTAACTAAACTCCATTGTAAATCCAACTCTATCTTTGCAAAAGTAGGGTTTAATTCACCCTGTGTGAAGGTAGACAGTTGTTCGGTTAGGCACAGTCGTGACTGGTCGCTTGACGCGCTCTAATGAAGTCGTAAGACCTGGCTGCTCGCACACATCGACCCTGCATGCTCCTTAGTATGGAATATGTTAGCAGTTCAGCATGGAATAATTTGAGGAATTGCTTTTTTGAATTGCAAAGTTGGGATTAAGGGGATTTTAATACGTTGGGTTAAATATTAAAGTTAACTTTTAAAAACTGCCCTCTTGTTAAAGGCTTTTATAGAAAGTATTTTTATAAACTAAAAGACGTAGGTATTAATGTCGAAAGGGTTGGTCTTATTTATGGGGTCACTAGTATGGAGTCAGAAGCAGTGGAATCGATTGTCAGGAGTACCAATTAATAAAAAAAGCCTTCTCCACACTCCCGTAACCACAGAGTCTCGTCTCTCTGGGTGGCTCTTATTATAACTCATTAGCTCTCCAGGACACCCTGCACATAACTACACAAATTATCTCTTTTGACTCAACACTCCACCAGTATACTTAGACCCTCGGCTTCTTTATGGGAGTTTAGATTCTGATCAAGATTCACACCAGCGCCTTAAAAGTTTAGGTCTAAACGTGTTGTGAAGTAATTGGTGGAGGATCATTTGTTATGTCAGTTTGGAGGTTATAATGTCAGAAAGACTTAAAAGGTTTGATCATTTGTTTTCATAAATATAATCTTGTTTCGTGGAATTCAATTAGCAGGTACAATTCATTACGACATTTTGGTGGGATTTTGATCACGATTTTCATACCTACGTTGCTTTTTATGAAAACTCAGCATTTGGGGCATAAGTGCTTCCTCAAAATGGACATAGATCCTCTCCCAAGTTACATTACAGCTATAAGCATTGTCTCAACTGCACACAAATACTTAGTCCTAAGTCTTTCTTCTTCATCCTACTAATCTTATTCCAATTTACTTAAGAGTCGGCGCAGTATGTCTTTATCTTCCACACACAATGACATGTCTGTCAGCCGTCATCTCAGTGTTCACTTTCTTTTTCAGCAATGACCTAAAGCGCGGTCACTATCGGACTGCATAGAAAAGAAAGAGAAGCGGGATGACACAACGCTGGTAATTTATTGCAAAATATGAAACAATTATCTATTTACAAACTACTTAATAATAAATAATCCACTGAATGCAGTTTGGCATTAGCAATTTAATGGTATATTTTTAATTATAATTAAAATTGTTAATGATGGTATAAACTGCTTTTAAAGATATGTAGGTAAGAGGTGTATTTGAAGATTTTTTTGATGCATTAATGTATGTTTAATTAAGATTTGAGTTCCATCAGTGTTTTAAAATAAGACTTGAAAATATGACTTCTTTTTTTTTGGTTAAAATTATTTACGGTTTCAGAGATACACTGCTTTAAAAACCAACTTTTTGACCAGTTTCAAGAAATCTCCGCCTTATTACAATCCGGGCTTCCTTAAGTCAATTTCAAGTCCACTTTCTGCCTTATTACTTATAGCTAAAGCTACATTAATTTCCTGTTAACCAATCAAAATGAATGTTCATTGATTTAACACAAACTGCACTGTAGAACCTCTTCATTTCCCAGGCAACGTTCTCACAGCATTTGGCGTTAGTTTACACAATTTGCTAATGTAATTTACCTCAAGTTTACACTTGTCTAGTACCAGTAGTACCCACGGTACCACGGTACTATCTGCCGCCATGTTTGGTTTTCTTGGGAAATAAGCACACTGGTTGGTTTTCCATTGGTTTATAGATGTCGTTTTCTGGCTTTCGGAAGTTTTTTACAACCTATGTATTGTCGACTAATAGAGACTGAAAATGGTCTGTATAGGGTACTTAGCTAGGTTAATGAAACTATTGGGTTAGGTATCCACTTTCATAGTTGTTTGTTCATTCGCTTTCTGTGTTCTTTATTTTTGGAGAGTATCTGTGATTTGATTCGGATACCACTTTCATAGTTTGATTTGTTTGGATGTCTTTTTTGTACTTACTTAAAAAACTTTGAGCTTGGAATACAATTAAATTATTTGTAAAATGTTTAAAGAGAATCGATAGCCGTCAGTTAGTTTGAAATCCAGCATAGAGGCTCCCAAATCTTCAAAAATCGATCACACGATATTACCATCGAAACTTATAATTAACTGATTCGGTAATACGATCTTGATCCGACATAATCTAACCATACTAATCAACTATCCAA
This sequence comes from Gortyna flavago, assembly GCA_963669345.1. NCBI lineage: Eukaryota > Metazoa > Arthropoda > Insecta > Lepidoptera > Noctuidae > Gortyna > Gortyna flavago. The sequence continues at coordinate 8,593,105 of OY770148.1, forward strand.
CGCATGATATTACAGTTCTATAAAAAAACTTTTAGTGTGTGCACCACCTAACTTTCCAATAGGAAGCTCTCTATTACGTCGGTATAGGATGTATGTTCGGCATGGAACTGTGCAACATTAGTGGCCTCTACTAGTTTCTTCCGTTGCAAGTTTCCCGTATAGCTTTCCCACATTATTACATGAAAATGTGTGCTTTGCCAAAGGACTTGTGTCCGTTATATTTGTGTAATTTTTTTTAACTTTTCTAAAACGTTGTGTTTTCTGAATAGTTGGGCTTTTTTGTGCCGTTTTCGTCACTAGCATTATCATCATCATTATCGTCGCATTATCGTCTAGCCTTTTCTCAACTATGTTGGGGTCGGCTTCCAGTCTAACCGAATGTATCTGAATACCAGTATTCACTAGCATCACAATACACCCATAGTTTAGAAAATTTTGTTATAAATCACAAAATACCATTTGTAGGGTGCGAGCCAATGGGCACAAATCTAGTTTGCAGGATGCCACTAAAAATATTTAAATGGAAAAACCCAGATTTAGAAACACTGCTCAAGCCGGTGACGGAAGCCAGAACTTCAGGTTCAGCAGTCACGCTTGTGACTGCTGCTTAGAATAGTCAAACAAAGAAGGCTCTTTACAACTTAAATACACCAGTTAAAACTATTTTGGACTCAAGTACAACAAAAAAATGAACACCCAAATGGCGTAACGCACTTTGTTTCACAATCCGAAGGATTTTTAAATATATTCCCAATCCATTGCTTCATAATGTTTGAAAAATTCGTCTGCTCGACAACGTAAATATCGCAATAAATGTTGTTCAATTGCCAAAATGACAGGCATGGCAATTGTCAGTGTGTTACGCAATCATTCCGCTGATTATGTGCCAAACGGCTCTAAGAAGAACTTATAAAACAACCTCTCATTATTCGTCCTTTTGTCTATAAAATCGATGTGAAGACAATATTTCCCACCGACATGTGTTAAGTGTCATAAGTGGCTAGTAGCTACCTGCATCGTGCGGGACCTGGGCCCTCTTACTGCGACCATTAGCATTGGTTAAGGAAATTAGAGCGTACACCACATGCATGAGCATAATGGCTTCTGAGCTGTTATTCTTGATTTTCAATTGAATATGGAGTTTTTTTGAAATTGGTGTGTGAAAGAAATGGAAAATTGAGCTAAATAGTGCATGTTAGCGTAATTTTGTGTGTGTGTTGATTGATTAGCGAACGTTTTGATAGTTTTGTATACGAATTTAATGGCAATTGTGAGAGAGGTGTACCTATTATAGTACACTCACATTTTGCCAGTTATGTATCATTATCATCAGACACAGCAGCACACAGCAGTCCACTGCTGGACATAAGCCTCTCCATTTGCAGTCCATTTAGCTCCATTCTCGGCAACTCTACCGTCGATCGTCGCTCCACCTAGCCTGAGTGCATCCTACCTTATGTTTGCCGATTCGCGGTCTCCACTCAAGAACACGTCTACCCTAACGGTCCTAGGTTATACGGCTAATATGGCCTGCCCATTGCTTGCTTATTCTGTGAGCTATATCAACAGCTTTGGTTCTCTTATGTAATAGGGGGATAGCCTATTGCCATAACTGGGCACAAATCCAGGGTTATTCTACTAAACCTAGCTATATTGCTATCACACACAACAACACCTTCAACTGTTGTTTTATTTACTTGTGTAAAACAAACATCTAAGCTTATAGAGGAGTGACATCATTTACATTTACGCTCAGAAGTGTGACATGTGAAGAGTCTTTAAGTTGCCACGATGATGTCATTGCATTAGTTTTAACTAAGTACGTTTCTATGGTTAATATTTCCATTCAAACAAATTATAGTTTGTGTCATCAAAAGCCACTTTATTTTCTGTAACCTTTGTAAGAAAAAAATCAAATTTATAAAATCGAACTGAACCCACTTAAAGCAGGCAAATGTCCCTCTTAATAACAAACGACATCGCGGCAGGCCAAGACGGAGATGGCGAGATGAGCTCAACTCCTTCAACAAGAACTGCTCCTTAGCGGCTTTAAGTAGAGAGAAGTGGCAGGCTTTAGTACGCCTGCCAAAGGTCCCGGACCCCCAGGATCCCGAGTTATGACAAATCGTTAAAAAAATAACAAGAATTGAATACTACTGTAACTGCTGGCCTGCATCATCCCACTGCTGGGCAAATTCCTCTCCTCATGACGTCCAGTTCTTTCGATCCAGGGCCAAAGTGGACCACTGGTCTAGAATCTAATAAAAAAGAAATATTCAAACACGTCATAATACATTTTGTCTCTCTAATATACACATTTTTACCTCACGACGTATAAAACACACTATCAACACTCGGTTATATCTAGTAGACAGTTCATTTTCCAGCTCATCGCGGGTTGTTAGACAACATAAAATTCGACACGCTAGCATTGATGAGCAATTTGCGTTGAAGGCACCGTGTCATGTGTAGGGGACTTAGGGTGGTGTCACACTTGAGCCTTTTTAAAACTTATAATATTGCCTTTAGTGCTGATAGTAATCAACTTTCAATACTCACTACAACGCCGAGAATTGAAAATCCAACAGTGCACCGACCACTGTAAAAATCCAATGTACTCTTTTATTATTTTTCTTTTATTTCTTGAGTGACTGACTGATCTGAAAAGACAAGAGAGAGAGACACATAGTGTGAAATACAATAGGGAAGACTGTTAATCCCGAGGTTAAATGCAGTCTATAATTTTTTTAAACAATGATTACGTAGCCTAAAATTACATGTTTTCCTCTAGAATAGGTAAAAACTCATTTATAGTTAAATAAAATTGCATAAAATATTGAGGACTCATTTGTACCTATTGTTTAAGGCAAATAAACAATAATAAAGGGATGCGTAATAAACAGTTTCATGTAGGCAACGTAGGTACCTACACTTAAATCGAAAACTATTAATCAAAATGCTACCGAAATACCGCACAAAAATATATGAGTCTCTTTAAGGAAAAGTTTGACACAAAAATAGCTAATCATGTGCTAAAAATGAAGTCATTTTATGAATAAAATAGTAAACAGCTTGAGCAATATCAACGCGTTTCTTGCGGTTAGAATTGATTCGATTGAGTAATTGTTTAAGAATTCAATTATAAAGGATTACAAATTGGTCGTTAAGGAAAATGTTGCCACACATTATACGATGGTACATGCCCAAATAACCACGTCATTTTATTTTAAAATCACCATCATCAACTTAAAAATCCGCTATCAGCTTAAGGGAGGGATGAAGTAATATAAACTACGCGTATTACGTAACTGACAGGCCTCACCAGGCATTGCAATCTGGCCTACGAGAAAGCGGGTCGTGGGACCACAGCATGATAGTGGCGGGACGAACTAGAGGGATTCCGCCAAAACTGGAAAGAGGACGTGCAGGATCGTGAATGATGAAAGGAGTGGAGGGAGGCCGTTGCCCAGGAGTGGAACAGCGCAGGCTAACAAACAAATATACAGGGTGGCAGAATCATCGACGCGCAAACTGAAACCATGAATTCAGCACATAATTCTAGATCCTCTAGCGTAGAAATTTTTCGAGGTAACAAAAAAAAAATCTGTTTCATAGAAAAGTGCAATACCTACACGGTGAAATATTTATGTCAAAGCTATTTTATTTAAATAAGACGAAAAATTTCAACGAAATTCAGGTTCAGAAACATTTACTGAATCCATGATATATAAGGAGTTATTCAGGTCTGATCCCCCTATCCCCCCTCCTCCCGCCTAACAATTTGTGAGTCGATGTCCCTAAAACCCAGTATATCTTACTCTAGTGTATCCCCAACCTAACCCGTGTATACTTAATGGGTGATTGTATTAAGTGATCAATCGGTTCGCTCGTAGGTTCCTTATGGCGTTATAATTATATGGACGCCATCGATTTAGTGTTTATGACATGGTGAGTATAACCTGCACGTTTGCCTACATGTTTTACTATTACATTCGCGGAATTAATGTTTATATACCTAGCAGTTTTATGGTCATAATATGTTTATTGTATGGTGACTATTAGGTTTTTTAAACACTGGGCTTGTGTATGTTATATGTTTAGTTAAGTTATATAGTTTTCGACTCCCAAGGTACAGGCAAATGCATAGTTGGGGGCTACCGTCCAATCTATTCTTGTCCAATATGACTTTGACTATTAATAAATTATTTATTTATTATTAGCCTATACTGTCCCACTGCTGGGCAAAGGCCTCCCCCAAGTCCAATAAATAAATATACATTTGAAATTATAGGACCGCTAGTCTCCTTGGGAAATATACGATCAATCAAGTATTAAACTTAGGACCATATAGGCATTAGCCATCCATATTAGTGCCATTGGCATCTTTGCCAAAGCACTTACGTAATTACCCCACTGAATAGAATCTATTAAATCATTATGATACCGAAGATCGCACGAATTAATAATAAACTTATTCATCAAAGGAGATAACTAACCAGGGTCGTCGGTTATAGTTGAAGTTTAGTAAGAAACCGATAGATGTTGTCGAATAAAATTTATTTTAATTAATACAAAACAAACAGCTGTTCAATTATTATTATAGTTCATTCGAAAACATCCATCGGTTTCTTACTAAACATCAACTATAACTAAAAAAAAAATACTTATGTCTTTTGGTGACTGTACCCACAGAACCTTTTATCTAAATTCAAATTCAAATTCAAATGTTTATTGCTCAACACAGTACATAATAATACATTTCTAGATGTCAAATGAATGCGCAGTCCACTGTGTTGCACCAACTCAGGCATGCAAAATTATTATTAATATTATAATTAATTATTATGTCATAAATTCCAATTAATACCTTACACAATGTCATTAATTCCAATTAATAAGTTATACAATGTCATAAATACACATAAATAAGTAATTTCAAAAATTCAAATTAATAAGTAAGTAGGTACCCAATGTCAGGGTATATAATGTCATAATATCTGTTCTGTGACTGTACCTACAATGTCGGCAAACGTATGACTTTCGCTAAACAAGTAAGAATTTAAAACGTAATTTCTAACGTCAATTTCTAATGACTCTCTACTCTCTGTGATTCTCTTTCTAAAAATATCCGAATAACTCGAAATACTAAATAACATCAAGTACATACATACGTTAAAAGGGTTTATTTTAATAATAATGGTTCGACACGGCTATTAATAATTGTCTAATTGATCGCATAGTTCACTCATTAAGCGAAAATACTACATTGAATGACTACTAAAACTGTAGACTGCGCACTTTTTACTATTATTCTGAGCTAACGTTTATTATTATCGAATGAATTAACAATTAATAATTCCTAGAGCATTAATTTATAGTCCACACAGACTTGAATTTAAAATAGTAATTGTAGTAGTTTAATTAATAGTGTTAAAATTACCCATTCTTAACAAGCGCAAGTGTCTGTGTGTCTGTCTGTTACGTTTTCACGGCTAAACTGCTGATAACATTTTGATAAAATTATATAAACAGATAGCTAGAACATTGAGTGAAAATATAAGCAGACTTTAAAATAAATCAACCCCTAAAGGGATGATACTCATACAGACCATATCATTATCGCGTAACATACTAACTGTAGAAATGGCTTTCACTTTGACAGCTCAACAACATTCATTGCGTTATTTACGTTGTAGGGCAGACAAATTTTTCGAACCTATGAAGCAACATGATCAGAACAATTTCGAAAAATTATGTGTGTGTTATGTTCGAAAAATTGTTCAGATCATGACCATCAAAATGATTCAGATTATGATTGATAGTGATTTAAGCTATTCATATGCAGGAAAGCATGGCACAAAAGGGTCTTAATACAGCACTTGGTGAAACAAGGCTCCAAGTGATGGTTGCAATGGTTATGATTATGATGATAATGATTATGATTATTGTGATGATGATGATTGTAGTGATGATGATTTTGATGATGACGATTGTGATGATGATGATTATGACGATGATGATGATTATTATTATGATGGATTATGGTTAAGATGATGATTATTATAGTGATGATAATTATGATGATGATGATGAATAAGATGATAATTATTATGGTGATGATGATGATGAAGGGGTGATATGCGGTATTGAAGTTTGTTAGGGAAAACACGAAATCCGCGAAGAAGTCGCGAGATAGGAGCTAGTAAGTCATCATCTGCCTAGCCTTTTCCCAACTATGTTGGGGTCAGCTTCCAATCTAACCGGATGCAGCTGAATACCGGTATTTTACATAGAGCGACAGCCTATCTGACCTACACAACCCAGTTACTGGGTAATAAAATACTCCATCTTAAGACTGGTTGTCAGACTTTCGGGCATCTGGCTACCCGTAACGACTGTCAAAGATCTACGAATGACAGCCGGGACCAATGGCTTAACGTGCTTTCCGAGGCACGGAGGGTTCTCGGTATGTAAAAATGGTCACCCATCCACAGACCAACCGCGGCAAGCGTAGCTTAACCTGATCGACCGGCCTGTTCGGCTGTTATTATGTAGCCACGAGCCCTTCCTATAAGAGCTAGTAGTATAAAATGACTTTAGTTAAAGTGGATTATTGAAGCACAATAATAAATAACGGATCGTTTAAAAGTTTAGCATACTCTAATTGAATGTTTTACTCATTCATGCACGTAATGAATATTAAAGATGGATTATTGAAATTGAATTGTAGAATAAAATTATTATTAAACATGACGGCTTCATTAAGTACCTACTGCAAATAATTATACCTACCTATTATATGTTCTGGATCGTAACGAAGTTATTTGCTTCAGTTGATAGCCTCATTTAAAATAAATAAATAATTGTTTTATGTAAGAAAATAAGAATTATTGGTACTTATCGTATTGAAATAGTTGTATAGGGATTCCCTTGTCTAGGTTTACCTGGAAGTCTCTAAATAGACTCCGGACTCAGATTTTCCGAAGCAAGGAAAACCTGCTGACGTGCACATTCACGTTGACGATGACTTCGCCCTGGAATGTAAATGTGGTGCTGTTCCACAAACAATGGGACACTTCATATCGTGTCCTGCGTGCTCTGTTTCCTGCACGGTATAGAACCTGATGGACTAAAGGTGCCAAACTCATTGCCAAATTCTGGGCAGACTCTTTTTAGATTGCCATCGACATCTAAGGAGAAGGTCTTTCCAGTTTAAAAATGCTGATTTTAAAACTCTTTGCGTCTTTAAATTTTCTCGATCCTAAAGCCAGTGCTTAAATTTTTTGTGTACAAATCAATTGCCTATCGACCTCTATCTCAAAAACTGGTGTCATCTTGCATTGAGGTCTAAATACATCGTCTGTGTGCTCTTACCTTTAACTGTCCGTTATTCAACGGTCTAAGAAGTATTTTTTAAAACGTTGTTACGTCTATTTCATATTATATGTGAGAAATTTCTATATATATAGGCAAGCCTATACCTACTTGAAATTTCTAGTTTCCCGGACCTAACCTGTCGCATCGCATTGAATGGCCGTTCCATAACTTTTAGGGTTCCGTACCTCAAAAGGAAAAAACGGAACCCTTATAGGATCACTCGTGTGTCTGTCTGTCTGTCTGTCTGTCTGTCTGTCCGTCTGTCACAGCCAATTTGCTCCGAATCTTATGGACCGATTAAGTTGAAATTTGGTACACATTTGAATCTCTGTGACCCAAACACAGACGTGTAACGTAAATAAATGAGTTTTGAAAATGGGAGTCATTTTTGAGGGGAAAATAGACAATTAAAAAAAAAAGTTTCACAATCTGTACCGTGTGACATATCAAAGGAAAATGAAAGGGCTTACCGTGAGGATCTCAAATATATTTTTTTCATAATTTTAAAGTGAATTGTTTTAAAGTTATTTAAGACAATAGACGGAAATTTACCATTCCCCCCCCCCTTATCTCCGAAACTACTGAGCCTAAAATTTTGAAAAAAATACAAAAAATAGTTCTATACCTATAGATTACAGGAAAATTAATAAGAAGTCTATGATCTTGAAACAACATGGTAAATTTCTCAATATTGTGCGTACAAACTTACATTTTCAGTTGGAATGTATGGGAGAACATGTTTTTCAACTACAATGTTAAGTTTGTTCTTGGGATAAATTCATTCCAACTACGGAACCCTTCATTGTGCGTGGTCCGACACGTACTTGGCCGGTTTTTTCATTTAGTGTTCATTCTTACTTTTTTTGCTCAGCCCCCTAGCGTGATGTTGAATAGCCTATAGCCTTCCTCAAGAATTGAGCTATCAAATGCAAAAAAAATCCGACCAGTAGTTCTAGAGATTAGCGAGTTCAGACAAACAAACAATTTCTTCGGCTTTATTTATTAGTATAGGTAGATATTTTATTAAGAGCTGAGGCATGGCTGTTTGTGATCCACAAATCGTCATTGTTTGACTGACGAGGGTTTGCCTTAATCGATAGACGGCTATTTTATAATCTGTCCAACAATCAACTCCAAAGTGTTCGCAGCTTCAGTCGCCGGTCACTTGCCTGCTCGCCGGCGTCGTCGGGTCACGGTGTCTCCCTCCGCCTAATTGCCGTGACGATCAATATTTGTCATCAATTAAATACCACACGGATTTCTTTAATTATTCCCTCCTATCTGGTTGTCGGTCGTTTTGTTTGGCAGCGTCAACGGAGGCACATGTAGTATCTTGCATGTGTGGCGGTAGCTCGTCAGATGTTTGAGAGTTAAGTAGTTAGTAGTTTGTCATGTTAAGTCGCTTATTGTTTGCGATGTTTTTGTCTTTTGTTGAAAGAGTTTTTTGTGCAAAACGCATTAGTTTTAATTAAACATGCATTTCATCTTGTTGTTAATCATCACAATCATGTTTTGCATCTTGTTTAAATAACCAAAAGAAAAAGAATTCTTTTAACTGAACACACAGCTGTGCTGCTGGGGAGTTTGTTGCGCCACTTCTTGTTCCCAGCTAAAGCACTAGGAAGCGGCGAAAGACGGGCGTTTTGGGGGACAGTCTTATGTAATTTTGATATTAAAAAGTGCTGATTCTCAGCCTAGTTTGAATAAATGACTTTTGAATTGTCTGAAACCGCTTTCATTTACCTACAGGAAATCATAAACGACTCATTATTCCTCTTTTTAAGCATTACAAAATTGTTATATAATTCCGAACACAATAATTTTTATCGCTTTTAAGTATATTTCATTAGATAGATTCCTTTATCTCGTCACCACAATGGAGTATGATACCAACCTACAGCATGCATCTAGATATCGTCACTGCTCCTAAAAGCTGTAAGACAATTTGCAGCACTAACTAACCTATTTCTAGATCACGGCGACAAATCGTTTACAACAGAGAGGCTGGCTCCGGAGCAACCTCACATAGGCTACATACACACAAATATACGTGGGAGATACTGTCCTACGTACGACGGATGGCTTACTAATAACCGATATCTATCGGTATTGGAGCCCCGATACGCAAGTGCCACTGAATATGTAGGAAGGTATAGCTTCAGATGTAGCTGTTGTATGTTTTCGAGATTATTATGAAAAAAAAACTCAAGCTTTTAAAAGGCAGCTAAGTCAAGGAAGATAATATGGGTGCATGAATCGATGGATGTAGCAAAGCAGTAGCAGTTTTTGTCTACAGTTCGTGTTGATAATAATTTTGATGATGCGTTAACAGATTTTAATTTTGAAAGAGGTTAATGGCAGCCTGGGAGAGGTCTATGTCCAGTACTTGACTGCGGTAGTTTGAGTTGATTTAATGTAGGTCAGCTAATAGTGCTATATAAAATAAAGAAGTCACCTACTAGGTGTTTTTTTGAATTTCATCACTAATCTTTTGAAGACTAGATCAGACGTGTCACGAGACCAGCAACTCAAGATGAAACGAGGTACCTAGGTATTAAAAATCGTTCCTACCCAAAGGTTTTAACTTTAAATACGTAATCCTTGCAAAAATAACAACATAATCCTCAATCCCACATCAAACAAACAATTCCCATAAGCTTTTACTGAATTGGCATCAGTACAAAAAAGCCGATGTGTTTAGAGTAGTGACAGTGTTCTGTCGCGGCGGTTGCGCACAAAGGTACGCCGCTTGTTTGCTAGTCGCAGTCGGCGCCCGCGCAGCGTATGTTCCTTCAATGATCTTTGTTTTTGGTATTTGTTTTTCTAAGAGGTGGTTACTGATTATGGATTATTGCTTTGGGACTACTTTCGGTGGCTGCAGCGTGCATGTGAAGATTTTAGAAAAGGAGGATAATAATTATAAACAGAATTTGTGTTACTGATGGTAATGATAATAAAAAAATAAAGTTGAGAGCATAAAAGGTTGAAGATCAATGAAGTGCTAAATAAGAAAGAAAACGTGATTTAAACATCTTAGTTGCAGCAGTAAAAGATAAAAATAAAGAGGAAGAAGAAAAAGATTATTAGAAGGATTGCTGTAACTTAATTGCTTGTGTAGAGTAGACATTTTCAAATGCTTGAAGAGTCGCTTGTTACCAGATCACCATTAATGAAGAATTGAAGACGATATATTTAAATTCTTCCTATCTGTAGCTGACAAAAGTGGTTATAACCATGTTAGGACCACAATGAAGTAATGATTTCTTACTATGATCAAAACTATAAATAATATCAAACTCATCGTTACCATGAAATCTTCAGCTCCATCCCAAAAACTTTAAAGGTCATTAAAAACCCCAAATACCAAAATAATTACCCGTGCCTTGCACAAACCGTCACCTGCACTCCACGGACAAAGACAGCTAATTCGACTTATATTGCACGTAACCATTATTTTCTCTGCCTACAGCACTGATGGACAAAAGGACCACCTTGAAGTACCACCAAAACACTATTGTGGTCACAATGAATGGTCTCTTGACATAAATTGTGTACAGCAATAGGATTGATATTATTACGTTTTGAGTGCCAGCTGGCGTTTTTAAGAAAGTTGGTAGTTGGGTCAAAAATTTTGGTGAACAGCTAAGGGTGTTTGTCAACTTTATGATATGAGTAGCTCAGATATTAAGTTTTCACTAGGTACTCAAGAAAATTATAACTGTAGGAGGTTATTATTTATTCAATTAATTTATAAAACACTTTATTGTATCTACATTAGGTATATAAAACAAAAAGAGCAATCATAGTTAGACTGCTTCATTATTGGCCATTAAACATCAAACTTAGCCCTTGACTATGATGTGCGGATAGTTTCACACTTACTTAGGTAGTTTTTCCTACAGAACCATCTACGTTTCTAATACCAAACGCTAAACGCCTGGACACTGCACAGGCATCACCCAGATTAGAACAGAGACCCTAGGGGGCACCCAGATGTTCTCAACTGGTCAGGCGACGTAATTAACTTCTGGAGGAAGGTGGGCTGGTTGGAATAACCACTGACGGCCACCATGGCCCACCTGAAGGACTTAGTGTGGACACCAAACCCTCTTACATAGAACTGAACTCAAATATAAAAAAAAAACACTTGAACATCAAAACACCGATATAAAATTTAAAATTCGATTCGGTATTTAAATAATTCTTCACCTACAAAGCTTTGCTGTTTGAATGCATCATAGAATCATCTGTTTCTCACAAAAGGCTCACTTTCAGTAGTCATTAGGTGATGTTCTTTGAGCGTGGGCGTGAAATAACGTGAATTGGGGCTATTTTCTGTCATAATTCATTTGCACCGTGAAGTTGGCGCCATGTGGTGGCCTCTTGCACTGATCGCCTTTAGACTAGGTGTAGTACATGTAAGGTTTGCAGAAGCTTTGAAATAATTTACTCTAACATATTTAACAGTTAACAATGTCAGATTTAGTAAAAGTTTTTTTTAGATGCTGCCTAATAATCTTAACGTAGCATTAAATAGCTAAGCTATTATCTATTAAAATAAGTATATGTCTTCTCTTTTGAATTCGTGAACGTGGGTTTTTATTGGTTTTTATGCACATTTTTAGTACACCCGAATACTAAAATACAGAGTCTACATCTAGTAAACTACCATCCATATAAATTTGTTCCAATTTTTCTAACAGATTCGTCATTGCCACATAGTCACGCCAACCAAAATCACATCAATGTATCTGCATGCTATCCATATATTACACGGACACTGTCAAGTGGCCATTCGGCTCAAAAATCCGAGACAAAGCGGCGATCCCTGGCTCTAGAATGTGCACAATACACGAATTTGTTTCTAATGAATCACAGACACGCCTCCAAGCCTTTATGGACGCCGCCCGACGTGCATGACCATTGAAGTACTACCATAAAAATTTTGTTAGCCCATAAAACTGAGCCACTGTCTGTGGGAGACGTAAACAATGAATGAGTATAAAGGAATATGAAGTAACCAAAAAAATCTGGACTGCGATATGGGAATTTTTGATGAACGACATGTTGTAGCAGAAATTGTGAGATGCACTTTAAAATCTCTCTGTTATTCGATATTTTCTCCTTTCCCATAAGTTCTCTTTTTGATGAGTTCTAAATCAAAAACACCTGGATGAGGGACGCACGGAACCGGGAAGTAGGGCAGAAGAAAGAGGAGGCCTTTTCCAGTGGTGAAATGAAGATGAATGACAATCAAAAGCGATATTAATTAGATTGTACTTCAATAAGTAGATACTGACACAGATTACCTATAGTCGGGCTTTTAATTAGCTGCAGTAAAATGACAGCAGTGCTACTTAAATGACTGAAATAGGCGTATTTTTGTTTTCTGAAATGAGTTATTAAGAAGAATCACTTTACTGCAGCTGATTAAAAGTCGGAGTATCTATTTACTGACACAATATATTTCTATTAAACAAATTATAACTTTTTGTGTTCGGATGAAAAGTAAACTCATTCAAAAAAGTCTTACAGGATACAATTTCAACCTTAAAAAAGCAACGAATCAAACAAGGTCGAGACTACATTGAACCCATTATTATTTCATTCCTTTGATCTTACTAAGAATGAATATAGCACACATAGAGAACTAAGTACCAACATAACGTATATAATGCCTCTATTCCAGACTTTACACAAAAGCTTTGCAGAAATACTGTCATAACAAGCAGACACTTTTGTCGAGAGACATGGAAAAGGAGATTTTAATGATATCTTTATGTTGGTACTCTTTTGTGTCTTTATGTTGGTACTAGAACTAACTAAAGGCTGTACCTGTTATGTTGAATATAGTTTTAGTGATATCAAAGTTGAAATAATGGGACTTTCTTGATTGATTCTGACAAAGATGTTTGGAAATCGTATTGGTTGCAGCAAAAAATCAAATATTAAGACAGTTAAGCCTGGAATAAACATGCCTGTAACTTGAAAAAAAGTATGCAAGTAGCTTCACTTCCATTATGATATTTACTAATCAGAAGTTGTTAAAGCACACAGCATGCAAGCTACTTGTATACTTTTGTGCAACTTGCACAAAAGTTACAGGCATAGGTACCTACTTATAGTGTATTTCGGGCTTTAGTTTAGTGGTAAATTGGAAGGTCGAGTTTTGGTCAAGCCTTACAGACTGATCTCATTTTACTTTTATATCTTGGTAGCTTGATTTAGACTTGTTAGTAAAGGATCAGAAGCTTCGCTCTGGCTAGACACATTATTTTGAGATTCCCTCTTTCTCAGTTAAAAATCACAGAGTTGGGACAGAGTAGGAGAACGAAGAGGACTTATAAAAACAGAAGTGGGAAGAAAATGAAAACCTTGATCAGAATAGCTACGTAAGTCCCTACTTACTAAGTGTTCACATTGATGATTCTCTAGCTATGCGGAGAGATAGGCATCTATATAAGTGGCGTCATAAACTATCAACCCTTGGTTCTATTAAGCACCTAACTCATAAAGCGCGGCAATTTTTCCCCAACCTCAAAATGGCGGACGAAAGAAGCCATTTTGCGTTCGAAATTTTAATTGGAACGATAAAGGGCTTTCGCGGAATATTTTAAGGGCAAGCGGCCAGTAGCCGCGCAAAAAGTGTTATCTCGCGTCGATTAAAATTCCGTTTGAAAATCGAACAAATAGGTGCTTTTTGTCGAACCACGCCTGCGCGGTGACGACGACACTTTTTTAATGGCTACCAATATGGCGGACTTTGACATGATGAAAGATCGCCATAATTAGTCGATTGTTGTAGTCGAACCCGGTTTTTGTTTTGAAATTCGTTTGTTTGGCGAAATTTAGTGTTTAAGAGTTGGAGGAGATTGTTTATTTTCATTTCTGTATCTTCCCTGTGGCCTTCTTTGGAAAATTACAACGTTAAAAAAAAGCAAGATTTATTACTAAACGGAAAGAGCAACTAAAAATGAACTAATAGAATCATTAGCAATATGACCCAAGGGATCCAATTTACTCAATTCGTTAGTCGAAACCGAGTTAAATATGGTTCAAAATTACACTAAAATGATGAATGCCTCGCTGGCTAAAGTATCAATGACACATACCATAAATACCGGTACACACCTGCGGACGATTAACACGAATGTCAAAATAGAATTTTGAACTAAAATATTTCCTTCCCGAAGTAAATTAAGCGGGAGACATCATTTTGCCACATTCACTATATCGCTAATAAAATCCACACGACCCTTATTCCTTGCATCTCAAGGTTGCATTTCAAGAAAAAGGTTAAAAATCGTCAGAAACCTACGTTGTATCTTGACAATGTGACTTAATTACTAGTGAAGTATACACATATTATGGGTACAGGGTCTAAATGATATCGATACCGCGAGATTTCCCCGTCTGAATCGTTTCTCGATTATCGAACTAATGGTATAATTATGTTGATAGAGTTGTAAAAGGACTACTTACAATAATTTTATCCTACAGTAAAAGGTAATTATGTGAAAGGCGATTAACATTACATACGATTTTAGAAGTGTTTTCTGTTTTGGAAATGAAAAAGAAGGTGATTTTCTATTAATTAAACATGTGGGAAAATGTTGCTTAATAGTCTTAATATTGTAGGGATTTGAGTATGCTATCTACTAAATTAACTAGTAGCTATACTATAGCTATCCATTCGTCAATACATTTATGCATAAACTAACGCCTTTTTCCCATGGGGATAGGCAGAAACTGAACGCAACCTACTACGATCCCAACATACTTCTTTTGATTTGTTTTCGTTGATAAATCTGGTCATAACTACGCGCGTACGTCATTCGAATAAAATCGATTTGGAAATAAGACGAAAAATCTTTGCTATCATTGAACGCCGGCTTTTATTTAAGCCTGCATTTGAAAAAACAGTAAATTTAATAAATAATAATAATCTACTCCATAGGCCGAACCATAAATCGACTAATTCCATCCTTAACAATCATAACCCATAGACAATTTGTAACGGCCATAACGAGTGTCATGTTCCACGGTTTGACCATAAATCATATTTTTTGGCGGCAAAAAACATAAACGGGCAAAATGTCTGCTAATTGACGTGTTCCTGGTTTCACTAGTCTCATTATGGGTATGCGCGTTCATCAACGATTGGGCACAGATGAATTGGGGAACAGATATATTCTGATCGAAAACGATTTTTTTTTCGACTGGAAAAGAAAACGGGTATGATTTGCATATGCAAATCATGCCATACCGTAAATTATTTCATCATCACTAGTCTCAAAACGGTAAAGGAAAACCTTGTGAGGAAACCATCATGTCCTAGAGCCAAAAATTCGAGGACATGTGACATCTACCAACCCGCACTGGGCCCGCGTGGTTGATTACGGCTCACTCCCTCTCACCGAGAGGAGGCCTGTGTCCCAGCAGTGGGAACATTATAGGCTGATTATGATATAATTATGATTATGAAGGACTCCCATAATCATCTCCTAGTTCATTATTATTCCCATTTCCACGAGCACTGTCGCTTCTACACTATTTTCTTAATCTATGATCGTCGCCTACGCCACACGGTAGCTACAGCGTGATTTATAAATCTATTTTAATTTACTCGTTCGAACGAGTACCTAGACGTTTCGGTTGATATTTTAACGACACCGGCCATATTTTACCACCGTTTTAATAGGAAATACTAAATAGCTATGTGTGATGGATTATACCCAATGTTGGTAAACTAGACAACAGAAGGCCCATTCTCGTAATTTAAAACGTTCAAAATCTAGTGGAAGTCTCATCTCACAAATAAATGTCAAAAACTTGTCAAAATTTAGGGAAATTAGAGGCTTTTCTTGACAGATTGAGACTGAAGTCAGACTGTGAACGTTCTTAAAATTACGAGAATTGCCCCTCTGATCTCACACTTGTTTTTTTTGTTATTAAAAAGAGTATTTAGGTACTGAGTGATTCTTGTAACTACATTAAGGTATCCTAAAATGCCAAAAATGACACAGTTTAACAACAATTTTATTTAAAATACCCATTAATTCTCTAACATTTTTTCCAAAACTTTTTGCATCGTCACCTAAATCAAAATCTTACATTCCATACTTATTTGTATGAGAGCGGGTCATATTTGCGAGCACGTTCAGAATGCCACATCATTTGTATGGCAACATTGCCAACATGTGAGCTGAAATGTGTCGTATCATTAGTAGAGGTCGCTAATTTTGGACTTAATTAGAGCAGATTTTGGTTTCGTGTATATTTTTGGAATTATCAATAACTTAATGGTCTTATTTTGTAGTGTTGGCTGTAAATTGGCCTGTTGAAGTCAAAAACGTCTGCTACGATTCTCTAGAACAGGATGACTAGTAAGCAATTTTGAAAAGACATTCTACTTTTTTATTTGTACGACCGGCATTCTAATTGCGTAACTCACTATCAATCACAATCTGAATCATTTTGAAGGATATTAATCCATTGCTAATCCATTGCTTCATATGTTCGAAAAATTTGTCTGTCGGCAACGTAAATAACGCAATGAATGTTGTTGAACTGTCACAATGAAAGCCATTCCTACTGTTAGTGTGTTACACAATTGCCTCGCAGCCTATGAAGCGACTCTGTGATGACTTGGATTCATTCTTGATTAATTCGCCAGATAATGCAACGAAAAAGAGGATAGAAGTCTTAAGAGAAGACCTTTATGGTCAGACCGGACCTTCAGGTAAGATAACTGTGGAAAAGAAGATCATATACAGATATATGATACATCAGCTAAAGAGTCTGAGAGTTAGGTATCCAAAGTAACAGAGAGCAAAAATGAGATCATCCGGGTTCATCGTTCATCTAAATCGAACCTAACCCATGTAAACAGTTTCAAATGAAATAGACAGTCGAAGTGCCAACCAAACACAATAATAACTATCATCCTCAATCCGACCCTAACTCAATACAAACACCTTCTGATCTAAAATCAATGAAGCCAATCATAATTAATAACATTTATATTTATATCACACACATTCAATAAGGAAAACTGCTCCCTACACTTACAAACTGCCTTGAAAACCGAAACGATAAATTTTCAACTCTATCGGCTCATAATAAGAGACGTAGCTGCAAAAGAAGATACAGTAGACAATTTTTTCCTTCTCACCCCACAAAATTAACTATTTTCCCCTTCCGAATACTAAATACCTATTTAGTGTATTCCGTGTGTGCGAAAGAGATGGCTAATGTTGGATATCACCCCTGGTTTGACGTTTATGAAGGAGGGTGAATGGGATTGTCACCCTCCTGTTTGGCTGGTAACCGACTGTAAAGATAGTTTGGTGTATTTTAAGTAACAGTCCTTATCTAATTTTGATTGAGTTGATCTGTTCAAGAAGGTTTTCGGAGACCGTTTTTGTTAAACGGATTAAATGTTAGTTCTCTTTGATATGACAGATTTATCTTTTAGCTTGTTAACGCAACTGCTGCATCAAATGATCACTTGCACAGAATAGTTACAAACATTGATAAAATCACGCTTGGCAGGTGTACATCGAAATTATAATCAGCCTGTAACTGATTTATTTTATTTTTATTATAAATTATTTATTACTACGATGAACTTCAACCTAAAAGACAAAAAGAGAGCTGAAGATCTGAGGAAAATTAGTGAACTAAAGGATGCTACCGGAGATCATGACAAACGGAGGCTTGGGTGAGGTCTATGCATCAAAGGACGCGCTGATTGACGAAGAAACTGAAGTGCAATAGTTATTTTTGCTTAATTAATTTATATTGTAATTCGTTTCAGTTTACAAAGGCTTTATTATTATTTTAACTGATGTTCCCACTTACTGTTGGGTCTTTGGTCTCCTCTCTGTAAATTTTAAATAATTTTCCACACTGGTACAGTGCAGGTTTTTGATCGCAGTAGTAGTTCAGTGGAAAAGGATGCAGATGGTCATCAATTTGACCAATAGGCGGAAAACTAGAAGATGACAACAAAGCTCATGACAACGACGCTGTGTTGGTTAAAAAATGCCGTAACATAGCGAAAGATAAATGTGATTTTTCGACGTTGTCTCTGATCATGATAAGATAAAAGAGGTCCTCTCTTTCTATCTTTTTATTATAATAATCAAATAAAACATATCCTTATAGCAACAGCATTATTGAACGTGAGCTGTGGTGGCCCGGTAGTAACGGCCGCGACTTAGCAGTTGTAATGTCGTAGGTTCGAACCGGAGAGGCAATTTATTTTGTGTAAATTATTTCATAACCACTGCTCTCAAAACGGTGAAGGAAAACATTGCGAGGAAACTGGCATGTCCAAAAATTAAAAAATTTAGAGACATGTGACACATCTACTTAGGTGCCTACCAACCTGCATTGGGCCCGCGTGGTGGATTACGGGCCACTCCTCACCTAGAGCAGGCTTGTGTCCCAGCAATGGGAACGTTGCTGATTATGTACTATTGGACGTTGGTCGAGAAGCTGTTTATATTTCCTGTGTCTGTTCAAATTCAGTTTCAAGTTTCCACCCACCTCTTGCATGCTCGATTTCGACCACGTCATCTTTCATAGTTTTCGTAACTTCAATACTAATCAATTCTCCTTCCTTTTACGTAATTTGTCCTGTCCCACCATCATAATGTGAATATATCAATTATAGTACTGCTTTTTATGGCTATCGCTCATATAATTATTATTACGTAACTACGTACCAAATTTATTACTTATTTTGTTTACCTATATTGTTTTCTGGAAAATCCCCTGACATCCAGAATTTGTGTTTTTTATAAATTACGTGAATTTTGTGGGTTTTTTAATCAATATTTCAACTAAACCATGTTCGAATTCAAAACGTAAATAAAATAATAAATAAATCCGTGTAAAATACTGGTATTCAGCTGCATCCGGTAAGACTGGAAGCCGACCCCAACATAGTTCGGAAAAGGCAGGCAGATGATGATGTTCGAATTCAAAACAATTTTTTATTAGCAGTTTTGGGTTTTTGTACGATAGATTCTACAATTTTATTCTGACTTATTATTACCAAAAATCCACTAGGCTGAGTTTATTTAACTAGTGGGAATTTGTGGAAAAAAATAATTGCTATCCCCAGTGGTGGGGATTTGTCAGTGGGGATTTCTGGAATAAATCGAAAAAATACATATTTTTGGCCAATCTGCTGTACCTAATCAAGTAATCACATTTCAGTTGAGCCCCTACTCTTTTCAATTACCTACCCTGTACCTATCTTTTGTCACTTCTAGAAAATTCCTTTGGAAGACGTCTATGTCATCCTGCAATCACCTCTGTGATCTGGCCCGATCTTTAAAACCGTACCTTTATTTAGTAAAATAGTATGTTCCTAGTTCAAATGATTGATTAGTGAAATTGTAATGGAATCAGTTTTATCTAGAAGATCAATTTCAAACAATATTGTGAATACTTGCAAATGGCGAATACGAGCTATTCATGTCGGTACTCAGCAATATCAAAGGTCTTTCATGAGGTAGGCATGTACTTATAAGTCAAAGACATTCTTTAAAAGTTATATACCTAAATCAAAATATAAATAACAGTAAGCAGCGTCGGCGTCGTTGTAAATCATTTGCGCTAATTTGAAACGGATCCGTAAACACGGACGCAGCAGAATTCATCAAACCAATGCCCCCTCGGCGCTAATCCCACAAAGGGACCAGCAGAGAACGCTCAAAAGGATTTAACAAGCGGCATTCACGACTGCTCATTATATTTTTATACTTTATACCTCTGGTGGCGGGCATAAAGTGTGCGATCAAAATGCGCGAACCCCTACAAACCCCCCCCCCCCCATGTTTTGATTCCTACAAAAAAAATCGAGTATCACAAAGGAGACTAACGAGATAAGAGCGTGCTAAATCGCTCCCCCCGACGCCCGCGCGGATCAATTGCGGGGCCAGCGGTCGATTGGGCCGGCTCAGCAGGCGGGGCCCCGCGCAACCACGCCTCGTGGCCCCGGGCTCCCCGACGCGCAGCGCTCTGCCACTGTCCGCCAGTCAACCTCCGACTGCGCCCGCATGCGTACACGATCCGTAGATCGCGCCCCAGTGTGAACCGGCTGTGCTAAATGGAACTGACCAGCGTTCAATGTTAAAGAAACAAAGCTACGAGGACAAGGAAGTGAATATGGCGATACAGAGTGTTTCGAGGTACCCGAGCAGCCCTGCCGAAGCGACGGAGCCGCCCAAGACGTCGAGGATCAGCTTCAGCGTGGCATCGATCTTGGCCGATACGAAGGCACATCAAGTGGACGAGACAGCGGAGATGATCAGACATCACAGGACGATTCCAGAGTCACCTTTGAGGCAATCTCCTTCTGCGCAACCTGAGTTGCCCGGCGGAAAGTCGGTGTCTCCGAGGCCGTCGTCTCAGACACCTCCTTTGAATTTGAATGTATCAGCGACTGTTACCTCTTCCGAAGATGAGTACGAAGATTCGGTTAATCAAGAAGATTCGATAGTAGATGTGGAGGATTTGCAGAATGGTTTACCGAGTGAGGATGAGGAGAGGCCTCCGTCGGAGAAGGCTCGGCTGGTGCGTCCGACGCCGTTTAGTGCGCTGGCGGCGGCAGCGTACGGGTTGGCGTGGCCGGGCCCGCCGCCTGTGGTGCCGTCCTTCGGGTCGATGTTCCAGTCACATTTCCCCGTTGGACCTTTGACAGGTTAGCAACCTTTTTTGATACTGTCTTTAGATCTAAATATTTCTAGTGTTTATAGTACCCATCTGTTGATGATCTTCAAATATTTAGTACGATGCAGTAGTTTTTTATCTATTTCGTCTTACGTTGACTTTATTGCTAGTGATGATTGTGGTTATGATATTTCTCATTTTTAGCTTTCGGATCCCAAAATTTTTGGATTTCCTTTGCCTTTTTTTCAAGATTAGTAGGTATTATGATTTGGGCGTAGTCGTCAACTGGCTTATGCACTTCTAGAATTTTAAAGCTTTTTAGTTAATCCTGCTCTGGAACTAGGGTTTCTATATCTGTCACATTTCATAGTTAATTTCTTTGGAGCAAAAACTTGCTTATATATTTTTTCATAATTATTGTTATTTATTTGTCATAATACCTAATTAAGAATGATTATTCTTATCTTTCCTACAATAAAATACCTACTCAACCTTACCTAACCTAAATTATTTTTCATTTTGTTTCCTGTAAACAAATTATTTGGTAAATTTTGTTCAACGCCTAAATTCTTAAATTACCTACTTTATTTATAATTAAAATTATAATTAAAAAGGAAATATTACAACCTACAAATTAATACCTACAAATAAAGGTACCTACGTAATTATATTCCGAACATAATAACATTATTATTACTCTTAATTATTTTTGAAATTAGGTAGGTACCTAATACAAGTCTAATTATGGTGTGACAAACAAAATTAGGAAATTCCATATTTATTTAAATTTACGAGGAAAATATCAACTCTTAGTTAGGTAATTGATAAAACTGTTATAGGTAATATTTTTGAAATTATTATGAAGTTTTGTTATCGTTTTCCTGCATACCTACCATTTATTAATTAAAATATTTTTGCTCCACCCAATTACGATTGTAAAATTATTATTAAAACTTAATTACATTTGTTGGCGTTCAATTAAATAAATTGAATATTTTAATGAATTTCTGTTACATTTACGGGTTATATAATTGCGTTTACGGATTAATACATAAATATATTTACTTTGTTAATATACCCACGCTTCGACGTAAGACAATTAGGTATGCATAGAATGAAATGAAATCAATCTGCCTATACTTTTCATTATTATCGGTCGGCTTCCAGTCTAACCGGCTGCAGCTGAATACCAGTATTTTACATAGAGCGATTGCCTATCTGACCTCCACAACACAGTTACTAGGTAACACGATACCTCTTAGTAACACTGCTTGTCAGACTAAAATGAAATAAGTATACATAACTATTTATATTATATATTGAAACAAATCGTTTAATTTACCTAGTCATTAGTAACTAGTAACTGTTCTAATTAATTCATATTAATAATTTATAACCTAATGGTTTAATTTACATAAATACTTAGGAATCTATTAACTGCAGTATTTATTACATGGACTATATTTAATTATTCTCAATCAATATGATGGCTGGAATTCAATGTCTATAGTAATTGGTAACCGCGCGAACCTATAATATCTTGAAACAATTTGGCCTATAGGTAAAGCCTTTTTTTGTTTTGCGGTGGATTATCCTCATGGATGTCCTCAAAACTGGGGCGGGCAGAGGTCTGTCAAACTCATATTGACTAACAACCACGTCGGTGTTCCCTTCCCACACTTGGACCTGAAATCATGGTAACTTGTGCACCTTCAATGTTCACCGACTTTTACAGGCCCGCCTTTGCGAGCCAGCTCGGAGCTGTATTAAACTAAGATAGTTTTGTAAAGAACACAATTTTACTGATCGAGATACAAAATATAGGTACCTATTCTCCGTCATAAAATAATTGTCTTCTCGGGTAAATTCATACCAGCGATTTAGCGTTTCCAGTGATTTTATTCTGTAAAAATCTCACCGTGGAAACTTAGGTGAAGTGAGTCATTTCACTTAATGCTAGGGGTTGACATTATTGACAGCTCACTTCACCTACGAGTAAATTTTCACATTGAGACTTTTACAGGATAGACAGGCAGGTCTCATAATTATTACCACTCTCAAATTATTCCTGCTACTACAAGATTTAAATCAATTATACATCAACTAAATCCACATTTAACCCGTCATCATCATTGTCACCCATTTACGTCCAAACATCTTGTTTCGGAAACCCGTTAACCCTTCACTCGCCGGGGTCTCAAGAAACGGTGCCTCGCGGAGAACAAAGCCGTACATAAATAACGGATCAGTTGGATGCGTAAACAATGGCACATCGGATTCGACAACTCGGGTGGATCACGGGGATTCGGAAAGATTTTGTGATTGTATAAGTTCGCATTCAAAGGGTTAAAAGGGATTGTATTTTGTGATGTTGCTATTTTTATTGAAGTGTAATAATACATTACATATCCTAATAATGTTTTGTATAATTCATTGAATACATAATACAATTAAGTAGGTTAATTACTGAAATGTTTTTCATTTATTTCATGTATTTTACAAACAATTACGCGAGCTGATTAAAATTTCATTAGCATTGTTTTTTTTTTTTCATTTAGAAATATTTCCTCGCGTTGGCTCCTTACCTATAGATAACCCTTGTCTATAAATAGTCTGCAAGTTACAATCAATGTTTTAACCTATAACAAACACCTACTTTATTACATACTTAACCAGTCAAGTACGTAACTAGAATAAGCTGATTTCTGATTGTACGAAAAACTTATGCAATGCGAGGTCAGCTAAAACTGGAAATTTATGACTTGATGTGCAGCCGTGTGTACTTGATCATATCAATAACACATCACAGATAATGACTGTTTGTCTCTCAACATGCGCATTGACATATCAAATAATTTTTTTTTCTTATACGACATTCAATAATTCCAACCACGAACAATTACGTACATTTTTATTTAATAAATAAATCCTTATTTAGAAAATCGATTGCAATTTAAAATTCTTCAAGTCAACTTTATTAATTCTTGCATTATATCTATTAATATATAAAAATTTGCCCTGACATAATTCCAGGATTATTATTTATTCGATTATCGGTAATCGATAGTCGATTAGCCGTTTACCGATTGCCTTTTTGGTTTAGTGGTCGCAAGCGCATGAGGTCTTGGATTCGATTCCCAGGTGGGGCAAAGTTTTATTGGGTTTTTCCATCTGAAATTTCTTAGTAGCAGCTTGGAGTCCGGATTTATGCTGATGTCAATAGGCTCGCCTTATATTACATGGGATTTAAACGTAACTAGCGAAACGTGGGTGTTACACTATTAGGTACCTACGCCTTTGCCTAACCCGTAGGGGATAACAGGCGTAATGTTATGTTTATGTATGTGTATAAATTAGGATTATTATTTATTCGATTACGGTAATCGATACTCGATTAACCGTTTACTCAAATTACTGGTTTCTAATGTGGAAATCTATTTGTATTTCAAGCGATAGAAACGTTTAAGGAAATCCTGTTGGTTAACGAATTGAGTGATACTTATGGATGTAATGAGACTTAATATGGACAATATGGTCATATTTGGGATGTTATTAACACTTTTTGTGGGTTTACAGAGCAAGAAGCGTGAATTGTAATTATTTTGCATCGATTAAAATGCATTTAGACGTAGAAATATTTGCGTAAATCCTGCCAATACGCATAGTTACTACTCGTTAGGTACTTATACTACCTACTTCCCAATGTAGGTATATTCGTACCTAATATTATACCTATAGGTCGGCTTTCACTTAACTGGACAGGTCCACTGAAAACTGCTCCATCCTCAAAACACCATTCAGACACTAATCTACATAATTTATTTATTTATTTATTTATCCATTTATTTCAGGCATTAAGGCCCATATAAACACATACAATACAATATTAATATAAGTAACTTAAAAAAAATACTATAAATACATACAACATTATACTATAAAACTAACACTAACATACACGAAGTGTCTGCGTCGTGTTTCGCTGACTGGTGTCATGTAGCCGGCCACGAAACCGGCGGTACACAACACCCTTCGGCCAGAACTCTTCCTTGAGGAACTTCTCGAGATGATGTGTCGGAACACGCACCACGAACGACTTGAAGTTCGTGTTGTGACGCGACTCCAACTTCTCGACCCTCAAAGTCCAGTTGGTCTTCACACGCATGTACTCCACGATCTCCTCAACCTTCGTGGAGTGGTGCAGTCTGGACACGTACAGCTGCGTCGTCGGGATTGCTGGACGCAGCAGCATGTTGGGTCCTGCCAGCGCGGTGCCGCACTGGTTCCGACAAGGAGGCTTCTTCTTGTTCTTCTTCACCACCTTGATGAAACCATCCTTGTCGCACGTGTCCTTCTCCGGACCCTGCCTTATCAAAACCTTATTGGGTTTCGATCAGCTACGTTTACCCCCTATTGGTTTTTCCGATAGTTTTACCTGCGAGTTTTGCGACTCAGCAGGCTTTTTAGCGGCTACTATTGCTGCGTAGGCTCGTTTGGGGGCCGACGAACCTACACACGTCGTTGACTCCACCTGTGTCGAGGCAGGGACGATAATCCTCACATGATCTGACCAAGATAATGTCTGGACTTTTTAAAAGAGACTTTGATTCATGAGTTTGTTTCGCCATTTCTTCACAGAGATAGTTAGGAAATGTCGACTACATCTAACTTTTTTTTTTATTATGTCCTGTGAAAGTGATTCCCATATCCAATTTACAGAATAAACAATTTCATTTCTTCATATTTCATTTATCAGTTCGGAGGATCTTTTGCATTCTTAACAATTTCAATGGTTAAATCTGACCAAATCTACAATTCACTCAAAAAACTCCACAATTAGAACAATTTTACACTTCATTTCACTTTAAAACCCTGCGCAGGAATCAAACCTGTATGTAGGTATCAATATAAACGGATCACTTTCATCACCACGCACAGTACATTTGCGGCGTGTCGTGCCACGCCCTCTGTTGCCGACAAATAAATTGTATTGTCAACACATAACTCATGTTTACACGGTGCAAGTCGGGTAATCGTGAGATTTAGATGCTATTATCAAAAGGGGATGATGAAACCTTATATTATTATCACGCTAGTTTGTTTCAGAGGGATAAGCATAGGTCATGCAAGCATAAGCATCCCGCATGTGCAAAGAATAAGTATTCGAGGGGCAAAGCACTCTTATTTTGTACATTTTTGACTTTCAAAAGTGCCTAAAGGTCTAATTGAAATAAATTGATTTGAATTTGACACATAAAATAGTTGAGAAATTCCTCTAATATCTGGCATTCTGAAATGAGGATTTGATTTTTTTTTATTGGCAGCTAATAATGTTTTGTTAACAAAATAGGCCGAACACAGCTGTCATTTTAGTCTAGCAAATTAAAAATAAAAATTTAGTGGCCAGCATTCTTTTCAAATCAGCTTATACCTAATGTTCCCACTGCTGTGACCATCCACCACGCGGGCCCAGTGCGAGTTGGTAGATGTCACATGTCTTCCAATTTTTGGTTCTAGGACATGCCGGTTTCCTCGCGATGTTTTCCTTCACCGTTTTGAGAGCAGTGGTGGTGAAATAATTTACACAAAGTAAAGCGCCTGTCTGGGCTCGAACCTACGTAAGTAGGGGCCATTGCCACTGGGCCACCACTATGCTCACTATTCTTTTCAATTTATTCATCAAATAATTGTCTGCTTCCCGTCTAAGTAATGGATATCAATATTTTACTCCGAGTGACTGCAACTTGACTGGTATAATGGATTGGTTTCGTTTTTGCAACAACATGAAGGATAATATCTCTCTCAAAGATGTCAAGATGACAGCAACAATGTTGTTTCATTTAAAACCTTTTGAGAAAGTGACTCGAGTGCTGCTCGAGTGATTTCTTTATTTATTACTTACGATTTCAATATGGGTAATGAATTACAGTGTTTAAAAACAATACGCAATACCTATTGTGATTTATTAATATAACTATTTCAATATTATTCTCTGATCTTCGCGAGTTTAACAGATTTTTTAAAACCTGACGCTCAAAAAAAAGCTTCTGAACAACACTTTCACATAAGTAATGCCTACCATGATTTCTTTCACCTTATTGGTCATTCTAAGTCTTTACTAAATCTTGTTTGTGCCAGCTCTTTGCGAACACTCATGCAATCCAATTACATTCTGGGACATAACAAAGAATACTACAATAACACCGACTGTCAGATTGTCACGCTTCTGCGTGCCCTTTATAGGTTAGTAGTAACTGTTACTGAAGACAACCAAAACCAAAAGGTTTACTAGTTTGCTTTCCAAAGCATACCTAACGGATCTTCAAAAGAACACTCATCATCGTCACATTTGTCCATTCTGTGCCCTCTTACAAGCTTGATACTTATTACAATTTCATTGTAATCACACTAAAAACAGCTCCTACGAACCGAGTCACGGAGCTAGCTAGTTACGTTAGTTGCGTGCACGCAAACATTACCGCAACCCATCGAATCGGCCCGCAGAACACGCCTATTGAATTACACCCAGCTAATCGAGCCATACCGGCCTATCGGGCTTTATTAGCCTCTAATGTAGCATTGTGAGAAACATTTAGTGTTTTGCCGTTTGCTGGTGAAGTTTCTTGATCGTGCTTGTGTACTTAGAAGTACTGTACACTGTGTAGTAAGTTGTCACGCCCTTTATACCTGGAGGCTTTTATTTAGGTAGTTATTACTTTTGATTTAGTATTTTTATTTTAGCTTGAGTACGTATAGATTTTTATGGTATTTGTTGGTATATTGGCGTGGCTAGCTAACATATGGCAAATAATTTTATCGAATGTTCTGTGTCCTGTAATGTTAATTAGATACTTTGCAGATCTAGTTTTGTATACAGTCGAGTATTTTATAACTGAACAGACAGCTGTGCTGCTGGGGAGTTTGTTGCGCCACTTCTTCTCCCCAGCGAAAGCACTAGGAAGTGGTGAAGGGCGGGCGTTTTGGGGGACTGTCTTATGTAATTTTGACGTTCGAAAAGTGCTGATTCTCAGCCTAGTTTGAATAAATGACTTTTGATTTGATTTTGATTTGATTTGTACAGAGTGAGAGGGACATTGACGCGCAAAATGTAACCATAGATTCATTAGGTACCTACATGGTACTACACGTATGCCAATCCATGGCGAAACATGTAAAATCGTAACTTTATTTATAAGACCTTAATGTACCATGTTTTAAAGCAAATAAATATGTTCTATTCTATTCTATTATCATGATTCTGAACCGTCTAGCGTTGACAATTCGACCGGAATAAAAAAAAAATTGCTGTTCCATACAATCTGACCGCGTAATTTCTATGAAACACCAGATTTATTTTTGATAACTGATTTTAAATTTCAGCACTATGAGTCCTATAGACTCCTGTGGCGATGTCCCTGCCGCCCTGTAGAAACGGAAATTAGTCTGGCTATCACTTTGTCTCATGAAGAACGAATACTATAGGTCTTCATCAACATCCTCCTACTATTCAATCAATCAATCTGTATAGCCTTTTCCCAACTATGTTTGTTTGGATACAGCGACTGCCTTGACCACCACAACCCAGTTACAGGGTTACAAGATACCCCTTGACAAGACTGGTGGGCAGGCTTTCGGGCTTCTGACTACCCGTAACCTAGCATTATCACAATTTATTTCGGGTCGGCACTCTAAGAATTTTCTTACATGCGTTTGTATCTGTGTTAACTTCTTCCCTAGGTATATTTTCTTTCACACAATCTATCCATCTTTCTTTTCGAAAAACAAGGGTTTGAAAGTTTGTATGAAATGCCGTACGTCATAAACGCTCTTAAGACATATCCATACCACAGTCCATACTACGACAATTCACACACACAAGGTGTTGAAGAGAAATACACCTCTTCAGCTATATAAATCTTTGATTGTAACAGCTACGGGTGAAGTTATAGCAACAAAACATTAAAAACCACTTTTAAACCCAACACATTAATTAGCAGCGAACTCGTAAAGTGCTGAAAACGAAACAAAATTGAATATAATTCACGTAAAATACTGTTTCTTGTAGGTTATTTCCATAAGTAAAAATTATGTAGAAAAAGGGCTGTTCACATAGTAACGAATACTGCGATTACTGGCAGTGCCACACCGCTATAGGCTGGGGGTTATAATACGAGTAAAGCTAGCCCATTTCTCGCTTCAGTTCACATTCAATACATAGCTTTAGGTATAATCCATCATGGACCAATTTTGGTGGTAGACTAGCCCGCAGCTTTGCTCTCGTGGCTGTGTATTCTTTTAGAATAATCAATGGAAGCGTATTCATATGAAAACTCGTTTGCACTTAGAATACTTTTAGTAATGGATGTCATGTAAATTGATTGAGTTTCTAATGCTACGCTAATGTGCGAATGTCGTAGCATTTTTGGAAGTTCAAAGTCTTGTTTTGTTACAATTTTAGTATTTATATGGTATCCTATCTACAAACCGGCACTGGGCCCACGTGGTAAATTACAGCCCACTCCCTCTCGAAGAGAGAAGGATTGTATTCTAGCAGTGAGTACATTATACGCTGATTATCTGATATACCAAATGAAAGTTACTTCACAAAAAAATTGGCAATAAAGTTTCAAAAAAGTGTAAAGCACTTGACAGGAGTTCTAAGACTGCGGACGGCCGCTATACAGCGTCTGCAATATTCCGTCGAATGACGTCACTGAAACATTTGTGAAAGTAATATGGAGTGATTTTCTAGAGAGCCTATTTACAACATAAAGTCAGACCCCGCTGCCATAATTTTATGACGGCCGTCGTGGCAGCCGTTAGGTATGTATCGGCGACCGCTCTTCTAGGAAACTGGCTTCACCGGCGGCGTAGCATTTTGCTACGCTGCGCCTACGCTTTCGCGCGTAGCTTGCACCAAACCCTTTTATACTATAAAATAGCAAAAAAAAAAAAACAACTTTTCACAGTAAACACAGCAATTCATATTAGTTACCAGTGCTTGGAAACATGCGAAGTTATTGCTTATCAACGTTGTAACAGTTCTCAAGTATGCTCCGCAAAGCAATTGGACTTTTCATAGCTGTGCCATTTTTTTTTGTTCACTATTTTCTTGAAAATGTAAATGATATTGCATTATTTACATTTGAAATTATTCGGTGCTGTATGAGTATACCTATTTCAATTTAGTGCAGAACAAGCAGGGGTTGATTGAACTTATAATAACGGTACGATTTTTTTTACTGCTATATTATCGTTCATTTTGTTTTTTTCTTTTCATAATAAAATACCTAGGTATATATTTGAGTTAATTTCACAAGTTGTGGTGACTAGGAGTATTCAACGATAGGTTTGTTCAATAATTTTGAAAACATTTTTATTTTGACGTAGAACAAAATACAACATCATTTATTTTTTTACGCCTTTTTAAAATAAACATAATTACAAATAGTGTTTTAAAAAGAGGTGTGCGCACACTGGTGCCAATTGGCCGCTATCCCGAAATGTCCTCATAAAAAATATAAAGCTATTAAATAATTTGCAAGCGAATAATGAAAAGTGTTCGCCATCATGCGATGGTCACGACACATGAACACGAATCTCGACTTTTTACATACTTTTCCACTCGCTTGTACATTAGTACCCCATTTTATACGTGCTTGTTACATTTGAATATCATTACAAACTTGATAGAAAAACTTTATCTCACTTTTCTACTCGACAGTACATTTATATTACTTAAATATGAGTTCAATTCCCAGTACAGTCGCTAACGAACGCTGAATGCAAAAACTATGAATTGTTAATAAATAGAACAGTACGAACATGATCCATCAGTTTTATACGTAGGTAAATTGCACTTTTCCACTCGGTAGTACGTTCGCACATAATTTTTATAACCCACGTAAAGCGTAGTTGGTTAGGTAAAGTCGCTAAGAAACGTACAAGGAAGACGTAAACTGAATGAGCACAAAGCTCAAGCTACATAACAATACATAAATTATACTTACTTTTCCACTCAGCAGTACATTAGTATCTATTTTTTATTTTACACACATGTAGTAGTACAGTCGCTAACAACTGTGTTGGGAGTAAAAAGTGTAAAACGTACGTATTTTACGATGCTACGGACGTTTATGACGCAAATGAAATATAAAGTTAGATAACGAAAGGTAATTAGCGCAAAAAGTAATTAGTTTTGCACGCACTAACAATGGCGGGAAACACGGCGATTCGAGGGCAAAAAATATTAAAATGTCACCGTCAAAAATATTTGTTTAACGGTATCGTTTTTAGTTCGACTCGGTTAACAATATCATTGAAGCATTTTAATAGTTTTGTTCTCAATTTCAAATGGAGCTAATATGGATACTGTATCAACATTTTATTTTACAATTCAATCCATGAATGCAATGTTTGAATTAGAGAACAAATTCTCGTCACGTAAAACGGCTATTGGTAGGGTATACTGGTAGTCACCAACCCGATCATATTGACCATGCGTTTCACACAAATGGTAAACGTATCAGCGAAACGCGGTACAAAAGGTACGCTCTCAACCACTGAAAAATAAAACATCGCAGGAACTGGTTCCCTTATCGTCAATGCACAATGGACTGCGGCCACTCCGGGCAATATTGGTAGCTTTTACGAACTTAAATACCATTAATACCCCTTTCCTATTTGTTTACGATCGAGAATAATGGTCTATTAAGAATGTTAAATTGCTAGACGCGAAAATGTGCGTTTTCTGCTGATTAACAAAATAATTGTTTACGTTTTGCGTTTGTGTGGCGTTAGTTTTAATAGCAATTGTTCACTTATCATTGTGATTAAATTGTTAGACTTTGATTGATGTACCAGGTATTGATTTTCTTATTGGCAATGTAATCTTCTCTTATATATAAAGAAGTCTGTTAAAATCAATTGCCGTTCGTTGGTCTCGCAAAAACTCGAAAATGGCTCGACCAATTGGGATGAAACTTTGGTAAGTTGTTGTGTGCGCGCCGGATTAGGCTCCTAACAAAAAAATAAAAAGACATTGTTATATGCCTGCTAACTGCCTCGTTGCTTAAATGATCACAAGCGCCACTCCTGAGTATGCGGTCCTGGGTTTGATTCCCTAGTCAGGCAAAGTGTTATTCCATCTGGATTTTCTCAGTATCAGCCCGGAGACTGGATTCGTGCCCGGTTGATGGCTAAGTATAGGCTCGCCCACTATTACATGTGACTTAAACATAACTGGCTAAATGTGGGTGTACTATAGGTACACCTCTGCCTAACCTTTTGGGGAATACAGGCGTGATGTTATGTTATTTTTATTCTAGTTTTGATAACGCTATCTATATTCACGTTACGTTTTTTTTGCGTCGTAAAAAGTCGTAACGTGGCGACTGTAATTAGCAGGGGCCGTTTTATCACGTCGCTCGTTGCGTGTGACCAGGGAATGCAATGTGGTCATTATTCTTCTAGAAAAATACCAAAAATGGGTTCATGAGTAATAGATGTGCACGTAATAATTTTAAAATTCACAAATAAACCCACTATACTTACTGTAGTCAGTCTGAATAATTTTTTTGGGAAAGAGTAGTCCCTATTAAATTATCTGTTTGTGACCATGTTTTCTCGTGGAACGTATGTAGAACAAAGAGTGCACTGTGGAGTAAACCAAAAAAGCCTTCTTTGCTAGAATTAAAACGTCCTATCATGTTTTTTTTATACCCAAACTCTCAAAACGGCTTCTTAAAGGGCATAGATATATTTCCGACACCATATTTTAGTTTGTTAAGTTTTAGTTAGGTTATTAGATTGTTAAATATAATGTATAATACTCGTAACTTACTATTCTAAAAATAAAGTCTTGCGTAATGTCTTCGGATTTACCTACTCCAAAGTTAAATTGTGAATTTTGTTCTACTATTCTAGACTAATAAAGTAGTACATCAGACACAGACATAATCCTTCAAATTCTCCCACAAAACTGTTCAATATGCATCCATTTTCCCGCCTCTCTAACACCAGTACAGCCCAGCCCTAACACCCGATCGATAAACGCACAGTCCGGTTAAAAGCGTCATACCTCACTTCGCTCCAATCTCAGCTGAATTTATAACATTTAATAAGTTTAACTTTCCATTTCACACCTATTGAGTTATAGTGGTGCGTGATATCAACTATTATCAACTAGTTGATTAACCCCCAAGTTTATAGCAATCGATGTTATTGTTAGCGTAATAGAACTTCTAATTGATTTCTTGAGGGTTAGCTTTGGAATAGAACTTCTAATTGGTTTTGTTGAGCTTTAGAAACGATTAAATTCCTGAATTGTGTGTTGAGTTTCGGTCAATTTGCGCAGTAGGTATGTCTATCTCATTTACTCTTTGCTTGTTAAATATCTGTCTTCTCTCTCGAACATTATTTTAGCCACCATTTTATTCGATATTGGTAGTTTTTTTCTAGTAAGTACCTAGTATTATATGATTACAGACTAAGCTTAAATTTATGTAGAATTTATAAACAATTTCAAAGGTTTTCTTGTCTAGTTTCGAATCGTTGTCTGATTTTAACAAAGGTTGTCACAGTTGCAGCTAGCCAATTACTGAATTTTGTAGGTATACAGTTTGTTCACTAAGTTAATTTCGTAATAGTATTTGGTGCTAAGCTGTTCCGATCACGAATCTATTCACCAGTCATTAAAGTTATGACATTATTCATGGACGAAATGTTATTTTTAGGGGCAGTCTACGTTACTTTAGGTATGGACAGCAGTGTAGATGGTGGTATTGGACTATTGCAGTAAATTACACTGAAAATCAAGAAATAGTATTTCTTGTTAAAAGTATCAAAATGTTTTATATCTTTATTCGTTTGATATAGATTTATGTTCACATTCATATCCACGCCATACTGAAACACACGATTTAAGACCAAACGCAATACTGCAGAGCATTTGTAACAGTGAAATCGAACCAAAACGTCGGAATTACAAAATTACTAACAAATAAACAAAATGAATTATTTATTTCTATCTGATATCTAAGAGCACGAATTTGCCTCCTTCTGTAAGCTAATTAGTACTGTATAATAACATATAACGCGAGCCTAAGCGTACACTTCAGTGCAAACTTAATGATAAATATATCCATATTTGTCTATCAGCTTAACTGGAAAGGCTTATCGTTTCGAATACTCTCGTTAGCGCTTGTAAACTGAAACCCCATTACTGCCACTCGAAAATACCAAATAGACACCTTAAGTTGAAAGTCGTAAGGAAGAAATCAATTTGACGCCACGTTTAAGGTCTTTTTTCGCCCGGTACGCGCACGATTGACTCTCCTAATTGGCTCGCCATCTGTTTTAATTCATTTTGCGATAGTTTTACAAGTATTTTACTGACGCGTGGCTCCGCCTGGCGGTCGGTGGTGTAACGAAGCGATTAATCGATTCGTTTGCGTGCGAGTCCCTCGATCAAGTGCTCGAGTAGCCCGGCCGAGTCAATTGCTCGATTATTCCATTTTTCAACAAATATTCTTTTAGTTTTGTTTTATTGTTTTCTTTGATGTATTTTGCGGTTGCCATGTGAGGCCATGTTTTGCAATTCTGATTATACGGACTTTAATTTTTAATTTGTGGCCGTTTCAGCTTTATTCAGTATGTAATTTGTAATTATATCATTCTAATGAATAACGTCTGTTATTAAACTTGTTTCGTAGAAACGAAATAAGGTAGCTTACCAGGAAATTAATCGCAATTATGTGTAGGAATGAAAAATGGCCTAGTTTCAATACCTATCACGCTATGGGAGGTCTTGGAAGATGAAACACTTGGCTCTTATTACTCACACTTAAGGTTGAAAATAATGTGGAAGCATATTTGCAAAGAGATAAGTCCAGTGGCATAGTCAGTGACGCGTGCTGCCATCTCTCGGACGATGACAGTAAATAATAAATCTTTAGATAACATCAGAGGCGAAGATTATACGGTACTGAGTCCTCATCACGCCATCCGTGCTTCCTGCACGGGCAAATTAGTAAAACACCTACAAACAATGTTGCCTGCCATTTGTTATACCCCACACTTATGACTAAGGCAACAAGGTTCAAATTCATTTGAGCGTTTAACATGCAGAGGCAAGTAACAAATGGTGTTTTAGAACACTGAATATATTTTTAGTAGTTCGCAGAAGCGTACGCTAAAAGTTAACGCCGGTGCTTGAACGACAGAAGACAATGAACAGAACCACACAGTTTAAATGTTTAAGTGCCTAGTTAACGTATAGTTACAGTCAGACTAGAATTATGACCTGAACCTAAACGTTCTATTTCACCGCACAGTAAACCACACGCATTCTAAGGACTCTTTGGAGCTGCCTCTGTTTTTTTGGCCGAATTTGTAACAATCGGCCTCGACCCGCGCGTTGACCAATTAGAAACACCCATTAAAAGCGTTCGGCAAACTTCGTATTTTTTCGCCGCTTGCATTCTTTCACGAAAACAAGCGCTGCAATTTAATCCGTCAATTTGCACCGAACAAACCGCCACCGGTAGCCCTTTTGAAAACGGAACGCTTCAATTGACTTTCGCGTTCTAGAAATTGGTACGTCATTATGTGAAGGTTTATTCGAGTTTAGTGTTGCCATAAACATTTTGTATTGTCAAAAGTAAATTGGTATTATATATTATGACTAAGTTTTTTCGCATAAAAACACCTTCTTAAACCCGCACCCTAATTGTATAACACACTATCAATCACAATCTGAATGATTTTAAAGGACATTGTTAATCCATTGCATCATAAGTTCGAAAAAATTGTCAGCTCAACTACGTAAATAACGCAATGAATGTTGTTTAACTGTCAAAATGAATGCTACTGTTATAGTGTGTTACGCAATTCCCGCCGGTTTTGAGGAACAATTAATCAAGAAAAAAAAATCTTGAACCATCTACTAAATTACGTCAAAATTATCGGATAACTAGAAAAAGTATAGCATTAAGATACTTTGATAAATAAGATACGAATCAAACAGAAAATAACAGTTTGTACCAATACCTCCGCCATAGGATTTGATATTAATTCAAAGACACTTTTGATCAAAATTAAGATAAAATATGTAGGTTTATGGTGGCATACATCCGATTCTTGGAAAGATAGTCGAATGAAAGTTGACTACTGTTTTAAGATAAAGATTATATCATACCTATAATCCGATGAGAAGTAGAAATGCCATACCATGTTAAGATAGGCCATCATTTGATGAAATCTAAGCAAGCCTAGCAATTTAGAAGTTAGTACCGAAACTTACATAATCAGCCTATAACGTTCCCACTGCTGAGACACAGGCCTAATCTCAGTGAGAGCGAGTGGGCCGTAATCCACCACTCGCGCCCCTTGCAGGTTGGTAGATGTCATATGTCTTCGATTTCTTAGTTCCAGGACATGCTGGTTTCCTCACGATGTTTTCCTTCACTATTTTGAAAGCAGAATCGAAACTTATCGCTGCAAAATTATAATAAAAGAACTTTAAAAAAAACATAACCTTCCTCCTTCTGAAACAATCAGGTAAAAATTTTATATACAATCAGGTAATTGCTTATGTTGACTTATTAAGTATAAAATTAGAATTGCCATCTATTGCCTAATTATAATTTTTATTAGGCCATTAACTCGGGAAGTAGGTAGGTACGCGAATTAATCCGGTCTCGTAAACATGCATAATTGATAGATATTATTTTTAACGAATATTAAGTAATCTTTGCTACACAAAAACGATCCCAATTCACGATCATTTCATTTTATTATCATGAGTTCCGAATAAAAATTAAAAAAAAAAAATTATGTTATCATAAATTTCTGACGATAAATTACTAATAATACTCAAAAATGGAATTAATAACTTCCATTATAAGAGTTAATTAAAATGATCAAGCGAAGCGAATTAGATAATTTGTCATCGACTCTCGCGCAGCTCTCATTGTTGCCAGAGACATAAATTATAATATCTGGGCCTTCTTGGAAATAAGGTCGGTTCTCCACTGTTGCAAGACAAGAAAGCAAGAAATAAGCATAACTAAATAATGTCAGTGATATATTGTGCTCGTTTCGCAATGTTGCCATTCTTGCGAAATATTCTATTCGGAAAAAACGTTAGTTTAGTTAAATAAAAGTGTTTTTTTTTGTAAATGGTTAGCACTTAACAATTTGTTAAGTGATGTCATTGGTTGATTTAAGAATCAAAACCTTACGTCAATAGTTTATCTTGGTGACTCATAACAATATCCAAGATAGTAAGTATTCATTTCAAATAAACCAATTAGGTATAGGCACGTTTGAATTGTCAAGGGGTTGGTCAGTGAGACAGATTAAGCTAGTTGCCCATTCCAAAACGTACTAGGTATGTACCTATGGAGATGAACTGGTAAGAAACTCCCAAACACTCATTTATATCATAAAATTGTTACATCATGCATAACAATATCCAAGATAGTTAAACGATGATTAATAAAATTGACTGTGTTATTCCAATTATAATTGCATCAGTATTTAGGCTAATAGTATTGTCAGCCACTGCTGAGACACAGGCCTCGTCTCTGTGAGAGGGAGTGCGCCGTAATCCACCACGCGGGCCCAGTGCGGGTTGGTAATGTCACATGTCTTCGAATTTTTTTGGATAAAGGACATGCCGGTTTCCTCTCGGATCGTCTCAGAATCGTCGATTATGTCTATTAATCTTACGAAATTGTGAAATTATTGCTAAGTAAGTCTTGCAAGCCCAGATTTCACGTCAGATGAGTGTGCACCATAACAAAACATTCTTGTATCAGCCTTATAAATTGGCGGTTTACAAGTTTTGCCAATATAATTTATTCCCCTTCATTTTCATTAGGTATTGTAGCTAGTTTTAGTAATAATTTGATATTCGTGGAATATTTATTACGTTTCTGTTATATTTTTGCCTTTATAACGAGTTTTTGGTTCTTCAAATTTCGCACGGTCACAGTTAAATGTCATTTTGGTATGTTTTTTTCTCTAAGGTGTGAATTATTAGTTACTAATTATTTTGAATAATAATTGGTTACTCCTGTCAGATATTTATTTATTTATTATATATCATAGAAGTTGCTTTGATTTTTAATCACTACTAATCGTTGCTTCGATTAATGACTGGGAAAAGTGTTAATGAACGTCCATGTGTCCTTCTAATTGGTTACGAAATGTTATTTATTGTTTTATAATAATACGGATGTTAGATAAATCAAGGTTAATGTTAAATTTTTTAGCGATTTTGATCTAGGTAAGCAAGATTTATGCCCGACAGACGCCAGCACACCAAGTTACCCGAAACTGCCAAATTTCCTCAATCAACCTTGGACCTTATGTTCTTATGTTTTAGACATAAAGTTGAAAATCGACAGATTGTAGTAGCTTGATGTGCTTTCATCTGTATCTGCATTAAACTTCACGTACCTACTCACGCCTTCTTACAATGGGGGTACCTAAGCCAAAACGTTCATACATACATCTTACACGCAAGCAGGCAAAGCAAGCGAGTACTACGCACCTGACCTTTCTGAAAACCACCACCGGTAAGGTTATAGACCTACTTAACAACACTTATGTGGTCAAAACCACAGCCACACTACGTACAAAATACCTACACCTTAATTTATCCAAAAACCCGTCATTAATCCGTCATACAACATTCTCGCATACCTCTGAAAGAATCCTCACATACTTTCCATTGAAGGAATCCTTAATGGCTGGTCCTATCATTGCGCTATAGCCGAGGTAGGTGGGCAGTCGCGTGGGAGTTCGGCAGGCGTCCTGCTGCGTAAGCGACGCACCAACATTAACATGTTCATTTATTAATATACTAGGCCATAGAGTTATGGGCTTGTAGAGGTTTTAATTATTTGTATTTTGAAGATACTTGTTTTAGTAGATTATTTTATTAATGCTTAATTGTTTTTTTTTCAATTTCAAAGTCAAATAATTTATTTCAAGTAGGTAACTACCTACTTGAAATAAATTATAGTAGTATTTAGTAACTACTAATGCCATTTATTTGCACTTTTGATTTTGAACGTTACCATCTATGTACAAGAAAATTAATTTGATTCTAGTTGCCTCTTCCAAAAGGTAATATCGTATGGAGAAGAATGGGCAACAAAGTCTATAGTTAAGTACTTTTTTAATGTGTTTCAATAAATTAAAGTTGTACCTCGTAAATTAGTGATTCATTTACAACAGCTGAATTCATCAGATAAAATTTCCTCTTAATTTATTGAACGACAGTTTATAAATTATGATTACGAAGATACAATCAATAATAATTGTCCGTAATTATTTCGATCTCATTACCAAATTACAAGTAACCTTTTAATCTAAATTAAACCCAGCTGATTGATACTTTGGACATGGCATTTTAACAACACATTAACAAAATTAAGTAAAAACAATTAAAGCAACTTAACCACCAAGTTTAACGTTAAAAATCAACTTTATTGGGAAAGGCGAACAGCAACAGGTTAAAAAAAAACTTTGAAAATGTCACTATTGACAGGTTTGACCTAAAAATGTTCTCACAATATTTAATGAAGACAACTTTCACTTTAACCAGTAGCTTTTGTATTTAATTTTAACGTGAGTTTTAGCTACTGTATTCCCACGACATTAATTTGCTGGATTTAAATTGTCTTGGTAAAATTGCAAGAAAAAAAAAGTTTGACGTTTGTGATGACAGCTGTCATATTTTCACACATCATATTTTTATCGCGAACCTTTGTGCTTATCATATTTTCGTAAAAAAAAAGTGTAAACTAAAATGAAAAAGCCGTAGAATTGTTTCCTTTTTTAAAGTAGGTATCTTGTCTATCCCTCTTAAGGCTACGTATACATAAAATACACCCCGTGACGATCGTAGGCCGATGTTCATTGCTCAGAATTATAAGGCCGCGTTCAAGTCAGCGTCGGTGGCGAGCGAGTCAAGTGGATCGCAACATGCAGCTAATTAATATACCACTTGTCAATAAGCGCACGATATTGTGAACTGTGCCTTATTTCTTGTACACTGCAGATAAAAATAAAGTATGTAGTAGTTATAGAATTATGTGTTTGTTGCGAATGCGCATAGATTTTATGATGCGCATACATTTGGTAGGGTAGTTCTAAGTAATAAGTTGTATTTTTAAACCAATAATAATGTTACTGGTAACATCTAGGTACGATATTTTCTCTAATATAAGTAAGTACTTAGGTACTTACTTATATTAGAGAACCTCTACAATTACCTCTACAATTTTGACAAAATACCTAATTTAAACAAACCTGCACTAACTTCCTCCGTTATTTCCGGCCACCATCTCACCGAGAGGTGGCCTGAGTCCCAGCAGTGGGAACATTTAAAAGACTATATAGTCAGCCTACAGTTTCCATTGCTGGGCCATAGGCCTCCTCTCAGCGAGGAAGCGGGCCATAAGCCACCACGCGGGCCCAGTGCGGGTTGGTAAAAAACGGGTTGGTATTAAAACACTGATTAGCTCATAATAGCTAGGTATTATTAAAATAAAGTCTAGTCTCGCTTAATAATAAATAGGTCGGCGATAATGTTAATAAGTCATTGATTTTCTAAGCTTAAGACAGCAAAGTGCTTTAAGCTTTAATAATCTCTTAACCATAATTAATAGTAAAGTTCGCGGCAAATTTATGCAATTTTGCACAAATGGATATTGTTAACTTGAGTTGTTCTAATGTTTAACTATGATTTATAGCCATTTTGTATTATTGGAGTCTCCTTTAGTGTTCAATGATAATATCATCGAGACAAGTTATAAAACTTGTAATATTACCTACATTATTGAATAGTTATAACAAAGAAGAATATCAAATTACTTAATAGGTTTCCCTATTGTTCTTTAAGCTTTTCAACTCTGTTCCTCTCGTGTCGACAGTAACAGGGTTTTAGGTCAAATGAGGGTTATACCCCAAATTGGAGTGAGTATGTATGTAGGTAGGTACTCATTAAAATTAACTATTGGACCAACTCTGAAAATAATATGAAAAAGAACGCAGCTCACATTTAGTCCGCAAAAATGAGCAGTTAATTAGTTTTCATATTTCAGTGACGGTCCTTTAATAAAAGATGTTCATTTTCATCAGTACTGGCTTCTTCAGCGAATGCTATCTGCGTTGCTGAATTTGTGGCGAAAAAATATTTCAGAAAAAAAAAAAACGATATTTTTGCCATCGACACGCTAAGAAGACGAATGAGTACTGCACTCCCTTAAAGTGTGTGTCACATTTAACCTTACACCCTGTATAAAGTAGCTCATGTCATGGTTTAAGGATTAGCCAATCAGCAAGACTCATATCAGGGCTGATTGCCCAGGGTACTTCAGTATTCTTGACACCTTCGAGACTTCAAGTCTCTTATAATGACGTACGAAAACACAGTCTTACAGCAATAATGATATTATTGTAATGTCTTATAAATCTGTAATTACAGCAATAATTCCTTCTTATTGCCGTGTATTGCCGCTCATTTGATCGCCATTATTGCCTTAAGTACCGTGTTATTGTTTCTGATAGACTTTTGTTTTATTTCTTTGAATTACGAATCAATAAAATTAAAGTTTATATGTCTCTACCTAAAGGTCGTTTGCATGATTTTTTTATGTGATTTTTAAAGGTTTATTATGAATAGGTCTTTTGTGAATATTTTGTTGTTGATGAAATTTTCGAACGTACCTACTTGATTTACCATATTATATTTATAGTTATCTAGCTGTCGCGACAACGAAAACAATAATATGTTTCTTTACTAATTATTTTTATAAGTTACCTATTCCTTATAACATCAGCTACCTGCCAGTGAAAGTCCCATCAAAATCGGTCTAGCCGTTTCGGAGATTAGCCGCAACAAACAGGCAGACAGACAGACAAAAAAATTAAAATATGTTACTTTGTTAGAAGTACCGTATGTACTTTCTTATGCATTTAGTAAAAAGCCGTTATTTTGACATTACAAACAGACACTTCAATTTTATTTATTTCTATATAGATTTTATTTTTACCGACTTTGTAAGCATGATAATAACTCAAATTACCATTTTTAACCGACAACTTACATATGATATCCATTTCGCTTCGCATATTTTTGCATATACACTTAACAATAGACCTGCTATTGTAAGTAGGTATACGTAAGTACGGTCGGCAACGAGAGTCACGCTCCTAATTATAGAAGCATTCCCAATCAATTACCGAGTATGCGCAACAAGACTGTTCCGACCGCTTCATTTGCGGTAGCGTCAGCAAAATATTTAATTAATAAATTTTAATTAAGAAAGTTTATCTTATTCGTGCGTGGAAACAAAATGCCAGAAAATTGTATTGAATTTTAAAGTAGGTATGAACACCTGTATGGCGTTGATAAAGCGCGGTGGTGCGA
The DNA here is from genome assembly GCA_963669345.1 of Gortyna flavago. NCBI lineage: Eukaryota > Metazoa > Arthropoda > Insecta > Lepidoptera > Noctuidae > Gortyna > Gortyna flavago. The sequence goes on from OY770148.1 coordinate 8,635,613, forward strand.
ATTCTTAATTAGATACTTACCTACTATTATGGTAAAGCTCAATGAAATCCCATTATTATTCCTTTTTCAAGTTTCGGGTAAAGATTGAAGACAGTCGATTTTTATTATTATCTTCTACTTACATAATAAAAATATTTAATTTATTAATTAACGGGCAGACAGCGCACAGCCTAAACCGCTGGGCATAGAAGCATACAATTTTGCACACAAGTTTCTTTTTATAACGAAGGAAAGCTCTAAGAAAACATTTTTGAAAATTAATCCCTTATTAAGTAAATAGAGGGCGAAAATTTGTATGGAATTTCTTAATTTTTGCCGATAGGAAATCCCTTCGGGCCCACGGCTTGTTTTTAATAAAAAGCAAATATTCCTCACAAAACCATCACTCAAAACTACCTAACCATCAACAAAAACAAAAAATATGATAATCTCCAAACCAAAACTTCTAATACAAAAACTGAAGCAAAATGACGTTTTGTGTTTAACAAGCAGTCAAACGTCCCTGTCAGGCGCTGGCGACGAGCCAAAATACTAATGTCCCATTGAATAGTGCTATTTGTACACTGAGGAGAGCGGGACAAGTATAAACACAGCGCTAACGCTGCGATCCTCTTAATAGATCATTTAAGGCGAGGGCTATAGAATACGCGATAAATATGGATAATTTTCCTGAATAATTTTTTTAAAAATATAATAGAAGGGGAAAAGAGGATTTGCCTTGCAGGGGAAATATTAAACATATTATTAATTAAACTAAAAAAAGTATTTATCACATTATTAATTAAAGTAACTTTTCGTGTTTGTTCTTCTAAGCTATGTGATTTTAAAGCGGATTTAATAATCATTTAGGGATTTTATTCCAAAAGTTTTATGTGTATAATACTTTACTATTAAACTTACAAATTATTAAGACATTTCGATGTTTTGTCAAGTCACAAAAACCTTGCGAAGCATGGGTGGGTCGCTTTTAAATTATAAAAGTAAGAGAGTAGGGCCTTGCTATGCAGAGGAAAAATACAGGCCATTAATAAAAATAAAACTTAAAAAACAAACAAAAAATTACAAGTTAATTCTTAATAGAGAAAAGAGTAGATCCCGATAAGTTTAAGATGGCATTAAAGTAAATGGCATAGACCAAGTAAGATGGAAGATATCTTTTTCAAAAAACATGAAAGGTCTTTCATTGAAGTTATTTATCTTGGAATGAATTGTTTAGATGTTGATGAGATAAATGTGGTACCTGCTATACATTTTAAATGTCACTGACATCAAAGTGGGAATTATAAAAAGGAGTATTACATGAATAATGGCCCTATTATACACGTAAAGTACGTCTTCACTCAACCGCGTGTTTTTCTTTGCATCATAAATTAGCATAAAATCATATTCTAAAGCGCAGTTTTTGTGACATAAAAAGCTGAAGCTAAAGAAATATCTGTTCTTACTTCTAAATGGAATTCAAAAAGAAGCATTTGTCATAGAAAACTATTCATCACATTCATATAAGTTATCTGATTTAAGGTACTAACTATAGTTTCGATTCATTCCAATGATAAGTAATAGCCTCGTCTCCTAAACATAAAAGCGATCACTAAATAGTTTTCCAAACATAAATTATACGGTTAACGGCGCAGGCGATCCACTTCCGCGTTTTCTATGGCCCCTTTATGAGGTAAAGATTGAGTGCTGATGAATGGTCCGCGTTCGGGATGCCGTTTGATCACCAGATAAATATTGTGGGCGTTTTCTTAAGGAATCCCGGCTCACACAGCTAATAGCCTTAATAGCTCTTTGTTGAACATTATAAATTACTAGCTTTTGCCTACTAACTAACTATATAAAAATAACTGCCACATTTCCCAGTTTCCGCCCGCTCTATTACTTTGTTTAGCGTTCTTTCTGACTTTATGCTCGACTTCTAAGGGTCGTAGCGTGATGTTAAATAGCCTTCCTCAAGAATTGGGCTGTCAAATGCAAAAAAATAAATTCAAATACGACGGGCAGTTCCTGAGATTAACGCTTTCAAACAAAAAAACAATTTAAACAACTTTTCAGATTTATTATATTAGTATAGATTTCAACAATATCATTATATCTCTCACATTATGAACCTATTAGTTTTAAAACTCGACATAATTTTCAATTTCCTAACAATTCTTCTCGTCTGCGGTGAAAATCGGCAAATGAGTTTTTACTTTCTTCTGTTTTATGTTACGATGATTGTTTATAGCGAAAACAAACGCGATTGTGACAAAAATAATGTTGTTTTCATTCTCCCTGAAATCAGAGTGACTATTTTTTTCTCTACATAATTTATCGGCTATCGCACTCGATAACTGAAGATATAATGAGGCGTGATCTTTGAACTAAAAAGGAGTTAAAGTATTTTATAGCTGTTTTATTTTATATTATTTGTTCTAATATTACTTTACATTCATGGATAATAAAAGTAGTGTGTAATGTTAAGTATTCCGCACGCAAGACGCAAAGAATTCCCTCCTCTCTTGTACAGACAACAAAAACGTCAAGTATACGCTGCCCGTTTAAAATATTGGAATGAATGACATACCACGCTTCGCACGATTAATGGTGGTGCGTACACAAAAAGCAAACATGCTCATTAATATATCAACTGTCTTTTTAGCAGCGCACTGAAACATTAGGTACCGTCAGCACAAACGTTCAGTACTCGAATTGATTTCCATTTTTAAATTGTCACAAAAAACGCTCGGCACTTTTCATAATTCATTCGCTAGACATTCCTTTTACAAAAGAAGAGAAACAAATGACGATGTGTAACAATGGAAAATGTATTAAAACGCATTTAAAATGTCTCATATTTCTCTCGTCGCTCACAGAGTCACAACACGGACATAATTCAGCGCAGGAACATCTGTAGTCAATATCTCTTTATACAATTAACAAGAGAACGAGAGCAGACAGTTCCATATAAGTATTTTTAAAGGAGGTAATTTAACAGCTCCCGGGCAATTTTAAGAAACGCTACACACGTGCGTTGTTGCCGACTCATTTGAACTTTAATTTTTTCTTTAGCCGCTTTCTCATTAATAATGCAAGAAATTTCGATAAGACATACAGTAGCGTTTATTTAAAACACTACTTCTTATAAAAAATGAATCAAGATAAAGAACGTGTTCATGGAGAAAATGCGGTAACATAAGTTAGGTATCTATTTCGGTTACAGCGTTTAAGTAAAATAAAAAAAACGCAGCACTTAAATCGTTAGTGTGCATCGGCTCTTAGCTTTATTTCCGTCTTGTCGTCGGTACTTGCTTTGACGTCTGCTAAACACGACGTTAATACACTTTAGTTTTTTTTCGAATGTCACATAATTTACGTTTTTTTTTTGTCTTTCTTTTTGTGGGACATTAGCTATTAAGCGACTGTACTGTTTGACATTGGGATTAATACGTCGGCGTTTCAAGCGCCACTCTCTTAATGTTTTAATATTCTGAACGCAAATTATTATATATTTGTAAATGTTCCAATGGTTGTTTTATATTTTTACAAGGTTTAATTTTGACAAGTTGGACTGACTTAAATTCAGCATTTCGCATTTTGACTAACCATAAATTCAGCACATAATTCTAGATAGAGTAGAAATTTTTCGTCGATTATAAAAAAAAATCAGCTCTTTCATAGAAAGGTGCAGTACCGCGGTCGAAATAATTATGGAACAGCAATTTATTTTTTAATAACCCACGATAGATTTCAACGCATGAAGTTCTGAATCATGTACCTACTGAATCCATAGTAACAGGTTGCGTGTCGATGTTCCTGACACATTGTATTTTGAATTTTAAAATTTTTTGTTAAAAAAAACGAAAACTGACAAAAACTCGACCTTTTTATAATTATATTTTCAAAACCAGCGTCATAAAGCTTAGATCATAATAATAACAATATCATGTGCTTCACTAAGACGTATAATGACGTGCGACCAAAATATGTGTCATCATAAACAATAAAACGAAAGTCTTCACAACACGTGTTCGTCGATCAATCAACGATCACAAGCATTAATTAGTACTTAAATACCAATTAGTTGATAGATAATTATGTAGGTTAGAGTCTATTAAAATCGTCGAATGGAGCCACTAACAAATTACGAAGCAAGTTTTTTTATTGAATCACACCCATATTACTTATAAAACCAGAAATTTGTTGACGAATCCACTAATAGACGGACAAGATAATGATTCAAAGGGACATAAATATATTATTCAATCACGAGTTAATTTGATTGATGAATTAAATAAATTAGGCAGTCGTAAAGTTACATAACGGATTACGAGCTGGGGACGAAGCTGATCCGACAAAAAACGACATTACCATGATATTGTACTTGCTTTAATAAAACCGTAATGACTGATGTCCAGTGGGGTAATTGCGTAACACACTATCAGCAGCAATGGCTTTAATTTTGACAGTTCAACAACATTCATTGCGTTATTTATGTTGTTGAGCAAACAAATTTTTGGAATACCTAGATGAAGCAATGGATTAGCAATATCCTTTAAAGTGATTCTGATTGTGTTTGATAGTCTGATTTGGTTGCTGATTGCGTTACGAGCTGTGGACGAAGATGATCGGGAAAAAACTTATACTTCAAAATGAACACACTTGCTTAATAAAACCTTAATGAGTGAAGCCCAGACATGACTTCAAAGATTTTTAATTATGAGTATCTCTTGCTTACTGGGTATTGGTTACCAAACGAAACGGTTATCTCTTTTTCATATCTTGAACGTGGGCGTTAATCAATTCTTTTCTAACCAGCTGTGGCAATAAAAATCAACGATTTGCCTACTAATACGCTTGTTTTCGTCGCTAAATAAGTTAAAAATTACCTCGTGGAGATTTTATCGGGATCGGATCGCGGTGCGTTTCCTTTAGCCTTTATTTTATATGAGTTTTATTATGCGATTTATTAATCCAGCAGAGGAGCGGAGCGGCGGCATTCCGATCGTCGTCATTCGGCTGCTTTTGTGTTATTGAGATGTAGCAGTAAAGTTCATGCTATCCATACTTGCCCGCGGCATGTCTACTTGCCCGCGGCATGTCTACAGAGAAATGTTCCCGTTTATTATTATTAATATTCATACCATCTCCATTTGTGAACGTTTCGAAACTGTTTTGGGCAAGACAAATGTGAAAACTGGAGGTTTTTACGGTTAATTAATTAGTCGTAAAATACTTGTTGAGGAAATCCAGAAACTTTTGCGTTTTCGAGATCAACTTTAGAATATTAATGTTGATTTCGGGCATTATCTGTCGAATGCATCTACTAAATCTTTGAGCCAATCTCTTTTGAAATATCACACAAAGGCTGCGAAACATCATTAGAGATCGTTTCGTTTACAAATTAGCCTGATTAATTTTACTACCCACGTTTTTATTATATTGCAATATCTTGGTATATTATGCGAAGATCCTGTTTGGCAATTAAGCCAAAAGTATTTATGAATTCGACTAACTGTTTTTTTTTCTTTGCTACAGATGCTAATGGTGAGCCGGCCAAGCTAAAGTGCAACCTGCGCAAGCACAAACCTAACCGCAAGCCGCGCACGCCCTTCACCGCGCAGCAGCTTCGAGCGCTTGAAAGCAAGTTTGTCGACAAGCAATACTTGAGCATCGCTGAAAGGGCTGAGTTCTCGTCTTCGTTGGGATTATCTGAAACTCAGGTGAGGGTTGATAATAGATTGCAATTTTTTTTTTGAACAATGGTTAGCGTGTTCACTAATTTCAATTCAATCTAAATTGTGATGTCGTTAAAAGTAAAGGCTAGTAATGATGTAAAAATACCAAACTTATTTGGTATTTAGAAAGAGAAGTTTTGTCACATAACAACATTAATTCAACTTCATATAATAATAACAACATTTTATTTGTCTACAGGTAAAAATCTGGTTCCAAAACCGAAGAGCGAAAGCGAAGCGCGTACAGGAGGCGGAGATCGAGAAACTCAAAATGGCGCAGTTTTCTCGCCACCCCCACCACCTATACCCCCACCCCGCGCTGCAGCAGTATTTCCACCCCCACCACCTCATGGGGGGAGGCAGACCCCTGCCCCACATGGGCCTGCCACCGCCGCATCTAACCATGGTCCAACCACCTGTGTCAAACGGATCACCGTCACCCAGCACACAAACTACAAGCCAACAGTGAAATATGAACAAAAGACGTTATAAAAAGTGATTACAAATTCAAATTCGGAGCGATCGAACAGTGATTTAAAGTTTTTAACAAAAAGTTCTGGATTCAAAATTGAAAAATAAATATAAATTTTCTGCTGTCGCTACCGTATGGTTGTGAGTGCGGTGATTTTGACTTATCGATAAAAGTTGTAAATTATTGTGTAAATATAGATTGAAGGGAGTTTAGACGATACTGTGTATTAGGATTACGTTCTGAATTAATTTAATGTTTAACTTTGTCGTAGGTAAACCTTACCTTTTTACCAAATTTTTTTTTAATTGTATTTCAGTACAAAATTCGTTCGCCAGACTTTCGAATTCAGTATGAAAACTGTAATATTGTTGTAAATAGGATTTTATTTTGTACATTGTTATTTTAATTCCGTAGTTAAATATATATTTCTTTGATATTGACGAAAAATATTGTTTTATTATTTACCTATTTATTTTTAATTTTAATTACGTACATTATAACAATTATTATATTTACGTTAATAATTACGTACTTAGAGATAAGGATGATTTTGCAGAGTGACCTATTGATAATAGTGGCAGACGTGATTAAAATACAAATATAAGTGCCTATAACCATAACATTTTCATTGATTAACTTCTAGAACCTAATGAGGCCCGCTGCATTCAATTTTCAACCTTACTGTCACTTTCATAAAGTCTGAAATGTAACGTTTAATTTTTTTTGAATGATGTTGCTATCTAACAATAAGCAACGATAATAATATGTTGTCAATTGAGTGTGGAGCACTAATTTAAATATATCCATTAAAGTTAATTGCCTGATAGCGAGCGGGGTTGGGTCGCGTGATATGTATCGATAACGGAGCTCAGCACTACAGGGGGATTTGTAAAAATTGGTGCAATATTTGAGTATGCACGTAGATTTACCTTCTCAAAAGTGGCGAGAAAAGTACTTGAATGCAAAATGCCCCCATTCGGTAAAACAAATACCATGCAGAAGAAGATGGGTAGAGGGGTACTCTCAGAAGGGGTATGTAGAGGTACCGAAATTTTGTGCTCAAAAAAGTAGTTTTCATAAAAAAACTTGGTTTAAAGCTGTAAACTGTTGCGGACGGCCAAATCATACACAAGTACAACAAATGGAATTGTCTGTTTGTAATGTCAAAATAACAGCTTTTTACAAAATGCATATGAAAGTAAGTATGTATGTACGGTACTTATAACAAAACAACAATTTTAAAATGTTCGGTCTGTCTTTCTGTCTGTTTGTTCCGGCTTATTTCCGAAACGGACTTTTACTGGCAGATAGCTGATGGAGTAACTTAGGCTAGAAATAGAAAAAAAAAACCCATCCAATATGCACACGAACAAAGTGGCGGGCACATCTAGTAAACAATATTTCGTCGTCCACAAAGACAGTGACAGAAAACTTTGTAACAACAAAATTCTAGACAGTCTTTTCTTTCCTTGTGAGATGTTTACTTTCTACTAGACTGCATCTTGCATCTGCGCAGTGGAGCCCTCGTCGAGATAACTTAGTACCACTCTACGTACACTTGCTGCAATCAGTCTGACCTACCTTTAAACATGTATTTCTGTACCTCTGAAGTTGGTTAGCCTACTTAGGGAACCTAGAGTCTCAAGTTAAATATAAGTAGGTACTTAACTTCTACTTCTCTGACAGATAAGGCAGACAAAAATCAGACAACTGAGGTTCTTATCAACACCATCACTATTTCAGCCGAAAGACGTCCACTGCTGGACATAGGTCTCCCCCAACCGCCATCACTTTGACTATTTCTGTGCTTCTCGTATATATATCCAACGGATTCCTGCACGGTACATATAGGGAAAACAAATTAATACTTATTCTGGTAAAAAATAAATAAAGGAGAACTGCAGAAAGAACAATTGGTGTGTGCTTATGAATGAACACACTAAGTATAGGACTGGAGTCGAGTAGGTATACGCGTTTCAGCGCTGAGTGTATGCGCGTTTAGCGCCACCGACCGACTGGAGCCGAGTAGGTATACCCGGTTCAGCGACCCGACTGTGACAGATCAATTCTAGTAATTTTAAGTACGTTCACAGTCTGATCTCAGACTTAATCTGTCAAAAATTCCTCTAATTTCCCTACATTTTGACAAGTTTTTGACGATTTTTTGTCGCTGAGATGAGACTGCGACTAGATTTTGAACGTTTTAAATTACGAGAATTGGCCTTCAGGTTTCGTTCACTGTTCAACAAGAGAGCAAAGTGCACCTAGAGGTTTTCACTTCAGAAATAACAAGAGAATGCACATTTAACATCACACCCTGTACAAAGTGGATTTGGTTAATAATTAGAACTGTTTGTGTCCGAAAACAATTTTTATCATTTATTATTTATGATGGCGATTTACCTACATCGAAGATGCCCCACATTCAAGACTTGCGCACTCAGTCATTAACTAAATAATAATCATTTTGTAAGATATAATTTCGATGATGTAATTAATATTATTAGGGTATTTAGTTTACATGTCTATTGTTATTGTTGTTAGGTATTAATTGTGACATCCTACAAGCTTGATTCGCATGTATACGCAAGTTTTGACAAATAAAATAATCTTTATCTTTTATCTTTTTCTTTTTTTTTGTTTATTTTTTGTTTATTTTTTTTTTTTCTTCAGGACAACAAACAATTGCGTAATAATGCTTAATACTAGTACAGAGATATTATAACATTTAAGTAATAACGCAAACAGTACCGTTATCCGCATAATTAATACAATAAAAAAAAAAAAACTTTATTAGTTACAAGCAAACCTAAGCAAACAAAATTGTTGATCTACTGCCCAAGGCTCTTTGCATAATCAGCCTATAATGTTCCCACTGGTGGGACACAGCTAGGCCTCCTCTCTTCAGTTGTAATCCACCACGCTGACACAGTGATTTATTCCGGTCTGATCGTGTGGGTTGGTAGATGTCACATGTTCTAATTTTTTGTAATAGAACATGTTGGTTTCCTCACGCAAAGCAGTACCTACTTTTCAAGAAAACTGGCTTTTCGTAGCATTCCGTGGAACATGGTAAAGCAGAACTGAGATGTAGTAGCGCACTGCACATTGTGTGCTAACCCTTAGGGCTAGTACACATGAACGACACAAGTCAACGGCAGAGGCAACAGCAGCGGTCGACACCCGCTGTCGACCGACGCGTGACGCTCGTGTGTAGTGGGGTACATAATCATGACGACGTAATGCTGATAATAATTCATGGCCCATTTGACGCGGTACACCGCCTGTTGGGTAACTTAGGACATTGGATAGGTTAAAAGGTTATTCTTTATGCCTGGGTATAGCTAGATATTTTTTTAATTACGAACCATTAGGTAACTTTCATCGGTATAAAGTGAGCTTAATGGTAGCTCCTAATTACTTTTTTATACCTATTCCTAAGAAAGGCCTATTTTTAAACCAAAGAAAATCAGCATTGCCATCCAAAGCGTTAATGTTGCCATCCTTTCGGGCACTTATCCCATTGACAGCGATGCGGACGAGATTTTTTGCCCAATTCACTCCTCTTTTTCATTTTATTTTTTATTAAATACTTATACATAATATATTAATTTTAGTGTTAGCATCGTATATTGTAATTAAGGCTTTTCGTTTGTAACTTCTAAAAAAGTAACCATAATTACTACAAAAACCCTTTTTAAAATTTTAACTAAATTAATTCCAACCGAATTCGCCTCACATCATCATCCACGAAAAGGAACCCATCGCCATATGATTACATCCTAATTAATATAAAGCCGTACGTACAATTACTCCCTAATTAAAAATAACTTATTCATTTAGTGCGGGAGGCGAGCCTGCCACTTAATTGACTAAATTAATCACGTTAATGTTGCGTGCCTGTTAATTTTCAGGCCACAAACCTGGCTTTGTTTCAGATGAATCGTGTCGGCTCGAATTTGGCTCGGGAATTTGGTGTAGTAGAAGTGAAGGAAAGAAGTTTAAGTCGGTGAGATCTTTTGTAGATAATACAAAAATTTATCGACAGTTATTTTCTACTTGTTAATTGATCTCTAGCAGGTAGTTAACGTATTTCTCCCGTTCCATTACAAAGTCATCATAATTTTATTTCCTATTGATAAAACACATCATGCAGACAGTATATTTTTCAAATAAAAACATACTTCCTTTCGGTGTTCGGATTAACATAGATCTCTCTAGAATTTTCACGGAAAATGCTTTTAGTTGAGGAGTAACTAATCTAAAACCGTTAAATATTTTTTTTTCTTCAGAAAATAATAAAAACCTTATAGCATAGCATAGTGTTTCAAAAGCGAAAAAACATAAATAATCATATCCTGGTGAATAACGGCTTTTGTTCCGTCACTCCTCAGTTTATCGAGCAAGACATCGGCTTATTTATGTTCTTGATTTATTTTTCACATCCTTTATATTTACTCACCTATAAGCAGTTTACAGACACAATTTTATTTTCTTCAAACAGTGAAACACAACTTGATTACTGTCCTTCTCCTGCCCTACACACCAAGTTGTTTCAAACCTGCCACGCTCATTAAGACCAACTCTTGCGCATCAAGATATCTTGTGTAAGTGATCTTCTAATTTTCTCGCCATCTTTTTATTAATTAGTTTTATTGTCAGATATATTTAGTTTGGGACAGCCACTGTTTGTTGGGAGTGAGTGACACGGTTATTTGAAATTGTTTGAGCATGCCACATTAAAGATGGGTCAACTTATTTGTAAAAGAGGGTGCTTTGAGTTGTTAGTATAGTACACACTAATGCGTTCGTATAGTATACACTAGTGCTCGTTGGTCTCGTGGTTACAAGCGCGACTGTTGCCGGCGATCCAGGCCGGGCAAAGTGTTATTGTTGTGTTATTCCTATCTCAGTAGCAGCCAGGGGATTGATGAGGGAAGAAGAGAGTGCACCTGTGTTTGTGCACACACTTGTGCACTATAATATCTCCTGCGTACCCTGGATTGGCCACCGAAACCGAAATCAGTCGGGAGGATATTATTTTATTATAGGACACACATGAAGTTTTACATATCTCGGGACCAAGGCGTACGAGGGCCCGAAGCCAACTCGCAGAGGCCCCTTAGTAAATTTTAATTAAATGTGACACCAACCGACGATTATCCCTGTAGGCACTAGGCAAGTGCACCCAGCCAGTTCAAGGATAACCCCGGTTGGTATACGACTATTATAGGATATGGAAAAATATTAAGTTGGACTATGGGTTTGGGTGGCTAAAGTGGACTGGTCCACTGGGGACTGGTGGCCTGGATTGATCAATATTGTTAAGAATAAATTCTAGAAGCAATACTCGTTTATGACGAAGTACAAATTATTCAACCGAACTTCTGCAGTTTACTTGCATTTTGAAATTCGAGGAATTAGCGTTGGTATTGCCAACGCTAATTGGGTAGCTTGCAGATAAGTGTTTACCTAGTTGTGCAGCATCTGAATGACTTATATGTTTAAATTTTAAAGCCTCTGACATTGGTGTCAGTGACCTTTATGCCAGCCACAACATCCAAACTAAAAAGACCTCACCTCATTTCTTCGCAACCTTGAATGCCTTTGTAATTTTGAACCAATTCTAAATGTTGCTAGTAGCTAACTTCTATTTATAAAGTTAAATGTAGGTAGGTAAGTATCCTACCGGCTGCATCTACTCCAGTACTGAATTTAAGATTATGATCAAAAATTACAACACTCATGCCCGTTTTCACTAGCACTAAGAAACAGCTAAGTAAATTAAATTATTTAACTACTAACTAAGAACAACTTTTGTACCTAGAACAACAGTTTGACAGTTTTTCCATACTAGAACTGTCAAACGTCAATTTTATTCCAACATCTGACTTTGGTAAAATCAGCCCTGCACTGTTGGATTTTGAGTCTAGATTTTGAGCGTTGAAAAAACAACAATGCGCTATTATCCAAGCACCAATTCAGGTGTCACCTTATGTTAGTAAAAAAAGGGCATTGTGTTAAGCTTTTCTAACCAGACTACTACGCCTACTGAAACTGTTCTGCCATATGTCACGCAAATCCTGGCATGCTGATTAAATAGCTTTGAGCTATGTGATCTGTAACGCAGCTGTATACAAGAGTCACATATACAAACTTATTGCTCGTGTCACATTGCTCCGGGTAAGTGATGATGAATCGATTCCTTTGTCGTTTTGTTCTTAGGTTGTTACCGAGAGGATTTTCTATTTAGAGAATTTTGTGTGGCTGGTTTTCTTTGATAGGTTAGGTAGATACTAGATTTTTTTTAAATTTTAGATTTTTGTTTGTTTAAGGGCCTGTACACATCACGTTTTTTAAACGCGCCGTTGACGCGCGTTTTAGAAACGTGCATCGACGGCGCGCTTTTATAATAATTATATTTTATCTACAGTCTGCGTCTGACTCGCGTGCGTATCGCGTCTGTATCGCTACAAACGCGCGTCAACGGCGCGTTTAAAACGTGGTGTGCACAGGCCCTTAGTAAACATTTTCACTTTGCTTTCCAGAATTATCATCACGGGGTACCTCCACATCGTCATCATATTTTGCCGCGAAAGGTTTCGAAAGTAATATAGATAACTTACGCGTAATTTCAGAAGGTAAGTAGGCATGCATTTTTAAATTATTTTCTTCACCCAGGTCGACCTTATTTATCTAGGTAAACATAATTATTATAAATTAAAGTCAATTTTCGTGTCTGTCTGTGTAACCATTGCTCTTTTAAACTACGCAACGGATTTCGATGCGTTTTCCACCATCAATTTGAGAATATATTCCGAAAATTAAAGAAATCTCGATGCTTTTATAAGTCATGAAAACCGCGCGAAGCATGGGCGGGTCACTATAGTATCCTATAAATATATCTATCTCGTCCGAACGCCAGGCTACATACTAGTCTTTCAAAGGAATTAAATACTGCTTATTTTGGTTTGTTTGGTCAGAGTAGTGGATTACGTTAAGTTAATGAATGAGGTAGTCATACAAGAGAAGGTGACAACAGGCAGCTATGCGACAAGATTGACAACAGCTAGTGGAATGATACGTAAGACATGTCATGGAAGCTTAGTGGTGAAAGAGTGTGGAAATGTCACATGTGCAGATGTGCGCTCGAACGTCTAGTAAAGTAGTTCATGTACCTACAGTTAACTAGTTACCAGCGACGTACTGGTATTTTTTTAATTGAGAATTTTAACAGAGACATAATTATATGTAGGTATACTCAAAACCAATCTGTCTAGCCTTTTCCTATGTTGGGGTCGGCTCTAACCGGATGCAGCTAATACCCAGTATTTGAAATGGAGCGACCGCTTATCTGACTTCCATAACCCAGTGACTGTAAAACAATACCTTTGATAAGACTGATTGTCAGACTTTTGGGCTTCTGACAACCTGTAACGACTATCATTCGTAGATCTTTGATAGTCGCAGGACCATTCCGACACACGGAGGAGTTTTCATATGGATGTTCATCCATCCACGAACCGACCGCGGCAAGCGTAGCTTAACCTTCGATCGACCCGAATGGCTGTTATTACTTATCCACGAGCCCCTCTCCGACTTAAAGGTAAGTGACCTCACTGAAAATTACCTTTACACCTTAACAATAGCACACCGGTCGATTCTTGCGCAGTAATACGATCTCTCAGCAAACCTCACCTTACCGTGAATTTATTGTAGGCAAGTATACTGAAAATTATTTCCCGATAACCGTAAAAATACAATTTGTAGAATGAAAATAACCATATCTATATGGATTATTGGTTTATGCATATAATCCATACTTCCAGACTAAGCCGTGCTCACTGCTGGGACACAGGCCTCCTCTCTATGAGAGGGAGTGGGCTGTTATCCACCACGCGGGCCCAGTGCGGGTTGGTGGATGTCACATGTCTTTGAATTTTTGGTTCTAGGACATGCAGGTTTCCTCACGATGTTTTCCTTCATCGTCCTTCAACGGCTGAACAGATTTGAATAAAATTTGGTATTCAGAAAGACTTGGTTTAGGACATAGGATACTGTTTTACCCCGATAGTACGTTCCCGAGAGATCATTTCCGATATCAATGCGGCCAAAGCCGCTAGCAAAATCTAGTCATTCATAATACTATTGTACGTTTTATGTTAGTGTTTAAAAGAGGAATGGAACCATACCGTCCATGTAGAAAATTACTTGGACTTAAATTAGGAAAGTGGATTGTAATTTCTGGAAATTCTACGGTTATATGCAAATAAAAATAATACTATAAGAGGTAATTTGCTGCTTGTATAAGCATAACATAGACTTGAAAGCATAAAATGGTATAAACATGAAACCTCAAGGCAAGGGAGGGGGAAGAAAGATTGTGACTTGCATGAGATTGGTGATGCCTACTTATTTATATAATTATACTTTATTGTACCCCAGAATATACCTAAAAAATACATTTAACACTACAAAACATACACTTTTACAGACATGCGTGATGCGACAGCACAATGCGACTCTCGTAGAACACTTTCCATGAAATTTTCATACCTTTTTTTCACGCCTTTAGTTCGAACCTACGACCTACTACTCGTTAGTCGCGGCCGTTTCCACTGGGCCACCACTGCTCTTGGTACATACATCTATATTAACTAACATTGTCTAAACATGTGTCTATGTGACTATCATTCGTATTCACATAGACACATGTTTAACAAAAACAACCATAATTAACATTAATAAGTACCAATTTTTGCGTGGGCATTCCCTGAAATTATGGGAAAATTCATTCAAGAAGCCTTTGAAGCAATTCTTATCTTACCGAGTTGTAACAGCATGGAATAGTCCCGAAAATTATTGTGACGGCTTCCACACTGAACTGCTTCAAGAATCGACTGGACAGGTTAAATATCACCAAGCTATTTGATATTTTAAACAAATAATAATCATAATAATTTATAACCAAACAAGCTTCTTCATTCAAGATTCCACTATTATTAAAAACATATATGAGCACACTTTTATCAAAATACACATTTCTCAATCACATATAATTAATGGTGGACACAATAATTTATTGAGCCTATCGTAATAATTATATTGTAACAATTATTGTTTCGTTAAGAAGACATTAAGATAGCGTATCGTTTGGCCGACTATTAAACTTGCGGAGAAGTGCATGTCAATAATACTGTCAAGTTGTAATTTTATGAAAATGGTTCATGTGCAGTCAATTGTTTATTTTGTTTTCTTAGAAAATATCTTTAATATTAAAAATATCGAAAACAACGAAAGAAAGGACATTTATTTAGCACAGACAAAAATTCACACAACATAATATTGTGCAACATAGAAAAACTTTATTAAAAAAGTTGTTATATACAATTATGTCATAGAAAATTTTCCGTCACGTTCACTGAACTTTTATATTTTATACGGTGGCAGGGCGGGCCATGACGCGCAAACTGTCAATTCAGCACAAGATTCTAGGACCGATTCTAGATTCGATGTTCCTGCCACCCTGTGTTAGGATTTGCCAAATGGATTGGCATCTTCGATACGTATGTGTAAATTGATGACTATTTAGATGATGATTAAGATGTAGTGGCTCCATGATCATGTATATGTAAAGCTCATGTTTTGATGTTAAAAGGTAGCCGGGTTGGTAACAGAACAGAGTTATTAAGGCACCTTGATCAGAGTCAGTTCTGTTACCAAATTTGCTCCAACAGCAGCAGTCAACAAAAGAGATAAGTAGGTAACCAGAGTCGTCGGATATAGGTAGTTGAAGTTTTGTAAGAAACCGATGGAAGTATTCGGATAAAATTTATTTTTATACATTAAATTTTTGTTTCGTAATAATTAAATTACGTCATTTTATTCGAAAACATCCATCGGTTGCTTACAAAATTTCAACTTTAATCGACGACCCTGGACCCGATTACTTATCTGCTTCGGTGACCTAACAACATTCTTAGTATCGTACCTTTTGCGAAATCACAGACTAACATCCGTGGTCCAAGGCAAGCTAGAACATAATCATATTTTAATAACTCGCAAAGATATTATTATGTTCCAATGATAGATGCACCCGTTAAATACAATGTAATATTATCTGTCTTCCTACCATATACTGATCAATTTCAGTACAATAAAGAAATGCCAAGTTGACACAAGTCTCCGAGTGATACAGGGACGATGCTGAGTGCTTTATGACTTCCTCCAGCTGATAGACGAACAGACAGACAGATAAACGCGCTATTTTAGCTCTGAATGAATCAATGAATGAACGGAGTGTAATGAATGATTGGTCTGTCTTAGCGAATCTTAATTGGGAGATGGGTATATGTTTGTACGTGGTTTTTTATGAGTGATTAGGCATTTATAGGTTTTGGGATCAAAATATGGGTTCTGTTGATACAATCTAGATTGGAATCGTGTTAAAAATCATGTTTCTGAAAGATACCGATTAGGCGTTAACTACCAATCGAAAATTTTAATTTAAAGTCTTCTATCTTTTCAAAATCTATACGCAATATACATATATAGTTATAAATTTTCTTCTGATACGGAAACTTAAAATAAACGATCAATAAACACATCAAACATATCATAATGTTCAAATTGAACGTCCCATATAAACTTTTAAATGAATACTAGATGTTTATATTTTACACCATTTGAGGTAGTATTAAATAAAGGTTTTGGACTATTAAATATTTTGTGGTTCGTTTAGACTCGTGACACGTAGGAGTCGTACGACGCGTCAGGCGGCGGCTTCTTTGTGCAACCGTGAATGACGGTCGTTTGGGCCAAGTGGGGTTGGGTGCCAGAGACAGCAGTGAAGTGTAGGAGTACTGTAAAGGGTTAGCCTGGGTTTCTAGGTGGAATAAACAACCCTATTGAGAGCAAAAGTAAAATCAATTTTCATAAAATGAAAAGCTAGTCTTTTAATAGTCCGTTGTGGCTAATTCCTGCAATTAAAAAACATACACTGCTTTCGATAGTTACTGAGATGATTCGTGTCGAGAATGAATTCGGTTTTGACAAGATAAGTTTGTCAAAAACTGGTAAGTCTTTGAAACGGTTCAAACACTGGAAGTTTTTCAGATATTTCCTCAAACAAAAAACTCAACGTTAAGCTAAGTGCTGAACCAATTTTGTCTAGGTGACCCTAACACCCGGTGTGAATAACACCTCCTTCTCGCTTTCACTACAACCCCACAGCACACGTCAATAAGCAGGCAATCAAATCCACGGTGGAGGGTTAAACCGATATTGGGCCACAAACAAACATAAAAACGGACAGTAAACTTTTATGACCCACGATTTAGTGGCCCTAGTGACCTATGTTCCCCACAGAGAAGTCGGGTCAACTCCTCCAGTAGTTAAATTCTTCTCCTTAATGTGCTACATTTTTATTTTATGATAATTTCTGAATTTTATTTATTTCGGTTTTTATTTTATGAATCAGAAGCGTTAAAAGTGTACGAAAAGATAATTATGTGATCGTTAATTCGGAGTTTTAGTACGATTTATTATTGGGATATTAAGTTTGAGATATTTAGTCATAAATTTTTTTTTTCTTACTTTTTGTTGGGAACTGCTTTTCGATGATGTCAAAAACGGATTTACTGATTTAACACAACATTTATTGATGCTGAGATGGTACAAAGTTCGCCGGGTCAGCTAGTATTATTTAGGAGCTCAACTGTTACTAATGAGATACATAATCAGTCTATAATGTTCCCACTGTTGGGACACAGGCTTCTTCGAGAGGCAGTGGGCTATAATCTACCACGCGGGCGACATGTCTTCGAATTTTTTGGTTCTATAGGACAAGCCGGTCCTCACGAAGTTTTCCTTCACCGTTTTGAGAACCGTATTGATGAAATGATTTACACAAAGTAAAGTGCCTGCCTGGGTTCGAACCCCACGACCTACAAATCGTAAGTCCCCTTTACCACTGAGCCACCACTGCGCTCTGTCTTTATAATGAGACACAATTACCTATTTTTTTATTGTTATTAAACTTAATAAGCTTGCTTCACAGATAAAAATGAGACTATTTGAAACAGTTCACTTTGTAGCCATAATATGCTCCATTCAGTGCTGTCAGAATTGGTTCTGATTAAGTTGACCGAATCCCGTAATTTCACTGGATTCACCAAAAAATACAAATGAATAATTCTGACATTAATTTTTTTATGGGTTTTATAATAATTAATTGTATTTAATTTGCTGCGTTTAGTTTTTTCTCCATACGAAATTGTATAATGTATGTACATAGGTATTCATAAATAAGATCCTTTTAGTAAAAATATTACAAAAGCTTTTTAAGATCGTGATTTTCAAACAAAAAAAAAATTTACTTATAAAAATAATAAATCTAAATAAAAAAAAAGTTGGTGTTCGGCTTGATAATAATTTAATATCCTTCGCAAAAAGTGTTGCCATTTTCTAATATTACTAAACTAGCTTCTGCCCGCGGCTTCGTTCGCGTGAAATTTCTTGTTCCTCCGACCGAAACCGTCGCATCGCATTGGGGGCCCGCGCTATTACTTCGTTTTCGTTTAGCGTTCATTCTGATTTTTTTCTGATTGACGTCATCATAAATAGCCTATAGCCTTCTTTAAGAATTGGGCTTTCAACTGCAATGAGATTTTTTTCAGATCCGACTGGTAGTTCCAAAGATTAGCGCGTTTAAACAGCAAACAAACAAACTCGTCAGCTTTATTACTTATTAGTATTAAGATATTTAACAAATTTTGTATGGAGAAGCGCCAAGTGCGTTAGTTAACATTATGCTGCCAACATAAAGTACTAAATTGAAGTAAACTACTTTGTAATTCCAAAATAAAACACAGGTGTTGCGACTAACTAAATTAGGCAACTGTGGCGCAACGGGGGGCCACAATATTTTCTATAATTAAGACTCCTAATGACCATCCATAAAAGCAATTACGATCATTATGTTTTTATTACGTTTTAATTGACTTTTCTCATTAATATTAATATGGACGTCTTGTGGTTAGGGGTGTCGGGTCGTCACAGGTATAAACCTTAACGTGAAAATTAGGAGAATCCTTCCTTCCTTCATTGTGACCTTATTATTTCAGCTTAAAGACGCCCACTGCTGGACATAGGCCTCTCTCAATGGTCGCCACATTGACCGGTCCCGTGTTTCTCGCATCCAGTCAATTCCTGCGGCCTTCACATGGTCATCAGTCCACCTTGTCGGAGGCCTTCCAACCCCACTTCTTCCGATACTCGATCGCCACTCGAGGACCTTTCGGCCCCATTGGCCATCCGTTATGCGAGCAATGTGCCTTGCTCAGTGAGAAACCCACTAATAAGCGTTGTTGTTGCTGCTAAAAATGACAATTACAATGACAGTTTTTCCGATACATAAATCCGGTATGAACACTTAAGTGCAGATTTGAAGGTTGTAAAAACATTAAATGGTCGTTATTGCAGATCAGTTATTGGAGATTTCTTATGTTTTTTTGAAAATGTTGGTGCTGTTGAATTACGATCTATGTAGACCAAAATTTTAAGGTAAGTCTACTTGAATAAGACTATTTCAGTGTGTGTGGGAGGGACATCGATGTAAGTAAGTAAAACCTGTTATCGTGGATTCAGTACAAGACATGATTCTGAACACACTGCGTTGAAAATTTTTGTCGGTTATTACTAGCTTTGCCATACCTAAATTTTGACCACGTAGGTATATACACTTTTCAATGAGATAGCAGATTTTTTTTGTTGATAATAGACGAACGATGAAGTGTTGTAGAATCATGAGTTGAACTCATGGTTTCAGTTTGATCGATTTCGTTGCTGATATGACAATTTACAGCAAATATAATTTCGAGAGCCATATGGAAAGGATCAACTTACGAAACACTGGAATTCGTACTGCAGCAGTCATCAAACGGTTTATCATATCGACAGTTAGGTACATAATGACACTAGAAAACAAAATGGTGGTGGTGGTCGAAGAATACATTGAATAAAGATATTTTATAAATGAAGACAGGTAAGCAGGTTTAATATTCATAGAGTATTGTCGTTACCACCAACTTTTTAGAACCTGTTACTGTAATTTAGAAAATAAGTAATCTTAATATAAAAAAAAACATTGCCACCGTATTAAAATGAAAGAAGCCGAGAAATTATCAAGAATAAGCAGCGTGCATGTGAGGTGCCCACCCAAACAAAAAATATGTGTTCTAGTGAACAAGCCGCTTCGATACCAATTAACTTAGAAATATACCAGAAAACGTCTTATCTCGGCCGCTGGTTAAGGGACAGACAGTGGGAAAGTTTTGGGAATAGAATCTGAGTGATTTTATAGAATATGAGTAATTTAGTTTTTTTAAATAAACTAATAATTGTGTACGGGTAAAAAAAATTAATAAGGCTGAGAATGTGCTGTTTTTAAACGTCCTGGTTCTGAAAAAGCACTAAATGCTCAATATTTATAAGTAGACTTTCTAATGTTTGAGCTGGGAAAAAGAAGTGGTGCAACAAACACCTTATCATCACATCTCTATAAGAGCTTTTCACACATCAACCAACTTTTAAAACGCAATTAAGAATGTGTTATACTAGACTTCAGTGCACTTGTTATAATAAGTGGTAAATCTATAGTGGTTCAAATCTTTGTAAATATGAGAAATAATGTTTTAAGTTATTCTATCATAACCGAAATAAGTATAGTTACTTAGAAACAACCCGCGTCTTTTGCGAATCTGTTGCTGGCTGTCGAATTTTAAGTGCAATCAAGACGATTTCAGATTTGACTCCAGAGAGTCTGCCTCTTAACCGAAGACCAGTCCGCATCGTGACGTTTTATTCAATATAAAAACCGTTTATCTCCGAATCTACATAATTATATATTTATTTTTATGTCTCTATTCGAACTTTTTCCGGTAGCCGTTAATAGTTTGGACCCATTAATGTTAATTATAAATTCACCATTTTATCTCGCATTAGTATTATGACCTATAAACTCGATTTGGACACAATTTGTAAGCGAAATCCGAGTTGTTTTAAATTATGTTTATTTATAGACTTCGTATCAAGGCGGTTTTATGTCTGAATGATTATAGTGTCGGGATGCAGCCGGGATTGTGCTGGGAGCCTAATTTTACTTGATAACTGAATTGAGATGGATTCTTCGAAGTAAATGGTGGTTTCTTAATTAAGATATGAAAACCTGAATATAACTTACGGCTTTATGACGACAAGTCGGGGATTTATTCATTAATAAGAAAATGGAGGAGAAAACTGTACAGTTAATTATTCAGGAGATTGGATTTGAATAGAAAAACAAACATTTTCGAATTAATGTATGTAAATATTATATATGTACCTACTAGGTACATAACTAGCAGCGCCCCGCAGTTTCACTCGCGTTAGTTTCGATCCCGTGGGAATATCGGGATAAAATGTATCCTATGTGTTTATCCTTGTTATAAACTATCTGTGTACCAAATTTCATCCAAATCCGTTCAGTAGTTTTTGCGTGATTGAGTAACAAATATCCTAACATCTTCACAAACTTTCGCATTTATAATATTATAATAGGAAGTAGGATTTACTAATAATAAGGCTGAAGAGTTTGTTTGTTTGAACGAGCAAATATTTGGAATTACCGGTCCAAGTAGATTTTTTTTTTTGCATTTGTAAGCCCAATTCTTCAGAAAGGCTACAGGCTATTTAATATCACACCAGGACACTCAGGAGCCGAGCAAAAAGAAAAAAGTCCGAAAGCGAAATCGAAGTAATTGTACGGGAATGCGATGCGATGCGACGGGGTGGGTCGGGGGAACAAGGAATTTAACGCGGACGAAATCGCGGGCAGAAGCTAGTGACTTATAATTTCAGTAAGTACATACTACTAAATCATCTTACCACTGGGAAGTAAAAATATCATCTTTTTTAAACATTCAACTTGAAATTGGTCCTTAAAGCCGAGTACTAAAAGTCTCGGGTATTTTATTATTTAAGGTTCTTCCATTATTACCTTTACCGCTTACGATCATTGTCGAAGATATTTTGACGACCATAAGCATTCATTTCGAAATTACAGCGGTGAGATCAGAACGCTACCAAAATCGCTTCAAAATGAAACCACCCTAATTTTTGGTTCGACATCCAACGTCGATTTTGTATGTCAACTTTTCAACGGCCCAGTTCAAAAACAGCAATGGATTGTAGTTTTGAAGCTCTTGTCTCAAATTTAAGGGCTGTCATAATTACTCCGCGTAATGCTTCAGATACATGAGCGTAGTTAGTGATAAGTAATCACATGTTAAGTGGGTTATTAGTAAGTAAAACTGCTTGTTAAAATACTTCCTCCAAAGTTTCGTGCTTACCCTGATTTCTGTGTAATTGCTTGATTAAGGGGAATGCAGACAAGTGGATATTATTGGAGATACACGTAAATATGTAGGAACACAAAATAAATGCGATTCATGACAGTGTAAACATTTAAAGGAACTAAGAACCAGAAAATAAGTTGAAAGAAATAGTAGATAAAACATTTGTTATGCGCACGGCCAAAATGTAAACTTCTCTGCAGCGTCTGTGCGGCCTTCCACGTATAAATCGTCAGCCTTCGAAGCAAGAGTGCTTAAAGGCATATTTTGGCTTGCTCGTTCCATCATAGACGTAACTTCCACCAGGCGAGATTGAGGTCAAGAGCTGACCCATTATGCAATTAAAAAAAAAACAAAAGAGCACACAAAATACCTCAGGTTGGACGGAGGGAAAAATATTATGCCTGGCTAGTAGCAGTTGGATGAGATAGGGCGAAGCTTAAAACGGTGAAGGAAAACATCGTGCGTAGCATGTCCAAGAACCAAAAATTCGAAGATAAGTGACATCCATCAACCCGCACTGGGCCCGCGATTATGGGCGAGGTTCGAGTTAGACATGCGAGTGGGGCAGCGGGATTGTCCGAAAGGGTTACCGCTGCCCCGGAACATAAAGGGCTAAGGAAGGAACACGGATGGGTTTTAATCAGTAAGAGTCTGACACTCCCTTCCGCTCCACCCAGAGCGGGAGGGGTCATTTGATGATTTCCCATCCTAAAAAAAAAAAAAAAAAAAGACGTGCGAGTGGACTGGCCTATAAGTGGATTGCTAGTGGCTCAGTATTATGAAGATGATGACTAGTTAAGATGTCCAGATATTACTGCAGCTGTGTTGCTGACTATAGATATGTTTTGCCAGCATGGAGTCACATTATGTCTTGTTTTGGTTGTAATAGGAAGAGAAAAGGATTCTCTATTCGTTGACATTGTTACCTACATTATTATAAGGACTACTAAGAGTCGAGTGTCGGTGGAGTTTCTTGCCTATTCTTCTCCATACGAAACTACCTCTTAGAGGGGCAACTTGTTTAGTTAAATGTTGACATTCAAAAGGGCCTATTTAAAATAAATGATTTGACTTTGACTTTACCATAGAATAATAAAAGAATTTTGCAGAATATTTTTTTTGACAGAGGTCAGACATAAAAAGGTCAGGATCTTCATGATTATTGTTCTATACACAAGTGATTTGTGACTTACCTATCTATGTTCTAAAAATATGCATCTTAAACCTTAATGCAATTAAAAACAATGATGTGTAAAACTCTTAACATAACAAGAGACTGGATCTTAACAATATCGTGTCGATGATTAGCAGTTAACTATCATGCCAATTAATTATGTATAAAGACATGCCAATTTACGTATTTGCTTCAAAACCGACTACGCGCCCGGATAGCTGCATTTATGTATTTCATTGATCGTAATTCTTCAATTTCATGATTTATGATTGTTATTTCAGCACCGTATTAGGTTATTGGGTATTTAGGAGAACATCACGCATGAATTCCCTAAAGAGGTCGGCGAGGTACTGTACTTTTATATTCTACAACCATATTTTGTCACTTGTGTCACGTAATGAGGTCGCTCCCATCCGTCCACCACCACTACTACCAACAGTGATTCTACTATCCATCTACTGGGCAGAAATCCAGACTTCGAGGGTCTGGATAAGTGGCAATCGCTTTCAAAGCGTTTCGTATTTCTACAATGACATAAACATTGATTGACATTTGACATTAATAAGCTTTTCGGTAGCTTATTTCAGTCCTGTACATTTTTGACTTTACCGTCATGTGTGAATGTCACTTTGGTTAGGCCCCCTTTGGTTACTACTGAGAAAATCCTAATAGAAAAACCAATCCCACTTCGTTATTTCTCTATTTGCCTTTGAAATCATCCCCGAGAAGAAAGTATTTTAATTTTCGACAATAATTTGATAATTCTGAGCACCTTATGTTGACTGAAGTCCTTGAATTGCCAAATCACATTGTATGTACACCTACATATTTGTCGAACGAGACTTTCAGGCATACTTATAATGTATACTAGGACTCAGATTTTAGGTTGCTTATGTGTGACACTAAATAACAGCTATTCAGCTGTCATTTGTTTCTAAAAATAATTGAAGTATGAATGCAGATCGAAGAGTGATGCACCTCATCATTGATAAGAAATTTAATTTCTCAGAATGCACAATAAAATTACCAGCAATATTAATAATATTGATTTGTGCAGGAAACGAAGTAATTGAGAAAGCAGTAAAAGTGATTGCGTTTGCCATAAATTAGTGGAGTATCGATACTGTGATCCGGGTGCGCTTGCGACGGTTACGTATCGGATTTCTGCGAAACAGCTGGCTGGGTGCAGACTGGAGCTGTTTGTAGATATGACCAGTGAAGGGAAATGGAATAATAACTGTTTTTTTTTCTAAAATATTTTTCTAAAAGTTAAACCAAATCTTGAATGGACTCGTCATGCTGGTCTGTAGATTAACGAAAACGAAGCTGCGCTGACCACCAATCAAAGAGGAAAAAGTCAGAATGAAAATGATGGTGATTGTCTATCTTTGTCAGTTAACGCAGTCGTAGATTCGAACTCAGTCAGGCACTTTCTTTGTGTAAATTATTTCATCACCATTGCTCTTAAATCGGTGAAGGAAAACATCACACATCTACCAACCCGCGTGGTGGCTTACGCCCACTCCCTCTCACCGAAAGAAGACCTGCGTCCCAGCAGTTCGAACTTTATAGGCTTATTATGCTTATGCTTGTCAATTAAGAATATTTATCAGCAGCCTACCAGCCTGTTGTGTTCGTGGCTTAACTAAGTACCTACCGAAGATATCACGACTGGTACCGATGGAAATAAGTTCACAATTTAGACCTCTGCGCTGCCACTGACGATACCGTGGAGACCATAGAGTTGGCGAAGTTTTGAGCCAACAAATCGTGCCATCGACACGACGAAGAAGAATTCGATAAGAAGTACCTACCAGTACCTCACCTATTAACAATCGTAGCTAATTGTCTTAATCGCCATATTTTAATAGGATTGGTGACTCATACCAACAAATAGCAATTAGTAGATGGGCGGCAACGACAGTTGCCTTTTGAAAAAACTGCTGGTGTTTTTTAATACATCCAAAAAAAAAAGTTTCTAACCTTATGTAACATAAGATTAATTTTAATTATTCATCCTGTCAACAAAACTTCGTTAATGACGTTATTTCCCGTCACCGCAGTACTAGGAATGCAGAAATCAGAGGTTATCACGTGCATTCGTCAGAACATAAACAGAGCGGCAAAGAAATTCGTAGTTTTTACATAATGATAAGCTGGGTAAAGGTCCCGACCCTTGCCTGTTTGCTTATTATTTCAATATATTAAACTAAAGGGTATCGTGTTACCCAGTAACTGGGTTGTTGAGGTCAGATAGGCAGTCGCTCGAAGGTTGAGTAGACCAGCATCCTAACTTCCTAACTTAATAATAAAAATGCGAAAGTAAGTTTGTTTGTTACCTTTTCACGCCTAAACCACTGAACCGATCATCCTGAAATTTTGCATATACGTTGTCAAGTGTAAAAAAACGGACAAAGGGTACCATTCATCCCGAAAAAAAGTGCTGTTCCTAAGGAAAACAACAATAACGTTATTATGATAATAATGGCGCCACGTGCCTTTAGAATCATGATTGAATTATATTAGCAACTTTACAGTTTACAGTTTTTTTCTTTTATTTAAGCCTAAAACATTTTGTGAGTCTAGTGTCGATAGACCGATTTTTTTGTCAGCCCAAAACTTCGCCAGTTCCACAGCGTCGTCGGTGGCAGCGTAGAGGTCACTTTGCACGGAGCATAAAACTATGTTTTAAAAATGAATATTTAAAAAAATCCTATCCTCAATGACAGGTCAAGTATAACTCTTTAATAGCACAATACGATAAGTGTGACTTAAATAGTTCATTATTCCACGCTACGCTCGGGTGCTAATGTGTGCTAAGGGGTGCTAAGGTGTAATTTGGTGGGTAAGGTGCAATAATTACCTCACATTTATAAACAATTAAACAAATTATTAAAATTCCCCACTTAACAGTCACGACAGTCGATACAGACAGTAAAATAAACAGTTACACTAAAATCATGTTTTTTAATCAAACATAAACACTCATTAAAGGGTCAAATCATCGTCATTAGCCTACAGCAGACCAGTGTTGAACATAGGCTACTATTGTAATTTGACGCCGTACATTTTTTTTTTCGTATTTTATAGCTCATGTGACCTTAATCCGCACTTAAGTCACGCTTTTCTGTGTAAAAATGGACTACTTAAGTCACAGAAAAGAAAAGCGTGACTTAAGTGCAGGTTTAAGTCATACAGTACTATCAAAATATTATACCCACTAATCTATCCAACACTATGGAACCTCAATACAAATCGCAATCTCTATTAATTATATAAGTACTCGTTTATGTACACTTCTATGTCTCCGTGACCTAGCGATAACACACTGCAATCACTTTCAATTTTTATTGCAATTACTGCAGACAATTAACGTTTTATGACACATTTAACTGATAACACATACAGTTTGTTTTTCTCTGTCGCTCCCGTTTTTATATTATGTTTAATTTTTATTGATGCAGATTATGTGCTGAGGTGAGTATGCCTGTTGACGGCCGACTGGAGAGTAAAGATGATTGCTTAGATTTTAGAGTTATTATGAAGATTATTTTTAGTTTTCTTGAAGATTTTTGTGGTATTTATTGAAACTCTGAGATATTACCTGCATCAGATTTTGTCAGTAGTATAACCTATTTATAGTTATGTTTAAAAAAGAATCAAGTTCTAAGTGAAATAGACAGCTGTGCTGTTGGGGAGATTGATGCGCTACTTCTTCTTTCAAGCTAAAAAGCTCTAGGAAGTGGCGAAAGGCGGGCGTTTTAGGAGACTGTCTTTTGTAATTTTGACGTTCGTAAAGTGCTCATTCTCAGCCTAATTTGAATAAATGACTTTTGATTAGATTTGATTTGTCTTATGTAATTTTGACGTTCAGAAAGTGTTAAAGGGAACAGCTGATTTTTTTGGTCCCATAGTAAAAGTTGGTCATTGTACGCATCAGAGTACAATGACCTCTTAAGAGGTTGTTGGTGTTTTTCATATAACCCTGTATAAGCTTACCTCAAGCACCAGTCTCTCACAAAATTTGCTACTTGTTCGTATATTACTTTTAACGCTTGGCAGATATAAGGTTCATAACTTGTGCACAGAAATAAACGTTTATACTATCTGAAGTACCTATCTATAATAATTTCATCAACGTTAGTCAAGTTGTGTAACTTTGGAAAAACAACGTTGAAAGTAAACAACATAATTATATTATGATAATATTTCTAAATAGGATTGTCATTATGACAAGTAAATTACCATTGTTGTTAATAGCAATAATTAGCTAGAAGAACCATAATAATATTTTGCAAAAAAAAAACTTCAAATGTCATTACAAACAAATCAGCTGCACTAAAAACTAACTTAACTGAACTTAATTGATAATAATTAGCAAGTATTCGCAAACAAGTTATTTCTTCATTTAACGATGTTTATATAATCACGATAACAGTACTTATTCCTCATAATTAGGCTGTAATTGTAGTATTGTTACATCATTTCGAACATAATCACTTTGGCACGTCAAAAAACAACTGTTTTTAACTTTCTATAAAGTCGTTATGAGGTTAACTAAGTATTGTTAACCGCTGAAATCATACAGACTTTATCCTTCGACTTTGACCACTTCGAAATACCTACTAGGTAGTAAATTAAGACTTGTAATCACGAAAAACAAAAACATGGGTTTTTCACCCTATTATACAATGCGTAGGCTCCGTACGCTTAACAAGTCGTCATTGAAATAGATAGGTACCTACATTTTCAAAATATTTTGTTGTGAGTGTTCTTATCTAGGTACAATCTAATATTTTAAATAGTTAAAACGATTCGAGGTTATGTAATCTATCTATGTATATAAATAAAATATGGGAAAAATTCACGAAAAAAATTATAATTAAGAAACACACCATTTATTGATTCTGAGGCGGTACAAAGTTCGCCGGGTCAGCTAGTTAATAATATATAGGTAACAAAGGCGTTTAAAGGCACTTCGAAAAAAAGTTAAATAGAGTTTAGAATATATGGAGGGGCCTGTGGCTAAATAAACAATAACAGCAGCACAGGTCTATTGAGTAGGTTAAGCTACGCTTGCCGCGGTTGGTCTGTGGATGGGTGACCATCTTTACATACCGAGACCCCTCCGTGCCCGAAACACTTTAAGCCTTTGGTCCCGGCTGTCATTCGTGGATCTTTGACAGTCGTTACGGGTCGTCAGAAGCCCGGCAGTCTGACAACCAGTCTTACCAAGTGGTATCGTATTACCCAGTAACTGGGTTGTGGCGGTCAGATAGGCAGTCGCTCCATGTAAAATACTGGTATTCACCTGCATTCGGTTAGACTGGAAGCCGACCCCAACATTGGGAAAAGGCTAGGCAGATGATGATGACAGTTTAGAATATATAGGCTACCAGTTTATTGAGCTCCTGGATTCGATGCCGAGGTCGGGCAAAGTGCTATTGGGGTTTTCGCATGAGGAATTTCTCAGTAGCAGCCCGGAGTCTGGATTTGGGCATGGCTGATGGCAATAGGCTCGCCCCCTATTACATGAGACTTGGGTGTTGTAGAGAAGATAGACTTCTGCCTTACCTATCATGAATACAGACGTGATGCTATGTTATGTTTGTAATTATATCATGCTTAATTATTATTTTAGAACTGTAGGAAAATTTTGTTTCTTGGACTGGACTAGGCTAGATAATATTATGTAATTATCTGTGGTCAATTTCACTTCTTATTTGTAGCCAGTTTCATTAGGCTCTAGTCTGACAAGCTGCGAATCTGTAAACCATAGAGAGAGTACGCTTGCCAGTATTCGAGAACCAGCCAGTATTCACATGCTATGCACATCGATGTCCCTGCCAACCCAGTCTGATTATGAAATGAAGCAGGTGATCTATGAAGATATAAAATTTTTTAAATCCCATCTCAAATATAATTACATATGTCTAATCTAATTAATTTAAATAAAAAACTTAAAATAAGAACTAAGATTCCAAGACAAACAGCGTATTTACATGTATTTAGATTTAAAAAGGTGGCAAGTGACTTGTAATAATGTAGGTAATGACTTCTATATTTGATCACATCCTGTCATTTATGAGTCGTAACCCTTTTCTGGCTGTCTGTTCTGCACCCTGCTGCGTATGCGCAGATGGAGAATTCTGTATTTATTTCTGTCAATCCCAAATCTGTATGCAAATTATTACTTGCTATATAAATGATTACAGTAGGTATTACCTACACAATGGTTAATGATATGCCGTCTTGCAGTACGTAGATCATTCATGGATCAATCAGCGTTAAAGGCTGTTGTAAATATGTTTATGTATTGTATTCAATTCATTTAAATTAATGCTTTATTTAGCTTTTATTTCTAAATAGAAATCAGTTGGAAACAGCGAACACACTTTCCATACTAACTACAGTTTTCAGTTATTCTGTATATAAGAAAATTCTGTTTTTTTCAGAAGCGCTCCCTGTCAAAAATTCTCTGTGAAAATATTAAACAAAAATGTTCGAAAACTTTCAAAAAGCAACAAAGCCAATACATAACTAAAATTATCTTCTTTTCTAATACACAATCTGCTAATATGCTAATAATCCAAGCAAACCACATCACTACAATCAAGATCTCAAACCCCACAATATATTAATCAAATTCAAAATGGCGGCCAAACCTAATCGATTCACAATTGCAGTGTTATTACACGCATTTATTGCTAACAAAGTATCAGAGATAACCCTCGAGCGCGATGGTCGTGGCGACCGAAGAAGGCAAGGTTTTATTACTAATTAACCATATATCGTGGATACCAATGTGGCTTGCACGGTGCCAATCGCCGTCAACTTGTCAGCGGGCTGAAGTAACTGTTGAATGCGGATGGGGGTTTTTTAGACCCGTGTGTCGGTTTTTTAGTGTTAGATTTTGTCGGTCGGTAGGATTTTTGTAAATATAATAATTATAAAGGTTTAATGCTAATCTTGGGCCTCGTAGGCCTAGGTTAGGTTTGGTCAGCTTTATGCTGTTCTAAAATAATTATAATGTCACTGTCGTTATAAACAGCCTAGTCCTGTCGCATAGTGGAGCAAAAACCTGAAGGCCAATTCTCGTAATTTAAAACGTTCAAAATCTGGTCGCAGTCTCATTTAGCGACAAACAAATGGCAATCAACAACATGTCACAAATGTAGGCAAATTAGAGGTATTTTTGACAGATTGAGATCAGACTGTGAACGTTCTGAATTGCCCTCTGTTCTCATACAGAAAATAAATAAATTACCGTGCTTCACATGATGCTGATGCATGATGTCATTGAAAGAATCAAACGTAATTTTTTTTTTTCTTTTTGTACAGGTACTAGCGTAATCAACCCAGTTACTAGCACACACTGTAATGTTCCCACTGCTGGGACACAGGCCTTTCTTCGAGACGAAGTGGGTTGGTAAATGTCACATGTCTACGATTTTATGGTTCTAGGACATGCCGGTTTCCTCACAATGTTTGCCGTCACCGTTTTGAGAGCAGCGGTAATGTAATTATTTACACAAAGTTAAGCACCTGTTTGGTTTCGGACCCACGACCTACAACCGCCAGGGCCGCTACCACTGGGTCACTACTGCTCCTTTTTGTATTATTTAGGATAAATTAAATATAAACTAGAACTGTGAAAATAGGCAACAAACTTGAGTTCTAAATGCTGGTTGCACTTGCCTAACAAGATTTAAAATACATTAAAATAATGTCATGGTAGAGACCTGCTGTTATTATTGCTCACCCCTGTGTGATAACAGAATAACGTATTAAACAATTATGCAAAAACATGTAATTTCAAGCCATACATAACAAACATCTGTACCTATTCGCTGTGTAATTAAAAGTTCTAGGAATGTTATCAGTATGGTTGGCCTAATAGATAAGCGAAGATCCAGCCCAATGATCCAGCGTCTATAGATAATTGCTTAATTAATTATCCAAAGTCGTAAGTTAATTTTCATGTTTTGATATGAGAAACACTGTTTGCCCTACAAAATTAAACATTAATTGCATGAATAAATAGATAATTTAACGGTTAGTCGAGCAACCAAACCAGTTTTTCTTCACAAAATTCGTACAATATCCAGAAAAAAAGCAGCTGTAGCTCTAACGCAACAAAAATAACTACGAACACAAAATATCTCGCATACATTTGCAATAATTACCTCACATTTATAAACAATTAAACAAATTATTAAAATTCCCCACTTAACAGTCACGACAGTCGATACAGACAGTAAAATAAACAGTTACACTAAAATCATGTTTTTTAATCAAACATAAACACTCATTAAAGGGTTAAAAGCAGTGAGTTAACGAGCCTTCGCTACTGTGTGTGTGCGCCAACTGGTATGAACAACTTTTTATTTTCCTGCCGTGTTAACGACTGTCCCTTTCACACATGCTGCTAATTTATACATCCATCTCTGTCGCACAGGGCAATTAACACTCTCTGTATACGGTAGCGATGGAAGAAATTAGTTAAGAGAGTCTCGGCCCCATTTCTGTAGTTTGTGTCAACGGGCCTCAAGTAGTGAGTAGCGGGTTGGTTTTTTCTTTTTTAATTTTAACTTTTACGCTTGTGAGGACGGTGTTCCGATGTCATTACCCGTCATAACGGCAGGCTAAGGGTTAAATTCTTACTTGATGTATTGCTCTATTGATTTTCATTGTAGGTATTAAATGTAACATAAGTAGCTATGTTCGTAATAGGTTTTCTTTGCTAATTAGCAGTGGGATATTATGTTAAAGTGTTGAATTGCAATTCAAGCGTGTTTCCTTCACCTACATGGGAGAATGGCATGACTGAGTGACAGTTGACATTAGATACTAATAAAAAATATTTTCCGTTCCTAATTGACGGTAGGAATATAGTGAAGACAAGATAAACGCAGTAGATAGATAAACAACTACCTAAAGTAAGACCTTTATAAATTTGCCAAAGATGTAAACAACAATGGCTGCTCAAAATTGTCTATGGTTTAGTGATGCAGTAGTTTGAATTTAAAGTTTTGGTGCTATCGATGTTACGACCTATCCGACCCTGACGACCCTATAACTCTCCTCCAGGAGAGCAACAAATCAACTAGTAGGTACAGTGCACAAAAACAAAAAACCGACATTCCGACCTCGCCGACGAGATCCCTCGCGACGTCCCCAAGTAAACTCACCCCCCCGACCCTTGCCCGATGCAGTGCCAGCCCGCGCCGCAGCTGAGCCAGTAGCTTTAAATTCCCGACTGTGTGACCTCTGAGTTTGTTTCGGCATTTCTTCTCAGAGTAGTCAGATAGGAAAGGCTCCATCAAGCTTAAATAATATAATTGTGATCCAGCCTGTCCCATCTTGCTGCCCTCTCCAGCGACGCCCTAAGCCGAGGTTCGTACCCCACAGGGGGTGCCCTTAGTGCGTAGTCGCTTAGCATAATGTATTTTTTTTTAGAAAGTCTGTATTTTTTTATATTCAGTACCTACCTAACTTTCAAATCAAAGCAATTTAAAAAAAAAGTGTCTTCATAAATCATAAGTTAATCCGTGAAAACGAACCAGATGTACATAGGCCAGCACATCAAGCTACCCCAATCTGTCAAATTTTCCCAATTGAATATGAACCTCATTCATTTGTAATAAAGTTGAAAATCTATCAAAGAAATTTGACAGATTGGGGTAGCTTGATGTGCTGGCCTCTGTACATAGCTGCTGAAAAGAGTTGGGTTTGACATAAATATTTGGAGGAATGATTTTTCTTTGATGAAATCATCATCATCATCTGCCTAGCCTTTTCCCAACTATCTTAGGGTCAGCCATCCAGTCTAACCGGGTACAGCTGAATACCAGCTGCTTTTTCATGCTCTTTTTTTGATGAAATGTGATTGAGATTTCTTTGTGCTTGTCAACATGGTGACGCACACATGCAGGGTCCATAGCTAGAGTTCTATTGCTCGATATCAGCTAAGAGGAGTGAAGGTTTTTTTAAATCAACTTTTTAGCAAGATTTTGTTTTATAAAGGTTTTTTAAGCAACCAGTCTCTTTCTTCTCCATCATCAACACTATAAATATAATGAGCCTACTTTATGTGGCATACCTATATCTTTGTCCGTTCATCGAATCCATCCAGTATTTACTACCAAACTAAAGAGCCCAATAATTTCTTAAGCCCGCGACATTAAGTTAGCTCCCAGAAACTCGCCACAATGAAGAAAACTGCGTCTTAATTAAGGAAAAACGATCAAGAAAGATTGCAATTTAAATACCCATATTAATTAACGGAGTAACTGTTAACGAGTACGTAAGTATTTAATGATGTAAATGGCGCGAACTGATCTGTAATTACGAGCGCAGTTTAATTGTTTGTGCGCGAGGAAAAAATCACTCAACAAAGTATTATCGCTAATCCACGAATTGAAATTAGATTTAATGACTGGTTTCAGGGATGTATGGGAGTGTTGGAAAAACGGTGGACACTTTAGGGGATATGTTGAAAAAAAGGTGTTTTTTCTATTTCGTGTAACTTGTTAAGTAGGTATGTGGAACAGGGATTTAACATTTTGGTATATGTTTTTGGACTCTTTGGTCTAGTATCATGTAAAAGGAATTTAAGGGGGGGCATAAAGCCAGAAAAAAATCAAATTTCACCCGCGCTCCCTTGCCTACCCCTCTCATCAAACACGACAAAAACAAAACACAATCCCTTCCCGCCAGCAGAAACTTTTCGCCCGGCCAAGTAAGCCAGAGATTAAAACAGAAGAATAACTAGCAGGGGATCGAGGGGGGAGGGGAGGGGGTTTCTCATGGGAACAGATCGGTATAAATCATATATATTTGTGTTTGAATTTCCATCTTCTGTAATAAGTATATGCAAAATAATCAAATGAAACGGCTCTATTCAATGTACCTAAGTATTATAGCAGGCTGTGCAAGTAGATATCTTGATAGGGCAATATTATTGTATGTCCCTGAATCTGTTCCGATGCTGGTAACAGATTCACGGACATACATGTAAAGCACACGTGTGTGTGTACAGCCTATCTATGAATTTCCAATTCTGGATTGAAGGACTAACTTTACTATACAGTAAAAAAAAAATCTTATATTAGAGAGCAAACCGAGTTGAATGCCTATACATTTTCGATTCCGAATGAAATTACAAATGAACGATTTTTGGATATTTTCCTGTACCTATTTATGCTGTGAGACCTTGCTTCTTGCCAATTTTCATTATTCTAGGTCAACGGGAATAATTAAAACGTATAAGGTACACCCAAGGATTTAAATTTCAAAACACGCGACATGAATGGCAATTTATGCTAGCTTCTAAGTCAGCGTCTTTGAGGCTTGATATTTCTACAGCTCCAAGAAACCGTAGATCTAAGTATTTGATATCAATTTCAATTTGATACGTATTCCTGAGAAAAAGGGACAGACGGATGGACAACGAAGTTATCCTGTATCTAAGGTTTTCGATTTTTCCTTTTGAGGTACGGAACCCTAAAAAGCAAAAGCACTTCCATCAAAGTATTATATTACATACTCCTAATCATAAATCATGATGAAAACAAACTCAACTAATTTGTTTTTTTAACAATATAAAGGCCAATGTAATCACATCGCTTATCTTATGATTTTTTATTTTGAGTTATATAATCAAGCCTTTTTAGAATGACGACGTTGTAATGGTCATATTAAGGACAAAGATGATTGAAAATATCTATCAAAAATCTTAGAAAACTTGTCGCACCGCAGTGTTGAGCAACCCTATTTAATTTTCTCGTATTGGTTTCTCAAATTACCCCCCCCCCGACCCTTGCTCGAGCCAGCCCGCGCAGCTGAGCCTGTAGTTTTAAATTCGCCCCTAAACACCAATAATAATACCGATCCAGCCTGTCCCTTGCTGTCCTCTTCCAGCGACGCCCTGAGCCGAGGTCCGAACCCCGCAGGGGGTTACCCTTAGCGCTGTCGCTTAGTTTTTAAGTTATTGTATGCCCTGGCTGGAGGCCTTAATTCGAGGCATCCACAGGAAAGTCCGGTTAAGCAGTAGCCATCCTCATAAAGGATGAACTGCGAGATGCCATAGTTAAAAAAAAAAAAAAAAAAACTCAAATTACAATATCGAAATATGATCATTGTTCATTCCCTTTATTTTCAATGCAATTCTTTAGTAAGTAAAAACATCCGTTTATTTTGCATATACTTACTATACGCTAAGTTTGAATTCAGAATCTAAGAATCATGTCTTAGTATTTTTTTGGAACTAGAAACTCAATGTTGATGTGACAAAGTTCAAATTCCAATGTAACCAAATTTTGTTTAGGACCTACAAGTTGGACGTCACCACATCTTGATGAAAAACAGTGTTGACCAAGAAAAAAATTATATTTGTATATCGTGGATTTTTCTTTGCAGGATCGTGCACAGTCAATAAATTAGCAACAGTGATACCCAAATAAAAAATGATATTCGTATGGTGGATTTTGCACTGTATTATGCAACGTCAAACGGCATGTGTCATAAAAGCCTTTCCTGCGCGAAGTGCGAGTAGGAAAAAATCCCCACCGAAAACATTTGTGGAAAACGAGGCTAAGTTCGGAACAAAAGAAGTACATGTTTGTCGGATTTACCAATATGGCATCTATGTAAATGGGTTCCAAAGTCTAAAGTTCATTAGGTTCCTCTTTTGTAACTGTTGAAACTTTCCAAGTTTCCAACTTGCCAAGTTATAATATGAACTGTAGACTTTCTCTCAACTCTATAGAACTTAGCACCCATTCAGAGCTTAACTCTTTTATCGGCGAAGCCAACAATCCCAAACATGTTGATCCGTCACAACCTTTACTCATCCTCACCATAAAAAGAAGGCTAGTCATGAGAACACTATCTGTATGAAATATTTCATGTGCCGTTTCGTACTTTTGTCCACAATAAACTCATTACGTATTTAATTTCCGATATTTCTTTTGTATGCTCCAATAATAATATACCCTTTACGCTGAATTTCGAGTTTCAACTTGATTTAGGGAATAGTACTTACTAAAACCTTATACGGAGTTTGTCAAGAAAAGTGGAAGAAAACGAATTTGGATTTTGAGTTAATCACCGTAAGGTCTAAAATCTCCAGCACGAACTTTCAAATGAACGCTAGTTGGCTATGTTGCAAATTTTCTCCGCAAGAAAATGAACCGAAATGCAGAACAATGGCGCTAGTGGTACTATACCAGTCAAAAATCTGTCAAATAAAATGTATGTCATCTTGACTTTTCAAATATCAACATTGAATTATTTCAATATTTTTATTTATAGTTTTGCCTCGGTATTTGTTTAGTTTATCAAGTCTTATTGTTTTTAATAATCGTTTCGGGAGTGGTTTTAGTTATTTTTCCATGTTTTCTGTTTCACAGTGTCTTTCCTACAAAGTGATAAATTACGAAAATATTGTTTACGTAAATTAAATAATAGCAGCGCAGCCGAAAATTTGAGCGCAGTCCTCTCGTCTCAACAGAGCGGGGGCGACTGATTTGTGAAACATATATATGTTTGAAGTTCCCGCAACGTGCGACGGAAGATGATTTCTTCCACGAACTAAGAACGTCGTAAGTGCTATAAGCTTATCGTCGTAATAAAACCACAAATAAAAGTAATAAAATAAAATCCTTCCACAATCTAAGTCGCTTTATATTAATAAATTAATCATCAAATTTTCATTCTAGTAGTCATTAGCATATTAAGTACAAATCGAAAAGTCGTGAAAATTGGAGGTAACTTCGTGATGTTTTTTATTACAGAAAATTTTACTATTTTGTGATTTGTTGCCACAATAAGTTTGGAAATATCATGTAGTTATTCGTGTTATTTTTATTTTATACCTAAGTCTCATCAATTTCATGAAAAATCATATTGAAGTTAGGCTATTTTGGTTGATACCTGCTCTTAATACACGATTCAATGATTTTTTCTCGCTACAAAAAAAATGCAAAGTTATTTCTATTTTTTTACTTTTTTCGACATCACTTTAAAACATAGAGAATTATCATAATTATCAAAGTTTACTCAAAGTAGTTTTAAAATTATTTTGTTAAAAAAGGATTAATTCATTTTGGCACATATATCGTTTTATTCCGAGAATAAGCATTTTGTATTTGTATTTTGTATTGAATCGTTTCACTTTCAAAGATAAACACGTATTTATCTAAGAATTTTCTGTTACGCTGAAGACACAGCGTTTATCTTTACTTCAAGTCCTCGCAATATTTGTATTATTAACAACTCAATCCCGCATCACAAGATATTAGACTTACGTTTAACCGTCTTGAAAAGGCAACTTAGCGCAAACATTATACATTCAATAGTAATTGCTAGCAATAAAAGTGATTGCGTTACTAAATTCAATCAGCTGCACACACACACAACTCTCCTTTACACACATACACCCTCATTTACAATAACACACACTTACACACACAGAGTTATGTATCGCATGCAACGCGATTAGCCCAAGTTCGCACGGACGCAAAAATGTCGCGTCGGGATTTTATCACGCACTGGATTTTCAACTCTCGGAACTTGAGCCGAGCATTGAGAATCCAACAGAGCGCATCCTAGCACGACAAAAAAACACACTGTTGCATTTTCATCACTGTTCATTAGTGCGTTGAAAGTCCAGTGCGCGAAAAAAAATCGCCGCGGGAAAAACACGCCCGTGCAAACCTGGCCTTAACATGATAGGTTTGTGGAGAAATGGAGTTCTAGGACCTGATGGCAGATTATGCATGTGTAGATTAATTATGATGAATAAATAGAAATTGTAGTGCTATGTGTAGGGTTATTGAGTGGTAATCGGCAGTAATGGTGACCATTATACGCGCTTTTTTTAGAGCGGAATAAGTGGAAATTCTTATCGATGGTTCATCAATGGCAGTTAAATCAGGGCTGCATTTTCTCTGACGTTAAATACGTAATTTGGCGACATTTACTTATCTGGGGATTGTTGCATGTCGTTGGAAAAGTGCGTGAAGTTAGAGAAACTAGGCAAAATTGGAATTACTTAGATCTGAAAAGTAATATAACAAAACATCACGCCTATATTCCTCGAGTGAGTTAAGCAGGGGTTTACCTATTAATACCCAGATTTTGTGAGTTATGTGTAAGTCCCATGAAATAGGGGGCAAGCCTATAGCCATGAATCGGGCACAAATCCAGACTCCAGGCTGCTACTGAAAAATTCCAGATATAAAAACGCAATAACACTTTGCCCGACCCGGAATTAAACCCAGAACCTCATGTTTAGCAGTAGTGCTTGCGAACACTAGACTAACGAGGCAGGTCTGGAAACTAATTGTCTACTTTTCCATGACAGAATGTAAAACTAAAGATAGTATCAGTCTGTAATATGCTTTCATACAGAGTGATATTGCAGCTTTCTATATATGATTCGAGGTCAGTCGTTACAAAATCAAATCAAACGTTTATTTGCTAAAAATACATTGTTTTATTAGAGGTGACATCTTATAACCTAAATGTCACCGTATTCTGCCTGCAAGCAAGCGTGTTTCCTCCATTATTACAATACTACTATTATTAGAAATAAGCACACTATGAGAGATGCAAAAAAGTAAAAAATAGTAGAACTAAAGCACACCTTAAAATATGACACCATGATGTTTTACTTATGAGGGGCTTGTGGCCAAGTAATAACAGCCGCACGGATCGATCGATCAGGTTACGCTTGCCGCGGATGGTCCGTGGATGGGTGACCACCTTTATATACCAAGACCCCTCCGTGCCTCGGAAAGCACGTTAAGCCGTTGGTCCCGGCTGGTATTCGTGGATCTTTGAAATTCATTACGGGTCGTCAGAAGCCCGAAAGTCTGACAACCAGTCTTACCAAGGGGTATCGTATTATTCAGTACCTGGATTGTGGAGGTCAGACGCAGTCGCTCCATTTAAAATACTGGTATTCAACATAGGAAAAAGCTAGGCAGATGATGATGGTAACTTTTATTAGACTCCAGGTTATACTGTTTTGTCTGTATGTCATCCCCCTTTCCTTAACGTGTATATGGCAAAAAGTTCAAAAATGTTTGGTCCAACATTCAGCTACGTGAACTCCAGTCATTAACGCAGTCATAAGATCATCAAGACAAAGCGTCCGGCACTGGATGGATTATGGGCCATGAATTCCTCCACGGTCCCCTTAATAAAGTATGAGTCTACTTTTGCACGAATACAAGTGTCCTTAATTATTATTTCAACAGCGTCAACACATGTTAACATACTCATGACTATTATTATCACCTTGTATTGTTAATTTGGTATTTGCATAATACTTTTAGGCTGCTTAAGAGCACAGCTGCTTTTAAAAACACTGAATTACCTGGTTTTCGCTTTATGAGGAGTGAAGAGTAGATCTATTAGTGATAATAAGATGACGTTTAAAACCGCAAGGTTATTTGTAATTATGCTATACAGGGTGACTTTTTGGATATCGTATATAGGTATTGTTAAAAAACTTTCAGAAATTTGTTGTATATTAAAATATCTGAAAAATATGATCTTGATTCTTAATCTGTTTTTCCAGAAAAAATAATGACCATTGTGAGCAGATATTTTCTTAGCGCTAAATTGAGTACTTACAAATGGTAACTTGTTTAGAATGGAATACAGCTGCAGCTTCACAAAGGATTGGCTGATGCACTTGCGCATTGATTTCCAAAATTCTATATTTGTCATATGAAAATAACCTTCGGTTTGTGAAACCCATGTCAATTAAATCTGTGGTTAAATCTCATGTCAAATAATAAAGTGAATTGAGGCAGTTATTTTTGACAACCAATATCAGCAAAGGGGCAATTCTCCGTACTTCTCGTAATTTTAAGAACGTCCACAGTCTGATCTCAGTCTCTATCTGTCAAAAATACCTCTAATTTCCCTACTTTTTGTCCAAGTTTATGACATTGATTGTCGCTGAGATTAAATTGCGACTAGATTTTTAACGTTATTAATTACGGGGATTGTCCTTCAGCTAACATAGAATTTGATTTGACATTAGTCTAACAGACAATGTAGTGACGACCGGTTTTTCAGAAACTCTCATTCACCCTGTATACATAAATTGGTGACAAGTTCACTAATTGTAAATAATGTGTTTTACTCAGTAACCATTATTAGTGTTGAAAATTGGCGACATGGGGATAAGCAGCTGGACATCTCCATTACGAAAGCATTAATGTTGGGTTAAATGGTTATTAATTCGTGAAGAAATGTGTAGGTGACATACCGTACCAGTCTTGTTTGATGACACCTTTTAAGGTGTTTGTGAGGAAAGAAGTTGGTGGTTAATGTGCAACATTTGTATGCTGTGAAACGCTTTTTAATAAGTTCATGTGTAAGATTATTCGCCAAACATCCTACATGTATACAGTGTGGCGATACAGTCACCTTCATCCGTCAAGGGGGTGATACTAAGCAACTTTCACTATGAAACTCATTTTTGATTCGTGAAGAAATAATCTAATTACGATACAGCAGTACACACTGTTTTTAGCATGTCATGCATGAAAAGTTTTTTTATTTTAGATGAGTTTAGTAGAAAGTTTTTTAGTATGACGGGTAGAATCACTAAGTAATCACCCCCTCTACGAACGACTAAACCGACTAAATAAAAAAGTGACTAAATCGCCACCGTGTATAGTTTTAGGTAATCATCGCGCTTCCAACTTATGACATCAGGAGGAACATCTTGGGTATTAGTCCTTAGACGTCATACCCTATGTTCTGTCCGAATGAAGGCCATGGGGATTCCCCGACGAAAAAAAGGTATGACATTGACTCTGAAATTTATTTTATTTGTGAAGATTTATAATTGGCGATAATTTACCTATATTTTAATTCCATGCAATAAATATAAAATATTATTTTATTTTTGTTATGCATCAGTAGATCTTGTTCACAGTACCTACTTCCTACCTATTTTAAAGCACATAGAAAAACCCAATCAATTTTTTCGATCCAACTCGTAAAAACTCTCCAAAGGTGCAAAACCCGTGAAACACTCAAAATCTATTAACCGGACGTAACTCCATTTTATCCTCAACACGAGATTTAAGTACTTACATCTCTTCAAAACGTTAGAAAAAAACCTTAAGCCAATGAACTTAAAGGGATTACCACACCTTTGGCAAACAGGCATAAGTCACTTTTAAACCTATTGTTGTAAGAGGTAAAAGAAAATCAGCGGGAGTGAGGGCATTCATAATAATTGACGTTTTGTGTATGAATGGAGCGAAATAATTTGTTTTTGTTAAATAATGCTGTATGGGTAGAGTGCGATGTATTTGTGGGCTTGTGTTTTGTGTTCTTGGAAGAGAGGAAATTGAATATTTAGGTGAAAATAACTTTGAATTTATAAGTCGTAGCTAGATAAAGTTTTGAAAGACATCGTACCAATCATATGACTTATTTATGCGGTGGGCCTACGATTTCTGTTTCTATTTTGTATAATTTCTTGATCAACAACATTATTAAAATAGAACATAAATTATGGCTTAATAAAAAAATAGATAAAATAAAATCTGAGAT
The DNA here is from genome assembly GCA_963669345.1 of Gortyna flavago. Classification (NCBI taxonomy): domain Eukaryota; kingdom Metazoa; phylum Arthropoda; class Insecta; order Lepidoptera; family Noctuidae; genus Gortyna; species Gortyna flavago. The sequence continues at coordinate 8,677,961 of OY770148.1, forward strand.
TTTATTAAAAAAAAAAAATCATTTAATTAATTGAATTTTTTTGTCGTTTACTCACTTTTTTAAGTGAGTGAACAACCACTACAATAAATGCAATGCCTCAAGAAATAACACAACTACATAAAAGTCAGATAGACACATCTTCAAATTCATATTTATTTTTTCTTACCATTGTCACGTTCCGCTCTGTTTATATTCGCTATTACAAAAGTGAATAAGATCCTAACAGAATCCCACAATCAATCAAAAAAACCTTTGACAAGTGTATACTTGTAATCCTGACCAAACAACACCTGCAGATTTAAGAAAAAAAAAAAAACAATAAAAACCTTTTTTTGTAATAAATCCATCATTTTGAGATTAAAATTTGTCCCTCACTGCCACTAAGCCTGAGTATTGAAGTTCGGAAATAATGCGAAAATGATTGACTTGTTATTGTCCGTTTCGAGTGCATCGTACCGCACAAAATCCAATTTTATTGGATAATTTTAGTGTCTGTAGGCGGTAGAGGCTTGGTGGGAAAGTGGTAGAAGTGCGTAAATTGCGTATTTGGAATTAATTTGGTGAAGTTTATTAACCATATTGTGTTCTAAAATATATTTATACTATATACAAGTGTTTAAAAAAAAAAAAAGAAAAAGGCAGGAGCTCATTGGACATCAAAAAATCTGTCCGCATCGCTATCAATGGGATAAGTGCCCAAAAGCCTGGCAGCATTGCCACGTTGGATTTCAATATTTGGTGAAGGACTTGGTTGTAAAGTACAGTCAGACAATAGTCCAGGCCAATATTTTTATCCCGTAAAATTATGATAATATATTTTTTGTCCAAGCTCACTCAGAAAGTACACACGATAACTTTAAACATATTTGTGCAAAAAAGTTAACACATTATCTTAAAAATATTCATCTATCCAACCTACACTAACATCTTTAAAAACCATTTTGCAGAAACACTAAAACTAAAATTACAAACTTATCCCACTTCACTTTTCAAAATTTATTGACAAAAGCAGTGATGCGCATTGTTTACAAGTTAAACCCATGTTTGTTTGAGTGACAGGCACTCGGGCAATGTGGCACAGTGTGGCACAATGCGCCAGAGAGTGGTACAATGCGCCAATCAATGCCAAGTGTCAAGCACACCAAATGTGCTGCAAATTAGCTATAAGTTTAATGGAATTTGATTTACTGAAATCATTTTGGAGTTCTGATTAAGTAATCAATTTTGAGTGTGAGTGATATGGTTGAATTGGCAAAATGAAATGTATTCAATTATTTTGTAAGTCAATTTTGTCGTCGTCGTGTCGGATTGCCGTCTCATCAAACTATGACAGTGAGAGAAAAGAGAGTGCACCTGTGTCTGCGCGCATACACTTGTGCACTATAATATCTCCCGGGCCGAACTCTATAGTCGACATTGAGATGGGCCGCCACGGACTAAATACGGTCTGGACGACTAAAAGGCAAAAAAGGCAAATGTTGAGAGATAATATTAAGTATGTTTTGAACATACTATTCAAGGTGGCAAAATTGTCTAAGTTTTTGACTCAATACTCAATACTTTATTGCATTCCACATGTAAACTTAGGTGGTAAAAACTTAAAATTAGATCATGGACCCTGTCGGGCACAGCAAAATAAGTGAGTTAGGAGAGAGGAAGCACTTTTAATTTATAATTATAAAATAGTAGGTAGGTACTTTCTAAAAAAAAATAACAGTAGATTTAAAATATAAGTAAATAGGTGATAAGAGAGATGAATTATTTTTTATTATTTTTAAATTTTTGTCTATGTACTAAAATTATGACTTAATAAGTCTATCATTTAGATACTCATTAAGTGAATAGTAGCTTTTATCAATTAAGAATTGTCTAAGTTTTTTTTAAAATATGTGAATTTTTTCTTCTTTTTTTATTGATGCGGGTAGTTTGTTGTATACTGTAATGGACATTACTTAGGGACTTTTAGAGTGCATTTTTAGTCGAGAACTTGGTATGTTTAGCCTAGATCGGTGTCTGAATAAATAGCGTGACTGAATGTCTTCACGTTTAGAGTAAAATTCTTGATGTTTACGCACAAATTTGCATTTGCACTTTGGCTTTGCCGTGCCAAAAATTATATTCAAGTAGAAAATCTTGACCACGTTTCATTTGTGTTGTGATTTCGGCTTTGCAAAGAGAGATTGATGAATTTATCACAGGTTATAAAAAAAAAATTCTTCCATACATTTTGACCGCGTAACTATCACTTTTCTATGAAATAGCTGTTTTTATTTATAACCTACGAAAAATTCCTGCGCTAGAGAGTCTAGAATCACGTGCTGAGTTAATGGTTACAGTTTGCGCGTCAATGTCAGTGCCACCCTGTTTATGTAGTAGGTATCTATTTATTTATTTTGTAAATAGGCAACTACAGCTTTGAGCCGTTTGGGGTCGAAACGCTCGGGTAATGGGGCCCGAGTGCGCGTCTCCTTTTTAAGGAAATTGTTCGCCGGCTAGTCGACACTTCACGTGACCAGAGGGCTGGGTCGTTCTTTGGCCAAAGAATTAGCATTGCCATTCAACGTGGCAATGCTGCCAGTCTTCTGGGCAGGTTTACGGATGACAGCGATGCGGACGAGTACTTCGACGCCTAAGTGTCCTTTGTTTTTGTATAGTTTAGAGTCATTTAATTTAACATCTAGTGTAAAAGTACCTATTTAATAACATTTAACGAAATTAGTAAAGGAGTTTTTTTTTGTAAATTCATATTTTTCACATCGTTAGGTGTTTCAACTAATTGCTGAATAATATCTTATCTAGTAGGTATAGGTAAGTACTTACTACTTAATCGAAAAAAGTTTAAATCATTTATTTCAAAGAATATCTAGGTTGTTTAAAAAATTGATCGCTGACTTTTTCAACTCGTAATTTTAATTGGGAAGAGTGTCAAAATAATTCAATTTTAATTAAAGATTATTTACTGATGACCTTAATCCGAAACAAAACTTAAAATAAATTTACACAAAACACCTAACGCCATTTAAAGAGGCCCAACAAACATAAATCGAAAAACTAAAAATAGCAGCACCTATTTCGTTTGCAAATCATTATAATAACCATCAAACAATAATAAAACAGCTACGGGGGCCAACAGAAGTGTCGGTTAATGAAGGCGCGTTCATAAACAACGCGGCAACGTTAAGTCTCTGTTTAAACCTCTATGAAACGAGCGAGTAATTAACAATTAAGATTCACATGATTTATGGACGCACCCGGGCCTTGATTGGGCAATTAAAAAATCTATTTCATTATTAAGTTTTTTGATGAGATTTACGAGGTTTTTTGTCAAGGAGTTTATAGTTGAGCTTCTTAATCAAAAGCTCTGGGGAAACCGTACCACAATATGGTCAATACCTTCTTACTTACATAACATGCTATAGCTTAGTTATTTAGTTTTCAGGTGTGCTGCTTATATTGAGATTCAGAAACTCTTTGATATTTCAGATACTTACCCGATGGGGCCGAAAGGTACTGGAGCGGCGACCGCGTACCGGAAGACGTAGCGTTGGAAGGCCTCCCACAATGTAGACCGACGACCTTGTGAAGGCCGCAGGCCACAGAACCGGTCGAAGTGGAGGTACTTGGGGGAGGCCTATGTCCAGCAGTGGATGTCTTTCGGCTGAAATGATGATGACCTTAGGGACTTACGTAGGAAATGGACAAAACTGTGCTGCCCATACTCCAGTGTAAAATTGATTAATGACCGGCGAATGGGGCCTTCAGCACGAAACCGTATCGTAAAGAGAAAGAAAAGAAAGAAAAATATTTTATTCTTCATATTTCTGCACAAAGAAGATGAAGTTTACAAAAAAGACATAATATACACACCGATTTCTCTCCTTCAGTCGTCAGTAATTTGACTTTAGAAAGAAGAAGACAAAGCGTTGTGTAACTATACAGACGCTATACAAAGTTTATTAGTAAGAGGGTAATAAAAAGTAGCCAAAACATTGTCAAACTTTGAACTTTTATCTGTTGAATACAAATAAAAGTTCAAAGTTTGACAATGTTGTCCATTGCTTGACGTCAAGGCAGTACCTACCCTAACTGAGTAACACAGATTCAATCACAATTCGAGAGTTTTGATGGAAATTTCTAATCCATTACTTCATAGGTTTAATAAATTTGTCTGCTCACCAACGTTAATAATGCAATGAACGTAGCTCAACTGTCAAAATGTAAGAAAATGCGATCAATTTTCATTTTGTGTATGTTACGCTAATTTTTGCTACTCAAGATAAGTTAACAGAATTGTAAACTAATAAGAACCTGACATCAAAATATCAAAACAAAACATAAATGATAAACGTGAGAATCAACCATCACACTTGAATTTCCTAAATCCTCGTAATCCATATCGAATATCGTATAATGTACAAAAACATATAATTTAATGTGCGAACAGCCATTATGGCACCATTGTCGTGAGGTGTGAAAGAAACAGTGTTCTAGTCAGCTGATTAACGTAGGAATTATAACGCGATTAATCTAAAGGTTGGCCGAGTTGAAGCTATAATGATGATAAATGTTGTAAGTTTCTTTTAGATAATTGAATCATTCTTTTAAGTCAGAACTCTGGAAGATAGAGACACACCTATTTTTATTGGTCCGTGATGTAAACTGGACCATTTGCCATCTAACTGAACATTATTTCAAATGCTGGTTTCTTTGCAAGGATTTTACATGAAATTAGTATGGGATTTTGTAACTGTTTGTCACAAAATTAATGATGGCTATTATATGTACCAAGAACAGTGGTGGCCCAGTGAAAACGGCCGCGATTTACGAGTTTTACGATCGCAGGTTTGAACCCAGGCAGGTACGGTACTTTGTGCAAATTATTTCATCACGACTGTTCTCAAAACGGTGAAGGAACACATGGTGAGAGAACTGGCATGTCCAAGAACCAAAAATTCGAAGACATGTGACATCTACCAACCCGCAGTGGGCTCGCGTGGTAGATCATAGCCCACTCCATCTCACAGAGTGAAGGTCTGTGTCTCAGCAGTGGGGACATTATAGGCTGATTACCCTTGTCATAAAATGGGATGGTCCAATCAGATTTTGATTTTCCAAACGTTGCTAACCTCAGAGCTAGAGCAAAGCAACCTGTTAACCCGCTGGGTAAGGGTCATCGACGCACAACCTATTACCAGGAATTCAGCTCATAATTCTAGAACCCCTGGCGTATCCAGTCTAACAGTTTGCGCTTCGATGTCCTTTACATCCCGTATAATTCACAACTAGGGTAAATAAATTGTTTTACATTTCACGATGGGTAAGACGATGAGTCCGTCATCGACGGGTTAGCAAGACTAGAGTTAACTAAACGTACAGGAACAATTCGACATTGACATCACCTTTATGTCGAAGCAATAACGGCGGGTTTCGTACTTCAAGTGTGACGAAGTATTTGACAGTACTGTCAATCATGGAGCCATTTTTTCCTAAAATAACCTGTAACTGTCTACAAAACAGCTAATAATTCAGCGTTACATTATAGTCTGGCAGCCATCGCTGGCCGCTTACAAAGTGGAGACACGTGTAATGCATTTTGATAAAAAGAGCGACACAATTACGTTGAGGTGTACGCTGTGGTAATTATGAACGTGGGACCTACAGTTAGGTGGTAGGGTGAGTAAGTTCTGAGTTGAGCTAAACGATTACTGGAAAATGCGTGAACTGACTGGAGAGGCACACTCTTTGCGTGGTTGTTTCCTCAAAAGGTCATCTCAGAGATTAACCTGCATGGTCCTCATATGGCCTGACCAAGGTTATGTCTGGACTTTAAAAGAGACTGTGACCTCTGAGTTTGTTTCGGTCTTTCTTCTCAGAGTAATCGGTTGGGAAGATTTACTCCGGTCTGGTCCCCTGACCCCCCCCCCCTCGATCCCCTGCTAGTTTTTCTTCTGTTTTAATCTTTGTCTTATCTACTTTATCTAGGTTATTTTTTTGACAGGTAAGTACAGTCAAGAAATATTGAACTCATCTTGTTTTAAAAATATCATTTAATTTTGACGTATAAAAGTGTTTTTTTGTAAATCAATTTACAGAAATAAATAGACCCCCGTGCCCGTCCGTGCCTCGGAAAGCACGTTAAGCCGTTGGTCCCGGCTGTCATTCGTGGATCTTTGACAGTCGTTACGGGTAGTCAGAAGCCCGAAAGTCTGACAACCAGTCATACCAAGGGGTATCGTATTACCCAGTAACTGGGTTGTGGAGGTCAGATAGGCAGTCGCTCCATGTAAAATACTGGTATTCAGCTGCATCCGGTTAGACTGGAAGCCGACCCCAACATAGTTGGGAAAGGCTAGGCAGATGATGAATTTACAGATATAAATAGATCATTTATCATAAGGACAGACATACATAAGGTGGGTTAAGACTGCATCATTTTGAAATTATAGCGCAAGTTTATTATTTTACGAAAACGTGAAAAAGGGCAGGACAGATAGGAGGCATATACCCACCTCTTGCTGATTCTATGCTGAAATAATAAAACTAAGATTATTCCAGATAGCTTAAATCTTTAATTTTATTTAAGAGAGCAATCTGTTGCTCCAGATCGGCAGAGAAGAATCTCCAAGTATTTGTGTCATGTTGAGGAGTACACACAACAATGACTTTTGTATGTCGTTTTGTGTCAAAACACTCAAAAGCTTCTCCGGTGAAGGCGAAAGCGTCAGGGCTCTGACCAAAAAAAAAAACCAAGTTAGAGGGCTGTCAACAGTAAAGTGAAGCCGGTTTCGTAAACATGTGTGCACTTAGTGAGGTGTAGTTTGATTGTAAATGTGTGCGTGTGAGCGTGTATGCACAGAGCGGAGGTGTAGTTTTGGCATGCTTCACTGTATCGGTCTCAGCGCTCTGTTTTAGTTTTTTATTTAGTCTGAACGTCAGGGTAGCCCGGGACATTGAATACGTCGTTTTTTTGCAATTTGCCGATGTAATTGCTTTAGAGAATTATAATCATTAGAATAAAATAACTAAGGATATAATGAATACGTTTTTTACTACTTAATTCGCAACCACTTAGTCTAAATTACTATCTCCTTCCAGATAAAACGCGAAATTGATAATAAACTAATTCTGTTCTACAAAACCATGATATTCCTTTACATTTAGACTTATAATAATAAATTAAAAAACACGTTTATTCTGACCCTGCAATAAATATTATCTATAAAGAAACGCCGCCCGGTAATTACTCACGAAACACCATTTTTTCTATAATTTATAGTATTTCGAAACGGATATTTAAATTTTGACGTGTGCATAGATAATGCGGTCAGTGTTGCTACTAGTTTTAATTTATTAGTAGGTAGATATTCAAGTATTCTAAGCGTAAATTTACGCAAGGGACAAAAGAAAAGATACATCTGTATCAGCTGTTTTTGTTTTAAGACACACTAAACGTTTCCTTGTGAACTGACAATCTCATATCTAGATACTCAGAAATGGAAAACCCGTTTGGCATAACCGAATGTTTAATTTTAAAATGTGTTTATTATGTTATCAAAAACACATAGCGTTAGTTAAAGAGGCAGTCTAAGACTTCGCCTTATATACGTTATACCTATAATAAGAATAACCGTTCCCTCGTTACGTCATGGCATTAATTAAAATTGCATGAAAATCATCAATACCTAATAACAATTTAGCTTAGTGGGCTACAATTTTTTGTAAGCTACACCTCTATACAAATCCATTTCAAGATCGCAAGCAATGTAACTGCCTAGCCTTTTCCCAACTATGTATGTTGGGGTCGGCTTCCAGTCTAACCAGATGCAGCTGAATAGCAATATTGTACATGGAGCCAATGCCTATCTGACTTCCACAACCCAATTTCTGGGTAACGCGCCTTGTTATGACTGATTGCCAAAGTTTTGGGCTTTCGACTACCCTAACGATTGTCAAAGATCAACGAATGACAGCCGTGACCAACGGCTTAACGTGGTTTCCGAGACACGGAGGGGTCGCGATATGTAATAGATGATCACCCATCCACGATTCGACCGCGACAAGCGTAGCGTACCTTCGATCGAACCATGCCGCTCTGATTATTTAGCCACAAGCCCCTTCAAGATTGCAAGCGTGACGGCAATATTATTTTTGTCTCACATATTCCACATAGCATGGCAACTCTAGTCTAGAATTAATGCGCTGTTAAATAGGAATGCAATTCTTTGCTGTAATATGGGACCACCCATTGTGTTAATTGTAGTTTTCTTCTGTCGCTAACTACAAGGTATGTGAAGAAAATTCATTAGATCTATAGTGCAATGTTTTTGTCGTATTTCAAAGCGGTGTGTTATGTATAAGGCGCTTGCTAAATACATAGAAAGAAAAATAGCTTTTTCTGTCACAGAAACACGTGAGCACAAAAAGATAATTAATTGTAGGAAAAATAAAAACAAAATATATCTGTCGCAGCCAACTGGTTAAATTAGCCGTTCAGTTAACTGCCTAGCCTTTCAACTAAACGGCGGCCGTTCAGTTGAACGGCCGCCGTTTAGTTGATTGAATATCATTCAGGCCGTTAGTTAACGGCCTGAATGATATTCAATTACAGTTTAGGTTGGAAGTCTGTAACCAATCACGCGCGAGCCGAATTGGTTGCAGTAATTAAGGCATTGCACCCCGACCAAGTAGGTTAGGTTAGGTTAGAACTGTGATCAACCGCGTTCGAGCCGAGGGAGGAAGCGAGGCGAGCACTACTTCTAAAGGCCAGGCAGTTAACTGAACGGCTAATTTAACCAGTTGGCTGCGACATATCTATAATCACGAGAACAAAACAGAAACAGTCGACAGCTGCACGTCATGACTGTGACAAGAAGGCTTCCACTCAGCATGATACTGTGCTATAGGGCACCCACAGCACAGCGCTGATTTTCAGTGGTTACCCGAAAAGGACGTAGGTACGGTAACCAAGTCAGATCAAATGATCCATACTATAGGTAACTGAATAAAGTAAAACAAACAGTACTTATAATATAAAGCAACTACATAAACAACCAATGATAACAATAAATATTATTAATTATATTGGAATGTCGAATAGTCCTTACGTTATTAACCACTCGCACAAGTCCTCAGAGGTGTCTTCAATCGACTCAGCTTATCGCACTCCACTGCTGGACATAGACCTCTCCCAGACCTCGCCACAATACCCTGTCCTCCGCCTTCTGCATCCAATCTGGACCTGCCATCTAGCTGGTGGGCGTTCCATGGTACGCTTGTCGATACGCGGTCTCTACTCTAGAGCTCGTTACATGGTCTCAAACATGGCCAGCCCACTGCCACTTCCACTTGCTTACTCTGCAAGCTGTGTCGAGAACTCCGGTTTTTTTTCCGGTTAATTTCATTTCTGATTCATCCTTCAAAGAGACTCAGAGCATAGAGAGGTGTCATTACGACATAATGCAATTTGGAAACGTGTATTTTTATTGCCAGGTCATAAGCACAACTTTGAATGAACTTTCATAATTGATCAATAGACCTCTCCTATTACAGACAATTTGTTCAGGGTTCAAGTTGAAAATATCATCTGGCAGTCTCTAAATTGCATAAAAGGAAGGCTCATCATGGCTTCTAATCCGATGAGTCGAGTCATTATTAGACTGAAGTTTAGACTTTAAAGGAAGGCATCAGTCATCATCATCTGCATAGCGTTTTGCAGCTGAATACCAGTATTTTATAAGGAGGGACTGCTTATCTGACCTCCACAAACGTTACCGCGTAATACGATAACCCTTGGTAAGACTGGTTGTCTGACTGTCGGGCTTCTGACTAGGTACCCGTAACGACTGTCAAAGATCTACAATAACAGCCAATGATTTTACGTATCAAGGCATGAGTAAATGAATATTAATAGCTACCATAGACTAGCCATCACCAATGATGAATTGAAAATAAGCGCGAATTCAAATCACAAATAGAAAGAACGTATTGTTGAATAAAATTCGAAAGTACTCGAAGAACACGATCAAATCATTTGTTACTAAATACACTTAACGAGTGATGTGAATCATGATCGGGTTTTATTATCGATAAAAATCCGGATCAAATGAAGTATTCAGCTTGGTGTAAAATGCCAGCCGGTGTTGACAGAGACGCAATCAATAAATCACTCGGCGATACAAAGAAATATTCAATGTGTGTTGATTGTGCCTCTTGAGAACGCTTTTTAGTATTATAGGGATGGGCTACTGTCGATATCGAAGATGAGATTATTCAAGGAAAAAATATCATTTAATTTTTTCTCCTGTTTCAAGTGTACAGTTAAATTTTCTATAAAAAAGTTTTAAGCAAGTTTTTATTACCAATTAGTAGAACCTAATTATAATATTTACGAAACAGAAAGGTACAAGTATTTTACAGATAAAACAATTACATCACGATGCGACACAGAAAGACAAAACAAACAAAACCATTAAAGAAATCTAATATCTCTTCGCGATAATTTATTACCATATTTTTTACTTACTCAATAACCTTTCGACAAGTCGACAAATCTATCGATAACCTTTAATAATCTCTAATAGGACGCGAAGTCTCTGGTGGTCCGGCGTTGCTTTGATCGATTCTGCCGAATCATGGCACGCGATTCAAATATGACGATGATATGACTCTTATATCGACATACCATTTTCATCGACACTCCCCCTTCCTTACAACAACCCTTACTACTTAGTAATATGGTTGAAAATTGCGTGAATATTTTTGACAAAGATGCAAGTTATATTGGTTTTCTTTTCCAGATAAATCGGTGTCTATTAAACAGTTATTATGAGACCATTGAGGGGTTAATATAATATTCTTCAGTCGTACAGGCCCATCTAGTGGTATCGTTTGCAATTTTAGTGTTAACTATTATAGGTATTTTGGCAACTGTCTGGCTGTTTGTCTGTCAGTGAGGAAATTGAGGACGTTAATGTCAATGCTACTACACAATGGGTGCTTGCTGGTCCTCAATAAATTGCTCAATAGGTGCCTAATTATAATTTTAATGGTGCAATTAACACAGATCGGGTTTATAGGTTGTCAAGATGATGCCGTAAGCACCATTTTTATTGACCTGAGCTGAGAACTTTCGTAGTAGGTAGGTAGGTAAGTCGTGATATCACACGTCAGTCTACCTATGTATCATAGTGTGAGCGATTCCTACAATGGAAATTGAAAGTTTATTGAAGATATTTCTATGGGCGATTTTAGTTTTGCTTCAGATTTGGTTGTTTTAGTAGATTTAAGCTTTTTTAAGACACCAGTTGCATAATAATTCTTTTTAAAACTCACCAACCATTATTGGACCCGCGTCGTAGATTATGGCCCGCTTCCTCTCACATAAAGGACTTCAATTCATTTTCGTACATCCTGCCTGGAATTCCAAACCCACATTCATTCTGGCTTTGGTTTATAACGCGGACAAAATCAAATTCTTAATTTTATATACTTAAATTGCAGATAGTTTTCGAAATATTTTGTGATTTAATCCTCGCCAGCTATTAATAATAAGTATTGCTAAATAAATATCTGTTCCTAGCTGACAGAAAGAAAGAAAGAAATATATTTTATTTCGGACACGCACAGGAAATACAAACAATAAAAAATAACATCAGTTTTGCTGTTTTTAACGTCTGCTAAGTTTTTTACTTCTGTTAAGTTTTTGTTTTTGAAATAAGAGCAAGAGATTAATTACAGTCGTAATTAAAGGATTTCCAACCAGTGGTTAGATATGAAGTATTGAGGCTAAGTCAATAAAGTTTAATGACAGATTTCCTCGCGACGTTTTCGCTCGCGTGTTTTAGAAATCGATGGTATAATCGATTGATCGATTGCGACAGTGTTTAGAAGCAAAGTGTCGGTGTTTTGCGCAATTTTGTACCTACTTGCTACTTATTCCATAACCTACCTACCTGACACAGTTTGGTACCAGAGCGGCAATTACAGTAATTTTAAAAACGTCAGTCTGTGATCTGCCAAAAATACCTCAAACCCTACATTTTTGACATTTTTTGACATTAATTTGTTTTTCACTGAGATGAGACTGCGACTAGATTTTGAATGTTTTAAATTACGAGAATTGGCCTTCTGATCAGTTTTTATCAGGGACTCGGGAAAGTATTGCATTTTTAAAACAGCTTCAAATGTATTAATTCTGCTCATCATTATAGATCACCTTTTATCTCAACTAATAATAAAGCTAAAGAGTTTGTTTGTTTGAACACGCAAAAGTAGTTTTTCGCATTTTCATTCACTGGTTTTCGCTATATAGGTATGTACCTACCTTTTTTTTTGTCGGGTGGAAACCTTCAAAAGGCGCCCGACCTCTGGGGAAGGAGGTCGGGGAGTGTGGGACTTTTACCTCATTAAAACCACCCCGGTGATCACCATCAGCACATAGGGGTGGTCCCGGTTCCTCTTAAAAGAAGTGCTTTTTTTCTAAGTCGATTGTTTTTAATTTTTTGTAAAATGTTTTTCAATTACTTGAGTGAAACTGTTTCCTATGGTCTAAAAATCTCCTAACATTTTTTTTTTAAAGATTCCCTAATAATTATGTGTACATGTGATGATTATGCTTCAATATTCGCGAAGATAGATTCGTACGAGCATTAATTTTAACCAATATCAAACAGTGGGGTGAACTGGACTCCCTTGATATAGATTGGTCCTTGGCGGCTCTAGACAGAGAGAGATGGAAAGAGGCCTTTGCCCAGCATTGGGACATTAATGGCAATTAAAGAAATAACGATCAGTTATCTTTTAGAAACCCAGCATCATTCCTCCTACTCAAATAAAGCCAGGAACCACTTACACCATCTCCCACAAAAATTAACTCGCACAAAATATCAATATAAAAACAATCCACTCGAGCACATAGTCATAACGCGTTTATAGCTAATAACATAATGGCGGCGCTCCATTAACGCGGGGGCCCCGCCGCGATCCGATGGGGTACAATTGGACCCCCGCGGAATCACTGCCAGGATAACTTTATTACAGTGACCCACGCAATTTGCAGAGATGCTGGAGTTTGTTAGTGTTTGAGTTTTGTTGGTAAATTAATAAGTGTTTGTAATAATTAAATTGGTTAAGCAAGTAGTCATGATTATATACAGAGTTGTAGAAAATAAGCAGTTGCACAAAATGGAAATAAAAATAAAGTACCAGCGTACTTTCAGTCACAATCCGAGGGTTTTGAAGAAAATTCCTAATCCAGTGCTTCTTATGTTTGAAAAATTCTTCTGCTCAACAGCGTAAATAACGTAATGAACGTTGCTGTACTGTCAAAATTAGTGTGTGTGCCAATTACCCCGCAGTTGACCAGGAAATCATGAAAGACTGACTTAAGAACTAAATTTTGGTATCAATGCTTCCCTTTTAATTTTGTAATTTTTTTCACATTTTAATTAGTTACTTCAGCCACGTTATTTTATTTCTATAAAATATTAAACGTGCCTGAAGTAACTAAAAATAAAGCGTGTACATTAGGTATCGGTTGAAGATCAGCCGGACTATTCTGTCACAATTTTACCGTGGAACCTATGGCGAAGTATGCTTGAAGTGACTTGTGCTTGAAGTGTCATTCCACCTGAATAGACCTAGGTGGAATTGACACTATTGCAGGTTACGTTCACTTCACCTAAGTTTTCACGGTGAGAGTTTTACAGAATAAGTGGATCGGCAGAATCCATTCTGACCCTCGGTTTGTTTTGTCCTTCTCCGTGTTGCATGCAAAACAGGACCTTCAAAAAAGAAAGATAGAGCTTTTTGCATCCTTAACAACCAAACATGGTAGAGAGGAGCCAGTAACAAATCGGCGTACTTCACTTAACAAAACCAAAGCCATATATTTCACTTGAGCCCACAAATAATACTTCTAAACAAAACAATTGACAGTATAATGCTTTTTGCTCATATTCTGGTGGCAAATCGTAAAAATTCCCCGCATTCCGACTTACGAGGCACTTTGAATCAATATTCGAAAAAGAATAAAGCGAATGAAGGAGCAAATGAAGTCGTAACAATGGACGTAGCTTTCAATCTTACAGAAGGTAACTTAGCTCATGAACCTACACCCGAAAACAAACCGTACATTGTAAGAATTAAAGTAGGTTTTGTAAATAACGCAAGTGTCGCGTAGGAACACATCCTTATTGCAGTCAATTTGCATATTTTCTTCCCTTTTACTCTTACACGAGTATGGTAAATAGTTGGAATAGTTTTAAGAAACAGGTCTCTGTATTCAAAATCTATTTCAGATAATGTTTGTCTGGTGCAAAAGTATTTTCTAGAATTTAGAAGGTTTAAAATTCCGTTTTGTAACGCCATATGGATGACAATAGTTTCGGCTTCTAATGCATTGAACCAAATACCATTCATCGGTGAAAAGAAACTGAGCAAATAGATTATCTGTATTCCTGCTGCGATATAGGTATACCTATTGTAAGGAAATTTTATAAAACCATCAATTTCTATACTCCTAACGTCCCGTCGGAAACGTTACATAAAAAGCTCACGAAGTCTTGCCATAGGCAATAAGTAGGTAAGTCTGGATTACTTTTTTACAATTGAAATAATGCAACTGAGTGCGTCTTACTTTTGTTATTATGAAGTACAGATGCAGGAGTTGCTGTAAAGTTTTTGGTAGACCCGAATAGTATTCTTTAGTTCTGTGCTATTTTATTTTTCTGTTAGGAATTCTCATTAGTATTGAAATTGGAATTGAATTGACGAGAAGACGAGACAAGTTCACCCCCTATTCTACGGGGCCCATACCATGTGGCTTTATCTAGCTCTTCAGGGAATATAGTGTGTACATGCGTAGGCATACAACGTACAAACACGAGTCTGTAGTTTTATTAGATATGATAGAGAAGTGGAGGTGCTTGGGGAAGGCCTATGTCCAGCGATTTATTTTCGTTGGATCCCACTTTTGAATCCCAGTTTAATATTTTTGGCGTTGGATCCCACAAAACATTATTTTGTAATTCCGTAGGATCCCGAATTTAAAAAATGCAAGAGTTTAGTGGACGTCTTTCGGCTGAAATTATTGATTGATTTTTTTGATAGAGGAGACTAATAAAGTTCATCCTTTATTTCGAACGTCGCAAAGTGGAAAAGCAGACTTTCAACTTGGAATGAATCTTCTCTCTTCTTACTACCCTTATAACTTGGAGTCAGGATTTGTTTTTTTTTTATTTCTGAATTAACGCTCTTGACCTCGATCACGCCTGATGGAAAGCGATGTATGAGGTCTATAATGGAACGAGCGTGCCCAGAACATGCCTAAGGCACTGGAACTCTCACGCATCGACGAAACACAGCAGGCTGGATGGCTCCGGTGGGAGTGTGGTCGCAAACCAGGCGGGCGTTAGCCCTATCACCGCAAGGGAAGTATTAACCAGTCAAATAAGGTGTTGGGTGTGACTGGCAAGGATGTGCCGAGCGCTCGGTTCAGCTCAGTAACTAGCGGAACAAACTGTGCTACACGAGGAGGCTTCTTCATGCCTCCCAAAACGATATGTGTCCGGTTGATGGCAATAGGCTCGCTCCATATACACATTACACGGGACTTAAACATAACTGGGCGAAATGTGCCTAACCCTTCGGTGAATGGCGTGATGTAATTGTCCTTTTTTAAAGTCGTATAATAAACATTGTTTTTGTTAGTTTTATCATGCGTCGTCTCCAATGAATCGTAAAATTCTAATTAAATTAAAAGACCATCTAATTCACTCTAATAAGTACTAATAACACACAAAAAAACCGAGATATTTCACTAACGAAGTCACGCAAACTCGTTAATATTAATATTTCACGCCATGCTAATTGCTAGTCCGAAATATCACTTCACATATTAAAGCATACTTCAGCATACGAGTATACGAAGTTGGGCCATCGTAACACACAGTGGTCCCAGCGGGGCCCATCGTGAATAGCGGTTCTAAACTACTTAATAGGGCGATAATTGCGGGGCTATTACGCAACCACCCCACCCGATATGTGGCCCGCTGGGGTGGGGTGGGTCAATGTAGTCGTAGGTAGGTGTTGGGTCGTGTGTTTTTGTTCAACACCTTTTAATTAAGATGGTTTTATATAGGATGGTTGGTGCTGCTGTTACTTCAAGAAATTTATAGAACTTGGAAGATTTTATGCAGATTCAGTGCATGAATTGCTGATAAGTCTGGAAGGTATAGCTTTATTTCCACCTTATTCTTAAAATAATAACGTGTAGGTACAGATATATAACAATGGAAATAATCATAGGGGCATTAAAAATTTATTCCGCATCGTTGTCAACAAGAAAAGTGGCAGCATTGCCACATTGTATGGCAATGCTGATTCTTTGGCCAAAAAATCGGTCAGCCTTCTTGTCACGTTAACAGTCAAACAACCGCTTGGCAATGTCTCGAAAGCCTAAGTGGCCACTCGGAATAATTAACACACACCTTATTCTTAAAATAAAATCATGTAATAGTTTTTTTTTTCCATTTACTGCAGGTCTGATGGCAGACTACAAAGATGAAACATGGTTTGGTAGTCCAGAATAATCAACAAGAGAAGAAACGCCTCAAACAAATCAAACCAGAATTTTGAGAAACTAATTAGTAAATGAAAGCGAAAATTATAATTATTTACAAAAAGAGAAGTGAAGACCAAACTTAATCAAAGGTTACATAATCAGCCAATAATGTTCCTAGGCCTCTTCTCTTCGAGATGGAGTAGGCTAATAATTATTATCTAGCACGCCAGCCCACTGCGGGTTGGCGGAGGTCACATGTCTTCGATTTTTTGTTTCTAGGACAAGCCGGTTTCCTCACTTTGTTTTCCTTCACCGTTTTGAGAGCAGTGGTGTTGAAAGTATATACACAAAGTAAAGCTCCTGCCTGGGTTCAAACCCCTCTCCTATACCTTTTTTTTTTTTTTTTTTTTAAGGATGGGAAATCATCCAATGACCCCTCCCGCTCTGGGTGGAGCGGAAGGGAGTGTCAGACTCTTACTGACTAAAACCCATCCGTGTTCCTTCCTTAGCCCTTTATGTTCCGGGGCAGCGGTAACCCTTTCGGACAATCCCGCTGCCCCGGCAGGCTTCGGCCCTAACGGGCCCCTCCATGTCTGCTGACATCTCTTTGAGGCGCGCGTGGAACACATACGCGCCGTCCGGCACGGGCCTGGTCCTGATCGGACGGCGAGCTACCCATTACTCGCCGTCCGCAGGCCCGCGCCTACGGTGGCCGGGAGTCGTCACGCGGCTCCCGACGCCCGGAGCGTCTACCGCGGCGGCTGGGACGGGCGGCCCTCTCGGCTCTCACCCTCTCCCATCCCGCCACCTCCTTCGCTAGCATGACTGCTTCGCAGAAGGAGGTGACTGCCTCCCACTCCCTCTCGCCCCGGACCATGGCTTGGACCAGGGCCGGGCGCGAGAGGTCGCCGCCGCTGCCGATCGCCTCTACGAGGACACGGCGGTGCTCTGCCCAAGCGGGACAGACCTCCACCGTGTGCACCACCGTGTCCTCTGGGCGATCCTCGCAGTGGTGACACCCGGGCGTTTCCTCCCGCCTGATTATGTGCAGGAACCTCCCGAAACATCCGTGTCCGGTGAGGACCTGCGTCAGGCGGTAGGTGAGGGCGCCGTGACGCCTCTCTCGCCACTCCTCAAAGAGGGGCCTTACCGCCGCTATCGCGGCGTGCCCTCTCTCCTATACCTTACTTGTAAGTCGGGGTCATTACCGCTGAGCCACCGCTGCTCTTATTAATTAAAGCTTGTAGAAGAAAAAATAAATATGGAAAACCTTCACATCTTTGATAGCCCTGGAATGCTCCACAACGTCTACAACATTTTTTTCAGGAGGTTATGGCTTATGGTCGTAAGTACTAAACTCATGAACTCCGTATCTCAGTCCACGATTCAGACTGAATACTTGTTATTTCTCTTTCATTTAACTTTGCTTCATAGCCCGTTAATAAATAAACGTTCAAACTGTAACAAAATTTAATTTAGAAACAAAATTGAAGCGCTTACGAAACAAAACGCCGTCAAGCGGTTTACGGGCGAACATGAAAATGTTTATTGTGAAAATTCATTAGCAACTTTAGAAGGGGATTGCTTAATTTTCTTTAATATTAACTTGTACAGACCCCTTTTTAATTAATATCGACAAAATAGTCGAGTCGACCGCGAGTTGCGCGCTCCTGATAAAACATTTTAGGGATGTTACTGATGTTTTTTTTTGTTTTTGTCGATGTGGTGTTCATTCGGTCACAGCTTTACGCCTTCGACCATCTCCTCGTTTAACTAGACGTCCTGCCTATACCCACTTGACGCGCATCGCCCTGTCCCCGTATTCGTAGACTTGGTGGCCTAGGTTAGGCCAAAGACACCAGGGCCGTCAGTCGCGGGAAACATCTGGATGGGGGACGCACGGAACCGGGAAGTATGGCAGAAGAAAGGGGAGGCCTACACCCAGCAGTCGCTGATTCCGGGCTGAAAATGATGATGATGATGGTGTTTATTGCTTAAAAAATACCTACTTGCCTAAATAAGAAGCGACTGTTCCTAAATAGTTGCAACGCAGAGAAGGTTTTGGGTATTGTATCTAAGGATAAAAATGAAGGTCCCTATAAGAAGGTCCTTATAAAATGAAGATCCTTATAGAAATTGTTTCAGTTAATAGTAACGCAAAAAGTATAAAGAAATGCTCATAGCATTGAATGGCAGACCATGCCCCACTTGCTGGAGTGTCACAAGAGTCCGTGCACTTCGGATGACCTAAAGATGATGCCGCAATCAACGTGGCCACCTACTAACGTGGGCTCAAATTATATAAAATAAAACAGCGAGGAGGAGTACCATCGACACGAAAAGAAGAAAAAGAATAGCAATGACCTGACATTGTAAAATTTTGAGGGTTTAGACATACAGATTAACCATTTTGTGGATTGTATGAAAAATGCCATAGTATTAAGTGTTGCTGGTTATTGAAGCCCACATTTATCAGCCATCTCACATAAAAGGCAAAATCAAAATGATTAAATACCGAAAGCCCAAAACATCGACATTGCAATCCGCCATCACTTCACGATATTAATTTCAAAATTGGTTTAAATAGGTATTACGCCGCTTGTTAGCCCCGGTCCAAAATGAACTCATTAAAACTATAAAAGCGGCGGTAATTAAGGCCGCACCCCCCTCTACTGCCCGCTGCAACCCTCCCCCCTTTCCGGCCCCTCTGGGGGTTGGGCTTAGGCCCCACAACCACCCTGTTTTCAACGAGGGACACAGAGTATTTGAGAAGTGGAAGATGCAGGAGCGTATTTTGTGTGTGAGAGGAGTCGTAGTACCTATCTGCCAATGTAAGCATTATACATTAATGGCCGCCATTGTACCTAGACATAGACATTGTTCTATGTAGAGAAGCTACATAGAACAATGTCTATGTCTAGGTACAATGGCGGCCTTTTCCGCCTGATCACTTAAAAAATTTTTGGCCTAAATCCTATGGCGACGCCAAGCCACGCCCCCTTAAAGTTTTCGCCTATTAGGAAAGTGATAACGCAATTAGTTGCAACCTGCACTGCGCAGCTTAGTGACGCATCACGTGTACTCCTTTTGTGAATTTTACGGGCGAACTATATTTTGACCTTGGCGCGCTGACTAGGGAACGCTTCTTTTTAGGTATTAACTATGGATCCCATTGCTATTTCCATTGAATCCCATGTTACAACAACATGGGTACTTTTCAGAAGAAAAGACACGCAAAATTCTTTATCGCCCAACTAGCATATACCAAACGTCCCGAAAGAATAGACATCAATCGTCTGTTAGTTGCCAGGTAAGACGATACCCGACTGGTCGAAGGATCCTCCCTTTTTTATAATAATAATAATAATAATAATGTTTTTTTTTTTTTTATGGTGGATGAGTGAAAATTACACCACATCATTTGAAAAAAAAAACTTTATTTTCTCTTCCAGTTTCCACTTTAGGTCCACAACCCCTCTTCGCCGGGCAGGCTTTATTGCAGGCGACATTACAGTCCGGGGCGCGCGGTAATTTTCAACTAATAACCTGTTTCATTTTCACTGCCTTTTTCTTACTTTACAGCTATACAACCAGCTTGTCCTGCTGTTACTGCTGGAAAAGGCATTGTTGCTTTAGCGTAATTTTGGGGAAATGTTGTCTAATGCTGGATGCAAGCACTTCACCACCAAAATGGCGCTTCCTCTTCTTCTTTTCGTATAGAGTATCCTGGCTGTTTTTTTTTGTGTAATTTGAGTCTACTAGGTGGCCACGTTAATTGCGGCATCAGAGGTATTTTTTGGATCATCCAAGGTGCAGGTGAACGGGCACATAAGACACTCCAGCAAGTGGGGTATGGTCTGATCGGAAGCACCGCAGTCACACTTAAATAACGCTACCACAACATTACACGAATGTAGTGGAAGAAACAGAGGATCGGTCAATGTGGCGAAGCTTGGAAGCCCTATGTCCTGCAGTTGGCTGAAATGATGCTGATGGTGGTGTTTAAAGTATTTAAACAGGGCTGAAGACGCTACGTCGATTCGATGGTCTCGGAAGTGTGCAACTGTGAATCCCCTATCATCATATGCCTAGCCTTTTCCCAACTATGTTAGGGTCGGCTTCAAGTCTAACCGGATGCAGCTAAATAAAAAACTGTGAATCCCCCAAGATTAGTAAAATACTACAGTTGAGAGGTCACCATGTATAGAATTTTAATGGCGAAAGTTTGTGTGTGTTTGTTACATCTTCACGCAAAAACTACTAAACGGATTTGGATGAAATTTGGCACACAGATAGCTCATTACTTTTTATCTCGATATTCCCACGGGATCGAAGCTTATGCGGGTGAAACCGCGGGGCACAGCTAGTAGTATAACAACAACAACATTGACATAAAGATTATGACCATAATCACCGTATCAGTTATCACTGCGATCCTGCAACGGTCAACCAAAATAGTATATAGTATATATATATATAGTATATATATATAAATAATAGTAACCAGGGTCGTCGGATATAGTTGAAGTTTAGTAAGAAACAGTTGGATGTTTTCGAATTAAATTGAAAACAAACAGCTCACTTATTTTATCTTATCTTTATCGTTCATGTATCATCATATTTTTGTTCAAATTCGAAAACATATTTTATACTTAATACCTTTTAGACTGAATGACCTCAATGACCTTTACGTGTAAAAGCTTCAATAATTCTAGAGAAGATAAAACGGCGAAAATGATAACACTCTATAACTATATCAAAGCTTTCTCCTTTTATCAGTTCACAAACAAACAATTTGTGTAATGCGAAAAGAGAAAGCGAAAAGTGGAAAGTAATCAGCTCGCCCTAATACGATAATCAAGCCATTACCGAGTCAATCGGCGGCGCTGATTCGATATCGATAAAATTACTGAACGCACTGACTGTTAGGATGGACCACACTATAATTTTTTTATGTTATTTTTTAGCTTTATGAAGGAAGAGGGGCTTGTGGCTAAGTAATAACAGGCGCACGGGTCGATCGATCAGGTTAAGCTACGCTTGCCGCGGTTGATCCGTGAATGGGTGACCGTTTTTACATAACAAGATCCCTCCGTGCCTCGGAAAATGCATCAAAGATATTATTACACTCTTCTAATTTTCTCCGATTTATGCTAATGACGCAAATAAACACAAATCAACCCTCCCAGTTCGCCAACCGCCCAGTCTGTATGTCCGACCCGTAAATCACTTTATCGTCAGGGTTATTCGGAGGCGATTTCCGAAAATCAATCGGTGGCCAGATCAGATAGCGTGATGTATGGCGGCGTCGGACGACTGGGGTCTCTCATTACCCCTACACTTTTTATCCCGAAGATGTTCTCTTTAATTTGGTCGGGTTGGAGTTGAAGATGGTCATGTTTGTGGGATTTAAGACTCTTCTAGCAACCCGCAGTGGGCCTGCGTGGTGATTACGGTCCTCTCCTTCTCACTGAGAGGAGACCTGTGTCTCAGTAGTGGGAACATTATAGGCTGACTATGTTATACATCAGTAACTGCAGTTAGCTACTCGTACATGTTTATAACGATTCTTGCATACTTCTTATACTTCGACCTCAAGTTTGACAGCGCTAGTTGTAAGTTCCACATGTTTCTGACCTTTTTAAGGACGACAATAAGGCCAGTATAATATACATAATTATGTGTATCCTTCTAGTCTAGAATGATCGGTGGCCAGATCAAATAGCGTGATGAATGGCGGCGTCAGATGACTGGGGTATCTTTTTACGCCAACACTTTTTATTCCGAAGACGTACCTATTCTATAATTTGGTCGGGTTGGAGTTGAAGATGGTTGGTAGAAACCAAAAAAAAAATACATTGAATTAGAATACAAAGTATGATTCGGAAGTTTATGAGCTCTTTTCATTGCAAATTGTTTTGATGGCAATGAGCAGAACTTATCTGTGAAATCATATGGACCGCGGTTTGCGGATCTTAGGTCGTGCTTGTAGTAGCCTAAACTATTTCTGAGTAACCGGCTTAAATTATTCAGTCTAAGTGGGTATATCATCATCTGTCTAGCCTTTTCCCAACTATGTTCGTTCAAGTCTAACTTAAGCAGCTGAATACCAGTAAGTATTTTACCTGGAGCGACTGCCTATCTGACATCCACAACCCAGTTACTGATGGGTAATACGATACCCCTTGGTAAGACTGATTGTCAGATTTTCGGAATTCTGACGACCCGTAACAACTATCAAAGATTCACGAATCACAGCCGGGACCAACGGCTTAACGGGCTTTCCGAGGCACGGTGGGGTCTTAGAATGTAAGGATGGTCACCCATCCACTGAGCAATCACGGTAAGCGTAGTAAATCGCTTAACTTGATCGATCGACCCGTGCGGCTGATATTACTTAGCCACCTCATATTCAGTTTAAATAAGAAATTTAAATTAATATTCAGAAGTACCTAAGTACTTCAGGATTATCATAGGTACACTCAATTTTGCAATCACAAATCCATGCTCAATTCTTCTATAAAAGCTAACAGCATTATTTTTGCAGCTTTTCTAACCCTTATTTCTATCACAGAAAAAACTGTCCATCAATATCTATATTTACAAAACAGCTTAAAAACTACCCAATCAAATTTAAAAAAAAATCACATCAACCCGATCAGACCAACGTCACCAATAAATCATTCACAGTCAATTTACAGCAACCCTTCGACAGCCAGAGACAAAGCTTTCAAATGGACTAATCAGAGATAAGGGAAACACGTGTACTATTATAATATACCTCATTACCTAACAAAAACACCAGTCCCTATATCACACAAACCTACAACACAGGATTACAAACTCTATTTTTGAAAAGCTAAAGTTGAAAGTCAAATGGGGTGTGTTGACAGTTGGGTTGTTTTGGTACGAAGGGTTGTGAACAGTAGTTTTAATACATAATCTGTGTATTAGCATCACAAAACGTTCATTCATCAGGACATCAAGCGACGTGATTGTAAACGTGATAAGTGTGAGGACATTGGATTTTAGGGAGCTGTTGATACCGCGTTGGAAGATTTTATACAGTTGTTTTTTTAAGGTGCGTCTGGCGCTCTCTACCACCAAGTGAAATTTCTGAGTCATATACATCCATAGGTTTATGACATAGAAGTTTCAGTTTTATTATTTGTAGTTGAAGTTGAGTAAAATCACAAAACAGGGGGTGGCTTTTAAATGGAAAAGTAACAAAATTGTTACTATGTAAGTGTTACATAGTTAAGTCCTGTAAAACTCTGAAGTGTTTTACAGGACTTAATTATGTACAGTTTTATGAAGGGTCATCAATGTTGCAGTATTTCAGGTAAACGGTAGAATACTAGATTACTACAGAAAATGAGCGCTGATTCTAGACACTTCTTTTCTTTATTAATATGGAACATAAAGTAAGTAAGTAAAGTAGGTACCTACCGAAACTTATAAAACATTTTAAAACAAAACTCATCAATCACACCAAAACAATCCCTGTCACACATGAACAGCTTAATTCCCATCAGTATTGCGAATCGACGATCGAGATAAAACACAAACTAATTATAGTAAACTGCGCTCCCTTCATCGCATACCCTTGATGTGACGTATGGAAATAACAATAGGATTCTATGCGAACACACAAACATAACCATTATAAAAATATAACATTGGAGCATCTTATTGAAGAGGGATAAGGTTCGATTCAGTGTGATTTTCAGTTTGGGAGCCGTAATTTTAAGGTTGTCGGGAGCAAAACATAGTTTTCAATCAAAAAAGGCCGAGGACAGATTTCAACTAACGATAGTCTTCTGTTTATTTATGAATAAAACAAATTCGAGATCCCATTTGAGATTAAATTAATTGGATTTAGCTTTTTTATCGTCGTTTTGACGATAATTTCTTTATTTATTGTTGTAATAACAGCCATAATGGGTGCTTTGATTACCGCCCATTTAATGTCTTCCGGAAATTCATAATACGCTCTTCAGCTCCTGAATCAAAAGAATCTGAATTGATTGAGTGCATACTTAATTCTCAAGAGTGTGGTTCGTTGCATTTTATTTGCATATCAATTAAACTAAACAAGATAAAGATCATTTTTTAAATCACAATCACTGAAAGTACTGTCTGAAATTAAAACAGAAGAAGAACTAGCAGGGGTTCGAGGAGAGGGGCTCAGGGGATCAGACCGGAATAAATCAAATATAAGTAGCATTAATAAAAACCCCGATTTTCTTTTGTTTCCAGGAATACGTTGCCATCAGCAGGCAAGAGTTGACTGAAATAAGATTGCAGACACCTCCCTATGTCGTGATCGATAGATAGATATTATTTTATTATGTCAAACTCAAACAATTTATTTCAAAAAAAACGAATTACAGACACTTTTGAATTGTCAAGGTATCGGTCAGTCAGAAAGATGAAGCTAGTTACCCTTTCAAAAGCATATTAGGTACCTATGGAGAAGAACGGACAGGAAACACCACGGATATCTACTCTTTTAAATGTAATCTGATATGATTGAAAACCCAATGTACACCATATAAATTCAATCATGGATGAAAGTGGTTACTGCTCGTTGTTTCAACACCAAAGGTTTTCCACATTCCACACACACACACCAGCCATTCAAACCGGCAAAATTGCAATGTTTCCTGTGCTCAAAATTTCACCAAGTCCCTAACATTTCACAGAAATAAGTAGGTACGATAAAGAACCAACACTACGTTCCTGAACAAGCTCACCCACAAACAGTCTTAAATCAGGGCCAATAAGCAACAAAAAGTGTCAAAAGTGAGGAGTCACGTGAAGAGTCATAGGATTTTGAACCATGTGCCATGCAACTATTGCCCTGTTAAGGTACTGGCTTAACTGCTACCACTACCAACAATTATAAGAAGACAATAACCGAAAAATCCTTGGAATCAGCAAGCTATGGGCAGCATGAGTGGTATTGATAGATATTTGTGAGAAGCGGCCGGCTCGGTTTGCATATTAACATTCCGCGCGAGTCGCTCGCTGCGCCCCGCGGCCCCGCCACTCGAGATGTCTCAATTCTGATACAGAGCAATGATGTAGTGGAGTAAGTCATATTATGGTGGATTAAGAATTATTTAAGCTTTTCTCAAAGTGGCATAGTAACAGGGGCTTTGCGATACGACAATCACCTTCGTACTTTTATGATCAATGGTGAGTGTCGTATCGTAAAGTTAGTTAGAAAGACAATAGACAAAACTATTAGGTTCCGATGAAGCAATTCTAGCGAAGGAGAAAATATGTAAACATGTTCCTAAGATCTAATTATCTAGGGTGGAGAATGTGTTAGTCTTATGCTGAAAATCTGCGGAAATTAACTTAAAATAAGCCTTATGAGCTAAGAATTACTGACGAATTTACGTCGGCAGACTAGCAAAAACAACTACATGTCTTGTTCTTTGAATCCTATTCTGATTAAAAATTATAACCAATTTCTAATGGGGAACCCGTTAAATAATAAAAACACCATTACCTACAACAAATAGCAACTTAGAGTATTGTAAGGTTAGACATGGATTAAAAAAAAAAACCTTTGAAGGAAAAATCAGGAATCCGTTGGATGCGAGAAGCACAGAGCCGGTCGAAATGGCGGTGCTTGGGCGAGGCCCATGTCCAGCAGTGGACGTCTTTCGGCTGAAATGATGAAGGAAAAAGGGAATAGAAGATTTTTAGAGCCTGGCATAGCTACCTGTCCGCTATTTTGTCTTTTTTCAAAATGGCGGCCACGCATGAAACCATACTCAATCGATAGCTCACATCAATGCAAACAGAAAACAAGGACCAAACCCCGTAAAGCGTCACCATTGCGTTCAAAGTTGATCACGTGACATACATATTTTTTTTTACTTGCAATTCATTATGTACTCGTATCTTATTGCATAGATGTTTGATTTTTTTAAACAATTAAACCCTTACTAATAAACGTTGTACAGTGTTTGTATAGTTACACAACGCTTTGTCTTACTGCTGTCATGTATGTCAAATTACTGACGACTGAAAGAGTGAAATCATTGTGTAACTAATATTCATCTGATATAATATAATACGTTCATTAGTAAGGGAGTCAGAGTGATAATTTCAAACAGCTATGCAACAAGATGTAAGCAAGTTCTTATAATTTAAACCAATTTAAAAACCACAAACTCTCTGTCCCTTCCCCCTGGTCTGTATCTGTTAGTTCCGACACAAAATCCGCGATTTTTCCACGTGTTTTATTTGTGTAGCGACGTCGCGCCGGCCATGACAATAACCCACTATATTATCCACTGCCTGCTCGGGAATATTCAAATTTATGATATACGAAGGTAGCAGCCGCCATTTTTGCCATCTCAACGTGTTCCCTGAAGCAGGATTAATAGTTTCGTGTGATTGTTTTATGTGGCCGTGCGAGGACGCAATTGAGAGGTTTAAAATATGTTGAAGGTTTTTGAGTTGTTATGATACGTATACCTATGGGAATAAAGTTTTTGAATGGAGTGAAAGTAAGAAATTCAATCGGATATGAAATTGTTTTGTTTTAGAAGGGTTTTACGTATTTTGATGTAGAGAAACATGTATTATACGAGTACTTAAACTTAAAATCGTGCTTTAATGGTGGCTCCTATTAAATTGGAACACAAAGCATTTACTTCAATTAAACCATTTACAGGCACTTTAAACTGTCAAAGAATCGGTCAGTTAGTAAGAAAGTTGAAGCTAGTTGCCAGTTCCAAAATCCTGGGTAAGTACATTGTTCTTAATGTGGGAACAATGTAAAAAATCTAATGAAGTAACAATATAAGATCGAACATAAGCACTGGCAGTTATTACCTAGCCATAATATGTCAGCTTTCAAGCGATTTCTAAAAGTGAAATTTATGTTCATACCTAGAATACAAACCATGGCAAACTGGAGCTATAATAGATCTTCTTAGTCGCGTACTTCATTACTGAAGGTCGTGTCCGTGAAAGGCGTTCGTGGCTTTAAGCAGGATGTTCTTCCACTTCGGTTCAGCTCAGCTTCTCTCAGGGCGGTCGAAACAGAGAGTCCAGTGATCACTTTGTCTGACCAGAGCTTAGGTGACCGTCCGCGAAGTCTTTTCCTATTTACCTTGCCCATCACCACCAGCTTTTCTTTTATTGATTCAAATTTTTGCGACAATATTAAACAATTTAATTTATGTTACCTACAGAAAAGCCGTTAAAACTCACATGAAACAGATAATCAAAAACAATAATAATTAAACGTCAATTAAGAACATAACTGAACAAACCAAACCATTACCAACCGAACAGAACTATAAATTAAGCCAATCTTCTGATCTCATTACTAAGGATCGCAGGCGCAACACACCGAGTTAAATCAAGGAATTAGCGATTTAAACTATTTTAATCTAGCTTAGCTACGAACAAAACGTATCAATTAAGACAATAATGTGGTTGGGCGATACGATCGCAGTACGCAATCACTTCGATACAGGTGGAATGGAACTTTATGTGGCAAAGGTTCTGTAGCATTTCTGCATGTAGGTACTTAAAGGTACGGTCTGTAACGACAGTTGGTTAAGGCTCAGCTCTCTTTATTAGCTCAAATAATAAGCATTGCCATCTAACGTGTTAATGCTGCCAGCCTTTTGGCCACTTATCCTATTGACAGCGATGCGGACGAATTTTTTGACGCCCAATGAGCTCCTCCCTTTTTATTTTATTTTTTATTATATACTTGTACATAATAATATATTTTAGTGTTAGCTTGTATAATTTAATTCGGGGTTTTTGTTTGTATTAAATTAAAAAATTCTACCTAATAATAAGTTAGTTAGTTAGTTTATAAGTTCTCTTGAATGACTTACTAAAAATCAGGGCTTGTACCAAAACCATAGCAGGGCAGGTCAATGTGACAGTACTAGTTGCACCGCATATGGTTCAAAATCGCTTGAAATTGACATTTCTTGTGATACCCGACTTTTTGACATTGTTTGCTTATTAGCCTGCTTTAAGAGTCTCCTGAATCGTACTTTCTAATCGTGGCCTAAAGATCCTTCTTTTAGATATACAACCATTTCTGTCATTGGGCTAGTGACGTTTCTACTTTGGTTGATATGCCTAATTTTGGTGTTCTGTACTTTAACCATTTTGATCTGTCCAGAGTGGTTTTTGAAGTGTCGCTCAAGTCATCGTCGTCGTCGGCTTGAATCGTAAATAATAACAAATGACGATCGGTTAGTTACGTTTAGCACCGAGGCACAAGAGGATTGCTGTTAGTTCTACGATTATAACAATTCAATTCAATCAACACGCAGTCAGTTTAAGCATTTACCGGTCTTTTCCATATTTCGTAATATCCTCTGCGATAAACAAATGTCTGAAGTTTTCATTTCTCCATAAGCGGGTTTATATCAATCTGATTGATACCTATAAACCCGGTAGTCTCATACCTCCCACAATCATTACATTCTAAATCGTTCTCATATAAACTAACAATAAAGCTAAAGGAGTTTGTCTGTTTTTTTGTTTGTTTGAACGTGCTAATCTCTGGAACTGCCCACTGCTCTGGGACCGGCCAATTCGTGAGGAAGGCTATAGGGTACTAACATTTACTCTAGGACGTAACAGCCAAGCAAAAATAAAAAATCTCAGAAAAACGCCAAGCGAAAACGAAGTATTAGCCGAGCAGGCGCAGCGATGCAATGCGACGGGGTGTGTCGGGGAAACAAGAAATTTCACGCGGACCAAGTCGCTGGCTGAAGCTATATTATACTAGCTTCCGCCTGCGGCTTCGCCTGCGAGGTATGTCGATAAAAACTATCCTATTTCCTTCCCCAGGATGCAATCTATCTCTCTGCCAAATTTTATCGAAATCCGTTCAGTGGTTTAGGCGTAAAAAGGTAACATGCAGACAGACAGACAGAGTTACTTTCGAATTTATAATATCAGTATGGATAGGTACGTAATCTTCCTACTTCAGATAATATAAAAACGGAAACATAAATGCTTAAGATTATGATCTGCTTTCCATTGCCACAATATTGACATTCTGTTACTAAGAGTGTCCATTTATTTATAATGAATGTTTTGTAGACTTAGCGATTGTAGATAAATCCCGGGTGGATATTATAAGACTTTACTTTGACTTTCTATCGTGGTAAACTTCATCATTGCATAGCATTAGTGGCCCAGTTGTAACCGCCGCCACTTACCGAGTTGTAGGTCGTAGGTTCGAAGCCAGACAGGCGCCTTAATTTGTGTTTATTTTTTTTTATTTTTGTGTCACCGCTGCTCTCCTAACAGTGAAGGAAAATATCTAGGAAACTGGCATGTCTTAGAACCACATTCACTCGCCGTTCGACGCTCGCCGTGGACGGTCGTGCTGCCCGCTCTCGCTCGCTGCACGCCCCCACCGCCTCGCCGCCCCGCCACCGCCCGCTCTCGCTACGCTAGCCGTAACGAGCTCAGTAGTCTCCGGACTACGCCCGCACCCTGTCAATAGCCGCCTTTTTCAAGGCGTGGTTGATAGAAGTTGTTTCTTTAAGAGAGAATCGTCATCACACGTATCGTCGAGGTTTTTGGCCCCTTCCGGGTAAAAACCACAGTTTCGTGGTCCTTGGTGGATACCTCACGGTGCCAACGAAGCCAAGGGGGTGGTGCCCCAATCTCACCCGCCGAGCCCCATCAGGGCGAGGCTGTCAATTGGAATCGGGAGCTAGAAGCTTGGCCTTGGGGGTGGCTCCTAGTCAGCTCTAGCTTCGTAACTAATCCCTTGTCCACAGCTCGCGTCTAGTACGGTTGGGTGTGTCAACCCCTTCGTACTAGAAGCCGGTCTAGGGTGTCTCTACACCCATCGCACAGACTGGTTAGGGCCCCGTTCGCACAATAAGATCGGCGACGGGTCACAAGCTTAGGGCTCACTTCAGGTACTCACCTCCCTGTCTCACACCCGACAGGGAGGGTAGGATCTCACACCCCCGGGCCCATCCACCCGGGGTGCTAGGTTTTCACGCCCCCCATGGTTCTTCCCTCTCCCCGCCCCCTTCCCGATCATGGCAGACGCGGTCATTTTGGCGTTCGCTAGAGAGGTCCTCTTCAAGGACCCCTCTTTCCTCACCCAATATGGCCAGCGTCTCATAAATTTTAGACGCCCTCCCGGTTCGGTCTTAGACATCGACATTGACTTCAGCGATGCGCTAGTCAGCCCCCTCTTTCCGCCAAACTCAGGCGAAATCCCCGAGGCCGCCGCCGCCTCCCCTCCCGCACCCTCCGTGCCAGCCCCCTCGCCTGCACCTTCAGTGCCAGCCGCCGCCCCCAAACCAGCACCTTCCGTGCCAGCCCCTAAACCCGCACCCTCCGTGCCAGCCCCCAAACCCGCACCCTCCGTGCCAGCCCCAAAACCCGCACCCTCCACGCCAGCCCCTAAACCCGCACTCTCTGTGCCCGCCCCAAAACCCGCACCCTCTGTGCCAGCCCCATCACCCGCTCCCTCCGTGTCCGCCCCGAAACCCGCACCGTCCGTGCCAGTCCCCGATCCCGCACCTTCCGTGCCAGCCGCTATCGCAGCTGATACTCAGGAGAGTATGGACACGTCCGTACCCCAATCTCAATCCGACTCAGAGGAAGCCCTCTCTGACTCTTCGTCCTCCTCGGAAGACGACTATATAGTCGTCGGAAAGGGAGGCAAGAGAAAGAAGAACGCCTCCTCTCACGCCAACAAGGCCAAAAAGTCGGTCGCGGAAAACCCCGCTCCCCGCCCCCCCACCCCACCCTCCGCCGCACCGCAGGCCTCCCCCGCTTCTAGCCTCTCGGCTACCCCTCCCGCTTCGAACGCAAAGAAGCCACGACCCCCGCCCCCCATCTATGTCCAGGATAAGTCCAAATGGACAGAAATCTCCAAAGCGTGTGTTGATCAAAAGATCAACTACACGAACGCCCGCTCAACCCAACAGGGTATTAAGGTAACGGTCGCCTCGTCCTCGGACTACAGGGACCTTACCCGTCTCCTCCAGACAAGGGCTTACCCCTTCCATACGTACTCCCTTCCGGAGGAAGTCCCCACCCGCGTAATCATCAGGCGCGTCCCCAAAGAAATCCCCACCGAGGAGATCAAAGAAGACCTTGCTTCACAAGGCATCCCCGTCTCAGCAGTCCATCGCTTGCACAAAGCATGGAAGGGCCTAGTCTACGACATGGTCCTGGTCATCTGCGACCCTACTGAAGGACATCACCCCATCTTCAAGGTGAAGTCAGTTTGCTCCCTCTCGGGTATCTCTATCGAGAAACCCAGGAAGTCCAACCTCATCGGACAATGCCACAGGTGCCAACTGTATGGCCATTCCCAATCCCACTGCTACGCGACACCTAGATGCGTCAAGTGTCTAGGTGCCCACGGCACGTCAGACTGTCCCCGCCCCAAAGACCGCTCTCAGTGCACAGAGCCACCGAGCTGCGTTCTTTGCGGCCAATCCGGGCACCCGGCTAACTACCGTGGCTGCCCCAAGGCTCCCAAGTCTTCTTCTCCCAAACTGACGAAGCGCGCGAGCGACCGTCAGCAAAGGGAAAGCCCCTCTGTGAGGATCCCGATCCCTTCCTCCCAGATGCCCGATAGGCTCAGTCCCCAAAGGCCCTCCCCATGGGCGAACCTCAACCACCTCAAAGCTCCCGCAGCTTCGGTGCCCCCCCCACCCCCGACTATCCCAGCGCTGATGGCAACTGTCATCCCCGCGCCATCAGTAGGCCCCTCGGTCCCAGTAGCCCCACCGGTAGCCCTTCCCGCCGCCGCGCCCAGGGCTCCCGCTGGTCCCAGTAGGTCCCCCCCGACCCCCGCCTCCCGCCCCCAGCCTAGCAGCATGGAGGTAATAATCGGTGCTTACGCAGCTTTTATTGCCCCCGCAAATGCCATGGCAGCGGAAATCCAAGCCTGTAACGGCAATCCTCGGCGCATCGCCGAGATTTTCAATGCGTATCCTCAGATTACGCAAGTCATGCAAACCCTCAACTTCTAAAAAGCTCCAATGGCTTTACAAAGAATGAGCGTTACCAAACCCCGATCCCTTAGACTAGGGTTTTTTAATGCAAACGGCATTAAAAATCAACGCGATGAGATCGCCGCCTTCCTCCGCGATCACCAGCTCGATGTCCTCTTAGTCCAGGAAACCTTCCTGAAGCCCCATCTGCGGAACCCGAACATTGCCAACTACAAGATAGTTCGCAATGACAGGGCTCGCTGCCACAAGGGCGGTACACTCATCTACTATAGGAAGTCCCTCCATTGCATCCCGATAGACCCGCCCGCCCTAATCTCTCAGCTAGAGATCTCTATCTGTCGGCTCGGCATGACCGGTCACCCCGCAATCACCATCATCTCCGCCTATATCCCGCCCACCAATGGTGCGGAGGATCCCATCTCTCTCACTACCGATTTCACTACCCTCTTCGGTATGAGTGACTCCGTCATCATGGCGGGGGATCTCAATGCCAAACATCCCGCTTGGAATAGCAGCACGACCTCTACCAGAGGTAGGATCGTGTTCAAACTAGGCGACTCCCTCAATTTCGATATCATCGCTCCGATGTATCCCACTCATTTCCCGGGCGACCCCGCCCATCTTCCTGACGTTCTCGATGTAGCGCTTCTCAAGAATGTAAACCTCCGTTTGCAGTCTATCGAGACGGTACAAGAGCTTAACTCTGACCACCGCCCGGTCATCTTGCACCTGGCCCCCTATTCGGGCCCCCCGCACGACCCCAACCAGCCCCCCCCGACCAAAACAGTCACCGACTGGAGGAAAGTAAGCGAAAGACTGAAATCCACCACGTCTCCCCACCTAGACTCCATCCCCGAGCAAATTATCTCAGTCGCAGACACGACTGGGGCGATCGACTCGTTCACAGAGCACGTTCAATCCGTACTGACGGATTGCTCACGGGAAGTTCCAGTGATGGAAGACCATCGCTGGAAACTGCCCGATGACGTACGTGAACTGATGACCGAGAAGAACGCTGCCATTCGTGCCTACGACTCTTTTCCCTGCGACGCGAACAAATCCCACATGCGCCATTTACAGCGTGCTGTAAAGAAACGCATAGGGGAGTGGCGCTCCGAGGGATGGGATAAGTTGATCGGCGAACTCGAGCCCACCCACCACGCCTTCTGGCAACTCCAGAGGAAGCTCCGCTCCTCTGAAGAGGCCACAGTTCCTCCCCTCACACGCCCCGACAAAACGGTCGCTTTCGAAAACCTCGAAAAGGCCGAATGCCTAGCCGACAGCCTAGAGGCTCAATGCACTCCCAGCTCTCAACCAGTAGACAGAGCGCACCTCGACGAGGTGAACGCTGAAGTCGAACGGAGAGCCTCCCTCCCGCCAGTCGAAGACCCTGATGATCCTCTGCCTCCCGTCACTCCCGACGAAGTGCAAGACATCATAAAAGGACTCGCAACCCGCAAAGCCCCCGGTTCGGACGGTATCACCAACAGGGTGTACAAACTCCTCCCCGCCCCCCTCATACTGCTCATGACCGCCATCTTCAATGGCGCCCTGAGCAACAACATCTTCCCCCAAATGTGGAAAGAAGCCACAGTCATAGGCATCCCAAAGCCAGGCAAGCCCAAGTCTGAGCCCTCCAGCTACCGCCCCATCAGTCTGCTAAATGTTTTCGGTAAAGTCTACGAGAGGCTTATTTATAAGCGCCTCAAAGACTATGCCGAAGCAAAGAGCCTCATCCCCCCCGAACAGTTCGGTTTTCGCACGAAGCATTCGTGCATCCACCAGCTCCACCGCATAGTCGAGCACATTAGCGCTGCTTTTCAGCGAGGTGCTTCGACAGGCGTCCTGTTCTTCGATATAGCGAAGGCGTTCGACAAGGTCTGGCACAATGGCTTATTATATAAGCTGTACCTGCTAGGTGTGCCAGACCGTCTCGTGCTCATCTTACGAGATTTTCTGTCGGACCGCACTTTCCGCTACCGTATCGAGGGCGCTCTCTCTCCCCCTCACCCCATCCGCGCCGGAGTCCCCCAGGGTTCCGTTCTGTCTCCCCTCATTTTCACCCTGTTCACTAGTGACATCCCGAACAGTAAAAAGGCACAGTTGGCGCTCTTCGCCGACGACACTGCCATATACTGTTCGGGTGTCAACCAGTCATCCATAGCTCGAAACCTCCAAACCTCCGCAAGCGCCTTGAGCGATTGGTTCCGGAAATGGAGAATCGAGGTCAACCCCGATAAGAGTCAGGCGGTCATCTTCTCGAAACCGCGCAAACTACCCCCCCCCCTCCCGCGCCCGATCTCTATGTATGGCAAGCCGATCCCCTGGGGAAAGCGAGCCAAATACTTAGGTGTCATCCTAGACCACAACCTCACCTTCAACGAGCACATAAAGACGGCGCGTTCGCGCGCCTCTTTCGCTCTCGGTAGGCTCCACTCCATGATAACTGCCCGCAGCAAATTGTCACTCAAGTGCAAATTGCGCCTCTACACCGCGGTCATCCGTCCCATCATGACCTATGCTTGCGTAGTCTTCGCACACGCCAAGCCGCGATTTCTGCATAAAATGCAAACCCTCCAGAACCGTTTCCTCCGAAAGGTCACGGGAGCCCCCTTCTATGTCCGAAATGTGAATCTGCATCTAGATCTCAGACTCCCCACCATCCAGCAGTTCATGAAACGCCTCTCCAAGCGCTTCTTTGACTCTGCCATAAAGCACCCCAATCCCCTGATTGCGGCGGCCTCCCGATACACTCCCTCCCGCATAAGTAGGATTCGCCGACCAAGGCATACCCTCACTATCCCCGACGACGCCACTACCCTCCTCCAGGAGAGCAGTAAGGCCACGAGTACTCTCAGTCGACAACACAAACACAAGCTCAGACATCCGTCCTTCCGTCCTCGCCGCCGAGGCCCGTCGCGACGTCCCGCACCATCACCGTGCCCGCCCCGACCCTTGCTCGAGCCAGCCCGCGCAGCTGAGCCTGTAGTTTTAAATTCGCCCCTAAACACTAATAATAATACCGATCCAGCCTGTCCCTTGCTGTCCTCTTCCAGCGACGCCCTGAGCCGAGGTCCGAACCCCGCAGGGGGTTACCCTTAGCGCTGTCGCTTAGTTTTTAAGTTATTGTATGCCCTGGCTGGAGGCCTTAATTCGAGGCATCCACAGGAAAGTCCGGTTAAGCAGTAGCCATCCTCATAAAGGATGAACTGCGAGATGCCATTTATTAAAAAATAAAAAATAAAAAAAATCTTAGAACCAAACATTCGAAGACATGTGACACTTATCACACTCCTCGTAGCAAATACTTTTTTTCAAAAATATTCAACGTAGAGCTTAGACGTCGTTCCTAATTTTTTATAAAGTATACATAAGTAACGCACTTTGAGCTACTTGTCCATTTTCTTCATTCATTGAACTAATGAATAGCAGACATTCCTCATACAATTCAAACAGTCCCATCACAATCATCTAAATACTCACAAGCAATTCGAGCAATTCCAAATGATTAGTTCATTTGCAATTTATAATCGAGCCAATCTCGAAATCGAGCTCGATTCGAGTGCTCGAGTCTCAAGCCGCAAGCATCTAGCTTACACCGAGCCTCGATTCTGCTCCAATTGGACGTGTACACTTCATGTTGTGTGTGTATTAGTTAGTTAATTACCCCCTTGATTCATTACACCAACGCCCGCCTGACCCGATTACACTGGCGTGCATGATTAATGCCACAGCTAAATATACAAGATTTCGTACTATTTAATCGGCGTAATTGCATATACAGTGTGTTCGAACTACTTCCAACTCAATTATCGGATCTATTGCTGAATTGTTGATGTTTATCGTTTTATGTTCATTTAATAGCCATAATTCAATGTTCTTATATAAGACAGCTTAATGCGGAATTTGTATCTAGTTGTTGGAAAAAATGTGAGAACGTAATCCTATGAAAAATTTAGTTAAGTGATTCTATAATGACTTTTACGTTTTCAGTCACGAACATAAGTTATAATAACATTAGAACGATGTATGGTATTTTTTGATAATGTCGTCAATTAATATTAATAAAAATACATCTAAACAAAGGAATTTAAGCACAAGTTAAAACGACAATTTAAAAACGATACCTCGTCGCTCGGCGCGCCTGTTATGAGCACGGACCAACTGAAACAATTACTTAATGTCAACGAAAAAGATAATTTAATAATTGTTGCCGATGATATATGATGGGTCCACGCCCACCTGGGGTCTCAGTATTAAAATAACCGATACTTCTTCGGGCCTTATTTATGCACGCCGGCACAAACTTACATCTTACTCCGTACGCCGCGCCGTCGTGCATTTGTTAAAAGAACACGGTAATAGTCGCTCAAAGATTTCTAATGTCTCAATTTCCGAGATAAAACAATTCAATATCAACCTTATAACGAGCTCAATTAAGCTTCATTTCGATCGCAGTTTAAAATACACGAGCTTAAAGCCTCAATTCTCAAATGCAGTAACTTGGACAATTGTTAACAGAGAAAATTGGAACGTGTATCGTTGGTCTGAAACACTAAATTGAATGTTGGTACAGGATGCGTTTAAATTATGTCTTGTTTAATGAGTCGATATGGTTCTTGGATCACAACGACTTGATTCCCTTTCACTACAACTCAAAAATGATCTTTATATCTGTAAGTTAGGGTTTAATTTGGATTGAAGTGTATCTGTCAGTTAGAAGTGAGGTTTCAGCATGGAGTTTGCGAGATGTTTTCACTGAGAACACAGTCATGTAACTAATGTAGGGAATCTACATATCATTAAGAGATGTAGGGTCGTTTTATACGTTTGTACCGCTTTGTTCCTTATATTTACGGTTCGATGTATAGATATTTATGACATCAATGCGTTGCTATTCGATGTTATGCTGCATTGCATCGGAACATGTATGGAGACGCCTTCAGTATCATAATACGAGTTTGTACGAGATTCAGTATTTATAGTAACGCCTTGGATATTCGTTATTGTTTATGGTTTAGTTTATATTTTAATAGCTAGTGGCCAGGGGTAATAGATAGGTTTGAATATCGAATTTGAATCGCTTGAACATGGAGATTAGATGGGCTTATTGTGGGAGTTTTCCAGTTGGTATTATTAGTTTTTCGTTTAATAAGATTAGAGAAAGACTGAAGAAACGAGTGAATTGTATGAGAGATCATACTTACTAGAAATACGGTGAATACTGAGATGACTGATCTTAACATCCTACTAATATTTATAGATGTGAAATTGTATATTTAGATGTTAGTTATTCAATTACGCTAAAACGGCTAAACGGATTTGGATGAAATTTGACACACTGATAGTTTATAACCTGGATTAACACAGGATACTTCTTATCTGACATCTACGCAGGCGGAGCCGCTGGCAAATGCTTGTAGAGATGTAAGTGCAGAAGAAGACAAATAGACGACCCCAAATAAATTGGGACTAGGACAGAAACACGATGATGTTTCAAGAAATGAAACCTCATGCTATGAACTTTCTGCTAATTAGATAGACCCGCACCACGAGTACCTACCGTTGGACGTGTTCGTCAACAACAATATTCGTCCCTAATACTGCGGTTGGATCCATTTCTACTTATATTATTATACTTAGTAGATTTCATAGACAACCAAAATAAATAAATCTCTTACTAGTTTCTTTCTAAACAAGTTTTTGCAAAATTCAGCCTGCAGCCATACCTACTTTTATTTTCTTTGAAATATCTGCCAATTGTTTTTTATTCAAAAAGTATGCTTATTACTGCTATTGTTCCATCCAACTGTTTTAATAAGGCTTCTCGTCTATTTTTATTAAAGATATTAATTTTGAGTTTAGTCATTCTAAAGTCTTAGTAGGTTAGTCCATTCACGAGGTCACACTGACCTGAAAAACGCATTTGGAATATCATTCCCGATCACAGATCATGGCCAATCACGATTTGGAAAATAAAATCACGATTTTAATGTTCATTTCTTTATGAATATTACAAATGGCAGATTGAAATGGGAATTAATTAATTGAAAAGGAGCTTTTTCTGCCCTGACTATTTTTGTTTTACCTATAATAATTAAATATCGTCTTCAGCTATGACTCTTTGTGTTTAAGAGCAGACGTGGCCCAGTTGTAGTTATCGGCCCCGACTTACGAGTTGTAGGTCGTGTGTTCGAACCCGGACAGGCACTTTACTTTGTATATTTAATTTAATCACCCGAGCTCTCAAAACGGTGAAGGAAAACATCGTGAGGAAACGGGCATGTCCTAAAACCAAAAACTCGAAGACATAATTATGTGACATCTACCAACCCGCACTGGGCCCGTGTTGTGTATCTCAGCTCGCTCCCTCTCACAGAGAGGAGGCCTGTGTCCCAGCAGTGGGAACATTATAGGCTGATGATTATGCTAGCTAATGCCTCTTTGTTATAGAGAAGGAACTGGTTGTCTAGAACATAACTTTGATTCCTTATTTCATTTAACGATTTTAGCATCCATTTTAATTATTTAACAGGAGTCCAGCGCCCTAATTGCAGAACACACTTTCAATCACATTCCGAGGTTTTTGAAGGATATTCCTAATCTATTGCTTCACAGGTTTGAAAAATTCTCTGTTCAACATCCTTATAAATAACGCAATGAACGTGGCTGAACTGTCAACATTAAAGAAATTGCGATCAGTTGCCATTTCATGTGTGTTATGCTATTACCCTGCTAGATTTTCTCTAAAATTAAATATAATTTATTCCTGTCTTAATATTTCAAACCGTACAATTTATCTTTATCGAAGACGCATGATTTTTCAAGGAAGGAGAAACGTTTGTAATGTTTGACTGCATTACTCTAATCAAATAAAGTTGTTTACGTTGTAAGGTGCCTGTTGAGGGTCTAATGAGCCTCATTACTAGCGATGTCTATTAATTGGGCAATCAATATAAAGCTGGATATTCATGCACTTTAATACTTATTTATTTTTATTATAACAAGCATGTAATGTCACTGCAAGGCAAATGCCTAATACGTAAACTTTTCTTTTTAATTTCTCTTAGTATCATAATTTAATCATAAAACATTGGATAGTAAGGTAGTTTAAGAACTGTGCTTTAGAAGACACTTGATGAAGACAAAATCCTAAAAGATTAGATGTGAAAGACTGTACTTAGCTTCTTGAAAGAAAAAAAGAAAAATAATTAAAGAGAAAGAAAGAAAGAGAATTGAAGAAAACGAAAAAACAAATGAAAAAGAAAAGTAAAAAAAAATAAAAAGAAAAAAGAAAGAAATTGTTGACACATTGTTGTTGTTTTTATTGTTTGTTTGGCATGTTCTTATTCTCAAACTTAGAATTGTCAATCTATTGACTGTTATGAAATGCTCTTCAAGGGATAGTGGATTTCTTGAGTGTACAATGTATGTTTGTCGGTTTTTTTTTTATTTAAAGCACTTTTATATCTTCCCTGAGCAATAGAACCTTTTCTACAGCCACTTATGCCCAAAAGCCCAGCTGATCGTCGCGGGTGGTCAGTCAGTTTGCTGTACTCGTTAGTAAGTATGATAGTGCCACCAGTTAGGACGCTAAACGGACGTGTAACGTGTGAAATTATTGCTAGTTTGGGCATAAGTGGTGCTTTGTTTGAACCAGGATGATTTGTAAGTAAAAAGAGGTTTCTTTATTGTTTTTTTCAATGACTTCACAAAAAGGAGGTTTAAAAAAGTATTCATGACATGTAACAATAGAGATGCTGCCTTTTTATCGTTACCTGGCACTTGCACTTAGCATTATTGGCCATCGAGAATCACACATTGTGGGTAGGTAGAGATACAGATGTTTTGCAAAACTTTAAGACGAAACCAACCGCACAGTGGCGCCCTCGTCGTTTGTTTGGTTACTTTTATTTTAGAATGAAAAGGCAGAAACTATAAGACATAACCAAACAAACTTTAAGAGGGCCACTGTGCGGGCTTTTCAATAATTAATTCAGGAGGTGACTGACAACATTATGAGGTTACCTGAACATTATTATCTACTCGTCATTTTACCTATAACCTCAGCAAGATTAAAACAACCGGATAATATTAATCTTAATTTAAGTTGCGCAATGATCTCGGAAGATGACACCAATCTATCTCTACCTTCCTTACAAATCTCGTTAAATCCATCATCGAAGTTTATCACAGATGCGTTCTCCACGCGAACGCTGAACATGGGTGGTCGTACAAACTTTGCTTAACCCATTAGACCACTAACTGATGGGGTGCTACCCGTGCGCATGCTACCCGTGTTAGTAACGCATTCGGTACGCTAAACAGATAACAAGTTAGGGGATGATGGCATGTGGTTGTTTACCATGGGTAAAGGGTTGTTTATTAAAAATATATGATACAGAGACTTTTACAACGTGTGACTTAATAATAAATTATATAATAGTGATGTTATACACCACGAAAATAAAGATAAACAAAAAACAAATCAAAGACTACAAAACATATAAAGGGCGGCCTTATCGCTTAATTTTTGTCATCCTTACGGCATTTGGGAAAGGCGCTTTAAATTTTCAATATTACATCTTACATTTTATTAAGCCCAATCAGAATTCGCGATTTACCTATGTCTACTTTCCCTTCTCGGATACTTTGTTAAACCTATCAATAACTTCATTAAATAACCTCCGAAAGCCTCTAATGAAAGAACAGTGCTATCAAGCTTTCCCCCACATTATGTTATTGTTCAGCGTCGAACCATTAGCTTCACTCGACGCTCGGCTCAGGTGATAATCATTTATAATGTGCGTGAGAGTTGTGACGTGTGTGTTCGTGAATTATTGGTGGAATTGGGTGGGTTTCCAATGTTTGACGAATGTTTTGACTCGTAAAGGATTTATCAACCTAAAATATAAAATAACATAATCAGCCTATTATGAGCTAAGCCATATATATCCTGTGTATATGAGGGTTTGAGTCGGTACTTCCCAACTTGCTTCTTTACAAAATGACATTATGTCCAATAAAACAATTTCAATAACTATAGCTTTAAAAAAGATGCTGCATATAGGTATGTATATATACATATATAAGTACTATCACACTAATATTGTATAGGCGAAAGTTTGTGAGTGTGTGTTTATATTATTGTTACTTACTTCTTCATGCTCAAACGGCTTTACCAATTTTAATCAAATTTTGTATGGAGGTAGGTGACACCCTGGATTAACATATAGGCTACCTTTTATCCCGATATTTCCACGGGATCGACACTTATGCGGGTGAAACCGCGGGGCGCAGCTATATAGTTGTTAATAAACGGTTTGTGAATCTTCTGCAAATCACAAACTAATGTAAATTGACGACTCCCATGATAATCGTCTGTCACTAATCTCTGGACAGATCATTCCTAATCTCAAGTGGAAAACAGACATGTGCTGCAGTTACTTTTTCAAAGAAAAAGCAAATACTCGCTTTTCTAGAGAGTGAAGGGAGTATTTGCTCTTTCTATTTTCTTTTTTAAGTAGATACTAGCATGGTAATCGCATAACACACTTACAATGGCAACGCCTTTCATTTTGACATTCATTGCGTTAATTATGTTGTTGAGAAACAATGGATTAGGAATTGCTTTCAAGATCTTTCAGATTGTGATTGTAATAATGTTACGTATTATGGTGTTGTTTCAGCTAAGATTCGGTGGAAAAGAAGGTTTTGAGAAAGAAATTGCCAATTCGTCTCATCTTCTTCAACGGAAACGCACCTCCAACACCTTACACTTGTCGATTTTTCCGCGTCAATATTATTAATGCGTGACGTCATCTCGTGACGTCTCACGACGCTATGTATTAGCGTTTATCAGCACACGCTGCGACGCCGCGTGACGCTAATGTGCGACGTTGATGACGGATATACGCGTGACGCCTAATCTTAATGGTTTTCTGAATAAATAAAATTTGGGAAAATCTGAGGCTGACGGCGGTAATAATGACGCTATTTTTCTCGATTTTTACACGAATATTTTCTTATCCTAATTTTGTTTACTTCGTTTTAACTGGTTACGGGTATAATTTTTCCTTAGCTGAAACGTATTAGCCTGCATACCATTATTAGGAGTAGATGTGCATCCCTGATGACTCGTGTTCGCAGCAACTGCAACAGTATTCTCAGTGTATTCGCTGATCAGTGGAATTCTCCGATGTTACGAAGGTGTGGATGCACGCTGAATTTTAATTGTATATGTTATTCTGTGTATCGGGGTAATCAGAAGCCCGAAAGTCTGACAACCAGTCTTACCAAGGGGTATCGTATTGCAGCGGGATTGTCCGAAAGGGTTACCTACCGCTACCCCGGAACATAAAGGGCTAAGGAAGGA
Source organism: Gortyna flavago (assembly GCA_963669345.1). Lineage (NCBI taxonomy): Eukaryota > Metazoa > Arthropoda > Insecta > Lepidoptera > Noctuidae > Gortyna > Gortyna flavago. The sequence goes on from OY770148.1 coordinate 8,720,901, forward strand.
ACACGGATGGGTTTTAGTCAGTAAGAGTCTGACACTCCCTTCCGCTCCACCCCGAGCAGGAGGGGTCATTTGACGACTTCCCATCCTAAAAAAAAGAAGTATCGTATTACCCAGTAACTGGGTTGTGGAGGTCAGATAGGCGACTGCCTATGATACATGGAGCGACTAAAGCGAGTAAAATACTATTATTCAACTGTATCCGGTTAGACTGGAAGCCGACCCCAACATAGGTAGTATAAATAAAGCCTTCATGGAAACGAGTTACGTGACGTTTAAAAAAAACCTTCCAGGAAACCAGTTACGAAACCCCGGTTTCCTTAACGGCCGAAGCGAGTTGGGAAAGGGCTAGGCAGATGATGATGATGTTAATCTGTGTTTGTAACCTAATAACACTAGAAGTTAAGTAAAATTGGCACTAACCTTAGAACTCCTGTCTGCAATAAAAGTTTTCTATTCTATTCTATTAATGCAATAATTATTTCATACATCTCTCGGCCTTATAAAAATACATGAACCGTTTTCGCCACTATTGTATCACACACAAAAATCACATGAATTTCATTAAAAGACTTCCTCCACCCTCTTGATTAATCTGGGATTAGCTATCATAACCAAATCCCTATCCCAAAGTTCCATATTGACATTTCACACAAGGGATTACCACACCACATTACATCACTATTAAGCTATAACCACACCCACACACACATACTCACCACACACACACATACACACCCCACACACATACACACCCCACACACACCCCCAAGCGTATGATCACAACTTGTAAGTTATAACCATTTTTTATTGTGAGAACTTTAAACAATTCGGATCCATGGCTTACGCTTGTAATCCTACACATTTGAATTTTTTATTAATAATGGCCGGTTAAAGCCAATCGGATAATATTAATAATAACCAGTGGACGCCATTACGGGCTTTATTGTTAATATTATTAATTTAGTCATGAATAATTCAGTGTGGGGAGAGCCATTCGATCCCTTGTATTAGGTAGCATGATTAATTTATTAGATTTTAGACATTTTTATTATTTTTCTAAATCGACTCTTTTATTGAAACCAGTTTTAGTGATATTTTATGTATTAAGCGTAAAATTTTCATTACTGGATTAGCAAAATTAGTTATAATATAAATTCTGTTAATGATATTACAGATTGGCTGTAAAATCGGCTCAAAGTATTTGTGGCTAGATTTAATTAATTGTTATTTTATTCCGTTTTGGATTAAAGTAATTAATTTATTCCGAACTGCTAGAAAGTTTACTAATTATTAATCTTAGTTTTTTAACAGGAAATGTCTTGCATAAATCAAAATTCACTTTTAGCTTAAATGAGAATGTTATAGAAAATTCAGACTAGACAATATTGGCAACAAAACAGTTGGATGGAACTGAGCTAAATCTGATTTTATCAACGACTAGCTTCTTCCCGCAACTTCGTCTACGTGAAATTTGTTGTTCCCCGACCCATCTCGACGCATCGCATCGCCTATCACTTGCACTTCCACTTCCTTCTTCTGCGTTCCTTCTGTGTTTTTTCATTGTAATTAGTAGGTACTAGTGACCCTGCTTCGCACAAATGATTCGAGTTCATCGATATTTCTTTGTTATGTAAGCTTAATATTAGGTCCTTACATATGAAATTAGCGTTTTGTCGTACTGACCACTTTGATCTGAAATATCTCCTCTTTGGTTAAGAATTCCAAATTCAAATTTATAAATTCATTTAGCTGGTACATTTGAGTTTTGAAAACAGTCATTCATTTGATTTTTCCTCATTATTTTTTTCTTTGGCGTCGCTTATACCGCACAATAGTAACATGAAATATCGGTATATTTACGAGTACGAGTTCTACCGTGGCACCAGTGCTGCAGAAACAACAAAAGATTAATGATGTGTACGGCGCTGGTGTCGCAAAAGAAAGCACGGTACGTTTTTGGTTTCAACGTTTTCGTTCTGGAAATTTCGACCTTCAAACCCACCCCGAGGACGGCCGGAGACCAAAGTGGAAAATGAAGAATTAAAAGCTATTGTGGAAGCGGATCCATCACAAAGCACTTCAAAGATAGCTGCAGGCTTCGGGGTAAGTGATAAAACTGTATTAATCCACTTAAACCAAATCGGGAAAAAAAAAAAACTTACGATGGGTACCTCATGAATTGAGTGAATCGAACTTGCAAACACGCGTCGACTGCTGTGTTACTTTGCTCAACCGACACAATAATTAAGGGACTTTAAATCGAATAGTCAATAATAATAATAACTTTAAGTCAGCAACTGCAAACCATGAAAGAAGAACTAGCTGCTAAACAACCGAGATTGGTCAATCGCTCTAGGCCACTGCTACTTCACGACAACGCAAGACCACACACTGCACAACAAACAACCACTAAGTTAGATGAGCTACAATTGGAATGTCTGCGACATCCACCGTACTCCCCGAACCTTGCTCCAACAGATTACCATTTTTTCCGGAATTTGGACAACTTCTTACAAGGAAAAAATTCAACTCCGATGCGGCAGTCCAAACCGCCTTCAAAGAGTTCATTGATTCTCGCCCCCATGGTTTTTTTAGTAAATGGATCAATGAACTACCTATGAGATGGCAAAAGTGCATAGATAACAACGGCGCATACTTTGAATAATTAAATATATTTTACAAATAAAAAATTGACTTTATATTCCTCCCGTACAAAACGCCAATTTCATATGTAAGGACCTAATAACGTATTATCATAATACTACCCGGAATCCATTCTTTATATGATGGTAAAAAGCGTAACAAAATTTGTTGCGTAGTTTAGAAGAATAACGCGATCACGCAGACGAACACGAAAAGCGACTTCAATTTATTTATTTATTTAATACTTCAAGCACATAATTGTACAGCATTTTCTACCAGTCAACCTTTGGGTGATGCAGAGACAAACAGTGGTAGGTTCAATCATGAAAATTGAAGAATAAATATTTTAATTATAAACTTTATACGCATAAACCTATTTAATAATATACTGCATGATTTTTCTCACCGTCTTGAAATTTTCACAGGGTGCTCCACACTTTTTTATAAAACAATTTATACAAGGTGTAACAAAATAAACGCAAGTCCTGAAAGTAGATTGTTCATAATTGACTACTGAATCGATATCCAAAAATTATGTAGGTACCTATTTTGCCAAACGGAACGGTGATTGAGCCAAAGAAAATTAAATCTTATCTCAAAGCAATAAGACTCAATTTTAAATACATAAAATAGGTGTCAGGCTCAACACAGTTTTCTTAATAATAATAGTTAGCTTAAAAAAATAAGTATTGGTCATTGATTTATGCTTTTAACTCAATACTCTATTGGGGTGTATAAGGTCTTGCGTTAATTATGTTACACATTGTATAAAGCAATTCATTAAATTAAACATTCATTTAAGCATTCAATTTGTATAATTTATTTACATTATATTGATAATAAAGCTGTTGTGTTAAAAAAAACGAACAAAAAAACAGTTTTTATTTTTGTTTGAACGCGCTAATCTCTAGAACTACCCGTCGGATTGGAAAAAATCTTCTTGCATTTGATAGCCCAATTCTTGGAAAAGGCTATAGGCTATTTAACATCACGCTAAGATTCTTAGGAGCCGAGCAAAAAGTAAGAAAGAACGCAAAAAAGAATCTAATAGCTCAGGCAGACGATGCAATGCGACGGGGTCGGTCGGGAGAACAAGATATTTTACGCGGACGAAGTCGCGGACAAAAGCTAGTAATTTAGCATCTGCTCTATCTACAACACTTTGAAAAAAAAGAATACAGGAGGTCTGAAAAACAACAAAATAACAGTTGTGATTATTAACATTTTCCCACATTTTCTCTCAAACAAACAAACCAATTCAAACAATTTAGCTTGTGATCACGACTTAAGGGCGCGTCAGACGATGACGGATCGCTTTATCCGGCTAAAGTTAATTTCCTTTCTCACACCAACAAATTCAATCCCTCCGGTCCACAATGGAGCATATTTGCTTATCTTTAATTGATTCACTCTAACCCCTCGGTTCTGATAAGGATTAGCTCTATTCACGCTGACTTTTACAAGGGTAGCTCACCCTTAACGAGGGATGGGTCATAGAGTACATGTGTGGTTGAGAAGAAATGTGGGGTGACGGTTTTCTGCCTATTTTGGGTGTAGCTCGTAGAGGGTTAGGGTTTCGTTGAGGGTAGTTATCGAAACCTACAAGTACCTATAACTAAACATTTAAGTATACAAGATGTTCATTCCAAGACTTCCATTAAAAATCGTGCCGTTATAAGGAAACCTTTTCAAATATCACTAGAGCTAAATTCTTGATTGCTACGACAAGTATCCACTACAGGAACAAGAGCCACGCAGATTGAGAGGACCTGTCCAGTCAGTGCACGCGTTTGTCAGAAATCGTGCAGCTCAACTCAAAACTAAGGAGCTCAACGATTCGACAAACAATACCAAAGAAAGGACATTTGGGTAGGCCACATAAATCACTCAAACTGCCAGACCTAGACAAAAACTAACAGAACAGAGAAAATAATAAAAATTAAAAAAAATGAATAAAATGACCTACATTGTCTTCACATGCACAATAATTAAAATTAACTAACTTAAAATACTAAAATTAACTTCACAAAGTAGTAGTGTTAGTATATGAAGTATAAATAAAAAAAACTACCTAAGATATGGCGCAGGGGTTATTGTAACTATGTTGTTGGGGAAATCAAGTAGTGGTTTTGGTACTTACAATGAAATAGAAACTAATAGATTTGAACCGTAGCTACTACAAGCACGTAGGTATAAAACAAAACCTGACCCCTCTGTAACTAACCCCAACTACTCACACGATTACCTACATCGGATTTCATAATCGGCGCGTGTCGCGTATTATCGGGCGGCGTCGTGCGACATCGAGCAACGTCGGGCGACGTCGGGCGGTAATGCGATACTCGTGAATTACAACAGTTTATCGTGGTGAATCTGAGATGTTTGCACAGGGGAAGTGTAATGGTTTTATGGATTTAGCTAAATTGTTCGATGTGTTAGCCTTATTGTTGTAGCCGTCGGTTTTAATTAAAAATGTATCTTTATGTAGGGGTTCAGTGGTTATTACGTTTTTATTTTGTGGTTTTTATTACTTGGATTGTTATTCTTTTTGCAGATGTCTTTGTGGCTTATGGTGTTTTTTTTTTTATTAGATTAATATTATGATGAGAAAAGATTTGATTTTTTGTATGTTTGTTTGTTACGCTTTCACCCTAAAACGGCTGAAATTTAGCACATGGGTATACCATGACCTGGATTAGGACAAAGGATCGAGACTTATGCGGGTAAACCCGTGGGGCTCAGCTATATTTAATCAAATATTGTCTATTTATTTATTGCGATGACGTTATTAAAAGCTTTTCAAGTATTTCAAAACACAATCTAAATTCAAAGCTTTATTTACTTGGTTTTTAGTACCAAAATACAACATAACATCTACAGGAGATCAATCAGCCAAAAAACATAGTATTTTAATCCCTCAAACGTTCAAAACAACATACAGCATTTAATAAACCTGTCAGTCGAACGTTTTCAATAACGTTACGTTTAAAAAAAGTGCACAAGTCAGTCGGGTGGACACACGATATGCGTACACGTGGAAATTGGAAAAACCCATGGAAATCCGCTTTGGCTGGACACCCTATTTCTAGGAATATCAGCGTTTTTGTCGATGCCAAATTTTAATGATGTTGTGAAGGTATTTTATTTGTTTGTTGTTGTTAAATTTAGAGCCATTTTGCGTCAGGTTTACCTAGGACAAGATACCATTCCTTTTGATCAATTTACCTCGTGTAGGAGATATAATTGACATCGTATACAGAATGTATGCATTACCAAGCCCAAAGACATGGTCATAGCCAATTTTATTTATTTTATTTTATTTTATTGTGTTTGGGTGGCTTACAGCTATCAAATACAAAAGTAGTAGTGAGGTAATTGACGACAAGCTATTTACAAGCCTTCGAAGTTAGCAACAGAGTACCTATTGTTGTATACATTTTCAAATTGACTATAACACTAATACACAACATGCCCTATATAATCCTCTAGCTCTACTTTCATATCTTGAAACGTTGAACCATGCATAGAAAAACGTTTTTTTAAATGATATTCCTTCCTATGCTTAACTACTATTGTATAGATTCAAGTTTGTTTAACTGAAAAGAACAGCTGTGCTGCTGAGGAGATGTTTGCACCACTTTTACCCCCGAGCGAAAGCACTAGGAAGTGGTTTGTGTGGGGCGTTTTGGGGAACTGTCTTAGGTAAAGGCGTTCAAAAAGATCTGATTCTCAGCCTAATTTTAATAAATGACTTTTGATTTTAATTTGATTATGACTTCTAACCAAATGACCAACATCTAAGTCCATTATGGCCCATGAAATACCATTATAATTGAATCCATAAACCACTACACACACCCATAACATTGATGACATATCCCACCAAAATGCTAGAGGGACAAAACTGCAGGAAATTGGATTTTTTATCGTGTCCTGAGTTCCTGACAAAGAGTTGCAATGGCTCTGTTCGCACGACGATTGTTAATTTTTGATGACATTTTTAACGACAACATGAGTTTTAAAAGCTGGTGTAATACTTTCAATTGCTGTCTCGTTTTCTTGTAAAATTTACTGGATAGCTTTATCTTAATGTATATATAAACTGTTGCAGAAATTAAGAAGCCTATTTTTACTAGAAAGCTTATTTATTACATACCTAAATGAATGAATCAACTTACATTGAACTTAGTGCATGACATTATTATGTTGCTCGACTTCAATTACAGAGGACTTAAATATAACTGGCGAAATGCACCTCTTGAATTACAGACACATGAGGTTATTATTTCATTTATTTATTTAAATATAATTTTGTACACCAGAAAATACATAACAAAAAATACGATTATTTTATTTTGATATTGATATTTGAAGCCTGAACGCCGTCGGCTATAGCAGCCATATACAAATACATACATGATCAGCCTATAATGTTCCCACTGTTGGGACACAGGCCTCCTCTCTTCGAGAGGGAGTGGGCTGTAATCTACCACGCGGACCCAGTGCGGGTTGGTAGAGGTCACACGTCTTCGATTTTTTTATATAAAAGTGTAAGTGTTTTTGTTCGTTTAAACATTGGTGTGTGTTTTTTTATTTATTTACAATAATTAAGATAATAAATAAATTGTTTATTTGCATCTTCAAGTAAAAAGAAATGGTTTACAACAAAAATGTTGTATGTTAGAGTTGCAGCCAAAACCTAAGCTATATCTTGTAATTATCAGCCCCCACCCTCGTTAACAAATTGTAGCCGATGATCAACAACATAATTAAATATGTTTTTAATTACGTGAATAATTAACATAATTGAGATGAGTTTAAGTTATAATAAGTTGAATTTTAGATTGATGAAGATGACTGAAATGTCGAGAAAATTCTATACTAATGTAGGTACAAAGGCTCAAGATATTCGGTTGTAATGGTATATAACTACTTATGAGTACTTCTAAATAATAGATTTTCATAGACAGCTCGTAAGCGTTTTCCAACGAAAATAGGCTTCCTCATAGAGACCAATACAACTAAGTATATAAATTAAAATACTTTTTATAGAACTGTTTGACCTAAACCCGCACTTAGTCGTAAGTCACGATTTTCTGTGAATTAAGTAGTCCATTTTTACACAGAAAAGCGTGACTTAAGTGCGGGTTTATGGTTACACTGTGTTATAAAAAGTGCTCATTGAATGTTACATTTTAAGACAGAAATGGTCAAGAAGCTAATTTTCTAACAAGAAATGATTACTGAGAAGAGCAGCTTTCTAGGTTAATAGCTTATTTAATTTCTCAAACAAGTCGTAAATGCCCATTAGAATCATTGATGTTATAACTAATGTGACTTTAGATAAACGTAACATGCTCACAATCAGTTTTGATGTTAGGAGCATCGTTTTATTATGTAAATACTTATTTAATTAGTCTGTTGATATTTCGCGAATGTCAGGAGTTTATTTACCTCGATATTAAAGCAACTGCTAGTTTATGTTTGTCCATCGAAATAGAGCGGTGTGCAAAATTAAGAAAACATAGCCTCAGTCGTGATGTTCACTTTTCCCTGAAACACTTTTTGACAAAAGCCGAACAAAATACCTACTTGAAGGTAGATACCTAATAAGAGATTTTTTTGTCTCTGCATTTTTCCATCTCCTTTTGTTAGATACTTTTTTTTAAGCAGTTGTCATTAAGGATGTTATAATATCAGGGTAAGCTTTATTGGCCAATTTGGATGCAATGGACATTAAGCAAATGGGTCAGGCATCCAAAGAGAATTGTGTCATTTTCGATACGATAGTCTGTCGGATGGTTGTAAATAGCTATGCTGAATCAAAAAACTTATAATTCAATCACCTACCCAAATACATGATAAACTTAAACCAAAAAATCTTATAATCTGTCAGTACATTTCAAATCCACAAAAAGCAATAAGACCAAATACAAAGAAACCGCGAAAGCTTCTACAAAGCTAAACATTGTGTCCGTGGCGCCATCTATCTGCGGAAGGGGGCGGCTCGTAAATTGTCACATGCGGCGCTGCGCGGGCGCCGACTGTGTGCGACGCCGGAAGCAGCGGCGAGTTTGATCAGTTGGGCTTGGGATATAATTTAGGGTTTTAGGATTTTGTGAAAATAAATGTAGGTACGAATAAAACAGTTTATTTTTTTATTTTGCATGAAATCTTTTAAGAACTTTATTGCGTGAATTTTTTGGTCAATATTAAACTGATGTTTTTGAGAGATGGCTTTACTAAACCTATAAGTTAAAGGCATAAATTAATAAATTAGTTAGTTCAGTTATTTAGTGTTCCTAATAAATAAATATACCTAAAACAAAACAATATTGACGATTAATTTCGATTTTTTTAGTCTTTTTTTTTAAGTTAGCCTACACTGTCCCACTGCTGAGCAAAGACCCAAATGGTTTTTTTTTTTCATTCTTTTCGACGTTTTGTTTTTTGCTGAAAACCTCACGCAGTTTTTCTACAACAGATGTTTAGCTATGAAATGAGTTCGACTAGAGAATTAAGACAGAATCAACAAATAATTTCAATCATAGGATGACAATGTTTTGTCAGTACGCTTTAGAACAGTGATCTACTAAATGATTGATGAATGGAAGAACAAAGCGATATCTAAGACAGTAGACAGTAGTCCTTTTGAATATACGTATCCTTCCCGTTACAAACATTAATTTTAATTAAACCATACAAGACAACTACACCCAAAACATGTCAGGAACTATTAACAGTCCCTAAAATTCCTGATATAATCACAAATTTGTGGTCACCGTTATCAGTACAGAGTCAACTGTCGTGAAGAATGTCTCCCCATGTGTCGAACGCGTGGTCACCCTAGCGTACGGGAATTATCTCCTTTGACAGCGGGAGGCGGAAACATCCTAGTGTGGAATGTGAGGGCTGACTTGGCGCTGGTTAGTGCGTTAAATTATGGTTGTAAGTCCATGGAGTATGAATCTATGAGGTTTAAAACCGTGATTATTAGATACCTATAGCAAAAAGCCCTTTAGCTCTAATGGTAGCTACAAGTAACGATATGCTTTTTATTAAAAGCCTGTGAAACCTGCAAGAGAAAGGCCTCCTTACCCTCTTTCCAATTATCTCTGATTAAAGCTACTAATGACCAGTTCTTGTTGAAGGAGTCCAACTTAACCCGCCATCTCCGTCTGAGCCAAGTCATATGATGAAGTTTAATGTGATTAAGTTTATATAGAAAAGAAAGAAAGAAAGTAAGAAAAACCGTTTATTTGCGGTGAAAATGACGCAAAAAAAGAACATAAACACAAAAAAAAGGAACACGAGAATAGGGATAGGTACTTCCTACATAATATTAAGTTGATTCCATAACAAAAGAAAGCGTTTAAAAGAATGGAAAAACTTTTTATTTCTTTCCCTAAAATACATGATATAATAGTTTCTACACAAATACATTCAGGGTCATCTATTATGATCTATTATAGGAGCCATTCACGTTACGATGTAATTAGGCAATAATATTTCTTGAGTTAATTGATTATATTGAATAATTCTGTTACAGTTTGTAGTTGGGAAAGTTGAAAAAGCGTTGATGCTAAGAAAACAAATGAAAAAACTAACGAGACTTCAGAAGATTCCAGAATCCCGAATACTTCTATTTTCACAACTAAAAGATTTTTTTGAAAAGGTGATGGATTTATGGAGATTGGTAGATTCACCCAACGTTTCTTACAGTTTTGCTGGATGGTTTATAAAACGAAACAGAACGGGTGAAGGAAAACCTCGTGAGGAAACCGGGATGTCCTCTAAACCAACAAATTCGAAAACGTCATACCATCTTTTAGGCAGTCCATCCATCGTTTCTTTGGTCTTAGGATTTCTTTACAACCATTAAAGTCCAACTCCACCATACAAAATCCAACGTCCCTGAATCTACCATCATCTTAAACCCTCAGCTATATCAATATTTATCTAAGTTTAAATAACTGTCACATTAAAGTTTATGGGGCAGTAAGGAGATAGCTGCACCTCCCCTGCATGTATTTATACGCTGAGGGTGCAGGACGGTTAACGCCCAGGGTAAGAATTATTGTCACTTACACTGGTTAAAGATGTTTTTAGTGAGGGGTGACGCGTATTGTGGGGAAAAATGCTGAGGTACCTTTAATAAAGAATCTTAGCAGTTTAGAGGAGGGTGGCGCAGAAAATTGTAAGGGAAAAAAATCATTGAATCCGTGTATTGGTTATGTTGTTTCCGTTATGATTGTCGCTAACTTCTCAGCCTTAGCTAGATTCCTTCCTGCTAGTTACGAGTAGTCTCGTTCTCATGTAATTGGTTTGTTTTATATACAAGCAATCCCGCAAATCTATGTGAAACGTTGGGTGTCTCTGCCATTCTTCATAAATCCCTCACCCTTTCAAAAGAGATACCCATTTGAGAAAATATGGAATCTTCTTTGTAAAATAATAAGACCTCTCAAAATTACCATAAGTACCTACATTTAATCAAGAGCCACCTACTATTAAAACAAACACCAAAATTTCCCTAATTCTATACAAAAGCAGAGTCGCTTTTACGAAATCAACCAAAGAAAACTGGCGACATTTGGGTGTACCAGTAGAGATTATAGCCTATTTATCTAATACTAGCTTCCGCCCACGGCTTCGCCTCCTATGTCCTTCCCAGGGATGCAATCTATCTCTCTGCCAAATTTTATCGAAATCCGTTCAGCAGTTAAGGCGTGAAAAGGTACACAGGACAGACAGACAGACAGAGTTACTTTCGAATTTATAATATTAGTATGGATATAAAATTCTCGTGTCACAGTGTTTGTAACAAAACTCCTCCGAAACGGTTTGACCGATTCTTATGAAATTTTGTGTGTATATTCAGTAGGTCTGAGAATACGATGTAAACTATTTTTTTTTTGCAGAACAACTTTTGCGGGCTAGTGAATATATATTTTGATAAGTTGATGGCATATTTAGGAGACAAATATTAATTTATATTTGCAAGGCGGAAAAAACTGTAGCAGCCAGTCTAGCTGACCAAGTAATTCATAACAAAAAAAAAAAAATCGTAGAACAGCATCCTAATTGCGTAAAATACTGTCAATCAGAATCTAGATCATTTTGAAGATTATTGCTAATCCATTGCTTCATAATTACCTATGTTAGAAAAATATAATCTGCTCAATAACGTAAATAACGCAATCAATGTTGTCGAACTGTCAAAATGGAAGCCATTCCTACGGTTAATGTATTACGCAATTACCCTGACGTTTATAGGAATAATTATCAAAGTTATTCGACAAACTTTTGTTTCATTCATTTCATTCATTCATTCCTGATACCGTGAGCTCGCAGAGGCCTCACAGTACCTACACCTCCGTCTCACCCTTTGGGCATTACAAGCGTGATGTGAAGTTATGTTACAATAAAAAAAAACATTAATTACATACCTAATAACAATTAACAACTATGCAAAGTAACTGCTTAAGTTCACCTACTCAAAAAGCAACGGTTAACGGTTAAAACTAGCTTGTTACCGGCAACAAATACATAAAAATAATAACGATTACATTTACAATGTCCGCCAGTATCTATGAAGGCCGAGATAACACTACATAAAAAAAACGGCCAAGTGATAGTCGCACACGAAGGGTTCCGTAACACCGTGCAATATTTAACGCCACATGCTTTTTTAAATAGGTATTTTTCTTGTATGAAATCCCATTTAATTATTAAATGAATATTTATTTGTTATTTTAGCAGCCATTGTACACACGGCTACACTTCAAGCTATACATTTCCAGTTTTAGCTGACCTCGCATTGTATAGGTTTTTCTTACAATCAGAAGTCAGCTTATACTGGTTATGTATAGCTTGATGTGTAGCCGTGTGTACACACTGTGAAAATTTCAAGTGCCTACAGCCTTTTGACAGCCTTGTGTGTGACAGACGGACGGACAGTGGAGCCCTATGGTGCGGAACCCTAAAAAGACAAAATGAAAAAAATTGTTGACGCGAAATGCTGGGCTTACACATCTGCTATTACAATTTTATTGCAATAATACATACAATTGTTAAGGCTGGGTTACATCTGTGCGTTAAATGTCTCAGGTGAGGAAAAAGCTGCAAAACAGAGTTTTTTTTTTAGTCAATGTTTGTAATGTATTGTATTGTTGCAAAAAGTGGACAGTGTAATTAAAATCGTGTTTAACTTTCTCTGCCGAACATTTTTATGTAGCCTGTATATATATTTTATTAAATAAGGTTTATATTGAAAAGTGAGGTTTTTCACAAACTTTTACAGACTTTTACCAATACCTGTCTGATTTATACAGTACATTAATAAAATAATGAAAAAAAAAATTCCCAAACCTCTTGTGATTACCTATTGACTATATCCTATCCTTTATATTATATATTATTATATAATAATACCTGATATTATAAATGTGAAAGATTGTAGGTATGTTTAGATGTTAGTATGTTTGTTGAACAATAACGCCAAAACGACTGAACGAATTTGGATGTTTGGCTTTTTATCCCGGTTGTATGTTATCACGAGATAAATTTTGACCTCCAAGCGGGTGAAGCCGCGGACAAAAGCTAGTATCTGTATATAACTACGCAGAATCATGAAAAAAAAATCACTTATGTCTTAAATTGAGGAAGCACGCACTTAATTAACATAGCAAATAGTTAGACAGCTCGTATTAATTTGTAAGCACCTCGCAATAGTCATAAGATCTTGTTATACTAGACTCTTTAGTACAAGATTTGCTTTTATAACCCTAATTGGATTAGTTATGGTTTCCTGAGAATAAGATAAGAACCGGTCTGGTGTGAATTAGACTACAAAATCATTAAGTAGGTAAGTTACTATATAGTCGTAACAAAAAAATAAGTAATTATTTTAAAAAACCTCTCTTTATGACGAACCTTACAGATCCCTTACGTGGAGGAGGCCTGTGATCCAGCACTGGAAACATTCAATATCAAAAGTAATTTATTCAAACAAGGCTGAGAATCAATACTTTTTTAACGTTACAATGACATAAGACAGTCCCCTAATACGACCGCCCTTCACCACATCCTAATGCTTTAGCTGGGAAGAAGTGGCACAACAGACTCCCCAGCAGCACAGCTGTCTGTTCAGTTAGAAGCTGAATCGTATTTAACGCTGATTATGATATTATGCTTACAGAATAGCAATACAGATAACTACAGAGGTTCTATTGTCTGTAATTAACGATAAGTAAGCGTAGGTAATACTCGTAAGCATAATTATAATGTTCCCACTGCTGGGACACAGGCCTCCTCTTGGTGAGAGGGAGTGCGCTGTAATCCACCACACGGGCCCAGTGCGTGTTGTTAGACGTCACATATCTTCTAATTTTTGGTTTTAGGACATGCCGGTTTCCTCATGATGTTTTCCTTCACCGTTTTGAGAGCAGTGGTGTTGAAATAATTTGCGCAAAGTTAAGAACTGGTAGGGTCCGAACCTAGGACCTAGAACTCGTAACTCGCAGCCGTTACCACTGGGCAACCACTGCCCCAACGATAAGTACTTGTAATTAATGACAAAGCAAACTTAAAACACCAGAATTAGGCAACAACCGACACAATGCAACAGCGCCTTAAGTAATAAAACTACAAAAATTATAACCTAACAAGAGTATTACGAACAAGCCCACAATTCTACCTGACACTTCTAGGAATCATTTGATGATAATGTCCTACATTGACATAGAACGTACATTAATTACGTCTAATTAAAAAATATCGCGGTGTGTAGGCTCGGGAAGTTTTAATTGATATTGTTAGCTGTTAAAATTGTTGTGGAAATAATGTTTATTTTTTATGAAAAATGAAGGAAAATAGATGAGGAGTCGTTATGTAGTGCATCAGGCTCGTTTATGTCAGATCTGCACCCTAATTACGTAACACACTATCAATCAAAATCTGAATCATTTTGAAGGATATCGCTTATACTCGTACATTACTTCATATGTTCGAAGGATTTGTCTGCTCAACGACGTTAGTATAATGCAATTAATGTTGTGAACTATCAAAATGAAAGCCACTAGTGTGTTAAATAATTACCCCGCAGCATTATACATGCCTCCTATAAGTAATGGAAACATGACATTAAAGTGGAATTTCCTGTTTATCCTAAATATAAACCTTGTAGGCTTTGCAAACGAATTAGTCGCATGCCCCGTCATTATTTTATTCTCCTCTTTATGTAAACTTAGCACAACATAAAAAAATCTCTATCAATCATTAGGTATAACACAGTCTTCAAATCTTATAAAACTATGACTTCAAGCACTAGCTCCGCGCGTAACCTATGTGTTACGATACAATAGAAAATCAATTGTGTCTCATTAGCGGAGCTTAATTAATATACATGGGTAACTTCTTTATAAACTGAGAAATCCTGTGTTTTTACAATGATATCTACAATTAACTGCGTTTTAATTGTTGAAAATTTTCCTGAATCAAACCTTCCCTAACCATCCTGTTAAGTAAAAAGAAAACAACAAAGTGAAATTGGCGCCAATTCCCAATACACCTCTATACTCTGTTCCGAGTACCCATGAGTACCCCCGCCCACGGCCATAAAGCCGCCGACTCACAAGGTATACGACTCAACAAAGTTACATACAATGAGTTTCTGAAACCATAGACCAGAATGTGCAGTAGTTGTTGTTTCATTCAAAATTGATACTGATTTTCAAGGCAATAATTATTTAATTTTGAGTAGTGTCTTGTATTTCTGAGCATGTTAATAGAAGTGAAGCACAGATTATCTAAAACTTTTTAGTAAGACAGTAAATTTTTCACGAGGTTTAGAATCTCACATAATTTCTGCATAGAAGCAGTTAAGCAAATTGAACAAGAAGATTGCTGATTTTACCGTACTCAATTATCGGAAGAATAAGAAAATCTACCTAAATTATGGGAAGCTGTAAATTTGGGCAAAGAAAGTGTTTTTACATGCTTCTTACTTTGAGCCTCTGTCACTCTCATAGAGACAGCGAGAGTGCATCTATGTTTGCGCACACACGTCTTGTGCACTACAATGATCTCCCGCGCCGAAGGCTAATCTCCGTTGAGATTGGCCGTCATGGACTAAATACGGTCTGGTGAACTATTTTCTATTACTTGAGCCTGCTCGTCCCATATTTCAAGACGTTTTAATCAATAGTGAAAATAGGAAGGTTTCGTCACGCCGAAAAAAAATACAAACAATTTTAATTCGACAATAGACATTCATTAAGTCATATCAATATTAGACATTTTTTCAGAATATTCGTCGATAGGCAAGGAGTCGCCAGCCGCCTCCTGTTCTATCATTCCAAGATGGCTACAAAGTCAGCGCTTGTTATATCAATACAAAGAACCGTCGGTACAGCGTACAGCTCGTAAAGCAGACTTCAGTCGACGTCTGCGAACACAGATTTAACTATCTGCTGAAGCTTTCAGCAACTACAAAGAGAAAGACTGGAAACGACAGCCGGGGACAGAAGTGGTTTGGCATGATTTAATTATGACCAAGTGCTGCTTTAATAAATTAAGTTTATGGCATAGTAACGGTGAAGGAAAACATCGTGAGGAAACCGGCATCTCGCATCGTCCTAGAACCAAAAATTCAAAGACATGTGACATCTACCAACTCGTAGGTACTGGGCCCGCGTGGTGGATAACGGCCCACTCCGTCTCACTGAGAGGAGGCCTGTGTCCCAGCAGTGGGAACTTTATAGGCTGATTATGTATAGCATGGTTTTCTAAAAATAAAAGGTAAATAATAATTATAGCTAGCAAAATAACTTTTTTACATTCTGTTACCATTGTGCACAATTATTTATTCGTAAGTGTTATCGCATTTATGTTGAAAAAAAGTAACATTACAAAATCTAGATAAATCTTGATACTGAAAACAGGTAAGTAATTACTTTCGACATTTATTATAGTGCTTTACAGACTTGCTTTTACGTTTTGAACCAGCTTTTTGTTTATGATTTATTAAAAACTAAAGGTTTAATTCTGCAATCAGACAAACGTTTAAACTTTATCCGACGGCGCTTATTAGTCGATTAACACGAATTTACTCACCCGAAATGGGCGAATCGTCACTTTTTAATAACATTATTTTTTATATTGCATACAATCCAAAAATACCTAGTACATTATTTCTGAAGTTGTCCACTCGCCCACAAATAAATTAACTACATGCGAGTCGCCTGTAGAAAAAATAATAGGTACTATTTTAGAGTGACTAATAGCCCCGACGGCAACGTTAAAAATTAACCAAAAATACAGCAACAGAGTTTCCATTTATCTTGCCGGCAACGTGAAACTGTAATAAAATTAGGTAGTAAACTTCAACCGTTTTACAGACAATGATAATACTGTAACACTCCTGTATTTCAGTGTACAAGGCGTGTCGTACGACTTGGCTCGTTTTACAGCATTTCACGGTAAGACATTAATTGGACGAAATAAAATCAAACGCGGTCGTTAATGACACTTGTGTGACCGACTGTACCAGCCAATAGCTTGTCGTAATGAAGTTATAAATGTTCTCTTGTATGTTATTTTGTAAGGGTTTAGTTTGCACTAGCGTCTGTTAATAACTAGCTTGTTTGTTGGAGAGAAAAAGATGTCTTTACAGATGTGATGTTGTCACTAAAATTCTCATGTTCAGGAATAGATATTCAGATGTCACGGGTTTATAATGAGATAATGGCCAAGAGAA
Organism: Gortyna flavago; assembly: GCA_963669345.1. Taxonomy (NCBI): domain Eukaryota; kingdom Metazoa; phylum Arthropoda; class Insecta; order Lepidoptera; family Noctuidae; genus Gortyna; species Gortyna flavago. The sequence goes on from OY770148.1 coordinate 8,738,302, forward strand.
AACTTTAGATGAAAAACAAAAGAAATGGGATTTTTCATCAATTGAGTTGCTTACAATTCAGAATCATATTGCGATTTTCATGAATTTGACCGATTGCGAAATTGACCATACGCGACGGAACGGAATTTTCTAGCAAAATACAAAAGAACTCGGATTTGCTAAACTCGGAGTTTCTAAAGTTCAGAATTAATTTATTGATTTAGGGCTGATTTTTCAATCGACAGATAATTTTACTTCGTGGAATAAAATTGTAGTCTGACAGATTTTGTATGGAAGAACTGTCAAAAATTCAAAATTATTTCTGGGATAAAATTATCTGGCGTGGAAAAATCAGCGCTTTGATGAAAAATGCTTAAATTCAAGAAATATGTCGTTAGTGGTCCTTGTAATTTCGTACTGCAATTTACCTACCCTATTGTTTTAGAGTCACATACCTAAGTAGGATGCAAAACACAGCTATTAAAAAACAAATTATTTCTCAATCACAAACATCAGCATTATCGATGTAGTTATAAGCATTACTAATGTAATTCAAATTGAAATCAACGATCGCACCTTTTCACTTCACATTTAATTACTAAACAACAAAGACTAGCGCATTCTTAACGACATAACTTATTATTCCTTCGATACTAACTTATTAGGAAAAAACGATTGCTTTTAGATTGAAAACCAAGCCAAGCGAATGTTTTACTACATTTTAAAAGAAAACTCTCGATTACTTTTCATGGGTTGCAACACTTGCAACACTATCGGTAATTACTAAAACGCATGGCAACCCTATTAAATACGAGATTATAAATGTATTGTTAAAAGTAATAAGGTTCCGCTTATTTTAGTTCATTAGTTACACAGGGTCAAATTAAATTAGCTAGCGAAACTCTGCAGACGTTATGGGTATCGAAGTCTAGACCCTTTAAAACGCTTCGGAGCTGAAACCTTTCACAAATCTAATTATTCAAATTAAACAGGTGTTCATAAAAATACGAAGCAATTAAAATTTTAACACCTTATTCTGAAACTTTTGTGTCGAACCCTTACTATTTTAATCGAGATATAAATCGATACATTTTCGGCTCGACAAAGGCGACTGTCGGCTGTCATAACAAGGTAAACAATAAAGTTATATGATAATGTATTCTAACGCGTCCGATACGCGATAAAATTCGTGAGCGAGTTGTCACACCTCCCTTAATTGAAATTTATGTATACGACTCGAACGCTTTGTATCGAAACGGGAGCCCCTACCAATCGTACGGTCTCGATCCTTTTTTTATCGAGTCGAGATCGAGATTCGATAGCGAAATCGAGATAGATATTTCTTCTTTAATTGAATCTTTTAAATTAATAAATATAATTATAATGGAAGAAGTAAGAAGTAAAGTTCAAATAATCAAACAGGATCTTACAGTTGGTTTGAATTCGACCTAACATTTCGCCATTAATTTAAAGAGCATCTTGATAAAACTAATTAACATGGCTTGCTTTCACTTTCTGACATAAATTAAAGTTTTTTAAATACCAGTAACTAGAAATGGGGATTAATGCCACTCGAAGAATAGGTATTTAGTACCTACTTTGGTACCTATCATCATCTGCCTTTTCCCAACTATGTTAGGGTCGGTTCCTACGCTAACCGGATGCAACTGGATACCATTATTTTACTTGGAGCGACTGCCGATCTGGCTTCCACAACGTTATTGGGTAACACAATACCCCTTGGTAAGACACATGTAGTAACCTCGATGGTCCGCCCACAATCGATTAGAAATCGTTAGAAACAAAAGGTAGGGGTCCCAGTTTTCGATTTAAGGCTTTTATTATGCACACAAATTTAAGCTTGGTGTCCGTTTCGGATAGCTTCCGAGTCACTTCCGGAGTAGATTACAAAATGCTTTATTTGTGTGCCCAGCCTTATCTTAATTTCTTAATTAAGGCGGCCGCGCGGTGAATTAAGTCATTTTTCGTAATAATACTTTTTTAACTTTTTCAGTTAAAACTTTGTGTGCAGGTTTAACATTAAAATTCGACTTTTATTGTTCTGTTAATTAATTGTGTTTAATATTATCACGATTTAATTAAATACCTTTTTAGTTTTTATTGTTCTTTCAAAGAAAATTCAGACGTTTTGCATATTTTTTTGTTTATTATTGTGACTAATACGTATAGTTTCGTGTTTTTTGTTTGAGTGATAACAGCAGATATTTATTTAATGTCTAGTAATTAATTCACACTTTGGGTTAATTATGGGAAATGCAGTAAATAAGAATTAATTAATATGGAAAAAATAAAACTGCTTTAATTTCCCAACCATGTACGGTCTTCCAATTTAAAACCAGTTTGCATCATAATAAGAATCAAATTACAACATAGCATAACATCACGCTTATAATTTCCTACTGGGGATTACAGGTGCACCTTTACCTAACTAGGCAGAGGTGTACCTGTAGTAGGTGCACACCCATTTCGTTACTTATTTTTAAGTCCCATGTAATGAGCCTATTGCCACCTACCGGACACAAGTCCAAACTCCGGGCTGCTACTGAGAAATTCCTGATGGAAAAATCCAACGACACTTTGCCCGACCCTGAAATCTAACCCAGGACCTCATTCTCAGCAGTAGCGTTTGCGACCACCAGGCCGACGTGGTAATCAAATTAAGATGACATAAATCGATCAAGTCACTATGTACCAATCAATCTATCAACTCAGTCGATTGCAGTCCACTGCTGGACATAGGCCTCCCCCAGGCTGCGCCACAACACCCTGTCCTCCACCTTCCGCCTCCAGTCTGTCCCAGCCACCACTTTCTTTAGGTCGTCGGTCCATCTAGCTGGCATAAAAACATATGGTACCTACAAATATGGGTTTTCACCCTTCTCTGAAGGTATTTAATCACAGAACCTTTCTGCCTTTCGAAAATCAATCTCGTCCTACGAACATCAACGAGTAGGTACCTATTCTCAACACCGATTTCAGCGTTGCGTTAAATTTGCATTCGCGAGCACTAGTGATTTCCCATGCGAGCGTGTATCAGCGAGATCTACGGAATTGCCACCCGGCGCCCGCTCTGTATCCAAATCGAAAATAAACTCTTTTTATTCGCTATGTTATTGGGTATGCTTATTCTGTATTCGGGGAAATTCGTAGGGAAATTCACTGGGAAGTTTTCGCGAGATTAGAAAGAGTTACAAAATCTTCCAGAAAGCTTAAATATAGCTGTCTACATTCTCATCGAATCATTATTGTAAAACCGTTTAAACTTTAAAGAAACATGATTAATAAAATCTCCCATAACGGCGCTACATAGAAACTAGCCCCTTTATTGATAGATTTAATCGTCAAAAATGTATGGTTAAGCAGTATCGCTAATCATTGCTTAACTTTAAGCAATATTTAAAACTAAACACCAAAAAATCCAAGGTTTATTGAAATTACAACAAAACATTACCTACCCATAGTTTAATTGAATGCTGTATGAGTGATGTGAGTGTATGATGGTTATATTAGAGTATAACAATAATACTATAACAATGGAATTTTCCTGAAATCCGTCATTACTTGACTTCTACAAACCTACAGTCTATTCGTTTACTACACTTTAATTAACAATAACGAAACAGTTAACCAGAATCCGCTCCCGTTTGCCCCGCGTTCAAAGAATTTTGCATATCAAACGTAGGCGTAAGATTTTATTGCGAAGGGCTCTATTCTCAAGAATTGAATTGAGTCGAGTGGCGACAAAAGAACGGTTTTCTAATAAACCGTTAGAACCATTTGCATTGTACTAGAGATTTCTTTGTAGGTTTTTATTTGTATTATTTAACGTAATAGAAGCTGTTTGGGGGATGAGGCTGATGAAATTGGTCTGGTTTTTTTATAGTTTATTAAGTTTTTATTATTAATAGGTCTGTTTTAGGTTTTATCGTGTCGATGAAAGAAAGAACGCAGGGAGAAGTTTTCTCATAATGTTATTTAAGTAGGTACTGACGTATAACTTCTTAATAAAAAGTTAAGTGAATGTTGTATTTAGAGAGGATCATTGTTTAAAAGTGATTCAACCGTGAAAATGTATTAAATGATAAATGATTTTGTCTCTGTAAGTAGGTTTGTACAAACACTTTTAAACGTCAAACGTATTTTAAAAACTAGACGAGGGCGGCGTTTTCTATCTGACTACTTTGAAAAGAAAGTCTCTTTTAAAGTCCAGACAGATATAATATTGGTCAGATCATGTAAAGACCATGTAGATTAGTGTCTGAAATAGTCTTTTGAAGAAAGAACCGCACAGATTTGAGTAGAAATCCTGTCAATGCACGCATTTGTCAGTAATATGAATAATACTGACACTAGAAAATAAAAATTGTCCAATTGAAAGCAATATTGTGCCATAGCATCGCATCGCCAAATTAATTCCTAAAGAAAAATAGTCTCTGAAAAAGCAAACAAATAAAAGCTACGATGGAAAACGCAGCATAATGTGATGGCCATCAAGCGATATCACTAAAGCTGGGTACACGTTACACTGAGCCTGACTGACAAACATTATGTTAATGTGCACGGTTAATAACTTTGTTTGTCACTGAATTGAGTACGTTATAACATAGAGATACTAGTATCTGGGTTGTGGAGGTCAGATATGCAGCTCCATGTAAAATACTGGTATTCAGCTGCATCCAGTTAGACTGAAAGCCAACCGAAAAATAGTTGGAAAAAAGCTAAGCATAGGGATATGATAGCATAGGGATGTTTTTAAGTTTGTTTTGAAAACAGCAAGCGTGCTTAGGCCTTTTCTTTCATGATTGTCTTGAAACATAAAGCTATTCTAATAACTCTGAGTTTTAAACACTGACATTCCCGAGTAATTATGAAGTGAACTTATGTAAAAATATCAGTTAAATCTGGTTAAAATGACATTCCAACAAGGCCTCTGAAAAATCTGTTTGTCTTTTCACGATTAAAAGTATCCAAAGTTTTAAATTATCATTGTACTTGTGTAATTATCTTGTGTCTTATACTAGGAATCAGGGTCTCAGATAAATCACGTCGAAATAAGCTATTGTCGAAGTACAGCATGCAGGAGTAGAGTACGTCGAAATTGACTCGTGTCGGACTACCATTGTTGTTGAAGAAGCATGTTGAAGAAACGCTTGTTGGAGTACAGTAGTGTCGGACTTAAGTTATTTCGAACTAAAGTATTGTCGAAATGAAGACGTGTCGGAGTTCCGTATTGTCGAAATAAAATCTTGTCGTATTATAGTTTGTCGAAATTCAGTTGGTAAGTCTACATTGATACCTCGTACAAACATCTTAAAAGAAAAGTGCTGTATGAGAAATCTCTACCTCATCTATGGAGAAGTTTGTAACTTCAACTTGCAGAGATCCCTAACTAAACTTAAAACACCCGATTATCTAACAGAATCATAACAAAGCACAATATCTCCAACACACATTTTCATAAACACACAGAAAATACAATTGGCATTTAGAAGACGAAGAAAAAACATTCAACCTCATTCAGAATCACTTCTGATCAGAATAATATCGCCGTATATATGCGTCGGAGCACATTTAGTACCTTTCAGTGTATTTTGTAGGATAAAATGAGAAATCTATAGCTTATTGTGATAGCGGCGATGATAAAACTCGTCTATATGAGGTGAATAAAATTTGATTATATTGCTGAGTGTATCAAAGGCTTTTTGGTTGAGTTCTGTGACTTTTTTTGCTGAGATTGTAATATTTATCTTATTACTATTTTACCATACCTATATATATTTCTGAATTATTTATAGATATACAGAATTAAAGACAAAAATAACAAGGCACTAGTCAAAAGAAAATCGATGAGTTTATTTCGGTTATCAGTGCGGTTAGTGGAAGCGCTCAGGTGCGGTTCGTCCAAGTGCGGTTGAAATCAGTGCTCTGAGTGGAATACCTAGGCCTTTCTTCTCAGAGTAGTCAGATAGGAAACGCCGAACTCATCTAGTTTTTAAAATATGAAAAGTTTTTTTGAAAACCTACATACAGAGATAAAATCATTTATCAGATGTCGACGGACTTTATGTTAAAAGTTAAGAACTTGTAATGAGCCTATTATTCTAATCTGATTATTTAATATCTTAATGTTATCAGCACCCTAATTAACACACTATTAATATATTGCTAATCCATTGCTTCAAATGTTCGAAAAATTGTCTGCTCAACAACGTAAATAACCCAATGAATGTTGATTAACTGTCAAAATGTAAGCCACTGATAGAGTGTTACAACACTAACTCCGCTGGTAAAGATTTGACAGTAGAATCTACTCCTCACTATTATACAAAACAGAAAATATATATGTTGCTTGGCAAAATATGTATGGTGTATCATTCACATTCCTCGGTCAGTTTTTTTTCAGCAGGAGGATCTAATCACCTATTAAACACAACAAAACAGGATACTACTTTCATATAACATGATTTTAAATAAAATAAACTAAACAAATTCCAACCACAACATACTAGCAATACATTACGACACCAAGACCTCATAACTTAACGCGCGCTCGTCATGACAGCGAGTGTAACACCTTACGCCCCTGTATGATACACTGCCCGTCACTTCCGCCACTTCCGGTTAACGCCCCCCTCCTCAGAATTTTGTAAACACATTCACAAACGTAAACATGCAGTTTACAATATTATCGCGCACATAAATAGTTAGGGGTGTTTGTTTGTGCTGTTCAGGTGGCGTTCCCTTCCTCATTCGTGTCGATAGGTACTTGTGAGGTATGTAGTGACATCTGTCAGGTGTGTTTGGATTTTTAAGTGACTTTGACATCATTAAAATTAATATTTACTATGAAGCCTTTAACAAAAATAAAATTAAAGGATAGCGCCTAAAATATCAGGAAGAGTCGTCAAAATAAAATAAGAATCGTTTATTTATAAAAGGGACACATTTAGCAATTCAAATAAAACACAGTTGTTAATTTGCCTGCACTAGGTTGAACCGCCTTCCATCAATGTAAACGCATCCTGAATTTCATACATTGGCATATTTAAATTTGACAACAGATAGTTCCGGATTTTCATATCTGTAATGCCCAAGTGTAATTCGTGTTTGTAAACGGAAATATGCACCAAAGATACATGCTTCTTTCCTATCACAATCCAGCAAAGAAAGGTTAATAGATAGATAGATAGAATACTCTTTAATGTTATTTTAATGTAATTTTTTCCAACTTCAAATATATTTTGTGTGAAAAAACTGTAAAAAATTCAAAATTATTACTCGGATAAAAATATCTGGAATTATTTCTCAGATATAAATATCTGGCGTTGAAAAAATCAGTCCCTAAAAAAGTAAATAAGTCTTTAGTCGATAGTATGCTAGTTTTCCCCAAAGGCACCATGAAAGCATCGAGCAAGCTGTACTGCCAAGAACAAAAGGTTCATCTTACAAGCCTAGCTGACGTCTATGAATAGAGCAGCCTACAGCCTATAGCTTGCTATAGCTTGCAGCTTGCTGGCTATCTTTACAGCCCAATGACCGTGTCGGCTCTAACGCTAGGAAATGTGCGAATATTTGAAAAGAGTATTGCAATTAAAGCAGGAAGTGTAATACCTACTCTGTTTAGAAGTTTGCTTATCTAAAACGAATATACGTAAAAGAAAAGTATAAAAACAAAGCTGATAGGTAAATGATAATAAAGCAAAGGTATATTTCTTATACAGAATGGCAGGTAAGGACATGGTGATTTAAGGGAGTGTAGTACTAATGAAAATGTTCTACATTTATCTGCAAAAGGGATCAACTCTGAAATATGGAATTAAATCTTGTACCTACCTGCCACCCTGTATATTCTAAACAATTTAAAAACACAACATAACATGACACCAGCATCCTACACACTAAAAATCTCAATCTGAATCATTTTGAAGGATACTTATTGCTAATCTAGTGCTTCATTTGTTCGAAAAATGAATCCGATCAACAACGGTAATAACGCAATGAATGTTGTTGAACTGTCAAAATTAAAGCCATTGCTACTATTACTGTGATACGCAATTATCCCACCTGTAATCCACGAAGGGTTAGGCAGAAGTGTACATACCTATTACACCCACATTAAAAAGAGCCATTCCTACTTGTAAAAGAGATTAGGTACCTAAATGCTTTAAAACAAAACTGCGGTTAATACACAAAATGCTAAACAAAGAAAATACAAATATTACCGAAAACATTAACTTACATGAACATAGATTACACCTGTACCACAGATCGTACACCTCTATCTGTAAAACAATATCTACCCTAGAGTAATCCTAAAACCCAATACTTTTACTAACGTCAAACAATAATTGTTCTGTATTTAAAAGTGACATAAAAACAAGATGGCTTCCTATCAGGGGTGTGAGAGAAAGCCTTGGGTTCCCCGTGGGTGCTAAGCGAGCAGTTTATAGCCCCGAGCTAATATTTGAGGGACGATTAAGCCACTAGGACTTATTGATTGATGGGAATCTGATATTACGGGTACAGAGTAGTGTAGGGGCTGCCGTTGAATTATAATAAGGGAAGTCAAAACCTTGACAGTAAACAATTCATTAAGTTATTAAAATTAATAAATGCGAACAATATTAACAATGGTACATCAAAATCAAAATATTTTATTTCCTATAAAACTACATGGGCACTTATTAAACGACAGAAGATAGTTGCACGGATCCAATTGGTCGTTTCCTAAGGAGAAGAGCTGGCAAGAAACTCCACGGTCCAGCATCACATAATTATAATAACGGCACATACGCGTTCATTACATGCTCACGCAAGCGTCACTCAATTCTAAAAGTCATGAAGAATAGTAGTAGTTGGTTATTTTAGGCGCTTTAATTTGTATAATTTATTTCATCACCACTTTCAAAAACAGTGAAGGAAAACATCGTGAGGAAACCAGCATGTTCAAGAACCAAAAATTCGAAGACATGTGACATCTACCAACCCGCACTGGGCCAGCGTGGTGGATTACAGATTTTGGTGGCCCATTCTCTCTCACAGAGAGGAGGCCGATGTCCCAGCAGTGGGAATGTTTTAGGATGATTATACTAGTATTTAGTAGTTGTGGTAGACTTTAGGGCAACCTCTGGTACCCATTTCATTGAACACTTTTTTTTTTATTATTCATTATCAGTTTATCTAGAGAGATAGACAGATCTGTCCCTTACAAAAAAATAAAAGATACTACTTCTTTGTAGTAAAATTTTATCCTATTAGGTAAATCTATGGATATTTCTCTTAAACTAATTTCTCTACCTGTACACTACTCTGTATTCTGGTGACAGCTGAGCCCATAAGCGGCCCTACTTTGTCGTAGTATTAAAACAATTAAACACATTAATACATTGCAAACATAACGGTAACTTAGTGTGGGAAGGACCACATTTGTGGAAAAAGTAGTTTACGTAGCGCTCTTCCTTTTTTGGATGAAGACAGATTTCTGTTTTTTTGCCTTTTCTGATCCTTTGTGCAAATAATTACGTATATTTAGAGAGGATAAGTGAAATAAGGTGATTAAAATAAAACTGGTTGAAGACTGAGTGGGCCGGACGTCGCGCGAATGCACCCGGAGAGATGGGCAAAAATTGTCAGTTGCAGGGTCAACATGGCCAGAGATCGCTCAAGACAGGGAGGTTTGGTAGAAAAAAGGGGAGGCCTTTGTCCAGCCGTGAGACACAATATATATTGACAAAAAAAAAACATAGAAAATAGGTTAACTATGAAAGTACCCATGAGTAAGAATGAAAATGGCTGTTCTTTAGCAGTAAGATAAATCGTGTTGCAAGAAAACGAAGTTTTTTTTTAGGAAATTGGAAGCATTTAAGACCAATAAAGGCTCTCAAAAGGTGAGTTAAAATATATTTAAACCGATAAAATATACTTAAACAGATTTAATAATTGCCAGTCTCTTGGGTACCTACTTACCTACATTATCAGTCGACAGCGATGCGGATGAATTTTTGGACGCTATATTTTAGTTTGTGAATAGTTTTAGTTAAGTTAGGATATCAGTTTGTTATTTTTATTAATTAATTAGGTATAAGTTATCATCACCATACTTACATATTATTTGAATTCTTAATAAATATTATAGAAAAAAAATAAAAAAAGAACTTTCATTTTAACCCATGCAAAAACTCATCCGTAGCTACTAAAAACCTTATCAAATTACATTCGCCAATAATTTCTAACACAAAACAAAGTCAAACATAAACCGATCAAACATTGCAAATCTGTATCACTCAGGGTCCAAGGTGTTCAAATATTAGTTCATCTTTCGGCGAAAAGAAAGGCGAGATGATTGAACGAAGCCGCCGACTGACAGTTTTGAATTACAGATTCTGAAGTGGCGCTTACGTGAAGTGGCGCGTTTTGTAAAAACTTGCCGATGTGGAGATGAGGCGCTGTTTTAGGAAGGAGGGTGTTTTTGTAAGTGCGTTTAATGTTTCGTGTTTTACTAAAGTGAATCCAGGGTTGGTTTGGCTTATAATAATAGGTACAGTAGGCAGCACGTCAGTGGGAACTCTTTGACCTTGACAGCCCCTAATTGCGTAACACTTTCAATCACACTCTGAATCATTTAAAGGATGACAATGCAATTAATGTTTTTGAACTGTCAAACTGCCATTGCTAATGCCGTTCACAGTCCCATGTATTGGTCCCGTCAAGTAAAAATTACGCTGGCGTTTACCTGAGCAAATTGGTGGTATGAAGAGAGCGCGACGCTAGTAAAGTAACTATTATTCTACAATAAAACAATTACACATAAGTACTGGACCATTATGGGACCAACTCTAAAATCATTAAAAGAAAATCAGCTGTTTCATACATTTTGGTCTAGTAGGTATTGAACGTTTGTAATAAACAGCTGATTTTTTCCGTGATTTTAGAGTTGGTCCCGTAGTGAATTTTGTTCATATTGATGATATGATATGTACTTAATTAATTATTTAGGCAATTGTTGTCAGATAAAATTTCAAATTCCGGGTTTCTGTTGAGAATTTCCCAGTAGATAACTAACGTTTTTCCGGGAACAAACCCATTATTATTGTTACGGGAAAAGACTTTTAATTAATATATCATGTACGTTATAATTATTATGTATTTACTATTAATAATAAATTGACACATCATTCTTAGTAACATGTCGTCGGCGAGATTAAAGGCCCTCTGTGGCGCTAAGCGCATGCCACTCTTGCGCATATTGTACGAACACGTCATCCACAACACTGTTGACACACTCGGCTTTACTTAATTACTTCGTTAATTCCTTTATGGAAGACAATAAAATGAAAATGGCTTAATAAACTCTTTGATTATAGATACTTTTTTGGCGTTTTATTTCGGTAGTTAAAAGACGCATGCGTTAAAATAATTGTACATAATATCGTTTCGGGTATTATTGGACAATCGTATCGTCACATTAAATGGAGGCATTAAAATGAAAGTTTTTAGGGATCAGCAACGTTTTTCTTCATATTAGTGCAATCGTCTGAATCAACTGGCCGATTCATTCGACGTTCAGTACAAAAATATAAAGTACGAAATCAATAGAAGAAAAATACTGTTCAGTACCAGAGTGCACAATCGCAAGAGTACCTACCGCTATGGCAAAGAAAATTAAGTATTTTTCCATTATCTAAATTAATTTTACGTGTTTTTGACCTGAGCTCTATGTTGGATAATCAGGAAGTTTAGTTATTATTTAAATACCTAAATCATCATTTACGACACTGTTTTAAAGAGCAATATCACAAAAAAAAAAATATATATTAAGCCCACAAGCTTTTCCTAAAGTAGCCTTACTATAGCGCCAGGAAACAGTTGCAGTAAAAAATTATCTTCATTCAATATTGACACAAGCTACAAAGTTAAGAGGCGCAGTGTTTGTCGGGATTACTGCATTGTGGCCCATGGGAACAATGGGTAGGATTACATTCACACGTTAGGGAGATAGGAAAATGAATTTAAGTTAGTAGTCGATAATACAATTTTATTAATTAACCTTTCTATTTTTAGAAAAAAATTCTTGAATTGTCATTCAGATACCATAGATCTAGAAGGACATAATTATACTGACCTTGTTGGTGATGTTCTTCAGAAACGTCAGGTGCGTAGTACTCGCAACCGGCGTGCGTGTATAATCAGATGTATGAACGTAAACGAAGCAAAAGCAGTATGTAAGGATCGTTACAAGTGGAATTCTGTAGTTTCTACCTTCCCCCATGGGAAAGGCGTGAAATTTTGTATAATATAATGAGCTTATAATGTTTCCACTACGGGGACACAGGCCTCCTCTCGCAGAAAGGGATTGCCTGTAATCCAACATGCGGGCCCAGTGCGGGATGGTAGATATCACATGTCTTCGAATTTTTGTTCTTAAGATATACCGGTTTCCTCACGATATTTTCCTTTACCGTTTTGAGAGCAGTGGTTATGAAATAATTTACACAAAATAAAGCGCCTGAATTTTGTATGTTACGTATGAATTGTCATTCAAGACCATAAAAGAACATTTTTAGTCTGGTTTGTGAGAGGTCCATTTATGATGTGTCGCGGTGAAATAGCAGTCTCTAACATCAAACGCGAAACGTTTTCATTTTGATTCTGTATATATAGTCGTCTTAACCCTTAGGACAGCATAACCTTAGGCGATATGTCAGCACGAAAAACTGTGTGAACTGGCCTTTAATTATTAGGTGATTCTCTCGGACATTAAAACCTCTTTGTGGCGTGTGTGTTGGATCATTTAGCTCCCTTCAAATGGTTGAGCTGAATGGTGCTGATCTATGCGTCATGTTCGTGAACGGGCGCCGTTAGTTGGGGCTGGTCATCAATTGGCTGCCTCGGCTTATTATTTTTTTTTTTTTTGGATTGTTGTTTTGTTAAGTACTATTTGCTGTACTCTGGACGCTCTTAACACGTACGTCTTTTTTATTTTATTACATCGTTCTCACATATAATTATAAATTCAACATTAATGATGTAACTAATATTTTTGTAAAAATATAATTTAAAAGAGTGTCCATGGAGTTTCTTGCCCGTTCTTCTCCATAGGTACCTACGCTTTGGAATGGGCAACTAGCTTCATATTTTCTGACTGACCGACTTCTTGACAATTCAAAAGTGCCTGTAAATGGTTTAATTGAAATAAATGCTTTGAGTTTGAGTTTGAGTCTTTACTTAATGATTGTGTAGTCGTCTCAACATTATCCCAGTGTTTTGATAGCGGGAAGGTATTTACGACTCGTAAACAAACAGTGGCTGTCTATAAGTTTTGAGTGAAGTGCAAATTACTTGGAGAGATGTAAGCAATACGTAGTAATGAGTAGTATTGTATGTATCCTCACGTTTGGATCCATATGTGGTAGTACAATGAATGCCGACGGTTACCATCTGTGGGACCTGCGTAGATTACCTGGATGTTTTCTTGTTTTCTTTGTAAATACGACCATTTATAAAAAAAAAAATTAAAATGCTTTATGCGTTCTGTTTTTTTTTTTTTGTGTCATAGGTTTTAGTCAATGTGTGACACCAATCGTGTATAAATCGATCGATTGAAGTTTACAAATCATTAAGATTTAGAATTTAATCATATTACAACAATATTTAATTATAATTATTATTTATTTAATCAGATAAAAGCTGCAATGGCTTGCAAAAAAATCTCTAGGAATGAATGACAGTTTGACAGGTGTCCTTACTCCCGATGTGGTTTTGCCCATCTAACAAAACTCAGGACTTCAGGAGTAAAGTTCATTCCGATGCTGCAGCATCGTACTACTTTCGGTCGGACCCGTCTCTTCGTTGACGGAATTAGCGAGTAGGCCCCCTGGTTTACAAAAACCACCTTTGAACAGCCCTCCTTAAGTGACGGATTTGCCAACATTATCACACCGTCGTACTTAACACACCGGATACCCAAGTAGGTGAGTGTTTTAACACAGGAACACAAAAAAACTAAGCTTTTAGCGGCTCATTACTTGGTTGACACGTTTTTAAGGTTTTTGAAGTAGGTCAATATTTTGCCGAGAAAGTATGAAGTACTAGTGGAGTTTTTTATGGTTAAAAGTAGGTAGCTGAAGATTTCTATAGACAGGGAGAAGCCCTCTTTCAGCACAGAGGATCAGTAGGTAGTAGAAAAACCAGTAGATCTGAAGACCATTCGTCACGTTAGCTATTTTGTCCCTATCCCTATATAATAGGTCACATTCACTAGTACGTCACCTTGTGCATCTGGTCAGAAGGCCAATTCTCGTAATTTAAAACGTTCAAAATCTAGTCGCAGTCTCATCTCAGCGACAAACAAATGTCAAAAACTTGTCAAAATGTAGGTAAATTAGAGGTATTTTTGACAGATTGAGACTGAGATCAGACTGTGAACGTTCTTAAAATTACGAGAATTGTCTCTCTGTATTCTTAACTCGTTTCATGCTGTGAAAAAGTTCCAGTGGGCCACTAACTGCTATGGGCTACCTGGAATACCGGGATATCAGGTAGGCCGCTGCAGGTACAACTTAGTCAGGTGGGGGTACTCCGACGAGCCACAGTGCGACTGTGGAGCCACATTGCAAACTATGCCCCACCTCATGTCATGCTCTTTATGCACTAACATAGCTGCACTATGGAAGACCTTCGCGAGGCCAACGATAACGCTCTCGAAGTGGCCGAATTCTGGTCGAACCTTATGTAAAACAGATAAATGGAATCATCAACACAACGTAGAAGAAGAAGTACCTACCTACCTATAGTCCATTTATTATAGCAATTGAAAAATAACGGGAAAATAACGACAGCTAGGTATTGTGTCTTATTGTTGAAATGACTGTACTTTCGGGATATTTTTTTAATGTAAATGGTAAATCGATTACATTGCTTTGTATTTATTGTGTAATAACGGAGTATGTTATGCGATTATATCGAAATAACAAAGGGGTTTTTTCCGTTATTTTTCAAATGATTGCAAGAAATAGATACAGAATATAATGCATGAAATCTGCCGACATTTTTACCACCGAGGGGTTTGTGGCACGGGTCGATCGATTAGGTTAAACTACGCTTGCCGCGGTTGGTCCCTGGATGTGTGGGTGACCATCTTCACATACCAAGACCCCTCCATGTTTCGGAAAGCACGTTAAGCCGTTGGTCCCGGCTGCTGTCATTCGTAGATATTTGACAGTCGTTACGGGTCGTCAGTAGCCCGAAAGTCTGACAACCAGTCTTACCTAGGGGTATCGTATTACCCAGTAACTGGGTTGTGGAGATCAGATAGGTAGTTGCTATAGAGCAACTGCCCATCCGACCTCCACAACCCAGTAAAAAAAAAAACACTGGTAAAATACTGGTATTCAGCTGCATCCGGTTAGACTGGAAGCCGACCCCAACATAATTGGGAAAAGGCTAGGCGGATGATGATTTTAAGCACAATAGGTACTACCTACAAGGCTACAATACACATGGCGCAATACTAAACGTTTACCTTAAAACCTATAAAATTAGGAGTACCCACCCCTTTAGGTATAGTGACCCAATGGCGCCGATTCCCTTGTTCACAAACTAAACTAAATTTAAGTTCAGTGCATCCTTTTCTTTCTATTTCATTAAGAAAAGGACAGAAGATAAATATTAGTTTAGTCCTGTCAAATTAAGATACTCCATAGACAGTTTAGACGTGATTAAAAAATTAGCTACTAAAAATACGTCAATTTACGTCAGGCGCTGACTAATTTGACAGGACTAAACTAATATTTATCTTCTGTCCTTTTCTTAATTAAATAGAAAGAAAAAGATGCACTGAACTTAAATTTAGTTTAGTTTGTGAACAAGGGAATCGGCGCCAATATCCAGCCAACAGCTTTCTACCTAAATATGCAAACAACACAAGCACCACTGTGCAGCCAAATAAAACGTCACACAAAGCTAGAAAGAGACGGCAGTAAAAGTTTGCGCTCATACATTTTCACGTCTATATTCGACAAAGTTACATTTACCATCAATCTTGTGATTTCACACCTTATAACTTTGAAATAAGGTTTAGATTTGTGGTGTAGTGTGGAGAGGGAAATTGGTAGGTATGTAAAAATGGCAGCGGCGCGAGTTTTCCGGGCGAAATTGGAAAAATATTCGTATTTTCACAATGGCGCCGAGGCGCGGCGCGCGCCAATTTGAATATAGATTAGAAAATGTGACTACGTGCACTCTAATATGTTTTTTTAGTGATGTGTTTGGGATTTTGTCGATAGATTGGCAGATTTTAATTGAACGGAATTAAATACTTCGTAACCACACATTATACCTAGTAGGGAGTGATCTTATCTTACAAACTATTTAGTTATAAACGTCTAGAATCCTACACCAGTTCAGTTTTACAACAGATAAAACCTCATATTCAGCTTTGTTACCAATTTACTCTCTGTATGTAGGTACTTATGATAAAACATGTGTAATAAACCCCGTGCTTTTGTTTTATTTTATTACCCGACTATGGCAACAAAAAAAGGGTTACCGACATTACGACTGCACGTGCGTATAAAGCTGTACTTTTCTTAATTGTTCAGTTTTTTTTTAGTAAGTACTTACCTACGTACTCGGGAACAATATTATAATAGCTTCTGCCCGCGACTTCGTCCGCATGAAAATTCTTGTTACCCCCGCCCTCCCCGTCGCTTCAAATTGCCTGCTTGCTTATTCGTTTTCGCTTGGCGTTATTTTTGACATTTTTTTCTTTTTGCTCAGCTTCTAAGGATCCTAGCGTGATGTTAAATCGCCTCTAGCCTTCCTTAAGAAATGGGTTATCAAATGCAAAAAGATTTTTTCAAATCCGACTGGTTCCAGAGATTAGCGCAATCAAACAAAAACAATCTTCAGCTTTATTATTAGTGTATAGATTAGTATAGATTGTTAAATACAACAAATCATACAAATTCCAGACCACATGCGATTTCTAAACGAAAATAATATCGTCAATTATCGACATCGCTTCACCATCCCTTTAGTAAAGCTACGAATGGTAGGTAGTACGGTGGGTAATGGATTTCCTGCGCCGCCCACTCTGGTATTCGTTCTGCTATTTCTGCTCACATAATAAAACCCATGGATTGGACCAATTTATAGCTTATGTACCTATGTATAACTTGTGATGTATGTATATTTGTTATTTTTTACGTTTTACAAAAACCTACCCGTTTGTGTTTGTAGGGGGAAAACGAATAGACTTTTTTTAATTCGTTTGGTGGTTCTATGTTCTATGTTATGGGTTTGGTTTCCGCATTTAGTAAATAAATCAATCATCAATAATATCTTAGTGATTAAGTCTCCTGGCCTGTTGAGAACATCTGTATAAGATCTGGGTGTCCCCGAGGGTTTCTGACCTAATCTTCGTTTGGTGGTAAATGTTATTGTAGTTCTTTGCGAATTTGTGTCGTACAGGCACATGAGACATTTCAATTCTGTCTCAGGGATAATCCCTGAGACAGAATTGAAATGGGGGCGAGCCTATTGCCATCCACCGGGCACAAATCCAGACTCCGGTTCCGTTTATCTACTCATGGTCAGGGCTGCTACTGAGAAAATCCGGATGGACAACTCCAATACCACTTTGCCTAACCCCGGAATCGAACATAGGCTAGGCCCTCATTCTCAGGAGTAGCGATTGCGACCAGTAGACCAACGAAATGCTATTTTATGTACATCTTTGTTCAAAAAAAACCAAAGAAATTAAACATAAATTCGATCACCAGCAAACGAATCACCGATATCGCCAGTAAATAGCATAAATACAATGTTAATACTCGCAGTTTGTACAGCATGACTTTATTTTCATTACGACG
The DNA here is from genome assembly GCA_963669345.1 of Gortyna flavago. Classification (NCBI taxonomy): domain Eukaryota; kingdom Metazoa; phylum Arthropoda; class Insecta; order Lepidoptera; family Noctuidae; genus Gortyna; species Gortyna flavago. Next base: position 8,756,172 of record OY770148.1, read on the forward strand.
ACATTTGTTTCGGCTCAAGATGGCGCTCGGGAGACAGTCTCCCTTGTTTGGACAACTTCGAACTCGTTGCTGACCGAGATGTTGGCTTACTGGATGTACGAGTATTACTGGAATATGTAGGTTGTAACTATGTTAGTTATTGGTTGACGAACATGCTGACGGCTCATGTGTAGATCGGCGACTATATGTAGATGTCTTTAACAGTAATAGGGTTGTGGATTCCTTGACGCCTTTTGTTTACAAAGTTTAACACAAATATTCTAAGTAAGAACTTCCGCGACTGTTGCTAATTAAACGTCTCATGGGGCTGTGATTATAAAATGATCTTTGTCATATTCACATAAAACGTGCCTTTACAATTCTGAATAGCTCCAAGCTTAAGCTTGGAGAAACCTTCTTTTTCCACATTATCATTCATTGCGACTAATTAATTGACAAGAAAACACGATTTCTCTTAGAGTTTTTCATCCTTAAACGTATCTGAAGAAGAAGAAGGAGGAGAAGGCACAAAAAGTGACGTCTTTCGGCTGACATGATGATGATGATAAACGTATCTGAATGGTTGTCGAGTAAAATGTATGCAGCAACATCTGCGATGGGTAAGACTTATAAGCCGTTACTAACATAATCGAGAATAGGCTAGGGTTGGATAATTAGGCACTAATTAAATATAACGCCATTACACACGCAGTGTCCAAAAGACAACCGGGTATATCCGTCGTATTTGCCTAAATATATCGCTCCATGTTTCAGATAAAACAATCTCACATTCCTAACCACTTTAAAGTTACCCCGCGTCTTAATTAATTCATTAGTTTTACGTGAGGCGAGCGCAAACAAATAAATTGACCGAAATTCCCATGTCGACAATTCCATGTGTCGTCTTCTAAGAGAATCTTCTAATAAGGCTCTGTTACTCCTCCGACGGTAGTGGAAGCTTGTTAATCTTCCAGAAGATGTAATATTAATATGATGAAGATTGTCTCACAAGCGTAATCAGCGTATAATGTTCCCACTGCTGGGGCACAGACCTCCTCTCTGTGAGAGAGTGTGGTGTGGGAGTAGGCCCAGCCCAGCGCGGGTTGGTAAATGTCAGATTGCAATTTTTGGTTCTAGGAGGTGCCGGTTTCCTCACGATGTTTTCCTTCACCGTTTTGGGAGCTGTGTTGATGAAATTAAATACACAAAGTATGGTGCCTGCCTGGGTTTGAACTCACGACCTACACTCGTACGTCGGGGCTGATACCACTGGGCTACCACTGCTCTAAGATGACACTGTCTAAGGTGGTCTAAAGCAATGATAACATGTAAATTGACAGTTGCAGGGAAACGCTACGCCTTAGCTATTGGATAGGTACTTAATGATTAGCTCAGATCAGATTTTCTCTGAATAAAATCACTAGGTAGGTACTCTCATATGATAATTATATCTCATATGATACCGGGTTACTTGGCCTATTTGGGGTCCGCATTTATTATGATTACCTATGAACAGATTGAGTACCAAACATTTTCACAAACTTCAGCATTAGTGTGATGAGGGAAATATTGGTTGAAATGCTGCTGAAAATAAAGTAAGTACCTACCTAAGTATACTTATTTAATTCTTTAAATACTGTGTCACATCCAGCACCCGTACAGCAGGGCTAGCGAACCCGGCCCTAAAATAAGACATCGTCCTTTCGACTCATATTTTTTATTTATTTATTTATGATTATTTGCATGGGCCGCGCTTCACGTGACAGTCGAGGCGCTATTGTTTTCCGAAATAATAACGAGAAACGGCGCTACGATATATCTTTTTTATTTTATAGTTTTTTTTTTGCTTGTAACCCCGTCACGATACCCTTAGTGTATCCTTAAGGCGGCCATGTTTACATTTTTGATCGTATTTTAAAAGAGAAATGGCGTTTGAATAGGTATAATAATAACGCTGAATGACGGTAGGAGATGTGTCTCGAGTGAGAGATTGTTCGCACGGGACGAGATGGGGTATAGTTAGATGGCATGTGAATGAGCTGTGTAGGTACCTACGTGATAGATTGTTAGGGATGCAGTGAAATGGATTAGACTTTGACGAGACATTTCAATCATCATAATAATATTTGAGACTATTTGCGCACTTCGTTCGCGTGATATTAATGCATTTTAATATTCTTTCTTTTTCTAATATTAAAGTAGACTAAGTTCCTCCTTCACACAAAGAAAGAACCACATAAAGTTCTGTCAAAATCGGTCCAGACGTTTCAGAGATGAGCCGGAACAAACAAACAGATAGATATACAAAAAATAACTGATAGACTAAAACTGTTTTTTGATTTATGTACCATATACATATGTACTTTCATATGCATTTAGTAAAAAGCTGTTATTTTGACATTCCAAACAGAGTCTTAAATATTAATTTGTATGTAACTATAAATGCATAGATATAGTTCAGCAGCAAAGTTACTATAGACATCTAATTATGGTTTCCACTTTCAGTCTTTTATGATTCGGCACCTAATACGGTTCTTATGTTATCCTTTACTTCTATCTATACCTACCTAAAAAATAACTATAATACAGTATCAACTAGTACATGGTATTGTAACAGTTACTGGCGGCCTTATCCATACTAATATTATAAATTCGAAAGTAACTCTGTCTGTCTGTATGTTACCTTTTCACGCCTAAACCACTGAACGGATTTGGATAAAATTTGGCAGAGAGATAGATTGCATCCCGGGGAAGGACATAGGATAGTTTTTATCGACATACCTCGCGGGCGAAGCCGCGGGCGGAAGCTAGTATACTTATATATTCTAATGTCAACAGATAATAAATTGTGCACAAATAAATAAATAAAAAATATTTAGCTGACGTCCTTGACGACTCAATATGAACAATAGCAAAGTGTTAATTAATGAGACAAAGTTCTTAAAATATGCGAAACGATAAATAAAAGTCGATCCACAGACAAGATGAATAGCGATTACAATAATGAGCAGATGATTCCACCAAGTTTTCCAATATATTCCACTACCCCTCCCCCTCCAATACCTTTCCCTTCCTTCTCTATATTGGATAAACAAACAGGTGTTTTACAACCTTTATGCCTTCATGCTAAAGCCGAAATACCTTTAAAACGCTCCGAAACAAAGTAGGTTTTCAACAAGAACTTTATCATCCAACATAGTAGTTAATATCGATAATCCAATATCATCGCACGATAATATCACTTAACGCAGAATTAAGATGGCGGACGCACAATAAATAGTGTTAAAATACCACAGAGCGGCATAATTAGCAACCACACAGAGCGGATTTGGAAATATGCAGCCGAGACACCATAAATCCAATTACAGGTGAATTAATTCGAATAATACGCGGCCATGTTTTTTTTTTATTCGAAAATAAACAAATCGCACTACTTTTTTCTCTTGCGCACCCGCTAAAAGGCGTCTCCTATAGCGGTAAATAACGCTAATGGTTCCGTATATTTACATTTCAAATAACCGTAGAGTAAAAATTCCTTAAAATATAATCTGATCGCTAGACAATTGTTTGAAAAAAAAAAATTAATTAAAAAGTCTTGCTAACATAATAAATACATGGCTAAGTTGTCATTTTATTACGTAAAGTATCCAATAAGGTAATTCTAAATTCTAATGTTTATTTTTTAAGAACAAAAATCCCCATTAAAATTGTGGTGTTGGGTTTAAGTTTGTAATGCGGCGTATCCTTTAATTTTTTTGTTAATTCGTAGCGGGCAGGTAATGAATCGCCGGCCGCCTCATCGTGTCCCCAATAAATACTGGCTACTGGTTAATTGAAACATTATAAAGGAGATCTTATCGCCGCTTGAGCAAAGACACCGCGGACGGAACGGGACCCGATACGTTTTAGGAATGGGTCGTTCAATATTTTTTCTTTTTTCATTAAATTTTTAATGCCGGAACTTCTTAGAATTTTTGTATCTGTTAGTTTGTAGGTACAAGAGTTAAAGATAGTGGGATTATTAAAACGTTTCGACTTCAATGCCAGTTGCCACCCACCGAAACACGAGCTCAATGGGTAACAAGCACTAACTTACATAAAATACAATAAGAGATCACAACAAAAACAATGAACACTTCTCCTAACAAGCCACCGTGCAAAACGGCTGCAAACTTACATTTTCGGTTGCAGACGACCTTATTTCTGCAATTTAGTCATTAAAATCCGATATATCAAGTGTAAAACAACTTGGAAGCGTATTAGCAAGCGTCCAATTTATCTTGATCTCTAATTTGAGTGTGCACAATGGTGAGGGGGGGTCTGGTTGTGGTGGTGATGGAATTATAGTGCATTTGAGATAGGTTGGCGCGAGCGGCGGCGGCGCGAAGAACCCTGCAGCATATATTCTAATAGGCTATTAACATATAATGCCGCTGATTGGACGGATGCGAAGCGGCAGATGTGACATCGAATGCGCGGAGCAGGTACTGTCAACATTTTAATCGGTTTTGTATTTTATTGGGAAAAAAAGTTGGGAACTTTTAGACATTCGAGATTTCGGTGTGGTTGATTGCAAGAATGAGCCATCCCGTCGAGTAATTAGCCCATGATTACCTAGTAGCAGAAGTCTCCTGCTAATACAGAGAAGACTTCTTCCTTCAAATATGTTTAGGAGAAGTCTCCGACAAAAGATTACAGAATGATGCAAATGATTGAAATAACCATTCTGTAAAAGGCAATCCTATTAAGTATAATATGGAATATTATCTAACATAGAGCCTATAATTTCAAAACCAGGTAAATATACAGCCTTTCATAATACATCTTATTATAGCCTTTCAATCACCAATATTTAAACTAAATCTAGCGATATATTACAGGACTAGATTGGTAACGAAAATCACTCATTGTTTGTTATTGCTTCATTTCAGGTGCGCCAGAGGTCGCCAAAGGTTGCGCACGTCTGAAGCCGCGATGGCGCGCGATACGGTAGCAAATAGCGCTACTTTCTCGCGATTCACCTTACCTCACACTAGCTTCTTCACAGCCTAACCCTTATTAACCTATGAAATATTTTACAACAACTAGAATTATACTTTAATGCTATGAGTTATGATTCAATTTACACCCATCATATTTTGTTTTATAAGCTCTTCTAAAAAGATCACAATTTAAAATCTGAAAATCCTCATTCTATTTTCAAAGCGACATAACCAGAAACTCACTTCAAATAAAACCAGTTCATATTACGCCACATTAAATTCGATATTCAAATGACGAAGAGACAAGCCACGGTTTAACTTGCACTAGGAAAATTTATTTCAATAGGACTAGGAAATTGAGCTTTTGTGGTCAGAAAATAGGGTTTAATTTCCATTTATGTAAGAAAGCCGTGGATCGTTTCGATATTAGGGCTGGTATGCATGAAGAGCAACACATAAACGCATTGTAGGTGCACAAGCATGCACCACGCTTTAGTACAACCTAAATAGGGGGTGATCGTTGGTATGGAAAGAGCTCCTTGTATTTTATAAATTAACATAAACAAAAGTTACATAAGTCAGTAATAAATCCTACTTCACACTTCTTGGTCCTGAACGGAACAGTAATAGCCAAAGAGCCAGGTCACTATAATAAATAAAATAATAAATTATTTTTTTAATTGCTATTTTTTCATTTATTTTTTAGTCTTGGAATCGAACAAATCATTTGAAGATATAAATTGTGGTGTGGACAAAAAACGCTTAAAATCTTAGACAGACATTGAAAAATCAGCATCTTTATTGTTCCTTTCTCTTGCTATATCTTTTCTACGCTAGTATATCGTTATATGTGCTCAAAAAGACAGTTAATTGATCATCAGTCATATTGATTGATGACAATGAGACGAGACTTATTTTACATTGAAGGGTTTCATAATCGAAAATACTGACATCGTACAGCTTAGTTATATTATGAGCTATGCACAGAAATTCATATACTTACTCCCACAAATACCATTACCCGTATTAACCATAGCAGCCCACTAGGGGGTGTCCGCGAGGCCTCGTCCCAAGTTCCGTCACTACACCCTCCGAAGTACTCCGTTTTCCGTATCCAGTCCATGTTCAGGAACTAGCTGTCTTTTTAAGATCGTCGGTGCATGTAGCTGGAAAGCATCCCACGCTACGCTGACCGGTACACGGCCTCCACTTGAGGACTCATCTACTTTAAGGGCCTACGATCCTTCGACAAACATGACCAGCCCACTGCTACTTCAGCTTGCTAACTCTGCAAGTTGGTTACCCCAGTTCTATTCCGGACATTTTCACCTCTCTTTATAGGAGAAGAAAGTCTAAATCAAAAAATCCTTTTAGATTAGGTAGGTAACTATATACAATGCCGTGTGCAGAATCCTACTCCACTTTTTACCACTGAAACCGCATCGTGTGCGACAGAAACAATAGGCTGGCACACTGGGAGGTATTGAGACATCACCCGGTATTAACTGCTGATACCGCCCCACCTCCCTCCTCCCCCCGACGTACCCGCGCCCGCGCCGCTCGTTATACGAACCTGTTGGTTCGACGCTAGAATTAGATCTTGTTAGCCGTAATTAGGTATGAGGGGCTTGTGACTAAGTAGGTAATAACAGTCGATCAGGCTATGCTACGCTTGCCGCGGTTGGTCCGTGGATGGTTGACCATCGTCGAATAGAAAGACCCCTCCGTGCCTAGGAAAGGTTCCCAGTTGTCATTCGTGGATCGTTACGGGTCGTCAGTAACCCGAAAGTCTGACAACCAGTCTTACCAAGGGGTATCGTATTACCCACTATTACCCAGCAAATGGGTTGTGGAAGTCAGATAGGCAGTCGCTCCATGTAAAATACTGGTATTCAGCTGCATCCGGTTAGACTGGAAACCGACCCCAGCATAGTTGGGAAAAGGCTAGGCAGATGATGATGAGCAGTAATTAAGTATCATTGGTTGTGGGGAAAAGTTAAGAGTTGGAATCTAATTGACTGTGTGTATACTGATATATTTTTAAATTTATTTATATTTAATATACTTACAAGTAACAATGGACTCTGATATAATGTTAGTAACAATATTTCTTAACAACTATGTCAGTAAACTTTAACACATGAGAAAACCTAGTACAAGCTCAACACTGATATGGAAAGTTTGCAGCAGCGATTCATACACAAGCAGTCCAGTTTGATATGGTATCTTGACGTGACGTCATCATGTCTGTGCCTCGTCAATACATTAAGTAGGTATTGTAGTGATTGTCATGTTCTGTTTCCATTGTAGAGATCTTCTTTTATAATTTCTTTTACTACAGCATAATCAGCCTGTAATGGTTCCACTGCTGGGACACTGGCCTCCTCTCTGTAAGAGAGAGTTGCCTGTAATCTACCACGCGGGCCCAGTGCGGGTTGGTAGACGTCACATGTCTTCGAATTTTTGGTTCTAGGACATGCTGTTTCCTCACGATGTTTTCCGTTTTGAGAGTAGCGGTGATGAAATAATTTAGTCAATGTAATTCGCCTGTCTGTTTACGTACCCACGACCTACAACTCGGCCGCGACATCTTCTCTTCTTTTGCTAGTTTGATTTATTTGGTTTGGCTTGCCAATTCAGAAGCATTAACTGTTAAATTTTGTAACCTGAAGGACTCATCTTCTTAGTCGTTTCGTTGCTTCCCAACTATTGATGATTGCGATCTCATTGTGTTTTAATCAAGGAACGACAAAGCACCCTATTAGCGTCACTATCAATCACAATCTGAATAATTTTAAAGTATATTGTTAATCCATTGCTTCATTTTTCGAAAAATTTGTCTGCTCCACAACGTAAATAACGCAATGAATGTTGTTGAACTGTCAAAATTAAAGTCAGCTGTTAGTGTCTTACGCAATTACCCCGCTATGACTAATAACCCGTTTTAAGCATCTTATAGTGTGTACACACGGCTACACATCAAGCTATACATTTCCAGTTTTAGCTGACCTCGCATTGTCTAAGTTTTTCGTACATTCACAAGTCAGCTTATACTGGTTATGTATAGCTTCATGTGTAGCCGTGTGTACAAACCGAATAAACATATTCAGGGTCCTAATGACGTTATTAAAGCTCCATCATCGATCTACAATCAACCAGATTAGAACACAATTAAAATAATGTGCCAAACTACTTAACCAAAACTTAACTCACATAATATTTGCATAACGAATCACCTTAAATTAAAAACACATGCCTTGAACACACCAATCAGGATTCGAACCCGTTACACCACTTAAAGAAACACCTTTTCTTTTCGCAGCACAGTAGCTGAAACGTAACATAATTATTAACCCTCACTCAGGTAAGATGGCTCAATCTGGCTTAATTATTCAAAAGCCATTAAAAGGAACGGCTTTTAGCCACTAATCGCGTCGTTTCCGCCACGCCAGTAATTATCGCTCTCAGAGTCTTTACACCAACTTTATTTATCTCGCCGACGACGTTCGTTTTTTTTTTCTACAATTTATTCGGTTGCTAGTACTGCGTTTTTTGGTGTGGATAGATGTGGGTGTTCTGTGGTTGGTATACATGGGGCTATCTTAAGTGAGCAATGTACCTTTGAGAGCGTTTACGATGTAACTACTTCATACGCATAAGCAGGATATAAAGGTCTAAAAAGCTAGTAAAGAACATTTTCGAAATGTCCTATTTTTAAAAAGATAACTAGAATTCGCTGTTTCTATGGAAAATTTAAAGTCTGTCTAATTTGGCTGTAACACAATTTTTCGAAAACGTTCTTATCTAACTTTTTAGATCTTTGTATGCTTTAATGTTTTAATGCTTATGCTTACGAAGTTTCATTAAAATCGGTTCATTCATTTCGAAAAACAAAGGCTTGAAAATTTGTATGAAATGCCATTTATGTCGTAAACGCTCTTAAGGAGAAAAATAATGTAAGCACAGTTATATCCCGAACCCCGATCTTCGTCGAGTGGATGAGTGTAACCGAGAATGGACTTAAAGGAAGCTAGTGAGGGACGAGTGAACAGTTCACTCATCCTCCATAGAAAAGGGAGGATCCTCCGACCAGACGGGTGTAATGTCGACGATTGATGTTGGGTAAACTCTGCTTGCGCGATGCAGGATTTGTTAGTGTGACGCGTAGTTCGCATGTGGCGTTGTAGATGCCGCCACAGCTATGTCCAGAATTTTACAGCTTTGAGCTGATGATGATACCTCCGTAAAGTTTCTTCTGATTCACAAATAATTTTTGTGTAGATCCTGTTGTAATTACTATATTAAAACATACATAAACTCACGCCTTCTTCCCATGGGGGAGGTAGAAACTACAGAACTCCACCTAATACGATCCTTACACATTCCTTTTGCCTCGTTTACGTTCATACATCTGGTCATACACGCACGCCAGTTGCGAGTACTACGCACCTGACCTTTCTGAAGAACATCACCAATAAGGTGATCCCTCCTAGGACGTCCCCTCCGGGTGTTTCACTCACATCTGCCATAATACAAACTTGTGTTTATTTGGATTTGCTATCCAATTATCAAAATCACCGCTGTTAATCAGCCATGTGAACTGTCTTAGCTGACATCGCATAACAATCCTTTGTACTGCGGTCTTTTGGTTCTATTATTATTTTATTGGCTATTGTGTCACTACTGTAACTATTTTCTAGACTTCATAAAACTTTGACCTTTCTACAGCTCACAAAAAACTTCTCCTAATTGACTACCACTCTGACTCACTCCTTGTAAGCCTGTCAATTATTTTCTATAAAGAAGCGCTAACAGCATTAGTAAAACATGTTAAAAATACTCTTCCGTTAACATCGCGAGTGGCGCCCCCACCATGGTGGTAAGATGCGCCGGCGCATCCGTATAACGAATGTAAATTGCCATGAGACGAGTTCTGGTAAGATTGTGCACTAATCAAACATAATCTAATCTCTGTCTGTGCTAATTGTGATAACTCCTAAGTTCATGCCTAACTATCTAGGACGCACTTATTAACCTTGAGCGGCTGCAAGATGTATTTTTGATAATACCTACGTAGGATTGACTTCAATAAAGAGTTTCTTAGTTAAGCTCTGACTTATTCGCCTAAGTGCAAACAGATGGGCATTAAGCTTTTTAGATTGTGCATGTCCCATAAGCATAACTTGCGTATTTTTTGTGTTTTTTGCACCCGAAATAAATATTACCTAGGTAAAATACTACGTTTTTTAGAGTTTGCCTAAACTTGTGTATTTTTGTCTTTTTTGCACCCAATAAATGTTTATATACGGTACTTATTTTATCTATCAAATCATCGAGCTACAGGTGAAATTTAACACCAATCGAAACATAGTCATAAATTGTCACTACATCATTGTCACTTCGTCACTCCAGACGTTGTCAGTGTCATGGCCGGCTCATAAACGAGTGTGTTTTGTTTCCATGTCACAAGTTTATTTATTACATGTTTAACGACCACTTGATGAGGTGCTGACGAAATTTGACGTATGTTGTATCTCTGCAGTTAAATGTCGTATCCTGTTAAATTATGAACGTTAGAACGAAGTTTTACTTTTAATACTTTTAAGTGCTGTTTTAATTATAGTTGGTTAGTGAAACGAAATGTAACTGTTTATTCTGTAACTAGGATATTGGAATCACTTTTATTTTGAAAAGAGAAACCGTTGTCCGTTGGGTTTCTTGTCGGCTCTTCTCCACAGGAAACGACTAATCGGAACCGTATACCTAGCTTCTCATGTAGGTATGTTAATGTGAAATAAAATATTTTGATTTTTAAACGTCATAAAAACAAACATAAATGGCGACGGTGTACTATAGGTAGGTAGGCACATTTCTGCCCAACCCTTCATAAAAACAAGGCGTGATTATATATATATATATATGTTATACACATCACATTAAAAAAATAAGCGATATGGAGTCAACATTTTTGATGTGATTATCCCTGAGAAGAAATGGCGAAACAAACTCAGGATTCAAAGTCTCTTTTAAAGTCCAGACATAATCTTGGTCAGATCATGTGAGGACCATGTAGATTCACGTCCAAAATGGTCCTTTGAGGAACGAACCACACGTTGAATGTACCTGTTCAGTCAGTGCAGGCATTTGTCAGTAATCATGTAGCTCAACTCGGGACTTAAGAAGCTCAACAAGTTGTCGCTTTATTTTAATGGTGAAATGAAATGTTTATTTCTGTAAGTCAATCTTAAAGACAGTCAATTTTCGGTCAAAACTTTAAAACTAGATGGCGCCGGCATTCCTAGGTGGCTGATCCCTACAAACGAAATGAGGTCATGGTATCATTTAAAGTCCTAACATTATAATATTAAGATATTGCCTAAGTGAATCCAACAAGGGTCAAATCTGGGAGCGAATGATCACACGGATCGGGATCCACCACGCGGACCCAGTACGTCCTTAGTACAGTCTTCGAATTTTCGGTTCTACGACTTGCCGGTTTCCTCACAAAGTTTTGCTTCACCGTTTTGAGAGCAGATGAACTGTGGTTCTAATTTTATTATGTTAAAATGGCTGCATTAAAATGGCCTTTACCGGTGAATGTAACGAAACCGTTAAGATCTCGGACGATTCAATTATTTCTTGACGGTCGCGACAAAAAAGAGGATATTAGGCGGATATTTATTACTTATATTCTCTCCGAATATATATTTAGTAAAGCCATATTTTTTCATTCCCACACAAATTCATTTCCAAACCGAAACGAATGTTTTAAATTTATCTGTGACTAAGTAATTAACGCGGCCTTAAAATAAAAAGGAAATTCCATAAAATTTTTGTCTTCGAAATTTATAAAGAGCCAATTTGCAATTTGCCAAAACCAATCACAATAATTTTACTTTTAATTACTACTCACGTCAGACGCAAAAGGGAAAAAGAAAAAAAAAATTACCATGTTACGTTTTTCGCATCCTGAAATTAAATCACAGCAATGTGAATCTAATTACTAACACAATAAAGCTTCAAATGTAGAAAAGGTTCTGATTGGTTTGTAATTGGTAACTTTGTTTAAAACAATAACTCCATTTGTCAGAGATCCATAGTTTGGACCCCCACTATGGACCCGCCCAACTATTATGCGGAGCCAAAATAAAATTTATCTTTTTTTTTTTATGATTTCTTAATTATCATAAAAATATAATAAGGTTGCCGGAAGACGGCGGGTGCTGCCTTTCTTTTTTTTTTTCTTTTAGGATGAAACAACAAATCTTTTTTTGTGGACGCCCTAACAATTAATTCGAATTTAAAGATTGTGACTTATTTTGGAGCTTCCAGTTTATATCTCTTATTAATGATAAGGTACAAGTTTTCGTTCTCGGCTATGGAAATTAGTTGCGTGAATAATTAAATTAATATCGAATTACTTTCTTTAAATATTGGTCAACTTTTCTAAAATCCAGTTATTGAGTCTAATCCGTCAGACGAGAATAGACAGACGGTATAATCTGTAAAATCTTGCCGTCAAAACTAGGTAAAGTGAGCTGTCAATAGTGTCAATTTCTGGCATCCGGTGGAATGGCAGCTCACTTACCTACATACAACTTACTTCACCTATGTTTTTCCGGTGAGAGATTTATAAGCATAGCATTTTTTTTTATTTGCCGTTTTCTCTGCAAATTACAAAGCACCTTGTTGGTAATTAATGTTAACTTACCTTTATAAAACAAGTTCTAAATAAGAGCATAAAAATGGAAGAAGATTAACTACAAATTACAGTTTGAAATTGCCTAGTTACTAGTTAGTTAAGTACACCGTACAAGACACCCAAAGACGTTTAACAATCTACATATCAAAATGATGGACTTCGAAGCAATCAAATGAGACTTATGATAATTAAAACTAAAGCGATCACATCCCATAACTAATAAAACAACTCAATCAACCAAATCGAACAATGAACATCATTATTCTTCTAAAAAAAACCCGCAGAGTGGCCAGAATCTTTTGACATTTCAAGACGGCGCCATTTGCAAAGAAAACTGTCAACTTTACGTCAAACCCAGTACATTTTCCAAATTAGTCAGTCAAACTATACTGGCTGGTTCAGACACTTCATAAGCTATTGCTACCCCCTTAAGTTCGGCTATAAACCGACCACTGTGTGTTTATACCGCGGGGAATCGAACCTAAACCAAATTGATCGTAAACTTTTTATCGCTACTTTTTTAATATCTTCATAATATCATAATCTTGTTGTAATTAAAATTTCGCAGTACGATGCTTTTTATGTCTTGATTTGATTATTTATATTTTTGCACTGGTGGTTTGTCCTGCCTTTGCTTGATTTTTTTAATACCTTTTTATCAAATTCGTGGCTGCTTTCATTTTTTATTGCATCAGCTTATCACAACATCACAGTTCCAAAGGGTCGAGACTGGACAGACTCCTTTGCCCACCTGAAAATATATATACCTAACTGTACCCCGATTCAGAAGTCTTCTTTTTAAAACGAATTATTGTCATAGTAAGCTTTTCAAATGCGGTGGGCTAAGACCCAGATGATTAAAAAACCGTTCTTCCTTCGCTTCCATAAACAAATCGAACATTACCATAAACAGTCACCAATTATAAAAGAAACCGTCACCAATTTCCTATCTCAAATTGGACTAAATTCTACGTCCACAGCACAAAAAAAAAACAATAGCTTGTCTCTGCACCGAAAAAAAAGTAAAAAATTCGCCGCAAAAAACTTTTAGGAACGACCTTTAGCAACCATATTTCACACTAATTATGTGACGTCAGAAATAAAATCGATTATTACACTGTGAAGTTTTTGATCAGATTTTTACAAAACTATAAATAATGTCGCCGAGGCAGGTGAGGAAAGAAGTGTGGGACATTCGAGGACTGAGGACAAAAAATCTCTTTATGTCTTGTGATTTTGGTCAGTTTTATCTTTTAACAAAATATAGACCTCTGAGTGTACCGTGAAATAGTTCACTTTGAGATGTTTTAAGAGCTGTTTGAACCACCTTTGACTTTAGTGTAATGATCGAATGATTAATAGGCTAAATGGCAGTAATAAACAAGATAACCATAATGACAATAGAGAAAATCACAATGAACATTAAAAGTTGTTAAAATAACTAGCATTAGCAGAATACCTAATGGTGATTACTGTCATTCACGGTAAACAAATTTTATTATAGACACAAGAGTCACTGCAGAAGAAATGCTGCCTTTTCTATCGAAACATCCCAGGATACGACAGCTGACAAAAAGTCGAATTATTAATTGATTTATTTTTTTAAGAACAGAAAAAAACTATATATGTATTTAGTTTTTTTCTCTTAGTTAACTTAATAATTTGAGATTGTTAAGTTAGCAAATTCTATTTCAAACATTTTATCTAAAGGCGGTATTAACAGCTCCATTCAACTCCCAAGGTTCAGGTAAAAGTGTATTTTTTTAGCAATGTTTTTTGGTAGCAACGTCGACTCGAGATCGTTAAGTGAAAAAGGACCCGTTTCGGCTCTTTTGTGGGCTATGTTAGTAGCCGGTAGCAACGATACAACACTGCCATTATCAGCCTAATTAATCGTACCAACGGACGAATTTTAATGTATATGGATTGAGATAGTACGGGGAATAATCTCGGCTAATTTGCGCTGGGACGCAAATTGGCGAAACGGTAAAGTGTACATTTAGTTGTGAGGAGTGAGTGATAAAGTTGTTATGTTAGAGCTGTTGGGTTGGGCTTTGGGCTGTAAATAGCAGGTTTCATGGCGTTTTTTGTCGGAACTAGACCCTTATAATATATCTTTGTAAATAATTTGGATACGTAATTATCATCATCAACATTTATGCCTTTTCCCAACTATGTTGTGGTCGGCTTCCAGTCTAACCAGATGCAGCTGAATACCAGTGTCTTACATGGAGCGACTGCCTATGTGATCTTCGCAACACAGTTACTGGGTAATACGATACCCCTGGGCAAGACTTGTCAGACTGTCGAAATAATTTCGGAATTTGGATAAAAGTAATATTGATGCCAAAAACATTTCCTACTAGAGCATAAACATAGGCCAAAATCCTGTACTTTTTTTGGATCTGAGTATCCGTACTAACTAGTTCTTTTATTGTACTGATTTAACGGTAGATTGGGTCATTGTCAATCTGCAGGAAGTAGGTATCTACTTACCTACTTAAGTTTTCACAAGTGTGTAATATTTAATCAAGTAACGTTACGGTTTCCTCAAAGACCAGTGGCCACGACATCGCGTCCGTAATTTAGCGGTGAAAGATGTCCAGTGACATCATTAACGTTCATAAAATATAACATTTCAGTAAACGTTATTTATGAAATTAACTGGGTGTGTTTTTGTCACCGTAAGCCCATAATTTTCATGACGGCGATCCCTGCGGCCGTTATTTTGCGGCCACCGCCGTTCTAGGAAACTGTAACTTAAGTACCTACTTAAGTAAGTAATATGATGAAATTAAACTTTCGTCCATTGAATCGAAAGCACAACGTGTATTATCACTCCACATACATTTCATATTTTACTTTCACCAAAATCGACACAAACTGCCCACAAAATGGACGCCAGCTTCTCACAAAATAAATAAAATAAACTGACTGTTTTGATGACAGTGGCGTTATATATCGCGACATTGTCCACCATGGTTTATGGGGCCCATATCAAATTGGTAGCCATGGGGTTCAGGCACCGTCGACGTGTGTTCATATATTTAGCTTCGAAACAGACGGACATTAGTTTGGATAAATATGGTGTTTGTTGTATGAAATAAGTTTTGGGAGTTGCGAAAAATTGTGTGTGTTGTTTGGGAGGGGTTAGACAAATTTTGGTAGTAGCTATGTAAAGATGTCTAACCTTTACTATTAGTCGATTTATTCTGTAAATTCTCACTGTGAAAACTTAGGTGAAGTGAGTTTCAATCCCTACCAACAGGTGGATTTTTTACAAAATGATATTCAATCCCGGTTGATATTCAATCATATCTCCTGCTTAGTTTGGGTATCATTACCTACACTAAGGCACTTTATTGGGCTAGGTAATGATGCTAAAATCAACACTTGCAAGTTAATAAGTTAGTTGTAAGTAGTGTGTTGTGTTGTTGTTAAGTGAATAGTGTAAAATTTTAAAATTTATGTGTTCCTACAATAATGCATTGGACTAAAGTTTTTTTGGTTATCTTGATACGAAATGCCTCGGTTTAGATAGTATCCATTATCACGCATTATAATACATTATCTAATAATTAATGATTAGAATAAATACCTATATTATTAATTAGAAAGTATGAAGATTTATAATATAATTATAGATTTAAGGTGTAAATAAAGAAATAATCTACTATATCTAAGTATTTTGTTATATTGTTCTAGTCATAAGGAGGTATTTTCTTAGTCTAACTTGATAAGTAGGTACCGTCTACTTTCAAATTGTAACTTAGTTAATAACTTTTTCCAGTAAGTAACCATTGCAAGCTACTGAGAAGCGGGGAAAATGACTACCTTTTCACGCACGATATTTTTTTACAATCATAATCGACCCACTACCTACACCTTTTGACAAAGAATTCAAAATCACAAAAAAAACCCGTGGAACTATAAACTCTGCTCACATTAACTTCGTTCGATGACAAAACATGATTAATGCCCAATAAAGCCGTTCCAATAAAAATTCATTCACATTATTAATTCTAATAACAATGTCCTCTTTTTTGGACAAAAAATGAAGAATGCTTCTTTAGACCCTTTCCAAATTGATGGTGAATGGAATCGTTAGCCACACTCGAAGATTATGTAGGTATGTCTACGAAATAACGTAGTTTGTTAAGTTTTTGTTAGAACATTTTACATCAGATTTAGGCCCAATTGTGCACAGCTTTTAATTTGATGTTTTCACTCTCAAAATATTCGTATGAGATATTTTTGGAACGAAGTTCTATAACGCAACTTAAATTGTGGTACATAAACTGTTATGCCCCCTCGTTTCGAAAACCTTTCTCTCTCAAAAAAATATCTAGGTACATGGTTTTTTATTTTTTTTGTCATGGTTTTCGAGTACTTTTCATTGTTTTTCGAGGGTAGGCTACTACAGCTGATAGTGAAGTCATAATGAAAATTCAAGATGGTGGTTACTTACAAATTTTTCATTATTTTGCGAGTGTCAACTTCGTTCCTGGGTCCCCCGACCGAAGTCCGTCCGCTTATCCAAGGATAGTAAACTATCCTTGTATAAGTTAGAATGTGTAAAATAATTGAATAACAAGCCGTGCGCCTGATTGGATTTCCCATCGGCAAAATGTCGATATTCCATACAAACTGTCATCTCCTATTTAGAATACCACGTTAGGGAATGAATTTTCTAAAATCCGTCCTTACTTACCTTCGTTACAAAAGGAACTCCTGCGCATCATTTCATGTTTCCAGCTAGTAGTGGTTTAAGCCGTGCATTTTCTGTCAGCGAATGAATGAATTATGTACTCAATGAAGTTGTAAGGATGACGAAAAAACGAGCTTCAACTGTAATAATATAATTCAAATCCAATAAATTATAACAGAATCAAATGGCTTACAACCTAAATCCTATAAGACTACTAAGCCGGCCAGTTCACCTGTTCTCAGTTATGGCTGCTGTACCATAATTGAGTAACACACTTTAATTCTCAATCTGAATCATTTTGAAGGATATTGCTAATCCATTGCTGCATTAGTTCGAAAAATGTGTCTGCTCATCAATGTAAATAACGCAATGAATGTTGTTGAACTCTCAAAATGACAGCCACAGCTGCTGTAAGTGTTACGCAATTACCCCACTGGTTTTAGAGACTTCATGTGTGCCATAAATACGGTCCAAATGAAACTAGCAGTACTTACACACACAAGCCGGTTCTTCTCAGAGACAAAATAAAAGTTCAATGTCTGAACCGTCGGCCAATATAAAATACCCATCTTGTAAGTCGGCCAAAACTTTTCCTTCACTTCTTGAACGCAAGCGTCTATGGGCTTCATTTCGAGAAGGCTCATGCCAAAGAAGAAGTATGATAGAGCCATAGGGCCGTATGAGACCTGTTCAATAGCTGCTCTGGTAATTGCTGTCCTAAGATCATTTCGTTTGAAGAATCGACTGGAAAATTTCATCCAGCTGTAGAAGACCGGTGCCATGCAAAACGCCCCGAAGAATCCGAAGCGCGCTGCTCGTGCCCAGTCCGCGTTAGCTATGGTTGTGCCATGTTCTAGATACTCCTGTGTGATGCTGCAGGTAGGCCAGATTATTGCATAGGACATCATCCCTCGTAACAGTGGGTAATGTCTGTGCAGTGGGCCCATGTTACGAAACTTCGTCATCGTGCTGGACATTTCAGGTCAATCTACCAGAGATGTCACTTTAACTTCTCCGGTTCCGGTCCGGTTTTTCTTGTTCTACTCCCAGGGGTTGCCCCGCACTAGACAATCAACTGTCTCATTAATCAAGGCTTAATATTTACTTTTATAAATAAATAAATTGAATAGCTTTACGTCTGTCTGTCACATTAGTCCATCAGTCACAGTGAAGTTTTTGAAAGATAATTTTTTTTATAGTTAGTTGTGTCTATGATAGGCAAAGATAATGTCTATGATATGTTATGAAACCATTTCTAAGCTTGATTAAAGACATATATATGCCTTGTGCTATAGGTACTCCCCCTATGCCTTGGTGATTTTTGATGGCTATAAATGGGGTAATTAGGTACACACGTGGTATTGGGAGTAGGTAGTGGGTACCTATGTCGTGCTCACCATCGTATTTGCGAGACATCATCATCTTATACTTAATAAAAATAAAAATAAAATCGTTTCATTCAATGACAAACAACGTACAGTCTAAACTGCTGGGACTACAAGCACGAAATTTTGCACATTAGTTCCATATACTTATTTTGAAAGTGAACACTACTTATAGAAGGATTGTTAGACAAATAGAATATATTTATTGTCCAGGTAATACATTATGCAGTCACAGGTTAACAGCAAGTTAGGACGACATGAGTAGCTTAAAATACTACCTACCTACAGCTAGTTTACAATATATTATTTGCTAGTGAGTCCCAAATTAGACAGTTGGTCTGCATGTTAGGGCTCTGTTGAAAACTAAAAAACTTAATAGGGGATGAAAGTTTATGTGGAAGTTCGTCATTTTTGCCGAGGGGAAATCCCATCGCGGACACGCCTTGTGACAGTAAAATTTTCACATCATCATCTACCGACCAATATATTATTGTACCTATGAAAGTAAGTACTTAGATATTTGTTTACCGCTGTAAAATAAGCCTATAGTTTCTACGAAGATTCCGTATTTAAAAAACAAAGAAAACCAGTAATAACTCCACCAAACACAAGAACATTTTTATTTGTTATTACACAGAACGTGACGTAGAATTACCCATTTAGTAATCTTAGCAAGCAATCGATTGCCCACCCACAGAGATGAGGGCTTAGAACAATCAAATAATTCGGCTTATACGATTATTATTTGATTATTTGGCTCGGGTGAATCGATTCGGCGATCGTCTTTGAGATAGGAGCGATGATTCGGCGAAATGTAACGCGCGTGCGGTCGCGGCACATGATTAGTCAATTAATTACTAATTAATCTGATACACTTATTTGTTTAGTTTGAAATTATTGTGATTCATACCAACATTGCAACAATGCTGGTTCCTACTCAACCAGCCTAGATAAAAAGAGATAAAAATAAAAATAAGGCACTGAGTTAAGTACCTACCACTGACCTGTATTATGTACTTGTTTAATACAGGTCAGTGGTACCTACCTACATACTGGGGGCCTAAAAAGGCCACTTTGGCAGAATCATACAACAATTCATATCACGCAATTTCATCTGTATGACAGTTTTGTATGGAGATTCGTAAAATGCTTTATGTAGGTACACCTCTGCCTAACCCTTAATAATAATACTGGTATTCAGCTGCATCCGGTAAGACTGGAAGCCGACCCCAACATAGTTGGGAAAAGGCTAGGCAGATGATGATGACCTCTGCCTAACCCTTCAGGGATATATAGGTGTGAAACTGTCAAACAGATGAATTGCGTGATATCGTAGATAGAGAATAGCGTGATATGAATTGTTTTATGATTCTGCAAAAGTGGCCTTTAAGCCCCCTGATTGTATTTCGTTCGAAAATACCCGTAGGAGTTATTATATTTATCTGTGCCGTAGGTACCTATACTACTTGGTTTTACCAATTCAGTTGAAACAAAAATAATGGGTAATATTGTAGATATTTGGTATCCTCATGAATTTTTTATTATTATTGGAAGGGTTTCATACCCCCCCCCCCCCACACACACTCACACAAACATACACGCACGCACACATGCTCGCACACACTCTCGCACACACAATCGCATGCACATACACACTTCACGCTTCTTTTTAATTTTTAAGGAACTTATTTTAATATTATTGTTACTCTTATTGTTGGTCTAGTAAGTCTAAAATTATGTTTCCATCGGAAGAGCGAGGCTTTCCCAACACAAGTATCATTCGATTACTTTCTGGGAAGCCCCGGCAACTTACATGTAAAACTTACTGAAATAAATGCATTCTTTTTTTTTTTCCAACTTTAGATTTTTCATTTTGATGAGTACTATGACGCTCTCTATTGGGCTTTTCAGAAAACAATAATTGCAATTGAAAAATAATTGCAAATAGCGCCACCTCTTAGTTACTATACAAATTAAGACAGCACAGCGCCACCTATGAAGCAAACGATGAAGCAAGGTAGTCAACTTATTACTAACATAGATGGCGTTACAAATAGTTCAAACTTAGTTCTGCTACTCGACAACAGATGTCACTGTAAGTTTGTAATTGCTCCGTGTTTGCAACAGTACTTTTGTGATGTGAAGCAGTGATTTAAATTTAAAAATAATTTCATTAATTATGACAGTTAATAATTGTACACAAACAAAAAAAAAAGAGATATTTAATCTAAAATAAGTAAGAAGGGGCTGAGAGGGACATCTGTCGTCCCCCAGCTGGATGGACCGGCGACCTTAAAAAGGTGGCTGGAACAGTACGGAAGTCAGAAAACCGGCTGTTATGGCGCAACCAGGGAGAGGTCTTTATCCAGCAGTGGATTGCGATAAGCTGACTTGATTGAGCGCAGGAATGACGCGTCGTGATGGCATGGTACTGAATCCGTAGTAGTCTTAGCTAGTCATAAAGAAATACAATTCTGCAAATCCATTTGAGGAATAATGGCGTCACGAGTAGGTTACAAGTACTAGGAATAACATAACATCACGCCTGTATCCCCAAAGGGTTAGGCAGAGCAGAGGCTACCTACAGTACACAAAGTTCGCCAGCTATGATTAAGTTCCAAGAAATATTGCCATGAACCGGGCACAAATCCAAACTCGGGGCTGTTATTCAGAAATTCCATATGGAAAAAAAACTCAATGACACTTTGCCCGAACGGGGAATCGAACCCAAGACCTCAAGCTGTAGCGTTTGCGACAACTAGACCAACGATGCAGTCCTACCTAGGAATATTATTATTTATTTCCAAAAATATATATATATATAAAAGTACATACCTACCTATTTAATAAAAAATTAAAGAAAAACGCAGGAGCTCATTGGGCGTCAAAAATTTGTCTGCATCGCTGTCAATGGTATGTGCCCCAAAAGGCCGGCAGCATTATCACGTCGGATGGCAATGCTTCTAAAAATAGGCCAGCCCTCTAGTCACGTGAAGAGGCATATTATTTCTAATAATATAACATACCAATAATCTAATAATATTAAATACCAATAAAAAGCTGAAGAGTTTGTTTGATTCTTTATTTGAACGCTATTCTCTAGAACTACCAGTCGGATTGTATCCTTTCCTCTCTTTAATTCTTGAGGAAAGCCATAGGCTATTTAACATCACGCTATGATCCTTAGGAGTCGAGCAAAAAGAAAAAAGTCAGAAAAACTAATTAAGTGATAGCGCGGGCAGGGGATGCGTTGCGACGGGGTGGGTCGGGGGAACAAGACACTCGAAAGAAGTCGCGGGCAGAACTAGTTTTACTAAATATTTTGTAAGTCCATGTCGTCGTCGCCCACTGGCGGGGGGTTCATAACACCCTTTTTGCTGACAAAATGTCAACGAATTAAGTAGACCACTTGACTGAGCCATAAGTACGTATCTCCATCGTAAACTTGCTACTTTATTACAAGAATGTTGACAGTTTGGCTCAGAACGCCTTTTAGCAACTTCTTGAAATGTTCACAACAACTTGAAAATTTTTGTAAAGCTGATTTGTGGTCAATTTTCTCATACTTATCGCCAGTGAGGGCTCATTCAGGACTAAGTTATGATATTGCTAAAAATACACAAAAACAAGAATTTATTTTGAGATACGAGTAGGCCTACTTAATATTGAGTATTTTGGTATACAATCTGATTTAGATTCTAACAGAATTACTTGGGTAGAGTTTTATAGTATCTGTGGTTGGGTATATAATCAAAATTAGGTATCTACCTGAGTATGTAGATACCTAGATGAACATTGACAAATTATTTGAAATCTAGATTATTTTCAATCCATCTAACTAAACATTCATCGATGAATAACACACTCCTTATCAGACGTTTGTCATCTGCAAGCTGCACGTTATAAGATTATCTGAATGTGCAGAAGCATCTAAAATAAAAGGTACCTACATTCTAAGTGCGATTGTTTATTACATCGTTGCGTTTATTACATAAGAGATATAATACCTACCAACGTTTTATAGAAAATGGCTATTTAGGTAGTCTACTTTTCATTTAGTTTTTTTTTTTTTGTTTGTTTTATTGCGAACTAAGACAAAGAGACAAAATATAAGAGATATAATACAGCAGCAAATTCCTACAGTGTTTTAAAAGATATTTCGATTTCCTAGATCCGTCATCATCATAATCCTGTCAATATTAGACACCAATCCTTGTCTGGGACGGATCTCAAACTTTTGACAGGAGTCCATCATTACAGCCTGGAACTAGCCTCCTGTTTCATTTATATTTTTAAGCTATTATCGAGATTTCTTTGGAAACTGTAGCCGAACCTACTACTACCTACTATTTAGCAGACTGCTTTATTTACATTTTTAAACTAATTAATAGCGTTAGTACTATTAGATATCTAGTTATTCTGTGGTAATTGTGGCGGAGACCTATAGGTATTCCAAATAATAGGCTTTTTATGCGGAGGTTGCTCAGCGGAGTAATTGCGTAACACACCAACAGTAGCAATGGCTTTCATTTTGACAGTTTAACACCATTTAATACCTAAGGCAACTATTGTATATTAACACTACTGTAACAATGCACCTTTATGAGAGAAATAAACTATATTATTATTATTATTTATTGCGTTATTTACGTTGTTGGGCAGACAAACTTTTCGCACTATAAAACAATTGGATTAGCAATAAGTAGTTACCTCCCTTCAAAATTATTCAGATTGTGATTGATGTTGTGTTCCGCAATTAGAGTGCAGAACATGGTTCAATCTACCTAGAACGTGATGATGATGATGATGGGACTCCCTTTTCCGCATCTAGACTCCCATTCGGTCCGTTCTGCGTGGGGATTCTGGCTGACCGCCCAAAAGCACAGAAGCTTCCTGGGAGCTTCACAGGCTTCGCGAAGCGACCTCATTGTTCCGAGGATTCTACCTAGACCATTTATAAACTCAAATTTAAGACTAGACAAATTAAGTACATTGGACAGTACCTACTAAGTTCTTGTACAGATCACGAACTATGTATTATGAAAGAAAAAATTAATAAATTTATTTAGCACATGTAGACATTACACAAAGTAGGCAGGTTCCTATATCTACAACCTGGAACTAGCTTTACATATTGAAGCCATACTATAGTAATTTCAAAATGGAAGCTGTAGCATAGGTAACTGAATGTAATTAACATCACAAATCAGACATGATATAATAATTTAATTACCCTCGGACATAAGGTCATGGCCGGTTGATCCGACGAGCATCATGCGTCGAGCGTAATTTCTACGCACACACACCGCCTGTTTGCTCGACAATCAGCTCTAATTACATTTACATTTTCATAAATCATACTATCATAGCCACCCCTGGCTTGTCCCGCCCCTTTTGATTGTTCAGTTGGTCCGAGCAGTGGATGTAGGTACCGAACATGCTTGGCTATTATAGGGCTATTCAGTTTATTTCATCATACTTAAAATTGTTGACATTTTATGCAACCAACCGGGGAGATTAACTCAAAGCACAGAATAACTAATAGTAGGTACCTACTACTTAAGGCGACTACATGACCTAAAGCGCGGTCAATATCGGACTGCATAGAAAAGAAAGAGATGCGCGATGATATAACGCTGGTAATTTATTGCAAAATATGAAACAATCATCTATTGTTGATTTATCAAACACCAAACAAATAAAAACCGTATACTAAAACTAGGGGAATTAAATTGTCTTTTATATGGTAAAAGTTTTATGAAAATACACCCGATAGTGTTTGCGTGATTATCGTTTTTATGTCCGCCTTAGATGTTACTTTACAAATTAATTACACTATGTTAAAAAAATATAATTGCAAATATTCACATATCAAATTACGAAGCAAATGGTCTAGTATAAAATTTATTTTTTTCAAAGAAATCAGTCCGGTCGATTAGACGTGATGTTGAATTTAAAATCATTAGAAGTCGTATATCTGCGCCTTAAAGGAAGAAATAAAGTACGTTTATTTCTGGTGACGCAAAGAAAGAATCAAAGAACACAAACACAAAAAAAAAACATTTGAGGGAAAATATGCGTAATACGTAAAACGGCCATCACTCAGCATAATGTTAAAACCCTATAGGCAGAGCCCCAGCGCCGGTGTAGAGCTTTTGCGTAGGACCCACTGGCAAGTTGCTGGTGTGTTATGGCTTGACTGTTTTTTTATGTAACCAAATTACAAAAACGGAACCCTTATAATTTCATCATGTCTGTCTGTCAGTCCGTCCGTCCGTCCGAATGTTTCACAGCTATTTTACTCGGAGACTATTAGCACTATTTCGATAAAAAATGGAAAGAAGGCGAAAGGTAAATGGGAGACATCGTTAAACCTAAAAAATGGGATTCAAAAGCGGGATCCAACGAAACTAAATCGATATTTTGAGCACCGCTAAGGCAATGGTATAGAAGGTAGTGAAATTGTGCTATTTTGGAGTTATGGTTAGGGGCTTGTGGCTAAGTAATAAGTAGTAATAACAGCCAGATTCATTTCCATCAAAATAATCTTTATAATGGCGAAGATCATCTTTAAAACGGAGTAGTGGTGGCCCAGTAGAACCGGCCGCGACTTATGAGTTGTTACGTCATAGGATCGCACCCAGACTGGCGCTTTACTTTGTGTAAATTCTTTCATCACCACTGCTCTCAAGACGGCGAATGCAAACACCGTGAGGAAACCGGCATGTCCTAGAATCAAAAAATTCGAAGATATGTGACATCTAGTAGGTACGCGGGTACCTACTAGATGTCACATATCTTCGAATTTTTTCCAGCCCAGTGCGGACTGGGCCCTCTTGGTGGATTACAGCCCACTCTGCCTACTCCCTCTCACAGACAGAGTGCTAACTCTCGAATATAATTCCGATAGATCGACATTGGTCAAACGTCAGTTGGTTGAGTCAAAAATCCCTGACGTTTAACTAACAATTCCAATGTCGATCTATCGGAATTATATTCGAGAGTAAGTACCCAGGCCTGTGTCCCAGCAGTGGGAATATTCTAGGTTGCTTATGCTGCATCTTTACAAAAAGATTGTAATTAAACCATCCTAAATACAAATCAATCCCACAAGGGAGAATTATTAGTATTATTTTTTATATTATACTCATTCAAACCTGAACAAAAAAACAATAATATCTCCTTTGTTTCATTCACCAGTTCAAGTTACAGATTTGTACAAAAGTTTCACGTTACGGCTCTATGCGGAAGAAAACAAGTTTTTACGAGTCTGACGCGAGTCCGACAGTGACACATTAGCTTTAAAAAAATTGGAAGTTGTAAAAGTTTTATGTCTGATTTCGGTAGTCTGTGCTGATTTTAGTATTTTAGTGGCGTTAATTTCGTAATAAAACTAAACTACAACGGTAGTAGTAAGAAGTGTTTCTATAGAGTATTGAGCTTTTTGCAGGCATGGAAAAAAAAATCAAGTATTGTCATAATTTTTAGGGTTCCGTACCCAAAGAGTAAAAACGGGACCCTATTACTAAGACTCCACTGTCCGTCTGTCTGTCTGTCACCAGACTGTAGGAATCTCATGAACCGTGAAACGGGAACCGTGGACCGTGAGTTGAAGTTTTCACAGAATGTGTTCTGTTGCCGCTATAACAACAAAATACCCACCAAATGCCTACTATAGGTGAGATGTGTAAAGCACTACTTTATTGTAACACCAATTGTACCATGTCTCTGGCGAAATAAATGATTTATGATTTATTTTATGAATAATACTAATAAACAGAATAAAATTAATATTTAAGGGGGGCTCCCATACAAAAAACGTGTTTTTTTTGCCGTTATTATAAAATGTATTGTTAAATATTGTATGGTGGTACTGAACCCTTCGTGTGCGAGTCCAACTCGCATTTAACTGGTTTTTATCATCTACCAGCCCGTACTGGACCCGCGTGGTGGATTACGGCCCACTCCCTCTCACAGAGAGGAAGCATGTGTCCCAGCAGTGGGAACATTATAGGCGAATTATGTTTATGAATAATTTTTATTTCCGTAGGTAAGTGGGTAATGAAGAAAAACTTTAATAAAGGAATTAAATCAATTGAAGGACTAAACTTTAACTTGAGTAAAATTAGCAGGAACTCTTTTAAATTACTTATTTGACATAATTATTTATTTAGCTTTCGAAAAAGGGAAACCTAATATTATGTGCATTTAAAAGTAGAAAGTTGTTTCTGAAAACAATATAATTTTCTTTATTTCAATTACTCTAAAGCTGTAACAATTTTCTAACATCTACTAAAACTCTACACTTTAAACATTCCTTTCTAACATCGCATAACCCAAAAAATAAATGTCGTAGCCTGTCATCAACTTAATTATGTTTCTTTACGTACCAACCAACGCAACGTATTCTAAACTTCCATCAAAACTCCACTTAATACACTAACACTAAAAAACTTTTTTACAAAAAAAACAACCGACTTCCAAAAAGAACTACAAAGTGATAAATAACTTTAATTTCGGAAGTCGGTGTCAATAAACGAAAATGCAGAACCAACGACAGGTTGTTTGTTTTTTTTGTAAAAAAGTTTTTTTTTTACTTTTTCGTGAGAGAGTTTGTGATTTATCTAAGTTACAATAGCCTAACGTCAACTGCTCATCACCTTTTACAAAATATTGCTTTTCCCAATGCTGGGACGTTAATTGTTGAGGAGTCCTCAACAACCATTCACCTTAAGCATTGTGACGAGCATAAATTGCTTAGCAACCATATTAAAGTAATCGAATCGCAATCCGTAAAATATTTATCATTTAGTAGTTCCGATGGCCCTCTGTGGTCTTCATCATCAGCTCCACTTTACCAAATGATGATTTCCGAGAGCAAATGCTCAAGTTACTCTAAAAAATATCCAAATCGCTATAGGTTTGCCAATAAAATTTGAGGGTTTCCCTCGATTTCTCTGGGATCCTATCATCAGATCCTGACCTGATGATCATGGGACCACTTGGGAAGTATACCCTTTCAAACAAAAGAAAAATTTACCAAATCGGTCCAGGCGTCTTCGAGAAATCGGGGAACATACATAAAAAAAAAAGATTCCGATGAATTGAGAACCTCCTCCTTTTTTTGAAGTCGGTTAAAAATAATTAGGTACCAAAGTAGGTATTAAATTTGCATGCTAGGGCATGCAAAATATAGACTAGACATGTAAACTACCAATAATTTTTAATCTCGTAAAACCTGTATTATCAGCAAATAAAATAATTCTTATTCTAAACAATTTGCCTCTAACCTAAACCTAACTTAACCCAATGTTCACGTAAGTTGAGTCACCCAAAAAAATGTCGTACGGCCTATGTGGGTTGCCTGTCATCGACCATGACCAATATCCGCGGCTAAAGAGAGCCGCAGCGTCGATAACCTTCGAGCCCGGTAATGAAATCTTACCGTTCTTCGAGTGCCGACACTCGGGCGTAAACAATTGTTTTAACACCTCCAACTTACCTACACTAACAAACGATAAAGACTGATATTGTTGACAATTATTGGAGTTTTATTTTAGGGTGATGATTATTTTATTTGGAGAAATTAAAACGTATTTATTTTGTAAAAATAGCTACCTATGACAGATTTTTTTTGGTAAGTGCAGGTAAAATGTTCCAAAAGGAATATTTCCATTAAAAAGTCTAAAGTGGTTAAAGTAGATGCAATTTCAGAGATTTTTTATTTGAATACCTACCTACCTTAATTTTATACGTTTGACAAAATATCTTAATTTTGGTAAAATATCGCCTTAATACTGGTTTCTGTGTCACTTTATAACGAAGAATAAAGAAAGAAAATAATAATTTAAAATTTTATTTTCAAGTAGGTATGTTTTAAAAATAATTTAAAAAAATAAATAATAATTATAAATTAATGAAACATTTTTTAAATTGGTGTCAGTAAGTCACCCAAATAATAATGTAGGTAAGTATTTAGAATATCTACGGGCTGCATTTATTTCGAAATAAATAAATTTTCTAAAATGGTACCTATCGGCATGAAAAGGTGGCACTCCTTCATTTTTACGCTAAGAGCAAATACTTAGATATATATTTAATTTAAAAAAAAACGAGAAAGCTTTAATTATCACATTTAAATAACAGTCTAACAAAAAGCACCCTGAGTAAAACTTCATCAATCCAAAACTAGATCTCACACTTTTTTCAAAACCAACATAATTAAGTCATTAGCAAAATCAAAGAGCATCTCAACTCCGAAATGAAATCATCCGCTTTATTTACACTCCGTAGTAAACACTCCTCACCGCAGACGAAAAGGAAAACGCTATACGAGCCCTTCACTTGTTAGAAGGAGATGGAGGCAACCCCATCGCCCCGCCCACAACACACTAGGCATCGTGGATTGGCTTCGGCCGCCAATCTATACACCATCAGTCTTCCATCGCTTGCCTTTAAAACCACAGCTTAATTACCACTCGGCTGTAAAACAATTAGTAAAAACCAAAAGTGACTAATGAAGTGACAGTGTTAGAAAAATGGAGAACTACGAACAACACAACGAAGTTTCGACATCTTACAATAATAACAACTTGAAACATAATTACAATGAATGCAAAAACGACTTCTATCAGTTCGTGGACGTCACTTACTTGGAGAAAGAAAAACAATTAGAAAATAAGGACTATATATATGACCAGAAAAACTTTCGATTGAAATTGGAGGATGGACAGATCAATCAGAGCCTGACGACGCCATTTTCCGTGAAGGATATACTGAACATCAATCAACCGAACTACAGTTATGACAGGAACGAGGGTTGGAAGTACAACGAGAAGGATCGAAGAGGCTACGAGTATGAACAGGTGTACCAGAGCCAGGGTTATTGCCCACCGGAGTATCTTGCTCAAGTGTACCCTAACGTCCCCGTGCCTGCGAATATTGAGCCTTATTGGAACCATGATGTGTACCAGGACCACAAGATGGACGAATACTACAGCTACAACCCTTACTGCCATAACTTGTATCACCAGAACTACGACCAGCACAGTGAAGTGGTTCCTGGACCTCATGTAGCGACGGAAGCATCTTTAAAAGTGGACAATGAAGAAAGAGTGACTCTACCAACAAACTTATTGGTGGGAAAGAGAGTTTGCGTTGAGAAGAGTATCTCCACCCAGTTTTCGCCGGAGGAGAAAACTACTGGCCTGTGTAGGAAAATTAACAGTAAGTTTCACTTTTTGAACCCAACTTTAATCGTAAAGATTTTTTCCAGGTTTTAATTACGCGCAGTTTGATTCATGTATTTTATTTAGGCGTCAAAATAACGACACTGTTTGACTGTAACGACTCCTTTAAAATGATTATGCCCTGTTTATGTCCCAAGTCCTTCGTTATATGCTTTAAACAACATAATTATAACCAATTTTTATCTCTTTGTTAACAGAAACGCCTACCTGCGACACCAAACATGATAGAAAAGACAAGAGTGCCAAGCGGAAACCTAGAATCCTCTTCTCACAGACCCAGGTCCATGCCTTAGAAGTACGCTTCAGAAACCAGCGGTACCTCACAGCCCCTGAGAGAGAACAACTAGCCGTCACCCTCAACCTGTCACCCACACAGGTCAAGATCTGGTTCCAGAATAGAAGATACAAGAGCAAAAGGATCAAGTCGCCTGAAGTGTCCACCTCCACTGATGCAAAGCCTAGCAAAACCCTGAACGGCAGAAAGATGTTCAAGCCGGAAAACAGAGATACTCAGCAGCCAGCACCAAGCTATGATGCGTACAAAGAAACTAGATATGACCATGACAAATCTTACTCCAGTGACCAATTAAGCTCTACAATATACTTCGACGATAGCCTAGCGTATGACAACCAAAACGAGAAATATTTTAATAAGCAAGTAAATATAGATAATGTAGGTACGACATCTGAAATGCAAAATATGTTCTCGACTGAAAATATCTTAGTTATTGATCGTAAGGATATGTATGAGGAGCCGGAAATCAAAAAGTATTTCCCATTGAATTTTGTTTGTTGATATTTTTTTGTTATAACGACTGCGCCATTTAGACTGATTGCCAAAGAGTATTAAGTATATTTTAGTATTATTTTTGTTATTGTCTAGTTTTAGTGACTATTTGTGCATGCCTGTACAATGTCGTATAAGTATTACGATGCTACACCAAAGTATTAAATCGATTTTAAGGACTGTTTTGTAAATAAAATTGTCTACTTTATTTGTGTGTTTCCTTTTTACAAGCTTTTATTTAACTTGCCTTGTCAGTTAGTATTGGGTATTTTATTTTAGCCTATGTTGTCCCGTTGACCCCTCCCTTTTTCTTTAGTAGGTATGTATTGGTAAAATCTTGCAAGCTGAATTAAAATTAGATCCTCTTATACTACGGAGTTGAACTTTTAACTTCTGTATCAAAGAATCCTATTCGTGTAACACCCTTAATGACAAAATAACTTAGGTTATTCAATAAGTACTTTTAATTATTTTCCGCTAATGAAGTTTTTCTATGCAATACCTACTCTGTATCACATTTTGCATTTTGTTATCACTATCAGTTTGTTAATTCTCATCATTATCCACAGCGACCACAGCCCAACTTAACCCACAATAAGCATAGACCTCTCTTTTTAAGTGCCATTCTCTATGCCCCTGTGCCAGCCTCATCCAAGTTCTACCCGCGATAGTAACATGGAATCATGCACAATTGCATAAATACTTTGCAATTACAAAACCTTTCAATATACAATATTTAAATCAATAAGTAACAATCGCACACTAAACAGTATTTCTAAAGCTCATAACATTATCAGAACAAGGTACTAAAAATATCTAAAGCTCTATTAACCACATCCATCACAATAAAAGCCGCCCCATAAAGTATTACATAAATGTTTTAAAAAAACAAACATAAAACAGAAAGTGTCTATCTCCTGAATGTTTCATTATTTTTTCAGTTCAATTTGTTGAGATCGTTTTTATCTGAATTGCTACCATACCGCGGCGAATGAGGGTTGGTTGGTTCAGACGAGCGTTTGGAACGCGGCGTTTATTAGGATTTAGCTGCAAGCGTGACTATTGATCATGAACTTCGATACCCTTAACCTGGCCGTTAGGAATTTGTCAGCAGTCCGGAGTCTGGATTTGTGCCCGGTTAATGGCAATAGAGTCACGCCTTATAAAATGGGACCTATGCCCGTTTTCACTACCACTAGGAAACACCTACACATACAATTAACCCCTAAATATTATTGCACTGTTGAATTTTCAACTCCCAGCGCTGAGCCGAGCGTTGAAAATCCAACATTGAACTTTTATTTGGGTGTCACGGGTCACCAGATGTTACTGAAAACGGGCATTCAAACATTACTGGCAAAATGTAAGTGTAAGTACCATAATTCGGCTCTGTCTTACCTTTCGATAAACAGAAAATAAGAAGGCGTTGTGCTTTATTTTGGTACACACATATTTTTTGTTGTCCTTAAGTAATTAACAGATACAAGGCTATCTGCAACTTAACTTTACTTGGACTCTGAAAAAATTACGCTGCTTACCATGTATGGTAACAACTGAACGTAGTTGTTACCATGTATCCCAATCATAACAAATGAAAAAGGTAAACTCTTCATATCAAAAAGATCTTATGTAACCACCTTAATATTAAGGCTGATGAGATCTACATTTAAAAACCTCACTTAGCTCGTGCTTTGGCGAAGCGTTTATTCCTGTCACAGTCACACAAATGTCAAAGTACAAGTGCAAGATGGAGACGGGAACATGTCTAAGTCAAAGCACGTACTAAGTAACGTTTAAAGGATTTCAGCATTAGTCTAGTCTCTTTCCGTCTAGTCACTACTCCTATGATAGCTGAAATCTTACAAGCATTAAACCAGGCGTTTCAAACGCTCGAAAACCGCTAGTCTATCTCCCCGCATCCCTAACGCGTCCCTTGCAAGCGCCGGCGCCAAGCCGATAAGATATTGATCCTACACGTGTCCCTGGGACCTGCATCCATGGTGCCCACGTCTGTGCTCTATGGGAATGTCGGATCGCCACCTGTTCTTCACTAAAAGCTTTTATATGCTAAGCTTGCGCGATTAGAGGAAACAAAAGAAAAAAACAGTTTCCAAAATTTCTTTTTGTAAAAAGAATTTAGGAAACCTTTTTTTTTTTGCAAATTTTAACGTGTGGCATTGGAGGGTTTGACAGGTCGTATTATTTTTAAGGCTGACTTAAAAAGCATTTTTATTTACTTTTTAGTGTTGCTTGACTGTAAATTTTTGATGATGTGTGATTTAATTGGTGGTAAAATGTGCAATAATTTTTTTTTTACCTTCTTGAACTGCTTTTTTCTGGCGTAAGTGCGCCCGAGAAAAAAACAGTTCTTGTTATTTTCAATTTTTATTATTTCGGTTACTGTAACTATCTACATAAAAAGACAGACACTAAGACAGTATGAAATGAAAACATTAAAAACGGAAAATAATATCTAAGAATTGCTTTTTTCAGATGTATTTTTACGCCAGAAAAAAAGCAGTTCAAAAAGGGAAAAAGATTTTATTGCACGCTTTAAACCCCAATTTTTTTACTAATTTTTTATCGATACCTACCTAGTACGTACTGGTATCGATACAAACTAATTTAAGTCCACTCCCAGACTAGCCAGATGCGGCGGATTGAAGTGTTTCATTGATCTTATTTAAATGTAAGTAAATGAGGATAAAAAAGAAACGAGTAGTTGCAAAGAGCTTTTAAGTAATCTGTTTAATCCTTTAACAAAAATTGTTACAAAACAGAACTGACTTAAATTATTAATCTCAGTTCAACCAGCAATGTCATCCAAAAAACTCTCTCGTTAGTTATACATCATAAATCATAGAACAGGACAACAAATAAGTAGGTATTCACCAATCTACATAATGGTCTTCACATAATCTGACCAAGGATTATGTCTGGACTTTAGAAGAGACTGTGTCCTCTGAGTTTGTGACGGCTTTTCTTCTCAGAGCACCTTGTCAGATAGAAAACGCCGACCCCATCTAGCTTTTAAAATACGATTGACGTGTAAAAGTGTTTATACAAACGTAATTGCAGAAATAAAATAATTTATCATTTATTTTAAAGCAGTCTGGGGTTGAAATTATTTTTCTCAAAAAAATACTTAGGTACTAGTTCGACCAAGGTTATTCTCAAAAATGCATTTATACAGTTAGGTATTTATACTCTAGCCATGTTAACTAAATTACACAAATTATTTCATTCTCCTCGCAAATCTAAAACAAATCAGTATCGAAATCTAACAAATGAGTCTGCTTCAGAACATTACGGCACACGAACGCGCGGCTGCGCGGGCGCACGTGGGCGTTTGATGTATTAATATTGTGCTGCTTTTAAGGTTATCGCGGGTGGAAGGTGATCTGGTCCGATAGACCGATGCCATGCCACCAGAGAGTACACCTCAATGCGGTATTGGTAATAGACATTGAATTAATATTTGAATGCAGTACCTACTTAATTTATTGAAAAATACCCAGACGAATTGATTTTTGAAGTTAATTGTTAAAAAAAAATTTTTCGTCATTGAGCATAACGTTTGTTTATTACAATGAATCAGAATACATCTAACTATGAGAATAATCAGCCATTAATGTTTCCACTACTGAGACACAGGCCTTAATTCTTTCTCTCTTTGAGAGGGAGTGGGCTGTAATCTACCACGTGGCCCACGCGGGCTCAGTGCGGGTTGATAGACGTCACATGTCTTCGAATTATTGGTTCTAGGACATGTTTCCTCACGATGTTTGTCTTCACCGTTTTGAGTGCGGCTCCCTGAGTTCGAACCCATGATCTACAACTCTTAAGTCGGGGCGGTCACCACCGACAACTATAAGACACTCGCTAAAATGGAGAAGTAGATAAAAATTCCATCAATCTGCCTAGCGTTTTCACATTATGGTGGGGTTGGCTTGCAGACTGAACGGATGCAGATTAACCTAAGTACCAGTATTTTTAGCAAAAGCGCTTGAACAAGTCTGCAGTATTGTGTTTAGCCTTTCAGTAGTTTACACTTCACGGCGATCAAGAAAATGAACTCGGGGCTTATTTTGTGCGATAAGAAAATCACATTTGACCAATTATGTTGAAAAAAAAAAGATGATGAAAGTTATGGACCAGTGTCAGTAAATTAATCTTACTGAATATATATCTAAGTTTAAAGGAAAAAGGGTTTAACTGCTCAAAAATATTAAGTTCCTAAAAATATTATAAAATATGACTCAAGATTAAGTTGATGTCGTCGTGTGTGCCTACTTACTATCTCCTATATAGGTAAATAATCCGCGAACTGTTTTTATTAATAAAAAAAATATATAAGTAGCTACTATAAAAGTTATTACTCATTCAAAATTCTCCCTTATTCCAGTATGCCGTGTGGGTGTACACCATTACTAAGCCCCCGTGCAGTGCGCGCGCTCGTTAGCTTTTATTTGGACGCCGGACTCCTGTTCCAGCCGCGCCGTACACTGGCAGACATAAGAAGTGTACAGCTCATGCTAATGTGGTGAACGATCGGGAAAATGTTTGCGGCAGCAATGTTAGTAATATTATATTATCTGTGGTAATACTTAACATAACATAACATCACGCCTGTAATCCACATTTTGAAAGTTTTGTTTAAGCCCCATGTTATACCCTATTGCTAATACTAATAGGTAAAATATCGCATCTCCTTCAGAATTATCTTATAGCTGATGCTTATAACTAGCACCTAAGAAATGTTTAGCCCTCGCAATATTAAACAAGTGGTGGATGCCGTCATTCCGATTGGCCTTGCACCCTAATTGCGAAACACACTTTCAATCAACATCTTGATCAATTTGAAGGATATTGCTAATACATTGATTCACATGTTCGAAAAATTGTTCTGCTCAAAAACGTAACTAACGCAATAAATGTTGTTGAATTGTCAAAATGAAAGGCATTGCTACTGTTAGTGTGGTACGCAATTACCCCTCGGTATAATTCTATGAAAATTAACCAACCAATCTGAAATTATTCGCCATTGCAGTTACTAGGTATGACTATGTAGGTAGGTACCTACCTCGTGAAAGCCTTAAAGGATATTTAAGGGTCAATTATAGATTTCCTCAGCGTGTCACTTTCCAATTTCCAGTAGATACTGGGTACTTACCAGATGCAGTTTAGTCCGATGGGGCGGCAATCCGACACGACCGGAGAGAGATCAGGCGAGTGAGGGAAGAGAGGGTGTACCTATGTCTGCGCGCACACTGACTTGTGCAGTATAATATCTCCCGCGTCGATGGCTAAGTCTCCAATGAGATTGGCCGCCATGGTCGAAATTCGGTCAAAAAAAACATAACATTATAAACATATTCCGATGTTAAAAGACATTTTGTAAATACTAACACCCATATTTCAAGACGGTTCCTCGAAACTTCCTCGACCTCCACTCATTCGAGGTTACCTTCAGGATTACCTCAAGGAATCCTCGAAATCGGTATTCATAGTTGTCTTGTCATGAGGTAATCTTGAGGATCCTCCAGTGAGGTACTTCACGATCTACATTGAGTTTGACAGTTGTTTCCTCACCTCGACTGAGGAAAAATGTCGAGGGACGCCAAGTGGAGGTGATTTTTTACAACTGTTACTACCGATTTTCTTGAATGAGGTTGAGTGGAGTCGAGGAAGTTTCGAGGAAACATCTTGGAATATGGGTGTAAGCCTGCACACATGCGTAAAGATCGCTTGCAAAACTTTCTCTCGCACCAAAAATATTCCCGCTGGGCGCCTCACTGTGTCCGCCACTGTACACTATGATCTTTCTCAGCGTTATCAGTGGCCAGTACATGTGCACAGTTTAATGTTCCCGTTCGGTTTCATTCAATTAATTGCCGCGCGATGATGTGGCGGCCACGAATAAAATAAAATCATTGCTCCAATCGATTTGGTGGCTTCTAAGAAATTTTATTACATCGATATTTAATAGATTTGGGGTGTCGTTACGTAGAAAAAATTAATGATAAATGTTGATTTAGAACAGCATCCTAAATGCGTAACACACTATCGATATAAATCTGTATCATTTTGAAGGGTATTGCTAATCCATTGCTTCATTATGTTCGAACAACTTGTCTGCTCAAGGTTCAACAACGTAAATAACGCAATGAATGTTGTTGAGCTGTCAAAATTAAACCCACTGCCGATAGTGTGTTACCTACTCAATTTCTCCGCAGTTTAGATATTGAAGCAGTTTTTTTTATAGGATTTTTTAGGCGAATTTGATGTCTGCTGCGGTTTTGGTGATGCTTGCCGAAGATGCCATGCGATACGCGATCGCAGTTTACCTCGCTACCTCGATGCATGCTATACTAATAGACACGCACGCACATCCTGGCATCGAGGTAAACCCCCAAACAGCCCGCGATGTATCGCAGTGAGGTATCCTTCGGCATGTGCATGCGTGTCTATTAGCATTCATTTTTACATGACATGGAGGTGACATCGAGAATAGTGAGGCATCTGCGGCCATGTAATTAAGTAGGTACTCATCTTATCTCTGAAAGCTATCTACTAATAGAGAACGTTGCTCAGTTCTTGCAGAGTAAGTACCTACTTAAGCTTTCTCAGATTGAACAGTTATGTATACCTACGAATAAAATCATAGACTTATAAAAAAAGATGGACTGCGCGCCACGCATATCGAAAGTGAAGCACAGTAAGTATGCCGGGACTGCTTGTACAAACACGCCTCACGCTCACATTTACATCATAGTATGCCGACCGGCCGCCATTACGTGACACGACAGCGTCAATCGTCAATCACGCACACATAGATCGGTACGGTGCTTCATTTTCGATATGCGTGGCGCGGAGTTTTTTTATAAGTCTATGCTTAAATATAGGGTTACTACGGATCGGGTCATTTATGTACTCAGTGGTATTGTATTGCCTGCCCATTTTTTCATGTCTACTGAAGTGGCAGTGGGCTGGCCATGTTTGTCGAAGGACCGATGGCCGATGGAGCAGGCGAATCTTTAAGTGAAGCGCATATCGGCAAGCGTAGTGTGGGACGCCCCCCGACGTACAAATCCATGACAGTTAACTACAGAGTAGGTAGTTAGGTACAGTTCCAACCTTCACTAAAACACAAAAAAGGCCCTTAAAAAGCGGTTGCAGTGTAAAAGGGCACGTTATCACAACATGACAAGTCGGAGTTCACATTCACATCGCGGTGCGCAGCCACAAGGATCCGCAAAAAACGGCCGAAACCCGCCGGCGCCTATCCGCCTATAAATTATATTGGCATTTTGTCAATATGACGCCCCCGACCGCCCAAAAATTGTTTTTTTTTTTTGGAAATTAGGAGCTCACGGACGGCTCACGGTTTGTCTCACGGTTGGATGGTGTTTTGAATCATTATTAATAAGTAACTGATGAGAGTTAAAACTATTCCATCTAAAACATAAGTGTGAAATGAGAGCCAAGTTCAATATTATGATATATGCCTTGGTTGTTGACTTCAACGACAAAAGAAGTGAGATCTATATGGGTGCCAAGTTCAATGGCCAGGGGGCCTGAAAAGGCCACTTTGGCAGAATCATAAAAAAATTCATATCACGCAATTTCATCTGTATGACAGTTTTGTATGGTGATTCGTAAAATGCTATAGGTACACCTTTGCCTAACCCTTCAGGGATATGGAACTGGAATATATGGTGTGGAACTGTCAAACAGATGAATTGCGTTGCGTCCAGGACTGGCTTCTTTTCCTGAATTTATTCATTTTTATTTTATTTTAATTATTCATAACAACATAAAATATTTTATAACAACTTAAAATATAATTTCTTCTTTATAACTTAGGAAAATATATTGAAGCTGGTCAACGCAGGGTGCGTTGCAATTTTTCGTCAAATTTAAAAAAAAAACAGCTTCCAAGAGTGAAATGGATGGATTTTTTTTTTTTTCTATTTTGCGCGTAGATGTCCCTTAATTTGAGCAGATAAACATTCCACATTTAATTTTAACATCCAATTTCTTAGATCTACGACAAAATTTTTTTTTTTACGAAATGTTCAATCTGGCACGACTATAAACAAAAACCAATCACAGTAGGGGTCACTTGGGTCCATGTCTTATGCTCCATGCAGTCAACTGTACGTCGAAGTTGAAAGTTTGCCTTCGACACTGCCTTTTTTCGTAGCAGTAAGGGTGGTTTTCGCATTCAAGTGTTACACTGACATACGGTTGACCGCATCTCTGTATTGGTCTGTGAGTTATTGCTTCCACACGGACATGCAGGCTAGTTGGCGCCAGTTAGAAAAAATATGCAAACATGATGAAAGCAGCAAGTCTGATTCAATATTTTTTGACAGAATCACGGCTGTGAATTTCGTTCGCCAAAGTTGCGTACGTATTTTGTAATGAATCTTATGAAGCTTTAAATATATTTTTGATTATGTACCTACCTAGATGCAAAAAGGCAGCTGCAATATAATTTCCCAGCCTAACTGTCAAATTTGGGGCTCACTGGTAAATAATATTACCTCAGAGGTATAGTAACTCAACTTTTTCGAAAATATGTTTCTTGCACCATTCAAATCGCAAGAACTAGTTCTACAAAATGGTATACGACATTGTCCTATGACATCAGATGAAAAGAAATATCCAATCGTATTCATATACGATTGGATATTTCTATTTACCTTGTGACATAAAATTTTGAGGTCCTGTACTCATTAGACGTTAGTGGATTTAATGTCATCATTAAATCCACTAACGTCTATATGTTACAAGGTTGTCGTTATGTTACAAGGTAAATAGTCTCAAGTCCATAAAATCGCATTTTTGCCTCTCCTGTAAAATTCTCGTTTTATCACATAATGTTGTATATCTCTGAGGTACAGTTTGTAACCTGTAGGTAGTTTTTCAAGCTCCTCATATTATATTCTCAACTTGGTGTTACCCTGTGTACTTGCTGT
Source organism: Gortyna flavago (assembly GCA_963669345.1). Lineage (NCBI taxonomy): Eukaryota > Metazoa > Arthropoda > Insecta > Lepidoptera > Noctuidae > Gortyna > Gortyna flavago. The sequence continues at coordinate 8,795,948 of OY770148.1, forward strand.
ATTACCTGGAGCCAGGACAATAATACATTATCTATTTACGACTAAAAATAACCATTGTCCCATCGGCTGATGGCAAGCGATGATGCGGTGAAGACTTATAAAATATGATAAGTCAAATTAAATATTTCAATGGGTGTAAGTATTTATATAGAAACTGGGTCGTTGATGTAGCTTAAAACTACTTGAAGGCTGCCTAACTTGAAAGGACTGGACAGTTAATGTCTGCTCATACCTTACTATGTGTAGGTACCTATAAGCTTCAACTGTATACAGTGCTAGACAAGCTTCTGCCCGCGACTTCGATCGCGTGCAATTATCCCCCTTCCGAGTTATTACCTACCTACTTCCATCGATTTCGCTTAGTGTTCTTTTTGCCCGGCTCCTAAGGGTCGTAGCGAGATGTTACTAAAAAGCCTATGTATACAATAACCTTCCCCAAGAGTTGGGCAATTAAATGCAAAAAAAAAACTATCTTGACAAACAAACTCTTCAGCATAGACTTTAAAAAAAAGATAGACTACGCGCCACGCATATCGAAAGTGAAGCACCGTACCGATCTATGTGTGCGTGATTGACGATTGACGCTGTCGTGTCACGTAATGGCGGCCGGTCGGCATACTATCTATGATGTAAATGTGAGCGTGAGGCGTGTTTGTACAAGCGGTCCCAGCATACTTACTGTGCTTCACTTTCGATATGCGTGGCGCGGAGTCCATCTTTTTTTATAAGTCTATGTACCAAGGTATAAGTTTCCCTTCTAACATTAAAAAGCTATCACATTCTCGTTCTCCCCTACTCCACCGCTATGGGGTAGTCAATTAAATGCAACGTAAATCTCCGTACAGAACAACAGAGGGCGATTATCGTATCAATTACAGAATAAAACGCCGGTCAAACATGACACGACCATGTGGTTTGTGTCTGGGGAAGCTTTGGAGGGTTACTCTAGTTATAGATAATAATAAAGGTACCTATAAACATTGATAGAGCTTTAGTGTTTTATTATGAAAATTATCCTTATTAAAGTTTAATATAAACATTGCATTTAAAACCAGAATAGAGAACATCGAATGTTTCGCTTAGCAGCGCCATCTATTAGTGAGTAGAAAAATAAATAATAATGTTATAAAAACACAATTTTAAAATATAACAGATGCATTTTATGTTTATAAAAACTCTAATTAGCCAGTTTACGAAGTTTTCGTTATTTTACTAAGACAAAATATTAAGCAGAACGTTGTTTCACACAACGCCATCTGTTATTGAGTAGCTATACTACATCTTCTGTTTGTAAAATGTTCTTACCGCAGTGCTATATAGTTTTAAGAACTTTTCACTAGGTGGCAATCTATGACTTCCAAAATGTTGAACGCACATTTAAAAAATTTGGTTGGATGCTCAATTCGTCTCCTGATATCAAGTATAGCAGTCAAATACAAATACAAGCTGTCCCAACTCATCATAACAGCTCGGGGTTTGAATTAATGCCTTCGTATAACTAGCCGAAAACTTTCCTCCTCATAACTTAGGTAGGTATCATGGCAACCTTTTTATTTATTTTTTCTGTTATTAGGTAGCCGACAGGAGCAGGTGCCGGCAGGAAGTACTGGTATCTATTCACCTCCGGTTAGACCGGAAGCCGACCATAACATGAAAAAAGGCGATGATGTTTCTTAGATAGGATATGGCCGTATCATCATTTAACATTTTAAATGGTCACCGCTGCCTGCGAATATCTGCAATATCAGAGATAGGTACCTAAAAATATGTAATAATAACAGAGAATTCTGAGCCAGTATTTAGGTAGGTACACTGGTCCTAATTACCTGTCCTACACTTGAAATAAGTATGACGGTAATTCCCCCTAAAGAACTCTTTCACAAAGAGCTTTATTACTTACCCACCTACTGTCTATCATCCTTGTTGCCTTCTTTTTAGGGTTCCGTACCCAAAGGATAAAAACGGGACCCTATTACTAAGACTCCACTGTCCGTCTGTCTGTGTGTCTGTCACCAGGCTGTATCTCATGAACTGTGATAGCTAGACAGTCGAAATTTTCATAGAATGTGTATTTCTGTTGCCGCTATCACAAAAAATAATAAACTATGTGGGTGCTTCCATACCACAAACGTGATTGTATTGCCGTTATTTTAGCTGTAGTGTTAAATTTTGTATGATGGTACGGAACCCTTCGTATGCGAGTTCCAACTCGCACTTGGCCGGTTTTTTTTTCAGTTCCCAAGCAACCAACAGGCTGTAGGAAGCTATTCACGTTTGGTACACTGAACCTACTCTGAATCTCCTGAACAACACCCAAAATTGTAATACCCTTTAATATTAATGGTTTTACCGCCATTATTTAGGAATAGACGTGCATCCCTGATGACGCGTGTTAGCGCCAGCACCAACAGTATTCTCAGTGTGTTCGCAGATCGGTGGGATTGCCCGATGTTGCGGAGACGGCTGCAGCTCCACGCTGAATTTTAATTGTTTATCTTTGTCTGTAACCCACTAACACTAGAAGTTAAATAAAATTGTTACTCCCTATGTATGCTGAAATAGCTACAAGTTTTCTATTCTATTCCACAGATAATATAATACTCTAGTATCTATTGTAATTGCATAACACACTATCAATCAAATTAATCTTAATCTTAATTAAATAAGGTTATTAAAAAAAAAAATGATTAGCAAAATCATAAACAAAAATCATAAGCATAGGTTTATGATTATTGTTTATGATTTTGCTAATCTATATTCTATGTTCGAAAAATTTGTCTGCTGTTATTAGCGCAATTAATGTTGTTGCACTGTTTAAATAAAGGCATTACCTACCTACTGTTAGTGTGTTACGCAATACCCATATTCTGTGTTATTTTAGCTTAAAACTGAATGCATGGCAATCGTATTTACAACCAATCTAACAATAAATTATAGGTATGTAATAGGTAGGTATAAGTACATACTTACTGAATTCGTTTCTTTTAAGTAGGTAGTACCTACTACCTGACTAAGTAACTACTCAGATAAGGTTAGTTATTGTTAAACAGCAGACGGCCCTTCCTTTATTACATAACTTCATATTCTATGTATAGATAATCTAACACGGATAAAGGTTTCTAATAATAATGATTATATTATTGGTTGAAAGAATAGGACCGCAGACAACCTCTATAAAACAAGATCACGACTGATCATTTTATTCTTCCACACTTCAAAACCATTCAATTTTAAAACATCAATCGGCTTTCACTTTCAAGCCAATTTGATTTTTAAACAAAAGAAAAAGTGCCCTTCAAAAAAACAGAAAAATCAATTTAAGAACATCAATAGCTTTCAGCTCAAAACCAATTCGATTTAAAAAAAATAAAGAGCGCCACTTAATAAACAAAGGAGTTCTTAATTGATTCGAATAGAGGTGTAATTGATTCAGTCAATCGGTTTACAAAAGATAATCGAGTGATCACAAAAGGAAGAATCGAGTTAATGTGTTCCGGATTGTTCGGACGCGTTCACCGTGATGTGTTTGAAGAGGGGAGCGGTATTTGCATTTGAGGAAATGGATTTCGTTCTTTTTGGTGAGCTGTAAGGGTGTGGGTTCCCTGGGTTAAGTATATCGTTATCACTAAAGTTGTATTTTAGTTACAGTTTACACAAAAGCACTGTTTAATATCGTTCCCTTTCAATGTTTTGTAAGAAGCGTAGATAAATATAAAAGAATTGCTGCTGGCTTGCTATTTTTTGTTTAGAAATATTCGAAATAGTCGGATTTAGGTTTTCTCGGAAAGAAAATTTGGAAAAGGTCCCCGGGACGTTTTCAGATTCGGGAACAACTGAGCGTGATTTTTTCAATAGGGTTTGTATGAACTATTAAAATTTGGACAGAACAGAACCTGTCGGGTAAGCTAGTTAAGAATAAAAACCACCTCTAGGTGTACAGGGCACGAATGTGTTATTTTAATATTGTCATTTTTAGGGTCGCGTACTCAAAGTGTGCCAACAGTGCATCCGTCCATCCATCTGTCTGTCAGCGGGCTGTATCTCATGAACCGTAATAGGTATACAGTTGACATTTTCACTGAGTGTGTTTTTATTGCCGCTTTAAAAACAAATAATAAAATAAAATAAAGTTAAAATTAAAGGGGTCTCCGTACAAGAAACGTGTTTTTTGCGCGTTTTTTGCATCATGGTCGGTTGTGGTACGGAACCCGTCGTGTGCGAGTCCGACTCGCACTTAGTCGGTTTTTTTTAAGCACTGCGGGGTACTTAATTGCAATGACTTTCATTTTGACAGTTCAACAACATTCACTGAGTTATTTACGTTGTGGAGCAGACAAATTTTTCGAACATATGGAGCAATGGATTAGCAATATCCTTTAAAATTATTCAAATTGTGATTGATAGTGTGTTAGGCAATTCAGATGCAGGTTTTCTCGTGGATTTCCGCTTTTTTTGAAATCCAACTCCTCAAATATCACTCCTTCTTATATTTCTTCTTTCTCGTAAAGTAGGTATTAATAAGTAAGTAGGTAGGTACATATTTAGTTCTTAAGCTACTCATAAGGAAGCTGTTGTAAGCGTTTTATATTTCATTTAGATGATGCTCGCTCAGGATGTCGGTTGCCATCAAGTGGTGTGCCACAGACCACGGCATGTGCACAAGTGATCCTATTAATTTACTCCTTAAGTCCTTACATAGATTCCCGAGCATAAGTAGGTACCTATCTAGTATGAATTTTTAGCTTTTTCGAGCGACGGTCTACCTACAGAGCCGTACTACTAGAGTATTATATTATCTGTGGCCGTACTATTTTATTCGAACTTCAATTAGATAACCAATAAAATAACTCTAAACTCTCTAGATACTCAACTCTCCATACCTATTCTGAATGAAGTGAATGACTTAAATACTCTTCACACGCTGATCTTTGATTATTACTACTACTGGATTTAGTAACCAACGGGGCAGTTATAAACTGGTGTATTAATATATTAAAGATGAAGAGTTTGTTTGTCTGAACGCGTTAATATATGGAACTTCCAGTTGGAATTGAAAAATTATTTTTGCATTTTTGATACAATTCTTGAGGAAGGCTTTAAGCTATTTAACATTATAATATGCTAGGATCCTAAAGAGCCAAGCAAAAATAAAAAAAGTCAACGAAAAACTAACAAATAGCGCGGGCGGGCGATGCGCTACGACGCGATGGGTCGGTCAGGGTGCAATATTTCACGCGGACGAAGTCAAATTTATAAATTGGCAACCAAGTCTGTCAGGCTCAATTTGATTGAACCTTTCATACTGAGTACGAAATTGGGAACCTACCTAACTGGAGTTTTGATTAAAGAATGAGAAGCAGCACTTTCCTTACCTCTTCACAAAAGTGTCAATACTTATTTCCAATTACTTACAAATTACGTTTGCCAAAAATGGTCTCAATAACAAAATTTCTTTCAGAAAAAAAGTGTTCAGGACAGTTAAACGACGTCACGGAAAAACCCGGGCGTGGTTATAAGATATTTTTAAACGTCAGAAAAGTGTGGTTAAACAGTCGCTAATTATTACTTAACTTGAAGCAGTGTTTGTAAATGAACCCCTTAATATTTAGATAATTATCATACAATCTATTCTGTCCCTTCCTAGCTCTATGCATTCATAAGTGGTCGAAGCTAAGTGTTCGTAAGCGGTGTGTTTGCGGTCAGCCGAGCCATATCGATATTATATCGATAATCAATCAATCGAGCCGAGCATCGATTAAACTCGATTCATTATTAAGTAGAGTTTTAATTTGGGTTTTATTGTTTTTGGTCTTTGGGTTTTATTAAGGTTAAGTGTTTTATTTGGGTCAATTTGTTCAATTTGTTTTGCTTCAACATGAACTGTGACAGAGAATTTAGCCGATTTACAAATTCTGAAAATTATATAGATGAAGATATTACAGTTCGTCTGACTGAGCGTGATCATTTAACTGAGGTTCTCAGGAATTTGTGCATCGCTTAAAAGTTAGACGGAAAGTTCGTTGGGTTCTGACTTTTTTGCTCTATTGTACAAAATCAACTAAATAAGTACTGACTATAATTTAGGATATAATAACAATCTCCGGCAGAGAACCAAAGTTGTTGACATTGCTCACAGAACAAGCAAGCTGAAGTGGCAATGGGCCGGCCATATTAGCCGTAGAACCGATGACTGTTGGAGTAGACGTGTTCTTGAGTGGAGACCGCGAATCGGTAAACGTAAGGTGGGACGCCCTCAGGCTAGGTGTAGCAACGATCTTCGTAGAAGGGCTGGTAGCAGCAGGATGAGAGTTGCCGAAAATCGAGTTGAATGGCCTGCAATAGGAGAGGCCTATGTCCAGCAGTGGACTGCTGTAGGCTGATGATGACGATGATGAACAATCTCCTGTCTACTAAAGTAATTTGATTGGAAACGACCAATTGGAACCGTGCACCTAGTTTCTGAGGTTTCATAAGTGCCCATGTAGGTTTACCTATGTACCTACAGTCAACAAAAGAGATAAGTATGCAGGATCGTTGGATTTAGTTGAAGTTTAGTATGCAACCAATGGATGTTGTCGACTGAAATTTAATATATTTGATTTGAATTTTTAATTTGATTTGAACTCAAATAGGTTTTAGACATTGGCAAACCTATTTATCTTTTTACATAATGTTCTAAGCTATATTTTTAATGGAAATTACCTGCATAAAAATACCTAGCTTCATGAAATGCTAAATAGCATGTTCCAATAAAATCTTTTTCATGAGAAGGTAGATAGTAGGTACCTACAACGCCCTAAACTTTAGGGCGTAAATGCTGTTTATTTTCATCACTAGTAAATGAATTTTTCCACTTCAGCTGTGACACAAAACATTACGATTTAAAATTCTAGTGATCCAAATTTTTGAACTACTTTTGATTTATCATAAAAAAATATCAAGTAACAATTAGGAGTACCTACCTACCTGATTTTTTTAATCATAATGTGGCATCATAGCTGAAATAACAAAATGTCAACTAACTTTTAGAGGCCACTGTATATAGGCAGTAGGATAAAAATAAAATAAAACTTAGGCAAAAATAAATCACAAATTCTCAATATACAAGGAAACATCGCGATCGCTTCAAATCACGCTTCTGTAAAAACATAAGAACGAATTTTCCGCATTCGAAAATTAAAAAAGAAAATTTATGTTGACACTTCCACTCACCCACTTCTTTTATTGGTCCGTCACAAGAGACGGTCGGACGTGATTGGTCGGTTTAAATGGGCCTTTATGAGGAAAAGGGAAGGTGAAACTAGGGCATGGGCGATGGGTGTAAGTGCGAAAGGGATAGATAGACACTTGTCAAGTACTTACAGATAAAGCGCGCGTTAACGGCGGGCTCCTAAGGAAATTGGATTATATGGACGATGCAACGAAATAGTGGGGCTCCTGCGGATTGGCTGCGATACGAGTGATTTATCGTAATATTGTTATTTGAGGTTGATAACACTAACGCTTTTTTTTTACATTTCGATTAGTTCATGAATATGGGTTTATTTCAATACGTTTTTTTATTGCTCTATCAGCATTCATCACTAACAATAATCAATTGGTACTTATACCCAAGTAGGTACCTAATCAGAATTTGGTTAAATTAATAATTAAGTTCGCAGTATCTTTTACCTATGCTGAAAATATTCATATTAAAGGTACCTGTACCGTAACCTACCTACTTAGTCATTTTCACCAGATTCAGTTCTGATAAAAATACCTAAGTATGTTACAGTAGGTAACAAGTAGAAAACAAGAAGAATTAATGATTTGAAGCAATAATAAACATATTTGATAGTACCTAGTATCTAAGGAAATCCAAGCTACCTATTGCTGCATGTAGGTATCCTATCTGAAACTCTCGTTCCTCTCTCTATGAAAACTCATGACATGTGCGCTGTGGTACCTAATCTTTCAGTGGAAATTTTCATTCAGTGGCCACTTCACGGCAGCATCACAATCTGCATGTGACCTAAGCGATCAAATCGCATTCACGTAAACATCTTCAAGAAAAATTCAACGATCCCCACTACTTACGCTACTTCAGGAGCTTTTTTAAAAAACGACCGCCTTAAAGTATCACTGTCCTCCTCTACCCTGAACGAACACGGCTAGTAGCTACATAGCTCCGTCTCCCTCTAAGGCTTATACACGTCAAACGGGCGGGCAATCTATCACCCAAAGTTTATTCGTTTGAGGAACGCTTTTGTGGTGAGGCGAGTCAGGACTGCGCGGTGAAGTGTAAACTCATGTGTTTAAATTTATAAAAATGGAATCTAAATTGAAGAATTTCAAAGAGTCTTTAACGTTACAAGATTGTGAGAAGCCTAATTTGACGACACCTTTTTCGATCAATGACATTTTGACCAAAGAGAACGAGGGAAAGTGTGAATTTGAAAATGGAATGTTTTGTGCGGAGAGTTTTGGCGGGAAGATGAACTTTTTGGGGAAACCGGCCAGTTGTTTCAGCAAGGAGGATGGATATGGTATGAAGAAGGAGACTTTGGAAAAGGGGCTGAAGTATTATGATGACTGCAACGGTTACCGGGACTTTGGTGGTGATGGCGCGTTGGACATGTCGAGGAAGAACCAGTATCCTGTCACGGAATTATCAGGTTAGTTTGCAATTTGCAATTTGCTTTAATAATTCCCACAAAAAATAAAAGTAAATTCAAAATGGGTTGAGACGCTTGAGAGTCTCGGCTTTGGTTAGGTACATTGGCTCATCACTTCCCTTGACTCTTGTAAGCGATAGAAAAGCTAACTCATCACCAGTGCCATTAAATTCAACCCTTTGAATATAATATTTACTTACTGAGGTCTATGAAATGTTGATTTAAGTGTAGGTAAGTGACGTTCAAACGTCAAAAATGTATGGTTGTGCAGTCGCTAATTACTACTTAATTTTATGCAACGTTTATGAATAGGTAAAGCGGACTAAGTATGTAAATATACTAATAAAAGCTTTACAATGAATGGGTACCTACCAATTTTATTTACCGGATAAATGTGAAATTGCCTTACTTTAATGATAAATGATTTTATTTCTGTAAGTAGGTTTGTACAAACACTTTTACACGTCAATCATATTAAAAAAAAAAACTAGACGAGGCTTTTCTTATCTGACTACCATCACCATATTTTACAAATTAATTGACCAATGGTCATCAAAAAAAGTCCAAACACAATCTTGGTCAGATCATGTGAAGACCATACAGATTGATGTCTGAAATGGTCTTTTGAGGAAAGTACTACAAAGATATGAGTGGACCAGTCCACTCAATGCTGCAAACATTTGTCAGTAGGTAGGTAATCGTACACGATCGCTGAACTCAGAACTTTAGTAGCTCACTGTCGTTTATCGCATCTTTAAATCTCTTTTGACGTCATTAAAACCCACTAATTGTGTAATTAAATGCTTTTCCTCGCCTACTTAAAGTCATACAGGTTAAATCAAAAATAGACTGCAATCAGCCATTGCAGGTACTTTCCCAACATTCTTATAGATGAGTTCAATGATGAAGCAGTTTTCATTGAGTGTGCTAGTATTACTGCACTATTATTATCTAGCTAAAACACATTAGGAAGACAAGATTGACGTGTTGTCTGTAAGTAGTAAATATATGCTTTCAAGATCAGCTTCGGTATACTTACTCATTATTTTGATTGAGTTGATTCTATTGAGACTTACTTATATTGAAGTCTTTTGAAAAAATGCTGTTCGCTATGATGTTTTCTCATAATAAAAAACCTAGGCAGCATGCATAGCTTAATCAGCCTTTAATTTCCCCACTGCTGGGACACAAAGCCTCTCTGTAAGAGGGAGAGGGCTGTAATCTATAGCGCGAGCCCAGTGCGGGTTGGTAGATGTCACGTGTTTTCCAATTTTTGGTTCTAGGTCAGGCCGGTTTCCTCACGATCTTTTCTTTCACCGTTTGGAGAGCAGTTGTGTTGAAATAATTTACACAAAGTAAAGCGCCTTACATTTTACGAACCGTTTAATAGAACGATGAACGATGAAATGCTCTAGGTAGATTTTAGAATAAAATTATATTTTGAACTTTGAGTAGTGATCAGTTTTAAATTAAGATTCAAATTGCCCTTACTATTGCATTCCCTTGAGAGGAGACCGCGAATCGACAAACTTAAGGTATAAGGACGCCCTCAGGCTAAGCGGAGCGACGATCTTCGCATAATGACTGATGGCAGCTGGATGAGAGTTGCCGAGAATCGAGCTAAATGACGTGCAATTGGAGAAGCTTAGATATGTCTAGCAGTAATGAAAAAAAAAACACTCGAATAAATTAAGAAACAAGTGAAGTCCCACCACGATTGTCCCAAATTCAAATGCTGCTTCAATAATTACCGTCGGACAATGAAAGTAATGGTGCGTCCACACCGTCACACCGGGAGCCGCGCGGTCACGCGTCGTACGTCCCCGCGACATCGCCACTTAATCGTCACTTGTCGCGATTACGCTACCCCCTCATTATTATAAGTGATGACGCTTAAAGCCATTCAGCCTTTCAATTTAGTAATTACTAGGTTTGTAGTTCGCTACCAAATTGTCTGGTTTTAATGTAAATTTTTGTGATTGGATTTCTGAAAGACCTCGTTCTCAATGAAAGTCAAAGTCATTATTATTATGTTAGTATTAGATAATAAGGGACTTAAATTAATTTATTGTCTAATATAAGGAATTCTAGAATTGTAAAGATTTTAGGCACATTACGTGGTACTGGTTACTTTTGCAATAAATGCAAAATAGGGTAAAAGTCACAATCAAAGAAATTTAAGTAGGTTCAACCTGTAGAATTAGTCCTTTGCAAGCAACATCTACGTTAACCTCACTGTTTCAATTAATCAATCTCAATTAATCAGTCTGCCTAGTCTTTTTCCAACTGTGTTGGGATCGGCTTCCAGTCTTACCGGATGCAGCTAAAAATAAGGTATTTTACATGAATCGACTGCCTATCTGACCTCCATAACCCAGTTGCTCTGTTAAACGATTTACCTTCTTCGTTAACCTCACTGTTTATGGGTAATCAATAATTGATAACTGAACTACAACCTGCTGACTCATCCCGTTATTCTTTGGGAAAATTTCGAGGTATGCCATATGCCCAAAGTAAAACAGACAATACGCAAGACCACAAAAGCGAAGGTACGCCAAATGACACCCAACACATACCTACCTATTTAGTTCATACTTACATCAATTAGCGTCGAAGCGTCAACTATACAATATAAACGACCCCGAACTTAACAATAGCACCGCACGCAAAAATACTGTTACGTTTCGTGCCGTCGCATCCTTTTACCGCGTCTAATGACCGGCGACAATTTGCGTAATGGATCCATTGTGTAAGCGCCTTTATACGTGGATGGCGTGTGCCGATAAGCAATTTAATTGATTCCATGTGATCGTGTGAATCTAGCCTAATGAGTTTGGAGTTTTGTGTAGGTGGTGGTGGTACCTTTTGGCTTAATTATATTATTAGGGTCACATTGGTTACCTGATTGCTTTTATTTAAAAACGCTGTTTTTTTTTTTTTATTCTGCAACGCTGTCCACGCAGTTTTGCGGGAAAAGGTCGACGATATAAGTATCTGCTAATGTATGTACGAGTGTGTAAGCAACGTTTAAATAAATCTAAATATGATCTAGCATAAAGTCTTATAAATTAAATACGGTGCTAATTAAAAAAAAGAGTGGACTTTTATACCTAACATTTTTGAATCGCCTAAATTCATAAAATAAACAACCACCCACTGTTTCGTCCATTATCAATTAAAAACAAATGACAACACACTAACCCTCTCCTCTCATTGTTACAGATGACTACGACTCCCGTTCCTCCACCACCGGCTCCCCTGTCCGCAGAGCCAACTCCTCACCAATCTCAGACATCGCCTACAAACCGTTCAGCCTACACTACGACCAGCGAAAATGCTCCACACCAACCAACGATTCAAGAATGATGCATTCCCCGAACTATAATATCACAGAATACTCTCAAAATGGCGGAAGGAAAAAGCGATCGAGAGCTGCGTTTTCCCATGCACAGGTGTATGAGTTAGAGCGAAGATTCAGTCAGCAAAGATACCTCTCAGGACCCGAAAGAGCCGACCTGGCAGTGAGTTTGAAACTGACTGAGACACAAGTCAAGATCTGGTTCCAGAATAGACGATACAAGACGAAGAGAAAGCAACTACAGATGCAAGAGAATGGCATGCTTGCAGCTGCAGCGGCTGCCGCGAATCATGCCAGGAAAGTGGCAGTGAAAGTCCTGGTGAACAATAACGGACAGCCGAGCATACCTGACTTGAAGTCCTACCAAAATCCTATGTTGGGAAAGTCGTTAAATCCTCTCTTTTCGCCGCCGAATCTTCTAGAAAGTTCGCCTATTCTGAAGCATTTTGCTGGGGTTTACGGCGTAGATTTCGCGAAGAACCCTGAATATAAGGCTTTATTACAAGAGTCTTACAACCAGGCAGTGTTACAGTCGTTATATGGCCCACACTTGGGTGTAAATTACCCTAACCTGCCACTACCCTACATGTATTACCCAGGACATTCGTCTTTCGGCATGCCTGTAGTACCTTGTGACGTAGAAAGAAGTCAAGTCGAAAGGACAGATAGCAAAGAATTCTCCGAAGAAAAAGATAAAGACAAGACGGAAATCAAACCAAAAACTCATATCGATTTAAATGAGAACAGTAACGAAAGTATGGCCAGTAATATTGAAATTGAAAATTAGAATTTCTCTAAGAATGATTTGAGTAAAGAGGTTGAATAGAAATTTTGTAGAAATCGAACAATCGATGTAGACTTACAAAGCGAACTTTTTATTTTTAAAATGTTTGGACTAAAGTCACACATTCAAAGTCTTTATAGAGAACATTCAGATTTGAAATTAGAACTAACTTCTTTTTTTTTTAACCGCGGGGTAATTGCGTAACACACTATCAGTAGCAATGGCTTTTATTTTGACAGTGAAATTGGCCCTTCTTAAAAAGTTATGATTAATGTAGTTTTTAATAAAATGTACTTAATATTTTTATCTGGCAATAAATAAAACCAAAGATGGAGATGTTAGCCAAAGCACGTAGTTAGTAGAATTGTTACTGTTTAGTCATTACTGTTGTAAATATTTTTTAAGATTGAAGTAAATAAATGTTTTAGTAGTTATTGCATTGGCACGTTTGTATATAGTACAAAAGTAGGAGTTAAGCTTAATGAAGGTGCAATAAATTTTATGGCAACTTATTTTGTTGTTTTGCTTTTACTACCTATATAGCCCTTGTCATTACATTTCTATGTTAAACTAAATAGTTACTTGTGTTAAATGAAAAGCTATTTGTTAAATTCCTTCCTTTACAATATTCTTGAAGATTTGTTCTTGAAGAAAATATTAATGAAAATATAATTATAACCATAGTTTACGCTTTCGATAGGCATCAAAGGAAAATTCTATCTGATTTGATCTGTCTTAAAGTTACGAAGGCAGAATCAAACATCTGTAACGATCATAAAAATAGGTATTCATTTACCTTAGAAATAGTACGTACAGCTAGCGTTTTCTAAGACTGCGACAGCCGCCACATGGCATTCGCAATTTACCATAGAATATCGCCACTGAAACGTCATTTATCAAAATAAGATGGTGTTTTTCCATAAAGATCGTTTTTTGACACCATAAAGGCCTATTCAAACCTAAGCGGTATTACGTACCGCGCGGGTATCGCTCAGATATTTAGTATCAAGTTCCGCGGCTAGAGCGACCTGAGCGGTATTCGCTGCCGCTGTGGGTAGAAGTGCACTTTCCTGAGCGAAACTCGAACTCGGTATTCTACCCACAAGGACAGCGAAATCCGCTTTGGTGTGAACCGTAATATTACCGCATAACGACTCGGTTTTTCTACGGCAGACGGTAGCGAATACCGCTTAGGAGTGAACAGCACTTTAAGTCGAACCCGGAGCCATCATTTTCATGATGGCCGTTATGTGGCAGCCACCGCTGTGGAAGGAAAGTGGGTACTAAGTACCAGGGGGGCTAAAAAGGCCACTTTGGCAGAATCATAAAATGATCACATTATGGATCATATTAAAATTCGTAAAATGGTCACAAACTGACAATTCATAATATGAACTGCTTACAATTAATATCACGCAATTCATCTGTTTGACAGTTTTGTATGGAGATTCGTAAAATGGTCCACAAAAGAAGAATTGCTTTAATGTCAAATAGCAGATTCATAAGAAGTTAGTCAATAGCAACATCTTACAATTCATTTTGAGGATTTTCTGAAGAAATATTCTACTAATGGCAGATTTTGCCATTTATGAAAATTTTCTTGGGCACGCGCGGGTGCAAACCATTTTTTAGCGCCGTCGAAGTGTAGCTCCTCTGAAGATTGGACATAGCCTTCGAAATGCCGGACCTCGAGATTGTTTGCTTATACAGAATAGATAAGTGTGTTTAATGACCTTATTCCTTAGCCATCGCGGCGGGTAAGTAGGTACATATTTATGGCCTGGAGCCATACATATGTACCCGCCGCGATGGCATAAGTACTATCCCCAAGGCAAGTAAAAGTATTGTGATAAAAGTAGTGTGTTTTAACTAAGTAGTTCTAGATAGACACTATCATCTATTATTTTAGAGGTTTAGGTACTCTGTACCCCTCAATTAAATAAATTGATCATATGCTTAAATTAGTACCTACCTACTTACTACAATCTTCTAGTCACATTTTAGGTGTACTATAGGTACACCTCTGCCTAACCCTTTAGGGATATATAATAGGTATATTTGTATTGTTGTATTTCATTTACTTTACTTCATTTTTATTAAGTAGTAAATATAAGAGGACCGTAGCAGAGGATACCTTATACTTTTTACTAAAATAAAACAATGGTGATAGGAAAAATATTTTATTACTTATATTAACAATTCTCATCTTATATTATTAAAAAACTAATACAAACATAATAATTAATTAGGCTTTTTTCATTCATTCATTTAGGTTTGCAACTCTGATTTGTGTCGATGCTAGCTGCGGAGGGGCAAACCATGTCTCCTTTTTATGGAATCACCATCCACTTAAGACTCACTTGGAACAACTCCACCAGGCTGAAAAGGAAAGTTTGTGGTTTCTAGTGAGTCAAATTATCATCATCATTTGTCTAGCCTTTTCCCAACTATGTACTATGTTGGGGTCGGTTTCCAGTCTAACCGGAAGCAGCTGAATACCAGTATTTTACATGCAGCTACTGCCTATCTGACCTCCACAACCCAGTTACTGGGTAATATAATACCACTTGGTAAGACTGGTTGTCAGACTTTCGGGTTTCTTACTAGTAATCATCACTCAATAATTAAAATAACTTTATAAATTTGCATACATCATTGTTTAATTTGAGTACATATTATAATAATTATATTTCAGGTGATGCAGACTATCCCTTAAAATCAACACTGAAGACACCACAAGTGGACACAGAGCCCCAATACCTTTTTCCCTTTATGCAAAGTTTATGTGTTATTTAATTGTTAAAATATAGTATGGTTTCCTTTGTACTTATTTCTTTATAATTATATTAAGTAGGTACTTATGAATGTTATACTTATTTTATTGCATGTACAAAAAATTCATACTTTACCTCTATAGGACACCAATAAATAGTCTTTCGACTGCATCAGCAAGCCTCCCAAGGTTCTGCACTATTAATGTACCATATCAGCTGTAGCATGTTGCATCTCCATCTGTGGTAAAATTCTCCGAGCCTCATCTAGTGCAGCCAGAGGGCGACCTAAAAACGTAATAAAAATACCATACTTAATCGTTTTCAATAGTCATTATAAGTCTTAACCGCATTATGAATAGCAGTAGGGTTAGAAAAATCCACTTACTGCGGTATCTCGCTTGCCGAGTTCAACGAGGCAGAGGCAATGTTGTAGCATCGGCAGGGGTAGGGCTTGGTGCTGACGCACGAGTCTGGCCAGAACATGGGGCTGCAGTGATCTCGAAAAGGGGCTCAACACCAACAGCGCTTCCAGTTTGACTGTAGAAAGTCGAGCAGATTGTTCCATTGTATCTCAGACACTAGCTGCACGCCTTTCCATTCCTACAAAATATTACGTACATTTGAATACTTTTGGACAGCAATAAAATTAAATAATGATTTAAGTCAAACAATTATACACTTACTTTGTAATAAAAACGATCTTACTCCAAATAAATACTTGTTTTAAAAACTACAAACAAACGTCGTTGTGTTGATAATTGACAGTTTGTTTTTGACTTACGAAACTAAGGGTGCGTTCCGAGTTGGGATGTAAATGATGTAATCGATTTGAGCGTGTTAAAAAGTAAACACTAAAGTAGTCGCTCTAAATCAAAGCGATGCAATTACACTTACCTAAATCGTAAACAATTTAGGAATTAGTGCGGTCGGGAATTCGCACTAATCGGAATCTAACTTTTCTAACTTCAATTACATCTAAGAAGAAGCTGCACTCAACGTCTATCACAGCTACGTAGCGTCTGTATTGAGTTACGGCTTACTCCTATGGGATGGGGTAACTCATCACACATACAACGCGCCTTCCTAGCGCAAAAAAAATGCTTGCGAGCAATAACTGCGGCGCCTCCTTAAGAGCTCTCTTAGACCTCTTAGGCTGTAGACCAATTTTTAAAAAGCTAAACGGCGGATTTGTTGAGCGTATCCATATATACCAACCAACTTTGTACTTACCATATCCGACGAATAAAATAAATAACTGTCTTTGTCATATCTTTCGATTTCCCACAAATTGAATAATGTATGCGCTTAATTCGGAATGCGTCCTAAAAACTCTTTTGTACGCGTTGCCAGCCTAAAAAGTTTTTATTGTTTCTAATTTCCCTTTTCAGGGCTTATCTGCGGTATTTTTAACAGTTAGAAGGTATATTATAATGTAATAACATTTATACTGCAGAAATAAAAAATTTAAAACCAATTTGATTTATAAAAACTGTAAAGAAAAATTTACCGATAAAGTTACGGTCTTTATTTTTTACATGCGGTAATATTTACACCAAATATGATTCTGATATGAATTGAATTGTAGATGAATCTGCTAATAAGTGTCACCATTTTACGAAAATTGGAGGAATTGCTAATGATCTGCTGGCAATTCTGGAAATGAATTGTTTTTAGAGGAATTGCTTAAAGTGGCCTTTTTAGGCCCCCTGACGTAGGTACCTACATTTTTTTTCCATAACCGACTGTCATCACTTCACCCCATTAGAAATTTTTCAAAAAGCATTCCATTTAATACCAACTTTAACTGAGCAATCCAAAATTACTGCCAACTGAAGCACACCAATCTTCTACTTTTAAATTTCGAACTCGTCAGCTCTCAAACTTTTGCCAAGAGTCTTCGGTGGCCGGTAATTGTACGAGATGGTGCTCGAACTACGGCGAAAGTTAAGAATGCTCGGGAAATCACCACGCGACAAATTGCTTGAATACGTACTTGTGGCAACCTGGGTTAGTGTGTAGAAGGCTTTTGGAATTCAAGATTGAAATAATGGATAAAGAAAAATCAGAGGTTTGTTTGAAACCAATTTGCACATAGATAGGATAATGGTTATGTTATAATAACTGAATAGTTTCACAATAATTTGGATCTTTCAATGTGAATAAGTGTATTCATTAAGAAACACTAAATAAGCGTAGCGTAATAAGCGTTAATGTAGGTAACCTACTTTCAAAGGGAAAGAGAGAGGGAGGCCTTTACCTTGCAAATGGGTCATTACAGGCTAGTCAGATTAGATTAGGTACCTACTTACAAAGTTAAAACAGTAATATTTTTGGATGATTCAGAATCAAAATGTCTAAAAATTCTCCACTTAATGAAAAGGCAATTTTCGCATTACTCACAAATTATTCATTAGGAAAATAACACAGAAGCCGTCGCCTTACTAACCGACAATGTTCTTCAATAAAATTATCATATGAATACTAGTTGCCAGTACGGGGGGAGAGGCGGCCCGTGCAGACATTATGAAAATGCCAAGCTCCGAGTTCCGGACGAAGAATTTCCTAAGACTCCCGCCGATGAGTGACAATTCACCCGCGCTCACCCGCGAGGTGGTGAATAGGGGAAAATGATGCTTATTTAAAGTGGAAATTGTAAATTAGATGCAGTTTTTGAAGTGAACATTCATAATTTGAATTCAAATAAAATAAGAGGCTGAGTAATAATATACTGCAAGGGGTGTAATTGTATAACACACTATCAGTAGCAACGGCTTTCTTTTTGACAGTTCAACAACATTCATTGCGTTATTTACGTTGTTGAGCAGACAATTTTTTCTAACATATGAAGCAATGGATTAGCAATGTCCTTCAAAATGGTTCAGAATGAAATTGATAGTGTGTTACGCAATTAGTTACTACAGGTGTAAGTGCGAATAATCAGATTAGCTATGTAAGTTTACGATTTTTGTCTGATAATTATTCGAGTCGTCAGAACGGGTCAGTGAGTCGTATTAGGGGCCATATTTGACCATCCATTAGATTTTGAGACCCTTCCGTGTCTCGGAACGCACGTTAAGCTGTTGGTCCCGGCTGTCATTCATGGATAAAGTCTGACAACCAGTCTTACCAAGGGGTATCGTACTACCCAGTAAGCTGGGTTGTGGAGGACAGATAGGCAGTCGCTCCATGTAATTATACTGGTATTCAGCTGCATCAGGTTAGACTGGAAGCCGACCCCAACATAGTTGGGAAAAGGCTATGCAGATGATGACATGTATCAAATATGTAATATATAAAATATTCCATTCTAAACATTCCAGTCAAAATGAACTCCGTATTATTAACTCCAGCTACTTATTTCATTTTGTGGACTATTCCCGAGAAACGTACTGACTTCAATTAACTGATTGTCGATGCACTAAACTGTAAACAGTGCATTACCGCTCATCCTCTCAATACTAAATAGGGATGGGAGGAGGACTTTATCGATAGACGATATCGATGTGCAAATAATGTTGATGAAATTTCATACAAATCGAATTATAACACCTTCAAGTATACATTTTCAAAAATCCTTTCTTAGTGCTCACCTGCGTTACAAAAGGAACTCTTGTGCAGATTTCATGCTTCTAGACGCAGTAGTTTAAATTAGGCTGTGAATTGTCTGTCAGTGAAACTAGAAGATTACAAGCTGTTTTTATCGATATCCCAATACTCCCAGGCACAACACTACAACTCGCACTTTACATTAACAGTCGCACTCGGCAGCAGTGGCTCGAGTTACATGCACGTGCGCACGCCGGATGTGTCGTCGTAAACAAACACGTCACTAGCACTCCTCGTTAACACAAATATCTACTAATTACTT
Organism: Gortyna flavago; assembly: GCA_963669345.1. Classification (NCBI taxonomy): domain Eukaryota; kingdom Metazoa; phylum Arthropoda; class Insecta; order Lepidoptera; family Noctuidae; genus Gortyna; species Gortyna flavago. The sequence continues at coordinate 8,815,386 of OY770148.1, forward strand.
ACAATAAAACTAAATAATACTATATTGGTAGCTATTTTGGGTGTTTATAATAAGGTAGGAAGGGTAACGGTAAAAAAATTATCTTCTAAAAAGCGACGAAAAAGGTGCTACGAAGGGCCTACGCTTGCTACGAGATTTGCTACGCTGCTACGGACGGGTTCTTAAAACTTTTGCTGTCAGATTTTAATTATGTGCAATAATTTTGGCTGTCATTGTCAGTGAACTTGTAAACGGCTTATCAACGAAAAAGTACTAACATGTAGACAGGCTTTCTTTTAAGCATTATCGTACCCTATACAGGATGAAATTAAATAGGTGCGACAAATTAAAATATCTAATTCAAAGTGTTATAAAAAGTTGCATACGTGCGCGTAGGCGAGCAATTTGGCAACCTCGTCCCGCGCGCCCCTTTTTTCGTAGAAATGGTCAGAATTAGGGAATAACTATGTGATAAAAGGATTGCTTATGGGACGCACGCTAAAATTGATAGGTACTTTAATTTCCTTACATGTTTTGATAATTTTGAAAAAAAAAAAAGAAAAACTGTAACGATGATAATTCGTGTCTACTTGAAGGCAATAACTTAGTTTGCACTATCTAAGACGAAAATTACACGATTTTTTCAAGAATTTAGACTTGGGAAATGACAATTTATAATGATTAACAGTTACTGTACCTCCTATTTCGATTTGTCGCAGGTTTTCTATTTCAGCCTGTACATATATTTTATGCTTTAAAGTAAGTTTAGAGATGTAGAACTTCTCATTATGGCTTCAGATCATAAATAGTTTCTGAAGCAAGGCAGCGTGAACGGACGACCATCAGCCGATACCGATGGTCAGTCACGTTCTTCAAGACTCACAAGTCGTAAGTCATTAAATTCATACAGATGAAAGTCATCAACATGAGAACCGCATCAAGTATATTCATACCAAATGTGCGTGATCGTGTAAACAACGCGATGGGAACGCTCGTTACGATGGCAATCAAACCAGTCGCGAAGTTGTGCCGTTGTTGTGTTGTTTGATTATGATGAGACTGTGCTTGCGTTTGATTGTTAACAGCATAATTATGCTTTTTTTATCAACATTACAGTAGGTATTAAATTGTAAAAGTATTAAAATACTCGTATTGGTCATTAACGTGTGAGTGGTGAAATAAACAAATATATTGTTTTTATACACATGAATGATTGAATGTACATATAAAAGAGCGGTGGAAAGGCCGCGACTTACGAGTTGGTTACTTAGGTCGTAGGTTCAAATCTAGGCAGGCACTTTACTTTGTGTAAATTATTTCATCCGCAATGCTCTCAAAACCGTGAAGGAAAACATCGTGAGGCAACCGTCATGTCCTAGAACCAAAAATTCGAATAGATGCATCTACTAACCCGCACTGAGCCCTCGTGGTGGATTACAGCCCACTCCCTCTCATAGAGAGGAGGCCTGTGTCCCGGCAGTGGGAACATAGGCTGATTGTGCTACATAAATGTAATGCGAATGTAGAATACTTTTATACTGTGTCTCCTCCTCCAATTGGTTACGAACGATTAACTTTAAAATTATTTTAAATTATGTGATATCGACTATGTTCAAGATAATTTCCTGATACCCTATATCTATAAAAAAAACCTAAAAGTTATAAAAACATTTAATCATCCTCAAAACAGATTTGAGTCCCAAACAATTCCATTCAGCATTACCCCTACTGAGTCCTTTTACTACAAGTTAAAAGGTTTTAACCTTCGGCAACCCTTTAAACAAAAAAAGGAGGTCGTGCAAAAAGCAAATTAGTGAAGTTCGCCACGCCACTTAACGGCAGGCAAAACAGACTGAAACTTGTCGCGACGTTAAAAAAATCGCACCACATTGACGCAAGTGTGCTTTACCCGACGACCCCCTACTACGAACATGTGAAGAGAAAGTGAGAATTAAGTGATTCGAGATTACTTCTTAGTGCATTTATGTCTTAATGAAATTTCACCCTCCCCCCGTTCACCCTCTTAGGGATGGAATTATTTCAAAAAACCCTTTCTTAGTGGATACCTACTCTTCACAAAGAACACACCCTCCAAATTTCATGTCTCTAGGACCAGCGGTTTAGGCTGTGCGTTGATATAATTCAGTCAGTCAGAACTTTGAATGTTATATTTTATATGTAAGTATAAGATTGAATGTTGTAAGATCTAAGAAATAAGTTTTGTAGAAAATTGTTGTAAATAATTGAATTTTATAATTATTACATTATTTATTGACTGGTTGTTTTATTTAAAAAAACTATTTCTGAAAAAAAAGCTTTATAAAAAAGGGGTTGTATTAATTTAACTACTTAAGTAGCACCCCAGGCAGTGGGGTAGTAAGCCCTGGTACAATCGTTGCTGGGACGATAATCTTTTAACCATGACATAATACCTACTGTGTCTGCATCATTTTTTGCAGAGGTACGGAAGTTCGTCATTTTTGTCGATGGAAGATGCATCGGATACGTAGTATTATATGGTATTAAACCTAAAACCAATATGGATCCTAAACCAAAATGTCAACTGTTACTCACCTCTGACCTCACTTTCCCACAACCATTCGAGTTCTACAACCCATGTCTAGACGAGCGGCACTGCGACACGACGGGCGTCGCGACCGACCACCGGCGCGGTCACTTCAAGCGCACCGACTAATCTACCCTTAAACAAAAAGTCGTATGTACACGTTTTTTTCAGATGAACTTATTTTTTATATTTGATGGCAGTAATGCGTTTCAAGAGTACGCTTGGTGGTCTCAGTGTTGCCAATTTGTGAAAGAGTTTTTTTAATGAAGAGTTTGGATGGCTATGGGAATCGTGAAGATTTATGTTAAAATAAGAGTGGCTTTGGAGCCCGCTTACAGTTAAGTACTTACTCATGGGAACATAAAATGGCGGAAAATAATTGATGACCATAAAAACTATTGATTCAATATTTTGTCAAAGAGTTAATTAGTAGGAAAATTGTGTAATGATTATTAGTAAATTATTTATTTTTGTTAGTGTCTAATATCCTATACACGAACAGAAATAAATCAATTATGTAGGTACTGTAGAGATTATGATCTGCATGGTTTGTGGCATGCAACCTTTTTGGTAATTATAAGATAATGGCATACCTAACATTTTATGGTAAACGCCAATACGAATTGAGAAGAAGAAGAAAAGCTCTTACAATTCCTTCTATATTTTGAGTGCTAGGTTTAAACCTAGCAATTGTTTTAAAGCAAAATAAAACGTGCATTGGAATTTTATGATAAGTCTTAAAATTCCTTCCAAACTGTAGAATTATAGTTTTCTTGGTATTCCATACCTATATTAAAAATATCTACGTACCTTGTGCTTGGAAATATCATTCTGACTACATTTAATGCTTGTAAAATTTAAAAAAATAATTTTGTTTCAAAGCACTTTTTTATATCTAAGAGCTAAACCTAGCACTCTAAAACAAAGAACTAAAGAGTTTAGAAACATCATTCTCAGTCTCTAAAAAGTTTCATACGTAATCAGCATCAAATTGTGAAAGAGATGCGCAAGAGCACAGCTCTTTGAAAAGTAAGTAGGCAGCTAGTGTTCAGTAATTACAGCAGTTTGTGCAGTTTTATGTTAACGACTGTGAATACCTCATTAACCCCTATTGTTCATTGAGGGCTGTCAGAAGTTTATGATTAAACGTTATGTTACATGCTGTGTTGGTCTAGCGATTATTGGTTATGCGTGACATATTATTGTGATAGTTATTAGCAGCCTAGTACTGTTAGATGGCAGGGCCTCTTCTCATACTAAGAAGGCATGAGCATTGATCACCATGTTTGCTCAAGACGGGTTTGCGATTGTTAATGATCTTTTTTTTTTAAACTCTTTTTCCACCTCTCTTAGTCTAGAGCTGCCAAGGACCAATCTTTATTAAACGTTTATATGGTCGTTAAAAATAAGGCCCATTTGAAAGCCCTTCTCTAGTACCTACTTACCTTGTGTCCTCCTTAGACATTCCTGGGCATCAAACGGAATAACTTGCGTATGTGTTGCTTGCTAATACTATATATAGATAAACCTAAAATAACTCTTCCTCCTGTGTTAAAAACTTTTATGTATTATGAATGTAGTGGCCAGAACGTCAATAAGCTATCGTAAAATAAACTGTCCACCTCCTCAGGAAACGCCTCTAAAAATTTCTCAAAATAATCTAAAATTATAATTACCTAGCTACCTCGATAGTAACCATCGTGACATCAACATCCCGGTCATCTGGCAACCCTGCGCACGCGCACTTCTCCTCACTAGCATCAAATTATCCGTTCTCCTTTACGCACATTAAAAAAAAACACATAATTATGGATATAAAACCTCTTTTCTCGTAAAAAGTCCAGATAAAAAGGCCGTGAAGACACTTCCTCCGTCTAATCCCCCATAAAATGGTCCCGTGCGCCCATTAACACTATTTTTAATTATTTTTTTCAATCTCATTGAACGCTGCGTCCTCAATGAGCCCAATTTACATTTTAAAAACTACCAAAATAACTATATTTTGTTTACTTTAATTTTTAGTGTAAGGCGTAAAGTTATGTGCTAAATTTTCTAATGTGAAGACAACTTTGATGGGCAATAAAGGTGATTATTGCTTAACTTGGTACATGTGATGTGGTGGATGATGTATAGCGTATAGAATATGTGAGAAAAGCTATTGACGTCTTTAACGTAGTTCTAATTAATTTATTGGCGCTTTTAAAGCGGAAGCAAAAAGGTGTGGAGACGCATCGAATATTAGAATTTACTAGAGGAAGTTAAAAGTTTGACAAACAGAAAAAGAAAATGTAACACATAAAAAGGTAATTGTGTAATGATACAGTACTATGATACTGAAACCCTGCGTTGAAAATTTTTCGTCAGCTTTAAAAAAAAAAATCTGTTCCATGTGTGCTGAATCATGGTATCAGTTTGTGCGTCGATGCTACTACCCTGCATTTCTCATTATAGCGTAACTTTCTCCAATTTTACTCTTAATCGAAAACTAAATACCTACTTACATTTAACAATCGCAAAAAAAAAAAGTGAAAGAGCTTTCACTTTAAATCATATTAGCTCACTCCATAACTGTAGCACTAATTATTCTAACAAAAAGAACAATTTCCAACAATATAAAGACTACTCCACAGATGCACTGTCCTGGAGCGCGCGGCAATATTTACAAGTCGCATCCGGCGCACAACTATTACTTAATAGTCGTTCCTCACTGATGTCTTACAGTGTATCTCAAACTTTAGCAGCACGCACTTATGGAAGCAATCTAGTCGTATTTTCAGTATTGTCCCAGTCTGCTGTGTCAAAGACTTTGTTGCGAAAATATAAAAAAAGCTCTTTGTGATGATAACCCTCGTCAGGAAGTCTATTTTGGCTATTAAACGTGACTGTATTCCTGTTTGAAGGATATCAAGTCACCCAAAACTGTAAAATTTTCCCAATCAACTTTGAACCTTATGCTTCAGCAATAAGTTGAAAATCTATTAAAGAAATTTGACAGATTGTAGTAGCTTGATGTGCTGGCGTCTGTACTTTGTTTTAGAGATGGCAACGCACCTTCGTAACATAATGCCACTAGTAATTGCGTAGCACACATAAAATGACAATTGATGACTATTTCTTTCATTTTATGAGTTCAGCCACGTTCATTGCGTTGTTCACGTGGTTGAGCAGATGAATTTATTAACCCTATGAATTAATTTATTTAATTTTTCTAATGAAATATCCTTGAAAACTCTCGGATTGTGATTGAAACCGTGTTACGCAATTAGGATGCAGATGTCCATAGTCATCGGTGACGACTTAGATATGTAACATCATGTGAGCCGCACGGTGCCTAAGTTACCATTTTACGAGTTGAAATTCTCATAGACATGGTTGCTTTGTATTGTATTACGGTCTGGTGTCCGCAACCCCTAGTTCGAGCGGACTCGAACTAGGGGGGGAGGAAAAGTCTTATTTCTAACCATGCCTGTGACAACAGGCATGGTTAAAAATAAGACTTTTCCTTATCAGCGAGACTTCCAAATTACTTCAAGATCTACGGTGAAAAGCACATAAAAATCAAAACAAAAATCAGGCAAACAATTGTTCAAAAAAAAATCGTACCGTCGAGTTTAGCTAGGTAGATGGCTAAGAAAGTGGCTGGGACAGACTGGATGCGGAAGGCGGAGGACAGGGTGTTGTGGCTCAGCTTGGGAGAGGCCTATGTACGTCCAGCAGTGGACAGCGATTGGCTGAGTTGATTGGTTTATTGACATTGAAGTTATGAAAGCAAACTTTGAGAACCTCTGTCACTAAACGCTGCGGATTTTTTCCTAAAGCTTGGTAACGTGATACTAAAATTGAGTTAAAACAAACACGGCCTGACGCACGACACGGCAGAAAGGGGTTTATAATATTAACCGTATTGAATGACGGGTTAAATTGTTTAAACGGAGCAAAATAGAGTACCTACTGCCAGATGATTGTGTAAAAGTTAATGACGAATTAGTATGTCGAAATCAATTATGAAATAGTGGTATATATGACGAAAGGTGCAAAGATTAGGTCACCCGTAGCTAGTTGTTGCTCTTTTCTTTGGCCAGTTGCACAGCAGTTTGAGAATCTGCTTATTAGATAACATTCCATTTTTTTTTTTTTTATTCCGTTGTCGCTATTATATAATATTTTGTTTTATTTCTAACTGAAGTAAGTAGTTATATTAAAAATAAATGGAAATGACAATAAACATAACAAATATACACCACATTTCCACTAAATTTTCCACAGATTTCGACTTAGATTTATTTACTAACTGAAGGCAAACGTGACTGTTTTTCCGAACGATATATAATGGGGTTCTATCTATGTATGAAACCAAGTCATACTGTGTAGGTTTCGTTTCTTTTGCACCAGCACATTTATAAGTTGGTCATAAACGGTGATACAAAGCACGGTAGATATTTGGGTGATATTTTTTATGTACGAGTTTCATAAAGCTTATAATTTCCAAACAAGCCATAATCCCTCTTATTGTCTTTGCGATTTATTCCGGTCTGATCCCCTGAGTCCCCCCTCCACCCCCCTCCTCTTCGATCCCCTGCTAACTAGCAGCTTCTTCTGTTTTGAAATCGCAGTGTTGTAAAATGTTTCACAAACAAATCGCGGCACATTAAAGTGTTGTGTTGCGGTGAGGGGGGATGGATCACTCCACCCCTGCACTACTCAGCGGATAGGCAAGGAGAGAGCGACAAGATGGATTGGTTCATCCAGTTTTAAAGTGAAACCATTTTACTACGAACGTTTCCATTGAGAGTGGCATTACAGGGACAAGGCTTCCATTGGTCGGAAAAAAATCATGTGCAGGAAATAGTACCTAAAATTCTAAACCTTGCAGTGTAATTTTTTTGTCAGATAGCAATAAAAAATCTGCTGTTTCATAGAAAGTGCAATAAATATGCAGTTAAAATGTATAGAACAACTGATTTAAAAAATATATCGTTGGAAAATTTCAACGCAGGGTATTTCAGAATCATCAACTGAATCTATGGTAACAAGTTGCGCATCGATGTCCCTACTACCACCCTGTATCATCATCTGCCTAGCCTTTTCCTAACTATGTTAGGGTCGGCTTCCAGTCTAACCGGATGCAGCTGAATACCAGTATTTTACATGGAGCGACTGCCTATCTGACCTCCACAACCCAGTTACTGGGTAATACAATACCCCTTGGTAAGTCTGGTTGTCAGACTTTCGGGCTTCTAACGACCCGTAACGACTGTCAAAGATCCACGAATAACAGCCGGGACCAACGTCCCACGAGTTTTTGCCAGCTACTCATTCTAATCCTGCATACTAAAACACTCTGTTCTCTTCACCAGCTCCTAGCCTACGCGATTGGTGATGGATCACAGTGCGCACACAGATTTGCCTGCTGATCGCACCCGCAAACAATCACTTGACTCCATTTTAGCTTTTAAGAGGGGCGCGTTATTCGAACCGTCAAATTTTGCTCTATTTACCGGTGTCGGTTACATTGTACGGTTTTTGTGGGCCGGGTTCTCGTGTTGATCATAATTATTTGGTTTATCACTTATGAGTGTTTATTTTATTTTATTCGGGAAACTTACAGCTAATATAAACATTTTCGGTTTCCACATTATGTATGGTAATGGAATTATTTACGCAAAGTAAAGCGCCTGGCTGGATTCGAACCCACAACCTACAACTCGTAAGTATACCACTGCTCGATCGAGCTAGTACTAAAAAATAAGAACACAATAACACTACACAACAGTTACATTGAGGTAATAAAAAATAGTATTAATAAATCGCCTAAAGGTTTTTGGTCTTTCGTCAAAAGCAAGCAAAACTCTTCTCTGTTATGAAGTATGGACAGAGGTCGTCAGGACAGGGTGATAAAATATGCAACATGTTTAGCGAAGTTTTTCAGTTAAACTTTCTTCGGAACACTATCCCCGATGTAACTCAGTTGGATAGCAACATGCACTGACTTAATCACACGACTGCTTCTGATATAAACTCTATTGAAGTCTGCGAAACTGAAGGCTAGGCTAGGACCCGTAGGAGTCTAGCAAAAAGAAAAAAAACTGAAATAACGCTAAGCGAAACGAAGTAGTAGCAGACGATGCGATGCGACGGGGTGGTTCGGGGGAACAAGAAATTTCACGCGGTCGAAATCATAGTTAGAAGTTAGTTCTTGATAAACTTGCTAAGGAAAGTTTCGAATCCTGAGTTCCTGACTCCTAACTCCGAAAAGACACATGAATGACTGTGCTATAGAGGACTATTTAAAAACATAAATACAATAATCTCCCAAGTAATGAACATTTCAAGTAGCTCCAACGAATTGATACTCATCTTAAGACCATGATGAGTATCATAACAGCCACACAATCACTACACTTGTACGCACAGAAGATTACTATTGTCAATTAACGTGCTTTGGCCCTTAAGACCGGAGTAGAAGAGAAACTGGTCCTTTTGTACAGAGGTGTAAGGTTGAGAATGGAGTGTGCGATTGGGGCTGATTTTCAAGGGCCCAGGACACACATTACCGCATTGAGGTGGTCAGGCTCCCACGATGATGTTTGACAGTCTGTAGAGCTTTGAAAATCGTAGAATTAAAAAAATTAAGATTTAAAATAAAATCCCGTTAGGAACATTTGCTTGAATCTTTAAAATAAATATCTTTATAAATAATATATCCATCTTTGACTTTGATTATTGATTTACTAGCTGCGCCAATTTGGAAAAAAAATTGGAAAATCCAAAAGTGCAAGACCCTTTTAATGCTCATTTGATTGTATAAAAATCCATAGATATAGATATTATATTAGTTAGTTTTTTTATGAATTATAATGAAACTACTTTGAATAAAATACCCATTTTCAATGGGTGAAATAAATCTATAAAAAAAATTTGACTCAATTAATTGATTTTTCGCAAGCTACAATGTTTTCAGGTTTCACATTTGATTGGCGGGACTTTTTTTTTGGAAATATTTCGAAGTTTTTTTCATTTCTGCTGCATTATATAAATTTTTGAAAAGAACGTAATTAATCTCCATTAAATGATCTATACAATGAAATGTATATTAAGTAGGTTTTGTGTACTAGCAGGAGTATAACAATAGAAACAGTTGCAGAAAGGAGGCAAAAAAAAATGTTCAAAGCACTCTCTAATGCTTCGCATTATGAGTCGTGCAATTGCTGTTCATTATATTTTGATCGCGTAGGTCTTCATGATAACTGTTTGCGCGTTGATGTCCCTAGCTGCCACCCTGTATTATATTACCTATAACACAGATAATATAATACTCTAACCTATAATAACTGTTTTTGTGAAAGTAACTGAAACCAAATTTTTCCAATAATAATTTTAAATTGCTAAATTATATTTTCAGTTTAATTCCATCGCCTTCTCTATCATCATTAAAGTCTACACAACAATTTGACAGTAGTTAATGCGCTCAAAGGACCTGCCTGATGACCCCACGCTTATCGTCGTAATTATAATTATCTTACTGTGTATCACTTGAGTACTCTTTAATGAACAGTGGCTGTTCAGTTGATCAGCGGGCGAGCACTCTGGGAAATACTTTCGTGAAGATGGACTGATTTAAGTTGTTTTTTTTTTTTTGTGAACATTATCAACCTTCTAATGTGAGCAGTTGGTGGCCCAGTTGTAACGGCCGTGACTTACGAGTTTTAGGTCGTAGGTTCTAACTCCGACAGGCGCTGTATTTTGTGTAAATTATTTTTATCACCACTGCTTTCAAAAACGGTGAAGGAAAACATCGTGAGGAAACCGGCCTGTCCTAGAGCCAAAAATTCGAAGACATGTGACATCCATCAACCCGCACTGGGCCCGCGTAGTGGATTACGGCTCACTCCCTCTCTCTGAGAGGGGGGCCTGTGTCCCAGCTGTGGGAACATTATAGGCTGATTATGACCACACCATACCTTTCTGATACATGCGCTACGATAATAACCTTCTTTAATGTTTCTTTCACAATGGGCATTGTTCATATTTTTTTAAATGTTGTAATTGAAAAATCGTTTCGAGGAATAGCGTTACTAATCATTTTGGACTAATTAATTTAAGAAAAATATTTATATTTTTTATTTATATTTTGATAAAATACGATTGACCTTCTGTGCCCTTCAAATTACGTCACCTGCGACCGTACAGTTTAGTATCGTTACCTCAAAAATAAAATAAAAAGTAAGTGGCAAGTATTGTCTACAATCCGTCAGTGTCAAGTGTAAAATTATAATATGTCAAAAATATATTAAATTTAAACATTCCGACTTGCCTCTTATTCAACTCGTTTATAAATCTGATTACATTGTTTCAACAATCGACAATATTATTATTTAATATATCGGAAGAGCTATGGAATACAAAAAAAATGGAATGAAATGCTATGAAAAGAAAAATTTTAATAGATTGATACTTTCACACTTTGATAGGTGTGGATGACGTTGTGTTGACAGATAGATTTTTTTTATTTCTGTACTAGTGAGGCAACAGCACTTAATCTTTAGTGCCACTGATGACGTAACCTATAACCTAAAAATTTTTAAATATTTATAAAAAAATAACTATTGAGCCAACCATCAAAATATTCAAATTAGTTTCCCAAAATGCTCAAAATTTTCAAAAAATAAAATAACATCTAATGGTTAGAAACTTTGGACAATCCCCATTATCTTCCATTTTCCTAAATTTTTCTCTCATTATTATGGTTTTTTTCATTGTCCAGAATTATTTGTGGACCTCAAAAATTCATCGAAAGCTCATGCATTAGGTTGGATTGTGACAGCACCAGTAATTTCTGCATTCACCACGACTTTCATATGTGCTACAAATACATACAGCGTCACTGAATATGACCCTATATAAGGACAAGCTGATTTATTATGTAACAATCTCACCGAGAAAACATAGGTGAAGTGAGCTGTCATTCCACCTGATGTTAGAGACTGACATTGTTGACAGCGCACTTCAAGCTGACAGCTCACTTCGCGTAAGTTTTCACGGTGACATTTTTGCAGAACAAATCATCAGAACCTATTCCAATGTTTTTTTTTGTGTCCTGTCTTGGGGAAAACCGGGCTCTTAATAATTAAATGCAATCCTTAAAACTTAGAAAAGTGTTGATTTTAGGTACTTAACACAAGTCTGTTCCACTTTCTTCTAGTCTGATATAATGATAAGAACACTTTGTTCATGTGATAAGTCGTCCTTCTCCTAATGTGAACCTTAGGACCAAAAATAAATCAATCCTCCACTAAATTTAAACCAAGCTGCGCCCAATAGCAAAACGCAGTAGACTAAACACTAGAGAGCTAGTCTAGACATATAGATCATACACTCTAGTCCGTACCGTACGTAGAGGCCCTAGCACGAACGCGCGACATAAACGTAATATAAAGTCCAACGCTTAATCGAATTTACAACTTACCTTTTGCGATAAGCACAATTAGTATCGCCCATAATCAGCCTATACCGTCCCCACTGCTGGAACACAAGCTTCCTCTCTGTGAGAGGGTGTAATCCACCACGCGGGCCTAGTGTGGGTTGGTAGATGTCACTTTTCTTCGAATTATTCGGTATACAGGAGCTAGTGCAAATCTTGGGGTTCATTCGATTAATCGAGTCTGGTTTAAGCACGCTGAGATCGGTGCAATTCATTTATTCTAGAACATGCCAGTTTCCTCACTATGTTTTCCTTCACCGTTTTGAGAGCAGTGGTGATAAAATCAATTAAATACACAAAGTTAGTGCCTGGTGTTAGTGAGTCTGCCTGGGTTCGAAGTCACGACCTACAACTCGTATGTCGGGGCCGTTAGTTATCACTGGGCCACCCACTGCTCTATCACCCATATTTATATGAATAAAGTCTTACAGCGCGCGAGAAACTAGTGCGATATGTGTATTTTCGATTTTAAAACCGTTTGGAATTCACATTACGTTTGCGTCGCGCGGTCGTGCTAGGCCCACCATGTAGTGTACTCTCATGATTTAGTGCGTTGCGCAATATCCAGCCATGAGCCACTCCACTTCGAGTCCCAATAGGCAAAATACTTGACTTGTATTAATAAAACTGTTTTACTATAGCGAATCATCAATGTATGAATTTGTTTCGCTTTTTGATGGGAATCATCAGAGTTTTATGGTCCTTTTAGCCTTTTTTATGGGAGCAGGGTTAACCTCGCCGATTTATCACGACTCTTAATCTAAAACTATGTCTAAGACTACTTAATGCATGTCTATTTCAATAAACGGTGATACATTTGTGAAGAGATTTTGGGATTTAATAAACATGCTTGTCATTGGATTTTCAATCGTCAAGCTGTGTCGACGTGTCTTTGACGTAATTTTTGGTATCTTACCAAAAGTTACGTCAAAGACACGTCGTTAAAGTTACATAAAATAATTTAAAATCAGAGGAATTCCTGAATCGTTACATACCATATTTGGTTCAGCAGAATAATTTATTTACAGATTTTCTCAATTTAACTGAAACTCAAAGCATATACCTACTTGAATTAAACCATTTACGGGCACTTTTAAATGTCAAGAAGTCGGTCAGTCAGAAAGCTGAAGCTGCCCATTCCGCAGCGTAGTAAACATGGACATACATTTAAAATTATATTGTTACAAAAATTGTTGAATTTTTATTTACATATATGTGAGAACGATGTAAAAAAAACCTATACGTTAAAAAGATTTATTCCGGTCTGATCCCCTGAGTCCCCCCCTCCACACCCCTCCTCGATCCCCTGCTAGTTCTTCTTCTGTTTTGAAATCTTGCGTGCATAATACAACAAATAGACAAAAAAGAAAAACAATACAATAATAATATAATTAAAATAAGCCGTGGCAGCTAGGACCAGGCCCAACTGACTGAGTCATAGGTACTTTCATCAGAATCCCTTTACGTTATTAAAACACTTCTTGTAGCGACCACCTAAATTCACCAAGATCAATATTCCAGTGATTGAATTTCTACGTACTTGTGTTATTTTTATTATCATTCAGACAAGAATATAAACAGAATACAGAGCACTTTTCAGCGTTCAATTTTATGACCACTTCAAGACATAGAGGTCAATCGAACAGGAAACCCGGATTGTTTTGTATTTGTTGTTGTTTTCCACAAAGATAATTTTAATAATATCCACTCACACGCCCGGGTTTTTCCATGACGCGCTCAAGACTGTTCCCGAAATTTTTTTTTCTACGCGCCGCGGTTATTGTTGCATTGAACACGATAACATTTTCAAAACATCAGTAGGTAGGTAGTACGCACGGCTACACATCAAGCTATACATAACCAGTATAAGCTGACTTCTGATTGTACGACAAACCTATACAATGCGAGGTCAGCTAAAACTGCAAATGTATAGCTTGATGTGTAGCCGTGTGTACAGACGCCAGCACATCAAGCTACACGAAACTGTAAAATTTTCCCAATCAACCTTGAACCTAATACTTCAGCGATAAAGTTAAAAATCTATTAAAGAAATTTGACAGATTGTATTAGCTTGATGTGGCGTCTCTACAATCACGTATTCACTTGAGAACTCACACTCATGTAACCGCACCCAATTCGAATTCCGAAAAGCGAAGAGAATTAAACCAGTAGCCATAATTATTACAGCTGTCAATTTGTAAATAGGTAAACCAAAAAATACCAAGATGTCATAACACATCACGCCTGTTAGCAGGGGATCGAGGGGTGGGGGGTGGAGGGGGGGGGGGTTCAGGGTGTCCCTATCGTACACCGACATTTCGCCAGTTGTTTTTAAGACGAGCTTATTGCCATCATTCATTAACCGGGCACAAACCCAGACTCCATATAATTAATTAATAAAAGCCCGTGATAACCCACTACAGGGCAAAGTCCTCCCTACTCTCTTTATACTTCTCTCTGCTTAAAGCCACTGAGGGCTAGTTCTTGTTAAAGAAGTCCAGCTCATCCCGCCATCTTCGTCTGGACCTGCCGCGATGTCGCTTGCCATTAAGAGCCTCCCAAATTGTTTACCCATTCTTTTTTAAATATTTACAATCTCTGTGAAAGATTTTGAACTTAAGCCTATTCAAGAACCTGTCACACAACTCTTCCTGAAGATCTATTTAAAAAAAAGTAAAGAACAGAAATTTCAGTTGCTATAACCCTACGTTCTTGAGACGTAAACAGTTAAACAGACAAGTAGATACTTACCAAGTGGGTAGTAGTGAAGTTCTGTGAGCAGGGAAATTAAGTCGATTATCGATATATCGGTCTGTTTTAATTTCGCTCAAAGGTTAGGCCTCATAAAATCGAACTAATACTCTCTTTTTATTTATGTATATCTATAATACAAATTTTGTAGATATGATACCTCCAGCAATATTCGAAAGATATCAAATAAATACCTACTCCTGTAGCACACCACAAAAATACAATTAGAACTTATCAATAGGTAGATACTTAGGAACAAAGTGTTACAACGGTGGGCAGCCGGTAGAGATAAAACAGATTCCAGAACTTGTGCAACGGCATTGCTGGATTTCATTTTGACAGTTAAACAGCATTCATTGCGTTATTTACGTTGTTGAATTTTTCGAAAATATGAAGCAATGGATTAGCAATATCCTTCACAATGATTCAGATTGATACGCAATTAGGGTGCAGATAAAAAATTTACTGCAACTGAAAACTTTTATGCAGAAATCGATCAACATCGACAGTGCGCTCAACACTACCCGTTAAATAAGTAGAAGCTACTCGAGCAAGGAGTTGCTAGAGTAGCACTTCACCTGATATTTGGTTATCTCTGTGACATTGTACAGGAGGCTCGGTGGCGAAATAGAAGCTACAGCCCATCGATAAAGAAACCACTTGATTTTTTGTTGTTGTCCCTCCACTTTGAATTTTAATTATTTAAAATCATCGAAAGAGTAAAGGAGCATTAACGTTTAGATTTAAATAAGCATTCGTATCTATTTGTTCACTATAAAAGTGTCATTCTATTTTTTTTTTTGTACTTTCGAGTCCATGGAAAATACTGGTATTCAGCTGCATCCGGTTAGACTGGAAGCCGACCCCAACATAGTTGGGAAAAGGCTAGCCAGATGATGACTTTCGAGTCCATGGCAATACCCGAATGTAGGTGATGTTTTTTCTGATAGAAAATAGAGCTTTACATACATGACATAGTATAGTTACTATCGACATACCTCGCGGGCGAAGCCGCGGGCGGAAGCTAATAACTCATAAGCCTGAAATACTGACAACCAGATAAGTCTGGTCAATAAATAAATAAATACCCTTGGTAAGCGCAGGGGTATTTATTTATTTATTGCCCTATCTACAATTGTTACACTGTCTATCCTTAAAATACAAGCATAGTGTAGGTACAATATGATGCGATAGACACAGCATGCAAAAACAAAATTATAACATCAATAAAATTGCAACAATTGTGCAGAAATAACGCTTACTGACTAATGGGTTGTTTTAGAAAAAAATACAAAGAAAAAAAAATTAAGAATATTGTATAACAGGGTTGTGGAGGTCAGACAGGCAGTCGCTCCATGTAAAATACTGGTATTCAGCTGCATCTGGTTAAACTGGAAGCTGATCCCAGATGCAGCTGAATACCATTTTTATACATGGAGCGACTGGTTGTCAGATTTTCAGGCATCTGACTACCCGTAACTAAGTACTCAAATGACAGCGGTTTAACATTACTGACTGTAGATAATCTAAACTAATATTATAAAAAAGAAAAGATATGATGATTTATGAAACAGCCCTATTGCAGCCGGCAACTATTAAATTTGACTCACAACAACAAAACCAAGCGAGATCAATCGGAAATGACTCACAACCGCAAGCCATTTATAATATTACGCCTTATTTATTGGCATATCACATCAAACTCCGAAACGATTGCCTTTCGATTACCTTTACATACATAGGTACCTAATAATAAAATACGTAGAACAACGATACGTTGAAGTCAAAACTGTACATTGAATATTTTGTAAAATGGTAATTGCTATGAGATGTGGGAATGGAACCTAATACCGAAAATATAGTTTAAAAAAAAAAATCCGTTTTTGTGGATGTATGTTCTGGATTAGCGCAAAAACTGCTAAGTAGATTTATATGAAATTTGGCACATAGATAGTTTACAACCTGGATTAACACATAGGATACTTTTTAACCCGGTAGTACTTTGATAATTTCCCACATCCAAGGCGAGGTCGCTGGCAAAAGCTAGTTCGTAAATAACTTAAGAAGCGTTCAAAGTTTCGGCTGCTGCCAAACAGCCGGAGTCGGCCATAATTGATCAATGATGTTCTGTTTTATACGGCCAGCCATTGATTTACGATAACGACAATGTAAGTGCGTCCGAAAAACTCATGAGTACGCGGTCGGACCACTCCAGTTGCCAAAAGAATCAGCAATGTACAGACAGAGGGAAAAGTGCTGGCGAGTCTTTTGCAAATACAAGTAATAGTCTATATTTGGGTGATACAAGTTTCAAGATAATTATAAAGTGTGATAAAAAATAATAAAATAGAATGTTTGAAAATCTTCTTTTTTTTTTAAGTCAGCTTTTTAGTGTCCGGTCCTACTAAAAGTCTGACTGTATTTAGACGCTAATAACTAGCATTCAATTATTTAAAATTACTAAGTACGTAGGTACCTATGTATGTGGTAAGATCACGAACTGGTGCAGATTAAAATAGTCTCCATACCGCTTAAAGAGATGAGTGAATAGTCTTGCCTTGCGTTTGACAACTTCTTCACCAAGGTTAAATATTGATACGATCAACTACGTGCATGCTTACTGAGAAGTTATTTAAACTTATCCATATTTTACTGGAAGCCTCCCAGCACTCTAATTGCTTATCACAGTATCGATCACGAAAAGGCTAATCCATTGCTTCATATGTTTGGAAAATTCATCTGCCCTACAACATAAAATAACGCAAGGTTGTTGAACTGTCAAAATGAAAGACCATTGTCAGTATGTTACGCAATTACGCCGCTGTACAAAAACACAAAAACTGTGCAAAATAATACAAAACACATTCGCAATACCCAAATCAAATGACTTCTCTCAACAAGTGTACGTTAAAGAAGTGCCGTTGAATTGGGCAAGCGAAACTCAAGTGGTCTATTACGTCCACATTTAGACCACACTCGACCATCCGGGTTAATGGCACCACACAACTATACCTAGTGCTGGCTCCTAGGAGTTGGCATTGGCTTGATATCGGGCTTCGAGAATGGGAATTGTTATCTAAGTGAGTTGTGTTAGATGGAGTTATGTTCATAAGAATTTGCACAAGCGTACTTAAATCTATTTTGATCATCTGTGAAGGTTGCTCATCTTAATGGTTTAAAGAGACACTCACGTTTAATATCTTCGCTACAAACTTGTACCTACACAACATTTGAGTGCGAACATCGCCTTCGGAGCAAGTCACTTGCACCTGCTCGTCACAAACGTGGGGAAACACTCTGCGTATTTGGCCAAACAAGTGAGAATTGACAATTTAATCGATCCAAAAATTTCGGGGTATTCCACTCAGAGCACTCGATTAATGTCAAGATATATTGACAATTGACAAGGTTATAAATAGAATAAGTTATTAACAGTATTTTCTATTTTTGTACAGTATTTTATATTCAGCTGTATCCGGTTAGACAGGAGGCCGACCCCAACATAGTTGGGAAAAGGCTAGGCAAATGATGATGAATTATTAACAGTATTTCGTTAATTAAGTAATTATTGACTTTACATTCACGCCCAAACAATTTTCCTTCAGCTAACAGCTTTAATATTCTACAGAGGACCAAATAACTACCCACTGCGAATCCAAAAACACATTTTCCTTCCCAATCTATAAGAAAACCTGCTAAGAAAAATTCCGACTTCATTTTCAAAACTTGACGAACACTCTTACAAAAGTAGAAAGCGCTCAATACATCGTCGATTGGGTCGGACGTGACGGAGCGAGCACAATTTAGCTTCAAACGGAAAGAAGGCTAATCAGAAGGGATTCAATAGGCGGAAACCGCCGGAGAATTACGAGGAGCAAAGAAGTGCGGGGGGCATAAGGGGGAGGGGGTAGGAGGAGCCGATCGACAGAAAAAAGTGGAAATAATTCGTTAATCCCGTAATTGGAGCGCGCTACCGAACCGGAAAACAAATTTCCTATTATTGCTGGTCAGGGTTGGCGACGACAGGGCTTTTGCTTGAGTTTTTTAAAGAGATGGTGTTGAAGGGTTTAAAAGTGATTGAAGTTGACGTTACGACCCTAATGTTAGTTTTGAGTTATAGTTTGTTTTTCAAACGTCATTGCTAGCTGTACTAAAAAGTTCCTAAGTAAACAACATAATCAACCAACCAGTTTAATCAATCAACATAATCAGTATAATCACTCATCTCAGTCTTCACAATAATGAACATAACACGCCTGTTACCTTAACGTTCTTAGTCATACCCATATTTGTAGGCAATAATGGTTGCTAACAGAAACATTTGCTGTTACTTAAATATTTTACTTCCGGCGAAGTTAAGATGTTGTTTTAATTTGATTTTTATACAGTGACAAAAAAGTGGAACTGTTACTAACTGTCATTTAATACACCACTGTAGCACCCTTCTAAAAAACCAAAAAAAGTCACCTCAGCACAACCCTAGCTTAACTCGCAAAGTCGAACAGAAAGTGTAGGTAGATAATTATTATTAGAGCACGACTCATTAGGGGGCGATTGTCGTCCCCTCGCCCCTGACCCCCGTTCGCCCCGTCCTCTCACCGTTCGCCCCCGGCCGGTCCGGTGCCGTCACACCTGACCGGTCCGTTTATCATTGGCTTTTGGCGAGGCGCTTTTTATTTACAGGGTGCTTGTTGGAAATGTTCTTGTGAACGAAATATAAGTAAAGTTTGGTCCAGCAAGTAAGTATAATAAAACTGTGTGTAAGTATAATAAATCTCAAAGCATTTATTTCAATTAAACCATTTACTTACAGGCACTATTGAATTTTCAGTAAAAGAGTCGGTCATTCAAAGATAACGATAATTGCCCATTCAAAAAAGTGAGGTGCTCTAAAATAGGTGCTTAAACGGGAATACTCCGCAGTAGGTTCCTATGGAAAAGAACGGGCAAGAAACTCCATGGACACTCTTTTAAATTATATTGTTACAAAGCTGTTGGAAAACAATGCCTAGTTTTGCACTATTTATTCATTTATTTATTTATATATACTTTATTGTACACCACCAGAAAAAAGCATACCAAAAAATACGATTATTAATACAAAACATACAAAAGAGATCGCAGAAAGCGATAAGGCCGCCACTTATCGCTTTCTGCGATCTCTTCCAGGCAACCTTGGATTGGACAGATGACAGGATGTATTCACTTAATGCTCCTATTCTATTATTTTCTTCAATAATACAGTAGAACCATTACCATCACAATTGATATAATTGTGTAAGGTTATAATAAAATCAGCTACACCCTGTGCACTACTTGAGCCCTAAACGCCATTGGTGGGCCGAGCTCAGCTTTTTATTTGTTGCTCTACGGGGCACTTGTCCGACGTGAGCGCCCGTTCACTCGGGAAACTATCGGAAAATCAGCGGAGCTGGCTAGGTAGGGTAGAATAGAAACTAGACTTTATGTTAGATAACTAGGTATAGTGCTTAGATTATATTCGCTTGGAGGTTTATGTCTTAGTTGAAAGATAAGCTAAGGCATTAAATCTTTGCATAGACGGTATTTGGAATCACCAAATTTATGGAAAGACGTGTCATATTACCGTATCTTTGATTGTGTTTGGACCAACACTGAAATCGAGAAAATAAAACCAGCCGCTCTATACATTTATGTTCGCATAACTGGACAAAATGTAGGGAACAGTTGTTTTTTTTTTTTCATATTTTTGAATCCGTCCCATATTAAAAGTTGTTAATTTTCATGAGTACTACACTCCCTTAAAGTATGTCCCTCGTTTAACCTGACCCACTGTACTTATATTATATTATTGTAAACAAGCATTTGCCCGTAGCTTCGCGCGCGTGGCGTGGAGGTCAGAAATGACTGACGTGGTTTACCACGTCAACGTACTACCGGGATAAAAGTATTCGTAAGTTTTCTTTATTCTAATGGACTCGTTAACAGGTCTATCCTTGTACCAAACATCCAAATCCGTTCAGCCGTTAAGGAATGAAAAGGTAACAGACAGATCGAGAGACAGAGTTACTTTTGAATCCATACTAATATTATAAATGCGAAAGTTTGTCTGTCTATCTGTTACCTCTTCACACTTAAACCGCTGAACCGATTCAGATGAAATTTGGTATAGAGATATTTTGAGTCCCAGGAAAGGACATTGGATAGTTTTTATCCCGATATTCCTACGGGATCGACACTTATGCCGGTGAAACCGCGGGGTGGTGCTAGTATTTAATTTAAGTATCGTTAGTATGGTTTATAGAATGATCTATTAATATCTACGTTTCCCGACCCCAGAATATCCGTATTTCGAAGCTCATGTACTTAGCAACCGCAAACCCGACCATTGGATAACTGAAAGAGTGGAACATCATCATTTGTACAATAGCGACAAATAAGAAGCTATATAAAACGTAAAGAATAGTAAAAACGGTAAAAAGAACATGGCAGGAAAAGTTGATAAACGGCTAACTTTATAATTTGCTATCATTATGCAAACAATCGAAAAATCCATTTCCAACAACCTTACATCTCTACATTTTGATAAACCAAACACCGTTCAATCAATCATTCGTTCACTAGGCTTTTTTCCACAACCCTATAATAGGAAACTTCCGCATTTAAAACCACCCACCACCCAATCAAATGCCACTATTTTCTTAATAGAACATTGAACTATCTAAAGAAACAATCACGTCAATCAATCAATCATTCAATCGTTCAGGACGAATGATAACAGCACTAATGCACTACACGAGATGATCCCTTCTTATGAAAACAAATATTTTGACCATAGATCGAGTAACCAGCGCCATTTTGACATGTAAACTGACATAAGATTAATATTCCGGTTATTTGGTTATTTGTATTGTAACTGTGATGTGTTAAGTTTATGAATGGTTGTAATGTTGATTTTCTGTGGTTATTTTAACTGGTAGTCGTTAAAAGTGTGGTGTTTATAAGAGCGAGAATGGATAGGTAGGTAGGTATGTGTTATTTTTATGGTGGGAATCGGTTAGGCCAAGAAAAGTAATTAAGTTTCTGTATTTTGAAAATATAGAATTAAGTTCAGTTAGTTCAAAGTTGTAGAGTCTGTAAAACTGTAACGATTTGATAACCCTACAAGGTCTTAATGAATTTAATTTAATTCTTATAGGTACTTGTTCTATTTTCGAAATATTGCCAACATTGGTCTTGCTTCTTGATGATTGATAAGACAATTCGAATTATTATTATACCTACTCATCTTTTGCGCAATTATTGAACCCGACGGCATGCAATTAAAGCTTTTCAGTTGTTAAACTTATTCGGCACTGTAATCTGTTTCTAGCTATGACATATTTATAATTTATTTACATAAGGAAAAAAAGGAAGAAATAAGATTTTTGAATTAAAATCATTGTTACCGATGATTACATCTTTATTTTCCTTGGAAATGTCGGTCAGAGTGTCGTCTTAGGGGCGGATAAAATGTTTTCCTTAATATCTACGTCAAAACAGTCAGTCTTCAACTTTACCAAATGGATTCACTAGAAACTACTCAGTAGGTACCTACTGTATTATTCCGCAAATCCCGGGAAACAAGCAAATAATTGAATGACTAAAACGACAAACATAAAACTAGGTCTGGCAACACCCTCCCTAATTTCTAGTTAGTCTAATAATAACGGACTGATTACATACCCATACTTCTGGTAGTTTTATTATATTAGACAGAGACGCTTTCGAATTATATATTTCATTTGGTTTAGTATGGATTCTTCAGACATGATTCACGCTATAAAACCAATAAATATTGCTCCTGAATGTTCATCAACGTCCCAGCAGTTTATAAGACGTCAACGAATGAGTTTTAATTGCTCACAAAAAGTCACTCAAACTACACATAATTTTGATCTCGATTCGAAGCTGTTGGCATAATCTCACTGTTTTAAAACTTGCAGAATAAGCCCTCGTAACCCCGGGCGATGTTTTTCGTGCATTTAATGTTCAACGCACTGCTTAACACCTTGAGTTGAAAATCCAACAGTGTGTTTTTTTGACGCGCAAGGATACGCTCTGTTAGATTCTCAATGCTAGGCTCAATTACGAGAGTTGAAAATCCAGTGCGCAATAATTGCTCAATAAAAATCGCCAGTGCCAATCTGGATAACCCTAAAATATATTTTGTTTTGTTTAATTTTTATTGCTTTTCGCTTCTGGATATTGTAGTAATGATAATTAAATTAATAATTATTGTTTCAATTTTAGAGTTTTACTTGAACTGTGTGTTTATTGTTTATTGTGGTTTTTGAACGGAATGGTGGGTTTTGGCAAGTTCACAATCAATCTAATGTTATAAAATTATAAAAATTCATCATCATCGGCCTAGCTTTTTCCCACCTATGTTGGGGTGTGGCCTCCAGTCTAGCCAAATGCAGCTGAATACCAGTATTGGGTAATACGATACCCCTTAGTAAGACTGGTTGCCAGACTTTCGGGATTCTGACTACCTGTAACTACTGTCAAAGATAGAATTTACAAATGACATCCGAGACCAACATAAAGTACTTTCACATTTATTTTATCTCTGACAGCTGCAACTCAACAGCAACCTTATTGCAACGAGAATAAATATCACTGTGGTATTGACAGTGATGCAAAATCAGATGTAAAATAAATGTTGTTGAAATAAATGTTGCTGTTGTTTGAAGTTACTTTTACGATATTCCTGTTACGTAAACGAGTAAGTAGCGGTTTGAAAGATGTAATAGCGGCGGCGTAGCGGCGTACGCTGGCGTAGGCTCAGCGTAGGCATTTTGGCACAGATAAAATAAACTATTTTTACCGTTGTCAAGAGCCCGTCAAAAACTTGAAAACACCGAAGAAAAACCGGGAAAAGATCTCTAAATGCGATCATAAAATCTTCCTCACATAACCCAATCATACAGAATTAGGTACATTCCACAAAACACTCGCCAAGCGAGTCTCATGATTCATGAACCGAAATTACGAAGCGAACAGACACTGATATTACCATTTTTAATTACTCGCAATCGCACCGCAACGCACAGTTTAAATAAACTCCATGTTTTATTGTCGTCGTAAAAAACAATAACAAAATACTGGCCGTTTAGTGACACACACACTTGTTAAAAAAATAAACTATACGCACATGTTGGAGGTTCGAAATTCAAATGTGATTTTTTTTTCTTGTTTTTGTTTAAAGGTTGGCACTAAATAGGTTATGGCTTTATAGTAGCTCCTGCTCCTATTACACCATAGACATAATAATACACAGATTTTTCGGTCCTCCACAAAGTCACAAGGTAAGTGGTAATTTTTTTTTAGCTGTGGACCACTAACACAACAAGATTGTGAAATAATAATCAATCTCACATGCAATCGGTTCCCTAAATGACAGGTGATTCCACTGCAGTCCCAAAAAGAGAAAGAGAGGAGAGCTGGACTACTTATATTTCTCGTAGTTTCCAAAAAGGTGAAAGTGGAAGGTCAGTTAGTAGCGAGGTCTTATCCCAACCGGGCCAGTAAGGTAATCTTAACTAATAATATAAATGCGAAAGTAAGTTTGTTTGTCTGTTACCTTGTCACGCCTAATCCACTGAAACGATCATAATAAAATTTTGCCTTAGGGATATAGAAAAGGACACAGTCTTTCGAATCATGATTTGAAATATGACATGAATTTCTGAGCAGCATTCAAATTCACAAAAAGATGAATTCACGATAGTAACTATGTATTTCAATCATTAGTATTATGCTTTTAATAGGATTTGGATGAAATTTGGCACACAGATAGTTTACCTACCTGGACACAGGATACTTTTTATCCCGGGAATACGTTTCCGTGGGATAATTTCCGACCTCTACGCGGACGAAGCCGCGGACAAAACCTAGTAAATAATAAAGAACTAAACATAATGACGTCATTGCTTTTGGTTCTGTACCTTGTCTAATAGCTCATAATACCCATCAAACAATTTACACAATGAGGTAATTCGCCAAAATTTTTATAAATTCGCACGTTACTTCGCCGTCGCTATTTTTGTATTTCGACAATTTTCTACCGCGACGACATAATGCGAATGTCCTGCTATTACCGTTCTATTAGCTAATCTTGTATTAAGTGTGATAACATGGCGGCTTGGTAAGAACAGAATAGGGTATTTTACTTAATTATAGCGGCAGGCCCAGAAAGAGATGGCGGGATGAGCTGGACTCCTTCTTAAAGGATTGGCCCACAATCGCAGTAGACCGAGAAAAGTGGAAGGAGGGAAGGGAGGCCTTTGACCTGCAGTGGGACAACACAGGCTTATAATAAAAAATAAAAAATAAATAATAACTTAATTATACATAATTATTATAAGTAGGTGATATCTAATTATGACTTTGTTGCGATCTTTCTAATCGCGTACCTACTGAGAAAAACGGACCTAGAAAAGGAACTTTTTAAAATATTTTCTATTTGACTGAAAAAGTTTTAAATTAATAATAGATTTCAAAATTCGTAGTAGGTACTTAATTAGAAGCCCTTTATGATTGAATCTACTTTTAGTTTACAATCGGCATTAAATTTTATTGAATCGATACGCCAAACCTAAAGGAGGTTTGGCGTATCGATTCAATAAAATTTTTGGACGTCGGTTAAAAATAATAATGGTTGGAAACCCAATACAGTAGGCACTTGACACATGTCATCCCTATTACTAATTGATATTAATCATCAACCCAATTCAAGGAAGACTACGATGATTAAAGACTACTGACAAACACGTCTAAAAATTTCGTATTCGTACTAAAATAAATAAAAAAGGTTCAATGCTAATCGGCTTAAAGAAAAAAAGAGGCGAATACTGGCCACGTACAAATATGCATTCAGAGTTCAGAGTTAATTAACTTCTTCAATAAACTTCTTCTACTAACCAATAGATGTTAAAGTATGTCCAGTAATCACTTTCTTCACACCGGAAACATTTTCATATCATTTTTTTCTGAATGAAAATAAAAAAAATTAACGACTCAATCGCCTTCAGAGGCAAAGGCGGCACAGATACTCAGCCGCTCGTTCAGGAATCAATTAGCGTGAGCACAAAGCTCACAGAATTAGCTGGCTGAAAACAATCCACACGTGTGCCTCGCCGATTAAAAATAAAACCGAGTTAGACAACTCGATGCGATGTTTGAAAGGCTTGGGGGAACGTTTAGATGTGATTTACTTCATAAGTGAGTTACTGAGTTGAGTTATTAAATGAGCAAGTCTACTTGACCATCGGGTAAAGTGTTACTGGTTATTTCATTGGGAAATTCTTAGTAGAAGCTTGGAGTCTGGATTTTTGCCTTATGCCATGGGAACTATAAATAACATGAAGCTTCTACCTTCACCATCGTGGAACACAAGCTTGATGTAATTTCATGTGTGATGTCATAATAACATTTTTACAGAGGACACCTTGGGATTTAACAGAGAGACCATTTTTCATTGATTTTTCTAATTGATTTAATAGTAAATCGTCACATTTATCATTATGATTTTCATAGATTTCATTTTGCCTATAAACGCCTCTTTTTAAGAACCACAAAAATAAACCTCTTTTTTTTGTCGAAACCAATTTCATTTGTGTCAGGTCAGCCTGGAACTCAGTTACAACTGCTGCGACGCTAATGAGTGTAGCATTTCATACAAATTACATTGATTCGTAAAGTTTGCTTAAAGTTAAGCAGTGATTAGCGACTGTTTAAACGTCACTTAACTTTAATCATCGAATAAAAATAAATCCCTGTACGTCCAACATAGTTGATTTTAAAAATATTACCTGTAAGTAATTCAGCGTGCCAGTAACTCGCCCGTCCAAACGCGCCTCCCTCACTTCCGACCTCAGTAAACAGGTAGGGGAAACATATCAAAAGTTTATGCTACTGGAATGTAAATGTGGCACAAAACGCAGCGGGAATGGACTACCATTGATTTACTAATTTGCGTTTTACTAGATTAGCTATGTTGGGATGTTTATTAGTTATTACTCGTAATAATATCTTGGGATTTGATTGACGTTTGATTTATTCTATTAGGGAAACGGTAGCGAATTTCTTATTATCACTTGCAAGTTAGGATGGTTGATTTTTCCATAGAACGATGAATGCATTAAACTATATTCGAAAATTCGGAAAAAGTGTGCTGATTAATAAAAGAGGGGAATCCACCAAAATAGCAATTGATTTTGATTTTTCATGAATTTGATAAGATTTAGGTATAAAATAAAAACAATATCTAATAATACCTACATGATATTTCCAAACTTTTTGTGGAACGGAAACACAAAATATAAAAAAAAAATCTTTTTACTTCTCCTTTTGCAGGTCTACTATAAGAAATTTCTTAAGAAATAAGCAGTACCTTTGTACTCAAATTATAATCATTTGCCATATCTCTATGTATTTTACTGATGTCGCAGCCAACTGGTTAAATTAGCCGTTTAGCTTTAGAAGTAGTGCTCGCCTCGTTTCGCTCTTTCGGCTCGCACGCGGTTGATCAAGGTTCCAACCTTACCTAACCCATTTGGTCAGGGTGCCCTGGCTTAGTTACTGCGACCAATTCGGCTCGCTCGTGATTGGTTATAGACTTCCATCCTAAACTGTAATTGAATATCATTCAGGCCGTTAGTTAAACGGCCGCCGTTTAGTTAAAAGGCGAGGCGGTTAACTGAACGGCAAATTTAACCAGTTAGCTGCGACATGTACATAAATAATAAAATTAATAAATAAATTTCTCGATTAAAAAAAATCACGAAATTACCTCTAATTTTCACGTAGGTATTTTCAATTTATGTAGGTATGCTAATGACTAACAGGATACGATGTACGTAGATAATGAAATGACAATCTTCCATGATGATCAATTATAGGTATAGAAGAACATTTAGTAAGCAATACATAGTATAAAAATCAAGTTTCTGATGACAATCACTTATTTAAAGTTCTACCATCTGGAAAAGTGACTGACGCACTGCTCTAGAAACGGTGAAGGAAAACATCGTGAGGAAACCGGCATGTCCTAGAACTAAAAACAGAAAGGTGGCCTGTGTCCCAGCAGTGGGAACATTATAGGCTGATTATAATGCTAATGCATCTGAAACATTTCACTAAAAATAAAAATAAAATGAAATGGGCGTTTAGTGTTTCTTTTTCGTAAGGTCAGCCATATTAGTTTAGTTTACATTATAATTCGTCGTAACACACCATTTTATTAGTTTACAGCCAGTAATCACGTCACTTCCGAGAACGGGCACACGTGACGCCTTCCTATTAATTCTTATTTTAAAAATTTAAATACTTTTTGTCGTTCGAACTAAGACATTGTTTATGTTACTCTTTCAGGTACGAGCTGTTTGAAAATAAACCGGATTTTTCAGTTTCTTCGGCATCCATTACTGGTTTTGTATGCTTGTTTTGGTGATAACAGTTAAAATAATACGCAATGGATGTAGTATTAGGTATATGGTGGAATTTGAAGACAGTTTCGAAGTGTGTTCTTCGGTTTTAAAGGGTGGGTTAGTTAATAGGTGTAGATACGAGCTATTTGAAAACTGAACGCATTTTTCGGTTGCTGCGGTATCCATTACTGGTTTTGTTTGCTTGTTTTGGTAATAATAGTTAACAAAATACGCAATAGATGTAATATTAGGTGTAGGTATGGTGAAAAATTAATTGACAGTTTCGAAGTCCGTCGGTTTTAGAGGGCAGGTTAGTTAATAGGTGTTTAAGTTTTTTTAAAGGTGTTATGTTTTAACATAACTCGTGGAACCACGTCTTCAGGGGTGTGGAGTTACAATAACAATATTTTTTTCATGAATTCTTATTTATTTTAACTAGTCCGTTACGATTAAATGAGGTAATTAAAGTTTTGTTTAGTTTTAAATTCGTCTGAGGTCATAAAATTGCAGAGCTATAAAAAAGTAAAAAGATGTAAATGTTTAAAACTACTTGTATGAGTTTGGCGAGTAAAATTGTAATGACAATATTTTTTTGTATTTTTGTGAGAAAAAAAAACTATATTAGTTGCAATACTTACAGATAGAAATAATACAATAAATAAATAAAAGTATGCTACAAAAAATGCTACAACAAATCACACTCGTAGCAAAGCGCTACGCGCTACGATATTTTAAGAATTATGATTTTAATATTTAAACCACATTAAAATTATGTTTCAAGCTAAAAAAACATACGTTTTAAGACAAAAAAGGAACGTTTAAAAACCTGAAAGATTTTAGTCAATTTTTTTAAATGAACCGTTGCTTCTCAAGAAGAACTAGCAGGGGATCGAGAAGGGGGGGGTGGAGGTGGCTCAGGGGATCAGACCGGAATAATTCCATAAAATAACTCTTTTTAATCATCACTTACTTGTAACACACTATCAATAGCAATGGTTTTCATTTTGACAGTTCAACAAAATTCATTAGGTACGTTATTTACGTTGGTGAGCAGACAATTTTTTCGAACATTATGAAGCAATAGACAAACATCCTTCAAAATGAATCAGATTGTGATTGATAGTATTTTACGCAATTAGTGCTGGTTTGTGTGCCCTAATTAACTGATAACCCAATTTCCCCAAATCCTAACATCCCAATTCTTCCGTTCCAAATACGAAATTAAAAATTCAAACATGGAAGCTATACCAACCTAATCACTACAACAAATTCCCGGAAACTCGTCTAGGTAAGGTACATCAATCAGTAGTATGATCAATGAAAATGATTTTTGATCAGCAACTACTGTTTGAAACAGTGGTGTGTACATCAAAGTGTGTTATTATGTGCGCGCGCAGTGGCGGGCACACCACTAGTGGACAATTGATCAAAAGACAGATTTAGTTGTCTTTGAATGCCAGCCTGGAAGCACGCCAGAGCTTTGATTCTTATGGGGTACAGAGTAGTGTGAAAAAACAGAGAGTGAAAGTGAAAATCTTAAATTACCCTTTTTTTATTACGATACTTTTCAACTGCATTTTGATCTTTTATATAAGCGTTTGGTCGCGTTCGTTCTATAAGCAAACGTAATCGTCGCGTTCTTAGGCCACTTTTCATCCATCTTTTTGGTTAGCTCGCGAGGTACGGCTACATAAAGAGTAAACCAAACTGCTTAAAGATTTGAAATCTTTTTCTTGACCGTTTTTATAAACTAACGAATTCGTTAAAATAATATTTTTTACTAAGTTAGCTCTGTATTTTGTACTAGGGGTTGAAATATCATGATTGTGAATTAGTTATCAACATATTATAAGTAGGGACCTAACTTATATACCTTTTTAGTAAATACCTATAAGTATTTATATACTTAAACGAAAAACTTAAACAAAACATTTCACTTAGATCCTAGAGAGACCCAGAAACTAAATTTGAAGCTTTTAAGGTTATTTTTTTATTAAAACTGAAGGCCAATTCCCGTAATTTAAAACGTTCAAAATCTAGTCGCAATCTCATCTCGGCGACAAACAAATGTCAAAATGTAGGGAAATTAGAGGTATTTTTGACAGTTTGAACGTTCTTAAAATTACGACAATTGCCCCTCAGAAGTCTCTGCATCAAACTAACCTGTAACCTATAAACACAAAGGCGTAATTTAGTGTTCTTAGTATTATGTGTAAGGCGCGAAGTCGGGGCGGTTAATGCGTTGTGTAACACAAACAGGCGGAGCCGGGCGGTGGATACTCGCTTTGTGCCTGTTCGGAGTGTCAGGACACAGAGTCGGTGGGGTCAGAAGCCTCATTCGAAGTGCCTGAAGTAAAATTTGGTCCGGTTTTGTTTTAAACTGCAGCTCGATTCTTTAATATTTTTACATAGTCGTGCCAAGCCGTCTGCTTCCCATTGTTTTTCTGGAACATGCATTCAAAATGTTATAAATTTATTTGGCTAAAATTCAGCAACGCGGATAGTGTTCGCTGGCGCATCCATAGGTCCTCACGTGTGCAGGTGACACATGCGGTGCGAGATGGTAAACTGAACAAAGAGTCAATGATCGTATGTCCAGGCATTGACTAGACCAAGTAACATTTGGAAAGAAAGCGAGTCTGTTAGCCTTCTGTTTAATCTTCTTCGATGATTCGTTTGTCTGACGGCTTGATTGTCCGAGCGAAACGACTACCGGACTCAAGATTGTCAGCGGGATCCGGAATTGAAGAGTAAATATTTACATCTAAATATTTAAATGTTAACATATAGTATGCTTTCGGGAGATTAAAAGAAATGCTCTGGATGTGCACAAAGTTATGTGGGATTTTAAAATAAGCATTCAATGGTTTTTGTTTCAGGTTTAATCACGGCAACCTGCTCCAATTGAATGTTTAAGCTATTTGAAAAATAAATGGGATAAGGTAAGGCAATGTTTAGGTAATTGTGTAAATAACTAACATCAGCGGGGTAACTGTGTAACACACTAACAGTAGCAATTGCTTTAATTTTGACAGTTCAACAACATTCATTGCGTTGTTTACGTTGTTGAGCAGACACATTTTTCGAACATATGGAGCAATGGATTAGCAATAACCTTCAAAATGATTCAGATTGTAATGTAAATTATTGAGCCAACTATACATTGCATTATATACCTATAATTCAAAATTATCTATGGAAATACCCTTAATTAAATACAAAAAGATAAGATACAAAAATAGAGTTACTTGTTAGATAATTAGATAATCCTTCATATTTAATTATCTCTCTCTAGGCACAAACTCAAACCACAACTTCTTACATTCCATCTCAAACACCTTTACACGTCATCTCATTTACAATAACAACCACAAAAACTTGGCAGTAGAGTCCGACCCAAAATGCATTTATTCTTCAGCCGAAAACGAAATTTTTCGTTTGTCGATAGGTTTTTCTTTGATAAAAGTAAAAGATCAACCGAGCAATAATTTGATTTAACCGTTTAACGATGACCGCTAGGGAAAAGCCTCTACACAACAATGGGTGCCTGAAGATGGAGTCCGGTGTCGCTGAGGCCGGCCTGGAAAGAAATGGCGGATGACCTGGGGGCTTAAAAAGGCCACTTTGGTAGAATCATAAAACAATTCATATCACGCAATTCATCTGTTTGACAGTTTCACACTTATAATATATCCCTGAAGGGTTAGGCAGAGGTGTACCTATAGCATTTTACGAATCTCCATACAAAACTGTCATACAAATGAAATTGCGTGATATGAATTGTTTTATGATTCTGCCAAAGTGCCCTTTTTAGGCCCCCAGGACGCGTACCGCGAGGTCTGGTTCGAGGTGGCGCGGGAAAAGAGTTCCTGGAATGATTTAGGGGAGGCTTTTGTCCAGCAGTGGCATAGTATTAGCCAACAAAAAAAATATACCTTTTTAACCTTAAATCACAACTCTCTCGATAATCTCTATCTATTTTCTCATAATAATTGAAATTCATTTTAAAATCAAAAAGATTGGTTGATGGTTTGAAAATGTGTTTGAAACCAATCTTTCTCACATTGACTTTACTTATCTATTAAAAAATCTTTTTAGATTTTTGAATTGTTAATGTATTGATTCGCCGGTACTTTATCTTCTTCGGAATATTAAAATTGCCGAATACCGAAACAAAATTAAGTCGGACTCTACTTGGCACACATTATTATTTTCTTTTTGTTTCATATTCGCATCAGGAGTGCCAATTATTATCAAAAGCTGTCTGTTACGCGATGAAAGGAACTCCCTGACTTTCATGTCTATTCAATGGTACGCTTTGTAGTTGTAATTATACATTGTATTGTTTGATAATTCGCGAAACGAAACGTAAGCTGCGTTTCCTTAAATTGTGTTAATATTCTCGGCAGTGTAATGTTTTGATGTTGATTTTGATGTTATTTTTGTGGGATGTTATAATTTGGACAGAGTATAATGAAACGTAATACCGAAATAACTCTTCAACGCTCTATTTAAACTCAAAGCATTTATTTAAATTAAACCATTTACAGGCAGGCTTTTGAATTGTCACATCTAGTTTTGAGAAAACAGTTTCACATACTTACACACAACATAACGCTTGTAATCCTCGAAGGGTTAGGTAGACCTAATAATTCCGTAACACACATAAAATGGCAATTGATCTCAATGGCTTGCATTTTGACAGTTGAGCAACGTTTATGGAGTCCGTGTCTACACAGTGAGACAATAGTAAGGGGCAGGGCTGTTCTACACACCCCTGTTCTGTTCACTCTCCCACTTTTTTTTTTGTTAGTTTAGTTTAGTACCTACTGGAAATCCCAGGACAGCACCCTATCGAATAGTTTTGAATGGTATTGCTAATCCATTGCTTCATATGTTCGAAAAATTGTCTGCTCAACAACGTAAATAACGCAATGAATGTTGTTGAACCGTCAAAATGGAACACATTGCTACTCATAAAGTGTATTACGCAATTATCCCGCAGTTCACAACATAACAGTAACAGCTGCAGTAATTTGCTTTCCAGCTGACTATGGAAGCTTTCACTGAGAGAAGGCCTGTGTCCCAGCAGTGGGAACATTATAGGCTGATTGTGATACGTCACTATGGAAGCTAAAAGCAGAATGTCAAAAATAACTGTCAAATAAAAATGTTATGATTTAATTTAGTTGGTAATTCGTACCTAATGTCGTAACTACAAGGTGTCCGTTTGTACCTACCTCACTCCCGGGATGAATGTGGATGGAGTCATTCATAACAGAAGCAAACCGTTATTCCGTTCTGTGCTCGTGGTTATAGATCTGTTTTTTTTTTTAATTGAGTTAAATTATCTTTTTTGTATAAACGTGTTTCTGTCACAAATAAACAGCCGTGGTGGCCCAGTGTAACGGCCGTGACTTACGAGTTGTGGGTTGTAGGTTCGAACCCAGACTTTGTAAAGTCAAAACGGTGAAGGAAAACATCGTGAGGAAACCGGCATGTCCTAGAAGATGTGTGACATCTACTAACCCGCACTGGGCCCACCTGGTGGATTACGGTTAACTCCCTCTCAGGAGGCCTGTGCCCTGGGACACAGGCCTCCTCTCGGTGGGAACATTATAGGCTGATTATGAATTAAAGATAAATCTGAAAAGATCATAATTCCCTAGTTGACACAAAAATCTGCGTTAATAAGAGCCTTTACCTAACCCCCTTATTAATAAACCTATTATAATCAAATGAATAGTTAACCACCGATTTCTCTCTTTCAATCGTCAGTAATTTGACTTTCGAAAGAAGACAAAGCGTTGTGTAACTATATACAGACGCTATACAACATTTATTAGTAAGGGGTTAGTATTCTGTAGGTAGGTACCTAAATTACTAGAAAACCAAGTTGATTAGACAACTGGCTGTCGTGACGCCATCGAATATTAGGTAATAAAACGAATGCGGGAAAATTATATAAGTAGGTAGATTAATAAGTAGGTATACCTTATTGAATTCACAAAAAACAATTTGAAAATACAAACACTTGTATTGCCAGGGGGTTAGTCGTGGACAACCATTGTATTCTTTAAAAAAAAACATAATATAAATTAGATTATTATGATATTATTTCCAAAGAAAACAGAATTGATTTTTTTCTGACACTCATATTTGAGTACGATCTGAAACGTGTGGAATTTGGTTTTCATCGTTTTCCAAATTTAATCTTGGTTCCCTCTCAAACACACCTATAACTAGTAACCGGAGCCCCATACATCTAATTGCAGATGTGCTCGTACTGAAATAAATTATTTTAAATGTAAATACGCAGGATTGGCGCAGTGATAGCTTTTATTACTGATGCGTACGTCACCGATATAATACTACGCAGCGCTATGTCGTGAATCATTGTTCATTAGTGTTAGACTTTATTTGGATTACCTTGATTGGGTTCTGGAATGTAGCGTTCCAAAAGCCGATCGCCCCCGAGCATGGAAAGTGGTTTACCTCTACCTAATTACCACTGCCTATTTTATTCACTGGTGGCCTAAATGTAAGTCCGGCTCTTCCTGCCTTCCTGGGCAGTCAAGCTTGCCACTAGCACACAGCTTACTGTCTATTTTATCATTGTAGGTACCACAGCAAAAGAAAAATATGGCACCTGGAACGCAAAGGGGTTTCCCACGAAGTTTCCTGCTATCGATAATCGACGATGCCTACAGATTTTCCGCTTAGGAAACTGCCGCATTCAAATCCTCTAATTGTTTTTTATTATACATTTTTTTGATGAGGTACCGTAACATTCGTTTGGGAAACAATAGGGGTAGGTTGACCTACCATCCGTTTACTGTGGAGCAAGAAATTAGTAGTATCTGAAGGAGTGCGTGATTTTCTACGACGCAGGTTCACCTCTCAGACCAAATAAAAAACCAAGACAGAGGGCTGTCAACAGTAAAGTGAAGCCGGTTTCGTAAACATGTGTGCACTTAGTGAGGTGTAGTTTAATTGTAAATGGTTTTAAATGTGTGCGTGTGAGCGTGTATGCACAGAGCGGAGGTGTACTTTTGACATGTTTCACTGTATCGTTCTCAGCGCTGTCTTGGTTTTTTGTTTGGTCTGAGGTTCACCTACTAAAATTCGAACCCAACTGTAACCAGTCTATAGCACATTCCAACTATTTTTACTTCATAACCTCGTTTTTTTAATGAACGTTCCGTTTTACGACAAGTGAACGCTCATCACGGCATTAATGGCGGCACTTCCGGTTCATTAGCATTACACATAGAACGTAAAAAATAAGCTATAAAATATGAATTTTATTCGTAAAACATTCGCTGGTTTTATGGCGATGGAGGAGGAAATTCTGTGGAATAGATCATTTTCTTGGGAGAAGAATGTTATTACTTGTAGATTGTTCCAAATTGGTAGGTACAGACGCCAGCACATCAACCTACCCGAAACTGTCAAATTTTCCCAATCAACTTTGAACCTTATGCTTTAGCGATAAAGTTGAAAATCTATCAAAGAAATTTGACAGATTGTGTAGCTTGATGTGCTGGCGTCTGTACATAACTGCCCACCGAAGCTGAAACCACTATAAGGGTGCTGCTTAGGTCCATAGCTACCATTAAAGCATTGTGCTATAAAAACCTCGAAGTTTAATGGAAAACTTAACTTTTATTTAGGTTGAATGAAAATACTTGGGTAATCTGAAAACTGACCCAATGCACAGCAATGACTTTAATGTTAACAGTTCAACAACATTCATTGCGTTATTTACTTTGTTGAGCAGACCAATTTTTCGAACATAGGAAGCAATGAATTAGCAATATCCTTCAAAATGATTCAGATTGTGATTGATACCTAGTGTGTAATATTATTTGCAACTAACAGTTCCTATACCTACATTGTTAAGTTGGTCTAAAAACGTCGTGGTTTATGAAAAACAGCATGAATATTATTGAACCAATAAGAGATATCAACGTGAAAAACTTAGCTGTAGCTGTGCTTGACCGTTGATTGATGCGCAATGGCCTGTAACCTGTGAGACGATTAAATTGATAGACTATACTTAAAATTTTGATCAAAGTAGTTCCAATTCACCCAAATGTGCCAACACTAACCACTGCACCGCAAGAGCCTTTATAACCACAGTACCTACTATTACGCAACCTATTACCTCGTACCTTGCGCACCCAAATAAAGAGTTCGTGGAAGGCCACCCAGCGCGGGCGCAGCTGACAAACAAACCGACGAAGCACAGAGCACGGTAGCTGTGTGATAGGTACTTGGGTTTCAGTGGAAAATTGTTCTTAAAGGTGCCTATGGTTGGTTGGTAGGTGTATAGAATCAAGTTCCTGGCTTAACAGACAGCTGTGCTGCTGGGGAGTTTGTTGCTCCACTTCTTCCCAGCTAAAGCTCTAGGAAGCGCTGAAGGGCGGGCGTTTTAGGGGACTTTCTTTTGTCTTAGGTAATTTTGACGTTCACAAAGTGCTCATTGTCAGCTTGATTTGAATAAATTACTTTCATATATTTATTTATTTTATTATTTATGTACACACAGTAAAATACATAGGGATATGACATAATTATAATTTGAGCACCTACAAAGGTACTGCTAATTTGAGTACCTACAAAGGTACTGCTAATTTCTTAAGGAATTTCTTCCAGCAGACCTGCGAAAGGTTCTGTAAAAAAGAAATGTAGACAATAGTGTGTGAGAACAAGAAGAGAAAAACATGAATGTGTGAAGTCTTTGTGAAGTAGTGGTTGGAGGGCAGCGGGATTGTCCGAAAGGGTTACCGCTCCCCCGGAATATAAAGGACTAAGGAAGGAACACGGATGGGTTTTAGTCAGTAAGAGTCTGACACTCCCTTCCGCTCCACCCAGAGCGGGAGGGGTCATTTGATGATTTCCCATCCTTAAAAAAAAAAAAGGTAGTGGTTGGAAGTTGAGTCTGAACTAAGAAGTTATGTTGACGATGTTAATTGGAAAATTGTGCTGCTTGGAGATTTAGTACGGATGGCTGATGGTTGAATGTTAGTGGCGATAGGAAGTAGGTAGGTATGGCTGAGGAAACCCTGATATGATGTTAGGTATTAATTTTCCCGTTTTTAATTCGTTTGAAACAAACGTTACGGTTTTATTGAAATGTTTGGACTGATTTCCTTATCATTTTATTGTAATTTTTTTGTGTTTTTGTTTTATTGTGTTGTGGCTCGGAAAACTTTCAGGTAGGTATGAGAAAATTTCTATTTTTTGGTGTAGGTACTTGCAGTAGATATCTGATAACTAGAGATACCAGAATAAGAGAGTGGTCTACCTTTAAAAATATTGGGAGCATTTGTATACTAAGGATGCTATGGAACTATGGGAGCCTACGTTGTCCCACTGCTGGGCAAAGGTCTCCCCCAAATTTTTCCACTTTTCTTTGTACTATGCCGTCCAATCGGTTAGGAACGAGTCCAAATCGTCACGTCAGCGTTTCTTAAGCCTGCCTCGGTGACGACTCCTGTCTTCAGTCACCCACTGTGTGATGATTCTGGCCCGTCTGGATATAGATGCATCCTATAGGTGTGAGTGGTGTGACCCGCCCTGCAGTCCCACTTCAGTCTCGCAGGCTTATCGCCAAAATCGGCGACACTGCCTTGGAGCGTACTGTGGTGTTGCGAATTTGGTCGGTGAATTTGGCAAACCTTGAGTTTGTACTTCTGAGCCTCGGTCAAAGACCAAGTCTGTCATAGAACCAAGAAAATAAGTTTAAAAAAATTCGATTAGCTGCAGGTCCTCCTAGAACCTACACTAGGTACTTATTTGAAATCAGTAGAAAATACCTCAGGAATGTGACATTTTACTCCACTAAAATTTCTATATGTACCTACCTACAAACATTTAGGCATCAAACAGTAGAGGGGCGTAATACTTTATTTTTATTAGATGATTTATAGATAGGTAGGCAGTCGCTCCATGTAAAATACTGGTATTCAGCTGCATCTGGATAGACTGGAAGCCAACCCCAACATAGTTGGGAAAAGGCTAGGCAGATGATGATGATGATCTCTAGATAGGTAAAAGGTAAACTGGAGATAGGTAATTATTGAGTAATAGGTAGACAGAATTAGCACCGTTTCCCAAATTTTTCGCGGGTTCATAAAACTAATAAATTGAAAAAAAAAAACAAAAATTCGTCACAGTACCCTACCTAGTTATTTCTCTTCCACAATCACACACGAAAGTTATCTTAGCCACAAAAAGCACATCACAACAAAATGATTAGGAAATCAGACCAAACATTTCAATAAAACCGACACGTTTATTTCAAAAGACATTAAAAAACGTAAAACTAATATTTTTCCGCTACAATACCTCGACATCTATTCGCGTAGGTACTGGCTACTGATTAATTTATCTATGTTTATCGTGTTTATGGTCGCAGTTAATCGAGAATGGATGAAACACAGGCACGTTGGAAACTCGATAAAATCGGAGTAACATTTACAATGCCTGGTATTTATTTAAGTGGTATTATTGGTACGCCACCCGCGACCGCACAGACCACACATAAAACCTCGTTAACGATCTTTATTGTTAGCTGAGTACCTACACCTTATTTTGTTACTGACGTTATTTTATCGGTGATGTACCTACCTACTACCAGGTAGTAGGTATTTTTTAGTTTACTTTTTCAGGGGGGTGTCCTAGTGAAGTTTTTTCAGTTTTTTTTTCAATTTGCACCTGAACGAGTATTGTTTTGTAGGTACCTACCTACACTCTGAAGACTGAAAACCTCGTAGTACCTAGGTGGATAGTCTGAACCTTATAAATACTTAATTCAGTTGGCAATTTTGTCTACTTTGATTCGTTTTTCATAAGTGGATGTCTCTTGGATATATTTTTTGATTTATGTCTGCAACCCAGATATCGTAAGAGTTCACTTCTTTTGGAGCCATTCGCTGCGCTTTTCAGACTACGTTACTACTTGCGCCATCTATTATTTTGATGGAACAATTTTCATACACACTCAAACATGTCAGATGATAAATCACAGAAGAAAGATAGACTAATCTATCCTGATCGAGTTTAGCTATTCGTCACTAGATGACGCTATTACATGTTTTCTTTAGGACAACTGCTAGCGTTGATTGCTTCGACCGTTGCGTTGACGAAACTACTTTCGATCGTCAGAAATTGCAATTAATTTGAAATCGAATGATATTTTATTTTCAATATTTTAACTTTTTTCCATAAGCTGTACAAACTGTATTTTCAGTGCATTTCCTATCTTTTATTTTGTTTCATTTTCATACATCAAATTGTGACAGTCAAACAAAGCTCGCAGTAATGGAACGTAATCTTTAGTAAAAACAAAATGAGCAAAATGACGTTTGTTGACAGTTGCGCTTTGTTATCGTCGAGATTATTTTCTACATTCATCAGAAGAAAGAAATTTTTGTGTATATATTCAGTCAGATTTCATATGGATATAGGAGATGAAGAGAAGTCAGCCATGGAACTCGTCAATGTACCGCCAATCGTGTCCATATACCGGCACTCTCTGCAAACCTTCGATGACAGATTCAAAAGTGATCTTTTGGCTAACTTGGGCAAGCTAAAGACTATGATGGACAGTCTAAAAGCTGAAGACTTGGGTTACGACAATAATTTAAGAGACGAAGCGCTTTGGAGGCATCCCAACAAGGCACCATGTACGTATATAGAAGTGTTTCAAAACAACCAAATAAATATGAGTATTTTTGTTTTAAAACCGGGTTTTAAAATGCCGCTCCACGACCACCCGCACATGCACGGGCTTCTCAAGGTGATATCTGGAGCAGTGAAGATCAGAAGCTTTTCCGAGTACCCAGTAACGCAGGCTGTGGATCCGGCAGAGTTCCAAGTCCGCGCGAGAAAAGAAGCGGCGCGACTTGCTCAGGGTTCCCACAAGCGACGAAAATTGTTCGCTGAAATAACCAGCCAACAAATTTGTTCAGATAACTCTGGTACTTGCACCCTAACACCCACTATATCCAACTACCATGAGATAGAAGCCCTTGACATGCCGGCAGCCTTCTTCGACATACTCTCTCCTCCCTATGACACATTAATAGAAGGTATTGGACCGAGACGATGTCGTTACTACTTTGTTTCTAATGAGGTAAGCACCAATGTAGTAGAATTGCAAGAAACTGAAGTGCCAAAATGTTTCTACTGTGATCAAGCACCATATTTAGGACCAATACTTGGTTAGGTACAAATTTTCTAATTATTAGGTAGCTATTTGAGGATTTTAATATGAATTGTTAAGTTCATGGCCATAAAATATTTTATTCAATAATTTCTTGTATCCAAATTTTGAATCTGAAAGTAGAAATATTTGAAAGTTTTCTTCATTTTAAATGTCAGTATTTTTGTAAACTAATATGTGTCCACAATACATAGTTAAGTCTGAAAACTCATAAATTATGGTATTACGTAATGACATCACACACCACAACTTATAAGTTACCATCATGATTAGCAGTTCTCATAAACAATACTATGTGCTGTATGCATTTATAGCACATACTCCATAGAATGTAGAAACACAAAATATTATTTCATGAAACAGTAAGTATAAAATATTATTCCTAGATAAGGTTACCCATTTTATAAAATTATAGATAAATCAATAGTATTTGAGTAGAAAATGCGGCTAGCAAGACTAAACATAGATGTTTTATTTATAATAATTGTGTTTATCACATTCTGTTTGTAGTAAATCACACCTACATGTCATAGCATAATCAGCCAATATGTTCCCACAGCTGGGACGCAGGCCTCCTTTCTGTGAGAGGGAGTGGGCCATAACCCACCATGCGGGCCCAGTGCGGATTGGTAGCTACTTGCAACAAAACATATAAAATAATTTTAGATTCAGATATTTTGGTGTTGAAAATATTAATAATTATTGTTGTTAGCAGAGAAAATGTTGAGTATTTGATGAATTCAGTATATTGTCGATTTTATCAGTGTTGTTAGAGTTTACTAGAATTCTATGCCTAAGTCAAAATTGGTGTTAGTTTTAGTTATTTGCTTTTGTTTATTTGTACCTTTTCTGTCAAATATACGTAATTTGAAAGTCTTATGTGCCAATTTCACTTATGAAACTGAATGCGATCAGCACATCTAAACCAAGCGCTATCAGTGTCAATATATTCCACATAAAATAATGAATCTGACAGCTCTTAAAAATGGGTTATGAGCTCAACTAATGAGACAAATACTTTTTCTATTGTTATTGTTCTTAATAAGCTTGCCTAACAGACAAGGACTTGTGCTGAAATCATACAGTTTCATTGGTGAGATTCGCCCTAAATGGTTCATACAAGAAATTAACCATAGTCAGTGGACAAATGAACTGTAATTTCCATAGGAGTAAAATAAAATCCTTGCACAATATTTTTAAACTAAAGCCATAATGTTTTGAAACAGATATTGTTTATTTTTACGACTACACACATGTCATTAGTATTGTTTATGTAAGAATAGTTGGCCATTGTCCTTTCATGACATAGCTGTAATGTTATATATTATAATAATTATATTATATTGTCATGTCACAACAACCACGGTGGACTTCTCTTCATTGTCATCATCACAATACAAACTATGTTTAAGTTATGGCATTAATTTATGTAAAATTTCGAGTCAAACTGTACATTTGAGGCTCAAAAGTATCACTACAAATGACAACAAAACATAAAATAATAATTACTTAGTTTTTTAAAATTATTGTGATTTTTGTTATTAATTACTATTTAAGTATTTCATATTTTTTTACACTGCACTGCCATCTTATATTTTGTTTTATTAGGATGTATTTTATGTCATTTTAAGATAAAAGTGAAATAAAATATGAACATTCCAACATTTTCACACTTACCCTTTAAAATTTATTTTCATTTATCATAAATAAAGGAGAGCATTATTGATTTAATTATCTGATCTCTAAAACATTACCTACTTATTAGTAATTTCATTGTAGTAGGTAGTTAGACGTAATTCTACTTTAAAGATTGCACCTTTTAGATGTATTTGAAGGAAAGCGAAACTTGATTTCCTTTGTGATGCCAGAATTGAATTTATAAAATTTTAACAAAATTAAATGATTGCACTGTTATTATTAAGAAATGTATATAGAAATAAGTTTCGT
The DNA here is from genome assembly GCA_963669345.1 of Gortyna flavago. NCBI lineage: Eukaryota > Metazoa > Arthropoda > Insecta > Lepidoptera > Noctuidae > Gortyna > Gortyna flavago. The sequence goes on from OY770148.1 coordinate 8,857,793, forward strand.
TTCCCAGAAGTAGTATTGATGTTTTATTGTTAATAAAAAGTTTATTTGTTATTTTGTTTAAGTATTATTTCTGATCCTTTATAATCCAAACTAACTCCTGCCCGCGTGAAATTTCTTGTTCTCCTGACTCACCCCGTCGCATCGCATCGCCTGCCTTTATATTCTTTCTGACTTCATTTCTTTTTGCTCTGCTACTAAGGATCCTGTGTGATGTTAGCCTTCCTCAAGAATTGGGCTATCAAATGCTTTTTTTTTCAAATCCTACTGTTAGTTCCAGTGATTAATTAGCGCGTTCAAACAAACTTTTTAGCTTTATTATTAGGGGAAAGGCACCGTATATCGGATAGTTGCGCAAATTCGGATAGTCAACTATCTCGAAATTTTCATATGGCGACATCTATTTTTAATTTCATATACTTTTTGGTAATCGTAAAACAGCGCCACTGCAAAAAGTGTGACAGTCTAGAAACAAAAATGGCGGAACAGTGAGCCGACGCAACTTTTCTCGTACGTGAAAAAAATATTATTGTGTATAAAAATGTTGTTTACATTGAAGTAAGTACAATTTATTTTGTCATTGCTATGTTTTATCAAGGGTAGCAATTATTCTGTTGTATAAACGCATTTTATTTCAGAAAATAGCAATGTTTTAAAAGTTATGGTTGTTCATATTCACCCATGTGAAATCTCAATATCGGATACCTACGCGTGCCCAATATCGGATATCTGATATAACGAGACTCATTTTTACATGTTGTAAAATTTTGGTAGTTCATGTCATTACAATGTTTTATGTTTTTCTTTCAGTTTCACCATGTCTTCAAGATTAAATAGAAAAACATAGAATAGCAAATCCATGAAAATTGCCTACCAAGCTGTGAAAAAAAAAAGAAATGGGATATCTTAAGCCTTCGAAATTATATGGTGTTCCCGAACGCACTTTAAAAGACTATGTTAAGAGTCCCAAGGATATAGATGAGCTCCTGGCAACTAAATTAGGCAGAAAATCTACATTTGACAAGGAAATAGAAGAAAAATTTGTTGAAAACTGCCTCGAGATGGTAAAAAATACTATGGGGTTCGGGCAAATGATATCAAACACATTGCATTTGAACTTGCTGTAAAAAATAACATCCCGCATCAGTTCTACCATAAGGGTCAGGCTGGAAAAAAGTGTCTTGCTAGTTTTGTGAAGAGGCACCCACAACTTGCTTTTAGAATACCTGAAGCTATCACAGCTTTAAGAGCAAGGGGTTCTACTATGGTAGTACTAATTATATCAATTTTCTTATTTTAAGTGAGATTTTTGAAGAAATGAGGCAATATGCACCTACCTAAGCGAAATAAACATAATTAAGACTGATTTTAATAACTAATAAGAATATACAATATAAAACAAGCACCTCGTTTTATTTAAAAAAGTAGTCGCCTAATACCAGATATGGTAATTGTGCCCTATTATCGGATATCCGATTAAGGGCAACCTTTTTGAAAACCACAATTTCTGCCGATTTTTGTAAAATAAATATAATTTAAATAAATTAAATGTAATGCGTTAAATAGTTTCTGGTTTCTTATAGAATATAAAATGCAGATAGTGAAAATTTCAAGTTTTACCTAAGGTCTAAGCCATTGTCTACTATTTTTTTTTAAATTTTAAACAAAAGTATCCGATAATCGGTTCCTCTCCCCTAGTGTTGATTCTGAGACTCAAAACTGAATGGTCTTTGACGAACATCAAAAATATTTTCTAGGAAAACTAAATACCTAGGTACCTAATAAAAACTTCATTGTAGTTATTAATTGATTTATTGAATTATAACATCAGCAATAAACTTAATAATAATCACACAACAATTGCACACAATAGATTTGAACAAATATTGGCAAAACAGCAACATGCAGGTTTATGCTAACAACAAATACATTCTCTAAGGCATTCTTTTTCCAGTCCTCACAGGATTTCTATACAGTTCTCAGCTACTAGCAATGTCTGAGAAATCACATCGCTACAGTAAGTAACAACACAATACATTTCTTTCAATATAGTGGAATGATAAAACTATCAAAACAACTTGGGGCCTAAAAAGGCCACTTTGGCAGAATCACAAAATTCATATCACGCAATTCATCTGTACGACAGTTTTGTATGGAGATTCGTAAAATGCTATAGGTAGATACACCTCTGCTTAACCCTTCAGGGGTATATAGGTGTGAAACTGTCAAACAGATGAATTACGTGATATGAATTGTTTTATGATTCTGCCAAAGTGGCCTTTTTAGGCCTCCTTGTGAGTGAGGGTGTTCTTCCTGTTTCCTACTTCCACCACAGAATGAGTCTCATCATCCGGTCACCCCTATTACGTCCAAAAAAGGTCAATTTCAGCCTAACGAGTTAATTCTATCATCACTTCCACTTTCACATCAGAGTACCTATTCTTTCGTTGGTGTATTAGGTATCCTAACTAGAATATCGATAAAAGAATATTCTTGCTCTTTTTCTATGTTCGTTAGGTCTAAGCCCACCTTGAGACCATACTTTGAACGCATGTCGGTTGTCGGCCATGGTTAGGGGGGGTGTTCCGTGTGAAATTAATTGTTCGGTACAGCCGAGCGGCATTTAGCTGCCCGCTCAGTTATTACAGTATACCTTACTGCATGAGTTCAGTTTCTGCGACAGAGTAGTACCTACTACTAAGCTACCATGTTGTGGAGGTAGATGTACTTTTAATAGTCGTGTTTATAAGCATTCTATATTAGACAACTGGCAGACTTGTCCACACAAACTATTATCTTTCGACCCAAAATATATTAGTGCTTATTTTATTTGCAAGCATGGGAAATTAGTTAGATGAAACAAGGAATGTATAGCTAAATTATATCCACTCTGGAATATAAGCGTTTACTATAAATGCAACTATAGGATGGATAAGAACTCCCTTAGGTATTTAGACAATTTCAATCTGGTAATTATAATTATTAATTAGTCAAATATGTAAAGCAATATCAGAAGCTTCACTTTTTGTAAATTTTTATCATTTATTTAGCATCTTTCAATAGAACACTAATTATTATCGATCTTATGACTGCGTCAGTGAGCGAAGTTCACGCAGCTGAATTTTGGGCCAAAGCTGTTTGAAATTTTTGTCATCGATACGCTCTAAGAAGAAGAATCGAACACTGAATTAATCAAAAGTGAAATTAATTCATTATCGTACTAATCCAACGATGTTGGATTTCGGCACTCTCTTTTTCACTCGCCTACCGGATACTTATTCGAAAAATTAAAGGTCTACGTTCATTCCTGTTTAATATTGTCCGTGTCGTATGTGAGTGGAATTAAACAAAAATGAACAGTCACTCTAATTCTTCTTCGAGTCGCTGGCACAACAGTTATTTAAACTTTGTTACCCCAAAACTTCGCCACTTCCATGGCGTTATGGCGGCAGCGGCAGCGCAGAGGTCACTTTGGCTACATGTTTTGGGGCACAAAGGACAGGATAGGACGTGGAGCGTAGTTTGTGAGATTCTCTCACTCCAGTGAAGCGTCTGATATCAGTTTCACAGCTCTAACTTGGATGAAGTTCCGTTTAAATATATTTTTGGATATTCTAAAACATGAAAATAGGTCCTGAACCTGCCTTATCAAACCTTACGTACGCCATAAATACCGATATCAGTACACTCTCTATTATCTACCTACTGTCAATCTTACGATACATTCTCTTATCTTTAAACGTTTATCAGACCATGTACACATTTTCCCCTTGTATGGTTTATTTTTATCTTAAAAACTGTCTTCGACATAAACAACTCTGTGACCTTCGAGATCTTTTTGTAGAATTAGAAGATTATTGGACGTATCGCTTATAATTACATTTTTGTCATTTGTAAATTAAATATATACCATTTATAAACGGTTAGTACAGACGCCAGCACATCAAGCTACCCGAATCTGTAAAATTTTCCCAATCAACTTTATACTTTATGCTTTAGCGATAAAGTTGAAAATCTATTAAATAAACATGACAGATTAGCTTGATGTGTTGGCGTCCGTATTGTGCAAATTGCTTGGCACGACCGCACGGTTAATTTTAAACTGACCGACAACCAAGGTTTTTAATGTACCAAAGTGAAGTTAAAAGTAGTTCACGACCGAGTAGGTACCTCTAGCATGACCGGTCTATAATGTTCCCACTGCTGGGACACAGGCCGCCTCTTAGTCAGCGGGAGTGGACCGTAATCTACCACGCGGGCCCACTGCGGGTTGGTAGATGTCACATGTCTTCGAATTTTTGGTTCTATAGACATGCCGGTTTCCTCACGATGTTTTCCTCCACCTAATATCTATCTCTAATAAGGAAGGTTTGATAAACTAGTCTTGGACCGAATTGAAACACTGACCTCGGACAACCAGCTTAGCATCAAGCAACCAGCTTAGCATATGGTTAGGCAGATGAGTCATTTCAATGAAAGAAAATTTTTTTGATTCGCGATATGTCCAACTCCAATAAAACATAGTTTATCGAGACTATTTTATATCTATCACAACACAAAATCTAATTGAAATATACAGTACAAAAATATGATGATTGATTGCGAAATACAATGACTATGAAACGATAAAATAGTGCAAAATACAAAGAACTTCGAGATAACATTATCGAGTCATTTTGAGCAGTTTCAATTCCGGTAAATTTGTATTACATTATAGGTAAATGTGGATACAGAAGGACCAATCCTTACACCCCACCCTAAGCCTCATCATCATCTGCCTAGTACCGCTGTATAGTTGGGAAAAGGCTATGCAGACGTCAACAGCAGGACATAGGCGTGCTGTTGACATCTTTCGGCTGAAATAATGATGATGATGATATAGGGGGTCGGACTCCAGTCTTAACGGGATGCAGCTAAAAGATATTTCAACCGTTTGGAATAAAAGGCTTCCAATCCAACTAACATTTTTATAAAAAATGATTTATTTTAACGTAAAAAGTTAGTTGGAACCCTTTTATATTCCAAACGGTCGACTTTACAATACCGTCAAGCCTCGTATTTATGGTAAACAAAAGTTACGTTACGTTACTGCAGCAAATTGTTTTCGCAATGCTGGTAACGTTGCATGCAGTAGGTACGTGTGTGCAACAAGTTTCTGATGTTACAATACATGTTGCATTACATCAGTGGTTTACATTTTATGTTTCACATTTTGGTACCAATCCAATTTGACCAGCTATACCTAAGTATTGCAGAAGCATTAATTGCAACTTTAGGCCTGTAGTGCTATTCTGTAAAAATCTCACCGTTATAATTTAGGTGAAGTGAGCTTAAAGTGAGCTGTCATTAGTATCAATCCCTGTAGCATTAGTATCAATCCCTATAGCATCAGATGGAATGACAGCTCACTTCACCAATCTTCTCACGGTTAGATTCTAACAGAATCGACCGGCTGATGCCTTAGTCCTTAGGTGTGCATGACATTGCACTCTGCAATGAATTAGTTCTAGAGTATTCCATTTTATCAAGATCATGGACGTGTAAGAATTGTTTATAGCCTTCTGGACCCTAGCTGAGTAACACACAACCCATCTCAATCTGAATCATTTCCGAAGGACATTGCTAACCCATTGCTTTTTAAGTTCGAAAAAAATTTCTGCTTAACAACGTAAATAACGCATTGAATTTTGTTAAACTGTCAAAATGAAAGCCATTGATACTGATAGTGCGTTACGCAATTACCCCGCTGCTCGCGAAGCATGGCCAAATTCTGGTAGTCATGCTTGACATTGTACTTTTGTCCACTGAAGAAAAGAAACATTACCGACCTCATCTAGTTTAAAAAATATGATTGACGTGTAAAAGTGTTTGTACAAACCTACTTACAGAAAATAAAACATTTAAGTATCATTAATTCTTCCCTTCATCGGTACAAATCTGTAAACAATCTTTCATTTTGTCTATTCTTCCATCGACAAAAAACAGGTAATGTTACGCGTGCTGTACATTATTTTATGGTTTCAAGCTTTAAACTAAATCTAATCTAGTGTCGTAAGAATTATAGTGAAATCAATTTTTGAATGACTAATGCATTGTTTTATTGTATGATACTTACATTTTCACAAAAATATCGATACTTAGATACACTCTCTTTTTCTTTCAATCAGTCCTCCAAATCACAATTCCAAACGGTAACTTTTATTCACAACTCTTCGACAGTTTGGAATAAAAGGGTTCCAACTAAAATTTTTATTAAAAAAGAAATTGTTTTACCGTAAAAAGGTGTTTTGTTATTTTACATAAAAAGTTTTTACGTTAAAACCTATTTTTTTATAAAAATGTTAGTTGGAACCCTTTTACTCCAAACGGTCGTCTTATTAATCTATTTTATATCTTTACATTAATAATATATCCGTACTTTTCAAACTAAATTCTATTTTGACAGCAAAATAGGTGGCTCTGATTTGCATTGAATACATATTTTTTATATAATTTATCTAAGGGGATTGAAGATTTTTCAAGAGCCTGGAATACATTTTCGCCATTTTGATATTTTTCAAGATGGCGGCCATGCATGAAACCTATAATAAATCGATAGCTGGCATCAATGCAAACAGAAAACATAATATGACCAAACACCGTTAAGTGTCAAGTTTTCGAGATATTAAAAAAATATGGATGTTACGTGATCAACTTTGAAAGTTAACGCCGCTAATTAAAATGGCAGACAGGTAAGTATGCCATGGACCTCTAAAGCCCTTTGTTAAACAATTATTAAAGAATAATTAATCCCATTCCGGTTAGATAGTTTAACAAACCAGTCAATGCAGTCAATAAAATTTGCATAATATTTGTACATCGAACAATTTCAAACATTCTACTTTTTATTATAAAGGTGTATTTTTTTCAAGTTACACACTATGACGAACTATTAGGTGCCCCTGCGCATCTTTTACGGCGAAATGTAAGGTAGTTTACACCATATTGTATTTTTAATCTAAATATATAACTAGAAATAATTAAAAACTTGATTGTAACGTGTAAACTGTAAAATTACAAAGTTTTCAATAAGTAAAAATTTTATTTTGAGCTTATTATAAAAAACTTCAACTACCCTACACGCACTAATATAGCTGTGATTTTTCGTCGCTAAACATGCGCAAAAGCAATAATTATTCGTCTTTGCTTATATGCTGACGGCCGAAAACTCAATTTCAAGTCTGCATTAAGTTCATGTTGTCTCTTTCACATTAACGTGAATTGCAGCGACAGAGAGACTTTTATGAGCGTAAGTTAATTGCAGTTTGAGTCTTCGGAGGTTTAATGGGCAGTGGAGGGGTACAATGAAAATGCATGCGTGGACATTGTTCTACTACATTTAATATTGGACAGGGGCTTATTCAATAGTTATCTGAGCTGTATGTTGTTTTTGTCTCCAATTTGTATAATATTTTTAATTAAATCTACTAATAAACACATTAAGAAGGAGGCGCTTGCGTGAATCTCTAAAAAGTCAAAATAATTACTTACATTAATTCTAAAGCTTTGCTTTGTAAAAATAAAGCTCCTTTTAATGTGTTTGTCAGTATAAAATTAGTTTAAGTATAGTACATGAGCAGAATCAATTTTTCAAAATATATTTTCTCAACATTTCTCAGTAGCACCTAGGTACTCTGTTATGAGCAAGAGAGCCTAACTATTAGTCTTAAAAAACACTTATTTACTAGGCAACAAATGTAATTAAATCCCAACCATATTGCTATCCAAAAATATTGTGAAAAAAAAATTACGAAACGAGAACCTCCTCCTTTTTAGAATTTGGTTAAAGAAGTAAAAGGCCGAGATTAATAAACGTTACTTAGTACGTATTTAAATTCCGCATTATTTCTGTCGCCCTCCCACAACTGTCAAACTACAAGTGCAAGATAGAGACGAGAACGTATTTAACCTTTTAACTGCTTCGGCGTAAGCATTACTCCAACAAAATATTTTCGTGTCCATTTCGCCAGGGTCGTCAGGTATTTTTCTCGTTTTTTTTTTTCGGGCGCTGGGGCACGACTACTGATATGAAGTCAGGCGTTTAAAAGGTTAAGCCAAAGCATGTTCAAGTAACGTTTATCAATCTCGACCAAAATGTTTCTTTGATAAGTACACCTACATGCTTGAATATTAATTTTGAGCCGACGTTTTACAATTTGGGAATGCCTAAGTGGGTTCTTATTATTTTTGTTCAGTAAAAGTAAGACTTCAACAAGATTTGACGATGCATTTTAATTTTGAATACAATGTGAACGGCGTGAAAAATTCGTGCGAAAATTACTTTGTTTTGGGAAATTAATAAAGTCACCTACCACCACTTGGAACATTGTGTTGCCAAGTAAATACGAGTCTTTATTATAGAATAAATTCTTGCAAGTAAAAAAAAAGTATAAAACATTGGTCCAAAATAACGCACCTAAACAAACCAATAAGACTAGTAGTGCGTTGTACCGAAATGACTGTAGGTTAAAACTATTAGCTAAATTAATAAAATTAATCATATAATTATATGTATTTGTCGATTATTTTAAAGAGAATATTATATAACATCGCACAGCGACTTTTTAATGATAAGTTTTTGATTATTTGATAATTCCGTTAAGTCAATGTTTTTTGTCTAAAGATCTAAGCATAATTTAAAGACTAAAAATAATAATTTCAAAAAGATGTATCTTTTTTTTAACATGTAAATAGCATGTGTACGAACTCTACATAGGTCATTGTCACAACAAAACAATCTTTTTAACAGAAAAAGAAAACCTACATTGCAGAAAAGCTTTTCAAAATATTTTGTTAAGTTTTTAACAGTCCCGTAAAAAATGCCCAGCAAGCTTTGTAAGACTGTCAGGATACGGGTACAAATGCCAAATTAAAAACTTCATATACTTACGTGATCGGTAACGACCGATATAAAAACCTACAAAAAAAAATAATAATAATCTTACTGCTTTATCGTCATTAGATATCGATACGCATTTCATCTGTGAAGTTTCACCAATCAATTTAATTTGTATTAGAATAGATCTTTAGACAAAAAACCCTAAAAAATTAATTATAACTTTAGCGCATTATTTCTATATGTCGTAACATTTTGCTCTCGTGGGTTGATATGAACACAACGAAGTATTATGGTTTATTCTGGGTCGGCAGCGGTGGGCGAAGTCTGGGGCAGCTCGGGTCGAGGGCCAACGCCGCCTGCGAGGTCGTAGACGGCTTGCGATACTTCAGCTGCTAACATGTCTGCTTGCTATGAAAGATAATGGAATTTTAAAAGGTGGTGGAAATGGATTTTGTCTGAGAAAATTGGTGGAATCTATGCTATGTATATTGCATTGCTTTTTTTTTAGAGAAGGTGCACACTTTGTCGAAAAACTTTTTTCAGAATCAGATAAATGAGATTTCCGTCAGACAAATGAGGAGAGAAGCTTTTCAAAAACCAATCATTCCATGTATTTTATGAACTTTTGGTAAAACTGTTTGGTATGAGGTAGCGCAGGAAAAGAGGACTTGAGTGAGGCCTTTGCCCAAGCGTGGGACAGAACAGGCTAACAAAAAAAAGACATCACAAAAGAGGAAGTCTCTTAAAAAAAAAGCACTGGCACTCCGGGAGTGCCGACAGAAGTGAAAACAAAACACAAACAGAATACTTTGCCATCACTCACTGAGATATCGGATATACATTAAAACCGAGTACATTCCGAGGACAGCCAAACACATCCGAATGTAGCGCGGTGTCGGTAACAGTGTAGCGAGATCAATGGTTTTTTTCCCATATCGAAAAATGCCCAACGCATTCACGTCTCAAGAACACGTCTAAAGAAGTTTTCACTTCAAAAACGAAGTTGAAAGTTAACAAAGGTAAAAAGAATGTTGACAAAAATCAGCCGGACCGCGATCCTCCGTCCGCTTAGATGCTCTCGCGGAATAGGATTATGTTTATTCATTTTCGACTTAATTTCAAGAAACATAGATACAAACCTCCCTCGTCTGAGCCTCAGCATACACCCTGACAATATCCTCGGTGCCCGAAGGTCTTGCGAAGGACCTTCCACTGGGGTACTTGGCTACCAGCTCTTCGATGCGAGCCTGTAGTCCTGGTGGCTCGGAACATATCCGCTCGGCGTCTGTCGTTGTTATTATGCGACGGTCCTGTGAGAGAAGTTTATTTAGTACCAAAAAACAAGCTTAGTAACAGCCGCCCGGGTCGATCGGTCAAGGCGAACTTACGATCGCCGAGGTCAGTCCGTAGATGCGTGACTATACCTTAAATATGAATTTTGATAACAGTTTTATTCTAATGTAACTAATATTATAGATGCGAAAGTGAGTTTGTTTGTTACGCTTTCACGCTAATACGGCTGAACCGATTAGGATGAAATTTGGCACAGGGTAGACCATGACCTTGGTTAGGACATATGATACTTTTATCTCTGTAGTATGTTCCCGTGGGATAAATTCCGATCTCCAAGCGGGGGAAGCAGGCAAACGCTAGTTTAAAATAAAACATTTTCCACAATAAACCAAAGTAAATTTTCTAACATACAGCTATATTTTATAAAAATATTAGTATATCACTGATTTTGCACACATCGTGCAAAGTCATTTGACTTATGTCATGCAAAACTTCACTGCGTGAATAAATATGCCCGTACCTTAACAGTAACCTTGAGCTGCCTGCACGGCAGGTCATCGTACAGCTCCATCCACTGCACCGAGCTCCAGCCGCGCGCACACAGGATGGACTCAACTAGGAACATGTCCGAGATCGCGTCACCGACGGTCTCGTTTGTCATCTCTATGAAGTTTAGGAATAGCTGGGCTGCTTTACGGGGGCCGGGTTCACTGAAATATAAAAAGAAAAAGAATTATATGAATTATGTATGAAGCTCAAATTATTTGAAAATACCTAAATCACAATTTATTTTCAAACCTTTCACATTTAGGTATGTTATGTGTCTACTTGCGGTTGCATCGCTGCAAACTCACAAGAAGCGCGATACAGACGTGCGTGAGCAACTCTCCTTGCAAAGTAAACAGCCGCGCTGTGCTAGCGCGTCTATTTAGCAATTTTATGAACGTGTGAATAAGTAAATTGGTTGCGATAACATCGCGTTTGCAGCTCGTTACAGTAGCGTGCGACCCGTGGTGTGTACGAGCTCTTATAGATAATTTAAGTCTGAAATCGCAAACTCGTCTTGAACAAACGTGGTGATCAATGCCTTCTCTGTATGAGACAGCCCTGCAGGCTTCAGCACAGCGCTGGTTGGCTATAATAACATACGGCGAGCCAGAACCCAATTTAAAATTCAGTATTTACAAAATTGTTTTTTGTATAAAATAGAAAAGCATACCTGGAAGTAGATTTAAGTATAAATTTAGCAGATTTACAACTATATTATATTTTTCGTCGAACAATGATTGTCTTTATTTTTTCGTTTAATTTGTTAGTAGCGCAGGGTCACAATCTATTAGTTAGGCAGTTATCATTATTTCCTTACATGACCTCCTATAATTCAAATATTTTAGGGCTATTTCAGCTTATATCTGGACTATAAATAGCTTTGTAAGGATTACATTATCGCTCACCCTTCCTGCGAGATTCTGGTGATAGTGTTCTTAGCTTTAGGGCTGTAGAGCACAGTCCCGTGTCCGTTCGCCTCGAAATAAACGCCAATGTTGTACAGTTTGGCGGCCGAGTGTAAGTGCTTCACGCCCGTCTTTACGAATTGGATCGGGATTTCCTGAAAATAATACAAAATAATTTGAGTGATTAAAATTCTCATGATAATGTTGTCTCACTAAGTGCAGATTTTATCAAAGTCTAATAATATCTTTTATGCATGGAATATAATTGACGTCTGACAGAAAACGGTCGAAAATTCAAAATGTGTGCGTAAAGACGAGTAGCGTCCATAACACACACACGCACACACTTCCCGACTTCGCCATTGTCTCGGACGGTACCGAGAGCTCCTGCGCATACACACACATTCACAGCGTGTTTGTACACTTGGTAAACACAAGTAGAGCGCGTGTATCTTCATGAGATAAAAATACTGTACAGTGAACGATGATAATTTATGTACTACATATTTTTATATACCTACTAACCAATACAACTCTTGTATGTACACGAGTGTGGCTGTGTAATATTATAATATATTATGTACTAACCAGTGTGTCCTTGATATACTTAGTAGAGGCTCCGTTAGCGTACGCGGTCTGAACGATGCCCACGTCGATGTCGGTCGCGTTGCAGGCTTGTATTAACTCTTGTATGTATGACGCTATGAGTGTTGCTATACGATCTCCGTCGAGAAGGAACATCTTTTGTCTGAAAGGTACGGAATACGGGTAAGAATGAGCAAGAGAGGAAGAGAGTGAGGGGAAGAGAAAGAGAAGGAAGAGTTACAAAAATGTATCTATATCGATAAAGCAGTAGTCACTAAATGATTGGTGCATAACCTAAACCACTGAAGATGGAACGTCAAAGGAAAACATATAGGCAACCGTAGTTTTGATATATTCTCGTCCCTATCTACTTTTAAAATTTGTGCGACAGAGACAGGAATAACACTAAGCCAAAGTACGTACTAAGTAACGTTTATCAATCGGCTTAACCCTTCGTATCGGAACGTAGATCTACGCTAGACACAATGGCTTTTTAATTGTGTCTGTAAATACGACATTCAACCGGTTAAAGGGCAGTACTTACTTCTGATCAAGGTAGTAATACACGATCCGGTCGCCATCGCCGTCGACAGACGCCACACGTTGGTACGGCGGGTGTGTTATGCCCTTTGGTGGGCTTTGAGTTACTTTCACGTGGTCTGCGCCGCACTGAAAAGATACAACGGTTTGTTAGCATTACATTTTAGGATTCCGTACACAAAGGTGCTCACAAGACCCTATTCGCCAAGGGTGCTCACAAGAGCCATCTGTCACAGAGCTGTATCTTTTGAACCGTAATAGGTAGGGAAATGAAATTTTCACTAATAAAGAAAGAAGAAGAAAGAAAGAAAAACTATTAATAAAATAAATTTAATTATTTTTTAACTAACTAACCACACAAAAAACTGAGACAGAGATATATTTAGGAATTATTAAGTTCTAATGGAAAATTTTGTACAGTGTTGAGCCTTTCTTGTGCGAGTCGGTGCGAAACCCGTTCATTCGTGTGCGCGTCCGACTCAAACTTGGCCGCTTTTTAAATTTTATTTAATACTGGTTTCAAGGCTAATTAACACAAAAATTTGGTAGCTAACCGTTTGAAAAAGTCAAGTGTAGTTACCACTGTGATTTGCTTAACGCAATCAATTCATTTGATTTGAGTCTAACAATCTGGAAGTATTAATTAACATTATATTTTAAATATGAATACTGAGCAAAACTAAAAAAAAAACCTTTCCACAATAAACCCAATAAAATTTTCTATTACTGATTTTGCACACATCGTGCAATCATTTGACATGTATGTGACATGCAAATTCTCTGCGCAAATAGAATATACCTGTTGACACTACACTGTGACAATACTTACTCCCAAGTTGAGCTTCTCCCCCAGCCCTCCCAGGTTGAACAAATGCAGTTCCAACTCGTCGAGGTTCTTCTTGATGGCCTTCAGCTTCTTGCCGCCCACGCCGTTGGCTCCGTCCACGTAGAGGCGAGGGTTGTAGTCGCCGTGAAGAGGTAACCGCTTGCGAATGTTCTTGAATGCTCCTACTATTTTTTCGTAATAGCCTGGAATATTTGCATTAAACTTTAATTACAAATAACATAATACAATACTTTTGTTAGAAAAGCAACCCGGTTGATGGCAATAGGCTAGCCCCCAGTAATGTTTAAGTCTCATGCATGTAATCACACTTCACATTATTATTATAAAGGCGAAAGTTTGTGAGTGTGTTTGTATGTTTGTTGGACGAAATTTGGCCGATATTCCCACGGGTCGACACTTATGCGGGTGAAACCGCGGGGCGCTGCTAGTTATAAAAAAATTAAATCAAGATTATATTGGTACTTTAGTTTCCTGTGAAGCTTCTCCCCTTTTGCTATACTGAGCATTACCAAATCATTTGTGAAATGTTGTACTTAATTAAGCGAATGTAATAAATTAAACAGCATTAATCAACAGTCTATTAGCAGGCCAGAGTTCAGTAGTAAATGCCACAGCATTGCTAACGTTGGCGCGGGTTCAACTCGATTCATTGAGAAACAATAATGTTACTACGGCACTGGTACTATCGCTCGCTAACTGTACAGACAATCAGTTAATGTGCCAACTGACCTCATTACTACGTTGCTAAATAAACACCTGCATACATTATTTATAGTTAATAGGAGATACAAAGGAAATCATACAAATAATATTATGTCTGTACCTAAGAATAATAAAAGTCAAGAATTGTAACTCAAACTAAAAAATGGCACCACGCAAATGTTTACCGCGGTGGGCGTTGCCGAAAAGGCTACCGCGCACCAGAACCAATCACGGCGTTTGCCGGAATACAACGCTTTACGCGAGCGCAACAAGTTTAACAAAATCCAAGTTTTCATCTGTGGAAAAATATCTTAATGTAGGTATGTATTGTTTATCGCCCCCACAGACAAAATGAAGATGCTCTGCCATCCCCTACGCAGAATACACGCGTGATGTTATGAAGGTAAATAAATCATCATCTACTTACCCTCTTCAGTGGGAGTTCCGTAAGTGTTATCATTGCGGCACTTGACAAAGAAGTGCAACATCGGTGTGGTGACGATACCGAACTCCTTGGGCGTTCCCTTCAGGGCTATCACGCCATTGGCTGCAGCCGCTGCTAAGCGGGGACTTGTGTACCTGGAAAATGCAGGATAATATTAACTTTATGCGATTTTGTCTCTATTTTCTACATTGAGAAACTAATTGATTGCTTGATAAAGTGGGAAGCGCAGGGTAGCCCGCTAATTCAAATTTTCTTACGTTTTTTTTTTTCAATTTGCATGTCAGTTTCATGTTGATTTAAATATGATTCGCGAGCGTAACAAATATGACTTCAGTTCATATAATCCAATTGAATGACTATTTCATGAAATATCAATCAACGGGATTTTGAACTTTGATGATTTAAATTATTATAATTCATACTTGTTATACTTGCGAATCATATTTTGTTCAACATACAACCTGACAAACTTAAGAAAATTTGAATTTCGCGGGCCACTTAGCGCTTAGTTGAATTTTTTTTAAGAGGCTCGAGCTGTGCTAGCGGTGGGCTTTCATTCAGCGTACCTACTGCAAAGGAACAGAACTCCTTCCTGAAGTCTGCGTTTCCCGATAGATATTATAACGTGGAAGTCTCCAAGCAGGAAGTAACCTACACAGGTTACTTTTATGCAAGAGTAATGATGGTCCAGTGGTAATGGCCCCGACTTACGAGTTGTAGGTCGTGGTTTCGAACCCAGCCAGGCGCTTTACTTTGTGTAAATAATTTAATGACCATTGCTCTCAAAAGAAGAAAAACATCGTGAGGAAACCGGCCGGCTGTCCTAGAAACAAAAATTCCAAGTCATGTGACCTCTACCAACCCGCACTGGGCCCGCGTGGTAGATTACAGCCCACTGCCTCTCGAAGAGAGGAGGCCTGTGTCCCAACAGTGGGAACATTGTAGGCTGATTATGCTAGGCAAGAGTGAACCATGGTCGACCGCATCATTGCTTACAGGTGAGATAGTTGTGATGATAAAGGCCGTGGGTGATGATAGTTTACCTGGTGTCCATTCCGATGAAAACACTCGCTTTGAGCGCCATGTCAGCCTTCATTTCCACGATGATTTCCTGGACGGTTTTTTCTAAATCATTGTCACTGAAATGTTAAACAAGAAAATGTTATAATAGTCCTATTTTTAGTTTTCTTTTATTCTGAACTAGCGTACTTTTATCCATAATTAATAAAGACCTCGTTGATTTAGTGGTCGCAAGCGCAACAACTGCTGAGCATGAGGTTTCGATGCCCAGGTCGGCAAAGTGTTATTGAGTTTTCCATCTGGAATTTCTCAGCAGCAGTCCGGAGTTTGGATTTGTGCCCGGTAGATGGCAATAGGCTCCCCCCCTTTAACACATAACTGGCAAAATGTGGGTGTAATATAGGTACAGACGCCAGCACATCAAGCTACTACAATCTTTCAAATTTCTTTGATAGATTTTCAACTTTATCGCTAAATTGTAAGGTTCAAAGTTGATTGGGAAAATTTGACAGTTTCGGGTAGGTTGATGCTGGCGTCTGTACCACACTACCACCCCATACACCTTATGTCAATAAAGGCCCTTTATTTCAAGGGAGCGACACTTGGAATGAGACAGCCTAGTATAATGACGTCATCAAGATTGGTAAGTACAGGTTATAATATCAGCAATAAGGAAATATGGAGCAGCAAATTGCAGGTAATTAACTACTTCATTCGAAATAAGGAATCGCACAGAAACAAGATATCGTAGGTGTTGGATGTGGGTTTCAATTGCCTACAATTGTGCCCATGCAGAATGCATTCTTAATTCATTATCTATTGAAGTATCTAGTCTTCCTTTTAACAGTAATATTCTTAGTCTGTTCAATATCATCATTTGCCTAGTCTTTTCCCAACTATGTTCGGGTCGGCTTCCAGACTAACCGGATGCAGCTGAATACCAGTATTATGGAGCGACTGCCTATCTGACCTCCACAACCCAGTGATCGGGTAATACGATACCCCTACGTAATTCTGGTTGTTAGACTTTCGGGCTTCTGGCCTCCCGAAACGACAAACAAAGATCCATGAATGACATCCGGGACCAACGGCGTTTCGTGCTTTTCGAGACATGGAGGTGTCTTAGTATGTCACCCATCCACGGACCAACCGCTATAAGCGTAGCTTAACCTGATCGATCTAACCGTGCGGCTGTTATTACTTAGCCACAATTAAGTCCCTCTGTTCAATAAACACTAGGAAATGCAGTAATTGACTGGAAGGAAATATTTGTGTATAGATACCGACCGGAATGCTGCTCCAACAAGCTGGAATCCTATTCTTATGACCGGTTGTGTAACGCGTTCAATTCGTCGAAATCCAGCTATCAATATAGATCTATCACCGAATTTTCTTGGATCTAAATTGGGCCGTGCAGAACGCAGTACGAAAGTAAAAACAGGTAGCTTTATCCTACTTGCTATTACAGGTAGATGCACAAATATACACCCGTTCCGCCTCTGTACATTTATGTGCTTGAAGTATTAAATAAATAAAAATACGTGGCCTTAAGACGACACCGACCGCGCAATGGCGCCCTCATCGTTTGTTTGGTTATTTCTTTTATTTTAGAATGAAAATGCAGAAAATAAGCATGTTACGTTGTGCTCCACAAGATTATACGTTATTATTATTATTACAGTTACAGGTATTACAGTTTTATTATAATCCTTAACAATGTAAAACTAAAGTTTGTAATAATAATAACCGTGCCGTACCGCTTGTAATAGTAGGATTGTCCTATTTGTCAATCTTACCTGACATTAGCGAGCTGGGTGGCAATGCCCTCCCAGTTTTCCTGCAGCATCTCACCATCAGGGTCTACTAGCTTCACTCCGTTGTCCGGCTCCAGATTGTGCGAGGCAGTTATCATCATGCCGATTGTGCGACCTGTAATAAATACATCATGAAATATTCAGCAAGACCGCAGAGAGTAGCTGACATTGAATCATCATCATCATTTCAGTCGAAATACGTCCACTGCTCGATAATGGCTTCCCCCAAGCACCGCCACATTGAACCCGCCTGTAATAGACCTAAACCTTAATTTTAGTGACTTAAAGTGCAAATTGAACTCGTGTGCTTGAGGAAGTCCGAAGAGCTATTTGATGATCATTCTTTAGATCTTTAGTGGCAAACAAGCAGGCTATGGGCAATATTTTGCTGCTGCATCCTACTCTTGCATAAACTGCAGTGGTAAATAGCATTATGTATCACAACACTGGTCCCCAAGATACAGGCGCCGCCTAGTTTGGGGACCGCCGTAAAGATCCAAATAATGATGGCTAACAGCTACAGACCGACGTTAATTATAAGGTAATCTTTGTAACGTTGGTAATATTGGTTCAAATCAGTGGCATTACAAATGCGTTAGCCACCCTAAAAGACAAAGTTGAAATGTCTCATGGTATCATTTGTAATAACAAGTTCTGCGTCGAACTTCGTACAACTTTGCACTTTATATCACCGAAATTAAAGTTGTAATTCGATGTTATCCGATATTCTTCTTGTCTACGCCAAGCATAAATAAAGCAGTCACTTCTATTCTTGAATTCTGTGTATCTTGAATAGTTAGCATATTTCTTGTGATATTAAAATATGCTCCAGTTCGCTGATGGCCGGCGATATGCGGATTTGCGCATTAGCGGATTAGAACGTCCATAGAAATGTAAACATGTATAGATGGGAACGTCAAACGTGATAGTAAATTATTATGTACTAACTGTGTGCCTGATTCGATTTCCCATTGGCAAAAATGACTAATTTCCTTAAAAACTTTCATTCTATTTAACCATTTTATAGAAATATTTTTAAAAGTCAAAGGCACTCTTGAGGAAGTTGCTTTTAGACCCAGCAGTTTACGCTCTGCGTTGTCGGTCAGTGAATGAATTTAAGATTTTTAGCAGTAGACAAGCCGTATGGGATTTACCATAGGCAAAAATTACGAATTTCCATACAAACTTTCATCCCCTATTTGACCCCTTTAAGGGATGAAGTTCAGAAAGTCCCTCCTTAGTGCTCACTTTCGTTTTCTTGTGCAAAATTGCATTCTAGACTCAGCGGTTTAGGCTGTGCGTTGTCGTTCAGCGAATAAATTAAATTAAGATTTTTTTTTAATATTTTCTACTGGTTTTTTCAACGGTTGATCAGTTAAGAGACATATTGCTAAAAAGCTAATACCATGATTTCGGAGCGTATTTTTACCACAATCTGTCTATTGTCTACATCTAAATCCATTGCGACGTTCATACAAAAAGGGCAGCCGCGAAATTCAAATGTTCTTACATATTGGCAATTCAAAAAAAAAAGGTCAGTGTCAGGTAGTATGTTAAACAAAATATGATTCGCGACCGTAACAAGTATGTATTTACCGAACTATAATCATTCAAATCATCAATATAACCCTAAATTTCTAAATTCATATTATATAACCCTATTGAATGAAATATCCATTGGAGTTACCCCGCCCTGGGCTTCCCCCTTAAAGACTTATGGTTTTTTATGGAAATCTATTACCGAACAGTAAGGCAAATCCTGCAAAGCAAGATTCGGCTTGCGTTGATTTTGAATGCTTATTTGCTGCCTGATCAGAACCGGCTTAAAATAATATTACCATAAGTATCTTGTTTCTCATGACAACCTTGTGGAAAAATGTCAAAGGTCTGTCTGTTCATATTGTGATTTAAATAACGCTATTTCGAAAGGTTTACTTTAAAAAATAGGTACTTTATCGGCTGTATGGATAATAAAAGTGTCTGATACCAAATTAGCTCTTTCTACAAAGAATTTACGACTGCCTCGTTGGTGTAGTTGTCGCAAGCGCTGAGTAGCACCTGGGTTCGATTCCCAGGTCAGACAAAGTGTTATTGGGTGTTTCTATCTAGAATTTCTCGGTAGCAGCCCGGAGTTTTTTTGAGTCCGGTGGAAGGCAATAGGCTCGCCATAACTGGCGAAATGTTGGTGTACTATGGGTAAGTAAACCTCTGCCCAACCCTTCCGGGAAACAAGGAAAGAAAGAAAGAAAGAAAAAGTATTTATTGCGACTCCTACAGGAAGATTACAAACTAAACTAAAAACAGTAAAAAAAAAAATTTTGTATTTGAAAAAAAAATAACAAAAAGAAAAATTAAACAGAAAGTCTTATACGAGGACAAAAGGCTCCTATCTCAGTATGATGCCGCGACATTTAAAAAATAAACGGCGAGGCGTGACGTTATGTTACAAAGAATTTGGGGTACGATATTCGCGACTAATTATGCAGTTATAACAATGAGGTGCGACAGTTACTAATGCATTTCAAGGCGCATTATGTAGAACCGTATTTAATATACTCGCAACTGCTTGCAATGCTAATGCATACCTACGATTGTTGACTCCCTAATTAGCGTGGAGACTAAAAACAGACAAATTGTTCTACGCGCTAATTTGTCGACAGAAATGCCGTTTGGACTGTTTGAAGTTGGCGACTGATATCTTACAATATAATGATTGACCGATACGCGGGCCGATAACCCTGATGGCCTGATTAGTCCTGGAACGCAAGAGATCCTTATTACTTTGTTGTCTAAGCTCAAATCTCACTGTGAAAACTTACCTAGGTGAAGCGAGCTGTCAATAGTGTCGAAATCGATCCCTATAAGCATCAGGTGGAATGACAGCTCACTTCACCTAAGTTTTCACGGTGATATTTTTTACAGAATACTGGTATTCAGCTGCATCCGGTTAGACTGGAAGCCGACCCCAACATAGTTGGGAAAAGGCTAGGCAGATGATGATGATTTTTTACAGAATAGCACCGCTGATCACACGAGTAGATTCAAGTGAAACTGGGCCGTCACATCTGTCGTATGTGGACACCAAATGGCAGGAAACGGTTACGCGTCAGGCCCAGAAAGAGATGGCGATATGAGCTGGATTACTTTTTAATAGAATGTGTTTAAAATCACAGTAAATCGGGGAAAGAAGGAAGACCTTTAGGCTTGAAATAATAATAAATAGTCGATTGTCGCATTGATCTACGATGGAATTTAACGTTAAATATTTATAACGGCTGTATGCATACAGTTTATGAACCAAGGTCACCCAGTGCATTATTCAGTAGCAACGGCCAAGTAGCAACGTGAATGGAACTTTCAAGTTCCGCTCAGATAAATGTTTTAAGTTGGATAACTGATCTACGAACGATGTGATGGGGAAAGTATTTATAACTTATGGATTACTACTGTAAGACCCGTTGTACACACACGTTTTTTTTTTGCCGTGAAAAACTACGGTTTATCGCCGTGTAGGCACGATCGTCAGTGCTGTATGGATGCATGGAAGTTTGTTGACGACACGGCGCGGCGGCGGCGGCGGCGTCACTACAGCATGGCGCCGTTGCCGTATACCATAGAACCGGTGGTTTGCCGTGTCACACGATTAAGTATTCTGAGGTACGGCTAGCGCGCCGAACCGTAAAGAAACTGTGCCATGTACAACGGGCTTAAACTCATGTGATTGTTGCTTAGTTAGAGTAAAAGAAAGCCTGAAGGCTTTTGTATTTTCACCAACACCGACATTCTTTAACTCCAATCACAATTCAGTTTGCGTGGCAGCAGGAGTTTAAGAATTGTTGGTTTCAAGGAATTATACACCTTAATTATCATTTTCATCTGCAACATTTCGATTTTATATGAGAATCTTACCATTCAGCACCCTGGACCGGATGACAGCCAGCAGGCCCATGCGGTAGACCACATGTTCCAGTAGGTTGGCTCTGTAACAAGCAAAATTACTGTTTTAAGTAATGGACATCAGCAAGTATATACCACTCCTGTCCAAGGCGTCTAAGGACTTTCATAGACGAAGACGAGACAACAGCTCATGTGCTTCTAAACTGCCCAGGGGTTGCCTCGTACAGCGAAAAGTACTCCGGAAACCCTCCGTAAGATTGTCAGTAACACCAAGGCGTTGCTGGTCTTCCTTGAGAAGGTGGGGTGGTTCGATAAAAAATGTTAAAACTCATACGAAAAATACGCGCTTTGACGTGGAATTGCGAACACCAGCCCGTCTTAACAATATCAATGCTTACCTTAAATATGGGGAGACATGTTTTCCTGTCTGACAAGATAATGCGACCACGATGCCGTTATAAAGGCAATATAAAGGGAGTCTGGAAGAATCCTAGCAATGAGCTCTACAGCAATGTGCAGGCTGATGTAATAAAACTCAAACTCAAAGCTTTTATTTCAATTAAACCAATTACAGGCACTTTCCAATTGCCAAGAGTCGGTCAATCAGAAAGTTGAGCTAATTTCCCATTGCGTAGTAGTTTCCTATGAAGAACGGGCAAGACTCCGTGGACACTCTTTTAAATCAAAATATAATTCTTGTAATCAGAAGAGATTTTCTTCATTATACTAAGTTTGTCCTTTTCGCTAAGGCACAGAATAACTTGGCTTATAAGGCAAAGTTCCATTCCCCATTCAAAAGGTTATGCCGAGCTAGAATATATTAGGTAATCTACGTAGCCCAGTATAAGCTGACTTCTGATTGTAAGAAAAACCTATACAATGCGATGTCAGCTAAAACTGGAAATGTATAGCTTGATGTGTAGCCGTGTGTACACCTACTAGACTTTGTCGCAGAGAATCACTTACTTCGTAAAATAAGTCAGGTACTAAATTGTCTGACACCAATTCATTGAATACATTGTCTTTGTCTGTTTGTCTATATTATCAACTATCTCTATATTGATAAAACATTGCGTTTCGTTCCGTTTGTATTGATTTTTTGTGTCACCACGTTATCTTAGTCATAACAATTAATATAATCTCTTTATTGTTCACGCTTTAATGTTTTGTGGAGGAAATCTAAACTGTATTTTATCATAACAACGCCTGTTTTCCCAAAAGGGAAGGCAGAGGTTTAGGTTCAGGCAGTGTTCACATGAAATAGACGCCCGCCGCGCGGGGTGATTGCGTATCACACTATCAGTTGTTGAGCAGACAAATTTTTCGAACTTATGAAGCAATTGATTAGCAATGTCCCTCAAAATGATTCGAATTAATTATGATTGACAGTGTGTTACTTAATTAGGGTGCTGGATTGAAATTAGAACACAGCAATGCTGCTATGGCGCCAAAATATAAGTTCCTAGGAGGCGTAGCACTTCCCCGAATCATCCCCTTCAGGACAATAAGCTCTAATATAGGTGTTTTAGACCAGCTTGTTCCTAAGTCTAGCCAAAAGAAGAACCTAGCTCATACATTGTTTTTTTCACACGCTTTTATTAGCTTCACTGGTAATTAACTAACTAACAAACAATGTAGTAAAATCTTAGCAGTCAATTTTAACCTACTTCTAATTGTCGTATCGAAATGAAACTTTGCGTGTATATGCAGTTCGGATGACAAAACTATAATATACTGGTATTAATTGGTACCTTGGAGCTGATCGGACGATGGAGCCAGGAGATGAACAGTGGAACTCTTCAGTGGCTACTAGTAAACCTCTCGAGTTTGGGCTCATATGATTTGTTTTGACGAGTTCAATAGATTGGATATTTGCGTGTTGTTTTTTTTTTTTTTTTACTACTTATTATTAAAACCTACGTTGAATTCAAAATCTGGCTACGCCCAAATGGCACGTGTGCAAAAACTCCTATCATCGATGCGTGAATCAAAGCTCGCTAACATAAAATACGCATGATGTAGGTAAGTATATGACTAATCTACACATCCATTGATAAGTACCTACATTCCTTACTCACATAGACCATACAAATAAATAAATACCAAGCAGGTACGAACAAATAGCAGACATTGGTATGTAGATTACGCCAGTGCCGTGTGATCGTCTCTAAGAATAGCATTCGCTTCCCGTAGTGTCGCAAGTCGTAAGTCGCGGCTAAAATATGGGATGTCATGAAGATGGACAGCATCCATCTATAATATAAGCTTCAGAACGCGACCTGCGATTTTTTATGCAGAATGCTGGCAAATATTTTTGAGAGAAATACGTTGTGCCCGTTCGTAACCTTAGACGACCTAGACGCGTACCGCAAGGGCTGGTTCGAGGTGGCTCGGGACTTTGGAAGAATTTGGTGGTGGTCTTTGCCCAGCAGTTGGACAGAGCAGACTAACTAAGAAAAAGCTCTCTTTAGAGGGAGTGGACAGTAATCTAGATTCGATTGCAATTTTTAACAGACTTCCAAAAAGGAGGAGGTTATTGATGTTCGACTTTAAGTTTTTTTGAGGTTGACCTTTGCCGAAGATAATTTATTCAGCACCCTCATTGCAACTCAATCGTAGTGACAATAGCGTTCATTACACATATTTGAAAAATTCTCCCTCTCACCGAGAGGACTCCTGTGTCCTAGCAGTGGGAACATTATAGGCTGGTTATGTGTAAGCGAACACAGTGTAAAGCAATTATGATGCAAGCTTGATCATTACAATCTCCAACACAAAAAAATCAATAGAACTAATAATCTCACAGTAATAACTCCGTTTAGTATACAAGCTATTGGTAGGGTTGTTTATTTCGATGCACGCGTTGCAACGCTATAGACACGATCAATACTTCTAATTATCGGCTTGACAGGGACGGGAGTGTCTCCTCACCTGGATGTAAGGTCGTTCAAAATGGAGTAATTGAAATTGCGTTTCGTTTACATAAAGGTGGAAATTGGAAATTGACTGGAGGCTCATTGATAAATGCTAAGTGCTAGCTCGGGTGAGCTAGCACTTAGCATTTATCAATGAGCCTGACTCAAATAATTCTGGCAAAATAAATGATTCATAATCGAGTGAATACTTAAATTCCATTGCATCAAAAGTGAGGAGCTTACAACAATACGACATAATAGGTACCTATAACCAAGTAGAACGAAAACTACAGAGGAATGCTCTCTTTGATAACAATGAAGCCGTCTCGTAGCGTTACAGTCGTATGCCCACGACTGTAATGCTATGGCTACATTGTCGCGATAACGCGAACACTTCGCGTGCTTTCTTCGTTCACGCGTTGTACAGCGAGACGTCGAGCGATGTGCTAGAGACAATGTAGCCCCAGCATAAGTGTAACGTAATAAAAGCACTTGAACCTAATCCTAATCCCATATTCCTTAATTCTTCTCTTCTTTAATTCTTCTCCATAGGTACCTACGCTTTGGAATGGGGGACTAGCTTCATATTTTGATGGTTTAATTGAAATAAAGGATTTGAGTTTGAGTTTAATGCTTATGCTTTGGAAGAGATCATTCGCTTGTTTTTTTCGCTCTACTGTGTCTCCTACCAAAATGCTACTTGCGTAAGTAACTACAGACCGTATGCTCATTCAAGCGTACTCCTCGTGTAGTTAGATAACATCTGTATTATCAATCTGCCTAACAAATGCGATTACCTATACATACTAACCATTACTGTTACAGTTTATAGAGGTGTAATGGTAAGCGGTCAAAATTTAATGAGCTAACCAGATTAAGTAAGAAATACCACGTTAATAGCATGGCATCTGTTTAGAAACTATATTTTTAGGGTTCCGTACCCAGCCAACCCAAGGCTGCCGACGGGACCCTATCACAGGGCTGCAGCCCTAGCCCAAGAATCTATTACACCACACTTACTAAACTCTACACTTGACATTTGCAGTGTGTACTACTATGGCCCTTATAACAACAAATAATAATAAAAAATAAGTTTAAAAACTAAAACCCGACTACTGAAAAGGATGAAACAAGAAAGTACCTTCCCGTGGTCGCATACCGCTGTACTAACATATTACCTATAAGCTATTCAGCGGGATTGTCCGAAAGGGTTACCGCTACCCCGGAATATAAAGGGCTAAGGAAGGAACACGGATGGGTTTTAAGAGTCTGACACTCCCTTCCGCTCCACCCAGTGCGGGAGGGGTCACTTGATGATTTCCCATCATTAAAAAAAAAAAAAAAAACAAAAAAAAAAACCTATAAGCTATGCATGTTCATAGCATATGCTATATATATTATAGCATGCCACAACGGAAAGGTACTTTCGAAACCCAGTTTAATATCCTACTTACTAAATTATTTTTTATATGTATGCGGTGTTAAAATATTGTACAGTGGTACGAAACTCGTCGTATGCGAGTCTGACGCGCACGTGGCCGCTTTTTTCTTTAATTAACATTGCCTATAATTAGAATTTCATATTGTTCCGCTTGTTAAGTAATTGCTCATTAGCATAGACCGCATGCTAAACTAAACTTGTTATGAGTTAATATACTGAACTTTCTTATACCTAATAGTTTTAAATAATAGGTATACTGCGTTGCAAAGGATGGTACGATTGTTATAGTATTTCTATCATCTTAATGATATTGCATACCTTGAACAATTCAATCTGAATAACTGAAAAAAGAATAATTAATAGTGTTGGACCCCTTTCAGTTCTGTTGAACCCACTAAGTATGGATTAGGTTGCAGTTCATTTACTTACACAATATTACCTATGTATAAGCTGTGCCAGCGATTTCGGGTGCATGGCGGAAAACAAATTGAATTTCATGGGTTTTTTTTTTGCGTGGAACCCAAATTTTTTTTTAAATAAAACTACCATCTGAAAGACAAAATTTTTTTTCTTTTCATATAAGTACCGCATATACTACGCATATACTTTCATATGCATTTAATAAAAACCTGTTATTTAGACATTACAAACAGACACCTCAATTTTAAAATTGAAGTATATGTTTGTATGTCATCATCATCTGCCTAGCGCCTAGCGTTTTCTCAACTATGTTGGGGTCGGCTTCCAGTCTCAATGGATGCAGCTCAATACCAGTATTTTACATAGAGCGACTGCCTATGTGATCTATATGTTTGTATGTATGTATAAGTATAGATGTTAAGATTCCAAATTGAGTTCAGATCAATATTCAGATAATTTACGCAATAAACATAAAGCACATCCATACTAATATTACATTTACAAGTGTAATCTAAGTTCTAAAAGATACTAAGTAATATTACAGTAGATCTGTCTATCTATTGTCTTTTTACGCCTTAATGGCTGAGCAGATTTAGATAAAATTTGGCACACTTGAAATATTTTCTCACCTCCACGCCGAAAAAGCTTTTTTTATAGTTGAACTACAAAAAATCCAAAAAAGTACTTTACAATGTTATCATTTCCAACACAAAACAAATGTTATTCTATCAAAACATCAAAATTATAATAAACTGGGAGTGTTTTGATAACAAATAATAAAGTCAATACATCTCATAAGTGGTTGGAAACCTGCCAAAAGTCATATATTGGAAAAGGTACAGGATCAAAGTGGGATTTTTATTATTTTAGGCATTTGCATTGCTGAATGTTTGTGCAGTCTGGTGTATGTTAACCTGGGTATAAATAAATTTCTATTTTGCACACATTCTATGCAAATTGTTTTAGACTACCTAGGTACCTACTTCTTAGATTTCGTATTTCCTGTCTTAGGCTGTGAGGAGACTGAGTGAGCTGTCTAAGAGTAACCGTGGAGTTTCTTGCCGGCTCTTGTGCGTAAGAAATTACCAATTGGAACTGTGTTAATGTTCCTTGCCTGTGTGCAGTTGGATTTTCAACGCTCGGCTTAGCACCGAAAGTTGAAAATCCAACATCGCGCTCTTATTTAGGCATTCATTTAAATGTCACCTAGTGTTGGTGAAATCTGGCATTAGTGTCTATTAGACAGACTATCGTTATGTTAAAATCATGTCGCGCCTTCGCAAAAAATCGGTATGCAAAAATATGTTTTCACTTGGAAAAACTTGTTTATTTCACTGTACAGTGTGATTATGAAACTAAAAGATATACAATAATTAATGCACTAAAAAGCAATATATTGGTCCCCTACATTAATATGACATGTGGTAATGGGCTCACTTAAATATGTAGTTTAGCTGGCAGGAATGCAGGGTATGAACTCATGACCTCTTTTATTAATAGTGACACCCAGAATTGTAACCATGGTGAGGAATTACACATAGTTTAGCCATGAAATGGTTCAGTATTAATTCAAAAATAATAATTGCTTATATTTCCTCTAAACAATTTAATTAATGAAATAATTGGTTTGTTTAAAACCAATTTTAATTATTCCTTCCTTTAAAATATTAATTTGGTAAATGATATTCATTAGTAATTTCATTCTACTATTAATTTTGTGGTAATTCCTACTAAATCTCTTCAGGTATTTAGGACATTAAAGCAAAGAAGTGAATCTAGAGCAATCATCATCATCCGCCTAGCCTTTTCCCAACTATGTTGGGATCGGCTTCCAGTCTAACCGGATGCAGCTGAATACCAGTATTTTACATGGAGCGACATGCCTATCTGACCTCCACAACCCAGTTACTGGGTAATATGATACCCCTTGGTAAGACTGGTTGTCAGGCTTTCGGGCTTCTGACTACCCATAACGACTGTCAAAGAGAGAATCTAGAGCAATATAATGTGTAAAGTATTGCAGTTATTTAACACAACTGTTACCGTTAATGCTAGCCTTGAAACTTTCAAATAATACATTCCAAATTGTTGTAATACTTTCTCAAGAGTTACAAAACTATGCCAAAGTTAAATGTTAGTCAATCATATTATTATTAAACTAATGTAGGAACATTAATGGTAATCCATACAAATAAATAAAATTGAAGTGTCTGTTTTTAATATCAAAATAACAGCTTTTTACTAAATGCAAAAAAACAATTTTAAAAGTTTTTGTCTGTCTGTCTGTTTGATCCGGCTAATCTCCGAAACGGCTAGAAAAATTTTGACGGGATTACTGACTTATTTTAATAGCTAATGTTTTAAGGAGTAACTTATGCTACTTTTATTTTTGAGAAATAATTAGTAAACAGACACATTATTATTTTCCGATATCCACACAAACAAAGTCGTGGGCACAACTAGTATGATAATATAGGGGGCATGGAGTAAAACTTGCCCTATTATACCCTAGGGTCGGAAAAAGAGAGAAAGGAACCCCCTTGAAAAGTTGTGAGGATGTCTTAGAGCGGCTGGAAAGACATGGATCACATAGACTAGACATGCAAGGAACAGGGAGAATTGAAAGAGGGGCGCAAGGGCACTTAAAGACTGACATTAAACAATTTTTGCACTACAATTACTATTATTCTGAAATATGGCTATAAACAAATAAATTTAAAAAAATGGAAAATATAAATTACATTTCAATATTAAAAAATAGTATAGAATAATTATGTTTTGAAAACCATTATGGAAGTATGAATAAGATTTCAACATTGCACACCAGAATGGGTCAAATAATGTCAAACAACAAAATAAATGATTACAGACATGACCTATGAACTTAGATGGTGTACGTATATTTATGATTTATATAATATATCACACAGCAGACATTTTGCCACCAGTGAGAGAGAAATGTGCTAGGTACAATATGTTTGAGACCCCCCACTGAGACATCATTCTAAAATTATGGGAAAAATGTTTAGACAGTAGTTTGTTGTTGTTGACATTTTAATTACAACAAGGCCTCTTGTATTACTTACCAGTTTTCCTCATAATCGTTGAGTAATTTAGAGTGCATTCAGTTAAAATAAGAACCTTTTATGGCACAATGAATCACAGCCTGTCTTATTGTTTTGCTTATAGATCAGATTACTACGAGTCATTGACCATAATCACAGTCGGCCGTGTCAGCGACTTCCCGTTATGAATTCGTTATTAAACGATATTGCAGATGACTCACAAATAATAATTGTATTACTTGTACAAGTCTGCGATAATATGCTTACGTGACAAACTTAGAGCGCATGAGAGAAAGGTGCAACGAAAATATGTTATTTAGTCATTCAATGACCTTATTTGGTAAACACACAAAAGGAAATTTAAAAAATATTTGCAATTTTTTACTCACTTTGTCCGGAATCCGGCTGTGCCGTATTCAATAAAAACATCACTCGTTTTCGGATGCATTTCTCTGGCGAACGCGTACACTACCCGTAAGCTACTTGGCGGCATTCTGTTGATACGCGTTTAATATAATACAATCACCTGATCTTCGTCAAAGGTATGTCTTCATACCATTCCCGCTCTGCTAACCAGTTTCAACTTTCAACAGTGAATTTGACGTGCGTGATGACGTCGCGGCGAAGGCGTCAATCTTGACAATCATGAGTATCTGCTCAGTTATTAACCAACTATTTATAAAAGTATAGAGTTAATCTGTAATGTCGCTACGTGCGCGAGTAAACTACATGATTTATTCTTGTTCTACAACTTATCTTTTACTTTTCAATTTAATAGCATAACAGTCCTGAGAATAGTGGCTCTACAGTTCTGCTCACTGCTGTCAAAAGTCAAAATATGATCAAATGCAAGCAGACTAAAATGTTTAGCTATGTCACGCTAGATGGCGGAATGATGCTTCTCTCATTAGTTTAACTACTCAGTAACAGATAGCGCGCTATCAATAATTGCTGACAAATTAAATTAAACAAGGCATATTCTACCAAATAAACATAGATTTTAGACCGAAAATTTATTTTGAATTTTTGAAATTTTTCTGTCAGACGTCAATTTTACTCAACGGATAAAAGTTATCTGACTTGGTAAAATCAGCCCTCGAATAATTTTTAAGACAGCTAAACAGTATATTTTAAATAAACAGGTACAGTATCTATTGTACGTACGTACGTATATACGTGGGGCTAAGTTCTTAATAACAGCAGCACGGGACGATCGATCAAGTTAAGCTAAGCTTGCCGCGGTTGTTCCGTGGATGGGTGACCATCTTCTCATACCAAGACCTATCCGTGCCTCGGAAAGCACGTTAAGCCGTTGGTCTCAGCTGTCATTCGTGGATCTTTGACAGTCGTTACGGGTCGTCAGTACCCGAAAGTCTGACGGGTCCGTAACTTAACTTCGAGAGTCATATGTTCGATTAATGGAAAGTCGACTGAACGATTGTTCGAATGGAATTTATTGCGAAACAACCTTTTATCGCCAAACGCTACTTCGACTGAACGATTCATGGAATATTTATTAATCGATGGACTGCTCTTTCGAATGAGGTTTACCTAGTTATTATATATTTTAATAATTGAAATAAAATTACTTATAAAAAATTTTTTTTTCGTCACATATTATTTCATACATAATCGAGGAAATAATAATCACTATAATCATCAAATTTATCTTTGCACATAATAATAACCTTATCAATTTTATTTCTTAAATTGTAAAAAATATTTACATAATATATTATGTAAATATTTATATTAGCTAACATAGCAATAGCATAGCTAGCTACATAGCATAGCTAACATAGCATAGCTTAGCATTTTATTTATATTTATGTTAGCTAACATGTAAAATAATAATATGTACATTTATATGAAAAAATAAGCAACAAAATCATAGGGCATCAAAAAATTCGTTCGCATCGCTGCTGTCAACAGGGTGTCCAAAAGGCAGGCAGCTTTGCCACGTTGTATGGCGATGCTAATTCTTTGGCCAAGAAATAGGCCAGCCCGCTGGTCATGTGAAGAGTCGACTAACCGCTTGGTGATATATCGAAAAACCAAGTGAGCACTCGGACCCCATGGCCCTAGTGTTTCAACCCCAAACGTCTCGAACATATAACTCCCAATCAGGGTGGAAATTTAAAAATTTAAACGTTGTTTTATTTATTTTTTTAAGTTAAAGTGGCAAATATAAGCCATCGAGCTCATGAAGCCAACATACCTATTTGGGAAAAGGCTAGGCAGATGATGAGGTTAAATGGAATAATAAGTAGGTAGGTAGGTAGTCGTTTACTTATTTGTCATGTAAACTTATCCGTGGTAGTCGAAGGAGATTTGTTTGCCAACGCAATACTACGAAGGTAATTAGAGAGGAACATTGTTAGTTTCGCTTGACATGTTGAATGAAGGAGCAGAAGGCAACGCGAACTAATTGACGTTTGGCAACAAGCCAGGGGGGGCGCTTCTTGTCAACATTGATTGCTGTCCAACTGGATAGCTAGGTAATCATCATGTGCGTTCTCCATTGAATGGCAGATAATTTAGTCATCAGTAGATACTTTGTTAGTGTACTTTGTTGCGCTAACTTAGTGAAGCAACTTTCATGAGGGGCTAACGACGAGTCAAGCATCATGACACGCCCTTCCCGTTAATAGCATTACCTATACTTATCGATGCGATGGTAGGAACTAGGTACCTATCTGACCTAACTACCTGAGATGTACCTATCTATGGATACGTAGGTACTTACCTACCTAATTCTTGCATTACCGGAGTGTGATGATTATGTTACTGTGCGGTAGGTACCTGATTCTAAGATGAATACCTGGCATTTGCCTACACCAGGAGGTTTACTCCCTAAGCCAGGGATGGGCCACCTCTGGAAAGTTGCGGGCCAAACCATAGATCACTAATAACGTCATGGGCCATAGGTAGGTACTTACATAAGAGGTAGATAACAGACGAGTGAGTTACGATAAAATTGTGACTTACAAAGTTACAACATTTTGTTATAAGGACCTACAGTGCTTGTAGACACCGCAAACTTATATGAAAAAGATGCGCAAATTAAGCAGTGGACAAAATCTATCTTATAAGTATCAGATATTTCGCGTTAGGTTACTTTAGTACGTTGTTGCTATAAGTTTATGACCTAAGCAGTAGTTACGGGCAAAGTTGCGGGCGTTCTACTCTATCACATATGGAAATAAGTTTAATTTTGACAAGTTGTTTATTACCCTTACAATCTAAACCTATACCTACTTAATGTCTAATAGACTGAGTTGTTGAAGAACCTTAGATACCACAGTAATGGTAGAGTATATAACTAGGTACCTATATGACCCCTTCTTGACCATTATTGCATAATCAGCCTATAATGTTCCCACTGCTGGGACACAGGCCTCCTCTCTTCGAGGGGAAGTGGGCTGTAATCTACCACGCGGGCCCAGTGCGGGTCGGTAGATCTCACATGTCTTCGAATTTTTGGTTCTAACTGTTCTAAGTAGGACATGCCGGTTTCCTCCTCAGTGATGAAAATTATTTACACAAAGTAAAGCTTGCCTGGGTTCGAAATCACGAAATACAACTCGTAAGTCAGTCTCTGATTCACTATACTCAATTTTAAAACTGTTGCCCTAAGAACTGTTAATAACAAAATATTCAATGCCCAATTTTGATAAAAATTTATCAATATAACTCCGACATGCTTCTAAATTCAAAATTATCAAAATGGCTGACAAAGTCACCATCCAAACACAAAACAGACAGAACGTGTCCCGAAACTAAAGCAGAACTACTAATAGTAAGTTAATTAAGCAAAATACTAACGAAAAAAAGCGGTCCCCACCTAATTAATATCTATTTATGAATGACAGTAACACATGCGTGTATTTAGAGCTAAATTAAAACAACAAACGAGCGACCATTATTGCTGAGGGTGCCATGTTGGATCGAGAGATGGGATAACATCTCACAGCGCGATTAAGACAGTTTATCATTCATTTTGGTGAATTTATAAAACACCCTAATTGCGTAACACACTATCAATCACAATCTAAATCATTTTGAAGGATATTGCTAATCCATTGCTTCATAATGTTCGAAAAATTTGTCTGCTAAACAACGTAAATAACGCAAACGAAATGAATGTTTTTGAACTGTCAAGACTAAAGCCACTGTCACTGTTGTAGCGGTATCTACAACGGCAAATGCGAACTATGCGTCATACTGACGTCACACAAAATCCTGCATCTCGCAAGCAGAGTTTACCGCTCAACTAGCAATTATATACAACGGCCCGACATGAATCATCGGACAGTTGCCCGCCATACACAACACTCATCTGGTCGGAGGAACCTCCCTTTTCTATGGTGGATGAGTGAACTTTACACCCCGTTCGTCACGCCCTGGCCGTGCCTCAACCAGCCAAACATTTCGAAGAAAACTTCCGGTGTGGAACGCACCATTGGGCTCCTTATGGCTGTATTGGTCCTATTAGGTCAAGTAGTGGCACGTTTTGTAGGTATTCAAGGTTTAATGGGTGAACGGAACAGATATCAGCTGTTACCAACATTTTATCGAGTTCGTGAACATAAATGTATGGAGCAGCTGATTTTTATTCGCTACTAGCTTCAGCCCGTGACTTCTTGTCTTCTTCTTGACTCCGAAGAGCTTGAAAATGTGACTGATCACGTAATCTAAACCATGAAAGCTTAGGATATAATTACGCAAGTCAAAAACCTTAAATAAGTACGGTACGGCTCAACTCATGAAGGCAACATTTTAACCTGGAGGGCAATTCCTGTAATTAATGCCTCCATGGAATTTCTTGCTCGTTCTTCTCCAAGGGTCCTACTACTCTTTGGATTGGGTTCGACTCGACAAGATGGTTAAATTGAAAGGGATTAGGTAGGGATTGATTGGTTTTGTTATGGTTTGAAATAAATGCATTGAATATGAGTTTAAAAAATTTCAAAATCTAGTCGCATCTCATGTCAGCGACAATCAATGTCAAACATTTAGAACAAACATGGAATTAATAAGTACTTTTAGTACAAGACCAAAATAGAGGTATTTTTGTCAGATTGAGATAAATTCATTCGATTAGAAACCGTTCGGGACTTGCCCTTATGATTTATTCGCAAAAAAGGTTGACAATCTCTGGCTCACTACATTCGTGACAATATTACAAGCTAGGAAGTAGTATTATAACTTGAGTTGCTTACTGCACCGCGATCCAAGCTTTACATAACGCTTTAAAATACTCGTATTGTTATGTCGTATTGTTATAAATAGTGATGTCCCGTCCCTCTGCACTAGTGTGGTCACCCCAGTAATTACGGCGCGGTCACGGTGCGCCCGCGCCGCCTCGTCGCTACACCCGCTGTAATTAATTGTGCCATTTTCAGCTAATGAGGTTCATATAAAGACGAGCTTCAGTAGTCGGGGATTTTGACTTGGTCTTAGTTTGATGTGTAAAAAAAGTTGTTCGTAAAGTCCAATCGGACCGTTATAGGTCAAAGTTCTTCTATGGAAACAATGCAAATGGCAATGCAGACTCTATAGGTGGACCTAAAATCTAACCGATGATGTTTAGGTACTTGATAAGAAAGAAGGTGAAATTAAATGCGTTTATTGGCATAAAAACAAAAAAAACTTCTTAAAACTATGAAAACGGAAAGAAAAAGTAATGTACACACCAAATACAAATACAGAAAGGAAACAATGCTCTGATAAAAGAAAAAGGGGCTCGATCGATAACGACTAAGTAGTGTTGTAGGGTCATCTGCTAAAATGCGAAGAAAAATGACTGTCAAGAGTCAAGGTACAGACGCCAGCACATCAAGCTACTACAATCTGTCAACTTTCTTTGATAGATTTTCAACTTTATCGTTAAAGCACAAGGTTCAAAGTTGATTGGGAAAATCTGACAGTTTCGGGTAGGTTGATGTGCTGGCGTCTGTACATCGAGCACGCAAGGTACATCGAGCAGCATGGTTTTCAAACCTGTAATCAGTTCTAACTCCTGCAATTTATCTCAACCGCTCTCATTCGTGGGTCAATCGTCACCGCTCGCAGGCGATGCGACTAATTACTCTAATTACTAATTAGGACCGACTCGAACGCGCGTTTCAATTGAACACATCTGATATGTAAAGTGGTCTCGGTATGTTAGTGGGCTGGTAATTGATTCTGACAGCTTCCTCATACCGTTTAGTGTAGATACCTAGTTTATTATGTACAGAGGCCAGCACATCAACCTACCCCAATCTGCCAAATTTTCCTAATTGAATATGAACCTTATACCTTTGTGGTAAAGTTGAAAATCTATCAAAGAAATTTGACAGATTAGGGTAGTTTTGATGTGCTGGCCTCTGTACCTAGTTCCCTAGTTTGAAACCCATTATGGTATCTATCTAACTAAACGGAAGCCCATCCCTTCTTACACTTCCTACAACTACTACAAAGTTTTCTATATACTGAGTTTAAAACCTAAGGTAAGATACAGACGAGACGCCAGCACATCAAGCTACCCTAAACTGTAAAATTTTCCCAATCCACATTGAACCTTATGCTTTAGCGATAAAGCTGAAAATCTATTAAAGAAATTTGACAGATTGTAGTCGCTTGTTGTGCTGGCGTCTGTACCCATCTAACTAAACGGAAGCCCATCCCTTCCTAGACTTCCTACAAAGTTTTCTCCGTTGAGTTTTCTGATAGAAGATGTTAACCAGGGTAAGGACTGAAGACTTTGATTAGATATCAACATGGATTGATTTTGTTGTCGTTAAAGGTATAGCAAGCTAATTTTTTCAAACTTTTTATAGCAAAGGCAACTTGGTGTACTTATAAGCAGAGTTTTATGCCTCTGGCTTTCTCTACTAGTCGGTAGTCAGCCTTAGGGTGGTGAAAAGATAACCATCGGTACATATGGTGATCAATTACCTAAGTAACTTGAGGAAATCGACGAGTAAATTATACCTAATGTAGCTGTAAAATAAATCTGCAAATACCAAAGTAAGCAACTTGCATGTTCCTCCAACGATTTCATTTCTAAATCCACTGCCAATCCGACTCGATATAAATACGCAATTAAAATTGGCTCCATTTTTAAACAGCCACACATTACCAATATTAAGTACCAACCGAGTTACTAAAACGAGCTCAAAGCAAACTCGGTAGCCATGTAGCCACTATCTAATCAGGCCTCATAATCTGTACCTATCTAGACCAATCTGGACCTAACTGAACGAGATCTAGTCAGACGACTATAAAACAATTATGGCGACTGTGCGATTAGTCGTAAGTGTGATTATCGTAAGGATAATCGGAGACTGGCGACGATCGTGAGGGAATAAATCAGACTGCGTAGTGACGTGGTCATGCATGGTTGGTTGTTTGTGATGTGGCGCAGTATAGTTTGCAGGCCGGAGGAAGAAATGAGAGGATTGAATAAAATAAATACCAGATCTTTCAGGAGTCTTTGAGTACAATTTTTTTTAATTTTTTTTTGTTAAAATTCGATTCATTGAAAAAGATGAATTGTGTCTGGCGAGAGATAATTTTAAAATCTAATAACACCTGTGATTTCTTCTTGAAAGGTTAAATTAAATTAATGTAAAGTTACTGCAATTTCATCACATCTGCTCTCAAAACCGTAAAGGAAACCATCGCGAGGAAACCGGCATGTCTTAGAACCAAACATCGAAAACATTTGTGACATCCACCAACCCGCACTGGGCCCGTGGTGGATTACGGCCCACTCCCTCGCACAGAGAGGAGGCTTGTGTCCCAGCAGTGGGAACATTGTAGGCTGAAAATGTATGTGTCTAAAGTTAGGGTGGTAGTAGCCGAAGCACCGGCCTACTTCCTACACCATATCCGTAGTTTTCGCCGAAGTTACGGGCTTTTCCCACTTTTTATTATTAAGGAACGTTTATATGTATGCAACCAGTGTTTCTCATTCCAAGTGAATAATTGTAGGTAGGTATTCTGTTTTTGAGAAATAAATGTCTTAAACCATATGAATTGCAACATGACTTGACAGTCGCCCCTACTCGCGAAGTGTTTTTGCCTGTTCGGAAAATGTAATTTGTCATTTGTTTCCTAAGGCAGATCTACTACTTTCAGTCGCGCCCGTTTCTTTTTTGACGGACTTACAGCGTACAATAGCAGTAGTATTCAAAACCTCGAGAAATCATTTTATGACTCTTCAAAACTTTAAAAAGTAACTGTTAAAGTACAAACACATTCTTGCAAGTTGAACCTCAAGAGATTCTATCGTCAAATTACCCGAATGGGTGAACTACCCAACCGAATGGTTCGATACGCTGTCCTACAAACCATTCAGCAACGCATTCATAAGTTCTTTTCGTCCCCAAATAAGGCCGTATTACTCATCAATCACTTCAAAGCAACATGATGCATTTTTCCCGTCCCCGTCGTCAAAGAGTACTTTGGCAAAGGATCACACGGACAGTCAGACAAGCAATTCTTCATCGTTATCTACATCGCTTCCAGTTAGTGCTAATACTGAACGGCAATTAACTACCTCCCCCCCCCCCCTTTCCCCCACATGTCGTTTACCACTCAGTTAATGACTAGCTCGGTATAAACAAGATCATTGATTATTGAAATTAATCGTAAGTGACGCTTGCCGATAAACATTTTAAACATTGTGAAAAATTGCACGGTTGGCGTTAAAAATGCAAATTGGGTAGCTACGGGATACGGTGGATGACGTCAGGGTGGTTATTATTAGTAATTAGTGGTCATTATTAAGTAATTTGTTATTGTGTGGTAGGTTCTGTAAGCAATTGTATGTTTATGTTAGTGTTGTTGTTCTTTGTTCGTAGCGTAGAAACATTCAGCTGA
Organism: Gortyna flavago; assembly: GCA_963669345.1. Classification (NCBI taxonomy): domain Eukaryota; kingdom Metazoa; phylum Arthropoda; class Insecta; order Lepidoptera; family Noctuidae; genus Gortyna; species Gortyna flavago. The sequence goes on from OY770148.1 coordinate 8,895,977, forward strand.
TCAAGCGACTGAAATAAATTCTTTTACGATTTCAGAAAGGAGCTATAAATGATAAATGATAAATGATTTATTTTCTGTAAGTAGGTTTGTACAAACACTTTTACACGTCAATCATATTTTTTTAAACTAGATGAGGTCGGCGTTTCCTATCTGACTATTCTGAGAAGAAAGGCCGAAACAAACTCAGAGGTCACAGTCTCTTTTAAAGTCCAGACATAATCTTGGTCAGATCATGTGAAGACCATGTAGATTGGTGTCTGAAATGGTCTTTTGAGGAAAGAACCACACAGATTGAGCGGACCTGTCCAGTCAGTGCACGCATTTGTCAAAATCGTGCAGCTCAACTCAGAAGTTGAGGAGCTCAACGATTCGACGAACAATACCAAAGAAAGGACATTTGGGTAGGCCGCGTAATGTACTCAAACTGCCAGATCATGATTAAAACTAACTAAGAAGGAAAACAGTAAAAAAAGAAATGACCCACATAGTCCTCACATTCACAACAATTAAATAAAAAAATAAAAAATACTTTACAAAGTAAATATTCATGTCATTGTATATATAAAAATCATCAATGTCAAAGTGTATATAAAAAGTCGGGCATAATCTTTGAGGGCCATGTAGATTGGTGTCTGAAATGGTATTTTGAGGAAATAACCACACAGATTGAGAGAACCTGTCCAGTCAGTGCACGCATTTGTCAGAACCGTGCAGCTCAACTCAGAACTTAAGGAGCTCAACGATTATTTTTAAATACTTGGGATGATGCTATGTTACCTACTCGTGAATGAAGTATTATTAAGTATGTAATTGTTGTGTGGTAGATTCTTTAGTTATATTGTTTATGTTAGCTCAACATCAGCTTACAGCAGGTCACTGCCTAGACACTGCATATATAGGGCTCTCGAATTGCACGCCATTTAGCTCGATTCTCGTCAACTCTCATTCAGCTGCAGCAGTTTATCCAGAACCCAGAGACTGGGTCCTCTATGAATATAATTTTTGTCAGACTTTCGGGCTTTTGACTACCCGTAACAACTATCAAAGTTCACAAATTGTGTGATTTAATCATTGCCAACGATCTGAAAAGATTCTTTAGTAAATTAAGAATAATTACCAATCCTGTTATATCTAGGAATCGGAAAACCTATTACAGAAATAAAATCATGAGTTATTCCGGTCTATGTAATGAAAATTGCTGTTATTTCATATTTAAAAACGAATATGGACATCATATTTTTTCCACTCCATGAACACTCTTATCTTTGGTGTCTATAGGAATTCAGGATTTTAATATCTCCAAAACTTCCAATCTATGAAGCAACAAAGGCTCTAAATAAACGATATCTCTGTCTGTTTCTTATTTCCTGGTACCATGGTATACACTGCGTGCCACCCAGCTCGTACGTTAATACATGTCTAATTAAATTAGGCATCTTTGACCACTTAAGTGCACATGGCAATAAAGCATTATATTTGGAACTCGGCGGCTAAGGGTTCCGTATGGGTGCTGGTAAAAACGGTGTGAGGGGCAATTCCAATGATAGGTTTAAAAATCAGATTTTTTGTGTGTATACTTCACAAAAGTATCGAAATCTAAACACAGTAAAACAAAAGAAAACATATTTTCCAAACCCATACTTCATGTAATAACCCTCCCAGCTACCGTTGACCCCAAAAAAAAATTCAATAAACTCTTGACAAAATCGCACTGAAACGCTGAAATTATAATGACCGTCTGAGGAAAGATGGTAGTTTGGTATCTATAGAATGAACTTTTTGGCCAATCATTTAGTTTAGAAAAAGAGGTATAAGATTTCACATTCATACGAAAATTCAGTGAAAATACGGAACTCTGAAAACTACCAAAAATCACACGTACACACAAACATAGACCTTGTACCTACGTATGTATACACAGTAAATGCTCATCATGTAATAGCAGAGTAACGCATAAATGTATTATTACTGATATGATACGAAATTGTGGATAATATCATTGCCGTAATAGACAACCTTAATGGGAACGCTTTGGTATTATCCGCCATTTTACTAAGAACTACCATACCCCTCTATATGTGCTCTTACAACTTTAACTCACGCACCTGACATCAACCTTACTACTTGTGTAACAAGGGTGATTTTTGCGTGTCTGAGTGTAAAAATAACGTGGTAAATAAAATACAGGGGGAGTTTTAATACACATTCAAGATGGTGGATATTTTGGTCCCTAAGCACATTAAGTTATTTAGCCATACGCGAGCAATTTCGCTATTAACTATTAGATAGTTTTGAAATCAATTCTTTGGTATCATGTTACGCTTATATTTGCTTTTTTTTTCAACGCTATCTAATTTGGTGTAACGTCAGCTGGGTTGGTGGTATTTTTCCTTTTGTAAGTTCAACTTATTAATACCTCCTATTTATTTTATGGTTACTTAGCTGTAACTGTTTTGTAAGATTCGGCGACCACCAAGAGATTGGTCGGAGATTTTTAATTTAAAAAAGATGTGTTACGGTTTGACTTTTAAGTAATTAATATGTACAACTACCGAAATACAAGCTAATAAATAAAATATCTAAATACTTATTAAGAAATTAGAAACACCTGTGTCAGAATAGGATCTACTGCTACGACTTTTTAGTCTTTTCTATAGGGTACAGTGATGATTCGAAATTCTTTAAAAATTGGCTCAAATTGCACAAGGAAAAAAACGTATTATTTGTTGTTATGTGGCAATAGAAATACACACTCTCTGAAAATTTCAACTGTCTATCGTCGTTGGTCTAGTGGTTGGGTTTTCTGGAATATCTCAGTAGCCCGAATTTGTGCACAGTTGATGGCAATAGGCTCGCACCCTATTACGTGTGACTTAAATATAAAGAGGTATGAGGAACATGGTGTAAAGTTCACTCATACTCCATAGAAAAGGAAGGATCCTTCGACCAGACGGGTGTTGTGTCTGGCGGGCAACTGCCCGATGATTTATGTCGGGCCGTTGTATATATTATTACACAATAAGCTAGTTGCGCAATAAACTCTGCTTGCGAGATGCAGGATCCGGAACTATCAATCAGATTTAAAAATTCTTATTACATTTGATAGCCCAATTCTTGAGAAAGGTACGGTAAGATAAGGTTCTTGAGGTGGGCTATCTAACATCACGCTACGACCCTTAGGAGCCAAGCAAAGTGAAAAAAAGTCAGAAAGAACACTAAGCGAAAATTAATTAGGACGGTCGAGCGATGGGATGCGACGCGATGGGCCGAATTTTCACGCGGGCAGAAGGTAGTTTAATTTATACATATATATGCTAGTTGCGCGGTAAACTCTGTTTGCGAGATGCAGGATTTAGCGTGACGTCAGTATGACGCGTAGTTCACATGTGGCGTTGTAGATACCGCTACAATATCTATTAACTGGCGAAATGGGGGGATACTAAAAGTACACCTCTGCCCAACCCTTTAGGGTCATCTAAAATAATACTGTCAACTTTCAATACTTTATCTCCGGCACACTCCTACCATTTAATGAACTCGTTTGCTCGTTTCTTCAAATTCTTTCCACTAAATAACTCACAAAAAGGTAGTAAAGTTAATAAATAATGAAATACGTACTCATTAATAAGAATCCCATCGAAGGTACGAGTTAATACAGCATCCATCATCCAGCCGTGTGTGGTCTGCTGTATGGCACAATTAGAGGGGCGCTATTGTGTCCGTAGTCTATGGCCTCTATGGGAAACCTCTGTGTTTGTAATATCACCTCTAATTCTCGGCTTGCGTTGTGATTTATTGTGATTGTGATATAGCTTCAGATGCTGTTTTGTTTTTTTATTTAGGTATTTATGGTCAAGCATTGAGATGAGATGTTTTAATTAGAGTTTAATTAAGAGAGATCAGGGTAAGAGCGGTAGTGGCCCAGTAGTGTTATCGGCCCTGAATGACGAGTTGTAGGTCGTGGGTTCGAACCCATGCAGACGTTTTACTTTGTGTAATCTATTTTCTTCACCACTGCTGAACTGCTCTCAAAAAACATGGTGAAGAAATCGACATGTCCTAGAACCAAAAATTCGAAGACATGTGACATCCACTAACCCGCACTGAACCAGCATGGTTGATTACGGCCCACTCCCTCTTACATAGAGGTAGCTTATTTCCAGCAGTTCTAACTTATATCATTTTCCTTTACAGTTATCAACACTGTTCATAAAGCAAGTGATGGTAACAGATGGAATGGACATGAAAAAGTCAAGCCTGGTGGATGTTCAGCCTGCTATTAAGTTCAATATAGCACCGGAAAATTACCAACATCAAACTAAGTATTACAAAGATTCACGTTGGACGCCAGATCACCAGTGTGCGTCCTAGTTCTACATGATACCACCCGGTAGGCGGAAACTATAAAGCAAGTTCTAATGAAGTACATACAGTTTCACTGTTACATACAGCTTTTATTGTACTATAAATTAGCCCTGGCTCCTGTTTTACAGTTCATAAAACTGGTTACTAACTTGATTTAGCTTTAAATAGAAAATTATTATGCACTAATTACGAGTACCTACTTACTTACACATTTGTATCTTTTCTTTTATCCCACGTAGTTATGTTCAGGTTTTGAAATGATGATTAGGTTAGCGTTTAGCGTTAACACCACTTCCATAGGTATTTGCAATTTTTTTTTGTCAGGTTCATGTGCAATAAAGATACTCATCAATATCTATAACAATATGCACCCTAATTGCGTGACATACTATAAATTACAATCTGATTCATTTTGAAGGATATTGGCAATCCATTGCTTCATATGTTCGAAAAATTTGTCCGCTCAACAACGTAAATAACGCAATGAATGTTGTTAACGAACTGTCAAAACGAAAGCCATTGCTACTGTTAGTGTATTACGCAATTACTCCGCTGTTATAATTTGTCAAAAAAGGAAATTATTACCTTATACTCATATATTTTTCAGGCTACATCCGCCCATTTTCAGGATTTCCCCATTCTCACTAGATTTTCACACACAATCAAACATTACGCAAGCCTAAATCAAACATATCCTACAAAACCTTCAAAATTGTAAACACAAACATCTCATTTCCATTCAATAATACGTTAAATTGATGCAAACAAACAGACATACAGACAGCTTTCTCTCGGTACGCCTACGTTCATAGAAGGTAAGTGCTCGATCCATGTACCCATTTGCCGTAATGTTGGTATCATAATATCACGATTTCCTAATATAAAAGCGTCGAGGTGGTCTCCATGGAGATTGGTTTGAAAAAATATTGAATGTACGATCGTTATTAAAGATGAAAAGTCTAGAATCAATTAATTTTAGTCTATATTAAAATGAAGTGATGCGAACATGTTGTAAATATCTACGTTGACTTTATTTACGTTTATTTTCTACGTTGAATATAGGACTACTGGTTCCGAGGACCAAATAAGGTAAACCTACACATTATGCACACCGTCTACCAACCCTAACTGGGCCCAAGTGGTGGATTACGGCTCACTCCCTCTCACAGAGAGGAGGCCTGTGTCCCAGCAGTGGGAACATTATATGCTGATTATACACACACACCACACACCATAAAAATTACAGATACTTGTAAATGTAGAAGTTTTACAAAGGGTGACATAATGGGCGGTCTTATCGCTAAAAGTGATTTTTTAAAGACAAACCTTTTTTTTTATCTTTGGATAGATTAAGGGAGAAGGACAGTCAATACTGAAGTTAGCCACACATAATCATAATCATTCTCCTGTCCTTATCCCAATTTATTTGTGGTCGGCGCAACATGTCTTTTTTTTCCATACTTCTCTATTAGTCGTCATATCGGTAGTAATCGCCTTTCTAACCATATCATCTTTCTCACAGTCCATCCATCTTTTCTTTAGTCTTCCACTACCTACCTACTCTTCTAGCCATCCACATTCATTCTCAAAACTTTCCTAACGTCATTTTCTCCATTTCTCTCCATCACATGCCCACACCATGACAATCGATTCCCACACGACTTTTTAGTCACTGGTGCCACTTTCAGACTTCCTCCTATGTGCTCATTCCTTATTTTATCCTTTCGCGTAACACCACACGTTCCTCTTAACATTAGGGGTACACTGTGTAAGTTCATGTTCTTTCAATCCAGTTTACTTAAAATAACTTAGAATAGTCTCTTGTAAACCTCAAAAAGGTGGCTGGGACAGACTGGATGCGGAAGGCGGAGGACAGGGTGTTGTGGCGCAACATGGGAGGGGACCTATGTCCAGCTGTGGACTGCGATAGGCTGAACTGATTTATTGAACTTAGAATTATTGTACCACATAAAATTACACTAATGGCAACTTAAACCAGCTGGGTTCCTAATTACATAATTTACATAAAAATTACATAAAAACACACACACATTACATTTTATTTTTTACATAAAAATTTTACAAACGACGTAAATACTTGTCTGATATCGAAACTGGCAGCTACTGCTAAGTAATATTTTATTCAAAACGGTCTCGCGCTAATCAATCAATCAACCTATCAATTTGCTGTCATTTTTTATCACCGCCATCTTGATTGCTAACTCAGTAGACATTTTATAGCTAGTTTATACACAGGGCTTTTTAAAATTTAATTAACATCACGTTGCATCCGTTTTTATTAAAAACATTGTCGATGCCAATAAAGTTAAGAATATAATAAAATTAGTACAAATCCACTGTAAGGCGATGATAACTCCTTGGCTGCTAATAGACAGGCTATAAAGCCCACCTTACAGATAGTCTATGGGGCAATAAATGAATAAAAACAATTACAGTAATACCAACTTAACAAAACTTTTACGCTTGCATCAATGCAATTCATACAGCTCTTATGTCGAGGTTTCAAAGTTCAGATTATAAAGTTTCATCAAGTGTATCCTTTTACCAGCTGCAGGATAATTTTGGGTGGAGAGCGTTGTGTGAAAAGAGTGGCGATGCGTCATAAGCGGAAGCGATGGCGTATCATTAATATTGCAACACTTTTTCCATTATAAAATATTGATGTACAAAATTAATAAAATCAAACGATGATACAGTTTTTGCAATGTTCATTAGTGTCAGCTAGATGGTTTTAATAATTGCCATAATAATATCAATTAGGTACGTAATAACATATTTATTGCGTTTTGATTTTAATTAGAAAATATCTACAGTTGATAATAAATCTGGTTTTTGCGGAACGATCGGTATATTATTGGTAATTCTTTATTGATATTATATTTTGACCAATTATTAATTTTAATCAATTCATGAAAGAAGGTTCCGCGTTGAAGATGTTTACTTATTTGGGTTAATCTGTTCAGTAGTCTTTTACTTTTTGTTGTGTATAAAAAGTTAAAACCACAGAAAACATTTATTTTTACAACTTTATATTGCATAGCTAGCATTTTATGTTACATCAGTAGACACATTATGAACTTCATTTGGTAACAGTTTTACGGATAAGAGTATCCGTAAAACTATCGATCGTTCGGGTTAAGCTACGCTTGCCACTTTTGGTCCGTGGAAGGGTGGACCATCTCTACATACCAAGACCCCTTCATGGCTCGGAAAGCACGTTAAGCCGTTGGTCCCGGTTGCTATTCGTGGATCTTCGGCAATCGTGACGGGTCGTCAGAAGCCCTAAAGTCTGACAACCAATTTTACCAAGGGGTATCGTTTTACCCAGTAATTGGGTTGTGGAGATCAGATAGTCAGTCGCTCCATGTAAAATACTGGTACTCAGCTGTATTCGGATTTTAAAAAAAATTGCTGTTCCTTACATTTTGACCGCGTAGGTTATTGCACTTTTTTATGAAACAATTGTTTTTTTTTTATGTCTGACGAAAAATATCTACGCTAGCGGTCTAGAATCATGTGCTGAATTCATGGTTACAGTTAGCGTGTCGATGTCCCTGCCACTCCGTATATTATTAGACTTCTCGTTTAATTAATACATTAACTTTTATTAGAACAACATATTTGATCACATCAAAAATTTTTAAAAACGTCCTCATACATCCTACATTGGAACTCTACCCACTACCGCTTATCAGCCCGCACCCGCTCTCTCCCACACTTTGCGCCACACGCCGTCGGCGAGATGAAAGCGGTCGGCACGTTTGAGGCTCCGCGGCGGTGCAATTAGGGCTCTCAGTAATGAGGGGAGCGACAGAGGCCACTAATCGGCGGCCTTAAGACACCTCCTTCGGCCGTACGAATCAGAAGCGGATCACTTTATAGCTCTTGATTAGGATGCTGGGAGTATTTGGCAGTTTTGAATAGATTCTTGGGCTATCAAATATCAATTTGGAAAATACTTAGCTACATATTTAAGTAGAGGTCTTCCTTTTTATAATAATAATAAGCTAGCTAGACCAGTTAGTTCTGAGAAATGCTGACATGGTTTCCTTCACGATATTTTTCTTCACCGTTTTGAGAGCAGTGGTGATGAACGTTCCCACTAGTGGGACACAGGCGTCTCTGTGAGAGGGGATGGGCCGTATTCCACCACGTGCGCCCAGTGCGGGTTGGTAGATGTCACATGTCTTTTAATTTTTTTTGTTCTAGGGCATGCCGGTTTCCTCACAATTTTTTCCTTCACCGTTTTGTGAGCAGGAGTGATGAAATTATTTGTACAAATTAAATGGTAAATCTCTCAATATTGTGCGTACAAACATGCATTTGCAGTTGGTCATGTCATACATTACAACTCGAGCATGTTTTTCAACTACAATGTTAAGTTTGTTCTTCGGATATATTCATCCTAACTATGGAACCTTATATTAGCCGGTTTTTTCTGCTTTGATCCTGTAGGTAGACCTACCTTCTAGTAAGGGGTGCTCGTAAATGTAAGAATATTTGCCGATTCACCGTCTCATGGTAGTGGCAGGATCAGTAGGATTTTAGTCGATAGGCCTCCAACGTGGCCCTTCGTTCCCCTGAAGGAACAGCCGTGAGGATTTTCCCAGCAAAAAAGTGTATGCCTTGTGTTTTTCCAGGTATTTTGTGAACTACTGGGGGCCTAAAAAGGCCGCTTTGGCAGAATCATAAAATTATTTATGTCACGCAATTCATCTGTTTGACAGTTTCACACCTATATATCTCTGAAGGGTTAGGCAGAGCTGTACCTATAGCATTTTACGAATCTCCATACAAAACTGTCATTCAGATGAATTTGCGTGATATGAATTGGTTTATGATCCTGCCAAAGTGGCCTTTTTAGGCCCCCAGTAGTTCACAAAATATTAAAATGTAGAACATTTTGCGTAACACAGAAATTACAAATATGTAATTTGTAAGGTTTTCCGTTATACTTATGTGGCTTATAGTTTTGTGGTATAGTGCCCAGGTAGTTACTTACCTACATATTAAAATAAGTTGGCCATTCCAAACAAAAACGTTAGTTAAGTTTATTGCATTTAATTAGAATAGCAGTGTGATATGAGAACCCTTACTAATGGGGGATCACAGGAATAATTAACATTATTTTTTTCAAATTAACTGTTTATATTCTATAGCTCCTTAAAAAGGAATACATGCGGCCGCTTTTCGTGAGTTCCTATATTAATTTAGATATATGTAGACTTAAGCTTATTTCAAACACCTTTAACATCTTTTAAAGTCAGGGAAAATCGGTGACTTTCGTGCGTGTGCACCATCTTAGCCGGCTGTTTGGTAGTTATAGTTATTGTAGAGATTATAGCTTATTTGGTGCTTAAGTACAACCTTTATGAATACTTTTTTGAAAAGTAGATGGCATAAATACGAGACGAACATTGTTTTATAATAAGAATAAGTCTGAATAAGAGCAAACCAACGCTAGAAATGAGATTTGGCTGACAAGTCAAGAACAAGGAAAAAAAATCTAGGAATAATTTTAAATGATTAAAGTAATAGGTATGACAAACTGTGGTTTTATTTACTCGTCCCGGTACTGAGAGCTCGTATAGCTCTCACAGCACCTACTATAACATCCAGTTCAAAGTAAGTACATGTAGCTAAGGCAAAGTAATGGTATATTGTTTAGACTCAGATAGACTTAAGATACTAAATAGCTACTTAATATAAATAACTAACGTGAGTAGGTATGAGATCTCACGTCTCATATGAGACTGCGAGCTGTTCATGTAAATTCAGTTTACAATGGTGACACATCTTAAGCAGCAGCGGTATTCTGTAAATATCTCACCGTGAAAACTTAAGTGAAGTGAGCTGTCAATAGTGTCAATCCCTAGTATCAGTTGGAATGACAGCTCACATAAAGCTCACTTTACCTTAGCTTTAACGGTGAGATATTTACAGAATATACTGACAGAACTGCCAATGCGGCCGACGAGAGAATGCATTCTTGATATCTGTCAGTTTCTAAACGGAAACGTGTTTTGCGAATTTGATCTTTACTAGCTACTAGAATTGTCACGATGACAGGTGTCATGGACGCGTTTTCTCTACGGTCTGTAATTATAATGATGCGTAAAATCAAAAAGCAACTGATGTTTTATACAAATAAAAAGGACAGTAGGTAGTAGCTATTTGTTAACTGCGATCAATGATCCGTTTGTGTGGAACCTGCCAAACGTGGGGATCAGTGACCATTATGAGTCATGAGTTAGGTTCCGAGGTTCGACTGAAGTGATCATTGTGAGGGCCACGATCAGCAGTGGAAATTATGAATAAAGTATACCTACCCGTCGTATTTATTTCCTGATATATACAGGATGCCCATTACTGTAGCTATGATTTCACATGATTGAAATAATTGAGTCTTTATAAAAAAAAACTATGAAATAGCAGTTTTTTTTTATAACCTACGTCTACGATAGTCCAGAATTATGTGCTGAATTCATGGTTTCAGTTTGCACTATGCTATAATACAGGAGTCTTCTATGTGTTAGGTACTACTCTGGACACCTAACTAAATTAGGTTTAGGGAAAGTTCTACAAACAAATTAGTAAGGCACTAGGTACTTGATTTACTTTATAGAATAACGTAGACATATTCAATGTTTTGATAAAATACAAATGGAGTAGAAAAGCGAACAATATTAGAAACTAAATTCCGCCCGCGGCTTCACACGAGTGGTATGTCGATGAAAATATAGCCTATGGTCTTTCCCATTGTTCAAAGTACCTCCATACCGAATTGCAGCAATATAGGTCAAGCCGTTTCGGAGATTAGTCGGAACAAACAAACAGACAAACTGAAAAACATTTTGAAAATAGTTTTTTGTTTTAAAAGTACCGTATTTACGTACCTACTTTCAAATGCATTTAGTAAAAACCTGTTATTTTGATATTACAAACAGACACTTATTTTTTTTTTTTACTATTTTTTTGTATATGTAAGTACGTAGGAATGTATACTAATGTATAGATACTCAACTAACCAAAAAGTTCCTATTGACAATGTGCTACCAAAACGAAACAAAACCATACAAAAAACTCTTTCTCATAGACCGAACATCGATTAAACTGCATTTTAATGTCAATTTACACCTTCAACCGGAATAAAGCGTTATTGATCGTCTATTTTGAAGTGCACCAACAAATATCTATGACAACTCTGTCACTAAAATATCCATTGGTTGCTTTCTCCATAACGCTCGAACAAATGTCAAGCAAAACCAGTAATGGACAGTAAGCTGATGAAAAAAGCTTTGGAAAGAGTTGTGTAATATAATACAACTGATTAGAAAGGAACCCGAATCTTTTGTGGTCCAAAAACGAGTCTATAATGTGACATCCGTCGATGACAGATGACCGTGCTGGCAGTCTTTACTTTTCCGTCGATCATGCAAAAATGAACTCTAAAAGCTTCTTTTGAAACATCAAAATTGGTTATACTTCAGCATCCATTGCTGTATTTGTTAACAAAGTTGAGACTAAATTCGGTAATAAAATCCAATGGATGTCAAAACATTGCCAAGATGGGCAAAAATGTACACAAACTTTGCCATCTCCCAAATTTATGTTTGTAATCCAGCAAAAAGGGCTCTGTGACTAAATACGGAGGCGCTAAAAGGTGGTCCACTTTGATATCGCTATACAAAATGGAGCTGTTGACTTTAGGATAAAGATGTTTGAGCCTCTTTGACTCGTTTTCATGTTCCCTTGTGAAAATTAGCGAGCACCTTTAAAAAATGCGTGTAGGCTGTAGTGGATGGATCGTAAAAATACATTGGATTTTTTGCAATGGGCTGTTGGACACGTCATGCAAATAATATTTTGATATAGACGCCATGTTTCAAGTCTACACACAATGATACTAAATAAAATGGGATTTAAAGGGTCTTGTACGTATAATCTATACATATAATAAATCTGTAGACGCGGCGTTTCTGTACATTGAAAATATTTAAAAAAAAAATAGTTGGGGTGTTAAAGAATAACCAACAGATGCAATTTCATAAATTTTTTAAATTTTTGTCTGTTTGTCGGTTTGTCTGTTTGTCGGTTTGTCTGTTTGTCTGTTTGGATGTGACAGATTATTGATTTGAACAGGGTAAACGTAAAAAGTACCAAACCAATACGGTTACTTTTTATACTCAAATATGGTGTAGAACTCGGAGCAGTGATTAGTTTTTGTTTCATCGCAATCGGTTAACTCTATCAAAAGATATAATCAATTTAACGTATTCTAAAACAACTTTTTACGTTTTTTAGTAACACGTAACGACATCTGCTGGCGCGATATAGTACTACTAACGAAAACATTGTTGTTGTGATGTGAAAAATCACGTCCTATTAGTCTAAGCTTACTTATATGACGAAATAACACAGATACTTATGTCTGTGTTATATAAAAAATAATGATAATGTTTATAATATTATAAAAATCGCTTTCCATTGATGGTTTATTTAGCGCCGCCTGTGGCGCTAAAAGAGTTTAAACAAAAAGTGAGGATAACGTAAGATAATAATAATTAATGTGGTGTTCTGAGCGATAAAGAAGTTAGATAATTATTGATATAGAAAGTTGAGTAACGCAGAGCGTTTTTTAACGATGTTCTTATATGGAGCTTGTGGTAGGAGTTATAGGGGAGAAATTGTCACATAACGAAAAAGCGTTATGCCTCACTTTTCACAGTAATAGATAGATAGAGACACAGAGAGAGAGAGAGAGCAATTTTTCATGGTTTCCGAGTATCCTGACCCCGGTAAGTGAGGTAATAAAGAAAATCAAAGATGGCGGTTGTCTAAATTTTTAACTTTTTCGTCATGGGTGTCGTTTTCATGGTTTTCGAGGATGCTTAAGTCGATAGTCATGTCAAAATGAAAATCCAAGATGGCGGCTGCAATTTTTTTTGTCATTGATGTCGTTTTCATGCATTTTTAGGATGCTGAAGTCGATAGTCAGGTCAAAATGAAAATCCAAGATGGCGGCTCCATTTTTTAAAAATGTTTTGTCATGGGTGTCGTTTTGATAGTTTTCGAGGGTGTTGAAGCTGATAGTCAGGTCAAAATGAAAATCCAAGATGGCGGCTGCAATTTTGTTTTATTTTTTTGTCATGGATGTCGTTTTCATGGTTTTCGAGGGTGCTGAAGTCGATAGTCAAGTCAAAATGAAAATCCAAGATGGCGGCAAAAAAATTTTTTGTCGTGGGTATCGTTGTCATCGTATTCGAAGGTACTGAAGCCGACAGTCAGGTCAAAATGAGGATCCAAGATAGCGGCTACAATTTTTTTTGGCATGTATGTCGTTTTCATGGTTTTCGAAGGTGCTGAAGTCGATAGTCAGGTCAAAATAAAAATCCAAGATGACGGCTGAATTTTTTTTTTCATGGTTGTCTTTTCATAGTTTTCGAGGGTGCTGACGCCAATAGTCAGGTCAAAATGAAAATCCAAGATGGCGGTAGTAAACTTTTTTTTTTTCATGGATTTTGTTTTAATGGTTTTCGAGAGTGCTGAAGCCAATAGTGAGGTTAAAATGAAACTGTAACGGCTTACCAACCGTCGATTGGCCCATGAACCGTTGGTCAACATTATCTTTAAACCATTAACTTTTTTCCAAAGGACTTTTCACCCACGAACGTTTTGCCAACATAACTCTACGTCAGTGTATGCTTAACCAACAGCATATTTTGACCAATAACTTTTCACCCAAAGAACAAGGCCAACAGACACCGGGAAAGGTGAAAGTAAAATAATAATAAGTCGTAGTCCTTTATTTCTGTGAAAAAGGTTTAAAGTAACCTAACCAAGCCTAACCTCGGGGTGCCCTTCGCTCGCTTTGCTCGCTCACTTGAGCCGCCATCATCCCCTGTAACCTTACCTGTCCGAGTCGGGGTGCCTTAAATCCCGAGCTCGCTTCGCTCGCCCTTGCATCCTTAGTTCTATTTGACATGGGTCAAATGTTCTTTGGGTGAAAAGTTATTGGTCAAAACATTCTGTTGGTTAAGCATTCACTGACGTAGAGTTCTGTATGGGAAACGTTCGTGGGTCACAAGTCCTTTGGATGAAAAGTTAATGGTGTTAACCAACGGTTCATGGACCAATCGACTGTTGGTAAATCGTTTCAGTACTTAAAAAACACACTTCAAAGTGCAATAGACCTTTGGTTTCAGAAGTCTGTAATTTCTTGCCAACGTGGCAACGTCTTCCCAAACTAAGGTTATTTTGCACATTGTAGGGTTTTTTTTATGGAAGTCGGTTATATTTTTTTGTAATTAGCTTTACGATTTTTTTTCTGTTTTTCGGCAGTATAAGGTCTAAATTGAAATCATGTCTAAAGTTTTCGTCATGGGTTTCATCTTCGTAGTTTTCAAGGGCGGCCGCGGCGGTGTCAAATATAACCAAAGTAAAATGGGTTGCTTTTTACACGGGCAACTTTATGTAGAAGCTCTTTCGAGGGGCAAGCAACCTTTCTAACATCGTTTACAGAGAAGCATTTTTTATTTACATTAGGGTTACATTTTTTTGCCTTTTTTGTCGAAATTTTTTAACCTTAATTTACCATGATAACGCTTCAGCACACTCCGCCAGACGGGCAGTTGATTTATTGAGTAGGTACGGCAGTTACACACAGCACTGGCTTATCATAAAAATATATTGTAGAATATGTCTTCGAGACAATAACTAAATTCTTGGCCATTGTCTTGGTTACAACTATATCGACCCTCAAGATATCTTAAGGCTATCCACCAAGGGAGAGTTAAGCAAACGTGGGCACAGGTTTACAGAATAAGTTATGAAAGACTTCAAACTACTTTTCAGATAAACTTCAGTACGATTTAAGAGTAACACCATTGATGTATTCTTCCTTTTATCATCTAGATATCTCGACGCTTTACAAGGCATAATATTGGTAGGTATAGGTATATGATATCTTCAATAGCAAGTTAAGAAATTCTAAATTTACCGCAGAGAAGAAACCAAGACTTAGAAAAACTAACTTCAAACTTCACCTACTATTCTTAGATATATTTTAGATAAAATGGTGATATGATTTTACAAGTTGGTATTCTAAAACAGACTCAAAATAAAATGCGCATATGGCTGTTTGGTTAGATGATCAGCCTCGAGCAGGCGATTTCATTTTAATTTACTCTCAAAAATCAAAGTGACACTTCGTCGCATTGTCATTAGGTATGAACCATGAAGACGCAGTGACTGCAGTCGAAAGGGCCGTGGTAGAGAACCCTAGGTAAGGGAAGCGCTACCAGGCAAGATCGGATGATTCTTCCTTTTCAATGAAGGAGTGGCAATTACACCTTTCCTAAGCGACACATTACCTATTGTTTTCCGACATCCACGCGAACGAAGTCGCGGGCACAGCTAGTTATTTATATAAAAGTAGTAGCATTATTGCTACTATTTTTACTACACTACTCCATACAAGTTTAGACGTGATTAAAAACTTGCCTACTAAAATTACGTCAACGTCAGGAGCTGATTAATTTGACAGGACTAAACTAAAATTTATCTTCTGTCCTTTTCTTAATGAAATGGAAAGAAAAGGATACACTGAACTTAAATTTAGTTTGTGAACACGGGAATCAGCACCAATGTCAACCAAGAAAATAAACAGCAAAAGCCAACAGTGGCTAGTGGATGAGTAACAAGAGGGCAAGACAAGTGGTAATCGCTTTCAAAGCGTTTCGTTGTTCTACTACAACTTTCAACAGGATTGGCTTTTCGGTAGCTTATGTGTATTTACTCTCATCTAATTAATACAGATAAAAAAGTGGCTCATGTAACGGTCCTTCTACAGTTTAATTGCGATTTTGCAGATTTGTAGCGCATATGACAAGCTTTCCAACACACCAAAGAATGCCATTACATTACTAGTAGATGCCCTCCATGTTTTAATTTCATCGTCAGCTCATAACTACTGAGGACTGCCTATGAATATAATGAGATATTAACATCCTTACATCTGCTATAAAATTAGCTATTCATAGTCCTTGTGACTGCCGTGTGGTCTCCAGGGCAGGGTATCAAGGTGTAGAAATTTTTGAAGGTCTACACTATAACTTAAATTATCAACCGTATAATTATGATAGCGTACAGGAACGTGGGGATTGGCACAAGAAAAGGGAGGCCTATGTGAAATCGGGCTGTGGATGATGCTGATGGTAATATGGTCGAACCGTATTTCATCTAGCAAGCGTACAATGACCGCGAAACGGAAAACAAAATGTCAGATTGAAGATTGATTGATTTCTACGGTGTGTATGTATGTCATATGAAATAAACAAATCTCATTTTGTCTCCGTAGATTAGATATTACGTAGAACTGGCCATGCTACTCGTTCTAGCACGCGTAGAAAGAATTAGGATTTTGCGAATATGATTGCAAAGACAGACTAACATTACGTTACAGAGCGTTAATCTTTCAGTATCTTCTGTGTTATGCGGTTTAAAGAAATTTGAGATATATGTTTCACAGTAATGTTCAGCCAAAGAAATAAATCATCATGGCGCCGACCACTGAACAAGACAGCTTTTACTGTTAGGTACTTTAGTTCTTTGGATGAGAAAGTTCCTATTCCCTTTCAAGACAGCCATGGATGCGTAGTCCCACGACCTTCACATATAAGCATTTTAATTACAATCCCATTGTCTCATAATTTTATCACCTATAATAATGCCTGTTTTGTAATGAGTGATAATGTCACAGTTACGCATATTCAGCTGCGTCGGAGGTCGGCCATCTTTATTATTATTGTGTCTTTAATGCTTTATGTTCATATTTAGTGGCAGTAACGCTGATGACACATTTTCATTTGGTCTTACTACCGTTTCTGGGCCTGTGTGTGGTCTTATGGTAATATTGGACGATTTTTGCAATAACAACACGCGTAGGTATATAACCACTGTAGGAACAGAAGACACGAAAAACAAAACGACAGATTAAGATTTCTACATTTCTATGGACATCGCCGTCGATGTTAGACCACAGCGAAGGTGGTGCAAGGTGTGGCGATCTGATAACGTTTGCAGGGCCAACATAGCCAGAGATCGCAGAAGACAGTGAGGTTTGGGAAGAAAAAATAGAGGCCTTTGCCTACGGCACGAAGGCAGAAATGAAGGAAAGATAACGACAAAGAGATTGGTCTATTCTTCTTAGAATACTTAGAGATAAAAGTGGTCATCGTACGTGTGCAGGATGGACAGATTTTTATGCTCCAAACTGGTCCGGAGAGGCCTATGTCCAGCATCAGTGCTATAGGCCGATGATGCTCCGCAGGTCTGCAGCTACACATTAAGTTTCTCAAAATAATATTTTACTATAATAGAGTCGTTTTTATATTCCTAACTAGCGTTTACGAAAGTAGTAGGTAATTATGTATGTCACAAGCTTATTCGGAAATTCGGCCAATTCTCATTTCTCGTTAGTCGTAAATCTAGTATTTTTGTCACTTGTTACTCTTATAATACAGACTATTATAGTGGGTACTGACATTGGTAAACTACAAAATTTTTACATCTTCGATTCTCGCGCCGCTGCTTTCAGCTTTTATATTTTTTTACCCTTTCATTTTAACGTTGTAACGCTTTAAATACTGTTTACTTTAAATAATGTAACTTTGTGTCAATTATATACTTTTCCTGGCGTGTTTGTTCTCCCACACATTTCCTGCCTAAGTAGAAGTGTCTGGACAGCCGTAATTTTGTGAACTAAAGCTTTTTACTGTAGTTGACATCATTATATTATATTGTTGTTGCTAGTCATTTTGCGTAGTCGCTTTTGGGTGATTATCAAGTCGAAACATATAATGTGAACTTAGTGTACCTACTGTGATTGTTACCTGTTGCAGTTGCCTTGTGAATAAATAAAAAGTCACCCCCTTACCACAGATCCTTCATCGCTCAATCAGCACTATTCTCCAAATCCTGATCACACATTAATATCTCCGTCATAAATGTAATTGTGTCTCAATTAGGCATTCATCCTGTCTGGGACGAGTCTATCTATCACCGCCGGATAATGGGGACGCTCAATAACTGAAGTACATCGGTCACGCGTAATTAAACGGACACATATTGTTATTGTGGGGTGGCAAGGAGTTTGGGTGGGTTTAGCAGGATTTATTGGACGGATTTTGTGTCCTTCCTTCAAAAGTTTTCTTGTCTCTTATTAGTAAGTGAATCTAGATCACCTTAGCAGTAAACAACAGTAGCCTTATGCCAAGTTGCTGATGGCCTTTTCAAGTCTCTGATTCGTTGATCAGATTTCAAAACAAACATATACTTTCATGCCTAGGAAAGCACGCTAAGCCGTTGGCCCGTGTCATTCGTAGATCTTTGACTGTCGTTACGGGTGGTCAGAATCCCGAAAGAAACTTTCGTGTTACCCAGTAACTGAGCTATGGAGGTCTATCTGACCTCCACAGCGCGGTTACTGGGCAGTCGCTTCTTGTAAAATACTGATATTAAGCAGCATGCGGTTAAACTGGAAGCCCACCTAAAAATAATTGGGAAATATACGTAGATTGAAGTCCAACCAATATTTGAGCTGATAATTGGTTGACCGATTGATGGTCCAAAAGTCACTAAAAGCATGTGATATTTGGCAATAGATAAGGCTAAAAGATAGGCTCAATGTTTGTCAACATTCGGGTTTTAACTGAAGTTACCGAGAGAGGTTGGATGGTGGTAAGAAGTGTGTTTGCTTTGGAAGTATTCTGTGCAATTAGGATGGGTCTTAAGAATCCGAGCTGCTTTCACCCAACTCGTAAAACCCCAGTTCCGTATCCGATTGCAGTAGATAATAGAAAATAGTTTTTTATTGTTCAGTTAGTACAATAAGCAGGTTCACACATTAACATACACATTAAAGTATACTACAGCAGTTACAAAGCATTATTTCCCCCGTGAGCCTACAAATAGACAGTTGGTTTGTATCTTGGGACTCGGGGTTATTGCTGTAGTATTCTAAATAAATCGAAAAACCTTCGACAAACAGTGTCACCCTACATGGCCCGAACATCTGCAGAACAACAATACAAATGATTAGCCACGTCGCCGCGGCTCCGTCGCTTTGTTGCGCGGCTTGACGCGTCAACGCCGATGTCACCCGATGTCACACGACCTCGCCCGATCATTGACGGACTTTGACGAGGATTGACGATCGATCTGATTATTGTGTTACTGAGTATTGATGACAGTTTACTAAAAAAAGAAAGTGTTTGGGCGATACGTACCCATATTTATGGTGATGATATATCCCCAAATCTATTTTAAATTTAGGGTAAGGGCGTTGATGTGCGGTTGCACATCAATATAACAACTTGGACTACGAAAACGGCACTTTATAATCAGCTTATCATGTTCCCACTGCTGGGATACAGGCCTTCTTTCTGTGAGAGGGAGTGGGCCGTAATCCACGACGCGGGCCTAATGCGGGTTTGTAGGTGGCATATGTCTTCAAATTTTTGGTTCTAGGCCATGCTGGTTTCCTCACGATGGTTTCCTTCACCGTTTTGAGAGTAACGGTGATGAAATAATTTACACAAAGTAAAGCGCCTGTCAGGGTTCGAATCTAAGGGCACGCCGCGATAGCGGCGGTAAGGCCCCTCTTTGAGGAGTGGCTAGAGAGGCGTCACGGCATCCTCACCTACCGCCTGACGCAGGTCCTCACCGGACACGGATGTTTCGGGAGGTTCCTGCACATAATCAGGCGGGAGGAAACGCCCGGGTGTCACCATTGCGAGGATCGCCCAGAGGACACGGTGGAGCATACGGTTGAGGTCTGTCCCGCTTGGGCAGAGCACCGCCGTGTCCTCGTAGAGGCGATCGGAAGCGGCGGCGACCTCTCGCGCCCGGCCCTGGTCCAAGCCATGGTCCGGGGCGAGAGGGAGTGGGAGGCAGTCACCTCCTTCTGCGAAGCAGTCATGCTAGCGAAGGAGGTGGCGGGATGGGCGAGGGAGAGAGCGGAGAGAGCCGCCCATCCCAGCCGCCGCGGTAGACGCCCCGGGCGTCGGTCGGGAGCCGCGTGACGACTCCCGGCCACCGTAGGCACGGGCCTGCGGACGGCGAGTAATGGGTAGCTCGCCGTCCGATCAGGACCAGGCCCGTGCTGGACGGCGAGTATGTGTTCCACGCGCGCCTCTAAGAGATGTCAGCATCAATGGAGGGGCCCGTCAGGGCCGAAGCCTGCCGGGGCAGCGGGATTGTCCGAAAGGGTTACCGCTGCCCCGGAACATAAAGGGCTAAGGAAGGAACACGGATGGGTTTTAGTCAGTAAGAGTCTGACACTCCCTTCCGCTCCACCCAGAGCGGGAGGGGTCATTTGATGAATTCCCATACTTAAAAAAAAAAAAGGGTTCGAATCTAGTTGCGACCTACAACTCGTAAGTCGCGGCCGATTCTACGGCGCCACCACTGCTCCAAACCGCTCTTAAAGCTACGAAATAAAGCGCTGTAAAAGTTAAATTGTTATCATGGACGTACTGCTTACTGTACAAGATCAATCTTGAATTATATTCATCGCCAATTGAGCCAGATAACAAGTAAATCGTTTAGGAATGGACTGCTACTACATTCTGTCCATAAATAAGGAAAAAGTGCTAAAAACTGTACAAAAAGTTGTTGTTCCGCTTGATTTGACGGTAATTGCATGAAATATTTCTTATTGACTAGTCAACAAAGTTCAGAATTGTCACGCTTTTTCTATGTTGTTGCTAATCCCCATCGTAATGTCTTTATCTATCCAAATAGATCACTAAAGTGATCGGTGTCAATTACCAAATCAGTCAGTGAGTCAAATGCACGTAAATAGTTATAGGCCTTGCAGACTGTAGATCATTTTCTATATTGTTAAGTCCCTGTACTTGTTGACAATCCTACACTGTTCTCTTATATCTCATTGTAAAAGCCAATTATTTTTTAAAGGGTAACCGTGAAGTTTCTTGCCGGTAACCGTGCACCCAGTTTCATGAGTGCCTATGTAGGTTTATGTGAAATTAAATAATTTAATTTCAGTCAACAGTCTTTTGCTCAACAAACTGGCTTTTCTAAGCATCTAGGCTAGCTGGAAAATATTCCCTAAATTACAAAAAAAAGGTTTTTATCACGAGTAAAAGATGGAAACTTGCAGTGTCTACTACCTCGCAACGGTAAAAGCAATCAGTTCAGTACAAACACTCGATTGTATGCAATTCCCTGTAATTCGCCTGTATCTATTCGAGCTACCGTCTGCTTCGATATCAATGTATTTCATGCTGTGTTAACTTCGATTTAGTAGGCATGGTAATGGACGGAATGAGATTTGGTTACCGTTTTAGAAACTTAAATATGTATTACTTGTCCCTTTTATTCATAAACATTGCTTAAATTTAAGCAGTGATTTGCGACTGTTTAACCATACATTTTTGACGTTTAAACGTTACTTAACTTTAATCATCGTTTTTAGATAAACCCCTGGCAGGGAAAGTCGTAATGGTAATTAGTGTTGGCTAATTATCTTATGAGTAGGAACATGTACTTTTAGTACAAAAATGAAAATACTAAACTAAGTACTCGTAGAAACTCTTTCATACTTCCTCATGAAAGAGTTTCTACGAGTACTTATCGGCCAGGCTAATTAAGAAAATGATTGTATATCATGACATTCATGACTTAACATTACGGTTTGTGTCCCTGAAGGGTTAGGCAGACGTGTACCTTTAGTACACCCAGACTTGGCCAGTTATGTTTAGGTCCCATGTAATAAGGGGCGAGCCTATTACGATGATTGATAATGATTGTATAATCATGTAAAAACCAAACCTAATAAACCAAATATACCTTCGCATACCTAGTCGCTCCCAACTTATAGTCTATTCGCGCCGAAGCGGTGCAGAACCAACGCATAGCTTGCTACATATCAGTAATCTGTGCCAACGCAGAAGAACGAGCTCCTTTATACGTCGACTAATGATAAGTAACAACCACAGAGCATGTAACCTTGTTACAACGATAATTTTGCTTACATTGACATATGTATTTGCATTGTCACTCGCACAGTTTAAAAATAGTATTTATAAAAAGTCCTTTCAAGTAGATAGATAGTTTTAGTTGTTATATTCATTCATCTAGTTTCTCAAAAAACCTAGTTAATCCATGATAGACAATAATGGTTTGCTTCGATCTTGGTCGAACTATTTTTACCAGTTAGATTAACTTCTGGATAACGATGCTGGTTGCGTGATTTATAATTATCTGTACCTAAATATTAAGCATTGCGCAATTGTTTGTTATCCTGAAAAAATAAAAATAAAATGAAATAAAAAATAAAGATAACGTTTTCATGACACATCTTATATATAAAATATGAATATTCAAAATGTAGTAAAGTCCTTTATTAATACTTTAATAAGTGTTATCATTTTTAGATTTTTTTTAAACTGATTGTAAAGGTCTCAGCTGAATTTATTCATCTTCCTGTCAAACATCACACTTCCCGAATAAAAAAAAACAATAGCCTTTAAAAAACACATTTATTTCCTGTTCCATCAGCCAGCACTTATGATAATCGATTACTGGCCACACATCGCGTTATGACTCGAACAAATATAGACGTGTAATGACGTAATTGGACCGATTTGGAAATAGGGACGATCATCTTAATACACCCCTAGGGCTGTTTGTTTCCGTTGCTTTCATGTTTAGAAAAAAAAAGTGTCGCCATAGACACCATTTTTGAAAGGTGACAGTTCAATCAAATGGTCAACGTAGAATTAATAATTCAGCTGTTAAGTTTTCCATTCATTCCACAAGTATCTTTATTATGAAGATAGAGCTCAATATCTAGTAAGTTATCACTTATTTTCTAATCCCCACCCACACGTTTCATAAATTGATTTATAATTTCTTTGAAAATCGAATCTGTCATAATCGAATCCACTTTATCGTGATTCGAAACGCAATTTGACCTGACTATGCAAAACTATAATTAATTAGGGAATGTCAGAGATCATAGACTAATATAGAGATAAAAATTCGACGACAAAACTTTATTAAATTTATTTTTAAATAGGCGACAAAACTTTAGTAAATTTTTAAAAGATAATTTATTTATATTAGTCCTAAGTCCGAAATATTCCAATTTCGTTCGTTTTCCATCAAGTCGATCATCATTTTCTATTATACGCTAATGTCCGTTCGTCTAGGCCACCCGCATTGGACCCGTGTCTACTTATTACAATTTATGTGTTGAAACTAAATTAAGATGTGTCATAATGACCGCACCCGAAATTACAGACTTTTTTGGTATGTTCCCGTTTAGGACGGACGGTTTCGACAGTGGGGATCAAATACAGAATACAAAAGAGTTTCTTTCGGGTAGAATTGGAACTTTGTCGGAAGAACAACACGGTAATTTCTGGTTTTTCAGAACTCATAATAGTATCCTAACTAAAATTTAAATTGCGAATGAAGTTTTTTTGTTTGTTACGCTTTCATGCTAAAGTGGCTGAACAGATTAGGATGAAATTTGGAACATAGTTAGACCATGGCCTAGAGTATGATATAAGCTTCTTTTTATCCTGGCTCGCAGACGCAGTCGCGGGCAAAAGCTAGTCTGTTTATAAGTTCATGACAGACAATCAACTACAACCTTTTCACGCTTACCGTATGTTACTAAGAAAAATACAAACTGACAACTTTTGAAGGTCGTTAAAACACAACTGAATGTTAATTTCAAGAGAGTATCAGCATTTCAAGAGAATGCCAACAGGTACATGAGCCTCCTAACCTGACCTTCCTAATCAGCTACATTAAAAAAATACTGCAATTTTCAACAGTTTTCGTATGTAGACAAACTTTTATGAAATACAAACCAAAGGATATCTAACGCATCCACGTCACCGTGAATCCAAATGCCGTGTCTAAGGGTACTAGAGACCCTAATGACATACAACGCATAATGCGGCCAGGGTTAGCTTCCGTTATCAATTTGAACCAAATAGTTCGCCACCTATTATAAACCGACCAACTTATAAATGCGTGCGGCGAAAAAGAGAACTATCGTAAAATGTGCTGAATTTGACAGCTTTTTGACGTTTTCCCTTGCCAAGCAGCGCCACCATTATATGCAAATAAAAGTTTGTCGGTCATAACTGCGGGGTAGCGAAAGAGATGTCATTTATTAAAATTGGGGGTTCTTTATAATTGTTAGGTTATGTTATTTGAAATATAAATGGCGACCGCAGATGCTCCCTTTGGCGCTTTCGTATTAAGTTAAGGTTTTTTTTGTGGTTTCTGCTTCCGTGATGCAGTTTTACATAAGAACCGTACAACAATAAGGTTCCATAATTATAAAATATCTTCTTACTTATTTTTGCTGAAAATAAACCACCTTTGTCTCTAACTCCGACATTGCCCAACATTTAATTATAGAATAGAATAGATTTTATTTTCATACAGCTTAAAGTTAAATTACCTAGTCTACAGATACAATTTTGTACAAGACTGGTGCCTAAACTAAGTTTTTTACAAAACCTGTACCTAAGTCAGGTCACCAATTTATATATTTCAAGTATTGTACTGAACACGTTTTGTTTGAAATCACAGTAGTATTAATTCATACATTATTATGTAATTTATTAAAAAACATTCCTTAATTGCAAATAATAATTTATTAATATAAATATTGCAAATAATATTATATTTATTATTTATGTAGGAAACATGCAAAGGATTTATGAGGGTGTAGGGTGTATATATGTGTATGTGGGAGTGAGAGTATGTGTATGAGTAGGTATGGGAAGTGGGGTGTTTGGAAACACTAAATTAGGATATGGTAGTGAAAAGATCTTCAGTTTGGCAAAATCTTACAAATAGGTAAACTTTGACGAATCGCACATAATCTGACTGAACAGTATTAAAAATAACTTTCTTTAAATCTGATACTTTTCCTCAGCTCGATTTGAGTCCGGTACATTGCATCACTTGCACGTGACCAGAAAATGTTTAGAGATTGCCTTAGGATTTTAATTTAATTATAGTTTTGCTTTCTGTCGCATTTAGTCTAGAAGGTATTATTTTTACCTACCAGTAGATATTTTATGAAATCTCTGATGTTTTCCCAAAGCGTCAAGATACTGTGTTCGAGAAACGTGCTTTAAAAATCACAACAAAAGCATAAGCATAATGTTTCCACTGCTGGGACATAGGCCTCCTCTCGATGAGAGGGAGTGGTCCGTAATCCACATGTACCTATTCGATTTTTTTTGGTGCTAGGACATGCCAGTTTCCTCATGATGTTTGTTATCCTTCACCGTTTTGAGAGCAGTGGTGATGAAATAATTTACACAAAGTAAAGCGCCTGTCTGGGTTCGAACATGTCGGAAATTTGAAATCACTCTTACACGTCACATTATTTAAGAAAAAAAAAGCTGGATGAGGTCGGCGTTTAATATCCGACTACTCTGAGAAGAAAGGCCGAAACAAACTCAGAGGTCACAGTGTCTTTTAAACTTCAGACATAATCTTGGTCAGACCAGGTGCAGAAGATCATGTAGATTGATGTCTGAAATGGTCTCTTTTGAGGAAAGTACCACACAGATCTAAATGGACTATAGTCTAGTCACTGCAAGCATTTGTCAGTATGTAATCGTGCAGTTCAACTCAGAACTTGAATGGAACTGGTAGGAATAGTTATATCAATGGTGTAGATTCCTATTCTTATTGCATGAGTCTATTTTTCTTCTTCAACCAAAGGCAACATGAACAAAATCCTCTTAGTCTACCTAACCTATTCCCACCTATGTTAGGTTTGGCTTCCAGTCTAACCGGATGGAGCTGAATACCAGTATTTTACATGGAGCGACTGCCTATCTAACCGTCACAACCCAGTTACTGGGTAATGCGATACGACCCGTGCGGCTATTATTGCTTAGCCACGAGTCCCTCAACAAAATCCTCTAAGCGCTATTTATTAACTTCCAAAGAGTTTCTAATGATTACCATTCAGGAGATGGAAGTAAAAAGTGGCTGGTACCTCAGCGGATGCAATTTGCGGACGTTACGATGAGTACCTAACAGTTGCAGTTCGCGCCATTGCAAGGAAGTAGGCGGGCGACTGCGGAGAAATTGTTTTGTGTAAGTTCAGTTTTGCTGGCAGGATGTCCTGTTATTTATTTGCTGAGCTTGGATGAGGATTTGTTTACATTGGATGTGAATTATAATATCTACTAACTACTGCCCGCGACTTCGTCCACGTGATTTTTATTGTTCCCCCGACCCACCCCGTCGCATCGCATCGCCAACCCGCGCTATTACTTCGTTTACACTAAGCGTTCTTTGTGACTTTTATATGGGACCAACTTTATGGTATACAAGGTATATAAAAAATTATGCGTGGTCATACATTACAATCAGTGAGTGAACAATCAATAATCTCCTGTTTTACTACCCTTAGGGTTAGATTTTTTTTTTCATTTTATATGGGACCATCTTCGGGGTACCTATCCCTTTCTAATAAAAAAAGAATTATCAAAATCGGACTACGCTGTAAAAAGTTATGCGTGGTCATACACAAAAAAAATGTACGCGTCGAATTGAGAACCTCAAATGTTAAAAAACATACGCAACGCAGCACGCTATGCCAGACGCACTACGGAACATGCTAAGCAACTTGCTACGTAGAACGCTACGCAGAACACTACGCGATATGCTACGTAGGTACCTACGCAACAGGCTACGCAGAACGCTACGAGAAATGCTACGCAACATGCTACACAATTCGCTACGCAGCACTCGACGTACCACGATACGCACACTACGCAGTTGGCTACGTAAACGTCGTCGTCAACACAGATAAAATTATTTTATTGTTCTTATGGAAAACTGAAAGGTTTTGTCTTTTATTTGCTGTATTGATGTTTTAGGTAATATGTAACTCACTTGATGCTACACAAATGATAGCGAATAGGTACATACCTACTGACAGCGAAAATGTCAATAGAAGTACCTATGTAGTCCAGATACCTACATTATGTTATAGTCAAGTACTTATTTTGATTAACTCACACAACATAAAGGGCACACCGTGTAATAACTCTATATTAAGCCTATCTATTACGAAAATCTAATTCAATATAAAACGAAACTAATACTATAAATAATGGATAAAATTATAATGTCACGGTAACATATAAATGGAATAATAGAAAAATATTATCAATAATTGCTCCGTTAATAATATCAATGTTTATAGTGGCGGAAATCGACGCTGATTGGTCGATCGTCGCGCGGGAAAGCGCACAATATGGCGTCGGTTCCGGTCGCGCGTTTATGGGAAATAACATCGGAACTAATGACATGGATTAAACTGTTGAAATATTTGTTTTATTGATTGTTTTTTGTTCGTTTGTTATGTTTATTGAGATATTAAAATAATGGTTGAATTTATAGCGTGTTGCGCATGTGCCGGGGTGAAATTAAAAAGGTTTTTGATGTGACATAATTAATGTACCTACCTACTTATAGAAAATATGGAAGGTGCAAAGTTGAAAAATATATGAGACTAGAGATATATAGAATGAAAACTCATAATTAAATGAAGTAATGGACGTATGCTGTGTGAACTGACATTTACTTAAGTACTTAATTTAATATTAAATTAATATTTGCATATTTTGACGACACGGTTAGCGCAGTGGTTGAGCGATTGCCTGCTGCGCATCATGTCCCGGCTTCGATTCCCGCACGGAACATATATTTGTACGACCTACAAGTATTTGTTCCGGGTCTGGGTGTTTTATCTATAATATGTATGAATTTACAAAAAAAAAATGTATATAAGTAGTTTATCAGCCATCTCGTTACCATAACACAAGCATTAGGTTGCTTAGCTTGGGACTATATGGCGTTGTGTGAAATGTCCAAGGATATTATATTATAAAAAAAAAAAGATTTTACTGCTCAACCGACATAGGTTTTCAATTGTTGTATGTAATGTACCTACTGATAAAAAGCTTTAACTGATTCTTAAAGCTGACCTACCTACTTAGGGATTTTTTAAATAGCCTTTTCCCAACTAGGTACGTTGGGGTCGACTTCCATTTTAACCGGATGCAGCTGAATACCAGTATTTTACATGCCATGAAGCGACAGCCTATCTGACCTCCAGTTACTGGGTAATACGATACCCCTTGGTTAAGACTGGTTGTCAGACCTTCGGGCTTCTGACTACTTAAACCATAACAGTTGATGTAGGTAGGTAGGTACCTACCTACCTACTTTAAAAAAATATAGGTTCCTACCTACTTTGGTTGAGTTTTGGGAAACATACTGAACACTACGTTTAAAATAACAATATGATACCATTGTTTGTTTCCTTTTTAAATACCTACCCACAACATAAAAAAAAAATGAACTCTAAACTCTAAAAGCAACATCACACTTACCCCACCCTATCAAAACAAGGCTGAATGAGTGCCAGTCAGTGCCCCCATTAAAACTAAACTCAATGTCAAATTAGATTAATTTTTCCACATCACTCACCCCAAAAGCCACAGAGCGTGACGTAGGTATAGCGACTAGCGAGGAAAGTAAACATACAAAATGGCGGCCTTAATTACGGTGCGACGGTGAATTTGAATTTTGAGTGCAAGAATTTTTTGGTAGGTAAGCTAGAAAGAATTATATTTGGGCTTTACCTACCTATTATTGGAGATTGATGAAGGAGCTAAATACCTACCTCAGTTTTTGTTTTAAGACTAAGTAGATACCTACCTACTTACTTAAATACACAGGTCGCCAAGCCTTCTTTTTTTCGTTGTTTTTTCTGTTTTGTTAGTTTTAATCTTAGATTTTCAAAGTTTTTTTTTTTATGATTTTGTTAGTTTATTTATTTTTTGTTTGTATTTCCTGTGCGTGTCCCAAAAATTTTTTTTTTACTTTTTATGTACCTACACCCATAATTATAAATAAACAGTTTCTTTCTTTCTAAATGTTGGTTTTTCATAGGTTCAGCAAAATTCAAAATCCAAAATAACGAAGAGCTAGCTAGGTACCTACCTACCTATGAACACATCTGACTGCATCTGATCTAAGCTTAGAAAATTAGTGCCTCAAAAAAAAAATTGGTACTGTTTTTCAGAGAAATACCTACCTACGTACACTAACACTCACTCTGAAATTACTACATTCATATAGAAAAACATTTAAACGGAAAAGAACAATGAAAAGCTGCAGAATGTTTAAATTTTTAATGAATATAAGACTGTAATTTCGAACTCTAGGTAGTCTCTACTTAATGGTATAGAGTTACAGAACACAGAAAATAAAAAAGCAATAGGTACCTATCTCATACCTAATCACACTTCAATGGCTTTACCTATTTGTCAATTATAGTGTCAAGTCGAAGTTAATACCAGACCGGTAGAAACATCACAAGGATAATCAAACAGCAATTTAATGGAACACCTGTAAAATTCCCTCCAATAAGCAGTTTGCAGGTCCAACGACTGTTGGCGGCATGGCCGATGCCGCGTTTAGACAATTAACCGATGAACTATACCTACCTAAATGAAGGAAAGTGGCAATTTCTCCAGTGACAAACGTCGGCCTTATCGACGCTAAATAATGGAGCGAGTAGTTAGACTCGCGTCTTCATCCCGGTAATTAACCTACCGGCGTCCCCCCTCACACCCCTCCCGGCCCCTCCGCCGGGCGCCGCGTCCACCCGCGCACACCTAAATTAATCACACCACGAATCTCGCCCCCCAATCCAGGTCCGGATTAAAAAGTTTTATTGGAGAGGCAAGTGTGACACTCCGGCGCGCCTCACCAGCCCGGCCCAACCAATCGCAGCACACCCGCTATAAAATGCCCCACACCCATTGGCCGAAGCTTAATGGGCCACGCCCCTGTTCACCGCCCGAGCCAGGGCTGTCACCCGGCACGTCAGTTGACCGAGGCGCGTCGAGCCGTCAGCCGTATCTCGTGTTAGCTTGATGTTTTGTGAGATAAACACAATCAACTGAACGTTCCGAAATATTTTGTGACTGTTGTGTGATGGATCTGTGAACTGAAAATGGAGGAGGAGTCGATGTCGGGACACAGCTGTTCTGAGGACGATATCAGTGTTGGTCGGCCGTCACCGGCGCCGTCGCGATCTCCTTCACCCCACGATTACTTTAGGCCGCTGAAGCGCTTGAAGATGGCTTCGGAGCCGGCGGAGGAGAGGCGAGGGGATGGTGTGAAGAGTTTTTCGATTTTGGACATTTTGTCGCATAGTCCGCGCACTCCGCCGCGTATAGTGCGTCCGTGGGATGCTTCGGGGTTCGAGCGGTTGCAGCGGCTGCAGCGGCTGGCTGGTGCTGCGTTGCTGGACGGTGAGAGGTGGAGGCTGGCAGCTTTGGGGCTGCTGCGGCCGAGGGACATGGCACCAGCGGAATGCTGTGACTCTGCCTCTGAGAGATCCTCATCAGCTTCGGATTGCTGCTCGGAGCCCCGACGAGCGCCTCAGCAGGGCTCCGCTGCACCCCACACTCCTCTCGATGCGCTGTTCCACATGACGAGCAAGACATTCGAGGCCAATAATCCTGACAGTGGAGGTAAGTAATAATTACATACTTTATAAGTAGGTAATACCTACATTATAATTTCATTGGCCAACTTAAAGTTTGACATTAATTTGTATTATAGGTATCTAAACAGGAAAAAGTTATGTTAAACTTAACAAGCTCTGCAATTTTGTATGAGCTCGCTTTGGCACTATGACAGTAAAGATGTTGCTTTTAATTTGAGTGCCAATAAAATAAACCCTTCAATACTCATCTTTGAATTCAATAAAACGATTCTCTTTTTCGTACGAGGAGTACAAGATGAACATTACTTTTTATTTTATATTGGGCACTCTCATTGGAATGCCATATTTTTTTTTTTAAATATTCGT
The DNA here is from genome assembly GCA_963669345.1 of Gortyna flavago. Classification (NCBI taxonomy): domain Eukaryota; kingdom Metazoa; phylum Arthropoda; class Insecta; order Lepidoptera; family Noctuidae; genus Gortyna; species Gortyna flavago. The sequence continues at coordinate 8,927,334 of OY770148.1, forward strand.
TTACCAACGTGATAAAAGTACCTAGATGTAATATCGTGTTACCTACCCAATAACTTGGTGGTGGAGGTCAGATAGGCAGTCGCTCCATGTAAAATACCGGTATTCAGCTGCATACGGTATGCCTCGACGCCGACTCCAACATTATACCTAGTTGGGAAAAGGCTGAGTAGGAAGTTTATGCTGATGAAGGTTAAAATTGGAATTATCTTTAGAGTCCCAATGATTATAATAATGTCAGAATTGAAGATTGTCAGAACCTGGTTCAAATTCTGATAAATTTTGATTTCTTGATCTCAAAAATCAGGCAGCATTTTTTAATGTTAGCTAATGTAGGTATGACACTTACTTTATCTTTGAAAAGTTGTTTTTTTATTTTTATTTATGATATTGAAATCTTTGCTATTATTCGTCAAAGGGTTGAAACACCTACCTACTCATGAATCAGAAAAAATACTTTGAAGTCTAGATATTAAAAAAAAATCTGTTTCATACAAAAATGCAATAGTTTTCCGATCGATGTGTATGCAACATGTCCTTTTTTGCTAACAGTTGGCCCCATAGAAAAAACTGTTCATATTCTGGGATAATGGATTACAATAAAACCCTGTAGTGATATGCCTCAATTATATTTTTTCCGTGTCTTTTTCCTGCATGACTTGAAAATGTTAGGTACTTTTGCATAATTCATACCAGCTATAATATTCCCAGACTAAATGCAATTTTAAATTTTGTAAGTAAGTATGGCAGAAATCTACAGAGACGTTATTTTTGCGGGACAGTAGGATCCTGATAAGTCAGAAAAACTATAAAAGATCTGATTCCAAAACTCTTTCATCTTAACGACCATTACTTGTGGATTGATAAATCATCCATCTCTCCCCCTCATTAATTGAGATAATTAAACAAACTCTAATTAAGCCATACCAATCTATATTTAATTAAATTAAACATAAATCGTGTTTGCAAATAAACAAAATGTAGGTACTTACTACCTAGATCTATTTTGGCAAGCAACACTGTTAGACGACCCGGACTCGAATAGATGGTTTGTGGCAACGGTAATGTATTGTTTATATGTGGATTAATTGCACTAATTAGAAGTCATTGAGGTGCTATTGGGCGTGACTAGTCAGCCACTAGTCATGCTGATTAGTTCTATGCAATATGTCTTTTGCTGCGGCGTGTATGACCAAATGTATGGACGTAAACGAAGTAAAAGGAATATGTAGGTAAGGATCATAGCAGATGGCTTTTTGTAGTTTCTGCCCACCCCCAAAAAGTACAGCTGGAGTTTATGTATGCATGTATGTATTTTTCTTTTATGACAACTATATTACGATCAATTTTGACTTACAATACGCAGTTTTCAAACGAAATCGTTTGAAACGGTGTTCATTAATTATTTTAGCTATGTATAGGTAGTAGCGATAGTACCAGCTAATAATACGCCATCTTGAAATATCTTTTAGGACAGGAATAGTTTTGTTTACGTACTATTTCTGTGTTATAGACCTGCTGCACTAATGTAGATGAGGATCTTTTTGTACTAAGTCAAAAACATGCTTGCACTACGCGATTTTGAAAAGAAACTGGTGTTTTTCAGAGTCCATCGTGTCTCAAACAATTAGGCGTAGTCGAGATATTGAAGCTGTGATTCTGTTTAATTTTAAATATCCTTGGGGATAATACATATTACATTAGATAAACAGCTCTATCTACTCTTCGTTCTTCCCCTATAGATATGGTACCAAAACCGATTTGGTAATTATAAAAAACGAAAGGGAAAACGAAAGGAAAAGGATATATATATAAACCGTGGAAACGTTGCTCCTTCGACACAGCAAAAAAGACTTCAAAGTAATGCATAATACACAGATTTTCTATTTATTTTCCAATAACCATAGAGCAAAAGCTCCTTTTTCAACAGATAGGTACCTACACAAATCAAAAATAAAGCCTCCTTGGTTATATAATGTTTTATTTATTCGTTTTTGATCGAAATGTCATTAGCAATGAGCAAAGCCTATTCCAGTTAATACGTATTTGATGATTGTAAAATACTTGTGTGCTATCGTTCTGGGTAAACAACGAAATATACGTATTTCTGTAGTTAGATAGTTATTACATGTCAAATGTCATGTCATTTACCATAGACAATTTATGCGTAAATTGACATTTCATAATGCTTGAGATTATTAAGTATTCTATGTTGAATTATTGTTTGTCTACTTATAGTAGGTAATACCAATGCTGTGATTTGTTTATATTCATGTGTGGTAGGTACTTACTTACTTTATTTATGTGAAATTATTCATACTGAAAAATTGATTTAACAAATTACAGTGGCCTCCAAAAGCTTGTTGACATTTTTCCAATTCAGCTAACACACATCACATTACATTATGATTTAAAATTCTAGTGATCCAAATGTTTGAACTGCTATAACGTTTGTTTTGAATAATTCAACTACGTTTTCATTTAACATAAAAATAATCAAGTAATCCCATAGGAGTACCTGATTTTATTTTAATTTTTAACCGACTTCAAAAAAAGGAGGAGGTTCTCAATTCGGTTGTATGTTTTTTTTTTTTTTTTTTTTTTTTATTTTTTATGTTTGTTACCTCAGTACGCCGTCATTTATGAACCGATTTAAAAAAATATTTTTTTATTTGAAAGGACATACGTCCAGATTGGTCCCATTTTTGTCAAACTCCAGTTCTGATGATGGGATCCATGAGGAATTGAGGGAACTCCTCAAATATTATAGGCATACATATAGCAATTTTGGTATTTTCATTAACAACTCAAGCATTTGCATTCAGAAAGTATAATTTGGGGAAGTGGAACTGATGATGAAGACCACAGATGGCCATCGAAACTACTCAATGAAAAATATTTCACGGGTAGCGATTCGATTGCTTTAATATAGTTGCTAAGCAATTTATGATCGTCACAATGCGTATGGTAAAGTGGAGCTGATGGTGACTTCACCATCAGCTCAAGTTCTCCTGGTTCTTACCAAGAGAACTCCTCAACAATTAACGTCCCAGCATCGGGAAAAGCAATATTTTGTAACAGGTGATGAGCAGTTGACATTAGGGTTTGAAACGGTATGCTCTTGAGGTGGTCCCATTGTCACCAAGTCAGAGTCTGATGAAGGGATCCCATGAAAGTCGAGGAAAATCCTCTTTGGTAGGCATGTACAGTGTGTTAGTTGAACTCTCTCAAATCAAATGAAACCTATTGATGATTCAAGTGTTTGAGTCCGAGAGTCATCACTTACCTATACTCCGACTTTTAATTAGCTGCAGTAAAATAACACTACTTAATAACTCATTTCGGACTGCATTTAGAGATATGCATGTCAAATTAGTTTTATTTGTTACACTACTCTGTACTAGAAAAACAAGGTTTGGTTGATGGCCGCGAAAAAACAACAAGACGACAATTTCAGATGATGTTACAAAACCGATTTTGAATTTTTTTTTTTTATTTAAAAGGGTATACTTCCAGATTGGTCCCATTTTTGTCAAAATCCAGTTCTGATGATGGGATCCATAAGGAATTAAGGGAACTCCTCAAATATTATAGGCATACATATAGCAATTCTGGTATTTTCATCGACAACTCAAGCATTATCATTCAGAAAGTATAATTTGGTGAAGTGGAACTGATGAAGGAGACTACAGATAGCCACAGGAACTCTTCAATGATTATAAGTATTTCATGGGTGGAGATAAGATATCTCGATTAAGATAGTTAAGCGACTATGACGAAGCAAATTTAAATAAATAGTTCTGACGAAACTGGTACCATCAAACCGATCTTATGAAGCTGGAAGGTAGGTACCGGAGCATCGTAATAAAACAATGTATTCTAGCCGTGTTTGGGCTTATCGAGTAAATGCGAACCACATGATACAGGAGATGTGATACGAGAAGCTATTTCGAAGGCTACTGCTCGAAAATGAAACCGCTGAAGACTGTTTTATAAGACGCCAAAGAGATCTTCGCCCTTGAGTCGTAGGTACATTAAGTGTGGCTTTGATTGTCAGAAGACAGATTTCGTAGCCTCATTATTTCCGTCAATGATCTGTCGTCGTGTGGTCGCTTTAATAATTTGTTGGCATCCAAATCTGACAAAACGATACCTTCCAAACTTCTGACACGACTTAGCGCGACGTATATTTGCCCTTTTGCAAAGTTTTTTTTACCAAGGTCGATCACAGCTCATTCTGTACAACTTCCTGTCACTGTTATATATTTAGCAAGTAGTGGTATACGAATTGGTGTGGGGTAGGTACCACAACTCAAAAGTGAAAAATAAAAACTTTTTAACAAAAAAAACAACCGACTTCCAACAAAACACTACAAAGTGAAAAATAACTTTAATTTCAGAAGTCGGTGTCAAAAAACGAAAATGCAGAACCAACGACACCGACTTCTGAAATTAAAGTTATTTTTCACTTTGTAGTGTTTTGTTGGAAGTCGGTTGTTTTTTTTGTTAAAAAGTTTTTATAAATCATAACGTGTCATCACAGCTCATGAAGTGGTAAAATGTCAACTAAATTTTGTAGGCCACTGTAAGTCACCGATTAAGAGGCTTTATTCTCTTTATACTCTGAATCCTATAACAAGTAGGTAGGAACATTCTAGGCTGTAACAAATGAACATCTGTAGAATCATCTCATACGTGATTTTGAACGCCCATTCCATCATACGCGCGAGGCAGTTTGGATTCAGTTTAAAATAAGAGCAAGATTGGCTAGATATTATTTAAAATAACCTAAATTCTTGTTATTGTGACACTATTATTTCAACGCCTTTAGAGTTATTTAGTCACTTAATTGTTCTCTGAAAAATAAAATATAATTGCGGTTTTTATGATTTTAATCTTCAAATAGGTATAACACACTTGAGTATAATTTTTTTTTTCGAACACGGTAAATGACTATTTTATTATTAAAATCATGCATTTTAGGTAGGTATTCCATTTTCAAAAGATTTATCATTAAAAATAAAATTTTATTTCACAAGCATAATTAAAATTTTTAAATTACTTCTTCATTATATTTTGTACGCAGCGTTTTAATTAAGAGGCTCAAAAATTACAGTTAGTGAGTAAAACACCACATAAAAGATATAAGTACCGCAAATGGGCATCTCTTTTCTTGAAAGATGCTTTTTTTAACCGACTTCCAAAAAGGAGGAGGTTATATGTTCGACTTTATGTATGTTTTTTTTTTTTTTGTATGTTCACCGATTTCTCCGTCATTTGTGGATCGATTTCGAAAATTATTTTTTTGTTTGAAAGGGTATACTCCCAAGGTGGTCCCATTGTCATCAAGTTGGAATCTGATGAGAGGATCCCATGGAAATCGAGGGAAACCCTCAACTTTTTTTGGCAAACCTATAGCGATTTGGATATTTTTAAGAGTAACTTGAAGGGTATACTCCCAAGGTGGTCCCATTGTCAGCAAGTTGGAATCTGATGAGAGGATCCCATGGAAATCGAGGGAAACCCTCAAATTTTATTGGCAAACCTATAGCGATTTGGATATTTTTTAGAGTAACTTGAGCATTTGCTCTCGGAAATCATCATTTGGTAAAGTGGAGCTGATGATGAAGACTACAGACGGCCATCGAAACTAATCAATGATAAATATTTCACGGGTTGCGATTCGATTACTTTAATATGGTTGCTAAGCAATTTATGCTCGTCACAATGCGTGTGGTGGTGGAGTGGAGTTCTTCAGGTTCTTACCAGGAGAACTCCTCAAAAATTAACGTCCCAGCATCGGGAAAAGCAATATTTTGTAAAAGGTGATGAGCAGTTGACGTTAGGCTATTGTAACTTAGATAAATTACAAACTCTCTCACTAAAAAGTGAAAAATAAAAACTTTTTACAAAAAAAAAAACCACCGACTTCCAAAAAAAACTACAAAGTGATAAATAACTTTTATTTCGGAAGTCGGTGTCAATAAACGAAAATGCAGAACCAACGACACCGACTTCCGAAATAAAAGTTATTTATCACTTTGTAGTTTTTTTTGGAAGTCGGTGGTTTTTTTTTTTTTGTAAAAAGTTTTTTTTTCAATTCAATACACAAGGATTCAATTAAAAACACAAGGATTTCATACATTAAACTATGTGGAGATAAAAATACGACAATAATGAATAAGTACACTAGCAATAGGTACTAATGCATAGGACTATTTTGGAAATATCAAATAAAAAATCACGTTTTTAATTTCGTTAGGATAAAATTAAAAACGTGATTTTTTCAAACTAAATAATAACGATGGTCCGACTATGGGTTTTGCTTTGCCAATATTAATTTGACTAGTTATACTATAGACTAAACTATTGTATACATATATTTGGTTTAATTTTTGTATGCAGATTGAGAACGTCTGTTAGATACCTACCTATAGGTACGAATTTTAATTTATTGTCGTATTGTTGTCTCTATCTTAGGTACCCTCATATTTCCACTCTATACGAGATATTGAGCTGCGTTCTAGAATACTACTAATAGTTTCTTTATAGGCTATCGAAAAAGTCACAAAAAATTCTCTTTTTTTTGCCATAACACTACACATTAACTGCATGACGCAAAACCAGTATCACAGTATGTACACACGAAATCAACAATGCAATATCAATTTATCGATCGTTATCGATAAAGATGTCGGCTATCGACAAACACCAAGTGTTATGCCGAAATAGATGATTGTGTTATGATTACAGAGCCGCGAGTTGTAATTGAATGATCTCTGAACCGAACGCGCCCGCGCTCTGTCATTAGTGTGCGTGAGGTTTTTGTTTTTTAATTTGTCTCTGGTATTGATGAATCCGCGAAGGATGGTTGGTTGTGAAATTTTTGTGTAACGTTACAATAGCTTCGGTTTTTTTTTATTGTTTTGGTCATAGGTACCTATACCTAGCTTGTGTGTAGAAGCAATAATGTTTAAATATAACAAAATAAGTAAGTAAGTTAATGGCAAGAATGATCAATCAATCTATGAAATATAGACAGTCATTTGGCAAGAAAGGCAATGCCTATACGTATAGAAGATATTTATAAAAGGCACGGTGCAAACTCAGCACCGCAACAATAGAAATATTCCAAAAAGCAAGAAAAGTTCACACTTACAACACTCACAGCCCCTTATAATCTAATTTACCCCAAATGCATTTTAAATTAACGCCCATTCACTAATAACGAACGCTATTTATGAGAATTAACCACTTAATGCAGTAACAGAACAAATCAATGATCTCTTAAAGACCCCCAAAGTATCAAACATCATTCAACGGAGCGAACCTTTTTGAAAAACTCCATACAGACTAATTTACACGGACTTTGCAAAAAATCTATTGTGCTGCAACAAAAGAAGACATCACTACGATTAACAGGCGGAAAAAAAAAGTAGAAAAGGCGGGAATTGTCTATGCTCCATATGTTACGAGATTAACATGTAACAAATGGTCATTTGTCATTGACAGCACTGAGCGCTTGATTGAGGAAGTCATTTCTTGTCTATGAACGGAAACAATATTTTTTACACATCCCCTGTTCACTACGGGACATTAGAAGACTTGGGTAATGTCTGTATGATTATTAGAGAGTTACGTGAATGCATATCTTAAAGGCACAATATAATTATGGGGATATGGAAGTCGCCTTTCTAAGGATGGAATTAAGGGTTTTTAAATCACGTTGGATCATAATTTATTAAAGGATAAAACTGTGTTTTTAGGGTTCCGTACCCAAAGGGTAAAACGGGACCCTATTACTAAGACTCCGCTGTCTGTCTGTCACCAGGCTGTATCTCATGAACCGTGATAATTAGACAGTTGAAATTTTCACAGTTGATGTATTTCTGTTGCCACTATAACAACAAATACTACAAAAAGAATAAAATAAATATTTAAGAGGGGTTCCCATACAACAGACATGATTTTATTGCCGTTTTTATAGACAATGGTACGGAACCCTTCGTGCGCGAGTCCGACTCGCACTTGGCCGGTTTTATTATTGGATGCGTTCCGTGACCAAGTGACTTGCAGCACGGTATAACGATGGCTGAGAAATGAGCATTTGTGCGAAGTAATTCATAGAATAATTAATTATGAGAAATAAAGTTAGAAAATCTCTGCTTAAAGCTATCAATCTGACGTTTTTATCATAGATTGTAGAACGCATGTATTCTTAACCAACCAAGTAGGTAGGTGCAGCTGTACCAGTAGGTACATTTCCGTACAAATATAGATGATTATTAGATAATTATCTTCAAACGGCAAATGAGTAATTAACTAGGTAAGTACATAGAACGATAGTGATTGTACTCAAAACTACCCTACAAGGTCAAAATAATGATAATGTGCAGATTTACCGTGGTAAATAGCCAGATACAGTACATAATACAAATGTTAGTATATATTGTAACATTAAAGTTATTACAGCGATGCAATCTAAACTACTACTGATTGCTATATTTACGATTGTACCTACTAATGTTATGTATGTACTTGCAATTATGTACGTACTGAATAGATATGGCTTTTAGACCGTGATGAGTTGGAGCTCAAGCGTGATTAGATTCAAGACACGCTGTATAGTAACCGGATAAACACATAACATCCTGTAACTTTTGCCTTTATTGGTGAATCAGAATGACCTACTTAGTTATAGTTTTCAAGTTTGGATTTGGTAACAGCCTGTAAAATACTTTGAACAAAGTGTTGTTTTGTTTTTCATTCAAATCGTCATCTTGTAGAACAGAATTGCGCCTATGTTTTATAAAAAAAACTCCTTACAACCCTTCACATTCTTAATTCAAATCTCACCGCGTTTCATTTCCGTCACAACACACTTCAAATTAAAACATAAATACAACTCGTTCCACAATCATAGACAACACAAAAAACGTCATCGAATCATCTCACTCCGTCGACACTAACAGTCGGGCCCAAAGAATTATTATATTTTATTATCCCACAAATTACGCCGCGCGCGGCTTGTGGGGTCCGCCAAGGTGTCGGTCCCGACACGTTTATATTACCCCTATTATGAAAAAAATATGTAAAAAATAAGCTCAAAAGGCACCCGGCATCGAAGGGCGCACACAGTAAGCTTTTACACAAATAATGCCAGTTTCAAAACGAAATCGCTGACTAATTGATTATTGTGAATGGCGCTTTATTAAATTGGAAATCAATGGGGTGTCAATAATTCGATTTTCGCTATGCTGGAAAATGCGTTGCCAATAGGCAAAAAACAATTGAACTCGGAGATGTTAAAAATATGAATAGGTACCTACTGAAATGAGTCGACGATTAAAACTGACGTATGTATAAATTAAGAATTACAGAGCTGTCATTACACTATTATAAGTTTTCAATCGTTCAATGATGAAAGAATGTACAGAACTGTTACAGTTTTGTTTATATTATAATTTCAATTCTCGTAATTTTAAGAACGTTCACAGTCTGATGCCAGTTGATTGTCGCTGAGATGAGATTGCGACAGATTTTGAAAGTTTTTAATTAGGTACTTACGGGAATTGGCCTTCAGAAATCTTATACATTAATTTCAGTCAAGCGTAGTTCCTACCTTACAAATAAACACCATGAAACAAGTAGTGCTAAATAGAATGTCAGCACACGTCACCATAGTGTTAATTCTTGGCACTTGGCTGTAGCCGTAACGCCTTTGCTTCAGTTATTCCTCAAGGTGACTACTTAAGCTATTTTCAGGACTTAACTGCACATAGTTAATTTGGCATTCCAATTTCAAATTGGAATTCCTTTAGTTTATGGCCACTTAATTATGTTTAGCGGTTATTCGTTCTATTTATAAGTAGGTATTAAGAATATGCGTTAACAGACGAGACGAAGAGTAGCATTGCTTGAATACATAGGAAAGTATACTGTTTGGTAACAGTTGTTTTATTTTTGCCTGTAATGTATTGGGTATCGGGCTGCGCTAAGAGTTTGCCACGATGGCTCAGTGTGGGTAACAGTTACGTTAGCAATTTGTGTTTGTGCTTGCAGAAAGCAACAAGATTTTTCTAAGTACACATTGAAAATCTGTTTTTTCATCCCTGTCAGTCTATTCTGTAAAAATGTTACTGTGAAAACTTTGGTGAAGTGAGCTGTTAATAGTGTCAATACCTATACTCCAACTTTTAATAACTAGCTGCAGTAAAATTACACTTCTTAATAACTCATTTCGGACTGCGTTTAGAAATATGCATGTCAAATAAGTTTCGTTTGTTACACTATTTTGTAGGTACTAGAAAAACAAGATTTGGTTGATGGCCGCAAAAAACAAAAAGGCGCCATTTTCAGTCATTTAAGTAACACATAAGCTGTCATTTTACTGCAGCTAATTAAAAGTCCGACTACAGTATCAGGTGCAATGACAACTCACTTTAAACTCACTTCGCCTAAGTTAGAATAACTCGACAGATGTGATGACTTTCTGGTATTTCGTAATAATCGTATTTCTAAAGATACTCGTAGCTTCATTGTTTCTTTGTAATCATGGAAATTAATGGTTTTAAGGATAGACCAGGATCTGTTATCATATAATTCTTTGCAATCTTTGTGAATTTCTAACATTTGAATTAGTTTTTCAAGTAAAACGTCTTAACTTCTTCATAAAACATCACCTTAGTATTTAATCGCGTGCTTTATATTAACCCTCTTCATTCTCGGCAAGGTGCATACGTCCGTCCTTGTCACACGTATGGCGACAAAAGGGGACAGGTGATCAGTCAGTTAATTTAATTTCACTATCTGAGCGCCTACTCTGTCGGTGACGTAAGTTGGACGGCATTTTGTATGTGTGCGTGTGTGATATTTTTTATTAGTAGACCAGTCTCTGGCTGCGACTTCGCCTGCGTGAAATATCTTGTTCCCCCGACCCACCCCGTCGCATCGCATCGCATCGCCTGCCCGCGCTATCACTTCGTTTTCGCTTAGCGTTCTTTCTGACTTTATTTCTTGTTGCTCGTCTCCTAAGGGTAATAGCGTGGTCCTAGATTAGCGCGTTCAAACATACAAACAAACTCTCGAGCTTTATTATTAGTAAAAATATATGTATGACGTAAAGTATCTTAAATATAACTGTCTTAATGCCATTGTTTCATAAAACTTGCAAATTATAACCTGGTTGGAAGAAGTTACAGGCTTCTGACATAGAGTATTTTTACTCTAACTTAGCTCTGGAGTCTGGGTTCCACTTTTATTTCTGTAACCCTGTATATCATCATCATTTATTTATTTCAGAACATACCTGTAAGCCAATTTATTAGTAGGTACTTACATCATCTGCCTAGCCTTTTCCTAACTATGTTGGGGTCGGCTTCCAGTCTAACCGGTTGCAGCTGAATACCAGTATTTTACATGGAGCGACTGCCTATCTGACCTCCACAACCCAGTTACTGGGTAATACGATAGCCTTGGTAAGACTGGTTGTCAGGCTTTCGGGCTTCTGACTACCCGTAACGACTGTCAAAGATCCACAAATGCCAGCCGGGACCAACGGCTTAACGTGCTTTCCGAGGCACGGAGGGGTCTCGATATGTAAACATGGTCACCCATCCACAGACCAACCGCGGCAAGCGTAGCTTAACCTGGTCGATCGACCTGTGCGGCTGTTATTATTTAGCCACGAGCCCCTAGTAAGGTACTTACATATACCTCTTAAACATGAGTGTTAGTTAATACATCCATAATAATTGTTAGTTACAAAAGTCTTAAAACTATATCTAATTTAACTAGAGATTTTCAGTAGCAGTTTGTATTAGGAGCCAATTAAGATACCACCTACTGAGGATCAAACAGCTCACATGTTTTTATAAACTTACTATTTTATTTTAAGTGTCTATCTGTTATGGTAAAAACACGCATCCTCTGTAATAGTTAGGACATGTCTCGAAGCGTGACGGTGACTCTAAAGAGCGCCTTGTCGTGCAGGGTAGCGTGGAGGCCACAGACCACGCGAACGCTCACCCATGAGATGGACACCGTTGTATATGACTGTACTAAAAATACCAGAAATCGGAGTAGGTGGCGAGAAATCGTAAGACGAATCACATCATCCCCTAGACAAGAAACTACATGAAGACCATGAACGCTCTGACAAGAGTGTTACGAAGAAGATGTTATTTCAAGGCCTTTATTTAACTTTAAGAGCCCAACACACGATATACAATTATAAAACACGTTCATAAAAGCTCGCATTCATGAAAATAAATTCAATTTAGTCTCCCCGTGCTTTACAAAACCGCAACTCTATCACATAAACATTTCCAATGATTACAAAAGCATATTCTGCTCACCCTGTGATCGGCAGCGGGTCATTATTTAATAACCCCACATTTGACGGGCCCCGGACACCCCGAGTGCCGAATTATAGGCCTCTTTGTAAATAAACCGCCGGCTGATGCAGGGTTATTTTTAATGAAACTGGTTGCAGTGACCGGCCTATCGCAGTTTAGTGTTAGCAAGGAAAAAATTGTATGAACCATAGTTTTTAGCAAAAAATAATTTTGGTTCCAATCTATCATTAGGTACATTGTTATTTGCAATGACTTGGTATTTCAGGAATTTCTATTAAAAGGGCAATAGTTGGGTAATAATAACAGCAACTGAATTCTCTTTGAAATTCCTGTCTTTTAGCTAAAATAATGCCCCAACACTAACCTCAATAAAATTCTCATCTCTTTTAGCCATAGACAATTTACTTTGTCGGCCTAACAGTCTATTTTTGGGCCGTTAGCACCTAAGCTGTTACCATGAGTGACGGTAAAGACAACCTTGCAAGTTCTACAGTGATGGCGTTTTAAGTTCCCATAAAAACATTCTAATTGAGCAATTTACTTCAAAGTGTAGCCACACTTTGAAGTAAATTGCTCAATTGAATGGTGAATTTTAGTAAACTTCTAGTAAGGTTTTATATGATTGATTCTCAACTGAAATATATTTTTCAGCAATCCTTAAATTAGGGATAAATAACGTGCTAACAAAATTCTAATTCTATGACTCCTAACACTCATATACTAAAATAAAAAGTATGTGTATGAAAATAGTGTTTTTCTGGTAAAGTGTCAAAGCTATATATAATACTCATAGACTACTCTTTTATCTATTTCTGGCTAAACCTACCTAAGTAGGAAGTTATACCTAAGTATAGCAAAAAATATAGATTAGATTTATAACTCTCCATAAATAACAAAGCTCGAATTAAATCCTAGCATATTTGTTGCACCCATCTTTTTATGAACTATTCTCAACTAAAATATAACAATATAACATTTCGCGCCATTGCCCAACATTTTTAACCGACTTCAAAAAAAGGAGGAGGTTCTCAATTCGGTTGTATGTTTTTTTTTTTTTTTTTATTTTTTATTTTTTATGTTTGTTACCTCAGTACGCCGTCATTTATGAACCGATTTAAAAAAATATTTTTTTATTTGAAAGGACATACGTCCAGATTGGTCCCATTTTTGTCAAACTCCAGTTCTGATGATGGGATCCATGAGGAATTGAGGGAACTCCTCAAATATTATAGGCATACATATAGCAATTTTGGTATTTTCATTAACAACTCAAGCATTTGCATTCAGAAAGTATAATTTGGGGAAGTGGAACTGATGATGAAGACCACAGATGGCCATCGAAACTACTCAATGAAAAATATTTCACGGGTAGCGATTCGATTGCTTTAATATAGTTGCTAAGCAATTTATGATCGTCACAATGCGTATGGTAAAGTGGAGCTGATGGTGACTTCACCATCAGCTCAAGTTCTCCTGGTTCTTACCAAGAGAACTCCTCAACAATTAACGTCCCAGCATCGGGAAAAGCAATATTTTGTAACAGGTGATGAGCAGTTGACATTAGGGTTTGAAACGGTATGCTCTTGAGGTGGTCCCATTGTCACCAAGTCAGAGTCTGATGAAGGGATCCCATGAAAGTCGAGGAAAATCCTCTTTGGTAGGCATGTACAGTGTGTTAGTTGAACTCTCTCAAATCAAATGAAACCTATTGATGATTCAAGTGTTTGAGTCCGAGAGTCATCACTTACCTATACTCCGACTTTTAATTAGCTGCAGTAAAATAACACTACTTAATAACTCATTTCGGACTGCATTTAGAGATATGCATGTCAAATTAGTTTTATTTGTTACACTACTCTGTACTAGAAAAACAAGGTTTGGTTGATGGCCGCGAAAAAACAACAAGACGACAATTTCAGATGATGTTACAAAACCGATTTTGAATTTTTTTTTTTTATTTAAAAGGGTATACTTCCAGATTGGTCCCATTTTTGTCAAAATCCAGTTCTGATGATGGGATCCATAAGGAATTAAGGGAACTCCTCAAATATTATAGGCATACATATAGCAATTCTGGTATTTTCATCGACAACTCAAGCATTATCATTCAGAAAGTATAATTTGGTGAAGTGGAACTGATGAAGGAGACTACAGATAGCCACAGGAACTCTTCAATGATTATAAGTATTTCATGGGTGGAGATAAGATATCTCGATTAAGATAGTTAAGCGACTATGACGAAGCAAATTTAAATAAATAGTTCTGACGAAACTGGTACCATCAAACCGATCTTATGAAGCTGGAAGGTAGGTACCGGAGCATCGTAATAAAACAATGTATTCTAGCCGTGTTTGGGCTTATCGAGTAAATGCGAACCACATGATACAGGAGATGTGATACGAGAAGCTATTTCGAAGGCTACTGCTCGAAAATGAAACCGCTGAAGACTGTTTTATAAGACGCCAAAGAGATCTTCGCCCTTGAGTCGTAGGTACATTAAGTGTGGCTTTGATTGTCAGAAGACAGATTTCGTAGCCTCATTATTTCCGTCAATGATCTGTCGTCGTGTGGTCGCTTTAATAATTTGTTGGCATCCAAATCTGACAAAACGATACCTTCCAAACTTCTGACACGACTTAGCGCGACGTATATTTGCCCTTTTGCAAAGTTTTTTTTACCAAGGTCGATCACAGCTCATTCTGTACAACTTCCTGTCACTGTTATATATTTAGCAAGTAGTGGTATACGAATTGGTGTGGGGTAGGTACCACAACTCAAAAGTGAAAAATAAAAACTTTTTAACAAAAAAAACAACCGACTTCCAACAAAACACTACAAAGTGAAAAATAACTTTAATTTCAGAAGTCGGTGTCAAAAAACGAAAATGCAGAACCAACGACACCGACTTCTGAAATTAAAGTTATTTTTCACTTTGTAGTGTTTTGTTGGAAGTCGGTTGTTTTTTTTGTTAAAAAGTTTTTTCCATAGACAATAGACATGGCACCTTAACTTTTTTTCAGATATTGATTTAGATAACATAATCGATTCTAAAATCAATTGAATTAGTTTTTTTGTCCCTTTTAACGGACTAAAATAATTATATTATGTGTGTTTTCTAATAGGGTCGATGAGTATAGGGTCAGGTGGCCATTTTTTAATTGGCCCCTGTTTATATAAAAGGTGTTTGGTTTTTTACTATTATGTGGGGCCAGCGAAGGGTGGTGCCCTTTTTAAATAGGTACGTGTTAATTCTGGCACATGGGTACCTATATGGCCCTGTTATGTTATAAAAGCTGAAATTGTAAAAGCAATGTTTACTTGCCCATAAGTAGGTATAACTTATAATATGTAAATTGTAAGCGGTCGCCTTTTCCACACAGTGAAAAGATTTTAAATTTTCAGCATGTTAAGGCTTTATAACTGTGTTATTAATATACCAACCAAAATCTTAGTACTGGTGGTGGTTAGACAATGATAACCCCCAAAATGTGTGCCCTGTGGGCTTTTTCTTATAACCGCCAATATTGTCTTACCATAAGTTTTAGTTACTACATCATGCAATTATCTACTATATTTATAGTCATACTAGAACTATTGCTAAGTACAGTCCTATGGTTCAAACTAAAGTTATTTGTAGGTCGCCAGGCGTAGCCCTTAATCATGCTGAAATATTGCGAACCGACAGGCCTAAAGTAGGTAAGTGAGTTAGCAACATTGCTGAATCGTTGACCGCTTTGTGACCCTGGCGGGCACTCGGACACCGCGTTTACTTACTACAAAATTGTTCAGAAGGTCCATTTTATACATTCATACATAAACTCACGGCTTTTTCCCATTGGTGTAGGCAGAAACTATAGATAACGCCAGCTGCTACGATCCATTTGATTTTCGCACACAGACAAAAATATGCTCACAGCACGATTGGTGGACTTACTTGGAAGTGACTACTTCCAATTACTTTGACATTCTATAAGAATGAAAACGTTCAGCGTCACTGAAAATAAATTGTACTTACCCTGTCACCCACCTATAGGAGAACGCCTCGCAGATTTTGGATTTGACCAAGTCTTCGCAAGTTAATACTGCGCAAGTCACTACCGTGTGCCTTTTTTAGAAATTCTATCTGGGAATAATCCTGTTCGTGAAAAGAAAAAAAATAGATTCCTGCAAAATCTGAAGCTGAACTGTATACTGTTTCGTGTTTTAAACACCACGAATTTTATCAATGAACTCATCGCTTTATATCAGAGCTGTAAGGACTTAGTCTTCTGCATTAACTATGTGCTTAGAGGTCTTCAGCTAACCTTCCTACCCGTTACCGCCATGATATGTTATATGCTAGGCTGCTGACGAAACGCTCAGACACACAGAGCATTGTCTTCCATACGCCAAGTATCCGAAATTAAGTTTCCTATTGTTAGACCCCGATGAAGTGGCATTCGTCAGACGTTCGTATGACTAGAATAATTGAACGCATGGAAGTAACAGTTGAACGTAAATATTAGTGCTTATTCTGCTGTCACCTCCGTGTGACATCAGATTGATATGTTGTCCTGGTACACGTAGCGAATTATTGTGGTGCTACTTGGGTGTTCATTTATATCTTAACTAGCAGTGCCCCGAGGTTTTACTCGCATAAGTTTCGCTCCCGTGGGAATATAAGTTTCCTATGTATTAATCCTGGTTATAAACTATCTGTGTGCCAAATTATATCCAAATCCGTTCAGTAGATTTTGCGTGAAAGAGCAACAAACATCCATCCATCCATCCACATAAACTTTCGCGTTTCTATATATTATGTATTATATTATAGTAGGAAGTAGTAAGTCAGTCTTTAAATATTATATTTATTTTATTATAGGAAAGCGATTTAAAACTTTTGAGATACTCTATGTGACTTTTTCTTGAGATATTTCTTCAAGCAGACCTACGATCTGTCAATTAAAATGGTTTTCAAACAAAACTAGAAAGTAATTTAAAAGATGTGGAGACTATCACCGGCTTGAAAGACTGCCATATTGTCACTGAATAAATTTTTCCCCAAATGTCTGCAACGATGCCCAATGAACGGCGAACCCAGGCTACTTTGTGTATCGTAAGTATTTAATTTCATCACCACTTTTCTCAAAACGGTGGAGAATAAACATCGTGAGGAAACCGGTATGTCCTAGCACCGAAAAATTCGAAGACATGTGACATCTACCAACCCGCACTGGGCCCGCGTGGTGGATTTTGGCCCACTCCCTCTCACAAAGAGGAGGCCTATGTCCCAGCAGTGGAAACATTATGCTTATGTCTGCAATGGACTAACAACTACACACATCAAAAGTGTCTAGGGATCAAGCATTTTTATGCGGATTTCTTGAGATTGAGATGTGGCTTTGTAATAAATTTATGATTTTATAAATTTATATGGATCCTTTTTGGTGCATTTCATAATTTGAATCAGGAACTGTGAATCAAATTCGAGTAAAAGATGAAAATCAGCTGTCAATATTTTCCCTATAAAAACATACAACGCATTGAAGACATTATTAGTGCTACTGTTTCCCTACTACTGATTAAAACCAACGTTATTATGGAGCGGCGACGTCATTTAAGCAGGGAAGAAATGCTCAGAGCCGTGGGAATGATAGAAGCTGGTTCCCGGCAACGTACTGTGGCTTTAGCTCTGAATACAAGTCAGAGTGTTATCAGTCGACTTTGGACACGTTACCGAAGCACTGGTACCGTGGCTGAGCGCCATGGAGGACGGTATCGCTGCACCACACGGAGACAAGACCGATACATTCAAATCTTAACTCGAAGAGCTCCAACAATAACCGCCATGATGTTAGCCGTGAGGCTTCATCACTCTTCAGGGAACTTAATTAGCGACCAAACAGTCAGAAACCGCTTGCATGAAGTGAACCTTCATTCCCGAAGACCGCTACGGGTACCACCTATAGCAATGCACAATCGTAGGATTCGATATCAATGGGCTCTTGAACACAGAAATTGGGCAGAAGAACAATGGCGTTTCGTGTGCTTTTCTGATGAGTCTCGTTTTGGTATGAGACCGGATACAAGACGTATACGACACTGGAGAACCCCTGGACGCCAACAGCGATTAAAATCCTGCCAGGAAGTCCATCCTTATAGTGGTGGAACCATCATGGTATGGGCGGGTATTTGGATCGGCGGAAGAACTGAGTTGATTTGGATCAGAGGCAACCTCAACGCTCAAATTTATGCTGAGACGATTGTATCAGACGTCATCGTTCCTCTACAAGTGCAAATCGGTCCCTTATTTCAGTTAATGCATGATAATGCACGACCGCACACCGCAAGAGTTGTAAGACAGACTCTCGCCGCAGCTAACATCAATGTCCTGCCCTGGCCTGCTCAGTCGCCAGACTTGAACCCGATTGAGCATGCATGGGATATGCTACAGAGAAGAGCTCTGCCGAATATGGAGGGTATCCAGTCGCAAGAAGACCTTTTTTTGTTGTTGCAACGAACATGGGCGGCCATTCCACAGCGTGATTTGGATGAACTCATTTTGAGTATGCCAAACCGATGTTCTTGTGTTGTTAGTGTTCGCGGTAGAAACACGGATTATTAATTGTTTAAGTTACCCAATAAAATTTTAAAGAAAACTGTTATTTCAGTCTTTTTTTCGAACTTTTGTGTTAGTGGTTCAAATGTCAAAAATCCCTTTATTAGGAAAATGGCAAATTTCTTTATTAATGCAAAGGTGACTTGGTTTATCGTTACTGTGACAAACGAAAACACTTTATTTGATGAATCCTTAAAGAAAATTTTAATTAATATCAATCAGGAGAAAAGTTATTGCAAAAATATATGTTGATCCCTAGACACTTTTGATGTGTGTATTATTAACAAGCAGTATTGGTACAGTTTTCTCACAGAAGTAGATACCTAATTTTAGTATTATTTTGTATTTTAGTATTAAATACTAAATGTCCAGTTACAATTTATTACAAAAATAAAAAAAAAAAGGTAGATGACTTGTAATATCATTTTAATTTTAATGATTAATAAACGTGACACACTACCTAAACCGCTAATTTTATTACAATCCGCATAAATAATTATAAGTGATACCTACCCAATAAGGCCCACACTTTACGTTCAAAACTCCCAACAAATCTTAAAACAATGGCAGCTTGTCAAAAGGCTAACCATTTATTTCGCTAGTATAAAGGGTAATATAATGGCAACATTACTTACATCAAACGAGGGTTATACCTTATATACTAAATTATAATTAATATACATAAAATTAAATGTAAGCACGCATTTCTCATGATTTATAATTCGAACATCCGTTTTGAGTCGTTGACTCCAAGATTAATCGCAGATAGATGTGAAGATAGGTACAATATACGTGGGTACATACCCATGTATTGTGCCTTTCTGCCTATTTACACGTAAAAGTGCACTTCTAATTGGATGTGAAGAACACGCGTTTTTATTGTTCGGGAGGATGAATGGCAACTTTATGTTTGTCTCGATTTAATGCCTAGACTACGAGGAGGTGTTAAGAATAAGAAATTACGTTGTTAAGATTTCAAAATGGTGCGAGTCGGTAGGTTCCTATACTTTTACAGGCTAATTAAGACGGTAATATAGAGGTCTTTGACTGATAAAGGAATGCTTTAACCACTCGATTTTGGGCACTGGATCAGTCGGCCATGTTCCTTCCGTGTCGATTTTCGGCATTTGACAGTTGAGTGGTTAAAAAGTAAGCAAGAGTAGGTAACTAATTATAAATTATGCTAACTAGCAGATTACCTAGTCAAAAAGAACTGACTTTTGAAATACTTAACCAAACCATGTTTAGTTTCCATTAGTTGGAGTTTACTCGTATTATTATTTAGCTATAGGTACCACAATAATCATAGTGCAGTGCTTAGATATAAGACCAGCCCCACTGATCTAGTGTATAATTTTCTAGATAATTAATTGCCCCAAATTCCGGCCAACAACAACTTCATGCTATATATACCTACTAAATAAACATTAAGTACGTTTTGCATAACATTACGCTCTTATGGCTCCCTAATTGCGAAATTATAAAAAAATTCAACACAAAAGCGTCCGTCTCTTTTAATTTAAAATTGTATGAAATTGCTTTTCATTAAATATTGAGCCACAACACTGAGTGTGATCCTGTTATTAGCATCACAAGGACTTTCAGAGGCCCTGGCCTGATCAAAAGACCATTATAATCGCATTCTTCACTTTCCAAAAGTTTTGTATGAACAGCAAGACGGTCACGACTTACCATAATCATTATTATAACACGCAAGCCATTTTCATTCAAAAACGAGCAAAATAAAATTCCTTCATTGGTTGGTAATATCGTCCCAATCGGTATTGACAGCATTTAAAAATGGACGATAAAAGGAACAATAACTTTATCGAACAAAAGATAATTTAATTGTTTGGATATCGATATTTATTTCATTTTTGGATTATTTCTCGTGATTTTTGCTTTTTAATTATGCTTAATATCGAAGTCACGATTTAATTTAATTAGTTTATTGGTGTATGGATTTATTTGGTTGAGGAAAATCTATTGTATGAAAGTAATGTTGTGATGGAAATAATTATTTCGCAATAATAGCATTTATAGCCTAGTGTGTTGTGATTGTAGACCTAGTTTTTTTTAATTGTTCGCTAATAACAGCCCAAAGATGTGTTATTATTTTTCAGACTAGAAAAGTGTTACGTGAAAATTTATTTATTTACCTATTTATATATGTCACGGCTAATAGCCGGGTACAACTAGGTACAGCCGGCCACATGCAGCGGTTCGTATGTTGGTACTGTTGGTGACATCGGTTGCATGGTTGCGGTCAGTCGATACTTCGATAGGCGACGTAGGATGCAACAGCAAGCGAAGGGCACCCCGAGGTTAGGTTTGGTTAGATTACTTTAAACCCTTTACACAGAAATAGGAGCCCCGTCAAGCGGGGGCTCCGTCGACGTACGATGCTGCACCTAGTTGCACCCGGCTAAAACTAGGTGTGGCCACACTTCGGCTATTAGCCGTAACATATACACACATATAAACAGACAAGGAGAAAGGGACAGAAATATACGTACAAAGATGACACTTATTTTTAAAGAAATCTCTTCCAGCATACCTGCGATAGGAGAGTAGATAAAAAGAGGCGTAGACAACGTGTTTATGAGAAGAAGGGAAAACAAAATAGGTACCTAAGTAGGTACATAAAATCAAAAACAGTATAAAGGTAACAAAGAAATGGCGTAGTCGTACCTTAAAACCATAAAATTAATTGAAATATATACGTAAGAACCCTTATAAGTTTTCCCTACCACGCAATGAAAAACTGAAGGCATAAAGGAAATTTAATTTACGTCCAACGCCGCGTATGTTTACACTGTTTCCATCGTCACGGTGCTGATAAAGCAATCTATTAGCGCCAATTTTTCACACACGATAACGTCGATAAGCGACCGTCACAATCCACTTAATTGAATTATGTTTACATGTTTCATGTGACGTCACGACTTGTGTCACGACGTTGTGTTGCTCCGCGCCTCCCATTGGTCCGTTTGAATTAGAACAATGGCGGACATGCAACGTTATTAGCGTAACGTTTTAATATTACAAAGTTGTTAATGAGAACTGATAAGCTTTTTTTTGTTTGTGTTTGTAATTAAAATAGGCTTTATAGTCTTTAGTGCGAACGGAAACTGGAGGTGTTTTAATTGTTTTATGTGATGAGTTTTAGGTTAGCCAAAATGGCGCTGAAAATTCGTCCCTGACCTACAACTATGTACCAATTTCAACTTAAATGTCAAACTTGTATAGCGCTTTTGTGTTCATAGTTATGAGCACCTATCAATAATCAAATTAGGAGATTATATCTCATTAAATTATTATCAAACTACATTAAAGTTTCTCAAATCATTCCTATCTTAATGGTCCATTTGAAACCCTGATGAATGTGTCACTTTCAAATGACAACAAAAATGTTTTGCGAAATCAAAGCTCAACCGTAACCCATTTCTAAATCCAACACTTTAACACACCGTGTCGCTTTGTGTTGAGACTACGAGGAATTTGAAGCACAGTGTTAAGAAATCGTTGGTAATGTTCGTAGTTGGAATAGAGTGCTGTAGGGCTATTGCGTTTTGTAACACAAACCGCATTCAATCTTAGAGTAGGAAGCCGCTGAGCAATTTAAATATTTGACAGCCTATTAGTTTCTGAATTAGTTGAACATCTTACTTGCCTAAGACCTCATTAGTAATTTCGTTTAGAATACAATTTAATTTAGCTTTTCTATACATCATTTTAGAGTAGGTCGACTGTCTTTTACGTAGGTATATTTCGTGATTTATAATTCTGTGGTTCGGAAACTGTACTGTCATTAAAACAGTGATTAATAAAGGTTCCGCCGATTTAATTGATTTTATGGCTTGGTTACAGTTTCGCGGAGGTGAACGTGTGTCAAACACTGATAGCCTATAAAACGAATTTTAAACTAAACCACAGCATAATCAGCCTATAATGTTCCCACTGCTAGTACACAGGCCTCCTCTCGGTGAGAGGGAGGGGGCTGTAAACCACCACGCGGGCCCGGTGCGGATTGGTAGATGTCACATGTCTTCGAATTTTTGGTTTTAGGATATACCGGTTTCCTCATGATGTTTTTCTTCACCGTATTGAGAACAGTGGTGATGAAATAATTTACACAAAGTAAAGCACCTGTCTGGGTTCGAACATAAGACCTACAACAACTCGTAAGTCGTGACCATTACCACTGGGCCACCACATCACTTAAACTAAACCTCACTTAGTTCCAAATATAAAATCACTTCATTAATAATGTTCGTTCACATTATTTCAAAAACGATCATAATAATCAAAACACACAATAATTAAAAAAACAAATGAAAATCGAAACGCATTCACTGGAACAGTCAGCGACAAAAGACTATTTCCACTTCAGTTGTTTAATCTGAATTATTTGACTAAATAATTGACTAAAATCGGAACAAAGGTAAAAATAAAAGAATATTAATTGTTATCTAACTTATCTATCATAAATATGAAATGCTGAAATACAATTTATGTATCAAATATTTTTTGTCAATTTACATGATGTGTAAAGTATAACAGTGTTCGACTGTACATTAACTTTCCACACACACATACTCAATACCTAAGTATGTAAGTCAGGCTGGTGGCACAAATCACAATAAACAGTCGATTTGCTCGATACAATAACCGCTCGGTACAAACGCTGGCTATAAATAAGCTATTGTTGTTCTAATCCTGCGTTGACTAATCGAATGCCTGCACTTAAAACAGGCTTACGGGTAATCAGCGGTAATAATAGCAGACGGTTTAATTAAACATGGTGGCAACGGTCGTTTGGTCCAATGTGTGTTTTGTTTCAGAATGTTTTAGGGTCCGACCACACGTACCACAACCACACCACAACGACACCATGTAGACAGGCATAAACATCATAAATGTTTCCACTGCTAGGTCACAGACCTTCTCTCGGTTAGAGGGAGTGGGCCGTAATCTACCACGCGAGCCCAGTGCAGGTTAATAGACGCCACATGTCTTTGAATTTTTGGTTATACGATATGCCGGTTTCCTGCATACAATGTTTTCATTCACCGTTTTGAGAGCGGTGGTGATGAATAATTTACATATAGTAAAGCCCCTGTTTGGCTCCGAACTCACAACCTACCACTCGTAAGTCGGGGCCGTTATTACTGGTCCACCACGACTCAACGTAACCACTGCGTGCCCACATTTTGTCGCTGCGATGTGGTGTGGTAGTGACACGTGTGTAAGAGCCCTTAGATGACTATTAATGGTTAACTAACTAGTGGAGGCATTGTTCCTCCAGATTTAGTTCGGCGAGCTAGACTTAATCCTGGTTGTGACGTCTGTTTGCATTCAGAATGAAGCTGGTTTCAATGCTTTGACGGATTACTTAAAGATGATTGTTATATCTTGCCAGCTATTGTTTTGATACTGAGACTCGTGTCATCATCTGCCTAGCCTTTTCAACTATGTTGGGGTCGGCTTCCAGTTTAACCAGATGCAGCTGAATACCAGTATTTTACATGAAGCGTCTGCCTATCTGACCTCCAAAATCCAGTTACTGGGTATAAAGGGGTATTGTATTAATACAATACCCCTTTTAAAGACTGCATGCGGTTGTCAGAGTTTCGGGCTACTGGCGACCCGTAACGAAAGACTAAGATCCACGAATGACAGCCGGGACCAACGGCTTAACGTGCTTTCCGGGGCACGGACGGGTTTTGGTATGTGAAGATGGTCACCCATCCAGAGACCAACCGCTGATTGATCAACTCGTGCGGCTGTTATTACTTAGCCACAAGCCCCTTACTGAGACTCGTGTGCCTTAATATACAATATTTTTCGATGATGGAGATCAGTTTCAGCTAGCTTATCGTGGAAAACTGTCTTCCTTAAATAAGTACAACGAAATGTTACTCGATGAATCTTAAAACGATTCGTTGTATTAACTTACCAATGGTTAATTTTAACTATAGCGATTCGCTGTATAGACCACAGATTACTGATATGTAGCAAGCTAGTATAGACTAGGAACTACACTTTTTTGCTTAAAAGGTTTGTATAAAGATTTCCGAATTTGACCTTCTTTTACTAATTCTAGTTCTATTCTGTGACAGAAATGCTATAATACGATTTAATTGAGCTAGTATGTAGCGGTTAGCAGCGAATTCGACGCTCTATACAAATTGTTGTGTAAATAATAAAAATATTATGCTATTGGCATATGTATTTGAAATATTTATTGCATTTAACACCATAATATGTACCGATAATAATTTGGTTTTTCTGAAGAAACTGTAGAGTGTCTCGTCGGTTCCGTTCGTAGACCGCTACGACAAACGGGTCCGCTACGCCGACAGATACCTAAGTGATCGCAATTTCATAATGTTTATTTGTACGCGAATATTGCCGAAGTTTTGACCACATCATCATCTGCCTAGCCTTTTCCCAACTATGTTGGGGTCGGCTTCCAGTCTAACCGGATGCAGCTGAATACCAGTATTTTACATGGAGCGACTGCCTATCTGACCTCCACAACCCAGTTACTGGGTAATACGATACCCCTTGGTAAGACTGGTTGTCAGACTTTCGGGCTTCTGACGACCCGTAACGACTGTCAAAGATCCACGAATGACAGCCGGCTTAACGTGCTTTCCGATGCACGGAGGGGTCTCGATATGTAAAGATGGTCACCCATCCACAGAAAAACCCCGGCAAGCGTAGCTTAACCTGATCGATCGACCTGTGCGGCTGTTATTATTTAGCCACGGGCCCCTACTTTGACCACATACAGATATTTTCAGCGTACCCATTAGAAACACACCTCAAACACCTTTCGCCGCCCGCCTCAGGACCTCTCATTTCTCAAACTCCCAATATTAGCTCAATTTAAACATCATTTGTTCGCAAAACAAGTAATGATAGCTAATTTTATTGATGTTCGTTCAGAGTTACAATTTAAATACTTATCGTTTGGAACAGCAGATGTAATGACGGTAATGGCCGCCGATTAGTTACGTTATCGACCACCGGCGGCGCCACGCGCGGCCCGACCGGTTCTTTAGAGTAGGGCTAGAAATGCTTGTAGTTCGCTCACATATGGATTAAATGGTAGTTTATATAGGTATCTAGATCATGTAACATTATGTAATGGTTCTCAGTAACCTATCAGCGATTGTTATAAATCTCTAGGAGCATACAAGGATTGCTTAGATGTTTTAAATGATAAATGATTTATTTTCTGTGAGTAGGTTTGTACAAACACTTTTACACGTCAATCATAATTTTTTAAACTAGATGAGGTCGGCTATTCCTATCTGACTGTTCTGAGAAGAAAGGCCGAAACAAACTCAGAGGTCACAGTCTCTTTTAAGATCCAGACAAAATCTTGGTCAGATCATGTGAAGACCATGTAGATTGGTGTCTGAAATGGTGTTTTGAGGAAAGAACCACACAAATTGAGCGGACCTTTTTGTATAGGACTGTATGAATACCAATGAAAAAAAAGATCAGACTTCAGATGAAGGGGCACTAAAACATTACGTAAAGCTGAATGTATACCTGAAAATAACTAGGCAAAAGATCAATGTCTTAAATAATATATATTTTAATTGAGACTAATCGCTGGTGAAACCGCGGGGTGCAGCTAGTACTATATAAATACAGCACCATTGACGCCAGCACGTAGAAATGTGCACTGAAACGCCATTAAAGATTGAAATAGAGACGTTATGGAGTTCCATAATGAATAATTGATTAAGTACGAACATTGCACTGTTGAGAAGTTCCATACACATTGTTTTAAAGTTGTAACACAATGTTATGTTATTCTAAGTCCATGTGTTAATGGCTGTGCTTCAAAGGGAGATTGCTTTGCAGTTTAAGTTTATAAATATTTGCTTCAAAAGTTGTCGCTTTAAGGTAATTACGTCTTTAATGGGACGTTTCTGACGTCATCATAACTTTGTTGGTCAACGAATGTCTTGGCATGGCCATATTATAGCCAGATGATTATGGATGGTCAAACCGGAGTGCGTGTCTGACCTATGAACGTAAACGAAATAAAAGGAGTACTCGTATGTAGGTATGGATGATCGTAGCAGTTGCGTACCCTCATGGGAAGAAGGCGTGAGTTCATGTATGTATGTATATGATAACACATAAGCTTAGGGATTCCACTACAATGAAATGAAGATGGGCAACATGAATCAAATTCTGTCATATGTATCGTACGTTTGGTTGAACCAAACAAAATGGAACTTTTCCTTATTCATTGCAGTATGTTTTTGAAGGATATCTGGGACAGGAATGAAACTCATCTTTGGTCAATTTTCTGGGGGCCTAAAAAGGCCACTTCGGCAGAATCATAAAACAATTCTTATCACGCAATTCATCTGTTTGACAGTTTCACACCTATATATCCCTGAAGGGTTAGGCAGAGGTGTACCTATAGTATTTTACGAATCTCCACACAAAACTGTCATACATATGAGCGTGACATGAATTTTTTTATGATTCTGCCAAAGTGGCTTTTTTAAGCCCCCTGGTCAGGTTTCAACGATTTTATTGCAGTAACCTAACCTAATAGTGTTTGATATAACTTTTTAGATTAACCTCTTATTGTTGTATATCTGCATTTGTGTTCGGCGATCTAACACGTGCTCAAGTTTCAACAACATTAACATATCTAGCAGCAGTGGCCCAGTAGAGCATTGGTGGCCCAGTATTAACGCCCCAACTTACGAGTTGTGGGTTCGAACCCAGTCAGGTGGAAACTCAAAACGGCGAAGGAAAATATCGTGAGGAAACCGGTATATCCTAGGTCTAAAAGTTCGAAGACATGTGATATCTCCTAACCCGCATTGGACCTGCGTGCTGCATTCCCTCTCAAAAAGAGAGGAGGCCTGTCTCCCGCTGGAAATTATTAACCCCTAATGAAAAAAAAAAAAAAAAACTAGCTAGACAAAAGTCCCGGAATCTCCGTAACAACAGTAGCCGATTCTATCTTAGTAGAAACGCGTGTTTCAACCGAATCGATTATAGTTTATAATTACCGTATTGCCACGGGCGAGGATCTCCGAGCCCAAACACATCTCGATGAGATCGTATTCGCTACATTTTATATTTCGGTAACACCGTTTATTGCGTGCCGCCATTGTGAAGGATTTTATTTGTTTCTGCTAATTAATAGTGCTGAGAGTGGCTTAGAAAAAATGGTGGAAAGAATTCGTTGAGATTTCATGTGAACTTTTAATAGGCTTGCTCCATTCTAGCGTATCATTTACAAGATCTCCTGTATCTCTACTGCTGATCACGGACTTCTTTGAAGGTTCCCAAGATAAAACTCAAAAGATTTATTTCAATTAAACCATTTGCAGGCACTTTTTTACCGTCAAGGGGTTGGTCAGTTAGAAAGATGAAGCTAGTTGCCCATTCCGAAGCCTAGTAGGTTCCATAGAATAGGTAGGTACCCATTTTTCCTCTCCCAATATCAAATTAAGGCATCAGTAATTCCCTGTACCATAAACCTTAGGAGCACTTAATACTTTGGCTTAAGCTGCATCACATAAGATAGGAATATCTTCCTTCTTTAAAACTGACACCAACCCAGTTTTCTTTAAGATCATAAATCACAATTACTGAAATCCAAACAGTATTCTCCATTTCAAACTATGTATCTGAAATTCTCAACATTGCTCCCTGTTGAATTGAGTCACTAAATCACGGGCACACTCAATCCATCCAATCGGGACGCGCGCGGGACTCACGCGCAGCCTGCGTTAGATTGAGCCATTTCATCGCCGCCCGAGGTTCGATCTTATCTGTAGGGTCCTGATGTTCACTTATTTTGATACCATAACCTCTCATTATGGATTGGAAGCGCTCCGGCTGACGCACAGATACATTCCTATGTAATTGTGGGATTTTTGTGCTCATTATATGTTTTTAATAGGTGGTCTAGACCACGTTTAGTGTTTATGGAATTCAAAATGATAATCGTTTTTTTTTTTAGGGAATGCAGGATATATGATTTCAAATTGTGTAAAATTGATGAGAATCTGTATTAGATTAACTTAAAGGAAAGGATACAGAGATGTTCAGACTTAAGATAGTAAAATAGGGAACCAAGGTTGGAAGCCTTATATATATTATGATGAATGATAAACTGAATGTGAGAGATGTATAATTAAATGTATAAAATAACAATTTGCAAAAACAGAAGGCGCAGTTAATTGTGAATTCCAATAATAGACCCGGCCTGCTGATAGCAAAAGGTTTAAATCTAAAGTCATTATCGTTTATTTAACAACAAACAGTCACGTCGAACATTAATATCATTCTTACAATGCAATATGACCTTGAACCCTCATAACATGATCTTTAAGCCTCTTTAGAAAGCGCGGCAAAAAAAAAGTTAAACCCATCATTTTTGCAGAACAAAACTAAATGCGAACAATCCCTTCCATCTGATTAACCTACATACACCTATCATCATGATTTATACCTTCAATCGTCTGTCTGTTACCAATCTGAGCCCTTTAAGCTTTATCAAAAAGATCCGAAAGGAAACCCGAACCAAATTTAAAAATATCTGAACCACACGAATTGAAACTTTATTCTTGAGGTTTTAAAGCATTGATGGGTGGTAATGATAAGTTGGTCAAGTAGATGAGAGAAGCTGTGTCGAATTGGTAGGAAATCGAGCTTAGTGTCAACAGTTAACGGCGATCCTGGTAAATGGCACTTGGTAGGGTGGTACAATGAAAGCGACTCTTTGTTCTTCAGTCCGGAGTTACACGCGTTTTCTAGTAAACGCTAAAGAATTGAACGCCTGTTCACGGTAACCGTTTTGTAATTCTTTGCATAGTTTCGTTTCGTTGGTGTCATTGTTTGTTGTGTTTTGTTGTTTGCTTTTTGTTTTGGGTTGTTCATTAGATTCTTGTTATGCATTTGAATTACTTACCTATTACGATGTCTACACTATCTACATACCTACCTTTTGTTCTAATTGTATAGAGAATAGTTTATTGCTGTACTTAGTATTTTCTTATCTATTCTGTTCGACATTAGAACCTGCGGACTTAGAACATTTTGGTCGTCATCAAAGTGATACTATTTGACTTTATCAACTTGTTTTATCTTAAAAAATCTATGCTGTTACATAAGCCATTGTCTATCTCTTCAACCTCTTTCCTTCTGTGACCTTATGTGTTTGAACTGATCTGGACCAATCCTCCGCCCACTCCAATAAGATTCCTGCAGCGACATCTGAAGACCGAAACACATCATGAACCGTATCGAGTGACCCTAACAAAGGCTTACTAATTGCCTCGCCATCTCGCGGTGAAATTAATCAATCGTAGCTCGCTGTGTACCTGCCTAATATAAACTTCGCGGGCGGCTCACTTTGAAGTCGCGCGCTCTCCAATTAGCGCTCGCCGCCGCCTTTGGCGTTCGCCGCCTGCTTTGAGTCGGCCGCTGTCGGGCCTCTCGCTCGTGTGGCGCATGCCGTCTCGCTCTAACACCCCTCCCGTCAGTCGGTGCCATTTCGTTTTATACTTCTTGGTTTAAAAGCCTGATTCGTTGGAGGTGTAAGGTTTTAAGGTTTTGAGGTGACTAGGGATTACCGCATTTTAGCAGGATGTGTTTTGGATTGAATTTGCTGTTTGCGCTCAGTTAGAATTTGTTTCTGAGATTAAAGTTTCGTTCGGTTTTCTTAAAAACATTGTAGATAATTAAATATCTTCTTTAGTAATTAACTTTATGACATAGCTGTTATTGCCCGGTTCTTACTACATTTTAAACTAAGAACTTAAATTCTCTTTTATCACTTTTTAACTCATCCATAAACTTTATCTTTATTAAAATTTTATATTTTCTCAAAATCAGGGAAAAAAATCACTTTTATTCCGGAAATTGGCAATTTCTACAATTACCAACGCATAAAGGTTATTGTTGGTAACTTAAATACCCGGTTTTATGAATGGGCCGTCGGGCGGCGACGACGCGACCCCAGGTTCGATTCTCGTGCGATCCAATCTTCTTGTTTCACACAACCACGACGAATCTTAGACGTGTGTGGCGATTAGCTCCGGGACCTTCTAATACCTGAACAGACCAGCCGTTATGAGATTTAGAGAACATTTTAAAAGTCATTTGGTATTTAGTTTACGATGTTGGTACACCTACACCTTTAGGACGTTGCCGACCGCGGGATGAGCAGGGTGACCTGTTTTGAACACCCTGTATTTTTTGACTGACGCCGACGGCGAAAAAGAAACGAAAGGACTATGCGTAATTTTGTAACTAACTTAAATTGTAACTGTGATAAACGAAATCTATTAGATATTTTGAATGAAAGCTTTTTGCCAATTAAGTATGACATAAAATCACGCTTGTAAACCCCGAAAGATTAGGCAGGGATGTTTCCGTAGTAGGTACACAACCACCACCCTTATTAATGGGCAATAGCTACAAAAACTTTTGGCCATGATTGATAAGCCATATTCTACCTATAGGTTAAATCATATTCTCCTGAAAATTACGTAGTAATGCTAAGCATGGCTAGCAACTTCGCCATGAAGCAATAAAAAGACAACACTATATTCCAAACTTCTACGTTCAAATCTCCGTCGGCACCACAAAGGCTTATGGGTTAAAACATCATTTGCACTAAGTCGACTTTGCACTTAGAATTTGGATTAGAATTCTCAAGAAAAGCATGTTTCTCGTAATAAATTCAAATTGTTTCCATGCTAAAGCATTGGCTACGGCAATTGCTTCAAACAGTCCACCAGGGAAACGGACAAGTATGTAAATTTTTCTCTGGACTAAAAACTTGGCTCTAATTATGCACCGTTGTTTTACATGGCTGTTCTAAGTTATTGGTATGAGTGCAATTTTTTGTGAATTTTGTTACACGCTAAACGTTGTACCTACAAGCTGCCTGCATTATTTTGGTAACCATAATTCCGAAAAGTAGTCCTAAACGAAGAAACTTTGTGGCAGCTATGTACAAATAATTATGTTTAATAAGGACTTATGTTTAGATTTTTCTAAATATTTATTCATCAATTTTTGTAATTACACCTACCACTGTTTTTCTCTGCATCATCTAAAGGTTAACTGGTAGAAAATGCCTATGAAATTTTGTCCGCCTTTGTATATTTTGTGTGCTTAAAGTATTGAATAAATAAATAAGTACTTAGGTGAAATGAAATCGACGAAAGAAAAGCGAAAGATTTTCATTTTAAAGCGTATTCATTCATGTTTGTTTGTTTGCTAGCGAAATAATTTCGCGCACTGTTGATTTGCCGTCGGCAAATTGAAATGTTTCTAGACAGACACATTTTAGTCACAGAATTACTAGCTCTGTACGTGCAATAATAATTCATAGCTAAATAGAATTCGTGAAATTGTATTTCTTTTAAAAAAATGCAAATAGATATTATTTAGATTCGTAAAACTTTTATGAAAATTTTGCTTTTTCTAGAAAATCAATTTTTTACGGTATTAGGACTAAAAAAAAGTAAGAGCTCGAAATCTATTCAATCTTGTCAGCTTAGAATAAGCAAAACAAAAGAACCAAAGTGAAAAGCTAAAAACAAATGACAAACGAACATAATATTAAAACTCACAGCTAAAGGGCCCACCCGCGCCTCAATAAATCTTGCCAGTATCACTTTTATTTTGCATAAATAAAACTAAATTATAACAGCCCTTTGCATCGACCAGTAGCCGCCAGATAATATTGTAACCAATAACAAAAATAAAAATTAAAAAAACGTGTAAATGTTAAGAGAAAAAAGGATGCATATCAAAGAAGAGCCGCGGTCACGTACAGCGTTATGACGAACAGCGGGTGTTAGTGCTGCCTGGGGAGAAATAAAAAAAAAATGCTCGATTAAAATCCAAATGAAATCGAATAGATTTACGAGATTTCAATTCTATAAAAAGTAGAACGAATTCGCTAATCTTAGTCCGACTCACATGCCGGTAGTTTTGAACTGTACATTAATCCTTATTGCGTTAAGTAATTTATTAGTTGCGTGCCCCTTTAACCTATTAACAATAAAAATTTATAAGCAACGTAATAAATGTCTCACAACTCATAGCTACTGGACTTTGCTGGCTTAGATTGAACATAATTTTTCTAATAAAGATGCAGTCTCGATTTTATTAAAGTAAGTCTAATTTACGGCATTGGAAAACCGGTTGAAATAGTCCCATAGTTCCCTAGTTCTGTGCTAGGATAGTTGTGTAGCGATTAGTGGTCGATATCGTAGTTAACTTTCGATTTTACTAATACGCGTTAAAGCCGACACGTAGGTTGTTGAAGCTCATCGACGACGGCACGAAGCTTTTATGCGGGACCATTCACAGTATCAATTCATATAACAGTTGTCCATTGTCATCGACACAAATTAAACGTTATTACAGCACTATAATGTAATTAATGTTTTGTGGCGCGAGTAATGCGTCTGGCGATATCATAGACGACTATATTGACGCTTTATATAAGTACTTTGTCTAAAGCATAATATTGTTAGTAGAAATACATTTATAGACAAGCTGGACTTCAAAGAATTCTGAGCCATGTTGCTGTGTCATAATTAACTCTCTCACATTACCTGAGAACCTTGAGATTTAACTCTTTTGTAATTAAAAACATCTTGTAACAAGATATCTTTATGAATCTCCAACAGACCAACATTAAACTATGTCCTTCAACGTCCTTTCTCAACTCATCGTCTTTATAACACCCTTATCATCCCAATAAACTCAGCATCAATCCATTAAAGAAACATCTCGAGAGTTGAGACATCGCCTGGCGACTCCACTGCTCAAGCCGGCGGCTGCCATAACACCATTGTGTCGACCCATTCATGACACCCACTCACTTGCTGTAGCTTTCCATTGATGCCGACACAACGTTCAATAGTGAAATGGAAACAGAACTATTAGTGCGAAAATGTCGCTGATTTGAAAGAGGTAAATCTATATGTGTTAATAAATGCGAGAAATTTTTGTTTAAAAAAATTTGAAAAGTGTGAATTAATTTAAGATTAAGATTAATACGAACACCCATACTTATGATTATGAGTAACACCTAAACACAAAGCCACACAAGGGCAATATTAAGCAATTAGAATATTTCAAAACGCATTCCTGGTCCTACCGTACGCCAGTGGCGAAGCGCCCGGTTCTTTGTGAAGTGCCGCTGCTATTAAAGAGCGATTAACCCGACCGTCGGGCAGTCGGGTCGGCCGAGACTATCTGGCTCCCACTTTCGATTTTACAACTGTCTAAAATTGAACCTGACACCTGATTGTGCCGTAATCAACGGTGACACGGAAATAAATGAGCCTTGCATTAAACTGTCGGAGTATCTTAACTCGATAATGAAGACCTAATTTTCTGAGGGCATTAAATTGGTGCCTGAAATGTCTGATGCTGTTAAAAAGCGATGCGGTAGAGACAACTTAGTCCGAAATTGATGCAATTTGTTAAGCGTAATATTCGAGGATGATTTTAATTTTTCATAAATGCGAAAGTTGTCTCAAATATTTTACCAAAATGCGAAAGTCAGACATTCTGTTGATTCCGCCATACTACTAAAGTGACGAATGGATTTAGTTGATTTTTAGGCGACAGATAATAATTTCCAACAAACAACATAAGATGCTTTTTAACCCGGAAAATGAAATTAAAACTCCACTAGCAATCGTTGCAGTACCGCTAGTACAAATGATTTCAAAACCTCTTGTTTGACAAAGCTTCTGGTGTACGTGTATGATCGCTAGAATTCCTCATGGTCAAATCAGTTTGACCATTAAGTTTGACCACGAGGAAGGAACGCTAAATTCGCCTCTCCACAATACGCACCATAGTAATCATGGAATTCGAGTAACTATGCGTATCTGGTAACCAGTTAGTGTAACTAATGTCTTAGATATTTTGATGAAATGACATCGATTAACGACACGGAAGCTGGTTGGCAGATGATGTCATAGACACAATGCAAACTATGAAATGAACACTAATGACGACTTTATAGCTAGAACTTCGACTTTTGAAAAACATTGGAAAGCTTTTTAGGAGTCTTAATTAGGTTTGTTTAAAGCTTTTTAGCACGATTTCCTCTTTAGTCTAAACTAATATTATAAAGAGAAAAGATTTGATTTGTTTGCATGTTTGTTTGTTCCGCTTTCACGCTAAAACGGCTGAACGGGTTTGGATGAAATTTGACACATGGGTAGACCATGTCCTGGATTAGGACAGAGAATACTTTTTATCCCGATATTCCCACGGGATCGAGACTTATTCGGGTAAAACAGCGGGGAGCTAGTAAGTAATTATAGTGGAAATGTTTATTGTCACTAAATGGTCACCTAAGTAAACGTAGTACCTACTAAACTGTCAAGTACTAAAACAAGTAGGTAGTGATATTACGAGACGTCGTTTTCAAAAAAAAAATACCAACTAATTGCAATCAAAGAACCAATGAACTTCATCACCTCCAAAACTGATCTAAACGATTTTTTATTTACGAGAACTGTCAATATCCCCCCGCGTCAAATCCGATCTCCCGTGTTAAATTAATAAAATTAGCATACTTATAAGAATCTCGACGCTTTTGCAACTTAACTTCAAAGCGCCGCCGTTCTCATTAACTACAGCCTTAATACGACTATTTATGACGTCATTCTGGTCATTTTATGGCATATCATGGCTACTTACTAAAATTATATTAACTAGAACCGACAAAATTGGTTTTTTGTTGAAAAAAACTTATTAGTGGATGTAGAGATGATAAAAAGTGAGAGATATATTTTTTAATTTTTATTTTGGAGTTAAGTCTTTAGTTTTTATGAGCGGTTTTGATGTGTAATTAGAATTACTCGCTGTTTTCCCTTTAGTCGTCTTAAATACGATTATGGTAAAAATTACAATATTCTTTCGGCGATTTGAAAGAGATTATAGACTTACAACCATTACTTTAAATGATCTGAAATCTGCTACTGTTTTATAGCCGTTTTTAGATCATCGGTAATAGCAGCTTCTGGTTATGAAATGTTTTGAATGATTAAATTTCGATAATGACCACAGAGTATGATATTATAGCAGAAAAATTAAAACTTGCCTTATAAAATTAATATTAAATTCATTTTCGCGAAAAGTCATTGAAATTTGAACAGTCGCTCATGTTAAATACTAATATTCAGCTGCATCCGGTTATACTGGTAGCCGACCCCAACATAGTTTGGGAAAGGCTGATCATGATGATGACTATAATAATAAATAAATAAAATTATTTTATTTCGGACAGCTAAAAAGATCCATAAATTGCTAGTATAAGTTTTGCATTTGTTAGTAACTTAAACTAAAGACGAAGTAAAGAAGACCACCAATCAATAGACATCACGAAAAATGGAAACTAGGGTATTTAAGTCTTCTCAAAAAGTGCCTAATATGGCGGATGAAGTAAGTGTCTGCCGCCACAGCCTTCAGGATGCTATTGTGACTGCCCCTTATACTGTTCAGGAGTGAGGCTGTTTTTTTTGCGGATGATGGCATGAAATCCATCGGTATGGGTCACTACGAACATTTCTGAGGAACTGCAAAAACGAGGCAGTCGCAACAGGATTGATGCAGCTATCGCAAATGATGAATCTCGGAAATTCTAAATAACTCCTTGAATTTGCTAAAAATGAGTATTAATTATCATTAACCAGCCAGTTACCTAAATAATAAAGAATTTATTTATCTACGTGTTCTAGTCAGAGTCAATAACATAAACTATGCGATACTATTGGTTTTTATAATTAACTGTAATCATCTATGATCGATGTTCTTGTTTCGTTGTAACTTGTTTTTTAATGGTG
Organism: Gortyna flavago; assembly: GCA_963669345.1. Taxonomy (NCBI): domain Eukaryota; kingdom Metazoa; phylum Arthropoda; class Insecta; order Lepidoptera; family Noctuidae; genus Gortyna; species Gortyna flavago. The sequence continues at coordinate 8,964,176 of OY770148.1, forward strand.
ATTATGAATAACATTTCTTGATTATAAATAATATTTTATTAACATTTTTGGTTGGAAATAGGAAAGGATTTTAAATTAGGTGTTTTAGGCCAATGATGATTTTTGTTAATTGGATGATTTGAATTATCTTAATGTTAGTACCAAACTGTGGCAGCAAAGTATGCCATGACAAGGACTGGCATTATAAAACCAGCCTGTTACTGTCTTACGGCAAGGGCCGCTTCTCAAACAGAGAAGGCAGTAAGTAGATACGACTCACCGATTGCTCAAGACGTGTTTGCGATTTTAGATGTAAGTATATTAAGTCCAGCCTGGTGATTGCGTAACACACTATCAGTAGATCATGGCTTCCATTTTGACAACTCAACAACATTCATTGGGTTATTTACCTACGTTGTTGAGCAGATTTTTTTTTTTCGAACATAAAGTCAAAGTCAAAGCATTTATTTCAAATAGGCACATTAAAAAACACTTTTGAACGTCAAAAATTACAATGAAATAGAATTGATTCTAGTCGCCCCTTCCAAAAGGTAGTTTTCGTTGGAGATGAATGGGCATGAAGCACATGAAGCAATTGATTAGCAATATCCTTCAAAATCATTCAGACTGTGGTTGACCATGTGTTACGTCATTAGAGTGCATGCCTCCTCACAATGAAATCTCAGAATTTTTCCTTCACCAATGTCGAGACCTTACATAATGTGTAGATAATTGTGTTTCAGCTAATGAAAAAAATCTTACCATACCCAAAAGACAGGTAGGTCTTATAAGCAATGGCTGCCCAAAAATCTGATAAAAAAAATCTAAGACACAACCAAGTATATGTATGTCCCGTTTTAAATCAAAGAGGCCGCATGTTATGGTCGTTATATTTAAAACACATTACTTCATGATTGGGGCTAGTTTAAAAACGATAATGTGGCTGTTAGCCCCGGGGCTAAGGAAGTCTCAATGGTCACTCGCCTGTAAGGAGGCAAGTTTGACATTTGTAAAGGTCATTTACTGGGTTTTGGGTGTGATTTTAATATTTTATTGAGAAGTCGAAGATGACGGGAGGAGCTTGATTATTACAGAAAAACTGACCTATATTGGCCGTATTCAGAAGTGTGTGAAACTAAAACGTCCGACTTAGCGATAAGGCCGCCCATTGTATCACCCTTTGTACAGTTTCTGCAGATCTGCAGAGGCAATTATTTACACAATAAGGCATCAAACCTATAGGCTACTTACCTAGACTAATCTACAGCCAGCATTATTGCGAAAAGTTTATTAGGTTAGGTTTAGATAACTGGAGGAAAATAATAAAAATAAACCTAAAGAGTTCTTAGGATTTTGGTTTCTCATTGGAACTCAAATCTTTTTTACTAGCCTAACAAATTGTTACCACCTGCCAAAAGTAAGAAATTGGTGGATCAGTTACGTTTCAGTTTTTTTTTCCCCAAACACGAAAAATAGCTAGACTTTCAACTTTGTAAATCCAGCCAGCTTGTTAGTCGTGATTTCTTATAATAGGTTAGCTAGGATTTGAGCACAACTGGAATTTTACGCTTTAGGAATTTTTGATTTTTAGAGTTTGAAATAATCTAAATGGCCTTTTAGGGTATATTTTGTTAACCGACGTTTTCACCCAAGAAGGCGAAACTTTTTTTTTGTGTGAATAGTGTGAGCAAGCGTGGTGATCAATGCTCGTGCCTTCTCTGTATGCAATGAGAATAGGCCTTTTCCCTGATGTGGGACAATAATAGCTATTATTTATCTGGGACGTACAAAGCCTCTTCTGATAAAAAAGGAATTTGCTACCTCAACAATTGAACACTACAAACATCTCCATTCATTAGGATGAATCCCACACATAAAATCCTCAACTCGTTAGTACAGTTTATCAAAAATTGCACAGTTACACCATCAGATAGTTAGAAAGCGGACATGCCATGGAGGTTTCACTCGCGCCTCTAATATTATAATTATGGTGATAAGCCATGGCTTGTTTGGTGTTAACTTAATTGGTAACTAATCGCTGGTGATTCGCGAACCCATTAGAATAATGTAGTTAATGTTTTCATGTTGTTTTTTTTAGCGGCAAGTGTGATCAGTGCTGGTGGTAGATAGTGTTTTGTTTTTGCCGTCGTACCCACGGGTTATTTTTATTGCGGAGATTTTTTATTGCGGTGATTTTTTAATGCGGCGATTTTTTGCTGCAGCGATTTTTTTGTATGCTCGGAATTCTCGGCACTACACTGAGAGTTTGATATTCAGTCATCATCAGCCTAGCCGTCCCAACTATGTTGGGGTCGGCTTCCAATACCAGTACTTTATATGGAGCGACTGAAAATTTCACTGAGTTGAAAATTCAATAGGACATAAAAAGCGTCTCGAAAAAAATCGCCCGTGCATACCTTTATACGTACGGCTTTACGTGTGGTCGCTGATTTGATTGTGTTTTTGGTAGAGATTTTGTCTCATTTCCGTTGTAAAATTCATTGTAACCATTGCGCAAAAAATAGCTAGTTTCGATATTTTAAAATTAGGTCAGAGAAAAACTAAAATGTCCTTAGTTCAGGAATTAGATACCTAATTATGTAATGCCATTTTAAAAAGTTCCTATTTCTTTTGCACTAGTGAAAAATTAAAGGTGCAACCGTGCAATACTTTCTTTTCTGTACATCGGCCAGTAGCTCATTCTTCAAAAAAAACTCAACAATAAATAATAATCGAGACCCAAAAATCACACCAAAATTATTGATAAAGTCGACCACGTCGTTCCCAGATCATTTATTGCTATGTGACATGTGACATGACGTCTATATAATTTGGTATAACGGACAAGTTTCCAGCTCGGCCGTCAGGGTGCGCCACCGGCACCACGACATTGTTCAGCGACATAACGCGGCCGTTTAGCGTGACTGCGAGTTGTTAGTGCTGCGGGGGAAGTGAGAAATCTGGAGGATGTTGTAGTTACTAGTGAAAGAAAAGATCTGGATGGAATGGATTAAATCAAGTTTTCATTGGAAAATTTTTGATTGATAATTTTAAGAAAATATAGCCCGGCGCGGTATTTCACGGTATAACACACGCAATGGCTTTCATTTTATAGTGCAACAACATTCATTGCGTTATTTACCTACATTGCTGAGCAGACACATTTTTCTAAATGAAGCAATGGACTAGCAGTATCCTTCAAAATGATTCAGATTGTGATTGATAGTGTGTTACGCAATTAGGGTGAAGGTGTACTTAAACCGTATTTTATTAAGTACCTACTTGTTTTACCAACTGTTTTAAATCTTAAAACTTAGATTATAATTATTATTTTTGTTTGTGCAATGCAATAGAAAGTTGAACTTCACAAATGTTAAGGGCAGGGAGGAACGCTGACACCTAAGATACAGGACATGTCCTAGTTTGGGTGTCAGGAGTTTCACACAATGTGCATATACTTAGCCTATTAATATAAGTATTATACGTACATAATGCATTGTTTACCCTTTTCTCTCTCCTTATTGTATTAGGCTTATGAAATAAATTATTATTATTTCGTTATTATTACTCATTTGGAAAGGAAGGGGGAATGGCATATTTGACACCAAAAAAGTAGAAACAAGTTTCCATTTTTTTAATTCACATGAATATAAGTAAAGGCTGTTTTTGAAAACCCAGACCGACCACTGGCGACATCGACACGTTATTCAGTGAGACCGTAAGTAAGTAAACTGCTTAGCGTGTGTGAGTGTGTAAACCGACCATGAGCATAGTTGCTGTTGCCGGCCAAGTATTAAATCAGGCAAAGGCTATCGATATTTTGCTAATTATTTTTCACCCATAAGTGAGTAATTTATTTTATGAGAAGACATGTCTTTATGTCTCTCAGTAAGAAAGTTTGGTTCAATTAATTTGATGACTCTTTTTATTTATGTCATTAAGTAGGCATTTAGTATTAACTACACCAAAGTTATGGTTAATAAAAGACAAAGTTTAATATCTTAATAAGCATTAAAGTGGTTAATTGTTTAATAATAACCTATCAATAATTTTTTTGAACAATAAAATAAAGAGAATTGCTTCTACATAAAACGATTGAACTTTTCCGCAATCATCCACTTTCGTACTTTAGCGGTTACTACAACTGTGTGCCAATTACATCGTTAGTTCACTTTAATGAGGCGGCCTCGGGCGCCCGATCATGATCTCCTGTGTACTAGATCACTTAACAACTTACACACTTAACAGTATACACACCCTACCAACCTTAACTCTCCAACACAAAAGCGGTTTTCGCTTGATGCAGCTCGAAGGATAACATTGTTACCAAGAATATTAGCAGTTGGAGATAATTCTAGTTCTTATTGTAAATTGCTTAAAGAGGATTTTAGTTGGTCATGCAAGTTCAAAAGTTTCCGCTCTCACGGATTAGCGCAAATTCTTCTGTTCATTTGCACATATTTTTACGCGAAATCGCTTTGAGTTTAGACTGAACAATTTTTCTTCGATTAGGTATATAAGTTTCATAATCCAACTACTACTATGTCTCATCTAATGTGTAACTAACTAGATGATTGGGAACCATTTCATAATTTTGGTACCTACACGCATATTTTTCATTACAGAATAAGTAGACTTTTTCTAAAATCTACAATTTAGGAGTAAACTGCGACATTATAGAGAAATCTTTGATATTACAAAAAAAAAAAAACAAATAAGAAAGAAGAAGAAAGAACATTGTAATGACTTTTTTGAAAAGTCTTTTTTTAATCCATTGCTTCATAATTTCGAAAAATGTGTCTGCTCGACAACGTAAATAACGCAATGAATATTATTGAACTGTCAAAATGAAAGCCATTGCTACTGTTACTATGGTACACAATTACCCCGCTAGTAGCTACTTCAGCTAAAGAGTAGCACCATCTAAACAAGTGTTTGTGCCATTGTCATCTTTATTGTGTTCCAGTTTAAAGGATTATGGGTGCCACTGGGGATGAAATTAAAGGCACGCGAGATTTCAGCTTTGTCTCAATGCTGGAAATGTCTATAGACAGGTCTGTGTCATCAATGAACTATGATACTGATGACTATGAAAATAAGGACGACAAGAAGGTATACGTATCTCTTTATAAACCATTTAAAGATGCTTAGTTTTATGAATAAGGAAGCAGTTAGCCTATATACTTTTTATAACATCTAGTTCTAGTTACGTAAGTAAGTAAGCCAGTTTACCTTCTTCCTCTATAAAACGATAATTAGGTACTTTTATTTTCCTACGTCCCTCATTTCCTCAAGACATATTTAACTCATTAAGATACAACCTGCCTCGTTGGCTAATGCTGAGCATGAGGTCCTGGGTTCTGCTTCCCAGGCCGGACAAAGTGATATTAAGTATTTCCATTAGGAACTTCTCATGAGCATCCCGAAGTCTGTAGGTATCTGTGCCCGTTTGATGCAATTGACTAGCCCCCTAGTTTGCACAAGCGCAATTTGGGTGTACGCACGACGTCATATCAAGCTATAAATTTCCAGTATAAGCTGACTTCTCATTGTACGAAAAGCCTGAGGTCTGCTAAAACTGGAAATGTATAGTTTGATATGTCGTCGTGTGTACCATACGTACAACCTAACCCTTTAGGAAAACAGGCGTAATGTTTTTTTAAGTTTTAAGATACGACCTCTACCTAATGAGGAAGCAAGAAAGTTCATAATTATATAAAAAACATTAATCAATTAAAACGGCGCATTAACGTAATAAGTTTAAAAATATAATATTTTCCTCAGAGGTCATATTAATTACCTACTTAAGGCCGCTGCACTGGTCAATAAAAATATACCTCCTCTTTATCCAATTACGTGTAGTGGAGCGTGTAATTGTGAAGGTAATTTAATTTGGCCTAAGTCCTTTGCCATATTGGCTAGTGTTGCCAGCTAAAGGTGCACCAGAATTCCACCTCGAATGGGGCTTTTGAACAAAGGTTCGACGCGTCGGCGTCGCGGTCGCGGTAGGTAATAAAAAAACACCGCGAAACACGCCTAGTTTTAAAAATGGAACGTTTATTTTTTCAATTCGTAAGCTCGATTGATTAAAGGTATTAATTTATTCAAACTGTTTTGTAGATAACTAAAGGATGGTTTTTATTATGACATTGACATCAATATTATGAAATTCATGTTAATTTATTGGTGGACCACACAAAATAATAATTCACCGCAAAGACAATAAAATACTATTAGAAAAAAGTGCGTGGGGTGCTCAAAAAGACACCGGTCAAATCAGCCTTTAGAAATATAAATAATAAGACAACACTAAGCAATAAAATTAATGGAAAAATTTAAGAAAAACAAGATACAGAAATATTCCGTCGCTCCACAAAGAACACTAGACAACTGTAGTCGGAAAAATATATGTAAATTGCATAGATAAAGGGAAAAAAAAGTAAATATATTTTTTCTATGTAAACCCGTGTAAAAGCACAATGTCCAATCGTCGTAACTCTGATTTTTATTTGAATGACAGCTATACTAAAGTAATGTCTAGCAAATTAATACACATAGTTTAGTTTTCTTAGTTTGTTGACAGTCCCAGGAGGTGCTTCTGTAACTAAATTTTTTATCATTTATAAAGCATCCACATATCCCTAACAGGCCAGTTTTCCCTTCAACATTATTAATGTGCAACTAATAACATTGTGCTTAAAGGTGCTTAGCCGTGGGTAACGACATTTAAGTGTGGATGTGTGTGGCTCAGTTCAATACAACCGTGTATTAAACAGTGCTTATGATAATGACAATATGAATGCTTATTATGGAATGAGTCTAGACTTGAGCTATGTAAAGTTTATTGTCGTCTGATTATAGAAATGATTATGTCGTGATATACTTAGCCTTTACTAAGTATTTTGGAGCGGACTTTCGATCTGACATTTTTTTTAAATAAAATCACGTTACTTTTCCCCAAAGGGTCAGGCAGAGATTTACCTACCTATAATAAACCCACATTTTGCCAGTAGGGAGCAATCCTATTACCATCAACCGGACACAAGTCCAGTTTCCGAGCTGCAGGACACAGCCCGATCCAGGATCCATTTTTTTTTTTTCATAAATATTAAACACCTGTTTTAATGTTGCCAATGACACTACATCTATGATGTAAGTTAATGTCAATAAAATATAATTTTAGCACATCCATGTTTGTACTGTAAATACATATAATTTATATTGTCTCGATAATTTGTCGAATACAGATTCTGTTATGATCAACAGTTTGAGTCATAAATAAAAATGTTTAAATAAAAATGTAAGCATTATTAAATCACTCTGTCTGGCTTACCCATATTCTGGGAATTCATAAAATGTAAATCTTTATTTCCAGTTTTACAGTTTAACATTTACCACTTAGAATAATTTGTCTTGTTAGTATGTGTCTATTTAATAAACCTACAAAATAACAGCCGCTTATGTATATTAAGGCAATAATAGTATATACCTAAACGGATAACCCGTTACCCGTAGGTATACCTTTTGCTATTATTGATTTTTATGCATAGGTACGTGAATTCGTGCATACGTGCCTTTCAAATCAGATGAACTAAACATTTGAATCAACGAAATTGAATCGTGCAAACATAAAAATGAATCCTTCAATGTCGAGTTTTCTTTAATTTTTTTGACTTTCAACCATAGATTAGTGAATCAATCTGCCAACAACCATACTTTAAATTGCTTTCAACCTACCCTCAACAAAAGCAAAAGTGAAGTACTTATTTGTTTATTTATTTTTACCTACTTTATTTTATGGAAATGCACATCTCAAAATTAACGTTATATCGTTAATTGCTTCATTAATTCATTTAATTACTGCTATAATAAACGCGTAAGGCGTTGATACATATCTTTGCATAATTAAGTCATATTACATTATCGAAAAGATTTTTTACACCAAGTCTCTTTACCCACGGAAATTAAATGACTAAAAGAAGAATTTATAATTTTATTACTAAGTGGCAAGCGATTAAGAAATGCAGATCAATTAATTAGGTCCAAGATAATGGCCAAAATTGGTCCTTCTCCAACAAACATTGTTGGCTTATTAAGGACGTTGAAAAGCGTCTTTTATTTTAAAAGAGCAATGTAGATATGCATTACGTGAACCAACATCCAAGCTAAGTATAGTTCCCGAGTTCGCGTGCTTACGTCACATAAGTTGATCGTAAAGATGGCTGCCTTCTGACACGCACGCTTGATAATAAGGGCTGACGTGAACTAGTTTTTTTTATTTGTCGTTTTTAACAAAAACGATGTTCAACGTTTAAAAGTTTATTTTTTACGGTTTTTATTACGTATTGTTGTTTTTATTGCAACTTGTTAAGTATGACGGTAATGGCAGCTATTTGTTTTAATTAATCCTCATTAGGTTTTTTTCATTTCTTTTAGTTATTAGCAAAAAATTACACGTGTGTTTTTATAAATTAGGAAATAAATCATTTTACGAGACGATCTATTAAACAAAATTTTTCCATTTTTCACCTTTACCTCGAATAAATTTTTCACTGGTAACCCTGACGGACCCGTATGGGAACGCAGTAACAAACCCAATTACTGCCAATAGGTACCTAGTATAATAATCGTTAGCAAAGATGCGAGTTAACGATGTTTCCCGTTTGTAAAGGTTACCTAGTTTTGCATAAATTACATGTGCTTGAGATACAAATAATACACGTGCTTCGTTTATAGGGGAATAGCGGTTGAAGGATCAATTTATTTTGTTTTAGTAGGTATGGAGGAGTTAGAAATTTTGAAGAACTGTTTTTGGTGTTGAGTTTTATTAAATAAAACCTTTAAATTTATTGAAAATGTGTAGCTAAGTATTTATCCTGGCAATTGTAAGATCAGTTGCTGTCTCCTTAATTGTTAACTTAATAGCTTACTCAAAGCACTTTATTATGACATTTAATATCTACCATTAGTTTCCAGTCCTTCAGCGAAGGCGGCCAATGTCCTTTTTTATTAATCATTGTCCCGTGGAAATTGGAAACCAGGATAACTCATTTTTGAAGAAGTCCTATTAAATTATTTGCATGACTATTCAAGATAGTAGGTACCTAATCTTGCATAGTTTTAGTTATACTTAGGTACCTAGTATCTACCACCAGAATTTTTTGGCGCCTGGATAACATTGACAGAAGGGTGTTGATGATAAATATTTGTGAAATTGTCACAGAAATTGTATTGACATAACAAACATACTTACGAAAAAAAAATCAACATAGGTACAGTCGAATTGAGAACCTCCTCCTTTTTGAAGTCTGTTAAAAACAAGATAGCGACGTTACTTCCAATTTTTCGCGCCAAAAGAACCTTGTTTTGAAACAAAATAATGGCGGGTTCATGCTTTTTTTTCTCTTGATATTAAAACTCGTTACAACACAAGCTAACGCTAACTTCTTTATATTGTGGCAAGCACAAGGGTTGGTATTCCTGGCATATCAAGTTATATCTCATTACTCGAAGTTGTTCCTTCATTACAACATACTAATTGATATGCCGACTTTTCTTACCTGATGTATGCAACACACACCCGCTGCTAATGTACCTACCTACTAGTGTTTTGTTTTATGAAAATGTGGAGAATAATACGTGGTTGCTATGCTATCCATTTTTGTTTTATGAAATGGATATTTTTTTTTATCCTAATTTTATAGAAATATTGTCAGTAAGTATTTTTTCATTGCTGAATCAAAATCTTTGGAGAGATGTCTAAGATATTTTCATTTTTTCGTTAACAGCAAAGTTTCAAAATAACAGTTCCATACAAATCCTCGTCTATAGAAAATTGTACACACACCTAAAAACTAACTTACACACACCTTAACTTACCTAGGTACTTACTTAACTGTGCCTAGTAACTTTCTGATTCAAATTCAAGACTTCCAAGAATTATTTAGGTACTTATAAATTATTTTATTTTTATAGTTTTGTATTTACATAATTATATAAGCTAACCGACTTAAAATAATATTAATAATATGAAAAAGAAGGAAAAGAATCATAGGGCTTCAAAAAATTCGTCCGCATCGCTGTCAACTGGAAAAGTGCCCAAAAGCCTGGCAAACATTGCTACGTTGTGTGGCGATGCTGATTCTTCAAAATAACAACTAAACATCAGTATCGCTAATCCCATCTTCACAAAACACGAAACAAAAATCTAAAGCTTCCCATTCACTATCCACATCATAAGGCCGCGTGCACATTAAGATCTCGGGCCCCTCTCGGCCACACACGGGTCATGGGGTCGGGTTACCAATTTGCCGGTAGAACAAGATGTTCCGTCATTAAACGCAGCGAATAGCTCTTTATTATCGATGTACTCTTTGCTTTATGCCGCGGTTTCTCTTGTGTGGCATTAGAGTTCTGTTCGAGAAGATTGATTTGTCGGATTGGAAATAAAAGGTGTCTTTTTTTCTTTTGTTTTTAGTGTTTCTTTCTCTAGACATGGCTGTTTTTTATTTAATTTAATCATAATAAAATGTTTATGCTTTGTCTGCTTAGTTTAAAGTGTTATCACAATTTAAGTAAGAAGGAATATGTTTTCTCTTTACAGCAGTTTCAAATTAGGCATTCCATTTCACTGCTGTATAACGTCAAAAAAGGTCAAACCAATTACAAAAAAAAACAAGAAAATCGGGTAGTTGTCAAACTTCTGAGTAACGCGTACGTGTGGTCGCATGGTCGTGACCCTTGGCTTTACTAAAGTCAACACACTTGTGCAATAAAATGTATACTATTGTCTTGACATTCTGACATATTGTTTCCGCACTTTTTGCGCAAATGCAGTGGGTGGCATTTTTGAACGGGCCAGATTAATTTATGCGTTGTTTTGAGAAACTAGTGTTATTTTGACAACGGTTTTTATAGCGTTTGAAACGACAAATTTTGATTTTAACAATACCAGCTTAAAGGCTTATTAATTACCCAGTATTATTACGTGTTTTAGTTACAAAACATTTTGAAACGATACTTATTCATGAGCGTTAAGGATATGATGTTAATAGATGTAATAGTGCAGATTTATTACAGATGAATCAGCTATGAGCAACCATTCTTTGTTCCAAGATGTAATTACATTTTAAGTACCTATCCCTGTACATATTTTTTGTATGTACCTTACTTAGATACACTTCTCACTTACTGCACATAAATCAACTTACGTTACACAATAATAGTACAATAAATCAAATAAATGCCATTACATTAAGATCAAGAGAGTACACACAGGCGGGCCGGCAAAAAGGCCGCTTATCAAAACTACCACTTAGTAATATTTCTTAACATGATGGCAACATCGGCGTCTGTTTAGTGTTGGCTCGTTGCGCGTCTGTCAAAATATTGGCGCCAACCCACAGCAAAAAAGGGCGGGATAAAGTTACTTATCGTCATTTTTTTCTAACATTTCAAGTGCGATACAAAAAAGATTATAAAGTTCTACCACGCGAACTTTTTGTGATGAAGACGTCCGTATTTTTATCCGTGCTTTCCGTGTTTTTTTTTTGTTCAACCCCAGTACCTACCTATCTTTGAAGAATTCCCGTATGATAATAATAAGTACCTACCTACCTAGTTTACCTACTAAAAACTTGAAACAGTATTCTTAATAAAATGTAGGTATTCAATACCAGTGCCTCATTGTAAAAAGGGAAGACCACTGATTAGAAAAGTATGATCAAAAATTTTCTAACCTATTTCGGAGTTTTTAAAGTATTATAAATTCAGACTAGGTGCTTAAGGGTTTATTTATAAACATTACTTAAAGTTAAGTAATGATTAGCGACTGTTTAACCATAAATTTTTGACGTTTATACATAATAATATCTTAACTTTAAGAACGTTTGTAAATAATCAGGTTAGGTCTAGCTTCATTTACTCTGCAGCAAATTTATCGTAAAAATAAAAGTTTATCGATTTACCTCTACGATACAGGCTCATTTAATCTTTCACTAGATTTCCACAGATTTATTACGCCATTAATTACGTCAGAAACGAAGCTACTGAGAGATAATTTCATTTTAACGGCCTCAATTTGCTAATAACCACAGCTCATTCATTACGAACGCGATTCAGCACCGTCATACTGTTTTGTTTCCCTTTTATTAAAAATCATCACCGAAGAATGAGTAAGAAATGAGAATTTTATAAAACCCGTATTAATGTCGAATCACCGTAGCGATTGCTTTCAATATTTTTAAATTAGGAACGTTCGCCGGCGCCCTTGTTCTAGCTCGCTCGCTAATGAAGATTTCGTATGCGACCGTCCTTTTTTTGTCAGCCCTAGCCATATCTGTTTGTTTTGAACTCACCATCAATTTATTTTCGAGTTTTAAATTAGGTGTGTGTAGCACCGGGCTGTTGTTGTCTCGTTTGGCGCGTAAACGTGGTGACGCTCTGTCTCGGTCGCACGCGTCGCCTCAGTTTGTTTTATGCGTGACGCGCCCCGCCCATACTTGGTCGGCGGCACGGGCGGCTGCTTTGACCGGTAGCAGTGCAACTCGTTATCTGTTTTTTCTTTCGGGCGGTGTGTGTCCGGCCTAATATTTGAGTAGGACGTTGAAAAAGTCGTTTTGTGTACAGTGGGAGGTGCACAATGTGTTGTTGTTCCGTTTATTGCCGCTATGCCGCACGCCGCTGCCGCATTAATCAGCCAATATACGCATCGGTTGGTCGGCTACTTCTGAAGCCCTTAAGCTTCCTATAAATTGATGTTATTGAGATGTTTCCTTAAAAAAAAACCTTTTATAAAAATGTAGTGGGTTCCTGCTTGTGCTTCCAAAAAGGGGGAAACTTAAGACACCGGTATAGGTACTGAAAGATGCGCTTTATTTAAATAGGTAGATCAGAATAAATCTAAATTTAAAAAATAAATCTACATTCAAAATAAATCTCAAACAATCGTTTCACACACATAAATGAACAATTTTCAGAACATAGCTGAAAAAGTTCAAAGAAAATTTTAAAGCACCAACATTTTTCATAAATTCAATTAGCCAACCCATTTCTCATGCGTAGTCACATTATTTATGACCAACCCACCAATATATTCTGATGTAAGGAACACACGACACAAACTAAGTATGTCCTCGTTTCGTTGTTTCTTTCTAAAATATAGCTGCTAATGAGGGCTAGTTCGTAATTCCAGTGATTTGTCGCGATGTCGTGCAGCCGCGCGGTTTACGCGCGATCGGACGCGCGATAGCTCGGCACGCGACCGTCTCGACGGCGAAACGGCACGTAACTACCCTAATTGTAGCCCAGACTGTGATTGTGCACGGAAATAATTCTTATTTGGTTTTCGTTGAGGATAAGTTTACGATGTCGGAAAATGGCAAAGAGCTAGGAAAAAGGTGAAAGAAAACGATTTACCTACTTAAATATTAAAAATATTTTAGTAACTACATCTGTTGTTTTCCTAAAAGAATATAATTTTACTCAAACCTATTTAAACACCGTATCGTATTACAGATACCTAAGTAACCTAACTAATTAATTGAGCACCTAACACATAACCAATAATCACAAGAAATCAGAAACAGACAAAGTTTACAACTCAGTCTCTGTTGATCATAAACACACAAGAAAAAACACTTAATCTAAACATAAACAGTGTGAGAATTTAATTAACAGCAACCTTAACACTTGCGTCAATACTTTTATTGAACAGAATTCAATTTTATGCACTCCTGAACAAAGCCCCGAATTATTTCGCAATATCATTTACACTTAGCGAGCTTTACAATTGTGAAGCTTTTCAATGCTGCTAATGCTTGAACAAACATGCAAAGATTTAAAAGGCACTGCGCAATGTGTAGGGTGTTAAGCAAGAACTCATTTAGCTAAAGACAACATCGGTGGCCCCTAATCTGTGCTAATGTTATAGCGAGGGAAGGGTGATTCGCTACGCTTCGACACGATTGCGCATTTTGTTAAGTTTGGGCATGGATGGGGACCAGTTGTAATGTAATTTTTTGCTGCTTTTTGGTTCACATAATTGACATATTTTTTTCTGTAATTAATGTTTATAAATTTTGGGTTGATGGTGAAGTTTAAATGGGGTTTTCTTCATGTAAAAATAGCTATTTGGAGTTCAATAAAATGCTATTGCAATGTTGGCCACCCAGAAAAAATTGATGCACTTTTATAATTGAAGCATGTAATATATACAGCTACAGCAGAACTCGAAAGCTATAGACTACATTTAATAGCATGTTGCACTTGAACAATAGGTATATTTTCCTGTCCTGCCATTTGCCAGCAATAAAACAGGTAGGCGTTATCATGCAGAAGTCATGATAGCATTTCAAAGTGCAGCACATTAATGTATTGTTCAATCGTTTTATGTTATTTATGTAACAATTATTTCTAAACAGATAAAACGAAATGAATCTAAAACATGCTCATTCAATTATCAAGCGGTATATGTTCAGCAATCGTATTATCAGTTGTAACATCTGTTGCGTGTGGACACAAACACACAATGTTGTGCGGACAGATCTTAATCTGTCATGCATGTGGACTTATACGCATTGCCAAGGTTGGGCCAATGTTTGTTACCAACGACGAATTGTTAGGGACTTTGATGGACATGTTAATTGCAGGAAGGATGTGAAAGTAGCATTAGAGTAGAACTACTTAGATACTACAGGTATCTACATGAGAATCGTGTAAAATAGCAACCCCAAATAAAAGTTTTTGTATTAAAATCAGTAATAGTGATTTAATTTTATTAATCCTGTATTGCAACCCCTAACAAAACATTTAATTTACCAAAGAAAAACGAACGTATATACCAAAAAAAAATGCACTACAAATCTTTCTAAAAACAAACATAAAACTATTACACACAACAAAGAACCAATCACAATCCAGTCTTACGTACAAAAGTGCGTATAAACCCCTATAGCGTAGTGGTTTGGAAAATGACAGAATAACCCTGTAGGTATTGTGTGCCGCGGTCGCGATTGTCCTCGCGCGTTCGAGCGGCAGGACTGCGCTTGTGTACCCGCGGCTTTATGATCCAGGGAATCTATTGCGAAAACTCTGTGAATAGAAAACTTATTGAGCCCATAAACAAAATGTGTGCGCTATTTTTGCTGGTCGGTAATAGTTTTAGGACATGAGGTGGATTGAATGGTTCTCTCATTGATATAATTTTTATTTTATGACAGGATATAATTAAAAAATCACCATCATCAATGAATACGCATTAGTAATTAAAGTCACCTGCTTCGTTGTTCTAGTGGTCGCAAGCATTTCTGCTGAGCATGCAGTCCTGGATTCGATACCCAGGTCGCGAAGTGTTATTCGGTTCTTTCATTGGGAATTTCTCAGTAACAGAATTTTTTTTTAAGGATGGGAAATCATCAAATGATCCCTCCCGCTCTGGATGGAGAGGAAGGGAGTGTCAGACTCTTACTGACTAAAACCCATCCGTGTTCCTTCCTTAGCCCTTTATATTCCGGGGTAGCGGTAACCCTTTCGGACAATCCCGCTGCCCCGGCAGGCTTCGGCCCTGACGGGCCCCTCCTTCGATGCTGACATCTCTTTGAGGCGCGCGTGGAACACATACGCACCGTCCGGCACGGGCCTGGTCCTGATCGGACGGCGAGCTACCCATTACTCGCCGTCCGCAGGCCCGCGCCTACGGTCGGCCGGGAGTCGTCACGCGGCTCCCGACGCCCGGGGCGTCTCCCGCGGCGGCTGGGACGGGCGGCTCTTTCGGCTCTCTCCCTCGCCCATCCCGCCACCTCCTTCGCTAGCATGATTGCTACGCAGAAGGAGGTGACTGCCTCCCACTCCCTCTCGCCCCGGATCATGGCTTGGACCAGGGCCGGACGCGAGAGGTCGCCGCCGCTGCCGATCGCCTTTACGAGGACACGGCGGTGCTCTGCCCAAGCGGGACAGACCTCCACCGTATGCTCCACCGTGTCCTCTGGGCGATCCTCGCAATGGTGACACCTCCCGAAACGTCCGTGTCCAGTGAGGACCTGAGTCAGTCGGTAGGTGAGGACGCCATGACGCCTCTCTAGCCACTCCTCAAAGAGGGGCCTTATCGCCACTATCGTGGCGTGCCCTGCGCTGGGTTGCGACAGTCGCTCTTTCCATGTCGCCATGAGATCGCGCCGGAGGTCCATCCGCTCCGCAGCGATTTGCCGCGGAAGCGGGTTTTCCCCCCGGCGTCGTGCCTCCGCGCGCCACTCATAGAGGCGCGCGAGGACTATCGCTCCCATGGCGGCAATCCGGCAAGGAGACTTGCCGCCTCGCCCGAGATCGTGCGGTACCCCCGGATCAGCCTTACGGCTACCACCTTTTGGGGCGCGTTCAGATAGTGTGCGGCTCACGCCGCAGTGAACGCGCCCATACCGGGGCTCCGTATAAGGCCATGGACCTCACGACCCCCGCGTAAAGCCTCCGGCAGGAGGCGTTTGGCCTCCTCAGGTTGGGCAAGAGCCGCTTGAAAGCGGCCCCGGCCCGTTCCAGTTTGGGGGCCAAACAGTAACAGCCTGGAACCTTGATTCGTGTCAATAGACTCGCACACTATTACACGAGACTTACTTATATATAACTCGTCAAATGTAGGTGTATTATAGGTACCTACCTACATATCTGCCTTACCTTTCGGGGATTACAGGCGTAATATTACGTTATGTTATTTTTAAAAACACATAATTTGGTAATTATTTATACTTCATCATCATCATCTGCCTAGGCTTTTCCCAAACTATGTTGGGGTCGGCTTCCAGTCTAACCGGATGCAGCTGAATACCAATAATTTACATGGAGCGACTGCCTATCTGACCTCCACAACCCAGTTACTGGGTAATACGGTACCCCTTGGTAAAACTGGTTATCAGACTTTCGGGCTTTTGACTACCCGTAAAGACTATCAAAGATCCACTTATGACAGCTGGGACCTTTTTGAGGGACGGAGGCGTCTCAGTATGTAAAGATCACCCATCCACAGACTAAGCGGCAAGCGTAGCTTAACCTGGTCGATCGACCTGTGCGGCTGTTATTATTTAACCACGGGCCCTCTAAAATCCTCTAAAATTATTTATACTTATCAAACTTTATGAATGAGCTTAAGAGCCACCATATTCCAAGAAAACAAATTGCACCTATTCTGTCAGTTATACGTTTGTGCCTTGCCCCCTTCACTTGTCAAAATCAATTAGTAGTCCTAAACAGTCTTCCATAAATTGTCATCGAACTCCATCAAATGTCGATGACCGACAATAAAAATCAGTTTTCATCTGATTTGCTTTGCAAGTGTGAATAAACACATACTTGGGCGAGGCAATGTAGTGTAAAAGATAATATTTGTCACACCCACATGGCAAAGGGGACTTTTTATACAGCCAACAATCATACTCGCCGAGTTTATTGTGCTTGCCATAAAAATAATGTTATTTTTTTGTTTATGGCAATCTTGAGTAATTTCGTTGAAATTAAAGGATTATCCATTTTTATGAGATTAAATGAAATGATATTTTTAAATTAATAGAATAAATTATAATTTTTATGGTCAATTTAAGCTTTGTTGGAGCTTATAAAGGACCACCCTGATATAGCCTCATGAAAGGCATTTTATCCCCAACTTTTGTTGGTCATTAAAAGTATTGACCACATGCAGAAAAACGCGGAAAAAAAAAAGAAAATGGCGCGATTGTGGAGAAGTTAATCTACGGTTTCTTTGGAAAGCGGTTGCGTCTAATTATAACGGCCGTCATGAAAATCAGTAATTTTCACCAGCGGGCTAATTGCGTAACACACTAACAGGAGTGGCTTTCACTTTGGCAATTCAACAACATTCATTACGTTATTTACATTGTTAAGCAGATTTTTTTTCGAACATATGAACCAATAGATTACCAATATCCTTCAAAATTATTCAGATTGGTAGTGTGTTACGGAATTAGGGTGCTGTATACGCTCTGTATTTGGACAGTCGTTATTGTGTGGCCGTTCACCGCTTTCATAAAACCAAAGGTTTACCGACTGAAAAATAAACGTTGACAACATCCTCCATTGACCATTAATAACGAAATGAGTAGACATAAAGAGATGACAATCATAATGTCGTATTTTGTCAGTTCAATGTCCAATTACTTCCCTACCCACGCAACCATTAATCGTTTTGGTCAAGTAATTTATTCCTGTATTCAAAATGGTGGAACTGAAAATACACCACGTTAACAGATTGTTCAGAAGTGTATCTTACATTTAAATCTTGCGATCTGTGCTATCTTAGTGAAATGATCGCGGCAAATGCTGTGCGGATGTTAGGGTTGACTCTATCATCTATCTGTACCTACTATATATTTATTTAATAAAGATGAAGAGTTTGTTTGAAAGCGCTAATCTCTGGAACTACTGGTTGGATTTAATAATTTATTTTTGCATTTAATAGCCCAATTCTTGAGGAAGGTTTTAGGCATGTAATATGACGCTATGACCTTTAAGAGCCGATCAAAAAGATAAAAAAAGGAAAAAAGAACGATTAAACGTAAATTAACTAATAGCGCGGGCAGGCGATGCAATGCGACGTTGAGGGTCGGAAATTTTACGCCAAGTCGCGGGCAGAAGCTAGTCAATTTAACAATAACAATAATAACTCTGCAACTACTAGTTGGATTTGGAAAATTCTTTGAGTGGTTAATGTGGACATCATATTAGTGGTTCAGTGGCTTCAATATCATCAGAATTATGCCGGAATATAACAGTTCCTCATGGACGCGGTCCTACGACAGCCGAGCGGCTCTCCTGACATCATCTTTGGCATCATGCTACGCAACTATCGATACGACGCTCTGTTAGAGTGACAGTAATCAGCCAGTGTCTTCAGTGAGTGTTCCAGTGTCTTTGATGATCTATAACTTCGTAACCAAACTACACGGTGCCATTTGCTGCACCGTCATACCCATAAAATAAACATATCCTACTGTTTGATAAGCTATTTTAAACCTCATTCATTAGTTACGTAGATTTCTGCCTGACATCAAATCTATCAACCCTAAGAATCTCCGATCTCTGGCACATTACCCGGGCATAAAACGGGCCCGTTTAATTAGCGTCAATCTGTATTTAAATATACAGTCATACATAACTGTAAAAAGTCAAAGTCAAAGCATTTATTTCAAATAGGCACATAAATGGCACTTGAACCTCGAAAGAACGTAAAAGATGAGATTTACCTACATGATATTATTTATATGGGACGTCGAACTCCATGACTATTGCACAATACACATTATGTGTGTACTCACGCCTATCTACTCGTATATAAGTAAGGGGGATAATAATCCCCCTTACTAATAAACGTTGTATAGCGTCTGTATAGTTACACAACGCTTTAAATTGTCTTCTTCTTTTGAAAGTCAAATTACTGACGACTGAAAGAGAGAAATCGGTGTGTAAGGTAAGGGGGTATATGTTTAAGTCCCATGAAATAGGGGGCGCCTATTGTCATCAACCGGGCACACATCCAGACTCCGAGCTGCTACTGAGAAATTCCAATAACACTTTACCCGACACGGGAATGTATCCCAGGACCTCATGCTCAGCATTAGCGCTTGCGAACATTGGACCAACGAGGCAGAAACACAAATAAGAAGAACTGAAATTGAACAACAACTGCCACTAACTGCATCAGAGCATGCAAAATAAGCTTAATTTTGAACTTTTTTGTTGCATAATAAGCCTATAATGTTCCCACTGCTGGGCCACAGGCCTCCTCTCTCCGAGAGGGAGTGGGACGGAATCTACCACGTGGGTCCAGTGCGACTTAGTCGATGTCACATGTCTTCGAATTTTGGTTTTAGAACATGCCGGTTTCTTCACGATGTTTTCCTTCGCCGTTTTGAGAGCAGTGGTGATGAAATAATTTACACAAAGTAAAGCGCCTGCGTAGGTTCAAAACCAGTTTTAGTTGCAGTTGGGTGTTATTCCAGCAAGCCATATAGCTAAAGATTTAGGCTTCTCCATACATACCGTAAGCTATCTGTAGTATGATATACCTAATAATGATTCTTTTGTTTTTAACAATTTCGAGTGTTAGGAGAAACAAAATAAAATATTACCTATTAACTTTTATGGTTAAAGTAAGCTTTGTCATGGTAGTGCTATTCTTGTACAAATTATCATCACAACCACCATTTTATGTTTGTCATTCGAATCTTTTTCCTTAGCGGGATAGTGTTTATGAGATGCTAACAACAAATAGGTATTTTTACGAGGATAAGCCTCTACGAGTAACCGACACATGCTAGACGAACCCATATCTACATACTCCTTTTGCTGCGTTTACGTTCATCAGAAGGGCAATTCCCGTATAATAAGAATAACTTCTTTCTATCTTTAAGAACGTTTGCATTATAATCTGTCTCAATCTGTCAAAGAAACCTGCCATTTTTGCTCCTTACATTTTTAACAAGTTTTTGACATTGGTTGTCTCAGATGAGATTACGACTAGATTTTGAACGTTTTTTAATAACAGTAATTGGCCTTCCAGCGTGTTTGTACACTTCTTTACCACAAGTAAAGTGCGCGTCGTTTCGTAAGATAAAAAAACCGTAAATAGGAAGGTAAATACACTACTTTTCGTGATGGAAAATCTAAAAACTAGGTCTAGGAAAAAGAAAACACACAAGTCAGTCTTACACAAAACAAAACTTTTCTCCTACCAACCTAATACAGACATACCTACATACAAAGAAAACATTTCATCAACTCCACACATCAACCATACAAAGCGTTATTATCCTATGACAAACTGTCCAGTTAGGTAGGTACGTCTAACTTCGAAAAAGAGGTTAAACGTCTAGGAAAAAACAACACACGAGCCAGTATAACACAAAACACAAACTCTCCTCCAACCCACATACATAAAGAAAAGAAAGAAAGAAAAATGTTTATTGGCATTACAGTAAAAAAAATACAGCATAAAACTATAAAAATGGAGAACAAAGATTATAATGCCAAAAGAGCCTCAGCATTATATCAGATGACAACATAAGGTGTACCACCTGTCAGCGGGATTGTCCGAAAGGCTTACCGCTGCCCCGGAACATAAAGGGCTAAGGAAGAAACATGGATGGGTTTTAGTCAGTAAGAGTCTGACACTCCCTTCCGCTCCACCCAGAGCGGGATGAGTCATTTGATGATTTCCCATACTTCCTAATACTTAAAAAAAACACTTCGATGTCTATAGTAACTTTGCTGCTGAACTATATTTGATTTTCAGCTGAAGCCCACAAGTGCCATACGCAAAAAAACATACAAAGAAAACATTTTTCTTCATCAATTCCACACATCAAACACACGAAGTGTTATTACCGCCACTTACGATCCGTCGCTCATTTATGCTTCGGTAATAACAAATGTCACTGCGAGGACATTTTTCAGCTCAAGACTGAAGCTGAAATGTAATTACTGTTTACATGCTTTGTTTTATGTTGTTATAAATAGAGTATTCGTTGTTTTATTGGGTGTTTAAGAAAGTTAAAGGGTGTAGAAGATTTTGCTGTTTGGTTTGAATTTTATTTGTAAACTAGCTTCTGAACCCGACTTCGTCCACGTGAAATTTCTTGTTCCCCGACCAATCCTGTCGCATCGCATCGCGTGCCTGCGCTATTAGGTACCTACTTCTTTTTTTTTCTTTTTGCTCATCCCCTAAGTGTCCTAGCGCGATTTTAAATAGCCTATAGCTTTCCTCAAGAATTGGGCTATCAAATGCAAAAGGAGTTTCAATCCGACCGGTACCTAGTTTCAGAGAGCTCATTCAAACAAAAAAAAACAAGCAAGCTCTTCAGCTTTATTATGAGTAAAAATGTAAAATTAAAAGAATATTTTTGTGCACTTTAGATGATAACATACAATTTGTCAATCTTTTATAAGTAACTCTCTTGACGCAGTGGTGTCTAAATGTAACGAGAACTCTACAAGAAAACCTATCTATTAATTTTTTTGGCCCAAATGTCCTGGGCTGGCCACAGAATAAAAAATAAAAAAGAATTTCCTCTTTAAACGATTGTCACAGCGCGTAAACAATCCAACTAAACCCCTCAAACCAAAAGAAACAACATTAATGTAAACCTAGTTCCCCGAACTTATATGCTCCTCAGTACATAAATAATATACCTCGGAATCCAGAGCACAGACTATAAAACACGAGCGTCACTAATCACACCAAATGACAGATGATATCGCCGCGTTCCACGACATCACCGTCGTTCCATGCACTTGTACCGTCACAGGAAAGTACAGAGCACGGACAGTCTAGAGAGACGGCAGTACCTACTATAGTCCGGCCGTCGAGAGAATGCGTTCCGTCTGTGCGACAAATCTATGTAGTAACTAACAAAGATCAAATTCGTAAAACACTAAAACTGACGGACGGACTGCCTGTAATAAAATTTGCAATAATTGCCAAAAGGAAAAAAAACAATCGTTTTGACGAAAATGCGTTGTGCGTAATACTTCTTGCTGTCACTGGCCGCCAGTCAAATCTGTAATTTGTAGACGTCATTTGTGTCGTTTGTGGCGAGTAAACGGTAACACCCCAGCGGGTGTTACCGTTTTGCGTTAACCAAGCATGTCTGTATATGCTTGGTTTTTAAGTTAAGTTTTGACAATGTCACCTCTAGCGGCTCTAGCAGCAGCCGCCGAGGTGTCTGCGTGCTCTGTGAAGGAAAGGTACACCCCGCAGAGTACCGAATCGAACACCGCTTGTCAATGACGCACAAATAAAATATAAAACGACTAGCAAAGGAATGCGGTTTTACATAATACGGTGAAGTAAGCGGAACGGTAGCAATTGTCACCTGTTCTATGAACGGAAAAACTTATTCGTTGATTGACGATGTCTATGTATTAGTTACAGCTAGCTACTGGCTGGCTAGATACACAGGCAATTTGAACGAAGCATTGTGCTTCGAAAACTGTCAATGACATTTCGTAAATTCAAACGTTTCGGAACTAGTTTGTTGTGTGAACCCCGCCTTGGGTATTAGTGTTCTGTGGTGTGAACGGGTTGAGTTAACGTGTTTTGATACACCGGAAAATCTGCTGAAAAATAATTGCACTTTTTTTTTGCTATGTCTAATTTGTTAACATCATTCATTCATGTTAACATCGTCATTAACATCACGCAAAGACAAGGGTCTTTGCGTGATGTGCCAAAAAAAAATCACAAAGAACGCTAAGCGAAAATGAAGTAACAGCAGGGGGTAGGCGATGCGATGCGACGGGGTGGATCGGGGGAACAAGCACGCGGACGAAGTCGCGGGCTGAAGCTAGTCAATTTATATGGGAAACTCAAGTAAAGGGCGAAGCTCCTGACAACCTTTAACCAAATAGCCATCAACATTATTATTATTATGATTTATAGTTACGACCAGTAACTATTTGCATAGTTAATGCAAATATAGGTGCAGGCAATCGCTTACGACCAAACTAAAGTCCCGCTCACAAACTATCGCAACTGTAGCTGAAACATTCACAATTTTACGATTTTCTCTCATTTTCTAATGGAAATGAAAAGAAAATTTAAGTTTACTTAAAACAATATTTACTGCAACTTAAAATGTTACTTCCATTGATGGGCGTTTTATGTTTGATCTAGCAATAAAAATTAAATTATAATAAAATGCTTATATATAATAATGCTTAAGGAATTTTCCATAGGTAATTTTGCGGGTCACGACCATGACTTAATCAAAAATGGCAACGGATTGACATTTGACATTCTATTGTGATTTTTTTGTCAAATATAAATCAGTGTAGCTTAGGTGTTCATAATGTCTACCTCAACACAGAATATATGACTTTGAAACGTGATTATTATTATTTTAAAAATGTCTTTGAGATATTATCTCGGGACCCTCGGGTCCCGGTCCTTTGGAAGGCGTATGAGAGGCCGAAGCCAACTCGCAGAGGCCCCTTAAACAATTTCAAATGATGAGGAAGCACCATAATAATAGGTAGGTATTATTATTACTAGCCAGTGACGTCCCATTGCAGCGCAAAGGCTCCCCTACTCTCTTTCCACTTCTCTCTTTTAAAAGCTGCTAGGACCATGTAATTGCGTAGCACATTATCAACCTCAATTTTTTGAAGGATATTGCCAATCCATTGCTTCATAATGTTCGAAAAATGTGTCTGCTCAAACAACGCAATGAATGTTGTTGAACTGTCAAAATGAAACGCATTGCTACTAATGGTGTCTTACGCAATTAATTACCCCGCTGTTCTTGTTAAAGGAGTTCAGCTCATCCCGCCATCTGCGTCTGGGCCTGAAACTTGTTTGTTAATTAATATTACACATAATCAGCCTATAATGTTCCCACTGCTGGGACACAGGCCTCCTCTCTGTAAGGGAGGGGGCCGTAATCCACCACGCGGGCCCAGTAGGTTGGTAGATGTCACATGTCTTCGAATTTTTGGTTCTAGGACATGCTGGTTTCCTCATGATGTTTTCCTTCACCGTTTGGAGAGCAATGGTGATGAAATAATTTACACAAAGTAAAGCGCCTGTCTGGGTTCGAACCTACGACCTACAACTCGTAAGTCGCGGCCGTTACCACTGGGCCACCACTGCTCTCAATTAATATTTCACGTTTTATTTTATTAAACATACAGAATACTCATCATCTAGAAAGCCAGTTATATTATAGATAGTAGGTTCAAAAAACATCATTCATCAAAATACATGTTAAAATTTAACATCCTCAGAAGTAATTTCACTATTCCATCATCAAAATAACTCAAAACTTAAATAATATCCATTTCAAGTTAACTAAGTAAGGTAAGCAAAAACATATACTTAAGTATCTTGTAATGGATTCCCACAATACACCAAGTATACAATGTACTTACTTCATAACATTAGTACCTACCTTTGTGTTCTCAAATAGAAGCACGCGCACAGTGTTACACATCGTGCTCAGGTGGACAAAAAAGAAACGTTTTTATCACAACCGGTTGCAAGGTGGAGACAGTTGTCACGAGCGACGCCTAACAATCGAGGAACACAAGAAAACACCGACGATACTCAGTTACGGAACAATTGTCACAAATACCGATCGCTAATGGATGTTTTATTAGACATTCTTGTTATAACGACGCAGCAGCTACTTCATTTTGATGAAATTTTTATAACTCTCTTTATAAAAACTAATAATAAACAAATTAGTTTGGACCTAATCAATTCTTTCACCTATTTTCTTTAAATTAATATAATAAACGACACTTAAAACGAAAATAACAGCCACATTCATACCTCGAACGGCACGACTTGTAAATAAAATAAATTTCCTTTCTTCTAAATAATTACCCACGATTAGATAGCCCGTTTTTTTTACGTTACGAATACTGCTTATGGCCAACAATTAAGAGCGAAAAGAATAATTGGCTTGGAGAAATAATTCTACGTCTTTCAACTTATCCATTGTTCATCACCACGTTTGGTTTCGAAGGCAAACATCCGTACAGTAATTTGTACAGTTCCTACAGTCAGCACACACACTTAACTGTATCGGCGTTAATTAAAGGGGTGCTCGACGTCTATAAGACAAGGGCAACGGGTCTAAATCGAATCAATTTGTCAGTGCAAAGGCTTTCAGTGGAAACGGGAGCAAAGTCGCCCTTTAGCCGAAGTGACAGTTATGACGTGGCAGGGCGTGTCCGCGGCTGCGCCCTCTCTTCATTTGTCGAGCCATTTGCTCGCCGGAATGCGGTGTCATCAGCGGCGAACGGAGCGTGAAATGGAAAACGCCCCTCTAGTGACAACCCACCCCCCTTGCTACCCCCTCTATTGCCCTTAACGTGCGCTAACGAAATTTCACTTTGTCGAGTGAATTTTGTCCGTTTTAACCCGTCGGGCGATCCACTATGCGCTTGATATGTTCAAATAGGCGAGCCCGAAGTTTACTGTTGATTACTTTAGTTTTAGTTACACTTACAGCAAATAGACGGAGTAATGAAGGACGGAGCTGACTTGTTCGTTACCTTGGGAGGTAATTTTGCGAGACGAGCTGGGTAAAGTTATTTTCTTATTTAATTAAAATTACAGGAGCTACATTTTGTTTAGTGTAGCTGTAAAAGGTTCAGCCTTTTATTTTGATGGAGCCTTTTTAGTTTCGTAGTTTTACAATTTGCAAAAATATAAATCTTTAAAGTTTTCACAAATACGAAACCTGTCTGGGTTCGAGAACCCAAGACAGTCGTCAGTCGGGGCCATTATAACTGGGCCAGCTCTCTAATACAAAGTCAATAATAACAAATTAAATGCAAAGAAAAAGGCTAATCTTGAAAAAACACTGTTTAAAACAAATGCAATTTACAACAATTCTCTTCACGGGACTAGCAAGTAATTGTAACAAATTACCGACGTGGGTCGCGGCTCTCGAGTCGATCCCGTGTTATCCGCTCAAATTGTCACCCTAATCCCGGGATTCGCACTATTTGTTTGCTAAAGGGATCCCGGCGCTGGCGGCACGTGACTTACATGTAATCATGTGGCCGCGGATCTCAAATCAATGGAGCTATTATTTAAACAGTTTGATTTTAATGAAGGATCTTTTTATTTAAATCACGAGACATCTGCGGATTTTTTTTTCTCAAAATAAACGTTATTCTTTCTGTCAAATAAGGCTGAGCACCAGCAGTTTTTGAATATCAAAATTGCATAAGACTTTCCCTCAAAACGCCGCCTTCACCTCTTCCTAGTGCTTTAGCTGGGAAGAAGAAGCGGTGCCGCAAAGTAATTCTAATAATCGCTTATTAATTTTCATTGCATTTAATTACCAATAGAATAACTGTAGCCCAGCGTCGACAACTGGGTCTAAGCTAACTACGGTCTGGTCACGACTCCAGAAAAGGAACCTCCTTACAATACACGCCGTGTCTAGGAGTACCGTTTTCTGCAAGCCCTTTACCCAACTGCCTAACCAACAATCGATTCTTAGAACACCGAGAAACCAGCACTTCAATTACTTACGTAACACTCTTATTGGATAAGAAAGATTTCAAAACAGAAGAAGAACTAGCAGGGGATCGAGTAGGGGGGTGGAGGGGGGACCAGGGGATCAGACCGGAATAAATCTTCCAATCACAATCAGAGGGTTCTGCAGGAAATTCCTAATCCATTGCTTCATAAGTTTGAAAAATTCGTCTGCGAGACAACATAAATAACGCAATGGTAAAGGCAGAACTGTCAAAATGAAGGGCAATGTCATCGATTGCGTATGTGTGTTACATTGTACGCAATATTATCCTACTGGTTTAGTTGCGAAAAAACAAAACACGCTTACCTATTCCACATTGATCCTGTACGTTGCTAAGGGACAATCGATTATCAATTTGTCAACAGTCACTGACACAAATCGATTGGGAGCCGATTGGAACAGCCCTGTTACTGGACTCGGAATTGCTTGCTTGACAAATGATTCCGAGCAAGGGTTCGTGTCTGTTGTCCTGTCGATATAAATGCTCGTTTTAGTGTTTAATGTAGGATTGAGTTTAATGACAAGTAGACAGTGTTTGTTGAAGGATGGTTTCGACAGGTTTTGACGTTTTGGTTTTGGAAATTATATGAGTTGAAGATCTGGATCTTGAAGTTGAGAAGTCTTTCATTGATTCTCTTCAATATATACTATAATAATATTAAAGCTGAAGGGTTTGTTTGAACCACAGACATTTAAAAAGTAGAGTAGAGTTACTCTTTATATGTCTGGTTTGAACGGGATAATCATTGGATCTACCAGTCGGATTTAAAAAAAAACTTTGATATTCCAATCCTTGAGGAAGACTCTTAGGCCCCGAGCAAAAGGAAAAAAAGTCAGAAAGAACACTAAGCGAAAATGAAGTAGTAGCACAGGCGAGCACGAGCGACGCGATGGGTCGCGGGCCGAAATTTCACACAGAAGACGAAGTCGCGGGCAGAAGCTAGTAATACATTATACTTTTAAAAAGAAAAAAGCAAAAAGAATCAAGTGTAGGGCTAGAAAGACAACTAATATGACAGAATAGGCTGAGATATTCAAAAGCAAGGCTGTTTTTCTGCAAGTAAGTATATCTACTATACACAGACCCCCAAAAGGGTTATTTACGACAAAATGACCTAACACCAAGCCGTTTAGGCTACAGAGCGTGCCAAAGAAATATACCTACATACATACACTCGAAAAACATAACCCCCCGTCTGGCGCAGTCGGGTAAAAATAGTCCATCGACAAACGTGACTTCCAGTTCCAGTCACAATAAGTACTACAGATTCCGTGGAAAACTGACTTATATCCGTATTCGTAGTGTTGCGCCATCCCACCGGGACTGGCAATAAATCCCGGGACGAAATAAATCTAATTCGGCGTCGACGTTTAAATTGTTGGGCTACAATCGTCCCTGTTTCCGTACAACTGTTGTGGCGAATAGGCGCCATTTGTTTTATCCACGGACGCGTTATTTGCGGGATTATTTGTGGCGGAATTTGGGTAAATTGAAATTTAGGAATCAGGTGGGTACGATTTATGGGGACCTCGTAGAGGGCTGCTTTTTACGTAGTTTACTGTGTTTTCGCTGTGTTCCTATAAAATCGTCTCGAAGTTTTCTTTACTCCGTTATCCATCTTTATAGCATAGTGCCACTGGGTAGGTACCTAGGTACACACGGCTACACATCAAGCTATACATATCCAGTATAAGCTGACTCCTGATTGTACGAAAAACCTATACAATGCGAGGTCAACTCAAACTGGAAATGCATAGCTTGATGTGTAGCCGTGTGTACCTACTGCACGAAAAATAGGGTGAAAATCTGCTTAGTTTAAGTTAGGTCCTGTCTCTCATACATAACCTAGTATTTAAATAATTTTGTCTAATTTCATTTGGTCTAGTTTTATGTTATTTAACCAAGTTTTATGATTTCATGTGTAATTTGTTTCTAATATTGACCGATAATTTGTACGTGTGGTGAAAACTGTAAATAGGTATAAAGTATCTGCTGGCAACATCGACTAATGAGCCGGTATGATAGCAAAAAGACTGTCAGAATTCATTTTTAATACAAAATATCTGAGCTTCTAATTAATAGCTAAGTATTTTGAATTAATAATCCATGTCTTGACAATAATTACTTAAAACAAAAGTTATCCGTATCCCCATTACGTCTACAAAAGTGACTTCAGCTATGTTTAATGTGGCGATACAGAGACATACATACGTCGCAATGTGTCTCAATTAGTGACGCACACTGCGACAAATGTGATTACAGGGGGACAAAATTGTAGTGACAAAAAATCTTTCTTGTACTTTAATTTGTATTTTTTTAAAGGTTGATGAACTACGGTTTACTGCGTTATCTAATTAGTACAATAACCTAATTTATAGTTTTTCTTAAAATACTTTTTGCAAGCAGACAAAACTT
This sequence comes from Gortyna flavago, assembly GCA_963669345.1. NCBI lineage: Eukaryota > Metazoa > Arthropoda > Insecta > Lepidoptera > Noctuidae > Gortyna > Gortyna flavago. The sequence continues at coordinate 8,993,624 of OY770148.1, forward strand.
TTGCTAAAATGTCAAACAAATGTCAATAGCAAGGCGACCTCATATTATCCACTTGAACATGTATCATTCATCACATGAAAAGTGATGCCACACAAGATATTTAAACCCACATTTTTTTATGTTTTTAAACTAATTTGTTTTCAAAAATGGTCCGATTTTGACGGAAAGAAATGGAATGTTCATAAATATATCAAACAGTCGTATTAAAGTAGATATTTCGAGTTTTAAGCGATGAAATATCCAGATTCTGCCTACCCTCTGTTGGATTTACAGTTGTGAATTAAGATGTATGAGTTTTGCGGCTGTCAAAAATCATTTGTGTCTGTAACACAAGGGTATAAAGTTCAAATTGGTGTCGCAGAGAGTTTAGTATATGCGTTTCTTCCGTTGTATTTGTGTGAATGCAACACCGCTAATATATCTGTCAGTGGGGTGTTTTGTTGTAGGTTTTAGTGTCGAACACATGGCAGTGATTTGTTTGGACCGCACACAAATATTCTGTTTTATTATTGTTATTGGCCGCCGAAATGTTTGTAATACATTTTTAAAGTGTCACTTCATTTGAAACTCGTAAAACTATTAGGACGAGATTTTATTGTCAACGTTTGGGTCGTTATGAATTAGATTGCGGTGCGCTTGCCAGGAAATGTACTGAATGTTGTTTTAAACGATTAAGGTTCCGGCTTATAAAGAAGATAAATGTTATTGATATAGTGGTGGAAGTGTGATTTATTTTATTACACACATAAAACTATGTCATCCTATAAAATACCAAAACACCAATTAGAAAGCATCACTATTCTAAACTAGCTAATTAGCATTTTTAGTGTCCTCTTTATCATTGTCTTCAATATCGTCACTTAACATTTATTGGAAAACACTTGTATCTAATCACCTATGTTCACAAAATAAAATAAATAATAAATAAAAAAAAAAACAAATAAACTAACTAATAACCGTCTTAATAGCTCCAAATCGCATCATTTATCAAACTAGATTTCCCTTGCAACGCCCCAAAAATTATTACCAACACAAAACGATTCATCCGTATCACACAGTCACACTATTAAAAGATCATCTCTTACAGTCTATAAATATATCTCGTGTTCCCGAGTCCCACAGCAATATGTCTTTATTCCGTCTAATAACAATTTAGGCAATTATGTGACAAAAGGAAGTGTTTTCGTCGAACGCATTTCTCTCCGGGGGCGAAGTTCCCGCGAAGTTCCCGGGGGGCACCGCATTATTGCCTCGCAGTGATTTATATGCAATACGCTACCGGTTTTTGGTAACCTCTTTCTTTTTATTCTTTGTGCAAATTGAATTTGAGTGTCTGTTTAGCGGCCCTGTAATTGAATTTCCATGATTAAAATGTGATTTTTAATGTTCAATATCATGGCTTTACTTTAATTAAAAACTATATTGATGGTTGATGAAAGTCTTGCAAATGATTTGAGCAAATAAAGAATGGTTTTGTGGCTAGGCCATTGAGGGCTCTTTGGTGCAAGCAAAATCGTAACGCAAATAAATCGAATCAACTTGAACGCAATCAGGTAAGGTTCTCATTGCTATAGAAAACCCAATAGTACAAATTCTTACGAAACAGATTACTTTAGGATGATTGCGATAATTTTTCCGGAACATAAGTCACAAACACAGTGTGCCGGGACAAGAAAGCTGGGGAACAAAGCGGTGTCGCGTAACTCTTACAAATTGTTGTTAAACTCGATTTATGTCCGACTGCGACCGCGTCGCGCCCACTGTGCGCTGTGGGAAAGACAAATGTCTCTTCAGATTGTATCCACTGAACCTAATGCGAATGTTTGAGGCGTTACGAAATGATCGTACCTAGTACTTACTTTAAAATATTGCAATGGTGTAAAAAATGTATTCTGATATCGTGAAAGCGCATCTTCTTTGTATGAAAGAAAGAAAATCTTACTGTATGTACATCTAAAATACCAGTACCTAGTAGGTAGGTACTATCTATTACTAGATTCAGACCGCGACGTCGCGTCGTTTGCGTAAAATTTCTCGTTGTAACAAATACACTCCCTGACTCCATGTGACTATAAAGGCCGAAAACATCATAAAGAAGAAACAAAGAAAAAGTTTTGACACCGACATACCTATTGGCCGTCATTTTGGTGTCATCCTTGTTCCGAATTTAATTCACGACCTTTTAAAAAGTTATAGACTGCTTTATAAAAACATCAGGGTGGCTCGATTTAAGAGTCCGTGTATCCAATCGGCAATTCTGTAGCTTCCCATGAGTGAAAGAATTTTCGGAATCTGATCAGAAGTTCCAAAGATTACCGCCTACAAACTCACAAAGAACAATGGCGAGGAAATTGTTGATGGAATTGTTGAGTCTACTTAAATCTACCTCTTTACAGTGGCTACAGTGGAGATGCTTGATGGAGGTCTATGTCCAGCAGTGGACGTCTTTCGGCTGATGACTATGATAATGTTTCTTCGTTTGCTGAGCTGTAGTCGAGTAAAATAGCCAAAGAACGTCAAATCCCAATACATCGAAATATGAACTAAGGACGATAAATCCTACAAAACAATGTAGGTTTTGACGACTTCATATTCATATTAAGGTAAGAGTTACGATGAACCAATCAGCATCAGTCCTGCTAATGTTGATTAGCGAAAACACAATAACCTATTAGCAATTTGCAGAATTTAAGAAACAATAAAGTATCAGAGTAAACATACGTAATGTTTGTTATTTACATCAAAAACCAATATGATTGGCTATTCATTATTTTAATTTATATTGTTTGAATGGTGTCAAGGTGTCTGTGCTGAGCGATGAATTACTTTCGAAAACAAGTGAGTTTCGCATTCAAACGAAGAAATTCGATTGTCCATCTAGTTTTTCAAAACATCGCCAGCGGTTGGTCGACTTTTCACGTGAACAGCGAGGTGATTGCGTAACACTAACAGTAGCAATGGCTTTCATTTGACAGTTCAACAACATTCATCGCGTTATTTATCGACAAAAAAAAAATAAAGAAAAATCGAACATATTTATGAAGCAATGGATGAGCAATATCCTTCAAAATTATTCAGATTGTGATTGATAGTGTGTTACGCAATTTGGGTGCAGAGGGCTGGCTTATTTTTTGGCAAAAAACCATGGTAAAAAAAGTGCCAAAAAGGCTGGCAGCATTGCCATACAAAATGGTAATACTACCAGCCTTTTAGGCACTTTTCCTGTTGACAGCGATGCGAGCGAATTTTTTTTTGATTCCTTCCTGCCTTTTTTATAATGTACAGTAATAATTATTTATTGTATAAAATAATTGTATAATCGATTTTCAACAAAGTACCTAGTTCATCGGTAGGTACACTTATTCATTTATTTGAAACTGATTATATACCATCATTCAGCCATCTTTTATCCATGGAATAAAATTGACGGATAGGTATCTACCTAAATTCCATGACGTTCTCATATAAATTGTTCTACTTAGTAGTCACATCGCCTCGCGCTGTGGTGTCGCGACTGTCTGCCTCCTTCATTCTTTTTTTTTTTAAGGATATGAAATCATCAAATGACCCCTCCCGCTCTGGGTGGAGCGGAAAGGAGTGTCAGACTCTTACTGACTAAAACCCATCCGTTTTGCTTCCTTAGTGGTCAAATTCGCATTTAGTGATTAGGTAGTGTGTATCTACTTCGTACTCAGATTTATTATAATCCGTTAACCATGTTTCTGAGTCATGTCTAGACTGAAGTCGTGAAAACTAATAACTAAGTATTAATAATGTCTAGCTAAACTAGGAATAAACAAGTCTTAAACTAACACCTTTATGCTTGGGTTGGACGGAAAGATAAACACAGCGCAAGCGAAAATATATTTGTGCTTTAAACTTTCCTACACACTTTATAGTAGGTAGGTACCTATAACATTTATTAATTACCGTTTTTAGAAATATAGAAATAATAATCTATACGAATATAATAAAGCTAAAGAGTTTGTTTGTTTGCGCTAATATCTGGAACAAAAAGCCAGATTAGTAATTCTTTAAAAAAAAATCCATTTGATAACCCAAATCTTTAGAAAGGCTAGGCTATTTAACATCACGCTAGGATCCTTAGGAGCCGGACAAAAAGAAAAACACGAAGCGAAAACGAAGCAATAGGCGGGCGATGCGATGCGACGCGGTCGGTCGGAGCAAAAATTTCAGGATGACGAACTTCTGGGGAGAAGTTAGCTCTTATAATAAATACAAACTGAAAAAAATTTTTTATTTCTAAGAACTAAAATATTAAACATCTCAAAAAACACAGATATAAAAACTATCAATTATTAACTGTCACGTGCAACAAAACACTTCAAATCGTCTAGGTACTTGATGCACAGTGGTTAGACCCAAACATCTTCGAGGACAAAAAAACGCAGTAAATATAAAAATAAAGGGAGGCAGTAAACTCAAGTGGCTTCTCGATGGGCCTCAAACGGTTTGTTTTGACTATCCTCCTGAAGAGGTATTATAAAACGTTATCAGCCTACCTACGGTACTGAAACTTCAAAGAGTCTTTCAACCGAATCACTTAACTAAACATCAGAGATTATATTTTAGATTTCTGAACGAGCTAAATGGTTTTTTATGATTAAGTATAATTATGTTTTATAATAAAATGTATCTTCTATAAAGTTCTAGTGTATTACAATTTTATTATATTAAAGTTCTTGTGTAGCAAATAAAACTCAAATCTTCATTTCTGCTTCAAAGAAAGATGGCCTCAAGCGAATTGAATTAAAATTACGTGAGTACGTCAATTTGACATAAAAGCTGTGATCATCACCGCCTACAAAATAATCTATAAGGCGAGTAAATTCGTGCGAATCGACTAATAAGCTCTAACAAAGGATTCCTCGTAAGTCCTAGGGTTTTATCTTAATTTCCATGCAAAATATAGTCAACAGCTTCAATTTAAATAATCATTTAGGTACACATAATATCGTCTATTGTACAAAGATTTAAAGTATGGTAAATGCAGCAGCGGCAGCGTGAAGGAAGATAGGAATCTTAATGATACATAAGCTGGAATGTACATATTAAGTACGCATTTATTTATTTATGTTTGATGAGGTAGGCACAAAGCTTGGCCTCGACAGTCACTCATGTCAAATGGTTAAACGACTGTGCGGTTCTGTCAATCAGAGTAACAGGCAAATTAATATGACAAGGGCGAACATGGACTGCACTTCAAGTGTGATTGTGCATACATTTTCCTTGATTATGTACGTAGTTTTTTTGCGGCCAGCTAATAATGTTTTAAAAAAAAAGTAGCCGACAAATTGTCTGCCGAAAAATACAGATTAAAAAATCTGACAAGTTAATTACATACAACTAGGTACAGCTGTACACGGAGGTATGAGTAACGAGAGAGTATTTAAATAAAGTACATAGATACATTTTACAAATGTCTGCCGGCAAGCGTCTGTACTAAAGACGCCGATCTTACGATAAACATCGGTCGTTACGCAGTCACGGGCGCTGCACTAACTGCCGGAATACACCACGCGTGCAACGTTTTTGTCCACAGCACCGCCTTTTTGTAGCACTGGGCTTTCTTTCAAATTCAAAATTAGAATGCATGCTGGTATGCGTAATACGGACAATTAGTAAGCGCCTATGATTTATGTGGCTGAAACTTAAAAAAATTGATTTTGTGTCTATGGGTATTTTGGCGCCAACTTTGATAGACCGCTAACGGTTTTAAGTCTGTGGATTATTAATTGTATTGTTTTTTTTTTTAATATCTGAAACTAATCTGATGATTGCTTTAATTTGTTAGACTTTATCAAAATATCCTGTTTTTTATGACCATTTAATTCGATGATTTAGAAATTTCTTTAAGTAGAACGGATTTTGTTGAAACGCTTCATCAAAAAAAGCCAAAAACCATAACCCGCCTATGATCCATAGATTAATATCTATATAAATTCCTAAGTATCATAGACAATAATAGCAGTGAACACCGCCAACGCGCCAAAGATAATGTCGAGTAATTTATGCCATACTAATTGTTACTAATGAGACATTGTGGCACTGTGGCGTGGGCAACCTATAAGCGCAATAGGTACGTACGTCGTACGTTGCCACATACACTGATATTAACCATTAATTAATTAAAGTAATTTAATGGTCGGTAATAATCGAGTAGATGTATCGGCTCAATTATACTCCATGCAAATGTGCTTTACGACTCGTTTTGTATGACATAGTGCAGAACGAAGTATATGGCAACTTTGTTTTTACTCGAATTAGAGATTCTTTCGACTTTCTCCGGGTTTTGTTTGCCATTTTGTTTTGGACGTTGCATCTTTTTCCTGTATAGGTTGGTACACTGCTTAATTACTTCCTCTAATTTATTTACTTTTAAGCTTAGTTTCTTGCAGTGTTCCGGACTACTGAAAAGGTTTATAGGTAGGTACCTACTTTAGAATGAATTGGCAAAGCAATTTTCTAATTTTAGAAATCCCGGTCCGACAAAGTCATGCTGACTTATTTGAAATTGAGTTACTTCTATTGAGCATTTCCCAGCGGTTTACCGACGCTTACCGATATCTTACAAAATAAACTAAGACTGCAAACAGAGTTGTAATTTGAACACGATTTTTGTTGTAAAAACGATTTGATTTTTTCCTCGTAATCTGGTAGCCAACGGGCCGTGAAACCAGAAGGTCCGACGTGTTGTGGACAGCACCCGAATGTTCAGGCCGTGTGAACAGGCGCCCGTGAGAATGTGGTCGAACCTCGATTGTTTTATTAGATTAATCCTCTCTTCTTCTGTGCTCCTAGTAGTCACCCATTTCCTTCGATTAACTCATCGAAAGATATCGAAGAAAATGGAAGATATTTAACCACGCCAATTATTTTCAATCTTATTGCATTGAATGTTATTTATTACATGAAATGGCAGAAAACATTATTTAATGAATCATATAAATTCATAACGGCAATTCAGAAACTCATTGAAATGATAACTATGATGCAATCCGGTTTTCATTAAAGATGCTATTTATTACATCAATTCGCGTACCGATATCATAATGCATGCACATTGAAATCGTGCTAGATTTACATTGAAGTAGCAACCCACGGCCCACGGAGCGTACTGTTCAATTAAAATGAATGAAATCATCCGAAAAATAGTAGGGTACATACTTTTTTATTTCTCATTCAATGCTGGTCGCCAAGTACGCAAAAAAACGCAATCTTGGAAAGAATTCGAATATTATTTTGACATGGATTCCGAGAAGCAACCGCAACAAACCGAATCGTCTGTGATCGTTTCGATTCGATTCGACCGCAACTCACTCGTTTGTCAAATTGGCAGTTGGCGCTTTTTTGTTTCCATCGGACAATTTTCGTCGCTTATCAGATGATCAGATGAAAACATGTGTTTTTTGCAATTCTTCTAATCTTATACGCTTAAAGTAGACACAATAAAAAAAATCTAATGAATTTTCATGACTTAGTAGGTAATCATCATTCTCCTGCCCTTATCCGGGGTCATAAGAGGTCGGTTATGGGTCTTATGGGCCCTTATAGGGTCGGCGCAACATCTATTTCTTCCATTCTTATTTATCTATTAGTCGTCATCTCGACTTGGCACTGATAATGGGATAGAATTCAGTCTCCAACTTTCTAAAAACCAGTCACTTAACCTAAAACCACAAACAACTAATTTTAAACGCCAAAAAAATCGTCTTAACCGGATACTTATCCCTAATTAAGAAACAAAAACATCGTTATATGTCACGCACCATTTTGCGGCGGCAACTCAAACGATACACTAACTCGAAACACTCGAAGTCGGCTGAAATAGGCCGTGGTGAGAACTCACCCGTTAAGATGGAAACGCTTTGTGGTGTGTTTTGATAATGGCCGTGTTGTGACGTTTTTTGATACCGAATCTAAGAAGTGACACATGTCTGGGGATATTATTAGAACTTAGAGACTGATTTGTAGGAGTCAACGGCGGTTAATTATGTGCTGACAGTTCTAGACATTAATTTGTAATTATTCTTTAGTATTATTTTCATACTGCTGTTGCCCGCAGTTTTAGCCTCACTCCTAGCCTGGCGGAACAACTTCATGTGCCCGAACAAACAGCAATGCACATATAGCGTTCTCAACAGTTATGTTTTTCTCGAGGCCGTGTTTATTAAGCTCTGTGTTTTTCGTAGAAATCGGCACCCTAATTGCGTAATACACTACCAATCACAATCAGAATCATTTTGAAGGATATTGCTAATTCATTGCGTCATAAATGTTCGAAAAATTTGTCTGCTCAACAACGTAAATAACGCAATTAATTTTGTTGAACTGTCAAAATGAAAACCATTGCTACTGTTAGCCTTGTGTTCACCAACACTGAAATCAACTGATTAAATATTTAATCAGTTCTATATTTAAAATTTCCTTAGAAAATTTTACATAAACCAACTGTTTAAATACCTAACCGGTGTTTTGAACGATGGTGAACTCAGGCCTCGTAACTACCACGCTTTTCTGTACATTTTGCGTTAAGAAGTAACCAACAAACATATCTTACACACTTTAAGATTAAGATATAATCTAAGACGGATATTATTAAGTTGATCGCAGTTCATAGCCAATTATATTGAATATTCAACATAATTATGTATGTATCATTAATTCATTAACTATCATCGATTAACGAGAAAACTAGAAAAAGTTTTTGTTGCAAAGTTGTAGGTATGAGCAAACACATAATCCACGCTTGATAGAGCTCGCATTATAACTACTTACGTGCGTGTTAGAAAAAAAATTTACTGCTTTTCTTATTTTTATAAAAGCAGTAATTTTAATAAAAGCTGTAAATTATAAAACAATAAAAAAACGTATACCACTACATAGTTACTTACTATGTAAATAATATTGACAGAAAGTTTTACAAAATTATCAACATACACCAATTGCATTAAATACTGTTTATTGAAGCTAACTCAAAAACCACTCATCAGAACCTGACCGATCGACTCATGCAGCTGTTATTACTCAGCCACATTTAAAAAATTGTTTTTGTCAAGCATATTATTAGTTACACATAACATTACTATCACACAACAATTTGTTAGCAAACGCTAATCACGTTCAAGTCACAGCATTTTCAAATTAACATGATTGTACAAAACAAAAACGCAGCACAAAAACGGTTTTTATAAAACAATATAAAATAACAGTCATTAAAGCGAGCACATTCATTCGTATTCATGCAATCAAACAGCTTCGTATTATATTTATTTCAATTTTTGGTAGCTACCTGGTTATTATGCATAGTTCCCGTAATTACGTTTACGAATGCATTTTGCATAATAATCCGGGGAAAAGGATATTATCGAGTAATCTATCTTTAATATTTATATTATTTTACGGTTACATGTGTATGTAATAATAAGCGAAAATACTTTTATTTGTAAAAGTTTATGCCATATTTTATAAAAAGAACAAATTGCTTTTTTTTTTTTTTGTTTTTATGGTCGTCTTCCTTCAGGTACCGTGTCATTATTTTTATGTTTACATCTCTGTGTTTGCTCATTGAACACAGTGTAGTATAGTATGGGTTGTATAGATTACTATATTACCATTACTTTGCTCAATAGAATCAAGTTCTTCTAACTGAAATGACAGCTGTGCTGCTGGGGTGTTTGTTGCTCCACTTCTTCCCAGCTAAAGCACTAGGAAGTTGTAAAGGGCGGGCGTTTTGGGGGACTATTTAATGTAATTTTGACTTTCATAAACTGCTGATTCTCTCGTTTGAATAAATTACTTTTAATTTTAATTATTTAAAAATGCTTAGACACCACAGTAATGATAGCTGGATCCTACTCATCATCATAAAATATTATAAACGCGACAGTTTGTGAGGATGCATGGATGTGTGTTACTCATTCACGCAAAAACGACTGAACTGATTTGATGAAACTTTACAGTAGTATAGCTTATACATCAGAATAACACATAGGATACTTTTTATCCCGATATTCCCACGGGATCGAAACATGCGATGCGGGTGAAACCGCGGGGCGCAGCAAGTATTAATATACAGCAGTGTTATTAATCTCAGATTTACAATTTACATTCGGTACCAACTCCTTCAACACATTAGCCTGCATAAGGATACAAGTACCCTAACAATGTAACCATTACTCGTGGTCACTGTACCGGTTTCACTTGCAAAATCACACTACTTGATACAGCCAGTTACTGCTAATAAACAAAAAAAAAAAAAGATTTATTTTAGTAAGTGGCTAATGTTTTAGAGAAGCAAAATACCTTTAGATACAAGGTTGTAAATATGATTTAATTTTTCACTCACTAAAGTATTTTAAAAGGTGGATAAGTAAGCAATGTATAATATATATGCAGCCTTGTACCTATTTATTTTATCTATGGTTGCAGACAAACTCCAAGCTCTTTTTTTATCTAGTTGGAAGTAAGCCTTCTTTTGTTTTTCGTATGTCAGATGTTTAGATAATTATGTTTTTAATTGTAGTCGGAAACATTACACACAGAAAATAGCTAAACTATGGCAGAATTTCATACTTTCCCTGATTAAGGTACCTACAGACGCCAGCACATCTAGCTACTACAATCTGTCAAATTTCTTTAATAGATTTTCAACTTTATCGCTAAAGCATTACTTTCAGGGTTGATTGGGAAAATTTGACAGTTTCGGGTAGCTTTATAAGCTGGCGTCTGTTATGTCTGTAGATGACATAACATCACGCCTGTATTCCCCGAAGGGTTAGGCAGAGGTGTACCTATAGTACACCTACATTTTGCCAATTATGTTTAAGTTAATGGGGGGCCAGCCTATTGCCTTCCATGTAGACTCTAAGGAAAACTAGATAATTATATTTCATATTAGCCGAATAATTAATTCGACTTTGCACAAAAAACAAAGATGCATTTAAAGTTGCAAAACCATCGAAAATCCGATTAGCTTTATGACCTAAGACTACTGTAAAAAAGCAATAATCAATTTAATCCTTTTAACGCGAAAATTACCTTACTATTCAATTAATTTAACACGTGATATTTCAATCTTTACAAGAGATTAAATATTGAACGAAAATAAACTAATTCAATTACGAAATATCACGGATTTTGTTAATTGATAACTTATAATCGAATAATCGGCAATTGTTTTCGATCGAGTCGAAAATAAATCGATATAAAAAGAACCATCTGTGCTCTAATCAATCATGTTCGAAAAAAATCAATGCAGCATACATAGGACCCTATTTCGCTACGCTTTTTTCGCGTAAAAATCCAAATGAGCGTGCGATCTAAGAAAAAGAGCCTTTCCTTTGTGTTTTGGGATCCGAATAACAAGGTGTACGATCGAAAAAACTGGACAGGACATTCAATTTGTGATCGATAAGGAGCTGTCCAACACTATTGTTCAAATATCACGATGGTACAGAATAAGGCGTCGGGTTGATAAAGGCGAGGCGAGCAAGTGCAACGAACATGACATGACACGTTTGGAGTTAATCAAAAATAATATAGATGCAGATAATTTTCAAACGGTATTTTGACAAAACCTAAAAAAAATCTATAGGTACGAATAATAAAGCGAGCGTGAAGTTTGTTTGTTTGTTTGTTTGTTTGAACGAGCAAATCTATGGAACTTCCTGTCGGATTAAAAAATAATCTGTTTGCATTTAATAGCAAAATTCTTGAGGAAGGCTGTAAGCTACTTGACATCACGCAGGGACTCTTAGGAGCCGACCTAAAAGGAAAAAAGTCAGAGAGAACGCAAAGTGAAAACAAAGTAATAGCGCTGGCAAGCGATGCGATGCGACAGGGTGGGTCGGGGGTACAAGAAATTACATGCGGACGAAGTCGCGAGCAGGATCTAGTACCTACCCAATAGGAACATGGTCTCATTGATCAAAAGTTCAAAGCCTCCAAATAAAAGAATATTATTGTAACAAGTGTGACGAAACATTGCCCCAAGTTCACCTTAATTTTCCGGTAGCCAAAACAACTGGCATAAAAAACATTGATCTCATTCGCAACGACTCGATAACTCCGCTATTCGCCGGCTAGTTGCACTCAACCCGTCACCACTTAACCCTCGGTTCTTCACTTAACTGTTCGCTACAAAACAAAACCGACCTTAAACTATACGTTTACGTGCGTATCGATCCGTTCAGAGCTGGCAACTCCATTGATTACGAACCAATCTACATGGCAAAACCGAACAACGATACGATTGGGTAATCGGTATCGATTGCGCGCTCACCCAATTGATTGACTCGCGCGTTACGATGAAGCAATGGATGGTACGCAGTTGATTGTACGAGTTTTCTTAGTGTTTCGAGTGGAGAAAAGGGTCAGTCCGATGCCCCTCACACACAAGGCCCTACGTGATGTTATTGAGGAATTAATTAAGTAGGTACGTAAAGCAACTTCCATGACAAAATAAGACGATGAAGGAAGTCTCGTTTCTCTCGCACTTTGATGGAATTAAGATTCAGCTTAATTCTGATAAATGATGCGGTCGGAATTATTGTCTCTCGAACTTTGTGATTCTAAAGAACTTTATTTCTTTATATTACGTGTGTTTTTTTACTGACATCGTTTTAGATGAAAAAAATGCAATTAATTATGTTTATTGCAGTGTTCGTTTTTGTTGGAATTGTTTTTTTATTTGAACCGAAAATTAATCGGTTCTTGTTATGATACATTTATCGCGTGATAAGCTTGTCATAACAAATCATGTAAATTACCTTCCTATATTCATTCCCTTAATAAGGAAATTGGCAACACTGATATTTATCACGACAAGTTTGATAGGTACACACGGCGACATATCAATGTATACATTTCCAGTATATGCTGACTTTTCATCCTACGAAAAGCCTATAGGTACCCTACAATGCGAGGTCAACTAAAACTGCAAATGTAAACTAAACTTCCAAAATCTTCCCAGCCATTAAGCCACTGAGTGACACAGCTGGTCAGGTGTTCCCGCCGTGACTGATTCCATGTTTTTTGCCAAGTCTTTAACGATGTCTTAAGGACGGCTGTTTTTTCGCACTTTGCCCGTTTGATTCACATGTAATTGAGGTTCGAATTCGCTAAGGATACGATTGGGCGATGATTAATACAGCCGGCGATCTTTAGTGAGGTTGCCTTTACTGTTAGCGGACAATATGCCCCGGACTTTAGAGAAGTTCAGAGGGGCAATTCTCGTAATTTTATTTTAAGAACGTTCACAGTCTGATCTAAGTCTCAATCTGTCAACAAAAATACATCAAAGAACAATGGCAGAATTTGGTCTGGACTTTTTTTTAGCGTCCATAGATTTCATAAATATGAATCAAATTTACTTAATTTTCTACGATTTTTCAATTATTTACTCCTTCTCGTAAAAGCCGGAGTTATTATATGTTTTTAAAAGTTTATCAAATGGTTTTCGAGTTATGTACGTTCGAAATGTTGCCATTAAAATAGTGGTGTGAGTAAAATAGTATGAATTCAATTTATCTGTATCAATAATTGAACGAATGATCGATATAATCGACCGATCGATCGACCCATGTAGAGTTGGTTTTGTTTTTAACGTAATTATTAAAAATGTTCTATTCTTTCGTCTTTAATCAATAAGAAGAAATGTTTCTATTTTTAAATCCAATTAATATTGGATCAAAATATCACAGGATTGTTTCAGTGTTGTATCGATTCATAAGAAAACCGAATCGAAACGTGCAGCACTACTTTTGTCTTTGACATATTCTCTGTGGTTGTCTGCACAGAGTACTTTTTGATAGAGTGACTGTCAAGACGCTACAGAATCCTTCCGAGTTTTTCATCTCGGTTGTGTTTTGTGTTTTTAATTGGCTTTCTATTTATTTTTACCCGACCTGGACTGCTTACGGACTGATTGATACGCCCTGTCTGACTAGTGCGTACCCTTAGGACTCCGATATTGCTTTTGCATGACCTTAAGCTAATCTTACTGTGGTCCGATTGTGCCTAGTGAATTGGATTTTTGTTATAAACCCGGAACAATCATGATGGCAGACCCTTACGAACCCCTTGATGGAACCTTAGAGGAGGTAGTAAACAAAAGACCCTTATAAGAGGGAAAATAAAGTCCCAGCACATATCACGGCAACAATATTACGTGTACATTTTAATTGAAAATAATATTCCTGGCAGAACCGGCATAGTTGAATATTGCTGTAGTTGTTTAGTTGGCCGGCGCACTGTAGGTTGCTGCGCACACACTATGACCTTAGTGTGGTATCTAGGATGGGCCTGACATCAAGAACATATCTCAGCACCAGCAGGTTTTCTTGATGAGATTTTACGAGATGAGGATGAGGAATAAAATAAATATGTTTTACAAAATGTGTTTTTTATTTGCCCTAACATTAGATTTTATAATAACCCTCAGTTTTAGTGTTTACGGGGCAAGTGCATTTTTTATAAATACGCGCCCAGCTTTCGTAAACATACAATTGAGTAGGTACTACTCTACACCGAGCGTTGAATTTATTTGGGGTTTTCTCGTTTTATCCGTAAATACTCTTATCCTCACTTAGACCACAGATTTAATTTCAATCTACGATGTTCTTGTAATTGTTGTTTGACGTGCATTCATAACCTAAAAATTCAAACACCGATATCTTTTTTTTCCGGCTTTTCCAATTGAAAATAGTCTCATTTATAGATTCTGGAGCTGACGCCAAATCTTTTAACATATTTTTCATTACGGGACGCTTCAATTTGATTCCAGACAATTCTTAGTATGGAGACCTGCCCTTGTTCTTTTCCTAAATTTTTGACAAGTTTTTGACATTGATTGCTGCTGAGATTAGATTGCGACCAGATTTTGAACGTTTTTATTCGGCCAAGTTAAAAGTATCAAGTGGTAGATAGGTTTTACGCGCTCCGCAAAGTTATTTATATTATTTTCTATACGATAAAAAAAACGCAGTTATCTATGAAGTTCCTTTACAACATTTTCATCTAAATTAGCTTAGCTCCTTGAATGGTTTTCTAAGAAAATAGTAATGTGCCAATTTAACATGTGTGAATTGTGTGATGCATTAGGTGAATCAGCCGCTAATTCGACAAAACTTCACTTAAATCTTGGAGCAGTAGGTACCTATACCTACTACAAAAATACATTCCTTTATAATTTTCGCTAATGAGACGTGACGGTGACCGCATATGGCTGACATCTGATAAATGGGAAGGGATTCTTTTTATTATTTAATTACCACTTTATGCATCTCGTGTCCTGTTTGTAATAATTGATTCTTTTGATGTATCCACAGAGTACTTTTTAATAGAGTGATGTATCTCATCCTATTTAAGAAAAACTTATTTAGCGAACATTTTAATCTTTAAAAAAAAAAAATGTTGCCTATGTTTTGTAGACTGTGTACAAAAAGGTTTTATGAAGCAAATCAATTTTCTTGTTATTTATTAGACAACTTCTTTTGCGCTTGTTCTAATCAGTCTGTTGAAAAAAACTGTTTGGTAGGTACACAGTCACATGGCGACACATCAAGCTATACGTTTCCAGTTTTTAACCGACTTCAAAAAAGGAGGAGGTTCTCTGTATAGCGGTGCGTAGGTACCTAGGTATAGGTCCAATATTTTATGTCTGGTTTCTCTTAAAGGAATTTGGGATGCAATTGAATTTAAATGCGTTAAGGTAGGTAATTTTGATCTTGATAAATAACTAACGGTGTCTAAAGAAAATTCAAACTAAAATTGGAATTCTTGGAAAAAGGAAGTGGCATCAGTTTTATCAAAACTTATAATTTACCAACATAAAACAGACGTAATTTAAATATTTTAACATTGAATGACTCACTAAAATATACTGAAAGATTAATCATCAAATTGTGCTAAAATGACGAATGCTTTTTACCGCCAAACCAACTTTACTTAGCGTTAAAAAAATCATAAAATTCTCTTTTAGCATGTGGTTAATGTAATTGTGCATTTAACTTCAATGTTGTGAATTCCAATAAATCCGACAATGCATAGGCAGTTTTACTTAACGACGCACATTATTTTAAGGGTTATTTTTTATTAATATCTGTGGTGAACCACGCAAGTTCCCGCGCATAATAATAATATCTCTGAGGAGGTCGCGTTTTGCATTCATACTTTTTTATTGACCAAAACAATCTAAGGATTCTTTCGCGATCGAAGCATGGACATCGAAGTGTCACCGATTGATTTATGCATGGAATTAGAATATACTGATACTTCGATAGTTTGTGTTATCAATAGCAAATTAATGTAATGGATTACGAAACCTATGCATTACCATATACAATGGTATATCGTTGCATATGGTAATGCGAGGCAGACAACAAGACACAGGCACTGACACTATTTCGATTTAAATTAAATTAATCACTTTACTGACGAAGAAGCACAAAACCGAAACGTTTCGTAACATTATATTGTCATCTAGAAGCTAAAACAATTCCATTACGTTACACATTATCAACCAAAGCAAACCTAAAAACATTAACAAGTTAATTTCAAAAAATAATTACGCGCACTGTGCAATTTGAAACACAGATAATACAAAATGTGCCGGATGTAGAGATAGCGCCATTGTTGTGCCTTCATTTCCTTTATGTTTATTGCCAGTGCAATAAATAGAAAATTTAATTTTAACAGGCGTGGAAAATGTTTACTATTCTTAAATAGGTACAGACGCCAGCACATCAAGCTACTACAATCTGTCAAATTTCTTTGATATAGATTTTCAACTTTATCGCTAAAGCATAAAGTTCAAAGTTGATTGGGAAAATTTTACAGTTTCGGGTAGGTTGATGTGCTGGCGTCTGTACCTAAGCACATAAGAAACGTTTTTTGTATTTTTTTTCTCTGTAACTAATTAATGATAATGATGGCTGGCGTTATATCCTTATTTTATTATTTTTATTTAAATATTAAAAACACCCGTGTTTTTGCCACGACTTGTCAATAAATCAATTTATTTTCTTAAAATAATCACAGTTTCGAAATGGGATAAATTATGAAATCAGCCGATCTATATACTCTGTAGAACCGTGAAAACTTTGTTGGAGTGATCTTGACGTGAGGTGTCATTTCACCTAATGCCAGGGATTGACACTATTGACAGCTCACGTCACCTAAGTTTTCAAGGTGAGATTTTTGCAGAATATTTCCACCGTTCAGGTTACAACATCGTTTTATACAAGAAAAGTAAAAAGGATTGTAATTACCATATAGGAATGAGCACACCCCTACCTATCGATGACGGTGACACAATTCAGACCATAAATACTTAATAACTGGAACCCATAGACAACTTCAATTAACTACACCTACTATAGTGAATTTGCATTAGCAATTTATTGAACACCTATTATATCTTGCACCTATTACCGATACATTACAACACTAAACAAAGACGTCTTAAAAACGTACAGAATGCAATTAGTCCGCTAATAGATTTGCAACAAAATTGCCTACATTGTCCTATTTGATTGTTTTTTCATTATTATAATATAAAACTGTTTTACCGACGGCCCGTATATGATTCTCTGCTCGTTAAATTGTAACGATACCTGGGTGTGTTTTATAGTGCCTTTTACGAGGGAACAGTAACATTTTAGCGCTGCGGGCCTTTTATTGCGCTGTCATAGAGTCTGTTTTAGTGCCTGATAACGAGTGAGTGGTTATCTGTGCGTCTGCGCCGCTATAACTCCACTTTTTCTTTTAATCTTTTTATATGGAACCTAATTTCTGTGACACCTTTTGAGAGGTGATTTTGTAGTTTATAGGGCTAGGCTTTATTAGAATTAGTTAGATTACATTCTTAATAGGACTTGTTGATCAAACAGTTATGCCAAGGATCTGCAATTTGAACTGCTCGATAGTAATACTCCTTGAAATATTTGTTGTTTTCATAACTCCTAGACGGATTTTGTTATAAACGTTAACTTTAGAGAAATGCACTTCGTTAGTAACAAAAAATAAATGGAAATTCGACTAATCAACAAACTCGTTTGATTCTATCGTTTAACGCAACTTTTTTCCTTTTAATACCTTGTCAATTGGCCACTTACTAAATTATTTTTTACACATAGTTAATAACTTAACAACCGTAGCTAATTCGTTGATTTTTTGTTCCAGATGGTCAGTCAAATCACTTGAATCTCTTCAACTCGAGGCCGCAGCCCAAGAAGAAACGAAAATCTCGAACAGCCTTCACCAACCACCAGATCTTTGAGCTGGAGAAGCGATTTCTGTATCAGAAGTACCTCTCACCAGCAGACAGAGACGAGATCGCTAGTTCCCTGGGGCTCTCCAACGCTCAAGTCATCACATGGTTCCAAAACAGACGAGCAAAGTTGAAACGAGACATGGAAGAGTTAAAAAAAGATGTGGAAAGTGCTAAAGTATTGTCAGCTCACAAAAGCTTCTTAGAAAATGTGACTGACTTGGGTATTCTGAAGAAGAAAGCTATGAGCATAGGCGCTAGTGAAGAGGCGGCCACGAATCTTGTAGTAAACGCGTCCAAATGAAACGAGGCCTCACGCGCGATCTTAAACGAAGCCAGCTACGATCGGCGCGTGCTCGACTATTAACTCGATTATAGTCGAATCGACAAAAGTGACGATGTGTTACAATTTCAATGCGAACGTTTTAGTGACGTTAGGTGTTTTTATCTCCACTATTAATAGTATTTCGTAAAGTACATCACTATTTAATACGTCTGTAAATAGTATTAGTTGACCGTAGTGTAATGTTGTACAAAACTTATGAAGCTTCGTTGGAATAAATGTGATAGTTGATTTTATTATTTAAGTACTTAATATTTTATAGAGATATTCCTAAATTATTTATTTTTGTTGGATTAACTGGCTTGTGGGACAGCAATGATTTTATTGAAAGTAACGAAACAGTGAATAGTTTTGGACATGTAGATACTGAAATAAGAGTTTTCCATTAAATGTGCAATAATTATGATAAAATTACATCATCTGTGAGCCAGTTACAAGTTCCAGCTTACGTTACTATTGTACATATTAATGTAAAGATAGTTTGTTTAGTAATTAAAACTTAAAGCGTAGTTTTGTAATCTTAATGAGAAGTTCGGAGCTGATGAAGTGTATAGTATCAACCTACCTATCTTATCTAATTTTTAATTAGTAAGTTTATTACTAATTTTAAATTGGTTCAAAATGTAGATGTCTAATAATTAACTATCAGCAATAGAGAACGAATATGAATGGTAATGACTAAGTAATTTCATGTGATTTTAACACCGTTATGTGCAAAAATAATGAAGGCAAGTCGTAAAAATTTACAATGAAACATACCTAATTGTTTTCCAGTTTTACAATTTTGTATGCATTGTGTAAATAAATCATTATTAGTCAGTTATTTCACTAAATTAATGAATTGGCAACATTTTGTGACTATCCAATAAATACTTTTGTATTCATTAGCTATTTAAAATGTGACTTGACACTTGTGTTACATTTTTATAGTGACTAGAAATCATTCTGTATAGTATATTAACTAAACTATTCTTGCCTATTTATGAATTTCACGTCGTACTTGTAAAGTTTCATCAATTTATTGTAATTATAATGCCGGCGACATTTCATTGTATGTACTTATGAAAATAATAACCAGATCATATTCAATTATGGAACAAATAATAATGTATTTTGCTTTATTATTTGTTAATTACTACTGAGATCAATTCCATAATTTAATTGAAATCAAGACAATCACATTTTGCAATCGATATAATATTAATCGACTAAAGAATCGTTATTTTGTAATGCTCTACACCTCTATTAATTATTCCATTTTTAAATTTATATATACTGCTTCCATAGGCAATTCTATTTTTTTTCTTCAATATAATGGTATTGATCTTGATAGTAACTTCTCGTTCCTATTAAGATAACTTACAGCTACTTAATGTACCGTTTGATGTAACGTTTTACAATAGGCACAATGTGTGCTTCAACTATGTGAATATTACTTAGTGTAAATAAACATTATGTGTTCTAAAGTGCTTTGTTTGGATTTTTTTTACCCTCTATACCCCTCTCTCTATAATACTCTATAGTATGTCATGGCTTCGCCTTCGAAGATCTTTTATTTACCGATTGATGATTGCAGTATGTTATTGAATCTACATAAAAGGAGAATGTTATTGTATGTATATCTCCTGAAAAATAATCCCTGCATCACTGTCTTAAAAAAAAAATATCCAAATACCTCATTCATGACGAAACGATGCCTTTGACGTAAGGGTGCCACGTACAGCTCGCCGTCCGATCAGGACCAGGCCCGTGCCGGACGGCGCGTATGTGTTCCACGCGCGCCTCAAAGAGATGTCAGCATGTAAGGAGGGGCCCGACAGGGCCGAAGCCTGCCGGAGCATGCAGCGGGTTTGTCCGAAAGGGTTACCGCTGCCCCGGAACATAAAGGGCTAAGGAAGGAACACGGATGGGTTTTAGTCAGTAAGATAGAGCTATTCACCATATGCCTAGCCTTTTCGGTTGGGATCGGCTTCGTCTAACCTGATACAGCTGAATACCAGTATTTTACATGGAGCGACTGCCTATCTGACCTCCACAACCGAGTTACTATAAGGTAATATGATACCCCTTGGTAAGACTGGCTGTCAGACTTTCGGGCTTCTGACAACCCATAACGACTGAACATGAACTAGCTATTTCATAACATATTATCACACCTGTAATACCCGAAGACATTGACATCGCGACAGGCCTGGACGGAGATAGCGGGATGAGCTGGACTCCTTTAAAGATTGTTCCTTGGCAGCTCTGGACAGAGAGAGGTAGACAGGAGGCCTTTGCCCAGCAGTGGGACACTAATGTCTAATAAAACAAAAATCCCCAAAGAGTTGGGCAGAGGTGTAACTATAGTTCTATAATACACCCACACTTCGCCAGTTATGTTTAAGTCCCATATAATAAGGGATGCGCCTATTGCCATGAAACATGCACAAATACAGACTCTGGGTTGCTACTGAGAAATAACTGATGGTATTACCTAGTTGGTACCTGGACATAGATATCCCCCAAGCACCGCCACTTCGACCAGTTCTGTGTTTCTCGCATCCAGTCGATTCCTGCGGCCTTCAACAAGTCATAGGTCCATCTTGTGGGAGGCCTTCCAACGTATACTGGTTCTGGTACGCGGTCGCCACTACAGAACCTGACCCTGAGCAATGTACCCTTCCCACTGCCACTTAAGTTTGGCAATTGTTCAGGCAATGCCAGTTACCCTAGTTCTCTTACGGAAGACGAACTACTTAACTACTATTGTAGGTAAATCTCGTGCCAGGAAAGAAAATTGCGTCCATAGACAACAGCGTACTTACCTACTACTGAAAAGAAGATTCTGTGTATGAAGAAGCTAGATCGTAAGTACCAGAAACAAAGAGATGAGTACTGCTGCCAGTTGAAAATCAGTGTAAGTCAAACGATAATGACAAGTCTAACCCGTCTGCCTTGAAAGCAACGCACGCTCGTTCCATCATAGACCTCATCCATCGCTTTCCATCAAGCATGGTCGAAGTCAAGAGCAGACCCATTCAGCACCATGAAAAAATATAATATATAAATTAAATAGAAATATTGTCCGAAAAACCATTTGAACTTCAAACTTCATAAAATAATAATAAAATTATAAGATTATTTATTTGTCCAAAACATGAGTAGATACACACATGCTTGGTAAGATGTAACATTAAATTCACTTAGTCATACGGCGTACAAATATAAATAGGTAAAAATCTAATATTTATACTTTTATCCATTATTCAAAGCAATGAACATTACAAATTAGAACTTAATTTAAACATAATGTCATCAAGTCATTATAGAAAATGTATACTAAAATAGCCAGTAATAGGCTACTCTTGGTGCCACAAAACCTGAACCTTGAGCAACCTGTTATGGATCGAACTATGTGGAAATCGTTTATTAGAATCGAATAATTTGAAACATCGATTAAATTATAATGTGGGCGTCAAAACAATTGACGAACTTCAACATGGAGGTCATCAAATCATCGTGACGATCATAAAATTCTTAACACCTAATTGGCGACTCAGGAAATCCCAAAGAGTGATTGGGTTCTTATCTAATAATATTAGGTTGTATGCAGACTGTCTTTTGACGAACTAAGTACATACCATTGTTTTATTAAATTAACGATAGCCTGCACACTTGCAACAAAACAAAAACAGTTGCATAACCAAACTTGCAAAAAATCTACAGAAAAGATATTTGCGATATACAAAACAGTTTTGCTTCTGATGTGAACACTGTCTTCTACATCCTGTTTCCGAAAAAGTAACCAACACTATTACACTAGTAAGTGATTGGCTGTTTTTATTTCAGTCTGGAAATGACTATAGTTAGGTTTTCTACTTAATAAAAATATTTCATTTACTGACAGACAACGCGCAGTCTAAGCCACTGGCTAGAAGCATGGAATATTGCACAAGAGTTTCGTACATAATGATGGAGAGATTTAAGGAAGGATTTTTGAAAATTCATCGATGAAGGATATTTGAAATCGGTTGGGAGGCCATTATTGCTGAATGTACCGCTCTTGACCTCGATCACGCCTTATGGAAAGCGGTATATGATGGAACGAGCGCACCTAGAAGATGCCTGTTCACTCTTGCTTTGAAGGCAGACTGGTTAAATGTGGAAGGGAACACAGACGCTGGCAGAGAGTTCCACATTTTGGTTGTGCGCATAAATGTGGAGGAGAAGAGCTAAGTACAACTGGTCGGGATATCAACCACTTGTAAATGGTACGCATCAGGTAAGATCTTTTCGTGGAGCTCTTGTGCACACTCTCCGTAGTACAGTCTGTGTAGAAGACCGACAGGCAAGCAACATTACGCCGATGACCCAGGCTGTGAAACCTAGCCACCAACGTAGCCTACCTATAAGTCTTGTAGTTCTGCGTTCCAATTTTTGCTGAATCATCCCATAAGTAGCGGCAATACTGCTTACAAGAATGGCCCTGTACTTTATAAAGACTTAAAAGCTGTCCAGATGTGAAGTATCGCCACCTCTTATTTAAGATGGCCAGCTTCTCGGCTGCCTGCCTTATCATTTTGGAAACTAAGTGCAAGTGTTTCTTACGTACTAAGAGTGTTATTTAGTAATACCGGAACAAACCGTAGATCAAACTATTACCTAATCAGAAATATGCCGTGCAGACATTAGTTCTAACACAAACATGTGTTCTCATGCTAGTCGAAGTAATCAATTCGGCACAGATCGGAACTTAGAATGAATGGGTTGACGTCCACTTGGAGATATGATAGATATTTTTGTCGTCTCGCTAGTAAATAAAGATATACCCGTCTATTAAAAGGCCGCCGACAATATCAAGGAGGTGTGCCGGTGAGTAGACCTTAAAATTAAAGGTTAAAAAAAATCTCTCTTGTACAAACGGCGACACATCAAGCTTTACTTTTCCAGTTTTAGCTGACCTCGCATTGTATAGGTTTTTCGTACAATCAGAAATCAGCTTATATTGGTTATGTAGGTTGGTGTGTTGCCGTGTTTACCTATAATGTAACCGGCACTCATACTTTCTCATAGGTAGGTAGGTCCTACTTACTCTTCAGACCAAAATACAGCAATGCTACTACATTGTGGCAGAAAGATTATTTAAATAGCAAACAAATAGTAATTTCACCATAACAACAAAAGCCGACGTCTACTCAAAATAGAACTTCAAGTGCATTTGGTTGAAATCGGTGACGATGATCATGACTTAGTTAAGTAGGTCTATGAACTGACATGATAAAGAAGTCCTCACAAGCTTTTGTAATGTAAACTATGTCATATCCTTATTAGTACCTAATTGAATATCAAAATGTAGCGCTTGTAGCACTTTGCTACACTTTTTTGCTACGAACTATTTCTTTGTCTTGTTTTATGCAAGTATTTATTTGGTTCAATGATTTGTTTAGTTTAGCCTCTTCGCTTGCCGACTATGCACAAGTGATTAGTATGCAAGTCTATGCAGTATTTTGAGTGATGCTTATGATAAAGTAATCACATCAAAAGGCTTAATTTTAGCCATAAACCCCGATTGTATCTAATTTAAAACTAACTACGATATAATTATACTAATTATTAAGTAATTGAAAAGCAAATATTATAATTACTCGTTCCGCTAGTAGCACTTTGTTACGCGTTTTGCTACGAGCTCTATTTGTGATGCAACTCTTGTTTTAAGCAAGCATTTATTTTGTTTGAATGAATTGTTTATTTTAGGTGCTTCGCGTGCTGACTATGGATAAGTGGGAACTTAGCTTAGCTTGTCTTCCTACAAATTGGATAAGCAGTGGAAATATAATAATGAATCGACTTAGATAAGCGACAACGAAAGTGATTTTCTTAAATTACGAATTACTCTTTTGTGAACCTTACTAGGCCAGCACGTGTGGCATGACTTCTATCTCAACTCTACGAAGAAAAACTTACATTTTTATTTTCTTCTTTTTTGCATTGGCGCGCTAGAAATCTTTCTACAATCGGTCATTTTGTTTTTTAGTTGCTTCCGTTCTTTGTGATCAAGCTACGTGTACAGTTCATTACTAATGTCAGTAGTTCCTACATATGTAGGTACGCACTGATATAAGTGAAAGTCATTTGATTGCAGTAAATGAGGTACAAAAGATGGTAGGTATACAATTTGTTAGTGCGATGACACATTTACTTATAACACACAATAAATTGGCAAATATTAAAGTAACAAGATGCTAGTTTCAATAGACAAATCTTTATAAAATTACCTATTTAAAAAGTAATATTTTAGCTGCATAAACTCAATATCAAATGTAATTAATAGACACAAAATAAAATAGGTAGACATTGCTATTACAAATACAACATAATAGCTGAATACTGTTCCATGAGTCAGAGGGGTAATCGCGTAATAAACACTATCAGTACGAATGGCTTTCATTTTGAGAGTTTAATAACATGTGTTCCGTTAGTTACGTTGTTGAGCAGACTTTTTCGAACATATGAAGCAATTACTTCCAAAATGATTCAGATTGTGATTGATTGGTAGGTCTTTTCCCATGTTGATGGCAAGAAAGTATCTGGCTGGTCGCCAGATACTTTCTTTTATGAAAATTGGCTTCAGAACTGAATCTCTTACATTAAAACTATTCATTAATATGGGGCTTAGTTTGATTGATGACCGCCTCACCAAACAGGTTTTCCGTCGAACTGAACAAAAGCTGCGTACAGTTACTGCAGCTTTAACTGGCCACGCGGGGTCATTTAATAAACACCTCTTTGTCATAGGAGTAACAGACAGTCCGCTGTGCATGGCCTGCATGGAGGATGATGAGTTTCTAAACTGCTCGGTGGTCGCCACGTACAGGGCAAAGTACTTCGGTAACCCAGCAGGTACTCTACGTGAGACGGTTAGTACCATCAAGGCGTTGCTGGCTTTCCTTGAAGAGTTGGGGTGGATCGAATGATCGATTTTTCCACCCGTCCGCAAAATCTTTCCAATTTATTTGTTCGCACATCTCTCACTGGAGGTTGCGGTTGCGTTGTTTCAGCGATTGTCTAAGCTCAGTTTTTGTTGTAGGCGTCGCGTGCCGGATGAAGATCAGCTGGGGCTACAATAGCGGATGGAAAACTGTCCGTTGTTTTTTAATGATGTGATTATCGATAGGAGAGATGGCATCTTGATATTGAACACAGAACTGAAAAAAGCATAGTATTGCTTCATATTTCTGCTATAAATAGGTATCCTTAAAGTTGAAATTATAACAAATTGTCATCAATATAAATAAATATCAATATATAATCAATATAAATATCAACCTAATAATTAACTTCTCCTGTAGCTGCTATTTAAATACGTCCAGCAAAACTGCAGACACATTGCCATTGTTAGGCCTACTAAAAATTGAGTTAATACTAAAAGGGTCTCATTTTGTATTAAATGAAGACCTTTCACAACCATCTACTAGAAAGCGAGAAGTATCCTTAGGAAAATCCTTTCCTAGATCGCAAGTCCATCTTTAGTCAAATTCGAAAAGCGAACACTGATAAATGTAAACTAAGCCTAACAGCCATTGTCAAATTACACCAAACGTTCCAAACTCAAATTGTTAAAACTGTACGAGAATTTGTTACGGACAAAAGTTTGTTAAACGTTAATTGGTCGCCCACTATAGCCGCAATCACCAGAATAAATTGACCCACGAAGACTTCGCACTGTCTATAAATCAGAGGTCATTTTCAACTGGTTCCCATGTTAGCACGCACGCTTGTTTCGGTCACATTTTAAATATTAATTCTTGGTTGTTAATACGTTAACTATGGTCGCTATTCTTGCACAAGCGTGATGTGATGAACCGTAAACAATAAATAATTACTTAAATACCGTCCAAGACCCACACCAAACGTTTTATAACTATAGTCGATTTCCTTCGCTATTTTTTAAGGCACCGTTTACTTAAGACAGATTTTTTTTTGAATTTTTTCAATGTTATTTGAATTGCGGTTGGAATATCAACGCGAAATTACAAGAAACATTACAAACATTAAGAATTACAAAGATATGAACAGTAATTAAGTCAAAAATACACTGTACAGAAAGAAATCCAATAATAACACAGCCATGAGCTGTTAATTTATGTTGCCTATTGTCCCGTAATTAATACTGGGCCGCCTTTTATTGATTTCGCGGACTGCATTCAAAAACTCAAAACTGCGGCTTTCGGGCTCTTTGTTCCAAGTTTAATACTATAATTTTTGAGGTCAACGCGCGTGATGGCAGGGTGTAATGTTGCTTTGTAAAATGTGACCAATTTAAATACACCCTCGGGCATCGTTGCTCCTCTTGAGTCATCTTTTCAAAGTCTAAACGCAAAAAGCGGGAGGGGCCAACTTAAACTGGCAACCTTATAACAGTTGTTGATTTCGAATGCAACAATTCGACATTCAAAGTAATTACCGCACACATCATAGGATGTTATTACGCAGCATTTGTTTTTGGAACCAAAATGAAAGGTAGGAGCTTTGTTTGGTTAATGTGTTGCCAGCATAATTATTATTTTAAGTGGCAAGTAAAATTCAATTCCTTGATATAACGTTTCCCTATTTCTTTTATTGGTGCTATAATTATGTTAGCATACTAAAGACGAAAATTTTAAGCGACTGTAATTTTTCTTTTCACCATACCGTGTATTCGATAGTTGCTACACGAGTACGTAATTTAGAAATAATAGTTTCTATAATGAAAACGTCATTTTAATTATAATTAAAGCGTCATTATAATTAATTTGAACAGCACGCGAAGCCTTAGGCGTTGACAGTTGTGAGTTTTTTAATAGACCCCACCCACAACTAGGTGGATATTCTGGGTGTTGGTAAGTACCAAAGTTTATATAAAATACTGGTTGATGACACGTTTCAATAGTGTGAAAGGTCCTTTTGTGTTCATAAATGGAACGCTAGTGTTTTTGTTCTTAATGACAAATGTCAATACGTCTTAAAAAAGGAGGTTCTACAAACTTTTTGTTAAAAGGTCACATGCTCTGTGATTTTTGTTTTCAGCAGCACGTTGTACTTAGTAGTTTTTCACTTCATCGCACATGTTTGAATCAAAGAAGCTTGGTGTGTGGATAGTATCTGATACATATATATTCATATTTTATTGACATGTCACTCACACTGTTGTCTCACTAAGGGCGGTATTTCATTGTTTTTTTTTTGAAGTGAAAACTTCTTTAGGCGCGTTGGGCATTTTTTGAGATGGGAAAAAACCATTGAACTCGCGCAACTGTTACCATAACCAATGTACTCGGTGTCTTGTTTTCACTTCTGTCGGCACTTCCGGAGTGCCACTGTTTTTTTTTTTTCAAATAGATGTTACTTAGGTACCTAGATGCCAGAAAAGAGAATTCACGCCTTAAAGTAAAAAAACCACAGTGTTAAATAGTAAAAAATCGCAGTTTTAAATACACTACCTACATAGGTTTATTGGTTTAAAATTTTATTAAGTATATTCTTAGCAAAACTGTATAAATACAGAAAATTAACAAACTATTGAGAAAACATCCTTTCTAACACCAAAAATGGGGTCAAAATCTGTTATGGCAATAAACAATTTCATATTTTTTTAACACCATATTGCAACACTAATATATAATATTCACAAATTCATCACTAAAGCCCCACTCGACCATCATAATGTTTTTTTCTTCTTTCCACAATAAACTCCCCAAGGCAAAAGAATTGACCCAAAAATCCAGCCTTCACTGTATCGAATTAACAAGAGAATTCGCTTGAATGATAAATTGTTTCGCACATTCGTTACCCTATTATCTTTCCAAACTGCCTACTGAACTGACTGCCAGTAACGTCGACAACACGACATCAAGAACTGACAAAATCCCACAAAGAATTATAATCTCTATGGCAATCATATACAGATTAAAATAGTATCAAACTATTACGTGAATCCTCTTTCGGTTGCCCTCAGTACGTGTAAGTTCAAAAATGGAACATGCGATTCGACACTTTATAGTCATATAAAAAAAAACATTCGCGACAAAAGTTGTGCGAGATGCACAATGGGCATTGGAAGTGGAGTGAAATGGTGACAATGGATGATAATGAAGTGGTTTTGTCATGTTTTTAGGCGTTTCGCCGCGTGTGGGTATATTAAAGTACAATTATGTTATAAATGGGCGTTTATTGGACGATTAGTGCGACGGATCGAGGAGGCGTTCGCTCTTGTGAAACTTGCGTTTTGAAATCGTGTACAGTTGCTGTCAGAATGGTTTGACTTGTTTTGAAGTGTCATAGAACAATTAATACAGTAAGAATTTGGAGCAGTTTATTTTTTTTATTTTTGTTGCACCTGGTTTTCACACGTGGTGTTGAAATTAAACAATAGACTCTATTCAACTACATATTATTCTGAGAGTTTTTGTCACTTATACAGTTATACCTACGTGCAGCTAAAGAAGCAGGTAGGTAGGTTGGTACAGGGAGGTACCTACTTCAGGTCCTATGGGCTTGATCAGACTACACAATGTATTAAAATCACTAGTAATTTAGTCTTTGGTCATCCGTCAATTCTTATTTATAACCAACAATAACACTATCACTCTCTTTAATAACAATTATGGCAATAATTTTTAGAGATACACAGGCTACACAGCATCATTTTCTACAAACGCTTCGACAACTTTCTAAGTACCTACCTTAACCTTTTCGTGAGAAAAGCTATTTCATCATTCGGACCCAGAAGACTTAGGTATAATAGTTATCTATATTATTGGTGATGTTCTTTAGAAATTTCAGATGCCTAGTAATCGCAACTTATATGACCAGATGTATAACGAAGCGAAAGGAGTATGTAAGGATTGTAGCAGGTGGCGTTCTGTAGTTTCTGCCTACCCACAAAAGAAGAAGGCGTAAGATTATGTATGTAAGTACCCATACCTAATCGATACCTACAAAGGATAAAGGACACACGTTATCCATACATTTACCTTCTTTCATTAATCAAATTAGATTATCAACAATGCTCTCAATCTTATTGTCAGTGCAGAGATCGTTAGGTCAATATCAACATTGTCAATTATAATAATAATAATAGCCTCCCGACCGATTTCGGTCACGGTGCCGGTGGTCAATCTCAACGGAGATTAGCCAGGTACGCAGGAGATATTAAGTGCATATTATGAGTGTGTAAAAGAACAGAGAGTGCACTTGTGTTTACAGGTGCACTCTCTGTTCCTTCACTGTCTAGTCCGATGGGACGGCAATCCGATACGACCGAAGAGAGTATTAAGCCGCCAACTTCCAAACTCCGGACTGTTACTAAGAAATTCCTAAGGGGAAATGCAATAACACTTTGTCTGACCCGGCAATCAAACCCAGGACCCCACGCTCAGCAGTCGCGCTTGCAACCACGAGACCAACGGGGCAGTAAATTTTAATTGAACTAATAAATAATATTAGAAATTATATTGAAAGTCTAATGAACTTGTGTACCCGAACATACCCGCCATATAAAAATAACATACATAATAGATTTGTGTAACACAGTCCATTAGAACGTGCTTCATTGTCATCTAACGTCATTAACTGTCCTCCTCATACTTAACCACATCAACACGCAACTTATCAAAATCTGCACCAGAATTACATTAGGTATACACTCGTAATCACAATCGCTTTCTTTGGCAATTGAATTATAATGTGCAATAATTTGGTGTTCTAGCCAGACTAACTAAACAGCACCCTAATTGCGTAACATCTGAATCTTTTTGAAAGATATTGCTAATTCATTTCTTCATATGTTTGAAAAAAATTCTGCTCTTCAACGTAAATAACGCAATGAATGTTGTTGAACTGTCAAAATGAAAGCTATTGCTATTGATAGTGTGTTACGCGATAGTAAAATAACTATTCAGTAATCTGTGGTAAAAGCAAAATAGTATAGTAGTCGCTCCGTGTAAAATACTGGTATTCAGCTGCATCCGGTTAGACTGGAAGCCGATCCCAACATAGTTGGGAAGAGGCTAGGCAGATGATAAATGTGTTACGCAATAACCCCACAGGTAGATTTGGGATATTCATGTACCGTCAATAAAAAAAATATATATTAAATTATTTTTTCTTCAAACAAAATTTGTTTTATTGTTAAAAGCGGTATTCATATAAAGTCAAGTGTGACTTACAATAATTAGGAGTGCAGCCAGTGCAGATCCTATTAAGGAAGTTAACGCGCCCGCATCCCACTTCACTTTTAATGGCATCTACAAAGTTGCGAGTTTTTACCGACAACTAACAAATGTCGGTAATTAGTCCCCGCGACACCTAGGCAGCCATATTATTATAAACAATGTATTATATAATTACCAGTGCGCTTGCATGTCTCCGTATATGCCGTATGTCATTACTCATTAATTATGCCCGGTTTACACGAGGCTAGTATTATAAGCTAAGATAGCAAACAAGTAATGTACAGAGGCCAGCACATCAAGCTACCCCAATCTGTCAAATTTCTTTGATAGAATTTCAACTTTGTGGTAACACAATGGAATAAGGTTCAAATTCAATTGGGAAAATTTGACAGATAGGGGTAGGTTGATGTGCTGGCCTCTGTACTGCGGGGTAATTGCGTAACACACTATCAGTAGCAATGGCTAATTCATTTTGACAGTTCAACAACATACATTGCGTTATATACGTTTTGGGCAGACAAATTTTTCGAACATATGAAGCGATCGGTTAGCAATACCTATCCTTCAAAATGATTCAAGTTGTGATTAAAAGTCTGTTAGCAATTAGGGTGCAGGCTAACTATATCATGGCTTGGTACATGCTAGAGCTGCTCACACGAAGCTAGTCAATTGTAAACCAATAGCATTGTGGTGACTGACTCCGTGGAGGAAAATGATCCAATCGGGTACTACTTGAGGCTAGTATACAAGCCAGCGAGTCTACTCTCTAAGTAGATACGGCAACGAAAATACGAGCCCGTCCGAAAGTAGTAGATCCGTCAAAACAAGTGTCAAATTCAACTCGGACGTGCAAAAACATCGCGAAAAGGGACAACTGTCAAATCGTATTGTCATTCATTGTTAGTTTGGGCCTCGAACTAATCTTATATTCGTATGTGATAAGTACCTTGTAGTAAACGCCCGTAACATCGGACAAAACTACGGATGTCCTGATTAGGCAGTTGCCCCCAGGATAGTAAAATCAGTGGAGGGGGACGTTATTAGCTCAAAAATAGAATCTCATCCTATCAAACTATCACACTAGCTTACCAGCTTAACACACTTTCAATAACAATCTGAATCATTTTGAAGGATATTGCTTATCAATTGCTTGAAATGTTCGAAAAATTTGTCGGCTCAACAACGTAAATAACGCAATGAATTTTGTTCAACTGTCAAAATGAAAACCATTGCTACTTTTAGTGTGCTACGCAATTACCCCGCAGGGTAATTCTGTATAAACGAGGCTAGAGTGACTACTATCTTGCTATCCTAGCTTCAAAAACTAACCTCGTGTAACCTAGGCATTACTTGAGAATAGTGCGATTATCTAAAACGATGGTGATTAAGGATAAGTACTATTGTTTACATTTCCATTTGTATTTAATTGTACATCGGTTGTTTACTTGGCATACAATGTATTCTATGATCATTTAGTGGGGTATGATACTACTTGATTGCCAGTTTCAATGTCTTTGTCATTATTTTAACGGTATTGTCAACAACGGTATAGTCGTCCACATAATTGTTTTATCACCCTAACTAAGGTTGATAAGTTCACTTGCACGTCATAAAACGACAAGGTCCATTTGTAAATACCTAAAAAATAAATAATACCACCGGGGCTGAGCGGGGTACAGAGGCCAGCACATAAAGCTACTCCAATCTGTCAAATTTTCCCAATTGAATATGAACTTTATTCCTTTGTAATAAAGTTGAAAATCTATCAAAAAAAATTGACAGATTGGGGTAACATGATGAGCTGGCCTCTGTAAATTGCGTAACACACTATCAATAGCAATGAGTTTTAATTTTAACACTTCAACAACGTTTATTGCGTTACTTACGTTTAGGGTACCTATTATTGTCTCACTGTAGGGCAAAAAAGGCTCTTATACAGAGAAGGCATGATAATTGAACAACACCCTTGCTCAAGACGGGTTGACGATTTCAAACGTATATTATAACTATAAGTCCAGGTTTCCTCACGACGTTTATCCTTCACCAAGGTCAGTAATGTCCAAGATAAACTCAGAAAAAGGAATTGAAAACGTCACAATGGTACTTGCCAGGATTTGAAGACCTTTCCCCTCGTGCATGAGAGGCGAAGTCTTAAACATTGGGCCATCACGATCAATTGTCAATATGTGACAGTAAGATAGTTTCAACCTTAATGAAGTTTCAATTTACAGTTGAGTATAGATTAAAGCATTTACTTGTAGCAGAACACGACGCTCGATGTTTTATTACAAACTGATTTTAAAAACCAACAAGCGTATTGGAGTAACATTTTATCGAGCAAAGACACGATCAAGAACACACAATCAACAAAAATGAATGCAAGGTAGAAATAAATGTTAGAGGCGCACACTCGCTGTAAGCATTGCCTACGTCGAACGCAGCCTCGAGTATTCGCAGGAACGAGCTCATTGCAGAATGGTATAGCGAGCTCCTCTTCGCTGATGGTACGGTTCGCCGAAATCACTCTTAGTCGACGGTTGGTTCCACGAATAAATCCATCGCCGATAGAACTATTCGCCGAAAACACCGATGCTCGAGAAATTGCTCCTTACTGGAAAAGGTTGTCTTAAGTGGTAAAACAATTACGAGTTTGACTGTAGATTGAAGAAGTACCTACTATTAACACTTGGTAAGTACTCAGAGTATCACTAAAGTGCAGAGGTATGCAGAGATAACTATCCTCTGATGACCCTGTTGATGATCCTGTTATGCATTTACATTCCGTGTTTTACTTGACTATCGTAAATTCATAAGAATTTACGATGCTTGCAAATCACTGCTGTTAGCACTTTGAAATAATACAGTAAAATGTACCGTCAAAGTTTTATTCTTAATTAAGTATTCTTACTCTTTACTAGCTTCCGACCGCGGCTTCGTCCGCATGGTATGTCGATAAAAAGTAGCACATGTCCTTTCCTAGCGTTAAAAGCATCTCTATACTAAATTTCATCAAAATTGGTCCAGCTGTTTCAGTGATTAGTCAGAACAAACAGACACAGAGATAAAATTGTTTTTTGTCGTGTTTTAGTAAAAAGCTGTTATGTTGACATTACAAACAGACAAATCAATTTTATTTATTTGTATGTATGTATGACAAACAGACATTTTATTTATTTGTATGTATAGATCATTCGAGGTAGATTTAAATTCAGAAGCGCAATTCCCGTATTTACAAGAACATTCGCATTCTAATCTCAGTTTCAATCTGTCAAAAATACTTCTCTCCTATCACCCTGTAACCTTTTTGACATTGATTGTCATTGAAGTGAGATTTCGACTAGATTTTGATTACGGAAATTGGCCTCTTACAATCGTTTCTTCAAAATGAGACTGAGAAAGAGTAATTTCTGAACGTAAGGTTATCGTTCACAACGCTACCAATCACAAACTAACTCAGATTTTTAACTAGCTACACTAAATTAATTTAAATTGACAGCTGCGGTAGCCCTTTTTTGTCAATATGTTTTGGTTGTTTATAAAATCGCTGTCATTTTCGTCTAACAAATTAAAAAAACTTTTTTACAAAAAAAAACAAGCGACTTCCAAAAAAAACTACAAAGTGATAAATAACTTTTATTTCGGAAGTCGGTGTCGTTGGTTCTGCATTTTCGTTTATTGACACAGACTTCCGAAATAAAAGTTATTTATCACTTTGTAGTTTATTTTGGAAGTCGGTTGTTTTTTTTTGGAAAAATGTTTTTATTTTTCACTTTTTAGTGAGAGAGTTTGTAATTTATCTAAGTTACAATAACCTAACGTCAACTGCTCATCACCTTTTACAAAATATTGCTTTTCCCGATGCTGGGACGTTAATTGTTGAGGAGTTCTCCTGGTAAGAACCTGGAGAACTCCACTCCACCACCACACGCATTGTGACGAGCATAAATTGCTTAGCAACCATATTAAAGTAATCGAATCGCAACCCGTGAAATATTTATCATTAGTTCCGATGGCCGTCTCTAGTCTTCATCATCAGCTCCACTTTACCAAATGATGATTTCCGAGAGCAAATGCTCAAGTTACTCTAAAAAATATCCAAATCGCTATAGGTTTGCCAAAAAAAGTTGAGGGTTTCCCTCGATTTCAATGGGATCGTCTCATCAGATTCAAACTTGCTGACAATGGGACCACCATGGGAATATACCCTTTCAAACAAAAACATACATAAAGTCGAACATATAACCTCCTCCTTTTTGGAAGTCGGTTAAAAATTAGAGTTTAGGCGTTAGTAGTCGCGTCGTATATATACGGACCGCCAATGGAATATTAGTGCTGTGATATTCTAGCTGCTCATTGGTGATTTGACTTTGTAACACGTTACTTTTGATTAACTTCTTCATGGATAACTCTTAAGTGATAGGCCTTATTTTTAGGGGTTTATTGATAAACGTTGCTTAAAGTTAAGTTATGATTAGCAACTAGGAATTTCTTGCCCGTTATTCTTCGTATGAATCTTCCTTTTGAAAAGGGGCAACTAGAATCTATTCAAATTTCTTGTATATTTTAACGATCAAAAGTACTTATCGACTTTGTCTTAAAAATTATAAAGACAGCCCCATAAATGCCAGCAAAATAGACTTCTGGTGATCCCTTGTTCAGTTTCTTCCTTCTGATAGACAATTTATAAATAAGCCTATCAATTGCCCAAAAGTGAACATACCAACGATGTCAAACCACATCATCCCGCTTATTTAAGCCAAGCCTGTCCAAATGTTAATCTGTTTAACATGAACAACGGCCGTCAAGTAGAAACTAACAAGGCTCGCGTCAATTGTATCAAAGACACCGGCGTATTGTTGGCGCGTCTCGTTGCCGATACGACGCGTATGTTAATCCCTTCTTTGTGATACTGAGGAGAGGTTAGACTGAGAGCGATTTGAAGAAGGCTGTAGCCAAAATATTGTTTACATCAAAACTTTTTTGAGAATACTGTTGGGCAAATATATAACAGCTATTTGATAGCTATTTCAAGAGTTCATAAATACCGAAATACATATTTTTGAAAGATACTTAAGAGAGAAGTTGGATTGATTATTATTTTTTAAAAGATCCTTTGTACACTATAGACCACGTAAGCAGTATCAAATATTTTTTTGACAAAACACACATCACGAAATATCCCGAGGAATCTCATATCTAAATTAATTCAACTTGTATTTTATTTTATGACATCTACAGCTATTCTATTCCGGGTTTACGAGTAGTTCTATCTTCTTCTCTGCCATATCGAAGCATACCTTATCAAAGGCCTCACCCAAATCAAAACAAACGACACATCCAATTCAAAACCTCTAAATTATCTAAATCACTTTAAGTGGCTGTAAACTAAACCACTCTGATTATCTTAAAGTATACAACTCTCTAGATATCGCACCCGTGCCTTAGAAATGTCATAAATAGTTTCGGTACCAATTGATTCGGTATAAGTACTAATGAGGCGTGGTTCCTTCGGACCGACCTTGTCTTTCGAGCGACACATTTGAATTAAAACTATTTACCATGTGTCTATTCAATTCTGAACCTTATATCCTCGAAGTCAAGTTGGATTGTTCAGTATTTCAGGTGCAAAAGTAAGTTGGTAATAATGTAAGCCGATAATAACATTATTCGGGTCTAGTTAATGCCGCCTTTGATACTAGGATTAGAAACAATTTAATAGTATCGGCTCGTATATAGTTTGATGAGGCAGCCGATACTGAGATGAAATGAATTTGATTGTGACAGTTTGATGAATGAATGCAAAATGTCGAGTCGATTGTAAAGAGGAATATTTGGAGCAGCTATAGAATTATATTTTTTAACTATTAATCAAGCCAGGAGGATGTCCAGGATATTTCTGCGATTACTGATACGCTTGCAGTTCGTGATGATTCGTGATGAATGCTAACAAATGAAAATTTTAAAAAAATCCTAGCCTATCCAGATGTTCATCTGTTTAAGGAGCAGGAAACGTGCGTGTGTGGTTGCTTTCAAGATGTGGTGGAGGCTACTATATACCATGGACCGCTATTGAGAATGAATGAATTCATACTGGACGAACACCGCCAAGCGGCTATCTACAATATGCCAGAAGCGACCCCTCTGCTTTTTCGGGCATATTATGCGTTTACTCAAGCATGGTCTGAAAAGGCTGATGAAACTGGGCCGGGTGGAAGGAAAGCACGTTGAAGGCACCGATAAGACGGTCAGACGCGATCAAGAAGGCTGTTGGAGGCAGCGTCTACCGAGCGGTCCACACTGCAGAACACCACATAACTTGAGACGACGAAGAAATAACGTGCACTCTAAAACTCAATCCTTATAATCTCACGTCTAAATACACTTGTTAAAGCTAATATTACTGCATGAACTAAAACGAATCCACAAGACAGGCTAATAACAACTCCAATAGAGACAGTCGCCATGATCAATTACGTTTGACAACGACAGCAAAAACCATCATAGAAAGTGCTCAATGAAAAACTATATTAAGTTAGCGATTGGACAATTTATTATTGCTATTACCGGCTAACTTTAGACGTAATTTTAAGTCAATTTGATGGAGATTGCTAGCAAAAAAGCGGCCAAGACAAGTCGGACTCGCACGTGAAGGGTTCCGTACTACAATATTTAGCACTACATATTTAAATGTTTGCTCCACCTCCTATCCTGCCATCTGTGTCCCAAAACATACAGCCAAGTGACCTTTGCGCTGCCACCGACAACGCCGTGGAAGTGGCGAAGTTTTGGGCCAACAAAATCTGAAATACAGCCAGCGACACGAAGAACTATAAGAAAGAAAATACGTTTATTCGCGGCAAACATAACGCATAAAAAGAACACAAAAAAAAAAACGATTTAAAAAAGGCCATCGCTCAGCATAATGCTAAGTGTAAAATCTGGGGCTCTGCCTCTTATAGACGAGACAGAGCTCCAGCGCTGGTTTTCAGTGACAACCGGTGTTGACGTGATGACGTCAACCAGTGCAGCAAGAAGAAGAGTATGAAGAAGACCCCTTTAATTTTTAACTTTGTTTTATGTTTACTATTTGTTGTTATAGCGGCCATATAAGTACACAACCTGTGCCGCTATGTGACGGGTCTTGTTGGCTCCCTTTGGGTACGGAACCCTAAAAATGTTATTGGTTAGGAGGATGATTTGACATCGTAATGGGTGCCAATTTCAAGTCGCTCATCAATATTCTTGAGGAATCAGGATGTGTCATTTCTGATGGAAATTGTCTGTCTTATTAGCGGCGATTCGATGGCATTGTGTGTTCAGTTCATTGCGTTTCTAGTGTACCAGCTATGTTTTCCATACGTAATTTAGAATTTTATGAGCATAACAGCTGCAGGAGAACCAAGGCCCGAAGAATTGAATAATCAGCCTATAATGTGACACAGGCCTCCTGTCGTTGCTCTCAAAACGGTGAAGGAAAATATCGTGAGGAAACCGACACGTCCTTAAACCAAAATTCGAAGACATATGTGACATCCACCAAAACGCACTAAGCCTTCGAGGTGAATTATGCCCACTCCCTCTGATGGAGAGGACGCCTGTGTCCCAGCCTAGTGGGCACATTATGGCTGATTATGCTAAAGCACCTAACAGGGTTCGAACCTAAGACCAACAACTCGTAAGTCACGGCCGTTACCACTAAGCCACCTCTGCCCGAAGAATTTACAAACTTAAATAGATGTGAGCAGGGCACATTGCTCACAGAACCGATGGTCGATGGGGCCGAAAGGTCCTGGAGTGGCGACCGCGTCTCCCATAAGGTGGACCGATGTCCCAGGAATGCGCTGGTTGCGAGAAGCACAGAGCCGGTCGAAGTGGCGATGCCTAGGGGAGGCCTATGTCCAGCAGTGGACGTCTTTCATCTTAAATGATGATGATGATCGATCAACAACCTGTGATGTTCCAACTGCTGGGAGTAGGGATACAAGTCTCCTCTCTATAAGATATTAGTCAGCCTATAGCTGTCCATGGCCGGACACATACGAGTACCTACCTTGTGGCTTCATCTACGTTGCAACACGTGAACATCATCATACCTATTGACGTCACGCAAAATCCTGCATTGCACAAGCAGAGTTTACCGCGCGACTAGCATATGTATACAACGCCCCAACATCAATCGTCAGGCAAAAGCTCGCCAGACACAACACCCGTCTGGTCGGAGGATCTTCCCTTTCTGTGATCTGTGGAGGATGAGTGAACTTTACACCTTGTACATCATACCTCTACTTATAAACCTATGTCTATTCGATTGCACGCCACTTCTCTCGATCCTCGGACTCTCTCATCCGTTCATTACCATCTTAGTCATATTTTATTAATGTGATCAGTATTATTAACCCTATTCATTGTACTCGAGAATAATGGGATGTCCATTCCATCTCAATGTTATTTAGCAATAAATAACGAAAGCAATGCCAAAGTCAGTTCAATAATGTTTCTGGCATTACTGTTCAGGATCAAAGCAAGGAGTATTGTTCATTAAAATTTGCTCTCAAATTCATATGAAAGTGATTGGGATTGAGAGCGCTCTACACAAATGGGCTCCCAAAGAGGCAGATTGGATATAGAGATCGCAACGGCCCTCTTGAATGTAGTGGTTTTACAGAATATTTCTAATTTAATATCATATATTCAATATTAAACAAAATTCTGACAACTAGTCTTACAAAGAGGTTACCCAGTAACTGGGTTATGTAGGTCAGATAGGAAGTCGCTAGATCTTGACCAATAGACATACGAAATAAAATAGCCTCATTAAAATTTACAAGCAGAAATAAAATGAGTAATTAAAATATTTCTAAAGCGATCAATCGTCATTTATTAATTCCAATAAACTCCATTAAAACAGAAACAAGATGTCATATTCCATTTAATTGTACAACAAAATTCTTTCCCAGAAAACGCACATTAATTACTTAGCACGAGCTCCGAGATACCAGGATCACATAAAACTGTATGATTTA
This sequence comes from Gortyna flavago, assembly GCA_963669345.1. Lineage (NCBI taxonomy): Eukaryota > Metazoa > Arthropoda > Insecta > Lepidoptera > Noctuidae > Gortyna > Gortyna flavago. Next base: position 9,033,476 of record OY770148.1, read on the forward strand.
TATCTTATTTATCAAATCAAAGGCTGGAGCATCGTTCAAAGGAATATCATAATCTCCCGTTTGAAGATGGCACTTGTTTGTTATCATTTGATAAACACATACGAATGATTGTGTCTTGAATAGCTGTGATATACCACAGGTATAGTTTTATGAGTATAATGTCGGCTTTGAGCGTTGTTTAAACATCCTTTTGGGTTTTAACTGCGGTTATGAATTTGAAATGGGTTATAATCGTTGAGTAACGTTGCTGAATACAAAATTTATCTTTGAAACTTGAATACTGCTCAATGCTTAGGATCTTGAAGTGGAAGTTATAATCAAATATCTATACAGTTTTTACGTATAGTTTCGGAGGTGACGACTGGGCGATTCAATCGATTTATTCCGGTCTGATCCCCTGAGTCCCTCCTCCACCCCCCCCCCCTCCTCGATCCCCTCCGCGGTTCCTATAAACAAAAACGAATCGTTTTGCGTACCAATGCAAAATGGTAGCATAATATATTTTATTGCCAAACTGGGCATATAAATAGATTCGTAAGGTAATTTTACCTGTGACAGCTACTTCCATATAGGAGGGTCTACTATACAAAGCAATGAGGTATTTGCTACATTATTGTAAAAGATACAGGAGTCGTATATTTCACCAATAACGGTCCGGAAATTGTGGGAATCAGCCATTATTGATTTAAAATTTAAAACCTCAAAAACGTTTCTAAAAGGCATTTTATTGCGTTACTGGTTGAGCAAACATATCGAATGTCTAATAATTTCTAGAAAGTTAACGACTTCCTGTGTGTTGTAATAAGTCTTGTATAGCCGTTTAACCCAACCTTATGGCCCATTCATCTATATTATTAGTAAAAAAGATAGCAAGTAGAATAATATCTGCTAGAACTGATTAAATAAGTAATTAAATAAAGTCCTAACCGAATTTCAGCTATGGCGACCAATCTCAGCGTAGACCTGCCTTCGGCCCGGGAGATATTATAGTTCGCAGACGCAGGTGCACTCTTTCTTCCTTCACTCTCATTGTCCGATGTGACGGCAATCGACACGATCCGAAAGAGATCACAGGACCAACGGCTTAAAACGTGCTTTCCGAGGCATGGGGGCATCTCACCGCCAACTTCCAAAGTCCGGGCTGTTACTAATAATTTCCCAATGAAAAAATTGCCTGACCCGGGAATCGAACCCAGGACCCCACGCTCAGTAGTCGCGCTTGCAACCGCGAGATCAACGATATCTTGAAAACTGAAAAATGGGAAGTTAAACATAATATTGAAAGCCACCTTGATTGCGGAACGTACTTGTCATGAAAAATGCTTTAAAGTTTCAAATATCTGGAAAAAATCTGTTACTGTTTTACAACGGGACAAACGTAATGTTAGTTTTTCTGCAAAGCAATTCTCATTTGCAAATGAAAGGAAAATTAAAGAGATTGTAATTTACAAATAAAAGCAATTGTTATTTAAAAATGACAGCGATCGACGTTGCATAATTATGAGTTACGTAATAAGCCTACTATTGTCTTTTAGTTTTTCATTACATAAAAAAGCATTTCTAGAGAGAACAGATGTTTACAGTGACAGCAAAAAAAAACAGTTTAAAATAAATCCATCAAAAACCTATCAGATAAGGTTTAAACATTAGCAAAAAAAAAACCGCCCGTAGCTTTAACAAATTAAATTAAGCTAATCGATACCTTTCAATAGAGGACGCCGGCCACCCTAAATTCCATTAATATTAATACATAAAACATAAACAATTATATAACTCTGGGCCGTTTTAGAAGTGAATTGATCCTAATTATGTCGAAATAGGCGTTAATAGGACATCTAATGGGCCATTTTATGACCACGCGGGCCTTCAAAGAGCCTCCCGTACTATTTATTGCCCTCTTTTTGTGCCCCGATCTAAGTTTTTGTGTAAACACTTCGGGACTTAGAAGTTCTCAAATTCAATCGTTCAATTTGAACGTCTCAGTTTTTAAAGTTTTCGGTAAACTTCGCTTGTTCTGTTAAATTGAAAATCTTTGTACATTTTGAGTGACACTTAAAATTGATTTGTTTCGTCAATATCATAAAGATGTCGGGACTTTTTATTTTCAATGTGTAGCTGTAGCCGCAGAAGCTTCTAGTTTTATGAACGAAGATTAAAGCCAGAACATAAAATTATAAGTAGAAAAAGTTGGCGATAAAAAATTAATACTTTGGTGGCTTAAAACTCCAGGTATGATTATGAAGAATTATATTGGTTTATTTTTTATTAGCCATTAATATCCCACTGCTGGGCAAAAGCGTCCTCCAAAGAGAGTAGCTCTTTCCACCTCTCTCTGTCCAGAGCTAAAAAGGACCAATCTTTATTAAAGGAGTCCAGCTCATCCCGCCATCTCCTTCCTCCGTTTGAGTCTGCCGCGATTTGATTTCTATGCCTTATCTACCGATGGTGAATAAAACTAAGTTTACTAAGATAGTTTGATATGAGCATTCCTAAGACTTGTCATCAGGGTACATCTCGTCTCGTTACATCGTTTAGAAGCATTTGCAGATACAGGAGTTTATTCAAAACGGTGCTTAAAGTTAACAGACGTTTAAACGTCAAAAATGTATGGTCAAACAGTCGCTAGTAATTACATAACTTTAAGTAACGTTTATTAATGAAGGAGACAGTATTTACCTAAGAATCTTTCAAAGGACAAGACACCAGCTCTACAAAATTACCCTTATTCACCTCCGAGTTGTTGGACATATTATGAATAATTAGGCACATTTTTCACAAAATTACTAACTTTATTATAAGTAAAGGGTTTTTTTATCAAGCAAAGCCCCGTATTTTCACACACCTAGGTACCTAGCTAGCTCCACATATACTCAAAAACCGAAGAGAATTTCTGTCATATCGTTTTGCTCCTAACCGAAGGTATGACCAAAAGAATAGGCACCATTGCACCATAATTTATAGCGAAGCCCGGACGAGCTATACGCTATAATAGCTTCTCAGACACCTTTGCGTGTTAGAGGGGGACGGGGCTATCCGCGAGAGAGGGACGCAGGACCAGAAGCGCCGCTCCACGTCAAAATACGTGCTCCGTTCGTTTTATTACCTTGCGGTGATGTAGCCAAAGGGCAGGACGTCGATATCGATAGATTTTTGGTTTTTGTTTTTACTTGTCGATGGAATGTGATATGAAGTTGATGATGCCAAGAAGCAAAGAAATGAAAAAAAATGTTCCCACTTTTTTTGAATAATGAAGAGATTAAGATGAACATTAATTAGCCAAAATCAGATAATTTATATGTGTATTCTCTTTCATGCTTTTTGCATTGTACAGTAGAAGCCTAATGAAATGATGAAGGATTATGATGATGAATGATGATAGATAGGTATTTATGTATCTTCTACTCAAAAATAGTATTTTCTCAGAAAAATACAGAGCTATTGAAAAGCATCGAAATAAAAGAATGATTCACGCATAAAATTTAATCCATCCTCACAGTAGAGTAAAAACATTAAAACCCAAATCAATTGATAAAAACAGTTTTAGAATAGCAACTGTAAAAAATATGTTATCTAACTATACCTAATGCTATTACAATCAACATCAATATTAAAACACCAAACCAACAAAAAACATCGACAACAACAAAACCACTCGCTCACAAGCACATCCCTAAAACCGGTGCGGCGGCAACATCAAAGGAGGCCACCTCTTTGATGTGGCCGATGGCGCGCGCCGCCAAACGCCGTAAGCGCCAAATCCATACGTCATCCTCCTGTCATTATAACGCCTCACAATCGAGGCACGGAATGTGAAATTACTTACGAGACAATATAAATTGACAACTCGGTTAATACCGATTACTTGCCTTTAGTGATGTCACTCCGTCGCTCAGAACATCGATTGGCAAGGTGATGCCTTCAATTAGGTGAATTGATTTCGGTAATTTTGTGAGTTGATGAAATTGACAGGTCTTGGGTAAGTGAACTTTTTGCTTTCAATGTGATCCCTAAGATTTTGTTTTGTTTTTGTACTGAAGTTCGGCGCCTCCGAGGCCAGCCCAGGAAGGGGCGGCAAGACGTCCTACACCCGTACCGCAAGGGCTGGATCGAGGTGGCTCTTGAAAACGATGTCTGGAATGATTTTGGGGAGGTCTTTCCTCAGCAGTGTAACAGTGAAGGCTAACTAAACAAAATAATGACTGTCCTTTTTTACTCGACTACAAAGAAAGATTACGTTTTGTTACTTTCAGATGTAAGAAAATACATGAAAAGTGCTCTGTTCATTTTTCATGAATGCTTCGAACTGTAGTTTTGTTAAACTAGGCAATCTTGATCCTCTCCTTCTCTTCAGCTCCTTTTTGGGAAGTTCCATTCGGACTGATTGATTGAGACACCTTTTAACCTTCTTCTTAACACTAATTAATATCAGATAGCATCTAGGGGACCACTGTCCCAGTTTTCATTTACTTTAAGATACTGAAGCTTTTTTGCAGCCATCTTTTGATGAATCAATTTAAAAACTTAATTGGTTAATCTTTTGTTTGTTATTGAAGAGTTGCTGATGGGCATTCGATTAATGTGTGCCATAAATTATTGTTCAAAGCTATTAAGCTTTTAAATTAAGTAAGTAGGTACTTGACACTTTCAGTTGTAGAGTCAGTTTTTATGGCTCTTTTTTATGGAGATCAGCTTCACTTTCTCGTCTGTTAATTTAGCAAAATCTTACGAGCTTACCTACCCCCGGATTTTGAAAGCATGTTCAATTTAATGTCAATCTTCATGTCCAGTGATTTGATTGCTACTGATATTTAAGCCCATTAAAGCTAATAGATTTTCATTAGGTACTTAACATCATTCTCTAAGAAATTCTTTAATATACACAACTTGCTATAAAGAATAAGAATTCGTCGTTTATAGAATTAGGCCCAGAATTAATTTCTGCGCCTAAATTCTTCGATTGACTATTAGATAAAGTCCGGCCGTCGAGAGAATGCATTCTTGATAACCATCAGTTCCATACAAACGAATACGTGTTTTGCGAATTTGATCTCTAATAGTTACTATAATTATCGCACTTACAGGTGTTAGGAGAAACGTAATCATTCAGGATTCAGGTTGTGATTTATAGTGTGTTAGTGTGTTATAATTATAACGCAATTAGTGTTGTATATTTTTATATATGTCTTATTTCAGGTTCAGGTTTTCAGGTTTCATACAACCTTTCCAAGAATCGAATACTTAGCCCCAATTTGAGATTTGATATCCTCAATATCGCGAAGCATAACCTGTAACATAAGCCATTTCCACACCGCACTAAGAACAATAGTCGCGCATATTTTCATATGCGCACAAAAAGAAAATTACACGTTACATCGAAGAGGCATTGTGAACAATAATTTGGGCAACCCTTTACATGTGTTTCACGATGTGAATCTTTTAGATTTTTTGTTAATAAGCGTCTACAAAAGATGTCTGCCCATTGATAAGGGAGGGTAATAATGGTTGGTTATGTTTAAGTATTTTGTTTCAGTCATGGTAATCCTTCAGGATATTTTAATTGACGGACCAGCACAATAATTGCGAAACATTCAATCTCAATCTGAATCATTTTGAAGGATATTGCTAATCCATTGCTTCATATTATGTTCGAAAAATGTGTCTGCTTAACAATTAACATAAATAACGCAATGAATGTTGTTGAATTGTCAAAATGAAACCCATTGGTACCTACTGATAGTGTGTTGCTCAATTACCCCGCAGGTGTCCATTGATTTGATCCAACTTTATTCTGTACCTGCCCAAACCATGCATGCATGCAGTCATCATCATATTCTTGCCCTTAAATATCCCAAGTTATTTAGTGAAATTAAATGGAATTTTTTATTCTAGGATATCGGAATCACTTTTACACGTAATATTATAAAAGAAATAAGCTAGATGAGGTCGGGGTTTCCTATCTATGGCTATCTACTCTGAGAAGGAAGGCCGAAACATGGTGCCGACGCAACATGTATTTTTCTTCCAATACCTCGTATGTCGCAAACTATGCTCAACCTCTTATCCTGCCCTCTTTGTCCAAAAACATGCAGTTAAAGTGACCAGCCAACAAGATCTGGAATGCAGTCGTGCCGTCGTCACGATGAAGAAGCATTTAGACGTCCACTGGAGGTTTTTTTTTTATTGCAGAATGGGCCTTTTCTTGACCTCCTTCACGCCTGATGGAAAGCGATGGATTAAGTTTATGATGGAACAAGCGTGCCCACAGAAGATGCCTGTTCACTCTTGCTTTGAAGGCAGATGGGTTAAATGTGGAAGGCACAAAGACGTTAGCAGATAGTTCCACACTTTGGCTATGCGCATAATAAATAAGTAGGTAGATAGATATTGAAAAACGGGTCTTAATTCCATCCTTTATTTTCCAAAAAAAAACTATTCAGCACGTTATCTTTACGTTACTTTAATTATCGCAAACTAAATCCCACCGACCATGACCAACAGTCCCGAATAAAACTCAATTACTTAGCATCTCCACAAAAAAGAAACCGCCAACAGATCTAGATGACCGCACACATCATAATATTTCAGCTAACAAGAGACCTTTAATAAAATCAAGCACAAAAGATTCGGACTTCTCATCAATCAAACAAACAAAATATGTCCGGAACAGACTATCAAGTGTATTATTAAATAACATTTTAACAGATAACCGTGAATAATTAGACAATGTAACATTTTCCGTCCATCCGTCAACCTTTATCATAGAGAAAAATCGTCTAATTCACACCTTCAAACGGTCCGAGTTTGACGTATGAAGAACTTATTTTTATGAATGTTGCCAGTGGGATTTAATTACCTTTTATGGTGGGTGATTTTTGTTGCTTGTGAATTTTTTGACATTGAATCTTTTTGGAAAAAGGCAGAAGTTTACATTGTAAATATTATGGCTCATTTTTAAACTTTTAAGTTAATTAAGTATGGAATTTCTGAAAAAATCTAAAACTTCCACAATATTTAAGACCATAATGTAGGTACTGGAACACAAAAAGTTTTGTAAGACCAAAATCAGGACCACTTTCTACGAGAAAAGATTTATATTTAGGAAAGGTCTTTTACCTAACTTTAATCTAAAAACAAAATCCCCGAAAAATCCTAAGCATATTGATAAAGCTCTCCCAGTTTTACGTGTAGGTAATTAACCAACTTTCAAGTTAAATGAACGTCATCACTGGCAACACTGAATCCTGTGGTCAAATTAATCAAGTGGGTCAATTATGGCATATTTTAAAATGTTTTCGTTGAACGACACAGTTTTGACAGAGGTGCAAAGATAAATGATCACTAATTACGGAACCATCCGCTAGGGGGCGTGCCTCGAATCCGCACTGAATCTAATGGTTCGCTCGCAACTGTTACGGATATTAGTTTGGCTTGTGGGTTTGCTTGACTTGTAACGGATTTTTTGGCGATATTAGGTGGCCTGAAATCACATTGAAAAAGGTTAAGCTTATAGATTTTTAGGGAAGAATTTGACCTTTGGCCAGTCCCTGTAATAGTTGGTATAAAAACTTTCAGCTGTACTTGAAATAATGAAAACATTGAACATAAGAACATAAGAACATTGTAATGTCCTTTCACAGTTATTTTACCTCTACAACAACCGAAGCAACAACACACCAGAAACATTATTGCAAAAAATACAAGAGGTATCATATTACCCAGTAACTGGGTTGTGAAGGTCAGATAAAGGCCGTCGCTTCCTGTAAAATACAGGTACTCAGTGCATGCGGCTAAACTGGAAGCCGACCCCAACATAGCTGAGAAAAGGCTACGAGTTGGCAGATGATGATGAAAGATAATTAAATCTCATCCAGAATTTGAACGCCAATACTCCATTATAAATACTTAGATTGTAAAGGAAAACAGACAAGTCCCACAAACAGACAATCTTATTTACGACAGCTATACTAAATATCCGAAAATAAAATTAAGAAACAACTATGACCCTAAAGAACGTTAATAAAAACTTATTCATAAAGCTATCATAAAAACTTCGGACAAGTTTACAGATACAATATGTGTTCATAATATTCAAATCATGGAGTACCTGTTGCTATGGCATTAGAGCTTCTGTATAATTGCACATCATGTTGGCATACTTCACCACTATTGAATTAATGTCTAAGAAGAAAATATAGTGTGTTCTTGGCATGGATAGAAGAAGAAGAAGAACTTATAGAAGTCCATGGTTCTTAGGACCACACGGTAGAAGCGGAAACTTACGACTGGAGCCGAATAGGTATACGCGATTTAGCATCACAGACCATCTGAAGCCGATTCTGCGACCCGAGTACGACGTTCAGTAGCAATCATAGTTAAAAAAAAAAAAAATTGTGCGCTTAAATGTTTTATAACTGGTAAATTAAATGTTTAAATGTCTTTTACTTGTAAAAAGTTTGTCTATGGTAATTTTAGACAAAGTGACACTATCAGTACAAACGATGATGACTAAAAAGTCCATGCGATGATGTCAATAATGTATTGGATTGACATAAGCTGCCGTAAAGCTAACGTCAATCCTGTTGAAAGTCGTAGAAATACGAAACGCTTTGCAAACGTTTCGTATTAGGTACTACACCCCCCTCGCCCCCTCTTCCATCCTTTTTGTCTCTGCTATGTTCAGGTTTCTCTCACCTAGACCATCATGAATGTGAACGTTTCTACGACAACGAAACAAATGATCCTCAGCAGCCATCCATAGCTCTTATGTTAGAGTATCTGATACCTACCTGGTGGAATTTAAGTATTAGTGCTCACACTCATGCATCCAAGTTTTGTTTGATAAAGATATACCTTTATTTTATTCCAATCTTCTCGCTGTTGTTACCAAAAATCTGCTTTCCACTCTAACAATTTCATCATCATCAGTCTAACCTTAACCCAACCCAACTATGTTAGCATTGTCATCTGCCTAGGCTTTTCCCAATTATGTTGGAGTCCGCTTCCAGTCAAACCAGATGCAGCTGAATACTTACCAGTATCTCACATGGAGTGACTGCCTATCTAACCTCCACAACCCAGTTACAGGGTACACTACCAATTTATGTTGTCCTATATATTCATTGCAATATTCTTGACAGCCTTGGCGCAAAGCCAAAACGTAATAAAGTTTTCAACTACATTGGCTCCATTAACCAACCCTGTACTAAAAATGCAAAATTCTCACATAATTTTAATAAAGATAACTAAATGTACACAATGATTAATTATTTAAAGCAATTATGTAATTAAATGTGCCTGTTAGAAGGAGGCGTGACATTCCATGGGATGCCGTGTGTCCTCGCCACACCTGTACTTTGTCAATATTTGAATATTTATATTTGAACTAGCCGTGTTTCGTGTTCGCAAAGTCAACTGGTATAAATTATGAGGTAAAATATGTCCAAATTTTCTGATTTTCTGATATTTTAGGTTATAATTTCAATCACTACAATCTTGAAATTGCTTATAAATAGATATATATTTTATCCAATAAGGTATCTCATCTGTCAAGACATTGGTTACTTCATAAACTCCAAGAATCCAAATTATGATTTGAAATATCTATCTACTTAGGATTGGTTGAAAGCATTATCCACATTACTTTTTGAATTATTACGTTACTTCGCATAATAATAAATTAGTCTTATCTATCATCAATTTTAGTGAACAGCGATGACGCCTTATCATGTTCTAAGCTTGATCATTTTGATCTTCCTTTGTATATAATTATCTACACTCAGTTTCTGAATTGAAGTTGAGAACTTGTCAAACTCTTCTGCAGCATTAATTAAGATGATTCCTTCGATGTAGGTAGCCAGGGAATTATTAAATTAAAAAAAGGAACTTCTCAATTTTCAATTCAGTAACCGGTGTAAGTCTTCCTTGTTTAATATTTTACGTCCTATCAAGGATCTTTCATGCACATTACTAAACTCATCTACTACATTGAGTTCTTCATCAACTTCAGGACCTTCTACCTGATTAACATCTATCCCTGCAAAATTTCGCTCCATCACACCCATCAAGCCAAAAGCACATTTACCAATACTTACATTACAAACGAAAACCATCTTTATCGAATTCGCGATCGTGGGAAACTATTAGGAGCTTCACCACTTTAGAACATCGAGTCGACGGCTCATGAGTCAGCATTCTTTCTATTACCGCGGCACCGTTTAAGATGACCTCCCCTGCTTCTCTGCTACCCAATAATTTCTTACACTTGAGGGGTAATACGGCACATATTTAGAGGTCTTGCTACCCTGGTCATATTAGACGTAATGAGTAGTTAGCTTTTCTCCCGTGATGTGAACATGTCATAGATAATTCGATTTAATAGCTCGGAACTTGTAATTATCGAATTAGGGAACTCTCTTGCTTTGTGATTTGGCTGCCATTTTTTTTTTGTTTTACTATTAAATGTGATCGCTGGTTACTGATTATGATATTGATGAAATGGTGCAGGTTATATGGGAATTGGATGTCTTATTTTCCCTTTAATATCTTTATTTTGACTTATAATTATTTTATTACTCATGGTCAAGAAATTCAGCTACTTGGCAATTCAACTTTTCTTTTTCTGAAGACATTGTTGTATGTTACGCGAATGAGAATGAAAGTGTAGGTAGGTACGTTTAAATTATGTTTATTGTGAAAGCACATAATACTTACATTTAAATATAAATAAAAACATGCTGACTTAGCAGCTAGAGTTAGAGAACCACGAGTGCTAGTACCTATCTACCTATGAGTGAGGCGTATGCATAGAAACCGAACGGACATAGAGTAGCGACACAATAGTGATGTCCATATGGCTACTATAAGTAGATGTAGAACAGTTTACTATGAACAGCGGATCATATTTCACTATGGTAAAAAAATATGTCGTCTGGCTCTAAATAAATTAGGATGACAATCGATAACATTAATAATGACTTTTCATTGCCATCCTTAGGTATGTATAGTCTTATCCCAAATAAAGATTATCAATTCTAAAATCTTCGTGTGCCAATCAATCGGCATCATACTAAGTAATATAATTTAAGTAAGTAGGTACCTATTTCTCTTCATTTCTCATCACTCTTTAAATCGTCTTTGATACCCAATAACACGTTAAAAGCACTAATTCATCCAACACGTACAAATTAGCAACATCACTTAAAAGCTTTATCTTAATTAAAATGAATACCTAAATACTTACTGCACTTTAATTTCTTTTGAAATTATAACCCCAATAAGTTGAGGATTTACCTACTTTGGTATTAATATAGTAATATAGTTATAGTTAGTAATAATAGTCCCTAGCTATTATAAGGACCTACATAGTTATTTATTTAATATTAAAAAGTGACTTTGACCACAAGAGAGTACTTTGACTATCTTGTAAATCAGCAACTTAGAGTGCGGCCGACGAGAGAATGCGTTCTTGGCACTTATCAATTTTATAGAAATGAATACGTGTTTTGCGAAATTGATCCTTATTAACAGACTTCAAAAAAAGGAGGAGGTTCTCAATTCGGTTGTATTTTTTTTTTAGCTACTAGAATTGTCGCACTGACAAGGGTCAGAAACGCATGCAGTCTTGACGGTCGGACTGTAATTCAAAAAGATACTACCTACTGTTCTGTGCTACCTACTTACTTTGTGATTTTACAGGTTTATAGGTACAGATGACCAACTTCACAGATAGTTCTTTGAAACTTAAAGGTGACAGATTAACAGTCCTTAGACAGTCGCACAGTCCTTGTAAGTCACGTGTCCTCTTCAACAACCTAGGTACCTACATTTCAACTTATTAACGCTCAATGTACAGACGCCAGCACATCAACCTACCCGAAACTGTCACATTTTCCCAATCAACTTTGAACCTTATGCTTTAGCGATAAAGTTGAATATCTATCAAAGAAATTTGACAGATTGTAGTAGGTTGATGTGCTGGCGTCTGTACCTTGCCCAGTCAAACCCTATAGGCATCCGTGATGCTATATATAACGCGAACCAAACACTGATGCTGGAAAAGGTACAACAAACTTTCCTTAGATGTCTCTTCCAAAGGTTATACCATTTCTTTCCGTACATGTACCCTACCAATTATCTTTTAGGGACGTTGGGCTTTAACTCATTGGAGGTGAGAAGAGGCCTTGATCAACTCACTGTAGCTTGTAAGATCTTACGGGGACGTATCGGCTGCCCGGAACTCCTTGGTCTTTTCTGCCGACTATTTGTGCCCGACAAATACATCGGACACCGTCAGAACCGCCGGCACAATCATGTTTGCGCAACTGCCAGCCAAAACTGTAGCTAGAGCTGAATCTCCAATCTGTCGTACTCTAAAGGTGCTGAATGCTCTTCTGGTTGCCAACCCTGAATGTGATGTGTTTGCGGATGAATGGATTAAAATTATGCGTATATGTCTGGAGTTCTGTGAGAGAAAGTATGCAAGGGAGTCCACTGTTCCACGTTAGTTTTAAATTATATTATTGTCTCTATGTTAATTAATGTAATTGGTGTTGTACCGTTTTAATTAACTATAAAAAAATAAATAAATAAAATAAATTAATTAAAAGTCATCCCTTTATGCGTTTGGCATCCTATGCTAGCTAACGTTAGCCAATTATAGGTATCTAACTGTACAAGATTGTTTTGCTTCCAGTCTAACCGGATGCTGCTGAATATCAGTATTTTACACGAAGCGACTGCCTATCGCACCACCACAATTCTTACAGAGTACCTAATACGATTCCCCATGGTTAAGACTGGTTGTCAGACTTTCGGGCTTCTGACTACCGTAACGACTGTCAAAGATCCACGAATGGCAGCCGAAACCAACGGGTTAACGTGTTTTTCGAGACACGTAGGACTCTCGATATGTAAAGATGGTCACCCATCCACGGACCAACCGCGGCAAGCATAGCTTAAACCGTGCGGCTGTTATTACTTAGCAACGAGCTCCTACAAGAAATTTTCGTAAAATACTGTTCAATACAATCCAGTCGGGTAATACTGTCGGGGACTTCATCCGAGGCGTTTGATTTATAAACAATACGTCAATGACGTAAGCTTCTTTAGCGGCACAGATTTATCGCTAGGGTTGGGACACGGCCGATGCTGCGGATGTCGATAGATCGATTACTTCGATGTCAGGTAGTGGTACAAAATGGGCTTGATGCATTCACATAAGATTATATGATTTTGAAAAGTATTTCTTTTGATTAAATATATGTTTATTTTATATTTAATCAAAAGAAATTACATATTATGTAAAGGTCTAAACAAGAAAAATCTTAATTTATTACAGCTTCATAAGTTTTCTTTTAAATACTTTGATGAAGATTTGATATTTTGGAATGAAGTTCCATAACACAGCTTAACTTCTAAGTCAACGCAATCAAAAGATACGGGCGCTTATGTTCCGAAATCAAAACCTATATGGTACCTACTTCTCGTTGACCTAGAATAATGAAATTTGGCAAGAAGCAATTTCATGTAGCACAAGTAAAGGGAAAAATCCGAAAACCGTAAATTTGTACCTAGTTACATTAAAAAATTACATGCCTACGAATTTGTACGGGACCCTCAGTGCGCGAGTCCGACTCGCTCTTGACCATTTTTTTTTTATTAATAATTATGGATTAGTTACCTTATATGTATATTTTTTGTCATAGCTGGGTAGTTAACTTAGTTTTATCTATAACGCGACAGAATAAAACATGATTATTTAGAAGCTTGCCACTTAGGTAGGTACAGGTACAAAGTTTATTAACCCCTTAACAATAGAAACATCCATAAAATATAAAACAAAAAGGATGCTATAAATAACTAATAATATTTAATAGCAGATTTCGATATAAAAATCACACTCGAATGTCACAACCACAGTAGCGTTGTGACTAAAAACATTCCGTTAGTACTCATTAGTGTAATGCTGATAATTTTCTTAAACTGGTTGCTAGTTGTAACCATTTTGGTAAATAAAAAAACTTAAACTTTAATTATAAAATAAAATCATACAATCTAAACCTATTTCACACACACAAGACGCTAACGATAACAAAAATCTTACATAAATACTACTTCACATTATCGATACCAATGCCAGCGCAGCACTATCCGCCATTCTCACAATCTTGAATCAACCCGTTCATAAGGATTACTACTACAAACACACTCGCCATCCATCTCCCACTAACCTATAGGGTTTTACGCCCTCTCTCTCTCGCACATCAATAAGCATTCCCTTTTGCGGCACGGCGGCGGCTCCTTTGATGTTGCGAGGCCACGCCCTCTCGACCCGCCCCCCGTCTCCCCGCCGGTTGACTGTAGTTAATTCGTCACAGTTTAATCACAATGGTTTTAATTACGAGCGGAAACTAAATACAGCGAAATGTTGCAGTTTCTGGTTAGAATTTGTTAAAGGATTAAGGGACGACGTTGTTTGTTGACTTTTCACTGTTTTTGTTTTGTTAAACGGGGTTTAAGAGGTGATTTGAATAATTTATGTTTTTTTTTATTTTTGTAATTCATATCTTTAGAGTTTTCTGGGACGTTTTGATTTGAGTTGATTTAAATGTTTTTATTGTCTTTTTTAAAACGAGCTCACCAAACAGCCGAGACAACGTCTTGACTTTTGAGTCTGGTCCTTTTATTTGATAATAATGAACAAAATTATACAGCCAACACCCAGGCTACCAAGAAAGGCTCAATAAGTCCCTGAACGGAGGGGGTTCAGGGACTTATTGAGCCCTGTCTGTGTCTGTCTCCTATGGTAGTACATAAAAATACTGCCAACGCCAAGCCCTAAATTTTTAAAGACAGCCGTCCAGAATACAGACCATTATGAAAATATTTCGAAAAACCAATCCTATAGGCGATAAAAAAATCAATTACAGTCCATTGTGAATGTAAATCCTAGGTGTCCTGACTGTAGCACATTCATACAGAGGCATTCATCGTGTCCGCTCTTACGTAATTACGCCGCCGCATCAAAGGCACCGCCGGCCCGGGCGGCGTCTTTGTAGTCTGATAAACGGGATAGGGTACGCAACCGAAATTGAACCTAATTTTTTGTGGATTAAGGTTTGTTTTGGATTGAAGTTGAGAAGTTTTCTTAACACCTTAACGTTATAAAGGGTCATATCAGTTAGGGGTTTTGCCACGGATATGTCAAAAAGAGGTTTTATAGCCAGTGTAAATGGGGACCGCACGGGTTGAACCGAATTAGGTCATTCGTAATGTTGGTAACGTGTTAGCTCGCTGTTAATCTCCTCTGATTGGCTGATTGATGTCGGAAATCTTAACGAGCGATTAGCTTTTGATAAGAAGGGAATTAGTTGTGGTGTAGATACTTGTTTGTAGAGCTTCAAAAAAGTATTTTTTATGTATTGTGGACAAGGGGTATCGTGTTACCCAGTAACTGGGTTGTGGAGGTCAGATAGGCAGTCGCTCCATTTAAAATACTGGTATTCAGCATCATCCGATTACACTGGAAGCTGACTCCAACATCGTTGGGAAAAGGCTATGCAGATTGAAATTGTGGACTTTTGTTAAACGTAGCATTTGCTACTAAGCTATTATCTTATTGAGACTATACATAGAGATCCCTCATTATAATGTACTTGATCATCGTTTTACCCAAGTACCCACCTACCTAAAGCTTCTGTGTCAAGTGCATAAATAAATTACCTTTTAAATAACGTTATAGCCGTTCAGTTAAATTTCGTACTTACAGAAACAATTAAAAAGCCATTGTGTCTCGCGTGGATCCACGTTCCGGCTACAAAGGGTTAAAAGGGATCATAGTAGGTAAATACAAAATTAAAAACATACCTACACTTATACATAAATTACAAATTTCTATTGCTCAGTACGTTAAACAGGCAGCAGCATAGGATAAGTAGGTACTTAAATAGACATTACTCTTTTTAACCGACTTCAAAAAAGGAGGAGGTTCTAGTTTTTTTTAATCAAAGTATATTAACTGTTACTTTATCGGTAATCAGTATTTTTACCCATATCACTGGCTCCCTCATAAAACTCCAAGTAAAGATTGTTTTTATAACAATATTACAATAATATCGCACGCTACGTGTATAAGTTCGAGCAACGATCGCGCCACCACTGCGCGCCTCACACGACGCTCATTACCTATAGAGATGAGCCCGCGCATCGATACAACAATACAGTCGAATAAGGGGTGAATCAGTCACTTTGTAATTAATGTGTCGAGTTATTCTTTTACCAGACTTAGGCCCTAAACAGAAAAATATATAACACTGTTGCTGTTGTTCGAAATAATGTACCTAGTTTGCCAGTAGTTAAAGATTTCACTTATTTTTAAACACTAAAATCGGGAAAAATCAGGTACATCATTCAATGTTCGAAAAAAAAAAACTCGACAAAATGCAGGGAACATCAGCACCCTTATTGCGTAACACTATCAATCACAATCTGGATCATTTTGAAGGATATTGCTAATCCATTGCTCCATATGTTTGAAAAATTTGTCTCTCAACAACGTAATAACGCAATGAATGTTGTCGAGCCGTCAAAATGAAAGCCATTCCTACTGTTAGTGTGTTGTCATTACCCCGCTGGTTTTGTGACCCCTTTTCAGGTTTTCAGTTATTTCAATGACGCCTTCCATATTGTATAAAAACTCAATCATACCTAGATAACTTAGGTCTTTACCCTCATAGTTTGAAACTAGTCTGCACCATACACAGGAAAAAAACGCAAGTAGCAATGACAACTCAATCAAACGTCTTTTCCGTTTATATGGACGAGGCGACACTGATGGCGAATTTCATCACATCTAAACCGCGTTCGAGAGCTGCCAATGTCAATATTCCACCACAATGATGCCACTGACAGCTCTTGAACTCGGTTTAAATGAGCTGATCTCGTTCAATTTCATTGGTGAAATGAGTCCTTAATATTCATCGCTGTAGCCAATCTTAACAGTAATTAGAAAGATATTTTTTTTTTTTTTACTTATAACTTTCGTCAAACTTCAGTTAACGTTAATTTGAGCCACAAACAGTTATGTACGGTTATGTATCATAGATGTAGTAAATTGACTAAAATATCCAATTATCCATATTTGAATTAATTTTTTTAGATAATTTTCAAGTTATGGAACAACAAACTGAAATACACACTTAACAAAGTTCAAATTCCATTGCTGCCAAAAACTTATTAGGACATTTTTGTTACAAATGGTCACTCAAAAATCGACTTAGAATACATTTCACTAAAGTAGATAACTTATTAAGTGGCGATGTAATGTAAATTATCTGAAATTATGAACACTGCTATATAGTACCTACCATGTGATTTTTTTAAGTGAAAACTTCTTTAGGCGCTTATTGCGCTCTTTCTGAACAGTGAACGACACTGAATCGTCGCTCGGCGCTGAATCGCGTATAGGTACTCGTCGATGAATCGCGTATACCTACTAGGCGCTGAACGCATATACTTGACGCTGAATAGGGTACCTATAATCGGCTCTAGTCAGTCGGTGACGGTGAATCGCGTATAGGTACTCGGCGATGAATCACGTAATTCACGTAGGAGTGTACGTGAATTACGTGATTAATCGCAGAGTTTTCGCTGAATCGCGTACACTCGGCTTTAGTCGAGACTTTTCACTTCTATCATTTGGTCATAAATAAAAACATACCTTTTTATTTTACTGAATTATTAAATAAATGAAGTAGAGGTTTAGCCTTTAATAGGTAAGTACCTAAATTCGAAGAAGTAATATTCCTTCTTATCCTTATCATTGAATACAATGAAATTAAAACTTAACTAAATGACAGGGGGACATTGGTCGCTGTTATTAGTCCACACAACACGTTGCGGATATTTATCGATATTCGCAACGTCAGTTTCCCCTCCCTACGCCAGACCCGCACCACTCAATTACCAAGATGAAATTATTAACATACTTAAACGGGATTTTTTAAAAGAAACGACACGTCTTGACGGCTTAACTTCGTGCTTTTTATCTTTAGTATAGTTTCAAAGTAACAATTATTCGCCATTTTTTAGGGGTCCGTAAACAAAGAGTGCCTACACGGGACCCTATTTGATACTATACAGGGGTTGCAGGGGTCATCGACGCGCAACCATAGAGTCAGTAAGTCTTGTACATGACTCTGAAACTAAAATGATTCATGATACTAAAATTTCACGTCGGTTAAAAAAAAATTGGCTCTACCATTCTGACCGCGTAGGTATTGCAGTTTTTTTATGTAATAGCAGATTTTTTTAACACCGACGTCATATTTCTACGCTATAGATTTCCATTTCGGTCTAGAATCCTGTGCTGAATTAATGGTTACAGTTTGCACGTCGATGCCACCCTGTAGATAAAGCTCTGCTGTCCATCCGTCTGTCACAGGGCTTTATCTCTTGAACCATAATTACCACACTTGAAATTTTCAAAGAGTTTGTACTACGATGGCCACTATAACAACAAACAATGTAAATTATTAACTCTTGTTTTTTTTTTTTAAATTATTTAATAAAAATAATTATGTATGTAGTGTTAAATATTGAACATTGATAGGTACAGAACCCAGCATAAGCGAGTCCGACTCGCACTTGGCCGGTTTTCTTTTCTCATGCAAATAAGGCGAGGATTACAACGTACGGATTGGTTTTTAAATGTAAATTGGTATTATCGGTTGGACCACCAGCCATCTTAAAATGTAAAGGGAATAATTTAAAAGTATTTTCGCTAAAGAGAGACTTGTTTACTAGCTAGTTAGTAGGGAAATGTTTGTCATTATTTTGTTAAGGACTTACTGTACCTAAAACAGTATTTATGACAGCTCATAAAAGAGAGCAGTGTTGGCCCAGTGGTAACGGGGACTGACGACTTACCTATAGGTCGTGGGTTCGAACCCAGGCAGCCGCTTTATTTTCTTTACGCTATAATTTTATTACCACTGCTCTCAAAACGGTGAAAAAAAAACATAGTGAGGAAACCGGCATGTCCTAGGACCAAAATATCGAAGACATGTGACATCTACCAACCCGCACTGGGCCCGCGTGGTGGATTACAGCCCACTTCTTTTCGAAGAAAGGAGGCCTGTATCCCAGCAGTGGGAACACTATATAGGCTGATAAACAGCTGTTTCATAAAAAAAGTGCAATATCATTACAGTCAAAATGTATGGAACAGCAACAATATTTTATACCAATAACCGACGAAAAACTTCAACGCAGGGGATTTCAGAATCATACTTACTGAATTCATGATAACCGGTTGCACGTCGATATCCCCGTCACCCCTGCCGATACGAGACGAAGAAGACCGATTGAATTCCAACCCTAACAACAAAAACTAAAGGTTCAAACTTCGACACAAAAACCTACTCAAGTAAACCCAGTAAAACCAAGTTACTTCAGTATAATTTCTCAACTCAATCAACAATGAGATTAAGTGACGATTTTATTACCTACAACTCATAAGTCTGGCTCAGACATAATTACTTATTTTGAGTTCTCTAACTAGTTTACATTGTTCGAGAGTCATTCAGAGGCTGTAAAGATTGATTGGATGGCTGGTAATGACTTTGTGACGTCATGGGTGTATGATTGAACTTCTTACGATTTATTGATCAGTGTTGGCTGTATGGAGCCCTAGACAGTGTCATTATATCAGCGATAACGATGATAAAAAGTAAAAAAAGTTCGTTTCACATTTTTTTATTCATGAGAACATTACAAATTAATATTATTGCAATGTATTACATTGACATAAGCTACCGAAAAGCTTATGTCAATCCTGTTGAAAGTCGTTGTAGAAATGCGAAACGCTTTGAATGAGATTAAGTACCTAGGTACCACTTGTAGTCTTACCTATAATTTCCTTAAAATAATACAGATTGGTGCATTCAACCAAGGTTACGGGCAATATTTACTCATACAGTAGTACTACAATGATATTACTGATATTTGCACAAGCCACCGTAATGCCGAACACGACTAGACCCACTTAGAAACATTTACAGATGTTTCAAACAGTGACATTTCACGTTCAAGTATTAGGTATTGCTCTATCACAATACACAAACGATTGTCTGATTGTTCTATGTACCAACTTAAGGGCCCAATTTGATTAAGATGATATGTATGTACCTACATTAAAATGTTCCCAAGGTAGAGACAATAACATTAATAACAATATTATTATAAACAAATTGGAACAATTTGAGTTGCCCAACGTGGGCAGGGCATATTGCTCGCAGTTGGTGTCGAAAGGATCTGGAGTGGCGACCGCGTACTGGAAGACGTTGCGTTGGAAGGCCTCCCACAAGGTGGACCGAAGATCTTGTGAAGGCCGCAGGAAACCGCTGGATGCGAGCAGCACAGAACCGGTCAAACTGGCGGTGCTTGGGGGAGGCCTATATCCAGCTGTGGACATCTTTCGGCTGAAATGAGGTTGAAACAAATTGGGTGCTAAACAAGCAGGCAGCAGCCTCATTGTAGGTGACTGTTCACCGCCAGACTTCGGCGTTACCATCAAAGCGACAAAACTGAAATTGTTCATGGGTGACTATTTTTCAATTATTTTGATGAAATTGTTTATTCTATAATAGGATATCGGCATCACTTTTACACGTCATAATGAGGTCGGCATTTTCTATCTGACTACTCAGAAAAGAAAGGCCGAAACAAACTCAAAGGTCACAGTCTCTTTTCATAACGTTACATGGTGGTAGGCAGGTAAGTATAACCTACACGGTGATGGTACCTACTTCTTCAGAAGAGGTTTTTCATAATAAGCTTTGCTAGGTAGATACTAGAAACAGAGCCAAAGTGACCTCTGCGCTGCCAGCAATAACGCCGTGGATGTGGCGAAATTTCGAGTTAAAAAAAAATTAATAGCTGTCGTGCCAGCGACACGAAGAAGAAGAAGTACTAAAAGCAAAAAAACTACTACTACATAGGAACAGATGACTATCTTCCACTACATACATTATGATTACGACACATACTTCTGCAGGTAAGGTAGGTATTTCGGCAACCTAAGCTCACTTCCGATCAAACAGCGCTTTGTATGGCTGTAAGTTAATGAAGGATCATTACCGTGGTTTGATATCTTATGAATAAATGTACGAGGGGGAGAAGGGAAACTAAGCGTTCCGGAATTACCATATTTTGCATATGAAATATGTAAGGTAGGTACTGCTGTAAGGGCACGCCGCGATAGCGGCGGTAAGGCCCCTCTTTGAGGAATGGCTAGAGAGGCGTCACGGCGCCCTCACCTACCGCCTGACGCAGGTCCTCACCGGACACGGATGTTTCGGGAGGTTCCTGCACATCATCAGGCGGGAGGAAACGCCCGGGTGTCACCACTGCGAGGATCGCCCTGAGGACACGGTGGAGCATACGGTGGAGGTCTGCCCGGCTTGGGCAGAGCACCGCCGTGTCCTCGTAGAGGCGATCGGCAGCGGCGGCGACCTCTCGCGCCCGGCCCTGGTCCAAGCCATGGTCCGGGGTGAGAGGGAGTGGGAGGCAGTCACCTCCTTCTGCGAAGCAGTCATGCTAGCGAAGGAGGTGGCGGGATGGGCGAGGGAGAGAGCTGAGAGAGCCGCCCGTCCCAGCCGCCGCGGTAGACGCTCCGGGCGTCGGGAGCCGCGTGACGACTCCCGGCCACCGTAGGCGCGGGCCTGCGGACGGCGAGTAATGGGTAGCTCGCCGTCCGATCAGGACCAGGCCCGTGCCGGACGGCGCGTATGTGTTCCACGCGCGCCTCAAAGAGATGTCAGCATCGAAGGAGGGGCCCGTCAGGGCCGAAGCCTGCCGGGGCAGCGGGATTGTCCGAAAGGGTTACCGCTGCCCCGGAACATAAAGGGCTAAGGAAGGAACACGGATGGGTTTTAGTCAGTAAGAGTCTGACACTCCCTTCCGCTCCACCCAGAGCGGGAGGGGTCATTGGATGATTTCCAATCCTTAAAAAAAAAAAAAAAAAAAAGGTACTGCTTAAAATAAAGCCGTGGCGTCTGCTTCTTGAAACTCATTAGGGTTTCAGTGGAAGTACCTACTGAAATCTTAATGAGTATGAATTTGGTTTTGTATTCATTACAAAGCTAATGTTTTCGTCCGGAGTACCTTACTTATAATTACTTTCGATTGCTGGGTACAGCCAATAGTAACGTCACCACAGCTAGATGTATGGCGATATGTAGGTACCTAGTGTATATCAATACATCTAGGTATACATCATTCTATGGCGGGAGCTGTATAAACCCCCTGACAATTTTGTCGAACGCGCCACGCGTTGTCGTGGCCGACATGGAAATCTCTAAATATACTTCAAACCCAAGTCGATCGGAGCAACGATAATCTCCACAGATGGGGGTTCACGGACTACTCATATCTCAAGTGCGTTTGCGGCACCTCCCCACAGACAATGGCCCACTTTCCATTCTAGTGTGTCCAGTTGACCAAAGACTCATGTCACCTGTGCACTTGATGAAGGGTGTAGGGGTGCTGGTGTAATTACAGGCAAGTGGAACGTTTCAGCTCGTGTTTCCGAGATGGCTACACTCTTTCGAGACTGAGATGCCTTGGGTACCCATTGCAGATAAAGATAATTACGTCAATGTATGTAATAAGATGAAAATGTAACATATTATTTAGCTGTTGCCGGCGACCCTATGTCCTTTTCCAGGTCATGGTGCACCCATGTGACAAATTTCATCGAAATCCATTCAGCCGTTTTAGCGTGAAAGCGCAACAAACAAAAATACAATAAATCTAATATTTTTTCTTTACAATATAAGAAGACAAAAAACAAGGGTTTGTAAAGATCAATTATGAAAAAGCTTAATGAAGCTTTTATTCCCAGCCCCCACACATCCAGGCAGTTCTCTAGGTATAATCACACTCATAAAGTCCTAGATAGAGACACGGGGATCGCAGTCGTTGTCGGCACATGCTCAGTGCAATAGATCATTGTTTGGCGTGATTACTGCGGGCCACCCAGCGCGAGCGCATCCCGCACGCGTGCTTTATAGCTTGTATGTGGTGCGGGGTCGTGGTGGTACGACCTAGTGGGTTTTGGGGATTTGGAAAAGAATATAAACCTACCAAAACAAACAAACAAAAACTAACTGTCTCCAAACTAGACGCCTTCAGTTTCTTATGAAATACGAGTACCTAACACAAAATTAATAGATTTTCATTAATACCTACTCTATGTCGACCGTAGAGAAGTTTCCGTGATTTTATTTTCAGACAAGGAATGGTCATGTTTGAAATGTCGCTGCTACTTGATAGACAGAGGGATTGTCTGATATATCTATGCACACGTTATTTAAAATACTTTGGCCAAAGAATTAGAATGTGGCAATGCTGCCAGTATCCTTTTCCGGATAATAGCGATGCGGACGAGTAGGTAGTGCTTCGACGCGTTAGTGTCCTTAGGTTTTGATTTTGTATTTATTTTTTGTAAAACTTATTAAAAATACTTTATACTTTCCACAAAAAAAAACTAAATAAGTAGCTTTTTTTTTACGTTTTACCATCGACGGACAATACGTCACAATACAAAACAAGTAATCAAGGGAACAGGGCCATGTTATAAATCAAGCGATCGAAACAGTTACAAAGTTGTTATGTTATTTTTTTATTTTTTTCATAGGTACTATTATGCCTTCGTTTGTAATGCCTCTCATTTTGACAATTCGACAAAAATCATTGCATTATTTAAGTTGTTAAACAGACAAATTTTTCGAACATACATGAAGCAATGAGTTAGCTATATTCTTTAAAATAATTCAGATTGTGATTGATAATGTGTTCCGCAATTAGGGTACTGGTTTGCCGATCTGCGATTTCAATCAGCTTTACTTGCTTAAGCGTGATTGTGCAACGCTGTATTTTATAAAAATGGCAGTGTTTAGGTACACCGTATGTTATATTATCATAATGACAGTGTATTTTGACATAAATTTGATGTAACATACTCAAAATGCAATTCGCGGCTACTTATCTGATAATAAACTGATTAATTAATCTTATGGTTAAAAAATTACACTGTCACAGTTAACTTGAACGAAAAAATTGTGGTGAAATATAAGCTTCTATTTTTCGTTGCTGTTCTTTTTAAAGACTAAGTAGGTACCTGTAGGTAGGTAAATGAAGTGTTATTTTTTATAAAGATCATATGGCTAGAATGACAGTGATTACCGAGAAGACGACTAATAGAAGTTCTATTAGTGAAATATGGAAGAAAACAGAAGACATGTTGCATCGACCTCAAATAAACTGGGATAAGGGGCAGTAGAATGATGATGAGGTCTCTACCCTTGACATACAGGTCGATTGTGTTTACCGTCTCGAAATTTTTACAGGGTGTTCTTGCCATGAATATGAACAACTTTCACTATGGGACCAAATCTAAAATCACAAAAAAAAATCTGTTGTTTAATACAAAAGTTCAATAGGTACCTACTAGACAAATGTATGAAACAGCTGATTTTTATATAAACTATAACTATACCTATCCATTATCTTAACCAACCGATCATCATCTGCCTAGCCTTTTCCCAACTATGTTGGGGTCGGCTTCCAGTCTAACCGGATGCAGCTGAATACCAGTATTTTATATGGAGCGACTACCTATCTGACCTCCACAACCCAGTTACCTGTTATTTTGACCAACCCATAACTTATAAAAACATTATCGCAGATTTTTAACAAGTCTAATGAACAACTTAGGTACAGATCTTTAGTATTACCTTGGGTAACCTGGAAGTCTTTAAACAGACTCCGGACCCAGGTTGGCCGAAGCAAGGAAAACCTGTTCAGGTGGAGATTCATAGACGACTCCGCCTTGGAGTGTAAATGTGGTGCTGTTCCACAAACGATGGGACACATATCGTGTCCTGCGTGTCCTGTCAGCTGCACGTTACAGGAACTGATGGACGCTGGTGATGGCGCCAAACAAGTAGCCGAATTCTGGGCAGAGTTCATTTAGATTGCTATCAACACGCTAAGAAGAAGATGTATATTATGACTACAGCAGTATGGGTCATCAGCCTACAGCTGTCCACTGCTGGACCTGGAACCTGGAAGGCCTCTACATTCGCACGCCATTCAGCTCGATTCTCGGCAACTCTCACGCAGCTGCTACCAACCACCCTGCGAAAATCGTCGCTCCACCTACGTGACCTTATTAGTCATGTTCTTCAGAAAGGTAGACGAGGGAAAAGGAGTATGGATCGTACCAGGTGGCGTTCTGTAGTTTCTGCCTTACCCCATGGGA
This sequence comes from Gortyna flavago, assembly GCA_963669345.1. Lineage (NCBI taxonomy): Eukaryota > Metazoa > Arthropoda > Insecta > Lepidoptera > Noctuidae > Gortyna > Gortyna flavago. The sequence continues at coordinate 9,058,797 of OY770148.1, forward strand.
AGGAGGCGTGATTTCATAAAACTATTGTATTACAATAAATACAAAACAATCTTAATACACTATGTACTATTAGTGATTCTGTGCTAATACAGGGTATTAGCTGACCTAACCACTCACACACCCGGGTTTTTCCGTGACGTCGTTTGAACTGTCCTGAACACTGACCTGTTTTTCAGTTAGTTATTTGAAAAGCCTCAGATGGCGATACAGTTAGTTCACACTACAAAAATCTTTCTTTAAATTGAACTTTAAACAATACCTTATATTCAATTTATTACATTTTATTATATTCTTTCTTGCTTTGTCGGAATAATGTTTTACAACAGTCTCTTCTATTAATCACCTTCATCGAACTTACTTATTGAAACAAAACACTGCTGCTTATAAACTTATGTGTCGTAACAAAGATAATGCATTTTATTAGCACCTTTAACGTCAATTTAAGGCTAAAAGACTTATAAGCACTACAAAAGAATAATAAGAGGGTACCATCACCTACGTACGCACGGCTACACATCCAGCTATAAATAACCAGTATAGGCTGACTTCTGGTTGTACAAAAAACCTATACAATGCGAGGTCAGCTTAAACTGGTTTGTGGCTTGATGTGCCGCCGTGTATACCTATTACCTACAGAAAACTAGCTTCCGCCCGCGGCATCGCCCGCAAGGTATGTCGATAAAAATATAAAAATATGCTCTGTCCTTGCCCGGGATGCAATCTATCTCTCTGCCAAATTTTATCGAAATCCGTTCAGTGGTTTAGGCGTAAAAAGGTAACAGAGACATACAGACAGAGTTACTTTCGAATTTATAATATTAGTATGGATATAAGTTCTTACACAAAGCAACTGTAAAAACTTATTATTATTATTAGTATTTTGTGGAGATACAGCTCCAAAAGCAGAACATAAATTTCTGAGAAACTTTTGCATTGCCTGAAAACCATAATATTCAATCAAGAAAGTCGTCAATGAAAATATGTAGTTTCATACAAAGTTGAAGTTGTTGATGATAGTGGGTACGATGTAGAGAATGGAGAGGGCTTGGGGACTTCGTTTTCATGGTCATAGTTTTCTAGAATAGCTTCAGTAACTCTATTTATGATAAAAAGGAGTATAATCAGCCTATTATGTTCCCGCTGCTGGAACACAGGCCTCCTGAATAAGGAAAATGACGGTTATCATAATCAATATGATTATGTTTATGATAACCGTCATTTTCCTTATTCATTTCAGCGAAAAGGGTTCATTGATGATTGAGGCATTGGCTAATCAATGAAAACCCACCTACGCTGAAAACCGATCTAATGTAATCGTCACGTACCTATCGAGATTGCGTCACTTCGGTAATGATCGGCAATCATCGGGCCACGACGTCAACTTTCGCACGGCCGCCGATCATTGGGGCCAATTCTTTTGTTTGATAAGTGTGCATAATGGCGGAGCGGTCACGTTGTGATGCTATCAATCATTTGGACATGTTGACGATGGCAACGATGGGCTGTGGAGTCGCTAAGCTTTAGGGTATTGCGAGGAAAATTCCTGAAAGTTGATGTTAACAAAGTATGGTCTCATAATATAATGGTTGAATTGAAATTTTTTATGCTCGACAATGTAAATATAACGCAATTCGTTTAAGTAGTGTTGGATGCCCGCCTCTCATACATAAGGTTGTGGGTTCAAAACAGGGTAAGTTCCGATGTGACTTTATAATACATCGTTCTTTCTTAGTTTATGTTAGACATCACTTAGGTACTTTGGTGAAGAAAAATAGTTCGTGAAGAAATCTGGACTCGCCAACCCGCCTTCAGCAAGCGTGATGATTAATGCTCGTACCTTCTCTGTTTGAGAAGAGGCCTTTGTGTTGCAGTGAGACAGTAACAGGTTAGTATTAGATATGTATTAAAATATTGAAGAATTGACAAAAGGGAATGGCGAATCAAAAGAGATGAATGGGATTGTTATTGTGAGTTTTTTATGCAATTAGGTTAAAAGAAAGTATTTTTTTTTGTTTATTTGCGATAAACATGACGCATACAAAGGACACAATCACAAAAAAAAATAAGTTGGTAGAAAACATGCGTCACGTCACATCCACGCAAAACGGCCATCGCTCAGCATAATGCTAAGACACTATACGATACAGAGCCCAGGCTGCTGAAAGACATTCAAGTTTACCTCATTGAACAAGGAATTGACACGGACTGTGCAGATTGAAATAGCTCGTGCCATGAAAAACATAATGAGACAGTCAACAAAAAAAAAAAAAATATGGCACTCCGGGAGTGCCGACAGAAGTGAAAACAGTTACGTGTGTATTTTTTATCGTCTTATAAACAAAACAGAATACCTACTTTGCCGTCACCATATCACTCAGTGACGTATCGGATATACATTAAAACCGAGTACACACGGCTACACATCAAGCTATACATAACCAGTATAAGCTGACTTCTGATTGTAAGAAAAACCTATACAATGCGAGGTCAGCTGAAACTGGAAATGTATAGCTTGATGGGAATGAGGGGGGAAACCGGACAGGGGGTGAAACCAGATAGTTGTTATTTCATTATTCCGCGTACAGCTGTCTCGCTCTAGCTAGCAGTGAAATACGCGCGAACGCTTACTCAGTGCAGTTGCAAATGGCGGCGACGGTAACATTTCAGCGCGTGCTTCTTTAAACGAAAATTGTAAACAAAGGTAAGTTATCTAATATTTTGACTTTTTTAAAGTGTTATCATTAAGTTTAGCTATGTGCTATCAATATACAATTGTATTTTTATGAAGTAATACATATTTAACCTTTTAAAACGGTATTAGTTGTTGTTATGAGTGTAAACACAATCTCTGTTAGTATTACAATTTCAAACATGGCACCTGTGGGGTACAAGCGGACGGGGTGATTTCGACTATCCGGTTTCACCCCGATTGATTTTATATGTAGGTAGGTATTTCGGGCGTTTGTTTTATTCCTCTGTTTAATTACTATTTTTTTACTTTTTATAGAGTGCAAGCGTCAACATGCCACGAACATATGTGAGAAAGTCAAATAGGCTGCAGTGGTCGGAGTCAGACATGCTTTTAGCCATAAATTCAGTGCTGGAAGGCAGAATGGGATATCTTTTAGCGTCACTCACATATAGTGTACCCAAAAGTTCTTTAGAAGATCGTGTAAAGAAGATCAAAGCTGGAAAATCCAAAGACGAAGTGTTTCGAAAGTGCCCTGCTTCTGCAAAATGCGTCTTCACTGATGAGCTGGAAGGTATGCTAGTTGAACATATCAAAACTATGGAATCTCGACTATTTGGATTGACTAAAACAGATCTGCGACTTTTGGCATTCCAATTGGCTGAAAGAAATAATTTGAGCCATCCTTTTAATAAGGAAACTGGACTCGCTGGCTTAGATTGGGTTAGTGGATTTCTAAAACGACATTCTGAATTGTCACTAAGATCACCTGAAGCTACATCAGCTGCAAGAGCAATGGGCTTTAATAGAACTGTAGTGTCATCGTTTTTTAATCTTTTAGATACACTTTATGCTAACCACGCTTTCAATTCCACGCGAATTTATAACATGGACGAGACTGGATTGACCTCTGTACCAAAAAAAATAGGAAAAATTATATCGGTCAAAGGTAAAAAACAAGTTGGTGCCCTAGCTTCAGCTGAACGGGGACAGTTGGTAACGGCAGTGCTTTGCTTTTCTGCAGCTGGACATTATGTTCCACCTCTTATGATTTTTCCTCGCGTACGAATGAAGAGTGAGCTTTTAGATGGTGCACCACCAGGCACAGTAGCTGTATGCCATCCAAGTGGTTGGATGCAACAACATATTTTCACTGAATGGATGCGTCACTTTATCGGCCATGTCAAACCAAGCAATGAAGATCCTGTGCTTCTCATCTTAGATGGTCACGCCACTCACACTAAGAACCTAGAAGCTATTGAGTTAGCTCGTGCTCATGGTGTCATAATGCTCTGCTTGCCACCTCACTGCACGCATCGTTTACAGCCACTCGATGTTGGTTTTATGGGGCCTTTGAGCACGTTTTACTCTCAAGAAGTCCAATTATGGCTTCGTAATCATCCAGGGCGTGTTGTCACCCAATTTCAAATGGCATCTTTGTTTGGAACTGCTTATAATCGTGCCGCTACTATGCAAAATGCAGTGTCTGCTTTTACTAAAACTGGAATTTGCCCTCTGAATCCCAACACGTTTACAGATGTAGATTTTGCACCATCACAGACTACAGAAATATCATTTGTACCACCAACTACAAATGAATTCTCTCAATATCCGTTGCCTCGTGAAAGAACTCCGTCCCCGCAAGCAGGAACATCCACAGAAGGACAACCGTTTTCCGATTCTTTAAGTCTTGTATCACCGAAAGACATCATGCCGATTCCTCATTTTAAAAAGAACACGCGGCCATCAGCGCGTCGAGGAAAAACCGCAATTTTGACGGAATCACCGTACAAAAATGAATTGGCAGAGAAGGCCATGTCATCAGTAGTTAAAACAAAAAAAGGTAAAGGTATCGGTAAAAAGACCCATAAAGAAAACTACCAGGAGGATTCGGAGTGTTTGGTTTGTGGCGAAAACTACAGGCAAACTAAGTCCACAGATGAATGGTACCAATGCACTGCTTGTCATAAATGGGCTCATGAAAGTTGCATCAGTTGTTCTGAGCAAGAATTAATTTTTTTTGTTTGCAAAAACTGCGAATAATTTGAGTTTTATTGTTAGTAGATAGGTATCTGTATTCACCCCTTGAATAAAAAATGCCTATCCGGTTTGACCCATAGGGATGGGGTGAATACGGATTTATAATTTTTATAAAAAAAAAAAATATTTTGTAGTTACTAAGATTGATCTCAAACATTTTTATGCCAAAGTTATGCCTAAGGTATACTTAAACATTTATGACATTGATGACCTCAATAAATAACATAGTGATTTATTTATTGTGTCTTTTTCTTAACTATCCGGTGTCCCCCCACATTCCCCTATAGCCGTGTGTACATCCCGAGGACAGCCGAACACATCTGAAGCGGTGTCGCTGGTAACAGTGTAGCAAGTTCAATGGTTTTTTCCCATCTCAAAAAATGCCCATCGCGCCTAAAGAAGTTTTCACTTCAAAAATGGCTGAAATGGTCACCCTAATGATTATGTATTAGTGTAGATGATGGACGTCGCACAAGTTAGTTTTATGGGCGTTTACCGTCTGACTCATCATATACCAACATAATGTGCTAGCACCTACTAGGCAGCGAGGCAACTTTCCAACTTAGACGTAAACATTTTCCGAAGCTGCATTCACCCACTTACACCGTTAATGAAATTCATACTGATAATACTAATTCATCTGCCTGAGACTTGAGAGCAGTGGTGGCCCAGTGGTTACGGCCCCGACACACGAGTTGTAAGTCGTGGGTTCGAACCCACAGGCGTTTTTGCAGTCAGGCGCTTTGCTTTGTGTAAATAACTTCATCACCACTGCTCTCAAAACGGTGAAAGAAAACATCGTGACGAAACCGGCATGTCCTAGAACCAAAAATTCGAAGACATGTGACATCTACCAACCCGCACTGGGCCCTCGTGGTAGATTACAGCCCACTCCCTCTCGAATAGAGGAGGCCTGTGTCCCAGCAGTGGGAATAATAAATAGGCTGATTATACTTATGTTTATGCATGTGCCTAGTCTTTCCCCAAATATGTTCCAGTCTAACCGTTTGCTGCTGAATACCAGAATTTTACATACAGTGACTGCTTACTTATTTGACCCCCACAACCCAGTGACTGGGTAAGAATAATTGTCATACTTACAGAATTCTGACTGATCGATTGTCCTATGCAGCTGTCAATATATAGCTACGAAGCCATAATTGAAATTCCGAATCCCAATCGAGTTCCACTTTAGAGTTCCACCTCACAGTTAAATTAACAATGCTACCTATTTATCAACTTGGGGCTTGTGGCCAAGTAATAACAGCGGCACGGGTCGATCTTGCCGCGGTTGGTCCGTGGATGGGTGACCATCTTTACATGCCAAGACCAAGGCTGTCATTCATTGTCACCTTTGACAGTCGTTACGGTCGTCAGAATAAGCCCTAAAGTCTGACAACCATGGCAGTCTTAGCAAGCGGTTTCGTATTACCCAGTAACTGGGTTGTGGAGGTCAAATAGACAGTCGCTCCATGTAAAATACTGGTACTCAGCAGCATCTGGATAGACTGGAAGCTCAGCCCAACATAGTTGGGAAAAGGCTAGGCAGATGAGATGATGACCTATTTATCAACTAAATTCAAGTATATATCAAGTGACCTGCCTCAGATCTTGTAGGTGTAGAGTCTCACACACTGATGACGCTCTAAGTCTGCATCTGGGTCTAAAACTGAAAATGTAAACTTATTATCTAGGTTAAAACAAAGCACTTTACAATCTGAGATTTAAACCCAACCCAAGCTCGCTATGATTAATGCCTATGAAGTGTAGTAGATTCAAATTGACTTCACGTGAGTATTTAATAACCATAATATAGACTTATAAAAAAGATGGACTCCGCGCCACGCATATTGAAAGTGAAGCACGTACCGATCTATGTGTGCGTGATTGACGATTGACGCTGTCGTGTCACGTAATGGCGGCCGATCGGCATACTATGATGTAAATGTGAGCGTGAGGCGTGTTTGTACAATGGTCCCGGCATACAAGTCTATGTTGATCATTTACCTATCTGGAAGATAACTTCATATTTTTGATTGGCTATAGGTTTAGCTAGCTTCTGCCAGCGACTTCATCCACATGAAATTTTGGCCCCCGACCTATCTCGTCGCATCCCATTGCACGCCCGTGCTATTATTTACTTCGTTTTCGCTTAGCGCGGTCGCAGCGTGATGTTAAATAGCCTATAACCTTCCTCAAGAATTGGGCTATCAAAAACAATTTATTTTTTTTAATCCGATTGTAGTTCCGACGATTACCCCCTCCATACAAGTTTGTATGAACAAACAAACTACCTCTAAAATATTTAGGGCTGATTTTTCAATCGACAGATAATTTTTATTCGTGGAATAAATTTTACGTCTCACAGATTTTGTATGGAAGAACTGTCAAAAATTCAAAATAAAATTATTCCTCAAATAAAATAGTCTGGCGTTGGAAAAATCAGCCCTATGTATCTATAGAGAAAGTATAGATTTATCTGATAGAGAGTACCAATCTGTATACTGCGAAACAGTCCCATAATGTTCAACTGTGGCAAAAATGATGGCAATAGACTGGCTCTATTACCTAATAGCTTTACAAATAAATGCTTTTACTAAACTGTAACCAGTAACTGACTAGATAGTTCCCACGGCTAAGTTATTTTTATAAAACACAGTTCTAATATCTTCTGGGCTGTATGTATAAATATTCTAATGATCTCATCATCAATTTTGTTGTTTAACTTCATCGCAGCGCCATCTAGCGAGAGATACTGTAATTTGAAGTACCGTACTAAGAATATAAAGAAGTTTTTTTCATGCGAGTTTTGACAAGGTAAGTACGTAGTAAAAGTTGATAATTACAAGTTGATTGTGGCATAGAGTGGTCACCAATCCATGTAGCAAGCGCGATGGTTAGGTGGAACTTCATCTGTCATTACCTACCTCTAAATAATACCTACCTAAATTATATGCCTTTTTGCAAACTAAGAAGTAAAAAAGGATATGAATAGAGAGCTAGTTCCAAACATATCAAAAGGTATACCTATATCAAATATCATATAGTTATGACACCAAAAAGTTTTCTACCTAATGTTTTAAAGTTAAAGTTAAAAAACATTTTGGTGTCATAAAATATTTTTTTCCAGTATGTAGGTATGCTGTTTTTTTACTCTCCTGTATCTAAAGTTGTAATTTTTGACATAGAATTAATTGCAATATAAACGATGAATATAAGGGAGAGAGGATGTGTGTTTAACATTAAGAAGTCTATGAAAGAAGGGAACAATACCTACTTATATTAAATTCAAACCAATTTATATAAAAATTGAACAAGTAAAGGGAGTAGGTATTCGAGTAGAATTGCTTTCGTTCCTAAGTCGGTCTTCCTCAACCTGTTTTAAAACTACCGTCTATTTTCTTTATTTCTATTTTCGGTCTTATAGTAAGTACCTAATATATTTTACTGAAAGTCTTTTAGTTTTAGGTACTGACTAACGTATGCACATTGCCTAATAAAAACTCTATTTTATTATTTTAACTGCATGTCTTAAAACGTTCTTTAAGTTACAGTAGCAATATTAGTTAAATTTTAACTCTCGTCGAAAACAATCACAGACTTCCGTTCCGCTACTTAGACAAGAATAAAATTACGCTGGAGACCAAGCCATAAAACATACAGAAGTACGGAGCGAATACAACGGCGCTTCCAATTAGAAAACCTAATGAAATTGCACCAAAAACGACCTTTAACTAAACATACATTCCTGGTTTTATATCGCAACGTAAAGACGCATTGTTGGACTACCACACAGCCTTTTGGCAGACAGAGAAGGAGGATGCTCCCTTCTCTTTCTCGGGCGGAGCTTGGCCCGGTGTGGCCCACGTAGTTAGTCCACTCTATGTGAGGTCTCGATCATAATTTATTAACCGGGCCCCACAAATACCAACTCGAAATATACCGGAGAAATGGCGATATGAATTATTACTAACCTTTTTTCATCTTACACGCTCTGTAACGGTGTAAATTCATGCTAATTAAGATATCCGAATCTTCTATTATTCATGTTGATGAGTGATCTCATTTTTTTTTATATTTTTAAGTACACTCAGTTATTATAATCGACTTTCTCCTATTAGCTGGGTGTTATTACGGGGCATTTTCAGAATTTGTTTTTGTTTCTGCTGCTAATTTTATTGCGTTATCGTGATATTTTAATGTTTTTAACTTAGGTAACGTTGTTTGTATGTGAAAGTGTTTTATGTGGATGAGGCGTGTCAGAGTGCACTCGCCGAAGAGATTAAGAGTTCACGGTGTATTCGAAAATGGATGTTAAATCCAATTAAAACTTGTATGACTGGTGTGAACTCACGTCAAAAATAAATAGGTACCGTCTACCTACTTAGGTAATAGACTTGGTTATTTTTTTTTTGTTCAAAATAAGATCTAGATTTAATGGGATAGGTATAACTTAACTTTTTTTATGGAGAAAAGCTGGTAGGCAGCCGGGAGTCTAGCAATAGGCTCGTCCCGTATTACATGGGACTTAAACATAACTGGCGAAAAGGCATTAGGTACAGGTGTGGTGTTGTGTTATAGGTACCTAGCAGGTAGGTACTACTACTAGAAGGTAGGTACTTTGATATGTTTTGCTTTAGATGCTGCGTTTTTTGATCACTTATTCGCAGTTCATCTTCATATGCCAGATCATTTTGTCTATCACCAAAAATCTAGGAATATATTTCGCTCTCCGTCTGCTATGCCACAGTAAAAAAAAATTGCCAGTCAGGATAGTTTTATTAAATGACGAAAAAGTTTAGAATATCAAACTGATCAAAAATCATAATCAAAAGTAGGTAATTTATTCAAATTAGGCTGAGAATCAGCACTTTTCGAAAGTCAAAATTACAAAAGACAGTCCCCCAAAACGCCCGCCCGCCCTTCACCACTTCCTAGTTCTTTCGCTGGGATGAAGAAGTGGCTCAACAAAATCCCCAGCAGCCCAGCTGTCTGTTCAGTCAGAAAATACTTGATTCTTATACTTATATGCTATTTGATCATTATTAGGTACTATATACCTAGCCACCATGTATAAATGTATGTAGGTAGGTAATTAAACTAAAATTAGTGAACAGGACTAATAAAAGAGATAAAAAGAAAGACAATAGGTACGTTTATTTGCGGTACCTACCTAAATAAGACGCAAAGAAAGAACACACGCCTATACAAAAAAAACAAGCCCTATCAAGACTAACGAACATGACGTTTTCCTTTCTTCAGTCACCAGTGTCACCACCAATCGTGATACCACCAACAAGTACCTAGTAGAATAGTACTAAAGATTTGTATGATACTTAGATAATGCTGACCCGGTGTCTGGCCGGGGTTGTACAGTTACTACTACTACGTCTGCCACCTAGCGTCGAATAGCAACATTTAAAAAAAGTTGCCATCTAGCATGTCTATTGTACAGATGGCAGCGCTAACATATTTTATCGTAAGTTATATTTATTTGTAATGGCATTTTATTAAGATTTACATGAAAAAAATTATTCAAATATAAAAAATTTATTAATTCATCAGCATTCAAAAATGAAAAAAAGCTGGAATATCAGAAATCAAAAGACTATAGTTTCACACAACATAATAGATAATAAAAACTTTAATTGACATTTTATTATTGACAATGTCATTGTCAATATTGACGTCTTTGTCTTTGACAGCTCCTGGCTGCTACTTCGAGAAAAAAAATGTATTTATTTCAGTAGCAGTTTATCTAATGATTTCTATGATTTAATAATGAATAATCAATTAATTGAGAAAATCATAACAGCAAATAACCTACCGTGCCCTCCATTCGCATATGAAAATCCAGTGCTCGACAGAAACGTAGCGAAGGCACTTTCAAAAAGTTTCGTAAAAATTCTCAATTTGTCTCAAACAAATTCAAAAGTTAACAACAATCTACGACTATCTATATTAGAAAATATAAGAAAAATGTGTCAAGTTGAACCTGAAAACCACATTAAAGTCGATGAAAACTTTACCACTTTATTATTGGAGTTCTATGAACAAATAATTAAAGATTCTACAACTACAAATTCTGAATCAACAGAGAAGAGTTTGGAAGCATTTTTAATTCGAAATTTAAAAGATATGAACCTCAGTAGCAGTCACAATTCACCATTGAATCCAGAAGTCGTGCAGGCTTTATTAAATTTAAATCAAAATGGAGTATACCTTGATGCCTTATTGAAAGACATTATTCATTGGAATAGTACAGAAACCAAGAATATTCGGATACTAAATGACTTATGGGCAAGTGATAGTATTAGTACAGTGTCTCATACAGCTGAAGATATTTCAATAAAATTGAAACCGGAAATTGAGAAGTGTATTTTAGAAAAATGCCATACTACATTGAATGAAACAGATCCAAATATTGAAGGAATGTTTGTTTCTGATGCATCTCTTAAAAAAATAGTCAAAAAGGCGTCTAACTCGGCAAACTGCTTCCAAATATGCTGTGCTGTACTCAACTACTTATTTATAATGACAAACTTTGACACAAAAGTACAAAGGTTTGTTCAAACATTTGTTGAGTGTGTTAAAGAGAGCTGTTCTTGTAATGAATTTTCTGTGTTATATCCCACACATCTTGGTCACATAACAGTCCTATTAGATATAGATATAATAGAACTGCCCCCATCATTACAGAATAGTTATATTGAATCCACAAAACAATATTTGTCAGAGATAAAATCAAAATCGAATAATGATTTTATAATGCTATTGTCTCATTTTCCTCAATGGTTTGATGTTAATTACTTTCAGTGACTACAATGTTCAAAATTGTTTGAGACTTTTATTTATTTTATTTTTATTTATAGCGTTTTTTCAGTGATTGTGGTGGGTTTTCCCTTCTTTCTCTTACCTTCCCTAGGGTAGCAATTTAGGAGTTTGGTGGTCTAATAATCTGTGGCAAGTTAAAATAAAAAAAAATATTATACAAATGTTTTTATTTAAGTATCACAAAAATGTATCATAAAGGTAGATATTAGTTTAGTGATAAATGTTTTGTACTTACTAAGAAAACGAAAAAACTGTTTTTGTATTAAGGTGAATCTTGTCCACCAAAACATCACAGCGTGGCTTGGGCTTAACAGGGCCTAACTTAAATAACAAAATATTAATAATTAAAAAAAACAAACAATGTAACGTTAGAGCAGAATCAGCAGCAATCAACTTTCAAAATCATGATTTCAATGAGGGTTAATGCTTAATTTAAATCAAATTAACACAAAAACTACCCTGGTAAGCACGGTTGATTTTTTTTTTGCACACTGGATTTTCAATGTACTGCTTACAGCAGTATTTTTTGATGCTGGGATGCACTCTTTTAGTTTCTTAATGCTTGGCTCAACGCCAAGAGTTGAAAATTCAATGCGCCATTATTTTTTAGCGTTAAAACTCGCTACTATGAACCTGGGCTGGACAGAGAAAACGCAAAAAAAGTGAATTATCAAATAGCACATTATTTGTTTCCAAAGCCATAATGCACTAGTTTCATATAAACATCATCACTTTTAGTATTAAATTTAATAGATCCAAGACATAAACCTGTCTTGCTGATCTGCATCATCCTGTGTTGAAGGGACACCATGTGCTTAAGCATTTGTTCCAAAAATGGGAATGTTTTGTTACAAAAGCCACAATGGAAGTAATTCGTCCGTATCTGCAACAATTTAAATGTAGTTAGTTTTGGATTTGATCAACTACACACTTGGACCCCAGATATATCTACTTGTAATCAAAAAGACTACTTGGCAATCAATATATATATCTTCCTAGCCTTTTTCCAACTATGCTGGGGTCGGCTTTCAGTCTATCTGGATGCAGCTCAGTATTATTATTTTACCCTTGGTAAGACTGGTTGTCAGACTTTCAGGTTGCTGACGAGCCATAACGACTCAAAGATCCACGAATTATAGCCAGGACCAACAGCTTTTCCGTGGCAGAGGTATGTAAAGATGGTCACCCATCCACAGACCAACCGCGGCAAGCGTAGCTTAACCTAATCGATCGACTCGTGCGGCTGTTATTACTTATCCACAAACAACATCCTATATGTAAATAAAACTGGGACATAATATGATAAAAGACAACTTACTTCTCTGAAAAATTGCCCATCTTCCACATATGACATGACAAATTTTGCAGCTAGAAACTTATTCTTATGCTTTCGAGTGCCACAATGTTCTCGCTCTTGCCCCTGTGGGAGTAACTCGTTGCATGCATAGCATTTTGTCTTCCTAAAATGTGGATCCTCAATTTGACAAAGAAGAAAAAAACTAAATACATCAATGCTTAAGTAGTCAAAAACATAAAACTCTTCATCTTCAAATAAATATTCCAGCCTACATTGTAAAATACTTTTTGTTTTAATGGCTCTCGTGCAGTGTTTCTTCGGACTTATAAGACCTTGCAGCTCCAAATTACCTTGATGAGTAGAACCATCGACATGTTGTTTAAAAATATTTATATTGGCAGATAAATATCGGTCACATACCAAACACCACCCTTTGCTGCCATTAAAGTTTAATTTGATAGAACTATCTTTTCCATATTTCGCCAGTTCCGACCTCCGTTTGCCAGAGTCTATGATTTCACAGTACACTACCTCTTCGTCTGAAGATGCATTAGAGTGAGGCTCAGATACTTCAGCCTTATTTAGGTTTGTTTTCAGACCTTCAGTAATTAAATGAGTTTTCATATGCTCCACCATAGGCATCCAATTGATGACCATAACTGACTGACAATTTTTACAAGTGGCTGTGTCTGCTTTTCTGTCTACCAAAAAAAAATCTTGCAGAGGGCCAAGCAGTTGATCATGTATTTTGTCCATCTTAGCTGTACCTTCTGTTGAGTTTCCATTATTCTTGCTGGATTCAACTTCTTTTTGGGCCTTTATTTTGCTCTCATCAATTTGTTCACAGGTCGGCCAATGAATGCTGAATTTCTGAGCCGAGAAAACTTTTTTACAAGAGAAACAGTGATATTTGTCATCATTGATCTGAAATACATATTATATGGTATTTTAGGTATGCCTATTGAGAAGATTACTTTGTATCTGAATCCGTGTAGCTATTAGAAGGCACATTATATATAGGCATAACGGATAGCACCCTGTGCAGGGCTTCCATGGAGGCTGATGAAACCATTGCACATGTGGTCTTTGAGTGTACATGCGTCACCAGATTAGGTCAGAAACCCTCGGGACACCCAGATCATACAGATGTTCTCAACAGACCAGGAGACATAATCAGCTTCTGGAGGGAGGTGGGCTGGTTGGAATAACCACCAACGGCCGCCATGGCCCATGCACAATGGTCCATTGAAGGACTAAGTGCGGAAACCAAACCCAGAACATAGAAGGCACAAGGAATGTGATGGGTATGAAATTATTTAATCTGACCTACCTTCCTGTAATAACGTTCATTCTTGCATTTAGTTTCAGAATTAATTAAATTAATGATATGTTCTTTTAATCCCATGTGAAAATTTATATTTTTCACTTCTACGTTGCAAATAAGACATTTCTTATCTATGATTGAATTCCATTGAGCCATATCTAGCTTGACTTTATTTATGAATATAAAGCCAGAATCATATTGGCCTATAATCTTTGTTTCTGATTTTGGATTAGTTTTCATAGCCATATGTTCATCATTCTTGATGTGTTTGGTAACAGCATCAATGTCAGAAACTACAAAGTTGCATGTTTCGCAATAAAAGTGATTCTCGACCTGAAACAAACTGCATTTAAGTAAACCACTGAAAATCAGCACTGCGCTGTGGGTCCCCCAAAGCGCTGCATTAAGATGAAGGGACCAAGTCTTGGAAATCAGCCTACATGAAAGTTTAGTTTTGCTGAGTGGAATCTTTTTGTATCCACGTGTTTCTGTGACAAATAAATCTTATTTTTCTTTCTTCTTTCTGGGTATCAGTAATAAGTACCGGCAGTCGAACTGTTAAGGGAAGTTTAATAACTTTCATTATAAATGTTAGATGAATTAATTGGCAAATAAAACCCTTACCTACCTTGTATATAAAGTCTTTTCTGAATCTTGGGAAATAGGCTTGATTTTTTAAGCTCTTTCTGTGGTTATCCCAAAGAATATGTTTTTCAACACTTGGAATTCCTCTGAATAGTTCGTCACATAACAAGCAATAGTAGACTACACTATCACATAATATAAAGTTTTTACGGTATTTATCCATTATGATTAATTCTTGAAACTTCTTTGAAACTTGAAATAAATAATTACAGGTAAAGGACAGGTAATAATGTTATTTATTTTCAGACTCAAGTCTCAACCAGATAATCAAAAAGTACTCCGTGTAAGACTCAAGTACCTACTCCGTTTAAAAAAAGTACCTACTCTGTGAAGTGAAGCACTCAACTCAACTCGCGTGACCGTTAACTTTGAATGAATCAATGAAGTTTGAATAGTTTGATTGATTTTATTTTTTGCAGGTAGTAAATTGCAAAGAGTCCAATAAATATTACGAGAGTATATTGCGGTCATTGAGGTAGGAGAAGCATGGAGACGGCATATTTTATTAATTAAATAATAGTTATACAAATATCTATCATATCGACACACACATGTCAAAAAGCTGTTTCTTTTTAACTAATCAAGAGCTGCATATGAAAAGAGAGACATTTAAATGTTTGTCAAGTACCACAGAGTACATTATAATATACTGAAACTACAAACCCACATTTACTGATGCATGATGTGCTGTCAAACGGTTGATTGCTCAAAATTTTTTTTTTCGAGAGAAATACCTCTACAAAGTAGGTATTTTGTGAGAAAGGTAAGTAGGTATGCTTAATATCAATTTTATTTTTAGGTAAAATTGTTCTATTAAGCTTGACTGTACCTTTCTCTAAGCCATAAATTGAGAAGTGTTTGTTATAGACTGCTGGTTGGGACTAAAATTAAAACGCCAATGTGATCAAAAAAGTTATTTATTAAACTTTTAATAGTTCAACTTACCTATATTAACCCAACAGAATTAGATCCTATGATTTTAATCATTGTAACACTATATCGATATTACTATTAGGTATTAAGTAAATCATCTTATCGTTTGAGACAAATTTCTGATCTGGGGGCCTAAAAAGGCCACTTTAAGCAATTCCTCTAAGAGCAATTCATTTCCAGAATTGCCAGCAGATCATTAGCAATTACTCTAATTTTCGTAAAATGGTGACACTTATTAGCAGATTCATCTACAATTCAATTCATATCAGAATCATATTTGGTGTAAATATTACCGCATGTAAAAAATAAAGACCGTAACTTTATCGGTAAATTTTTCTTTACAGTTTTTATAAATCAAATTGGTTTTAATTTTTTTATTTCTGCAGTCTAAATGTTATTACATTATAATATACCTTCTAACTGTTAAAAATACCGCAGATAAGCCCTGAAAAGGGAAATTAGAAACAATAAAAACTTTTTAGGCTGGCAACGCGTACAAAGGAGTTTTTAGGACGCATTCCGAATTAAGCGCATACATGTGTGGGAAATCGAAAGATAAGACAAAGACATTTACTTATTTTATTCGTCGGATATGGTAGGTACACACGGCTACACATCAAGCTATACATAACCAATATAAGCTGACTTCTGATTGTACGAAAAACCTATACAGTGCGAGGTCAACTCACACTGGAAATGCATAGCTTGATGTGTAGCCGTGTGTACAAAGTTGGTTGGTATATATGGATACGCTCAACAAATCCGCAGTTTAGCTTTTTAAAAATTGGTCTACAGCCAGCTCTCTTAAGGAAGCGCCGCAGTTATTGCTCGCAAGCATTTTTTTGCGCTAGGAAGGCTCTTTGTATGTGTGATGAGTTAACCCATCCCATAGGAGTAAGCTGTACCTCAATACAGACGCTACGTAGCCGTGATAGACGTTGAGTGCAGCTTCTTCTTAGATGTAATTGAAGTTAGAAAAGTTAGATTCCGATTAGTGCGAATTCCCGACCGCACTAATTCCTAAATTGTTTATGATTTAGGTGAGTGTAATTGCATCGCTTTGATTTAGAGCGACTACTTTAGTGTTTACTTTTTAACACGCTCAAATCGATTACATCCCAACTCGGAACGCACCCTTAGTTTCGTAAGTCAAAAACAAACTGTCAATTATCATCATAACGACGTTTGTTTGTAGTTTTTAAAAATTTTAAACAAGTATTTATTTCTGGGAGTAAGATCGTTTTTATTACAAAGTAAGTGTATAATTGTTTGACTTAAATCATTATTTAATTTTATTGCTGTCCAAAATTATTCAAATGTACGTAATATTTTGTAGAAAGGTCAAAGTCAAAGTCAAAAGTCAAAGCATTTATTTCAAATAGGCACATAAAAGGCACTTTTGAACGTCAAAAATTACAATGAAATAGAATTGATTCTAGTCGCCCCTTCCAAAAGGTAGTTTTCGTATGGAGAAGAATGGGCAAGAAACTCCACCGTTACTCTTTTAAAACGTTTTACAATATTTTGCATACATTCATTATATAATAAAATAATAGGTATGTGAAGACGATGCACCTAAAATAAAATTACTATACCACAATAGGTAAAAGAATTAGAAATGAAACCATGACATATAAATTAATAATCTGATAGATACATGGTGCTCACATATTTACAAAAATGGAAAAAGTAAACGATTTTGATAAAAAAAAAAAATATATATGTATATATATATAAAAACTATTTTAACAAGTAATAAGTCAGGGTGTGAGTTAAGAGTAATTACAGAATGTAAACAAAGTAAAAAAGAATAAATTTACAATTAAATTAGCAACCAGTTTGATTTTGTCTAGACTCTAGATTGTCCTATGGAGCAGGACCAGCATGTTTCCAAGCGTTCTTATCCTGGATATAATCTTCTAATTTATAGTATGCTTGTTTACTAAGTGTACGTTTAATGCAAGTTTTAAATTTTCTTTCATTTAATTGCAATATATCCCAAGGTATTTTATTGTAACATTTAACACAGTACCCCATAAAAGATGTATGTACTTTGGCTAACCTGAAAAACGGTTGATGTATTTTATCTTTATTTCTAGTATTAAAATTATGTCTATCGCTTATTTTATTAAAAAGATGTAGATTTTTTCTTACATACATAATATTTTCATAAATGAATTGGCAAGGTACCGTCATAATATTAATCCCTTTAAAAATTTCCCTGAGAGATTCGCGGCGACGTAGATTATAAATGGCTCTGACAGCTCTCTTTTGCAAAATAAATATGGATTCAATGTCAGCAGCTCGACCCCATAGTAAAATGCCGTACGACATAATGCTGTGAAAGTAGCTAAAATATACTAAACGCGCAGTTTCTACATCTGTTAACTGTCTTATCTTTCTAACAGCATAAGCGGCCGAGCTAAGCCGCCCCGCAACAGATGTTATGTGAGGTCCCCATTGTAATTTCTCGTCTAGCGTGATTCCCAGAAAAACCGTTTGATCAACAAATTCCAGTTTTTCTCCATTCAATATGATGTCACATTCGCTACTTCTAACATTAGGCAATTTAAATCTAATGCATTTGGTTTTCTTTTCATTAAGTACCAAATTATTTACCGTAAACCAATCTTGGACCTGAAGAATAGAGTTATTCACGTCGTCAAGATTTTGTGCCCGTCTGTCTATCTTAAAGATCAATGAGGTGTCATCTGCAAATAACACCATCTTCGGTTGATTTTGAAGTAATTGGGGTAAATCATTAATGTAAACTAAAAAGAGGAATGGACCCAATATCGAACCTTGAGGAACACCCATTGCCATTTCAGACCCTAATGAGTTTACGCCATTTACTTGAACTTTAAGCTTTCTATCTTTTAGGTATGACTTTAGTAAATCAAGAGCTAAATTCCTAACCCCATAGTGCTCAAGTTTCAGCAGAAGTGTCTCATGATTTACGCAATCGAACGCCTTAGAGAGGTCGCAAAAGATTCCAATGGCATCTTGTGCTTCTTCCCAGGCGTTAAAAATGTTCTTTATTAAAGGAAAAGTGCAGAACCTTGGGAGGGAAAAAGGTATCGAGGCTCTGTGTCCACTTGTGGTGTCTTCAGTGTTGATTTTAAGGGATAGTCTGCATCACCTGAAATATAATTATTATAATATGTACTCAAATTAAACAATGATGTATGCAATTTTTATAAAGTTATTTTAATTATTGAGTGATGATTACTAGTCAGAAACCCGAAAGTCTGACAACCAGTCTTACCAAGTGGTATTGTATTACCCAGTAACTAGGTTGTGGAGGTCAGATAGGCAGTAGCTTCATGTAAAATACTGGCATTCAGCTGCTTCCGGTTAGACTGGAAACCGACCCCAACATAGTACATAGTTGGGAAAAGGCTAGACAATTGATGATGATGATTTGACTTACTAAAAACCACAAACTTTCCTTTTCAGCCTGGTGGAGTTGTTCCAAGTGAGTCTTAAGTGGATGGTGATTCCATAAAAAGAAGACATGGTTTGCCCCTCCGCAGCTAGCATCGACACAAATCAGAGTTGCAAACCTAAATGAATGAATGAAAAAAAGCCTAATTAATTATTATGTTTGTATTAGTTTTTTAATAATATAAGATGAGAATTGTTAATATAGGTATTAAAATATTTTTCCTATCACTATTGTTTTATTTTAGTAAAAAGTATAAGGTATCCTCTTCTACGGTCCTCTTATATTTACTACTTAATAAAAATGAAGTAAAGTATGATAATGTCGCAGCCAACTGGTTAAATTAGCCGTTCAGTTAACTGCCTGGCCTTTAGAAGTAGTGCTCGCCTCGCTTCCTGCCTCGGCTCGCACGCGGTTGATCACAGTTCTAACCTAACCTAACCCACTTGGTCGGGGTGCAATGCCTTAATTACTGCGACCAATTCGGCTCGCGCGTGATTGGTTACAGACTTACAACCTAAACTGTAATTGAATATCATTCAGGCCGTTAGTTGAACGGCCGCCGTTTAGTTGAAAGGCTAGGCGGTTAACTGAACGGCTAATTTAACCAGTTGGCTGCGACAATAATATAACAATATCACACCTATTATATATCCTTAAAGGGTTTGGCAGAGGTGTACCTATAGTACACCTAAAATGTGACTAGAAGATTGTAGTAAGTAGGTAGGTACTAATTTAAGCATATGATCAATTTATTTAATTAAGGGGTACAGAGTACCTAAACCTCTATAATAATAGATGATAGTGTCTATCTAGAACTACTTAGTTTACTACTTTAATACTTTTACTTACCTTGGGGATAGTACTTATGCCATCGCGGCGGGTACATACCTATGTATGGCTCCAGGCCATACATATGTACCTACTTACCCGCCGCGATGGCTAAGAAATAAGGTCACTAAACACACTTATCTATTCTGTATAAGCAAACAATCTCGAGGTCCGGCATTTCGAAGGCTATGTCCAATCTTCAGAGGAGCTACACTTCGACGGCGCTAAAAAATGGTTTGCACCCGCACGTGCTCAAGAAAATTTTCATAAATGGCTAAATCTGCGATTAGTAGAATATTTCTTCAGAAAATCCTCAATATGAATTGTAAGATGTTGCTATTGACTAACTTCTTATGAATCTGCTATTTGACATTAAAGCAATTCCTCTTTTGTGGACCATTTTACGAATCTCCATACAAAACTGTCAAACAGATGAATTGCGTGATATTAATTGTAAGCAATTCATATTATGAATTGTCAGTTTGTGACCATTTTACGAATTTTAATATGATCCATAATGTGATCCTTTTATGATTCTGCCAAAGTGGCCTTTTTAGCCCCCCTGATTTGAACGACTTGATTCATTTGTATCCTTGATTTCTTTCCTAAAATATTTATGAAATGTCAAAGCAGAGCGCCAATTTCCTCTCTCCAAAATATGATCTATGGGAATATTATCTGACCAACTAGCCGAGGCCTCTGCCGATCGCACACTACCTGGACTAGTGTTTATTCCAGCTTGTTTTAACAATGACTTAATCTAGCCCCCTATGATGATGCGGGTAGCTGGTTTGGGTTCACCACGTGTGCTAATAATAAGTTCTCAATATTACCTCTTCGAACATTAGAGTAGGTACTCTAGTAATTTGTCAATCCATTAAGTTGGGTCAGAGTTTCACTCCTCAAAAAGATTTCTTTATTTATACTCAATAACGTAAGGTCATGGACTCTGCGCCCGGAACACAATAAAAGGAGAATTGCAGTTCTTTTAGAAATTTCGAACAATGACATTTTGGAGGGAGTTTTGTCAACTAAGAATGTAATTAAAACAGTAATGTTTAATTTGCTTTATAATAATGTGCCAAGAATCTAAAAGCGATGAACAGCCTGTATTAACCACACCTTTAAATTCAATTGAACTTGTGGAGGCGGTCGATTGGTTGTTGTGTCTATCAAGACTTGGTCCAAATCCCTCAACTGGTAGGTAGGGCGCATGGAGCGAGCCACCAGATCTGCTCTCCAAAAGACCTTCTCCCAATCGGGTGTTATCACCAGGTACATACCGGTGCCTGGTTCAGGTGCGCTAATACTCTGGGTATTAGACACGGTGGTGGGAATACCCACGCTAACCTGTAGTGCCAAGGGCGACCAAAGGCATTCTGGAAAACAGCAGTCTGATCTAAACCTAGACTCACATACCTGGGTACTAGATCTATTTCGGGAACTCCAAAATGCTGAAAATTTTTCCCGGTAGCACGAGGAAGCAAATGCCATTCTGTCGGGGCAGATTTCCTTGAAAGCCGATCTGCATAGCTATTCACAAAGCTACGACACGGTTTGGAACCGTATCGAATGTCAATGTTATCGACGAAATCCTATAATCGCTATTCACAAATCCGAAACCGTACAATTTTGACAGTTCATATACGGTATGAAGACATCAATTCTTCCGACAGGTATTTGCTGTCGGAAGTGTTATCGAATAACAAAATATTGTTTAAAAAAGAATAATCTAAGCAATAAGTGTCAAAACACGGCTCCGGGCAAGGTCCTCATGCCCTTGCATGAATGCAAAGAGCATCTGCCGCTGCTCCAATGACACTCTTTTCTGAAAATATGCATTTTCAATATTGGGTACCACGTTTTATAAAATGAAAATGAGGAAATAGTAATTTGTTTAAATACCGATAAAATACATACAACCATTTTTCTGTAAAAAAAAAAGTAATTTTTCACTCCTCAATTATTATCTTTTTTTAATTCGCCCAAAGGGCAGGCTATAGTCTTTCGACCATACGCCTTGTCTTCCGTGTAGTTCTCAATTATCTCTATAGCTCAAAACAAGATTCAGAAAAATAATTATTCCAGATTTTTAGGTTTGACAGAAAGTTGAAGTTTACAAAGCAAGTTTAATAGAAATCAGGTAAATTTTATTTATTAATAAAATCATTGCTTACCTACTGTTTTTTATTTGTTAATAGTTACTAAATGCATAATCTATAGTTGCCCATAGTGAAATACTCAATAAAAATCATTTATGTACCACATAAAATTTTCTACCACGAATATCTATTTACTACCATTTTGTAGCGTTCCCCGTATACACACCTAAAAAAAAACCGTTCCATACGGATCTGCGAATAGCGTTTTGCCGGTCCTTCGGTTCAGAAATCAGGTTATCGAACAAGTGTCATTGTCGATACGATAGTGAATCGTATGTTTGTGAATACAGGTGCTGCTACGTAGTTGTATCGACCGGGAAGGTGATATACCGACATACGTATCCGATAACGATCTATTTCCTCTAAGACTTCGTTTGTAAGGTTTAGGAGGGGCTGTAACTGTGTGCCGCCTTCGTTGCGCAGGTAAGAAACTACAGTTCGATTGTCGCTCTGAATTGTATCGCTCATTAGGCGACCTTTTACCTGAATTACTCGCAAAATTGCCAACATCTCTAAGATATTATTGCGAGAGTCTTTTTCCTGTGCTGACCAACTGCCACTTAAGGTCCCGTTGTCGAGCTGCGCACCCCAACCTGCCTTGGCAAAGTCCGTCGTAAGAAAATAAGTTGGAGGTGAACCGTGCAGTTGAGAAGCCGTGTTGTGAATTTGTATCCACCATTGCAGGTTCGGAATCACCTTGACAGACACCGATGTTCGACCTTTTACATTTTTTCGGAACAGGGAATTGCTGAAGGTCAGCATTGCACGAGAATTCAGGCGCCCTCGCGAGACTACAGAGCTGGAAAAGTTCCAAAGTCCTAGTATACTCTGGACTTCTTTTAAACTTACCTTGTTGGTTTTTGCCATTTTCGATGTTCTCGATTGCAGTAAGCGAACCTTTGTTGGTGGAAGTAATTTGACATTGTGCCAAGGATCCCATAATATCCCCAGATACTCGATTGACTGCTGAGGGGTCAATACGGACTTCTGAAAGTTAATTACAAAGCCAAGGGACTGCAATAGTCTTACCGTTAACTTCGCGTGACTGCAGAGTTTCTCGATTCTGATTCACCAGGAGAAAGTCGTCGAGATATACCAGCAATCGCACTCCTTGGTCTCTTAGGATCTGCGCGATCCAGTTCGTCAGGCTGGCAAAAACCTTCGGAGTAGTTGCCAAACCGAACGGCAGGCAGTTCATTTGCCAAAGTTGGTCCGATACTATTAATCTGAGGAAACGTCTGTGTCCTGGCGCGATTGGCAGGTGAAAATATGCATTTTCCAAGTCTATTTTCACTAAACAATCCTGTGATTGGAGGAAGTCGGGGACTTTGTACAGGTTCACCAATCGAAATTTGTCTATTTTGACATAGTTGTCTAGTAATTTTAAATTGAAGACTGGACGAAACGAAAATGTCGGTTCCTTTTTTGGTACACACGGCTACACATCAAGCTATACATAACCAGTTTAAGCTGACTTCTGATTGCACGAAAAACTTATACAATGCGAGGTCAGTTAAAACTGGAAATGTACAGCTTGATGTGTAGCCGTGTGTACAAGAAAAATTGTTGAGACAAAGCTCGGAGTCAACGAGGCTTTTTCTGACACCTCTTGATCTACTATCTTCTTTAATTGGATTATGATTTCTTTTGAATTGATTGTGTGAAATCTTCTAGGGATGAATACTTAAGCGGTTGTTTGCTTAAAAAGGGGATCTGATAACCTGATATTATCTTTAGTATATATAAAGGTGCCCCCAACTTCCTCCAGACACCCGATGTTTGATTCTCCCGGCTTGAAAACGTTGATGATAGTCAATAGACTCGTTTATCATGCCGTCCCAGGGTACAACGTTTCTTACCGTATCGTGTATCTTCAGTGTGACGAAAAAACTCTTTCGTCTTTGCGCAGGAATAAGACCACTACTAGTGGAGGGCCGATAGTTTGCACTGTTGCGCACAGGCACTATAATTATATTTCCTGCCTACTTGTGTCCTTTCTTTGGACAGAAGGTTTATACGATCTACCCTGCGAGGATAATTTAATGGGTGCGGCTTGGAAAATTTTGAAGACGCCCTCTTGTTTTCCTACAAAACTGTAAACTTTGCATCGTCAAATAAATGATGCGCAGATGGAGGTATTTTCTTTAACGATGCCTTGAAACAACTTTCTTTTACAGAGTTTATAATACCATCACGACGTTGTTGCACTATATCAGCCAGTTTGCCACATATCATTTGTAATAAATCCGACTGTATTTTATGGCATTCCCCGTCGGCAAAAATTTCATTGATTTTTGAAGTAATCTCTACAGTGGTCGTTGGGTTTTTTAATTCGGATACCCATGAAATAATATAGCATAAGCCTTTTTGAAATGCTTCGTTTTGCAATATAACAGCATGTGACATAGCAGCTAAGGAATTTTCAACGACCGCTAGCGAACGATTACGTTCAAAATTTTTCAAAACATTACTTTCGAGCTCTACAAAACCTGGGGTAGAATTATAAATTTTTTGTATGTACTTCAGAATAACTTACTCGAGCCCAGTCAGGCGAGTTAAAATGTTGCAATTCGAGATGCGTACTATCTGTCTGTAATTTCTCGGACTTGAGGGTAGTTTGTATTTTAAAATCAATCCTTTTCTCTTTGTTTAATTCATTATCCAGTTCAGTAGGGCTCGGAATATATAGCATAGACTCACTGTCAGACATGCACGGCTGATTATTATTTTTAACAATAAGATCTTGCAAAGAGGATACTTTTTCTGTAAGTTTTATAAAAGCGTCTTCTAATTTACTTAGCTTTGCACGGCGGCGCCGCTCCTTTCGCCTACGATGTCTCCTTTTACGCGCCGTGGAAGAAGAATCGCTGCTACTGCTCGAACCACTACATTGCGACCGAGCACGTGGGGCATTGTCCATACTAACATTATTAATATTTTCATCAAGAGTTCATTTTTAACACAAATAAATTTTTATTTAACACTAAAAAGTAGGACACCCTTCTTTAAAAGTAACGAGTTACTTTTAAACGCGACTACACCGTTCGGAATTCCGAACGCCAATGAGGTTCATGGATATCGTCTTGCGCTGTGCAAACGTATCCCCACTACCTGCCGGATTGGGGCGGATATGACGCTGCGGGGCTTTTATCGCTTCACCGTACCGGAACCGGATACGCCTATCTCAATTTATGGCTTAGAGAAAGGTACAGAGGCCAGCACATCAAGTTACCCCAATCTGTCAAATTTCTTTGATAGATTTTCAACTTTATTACAAGGGATTAAGGTTCTTACTCAATTGGGAAAATTTGACAGATTGGGGTAGGTTGATGTGCTGGCCTCTGTACATGCAGTAAGATAGAAAAAAATCATGAAGAGCTCTTAAAACTTTCTTTTTACAATAAAAACCATACTAATATACATATAATACAATCATTTGTCAGATGACTGACGCCAACCGCGCAGTGGCGCCCTCATCGTTTGTTTGGTTATTTCTTTCATTCATTTTAGAACGAAAATGCAGAAATTAAGCACGTTATGTTGTGCTCCACTAGACTATACGGTAATATTGTTACAAACCGTAGTTTTATATTGTTTAGTTTTATTATAATCCTGAAAACGGATAATAGTGGCTAAGTACTATTTTCCGTTTTAAGGATTTTAATACACGATTAGAAAATCGTGTATATGTTGCAGTCAAAACTCTTAAGGCGGAAGCGCCAAGGTAGCCCGCGAAATTCAATATTTTTTACGTTTTTTGCAATTTGCTGGTCAGTATTAAGTTTTACGTTAATTAAAATATGATTCGCGGCCGTAACAAATACGTATCTATAGAATTATAATCATTAAAGTCATCAACACAAATCTCTAAGACCATATAATCCTACTGAATGACTATTTCATGAAATCTTGACATTTTAGGATTACACAAACTTAACAAGTTGTGTTACTAATTATAATTATTATAATTCTGTAAATACATATTTGTTACTGCCGCGAATCATATTTTAATCAACGTACAACTTTATACCGACCAGCAAATTGCAAAAAACGTAAGAAAATTTGAATTTCGCGGGCTACCTTAGCGCTTCCCCCTTAACCAGTCAAAAGTACTATTGACTAGCAAAATCAGTCAAAAGTACTTTTGACCAAGCTTTAGTCAATAATACTTTTGACTGAAAATTATTGGTTATTAGTACTTTTAACCGCAAAATTGTGGTTAAAAGTACTTTTGACTGACGCTCTTCGTCAAAAGTAGTTTTAACTGCAATAAAGCATCAGTCAAAAGCACTAATAACTCGTTAGATGTGAATAAAAAAGATATTTATTAAATGTGAAATCGTTTATTACGAAAAATTTGGCATTACAATCAATACAAAGAAAACATACACTTAAAAATTGTCATTAAAATAGGTAATCAGAAAATTCACAGGTTATAAAAACACAGTACCTATATTACGTTAATCACTTTTCTTAAATAATTTTTAAGTTTATTTGAAATTATAAAAAATCAAAACATAATTCGTGATTGTATAATGAGAACCTTGTAAATTATATAATATGTTTTACTTATTACACATCATTTATGCATTGTAAGCAACATACGTGTTTTTTTTAATAACCTTACTCGGCTATCAGTCTACAATGACGAATTATTTATTCATGCAACTCAAACTATAATGGCACTTTGTAATTACACAGCAATCCTTTTTTCTCGTATAAACATTTATTGTTTTTACAGCCCGTAGAACATATACATCGTGCATAACCTTGTCCTGATCCGATAGCAGCGCTCTTTGCAGCTGTTCGTAATGTAATTGTTACGTTGGGCACCTCATCCTGCCGGATAAATTTTTCTTTGCAGCCATCAAATTCGGATCTGGAAAATAAAATGTTAAAAATAGGTTAAAATCTACAGACAAATTCACACACACACACACGCTTACACGTACACACGCTTTCACGCACACACGCTTACACGCACACACGCGCACACACACACAAATTCATTTATATTTACAAATTCACTAAGTAGACGCACATTAAATTTGAATTAGTAGGTACGTACCTGCAGTACAATTTCTCCAAAATGCCACTCTTTGTCCCAATCCTGTATAACTGCTCACAAGTAACTTCTAATACAACTCCAAATTAATTACGAAGGTCTGCTTTTCCTTTGTCTACGTCTGGGATTGGTATGATCGCAGCTGTTTTCATTCTCTTTGCTTGTTTTACTAAATTCAAATGCGCTTTTTCTCTTGCTTCCAATATTATTGATTCGTTTCTGTTGTGTTCAAATATTTCTTCTTGTTCTTTGTTTTCTCCTTGTTCTTTGTTTTCGTGTTCAAAACCACTATTGACGGAATCACTTAGTCAAAAGTACTTTTAACCAGCTCCATTGGGCAAAAGTACTTTTAACTAGTTCCATTGGGCAAAAGTACTTTTAACTGTTATTTCTGTCAAAAGTATTATTGACTAAAGCATATGGTCAAAAGTACTTTTGACTGATTTTGCTAGTCAATAGTACTTTTGACTGGTTACGAGTTTTGACTGCAACATATACACGATTTTCTCGGGCCGTCTGTTGTATACGTAGTATCTATAAGTAGTCTGTGGTTGTGTGGCTGAGTCACAGAACATATATACTCATAACGGAGTAACATAATAACATATATACTCCTGGGCTGAGTGCCTACCTGCCTACCAATTATTGCGCCGCGGCATGGCGGCAGGCGGCACCGCGCCGCTTATTTATTACACTTACCTACGCCAGAAAATGTTTCCTGCCTTTATTAACTCCCAGTCGTTAGTAAAACGTGGAAACCTTTGCACGAGCCACGAGCCCCTCTGTAAAATACTTTTTGGTGCTACTGTAAATTATAAACATTTTTATTGTTAACCAATGATTAAAAAAAACTATTATTTGACTTGACAGTTAGTTCTTATAACAATAACCCTGAAAAAGCATTTCCCAACCATCATAATGCAATGTACAGACGCCAGCACATCAACCTACCCGAAACAGTCACATTTTCCCAATCAACTTTGAACCATATGCTTTACTGATAAAGTAAAGAAAATCTATCAAAGAAAGTTGACAGATTGTAGTAGGTTGATGTGCTGGCGTCTGTACATTTTAAGCATATGTATTTCATTATCTCTTTCCTATTGGTTTATTTTTGAATGCTGTTATCTCTTTTACTCGTGACACTCGACATGCTCAACAGCTCTATTGTACACGTACAGTGGATGGTATTACTTTACTACAGGGCTTGTTAACGTTACCAAATAACAAAATAATAACCGTTAAGTAACGTTAATTTCAATTTGATACCTTAATAACGTTCACAAAAATGTAACGTTACTTGGTCACATTACCAGTAAAGTAACGTTAGCGTAACGTTACCGCAAATACATCAGTAACGTTATATTTACCGTTAATTTAGCTACGTTGCCGTTCCGTCTGTTTACATTTTTGTGCGCTCGCGCGGGCGCCTCGCTTAGCATTGGATTAGATGCACTGTTGCCGCTCCGCCACGCGCTAACCGCGCCGCCTGCGCCGTCGCCACGTAATACGTGTCGCGGCGTAATACCATGACGTTCGACCTTCGCAATTTATCACCCTAAAGTAGGCATGCCTACTCAAATCCAAACGAGTATGAATGTTAAAATCGTAATTTGTAATTCGTTCGTAATTTGGCCGTACGAAGAAAGAAAGGGATGGATATTGAGATTGGCGATAGTGAGATAAAAATGAAAATCCAAGATGGCGGCTGCACAATTTTTTTTTTTTCATGGGTTTCGTTTTCATAGTTTTTAAGGGTGCTGAAGCCAATAGTGAGGTCAAAATGAAAATCCAAGATGGCGGTTGTAATTTTTTTATAATTATTCATCATGGGTGTCGTTTTTATGGTTTTCAAGGGCTCTAAAGTCGATAGTGAGGTCAAAATGAAAATCCAAGATGGCGGTTGTAATATTTTTTTAATTTTTCATCATGGGTGTCGTTTTTATGGTTTTCAAGGGCGCTAAAGCCGATAGTGAGGTCAAAATGAAAATCCAAGATGGCGGCTGTAATTTTTTTTTATTTTTTCATCATGTGTGTCGTTTTTATGGTTTTCAAGGGCGCTAAAGCCGCAAATTCCGTGGTAGTTAGACGTTGGACGTTGGCGTTAGACTATTAATTCCTGCATGTCTAAACAACAATTGTAATAACCATAAATAAGAACAATTAATTACCTTGATTATTGTCTTCTGCATGAAGTACGCCACATCATAAATGTAAAACATAAAAACACAAAACAGCCGCTACCTTTATTCTATGTAGATCTTGAGCACAAACACAACAACAAAGAAATCTTTAAAATCAACAGAATGAATTACGTAAAAGTTTCATTTGAAGCACCATACAAAAAGCTGGACATTTTACAGTGTAAAAGATGTCAAAGATTCGGACACGCAAAAAACCAATGCAACAGACCATTTAGATGTGTAAAATGCGGGGAAGAACACTCAACAACAAGCTGTTTAAAAAGACCGGACACCGAGGCAACTTGTGCCAACTGCCAAGAAAAACACCCAGCAAGTTACAAAGGCTGCACAAAATACAAACAGTACAAAGACCTACTTACGAAAAACAAGACAGGAAAGGGCAAAGAAACTAATGAAAACACAAACAACATAACACAAAATCAATACCGCAAAACTCCAACACAAACTGTACAAGAAAAACATCAAACTCAGAACCTCTTCAATCACTCGAAACCAAATATCACATACGCACAAGCGACAAAACAAGAAAACTCAGCAGGATCATTAACCGACATCAAGGACCCAAATAATTTTGGGGAAGTACTGGACGCCATGTTCAACAAATTTCAAAACATAATAAATATTATGTTAGACAACATGATGGATCGTATGATCCAATTAATCACAAGCCTTATAAAACACCCCTAAACCTTAGAATAATCACCTGGAATGCCAACGGGCTGACAGAACGTCGACAGGAACTTGAACTGTTCTTGAAACTTGAAAGAGTTGACGTGGCTTTAATCTCGGAAACAAGGTTCACGCAAAAAACCCATTTCAGACTTAAAAATTACATGGTGTACGCTACAAACCATCCTTCTGGTAATTCACATGGAGGAACTGCAATCATAATTAAAGAGAACATCAAACATTATTTTTTTGGGGAAAACAGAACTGAAAAAATACAAGCAACTTCAATCAGGATCCAGGATAACAATATAGAAACAACAGTGTCTGCTATCTACTGCCCACCTAGGCATGTTATTACAAGAGATGAGTTCAAGAATTACTTCAACACTCTAGGAAACAGATTTATTTGCGGTGGCGATTGGAACGCAAAACACGCCTCCTGGGGCTCCAGACTAACCTCGCCACGGGGTCGACAACTCTATATAGCCACGAACGAACTTAACCTATATTGCGCTTCACATGGTATTCCTACATACTGGCCTGCGGACCCACAAAAGGTACCAGACCTATTGGATTTTTTCATCACCAAAAATATCCCGCTTGGACAAATAAATGTAGAGGAATGTACTGACCTGTCGTCAGACCATACACCAGTAATTATCAATGTTCACTCTAAGGCCATTCTAACTGAGTACCCACAAAGACTGTATAACCACACAACAGACTGGGGCAGATACAGAACCAAAATATCAGAATCCATTAACTTGAACTTGCCATTAAATAATGTAGATAGCGTTGAAACAGCTATCGAAACGCTCAATAAGCTTATTCACATAGTGGCCAAAGAATTTACGCCTTTTTCAAGACCAAAAACAACACAAATTGCCCACTATTCTAAAGTAATAAAGGATAAAGTAAATGAAAGAAGACTGCTGCGGAAAAAATGGCATTCTACGAAATATCCCCGTGACAAAAAAGTTTTCAACATGGCCTCTGAGGAACTTCAACAAATGATCTGCCAAGCAGAAAACGAGCGTCTACAAAAACAATTAGCAGAACTTACTCCTAATAAAGACACCAACTACTCTCTATGGAAGATAACAAAAAGGCTGAAATGACCGAAAGAACATATACCACCCATAAAAGCTCCTGATGGCAAGTGGGCAAAAACAGATCTTGAAAAGGCCCAAGTATACGCGCAACACTTAAAAACTTTCAGCCCCTTACCAAGCAAAAATCCTGAACACGACAAGGAAGTCTCCGAATATATGGACGCACCACTGCAAATGAACCTACCACTAAAAAGTGCAAGCCCCAACGAACTATGGAGAGAAATCCTAAAACTAGAAAAGGGTAAAACACCAGGCTATGACTTAATCGACGCACAACTTCTCAAGCAGCTGCCTAGAAAAAGCACAAACAACGCCTGCCTAAGACTAGCAATTTACCCCGCTCAGTGGAAAATTGCGCAGGTTATAATGATAGCCAAACCAGGCAAACCGCTCCACGATGCAAGCTCCTACAGACCAATAAGCCTACTCCCAGTGTTGGGTAAACTCTTCGAAAAAATATTGCTGAACAGGATGCGCCCCTATCTACCGGAAGTTATTCCTCTTCACC
This sequence comes from Gortyna flavago, assembly GCA_963669345.1. NCBI lineage: Eukaryota > Metazoa > Arthropoda > Insecta > Lepidoptera > Noctuidae > Gortyna > Gortyna flavago. The sequence continues at coordinate 9,090,552 of OY770148.1, forward strand.
AGTTTGGCTTACGAGAGAAACATGGAACTATTGAACAGATACACCGTATTACGGATACTATAAGTCGTGCACTAGAATGCAAACAGTTCTGCTCTGCTGTCTTTCTTGACATTAGCCAGGCGTTCGACAGAGTGTGGCACGAAGGACTTCTCTTCAAACTTAAAAAGTTACTGCCTCACTCTTTCTTTCCGATTCTACGATCGTACATACACAGTAGATGCTTTGAGGTGAATTTTAACAATGAAGTTTCTTCTTTAAATGAAATTTGCTCAGGAGTACCACAAGGAAGCATATTGGGACCCATCCTATACTTGCTTTTTACCGCAGACCTTCCAATGCACGCTGATACTATAACTGCCACCTATGCAGATGATACAGCCCTTTTGTCGGTACATGTGGATCCGGCTATAGCATCAGCCAACATACAAACCCACATCCATGAAGTGGAAAAGTGGCGTATTAGGGTTAATCAAGGAAAATCTGCTCACGTGACCTTCACCCTGAGAAGGCAGACTTGTCCCCCAATAAGACTTCATAATGAAGAGGTTCCTCAAGCTGAAGGTGCCAGATATTTGGGTATGCATCTGGATAGAAGACTCACCTGGAGAAAGCATATCTGGACCAAGCGTAAACAGCTGGATACGAAAGTCAGATCAATGAACTGGCTGATAGGTCGCAAATCAAGCCTGTCACATGAAAGCAAGATAGCTATCTATAAGACCATTCTCAAACCAATCTGGACTTACGGAATCCAGCTATGGGGTACTGCTAGCAATAGCAACATAGAGATTCTTGAAAGATTTCAAAGCAAGACACTGAGAACCATGCTAGATATACCCTACTATGTAAGCAACAAATATATACACGAGGACCTAAGTATCACTACCGTCAAACAAGAGATCGCTAGATATAGTGAAAGCTATCAGACGAGAATATCAACTCATGTCAATGAACTGGCATCCAAACTAGAAGGCACAGGAAGTATTAGACATTCCCGATTGAAACGGCATAGTGTCTCTACACTTACCGTGAGATTTGGTGACATATGATAAAAGGGATTCATAGGAATTCCTTACGCTATTAAGACATAGATCGAGATACCTCATCTGAATGGCTTATTGTGTTAACACAGATTGCCAAGTTACTGTATTCATAATAAAAAAAATTGTCTTCACTCATCTTGATGTTGGATAAATTATCTTATCAGTTAGGTATCTCACTTATTACTTCTCACGCGTAAGAATCGGCAATGTTTTGATCGGCACGGCATCACAGAGCGGGGCGACGGCGGGTGGCCTGCCCCCGCGCGTCTCGTCCCCCTCTACTTCAAACTCACTAGATTAACCGTTCTAAAAGTATCGATAAAATTAACGTTAATAAACAACTAACGTTAATAATGATTACCGATAAAATGGAGCTAAAATAACGATAAATCCATTAACGTTATTTTAATATTAACGGTAACGCTGTCAAATCAAGGAAACGTTATGAAAATTTTACCGGTATTTAAAGCCCTTACTCTATCTATGGTGCATGGGTTTTAGTTTTACTTTTTCTCGCTTGTGTTGTGTGAACTTGTGTGCGAAATAAAGAATCAATGAATCCAGTATATCCGTAGATCCGTAGTTTACTTCTTGTTTTGTGTGTACTATAAAAAAAAATACCAAACTTAATAAACATTTATTTCCCAAGAATGTAACAGTACAGGTTCAATAACAATCAATCAGGGCACCATTGGGCATCGCTTTGCGAGCCATTGAAAATGAGCAAGCGACGCCGTGCATCATCCGGTGCTTCGCGTGGGGCTGATTTAGATGATAGTGATGATGGCATCGAGCTGAGCAACCCTGGACCTCCGCCATCTACTCGGAAAAGGAAGAAGTTGGACCCAGTAAGCTAATATTTCTTTACGCCGTCGCCGGCCTATACATAAATAGACATAAGTCTCTACATACCGCATTCTAGCACCTAATGCTTTTATTTACATGCTCGTTTAGTTTAATTAAAACGTATAAACAGGTACTATGCCTGTTTTTAGTTATTTGCCTATAATTTTTATGAAGTCTTATCATCAATCATACAGTTAATTGGTGAAAGCTGTTGTTTTGTATCAACGCAGGCAACAGAACAGCAGGCTCAAATGTACACTAGTTTTGTCAAAGGAATGTTGAAAAATAATTATTTTATCATTTGTCAGGAATTCCATTCAGACTAAATGGTACAGATGAATAGAAATTCCTGTTCAATTCAGTGTTCCAATTTTGAACTTTGTACATCGTTTTTAATGAGTAAATATGAATATGATCTATTTGTCCTATCAGGGTGAAATCTGCCAACAACTGTATGACACTATCAGGTCATACAAGAAAGAAGATGGGACGTTACTGTGTGACTCGTTCATCAGGGCTCCAAAAAGACGTCAGGAGCCACAGTACTATGAAGTGGTGTCACAACCTATTGATTTGCTGAGAGTAAGTATAATCCCATAGCCTACACAATTTTTATATGTCCTGTAGAATAAGAAATGTTAATGTTTGTTTGAATTTTCGAAAAAACTGCTCTTGTTTTCATTATCCTAAATTTTCTTTTAAAATACTTGGTTATTATTGTAATCAAAATATTTATAATTGTAACCCAACAAATTCTAAGCTTTGAAAATATTCTGGGAGAGGTCACTCAACAATCTAGATTAAATTCAAAGCTAGAACAAACAAATAAAAGAATAGAAGAAATAAATAACTTGGAATTTTTACATTTGCCTGTATACTCCTGGGGTATGCTTTGGGATCCCCAGTTGTCCACAAAACCCAGATTAAGAAAAACTCATGTAACACACATGTTCATTCTCAATAGGTGCAACAGAAACTCAAAACGGACACATATGAAGACATTGAAGAGTTGTCCGCAGACATCGAGCTCCTTGTGAACAATGCTAAGGCATTCTACAAGCCTGACACTGTCGAGTACAGAGATGCTGTTGATCTTTGGAAGCTCTACATGCAGACGAAACAGGCTCTGGAAAATGGTGAGAGAAATTTATAGGAATTGTTAGGCTTCTTGTACATGACGCCGAAGTCGGTGCGGGGCAGGCACGATATTCATTTATTTAGATAAACATGCAGTCCGGCGTCATGTACAGGTAGCTTAAAAGTGTAAAAATATTAATGAAGGTGCTGTAGTCACTTTTTAAGAAAACCTTTTTTCCTAGCCTTGTACACTTTCTATTCAGCCAAACAACCATCTGCCGCAGCCTGTAGGCAGCTAATGGTCTTTTTTAGAACAGACTTCATTGACTTATGCAGTCTCCAAGTTCATCAGACATTATGTATTAATATTAAAGCAAAGCATAAGCAATAGTAAAAAATCGAAGACATGTGATGTGACATCTACTAACCCGATCCCTCTCATAAAGAGGAGGTCTGTGTCCTAGCAGTGGCAATAGTCTAGGCTGATTATGTAGACAGCTGATTATGTAGGCTGATTATGTAGACAGCTGATTATGTAGGCTGATTATGTAGACAGCTGATTATGTAGGCTGATTATGTAGACAGCTGATTATGTAGACAGCTGATTATGTAGGCTGATTATGTAGACAGCTGATTATGTAGACAGCTGATTATGTAGGCTGATTATGTAGACAGCTGATTATGTAGGCTGATTATGTAGACAGCTGATTATGTAGGCTGATTATGTAGACAACAAAGTTCTTCCCAAACTGAAGCTTAACACGTTGACTGCCTGACAACAGACACAATAGAAAATATATTGTTGGCGGTCACCGGTGACCACAGTGGCAGTCAATGACTTAAGCCTTACCAAATAGATACACACCTCCCAAATCTCTAGTAAATACCAGTGGAATATTTGTTTAGGTAATAAATCACAAACATATCACTTTTTTGTAAGGTGAAGATATCAAGATGCCGAAACTATCTCGCACCGGCTCATCTAGCCGAAGATCCGATGTAGCAGAGGACCTGTCGGAGACCTCAACCAACAATGAAGAGGATAATGTGTTTGAAGAGTTGTTTAGTGCTGTAAGTTTAATTTTCATCTGATTGTTGCAGTGCTTTACACTTATTAAGACAATGCACCTTATACAATCCAGGCGTGGATACAGAGGGGTGGGGGGCAACGGATGTGGTTGCAACCCCCCTGGGCATCAACCAAAATGAGTCTTAACACCCTCAGCACTAGACCCTAAGTGGCCGTTCTTTCAAGTTTTGACTAATTTGTGACAAATAATCGATTCCCAGACCATTTATACCGAAAAAAATGCGTCAGCCCAGGGCTTTCATTTTTGCGTAATAAATGTATAGAAAACGTGTTCCTAAAGGATACACAGCGCATTTACTAAGTAGAAAGATGTGTATACTTTTGGATACACAATGTTCCAGACACTGTGAGACAAAAAGATACACATGGCGCGCAAGGTGTTAAACTCTAGACATAAACATACTTTTATAACCTGTATTTTTACTTTGTATACAGCATATTACTAATATATATAAAGATAAAACTTAGTCATCTTCGAAAAGGGGGCACACTCGAGTTAAGGGACAATAGTTGCTGAAAGTTTTTTTTCAACCCTTGAGAAATCCTCCCCCCACCTCCTCCTCCACCTTAGAGAGAAACATTTACCTCCTCTTGAGCGAAAACCTAGATCCGCGTCAGATCCAAACGGGGAATTCCCGTTGCCTATGTTGTATGTTAACTTAAAAATAAGAATATAAAGTTGTAATACAATGGGGACCTTCCATATTGGCATTGAAGACAATGAGATGGTCGACTGTTCGCTAAAGAGGCATCAACCGACAGAGAAAAGTATTCCTGTGTATTTTACAGAACTTTACTGTAGATTAAAACGCCTTTGTTGTGACTGCTGGCAACACTACTTCAATTAAAGGAGCCGCAGTAAACGTATATGGTATGCCACTATACAACCGAACGTTTTTAAAAGTATGTGTTTAGACAATGCCAATATGGGAAGGCAGATAATCAATACAGCTCTGCAACTTCGCTCCGGACACATACTCAAATAAATTTGGATTTTTTTATTGGTAAAGTTATGTCGCCAAATTATATAGAATGCAACTTAATTGAAGATGTTTATCTTAACACAGGAGTGTGTCCAGGCGGCCTTAAAAGGCGACTTTTGCAGAATCATAAAACAATTCATATCACGCAATTCATCTGTTTTACAGTTTCACACCTATATATCCCTGAAGGGTTAGGCAGAGGTGTACCTATAGCATTTTACGAATCTCCATACAAAACTGTCATAGATGAAATTGAGTGCTATGAATTGTTTTAGCTAAAGCGGCCTTTTTAGGCCCCAGAACGAGACAGAAAGACGAGATTTGTTACGTGTATTTAATAGTATGTGCGACACTGGGGTACGTAACAGCTTACGGCGTCCTTGCTAAAGCCCGATTCAAACTATGGCGGCTTGGAACATGAAGCAATTCGCTGCACAGTAACAAATTCACGTGTCAGCGGGGGTGAAGGGTGAGGTACTGCGCAGCGAGTAGCGCACTTCACTCACAGCCGCCATAAAGTTTGAATCGGGCTGTACTCCTGCTTCGGAAGCAGCCAGGATGCTGTTCAGTCTCGTAAACATAATCAGTATTAATTGCAGAGGTAGTGTAAGATAATTTTAAGTTGTATAGTAGTATGTAAAGTCGATTGTGATATGTAATGATGAGGGTTGCATCATCTGTCTAGATTAAAACTCTCTTTAAATAAATAAAGTAAAGAAAAAGAGTTTCATTTTAAATAAGACATACATATTACTATCACTGCATCTTAATATATATAAATTACGTGTCACGATGTTTGTCCGCGATGGACTCCTAAACCACTTAACCGATTTTAATCAAATTTGTACACCGTGTGCAGTTTCATCCAACTTGAAAGATAGGATAGAATAAAAAAAAGAGTCAAAAACGCTAGCCACAGCAACGCGTGGCCGGAGTATTATTTAAAACAAAGTCCCCCCGCGCATTTGTCTGAACGCGATAAACTGAAAAACTGTTTAACGAATTTTCATACGGTTTACACCGCTGCACAGTCAATCATGAGGAAAGTTTAGGTACTTATATAATCAAGATTTGTAAATTGGCTGAATTATGCCGATGATTATTGAAGATGTCTGAAACCTCGATTGGATTGGACCAGAACCTGGACTGGACACATAGGGTAATCCCGGCAGTACCTTCCCGTTAGATATTTTCCGACATCGCCCGGGCGAAGCCGCGGGCAAAAGCTAGTATTATGCTAAAGACAAGCAAATATTTTAAACTCATTCTCATTCATATCAAACTAATATTATAAAGGCGAAAGTTTGTGAGTGTGTTTGTTACTTCTTCACGCAAAAACTACTGAACGGATTTGGATGAAATTTGGCACACATAGTTTATAACCAGGATTAACACATAGGATACTTTCTATCCCGATATTCCCACGGGATCGAAACTTATGAGGGTGAAACCGCGGGGCGCAGCTAGTAATAAATAATTCTTAAAAAAACCGGCCAAGTACGTGTCGGACCACGCACAATGAAGGGTTCCGTAGTTGGAATGAATTTATCCCAAGAACAAACTTAACATTGTAGTTGAAAAACATGTTCTCCCATACATTCCAACTGAAAATGTAAGTTTGTACGCACAATATTGAGAGATTTACCATGTTGTTTCAAGATCATAAACTTCTTATTAATTTTCCTGTAATCTATAGGTATAGAATTTACTGTATTTTTTTAAAAATTTTAGGCTCAGTAGTTTCGGAGATAAGGGGGGGAATGGTAAATTTCCGTCTATTGTCTTAAATAACTTTAATACAAATTATGAAAAAAAAAATATTTGAGATCCTCACGGTAAGTCCTTTCATTTGATATGTCACACGGTACAGATCGCGAAACTTTTATTTTTAAATTGTCTATTTACCCCTCAAAAATTACTTCCATTTTCAAAACTCATTTATTTACGTTACACGTCTGTGTTTGGGTCACAGAGATTCATATGTGTACCAAATTTCAACTTAATCGGTCCATAAGATTCGGAGCAAATTGGCTGTGACAGACGGACAGACAGACAGACACACGAGTGATCCTATAAGGGTTCCGTTTTTTCCTTTTGAGGTACGGAACCCTAATAAAGTTATCAGACAATTGAAAACTCAGCTACAATATAAGTTACTGGCTTCTGCCCGCGTCTTCGTGGAAGTGGTAAGATACACATACTAAAATAACAGCCACATTTTTTTATAAAACTCACTCGCCCGCCCGCGCTTTTACTTCGTTTTCGTTTAGCGTTCTGAATATTTTTTCTTTTGCTCGGCTCCCTAAGGGTAGTAGCTGGATGTTAAATAGCCTATAACCTTCCTCAAGTATTGGGCTATCAAATGCAAAAATATTTTTTCGATCCAACTAGTAGTTCCGGCGATTAGCGCGTTCAAACAAACTCTTCAGCTTTATTATTAGTATAAATAAATTACAGCAAAAGTCAATCTTATTTTGTGGTAATTTTAAAGGCAATTCTAAGGACCGGCGCTCATCTGGCGAAGCGCAACGCAGCGCGGTCGTCACTGCCAAAAAAATATTGACCTTGCGAAAGTTAAAATAAAGTTGAGATTAGATAAACTTCCGTTAGCTCGAGAGCGTATCTAAGCGGAAAAGGGTACGCGTCTCATGTTAATTATTTTCGACTTTATTTGAAGGCTTGCAATGTTGGTTTTTGTTTGACACTGACAACCGCGCTGCGCTGCGCCTCGCCTCGTGCGTCGGCCCTAATGTTAAATGTTGCTTTTCTGTCCTCAGGTAATGACAGCAAACAGTGACGGACGGCCTCTTTTCCCAGCCTTCCAATTTTTACCATCCAAAAGACGCTACCCAGAATATTTCAACGTCATCGACTCCCCAATAGACCTGAAGACTATTGCCCAGAAAATTCAGGGTGAAGAGTATACGACCGTGTCGGAATTGGAGAAGGATTTACTTCTGATGGTCAGAAATGCTTGTCATTTCAATGAGCCTGGAAGCCAGATCTACAAAGATGCTAAGACTTTGAAGAAGGTTGGTGTGCTAATATTTTTTAGAGTAGTGGTCATTCTGGCACAAAAATATTCAGTGGTTTTGTAAGAAAAAGTAATGTTTTTATTGATTAAAACATAATTTTGATGCAAAAGCTGAGAGCAGTGATGGCCCAGAGATAACAGCCCCGGCTTACAAGATGTTTAGGTTGTTGGTTCGAAACCAAGCAGCTTTACTTTGTGTAAATAATTTCATCACCGCTGCTCTTAGAACGGTGAAGGAACACATCCCGAGGAAACCGGCATGTCCTAGAACCAAAAATTCGTAGACATGTGACTTCTACCAACCCGCACTGGGCGCGCGTGGTAGATTACTGCTCACTCCCTCTTGAAGAGAGGAGGCCAGTGTCCCAGCAGTGGGAACATTATAGGCTGATTATGTTATACAGCCAGTGGCGTGCACAGAGATTTCAGACAGGGTATGCACAAAAAAATCGCGGCTGATTTTAATTTACTATTTAAACACACTTTGCCGCCAGCACAGGTCTCACATGTATAATTTTCCATTTTTTACAATAGACTTACTAAATAATTACTCGTCAATCATTAGCGTATAGCGCCAAGAAAAATAATATGGCGAAAAAAACTTTGTAATTTATTACGTTACGAACTAATACGAACTAATTAGTCGGTCATTTGGTAAATCCGACAAAAAAAAAATCGACCCTCTGCAATCAACAATTAAGCGGTGCTAGTTCTCAATTTTAACGGTTTGCAATGTAAGCTATGCTTCTAAAACTCCAACACGCGCACACATTTTGACGCACACAGTCACATTTTTGCTGTGTACTACACGAGATGCGTTGTATGAAGAATATGCAAGGCGTAGTATTGCTTTTGCTCACGGGAGCGCTGCCTGCGCGGGTGGCGGATGTTCGCAGCTCCAACGAGTTAGTTCCAAAAAAAGTTATAGATGTCGCGAAGCTAAATTACCATGTTTTTTTTTTCATTCGTTATTTATCATCTACAGGATGAAATTTAATTCATTGGCAAATTTTTAACCACGTATTCTAACCATGATACTGCTTCATTTGAGTCAACAATATCAAATATTAAAATGGTTAAATTAATAATTTTAAAATCGTGATATTACTTGATATTTACTTACATAAAGACCGAAATTAATAAAGAAGACAAAAAAAAAAAAAAAAAATCTTAATTAAACTTAAATAAAATTTAATTATCAAGATTCTTTCGACGAGAAGTAAATTTACTACGCGTTATTATTACTAACGCTCAGCGTACTAGCTCTCATTCAGTAGATATTATTATGTCCTTCAAAAGAAATGCCACCAATACGGCAAAAGAACAAACTACAAGCGCGCGCGTCGCTCCCTCACCCCCGCGCCCCCCGCCCCCACATGCGCCAGGGCGCGATCCGCGCCGCTCCAGTCTCGTGTTTATTCGGTCAAGTGAATTACGTGTAATTGGTGAAAAATTATTGGATTGCAGTGAACCACAGCTAACATGCCTCGACCACGTAGTGCAGTGTACACGAACCGGCAATACCTGGATATGGTTTTATTCTACGATAGAACACACAGTTTGCTGCGAACTCGTCTCATGTTTCACCGCCGCTACCCTGATGCACAGATTCCATCACGAGACCGAATCTTGAGATCCACGCAAAACCTGCTGGATTTTGCATCGTTCCACGTACCACCGCATGCTCAAGCACGTGGTAGAGCGCCGGTGTACCCGAGAACCCTGCATCGGCAAATAAAGCGGTTCTTCCAGAGAAATCCACAGGCCAGCACTAGACAGGCAGCGCGACATTTTCACGTCAGCCAGTTTTTTGTCTGGAAGCTGTTAAACGCCTCTGGAATGCACCCTTACCATTTCCAAAAAGTGCAGGAGTTGGCGTTGGCTGACTACACGCCCAGGGTCCGATTTTGTAATTGGCTATTACAAAATCTGGATAAAAATATCCTGTGGACAGACGAGGCAACGTTCACCCGACTCGGGCTGTTTAATGTCCACAATGAGCATTGGTGGGCTCAGCGTGGGCAGAACCCGCACGTAAATCGAAGACACGCTTTTCAAAATCGTTTCTCAGTGAACGTGTGGGCAGGCATAGTTAACAGCTGTATCATAGGTCCCTTCTTTATTGAAGAAAGACTGACCGGGGAGCGCTATCTCCGGTTGTTAGAGACCTCCGTAGAAGAACAGCTGCAGAACGTGCCTGAGAGTTATCAGTCCGAGCTGCACTATCAGCATGACGGAGCACCGGCTCACTACCAGCGTGACGTTCGCGCCTTCCTCGATCGTAAATTCGGTGAACGTTGGATTGGTCGCGGCGGGCCTGTAGCTTGGCCAGCGCGGTCGCCTGACCTGACGCCCTTGGACTTTTTTTTGTGGGGTGAGGTTAAAAGACTAGTTTACGAGCAAGAGAGTGAAAGCCGGGAACAGTTAAAAGAAAAGATTATAACGGCGTTTGAGACGGTTAAATCGCGTACTTTTGTGTTGCAAAATGTGAAGGTGAACCATAGGCGCCGCGCTGAGCTGTGTGTACAGAGAGGAGGTGAACATTTTGAGCACCTCTTTAAGTACACGTAGGTAAGTAAGTACATACTAAGTTTATTTTAAACGTTGCTATACCTACTAGGTTTCAAACACAAATCTCACACACACAAACAGCCAGACTCAATAATTAATTATCCGCATGTTATTATTACAACAACGACAACATTTAAATACGCCAAAATTATGTTAAAAGTTTAAAATTAACTAGGTACTTGATATTGTTATTTCAGTAATAAAATATTTTATTGTGCCGTAGTTACGATTTTAAATTAATGTGATTAAAATTTAAAACTTCATAGTAAGTAAAACTACTTTGTAAATTCAATTCAAAAGTGCTCCAAGTCCCTATCAGCTGTTTCGCCAATGATCGCGCGCGGCTATCGCAGTGTCTAGGTACTTTACCAAACATCTACACACACACACACACACACACACACGCGTCGTTGAGTGAGCTCACTCACAGGAAGTGCCGCGCGCCGGCGCGCGGCGCCGCGCCGCGCCGCGCCGTGCAGCCAGCAGGCAGGGCACAACAGACACGTCATTCATTAGGTACCTATTTTAAAACTTAAAGTTTTACTAGCGAATTCAATTGAGATATTATTGGGATTATAATTTTTCCACACTTTAATTGACTTTAATGCAGACAAAAAAAAATGCTGGTTACTGAAAACGAACGAAATTACGACGAACGTCGTCGTCGTTTTCGACGATTTTTATTAACGATCAGTTACATTGTATCTAATTTGAAATTGAAAGTTTTATTAACAATAACTTTTGTTTTCAACATTTTCACCACAGTTTAAATCACTTCCAATTTTCCAATCCTTTCTCATTCTTTTTTAAAACATTTCCTACGCTAGTATTGTTGGTATCATAATCCAAATATCACTTCCATCTTTCTGTGCGGGAATCGAATTTGCGACACATAACGCAGTAGCCTATCGCTCAGTCACTGCGCCAACGGTACCGACTATTACAAATTATTGTTATGTGAGTTTTGTTTTCTGCATTTCATTGATTTATGAAGAAGCGGCGCGGGTCCCCCATTTGAAACTTGTTTTCTTATGGGTGAAAATGTGCTTTGTGATTTTCAATCAAGTTTTTAGTTATTTTCGGAACTTCTTAGTGTGTGTCGTATTAAGTGTTTTAAACTGCGTCAAGAACTAAACAATTTAATGTATGTAGACCGGTACGTGTTACACTTTAGTTCCGTAGAAAAGTCAAAGCTGCTAGCCTGCTAAATGCGAATCGCCGGGCGCCACGGCCCGACGATGCGCCGCCACCGTGTGCCGTCCCGCGCAAATTGAATGGCGCGCGTGCGACGGTGATAGTGTGCGGCGGGGGGGGGGACGGGGGACGAGGCACTCACCTAATAATATTAATTTTATAGCGCGCTATCACCATTTGATACTTTTGATTTTTTTGTTCATTTTGAGAAATATCGTAGTTATTATTTTTGAACACTTACTACTATTAGTTTATTATTCGTTCCTCAATTAGATTCTTGGACTAAAATATTGCCAATGAATTCAAAGTCTTCCTGTATATGGGCATGTATGTATGGGACTACAGGGTATGCAGAGCTTATTTGCATGTATGGAGTGCACGCCACTGTATACAGCTGTATATCTCTCCATCAATTCACTATAATAATTTATCAGGCCTAAAAGCACTGTAGTTGCATAATCGATTCCTTTTCGCCTTATTGGCACCACAAAATCGCTGTAAAAGTTTCAGCCATAATTAGCAATTCCTCTGCACACCAATTTGCACATTAAATTAGTCACACACCACACAACACAACACTACTGTCGCATCATACGTAATCAGCGTTTGGCGTAGACGACCATTGATGGTGAAGTTTATCCAACAGATCATACAAATGCGCAAACAGGAGATCGATCAGCATGGCCGAAGCGGGCCGGCGAAGACATCCGAACGCATCCGAAGTAAGAGGACGTCTCGCGTCGGGCCGGTACCTAACAGCAAGGCTTTGGCGATCATGGAACCGCCTGGGTCGGATACAGAGCCTGATGTTAAGGTAATGTTATGGAAACAAGTTATAATTATCAAGTTTTCAGTCAGAAACCTCTTCTGGATGGTGTTGACCAACTTTTGCCCCTGACTGTATAGTTGACCTCTCAATTGCTTTGACACTTGACTAAAAACTTCTAGTAAATTGAAAGTTTCCTAAGTTGAAACGATGAAAACCTAAAAAAATTGACCGTGTCGTTTTATCACATGTTCAATTTCAACCTTGGAGTAAAGCAACTTACAAGGAGGATACATACCAATATGTTTTTTTTTGGCGTTTTCCTACTACCACATGAATGTCAGTGGTTGGAAACTACTATACCACTCCCTACTGCTGCAGCTCCTATAAACCAGAATCTACAGAGGCGACAGACCAGAAAAGCCCTGAGCCAATGTAGTTCTGCGAGATCCAGAGAAACATTCAAACTTGAAAAAAGGAGATTATGTTTACTTACAATAATATTGTTTTATTTACACAGCATTCAGAAGACAGTGCAGGCGAAAGTGACGAAGAGAAACATGAAAATGAAGGTTCCCCACAGTGGAAACTGTTGGAAACCATCAGGAACCATTTTGGGCCAAACGGTAATACATTATTCCAGAGCTTACGCTCAATTATCAAAGTCGCAAAACTCATATACAAAACGTCACGCCTGTATTTCCCGAATGGGTAGGCAAAGTTGTAGGTAGAATATATCCACATTTCGCCAGTTACGTGTCCCATGTAATTTGGGGCTAGCCTATTGAGGCTGCTACTGAGATATTCCTAATGGAAAAACCAAATAATACTTTGCCCGACCTGGGAGTCGAAACCAGGACTTCACAGCAGCTCAGCAGTAGCGCTTACTACCACTAAACCAACAAGCACGACCTATATAAATAAAAGAGAATTTTTACTTTTTATTTACAGGACGTGTGGCAGAATCATTCTGGAAGCTGCCATCTCGTCGCGCCTACCCTGATTACTACAAAGAAATAAAGAATCCTGTGTCTCTGACCCAGATAAAGAACAAAATAATACGAGGCAGCTACGGTACATTGTCTGAAGTGGCTGGTGACATGAACATAGTTTTCGAGAACGCTAAACAATATAATTCACCTTCTTCTCGGTTGTATAAGGATGCTGTTAAATTGCAGAGGTGAGTTTTTCTAAACATTTTGCTTGGATCTACACCCTAAATGCGTATGCGTAATTTGGAAGGAAAATAAATCATGGCTAATCCATTGCTTCATATGTTTGAAAGATTTGTCTGCTCAACAACATAAAATATCGCAATGAATTTTGTTGAACTTTCAAAATGAGAGCCATTGCTACTAATAGTGTCTTAAGGAATTACCCCACTGAATTGTGTATGAATGTATTCGATTGAACAATAAGAAACTGTTCTCCAGTTTCTTTATGGATGCCCGTTTAGTTTTGAATGTTATAAGCTGGTGTTGAGAATAAATGAAATGCACCAATTAAAATACAAAATCTTTATTTAATTTAATTACAAATATATACAATCAATAGCTGTTTGCTGCTAGAAGTACAAATAATTGAAAAATACAATGAAAACAAATTTTGTCATACATATAAAAAAATTAAAATAAATAATATCATATAGACAAATCAAAATCAAAAGTCATTTAATCAAATTAGGATGAGACTCAGCACTTTTTGATCGTCAAAATTATACATATACAAAGTGGTTATGATAATACGACAATAAATGAAAACATTGACAATACTAGTTCATAAAAACAATTCTAAACTATCAAAAAAACCCTAACATCAAAAATAAAAAAATAAAAATATCAAACAAACTAAATGGCATAAAAGTGGAAACAAAATAGAACACCATTTATAAATGGTTCACTAACCTGTGATAGAGTAGCAATAGCGCGGTCCTGTGTCGACTTGATCTTTTGGCGCCATTATTATTAATGCTCAGTAAAAATAATTACACTAAATCACAGATGTATTAACGAAATAATTAGGCACCTCTCACCCGCATGTTATTTATTAATCAAATTATTAATCACTATCACGATTACTGTTCAATCACGTAGCTAGGTAGGTACCTATTAAAGTTACTAAATTTTTCGTGTTTCAATATGGCCACCATTAACTCGAATACACAAACTGCACCGCCGCACGGTGGGCTGGAAATCGGCTTTCATAGACTTAGGGATTTCAATTTGCAAGTGCTTGTTTTTATGCCGGATATCGCTTCTATTAGTCATTACTATGTACAAAAATGACACCCGAGTTAATTCTGCCCAAAAACGAAGGAAATATAATTTTTTTACGAAAAATTTGTATGAAGCTAGTATGAAAAATCGAATTATCTCCTAAACGGCATGTTTAACCGTAATATCCTTGGAGGTGGTCATAGTGCTAATTATTTATGATTTTTTGGTTGCTGATTTGACGAAAAATTTAATGCCGTTTTTTTTTAAAAAATCGTCAAAATATTGTTATTTATTTTTACATGTAAAACGATCCCTTTTAGTGTTTATGTTGAAGAACACGGACTTTTCACTACACGTTACATAAAATAGCATCACTCCTATATTTCCGAAGGAGTTGGCAGAGGTTTATAGTACACCCACACGTAGACAACTATGTTTGAGCTAGATATTTATCAACACATCCTGAGTTTTAAAACTTTTCATACAACCAAATTACCAACTGTTTACTCTTCTATTGAGTCCGAAAAGAAGTGATTAAGTGACTACACTGATTAGGTCTTCTAATGAGTCTTTATAGGTGATTTAATGATTTTCAATATCTCACGCCAACTATGGATTATATTCAACTTTTCCTGATAAGTAAGCTAATTTGTTAATTAGCAGTGCTATGAGTTCTAAGAATAGTTAGTGACAATTATAAATTTTCATTAGCTAATGAGGAGATAACTAATGAGGGTAGTTACCTAATTATTGGCGTTTTGCAATAAAAGCGCTAAAGTTTTGTTTTATAATTTAGTTTGTTCACAACTGTGTAACTGCTAACACAAAATCTGCGACTATAAAATCTTAGAATGGAAAGTTTAATCACCAATTTAGACTTGTTTGTTCTTCTACGAAGTGAGAGTACTTCATTTCATCATGAAGTATTGTTCAGTGCAGTTGTATCCCGCATAGGCGATTGCCTGTCTGACGAAGATCGTGTTGTTCTCAAAGAATAATGTCGGAGATTTACGCGAGCCGCTTTACAAAGGTGGCAGAAATCCAACCGATTCCTTGATAATTTCAGGAGAAAGTACGAGAATTGGTTGGGAGCAAATATTGATTGGCCGAGTTTTGTGCAAACTTTAGTTAATTAAGAACCAAATGTTGATGAGATACCAAGAGCGCCCTCAGTCTCTCCAGAACCGTCGACATCAACGTCCATTGGAACAATGACGAAAAGACCCCGTAAACCATTCGAAGATTTGGGAAGTAAACAAAAAAAGAGAAGATCTGATGAACACACAGGCGAAGATTCCAGTGAATTGGCATATGCAGCTGCAGCACGTTTGAAAGAAGAAGGGCATGGAGATATCGCCTCTGTCATCGAATACATGATAAAAAATCCTGAAGCAGCCGCTAAATTAAATGAAACGCTTAAGAAACCAGCGAAAACAATCATATTTACGCCAGAAAAGGCGCTTGGATTGCTTCTTTCGCTAAAACTCTCAAAGTGGCAATATATTACGTTGCGAGAAGCTGCCATTCGGGAAGGTGCTAAGGATATTTATCCATCTTACTATAAAGTGCAACAAACTAAGCTTGATTGCTACCCTCCGAAGCAATCAGTGATAGTTACTGATTCATCGGCTAGGATTACACTTCAAGCTTTACTTGATATCTCAGTTACAAGAATCCTTCAAAGCCTTTCTAACGAAGAGCATAACAAGCATTTGAAGCTGATATCCAAGTGGGGATTTGATGGTGCTTCTAACCAAAGCCGATACAAGCAGAAAATGGAGGGTGAGGAAGATGACTCGACCATTTTCATGACCTCCTTGGTGCCACTAAAACTGACAGATGGAGACAACATCTTATGGACGAACCCAAAACCATGCTCAGTTTTGTATTGTCGTCCAGTTCAGTTTACTTTTGTAGCAGTTGTCCTTGAGCTGAAAAAACAAATGGATGAAGAAATTGAAGCCCTTATCCCCACAGAGTGCAATAATAATAATAGGGTGACTCATGAACTAATGATGACGATGATCGAAGCTAAAGTTTGCACTTACCTTTCTGAAGCTAGATCAAATGCATCGTGCTACCTGTGCTTAGCAAAGCCTACAGAAATGAACCGCTTAGATGCTGAAACATCAAAAATTGTGTGTTCTGACCTGTATGAATTTGGCTTGTCATCCCTACACGCCCGTATAAATTGTATGGAATGTCTGTTACACATTGCATACAGGCTCGACTTCAAACGGTGGGCAGCGAGAAGTGATGAGCACAAAGAAATGCTACAGACAAGGAAAAAAATAATTCAAAATAAATTCAAAGATGAGCTCAATCTGTTGATTGATATAGTAAAACAAGGCTCGGGAACCACCAATGACGGGAATACTGCAAGAAAATTCTTTGAGTTTCCTAATAAAACCGCAGCTATAACCGGTTTGGATGAAGACCTCATCAAAAGATTTGCTGTAATTTTACAAGCAATTACATCTGGAGAGCAGGTCGATATAATAAAATTTAGAGATTATGCCCGCAAAACAGCAGAAAAGTACGTATTATTATAGGACTGGTACTACATGTCGTCAACCGTTCATAAATTATTAATCCATGGGGCTGACATAATCGAGAAAAATAATATTGTGCCGATTGGGACTCTCTCGGAAGAAGCCTCAGAGTCTCGAAACAAAGATTTTAGGAGGTTTCGAGAACATCATTCGCGGAAAAGAAGTAGGCAGGATTCCAATCAAGACATTTTAAATATGCTTGTTTCTTCGGATCCTTTGCTAAGCGCACAAAGGCCTAAGTTAGATGCCAAGAAAAAGCAGAGCTTTTTTGCTGAAACTCTCGACTAAATTCAATTTCAGGAAACTGAGTTCGAGTTTTTGGATATATCCAATCTGGATGCTGACTCAGAATTGGAGTCTGACAACGAGTAAAGAAAATATATTTTGTACATATACGTAAATTTGTATTTGAGTGTGTTTGGGTTTTTTTTTGTAATATTTAATGATATTTTGTCTTTTTTTTAATTTATTTTACTTTATTTTACAAATGCTTAGTATTAATTCCTTAAATTAAATTATTTTGTATATAATATAACTTTATATGTTACTTAAATAAGAGTTTGATAATCTTTTTTTATTTAAATTAATAAAAATGTGTCAAAAACAGCAATTTTTTGATTTATTTTTTCTTGCTTTGTGTGTTCTTAATATTTGGGTTAATAACATATCGAACTTTTTAACTTGGACACTAAAAGGGATCGTTTTTCATGTAAAAATAAATAACAATATTTTGACGTTTTAAAAAAAAAGGCATTAAATTTATCGTCAAATCGGCAACCAAAAAATCATAAATAATTAGCACTATGTGTAATGGACATTGATATTGTTTACCTTTCTCACTGTCATTAGAATATTGTTATCATTAAGTAATCGATTGACTTTTGTCCTCATAAGACTTATAATGTTTAGAATAGCATTAGTTAATATTTTGTTGTTATATGATTAATGAAGGAACAAGGGTCGTGGTACTTATCTACCCCTTCCATTAACGATTCATGTATAAATAGTTACCACCGCTCTTTCCTAAAACTGTTCAATATAATAGTTCTATATGTGAGTTCCTTATAGTATTATCTTGTAAGTGTATATACCTCGTTTGACTACAGTAAAAGTTCAGTTGTTCTAAATCGTGTCTCAATCAAGTGTCTCCTACACACCTATCGACAACGCCACCGCTCGGGCCATTACAATACTATTACACTGTAGTACTCTTGACTTTCGTTCAAAAACAAACGCAACGTTCTTCGGTTTCTAGGTCTCTCAGATAACTGCTGAGAGTGTCACAGTCACTTTATGTAGCGTCACAAAATATTATTACACTGTTGTACTCTTGACTTTCTTTCAAAAACAAACGCAACGTTCTTCGGTTTTTAGGTCTCTCAGATAACTGCTGAGAGAGTGTCACAGTCACTTTATGTAGCGTCACAACATATTATTACACTATTGTACTCTTGACTTTCTTTCAAAAACAAACGCAACGTTCTTCGGTTTCTAGGTCTCTCAGATAACTGCTGAGAGTGTTACAGTCACTTTATGTAGCGTCACAAAATATTATTACACTATTGTACTCTTGACTTTCTTTCAAAAACAAACGCAACGTTCTTCGGTTTCTAGGTCTCTCAGATAACTGCCGAGTGAGTGTCGCAGTCACTTTATGTAGCGTCGCACAATATTATTAGACTGTTGTACTCTTGACTTTCTTACACGTTTAAATTAAAACTGTATTTGCGGCACAATATTGTTCATATGGGTATATGAATAAATCCGCGGCACTTTTCAATAACACGTCCGAGTGATCCACAGCATAACAAAGACGTTGACGAGTACATAGCTAATGTCGGTATCTGTAACAAAAAAAATAATATAGTACGGGACTAAAACATAGCTGGCGAATTGAGTACTATAGGGACACCTCTGTCTAACGTTTCAGGGATAACAGGCACGATACGGAAACTAATTTCGTTTAAAAACTATGAGTTAAAAATAATGAATTAAGAAAAAGTAATCGATTACTGACATCTAAGACAAAAAATAGAGTGTAATTTTACAGAAGTGAATCTATTCAAAACAATATTGAAATGGTAATGTTAAATCATTTTTAATTAAGTAACTAAAGTAAGTAATCGATTGACTTTTGTCCTCATAAGACTTATAATGTTTAGAATAGCATTAGTTAATATTTTGTTGTTATATGATTAATGAAGGAACAAGGGTCGTGGTACTTATCTACCCCTTCCATTAACGATTCATGTATAAATAGTTACCACCGCTCTTTCCTAAAACTGTTCAATATAATAGTTCTATATGTGAGTTCCTTATAGTATTATCTTGTAAGTGTATATACCTCGTTTGACTACAGTAAAAGTTCAGTTGTTCTAAATCGTGTCTCAATCAAGTGTCTCCTACACACCTATCGACAACGCCACCGCTCGGGCCATTACAATACTATTACACTGTAGTACTCTTGACTTTCGTTCAAAAACAAACGCAACGTTCTTCGGTTTCTAGGTCTCTCAGATAACTGCTGAGAGTGTCACAGTCACTTTATGTAGCGTCACAAAATATTATTACACTGTTGTACTCTTGACTTTCTTTAAAAAACAAACGCAACGTTCTTCGGTTTCTAGGTCTCTCAGATAACTGCTGAGAGAGTGTCACAGTCACTTTATGTAGCGTCACAACATATTATTACACTATTGTACTCTTGACTTTCTTTCAAAAACAAACGCAACGTTCTTCGGTTTCTAGGTCTCTCAGATAACTGCTGAGAGTGTTACAGTCACTTTATGTAGCGTCACAAAATATTATTACACTATTGTACTCTTGACTTTCTTTCAAAAACAAACGCAACGTTCTTCGGTTTCTAGGTCTCTCAGATAACTGCCGAGTGAGTGTCACAGTCACTTTATGTAGCGTCGCACAATATTATTAGACTGTTGTACTCTTGACTTTCTTACACGTTTAAATTAAAACTGTATTTGCGGCACAATATTGTTCATATGGGTATATGAATAAATCCGCGGCCCTTTTCAATAACACGTCCGAGTGATCCACAGCATAACAAAGACGTTGACGAGTACATAGCTAATGTCGGTATCTGTAACAAAAAAAATAATATAGTACGGGACTAAAACATAGCTGGCGAATTGAGTACTATAGGGACACCTCTGTCTAACGTTTCAGGGATAACAGGCACGATACGGAAACTAATTTCGTTTAAAAACTATGAGTTAAAAATAATGAATTAAGAAAAAGTAATCGATTACTGACATCTAAGACAAAAAATAGAGTGTAATTTTACAGAAGTGAATCTATTCAAAACAATATTGAAATGGTAATGTTAAATCATTTTTAATTAAGTACATAAAATATTTACCTTAGAAATCTCGTGACTCGCACACACATTATAAGCTGAACATTTTGAAAAGAATACTTCCTTGACTTAAAACACAGAGGACGTGGTGTCTCTCTGGCGTACAAATTTTAACTGATTTAAAAAACATATTTTTGGCCTTTTTATAGACGGCCGAAGCGTAGGGTTAGGTAGGAGGGAGTCCATTGTTCCTACCCTCGCACACATTTCTGAGAATAAGTCCCGGTAATGAAGTACAGGTACCGAAAAATCACCAAATTAAGCAATAGGTAGGTAATTAAGCTTATCAGTAAGGTGGTTAGGCAGTTCTCGGTATGTCACTTTGTATGAAGGTGATCCAAGTAACCCTAATTTTAGAACAATAGGACAGAAAGGTATTGGTTGTAATTATAATATAGTTTTTGGAATTTTTACTAATAATTGTTTTGGACTTTACCAGTGTAAAGTCCGCGTGGTGTACTGCAGCCGGTATTCGTAAAATGCGTGAAGGGAATTATTAATTCTAGTCTAGGTTTCTATGGATTAGTTATTAGGGTTCTAGTAAACAAAGTCAAAACAAAACATAAATGATGAAGTACTGTGCTTACTATAGGTAACCTAAACCTAATATAGTACAAAAAACAGAAATATAAGTACACGCCAAGAGCTTTCATCTAATATATAAAATTCTCGTGTCACAGTTTTCGTTGCCATACTCCTCCGAAACGGCTTGACCGATTTTGATGAAATTTTTTGTGCTTATCCGGTATCTATGAGAATCGGCCAACATCTATTTTTCATACCCCTAAGTGATAAGGGAAAACTTACGCGGGTGAAACCGCGGGGCGCAGCTAGTATGATATAAATTTGATCACTGTTGCACAACTTAAAAAAAAACGCAAAAAAAAAAATACATTTTCGCGCTGGATTTGAACTTACTGCCGTATAATAAAATAAAGTACACTTTAAGAGCGTTCATCTAATATATAAAATTCTCGTGTCACAGTTTTCGTTGCCATACTCCTCCGAAACGGCTTGACCGAATTTGATGAAATTTTTTGTGCTTATCCGGTATCTATGAGAATCGGCCAACATCTATTTTTCATCCCCCTAAGTGATAAGGGAAAACTTACGCGGGTGAAACCGCGGGGCGCAGCTAGTATGACATATAATTCATCACTGTTGAACAATGAACGTTTTTAAAAAACGGAAAAATAAGACATTTTCGCGCTGGATTTGAACTTAACTGCCATAGAATGAAATAAAGTACACGCCAAGAGCTTTCTTGTGGCACAGATTTCATCACTGTTGCACAACTTTGAAAAGTGGGCCCAGTGTTCATTCAAAAGTGCCCTTAATTTATAACAATAGAAATTAAATTGTGTCTCATTAGCCACAGTTGAGCAACTACAAATCATAAATTGTATCTGAATGCTTTTTTTACATCTAAAAGAGAAATTTATCTAAACATCGAAATTTTCGATAGCTATTTCCTTCCGACGACGTTGCCAACTTTCAGAATGCACCCTCTTAAGAAAGAACAAGCATGTCAAATTTTATTATTTTCGTTTAAAGTCCCATGCTGCATTTAATTGTTAAATAATCCGTATTTAATTTAATGTATTTCTGTTAACAGAATAATGCAGCAACGCGTTCAAGAGTTATTGGACATCGTACAAAGCTCATCAAGCGATGACGAGAGTCTTTCGTCTGTGAAGAACCAGGCGCAAGTTCAAACGCCGAGGCCTAGAGGTAAAGTTAAGGGTATGCATTTTTTTTTTAAACTGCTGATGTAGTGAAAAAGTATTGAAAAAACAGACACTCTGTATTGTCATAGAGATACACAGTTAGGCCCCTTGTACAATCTTCCATAGTGATCCATACAACACTGACGACCGTGCCTACACACGGCGAATGAACCGTAGTTTTTTACGAAAAACGTGTGTAAACAAAGGGCCTTCTGGTACATAAATTATAAATAAAAGAGCAAATGGAGTATAACCTTATTGTGTCTTGAAACTGGGTACCCATTAATGAATACGTGTTGCTCAGCAAGTTTGGCAATGGCAACGTTGCAAAACAAAGGGTGATGTTGCCATGACACTTAACAAAATTAATCTGAGCTTACATTTTGAGATTTTATTTAAATTAGAGCCCGTTCCACTCCCTTTGTATAGCTATTACCCATCAGATAAATTAATAAATTAACACATTTGTGTGGAATTATTGTCCAGAGGTAGTAAAATTAGTGGTTTCTACAAATATAAACAAATAATTTTCTTTTTTTGTACTATCTTCCGCCAGAGTCACGGCTCGCGTGATATGTTGATAAAAAAAGCCTATCCATCCCCAGGGTTCAAAGTATCCCCATACCCAATTTTATCAAAAGCGGTCCAGTCGTTTTGGACATTAGCCGGAACAAACAGAGAGGGAGATTTTTTTTTGAGAATTGTTTTTTTTTATAAATAAGTACCCTATATTATTATTTTAAACTGTTAGCTTATAAATTATGATTAAAAATTAATGTTCATAGTACCGTATATACTTTCTTATGCATTTGTTAAAAAGCTGTTATTTTGATTATAAGTAGACACTTCAATTTTATTTATTTGTCTAGACTACACACTTACACAGCCCTTATAAGCAGTTATCGCAATTAAATACAATTTATTTACAGGTCGTCCACGTCTGAACCCTGTACAAGCCGTACCGCCTGCTCCCGTCAGCACTCCTAACAAAACTAACCTCCCGTTGAAGAAGAAGCTCCATTACATCTCCAAACAAATGGTAGAATTCACCTGTTCCGACGGCAGACAACCCATGTTGTTGTTCATGGAGAAACCCAGTAAGAAACTGTATCCGGAGTATTATAATGTGATTGATAAGCCTATAGATATGATCACTATTGAGACTAATATTAAGGTATGTATGACTTCATTCACTGTCTATAGATACATAGTTGGGCTAAATTTGAAAGTGAAGCCATATTCAGAAATAATACCTTTTCCTCACAGTCTGTGAATAAAAGGTATTTTTTTTGAATATGGCTATGGACCCTAAAGGTTTGGTTCTGTGAGTCACAGGACCAAACCTTTAAAGTCATTCTCCGTTGAGTTATAAGAGTTCAAAAAAAATAATTGTAAATTTCAAACTCGTATAGGCGCAAGGAGTAAGGTGTAACCACACATATTCTAATGGTATATAACATTTTATATTATTTGGCACTTTAATCATTTAGCTCAAAATGAAAGATTTCCTTTAATTACAAAAAAGTCGCTTTTATTTAGGATTTTATGGCGAACTAGACCAAACCGCGAATAAAAACTTTTTGTATGAAAAACTGTCAACTTAATATTTATTCGCAAGATTTAAAATATAATTAAATTCATTTCAGATTTCAGACTACGCTTTATATAATAGCATATAGTTTAATAGCACAACAATATCGCTCGCCATACATTTATTTAGAACACGTTCACACTTTGCTATACTATAGTTCTAAATAAATGTATGGCGAGCGATATTGTTGTGTTATGAACTCGTATATTATAGCGTAGTCTGAAATGTGCTTTAACTTTTACTTGGTATAAAAGATTGGTCAAATAATTAATCTTAAATATTTAATGTTGTCCCTAGATTAGCTTTTAATTCTCAGAATTAATTACCAATTCCTAGAAAGGTTTTAGGTAGAAATAACTCTTTCTTAAAAATTTAAATTGTAAAGGAAACGGCTGCAAGTAAAAATCTACTGAAGTTGCCGCTTTTAAAAACAATTAGCGACGCGCCCCTGCTACGCATGGTTGCAATAGCGATATGCCAAAATATCGAGATTTCTGTGCTATATCTAAATTAAATATGAATGTATTATATTGTATGCACATATACCTTTCGGAATAAATGCTCTAAATTAAGGTTGAAAACCGGATCAAAATCCATTGTGTAGCTTAGAAGATCTAAGCAGGCACACAGACACGAAAAGCGCCTTTGTTTTTTGTAGATACTATCTGTAAACTAACACATGGTCAAATATTAAAAAAGCATAACTCTGTGTCAGATGCGAGACAGCGACTGCAGTCTCCTGAGCATTGTTGCTAGCAAGACTGAAGGCTATATAAAAAAGTACTCTGTGACTGAAAGCTAACTGAAGAGGCACGTGTGCGCAGTGCATGTATTGATGCCAGGTGTCTCCAGAATGTTACCGCTCCCCCGGAATATAAAGGGCTAAGGAAGGAACACGGATGGGTTTTAGTCAGTAAGAGTCTGACACTCCCTTCCGCTCCACCCAGAGCGGGAGGGGTCATTTGACGATTTCCTTTCCTTAAAAAAAAAAAGGTGTCTCCAGAAGATGGCATACTAGGTGTAGGATTTCTTAAGCTACATTAAAATGTTATCATTATTCTTAATTTGTTTATTCTTAGTTAATTATACTAACACAGTTTAAATAATGCTACCAAAGTTATGGGTAATATGCCTGAATTAAAGATAAATAAATAAAAAACACGAATCATTTTACACATCGACAACTTTAATTCCAGAATGATCGCTACAACTCCATAGAGGAAATGGTTTCCGATTTCCGCTTAATGTTCTCAAACTGCCGTCAATTCAACGAAGAAGGCTCCATGATATATGAAGACGCGAACCTTCTAGAACGAGTGATGAACGAGAAACTCAAAGAGGTTAATAACAGTATTAGTTTTGAGAGGAAAACTCCTTTGAAAACGTTCAAAGCGGCGCCCAAGGCTCGGCAATTGTCGCCTTTTGAACAGAAACTGAGGACCCTGTATGATGCTATCAGGGATTATCGGGATCCTAAAGGTTGGTATTTATTTATCCTCCTACTAGAACGCCATACAGCAATTACACCAACGAAACAAAAAATTACTTCATGTGCTGCTTTCCATCCATGTTGATATCGAACGGGCGGCGATGGAACACGCACGCTTAAACAGCTTCAACACCATAGTTCCATTACTCTATCCAAATTGCGCACATTCTTTGCGATTATTTTTTGATGATACATATTATGTTTAGTTTTTGAAACGAAGTTCCTTATTGCACGTTATACTCTTGTAACTCTCTTGGAGCGAAGTTGCTTTTGCACTCTTGGCGTTGACCGTCATAACACTTTTGTTAAACTAGTTTCCTAAAAGAGCGACAATTTTTTGACGCGTTAGGGTGTGTCTCACGATATAACATTTTGAATGCCGTAATTATAGAAACAATTAAAAAGCTATTGGTGCCGATTCTGTTGTTCACAAACTAAACTAAATTTAAGTTCAATGCGGCTTTTTCTTTCTACACACATCAAAAGTGTCTAGGGATCAACATATATTTTTGCAATAACTTTTCTCCTGATTGATATTAATTAAAATTTTCTTTAAGGATTCATCAAATAAAGTGTTTTCGTTTGTCACAGTAACGATAAACCAAGTCACCTTTGCATTAATAAAGAAATTTGCCATTTTCCTAATAAAGGGATTTTTGACATTTGAACCACTAACACAAAAGTTCGAAAAAAAGACTGAAATAACAGTTTTCTTTAAAATTTTATTGGGTAACTTAAACAATTAATAATCCGTGTTTCTACCGCGAACACTAACAACACAAGAACATCGGTTTGGCATACTCAAAATGAGTTCATCCAAATCACGCTGTGGAATGGCCGCCCATGTTCGTTGCAACAACAAAAAAAGGTCTTCTTGCGACTGGATACCCTCCATATTCGGCAGAGCTCTTCTCTGTAGCATATCCCATGCATGCTCAATCGGGTTCAAGTCTGGCGACTGAGCAGGCCAGGGCAGGACATTGATGTTAGCTGCGGCGAGAGTCTGTCTTACAACTCTTGCGGTGTGCGGTCGTGCATTATCATGCATTAACTGAAATAAGGGACCGATTTGCACTTGTAGAGGAACGATGACGTCTGATACAATCGTCTCAGCATAAATTTGAGCGTTGAGGTTGCCTCTGATCCAAATCAACTCAGTTCTTCCGCCGATCCAAATACCCGCCCATACCATGATGGTTCCACCACTATAAGGATGGACTTCCTGGCAGGATTTTAATCGCTGTTGGCGTCCAGGGGTTCTCCAGTGTCGTATACGTCTTGTATCCGGTCTCATACCAAAACGAGACTCATCAGAAAAGCACACGAAACGCCATTGTTCTTCTGCCCAATTTCTGTGTTCAAGAGCCCATTGATATCGAATCCTACGATTGTGCATTGCTATAGGTGGTACCCGTAGCGGTCTTCGGGAATGAAGGTTCACTTCATGCAAGCGGTTTCTGACTGTTTGGTCGCTAATTAAGTTCCCTGAAGAGTGATGAAGCCTCACGGCTAACATCATGGCGGTTATTGTTGGAGCTCTTCGAGTTAAGATTTGAATGTATCGGTCTTGTCTCCGTGTGGTGCAGCGATACCGTCCTCCATGGCGCTCAGCCACGGTACCAGTGCTTCGGTAACGTGTCCAAAGTCGACTGATAACACTCTGACTTGTATTCAGAGCTAAAGCCACAGTACGTTGCCGGGAACCAGCTTCTATCATTCCCACGGCTCTGAGCATTTCTTCCCTGCTTAAATGACGTCGCCGCTCCATAATAACGTTGGTTTTAATCAGTAGTAGGGAAACAGTAGCACTAATAATGTCTTCAATGCGTTGTATGTTTTTATAGGGAAAATATTGACAGCTGATTTTCATCTTTTACTCGAATTTGATTCACAGTTCCTGATTCAAATTATGAAATGCACCAAAAAGGATCCATATAAATTTATAAAATCATAAATTTATTACAAAGCCACATCTCAATCTCAAGAAATCCGCATAAAAATGCTTGATCCCTAGACACTTTTGATGTGTGTATTTCATTAAGAAAAGGACAGAAGAAAAAAATTTGTTTAGTCCTGTCAAATTAATCACTGTCGCTGTTACTGCTGCAAAAGTATTGTGCAGTCTAAATGTTACACTTTTTTCTCGGCCTAGCACTCATTCGCCAAGTGTGCAAAAGCAACTTTGTTCCTACAGGGTGTCACGACACCTCTCGACTTTTTTTTTTCTAAATTTTTGGTTATTGATGAACAATTTGTGTAGACCGTATGTCTTAAAAAAAATAAAAAGTCGGCAAATGTTAGGTCCTTCAAACCCCTTTCTATATTAAATTATGTATTTGTAAGTTTTATGGTGTACATGTTAAAGAGTATTCTATTCTAAATTTAATTTCTTCCACAGCCAATCGCCAACTCGCCCTAATCTTCATGAAGCTACCAAGCAAAATCGAATACCCAGACTACTATGAGCTAATCAAAAACCCCATAGACATGGAGAAAATCGCCCATAAACTAAAGAACAACATCTATACTTCTGTCAACGAACTTGCTTCTGACTTCATACTGATGTTTGATAACGCGTGCAAGTACAACGAGCCTGACTCACAGATCTATAAAGATGCCTTGATCTTGCATCGGGTTTGTTTGCAGACTAAACAACTATTAAGGTGAGATTTTTTCATATATTTAATGGGTTATTTTGCAGTGTCTAGGTTATTACGAGAAAAATCAGTGTACAAAGCAAAATAATTAGGCCAATACCAAAGATTTAAATCATAACATTTACCCTCACCATGCTTAGGTCGCTCGAAAAAGTGCCTACTCTGAGAAGAGTGAGTTTCACACGTCCCGTATGGAACGATAGATACGATTTTCAGTATGAGTGAGCGAGACAATAATATTCAGAAACGTGACCATCTTTTGACGCGGTCGGGCAAATCGAACGATTTACATATTTGGTAAATATCTTTCCACTACGATGTTAATATTACTCAACTTGTGTGTTTATCATCGTAAATATTTTTGAGATAGTCGTATTTTAATGAATAGAGCAAACAAAAAAAATACCACAAAACTTGTCATTTTTTAAACTAAGTACATTTTTTAAAATTAGTTTCATGACAGTAAGGGTAATAGATAAAAAACCGTTTCGTTGTAAGTTCTTGAGTAGGAGGATTAATGTAAACAAACTACCTACTTTTCAATTGTTCTCATATAACAAAATAGCATTAAACTTGTATTCCCCAATGTGTTAGGCAGAGTTGTGCCTGTAGTTCACCCACATTTCGTCTCTGATTTATTTAAGTCCCATGTAATCATAAAAGCGGGCAAGATCAATTCCTTGTAAAATAATAAAGATTATTAAGTGAGAAGTGCTTTGTTTACTTAATCCTCTTGATTCTCCGAACACAGTATAGTTATAATCTATGTCATTATGTTTAATCCCCAAGATAGTATATTTTATTTGTTGAATAAAACAAGTTAAATATTCTATCCCGTCTAAAATTGGGGGTATAATGTATTGCTTATCGGATATATTATTATGTATATTTACACGCAACGTTCTTACGGGGTGAGCAGAGGATCAGGCCGTGTCAATGTCAGGTGCGTCTGCTACATTTGGAATGACATCGCACGTTTAACTATAGAGACGCAACTAATAAACTGGCCGCTCATTTATTTATGCATGTAGCAATAATATTTGTTGCAAATCGTCATATTGTCACGAAAGTATATTTTCGAGAGCTATCTTGATGTTTTAAATGATTATAATTTATTGTATAATGATTTCCGCGTATTGAATTTTGATCAATATACAACTACCCAATAGAGAAGTATGGATGAAAAAGACATGTTGCGCCGACCCCAAATAAATTGTGATACGGGCAGGAGAATGATAAAACTGCAAAAAATGTAAGACATTTTAATATCGCGTGCAACAGTGACAGGTTATATTGACATTCATAATTTTTTCTTAGTTGCGACTCTACTAGATTTGTGCGAAATATAGGGTCAAAATTTTAGTGGTTAAAAACTAAAAGATTGATTGCTGTTCATTTATTTCCTAAATTACCATAACAACACTAATTGGATGTTATTTTTTTATTAGATGTGTAGAAAAAACAAGATGTATATTATTATTAGAACAAATGGGTTAACATAACAATGTTACCTAATATTCTTTCAACACTTAAAATGGCAAGCGATCACAACGCCTTTCATTTTTTGACAGTTCAGGCACGTTCACGTTCAATATGAAATGTCGAAAAAAAAAATCTGCTGTTTCTTACATTTATGTTCGTATAACTCGTCAAAATGTAGGGAACACCATATTTTTTTTTCGCGATTTCGCAATTGGTCCCATAGTAAAAGTTGTTCATAATGATGAGTACAATGATCCCCTAGAGTTATGGGATACAAAAAAAAAAACACGTTGTATACGTCGCCGTCGCGTCGTTGAGCAGAGGAATTTTTCAAACCTTTGAAGCAATAGATGGCAAAATTAAAGGCATTGCGATCGATTGTCATTTTATGTGAGTTAGGCCCTTTGTACACGGCACGGTTTTTTTTACGGCACGGCGTATAAACCGCGCCGTAGAAAAAACGTGTCCGTCAACAAGCTTCCACAGTGATCCATATAACACTGACGACCATGCCAGCACACAGCGAATAAACTATAGCTTTTCACGGCAAAAAAAAAACGTGTGTGTACAGAGGGTCTTACGCAATTTTCCAACTGTTTAAAAAATATACATCCGGTATTTTTTATTGTTTTGCCTGATTTTGAATGTCGCTTACGTCACCTGAAGTTTAATAATATTGAAAGTTCCAAATGCATGGTACAGACGCCAGCACATCAACCTACTACAATCTGTCAAATTTCTTTGATAGATTTTCAACTTTATCGCTAAAGCTTAAGGTTCAAAGTTGATTGGAAAAATGTGACAGTTTCGGGTAGGTTGATGTGCTGGCGTCTGTACATTAGCAATACTCAACTAAGAAAGATACTCAGATGTAGTATCGTTTGCGGTTTTTCGGCCGTTATAAGTTTTGTCAATTTCTAAGTTTTCTGTGTTAGTTTTTATCGTAGTATACTTTGGCGTGTCTAAGGCCAGCTTGCACCACAAATCGATTAATGCATTTCACGCTAAACTTATTTGAAATACCTTTCTGTCTCTGTAATCTTCAAATGATTTACGGAAATAGAACGATGTTTTAGCGAGCGTTTAATGCATGCAGTGTTTTGTTGAACAAGTGGGCCTAACAGTCAATATCTTAGTTTTCTGTGTTAGTTTTCATCGTAGTATAGTTTGGTGTGTCTAAACGTTAATATTATAAACTTACAAGTATTATTCATTCAGGGAGGATGATGACGCGGTACCGGATGTACCGGCAGCGGTCCAAGAGTTGCTGCTGAATCTGTTCACCAGCGTCTATAACCACCAAGATGAAGAGGGCAGGTTAGTCACATGCCTTGAATATTTTTTAATACTTAGGTTATTTGTTTGTTATTTGACTGTCTCGCTGGTCTATTGGTCGCAAGCGCTACTGCTAAGCATGATGTCCTAGGTTCGATTCTCAGGTTGGGCAGTGTTATTGGGGTTTTCTATCTGGAATTTCTCAGTAGCAGCTTGGTGTCTGGATTTGTGCCCGGTTGATGGCGATAGGTTCGCAATTGCAACCAGTCTTACCAAGGTGTATCATATTACCCAGTAACTGGGTTGTGGAGGTCAGATAGGCAGTCGCTTCATGTAAAATACTATATTCAGGTATTCAGCTGCATCCGGTTAGACTGGAAGCCGACTCCAACATAGTTTGGAAAAGGCTGGGCAAATGATGATGGCGATGGGCTTGCCCCCGTATCACATTACACCTGTACCCAACCCTTCGAGGAAACGAGGCGTGATGCTTTGTTATTTTTTTCACAATTCCGATCGATTCTTTTTCTGCACAGACTTTTGTCGTCTTAATACCAGCCTAGTATTACCTCACTGCAAGACCAAGACTTCTTCTCATACTGAGAAGGCACGAATGTTGATCACCGCGCATGGATCAAGGCATATCCTTACATAGTATAAAACAAAGTCGTCGAAATGTCTGTACGCGCATAACTTCCGAATGACTGCACCAAATTGGATAACTCGTTTTTGTTGGGTTCGGTATTGCTAGGATTGCAATGTTTGTATGGAAGAAAATTTCGGAAACTCGAAAAAAAATTGCACCCGTGCGAAGCTGGGGCGGGCCGCTAATTAATTATAAGTCCAGGATTTTTTCTCTCATCAATGTCCAAGATAATTTTAGACAGTCGTTCTTCAAAATTTTCAATTATTTTTCAGATGCTACTCAGACAGTATGGCGGAGTTAGCCGAACACGATGAGGCAGCTAACGGTGAGAAAGTGCGCGCCATCTCACTTGACTTAGTGAAGAGGAGGCTTGATAAAGGCCTGTACAAAAGGCTCGATCACTTCCAGCAGGATATGTTCGCGGTATTTGAAAGGTAAGTTTTAGATGTTTTATGATGGATAGAATTTATTGGTGCCGAAACTAATAAAAAAGTAAGTTCTGTCAACGAACTGTTGCGAGTGTATCTAAATCTTGATTTGAAATGTCTAGTTATAAAAATATGCTAATGAGATGCAAGTTCAAAAATATTGATGAAGTTTGTTGGCCGAAAACGAACATGAAATAGTTGTATCACATCATGTGAGTAGGCAAATACCCCGCATATCTGCCTATTATACTCACTCATACATACGTGGGCGTGGCCTAAATGTTTTATGATAACATAACGCAGGGCCTAAAAACTTACAACTGCTACTTTCCAAAAAGGTTTAGTCAATTGAAACATTTAAACCAAAAAACAATTGAAACATTTAGACTAAAAAAAAACAATTGAAACAATATTTTTGATCAGTGTATGTTCTGTCTTTATTGTTGATACTTGAGCTCTGCTAAGCCAGCAAAATTGTAATACACATCTTAAATCTGGCTTATCAGACCTCCAGTTATAGCAATATGTGATTGATAACACCAATAAGAAATTAACACATTGTTTAATTATTCTCAGAGCTCGTCGCCTTTCCCGCACCGACAGCCAAATCTTCGAAGACTCAGTAGAACTGCAGACCTACTACATCGACCAACGCGACCAGCTGTGCCGAGGCACTCTGCAGTCCCCTGCCTTGTCCTTCACTCGCGACACTATGGCGACCAGTGTGGAGCTTGTGAAGCAGTGCAAGCTGCTGCAAGAGAATGAAGATGAGGATGAGACCAGGTAAATTCTTAACTAAATGAGAACCAAGGTATAACTTCAGTCCTACTACATCGATCAACGATTCTACGCGACCAGCTTTGTCCTAGAAGCCCAGAGAAATGAGATTCGTCTCATAGAAAATATATTGCCACATTTCTTTTCCAATTAATTTTGTATCGGGTTCTAAAACAGCAGAATCGTTAATCTAGGACTCGTTGAGGTCCTTCGTATCAGAGTCTATAGTTTTCACTCTCGATTCTGACTTCCAGAAGTTGTAATAGTTAGAAATAGTCTGATGGCCTTGTCATCGTCCATATTCTGACATAGAGCTGTGCTACCACTGATTTGATTGTAAACTCTCTCTTAATAATTGTAACTTTCGAGTGTCACTATTTCATATAATATTATTGTCCCCAGGTCAAGCACAGACGACTCACTGCCTTCAGGCGGAGCCCCGCTCCAACAGACAGCGTACCGCAAGGGAGACTTTGTTTATATTCAGCCGGACAAAGGCAACAAGGAACCCGCCATAGTGCAGGTGGAGCGCGTGTGGACTAACAACGAGGGCGTGCCGTGCATGTACTGTACGGCTTACTACAGGCAAGTAACTAATGAGTTCACAATATCGCGGTCTTACGATGATACGCGAGTTTTACCGACCAACCTATGTGTGGAGGGCAGATTCTACACACTATATTCAAATTACTTCAAATTCTCCTTCCTTCCTATTTTAACAAGAATCGAGCACTTAGGTATTTCATACGAAAAGCTTTTTTCAACCCCTCTTAAGCCGAGTATTCTTGGGGAAAAAAAAGTTGAGAAGCAGTTGGTCATCGTTTTGCGCAATATCAAAAATATTATATTCCAAGTTGCCAGCAAAATGTTACCGAATATCGTGCATCTTTTGTGGGGTTTTTAACATTCTTATTTCATCTACAGGCCTCAAGAAACATACCACGTGCGCACACGCAAGTTCTTACACCAAGAAGTGTTCAAGACGGAGTCGCACCGCGTCGTACCTCTCGACCAGGTCGTGGGACACTGCTACGTCATGAACGTTAAAGAATACTTCAAGTTTAGACCTGAAGGTACGTGCATCATCATTATCTGCCATAGCAGTCAAGTGCTGGACATGGGACTTTCCAATCGCAAGCCATTTATAGTCTATTCCAAAATTATCTGATGAAAATGTAAACAAATGGATCAGAAAACTTAACTGTGAGTGCTTTGATTTGATTATTTGAACACTTATTAACCTCGAAATTATAATTTCAAACCACCAAGATGTTTTTCGTTTGACAATCGAAGTTAATTTTTTAACCTCAATTTTCATCGGTGATTGTACAATTACAATTTGATAATGTTATTGAATCAATATTTTAAAAAAAGTGGTGAGATATAAAGCTGAATCCTTCTAAATACAAATAAATGTATTACTAATTCTATTTAGTGAATGATTGCGTAGAAAAAACCGAAACAGAGTTTGTTTACACTCTCATCATACTATCATCCAGCTAATTTCTGAAACTAGTCGCTTTGCTAGCCCGAGGGCGTCCGTCAGGTTTGACGGCTCAAATTATCTCTATGTGCAAAGCCCGTTACATAGCTAACAGAGCAATCTTGAATTTCTAGACAATGGTGTGCTATGACAAAATAACTCTTAACAAAACCTCAGAAGTGTGTATTTTGTTTAACAGGTTTCGCTGACAAGGACGTTTACGTGTGCGAGAGCCGATACAATACTAAACAGCGCTGGTTCAAGAAGATCAAGGTGTGGGAGGGCGCTGAGAAGGAAGCCACGCTCATACCTAGAGAGGTAAGTTATAAAACATTCAGTTCGTCTCACGAAAGAAGTCTCGCGGCGCCACTGTCATGCGACGGAATCATAAACCTTTATTTATGTACAAGCTGCGCTCCGCGGTTTCACCCGCATAAGTGGCAATCTCGTGGGAATATCGGGATAAAAAGTGTTAATGTTAATCCAGGGTGTCAGCAACCCTTATATAAAATTTTATCAAAATTCGTCCAGTGGTCTGAACGTGAACAACTAACAAAAATTGAGTCTTATTGCGGATTATTGCCTAGACATAAGATTTGTAATTTTGTTTGGCTCAATCGGCGGTCAGTATGACAAAATACGATTTTTTTAAAATAAATACATAAGCTTCAGTTTTTTTTAAGCTCACTTAAAAAAATACTTCGACATGTTTACACGTTTAAAAAATACTTCCTTTCTTTATTGTGTGGCTTCGTATTAATAAAACGAAAAATTAATCATTTTAGAACGTGAATGAATAAGGTGATTAAAGATTGAGGTGAATTATTTTGATAAAGAGATATATGAGGTGACATTTCTCCTCAATTTAGCTAGAAGTTTGTAAAAATAGTTTTTGCCTTGGTGTAAACATTTACCAGGCAGTGAGTATGTAGCGGAGCTAACTGCCCAGTATCTAGTCAGACATGCACCTTGTCAATTGCAACTAAAATTTATTGCGATTATATATTATGCTATTGCGTTGTTTAATAAAATATATGATTTATTTACTAGGTGCCATTGGAACCCAACAGAACCGTTTCAGTATTCCGTGAACGCGTCGAAAAACACAAGGATGAACTTGCTGAACTAGAAGTGTTGGAAAATGTTCACGAGAAGGAAAGACCTGTAAGTTTGTTAGAACATACTATTACTATATATTATACATGCATTTTATTTACTGTGTTATGTCGAGATTAACTTGTCCATTTTGTTTTGACTCGCTCTCTTTTGCGGACTGGGCCAGAATTCGAGTGTGAGTATCATTATAATGTCTATTGAAAAAAGTGTTCAAGCATGTTTATTCGATTTTAAACAAATAAATAGTAAGCCTGCGCCTGCGCCTGCGCATGTATACGCTACTAAAAATATGCTTATTAGTGAAACGTAGTATTTTCAGATTAAATAATTTTAATAACATTACCGAAAGTGAATGTTAGCTGAATGATACCGAGGTTTCCAAAGTCAACTGTTTATGGTTTTCACGCACAGCCAACCAGCATTCGTCAATATTAACAATTTGACACTTAAATCACCTTAATGTCGTAGCAATAAGCAGATTAAAAAACTAAAACAAAAAAACTTAATATTGATGGGCTTGCATTTGATCACTGACCAAATCACAGTAATCTTTATTCTCATTTTTAAAAGGTTGGTGTTGCGTTGCTACCGTTGACAAGTCAGTCAAAATCATTGTGATCTTTGTTCTCGTCTCAATAAGGTTGCTGTTAGGTTGCTGCTGTCAGAGTTAAAATAACTGTGAACTGCATGCTTCCCTAGAAATAACCTATTCACTCTCGACTTAAAAATATTATTTAAATTATTTTTTTTTTTTTTCAGGATGTTGTAATGTACAATCCTCTGGGCACAGACGACGAGAATACTTACTACGAACAGTACAACACTGTATGTTCCGGAGTTATCAAGACAGGAGACTATGTGTATGTCGTCACAGACGGAGGCAAGCAGATGATCGCGCAGGTTGATACTATATGGGAGACGGGCGAGTGAGTATATTATTATTAAGAGAGTGCAAGGCGATACCAACCCATAGTAAATAGACCGAAGTGGTCAAAGGAACGATGAGATCTTGATATTAATTTTCAGTAAGTAGGTTTGTGCAAACACTTTTTTACACGTCAATCATGTTTTTTAAACTAGATGACTACGGCGTTTCCTATCTGCCTACTCTGAGAAAAAAAGGCCGAAACAAACTCAGAGGGTAAAGTCTCTTTTTTAAAAGTCCAGGCATAATATTGATCAAATCATGTGAAGACCATGTAGATTGGTGTCTGAAATGGTCTTTTGTTGAAAGAACCACACAGATTAAGTAGTGAACCTGTCCATTTAGTGCACGCATTTGTCAGTAATCTTGCTCACTAAAAACCACATATTCAGGCCCGCTTACACTACAAATTTAAAAATGCGGTTAGAGTAAAACGTTAAAATATTTTTTGGTGGATGCGGGATTTAGTTTTTACTCCTACCTTAACGAAGAATCGAATCACAATAACAAAAGTGTACTCACAATTATTTTCTTTGTTACAGCAACAAATGCTATTTCCGCGGGCCATTCCTAATCTTCCCGTCAGAGGTCGCCAACATAATCAACAAGGTTAGATTCAACAAATGTGTGCCTACCCGCAAAAGTTTTTTGTAAATGTTTTATTTTAATTTATCATTAACTGAAGAGTATGTTTGATTTTCAGCCTTTTTACAAACAAGAGGTGCTTTTGACGACCATGCACGATACGAGTCCACTTGTGGGTATCGTTGGGAAGTGTGGTGTGTTGGATTATGATGATTATCTTAAGTGTGAGTATTGGTTTTGATATTTTATCATGGCTGGTTCACATTTCTGTAGAAAACAATTAACATGAAAAAAAAAAAAATATTACTCCTAATAGGTGTACTATATGAACACTCCTGCCTAATCCTTCACGGATTATAGGCGTGATGTTACTTTGTAAAAATAATTATAGAAATAACCGCATCGAATCGGTTCAAAATAACGCTATTTGTCGGCAGCTTTCGGGGCGTATGATGCGGCCCACAGCAGACACTGCTCATAACTTTAATGATTTCTCTGGAGATTATTTTTCTTTTTCCGTCAACTTACTCGTCTTTTGGTCACTATGACTATATTTCTAAAACAAAGAAAGTAAACCAATCAATAACACTATGTTTTATTTCTCTCTTTCACAGGTCGTCCGACAGAGATAGCAGAGAACGACATTTACGTGTGCGAGTCAGTCTACGATGAATCCAACCGCGTCGCTCGCAAACTGAAGGCGGGGTTACGCAAGTTTGAACACACTAAGGATGTCACTATTGATGAGGTTCATATTTTTAAATGTTACTAAACGGCATATTTAAAGAGATATAGCGTCTTTTTTATTAAATAAAATAAGATACAAACAAAATAAAGCGTACAGCCTCACACACTCTTGGGCATAGTCCGCGATTAAATGCGTCCCGACTTGTGTTAGGAACATGAACGTAAAGCATTATGGTTTCGAGATGTTCAAAGAATTTTATGCCAACACCATGAGATTATTGGACACCACTAAATCATTGCTGGTATATTGTCTTTCTATCCATCTTTATTAAAACAAATATTGTTTGTCTGCAGATTTACTACTTCCCGAAAACCCTCGGCCCTCCCGCATTGGCCACGGCTCAGGATGTACAGTCAACATCAAGTGCGTTCACTCAGAAGCAGTTCAACCCTCATGGCAACTCCATGGATTCTATGGTAATTAACTTATGAAGATCATAGCTTTTTTGATCGAATCTATTGATATAATTTAATAATGTCAGTGTATTATTTCCTAAATCACCTAGAATTATTGTAAGATTACAAATTATCCATGCCTGTCTCGAATACTGTCCGTTAACACGCAACTCTAGCGATAACATCTTTTTAAGACTACTACAACGTATGCGTAGGCGCAGTTTTAATATCGGTGTAATGACATTGTGAATTCGTTGAAGCTGTGTATCAATGTTACAGTTATTATTGTAATAAAAGCATCAGTCATCGCCCGTTTTGACACACATGTTCAGCCGAAATGTCCAAACAATACTATTATTCGAATTTGCAGTATTTAAAATCGTTTTCACCATACAGGACAGCAAGCCTCAGTTCACAAACCTGATCAACACGACTATAGGCAGTCAGGACGTGGAGATGATACTAGAGAACTCGCTTGATGACTCGTCGCTCGCGTCGCCTGCTACACCGCTATCTATAGGTAAGTGTTCTAGTTTCTATTGAGATCGAATGTTACGGTAACTGGCACGGCTTTATTTAACTAGCAGTGATCTGAGGGGCAATTCTCGTAATTTTAAGATCGTTCACAGTCTGATCTCAGTCCCAAAATTACAAAAATACCTCTAATTTCCCTACGTTTTTGACATTTGTTTGTTGCCGAGATAAGACTGCGACTAGATTTTGAAGGTTTAAAATTACGAGAATTGGCCTTCTGATCTAAAGGCATGTGTCAACCCATTTACTATTCAAGATGAATGAATGCACCACTGAACATAGTAAGCCACTTGATACTTCCAGAATTTTTTAATGGAAATCTTCTAAATCCCTGCTTTAGTTTTATATTATCGACAAGCTGTGCCCGCGACTTCGTTCGCGTGCGTGTCGGAAAAATTGACTTGATTTCATGGGTTTTTTTTCTACAATAGAAGTAGATGTTACTCCTTATAACATCAGCTATCTGCCAGAGAAAGTTCCGTCAAAATCGGTCCATTAGCCGAACAGACGGATAGTCAAAAATTACAGGCCAGACCAATTTTGATAAAATTTGGTATGGAGGTAGCTGACACCCTGGATTAACACATAGGCTTTTTGTTATGACTATATGACTTTTTATCCCGATATTCCCACGGGATCAACACTTGTGTGGGTGAAACCGCGTGGCGTAGCTAGTTTGTATAGATAAAACTAAAACGTTCTGTAGTCTGCCTACCCGCATGGGAAGAAGGCATGAGTTTATGTATGTAGAACTAAAGCAGTGATTTAGAACATTAATTTTGTAGCGCATAAATAATCCTGATGAGTTTTGTTTGTTTTACTAACAGACAGATCTAAAAAGCGATATTAGGGTACAGAAATTCTGCGTGTTTTTAGAAGGTATACCTACATGAACATGTAGGTTATTCCGAACCGTTCATGAATGTTATACTGACGGTTCTGAATTCGTGCTAATACGGTAAAAGATTGCTGTAAACTATACACAGTGCTCAACACAAACATCAAAAACAATAACAATAAATCTTTCAATTGTTTCACCCAGGCGGCAACAGCAACCCCTACAACCCGTCCCTCACAGCCACGCCAACACAAGAGCGGACCAGCACAGCGACCCCAGCCAGTGGCAAGAAGAAGAAAGACAACAAGCAGAAGATTGTCACCGGATACATTCTGTACTCCAGCGAGGTCCGGAGAGCCATCGTCGCTAACAACCCAGAGTCTACCTTCGGTAAGTTTTGTTTTGATATTTGTGTAGGAGCTTTTGAATATACTGTTAGGGAAAGGAAAAGAAATGACACAATATCAAATAAGGTAGTAGGTTTACAAAGACATGATCATTGTGGTTGTGAACGCATATAATTATGTAGTTTCGGCTTTTCCGAAGATTACCGATGGAACCTTCGACCGTGGTAGGACTATAAACGAAATGGTTTAAAAGATTTTGTTAAAGCTAGATGAAGTAGTTTAATTTCTTGAAAATATGTATAAAAAAATGAGCCGCTTGTATTGCCGTTTATATTGAAACTCAATAAAATTTAAGAAAATACTCATATTTGCTGCTATTCCATTTTGTATCTCATTCTGTGTATAAATAAACTAAATATCTTGCTTGTATTAAGCACTGATTTGCCATTGTTCAATTCTTTTTTCGATTGGTTAATACTGTACGATTTACTTGTCCATACACAACATAACAACATAAAGAAACTACGCCTGATTAACTGTTGAAAAAAAAAAAGCCAATAATTTGTGATGAAATTCTGAAAATCATAGTTATATTTCTGACAAAATGCGGTTTTCGTTAACCCTCCTTATAACATTATCAACTCCAACATAAAACAATGGCAACTTTCAAAAAAACTTTTAAGCAATTTATAATGCCTACCATGACTTAAAGATTATTCTCACAAGAATTGAACAATGGTAAACCAAAAAATTGTATTCCATTTCGTGTGTACACAGCTTAATATCATCCTTATGTAAATGATCCTAACGCCACCTATATGTAAATCTAGCTAACAAGGACAAATCTTTGAAATCGGGTAGGTAATGTTTCCTCTACTC
Organism: Gortyna flavago; assembly: GCA_963669345.1. NCBI lineage: Eukaryota > Metazoa > Arthropoda > Insecta > Lepidoptera > Noctuidae > Gortyna > Gortyna flavago. The sequence goes on from OY770148.1 coordinate 9,131,219, forward strand.
AATTAAAACGTACAAGAATCTTTGGGCGCGTGGCGCAAAATTTTAACTAATGTCGCCATCTTGTTTTTCAACATAATTTCTGTGGATTTTAACTTCACAAATTTTTACCAACAACGCCCCCAGTCAATGTCGTTTAGGCGCCTAAAGATTCTTGTAGCACTCTAGTTCGCTTACTCATTAAATGCACGCTGTACGTATTTATGTTGTGTATATCTATTGTTTCATTGGCTGTTATTTTTGTGTATGAATAATTATAACGATTTAAAAAAAAATAGATATTTGATGTGCCAGATTAATCTCTACTTTGCTGAAGTCTGTTTTCGAGCTTCTACACACCGAATGCACATCTGAAGGCCAATTCTCGTAATTTAAAACCTTCAAAATCTAGTCGCATCTCAGCGACAAACAAATGTCAAAAACTTGTCAAAATGTAGGGAAATTAGAGGCATTTTTTGACCGATTGAGACAGATCAAACTGTGAACGTTCTTAAAATTACGAGAATTGCCCCTCTGATCCGATTTGTAGAGCAATACGATGAACTGAGCGATCCAATAGCGAGATTTAGATGCAATACCACACAAGAGCGGATATTTCGAAGAGCTTCTGCTCACCGAAATGCGATTCAATCTCAATCGCATTTCGGTGAGCAGAAGCTCTTCGAAATATCCGCTCTTTTGGATCTTCCGAAGAGCTTCGCTCTTCTAAGTTAGAACCCTCTTTCTGACGCAGTTGCATCTAATTGTTATGCATGTGAAAGATGAGCGCATATCCTACTTGGATAATAGTGTTTTCGCATGAGTTTATATGAGTGCGAAAACACTATTGCGTTAGCATCATACAGACGTGGTTTTATCAAAAACACGTTGCGTTGACGTCGCGTGTGCGACATCCCTGGGCCCGAGACGAGAAGGGATCCGAAATGTTTAATCCTGTACCTTTGATTGGATTGTATTTGGGTTTCAGCAAAGTTTGGCATTGACTAATAAAAATCCATTTTAAGCCTTTTTCAAATTAAGTACCAAGATTTGTAACAATACAGAAAATCGTACACAACCCTAACCGCCACACTGCTAGCAAAAAGAAACCAGTACCAACATAACCTCTTTGAATTCACGCACACATTGGACCAGAGAGAGACACACCGCGGAAGTTATCCCGGTGTAACTCAAAGGTACGTGTCTAGCGTAGTATGTCTGTGTAGGCGAGATCTCGAGGATCGTCGGCAACGAGTGGCGCTCGCTACCGGCCTCCACCAAGCAGAGTTGGGAGGAAAGGGCTGCGCGGTGCAATGAGGAAACTTCTGCGAAACTTGCCGAAGAGATGCGGGAGATGGCGCAACATGTTAGTAATGTAGTTTTATTTTAAATCTCGTATTTATAGTAGATACAAGTTGTGGATCTGCTGCTTACATGTTTTACATTCAAACAAGGTGCTGAAACAATTTGTTTGCAACTTTTGTTTACCATGAGTTCGGGGCTCTACGAGGTGCTGCAGTGGTACTTAAACGTTGAGTTATTTGTTCTTAAACTCGGGTAAATAATCGGTTTTGCCATAATATAAATAATAATCGGCGACAGAAAGATATGTTTTCGTAACTTTTTCTTGATAAAGTTGAATAATTTTAGACTTAATTAAACTCAACTTAAAAATAGAGTTGAGTATCAATGACGCACTTATTAGTAGGTTCTGCCTAGAGATCAAGACAAATACTGATTTAAGAAGTCCCATAATTATATCAAAGTCTTAAAATTGCCTTGAACATTACAAGTAAAATAATATCTAACCTTATATTTTGCATATTTTCCTTCTTTAAAAAAATATATCTACATGAACCACGTACATTTCTCCAGACCCCAATGGAGACTACCTACGAATGTGCCTGGGACACATGCGATTATCAGTTCGAAGACCTATCAGACTGCATGGAGCACTGCATCGGCGATGGAGGTAACAGTAAGTGTTTCTGCTATATGTACCTTTTAACTAGCTGCCAGTGTTGTAAAATTCATGTGCTGGGGTCATTTGATGATTTCCCATCCTTAAAAAAAAGGTCATGCTCTTGATGGGGTACTTAAAAGTAAAAGATAGACCAGAAGAATTGGTTGAGTAACTTCGGTGGTTTTGAGTAACAAAATTGTCATTGATTTGGTAACTTCAAGCTCTTCAAAGTCGCAATATTTTTCCGTTTTTTGACGGTTGAAAAGCGCCACATTATCATTTACTCTTAAAGGTTTACATGTAAAATAAAAAATTTAAACATAAGTTAGACCATCTTGAAAAAGTTACTCAACGATTTGAAATCAAATTCATCATTTTGTAATCTCAGAAATTTCATTATTGGTTCACGTATTTTCGTCATATTAGTATTTTTTTTAATTATTTATGATCATATTCATTTTCAATACCTAAATGATTTTTAATGTTTTAATGCTGCTAGTGATCGGTACATATATCGAGACCAAGAAAGCTAAGCTAGAACGTAAGTAACGTAACATAGACTAGATCTATCATAGACAAGATGACAATCAAAAATTTCCAGTTATAAATATAACCTAGCCCATTCAGTAACCACTACAGACTCATTTCTATGATTTCCTGCCTTTTAATGATATTACATGTTTGTATAAATTTGTTTTGATTATCATCTTGTCTATGATACTATACAATTTATATCCATAGGAATAATACTATCAGAAAGACTGGCTTGAGTAATGTTAAGTCGCTTATACGAGTGATGGATTAGTGGTGGCCCAGCGGTAACGGCTGCTACTTAAGAGTTGTAGGTTCGTACCCAGACAGGCGCTTTACTTTGTGTAATTATTTCATCACCACTGCTGTCAAAACGATGAAGGAAAACATAGTGAGGAAACCGGCATGACAAAAAAAAATCGAATACATGTGACATCTACCAACTCGCACTGGGCCCGCGTGGTGGATTAAGGCCCACTCCCTTTCACAGAGAGGAGGCCTGTGTCCCAGTAATGGGGACATTATAGACTGATTATGCTTATACGACGGTTATAAAAATCCTATTTGCGGTCACATTTTACCATATATCCCAACTAAGCTTGAACTGAAAACCAGCATGTTACACAGAAAGACTGTCTGATGAACAGCCTGAGAAAAAGCCTGCTAAGTATTTCGTGTGGCCGTGGCCTATAAATAAGTCTAGCATAATATAATCTATACTTTTTAACCTGAAAGGGATAAAAAATATCGATTATATAGTGTGCACTAAATTAACATTTTCGCCGAGTTTTTGTGATATTCCAACAGGTTGTATAGAAACCAAGATCTCAATCAATCAAAGCTTTACAAAACATTGTAGATACAACTTTATGTGTGTGATGTGTGTAATGTGGAGACGACAACACGACAATAAATGAAAGCACTGGCAATACTAGTTCATAATAGTATTTTGGAACAAATAAATAAATCCTAACATCAAAATAAAAAAAAAAAGTGTTTATTTCACATAATCTAAATAGTACTGATGGTTCGACTATGGGTTTTTTGAATATTTGGCTAACTATAGGATATACTTGGTTGAATCTTTGTGTGCAAACTGGGAATTAGATATATACGAAGTTTAATTTATTGTCTTATTGTAATCTCCACTTTGTAAATTTGAGGTACCTATAATTTTCACTTGAGAAGTTAAGAATTTGTTTTGAAATCCTAACTTTAAAACACTTGTCCTGTACGTGGCCGTTAATAAAAGACATCAAGTTTTAGAAGTTTTAGTTCAAATTTGTAGAGTGAGCGTCACCTCAGTCACTCGATACCTGTACGAAAATCTTTCTAAAACTCTGTACCATATTTACGCCCTAGTACTGTACGTTACTATCTCTCTAACCTTCACCCCTTTCCCCCTACATGCGTGTCGGCAGCCGGCCACGTACAACAGCACTACCGCGGCACACTCAACGAGTACCCGTGCGTGTGGCGCAACTGCGCGCGCGTGCGCAAGGGCCAGGCGCCCTTCCCCAACCTGCCGCGGCTACTGAGGCATGTGCGCGACCTGCACGTTAACAAGGGGAACGGACGACTGATGGCCGTGCATGAGAGGTCCAGGTAATGTATCAACAGATGGTTTATTGAATTTCTGTAATAAGAAGTAATATTGTCTAGACCAATAAGGGGGAAGCGCCAGGGTAGGCCGCAAAATTCAAATTTTCTTAAGTTTTTTGCAATTTGCAGGTCAGTGTCATGTTGTATGTTAACAAAATATGATTTGCGACCGCAAAAAGTATGTATTTACATAATTATAATCATTGAAATCATCAATACAACCCTCTTAGTTCATATAACCCTATTGAATGACTATTTCATGAAATATCAATCAATACGAGGGCTGCCTTTTAAGTTGTGTCGTTTGAAATAAGTATAGACAATCTAATAGATTATTACAATTTATTGTTTTTCAAAGAATTCTCCGCGATATTTAATACACTTTTGCATGCGTTCGAACCAGTTTTTAAAACATTTATTCCACTCCGAAGTGGGGGTAGTCAAAAAAGCCGATTTGTATGCGTCAACAGCTTCTTCGGGTGAGCTGAAACGTTGACCACGAAGCGGATGATCTAAAATTTCGACATTTTTTGTGTTCAAAAACATCTTTGTATCGCGGGCGGTGTGTGAACTTGCATTGTCATGGTGCAGTATCATACGACGACGTCTTGAGTCGTTTTTTCGAAACTCTGTGATGACTTGTGGCAAACAAACAGTGGTATACCAGTCAGCAATTCAGCATTAACCGTCTTGCGATCTTCTAGTAGAATAGTGGCGACGTGACCACCCTTTGCCACAAACGAGGCAACCATTTTTTTTAAGTGCTCCGTGAGCGTATGACCTTGGTCGGTTTTGGCTCATCTTGGAAGACCCAGACAGTTGACAGCAGCCAGTCAGTGAATTTCACGGACTACCCTAACGCTTCCTTCTCACCCGTATGGGGGGTAAACTGGTAACGTGAAACAAATATACAGTAGAAACAAATAAAGCCCTTGAACTTCTATTTAAGGGAGCTGCCTTTGTAGTGACATAAACTTGCTAAGTTTACGTTTTTCCCAAGTTTTCAGAATAACGGTTTATTCAGGTTCAAAACTCCATGCATGATGCAAGCATCAAACTCTAGTTAGATAAGTAGCCGTATTCTTTCATTTAAACAACTACATTCCATTTGTTGTTTTTCATTTCAGGAACTTCGTGCCCTCGTCGAAGAAGCCTCAGAAACAGTTCACCTCTAACGTACGCAGTGGAGTGATGTCACCAGGAGGTAATACATATACGAGGGCTGCCTTTTAAGTCGTGTCGTTTGCAAACCTCCCAAAATCATAAAAAAAATATGGCTTTTTATCTTTTTGAATTCAGAATTCGAAAACAAAAGAATGTTTTTTGATCGGTCGAATAGTTTTATTGTAGCGTCTATTCAATGGTGACAGGTCGGTTGTAAAAATGGAAATATCAAAGGAAAATATGCGTGCGATAATTTTCTACAACTTTCATCGGGGATTAACGCGACTTCAGTGCTTTGAGGAGATCACTTGTGTTTAGTAATGCAGCACCATGTCTTAGGACTGTAGAACGGTGGTATTTAGAATTTCAACGTGCCCACGTTTGTCACTGAAGCTAGAGTGCCCACTCTAGCTTCAGTGACAAGCCACGTGAAGGTCGTTCAAAAACCGCCATTACGCAAGAGAATATCGACGCCGTGCGGCAGCTAATCGTCGAAGATCGTCATGTGACATACCGTGAAATTTCAGAGACTACTACCCAAAAAATCCTGCACGAAGAACTCGGTGTAAGAAAGTTGATCTCTCGTTGGATACCACATTTGCTTAGCGACGACCAAAAAGCAGCCCGTGTTAGATGGTGTCGCAAAACTCTGCAGCGATTTAACCGAGGAGAGTCAAAACACGTTTATGATATGGTTAGTTAGTGGTGACGAGTCTTGGATATATGCTTACGATCCAGATTCCAAGCAGCAGTCAACTGTCTGGGTCTTCCAAGATAAGCCAAAACCGACCAAAGTCATACGCTCACGGATTTGTCTATTAAATATTGTTTCAGTGTAGCTGTAACTATGTTTTTTTTTCTTTTGTAGATGTATTGTGTAAGGGAAGTTTATTTTCTAAATCAACGGTAAAAATAACCTAGTATAGCTTAAGAAGTTAAGAGATCTGTGACACCTTGCGTCATAATAAAAGTATTAATAAAAATCATGATGTTGTTTTCTTTTCGATCTAATACTTTATTTGGACAGTTGGGAATATTGTTTATTTTTAGTGTTGGAGGTATTCTAGCAGTCAAAGGTGTTCATCGATTTAGAGATAAATGCAAAATGATGACCAATTTTCGCTAGGTTCCTAACTCAATGAAATTTTATATTTGCCAAAAGGCTTCATCAATTCATCAGATATTTCTTTATTTTAAAACACATACAACTATCGTCACATGCTTACCTAATACCATAGACTATACACTTATAAACTGATTTTGGTCCATTTTCTAAATCAGAAAGTGGTCTCATGAGCACTTTTCAAATATATTTTCGGTGTTCTCGAATTATGCCGCACCTGCCATATGCAGGGTGAAAAGTTAATAGCTGATATCAACTTTTCACCCTGCATATTGAGTTGTTGTCACATGTATAACAGCCCAAAACCATATTAAATTGTTGATTGTGGCATACAGGCAGACTCGAGGTTACTCATCATCTGCCTGGCCTTTTCCCAAATATGTTAGGGTCGGCTTCCAGTACAACCGAATGCAGATGAATATCAGTATTTTAAATAGAGCTGCGTATCGGCGCGAGTCTATGAATAAAAGACAAATATAGGTAAAGCTTACGTTTAATATGTATGTAATAATAAAAGATAAATAAGTATACAGCGCATTGTATGGCATAGATATATATATAATAGTCACAGATGTGATAAAAGCAAGTTTAGGAGGCCTCCACTTCTTCTTTGATAAGTCTCACTAGGTTGCTTAGCGACGACCAAAAAGCAGCCCGTGTTAGATGGTGTCGCAAAACTCTGCAGCGATTTAACCGAGGAGAGTCAAAACACGTTTATGATATGGTTAGTTAGTGGTGACGAGTCTTGGATATATGCTTACGATCCAGATTCCAAGCAGCAGTCAACTGTCTGGGTCTTCCAAGATAAGCCAAAACCGACCAAAGTCATACGCTCATGGAGCACTTAAAAAAAATGGTTGCCTCGTTTGTGGCAAAGGGTGGTCACGTCGCCACTATTGTACAAAGGCTAGCACATCAACCTACCCTAATCTGTCAAATTTTCCCAATTGAATATGAACCTTATTCCTTTGTGGTAAAGTTGAAAATCTATCAAAGAAATTTGACAGATTGGGGTAGCTTAATGTGCTGGCCTATTAGAAGATCGCAAGACGGTTAATGCTGACTGGTATACCACTGTTTGTTTGCCACAAGTCATTACAGAGTTTCGAAAAAACAACTTAAGACGTCGTATGATACTGCACCATGACAATGCAAGTTCGTACATCGCCCGCGATACAAAGATGTTTTTGAGCACTCAAAATGTCGAAATTTTAGATCACCCGCCTTAAAGCCCTGACTTGAGCCCTAACGATTTTATTTACGTTCCCTAAAATTAAGCAGTCTTCGTGGTCAACGTTTCAGCTCACCCGAAGAAGCTGTTGACGCATACAAATCGGCCATTTTGACTACCCCCACTTCGGAGTGGAATAAATGTTTTAAAAACTGGTTCGAACGCATGCAAAAGTGTATTAAATATCGCGGAGAATTTGATTGATGATTTTGATGAAGATTTTGTCTAGTTTATTGTGAAATACAATTTGATATTCTCTGTCAATGTTGAGATTATTATTAAAAATATTAGTGTAATATTCCCAGCGTCTCTCTCCGGCATGTCGCCCTTAGCCCGCAACACGCCGTCTCCCGGCGCGGGCGAGGGCTCGGCCACGCTGAGCGCGGCGCCGCCGGCTGCGCGCGCGCCGCTCGACCCGCTGTTCGTGGCCGCACCGCCGCGCGCGCAGAGACTTACACATTCGGAGGCTTACATCAGGTAAATATGTTACAACCGTCACTGTACAATATAAGACAACATATGCAGGGACAACATTTGAACAAATAAAAAGTAACATAAAAGAGGATTGAAGATTTTTATATGGAGCCTGGGCATTCCTACTGTCGCGCCATTTTGATTTTTTTTTTTTTCGAAATCGCGGCCTCACATGAAACCTATATAAATCGATAGCTAACATCATACACAGACAAAAAAATGGATGTCACGTGATCAACTTTGCACGTTAATATCTCTGAAACGTGACACTACGGGGTTGGTGTCAGATTGTTTTCGTCAGCTATCGATTTAGATAGGTTACAATTTAGCGTGGCCACAATTTAGAAAAAAAAAAAAACAAATGGCGCGTCAGATGTATGCCACGGATCTTCAAATCCCTTTAAATATAGAATCATGTGTACCTCACGGCCGCGCCGAATAGGCGCTATTATATCGCTGCGTAGAATGGTGAAGCTACCCCACGTCTGCTGCGTGGGACCTTTTATTTGGCTGCTTGTGTTGTAATTTTGTACAGTAACGCCCTTTGAACAAAACATAACCGCTCCGCGGTAACAATAAATTCTGTAAGAAAATAAAACGTCAAAAAAGTTAAGTTTCGCATAATTATTGTGTAAAAAATAAGACAAACCAACAAAATTTAACGCCGAAGACTACCCACAGTAAAAACAAAAATCGAATCCACACTATTTCCCTCCACAGATACATCGAAGGCCTACACTCGGAACAGAAGTACATAACACCATGGGAGAAGTCTCTCACACCCATGCCGATAAACCCAGACCCAGGACAGTTCAACATGCACAAGATTCCAGCACACTGGATGACAGAAGAAGCCATTAATGGCTACTTAGCTCAGGAAAAGAACCTCTCTGAAACTGACATACAGAAAATGGATCAGAACTCGAAGATTCTCAAAGGACTTTGCTCTTTGAGAGATTTTATGATGAAAGATGCTTTGTATCTGTCTAAAGTCGTGTATGGTAATAATAATACTTGAATTTAAATGGCGGAAAAGTAATAAGATAGTTTATAGAAACGGATGATATCTTTATGATTAATGTTATAATGTTGTAAAAACTTGCAAAAATATTCATTGGACAAGTTAAAACATCATTTAAAACAGATTTTTTGTCTATTAAATATTGTTTCAGTGTAGCTGTAACTATGTTTTTTTTTCTTTTGTAGATGTATTGTGTAAGGGAAGTTTATTTTCTAAATCAACGGTAAAAATAACCTAGTATAGCTTAAGAAGTTAAGAGATCTGTGACACCTTGCGTCATAATAAAAGTATTAATAAAAATCATGATGTTGTTTTCTTTTCGATCTAATACTTTATTTGGACAGTTGGGAATATTGTTTATTTTTAGTGTTGGAGGTATTCTAGCAGTCAAAGGTGTTCATCGATTTAGAGATAAATGCAAAATGATGACCAATTTTCGCTAGGTTCCTAACTCAATGAAATTTTATATTTGCCAAAAGGCTTCATCAATTCATCAGATATTTCTTTATTTTAAAACACATACAACTATCGTCACATGCTTACCTAATACCATAGACTATACACTTATAAACTGATTTTGGTCCATTTTCTAAATCAGAAAGTGGTCTCATGAGCACTTTTCAAATATATTTTCGGTGTTCTCGAATTATGCCGCACCTGCCATATGCAGGGTGAAAAGTTAATAGCTGATATCAACTTTTCACCCTGCATATTGAGTTGTTGTCACATGTATAACAGCCCAAAACCATATTAAATTGTTGATTGTGGCATACAGGCAGACTCGAGGTTACTCATCATCTGCCTGGCCTTTTCCCAAATATGTTAGGGTCGGCTTCCAGTACAACCGAATGCAGATGAATATCAGTATTTTAAATAGAGCTGCGTATCGGCGCGAGTCTATGAATAAAAGACAAATATAGGTAAAGCTTACGTTTAATATGTATGTAATAATAAAAGATAAATAAGTATACAGCGCATTGTATGGCATAGATATATATATAATAGTCACAGATGTGATAAAAGCAAGTTTAGGAGGCCTCCACTTCTTCTTTGATAAGTCTCACTAGGTGATTGAATTTACTGCCATCGAATATCAGGATCTGAAACAAACATAATATTTATTTAGATAGACAACATAGTTTCACGCCTGTCCGAAGCACGGGGACACGTTAAGCCGTTTGGTCCTGCGCCTGATCTCTCCGGTCTTGTCGTCTTGCGTGCCGTCCCATCATCGGACTAGGAGAGTGAGGAAAGAGAGTGCACCTGTGTCTGCGCACACACTTGTGCACTATAATATCTCCCGTGCCGATGCTCTTTTAAGATTTCATGCCTGTAATCCCCAAAAGGTTAGGCAGAGGTGTACACTTACGTTACGGTAGTTATGTTTGAGCCCTATGTAATAAAAGGCGAGCCTATTGCCATCAGTCGGGTACAAATCCAAACCGGGTTGCTACTGAGAAATTCCTGACGGAAAAGCCCACTAACACGTTACCCAACCTGGGAGTCGAACCCAGGACTTTGCGGTCAGCAGTCGCGCTTGCGACCACAATACCAACGACGCCGACGATGCTGTTTTTAGACATACAACAGAAGTAGTTCATTAATTGTGTATAATTATTAATTGTAATATTTAATATATAATTGTGTGCTCATTAATTGTATATAATATAGTAGTTTCTTACGGGAAAAGATAGCTTGCGTACACTGGCTTTTTTCATCAATATTTCAACCGAACGTACGCGACCCCCAAGGAATCTCCCTTTTTTTCAGTTTACCTTACTACTTTCGTCCCATTGTTGGGCAAAGGTCTACCCCATATGTTTCATTTGTATTTATGCTGTGCCTTCTCCAGCATTAGGAACGCCCCATATTATGCTTCTATACGTTGTATTATAAATTAGTCACATTTCGCGTGTCTGTGACCGCGTTGTTCTTCTAAACTACGCAACGGTTTTTGATGCGGTTTTCGCAATCATCTTTATAGCGAATTTATTCCGGAATTTTTATGTGTATAATACATTTATATTAAACTTATAATTATAATTTAAAAAAATCTCGATGTTTTGTTAACTCGTTAATTGTGCCATGGCTTTAATTTTGACAGTTCAACAACATCCATTGCGTTTTTTACGTTGCTGAGCAGACTAATTTTTCGAACATAGAAGCAATAGACTAGCAATATCCTTCAAAATTATTCAGATTGTGATTGATAGCGTGTTACGCAATTAGGGTGCGGTTCGCTAGTTCATAATAAGAACAGTCATTAGTTGTACCTTTCTGCAAGGCGTAAGCGCGCCTCCCTCGTAGTCCCATTGCGACAGGTCAGCCTGCTCGGTGACGTCAACGTCAAAGCTCGCCAGCGCTTCCTCTGCTATCGGCTTCTCTTCTTGATTCGCAAACAGTATTTCTGAAGATTCATCTGTAATAATAAATGAATAGGAAATTAGTTTGAGGGGCCCGTGGCTAAATAATAACAGCCGCACAGGTCGATCTATCAGGTTAAGCTACGCTTGCCGCGGCTGGTCTGTGGATGGGTTACCATCTTTACATATCGAGACCCCTTCGCGCCTCGGAAAGCACGTTAAGCCGTTGGTCCCGAATGTCATTCGTCGATCTTTGATAGTCGTTAAGGGTAGTCAGAAAGCCCGAAAGTCAGACAACCAGTTACCAAGGGTATCGTATTACCCAGTAACGAAGTTGTGGAGGTAAGATTTCCAAATGTAGGAATATGATCAATTAGCCAGCAACAAGGGGGAGCAGTAGTGGCCCAGTGGTAACGGCCGCGACTTACGAGTTGTAGGTCGTGGGTTCGACCCAGACAGGCGCTTTGGTGTAAATAATTTCATCACCACTGCTCTCAAAACGGTGAAGGAAAACATCGTGAGGAAACCGGCATGTCCAAGACTCAAAATTTGTAGGTAAGTTTATTTTTAATACTACAAATTTACGGTTTTCAGATCTTTTCCTTTACTTGTGCTACATGACATTGCTTCTTGCAAAATTTCATTATACTAGGTCAACGGGCAGTACCCTATAGGTTTTGATTCCGAAACATAAACGCCCGTATCTTTTGATTGCGGTGACTTAGAAGTTTGATTTTTTCACTGCTTCAAGGGATTGCAGCCTTAGTATTTAATATTAATTTCAACTTGATAACTCCACGCGGTCCTTAAAAAGGGTCTTGACTGACGGACAGACTGACAACGAAGTGATCTTATAAGGGTTCTGTTTTTCATTTTGAGGTACGGAACCCTAAAAACATGAATAGCGAAATGTGGCTGTAATAGGTACACCTCTGCCTAACTCTTTGGAAAAATAAGGCGTGATATTATGTATTTACGATAATTACAGTTACCTATGTACATGAATATACGAAACATACGACTCACACTTTAACTGAGATCAACAATAATTTCACAATGAAACAAACATCATTGTTAACTCCTTAGCATAGGATTGTTTAGAAAACAATGACATATTCACAAACACATTTCAGAACATCACGCCAGTCTGAATTCCCTGAAGATCCCGGATCGAGTAGTGTTTTTATGTATTTCTATCTGGAATTTCTCAGTAGCACTCCGGAGTCTGGATTAGTGCCTTATTGATGGCAACAAGCTCGCCCCCTATAACATAACTGGCAATATGTGGGTGTATACACCTCTGCACAGCCCTTTGGGTAGACAAGACGTGATGTTATGTTGCATTACTACACTCACATTTCACTAGTTATTACGTTATTTGTTCACCAATAATTGTTCACACTGGTCTTGCCAAAGGTAACATGCACAATATGTATGCAAAAATTCAACAATCACTTATAAGCATTTTCCGCACGAATACAGAAGTTGTACATTTACACCATGCCATGTAATGATGTAATATGATCTGGCAGTTTTGGCTGATTTTAATCATGATCTGGCAGTTTGAGTAATTTATGCGGCCTACTTCAATCTATGTGGTTCTGTCCTCAAAAGTCCATTTCAGACATGGTCTTCACATGATCTGACCAAGATTATGTCTGGACTTTAAAAGAGACTGACCTCTGGGTTTGTTTCGACCTTTCTTCTCAGAGTAGTCAGATAGGAAATGGAGACCTCATCTAGTTTTAGAAATATGATTGACGTGTAAGTATCAGAACAAACCTACTTTCAGAAATAAAGCATTTATCATAACTGAGCACAAAACACTGAGAAACACCTAGTGGAAAACCAAGTAACACCTCACTTGACCTAGGAACTAATATTTATTGTGTCTAGTGGTCGCAAGCTGCTGAGAATAAGGTTGTGGGGTCGATATTCTGCATTCACATACCTCCGGTCTTATAAGTCTTGCAGATCCATATCAGGTGCTGGAATGTGTAGGGCATGTTATTCTTTGTTGCTTTGTCCAGTTCATTCTGCAGAGATGAGAATAGAGGCACGCTGATGGCTGCGGGAATGTTTAGGATCCTGTAAAAATAAATAACAATTATTTGTTTGTATTTCATCAGACCATAATCCAAAAAAAAATCACACATCATTACAACATTGGCCAAAAATACTTTTCTAGGAGTTAAAAATATGGTGTATTGCCACCTCCTGATGTAGGGTGATTGATTTTGAAACGGGGCAGTAAGGACAGTTATCCTTACTGTCCCATCTCAAAAATCCATCCTTAACCTCTCAAGAATCATGCATATGTACTCACCTAGTGATGTAACGAATGTTGAATTTTTCACATTCGCGAATGCGAATGCGATTGCGAATATTTATCTTCAACATTCGCGAATGCGAATGCGAATGAGAATATTTTAAAATTTTAAAAAAAGCGCGCTTAAAATGTTTGACAGGTTTGACGTTTCGTGTCGGCCATGTTTAAATTGAACATAGCCGAGCCGATATTGGTTAATTGAATCAATTTAGTCACAGAAAGTTCATTCAAAAAGTTTTGTTTTGTTTTGAGGTTAGTTTTATGCTGGACTACTTTACACACCTCACCGAAACAGGCTGCACGGAGAAAGAGCCTCCAAACTTTTATTTTTTAAATTTAACATTCCATTGCTTCAATTTAATTATTAAGAATTAAAAATTACAACAAATTTAATAATTAAATAGTCAACATGTTATTAGAAAAACTATATTTTGTGTACCTTCTTACTTACTTATATATCTTTATTTTTATACATAGATAAATAACTTGCAATTGAAACCAAATGTTAACATAACAAGTATTAGAAGTTTACTTTAGTTTAAAATTAAAATAATTATAATTTTGTTTTTGAAAAAAGGTTTATTTACAAATAGTTAAGTATTCGTTGTTTTGTTTTTTAAGTTTATATTTCATTCATTATAAATATATTTAATTCCTCAGATATATATCTAAAGTGGAACGAAAAAATATAGATTTAAAGCCAAAGGTTATAAATACTTAATACACACATCAAAAGTGTCTAGGGATCAAGCATTTTTATGCGGATTTCTTGAGATTGAGATGTGGCTTTGTAATAAATTTATGATTTTATAAATTTATATGGATCCTTTTTGGTGCATTTCATAATTTGAATCAGGAACTGTGAATCAAATTCGAGTAAAAGATGAAAATCAGCTGTCAATATTTTCCCTATAAAAACATACAACGCATTGAAGACATTATTAGTGCTACTGTTTCCCTACTACTGATTAAAACCAACGTTATTATGGAGCGGCGACGTCATTTAAGCAGGGAAGAAATGCTCAGAGCCGTGGGAATGATAGAAGCTGGTTCCCGGCAACGTACTGTGGCTTTAGCTCTGAATACAAGTCAGAGTGTTATCAGTCGACTTTGGACACGTTACCGAAGCACTGGTACCGTGGCTGAGCGCCATGGAGGACGGTATCGCTGCACCACACGGAGACAAGACCGATACATTCAAATCTTAACTCGAAGAGCTCCAACAATAACCGCCATGATGTTAGCCGTGAGGCTTCATCACTCTTCAGGGAACTTAATTAGCGACCAAACAGTCAGAAACCGCTTGCATGAAGTGAACCTTCATTCCCGAAGACCGCTACGGGTACCACCTATAGCAATGCACAATCGTAGGATTCGATATCAATGGGCTCTTGAACACAGAAATTGGGCAGAAGAACAATGGCGTTTCGTGTGCTTTTCTGATGAGTCTCGTTTTGGTATGAGACCGGATACAAGACGTATACGACACTGGAGAACCCCTGGACGCCAACAGCGATTAAAATCCTGCCAGGAAGTCCATCCTTATAGTGGTGGAACCATCATGGTATGGGCGGGTATTTGGATCGGCGGAAGAACTGAGTTGATTTGGATCAGAGGCAACCTCAACGCTCAAATTTATGCTGAGACGATTGTATCAGACGTCATCGTTCCTCTACAAGTGCAAATCGGTCCCTTATTTCAGTTAATGCATGATAATGCACGACCGCACACCGCAAGAGTTGTAAGACAGACTCTCGCCGCAGCTAACATCAATGTCCTGCCCTGGCCTGCTCAGTCGCCAGACTTGAACCCGATTGAGCATGCATGGGATATGCTACAGAGAAGAGCTCTGCCGAATATGGAGGGTATCCAGTCGCAAGAAGACCTTTTTTTGTTGTTGCAACGAACATGGGCGGCCATTCCACAGCGTGATTTGGATGAACTCATTTTGAGTATGCCAAACCGATGTTCTTGTGTTGTTAGTGTTCGCGGTAGAAACACGGATTATTAATTGTTTAAGTTACCCAATAAAATTTTAAAGAAAACTGTTATTTCAGTCTTTTTTTCGAACTTTTGTGTTAGTGGTTCAAATGTCAAAAATCCCTTTATTACGAAAATGGCAAATTTCTTTATTAATGCAAAGGTGACTTGGTTTATCGTTACTGTGACAAACGAAAACACTTTATTTGATGAATCCTTAAAGAAAATTTTAATTAATATCAATCAGGAGAAAAGTTATTGCAAAAATATATGTTGATCCCTAGACACTTTTGATGTGTGTATATATTAGATATTTAAAGTTTAATAATTTTGTTTCAAGTAATTGTTTAGTTTTTTAGTAAATAGAAACTGTAAAATTTATTTAAAAATGGTAGTAAAGTAATAATATACTACTAAATAAATGCAAACCTTACATAGTTGTAACAAGGCTGATTAATGTTAGATTTGATCAGATCTCTGAACTTCTTTTTTCATAAATGAGACTTTAATTTAGAATGTAGAAGTATGATTTAATAAAAATATCTAAGTGTTATCTATTGTATTATTATTTCATATGCATGCATATAATAATTTCCTTTTTGATTTTTAAAAACATTCGCTAAATATTCGCATAATTTTTGCGAATGCGAATGCGAATGCGAATATTGAAAAATATGCGGATATTCGCGAATGCGAATGCGAATATCCGTTTACATCACTAGTACTCACATCAGTGAGACCGGGAACCGTTTTACAACATTTGCCTGCATACAACACACCTCTCTATAAATTACTAATTAAACCACAATAACTATAGAATTGTTCTTGCAAATTTAAAAAAACCGTCTTTTACCTTTCATTGATGACTAGTCCAACATGTTCTTGCCCACTTGCCAGTATCCTCTTGATAACTGCTTGAGTGTTGACGTCTGCATTCTCATCAGCTAGTGATACAAGTAGTGTCCGGATCTGTTGTATGGGTTGTTCGTCCTGAAGATAATGTAATGGTTTATTAGGTACAGAAACAATAAAATAGCCATTGAAATAATATCATTTGCATTTACATGAGTATTGATTGGACAGTAATATAGTATTATGATTGTAATTTTTTTTTTTACTTTTTAGTATAATACAAATTCCAACTTTGTAAACACACATTATAAAATGGGTCAGAGGATAATTCCTCTTTATCTGCAAGTAGTTTCATTGTTGCAGATTTATTTAAATTGAAATAATATTTTATAAATTAGTGGAAAATCTCCACCATGTCTGTATGAGATAAAGAGATTTGCCCCTGCGACTGGGAGTGGATATAATTATGTGACGTTTATTGAACCATATTCTAGTAGAAAATTCACAATAAGTAGCTGAAGCGAGTCGTCATAATCAGCCTATAATGTTCCGAGAGACCTCTTTGAGAGGGAATAGGCCGTAATCCATTATGCGAGCCCATTGCGTGTACATAGATGTCACATGTCTTCCAATTTTTGGTTCTAGGACATGCCGGTTATCTCTCGATATTTTCCTTCACTGTTTTTGAGAGCAGTGGTGATGAAATAAATTACACAAAGTAAAGCGCCTGTCTGGATTCGAACCCACAAACTACAATTTGTAAGCCGAGGCCATTACAACTGGGCCACCAATGCTGTCTAAGTTGACCATTATAACACATATTGTTATCATAGCTGTGTCTGTTTTACTTACTCTTCTCTTGGTCATGTTAATAACAGTGGTGATGCCAAACACTCCGTCGCTGCCATCGTCTTCATCATCTGTATCCTCCACATCACAATCTAGGCACTGCTTCACAACACTGCCAACATAGTTCTGAGCTGAAATAAACATATTGAGAAATGTCATTATCTATACTAATAATAAAGCTGAAGAGTTTGTTCAAATGCGGCAATCTCTATGTAACTACTGGTCAGATTTAAAAAAATATTTTTGCATTTGATAGCCCAATTCTTGAGGAAGGCTATAGGCTATTTAACATCACGCTAGGTCCCGTAGGAGCCGAGCAAACACATAGAGATAATGCTGAGAGAAAATAAAGTAATAGGGCGGCCAGGCGATGCGGTGGGTTGAGGAACAAGAAATTTCGCGCAGTCGAAGTTGCGGGCAAAAGTTAGTGTTATTATAAAATCTGTAAGATAAGGAGGTTCCTCGCTCAGAAACCCAACCACCGGTACCTTGAACCCTGTGCCTAATACTAGTGGGCTACTATTTTTTTATATTTCTTAAAAAAAAAATACTATGCCAAAGAACATGCACTTGGCAGTCTTTGTGAAAAAGAAGGTACACCAGAGTAGAAGGCAGAATGTGCTTTTGTACAGAAAGAACGTCAGAAGGGGAAGCAATAAATATTAAGTTTATAATATCTAGCATAATCAGACAAGCTTCTTCTGTTCGAGAGGCGGTGGGCTATAATCTATCACACGGGGCCAGCGAGGTTTGGTAGATATTGCATGTCTTCGAATTTTTGGTTCTAGGACATGCAGGTTTCTTCAAAATGTTTTCCTTCACCGTTTTAAGAGCAATGGTGATGAAATGATTTACATAAAGTAAAACGCCTGCATGGGTTCAAACCCACAACCTATAACTCGTAAGTTGGGACCAATACCACTGGGCCAGAAGTTATAATATTATGTACTTACAAATAATGATTTGTGCCAGGCCACCTAGATCAACATTGGACTTGAGGAACAGTTGCCTCAGCAGCTGCTTGATACCATGGAAGTCACAATCCTCAGGGTTACGGCCTTCGAAGTCGGCTTGTAACTCCTAAAAGAACAACAAAAAACTTAGCACAAACAAGCGGAATGTATGTATGACTAATTTCCATTGTTACTTGTTTCATAATATTATGAAAAAAAAAATAACAGGAAAAGCATAGTGTCGACCAAAATACGGTTTTCAGCCGAAACCGAAACCTATGATGTTAATAAAAAGTTCGTTAAATTAGATGATATTATTTTCAAGTAATTTTGATAATGGGCTGATTTTGCAATTTTTATTAGATTTCTTTTATTCAAAGGAAAAATACTTTTGTCAGATTTTGTGTAAAAACTGAAAATTTCTAATTGACGATTGAGAAAATGAGCTCTAACTAAAGGCCTTAGCAGATATGATGATATGTTAGCATTTGCGATTTAGTATTTTTTCAGATGCTCGATTCAACTCTTCACCGCGTAATTTTAGTATTAGCAATCACTGATTTAATAGCTTTTCGGAAAGTTAGAAAACGCAATTTTTAAACCGTACTCAAACGGAACGAGTCCTCGAGCTATGCAGCGTCGAAGTAATCGCTGAAACGTGTGATGTTGCTATTGTGACCAAACACACAGACGCTAAGGTGCATTTGCTGTTGCCCTTAGAGCTTGTATCAATCTTCCAGAAAGCGAATAAATCCCTACTCGCTGATACTAAAAGCAGCATGTCTGCTAAGAACTTTGACTCTATTTGAAAGGAAACACTTATTTTTTTGGCTCTTTTGGGTTTTGAAGCAAAAGAGCGTAACCGGGACTCCATTACTAGTTTGCCTAGTTGTGAGTTGTTCGATCGATCTATTCTATCAAAACCGACAGCTCACAAATATGCCACACGCTAGTTTCGGCCGAAGATTCGGCTACTTGTAGGCCGAAACCGAACATTCGGTCGGACACTAAAAATAAAATTCAAACAAAAGAATCGAACAAACCCTTGTTCTTTTCAGAACTTCAGTATCAAAAATTTCAAATAATAATGTTCGAGAAAGAATTGAAAATAATTTTATAATGAAAAATAAACAATTAAAACGCGGCATGCCATGTGATTTTTAGGTTATAATTTAAAACCCACCTTGTCATTGCCAACAAAGTTCCCATCCGAATCGAAATCGGAGTCTTTTTCACTGCCAGAATCCTGTTCTTCATCACTTTCACTGTCGTGAATTTCTATTTCTTTATTTTTTTTATTCGACATTTTTTCCGCCGATACAACCACACGTCGTAAAACACAAACAATAATAACCACAGACAATGAATTAAATACGTCGGTCGGCGATTGAATGACTGAAGTAGTAGCCACGGACAAAGTGATTTACTTTTCAGAATACTTTTCATAATAGAACCCTGGGCATTGAGATTTAACTTTTATCTTTTCAGCCAGCGGTTTCAAGAAACCAACAGACGAAAGGCAGGTGGGGTGGGAATAGGCAAACCGCTAGTCGGACTTTTAATTAGCTGCAATAACATGACAGCTCATGTGTTAGATATATGACTGAAATTGGCGCCATTTTGTTTTTTCGCGGCCATCAACTCAATCTTGTTTTTCTAGTATCTGTACATACGTACAGACGCCAGCACATCAACCTACTACAATCTGTCAAATTTCTTTAATAGATTTTCAACTTTATCGCTAAAACATAAGGTTCAAAGTTGATTGGTAAAATTTGACAGATTGTAGTAGGTTGATGTGCTGGCGTCTGTACATAGTAGTGTAGAGTCTGACCAACGAAAGCTGACCAAGAAAAAAGGCGGCAATTTAAAAAAAATGAAGAGTTGTTACCCTGGCTATACACTGCGTAAACGCAATTGATACTATTTATTATTCATTGCAAATTTATTGATTTATTGACATTGACAATTCGAATTGTCAGTCCTAAAATGTCTCCATTCTAAAAGTTTTGAAAAAGGTTTAGAAAATAATTCGTGGTCAGCTTTCGTTGGCCAAACTCTAACAAACGAAACTTATTTGACATGCATACCTCTAAACTCAGTCCGAAATGAGTTAATAAGAAGTGTCATTTTACTGCAGCTATAGTTGCGTTCTCGCCTGCGAGGTCTATGCACGCGGGGATAGAACGAGAACGGGGACCGGGAGAGGTGCGGGCGGCGGGCGCTCGTAACATTTTACTTTTTTTTTTCGCGATTTCAGGTTTGGTCCCATAGTAAAAGTTGTTCATAATGATGAGTAATATGAGTATTGTACTCCCATTTCGATTGGTCGCATGTTTTCAATTTCACCCTGTACTTATAGGTAGGTAGTTAGAAACATTCCTGCAACAACCCTTCTACCTCAGACACCTCTCTCTCTCTATTTATGATTGTGGATTTTATTAACCAGTAGGTACCTAATTATTATAAAATTATATAAAGATTTATGATTTCGTTGCATACGTGTAGTGCCGCGTCTGCGATGCGGCTGTGAAGTTTCTTCGTGAGGCGGACTTTACAGCTATACAAAGTTTCAATGATATTTTTTTTTTAATTGAAAAAAAAAAACGCTAAGTTAATAATTCTCTACGCATTTAATAATATAAAATGTTACATTGATTGATGTTTTGTTCTTTGTGGGTTTTTTACTTTTAAAGTTTAGTTTACTCTGCATTTGAACGTTTTATTACTAGCGGGCATTGTGGATGCAGCATGGACGACGTGTTCAAAGCAACTGCAAAATGTGGCTTCACCTTTCATTTTTATAAATATTGAGAAGCAAGGTGAAGTACGACCAAGAAGTTTTGATTATCTGAAACAGAAATTGAAATTGAAACGATTGAAAGGCTGGACATCAGTTAAAGTCGTCACCTACTTACCGTAGTATAACTCGCCAGTGAAATGATTGAAAACCCATACGTAGTCACATGGACGTCCTTTTGAGCCCTGAAAGGACGCATAATGATGTATCAACTACCTACGTAAAAATCTTTAAGTACGTAGGTTATCCGTGAAAATAACAGACACATGACGACATGACGAATCTGCATTTGAAGATAATTATCTACCTAAGATATTATACCTAATTATGTGCCTCTACCGAAGAATGATCGTTCATCTTATTTTACTATAGTGGCCGGCCGCCGTTTCAACTAATTTTTCTAACAGATCTAAATTTCATACAAGATCCATTTATAATAATAATCCATGTAAAATAGGTACGGTATTCAGCTGCATCCGGTTAGACTGGAAGCCGACCCCAACATAGTTGGGAAAAGGCTAGGCAGATGATGATGATCATCCATTTTTAGGGTTCTATACCAAATTGATAAAAAGGAACCCTTATGATGCGACTCAGACTGTCTGTCTGTCCGTCTGTCACAGCTGGTTACATCAAGAACTACTAATGTTATCAACTTGTGTAATAGTTTTAGATGACGTTTGCCCAACAATTTTACAAGTAAGAAAGATTTTTTTTTGCAGGTGTGATTTTTTTTAGGCCTCATAGTTTTCGACTTTTATTTATTTATTTATTATGGCACTCCAACAATTAGTTCACAAATACATTTACTGATAGCTTAGCCTTATTGTATAAAATATTACAGTGAACCAATCACTTAAAGGTGTGCACAGCTTTACAATGTTTTCCTATGTCATTAATAATAAAATCAAATTAATCAGATTAAATAAAAATAAAACAATTACATTATTAAAAAGATAAAATTGTAAAAAAAATAAAAATAATACGGAACAAAACATGAGCGACGGAACTCAAACAACAGTTAAAATTATTTAAAAAAAATTAATACAGAACAAAACATGAGCGACGGAATTCAAAATAGAACCAATTGTCAGCAATCTGTAAGTTGTCGTAAAAGATTAAGACTTTTGATGAAAAATGTAAAAAAAAACCGTTCCCCCTTATCTCCGAAGTTTCCATAGAGAAAAATCTGAAATTATTCTATGTGATAGAAGTATATGTAAAGATTACAGGAAAAATAAAACGATGTCTCTAAATAGCACACTTTTTCAAACAAAAGTTACATTTCCATTATCTACGCTTGCCGCGGTTGGTCTGTGGATGGGTGACCATCTTTACATGCCGAGACCCCTCAGTGCCTCGAAAAGCATGATAAGCCGTTGGTCCCGGCTGTCATTCGTGGATCTTTGACAGTCATTACGGGTAGTCAGAAGTCTGACAACAAGTCTTACCAAGGGATATCGTATTACCCAGTAACTGGGTTGTGGAGGTCAGATAGGCAGTCGCTCCATGTCATAATCTGCTTATAACGTTCCCACTGCTGGGAGACAGGCCTCCTCTCTATGGGGTCGCTCCATGTAAAATACTGGTACCTATTCAGCTGCATCCGGCTAGACTGTAAGCCGACCGACCCAAAAGAAAAAAAAAAGGAAAAGGCTAGGCAGGTGATGAAGATGTGATATTAAGTTTTTCCATTTGGAATTTATCAGAAGCAGCCTGGAGTCGGGATTTGGGCCCAGTTGCTGGCAATAGGCTCGCTCATATAGTATGTGTCAATGGCTCGTTCCCTATTGCAATACATAACTGGTGAAATGTGGGTGTAGAATGTGTAGATAATTAGCCTAGGTGCACCTCCGCCTACCTCCCGAGGAATACAGGCGTGATGATATGTTTTATTAACCGACTTTAAAAAAGATGAGGTTTTGTATGTTTGTTCGCTAATACTGCCAATCTCGCGTTGATTTCGCGCGATTTCGTTCATTGTATCATAGATAATTACGGATTTACGGCCTATGTTGGGCATTGGCACTATTGACAGCTCACTGATGGAGCTTCACGCTAAGTTTACACGGTGAGATGTTACAAAATAGACCGGCTGTTTTCGAGGTGTTAGCGGGGCCACAGATAATATAATACGCAGGGCTAAGCTCAAAGTGACTACCTAGTGCAGAATCGCCACACGTATAGGATATAAATTTACAACTAGTTAATTGGGCTATAGGTAGGTATATGAATAAGTTTCTGAGTAGGTACATATGTATATCATAATTACCTGTGCAGCATTATAAGTACGGAGCTCTTAATCTTTTTGGATGCTCTGTACCAACCGCTTTCGTAGAGCGCATCTGAGACTCCTTCACTCTACAAGGAGTAGGTAAAATAAAATGCTAGGATCCTATGTAGGTAGGTATTTAACTGAGAATAAAGTAAGATAGGTATATAATCTACCTCCTTATATTTTGAGAACACATTACATAAAACAGGTAGACGTAGCTCGACGTAGGTACCTACAAACCCTCTGGGTGCATTATGTCCAATTCGCAAAATGTCCAATTCTCACAATTTCCAATTCGCAATTAGTCCAATTCGCAAATTGTCCAAATCGCAAATTGTTTTATGTATGACTTTCCAATGGGAGCTTTCCCGCAAAATTGTTTTTAGTCGTTTCAACTGGACACAAGTTTGCAAGTCAGGGACTAAAGACTTTCACAACTTTTTGCACGGTGATCGTGTTTTTCAAGGCTCATTTCGTTTGGGAAATCCAAAAGGGGTGAAATAAAACCGGCTTCCTTAAAATTCACATTTGTAAGAAAAAATCATAATCATCATAATCATAAAATTGTATCTAATCATAAAATAAGCCCTAGTAAAATGAGATTGCAAATATTTTCCCCACGGGTTTCCATATTGGGAACATTTAATTGATAATTCATGTGTCCTAAATCCGTGGATATTTTTGTTTGTTATTTTATTTTATTATGTTTATATTTTGTGGATTGCAGCAAATCTATCGCATTCTTTGGTTATTTTTGTCTGGTAAATTAATTTACGACTTAATTATAAAATAAGTCATCAGGTATGGTAGTAATTTCCTGTTCGTGTAACTGACCGACTCCAGTAGCCGCTGTCCATACCAGCACAGTAGCCATGTTTGTGACAAGGCTGTTGTTAGAAACGACTTGTAAACCATCTCGTTCCATTTCTCCACAATCTGGAAAAAAAAATGATAAGTAGGTAGGTACCTAGATATAAATTGGCAATCATGCTTGAGGAAGGACATTGCTTGTCGAGTTCAACTGCGATGAGGGTGGTGTGATATTTCGGATTTATGTATGCAGGCCAGACGTGGCCATAAATCGCAAAAACATTTGGGGAGGTTTTCAAGGAGAAAGGGGAGGCCTTTGCTCAGCAGTTGGAAAACATACAATAAATAATATGCCCCTTTAATGGACAGAAGTACGTTATGTTGAGGTTCTTGCACACAGTTCATTTTATTTAAAGTAATATGACCAAAGCGGCACATTAATTGCGTAACACACTATTAATCAGAATCTGAATCATTTTGAAGGATATTGCTTCATAATGTTCGAAAAAATTGTCTGACACTCAAGAACGTAAATAACGCAATGAATGGTGTTGAACTGTCAAAATGAAAGCCATTCCTACTGTTAATGTGTTACGCAATTACCCCGCTGATATTCCAAACAAACATATTTTTATTTGTACCTACCTAAGGTACAAATAAAAATATGAAAATTATGTGAAAAAAACAAACAAATAAAATATTATCAATGTTTGTTGGCAGAATTTAATTTCCTTGAATAAATTCTATGTGTAGGTATTATTATGTACAGAGGCCAACACATCAACCTATCCCAATCTGTAAAATCTTCCCAATTTAATATGAACCTTATTCCTTTGTGGTAAAGTTGAAAATCTATCAAATAAATTTGACAGATTGGGGTAGCTTGATGTGCTGGCCTCTGTACTTATTCTGTGACTATTACTTGTTCTGTGCTTATGGTAAGCAATACTGGAGTGTCCCGTTAAGGGAACTCTCTTTTTCCTTTTGTTTAGTTTTTGATACTTACAACACAGCAGAAACCACAGAAGCAGATAATAATGGAGCTGTTGAAGAAATTGACTAGCAAAGCAAAACTGAACATGTCTTCCACATCGCCGGAAAGCCTGCAAATAATATCTGACTTAGGTATTAGATTCCTGGTATACTTAAGTTTAGTATAATTTTAAGAGATTCGGCTCTGGAAAAATTAAAGTGAATCTCGCACGGGATGCGGGACGTAATTCACTCATGCTGATTGATTGGCTGAATACCTCGTGGAAAAGCTATTCTATCACTTCCTCATTCAAGACTTCATGTATGATTGACACAGATATCGAGGTACCTCGTTGTCTTCTTTTTGTAATTTGGCAGCCTCTTTCATTATTACAGTAGGTAGATTTACCTACTTATAAATCTTATCTCGTCTATAATGAAACAGGTTTAGGTATCCACCTGATTAGAGCACGATGTCTCACTATGATTTCAGAGAGGTCCTTTTGATGCTTGTCTTCCCAATCCTTGTCATCTAAAGTGTCAATTAGGTCTTTGTTCTTCTGTGCATAACTTTTGCAGTATTCCCCTAAAATCGAATAATTAATTACAGTTTACCCAGGTACCCTCCGTGAGATTGTCAGTAATGTAGAGGCATGAGGAACAGGATGTAAAGTTCACTCATCCTCCATAGTAACGGGAGGATCCACCAGACAAGATCACACGACACCAGACACGACACCCTCCTGGTGTCGTGTCTGGTTGACAACTCTGCCCGACGATTGATGTCAGGATGTTGTATATATACCTACAAAGACTATATTCTCTATGTACTTATACAACATCCCACAATCAGAGTTTACCGCGCAATTTGCATACATATATATATTTATGTTAGTTGCGCGGTAAACTCTGCTTGCGCGATGCAGGATTTTACGTGACGTCAGTGAGATGCGTAGTTCGCATGTGACGGTGTAGATGTCGCTATAGTAACACCAAGGCGTTGCCGGCCTTCCTTGTGGAGCTGGGTAGGATTGAAAAATCGCTTTCCTCACCCGTATGTAAAATACGTGCGTGGTCGACTTGCGGACACCAGCCCGTATTACTTAAACCTGCCATTCTGCAAAATAAAATGGTCTACAACAAAATCAACAGAATTGGCTAAGAAGAAAACCTGACTTTTTGCTTTTGTTAGAGTCGAAATGTTATAGACCGTTGAACGAAGGACTCTAGATTTCTACTTATACTGGCCCCACATCACATTACGGGGAACGAGAAACCACCCTAAACGTATTTAATCAGGATTGACAGGATTCAGGACCCAATATTGTTCTAGAGTAGGTATTTTGCAAAAATCCGGACCTAAAAGAAAAAATATCGAACTGCGGGGTGCGTAACACACCAACAGTAGCAATTATGGCTTTCATTTTGACAATTAAACAACATTAACTAATTGCGTTAATTTACGTTGTTGAACAGAAACTTTTCGAGCATATGGATTAGCAATTATTGGAATGGATAATCCTTCAAAATGGTTCAGATTGTGATTGTTAGTGAGCTACGCAACGGTGCGGGCGTGTTAAGCCGGAACACTTCGTGCAATTGTAGATACCAACTGTCTATCTCCTAAAAGCTAACTAACGAAAAGGTTACATGCTCTGTGACTAACGGCACAGAATAACTAATAGTAGATAACAGTTATTGGTCCATACTCGAAACTACCTACTTCTAATGGAAATGGAAACAGTCGGACGCTTGATTAATTGGAAATTCTGTCCCTACGGACACTAGCTGTAGGTAAATCAGATTGCTTGTTGGTTACCAGCCGTTTAGGTAATGTGATCGCGTACGCGTTGTATTAGGTATGTAGTAACTTGATTCTTTTGTTTTTCCTGGATTGTTTTGTTTGGATTGTGTTTTGTTTTTTTTTATGTTAAAGATATTTTATTTTTGTAGATGTTAACATCACCAAAACCTTTCTACGTTTCTCATTGTTTGAACTTTGAATCTTATGTGTGAAAAGTGTGAAATACGCAAAAACCATTTAAAACGAGTTCATTAAGGGCCTCGTCTGAGTTAGGTACCTACTACTACCCCGGTATGTGTAGTTAACTATACCTACGCGTTTTACATTCACCTTATGAGGCAGTAAGGCAACTTGACTTTTAATCAAGCAACGACCCCCTTGCTTGATTAAAAGTCAAGTTGCCTTACTGCCTCATAAGGTGAACTCGCTAGATCGTTTTAATTAGAACCTCTTGTTAATTGAAAGGTCTGACTTGATCATTCACTTTGTGTTTCCTTCGCTTTTGTTAACTTTTGAGTACCTATCGTTAACAAAATGAAGTAATACTTACCTAGGTAGGTATGTTTATTTGAGAGATTTGTTTTTGTTGAAACTTTTTATTGCAGAACATAAAACCGGAAGTTTGAAAATGGTGTAGGTACCTCTAGAGCAGTGGTGGCCCAGTGGTAACGGACGCTACTTACGCGTTGTAGGTCGTAGGTTCGAACCCGGACAGGTGCTTTACTTTGTGTAAATTATTTCATCACCACTGCTCTCAAAACGGTGAAGGAAAACATCGTGAGGAAATCGACATGTCCTAGAATCAAAAATTCGAAGACATGTGACATGCTGACATCTACCAACCCGCACCGGGCCCGCGTGGTGGATTACGGCCCACTCCCTCTCACAGAGAGGAGGCCTGTGTCCCAGCAGTGGGAACGTTATATTCTGATTATGACCTCTACCTATTAAACTGGTGAATATTCATAGGGTAAGAACGCTGAACAGGAAGTAGGCCCTCATTTCGCCTGTTATTTTTAAGTTCCATTACAAGGTTATCAATACAAAGGGCACAAATCCAGACACCCACCGGCGCGCGCGGCGGGCAGCTAGCTAATGGGAATTTTCAATAAAACTTGGTTGACCTGAGAATTAAAACCAAGGCGTAAGATTTCTTTTTTTTTATTTATTAATATACCTGCTGAAAAGAAATTAAATGTTTATTTGTAAGTAGATGTTTTAAGACACGTTTACACGTTAGTATTTAGAACTAAATGGTGGTGCTTTCCTATTTTGGAAGGGCCTTTTGAAGAAAGAGCATCTTTGAGTTGACCTCCTATATAACATACCTAGCGGATAAGTATTAACAAGCTGCTTGTCCACAGGCACATAGACGAGTCTTCGTATCCTGACAGCCAGCAAGTCGAACTGAGTCGTAATATGGCTCAGGAATATGCAGAACAACAGGTCCCCGCATAACATGAACCAGATCGTTATGAGTCCTGAAAATTAAGAGAAAATAGGTAATAGAAGAGTAGAGGAAGGTCAAAGAATCGATGTAAGTTGAAAGATGAAATGGCAAGAAAGGGGTGACCACTGAGATGACGACAAATATAGAAGACGTGTGGAAGAAAAAGACGTGCTGCGCTAGACTCTGGCCAACGAAAGCTGTCCAAGAAAAAAAGGGGCAATTAAAAAAAAAATCTAGGGCTGTTAATGAACCCGGGCTACTTATAGACTGCGTAAACGGAGTTGATACTATTTTTATAATTCAAGAAATATTGTCTAATACGTAATAGGTATTTCATATTTATACAAGGTCAAATTAAATTAGCTAGCGAAACTCTACAGACATGATGGGTATCGATATCTAAACAAGATACTTAAAATAAAAATATAAAATATTTGATGTTCTTTTTTGGGGGTTAACGACCGCTGGGAGTGTTGTTACTCGAAGTGTGAGTTGAGAAAATCTGTTTTCTTTTGTTTTATCGTGTTTAGTTATATCACAGTTCCAACCTAAACTATAATTGAATATCATTCAGGCCGTTAGTTGAATGTTTAGTTAAAAGGCTAGGCGGTTAACTAAACGGCTAATTAAACCAGTTGGCTGCGACATGTAAGTATACTGTTTTAATTGATTTGGTACTGTACATAGTGTGCCTACATTATACATACACCGGGTGATGAGTTGACCTACTTTCCGATGAAAAAAGGGCAAAGGTTATAATTTTCCAGAAACTTTCACACATATATACCTACGTGCCTGACGGGCATGTGTTATAAATTGGCACGACAATAAATTCGTTTATCGCAGCCATTAAATTGTATCGAAAAAATAATACTTTGCTCTAAAGTATAAGTTCTCAACGTGGGCGATAACGTCCTACTGCGTTTATTTCCGCCCATAAATTGCGCATCACGCTTTATCCGTCATGTCGTCTGCATTTTTCCGGTTAAAAATCTTTTTCTATACGAAAAAGTAATGCAGCAAAATAAGCATCGATATAATGTTTCGCTTATGTTTTAAACGTTAAACTTATCGAGTTAATTCCTGTACAAGGTTCAAAATAACTGCTTGTTTTGAACGACGCGACGGTGATTAATCTATAAACTTAAGGTCATCACTCATCTGCCAGGGTCGCGGGTTGTTCGCAAGAGTTTAATCCACCCGCTTGTAGCTAACGCGGCGTCAGCAAGATGACCGCTCGCTGCTGGCACGCCACCCGGTGAGGTGACAGCTTGTTGATCACGCGCCGGTAACTATGTAGTTGCAGGAACCTCACCGTCTACGCGCCAATGGGTATAGGGAGACGTTGCCTGAGGTAGCTGCGCGGTGTGGGAGAGGTGATAATTGTCGCAAGTTGACGAATCACTGAGCTCTCGCATCACGTCACCGCACCCCTCCCGCACCGCGCTGCTACCTCAGGCGACGTCTCAGTAAGCGGTCGGTCTATAGTTTTCAGTTCACATACGAGTTTGCGATCATTAGTGAGTGAGTTTGTGTATCTACTCCATAAGTACTTTTATTTTACCATTAAGGCATGAAGAGTGATTCGTGTGAAGTTCTTTGATGCAAAGGTTTTGGATACCCATTACGGGATCTTCACCGCGTACTTATTTCTCATTTCGTACCTACACAAGAGTTAGCTAGGTACCTATTAGTTTCTTCATAATGACGGTTTTTAACGTTAACTAATAAAGTGTTAGGAGCTTATAAAATAACTAGCTACTACCCGCAACTTCGTCCGCGTGAAATTTCTTGGTCCCCTGACCGGTCCAGGGAACACCACCCATCACTTCGTTGACATTACTTTTCGCTTAGCGTTCATTCTGACTTATCTTCTATCTATCAAATGATAAATTAAATTACTTTTTTTTTTATTCCGACTGGTAGGTACTTCCAGAGATTAGCGCGCTCTTCAATTTTATTATTAGTATAGATACCTATAGAAGATACAGATAGATTCACTTACCATGCCACGTCTGTGCGGCCAATATAACTTCATAGTACCCTCTCTGGAAGGGGTCGAAGGGAAACCAGTAGAAGAACGGTAGGATGAGAGGCACCTCATAGCCCATCGCTATCTTCAAGATCTCCACGAACGGCGGCGAGAGGAAGATCACCAGGAGAGCGTTGTTGCACCAGTAGTAGCCTAGAATTTTGCATAAGGCTAGTGGTAAAATGTTAATTTTGAAAAAAATTGTTCATGTGGTATTGCATAAATATCCCGGGTTCTGATTTCCGAAAAAGTAGGCAGTTACAAATAATATACGATCAGAAATTTGTTAAAAAAAAAGCAGCAAGTGCGAGTCGTACTCCCACACGAATTTAACACTAGGTACAATAAAAAAAAAACAAATTTCTTGTATGTCCCCTTTAATTTTTTACTTTATTTTATTTTTATCATTTGTTGTTACAGTAGTAAGTACACACTGTGTGACAAACGGATGGACGGACAGCGGAGCCCTAGTAATAGGGTCCCGTTGGCACCCTTTGGGTAAATGGAACCCTAAAAACTGATAAATATCATAGGCACTAGCAATTAGTATAGTTAGTTGGGAATCGGATAAGTATGAATGTCGATAATATAAAAACAATCCCTTGGCGACCTCTGTTATGATAAATGATTTATTTTCTGTAAGTAAGTTTGTACAAACACTTTTACACGTCAATCACATTTTTTTAAACTAGATGAGGTCGGCGTTTCCTATCTGACTCTTCTGAGAAGAAAGGCCGAAACAAACTCAGAGGTCACAGTCTCTTTTAAAGTCCAGACATAATCTTGGTCAGATCATGTGAAGACCATATAGATTGGTGTCTGAAGTGGTCTTTTGAGGAAAGAACCACACAGATTGAGCGGACCTGTCCAGTCAGTGCACGCATTTGTCAAAAATCGTGCAGCTCAACTCAGAAGTTGAGGAGCTCAACGATTCGACGAACAATACCAAAGAAAGGACATTTGGGTAGGCCGCGTAATTTACTCAAACTGCCAGATCATGATTAAAACTAACTAAGAAGGAAAACAGTAAAAAAGAAATGACCCACATAGTCCTCACATTCACAACAATTAAATAAAAAAATAAAAAATACTTTACAAAGTAAATATTCATGTCATTGTATATATAAAAATCATCAATGTCAAAGTGTATATAAAAATTCGGGCATAATCTTTGAGGACCATGTAGATTGGTGTCTGAAATTAGTGTTAGGTATTGCATACAAATAATTTTCCCTAAAAAAATGGTTTTGGTCCTAGGAGACCTACACAAACTGCTTCCGGGCACAGATAATATAATACTCTCCGGGATAATCAACGGGACGTCAACGAGACGTCAACGAGGCGTCAATGAGATCGAGATGACGGCGCCGAAGTAGCGATACCGCCACGTGAACGGGACGTCAACGAGAACGAGATGGATGTTTTGAATTTTCTTAAGATATGTATGATTTGCCATAGCTCAAGGCCATACTTAGTGAAACGAGCCCAAGATGTTAAAAGCTTATATGTTGTGGAAAAAATATTAGCCGGTTGGCAAGGTGGTGGTGGTGGGCTGACCGCTAACGACTTGAATTAAATTATGCTCTTCCTACTTATACTTATCCTTGTTGTTTGTTCCTTGTGTGATGTGTGTGTGAGGGTGTGTGTGATGTGTGTGTTTCGCGTTACTCTTTCACGCAAAAACTAGATACTGCACGGATTTGGATGAAATTTGGCACACAGATAGTTTATAACCATATAAGGTACTTTTTATCCCGGGGATAGAAATTTATGCGGGTGAAACCGCGGAGCGCTGCTAGTTTAAACATCTACAGGGCCCTCTTTGCTCAAAGAAGGAGCCAAATAAAAAACACATTGCATTAGTAATAACTATTCCAAGACTTTTGATGACAATGAAGTAATTTTTATTAGGTTTTTCCACGCAAGTACTAGACAGGTGCTGTCCTAGATAGTCTTCAGTTAATTGGAGTTAACGGTAAGGACTTATTAATACGAATGTAATGTCTGTTCTGTTATTGGATAGCTAAAGTCGTAGTCTAGAGGTTGTTGTCCACCACGTATCAGTAACTAACTATACTCTAGGTATAACGTATATAGTAAAAGTGCGCAGTGCTGCACACCCCCACCCTATTTCAAGTTAAACAAATATCATCTTTATTTTATTGCAAATTAAGTTGATTTCAGAGTGACTAGCACTATTGAAAAAGTTATAAAAATGTTTGAAGTTGTAGCGTAAAATGAACTTTATTGTGAAGGAATTAAAGTAAATTTTCATATTTGTTTACATTTTTGGCAAATAAGTCGCGAACGCAGATTAGGTGATTTTTGGTGTCAGTATTTTTTGCTAGAATTAGACTGTTTTTAATGAGGTTTAAGTTTATATTGGAGTGTTTTTCGTTGTTTGAGACTCAGGAAGAGGTATGCAGGTAAACCTTAGATCTTCACGAGATAGTTGTTAGAGGCTCGATTAACATCAGAAGCGGGGCAGCAATGTGCTTCTGACGTGCATGGAAACGCGGTTTGAAATCGTCCACTATATTCCAGTAGATATTGGGAAGGCATATAAGACAGGGATATTAGGTTGCAATTGCTTATGGTAGAAGGGTTACATTTTCTTCTAAATAAAGACATCTTTGTAGATCTGTTCTGCGAAAGGGAAGCCCGATATCTACGTCATACTCCGACCAATAAAAACCAAACGATAAAAAACCGAAATTAATTCAAGTTGTACAGTTGTCCGCTGCCCTAATGACACATACCTTGTATGACATAGTTGAGGTGTCTCAGCGCGGTGCTGACGATCTGTTGCTCCTCATCAGACACCTCCCCCCTTGGCCACATGCTGCGCAGTTCGTTCACCAAGTTCTCGTAAACGGAACGGTGATAGACTATCTTGTAGGATTTGGCCATTGCTGCAATGAAATAGGTGGCTAATGCCCGTTTTCACTCACACTAAAGGCGACACCCAAATAAATGCCTAAATGAAAATTCGCTGTTGAATTTGCAACACTCGGCTTAGCGCCGAAAGTTGAAAATCCAACAGTGTGCTTTAATAGAATGAAAAAGTAAGCTATGTTAAATGCCATAAGGCATAGTTTTGGATGAACTAGGATTGGATTTAAATAAGGTCATTTGTAATGAGGCTTATTCAGATGAAAGTCATCGACTGCTGGGCAATCATTCTTCGGCAGGTCTTATATTATGCTCATGCATCTTAATTTGATTTCTATTTTACATTTATTTTAGTTACATTTTGCTGTGTCCTAGGTCCATCATTTTACCTTAGCTTTACACCATTATAACAACTCAATGAAGATATTAAAAAATAATGTTGTAATGATTTTGGATCATTACAAAATTATTTTTTACCTAAACGAACCTAGTAGCAGATAGCCAACGCAAGGCATCATGCGGAAGATCTCGACTGCATCCTGGAAGGAGCCGCCCCGGGCCGTCTGCGCCATGTTGATCAGCTCCAGCCAAGTCACCACGAACAGGTTGCCGAACTCGAACCAGTAGAATATGTTCCATAATAACCTGAAATAAGGCACTTTTTAAAGTACATATTGAGTTATGTGTTGCACACATGTTGACTTAGTATAAATCTAACATTTAACACGTTGACTGCCAACGCGGTCACCGGTGACCGCGAACAATAGATTTTCTATTGTGTCTGTTGCTTGGCGTTCAACGTGTTAATATACAGGGTCAGATTTAATTAGCTAGCGAAACTCCATCACACGTGATGGGTATCGAATTTCGTTAACTAAACACGATAAACAAAGATTTGATGTTATTTCTGGGGTTAATGACTTTTTAGTGTAGTTACTTGAGTAGTTTAGAAAAAAATATTTTTTTTCGTTTTATCGAATTAATATCGATACCTACCCATCACGTCCGCGGAGTTTCGCTACCTAATTTAATTTGATCCTGTATAGATTAGTAGCTTTTGCCCCCACGGCTTCGCCTGCATGGAGACCAGAAATTATCCCAAGTGAACGTTAGTACTACAGACTCATCTGCCTAGCTTTTCCCAAACATGTTGGGGTCGGCTTCCAGTCCAACCGGATGCAGCTGAATACTAGTATTTTACATGGAGCGACTGCCCATCTGACCTCAACAATCCAGTTACTGGGTTAATAGTAAATACCCCTTGGTAAGACTGGTTGTCAGACTTTCGGGCTTCTGACGACGTGGAAAGGTAACATACAGAATTACTTTCGCATTTATAATACCTATTAGAATGGACGGAGGCTTTCATTTAAGATTATTTACTATAGAAGTACCTATCATGCTTTATAGTCAAAGTGACCTCTGCGCTGCCACCGACAACGTTGTGGAAGTGACAAAGTCCGTCATACCAGCGAGCGACACGAATAAAAAGAAGATCATGCTTTAAAAAGTTTATGAACTAAAGCCGAAGCCGCTAACGAGCTTAAGGTTAATTTCACTGATCAAATCGGGTCCTACTGAAAGTTTTTATAAAAAGCTTCGGGGAAGAAGATTAAGTATGCCATTTAAGTCAAACTTTAATAGGTACGTTTATGATTGAACAACATAATCATGTAGGAAGACAATTGTACTAACAATCATCGTAAGTGCAAAAGCATACAATGGAAGCTCATACTAAACTCGCTTGACTGTTCGAATGCAACAGTTATTTTTTTGCCAGCTTGCACTACATAAGGTCGACTTTAGCGGAAAACCTTTACAGTACCTACCTCACATAAGTGGAATCATCTCTGGTGATGCGAAGACCGACCAGCCTGAGGATAGCTCTTGGAATATCAAATGTTGCATCGTAGAGATCTACATCGTACACCTAAAAACAAATAGGTATGTGTAGTCTGTTCGAAAAGCATCATAAAAAAACCGGCCAAGTACGTGTCGGACCACGCACAATGAAGGGTTCCGTAGTTGGAATAAATTTATCCCTAGAACAAACTTAACATTGTAGTTGAAAAACATGTTCTCCCATACATTCCAACTAAAAATGTAAGTTTGTATGCACAATATTGAGAGATTTACATGTTGTTTCAAGATCATAGACTTCTTATTAATTTTCCTGTAATCTATAGGTATAGAATTTTCTGTATTTTTATCAAAATTTTAGGCTCAGTAGTTTTGGAGATAAGGAGGGGAATGGTAAATTTCCGTCTATTGTCTTAAATAACTTTAATACAATTTATTTTAAAATTATGAAAAACAAAATATTTGAGATCCTCACGGTAAGTCCTTTCATTTGATATGTCACACGGTACAGATAGCGAAACTTTTTTTTTTTTAATTGTCTATTTACCCCTCAAAAATGACTCCCATTTTCAAAACTCATTTATTTACGTTACACGTCTGTGTTTGGGTCACAGAGATTCATATGTGTACCAAATTTCAACTTAATCGGTCCATAAGATTCGGAGCAAATTGGCTGTGACAGACGGACAGACACACGAGTGATCCTATAAGAGCTCCGTTTTTTCCTTTTGAGATACGGAACCCTAAAAAGTAAACAAATTAATGAATGAATGGAAAACGTGCCTGTGAATGCCAATTTGTAATACCACTTACAAATTGTATGTATGCGCGTATGTGTTCCACGCGCGCCTCAAAGAGATGTCAGCATCGAAGGAGGGGCCCGTCAGGGCCGAAGCCTGCCGGGGCAGCGGGATTGTCCGAAAGGGTTACCGCTGCCCCGGAACATAAAGGGCTAAGGAAGGAACACGGATGGGTTTTAGTCAGTAAGAGTCTGACACTCCCTTCCGCTCCACCCAGAGCGGGAGGGGTCATTTGATGATTTCCCATCCTAAAAAAAAAAAAATAAAAAAAAAGGCATAGCACCCTTATGCCTGCTTATAACATTAAATTAAAACAATTAATTTCTCGGATTAAGAGTGTCCCCTTTGGTTGTCCATAAAATTAGTCGAAGGACTGATGTTTAGAACATCGACGTAAATGATTTTTTTTCCCAAATATTTGTTAAATATGCCAAAGCACTTAGAAAGCGTATTTTACGTTAGGAAAGCAGACCGCTCCGTCGATGTTTCTTTCAAATGAATGATATGTCACATGTCTTCGAATTTTTGGTTCTAGGACATGCCGGTTTCCTCACGATGTTTTCTTTGACCGTTTTGAGAGCAGTGGTGATGAAATTATTTACACAAAGAAAGCGAACCTGAATTCGAACCTACGACCTACATCACTGGTCTCAAAGAACAAAGTGGAAACACTTAAATTACGAAACCCCTACGGCCCTGTGATGAAATGTCAGGAATCTCGTTCAAATATATTACCAACTAACCTTGGATGAAAATTGCTTCACATCAGATTTACTTTTTGTAGAAAAATATTTCTTGAAGAAACTCGTCATCTTGTCTCACGACTTTTCTTCGGGAACTAAGTTATTTGATTTGTTTCAAGACATTTTTATTCACAACCCGTGTGAAATAAAACACCGGTGTTATCAAATTTTTACACCGTTTGTTCAAGTTCAGGACAACATTTAGGTTTTATAACTTTTTCTAAGGTACAATAAAAAGCGGCCAAGTGCCACGAGAGGTTCCGTAGTATTTTATACTTTATACAGGAAGAAAACGTCGTGTGTGGTGCAACACTACTCTGAGCGGGAATCGAAACTTGTATCCCCGCTCTATGCTTGTGGTTTTTGTTGAGTAGGCCTTAGCGGTGCGCGTGTGATTTACTACGTATATGCAGTGTGCATCTCTGTGTAATTTTCTTATTAATTAAATATTCAAATCGAAGGAACTGAGTGTTTTCTATTCTACAGTTTAGTTAGAAGTTTTGTAGTATTGTGTTGCCATTATTAGGATCGAGCAAAAAACGCCGAACAAAACACGTTTCTTCTACATACAAACGCCAGCACATCAAGCCACTACAATAAGCAGTGGTATTCCGTAAATATCTCACCGTGAAAACTTCAGTGAAGTGAGCTGTCAATAGTGTCAATCCTCTAGGGATCAGATGGAATGACAGCTCATTTAAAGCTCACTTCACCTACGTTTGACGGTGAGATTTTTTATAGAATAGACCGGCTGTCCTTTAATAAATTTTCAACTTTATTGCAAAATTATAAGGTTCAAAATTTAATGGGAAAATTACGGGTAGCTTGATGTGCTGGCGTCTGTACATAATTTATGTCCTCTTTAATTTTGAGAATGTTGCAGCGAGCTTGGTTGACGATATCGTCAGTCGCGGGAAACTCCTGGATGAGAGACGGACGGATCCAGGAAGTATGGCAAAATAATGGGGAGCCCTATAGTACCCAGTCGTGGCATTCATGATGATGATTTGTTGTTATAGTGGTACACACTCTGGGAACATTTTTGTCTACTTATGATTCAAAGATCAGACAGACTTGATCCCGTTGGCACCCTTGGGTACGGAACCGTAAAAAGTTTTAAAACAAAATATCTACCTGTGTTGTAAGTAAAAAGTTAAGTTTTGGATATTGTTTGTTTTCAAGAGGTTTTCGCCTTCTATATTTTACTTTTAAGTTATTGGGACCTTTCTGTTTGTATAGATAAAATTATTTCATCCATTATGTTCTTATTAGAAACACAAAAAAAAAGTCCTCATTGACTGTGATATTTATATCAACGCACAGCCTAAACCGCTGGTCTTAGTGGAGGGTGTGTTCTTTGTGAAGAGTAGGGATCCACTAAGAAAGGGTTTTTCGAAATTCCACCCCTAAGAAGTTGAATGGGGGATGGTGAGATTTCACGCGAACGAAGTCGCGGGCAGAAGCTAGTCTTTATATGAAAAAGCTAGTAAATAAAAAGATTGAATACTTACATTAAAAAAATACAATACATCGTCAGAACTTAGAAAAACTTTCAGAACCAATTTAACTATGTAGATACTTACCTACATTATTTTAAGACAATAAATGTTCAATAATAAATACTTACATTATTGTAAGCGTTGCTTAAACATAATTATGAGACGTTTAAAAGTCAAAATGGTTTAGAAGCTAATTATCTATCTTCTTATATATTAAAATGAATTGCTAAATGTGTTGCTAAGCGCAAATCTCGAGAACGGCTGAAACGATTTCCCTAATTATTTTTTATAATATTCCTTGAAGTACGAGGATGGTTCTTACAGAGAAAAAAAAAAATATTTCGAAAAAAAAATTGCACCCGTGCGAAGCTGGGGCGGGCCGCTAGTATTTATAAATATAGGGGACACAGACACGTTTAACGTTTCATTTCATTATCATTTACATTCTTCCTACTTAGTGCATTTTTTTATACTTCTGCTCTTATTTGTGATCGCAACGTTTCTTTTTCTTACATACTTCTCTATTAGTCGTTATTTCGCTAGTCACCTTTTTCTAGCCATCTCATCTTTCACACTGCACACTGGTTTCTTCGGTCTTCTCCTACGCTTATAGCCATCCACCTTCATACTCTTTTTTTTCACAACATTTTCAATTATAATACTGGATACAAATTGTTTTCAAAACCACAAAGTAAAAGTGTGTATCGCTATACCACAACCCTGAATATCTTAACCCCCTCGACCCTTGTCATAACGAGAGCGGCGGTCATTGGAAACGTGGTCACGTCAGCCATCACTCACAGTCAGATTGACTTCTCTTGTAGCTGGCAGATTTGCATCCCTAGAAGAATGTGCTACTAAGTAGTG
This sequence comes from Gortyna flavago, assembly GCA_963669345.1. Taxonomy (NCBI): domain Eukaryota; kingdom Metazoa; phylum Arthropoda; class Insecta; order Lepidoptera; family Noctuidae; genus Gortyna; species Gortyna flavago. The sequence goes on from OY770148.1 coordinate 9,170,434, forward strand.
TTAGGAGTTGAGACAATTTTTTAAATTCCAAATAAGGAGTCACATTCTTATTTCTTAATTTCAATTCGAATTTCTAATCCATTTCTTAATCATCAATACAACTAGGTACTTTTCATTTAAATTACCCTACTGAATTGTTATTTCAAGAAATCATGGCATTTGAGGCCATAATCGGTCTTGACAATGGATTGATGGTCTTAATTAATTGTTGCGTAAGCACAAAATTAGCGTCAGGCTAGTTTTTAGGGCTTTAAATGCATCTAGGCCTCGTATTCGACGTATACGTTTAGCGAACGCATACGCTGCACAATCTAGGTTTATTTCGATAAAATCACTTTTACGTAACACTACGCAGCGATAACGCGACACCAGCCAAAGCCAGAAATATGAAGGCACTAAAAATTTTTTTTTTCGCAAAATCTACTTAAAACGTAGATTTTTTTTACAACAATGTTGTAACTGGATGGTCTTCATCAATCTGTCCAGATTTAGCATTAGCCGTTCCACTATTTTGGCGACAAATAACATTAGCACGTGGTTATCGTAACTACAATATTTTTTCACTAATAGCATATCATTAGTATTCTGCAGGTCATGGGATGGGTGCTTTTACAAATATCAATGGCATTGCATGTCTAGATGTCTATATTTGGATCCAGCCAGACTCTAGGTACACGTTCCATCTGTTAGGTAATCTATGGCCATAGAAGAATCCAATTTATTATTGGGGTGTCCGAACTGCGAAATTAGTCTGCAGCTGCTTCACTGGGGATATTTTAAGGAATTCTATAATAATTCATTCTTTATTAACTTAACTTCGCCTTATTTCTTTGTTTTTATGTTTGTTTTTATTAATGTTCGAAATGTATATCGCAGAGTTTAAATCATAATATACTAAAAGTTTAGACTTGTCGTCTGATTTTTTGACTTCCTTCAGAAACTCCAAAGGACGGTTGACCATTTTTTTTTTTGGTAACTTTATATTTAATGTTGGCATACAAAGTTGACGAGTAAACAGGCTCGGGTAAACTTTATCAGAAAAACGCACATTTATAGAGCATATAAATACTTCTATGGCGATAACGACCGTATCATCATCGTCATCATCAGCTCCTACCTTACGTTTGCCGATTCACGGTCCCCACTCAAAAATACGTCTACCCCAACGGTCATCGATTCTACGGCTAATATGGCTGGCTGATTGCCACTTCAGCTTGCTCGTGACAAGGACCGTATGGGATAGAGGAAAACCTTTTTCCAAAAAAAAAACAACGCGTTATTTATCACTTAGTAGTGTTTTTTTTTAAAGTCGGTTGTTTTTTTTTGTGAAAAAGTTTTTATTTTTCACTTTATAGCTGTACCTACCCCACACAAATACCATTAACACTAGTGCATTGAACAATTGAAGAAAGCGACTAGAAGAATCATCAATATTCGCATAGAAATGCCGGAGATGCTGTACATCCATATAACTTCGTACATAAGAATAATTACCTAATATATTTTATAATAAAACCTTCCTGAAAGTATGTAGATCACATTAATGAAAGAATTATCAAAATTGGTTCATTAGTTTTTGAGAAAAGCGCGGACATACAAACATACATACATACGGGTGGAATACAGAACCTCTATTTTTGAAGTCGGTTAAAAAGAAGACTTAATATTGTATTGTCAATTTTCGCTGAAACATTTTGCATGAAATTCAACAGAAGTTTATGTTTCTTTTATTGTTTTTAAGACTTCGTCTCACATTAGAAAAAGTAGCAGAAAGAGTCTGATGTTCCTAATAACTTAATTAAGTATTAAGCAGCGTACTGGTTTTCGTAGCCGCACTTTCGTGGTCGAAGTTCACCGCTAAGTGAAGCGTAAATTATATTAAAAGCTGTTTTTCGCTCATTTTCATTTCAAAATGTGTTAACTGCTCAAGAGCCGTAAAGCTTCTAAATGTATTCATAAGATTTTGTTTTCGTGATGCCTTTTCTTAACCGTTAGAAAAGGAAATTGCCTACGGTACTTAGTTCCTTTATTACGACCTTTTATTATTAAAATCGTTGAAAAGGAAGCGCTTTGTAGATAAAAGATAGAATTTCTTTGTATTGAAAGTTATGTTCTGTAGATATTTCTGCTGTGATCTCCACTTTGATCCTTCTTTTTCTATTTCGGAGATGATTTAGAAATAATTGTCCTAAAACGTCTCAATTTCAAGAAATTGGTCAAAATTAACCAATTAATGAAAGGTCAAAATAAATCAAATAGTAAATCATAATTTATTAATCATTTGAAAGATCAACAGATAATGTTATCTGCTAAGCTTTCAAATCATTAATTAATTATGATTAATGTCATATTAAATTCAGCATACCGCCAAACAAATTAAAACGGTAACAAATTATGCAATTAACCCTAATACCTAACCCTGGTACATTTTCACCCGAAACAAATATTGTTTCAGGCCCTAATGCTCGATATACAATATTATTTAATGGTTACAAAGGAAACAAGTTATTTGTTGTACCCATAATGTTCAGTAGTACCTAATAACTTTACAAAATATCGTGGCACATTTACTGTTATTGAGTCAACTTAGTGGACGAAACTCAAAGTTTCTTCCAAGGTTTTGTAGGCCGTATACATAAAATATACCTACCTACATTATTATTTTGACTAGCTTCTGCCCGCGACTTTATCCGCGTTAAATTTCTTCCAACCCCATCGCATCGCATCGCCTGCCTGCGCTCTTACTTCGTTTTCGCTTATACCGTGACGTTTTTGTTTTTGCTCGGCTCCTAGGGGTCCAAGCGTGATGTTAAGTAGCCTATAGCCTTCCTCAAGATTTGGGCTACAGGCCAGGCTTTTGGCTATAGGCATATTATTAATATCACGCTAGGTCCTCCTTAGGAGCCGACCGAAAACAAAAAAAAAGGTTGTAAGAACGCTAAGCGAAATCGCAGTAAGAGCGCATTCAGGAGATGCGATGCGACGGAGCCGGTCTACCAGTTTCCACCAGCTCCAACAGTTTCTATGACAAATTTTTTACTGCTCAAGTAGTACGGTTATGGAATGACTTGCCTGTGTGAGAGGTGCTCAATCTTTGTCCACTTTTAAAATTATGACAAAAAAGCACTTCCTTTCTCGTTAAAGATCATCATTATATTTTCTTTGCTCCTTTTTCATGTTTATTATTATATATTTATATTTATTTAGTGTAATATACTGTATGTATGTATTAATTGTACTCGTATTATGTAAATGGTACACCACAGACTACCTTCAGTATTTGTCTCTCCTTCCCCTTTTTAATCCAAACAAAGGTTGTCTTTAAAAGTTCGCTTTTAGCGATAAGCCCGCCCATTGTGTCACCCTTTGTAAAATTTCATTCTATTTTATTCTATTCTTGAGCCGACCCCAACTAAGTTGGGAAAAGGCTAGGCAGATGATGACTTAGAATCATGTATTTCGGGTCACACAAATAAGTTTTCGAGGAAGGCCTAGAAAGTCCACTATAGCCAATGTCTCAGTTGAGAACCACATCCCTAAAGCCTACAAAGTCTTCAGGCCATCCAGACTTAAATTCAACAACATTAGCTAGAAGTAAACGGACTGGCCGTCATTTATTCGCGGCCAGCCATTGTTAGTATTGTCTGTGCGCACCAGTAATGACTTCCTTAATCAACGACACTACGCAGGTAAGGAAAAGGAGCACGCTTGCGATTTTTTAGGACGATTTTTAATCTAAAAGATAAAAAGAGTGAATTAAGTAAAGTATTCTCTTATACAGGCTGGCAGGGACATCAGACGCGCAACCTATTACCAAACATTCAGTACATGATAATGAAACCTACTGAAAAAAAAATTGCTGTTAAGTATATACCGGTGATTTTTTTAACCGGTTACAATTTTTTACAGGGTGTTCTACCCATGAATATGAACAACTTTCACTATAGGACCAACTCTGAAATCACGAAAAAAAAAATGCTGTTTAATACAAAAGTTCAATACCTACTTGATCAAAATGTATGACGAAAAATTTCTACGCTAGGGGTTTAGACTTTAGAATGTGCTGAATACACGGTTACAGTTTACGCATCGATGTCCCTGACAGTCAAAGTTCTAATTTGCAAGTAGATGTAAGGGTGCAACCAGATTGCGGTCGATCCACGATATTGTGACATAATATGACATAGTTTAAAATTTGTGAAGTATGAACCACCACATGACTAGCGACGTCGCATCGTTCGACCACCGTCTCACGGAACCCTATAACTTTTCACCTGATGCAAGATCAGGATGTGAAATTAAATGTAATCACTGTATTCCCTATGGTGAGTTAGTAGCAGGTTGGTGAATGCAACAAAAATAATAGGCACTTATGGTGGTAAGAGCAGGTGGTGGCCCAGAAGTAATGGTTCCGACTTACAAGATGTAGGTCGTGGGTTCGAATCCAGCCAGGCGCTTTACTTTGTAAATTATTTCATCACCACTGCTCTCAAAACAGTGTAGAAAAATATCGTAAGGAAACCGGCATGTCCTAGAACCAAACATTTCAAGACATGTGACATCTACCAACTCGCACTGGACCCGCGTGGTGGATTACAGCCCACCCCACAAAGAGGAGACCTGTGTCCCAGCAGTGGGAACATTATAATTAGGTTGATTATGCATAGGTACTTATTGCTCAAGATGTCGAGCTATAGAAACTTCTGAAACATTACCTAGCCTGGTAATTGTTCTGAGTTTTAATGCCTTTCCCGATGATTGCCAGGGTTAGCCTTGCCAACTTGAACACTAATGTCATTTCCAACAGCAGGACATGGACATTAAAATGCTTTATTCATTCAACTACAGTTTTGGACGTAATTCAATGTTGCAAAGCCGGAACATTTTCTGCAAGGCAACATTTTCTTTGTTGCATTAATTAATTTAATGAATTCTTTGTGCTCCGTCAGCTGTTTTCCGTTTGAAGTGTTTTCTGAACGAATGTTTATGTTTGTTAAAGTTTTAAGGACGAATTTTTATTCATCGAAATTTTTGTTCTAAATCCTGTTGAAATGTCACCGTGAAAAAAGTCAGTTGTCGATAGTGTCAATCTATAGCATGTGGAGTGACAGCTCACTTCACCTAAGTCTTCACGGTGAGATGTTTACAGAATATGTAACTGGTATGATTTATCGGAAGTGTTCTGCAGGTAAGTAAGTTATTTAAAGAAGATTGAGAAGATGATTTTAGTGGCATCTTTGTATGACTTACTTTTTTATGTAGTTTACTAGCTTCTGCCCGCGACTTCGTCCGCGTGAAATTTCACCCTACCCCATTCACCCTCTTAGGAGTGGAATTTCTAAAAACCCTTTCTTAGTGGATATTTATATACACTTCACAAAGAACACACTCTCCAAATTTAATGTCTCTATGACCAGCGGTTTAGGCTGTCCATTGATATAATCAGTCAGACAGGATCACAGGACTTTGAATTTTTTATTAGATTATAAAAGTAAACCTAAGTACCTAACTAATAAAAAAAAAACAATAACAGAAAATAAAATCTATATCTATACTTATAATAAATCTGTAGAGAGGTCAATTCTGTACATGATATATATTTTCAAAATAACTATCAGGGGGTAATTAGTGATCGATACTGATGCCAAAAATGCAATCAGTAAAATTTTTGTCTGTCTGTCTCTATGTTCCTTATAGAAACAAAAACTACTCGACGGATTTTAACGAAACTTGGTACAATTATTCTTCATACTCCTGGGGAGGTTATAGTATACGTTTCATCACGCTACAATGAATGGGAGCAGAGCAGTGAAAGGAAATGTTGGGAAAACGGGAGAAGTTGCTCCATTTTTTAAGCTTCCGTCGCGTGTGCAGCCTTAATGGTTAAAGCTACATAGAAATCATTTATGACGGAAATGTTCTACATAAAATTATCTAAAAAATATCCCACAACAGCATATGTCTATCTTTTATGGTTGATTCACAATAACACGTGTAACTCCCGATAGCTTAGCAGTTCGGAGCTTTCTGATTATATTTGTTTACTCTTACGTTTATAATACTCTCACTCATCCCTAATTAAAATAAGTTAATATTATTACCTATTCAATAAAAAAAGAATCATAGTAATCGGTATAGAAACACCAAACTTATACATGAAATACGCTAATAAGCCATCGCGCCGTCGCGCGTGAATACTGAATCATGCCATAAGGATTATTTTTGTGTAACGGTTGCCGCGCTCGACGCGGGTCGTGGCGGTAGGTTATAAAAAGGCGGGAGGTCCGAGCGCGAGCTTCATTCAATATTTGGCTGGACAATAATTGATATTAACAAACCGTGCTTATCAGCGCGACTTTTAGTCTTTAAATAGTTTATTTGAATTTCTTTTGTTGTTATTTTATAAAATAGGTATTAGTTGTTTTGGTAGTTTTTAAATATTCGTTCAAATTACAAATCTATACTTATAATAAATCTGTAAAGTGAAAATTCTGTACATTGAAAATATCAAAAAAATAAATAGCAGTGGGTGTTATTAGACCGACACAGAATCCAAAAATGTGATTAAAAAAATTTTTGCCTGTCTGTTTGTTCAGGCATCAGGCAAAAACTACCGGTTCGATTACGATGACACTTGGTATAATTATTCTTTAATATCCTGGGCACCACACTGGGTACTTTTTATCCCGGAAAAAAATATACAATAAAAAACAAACTTAATTTTGCGGTTCGATCCCTAGACCCGATTACTGTACCAACCGCAAATAATAAGTTTGTCGTAGTACACGACGAAGATGATAATAATAATAGGCGAGCGTTCGTTTATATTAGCATTCTATAAATTGTATGTTTTAACTGCTACTTGCAATTCCAAAACGTGCTTTTCAGTGCGACCTTTTTATTCCTTTTAGTTTTTAAAAAATAAACCTAAATTATTATTTAGGTTTATTTTTATAAGTCGTAGGTATAGATTTTAATTTTAAAGTATGGGGATAGTGTACGTAGTGACCGTAGGTTATTTTATAAAACTGTTAGGTAGGATTAGTAGATATTAGTTTTTAGGGATTTTGCTTATTTATTGAGTTTAGATTACTTATCATCAGAAATAGGTTTATTTAGGTATTTTATTTTCTGTTAAATATAAAATTCAAAGTCCTGTGACATTGATATAATCAGTCAGACAGGATGTCTGACTGATTATATCAATGCACAGCCTAAAACGCTGGTCATAGAGACATTAAATTTGGAGTGTGTTCTGTGTGAAGTGTATAAAGGTATCCACTAAGAAAGGGTTTTTCGAAATTCCACTCCTAAGAGGGTGAATGGGTGGAGGGTGAAATTTCACGCGGACGAAGTCGCGGGCAGAAGCTAGTACTTAAATAAATCTATTTCTGATGATAACTAATCTAAACTCAATAAATAAGCAAAATCCCTAAAAACTAATATCTATACGAATGACTAATCCTACCTAACAGTTTTTTAAAATAACCTACGGTCACTACGTACACTATCAAATATACCACCCATACTTTAAAATTAAAATCTATACCTACGACTTATAAAAATAAACCTAAATAACTCTACCTTAAAGTGTACTTAGTAAAAACTAAGAGGATTAAAAACAGAAAAGCACGGTTTAGAATTATAATTATACCAAGTTTCATCGTAATCGGACTTCGTACTTCGTACTTTTTGCGTGATGCCTGAACAAACAGACAGACCTAGACAGACAGACCAAAATTAAAAATTTTTTAATCACATTTTTGGGTTTGGTGTCGGTCTAGTAACACCCCCTGCCATTTATTTTTTTGATATTTTCGTTGTACAGAATTTTCACTTCTACAGATTTATTATAAGTATATAAACAACAAAAGGAATTCAAATAAACTATTTAAAGACTAAAAGTCGCGCTGATAAGCACGGTTTGTTAATATCAATTATTGTCTGTCAATAAGGTCGAACGCTCTGAACGCATCAACAGCCAAATATTGAATGAAGCCCGCGCTTTTTTTTTTTGACATGACAACTCGCAGTTGCAACTCGCTAAGGTTGCCTTTCTGCTTAACCGGACATCGGACCTCCCGCCTTTTTATACCCTACCGCCACGACCTGCGTCGAGCGCGGCAACCGTTTCACAAAAATAATCCTTATGGCATGATTCAGTATTCACGCGCGACGGCGCGATGGCGTATTAGCGTATTTCATGTTTAAGTTTGGTGTTTCTATACCGATTACTATGATTCTTTTTTTATTGAATAGGTAATAATATTAACTTCTTTTAATTAGGGATGAGTGAGAGTATTATGAACGTAAGAGTAAACAAATATAATCAGAAAGCTCCGAACTGCTGAGCTATCGGGAGTTACACGTGTTATTGTGAGTCAACCATAAAAGATAGACATATGCTGTTGTGGGATATTTTTTAGATAATTTTATGTAGAACATTTTCGTCATAAATGATTTCTATGTAGCTTTAACCATTAAGGCTGCACACGCGACGGAAGCTTAAAAAATGGAGCAAATTCTCCCGTTTTCCCAACATTTCCTTTCACTGCTCTGCTCCTATTCATTGTAGCGTGATGAAAAGTACACTATAACCTCCCCAGGAGTATGAAGAATAATTGTACCAAGTTTCGTTAAAATCCGTCGAGTAGTTTTTGTTTCTATAAGGAACATACAGACAGACAGACAGACAGACAGACAGACAGACAGACAGACAGACAAAAATTTTACTGATTGCATTTTTGGCATCAGTATCGATCACTTATTACCCCCTGATAGTTATTTTGAAAATATATGTCATGTACAGAATTGACCTCTCTACAGATTTATTATAAGTATAGATTATCACACGTTATATTCTGCACATTTGGCGAATGAGAGATAGTGAGATAGACCAAAAAAGTGTAACATTTTGACGGTCACAACACTTTTGTTACTTTACAAAAGTGTCAGAACGAAATTTCTTTGACTATTGTACACTTTGTGATTGAGAGCCAGACCGAAAAAGTTAACATTTGGACCGTCACAACACTTGCAAAAGCAAAAGGAATTTCGTTGCAACTGTGCCCCACGAGACCTCTCATTATGTTTTTTTTTACTTTCCATACTAACTTACCTCGTCCTACATTACTTTTTCCCGACAAGTATTCTTTTAAAATCGTAGGGGTAACTACGGTTTTAACACAGGTGCATCTCTAAGGATATTGGACTGTACTTTTTCCACTAAATTCATTATCTTAAATGATAGAATAGCCTGTCGCAAACGCTTGTGTGTGCCTTACCTAACTATTGTGTATAGTCGCGTGCAAGGCATAGTCGATTAATTCGCGCCAAAAACGACACAATTGGATTATGTCGGCTATAATACACCTGATGAGCTGACTAACGACGCACTGTACCTGCTGGCTAAATCATTAAAAATATAAATAAAGCTTAAATTGCACTGAACTGTTTTGTTAAATATTCCACAGAAATACCTATCAAATGCAAAAAAAAAAATTTTCAAATCCGTTTGGCAGTTCCAGAGATTAGCGAGTTCAAACTAACAACCAAACAAACTGTATTCAAGTAACAAGGCATTATGTATTGTATTGAGATGGGTAACTTGCCGAAACAATAACTTAGCTAGCAAACTATTTGTGGTGGAATTCTCAGCTAGTTAACAAAGAAAAGGGCCTCTTCTCCTTTCCCAAACTTTTCAGTTCCGACCTCTATAGGTACAGTCAACAAAAGAGATAAGTATGCAGGATCGTCGGATGTAGTTCCTGTTTAGTAAGAAACCGATGGATGTTCTAGAATATAATTTAATTTTATTAATAGAAAACAAACAGCTCATTTATCAAATTAAATTTCAGTCGACAACATCCATCGGTTTTTTATTAAACTTCAACTATATCCGACGATCCTGCGTACTTATCTCTTTTGTTGACTGTACCTCGTGTAGATACGAGTAGTTCCACAAAACAACACTACACCACAAAGTAACAGACAGACAGAGTTACTTTCGCATTTATAACATGGATGAAACTTATATTCTTTGGTAATTAAAACCTTTATCACTTAGATTGTGTTAAACTAAATTATTTAATTTGGACATAAAAGTGTCCAAAAAACTCACATAAATATCCTAAAACGCAACTTTTTAGGATGAATAGAAAATTTTGCAGAATTTTCTCGGTACGAAATTGAATACTGATCAAATCTGGGAGGTTTTGAAGACGGTCAATTTATATCTTTTAGACCCTTTTCATGACTTTACTGAACTGTAGAATCTTGATTAAAATTATAGACTTTCAACATTCATTTATTTTATTTTAAAAACGAAATTAGCTAATTACTTTTTAACCGACTTACTTTTTATCCAAAAAGGAGGAGGATGATGAGGATGGGGAGGACGTTCGACTTTCGTTTTTTTTTAATCATGTTCACCGATTTCCGAGACAGTCAATTATGGACCTATAAAAAAATGTTTGAAATGGTATATACTCTAGAGGTGGTCCCATTGCCATCAAGTTGGAATCTGATGAGAGGATCCCATAGGAATCGAGGGAAACCCTCAAATTTTATAGGCAAACCTATAGCGATTTGGGTATTTTTTATAGTACCTCGTGCATTTGCTCTCGGAAACCATCATTTCATGAAATGGAACTGATGATGAAGACCACAGATGGCCACCAGAACTACTCAATAATAATTAAGTATTTCACGGGTTGCGATTCGATTACTTTAATAGGGGTGCTAAGAAATTTATGCTCATCACAATGCGAATGGTGATATGGAGCTGATGGTGAAATACCAGGAGAACTCCTCAACAATTAACGTCCCTGCATCGGGAAAAGCAATACTTTGTAAAAGGCGATAAGCAAGTTGACACTATGCCTTAGACTTAGATAAATTATAAGCAGACCAACTAAAAAGCGAGAAATAAACAGTTTTTAACAAAAAGAAAATTATACATGTGTTATAGAAATAAGATGAACTAATGAAAGATGTTATAGAAATAAAATCATCATGAACAAAATATGATCCGCAAGCATAACATGTACGTATTTACACAATTATAATCATTAACATCACTCATACAACCCTCTTAGTTCATAATATAATTCTATTGAATGACCATTCATGAAATATCAATCAATAGGAATATAAAAGCTTAGAAAGAAAAAGAAAAATATAAATTGTAACAAAGGAAAACAAACATTGAATCTTCGGATATATGAAAAAACTTTCATAGGCAGACATAATGAAAATTAGGAAGGGAATTTTCCCATGATTTGTCGGTTTGGTTGCTTGATTAGTTATTAAACTAACAGTCCATGGCACAGCTGGATATAAGTAAAATATTGGGTCGGGGGGCTTTTGGGACCGGGACCGCGGTCCCGGATTCCACCTATAGTATAATTGAGTGGTATTTTGGGATCACAAATAAAATAAACAAAATTATGTCTTGGGAAAGTAAGGTCAACCAAAAAAATTTGAATATTATATACGAGCAAGCACTAATAAACAACCGTCAATATTTAAAATAATAATCACAATCAAACACAAAGTAAAAGATAAAATAAAAGTTTGGGCTTTACTTTTTACAGTTTTGGTTTTACGCACATACAGGCTTCGTAAATGCATTTTTTTTTGTAAATGTGTTGAAAGGTATTAAAATTAAATACAGAGGTATTTAATTTTAATACCTTTTGAACACCCTTTCACCAACCTTTTAAAATATAGACGCGATTAAGACCCGTTCCATGTTACTGTATACAAATCGCGAAAGTTTAAAAAGAAACATTTATACTAATTAGCAAACGTATGATTGAATTTATTTTATAGCTTATTTTAATTTAGCCTGTTAAAGAAAAATCATTTATTACTAAAGAAAAAGTAAAAAGTAATTAGGTACTCTTACATTTTTAAGTAAGAAACACTACAGCACTAAATATTACACTTCCTGTTTTTCACACTTTCTCTTCAAGATGCATCTCAAAACTGCACATTTAGATAACCACTACCGTTATTAGAACCCGTGGCCCATGACAAAGAAGCGACTGCGTATAGCTGCATGGCAGAGAAATAGCACTACGTGCGCGCAAATCATAATTCTCCTTACTTCTCTCTCTTCTCTTATACTTACATGATTGAGATATTTATATTATTATTAGCCTATGATGTCCCACTGCAGGGCAAAGGCCTCCCTACTCTCTTTCCACGTCTCTCTGCTCAAAGCTGCTGAGGACCAGTTCTTGTTGAAGGAGTCTAGCTCATCCCGCCATCTCCGTCTGGGCCTGCCACGATGTCGCTTGCCATTAAGAGGGACCCATTGGGTCGTAAGTTATCTTTGTGATGGAACAGATGGTCCTATTCCTAACCCGGTCTGTTAGTTTGATACCCAGAATACTCCGTTCCATAGCCCTCTGGCACACCTCGAGTGTGGACCTCTGCTGATTTGTCAAAGACCATGTCTGACCACCATATGTGAGGATGGGAAGTATACACACGTCCATGAGTCTTCTCTTAAGGGACAAAGGAAGATCACCCTTCATTAGGTCTTTCATGGCCCAATAGCTCTTCCAGGCATTTTCGGTGCGTCTTGCAACTTCTTTATTTTGTCTTGCCTGGAAAGAGACTATTTGACCAAGATAGAGATACTCGTCAACGTATTCAACCTCCCCACAGGTTACTGTGATCCTGCGATGCGCGCTGTTCGTCATCAACTTGGTCTTTGACATATTCATCTGAAGTCCGACCTCTAGGTTTGCCGTGCCAAGATCGTCTAGCATCTGTGTCAACTCGGAGGCTGAAGACGAAAAGAGCACAATATCGTCGGCGAAACGGAGATTAGATAATCTCTTATGGCCGACCATAATGCCTCTTTCTGTCCAGCCCGCTGCCAGCTTTCGGAAGACTTCCTCCAGCACAGCTGTGAATAGTTTCGGAGACAGCGGGTCGCCTTGCTTAACTCCTTTCTCTATCTGGAAGGACGGTCCTGTCATGGAACTGATCTTAATCGCTGCAGTGCTGTTCAAATAAATAATTTTTAGAAGATTAATGTAAGTGGTGTCTATGTCTTGATTCTGCAGGGCGTTAAAAATTGAGCTATGGGTGATACTATCAAATTGATTAAGATATTGTTATTTTATTTTATAGCTACAACTATCCTTTTATAAGTGCAATTAAATAATATTACCCTTTATTTTGTACCGGTACCTTCTTTAATTCATGTAATTGTTGATCAAAATATTATATCAGCTTTTTGTTAACTGTACTTTACCTTCTTTTGTTTTGTGGTCCCAAAATACCACTTAAAAAAAATTATAGGTGGAAACCGGGACCGCGGTCCCGGTCCCGAAATCCCCCCGACCCAAATATTAAACCTAGATTAAGAAGTTATCGTTTTCTCATTTCGTTGTTTACCCTCAGCACTGGTGCGCTGTGATTCCATCTGATGTTAGAGATTGCCACTTATTGACCGATCACTTCGCCTAAGTATTCAGGGTGAGGTTTTTAAAGAATAGGCCAGCTTTACACTGCCCTTAGTTTTTTTTTTGCGCCATTTCTTTATCCTGCCACTAGGAAGTGGTGATGGCCGGGCGTTTTGGGAATCTTTCTGATATAATGTTGACGTTCAAATAGTGCAGATTCACAACCTAATTTTATTTTGATTAACATATTATCCTAGAAAAAGCTGCACTGTTAATTTAGTCGCAATAAACACTGTTGTATCACCAAAATAAATGATTTGGTACTGGCTCATCAGTGGAAGTAGGTACAACATAACATCATGCCTGTAATTCCCAAAGAAGATGGCAGAGGTGTACAGTACACCTGCATTTCAGTTATCCCATTTAATAGTAGTCGAGCCTATTAACTTTAATTAAGTACGAATTCAGAGTCTGGGAGGTTACTAAGAAATTCCTATTGAAAAAACCTAATTACGCTTCGACTACCTATCCGGAGGTCGAACCGAGCACAAATCAACGCTTAACCGCTTGCGACAAGTAGACACTTATTTAGGCCCGTTTGCCATGTCAGCAAGTCTTGCGTTCCCTAGGAATGCGGTTCCGTCAAAATGACAGATTTTCTTGACGGCCTATGTCAAGAAAATCTGACATTTTTAGCAGTGTTTGACATTACCGATGTCCGGTGGAGCAGACGAGTCCTAGCTAGATGCTAGACGCTCCCCAGCTAGATGGACCGTGGTTTGGACAGACTGGATGCGGAAGGCGGAGGACACGGTGTTGTGGCGCAGCCTGGGAGAGGCCTATGTCCAGCAGTGGACTGCGGTAGGCTGAATTGATAACGTGTGACTATTCACCGTTATTTAATGTAACACGTAGGTACCTACCTATTTAAATTATAATTTTATCTCAGTCATCTTCCAAAAATTGACACACTTGAACGTTATTTAAAATTCGTTAAGCGTAAAATACAAAATTCACTAAATCAACTCTTTTCTCTAATTTCACTAATTGACTAAGGGCTTGATTTTACCAAAGTCAGATATTTGTTATCCGTGGAATAAAATTGATGTCTGACAGGGTTCAGGGATATTTATAGGATATAATTGAATGAATTCAGGGTTGGGCTCTAGCACAGGGCTCTAGTATGGAAAAACTGACAAATATTCGAAATTTATTCTCAGGATAAGAAATTCGCCGTAAGATACCCATATCTTTGAAATCTAATTATGATTTTTCTTCATACTTCGAGTCTCAATTTCCCAATATATGCATAGTATTCATGATGAAGCCATTAGCCACGTTTAGGTATGTCACACAATCGATGCGTATTTCGTAAATTTTGATTCGTTTCAATATGTAAATAGCAGTCGGGAGCGGCCTAGCCAGACGTGACGCCACTGATTATTTCTGGCATTTTGTTATTATTGGCAATCGAGTTTAAATCGTATGAGAATTTGAGTTATTTCGTGGCAATCTGAAGGAATAAGTTTGTAAGGAAATCGTGCTGAAAAGTAACACTACAGCAGTGGCACATCGAGTTTCAAAAATTAAGTGGTTTAAGAGTTACGAGAGAACAAATTAACATACATAAAATCATAACACACCTTTGGGTTTTTAGTCGGGTAAAAAGTAGTAGTAGCAATATCTACTAGTAGAGTGACTCGTGGTTAAATAATAAACAGTAGAAACAAAGGTCTAAAAAGTTTCATTAAAATCGGTTCATTCATTTCGAAAAACAAGTGCTTGAAAGTTTGTATGAAATGCCGTACGTCGCGCGCCGTAAACGCTCATAAGCGTCGTAGCGTGATGTTAAACAGCCTGAACGGTAACTGAACTTTATTGTGTAGGAATTAAAGTAATTTTTCAATAAACTCATATTTGTTTACATTTTTGGCAAATACATCGCAAATGCAGATTATGTTCATAACAAGTATTAAAAACTTTATTAGTCAAGACTAAAAAGTTTGTCCTAAAGTAAGTAGGTAGTCTTCGAAATGAACTCTTAAGTATAAATTATTGTGTTAAGCACGACCAAGCTTAACCACTAGATAATAAAAATAAAAAGTAGATGATTTTTATGATTATAATTTCCATAAATAAATATTTGTTACGGCCGAGAATCATACTGGGATCAACATAAAAACCTTAATACTGTCCTGGAAACGTAAGAAAAAAATAATTTTGAAGCCTACAAGGCAGATGTGAGTGGAAGCGCCGGGGGGGGGGACGCCCTTGAAGGACATATAGTGACGTTATTGGTGACGTTCTTTAGAAAGGTCAGGTGCGTCGTAGTGCGATAAGTGGGTACTTGCAACCGGCGTGTGCGTGTATGGCCAAAAGTATGCAAATGGAGTATGTAAAAATCACAGCAGGTGGCGTTCTGTATGTATGTATTCTGTACACGCAACAAAAATACACGTAAAGTCTATTCAAACTTATGTTTTAAATTAGTATCCATTATTTCAAGTTGAACAAGTATCAACTTTATTTTAATGGGAATCAAGTTGATTTCAGAGTGACCAGCACTATTGAAAAAGTTGTAAAATGTTTGAAGTTGCAGCGTAAACTGAATTTTATTGTGTTGATGTTAAAATATTTTTTCCAAAAACTCATGTTTGTTTACATGTTTGGAAAATCATTCGCGAATGCAGATTAGACTACAGGCCACCGGCGCGCGGCGACGTGTATTTGTTGGTTGGGGTGCGGAATTTTCTCTAGGTATATAAAATACCTATTGTAGGAAAATCTGTTCGTTCTTCATTACCATGGTAATAAGTTTTATATAATTAAACTCATCCTTAGTATTCATTCACAGTGGTTCCATTTTAGGGCTCTTCGAATAAGTTATTATTAACAACTTATTCAAACAACCCTAAAATAGAACCATTGTTAATAAACTGTTATAGCTTTGAATATCTAGAGAATTGGCTACTGGGTTATTAATATTAAGGAACTAGTTTTGAGATTAAGAAAGTTACAGCCAGTGATAT
The DNA here is from genome assembly GCA_963669345.1 of Gortyna flavago. Lineage (NCBI taxonomy): Eukaryota > Metazoa > Arthropoda > Insecta > Lepidoptera > Noctuidae > Gortyna > Gortyna flavago. Next base: position 9,186,884 of record OY770148.1, read on the forward strand.
AGTCAGTGTAGCCGAAAACAATAAACTATGGGTGGTAGCTAGGTACTGGAGGAGAGGTAGGTAGGTACATCAATAAAAAATTATTCTTCAGATAAAATGAATAAATTATTACGGAATCGTTTGAATTTTTTTACATTATGTAAGTACTAGCTGTTGCCCGCGACTTCGTCTGCGATGAAGACAAAAGACACGTGGCGCCATCTATTATCATAATATTTTTTTCCTCGGGAACACCACTTTTTTCGGGATGAAAGGTACCCTATACCCGTTTCTGTACACCTGACAACGTATTTGCTAAATTTCAGGATGATCGGTTCAGTGGTTTAAGCGTGAAAAGGTAACAAACAAACAAACTGGCTTTCGCATTTATTACTAGCTTCCGCCCGCGGCTTCGCCCGCAAGGTATGTCGATAAAAACTATCCCATGTCCTTCCACGGGGTGCAATCTATCTCTCTGCCAAATTTTATCGAAATTTTTTCAGTGGTTTAAGCGTGAAAAGGTAACATACAGACAGACAGACAAACAGAGTTACTTTGGAATTTTTATATTAGTATGGATAGTTAGGATTATGAAATACGCTTATCAGTTAATCTCACTCCTATACTTTTTTCTTCTATTCTAAATACAAATCAATGATTGTCTCGTAAAATAATAATTATGCCATCTACTTATAACGGACTCGTGGGGGTTGCATGCTACAACCATGTCCGGTTACAGCCTCTACACTATCTATCTATACATATAATAAGAAGTTACAAATAAAACACAAGCACAAAAAAGCCATCATGGTGAACATGTTCTCGTGTTTTGTCAAGCATCTAAAGGCTCCATTATATTTTTGGCTGTCGGCGACATTCAATTGTTTTACGAAAAATCAATATAGGTAAATCTCATGGTAGAGCCCAGAGGGTTTTTGAGCAAGCATATTATGCAGGGTGAAAAGATGATAGCTGAGTAGGCTTCAAATTCAGATAGCAATCAAAGCTATTCGATTAGTTGATTTAGAGATACTTAAACGCAAATTCATAAGCACTTTTAGGTACTTTTCTGAATTAATGCAATTTCGTCATGTTTGCTAAAGGGCTCCATAAATCCGTCAGATATTTATTAAATATATTCAGTATCAGGACATGTAACACTAATGCACATAATAACTTTCATTCGCCCTGAAAATCCTTTAAAAAAAATTCCAAATCTGAGTTTTCAAAGTCATCAGATTTAGGGAAAGTCAACAATTTCTTAGTCAGATTTGCGTGTTTAAGTCAATATGGGTCAGGCCGCACACGATCATATTAAAATCAACGGTTCTGAAGATCACTTTATTTTGGCCCTTTTTTGAAATCTGAAAGTGGACTCCTGACCACGGGGCTCCTATGTGAAATTTTCTAAATATATTTATGGTCACCTGATGCCGCACCTACTTAGCTGTCAGCTTTTCGCCCTGCATATGGCTGCTCAAAAACCCTCTGGGCTCCCCCCTACTATTCATTATCTTTTGTAATTTTCCTTTTTCGTAGCGTTAAGCTACTATCTTAATCAAACTTTACAACTTCAATAATTGTAAAGTTTGATCTATCTACTCCATTAGGGAGTTATGAACTCTTTATGCATAGAACGAAATCCCATACAAAATCAGTCCAATCCAATATCTATAATCGCGTAAACAATAACGTCACAAAAGTCGTTTATATTAGCGCGACAATTACGATTGATCGCGCTAATTACGCACGCAAGGCCCATTTCATCTTGGTTGCATCGCGCCTGCGGTATTACGCGTCTAGATACCGCGCGAATTTTGCAAGGACCGCGATGGCAGTCGAACGGTAGCCGCGAAACGCGGCAGTCTGTTCTCGCCCTTATTTCACTATTCGGCTGACGCTACATAATCTCGTAGGCGCGCGCGGGAAATTCAAATAAAGAATGAGTTTATTGTGGTTCCAGTGTTCTGTATAAACAAATTTTTTTTTTTAATGTAGCAAATAGTTTTGTTTTGTACTATATATTGTTTTTGATAGTGTTGTGAATGTGAGTTTATAGTAGTATCGGTAAAACTATCACAAGTTCAAGAGTGTCCCTGTTTTGAAAGGAGCAAAACAAACGGTAAGTTTTAGACTTACTATTAATTTTATATCATCATTGTTTAGCATATTTAGCTATATGTAGTATTCTTTTTTTGTAATTTAATAACCACCTAGAAATTAAGGTGTTTCAATGATTGAGGAGATTTTATCAGCAAGCTTATTGCAGCAAAAAAAAAACAATAGAATAAGTTTCAAATTAATAGGTATATAAGTAAGTAGGTATTAAGTACATTCCGAGATTGCCCGGAAGAGAGATAAGGCTGCCGATTGTATGTTTTGAAGTGTTAAATTAAATGTATTTTTATTGTCATGTATTTTCTGATTTAGGTAAGTATAATAAAGTAAGTACCTATGTATAAATAAGTAACTAAGGTTATTTTTATGAATTTATATGTCTTAGTATAAGTTTATTTTAACTTATTATTTCATTAGCTAAAACAACAATCACTTCCAATATAGTCGAAATATATTATAAACTTACCTAATTAGGTAGGTGCTGCCATAACCTTTAGTACCTACTTACATACCAAATAATCGTCAACCAATTTTCACGTACGCCTCAATCCAAAATAATAATTATCTAATGGCAATCAATTGCGCTAATAAAAAGGTAGCAAGTACTTATGTTATGACGTCACGTCGTAAAGGATAATGGATGCTTGTGTCCGTCACTTCCGGCGGATCCAAGGTCAAGTTAGACACACAGATTATATGTAGGACGTGATGATTTCTATCTTAATTTTAGTTTGCTTTATTTTGTGATCCTGATAACTTGGTAGGTATCTACTTACTCTTATAATATTTTATTTTATTATCTGGTTAGAGGACATTTGTCATATCATTGTAATAATTAAACAAATTTATAACTTAAATTTTAACCTAAGTATTATTTTTCATAAAACATAAAAAAATTAAATAATTCAGTAAAAATATGTAAAAAACTGAGAATTATTTTTTTTATTTACCTCGTCCACATACGAGTACCAATGAAATTATTTAACTGCGTCTGCAGTTTAAAAAAATACTGTAAGAAAAAGAAGTATTCCATTTTTTAAGAAAAACACAAGCCTAAACTTACTTTACATTACGTTACATTTATGCAGTCGTTCTAATTCTGAATTAGTATAGAAAACCATAAACAAGAAATTTAATAAAAAAAAAACTAAAACGATAAAGTGACTAGAAACAACGTAACACAAATTTTAGTAATAGAAAACAAAATGTCGTTGTTTATCCCACAAATGCGTACTACTACTTCCTTTAATCTTAATTCTACAGATGAGGAAAAATGAGAAATCTCATTTCTTTTTACGACCTATCGAGCGCCGAACTGTTATGTCGCGGTAACTACGGATATTGATTTAATTTATCTTTTATTTTTACGAGCTAATTATACTGAATCGTCGGACAATCAGTATTACAGTTGCTGAACTAAGTTTCTAGATAAAAGCTCTCGTTATTTTACTTTCTCTAACTCTTTATTAGTGAAACATTCGAGCTGCTAAGTTTTCATAAACAAGGATCAAAGGAGATGGCAAAATCTCCTTTGATCCTTTATGAATGTTTCTAGTAAGTGTTTATTCTAGTTCTTTGATATTCTATTATCGCAATTTTTTTATTGCTTTATTAGGTACTATAAATGCTGGAACGCCGACGTCTACGCGTCTCCCCTTTCTGAGATGGGCGCTAATGGCTGCGGCACGTTTTTTAAAACTAATGTAGTTGCTAATGAACACAAAAAAATTGTGAACCTGTTTATTGTACATACCAATAAAATATTTGATTTCAATATATTGATTCCCGCTCCAATAGATAATAAATAATACCTTAGAAACGTATTAACATTTAGAACAAGAGATTCCAATGGCCATCGACTTGATTGCTTGTCCGATCGGAGTAACACAGACGGGGCTGTAAAGATAGCTACCTTAACCAATGTCTACAGTAAAACGTTCTTAGGAGACTGTCCGTAACTTTTTGGGTACCTAATTACTACCGGCAATCACATATTTATTTATTACCAAACTCCAAACCAAACTCCTGGCAATACCGAACACAACAAAAACAGAATTATCCAATTTGGTGCAGTCATTCGGAAGTTATGCACGTACAGACATTTCGGCGACTTTAAATACTATGTTTGGATGAACACTATACAATCATACAGGCAGTTGAAATATTAAAAAATTGTAAAGCACCCAGAATTGTAAAATTCTGAGCTTTTCCTAACCCTGGAGAAATATACTGGGTGGTAGATACATCAACACGCAAAATGAAAATAGCCGGCTTCAGTGCATAATTCTGAACTGTGTCGAAATTTTTCGTCGGTTATTAAAAAGAAAAATTGCTGTTCAGTACATTTTCCATTTTGACCGTGTAGGTGTTGCACATTTCTATGAAACAGCAGATTTTTTGTCCAGAATCATGTGCAGAATTCATGGTTACAGTTTGCCCGTCCCTGTAAATAGTAGAAAAACTTATCTACATCGGTGTCTATGTATGTATTCTCTGAACTAAGTAAATAGTCTGTATTCACCACTTCGCCAAGCAGCGGTTACTGACCGGGCTTTAACACCGCAATCTCATACAATTCTCACCCCCCGAAGTAAATCTAAGTTCTCGTTGCTTCATAAATTGTACCCCTCTACTGTAATTGAAAAAACTTCTGCCCCGTAACTTCTATGGGCTTACTTGCTGGTTTTATAACAAACTCTGGTTAAATTAATGACTGAAACATTAGATTTTGTTGTTGTGTTGAATTTTGTTTATGGTATAAATTTTTATAATCTGTGGTATTGCTGACAACTTCTTTATGACTGCCTCGTTGGTTTAGCGTGCCCCGCTTGGGTTCGATTCAAGGTCTGGCGAAGCAAGCTCGACTGCTCAGCATGGGGTCCTAGATTTGATTCCCTGATCGTGCCTGTTTGAGGCTGGACTAACTTAATAGTTGGCAATGTTAGGTCTAATATGGGATTATTTATTGGCGAAATATAGGTATTTCTTCTAATCATTCTCATGCCCCTATCCCATTTTATCTGGTGACGGAACATGTCTTTTTCTTCCATACGTCTCTATTATTTGTCATCTCGGTAGTCAGAGTCCTTTCTAACCATATTATCATTCACACAGTCCATCCATCGTTTCTTTGGTCGGGGTGGGTGTTTTTACTATCTATAGATTTCTACCTAGGCTTTCGTTGTTTATTAACTTTTAATCTAAATAGGATTACGCGGCTTAATTTTTTTTATTAGCTCTGTAGCGGTATCTACAACGCCACATGCGAACTACGCGTTATTTTGACGTCACGCGAAATTCTGCAACTCGCAAGCAAAGTTTACCGCGCAACTAGCACATATACAACGGTCCGACATAAATCATCGGGCAGTTACCCGCCAGATACAACACCCGTCTGGTCGGAGGATCCTTCCTTTTCTATGGAGGACTAGCTTCCGCCCGCGGCTTTGCCCGCAAGGTATGTTGATAAAAACTATCCTATGTGTTTCCCCGGGATGCAATCTATCTCTCTGCCAAATTTGATTGAAATCCGTTTAGTGGTTTAGGCGTGAAAAGGTAACATACAGACAGACAGAGTTACTTTCGAATTTATAACATTAGTATGGATGAGTGAACTTTACACCCTGTTCCTCATACCTCTAAAAATAAGGTCAAGTAAGAACGTGTTGGAACACGCACAAAGAAGGGTTCCGGATTTGAGATGAATTTATCCCAATAACAAACTTAACTTTGTAGTTGAGAAAATGTTCTCTCTTACATTGATATTCGTCACGGTCAATTCTCCAACTGCAAATGGAAGTTTGTAATCGCACAAAAAATTTTTTTATGCGATAAAACTACAAATGAACCATTTTTGGGATTGTTTTCCTTGTGTTGTGATACTTAGCTTCTTGTCAAATTCCATGATTCTAGGACGAAATATTTAGATATTAAAATATATCAAAACTCGAAAATATTTAAATAAATCAAAACCTACAGGTTTTGATTTATTTGCGAACATCTATATATTTCGTGTTTAAAATGGCCGTACTTCTTTATTGGCTTAGAAGCCTGATTTTTTTAGTGCTTCAAGGGACTGTAGATCTGCCATTTGATTTTAATTTCAATTTGATAGCTCCACGCGTTCCTGAGAAAAAGGGTCTAGACAGAGGACGGAGGGACAAATCGAAGTGATCCTATAAGGGTTCCGTTCATCCCTTTTAAGGTAAGGAACCCTAAATAAAGACATTTATCTTATTAAATCTGTTTACTTTCAAGTCTTCCGGGAATTATATTATTCTTGGAGTAAACTGTAAAAAGATACTTCTGAAGAAATTATACTGTCACGACCACAGGCGTAAATACCTTACATTTCCGCAAGATTTATTAGCAATTTTCTTTTAATGCATCGTTACGAACAGTCTCGTGGTCGCAAGTGGGACTGCTGAGCTTGGGGTCCTGGGTCTGATTCCCGGGTCAGGCAAAGTGATATTGGGTTTTTTTATTAGGAATTTCTTAGTTACAACCCTGAGTTTGGCAGTTGGCGGTGTGGTGTGATACCCCCGTGTCCGGAAAGCATGGCCTTGCGCCTGATCTCTCTCCGGTCATGTCGGAATGCGTGCCGTACCATTGGACTGAGAGTGTGCATCTGTGTCTGTGCGCACACTTGTGCACTATAATATATCTCCCGCGTTGAGGCTCTCCACTGAAATTGGTCGCCATGGCCGAAACTTGGTCTGGATAGTTGTTAATATTATTATCGGAATTATAAAATTATTATGAAATAGGTCTTTTCTCAAAGTTGCAATGTTTATTTCACGAGAAAAACCTTTTTCGTTTATTATGTAAAAGCTAAGTAATTTAAATCTTTATCGAAGGATTAGGCGGATTCAGCTTCAAAATACGTTGTTTTTGACAATCGGCGATTTCAGGATTAATTACTTAATGCTTTGTCACATACCTACTTAGGTACTGTTTAGAGTTATTTTCACCGTCCGCGCGATCCTGTTTTTGTATGTGCCAGAGTGTAGAGTTTATACATTGTTAATTGTTCGCAATCTGGGGGCCTAAAAAGGCCGCTTTAGCAGAATCATAAAACAATTCATATCACGTAATTTCATCTGTATGATAGTTTTGTATGGAGATTCGTAAAATGCTACTGGTACAACTCTGATTAACCTTTCAGGGATATATAGGTGTGAAACTGTCAAACAGATGAATTGCGTGATATGAATTGTTTTATGATTCTGCCAAAGTAGCCTTTTTAGGCCCCCAGATTTCACCGTATTTAGAGAATCTCCTTCTCCAAATACGATCACGAACAATTAACAATTAAATTTTTTACCTTTTCATTTTACTATAGATATTGATTATAAGAATTCTAACCATAGTACCACAAAACAGTGTTTATCAGTTGTTTAGGCTGAACACCTTTTAACACGACATAATTATAATTATGGACTTTCACGTACCTAACACTGACTTCAGACACACGTTGAACAAGTGTTTTATAGTAAGACCCTATGTTTTTGAAGACTAGATCAACTTAAATTATTGTCATAATAAAAGAAGAAAATACCAACATACAATTTTTTTTGAGTTGCCAAATACTAAACAAGAAGCGATACTGAATTTTTGGGTGGTTACAGTGGTAATGGCCCGGTTGTAGGTCGGGGTTCGAACTCAGGCATCCGCTTTACTTTGTGTAAATAATTTCATCACCACTGCTCTCAAAAAGGTAAAAGAAAACATCGTGGGGACACCGGAATGTCCTAGAACCAAAAATTCGAAGACGTGACAACTACCAACCCGCACTGGGCCCGCGTGGTAGATTACAACCCACTTCCTCTCGAAGAGGAGGTCTGTGGCCCAGCAGTGGGAACATCATAGGCTGAGTATGCACTGAATTGCAGCTACTTTTACAATTTTGAAATTGATTCTTAATTCGCTTGAGTGAACTCATGCAACCAGAATAATTTGTCTACATGATGCAAGGTTCCCTTCGACAGACAATCTTCTTTCTTATATCTATGCAAACAACCCTTACAGTACTAACAGAATACATACATGATAGAACAAATGAGCACGTAAAATCTCTTCAGTACCTCCGTCCAGATGTCACTGTCCCTTAAGTTGAAGTTCGTGCTAAGAATAACAGTTTTCTGAACATGCTATAGTTTGTGAGTAAATTCAATCGAGTGTAACGCGAGGATTATTTGACTTTCATGCTATTTTGGATAACGAATAGAATACATTTGATTTGAGTATTTTCTCGTTATTTTTTACGGTTCATGACTAGGAGCTACTGTTTGAACCTGTATTTCGTTTTGACGTTTCGTTAGTAACAACTTTGATAGAGATCGTGAAATAAATCTTTGATTTTGTCTTGATGTGATGAAAAAGCTGTTACTTTTACCTACATATCAAGTCAAAGTTTTAGGAGCGATTGATATTTCAAACGCTAAATAATGAATGGGGTTTGAAAGCTTACAGGTTATTTATTCATCATCATCTGCCTAGCCTTTTCCCAACTATGTTGCGGTCGGCTTCCAGTCTAAAGCCTACAGATTATTATTATAATTAAAAGCCTCTAGAGGTATGAGGAACAGGGTGTAAAGTTCACTCATCCTCTATAGAAAGAGAGGATCCTCCGATCAGATGGGTGTATTGTGTCTGGTGGGCTACTGTCCAACGATTGATGTCGGGATGTTGTGTATATGCTAGGCGCACGGTAAGCTCTGCTTGCGCTCTGCAGGATTTTGCGTGACGTCAGTAAGATGCGTAGTTGGCATATGGCGATGTAGATGGCACCACAAGCCTGTAACGTCCCACTGCAGGGCAAAGGCCTCCTTAGGCCGCTTGTATACGTCCGTTTTTCGTCCGGTGTCCGTTGCGTCGAGGGAAGGCGGCGGTGCATCCGGCGTAATTTGTTCGCCGTATCTGTGTCCGATGCATGTGCACACATTCATTGTAAACCATACACCACCGCGAATCTGGCGAAAAAAAAACGATCCGTTGTCCGGTGAAAAAAACGGACGTATACAAGCGGCCTTACTCTCTTTCCACTTCACTCTGCTTAAAGCTGCTCAGGACTAGTTCTCGTTGAAGGACTTTAGCTCATCCCGCCATCTCCGTCTGGGCCTGCCGCGAAAGGTTCTTCAAAGAATTTTCAACATGTGCTGCGAAATTCTCAACTGCCGTTGCAGGGGTGGTTTTCAGAAAACACACAAGAAACGCATCGGTTTCAGCACGATGCCTTAGGATACCGGTCTAATAGAAAGTTATGCACTTTAATTCTACTGAACTCATAGGACATAAATGTAGTGAGGAAAGTTTTGAGTTTAATGTGGATGGTCACAAGAGCAAAGTAAAGTAACGATGTAAGGACTGTGTGAAAGATAATTAGACAAGAGAAATTCTGAGATGACGGCTGATAGAGAGGTATGGAAGAAGATATGCTGCGCCGACCCCAAATAAATTAGGATAGGGACAAGAGAACGGTGATAAAACTTCAATGGAAGATTAGCCTAAAGGAGGAAGAGGTGTAGAAATACTTACGTTTGCCTAAAATATTAAAAAACGCAGTTGGTGCAATTAATAAAGCTTTTCCTGAGCGAGGAAAAGCTCAACGGATGCGTCTGATTAATCGAACGCATTTGTTTTCAAGGACAATGGTAATTAGACACTGGTAAGGAAATTCGTTTCAGGCTTGTAATTGAGGAAATCTTACTCTTCACCACGTAATCAATAGATCTATATCAAGTTGAAAGTCACATATATAGACATGAGATGGATGGGTAAAAGGAGGATGATAATATAGGTAATTTATGTAAATGATATGATTAGGACCTGCCTCGTTGGTTTAGTGGTCGCAGGCGCTTTTGCTGAACATGAGGTCCTGGGTTCGATTCTCAGTTGGGAAAAGTGTTATCGGGTTTCTCCTCCAGGAACAAAGAAGATAGCATGGAGTCTGGATTTGTGCCCGGTTGATAGTAATCACAGATATAGATACACCTAGACAACGCAAGTATCAAGATCTGTTTGAAAACCAAGCGTGCCATTTTTTTACTACCTACTATGACGCCACAAGCACTATTTAGTGATGAGAAAATGTAATAGATTCAAAGACGCCGCCGCGTGCTCTACCCGTCTCGCCCCACCCCCGGGGCCTAGCGCCAGCGCTAGCTCTCACCCAGCCAGCAGTACTACAGAACAGAGCGCAAAAGTGGTGGCTTACGATTTCTATAATTAAACTGGGCACGCGAAGTAGTTGCTTTTGCGTCATCTAGGTATACACCTAGATGACGCAAAAGCAACTACTCCGCGTATATATAATATATACATATTTCTGTGATGGCAATAGACTTGCTCCACCTACATGGGACTTAAACATAACTAGCGAAATGTTGGTCTCTGCCCAACCCTTCGGGGAATGCAGGCATGTGTATGCAGTTCGTCCTTTTAAAGCTTTTCCTAGTGAGAAAGAGCCCAACAAATGCGGCTGATTAATCATACGTATTTGTATTCAAGGACAGGGGAATGGTAATAAGATATTATTGAGGAAATTATCCTCAGGCTTGTTATTGAGGAAATCTCCGTAACGTAGTCAAGATCAATATTAAGTTCAAAGTCACATCTAGGTGAGGATATAAGATGGTTGATGGGTAATAATTTTTTATTTATTTATTTATTTATAACAATCTTACCTACACTATCATTACAGATCTATAATCCAATGCGACAGCTTGGCCTTAATAACTAATAATAATAATAGTAATCGGGAATTACAGGCACAGACGCCAAGTTGGCCCAAGTATTGAGGAAAACTTGTTCAGGTGGAGATTCATAGACGACTCTGCCTTGGACTGTAAATGTGGTGTTGGTCCACAAACGATAGGACTTAATATCGTGTCCTGCGAGTCCTGTCAGCTGCACGTTACAGGAACTGATGGACGCTGGTGATGGCGCCAAACAAGTAGTCGAATTCTGGGCCGAGTCCATTCAGGTTGCCGTCGACATGCTAAAAAGAAGACAGGCGTGGTGTTATATTTTGGGAAAAAAGTCATCCTTAGTGTGCATACACACGACCGACATGCATCAACGTCAGAGGCAACTGAAAGAAAGAAAGAAAAAAGAAAATACATTTATTTGTGGCTGACACAAAAAAAAACACGTTGGGGGAAAACATGCGTCACATCCATGCAAAACTGCCAGCGCTCAGCATAATGCTAAGACCCTTTACGAGACAAAGCCCCAGCGCTGGTTTTCAGTGACAGCCGCGGTTGACGTGATGACGTCAACCAGTGCAGCATACGATTAGTTAGAAATAAAAAACAACAATCAAAATAAGAAATAAAATAAAACTCAAGCAACTGCATCCGCAAAGGACCTAAGCTCAGAAATGGGCAAACAAGGATGTCAATGATGATGATTGAATCGTTCTGAATGATTGATCAATTAGAATCATCATCATCTGCCTATAGCTTTTTCACAACTATGTTGGGGTTGGCTTCCAGTCTAACCGGATGCAGCTGAATACCAGTATTTTACATGGAGCGACTGCCTATCTGACCTCCACAACCCAGTTACTGGGTAATACGATACCCCTTGGTACGACTGGTTGTCAGACTTTTGGGCTTCTGACTACCCGTAACGACTATCAAAGATCCATGAATGACAGCCGTGACCAATGGCGAGGCACGGAGGGGTGTCGTTATGTAAAGATGGTCACCCGCGGCAAGCGTAGTTTAACCTGATCGATCGACTTGTGCAGCCGTTATTATTTAGCCACGAGCCCCTCTTCTCAATCAGAATTACCATTTGTTATATTTACCAAATTAGTGGAGCAGAAATCGACATAGTATAAACATACCATCACGCCTGAATTGCCTGACGGGTTCGGCAGAACCCGAACATTGAAATATGTACCTAGTTGAAATTGAAATAACATAACTATAAAGGTTTAAATCGAAATAGTTTATTGAAAACAATTTCAGTATCAAGTTTTGCTCCACCAATTTGTTACGTCTTACATAATCAGTTTATAATGTTCCCACTGCTGGGACACAGGCTTCCTCTCAGTGAGAGGGAGTGGGCCGTCATCCACCACGCTGTTATATCTTACTTATAACAAATATAGTTCCAGTAGATCGTGAAAATCTTTCAGACTCTGATTGTTAGCCCAGCAATGTTCTCATTTCAAGAAAGGTATTTCTTTTGCGAGTAATGTTCTTTATCAAGCCAATAAAAGTCCTAGAATCACAACAAATTAGTCTTTGGTTTATTACTCGTGTCTATTTCTCTTTATAAAGATTTTCTTCAGAGGTTTCCTTGTTGTTCCCAAAGCTAGATGGATTATTTTTATGAGGATAATTTTAATGAAAAGTTTACAGTTTCTGGGATATTAGTCTGACAAGAGAAATATTTTTTTACGAAAGAAGGCTTTCAATTAAGATTAAAAACAAGCAAAAAAAAAACATAATTCTTGTAAGTACCATTACCAAATTTATTTTAATTCTTTATTATTTTATTTTAAATGGTATTTAAAATCAAAATTATAGCTTAAAATAAATATGTATGGTCTGTTCCAAATGTATCTGAAGGCCAATTCTCGTAATTTAAAAAGTTCAAAATCTAGTCGCTGTCTCATTTTAGCGACAAACAAATGTCAAAAAGATGTCAAAATGTACTGAAATTTGAGGTATTTTTGACAGCTTGAGACTGAGATCACACTCTGAACGTACTTAAAGAATTGCCCCTCAGATTAAAATGTTAAGAAATGGATCAGAAAATGCATTCTTCATACAGATGAATATGTTACTAATTCACTTTCGTGAGTGATTGCGTAAAAATGTTACCTCCCTAATTGCGTAAGGGTACCTACGCACTATGCGGTTAGCCGGAATGAGGTCAGCCGTCCGGCTGACCGCGATCAAAAATATGTACACACGGCTACACATCAAGCTATTCATTTCCAGTTTCAGCTGACCTCGCATTGTATAGGTTTTTCTGACAATCAGAAGTCAGCTTATGCTGGTTATTTATAGCTTGATGTGTAGCCGTGTGTACGGGACAGTACTTTTTATTCGCACTGCGATGCCGGACGGTCCGTGCCGTTATTCAGCCGGACGGTTGACCGCATTCCGGCTAACCGCATAGTGCGTAGGTACCCTTACACACTATCAATCTAAATCTGAATCATTTTGAAGAATATTGCTAATCCATTGCTTGCAATGTATATTGTTGAACTGTCAAAATAAAAGCCATTGCTGATAGTGTGTTACGCAATTACTCCGGGTTTGTATAAATTCTCATCAGATACCTACTTTTGGAATTTACGCCGCTGAACAAAGTTTGTTTACATTCTCATCAGATACCTACTTTATGGAATAGTCAGTACTTACTTATCCTACTGTCTGCTTATACAAAATATTTCATAAAGGTAACTACTCCATTTTCCTGCAATGATTACCAGTAATATACGAATTGAATACGATCATAGATATCGATGATTTATTTCGCTCTGATCCCCTGAGTCCCCCCCTCCACCCCTCCTCGATCTCCTACTAGTTCATACGTTTCTCTTTATGACAGGTAAGATACAAAAGCACTTGTACCTATTTCCAAAGTGTTTGTAGCGTTCCTTAACCTTTTGTGTCGAAGACGTAGAGCTAAGCAGACATGCAGCTAAGCTACACATTTCAAAGTAAGCTCTGTCGATCCCTATTGAATATTTTATTCTTTTGAATGTTATGTCAGTACGGATTTGGAAGATCGAAGTAAGCTTGCATTATTGATGATAGTTTTGAATTGGAGTAAAAGGTATTAATGTGCGCCTTGTTGTAAACATTTTTGTACATACATTATTATAGTGGATGATTTCTTTTACCCTCTCGAAATTTTTACAGGGTAGAACACCCATGAATATCAACAATTTACTTTTTATACAATTTTTTATTAAACAGCAATTTTTTTTTTTGGTAATTTTATAGTTGGTCCCATAGTGAAAGTTGTTCATATTCATGGGTAGAACACCCTGTATAAAGTTCGAGACGGTAAAAAAATCATCCGGTATAGACTCGCGCCTTCTTCACATGGACACCCACGGCAAGGCAGAAACTACAGAACGCCACCTGCTACTATCCTTACTTTGTTTACGTTCATACATCTGCACCCTAATTGCTAAACACAATATCAATCACAATCTGAATTATTTTGAAGGATTTTGCTAATCCATTGCTCCATATGTTCGAAAAATGTGTGTACTCAACAACGTAAATAACGTAACGAATGTTGTTTAACTGTCAAAATGAAAGCCATTCCTACTGTAAGTGTGTTAAAGCCGGTTGTGAGTACTATTATGCACGTGAACTTTCTGAAGAACATAGCCAATATTTGTACTACAGTAAAAAATAAATAAAACCAAAGAGGGAAACCCGTGGCTAAATAATAACAGCCGCACAGGTCGATCGATCAGGTTAGGCTACGCTTGCCGCGGTTGGTCTGTGGATGGGTGACCTTTATATATCGAGACCCCTCCGTGCCTCGGAAAGCACGTTAAGCCTTTGGTCCCGGCTGTCATTCGTGGATCTTTGACAGTCATTACGGGTAGTCAGAAGCCCGAAAGTCTGACAACCAGTCTTACCAAAGGGGTATCGTATTACCCAGTAACTGGGTTGTAGAGGTCAGATAGGCAGTCGTTCCATGTAAAATACTGGTATTCAGTTGCATCCGGTTAGACTGGAAGCCGACCCCAACATAGTTGGGAAAAGGCTAGGCAGATGATGAGTAAAAAATAAAAAAAAAAACATGAAATAAAAAGACAAACATTTCAAGAACTGCAAAGTAATAAAATATAATACTGTTAGAGTAGGGTCGATTTACGTCAGTTTTATATTTACCCTTCTCGTTTATTAGACGTTGCCAGCCTAAGATATTTTCAATGGAGGGAAAGCTGCTGGATATTGAGATTGTAAGTAGATTGTGAAGGTAAAGTTATGTGTTTATTTATTTGTTTATGTCAGGTAAGATAACCCTTCCTTTTATTTATTTGCGTGAATGAAAATTAGAGGGTCAAAATGGCTGATAGAGAACGTTATGCCATAAATACAGTACACTCATTTTACCCGCAAAGTGAGCAAAATAAGTCAATAAAAGCATACATTAAAAGCATTTCTTTCGACAAATAAAAATGATAAACTACCAAATAGTTTTTTGCTTTTAATCAGTAACTTATGGGAGGCTTGTTCAAGATCAAGCGCTCTCACTTCTGAGCATGAGGTCCTGTGTTCGCTTTCTGTGTCGTGTAAAGTGTTAATGGGTTTTTCCATCTGGAACTACTCAGCAGCAGCCGGAGTTTCGATTTGTGCCCGGTTGATGGCAATTGATTTTTTATAGAGGCTTTCATCCTCGCGGCTCGGGCGGTTAAGCCAAGACCCTCGACCCCCGTTAAAAGTCAGAGACAAGACCTTGACAATAGTGGCAGAAGAAGATTTCTTCCTGCATGCCCGGCGGCAGAGTTAGTGCAGGCCGAGCGCGCTCTTACTTCGGTGCTGTGCGTCTCTGCTTGGAGCGCTGAGGGACACACGTTGGAGCGTACCTCCGACAGGATATTGGCAAACGGTCAAAGAGATCACAGGCACACAGTACCCAATGGGGAGTCATTGCCCGCACCCCAGGGTGCACCATCCCGGAGACTGGTCTTCCCCCCGGACATAAAGGAACTACAGCCTACAGGCACACGGGGAGGTTTCCTGTCCAAGCACTCCTTGTTCAAGAGCCTTACAAATGATTTGATTAGAGCCCTTTGTTGATAACCGTACTAATATTAAACGCAACATATCATGGAAATACACCATCATCCCGCAAACAATTCGATATAATAAACCAATTATCTAAAATGATCCCACTGTTGGGACACAAGCCTCCTCTCTGTGGGACGGAGTGGGCCAAAATCCACCATGAGGTGCGTGTTGGTGAATGTCACATGTCTTCGAATTTTTGGTTCTAGGACAGTTTTCTCACGATGTTTACCTTAACCGTTTTGGCAGCAGTGGTGATGACATTATACATTATACCTACAAAGTAAAGTGCCTGGCTTCGAACCTACGACCTGTTAACTCGTAAGTCCCGGCCGTATCCACTGGGCCACTACTGTTTTCGAAAACCTAGCACTTTGAATAAAACAGAAATCTTTGAATTATACTTGGCTTTTTATCGCCTAACCTAACTCTCACGTTGGATACCTTAGGAATTCTCTTCATCATAAATAACTTCGCGGCATACGGCTAACAAGACATCTGACGGTTCGGTAATAAAATTCCTCTTAAAACAGGGACGGACTTTGGGGCGGATGTTCAAATGAGTTAATGGAGAAATGGAAAATTATCTTTACATGGAGTTTTATATTTTTAATTACAGGCTACTTTCTTAATATTTAGTTATAGTAGATAGTTATAAAGGAATATTAGTCCTTACAGTTTTTATATATTACCTTTTCAGGCTGGCGAGATCTATTAAAAAATTAGAAGCGGTCATAATTAATATTAAGAAGTAGATTTTGTATAGTTACAAGTATGAAATGTCAAACCATCCACTGCTCTATTGTGAAAAGGGTTTATTTTACTTTATTCTGTTCGGGAAACTTACAGGTAATTTTTATAGTGTTCTTATACAATATGAAATTGGAAGGGCGTTTACATGTTTTCAATGATAAGCACTTAAAATAAAAACGAGAAAAAATAAAGGTCCGAACAAAATACCTATAACATAAATTAGGAAATAATTTGTACAAGATCAATTAATACAAACTAAAAATCATTTCGAAGACGCAATGAATTGGTGGTGGTTGGTTCGTGTTATTCACCGAAATAATAGTGGATTCAATACTTCGTAGTTTCACATTTGTTACAAGTAATGTGATTGCAAACCTTCAAATAATTGGGCTATGAGAAGATTTCTATCGGTTCATGTATAAAATAATTGCACGATTTCAGAAAAATAAGAGTTATTCCTTTGAGTCCTAATACAGGCCTGTAAAAGTAGGAATAAAATTGGTAATTTCTATCCATGAGACGCTCACTAGGAAGAGTTTCAAACCGTAATTATGTTTATTAGGGACGTCTCTTGTCCCAGTGTTCAATGACGTGGGGAAATTCACGTCAGTGAACTCTGGGACAAAACTCCAGATGACATTCTTGATTTGTTTTGTTATGATTGAAGGACGTGGATGAAATAAGAATTTGAAGGAAGATTACTTTAACTTTGTTTTAAAGAAAAAACGCAGTGGTGCCCCAGTGCTACGACTTACGAGTAGTAGGTCGTGGGTTCGCACCCAGGCAGGCGCATTACTTTGCGTAAATAATTTCATCACCATCTGCTCTCAAAACGGTGAAGGAAAACATCGTGAGAAAACCGGCACTTAAAACTAAATATTCGAGGACATGTGACATCTACTAATTCGCACTGGGCCCGAGTGGTAGATTACAGCCCACTCCCTCCCGAAGAAAGAAGGCATTTGTCCCAGCAGTGGGAACATTATAGACTGATGTTTATGCTTAGGTATGCAGTGAAGACTGGGCAACACTTTAAGATGACGTCTATGGTTTGTTTTGTTATGATTAAAGGACGTGGGCGAAATAATAATAAGGGATGATTTATATTAGACCGGGCCGTGCCCGGGGCGCCATATACGAGGCCCGGACGGGGCACGGAATACGGATCATGCACTGTGTAATATAAACTGCTTCATACAAAATGCAGGTAATGTTTCAAATCCGTGCCCAGTCCGGGCCACGTACATGGTACGCCCCGGGCACGGCCCGGTCTAATATAAATCATTCCTAAGAAGGAAGGAAGAATGAAAATTATAAGTACCTTTAAGCAGTGTAAATAATCTCAGATAATGTACATTCCATCGCCACTTACTCAGTTAACTACTTTAGTGCCTTGTATTCTAAGTTGATTTTTGAGTGGCCATTTGTAACAAAAAGGTGCTGATAAAGTTTTGGTTGCAATGAAATTTGAACTTTGTTCAGTATGACATTCAGTTTGCTGTTCCATAACTTGAAAATTATTTCAAATACTTAATTCAAATGTAATCAAAATAAATACTTTTTTATTTCAACATTCACAGCATTTTTACAGATATTTCATATTTTAGAAGATACAGAGGCATGCAGTGTCTTAAACATAGGTGGTTCCCAAACTAGGTTTACCCCTTCGGTGTTTTATGCTTTGGTGTTTTGTACTTTGGTTTCCTCCAAAACGTTAAAACAAAGATCGATAAGTAGATTGCTTGGCAATCACCAAGGTTTGGTGACTTCGCCACACGATTATGGCTAAGAGATCTGTTTGAGTTCGAAACTACTCGCGCAATAAATACCCGATAAAAATTCCTTAGTGCTCTCTTAGGAAAGTTAGTTTTAATACAAAAAAAATTACAGAATTTTACAATATACTAGGCAACGCATTCAAGGGTGAATATCGTACTTACTAATTCCATGCTTTTGACCAGCCGGTCGTTTCTGTAAGAATCTCACCTTGAGATGTTTGGTGAAGTAAGCTACCATTCCATCTGATGCTAGGGATTGACACTAATGACAGCTCACTTTAAGCTCACCCAAGTTATCACGGTGAGATTTTTACAGAATAGCACTACAGTCTTCTTACATAATTCTTTTAAATTGAATTTCTCTACATAACAGAATTTTACAAGTGTCGCCGTCGTGGTAAATGAATGAGGAGCAAAATGCTGCAAGGTTATCCGCATGAAAGCTTGAAGCAAGAGCTAAACTATTTAACTCAACAGCTTTTACAAATGGGAAGCTATGTGAAAAACTGTAGAAATGTTACTGTTAGCCTGCATCATCCCACTGCTAAGCAAAGGCCTCTCTCCATGTCTTCCAGCTCTTTCGATCCAGGGCTAATGTGGCCCACTGTTCGTTTGTTTAGTCCAGCTCGTTCCACCACCTTTTACGGGGTCTGCCGCAACGCCTTCTAGATACCTGTGGCAGAACTCCACATAGTGGTCATTATATAACTGTAGAAATTTAAATTTTAAACTAATCAATCAATCTGCCTAGCCTTTTCTCAACTATGTTGGGTTGTAGTATTTTACATGGAGCGACTGGCTATCAGAAGGCCAATTCTCGTAATTTAAAACGTTCTAAATGTAGTCGCAGTCTCATCTCGGCGACAAACGAATGTCAAAATCTTGTCAAAATGTAGGGAAATTAGAGGTATTTTTGACAGATTGAGACTGAGATAAGACTGTGAACGTTCTTAAAATTACGAGAATTGCCGCTCTGACCTCCACCACCCAGTGACTGGGTAATACAATACCCCTTGGTAATACTGGTTTTCAGATTTTCCGGCTTATGACTACCCATAACGACTGTCAATGCTCCACGAATGAAAACATGCTTACCGAGGCACGGAGGGGTTTCGGTATGTAAAGATATAGTTTAACGTCGCGTCGTCCGGCTGTTATGACTTAGCCATCATCGTCATTATCATCAGCCTATAACAGTCCACTACTGGACATAGGGATTAGTTACCACCAGCTACCAGCCACCCTGCAAAGATCGTCGCTCCACCTAGCCTGAGCTGACTTAGCCCCAAAGTTAATAGAAAAAATATTTAGTTCTTAACCTTTCTTCTCATGTACAATGTTCGTTTTGTTTCAAAGTTACGTTGAGCAAACGTAAACAGGGCAAAACGAAAAAAAATATTAGGTACCCAAATACGCTTCGAAATAAATAGAAATCCCTAACAAACGAAGTAAATCCACTCCAATTTACACAAAAGTATAATTATATGCGAACCAACAAGTATTCTCCACCTCTTAATAGTTTTCCCTCCACAAATTAGAAAAGGGATAAGTTTAAATGACGTGGTCGGGGCTCTTTGGGCCCGCTCGGGAGTGATCGTGGTTCACCCGACTTGTGGTCGATGTCATGAAATAGATAAGTGCAGAAGGTCAGCTCCGTAGGTCAACAAGGAAAAACGCAAAGCACGGATTGACACACTTTACACTCAGTGATTGCAAGCGCACTCACGATTAGAATTCGGTTGAGTTTTAAATTAGATCGAAGTACAGTCAGCAGTCGATGAACACTTCAGATTTTTAAATCATAATTATTGAGCAAAATATTTAAAAAAGGTCAAGGTCTCTTAGCTATCACATGGAATTCTGAAAAGCAGTATATCAAACACATATCGAATTATTTTGTGTATATTTATCTACGTTGAAAAGTAATGTAATCGACTTTCGTTGCTAACTGCACGTGTCTATTTATTAAACATAAAACGACCAAGGCGACAATATAAAAACATAAAGTACACAACTACACAATAGTCATACATATATACTACTGACAAGATCTTTTCCATTCGTCCGCGAACTCATCACAGTCTAACGTTCAAGAGAGCGTTGAGCGCTCACCGCAGTGAGTGTGCGAAGGACAAGAGACTGCGCTCGAGCGATGCTTCAACTCCAAGGCAGACTCCAACAATCTGTGCCTCCTGTTACGGCTATAGTTTATCGGAGTTAAAAGATGAAAAAGTTTGTCGTGAAGTGTCTTTGTGTTCGTGCTCTTGTTATTGATTTCACTTGTTAACACATTGAAAGACACTGAACGAGACACAATAGAAGTTTTGTTGTTATTACGTCGAGGGGCGTTAGGTGTATCGCAAAGTTTGAAATTGTATAGTTCACGTCAAACTTTATGGCGGCCTTGAAGTGCGCTACTCGCTGCGCAGTACCTTACCCCTCATCCACACTGACACGTGAATTTGTTACTACTTAGCGACTCGCCTAAAGTTCCAAGCTGCCATAAAGTTTGAATCGAGCTGTATCAAGTCGGCCTTCTGTAGATATTATTCTGTGTCGACAACCGCGTCGGGAGCTTCCAATTTCTTCTTAAAGTAGACTATTTTTAGATCCATAATATGATACTATAAGACTAATATTATGGGATTGACATACGCTGTGCGTTATAAAAGTCCCTAAAACGTAAAGAATAAAAAAAAAAAAAAAGACTAATATTTACAGTGTTTAACGTTGTAATTTATTCAGCAATTTATAGTTGAGAGAAATCTGGTCGTAATTATGATAAGTGGCTGTATCTAGAATGTCTAATCTTATTAGAAATTTTGACGAAAGTTCACTATTTTATGGAAAAAGCTTTGATATTAAGGCGACTACATGACCTAAAGCGCGGTCACTATCGGACTGCATAGAAAAGAAAGAGATGCGCGATGACACAACGCTGGTAATTTATTGCAAAATTTGAAACAATCATCTATTGTTGATTTATCAAACACCAAACAAATAAAAACCGTATACTAAAATTCGGGGAGTTAAATTGTATTTTATATGGTGAAAGTTTTATGAAAATACACCCGATAGTGTTTGCGTGATTATCGTTTTTATGTCCGCGGTAGACATTACTTTACAAATTAATTACACTATGTTAAAAAAATATAATTGCAAATATTCACATATCAAATTACGAAGCAAATGGTCTAGTATAACATTTATCTTTTCAAAGAAATCAGTCCGGTCGATTAGACGTGATGTTGAATTTAAAATCATTAGAAGTCGTATATCTGCGCCTTAAGACCAGTTGATCTAATCTGTAAAAATCAATACCATGAAAACTTAGGTGAAGTTTGTAATCGTTCTTGTTCAGTTTGATGGTCTGTATCACACTGACCACACCAAAACCAAACCAATATGATCACACCTTTCTGATGCATGCTGTTACTAATTATAATTTAATCACAATAGAATGACTGAATCGATTTCTAAAAAAGTTATTCTTGCAGCAACATTGCTTAATGTAGGTATTTTAGCAAGCACGTAGGAGACTTTATATCTCAGAAAACAGACAAATCTACTTAATTAACGTAGGCAAAGTCGCAGCTGCAGTCAGCGGCTTTCCTGCATTTTGGCTATCTTAATTATTTAGGTAACTTTCTAGGTTCATTTAAAGTCTGCACTGGAATGCAAATAGATGATAATATTTAAGGTTTTAAGACTGCTGTTTAATGGAAATTTGGTACTAGAATAGAGAAAAGTTCAAAATGTTTGCGGTCTTTTTAAATCGATGATAAGCTTCTATGACGCAATATTGTGTTACAAGACTAATTGCGTAACACATATCAGTCAGAACAATCAGATATTGCTAATCCATTGCTTTATATGTTTGAAAAATCGTCTGCTCGAAACGTATATAACGCAATGAATGTTGTTGAACTGTCAAAATTAAAGTTACGGCTGACATAGCTACATCTGTTAGTCAAAACAAAAGCACAAAGTAAATATTCAAAAAATTTGCAATTATTCTATTTTACGAGTCCTCTTTGTACGTTTCGTTCGACAATAAAGTGGAGATTTAGCAATGGGATTTTCGAACAAGCCATAAAATGAGAACCTTTTGGAAGTAGCTTCCTTAAGATCAGCGAATTTTCCGCTAAGAGCGTGTTTACATTGTATTAGCAGTTATATGAGCGTAAGAACGTGGGATATTTTAATTAACTTTAATAATTTGTTTATTTTCTCACCACAAATTATGGAACAGTAACTTTTTAATACGGGTTTAATATCCGTTTTGACGTGATAACGTCTTATAAAGTGATGAACCCCGGCTGCACACACGTAAAAACATGACTCATTGTCACGTTCCGCCTGAGCTGAGCGTGCAAGCGAGAGCGCGGTACAAGCGATAGAGAGGCACGATCGGCCTAAGCGTTCGGCTTGTGACGCATCTATCTCTTATGACGTTATCACGTAAAATTATTGACTGTAAACCGACTTTACAAACGACCAATTTTTTATTAATACTAGATAACACCTAAATTAAAGCGTACTGCTGGATATTCAACTTTCGGTGCTGAACCGAAGATTGAAAGTTCTACAATGAAAACTGGCTTAAAGCAATATAGTTATTATATTAGTATGAAAAATCAAAGTGCACACAACAACACAAAAGCGACACAAAGCAGGAAGAGTAGGTATTACCTATTTCTTTGTAAAATTCTGACTGTCATATAATCCAGTACAGCAAGAATTCGTACTGGGCCCGCGTGGAATACTACAGCTCACTCCCTCTCAAGAGAGCAGGCTTGTGTCCCAGCTGTGGGAATATTAACTACAGGCTGATTAATATACATATAAATCTCCAGACCGTATTTCGGCCATAGCGGCTAATCACCCGTAGGAACCCGGCCGCAGGAACACGTTGTGCTTGGGAGAGGTCTATGTCTAGCAGTGGACGTCTTTCGGCTGAAATGGTGATGATGATGGCCAATCTCAACGGAGACTAGCCTGCGGCGCGGGAGATATTATAGTGCACAAGTGTGTGCACAGACACAGGTGCATTCTCTCTTCCCACACTTTCACAGTCCGATGATGAAAACGTGCTTTCCGAGGCACGGAGGTAACACACCGCCAACATCCTTCCTAATGGAAAAACCCAATAACACTTTACCTGACCCCACTATCAGCAGTCGCGCTTGCGACCTCGAGACCGACGGGGCAGTTGGCTGTCATAAACGAGTATTAAAAAGTACATTTTCTTACATAGAATAAATCTACACGAAAAAAACCTAAATAGGTAATAAAAATGTCATTTTTCGTATAATATTTCGTACAAAAATATCAGAACGTCGGTTGTAAACACTAGACGAGTGTGAACACGTCTTTAAGTTAAAGTTCAAAGACAGATCCTCGTCGGAATGTTGTCATTAAGAAGCCATTCTCTGTCTGTTGGCCTCTGCACTGTTAACATAGGTATATGAGGTAGGTATCTTACTTATAATAAATCTGAAGAGTTTGTTTGTTTGCATGCGTTAATCTCTGGAACCACCAGTCGAATTTGAAAAAATATTTGTATTCAATAGTCTTTATCCTTCCTCAAGACTTGTGCCATCACAATTCTTGACGAAGGTTATTGGCTATTTAACATCACGCTACGACCCATAGGAGCCGAGAAAAACGAAAACGAAGTAATAGCGCGGGCGGGCGACGTGATGCGATGCCGTTGGTCGGGGGCCGAAATTTCACGCGGACGAAGTCGCGGGCAGAAGCTTATACAGAGTGAAATTTTAATCACCGTTATCCTCTTAAGGGGTCATTGTACTCATCATTATGAACAACTTTTACTATGGGACCAAACGTGAAATCGTGAAAATCAGCTGTTCCCTACATTTACTTAGTTCGCATAACTCGTCAAAATGTAGGAAACAAATGATTTTTTTTGCGATTTCATGTTTGGCCCCTTAGTACAAGTTGTAGATTAACCTCCTTACTAATAAACGTTGTATAGCGTCTGTATAGTAACACAATGCTTTGTCTTCTTCTTCCGAAAGTCAAATTACTGACAGGAAGAGAGAAATCAGTGTGTAACTATTCATCTAGCAAGGGGGTTTATATTTGATATGGCCCGACTAGAGGAACCCATTAAAATTATTTTCTACTAGCTGCGCCCGCGACTTCCTTGTGTCGCTTAGAGAACGTGTAGGTACCACTCCTCCATTGAAAAGAAAGAATCTATTTTCCCTAATTCTCATTTCTAAGTTAGCTCACATAACATCAGCTATCTGCCAGTGAAAGTCCCGCCAAAATCAGTCAAGCCATTTCGGAGATTAGCCAGAACAAACAGACAAGCGTTTTGAGAATTATGTTTTTGTTATAAGTATAACGAATATGCTTTCACTAGCTGCGCCCCGCGGTTTCAACCGCATAAGTGGGAATATCGAGATGATAAAACGTAGACTATGTGTTAATCCAGGGTGTCAGCTACCTGCATACCAAATTTTATCAATATTGGTAAAGCTGTTTGTGCGTGAAGAAGTAACAAATATACAAACACACTCACAAACTTTTGCTTTTTTAATTACGGGAATTGCCCCTCTGAGCGTACCCAGACACAAAGTTCTTTGTTGCCCTCATGGAGTAGTTTCATTAATCCTAAGAAAGCATGTCTGAATTGAATTCTCTTAGTTAAAGAAAGAAGATATGTAAGGATGTTAGATAGATTTAATAATAGGAAATATTTTAAGTTATACTCAAAAAACTTACTGACTTGCTAATAATGGACACTTTTTGAAATTGAAATATTAAATAATTTTTTATTATAGTCATGGCCGGATAAGCTGGACTCCTTTTATAAATATTGGTCCTTGGCAGCTCAGAGAGGTGGAAAGAGAGTATGGGAGGCTTTTGCCCAGCAGTAGGAAATTTATTTGAAAAAAAAAAAAAAAGTACGTACGGGCTCGATACAAAATTACCCATTGTCCATTTATTAAATCTTCACCATCTCACGATCTACATAAAAACATCAGGATATCTATCCTTATGTCCTTAATAACGTATTTAGGGTATTAGTTATGACGGCACGGGTCCCGAAAAGTGATTTAGTAGCGAACGCCTCCTTAATCTCACTGGCAGTATTAAGGTGATCTTTCCGTGATACGCAGTAAATTTTGGCACTACTGTTTTATTAAACAAGATGAGAAGATTTGTTCAAACTATTTTAAGTTTTTATTAAATTTTTGACATTACTTATTTCTCCTAACACTCAAAGTAAAAGGTAAAAACGCTAGGATAGTCCGCAAAATTAAAATTTTCTTACGTTATTCGGCTATATGTATGAAAGAAAGAAAAAATATTTATTGTGACTCGTACAGGAAGTTCACAAACTAAACACAATCATAAATAAATAAATAAAAAACACAATTATATAAAAAGAAAAAAAAAATTGAAAGTCCTGTACGAGGCCAAAAGGCTCCTATCTCAGCATAATGCTGCGACATTTAATAAAATAAATGTTGCAGCTCTGGTATTCTGATATGATACATGATAGGGCTGTGATGTCACGGGCAATTACAGAAATAAAAAAAATAAAAAATATATGTTTGTAAAACTAGCTGGTCTGGTGAACTTCGTACCACCTTAGATTTCTTTTCCCATGTTTTAATAATTATTCTGCTATTCGGGGCGAAGACAAATCCAACAAATAAAAGATCATAAAAATCGGTCCAGCCGTTCTCGAGTTATAAATGGTGTAACTAACCCGACCTTGTTTTATACATAGAAGATATTAGGAAATAAAATAAAATACATATTCATTTAATCCGCGCTTCAGCGCCAGACGTAACCTCATTACTTGTCTATGCCTAAGTGTCTGAGGCACTCTATGGCATCACATGTGAGGGGTTAATCTGTGGTGCAACGTTTGTACTAATTCGGAAACACGAGAACAGCGAAGCGCATAACTTTTCTGGTTTACCTGTACTCATGTATGTCACAGAAGTCA
This sequence comes from Gortyna flavago, assembly GCA_963669345.1. NCBI lineage: Eukaryota > Metazoa > Arthropoda > Insecta > Lepidoptera > Noctuidae > Gortyna > Gortyna flavago. Next base: position 9,213,280 of record OY770148.1, read on the forward strand.
GGTCAAGGTCAAACAGTTTGCAGATGCAGAGCTCCAAATTTCCTGTTCCCACTCTGGATAGGAAATTAACTTGCATGTAGGCACTTTCCACGTGGTAGTCCGTGTATGTCGACATAAAGGCGTTTACCCAGCTAAAGTTTAATTTAAACGAATGATTCAAGTCTTGTCGTCGTGTCATTTGGTTTAAGAGCGTTTACGCCGTACGGCTTTTCATACAAACTTACAAGCCGTTGTTTTTCGAAATGAATGAACCGATTTTAATGAAACTTCATACGCATAAGCAGGATACAAAGGTCTAAAAAGTTATCAGAAAACATTTTTGAAATGTCTTATTTAAAAAAAGATAACTGGAAATCTCTGTTTCTATGGAGACTTTAAAATCGGTCTAATTTGGCTGTAACACAATTTTTCGAAAATGTTTTCTGATAACTTTTTAGAACTTTGTATCCTGCTTATGCGTATGAAGTTTCATTAAAATCCGTTCATTCATTTCGAAAAACAAGGGCTTGAAAGTTTGTATGAAATGCCGTACGACGTAAACCCTCTTAAATAGGTTTTAATTTTTTATGATTTGTGAGTGTGTCCTTGTAGACTAGATTTGTAGATAGTATTTGAAAACATTGTAGGGGCCAATTAAATTTAAAAGAGTAACCGTGGAGTTTCTTAGCGGCTCTTCTCCATAGGAAACGACTAATTGGAACACCTAGCTTTTGATGTTTCGTAAGTACCCATGTAGGTTCATGTGAAATAAAATATTTTGATTTTAATTTTGACAGTGAGTCGAGCAAGTGACCACAGATTTCCTTCCGATCCCTTTGAATTCTGTAGAATCTGTAAATCTGTGTTTAAAAGATAAGGAAGAATAAAACCTTCGAAATTTTTCAACCATTAGGTACATCGAAATTATATATAAGCATTTATTTTGTGTATTTACAAAGAATAGACTTAAAAATTAACAATTAATTTGCCTAGCCTTTTCCCAACAAAGTTGGGGTCAGCTGTTAGTCCAATCCAACCCGTGATCATTTGTATAAAATAACAATGTAAACCTTTCTAAAATAATGTGAAATCCCCGCTACGGCTTTGCTACGCGCTACGAGAATGCTACGGCCTACGACAATGCTAACGCGCTACGCCAAACAAATGAGATACATCATTATAATTCAAACTGAATTATTTCTCCCTATTATTTATTACAATAATAACTACCATTTGTTTCATGTAAAGACATTCAATTTGCGTCTAGGTACTTAATACCCGTACATCGTACACAGGCGGTGTTCAAGGTGAATAATTTCATTTAATAGTGACAGTAGCCTCGTTACGAGAATACTATTACGGTCCAATACAGTGTTAGTGATTTTCAGGTATTCTGTAGAATAAATTGGGATTGATGGTTTGCGATAATATGGTACTGTATGTTATGATTTTCTTGCCCCATGAGATTTACAGTTTAAGACAATTTATTTATCTCCTATATCACTCAATCAAACAATTAATTCAATTCAATTTATTAAAAAACTTTAAATTTTTATTTATTTATTCATTTTGTTTATTTATTCAATTTATTCATTCAATTTATTTATCTCCTTTAAGGAAAAACATAATAATTAAGATAAGCGACGGTTTCGCTTGGCTATAAACTAAAATTAAGTTATAAAAACTGTAAAAGCTTACAATTCAAACATTTGTGCTTTAATAGGGTTTTAAAAGTTGGAAATTATTTCAATTCCTTAATTACTTTAAGTGTAGAGTTATAGAATTGAGCGATGAGATATTCGACAGTCTTTCAACCGTAGTTTGTCTACGGTGCTCTTAAAATTTTATGGATTTTCCATCGGCAATTGAGGAACTTCCATACAAACTTGAATCGCCTATTCAACTCCTTTAGAGGATGAATTTTCAAATATCCTTTTTTTTGCTCAACTTCGTTATGTAAGTAACTTTTGTGCAAAATTTTATGGAGACCCAGCGGTTTAGGCTCTACGTGGACTGTCAGTGATTGAATGAATGAATTTTAAAAGTAAATATCTGGATCTTCAGTAATTCTTGTGCTTTAAATATTCGCCAGCTTGATGCATGGCCTTAATGTTGAATATTATGTATTTCAATTTACAATGCATTTCCAACCTTAGAGACAAGTTTTAAATCCATACTGATAATCACACTAATATTATAATGGCGAAAGTTTGTGAGTGTGTTTGTATGTTTGTTACTTCTTCACGCAGAAACTCCTAAACGGATTTGGATGAAATTTGGCACAAAGATAGATTATAATCTAAATTAACACATAGGGTATATTCCTACGGGATTGAGACTTATGCGGGTGAAACTGCGGGGTGCAGCTAGTAATATTATAAATTCCAAAGTAACTGTGTCTGTATGTTACTTTTTCACGCTTAAACCACTGAAAGATTTCGATAAAATTTGTCAAGGAGATAAATGGCATTCTGGAGAAGGACAGAGGCTACTTTTGGCACATTTCTGTTGGATAATTTCCGGCAGGCGGACGAAGCCGCTGTGTCTCATAAATGCCAGTAATCCGCCACGCGGAACAGATGGTCGATGGGGCCGAAAGGTTCTGGAGTGGCGACCGCGTACCGGAAGGCGTAGCGCTGGAAGGCCTCCCACAAAATGGACCAACGGCCTTGTGAAGGCTGCAGGAAACGTTGGATGCGAGAAGCACAGAACCGGTTGAAGTGGAGGTGCTTCGGGAGGCCTATGTCCAGCAGTGGAAGTCTTTCGGCTGAAATGATGTACCCCGGCAACTTAGTGACAAAAACATATACAATAAAAATAATATTCTGCAATCATCGATTCCGATGCAAAACTGGCTATAGAATGTTCATTATTAAAAAGTAACCAGCTCGACAAAAGTTTAGCTTTCCGGAAAGTTTTTAATTAACGAGCCGGTAACTTTTCAGCTCTTGTTTTTTTTTTTATTTCTCTTTCCTCTTCTGTATAAGAAGATAGGTACATACTTTTACGCTGGAGAGGGACGTAAAATCAGGGAAATGAATTGTTTAAATTTACTCCCAATTCTCTTTGCCCGTATATTTAAATGATAGCTGCCATTCTTGGACAGTTGTATGCATAAGCATAACAGCATAATCAGCCTATAATGTTCCCACTGAAGGGACACAGTGCACTGTGTAGTGATAAACAATAAATTTCCCCGTAGTAAGTATTATCTCAATTGTAAAAATGGTCTAGTCGACAAAAACATCTCTCAAAATTTTCCAAGACTTTAATCAGAAGGTCAATTCCCGTAATTGAAAACGTTCAAAATGTAGTCGCAATCTCATCTCAGCGACAATCAAAGTCAAAAACTTGTCAAAAATGTAGGGATATTCGAGGTATTTTTGGCAGATTGAGATCAGACTGAACGTTCTTAAAATTACAAGAATTGCCTTTCTGGCTAACCCTAGAATCAAAGCAAAGGACTAAGAACCTACTGTCTGATTCGTAGCAAAGATCAAGTTGACAAAAGTCGCAGCATTTTTAGGGTTCCATACCCAAGGGGTGCCAACAAAACCCTTATTACTAAGCTTCCGCTATCCGGATGTCCAGTCTGTTAGCGGGCTGTATCTCATGAGCAGTAATAGGTAGCGGCTGTTATTACTCAGCCAGAAGCCCCTAAAACCAAACAACAAATAATAAAATAAAGTTAAAAATTAAAGGTGTCTCCCCCACATAACAAGAAATTTAAGTGTTTTTTTTAATATGTAGTGTTAAATATTGTATGGTGGCACAGAACCCTTCGTGTGCGAGTCCGACTCGCACTTGGCCGATTTTTTTTACCACAGTCACTTAGCCTAACTACCTATACTATCTTAACTAGATCCAGCTGATTCCTAAACCACAATAAGTCAAGTTATTTTACTCAGAACGTTAGCCGTCTTCTTTGCCAAGTTCAGGTAAGTAATGTAATATTGCCAATGTAGTTTGACCCTCGGTCGTCCAGGAGTGTTTCAAGGTCCTTGTTCCCTTTTTGTTTTAGTATATTATGGAAGAGCCACTTTTGGTTGCGAACGTGTTAGCACACTTGAGAAAAGTTTCGGGTCTGTGATAAGGGACATCGACGCGCAGCTTGTTACCAGAGATAGGATGATGATGAATTGATGACGGGATGGGATGCATGAAGAAGCCTCCTTGTTGCAGTTTATTCCGCCAGTTACTCATCTGAACCGAGCGCTCGACGCATCCTAGACAGTCACACTCAACACCTTATTTGAATGGCCAATTCTTCCCTTGCAGTGGTAGGGCTAACGCCCGCCTGGTTTGCGACCACAGCACCCACCGAAGTTCGAGAGTTCCAGTGCCTTAGGCATCTTCTGGGCACGCTCGTTCCATCACATATCTCGTCCATCGCTTTCCATCAGGCGTGATCGAGGTCAAGAGCGGGGCCCATTCAACAATAAAAAAAAATGGATTCAGTATATGAGTCTGAACAAAAATTTCAAGCCGCTACTTGAACGGTGCCTTTTAGTTAAGCGGCTAGGCTAACCAAATGGCTAATTAAGCTAGTTGGCCGCGACATATAAAATGTGTAACTGAATTAATGCACATTATGAAAGTAGTTTGTTCAAAATCGTTTACTGAATCGATTTCTGACATTTTTAATATACGTAATTTTTTATCCCAAAAATTATTATGATCATATGATATGAAGTTACAGTCTCATTTACACTGTACAGTCAAAACAAAAATGGACGAAGTACCTACGATCCGTATACTTGTGTTACAATGCGGTATAAATAAATATATAAATATAAATATAGATTTGTAATGTGATCACAATTTTCTGTCACAATTAGGTAGTACTTATAACTAATTTAATAAATAAACAATGTTTTATAAATAATGGTAAAAATTCAGTGTATGTATTATGATGATAATATAATATTCGTATTTTAGTATTTTGCGTGGAGCGATTGAAAAATATAATATAGAAACTTAGGTAAATTGGGCTGTTTTCAAAGTGGACACCCATTATTTTATTTTATTTGTTTTATTTTATTTTATTTTAACTCTTATCTTTTGTAACTATCCAACGTCCTCAAACTGTAATGTAATCATTAACATTGTAAAATTTCATTCCAGAGCCACAAGATACAAGCGATGCTCAGTTTGTGGCTCACCGAATCCGTCACATTGTATTTTTACTTTTTGATTAATAAACTTATTATTATTATATTATTATTATTTTTTAGGTATAGTACTTAGTTATGAACAAATACTCGTATGTTACACCAAACTTTAATCGACAAAGCTTACAAACTACAATAAAGTTACTTATATAATGTTTTTATATAGCATTTTTCCCGTATATGCTGGGGCTGTTAGAAAAACCAAATTTCAAACAAAGTTGCTGAACGTGGCTCGCGCTTTAAACTACCGATAAACGAGCGGGCGCTTGACGGAAACTTTTTAATTATTTCTGTATATTTAATGGATTGTGATTATGTTGTGTCCAGCACTTTTTATACATCTATACGTACAATACAAATAAATAAAATTGGAGTGTATGTCTGTAATATTAAAATAACCGCTTTTTACTAAATGCATATGGATCCGTGATATGGATGTATACACGGTACATATACCAAAATAATTTATTATAATTTTAGTTTTTATAATTTTTGTTTGTCTGTATGTCTGTTTGTTCCGGCTAATCTCTGAAACGACTGGACCGATTTTGACGGGACTTTCACTGGCAGATAGCTGATGTAATAAGGAGGAACTTAGTCTACTTTTATTCTAGAAAAAGAATTAGGGTTCCGGGAAAAAAAATTAAATGTTTTTCGTCATGCTCGTGAACGAAGTCGCGGGCACAGCAATATATGTATAAAAATCTCGTGTCACAGTGTTTGTTATCGAACTCCTCCAAAACGGCATGACCGATTCTTATGATTTTTGTTGTGTATATTTGGTAGGTCTGAGAATAGGTACTACGCAAATTTTTTTTGCATTGTTTGCGGGGTCAGCTATTTATGTAATATAAAATGTTTGCGAACCCTGGGCTTGATTAACGACTTTTAACAAAAGTTTAATAATGATAAATTTTGCTACACACAGATGTTCCAGCACGTAACGCAAATAATGAAAACATTATGTGCGTTACGTTACGTTACGGTGCGCGCCTTCAACGGTTGGGTCATGCCGGTTTTGATGTACTCTTTCGGCATACTCAAATGGACTCAGACCGAAGTCGACGCCCTGGATAATAGGGTCCGTACACTGCTGACTGCAAATCGAATTCATCACCCACGGTCATCGGTAATAAGGCTGTATATCCCGCGAAAGTGTGGAGGTCGAGGCTTTTTAAACGCTAAGACTCTCCACAATCGTGAGATATGCAGTCTCAGGGAATATTTCTTAGAAACCGACGTGGGGATGCATCGGGATGTAGTCGCAGTGGACAAGGGCCTCACCCCGCTCTCCTTAGGTAAAGAGAACTGTCGCAAACCAGTAGTGCTTGACACTAATGACCGCATGGAGGTATGGCAAAGTAAGGAGCTTCACGGACACATTTTCCGGGCCCTACATGGACCCGATGTAGATTTATTAGCGTCCGTAGCCTGGCTACGTTTCGGTGACCTCTATGGAGAAACCGAAGCTTTTGTCTGTGCAATTATGGACGAAGTTATGATGACGAACAATTACCGGAGATATATTGTGAAAGACGGCACGGTTGACATGTGTCGGGCATGCCACCGGCCGGGGGAATCAATTAGGCATATTATCTCCGGGTGTTCTCGTTTAGCTAACGGAGAGTACTTGCATAGACACAACCTTGTAGCCAGGATAATCCATCAGCAACTTGCTCTGAAATACAGCCTTGTGGAATCAGAGGTACCGTACTACAGGTATGTGCCCGACCTAGTTCTTGAAAATGGAAATATCACGTTGTATTGGGATCGATCCATCATCACTGACAGGAATATTGTTGCCAATAAGCCTGATGTAGTGGTGATGGATCGATTAGAGCGGCGCGCAATGATTGTTGACATAACCGTCCCGCATGATGAGAACCTCGTGAAAGCCGAGAAAGATAAACAAATCAAGTATCTTGACTTGGCTTGCGAGGTTGTCGACATGTGGGATGTTGACTCAGCAATCATTGTGCCGATAGTCGTGACAGCCAATGGTCTGATTGACAAGAGCCTCGACCAACACCTGAAGAGGCTCGCGTTGGGCAGCTGGATCAAGGGCTTGATTCAGAAAGCAGTACTTCTGGACACGGCCCGCATTGTCAGGAGGTTCCTCTCTCTGGAACCCTGACCACCGGTAGCTTGGACCCTGTTCCCGATACCGGTGTGCTACAATTTTTTACATTTTTAAATGTTTTTGGTTTTTTATATTCTAATATTTAAAAATATAATTTATATGTGTATATAATGAAATAAAGGAAATAACAAACAGAGTGCCTAATAGCGGAGAGCCTCGATCAGCACCTCAGGAGGCTATCATTGTGCGGCTGGGTCAAGGGTTTGATTCAAAAAGCAGTAGGTACTCCCGGACACGGATTGTGAGGTGGTTCCTTATTGCCCTGACCACCGGCAGCTTGGACCCTGTTCCTAACGCCGATTGGGCACTATTTAATATTTTTAAATGTTTTAAATTGTTATTAATATGTATGTAAATGTAATAAAGGAATAACAAACACAGTTAAGTTAGAAATGTTTCTAAGAAACCTTGAGCTATCTTTGTTTAGACGCGTTTTGAAGTCCAAACGAAAATTCTCAAATAAAAATGAACATGTTTGTACAAAGTTAAACCATCCCTTTTAAACTTATGTGTCCCAGGACTGCCTCTAAAAGTAGTTGTACAATACAACAAACTAAACTTAATTCTAAACTCCAACCGACCGAAACTACTTGGCAACTAACAATAAAATACAACATCACGCATGCATACGACTTACTGTAACAAAATTTTGCCAAGTTTGCCATGTTGGTAGTATAAAACACGCTACCCCATTTAACAGCTGTCGTAAAAGGCAACTGCTGGTGATCGTTGGTTGCATATAATAATACATAAAATGTACCTATAATACCAATGATCCCCGAACCAGTTTGTTAAGCTGGGTGATCGTGGAATATGTGATCTAAAATATACAGTAGATATACAAAACATTGGAAATATTGGCTTCGTCTTCAACTGGCAGTGCGTCGAGACCTCGAATTCAAAACCTTTTTGGAGATTTAGTTGGAAGGAATTCTACCTGTCTCCTCTTACGCGTATTGGAGGTGAAGTTGTGATCGAAGAGTGGAACTGAAACTCCAACTTGTAGTTAATAATATTGTAATTGCCACACGTATTTTAGTTTAAAGTTAGTTACACTATTTAACTCAGTCATATAACTAATTAAACTAGTAAGGACAAAATAAACTATGGGTAGCACCAAGGATCGTAGCTTCGTGTTGCCGTTTAACAAGGGTGCGTTCCTGACTACCTTATAAATACTTATAAAAACATTATGCAGGCGACGCCACATATTCTAAGGTGCATACATAAATACACAATACGTGACGCCACAAGATGATACTTGCCCAAGGTGACGTGAAGATATATTATGTGGAGTTACAGGATCGTATTTATAGGCATGCTTTAGAAGTTACCGGCATTGAACAGTATCAGGTTGAATTCTCATGTCTCAATACTAACAACGAACTAAATATACAAGGGTGCTGATTGACAGTGCTTGGCCAGACTGGCAGCGCGGGCGCGGGGAGCGCGAGGGCAACTCAAGCCATAGCTCGTTTATACAAGTGGCCGCAGTGGCTGCGCGGGGGCGGCCCCCGCGCGGGGACCGGGGTTCTCAACTAGTTAGAGCTTTTTTCTAGTTAAAATAAGTCTTCTTCATCCATATTATATTTTGTCAAACACTGGACACTACTACACGCAGAACGCAGCCGCGCTCGACTGCGGACAGGTAGAACGCACGCGCGCGCAGTCTGGCCAAGCACACACAGAATAAATGATGGCAGTATTCTAACATGTACAACACCCACTTAAACAAAGTTAAATCTCTGTCCGAAAGCAGTTACTACATCCTGTGGGTTTATAAATAGAGCCTTATTTCCGTGAGGCTGTGTGACAAAACTAAAACTAAACTATAAAGTTAAAGCGAGCGGAACTGCGGACACAAACTAAGTTTATTAATTCATCACCGCATTCACGGTTGCTCGGGATTTATAATGAAGTCCAACTTTGTTGTGTTGACTGACACTGGTAATTATATACTTAATATTTTTTATAATATTTTCTGTTGTTATTGATAACTGGATTTTTGAAGGTCGATGACCTCTAGTCAACCCCGTTAGCCCCCGCCCCCGTTTAGTTTAGTTTAGCTTGAAAATCTGACAACCAGTCTTATCAAGGGGTATTGTATTACCCACTAACTGGGTCGTGTAGGTCAGAGAGGCAGTCGCCTCATGTAAAATACTGGTACTCAGCTGCATGTGGTTAGACAGAACAGAAAGGCTGTACAGATGATGTGTGACCTATAGTTACCTACTTGAAAAAAGAAATTAGGATAAATGATAGAGTGAATTTTAAGTGTTGTTTGGCATTCTTTCCCGGAAAAAGCCTTCCACCATTATAACCATTTCTTGCGATTCTGATACAAAAATAATTATTAACAAACTTATCAGAGTTTTAAATGAACATCAACAACATAGGCAGTACACGGGCTTACAGTAGTACTAGTAGTTATAAAGTCACCCATAATCAGCATATAATGTTCCCACTGCTGGGACACAGATATCCTCTCTGTAAGAGAAAGTGGACCGTAATCCACAACGCGGGCCGTGTCTTTGAAATTTTGGTTCTAGCACATGCCGGTTTCCTCGCAAAGTTTTTCTTCACCGTTTTGAGAGCAGTGGTAATGAAATGAAAGAAAGAAAGAAAATACATTTATTTAGCACAGACTAGAAGGCTCACAATACACACAATACATACATCAGTTAAATACAAAGAATAAACATCAAAATAACAAAGGTGTAAAGTCCGATGTAAGAAATTAGCAGGAAAGTGTGCCTCACGGCTGCGCCAAATAGACCCAGTTGAGCAAAAATGCCAGACAACTAGTGCCTGACGCTTATTTTCAACTGGACCTGGTGTGTGAGGTGACGGATGTAAATCAGTTTTATACTGCAACGTGACGTGTGTATACATACTTAAATAGATATAAATAAAATAAACTAGCATAACGAAAAATACTAAAGCCTTCGCAAATAAAGAAATTCTTCGAAACGAGTCAGAACAAAAACCTGTTTTATACGATGCCTGACTTCCATGCTTCAACACATTGTCATAATAACAAATTATTAATCCGTGCAGTGTGATGTCATCGCACAATACCTACCCTGCAAGCAGCCGAGCGCGGTGGACTATTTTCGATCACTTTGCAAGTTGTATGTGTTTTGATTTAAACTTGCCTTAGCTCTTATTTGCATTGGGTTTATTAAAACTAAATAAAGTCCTTAAATAAGTCAGCATAAACGTTTTTGGCGAAAGTGTACATGAACGAAAAAAATAAAACGAAAAATATAAGGATGAAAGGTAAGCGCTAGTAGATAATAGAAATACTTGTATAATTAATAAATAATGGATTCTTGTTCAATGTGAAAGAAAACGAAAACTACCCACTTTTAATTTTAATTTCCCGTCTCCTTTCTACAGCCTCATGGATGTCAAATCGCAAACCGCACAGAGGTTCGCCCACTGCCATCTCTTGGTGAAGGATGGATGAAATGGCGCTATCCCGACATCGTACGTCTCATTCTATTCGTGTGCAAGTAGACCAGGCAACATTGGGTACGTTGACAAGCAAATGTGGGTCCGCGATGTCTTAGTTGATATTAAACGTTTCATTTATTTGTCTGTCTTTTATTCTGCAGGTCTCATCTGTGAATGGGACGCAGCAGAAATTAAATAATAATTAATTAGCCTAGGTTTGAACTCACGACCTACAACTCGTAAGTCGATATCACTGTAACCATGACTGCTCTACAGTAATCAGTATTTTAACAAAATAAATAAAATTCACCCTCAATGGACAATTCAAGATAGGGATCTGAATCCAACATAGCTTTAATAAAAATCTATTCAATTTAGAAATCTATTAAGCCTTACCGACTATAGGTACCATGTATAAAAATCTTCAGTATAAACATTGATATGGTATAATGGTCCCAATCTGAGATTGCTCCCATTCGTCTGGACTCGATATTAATAAATATTCAATCGTGAACGAATCTCATTTAGTTGACTTGAAGTCCGATTTGAGATTAGAGATACGTCCGAAAATATATACCTACATTTTACTTCAGATCAAAGTAGTTGGGACGAAATTAACGGATACTTTTTCCAGGAACATGGGACAGAGGTATACCTACCTATTGTCGTGGATGGTTCCCATTTCATATCTATTGTCATGCTGAACATATCGCCAAAAATTTCATGTGACTCCGTTTTTTACTCTATACATTTATATTGGAGTATATTTATAAACATTGCTTTTTAAGTAATGATTAACGTCTGCTAAACTTCCATACATTTTGACCACCCAGGTATTGCAATTTTGTAGGAAACAGATGATTTTTAGGGTTCCGTAACACAAAAGGAAAAATTGAACCCTTATAAGATCACTTCGTTGTCCGTCAGTCAAGACCCTTTTTCTCAGGAACGCGTTGAGTTATCTAATGTAATTTGATGAAATTAATATCAAATACTGCAATCCCTTGAAGCAGTGAAAAAATTAAACTTCTAAGTCAACGCAATCAAAAGATACGGGCGTTTATGTTCCGAAATCAAAACCTTTAGGGCACTTCCTGTTGACCTAGAGTCATGAGCAATGTCATGTAGCACAAGTAAAGGAAAAAATCAGAGTTTCGTTACAAAAAAAAAAAAAAAATTAAAACTATTTACACACCTACAAATTTGTATAGAGCCATCGGTGCGCGAGTCCGACTCGCACTTGACCGTTTTTCTTTAATAACCGACGAATAATTTCAACGGGCGGTCTAGAATCGCCTACTAAATCCATTGTAACAGGTTGCGCGGAGATGTTCCTGACGCCTTTTATAAGTTTGGCTAAGTCATCCACTGCCTGCCTTTTCCCAACCATGTTGGGGTCGGCTTCCAGTTTAACCGGATTCAGCTGAGTACCAGTATTTTATATGAAGCGACTGCCTGACTGAGGTCACATAACCTCCACAACCCAGTTACTGGGTACGACGCTGTTGAAAGAATAAGCTTGATAAAAAGAAAAGTATAGAATTGTATTTATTTGGACTGAACATCTTTTGTAAAGTGAAAATAACAAGGTGAAAAGAATAAAGAGTACAAACCATAACTTTTTGCACATAGGTATACACCTAAATAGTATGAATATACAACAGATACAACTTGGTAAGACTGGTTGTCAGACTTTCGGGCTTCTGACAACTCAGACGGGACCTACGGCTTAACGTCCTTTCTGATGCACGGAGGCGTCTTGATATGTAAATATGGTCACCCATCCATGGACTGTTTGATCGACCCGCGTGGCTGTTATGTGTTAGCCACAAGCCCCTCAAGTTTGGATAAGTGTTACGCATAAGAATATGTGCTCTCTAAAGCCGCATAGTGTAGTTAACACATCAACAACACTCAATGATCCCCCAAAGACACAAGATTGCATTTGATCTAAACCTAACTATACTCCGACTTTTAATTAGCTGCAGTAAAATGACACTTCTTAATAACTTATTTCGGACTGCATTTAGAGATATGCATGTCAAATAAGTTTCGTTTGTTACACTATTCTGTACTAGAAAAACAAGATTTGGTTGCTGGCCGCGAAAAAACAAAAAGACGCAAATTTCAGTCATTTACGTAACACATAAGCTGTCATTTACTGCAGCTAATTAAAAGTCCGACTATAGTTGAAGGCTGCATCGCGATATATCCAGGAAATAGGATACCCATGTGTGGGTGTAGGACATAGGATACTATGAGTAGTGTGGGTGTCCCACGATCGATACGATGTCAAACATTCTACACTATGCCAGATGCTGTTTCAAGATTAGCTCGGAATCTGGTCTGCAATACTAGAATAAAAGAATATTGAGCGGTTAGAAAAAATAAGTTATCAGTTATTATATTTTAAGTAGCATAGCTTAACATAATTATTGCATTCCACAATGTGGAATTACGAGGGGCGTTCAATGTATTCTCGGTATCGGCATGAAAAAAGACGTAAATTCAATTAAAATATTTTTTATTTTTCAATGTAATCCCCCATTACCCCAATGCATTTATTACATCTCGAAATTACTGAAAAATGCCCATTTATTGCCGCCTTGAGCTCTTCATCATTGGAAAATCGTTTCCCACGAAGGTCTTTTTCGAAAATAATTGATGGAACTTCACAACAGGGTTCTAAAAACTCTCTACAGCACTCGATTCACACTTGCTATTGAGGCGCCATAAGCTTTCGCGGTACCCATCTTTCACTGACTTTTGAAAGGTATAGAAGGTCATGAAGAATACTGTGCACGAAACCAACAGAGAGGTGGGTCATCTCTGCTATCATTTTGATCTTCATTCGGGCATCCTTCCAGTATAAGCTTCTCAACTTTATTCACGTTTTCTTCCGTAGAGGCAGTAACCGGGCCGCCCGCGCGAGTGTCGTCTTCAATACTCTCTCTGCCCCTTTTAAATTCACTTGACCACTTTTGAACCGTAGATAACGAAGGTGCATAATTTTGGTAAACAGCCACCACACAGTTTTTTGACTTTTTCATTGTTTGGTAAGGAATTTTATAACAGCGAGGTGCTCGATTTTCTTTAACATTGTCACGTTCGCCATTCAAGTTGTCGTTAACTAAGGATGCAACTAGCAAACTAATGATCACAACTATATAAAATTTTACCTTTACACCCTTAGATAATGTCATTAATTAATTAATTAATCAAATTACCCACATCATTAGTAAATCACCCTGATACCGAGAATACATTGAACGCCCCTCGTAGGTGGTAGGTATAAAAAGTCATGATCATTGTGAACCCTGTTGTGCACAGTTTGGTAGGAGAGAGGAAGAGTGCTTTCAATAGACAACTCAATTGGCGGAGGTACACTTGCCCGTTGTGCGAAAAGACATTTCCGCTAATGGGCTTTTGCGCGAAAGACACTTGCGCGGAAGGGCACTAAAGTTGCGGAAATGAGATTTCTTCATAACTCTACGTCTCCTTTCCGTAAGTGTCCTGCAACCCTCAATCGGCCTATAATGTTCCCCTTGTTGTGATACAGACCTATTTTATAAAATCATGTTACTCATCTGCATACTCACTACCTACTCACTACCTACTACTACTACTTTTAAAGCATTTTTTATTTACCTGGAAACAGGACTGGAAGCGTTTAATCTTAAATTCAGCTTTCGTTAAAAATATCTAGCAAGTGAAAACGGATTTTGTATGACGCGAAGATCTGCGAGGTAATTGCGTACACTTACATATAATGTACCCAGTCGTTCCATGTAAGATATTGGTATTCAGCTACACCCGGTTAGACCAGAAGCCGACACCAACGTAGTTGGGAAAAGGCTCGGCAGTTGGTGGTGACTAACAATGGCAAATGCCTTTCATTTTGACATTTCAACAACATTTATTGCGTCATTTACGTTGTCAAACAGGCGAATTTTTGGAACATCCGAAATGTGAAAAGATGTATTAAAAATTACCTTTAAAACCTTCGGATTGTGATTGAAAGTGTGTACACAATATAGGGACACACAGTAAGTGCAGTTTCGCACTACGTCCGATCAAAATCCGAGAAATACCGGTCCGAATGTGACAATAGTCCTATTTTTATGAGGGGTTGCGCCCTAGATACGAACTCTATCCGTCCGAATTTAAAACATTTCCAATTCGCATTGAAGTCAGATCTATAATTCGGATTCGGATCGGATGTAGTGCGAAACCGCTCTTAGGGTGTCGGTTTTTCTGTGGCATACCTACACGTCGTCAACTCCCTGTTTGATCTTGAGATCGTTACCAATTCCTGGTACAGTATAATTCCACACATATCCTTTCGTCTCTCCTTAGTTACAGCAATACCTAGATTTCTCAGTAACACACGATGGCATCAATTTGTTCCATTATCTGGAACCGATACTGTTATCTGCAATACCCTTTGAAGTAGACATTATAGCAATGTATCTATAGATACATGAAGCGGGTTGCAGACCAAGAGCTAAGCTAAGTTAGTCTAGCTTAGCTCGCATCGTTTAGGTAACTTTTCATACTTCTGCTCATAGTTTGCGGTCTGTACAAAAGTTTGAAAAACTACATCAGTTATGCGAGCTAAGCTAGACTGACTTAGCTTAGCTCTTGGTCTGTAACCCGCATATAGCTACACAATACATTGACATAATCCTGTACTCACTAAAAGCCTATCCTACCATTGTATTTTTGCTATCTTTAGTGTGTGGCAGTAAGTTGAACTAAGGGAGCCCGCCCACGAGGTACTTAGTTGCCCAGCAACTTTTCTGTCTCTGTAGCTGTGTCCTCGCGTCAATCAACTTTTTTATATTCAAATCGGAAAATAATCAACTGCATGTTAGAATGGAAAAATCGAAGTCATTTATTTTTCCAATAGTTTGTTTATTTATTTATTAATCAACAGATTTTTAACAAATTTATACTTCATTCCTACTTATAAACGATACAGAGAGAATCAGAAAATAGAACTTTTTTTTATTGCAATAATCTAGTAGTTATATATATAATGCGACATATATATATTTATTCCAAACTAAATTTATATATGTCGCAGCCAACTGGTTAAATTAGCCGTTTAGTTAACCGCCTAGCCTTTTAACTAAACGGCGGCCGTTCAACTAAAAGCCTAAATGATATTTAATATTATAGTTTAGGGTGGAACTGTAACCAATCACGCGAGAACGGAATTGGTTGCAATAACTAAGCCAGGGCACCCCGACCAAATGGGTTAAGTTAGGAGAACTTTGATCAACCGCGTGCGAGCAAAGAGCGAGCTAATTTAACCAGTTGGCTGCGAGAAAGCGAAATGGTTATTTACAGTTAGTACTTACAATATATACAATCTCCTTAACATCAAACTGTGACGGAGCGCCACGTATGTATTACACCTACCTGCTTACTACATACATAGATACGTATACACTTTAATCGGATTATAGTATTACTAAGGCTTCTTGTAGTAAAAGATAAGAGAATCATTACTTTTTAGGTTTATTCGAAACTAAGCTCCAACCAACGGTAATAAAGTTTTTTTTTCCAAAAACACTTCTAACTTGTGTGTGCAAGATGACTAGAATGAGTGTGATACTGAGATGACACTTGATAGAAAATAAATTCAAATCAAATCAAACTGAATTCATTTTGTGAACGAGAGCATATTGTTATACATAAAAAATGACCCCATGTCCCGCTAGAAGGCATACAAAATATTGACACAGGTACTTACTACATACAGGTTCAAACTAAATTAGCTAGCGAAACTCAGCAGGCGTGATGAGTATCGACATCCAATCAAGATACATTATAAAAGATTCGATGTCTTTTTAGGGGTCAATGACCGCTGGTAGTGCTGTTACTTGAAGTATGAGTTGAGAAAATATGTTTTATCGTGTTTAGATATTTTTTAAACTGACATTTAAGTGATTATTTATCTACTATTTGCAGTCGAAGACCCCAAAAAAAATCAAGGAATTTTGTTTTTATTATGTTAAGACCCATCCCATCACCCCATCCGATGCCCATCACGTCTGCGGAGTTTCTCTAGCTAATTTAATTTAACCCTGTATAGCGGTGATGATTTACTCTGTAACAATCTTAGAAACCTGCACATTACAGTCCATTTTCTAACACACTGAATATCACCTTTGGCTTCGCATCTGTGTTTAACTCTTAGAAGTTTAGAATGCACTCGTACGGAAAATCTTTTGTAGCCATCCCTTTGAAGGGAGGCGGTGTGAAATATGTAAAGCAATTTCCGTTAGAGGTGTCAGACACAGGCTTTTTGTTTTAATTAATGCACATCTCTTTTAGGTTTTGGTAGAAAGGAGTTCAGAAGTAGGTAACTTCTGTACTGTCTCTGGCACATATGGTCACTTTTAAATCTTGTTTTATGGTTATTGCCATACTTAATTTATTTTTAATCATGTCTGTTTAGAAGAAAGTTAATGAAAGGAGAGAAACTAATCGAACTCTTGTGCCGGCGACTGTAACCTTAACAGTTTTAGCTTAATGAAAATGCTTTTAGGAGACATTATAGTTCCCATATACATAAATATGTACTTACAATATGGGAACTGTATTTACAAATCCAGCGAGAAATGTGTCGGTTTTATTATTAAGAGGAAATGCGGGTGGTAGTTTTTCCACAGAAACGCTCTCGCCTGTTTTCCTTCTGGTTAATGACCATAAAGCAATGATTTTTTACAGAATAATAAATATTTACTACTTGTCGTGTGTCCCTATGTTTTCGTTTTTGTTGATTTTTATAAGCACTAGAACCCTCCAAAAATGCCGATGTAAACCGCTTTGAAAAGCAGGGACACAGTATATATCCTTCTTATTCAGTTTATGAAATATCTTATAGATTTGTGAAATATTGGAGCAGGAAATAGGCGAAAGCCCAACCTCGAATTACGACTTTTTACTTAGGATTTTTCAAAAGTCTCTCCGACCGCATTTCCTCTTAAAGATCAAAGTTGTGAACAAGAGTTAGAATATGACATACATAATGATTTCGTCTTATCTTTTTGTTTTTAATAGTCGCTAATGCGAATTATTTTGCGAACGCCTCATTGATTAGTGCGATTCTCAAGGTAGTCAGCATGTGTAATTGAGCCCACTGAGATAAAGTAGTAATAATAGTTCTATGATTGAGCCTTTGTTGTCTTGTAGTTACAGTCGCAAGTCCATAGTTAAAATTTGTCATTGATAATGCTCTTATGTCAAAGCAGTAAGGTGTTTTTTTGTAATTCAAGTTTTAGCACTGATGTCGATTAATTGTACGCCCATTATGGTTGGAAAGTTAGCACACACTGGCTACCGAGGACATAAAACTTTATTATCTTTTTCTAGCTTTTTCCAGAAAACAAGCCAAGCAAGTCTAATTTAAATTAGACACAGTCATAAAAAGAAAATATTCAAATATGTAGTACAGACGCCAGCACATCAAGCTACTACAATCTGTCAAATGTTTTTGATAGATTTTCAACTTTATCGCTAAAGCATAAGGTTCAAAGTTGATTGGGAAAATTTGACAGTTTCGGGTAGGTTGATGTGCTGGCGTCTGTAAATTTCAAGAATGAACAAAGCACTAGTACCAATATAACAAACGAAATGAATCCTCGTAAAAGTGTACACAATATACCAGTTTCATCAGAGTTTGTTTATGTATGTTGGCATCAAAAGTATCGTGATATTTACGAGTTACCGTTTCATTATGTTTTTATTGTAAGATCGCCGTACCCTTTTGTGGGACAATCCTACCTTATCTACTTTACTTTATTTAAATTGTGTGGAACATAAAGATTATATATGGATGTATAAATATAGGTAAGGAATGAAATAAATGTACCAAACTTGGCTTTACAAGATTATATTTTATTATAAAACAAAAACTTTCAAATCACAACAAACGTCATTGTTGCATAAAATTGAATAATAAATCATAGTACTTACGTTTTTAAGTTTACACTCAGAGGTGCGCATTCTACAATCACTCGAAGTCAACTGAACTGTTTGCTTTTTTTTTTCCTAGTGACTACTTAACCGGACTATCCTGTGGCTGCCTTAAGTGAAACTCAAAGCCTCCAGCCAGGGGCATATGCTAACAACTTTATACTAAGCGCTGTTTGCTTGTGCAACAACCATTTTTATACGCCTACTCAGTGGCGGGGGTTATGAATCATATAACACGTGCGTTTGCAGTTGCAGACGCTACACAACGATTATTAGTAAGGGGTTTAACATGAAAATAAAGTAGGTACCTAGATTCTTAGTCTGTTCAGTTAACAAGTAGGTTAAGTGCTTTCAAAGTCTTTTCTATACATTTTTATCGCTAAGTGCTTAAGAAAATAACCTATATGGCTACATTAAACCAACTTTTTCTCAGGGTAGGGATAGCATTCTACCTGGGTTTTTTCCGATAACGGGATAATTCCCGCTAAATATCCGGGTGTTTTCATCTTTATAGTTATTTCGAATACATTTAGATTTTTATAAATACAAAATGGTTTAAAAACAGAGATTGTCCAGTATTGTAATTTGTAACAGATTGTCAGTAGATACTTATTTTTTCTTTTAATGTTTTATTTGTAATCTTTTTAAGGTGATCACGATTCCCTGACGTAGTCATCAAGGACACCATAAAAAAATTCATTCAAAAGAAATAATGAAAACACCTGCCGTACCGAATAACTACCCGGTTTTTCACCCGTCGCCCATCTCTACAACAAAGCATAAAAGAACACAATTCCATTATAAACGTGAACTTAACTTCAAAGTTCCGATCTAAACAAACAGTAGAATCACATTCCATTCTAATATTGGATGTCCGTAGCATACGAGATTCGTAGCAGCATCGGGGCGGAACGCTACGTGAGCGTAGCGGGGCGCGTAGCACTTCGCTACGAGGCTACGATTGCTACGAAGTAATCTTGGATTGAGTCGCGAAATTAAAAGGGTAGAGAGATTTATTACAAAATATGTTGGTTTAATTATGTAATTTAAAGAGTAACGGTGGAGTTTCTTGCTCATTCTTGTCCTTACGAAAAGTACCTTTTGCAAGGGCCGACTCGAATGAATTCTATTTCAATGTAATTTTTGATGTTCAAAAGTGCCTTTTATGTGCCTATTTGAAATAAATGATTTGACTTGACTTGACTCAAATTAAGTTTTCGATGAATATTTGCTGAACTTTGAACTTCTTGCTTCGATATACTGAACTTTTGGCCATCCATACGCTGAACTTTTTGTCATCGATACGCTTAAAAGAAGAATGTTTGTAAATTTTGGATAATTTTTGTGTAGGTTATTGAGAACATAAACCTACGCCTTATTACCATGGGGGTAGGCAAAAACTACTCCCATGGGAATTACCCCACTTACTACGATCCATACATACTCCTTTTTTACGAGTACTACGCACACAACCTTTCTGAAGAAAATCAGGAATAAGGTCACTTCACTTGTCCTTCTAGGGCGTTCCCTTCCGGCATTCCCGCTCACACTTGCCTTGTAGAACTACTATATTATCACAGTGGTTGCATTCGATCATCACCCAAGCCTTGGTTTTACCCTTATAAAAAAATATCCAAGAAAGTAATTTCTGTAATTTGCCGTCTCCGCATAGAGGTCACTGTTGTTTCCCGGTGTTTCTTCATAAAATACGGGTCAGAGACACATCTCTTTGCGAATGTGAGTTGGATGAAGGTACTTTGGAGAACATCTTTTTTATCTGCTCCAATAGTAACCCAGCCCATGACTTGTATAACCATCTCTCTAAATTAAAGAACCCTGTCCCAATTAACTTTCCATCCCTACTAACATATTCTTCCCCAAGGCTCCTTGAAGCTTTGATGTATTTTATCCGCGTCAATGACATCAAATTATGATGATTTCTGTGTAATCATTTATGTATATTATTATTTAATATTATAACAAACATTTTTTTTTTCATAATTTGTTTCAGTGTACTTACGTCAACAAGTTTCACATTAAATTAAACTATTTTCTTTGGAAATAATAATGGATGTAGAATATTAGTTTTTTTTTGTTGTTGTAATTATAAAAACCACTACGTTTTCTCATATCACATCTCACATTGGCAGAATTGTCGACATCGGCAGCATTGCCATAAAGAAAAAATAGAATAGAATAGGTATATCTATGGCCGATGAACGACTTGTAATCAGTTACTGACCACATTGTGGTATTACGTTGAAAAAAGCATTATCTTACATTATACAGTTTGAAATTGAAAACATGCGACAAATCGAAATGGGAGATTGTACTCATCATTATGAACAAGTTTTACTATGGGACCATACCTGAAATCGCGAAACAAAAAATCAGCTGCTCCCTACATTTTGATGAGTTATGCGAACATAAATGTAGGGAACAGCTGATTTTTTTTTCGCGTTTCAGCTTGCACCCATAAAAGCACAGTGTTTTGCGTGCATTACATTACACACTCCGTAAACAGCGAATTTTCACACCAAAAATAAAAGTCGTTTCCCGTCAATTATTTTTGGACAAAGTTACTTAATTTGATATACACAATGTGTAGATGACAGCTTTGCATCACGATCATGCATCAGCCGTCATCTGAAGCATCGTCATCGTAGATACGCAATTGATACACCGTTGACATACGCCGAAGGTGTTTCTAAAGATAATTGAGGCCAGATTTTGACATCATTACCTAATACTTTGCGGGACACTTAACGCGTAATAACAATAAAACTTCTATTGTGTCTCCGCATTCAGTGTCCTTCAATATGTTAAGTTATAATTAACTTGTTTTTGTTAATTTAGTTTAATTTGATTTTGAATTTAATTTAGATTTTGAAAATCAATTCAGGTTGTTGGTCGATAATATAATTCAATCATGATTCGAAAGACACGTAGCGTCCTAAAGCAATTATGACCGTCGAAAGTTATTGTTCTTTCCCTCGGGAACAGTACTTTTCTTTCTGAACAATAGGTACCCGTAGCCTATGTCCTTTTCTGTACCCCTGTCAATATCTATTCATGATCATCGGTTGTTTAGGCGTGAAAAGGGAACAAACTTACTTTTGCATTTATAATATTAGTTAGAATGTTATGGCATGTCCATGAATCAAAAATTCAAAGACATGTGACATCTACGAACCCGCACTGGGCCCGCGTGGTGGATTACGGCCCACTCCCTCTCCCAAATAGAGGAAGCCCTGTGTCGCAGCAGTGGAAACATTAATTAAGTTATAATCTTCATTATAACTTAATTAATTTATCACTCTTAATTAATTATCGAGTTATCTAGGGGTGACATTTTGCTTTGTATAGCGGTAAGTACATTAACGATGAAGTCATGACATGATAAGAACCAAAGTGATGTGTATGTGTATGATGTTCAATAGAAGCTGTATAATACTAACTGCCTGTAATCATGTCATCTGTACCTTACTAGGTTGAATGAAAACTGTTTGAATTGCAGTTTATATTGAAACATTCAATCTGTAGCTATTTTATATAGTTAAATATTAGTTTTTTGACAAATGCGTGCACTGACTGGACAGGTCCGCTCAATCTGTGTGGTTCTTTCCTCAAAATACCTATTCAGACACCAATCTACATGGTCTTCACATGAAGACCCTGATGATCCTCTGCCTCCCGTCACTCCCGACGAAGTGCAAGACATCATAAAAGGGCTCGCAACCCGCAAAGCCCCCGGTTCGGACGGTATCACCAATAGGGTGTACAAACTCCTCCCCGCCCCCCTCATACTGCTCATGACCGCCATCTTCAATGGCGCCCTGAGCAACAACATCTTCCCCCAAGTGTGGAAAGAAGCCACAGTCATAGGCATCCCTAAGCCAGGCAAGCCCAAGTCTGAGCCCTCCAGCTACCGCCCCATCAGTCTGCTCAATGTTTTCGGTAAAGTCTACGAGAGGCTTATTTATAAGCGCCTCAAAGACTATGCCGAAGCAAAGAGCCTCATCCCCCCCGAACAGTTCGGTTTTCGCACGAAGCATTCGTGCATCCACCAGCTCCACCGCATAGTCGAGCACATTAGCGCTGCTTTTCAGCGAGGTGCTTCGACAGGCGTCCTGTTCTTCGATATAGCGAAGGCGTTCGACAAGGTCTGGCACAATGGCTTATTATATAATCTGTACCTGCTAGGTGTGCCAGACCGTCTCGTGCTCATCTTACGAGATTTTCTGTCGGACCGCACTTTCCGCTACCGTATCGAGGGCGCTCTCTCTCCCCCTCACCCCATCCGCGCCGGAGTCCCCCAGGGTTCCGTTCTATCTCCCCTCATTTTCACCCTGTTCACTAGTGACATCCCGAACAGTAAAAAGGCACAGCTGGCGCTCTTCGCCGACGACACTGCCATTTACTGTTCGGGTGTCAACCAGTCATCCATAGCTCGAAACCTCCAAACCTCCGCAAGCGCCTTGAGCGATTGGTTCCGGAAATGGAGAATCGAGGTCAACCCCGATAAGAGTCAGGCGGTCATCTTCTCGAAACCGCGCAAACTACCCCCCCCCCCCTCCCGCGCCCGATCTCTATGTATGGCAAGCCGATCCCCTGGGGAAAGCGAGCCAAATACTTAGGTGTCATCCTAGACCACAACCTCACCTTCAACGAGCACATAAAGACGGCGCGTTCGCGCGCCTCTTTCGCTCTCGGTAGGCTCCACTCTATGATAACTGCCCGCAGCAAATTGTCACTCAAGTGCAAATTGCGCCTCTACACCGCGGTCATCCGTCCCATCATGACCTATGCTTGCGTAGTCTTCGCACACGCCAAGCCGCGATTTCTGCATAAAATGCAAACCCTCCAGAACCGTTTCCTCCGAAAGGTCACGGGAGCCCCCTTCTATGTCCGAAATGTGAATCTGCATCTAGATCTCAGAATCCCCACCATCCAGCAGTTCATGAAACGCCTCTCCAAGCGCTTCTTTGACTCTGCCATAAAACACCCCAATCCCCTGATTGCGGCGGCCTCCCGATACACTCCCTCCCGCATAAGTAGGATTCGCCGACCAAGGCATAAACTCAGTATCCCCGACGACGCCACTACCCTCCTCCAGGAGAGCAGTAAAGCCACTAGTACTCTCAGACGACATCACAAACACAAGCTCAGACATCCGTCCTTTCGTCCTCGCCGCCGAGGCCCGTCGCGACGTCCCGCACCATCACCGTGCCCGCCCCGACCCTTGCTCGAGCCAGCCCGCGCAGCTGAGCCCGTAGTTTTAAATTCGCCCCTAAACACTAATAATAATACCGATCCAGCCTGTCCCTTGCTGTCCTCTTCCAGCGACGCCCTGAGCCGAGGTCCGAACCAAGCAGGGGGTTACCCTTAGCGCTGTCGCTTAGTTTTTAAGTTATTGTTTGCCCTGGCTGCAGGCCTTAATTCGAGGCATCCACAGGAAAGTCCGGTTAAGCAGTAGCCATCCTCATAAAGGATGAACTGTGAGATGCCATTGTTAAAAAAAAAAATGGTCTTCACATGATCTGACCAAGATTTTGTCTGAACTTTACAAGAGACTATGACCTCTGAGTTTGTTTCGGCCTTCCTTCTCAGAATAGTCAGGTAGAAAACGCCGACTTCATGTAGTTTAAAAAAAAATATGATTGACGTGTAAAAGTGTTTGTACAAACCTACTTACAGAAAATAATTCATTTATTTAGTTAAATATTTCCAAAAATTTCCTCCTAAAAACCCTCTACTTATCCTCAAAAAACTTGGTGACCTTCTAATGATGAACAACTTTTCAAATTAATAAACTTCTAAAACTAAAAATAATGATGCGCAATGTTTTAAATAAATGGGCTTCTTTTTAAATGTCCGGCCTTTTTTCACAGTTGTAACGGTAACTAAGGTAGGGTATCCCGACCAATTGGGTTAGATTAGGTTAGAACTGTGACTAATGAACTGACCCGTCGCAGGGGGACCAAGGGTGCACAGACACGGGGTCGTCTGGCGCCCATGTGCTGGTTTGGTCCCTGGGGTGGTCACGGCGTGCTATGTGTTCTGGTGCGCCAGTGATGGGGAGTACTCCCCAGAGGAGGGTCCGGTGACGGACAGCCGCGGGTTCCCGCCGTAAGCGGCAGAGGAGGACACCGTGGAGTTTTAGTGGGTTAGAGTCCCACATAACTGCACTATCACCCCGTGGTAGTGCAGAATGCATGACCATTTCTCCACGTTAAAAACAAAAGGGTTAGAACTGTTACCAACCACGCGTGAGCTGAGCGAGTGAAGTGAGCAGCCGCCCGCGAGCGAAACATCCAAGTTGGTCGCAGTTACTTGGCTATATCCGAACGAAACTTCTAGCCAGCTCGGAGTCTCGAGTCGTCTGTGCGACGCGAGCCACCCATTAATAATTGTATTTAAGTACTTCCTTTCCCTTCCTTGCCAGCCCTCTTTTTGTTGTTGTTTTTTAATATTTTTGTATTTTCTATCGTATTCATTTTAATTCTACTTTATTGTATAACTTCTAAGTAATTCAACTACCGATATCTTATACTCGTACGTACTATTAATTTCTCTGCTAGTGCTGTGCACTTCTGGTGACGTATTCACAATTCCTAAAACTGTATGAGATTTTTGTTTGTGTATGTCTTTGTCAGTGAGTAAGTCGTTGAAGTGACATATAAATAAATAAATATAGTATTTTTAGGACCCCAAAATAAGAATGATTTGAGGTTCACAAAAAGAGACGCTATCTATATAATATCTAGAGTGTTCAATCAACATTTATTTTATTTTATAACATCATGTACGCACGACATATCAAGCTATACATTACTAGTATAAGCTGACCTCTTATTATAATAAAAGCCTGAAAATGCATAGCTGTAAAACTGAAAATGCTTGATGTGTCGTCGTGTGTACCACAACATTTTACTTATATGTCACAAACAAATAATTTTGAATTTGAATATTTTTAGGAGCGTGAAATGAGATGCCGGTAACATAATATGCAAACACTTCTAATATATACATAATAAGTTAATGGCATACGACGACGGTTTTATTTGTAACTCTCTTTACATGTCGCCTCAAAGATACGCGGCGATATGTACCTAAATATGATGGTGAATGTTTTGGTAAGAAATCATCCTGAAGAAACATACTTATCATATATTAGGTTTCAACACCACACGAACGTCTGGTGATTAACTGTTAGTGCTTTGTCTTTTAGAGAAACGTTTTTTCGTTCTAGAAATGTAGTGTAAAATTTATTTAGGGATATTAGAAAATGCGTACGCCTGCGTTCTTATAAACACAAACGAATCGTTTTGCTTATCAATGGTAGCAATTTTAATAATTGCCAAACTGGGCATATAAATAGATTCTTTAATTAATTTTACCTGTGATAGCTAGTTCTATACGGGATTGTCTACTATGCAAAGCTATGAGGTCTTTGCTTCATTATTGGTAAAGATACTAGTCTTAATTTTAACCAATAACGGTTCGTAAATTATAAGAATCGGCTATTAGCAAAACAGCGAAATTCCTATCAAGAGGGGTTTCCTCTAAGAGTAATCAATCATGGTCCATGATACAGTTCGTCGCACAGTTACTGTTATAATAAAATAATAATCCCTGATCGATTTCGGTCACGGTGGCCAATCTCAACGTAGATTAGCCAGGTTCGCAGGAGATATTATAGTGCTCTGGTGTGCGCAAACACAGGTGCACTTTCTGTTCCTTTACTCTCATAGTCCGATGGGACGGTTATCCGACACCACAGGGGAGAGATCAGGCGCAGGACCAACGGCTTTACGTGCTTCCTGACGCACGGGGGTATCACACCACCAACTTCCAAACTCCGGGCTGCTACTGAAAAATTTCTAATGGAAAAACCCAATAACACGTTGTCCGACTTGGGAATCGAACCCAGGACCCGATGCACAGCAGGGCTTACCAACTGAATTTTGACAAACCGTAATACGACAAGATTTTATTTCGACAATACTTTAGTTCGAAATACCTTAAGTCCGACACTACTTGCGACGACGAGACCATTGGGGCCAATCCTGTTACTGATATACCATGTATGTAACCTATAGATGTAGACATTATCTATCCATGATGTACAGTCAACAAAAAAGATTAGTATGCAAGATCGTCGGATATAGTTGAAGTAAGAAACCGATGAATGTTGTCGACTGAAATTTAGTTTGATAGATGAGCTGTTTGTTTCCTATTAATAAAATTAAATTCGAGAACATCCATCGGTTTCTTACTAAACTTCAACTATATCCGACGATCCTGCATACTTATCTCTTTTGTTGACTGTACATACACACAGCAAAAAAGTTCGTTTTACATTTCACACATACGGATTATTGTTACTGTGTGCGTAAATTAATGAGTCGGTCGGTCGGGTACGAATAGCAAACGTGTCTGTGTGCGTATGATATACCCACATATACCAATGTATAGTAATCATAATTGAATGAGTCACCATGTTAGATAGTAAGAAATTATGACAATTTCTAACAGCATAACAATAACATCAGTTACAATTAATTCATTCATAGTAATAAATTGTGCAAAATAAATACATAAAACATTTTTCATCACTAAAAATAAACACTTTATCCTCTAAATTCTCAGGGTTTTTATAAATGAAGGTCAAAGGTAAAAAATAAATCATCTATGAACGGGATTGAATCGTTAGCAATTCAACGAGGTAATGATGTTATAAGAAAATTATGATTACAAAACGAAAATAATGTTATGCGCACCCGAGATTTGAACTTGAGACTTCTTCTTCATTAACCAAAGACGTTAGCCATTGTGCCAAACCAGTTACAATGAACAAGTGCGAAATATTCTAACTGATTCAATTACATAAATTAATGATTACTAAACATTGGTATTATAGTTATTGCCTATTGGTGCGACATACGCACACTAATAAAAAACAGAGCTCGCTCGCGCTCGTTTTATTTAACGTTTGTGTGCGTAGCTATTCATACCGACACAGCTATCCGTGTGTGGGATGTACCGAACTATTATGCTTTGTGTACATAATTATGTATCCTTTTGAACCCTCGTCAGAACGAGTTTCTGGTACACATCTAACACATCGTACTTTTTATACAAAAAAAGTGACTTCTCCATTCAATGCGACTTTATTTATGTTTATTTTTGACATATCATCATTGTATACCCACATTTCGCCAGTTATGTTTAGTCTCATTATATTCGATGGCGAGCCTATTGTTTATTTTTAAACTAGCTTCTACCCGCCTTTCGTTCGCATGAAATTTCTTGTTTCCCCGACCCACCCCGTCGCGTCGCATCGCCTGACTCGTTTATTCTGACTTTTTTCAATTTTATTGGCTCCTAAGTTTCTTAGCGTGATGTTAGCGTAGCCTATAGTCGTCCTCAAGAATTGGGCTATCAAATGCAAAAATAATTTTTAAAATCCGACTGAGAGTCAAACAAAAAAACTCTTCAGCTTTATTATTAGTGTTAGTATAGATAAAGATAGATGACTTAAAAAAAGTGGGGCTAAGTGTTTTTGAGCAGAGAATTTGATCCATGAAGAGATGTGTGGATGAGGATGGATTCATGGAAATTCATTTCGCGTCGCTGTCAGTGAGGCTGATAAAATAAAAACACAGGACGCCTGTATAAAAAGGGCACACCAAACCTTTGACACCAATTTGCCCGAGGACATCCGTGCATCTGTTCATATACCATAGCTGTATGTACATACGTCACTGGCCGGAAAATGAAATAGATTTCCAGGAAAAGTAAAATGAAATGGATTTCTAAGAAAAGTAAAATGAAATACAGCTGTTTTTTTTTAATTGCTGAATGGGCCTGCTCTTGACCTCGATCACGCATAATGGAAAGCGACGGATGAGGTCTATGATGGAACGAGCGTGCCCCAGACGATGCTTGTTCACACTTGCTTTGAAGGCAGACGGTTAAATGTGGAGACGCTAGCAGAGAGTAAAAACACTTTGGCAGTGCGCATAGTAAAGTGGAGGAGAAGCGCTGAGTACGACTGGTCGGGATATCAACCAAGTGTGGATGGTACCCTGCAGTACGTCTAGTAGTCCGGTAGTAAAAGGGCAATATGGCGGGATCAGGTCGTGGAGCTCCAGCGCACATTGCAAATTGATAGATCTCTATTTAGATACCACAGACAGACAGACAAAATCCACAAACTCGTAACACCCTTTGGGTTAAAAACACAACTCATCCCTGAAATATAAGGCAATTAATATTAATCTGAAGACGCGTGGATTACCCACGCGTCTTCAGTCTTTGTTTGATGGATAACAATTTCTATTTTCGTCTCAAGGGCGTAATGTGTTATGTTCTCAAGCGATATATAGGTGTATACGAGTATGTAATACTATGGTAAATAGGCGATTTATTTGCAGATAGGACGTTGGTTACATTGTTATAAACAGGGTGGCAGGGATTTCGACGTGCAAACTGAAGCCATGAATTCAGCACTTGTTTCTAGAACTCCTAGGATATAAAGTTTTCGTCGGTTAGAGCAGTAATGGTGGCCCAGTGGTAACGGCCGCGACTTACGAGTTGCAGGTCGAAGGTTCGAACACAGACGAGCGCTTTACTTTGTGTAAATTATTTCATCACTTGCTCTCCAAACGGTGAAGAAAAACATCGTGAGAAAACCGGCATTTACTAGAACCAAAAATTCAAAGACATGTGACATCTACCTACCCGGGTAACTGGGCCCGCGTGGGGGATGGATTACGCGGCCCACTTCCTCTCACAGAGAGGAGTCCTGTGTCCCAGCAGTGAGAACATTATAAGCTGATATGTTATGTTATATAAAATAGCAGATTTTTTTTTTATACCCGACAAATACTTGGCACTGTTGGTCTAGAATCATGTGCTGAATTCATGGTTCCTTTGGATTTCGGATCGGCAAATGGCAAATTATTAATATTTTCCCCTCATTAAGATTTAAGTAAAGAGGGGGGGGGGGGTAGTAACAGCCGCACAGGTCTATCGATCAGGTTAAGCTACACTTGCCGCGGTTGGTCTGTGGATGGGGTCACCATCTTTACGTACCGACACCCCTCCGTGCCTCGGAAAGCACGTTAAGCCGTTGGTCCCGGCTGTCATTAGTGGATCTTTGACAGTCGTTCTGGTACTCAGAAGCCCGAAAGTCTGACAACCAGTCTTACCAAGGGGTATCGTATTACCCAGTAACTGGGTTGTGGAGGTCAGATAGGCAGTCGCTCCTTGTAAAATACTAGTATTCAGCTGCATCCGGTTACACTGGAAACCGACCCCAACATAGTTGGCAAAAGGCTAGGCTGATGATGATTATGATTTAATTAAAGTACACAGTCACCTGCCTCTATAATAATTGGTTGCCAACCTTGGATGTCAGCAACCAAGATTTCGTACTTAGCCAAAGTCCAAGTTTTTTAATCGTGCATTAAAAATTATATCGAAATTTTCGTTAGTACCTACTAGTAACACAACATTGACAGTAGTTGTAATTTGGGGTTATTATTGGGCCTACTAAACCGCGATGAGTTTAGTTTAGCTCCCATTAAATACGGCTTTATCCTTTAAAGGTCAAATGTAACACATGTCGGCATGAAATCAACGATAAAAGCTCATTTACATCGACAGGATAATCTAAAACCCAACACATACAATTATACTCTTAAAAGATTAACCAATAAAGCCTTGTTTTCGTTGAACAGATCTAGCTATAATACCGATCTTTATAGTTTGAAACCACAGCGCGTT
The DNA here is from genome assembly GCA_963669345.1 of Gortyna flavago. Lineage (NCBI taxonomy): Eukaryota > Metazoa > Arthropoda > Insecta > Lepidoptera > Noctuidae > Gortyna > Gortyna flavago. The sequence continues at coordinate 9,243,805 of OY770148.1, forward strand.
AACATGCCATCGTAAAATAAACTTTATTAGTATTTCATTGTGGTTTCCTTTTCAACAGCTGTCGCCAGCCATTGAGCCGAACATACGTAGCGGTTTTAATCTTCGGTTTTAATACGTATAAATTAGTTTATGTAAGTACCACCTAGTTAAGTCTAAAATAAATAGGGGCTCGTTGCTAGTTGGTTAAAGAGATGATGTTTGTGGCCTGAACCTCAGAGATATAGTTCGAGTTCATGATTTGAATGGGTAACCGCTAACTCATGAAAGTAATTCCGCTAAGAGTAAGTTGTACGACAATTTAACATTATATACACACATATTCTACAATATTGCATACGATTAGATTTAAAATAATAAATAATAATATGTACTATGTATAAAAAAAAAAGAAAAATATCAACAGAAAAAGTGTCCAAAAGGCTGGCAGTATTGCCCCGTTGTATGGCGATGCTGATTCTTTGGCGATTAGATTCGTCTTGACCAGAAATTACTTTAAAACCTTACACAAACTTGCCACCAGTACCAGGGTATCAGAATAGAAATGAAGATCGTAACAAAAAAGACTGTATATAGTTTCCATTTCATTCCAATAAAGTAACTCGCTTCCATAGACTTTACATGTTATATAAAACCAACGGCCGTGCGCCCCGACAAAGCCAAGCCCGATACTTTTAATAAACAAGACGAACGAAACATGTATTTACTAGAATATTTTCAGGTAATTCCAGAATTCATGTACGTCTAGGGAACAATACATTCAGTAAAATAACACTAGGCTGCCTTACTATTACCAGTGATATTAAAATCGATTACTCTTTTGAGAGTAATTAAGGCTAATGTTAATCCCTGTAATGCCTAAAAGACTTTGCCCAATTTGTTCCAGGGTTTATAAACTTCAACTATTAGCAAAAAACATTTAATCATTGGCTTGAAGTTGTGAACCTCACAGTAATATAGGTTGGGATCGTCGGCAATCTGTCCGATGGATATGGCTACCGCATGCCTAAAGATGCCTCTTAAAAAAGGAGTATGCCGATGATGCATTGCCAATACCAAAGACAAAATGGTATCACCCAGGATTCACCACTGTAATATATTGTGATGTGGGTACACGAACAATAAATCAGTCTCGCATGAACTGTCTTTGAATTTGCATCAATATTCCACAGTGGCGACGAGTAATTATAAAAAAAAAAAAAACCGTAAAATATCAAGATGCCAATCGGGAAAATACACGTATTTGATCTGGATGGAGGTGAAAACTGGCCAGCATATGTGCGATTAGTGGAACAATTTATATTGTTAAACGCCATAAAAGATAACCTACGCGTGGCCACGCTAGTGACGCATGTCGGCGCGCCGACCTACCGATTGATGTGTGACCTGTGTGCTCCAGATAATCCAGAGGATAAAACTTTCACCACGTTAGTGGAGCTTGTGAAAAATCACCAGGAACCCAAAAGATCTGAAATAGCAGAGCGCCACGTGTTTCGCCAGCGGCGGCAAGGGGAAGGCGAAAATATTAAAGTGTTCTTACAAAATTTGAAACATTTGGCTACCTATTGCAATTTTGAGAACCAGTTGGAAGTGAACATTCGAGATCAATTTGTGTCGGGTCTTCGAAGCGAAGAGATACGGTCTCGCTTGTTTGCGGAGACCACACTCGATTACAAGAAGGCAGTGGAGCTGGCGCTAGCGCTGGAGGCGGCCGAGCAGCACGCGGCTAAGGCTGTGACGCGCTCGCTAGCCGCGCCGTGGGCAGCAGCCGGGCCAGCGGGACTCCAGGCAGACGCGGACGAGCGGGTGCACCGGGTGAGCGTGCCTGGGCAGGCCAGCGCCGCCGGTCGTGACGTCGAGGCTCCGCGACGCAAAAGGTGCTGGCGCTGTGGCCGGGACGGCCATGCGCCGCACAAGTGCAGATACAAGTCGTATGTGTGTGACAAGTGCAAAGTGAAGGGCCACTTGGGGTCCGTTTGTGATAAAAAGGAAGTGAGTGCGGGCAGGTCTGGTTCTAAATATCAAAACTTCATGGAAACAGAATCATCGGAGTCTGGAGGTGAGGAGTTCGAAGGATTGTATACTATTAAAGGTCAGTCAGTTCAAAATGTAAAAGACGGTCCATATTATTGTGAACTAATTGTTGAAAATCAAAATGTGTTATTTGAAATCGACACGGGCAGCAAAATATCGGCGGTATCTAAATCATTCTACGATCAACATCTTTCTACTTTACCGATTGAAAAAGATAACATTAAATTACAATCATATACAGGTGACTCAATAATACCGATAGGCCGGGTCTCTGTGCGAGTCAGCTGTGCAGGCGCAGAGGACGCCATATTGTTGCCATTGTTTATTATTGAACACGGCGGACCTCCGCTTATTGGGCGCACCTGGATGCGCGAACTTAAATTAAAGTCAATAAATTTATTTCAACTAAAGGAAGACGTTGATCCTGTTGTTTTGGAATTGAAACAAGAATTTCCAGAAGTATTTACAGAAAAAATAGGTACTTATAAACATAAGTTATCACTGTACTTGACTGATAACACGCCGGTATTTTGCAAGTCTCGTCCCCTACCACTTGCGCTGCGCTTGCCAGTGGAAAAGGAACTTAAACGCTTACAAGACGAAGGTATAATTTACAAGGTAGACAGATCCGATTATGGAACTCCTATTGTTCCAATTATTAAGCCGGACGGTTCTATTCGTTTATGCGGCGATTATAAAGTGACCGTGAATAAATTATTAAAAGATTTTCATTTTCCATTGCCAAAAATAGAAGAGTTATTTGCAACGCTAAGTGGTGGGGTGCAATATAGTAAATTAGATTTTAAAAATGCATTTATGCAACTTGAATTATCAGACAATTCACAACCGCTTACAGCGATTACAACACATGTAGGGACGTTTGTATATCGCAGGGCTCCTTTCGGACTTAAGTGCCTACCTGAAAAGTTTCAAAAAATTGTTTTCGATACGTTAAATGGACTAGAATATGTGGTAGCCTTTATTGATGACATTTGTGTGAGTGGCAGGAATAAATCTCATCATTTGGAAAACTTAAGGGCGGTGTTAACTAGATTAAGAGAAGCTGGGTTAACAATCAAGTTTACTAAATGTGAGTTTTTAAAAGATGAGGTTTGTTACTTGGGTTACAGAATTAACAAACACGGTCTTTATACAGATACATCTAAAGTTAATGCTATAACGAAAATGCCCATCCCCGAAAATGTGTCTCAGTTAAGAGCTTTACTGGGTTTCATAAATTACTATGCACGTTTTATACCCAATCTAAGTACGATTTTACATCCACTACACGCTCTTTTAAAAAAGGGAGTAAAATGGGCGTGGTCGGAGAGCTGTAATGCCGCTTTTGAGGAGATCAAGGTAAGATTGACGAGTGACCCGGTACTGGCTCACTACTCGCCGGCACTGCCGCTGGTGCTGGCTGTGGACAGCAGCGCGTACGGCCTGGGCGCCGTGCTGTCGCAGCGCCACCCCGACGGCGTCGAGCGCCTCGTGTGTTGCGCCTCGCGCACGCTTAACGACGCCGAGCGTCGCTACAGCCAGGTAGACAAGGAGGCGCTGGCCATTGTGTACGGAGTTACGAGGCACCATCAATATCTATTTGGTAGGCATTTCACGTTACGGAGCGATCATAAAGCATTAAGTTATATATTCGGGCCTAAAAAGGGTATACCGCAAACAGCAGCCAGCCGCTTACAGAGATATGCTGTGCGTCTGGCGGCTTATGATTTTAACATCGTGTTTGTGAATTCACAAATGAATAGCAATGCAGATGGGTTATCACGATTACCTTTGGTGAAAACCAAAGTGGAGGACCAAGACGACGCGGCATATCTACATTTTGTTGAGGACAGTTTCCCTCTTAGTCACAAAGACGTTGCACAGGCGACTAAAAAAGATAAAATTTTGTGTAAAGTGTACGGTTACATAATGAGTGGATGGCCTCTCATAGGTGATACTGAAGACGAGAAGGCATATTTTCACCGACGTGAAAATCTATTTACAGATCACGGGTGTATAGTTTGGGGATACAGGATAGTGGTGCCGGAGCAGCTGCGGGCACAGATCTTGGAGGAAGTGCACGCGGGGCACGTGGGCGTCGTGCGCATGAAGAGCATCGCGCGCGGCTATGTATGGTGGCCGCGTCTGGACGCTGACATTGAGGCGCGCGCCGCCGCCTGCGCGGCCTGCCGCGCGCAGCTGGACGCGCCGCCGCGACACACTCCTGTACCGTATGTATGGCCATCGGAACCTTGGACGAGACTTCATGTTGACTTTCTACAATACCAAGGTAAATATTACTTTTTGATACTTGACTCGCACTCAAAGTGGATTGAAGTATTTCTAATGGGGACCGGTACATCGGCTAAGTTAGTATCAAACAAATTACGAGAATGCTTCAGCCGATTTGGGCTGCCAAAGTGCTTGGTGAGTGACGGGGGTCCGCCTTTTCGATCAGAGGAATTTGAGTTATTTTTAACCCGCAACGGAATCAAACACATTCTAATAGCCCCTTACCATCCATCGAGCAACGGCGCCGCCGAGAACGCCGTCAAAACTGTGAAGAAAGTAATTAAAAAAGCGGCTTCTGAAGGTGAGAACATCGAGCGAGCAATAAACAATTTTCTATTAGTGTATAGAAATAGTACACACTCAAGCACACAGCGCGAGCCAGCTGTGGCACTGCTGGGACGGAGGCTGCGTATGCGCTTGGACTTGCTGCGCAGCAACACTGTGGATGCGGTCGAGACGGCGCAGACCAAGCAGGTTGAACATGCTCAAGGTACAAACAGAGAGGTCCAGCTTGGTGATCGAGTGCTGTTTCGAGACCACTCGAGAAACAATCCCAAGTGGATGGAAGGAGAGGTCTTTGAGCGCACCGGAGCAGTGACGTATAAGGTAAAATCAGACCAGGGGGTACTCCGAAAACATATAGATCAAATTATGCCTTTACAAAGACACACACGGTACTCTAATCCTATTATCACAGATACTGTTAATCAAACAGAAAACACTGAAAAAGAAACATGGGAGTCTGCACCTAATTCCCCGGTGACGTCATCACTTCCGACTACACATGACTCGCCCGTCACACATGAGACTCAAAGCGATTACGCGGTTGAACCGTCCACTTCCGGGGATTGGGTCAATAATAGACCTAGAAACAGAAACATTATCAATATTGATTAATCCATGTTTTTAAGAAGTCTAATCCTTTGTATTAGGTATAAAAGCCGTGTTGGTGACTTAGTACTATAAGAATATAAGTTAAGTATAGACTGAAATGTACACAATAACTTGTAACCTAGGTACCAACTTATAAAAAAAGTAAGAGGTAGGTAGTATATGTATGTCGAAGCATGTAGAAGTTATAAACACCTTTTATTGTAACACTAACTTATTTTTAGTTTGGTTTAGTTTAAAATATTAAATTTTGTTGTTAACTTTATTTCTTGTGAGGGAGGAAATGTAATATATTGTGATGTGGGTACACGAACAATAAATCAGTCTCGCATGAACTGTCTTTGAATTTGCATCAATATTCCACAACCACATAGCAACATAGCACTGTATTTTGAGAGATAAGAGTGTATTTTTTTTTGCCATTTGGACGTGCCCTAAAACTCCGCTCAACATGGCAAAAAAAAACACTCTTGTCTCTCGAAATACAGTGCAATGTGGTGAATCCTGGTGTATTTCATGTGGCCAAATTCACCGTAACCTAAGCCTTTCTTTCACAGACATACCACGCCCAACATTCTAAGACGTGTGACATTCACCAACCCGCGTTGGATTTCAGACCAGACCCAATAGTGACATTATTTGCAGATTTTGCTTATCCTTTTGCTCCCATTTGAAAGGAGTGCATAATCAATGCACTCCTTTCAAATGGGAACTTGGTAGCGGCTTATGTTACAAATAAATATCAAGAAGTTTTTTCAAATAAGTTGTACTACGCAACTCACAAGTTAAGGTTTAGAGTACCTTACCAGCAGAAATAAACTCCTCGAAAGTATTGATAAAAAAGAAACACAAAACTCAGACATAACCCTTTAAAATTCACCAATTCTGTAAAATCTTGTTTCAACTTTCAGCCAGAGAGTTCTCCAGTTCAACTTTTCACGCCATTTTCACATTAGCAAATCTTCTGTAAAACAAAAGGGTTTTTTAACAAAAAGTTGAGTGTGTTCTTAAAGAGACATTACCTGTTTTACATAGAATATTATTAAGACTTATTTTAGCTCATTTTTCTGTTTGTATTTTCTTACGTAAGTGCAAAATGCTGTCAACTTGAATAAGGTTTCGTTCATCCTTACTATCCATACTAATATTATAAATTCGAAAGTAACTCTGTCTATCTGTCTGTCTGTATGTTACCTTTTTACGCCTAAACCACTAAACGGATTTCGATAAAATTTGGCAGAGAGATAGATTGCATCCCGAGGAAGGACATAGGATAGTTTTTATCGACATTCCTCGCGGGCGAAGCCGCGGGCGGAAGCTAGTATAATATTATAAATTTGAAAGTAACTCTGTCTGTCTGTCTGTAACCTTTTCACGCCTAAACCACTGAACGGATTTCGATAAAATTTGGCAGAGAGATTTTTATTTTTATTTATTTAATTTAATACTTCAAGCACAAAAATGTACAGAGGTAGACTTAATGCCATAGGCATTTTCTACCAGTCAACCTTTGGGTGATGCAGAGACAAACAATGGTAGGTGCAATCATGAAATTTGAGGAATAAATATTTTAAATACGCATAAACCTATTAAAACTATGAATATAATATATACCTAATTACATATAAATATAAGCACAGATAAATATACATAAATACATGAAATACCTACTCAATAAAAAGAAATGAGACAAACAAAGAGAAAATATTACCGTTGTGATGATACTGCCAGCTTCTTGCGAATGTGCTCACGGACCTTAACTTTAAAGGATAATCGGTTGGTTGCCATCCTGATTTCCTGTGGGAGCGCATTTCACAGAGAAATAGACTGAACGAAGAAGGAAGAGTGAATGAAGTCTGTGCGGTGAGTGGGACATTGGAGAAGACGATTGTGTGATGAACGTAGATTTCTATTGTGGTTGGCGCAAATGTACTGAAAGTGGGGGGCTAAATAACTCGGGGAAGACGGAGAATCAAGAAATGAGAACAAGGTGGTCAGCGCCCTTAGCTCTCTACGCTGGCGTATGGGTAACCACTTTAGAAGCGACCGATGCGCAGAGACATGATCATATTTACGCAAACTGAAAACGAATCGAATGCAGTTATTAAGAAGACGGTCAAGTTTGTTGAGGAGATCTGCATTCAGGTCATAGTAGCACACATCACCATAATCGATGATAGGGAAAATAAGGGACTGCACAAGCATTGTCTTCGTACTTGATGGTAATAAATTAAGTAACCTTCTGGCTCACCCTCGCGACTTGAGTCCGCCAGTTTAGTGTACAATCAATGTGCAAGCCTAGGTCCTTCACGTCAGTACCAAAAGGAACGATCGTACCATTGAAGAGAACTGGCGGCGAGGTTGTACCGTCTACCTTGCTAATATTACGAGATTGCATCCAAGGGAAGAACATAGGATAGTTTTTATCGAGATAGATACCTTGCGGGTGAAGCCGCGGGCGGAAGCTAGTAATATTCCTAATAAATGCGAAAGTGTGTCTGTCTGTTACCTCTTCATGATTAAACCGCTGAACCGATTTAGATGAAATTTGGAATTATATTTTTTATATAGAGATAGTTTGAGTCTTTATCCCGATATTCTCACGGGATCGAAACTTATGCGGGTGAAACCGCGGGGCGCTGCTAGTACTTTATATCTGTTCTCTATACTAATAATAATAAAGCTGAAGCGTTTATTTGAACGCGCTAATCTCTGGAAGTACCGTCGGATTTGAAAAAATCCTTTAGCATTTGATAGCCCAATCCTTGAGGAAGGCTATGTATCATCACGCTGCAATACATAGGAGCCAAAAAAAAAAAGTCGTTGTGTAATTATGTATCTTACGACTTCCACGCGAACGAAGTCGCGGGCAGATTCAGTTTTATTAAACAATGCAGAATTATTTTTGGACGTGGTTTGTTTGCGTAAATAAATGTTGTTTGGGGTTGATAAGGGTGTCACCACATTGTGAATGGGCGTGTCAATTCATAATTTATGTGTATGAATTTATTTTTAAAAGCTGTGTTGAAACGCCGAAAAAGAACGGGATGATTTTTATATAAATTCTGTTGTGTCCGTGGATGGGAGACCATTTTTACATACCAAACTTCTCCGTAGAGGTTCGGTAAGTGAAGATAGCATTATAAGCCGATGGTCCCGGCTGTCATTCGTGGATCTTTGACATTCATTACGGGTACTCAAAAGCCCGAAAGTCTTCTTACAACCAGTCTTACCAAGGTTTATCGTATTACACAGTAACTGTATTGTGCAGGTCAGATAGGCAGTCCCTCCTTGTAAAATACGGTTATTCAGCTGCTAGAGCTGTTAGACTGGAAGCCAACCAATACAGTTAAGAAAAGGCTAAGCAGATTGATTGAACACCTCAATGTACCAGTACATAATGATATGCAAAAAATGATTCAGAATTTAGCTTATTGCTAGTACCCAATCTTGGAGACGGTGATTCAAAACCCATGTTCCGAAGTCAGAACCCCATATTAAAGCGTTAATTGTTATGCACTTTGCTTAAAGCTTCCAGCCGTGTACTGGTCAGATAACTGACACATTGGCCCGAATACTACGTTTGTCGGGCAATTCGGACATCGCACAATGATGCTAGGGCCATTAGCCGGGTTATCTCGCCGTGCAGCCATGCGTGATAGTTATGCGAAGCGTTTACGATTGTGTAATAGTTTGACTGTGACTTAATTGTCTATGGTTTATTTGGAGTCTAGGTATGTACGATGTCATTGTTACAGTTGTTATTTCTACGTATCTACACACTTCAAAAGTGTCAAGCAGAAGCAGATGGTGCGAAACAAACAAATTAAAAAAAAACGCGCTTCCGCGAGGGGTTTTCGGTTCCGTTTCCCGCGCCCCATCGCGCTAAGCCGTTGGGTCAACATTAATCAGATTAATTATCATTGTGCCCAAATCTCAGGAGAATACGATTCTATCTGTGATTTGTACTTTAATTACTAGAAAAGCAATCGATGATTAAATGTGTGGCAATAAATTGCCCAAATAGCTTTAATTCCCAATGAATTGTCTATTTGTGTAAAATGTGGTCTTAATTAGGTTAGTGGCTACTTCAAATATTCTATTCAGGCTTCGTATTTAGTCAAGAGTTATGGGTAAGCTGGTAATCTTGTATTCTCCATCCCCAAAAGGTCCCAGGTAATAAGGGTGAACTAATTATAGTATTGATGGTTTATTGGAGAACATTTTATTCTAATAACAGGGGGCCTAAAAAGGCCACTTTGGCAGAATCGTAAAACAATTCATATCACGCAATTCATCTGTTTGACAGTTTCACATCTATATATCCCTGAAGGGTTAGGCAGAGGTGTACCTATAGCATTTTATGAATTTCCATACAAAACTGTCACACAGATGAAATTGCGTGATTTAAATTGTTTTATGATTCTGCCAAAGTGGCCTTTTAGGCCCCCAGGTATTTTTAGGGCTCCGTCAACAGGACCCTATTACTAAGGCTCCACTGTCTGTCCGTCCGTCTGTCTGTTTGTCACAGGGCTATATATTTTGAAACGTAAGAGGTAGACACTTGAATTAATGTTCACAGAGTTGTATTACTATAGCCACTATAACAAAAAAACTAAATTAAGTTAAGAATTAAAGGGATTTTAGGGAAAAAAAATTGAGGGAAAGTTGTAGGAAGGGAAGGAACTTAAAAATAAAAAATAAAAAAATATCTTGTTTGATAAAGTGTTTTGTGTTGATAAATATAGTGTTAAATATTGAAAGGTGGTACGAAATCTTTCGTGCGAATTTGACCCGTTCCTATTTGGCCGGTTTTTTATATTGTGTTCTGTCATAATTTAAAGAAAAGAAGGAAAAAAAGAAAAAATGGGTTATTTGTCACAGAAAAAGACGCATAAAAATGATAAATTAACTCGAAAAAGAACAATGGATACTGATTTTCATAATGTTGGCAGAATAACTGTTGCTGAACTTTATGAACCTTTTAAGAAATATAAAGAAACTTATTAGTTTTGTAACCGTTCTAATTAAGACCCTCTTTGTTTATATTCAAAGAAAATAAATAAGTCAGAAGTTAATAAGATGAAAAGCGTTCACGTTTTACAGCCCAAACGTAGGGTAATGAACGCTGACGACGCGTAAGTAAAGAAGTGTCTGTAGCCAAAAAATAAATCCGCTTCAAGCAAGTAATGGAGCCGCTTTTTTGTACTCTGATTTGAGTCCATTAAAGTCGGTTAAAAAGATAAGGAGTAGGTACGGTTTGTTTTCTCGGTAGGAAAATCAAAAGACAAGCATAATAATCGTTTTTGTTTTGTTTTTTTTTAACATTTTACTTATTATGTTAGTGAAAGTTAATTGTTACGTGTCTATTTATGACGTAGTAACTTTGCTGACGGAATACCTATGATTTATTGTACACAATATAGGGAAGTGCATATTTGAAATATTGCAGGTAATTTGGAAGATTTAGGTGCAGAATGCCCACTTCTCGAAATGGCAACTGAGTCTCTAATGGACTAATTCTCAAAATGGCTAATTCTATCAATGACTTATTCTCAAAATTCCCAATTCTATAAATGACTAATTCGTAAAACGGACACTTGTATAAATACCTTGAATTCTCAAAAGGACAAATTGAAAAAGATATACCTACAATGTTGCGGAAAACAACTTTATAGATGCTACTGTCTTGTGCTTTGCGGTTCCAGTCGCATATCTCAATTAATGTAAACGCTATCTGTGTTTTTTTTTGCGGCTATCATAACGTCACAAGACATACGATGTCAATGAGTACCACTGACATGTATTATACAAGTGTTTAATAGAGGTCAGTGATGAGTACTAAAAACAGGACGCCATCTTGACATTTCTGTTGACAGCCACACGTAGCATTCTCCATGCTCTGTGGCATTTTCTGTCTACGGCCACACAGGAACGAAACGTCTACTTTGAAAACTTATTCGGTAAGAATGCAATTCTTGATAATCATTTACTGTGATATGCAAAATCTTTATTGTAATTGTTTAAACTGTCAAGGGACCTTATTAGTTAACGATTTTGTGAATATTTCTAGAACTAAAAAAGTGAAATGGAGCTATAGGTTAGGATGTCATGTTGTTAATTTGGAATAACCAAAGTGAACATAATAATAATAATATTGTAGGCCAATTTTGTTCCCAAAATATTTAAATTTTATATTATATTAAGATTGATTACCTACAAAAAGACTGTAGGTAATACTGTAACAAAGAAAAAAGATTTATTCGTTTCTAAGAAAAACTGTAAGCATTGTCAAAGAAAATAAAAGGTGAATATAATTTGGAATACTATCTAATATATAAAATTCTCGTGTCACAGTTTTCGTTGCCATACTCCTCCGAAACGGCTTGACCGATTTTGATGAAATTTTTTGTGCTTATCCGGTATCTATGAGAATCGGCCAACATCTATTTTTCATCCCCCTAAATCGAAACTTACGCGGGTGAAACCGCGGGGCGCAGCTAGTAATTATATATATCTTGTCCTTAAGTAAAATCACACTTTTGTAGATTTTTAGTGTGATTTAAATTTTGAGAAGGTTCCTAGTTTTATTTGTTTTATTTGGTTATTTATTTAAAAAGGTACAACGGCGGACTTAATGCCTTCAGCATTCTCTACCAGTCAGTCAACCAAGAGGGTTAAGCACTTCTCTAATAAAAAGAGTTTGATTTCCTAATCCTTTTTTTACAGATCTTATTTCTTAATCTATAGTGTGAAATAAAGTTGATTTTCGTGTGTGTCAGTCTGACCGCGTGGTTCTTTTAAACCGTACAACGGATTTCGGCGGTACCAATGTAACCGACACATATCCCGAAGAACTGCCGGACTTAAGCGGCAGTAGGCAGGGCACATTGCTAGCAGTACAGATGGCCGATGTGGCCGAAAGGTTCTGGAGTGGCGCCCGCGAACCGGAAGACGTATTAGCGTTGGAAGGCCTCCTACAAAATAGACCGATGACCTGGTCATGGCAGCAGGAATCCGCTGAAGAAGGGCAGGACCTACCCTGCCCTTCTTCAGCGGATTCATGCGCTACTGCTACATTATCTGATGTTCATACCAACATAATACATTGTATTATAATATAGATAGTATTATAACTTGAGCAATGATGCCAGACAAGTGGACGGACGACTGAGCGAGAACAATAAGGCTTTTGTTCTTGCGTCTTTTGTACGGAACCACAACAAAGGAAAGGATAGTAAAAAGAGGACCATTTTTAACCGACTTCATAGAGAGCTTTTCTAAGCATGAAAAAGGTTATAGTGGATAAGACAGAGATTAAAACAGAAGAAGAACTAGAAGGGGAACGAGGAGGGGTGGTGGGGGTTCAGAGGATCCGACCGGAATAACTCAATATTTTTGCACGGATCTTCCCCATCGTAGATTTAGGGAACCGGTATTTTTGGAAGAAAATTTTACCAATTAGCGCTACAGACTGCTGAGCTCAGGTCAATCAAAGTTTCCCTTTAAGGAATTTCTCAGCAGCCGCTCGGAGTATGGATTTATGCCCAGTTGATGACAATAATCTAATCAGAAATGAAGAGATCAGCAGGAGAACCAAGGTTACGGTCATAGCCCGAAGAATATTGCCAAACGAAAGCGGCAGTGGGCAGGGCACATTTCTCGCAGAACTAATGGCCGATGGGGCCGAAGTGTGCTTGGGAAAGGCCTATGTCTAGCAGTGGACGACTTTCGGCTGAAATTAATAAATGATGACAATAGGCAATATTCCGGTAAGATCCCCTGAACCCCCCCCCTCCCCCCCTCCCCCTCCTCCCCCCTCGAGACATGGGACCTAAACATAACTGGTGAAATGTGGATACCTATACTATAGGTACACTACTGCGTAACCCCTCGGGAATACAAGGAGTAATGTTTCAGTAAATTTAAAAACTTTCTCAAGAATTTAATTTTTCTTTTTATCTTCCGCTTCTCAGTCAGATAATGTAGATTTTTGATAATACTTGTGTATGTGTAATCCAAAGTTGATATACTTTCGTCGAACATGAAGTAAGTACCTACCAAAAAGTTTTGGATGTATATCTTTAAAACACGCATCTCAATAGAAGTTTGTTCAAACCGTTGAATATTCAGCCAAATACTCAGATAAACTTATTTATAAGCAAGCAAAGTATCATGTGAAAATGGCTGCTTATGGGTAAAACCTTGACGATGTTTAAGATACAATTTTCATGTATCGACACGGGTGATGTTTGAAACGGTAAGTAGGTAAGTGCTTTTTAAGATTTTTTAAAGTCAAAATATGAGTATATGTATATGTGATGATAAGTCAAGTAAAAGATGATTTAAGCTTTATATAAATAAAGCTAAGTGTTAGGGGTTTAGTTAAGGGTTAACAAACGGATTGATGGGCTCATTATCTTATTCCTAAGAGTACCTTAACCCCGTAACTTGCTGAAAAAAAACAATATTATTTTTTTAAATATTATACTTTGGTATTGTTCGTCTAGACGTTGAGCTCCTCAAGTTCTAAGTTGAGCTACACGATTATTGACAATTAATGCTTGCACTGACTAGACTGGTCCACTCAAATATGTGACGTACTTTTCTCAAAAGACCAATTCAGACATAAGTTCTACGTGATCTTCACATGATCTAAACAAACAAAACAAAACACACACACACACACACACACACACACACAAACACACACACCCTTACACACAAACACACACACAAACACCCTCACATACACACATACACACTCATTCGCATACTGTTTATATCTAAGGTACTAAAAAAAAAAATTGTATACTACTGTGGAAGAGCGGAGTCTCCTAATACAGGCATTACTTGCTTAACAGGAGGCTCCAATCACCAACTAATGTAAGACTTTTTGGTTCAGCAATAAATTTGATTTGATTTGATCTGACCAAGATTATACCTATCTGAAGGCAAATTCTCGTAATTTAAAACGTTCAAAATCTACTCCTTGTCTCATCTCGGCGACAAACAAATGTCAAAATGTAGGGAAATTAGAGGTAGAGATTGAGACTGAGATCTGACTGTGAACGATCTTAAAATTACGATAATTGCCCCTCTGGATTTTAAAAGAGGCTAACGAGGTAACCTCTGAGTTTGTTTCGACCTTTCTTCTTAGAGTAGTCAGATAGGAAACGCCGGCTCCGAAGCTTAACCTGCAACCGTTTGAAACAATCGGCCCTAAGAATGTCTGGCCGTCTGTCAAAACCCTTTTTCTCAGGAACGCGTGGAGTTATCAAGTTGAAATTAATACGAATACTCAGGGCTGCAATCCCTTGAAGCAGTAAAAAAATCAAACTTCGTTCATGCCGCATATTTTGACACTCGCAAAATCAATACCTGTAGGGTACCTATTTCCCGTTGACCTAGAATCATGAAATTTGGCAAGAAGCAATGTCATGTGTGTATGTAGCACACGTAAATGAAAAAAAATTAAAACCGTAGTAGTTGTTACATACTTTGTACAAAACAATCGGTGCGCGAGTCCGACTCCTACTTGACCGGTTTTTTAATTTAGTTTTGGCAATAGTTGACTACATTTTCCCCACAGACGTCTAAATCACATACCATACATTACTGTGTGCTCAGTTTGTCTCGCCCACGGTGATTTTATTCTGATTTAGTAATGTGTAACTAATTGCTGCCCAGAATTTAGTATTCTATACCCTTTCTAGACGTTGTTCAAATATTACGTTTACTTACCCGTAAATGTTTGTACAGTGTCTCAGGAATCCAAACATGTCCTAATTGAAACAAAGTTACTCCAGACCGCTGTGTTGGAACGTGACGGGAGTAATATTTTGTTACTGATTAATTTTCGATAACATAAGATCACGGCTATATTCCCCGAAATGGTAGGCAGACAGCAAAGATATACCTGCAAAGGCCAATTCCCGTAATTAAAACCATTCAAAATCTAGTCGCAATTTCATCTCGGCGACAATCAATGTCAAAAATATAAAAAAATTAGAGGCATTTTCTAAAAATTACAAGAATTGCCCTTTGTTATTTAAAAAGTTTAATTTTCCTAATGCCATGATATGCGGGTCGGTGTGGTGTCGCTTGGGGAAGGCGTGTGCCCAGCAGTGGATGTTTTTTTGTTGAAATAATAAAATAATACTTACCACTCATTTTAGGCGATACAGCCTAAACAGACACATTTTTATTACTTACTAGCTGCGCCCTGCGGTTTCACCCGCACAAGTGTCGATCCCGTGGGAATACAGGTTATAACATATCTATGTACCAAACTTCATCCAAATCCGTTCAGCCGTTTATGCGTGAAGAAGTAACAAAGATGCAAACACACTCACAAACTTTCGCCTTTGTAATATTAGTGTCATATTCTGTTGCGTTAGTAAATAAAGCCAAAGACTATGTTACTTCACTTTTTAGTTTATTTTATTTTTATTATTTTTTGAGCGACAATAGAAATACACACTCTGTAAATAAAAAAAATTAACTGTCTGCCTATTATGGTTCATGAGATACAGCCCACACACAGTCCACTGACAGACAGATGGACGAACGGAAAGCGGAGGCCTAGTAATAGGGTTCCGTGGACCGTTAGCACCCTTTGGGTACGCAACCCTAAAAACTACCAACTACTACCTACTTCTAGGTATCTTAGAAACATAGTGTTCGTTTCAAAAGTGTCATCTAATACCGGAAGGAATCCACTTTGTCCCTAATCGCTAAATTCATCCCACTCCACGGTATTGTGTTCGAGAAAATGGCTTGTAAGCTCAGTAATCGTAAAATTTTACCGTCTTACTTACTAGAACTGCGCATTAGGAGATAAGCTGAGCAGTTTGGTCACGCGGGTTTTTTTTTTGTATCAGATTATCTGTACTAATATGATGGAATGGATGGATGGATGTTTGTTACTCTTTCACACAAAAACTACTGAACGGATTTTGATGAATCCTTACAGTAATAAAGCTTATATATATTATAATAACATATAGACTACTTTTTATCCCGATATTCCCATGGAATCGAAACTTATGCGGGTGAAACCGCAGGGCGCTGCTAGTATCTCTTTTTGTGTCTGTCTGTGACGGAATTGTTCTTCCTAACTACCTACCCAGAGAATTTTAATACAGTTTTCGTCATTATTTAGAGAATTTATTCCGAAAGGTTTATGTGTTTCATAAAAAGTAATCGACGTTTAGTCAAGTCGTAAAACCCGAGCGAGGCGGGGGCGGGTCTAAGACCTGAAACTAAGACGTTACTCGAAATAACAGAATTCTTGTTCTACGTTTGTCAAAAATATAGATAATCAAGAGAATTATATATTTCGGTTACTTTTAAAAAAGGCTCTACGAATATTTGTATGTCCAACACTGCCAGTCTTGTTACCAACTAATCTTTTCACCGCGGCATGAGATCTTTTTGTGATATTATGTACGTATCTCGTGACAAAACAAGAAACTAAGCGTAGAGGACTGAAAAAGTGACATTCTATAAGTAATAATGATGAATAAGTAATATAGAAAAGTCGAAAATATATAGTATAGGCTTGACAATTTTTTTTTTCTTTGGGAAAGTCGTTAATTAATATGATGAGAAGGTACAGACGCAGCACATCCAGCTACCCGAAACTTTCAAATTTTCCCAGATAACCTTGAATCTTATGCTTTAGCGATAAAGTTGAAAATCTATTAAAGAAATTTGACAGATTGTAGTTAGCTTGATATGCTGGCGTCTGTACCTATAATCATTATGTTTAAGTATTGGACACTAATTACCAGTCACCTTATATTTACATACCGCTTCGACCGTCAAGGAAACCGGGGTTTCGTAACTGGTCTCCATGAAGGCTTTTTCCCTGTGTTATCGTGATGCTGTGAAGTGGGCGTGGACGTCCATGATAATACGACCACGTTAGAAATAATAAAAGAGCACATTGCCACATATCTAGGACCTCAGGAAATTGACTAGACTTGAAATCCTACCTACACGTGTCTTATACTCCAGAGGGGCCCGTGACTAAATAATAACAGCCGCACAGGTCGATCGGTCAGGTTAAGCTACGCTTGCAGAGGTTGGTCGGTGGATGGGTGACCATCTTTACATACCGAGACCCTTCCGTGCCGCGGAAAGCACGTTAAGCCGTTGGTCCCATCTGTCATTCGTGGATCTTTGACAGTCGTTACGGGTAGTCAGAAGCCCGAAAGTCTGACAACCAGCCTTACCTAGGGGTATCGTATTACCCAGTAACTGGGTTGTGGAGGTCAGATAGGCAGTCCCTCCATGTAAAATACCGGTATTCAGCTGCATCCGGTTAAACTGGAAGGCGACTCCAACATAGTTGGGACAAGGCAGGCAGATGATGATGACGTGTATTATACTCCAGGGTCTTAGACCTTTTAACCCTGCAGACTGTTATCAATATATATGTATGTAATTAAATATTATACCTATACCAAAGGTAGGTATTAGATATCCAATCCTTCACATTAATAAAGCTTATCTATGTAGCATAAGCTATTATCAATAACAATTTAAGGTCATTTGAAGGTCGCAATAATTATTACCCAATTTAAACCTAAACTGGTTTCAATTACATGTATGTTAAGATTTATAGTTAACATCTATGTAACTACGGAACCATCCCATGTGAGATCGAAAATTTACGCCAATATTTGGAACGGGTGCCCTAATGTCACTAATATTATCGTTACGAAAAGACTAATGATTAGCCTATAATGTTCCCACTGTTGGGACACATGTCTACTTTCTGAGAGGGAGCGGGCTGTAATCTACCACGCAGGCATAGTTCGGGTTGGTGGATGTCACATGTCCGAATGTTTGGTTCTAGGACATGCCGGTTTCCTCACGATATTTTCATTCACCATTTTGAGAGCAGTGGTGATAAAATTATTTACGTAAAGTAAAGCGCCTGCCTGGGTTCGAACCCACGACCTAGATTGGCCCACCACTGCTCTTAAATTATATGTGTGAAGTAAAAATAAATCCATAAACACAGTAATGATATTGATTATAATAAGTAATGCGGTCAACAATCGCCTAACGGTCGTCGTCGTTACGAAAAGACTAATTATATCATTATTAATCCAATTTATTTGATACTAGCTGTTGTCCGCGACTTCGTCTACGATCAAGACAAAAGACACTTGGTGCCATCTATTATCATAATAACGTTATTGTTGTATTCCTCGGGAACAGCACTTTTTTCGGGATAAAAGGTACGCTATGTCCGTTTTTGTACACCTGACAACGTATATGAAAAATTTCAGGATGATCGGTTCAGTGGTTTAGTCGTGAAAAGGTAACAAACTAACTTACTTTCGCATTTATAATATTAGTTAGGAAGTTAGGATTGTGTTGTTCAAAAACTTAATTACAAAGCTTAACGCTCTATTGACCTAAAACTGCCAATCTCAACTAACAAGGTTCTAACTAAATAATACTGTTTGAACATACATTCATTTCAGAATATTGTTTTCACATTGTGGATCACACTATTATTGTTATTCAACTGTAATTACATAGACAAAGCCTGTACTCGTTTGTGTAATAAATTATTTTCGTGAATATTAAGTAGCACCTATATCTTAAGCATAGAACATATGTACCCTAAAGGGAGCTAAGCCTTTATCTCACTAACTCCAGCACTAGACTATCTTTTGACAGTTGAATGACATTGACAGGAGGGAGTTGTTCAAAACAAGATGGCTCCGTTAGTCCCGATTTTGGCTAGCGGAAATTGAAACTCTATCAGGCAATGTTTACTGGGTCTTAGCTAGTGAATCTACACACAAAACTAACACGATAACATAAAATAAAAAATAAAAACATAAGAACCTATGACGTTTTTTTTGGGTCAACGACCGCTAGTAGTTGCTCAAAGTATGAGTTGAGAAACTCTATTTTCTTTTGTTTAATCGTGTTTCGGTTTCGATACCCAACACGTATAAGTATGTGAAGATATTTAAGAGAAGAGAATGTAATGAATGTGGTCGATAACCCCACAAAAACGTCATCAAATTCTTCTTTGTTTTATCATGTTAAGATATCGATATCCGTGACGTCTGCGGAGTTTCGCTAGCTAATTTAATTTGACCCTGTCTAATGACGCATGACACAACACACGTAGCAGAAAAATAAACTAAATCTATCAAACTAAGTTGGACAAAGTTTCGCTAGTGTTTCGGTTTCGCTTTTACTCCTAAAGAAAGAAACTTTCACTGTAGACCGGTACGAGGAATTTTCAAATTATAACCACTTACCACCGCCATTTCGCCGCAAAACGCATTAACACTTCCTCCATTCCTCGGGTTGTGTGCCGTGAATGCGGGAAAACTTCGGTAGGTATCCGATATTTCAATATTCGCGATATTCGGTTACAGTAGTAAGAACGTAAAAGTGCGCTTACACTGGCTTAAAGTACATGGGCACAGTTTACCGCAAGTTATTGGCATGACTTTGACCTTGACCTGGCCTAGAGTAGTTCGGTGTTTCAATAGAAATGCCAGCTTATACTTCTCTACAACTCGCAAGAGTCAACTTGAGACTTCGTTTAGATGACGTATTTGCGCGCGGTACTGAAGCGTCGATGGCGAGAGCGAGAACGGTAACAGCGCAGGTGTCGGGAGAGGCCCCTCGAGCTTTTGCGGCTTGTAGGTACCTACTGGTTTTGTTATTAACACTACGTGTGGCCTTCTGTACAACAACACTTCTTCGAAGGGCTCTGCAGAGGTGTACAATACCTACACCCACATTTCGCTAATTATGTTTAAGATTGATTCTCATGTAGGTAGACTAGATAGGGGGACGTTAATTCAATAAAGCAATTAAGCAAGTCCAAGAAATCGAGACCTGGACCTCACTCTCAACAATCGCGCTTTCGACCACTAGACCGATAAAGCAGTCAAGGCCAAATACGCAGAACTTTGTATATTTAATCATCAATTAACTCCCAAAAGTTCAAATTAATTAATTATCATTAACATGAACACAGAGCACAGAATCGGGGCGTCTAGAGACGGCAGTACTACCAAAATTCGTGGTGTCTGTCACCGCCACCCCGGAACATAAAGGGCTGAGGAAGGAACACGGATGGGATTTAGTCAGTAAGAGTCTGACACTCCCATCCGCTCCACCCAGAGCGGGAGGGGTCCTTTGACGGTTTCCCAACCTTAAAAAAAAAGAATTGTAAAAACAAAACAGAAACGCAACTATATTTTGCCGCCGTAGAAAGATTTAAACCGTTAGAAATGCCCATGTATATGATAAGCGATTTAAATCTTTGTCGCTGTTATAATTTTCATGACAGCCTTTACTGCGGCCGTAAAGTGCGGTCTCCGCTTTTCTAGGAAGCCGTTGCTTTAGTGGGAGAAAACGGTGACATGTTTGGTTTGTATGGAAAGTGTTGACAGTGCCGCCTCCAGCACAGTTTCTATGCTTTGTGAATTAATGATAATTTAGTAATAGGCTACGTCAAAAGTTCACTATAATTGCGTATTATGGATCAAAATAGTTCTCCCGAAGTTTACCGAAAGTTAATCATAACCTCATAGTACAAGTTAGTGATAATATTGTTAATTCAAACTAGTTTATAGTTGGTTTTGGAGATTGTTTATCATAATAATTATAGTTCAGATACATAATTATATTTGTAATACAGTATCAATTAGTAGTTATGGTTCAGATATATGATTATAATTGTAATCTATATACAACATTATTTTTAGTACTTATGCGAAACCTGAATATAGTTTGTTCAGAATAATTAACTGAATCGCATTTAATAATTTTTACACCATGTTATATTTTGTCCCAAAAATATTTAATCACTAGTTAATTACAATAAAATCGCCGTACGATGCTAGAGGAGCATAAAACATAGTCACCCCACGCCGCGCCGCGTGGTGAGCATGTTTTTGAACGGACAACCAGGTAACATAACAAGCTTATAACTTTGTGATTTCTCATGATACATTTTGAAATTTTGTTCATAGATTATTTACGTAAAAATACTAGACACGTGTTTCGGGTTTCGCATATACTTAAAATACTGTTTTATATTCAAAATTCAAAATCCTGACTGACTGATACATCAACGCACAGCCTAAACCGCTAGTCCTAGAAACTTGAATATTAGAGGGTGTGTTCTTTGTGAAGAGTAGGTATCACTAAGAAAGGGTTTTTCGAAATTCCATCCCTAAGAGGGTGAAATGGGGGGTTGAATTTTCTGTGAATAATTTCCCACATCGCCACACGGTATCAACTAGTACAGGGGATATAGTGACTGGTACTGGCGGATTTATATATATTGTAAGGTAGTAAATTGTGCACAAATAAATAAATAATATAGTTCAGATTATTAATATTTAGTCAATTAATAATAGTGTTGTTGATGTGATAGTGGGATTCAAATTACAAATTATTTTATGTTTTTATAATTTTTATGATTACTGGCCATTAGCCCTACCCGTGTGTAAAATTTATGTTGCCATTGTAGCGGCACGTTGTATGTTCGTCTTTGTGTTTTTTTTTTATGTAATATTCATGTCCACAAATGACTGCGGGCGGAGGTTATCCGATAAGCATAGTCGGCGTGGTCGTTTTGCCATCCGTGTGCGTTTATTGCATAGGTTCCATCATCGCAGGCAAATGGTCCATAGTCTGCCCTTGAAGGATACAATTCCGTATCAGTTAGTACTAATGATAAAGCTGAAGAGTTTGTTGGTTTTTTGAACGTGCTTATCTCTTAAAGTACCAGTCAGATTTGAAAAATGTTTTTGAATTTGACAGCCACACAGACATCACGCTACAACCCTGAGGAGACGAGGAAAAAGAAATAAGTCAGAAAGAACGCTTAACGAAAACGAAGTAATAACGCGGGCCCTCGATGCCATGCGACGGGATGGGTCGGGGGTACAAGAAATTTTACGCGGCCGAAGTCGCGGGCAGGAGCTAGTACTGATAAGAAAGCTAAAGAGTTTGTTTGTTTTGTTAAAAATTATTTTTGCATTTGGTAGCCCAATTCCTAAACTCAATACTTTTATAAAAATGTCTGTCAGCCGGCCGTTGATAACAATCATATCATCATCATAATCAGCCTACAATGTTCCCACTGCTGGGACACAGGCCTCCTCTCGGTGAGAGGAAGTGGGCCGTAATCCACCACGCGGCACCAGTGCGGGTTGGTATATGTCACATGTCTTCGAATTTTTGGTTCTAGGACATGCCGGTTTCCTCACGATGTTTTCCTTCACCGTTTTGAGAGCAGTGGTGATGAAATAATTTACACAAAGTAAAGCGCCTGTCTGGGTTCGAACCTACGGCCTACAAATCGTAAGTCGCGGCAGATACCAGTCAACCACCACTGCTCTTTTATAACAATACTAATGTGTAAGTGTATGACAGTGGCTGATCCAGTTGGGGGCTAAGGAGCTGAAGCCCACCCCAAAAGCATCTGAGTTCTTCCTTGACAAACCTTAAAATGAATTTGATATTATTCTACTTAAACATTTTAGCAAGCACAACACTACGGTCAACACTAAGGTCTTACAATTGTCATCACTTATCCTTCAATTAATAAGTATTTTATTGTTTTCAAGTTTTTAATTTCTTTAAGATGTTTTACGTGACGAATTTTGATCCGCACGCCTTTTTCAGTGTTTACTTTCCTAAAATAAGGGTAGATTCTTAAGCCCCTCCCAAATGACAATCCTGGATTAGCCACTGCTGTATGATAATCTCCATTAAGCAAAAACAGTATTTTTAACATCGAAAAACACTTAGAAACGGGTCAGCCTGTCAAAACAAAAAGAGCGATGAGTGTGTGTTCCTAATTAAGTTTGACAGTTGCGTTTTGATTTTGCCGTTTTCGTTTCTTCCTCGCCTGTCAGGTACTATTGTTAATCATTTAAAAGCTTTTGGGAGTGTATATAACAGTACTATCAGCGCCCCGTGGTTTCACCCGCATAAGTTTCCCGTGGGAACATCGGGATAAAAAATATCCTGGGTCCTCTCCCGGAACTCAAACTATCTCTATACCAAGTTTCATCTAAATCGGTTCAACGGTTTAAGCGTGAACAGGTAACAGAAAGACACACTTTTCCATTTATAATATTATAGTACCTATTTATAATATAAGTATAGTATGGATTGTGTTTACTATTATAACGGAATTTATAAAATAAAAATGCATTTATTTACCACAGGATAAGTGGATACAATACGAGTAAGTCGGTAACTTACTTGGCTGCGTGGTTTTGCGATTGTTATTGTACTTCGACTTACGCCGGGTTCGATTCCCGTATCCTACTATTATGAAACAATGGCAAACAAGGCTTCCTATTTAGATATTCTTTAAATCCGATTAATATCAAATAAGTACGCATCAGTCGACCAATCGCTATTCATTGTTATACATTATCTGAAATTTGTAAAACTTTTTCACCGCAACTTTTCTTACACCTGAGTTTGAACTTTTAAATACGATGACGTATTTAGGTTATTGGTACGTTCAGTAGAACAGTGGTGACCCAGTGGTAACGGCCCTGACTTACAAGTTGTAGAACGTGGGTTCAAACCCATGCAGTTGCATTATTTTGTGTAATTTAATTCATTACCACCTCAAAACGGTGAAGGAAAACATCGTGAGGTAACCGGCATGGACTAGAACCGAAGATATGATGTGACATATACCAACCCCGGGCCCGCGTGGATTACGGCCCCCACCCTCTCACAAGGAGGAGGCCTGTGTCCCAGCAGTAGGAATGTTATAGACTGACTATGCTGTGCAGTCACTAAAGTCCACCAAAACTCTCACTTTTAAATTAAAACATTTTCATTTATTGTATTTCCGATTCATAACAATGTTCTATGAAAAGTAAACTTGGTTTCATAGTAAACTCGTAGCAATGCTACGGTGGCTACGCCGTAGCAACAGAGTCATTCCTCTGCAATTTATAACTAGCTGTATCCTTGAGACCGTCCCATTGTTTTCAATTTACTGTGATAAAAAACAGACTTTTTTAATCATCATTTGAAAGTTTGTACGTAAAACAGCTCTACGAAATTAGGACTTCCATTTTAATTACCACTAATTACTAAGTATGTTTAAAAAGGAAAGGAAGGCGAAATGTGACTAACAAAAGGTAATACAAGGCAGATGTGAGGGGAAACGCCAGAAGGGGACGCCCTAAGAGGACATAATTATAGTGACGTTCTTCAGAAAGGTCAGCGTAGTAGGTACTCGCAACCGGCGTGCGGGTATGACCAGAATATGTATGAAGGTAAACGAGGAAAAAGGAGTATATAAAAATGAGTATATCTGCCTACACCCATGCGTAGAAAGCGAGAATTTATGTAAGTGTATGTGTATGTTCAAAAAGGAAATCAGAAGAGTTAATCTTTTTTCACACTTTCTTTATACCTTCATTTGCAAATAGACAGACTTCTCGATTGGATTTCTATGGATATTGCACATACTCTTTCAGAAATAAACCTCAGCTAGGAAAAGCTAATGACCTCCACCAGCGTGAATGTAAAGTCCGAGAAATTTATTATTTTTCCAATTGACTCATCATTTAACTAGCCCTTTCCCAACGATGTTGGGGTCGGCTTCCAGTCTAACCGGATGCAGGCAGCTGAATACCATTATTTTACATGGAGCGACTGCCTACCTGACCTCCACAACCCAGTTACTGGGTAATATGATGTCCCTTGGTAAGACAGATTGTCAGACTTTCGGGCTTCTGACTAAACGCAACAACTGTCAAAGATCCACGAATGACAGCCGGGGCCCAACCGCTTAACGTGCTTTCCGAGGCACGGAGGAGTCTCGGCATTTTTAAGGTTGGTATTTTAGGTTTTTTTCAAAGAGAGGCTTTGATTTTAAGTTCTTGTTTTAATCTAAAGTAGGAACTCTTCTTTGATTTTTAACACATTGTTGGATTTTATTTTGTAGAGGCATCTACATCGCCACATGCAAACTACGCATCATAATGACGTCACGCAAAATCCTGCATCGGAGAGTTTACCGCGCGACTAGCATATTATATATACAACAGCCCGTCATGAATCATCGGGCAGTTGCCCACCAGACACAACACCCGTCTGGTCGGAGAATCCTCCCTTTTGTATGGAGGATGAGTGAACTTCACACCCCACTCCTCATACCACTGCATATATAATTTTAAGAAGTA
Organism: Gortyna flavago; assembly: GCA_963669345.1. Classification (NCBI taxonomy): domain Eukaryota; kingdom Metazoa; phylum Arthropoda; class Insecta; order Lepidoptera; family Noctuidae; genus Gortyna; species Gortyna flavago. The sequence goes on from OY770148.1 coordinate 9,269,247, forward strand.
GCACATAATCAGCCAATAATGTTCCTACTACTGGAACACAGATCTCCTCTCTTCAAGAGTGAGTGGCTTAATGTGATCAACCACGCGGGCCCAGTGCGGGTTGGTAGAATGTCACGTGTTAGAATTATTGGTTCTAGGACAGGCCGGTTTCCTCACGATATTTTACTTCACCGTTCTGAGAGCAGCGGTAATGAAATTATTTACACAAAGTAAAGCGCCTTCGCCAGTTTCCCAGTCGAAACAGGGATGAAGGCAAAAGTTTTTCGAAGGGATTATTCCCGTCCCTGTCATGCGGTACGGACAATATATGGCGCTAGTAAGAAGTTACATGGCCGTCTTTGTCTAGTAGTTATTGAAAAACGTTTAGGACTTGTCTTTTTTTTTTTGACTTTATATGATATTCTATGTAATATTTTTTACAGTTTAAAAATAAAAAATGTAATCGTCCCTACTGTAATCGCAAAGTGTTGGTTCAAGCAGAAATAATAGGTGTTGCACATGGCATAAATTGTTAGATTCAAGACACCAACTCGTAGAGAGGGCGGTCACCTTCTCGAGAAATACGCGTTCAGTCTCTGTGACTCACCACTCTGTGACCAAGCAGTATATTACCATGTCTAAGTAGATTGTGTGAAAACTGTTAATGTTATTAGTCTGTATACACACGAGCGGCAACATTTATGATACTGTAATACAAATCTAGGGGACAGAAACCGATTTTCGAGCAGCTGTTTGGGGTTGCTGTGAGTTCGGAATTAAATCATAAACTCTTGTTTTAATATTACGAAAAGATTACGTATACGCAGCGTATTACAGTTAGGATTTTATTTAGGACAGTATTTTCTATATTATGTATTTTATTTTGGTGTTTCGTGAGGAAACTGGCATGTCCTAGTACCATTAATTTGAAGATTTGTGACAGCTACGCCCCCGCGCACCCGCGTGGGTGATTATAACCTACTCGCTCTCACAGAGAGGAGGCCTGTGTCCCAGCAGCCACATTAAAGGCTGATTTTAAATTCGATAGAATAGATATTAAATATATTTTTTCTTTAAGACTTATTCTATAACTACTGTGGTGGAACAAAGTTGTCTTTTGAATAAATAAATGTATTTGTTACAGTACAATGACTGTTAGTTACAGGGGTCCTAATTGTAGGCTCGTTGACAAACAAAAAAAACATTATTATTTCCTTTCTTGTGTTAATTCGTTATTTTTTGTTAACAGGTACGTTTGTCTGGAATCGCACGTATTTGAAAATAGACACAACCCAAAAGGTAGGTTCTTGTTTTTTGTCTAGTTTACATATAAATGGCTATTAAATACGGATCGTAAGATATCATGGGCCATTCCCACCCACGGGGAGACGTCTTACAAACAAATTCCATTTCTTCATCTATTCACTTGTTTAAAATGAGAAATTAAATAGATATTAGGTATTTACCGCATTTCCAGACAGCTCCAGGGATTATCGCAAAACTTATGTTGTTAATAATTGTTAGTTGGTGTTAACTAGTTATTAATGTGATTGTGGTACAACTTTAATTATCTACATTTATGCACAGAGCACGTAACCTTTCGTTTATGGGGGATACGGTGCTAACCTTTAAAAAATTGTGAAATTACACATTGTCATTCTAAAAAGATCCTTAACACCTCGGATTACGGTCCCGGTGACTGCGACATTTAGAGACAATCTGCACTTCTACACCTGCGATGTTACACTCATGTTAAATCAGATGTCCATTGCTGAATTTGAGACCCATCACATAGTCGTCAACTGCGCATTCTGTACATAAAACTAAGTAACATTGCACAAATGTAATTGCTGAGAAACGACTTTTATTTTTGGTTGAAGAATTGCAGTTTGCGGTAGTGCGCAATGTAACGCACGCAAAACATTGTATGTGTTATGAAAGGTGCATGCAACGCTACAGGGGTCGTGGGGGTATTTAAAGTTATGTTATAACATTAAAATCTTGTTTTCGTATAAAAAAGTCAGTAAAAATTGGAACTTTCACCTTCAATATCTCCGTAACCAGAAGGTTTCCAGGTATGGTCCAAAACAAAGAAATGATTACAATGACGGGGAGTAAAAGTAACTTTCGGCTTCATTAAGTGCCTTTTTACACCCGTTATGTATGTACATAAATGGTTAAATAAATAAAATAGCAATGGTTCTTGCTACCCAACCACTTAATTAAAGTATGCCCCCTCTTCTTTTACAACATCCAACGGGAATCCATTACACAATCAATACTCCTAAATCCTATAACTACACATTAAGCCGACATCCGGATTTAGGAAAACCGTTTCGTTCCCAAACGTCCAATAATCGGATAAAACCCCGAATGTGGACCGATTCTAATGTCTTAGTTCATAAACGTTGCGCCAACATTTCGTTGCCCGTTTGCAGCAAACGAAGTTTGCGCAATTTCAGTTAAATTTTGGGAATTTTGAGTTGGAATTTGCTGGACGATTAAGTTTGTGCTTTAAGCTTGGCATAAAGAGATAGTTTTAAATTACTGAATAACCTAATACTGTAGAAGAAAAAGATAGGCAGTCGCTCAATGTAAAATATCGGTATTCAGCTGCATTCGTTTAGACTGGACGCCAACCCCAACATAGTTGGGAAAAAGCTAGACAGATAATGAAAAAGATTAAATGAAAGTTTGAATGGATGTTATCACTTTTGACTGTACATATACGGCATATCGCTGGTAGATAAACATAAGTTATGTAACTGACCAATAATTGCTCAACCCTTTCGTATGGAGTGGCAAATTGGGATCTCTCGAAGACCCTGAAGTGCTCTCGATGGCTATCGAAATGGTAGGGTTGAGACGTCAAGTGCGCCCGTTTGTCACATTATATACCATTAAGTGCGTCATTATTGGCACTAGGTGATTTATTATCAGAATTTAAAATTAGGGTTGGTATATTATATATATATATAGTAACTTTTTGGTTTGGGGTTTTTTTTTAAACAAGGAGTGAAATTATGTTCACTATACAATCAAACATCTATCATCATCATGATTCATCATGATCTATCATGATTGGTATCTTGTAACTACTTTATACAATGTTGTGAGTTTGTTGAATTGTCAATATGACACATCAACGACGCACTCACTGAAGCCGTGTCTCCTGCGTGTGTCTTTGTACTCACTAAAGCCGTGTCTCATGCGTGTGTTTTTTTGAAACAATACACCATGCGACACGGCAGTCACACAATGGGACAATGTACCATCGCGGCCTTTTCCGCCTGATCACTTAAGCTATGTTGAAAAAAATGTGGTTTTTCTATTTCGTGTAACTTGTTAAGTATGTGGAATACGGATTTAACATTTTGGTATATGTTTTTTGACTCTTTGGTCTAGTATCGTGTCTAGTGACGATTCAATGAATATTTCTCGATACAAAAAAAATTGCAAAGTTATATCTAATTTTTGCTTTTTTGACATCACGGCGTAACGCTTAAGGGCCTATACTACCTCAAATTGCTTAGCATAATCCTCCGTTATGTCGAAAATACTGCAGCATTAATTTTGAAATAAATATGTATATAGTAAAGTTGAGGATTAATGTACGGTACTATGTGTGACGAAAACACGATTTCATAAAATTTTCTCGATAGAAAAAAAATCCAAAGTTACCCCGAAACTGAACAATAAACCGCTGGTATTAAAAAAATACTTCAAATTTGATCAGGAAACTTTGTATAATAAACTAACTATAAAGACTACACTAAGACACTAAGACTATGTGTTTTTTTTTTTTTTATTTCAATTATTTTCGCCGTAAAAAGCAAAACCCTAAACTGTTGTCGCTGCCTGCCGCCCAGCATCGCACTCTGTCTCGCTCACACTTAGTCCGCGAGCAGTATCGTGCGAGCGAGACAAAGAGTGAATTTTAGCTGAGGTAGTATGGGCTCTTAAGAGTAATTCAATGGAATTTACTTTAAAACATAGAGAATTATCATATCAAAGTTTACTTAAAATTGTTTTAAATTTAATTCATTTATTTTGTTAAAAAAGGAGTAAATTCGTTTTGGCACATACGTCGTTTTATTCCGAGCGCACGCACATTATAGCCATCTCTCTTCTTTTGCGTTTCAAAAGTAATTGCATCGCTTTCGAGGATTTTAGATTTTCTAGGCAGGCCCTTAAAAATGTTTTCGCCTAAATCCTGAGGCCAAGCCAAGGCACGCCACGCTCCCTTAAAGTTTTCGGCTATTAGAAAAGCGATAATGCAATTAGTTGCAACCTACACTGCGCAGCTTAGTGACGCATCACATGTACTCCTTTTGTGATTTTTACGGAATATTTGACCTTGGCGCGCTTACTAGAGAGCACTTATATTTTTTGAGTGCAAGCAAAAATGAACTTAGTGGTGGCCAGGCGGGAGTGTCCGCGACAGTACATTTGAAATGATTCGTTGGCTAAGTGGCCACAAACACGACGGCGTGGAAAAGGTCCCATATTTAATCCAACAACATCACCCCACAATTCGCCAGTTACGTTTAAGTCTCATGTAATAGGAGGCGAATCCTTTGCCATCAAACGGGCACAATTCCAGAGTCCGGGCTGCTACTGAGAAATACCAGATGAAACCTTAATAACACTTTGCCCGACCCGGACATCGAATTCAAGGGAAGCTGTATTTTATCCCTACCCGGTTATAATGGAAATAGGTTCTGCCTCTATTAGGTAGTACATGGAACTTATAACTGTAGGTACTAGCCACTAGGTACACCTAAGCTTACCTCGTCTTGTATTCTATAGATATAATTAGCTATTCTAGCTGCCAGGGCTTATCTTTGTTTCATATTATTCTCACATACAGAAGCACAAAAAGAATAATGTACCCAGGATTTTGTAATATTATCTTGATTTTAAAGAGTGTCCAAAGAGTTTCTTGCACGTCCTTCTCCATAGAGATCTACATTTTGGAATGAGCAACTAGCTTTAACTTTCTGACTAACTGACCGACTCCTTGACAAATCCAAAGTGCCTGTAATGGAAATAAATGTTCAAAGTAGATATTTCATTTACAGGCACTGACTTTGACTATCCAAAAATCAATAAAACTTCTAACAACTTTTTTCACAAACTATTCAACTTCTTTTATTAAAAGTTCTCAACTCTTATAAATTATCTAGCAACTCCTAACAAATACTCAACTTAACAAGCAGCGATGAGAATATACTGAGAAAAGCTTTTTAAACAACTACCACTCACCTATGAAAACAATGAAGTCAAAAGGTTGTCTAATGAGTTCTTCAGATCTATTGAGTAGGTCTTGAAAGTTTACGATGATTTGAAGAAACTACTTGGTTATTATAAGATTTCGTATTTCGTTGGTTTATTTTAAAAGGGAAACATTTAACTGACCTGAACTTACAAAGGCTGCATTCTTTACTAGTCAACCAAGAGTGGTTAAGAGATTAGATGGCAGGGGCTTTGGTTGAGAGGAACAATGAAAAAAAAATATAATAACCCAAATTGAATAAATTATGATGTAACGTTTAATTGAGCCTCTTTTTAACTTTCCGGCGTTTTCTCAAAGTTGTTCGCAGTTACTAAGCTCCCGACCACACGGTCTAGGTTAGGTTGAAACTGTGACTAACTGCGCGTGAGCCGACCGAGCGAAGCAAGCGGGGTGCCGCTGCAATCATATTTTTGGGAGCAAAATGGGGATTATTAGAGGTTCGATTAAATACATACATTTTAAAGTGGGATGTAAGAATACTAACTTTTTTTGTAATAAAAAAAGAGTAAAATGTAAAAGTGGCATTTAAGCATTACTACATAATATACCTACGGCTTTCATTCGGCTCGTGCCGATCGGCAAACTTTATTCATTATTTTGATTATTCTTAATCATGTTCGGGTCGGCTTAAGACAATTCTCGAACATACAGCGTGTATCAGAAAAGTGCTGCAAAAAAAATATTTATTCCAGAAATCCCCACTGATAAATCCCCACCAATGGTGACCACACATAAAAATTTATGATACACTCTTTATATCTATATATACTCGATTTTGCCACCCGGCTGTGCCGAAGCCCGAACCAAACAACTTTTTATAATAGCAGATTCGAGCGGCAAGTGTTTAAAAATTTCCGCTCGTAATAGAAAGAAGCTCTTAATATATCCCTTCTCCTAAAAACAAATTGGCGTTATGAAATACAAAACTTTTCACTTTATCTCTGCGTCTTGTTACTAAACTTGAGCATTACGTAGGTACTAAGTATCTGTAGGTATCCACTTTGGAGGACCGATCGTCAAAAGTAGGAGCGAACTCTTAACTCTCTCTTCTCTTAACTTTTATGGGAACGAAAACACTTGACAAATTGAAAATGACTGCTCCTTTTCGTATCTGAACAAAAAGTCCTATCCATAAGTTCTTTACGTAATCAAAATATACGTACACAATATCGACTATACAGGAAAAATATAGGTTCAAGCATATGGTTTTAGCCCCCTATAATAGCGTACTTAGATATTATTCGTCGGTTATAAGCGCGGTCGATGTCATGTTAAAATATTCCCTTACATATCCTAACAGGGTAGGCTTACGGACGTGCACAGTTTTCCTAGGAAGATCTTATCTCAATATTTGAATAACAAGCAGCCTGTAATGTTCTCACTGCTGGGACACAGACTCTCTGTGAGAGGGAGTGGGCTGTAATCCACCACGCGGGCCCAGTGCGGGTTGGTAGATGTCACACACATAATGTTTGAATAATTAGGTACATTATTTGTTGCTTTGCTTGGTACCTACATTAAACCATGTTACTTGGAACTAACTTCTTTTTGTTAATATTAAGTTAAATACCTTGGGGATGCTGCTAAAGACGGCGGACAAAAACCTACGAATTTACAGGGTCCATATTTTTGTACCTAGCTTAGAGCCCTTAGCAACATCTTTTTTACAATATGAAACGCAATAAATGAATAGAAATATGAATCTTTTGTGATGTCATTAATGACAGAGAACACGTATACTGTGATAATTTTTCTATTGTGATAGACGGATAACTAATAGTGTCCAGTTAGATTTATTTATGTACAAACTTTTAAAAACGACAGTCTAGTGAGTCAGAGGGTACTCCCATAGAAACACAAAAACTATCTTCCTATTACACATATCACTATTAAAGATACTATCAAGTTTTAATTAAGAACAACGTGTCCATCGCCATTTTGTCATTCAATTAACAAAAAGAAATTGTTCGACCAACGAGGTAATAAAACGTAGCATAGTTGGTTTGTTTATGTCTTGTTTGCATTCCTTGAATATTTGAGGTAAGAGAAACTGTCCAAGTAGATTGAAAATGATAAGGTTTTAGTATCAGTTATCATGATGTTCTTCGAGTCAAATGTTGTTAAAACTTTATCACCTCACCCATCATTCTGTCAGCCCACGTTCGCACGACGTAAAAATATCGCGGCAGTAAAATATCGCGGCGGGATTATATCGCGCACTGGATTTTCAACTCTCAGTGTTGAGCCTTATAATAATTATGTTGGGGTAAGTTCGTCGTTTGGGATAAGTCTGTACGAATCAAATTCCTGGCTTATTTGTAAATATTTTGTAATGCGGATAACACTGTATTCTACGCCATTTTATTCTGCCGGAATACGATCAAGGCAATTTTTTTTTTGTAATGATATGGCACAGAATTTGATTCATACGGTCTTATCCCAGCGACGAATTTACCTCAACATAGTCACTCTGAAATCAACTTAATTGCTAATAAAATAAAGTTGATATTTGTTAAACTTGAAATATTATCAATTGGAGACATACCTACACGCCTACACCTTAGTTATATCGTATTATATTATCTGTGGTTATGTTTAATAACTAGTTGTAGTTATTGTGTGGTAGTTGTTTGTTTTAGTTGTTTTTGTTGTGATGGATGACAAGCCTAATTACACAAAAATCAGGCTTCGGAAGTTTTAATTTGTTCATATTATGTATACGAGACTCCATCATGTGAAAAGCGAAACCCCAGAGTAATGCCGGCAATCTAAATTAATTTATTTAGCTACGGGAATCACTCGTGCGTTCGTGCATCAATTTTTCGTCGGTATCACACTATTTTTAAATAGGTACTCCTAGTGTTGAGTTGAAAAAGATTATTTTTGTTGTAATTTTTCAACAAGTGCGTTTTATCGATTGTTTATTTGACATGAGTCATCATTTTCAGTTTCATGTAAAGAAAAAATAACACTTTTTAATTTTATTTTAATAATAATAAAATCCTCCCTCTCACTGAGAGGAGGCCTGTGTCCCAGCAGTGGGAACATTGTAGGCTGATTATGTAATAATAAAATAGTAACGAAGGCATTTTTGACAGTTTGTCTAGATGTCTATGTTCCGGAAAACGGCTAAACGGATTTGGATGAAATTTGGCAAAAGTTTATAATCTGCATTAATACATAGGGTACTTTTAATGCAGGTAGTACGTTCCCGTAGGATATTTTTTGACATCCACGCGGGTGAAACCACGGGCACAAGCTAGTTAACAATATTTGAATGTAAACAGATTTAAATAAAGCTAATACAAAATAAAATAAACGTCTTTGCCACTCGATCACCAAAGCTGCGGAGAGGCGAGAATGAGCCAGTGAATTAATAATTTTGAACGATCCAAGAGATCCATCACTTTGTTATCCTTCAAACTGAATTATGGAATTTTACACAAAAGCGACAGATTTTTCATATATATTTCGTTCTTCTTCCTCCTACAATAAGTAGATATGTATGTAACTGAGGGATAAATATGTAGCAAATTTTAGTCATCTATCACCATCATCTGCCTAGATTTTTCCTAATTAAGTTGGGGTCGGCTTCCAGTCTAACCGGATGCAGCTGAATACCTACCAGTATTTTACATAGAGCGACTGCCTATCTGACCTCCACAACCCAGTTACTGGGTAAGTAATACGATACCCCTTGGTAAGACCATAAATCAGACTGATTGTCAGACTTTCGGGCTTCTGACGACCCGTAACGACTGTCAAAGATCGACGAATGAAGCATGAAGGGGTCTTGGTATGTAAAGATGGTCACCCATCCACGGACGAACCGCGGCAAGCGTAACTTAATCTGATCGATCGACCCGTGCGGCTGTTATTACTTAGCCACAAGCCCCACATGTAGTAAATTCTAGTAATACACTTATTTTATCACCTGTTGGTAATAATGTAGTGTTATTCTGTAAAAATCTCACCGTGAAAGCTTAGATGAAGTGAGTTTCAAGTGAGCTGTCAATCCCTAGATTCCCTAGAGTCGGGTAGGTTGACAGTTCACTTCGAGCTCACTTAGCCGAAGTTTTTATGGTGAGTGTTTTACTGAAAGATCAGCTTATCGAATCCGAAACTGTAAGAAGGCAACATGATAATACCAGCCTGTTAGGTACTTTCCCACTGCAAGCCAAAGGCCTCTTTTCATACAGAGAAGGCACGAGCATTGATCACCACTGGTTGGCGATTTCAGACTTATATCCTAACTAATATTATAAATGCAAAAGTGAGTTTGTTTGTATGTTACGCTTTCACGTTAAAACGGCTAGATTTGGATGAAATTTGTCACATGGGTAGACCATGACCTGGGTAAGGATAAAGGCTACTTTTTACCCTGGATCCAGGACAAAGTCGCGGGCAACTGCTAGTTAGGTATAAATACAGGTTTCCTCACGATGTTTTCTTTTACCGATGTCAGTAATGCCCAAGATAAACAGCTCTGAAAGTACATAATGAGTTGAAATAAAGTCTATTCAAACTTATGTTTCAAATTAATATTATTTCAAGTTAAACAAAAATCAACTTTATTTTAATGGGAATTTAGAGTGACTAGCACTACTGAAAAAGTTATAAAAATGCTTGAAGTTGTAGCGTAAACTGAACTATAATAGGTAGGACTTAAAGTTATTTTTCCATAAACTCATATTTGTTTACATTTTTGGCAAATAAATCGCGAATACAGATTAGTCACATTTGCAGGTACTTGCTCGGATTTGAACCATTTACAAACATATATACTTAGCAGGTAATATACTGGATGTCAGGAACACCGTCGCGCAACCGGTTGCCATGAATGCAATACGTGATTCTGAACCCGAGTGCGCTGAAATTATTCGTCGGTTATTAAAATCATTCCAATTGAAAAATTGGAATTTCAGGTTCAACGGCTGTCTTATTATAAAATTCTATGAAATTTTTACAAATATTGGAATAAAATTTCAATAAGGTAGGTAAGCATGGTATTGTTTAGGTAGATACTCAGGTGAAAGTAATCTTTTTTTTTTGCCCAACGTAGGTTACAATCGTTTACAGATATTACCCACAACCATGTACCTCGCCTCTCATGGCGACGACGAAGAAGAACACAAAACGTGTTTTATTAAAAAAAAGCTAGTAGGGGTTTTGAAAGAAATACCTAAAGAAAATACGGCAATTTGCGGTAAACATGACGCAGAATAAGATCACAAAAAAGAAATTACAAGTTGGGGAAAAACATGCGCCACATCCACACAAAACGGACATCGCTCAGCATAATGCTAAGACCCTATGCGAGACAGCCCCGGCGGTGGAACCAACCTAAGATGTTGCCTGTTATCAACCAAGGATGTTTTTCTCAAAGTCTTCGTCTCAGAAAAACTTGGTAAATATTATAGAGCCTTTTCAGAACTTTCGTTGTAGGTACTTTTATTAAACACCCTTTTTTGGTAAAATTAAGTTAACACATAACTAGAAAAACTTTTAAAGTGCTTGTATTGATAGTCAGTCAGGTTTTTACTAACAATGGGTTGTTCGAATTTGATTTGACATCGTCTACTAAGCAATTTTATTCACTGCACATTTTTTGAATGGTATTTTAAATCAAAATTATTAACAACTATAGGTATACGATAAAAGCAATATGAATTAATTAATTAGAATTATTGTTAGGTAATGAGTTTTATTCTGAAGAAAGTAGTAGTAAGTAGGTAATTACTGTTTCAAAAAAACTAAATTAATATTATAACTAATATTATAATAACTAAATTAATTTAGATCTTTAAACGGATGGATTCTAGCTAGACTACACTGGACAAGATAATAAGCCTAAAAAAATACATTTAACCCTTCGTATTCGGAACACACAATGGCTTTTTAGCTAATTGTTTCTGTAATTATGGCATTCAACCGGTTAAAAGCCGCGCCATACCATTTTCAAATTTTTTTTTACAGCAAATTTCATAACTTTAAAAGTGTTCCAAAGTTCACAAAGTTCAAACACCTGCACCCATAAAAAAATCTCTCACCAAAATACCAAAATATTCGTCCCACACAATTTTATTAAAACTACTCTGTTACTCACACAGCTATCGATACTCGCTTCCTATTCGCCCACTCGATTTTAAATCGAGATTTGAATCAAATAACGTTTATTTACACAACCCGCTACATCGAAACACTTCAAAGCCAATAAATATTGACGGCAGCGCATGCGACGACAAACGCTCAAATTAGAAGAGCGAAACGATTAAACTCGAAATCTTTGCGGGAATGGTAAATGTGAATATTTTGAATATTATAAGGTGGACTTTTGTGTCTGGAGATTTTTCTTTTCAGGGTTTAAGAAGACAATCGATTTACTATTAATGCTTATTTAACCAGTCATATGGAGCAGTGGTGGCCCAGTGCTGACGGCCGCGTCTTACGAGTTGTAGGTCGTAGGTTCGAACCCAGACAGGCGGTCAGGCGCTTTCATGTAAATTATGTATTACATCACCACTGCTCTGAAAACGGTGAAGGAAAACATCGTGAATATACCGGCACGTCCTAGAACCAAAAATCGACTACTACTACTACTACTACTCGTATCTACCAACCCGCACTGGCCCCGCGTGGTGGATTATGGCCCACTCATAGAGACCTCTCACAAAGAGGTCTGTGTCCCAGCAGTGGGAACGTTTTTATTGACCAGTCTTATGGTAACATAATTCTTTTTACAGACAATGCATCTCAGTACGTCAGTGCGCTTATAACTCAGGAACTGCTGATTCTTAATACGTGATTTATATTTTAAGTCATGGATATTATGTTCCCAGTTAACGTGGGAATAATAAACACAAATGAACATAGCTATGGCACAGATAATATAAATGGAACCGCTAGTTACATTAAATAAAACAAAACTTCTAAAAGTTTGCATGGCATTAGATCCCAATTATAAAGAAAAAACAATTGTCTGGCACAAATAAATTTACTCTTTATACTCGATATATTGGGTATAACTTAAAAAAATATCATCGTTATTTCAGTCCTGAAAATCGGTTTACGCCCACGTACAAAGGAACGTTCCCTCTAAGTTCTTTTTAAAGATAATTTGATTTGATTTAGAAATATCATTATGAATGGGATCGGCAAACTTTCTGCGGCTTTTGGCTTTCGCTGGCTGGAAGTCGATCAAAAGAGGATTTAGTTGCTTATGTAACTATTGTATAAAAGAAAGGAAGAAAGAAAAAAAATTGTGGATGTTGATTTTTGTAGTTGTAGTTTATTTCTATGGAAACTGGAACCCAATGCTCTCAAAACGGTGAAGGAAAACATCGTGAGGAAACCGGCATTTCATAGAACCAAAAATTCAAAGACATGTGACATTTACCAATCCGCAATCGCGTGGTGGATTACAACGCCCGCTCCCACTCACAGAGAGGAGGCCTGTGTCCCAGCAGTAGGAATGTTACAGGCTGATTATGTTATTTACGCCTCCCTATTGTTATTATATAGGTACATCTCAATAACATCCCGCTTCAAACAAAATGCTTGCAATTCGCGACAGAGAGACAGTTGTGACAACGAATGTCTTTCTTTTGAAAAATGCATTAATAATGACAATGAACCATTCGTTATTGTCACAAATATTCGAGCTTGAAATGTTTCAGGAAAGAAATGGATATATTAATTGACTGAATATTACGCAGAATGGATTTTCCTTGTTATTCACCGTCTCTCAAAGATTAGATTAGGATTTTCCAGTGTGTTTAGAGGCAGCTGAACCCATACAGAATGGTTGAAACTACACTAAAGTACTTTTACTAAAGTAAAATGCTCAAAAGTTAACCATAAGTTTTTCGAAGTTTCAGTTTTTATTAAGCGGTTAAAAGTTAAAAATTCAGCTGTTGATTGCAGGGCAGTTTACCCCTCAAAGGACGCAACAAAATCGATTAGCTGAAAAAAAAGTCACTGAGATTTGAGACAATCTTTGTATAGAAATGACAGCTATTTGATAATCTAAAAATCACTACAAAAGTTTTGTTGCGGTTCTGGGTACCAAAGGAGAACGGCAGGCTTGTATGGGAATTTCGTACAGCTAATAAAAGTTCGTGTTTTGGAACACTTTTTGTTTTAATTGGTAGATAATATGATAAACAAGCCCTTTTTAAATTCTTACATTTTTAGAACTTGGGACGTAAAAGTTATAACCAGTTTTGTTTTTTAAGGTTATGTACTAGTGTACCAATGTAAATTGATACTCAGAGGTCATAGACTTGTGTGCGTGATTGACAATTGAGTCAAACGCTGTCGTGTCACGTAATGCAACTTCACAAAAAAAGGTGTACAGTTCATTAAGGGTTCAGTACAATAATGCTTATCGAACCCTAATGAAACTGCCAAGATATTGCAGTGCCTCGAGTATGTTTGCCGAAGCGAGGGTTCCGGACTTTTACGCCATTATGAGGTCGAGGGTCGCGTCTTTTTGGCGAACATTGAGACGCTCCAGTAACAGCATTTTGAGGGTTGTCTCGGACAACTTAGCAAGCCCTATATTTATGCAATGGATCTCTGTTCACCTAAACGGGAACAAAAAATGACGAAAGAATGTTTAAAGTATTTTTGAAGACTATGGGTACCTATACTTACCTCTACGTTTTGAATTTTAATTTAAATTTTAAATTTTATTTTTCTTTTTTATTTATTTATTTTATTTTTCTTTTATTTGTTTCACTGTCAAATTGTATATGGGTATATTGCCTGCAATAAAACAAATTTATTTATTTGTTATTTATTTATTTATTTTTAATGGCGGCATAATAATAAATTGCTCATATGCAGTCACAAACCACAATCCAAAACAACAGCAAAGAACTGAACCATAGAGTAATATAAAGTAAGTAAGTAAGTAGTAAGTAAGTAATATATCGGAAGTGAACTGAAAGACAGAATGATTTTCTTTTCCTGTTAATAAAATAATTGCCATATGAACAAAAAAATATTTTTGACGAAAATCATTCCTATCATAAAATCGTTAAATAATATGATTACTTATATGCAACAATTATGCATTCATCCGTTTATTATATAAGTGTTTATTTATATTTAATGTTATTTCCATTTCTAAATAATTAGTTATCATTTCGATATTTGTGTTATTTTACATATGGCAACTTCTAAAAAGATAACTGCGTTTAGTTTAGGATTCTATTACGTTTATTTATTAAAATCTTTTTATTCATATTATTAATTAATCCGAAGTTCTAAAAATAGTACACTTACATGAAAATTAATGGTTTAGTTGCCTTAATAAGTGGTACAAATTCTATAACAGAACAACAAAAAAAGTTTCCTGTATGAAATCTGCCGTTCACCTTTCAAGAGCAATTAATATTTTTCCAAAAATTTTGAAGCGTGACCATATATTATTTCTCACTATAAAAGCGTTGGAAATGACCTCCTTTATCTCCGTATTTCATTTGATTTACGACTGTTTGACCACCCTGTATAGTCTAGTCACTTAATTTATGCTCTTTTATTTATTTCTTTACCTTTATTGACCTTCAAAAATCCCAGAACGAAATAAAATTTATAGTTTTAATCCCATAAATACCTCAAATACAACGTGGACGTAACCACAGCTGCTCTCGATCTGCCAATAAATTGAGCAAGCCGGTTCGAACAGCCATAGTTATCGGTACTAACAAGCCACTAACGAGGTGGCTCACTATCGTATAACTTTGAAAACGTATATAATGTTTGTGTTTTATGATACCTTAGTATCTATTTCTTTTGATATTTTATTGTAACAAAATGTAGCAGACATGACAATAGACTGATTCACCCCCTATCATCTTCTGCCTAGGCTTTTCCCAACTATTTTGGGGTCGGCTTCAAGTCTAACCAGTATTTTACCAGTATTTTACATGGAGCGACTGCATATCTGACCTCCATAACCCAGTTACTGGGTAATACGATGCCCCATGGTGAGATTTTCGGGCTTCTGACGACCCGTAACGACCGTCAAAGATCCACGAATGACAGCCAGGATCAACGGCTTAACGTGCTTTCCGAGGCACGGAGGGGTCTTGCCATGGTATGTAAAGATGGTCACCCATCCACGGGCAACCGCGGCAAGCGTAGCTTAACCTGGTCGATCGACCCGTAGTCACAAGTCCCTTAAATCATTATCTAGTTATCACAGAATATTATGAAAGCTGATCCTAAATCGACATCGTCATAAAAACACATATTGTCTCATTTTTCTGCCCTTATGCACAATTTATTTGGGGTCGGTCAAGTAAGTTTTTATTTTCTGCGTTTTTTGCCTTGGAACCCTTGGTGTGCGGGTTTGAATCGCACTTGTTTGACTATTAGAATGATACGTCACCAAAATGCTGAGACTACCTCGGTCTAGCGGTAGCATGCGTCTGTTGAGCGTGTGGTCTTAGGATTGATCCCCAGATCGGGCAAAGTATTTGCTATTAAGTTTTTCTATTTGATACATTTTCAGTAGCAGGCCGGAGACGGCTTGTAGGTCGTAGGGTCACACCCGGACAGGCACTTTACTTTGTGTAAATTATTTCATCACCACTGCTCCCAAAACGGTGATGGAAATCATCGTGAGGAAACCGGCATGTCTTAGAACCAAAAATTTGAAGACATGTGACATCTACCAACCCGCACTGGGCCCGCGTGGTGGATTACTGCCCACTCCTTCCCACAGAGAGGAGGGATAGGTTGATTATGTTATCAAAAATTTAAAGTGCTAGTAAAATATTTCATGAAATTGAAAATTCACGTTTCGCTGTTGTGTTGCGTGTCATTTTGCATCGTATAGATTCGGACAGCTCATCTCATTATGTTTATGTTACGTTGCACCAATCTGTACAGTACTTTTACTAAAGTAAAATGCTCAAAAGTTAACCATAAGTTTTTCGAAGTTTCAGTTTTTATTAAGCGGTTAAAAGTTAAAAATTCAGCTGTTGATTGCAGGGCAGTTTACCCCTCAAAGGACGCAACAAAATCGATTAGCTGAAAAAAAAGTCACTGAGATTTGAGACAATCTTTGTATAGAAATGACAGCTATTTGATAATCTAAAAATCACTACAAAAGTTTTGTTGCGGTTCTGGGTACCAAAGGAGAACGGCAGGCTTGTATGGGAATTTCGTACAGCTAATAAAAGTTCGTGTTTTGGAACACTTTTTGTTTTAATTGGTAGATAATATGATAAACAAGCCCTTTTTAAATTCTTACATTTTTAGAACTTGGGACGTAAAAGTTATAACCAGTTTTGTTTTTTAAGGTTATGTACTAGTGTACCAATGTAAATTGATACTCAGAGGTCATAGACTTGTGTGCGTGATTGACAATTGAGTCAAACGCTGTCGTGTCACGTAATGCAACTTCACAAAAAAAGGTGTACAGTTCATTAAGGGTTCAGTACAATAATGCTTATCGAACCCTAATGAAACTGCCAAGATATTGCAGTGCCTCGAGTATGTTTGCCGAAGCGAGGGTTCCGGACTTTTACGCCATTATGAGGTCGAGGGTCGCGTCTTTTTGGCGAACATTGAGACGCTCCAGTAACAGCATTTTGAGGGTTGTCTCGGACAACTTAGCAAGCCCTATATTTATGCAATGGATCTCTGTTCACCTAAACGGGAACAAAAAATGACGAAAGAATGTTTAATGTATTTTTGAAGACTATGGGTACCTATACTTACCTCTACGTTTTGAATTTTAATTTAAATTTTAAATTTTATTTTTCTTTTTTATTTATTTATTTTATTTTTCTTTTATTTGTTTCACTGTCAAATTGTATATGGGTATATTGCCTGCAATAAAACAAATTTATTTATTTATTATTTATTTATTTATTTTTAATGGCGGCATAATAATAAATTGCTCATATGCAGTCACAAACCACAATCCAAAACAACAGCAAAGAACTGAACCATAGAGTAATATAAAGTAAGTAAGTAAGTAGTAAGTAAGTAATATATCGGAAGTGAACTGAAAGACAGAATGATTTTCTTTTCCTGTTAATAAAATAATTGCCATATGAACAAAAAAATATTTTTGACGAAAATCATTCCTATCATAAAATCGTTAAATAATATGATTACTTATATGCAACAATTATGCATTCATCCGTTTATTATATAAGTGTTTATTTATATTTAATGTTATTTCCATTTCTAAATAATTAGTTATCATTTCGATATTTGTGTTATTTTACATATGGCAACTTCTAAAAAGATAACTGCGTTTAGTTTAGGATTCTATTACGTTTATTTATTAAAATCTTTTTATTCATATTATTAATTAATCCGAAGTTCTAAAAATAGTACACTTACATGAAAATTAATGGTTTAGTTGCCTTAATAAGTGGTACAAATTCTATAACAGAACAACAAAAAAAGTTTCCTGTATGAAATCTGCCGTTCACCTTTCAAGAGCAATTAATATTTTTCCAAAAATTTTGAAGCGTGACCATATATTATTTCTCACTATAAAAGCGTTGGAAATGACCTCCTTTATCTCCGTATTTCATTTGATTTACGACTGTTTGACCACCCTGTATAGTCTAGTCACTTAATTTATGCTCTTTTATTTATTTCTTTACCTTTATTGACCTTCAAAAATCCCAGAACGAAATAAAATTTATAGTTTTAATCCCATAAATACCTCAAATACAACGTGGACGTAACCACAGCTGCTCTCGATCTGCCAATAAATTGAGCAAGCCGGTTCGAACAGCCATAGTTATCGGTACTAACAAGCCACTAACGAGGTGGCTCACTATCGTATAACTTTGAAAACGTATATAATGTTTGTGTTTTATGATACCTTAGTATCTATTTCTTTTGATATTTTATTGTAACAAAATGTAGCAGACATGACAATAGACTGATTCACCCCCTATCATCTTCTGCCTAGGCTTTTCCCAACTATTTTGGGGTCGGCTTCAAGTCTAACCAGTATTTTACCAGTATTTTACATGGAGCGACTGCATATCTGACCTCCATAACCCAGTTACTGGGTAATACGATGCCCCATGGTGAGATTTTCGGGCTTCTGACGACCCGTAACGACCGTCAAAGATCCACGAATGACAGCCAGGATCAACGGCTTAACGTGCTTTCCGAGGCACGGAGGGGTCTTGCCATGGTATGTAAAGATGGTCACCCATCCACGGGCAACCGCGGCAAGCGTAGCTTAACCTGGTCGATCGACCCGTAGTCACAAGTCCCTTAAATCATTATCTAGTTATCACAGAATATTATGAAAGCTGATCCTAAATCGACATCGTCATAAAAACACATATTGTCTCATTTTTCTGCCCTTATGCACAATTTATTTGGGGTCGGTCAAGTAAGTTTTTATTTTCTGCGTTTTTTGCCTTGGAACCCTTGGTGTGCGGGTTTGAATCGCACTTGTTTGACTATTAGAATGATACGTCACCAAAATGCTGAGACTACCTCGGTCTAGCGGTAGCATGCTTCTGTTGAGCGTGTGGTCTTAGGATTGATCCCCAGATCGGGCAAAGTATTTGCTATTAAGTTTTTCTATTTGATACATTTTCAGTAGCAGGCCGGAGACGGCTTGTAGGTCGTAGGGTCACACCCGGACAGGCACTTTACTTTGTGTAAATTATTTCATCACCACTGCTCCCAAAACGGTGATGGAAATCATCGTGAGGAAACCGGCATGTCTTAGAACCAAAAATTTGAAGACATGTGACATCTACCAACCCGCACTGGGCCCGCGTGGTGGATTACTGCCCACTCCTTCCCACAGAGAGGAGGGATAGGTTGATTATGTTATCAAAAATTTAAAGTGCTAGTAAAATATTTCATGAAATTGAAAATTCACGTTTCGCTGTTGTGTTGCGTGTCATTTTGCATCGTATAGATTCGGACAGCTCATCTCATTATGTTTATGTTACGTTGCACCAATCTGTACCCGGTATTAATTAGACTAATTAGGATCTACCTTGTTACAAAACTTTTGCGGGTGTTCATTGAAATGTAAATGTTATTTGGCGGCTTGATTGCTGATATTGTAAAATTATTGATTTTCAGCGCTATAAGTGGGATTGAATCTGGCACGAAACAAATATAATTATTATGCAGATCATTCGGTTTATGAATGAAATGTCAAATTGACGTGTAAAAGTGTCAAAAAAGATCTGAGGGGTAGTTTTAATTTTAAAAACGTTCACAGTCTGATCCTGCTTTTTGAATTTTATTGTCGCTGATACGAGATTTCGACTAGATTTTTAAAGTTTTTAATTACGGAAATTGGCCTTCTTCTTACAGAAATAAACATCATTTCATTTCATTTTTAACCGACTTATAAAAAGGAGGTGGTTCTTTGTTCGTCTGTATGTATTTTACCGATTTTGAGAATTCTTGTTTCGTTTAGCTTGCGCGGTTGTGCCGCATGAATTTTATTAAGCGTGCTTAGGTAGTTTTTAATTTAGCTTTAATAATACGTATTTCATCCACTTGGTGTATGTAGATGATGCTATAATACTTCGTGTCACTATTGTTTACGTAGCAAGTAGGGATATACTAATTGGTGTGGGGTAGGTACCACAGTGAAAAATAAAGTAGGTACTTAACTAAATTTTTTACAAAACAAAAACACTTCAATGTGAAAAATAACTTTAATATCGGAAGTAGGTGGCATAAAACGAAAATGCAGAAAACAAAGACCCTGACTTCCGAAATTAAAGTCATTTTACTCGTTGTAGTTTATCAAACAGATGTTTAACACCTTTGGTGATAGTTGTCAATATACAATGATATCAATACGCTCTATGGTAATATGGTTACCTATTCAAATATTTATGTTGATCCATGAAAATGGCATTTCTGTCTCTTACACACAAGCACCAAAGTAAGAACAAATAACATTGACGCATTCAAATATTTACCTTCGTTTGATCCGGGCTTCCGGTCTGTAGATGCATCTACTTGAACTACCCACTTGTAATTGTAGAAAATATTGGACATTTGGAATCCATCATCTATCACAAATATTTGGTACACTTGGTAAACCACAGCACAAACTTAAACAAATAACGTCGTAGACTCGTAGAACTTCCTAGCTCTCATAGCAAGTTGACAAGTTAAACTCAGCTTAAGTATAATTTATTAATGAATTTTAAGTATTTGAAGTAAGTATAATTATTTATTGTAAGGATTTTTTTTTGTAATTTTTCAATTATTTATTGTATCTGTTTCAACTAGGTAACTCTTTAAATAATTGGTTTTTATAGAGTACTTGAAAACCATTTTTTATCGCAGCCACTCTTAATTGACGCAGCCAATAAATTTGTGACTGAATTGAAAGCTTCGTTAAGCCAAAAAAAGATCTTTCACCAAAGTAAACAGTATCATGCTTAATTAATTTTTAATCAAATACTTTTACGGATTTCATTAAAAGCTAAAAAGTATTATAGAATAAAAAGTAATTTTAAAATGAGACAACCACCTGAATGAACCTGGAATTTCAATAATTTTCAATTGAAATGATTTGTTAATCCGCTTATTTGTATAATGTGTCAAAAGAGTTTTTGTGAAAGGGAATTTTAATTGTTAGTTGACTTGCAGAGAATGCTTTGTGGCATTAAAAGTTCGCCTTATGTGACTGCTTTGTACATATACAGAATGTTCAATACATAGATGGTATAACAAAGTAAAAGACTGGGTCAGCCAAAATATTTATAATTTTTTTTTTGTAGATTTTTTAAGAAATTTCCAAAATTTTAGCTTTTAGCACCTGTAACATTTCTTTTACATGTTTCTTAAGTTTTTTTTTTTGTGTATAATGCATCCTAGGTCTAGCGAATGACAGCCGGAACCAACGGCTTAACGTGCTTTCCGAGACATGGAGGGGTCTTGAATTCTTGATATATGTATAAAGCTGGTCACCCACTCACGGACCAACCGCGCCAAGCGTAGCTTAACCTGAACGATCGACCCGTACGACTGTTATTTAGCCCCTGTACTGTAATGTGTATAATGTAGAATAAAGTCCTTCAGACCGTATTTCTGCACCACAGCGGCCTATCTCAACGGAGACTAGCCTTCGGCGCGGGAGATAATATTATAGTGCACAAGTGTGTGCGTAGACAGGCGCACTCCCTCTTCCCTCACTCTCATAGTCGGATGGGTGGATGGTAGTCGATAGTGTGGAATATTGTGTGGTTAAAATGATACAACGTTAGGTATAATTATTGCTTTTATTCCAAACGAATGTGTTTACACCAAGTCGCCTATACTATCACTGGTTTTCGAAATAAAAACCTAAAAGCTTTGAAGTTCAGTGGCATACCTACCTGCCAGTCCACCATTTTGTGTTTTTTTTTATTTGTGTTTTAACAAATTGATGTTTAATTACTTTAAACTTTCAGAGTGATTATTTCAAACATCAAAGCAACAAGATGTACGCAATTTCAAAAAATATGGACGTCACGTGATCAACTTTGAATATTAATATCTCGAAAACGTGACCCTTTACGGGGTTTGGTCCTATTACATTTTCCGCTTGCAGTAATATATATGTCAATGCCGTTTGCATTGATGTCAGCTATCGATTTAAAAAGGTTTCATGCGAGTTTATTTAGATAAGAAATCAAAATGGCGCGACACAAGCACAAAATAAGGTCGACTTTTGCAGACACCCTTTACAGTACGTAGAACCTTCTTTAACCGAACTATGGCCTTAACCTAAAGGTACCTAGACCTATTACTAGATTATAGTAGCCAGTTATCTGGAATTGAGTCTAGTAAATTGTGATAAGCCAGTCCCTATCGCCGTCGATTCTTTAGCAAGAGGACTTATGGCTAATTTTGAAAAGACGGAGTCAGATGTTGCCTACGTCCACATTATTGTGTATGTAGTTATATTCATGCATTACATACAAACAAAATAATGATTACGTCACCACCAAACTCCTAGACAACATGCAAAAAGAGATATTCCGTAAAATAAAAGAAAGAAGAAGAAATAATTTACTTTTATTTAGCACAGAAGACTAAAAGACACACAGTAAACCAGAGACATACATCAGATAAAAACAAATAAAAAAGTGTAAAGGCCGATGTAAGAAATTAGCAGGAAAGGTTCCTCACGGCTGCGCTGCGCCAAAAAGGCCCAGTTCAGCAAAAATGCCCGACAACTAGTGCCTGTCGCAGGTTTTCAGCTGAACCTGTGTGAGGTAACGGATGTAAATCAGTTTTACACTGCAACGTGACGTGTGTCATCATCATCATCATCATCTGCCTAGCCTTTTCCCAACTATGTTGGGGTCGGCTTCCAGTCTAACCGGATGCAGCTGAATACCAGTATTTTACATGGAGCGACTGCCTATCTGACCTCCACAACCCAGTTACTGGGTAATACGATACCCCTTGGTAAGACCCTTGCAACGTGACGTGTGTATGCATACTTAAATAAAATAGATTTGTGCCAGATAAAAACATTAATGAATAGATATGAATAAATAGTGTGATATTGAGTAACATTGTAAAAACAAAACAGACATAATTTGTAGCAATAGACAGCATTATAAAAAACCGGCCAAGTACGAGTCAGACACGAAGTGTTCCGTACCACAAGGCAATAAGACGACGAAAAATACGCGTTTATTGTATGGAGATCTCCTTATTTTTATTATTTGTTGTTACAGTGGCAATAGAAATACACACTCTGTGAAAATTTTAACTGTCTACCTATTATGGTTCATGGGATACAGCTCAGAGACAGACGGACGGACGGACAGCGTTGGCTTAGTGTCCCGTTAGCGGCTTTTGGGTACAGAACCCTAAAAAATTAAAGGAATCGTTTTAAGCGGCCTTCGTATAATATTATTCCTTCTCTCGTTATTTTCTCTTTTGCTAGTCAATCAGTCTCGCTACCGAACTTATTTGTCTTTATAAGCTCTTCTTGCTGATGAAGCTCAAAGGAGACTACAAAATAAAATTATTAGAGATCGTAATTTTGTAGCACCTCTAGCTTAAGGCCCTTTGTATACGCCACAGTTTCTTTACAGTACGGCGTATAAACGTCGCCGTAGAAAAAACGTATCCGTCAACAAGCTTCCACAGTGATCCATACAATGACGACCGTACCTACATACGACGTATAAAACGCGCCTTAGAAAAAACGCGTCTGTCAGTGTTAACAAGCTTCCATATTGATACATACAATATTGACGACCGTGCCTACATACGGCAATTTATAAACCGTAGTTTTTCATGACAAGGAAAACGTGTGTGTACAAAGGGCCTCACACGTCTCGCTTTATTCTATCTAGAATTCTACAAGCAAGCGTCTCATTATGTATAATGCGTGGCGTCAAACGTATCGTATTACAAAAATAACAAAATATATTTCGTAAGCTACATTATTATATTTACAACACAACATCATTCTATTATTCTCCGGCGGGTGGACAGAGGTGTAGGTATAAGAACACCACCTGTTAAAAAGAGTAACCTAGATAAAGTGGATAAGACAGATATTAAAACAGAAGAAGAACTAGCAGGCGATCGAGGAGGGAGGGGGGGCTCAGGGGATCAGACCGGAATAAATCTTCATTTCGCCAGTTCGTCATTATAAAAACGCGAAATGGTATTAAGTGTGTTAAATTAATGTGTCCATTATAGCGGTACGCTGTATATACAGGCTGTTTAAGAAATTGCGTGCCATAGCTTAGGGGTAGGTTCAGTAACAATAAAGGAACCCAGGAAAAAAAAACAACCAAATTTAGTACCTACTAACTTAAAATAGCAATCGTTTAGAATTCAAATTATTTTATTTGTTTAAATGCTTTAATCTTACCTACTATCGAACGCGTTGTCATTTTGTCCTTCACTTCTCGCGTCCGAAGACAAATAAAAGAGTTTTAATTCTAAACGATTTTAAGTTAGTAGGTACAAAATTTGGTTGTTTTTTTTTCCTGGGTTCCTTTATTGTTACTGAGCCTACCTCTAAGCTATGGCACGTAATTTCTTTAACACCCTGTATAGTGCTAACAAAAACTCTCCCTCATGTAGGCGTAAATCGGAACAATTTGTTAGAGATGAGAAAACACAGTGAGGAAAAGCTATTTTATTTTACATTTCTGAATAAATAAGTACATATATCCCCCGCCTCACCTGCCTGCCTCGCTTTGTTCTCATTTAATTTGAGATAGAAGCTTTTATGTACTATCAACTGTAGGTACCACGGTTCTTCTCCCTGGGAGAACGCTTCACAACATATATTATTGTTCAGGTAAACAATAACAGAACGGTTTGAGGGGCTTTCGTTCTTAATTAGTTCATGTGGCAGTAAGATGGCTGAAGGCGTAATATATTTATTAGATTAGTCTAGTTATTATAGATTAGTTTATTATATTATAGATGGAGCAGTGGTGGCCCAGTGGTAACGGTCTGACTTACGAGCTGTAGGTCGTAGGTTCGACCCTGACAGGCGCTTTACTTTGTGTAAATAATTTCATCATCACTGCTCTCAAAACGGTGAAGGAAATCATCGTGAGGAAACTGGCATGTCCTAGAATAAAAATTTGAAGACATGTGACAACTACCAACCCGCACTGGACCCGCATGGTGAATTACAGCCCACTCCCTCTCGAAGAAAGGACGCCTGTGTCCCAACAGTGGGAACATTAAAGGCTGATTATATTATGTTGTTATTATAGATTAATATATCTTATATTACTAGATCGTACTCATATCAATATTTGTATTCCTAGAAAGACAGTTTTGTACCGCATTCATAGAGCTATATTATGGTTTATAGCTATCTGCCTTTAATTGCCTCGTTAGTTTCGTGGTTGCAAGCGCGACTGCTGAGCGTGGGGTCCTGGGTTCGATTCCCGGGTCGGACAAATTGTTATTGAGTTTTTCATTATGGATTTCTAAGTAACAGTCCAGAGTTTGAAAATTGGCGGCTTAATACCCCGTGCCTCTGAAAGAACGTATAACCGTTAGTCCTGCGCCTGATCTCTCCGCGGTCGTGTCGGATTGTAGTCCCATCGGCGATGATATTCCCATTGGACTATGAGAGTAACAGAGAGTGCACCTGTGTTTACGTACACACTTGTGCACTAGGTATAATATCTCTTGCGTACCTAGCTAATCTCTGTTGAAATTGATCTGTCTATCCACCGTGATCGAAATCGGTCGGGAGGCTATTATTATTTTATCCTAGTACAGGCATAATAAATAGCCCAGGCATAATAATAGGCCCTAGGAAATCGAATATAACTATACTCCGACTTTTAATGAGTTGCAGTAAAATGAAACTTCTTCGGACTGCGTTTAGAGATATGCATGACAAATAAGTTACGTTTGTTCCACTATTCTGTAGAAAAACAAGATATGGTTGATGGCCGCGAAAAAACAGAAAGACGCCAATTTCAGTCATTTAAGTAACACATAAGCTGTCATTTCACTGCAGCCAATGATATTTTAAGTAAAATTTACACTTATAATATCATTGACTGCAGCTAATTAAAGTCCGACTATATATCACAGCTTCAACGACACACAGGATACAACGATACATAGCTGCATTGCTTCAACGATACATAGGTATGAAAAATAATTGGACTTGATCATACCTACTAACTCAGACTTTCACTTGCTATTCAGCAATTCAATTAAATTCAATTTATAATCCTTTCACATAATTTACAGCTGAAAAATAATACTCAATAAAAATTCTATGTTTTTTTTTCCAAATTACAGAAGCAATTACGATAAATAAAGTTAGGTTAGCGCAGTACCCACGGATTTAAATAAATCTTCACCGAGCCAGTATACATAATACTTGTATTAACAGTAACTAGACCATTTATATGTAAACTAGAGGTTAGGTTTATTCTAACCGTTTTCCCTGGGAGACATTTCATTTAAATGTAAAAGGTTTATTGTTTTTTAATTAAGTGGTTTGCCCTTTTTAGGGTTCCGTAGCCTAACAGAACACTTATAATTACATCACTTGAACATTTTTTTTTTAGCAGTTTCGTACATTATTTTTAGAGTAAATGATAAGTGATAAATGATTTTATTTATATAAATAGGTTTGTACAAACACTTTTACGTGTCAATTATGTTTTAAAACCAGATGAGGTCAGCTTTTCCACACAATCAGAGGTCGAAATCTCTTTTAAAGTCCAGACATAATTTTGGTCAGATTATAAAGACCAGGTAGATTGGTATCTGAAATAGTCTTTTGAGGAAAGAACTACACAGATTGATGAACTTTTACAGTCAGTGCACGCATTCTTCAGTAATTGTGCAGCTCAACTCAATACTTAACTTAGCTCAACGATTCGATGAATAATACAAATAAACACTATAATAACATAACTGGTGATATGAGGGTGTCCTCTACACTTCTGCATGATCTTCAGAGGGCAATATAGGCGTGATGTTCTGTGAATACAAACCTTTATAATACCTAACTACATCTAATGATAGTGAGGCCACGTATTTATAGTTTGGTTCCCGGAAATTCAGATCACCCTTCCCGGGAGTAACTGATACAAAATAGATTGCCTCTGGCCGTCCTTTGAGTCCATTAGTCGTCATGGAGACATATGAAATTATCTTTGACTACCTTTATCAGCATTAATACAGGGTCAAAATTAATTAGCTAGCGAAAGCCTTTGTATCTATAGAGTTTATTTATCTTAGCGGTAAACCTCAAGCGGCGAAAATATAATAACCTTATCGGAAATTATATTTTCGAGCCGTTTGGGGTTGAAACCCTCGGGCCGTGGGGTCCGAGTGCTCATGGTCTTTTTAAGGTTCGAAACGGCTGGTTGACACTTCCCGTGACCCAAGGGCTGGCTTTTACCTTGGCCAAAGGCTAAGCGTTGCCATACAACGTGGTAATGCCGCCAGTCTCTTGGGTACATTACCAGTTGACAGCGATGCGGATGAATATTTCGACGCTATATTTTAGTTTCTGTATAGTTTTAGTTAAGTTAGGATTTAATTTTGTTATTTTTATTAATTAGTTAGGTATTAGTTATTATTTGCCTATTTTACTATTTGAATAAAAATTTTCTCTATCAATACTAGTAATGTAACAAAAGGTTAAAATTAGAGTTTAATCTCTAATCTCATCACTCTAATCTCATCTCAGCGACAATCTATGTCTAAAACTTGACAAAAATGTAGGGAAATTAAAGATATTTTTAACATATTGAGACGAAAATTGCCCCTGAGTACAATTTCAGACACACATATATCATCAACATAGCAATAAAACAATAAAATGTCTAAAATAATTGATAAAACGTCCATTATTATACCCATAACAGCTATTAATAATACATAATAGGTAGTACGATTTGCGTCGTTCCGTTGAACTAATCCGAACAATTTTATTGATATTGATTTTCGATTCAGTTAATACCCACGCTTTCCTGTGTTTATTACCGTTTTATTACAATAGTATTTGTGTTGACATATTGACCTGAATTCGGTGAAAAATAACATATAGTTAATATCTCTTTTAACTTACTTAGGACTACTGTACACTTTTATGACTGTACAGGTTGATAATTTTAACAAACATAAATCAATCAATCAACTCAGTTATCGCAGTTCACTGCTGGACATAGGCCTCTCCCATGTCCCGCCACAACATGCTGTCCAACGCCTTTCAGATCCAATCTGTCCCAGCCACCTTCTTTATGGTCGTCGGTCCATCTAGCTGCGGGGCGTCCAACACTACGCTTGCCGATACGCGGTCTCAGGACTCGTTTGCTCTACTGGCCATCGGCCCTTCGACAAATATGGCCAACCCACTGCCACTTCAGTTTAATAACTAACGACGTTAACATACATAGGTACACATACATAAACTGAAACGTGTTTATTCTGCCATGTAAATATAGGACATTGGAATTACTTTTACACGTCATATTATAAAAACTAAGCTGGATGAGGTCGGCGTTTCCTATCTGACTACTCTGAGAAGAAAGACCGAAACAAACTCAGAGGGCACAGTCTCTTTTAAAGTCCAGACATAACCTTGGTCAGATAATGTGAAGACCATGTAGATCGATGTTTGAAATAGTCTTTTGAAGAAAGTACCACACAGATTTGAGTAGAGAGTAGACCAGTCTAGTCAGTCCAGCATTTGTCAGTAATCGTGTAGCTCAACTCAGAATTTGAGGAGCTCAACGACTCGACGAACGATACCAAAGAACTCATGCTTTCTTCCCATGAGGGAAGGCAAAAACTACAGAAGGCTGCCTAACTTACGGTACTTTTAACCTTCTTACATAAACGGTAAAATATACTCCCTTATTTATAAACGTTATTTAAAGTTAAAAGTATTAACGTCTATTTAACCATTTTTTTTAACAGTGTCATTTACCAGCCCGCACTGGGCCCGCGTGGTGGATTACGGCTCACTCTCTCTCTCCGAGAGGAGGCCTCTAGCCCAGCAGTGGGAACATTAAACTGATTTTAAACCATACATTTTTGACATTTAAACGTCTCTTAACTTTAAGTAACGTTTATAAATATTGATTTTGGGCCTCAAATTTCTTTTGTCGCAATTACCACTGTTTTAATTTAACAGATCAAAGAAGATCTAAAACAATTGTTACGTAAGTACCTATAGAAGAAACCCGGAGCAAAGGGTTAAATGGAATATCCTAAGACAATAAGTCTGTTGTACAGAGTCCTGTAACTGGTACTGCTGGCAAAGGTTTGATAACTAATTAGGTATATTTTTGTTGGCAGTAGCTAATTAATATACCTAAGTTTATTATGAAGGCCAGAAGTCCACAGAGGTAGGTAATAAAACAGTCATAAAAAATGTCATAAACAAAATAATAATACTGTCACGTTGGTCTAGTGGTTACAAGCGCTACTGCTGAGATGAGGTCCTGGGTTCGATTCCCAGGTCGAGCAAAAATATTATTGGATTTTTTCATCTGGAATTTCTCAGTATCAGCCGGGAGTTTGTATTTGACTCCGGTTGATGGCAATAGGCTCGACCCTTATTATATGGTACCAACATAAACATAACTGGCGAAATGTAATTGTTCTGCATAAACAAATGTTATGTATATTTTAATGTAATGTGTGTATATGTGTCTGTTCGTCCATATGTAATTTACTTCTGTCAGTTACATGTGACACCGTAGCGTGTTGTATCATAATTTCAGCTGAAAGACGTCCACTGCTGGACATAGACCTCCTGCAAGCACCGCCACTTCGACCGGTTCTATGCTTCCCGCATCCAACGGGTTCCTGCGGCCTTCACAGGGTCATCGGTCCACCTTGTGGGAGGCCTTCCAGCGCTACATCTTCCGGTACGCGGTAAACACTTCAGAACATTTCGGCCCCATCAGGCATCTGTTCTGCGAGCTATGTGCCCTACCCACTGCCACTTGAATTTGGCAATTCTTCGGGTTACGTCGGTTACCTTGGTTCTCTTCTGATTCGATTACGTAGGGAAACCCCAAGTATAGTGTTGTGTACTACACTTCGCGGTTATGAGTCTTCGCTCCAAAAATAAAGATTTTTATTTGATACCTATTAATAAAGTCCAAAATAGTCAACAAAAAAAAAAAACAGAAACTCAATGATAGAACGATGAAATACTGGGGTTATCTAACCAAATTAAAAAGGTCATCGCTTCTTAGTTTGGAAACCATACCATACCCATGGCGGACACAAACGAAATATAACTGATTGTATTAATATAAATATGGATCTGATTTACATAATCAGCCTATGATTCTCCCACTGCTACGACACAGGCAAACAGGCCTCCTCTTGTGGGAGGGACACAGGCCTCCTCTTGTGGGAGGGAGTGGGCCATAACCACGCGGGCCCAGCGCGGGTTGGTGGATATCACATGTTTTAGGATTTTTGGTTTTAAGACATGCCGGTTTCCTCACGATGTTGTCCTTCACCGTTTTAAAGCAGTGATGATGAAATTAAATACACAAATTAAAGCGCTTGTCTGGATCGACCTACGACTCGTACATCGGGGCTGTTACCACGGGCCCACGACTGCTCTGCTGGCTCTGATTTACTATGGCATTAATCACACTAATATGAGTTAAAGGAATCTCGAAAAAAATATTAAACCATCGTATACTAGCTTTTACCCGCGACTTCATCCTCGTGAAATTTCTTGTTCGCGCTATTAGGTACTTCATTTTCGTTTAGCTTTCTTTCTAACTTTTTTTTCTTTTTGAACGGCTCCTAAGAGTCCTAGCGTGATGTTAAATAGCCTATAGCTTTTCTCAAGAATTGGGCTATCAAATGCAAAAAAAAATATTCAAATCCGACCGGTCCAGAGATTATCAAGTTAAAACAAACTCTTCCGCTTTATTATTAGTACCTATAAATAATTATATACATAGATACGGTTTTAATAGGTAGGTACAGACGCCAGCACATCAACCTACCCGAAACTGTCACATTTTCCCAATCAACTTTGAACCTTATGCTTTAGCGATAAAGTTGAATATCTATCAAAGAAATTTGACAGATTGTAGTAGGTTGATGTGCTGGCGTCTGTACCAACATACCAACAAGTGCTATTAGATGTTGTGTGTGACAAAGTGTTATAAAGTGATA
The DNA here is from genome assembly GCA_963669345.1 of Gortyna flavago. Classification (NCBI taxonomy): domain Eukaryota; kingdom Metazoa; phylum Arthropoda; class Insecta; order Lepidoptera; family Noctuidae; genus Gortyna; species Gortyna flavago. The sequence continues at coordinate 9,300,172 of OY770148.1, forward strand.
TAACGAAGATGTTAAAATACTATTTTAATTATTCAATTTGCCTCTGTTCACTTGGCTTATTCATGCGCCGAGTAGTAGGGTATCGGAATTTTTATTAAATTCTTTTTATGCCATTATACTCGTAAGATGAAATAAAATCCTCTCATACAGTTTGCTTTTTATATTTTTATTAACGATTCGGTACATATTTCTCTATCGATTTTTAATTAAATAAATGTCTGCGTCATCTGCATATGTATTTATCATTCAGTGGATGTATATCTACTTATATGTAATATTAAAATGTATGTGTGCATAAATAATATTTTTGAAAATGTATTTTCTTTGTACAACAATAAACTTAATTTGCAAAACTTCTTCTAGGTTCACCTTCTTTTTGGTTTAATGAAAATAATATAAGTATGTGAAAAAATATATGTTAAGGCACCAATGAGGTACTAAATTTTAACGAAAAGATGAGCCTACAACTAGGTGAAACCGACGTGGTCCAGCCATAATGAGGTCAGAATGGCTGGCCGCTTTCCACGTCATAGTTTTCCCTCCTTAGCGAGGTAACAATTATTTGGTGTCTGGTATCAAATAGGTGCAAAAACTTGGTAATAATCAAACTTCCAAAATTTCTCAGCATTTTTTTTTTTTTTTTTTTCTCAAATTTCTTTTTTCTATTTTTTTTTTCTTTTTTTTCTCTTTTTTTTTTTCTTTTTTTTTTTTTTTTTTTTTTTTTTCTGTCCAGTCATCCTGACGCAGACATATAATTTATAGGTATGCAATGAAAGGTCACATTTTAGTTAAAAACTATTTTCACTCTTTAGTTAAAAACTATTTTGGTCAATGTCCGCCACTCTTTGCAAAGTGGGTTATCCGATCTATTCTGTAAAAATCTCGCCGTGAAAACTTAGACCTGATGTACCTAATGACCTGAGAAACCTGATGACACTATTGACAGCTCACTTCACGGACTCCACCTAAGTTTCCACGGCGAAAATTTTTAGATATGACCAAGTGACCTTTGTCAGTAATCTTCTGCAAACACAGTGTAAGTATGTGTGTGTATGTTTAGCGCTTAGAACTTAATAATATCGTCCCCAAGATACCTAAAACTGCAACATAACAAAGTTGCTATTACAGTCGACGGACACAAATTGGATTCGTCGAGCTATCGAGTAGGTATCCGATAAATTGAAACCGAAACGGTCAATTACTTCTAAAACGACTGTTTTCAATTTAAAGAGGTCTGAACGTGTGAGAAGTGATTTAATCAATCAATCTGAAGCACTTTATTTACCCAATGTTCAACTTTTTATGCAAATATAAATGGACTTGTATCACTCTAAAGTCTATTAACAGTACCTAGTAATGTTCATAGACTTTAAAGCGATCAAAGTCCATTAAATTACATTTAATTAAATTGATCACTTCATCAAAATTTACACAAAATTATCGATTCACCAAACCACTGAAATACAATGTATGTACAGACGCCAGCACATCAACCTACTACAATCTGACAAATTTCTTTAATGGATTTTCAACTTTATCGTCAAAGCATAAGGTTCAAAATTGATTGGGAAAATGTGACAGTTTCGAGTAGCTTGATGTGCTGGCGTCTGTACCTAGTAACGCCAGCACATCGAACCCATCGAAAAAATTTATCTTAATATAAAATAATAAAAAATACAAAAATAATAATATTAACTCTTAGGCTATTAGGCTTAGGGCTGATTTTTGAAAAGACAGATAATTTTTATTCGTGAAATAAAACTGACGTCTGACAGATTCTGTATGGAAGAACTGTCAAAAATTCAAAATTATCAACCCTAAGTGTAAAAAAAGAATATTAACTCTTAGCTATAAAGCTAAGTGTAAAAAAAAGAATATTAACTAACTCTTAGCTATTATCTAAGAGTTAAAAAAAAGAATATTAACTATTAAGCTATGTGTAACAAAAAAATAATATTAATTAACTCTTAGCTACTAAGCTAACAGTGAAAAAAAAAGAATATTAACTCACTGATATGCTAAATGTAAAAAAAGAATATTTACTCTTAGCTATGAAGATAAGAGAGTTAATATTCTTTTAATAATACTTATTTTAATGAATACCGATGTTTATTAAATATTTAGCTTAATAATTAAGATGAACCAACAGAAACTGTAAATGGACTTTTGTCGATAACTGTAGGTACCTACTAGATATAGGTATACCTACACGACTCAAACAAAAGTTAAAGAATATAAAAACTCATAATAATGTCAAGGCTACATCGGCGAGAAGAAAAACAAATCCAACCAAATAGACCATAAATCTCCGGGACTTTTTCATCGACTGAGACAAAACACAATCAAAAATAAATCGTTCGAATGCCACTAAGTTGCCATTTCATTAATTTTATGATTATGATCCTTATTTCCCTAAAGAGATTTTGGAGACTTTTATGTAGGTATCTAATATATTCTCACACTGATCTCGGCTACGATGGAGTCTATTTTTGACGGCTTTGGGTTGCGAGCGTAGAAATATACTTATAAATTTATGGTTGCGAGCGTGTAATCCTATGTGGCTAGTAAACCTTAACTGGACTGTTTCCATAATGTTATTGTATGTTGTACCTGTGCTTGTAATACTAGTTGCATGAGCATAATGCTAGTTGCATGAGCATAATCAGCCTACAACTTTTCCACTGCTGGGACATAGGACTCCTTTCTGTGAGAGGGACAGGCCCATTAGCGCATTTAAACAAAAAAACAAACGAACTCTTCAGCTTTATTATTATACTCCGACTTTTAATTAGCTGCAGTAAAATGACACTTCTTAATAACTCATTTCGGACTGCGTTTAGAGATATGCATGTCAAATAAGTTTCGTTTGTTACACTATTGTGTACTAGAAAAACAAGATTTGGTTGAAGGCCGCAAAAAAACAAAAAGACGCCAATTTCAGTCATTTAAGTAACACATAAGCTGTCATTTTACTGCAGCTAATTAAAAGTCCGACTATAGTAGGTATAGATTTCGATTCAATGAAGAGTCAATCAATACTCTTGTTGTCAACAGCAAATCACAATACACAAAAAAATATTCTTCACTTATCAGGTTTTATTTATTCACAGTCGCAAAAAAAACCGACTGTCTCTGTATTCCACAGCCTCAATTTCTCGAAACCCTACGAATAAGTAATCGAAACCAGACATACCATGTCTGCTAAACAATAAATCAAGGTGACAAGGTGGTAGTGGTTCACACCTGTGAACTTGGCTGTCTGACGAAATTGTTTAATATAAGTCGCAGCATAGACAAGTCGACATGTGGGCTTGACAGCTCTAAATAAAGATGGCGGATAAAAAGTATTGGCAGCAAAAAGATTTATGAAATCTTTTAGTTTGGTGACGTGGGTAAACGTATATAATAAGCTAACAATACATTATCTAGAGTAAAGAGACGAAAAACATAAAAGAAACGTATTGTTAAGCAGATATAACTTAACTTTAAGCAACGTTTATAAATAAACCCCTATACCTACCTAATGTCGAATAGTGAATGACTAACTAATTATATTTTCTTATAAATAGTGACGTTCGAAAGAGCCTTTTATGAAATAAATGATTTGACTTTGACATAAGAATGTACAACTTATTCCAAGATAAGAGGCAGTAAAAAATGTGTGTTCCACCCGTGGTTCCACCTGAGTTTTATTAGAGGCCAAATGACCAAATATCATAAAACGAAAATGTTAAGGCAAAACATGGGCAAAAATGTCAAACATAAACTTTATTTCATCCAGTTTCATCCACTGAATGTCCACAGACTAGCAATTTTGAATATGGAATGCTTTACTCGGAACAAGAATGTGTCTGTAGCTGTACCAAAAAGTTTCATATACTGCAGTATCTCTATGATTGGCCTGTCGGCAGTTATTAAAAAAGTTATGCTCAAAACGTTTCCGTTTTAGAAGAACGTACATTTTATCAAGCCTTTGGCTAATGTAGATACTGATGGTATTGGTGGTTATAACTACATTGTATCTCTCACAATAAATTACATTGGAAAAGAATATCCCCAATAATGACTATGCTGTTACGTTACCTAGTAGAGCAATCAGCCTATAATGTTCCCACTGCTGGGACACAGACCTTCTCTTTGTGAGAGGGAGTGGGCTGTAATCCACCACGCGGGCCCAGTGCGAGTTGATGGATAGCACATAATCTTCGATTTTTTGGTTCTATTACATACCGGTTTCCTCACGATATTTTCCTTCGCCGTTTTGAGACCAGTGGTGATGAAATAATTTACACAAAGTAAAGTGCCTGCCTGGGTTCGGACCTACGACCTACAAATCATAAGTCGCAGCCGTTCCCACTGGGCCACCACTGCTCTTGGACCACCTAGTAGAGTGATCAATATTTGACAAGCAATTTATAATGTTTGGCGGTGTTTATCAGAACTATTCCATGTTCTCTGCATGCATTGCTTGTGTGAGAGGATGTGTGTGTGTGTGTGTTCTTTACATGTGCTCTGTTGCGTGTCTTATGTGTTGGAATTACTGGTAAGACAAAATTTACCCAAAGTAACCTTCGTTCGTTTCCCCGCTCCCGATCGTCATGATCATTTCAATCGAAAGATGACTGGTCCGGACTCTGCTTGTGGCATCAGTTCATCAGTTCTTTCCGGAAGGCGTGACCTTATCAAATTAAAGTCACACAAATCATTTTCAAAATTGATAACCAACTTAAATTGCCCGTATATTCAAACCACAGTTGTCAGAAGTCCAAAAGTCTGAAAACCTGTCTTGCCAAGGGTGCATCGTATTAACTGGGTTGTGGAGATCAGATAGGCAATTGCTCCATGTAAAATATTATTATTCAGCTACATCCGGTTAATTCCGGTTAGACTGGAATCCGACCCCAACGCTAGCAAAAGGCTAACTAGGCAGATGATGACTAAAAAATGAAAACCTAAAACAAATCTATCAAACAAAGAGAATGACAAAGACAAACTTTTACTACTTAATTGCACTAACAATGTTAGTACAGAGGTGTGACCTCAAGGTTAATTTTATTTATCCACATTACTTGTTTTACTTTCTGGATAAGGAAAACTTTGTGAGAAAGTTCTTCTAATGAAATTATTGAACAACGTGTGCAAATAAAGATCAAGGTGGAGTTGACTTTTCCCTAGAGTATTTGTGATAGATGGTGTATATGGTAAAAGCTTTTTATTATGAACATCTTTGTTCGAATTTTCTCGTCGAGCAAAAAGCTATTGATTTTGATTATCAATAGGTTCTCAACCTTATTTTTCCAATCGCCCACTTTGAGAATATATTTTTTTCTACAGCCCCCATTTTTTTTTTATTTACCCTCTCCTGCGAATTTGATTCAGCTATTGCCACGATTATATTTAAACGTGTAATATTATACAGTCATAAGATAGGATATATAATTTCCCCTGGGTCACAGATAATATAATACTCTGGGTCTTCTACTGCCCCACTGAAAGTCTTAAACGCCCACGAGGGGGCGTTATCGCCCACATTGAGAACTTATGTATGCTCTATGTTATTTGGCGATAAAGAATAGTTATCGTGCATATTATTATGCTCAAGTGGTCAACGCTCGTGCCTTCTCTGTATGAGAAGCGGCCATTGCCTTGCACTGGGGCTATAATAGACTGGTATTCATATATATTTTCGGCATCGCGAGCTCTCGCTATAATTTTCTAACATTGCCGTCTGATAGTAGAAACAAAAACATCACAGAATTTATCGATATAGATATTAATAGGAATTGTTTTCCTATAAGCCCCTTATACTAACAGTACGAATGGCTTTAATTTGACAGTCGGTTCAGTGAACATATTTTTCCAACATATGGGGCAATGGATTAGCAATACTTATCCTTCAAAATGATTTAGATTGTGATTGAATGTGAGTTACACAATTACCCCCTTACTAATAAACATAGTTATAATTTCACAAAACTTTGTCTTCTTTCAAATGTCAAATTAATACTAACGACTGAAAGAGAGAAATCAGTGTGTAACTATTCATCTGATATAATACGTTTCTGTTCTGGGGGTTCAGGGGTTCTGTAAGGGGGTTAGGGTGTAGGCCTAAGTAACTCAGACTTTTATTAAAAATAGGTAAATAAAATTAGTTTAATTCCACTAACAAGACTCATATACAAACAGATACATAAAAGGATACCGACAGGATAACAAGCACAGACACGAACACTCACAAGGTAACAATATGTTTACTGCAGCATTGCCAATCCAGTCTATTGGCGATCATAATTATTAAGTAAATAATCATTTTTAATAAATTAAAAATGTTTTTTCATTTACGCGCTTTTGCGTGGGTTTTTAACTAACTCAGTCTGGTCGTACCTATCTATATGTACCTTAAATTCTGAAAGTCAGAGGGAGGACATCGCCGTCGAGGTAGTCCACGACGTAGGTGGTGTGACGATCTGATAATGTTTACAGGCCCAACATGGCCAGAGATCGCACAGGACAAAACACAGGAAGCAAAAAAAACTGATAAGGCGAAGAATCAACGTTTTGCGTTATTTACCACAATCTAGCGTAGGTAGTGTTGTTTACTATGCTTGTATTTATTCTCTTTGACCGGGCAAGTTATTTTTATCAACATTTCGGGCCACTGCTCCCGCTAAGGCTTTTATTAAGAGTCTTTCTGGTAAAGCACGGGTAGAACTAAGTTTGTTCTATTACTTTGACTTAGTTTTATTAAATAAAAAGCTGGAGTTTTTGTTGTTAAAGTCTTATTGCAGGAAATATTGCCACCCTTGCCTAGGTTGAGTGACTGCTAGAGAATGCCTCTTTTGTGCGAAAAGTTTAAACCGATAAATATTAACATTGTTACTGTATAATATTGTTATTTTTTGTGAAGGCAAGTCTTGTTGCCTTGAGATCCTGGGCACTAAATAATAGTTAACAAAATATTTAAAAAAAAATATATAGCTCAGTGTCAGGATAACAGTCATTTGGTATTGATCCTCGATAATGACAACAAGTTCATTTCCCATAAATTACTAAGTAATGCTAAACTATCAAAATTCTTATTATTATAATATAATGAATTCCTAAATCTTTAGGAAAATACTGCTTATGACACAACGCATTCAAAAGCTGCATGCATTAGGTACTGTAATAATCTAACGTTTAACTGTTTAAGCATGATACGATAATGCAATGTAATGTACGTCAACTTAATATTACATGAGTCATGATAAAACTTTCCTCGCTTGACGGGAGAGTTTTTGCGCCATCCTGTATGGCGGTTATGTATGAAAGTTACGTTACTTTAAAACAATATCGCTGTGTATGGTGTTATAACCCACTTACACAATACTCATTCTTTTTTACAAACGTAATGTACCTATCACAAACTCTAGCATAAATAATTTTAAGTGCAAAAAAAAACAGCTGAAGTTCATTACGTCACAACGATAGACTCGATCACTTGAATAAACCCTTTGGGCGCATTATGTCCAATTCGCAAAACTTCCAACTGTCCAATTCTCAATTGGTCCAATTCGCAATTAGTATTAAATTATTGTTTAATTTAATGAAATTGCGAATTGGACAATTTTATGATTTGGACATTGTGAGAATTGGACATTTTGAGCCCAAAGGGAATAAACATACAGCAATAAATGAATATAAATAATTATAAACATATTATTAGGTCGATTCCAAAAATATTTCATGAGAATGTAAACAAATGGATGAGACAACCAAACAACCAAAAGCACTTTGCTTTTGGTTTTCAATATGTAATACCACTTACAAATTGAGTGCTTTGACAAATAAAAGCAAAATTAGAACGTCGAATATAATGTACTATGTATTCAAATATTTTTGAATCCTCAAAAAAATGTTTTTTGGTGATTTTTCAATCACAATTTAATAATGTTATTCAAGCAATTATTGTTGGGAAAATGTGGTGAGACATACACATTACTAACACTCGTATTTATAGACAAGTAAAAGTAATTACTTTAGCAAAAGTAATTACTTGAGCAACGCTTTTTATTGCATAGTCAAGAAATCGGTCCGAGTAAAAACTGTTTTAAGTTAGTATTCTTAGCCAAGTAATAGTAACCAATTTCGTTGCTTAAGTAACGCACATTCAATTCGGATCTACTGTTTCTTTGTTTTTCGCGTTGCTTTGTCGTTTTCTAACCTTACATAAACATGGAAAACATCGAGAATTTATTTTTATATTTGGACAATTTTGACAATGACCCATTAGAGGAAGTAGTGAATAATATTACTATTAATGAACCAAGAAAAACTAAAGTTTATTTCCGTGACGCAGATCCTCTGCGCGAATATTCTGAAAATGCTTTCAAGATGAGATTTCGGTTTAATAAAAGTGTTGTAGTGAATGTTATTTTACCATTAATATGTGTAGAATTAAGTTCAGACACCCAAAGAGGACTCCCAATTAGCCCTATGTGCCAGTTATTGACAGCTTTACGGTTTTATGCCACTGGAAGTTTTCAAATTGTTTGCGGAGATTTGATAAACATATCTCAATCTACTGTTTGTAATATTGTTAAAAAGGTTAGTCGTGCATTAGCCTTTCGTATGCCAGATTTTGTTAAATTTCCAAATGAATTGAGGAAAGTCAAAGAAGATTTTGAAAATCTTGGACACATTGGCAGAACAAGTGGCCTTAAAAACATAATTGGAGCAATAGATTGTACCCATATAAAAATAAGTAAGCCTCGTGGCATCGAGCATACTGAACAGTATAGAAATCGTAAGGGTTACTTTTCTTTAAATGTTCAAGCTGTTGGTGGTCCAAATTTAGAGATTTTTGATATAGTAGTCCGATGGGCTGGAAGCACACATGACAGCCGTATATTCAGAAATTCAAGACTGAATATTAGATTGCAGACAAATGAATTAAATGGAATATTGGTAGCAGATGCAGGGTACCCATGTACTAGATATTTACTTACACCACTATCAAGTCCACGTACCCCTGCTGAAGAACGCTATAACAAATGCCAAATTAAAACAAGAAACTCCGTGGAAAGATTGTTTGGCCTTTGGAAGCGTCGATTTCCTTGCTTACAGAAAGGTCTTGGTACAAAATTACGGACTACAGCAAATATAATATTAGCCTGTGCAGTTCTACATAATATAGCTCTACAAGTTAATGATACTCTGGAAGACTTTGAAGAACCTAGTCTGCTGGAGAGTCAAGACAGCAACACACCAGAAACTTTTACAAATGATGGAATGGTACTCCGTGCCAACATAATATCAAGAGACTTTGTATAGCAAATATGGGATAATATAAATTAATGATAATTCATATTCATGAGTTTTATTTTTCTTTATTTATCACAATATTGAATGATATATAAATCATTTTTCATCATTAAAAGTAGCTTTAATTACTCCTTATTACATCAGTAATCTGCCAGTGAGTCTCGTTAAAATCGGTGCAGCCGTTCCAGAGATTATATGACACAAATAGACAGACAAAAAGTCAAAAAAAATGCTAGGTATATGTACCTTGTATACATACATAATTGATTTTAGTAAAAAGCTGTTGACTAAGCATGTAAATGTAAAAATAAAACAAATCAAACACTGGTATGTAACTCATTCTTCATTCTTTTTATTTTTCAATTTTTCTAAAGCCAACTGTAGCTCTACTTCTAAAATTTTTTTCCTATAGTCCCTCTCCATTATTTTGGTCTGGATTTCTTCCTCATGTATTCTTTTTTTAAATGTCAATTCCTCTTCTAAAATTTTAATTTTCAAAACATCAATATTGTTTAAATATTTTTCCCCGAAACTTCTCTTGATTGGGGTCTTATATGCTACATCTCCTTCCCCCTCTTTACTATCAATAAGATTTGATGTAGAGGGCTGCAACAAAGGGGGTGGCAATATTATGACATTGTCTTCAATGTCTGGGCCTTTTCCCCAAGCGTTGTCGTTGGTGTCTCCAAAACATGAAGCAATCCCTATGAAATAACATTTTAATTTAGTAAAATAATTTTGTCCACCTCTGTATTATTTTATTGCACAAACAAAATATTATAAATTAGATTAATCTTGTAATATTTTGTGATCAGTAGCCTTATCGAGCCTTATCACTGTCCAAACTCGTTTTAGAGGGAATATACACCCGCAATTTTTTATAAAGATAATATAATTATAATACTATTACACATACCATTAACATCACTGTCGATATCAACATCAATATTTGTCAAAATATTTTTGTCAATGTCCATCACTTTGGCATCTACAGGATCCATATCAGGCACCGAACTTCCTCCTCCGGTTAAAAATCTGACATTTTCTTTAGTTTTTGCTTCTCTCGCCTTGGCCTTCATGTTATACCACAATTTAATTAGTTGTTTGCATGAGGCCTAAAAAATACATGTAGATTAGTTAGGATTTTTTTTATATTAGGTATAGGTCTAATACTTTAGTGAAGTGGCTTTAATTGAAAAAAAAAAAACGTTTCTATATGAATGATTTCATTTTATGTGGGCCTTGATAAATGCCCCACAGGATACCAGGGTAATGCGGCAAGAACCGTATGAGCATCTGTTGACTGTACAGGCATCCACCAAGATTAGGCACTTGGGCAACTATTAATAAATGAATATCTAATATGGTATGCATACTTACTTTCTGAGTAACAATTGTTGACGCATTGAACTCGTCTTTGACCTGCTCCCAACACTGTTTCTTCTTCAAAGCACTGGAAGCGTTGGTCTTCTTGCAAGACAACACGTGTTCATATTTTTGAATTACACTCAAAAAAATATCTTTCTCTAATGATGAGAATGGTTTTTTACGCTCTTGGTCTGCCATTTTTGACTATGAAAACTAAAGAAAGATAGATTTAACAACACCAATGCAACAAACTAAACGGATAACCACAACAAGGTGGGAATGACAAGATGTAAAGTCAAACGGATTTTTGACGTATAACACATGCAAGTTAAAAATCATGTCCCAGTCCTAGCAAAAGTGGCAAGAGTAACCTTCTATCTAATATGGTCGAGTTGCATCGTGTAAAACGTTTCATTTTTCCTTCAAATCAGTGAATTTTTTTGATAACAAAAGTACCTTAAATAATTTTTAATTGTTGTTCTATGAGATATTTTTGAAGGAACTTTGATGTAAAATAATAATATTAATAATTTGAGAAATAAGAGCAAAGTTCTGTTAAAATTTGTCCCAAAGCAACTTGCCTTCACCTGTAACGAAACGCGTGAATAAAATGTTGCCAGGCAGAAACGACAGCAGAGACTTTACTCAGGCTTCTTTTACTTATGCATTATCTTAGGTAATTGCTTAAGTAAGTAACGAGAATTTCTTAACTATCGAATATGATTTTGTATTTGAGAATTCTAACTTCAAGTAATGACTTAATTAAGAAATTACTTAGCAACAAGTAATTACTTGTTTATAAATACGAGTGTAATTCTCTTTAGTGAGTGATTACTTAAGAATAGGGTTTGTTAACACTTTCGTCAGCTACTTTTTTAACTGACTATAAACAATAGGTCATAAAAATAACACAAACGGAAGGGCAGAAAACTATCCCACTCGCAACCCGACCATCAAATGTCCGTCCATCATCGCACATCAAATGTTTAGACACCGAGGTGGAATCCTTGACACATACTAGACCGATTGCCCTACTTATTGCACAAACAAACTATTTTCTTTACTTTATGGTGAGTATACCTACTAATGAGATAAAAAAAAACATTGTCCTTAATTCACCACCATACATTTTCTTTGCACGATACAATTTTCCAAGTTCATCATAAATTAATCTATGATTACTTATGGTTAGTTTATTAACAAAACCAGAAATATAAAATATCTAACTTCAAGTGAAAATCCTGCATCCGGTTAGACTAGAAGCCGACCACAACATAATTTTTTTTTTATTTGTTTTGGGTTTGCTCTTGACTGTAGTCTAGGTCAGAGGTGACAGAGACAGAGTCGACGATGGAGTGAGCTTACCCAGAAGAAACCTATTCACTCTAACTTTGAAGAGATTCGGGCTGTATGCGCTCGGAAACAGACGCAGGTAGAGAGTTCCACTCTTTTGCTGTGCGCATTAAAAAAGACATTTGAAAACGCTTAGTTCGAATTTGTGGAATAGCAACTTGGCAGGGATGGTAACTTGCAGTGCGTCTGGATGTCCGAAGGTAGAAGGGGGCCGGTGGAATGAGGTCGTGGAGTTCATAGTTGGAAAAAGGCTAGGCAGATGATAAAATTAAAAGGTCTTCCTTCAGACTTTACTTTAGTTAAACAAGATTTAAATTAGGCGTTTGATTAAGTGAACATGCTAACTGTCCCAACAGATTCATTAGGTTTGGACAGTTGGACATTTTGCGAATTGGACATAATGCGCCCAAAGGCTCAAAGATCACGTTTTGACTTTATAGGTTGTTTTATAAAACTGTATTCACTGGATTTCCTCTGGTACCTACAGTGATTAGCTTTGACATTTCTTGAATCTGTAAACTTTAACTACGGGTCCAAGAACAGTCCCTTGGGGCACCCTTAATGTTAGCCTTCAAAATCAAATGATACCAGAAAACTACAAAAGAAATTCGCTTGTCCTTGATTCCAGATCACAACAAAAGACCTCCGCATTTCTTCATAAAACAACCAACGAAAGCAAAATCACTTGTCTACATAAACTTATCACACCTAATCATCATTCTATAATCGAGTACCCGAAAAAAAAACTATTTCAAAAAATGGTCACGCGCGGATCCCCTTTTTGAGACAATAGCGAAAGCGATGGAATGATAAACGGGGTGAGGCGAGGTCGAGGATCTAAAAATACACCATGGAGACCAGACAATGAGGTACTGCAATAACTATAATAATTTTAGCCATAATTTTGTACCAAGTGCAAATAGTTGGTTGCATACATACAATAAAATTACCATGGCTTGAAATACATTCTCATATACATAGTTAGTATAGGCCTCCGGGAAAAAATAAACCACTTTTGCGCAATGGTCGTACGTGCTCACAAGTAAGTCTACCAAAGTTTACTTATTCCAGATTCTCAATCTCCACAAACAACCAGTAAAACTGTCCAAAAGGCGGACACAATACAAACAAATTATTATATAATAGCCCACTGTTCATTATCACGCGGAAAACGGACCAAATGAATTAGACGTCGCGGCCATCTTGGGACGCTACGGTTTTGGCGCGCCTTTTACGACGCGGCGACGCGACGCGTACGCATTGTCGCAATGTCGTATTGTGTGGCTAATATTAGATACAGTAGCTATTGTATTGACATAATGCCTTTGGAGTACAGTTGGTAACTGTGGTTGTGAGTTTAGTTACTTTTACCGTGGGTTTTGGGACTACTCTACCTACTTGGGAATGCGTTCAACCTTTGATAGCCCATTTAACTTGATCTTAATTAATATTGTTGGTCTCGACGGCAGTTTTTTCATTGAGTTTGTCAGGAATTCATAGGGTTAGTATCAATTTTACTACATAAACTAAAGCGTGGTCTTTGTCGGACTGCATAGAAAAGAAAGAGAAGCGCTATGACACAACCCTGGCTGCTTTTGGGACGTACTTCTTCTTGTACGACAATTAATATTATAAAAAAGCTTGTAAAAAGAAAAGACTTGATTATTTGCAGGTTTGTTTGTAATGGATAAACTCAAAAAATACTAAACTTGTTTCACCCATAGAAAGCTACATTATCAGCGAGTAACACAACACGGGCTGTATATTGTGGTGTTATATGACTTCCGCGCGAACGAATTCGCGGGCAGAAGCTAGTCGTAAATAAGCCATTCCGTAAAAATAATATAGTTAGCTCCACCTCTACACAGACCTGTTGAAGTTATCAATATCATCATCATCACTTCATCACTCTTTCCAATAGCTCCACCTGCAGACTTGAAGTCGTCATCAACCTGCTCTCACATCTCATCTTTTCTTTATACAAATCTCATAAGTACAATCTTGTCTCGCTCTTTCATATTTCAAACAATTCTAAAGTATTGCAGAGAAAGAGATTATTCAGTAAACTTAAAGGGCAGTCATGTGGAATGGCTAGATTTTAAAAGTGGTTTAGGAATGCTGGACTGCATTCGCTTCCCAGATAAATTGTTATTACCTAAGTTTCGCTTTGAAACTCAGTCTCACTGCGAGATTTAAACTGTGGTTTGAGGATTAATTCATAGGTTTGAGGGGCAAATCTCGTAATTTTAAGAACGTTCACAGTCTGCTCTCTCAAAAAAACCAGTCTGAATCTGTCAAAAATTTCAAATTTCCTACATTTTTGACAAGTTTTTGACATTGATTGTCGCTGAGATGAGATTGCGACTAGATTTTGAACGTTTTTAAATACGGGAAATTGACCTTCTGAATACGAAATGAAGAATCACCAAAACAGTCATAATTTGTGCTGCATTTAAGTAGATCATACTTATTTATTTAACCCGATATAAACCGTACCACACAAGAGTATCACCAGCCTGTACTTGATTGATGACAGCTAATGGCAAATCCATATTGTTTTGATAGCCAATCAATGGATATTCATACCCTATTTATCTGACACGAGTTTACGTCAATCGTTCCAAATTAGGGCTGGTACTGACGTGTGTTGTGTACAGATGAACTCGATTCGTGGAACCATTTCATTTGATGCTAATTTGTTATATTGTGATCTTGGCCTTAACTTTTGTAGTGGGTAACTCGATAGAGTGCAATCATTAAATGTCAAGGGTTTATAGTGATTGCCAATGGCGCTTCATTTTCATTGAAAATATGTTTTAGTGGGATCCATAGGGCAAAAAGACCTACCATGGGTCAAACCCAAGCAGGCGCTTTATGTTGTGTATAATTCATTTTTATCACCACTGCATCAAAAACGGTGAAGGACAACATCGTGAGGAAACCGGCATCTCCTAGAACCAAAAATCCGTCAACTTTCCAACTCCGCGCTGTTACTGACAAATTCTCAATCATATCTGCTCGTCCTGGGAATCGAACCCAGGATCCCACGTTCAGCGGTCAGGTTTGCGACCACGTTACCAACGGGGCACACTTCCAAGGCAATGAATGCCGTCTTCTGTTAGCTTTTGGCTGCTACTCAGTTAGTTCGAACGACCACGACGGCGGCGCCGGCGTTCGAAGCAACCGTGAAAATGTATGCGTTTGAGTGTAGGTACGTTAAACTGATATAGAATTTCAGATTGGGCTTCTAGGGGTTTGGAAAGTCTCATTAATTAATTAAAATAATATAAAACGGAGGCAACGATAAGGCGATTTAACCAAAGTCATATTTGCGATGCTGCTCCTAATTAGCATTAAATTTCCAGAGGATGATAATAAAAGCTAATCTGCATTAATATTCATATAACATGGTAATTAATTACCGTGTAGGAAGCGCGCCCGGGGGTGTGTTTTTAAGAATTTTGAGTCGGACTCGCACACGGGGGGTTCCGTACCACAAGGTAAAAAACGCCGAAAAGATACGCCTCTTGTAAGGTCTCCATAAAAGAAACGTGTCTTTTCGGTTTTTTATTTTTACATTTGTTGTTATAGCGGCAATAGAAATACCCGCTTTGTGAAAATTTTAACTGTCCACCTATTATGGTTCATAAGATAGACTGTTGACAGACAGACGGACGGACAGCGAAGGTTTAGTAATAGGGTCCCGTTGGCACCTTTTGCGTACGGAAGCCTAAAAACCAGCTAAGTTCCGTACTCCCAAAACTAAGTATTATACTCAACCTTCGCTTCTGTAAAAAAAACTATTTTATTGACTAGTGACCCGCCCCCGCTTTGCCCGGGTTTTACGACATGACAAAACAGTAGTTTATAAGAACAACGCGATCACACAGACAGACACGAGAAGCGACTTCTTTTTATATAATACTAGCTTCTGAACGCGACTTCTTCCGCGTGAAATTTATTGCTCCCCGACCCACCCGTCGTATCGCATCGCCAGCCCACGCTATTATTCTTCGTTGCTTTGGTTTCGCTTAGCGTTGCTTTGAACTTTTTTCTTTTTGCTGGGCAGGGTCCTTTTTTTTTAGGATGTGAAATCATCAAATGACCCCTCCCACTCTGGGTGGAGCGGAAGGGAGTGTCAGACTCTTACTGACTAAAACCCATCCGTGTTTCTTCCTTAGCCCTTTATGTTCCGGGGTAGCGGTAACCCTTTCGGACAATCACACTGCCCCGGCAGGCTTCGGCCCTGACGGGCCCCTCCTCTGATGCTGATATCTCTTTGAGGCGCGCGTGGAACACACACGCGCTGTCCGGCACGGGCCTGGTCCTGATCGGATGGCGAGCTACCCATTACTCGCCGTCCGCAGGCTGGGCAGTGTTCTATCGTAACGTTAAATAACCTTCCTCTTAGGCTATCAAATGCAAAAAGATTTTTTTTAATCCGACTGGTAGATCCAGATGCTTTCAAACAAACTCTTCAGCTTTATTATTAGTAAGTATATTAGATGTACCTATAAATAACCAACTTATATTTACAGTATGTACCACATACAAGGTCCAAGGACAGGTCTTCTCAATCTGTGTGGTTCTTTCTTCTAAAGACCATCTCAGACACCAATCTACATGGTCTTCACATGATCTGACCAAGATTATGTCTGGACTTTAAAAGAGACTGTGACCTCTGAGTTTTTTTCGGCCTTTCTTCTCAGAGTAGTCAGATAACACTACACGATAGGAAACGCCAAACTCATCTAGTTTTATAAAAAATATGATTGACGTGTAAAAGTGTTTGTGCAAACCTATTTACCAAAAAAAAAAACAAACAAACAAACAAGTTAACGGTCAACTTCTAGCTAGCTATTACGGTTCGAAAGATGACCCTGTGACAAACTGACAGAAACACAGAAGAGAGTCGGCGCAGACTGAGTTATAGAGTCCCGTTGACACCCGTCAACCCGCCATCTGTCAGGGTATGGAACCCTAAAAACAGAGAAAAGTGTGTTTGGTTTGATTTTGGAGAAAACTGTAACTGGCTGACTGCAAGGTCAAAAGTCAGAGTCCAATAATTTATTTCAAAACGGCGTATTTGAACTTCAAAATTTACAATAAAATAGAATTGATTCTAGTCGTCCCTTCCAAAAGGTAGTTTCGTATGGAGAAGAATGGGCAGGAAACTCCACTTTTGATTCAACAAAATGTGTTCATTTTAATTGAAAAACGGTAAAATGAAACGCCATGATTCTCTTTCATGTTTACACGGTTCACTTGACTATTAATTTGAGAGGGTCAAGCGTGAAACGATACTGCCATGTCAGAAATTGAGCCGAACCTTTTTTTAAATAATATAAATACTGTAGTTTTATTTCACGAAGGGTTGGTATTTTATTGTGTCTGAATGCATAGAAGCTTTGTTCATGTGTGCGTTACTAATTATACGCTGGAGCGCTCCGTACTGACTGAGCCTTCTTCACGCATACAAAAACAATGTGTAACAGCTTCAATGTTTGCAGTATCCTGGGGGTTCAAATTTCTGACCGTATAAGGAACACAATACTGCGCGCCAAAACCAAGATAGCGGACATTACTCAGAAAGCCGCTAAACTTAAGTGGGACTGGGCCGGACATGTCTGTCACATGTCAGATAACAATTCGGCTAAGAGAACAGCCGATTGGGTTCCACTCAACGCACGACGCCATCGCGGCAGGCCGAGACGAAGATAGCGGGACGAGCTTGACTCCTAACGAAGGGACTGACTCGCAAAAGACAGAAAGAATATGCAGTAGAACAATACAGGCTAGTTAGATATATTAGATAGAAATGCTTCTTATAAAAAAAATTATTAATCTGCCTAGCCTTATTATAACTATGTAGGGGTCAGCTTCTAGCTTAACTTACCTTCGCTTAAATTCAATAATTTACATGGAGCGACTGCCCATCTGACACGATAACCTTGCTAAGACTGGTTGTCAGTCTATCGGCCTTTTGACTACCCGTAATGACTCTCAAAGATCTGCAAATGACAGCCCGGACCAACAGCTTAACGTGCTTTCCGAGACATGGAAGGGTCTCGATAAGTAATGGATGGTCACCCATCCACGGACTGACCTCGGCAAACGTTGCATTATCTTGAAAATCGCCCATGCGACTGTTATTATTTAGCTTTAATGCCTACCTTTAGGGTTCCATACCTCATCATCATCATCATATCGCTTATAGGATCACTTTCTTGTCCGTCTGTCTGCAGTCGGTCTGTCAAGGCCCTTTATCTCGGGAACGCGTGGAGGTATCGAGTTGAAATTACCATGTCCCTTGAAGCTGTGAAAAAATCAAACTTCTAAGTTAACGTAAAAGAAAATACGGCTGTTTATGCCACAAAAAACGTATATTTAACGTAAAAGAAAATACGGCTGTTTATGCCACAAAAAACGTATATTTCGACACTCTCAAGGAAATGAAAATGTAAGTATAGGGTACCTATACTTTCCGTTGACCTAGAACTATGAAATTTTACAAGAAGCAATGTCATATATCACAAATAAAGGAAAAAATCCGAAAACCATAGTAGTTAGGTACATTCCTAAAAAAAAACCCGTGCTAAACTACATTGATGAACCCTCGGTACGCGAGTCCGACTCACACTTGACCGGTTTTTTCATGTTATTTTATGGCTGTGTTTACCAAACATAACCCAAACAAAAATATAGCACCGGTGTGGTCCTATTTCATTTCCCTATAGCTATCAGCCCTTCGTTATTAAAGGCGCAAGGTTGGAATCAATACCTGGACATTGATTGTGTTAAACAAATATGATGTTGCAAAAAAACAAGTTTCAACACATAAAAATACATAATATTTAATACATTATTTTGACTTTTACGTTATAACATTAGGTATTTTATAGCTACCTTTAAAGTAACAGCCGCATGGATCTAACGAAGATTAAACCAAAGACCTTATACTTAAACGTATTATAGATCTTTGGATTAAACCACGCTTGCCTAGACCCCTCCGCAGCGCTTCGTAGATCTTTGACAGTCGTTACGGGTAGTCTGACCCCCGAAAGTCTGACAATCGGTCTTAACAGGGGGTTCCTATCGTGTTAATTAAAAGCAGGCTTGTGGAGGTCAGATGGACAGTCACTCCTAAATACTGGTATTCAACTTCACCCGGTTAGATCAGTCTAACCGGGTGAAGTTGAATACCAGCAGTGCGATTCTGTAACCATCTCACCGTGAAAACTAAGGTGAAGTGAGTGTGGAGTGAGCTGTCATTAGTGTAAATCCCTATAGAATCAGATGGAATGACAGCTCACTTCACCTAACTTCTCACGGTGAGATCCTAACAGAATCGACAGGCTGTACCGTAGTCAGTAGTTGTGTGTGTGCCGACCCCAACATAATTGGAAAATGCTATTCTAAAGAACATATTGTGAATGTGACAAAGTAGGTGTTAAAACATATAAATGCATAACATTTGACATTTGTGTTATTAGATATATTAGGTGGTTTATCTTAGCATGCCAGTTTACGATGCTTGGTTTATGACGCCACCGAGTCGTAACATGTATTCAATGAACGAAGTAGATTTGCCATTTCTCTGGGTTCGATTCTCAGGTCTAGCAAAGTGTTATCCTTCCTAACTATCCTAATCCTAACTAATATTATTAATGCGAAAGTAAGTTTGTTTATTTGTCGTTAAAACGGCTGAACGGACTTTGATGAAATTTAGCACGTGGGTAGACCATGACCTGGAGAAGGACATAGGCTATTTATCATCCTGGATCGCAGACGATCGACGATGGCGATCAGTTTAAATAAGACGTTAGGAATCATACTAAAATTTGAGTATGAATCTACTGAGTAACACGACACCCCTTGGTAAGACTGGTTGTCAGACTTTCGGGCTTCTGACTACCCGTAACCACTGCCAAAGATCCAAGAATGACAACCGGGACCTACGGCTTAACGTGCTTTCCGAGGCACGGAGGGGTCCCGGAATAATAATTATGTAAAGATGTGACCATCTATCTATTATTCCGGGACCCCATACACGGACCATCAGCGACAATTGTAGGTTAACCTGATCGATCGACCTGTGCGGCTGTTATTGCCCTCATCTGTAAACAAAAGCACTGAAACTAAAAATTGTGATTTCTTTTTTTGTGGCTTTCCCAAGACAATAACTAAAAATACAAGAAACTTACCGTTGCTACGAAGAAAAATATTTTTCTTAGCATTTCGTCCATCTATTCTTATTGCCAGAAGTTTATTTGAAAAGGCCACACAAACAAATAAATACCTCATGTTGCTTTTTTATTCTTTTTCTCCTTTCGAAATGTTCCGTGGGGAGAAGAAAAACTCGCAACCTACTTATATTAATATTTTACGTCGAAGTGGATGTAACTAGTGACCTCATTGTTTCATAAAATAGGTAAGTACCTATGTTTGTACCTATCCGACCAATACACTACTTATTTGTTTTTCGCAGCTGAGAAATATACGCAACACTTTAGGCCTTATGCGCTAAGGCCTAAAAAACTAAGGTAAAGTGAGCTATCAATATTGTCAATAGCTAGCATCAGAGCGGCAATTCTCGTAATTTTAAGAACGTTCACAGTCTGATATCAGTCTCAATCTGTCAAAAATACCTCTAACTCCTACATTTTGACTAGCTTTTGACATTTGTTTGTCGCCGAGATGAG
Source organism: Gortyna flavago (assembly GCA_963669345.1). Classification (NCBI taxonomy): domain Eukaryota; kingdom Metazoa; phylum Arthropoda; class Insecta; order Lepidoptera; family Noctuidae; genus Gortyna; species Gortyna flavago. Next base: position 9,320,898 of record OY770148.1, read on the forward strand.
ACTGCGACCTGCGACTAGATTTTGAACGTTTTAAATTACGAGAATTGGCCTTCAGGTACAGATCGCGACACGTAAGTTGAACCAAAATTGCGGTCGTCCGCGCAGGCACAATTATGGATTGAGACCGATTGAGACCCGAAAATGTGTTACTGCGCATTCAAGGTCATAGTTCAAGTTACGTGTCGCGAGCTTTAACACATTTTCGGGTCTCAATCAGTCTCAATACATGCGCGGACGACCGCCATTTTGGTTCAACTTACGCGCCGCGATCTGTAGTACCTAATGGTAGTATGACATGACAGCTTACTTCACGCAGTTAATGGTGTGAGATCTTTACAGAGTAGTTCCGCTCGTCAATTTTCCCCCTTACCAAGATAATCAGTATTTGATCTATTCTGTTTTGAAACGGATAAATGAAAGACCATTTTTTAAAGCTCTCTATAGTTTTCTTGTTCTTTTCTAACGCGTGATTGCACAGCCAAACATCACGTTGAAATAGGTTTGTTCAAGCTACCTCCTAATAAAAGCTCTGGTGTTAATAAAACGCAATCCCTACAATGTATTCACTACCTACAAAAGCTATAAGGCAGTGTATACAACGTGGATTAGCAATCAAACGGCTAGGGGTAGTATATAGGAGTTTATTGTAGATCCAGCTTTATTCACAGTGTTTGTTTTGCATACAGATGTTCGCAAAATTTACACCCAACCATTACAGCAAACAAAAGGTTGTAGTGACAACTTCTTTTAAAAGCGGTAGTACCTAACATCGGAAAGCTGTAAGTCGCACATGTCTGCCTCATGCCAGAGTTGGCTAAAATAACAACTAATTGCGAAGATGCAGAGACGAACTTGACTCTTACAAAATGGACTGGCCCGCAAAGGCAGTGGACAGTCGTGTGTGGAAAGGGAAGGGGCCTTCGCCCAGCTGTGGGACATTACGGGCTAAATATGGATAGATAGATGTACATATTGACTGAAACAAACTTTTGGAAATCCCACACACAAGATGTTCAGCATATTTTGGTACTGATAATAAGAGCCAGATCTGAAGGCTTTTAGAAACTGGGGGTTTGATTGAAAACCTTTCGGTTGCTATCATTTGAAACTATAACACTAGAGCTAACGCCTTTCTAAAACGAAGGTGCAAGGTCAAAATAAACAACGCTCAATACAAGTAATTACAATAACTTTGTACTGCCACTGCCTTTGTATTTTTTTAGCTTGTATAATTTGAATACTTACCTTGAAAATTTTGCATAGACTTACCTACTTAAATATTTGTATGCCATTGTATAAGGCAAGCATGACGACCTGTTTATAGGTAATACTTTTAACAATTTGCATGCTGATTTTTCGTGTGTAGACTCATGTTTGAAGAAATAAAACTTATCTTATCTTATCCTCGTTGGTTTAGATAGAGGTCGCAAGCGCTACAGCTGAGCATGAGGTCCTCAGTTCGATTCCCAGGTCGAGCAGTGTTATTTGGTTTTTTCATCTAGAATTTCTCAGTAGCACCCCGGTTGATTAGTGTCTGAAATGGTATTTTGAGGAAAGAACCACACATTTGATTGCACCTGTCCAGTCAGTGCAGCTCAACTCAGAACTCAAGGAGCTCAACGACCCGACGGACAATATAAAAAGGGCCTTCTCGGTAGGCTGCTTACAGTAAAAAAACTGCCGAACCATCATTATAATTAAGTGAGAAGAAAAAAAAAAGAAGTAATTACCCACCATAGACTTATAAAAAAAGATGGTCTCCGCGCCACACATATCGAAAGTGAAGCACCGTACCGTACCGATCTATGTGTGCGTGATTGACGATTGACGCTGTCGTGTCTCCTAATGGCGGCCGGTCGGCAACTCGGCATACTATGATGTAAATGTGAGCGTGACGCCGTGTTTGTACAAGCGGTCCGGCATACTTACTGTGCTGCACTTTCATTTTCACTTTCACAACACACTTCCAAAGTTGGCAACGCAGAAAAAGAAACGTTGCAGTATCTGTCCTTTACAATGAATGCAGGTCAACGATCCAACATGGCCGCGCTACGGAAATCGGAAAACATTTGCAATGGGAACTGCGCACATACCTAACGATAATGGCGATGGGTGATAGCCGTGTACAGAATGGGCCATGGTAGATAAAGGTTACTGTGATTTTTATTGTTACTTCGATTTGATAGACTTTATTAGCATGCGTAAACGCATACACTGCTACAAAGATCTTTCGTCTCGAATGACGTAAACAGTGTGGCGCTGTTGATAAACATAATTTGTGCAATTTTATTGTTGGAGCCCTTTCACAGATTTTTAACCTCTGACAGCAACAGCAACCTACTAATAACGAGAATAAAGACCATTGTGATTTTAACAGACTTGTCAGTGGCAACAACCCAACAAAAACCTTATCACAACGAGTATTGGGCAGCGGGATTGTCCGAAAGGGTTACCGCTGCCCCGGAACATAAAGGGCTAAGGAAGGAACACGGATGGGTTTTAGTCAGTAAGAGTCTGACACTCCATTCCGCTCCACCCAGAGCGGGAGGGGTCATTTGATAATTTCCGATCCTTAAAAAAAAAATCACAACGAGTATAAAGATCACTGTGATTTGGACAGAGATGCAAAATCAGAGGTAAAAAACTGTGAAAGCACTGTATGCAATTGTTTTGTGAAATGTATTGAAAAAACAAGATGGCGGTTTCAAATATGGTCACACGCCAAAAGATACCAATACTGGAACTAGGTACCAGTTGAGTTTGGAAAAATAGTAATAAATTCGTGAGCAAAAGCTAGTAAGTATATTTAAATGAAGCTGATATAAAAATAACACATAGGTAACATTATGTAAAAGGGTCATAAAACTTTAATGTCCTCATAAATGTAAAGAATTTGTAACTAGAAGTAATTCTGTCTAGACGGAATGAAACTTTTTATCCAAAGGATATCTTTAATATCCTGGAATGGAAATAAGGCAATTTTAACGTGAATAATGCTGGAGTTATATCAAGTCATAAATTATAAGATTTCAGACGATAGTGGTCCCAGATCGTCTTCACCGTTTCCCTTGTGAGATTAGTTTTCTGATTATACAGGTTGTCCCTGGAAGTATGGATCAAATCGAATATAGGGACGTGGGCAAGGTCATTTCCAAACTTTTTAACCCCGAGAATGTCGGTGAATGAAAAAAAATCATTTAATAAAGCTATCATGGCTATTTAAAAAAAAAATATTGACAGCCCTGGTAGTTTTTTTTTTCTTTGAGCACTATGCGAAGCGATTGAAAAAAAAAATTCGTCATAACTTTTGAACCGTAATAAAATTCTCCGACATTCTCAGGGTTAAAAAGTTTGGAAATGACCTTGCCCACGTCTCTATTCGATTTGATCTATACTTCCAGGGACACCCTGTATATTACTTTGATTTGAAACGTAAGTAACTACTGGCAGTAGAGTTTCTCTCAGGATTTTCTACAAGCCCCCGTGAACTTTCTACTCGAAAAAAATTCAAATTATTTTTATTAGTGTCCCAGTTGAATCTATTTTGTGTTTATCTAGCTGATGTAATTATGTAACTATACTTATCTATAATTTTATCCGTACTTCTATACTTTATATTAACAACTCATGCCTATCGCAATCCACTGCTGCACAAACAGCTTAGGCCTCTCCCAGGCTGCGCCATAACACCCTGTCCTACGCCTTCCCTATCCAGTCTTTCCCAGCCACTTTCTTATGGTCGTCGGTCCATCTCGCTGCGGGACGTCCCACACTACGCTTGCCGACACGCGGTCTCCACTCCAGGACTCGTCTGCTCCATCGGCCATCGGTCCTTAGATAAACATGACCACTGCACTGGCCAGCCCACTGCCATTTCAGTTTGCTGCTGCTGTAGTTTGTTGCTGCTGCAAGCTATGTCGACAACCCCGGTTCTTTTCCGGATAAATGCGAAAGTAACTCTGTATGTTTGACCTTTTCACAATCTAACCCCGGTAGTACGTTCCCGTCGGATAATTTCCGACCTCCACACGGGCAAAGTCGCGGGGAAAAACTAACATTATACAGGGTGGCATACATCGACACGCAACCTGTTAACTTGGAGTCATGTACATGATTCTGTAGCTCTACCATGAGTTTGTACAGCCAAAACTCGCTAGCGTCTCCGTAAATAATAATATATGAAATATTGAACAACGCCCCTAGCGGTCACAGTTGCGTTGAAATTTTTCGTAGGTTGTTAAAAAAAATTTGCTGTACCATACATTTTGACCGCGTAAGTTGATTGCACTTTTGTAGGAAACAGCTTTGGCAAATTTCGATGCAGAATCATATACTGAAGCCACTCTGTACAAGTTTCCATCTTTTTATGATTCTTTCTATTCTTATAAAGCGTACCTGGGTATTTTGAATGCAGTTACCATGCAGGTTTTTCAAGTAAGAACAAACTTTAACATCTGCCATTCAGAAAAGCGACACTACTGCTAAAGATTCGAATCTGTAATTCATTGTCGTTCTCGAAATGAAAACGATAATAGTTAAGTAGGCCGCATCTACCTACTCTGTTTGACAACAGACATAATAATCAGCCTATAATGTTCCCACTGCTGGGACATAGGCCTCCTTTCGGCGAGAGGGAGAGGGCCGTAATCCACCACGCGGGCCCAGTGCGGGTTGGTAAAAGTCACATGTCTTCGAATTTTTCGTTCTAGGTCATGCCATAAAAATGGTGAAGGAAAACATCGTGATTAAACATCACGATGTTTTCCTTCACCATTTTTATTTTGTGCCTTGGTTCGAACCCACGACCTGCAAGTACAAGTACTGGTCCACCACTGCTCTCCCGTTCTGACGGTTAATATTCCTAGTGCTTGGCCTCCTCTCTATGAGTCGTAATCTACCACACGGCCTCATGTACAGGTTGCCATCAGTCCAGCACGTCTTACAAACACGCTTTTAAAAACAAAAGAAAGCTCAATTCTATCTTTTGGTTCCAGGTTCCACGATGTACGGGCTCCTCCTCGAGAACATGGCGGAGTACATCCGCCAGACGTACGGCGAGGAGCGATGGGAGGACATTCGGAGACAGGCAGGAGTGGAACAGCCTTCGTTCTCTGTCCATCAGGTCTACCCAGAGAATCTCATCACACGGCTCGCAAAGAAGGCACAGGAGGTAAGCATGATCTCAGTCTAGCCTTTCCCAACTATGTTGGGGTCGGCTTCCAGTCTTACCGGGTGCAGCTGAATACTACTATTTTACATGGAGCGACGGCCTATCTGATCCCCACAACCTTATAGTTACTGGGTAATACGATACCCCTTGGTAAGACTGGTTGACAGACTTTCGGGCTTCTGACGACCCGTAACGACTGTCGAAAATCCACGAATGAAAGCCGGCAGCAACGGCTTATCGTCCTTTCCGAGGCACGTCTTGGTATGTAAAGATGGTCATCCACGGACCAACCGTAGCAAGCGCAGCTTAACCTGATCGATCGACCCGTGCGGCTGTTATTATTTAGCCCCAAGCAATATATAATTCATAATAAATTTAGATAGGGTCGAAAAAGAGACATATCGGGCAGGCACTGCGGCAATTCTATTTTTGCACATAAAATACTTTCTCATTCATACAACGATTACTTATAAAAATACGTTGCATTGTAATTTATTACTGAACTAATCAAATTAAAAATAAACATTCGTTTTACAACGTCAACGACGCGGCGACGGCAAGTCATCATTCCAAAATGGCCACGCCACCAGTTGATTCAATCCCTAAAAATCTCAAGAATCACTAAATCATTATAAAAGTTAAAAATAAATCTTCATAGCATTTCGTATGGTGTTGACTAATTTATTAATATTTATATAATTCGTTGGTTTATTTTTAAATTATGGCTCTTTGATCTGTGTCGTCACTAGTTAGAGTTGGTTACAGGAGATGATATTAATATTATTAAAATTATTATTATCCTCTTCTGAGCAGTTATTGTGACCTTATTTAAAGGCAATCGTAGTCGACGGAAGTTCTTATATCAACAGCAACTAGGGCAATGAGAAAACTAAAAACTAAATGAGATGCTTTTTGCAGAGTGTTATCTCTTGATTGTATACTAACTACCTATACTAGTTGGCCGTGGCTACGTATGACCACAGATAATATAATACTCGGTATGACCTAGCAGTCAAATACTTAGGACTTGTAAAGAAAACTAATATATGCACATTCAGAGGCCCAAGCACAACGTAAACGTAACGTAAATTCGCTCGATTTTTGAATCAAAAATACACAACTATTCATCCATTACATTGCGACAAACCAATTTGTTTCACCCATAGATATGAATAAAGTGTTATGTGCGAAACGAGTACCTATTTTCAATTTTATAATCATTTTAATGTACGCACGACTACACATCTATACATAACCAGTATAAGCTGACTTCTGATTGTACGAAAAACCTATAAAATGCGAGGTCAGCTAAAACTGGAAATGTGTAGCCGTGTGGCCGTGTGTAGGTACACTGGATATAAATTCACTCTGTATAAAAATTATGCTAAGATCATACTATGCATTTAGCAACCCTCCCGCGATACTGAATTACTGAAAATTCAGCGCAAACTGGGAATCAGACATCAGCCACAAACACCACACTACTTTGCTGGCTGAACGTTGAAGTTTAACGACGCCATGAGCTTTTCACAATGTCACATAGACTGTGCTGATCCGAAAAAATATTACCTAGTTTTCATGAGAGAAGCTAAGAAAATACCTAAGTTAAAGAACAGCCAAATAAAACTCCCAATATATTACACTCACTATTTCCGTGAATAGTTTAATTTCACAGATTTCTCGCCCGCATTCTTTATGTGATGGAACATGTATTTTCAATTAAATGTCAGTCTTGGCCTCTGGGAGCGCCATTTCTTCCTGCCAAGACATTCCGCCTGAGACCACGAACGCTGAACACTGCTATAATGGCCAAAAAACGTTAACAGTGGTATATATTGTGTGATAATGGTTTCAAAGTAGTTATTTCGTGTTTTAGTTTTTAAAATCAGGACTAGGTACTGCGTATAATAAATGTTCTCTTATCGGAACTAGCTCACGCCGAGGTAAAAAATTAAACGTCATTTATTCAAATTAAGCGGAGAATCAGCACTTTTTGACCGTCAAAATTACATAACCCCCAAAAAGCTGCGACCGTAAAAGTATGTACCTACCTATTTACAGAATTAGGAGTATAATCTTTGTTAATTAATATTTCATGAAAGAGTCATTCAATAGGGTTATATGAAGTAAGAGGGTTGTATTGATGACTTTAATGATTATAATTCTTCAAATACATATCTACTTGTTACGGCCGCGAATCATATTTTGTTTTAAAACGTTACAACCTGACACTGACCTGCAAATTACAAAACGACGTAAGAAAATTTGAATTTCGCTGATGATCTTTACAATAGATTCAAAATCCCACATTGACATTAATGTTCTAGCCATCTGTTCTCCAGAGCCTTATTAAAAAGTTTTTGACAAGTTATAAAACTCACTAAGCTTCTTCCAAATTCATTCCGAACATTTATCAAATTAAAGTTGGACAGCACATCTATGTGTATTATAAGTAGGTACAGTCAAACGCACAAAACTTGCACTATGACAACCGTCTTTAGTGCTAACGACATAAAGCCACTGTCAATGGCAAACTGTTACCACTGAAGTTCGGTTGACTAGGTATCATCATCATTTCAGGCGAAAGACGTCCGTTGCTGAATTTAGGCCTCCCCAAGCACCTCCACTTCGACCGGTTCTGTGCTTCTCGTATCCAGCGGATTCCTGCGGCCTTCACAAGATCGTCGCTCCACCTTGAGATCTTCCAACACTACGTCTTCCGGTGCGCGGTCGCCACACCAGAACCTTTCAGCCCCATCGGCGATCTGTTCTGAGCAATGTTCCCTGCCCACTGCCACTTACGTTTGGCAATTCTTGTTGACAATACCATTCGGTTGACTATACCAAAGTATTAGTTCCCCCAGTCGATCTGTGAGGAGCGCGGCGAATTTTTATAGCTAGTCTGAGAATGTCCTTCTAATATTTAAAGTACATACCTAGACTGACTTAGAGCATCCTAATTTCTTTTAAATTGTCTGGAGTCTTGAGAATGACGGCCAAATCTTATGATCCCAGTTTGCTAATGCCCAAATAATATTTTCGTTCTCATTGAAGAAAAGTTTGACAAAAGTTAGACGCCTTTGTGTTACAGAGTTTGACTTTACTTTTCGAAGGCCCGATTTTTCAATCTTCAGGTGGCCGTATCATGACGGTTCAATGTCAGTATAAGAGAGAGAGACGGAGCTATACATGACCCATAGCACCATCCCTTTTTCGGACTTCGTAAAAAGCCCTTTTCTGAGGAATAATAAATGCGATTTGACAGCTTAGAAGTTCTTCAATCACTTTTGCTTATCCGAAAATAAACATTACAAGAATAAGGTTCTTATGTACAGACGCCAGCACATCAACCTACCCGAAACTGTCAAATTTTCCCAATCAACATTGAACCTTACGCTATAGCGATAAAGTTGAAAATCTATCAAAGAAGTTTGACAGATTGTAGTAGGTTGATGTGCTAGCGTCTGTAAGACCGTTCTGACTGAAGAGTGTCTTCCCCTTTATATAAAGACAATAAGAAAGACGTTATTAAACGATTTCTTAATGTTATACTATAGTCGTAGTTACCTAGGTGGGCTGACTTTTCCAACGCCAGATAATTTTATCCGAGGATAATTTAAAATTTTTGACAGTTCTTCCATATGTACAAAAACTGTCAGACGTCAATTTTATTCTACGAATAAAAATTATATGTCGATTGAAAAATCAGCCCTAAGTTATATTTAAATTCGTGCGGTCCATGGCCGTGTATGGCGCCCCGGTGTGGGCGCGTTCACTGCGGCTTCGAGCCGCCCACTACTTGAACGCGCCCCAAAAGGTGGTAGCCATACGGCTCATACGGGGGTACCGCACGATCTCGCGCGAGGCGGCAAGCCTCCTTGCCGGACTGCCGCCATGGGATCTGGAGGCGATAGTCCTCGCGCGTCTCTTTGAGTGGCGCGCGGAGGCACTACGCCGGGGGGAAAACCCGCTGCCGCGGCAAATTGCTGCGGAGCGGACGGACCTCCGGCGCGATCTCATGGCGGCATGGAAAGCGCGACTGTCGCAACCCAGCGCAGGGCACGCCGCGATAGCGGCGGTAAGGCCCCTCTTTGAGGAGTGGCTAGAGAGGCGTCACGGCGCCCTCACCTACCGCCTGACGCAGGTCCTCACCGGACACGGATGTTTCGGGAGGTTCCTGCACATAATCAGGCGGGAGGAAACGCCCGGGTGTCACCACTGCGAGGATCGCCCAGAGGACACGGTGGTGCACACGGTGGAGGTCTGTCCCGCTTGGGCAGAGCACCGCCGTGTCCTCGTAGAGGCGATCGGCAGCGGCGGCGACCTCTCGCGCCCGGCCCTGGTCCAAGCCATGGTCCGGGGCGAGAGGGAGTGGGAGGCAGTCACCTCCTTCTGCGAAGCAGTCATGCTAGCGAAGGAGGTGGCGGGATGGGAGAGGGAGAGAGCCGAGAGGGCCGCCCGTCCCAGCCGCCGCGGTAGACGCTCCGGGCGTCGGGAGCCGCGTGACGACTCCCGGCCACCGTAGGCGCGGGCCTGCGGACGGCGAGTAATGGGTAGCTCGCCGTCCGATCAGGACCAGGCCCGTGCCGGACGGCGCGTACGTGTTCCACGCGCGCCTCAAAGAGATGTCAGCAGACATGGAGGGGCCCGTTAGGGCCGAAGCCTGCCGGGGCAGCGGGATTGTCCGAAAGGGTTACCGCTACCCCGGAACATAAAGGGCTAAGGAAGGAACACGGATGGGTTTTAGTCAGTAAGAGTCTGACACTCCCTTCCGCTCCACCCAGAGCGGGAGGGGTCATTTGATGATTTCCCATCCTAAAAAAAAAAAAAAAAAGTTATATTTAAATAACTTATTAGATTGTAATGTGAATAAAGTATCGCTCACCGTGATACTTTAGGTATATGGGAAAAAAAGAGAATTGTATGAAACGCTGTAATTCTTACCCAGGCAACAGTAGAATAAAAAGTTTGTTAAGTCTATAAGATTTACTTAGGTACTGCCAAAAATAAAAAATAATTTTCATTTGAACTTATTTAATTATTAATAACAGTATTGTCGCCTCCTTGTTCATAAATTAAATAGAGTACTGTCGCTAGTACTGTTTGAACGTAATCGGTCATGCATAGTTCTCAAATATAAAATAGCACACACTAGGTCCCTAGTTACCTAAAATATTCTTATTTCCCTTGACGACTGATACAAAGGGACTAACATAGGACATACCTACCCACGACCCACATAGGTATGTACTTGTACTCTATTACATACTTGATTATTTATATTTGGATTTATATTTATATTTGGGGGGCCTAAAAGGCCACTTTGGGCAGAATCATAAAATAATTCTTAACCAGTGAACGAATAACACGCAATTCATCTGTTTGACAGTTTCACACGTATATATCCCTGAAGGGTTAGGCAGAGGTGTACCTATAGCATTTTACGAATCTCCATACAAAACTGTCATACAGATGAAATTGCGTGATATTAATTGTTTTATGATTCTGCCAAAGTGGCCTTTTTAGGCCCCCAGTTCATTAATTATTTTGAAGACATCAAAGCATTGTACGTACCTACCTTTGCTCATAGATAGAGATAAAGAGATTCCGATAACAACGATTCATTTACGATAACACCCAATGAAGACTACCGTCTACCAACTGTAATCATAGTTCGAACCGAACAATAACATACAAATGGACATCAACTTATTTCATGTTGATAACAATTCGCATGCATAGTGGAATTCTGACTTATCTCAAAACAGTCGATTTTTGGGAAAGCGCAAAGAAGATCTCGCTATGAGGACTTATCCTACTTGTTGACGCATAAAATTAAAACTGATTGGATTTGATTAGATTAATTAATCATGAATGCTTGAATTTTGAACGTATGATTACCTATTGATGAGATCTAAGTAAAAAAAAATCCGGAACTAATTCTGACCTATCTGATCTACTAAGTTAATGGGTCACTGTTCCATTAATGTATGAAGGAAGACGTCAACAGGACATGATACGGAATTTCACCACTAGGTTCAATGGCCCATTAGCTCAGTTGGTTAGAGCGTCGTGCTAATAACGCGAAGGTCGCGGGTTCGATCCCCTCATGGGCCATATGTTCTTTTTGTTTTCTTTGTCTTTGAATTCCATCTATCTTGATTTTTATTTGAACTCACTGTTTCCTATTTATAACAAAAAACTTATTCTGATTTTCAAAATCTAATTTATTATTGGACGCCTTGCCATACGAAAATAACATCCCTAGGTGTTAGAGGTTCATGCATTCAAAATTTGTGATTCTGAACTATCTAATTAACCGTTTCTGATGATTAATGCGCAAAAAGAGTGTTTCTTGAATTTAACAACGTAAAATATGCTACTTCTCCGTTACCGATGAGAAAAAAACTATAAGCGCAATTAACTCAATAAAATATGAATAAAAAATATTATTATCAATAACAGAAAATGGAAATAACAAAACTACAAAAAGAGCTTTTGGAGATGCTGGGATTTGAACCCAGGACTTTCAGCATGCGAAGCAGACACTCTACCACTGAGTTACATCCCCGGCGACAGCAGTACCGAAATTATAAACCAGTTTCAGTGACTGACACTGACTTTGTTGAGTCCAATTGAATCCAAAAAATTAATTATTCAAGCAATAATGAAAACATCCAATTTTTGGCGTAGGCACTTATAACATTAAATAGGTAGATTCAGTGCCGGAAACAGGAAGTTTCGTGCAGTATTTTTTTTTAATTAGGCTAGGCAGGTAAGGCAGGTTCATAGCTAGTCTAGAATAGAATAGAATACTCACTGACACTCTCTACCTAGTTCTAGACGTTCTAGTCTCTGTCTAGTTTTACTCTACACAGTCATGAGCATAAATACCTTACACTTACCTTACGCAGAGATTTTCTCATAAAGTATTGATAGACATTAAAATATGTTACGAATTCACTAAACCATCACATTCACACATCATCATTTCAGCCGAATGACGGCCACTGCTGGACAAAGGCCCCTCCCCAACCACCACTTCGACCGGTTCCCTGTCTGTGGTGTACCGATGACCTTGTGAAGGCCGCAGGAGTTCACTGGATGCGGGAAGCGCAAAACCTTTTTTTTTTTAATAATAATTAGATCTTTTTTTAAAGTTGCAAATGTATTTATTATAAATAAAATAATAATAATGTATGTGCATTTTGTAATTTCATGATTTCGCTTTTGAGGTTTGCGTAACTGTTCGATATTTATGCTCGTGACTCTACCTACTTTTAATTATGTAGTCCTGTCCGGCTAGCAACAACTGATAATTAAAATTTTGCTAATACCTTTTCTCAGGCGTTTTATTATTTGTTCACAGGTATTAGGAATAACAGAACGTGAATTTATGGACCAAATGGGGGTATATTTTGTTGGATTCGTCTCACAGTATGGCTACGACAGAGTTTTATCAGTACTCGGCAGACACATGAGAGATTTTCTAAACGGATTGGACAATCTCCACGAGTATTTGAAATTCAGTTACCCGAGAATGAGGGCCCCCAGCTTTATATGTGAGAATGAGACAAGACAAGGATTGACACTACATTATAGGTCTAAAAGAAGAGGATTTGTTTACTACGCTATGGGACAAATAAGAGAGGTGAGTTATTATCAATCATGATAACATGCATACATAATAAACTCACGCCATGATAACGTTAAAAGTTTATCATATTTTATCGTCAAAATTAAGTATGGAAAAATATTAAAAAAGTAATGCAAATTAAAAAAATATAAGAGACAAAAAAGTTTTCTTTGGAGGCGCCGGGTATCGATCCCGGTACCTCTCGCATGCTAAGCGAGCGCTCTACCATCTGAGCTACGCCCCCGGTTGAAACACTGAATCAAATTATGGATTAGCTAATTTTATAACAAACACGACGATGAGAAATATTTAATTGAATTAAAACATTTTATTTGAAAGTAATATTAACTTATATAAATCGCTAGATTTCATTAATAAATTATGAATTATGAATTCATACACTCTAACAACTGACAACTCGACCACACTCGACCTTTATAACGCCATCTATTGCTGATGTAACAACTGTACGACTTACTCGTTTTTCTACTTTGCCACTAGATGGAGCCAAACCGCAGAACTTTAAATTGTTTGCAATTATTTTCTGGATATCCAATAATGCCAATATTTTCTTCCAGGTAGCCCGTCATTTCTATCACAAAGAGATGCGAATAGAGTTATTACGGGAAGAATTACTATTCGATACAGTACATGTGACTTTTCAACTAACATTCGACAATCGGGCCTTCACGCTAGCTTCTTTAGCGATGACCAGAGAAGAAAAACATCTGCCAATCAGTGCGTCAGTGCTGTTTGAAATATTCCCCTTTTGTATTGTGTTCGGGTAAGTTATTTTTCATGAGTTTATATTTTTATTTACGAACTCGTTGGTCTAGTACAAAGCTCAGAAAAAAAATAATCGATTGCCACGAAAAAAATAAATGGCGCGAACATAAGTGGGAGCTTTTAATAGGTTATGTTTCTATGTAGGCAACTAAATAAACCGTAGTTTTTCACGGCAAGAATCACGTGTGTACAAAGGGCCTTAGATATTCGCGCATGTCGGTCGGTGGAACTGACAATTGAATACCAAATAAAACGTGTGTAGGTACAACAAATAGCCGAAGTTTGGGCCGAGTCCATTTAGATTGCTATCGACACGCTAAGAAGAAGAATATTACAATTATTATTTATTTATTTATTCCAGATCGGACATGGTAGTGAGAAGTATTGGCAACTCTTTGATGGTAATATTACCAGATTTAGTAGGGAAGAAAATTACCAATTGGTTCGACCTGGTGCGGCCGCTCATAGCCTTCAAGTTCCAGACTGTAAGTGATTTATCTAATATGTTTATTATTTACCTATTACCCATACTAGCTAAATATTCTTTCATAGAGGCCATCCCGCATTTATACCTACCTACTCAAAATTTTCCTCACGACATCGAGATGTATAACTTATAAGGGACAAAAATGTCGATGTCGTGAGGAAAATTTTGAGAATTTTCCATAAGTATTACAAGTCTTGTATATCCTAAGTAACAACGGAATTCCACACAACTGCTCGGTCATTTCTACATAGGTATGACATTCCTCAGATCCTAAACCGCACGAACAATATCTTCGAGCTGGTGACCGTGGAGGCTGTGATGCATGAGAAGGCTCCTGACAAACGCAATGAATTGGTGCGACTGTCTGACGAGACTGAAGCGGCCACTGATAAAAACCTCAGGCTGAAAGGTATGTAGGAGAAATGGATGAAAATAAAGAAAAAAAGTACATAACATTTTGTATACAGCAGTGATAATACTTTAACGTTGAGCTGGCTTATCATATATTTTCAATGGAATAAAACGCCAGGCGCGAATACAAGGGGGGGCAACGGGTGTATTTTACCAGCTTACACTGATTTTGTTAAAGGCTCCCACAAAGAGGCGCGACGCAATTTGACAACGGTTTGACGATTCTGGTAAAACAAATTCCATGATGTCTTTATAAGACACATACCTACCTATATACATTAATTGTCAATGAGATGAGATTGCGATTAGATTTTGGACGTTTTTAATTACGAGGATTGGCCTTCAGATAGCTACATTCTTATGTTCAGACCAGCTGCAATAATGGGGTACCGAAGCCTCTCTTAATAAAAATACCTGAGGAAAATGGTTATCCAATTAATTTAGCCGGTCGTACCTCCTTCTATAATTCCGCTTAAGAAAGTCTTCGCCAAAGACCCTTAGCTAAATATTTGGTACGAGAGAGAGCAGGTAGGCCGTAATTCAGTGATAAGGCTCGACGCGACCGACATACAGTCACTAGCTAGTAGAACAAAAAATATTTTTTAAGAAAATAGCGTTATTTAGTTAGATATGTTTGCCATTTGATCCAATGATCAGTTCAGATTCAGTCAATAGGTACTGCGATTATTTTAATGAATAAGTAAAAGTTTTTTGAAGTGAAAACTTCTTTAGGCGCGTTGGGCGTTTTTTGAGATGGGAAAAAGCCATTGAACACTGTTACCGACACCGCGCCACATTCGGATGTGTTCAGGCTGTCCTTTGGAATGTACTCGGTTTTAATGTATTTCCGATATGTCAGTGAGTGATGGCAAACTATCTCTTTGTGTTTTGATAATATGACGTTTAAAAAAATACACACGTAATTGTTCAAGTTTTCACTTCTGTCGGTATTCCTGGAGTGCCACTGTCTTTTTTTTATAAATTACTTAGTTCTACCGTTTAAACTGGCAGTAATAAAAAAAACAAGGTAGCGTAGGTAGTCAGTTTATTAATCTGCTGATATTATATGGTCTGGAAGCAACGTGTTGAGGGAATATGTCTTAGGCTTGCTACACACATTGTTCGGCGGGGTAACTGCGTAACACACTAACAATAGCAATGGCTTTCATTTTGACAGTTCAACAACATTCATTGCGTTATTTACGTTGTTGAGCAGACAATTTTTTTTTAACCTATGAATGAAGCTAATAGGTACTATATGAAGCAATGGGTTAGCTATATCCTTCAAAATTATTCAGATTGCGATTGATTAATAGTGTGTTACGCAAAGGGTGGCATGGCATGGTCGGCATGATTCGGCAGAGCCGTACGGTAAAATATAGGTACAGGGCGACAGGAACTTCGCCGTGCAAACAGAAACCATGAATTCAGCGCATACTCTAGAAGAAAAATGTCTACGCTAGCCCCTAAATTTTTCGACGTTAACAAAAAAAAATCTGCTGTTTCTTAGAAAAGTGCGATCTACTACGCGGTCAAAATATATGGAACAGTAAATATTTTTGGGGTTCCGTACCTCAAAAGGAAAAACGGATCCCTTAAAATATCACTTCGTTGTCCGCCTATCTAAAATAATAAATAATTAATATAAAAAAATAATTAAATAATACTAATAATAATAGTATTTATATTAATTAATCAATATCTGTCCGTCTGTCAAGACCCTTTTTCTCAGGAACACGTGGAGTTAGCAAGTTGAAATTAATATCAAATACTCAGAGCTGCAATCCCTTGAAGTATCGAAAAAATCAAACTTCTAAGTCAAAGAAATAAAGAAAGAAAAATAGGTTTATTTGTCACGGAAACACGCAACGCAATCAAAAGACACGGGCGTTTATGTTCCGGAATCAAAACCTATAGGGTATATGACATTGCTTCTTGCCAAATTTCATGATTCTAGGTCAACGGGCAGCGTTGACCTAGAATCATGAAATTTGGCAATGTCATATAGCACAAGTAAAGGAAAAAATCTGAAAACCGTAAAGTTACATACCTACAAATTTTGTATGGAACCCTCGGTGCGCGAGTCCGACTCGCACTTGACCGGTTTTTTTTAATAACCGACGAAAATTTTCAACACCGCGGTTTTCAGAACCATCTACTGAATCCATCCATCTAAACAGGTTGTGTGTCGATGTCCCTGCCAGCCTGATATAGTTATATTCAATTTTGCCACCCGGCCTTCGCCAAAAATAATTCCACCACTCGTGTGTAGCATCCCCTAAAAAAGGATTATATCTCTCCCTTTCAACACATGACCTACATATCAAATCATGACCTGGAAACCATTACTCCAGCTCCCCTAAAAGTCATCAAATTCCACTAAGATTCCAATCTGACAGTTGAACGAACCGGACTCAAACCCACATCAATCGGTGTCACAGCTTTCTAATTGAATTTAACTTCGATAGACTGTCACTGCGATTTTGTAACCCAGATGTTACATTTTCAACAAGGTACTTTTAAAAGGAAACTTCACAGAATTGATGGGAATTTAAGGCATCGGCTGTCTGATAAGTACCTACTGTCATAATAACAATGCGTACGTCGCCGTAGAGGCATATTGGTCAAAGGTGTACGACACCTGAATGTTGAGAATCTGGTCAATTCAGAATCTGGTAAATCGAGAACCAGGTAAATTGCGAATCTAGTGAACTGCTCATGAGCCTTTCGAAGCCTATACGCCGCAAGTTATTATCTGTCTTGATACAGGACAGAATCTTAAACTAGCGAAGGTAACTTACAAGAAACAGACTTGACTATAAATATTGTACGCTTCTATAATACAATAAAACATTTAAAAAATGCAGGTTCACTACCTTACTGTAGGTAAATTATTTTCTCTATATTCCACAAGAAAACACAAACTTGCAACACAAACTGAACACACAAACAACACTCTTACTTGTAAAACAAATGAAAACTGATGCCATACATCAACAACGAGCTAAAGTTGCTCTCTAGAATTAGGATTCTCTTGTGACAGCTAACTTTGATAACAACAGAGCGTTTTCTTTCAACTTTATGGTCCATTAAACGAAATTCAATTTCAGTTGAGGGTAAGTATCTTTGTTCAGCAAGGAGTAACCTAATCATTATTTATGACGACTCAGTTTTAGTTTCGCCGTAATCCAGTAATCTGCTTACTCCGACAACTGTGACGTGGGAACAGCTCTATCATGGCTCTATTTAAACTCAGATTTTTAATTTGCAAGACCAAAATGACTGCTAATATTTGCTGTTCAGTAAATCACCCAATCAAAAAAGTCCAATCAGAGTTTACCCGGCTATTCTATATTTACGTACGAGTAACTTGATAGTCATTACCTAAAATCACCAAGCACTTAAAGTTATCACTTACAGTAGTTTTATCTCAAGAATCGACGCGCGCTTTACTTGTGGTCGCCAAGTATAAAAACACTCTGTGAATGTGTGTGTAAGCGCAGGAGGTGGCAGGAGCTCTCGGTACCGTCCGCGACAATGGTGAAGTCGGGGGTGTGTGTGTCTTTTTTTTTAATATCATCTTGCAATTCAACCTATGAGGTTGTCGTCTGCTTAACTGAGCTTGCCTGTGGTTGCCTCAATAAATTAAGGCCTCCAGTCAGGGCTTAAAAAACTTAAAAACTAAGCTACTACATGCAAAGGGCACCCCCTGTGGGGTACGGACCTCGGCTTAGGGCGTCGCGCGTCGCTGGGGAAGGGCAGCAAGAGACAGCCTGGATCGGAATTAGTGCGTGTCTACCGCTGACGCTACGCGCTTATTAACCATATAAGAGCACACGCTTATGTAACCTATAGCTGTAAAAACAGAAATTATTACCGTAGCCAAAATCAGCATGGGAAAATATAATATAAATAATAATATTATATTACTAGCTTCTGCCCGCGACTTCGTCCGCGTGAAATTTCACCCTCCCCCCATTCACCCTCTTGGAGTGGAATTTCGAAAAACCCTTTCTTAGTGGATACCTTTATACACTTCACACAGAACACACTCCAAATTTAATGTCTCTATGACCAGCGGTTTAGGCTGTGCATTGATATAATCAGTCAGACAGGATCACAGGACTTTGAATTTTATATTAGATTATAAAAGTAAACCTACTAATAAACCCTACCTAATAAAAAAAAACTCAATAACAGAAAATAAAATACCTAAATAAACCTATTTCTGATGATAACTAATCTAAACTCAATAATTAAGCAAAATCCCTAAAAACTAATATCTATACGAATGACTAATCCTACCTAACAGTTTTATAAAATAACCTACGGTCACTACGTACACTATCAAATATACTACCCATCATCATCTGCCTAGCCTTTTCCCAACTATGTTGGGGTCGGCTTCCAGTCTAACCGGATGCAGCTGAATACCAGTATTTTACATGGAGCGACTGCCTATCTGACCTCCACAACCCAGTTACTGGGTAATACCTTGGTAAGACTGGTTGTCAGACTTTCGGGCTGCTGACTACCCGTAACGACTGTCAAAGATCCACGAATGACAGCCGGGACCAACGGCTTAACGTGCTTTCCGAGGCACGGAGGGCACACGGTATGTAAAGATGGTCACCCATCCACAGACCAACCGCGTAGCGTAGCTTAACCTGATCGATCGACCTGTGCGGCTGTTATTATTTAGCCACGGGCCCCTCAAATCAAATATACTACCCATACTTTAAAATTAAAATCTATACCTACGACTTATAAAAATAAACCTAAATAACTCTACCTTAAACTGTACTTAGTAAAAACTAAAAGGAATAAAAAGGTCGCACTGAAAAGCACGTTTTTGAATTGCAAGTAGCAGTTAAAACATACAATTTATAGAATGCTAATATGAACGAACGCTCGCCTATTATTATTATCTTCGTCGTGTACTACGACAAACTTATTATTTGCGGTTGGTACAGTAATCGGGTCTATGGATCGAACCGCAAAATTAAGTTTGTTTTTTATTGTATATTTTGTTCCGGGATAAAAAGTACCCAGTGTGGTGCCCAGGATATTAAAGAATAATTATACCAAGTGTCATCGTAATCGAACCGGTAGTTTTTGCCTGATGCCTGAACAAACAGACAGACAAAAATTTTTTTAATCACATTTTTGGGTTCTGTGTCGGTCTAATAACACCCCCTACCATTTATTTTTTTGAAATTTTCAATGTACAGAATGTTCACTTTACAGATTTATTATAAGTATAGATTTGTAATTTGAACGAATATTTAAACACTACCAAAACAGCTAATACCTATTTTATAAAATAACAACAAAAGAAATTCAAATAAACTATTTAAAGGCTAAAAATCGCGCTGATAAGCACGGTTTGTTAATATCAATTATTGTCCAGCCAAATATTGAATGAAGCTCGCGCTCGGACCTTCCCGCCTTTTTATACCCTACCGCCACGACCCGCGTCGAGCGCGGCAACCGTTACACAAAAATAATCCTTATGGCATGATTCAGTATTCACGCGCGACGGCGCGATGGCTTATTAGCGTATTACATGTATAAGTTTGGTGTTTCTATACCGATTACTATGATTCTTTTTTTATTGAATAGGTAATAATATTAACTTCTTTTAATTAGGGATGAGTGAGAGTATTATAAACGTAAGAGTAAACAAATATAATCAGAAAGCTCCGAACTGCTAAGCTATCGGGAGTTACACGTGTTATTGTGAGTCAACCATAAAAGAAGGATATATGCTGTTGTGGGATATTTTTTAGACAATTTTATGTAGAACATTTCCGTCATAAGTGATTTCTATGTAGCTTTAATCATTAAGTTTTTGTTTCTATAAGGAACATAGAGACAGACAGACAGACAGACAGACAGACAAAAATTTTACTGATTGCATTTTTGGCATCAGTATCGATCACTAATTACCCCCTGATAGTTATTTTGAAAATGTATATCATGTACAGAATTGACCTCTCTACAGATTTATTATAAGTATAGATTAAATTATTTATTGCTAGTAGCTATGAGACTCATACAGTGTCAGTAACAATAAAATAAACTTATAAATATGTTAGTGATAATCCTATCCTATTAATATTATAAACGCGAAAGTTTGTGAGGATAGATGGATGGATGTTTGTTACTCTTGCACGCAAAAACTACTGAACGGATTTTTATCTCGATATTCCCACGGGATCGAAACTTATGCGGGTGAAACCGCGGTAAGCAGCTAGTAATTCATATATATTATCTACTAGCCTACTTTAGAGTGGTATCTATTCATACAATCAATCCCAGTTCATAATTTAATTCGTCAGCAGGGAAATTATAAAGTTAGATTTTTTCGCGCTTTCCATGATAACCACAATTTCTCATTTCACGTGGACTTTTATGATAGAGCGTTATAACTTTAGAAATTAAATTACGCGAAAACAACAAGAAACTTCTTCAACAAGTTAATTTAATTAATTTCATTGTGAATAAATAATAATTTACCAACGTAACTGTAAAGTAATTTAATTAATTGGTATTTGAATACCACACACAGATGTGGGAAAAATGAAACTTTTTGAACAGACGGCCCGTTTTCCAATTAAAAGTATTTAGGTATTTGTAGGACTATCACACATACGCACAGCTCTTTCAGAATCCAGCGGGGTAATTGCGTACCACAGTAGCAATGGCTTTAGTTTTGACAGTTCAACAACATTCATTGCGTTATTTACATTGTTGAGCAGACAAATTTTTCGAACTTAAGAAGAAATGGATTAGCAATATCCTTCAATATGATTCAGATTGTGATTGAAAGTGTGAACGCAAAAAACCGAGGAGTCACATACTTTTGAAGGTTCGTGTTTAATTACTAAAGATCCTTTAGAAATAAAGAGTTCATGGTTAGTTGAGCGTTTTTATAAACTTTGAACAGACAGCTGAACATAAAGCTTTCAAACATTAAGCCGCCGCAAGAAATGTCTAATCTGGACATAGTGCATAGGTATATAAATTAAACTTACGAAACCAATATTTTATGCGATCTACAGGGTGGCGAATTAGTCACGTTCATCCCTCAAGGGGGTGGGATTCTATACGTCATTCTAAGCAACTTTCGCTATGAAACTCACACCGGAAAGGTAAAAAAAAAAACATATATCAAAATTGTCTACTATTTAGGAATTTGTTTTTTTTTTACGAATGAGATAAGAGTATAGTACCGAAAGTCGAATAGAATCACCCTCTTGACGGATGCAGGTGACTAAATCGCCACCCCTTTGTTTGAAACGCTAGCAAAATGCCCTTCGAAAGAAGCTGATGAATTAACGCAAAATTATTCAAAAACTTATAGGTAGGTACACAAACTCAAAGCATAAATATCAAACTAGCTGACCTGACGTCCTGTCCAAATTTCAAATATCATACAAAAACTTCATAGAAAAAAGTAAATTTCCGGGAAACTTTTCCAATTTTTTTTTCCATTAAAAGCTTATTTGGACTACTTACGAACACTTTAAGGCTAAACACGCACTGCGATGTCCATGCGAAATAAAATCGCGAATATTTTTTATAGCATATTCTCAAGCGATTTTTTGCGCAGTGCACGGACTCTAGTGTATTGGTACGGATTGGCGCATTGATTTATTACATTAGATTGGCGTCAGTTAGTAAGAAAGTTGAAACTAGTAGGTATAGTACCTATTTTACGTTGACATTTGATAAAATTTTCCAGGCATGCAACCAAAGAAGCGCTATGCGTATGACGGAAGACCTTTGCCTGACGTTATTAATTTACATCTTAAAGGTAGACGAGACCTAAAGCACAAAACTTGGCTGTAAATGATGTAGCCTGGGCACTCTAAGCAGTTTATTAAATATGGCACCATTAATTTAAATGCAATGAATACTGTAAATACAAGACTGTCTTTATAAATAAGTGGCGCACCAAATAATTTGGAATCTTTATCAAATTCACTGTATTTTTCTATAGATTTATTTAGATGTTTAGACAGCACTTCTATAGGGTGGATTTTTGAGACTTGGCTGTTGTAGCTATAGCAAAATGGTCTAAGGAAACTGTCCTTAACTTTTTGAAACATTTTGCTCTGCATTCTAGCATCTGTAGGTACTTTTTTTTTTCAAAATCTGTGAATGCAGGTAAAAATATCTCAAATAGTTAAGGACAGAGTCACAAGACCGTTTTCCTGTATCCTATCTACCCTGTATTGGACCTGTATACCGACCTATCCTATCTTCTACTTAGCACTTTATAAGTTAATAAGTGACCTGCAGTTTTGTTCTATCACTATCACATTCATGTATGAATATTCCATTTCGTCTGCATCATCCTTGTTAACAGTACATTCTAATATCTTTCTCGTTATACAGGTCAAATGATCTACATGGACAACTGGCGGATGATGATGTACTTGGGTACTCCTGTGATGCCTGACCTGGCTGCTCTTGTATCCACTGGGCTTTACATCAACGATCTTTCGATGCATGACTTTAGCAGGTAAATTATTGTTATACCTACGTTAAGACGCACTTGCACCATTCAAATCACTAAATGCATTTAGCACTAAACGAAATTGAAACGGAAGAATTGCCTAACTGAAGTGGCAGTATGAAGGGCACATTGCTCGCAGAACAGATGGTTGTTGGGGCCGAAAGATTCTAGAATGGCGACCGCGTATCCGGCAGTGAAAATCTTTCAAAAAAAAAGGTAGCAATAAATACATAAATAAAGTAGAATGATGTTTTCAATACGTTAACATTAAATTAATTTAGTGATTTGTGGTGCAAGTGGGCCTAACTATACAAACTAGCCTCGAAGCCAACGCAATTTTATTGTTGATTCAATTTAATAAATGTGAAAACAAACATAAAACAGCATATAACAATTAAGACCTTATCTAGTAAGTATATTACAACATACACGCACCTTTATTTTCACGAATTACTTAACTTCACTACACGAAGTCTAAAATAATAAACTGTCACTTGATCCAAAAGTTCTTTACTGGTTTTAAAACATACTTCTGATATTCCAGAGATCTAATGTTAGCTGGAACACAGCAATCAGTGGAGCTGAAGCTAGCCTTAGATCAAGAACAACAGAAGAGTAAAAAGCTAGAAGAATCAATGAGGAAGCTGGATGAGGAGATGAAGAGGACGGATGAGCTGCTGTACCAGATGATACCGAAGCAGGTGGCTGATAGACTGAGGAATGGAGAGAACCCCATAGACACGTGCGAGGTGAGTAACGTAACTCAGATAGTATAAATTTAGAATTCAACTATCAATGCAATGAATCTAGCCTATGCAGTCAGATAGCTGAGCAAATTCAGCCTGCTATGATTAAGGGAAGGTAAGGACGTGTACAGTTAAAATAAATGGTTGGGAATTAGGAATTTTCTGTACATTGACTGTTTCAACATCATCTGCGTAACGTAATGTGTCTGTGTTAAGAAGAATATTAATTCTCACAGCGTTTAAACAAGTTAAGAAATCAAATATGTGTTTTTTTTCTTAGTCTTATGGACACTTGTGAAATATCCATTTCACCACTAAAATGCATGTCCTCATGTGTGTTTAGAACAGAAACCCTCGAGACACCCAGATGTTACACAGATGATCTTAACAGGCCAGGAGATGTAATCATTCTTCATTTTCTTCAATATTCTGGAGGGAATACTGCTGGTTGAAATAACCACCCACGGCTGCTATGGTCTACTTGAAGGATTAAGTGCGGAAACCAAACCTTCTAACATAGACATGTTCTCAACTGCATTTAGCTACTGCATCTGTTAAATACATTCATCAAAAGAAACTATCTTAAATCTTTAAACATACGCCCACACTCCCTTGAGCAAACAGTAAACCAATATAGGAAAGATCAGAGGCTTAGCAGAGAAGCAAGAGGCGATCGAATGCCTAATCCGAACTGGGATCATTTCAGTAAAGCTTCCGTGGCTTTTAGGATTTGGATCCACTCAAGAGCTTTGAAAAATAAAACGATTGCAAAAACAACTCATTTCTAATGCAAATTCAGTGAGTGCTATGATACTTCCGGTTAATTGTGTTACCATACCTACTACACTAGCTTCCGCTCGCGACCTCGTCCGCGTGAGGGTCCTAGATACCGTAATGTTAAATGATGAATTTTTCAAATCCGACGTTCCAGAGATTAGCTTATAATAAAGGTAAAGTGTTTGTTTGTTTGAACGTACAAATAAACTCTATTATTAGTACACATCCGCGTGATATTTCTTGTTCTCTCACGCCACCCCGTAGCATCGCATCGCCTGCTTCGATTTATTCCGGTCTGATCCTCTGAGTCGCCCCTCCCCCCACCCCCTCCTCGATCCCCTACTAGCGCTATTACTTTGTTTTCGCTAAGCGTTCTTTCTGACTACTTCTTTTTTTTCGGCTCCTAAGGTTCCTAGCGTGCTGTTAAATAGCCTATAGCCTTCCTCAAAATGGGCTATCAAATGCAAAAAAGAATTTTTCAAATCCAAGGGAGACACGGAGACAAGCGCGTTCAAAAAATAAAAAAAAAGTAACAAACTCTTCAACTTTACTGTTAGTCACGGCATAATTGTTTATAGGTTCTACAATCAGCGCTTAGTTCTTTTGTAGGACCGACGACTTTAGTAAAGGACGTGTGCGTTGATTTATTATTTGATCATTTAATCTCTACTGTTTCATTTAGCTCCTACAAAAGCTCGGCCACCGATTGTATCCCGTCTGCGAACGCTCTTATCAGTGCTCAAATAAAAGTACGCGCTCAAATATTATTTCCTAATAGGAAAAGTTTGAGTAAATACTTGTGCCAAATTTTCCTGAAATCTTCGTCAATTTTCCCCCAAATACGTGAGTTCCTGTTTCCCAAACCCCATTGTTATTCTGTGATAAAATATACTTAAATCATATCTATACTAATAATAAAGCTGAACTTTGTTTGTTTGTTTGAACGCGCTAATCTCTGGAACTACCGGTCGGAAATGAAAAAATATTTTCGCGTTTGATAGCCCAACTCTTGAGGAAGGCTATAAGCTATAACATCACGCTATGACCCTAAGGAGCCGAGCAAAAAGAAAAAAAAACTCTGAAAGAACGCTAAGCCTAAACGAATAGCGCGGGCAGGTGATTCGATGTGACGGGGGAAAGAGAAATTTCGCGCGGGCGAAGTCGAGGGCCCAAGCTAGTTAGTACATACTACATATAACTCAATACCTATCTATAACATTGATAAGTCACACGAATTTTCCTTGAACAGACGCCAGCTACCCGAAACTGTAAAATTTTCCCAATTAATCTTAAAATAAGACTTAATTTTCTTTAACTCAATCGGCGGTCAGTATGGAAAAATACATCATTTTTGAAAATAGAAACCTTTAATTAAATTTACTGAAATCGATTCAGTAGTCAATTATGAACAAACTACTTTGAGGACTTGCGTTTATTCTGTTACACCTTGTATATGTTTTGTACTAACTCAGTGTCGGGTAAGTACTTAAGTACTTACCGCTCCAGTCGAAAAGTTTTTCAATTTCAAATTCTGTCACAATATTCAGGGTGGCAGAGACTTCGACACCCAACCTGTTACCTTGTCTTTTTTTTTATAACCGACTAAAAATGTCCTGCACCTACCAGGAGCTCTTAACGCGATCCACTTTAGGACCTAAACTGAACTGTTCTGCTAATTCGTACCATGACGTCAGTTTAACGATTCAATTTAGGCCGTGCCATCTGGATATCTACCATGAGCTCTTAACGCTCATTCACTTTCAACGATCCAAATGCCGCTGAGTGTATTGGACGTCATGGTACGACTGTGAACGATGCAGTTTAAGAACCTAATAATGTCTTGCTTTTGAATCGTTTTTAAATAGATCATGGTAGGCCTCCTGGTTACACCATTGTGCGTCGATGTCCCTGGGCGGCTAACCAAAAATGAGCTAGGTTTTAAGATTGTCAATTTCCAAAACACTCAATGCAATTAGATTGAAAAATATAACTATCCTATAACTAAACATCGTTACACAGTTATTTTTATAACAGTGTGTTGCACGCTGGCACGTTATTATTTTATAACAGTGTGTTGCACGCTGGCACGTTATTATTTTATAACAGTGTGTTGCACGCTGGCACGTTATTATTTTATAGCAGTGTGTTGCACGCTGGCACGTTATTATTTTATAACAGTGTGTTGCACGCTGGCACGTTATTATTTTATAACAGTGTGTTGCACGCTGGCACGTTATTATTTTATAACAGTGTGTTGCACGCTGGCACGTTATTATTTTATAGCAGTGTGTTGCACGCTGGCACGTTATTATTTTATAACAGTGTGTTGCACGCTGGCACGTTATTATTTTATAACAGTGTGTTGCACGCTGGCACGTTATTATTTTATAACAGTGTGTTGCACGCTGGCACGTTATTATTAATGACTGAAACCTAACAGCCTATCATTTTCCAAGCGTGCAAACTGTGCAAAGTGAAGAAAATGTGATAAATGATTTATTTTCTGTAAGTATCTACCTAAGTTTGTACAAACACTTTTACACGTCAGTCATATTTTTTTAAACTAGATGAGGTCGGCGTTTCCTATCTGACTACTCTGAGAAGAAAGGCCGAAACAAACTCAGAGGTCACAGTCTCTTTTAAAGTCCAGACATAATCTTGGTCAGATCATGTGAAGACCATGCAGATTGGTGTCTGAAATTAAGTTAAGTTTGTTTCCTCGTTTCCTTTATTATGACGTTATTTTGACTCAGTCATTGACATATAATATACTATTACCTACTTGTATTTTCAACGTACCTATGTATTTCAAGACCAGAATATAACAACCTTATGGGGAGCTTTATGTTTGAGCCGTTTGGGGTTGAAACAACTTGGGGTCCGAGTATTTCGGAAAATCGCTAAGCGGTTACGGCGGGACTAAGTATAATAATTGTAGATATACAGTTGAGTTGTTACAAATAATGTTTGTTGACAGGTATATTCTACCATTTGTCAAGCAAACATTCATACAGGTAGATAATAAGTAATATTTTTTATTGCTGAATGCATGCAATGGATAAGGTCTATGATATCAATGTCTTTAATTCTAGTGTGTAGTATTTATAGTTATTCATACACAACAAGATTCACTCAAGCAAGACTAGAATATTTCTAAGTTTTAGCTTATGATCACGGAAAACATCGTGAGAAAATAAACTACAAAGTACAAACTGATTTTAACAGACAGAACGACTACCGCAACCACAAAGCTTGTGACCCGGAAAGTGAAAATCATTTCAGGAGTTAGTGACGGGTCAGTACACCGAGCTTGGTCTCTGCTTACCCGTATCCGCTGTTTCGCTAGCCACACCCTGCACAAACATGAATTCGTGCCGACTGGCTCTCTGATGAGATGAACGATAAGTTTTGTTTATTATAACAATGGATATTATGACGTTTACTCATTTAAGGGATTAGATGGTTTAAAGTTTCAAGTGTTTGGTTTTAACTAAGTAAGTACCTAGTGGTTTTGGTCTTAAGCATTAAGTATGTTGGTTTTGTACATATTATAGGTATCTTACAAATAATAAAATAAAAATAATCAGTACATATTACAGTAAACAGTATGTTAACCTATTTATGTATTTGTGTACCTAGTTTTAATCGTTTTTTTTATCATTCTTGCTCTCAACCAAAACACGTGCTATCTAATCTCTTCACCACCCTTGGTTGACTGGTATAGAATGCAAATAATTAAATGAGTCTGTATTGTCCCACTGCAGGGCTAAGGCCTCCCTTTCCCTTTTCCACTTAAGAGCGTTTACGATGTACGGCATTTCATACGAGCTTTCAAGCCCTTGTTTTTCGAAATGAATGAACCAATTTTAATGAAACTTCGTATGCATAAGCAGGATACAAAGGTCTAAAAAGTTAGAACATTTTCCACATTATGTCAATTCCTGCCTATAACTCACCACTGCCTTCCTTATACAACCGCAGATGTTCAACAGCGTCTCGATCCTGTTCTCTGACGTGGTGACCTTCACGGAGATCTGTTCCCGCATCACTCCCATGGAGGTGGTCTCCATGCTCAACGCTATGTACTCCATCTTTGATACGCTGACTGAGAGGAACAGGGTTTATAAGGTACGTTGAGTTCAGCATCAGCATTCATAGCATATCGTCGACCTATTTAAGTAACTGAATGGGGTAAGTCAGTGACCGAGTGGCGTCCAAGGACAGGAGGACAAGGTGTCGGTCGCTGTCGGTGAGATGGGCGAACGAAATTGTTGCCATCATGAACCTGGATGAGGCTGGCACAGGAGCGTGGGGATTGGCACATGAAAAGAGAGGCTTATGCTCAACAGTGGGTGAAGTTGTGGGCTATGTATGATCATAATGATGTACTTACTGACTTCATTCGTTTTTTATAGATGGATACCTTTACTTATTGTAAGGTGTTACAAAATTAACTCAACAAACTTTAAGAAGTGCTTTAAACCATCGAACTGAACAACTTTAACTATGGGTCTAGCTCTGAAATCACGAAAAAAAATCAGCTAATTATTAATACAAAAGTTCAATACCTACTTGACCAAAATGTATATAACAGCAGATTTTTTTCGTGATTTCAGTGTTGGTCCCAAAGTTGTTCAGTTCGATGGTCTAAAGCACCTCTTAAAGTTTGTAAAACACCTTATATAACTGTAAAATTACAAATATAAATATGATTTTAAAATTGTGCGCATCGATTCCCTACGCAGAGTGGACCTACGGACAGATGCTTTTAGTTTTGGGAAAGGCATATGTAATGCAGTGATCGTCTTTCAGTTCAACTGGAATGATTCTGAATCAATCCTCACTTGAATCGATTGCTTGTTTATATCAAAGTTAAATTTTTAAGCCTCTCTAACTTCATCATTACATACATAATCAGCCTATAATGTTCCCACTGCTGGGACACAGGCCTCCTCTCAGTGAGAGGGAGTGGGCCGTAATCTACCACGCGGGCCCAGTGCGGGTAACTTCATCATTATTAAAATTATTTTGTATAATTATGATCTTTGATCAATTGCAGGTAGAAACAATAGGCGATGCCTACATGGTGGTATCCGGGGCGCCAGAGAAGGAAGACAATCATGCTGAGAAGGTCTGTGACATGGCACTCGATATGGTTGACGCTATCACTGACTTGAAAGATCCTAGCACAGGTAAATACAAAGTCATATACTTTGATATTATAAATGTAAAAGTAACTGTCTGGCTGTTACTTTTCACGCCTTGACAGCTGAACGGATTTCAATGATACTTGGCACATAGGTAGGTAAACCATAGCTTGGATTAAGACGTACTTTATCTTTATGCCAGTAGTATGTTCCCGTGGGAAAACTTCCGACCTCCATGCGGGCGAAGCCGAAGGCAAAAGCAATTATATACAATCTTACCTGACAAAATTATTAATTCAACACTTTTCATATTTCCAGGATCCCATCTTTCAATACGAGTAGGAGTTCACTCTGGGGCTGTGGTAGCAGGTATCGTCGGCCTCAAGATGCCTCGGTACTGTCTCTTCGGAGACTCAGTCAACACTGCTTCGAGAATGGAGTCTACTTCAGAAGCCATGAGGATACACATCTCGCAGACGACGCAGGAACTACTGTCACCATCTTATATGGTGACTGAGAGAGGAGAGATACAGGTCAAAGGGAAAGGTAAGAATATAAATCGTTTTCTTTGGAGTTGGAACATATAAAAGAGAGAAATTCTTTGATTGGTGACTCTACTGATGAGATATAGTAGGATCACCAATCCAGGAATCACTAGAAGCACGCCAGAAGTGTTTAAAATGAAATCGTTGGAAATCAGACAAATCCACTAAATAATCAGCATCATCATTTCACTCATTCTATGATTTGACATATTCATAAATCAGTTCTAAAATACACAAGTAGATATTATGAATGATCGTAATCAAGTGTACAATGTTTCTCATAAGCCAAAACAAACTGTTGCAGGTGCAATGAAAACATACTGGCTGGAAGGTCGCGAATCAAGACCATCCTTAACAAAAGTCATATCACCACAAATGACCCCTGGCACGGAACTAGAATGGGAAAGAGCTGCTGACGTCAGAGACAGTATTGCAGAACACTCAGCACAACAAATGAACAATAAAGAAGCGCAAAATTCTGGAAGGATCCAGAGTGCTGACAACCATCTCCCGAATGCCGTGAACTCTGGTCCAAACTCTTTAGTGAATAGTTCAGGGACTTTGATGACGGTACAAAATACAACGGTTGTGAGGAGTTCTCAAAATTCGAACGCGCCAACGACGACGATGATGACGTCACCGGTAGAAGAGAGACGGATGTATTCTCCGGTCACTTTTCAAGATGTAGCCAGGAGGAGTATAGCCAATTCACCTAATAGGACGGAAAGGGAACAAGGTGAGAGACTCAACAAACGAAAATAGTTGAAATATATTTTTATAAATATGTATTTAAAACATCATTTTCCTTTCATTTTATAGAATCAAGATCAAATTCAACTAGTGTAGCTGGGATGTGGACAGACGCTGAATCCGTGGAACCACAAAGAACTGCGACAGCTACAACCATAGACAGCCTGAATTCGTCTATCTGGTAATTACAATCACTGTTAGTTTTCGAGAAATCATCAGTCCTTTCATAGTTATTTTATCTTTGATTTTGCATCACTGTCGAAATCACAGTGATCTTTATTCTCATTGCAATAAGGTTGCTGTTGTTTTTCTTTCACTGACAATGCTGTCAAAATATCAGTGATCTTTATTCTCGTTACTATATGTATATTATGGTTACTGTTAATTTGCTGCTGTCAGAGGCAAAATGACTAAATGACTGCCAATTTTCGGATCGCCTGATGACTGTTTTTACTTACTCCGTGGTTATTACTATTCGTTTTCACAATGCTGAATTTTGATTGCCTGGCAGCCATGTTGTAAAATCAAAATAATCTTAAGTTACAGTTCGACGTCCCCTTGCAGAGTTGGGACTGCGCCACAACTCAAAGACCGAGATACTGACAATATGATTGACACTGTGAGTCATACTGAATTTATAGTAATAAAGTTATGAAAAAACAACACAACTAAGTTCAGTAGTAACCAATTTATACTTAATCACATTTTGGGGTGCATGTGCATGGAAACACACAATATTTTTCGCTTCGACTAAAAATCTTGAAATGTTGCTGCTCTGAACTGCTTGACACCTGAAATTGCTAAAACATTTCGGTGGTGGATCACAAATAATTTGGTGGAGGGTCTAAAAATCTTGCAAAATTTTTCGCCCAGCCGAATTGAAGATCAATTAGTATGACCGCTGAAATGTTCTAGATATCGTTAACTAGCCCACGGCTAACGTTTGGATGCTTCACGCTAATCCAACAGTGCGTCGCGCGGATTTCGCCCGCTCGCTCAGCTCCGCCAGCTATAGGAGATTCCTACTCTACGCTCAGACCTGAGACCGCATCTTCAATTACAGTCAAGCATAGTGGGGATGAAATAGGTAAGCAGATAATGGTCAATAAGAAAGATTTTACTTAATTCAACATGGTATATTGGGGGTACCTAGATTGCAAACTGAACACCGATAATTTTTGTAAATCATCATAATATCATCCATGTATGCAAACTATTTTTAACAAATTATCAAGACCTTTTTATACGAAAATATTGTTAGAAGTATCAATTCTTACACTAAATGTTAATGTCTGGAATTATGTGTTTCTGTTACCACATGTAAAAGAACTAATAAAATCTGCAGTGACTTGATGATACCCTTTCATTGGATCTTTAGTTTAAAATCAGACAAATTTCTTACTCTATAAGCCTAACAGCTGATTTAAAAAAATATGTCTTTCTCAGAAACAGACACCGAATTCCAAGACGCCCACAATGACATGAGCCAAGTACCGCATCTATGCACCCAAGAATCTATTGAGAGCCATCCAAAACCCGGAAAAGTTGGTAGATTCAAAGCGCGAATAGCTCCCGGACACAACAAGACTTGTTCAGTACACAAACAGGTACCCAGAGATTTTTCTAATAAAGAGAAGCAGCAGCTGCAACAAGGGAATGTACATCCTCACGGTCATCATCACACGAAGAATGTAAACCACCATCAGTGCTGTGGGGCATTCGGAAACCCTCATGTAAGACATAAAAATAATTCTAGTTGTCATCTTATATAAAGTTTAAATAGTTTTTTAAGTCACCTGTTTTGCCCTCTGATAACTAAATGCACAATTTATAATTTTAATATTATCTTCTTCTTCAGTGTCTTTCTGTGAAATTTCTATATCGATTTTGTTGTTATTTATTTCATTATTGTTAAGTGCAACACCTATTCAATTCTTTTTCATGAAAATAGTTGTTACGATGAGTATTTCATTCAGTTAAGGTTGTATAATTGTAGTTCTATCTTCGTCTTTAATAACTTTGCATATCCATGTTGTCGAGTGAGGGTAAAACGGGTTTTTAGTGTACCTTTAATATCAAAATCAGAATTTCTAATATCAGTATTTTAACAGAATAATCTATCTATTAATTATCTCGGCCTAATATATCGTGTTGAAAACCTATTTACAAATTGACTCTAGTCTATAAACAGTACGAAACATAAACATATTATTAAACAGATTACGAAATAATACAAATAGTTGTAGAAGATATAGTTATTATGATTGTACTTAATTACTTTTGTAAGTAGCAAATAAAATCTTTAATTCGTGCAAATTAAAATTATCTCCACCATGTTTTGTCTCAAAAATATCTGAAAAAAATATTATAATAGCTTAAACATTGGTGGAATATTCTTATCGTTAAAAATATTTAACTTTTTTAGTATTTAATAGATCTCAGACGAATACATCCCAAAAATAATTCCAAAGATTATTGTTACGAAAGAAAAAAATCAAGTTACGAGCTTTACAACA
The DNA here is from genome assembly GCA_963669345.1 of Gortyna flavago. Classification (NCBI taxonomy): domain Eukaryota; kingdom Metazoa; phylum Arthropoda; class Insecta; order Lepidoptera; family Noctuidae; genus Gortyna; species Gortyna flavago. The sequence continues at coordinate 9,354,393 of OY770148.1, forward strand.
TGACAATAGAAACTAAACATAATAAAATATTTTAAAAAATATCAAAATATTTGACGCTGTTTGACGGCGGTTTTGGAGTAAGAGAAACATAGATAATTTACCATAAACGTATTAATTATAGAATATATTTTCTTGTACACGCAAAGACGATATTTTTATTGTACCTTTATTGTAGATAGAATGTTACTTAGTAACTTCAAAAGGTCTTATCGGATCGTCTTTTTTAGAATTTAAAGGGCGTAGTAGGCATGTCACCACACACCACCGTCAACTTTATTATGTATAAAGGGGCTGTTCATTTATTACGTAAGAAGATTTGAGGGGGGAGGGGGTCCGAACGAGTTTTATTATTTCTTACGTGGGGGTGTGGGTGGGGTCTAGATTGTACTTACGTAAAATCACAAAAAAAAAACAAAAATTCCAAGTTTTTTTTTTTTTTGATAAGTACTTTTTCTTTGCAATTTTGGTAACGTATCTTATGTAAGATTGAAAGGGGGGCAGGGGGTTCATCCAAGTTTTATTTTTTCTTACTTATGGGGTCAAAATTGTCTTACGTAATAAATGAACAGCCCCAAAGCTACGGCTTCCTAAAAAAGCGGTGGTCGCACATAACGGCCGCATTAACGGCTGTCATTAAAAAGATGACAGCGGCAAAGATTTAAATTGTTAGATATGCCTGCGTCAAAAGATAGTCGCGTATTGTTTTGACACCTCTGACACACAATGACGCAGTGCCCTAGGCTGACTTGAATGTCATGGAAACGCAATATGTATAATAATGTGTGAGCTCACTCTTCTCTGTAGGTATGGCCACATTTTCGCGTAACTGAGTACGGTGAGGGCAAATCTAGCGATTTAAATCCGATGTCAAAAGCGCTCTCTAGGAAAACACACCAACTTACTTTCATAAACAATGTTTCAGTGACGTCAAAACCGGTAAATTGCGGCCGCTATATGAGCACGAGCGGTCATCGTTTTTATACCAAACTATAGCTTATAACCACAGTTTTATTAATATTCTCCAATAATAGCAGCATGTGTTTCTAATATATATGTAATATGTGACTGAAATGGTTACTTATGTGTAACTTGCTAACTAAAATTTTGTATACGACTCGCTTTTAATAATTTGCTAAAATTAAAATCCCTAATCATGCATTTATCCCATTAAAAGAAAATGTATATTTTCTACCCTTTGTAAATATGTAGGACTTATTAAAGTCCTTGCTACGCCCTCACTAGGCACAATTTATTTAATATTTGTATTAATTTTAATCCTGTATTTAAGGAACTTACAGGAGTCGCGATCAATGTAGTTTTTAAGTTTTAAAATATAAAGTTTTTTCTATAATGAAATCTATTGTACCTACGCACTAGGTATTACTAAACGAAACGAAGTCTCCCTTTTAATTTTAAAATAATAGGTAGGGACATAACAAAAAAAATTTTTTTTTTTTTTTAACTTGTGCTTTACGCTTCCTAGTTTTGTCCTGCATTGCTATTCTGTAAAAATCTCACAGTGAAAACTTAGGTGAAGTACCTAAATCTATCAATAGTGTCAATCCCTAGAATTAGGTGTAATGAAAGAAAAGAAAGAAAGAACAAATTTTATTTAAACACAGTTTGTGAAACAAAAATACAAAAAAAAAGGTTGACTGCTCACTTCACCTAAGGTCGGTGAGATCATTACAGAATACACCCGCTGTATTATTTCACTTCAACCTTGGAATTTACGCCGTACTGCATTTCATACAAACTTTCAAGCCCTTGTTTTTAAATTAATGAAAGGATTTTAATGAAACTTTATACGCATAAGCAGGATACAAAGGTCTTAAAAGTTAGCAGAGAACATTTTCGAAAAATTGTGTTACAGCCAAATTAGACCGATTTTAAAGTTTCCATAGAAACAGAGATTTCCAGTTATCTTTTTTTAAATAAGACATTTCGAAAATGTTCTCTGCTAACTTTTTAGACCTTTGTATCCTGCTTATGCGTATAAAGTTTCATTTAAATCGGATCATTCATTTCGAAAAACAACGGCTTGAAAGTTTGTATGAAAAGCCGTACGGCGTAAACGCTCTTAATAGGTACTTAGTAGGTAGGTACATAGATATGTTAATTATCAACAATAGATGTATAGCTGAGATGCACCGCGTAGCTAAGTGTTGTGAGTCAATTAAATTAATATTTATCGTATCTAGTCCTTTTGAGATTATCCATGTTGTAAATTACATTTTTTTTTTTTATAATTTCTTTTTATTTTTTGTACATTGTTTTTTTATTTTATTTTAAGAATGTGAAGTTTAAATAAAAGCTTTAATAATGCGACTTTTATACTTTTAACTATAAGTTCTATATGTAGAACGAATGTTCAGGATAAACATATTTTATTATAATGTTATATTAGGTATATCTATCAATACCTACATTTGATCCAACCCTATTCAATCCTACTTCATTTTCCAGAGCACTGTTTTTACTTCATTCTACAGTTTCACCTAAGCAATTGTGGGTAAGTACCTAATTAGGCAAATCTATACCTAATTGCAGTACTTACCATTTACCAACATACTATTACTTATAGGTATAATACATGAATACAATGAAAGAACGAGGAAAAACTGCGAATAAACCCGATAAAAAGGGGAGAGAGCAAAAAATATCTTACGCAGGAATAGGTACCTAACGTTATAATGATCTAGATCTAAAAGATAGGTACATAAGAAATCATAAAACATTTTAAATGTTTAAATGAACATCCACAACTACACAAGTAAGAAATTATTTTAATATAGTTCATTTGACAAGTTACGTCCTAAAAATGGATAACTTGGAATTCCCTTTTTGAGTTTTTCGCAAATATCTCAAAAACTAGACGTCTTAAGAAACGAATATAATGAAATTTACATCACCCAGTTGTAAAACATCCCCAGGATATTTTCTATAGTTGTCCTTTGTCTATGGATGACCTTTTATGACCTTGACGGTGACCTTGATTGTATTTATAATTGGAAAGCTAGGTTTCCAAGCAACATTTTTTTCATTGGAACTTGGAATCTCCTTTTTGAGTTGTAGGACAAAAATTGTGAAATTTTCATCACCCTGCGCCCCGTTGTACCCCCAGGATATTTGTTTATGAACCGTTTATTGACCTTTGTCAAACAAAAATTGGATTCATAATCAGGTTTCAGAGCGGAAAACTTACCTTATGTCTATCTAGGTATTCGATCTGTCCATTTATTTTTATTTATTCATCCATAACTTATTACTTTTTCGTAGATCCATAATAATATTTTGAATTCGGAACTACATAGTAAGTAAGTACCTACCTACATTTTGACATTTCCTATCATTTAGATAGGTCACTTTTATCTTCGGCAAAATATTTACGTCACATAACCTTTAGCCCGACTGCGGCGGAGTTCAAAAGGAGAGTAACGTTTAATACAAAGATGTGGATTTATTATTTATTTGTTTACTTCTTATTATGTAGGTACCACTCTGTACAAAAATGCTTGAAAGTTACCATTTTGATTTAATTGCCGACCTTGTGAATCTCACTTTTGTGGTATTAAAAAGCATCCAAAATGTTTGGTTATTTCATTTTTCAACCCTTCAACCATAATAAAATGGGCCATGTGTGCTGTGCATATAAATTCCAAATTGTGAAATCGTAAGACAACGGGGATTTTGCAAAAAAAAAAATTGGGACCGCTGGGCAACAGTCTCCACGCAGTGGATGCCTGAAAATGGACGGCGCCGCCAAGGCCGGCCCAGGAAGAGGTGGCGAGACGACCTAGACGCTTACCGTACAAGGGTCGTTGGATCGAGGTGGCTCTAGAATAGGATGCCTGGAAGGATTTGGGGGAGGCCTTTGCTCAACAGAGGACCGTGTAGGCTAATAAGAAAATAGAAAAATATAACAAATGGAAGTTAAGTACTTAATTGTTTATTTTACATACGGTAGTGTTAAATATAAAATACCACGTAATTAAATAACAATTATCACTCATATAAAAGTAAATAACAACAATGAAGTATATGAGCAAACGTAACAATAGGAAACTGTAAACGGAAGTATTGTTACGTCAACAACTTCAATTAAAATAGGAATCTACACATTTATCTACACGTTACATCAAGACAATACTGTTTTCTTTAGTTATGAAAAAAAACGAAATAGGTAATTAAAACGTCGTGGAAAAATATTAAAGTGTAGTCATAAAATATTATAGTAGGTACCTACATTACGTATCGTATACTACATATTTTATTGCACTGTGTGACACACACGCGCACAGTGCTATAAACATAATAACTAAACACCTATCCGCACTGTTCTTCATAATCAAAGCTAAAAAAATATTTATAAATACATTAAAAACTACAAAATCAAAATTAATTACACTGCAGCACCGTTCTTACTCAAAACTTAGCTCGGTTCCCTTCAAATGCTGTTCAGCCCACTCATCGAATCTTCGAGACAGATCATCTGACATGTAATTCTTCCAGTCCCCAATTTCCCCTTTCCTGATGAACCTCAAGTCTGTGGACTCCAAATAGCTCACTCCGAAAGACTTTTCCAAGATGGCTTCCAAGTTGACAGCTCGATTCGTCTTCATATTTTGGAAGGAGAGATGGTCGCACAGTTTGTCCACTTGAATGTCGCTGAGCTCTTTATTGAGGAAGTGAGCAGTTCTCCTGACCACGGAAGGGAGGTCATGCTTCATCTCTTCGAATTTTATGAAGAAGACATTCGGGTCGTGACGGCGGTTCCAGAACCCTGAGAATGAAAAGTTTTATTGTAAAAGAGAAATGTAATTTAATGTTATCTATACTTATAATAAATCTGTAGAGAGGTCAATTCTGTACATGACATATATTTTCAAAATAACTATCAGGGGGTAATAAGTGATCGATACTGATGCCAAAAATGCAATCAGTAAAATTTTTGTCTGTCTGTCTGTCTGTCTGTCTGTCTGTCTGTATGTTCCTTATAGAAACAAAAACTACTCGACGGATTTTAACGAAACTTGGTACAATTATTCTTCATACTCCTGGGGAGGTTATAGTGTACTTTTCATCACGCTACAATGAATAGGAGCAGAGCAGTGAAAGGAAATGTTGGGAAAACGGGAGAATTTGCTCCATTTTTTAAGCTTCCGTCGCGTGTGCAGCCTTAATGGTTAAAGCTACATAGAAATCATTTATGACGGAAATGTTCTACATAAAATTATCTGAAAAATATCCCACAACAGCATATGTCTATCTTTTATGGTTGACTCACAATAACACGTGTAACTCCCGATAGCTTAGCAGTTCGGAGCTTTCTGATTATATTTGTTTACTCTTACGTTTATAATACTCTCACTCATCCCTAATTCAAAGAAGTTAATATTATTACCTATTCAATAAAAAAAGAATCATAGTAATCGGTATAGAAACACCAAACTTAAACATGAAATACGCTAATAAGCCATCGCGCCGTCGCGCGTGAATACTGAATCATGCCATAAGGATTATTTTTGTGTAACGGTTGCCGCGCTCGACGCAGGTCGTGGCGGTAGGGTATAAAAAGGCGGGAGGTCCGATGTCCGGTTAAGCAGAAAGGCAACCTTAGCGAATTGCAACTGCGAGTTGTCATGTCAAAAAAAAAAAAAAAGCGCGGGCTTCATTCAATATTTGGCTGTTGATGCGTTCAGAGCGTTCGACCTTATTGACAGACAATAATTGATATTAACAAACCGTGCTTATCAGCGCGACTTTTAGTCTTTAAATAGTTTATTTGAATTTCTTTTGTTGTTTATATACTTATAATAAATCTGTAGAAGTGAAAATTCTGTACATTGAAAATATCAAAAAAATAAATGGCAGGGGGTGTTACTAGACCGACACCAAACCCAAAAATGTGATTAAAAATTTTTTAATTTTGGTCTGTCTGTCTAGGTCTGTCTGTTTGTTCAAGCATCACGCAAAACGTACGAAGTACGAAGTCCGATTACGATGAAACTTGGTATAATTATAATTCTAAACCGTGCTTTTCTGTTTTTAATCCTCTTAGTTTTTACTAAGTACACTTTAAGGTAGAGTTATTTAGGTTTATTTTTATAAGTCGTAGGTATAGATTTTAATTTTAAAGTATGGGTGGTATATTTGATAGTGTACGTAGTGACCGTAGGTTATTTTAAAAAACTGTTAGGTAGGATTAGTCATTCGTATAGATATTAGTTTTTAGGGATTTTGCTTATTTATTGAGTTTAGATTAGTTATCATCAGAAATAGATTTATTTAGGTACTAGCTTCTGCCCGCGACTTCGTCCGCGTGAAATTTCACCCTCCACCCATTCACCCTCTTAGGAGTGGAATTTCGAAAAACCCTTTCTTAGTGGATACCTTTATACACTTCACACAGAACACACTCCAAATTTAATGTCTCTATGACCAGCGGTTTAGGCTGTGCATTGATATAATCAGTATCACAGGACTTTGAATTTTATATTAGATTATAAAAGTAAACCCAAGTACCTACCTAATAAAAAAAAAACTCAATAACAGAAAATAAAATACCTAAATAAAAATATTTCTGATGATAACTAATCTAAACTCAATAAATAAGCAAAATCCCTAAAAACTAATATCTATACGAATGACTAATCCAGGTAGGATTAGTCATTCGTTTTATAAAATAACCTACGGTCACTACGTACACTAACAAATATACTACCCATACTTTAAAATTAAAATCTATACCTACGACTTATAAAAATAAACCTAAATAATAATTTAGGTTTATTTTTTAAAAACTAAAAGGAATAAAAAGGTCGCACTGAAAAGCACGTTTTGGAATTGCAAGTAGCAGTTAAAACATACAATTTATAGAATGCTAATTTATACGAACGCTCGCCTATTATTATTATCATCTTCGTCGTGTACTACGACAAACTTATTATTTGTGTTACGGTTATTCGCCAGCTGCGAGCCCACTGAGCCCAGGAAGCTGAGGAAGCCCCCTAACTACACATCACGCACCGTCAAGATCACAACCAACGCCATCTACCGGCATTTAAAGCAACTAGTATAACAACAGTCATCAGGATCAAGTGATGCAATCTATGTAACATACTTACTAACGCCATCTATCGCCTCGTAGAGAAACTAATATGTTTAGTCATTATAAATACTAATAACTGTCCCTATTTTCTCGGAGTATTCATTTTGATTGTCTTGGAAATAGCCATGTAAATCATATTCAATTATAAAATTGTAATTTATAAATCTATAGCTCGCATTATTATAAGTTTTGTTATAACTTTATAAGGATGTCCATCTATGTAAGTGCTTCGAACATTTTACAATAATAATAAAAAGGGGAGTTAGTTGACTTCCTGCGGGCGCGGGACATTATTTTTGGCTGGCGGTAACGGGTGTCTCTGTTTTATTGGGTGCTTGCGAGGTTGAATAAAGAATAGAAGTTTAAAGTGAGTGTTTAACTATCGTTTCATTTCCACTTCTGAACAACCTATTACAGTTCAGAAGTGGGATGGAAGAATTCCACGGCCCATATATCCGCGGCTTGGGGAGACGGTCGCCAAGCGTAGAGTCTCAGGAAAATGGCGGAGGCCACGAGGGAAAAAGTCCCGATTTTTTTTCTTCGCAGCCCTACTATAATCAGCCACCTGGCAATAAACGACCAAGAATAACATACCTGGACACAGAGATCATCCCCAAATTCGATCCTGCGAAGGCAAATATAAATGTGAAAGGTTGGCTTCACAAGATAGACCAGCTAGGTGAAATTTATAACTGGGAGGAGAAGGACAGGGTTTTCGTGATGCAAACCCGGCTACGCGGCGCAGCGCGTGACTGGTACGACGACCTAGAGGATTATAGCGCCACTTGGAGCACTTGGAAAGATTGGCTTACGAAGGCGTTTCCACGCACCACCGATTTCGTCGACCGCCTCGAGGAAATGTTGGCACGCCGAAAGGGTAATGAAACCATGACCCGGTACTACCATGACAAAATATCTTTAATGAAAAAGTGTGGGCTAGATGGGGAAAACGCCATCTCATGCCTCATTCGCGGATTGCCGACCGAGCTGCGTGCGAACGCAAAGGCATGTGGATACAAGACGCCAGAAGAATTATATTACGGATTCCTTTCTTCACTTGAAAATTACGGGGAAGCGAGAGCTGAAAAAACTAGACGGCCCTCCGACCAGAAGCCAAGCAAGTCAACTTGGCAACGGGGCTCTCCTGCGGGGAACCTTGCTCCGAAGGTGTGTTATAACTGTCGGCGACCGGGGCACGAAGCGCGGGATTGCCGAGCTGCACCCGCCACACGCTGCCAGATCTGCCAGCGCGCCGGACACGCTGCTAACACTTGCTGGTATGCGGCCGGGGGCACGCGGGACACGCCGGCGGCGCCTCCGCAAAGAAATCAACAGGTACGGCATGTTTATCATGTCACCACAGAAATTATTTCTGATTTATATCGAAAACGTATGTATATTAATGGTTTTGAAGCAATTGGCTATATTGATACTGGCAGTAAAGTAAACATAATCACAATAAAAGCGATCGAAAAATCGCAAGTACGTTTAAAACCATCAAATGTAATAATGAGAGGCTTTGGAGGTTTACTGATAAACTCCTTAGGAAAAGCGGTCTTAGACCTAATTATAGACAATATAAGTTTACAAACGTGTGCCGAGGTAACAAACACAAACCTCAACGATATAGATTTAATTGTGGGGCAACCCATTATTAATCAGCCGAACGTGAACTTAATTATAACCTCTAAATCTGTGACATTAATAGCAAATACTGATTATGGTTGTCCTCTATCAAGTATGCGTTTGTCTAGCCAGGACTTTATATCAAAAGCCGCCCTATTCCTGTTCGATGATGTCGAGGTTCTGCCGGGGTCGAATTCAGAGGTACGCGTCTACACATCACATGATTTAACGTCAAGTGAAATACTTGTAACCCACCCACTATTGTATTCTATGGGTAATGAATCCTATTATATACCACAGTTGGTCTTAGAAAATACACCAATTTTACAATTACGCGTAATTAATTTAGGTGATTCTTGCTTACAGTGGTCCGCGGGTCGGCTAATTACACGCGCAAATTTATTTAAACAAAGCGACGTAGCTTTCGTTACTATAAGTAGTGCCGCTAATAGCACACAATATGATTATATTCAGTCGAAAAAAACGCTTGACTTGTCTGACATAAATATTGGCGACATAGAAGAAAAACATTCTAAATTATTATTACACATACTAAATAAATATCCCGGTTGTTTTGCTGAATGTAGCAGTGAACTCGGTTGTACAGATTTAATTGAAATGCATATTTCTACCACATCAGAAACGCCCGTGTTTTGTAAGCCATATCGATTATCCTACAAAGAAAATGAAATTGTACAGGAAAAGGTGAATGACCTTTTATCCGCGGGAATAGTGCGAGAATCAAACTCCGAATATGCGAGCCCTGTAATTCTAGTTAAGAAAAAGGAGGGCGACTATCGGTTATGTATCGACTATCGCGCTCTCAACACACGTACTGTAAAAGATCGATTCCCTCTTCCACACATTGATGATCAGATCAATCGACTATCGGGAAAAGTATACTTTACGGTTCTAGATATGGCGCAAAGTTACTACCAAGTTAAAATGGCGGAAGACTCAATTCATAGAACCGCCTTCATAACTTCAACTGGTCAGTATGAATTTTTAAAAATGCCGTTTGGCTTGGCAAACGCCCCGGCGGTTTTCTCGCGGTTAATTCGAAAAGCATTAGGGTCCCTTGATAATAAAATAGCCACATATCTTGATGACGTCACATTACCCACTGTAACAATAGAACAGGGTATAGAACTATTGGAGGATGTTTTGAAACTTCTCTGTCGTGCTAATTTAAAACTAAATTTAAAAAAGTGCTCTTTTTTGAAAACCAGTGTAAATTACTTGGGTCATGAAGTTACTGAAGGGTCTGTACGCCCGGGGCAAGCAAAGATTACTAGTGTTGTGAATTTTAGACAACCGCGAAACGTCCATGAACTGCGTCAATTCATCGGGTTGGCATCTTATTTTCGTAAATTTGTAAGAGGGTTCGCTGAAATTGCCCGACCTTTAACCAGCTTAACAAAAAAGGACGTACCTTGGATATGGGGTTCAGAACAAGAATATTCATTTAATCTTTTAAAAACTACGTTGACTGAGCGACCTGTGTTAGCAATCTATGACCCGCATGCTAAAACAGAAATACACGCGGATGCTAGTAGTTTAGGGTTAGGCGGTATTTTACTTCAATATCAAAATAATGGTGATTTAAAACCTGTTGCTTACTTTAGCCGCGTTACTAGTAGGGAAGAAATGCACTATCATAGTTATGAACTAGAAACTCTCGCCGTAGTTGAATCTCTAAAACGCTTCCGTATTTACGTAACAGGTACTCCGGTTAAGGTAATTACCGATTGTGCGGCATTAAGAACCACACTGACAAAAAAAGATTTAATTCCGCGAATAGCCCGATGGTGGTTAACGATCCAGGATTTCGATATTGAAATCGAATATCGCCCTGGCAACCGTATGAAACATGTTGACGCACTCAGTCGCAATCCGGTTGAAAGCGTTCCTATTCTTCGCATTGATGAAGCTGACTGGCGCATCACGCTGCAGTTGCAAGATGATACGGTACAAAGTATTATTCGACAGATCAACGCGGGTACCGATAATCCAGATATAAATAAAAATTATACCATTATTAACGGATGTCTGTTTCGAAAAACTTTACACGGAGATCGATTCGTAATACCTAAACTGTCAAAGTGGTCATTGCTACAAAAATACCATGATCAAATTGGGCACATAGGTTTCGAAAAATGCGAAAAAACAATAAAATCAAAGTTTTGGTTCTCTGGTATGACTCGGTTTATACGAAAATATGTAAACTCCTGCTTACACTGTGCTTATGCTAAAGGAAACCATGGGAAAGTAGAGGGCGAGCTGCATCCCATTGAGAAAGTAGCAATACCAATGCATACTTTACATGTAGATCATTTGGGCCCATTTTTGAAAACACGTCGTGGTTACTCCTACATACTCGTTATTATTGATTCTTTTACGAAATTTGTATTTGCTCGAGCCGTTAAGAGCACTGGTTCTATAGAAACTATTCAAAACTTGAAAGAAATAATATCTACGTTTGGTAATCCTCATAGAATAATTACGGATAGAGGCGTCGCTTTCACAAGTCGGTATTTTAAAGAGTTTTCCATGCATAAACAATTCAAACATGTATTAAATGCCATTGCTTGTCCACGCTCGAACGGTCAGGTCGAACGAGTAAACAGAACTATTGTAAACGGCCTGAATACTACTGCAGAAAGCGAATGCACATGGGATGAAAAACTTTCGGATGTAGTCTGGGGTATAAATAACAGTCCTCATACTGTTACAGGATTCTCTCCGTTTAGCCTTATGTTCTCACATGACAATTCCTTATTACCTGCGTACCCTGCAAACGTTGCTAAAAACAGTGATCCTCAAGAGCAGTTACTTGAACGTAGACACAGTGCAAAATTGCGCATTGATAATAATATGGCAATTATGAAAGGTCGCTATGATAAGAAGCATAAGAAATGCACAAAATATTATGTAGGACAGTTGGTTTTGTGGAAAGGAGGTTTATCTCGTGACAATACAGTCGGAGTCACTAAAAAACTAGGGAGTGTGTTTACCGGACCATACAAGGTCACTAAAATAGACCATACTATTGACCGATATACAATAAATAGCATTCAAGGGGTCAAAGGATATAAAAAGTTCGCCGCAATAGTTCCCGGTGATTCACTTCGCCCTTATAAGTCATCAGTGCCAGACAGCTCTACAGATTCTGATCACGAAATAGATAGAGATGATTTAATAGATTTATTAGAAAGTTAAAATTGTCATATCATTTGTCTACATTACTTAGATAATAAACTTTTATTCATAATATTATTTGTTGTACAGATGCCAACACAAGTTGCTACGATCTGTCTAATTTCTTTGATAGATTTTCAACTTTATTGCTAAAGTATAAGGTTCAAAGTTGATTGGGAAAATTTGACATATTGGGGTGGCTTGATGTGCTGGCCTCTGTAATATACCCCTACTTTTGCAAATTATTGTTATCAAGACTTGTTCAAATCTCTGATAGTTTCAAAGTAAATACATACCTACTTAATATTATAAATAATTGTATCATTCCACCTTCAATGTTGAACCCACCATAAGTATTCAAGAATTCATTAAATAGCTAGGTATTAAAAAGATGCACAAACAACAGAATCTAATTGATACCTAAACAGAATAAATTGCTAATCTGTGTGATTCAGACAGATTTGTGTGTATATCTGTCCTGCTATGCTGTGTGATACGGCAGATAGTATATCTGTGTGAATAACCTGCTATACTGTGTGATATGACAAATAGATCTATGTGAACTGCTATGCTATACTGTGTGATGATGACAGATAGGACTGTGTGAATATCTGCCCTGATCTACAGAGTGATACTGCAGACAAATCTGTGTGATTATTTATCTAGCCATGCTGCTGTTAGATGCCAGTGAATGTCATTCCGGTTATACTTTGTGAAAGTCCAGACAGATCTCGAGTGCACTAAATAAATCTGTGTGAAGGCTAATGAATAGTTGTCTTGATATAGAATAAAAAAAAAAAAAAAAAAAAAAAAACACTATTAATAAACAGAATTCAGTCAGTTTCTTGAGAAAATAATCTATGTGATATTTTATCAACATAAAAATGAAGAGTACACATTTCTTCAAGTAAGTTTAGCAAATATACTGTGGGCTTGTTCTGTTCCCAGGTACTGCCAAAAATGGATTCTGGTGTCACTGCCATTGCTGAAGGAGCTGCAGCCCAACGCCGTGGGGGACCACGACAATAGCAGGATGGCCGAGTGTTACGGTTATTCGCCAGCTGCGAGCCCACTGAGCCCAGGAAGCTGAGGAAGCCCCCTAACTACACATCACGCACCGTCAAGATCACAACCAACGCCATCTACCGGCATTTAAAGCAACTAGTATAACAACAGTCATCAGGATCAAGTGATGCAATCTATGTAACATACTTACTAACGCCATCTATCGCCTCGTAGAGAAACTAATATGTTTAGTCATTATAAATACTAATAACTGTCCCTATTTTCTCGGAGTATTCATTTTGATTGTCTTGGAAATAGCCATGTAAATCATATTCAATTATAAAATTGTAATTTATAAATCTATAGCTCGCATTATTATAAGTTTTGTTATAACTTTATAAGGATGTCCATCTATGTAAGTGCTTCGAACATTTTACAATAATAATAAAAAGGGGAGTTAGTTGACTTCCTGCGGGCGCGGGACATTATTTTTGGCTGGCGGTAACGGGTGTCTCTGTTTTATTGGGTGCTTGCGAGGTTGAATAAAGAATAGAAGTTTAAAGTGAGTGTTTAACTATCGTTTCATTTCCACTTCTGAACAACCTATTACATTTGCGGTTGGTACAGTAATCGGGTCTAGGGATCGAACCGCAAAATTAAGTTTGTTTTTATTGTATATTTTTTTCCGGGATAAAAAGTACCCAGTGTGGTGCCCAGGATATTAAAGAATAATTATACCAAGTGTCATCGTAATCGAACCGGTAGTTTTTGCCTGATGCCTGAACAAACAGACAGGCAAAAATTTTTTTGTTGTTTTGTTGTGTCGGTCTAATAACACCCACTGCCATTTATTTTTTTGATATTTTCAATGTACAAAATTTTCACTTTACAGATTTATTATAAGTATAGATTTGTAATTTGAACGAATATTTAAAAACTACCAAAACAACTAATACCTATTTTATAAAATAACAACAAAAGAAATTCAAATAAACTATTTAAAGACTAAAAGTCGCGCTGATAAGCACGGTTTGTTAATATCAATTATTGTCCAGCCAAATATTGAATGAAGCTCGCGCTCGAACCTCCCGCCTTTTTATAACCTACCGGCACGACCCGCGTCGAGCGCGGCAACCGTTACACAAAAATAATCCTTATGGCATGATTCAGTATTCACGCGCGACGGCGCGATGGCTTATTAGCGTATTTCATGTATAAGTTTGGTGTTTCTATACCGATTACTATGATTCTTTTTTTATTGAATAGGTAATAATATTAACTTCTTTTAATTAGGGATGAGTGAGAGTATTATAAACGTAAGAGTAAACAAATATAATCAGAAAGCTCCGAACTGCTAAGCTATCGGGAGTTACACGTGTTATTGTGAATCAACCATAAAAGATAGACATATGCTGTTGTGGGATATTTTTTAGATAATTTTATGTAGAACATTTCCGTCATAAATGATTTCTATGTAGCTTTAACCATTAAGGCTGCACACGCGACGGAAGCTTAAAAAATGGAGCAACTTCTCCCGTTTTCCCAACATTTCCTTTCACTGCTCTGCTCCCATTCATTGTAGCGTGATGAAACGTATACTATAACCTCCCCAGGAGTATGAAGAATAATTGTACCAAGTTTCGTTAAAATCCGTCGAGTAGTTTTTGTTTCTATAAGGAACATAGAGACAGACAGACAGACAGACAGACAAAAATTTTACTGATTGCATTTTTGGCATCAGTATCGATCACTAATTACCCCCTGATAGTTATTTTGAAAATATATATCATGTACAGAATTGACCTCTCTACAGATTTATTATAAGTATAGATATAGATTTTATTTTCTGTTATTGAGTTTTTTTTTTATTAGGTAGGTACTTAGGTTTACTTTTATAATCTAATAAAAAATTCAAAGTCCTGTGATCCTGTCTGACTGATTATATCAATGGACAGTCTAAACCGCTGGTCATAGAGACATTAAATTTGGAGAGTGTGTTCTTTGTGAAGTGTATATAAATATCCACTAAGAAAGGGTTTTTAGAAATTCCACTCCTAAGAGGGTGAATGGGGTAGGGTGAAATTTCACGCGGACGAAGTCGCGGGCAGAAGCTAGTACAAAATATAATCTTGGCTAAAGGACTAATGAGCGAATTCATGACGGATTAAAAAGGTAGGTAGGTAATAATAGGAAAAAAAAAAGTGGTTCAAAAAACGACCTGCTTAACGAACTTACCAAGTATATTTTGTGTAAATAATTTCATCACCACTGCTCTCAAAACTGTGAAGGAAAACATCGTGAGGAAACCGGTATGTCATACTTAGAACCTAAAGAACAATTCGCAGACATGTGACATCTTCTAATCGGCACTGGGCCCGCATGGTAGTTTATAGCCCACTCCCTCTCGAAGAAACCTGTCTGTGTTTCAGCAGTGGGAACATTATAGGCTCATTATGCTTACCAAGTATATGGTTCCATACGGGTCCAAAAGGCGCGCGGTCCTTCATGAAGAGGTCGCAGAACTCCTCGAAGGTCCCTTTGAGTCCGTGCACCAGGGTGCAGTAGTGGTAGTACGATACCACCATGTCCTTTGGGTTGCGAGACGTGTATATCACCTGGGAAACACACAGTTTTAGTTATCTTATGGAAAACGAAGCAGGAAAAAAAGGAAGAAGTGAGAATATTTTGCTGATAAAGTAATTTGTTGAATAAGCTGAAATATGACCACAATAGACTATGTACTAACAACCTACGTTATTCAGTATTATTTTACCAAAGTAAGTTACATACATTTTTAAAACCCTTAAAAACCAAAAACAAACGTCAATCTAATGCTGATCATGCTCATTTTTAAGATTCTAGCGCTCAGCATACCTACCACGAGCTCTTAACGCGATCCACTTTAGGACCTAAACTGAACTGTTCTGCTAATTCGTACCATGACGTCAGTTTAAGGATTCAATTTAGGCCGTGCCATCTGGATACCTACCACGAGCTCTTAACGCTCATTCACTTTCAACGATCCAAATGCTGCAGAGCGTAGGTATTGGAAACAAACGTCAATCTAATGCTGATCATGCTCATTTTTAAGATTCTAGCGCTCAGCATACCTACCACGAGCTCACTTTAGGACCTAAACTGAACTGTTCTGCTAATTCTTACCATGACGTCAGTTTAAGGATTCAATTTAGGCCGTGCCATCTGGATACCTACCACGAGCTCTTAACGCTCGTTCACTTTCAACGATCCAAATGCTGCTGAGCGTAGGTATTGGACGTCATGGTACGACTGTGAACGATGAAATTGAAATGAGAGGAGCCTTTTGGCCTCGTATAGGACTTTCTGTTTCATTTTTTTTCTTTTTGTTACTTTTTTTTTATATATAATTTGTTTTTATTTGTACTGTTTATTTTGGTTAGCGATCCTCATGTAGGTACGAGTCGCAATAAATACTTTTTCTTTCTTTCTTTCTTTTTCAAATGTCTTGCTTTTGAATCGTTTTTAAATAGATCATGGTAGGCCTCCAGAACTGTTTTTTCGAACTTTATCTAACCAGTACCTACTGGTCAGATAATTAAAGTAGTTTCTAATAGTGGTGAAAACTTTCAGTAGTAGGTAACATACGGTTAAGTTGTTCAAGCAATGCAAAAAAATACTTTGTTTCAATCCCACAAAGTACAATATTCGAATTCTATATTATTGTTGCTGCAGGTGGTTAACATATTTAACGTTGGTCAAGATTAAAAAAATATCTCTACAAAATACCTCTAGTACAGTGTATGTACATTAAGAAAATTAATAAAAATAATATTCTTACATAGATATGATAGGAATAGTTATATAAAGTTCATGGTTGCATCATATTTTACCTTAGGCTTAGCAGAACCATCATCCTTCTCAATATCAACTGGCAGAAGATCCCAGGGCAGGTGGCTACGGATGTAGCGAGGGTACGGCAGACGGTGCTTCACCAGGTCCACAGAGGTACCCTGGACCGACTCCTTGTGCCAGGTTGAGTGGCCAGCCACCATGATGCAAGATAGCTCCACTAGGGGACATCTTATCTGGGAGTAGGAAATGAATGACTAATGTAAAGTCAACTCAAACAACAACTATTGATAGTAACACTACCTACGCCTCTGGCTAAAGTCATATTAGTTATTCTGTGCTCAAGCTTAGTTGCGACCACAGAGCCATAAAAAATGTCCTGGCGATGTATTCTGTAAAAATCTTACCGTGCAGATAACTTACTAAGATAAGGACACCAAGTAAGGTCACTAAGGTCGGCTGGAAGTACCCGAAGGTAAGGCCGAAGAACCGGACTGTAGATGAAGTGATCTACAGTCCGGGTCTCCGGCCGCCGAGAGAATGCGTTCTGACACCTGTCAGTTTCATACAAACGAATACGTGAGTTATTCCGGTCTGATCCCCTGGGGGGTGGAGGCCCCCCCCCCCTGGATCCTCTGCTAGTTCTTCTTCTGTTTTGATATCTGTCTTTGTACTAGGTGTAACTATACAGGGTGGCAGGGACATCGACGCGCAACCGCTTACCATGGATTCAGTACATGATTCTGGACCCCCCTGCGTTGAAATTTTTCGTCGGCTTTTTCTTAATTTTTACGTTTTTTTCTGCAATTTTTTTTATTGTAAACCGTATAAAATCATTATTTCTATCTAACCCAATGAGATTTTTAATAAAAAAATAGCAAATTCACTTATTTCACTTAAAACAGCAATGTAAATAAAACTCGAAAGGGCTACCTGATCAGCTGTTTGCAAAAGTTCATTTGCGAGGTCAACACTGGCTTAGTACCTTGACGCTATTCGTTTTCAAATGCCGACAAAGGGACCGCGGCGGCGGCGGCGCCGGCGGGGCGGCGGCGCCGGCGCGGCGGCGGCGAGCGGTCTCGTAAGAAGCTATGCGACGTATCCCAATGAATCTAACAGATGCGTCACATGAGGCATTTTAATCATCTACATAAATGAATGACCCATTTACTACTTTTATTTTAGATTCATTAAGGGGATAATTATTTTTCTAAAGCTTCATCGATTTAAGTAAAGAAGATTAAAAAAAAAACGTGTAGAAGTGTATTGATAGTCACGTAATTTTTAATTTTTTTTTTATTATCAACATTAATTTTAGTTTTGAATGCAATTCAACAATGTAATTTACTGTTTCATTAAAAAATAATACATCCATTTTCGCAATTAATTTCGTGAGTAGGTACCTAGGTACAACTAAATGTGTTTGTACACTCTATCATTTTGTTGATCTGTGTGTTCGGTGTAGGCACTGTATTCACAGAATAAATGCAAGTACTAACTGTCGGCAGCAAGTGCGGCAAATTGAAAGAAAGATCAGCTAAGTACATTTCTTTTGATTTCGCCGATTTTATCGGATTTTTGCCAGTTCCTAGATTTCGTTGATCGCAAACGGGCGTGCTGTTTGTCGCGAATTTGTGATCTTAGCGTAGTTTTAAAATCAAAAGTAATTTTCTTTCTCTGTCTGTGTGTGTGTGTGTTTGAGAGTGACGTTCAAAATGCCTTCCAGACCTGAACAATTCTTCAGGCAGCAAACTCGATGGTCGGTAAATGTGTGGGCCGGTATTTATAAAGACCGCGTGATTGGACCCATTTTTCTCCCTGAACGACTAAACGGGCCACGATATCACGAGTTCCTAAAAACAACTCTCAAGGAAATAATCGAGGAGGTGCCTGTGCTCCAGTTCCGCGAGACATGGTTCCAACACGACGGCGCGGCGCTCCCCCACACGTGACCCTTCCTGTCCGAAGCTGCCTCACCGTATCTTTTAGAGACCGGTGCATTGGAAGATTCGGTCCACAACCATGGCCAGCTCGCTCACCGGACTTGACTCCATTAGATTTTTTTCATTGGGGTTACGTCAAGGATAAGGTGTTTATGACCGAGTGCGATACCGCAGCAGAAATGAGAGATCGCATTGTGAATGTGTTTGCGACGCTGCGTGAAGAGTGTGTCCAGGATCCCACTTTTTTGCCCCGTGTCCACGCTGAAACTCTGCGCCGCGCTCAGATCTGCGAGCTGGTTGGTGACGGCCACTTCGAACCCTACCTACCCCCCCCCTATCTCATTAGGAATGAGCGAGATTAAGGTAAGTTCATCAATTGAACATTACTGGATCGCTAAGTTCTTATCAAGCATCTTTTTTGTTATCAATCCTCATCGGTATCGCTATTTTATGGGAATAAGCTTATTGTTATCGGTTATCAGACTAATTAAACATGATTTTATGTGGTAGGTACTATCAATGTTGTCGTTAGGCGATATTTCGTAGGTACGTTCACGTTCGTCCGGTCGCGGCGGGCGGCGGAGGCGGCGGGCGGCGGAGGCGGCGCGGCGGCTGCGGGGCGGGCGGCCGCGCCACAGATTTGTATGTGTGTGTAGGTTAGGCAGCGCGCGCGCTCGCCATCCGCGGAGCGTTTTAATCGCGTTGTTTGCAATACATTGCGCGCTCAAAAATGTAATTTTTTTTAACCGGTCATTTCCGAGATGAATGACTTTCGTAATTTAATTTATGGCATCAGGTGTAACCTTTTGACAACGTTTGCGCGTCGATGTCCCTGCCACCCTGTATAATACAGATCAAATTCGCAAAAAACGTATTCGTTTGTATGAAACTGACAGGTTGTGTCAAGAACGCATTCTCTCGGCGGCCGGACTGCAAGTTTTCACGGTGATATTTAACAAAATAAACCGGCTTCATGCTCTTTGGTATTTTAGTTCGGTTCTTAGGTAGACAAAGAGCTACTTAGACGCCACAGACAGGGTGACTGTTGTCTAGGAGAAAAGGCGTGATATAACGTTAAGCCTTGTCACTACAGAAAGCTGTTCAGTAGCTGTTTGTTATTACCTTTTACAACAGTTATTACAGTAGTTACCTATGCACTTTATTCAGTTATAACGACGACTGCTAAATTAATTGATTCGACTTTTTAACCGGCCTCAAAAAAGAAAGAGGTTTTATGTACGTCTGTATGTATTTTTATGAATTATGAACTGATTTTGTATTATTCGGCAAAAATTGGTGGTAAAAAACGACAATATGAAACCGATGACACCGACTTCCGAAATGAAAATTATTATTATTCACTTTGTGGTGTCGAAGTAAAAAGATTTTTTTACCTTTTAGGTATGGCTGATTTTTCCAACGCCAGATAATTTTATCCGAGGAACAATTTTGAAGTTTTGACAGTTCTTCCATGCAAAATCTGTCAGACGCATCACAATTTTATTACACGAATAGAAATTATCTGTCGAATGAAAAATCAACCCATAAAGTAGTAAAAGCTCAAAAACCTTACCTGTTGGAGTGATTTAGCGCCCTCGTAATCTAAGTCGTGTCCGATGAGCCACACCATTTCCTGTGCCCATGTAGAACCTAAACAAAAAAAAAAGGAAACCAGTCAAAACGTAGGTAAGTATGCTACTACAATCATCAAGCTTGCAGCAAGCAAGGTTTTTTGCAATATATAGCTTAACAGGACCTAAAAAGGCCACTTTGGCAGAATCATAAAACAATTCATATCACGCAATTCATCTATTTGACAGTTTCACACCGTTTTCACGTGTTTAAAGGGTTAGGCAGATTTGTAGGTACCTATAGCATTTTACGAATCTCCATACAAAACTGTCATACAGCTGAAATTGCGTGATATGAATTATTGTTTTATGATTCTGCCAAAGTGGCCTTTTTAGGCCCCCAGGTTGCATGTTGATCAAAATATGATTCGCGACCGTAACGAATAGATAGATATGTGTTCATAGAATAATAATAATTAATATCATGAATCATCATAATTAAAAGTAGGCACTTACTTAATTCAACAAAATAAAAATGATGAGCTATTTAAGGATTTCAAAAATTTCAAAAATGTTTTGCAATATTATGTATGTATGGCCGAAATTCAATATCTTTCGAGATCATAATAATAATAATAAATTTATTTCAGACCATAAGTCCATAAAACAACACACATTACAATTTTATAATAATAATAAATTCATTTATTTCAGGTAGTTCAGGTAGGTAATGAGGGTGGTACAGAAAAACATAATAAATAAATTAAATTAAACCAGTTAAAAAACCAAATTAGAGAAAATCAATTCAAATGAAATCAAAATAATATAAACAAACAAAAGAAATCAACTTAAAACAAATAATCAAAACAATACAATAATAATTGATGCAGAAATAAATATAATAAAGATACAAATGTGAATTGAGGTTGCCGACATTAATAAAAAATATAATGAATTAAATTAAATTAAATTTAAAATTTCGGACCCATATAATGTGTAGTCCATTTAGTTAGTATACACACGACCTTAAAACTAGTGTTAGTACTTACTTAAATCTACCAGAAAAACAACACAAACTATTCATTAACACGCCACAGTGGCATGTAGGCGCATCCAATGTCCCAGTATGGGGCTGTCCCACCTATCAGCTATAGTTTTCAGGATGTTGAGGATGTTTCATAGGTATTTGAAACATTTATGAAGCGTAAAATGAAAATATTGGTAAGATATTATTCTTACTCTTCTTCTTCTACTTTTTTTGTACTAAGTATATTCTTAATAAACTGTTCTTTCTTTCTTTCTTTCTTTAAATCGCTCATCATTTTAATTATTTTGTTGAATTAAGTACTTTTAGATACTTAAAGCTTAATTGAAGTGCCAGCTACAATATCATTTAATGGTAGGTACCCATTCAATATTTAGTTTTGTTTATGTGGAATTTTAGTAGATAAGTAGTACAGAAAAAAACAAAATTATTATACTCACCAGTCCTAGGATAAGAGCACATCCAGACATCGGTATCCTTGACTTCCATATCCAAAATGTCCTGCCCAATACTCATATAATCAGCTGGTAGAATCACCCTCCCCGGATTAATCTCCGACATACAATCCTTCTTGTCAAACATTCTATCTAACAGATCACCTGTTTCTGGGTCCAATTTTGAAAACGTCAACACTGGCTTGGTCTTCATTTTGAAAAAAAAAAGTTGATTTTCGAAAGAGATTTTAAATCAAGCTGTCCGTGAGACGTCCAGTGCCTGCCCTCAACGGAAGTGATGTGCATGTGATTGCGTGGTGCATCGGTGCATCGCGTTTCCCTCGCTTATTGCAGAAATGCAGAAAGCCGTTTACTTTCTACCAATAGGAATACCAGTATTGTACGCGGATAAAGGACAGTTACGAAATTGTACTATAATGTTATGGGGTAAAATTTTACTAAATCGTACTTAAATAATATGAGAATTGGTAAGTAGCTCCGGTTGGTTTGACTTAAAAAAGCAGTCAAGTTGTAAATATAATTGATAAGCTATCAACAAGATAATCACATGTTTTAACAACACAGCATATTTTTTTACATAAACCTACAATGGTATTGAGACAGCAGTGGTGGTCCAGTGGTAACAGCCGTGACTTACGAGTTGTATAGGTCGTAGGTTCGAACCCAGACAGGCGCTTTACTTTGTGTAAATTAATTCATCACCACTGTTCTCAAAACAGTGAAGGAAAACATCGTGAGGAAACCGGCATGTCCCAGAACCAAAGATTACAGTGTAGGTAGGCTATGCTATGCTATATACAATGTTATACTTAGATATTCACTAAAATCATAGACTAATCAATGATTTTAACGAATAGATGATACTGCAGAAAAAAAAAAGTGTTTGTTTAAAATAAACTAGTGTTTATCTATAGAAAGAGGTAGGTAGGTACTAGGTTGAATTATGTTAATTATGTAAGTAATATGTTTAGTTTTGTTTTACCTGTTAATTACTGTCATTGGCGCAAGCCGTTGTAATTTTAAATAAATAAATAAATGCTAAATACCTAGTAGAACCAAAAGCGAAATGGAACTAATTTAATATTACGTGTTCCTGAAAACCGTATTTGAAAAACTATTTTGAATACTACGACGACTTGAATTTATTTATTTATTTTAGGATCTCCAACAAAAGATATACACTAAACACTTTATAGTTAATGGACGAAATAGGTATAAATAGGTAGGTACCTATACTTTTTAGCAAAGTTTATCTTGCCTTAAATCAAAGTTAAGATATTTTATAGACATATGGCTGTTTGGTCAGATAATCAGCCTCACCCAAGCGCTAATATTTATTTATTCTCAAAAATCAAATTGACACCGTCGCATTGACATTATGAACCCTGAAGACGCAGTGATTGCAGTCGAAAGGGCTGTGGTAGAGAAACCCAGGTAACGCTTCCCACCAGGCAAGATCGGAAGATTCTTCCTTTTCAATGAAGGAGTGGTAATTACATCTTTCACGCGGGCACAGCTAGAACTTACCTACTAAGTATTCAGGTACTAGATACCTATATACCTGTGTTAGGAACTTGCTCCTATTTTGTTTTCCACCATGGTTACCCTAGAATTGCATAACTAGTCTAGCCGGTTGGAGCTTTATTAGCTTTTATTCTCATTTGAACTTACCACCTGGCTATGGCATAACTAGGCATAGGTACTAGGTACCTACGTGCAGATAAAACAAGTTACGTTAATGTATTAGGTAAGTAGGTAATTCGAATTTCACCGCAGCAGGAAAAGTGAAGATAAGATTTTACCTTTCCTAATAATTTGCACCTACATAAATGAAAGCAAAGAAGATAATATCTTACAACCCCAACAAGGCGAGGTTTCATTAATCTATAATTGGCGACTGGTTAACCATACATTTTTGACGTCTAAACGTCGGTCGATCGTTTTTTTAGGTTACAAACCCCTGATGTACAGAGGCCAGCACATCAAGCTACCCCAATCTGCTGGCCTCTGTACATGCTGAGTAGATGGTAGAAAGTGTAGAAATCGTTTTATAGGGATCTAAACTAAGCCAATCATTCTTTAAGCTGTCTATAACTATTTAGAAAGTAAACAAAACTTTGACCTTGTACCTAATTTGGACTTTGGGACGATAACCAGCACCCTATTGCATAACACTATCAATCCTAATCTGAATAATTTTGAAGGATATTGCTAATCCATTGCTTCATATGTTCGAAAAATTTGTCTGCTGCTGCTCAACAACGTTATTAACGCAATGAATGTTGTTGAACTGTCAAAATGAAAGCCATTGCTACTGATTGTGTGTTACGCACGCAAATACCCTGCAGGATTTAGCGCCGTATGTACAGACACCAGCACATCAACCTACTTACCTACCCGAAACTGTCAAATTTTCCCAATCAACTTTGAACCTAATGCTTTAGCGATAAAGTTGAAAATCTATCAAAGAAATCTGACAGATTGTAGTAGCTTGATGTGCTGGCGTCTGTACCTAGGTAAGGCTAGAGAGAACACACATGGTCGCTTCTGACGTTTCATAGAAGTGTCCATGTAGGTTTATGTGACATAAAATATTTTTAATTTGAATTTGAATGAGCACCATCAAATTCAATAGGTACCACAAATCACAAAGTACCTTCACATCATACACTATGTGCAAGTAGAAATTGCCAGCAGCCACAAATCGGACTGGTAGTACCTACTTCCTCAATACTGTCTACTCGGTAAACTTTCCGATTTTGTATAAGCATTTACGTTTGATAGTGCATTTACTGCATTCGTTGCGTAACGGACACGAGTAACGGTCGAACGCACTCGACCGTGCGCGCACGCAATGAGGTGCGTAAACGAAGCGGGGAAAGAGTTCGCAAATGAATGGGATTCTTCATGGATATGGCATGAGGAAGTTTTTTGTTTTAATTTTTTCACTTTGAATATCAATTAAACTAATGTAGATTCGTTTTCATATAATGTGTAGGTGTCGTTTTTGATACAAATTATGTAAATACAAATAAGACTTAATATCCTAACAACAAAGTAAATGGCGTCAAAAATGAATTGGTCTTTGATTCGATTCTTGAGACTTCGTCAAGAGCTTCGTACCTACCTATACCTATACTAGATAAACTTCAAAAAAAAATACCTACTTATATAAAAACAGTTGAATGAAATTGTAAGCAAAAGTTGTCATAATTTCATTTCGATGTCGTTCTAATAATTTCGAAACGCGGAAATCAATAGATACGAGTATTATGCGCGCGCAAATTTTTTAATGGATGTTACTTTTTGACAGTTTACCGCGTACGTCAGTCTACACAGAGTACTTTTTAATAGAGTGTCAGTCTACGTCACTTGCGTATCCGGTAACCCGTTGTCTAGGCGGTCGATCAAATAAACAAAAAGTAATAACGTCAACAAAAGTAAACAAAACAGCCGTAATCATTGATTCCTTCAGGAAAATGTCCAAAGTGACGAATGTTAATTCTAGTTTAGCTTATGAGATACTGTTATACCTGAACAGCTTCTATCTTGGGATGTTTTTCGTGTGTGAAGTGGCCATGGGCATTTTGAAAGCCATCAATGTATCTTACCCAGAGAATGCTCTATTAACCGAAGCTGGGATATTTAGTGCGCTATGCCTTGTGGAAGTTGTTCGTATATTCTTGGGAAGACGAGGAAATTTAGCCAGTAAAAGTAAGTATTTTTAATAAAAAGCCAACTGGTAGGTACTGACTGAACTGAATGTCTTTTTAGGAACTTCATTTCCTGGCAGTTGGGTACAGATAAAATTAATAAACTAAGAGAAACTAATAGAATTATTCCTTCTTCACTTACAAGATTCTTAGAGGCCTCATACACCTGCATATTTTCATAAAATTCCTTGTCAGCAAAAACAAAACTAACAATTTTTTTTCCTTTTCAGAAGTACCAGTGTTTTTTTCTGTCATTCTGACAATACCTTCAGCTATAGGTGTATGCTACTTCCTCATATACCAGACATACATACTCCGATTGGAGTACATTTGGTGTGCCGTAATGTTGATGTTTCACGCTTTAGAGTTAGCGTTCGCTATACTATTCATTGTCACAGTGTGTAAACATCAGCAATATGAATAGAATGTAAGCACAACTTTGCCAAAGAGATATTAAGTGCCAATTTCATCAATGAAACTGATCGCAATCAGCATAGCACTAAACACCTTTCAAGAGCACTGTCCACTACAATGATGACACTGACAGCTCTTGAACGCAGTTTAGATGTCCTGAGGGGCAAATCCTATAATTTTAAGAACATTCACATTCTGACTTGTCTCTATCTATGAAAAGTACATACCTCTAATTTTCCTGACAAGTGTTTTACATTGATTGTCGCTGATAAGAGATTGCAACTAGATTTTGAACATTTTTAATTACAGGAATTGGCCTTCTGATAGCTTCAAGTTTCATTGGTGAAATCCGCCCTAAATTGCCAAAATGTTGACTGAGTTTTAAGTGTAACTTGTAACTTAAAATATGTTTACTCTGTAATGGCTTTGACAGTAGTTTTCAAAAAGTTGTACTTTTATTATTATTGGCTATTTTATATGAGCTATGTTTGTATGGCATGTGCCTCAAAGTAATATAAAAAAAAAAACTACAGCTTTTTTAGGTATCTAAACAAAAATTACATCTTTGTTTCATTGTTATGAGCCTTATGTTGGTACTAATCTTTACCTGTTATAATAGATAAATGTTTAGACCAACATTGTATGAAATTAGATAGTAAATAAAATTCATTGTATGTTTGTGAGGTGTGCTTGTGCCTGATAAAAAAATGAGTGCCTGTGCTCATGCTCATACCCATGTTCCAGAACTATGATCAAGTATGAACCTTGATTCAAAACTATATTACTGATTATTTTTTTCTTAATGAGAATCTTGTTCTCATAGATTAAGTTGTTCAGTTTGATTGTCTGTGTCTGTGCCACATCCTTAAATTTGACTACACCTTTCTGATACATGCTTATTTCACAGCTACCCATCATCATCATTTCAGCCCGGAATCACCCACTGCTAGGTATAGGCCTCTCCTTTCTTCCGCCATACTTCCCACTTCCGTGCGTCCCTCATCCAGGTGTACTTATCCCACGACTTTGATGATATCTTCAAATATAGATATGTCAATACACTACTCAAATATAATTTGAAATCAAGATTTATGCTGTTCTATTCTGGAATATGGCTCCTAGTCATAATGAATGTATAAACAACCCTGTGAATTACCTATTTTTATGTAAGAATAACTTTTTAATGTTAATGAAGTTAACAATAGATGTTTTGAACTTATGAACTTTTAGATGAATTTAAGTAATAAAATATTCTTCAACTGCTATCTTCTGTGCCTACTTTTAAGATAAAAAAATTGTCCAATTTCAAATATGGTCCTAATTTTGGAGCTATTATGAATCAGTCAGACTTTACTTGTACAGACAGCCACCTGCATTTATTTGTCACCAATCCCCTTTTCTAAGAAATTTAATGAACTGGGACCCAATCTATGCAGGGGCCTCTGTACTGAACTCAAACAACCCAATTAATGCTCAATTTTAAAGTTTTAACAATATTGAAATAAAATAAATGCATACTATATCATATTTTGTTCTAATTCCACAATACAAACTTAATCTTATTCATTGATAGGAGGTGTTATATGTTCCGGTAGCTTCTGGCACTCGACCTTCGTAACCTTTAAGGCACAACCTTCTGGAAGGTTTCTCTGAATGTACTCTAAATATGTGTCACAAGTGGAGCCCGTGAGTCTCTGAAGATGTATGAATCTGAAGTATGTTCTTATTTCGTATTGGACTCTGTGCTTCTTGTAAATGTGGACACAGCGGAGAAGGGTGTGCCTTTCTTTTTCTGCTTTTCGCAGTGCCCAACTGTAATTTAAAGATAAGAATGTATTATTTTGGGCAGCGGGATTGTCCGAAAGGGTTACCGCTGCCCCGGAACATAAAGGGCTAAGGAAGGAACACGGATGGGTTTTAGTCAGTAAGAGTCTGACACTCCCTTCCGCTCCACCCAGAGCGGGAGGGGTCATTTGATGATTTCCCATCCTAAAAAAAAAAAAAAAAAAAAAAAAAAAAAAAAAAAAAAAAAAAAAAAAAAAAAAAAAAAAAAAAAATTATTATTCTTCTTGCAACTAGTAAACCGTGGTACTGCAGGGAAATAAATTAACAGTACCTAAAATGACAATTGTGTATGTAATGTGTATTTAATATAGAAACTCTAACAAAGTTGCTTGAATAAATATATGACAGTTCTTTAAATAATAATGCAAGGATATAAGAAACAAATCCTGCAGGAATAAAGATTAACCTCAAAACATACCTCTTAGTGACTTCAATACCCAAATGCGAGGCTGCTGCAACACAGAACCAGGTATAACTCAGCAGGACCGCGGGGTCGATGCCCCGCATCTCAAGCTCCACCCGTTTATATAACTTGTCTAGATCCACAGTCGTCGATGGGACTGGGTCGATAGGCTTCTGTATAGGAACCACTGTGGCCGCCGAAAGAGGTCGAATAGCGTAGTTGGATGCTAGGGCACCGCGTACCATGGGCGCTGAACGCCATAAACTCTAAAAATCAAGCTTAAGAACTTAGTAATGGTAAAATTTCGGCAGACGACATCTTCAATGTTTATTGATGTTGGAGGTGCCTTACCCTAATAGCGTTCATGTTTTACACTTCTGGCTTCCGTATTAATAGCTATTTCAAGTGATGTTTTCATTAATAGCTGTTATAGTAAGAAAATAAGAAGATAAGTGAGTTTTGGTTATTTTGACAGTGACAATCAAATAGTGACAACTGACAATTTTGACAGACAACGTTCCGTTCCGTTAAAGGTAGTTAATAAAGGCCGCCTTTCGAATGGGGCCGACAACTGTCAAAGTGGCGCTAGTAGCGCACAGACCAATAACAAAGCAGTTTTTGTATGGGAATATTAGTGAATTCATAATTAAAGACCATTATTGAGGAAATGCCTAGATGTTGTGTACGAAATTGTAAAGAAACTAGATGCCACCAGTTTCCTCGAGATGAGAAACTTAAAAAAATGTGTATCAAAGCGATAAGGCGAGTAAAGTTTGAGCCTAAAAGCGGGGCGAGAGTGTGTCATAGACATTTCAAGGAAAGTGACTATGAAAAGATTGCTAGGTATGTATTAAAAATGATTACTTTCAGTTTGACTAGGTCGTCAAAAACTATTTCCTCTTATTTTTACGTAACCTATACCTACCTGCATCACGTAAGATAATGCGATTTAATAAACCTTAAAAGAAAACAGACTGTCCATAATACACAAACAAAAATTCTAATAATGTGCGCCCATGTTCTCGATATGGAACCTAGACCATTCCTTGTCGAGAACATGGGCCTTTTGAGTCCACTGGAGGTTTAGAGATCTTCACCAGACAGTTGACCCATCTTGTATTACTCCTTGATATAAATACATAAATTATTCGTTTGCTAAAGGCATATCACTCTTTCAAGGATCATAGACCAGCGCAAACTTTAAAAAAAGTCTGCAATCCCTTCAATCAAGCAATTAGAAAATTCGAAGCGTGTAAATGTTTGACAACTAAAATGACAACTGACAAGCAAATGACAAGGGTTCGTATAGTGGTGGCGCCATCTGAGATCAGCTTTCACTTGCCAACCCCATTGGCTAATATCGCACACAGCACTCAAATCGTCTCACATGCGTTCCGTATTGGATATCACGATTATGACAGCTGAGAGCTGTCAACAATTCGGAACACTCGTGAGCGCGCTCACAGTTCTTATTCTGTGTGAAAAAGATATTACAGCAGTATTTCTTCGTATAAACACCACACGTTTCTTCCTTTTCTTTGTTTAGGTGGCGACTGTCAGCCAGAAGCACAATTTCGAAAATGCCACGTTATTAAAAAGATATGATGCAGCTCAAAACAAAACACACACTGACACATCCTCATCCTCACACACACACACACACACACTGTCATTTTTGACAGCGCTCACGGTGATATTAGTACGAGGCATGGTCGGCGTTATCGCAAGATGGCGCATGTCATGACGTCATCTATGACGATTCACGGGACATCGTTATCGCGCTCACGCCAATTCGGTACAGGTTTAAGCACGCTCAAATCGATTACATCGATTATTTTCCCAATTCGGAACGCGCCCATACTCACATTATATTATTGTATAAAAATATTTTAATCTTTGCACAAATTATGAATTGAACAATAATTCTGACAACATCATTACGATCGTTTATTTATTTAATCGATCGTTTATTGCTAGAACATGGTTATAACCTGTGCTGTGACAGTCTCAGTCAGCGTTGCCAGAATGTTACTTTTGCTTTTGTTACATTTTACGTTATTTTTGGCCCTGTATGTTACTTCCATGTTACACGACGCAAGATACATTTCGTACTTGAAAAATATTTCAAATAAGAACGACAATAACAGACTTAATGTTGGCAAACCTTGTTTAACCGATCAAATGAAAATATCTCTACATGTGTACACACGGCGACACATCGAGCTATACATTTCTAGTACTCGCATTGTATAGGTTTTTCGTACAATCAGAAGTTAGCTTTTACTGGTTATCTATAGCTTGATGTGTAGCCATGCGTGCCGATGATTTTATCTCTTTCGCCGTTTCGCGCACTTGCAGAACTAGTATATTCTATTAAAAAAGTATATTCTAGGTTCTAAGTTCTATGTGGTGATTATTAAACGATTATGACAAATGACTGTGTATTACTATACTAAGAAATAATTAAGTAGATATTTTATTTTAAAACGTATTTTTTTTTCAGATTATCCAAAATGTTGGTACTTACAAAGAAAAAAAAAAAACAGTTTTTTGAGCTATTTAAACAAAATTAAAGATTCCCTAAAAATAAAATGTACTTTTGTCATCAAAATGTTACTTTTTGACTCATATTATGTTACTTTTGACAAAAGGGCACTGGCAACACTGCAGTCAGTACCTGTACCGTGTTTGAAGTGATATTTTGACAGTTTCTCCCTACAACTCGGTGGCTGTGAAAAACAAAATCAGAAGAAAGCAAGGAAATTATAAAATTTTACTGATTTTCTCGCAACAGCAAGATCAGCGTGTCGCTGAAAACAAAAATCAATATGTCGCTGTCAATGTTACTGTTAAAAATGTTGCATTGCAAACAGATGAAAGGCAGAAGTACGAGCGCAGGGGAGGACTCGGCCTGCGATGGTATCTCGCTCGACGAAAACTCTGGACGTAAAATCAGCATAAAGAAAGAACATAGTACCCACGATAGCGTATGCAGGGTTTGCCTTAAAGAAGGTTGTATACCAATCCATGGGAACAAAACAGCGGAAGACCTTTCCGAATCGTTCAACACATTTGCCGGCATAGAAGTAAGAATAGATGATCCGTATCCTAAGTACTTATGTGAGCCATGCAACACCCTTCTTCTAGGAGCCATAGAATTTAGGAAAAGTGCACAACAGTCTGATGAAATTCTAAAACGTCCTCCTGAAGATTTGCTAACTGTTGGTATTGATGATACATTCAATTATCCTGAGGACGACGACAACTCCTGGGAATATGAAGAACGCAAAACCAGTAAAAAGAGGACATACCATTGTAAAAAATGTGAAATATCATTTGATACATTCAAAGACTATGATGATCATAGAATGACTGAGGAACATGAGAATAGGAAAATTACGTGTCCTGTCTGCAATAACTCTTATGCAGAATTGTATTTTAAAAAGCATTTAGCATTACACAGAGACAAGGCCTCATATATGTGTGATATTTGTGGGAAAAACTTCATAATGCAGGGACATTTCACCCGTCACCGATTGACACATTTCTACAAACTACCCTTCAAATGTTCTCTTTGTCCGTACAAAGGAAGGTTCAGTGAATCCCTAAAAATGCACATGCGCTCTCACACTGGAGAAAAACCATACCAATGCACACAATGCCCTTCAAGATTTATAAATAAAAGTAATTTAAACAAACATGCGTTGAGACATAAGGGAGAACACGATTTTAAATGTGAAACGTGCGGTCGAGGGTTTTATACTAAACGGGAATTGGAGCTTCACTATAAAGTAGATCATACGGGGATAAAGGACCATGTTTGTAACATTTGTGGAAAAGCATTTGGGTATAGAAAGCAGATGATGAAACATCAGCTAAAAGTGCATAAAAGAGCAAAACTCAGAAGTGGGAGAATGCCTCTGTACTTACAAGTAGAAACTATGAAACAACAGGGCCAAGATATTTCTAGTTAAGAGTTGAACCAAAAGCTTTTACATCACACAAGTCAAGATATGTTAAAGTCACTATAGTATTACTTACTGCCATATTTTTAGATTTTAAAATTCTATGATCTGCAAACATTATTATGATTTATAGTTTTCTCAAATAATAGGAATAAAAATTACTTAAAATAATAAAAATATATAATTTATTAAATATTCATTCTTTTATTATTTTAGGGTGGCCAACATTTTCAATAAAAGCTTATTACTCGGGGATAAATGGAACATGCCGTGGGACCAAAGCGCAGTAGTTGCTATATTCATGCAGGGGCTACACACGTTGGCTATATGGCTCTTTGGAATATACAACCTCCAAGAGTTAACTTGAGACCCAAGCGGCCCTTCCCGGCACCCGCGTTACCGCTCTCGCCATCGACGCCTCAGTATTGCGTGCTTACGTCATCCGAGCGAAGTCTCAAGTTAAATCTTGCGGGTTGTATTTGGTTTTTTTGTTATGTTAAAATAGTCCCTAACTATTGATGTCACTCAGGCTGGCTGGGCAAATCTTCAAAATCAATAGGGCATTTTATGTGACGGCTAAACACCCTTATTTCAGAATTTGTGACGCTACAGAATCTTAGATAATCGATCGAAAACGTGTCAAGCCATCTTGAAAAACCACTTTTCGCTGGTCTCTCAATTTCGGTAACGGAAATGATTTGACGACTTTTTGCATATCAACGGGCGTCACATAAATTGTGACAGGCATCGAGCTAAAAGTTTTGTGATACGTACCGCCACTGACCTCTATTAAACAAGTCTTGTATAATACAGGTCAGTGCGTACAGTGGTTTAGTAGAAAAATGCAAAAATCTGTGTCCAGCCAGCTTGAATTTACGTATAAAACTTTTGGCTGGCACTTCCGAATCTCAATAACGGGAGCGTTTTCGAAATGGTTCCTTTACTAACATTTAGTGACGCAATTTGTGACAGTAATGACGTTGATTTATGGCGTCCAAGGGTTTACGAGAAATAAAAAAAAACTTAATGTCACATGACAGTGACACATGTATGGGCATTTTTTTTTAAACTGCTACTATCTTTGAAAATAACTTACTGATATTGTTTTGGATATTTTAGCTAATTCTTGGTTTAGTCGAATGGTAAATTTTACAAACTTTGCTGAGTATGTGATTTTTTTTATTATATGGCGCTTATAAATAAATAGTAACTTAGATACGTTTTGGTCATGACCGTTACCATCTAAGAGGACAGTACGGCAAGACGTAAGATGCCGCATTTCTGGATTTAATTTTGTTACTTTGTTTTATATTTCTGTTAACAATTTAAGTAAAAAAAGAAAACTTTAGTCTTTTAGAACTATTTAATAATTACTCGACACTTCTATGTCATAAAAATGTTAGTTTTTTGCAACTTGTATGTATGGGACATCCCATAAGTGGGTTGGTAGGCATTTTGCCGAAAATGCCCGTATCTCCGCTGCGTGAAGATCTACGGCCTTCGAAATATGTTCAAATTTTTGAGAAACTTTGAGTAGTTTCAAAAATATTGAATGTTTTTTTTTTATTTCTCGTACACCCTTACATGTGACGCCATAAATCAAACGTTGTTACTGTCACAAATTGCGTCACAAAATGTTAGTAAAGGAAACTTAATCGAAAACGCTCCCGTTATTGAGATTCGGAAGTGCCAGCCAAAAGTTTTTTACGTAAATTCAAGCTGGCTAGACACAGATTTTTGCATTCGTTTTTGCAAGTCGTCAAAATCACTTCCGTTACCGAGATTGAGAGACCAGCGAAAAGTGGGTTTTCAAGATGGCTGGACACGTTTTCGATCGATTATCTAAGATTCTGTAGCGTCACAAATTCTGAAATAAGGGTGTTTAGCGACGGCTAAACACCCTTATTTCAGAATTTGTGACGATAAAATGTCCTATTGACCTAGTTAAATGCGAGCTATTTTGAAGATTTTTCCAGCCAGCCTGAGTGACATAACTATTGTATGTATAACTTACAACTAAGTTCAACGCTAGAGGCGCATCGAGAAAATCGGAACTAACCTCGCCATTTTGTTTTATCAATACCTACAATTTCAACAATGTTTACCATCATATCATGGCAACAGAACTCGTTGGCACAGCAACTACAAGGTGTCAACAATACAAATGAATCGTACATTTTTACGATCCCTGAGAATGGCTTAATCAAAGTTTTATTGAGCGGTAACGCACAATAAATGCTCTATCAGATAAAACCTTATTAAAGAGTGTTATAATATTAAAAAGTTTAAAACGAACCTCTTTTTGCGGGTGTTTTAAAAATACTGGCCATTTAGACGACAACTAAAACAATTTGTAATTCGAATTTGCGCTTCGACAATAGAATTGCCACATCAAATGGGATAGCGTAATAAACAGTCGCTATTACTGGACTAAAACTTCTGAAGGTATTTTTTGTCATAAAAGTCTAGTTTTTACACGAAAAAATGGCAAACGAGGCTGAAGAGACAGTTCGCAAGCTAGCTTTGCACAAAGGAGTAGCAGGAGTCATAGTGGTGAACGGTGAAGGTATACCGATCAAGACTACACTGGACAACCATGTTTCAGTGCAATATGCGGGTCTTATGAGTTCCTTGGTGGACAAAGCGAAGGCTGTAGTAAGAGATCTAGATCCTACGAATGACCTGACGTTTCTGAGGATACGCAGCAAGAAAAGTGAAGTGATGGTAGCTCCAGATAAAGAGTTTATACTGATCGTCGTCCAAAACCCGGTTGAATGACGAAGGCTTTGGCTCGTGAGCCATTTTTTTTATGCTGTGGCCTTTTATTTGAAATTGCGCCAATTTCATTGATGGTCATAGTCGCCATCGCTAGTCGATTTGCTTCTTATTATAATTTCAAATTGTTACGGCCCTGTCATACGGCAGTATTTCATTGATTTACTGGATCGCCAGACGTATGAATGGTTTGCAAGGATTTAAATTTAATTATAAAATGCTATCATCAAGAGATATTATTTTTATGTTAACTTAATATTTCCATCTGCTTTTCAATTCCATTATTCAACCACTGTATATTAATCATTCCACTTTTTTTTCTTATTAGTACTATAATCAATAAATGAAACCAAAATTACGCACAATAGTTTTATTACTTACAATAGAACAATCACAAAATATGTACTACTAATTAAGAATGGAATATTCACCAGTTACCACGGCCTCTACCCCTGAATCCCCCTCTAAAACCACCTCGGTTGCCAAACCCACCTCGGCCGAAACCGTTGCCACTACCACCAAACCCTCCCTGGTTGCCGCCAAATCCGCCTTGGTCGCCGCCAAAGCCGCCTTGGTTACCGCCGAAGCCGTATTGGTTGCCACCAAAGCCTGGGTTACCTCCGCCGAAGCCGCTTCTGTTTCCGCCTCCGCCGCCACCGAAACCACGGTTGCCGCCGAATCCGCCAAAACCTCCCCGGTTGCCGCCGAAGCCCGGGTTGGCACCGAAGCCCCCTCCCATGCCGCCTCCCCCACGGGGCCCGGAAGTGCCCCAGCCCCTGTTCCCTCTCTTGGCTACGTCCGGCCTGAAGGTTGGTGCGCCGCATTCGCGTTCGATGTTGTAGTCACCTGCTTCGACGAGGCATAGGGACTTTACGCAGTCGATGACCTGTGGGAAAGATTTTGCTATAGACATATTTGGAG
Organism: Gortyna flavago; assembly: GCA_963669345.1. Classification (NCBI taxonomy): domain Eukaryota; kingdom Metazoa; phylum Arthropoda; class Insecta; order Lepidoptera; family Noctuidae; genus Gortyna; species Gortyna flavago. Next base: position 9,390,211 of record OY770148.1, read on the forward strand.
GGGGCTAGGTCTTGGTTTCTATGATTACTCTCGGTAAATACAAGAAAATGTGATGTGTACATTTGCTGTAACTGTGCATTCAAGATATTTTAAGTATTTATCTCTTACTTTAAACTATGATTACGAGATTTATACTCTGGCGAATATGATAAGCACAGGAATAATTAGACACATCCCAAATTCCCAAGTTGTATTGCAACATTCGTTGAACCATCCATCATTAAAAAAAAAAAAAATAGTCGTCGAGTACTTTTATAGTCGCACAGACCAATATTTCCATTATTTTAAGCATTCTCCCCTTCGATAGTGCTAGATTTCCGACAAGCGCATCAAAAACGCCCGGAAAATTATGACTAAGTACAAAGTTGTGGTTGTGGTCTTATTTTGCAACATAATTTTTTTAATCGTATTGCTTACAATTTTATGTTTTATTTTTCCATTAATATTTTTGTTCTTATTTAAAAAATACTAAACTTATTTTTTTGTACTTTTCGATCAAATTAGCAAATATATTGCAAACGATAATAAACTTTATGTTTGAAATTTAAAGTTTATAATCAAGTTATATGCAATTGCGGCCACTTGAGCGATGTATTTTTATTCCTAATCCTTAATCTAGTGCTATTGTTGATCGAAGATTCTCTGACAAAAGGGGTTTTTATGCGTGTTTCGACTCTTAGGATAGTCCTAAAGTATCTAGCTACCTTTGTCTCGGCAGGAGTGAACTGCAGTGCAGCATCAGGTTCGGCCGCAGCCCTCTCCACAAGTTTCTCGATGGCGGGCCGCAGAGCCGTCACCAGCGCCGCGGCGCGCGGGTTCATCTCGAAGTTCAGCCAGTTGTCCAGGCGGACAACGTTGTCGATCTAAAACCATACACATAAAGAAAATAAGAGAAATTGTTTAAACATCTTTATTTCAGCTGAAAGACGAAAGTGTCGCCACTTCGACACTTAAAAATATAAATAAAAGAATGGCAAAAGGGCTTTAGCTCAGCATAATTTTAGATGGCAACGGTTTTTATGCGCAAGTTTGCAACTTATTACAACCCATAATCATAACGTCACACTTGTATGGCTCATGTAAGGGGGTAGGTAGAAGTACAGAAATGATGAAATGTGGCAATAACCGCAAATTATAAGATACTTGTTTTAAGGGTCACCCCTTAAAACAAGTATCTTATAATTTGCGGTCTGTTGCCATTAACCTACTTATTTACATATCCAATCATATCCTACTAATAATTATTATGAAAATGTTGGTTTTTTAACCATTAAGTATCATATTTTTGGCATCGTCTCCAAGTCCTTTATTTTGATACCCCACATGGTAATCGTACAAACAAATTTTTCAAGACTACTTATTCACATCTAAAATCCGCTATTATGTTTTTTTTTAACCAAGCATATAAAAGTTAGAAGACCATTCAACATACCCACTCCACCTTCCTGCTAGCGAACAGCAGCACATGCAGCGGCGCTACCATGGTGGTCTGCTTGCAGCTGATGGCGCGCGTGCGCACCTTCTCGCCGAACACGAACAGCGGGGAGGGGAAGCGTTGTTCTTGATTACTGCAGTTCACTGAGGTCTTAGCTATTAGGGCCGGCTTGCCTTCTGTTGTCAGGACCTGGGGAATATTGAAAAAACTATTAAGTTGATTTTAAATTAGTTAGAGAATTTTTTTTTTTCAACAGATCTCATATTCGTAACACATCACGCCTGTTTCCTCGAACCGTAAGGCAGAGGTGTACCTAAATTATGCCCACATTTCGCCAGTTATGTTTAACCCCCATGTAATAGGGGGCGAGCCCATTGCCATAAACGGGGCACGAATTCAGACTCCGGGCTGTTACTGAGAAGATCATAACAAAAAAACACTTCTCGACCTGGGAATTGAACCCGATTACTGGACCAACGAGGCAATCTAAAATTTTATACAGAATCCCAAAATGTACGAATTATGAGTTTACACAAAAAAACAAATATCAACTCATTACTATTCACAACTTTCACAAGCATAACGATTATTGAACCATTATTATTATGTAGTATTCATTCATTACTTTGTTTCGAACAATACAATATATTTTAATAAACTCTGCCAAAGCAGAGTATTTCAAAAATGCATAATACTCATTTGAGTGTTCCCCTCCACGGAAATCTTTAGTAAAAGGCGAAAGATTTATGCGTTTTGAAGGGAAACCAGAGATGCCGAACACGTTTATTACAAGTGACCCAACCAAACGGCGGAGAATCTTGACACCGCGATTCAGAATCGTGACGTAAATGTACAGCGCCATCTATTGAGACACGATGAACTAAACAAGTTTAAAATACAAAGCTCGAACCAGGACGAGCTTGTGCCGCCCTTTTTAAAGGGGGCAGTGTTACCATAGCTGTCATTACAATTGGAAGCGGAGAGGAGTTGGCTTTTTTAACCTTTGATCAAAAGCAAATCGTAAAATGTCGTGTGGAAAATGAAGCTTTGATGAATGTGGCTGGAAAGCGGAGAGGGGTTTGTTTTTCTTTTTATTTTGACCTTCAATCAAAGCAAATCGTAAAATGACGTGAGGAAAGTTTTGAATTACAAATGTGGATCAAAGAAATGATGGATGGACTGTGTAAAATCTATTCAAACTTATGTTTCAAATTAAACAAATATCAACTTTATTTTATTGGTTATTAAGTTGATTTAAGAGTGACTAGCAAAACACTTTTGAAGTTGTAGCGTAAACTGAACTTTATTGTGTAGGATTTAAAGTTATTTTTCCACTTACCCATATTTGTTTACATTTTTGGCAAATTAATCGCGAATGCAGATTAAGTAAACAATTATACACCATAATAATACTTACATACACATACAAAAACAGAGATTACAGAACGCCACCTGCTACGACCCTTATACAGACTGGACATTCACACTATGTGGTTCAATACGATATTGTTCGAATATTGTAAGAATCTGCTACATGTGCATTTTCAACAGATATACTATATAACTGCTTACCTTCCTCTTCCCCTGGTGCAGACACACGTTAGGATACAGTCCCATGCACATGAGAGCTATCACTAGATCCAGTGTGGGGTCGGATCCTGTCGGGTGCCAGCGTTGAGGCACGCAGCACTCTTCAGAAAAACCGATGGAAGTTGTAAGGATATCTGAAAAAAAAAATCATCAGCTTACAGGACCTAATTATTCATATATGATTACCATAATGTTATAATCGGTCCATTCGTTTAGAAGCTGCGATGCTACAGACAAACACACAGATACTTCGAACTTATAACACCCCTCTTTTTGCGTCGGTGGTTAAAAATACCTTACAATGGCTTACAGCTAAGGTGGCGCAGAAGAAATATTTTTATATTTCTAAGTTAATATTATAAAACAAAAATAAAAAAAATGATTTTTTGTTTGTTACACTTTCACGCTAAAACGGCTGAATGGATTTGGAAGAAATTTGGCACATGGGTAGACCATGACCCGGATTAAGACAGGATATTTTATCCCGATTCTCCCCTATCAGTGGTCACTCTATCATTCACTCCTTTTCTTTCGTATAACTTATACTAAAGCTACCACTACACATAACGCAAGTCATACTCACTAGTGAGCTGGTACTTGGCTTCGGACGTGACCCTCATGGTAGTCTGCTGTATTCCCTTCCACTCGCACCACCTGATCTCTGCGTCCTCACCCTTGGCGTGCTCTCTTTCCCACATCTGTAATAAATAAAACATTATGTTTTACTTATAAATTAATGCCGCAACAACGATAAAATAAATAAATAAACAAATCAAATATGTAATGTGTTCACACAATTTAGTTTCATAGTAGGTAACGTCGGGTTATTTTGTAGCATACTTAGAAAAATGTTCTGCATCTCTCCATTTTATTTTACTGCTTGAAGTGGTGGCCTTTTGTAATAGCACAAATGATAATTATGCTTGTAATGATAAAAGTCTGATCTATGCGTCATGTTCGTGAACGGGCGCCGTCAGTTGGGGCTGGTCATCACTTAGATGCCTCGGCTTATTTTTGGATTGATGTTTTCTTAATATTTGCTGTACTCTGGACGCTTTTAACGCGTACGTCTTACATTATACATAAAAATTCAAAATTTATGATGTTTCTAACAATTTTTTTTGTAAAATATAATTTAAAAGAGTATCCATGGAGTTTGTTGCCCGTTCTTCTCTATAGGTACCTACTACGCTTTGGAATGGGCAACTAGTTTCTTATTTTCTGACTGACCGACTTCTTGACAATGCAAAAGTGCCTGTAAATGGTTTAATTGAAATAAATGCTTTGAGTTTGAGTGAGTGGTTTCAGAATGTTCAGACATTACCGAGAAGAGATAGAACTGCCGCTTTCCCGTTTAATTCCTTACTATTTGATGTTAGCAGCAAAAGCATAATCAGCCTGTAGTGTTCCCACTGCTGGGACACAGGCCACAGGCTGTAATCCAGCACGCGCGCCCAGTGCGGGTTTGGTAGATGTCACATGTCTTTGAAATTTTGGTTACAGTACATGCCGGTTTCCTCACGATGTTTTCTTTCGCTGTTTTGAGAGCAGTGGTGTTGAAATTATTTACACTAAATAAAGCGCCTGCCTGAGTTCGAACCCACGACTTACAAACTAAGTCGGAACTGGTACCATTGGGCCAACATTGAGCCAACACTGCTCTCTGATGTTAGCAATATAAGAAAATTCATCTTAATATCTACGTAACCATTCTTTGTTTAAATAGGTATTGCCTGAAAACCGTTCCACGTCCAGATTTTCGAAGCAAAGCTATTTTTACCGTACATTTCTAAAAACGTTATAAACCTTATTTCGCCTTACCTGAAAAGCGTTAAGCATAGCCACATGGTCTGAAGCCCGGTCGCCCGCTAGCGCCCTCTGGTGGTTGGAGAGCCTCCTGCGTCCCTCCACGACGAAGATCTCGGGGAACGTGGTGGAGTTGGCTGCCATTGTTGTTAGAGCGTCTCCCACGCCCAACACGAAGCCTAGGACCATCATCTTGCCGAGGCGGGGTTCTGCGGAAGGAAATAGTAGTTAGGTATAGGAGTTATTTTTAGAATTTTATGGTGGTGGTGGTATGGTGGTTTTGTGGTTTGGTGGTTTCCTAGGTTAAACTGGATGGTGCTGATCCACGAGTCATGTCTGTGAACGGGCACGCCCGGTTGAGACTGGTCATCTCTTAACTGCAAGGGCTCATTTTTAATCTTATATTTTGAATTGTTTCATTTCTTTTTTCTTTACATTACTTTATACAGAAGCAACAAGGATATAGTACTCATGATGTTGTAATATCTTGCTTTAAAAGAGTGTCCTTGGAGTTTCTTGTCCGTACTTCTCCATAGAGATCTGTTTTGGAATGGGCTAGCTTCAACTTTCTGACTAACTGGCCGAATCTTTTAATTCAAAAGTGCTTGTAAATGGTTTAATAGAAAATTCTGCCAGGATTTGTTTTAGTAACTGAAGAGTTTTTATACATTTTCTTGTAATGAGTCATGTAAATTGAATTTGTAAATGAAGTAAAAGCGCGCAAAGCATAAAATATCTTGACAAACAACAACGCGTGCGAATTCGGCTATTCTACAAAAAATGTATCTGGAAGCTAAATACTAGGTAAGCCTGCCATTTATGTAGACTGACGACCTAGTAAAAGACGCAAAAATGCGCTGGGTGCAGCCAACTTAGGACTTGTCATTGTGGCGACGATTGGGGGAGGCTAATGTAAAACAGTAACAAACAATGTAAGACATTTCTAGGCTGAAATGATGTCCTCCTAAAATACATAAATAGTAATTCTGGCTTACACTAACTAACCTATAGGCAACTTAGCGAGTATAGTCCCCAACGGCGTGAGATTGTCGTGCGCGTCTAAACAACCCAGCTCTCGTAGTAACGCCTCGGCTTCGATCACCGCGTCTAATGGCGGAGGTTCTGGGGCCTTTGAGAGGAAGTGGCCGATGCTGCCTAGACGGAGGAGCTTGATGCTGGAAAGGTGGACATTGTTAGATGAAATTGGGTGAATGATATGGTGTCATGTCTTTAGGACTGACCGTTAAATTTATTTGGCAATAATTTCGTGTGGTTTTGTGTTTGACCATATCAGCTATAACCAATATTAATCAACTTTAGCATAGTATTCTGTCCGAAAACCATGTTGTGCTGTTCCATGTTGCCCATTCTTCTTTATACGGAAGTTTTTCTTTTACTTTTTGCAAGAAGCAACTAGAATCAATTCTATTTTGTTGGAAATGTTGATGTTCAAATGTGCCTCTTAATGGCATACTAGAAATAAACGATTTGAATTTGCCTTTTTGCATTATGTTGTCCATTGAATACTACTTTACGTAAGACGATTTGAGGGGGGAGGGGGTCCAATCAAGTCTTATTTTTTCTTACTTGGGGGTGGGAGTCTAGATTGTTCATACGTGAGTTCACAAACGTAAGTTTTTAATTTTTTTGCTACTCATTCTTTGCACTTTTGGTAGATAAATACTGATCTTACGTAAAATTGAAAGGGATGGAGTGGGTTTATCCAAGTCTTATTTTATCTTACGTAGTGGAAGAGGGGGGGGGGGGGGGGGGTGTTGGAAAGTTGTAAAAATTGTCTTACGTAACAAACTAACAGCCCCTTACATGTAAACTATATTGATCGATCAAAAATATCATCGTCTCTTTCTCGCTCTACCTTTCAGTAAATGATAGCTTGTTTTAATGTACTCAATTCCTAAAATAATAGCGTTATTACCTTAGTGCCAGCTCGTGCAAAGGTGTACGGAACATCTCGGCAGTTTGATGCTCTTCAAGTTTGTCGTATCGTGCGCGGGAGCAGAGTGTGAAGCACACGCCTGGACGGACACGACCGGCACGCCCTTTACGCTGTGAAATAAGTAGATTTTTAATTAAAGGCTTCCATAACAAGTGTAGGACCTAATTGAGAGACTTTTATTAATACGCAATCTACTTAGTTTTTGTCTTAAAAATTAGCTTGCGACTTCGGACTTAATTTTATTATTACTGTAAATATGTTACATATTACAATGTCACAGTGCTGAGACACAAATAAAAGATGCATGTGGTAACTACTACCTACTCAATATGGCTAAAATATGTAACCTACCTGTTCCAGATTGGTTCTGCTGGCCCAAACAGTAGCGTACGAGGTCATGTTGTTGTGTGACGTAAATAGCTTCATCTTCGCCTTGCATGAGTCTATGACGTAGACAACGTCGTTGATCGTGATTGATGTTTCTGCTATGTTCGTGGACAGGATCACCTGGCGAAATACGTCAATAATGTATATCATAATCACAATCAGTCTATTATGTTCCCACTGCTGGGGCACAGGGCTCCTCTCGGTGAAAGAGAGTGGGCCGTAATCCACTACGCGGGCCCACTGCGAGTTGGTAGATCTCACATGTCTTCGAATTTTTGGCTCTAGGACATGCCGGTTTCCTCACGATGTTTTCCTTCGCCGTTTTGAGAGCAGTGGTGATGAAATAATTTACACAAAGTAAAGCGCCTGTCTGGTTTCCAGCCTACGACCTACAACTCGTAAGTCGCAGCCTTACCACTGAGCCACCACTGCACTGCTCTCGTACTAATGTATATTAGAAACATTATTTTGTAGTACTTATTTTCCTATAACAGATGGTGTTCTGCAAATGCAAGTATTTAGAGTAATAATGAAAACAATTATTGTTTTAAGGTACACAATATACAGCTTTTCGGTTACGATAATTGAAAAGGCAAGATTTTCAAGCAGCCTGCTGTGTTTCGTCGATGCGTAGGAGTTTCAGTGTCTTAGGCAATTTCTGGGCACGCTCGTTCCATCATAGACCTCATCCATCGCTTTCCATCAGGCGTGATCGAGGTTAAGAGCGGGTGGGCCCAGTCCACAATAAAAAAAAAATGGAAAATCTAAAAGTGCACAACTCAAATGCTCATTTGATGGTATAAAAAAAGACTACTTTGAATAAAAGAGCCATTTTCAATAGGGTTCCAACTATGGGTGAAACGAATCCATAAAAAAAAACTCAATAAATTGATTTTTGGCAAGCTACAATGTTTTCAGGTTTTTTGAAATATTTTGATGTTGTTTTGGTTTCTACTGCATTAAATCAATTTTTGCAAAGTACAGAATTAATCTCCATTAAATTATCTGAACAATGTGTGTACTAGCCGGAGTATTACAATATAAACAGTTGCAGAAAGGAGGCAAACATTTTTTTTCGGTTGTAAAGCACTCTCGAATGCTTCGCAGTAAGAGACGTGTAACATAAAAAAAAAACTATTTGGTGATTTGAGAATGGTTTTAAGCGATTTTCAATATATCTGTGTATAAATTACCTTATTGGACCAAGTATATCAGAAAACATACTTTGTCCTGAAGCTAAGGAGGAAAGGCCAGGAGGCCAGGGTACCGCTACCCCGGAACATAAAGGGCTAAGGAAGGAACATGGATGTGTTTTAGTCAGTAAGAGTCTGACATTCCCTTCCGCTCCACCCAGAGCGGGAGGGGTCATTTGATAATATCCCACCCATAAAAAAAAAGGCGGCCAGGGTAACCCAAAATTCTTCTGTGTTTTGCAGGTCAGTGTGAGGTTGTATGTTAATTAAAATGTGATTAGGGAGCGAAAACAATAAATTATAATAATTGAAATCAGCAATACAACCCTCTAAGTTCATTAATCCTATTGAATGACTATTTCATGAAATATCAATCAATAGGATTATATTACATTTATTTTCTTTTACCTAGAAACAAGCACGTTAAGCCGTTGGTCACGGCTGTCATTCCTGGATCTTTAACAGTCGTTACGGGTAGTCAGAAGCCCGAAAGTCTAACAACCAGTCTTACAAAGGGTATCGTATTACCCAGTAACTGGGTTGTAGAGGTCAGAAAGGCAGTCAAAATACTGGTATTTAGGTTAGACTGGAAGCTGACCCCAACATAATTGGGAAAAGGCTAAGCAGATGATCACCTAGAAACAATGTCTCCCTTACCTTAGTCATACCGGGTGGTGGAGTAACAAACACTTTCTTCTGATCTTCCCTAGGTATCTGACTGTGTAGCGGCAGTATCACATACTGTGACGTGTCGCCAAACACGCGGTGTTGGGACAAATGTTTGGCCAACGCGAAGATTAAATTCCAACCGGGGAGGAAGACTAGGACGGCGCCGTCGCCTTTGATGTCGCGAATGTACTGGAGGATGGCTTCAATTAGCTCGAAGCTTAGCTGGAACAAAAACATTAGTAAATGGTAAATGATTTATTTCTGTAAGGGCGAATTTTACCATACTTTTATACCTTGAACAAGTCTTATATTGAGAATAAAGACATCAATTTTATTCCACGGATAAAAGATGTCTGACTTTGGTAAAAACAGCAATAAGTAGGTTTCTAAAAATGTGACGTGAATGTGACGCATGTTTGGGGCACCTTTTTTGTGTTTATGTTCTTTTTTTTGCGTCATGTTCACCGCAAATAAACGTTTTTTCTTTCTTCTTTCTGACGTGTAAAAAATACATTCAATATTTTTTATTTTTATTAGATGAGGTCAGCGAAATGACCGAAACAAACCGTTTTTCACGTCATTTCCACTGGGCGCATTTGCCACTAAATATCTAATGGTTTTTTCTACCTTTAAACATTAATTTGTAGTAAAGTCGCAAAAGCAAGCAACTTGGCAAGAGTCGTTAGATGCGTTTATCCTTTCAAAACTTTGTATAAAAATAAATTATGGCAAGCAATAAAAGTAACCAATTTTTTTTTGTTGCAGTAAAGCGTACATGCGCGATCTAGTCAGTTCGCGCATGTACACTTTAGTGGACGGTTCGGGCCAAAACCTTTTGCCAGTTAGTGCGACTGGCGACTGTACGTATTTTTTCCATTAAACATTATTTTATATTACTTACATCTTTCTCCGAGAGCCTCGACATAGTTTGGCTGGTTTGCGGTAAGTAGTTGCTGCCGAGTTGACAGTTCTTGTTGAGATCCTCTTCTTGCTCATCGGCTGCTCCTGAACATAATGGACGAAAATATTATACTTATGTAAATTCTTATATAGGTAATTACTTAAGAATGTAAATACATGGATTCGCAAACCATTGAGGTTAATTTAATTTTTAAATTCGGATATTGTCTTTAAAGTTTTTGTGGTATTGTAGGTGCTACTATTTTTTTACTAATAACCTTCAATAATTAATAATTGCACACCAGATACCTGGTAGAATATTGCGGTAACTTACTATGTACAGAATGTACCAGAAAGGTGTGGTAAAAATTAAGGGTGTGGTACAGTACAGCCCATCAAAATGAACAACTTTCTCCAAGGGACCAACATCGTAATCGCGAAAAAATAATCAGTCGTCCACTACAATTGGATCGAGTAGGTATTGAAGTTTTGTATGGGATGGCTGTTTTTTTTTTTTTGTTTAGCTTGTATTAAATAATACGCACCATCATCATCGTCGTCTTCCTCTTCCCCGCGCGAGTTGGTCTTCTTGCCGGAAGCCTTGCGCTTGCGCATGTCGGCGGGAGGCACAAACTTGGTCAATTCCACGCAGTCTTCGAGGAAGTATTGTTTTACGGGGTACGTGCGGCCTGGGACCTGTTGAAGGTATTGATTAGTTTCGGGTTTTTTTTATTTTGTTGTCTTTAAAGGGGTCTTTTTAATGGACAAGTTGCGTAGATCTGGATATCTCTGAACCAAGTTATGCGTATAACTTGGTGCAGATACGTTAGTATGATAGTTACCTAAGATCGATTGAACCGGTCGATTCCCGGGTCGAACAAAGTGTTATTAGGTTTTCCATTAGGAATTTCTTAGTAACAGTTCGGTGTTTGGAAGTTGGCGGTTTAATAACCCCATGCCTCGGAAAGCACGTAAAACCGTTGGTCCTGCGCCTGATCTCTCCCCGGTCGTGTCGGATTGCCGTCCCATCGGACTATGAGAGTAAAGGAACAGAGAGTGCTCCTGTGTTTACGCACACACTTGTGCACTATAATATCTCCTGCGTACCTGGCTAATCTCCGTTGAGATTGTTCACCGTGACCGAAATCGGTCGGGAGGCTTTATTATTAATCACCTTACCTAAGATATGGCAGATGAAAGGGGAGGCCTATAATTATCTAGCAGTGGGTGATTCTGGGCTGAAATGATGATGATGATAGTTACCTCAATAACAGGACAGTTTCCGAAGTAGCTGGTGAACAGCGTTGTGTCGACGGTCGCCGACATGAGAATGATGCGTAGATCTGGGTATGTATGCGCCATGTCGCGGAGCAGGATTAAAGCGAAATCGGTATCTGCGTCGCGTTCGTGAACCTGCGGACAAATTGCGATGTTTTTTTTAATAGTTTTGCTGAATGAAAAATATGTTTGAAAAAAAAAAACGGACAAGCAGTAAAAATTTTGCATCGTCAAAAATTTGGAGATACAGCAGCATATAATAATAGGTACAGTAAGCAAAAAAAGTTCATTAGCACTGTCACTTTTATATTTTATCAAAATTTATACGAAATAATTCGATAAACTGCTTTTAATTTCATATACCAAATCATACATTTTTTCATTTTTTTTTAAGTTATAAACTTAAAAAAAATACAACCGAATTGAGAACCTCCTCCTTTTTTCGAAGTCGGTTGAATATACTTAATTCTTAGTTGTTGAAAAGCCTATATTTTTGTAATTGTACTTCTGTACCGACTTTAATTAAATATTTTGCTCAGTAATATTTAGAAATCCTAAGTGACAATCGACTTTTGTCACTGACCGTACCATAACTGCTATTGTATATGTATCTTTTGGAGTATAGCCGTTCGGACGAGGCAACGTCCACTAACATCCAACATACCTCATCCACCAGCACGTGACTGACGCCGCGCAGCCCGCCCTCTAACTTCCTCAGCAGCACGCCCACGGTACAGAACATTATAGAGCCGTACGGACGAGGCAGCATTGATTCGAAACGGACTGAGTAACTGTGAATATGAATATAACTGTCATATACGAAGGAAAACACATAATAAATAGACAACTGCCAAAGCTACTGCGAAATTTTACTGTAAATGCTGAGGACAAATACATAGATTTAATTATGACGAACAGGGAGTAAAGTTCACTCATCCTCCATAGAAAAGGGTCGCGCGGTAAACTCTGCTTGCGCGATGCAGGATTTTGCGTAACGTCATTGTGATGCGTAGTACGCATGTGGCGATAGAGATGCCGCCACAGATAGTTCTATCGAATTTGAACTTTCTCATGTATGATATTGAGTTTGAATTCCCAAAACTTGATAGGTAATTATCTGAGTTTCTGTGCATACCCAATACTATTAGCCAGCTCTTCACACCGCTCACTAGCGACTCGTTCAGCGACGCTAACAGCTGAAATACGTCGTGGTTGAGTTACACAGACGTTGGCCCAGGCACCTTGACCACTGGCTATGTAGTCGTCTAGGATGAACTGGCAGACCTGCAGGAAATGTATATCGACGGTTAAGAGGAAATAGGGTATAAGCAACAAAAAATGAAATGTTCAGGAGAGCCCTTCAAAGTTTTAAATTTTAGAAAAACTGACGTATTTTTGTCATTTATGATTTTTTTTGCTAGGGTTTAAACGCCAAAAAAGGCGTCTTAGAGCCATGAGAGTAAGCGCATTCGAAAGAGCGGAAAATCTTCCGTAGGATGGCATATATAACTCATTTTTGACCAAAATGTCGCTTATGCCCTACTTCCTTTTTACCGTCGAATGTTAGTACTAGCTTCTGCCCGCGCCTTCGTCCGCGTGAAATTTCGGCCCGCGAGCCACCGCATCGCATCCCATAGCTCGCCCGCGCTATTACTTTGTTTTCGATGAGCGTTCTTTCTGGCTTTTTTTTTGCTCAGCTCCTCATTGTCGTGCCGTGATGTTAAACAAGAAACCCCTTGCGGTTAGGTACTAACTTAAGAATCGTCACTCAAACTCAAATGTTTATTGTACCTGTGTAGTTTTACCGCATCCGGTGTTACCCCTGATGATAACGACAGGGTTCTCGTTGATAGCCTCCATGATTTGCGCCCTCATTGCGTACACCGGCAACTGTTCCCTTTCGCGGAGGCTGTCCTATAATATTACAAAAGGTTTAAAAATCTGCCAATCGCATCGCAAAATACATACATGGCCCCAGGTAAGGTCTATTTTCATTTGTCAATTGTCATTGAAAACTGTAGGCAAAGACTGGATACATGGCTAAAGGTATTTTATACGAACCTGGTACAAAGTACTGTTCTGACACATATCTCTGTGATGTTTCTCGAGATCGGCACTGATGTCGTCCAGGCTTGTGGTCGCTAACGGACCCTCATCTGTAAAAAAAATACATTAATTTAGTGAAACTTCTGATATTTTAATGCAAAAAGGAGAAGTGCAATCGCCGGGAGTGGCCAGGTCTCACCTTTCGCATCGTCTTCATAATTACAATACCTACGGTACTACGTATAATATAATGCTACCGCTTACCAATGTTACAGCCAGTCCAAGCGTTCCAGTTAGCTTGAGGAGGCGACCAGGAGACTACGCCTCCGGGTGTAGGCCTCGCCTCTCGCATCGCCTTCACTCGGTCCACTTGTAGCAATGTTAGGCCTCCCGACTGACCCTCCTCGCTTGAGTACGTGCTTGATGGGTCAATATTCACTGGTTCAATTTCTAGTTCTGTAAAATATTTTGATGATTAATATTATGCAGCTTAGCTGCTATGAAAAATATTATTAATATTTAGAATTATAATTGATTGTGGTAGTCATAAGAATATAACCCTTTAAAAACATTGAATATGAAAAAAGCTATCGAAACTTGATACAATCACATAATAATAATAATAATCCATTTATTTTAGGCATCAAGGCCCATAAAAACACATACAATACAATATTAATATACCTAAGTAATTTAAAAATACTATAAATACATATAAAATTTAAAAAAAAGCTAATATTATTATACACGAAGTGTCTGCGTCGTGTTTCGCTGACTGGTGTCATGTAGCCGGCCACGAAACATGCGGTACACAACACCCTTCGGCCAGAACTCTTCCTTGAGGAACTTCTCGAGATGATGTGTCGGAACACGCACCACGAACGACTTGAAGTTAGTGTTGTGACGCGACTCCAACTTCTCGACCCTCAAAGTCCAGTTGGTCTTCACACGCATATACTCCACGATCTATATGACCTCTCAAGCTCCGCTAATGAGACACAATTGATTTTCTACTGTATCGTGCTACATAGGGTACGCGCGGAGTTAATTGGAATACATTTTTAAAACAAAACAGGCGAAAAGCAAGAATTAATATAATAATTTGAATATAAAGCTATGCATACCTTGTAGTGTCTCTTCTAACTGACGTTCCAAGTCAGGGCTGATAGCCACAGGGTATGGTTTCATAATACCTTCCGATGTCCTGTTTGAAAGCATTTATTTTATTTTCATAATCACAGTGATATACCTTTAGCAGCGAACGAAAATACTCATGATTTAAAACCAGTTTCAAAAAAAGACAAATTGAAAAAAATATCACTGTTACCTATAAAAGTTAAATCGAAATGGCAAAAAAATATGTTTATTCACTCCCTCTGGTCTCACAGAAAAACTTGAATACTTTCGCTTTTTGTAAGGAAGTTAAAAGTTTTACCTGTCCCTCTTCAAGGTGCCACTGAAGGCCTCAATCACACCGAGATGGTACAGCTGTCTCACAATGGACAATGCACAAGACTTGCTAGCGGTTTGTTTGTTTGACGCGGTTTCACGGCCGGTCACGTTACGGCCGAGTTGTCGAACGAATATCGACATCTCACAGCAGAAGCTCCTGGAATTTTGTATTAAAGTTAGTGGAAGAGAATAGAGTGAAAATCTTAATAAGTAATTATGTTCTATGTTATTTATAAGCCTTACGATATTATGTAACCGAATTGATTCAAGGAAGAAGTGTTCAGTGAAAATACTTATTTAAAAGATACCTATTAGATGTGTTAACAAATAAGTTTACAGCTTATTTAATAGTGAATTATTTCGATACTCGTTGTATATAAAACATTAAATTATATTGACGACAAAACATGCTTTACATGCAAGAAGGCAAGAACCCCTTTGTGTTGTAACACGCTGTTCTGTCACATGCCTTTTTTTTCACTTTTATGTTTTGTACATATCATCAGCCTAGCCTTTTCCCAACTATGTTGGGGTCGGCTTCCAGTCTAACCGGATGTAGCTGAATACCAGTATTTTACAAGGAGCGACTGCATAGCTGAATACCAGTATTTTACAAGGAGCGACTGCATATCTGACTTCCACAACCCAGTTACTGGGTAATACGATACCCCTTGGTAAGACTGGTTGTCAGATTCCGGGCTTCTGACGACCCGTAACGACTGTCAAAGATTCACGAACGACAGCCGGGACCAACGGCTTAACGTGCTTTCGGAGGCACGGAGGGGTCTTGGAACCTATGTTTAGATGGTCACCCATCCACGGACCAACCGCGGCAAGCGTAGCTTAACCTGATCGAGCGACCCGTGCGGCTGTTAATACTTGGCCACAAGCCCCTCTTTTGGGTGGCAGGGACATCGACGCTCAAACTTTAACCATGAATTCAGTACATGATTCTGAACTCCCAGAGTTGAAATTTTTCATCGGTTATTAAAAACAAGTCGCTGTTCCTTTCATTTTGAACGCGTAGATATTGCACTTTTCTATGAATTAGCTGTGTTTTTTTTTTATAAACGCCGTAAAATTTAATGGCTGGGCGTTTCAGAATCATGACTGTATTACTGAGTCCATGGTAGCACTACCCAGTATGCAAACTTCAAGAGTTGCTTTAGACCATCGAACTGAACAACTTTCACTATGGGACCAACCCTGAAATCACGAAAAATCTATTGTTTAATACAAAAGTTCGATGGTCTAAAGCAAATCTTAAAGTTTGTTAGATTAATTTTGAAACACCTTATTAGATACAAAAAGCAATAAATATATAAACTTACCTCATTGTTGACTAGAAGTCACGTAATTGTTACATTCTGGAAGTGTAGCCAAGTACAGTCAAAAGAGCTCAAACACACCTGTATTGAGAACAAAATCCAAGACTATCATTGATCAGAAATATTATCCAATTGGAGGGTTTGTTAGTAATAAGAGATGGAAACAATAGTACGTCAAAATAGTAAAAACACCAATTAAATACTTGATAATGTTTTGATAACAACATCTTTCAAGCCCCATTTTCTTGGTACACAAAATATGTAGAATATTGTGTACAGCCACACGATAATGTGTTACTCAAAATATGTTGCATAAATGCACATAATTATAGTAAGTGTGCAGTGCTGCACACCGCCACCCTATTTCAAGTTAAACAAATATCAACTTTATTTCAATGACAATTAAGTTGATTTCAGAGTGACTAGCACTATTGAAAAATAACTTTATTGTGTAGGAATTAAAGTTATTTTTCTATTCATTCATATTTGTTTGCATTTTTGGCAAATAAAGCGCGAATACAGATTACATATTGCTTGCAGCGTTGCTAGCAACTTTATGTTGCTGCAACAACGATGCGCAAGACGCAAGTGCTCAACTATTCTTTAGGGTGAAAAATAGTTACACGCATGTATCAGTATTTTTCTCCTATTTCCTTGTTTTTCTCACGTAAGTGACACACGCATTGCGGACTTCTTGGTTAAGCGTCTAAACGCATCATTCCCTAAACCGAGAAGTCCGCACAAATACTTGCGAATGGACTCCTCGCTCCATTTACACTTCTTCTGAAAACAAAAAGGGAGATATAAATAAAAAAGCCGATCTGTGCGTGTAACAGTAATTTCACTCTTATCATGAAAACGTGGCTTTAAAGGTACTAACTATTGTTCACAACTGTGCAAATTCAGAGAATAGATAATATTTCATTCTCTATATTTTTTTGGTTAATTTTATTCCATTATTTGTCTTGGATTCGTTCTGTGCGGTTCATAAATCTTAGCTCTTGAAACCAACTTGGTCAGTTACGAAGCTACCTCTGCGTTTTAACATTGCAAAGGCAGCTTCAATTGTTTTTTTTTTATAAGTTATTTATTTTTTTGCTGGCAACACTCATCTTCAAGTTTACTTATAATTATGGTCAACTTCACAAGGAAATGAGATACAGAGTGTTGCGATGTGTGAGTATGAATAAACGTCAAAAGTAAGAAAACGGCTCGCGCGGCCACCTTTTTTTGTCGCATCGGTACGAACTACATAATAATTCAATAGCTCATACCGATGCCGTGGGTTTAATATTGGCCAGTCAGCCAGCACTCCAATTGCGCAACACACTTTCAATTATTAGGTACAATCAGACGGATTTTGAAGGATATTGCTAAACCGTTGCTTCATAATATGTTTGAAAAATTCCTCGACTTGACAACGTAAATCACGCAATTAATGTTTTTGAATTCTCAAAAAGAAAGGCAATGTTATTGAGTTACGCAATTACCCTTTTTTTTTCAAAATTTATGCTTCACCACTTCAAAATTTTTGTTTCCACCACAGGTGCTATTAAAGTAGAAAAAGTAAGAATGAAACTTGTATAATTGTGAGATTATCGCCTGTCGGTTTTATTAAGTAGGCTTCTGGTGGTAGAAGGGGTGACTGCGTAGGCTGCCAGACGAAAATTGGTCGAATTTGATAAACTGCGTAGAAATGTTCACTCACACAAAGCTCATAAGTATATCTCATTCCAACTTGATGAATAAGGAAGTTGACTTCGTTATATAATATGACGCACAAAAGAAGCATTAAGCATTCAAAATGCTTCTTCTGAAATCCAATAAGGCCGCGTCCTAACCAAAGCGATCGACGCGCCATCACGCGACCGTCACGTTCATTTAATTCGGCGAACAGAAACACGTGGCCGCATCAACAGAGGGCGCTTTCCGGTTTTCCGAACATGTAAAAGCGTCGATCGCATGTTCGTGCGATGCGACCGATCGCCTTGGTTAGGACGCGGAGTAAAACGTTGTCGATCGCGCGATCAAGCATGCGATTGACAACGCTTCATGCGTTTCGCCTCATAAGTATTGCCAGCAGTAAAAAAGAAAATACTTGACAACACTTCCAGGTTGTCTAAATTCAATCTGTAGCCAATGATTTTTCATTAGTACAATATGAATAATCAGTGGCTTGTAAAAGCATTAAATTATAGGTATCTCTACAATAGTAAGAAAAGCGGGCGTAAATATGGCACATAGGAATGACAGAATCTAACGATCAATTTCATTCTAATTATGGAAGTGCCATATTATCGCCCAGGTACGTGAACATGATACACAGGTGATGGACAGTTTTCATAAACTATTTGATAAATAAAAGGTTTTTTTTTCATCCATAAATAGGATAAAGGAAGCTTTGGTTTTAAACCAAAGCTCCCTCTTCTCAAAATAAATCCCCTCTGGGTATTTAAAAAAATAAATGCCATTTTTTTTAAACTAAAAAGTTTCACTATTTTGCTGACTGTATATTTTTTTATTTATTTTTTCTGGTGACCCTTGTGACCACCCCTATCACCCCCCTTCCCAGCTACGTAACCTTTTGGGACACCCTGTATATGCTATAAAAAATCATTTAATGAGTGGTTGACTATAATACATGAAGCAAGATTTTTTTAAATATTGAATAAGAGGAAAAAAGTGATGATGTCATCATCCATGACGTATCTGTAGATAGTTGCTACCTCTCATGCATTAGATTAAAACTGGCGAAACTAAACTTGGCTTCAAATGTAACAAATAAGATACAGACAACTAACATGAACATGAAAATGACAAGATTTTTTATACAAACCGTGTATGATCCGGACCAACAGCCTTATACATGTAGTCCGTATTTATCTTATTAATCTGTAAGAATTGATGAAGCTTCGACTTGGCGTTCTCCATCGTCCAGTTGCCATGGAGACTGGCATTAACATCCAAGTCTTCAGCCTCTTCTACGTTCTTTTGCTGCTGCATGCGGTCCATATACGTGAAGTTCGAAGGCCTATCGTCACCTTGGTTTTGTCCGCCATACGCTTGATACGCTTCTCCCATCATTTGGGGTCCCATACCCTCCTAGAATGGTTAAACTTAAAAATTCAAAATATAGGTCACCATTTCAAAAAAAATCTTTTAGCCCTAGCTGTGTCTTTACTGCAGAATGTCCAGCTCATAAGCCATAAAATGACAAGAACCTGCCACAATGCAAACAGCATACAAATTATTATTTAATCTGTGCCATAATACTGGTGTTTTACCATTTAATGATTCAGTTAGTCATAATCCATTTCCATTTTCTGTTGTTAATTTAGACCATGTTATATAGTAAATAACTCCAGGATTGACAGTAACCTAACCAAAGCTTTTTATGATAGTTGGAGATTTGTGCACACAACTTCCCGTCCCTGATGTGCTAGCTGACAAAGGGCTGAGTACAATCTCTTTTTCAGTTTTATATGAAATCAAATATTATTCATTTGAATGCTGAACTTTGCGAAGGGGATCGCTCCGCCTAGCGTAAGGAGCGTGCTGGCGATGTCTAAACTTTAACAGGTTCTGGCACAGTAAATGAGATGCAGTAGACATATTATTGTTATGACAGATATAGTGACAAAATATTATAAGAGACTGTGACCTCTGAGTTTGTCTCTGTCTTTCTTCTTCGAGTAGTTAGATAGGAAACACCAAACTCATCTAGTTGTAAAACACAATTTAATGTTAGCGTGTAAAAGTGTTTTTTTAACCAATTTACAGAAATAAATATCATCATAGAAACTATTATATTAAGTAAAATGTATAATTATATGATTATTAAACATGTATTGAAAGAATATTTTTTTTTTTTTTTTCTTTGACGTCTCTCAAGAATGACAGTGTAGTAGTCATAGAAACAACACTTTTTTTAAAAATATTTCATAAACACGTTATCTATAGGTAACAAAAATGTTTAAAAACAAAACACGAACCTGGAACACAGATCTTTGTTGCTGCTGCCTCGGCTCCTGCTGCTGCATATCCCCATTCCTCGGCCCCTGATCTTCATCCTCAGTCTTGACAGCACTTCTCGTGTCTTCAGGCACTTCGGAGGCCGCAACCTGTTCAGTCCTCACCAGGTAGCTGACAAAGTCCTTGGAGGCATTCATCTGGGCCTCCTTCTTCGTCGTGGAGTTGCCCGCGCCGACATAGGTGATGGTATCGACGCGAACTTCGCA
Source organism: Gortyna flavago (assembly GCA_963669345.1). Taxonomy (NCBI): domain Eukaryota; kingdom Metazoa; phylum Arthropoda; class Insecta; order Lepidoptera; family Noctuidae; genus Gortyna; species Gortyna flavago. Next base: position 9,410,490 of record OY770148.1, read on the forward strand.
TAGAAATCGCTGCCTATGACGGGGCCCTAGAGAGATTAGGTTAGATTAGGGAATTAAATGTATTTAATAGAAGGATAATTTAATGTTTATTTTGGGCTTTGCTTTTGAAGTGGAGACGCAAGTAAAAATATTGCATGGTGTTTTTAGTTTATAGTGCCTGCTAGGGTCTGCAAGGGTGAAATGAAATCTAACTAAGAACATAATTCATTCGAAGTAACAAACAAATGTAATGAACAAATATTAATATTTATGAATGTTAAACTAGCCCAGGTCATGCAAAGTATGGCTCAAGCCATCGTGGGCTTATGATGATCATATTTTTCTATGGTAAAATGGCTAATTATTTTCTGTACCTGTGGCCCGGATATCATAAACGGGCGTAAGTCCTTTCTTGGCACACCAAGAGTACAGGAATGATTTCCCATCCATTCTGGGTTCGTCCAGACGCACTTCTTTGTTAAATAAGATAGAATTTATAACCGTTAATCACAGAAGATTCCTTTGCTTCAATAATAACAGCCAAACGCGAATTGAATTGGTCGTGTGAACCATAGACTAATATGTGAGCTCCAATGACTGTAGGGATGTGAAAAAAAAATCGATTATAGAAAAAATTTATTAAGAATCGAATTTTTTTTCGATAAAAATCAATTCACAAATTACAAAAAAACGATTAATAAAAATCGTTTTTTCATTCACTTTCGATTTTTTTTCACCTAGAACGGCCGCAATACAGCTTTTTAGTCAGAAACGCGAATCCGCAAAGTGCCGCAAAGCGAACCACTATTAACTATTGTAACCATAAAAATCATCAATACAGTCATGTCTCTAACTTAGATTTGTTATCTGTTGAACCCGGAAACTTTTGAATTTCGCGGGCTTCCGCTACACTACACTCATCTTAAGAAATTTTTCTTTCTCGAAAAGAGAAATAAAAAAAAAATCTTTGTGTGAAATATAAATTAATGTCTAACTTGTAGATTATTTGATTAATAAAACTGAGCTATGAATGCTGTGAAAGAGTGATTTTCGATATTTCAGGTATTTAATTTAATTTAATCTATCAAAAAATAAGAAAAAATTCAATTTTTTAAATAAAATCAATTATTTTTATTAAAAAAATCGATTATTTTTTTAACGATTTTATTACAGGGCAAAATTCTCGAATAATTAATAATCGATTTTTTTATGTGTATACATAAAAAATCGATTGACAGTATTGCCTATTTGTCACATCCCTATGACTGAGCTCTTTCTTTTGATTGACAGATCGATAGTAATGTCAGATTGGGCGCGTTCCGAATTGAGGAAATAATCGATGTAATCGATTTGAGCGTGCTAAAACCCGTACCGAATTGGCGTGAGCGCGATAACGATGTCCCGTGAATCGTCACAGATGACGTCATGGCATGCGCCATCTTGCGATAACGCCGACCATGGCCGCCTTCCGAATTGGCCAATATCGCTCACAGCACTCAAATCGTCTCACATGCGTTCCATAATGGATATCACGATTATGACAGCTGAGAGCTGTCAACAATTCGGAACACTCGTTAGCGCGCTCACAGTGCTTACTCGGTGTCAAAAAGATATTACAGCAGTATTTCTTCATAAAAACACCACACGCTTCTTCCTTTTCTTTGTTTAGGTGGCGACTGTCAGTCAGAAGCACAATTTCGTAAACGCCACGTTATTAAAAAGATATGATGCAGCTCAAAACAAAACACACACTGACACATCATCATCATCACACACACACACACTGTCATTTTTGACAGCGCTCACGGTGATATTCGTACGAGGCATGGTCGGCGTTATCGCAAGATGGCGCATGCCATGACGTCATCTATGACGATTCACGGGACATCGTTATCGCGCTCACGCCAATTCGGTACGGGTTTTAGCGCGCTCAAATCGATTACATCGATTATGTCCTCAATTCGGAACGCGCCCCATGCCTCGTACAAATATCACCGTAAGCGCTGTCAAAAATGACAGTGTGTGTGTGTGTGTGAGGATGAGGATGTGTCAGTGTGTGTTTTGTTTTGAGTTGCACCATATCTTTTTAATAACGTGGCATTTTCGAAATTGTGCTTCTGGCTGACAGTCGCCACATAAACAAAGAAAAGGAAGAAACGTGTGGTGTTTTTATGAAGAAATACTGCTGTAATATCTTTTTGACACCGAGTAAGCATTGTGAGCGCGCTAACGAGTGTTCCGAATTGTTGACAGCTCTCAGCTGTCATAATCGTGATATCCATTATGGAACGCATGTGAGACGATTTGAGTGCTGTGAGCGATATTGGCCAAATCGGAAGGCGGCCTTAGCGTGTATATATACCTACACAAATCAGGCACTAAAGATGGCCGCCTTTCGTAGGGTTCTTTTTGTTTTTTCTCGCACCACACACAACACGAGGGCATGATTTTCCTATTAATGGACACCAAAACGACACGACACGACGACGACGACGTATTTCTCTCGAAAACAACAAAAATATTTTGAGCAATCAACCGTTTGACAGCACATCTACCACAAAACCATTCATAAAATTCGGCACTCAACATGGCGACCCGTCACGCATAGACATGATATTGACGTCACACAAAAGTGTTGCTACATTTAGTACTCGACAAACATTTAGATGTCTCTCTTTTCATAAGCAGCTCTTGATTAGTTAAAAAGAAACAGAACGCTTTTTGACATGACGTGTGTGTCGTTAAGATAGATATTTGTATATCTAGTATTTCTATAGTAGAACTATATTTATATAGTAGAACTATTATTTCCCTGAAACGACCGGGACTGCGGAGACTGCGGTGCGGCCAAGTCTGCGTTCACCTTAAGTAGGTATTGGCTTGGCTGTGAGCGATCGGAATGCGGCATTAAGGTGAACGCAGACTTGGCCGCACCGCAGTCTCCGCAGTCCTGGTCGTTTCAGGAACTGCGGCGACTGCGACGCGGGTGGGTGTGCGAGGTTGCATAGAACTTCATATCGACGGCGAAGTGCCAATACCTCCTAACTGACATTTTTCGAGAAACTTTTTTATCGTGTTGAATTTAAACTTTAGAGGCGTTATTCGCATGTTTTAGTGAAATCTCCTAAGTGTTTTTTTTTTGCAATCACCATTAAATTAAAATGTGGAAATACCTCCCAACTAAACCAACGCGTATATTTTTGAACGTTTTTTTTTCAGTTTGTGTTAATTTTTGACTTTGTCAGTTAGGTGTTATTGGCACTTCGCCGTCGATATACAGAATTCGAAATGCGAAGACTGCGGCGCGTGCGGTGCGGCCAAGTTTGCGTTCACCTTTAGGGTCAGTTCACACCGCGACACGACGCGGCGCGGCGTGCAGTTTACAAGATAGCAATTATAGACCTTATCTACTACTCAAAAAAGTACACAATTCAGTGAGGTAGTGTCTACTACGCCGCGCGGCCCACCTCACTGAATTGTGTGCCTTTTTGTGTAATAGATAAGGTCTATAAATGTATTGCTATCTTGAAAACTGCGCGTCGCGGTTCGTTGCGGTGTGAACTGACCCTTAGATGGCATGGTCGCCGGTCGGCGTTATCGCAAGATGGCACATGTCATGACGTCATCTATGACGATTCACGGGACATCGCTGTGGTTTTTCGAAATGAATGAACCGATTTTAATGAAACTTCATACGCATAAGCAGGTTACAAACACTGACCTATACAAAGGTCTAAAAAGTTAGTTATGAAGATTTTCGAAAAATAGTGTTACAGCCAAATTAGGCCGATTTTAAATTTTCCATGGAAACAGATTTTCAAAATGTTTTTTAATAACTTTTTCGGATACCGTGACCACCGCCGCCCCACCAAAGCCAATCGCTTCCAAATTTGGTAAAGAATTAGTAGGTAGATACCTACTCAATTGGTACTAATTAGTACTCGAACAAAAAAATTGGTAGGTAAGTACCTTAGTAGTTTTCGAGAAAATCGACTTTGAAGCTAGTCCCGGTAGTCACGCTCCCTTCAGCAGGACCACGATGAGCGACGAAAAAGGGTGTGATAGGTACTTTCTGGCCGCGCCACAGTGGACAATTAAGGAAACACGTTTTTAGATAAATTGTACCCTTTATGTAGGTAGGTACTTTAGGGTACATGTAGTGAGAAAAATTGCACCTAAATAAAAGGGTAGTAATAATTTGTATACTTAGAATAGCTGTAGCATGCCCCTTTTTTCGTTGCTCATGGCGGTTCTGCTGTACCTACGGAGCATGACTACCACTACGTGACCACCTTCAAAGTCGATTTCACAGTACTTTCTAACGAGAGGTCGATTTTCTCGAATACTACTAAGGTACCATTTAATTGAGTACTTTACCAAATATAAAAGCGATATGCGTTGGTGAGGCGGCGGTGGTCACGGACATCTTTTCGGTTAGTTTCGAGGCGCTTCCTTTAAAAATTGTAGAGGGTATAACGACGCATACTCTGTGATTGGTGTACAGAGGCCAGCACATCAAGTTACCCCTTTCTGTCAAATTACTTTGATAGATTTTCAACTTTATTACATAGGAATAAGGTTCATATTCAATTGGGAAAATTTGACAGATGTGCTGGACTCTGTACCTACACCATGGACATAAAAGTGTACACTACTTTACTGATTTAAAATTTCACATTCGCGTTAGTTACTTTTATTGTATTCTGACGTGGTTTAAAAAACAGGAGCATTTTAAAGTCAATATTGTCAATGTGTACTTTAAAACCAAAGTGCGTTGAAAAGTTGAAATAAAAGAACGCGATGAAAAGTTTATAAATCTTTTTTATTAAACACACATACATCACTCGTTCACATAATGATTATGCTACATTTGAACCATTTTAAACATCGGCTCTATTGCAAAAGGAACTAAATTATAAACAAAATTAATAAAAATAAATACTTTCATATCATAATTTCATATTATAAATTAGTGTGTAAAATAGTTCAAGTGTAACCGACTTAACAATTAAATTAATTAATAGTAACAAACTTCAATTATGCGTTGTTTCACAATCATTAAAGAGAAATGGTTACAAAGGGATTTCTAGATTTTTTTTGAAGTGAAAACTTTATGCGCGTTGGGCATTTTTTGAGATGGGAAAAAACCATTGAACTCGCGACACTGTTACCGACACCGTGCTACATTCGGATGTGTTCGGCTGTTCTCGGTTTTAATGTCTATCCGATATGTCGGTGAGTGATGGCAAAGTATTCTGTTTGTGTTTATTTTTCACTTCGGAGTGCCACAGTTTTTTTTTTTGATGTTCAATTTTGAACACACTTCATCATCGTTCTCCTGCTCTTATCCCAATTTATTTGGGGTCACCGCAACATGACATTTTCTTATGAAGGCGAAAATCTTTGTGTGTTTATTACTTCTTCACGCACAAACGGCTGGACCAATTTTGATAAAATGTGGAGGTATCTGAGACCCTAGATCGACGGGAACTTTTACCCCGATATTTCCACGGGATCGACACTTATGAGGGTGAAACCGCGGGGCGCAGCTAGTACTTCTATAAAGGCAGCTCATTGCTGATTTTAGTTTGGCTTGTAATGTTATTAATGTCACTTGGTACATATGTATTTCCCTTTCCCAGTGTGTTCAAAATCGAAACTTATGTACTTGCCCTATTTATAACTTGAGTTTGGCATTTTTTTTGTGATGGAAGCAATTTTTGTTAATGCATACAAAGCTAAATAAGAAAGCTTAGAGGAATAGGGATAAAAACTAAAGTACGTTACGTTTTACGAAAAAATAAGGATCAAATCGATAATCAATCTGAACATGTCCCAACAATAATCGATGTAAACACGGCTACACATCAAGCTATACAGTTTCAGTTTTAGCTGACCTCGCATTGTATAGGTTTTTCGTACAATCAGAAGGCAGCTTATACTGATTATGTATAGCCTGATGTGTAGCCGTGTGTACCTGTCCATTACCAAAAATAAATGGAAAAATCGATAATCAATCCGAACATGTCCCAACACTAATCGTTATGATGCCGCAATACTTTAAAAGTTTTCTTCCATACAATGGGTTTGTAACATAAAATTAATACAAGAAATCATAGCTTTATCTTATGAAATAATGGAAAACGTAAAACATAATGTGGATAGCCAGCTCCTTATGTAGTGAGCAATAAATAAAAATATGTATGCTTTATAATATTAATAATAAAATAGTGACTATACATAATTATGTATGATGTTTATGTACTTACTTAATGTGTATGTAACAACTATTAATTCTAAATGTTGGGCTGCATTTAAAAATATACCATTTAATTTATGGTTACACTATCAAAAATAAATATAATTAACCATTGATGCCAAAAATACTTTTCTGAATATTAAAGGTTATTCTTTTGTTAAATTCTTATTTATGAACCTTATTAAAATTAAGGTAAATACATATGAAAATGCAGTCAAACTTCAAGATTTTTATTACAATAAGGTTATTTAAGGGGCTATGACTATTTACCCTTTATACCTAAGCCAAACCAAAGAGAAAAATAGTTGTCATGAGATTTCATTTTTATTAACGCAAATGAATTAAACCAAAATGTATCTTAACATGATAAATATAAGGTTGATATTTGCAAATGTCGCATAGCATCTTTAGGTTGCCGTTAACTTAGTAAAATCATTTGGTAATGCTTCAAATGGGGTGATGCTTCAAAAAAGAGAAGGCTACATAACCACAATCCCGCCTGCTTACATAGCAGGCGGGATTGTGGTTTTGTAGCCTTCTCTTTTTCGCACGGGGAGATTATATAATAGCGTCATCTCTTTCTATCGTACCGAAAATGTTTGAATGTTATTTTTGAATAATTGAACTGAGGGGCAATTCTCGTAATTTTAAGAACGTTCACATTCTGATCTCAGTCTCAATCTGTCAAAAATACCTCTAATTTCCCTACAATTTGACAAGTATTTGACATTTGTTTGTCGCCGAGATGAGACTGCGACTAGATTTTGAACATTATAAATTACAAGAATTGGCCTTCTGATATGTTTGGCGTGGAATAGCGGTGCAGATAAATTATTTTAGGATTTGAAACATTATTCTAAATCACATACGCTTTGCTTAATTTGAAAGAGATTTGGGGTTACGTTTAGCCTTTTTTTGTAACATTACGTGTTAAAAAAAAATGGAAATTATTTTTTAAACCCAATTTCTAAATTATCTTTATGGATACCTAGACCAATCTAACACATAATATAGGTAACAATATAAATACATCAAGGACAATTTATTTTGGAGTTAGAATATTATTTAAAATTAATCTTTTATGTCTCATACATCTCAGCATATTTGAAAACTAATTATTGTTACACAATCATATTGCTGTTCTGCCATAATTCCTTTTTTTCCATAAATCAGCTCAGGAAGATTATTTAACGATGACACTTTTAAAAGTCAGATGATTCGTCTCTTTTCAACGCATAGGCGTCATATAGCACTGTCTCACTTTCTCACAATATCATCGCAAAAAATACAACCTGTATAAAAACCACAGACATTCCTAGAAACCCGAAATAAAAAAAAAAATAACAATTGAAAAACTAATCTGAAAGAAAGAACTGTTTTAAAAAAGGAATGTCTTTTGAACCACCAACCGTTTATTCTGAAAACTAATTTCAGGGGGGCCTACCACCACCTCTTAATGGCAGAACTATTTTAATCTTACTTCAGTGTGGGAATGAGATGGAGCTATACGGACAATATAGAACCATCTCTCTCACACAGGTGGTAGGCCCCCAGGGTTATTATGAGTTCTTCAGATCTTCTCAATACAGCCTTTTCCTGGTCTGTTCCTGTCGTTTTTGATAGTACATGATGCCTAGGACCACTAAGACGATGATGACGATGGCTATTGCCATCATGTAGAGGAACGTCTTGACCCCTGACATGGCGGGCTTGGAGTCATCGATCCTCTCGCGAGGCGCCTCGAATGAGGCCGCTGATGGGATGATTTGCGAACGGTCTTCGTCTTTGTTTTGCTGGAAATATACAAATAGAAGGTTATAGTTATTTATTCAACTGTTGTATAATAACGGGTATTAAAACACGAATGTGGGTTAGGTAGGTAGGGTGGCTATCACATGAGTGTTTTAATACCTAAATATGTACAGTTGCATACAAGACTTTATCTACACCCATGATATGAATCCTCTATAAAGGTTCTGAAACAGTTTATTGCAATGCTAATATCGAACAAAAACGGCGGCCGGCGGGATACGACGTGAATTAGAATAACATAAAAGTATTTTTTTTTAATTATGGCGCTGTTCTAGTGAAACGCGCGTGCATGACAAAGTTCTTTTTTTGAAAAGGAGTTGCATTATGAAATTTAGTACAACATTCTAACACTCGTTTGGATGATATTATGGTTACTATGACACTGGTTGTTTTAAGGTTGGCAATACGCTAACTGTTTCAGAAACTATTATAGAGGATTTATAGCATGGGTGTAGGTAAAAATATTTTCTATTGTTACTACACTATTACAGCACTCTAAATTCTTTAAATGGGTAGTTATTTATTTAATTCACATTATCAGACCAAAGTGACATTGATTGGATCGGTACTTGGATTACTTATTGTTCTTTTCTTTTTTTTACTTTTTTATTGCTGAATGGGCCTGTTCTTTTTCTCCACCACACCTAATGGAAAGCGATGGATGACGGATATGATGGATGAAACAGATGTAATAACTTTAAAACTGATTGAATATTTTGAGAACAACCTAATTTGGTGACTCTTAAATTTCTTGGATCTGTTCCTCTTTGATTAAAGAAAAAACAGCAATATTTTAAATTAAGTTCACTCATTGTCAAACAGTCTCAGGACAACTACTCTTCCTCAGTTCAGCAGGGCTAAAGCTCTGGCCACACTGAGGCGAATACCGCGCGGGACGCGTTCGTTATTTCTAAGCTTAGAAAGGCATGCAACTATTCGCACCACTTTGAACATCTCCAAGAGTTATTTGCAACAAGCGGCGAGAGCGAATTTGATCCCGCATCCCGCGCGAGATTACTATCCAGCTTTCTGCTCGTAATTATAGATAGTATATATTTTGTTTTTATTTATTTTGCCTTATTATTACAATTAATATTATCTTTTTGTATGCACATGTTTCTGTGACAAATAAACCTATTTTTCATTCTTTCTATTCATTTCAGATTGGCCAGAGCTTAACTAACTTACAGCTTCCAGGAGATCAAGCTCGAACATCTTGATAGCGATGATGTCGTGGTTGTCGCTCAGGTCGCCGGTGGTCGCCGATGCGCCGAAGTAGTAACCCGTCGGTAGCAGCACATTCTCTACCTTGAGGCATTCCTTCCAGGCGTTCTTGCCTTCCAGATCTGTGGAAACTGCGGAGAGAAGATTGCGTATTTAAAGTCATGTTATCTATAAGAATAATATTATAAAGAGATAAAGTTGTTTGTATGTTTAAATAAATGGTCATTCAAAATGGAAAATTATTAGAGAAACCTATGATGATTTTCAAAAACCTATTCAATGATACCCCACTTGATATAGTTCGTCAACTTTATTTATTTTTCTTTTTCGTAAGGTGGCGTCGGGTTGGCGCCATATTGAATTTTGATTACTGTCATGTCTTTAGCGACACTCTCAAGATTAACACAAATCGCTTGACGTAACCACGCGTTTCGTTTCTATAGCGCCACAAATGAATAAACTTTTACACATAATCGGACTCTGTGTGACATAGGATACTTTTATGCCACAAATGTCAAAATCCAAATTGTTCCTGTGGGAATTCCTTGCGGGTGAAAATAAGGGTGGGTTAAAGGAAGCCCAAGGACGTTCTAGACCCGTAATTCTTCAATAGTCATATACAGATAAAAATGTGATGCATAGCGAGTATTGCGGTTCGGAAAAATCTAAATATTTTTTTATTATTTCATCCACATGATTGCTACTGCTACGTTAGTTATTAGTTAACACTAATTATTTGATATCAAAACATCAGTAATTTATATTTCCTATTCATTTATCATGTATGTATTGTTCACAAGAGTATTATTGTCAAGAAGAGATCAAGAAAGATCTTGAGAATAAAATTCTCAAGATTTTTAGGAGTGTGTAGCAAAATCAATTAACTCAGCCTATCGCAGTCCACTGCTGGACATAGGCCTCCCCCTGCGCCACAACACTCTGTCCTACGCTTTTCACATCCAGCTTGTCCCAGCCACCTTCTTAAGGTCGTCGGTTCATCTAGCTGGGGGGCGTCTCACGCCACGGTCGCCGATACGCGTGTTTTCTGAATATTTGCTTTAATTTCAAGACCAAAAACCAACATACCGGTCAAAGTGTCGTCCATATACGTAATAGACACGTGCGTATCATGGTTATAGTTGCGGAACTTGCCCTCGCAGCCGGCGAGCTGCGTGTGAGTGCCATCCCTGTCGTGGTCATAGTGCAGCGACCCGTTGTTTATCATCGCTGATATGTACGGGTGCTGGTGCTGTAATGAAATAATAGGACATGGCTTAGAAATACTGCTTCGATGGACTAGTGACCGCGAGTGCGTCTGCTCAGCGTAGAGTAATATGGGTTCGATCCCCGGGGTTGGCAAAGCGTAAAAAGATTATCCGATTTTTGAGTAGCAGCCCAGAGTGCCAGCCCTGGCTAAAAGAATAAAGTGAAAAAAAAAAATAAAGCCTGGCTGGATTTGTGGCTGTTTAAAGGCAATAGGTTGGCCGAACAGCAATTATATTTATTAGAAGGAATTCGTCTGTTTACTGTTTTTTTTTTTAAGGTAACAAGTAGGTACATATTGTGAAATGTAATAAATGATCAACTATTGAATGGAAGTAAACATAGATTGGACATAACTGGAGAAAATTCAATGTGGGGTCCAGTAGGCGCGCAAACACGTTTGATCGCGACTATAGGTCGCTCATCTTGCTCCACCACGACTTATCGTCGCGATCACGTCGTTCAGTTCTTGGCTAACACAATCTAGATTGCTATCAACACGCTAGAAGTAAGTGCCGTACACCTTAAATTCAGGTATAGTGTTATACCTCTTAGAACGAATGAAAATTAAATATGGTTTTATAATTAATTAAGCCACCCATGATGAATGGTGACATAGTGTGAGCCCAATTATAGATCTGAGAGCACGAAATTATTTTATAAGACCTTACTATATATTTATTTATTTTATTATTTATGTACACACAGTAAAATACATAGGGATATGACATAATTATAATTTGAGTACAAAGGTACTGCTTATTTCTTAAGAAATTATTTTATGAGATATGTATTTTATAAGACCTTACTATACATTTTATAAAAAAAAAACTAATAAATAATTTTATAGTTTTTAAATGTGCACAAAATGGAGAAAACTTAAGTCATGCATTTATTTACGTATTAATTATAATACTCACATTATGAGCACCATTATGGTTACTATAGGTATCAACAATTATTCCCAGGCCGTGGAAGTAGTCCTTGCTGCCGAACACCGGTCCAGTCTGCATGCGGTCGCGCACGTACCATATCGCGAACCCATCGCCGAAAAGGTCCTTGCCGCGACCGTGCACTTTGAACTGGACCTGGAGCTCCCAGTTGCGGGTTACACATGGCTGGAATGAAGAGAATGTTGGGTTAAGACCCTGGGCTACTTGGAAAAATAAAACGTGTTAAAAAATGCTGCAATTGTAAATATAGCTTGTTTTAAACAGTGGTGTTGGTCATGAAAATTAAACAAATTTTTTACCCGGTTTCTGGAACTCAAATCGACCCAAAAATTAGGTAAAATTGTGAAACGCATGTTTGCAACTGCTGATTGCTTAAATAAATTATCAACCGTCAACCAGATCTTCACATGAGTTTAATTTTGATTTGTTGATTTTCGTTTCTCAAAACCGGGTGTGATTAACATACTATTATATCATTAAGATCATCACCATTAAAACTATAATATAAATATAATTAGCAGCGCCCCGCGGTTTCACCGGTATAAGTTTTCTGTGGGAATATTGGGATAAAAACTATCCTATGTCCTTTCCCGGGACTCAAACTATCTCCATCTAAATCGGTTCAGCGCGTGAAGAGGTAACAGACAGACAAGTAATATATAGTTTGTTTAAAAGTATGAATGTCTGTTAAAACGACTTGTGTTACTGGGCATCGTAGAATGCAGTAAGTACCGTTTCAGCCTATCCATTTTGTGAAATATCACCATGAAAACTTAGGTGAAATGAGCTTGAAGTAAGGTGACATTCTTAGATGCTATATATAGGGTTTCACACTATTGATCCACTTCAAGCTCACTTCACCTGAGTTTTCAGTGAGATGTTTACAGAATAGACAAGCTGGTCTCATATCCCTACATAATGCAAGCTAGGCATTAACTTTGATACAAGGTTTGTATTGTATGTCATGCCATATGAGCTTCGTCAGAGAGCATGGTTGAAATTCGAAGTACCTACCTACCTTAAAGTTTCTATACATTTGAAATAAGCATGCTCGCTTTGGCAGTTAAAACTTCCGAAAATAATATCCGACATCCGTCCTTCCATGTAACGCATGTTCTTGTATGATTTATGATTTATTATGACAACTATAACCTTGACACAAATGACTCACATTGTATCAGACACAACATAAGTCAAAAACATTGTATTCTATTGTTGTTGCTTGCTTGCGGAGGAATGAGTAAAATATCCTAAAGAAAGTTTTGATTATGAATGTAGATGGCTATAAGAGTATGGGAAGACCAAAGACACGATGGGTGGAACTTGTGAAAGATCATATGGCTAGAAAGGGGGTGACTACTGAGATGACGACTAATATAGAGAAGTAATAAGATCATGGACGGCTCAGATCTCAAGTCGAATACGGCACCTAACCACAGACAATGGCCCACCACCTTCCATCCTGCGCCACATGCCCTGTCACCTGTGCACTTGATGATCTAATGACTGCGTCAGTGAGCGGAGCTCGCGCAGCTGGATTTTGGGCCAAAGATGTTTGTAGTTTTTGCCATGGATATAATATGCTAAGAATTTAGAGAAGTATGGATGAATAACACATGCTTGCCGAAAAAATTGGGTTAAGGACAAGAAAATTATGGCAATTCCAGCTCGAAATTACAACAAATGAGTCACATTATATCAGTAAGACATGCGTCAAAACATTGTATTTATCTATTGTTGTTTATACATAATCTGACTGTTGTTGGGCGGATCACACACTGCGAGTCTGCGACGCACCAAGCGACGGGGCGCAGATAACGCGCCCCCGCGCGTGATTTTTTACATACAAATTGAATAAAAACGCGCTTCCGCGCGTGGAGTTTGGCTCCGTTTCCCGCGCCCCGCGTGCAGTGTGCGAAACGCCTTATGAGGATCTCGTTAGGAACTAAATAAAAAAACGTTTAACACGAGCGGTGTTTTGGCGGTCGAACTGTATGTTGTTGCCAAATGAATAGTAAGTATTGGATTAAGAGTTCGTGTGAAATTATGATTTTATGGTTTTCTCATTGGTATCGACTAGCTTATATTACTACGAGAATAGTTCATGCCGTGTTAAAAATATTACTCATTTATAAATGCTAAATGGCTAACATTTTTATCACGCAGTGTCATAATCAGCCTATAAAGTTCCCACTGCTGGGACACAGGCCTCTTCTTTGTGAGAGGGAGTGGGCGTAGTCTACCACCGTGCCCAGTGCGTGTTGATAGATTTCAAGTCTTTGAATTTTTGGATTTAGGACATGCCGGTTTCCTCACGATATGTTTTCATTCACCGTTTTGAAAGCAGTGGTGATGAAATAATTTACACAAAATAAAGCGCCTGTCTGGGTTCGAATCCACGACCGCCTGCCTCGAAGTCGGGGCCGTTACCACTGGGCCACAACTGCATTGCTCACTAGCGTACGGCGTACTTTCACGGTAATGTGGTACTTTACTGTAACTAATCTGCGTTCGCGATTTATTTGCCAAAAATGTATACAAATATGAATTAATGGAAAAGTTACCTTAATTCCTACACAATAACGTTCAGTTTGCGCTAAAACTTCAAACATTTTTATAACTCTTTCAATAGTGCTACTCACTCTGAAATTAACTTAATTTTCATTGAAATAAAATTGATATTTGTTTAACTTGAAATAGGGTGGAGGTGTGCAGCACTGCGCACTCTTACTATAAGTACTTGAAATGTACCTGTTCCTCCCATGGGGGTAAGCAGAAACTACAAAACACTAGCTGCTACGATCCTGTACTACGCATCCATAGACTTTTAAAAAAAGATGGACTCCGCGCCACGCATATCGAAAGTGAAGCACAGTAAAGTATGACCGTTCAAACACGCCTCACGCTAACATTTACATCATAGTATGCCGACCGGCCACCATTACGTGACACGACAGCATCAATCGTCAATCACGCATACATGATAGATCGGTACGGGGTGCTTTCCGAGGTATGAAGGGGTCTCGCTCGATACGTTATTGGATGTCACGCATCCACAAACAAACCGCGGCAAACCTGATCGATCGACCTTGTGCGGCTGTTATCATTTAGCCACGAGCCCCTCCAGTAGGGAGTACTAAGCTGTATGCTTAAAATAACAAAGCGTATTTTTGACTAAAAACAAAATTCCGTCTTTGTTTATGTTAAACAAATAAAATACTACTCAAGTAATGTGAAGTGATCACAGACAGTAATTGAATGCAACTACTGGTGGACAAAGTTCAGCCAAAATAATAAACATTATGCATGCTAGTCAGTTTCTATGAACAATGAAGGTTTTGTTTTATTATGTGAGAATTCCAAACATAATAAAACCATAGCCCGCGAAATGCAAATTTTCTTATGTTTTTTTGCAATTTGCAAGTCAGTGTCAGGTTATATGTTGAACAACATATGAAACGCGAATGTAACAAGTATATATTTACAGAATTATAATAATTAAAATCTTCATTGCAACCCTCTCTATAAAGTCCATTTATAACCCTATTGAATGACTTTATCATAAAATATCAATTTGAATTTCGCAGGCTACCCTGCATGCGTAGCATGACCACCACAATTCTGTCTACAATCTGTAATTTTGTCTATTCTTCCGTTAAACCCGTTTCTATGGTGGTCAGACTACGCGTGCTGGCGCTTAAGTTCTGATTTGAGCTACATGGTTACTGACAAATGCGTGGACTGCCTGAACACTGAACAGGTCCACTCAAATCTGTGTGGTTTTTTCCTCAAAAGGCTATCTCAGACACTAATCTGCATGGTCCTCATATGACCTGACCATGATTATGTCTGGACTTAAAGAGACTAGGTATGACCTTTGAGTTTGTTTCGGTTTTCATCTCAGAGTAGTCAAATAGGAAACACTAACATAATTTATTTTTGGCAAGTGTCTCGCAACCGGGCGTGCGTGTTATACCCAGATTCATATGAACGTAAACGAGGCAAAAGGAGTATGTAAGGATCGTAGCAGGCCGCGTTCTGTAGTTTCTGCCTTCACCTATGGGTAGAAGGCGTGAGTTTATGTATGTTAAAAAGTGTTTTTTTTACAACCAATATACAAAAAAAAAAAAAAAATGGGTTTGAATTTATTTTTCCTGCAGAGCCTAAAAAAAAATCCCAACTGAACAAAAAGAGCTTGTAATAAGAGCTAAATTGAAGATTGGCATCACCTCCAGATATTTTGTTCCAAATATCAAAACAACTACATAACCAATTAACATGGCCCTGTAGTCACTAATCAGTAGGCTTATAATTACAAAAACTAATTTCACGTCAAACCGTACTATAACAAAATTGAATGAAGCATGAAAATTTTATTTGACATTGCAATTAAAATTAGACTCGCATATTAGTCAAATTTCAACTTTATGCCTTCCCACATAAGATACAATTTTGCCCTAAAGACATAGAACTATGTCTTTGTCGTAGGGTACAGTTTTGCGTATCATTGTGTGTAGTGTAATTGTGACCTTGTTCTGGTTGGTTACTCCCATTGCTAAATTAAACAGTTTACCCGAAGATTAGTTTTTCCTTATGTAAGAACTATAATCAGGCTTACATGTATTTAGATTTGATAATTAAAAAAGTTATGACAATACATTTTTTTACATTTTGGTTGTATTGTGATACAATGAAAATGAAACAATACAATGGAAGCGATTCTGTTGTTCACAAACTAAACTAAATTTAAGTTGAGTGCAAGGATAAAAGATAAATTTTAGTTTAGTCCTGTCGAATTAATCAGCGCCTGACGTAAATTGACGTAATTTTAGGCCGCCTTCCGAATTGGCCAATATCGCTCACAGCACTCAAATCGTCTCACATGCGTTCCATAATGGATATCAAAGAGTACTTTGTATATACGGAAATAGAGAGCCATCTTGCGCGATTTGAACGATAACATTAAAAAAGCGCCCTCTGCGATTAAAATACTAAACTACATCCGTGTCAGTATTATAATCGCGCGACCTAGATCCATTCATGGTCCAACTGTTTTCTATAACAGAGATAGTAAAATTATACCGATATAAGTATTCAAAATCTGTTTACTACAACATATTTAGATATTATTTAAATTACACACCCCCTTACTAATAAACGTATTATATCAGACGAATAGTTACACACCGATTTCTCTCTTTCAGTCGTCAGTAATTTGATTTTCGACAGAAGACAAAGCGTTGTGTAACTATACAGACGATACACAATGTTTATTAGTAAGGGGGATATAGGTACAACGAACGATCACAGCAGACAACGAACGATCACAGCATTCACAGCAGAACGACATCAAAACAACAACAGCCATTTTTATTTATTACTTGCCAGTGCTGCCAGGGCATATATTTAAATATCTCTAAATTCTTACCAAAGTATGTAAGATCTTTTTATTTAAAAAAATTTATCAGCAAAAATTACTTATCATCATGGACACGTATGTTTATATTTAATTTATTCTAACAAACCCTATATTTACAATAAACACTCTTTGCTTATCTCCAATAATAGAACTAATCAAACTTCAATGTAGCAAATAATGAATTAATTATGGCAACACATTCTTAACAGTACTACTAATATTATACCATTTATTTAGGGAGAACATTGTAAACCTTTTGAATATTTTTTATTATCCTATATTATACGCCACACTAGCGCCTCTGATTGTACAATACTAAACTGACAGATTATTATACTACGAAATTGTAAAGCTAATAACCAGCTGGAAATATATCTTTTGTACATGTCATCTGTAATAAGTTGGGTTATCACAATGCTGTTGCAGGGTTTCTACGAGTAAGATTGTAAGGCATGATGGATATCACGATTATGACAGCTGAGAGCTGTCAACAATTCGGAACACTCGTTAGCGCGCTCACAGTGCTTACTCGGTGTCAAAAAGATATTACAGCAGTATTTCTTCATAAAAACACCACACGTTTCTTCCTTTTCTTTGTTTAGGTGGCGACTGTCAGCCAGAAGCACAATTTCGAAAATGCCACGTTATTAAAAAGATATGGTGCAACTCAAAACAAAACACACACTGACACATCCTCATCCTAACACACACACACACTAAACACACACAGTCATTTTTGACAGCGCTTACGGTGATATTTGTACGAGGCATGGTCGGCGTTATCGAAAGATGGCGCATGCCATGACGTCATCTGTGACGATTCACGGGACATCGTTATCGCGCTCACGCCAATTCGGTACGGGTTTTAGCACGCTCAAATCGATTACATCGATTATGTCCTCAATTCGGAACGCGCCCTTAGTAGGCAAGTTTTTAATCACGTCTAAACTTGTATGGAGTAATGTCAGGCGCTGATCAATTTGACAGGACTAAACAAAAATTTATCTTCTGTCCCTTTCTTAATTAAATAAAAAGAAAATGATGCACTGCACTTAAACTTAACTTTAGTTTGTGAACAAGGGAATGGGCACCATTGGATTTTTGTACTCTTTTCGCCTTGTTGTAATCATTGTTAACAATAGAACTTTAATTACTTAGCATCTAAAGTCTACTTTAGATATAATCTTTAGAATAAGTATCTATATTTAGATATCAAATTGCATTTACTGACTGCCTTGTTGGGCTAGTGTTCGCAAGCGCTACTGCTGAGCATGAGTCCTAGGTTCGATTCCCGGGTCGGGTAGTGTTATTAGGTTTTTCTTTGGAATGTTGTATCCAGTTGATGGCAATAGGCTCGCCCCCTATTAGATGGGACTTAAAAATAACTGGCGAAATGTGGGTGTACTAGGTACAGAGGCCAACACATCAACCTACCCCAATCTGTCAAATTTTCCCAATTGTCATATTCAATTGGGAAAGTTTGTGAAACCTTATTCCTTTGTGGTAAAGTTGAAAATCTATCAAATAAATTTGACAGATTGGGGTAGCTTGATGTGCTGGCCTCTGTACAACACTACACTACACCTCTGCCTAGCCCTTTAGGGAATATAGGCGTGATGTTATGTTACATTTAGTTTCAACATTAAACAATGACATCACATCGTTTGTTTTCTTATCAATTGAAGTGTCAAAAAAGAAGTGTCACAGTGGGTTAAAAACCCAGTAACACAAATTTGTAATCAATTAACAAACAATACACATTAGCGTTTGGAAGTCTTTTAGAACTTAGTTCTTATACTTTTACAGACAGAAGTGTTGTTCTCTCTGTTTGTTATTTTATGGATTTACGCCTAAACTCGAGAGGCTCGTGGCTAAATGATAACACCCGACGTCGATCGAAGGTTAAGCTACGTTTGCCGCGGTCGGTTCGTGGATGGGTGACCGTCCATTACCTACATATCGAGACCCCTCCGTGCTTCGGAAAGCACGTTAAGCTGTCGGTCCGGACTGTCATACGTAGATCTTTGGCAGTGTGTTGTTACTAGTATTCAGAAGTCCTGACAACCAGTCTAACTAAGGGGTATCGTGTTACCCAGTGACTGGGTTGTGAAGGTCAGCAGTTGTTTCATGTAAAATACTGGTATTCAGCTGCAACCAGTTATCTAGACTGGAAGCCAACCCCAATATAATTGGAAAAGTCTAGGCAGATTGATTCATGCCTTAGGTGTTGAACCAGTTTGTTTGAATGGTGGTATGATCTATGATAGTTTGAATCTTGATGAAGGATAATTTAGACATATTGTAAAATTGAAAAGTAACCCTATCATCCTCATCTGCCTAGCTTTTTCCCAACTTACCGGATGCAGCTGAATACTAGTATTGTACAAGGACCCACTGCCTATTTGATCTCCGCACCCCAGTTACTGGGTAAAACAATACCTCTTGGTAAGACTGGTTGTCAAACTTAAAAGAAAGTATGCCTATAGCCTTCCTAAAACTTACGTCGAAGAATCTATACTAATGTCAAATCTATAAGAATGTTTCAACGCAGTCTATGGTAGGATTAGAAAAATTGCTTTTGTATTTGTTAGCCCAATTCTTGAACAATAGTTAGAAAGAATGCTAAGCGAAAAAGAATTATTAGCGCGGATGGACGATACGATGCAATGTGATGGGTTGGGGGAACAACAAATTTCACGTGGAAGCTAGTACTGTATAAAGTTAAAAACACCTAAAGGCATGAAATGGAAAATCTAAGCAGACAAAGTTATGGGCAAAGTGCTAGTTACATGATGTTATACTTGAAGAGAACTATGACATAGTACATAACACTATTCATAGACAGAGTAAAGAGGTTTTTGTCCTTAGCCAAAGACAATAGACACTCTTGCATAAAGCCTAACAATATTTATGATTTATTCATTCATATTATTATAGTTGTTCCATTATTACAAATACATGAATGGAGTGTAGATATAATAGGGATAGCATATTATGTTTTGAGCTTTAGCTTATGTGAGAACTGAATGTGACTTGATAAAGTTGTGATTGATACTTATAATACAGCCATATTAATATGATTGCTATAAAATCATTTTGCGAGTACCTACAACTATGTTGTGTAGTTTATTTTTAACTTTTAGTTTTCAGATTCTTAATAAAATAAATAACATGTCAAATTATGCAAGCAATAAATATATTTTTAACACTTCTATTTTTATATTTGTTTTTGTCTCGAGTGTAGGTAAGCAGAATTTGGTCGATTATTTTATACTATTGTTCCACCTGTAGATTCATGAATAAGCAACAGAATAATACCAAAAGCTGTTTTCCCATAGAACAATGCATGTGTATGGTAATAAAATGGAAAAGTCATAAAGATAATGAAACTTTTCAATTTTATTGTCTTGTTTGTTATCACTACAAGGAAAGAATGTGTTACTCACACAATTCTATAGAATAATGTTATATACCTATGCAGTTCCTAGAAACTGAAGAAGGGGTTAATATCACAAAATAGGAACCATATGCATTAAAATTAATGTTTAAATATTGAAATAATGAAAGATTGTAGTCTACAACATCTGAGCAAACATAGTTTGTAATAGCATGTGAAAACTTTACATTGTATTCATGATGTATCAACTCATTATAGAATTATGAAAATCTGAAAATTTAGCCCAGCTTATCTCTAATAACAGATCAGAGTCGCCTCGTGGCGCTGTGTGCACATTAATAGCACCTTATCAAGCATTTATTCATAGCTAAGCAAGTGATAATAAATATGTACTGACCACAGTATTCCAAATAGCACCAGACTTCGACTGCAAGTCGGGCGTTAGTCGTACGTAGTTCGAAGTCACTATTGTGTTACCTAAGAAGTCCCAGTAAGGCACCGAATATCCACCTCCTGTAGTTAATTGATTAATTTTATTGTTAGCGCAAATTCGAGGTAAGATCAAAGTCACCGGCCAGCGGTCACTCACCTTGGTAAGGTTTTGTGAGAGAATGCTCTCGTCTGATGTAATCCCTTGTGTTCCATTCTGCTAGAATAGAACTAACTAGTATAGAAACTAAAAACACTTGCACACAATAAAGCTTTTCATAAAGCATTTTTGTAATTTTCTAGACGATGCACTAAATTCGTGACAAGACAAACGCCAAATCATGCATGGCAGATGGCAGCCGCTGCCTAGTGTTGCCAAGATGTGTTTTTGTAGTAGAATTTTGTTTTTTAACGTTATTTTTTGTTTATGTTTCTTTTTAATTGTGAATAAGTCTTGAAATTCAATTCAATTCAATTCAATTTATTTATTTCAGATAATAATAATCCATAATATTACATAACAAAACATAATGAAAATAAATAATAATAATAATGGCAACACCAACGTCAACATATCAATTCGTAATAATTTTCAGATTAATAAAATTTTACACCAGTTTTATTGTAAAATTTTACCTGCATCCAAACTCCAAATACCCAATTTAATATAATATCAATAGAAAAGTACAATAAACCATGAATAAACCATAATATTCCAAACTTTTACTAAAAACTGCCGAATCGGAGGTGACATATGTCATGTCACCCCCGATAAAACGAAACAAATAATATGAAAATATGTTGACAAGATCAGCCGCAAGACGTGCACGCCTACCACCTCCGGACTCTTCGCTCAGCTCCGCCTCGCCGCCGCCGGTACCCAGCCCCACTGTGAACGCTGTGACGACACCGGCCGCGGCAGTTGCGTCGAGCTCGAGCGACGAGTATTTCTCTCCGCCCACGACGCCACCACCTGCTCGTCGACGGGGAGGACGCCGGCCGCCGGACGGCTTAGGACCTCGAGGCCCACCGGCCTCTGATAGGGTCCCAGCTCCCGGCGGAAGTGTGCAGCGCATGAGATGGACACGTCCCATCAATGAAAATGTCATGCGCTCATACTATGGGGCTACAGAGGGGGGAAACAATCTGACCGCGTACCGTGCTCGGATGCTCTCTCTTTTTCAGGTGCTTGAGCCGGCTGTCAACGTCTCGGCACAACGACTGTCGGATCAGGTGCGGGTTATCCAACGTAATCATATGTTGGATGACACTGTACTTGATCGCTTGCGAAGTGAAATGCGGAGTAGTCATGTCATCGCCCCCCAGTCGCAGACTGCTGCAATATTACAGCAGTCTAATACAAGACATGCAGACGAAGGGAGTAATGATAGGGCTACAAACGTAAGTACCCAGTACAATGAGGAATTGAGGAGTGCTTTGGAGGATGCGATTCAGGAATATCGCTTCATGTCGCCCGAACTTAGACCACGCTTACCTCGTTTGCCCATGCATAACAAAAATAGGGCGCTGGTGGCGGTCCTGGATTCGCAGTTGTCAAAATATTTTGATAACTGCGAAGACCTCACCGATACTCATTCGATTCTGTACTGCGCGGCTGTAGCGGCATGTCGTGTAGCTCACGTCAAATTTGCCAATGATTCTAGAACTACACGACCGAAACCAGCCGTACCCGCTTGGCAGTGCAGAATTGAACGCCGTATTGGTGGGGCCAGAACGCTCATCGGCAAACTAATCTGCTTCAGGGAGGGCAATACTCGCCCTAGAGTGATGCGCTTTGTGAGGCGGGCGTTCGCGGGGACTGATATCAGTCCTCAAGACTATATGTCTTGTGTCACAGAGCGCATCGACTTCCTGAAGCAGAAAGTGTATGCATGGGCGAACCGTATTCGTCGGTATAAGCGACGGGTAGAGCGATATACTCAGAATCGCACCTTCCAGAGTGATGAAAGGTGGGTTTATAGGGGTTGGGAACGACCGGACCAAGGTGTGGCTGAGACGTGCCTGCCGGATGATGATGCCATGTGTTCCTTCTGGCGCAGCATCTGGTCGGTGCCTGTCAGTCACACCGAAGGTGATTGGGCTCGGGAAATTGAGCGAGCTTGCGATCCAATACCAGAAATGGGGGCTATCACTATCTGCCCCCAAGATGTAGCTCGTGCAGTCCGTCCGTTGCCCAACTGGAAAGCTCCAGGGCCGGATGGGCTGCATAACTTTTGGATCAAATGGTTCTCAAGGTCGCACGCTCGCTTGGCATCTCAGTTCCAGACTGCTTTAGAGTCTGGTTCGCTACCCCAGTTCCTAACGACAGGAATTACCCACCTGCTCCATAAATCAGGTAGCACTGCGGAACCCAAAAATTATAGGCCGATCACATGTTTACCGACGGTCTATAAAGTTCTTACATCCATTTTGAGAACTAAAATTAACAAACATATAGACACCAACTCCATCATGTCTGCATCTCAGAATGGATGTAGGAATGGGTCCCGCGGTACTAAGGAGCTACTCCTCATTGATATGACCATTAGCCAACAGGTTCGTCGTTCCCGAAAGGATCTGTCGACATGTTGGATAGATTATAAGAAGGCCTATGACTCGGTACCACATACATGGCTCATGAGGGTGCTGGAGTTGTATAAAGTAGATACAACTCTGCGCACCTTCCTGATGTCGTGTATGGGGCAATGGAGGACAGTCCTTCGCTATCCAGGATGTCGAAATATTCAGAGGAATAGCGAACCGATAACGATCGAGCGAGGCATATTCCAGGGCGACAGTTTGAGCCCGCTTTGGTTCTGCTTAGCCTTGAATCCTCTAAGCACACTGCTGGAGGCTTCAGGTCTAGGCTATCGGCTGAGGAGAGGTGGTCAGGTTATATCGCACCTCCTCTATATGGATGACCTAAAACTCTTTGCCCCCAACAATTTACAACTAATGGAGCTACTGAAAGTAACTCAAACTTTCAGTAACGCCATTAGGATGGAATTTGGTGTGGACAAATGTGCGGTCATGCATGTAAAGCGAGGGGAGATTGTGGAATCCGTGGGAACTCAACTCTCGGATTCCACAAACCTTAGAGCCCTCTCCGCATCCGAAACCTATAAGTATTTGGGTATGTTGGAAGCGTTAGGGATCAATGGTACTGACATGAAGCAATCGTTGAAGGAGCGCTTCTTTGGCCGCCTGAAAAAAGTACTTAATAGTCTTCTATCAGGCGGAAACAAGGTGCGCGCCTTCAACGGTTGGGTCATGCCGGTTTTGATGTACTCTTTCGGCATACTCAAATGGACTCAGACCGAACTCGACGCCCTGGATAGGAAGGTCCGTACACTGCTGACTGAAAGTCGAATGCATCACCCACGGTCATCGGTAATGAGGCTGTATATCCCGCGAAAGTGTGGAGGTCGAGGCTTTTTAAACGCTAAGACTCTCCACAATCGCGAGATATGCAGTCTCAGGGAATATTTCCTAGAAACCGACGTGGGGATGCATCGGGATGTAGTCGCAGTGGACAATGGCCTCACCCCGCTCTCCTTGGCTAAAGAGAACTGGCGCAAACCAGCAGTGCTTGACACTAATGATCGCATGGAGGTATGGCAGAGTAAGGAGCTTCACGGACGCTTTTTCCGGGCCCTACATGGACCCGATGTAGATCTACTAGCGTCCGTAGCCTGGCTACGTTTCGGTGACCTCTTTGGAGAAACCGAAGGTTTTGTTTGTGCAATTATGGACGAAGTTATGATGACGAACAATTACCGGAGATTTATTGTTAAAGACGGCACGGTTGACATCTGTCGGGCATGTCACCGGCCGGGGGAATCAATTAGACATGTCATCTCTGGGTGTTCTCGTCTAGCTAACGGAGAGTACTTGCATAGACACAACCTTGTAGCCAGGATAATCCATCAGCAGCTTGCTTTGAAATACAACCTTGTGGAATCGGAGGTGCCGTACTACAGGTACGTGCCCGACCCAGTTCTCGAAAATGGTAATATCACATTGTACTGGGATCGATCCATCATCACTGACGGGACTATTGTTGCCAATAAGCCTGATATAGTGGTGGGGGATCGATCAGAGCGGCACGCAATGATTGTTGACATAACCGTCCCGCATGATGAGAACCTCGTGAAAGCCGAGAAAGATAAACAAATCAAGTATCTTGACTTGGCTCGCGAGGTTGTCGACATGTGGGATGTAGACTCAGCAATCATTGTGCCGATAGTCGTAACAGCCAATGGATTAATAGCCAAGAGCCTCGACCAACACCTAAGGAGGCTCTCGTTGGGCAGCTGGATCAAGGGCTTGATTCAGAGAGCGGTACTTCTGGACACGGCTCGCATTGTTAGGAGGTTCCTCTCTCTGGAGCCCTGACCGCCGGTAGCTTGGACCTTGCTCCCGATACCGGTGGGCTACTATTTTTTGTATTTTTAAATGTTTTTATATCTATATATCATAATATTTAAAAATATAATTTATATGTGTATATATTGAAATAAAGAGATAATAATCAAATATAATTTAAACAGAAACAACTAGTCAAAAACACATAAAAAATATTATAGTACCTACCTATTATAAGTATGATGGGCCGCTAGCGTGCAGTCGCATCCACCTCATCAACATTGGTGAGTCCCACCTCTGGGCAAATGCGCTAAGAATATAAAAAAAAAATAATTAAGAAATAAAAATTATTTAACAATGTAATTAGTAGAGACATTCTAAATATACATCTGAATTCCTTTATCCAGTAGCAAGATCTGATATAGGTACATAGATTGCATTATGATGGTTGGGAAATGCTTTTTCAGGGTTACTGTTATAAGAACTAACTGTCAAGTCAAATAATAGTTTACAATGTTTCATAAGTACATGTAACAATTAGCTTTGGACTTACACTGTCGTCAATTACAGGTTAACCAACACTCTCAAAAGTAAGTGTAAATACAGAAAAATAAAATACGAAACTAGGGTTAACCTAGTTCTAGTGCTCTTCATCCACTATCTACAAAAAGTTATGTTGTGATCGTAATAGTCTTTTTATACTATTTGGTAGATTTTTTATCACAAGCTCTGGTAGCATTTACATAAATGTCAATTTTGTCGATAAAACAGCTCAACAAAAACGTTTCGAAGTGGTTGACAGACTTATCAAGAGATGGTGCTGTGGTGGTTTCAATATTAATTTTTCGTGTCGTTGATAGATGTCACTATTTCATTTAAAACATTTTATACAGTCATTTTTCAGTCTTGCTTTTTAGAGACAAAAAAAAAAATAAGTACAGTGAGATTTGCTCATGAAACTTTCCAAAAGAAAAGAGCAGATCTACTAAAGAACATGAATCGTTAATCGACATGCACAGCAAATCGCATCGGCAAATTGCACCTGCGGCAAAATATTGCATGCAATCAAGCGAATAACGTAAACGAAAAGTCATGACAAATAAACTGCCGTTATTGGTTAGCTATTAAACTGTTGGCTTCTGCAAAATGTCAATGTAAAAGAAACTCCATCTTTGAGCTATTATTCACACAAAGATAATACTTAATTATGGTACGCAGGTGTCTAGGAACCTACTTATTTATCAGAGGCATGCATCTCTACGAATCTTTGCTCGAATGTACTAAATACTTACTTACTTAGAAGGTCCTCTACAATAGCGTATCGTCCATGGTTGAATTTAGGCTTCTTTTAAAACATCCCGGTCGTTGCTAGCACAGAATTTACTGAATAATACGGGTCAGTGACCTCTGATGCAGTTTTCAGTTTTGTGGTACCTACGTGCTGTTGCTTAGTATTAATTCTCGTGCAAAAAAGGAGCATTAAAGGTAGATGATGAAATAAAATGAAATTGTATATTCCGTTAAATTAATTGTTTATTCCGTTAATAAAAAAGCTAGTTGGAGTCGGACATTTCCTATCTGATTACCTCTAAAGAGAAATGGCGAAACAAACTCAGGTAAACGGAATAGAATAGGTACCTACCGCTCATTCGCGATTTATTTGCCAAAAATGGAAGCAAATTATAATGTATTGAAAAATTTAATTAATACAATAAAGTTCAGTTTACGCTACAACTTCAAACATTTTTATAACTTTTTCAATAGTGACAGTCACTCTGAAATCAACTTAATATTAATTGGAATAAAGTTGATATTTGTTTAACTTGAAATAGGATAGGGGTGTGCTCAGCACTGCGCACTTGTACTATAGGTACTTTATTCATGCCTCAATTAAACCTAATTATGTGACTTTTGTGACCAAGTTCCAGGTAAGGCAAATAGGTGGGTACAGAGGTACCTTCTTTGTATAGAAAAATTCTGAATAAGTACCAATATCAATAGGTGCAGTTCAGTACGTCCGTATGTAAGTAGATGGCGACATAACCACAGTGAAAATAAAAAACTGTCATGCATTTTTTACGAGAGTCCTTATTGACTTTTTTCATCGACAAATTAATTCAATACACTTAAATTTAAGGTGTGTTAATCGTATCGGTTTAAAAATTAATCGATTTCCAATCAATCAGGTTGGCAATTATTCGAACCTGTTACGAGAGAAGCGTAAATAATTTTCAACTAAAATTACGAGATATTATTTACCCAGTTTACCTACCAATTTTATTCCAATTACAAACGTTTGTAAATATCAATCAACGTCAATCTTTTACTTAAATACAATGTTGCCCTACGAAATGAAATTATTACAAAAATGGTGTTTTTAAAACGTCATAATCGAAGGGTTTCGAACTTTCTCCGCAAACTGATTGATGCCCCCACTTTCACTGACTTTGCTACATAAACTTTGTTAAGGTCAAAATCGCACATGCAGCAGGTCATTGACATTTACTTGGCAACTTTTACCATACGAGTCTTACTTGATTTTCGGTGGCCTACACGCAAACGCGGCAGTAAAAACTTTTGTAGAGAGCTATGTAATTTTCTTCAAATTATACAGTTTTCAGACATTTTAGGAAAGTTTTCAGTGCTAATTTGGTCAGATGTTGGGATATCTGCTCGGTTTTGGAGTATTTTACCCCTTCGTGGCTTATTGAACAGAAAGAAGGCTGGTAGAGTTCAATGACCTACTACAGACAACAAAGTCTGCTCACAGCAGCGACAGCACTGCCCAATCTATCTACTTGTTTGTGACGTTATATACATATGTAGTGGAGATTAAATTTTACTTAAGGAAGGTGTTGAGATCTATCCAGATCTTTAGGAATCTATCCAGATATCAGAGTTCGTCCTGACTTCCGTCAGTCAGGTGAAGATCATGGGAAAGGTGGATTAAATTTTGTATGTTCACACGTCTTAGCCGGGCTTTGGGGCATCCACGGCCTCAGTATTTCGAAGCATACATACTTAGGTTACACGAACACCGAGCCCGTCTAAAGGCCTCTTGTAGTCTGGATGGAGTCCAGCAGGGTAATTGTATAACATACTAACAGTACCAATGGCTTTAATTTTGACAGTTCAACAACCTTCATTGCGATACCTACGTTGTTGAGGAGACAAATTTTTCTAATATATGAAGCAATGGCTTAGCAACATACTTCAAAATTATTCAGATTCAGTATTACCTAGGCAAATAGGATGCAGAATGCTTTCACATGGATTTCTGTGGAAAAAAAGCCTTTCAGAGTTAGAGAGAGTGGCATAAACCCAGAAGTGGGACATTGCAAACCATGATGGGGTTTTAATTCTTGACAAGCGTGGGAAAACCAAGTACCTAGTTACTTACTTAGCTGGTCTACCAACCTATAATTTCTAATCCCACATTAAAATGAATATGAAATGGAATATTTTTTCACTTTCTCTAAAAAGTTTTCTAAATCTGGCCCGCGAATGCAGTTTCTATCGACGCCTACATATTAGAAGGGTTTCTAAAACCTGGCACTGACAGGCACTGACAGGTTAAAGCAGTCGAATGAAGCTGGAAAGAGAAATTTGCCTTTCATCAACATCATCACTGGCAACTTTGTTCTACCCACTGTTGAGTATAGCTCTCCATCCTTCTGTGCCACGCTTCCCTGGTCTTTGCAAGGCTCAACCAGGTCTTACCCCAGTGACATATCTTAGAAACAGTAACCAAATATAGGCCCCCTCCCTTTTGCGTCATGTTTCCCTTGTGAGAGTCTGCTAATTTGTCTTTAATCACCGTTTATTTAAAATCCGAGGAAATAAAAGAATGAGAAAAAATATTCCTTTAGCTGAAAAACATTGAAGTTCCGTCCTTCATGTTACATGTTAACCCAAATACAGAAAGGCAATGTCCGTCAAGTCTGCAGGTTCGTAAATATTGTAAAACGGAACAGAAAACATAACTTTTCACTGCTTAATGCAGTTGCTGGTCTATTTATTATGAAGCACAAAACGAAAAAAAAAAACTGGCAGTTTTCGTCGCAATTCGCAACGATCGCGATGTACCTATAAATAATTTTATTTCTGTACAAACACTTTTATACGTCAGTCATAATTTATTAGGTATCTTAAAAAGCTACATAGATGAGGTCGGTATTTTGAGGAAAGAACCACACTAATTGAATGGAACCTGTCCAGCCAGTGCACGCATTTGTCAGTAAACGTGCAGCTCAACTCAAAACTTAGGGAGCTCAATGTATGTAGAAAAATACTACAAAGTTATATTCTTAGAAAAGTGAAATGTTTACAACTTTTCTAAAATGAGAAATCTAAGGGCAAGGCCCGACGCGTGGGTTGGCAATTGCCACATCATGGGAAATCTCATTGTTTGTAGAATACAACGTCGCCCATGAAAATGTTACATTAGTCGTAGTTTTTTCACTTTCTCGAGTGCTCTGAAGGCCAATTCTCGTAATTTAAAACGTTAAAATCTAGTCGCAGTCTCATCTCAGCGACAAACAAATGTCAAAAACTTCTCTTAAAAATCAAAATGTAGGGAAATTAGAGGCATTTTTTGACAGATTGAGACTGAGATCAGACTGTGAACGTTTTTAAAATTACGAGAATTGCCCTCTGATCTCTTCCAAAAGTAGCTGATGAAAGTGTATAAAACCCTGTTCAGGTATCACATTTTATTTAGAAGGTTTCAACTTAGTATCTCGAATCCAATGTCATTTGGTTTAAATAGGTTTTTATTTTTTATTATTTTATTTATCCTTTATTATAGATTCTTTTATATTTTGTGAATATGAGAACTTTTTATAAATTGTAGGCCTTGTAGACTGTAGATTTAAGTACGTGGTCCTACTTGTTGACAGGCCTACAGTGTCCTCCCATACCTGTTAACACTGTAATTTGAAAACATTGTAAAAGTCAATTGTTTTTGAAAGAGTAACCGTGGAGTTTCATGCCGGCTCTTCTCCATAGGAAACAACCCATTGGAAATAGCGAGTGTTTATTTTTTAATTTTTAGCTGATTCGATTCCCAGTTTAGATAAGCTTGTCGAGAAATCTGTGAATGCAGTCTTGTTTCTTTTTAAAAATAAAGGAATGTTTCCTAATCTGGCCTAGGTTTCTCTTCAGGCCCATTGATTTTTTCCACCATGTTTATGCATGTATCTCACCAATTTATCCAAAATTATTGTTTGAATTTATTATTAAATAAAAGGTAATGAAAAATTATCGACATTTCTGAAGCATTTGTTTTCATTTTTATCAGATACTATTGGAACCGATTATAGATTGGCAATGATGTCAAATTGAGGAAATTTGATTGTTTTCAAAAGAAACATATGCAATGGGAATAGTATACTGTTATTTGTTAAAGGTCACAGATAAGCTAAAGAACCAGTTAACATATTGTAGATTTGTTGCATAGAATCAAAGGCAAAATGATCTTTTTAAATCTGACTGGTAGTTCCGGAGATTAGTGCGTTTAAATAAACAAACAAACTCTTCAGTTTTAGTATTAGTATATAGATATACTTTTAAAGAAAGATCGAAAGTTTCTTAAAGTTTTATGGTGTTTAAAGATTAGAAAACTCTTAACAATACAATTAAACGTTGTGTAATTTTCCATAGTTATAGCTAAAAAGTTACTAAAGGTACAGTTTATGCATCTAAGGTTGAAATTGGTATGTATCAATGAGATACTGTACAGGGCAAAGTACTTCAGTAACCCAGGCACCCCCTGTGAGATTGTCAGTAACACCAAGGTCTTGACAGCCTTCCTTGAGGAGCTGGGGTGGATCGATTAAGATTTCCCAACCCAATTGTAAGGTTTTCAATTTGAGAGGAAACGCATGTCCTAAAACCAAAAATTCGAAGACATGTGACATCCATCAACCTGCACTGGGCTCGCGTGGTGAATTGTGGCCCACCTCTCAGAGAAAAAGGAGGCCTCTGTCCCAACAGTGGGAACATTATAGGCTGATTGTGCATTCTTGATACAATTGGTGCTTGTGGAGTTGCATTGATACCAAAACAAATCCAACTGATTTTAGTCTTTATCTTTATTGTTGTGTACTTTGATATTTCGATGGGTGGATTGTATTATCAATATTTTATCGCTAAGTGGTACCTTACTTAGTTAGAGGACACGCCTTTGATCTAAATTTTAAGTCTAGACATTTTTTTTGTGTACGTGACTGACTACTTTAGATGGTGATTGTTTTTATTTTTATTGAATTGTGGACAGTCTCTTTATGCTCTGATAACAACACATACGATGCATCTGTATACAGGTTGGGAGGGACATCGACGCGTAGAAATTTTAGGTTATCGAAAAAACACCAGCTGTTACACAGAAAAGTCAAAAAAAAAAAAAACAGTGGCACTCCGGGAGTGCCGACAGAAGTGAAAACAAAACACAAACATAATACTTTGGCATCACTCACTGACATATCGGATATACATTAAAACCGAGTACATCCCGAGGACAGCCGAAGACATCCGAATGTAGCGCGGTGTCGGTAACAGTGTCGCGAGTTCAATGGTTTTTTCCCATCTCAAAAAATGCCCAACGCGTCTAAAGAAGTTTTCACTTCAAAAAAACAATAAACCTGGGCGGTCATAAAGATATGAAACAGTTTTTATTTTTTATTGCTCACGTAAGATTTCAACGCCTCTGGAATTCAGAATCATTTGCTGAATTCATCATCACACTGTATGCAGAGTGGGGAGATGAGTAAAGTAGGTACACCCACATTTCGCCACTTTTATTATAAGTTATATGGTAAAGGAGGAGTAGCCTATTGCCTCATAACCGTGCACAATTCAGACTCTGAGAAAAACACTAAATACTCGTATATATACGTAGATGCTAATCTCTCTTATTAGCCACTTGGTCACTTTGCATTTTTTTAAATCACCATCTGACTCGCATTCTGTCTCTTCGAGAGACAGGATGTATTACTTTAGATAATGTTCAGTACCAGGAGAGAGTCGAGAAATGGGTTGATAGTACTACTACTATCGACCCATTTCTCGACTCTCTCCTGGTACTTTTACCTTCGACGCCCTAAATTGTTACGTCACAACTTTCTACAGACTTTAGGTTAATGAAAGTGACAGATAAAACCAAAAGTGTTGGCACCCCGAAGGCCAACCACTCGACCTACGACAATACACACATTTAGGTCAGAGAAAGTGTAGAAAGTCTATATTTGACCGTGATCTACTCTTCATACTCTCCCTAGGTATTTTTATCGTGTTCTTGACATTAACCATTCACTTTTTTCTGTTTTTATAAACCAATTTCAACTCTATCTTCTTAAAATTTGATGTCAGAATTGCGTGTATCGAATGTAGGTCACAAGTAACAATGTTCTTATGATTGTGTTTTAATGATGATTTCTTTTTGATCTTTTTAATGAAACTAACAGCTAACTCACTGAATCGAGATTTTTCGAGATTGTTACATTGTCGATCTTTGCACGTAGTGAAGATGACTTTATGTGCAGAAGTCTTCGATTTCACATCTCGTTGTCTCCGTCTGATCGTTAAACTTAGACAATATGTAGGTACACAGAAACAGAGCTGCATAGGCGTTGCATTTGTCTAGAGTGTTCGACCGGGGAAAGATCGTGCGCCCGCCGAGATTTTCACCGCTTTCTATACACTTTCACTTCCGAGGCATACAGACGGGCAGACAGACAAAACGACTATAACACAGGCTATTTATCGGAACTGTGTCGGTGACTCAGTACATGTTTACAAACTAACACTGGTTTAGAAGGAAAAAGCCAGTGATGAATGTTACATGCTTAATATTTAAGTGGCCGATGAAAGGAATTGCTGCAGCATCTCATTTGTTTTTTAATCGCGTTTGTCTTGCAGCTCAGCTGATGTTGTGCGAGGTCCATTGTCGTGTGATTATACAACACTAGCAGCCCGTCCCGGCTTCGCACGGGGTAGACAATTATTTATTTTTGGAAATTTGGATATAAAACACTTTTTTTCACAAATATTTTAATTTATTAAAAAAATATTATTTATTACTCCACCCCGCCCGCCGCGATGCCCGGCGCGCTTTTCACTGCAAACAACGGCCACGGCGCTATGGCGGTTTTGTTTACTGTTTGAATTTTTTAATTCGTAATATCTTTTGAATGGAAAGTCCAATTTAAATAATTTAAAAACTATTTTATAGGTAGTTAAATGGTCTTGACCATAAAATAATTTATTTGGATAAGGATTAATATAAACACATAAATAGCATGGTTTGAATTTGGTTAGCATTTTCATTCATGTTTAAAATGAAAAAGTTGTTGTAGAGACATAACTACAATAGTTGGACATATGCTACCGCGGAGTTTTTTGTAGACATTATGATGTTCTTCAATATTGTTGTACATTATTTTGTTCTATCGCTAATAGTTTCGGCAGCGCATTCGACGAAAGACATTTTAAGACTCATTTTTCTACACCTTCGGTTACATTGTTCAAATTTTACCAAGGATCCCTAATTTTTTTCAAAATGAAATGTAGCCTATGTCAAATTGGAAGAATGTAGCATTCTATTGGTGAAAGAATTTTTTAAATCGGCCCAGTACTTTTTGAGCCTATTCATTACAAACATACAAAAATAGGTACAAATCTTTCCTCTTTGTAATATTAGTGTAGATTATGTCTAGGTTTATTTTTATCGTTTAGATTTTTTCATTTATTTTTGTTTGATCTAAGTAGGTTGCTTTTTCGCGGTGTGCGTGCATTAGCTTCAATGTGAATGTCGTTGTAAACAACTGAGTTTGGTTTGTTTTTGTGGCTAAACTACCGGATAAACTTTCTTAAAGTTGTTTGTCAAAAATGAAGTTTGATACTTTTTTTATGGAAGTCCGATAGGCAGTCGGGCCATGTAGAATACTGGTATTCAGCTGCATCTGGTTAAACTGGAAGCTGAGCCCAACATAGTCGGGAAAAGGCTCGGCAGACGATGATAATGTAGTTTGATAGTATTGAAAAAGACTAAGGGCTTTTCATCCAGTGAAAAGTTATCACATTGTACAAGCACAGGCATCTTAGGGTGCTATCTTATGAATCTAATGACAATACATCGTTTACTTGTGTTTGTGTAGAATCTTAAAGCCCAAAAAGTCTGACAACCAGTCTTACCATGGGGTATCGTATGTATATGACCCAGTAACTGGGTTCTGGAGGTGAGATGGGCACTGGGCAGTCGGTCCATGTAGAATACTGGTATTCAGCTACATTAGGTTAGACTGGAAGCCGACCCCTTGGGAAAAGGCTAGGTGGATTGATTGATTGATAAGACCGCCCATTGTGTCACCCTTTGTAAAGTTTCTATATTTAGGTCTGTAATTTAATAAAGAGTATTCTATTCTATTGATTATGAAGAATCCTAAAGATTTCCAAATTATACTTTACGGATTCATTCATGTCTTTATTCAAATGATTATTATGCGGAATGACAATTATGCTAATACTAGGCCCATTATGTTCTTTTCATTAAAGGTCAATGATCTTTAATAAACCATAAATAAAACCAGTTAGAATGTGATGCTATTTGCCATTAGGCCCACCTCTTTCGTGTCGTAGTAGTTTTCGCTACTAGGCTTGCTTGTCGCTTCAATACCTACTGCATAAATTATTCTTTGACATTCATGCCATCCGAAATAATAATAATATAATAATAAATCTTTATTGACGAATATGAGACAACCATACAGAGCAACTTATTAATAAACCCAGTATATAAAACATGGCTTAAAGTTATTTTGACAATAAAGGTAGGTTTGGTAGACCGTAAAAAATGGTTTGGTTGTCATTGGACTGATTCGCCCTATCCCCTCGTACTAGTATGAAACTGTATTACGAGCGGATAGTCATGGTCATAAGCATAATCATAGCATAATCAGCCTATAATGTTCCCACTGCTGGGACACAGGCCTCCTCTTCGAGAGGGAGTGGGCCACCGAGCGGGCCCAGTGCGGGTTGGTGGATGTCACATGTCTCCGAATTTTTGGTTCTTGGACATACGCGCAACCTAGGCTGTTACCATGGATTCAATAAGTACATGATTCTGAAGCCCCAGTGCCGAATTAAGCCAGCGCGGGGCCTGTAGCTAATTTTACCTAGGACGCCTTTATGGTAGAACTTAGTTTGTTTAAGGTTCTAAAGTTTACAAGATAAAACAGAACTTGTTTCATTTTTGATGTTTCTCCAAATGAACGATATGCACGTTTATCCTAATCCTTTGTGGTCATAATATCACGTATTTTCACAAAATATTTATTTGTTTTTGGAGACGCTATTTCTATAATAAGAATAGATGTAGTTATAAGGCGCATTTATAGTTATCATCATGATAATACATAAAACCATGTGCTACATAGTTTTTACGATTCAATTCAATATTTTTTATTTCGATTCTTCATCTACAAATATGTACGCTCAATAAAAATGTGGATTGCTTACAATAAAATGTATTTATCAATTATTGAAGTTTGAAATTCAATCAGTGTCCGCGAGATCGGTCATTGACCTCACTTGCGATGCAAATCGTCGTTTCTTTATTTAATATGGTATGCGTATGCGCGTTCTACATTCGACACTTTTCTCTTGAACTGAATACATTGATACATTCTTTTTTTCTGAGAATTATAAAAGAAATCGAGCTCTTTACGGCAAGGAAAATAAGTGTTACTTATTAAAAAAAATTTTTACATTTAATACTACTTAAATAGTTTTATTGGGTTTTCTATTTTCTCCATCACCTCACACAACAGGTCCAGCTGAAAACCAGCCTGAAGCACTAGTTGTCTGGTATTGGCGCAGCCGTGAGGCACACTTTCCTGCTAACTTACATCAGACTTTACACTTTTTATTTGTTTTATCTGATGTATGTATCCGATGTATTGTGTGTCTTTTATTCTGTGCTAAATAAATGTATTTTCTTTGTTTTTTCCTAGTGAATTAGAAATTCCTTTTTAGCAGCCAGTCGGTCCGTTCTGTAAAGATCTTACCGCGAAAACTTAGTTGAAATATATTTCAACCAGTCTGTCAGTCAAATACTGGTATTCAGCTGCATCCGGTTAGACTGGAAGCCGACCCCAACATAGTTGGGAAAAGGCTAGGCAGATGATGATATTTCAACCAGTCTTACCAAGGGGTTATCGTATTATCCAGTAACTGGGTTGTGGAGGTCAGATAGGCAGTCGCTCCATGTAAAATACTGGTATTCAGCTGCATCCTTTTAGACTGGAAGCCGAACCCAACATAGTTGGGAAAAGGCTAGGCACATGATAAATACTGTATATGTATGTATTCATTGATGATACAATATGCTATTTTTAGTTTGTTTTGTTTTGATCGCATGGTGGGCGACTTTCTTGCGACATAAATGGAAAACTCGATTTGTGATGACGTAATTCATATTTACATACATAAAGTTATGCCTTCTTCCCATGAAGGTAAGCAGAAGGCCACGGGCTTCGATCCTTACATACTCTTCTTGAATGCTTTCCTGTCTTGTTATGTCCTAATAATTTTTGTACTCATAAGAGTGTGCATTCTGAAAGTTCGCAACGTCCCGTCCCATAAACCTGTCTGTTAAATATTTACTGTTTTGTTTTATGTATTGCTGTATGGAAATATGAAATACCTACAGTGCACTAAAATGTAAATTATAAATTGTAATAATAACACTGAATTAGGTGTTATAACAGTTTTAGCTGTAAAAAAGACATTTGCTAAGAGTTTTTTCTTTTACATTTCCTTAACCGCTCCGATGTCGCGAAATCTCCTAAAGATCGGTAACAATAAATTAGAAAAAGTAATCGTGTCTTGTTATTCTGTGTGTGTTTGTTGTTTTGTGTATTATTATTCTATTAGTGACAGTTGAGCTCATACACTAATATTAACAAATTAATCAAAACAATTAAGTAACTTCTAGAATGCCTTCAGAGCTTGTTTTTTTTAGTTTTTGATCTTTTTTCTGCATTGTGCTTAAAATACGCAGCAGTAACTACCTGATAAGGAAGCTGTATGGTTTTAAGTTCTATATTTGTGTCGCGTACAGGCAGCTAATCTATAGGCCGACCACTTAACTGAGACGTTGCCTGAGGTAGCACCGCGGTGCGGGAGGGGTGTGGTGAAGTGATGCGAGAGCTCAGTGATTCGTCAACTTGTGACAGCTATCACCCCTCCCGCACCGCGCAGCTACCGCTTAGATATGAGAGAAATCTCGATATGCGTCATGTCGCCACATCAATACATTGCACCTGTGTAAAATATTGAATAATTTAATTGAGTTCTTTTTTAATTATAAAACATCAATAACAAATAAGTTTATTTCTTACAAAGATAATTTTAAGATAGTCAAAACCCCATCCAACGCCACAAATCAGCTGACTAATCAATCTCTCAGATCTTATCTAACAAAGAAAACACATTAGGTAAACTTTACAACCGATTATAAGATATTGTCGTGTCGAGCTAAAAGGATTTATTTAACTTTTATAACATTTACGATGATTGTTGATGATAAAGATGCAATTAATCCGTCCGATTTTAGGCCTGGTTGAGGGTCGGTGAACTTGCTGCTGAGTTCAAAACTTCAAATTGAACTTCTATACATCTGACATTTCTGACAACTTAGATGTAAAGGAGGTTGGACAATGGAGTATCGTTGCGATTTCTGTTACAGAAAATAAACAAGGCAAGTTAAATAAAAACTTTAAAAAAACTGGCTATTTTCTTTACATTTAAAATTAGAACAGAGGGTCAATTCTCGTAATTTTAGGAATCTCAGTCTCAATCTGTCAAAAATACCTCTAATTTCCCTACTAATTTATTTATTTATTGATTGTCGCTGAAATGATATTGCGACTAGATTTTGAACGTTTTTAATTACGGGAATTGGCCATCTGGAATCCGAATGTGTGATTCGGGAATAGAGAATAGCGGCACATTTTACCCTCGTGACGAAAAAAAAAATTAGGTAAGTACCTATCTACTGGAATATTAAAAAGAACTTTGCCTGCTCCTTCGAGGAATACAACGTGATCATATTTATCCGCTAACATATCATCCGAAGGCTATAACAGTTATAGGAAACCATTCTTTGATTGTAAAATTTGCCCAGACCCGACCATACATTAGGGGGTTTACTTGTAAACGACTAGCTGACCGAACTTCGTACCGCCTCAGAATCAATAATAACGCATTTATGAGAAAATTAATTACATAATTAAAAAAAAAGGTTCATATGTTCGGGCCGAAGAAAAATCCAACAAATCAAAGATTATAAAAATCTGTCCAGCCGCACTTGAGTTATAAATGGTGTAACCATAGAATATTAAAGAAGGGTGTAACTAAACCATTGTTAAACCGACTTTGCTTTATTTATTATATAATTATGTAGATACTAGCTGACCCGGCGAATTTTGGCCTCAGATTCAATAAAGACGTACTTATGAGAAAATTAATTATCTTTATAATTTCTTTTTTAGTTAATTTTTACCATGTTGATGGTTATATTCAGCTATTCGGGGCGGAGACAAATCCAAAAAATCAAAGATCATCAAAATCGGTTCAGTCCTTCTTGAGTCAGGTCCAGTAGAAAAACCAGCGTCAGGCACTAGTTGTCTGGCATTTTTGCTGAACTGGACCTTTTTGGCGCAGCCGTAAGGCACACTCTCCTGCAAATTTCTTTTATTGTTTTTTTTATTTTATTCTTTATCTGATGTATGTATTTGGTGTATTGTGTGTCTTTTAGTCTGTGCTAAATAAATGTATTTTCTTTCTTTCAGTTATAAATGGTGTAACTAACCCGACTTTGTTTTATGTATATAGGTAGAAATAGATGATTAAAGTTAAGTGACGTTTAAACGTCAAAAATGAATATATAATCTCTACTTAACTTTAAGCAATATTTATGAATAAAGGGGTAGGTTTTCTTCTCAAATTCCTATCATCCTTACTAATGTTATAAATTCTAAAGTAACTCTGTCTGTCTGTATGTTACCTTTTCACGCCTAAACCACTGAACGGATTTCGATAAAATTTAACAGAGAGATAGATTGCATCCCGGGGAAGGACATAGGATAGTTTTTATCGACATACCTCGCGGACGAAGCCGCGGGCGGAAGCCGCGGGCGGAAGCTAGTACTCAAATAAACGTATCACAAACTAAACTGTAGGTTACTTCAAGGATTATCCATTAATTATTTATAACTACATTACAATCCCGGTTTCTAACCTGATTGCAGGATGAGGGGGATCGATAAATCAGAGTATTAGCATTAGCTCCCCGTCAACCTACGCGTAAGCTAGGTAGCTAAGTAGGTGGTGGAGAAAATCGATTACTTTGATTCTTGTAGGCGTTCAGTTACCGACAAAGTATTTATTAGGACCTTTGTACTACGAGAATTATAACAAGCTCTGCACATGATAAGTATATGGTGTGACAATAAGGACCAACATCAGCTTACCTGAAGCACATAATAACTAATTTTACTTTGTACATGAAGGCCAATTCTCGTAATTAAAAACCTTCAAAATCTAGTCTCATCTCAGCGACAATCAATGTCAAAAATGTAGGAAAATTAGCCGTATTTTTGACAGATTGAGACAGATCAGACTTTGGACGTTCTTCAAAATTACGAGAATTGCCCTCCTCTGAGTGGCTAACTTATCAAATCTTTCTTTTCTTACTTCTTTCTTTAATTTTATGTTAGTTTTTCATTTTATTTTCAGCTGATCTCATCTTTAGGATACAGAAGTAGATATGCTCCTACTCATGAACCAGAAAGTAACGCCTTCTCAGAATCGATGTATCCGAAAGTTATGGCAATAGCTTCCTAGTTGAGGAAAGTATGTAGCAACATGTACCTATATTGACTCAAATTCACATTTGTGTCTTTTTAGCGTATCTTCTTTGCGTTTCAGTCTTATACGTTAAGGCAAAACTGCCACGGGCGGACCTTAGCCTGGTCGAGTTTCCAGATTTTTGTCATACCAGCCTGTCACCCCATGTTCTGAGGTCTTCGATGCCTTTTAATCACCTAAAGTTGGTAAAATAGACATAACACTAAGCAAGAAGTCGGATCGTTGAATCGGAAGCCTTGAAAACATCTGCCTGATAGAGTCTTCTAACTAAACACTGTATTGTTAATGTGTCAATATTCTAATTATAATGTCTCATGGAGCTATTTTACTTAGCACAGTGTTAACACGTGTCCCATACACCCTCCTTGTTAAAAAACTGTAGTTTACGAGTCATAGACAAGACAAAGCTAATGTTAGTATTTGTATTAAAAATAAAACTGTTCCAATTATTTCAGACATGGTGTGAAGACGCCATAATGATAGCTACGCTTTTAAAGAGTTGCTTTTTTAAAGTATCTACTAAGTAGTTGTTTGCAGCTGTAGAATTGTCAGAAGCAGGTGTCCTCACTCATTCCGCGTCTACAAACCACGCTTTCGATTTCATTGCGTTTTTTCTTCACTTAATCGCTCACCGAAGACAAATTAACAGACCATTGTAAGTAATATTTTCGAATGTTTATCGCATGCGGTTAGAAAAACACAAAAATGCATATTTCATTCAACATACACCTCTGAAAACAACTTCGTATGGCAAGTTATGTTGGTTTATTTTGATTAAATATACATATAGCTATGTTACATAGGTTCGCGCATAGATATAAATAACTAGGCGCACAACACAGACAGGTGGTTCAGGTTATATGAACCCGCCGGCTTGGTGTGACCGCGAAATTATTTTCAAGACTACACCAACCTCGAGCGCACACAAACATACAGCGACGCCCATCCGCACACACGTCTCACTACCAACTTGCGAATGTAGTGGTAGTCGTGAGAAACTTGCTGTTCTATTCCAAAACGGCACATACACTAGCCACTTGCGAAAGAAAATGGACTGTAATTACCCGGTTTACTGATTAAATTCGCCGCCACACCAAAACGTGTTCGCGTCATTTCATTGATACGATGCGTATGGTAAAGTTGCTATCTTGTTCGTAATGTCCGCGAACGGAGGTACATTCAACTTTTAGCCCAGTAAACTCTCGAAGTTCGTTCACCCACTGCTTGTCAACTGACGTAAAGAGAGTGAGACGGGAGAATCGACAGATAGCGGCGTCTCTGTCCCACGGTATGTTCAAGTTTAGAAGTTTTTATTGAGCGTACGGCTGTCGAAATAGTTTACTTTTGTTTTGGTTATGCTTGCCTAGTACTTTTGACGGTTCACGTTGGCTATATCGATAGATAACGTGACTATGATGTGTTTGCGTCACGTTTCGGTTGTCGATAATCGGAAATTCATACAAATAAGGGTCTTTCAATATGTTTCAGTGGAAAAACGGCATGTTTATCGATAAAACTGAATTTGTAGCGAACTAACATTGTTATTGTGGGATTGTAGGATTTGTGGGAATAGATATCTAGTCTCTGTTTAGTCCTCATTTTTATCTAAACACAAAAATATGATTATTTTTATAAGTTTTGGAAAAGAACTCAACTAAGTAGTAAGCAGTATGTAGTCTGTTTTCTGCTTATTTAGAAAAACATAATTTTCTCCTATGTCTTTTTAATCAACGATGAATTCAGGCTACTTCACCATAACTAAATTCACCATTACGAAACCACGGCACATTGCTGATACGAACCACGAATTTTTATGAACGTGACTTTAGACATGCGCATTCAACCTTCGGACCGAATATTAAGCAATTTTTGAAAAATGGAACATGGTGGCGGAGGTATATCGTTTCTGCTACTTTTCTACGATGTAGCTGTCAACCAGCTGTCAAAAATTAAAGAATTAATGTTCTTTAACGACTTCCGTAAACGAAAAAGGGTCATTCTTGAAAACTCGAATTGTTATCTTTATTTTTTGACAAAACGACCGTCACATTACTAGTAACGTTTACAGGAGCGATAACAAATGTCGTTATCTCCAGACCTTTTTGTAAAATGTCAATTCATAAATGTTGGTACTTAATGATCAACATCAACAAGCAACGTAACTTTAAAATTAAGAAATATGTGCAGTGTTAGATCTTTTTATAAATTAATTTAATAAATACTTAATACATTACAACTTCATTAATTTATGTTGCTTGTTTCCTTTATTAAACAGCGAATTTTCAATGTTTATAAATTTGCTTGTTTATAAATCTGTTTGATTATAGCATTTTTCTTTTGATTCATAGGACTAGGAGCTGCCGAGATTCATAGTGCAAGAATCAAGCGAAGACGATATTGATTCTATTTCTACAAAGAGACCAAACAAAACAAAATTAAATGACGGTTAGAATCCTACTTCCTTATCTAGTTTTTAAAAAAATTATTGACGTGGAAGTGTTTGTATAAACCTACTTACTGGAATAAAATCATTTATCATTTAGTCTGAAGTTCGATTTTCAAAAAACGATCTAATAGCATTAATTTGTTATTTTGTCCCTGGATGTTTACAAACACAACAAAAAGGTTGCGTACATCACAAACTAGAGGTTCACACGTTCAAAGGAATACCGAATTGAGAAATGTTGCCCACGTGAAATCATGTCTTCGACCACTATTGTGGGTTGACCTCTCCTGTTTTCCGCATTCCACACAAGATGGGTCGTTTTAGGGACGGAAGTGTGTACACCGGGGTTCATAGCAATCTGGTTGTGTAAATACCTCATTGTCTATGTTTACTGGGTGGGTGTACCGGTTTTTTATTGTAAATGTGAGGTGAGGTTCATTCAAGCATTGTGGTTTGGACATGGTCCATGATGTCATGCAAGGTGATGTTGTAGAATTAAACTCATTTATCTAAGTTCTGATGTAAAATACTGTACCGGAAACCGACCTCTGCATGTATAAAAGGCTAGGATGATGATAATGATCTAAGTTCTGAAAAACAGTGAGTTTCGTATTGAACAAGGAAACCATGAAAAGACTTCTGGCATAACCACTGTTGGTTTACCTACTTAAAAAGATTGATATAAGTAGAAATATCTATCCTTTAGTCTCTCGCCCCTTTATTCATAAACGTTGCTTAAAGTTAAGTAGTGATTAGCGACTGTTTAACCATGCATTTTTGACGTTTAAACATCACTTAACTTAATAAAAAAATTGTCATAAATATACCTCTGTGATTAATCTTGTAGAATTTAAAAAATGCAAACATCAGGCTGAACAGCATTTGCAAATGATAAAGGTATATTATCAAGTCTATTAATTGTTTCGATATAAATATCACAAGCAACAATAAAGATAAAGATAAAGATAACGTCGCGTCGTGATAAAAATCGAAGTAATTAGACTACACAAGACCTAATTTCACTACCTAACCATAGACAAACGTCAAACCTTTGTAATAGATTCATTCGAGGTTCGAATCGTAAAAATGCCGCCATAAATTCGTAATGTCATTAATTAACGTAATTCCGCGGAGGCTTGGATCATACTGGCGCGCTACAAACTTTTCTACACCTCTTCAATTCTCTATTTTCCTAGTACCTTGCTGGTTAATGTTGGTCTCTGCTTTCTTATACAATCGACAGCGATTGACGCGTCTCGGCAGCCTTTTCAATTAAAAATAACTTTTATTATGTAGGATTAGAATTCAAATTGGTATTTGTAAAAGGAGATTTATAGGTGTCGCTGCAATGGACGTACAAAGTTTTACATGCGTGTCTGTAATTAAAGTTTGGTTCGACTATGTTGTGTATGTAGGAGAATCGATGGTAAATGTATGTTTGTTTTCTAAGCACGCTTATGACGGCTTTACACATATGGGTTTGCGGATGCTGCGGTGGCCATCCGCGTAATTGTTGGTTTTTGCGATTAAGTGTTAAAGTGCTTTCGCGCAAATAAACAGTATTTGTCTTAGAAATAATGTAGGTGTGTTGAAAGAAAGATTGTGGAGTGTCAAATGACCTTTCATGTTCTATGAAAGAGAATCGTATGAAAAACAATGGAAAATCTATGAAAAGTTGTTATTTTCTCAGATCAACCGTCAGCCAAGATAAATTATAAAAGCCATTGAACACAATGGAATTCACTTGGCAGTAAAGTAACCCAGTCGTACCAATCAATCCAAGCAAAGCATCTAGATTTTGTTAATTAACAAACAGTTCACTCCCAAAAAATTTCACTTGTTTGCCCATACTCGCTCCCCGTCTTCCCTGATCACAAACGATCATATGCCGAAGAATCCCGACGCCTCGCGAAGTCACGCGGTAGGTGGCACCAAGGCACTGACATTAATGACGTAAGTGGAAACTATAAAGAAAATGCCTACGCGACACGGAATGTATCAAGAGAAGCGACGAAGCAATACAGGGACAGACAGGTATCAATTTTGTATTAAGTATTCAGGAGATAGCTAAGGAAAGAACAGCGTCTTCTGAAAGTACCTTTCATAGCTTCCTACTTTTTTAGATTAGAAGGTACTTCAAACTCCTCAGAAATACATTTTAGTCCGTTAAAACAAAAGTAATTTTTATCCCAATGCAGAGTAAAGGACACTTCTATGAAGACGAAATGTTTAACCTAAAAAAAATACTCAAAAGCCCATAGCTCTAAAGCAAAACCTACCCAGTAAAGAGGGAACGGAGTAACCATCTTCCAGCATTCGACAAACAACCCAA
This sequence comes from Gortyna flavago, assembly GCA_963669345.1. Lineage (NCBI taxonomy): Eukaryota > Metazoa > Arthropoda > Insecta > Lepidoptera > Noctuidae > Gortyna > Gortyna flavago. Next base: position 9,455,296 of record OY770148.1, read on the forward strand.
ATAGGCGACTCTAAAGGAACCTATTTAGTATATGATAAAGTCTGATGACAAGATAAATTCTTTAGAAAGAGAATAAAAGTCCGAGGAAGGCAGATTCAGAGAGTGAGAAAAATAGGAACTTTGTTGAGATTTTCGACCACTGTGAACTGTCAAAATCGGAAGGAAATTAGCACCAGTAAGATGCGGTACGCAAAGGACGTATATCTTGCACACCTTTGTACGTAATCTGAGAGAAGCCCAAGCAAGCGGCCACGGTATGTATTATGACAACCTGTTGCACTAAAGAAGTGGGCAGCAAGACATGTAGGGGGACTTATTATGCTCATGCGCACGTTCAAACATGCAACAATATCTGAGAAGTGATAACAATCTTGTCAACATTTAGGATTCTGGGCGTTGAACTTTTTACATAGTTTATAGTGGAAATATAGTGCCTGTACAATTTGAGGCTCCCATAACAACAACAAGCCTTTATTCAACTAAAAGTATGCAGCAGGGGTCTAACTCAAACCATTTATTTTATTTACACCAAAAGCAGTTTTGAATTGTCAAGGTGTCAGTCAGAAAGATGATAAGCTAGTTGCCTATTCCAAAGAGTTGTAGGTTCATATGGAGAAGAACGGGCAAGAAACTTCACAGACACTCTTTTAAATCAAAGTATTGAAGTAAGTATATAGGAAACCCACATGGAGCTAGTATGTTGTAGGTCTCATATAAGAAGGAGATAATATTGCTATTAACCGGACACAGATCTCAGAGACTGAAGGGCTAATGAGAATTCCTTAATAAAATCCTTTAAAACACTTTGTCTTTGACCAGCAATCGCGAGAGCACTCACTATCCCAATGCTGCAGTGAGTGAATGAAGAGGGAGTAGAAGAAAAAGTGTACCTGTGTTATACCAGGGAAGACGAAGAAAGAAGGAGTTACGTCATGTATAATGTGGGCATCGCCGTGGTGGTTTGTTTAACCGTTGAAGGTACTGCTTTTCTCCGAGACACCATGCTTTAGTCGTCTTGTGCACGAAGCATTAGCTTATCATCTCTTCAAAAAGAATGAGTCCTTATGAGAAAGCTACGCAATGTGGACCCTCGTAACCGTAGGTTACATTATTGCATTAGCTGCTACGAAACGTAGACGCATGCAAAATCACCTGTAACTTCTAAGGATTATCTCATAAATTTTCTGCTAAAATGTTGGTAACGTTCCTTACCACAATTACCGTCAAAGTTTCATCGTCAACTCGTTTATGCAACAATATAAGAAATGCGATAAGCATCATGTCACCACTTGAGCGGTCATTGAACTTTTAGCCCAGTGCTGGCAGACGCGCGAGTTAGACGGGTGCAGGAACAACTTCTTTAGAATTATGCGCTCCTGGTAGGGTTGCGACCTAAGTATTAGTGTGGAGTGCATAAAATGAAGGATATGAGAGAAATTGAAATTGTAAGTGTTTTTGCTATTTTTAGCAGAGGAATGTTATTTTAATTTAGAGAAACTGCAATAACAATAAAAACGTCACCCTATCTCTTAATTAAGCACAGAAAGTACGATTACAGAGAGAGAAAAAGGAACTATGTCATGTGTGGGCGAATCAATAAGCACCTGCCTAAGTGCCCAATGAGTTGGCATTTTAAACTTGTTTTTAATTTCTTTGAAATTCGCCATCCCTGAAGACGAGAGTATCGAACGCAGCATCGAGCTCACACAGATAGCCGATGATAAAGTCTAACGATCGCCACTTGATTGTGTCAACTCGATATCATCTGATACATCCTGCTCCCCTGATTACTTATGTCAGTCAATACGGAGAGTATGCTTCACTATGTTTGACAGTCCCTACCTACAGGTGAAGTTTAGTTGTAAGATTCTTTTGTTTTAGAGGAATTTTCTGCCGATCAACTAGAAAAATAGAGACAGGGAATGTGACGTATTCAGATCAATAAACAAAAGAATTTGAATCTTTGTATTAAAGAAAAAAAAACAAATTGTCATGAAAAGTACTGAAAACGGTTCTCATCAACGTGTTGAACTTATCTGCTGACGTTTATGTTGTCCTAGTTAAAAATAGGCGATGAATTGGCAATCTATGAAGTTTAGTATTGCCAATTTTCATTCAACCATTTACGTTAAATAATGTATTTAAACAGTGCTGGCATCGTAAGCGCGCTTATTATGTATGAAAAGTATTTTTCCAACATTGTTTTAGCTTCCCATCTAAGATATTATAAATTGTCAACTTCCCCATTCCTGAGGTAGTTAAACGGTTCTAAACATGGTGCACTTGAAGCAGAATTATGTAGCAACAAGTAACTTAACTAGCTACAGGATTGTAATAACCATTAATATGTAATATCTTGATCAAATAGAACATACATTCTCAGCCCGTGGGGTCAAAGCTTGCAGTGAAATGAGAAAGGAGTTATTTCAACTCATTCCATGCTGGCTAGCATTCGATATTCAAATAAAGATTGGGCTCATGAATTTGACAGATCAACAAACATAGGCAAAAAAAAAAATTCCAATCAAACCTTTTTGGTCTCACCCAACCCTATGTAATAACTCTAATGGTAGGTCCAGACTAGCGCTTGTTTGTATCATAGTAAGGTAATTACTTCTTCAATGGAAGGGATTACAAGATTTATCGAGATTTACAACATCCGGACTGCAACACGACTGACAGAGATACATAGCATCTTAGGTAAATTCTACTTTATTCTGCGGAAGTGTTAGGAATGAAAATTTTACTTGATAATTTGGTTTATGTGGTGGATTCGCCACCTATTAGACTAATATTAGATACTAGTAGGTAATTATTCATAATTATTCGAATTAGGTAGGTACAGTTTTCAAAAAGTAATTTGGGCGACCAGTTACGTTGTATAACTTTTATTTTTAATTAAATTACAGACTTCTGAAAATTAACGTTTTTCGCTGTATTTTTAAAACCTACTGCTGTCTTTCTTGGTATAAACAAAAATTCTTCTTCGTTTTGGTTATTATTAACTTGTCAAAGATTTTCAGTTTTCTACGGTGACTAGATTTTTAAATAAAACTAAAAAAATAAAAGTCTGCAACAGCATTTTATGTAAAAAACTTAACACATTGCAAGTAACAGTACGAAGGAAACATTCACGGAAAATAAACATAAAAATAAACACCAACTACGAACGTAAACACCAATAAACTTTACCATGTAAACTTGTAATAATTTCCGATTTTCTCGCGATTTTCCCGCCGGGTTCACATTAATTGACGCGGGACGGGTTCCGTACATTTGCATCCGTAGTCATTCACCCCGGAACACTGCATGTGGTGGCCAGCATCATGAGCATTGAGAAAGGGAATGAATGGAAGACACGCTTTGATCGGGTGAGTCATGAATGTTCCTTGTGCACTCTTCATTGTTCTGTGAAACTTATGGTGCCTTAGTAACAGAGTACGACTGATAGATCTTTTCTTGGACTAATTAGAGAAATATGAATCCGTAGGATAAAAGATACATGCATAGTTCTTCTTTCCAACCGTTTGGAGATCATAAAAACTTTTTGTTTGTAAGGGCTCCTTATTCTTGTCTTACATTAATAAGTAAGTATGCCTATTGGCTATCGCGATGCAACATTCAAGTAACTACTTCTTGCTAATCTAGTTTTACCTATATTGTTCGGAAATGATTGAAATTTGGCGTGTTTAATGGCGTGTTTAAAGGCGTGCAATTGCAGAGGCCTATGTCCAGCAGTGGACTACTCAAGAAGTGAAGATGATGATAATGATGACGCCTGTAAAACCTCTTATCTTTTGAAAAGAATTAAATAACACCTAAAAAATCAATCGACTTATAGTGATTCATTGAATTACCATTGAATAAAGCGATCAAAAAGAAATCATACGCACTATATGCTACGCTGTCATCTAGGTATGCGCGTAGCGCTACGAATCGTAGTAGGCTCTACGAAAACAATGTTTTAGTTTAGGCTACGAAAATAGAGACAATGTTTCATATTTATCAGTTTTTTTAGGGTTCCGTACCTCAAAAGGAAAAAACGGAACCCTTATAGGATCACTCGTGTGTCTGTCTGTCTGTCTGTCCGTCTGTCACAGCCAATTTGCTCCGAATCTTATGAACCGATTAAGTTGAAATTTGGTACACATATGAATCTCTGTGACCCAAGCACAGACGTGTAACGTAAATAAATGAGTTTTGAAAATGGGAGTCATTTTTGAGGGGTAAATAGACAATTTAAAAAAAAAGTTTCGCAATCTGTACTATGTAACATATCAAACGAAAGGGCTTACCGTGAGGATCTCAAATATATTTTTTTCATAATTTTAAACTAAATTGTATTAAAGTTATATAAGACAACAAACGGAAATTTAAAATTCCCCCCCCCCCCCCTTATCTCCGAAACTACTGAGCCTAAAATTTTGAAAAAAATACAGAAAATAGTTCTATACTTATAGATTACAGGAAAATTAATAAGAAGTCCATGATCTTGAAACAACATGGTAAATCTCTCAATATTGTGCGTACAAACTTACATTTTCAGTTGGAATGTATGGGAGAACATGTTTTTCAACTACAATGTTAAGTTTGTTCTTGGGATAAATTCATTCCAACTACGGAACCCTTCATTGTGCGTGGTCCGACTTGGCCGGTTTTTTTTTAACTTTTCATGGTTATTTTCAACAATTTCACAAGATGACAGCTGTGACAGTATCATTATTTTAGGCGATACAGCCAGCAAAAAAACGACTACCAATTCTTGCTAAGCGTGGTGATTTTAAAATCTGCTTTTGCCTCACGCTAGCTGATAAATATGCTATCTAAATTGCTCGAAAGTAAATAAGTAGAACTCTGTTATGACGTAACAGACTATCGATCGTTCTAATGCTAAACTAATACCGATGTTCTTTGCAGCACTGCGCTCCTGGTAGAGGAAAATTCGCGTGAAAATGTTCATAGAAGTTGTCTAGGTTTGTTATTTTATGAAATAGGTTGTTTTTGTAGCAGTATCGAAGTTTAAATATAGAATAGAATTGATTTTATGGCATCTGAATAATGTAATGGTGGCCCTTGCTTACTAGCGAACTTTTTTAAACAACCTCGTTTCTACCAACGCGGCAACATAAAAAATCCTTTTTGACATTAATTTATCAAAATAAATTTTGCGTAATAAAAATGTATTCAAAGATGCATTTCACTAAACGACTGCGCATTCTCGTTTGTTTTGTCTTCAAATGAGACAGCTGTTAACAACAAATTAGACTAATCGATTGTTGACTCGACTCCACAATGACTAATGTCAATTGACAGACAGAAGCGAGAAGCCATTATGCTTTTATTGAAGTAATTCACATACAAAGCCTTCGTCAAAGAGTATATAATGTTGCCTTTGTATTGTATGCCAGACGCTATCAATGAGTTCAAATTGATCGTAATGATCTTCATTCTTCATTGATATTAAGTAGTTGAACTACACGCTACGTTCAAGATATCTAAAGTAGTTGCAAGTACTTTGTTAGCAAGCAAATGCGATATGATACTGAGTCATAATAGCAGCAGGTACATAATTTTGTAACTTTTACATAAGTTTGTACACAGTAATGGCCCCCTGAAATGATTAAATGCGGCACTTAGTTATAAAATACTTTCAGATTCACATCTCTAACATTTTCAATTATCTAAATACTTACTTAACACTCATTATAAAGGCTACATTAACAGTTTGAATATGATCGCTACAATGCCCATGCATTCATGAGGTATTTCACAAAGAATGTGTCTGCTCAAAGTTGAAAAGAATTTTAGGCGCGAATGCCCTTTTTACTTTTCTCAACGCGGAAATGCAAAGACATTTTTAAGAAATGGTCCCGTCAAGCCGGTTGGGTTATTTTAAACTGCATGTAAAAAAACTCGTACTAAAATGTATGCGCAAACGAGATCCAAGTTACCAGGCTTACATACGTTGACGGAGTTCTCTCAGTCATACGAGTCGCAAGAGTCGCAACTACACCGACTCTCATTAAACATATCGCCTACGCGCTCGCTCACACCACAGCTCTAATATTAATTGCAACCCCATCTCTTTCTAATTAAACATTTAAATTTAATAAACGTCAAATTGTGAGCCGATTTTGATTACGCAGGTGTCTCAGATCAAAAGATATTTTTTTTTTTTTTACATCAATTTGTCTGCGCTTCGATTCCGAGCAAACGTGTCATGAATTCATTGCGGCTGATTGGCTATGTCTGTCTCTGTCTGTCCCAAAAACAGACGCACACAAACAAAAAGTTCGTTCACACGTTAAAAATTTAAACAAAGAATTTGATTTTCGAAAAGCGTTTCGTGCGTGTTGATTCTATTCAAAGTCGGAAGTGACGATCGGCTCACTAACGCAAGTGAGTTATCAACATTTCTCACGGTTAGTTTCCATCGGTGTGTGTCGAGTCCATCTTTGTTTCTTCGCTGGTGTTGCCGTGTATGTATGGTATCTGGCTGGCGCTGTGTGCGAGAGCTGAGAGCAATGAGTCGCAAGCGCTTCCTAGGTTCGTTCAACTTTTAGCCCAGTAAACTCTGGCGAGTGACTATAGTTAGATGTGGTTGTGTAGCCAGTATCTATGGTGTACAATGGGGTAGGCTGCATAGTGGCGCGCATTTAATGCCATGTTTACACTGTCCCTTTGTTCTGGACGCTTTATACTGTCATTTGCAATTCTATGCTGTTTAAACATGCGCTCGTTTGACTATAATAATGATTTCTCAGGAGAAAATGTATCTATTATTGGACACATATTGTAAATATCAGCTATTGACTTTAAATGAATTGCTTCCGGACATATTGTGCTTGAAATAGCTTTGAGTTTATTATAGTTTTTCTTGGAAATGCCTTTAACACTTTCATAATATGCAGTATAAAAGAAATAAACAGATCATTATGCACCTAATAAAAATAATTTATGCAGGATTGGTCACTTGTTCGGCTGCCTGATCAATCGGGTCTTGAAAACATTACGACTAATCACAGAACAGATATATCTGTTCTGTGCGACTAATGACTCACGATAAACCAGATTGTCGATAATATCGACTTATCGGTACATCTCTCATCATAATAATTCCTCGTTCTGATTAGCATAGGTCCTTACCACTACTGTTGCTTTAAAAAACTTTATGAGAAGAGAGACTGGATATAAGGAATTAAAAATAACGAAGAAAGATATACTTACGTAAGACATTTTTGTTTCTTGACGACCTTTTTCTACCCTTCGTTGAAAACATTCCTTTTACACAACATTACGCCTGTTTGTCCTAAAGGGTTAGGCAGATGTTTTAGGTCAGACGCCAGCACATCAAGCTACCCGAAACTGTAAAATTTTCCCAATCAACCTATAACCTTATACTGTAGCGATAATGTTGAAAATCGATTAAAGAAATTTGACAGATTGTAATAGCTTGATGTGCTGGCGTTTGTACATGGAAAGGAAGGCAATTGTCTCACCCTCAATTAACCCCCCAACAGCAATGGGCACAAATCCATACTCCGAGACCCAAATCGTATTTAGTACCTCATCCAAAGCTCGAAACGAATCTTGGACGAATTGATTAATATGATTTTTAGGGTTCCACTCCTAAAGGGTAAAAACGGGACCCTATTACTACTCCACTGTCCGTCTGTCTGTCTGTCTGTCACCAGGCTGTATCTCATGAACCATGATAGCTAGACAGTTGAAATTTTCACATGATGTTATTTCTGTTGCTGCTATAACAACAAATACTATAAACAATAAACAACTCCCACAAAACAAACGTGATTTTTTTGCCGTTATTTTATATGTAGTGTTAAATATTGCATGGTGGTACGGAACCCTTCGTGTTACCGCCGTGTGTTCGTGTGGCCGGTTTTACGCCTACAAAGCTGCAGGGTAATTGTGTAGCGCACTGACATAAGCAGTGGTTTTCATTTTGACAGTATAACAACATTCATTGCGTTATTTACGTTTGTTAGCGGACAAATTTTTCGAACATATGAAGCACTAGCTTCCGCCCGCGGCTTCGCCCGCGAGGTATGTCGATAAAAACTATCCTATGTCCTTCCCCGGAATGTAATCTATCTATCTGCCAAATTTTATCGAAATCCGTTCAGTGGTTTAGGCGTGAAAAGGTAACATACATACAGACAGACAGATAGGCAGACTACTTTCGAATTTATTATATTAGTATAGAAGTATAGATAGTATGGATTAGATTAGCAATATCCTTCAAGATCATTTAGATTGTGATTGATCGCGTGTTATGCAATTAGGGTGCTGATTACTAATAAGATAAAGTATGAGCTTAAGATAGGGAGACGTGGAAAATGGAAAGGGCGACTTTTGTATAGCAAAAGCAAAAGTTGAAAATAAAATTACTTACAAGTACTGATTTTTTATCGAAAACTCGTCAGTATAAAAATGCAAAGATATTTTTAATTCACCCACCATGTTTTTGATATCACAATTGACAATAGAAGTGCGAGTTCCTTGCGTGTGTGTTCGACATTGACTCCTGCGCATGATTCCGATCACGCGCGCAAACGTTTTGGAAATCAAGCGATACTATTGAAGTGATCGACGTTTTTTGTTTTAAATAGAAATCGTAATTGATGGAAATTGTTTACTGAGTTCAGGAGAATATTAAAGGCTGAATTGAAATGTAATATATTCTATATACCTAATAATAGTAAAGCTGAAGAGTTTTTTTGTTTGATAGCGCTACTCTCTGAACTACAAGTATTTGGAAAATTATTTTAGCATTTGATAGCCCAATTTTTGAGGAAGGTTTAAAATAGGCTATTTAACAACAAGTTACGACCTTTATGAGCCGATCAAAAAGAAAACAAGTCGGAAAGAACGATAGGCGAAAATGAAGTTGAAATAAAATATCCTCGGTTCCTATAAACGAATCGATTTGCTTAAGACTGGCAGCATTTTTAGGGTTCCGTACCAAAATGGTAATAAAAAGGAACCCTTATGGTGCGACTCAGTCTGTCTGTCTGTCACAGCTGGATACCTATGTCAAGAACTACTAATGCTTTACTTAACTTGAAATTTAGAATAGTTTTAGATGACGTTTGCCCAACTATTTTGCAAAATAAAAATATATTTGTTTTGCAACAGGGACTGAAAGGGAGTCTGAAAAATTCGAAGTGGGGCTACTAGGGCATGTGTGTGTCACTCAAACACTTTGTCTTCTTTTTTTGCCGTTTAGTTTTCCACTTTGGATGAAAAATGTCAAAAAAAATACCGCCCCCCCCCCCCTTATTTCCGAAGTTTGCGTAGAGAAAAATCTGAAATTATTCTATGTGATAGAAGTTTATGTAGATTACAGGAAAAATAAAACGATGTCTCTAAATAGCACACTTTTTCAGAAATCATCAACAAAAGTTTCATTAGTTTCACTATCGGTCAAGAGACGGCGCTGACCTAAAACTGCAATATTCTACACCGCAGCGTGCATTATTAAAATTCTCTGACGAATACAGGCCTCGCCGATGAAAATGTAACATGTGAAGGTACGGAACCTTCGGTGCGCGAGTTCGACTCGCTCTTGCCCGGTTTTTTATTGCCAAACTGGGCATATAGATAGGTTCATAAGCTGTAGGTACCTGTGATAGCTACTTCCATATGGGATAGCTACTATGCAAAGCTATGAGGTCTTTAATTCATTATTGGTAAAGATACAAGAGTCTTAATTATAACCAATAACGATCTGTAAATTATTGGAATCGGCCATAAGATAAGATCTTAGTATATGGCGTTCTGTATTTAGTTTTTCTACTGACCTACCCTATTCCTATAATATTGTACTAGTTTCTGTTCGCGATTTCGTCCTCGTAAAATTTCTTGCTCCCTGACCCACCCCGTCGCATTGAATCGCCTGCTAACGCTAATACTTTGTTTTCACTCAGCGTCCTTTCTGATTTTGGTTTTACCCGGTTTCTCAGCGTGATATTAATATATCTTATTATAGGCTTCGTTAAAAACAAGGCAAAAAAAAAATTTCTAATCCGACTGGTACCTAGTTAGTACCCAAAGATTAGCGCGTTCAAACAAACTCTTCAGCTTTATTATTAATATAGATAAGTCATCATCTGCCTAGCCTTTTCCTAACTATGTTGGGGTTGGCTTCCAGTCTAACCGGATGTAGCTGAATACCAGTATTTTTATAAAGCATTCTTAACGTAAATTATAATAATAGAAGCCAAAGAAAAATATATAAAAATGAATAACAGAAAAATAAAATAACTTCAATTCTTCGATAACACAAGGAATGGCGTCAATTTATGTTACCTATAATACCGATTATTGTACAACTCAATTGCAAAAAATCGAATTTAAAAGTAAGTAAACCTATCGATTGTCGCACGACACAGGCGCGCATTCGTATTCTTTACGCGAATCGTTGGAATTAGTGGGAAATAAAAAATGTTTAATCTATTCCCAGCTGCGGGAGGAATATCGAATGATCTTGTTGTAATCAATTAGGTTCATGTGCTGTTTTCTGGTATTCGCTTCTATGTATTATTATGAGTAGGTAGGTACGTAGGTAACTTTAAGATAATAGAAATAAAGTGGGAAGTTACCTAAAAACAGCAGCATTTTTAACAGGCATAATCATTTTGTTAATCAATTTACTACATACTACTCAATCAATCAACCAACCAATTAAACCTATCAACAAACTCTATCAATTAACTTTTTATTTGTTTATAATTTACGACGAATTTCGAATTTCGACGAATTTCGCCGTGGTAAATTAACTTTTTGCAAATTGATATTTAAAATAAGTAATCAGCAAACTAACTAGTTTAATATTTTTATAGAGACATCATCTTTTTTTTGTAAAAATGTCATGCATTTTCAATTTTAGAATACTGTTTTTTCCGCTACGAAAAACAGCGCCATCTATCGCCGAGTAGTGGAACTTTGCAACTCCGATAGAAATCGTCATTCCCACAACGTCGAATCTTCGGCCAGTAATATAGCAATTAAATTGCTAAAGTTAAGAGGAAAGCAATAACTTACTTAGTTTATTGGTTTGTCTTGATTCACATTATAAATCGTTCACCTTTATTCTGATTTGATGCGTAGTCGCCATGTTTTGGTTCGCTCATTGGAATCTTGTTGGAAAATGTATGGGAATTTCGAAATTCCTACACATGATTAAAATAAGTAAGTTTTAAAATGTGACTAGAACGTAATTTTAATTTAAAAACGAATTTATTCAATAATAATTGCAGCGTAATTACGACAATAATTTTCGCTTCTTGTAACAAAACTCTGTATTTTTTAAACACACAAGAGTAGCATTAGATATTATTTATGTAGGTAGGTACCTATCATATTCATAATCCTGCAAAATTGATTTTCTTCATTATATTATAGTCTAACTCAGACCAAATTTGGTCTGAGAGTACTAAGTAATAAAAATACAGCAAGCCAAAGCAAAAAGCAATCGACTTCCAATACCAAACACCGATCGCGGATAGAATCGATACTCGATAGTAATTAGTACAGAATAGGGGTGTTCGGGTCGACGACCTAACTTTTGGCGATCGGACGACACTCGAATCGATAATCGAGCGTCTAGACCAAGTTTAGACGAACTTAGTTTAAATACTTGTTCAGTTTCCTGTTATTTAAACTTTGACAGCATGTTAGATAATTCTGTTATACATTAATTAGGGAATACTTTGAATTATTACGTCCGGAGGAAGGATTTTGATAAGACTGATTGGATTGCTTTAGACATATTTTTAAGTGAAGGATTTGTGTTACCAAGATGAAATTGTTGGTAAAAAAAACGATAAGCTCTCAGAGCATGCATTTCAACTATAATGTTCCCATTGCTAGGATACAGGCCTCTGTGAGAAAGAGTGGGCTGTAATCCACCACGCGGGCCAAGTGCGGGTTGATAGAGGTCACATCACATGTCTTTGAGTTTTTGGTTCTAGGAGTTGCTGGTTTCCTCGCGATGTTTCATTCACCGTTTTCAGATTGAATTTGTGGTACCAAGAGCTCTCAAAGCATGATTAACTCTAAAATTACGATTAAAATAAAAGTAGAAGAAGCTCATAAAGCTTGAAACTTTTTTCGGCCATAATTATCTACTTCTCCCCTTTTCTTTTTCTCGGCAGGTGTACCTAATAATACTCCACTCCTCAAGCACCACAGGATATGTTGCCACCTTGTCGCTACCTACTCCTATGTGTTAGCGATCGTTTCCGGGGGCCCATTATTGAGTGTGCAAGTCACCCCCTGCCATTTTATCTGTGTATTTTATGTATTAAATTGGTCAGGCAGGGACCATAGTCGTCATAGTCCTAGATAACCAGTTCACTTTAGCCACCTAAATTGTCGGTTGGTGCCTCATTCCATTTAAAATTGTCTACGGGGCCTGTGCGAGTTGACTTTGGCCCCTCATACACCTTCCAAAGGACCGGGACTCTATGATCCCGTGATATGTAACCATAATTATAAAAATAATAGGCTGGCATTATTGTTTGTTGTTATTTTATTCTAAATTACCTACTTCTAGTGCTGGTGTAAGAACTGGGTACGCTTTGGAAGATTAATCGCTTGATCCCCGCTAATGAGACACAATTGATTTTCTAATGTAAAGGGCCGCCAGAGGCCCTCGCCGGAAAAGTCCTACTTTTTTTTTGTATACTGAAACTTCTCATGTGGGTATAGGTATTTTTCTCATACAGCCTTGACACTTTTGTCAATAGATACTCAATAGTCAAAACTTTAATCGCATTGCACATTGTTTACTTAGCGACCACATCTGTTTAAAAAATGTGTTAAGTACCATCGCATGCAAATATATAAATTGGAACACAATAAACAAGACAACTTTATAGAAACAAGTGCAATATTCTGAAGGAAGGTAAATTCTTTGAAAAAGTTATTAGAGTCAAGAGCAAACGCATTTCAAATAAAAAAGGTAAATTATTTGCTAACGGTTACAGCGTTTATACACCTCAACTTTTTTCTAATGGAAATATTTGATTATCTGTTTTAATTTGCTATTTTTTTAACAATGAGTAGCTTGACGCATTTCTTCAGCAAGATAGCACCTGTTCAAGCCGTTTTCTCACGATAGCCAGCATCCTTACCACACATAAACCATATACCCATAAATAAATTTTCCCGCATGTCTGAGACAAACTTGGCATCAATCGAGACTGAATCATTTCCTCTAACTGGACACCCTGATAATTAGACATTTTTTTGTAGTTAATTACCAAAAGCAGTCGTCTTGCGGGGAGGGGGGGGCTAGGACGGACGTTGAACTTCGCCAGCGCAAGATAAATCTGCCACAGAGAAAGGCTTAAATCGCAACTTTTGCAGCAAGAAAATTTCAACTCTGAAGACGGTTCATAGAGTTGACTTTTCGTTGCACACGGAAGCGGGATCATTGAGCTTTGTAGCAATTTATTTTGCTAAATAGCAACGTCTGAAGCGCGTCGTCCATTGACATCCAAATTCCTTCTTTAAGTCAACGACTTAAGATTCTATTTTTAATAACTAGTGAAAGTGGTAAGGTCGAATGTAGTGTCTTCCGGGTACATATCATATCAATTAAGCGTATTGGTGTGCTAATTTATTAAGTAATCAGGGCAGCTCACTCACGCGGCTTTAATAATAATAGAATTATTAAATCGTATTATTAACACTTTCTTTTAACAGAAAGGATGTTGTATTATTATAAATTATTGGGGCCTATATTAATTTGTAGTGGTTTGTGAGAGATTTGGCCGGATAATGGGATAGAGGTGAAATGTTTGTTGATAACCGGGAAAAAAATACTCCAATTACTGTCGTTAGAGGTAACAATGGTCAGATAGGCAGTCGCTCCATGTAAAATACTGATATTCAGTTGCATTCCGTAAGACTGGAAGCCGACCCCAACATAGTTGGGAAAAGGCTAGGCAGATTAATAGGGTTACAATGATCACTCTAATATTATACAGGCGAAAGTTTGTATGTTTGTTACTTCTTCACGCACAAACGGCTGAACCAATTTTGATAAAAATTCGTATGGAGGTAGCTGACACCCTAGATTAAAAACATAGGCTACTTTTTATCCCGATATTCCCACGGGATCGAGTCTTTTGCGGATGAAACCGCGGGGCGCAGCTAGTGACACTGTGGCAGGGACATCGACGCAACCTGTTTCCGTGGATTCAGTACATTATTCTGAAAAAAAAAAACCCTACGTTGAAAATTTTCGTCGGTTACTAAGCGTAGTGAGCGCCTAGGTACTTTTCTATGGAACAGCTGATTTTGTTTTTATAACCGACGAAATGTGTCTACACTAGGAGATCTAAAATCATGTGCTCAATTCATGGTTGGTCCTTGCCACCCTATAGTTTATTGGAGCAATTGAAAGCGAATACCATTCGGAAGATTGATAACATCATACACCACACCTGTTTTCAGGGGTAGGCAGGGATGATCCAGCCACATTTCGCCAGTTATGTTTAAGCCCTATGTAATAGGGCCTATTGTCATCAACCAGACACAAATCCAGACACCGGGCTGCTACTAAGAAGTACGTTTAGATGATAATCCTCGTCGGTTGCCTTTGAACTAAAGTAAATTATAATACATGCATATTTAAATAAAGTTGTTATCTGCTGGTCGCTGTTCCAGAGCTCACCCCCTTAAAGTTAATTCCTGGCTATGTCCTTGTAGCGGTATCTACAACGCCACGGGTTCTACTGACGTCACGCAAAATCCTGCATCTCGCAAGCAGAGTTTACCGTGCAAACTGTGACTGAAACCTCTGAGTTTGTTTCGGCGTTTCTTCTCAGAATAGTCAGATAGGAAACACGCCGCCCTCATCTAGTTAAAAAAAAAATACTTATGATTGACGTGTAAAAGTGTTTGTACAAACCTACTTACAGAAAATAAATCAATGATCAAATAGCATAGATACAACGGCCCGAAATGAATCATCGGGCAGCTGCTTTTCTGTAGAGGATGAGTGAACAGTACACCCTGTTCCTCGTACCTCTATAGAGGTTATAGAGGTATGAGGAACAGGGTGTACAGTATCGCCATGTCTACTTCCGTAGTTCGTACAACGAAACTGTTAGTAGTAACAGTTGATGTAAAAGTAGACTAGGAGAATTAATTTATAATATCTTAACTGTGTCCATGTGTACCAAAACTTAACATCAAACTCAAAAATCTAAATCAAAATATTTTATTTCACATAAACCTACATGGGCACTTATGAAATGTCAGAAGCTAGGTGCACAGTTCCAATTGGTCATTTCCTCATCATCTGCCTAGCCTTTTCCAAACTACGTTGGGGTCGGCTTCCAGTCTAACCGGATGCAGCTGAATACCAGTATTTTACATGGAGCGACCAATTGGTCATTTCCTATGGAGAAGAACCGGCAAGAAACTCCACGGTTACTCTTTTAAAAATAGTACCTAATCAATGTATTTAGACCAAACAAACGTCTCTACCAAAAATATCGTAACTTCATCGAGACACGATAAATAAAACATCGTAACCATCAATATTGTACAGTCAGATGTGGTGTAAGGCGCAGTACTTGAATTTACATGACAACTAATGGTAAGGCTTAGTTTACATGGTGTTGTGAGTGTTGATGACAAATATTCAACATTACGCTGCAGGAGGAATCGTGGGTTAGTAGGAGTTAGACAGAGCCTTTCATTCTCCCCAGGGCTAGAGAATTGGTCCAGGGAAGAAAAACAAAAGGCAGAAGTGTATTTAGTCCACACTGTCGCAAATAATGTCCAGCTGACCGAAGACTCTAATAGCCTCCCGACCGATTTCGGTCACGTTGGCCAATCTCAAGGGAGATTAGCCAGGTACGCAGGAGACATTATAGTTCACAAATGTGTTCGTAAACACAAGTGCACTCTATGTTCCTTTACTCTCATAGTCCGATATGGAACGGCAATCACGGCGACACGACCGGGGAGAGATCAGGCGTAGGACCAACGGCTTTACGTGCTTTCCGAGGCACGGGGTATTAAATCGCCAACTTCCAAACTCCGGACTGTTACTAAGAGAATTTCTTAATAATATAATAGAAAACCCAATAACACTTCTTCAACAAAAATGGCGTCGATTGCAAGCACCTCCGTGTCCCAGACGTTACGCCTTATCGTTTTTCGCGCTTGTGAAGTGGTTATCGGTTATTATGTTTAAGTGTCAGACTCCTGGTTGTCACAGACCTCAGCCAGAGAAGCTAGCCACACCATCACTACACAGTGTGCACTGTGCTTTACTGAAGTTGCACTAATGGTTGTCAGATGAAATCTTCAATCACGTGGAACACAACGTGGTGTTGAAGTGTTTTGAAGGGAAAACAAGGCTATGAAGTGAATTAAGTAGTGGAAAGATTGTAGTTAGCAAATAGTTTTGCATAGAAGTTTCCCTTTTTCAATATAGGACATTGACCAAGGATTACATAACTTTAGGCCGATGAGGCAATGGAAATGTGGAGAAAGGGATACATAACATCACGTCTTTATTTCACGAAAGGTTGGGCAGATGTATACAGATGTACACACCACATTTCGCCAGTTGTGGTTATGGTTATAATAGGGGGCGAGCCTATTGCCATCAACCGGGCACAAATCCAAACTCCAGGAGTAGCCTCCTGGAGTGAAAAATTGACTGAAAAATTCCTGCTGGAAAAACTTGAGAGGACATGCGGGTGGTCGTTTTTTGACTATCGCCTCCAGATCCCATGGCGGCAGTCCGGCAAGGAGGCTTGCCGCCTCGCGCGAGATCGTGCGGTACCCCCGTATCAGCCGTATGGCTACCACCTTTTGGGGCGCGTTCAAGTAGTGGGCGGCTCGAAGCCGCAGTGAACGCGCCCACACCGGGGCGCCATACACGGCCATGGACCGCACGACCCCCGCGTAAAGCCTCCGGCAGGAGGCGTTTGGCCCCCTCAGGTTGGGCAGGAGCCGCTTGAAAGCGGCCCCAGCCCGTTCCAGTTTGGGGGCCAAACGTCGGAAGTGCTCCACGAAGTTCCACCGGCTGTCGAGGACGAGACCCAGGTATTTCATCGTCGTCTCGACGCCGATGTGAACCCCTCCTACCGTAAGTTGGGATCCCGATGGTGGCCCGTTCCGAAGCCCATGAAATGTCATGGCTTCGGACTTGTGCAGAGCCACCTCGAGACCCAACTGCCGGATCCTCTCCACGACTATCGCAACCCCGCGTGTCATTACGTCGGCCGCCGCCTGATGCGACCTCCCCTGCGCCAGGACCAGCGTGTCGTCAGCGTAGCAAACTACGCTGACGCCATCAGGGAGGTCTGCCCGCAGCACCCAGTCGTAACCGATGTCCCACAGGAGCGGCCCCAAGACCGATCCCTGTGGGACACCGCACGACATCTCTCGCCGGTTCCATTCCCCATCGCGACCGGGGTAGATGACGGCTCTGTCCGTCAAATACGCCCCGACTACTCGACGGAGGTAGGTCGGCACTCGGTGATACCGGAGTGCCTCCCTAATGCAGCTCCAGGGCAGGGTGTTAAACGCGTTAGCGATGTCTAATGACACCGCCACGACCACCCCACCCCGAGACACCGCGTCCCCCGTCGTGAGGGCTCTCACGCGCATGATGGCGTCCACCGTAGAGCGCCCCTTGCGGAAGCCAAACTGGCTATCCGCAAGATCCGGCCCCGTCCTCACCAGGTGCCCGACGAGGCGGCCCGCAATCACTCTTTCAAAGAGCTTGCCCACCTCGTCGAGCAGCACGATGGGCCGGAATGCGGACGGAGAGTCCGCAGGGCGCCCTGGCTTCCGAAACATATTAGGTCCTTACATATGAAATTAGCGTTTTGTCGTACTGACCACTTTGATCTGAAATATCTCCTCTTTGGTTAAGAATTCCAAATTCAAATTTATAAATTCATTTAGCTGGTACATTTGAGTTTTGAAAACAGACATTCATTTGTTTTATCTTCATTATTTTTTTCTTTGGCGTCGCTTATTACCGCGTAATGGAAAACATGAAATATCGGTATATTTACGAGTACGAGTTCTACCGTGGCACCAGTGCTGCAGAAATAGGTCGAAGGATTAATGATGTGTACGGCGCTGGTGTTGCAAAAGAAAGCACGGTACGTTTTTGGTTTCAACGTTTTCTTTCTGGAAATATCGACCTTCAGAACCAACCCTGTGGACGGCCGGAGACCAAAGTGGAAAATGAAGAATTAAAGGCTATTGTGGAAGCGGATCCATCACAAAGCACTTCAGAGATAGCTGCAGGCTTCGGAGCAAGTGATAAAACTATATTAATCCACTTGAAGCAAATCGGGAAAGTAAAAAAACTTGAACGATGGGTACCTCATGAATTGAGTGAATCGAACTTGCAAACACGCGTCGACTGCTGTGTTACTTTGCTCAACCGACACAATAATGAAGGTATTTTAAATCGAATCATTGCTTGTGATAAAAAGTGGATACTGTACGATAATCGGAAGCGCTCGTCGCAATGGCTGAACCCTGGAGAACCAGCCAAATCCTGCCCTAAACGAAAATTGACTCAGAAAAAGTTAGTTGTGAGTGTTTGGTGGACTAGCGCCGGTGTCGTTCACTACAGCTTTCTAAAATCTGGCCAAACGATTACGGCAGATATCTATTGTCAGCAACTGCAAACCATGAAGGAAGAACTAGCTGCTAAACAACCGAGATTGGTCAATCGCTCTAGGCCACTGCTACTTTACGACACTCACTGCACAACAAACAACCACTAAGTTAGATAAGCTACAATTGGAATGTCTGCGACATCCACCGTACTCCCCGGACCTTGCTCCAACAGATTACCATTTTTTCCGGAATTAGGACAACTTCTTACAAGGAAAAAAAATCAACTCCGATGCGGCAGTCCAAACCGCCTTCAAAGAGTTCATTGATTCTCACCCCCATGGTTTTTTCAGTAAAGGGATCAATGAACTACCTATGAGATGACAAAAGTGCATAGATAAAAACGGTGCATACTTTGATTAATTAAATACATTTTACAAAAAAAATTGACTTTATATTCCTCCCGTACAAAACGCCAATTTCATATGTAAGGACCTAATATTATAAATTAAATATAAACTTTTTTCACATGAATAAAAACAACCAGTTTTTTATTTAGGCATACATGGAGCCGATTGCTGCGTCGAACACCAGCGGCCCTGGCACCCTGGCACAGTCGCAGGCGCAAAGATTCACCAGGGTGTCTTTGCGCCTGCGAATCACGGCTACAGCCATCTTACTGCGACATATAGGTATATTATCGTATTCGCTTTTATAATATAATTAAAGTTAGCTTGAATAAATTATAAAAAAACTACATTTTCAGGTAAAAATAAAATGTTATGTTTTATTTTGCATGTTTCACATGTTTTTTTTCAATTTTCTTTGTAAATAATTTAAAAAAAAAATTTAGTCGCTTTTCGTGTCTATCTGAGTGACCGAGTTGTTCTTCTAAAATACGCAACCTACTACGCAACGGGTTTTCATGCAGTTTTTACCATCCTTGAGAGAATTTATTCTGGAAGGTTGATGTATATAATAAATTAATATTAAACTATTGTAATAAATTAACCTGAATGTCAAGTCTTAAAAACTGTACGCAGGGGTGGGTCGCTTGTGTTTTATAAAAAAACAAATGAAGTTATCCCCTTGAAAAAGGATCAGCTTCCACCTATTTCAAATGAAGAGCCCGTTAAACGACAAAAATAGAAAGTCTACTTAATCAGAATCCCAAAATGAAGTAAATATTAATGGTTGGTTTTCCAGAACATCCTATTTATGCAGAAGTATTCTGGTGCATTTGTTTTGCAAGCGCCACATTGCGCTCGCGACGCACGTCGGGTCAACGCCCTATATCTCTGCCAAATAACAACTGAATAACACATGATGGTCCTCTGGTGTTAGCAGATTTTCATCAATATTGATCGTTGTCCTTGTAGCTTTACTTGAGTTACTGTGGGTCCATGGTAGCAATGAAAAACTGAGTTTTTGATCAGAAATTTGAAATCCAAGAAGGACTACGTATGACGTTCAAGTTAAATTTCGACATTCTAATCTATTGAGTCTATATGATAATTAGTTACAATATTACAAACTTCTCGTAGCAAGCTCGGAGTCTGGATTTATGTTTGGTTGATAGCAATAGGCTAGGCCCTTATTACATGACACTTTAACATAACTGGCTTTTGTAAAAGCATAAAAATCCCTTAAATTAAAAGATTAAAAAAAAACGTAAGTTGTTGTTTATGTTGTTATGCGTTAATAACTTTTTGATAACTATTAAACCCCTCCTTATTATTGAACTCTTGGTCCTTGGCAGTTCTGGACAGAGGGAGGTGGAAAGAGAGTAGGGAGGCCTTTGCCCCGTAGCGGGAAATAAACGGCAAAAAATATAAAATAAATATAAAACTTGGACAAACAACAATATCAATGAATGACGTGAAAAGCCACATTGGCGAACCATTTTTCTTTACGATATGAAAATACATACCTACCTACATAAATGGCGCTGCTCAACATTAGGACATCATCAAGTTTGTTAGGTAAAGAAGGAAAACATCGTAAGGAAACCGACATGTCTTATAACCGAAAATTCGAAGACGTGACGTGACAACCAACCCGCACTGGGCCCGCGTGGTGGATTAGGCACAGCCCACTCCCACTCCACTCCCTCTCGAAATCAAAAAATCTAAATCAAAATATTTTATTTCACATAAACCTACATGGGCACTTATGAAACGTCAGAACTAGAAGGTAGGTTATACAGGTTAGAAAATATATATTCTACTGAAAACGGAAGCAGCTGTCAGTTGTCTCATAAAAATCTATTTTCAAGAAAACAACCAATTAGGTATACATCAATAAAACTATACATATATCATTATAAGTCGTGATATATTATCGCTTGAAAAAATAATGTATGCAGGCTGAATATGAAATTTCCTGTGCATGTGTGAAATGAGTTTAAAAGTACAACTTGTCAGGGACGGCGATAAACCCAACTTCGGTTCAAGGTAGCATAAAATTAATGTACAAACCTTTTTTTTCATTCAAAAGAAATGCAATCGGGGGACTATTTATAATGTAAGCAAGTATTTTGGTATGATTTACAGTACAACTTGTGTAGACGGGAAAATCCATGGTCAAATTGTTGTGGGGTTGGGCCCAAAATATATTAATATTATAATCATATTATTAAGTACTTAGCCTATTGCCGGGTTTCAGTGCCCAAAATGGTAAACAAACTCAATCAATTTGCCAAGCATTTTCGGTTGGCTTCCAGTGTAACTGGATGCAGCTAAATAGGTACCAGTATTTTACATTGAGTGACTGCCTATTTGACCTCCACAACCCTGTTACTGAGTAACCCGATACCCCTTGGTAAATAATAGATTTATAGAAGACTGACACATCCCACACCGAGACGCTGTGACGTCGTAGTCAGAGGCGTAGCGTTGCGACACCGCACTTCAAAATAAAAAGTCACTTATTCAAATCAAGCTAAGAATCAGCACTTTTCGAACGTCAAAATTACATAAGACAGTCCCCCAAAACGCCCGCCCTTCACCACTTCCTAGTGCTTTCGCTGGGGAGAAGAAGTGGCGCAACAAACTCACCAGCAGCACAGCTGTCTGTTCAGAACGAAAACCTTGCTTCTATACAATAATAGGTTTGCAATCAGCGCGATGGGCGATGTTGGCCCAGTGGTAACGGCAGCGACATATGAGTTGTAGGTCGTAGGTTCGAACCCAGACAAACGCTTTACTTTATGTACCTAAATTATTTCATCACCACTGCTCTCAAAACGGTAAAGGAAAACATTGTGACGAACATATATATAACCTAAAATTCGGAGACATGTGACATCTTCCAACCCGCATTGGGTCCGTGTGGTGGATTACGGCCCACTCCCTCTCACCGAGAGGAGGAATGTGTCTCTGCAGTGGGAACATTTTAGGCAGATTATGCGTTGAAAAATCATAGCGGTGCGACAACGCAACGCACCGGCAACGTCCATGTGCCTTCACTCTAAGGACAATCGGTCGGTAAGGTCCCTATCGGTAAGACATAGGAATCGAGCATTTGATAATAAACATTCTGATTCATCTGCCATCATTGAAATGAGTAATGAAAACTGATTGGTGAGTTCATTGAACTGTCACGTTGCATGCGCCATGCTTGATTCAAACCGTTCTGAATGTATTTGAATGTATGAAACGCATTTACAATTAAAACAATGTAGCTACTGTAAGTGTATTGTGTTGTAAATGTTGTAAAATTTATCCGTTTTTATGGAAATTGATTTCTATGAATAACATTTTGATTATATCTTCTTCTTTGTGTCGCTGGCACGACAGTTACTTAAATTTTGTTAGCCCAATCTTCATCAGTTCCACGGCGTTATCGGTGGCAGCGCAGAGGTCACTTTGGCTATATGTTAAGAGGCACAAAGGGCAAGGAGGTGGAGCATAGCTCCACATCCACTCTGCTGCCGTTCCGTCAAGGTAGCCCCATTTTAAGAGGTACGACTTACATCTTCGATTGGATTAAGATTGGAGAAGAAAACGATTGGTCGAATGATCAGGTTAATCTACACTTGCCGCGGTCCGTCAGTGGATGGGCTACCATCTTTACATACCGAGACGTTAAGCTGTTGGTCCTGGTTTTCGTAGGTCTTTGACAGTCGTTACGGGTTGTCAGAAGCACGAAAGTCTGACAACCTGTCTTACAGTACTTACCTAACTGAGTTGAGGAGATCAGATAGGCAGTCGCTCCGTGTAAAATATGGGTATTCAGCTGCATCCGGTTAGACTGGAAGCTGACTGCAGCATAGTTGGGAAAAAGCTAGGCAGATGATAATGATGATGAAGAAGAAAAAGAAAAATGGCAGGCGGACAGACTGAATAATCCTTTCAATACAGAATGAGCCAGTTTTAAATATCTCTAGTCGACATGAGAGAAATTCTGTCTGCACCATAATTGCGAAACACAATATCAATCACAATTTGAATAATTTAGAAGGATATTGCTAATCCCTACATAATAATATTTTCGAAAAAAAAAAAAATCTGCCGTAAAACGTAAATAACGTAATGAATGTTCTCTCAATAACAGTTCAACAAACTGTCAAAATGAAAGCCATTGCTATTTGTGGTGTGTTACGCAATTACCCCGCTGAAAAAGTTAATTACGAGGAGAATATTCACATTTTTTTGGTTAAGGAAATTGATGAAGCAATCCACAGTTTGCCAACTTCCAAAATAAAAGGGGTTTGATTTCTTTAACTACTTTGTCATTATTTGTCACGTGCCTTTGAAAACGTGCCTGCGAATCTTTAAAGTTGCGGTATTATATTTATAGAACAGGTTTACCCCAAAAAAATATTTACGTCTTCAGAAACATTGCCTCAAAGGAATAATACCTTTTAATTTCTTCTCTCTTATGTAACGAAAGGTGCCTAAACGTGACGCACGGAGTAAAAACAACTTCGTGACGTGACGCGTCTTAGAAAATTCAATCTCAAGCCTCGTCTAATTCAATTATCGAATCGCCGCCTAAGAAATGTTACTTTAATAATAAATTGAATGCATTTTCTTACGAGATTCTTAGAATCATGAGAGAACCCTAAAATTGATTTGATAATGCTCCGTGAACGCATTGTTGCATTGTAAGTGTTTTCATGTTAGTCACTGTCCCGAATGAATGTCATCGCGAGCTGTCATCAAAACGGAGTCTCTGACCTCTTCACTATTCTAATAATTAGACGCAAAAGGAAAACTGAATAAAAAAAAAACGATTTTTTACTTTTGTTTCTCATTCCAAGGAAAAGAGTAATTCTTTATTATCCTTTTGCATGGAGGTCTTATCAGATTTCCTTTAGTAGGCATTCAATAACTCTTTTTTTCTGCAACTATCCCCAAGAAGTGTACATCATTGCTAGATTACACAACACACACACAGACAACGTATCATCACTCAGACATGTATTCCCCGAAAGGTTACGCAGAGGTACACCCAGTATAGTTTCGTCAGTTATGTTTAGTCCCGTGTAATTCACAAGAGTTTTCTTTGTTAATTACTGTGTTATGCAAATTCCTTGAAAAACTGTACATTGCTATAGGTTTTTAAACGCTTAATTTTTTTACTTAACAAGCCTACTTTGCATTTCTTTACAATCAAAATTAAGGTGTTTACATTCCTTTGTTTCTTTGAACGGAAGTGGGCTGTACCGCCGTCCCTGACATATTGTTCTTATTTTACGAATGAGGGGAAATTTTCGAT
This sequence comes from Gortyna flavago, assembly GCA_963669345.1. Taxonomy (NCBI): domain Eukaryota; kingdom Metazoa; phylum Arthropoda; class Insecta; order Lepidoptera; family Noctuidae; genus Gortyna; species Gortyna flavago. Next base: position 9,479,650 of record OY770148.1, read on the forward strand.
TTAGGCTTCATTTGTGTTATCCCTGAAGTCAAGAGCCCCTTCTTATTTTACCCAATGAAGCTAGACATATGAAATTCCAATGGAATATGCTGCTTTCTATGGTCCACCGATCTACTGAAAATTTCACGCCTTATTTTGTTTTTCACTTTAATGTGGGACTTTTTGGTCGTTTAAGGATAATTATTTCGTAAGTTGATTCTTAACTGATTGAATTTATATCCGATTCAAAATGAAATCGGACTCCAAGGACACTAAACCATACCAAGCTTAATGTAAACTCGGAAGCCAATTAAAAAGTCTTTTACTTTCATTATTTTGCATTTTTCTGGAATGCGGACATGAATTTATTTTTCACAATTCAGCAAAACCAGTCTGTTGCGGATGTAGAGAGTAACAAAGGAGGTATTTCCAATTGTTTATGGTGCTAAATAATGGTGGGTGAAAACCAAGGAGGTGTAATTTTTATGACGCCATGAGGAAAACATAAAAGGATAGGAACATTAAATAGATTTTGACGATTGCGGTATCGTTCATGTTGTTTTATGTTCTTGTCTCTGGATGGATTGGACGTTGCCTTAGCTTTGTGTAAATATTTTTGTGTGAGTATTTGAATGTTGGCTGCATTGTCTATATCTAAACCGGAAACCATTGATATTCTCACTATGCAGTGCAAATTGGTGTATGTTTTGGCAATTTTGTTTGGTTTAGTTTTATAAGAGATAATTGACTAAATAGTGAACTGCAAATATTTTATTCTTTATCAAGAAGTTTTTTTCTTAACTTCGCTAACTTCGACAAAGAGTTAAAAAAATATTACACTTTCCCCGAACTGGTACCAGGCTCGCAGAAACGTCACGGAGTTTACATCTAAAAATAGCTCACTAACAACTGGTTGTACAATCCGGAACCATTCCTGGTGGGCCAGCGGGGGGCCTCCATATTTCATACGAGTACTTATCGACAGACTTGCAATAATTACTTATAATTATCAGAAGTGGAACAAAAAGCTCTCCATTCCTATAATACCCTGGTGGCTTCCGTGGCTTATGTCTTAGATTTTTATAATTAGGGTATTTCTGGATTGTGTTTTTATGTATTTACTATTGCGGTGCTATAATTATTATGATAAAGGTTGCCCTTTTTAACAAGATTCAAAGTTTAGAATTTGGTTCTTTTCATTTCTATTGTCAGGTTATCAAACAAAAATTTACAAGCCTGCAAATCTACGGGTTATAATTATGTAAGTAATTAGGTACTTACTCGTAAAAGTGGCTTGATTTATCTGAGTGTCATGCTGAAAAACCACCTGATAAAATAATGATATGATAGAAGCTAATTCTCAAATAGAGACACCTTGAGGAAAAAAAATCGTTCCTGAAAACTGCACAGCTTTTACATCGTTTATATTATTGGTCTATAGACGTAGTCTTCTCCACTCAACTGCCGTCTCCTAAGTTACTCCACATCGGTCTTCCCTTGTGTATTTATTCATCTATGTGAGATGTATAAAATAAAGTCACTTTTCGTGTCTGTCTGTGTGACAGATTTTGATGTGGTTTTCTTTTACCATCACCAATTAGAAAAAAATACCTATTTGGGAAGGTCTATGTGTGTAATAACATGTAATGAAGAAATGTCTGTTTGCAAGACGTAAAACCGTGCAAAGGAGGGGTCGATAGTAAAAAAATAAACACCTACTCTGACTTTGTGATATTCAAATTTTTTTTTGTCATTTTTTGTCCAACTTCTGGATAAAGGCTCCCCTTTGTCCTTCCAAACCTGTCTTTTGCGATCTCTGGCCATGTTGATCCTGTAAACCAATTTGATAATAGATCGTTACACCACCTTCGCCGTGGGTTACCTCGACGGTAAACGTGAAAATAGTTTATAAAAAATAATTTAAACATTTCATTCGATGTTGTAATTCAGCAAAGATTCTGTAAGATCACGCATGCTTCAGCCGTTGGTCAACGACTCGGCTTCAGTTACAGTTAGCGGTACAGATACATAAGTTTCAGGTTTACAGCAGCGGCGCTGCGCGCTGGCCTGAGTGTATTGCTTTGCATTGTAATGTTTTGTTTTTTTTTCAGGAAAATTTAGGATTATGACTCATTATTGGTTTTGTTTTTACCAACAGGAAATTCGCCATGATAGATACTTTTAAGAATGAAACTGATGAAATGCCCTACTAACTGACAGTTAAACATAGGTTCATAAAATTCATATCCTCCATAAGTGGATGATGTGATTTATTCCGGTCTGATCCTCTGAGCCCCCCTCCTCCTCCCTGCTAGTTCTTCTTCTGTTTTAATTTCTGTGCTAGGTTACTCTAAATAGGTACCCACTGTCAGCGTCGCTAACAGCCTTCTGAAATGAAAATGTTTATTTCAATAAGTAGATCTTTTAAGACACTTTCACACGTTAATATTTTATTAGTCCATATTTTAAAACTAAATGGCGCCGACATTTCTTAGCCGACTGATCCCGAAGAAGAAATGCCGAAATAAACTTAGAGGTCATGGTCTCTTTTAAAGTTCAAACATTACATTATTAAGATTTTATGTGAGTGTAACAATGAAGGCAATGTCTGGAAGGGCTTTTTTGAAGATAGAGCCATTGCAGCATTGAGTTGACTTGTCCCAACAGACGTTAGGTATGCATGAATCAGAAATCTTGTAGCTCAACTCCATTTTATCGAGCTCAACGACCCGTCATACACTTTCTAAACCTTATATATATCTTGTTAGTCCTGCTACCATGTGAGAAAAAGAAAAATAATAACATAAACACAGTTTATCAAACTGATCCAGTGAAAGCTCGAGGTTAACTGGAAAATAAAAAAAAACACTCCATTATTATCCAGCGTTACCGCACTATAATACTGAATCATTCATGAACACCTAGGCTTCATAATCTCCTAGTCACTGACGTTACTGAATATATTTTTCAGGTTGTTGACAGCGTTGATATTTTATGTAGGCGCTGAATGGTTTCATTTATTTTATGTTTTTGTGGTAAGGATGGCAGACGTTGCTGAAAATATAATGTAATGTTTGATTAAATAAGAAGCTTAGAAGCCCACAGTTGCGCATATGATCTAAGCAAATTGAAACTCAAAGCATTTCAAATAAACCAATTACAGGCACTTTTGAATTGTCAAACGGTCGGTCAGTCACAAGATGAAGCTAACCTAGTTGCTCATTTGAAAGCGTAGTAGGTACTTATGGAGAAGAACGGACCGGAAAATCCAAGCACAAAAAATTAAATAAATGTTTAAATAATAATAAATAATAAAATCTCTATTACTAGAAGAATGGGTACAGTCAATTTCCTTAAAAGCAAACTGGTTTTTTAATGTGCACTTAGATGTCAAAGGAGTGCTTTGGCACTCGTAATAGGATTACCCTGTATCACGAATGCCATCACCTTCCTCCGGACCAACTAGGATAGTTCTTAAAAACAATTAAATTAAATTTTAAATTTTTCTTCTTTCTTTCTTTCTTTCTTCTTCTTTTATGGCTCGTGGCTAAATGATAGCATAGCGTTGATCGATGGTTCAGTTACGCTTGCCGTGGTCGGTTCGTGGATGGGTGAACATCCATTACATATCGAGACCCCTCCGTGCCTCAGAAAGCACATTTAGCCGTTGGTCCGTTCGTTAACTGTCATTCGTAGATCTTTTACGGGTAGTTTGAAGCCCAAAAACTTTTTTACAAAAAAAACAACCGACTTCCAAAAAAACTGTTGGTCCTGCATTTTCGTTTATTGACACCGACTTCCGAAATTAAAGTTATTTATCACTTTGTAGTTTTTTTATTAAGTAGGTTGTTTTTTTTGTAAAAAAGTTTTTATTTTTCACTTTTTAGTGAGAGAGTTTGTGATTTATCTAAGTTACAATAGCCTAACATCAATTGCTCATCACCTTTTACAAAATATTGCTTTTCCCAATGCTGGGACGTTAATTTTTGAGGAGTTCTCCTGGTAAGAACCAGGAGAACTCCTCAACAACCATTCACCATAAGCATTGTGACGAGCATAAATTGCTTAGCAACCATATTAAAGTAATCGAATCGCAATCCGTAAAATATTTATCATTGAGTAGTTCCGATGGCCGTCTGTGGTCTTCATCATCAGCTCCACTTTACCAAATGATGATTTCCGAGAGCAAATGCTCAAGTTACTCTAAAAAATATCCAAATCGCTATAGGTTTGCCAATAAAATTTGAGTGTTTCCCTCGATTTCCCTGGGATTCTATCATCAGATCCTGACCTGATGATCATGGGACCACTTGGGAAGTATACCCTTTCAAACAAAAGAAAAATTTTCCAAATCGGTCCAGGCGTCTTCGAGAAATCGGGGAACATAAATAAAAAAACAAAAAAGATTTCGACGAATTGAGAACCTCCTCCTTTTTTTGAAGTCGGTTAAAAAAGTCTGATAACCAGTCTTACCAAGGGGTATCATAGTAAACAGTAACTGAGTTGTGGAGGTCAGGTAGGCAGTCGCTCCTTGTAATATACTTACTGGGTCGGCTTTCAGTATAACCGGATGCAGCTGAATAGCTGCATCCGGTTATACTGAAAGCCGACCCCAAAATAGTTGGGAAAAGGCTGGGTAGATTGTTTTGAAATGGAAAATGTGCAAAAGTATTATAACATTTCCGTAAATATTTAGTGGGGCTGATTTAGTTAGGGCCACTCGTGACGCCTAATATTTCACTCCAAATTAAATAAAAAACCGGTCAAGTGCGAGTCGGACTCGCGCATCGAGGGTTCCGTACAAATTTGTAGGTATGTAACTACAAATTAAGGGTTTTCGGATTGTTTTCTTTACTTGTGCTAGGTACATGACATTGCTTCTTGCCAAATTTCATGGTTCTAGGTCAACGGGCTGTAGGTACCCTATAAATTTTGATTCCCTTGAGTGTCGAAATATACGCTTTTTGCGGCATAAACGGCCGTATCTTTTGTCCCCGATATAAAGGGTCTTGACAGACAGACGGACAACAAAGTGATCTTATAAGGGTTCAGTTTTTTCCTTCTGAGGTACGGAACCGTAAAAACTGTGCAACTGGGAACCCAGCAGTTTTTGAAGCTTTCTTTCTTGGGGAAGCTCTCGCAGTAAATTGTCATTACTCTGCGTTCATATGATACCGTGTCTGTAGCTAGAAAATAATATGTAGGTTTTAATCTCGTTTTAGATGTTATGTCTTTTTACAAATAAAGCAGTTATTCTCAGCCCTAAATATAATTTGGGCTCGAGACGTGGTTATGCTGCTATTTTAAATGTTTCCAGTGTGCGTCTGGACGACAGAGATTTGGGTGAAAAAATACGCATTACCAACAACTGCTCGTTCGAATAACGATCTCATTGTAATATCTGAATTATTTATGTTCTATATATACACGCTGATTTCCTCTTACAGGATGATCTGAATATTGGTAACGTTTGGAAAATACAAAGAATAATAAAGTAATAAAGGGTGTTGATGAGAAACACAGCTCAGTAAATACTTATCTTTTGACTGTTTTTTTTGTGCAAATAAAGCGAGGGCTTGTTTTGCATCAACAAATAAAAGGGTACCCTCATACTTACACTTGTACTTACGCAGGGTGTTCTTGCCCATAGTACATCATCATCATCTGCCTAGCCTTTTACTTACGCAGGGTGTTCTTGCCCATAGTACATCATCATCATCTGCCTAGCCTTTTACTTACGCAGGGTGTTCTTGCCCATAGTAGCTGGGTGCCCAATATCCCGAATTTGCTTCGCTCGCTCTTGCATCCTAGATTCTATATTTTATAACAGGCTTTTTAAAGGAAAAACTTTATTAGGCGCGTTAAAAAACTGACTGTCATTTCATAGTTTTAATTTTAAGTTTTTACTTCAGTCGCTGTCCCCATGTCTGCCTATGTTCTTAATGTTTTTGAATATGCACATCGGGGCTTACGTGGCTCAAGTCCAGTTAATAAGGCAAGTAAAATCATTCAGACTCTCGACAGCTTGAATGATTGACCCCCACGACCCCCCCCCCCCTCGGACCGCACATGGATACGAGAAGCACAGAACCGGTCAAAGTGGGGGAGGCCTATGTCCAGCAGTGGACGTCTTTCGCCTGAAACGATGATGGTGATAATGACTTTACCTGGCAAGGCAAATTTTTTCTTAAATTTAATATGCCATATTTACGACTGCGTTCTGTACCTACCTCCTTAACATCACGAGTTTTTGTAAGTACTTCTATAATGTCATACAACTATGATTTAAAATAAAAATTCGAAGGGCCTACAACGGAATATTAGAATGTTTCGCAAGTAACTCTATATTCAACCTACTTGCTAGCGCATGAGAATAATCTGCACTCATCTATAAACTTTATAAAGTAATTTTAATACATACCTACCTAATGCACATGAATTCTTCAAGTGTAGGTTTTACAGTTAATTTTTAACTTGTTTTATTTGGTTTCTCTTCATTTGATCTAAATTTCATACTTAGGATCACGGCACTCGCATCTCTCAGCAATTAGCATAATGTTCTCACTCTTGTGACATACGCCTCTTCTCTGTGAGGAGTGGGCCGTAATCCACCACATGCCAGTGCGGATTGGTAGACGTCACCATGTCTTGGAATTTTTGGTTCTAGGACATGCCGGTTTCCTCACGATGTTTTCCTTTACCGTTTTGAGAGCAGTGGTGATGAAATAATTTACACAAAGTAAGACTTTCGAGTTGTTGGTCGTGGTTTCGAATCCAAGCAGGATTCGAAACCACGACCAACAACTCGAAAGTCGGGGCCGTTACCACTGGGCCACCATTATACCTTCTTTGTCTTATCTCTTGAAGCTGAGAAAAAGCAAAAGGACCACGATTAGGCATGAAAAGACCAATAAAAGGGTTTAAGTTAAATACTAAAGAAACCATCTGATACACGGGCATCTACTCAGATTACAAACGGTGGCCGTTTGCATGCCGAGAATTATATCTGCTATTATTATCTGCTTCAGATGGTTTGTCCTGATTTGATAAAGCTCCTAACTTTGAAAAAAATTAAAAAAAAAATGTAAGGAGGCTGTTTACTTGATTAGTTGATATAGGTTAACGATGTGAATAATATTTTTTTATTACGAGCAGAGCAAGAAAATGGATCATCATCATTTACTTGGTCCTCCACGTAGGCGCTCCATGATCACTGATGTATTGAACCACCTTCCAAGACAATTGATTTGATCCCAGTATATGGAAGAAATGTATAAACAAACCTACTTTTTAGACGGATTCATGAGCAAACACTGTTTCACAAAATAGGTGGCATGCATTATGTAATCATCACACATGCACTGATATACTCAAAGAGGTCAAAAACAAATTTGAATTTGATAATTTGTTGCGAAACGAACCTTCGTGGAGTCATATTTATTCAATTCCTTGCTTAAGTCAATGTACTAGGAGGTAATGGGGCCAGGGAGCTGGTTCAGGTGGATCTTACGTGATTTTGATCACGTAGTTACCTGTGACTCATCAACATGGGATCAAAGGACCAAAATCTTCTCCAATGACGGGTTGTACCCGCATCCTGATTGCGTAACTCTGAATCATTTTTAAGGATATTGCTAATCCTTTGCTTCATATGTTTGAAAAATGACTACAATGAATGTTGTTGAACTGTCAAAATAAAAGCAATACACACACACGCACAGCTAAGCCTTTCGTACTGTTAGTTGGTTACGCAATTACCCCGTCTGTAAGAAGGGAACATCAACATCTTACATTGATAATAATCAACAACCAACGGGAAACAGAGCTACCCCGGTACCTAAAAGTCCTTTTAATTTTATCTCCTGTGGAACCCTGTGTACCTAAAATACTTATAGGATTGTTTAGACCACCTATTATTACATAGATGGTGTGTTCACGTGCCCGCAATGTGCGAGGATTTTCTCAAAGAATATTGGCTATATAAGCCACATGCGAGCTCACGAACGACAGCTACTGCGGAGCAGAAGCAATCGCCCTGGCCGAAATCGGTCGGATCGCATCATCATCATCATAGGATTGTTTACTGGTTTTTAAATTGACTGTTTCAACCAATCACCACAGCTTACAGGGTCGCACGGACATTTTTTTTTGCCTGGAAATTTATCGTTAGTTATTAAAAAAAAAAGCTTTACCATACATTTTATACAGTTACAGTTTGTGCGTCACTGCCACCCTGTATAAACGCCTAATGAACCTATTTGGCGTGGCCATGTCACATGATCCTTTAATTTATTTTATGGTAATTTCTAATTTGTTTAAATTAGAATATAAGAAAAGTGTCCCTTGCGTAAAAATGAAAAAAGAATGTAACGTAAACGCACCTAATAACGACCCGTTAAAATCCGCGCTCATTACCGCCCTATTCAGAAAACTATCATTTTTATGTCATGTATTAAAGCTACACAATTGGTTGCTTTAAAAAAAATGTTGATGTATTTGTATTGCAAATGTTCATCTCTTGTTTCTGTGCGTAACTCGACGATTTAAATAATAATTGCTCAGTTCGTCCGTGGACGCCGAACTTAGTGCATTTTCCATAGTGTGGCATTCCCGATGGCGTAAGTACTCTTGTTTCTTTTTTAGCAGAAGATTATATCGTCAAGCATTTTAATGTAACTTCTAGTTCTTTTGATGCATTTTTGATACTTTCAGGAACACAAGTAATGATTCATTTTAATGAGATACTATTTTATTTTGCTTAACTTTCAATATTAAAAATAGGCGGTAATAGGAACAAAAATCACAATTTTATTCCTATTGTCGACCCATGTCGCTGATAAGTACTTGTTGTATCTTTTGTTTGCCATGATTTTTGTTAAAATGCTTAAATTAATAGGCAGGAGGCTATACTAACTCAGTTCCTTAGTATGTTAACTTACATTTGAGCTATTAACGCCTTATATTCAAGAGCTTTAGTAGCCGTATACACTAACTTTGTTCTTATGTAAATATTTTGATGAATAAAGGAGGTATAATTTTTAAATAGTGTATTTTTATAGTTGAAATATCATTATTATTAAATATTTTCAGCAACCGCACCACTTAAAATCATATACATGTACAAAAATCACATGTATTTACACAATTCATACACATTCCCTTGGGTCGGTAATAGGTTTTACGATTTCCTTTAAGAAAACCTATTACCGATCTACTTGTACATTTACGACGGACCCCTTTTTTTTTAAGGATGGGAAATCATCAAATGACCCCTCCCGCTCTGGGTGGAGCGGAAGGGAGTGTCAGACTCTTACTGACTAAAACCCATCTTTATATTCCGGGGTAGCGGTAACCCTTTCGGACAATCCCGCTGCCCCGGCAGGCTTCGGCCCTGACGGGCCCCTCCTTCGATGCTGACATCTCTTTGAGGCGCGCGTGGAACACATACGCGCCGTCCGGCACGGGCCTGGTCCTGATCGGACGGCGAGCTACCCATTACTCGCCATCCGCAGGCCTGCGCCTACGGTGGCCGGGAGTCGTCACGCGGCTCCCGACGCCCGGGGCGTCTCCCGCGGCGGCTGGGACGGGTGGCTCTCTCCCTCGCCCATCCCGCCACCTCCTTCGCTAGCATGACTGCATCGCAGAAGGAGGTGATTGCCTCCCACTCCCTCTCGCCCCGGACCATGGCTTGGACCAGGGCCGGACGCTAGAGGTCTCTCTACGAGGACACGGCGGTGCTCTGCCCAAGCGGGACAGACCCCCACCGTATGCTCCACCGTGTCCTCTGGGCGATCCTCGCAATGGTGACACCCGGGCGTTTACTCCCGCCTGATGATGTGCAGGAACCCCCCGAAACATTCGTGTCCGGTGAGGACCTGCGTCAGGCGGTAGGTGAGGACGCCTTGACGCCTCTCTAGCCACTCTTCAAAGAGGGGCCTTATCGCCACTATCGTGGCGTGCCCTGCGCTGGGTTGCGACAGTCGCTCTTTCCATGTCGCCATGAGATCGCGCCGGAGGTCCGTCCGTTCCGCAGCGAATTGCCGCGGAAGCGGGTTTTCCCCCCGGCGTAGTGCCTCCGCGTGTCACTCATACAGGCGCGCGAGGACTATCGCCTCCAGATCCCATGGCGGCCGTCCGGCAAGGAGGCTTGCCGCCTCGCCCGAGATCGTGCGGTACCCCCGTATAAGCCGTATGGCTACCACCTTTTGGGGCGCGTTCAAATAGTGGGCGGCTCGTAGCCGCAGTGAACGCGCCCACACCGGGGCCCCATATACGGCCATGGACCGCACGACCCCCGCGTAAAGCCTCCGGTAGGAGGCGTTTGGCCCCCTCAGGTTGGGCAAGAGCCACTTGAAAGCGGCCCCGGCCCGTTCCAGTTTGGGGGCCAAACGTCGGAAATGGTCGACGAAATTCCACCGGCTGTCGAGGACGAGACCCAGGTATTTCATCGTTGTCTCAACGCCGATGTGAACCCCTCCTACCGTTACTTGGGATCCCGATGGTGGCCCGTTCCGAAGCCCATGAAAGGACATGGCTTCGGACTTGTGCAGAGCCACCTCGAGACCCAACTGCCAGATCCTCTCCACGACTATCGCAACCCCGCGTGTCATCGCGTCGGCTGCCGCCTGATGCGACCTCCCCTGCGCCAGGACCAGCGTGTCGTCAGCGTAGCAAACCACGCTGACGCCATCAGGGAGGTCGGCCCTACTACTCGACGGAGGTCGGCACTCGGTGATACCGGAGTGCCTCCCCAATGCAGCTCCAGGGCAAGGTGTTAAACGCATTGGCGATGTCGAGTGACACCGCCACGACAACCCCACCCCGGGATACCGCGTCCCCCGTCGTGCCCTCACGACGGGGGACGCGGCTCACACGCATGATGGCGTCCACCGTCGAGCGCCCCTTGCGGAAGCCAAACTGGCTATCCGCAAGATCCGGCCCCATCCTCACCAGGTGCCCGACGAGGCGGCCCGCAATCACTCTTTCAAAGAGCTTGCCGACCTCGTCGAGCAGCACGATGGGCCGGAATGCAGACGGAGAGTCCGCAGGGCGCCCTGGCTTCCGAATGAGGACCAGCTTCCCCGTCTTCCAACGGAGTGGAACCTGGCCTCTCTTCATACATGCGCTTAAGAGCGCCTCCAGTCGGGGTTCGAGAGACCTCGAGGCCAGGGCCCAGGCAAGCCGTCGGGCCCTGGGGCGGTATTTTTGGCCTTCAGCCTACCTACCGCCACTCTCAGATCTACCCCGGTCACTTCAGGGATGTCGTCGTCGTCCGCGTGGTCCGCTTCGGACACCGCAATTGGCGGAGCCATGGGCGGGGGAGTATGCTCCCCCCGTGAAGGGAACAGAGCGCTCACTACCACCTCCAACAGCTGGGGGCGGAGACTCTGCGTCAGCGGGGGGGCCCAGGTGCGGAGTTTACTCTTGTATAATACCAAATGCCCCCATTGGTTATATATTATAGTAGTTATAATCAATGCTGGCCTTTGGTAATTTGTTAAACATAATTCGTATAAATATGATATTTTTTATTGATTTAGCGCTGTTAAGAATATACTATTATAAGAATAATATAATTGCTAAGTGTTGATAGCATTCTGTACTGTGTTGGAGCATTTATATAAACAGTTCAATATACACGAGCATTTTTATTTAACTTTAACGGTTCCATTTATTTAGTGGTCGGTATTAGGTGTCACATAAACGGTATTAGGCACACACCCGATATTTTGAGTCGGTAATAGGGACATGACCCTTTTCCTTTTATTTAATTTTTAATTTTTTAAGTAATTTTTTGATTATGTGTTCTTATACATAACTAAAAAAATCGATAATTTCAGTACTTGAAAAATTATTTTTATTGAAGCCACATATTAAGAATGTGCTTAATTTTTTGATATCAATCTGAACTCCGCTTAAACTGGCGGTAATGGGTGCGTTTACGTTACTGGTACATTTTTTTTCATTTTACGTATGCTACTAAAAAAAGTGATACTTAAAGTGTTTCGTTCTTTCTTTTTTTTTTACCGATTTCCAAAAAGGAGGAGGTTATATGTTCGACTTTATGTATGTTTTTTTGTATGTTCGCCGATTTCTCCGTTAATTGTGGATCGATTTTGAAAATTATTGTTTTGTTTGAAAGTATATACTCCCAAGGTGGTCCCATTGTCAGCAAGTTGGAATCTGATGAGAAGATCCCATGGAAATTGAGGGAACCCTCGAATTTTATTGGCAAACCGATAACGATTTGAATATTTTTTAGAGTAACTTGAGTATTTGCTCTCGGAAATCATCATTTGGTAAAGTGGAGCTGATGATGAAGACCACAGGCGGCCATCGGAACTACTCATTGATAAATATTTCACGGGTTGCGATTCGATTACTTTAATATGGTTGCTAAGCAAGTTATGCTCGTCACAATGCTTATGGTGAGTGGTTGTTGAGGAGTTCTCCTGGTTCTTACCAGGAGAACTCCTTACAATTAACGTCCCAGAATCGAGGAAAGCAATATTTAGTGAAAGGCGATGAGCAGTTGACGCCAGGCTATTGTAACTTAGAAAAATTACAAACTCTCTGACTAGAAAGTGAAAAATAAAAGCTTTTTTACAAAAAAGTGATAAATAACTTTAATTTCGGAAGTCGGTGTCAATAAACGAAAATGCAGAACCAACGACACCGACTTCCGAAATTAAAGTTATTTATCACTTTGTATTTTTTTTTGGAAGTCGGTTGTTTTTTTGTAAAAAAGTTTTTTTCTTTGTATAAATATTTGTTTACATAATACTGAAACCTTAGGGATCACAAACACCAACTTCTACATTTCGTTTTTCAGGCAAAATAATTAATGCTCCAACATTTTACAATAACAAATCAGTTGTCAACAACACCACGTTTTCATGTGTTATTCATAATTTTAAATATAAGCATAACATTAGGCTGCGTTTGTGTTTGTGTCGATTGACTTTTAAAATAGAGGAGGAAGTATATTGGATATCAATTAATAATGTAACACGACTTTGTGATTATATGTTAGACTAGCTTCTGCCTACGAATTCGTCAGCATGAGTATTGCCGATCCTTCGGTATCGATTTTTTAATTTACATTTTCAATTAGCGTTCTTTCTTACTTTTTTCATTTTTGTTTGGCTCCGCAGGTAAATAGCCTTTAGCCTTCCTCAAGAATTGGGCTATCAAATGCAAAAAATTTTTTTTTAATCCGACAGGTAGTTTAAGAGATTACCGCGACAAACAAACATACCCTTCAGCTTTACAGGCAGGGTTCTAAGTGAATGTTTTGTTTTGTTCTGAGGTTTTGACTTAGCGAGGATTCTGCAGATTTTTTAAACTTTGACAAAAGGTAACAGAACATTACGTACACACACGCCTGGATTCTATAGTACCTACACTCATATTTTACCAGTTATTTTTAGGCCCCATGTCATAAGGACACACACACCTATTGAAATGATTTAGCGTTACATAATGTTAAATGGTTTTGTTCCTGTATTTATTTTTACTCAATCGCAGATAATAAGAAAAACAAAATCATATAATGAATAAGTAATTCAGCTCCCTAACTGCGTAACACACTATCAATCGTAATCTAAATCATTTTGTAGGATATCGCTAGTTAATTGCTTTAAATGTTTGAAAAATTTGTCTGCATATAACAACATAAAAATAACGCAATGACTGTTGTTAAACTGTTCAAACAATTACCCCGCAGCTTAAAGGTACCGAATTACACTAATATTATAAAGGCATAAACGGCTGAACGGATTTGGATGAAATTTGGCACACGGATTAACACATAGGATACTTTTTATACCGATATTAACACGGGATCGACACTTATGCGGGTGAAACCGTGGGGCGCTGCTAAGCTACGCAATAAAAAATAAAACTATTTTGAAGCCCAATTTTCGCTAAACTTCTCTCACTTAAAAATAGGGTCGTGACATGGTCGTTCAATTAAATCATACTTACTCGAGTTCGGTTGGTTACATATGTACGATATTAATCATAGCAGGTTTTATACATGCGTGCTGCGAAGGGGAGTCGAATGGAATTGATGTAGTTTTAAAAATTATAATTCGTTGACAATATGGCGTCTTTTTCCGGTCAAGTTCATTGCTGAAGATTTTTAAAACGGTGAAGAACATGCTGGAATTGTATTTATCATTTTGATTATGAATTACTGTCTGTTACTTTACATGAATTAATTTTTTGTTGATTTCTTATCGTATCTCCTTACATAATCTTAATTCAAGGCAATAAGACTCAATTTTATAATGCATAAAGTAATGCAAGGGTGAACACGATTTTCTTAATAATAATAGTTAGCTTTGAAGAATTTAAGTTTTAGGCATTGTATTATGTACTTATAGGTCTATACTCTGATTGGGGTGTATGAGGTCTTGCGTTGATTATGTTACACATTGTATAATGATCACTTAATGTATAACAATGTATGCAAACAAATTTACTTTTACTTTTTTCTTTTATAAATTTATAAAAATCGTAAGACAATGACTGTTTTATAGGTATTCTGTGTCACTAGCTAGTTTTAAATATTTGAAATTGTAGTCAAGTAGGTAGGATTGAAATTTTGCATTAACACCAGATTTTTTTTAAATACTTAAATAATCTTCCTGTGTATTAAAAGAACACTATATCTACTTCATTTAAATGGGAGCCATACGCAGCATTATTATATTTTCTGTTAGAAGTTAAGAACTAACAGAAATGTTATTTTTTAAACTAGCGACCCGCCCCTGCTTCGCACGGTTTTTACGAATTGACGAAACATCGAGATTTCCTTCATTATTACATGTAAGTTTAATATGTATGTATTAACATAAACCTTCTAAAAGAAATTCTTTTAATGGTGGTGAAAATCGCATCAAAATCGGTTGCGTAGTTTCTAAACTACGCAACAGATTTTGATTTTTTTTTAACAGCAACGCGGTCCCACTGCCAGCCACGAAAAGCGATTTTAATTTATAATATTATGTCTCTGGCTTATTTATAGAACTAATAAATAAACCAGGGGACAACATATTATAATAAGAGCTTCACACTCCTATTAAAGTATAATTCAATTCCAGTTTCATAAATCACAATATTAATAAATATTAAAAACATCATTTTTCATACATCGTCAAGATTTTGACAACGTTTGCAAAAATAAACTTCTGAAGTATCATTAATATTATTTAAAACGATTTGTAGGCATGTAATGCACATTTGGGCTATTGTGGCCTGTTGTAGACCATTGTAGGCCTTTGTCAATGTAATCCTTTTGTGATAAGTTAATAAAGTGTGGATTTTCAAGCGGTCTGCGTTTTGCGATTGTCGCAAGACAAGGTGCAAAAAATATGTTCGGACATGAATGACCGATGTATTTGTATACAGGGGGTTTCAATTGAAGCTATTACAGTGTTTTTGGAATGATTTTTCTGTTATTAAGACAGTGACATCGATTTTTTTTTAAATGAAAGTCACCTTTTGTGTTTGAAAAAAAGAGTAAAAAGAACGTGTTAATTAAATTCAAAGACAAAAGGCAAGTTAGGTCAAAGTTAGCTAAGGATTAATTCCATTTTTAACTGACTTCAAAAAAGGAGGAGGTTCTCAATTCGGATGTTTATATATATTTTTTATATGTATGTTCTGACATAACTCCATCATAATATAGACGAATTTGCAATTTTTTTTAAAATAGATAATGTATGTATTCCTCATGTATGGTTCCATATTTTTTTCCCACTTAGTTTATATTGATGATGATTTACTTAATAATTTCCTGTCACTGATATTTACATAACAAGTAGTGTTAAATGAATTTGTGTGTAGTACAAGCACAACTAAAAAGTCAAAAATAAAAGTGTTATTTTTGTTCATAGTATTCTAGTTCTCTGTGAATTTGATGACGTTTTCAGAGAAAGCAACGAATCTCCTGCTGAAAACAAACATTTATGGATTTGAGCAGAGTGCATTAGGGAAAACGAGCTCAGCAGTGACTACTGAAAAACAGCGCTGTGCTTCTTCTTCTTAGAGTGTCGATGGCAAAAATATAATTCGTTTTTTAAATTACTGTGGATCCCCCATACCTCAGAATCATGCTAATTTGAAGCCTTTTTGTTTTTTTATTCGAGTTAAATGCGCGTGTTTTTGTGACAAATAAAACAATTTTACTTTCTTTCTTTTTCCTTCTAGAAAGAAGGATCAAGAAATATTTTTTTTAAAAGAGATTTTTTAAAGAGATTTTTTTGTAAAATTGCAAGATAGACAGAAGTCTATCTTGCAATTTTACAAAAAAATCACGCTGTATTTAATGTATGTCGTGGCAGCGGGCGGTGTAAGGCTGGTCACTAAAGCTGCGGACACAATACAAGGACAACTCCTAATTCGCACGTCTACACTAGCCCGCACGAGGCGACCGTGCATGGCAGAAGGAAAGTACGGCTGCATGATATGTTTACGGAGAAAGGGAATTCTCGTGATTAAAAACGTTCAAAATCTCATCAAACAATCAATGTATTTTTGACAGATTGAAATTGAGATTAGAATGTGAATGTTCTTAAAATACAGGAATCGTCCCTCAGATTTGAGGTGAAATGTCGTGATTTCTTAGCAAATAGCATACCTACTTGATTGGGAATGGATTTTATTAGAGGCTATATATAGTATGAAGTATGAAAATAATTATCTGGAGGACAGCAAATGACATCCTTCCGCGCTTTCCGACCACCTCCCACGCGTGTTGATTTAGCCTACTTCCCTGTTAAATACTGATTATAGGAGAATCCCATGATTTATTTTATTTGTCAGTAGACGGTGCAAGCTGGTACAGCCAGTACTTTCGAGCTGCCATACATAAGAAACCCATCTCATCGATCCTTCAACCCTCAATCACGGCATTGTGGTCAAGTCGACCATATTGTCCACTTTAGAAAAAAATAAGGATTATAATCATGTAATACATTCGCGACAATAGATCGGGACACTGCGTGAACATGTTTTTTTTCTATGATAATTATGAATAAGTGGGCTTGAGTCGCTTGTAAAGGGTTAAGGAGGCGTGTGGCCTGTCTATATAATATCGATAGTTTTCATTAGATTGTGATAAATTGTTTTTATATTTTATGTTTTAACACTGGGCCCGCATGGTGGATTACGACCCACTCCCTCTCACAGAGAGGAGGCCTGTGTTCCAGCAGTGGGAACATTGCAGGCTGATTATGGTCTGGAGTGCAGCATTCTGGGCGTAAAACGAACTAACAGAATACGAAACAACCCGCTGCTCTCCAAAAGAGGGATCCTAGATGAAGGCAGTAAGGCTGCCAAGCTGAAATGGGATTGGGCGCGTTACCGCTGAGCAACAGTCTCCACACGGTGGGTGCCTGAGGATGGACAGTGTCGCCGAGGCCCGAGGGAGCGGTGACGAGACGACCTAGGCGCGTACCGCAAGGGTTGGATCGAGGTGGCTCTGAAAAAGGAAGCCTGGAAAGATTTCAGGCCTTTGTTCAGCTATGGGACAGTGTAGCCTAACAAAAAATATTGTTTTGCAAGTAGTTTGAATATATAGATATTGTAACTTACTTATTTGAACGGGGGGCTTATGGCTAAGTAATAACAGTCGCACATGTCGATCGATCAAGTTAAGCTACGGTTGCCGCGGTTGGTTCGTGAATGGATGACCATCTTTATACCAAGACCCCTCCGTGCTTCGGAAAGCACGTCGAACCGTTGGTTGGCGTTGGCTTTCAGTCGTGAATCTTTGAGTCATTACGGGTCGTCAGAAGCCCGAAAGTCTGACAACCAGTCTTACTAAGGGGTATCGTGTTACCCGGTAACTGGGTTATGAAGGTCAGATAGGTAGTCATTTCATACGTAAAATACTGGTATTCGGCTGCATAAGTATGTAGTTGGGAAAAGGCTAGGCAGATTGATTGAGGTATTTTAACTTATGTGACACCACGTGTGACACAGATTCATGTCTGTATTGGTTTTGGTTTTACTTATGTGTAATGTTTCGGGATTGCCCGGATATACTTAGGTACCTACACAAACAGTATACTTAATACAAATGGTTGGGCAATTCCAAAACAAATGATTATTCAGAATAGTTATTGGCATTACCAATTACATATTATTCTATTGTAACAAAATGACATAAACTAGATAATACTATGGCTAGATACCGAATTTCACAAAAAAATAGAACTTATTAATTTTTAAATATTCTGCTTAGATTTTAATTTAAACAGACGCTGACTTAATAATAAAAAAAGAAAAGAAAAAAAGTCTGAGCAAACAAAACGCATTACAAAAAAAAGACATAAAATAAACACATAAAAAGTAGTCAAAAGCCTCGTATTCGATGTACGAACTATATCAACCATTTTTTTCTTAAATTATTTACTAAAATCCAACACTGCTGATTCTTAACCACAAATCATCGACAAAACCCTTTTTCATAAATCTCATCCCTACCTCACAAAAACTACGGATATGTGGCAAAATATCCGAAAGCAAGGTGCTGGTTGACCACCGGTACATCACTGAAAAAAGCGCAGCGGACAAAAATGAACACAATTGCATCCGATGATGGATCACCCATGTGTTGTCCGACGAATGTCTATGGTAAGGGTTGGTTAGTAAGGAAGGTGTGTTTATTTGTTTTATTACGAAATTGTTAAGTAATTTATGATAAATTATTGTTTTTGTTGGTAGGTAGGTACACTTGTAAATTTCTTATACTATATTAACTAACCAACTGTGTTTGTAAATAACATCAAAAACATTGTGATGCTTGTCTACTATTATTTTAAGAAGTGTAGAGCCTTGGAAATGAGAGAACATCTTTCAGGATTCTTGGTGTTAAATTACAACATTACATCACACCAAGATTATGTCTGCACGGTAAAAGAGACTAGGTGACCTTTGAGTTTATTTCGGTTTTTTCTTCTCAGAGTAGTTGGAAAAGAAACACCGACCTGGGAGCCTAAAAAGGCCACTTCGGCAGAATCATAAAACAATTCATATCACGCAATTCATCTGTTTGACATTTTCACACCTATATATCCCTGAAGTGTTGGTCAGAAGTGTACCTATAGCATTTTACGAATCTCCATACAAAACTGTCATACAGATGAAATTGCGTGATATGAATTGTTTTATGATTCTGCCAAAGTGGCCTTTTTAGGCCCCCTCATCTAAGTTGTTTGTAAGAAGAAAACCTAGTTGCTAACAACAACAAAAAACTGTGCTTTGCATGATGCTTGACTTGATTTAAAAAAATCCTATATGTACTTAGTAACAATTATTAATTATGAATAACTAAATGAAATGGAAATTATGTAGGTACGTTATATCCCCACCAAATAATAAGGAGAAATTATGTCACTAAAATGAAATAACACTTTCGGGAAACTCATGATTTCCTACATATTACCTACAAGGTGATTGACGCACAACCGCATAAATACTTACGTAAATGGAAATCTATTGCTGTCTGGCTGGCTAAACCGTTTGATTCTAAGTAACTACCTACCCACTTGCGACAAATTATAATTCGGAAAAACTGCAACAAAATATCAATGACTGTATTAAAATGCATTCTTTATACACAAGGAAAATTGGAAAAAATCTCGCAAAAATAATGTTTTTTTTGTGCCTTATTTACATTTGCTCGAAATATACCAAAGCATTTTTGCAAAAGCCCTTTCCGTATCAATCTAACCCAATCTCAGATTGACCAGAAGTATCTGCGCGCGTGCTTCCCGCGATTAAGACTTCTAAACGTAGTATTTGGACTTTATGTTGTTCAGATAAGGTTCATTTTGGTTTGTTGATTCATAAAATATTTCGCTAAGTGTTTGTATTGTCGTTTATTATGTCTTCCGCACGCGTCCATCGATGCGTGTTTATCGAATGTTTGAACCGATGTCTGAATCGATATATAACACATCATTTTATTATCATTCGAATGAATCCTTTATCTTTTTGTTCGGTTTTGAGTTAAACGATGCCATTTTTTGTGAGTCGAGATGTTAGGTAAATTACGTGTTTAAAAAGTAATTTTGAAGTTGTAGTGCTTTTTTTTGTGACTAGCCCAAGTCCGAATAACTTAAAAAAATAAAACAAAAAGAAAAAAAAAATAAAGATCAGATATTTTTTAAACATCGCTAGCTGAATAGTTTGCTAAGCATTCTAGTTACCCTTACCACCGTGTAAACAACTAAAGTGTCTTCTCATCTTTATAGAGTGTGTATATGTATAACTACTTGCCTGTCGGTTGGTAAAATTACAACATACCTATTCCCATTAAAATAAAAAACTTTTTGCATCTGGTCCAGTGCTCGACCCCAAAGTAAATTCCTGGCTTCGCCCTCTAGAACGTCTTGTCAATTGCCCAGTAGAATGCAATGACAACTATTCATCCAAAAACATCGCTAAAATTCCACGGCCCTTTCGTTTTCGCCGAAAATAAAACCGAATTTGCGTGTATTGTTATCGTCATAATGTTAATTAACCGAAAAATATTCACTAGATTTCGCTACTTCACTTCAAATGCGCACATTGGGCAAAAACATTTTTAACCCGGGACAAAATTTACAATAAAAATGCCACCCAAATATCATTATTTACGGCGCATTAAACGGCGCATAAAAAAGTTATAAAGTATTGCAAAATTGGGTGAGCAGAGCATATTAGAATTAGCTTTCTTTCTTGGGTGGTAAACTAAGACGTGGGATGAGCAGTCAAGTGCCCTTTTCGAGTATATTTATCTAAAGGATTACGCACATTACGGCACTGAAGGACATCGCTCGTCTTTTGTCAAACTTGTTTTGTTACGAGAAAGCTTCCTCTTGAGATTTTTATTTACTTACGATATGGAGGCTCAAATATTTGAAACCGAATTTTGAATGACAAAGACCATACGTAGGTACTTGAGGATAAAAATATGAGACACTTTCTTTCTTGTTGTGCGCAAATAACCCACGGAATATGGAAATTTATTGGAGTTTGTAACATTTAAATTTAAAGGATATTTTGTGTCCATGTTGTTTCATTTAAAATAACCAAAGAAATGTCAATAGTTAGGTATTTTGTATATCCCAACCAAAGTTGTCGACATAGTTCACAGAATTAGCAAGCTTCGCAGGGTGGCTGGTAGCAGCTAGATGAGAATGGCGTGCAAGTGGAGAGGCCTATGTCCTGCAGTGAACTGCAGTAGATTGATAATATCGATTCCAAATGAGCATAGAATATCTAAGTCTTTATCTATTTATAAAAGGGAAACTCCTTAGAGATTCTTAATCCTTTAAAAATGGCCACTAATATTGTTAATAGAATCCCTTCAACCTTTCTTAAACGAAGATTTATGTTGACAATTGCAACAATTGTGTAGAACTCGAAAAAAATTAAAGGAAGCGGCGCTAACTTCTAGAAACGATAATCCCCAAGGAATCGCAACCCTTCTATGGTCTTGGTCATTTTGGACATTTTTTCTTTGTCCAGATAAGTGTTGAATGGGAGCATTGTGCGCGCGTAACGTACAGGAAGCTATTCTGTTCAATTGTTCACGCTTCGATGGTCAATCTGTATACATATTAATATAAGAAAGTATATGAATTATGGTAAGAAGGGATTCTTTTTTTTAAACAAACAATTTTTCGAACAATGTGATGTGGCCCACCGTATGAATTATGCTGATCATTTCATGTGATGATCCGAAATCGGTAACTCAGTTTTTTTTTTAAACTTTGTAGATATGTATTTCGTAACAGGACAATATCGGTGTGCTTCATAAAACGTGTTAATACGCGTCCGCCGTCAGTGTGTCACATAAATTATAAAGCGTTGCCCTTATTTTATTAATCTTTTGTAGAAATACAAAATCTTGACTGAAAGAATTATCTAAGTAATTGAAATCACAATTCAAAAGAAAACTACGTTAACAAATCCTAGTGTAAATATTTTCTTGATACAGCGTTTGAGACTATAATTAGCATTGCCATTCAACGTGGCAATGCTGCCAGTCTTCTGGGCAGCGATGTGGACGAGTACTTCGACGCCTAAATATCCTTTTGTTTACGTATTTATTTCTATAGTTAGTTAGTCTTTTAAATAGTAGATGGGTCGACTGGGTTTTGCCAATCTTTGACTAGCTTCAGTGACTAAACTATTGGATATGTATTTAATTGAATTTTATTACGCAGATTGGGAACATCATTAGATCTACGCAGTCTAATTTATTGCCGTGTCCACCTTGTATAGCCCCATACACCCTGGACAGTCAGCTCAACCAATATTCTTGACAATCTCATCTTTTCATGACCTACTTCTAATAAAACTTCTCTCAACAAGAAATAACCTGCTGTCAGCACCAAACAATGCAGCATTTCACCTACCAGGAAACCAGTTACATGAAGAGCCAAAACAAACAAAATCAAATGAACCAAAAAGGTTTGTATACACAAAAGTATGAATAACTTCTTCAAAACATCCTCAGGTCGTCGGCACACTTAGAGTATTTCTGCTCAAACTGATTCAGAGAGCGCTAATTCGTATCTTTTTAAATGCAAATTAACAAATGCTTGATTTTCCGCCTTATTGTTGTAACACAAAACATGTAGATAGTTTCAGAAGTTCAGCTCCATACATCATCTGCCTGCCTAGCCTTTCCCCAATTATCTACATATGTTAGGGTTGCCTTCCAGTCTAATCGTATGAAGCTCATACGATTGCCATTCTGACTACCTCAATACAGTTACCAGTGTTACCTAGTAACACGACACGATGCCTTTTGCTAGAACTGGTTGTTAGAGACTCTCGGGCTTCTGACTACCGTAACGACTGTCAAAGATCTAAGAATGACAGCCAGAACCAACGACTTAACGTGCTTTCCGAGCAACGGAGGGGTCTCGGCATATTGTGGATGGTCACAAATCCTCGGATCGAGATGGGCTCGTGGCTAAATAATAACAGTCGCACGGGTCGCTCTTCAAGGTTAAGCAACGATTGTCGTGGATAGTTGGTTGAATGGGACCATTAATTACATACCGAAACCCATCAACATTCGTAGATATTTGACAGTCGTTACGAGTCGTCAGAAGCCTCAAAAAATGGACAACCAGTCTTAACAAGGGGTATCGTGTTACCCAGTAACTGGGTTGTGGAGGTCAGATAGGCAATCACGCCACGTAATATATTGGTATTCAGCTGCATCCGGTTAGACTGGAAGCCAACTCAAACATAATTGGAAAAAGGCGGGCAGATGATGACCCATCCTCGGATTGAATTCGGCAATTGTAACTTGATCTTGATCTATCGACCGGCGCTTGTCTGTGTGTGAGTGCATTTTCATTTGGAGTTTCATGCCTGTTATTCTCCATAGAGATCTACGTTTCGGAATGGACAAATAACTTAAATTTTCTGAGTAGGTAACTGTCGGACTCTTTGATAATTCAAAAGTGCCTGTAAATGTTTGTTTGGATTTGTTTGAATTCTTTGTTTGGAGCTCATCTTCTGTACTATCGATTTTTCGGTTGTTATGTGTGCTAAGTAAACAAATGAATGAAGTGTTTCTAATCTATGAACGGGGTCAAGCGATGTATGGGTCATTGTCTCACTAATGTCATTTTTGCATGTTTTTCTTTTCTTTCATTGTGTTTGATGTTTTCATTACTATTAGCCTGTAATGGCGCTACTGTATGATAAAGACCTTTGCCAAACTCAGAAGGATTTAAGTATAAGCATTGATCATCACGCTTACTAAATACGTGTGGTGCTTCCAAGAGGGTCTAATAGGTATTATTTTGCTGTGATTTAGAGTATCTACAAACCAAACTCTAAAGAACTCTAAGAGTATCTAAAAACCGTGTCCTCCGCCTTCCGCATCCAGTTTGTCACAGTCACCTTATTATAAAAAAGGCCTTCTCTCCCTCCCTCTCCTTTCTCTCTCTTTCCTCCTCCTCCTTAATATTATAAATGCGAAAGTAATTTTGTCTGTCGGTCTGTCTGCCTGTTATGTTTTCACGCCCGGGCCCTAACGATTGAACGGATTTTCGATGAAATTTGGCGCACAAGTAGTCCATGACCTGGGTAAGACATAATTTATCCCGGTAGAACGGTACCTTGGGTTTAAGTTTTTCCAACTTAATCGCGGGTGAAACCGCGCGAAAAAACTAGTAAACAAACAACCCAAGTTTTATGTCTAAAACCTTGAAAATATTTTATCATCTGTTTCTCTACATACATCTAATTTTATAGTCGTTACAAATAAGCTAATTTTTCCCAACTTTCGTGTTTACACATGACAATCAATCTTCATTCAATTGTCATACAAACAAAACACCATCACACCAGAGCCTATAATTCTGCCTACTCTATCAAACTAACTAGCTAACCAAAGTGCTACTACAGTTCAGCGAGTGAAAGGGAACCGGGTTCGGTGCCCGGGTGATCACAGCTTCCTTGTTCCGAGTCGGTAATATATACTAGTACTTCCTACGGTTAGTGTCGTTGTACTAATATTATTTGTATTGGAAAGTGTGTGTTTGTTAAGAAAAGTACCTATGTATAGGTTTGGTGAAAATCTGTGTAGCTATTTTGTGAAATATCAGAGGGGCAATTCTCGTAATTTTAAAAACGTTTACAGTCTGAAGTTCAATTCTCGTAATTTAAAACGTTCAAAATCTAGTTGCAGTCTTTTGTTATTTTGTTGTTCAGAACAAATGTCAAAAACTTTTCTAAATGTATGCCTCTTTGACTTCAGTTTCAATCTGCCAAAACCTCTAATTTCCCTACATATTTGATGAGTTTTTGACATTGACAGTCGCCGAGATGGGATTGCGAATAGATAGTGGACGGGATTGCGAACAGATATTACGGGAATGTTTCATTGTAAAAATAATTTCTGCTCCGAAAATCTGTCTCATTCCGGCGACACATTTAGGAAGACAACTGACTAATTCAGACTATTAACATTACTTTGATTCTTTCTTCAAGTATACCCTGTGTTGTCGGCATTCAGGGCCTCAGTTTCAAAACGCTTTTATTTATTTTATAGCAAATAAATAAAAGTGTTTTGAAACTGAGGTCTAGGACCCGGGATCTCGAATCGTCGTAAATTAAAATTGTTCAAAACGAATTAATTTGTCATTGGTCAAATAGATACGACCATCATCATAATTTATACGTAAACGATGAAGAAAAACATCGTGAGGAAACCGGTATATCAAGATTATGGCTCACAGAGAGGACGTCTGTGCCCCGTAAAGTCCGTCAAGAAAATGCGTTCCTGACCCCTGTCAGTGCGACAATTCTAGAAGCTAATAAAGATCAAATTCGCAAAACATGTATTCGATTGTATGAAAATGACAGGTGCCAAGAACGCATTCTCTCGTTGTCCGCAGTGTAGTTAACAACTACTCATAAACAACATAACTATAATTGGATCGAACAGCATTTAGTAGTACTAACTACTACAGCGCAGTGAAAGGGGTAACAGTTACTGCCTGGTTCCTGATTGACTTCCGACTGGTTAGTCGTGTAATACAAGAGTTTGTACTGGATATAAATATTTTAGTATGTTTGTTTACAGTTTTCTAACGTCTCAACTTCAGAGAGTTTGTTCATTCACATTTAATATTTAAAAATGCGAAAGGAACTGTGTGGCTGTCTTTTACGTTTTAACTTTGTCACCCAGGTAGTTTATGACCTCGGCTAGAACATAGGATACTTTTTATCTGGGTAGTTCATTTCTGTCTGATAAAATGCAGACCTTCTCGCGGTTGAAGCTGCTTGCAAAAGCTAGTCACAATTTAAAGATGACAGATTGAGTAGAGAGTCATTCTGTCTTTGACGAAAGCCAAAGAGCCTTGAGAATATTGTCCCCATGAATGTTGACAATAGAATTGAAGAAGCCTCCTCGTGTAGCGCAGTTTGTTCTGCCAGTTACTCAATTGAACCGAGAGCTCGGTGCATCCTGGACAGTCACCCCAACATCTTATTTGACTGGCCAATTCTTCCCTTGCGGTGGTATGGCTAACGCCCGCCTGGTTTACGATCATCTGCTATGTTTCGTCGATGCGTGGGATTTCCAGTGTCTTAGGCATCTTCTGGGCACGCTCGTTCCAGCGTTCTCGTTCTATGAGGTCATAGACCTCATCCATCGCTTCCCATCCATCAGGCGTGATTGAAGTCAAGAGCGCGCCCATTCAACAATAAAAAAAAAGTTATAGAGTAGAGATCACGAGGTTTGGAGGAAGAAAGTCATTGTCTGTAAAAGGAAAATTATACTAAGTAGTTTTCTTTATGTCTTATTAGTTACCTACTTTAGCCAATACCTAAAGGTTTGCTTGTAATAAAATCTCCTTACATAAAGCCCATTAGCAATCCTACGTGTCACTTAGGTACAACCAATAAAAATATTAGAATCCTATTTCTTTCTTAAAATATTAAAAAAAGACAAAAATTTCATAATATTATAAATTTTCCGCATCATGTCCAAACAAGTTATGATACAAATGAATGTTAGCTAATAAATTGAGCCAATGACCATAAACTACGGGTTTATAATCTCACAAGTATTCCCGGCATCTGCCATTACCGATCCCGGAACGGAAGTGGCCGGGCCGGCCCGGCTGCCGGCTTTCTCTTCCGGGCGACAGAAAACTGCGAACTTCCCGGACACGGACTATTTTCCAGAATAATAACGTGTTTTAATCAAATATTGAATACGAACGATATTCAGTTGGCTTGCTCATTGATTACTTTCGATTATGTGTATGGGGGGTTTAATGGCTTTGTTGGTAACGAGGTTCTAGTTAACTTGCGTATGGATAAACATGACACGTGGATTATTTATTTAGCTATTTAATAGGTACTTCAAGCACAAATACCACACAGAGTACAGAGGCGGATTTTCTACCAGTCAACCTTTGGGTGATGCAGCATAACATATTCAGTCTATAATGTTGCCACTGCTGGGACTCAGGCTTCCTCTTGGTGACAGGGAGTAGGCCGTAATCCACCACGCGGGCCCCGTGTGGGCTAGAAGATGTCACATGTCTGTCACTGGCATAATAATCGAGATTTGGCACTCATTGACATGCTGCTAATGCGGTAACACAACATCTTCAATAAAGCCTAAAGCTATGCCAAACGAGAACATCCGCCACAATAACGTCATAGATATTTAGAAACTGACCATCGCAACATAGTCTAACTACCTAGGTATGCTATATAGCCCAGTTCAGGTCATAAACATTTTACGAGTGCACTCAGCGCAGGCGCCGCTCTCAGGCGTTAAATGTACAACAATTTACTAAGTGGGACAGGATGCACTTTCTAGATCTTTGTACCTAGTATGTTTTTTTATTTAGAGGGTAAACCAAAAAAACGATTTTGGATGCAAGCTTATGTTATAAATGGAACGTCTTTGATATCAGTGAGGTATGTTGAGGCGATCATAAATTGGCCTTATGGTTTTTGCTATCACTAACCCAAAAAGATGAATGGAAACTGAAGTACAAATTACTACCGAAACATAGAATTGACCTCATCTCTCAAGTAAAATTCAATGGTGTACATTTCATGATCAATGGGAGATATCATGATTTCTCTATCATCATAATGATCAAAGCATCTGTCTAGATTGATCATGGCAGTTTATTATTTTTGCCCGACAAACGAGCGTAAACTGCCTCTCATTCTTCCAAGAAGTCATCTTTAGTGCCTTTAACAATATTCCCTTTATTAGAGATGAAATATCAAACTTTCAAAGTAAATGCATAATCAAATTATGATATTCCCACTGTTGGGACACAGGCGTCCTCTCGGTGAGAAGAAGTGGGCCGCAATCTACCAGGCGGGCCCAGTACGGGTTGGTAGATGTCACATGTCTTCGAAATTTTGGTTCTAGGACTTGCCGGTTTTCTTACTATATGTTTCCCTTCACCGTATTGAGAGCAGTGGTGATGAAATAATTTACATAAAGTAAAGCGCCGTCTGTATTCGAATATTCGAACCTTACGACCTATTTACCACTGCTCAGTGAAACAAAACCTTTTATCATTTTTAATGACTTCTAAACAACATAATAAAACTAAAAGCTATACCCAACGGTGTACTATTCCGTGGGTGTAATAGTGCCCCTAGGCAATCATTCCCGACTATAGTTAGAAAGTAGGACAGGATGTACCTCGCTGCACATTGCAATGTCAGCCATTACATATTCTAGGCATAATCTAGACTCGCCGATGACTAATGTTCTAATGCATCTTACAAGGACATGTATCAATATGCTAAACAATTTCTAAGGCACTTTCTTTGGCTTGTTTTGTATTGCGAAGTTGGTAAGGTTGATTTTATCGGCATGAATTTATGGAAGTGTAGTTGAACACATGGGGTAGGATTGATAGACCCTTCTGCTTCAAATCTGCTTAAATTGTGTTGTTATTCAGCACTGTAACTGCGTAAAACACTAAGAATCACAAACTGAATTATTTTGAAGGATTTTGCTAATCCATTGCTTCATATGCTTGAAAAAATTGTCTGCTCAACAATGTAAACAACGCAATGAATCTTGTAGAACTGTCAAAATGAAAGCTATTGAGTTAATGTGTTACGCAATTACCCCACATGTTCCTAACTTAAAGGACATGAGAAGCTCCTAAAGCCCGCCTAGTCATTATTGATGTTCCATACATATAGATATAGACCAGTTTAATTGTGATTTAAGTATGTAAGTTTAAGGTGAAAGCGTCGTCAGGAAAGCACACGAAATAAAAATTTTCATATATTTTTTTAGGGTTCCGTACCACAAACGGATAGACGGTCCCACTACAGGGCAACGGCCTCTTCTCAAACAAAGAAGACGCGAGCATAACCAACAGTAACAAACACCAAAAGCTAGCTCGAAGAATTACCAAAATTAAGTGACATTGTTCGCAGAACAGATGGTCGATAGGGCGAAAAGGTTCTGGAGTGGCGACCGCGCACCGAAAGACGTAGCGTTGCAAGGCCTTCCACAAGGTGGATCGAGGACCTGGTGAAGGCCTCAGAAATCCGCTGGACACTAGAAGCACAGAACCGGTCGAATAGATATATAATATAGATATCTATCTATATAAAAAACAATTAAACTCCATCAATCTCAATCTGAATCATTTTGAAGCATCTTATACCTGTCCCTAAATTGTTGACAAATAAATAAATCTGAATCTGAAGGATATTGCTAATCTACCTATTACTTCATACGTTCGAAACATTTGTCCAATGAATGCTTTTGAACTGGCAAATATGAGTCATTGCTACTGATAGGGATAGCGTATTACGCAATACCCCGCAGTTCTTCCTTAATGTTCGATATTTCGTTAAAATCTGGTAGCCTAAACAAAAATTGTGTGTATTACCCATACACGTCCAATATAGGTATTACCTAATGACGTGTGATGCTAATATTTCTTCCTGGGTTCTCCTGTACGTCAAGCATAGTAAGAATAACGTGTGAGGTCAATAGATCAGCCTTATGCATAATAAGTTGCACCACAGTAACCCTGTTTTCCTCAGTTAACTGTTACCAATGATGCTGAATGACAAATAGATGTTATATTTATCTGTTATAATCTTTTATTTTAGAGATTTGCAATTGCAACATAAAAAAAAGAAAAAAATATATATCGCAAAAAAAAACAACTTTTAAGGACTTATTGTTAAATGTATTTCTGTAAGTAGGATTGTGCAAACACTTTTACACGTCAATCATATTTTAAAAACTAGATCAGGTTGGCGTTTTCTATCTGACTACTCTGAGAAGAAAGGCCAAAACAAACTCAGAGTTCAACGTCTCTTTTAAAGTCCAGACATAATCTTGGTCAGATCATGTGAATAATCTCTGCTAATGCCTTTACTAATCTTGTCATCATTATCGTCATCTTTCTGCCTTCATTTAAATTTGTTAGGGATCGCGGCGTCTTCAGCACGTCTTTTCCATCTTAATTGGCCGTCATCGCAGAGTTCAGTTCCATCGTAGTCATGTCATCTTTCACACAAACCATCCATCTTATAGCTGGTCTTGTATCTCTTGTCAATACGCTTACAAGCAGAAATTCTTTCCAAGAAACATCAAAGGAGAATTTGATTTGGACTATTTAAATATTTTCACACTCGTCTATGTAAATCGAAATCTAATCCATATTTAAGTATTTCCTTTCTTGAGGAATCATTATAATTATCTGTTTATAATGTAAATCCGCGTATGTTTAGAATATGAATCATCATTAAAAGCTGTGTTCATTAACACTTCTGTGTGACTATGTTAATTTTATGTTATTTCTGTAGTTAAGTGTCAATGTCAGGGGAACTCTGCACTGAAACTTTCTAATGGTAACAATGTCTTGCTGTTCTTCTAATTCCATGGTTTCATTTTCTTCTTCAAGGTGTCCAATAGGGTAATGACCCTAAAGACCAAGGGGGATGCTAAGACGATAGCTGGTTGCATTTTCAACATTAGGGACAAAATAATAATATTTTATGTGCCTGTTATTTTACTTGCACCCTTACCCCCCCCCCCCCCCTTTCCCTGTGTTCGTTAGCACAAAGCAATTTCAGATTAGGAACTCATTTAAATCTTTTTTTTTACTTAGCCTACACTGTCCCCCAGCTGTGCAAAGGCCTCCCCCAAATCCTTCCAGGCATCCTTTTCTATAGCCACATCGATCCTATCCTTGTTGTACGCGTCTATGTCATCATTTAAATCTTAAGACCAGAAATTGGCTAGCACCCAAGCGAAACCCCAAGCTTGGAGCTCCGGAAGCTATAATAGAACATCAGACCAATAGGTCGGCAGTCAATACACGCACAGGAGCGGCCGTACGGAGTAGTCAAGTAATTTGTTATAACATAACCACCACCTCCAACGGAAAAATGCCTAAATGCGATAATTGTGATAAAACTATAACAAAAAAATCACCTGGGCTTGAGTGTAACAAATGTGGCAAAATAGTTCACGCAAATCAACTATGCACAGGCCTATCTTCTAAGCAGCTGTCAGCCCTGCGGAATGCAGAAAACTTGGAGTGGACATGCGAAGAGTGTCACAAGGAATCTCCTCACCGCAAGTCCTTCGTAATTCCAGAAGATGACGAAAATGAGGATGATAATGTTAGTGAGCTGGATGGGAACAGTGCTGCGGTGAATAAATTGCTACGTGATATTTCAGTCGAGGTTAAGAAAGCAGTGAAGAAAGAACTGGCATCAGTGAACGAGTCGCTTAGCACTTGTTGCATAAGAATGACTGAAATAAATTCGACGCTGGAAATTCTTGCCGAGAAAGTTAAAGAAATGGAGAAGAAAAACATATACCTCACGAATCAAAACACACACTTGGAATTAAAAGTTGATGCATTGGAACAACATATCAGAAACGTTGAGCAAGAAACATTGGCCAATGTACTGGAAGTCACTGGTATTCCTGATAACGAGAACGAGAACTTGGACATCCTCTCAACTAAAATAGCTTCGAAGCTTAACATTGAGAAACGCCAAGTTGCAATGGTCAAAAGACTTAAAGGCAGGAATGGTAAAGAAGGAGTTATTCAGGTGATCTTGCAAAATGAGGAGCAGGTGGATCAGTGGATTCGTACAGCACGTAAGGAAACAATTGTTGTTCATGATGTAGTCCCCGAAGTCAGTCCTGAATTGTCCAAGTCAAAAGTTTTGTTTCGATATGCTCTTACCAAAGCGAATAAATCACTGCTGTGGCAAGCTAAACAATTATTGAAGGAAACCTTCAAATACATCTGGTTTCAGAATGGCAGAATATTGGTTCGTAAAATCGAAAACGACAAGCCGATTGTCATTAGGAACACTAGTGATATTGATAAAATGGCGGTTCAGAAAAATAATTGTCGATAATAGTTAGACTCAGTGATCACGTCAGTATTTTCACCGGAAATATCAGAATTCCTTGAGTGTTCAACCATCAATGAGTTTAGTAATCACCTTCCAAATAGTAAACAAAAACTAAATATTGTCCATATTAACATACGCTCGATTATTAAACATTTTTCCTTAGTCCTTCAATTCATTGATTCTTCTATAATTAATATTGACGTTATTATTTTAACGGAGGTAGGTATTTCTAAAAATAGTAATCTCATTCAATTCTTCAATATAAATGGCTATGAAAAATACCATACGCTGCGGGAGCAACGTAGGGGAGGTGGCATTGTGATGTATGTTAAACGTACCAACAACTTTCAAATCATAAATAATGTATCACTAAAACACTGCGAACACATAATTGGACATTTGACTACATCATATCACTACACGACATCAATCTGCACAGTGTACAGACCTCCGAAAGATAGTAAGCACTTGTTTATCAAGGAATTGAAGGAGCTATTATGTAAGGACACCTTCAAACACTCAGATTTATACTTGTTAGGGGATATTAACATTGATTTAAAATTGAATGACAACATACGAAATTATTACATAAGTTGTTTGGCTGAGTGTGGTCTTACAAGCGCGATTTCAGATTACACAAGAATCGAAAAACGGAATGATAGTATCACTAAAAGTTGTATTGATCATATTTTTGTAAGATCGCGCTCGTTAGACCTTTACTCGGCGGCGCTCGGTACGGTTTTAGCAGACCATCGTATGATCGTGTTGTCTTGTATTGGAGGAGGAGTTAAAAACGCTGTACAGGATGTTGCAATAGTAAAGGAATTAATTGATTACAATAAATTAAAACCAAAGTTGGACGCCATAAATTGGAATTTAGTTGATAGTATGCAATGCCCATTAGAGATATATAACTACATCAAAAGTAGCTTTGAGTGTTGTTATGAGCAATCAAAGTATTCAAAAATCATTCATACCAACAGCAAAAGGAATAAAGAGTTGTGGATAAACAGTAAAATTAATAATATGTGTCATAAAAGAGATTTACTTTTCAGTCAGTGGAAACAGGATATGAATGATAAAATACTTAGATTGCAATTCAATAAACAAAGAAATAAAACTAAAAAATTAATAGAAAAATCCAGAAACCAATATTACTTTAACCTAATCAATGAAAATAAAATGAATAAAAGGAAAATGTGGGACATATTAAACACACTAACTGGACGATTGTGTAAGTCAGTAGACGAAGCAATTATCAAAGCATTTAAGAAAAATAACTTCACTATAAGTACAATAGCTAATAATTTCAGTAATGGATTTAGCGAAAACGTTAATAAAATATTACCTAAATGCAATACAAAACTAATCCCTGGATCAGAATACATTTCTCCAATTAACAAGTCCATGTTATTTAAAAAACCTACCGTTCGTAATATTTCAACTATTATAAAAAATCTTAATGTTAATAAATCAGCTGGTGTAGATGGCATTCGATGTATAGACGTGAAGGCTGTAAGTGATAAGATATCTCAGGTCATAGTTAAGCTAATAAGCACTAGTATACAACTTGGGAAATATCCTAAAGAATTAAAATCAGGTATCGTTCGACCAATTTATAAAAATGGATCGCATAATAACTATGACAGCTACAGGCCCATTACAATATTACCAGTAATAGATAAGGTAGTAGAAAAATACGTGTGTCAACAAATTCAGAATTTTTACATTAAAAACGATGTCTTATCAGACTCTCAGTTTGGCTTTCAACCTAATAAATCAACTTCAATTCTGCTTTCTAAATTCACAGATGAAATAAACCAACACCTAAATGATAAAAAACATGTTATCCTGTTATTCATTGATTTTAGCAAAGCGTTTGATACTCTCAGGCATGATATACTTATAAACAAGCTTGACAATACAGGGGTTCGAGGCCCAATATTAAACTGGTGCAGAGATTATTTAAAAAACAGAACATGTCGTGTAAAGATCAGCAATGAACTCAGTAACGAAGCTATAGTAGCTACGGGTACAGCACAGGGCTCAGTTATAGGACCCTTGCACTATTTAGCCTACGTCAATGACATGGAAAATGTTATAAACAATTGCTCAGTCTATCAATATGCGGACGACACCTGTCTCGTAGCAGCTGATAAAGACTTATCAAAGGCTGAACTAACGATACAAAATGATTTTAATAATTTGTGTAAATGGTCTCATGATGCTGGACTGGTGCTCAATGCTGGTAAAACTAAGACTATCCACGTTCGTTCTAATCATTTACTCAACTCTGATAAGCCAGTTAAAATAATTGCGCACACTCACCAATGTTTGCATGAAGTGCAATTATCTAGGCTTGGTTGTAAATGTGAACCCTTAGATCAGGTTACAAATTACAAATATTTGGGTTTAGTGGTCGATGACAGATTTAACTGGGGCTGCCACATTGACGTCATTTGCGATAAACTGCGAGCAATGCTAGCAAAATTTGCAATAATTAAATACAAAGTACCTTTTAAAATATTACTAAACCTTTATAATGCTCTCGCAGAATCAATGATTTCTTATGGAATTACTAGTTATGGCAGAACGTTTAAAACTTATTTAGACAAAATATATAACCTACAACTTCGTTTATTAAAAATAATTATACCAAATAAAATAAGAAACACGCTTTATGGTGGTGATGACGTTACAGGCTTCTTTAAATATTGTAAAATCTTGCCAATACACATTAAAATACGAAAGTGGTTATTAATTGAACAGTTCACCAACAAAGAACTGCAAATTAAATTTAATCATAGTATAGCAACAAGAATGGCAGCCCATTCAAAACTGGTAGTACCGAGATACAAGAACTATTACGGGAAACGAACGAACGCTTATTTAATACCTACTCTAATTAATGATGTTCCAACAAAAATCCAATCGGAAATAACAAACAGTAATTATAAAAATAAATACAAAAAATTCTTTGATTCTATTTGAAAATGCAACATGCTGTGTAAATTTCATTCATTAAGTGATAAGTATCGTCGTCGTTTTTGTACATTATGGTTGTTATTTACTTACTACCTCACAATTTTTATTTTTTTCATAAACTATGTGTTATTTGTATATTAACTAAGTATTAAGTTGGTTTTTATGATTGCTTAAAGTGTGTCAACATCCGGACAAACCTATTGAGGTTTTTGTGATGTTTATGTTTGTATTTCGTTTTGTATTAATTACTAAGCAATAAAAAAAAAAAAAAAAAAAAAATAGTTAACGACAACTGGCTAATTAGAACCACGACACCACTTCCAGGTATTCTTGGAACTGCTAATAAATATAGGTGAATTAGTATCGAGAGTCATTCTCACGAGTTATAGAATGGCGGAGTATTCTGCACACGTCGCCTAGACGTGGGACATCCGTTTGATGTACTGCTGCCAAGTCTTGAGGACTATACAGGACATGATATCTATGAGCTTGATCTGTAAAAGAAATAGAAATGATACCTAAGAAAAGAAAGCTTTGAGGAAAACAATGAAGGAATGACAGAGTGGGAGTTATGACGAAGAAAAGTTAATAGAAACCAGTGGATTCGGATCAAATTGGCTGTGACACATGGACAGACAGACGGAAACAGGAGTGATCCCATAAGGGTTCCGTTTCTTTTATTTGGACGTACGAAACCTTAATAACAAACTGTAAAGGAAGAGAAGCACAAAGAACCCAGAGAAGGTTAGTGTAAAAAACGTCTTAAGATGTGAATACTAAGATAATGGAAAACTGATATGTATGGAAGAAGAAAATACCTAAGTGATAAGGGCAGACGAATCATGATGATGAAGGTCATCATCTGCCTAGCCTTTTCTCAACTATGTTGCGGTTGGCTTCCAGTCTAACCGGATGCAGCTGAATACCAGTATTTTACATGGAGTGACTGCCTATCTGACCTCCAGGTTGTCAGACTTTCGGGCTTCTGACGACCCGTAACGACTGTAAAAGATCCATGAATGACAGCCGGGACCAACGGCTTAACATGCTTTCCGAGGCACGGATGGTGTTGGTATGTAAAGATAGTCACCCATCCACGGACCAACCGCGGCAAGCGTAGCTTAACCTGATCGATCGAACCGTGCGGCTGTTATTTCTTAGCCATATGCCCCTCGATGAACATCACACATATAAAACTCTATATCAATTTGTTCAACTGCCCCATATAAGGCCTAGGTATACCAACCATTCTTCCGCCACAGCTATTAACACAATTAACCTAACACAGTCATACTTTCAAATTCACGAGTACGCCAAATAATAAACAAAAGCCAACACACATTAAGCTATCGACACACTGACAGACAAACATAAACCTCGACTAGACAAGCGTGGTATGAACAGAACATATTGTGACTACCTATATGGCTCTAGGCCAAGGTTAGGCACCCCGGCTGACTGCTGACGTCATCAATGTGCTTATAACTTAACTGAAAACACATCTGAATACATATGAGTGTTTGATGAGGCAGAATTCTTTGGCTAGACACAAGTGTTCCCATTTCACGCAAGCGCTCTACGAAATGAAGATACAATTTTTTTAAGATGGAATTGAAAATAAAGAGGTATATTGAAAATCTACGGTTTCGTGGCGGAACCAACGGCCAAAAGTTTTCAATGTCATCGTCCGGTTTTCCAAATACTTCTAATACCTGTCAAGCATTCAGACCTTCCAATAGACTCCTATAGAACGGCCAGATGGTAAATATAATGCTAATATAACCATGCTTGTTAAATATAATGCTAATATTATCATGGTTCCCCGCGAAGTTTTACCACGTCAATATCGAGTCTTGTTACGGCAAGGAATCGAAATGTCAACCGTACGGACAACATGTATTTTGACAGTTCCAACCACGCTATTGTGTCATAGATAATACGTTAATAGCAGATGTTGTGATAAGGTAAGGAATTGACGTGGTTTCGAAGTAAGGAATAGTTCAGTGGTCATAGTGAATTCAGGCCCAGAGTATAGTGCTGCTTTTCTTTTGAACACTATCCTTTAGTGGTCTGAATTATATATTATTATAAACTTTGTTGTTAAAAGAAAGTTTTTTGTCCATACGATATTATGAATATATTTTTCCTCTTACAGAAGTGAGATCACTTCTGCTACAGCATCACAAGTTGTTAATGCCTATAGCTATATTACTTCTCAGGCATTTTTACTCATACGATCTTTTTTTAAATTATGGGAATGTTAATAGTAGGACTGTCTGCACTTTTCTTGATTGGTGGGGTCCGTAGCTAAGTTGTAACTATTTAAAACAATTTGCAAGTCTCATGGTACTTATGTGTCGAAGGGAAATACCCAAGCGACAACGACTGTAGTCGCAAAAGTGTAGAAAGTATTGTTAGACGGACATCTTTGTTTAAATACCATTTTGAGTAATTAAAGTTCAACCATTTATGTCAAGGTTTGTTTATAATAAAATGAATTGCTTTATTTTCTAAGGTTTTGGCTTCGCTAATTGTATTATGAAATTGTTATAGAGGTGTTGATTTATTTGAAAATACCTACATTTGCCTGTTTTGCAGAAATCAATCGAGTTTCAAAATGTTTCAACGTAGCGTTGGGTTCACTGCTGCATAAGGCCCTCACGAATTGTAAACGTTTTTCACACGTTGTTCTATTTTTAACCGACTTCCAAAAAGGAGGAGGTTATATGTTCGACTTTATGTATGTTTTTTTTTTTTTGTATGTTCACCGATTTCTCCGTCATTTGTGGATCGATTTCGAAAATTATTTTTTTGTTTGAAAGGGTATACTCCCAAGGTGGTCCCATTGTCAGCAAGTTGGAATCTGATGAGAGGATCCCATGGAAATCGAGGGAAACCCTCAACTTTTTTTGGCAAACATATAGCGATTTGGATATTTTTTAGAGTAACTTGAAGGGTATACTCCCAAGGTGGTCCCATTGTCAGCAAGTTGGAATCTGATGAGAGGATCCCATGGAAATCGAGGGAAACCCTCAAATTTTATTGGCAAACCTATAGCGATTTGGATAATTTTTAGAGTAACTTGAGCATTTGCTCTCGGAAATCATCATTTGGTAAAGTGGAGCTGATGATGATGACTACAGACGGCCATCGGAACTAATCAATGATAAATATTTCACGGGTTGCGATTCGATTACTTTAATATGGTTGCTAAGCAATTTATGCTCGTCACAATGCGTGTGGTGGTGGAGTGGAGTTCTTCAGGTTCTTACCAGGAGAACTCCTCAAAAATTAACGTCCCAGCATCGGGAAAAGCAATATTTTGTAAAAGGTGATGAGCAGTTGACGTTAGGCTATTGTAACTTAGATAAATTACAAACTCTCTCACTAAAAAGTGAAAAATAAAAACTTAAAAAAAAAAAAAAACAACCGACTTCCAAAAAAAACTACAAAGTGATAAATAACTTTTATTTCGGAAGTCGGTGTCAATAAACGAAAATGCAGAACCAACGACACCGACTTCCGAAATAAAAGTTATTTATCACTTTGTAGTTTTTTTTGGAAGTCGGTTGTTTTTATTTTAATCTGGTAAAAACTCACTGTTTTGTGATCAATGTAGTCAGCTCCAGTGCCAGAATTTATAGTAGGTAAGCACGATGGTTCAATAGATAAGCTTGTATAAATTAAATTAAATTGCAGAATGCTTAATATAAGTATGCCAAACGAAATAAGTGTGGGTCCGTTCCTGTATGGATTATTGCAGCCCCTTATGGTTCAGCACAATACCAGTTTGATACACTTATCTCGGCAGAACGCAGAGCAATAGGCGACGAGGCGTTGGTGGCTAGGCTTCACAGCCTGGCTCATCGCTGTAATGTTGCTTGCCTGGTGGTTTTCTACAGACTGTACCTCGGAGAGTGTGCGCAGGAGCTCCACGACCTGATCCCTCCATCGCCATTTTACTACGGGATTACCAGACGTACTGCAGGGTACCATCCACACTTGGTTGATATCCCGACCTGTCGTACTCAGCGCTTCTCCTCCACATTTATTATGCGCACATCTAAAGTGTGGAACTCTTCCAGCGTCTGTGTTCCCTTCCACATTTAACCCATCTGTCTTCGAAGCAAGAGTGTACAGTCATCTTCTGGGCACGCTCGTTCCATCATAGACTTCATCCATCACTTTGCATACGGCTTGATCGAGGTCAAGAGCAGTCCCAATCAGCAATAAAAAAAAGAAAAAAAAAAGAGTATTACAATATTCCCAAAAGTTCCACCTATTAGACGTATATGAAGTTAAGTAAAACTATTGAAATCTATTTAAAAAACTGTAGTTAAACTATTGAAAAAAACAAATACCTGACAGAAATAGCAGATCATCAGTCTCCTGCCATTCTTATCCCATTTAATTTGGGGTCGGCGCAAAATGTATTTTTCTTCCATACTTCTCTATTAGTCGTCATCTCGGTAGTCACTCCCTTTCTAACCATATCATCATTCACACAGTCCTTCCATCGGTTCGTTGGTTTATCTAACGAAAATAGCAGATAAAGATGCAGAATAACGAATAAAATTTATCTGAAATAATAAAATAGAACTTCTTTTTTTAATTAATCTAAATCCTTCACACGGCACTCAACTGGCCATTATGCCAAACGTTATTTTATAGTTTGGTATACATGACACTTTAATAGGTTTTCTAACCTCCTTGCTCAGTGCCAATGGCACATTTATATTGTTTATTTTAATACCCACTCATTTAAGTGTATTTTGAACATGCTAATATTTCTTGTAACATCGTGAAAATGGAGAGCAAAGTCAAATATTTATCTTTCGAATAAATATCAGGAAGTAGACACTTATTGGCATATTTGGGCACATTAGGTACCTAAGAGTACCCAGTCACCAGTACATCTTCTTAAGTGAATACACAAGGTGGTAATTAATTTCAATTAATGTCTATAAGTGGTAGAGTTAACCATGTAAGATTTTATTTCCGTATAAGTAACTCAACCTAATGCTTGACTCAGCTATGCCCTAAGACACGCTACATAATATTTTCACTTTACCTGATGGTAAGCCACAATTTGGTTCCTAAAACCTGCAAAGACTCTGTATTTGGATCAGACCACAGCTGAGTTTTCCATCTCATTTTCCAATACATATCGCAGCATTCATTTCGTTAAAGATTAGCTCACTTCAGCAGAACTGAATTCAGTTTATCATCATCTGCCTAGACTTTTCCCAGCTATATTGGGGCAGTGAAACCGTATGCAGCTGAATACTGCAGTATTTTACATGGAACGACTGCCTGTCTGACCTCCACAACCCAGTAGCTGGCTAACACGATACCTCTTTGTGATATCTGCAAGAGTTTCGGGCCTCTAATGACACATAATGACTGTCAAAGATCGACGAAACACTGAATTCAGTTTCAGTTAATTTAATGCCCATAAAGCAATGATTTTTACAGAATAATAAATATTAACTACTTGTATGCCCCTATGTTTTCTTTTTTGATGATTCATTATTTCCTTAAGCACTAGAACCCTAAAAAAATTCTCAAAATTGCAGATTTAAACCGCTGTCAACAGAGGCCTAGTGTACAAATTTGACAACTATTAATGAAAAAGAAAAACTGAGGGACACAGTATACAACCTTTTTATTCAGTTTATGAAATATCTTTTAAATTGGTCCAATACTTATCTTACATAACTCACAGAAAGTGATGAACCAGCCATGTTTAGCAGACCATTACCATAATCTAGATTATGTCATGGGATTACTAGAACTTGAATAATCGCATTTCACTCGAGGTCATCATTGCGCATGCGCGGTGCTACCGGCCAATCAGCGCTTAGCAAGCGGCGCACGTTCAGCCATCATTGGCTATGCTGGCCAGTCCCTCAGCGCCAACGCATAGTTACCGACTATGTAGGTGCACTATGATTGTCCTAGTGCGTTCGTAGTACAAATTGATTAACTTTGGTTCATTAAAATTTTAATAGTTGTACAAGGATTTTTTGGCGCTTGGCCAAAACTAACTTGATTTTCCAACCACCATCTTGATTTTCCAATACATTTTCTCAATTTCATAAATTGTATGTTGTACTGTAAATATCATTCAAAGTCCTTCGATGGTTTGACAAAATGTGTTTTGACAAAATTCAAATGAGAGCTGACTGACGGGCACTTCATGAAAGCTACAGTGTTTACGTTCCAGATTTACATACGATGGTTTGTTTCAA
This sequence comes from Gortyna flavago, assembly GCA_963669345.1. Classification (NCBI taxonomy): domain Eukaryota; kingdom Metazoa; phylum Arthropoda; class Insecta; order Lepidoptera; family Noctuidae; genus Gortyna; species Gortyna flavago. The sequence goes on from OY770148.1 coordinate 9,520,791, forward strand.
TGTGAAATGAAGATCACTGAAATATGAAAATCAAATATTCAGTTTGTTTGCTTACAGAATGTCCTGAAACTGCGCAGTCGTGAACGAACTGCGCAAAAAACTTGGACTGCGAAAAACGGAAATGTATCAGATAAAAGTTACCGGTTCAGCCAAGATAAAGTTGAAATAACTTCGTTGGGAAACGAGTGCATTCGACATAAGATAAGGTAAAAGAAATCATTAGAAACACTTTCTAATGATTTCACTAGTTTGTCTGCCTGATCAGACTAAAGTTGTGACAGAAGCAGTGGACCAAGCAAGATATAGCAGACTTAGATCGGTGTAAAACCAAAGAAAAAAATCACTGTGAATGTTCATGCACAAGGTTTTTACCACTCACAATATGATCCTGAGCAGACTTTAACAGGCTATAATAAAAATAATACAAGCTGACGACTAATAGAGAAGTATGGAAGAAAAAGACATGTTGCACCCAAATAAATTGAGATCGGGGCAGGAGATTTATGATACGTAGAGGATAGAAATTAGCATCCAACTAAATACAAATACCCACCTAACATTGCAAGTACCAAATCCATTGCCAAGTCCAGTAGCCTCTTCAAAAATATAGGACATTTCGCTACTGCTGAGGTCCATACCAAGCAGAGGATGTTTACAGGCTGGCAAGTTAGTATGAAAATATCGGCTAATAGAGCCATCTACAATCAGCTGGGGTTCCGGGTGCTTCATAGCTACCCTACGCGGTGCGGGTCAATGGTGCAGTGGACTAAGTCGCGTCCGCCTGTCGGCACCACGCCAACTGCTAATGTAGAGGGTACAGAGTAGGGGAAGAATTCAGAGGCAGCGTGGAGTATTTAATTTTTCTTGAGGGTTTAGGCCTAATTTAAAGAGTTACTGGCGTAAAGTGTAAAGTGGAAAGCTACGGTCGGAGAGAGTAATTTGATATAGTTATAGTTGAGCTGAAAATTTTAAGTTGTTGAATGATGACTATAATGTTTACTGGTTATTGTAAACGTAACCTGTAAACATTTTTGTCTTGAATTTTGAGGTCAGTGGAAAATCTTCATAAAACAGTGTTTATGTGAGACTTTGGCGATCTACTAGTACATTTTGGCTATCATATTCTAGACCAACAAGGTTTTAGGAAGTACATTGATTTCTTGAAATCTTTGATTATGTGTGTGTACCATAGTTGTTTACCAACAATATTCAAATTGGCGAATATCTCTGAATCAAAGTACTCTATGCCGTATGTGTTATCCTGATCACGCGTGTGCATAGTAAAAGTACTTTCGTTCGAGGCCGCATTGTCATTCATGTTGGTTTTATCGCAGTGACGGGCGAACAATTCTCTTCTGTCACCGCCTACTTTAGAATCGACAATGTTGTCAATACTGAATGTACTTGGATTTCAAGGTTTTGTTCTTTTATTTTATGCGGCCCTGGTACTATTTTCTTTTGGGGGTTACAATTGGGCTACCTCGTATTAGGTGGTGTGTTTTAAGCATAGGAGAGAGAGGTAATTTTTTAAAGGTTGAAGCGTAATTCATACTCACTGCAGGAGTGTAGTACTAGTTTCCTCGTCAAGAGGTTGAGTGCAATTAGTAATAGGTGCATATCAAATGCTGCTGAATCATCATTCACTGGCATCAGTGAATGATGATTCAGCAGCATTTAATTAGACATTAGACCAATGATTAAACAGCATAATCCTATAGATAATGTTCCCACTGCTGTTACACAGGCCTCCTCTCTGTGAGAGGGAGTGGGCCATAAACCACCACGCGGGCGGACCCAATGCGGGTTGGTGGATAGTGCGGGTTGGTGTGTAGTTGGTAGCTGTATATGTTTTTATTTAGATATTATTGTTTGTTCAAATGATAAATGATTTATTTTCTGTAAGTAAAGATAAAGATATATTTATTTGTAGGTTTGTACAAACACGTCAATTATTTTTTTTTAAACTAGATGAGGTCGGCCTTTCCTATCTGACTATTCTGAGAAGAAAGGCCGAAACAAACTCAGAGGTCACAGTCTCTTTTAAAGTCCAGACAAAATCTTGGTCAGATCATGTGAAGAGATCATGTCAACAAGTCTTACATTCACAATTTTCTTTGTTAAATATGTACTCGTATGCTTGTAATAAGGAGCTTGTCTTTGAAATTCAACCTTTTTTCAACATTTCTAATCATTTTAAGTCCCCATTTAAAATGCATGTCCTTATTTTTCATGCATTCATTGAGTTATCACATTCATAACAATGAATTTTATGAAAATTTCATGAAAAACCGGTATAAAAATACGACGTGTGTGACATATGCAGAATACAAAATCTTCTACATTAATTTTGTTTGGATAACACACAATGGTTTTTGGAATGCGACTTTTATCAAATTACGTAAGTCGACACACAGAATAACTATGGTCGAAATTGAAAAATGTTAATAAGAAAACTTTTGAATTTAAAATCAGGACCCCCAATCGTATAAATGTTTAAAACAATATTTGAGGGGGGGATATTTCCATATCCAGATTTATCAAAGAAGGGGTATTATTTACAATTTTAATCAATCAAATGACGTTTGGGACTGTATTTAAAATTGAATTTTATTGTGTTTTGTTTTGTCTACAGTGAGGTTTTTCTCTTTTGTTTAGGCATTGCTGTAAAACATAAATAAATATTAAGAAAATAAAAAAAAGAAGAAGAAAAGTTGTTTATTCTGCACAAAGACCGCTTTTAATTGAGTGGGTAAAATAAAAAAATATATAATTATTATTTATGCTTTAAGCAGACAATAGAGTATAGACGAATGCAGGACTAAAAAAATAGCTTCTAAGGCATTTCTTACAAGTCAACCACGTGAAAATAGGTATCTACGTGTTGGTTGAAAACAGCATGTGCTTGAAAAACGATTTGCTTTAAAAAATCTTTTAATGCATTTTAATATTAGCTAAAATAGACTGGCGTATATGACCCTCCATAATGCGTTTATTTTTAGATTTTTTCACGGATTTGGACGGATGTTGTGACCGAATAACTTTGCACGTTTGATATGTTCAAGTTGTTTTTTTGTCGATAGTAACACGTACCCCTTGGTAAAACTGGTTGTCAGACTTACGACCAAAAACACAGGTAATGAAAAGATTATCAATTAGTCTTGTGCGCAATATTTTCAACAGACAAAGGAAATATAAAATGGAAATATTGAAATGTACCATTTCCTGAATCCGAGTTTCTTAGAATCACTGAGAGTATTCCGAATAATGAGAAAAGCCTTAACTATATTTTCTTGTAATCTCCTCTCCGTTTAAACGATCTTCTCGAAACCTACTGAATTCACAATGTAACAATTTATATATTTGTCGCATCCGGTCACTCGTTTGACTGATTCGGAACACGAGCGCCATCTGGTGGCGCTGACAGAGTCTAGCCTGAGTTGGTGGGGTGTCTAGAAAAGCGAGCGGCGAGCTGGAGGAGGCTCTCTTGGACCTTGGACATCGTACGAACAACATGCGCTCAGAAACTGTCCCACGTTCCGTATCTGGTTGTGTCGTGTACCTACAATATGTGATTCGCTGGTGTGATTAATTTGTTCGTGAAATTATAATCTGATTTGAACTGCAAACGGTTTTTCTATTGCACATAAACTAACACTACCCACTGACACGCCCACATAGCTAACAAGACGCACATACCGTCTTCGACATATTTATCATCATACTAATTTATTCGGCGCAAAATGTCTTTTTCTTCAATACTTCTCTTTTAGTCGTTATCTCGGTAGTCACCCCCTTTTTAGCCATATCGTCTAACACACAGTCCATCCATGGTTTATTTCGTCTGCCCCTACTCTTATAGTTACCCATCCATAATCATACTCAAAACTTTCCTTACCCATTTTTTTAATTATAAAACAACACAATCCATACTAATATTATAAATTCGAAAGTAACTCTGTCTGTCTGTCTGTATGTTACCTTTTCACGCCTAAACCACTGAACGGATTTCGATCAAATTTGGCAGAGGGATAGATTGCAAAATTCTTCTCAAAATAAACTCTAGATTTTTCACCCACTATCTGCGTTCAGAATCAGGTAAAGTAATTGAACACATACTTAAATGGCGGCTTGTTATACTAGGAATTCTCCACACCTCGCCCGCGAAGAATGTCACAATACCCACATAAATATATACTTCCTTTATATACGTAACATCACGCTAACTCCGTAACGTCAAAAGACTATCGACGTCATTCAGATTGATAGTTATTATAAACGAGAACTAGAGTGAAATTAAGGACTTGATGAAGCAACGAGAAACCTTAATCTAGGTAATTAAAAACTTTTATGACTGAAGAAAAACCTTTGATGTAACCTGTGGGGTAATTGCGTCATCATCGACTTCTAGTTCTAGTCCATACTTTATCGAATACCAGTATTTTACGTGAAGTGATTGCCTATCTAACCTCCACAACCCAGTTACTGGGTAGCACGATACCTCTTGGTATGACTGGTTTTTTCCGAGGCACGGAGGGTTTCGGTATATAAAGATGGTCACCCATCCACGGACCGACCGTGGCAAGCATAGCTTAACGTGATCGATCGATCCGTGCGGCTGTTATTTCTCAGCCACGAGCTACATTCAGCAACGTTAATTGAGTTATGCGTTGTATGTATGGAGTATTCAATTTATCAGATTTAATTAGGCCGGCCAAATATGTCGCTTGATGTAGATCAAGCAGTATCGTAAAGAATACCCAGTTAGTATATAATGTCATAGTGCACTGACCAAAACCAAAATGTGAACTCTTAAAAGAATGTTGTAAAGAAAAGTTTATTTAATTTCATCGTAGGTAAATCGTTTGAGTAGATTTTGGGTAGATTTATTGAATAATCAATGTCTGCGATTGTGCGAAGTTATATGGTTGTAAAAACTATTCTAGTCTTTTATTTGCCAAATTTAAACAAAACTTGGTGATCAGATCGGCAGGCGCTCCATGTATAATACAGGTATTCAGCTGCATCCGGTTAGACTAGAAAAACTTAACTTTTGGTGTCCTTTATTTTTGTATTTATTTGTATAGTAAGTTGGTTAGTCATTTAATTTAGTATCTAGTGTAAATAGTTAGTTACTTACATTTTCTCTTAATAAAGTTAGACTGGAAGCTGACCCCAACAAAGTGATGAAAAGGCTAGGCAGATGATGATTTAAACAAAGCCCCCTCACCACTTATACAAATATGCTGTACAATCCAAATACTTGTTACGTAAGATCAATTTCCAAGTAATTTCCCGCGAATTCAAAGCATTTGGTTACTTAGCCATACTTTGTGGCTTCCTAACCAAGCTGCCTCGTTGACTAATCTTATTAAAGTAATGTTAATGTATTAACTTTTCCTTCTGCTGTAATAGATTTGTTGTTTGTTGTTGGGTGTTATAATGTTGTTGTGAGATCGTTGATTGGCACTTGTATTGTTGCTATGCTTAAGGCTTACCCACTAGCTGGTTAATAAAACGTTGCTTAATGTTGAAATAAGATTCTGAATAGATTCAAAACTGTAAGGAGGACGCGCGGGCAAAAGATGGGAGGAATCGAGGGAGGTCTTTGCACAGGAGTGGGACAGCTTATAAAAAAAAGTTAAGTATTTAGTAAACCATGCATTTTTTTTAAACGTCTCTTAACTTTCAAAACCTAACATAACACCACGCCTTTAATCCCCGAAGGGTAAGGCAGAGGTGTACCTATAGTACACCCACATTTCACCAATTATGCATGTTCCAAGTCCCACGTAACATGATTATGATTCTTCATGCAACCTGAAACTGACCTGCAAATTGCAAAAAACATAGGAAAATTTGAATTTCGCAGGCTACCGCTGGCTACCTTTGCCTTTTGCAGTGAATGTCAATTGTTTAAAAAGGGCATTGTTTATCATTTACCTAAAGTTATGCTTTTTGCATGTATTAAGTCTAAACTGACATAAGTTATGATTTTATTAAAACTAGCTTTATATATTTATATCGTAAATTATTCTACTGCAAAAATGACAAGTTTATTCTCATAGTTATCAAGATATTAGAGAAATATGTTCTGTATAATAAATCTTTTAATACTATATAAAATGAAATAGGTTGTAATTTATAGAAATAAAGATGCTCATATTTTTCTTAGAGTGCTAAAATGTCTGTTTTGACAGTCCCAAACAAATGACTTGTAATCAGATGCTCCTCATTCAATAATTAAATTACCATAATTTGATAAAGTGGTCAACTTGACAATTTATTATGTTTTGAAGTCATATTTTGAACGCTAACATTAATTCACAAATTCCATATTGCATGATTTTGATTATTTTTGTTAGGGTTGGCATTTTAAATAAAATAGTACAGGCTGACATAGGTATAGTTAATTTAATCGGACTGATGATTGACTGTCAGCAGAATAGTATTGTGTCAAAAGTAAGTTAATGGAAAACTGTGTCTTGTATGAAGCTTTCGGTTTGGTGTATGTTGTAGGCTCGTAGACTCATAGATGCTTCGATTTGTTGGTCATTTCTTACTTTTTTAAGTACCTGGTACTTGTTGACAAGCCTACACTGAGCTCCCACACATATTGATATTGTAATTTTTATAATAGTTACCGTGTAGTGTCTTGCCGGTTGTTCTTCATAGGAAACAACCAATTGGGACCGTGCACCTAGTTTCTGACGAAAAGGTTTTTGTGAAATAAAATATTTTGAATTTGATTTTACTTATACTTGGTCTTAATTATGTTTAACTATATTAGTCACAGTGAAATCAAAACAATTAATATAAATGTGACGTTAAGGCCTGAATTCCTGTTAACCTGACGTCGCCGCGTCGGTCGCGTACGGTCAGTACCAACATACGCGCCGCTGACGTCAGTGTCGTAGTAACGCTATAATTTTAAAGAACACAATGTACTCGTGTATTAACACGCGCGACCGACTGCGACGTACGCGACCGACGTCAGCGTAACAGGAATTCAGGCCTTTTTTTTTTTTTTTTTTTTTTTTTTTTTTTTTTTTTTTTTTTTTTTTAGGATGGGAAATCATCAAATGACCCCTCCCGCTCTGGGTGGAGCGGAAGGGAGTGTCAGACTCTTACTGACTAAAACCCATCCGTGTTCCTTCCTTAGCCCTTTATGTTCCGGGGTAGCGGTAACCCTTTCGGACAATCCCGCTGCCCCGGCAGGCTTCGGCCCTGACGGGCCCCTCCTTCGATGCTGACATCTCTTTGAGGCGCGCGTGGAACACATACGCGCCGTCCGGCACGGGCCTGGTCCTGATCGGACGGCGAGCTACCCATTACTCGCCGTCCGCAGGCCCGCGCCTACGGTGGCCGGGAGTCGTCACGCGGCTCCCGACGCCCGGAGCGTCTACCGCGGCGGCTGGGACGGGCGGCTCTCTCAGCTCTCTCCCTCGCCCATCCCGCCACCTCCTTCGGTAGCATGACTGCTTCGCAGAAGGAGGTGACTGCCTCCCACTCCCTCTCACCCCGGACCATGGCTTGGACCAGGGCCGGGCGCGAGAGGTCGCCGCCGCTGCCGATCGCCTCTACGAGGACACGGCGGTGCTCTGCCCAAGCCGGGCAGACCTCCACCGTATGCTCCACCGTGTCCTCAGGGCGATCCTCGCAGTGGTGACACCCGGGCGTTTCCTCCCGCCTGATGATGTGCAGGAACCTCCCGAAACATCCGTGTCCGGTGAGGACCTGCGTCAGGCGGTAGGTGAGGGCGCCGTGACGCCTCTCTAGCCACTCCTCAAAGAGGGGCCTTACCGCCGCTATCGCGGCGTGCCCTGCGCTGGGTTGCGACAGTCGCGCTTTCCATGCCGCCATGAGATCGCGCCGGAGGTCCGTCCGCTCCGCAGCAATTTGCCGCGGAAGCGGGTTTTCCCCCCGGCGTAGTGCCTCCGCGCGCCACTCATACAGGCGCGCGAGGACTATCGCCTCCAGATCCCATGGCGGCAGTCCGGCAAGGAGGCTTGCCGCCTCGCGCGAGATCGTGCGGTACCCCCGTATCAGCCGTATGGCGACCACCTTTTGGGGCGCGTTCAGGTAGTGGGCGGCTCGAAGCCGCAGTGAACGCGCCCACACCGGGGCGCCATATACGGCCATGGACCGCACGACCCCCGCGTAAAGCCTCCGGCAGGAGGCGTTTGGCCCCCTCAGGTTTGGCAGAAGCCGCTTGAAAGCGGCCCCAGCCCGTTCCAGTTTGGGGGCCAAACGTCGGAAATGCTCGACGAAGTTCCACCGGCTGTCGAGGACGAGACCCAGGTATTTCATCGTCGTCTCGACGCCGATGCGAACCCCTCCTACCGTCAGTTGGGATCCCGATGGTGGCCCGTTCCGAAGCCCATGAAAAGACATGGCCTCGGATTTGTGCAGAGCCACCTCGAGACCCAACTGCCGGATCCTCTCCACGACTATCGCAACCCCGCGTGTCATTGCGTCGGCCGCCGCCTGATGCGACCTCCCCTGCGCCAGGACCAGCGTGTCGTCAGCGTAGCAAACTACGCTGACGCCATCAGGGAGGTCTGCCCGCAGCACCCAGTCGTAACCGATGTCCCACAGGAGCGGTCCCAAGACCGATCCCTGTGGGACACCGCACGACAAGGAATTCAGGCCTTAGACCCGTATATTTCGCTAAGTAGATATTTCGTAGTTTTTCAATCGAGAATTTTGTTTGAATCGAGTTTCAACGACAGTACCTCCCTCAGCATGTATAAACTTTCCACAGTACAGTATTTTCCTCTGCACAGGTGTCTTTTGTAATGTATACAGTGACAGCCGTCCAGTGTGTCCCCGCCGGAACTCCGTGTCCATTCGTGTTACTTGTCGTTGTCAGGACCAGTACACTCCTTGGACGTTGTGTATTTATCTACGCACAACACATGTGTGTTGTGTACGTTACCTTATGTTTGCATTTACTTGTATTGTCAAAGTAAAATATCTACAAAGTAGTCTTTAGGCGATCAGCTTATTGCTAATCAATCAGTTCAGGCTGTTCAAGGAGTTTTTGATAATGGAAAGATCAGAATACCTATTGGCATTTGCAGGAACTAATGTCAGTTTACTGCTAGGCCTTAAAAAGGATAGACTGGATGTGGAAGGCGGAGGACAGGGTGTTGTGGCGCAGCCTAGGAGTAGCCTGTGTCCAGCAGCGGACTGCGATAGGCTGTTGATTGATTGACTGACAGTTCACGAGATGGTAAGTGATCACAGTATGTTATTATTAGATTGTTGGTTGCATTAAAATAGCTACAACTGGGTACTAAGTACTAAAATTTTGGCAGAGCATGGACAGTCAGTCCTTTGCTGTCTTGCTAATATTTTATGAGCTATTGTCGTAAAATGAATGCTTCAAATCCTCTAGACAGTAACCACGGGGAGATAGAGCTTCGAAATGAAGTGATGTAATGATATTATTTCTGTAAGTAAATCGTTTTGCCACGCCAATGTCATTCTTCTTTGTTTTCCTTTACGAATACCACAAGGCGTTACATTAAATTATTCGCTCTTCGTTGGTCTAGTGGTCGCCAGTGCTACAGCTGAGCATGTGGTCTTGGGTTTGATTTCCAGGTCGAGTAAAGTGATAGTGGGTATAACTATTTGGAATTTCTCAGTAGCAGCCCGGAGCCTGGATTTGTGCCCTGCTGATAGCAATAGGCAATATGGGGTCCGTGGCTAAATAATAAAAAGGAAAGGAAAAGCCTAGGCAGATGAGGATAGCAATAGGCTCGGCCCCTATTGCATGGGAATTACACATAAAGGGCGAAATGTGAGTGTCGTCATCATTTCAGCAGAAAAAGGTCCACTGCTGGACAAAGGCCTTCCCCAAGCATCACCACTTCGACCGGTTCTGTGCTTCTCACATCCAGCGGATTCCTGTGGCCTTCATCGGGAGGTGTACTAATATTAGGTAACGTTTGTTTAACCCTACGCAGAAAACAACTCATGATGTTATGATAAGTTTTTGTAACAAGTAGGAATGTTTAAACTACCGACGTCACTGACCAACCAATTATCGTCCTACGTTTGAACTATGAATGTAATTTTTTCTAAGATCCTAGAAATAATTATGGTTAGGTATAATTATAATTGAGCCGTGTTAGACAGACAATGTGTTTCCTATTCTCATTACATAAATAGTATTCATTAGCCGACGAGCCGTATACGGCAGGGTTGGCGCGCAAATATGCAGATTGTAATAAATAAATTAAAAAAATATTTAAATTTTATTTGATGACCATAAATAATGGATGTACCTACTGTGTGAAAGATGATATGGCTAGAAAGGGAGTGACTACCTAGATTACGACTAAAAGAGAAGTATCAAAGAAACATATATATTGCGTCGACCACAAATAAATTGGGATAAGAGCAGGAGAATTATGGTAATGAAACCGTGGGGTAATTGCATAGCACACTAAATACTAGCAATTTGACAGATCAACAACATTCATTGCGTTGTTTACTTTGTTGAGCAGACAAGTTTTTGCGTTACCCAATTAGGTTGCTGGATTAGGCGGTAACATTAATATTTAAGTTCTCCTAAATGTTTGACATTATTGACTCCACCTATCAACATAATATTCGACATTAGGTACATTTGAAAAATGATGCAAACAGAAAAGATGTCTAATTTAGTGAGGGAAGGAAAGCAGAAAGAAGAGCTCACCAGACACGCAGACACGAAAGATATCATTGGCCAATACAAAAGTGACAGTCATCACAAAATCTCCCACAGATTAATTTGTTCTACAATATAAATTACAGAGATAGACAGTCACGACAATTGGTGATATCAGGATGATGTCATCAATGAACAGGTGGATGCTGCTGTCATGATCTCATATTGGCCTCTGAGGGCTTCCACGCGGGAGTATTATGATACCACGTGGTTGTAGGCCAATGAACTTTATGTTTTTGGTCATCGGTGGAAAATACATTGTGCATTGAATAGGTATGAACTGCAATGATGTTTATTTAAGACGAGAAATTGTTATGATAATGATTTTTTAGGTTTTGCTACATTGTTTTTTCAACTAAGGTCACATGATTGATATGATATTTACATATTGGGCTGTTGCCCCGTAACTAGGCTGTGGAAGTCAGATAAAAATTCTAGTATTCCAGCTGCATCCGGTTAGACTGGAATCTGACCCCAAAATAGTTGGGTATAACAGCTAGGAAGACTGATATTGGGCATTGACACTAGTTCCTGAAAATTTTATTAGTTTGATCAGCAAACTGTTGTCAACTATAATGACTGGTTGAACGAACTGACAACAACAAAATAAAACCACTAGTCATGATGGCATACGACAAAATACTATTAATCGACTTCAAAAAGACGATTTTTTTTTAATAGGCTCTCAGAAACATAGTGTCAGTTTGAACAAATCATAGTCTGGTTCTCTCTCTCTCTCTCACTATGCACAAATCAGTCTGGTTCTCTCCTTCAGATATCAATACACTATGCAAATATTTACGTGCCAAAATTTAAGCTTCAAATTCCTACTAGACAAATATAAGCTTCTGTAGTTTGTGTCAACCCTACCACCGCCGTCGGATGGCAGTGATTCAGTGTAGTGTTCCCTGTGTTTTTGCGAGCGGCTGGGGTGTTGCGGCCGCCACGTGCTCTCGGCCGTCGAACCCGGCACACATCTCCTAAAGGAATACTATGCGCTAGCGCTGGGTAGAGGAAGTGTTGATGTCGTGAGGAGAGGGTTCGTTTGTTTGGTTGGTAAGATTAGCATGGATCAAGAAGTGGTTTGAGTTTCTAGGAGTTGGATACTGTGAGCGAGACGCTACTAAGAAGTATTACTGTGTAAGATACTGTGCCAACTATCGTTCTTTTTAGGTTTAACCTTTCAGGTTGTCCTGTAGCGATTGTTCATGTGATAGATTTGTGGAATTTGTCATGATACCATGATACCTATACACAGAAAAAACATGACAAAGTGTCAATGAAGAAGACAGAGAGAGACTGAATAAAGAGATTGTTTGTTTGAACGAAAATAAAGTAGAGCACGAGCGCACATGTTTTGAACCACCATTATTTTTTGGCAAATTAACTTAAAACATGACACTGATAATTCGATCACAAAAATGTAAATTCAAAAAGCCATGTCCAAAAACAAAAACTACAATAAAAATAAACAGAAGCTTCGTTAAGTCATCAACAAGCCTCTCCACCCTAGACAAAACTAGGAAAAGCACATTCTATCCTCCGTTTTTATAAATAAACCATTCCAATAAGGCAAAGCCCGTCAACTTCGAATTAAGAGCCACTTGAAGACCCATAGATGCCACATTAGTGCTGTTTTTATTTAGGTACTTAACGCGCATTCTATTTGCTGCAAGATTGTGCGTTAGAATAGCATTGACGACTAATGGTAATTAAAATTAGTGATTAATTACATAAGTTTCTTTAGGAGGGTGTTTCCGACACGAATTATACTAAAATGGGTGTAGCTTCTGGTTGGTGAAAGCCTGATCAAAGTTTTGAACATCAATCAATCTGCCTAGCCTTTTCCCAACTATGTTATGGTCGGTTTCCAGTCTAACCGGGTGCAGCTGAATACCAGTATTTTACATGGAGCGACTGCCTATCTGACCTCCACAACCCAGTTACTGGGTAATACGATACCTCTTGGTAAGACTGGTTGTCACTTTGATCAAGGTTTTGAACATCTGATCAATAATTCTGATGGCAATTCTCATGTTGGATGTTGAGGAAAATCGTGAAAAGTTTCAACGGGGTTTTCTTACATTTCTATGCCAATAAACTGGAGAAAGAGACTAGGAAATTCTAATAAGTACTCAACGAAAAATAAAAGTTTCTCATTTATAGAATTTAAGGAATTTTTAATCACATCTGGGATAATTATTTCAGAATGATTTGTCTCTTCCATTTTTCTCACCAATCTATATATAGTAATAATAAAGCTGAAGAGTTTGTTTGTTTGAACGCGCTAATCTCTGGAACGGTAAGTCAGATTTGAAAAAATCTTTTTACTTTTATAGCCCAATCTTTGAAGAAGTTTATAGGTTATTTAACATCACGCTAAAACTCTTAGGAATCGAACAAAAAGAAAAAAAAAGTAAGAAGAATAGTGCGGGAAGGCGATGCGGTGCGACGGGGTGGGTCGGGGTAACAAGATCAGAGTCGCGGACAGAAGCTAGTCTTTAATAAGGAATCGAAGAATTTGACCTTACAGATCCCTATCAACAACTATTACGTGATTATTCAAATCTTAATAACCTTTTTACTAAAACAACAAATAAACAATAACTACCAAAAACACAAACACACAATTAATTTCCCGCGCTCAAACATAAACAAACGCGCACGTGGTCGGACCATAGACATTAAACTCGCCGCGAACTTTTTATGTTCCGGTCGTTGACCCGCCAGCAATTAAGGCGATATCACACGGACTGATATCAATCGTTTCTGAACGTGTGAACTAAACTGAATGTTTGAATGATGGATGTGAGTGAAGGAGTGAATGGATGCGGAAGGAGCGGTGGCGTCATTTCGGAGAGGCCTTATTTTATGGGATTGCAAAAGGCAGCTGAGAGCTAAAGCTATGACCTGGGAGACTTCGAGTTACGAGTGAACAGGTTACTTCTTGGTATGCTTGTACCATTTTCTGTGACATTTACAACGACCCAAATGTGAGATTCAGAAAATATGTCTTAAATAAATAAACATTATTAAATACCTTACAATACGAAAAAATATAGATGTTGATGTTACTCAAGTTCGAACTTTCTTCATTTAACTGGTTTCCTATTAGTGCTTGACGTTGTTGTTAGCGTAGAGTGAGACGCCCCCCAGCTGGGACAGACTGGATGCGGAAGGTGGAGGACAGGGTGTTGTGGTGCATGCAGCCTGGAGAGGCCTATGTCCAACAGAGGGCTGCAATAGGCTGAGTTGTTGTGTAGCTAAAAATTAATCTACTGATTTACTTTTTCTGAGGCTGTTAAACGATATAATTTGAGGTTTTTACTGAGAGTTTACATGTCTTTCAGATCATAATCGCAATGAAGTTATTCTCATCAATCATAATTATAACTTATAGTACCAACTACGGATAATGTACCTGCCTCATGAATAAAGCATGAGACGCAAAAAATACAATATGATAAATTATATACAGAAGCTATTACATACATCTGAATATCTTATGAATTTATTATGATGAAATATGTTTGGCTAAATAGACTTTCCTCTTAGCTAACATGACAGATATCGCATCATTTCAGATCATTAGTTTTCATTCCAAATAAATAAAAACACTAACAAGTACCTGTGTTAGTATGGGAAGCTATAATAAACCGATTGACATAATCATACAGAGAAGCCAGTGTAACTTAGTACGCGGCAATAAAAGGAACTAATCTGAAAATATATGGAATTTAACAGTGACGTTTCTCATTCCCTTGACTAGCAGCGCCACCACGAATTATCAAAACATTTTGTTCATGTAGTAACAAAAAACGGTCGTAAATACACTGATTAATTTGACAGATATTAATTGTCTCCTAGATTGAGTTTGAAAAAAAAAAACGATCACGCAAGAGCAGAGGAAGCGGCAAAACATGTATCTATTATAGTTTTATGGATGATAATTATCTTGTGATACAAAGATTTACAACTTGTAAGAAGAGTTTCCGCACTATTTAGGAGTCCGTAACTCACAATGAAAAGATGAAAATCTTTTTTGATAACTTCTTTTCTTCGATCTATCTGTGTCAATCTGACAAGACCCTTTTACACAGCAACGCATGGGCTTATGTCAGGATGTTAATTTAAGTAATTGTTCAGAACAATTTGTTTTTGGCATAGAATGATGATTGATAGACTCATAGCATAGGATAATATCGAATTCTGTGTGTAATTCTTACATTTCAAGACCTAAATACTGGTTTAATCAAAACAAATAGGTATAAGTACTATCTCGGTATGCCATGCGCTAATATGATACATTTCAAAAGGCACAGAACCTTCCTTCCTCAATCCAACTCAGTCTTTGCCAGTTCATATTTCCTTTTCAATTAGCTACGAGGAGTTCAACCATCTTGGCTGTCAAAATACCCGAACGTTGACGGTTAGTAGCCGTCACCACTCACTGGGACGCTGGCTGTTTGGGAGGTCACATCGGTCACCAACCTGGTCGTGCCTAGCATGATACGGGCATTAACTCCTGGTTTAGGAGAGGCCACTTAATGACGTCACTCAGTGAGGAAGTGGGTGTTGGTGTACTGTCTATGTCTTGACTAGGGCTATGATGTATACTGAGTGTGATGACCCTGAACAGTCATGATCATCACATACAATCAAGATATCACATCCCATCACTTGATGGCTGGCTGGTCGAAGGCCTCTTATTCATTTTCCTCGTTCAGCTTGCTACGACTAAAACGAGACATAATTACTAATTTCTTTTGCAGTACTTTCCATTTAAATCTGCTTAAATCGAATGACTATCGACGGTAAAAAGGAAGTAGGGCATAAGCGACATTTGGTCAAAAATGAATTATATATGCCATCCTACGCAAAATTTTCCGCTCTTTCGAATGCGCTCACTCCCATGGCTCTACGATGACGTTTTTAGCGTTCATGCGCTAGCAAAAAAAATCCTAAATGACAAAATACGTCAGTTTTTCTAAAATTTAAAACTTTGAACGGCTCTCCTGAACATTTCATTTTTTGTCGCTTATACCCTATTTCCTCTTAACCGTCGCTATGTTCTAAATTCAAATTACATACCTAATACCATAAACAAAAGAAAAAACAAATCGTTAATGAAAAATTATAGTGCGACTTCAATAGGTATTGTCGTACCAGCAGACAAGGCTGAATACAATTAATACATTTGCCACACAAGTGACGGAGAAATCGCGAGTATTCACGACTCGGGGGAATGAACGCTAAATTGGAACGGCCACGGAACTATGAAACTAGGAAGAAATGTTCCATCCGACGCTTTCCTGCTCATTCACAGTGATTTGTTGGTTTTTATGTATGTACAATCTGCGTCAGTTTTTTATGTGGTTTTGTATTCTGATTACGGACTTATCAATCAGTTTGTCAGTGCTATTTAGAAGAAACAAAAACTAGACTTAGAACTTATTGTCTTTTATTATGTAATTTTTAATACGTTTGCTATTTTTTTTAATACATTTTCGTAATAAAATCTAGCCTTTATGTAACAATAATTATGAACAACAATAGACGTTATATAGCAAATAAAATGATCTAAAAGGTGTTAATAAATGTTATTAACGCTATTCAGTATGGTAACAACATTATGTCAACAAATTGTTTGATTTATTACAAGCTGAATAAACCTAACACAATTGAAAAATTGAAATACTTAGGCATACAACAGATACGAAAAACTATTATGTCATATTTTAAAATTATATACTTAATTTATAAGTAGGTATAGTAATTAACAATGTTATCAATAATTACGAAGATGCATAAAACGAGCTCACTTAATAATGTACACATGCTATTAAAACTTATCAATCACATTCGTTACAATAGAATTTGCGTGGGAAAACGTCAGCGCCATTTTGGTTTCCATATCTATACACTTTAAAAATAATACGACATTCCTACAATGTCAGTCTTTTTCCATGTGTCACTAAACTGCAGGTGGTATTGAACCCAATTTAAAGCATTAATTAAGACTAAAGGTAGAACACCTGTTAGATTAGGTATAAACTACTAGTGCATACCAAGATACCTAAGTTTAATGACCTGTAACTATTTGTACGTAAGTGGCGCCCCTTTAATTATAGTGTTTATTTTTTTATATTTTTTTTTTTTTTAGTAGATACTTTACGAGGTAATGTGACTCATGTGTTATCACGTGGGGTAGGTTGATGTCCAGGTTACACCACGATGCGTAATTATTTTGGACTATAGACCATAAAGGCGTTGAACTCGGGGGCCTGCCTTCTGCAAAGAATTTAATCATTTTTGGTTGGAGTTAGATAGTTGGCTGAAATGGAATTGATACAAGGTAACTATTGATCATGCAGGGGAGATAAATTCATTAATATTTTACTTAATATAATTCCTGAAACACTGAAGACTGAAGATTTAATGATTAGTAATCGGCTTTTTACTGCTGTCTTAGGTACTATTGTGTCATTCTTATACAGTAATGAAAATCTAAGAAAAACTTGTAACAAGTCATTACTTTCAACTGACCTTTTCAAAAATGTTCAAGACTCAACCAGTGCGCAACCCTCTCACTCTCCATAGACAACAATGAGGTTCCTAGCCAATGATTATAAAATGGCGGAGTTCCGGACTAGAACTAAATGATGGTCAGCACACACGGCATGATACGAGCCGGTGGCTAGAACCATAACAGTGGGTTGGTTAAGTATTAATTATTTACTTTTTTGTTACGCATTTATTAGGAAATTCTTTTGTTAGTTATAGATGAAATTGATGGTGAGAAAGAGCGCGAAATACATGATCATTTTCCTAAAGGCAGCACCCTAATTGCGTAGGCAACACACTTTCAACCACAGTCTGTATCATTGCTTCATTGTGTTCGGAAAATTTGTCTGTTCAACAACGTAAATAACGCAAGGAACGTTGTTGAACTATCAATTTTAAAGGTAATGGTTATATATAGGCTGATTATGTATGTATGTTATGTAATGGTTACTGGTAGAAAAATAATAGGACCTCAAAGATATAGCAAGTTCCTTCAGCCTTGAACCAAACTAAATTCTGACGGATCACGTTGATAAAAATATGAATGATTGAGGAAAATGCAAATGAAAACTTCGTCGCTTTTAAAGACCAAAAAGACCTTTTAAAATACCAGTTATTTTTCCCTCAGCTGCTTTTGTTGATTGTATTTGTTGATTGTATTTTAAATCATGAATAGTTATTTGCAAAATCCATCATAACATTCATAACCTAATAGGTACAAACCCTGCATGAATGTCTAGTATCTTTTTAAACGGCTGCATTTTGTCCATGTTCCTAAAAATCATTTACCAATGAGATCCATAAAGTTTTAAAAACGTTTGTTACGAGTAGTAGGAACAGATAGTGCCATCCACGAAGACGCGGCCCACTCTTCTTTATAATGCTTACTGCAGCTAAGTGTGCAACATTCTGCTAGTATTTTAGTTTTGTAGGTACACAGTATAATTACTTATTAGTGGGTAATTAGTAAGTATTGTGAAAACTAAAACACGTGCGGAATTAACTAGCGATAACCACTAACGATTAGAAACAGTGTGGGGCGGGTCTTCGTGGGTGGCACTATCTGTAGAGTTAGTCAGGTGGCAAATAAGTCAATTGATGGGTTGACGGCCTCGTAAAGTTCGCAGGAAACCCCAAAAAACGCCAAAGTAATTGGTATGGAACAGGTTATTAATATGGCACAAGAGCCTACTGCTAACACATGCACTACGAAAATCACCCTTACTGCTACGACATCAAGGTGCTGTGAATGTCAAATGGATAGCTGGATAAGCGGCTACTATAGGCTGTAAATTAGAGGGAGGAGAGCCTAAACTATCAATGACTTAGAATTTTTTCTATCTATCTTTCTGAGATTTATGTGACTTAGAAATTCCGCATGGCAACAGCAGTTAGAAAATGGCTCTCGTGAACTTCAATGGAGTACCCATAAGTAAACATTTATTTGCTTAGTACACTACAAATGAACATTGATCCCTTTGCTTATAAACGTTCTTTAACGTCAAAAAATGATGGGCAAGCTCGCAATTTTTTTTTTGTCTTACGCTGTCCGAGAAGCAACGTTTATAAATAAACCCCTTATTGACTTAGTTCTCTAACCCTTAAGAAATTCAAATATCCCTAAAAAAACACACTTCTAAAATCCTACTCCGCTCCGTCACAAAAATATTCGAAGACAAATTCCAACTCTAAAACGTTAATTAAGCGACTCTTCCCTTATCACGTACTCCACAATTATTATCATTCTCCTCACGTCACAAATAGTACATTAATTCGTCACATTTCGTCACAAGTCGTTCGTGGTCAGGGTCGCTGGCTACGCAGAGTTCGTCGCCCGGTCAAATATTTTCGGAGACTATAAAAAATCTGCAACTCCTATTATGACGTCAGGGCCAGTTTGGCAAGTTTCGCAAGGACTTTTTTTGCGTTGTAATTATTTTTTTATACGTTCAACAACTTCGTTTGCATAACAATCCAATAATAACTCTTTTTTTGGGGCTATAAACACGTCTGTGATTCTATTTTCGTGTAACAAGTGCTTGTAAACAGACAGATTAATAATAGTGAACATTTCATGAAAATAAATGTAAACGAAATTATTAAGAAAATAATATTAATTTGTAATTTTATGTTAGTAAATAGTTTTAGTTAGGCTAGTGTGTTATTTATTACCTACTGTTTTATAATATTTTGAAAGAAATTTAAATAAAAATGTATTTCCAATTTAAATCCCGAAATAATCAATTACTTACAACAACAATTTATTGCGATAATCGATCAATAATAAAATCAAACAAAACGTTAAAAGGCCGCCAACGAGTAAGATTCATTGCGAAATTCGAAATACAAGATGGCGCCGGCTTTTTTTGTACAATGCGCGCCAAAATAAACTGGCGGTCGTTCGTTGACCTCGGCGTGTTGACCCGGCGTGACGTCACGTGACGTGGTGGCTGTGACGTCGCGCTACGCCCACGGCCTCGCGCCTGCGCCCGATGATTTAATACAATCGTTCAAGGTTCCTTTTTGTTATAGTACGGATATTGTCCTATATTGCTTCAGAAAAACGTGCGCGTATTAGAATGTTTGTTTTAATTCCTAGAACTGTTTTAATATATTTAACTCTTAAAAGGATGTATAAGATAACAAAGCATGGACCTATCTAAGAAATAATGTAGATTACAAATACATTTTAATACCTATTCAATATTATTTTTAGTCTAGTATTATGCTTTATGTATGTATTTATTTATGTAAATGGTACACCACAGACTAGGTACCTACAGTATTGCCTCTCCTTCCCCTTTTTAATCCATCCAAAGGTTGTGTTTAAAAGATTGCTCTTAGCGATAAGACCGCCCATTGTAAAACCCTTTGTAAAATTTCTACATTATTCCTATATCTGTAATTTATATGGTGTACCTACATAGTAAAGTACTATTCTATTTGAAACTCAATGTAAATTCCATTGCTTATCATGTTAAAAATTGTACTCCACATTTTCATCAGCTGTTCAGTAGTTTTTATACTAACTATTTGGATGTTTGTCATTTCTAAAATTCTCTATTCTCCAATATTAAAATTCGCCGTCGAGAGTTCGAGACAGACCACGGGGAAGGTGGTGTGACGATCTGATAACGTTTGCAGGTCTAACATAGCCAGAGATCGAACAAGACAGGGAGGTTTAGAAAGAAAAAGGGACCCTTTTGCCCAGCAGTGGGATACAATACAGGCTAATAAATTCTGGTTCTTCCAAACCCGTAACAAGTAAGTATTAGACAACGTCTACAGGAGTATTGCAGCAATATGCCAATCATAATACCAATCGTAAATAAGTATTATCTAAAGTCCGTCTGCAAAACGTATAGATATCTACAGCATCCTATGGATATGATTCACTTAATGACATGGAAAAATATTAACAATTCTTTGCCGAGGTCCTAGTATGGGTTCATATTTAGAGGTGAAAAGATAATTTATTGATTATGAATTTAGGAAATCTGTTTTTCTTTTGTTTTATCATGTTTAGATGTCGATACCCAATATACCCATCCCGTCTGTGAAGTTTTGTCACCAAATTTAATTTGACGCTGAATTTTATAAGATTAAGAGTTTCCTCTCACAATATTTTTTTTCCATTGAGGATTAATTTAGGCAATACAACTTTTCTACATCAGTTTGAATAAACTATTCTATTGAAAGTTATTGGCACCACGACATGATATTAATATGAATAGGAATTTTCAGACTAATTAAATGGGTCTGCCATGTTGTTCTATACTCCGACTTTTAATTAGCTGCAGTAAAATGACACTTCTTAATAACTCATTTTGGACTGCGTTTAGAGATATGCATGTGAAATAAGTTTCGTTTGTTATATTATTATGTACTAGAATAACAAGATTTGGTTGATGGCCGCGAAAAAACGAAAAGACGCCAATTACACGTAAGCTGTCATTTTACTGCAGCTAATTAAAAATCCGACTATAGTAGTCGCTAGCGCTACTGTGGAGCATGAAGTCCTGGGTTCGATTTCCAGGCAAAGCGTTATTGGGTTTATCCAACAGGAATTTCTCAGTAGCAGCCCGGAGTCTGGATTTGTGCCCGGTTAATGGCAATAGGCTCTCCCCCTATATGGGACTTAAACATAACTGGCGAATGTAGATGCAGTGCCACTAAAGGTACTCCTCTGCCTTAACCCTTCGGGGATCACAGGCGTGATGAGATGATTCAATAAACCAAATGCGCAATAGTTACCGTTATTCAGTAGAATATAAGCACTAAAACTATAATGTAGCACCATAAACAATCTGGAAAAATAAACACGTCAAAACAGCTGACACACATCGAAAACAAAAGAATACTCACTAAACCACAAAATTAGTTGCAAAAAGCACAAAAGAAAACTAAAAACATTTGACGAACAATGCTTCCTTTGAACCCACTTTTCATTATGAGCAAGTTCAAGGAACCACTAATAAAGACCTGGCCTAGTTTTGAAGCCAGTATGTATTTACTGCTAGACTCTAATTCTTTGAAAAGCTACTAAATGGTATTCAAATAGTCAAAATGTCTTTTCGTGCGTAAAACTTTGGTCTGCGGCCTTATTCTGGAGTCAAATTTGTTACAAAAATACTTTTCGGAATTAAAGTTTCTATTTTTTTTTTGCATTAGCAAGAACCTTTTAAGAATCAGGACTTTTGGATCCAAATATCACGTCATCATCATCGTCATGATCAGCCTATAATGTTCCCACTGCAGGGACACAGTCTCCTCTCTTCGAGAAGGAGTGGGCTGTAATCTACCACGCGGGCCCAGTGCGGATTGGTAGATGTCACATGTCTTAAAATTTTTGGTTCTAGTATATGCCGGTTTCTGTCACCGTTTTGTGAGCATTGGTGTTGTTGCAGAAATATCCCGTGGTTTTCCTTACCCCAAAAATGATGCGAAGATATCACTGTAATTTTGGACAAAGATATAATTATATACTTTTTTATTGGAGTCACTCTTACGTACATTCTAACATCTTGTGGTTTTAATAAAAGACGTAACAAGTTACATGAAATACGTAAGTTCTCGTTCCGTGACGTCATAACCTTTTTATATGATACATAGTTCTTCCTTCCTTTTTCTACCCACATAAGTATGTTTTCCTTTTTTCTCTGACGTATTTCCATAAAATAAATTTTCAAATTAAAATATACGTCATATTTTACGTGCGTAGGTTCTATTT
Source organism: Gortyna flavago (assembly GCA_963669345.1). NCBI lineage: Eukaryota > Metazoa > Arthropoda > Insecta > Lepidoptera > Noctuidae > Gortyna > Gortyna flavago. The sequence goes on from OY770148.1 coordinate 9,543,299, forward strand.
CTTAGAAGAAAATTGACTTAGGCAATGATTGAAGTGACGTACCGTAACCCTCTTTATTAAGGTTGAAAAGGAACATTACCTAATGTCCATATTGTCCATCGATGGTTTCATTCAATTTAGAAGGATAAAAAAAACCTAGATGAGGCGGGGCGTTTCCTATTTGACTACTCTGAAAAGAAAGGCCAAAAAAAACTAAGGGCACAGTCTTTTGAGGAAAGTACCACACAGATTTGAGTGAACAATGGGAGCCAAAGGAGCAATGAATATTGTAATAAAGCTCCGTAAGTATTTCATCATAGTTAAGTTTGAATGAATACCTAATCAATTTACATCATTAAAGCATGCATTACAGATTTTTCGAATGAAACGTTAATAGGTATCGTTTCACGGAAACTGTGGAAGCTCTCCAAGGATGTAACAATAAGCAGTTGCTGGACAACTGGTTCCACTGCTGGGCACTATTGTCGAACATGTGCTTATTAAATTGTCATAACTACCTAACTTAGCTTACAAATCGCGTTTACCATCAGCTCGAGGGAAAATGCTCGACCCTTCTTCCTGTCATCATACCAACCCTCTCGTCACCCATACCTACATTTAAGCAAATAGATATATCTTATCTTATCATCCACATTAGTAGTCCTCCATGACAGCCAGGCAGAGACAAAAATAAACAAAAAAAACCAACAACACACACACAAAAACACGACATAAAAGACATAAAAGTCCTTCTAAGATTGTGGCTGTTTAGAACTCCAGTCCTTTTTTATCTCTCCTCTATTGCCTCCTATGTCTCTGCTAGGGTATTTTTTTATTATTTTTTTCAATTTTACTGTTATATAAATAAAATAAACAAAATTAAGGTTAATATCCGCATCAGAATAGTGTCGCGGGCTCGGTGCGTCGCGCGGCACGGCGAACGGTCGACCTACATACCGGCTGGGGCCCGACCTCCTCAAGTTTATTGCCAATCTTGCAACATATACTCAGCGGCATACAACTCTAACAGACATTTTCTTCTGTCACTATTGAGGATAAGGATAGTGTGGAATAGGGTTGGCAGTTGATATTCTGAAGCCTTTTATTTTACATTACATAATATCATGACAGTTTTCTCCGAAAGGTTAGGCACAGGAACGAGTAGCTTCGTACAGTACACCCATATTTCGCCTTTCGGGCATAAATCTAGTCTCCAGATTGCTACTGAGAAATTCCAGACGGAAAAACCCAATAACACTTTGCTTGACCTGGGAATAGAATCTAGGACCTCGTGCTCGATAGTAGAGCATGCGGCCAGTAGAGCAATGAAGCAGAGGAGGCTGAAGAATTTGTTCAAATAAATATTAGTAGCCAGCTATTGTAGCACTGCAGGGCAACGGCTTAAGAAGATTGTATATCAAATGAATATGCATTAAGACAAAAAAAGACGCTTTGCAAAAAAAAAGACTATACTACTTTTTTTTTTATTCGCTTATACTGTCCCACTGCTGGGCAAAGGCCTCGTATATACACTAGACTACTTATTCGTTTTTAATCAATCAGCCAAAAGCCTTTGCGCATGAGTGCATAACGACACGCAGGTTTCAAGCAGCAAGTTCGAGGCCAAAGGTCATTACTGTACTTAGGCATGTGGTTCGTTGCGTGCATCATGTCACGCGCAGACTACAGAATAACTCATTTATGAGTTGAATCTTTTGACTCTTGGCCTATATTGGCGCAGTGAACTGGCCACACGACTGCCATGTATTGATTTTAATGCTGATGTTCTTCAGAAAGGTCAGGTGCGTGGTACGGCGTGCTTGTGACCTTAGCAGATGGCTTTCTGTAGTTCCTGCCTACCATCCTGCACTTGGTTGATATTCCGACCAGTCGTACTCAGCGCTTATCCTCCACATTTATTTTGCGCACAACCAAAGTGTGGAAACTCTCTGCCAGCGTCTGTGTTCCCTTCCACATTTAACCCAAAGCAAGAGTAAACAGGCATTTCTGGGCACGCTCGTTCCATCATAGACCTTATCCATTACTTTCCATCACAGGGGAGAGTTGCTTTAAGAAAGGGTACCTTTGAGTGGTTACCGGTTTCCTGGTTCCCCATGAAAGCCATTTTCCCCACGAAAGAGCTACAGGATCTCCTGTGGTGCACTTCAATGCGACCCCGAAGCACTGTTTGGAGTAGATTCAGTTTCTCCTAAAACGTAGCGCATAGATTTTCCAAATTTTATGACTATTTTCCATTTCTTTTAGTATCAGCCTACCTTCTGGGAAGAAGGTGTGAATTTGTGTTCGTTTGTATGTATTTTCCTAAAATTTTGGTGTATTCCATTAGGTTCCTCCAAGCCTTGATGAGATGGAGCTTTCATTCAAATGAGATGCAAATGAACATTACTAGTCTCTAAGGAGCTGCAGCCTTTTAACCTTGACATTGCAGCTTTCGGGACATACCTAAATAGCATATAAATAGGAATTGCTTTGAGAAACTTATTATTTAAGACCTAGAAGAATTTCTTTAAAGCATCTACTTGCCATTTGGGCAGTGTGAAAACCTTCTTTTGTCTCAAATCTTGTGTTTTAAACTCTCATTTAGTTTTTTTTTTTGGTAGCCTATTTTTGTGTCCCACTGCTGGGCAATGGCCTCCTCTTATTTTCCAAACCTCCCTGTATTGTGTGATCTCTGGCCATGTTAGCCCTGCAAATGATAATTTTATTGAGATTAAACCACATTTTTCCTACTCCAGTTTTTTTCTCTTCCTGCCTGCATGTGAATCACCAATACTCCCTAGGCAGAAAACAATTAAAGTTTTGAGTCTACACGTTTATATAGGAACAGAAGCTATTTCAACATGATACAACAGGCAAATTCATTCACAAAACTTTTTCATTCACAACTACATACAACCACTGGGTCGTAATGACATACGCAACAACCAACGCACATACCGTTGCGTCACAAGATATCAGAAACTCTACTTCCTTCTTCAACATCCTTCTATTAAACATTTTTTTTATCTGTAATATTTTTGACATATTTCGTCAAGACGTCAATTAATTCGTACATTTAACCCAGTTCGTCACGGAACTCAGTGACTCAGAGCACGGATCTTAGTTATGACGGTATACAAACTTGTTTTGTTTAGCATTTGTGAATAGAAAGCCTTGGTAAGGTCAGAATAGTGTTGGAGTTATTCATAGGTTACGGTCTAAAAATATGTTAGGATGGCCCTGAGGATGCCAGTCAAATATCAATGTGTATGACTGTCTGTGTCGTTAAGGAAAAAGGCGTGATGTATTCATTTGATGGCATCCTTTGATAAAGAATCGGGTGTGTGAATCCTGTGACACATTATATGTAGTTTAGATTTAAGTGTTATGTAATTGTGTCCTGGGAATTGCGTTTCTGTTGTAGTGTTTTTTTTATTAGAGTCAGGATTTGTGGGAACAGCTGACCTTTAGTTATGTTTACAGGAGGCTATATGTAAAGTTGATAACCCAAAAGTCGTTGATAGATGATGGACCAATTTTTGTTTACAACCTGCCAATTGTTTATGACTTTACGAAGACATCGTATGTTTACTTCATAATTCTCAATGTCCTGCGTGTCCTGTCAGCTGCACGTTACAGGAACTGGTGGACGCTGGTGAAGGCGCCAAAGAAGTAGCCGAATTCTGGGCCGACTCCATTTAGATTGCTATCGACACGCTAAGAAGAATAGTCATATACGAATGTATGTATATGACTGCTGAGACCCTAAGACGTTAGGGGCGGTCGAAAACATCAAAATCCAAGGGTATTGTCACAGGTCACAAATCCCATCACTGCTTTTCCAATTTGAACCTATCTTATGCCATTTCTCTAGCCATCCAAACTCCTTACACAATCAAAACAAACAGCACTGCAACCTACCTACAACTGCGCAGACGCACATACCACTCGTAACGGTCGGCCTACATACAGCTTTTGATCCCTCAATGCGAGACCACTAACTGTCTTGTAAGTTGTATCACATATTCAGACCATGTTGATTTGTTATGTACTATGTGCATTTGTTTGGTTTGTTAAATAAATTTGTTTTGTGTGGCTGTCTTTTGATTTCTTTTTTGCTTTGTCGATGTTCTTGGCAGATGGTATTATAAAAATTGCAATCTTTTGGAAGTAACATCCACGTCGAGCGTCAGAGTGTGTTACGCAAAATTGCATTCAATAATGACAAGGAAGATCCTGGTGAAAATATTTACCTGATGGTTATTATGTTAGTCCCAATAGGATCTCTTGCCAGGCAGTCACCCCTTTCCTAGAAGAAAAAGTACAGCTCAAGAACGACCATTGCTGAACGTTCAAAGGTTGTTAAGGTTTATTTGTTGAAAAATTAACCATTTTTAATTTTTTTTATTTTCTTTTACAAACAGTAGTTGTTCGATAAGTAATTTTTGGTTTTTGTTGTGGTTTTGGTCTTTGGTTTATGTTGGCCAAATGGGAACTAATCTTTTCTGGCAACCATTCAAACTCAAGTCCCTGAAATGGCAAAAACACACATCGACGGTTAAGAGGAAATAGGGTATAAGCGACAAAAAATGAAATGTTCAGGAGAGCCGTTCAAAGTTTTATATTTTAGAAAAACTCACGTATTTTTGTCATTTATGAATTTTTTTGCTAGGGTTTAAACGCCAAAAAGTCATCTTAGAGCCATGAGAGTAAGCGCATTCGAAAGAGCGGAAAATCTTCCGTAGGATGGCATATATAACTCATTTTTGACCAAAATGTCGCTTATGCCCTACTTCCTTTTTACCGTCGACATTAACCTGCTTCGTCCAATGATGGGTAAATGCCCTCATGACTTTCAGTTATTTCACTCATAATCGTGGACCATTGCACATTGGTTTTGTCCAGCACATCCACAACATAAGCCTTTCATTCCAAAAGCCACCCAATAATTACAATCACAACATTATCGAATATGTCCGTTTAGCCACTCCGCCCTAACCATAGTGGGAAACCATAAGTTGGAGCTATCACTAACGGTTGACCCACATAGGGTTACCTAACGAGAGAACTCACAGTTACATCCTGATATGGCTGCTCTCAGAACTGGGATGGTGAGATAACTGTCCGGCGGCTTATTATGTAGATCCTGTTGTGCTGGATGTGGTAGTGTTGATCTGAAAGGAAGCCGAGTGCCTTTCTTGTATTAAAAGCTTAAAAGGAGAGCCGTTGCGGTGGACCTTCTATGTGCCTTCCTCCTTTGGTTTAAACTACAATGCAGCGTTGTGAGGAGTAACAGTGCTATATTTGCTCTTTTATTACTAATAATTCTGAAGATACCAGACACGTACGGGTGCAGGGCGACTGTCAATTCATGAATGTTTAGAGTTGATGGGAATTTCAATGGCAAAGGTAGACATTGATAGCTTATTTTGCAATTTATTTATGTAACCTGGAGACCTACCATGAACTATTTAAAAACGATTTAAAAGCAAGACATTTCAGTTTAGGTTCTTAAACTGCATCGCTTACAGTCGTACCATAACGTCCAATACGCTCAGCGGCATTTGGATCGTTGAAAGTGAATGAAAGATCGCAATTCGTTGCTGAACCGCGTTTGAAACGTTTCTGGTAAAAAGAGACAACACTATTATTATCAAATAAGTTTGTTTCGCGCACATTTTAGTGTTAGAGACACGTTCACGTACACGCAAGTAACATTTTATTTGTTCATAACTCAATATCATTACTTTATAGTAAAACAGACACTCAAAGATTAATACGGTAAGTCGGTAACTATTGTTAAAATAATTCTTAGTCAAAGTAGATATTTATTTACCTTTTGCTATTTATTATACGAAAACAATATTTTTATTTCGACCTAATAAAACAATGTTTCTGTTTTGAACGTACCAGAGTGTAGTTTTGAACTTTTGATTTCAAGGAATGCCGAAAGTATTAAACATTGTATAATTTGTATATGTACTGAAACTAAATAATTCTTTCGAGAAGTCTATAGATAAATCTATTAAGAAAGTGAATAAATGTACAACTTGCCTCGAGATTATGACAATAATTTCTTTTTTGTTGCATTCTAGTCGAAAAAGGACATCTGTTAAAGAAAAACAAATGCGGTTTAAGGCATGTAAAATAGGTATTTTACACTTTAAAAGAAAGATTAAAGTACACTTACATTGGTTTTTTGTAAAATTCCACTAAAAAACTTTATTTTCGTCAATAATTCACCAAACGTTTCAGTTTTTGTTAGAGAAATAGTAACTTTTATTGAATCGCTTATTTTGACAGTTAGCGATTCAGCTGAGCTGCTATAAGGACGTCATGGTACCAATGACAGTACAAAATGAAATGAATGAAACCAAAACTTGCGACTCAGTTTGGGATAATCGCTGTCAGATGGCACAGCCTAAACTGAATCGTTAAACTGACGTCTTGGTACGAAGAACAGTTCAGTTTAGGTCCTAAAGTGGATCGCGTTAAGAGCTCGTGGTAGGTATGCTGGGCCTCGATGAGTGATAAACTGATAACACTTGAGTAGATACAAGTGCGAAGAAATATTTAGAAATACGCCAACGAATCCTGCTGATTATTGTTACACCACAAGGTGAATATAAGAGAGTTTATTGGAAAATTAAACGTATCCCCTGAATTATCTAAACTAAGAGAAATTATTTTTTGTTTTTATTTATCTTTGTTTATTACGCTTTCACGCTAAAACGGCTAAAAGGATTTGGATGAAACTTGGCACGTGGATTCACCATGACCTGGATTAGGACACAGGATACTTTTTCCGATCTTCCCACGGGATCGAGACTTATGTAGGTGAAACCACCCCCGTGGTTTCACCTACGCAGCTAGTTATATACAAAACAATTGTTGCAGTTTGGGAGAATGGTCATATTATATTTCGTTCATATCTCTAGAAATCGGTAGTTTACTAAGTCCATTCACCTTTTTTTCTCGCGTAGGTTGTACATTGCAATGCAAGAGATGAGAAGAACTTTAATCAAACGTACCGAATTTGTCATATTTTCGCTTTTACATTGTTATGATGATATTGCTAATGCATTGCTTCATATGTTCGAAAAATTTGTCTGCTCAACAACGTGAATAACGCAATGAATGTTGTCGAACTGTCAAAATGGAATGAATGGAAGGAATGGCTTTCCCATTCCTACTGTTAGTGTGAATTGCAATTACTCCGCTGTACCGGCCTAGGTATCTTGGGTCAGGATCATTTACCAACATTTTCACTTAATATTTTAGCCCCCAGTCCTATCCAGCCAGCTTCTATATCAGCCAAACGTAGTATTATCGGTTTACTGGAAGTGTTTGCGGATTTGAACCAACATGGCGATATATTTTCTTTAGCTGTAAGCTAATTACAGCAGAGTCGACCTCAGAACTGTATATAGGCACCTATTAAACGATTGTGAGCGAAACCTAATATGTAGCAGCTGTATCTGGATCCGAACGGGACTTGGGCACTTGATGTGGACTTTATCAATATTTATTATTATAACTTAGCCTTTAGAAGTGAGGGGCTCGTGGCAAAGTAATAACAGTAGCACGGGTCAATCAACCTGGTTAAGCTACGCTTGCCGCGGTTGTTCCGTGGATAGGTGACTATCTTTGAATACCAAGATCCAGGGCCGTGCCTCGGAAAGTACGTTAAGCCGTTGGTCATGAAATACGAAAGTCTTACCAGTCTTACCAAGGGGTATCGTGTTACCCAGTAACTGGGTTGTGGAGGCTACGTACTATTAGTTATTCTGTGGTGGAGGTCAGATAGGCAGTCGCTCCTTGTGTTCAGCTGCATTCGGTTAGAATGGAAGCCGACCCCAATATAGTAAAAAAATAAAAAATTGGGAAAAGGCTAGGCAGATTGATATTGAGCCTTCAGAAATAGCTAGCATGAATACATATATGGATCTACGTAACGTTTTGGTGTCGTATTTTTTAGTATGATTGGATTTGGTGTCTTTTTTTTTCTGTGATAACTTAGGACAGTCAATTTTGAAGTGAGCTGTCAATAGTGTCAATATGGAATGACAGCTCAGTTCACCAAAGTTAGTTCGGTGAGATTTTACAGAACACCTGTTTACTTTTGAGTGAGAGAGTAGTGGACGATAGGTATAAGGGGTACTGAAGGCCAAATCTCATCTCAACGACAAAAATGTTTAAAAACTTGCCAAAAATTTAGAGAAAATACAGATATTTTTGACAGATTGACACTGAGTTCAGACTGTGAACGTTCTTAAAATTACGAGAATTACCCCTCTGATCAATGCTAAACAATGTCAAAGTCGTATGATGTATATTTGTTGCTAAATGGGCGCTGGCTGTGAAAGGTTCCCACAAAATTTTGAATGAGTAACCAACAAGCAATTCGTTGCCATTTCTGAAGCATTTCCTGCTTCCGCTCTGAAACGAGAGCTGCCACGCCTAAAAAGTATATTAGTATAATTATAATAAAAGTACAGCGCAGATTAGGCAATGAAGAGACTCCGTTTAGGTCTACATAAGCATCTGCGGACATAATATGTAGTAACATTACTGGTGACATTCTTCGCAACCGGCGTGCGTGTATGACCAGCAGCGTAATGGTACTATCAGTAGTAATGGATTTAATTTTGACAGCTCAACAACATTCATTGCGTTATTTACGTTGTTGAGCAGATAAATTTTTCGAACATTTGAAGAAATGGATTAGTAATATCCTTCAAAATGATACAGATTGTGATAGATATGTGTGTTACTTAATTAGCTTGTAAGGATCGTAGCAGCTAGTTCTGTAGTGTCTGCCTAGTGCTTACCCCTTGTAAGGATCAACGTAGGTAAATTCCTGTGAAAATCAAGTAAGCAACAATGCAAAACGTTTGCCAACCTGTCAAGCTTCAAGGGCTTTTACGATTATACGTTTGTTTAAGGGTCTATCATGAAACGCAATTTATTGTAGCCACATTAAACTTAAAATGAAAACATTCGATAAATAAATAAAAAATAAATTTCTGGGAACCATCAAATAATTACAAGCACACACATAAGTTTAAATAATTTATTACCTCTCAATAAAAACTGACAGTACTGACATAATAATTTATCTGAATCCCTCATTAGTTCCAGCTAAACTAAGCCTTTGAACACTGCAAAAAATAACATAACTGTTTATCAAATAAATAAACGGCTCACATTTTCGATACAGTTAGATCATTAAGCCCAGTGTGTCAAACTGTGCATAACGGGACAAAATTCGTTGATGCATCCAGTTTGGATGACCCAAATTTGAATACCTAAAGCTAAAACTACATAAAGCCTTTTTTGATTTTGGCTGTTAAAAATACTTTTGATTGGGGTCGCATAACGGTGCGAAGGATGTGGTATTTCCTTTATGAGTCAGTTTTTGGTATCTTATTTGTTTTGGTCCTTGATAATTATGCATTTTCATCATTTATCTGCGCCGTTACCTCAACAGATTCATAAAAATTTGAAAAATGTTTTTCTCTTTTGCGAATTAAAATTAGGAATTAGCAGCCCGAAGTCTGAGAGTCTATTTCTAAGCATGAAGTCCGTAGTTTTAGCCGAAGTCACTGAAGTTTCCTACTTCGTATCACCTACGATCATAAGATTAGTTCGGGGTCCCAACTAACAACGAATGACAACACGATTTGACAGTTGTCCTTACTGCTGATGCGTTTTAACCCTTCTGGATAAGTTAATTAATCGGGAGTAGGGTTCATTGCCAACTATCAAACTTCTAGGGTTCATTGCCAAGTATCAAACTTCTAGGGTTCATTGCCAAGTATTGATCTTCTAGGGTTCATTGTCAAGTATCGAACTATTGGGTTCATTACCAAGTATCGAACTTCTTTCAGACGGGCCCATGTTCGTTGCCGGACTTAAAGAGTCCCCCTGGATTTGTGCGCGCATGACAATAGGCCAAGTAGGTACACCTCTGCCCAACCTTTCAGGGAAACGGGCCTAATGGTTTGTTATGTTAAATTCTATTGCAAGGTGGTTACAGAGGGATGGTCCTCTGGTCCAAAAAAATCTTGAAACAATACTAGACGGTTCAGCAGCGGGGTAATTGCGTAATACGAGAAATACACTGTCAACAACATTCATTGCGTTATTTACGTTGATGAGCAGACAAATTTTTCAAACATATGAAGCAATGGATTAACAATATGCCTTTAAAATGAGTCATATTGAGATTGATAGTGTGTTAAGCAATGAGGGTGCCGCAAGTGGTTCCATCATTTGCTGCATCTTTTGCTATTTCAATGCTCTACCACTTGAACATTTTCCGCATTTCCAAGCTAGAATATCAAGCCATTGTCTTAATACTAAACATTTTAAGGGACTGTGTACGAAGTACTGCCCAAGGCCATACATGCAGCAACAGTCAAGTGCTTGGATATTTCCGTTGCTTTGTGGTCCACTTTTGCAAAAGCTCTGTGACCTATTTTCTTTCAATCAGTCGTATTCTTGCGTAGTTAAAAAGAAACGTCACATATTTACAAAAGCCATTCATGCAGTATTTTTTTTTGTTTCTATTTTTGTGAAAAATAATTTGCGTAATTTGTGGTGAACCATCCTTAACAAAAACCAAAACGCTTTTCAAAACAAACTACCAATCATAACTGTACCAACTTTTTGCAGCCATTATCTATGAGTTATAGACTACGCAAAACCGACCTGCCTTAATTCTGTTCCGCATAAATGTCACACTTGGGGTGCAGGTTCGATGTCCGGTAACGGTACACATTTATCTGGGTCACAAGGCTCTGCTAATATCATCGCAACGCAACGGTACTCCGTTACTGGCAAGATCATACTACATTAGTCTTTGGGCCAGTGTAAGATGACCTTGGCCAAGTATGAGTACTCTAAAGTGCTGTTTGACGTGCTTAGGCCAAGTTAGGTGGTTGTAACTTGAGAAGGTTGTCCGAATGGGGTTATGTAACTGTGAGAGACACGTGTTTTGTGGTTCGTGGGAGTATATTATATTATATGCAAGTGTACTGCGATTGAGGAAGTGAAGTGTATGGAGAAAATAATGCAGGCAGTGTGTTTGTGTAAGATAAATTCCATAAAAATGTTTTAAAACTTTTAAGGAGCCCACCCCAATTTGCACGTTGACAGATGAAAGGATTAACGAATCAGAAAATTAGGGGGAAGTTCTATTTATTTGAGAGCCAAACAAAGTATTAAAAGAAGAAACAGTGTTTTAGTGAAGGTAGCTGACGACCGCTAGATGTGGGCAGGAAGGAGGCTATTTATATTCCCTTACATGTCTTAATACTGTGTCATGAAATTTGAATGCATGCCTACTAACCAGTGTTTTACATGTTAGCAAATAAATAAATAAATAATATCTCCTTTGGAATATCACGACTTGGCAATGAATGGGCATGTGAGGCGGAGGAATGAGAAAAATGTCGTTAAGAAAGTTTTCAGTATGCATGTGATGGCTTTAAGATTAGGGGAAAACCAAAGGAACGATGAAAGGACTGTGTGAGAGATGATATGGTTAGAAAGGGGGTGACTACCGAGATGACGACTAACAGAGAAGTGTGGAAGAGGAAGAAGACTATAATGAAGACCTCAAATAAATTGAGTTAAGGGTAGAAAAGATGGGCAGCGGGATTGTCCGAAAGGGTTACCGCTGCCCCGGAACATAAAGGGCTAAGGAAGGAACACGGATGGGTTTTAGTCAGTAAGAGTGTGACACTCCCTTCCGGTCCACCCAGAGCGGGAGGGGTCATTTGATGATTTCCCATCCTTAAAAAAAAAAAAGGGTAGAAAAGATAGATTAGAAGAATTATGTTAATGTTTTAAGGGTTATGGAGGTCAGACAGGCAGTCGCTCTACTTATGTAAAAAATTGGTATCCGGTTAGACTGGAAGCCGACCCTAACCAAGTTGGGAAAAGGCTAGGCAGATTGATTTAAGGTTATTTCGTTCAAAAAACTACAAGAGCTAACATGAAAAATTGAACAGCAGGTAGGTAACTACCAACCAGACACATGATAAGCCTTTGCAACCTGGGGTTACCCATAAATTCATCATAAAAAATTAATTCCATTGGAATTTCTTTTTTTGTTGTTATGTATTTTTACCTCATCATTATCTGCCTAAACTTTTCCCAACTACGTTGCGCTTACTAATAAAAAGCCTTTTATTTCTTGTAAAAAAGTTACAGACTAATAAACTTAAGCAATGATAATGTACTATTTTAATTTACAGGACACCTCCCCGCGCGGGTGTAGGTCTCTTCCAAAGAAGCCTATTTATTTCTGTCTTGGGCTTTTTGCATCCAGTCTGTACTAGCCGTTATATTGATATCATCCGCCCATCTCATAAGCGGTCTTCCTCTGTAGCGTTTCCCTCTTGTACCTCTCCACGAGGTAAGTCTTCTGGTACATCGCTCGTCTTTTAGTCTCGCTGCATGCCCCACTTCCATTTCAGCTTTTGGGCATAATTATGTTAGATTGACCCGCACTGGGCCTCGTGGTGGATTACGATCCACTCCCTCACACAGAGAGGAGGCCTGTGTCCCAGCAGTGGGAACAATATAGGCTGATTGTGTATGTTAGGTTATCGGTAGCTTTAGATATGTTTCTTATTACTGTACCGTATTTTTATAATTTTCTTAATTTTTTGCATGCTTCGTTCTAAGCCTCGTTGACACGTGGAATTTTTTTCTTTTGCTTTGGCTGTATCGGATCCAGATCTGGCAAGCATATGTTATACTGTAATGGGTTTAATTGTTTATGCTTCGTTATTAAGAAAAGTCATTTATTCAAACTAGGCTGAGACGCAGCACTTGGACGTCAAAATTACATAATATCTTATGTACCGTAATCCTTATTCAAATGACCCTGAATGCCCAACATTAAATTTTCCGTATCGCGGTCAAATTCCTGGAATCCCAGATCCGTAATTAATAGATGAATATTTGAAGCCAGTTCTTAACTGTAATTAATTCTATTTTAGGGTCCAGTGCTGTTGGTACTAAGGAAAACGTTATCAAATTCAAATGAACTAAATTAAACTGAACGTACTCGGTCGAAGCTAAAGGAAATCGAAGGTCTAAAATTAGAATCGAGGGTTCTAAAATTAGTGAATGTCACTGATAATGGTAACCACATACGATTTAATAACCACAGGGGCACCATGCTGAAAATTTACCGGCGCAAATTTAGCAAACTTACGCACCTACAAAGCTTTTTAAAAATGCTTACAACACACCAGGCCAGAATTACGTCTCGTAAGTCGAAAACATCAATGTTAAAAGTGGTTTTTTCGTCAAAATTACACAAGACAGTCCCCCAAAACGCCCCCAGCCCTTCACCACTTCCTAGTGCTTTCGCTGGGAAGAAGAAGTGGCGCAACAAACTCCCCAGCAACGAATTCCCGTATATTTGTATCGTGTTCTAAAATGGTGCGGACAATATATTGGCCAATATTAGCGATAAGTAGATCAGATACTAAGATTATAAGCAGATAGTTATTCAATTAGCTTGTATAATTAATTGATTTCAGTAATAAATATATAATTAATATGTTACTAGGGCATCACAGGTTACAAGCAATATACCTAATGATACTTATTCTTGTAATTAATTAGGAAGAATGTACCAGTTGCTGGTCGGTCACAGATATGTGTTTAGTGTTTCAGATTTTAAGGTAAGAAGGGTTAAGCAGAGGTGTACCTATACCAAATAGTTACACCCACATTTATGAATTACTAGCAGCGCCCGCGGTTTCACCCGCATAAATGTCGATCCCGTGGGAATATGAGGATAAAAACTATCCTATGTCCTTTCCCGGGACAAACTATCTCCATACCCATCTAAATCGGTTCAGAGATTTAAGGTGAAAGCGCCAGGGTAGCCCGCGAAATTCTTTTTTTTTTACGTTTTATGCAATTTTCTGGCCAGTACTAAGTTTTACGTTGATTAAAATATGATTCGCGGCCGTAACAAATATGTATTTACAGAATTATAATCATTAAAGTCATCAACACAACTGTCTAAGACCAAGTAATCCTACCGAATGACTATTTCGTGAAATCTTGGCATTTTAGGATTACACTAACATATCAAGTTGTATTACTAATTGTAATGATTATAATTCTGTAAATACATATTTGTTACGACCGCGAATCATATTTTAATCGACGTACAACTTAATTCTGACCAGAAAATTGCAAAAAAACGTAAGAAAATTTGAATTTCGCGGGCTACCTTAGCGCTTCCCCCTTAACACGTTGAACGCCAAGCAACAAACACAATAGAAAATCTATTGTTCGCGGTCACCGGTGACCGCGTTGGCAGTCAACGTGTTACGCGTGAAGAGGTACCAGTACAGACAGACATTCGCATTTATAATATTAAGTATGGATGCTTGGAGATTCTCTACATCAAATCAGAAATGAAGAGATCCGCAGGAGAACCAAGGTAACCGACGTCGCCCGAAGATAGGCAGTGGGCAGGGCACATTGCTCGCAGAACAGATGATCGATGGGGCTGAAGGCTTCGCATAAGGTGGACCACAGGTGGAATCACTGAACCGGTCGAAGTGGCGGTGCTTGGGGGAGGGCTATGTCCAGCAGTGGACGTCTTTCGGCTGAAATTATGATGATGATGAATAGCATGCGAAGGAGGTGCGAGGTTAATATCACTTCAATTATTACATAAGAACAATCCTCAAAATTTTCAACATAGAAGGTAGTTAACGTTTTTGGAAAAATATATGAACTTATTACATACAGCCAAGCTAACATTTAGCCGCTCCACCTTATTTATATCACAAATAAATAATGATAAGATAAATAATTACAAAAAGTAATTAATAACAATTAATAACATTAACATAATTTATTTAATGTACCAGGAACGCATAAATGTTGAAAAGATTCTTTCAAACAATCATAATTAGAAATATGTAGTGATAAGACCTTATCAATTCTTGATAATTTTCAGTTACAGTTGATTTGCCATTATTTGATAAGATATATATA
Source organism: Gortyna flavago (assembly GCA_963669345.1). Classification (NCBI taxonomy): domain Eukaryota; kingdom Metazoa; phylum Arthropoda; class Insecta; order Lepidoptera; family Noctuidae; genus Gortyna; species Gortyna flavago. The sequence continues at coordinate 9,558,320 of OY770148.1, forward strand.
GGAGGGTTTGTTTAGATACAAAATTAATTATGTTCGGCCATTAATTAATTACTTTTACCAGGGTATTATGAGTGTAGAGGGATTTACAAGTATTTTCAAGTAAGAAAGTGAGTTATCATAAAAATGCGGTAAAATGCGGTAATGCGGTAAAAGTTTATGTAGGTAGGTATAGGAAAACGTATTCAACGTTAAATAGGTTACTTTTTAACCGACTTCAAAATAGGAAGAGGTTCTTTGTTCGTCTGTTTATATTTTTTTTATGTATGTTAATCGATATTTCATCAAATTATGGAATAACCAAAAAAAAAACAAAACAAAAATAGTTACCCACTCCTTATATCATCAGCTATCTGCCAGTGAAAGCTCAATCAAAATAGGTCAGATAAGATAGACAGACAAAAATTTGTACTGCAGGTATAATACTTTCATAATAATATGCATTTAGTGAAAAGCTGTTATTTCGACATTACAAACAGAGTTTCAATTTTATTCATTTGCATGTATGTAGGAAAAGAGTTTAGATTAAAACGAACAAAGTCGTGAGCAAAACTAGTTAAATATGTACGCAAACCAGTACAAGTGAGATAAATAATTAAGTATGCAGACGAGAAAGCATCTCATTTGTTTACAGCAGTGTTCATTCCGGTATTATTACCAGATGGGGCACTTTTTATCGTTCACTCATTTGATTATTCATTTGTCGATCGTTATCAATGGCTAATTGATAAGGTGCGTGCTGTACGGACAGTGTAGTATTGTGTTTTTTTTACATGTCTTGTCTCGGTATGAGATGTAATTGCTTGCAAAAAAATAAAACGTTGAATTATAAATGATATTTATTTCTGTAAATTGGTAAAAAAAAAGAAAAGCACTTACACGTTAAAGTGAAATAATTATAAAAACTACATAAGTAGATGTGATAAGAAATGAAAAGATATTTAAAAATATGGTTTATTTCGAAATAACCTTAACTTACATGTCAGGATGATAGTTCGGTGATTATAATAGAATCGTCACCAAAAATTTATATTTAAATTAACTTCCAAAATGTTTATAAACTTTTAACGAAACGTTATGTTTTTGACATAGAAGTAAGAGGGGCAGATAGTTTATTATAGTATATTATATATAGATAGTTTATTATAGTATTTAAAACGGTCGGGGCAAGACAGTAATTACTCCAGCGAACAGCATAGCACATCACATCTATAGCTGGAATATAAGCACGTGCAGCTAATGCATGCATTGCGATCGCTATTCCCAAGCGATGCAGACCGTCATCCGGATTGCATAGAAAACAAAAGCAAACACAGCAAAAACATTGCCAAGAATAACTATAAAGACATGCAGTGCACTGCTCTCAAAACGGTGGAGGAAAACAGCGTGAGGAAAGCATGTAATAGAGCCAACAATTCGAAGATGTGTGACCCCGCACTGGGCCCGCGAACAAATGGCGCTACTGTCGGTTCTGTCGATGGCCCTGCATCAGATTCTTGTGGTTGTGGCAGCACTGGCAACCAGGGATTCAAACTGTAATCGTAATAAGTTTAATTAACACTGTTTTTTAAAACTCTTTTAAAAGAAAAACACTTCTAAATGTAACAGATGCAATAATGTTACAGAATTAAAGTGTAACCTTTTATATGAGTCAATATGTGTAACAGAAATAAGCATTTGTAGGTATAATTTAACATTATTGTAGTATAGGCTGATTATGTGTACACAATATTGTCTTTAATGTCGGTATAATGTGTGGTTTTTGTTGAATCTAGCATGACACAACATCACGCTTTAAGAAGAGGTAGGAATATATTTGTACCTATAGAATATACGACGGCACGGTTGGCGCAGTGGTTAAGCGATTGACTGCTGCGAAGCATGTCGTGGTATTTGTTCCGGGTCTGGGTGTCTTATCTACACTATGTATGTATTTACCAAAAAAATATGTATATAAGTAGTTTATCAGCCATCTCGTTACCATAACACAAGCATTAGGTTGCTTAGCTTGGGACTATATGGCGTTGTGTGAAATGTCTAAGGATATTATTAAAACACCCGGGTTTCGCCAGTTAAGTTTCAGTACCATATTGTAATAGGGGCGAGCCTATTGCCATAAATCGGTTATAAATTCGGATTCCGAGCTGCTGCTGAGAAGTTCCAGACGTAAGAACCCAATAACACTTTGCCCGACTTAGGACTCGAACCCAGGACCGCATAAAAATATTTTTGGCAATTATGATTGCCGAAAAAGGATAAACCAGTATATAATTATGGATGCTAATACCTATTAATTAGTAGCCTCCCGAATGAGTTCGGTCACGGTGGCCAATTAGGTACAACAGAGATTAGCCAGATACGCAGCAGGTATTGAGTAAACACAGATGCACTCTCTGTTCCTTTACTCTCATAGTCCGATGGGACGGCAATCCGACATGACCGGAGAGAGATCAGGCGCAGGACCAACGGCATTACGTGCTTTCCGAGGCACGGGGGTACCGGCAACTTCCAAACTCTGGACTGTAACTAACAAATTCATATTGGAAAACCCGTTAACACTTTGTCCAACCCGGGAATCGTACCCAGCACCCCACGCTCAGCAGTCGCACTTATAACCACGAGACCAACGAGGCAGTTAAACAAGCCCATAATAGGCTTTACGAATAACTGCTTACCTACTGAACTTTTCCCAATTATAATTTCCTGTGGGGGAAAATACCTTCAGTTTAGGTCTTTAGGTATTATTATACTAAGTATATCCATGGAAACATGTGGTTTTGAATGTAAATTATGGACGCAAAATTTTAGTATTTTAGTCATTATTGTGGCAAAGGTGCATGAAATGCATAATTGCACGTCATATATAACAGCAGCTAAAAAAACTATGCTTTACCACATTCGACATTTTTTTTTTCAACTTAAACAAAGTAGTAAGCAACAATAAATAGAAAACAACTAACTAACAAACAAAAACATTAAATAAACGTTAGTAAACAACTTTCTGACAGCAACTCCCAGTTGTTTCAATGCCTTCGTTCCGGGATCAGAGTCGTGAAGAAAAACGGCTGGCGGCCATCTTACTTTTTCCGGCGCATACGTGCCTGTTTTCTCAGCGTAGCGTTAGAGCCCGCGTAGGCGATTGTTTGTTGTAGGTATTTCTATACAAATATTTTGCTTTTATCAGTTCTTGCAATAAAATAATAATAAAAACAAAAATTCGCTGTAATGATATTACGATGGCGAAGAATTTATGAAATCAGTTTGTCTCGTCGATGATTTTTTTGTAAGACGCCATGGAAATGAGAAATGCAATATTTCTGCTAAATAAAACTAGCAAAGGACTTAATGCTTCAATCCACTGAAATCAACTATTTTCTGAAAAGCCCTTGATTATCCGGATTGTCAAAAATTCTAAATATTCTTCACGTGCCTACATCCACTATCTACCAACGCCGATGATATTCTCCGGCGGCAACGACTTTCGTTCTACGATACCGATTATTTGGTACGCATGTGACCGTCACGTGTTGCGCATTCAAATAAAATGCGTGCGTGTGTTAGTGTGCGTATATTTCGGGTGACCTCCTAACTTGCTCTGCGTCTCTGGTACTTTGATAGAAGAGTGTTAGTTTTTTTTGTATGTATTTCTTTTTGGAATCGGCTGAGAAATATTGACATTGTTGCATTGTTGTTGACTTTATTTGCCTTATAATGAAAACTACTTTGGGATTTTAGTTAGGCGAAATAAAACGAAATTAATTTTTCTTCCAGTTTTTTTTAATGTTTGATATTAATTTTTTATTTATTAAAAAGCCACTGGGAAAATTGTATTTCTCTTTTTCACCAAAAGTCGTTTGCATAATTTTGTTGGTTGGTGTCAAAGACAGTGTTCTATAGGAATTAAGACTCATGTTCCACGAAGGCTAGTGATGTCAGAAATTGATGAAGCTATAAAATAATTATAACTATTAGTAGTTAAATGATAAATGATTTTATTTCTGTAAGTAGGTTTGTACAAACACTTTTACACGTCAATCATATTTTTTTAAACTAGATGAGGTCGGCGTTTCCTATCTGACTATTCTGAGAAGAAAGGCCGAAACAAACTCAGAGGTCACAGTCTCTTTTAAAGTCCAGACATAATCTTGGTCAGATCATGTGAAGACCATGTAGATTGGTGTCTGAAATGGTCTTTTGAGGAAAGAACCACACAGATTGAGCGGACCTGTCCAGTCAGTGCAAGCATTTGTCAAAATCGTGCAGCTCAACTCAGAAGTTGAGGAGCACAACGATTCGACGAACAATACCAAAGAAAGGACATTTGGGTAGGCCGCGTAATTTACTCACACTGCCAGATCATGATTAAAACTAACTAAGAAGGAAAACGGTAAAAAAGAAATGACCCACATAGTCCTCACATTCACAACAATTAAATAAAAAAATAAAAAATACTTTACAAAGTAAATATTCATGTCATTGTATATATAAAAATCATCAATGTCAAAGTGTATATAAAAATTCGGGCACAATCTTTGAGGGCCATGTAGATTGGTGTCTGAAATGGTATTTTGAGGAAATAACCACACAGATTGAATGGACCTGTCCAGTCAATGCACGCATTTGTCAGAACCGTGCAGCTCAACTCAGAACTTAAGGAAGTTAAGTTAATTATACTTATATGTATATCTTTTCCTAAATCCTTCCCTATAATTCAGTTTCTCCGTGCGTAAAACTGTGACTAATATCTAAGGATTCCATACATATCATCGTTAGGTTATTTAATTTATTATAACAGTCCCAAAATCTAGTGATATGAGTGAGTATTTAATGTGACTCGTACAGGAAGATCATAAACTAAACTAAACACAATCATTTATAAATTAAAAAGAACAAAATTATAAAAAAAAAAAACAGGAAGTCCTGTACGCGGCCAAAAGGCTCCTATCTCAGCATGATAGGACTCCCAATGTTATGCAATATTTAATCAAATGCCGTTCCCACCATGGTTCCCACATAGCGGGCGCATGTCACCTTTTCGAACTGTCATTTTCATTCAAAATGTTGGTAATGACGTAATCGAATAAATAATAAAGAGCGATAAAAAATTAACTTTAAGGTGCTTAAAATTTTCATTTTTTGACTGTACATAAACTCGTGCAATTTTCCGATACAATAGACAACATTTTCAGAATGTTTTGAACGATGTATTTTATGGTTCAGACGTCAGCACATCAAGCTTAGCTACTACAATCTCTAAAATGTCTTTAATAGATTTTCAACTTTATCGCTAATAAGGTTCAAGGTTGATTAGGAAAATTTGACAGTTTCGAGTAGCTTGATGTGCTGGCGTCTGTAAATTGGTGGTACCAACTTTATATAACAAAATATCATACCTGTTTTCCCCGATGGGTTAGGCAGCGCTGTACTTATAGCACTTACTTTTAAATTTCGCTAGTTATATTTCAGTCATATTGCCATAAACTGGGTACTAATCGGACTCTGAGCTGCTACTGAGAAATTCCTTATAATAAGAACTCAATCACACTTTTTCTCGACCTGGAATTGAAGCAAGGACCTCATGAGCAGCAGTAGCGCTTGCAACCACTATACCAACGAGGCTTGGAGTTCATCCACGTTCAATACGGACATCCATATTTACCACCTTCCCGTTTCTGTGATTCCTTATTACAGTTATGTAAATCTTGCAAATAAACCTAGTAACTGAATACACGTGAAAACTTAAGATATGACTTTCACGTGTTATAAACGAGTAATACTGAGTTCAGAAACGTGACCATCCGGCCGGATATAATGCACAATACCTATAAACATTAATTTAAAGATCGAGGTAAATTGTATACGTTCATCGCCATGCAAATTAAAATAATCTACGTCACTAAGAAGGAAAATTGTGTAGTTACACATATGGTGACTAATATAACGTAACGTTACCTAAGGATAAAGATAAATAATGAATGTTTTAATTCAGTCGCTTGATAATTCAACAGGAAGGAAGCCGGAAAACTGACAATAGCTTGCGATAGTTCTAAGTATTAATTCGAATAAAATGAGCTTGTCTCTGGAAAGGCCAGGTTTGAATTTCGAAGGCGGCTGAGTTAACAGGATGCGCCTGTTACTACACCAGACGTAAATTATGTATCGGCATGGAATTAGTATGCACTACATCTTGGGTATTGCCACTCTTGGAAGCTCTTTATTTGAAAGGTTTTAAAGCGAGTAGGTATTCGTATCTTAGGACGCTACTGTAGGTTTGACGACGTTTTACACTCTTCGTATTTAGCAATTTTCAGTGGATGGATGTCAGGGGTTCTTATGATTTCCGATAAGGGGAGATCTATTTTCGACATCACCATAAGCCTAACCTTTTCCCAACTATGTTGGGGTTGAAATCGGCTTCCAGTCTAATCGGATGCAGCCGAATACCAGTTCATGGAGCGGCTACTTACCTATCTGACCTCCACATCTCAGTTACCGGCTAATACAATACCCTTTGGTAAGACTGGCTGCCAGATTTTTGAGCTTCTTACTACCCGTCGACTGTCAAAGATCTACAAATGACAGCCTAGACTAACGGCTTAACGTGCTTTCAAGATCAACTGGATCAATCAAAAAAAATTATTTGTTTAAAACCTTTTTATCTCTTATGCATAGGTACTTGTTTTTCCAGCTCACTTTAGACATTGGAACAATAGTCGACATCGGCTTTGCTTGCCTTTTATTAAAAAAAGGATAGAATAGAACGTGCTTTCAAAGGCACGTAGGGGTCTTGACATGTAATGGATGGTCACCCATCCACGGACCTCCTCGGCAAGCTTAACCTTCGATCTACACTTACGATTGTTATTACTTAGCACGAGCCCCTCCGAGATGTCTTTCAGACAGTTGTGATATTTTCCTTTCAGCAGATCTGACTCTTCATTCCTATTAAGTACAAGTTTCAATTACACATTACTTATTACATAATGATGACGTTTTCAATATTCACCGTTGCAAATAAATTTCTCTAATGTTTTCGTATTGGTACTCTCTTTTACTACAAACTATCTTCACAAATAACATAGCGTGCTCGCCACGCATTAGTGAACGAAATAGTCTAATCGACCTACATTCTACTACTACCTATAAATAATTTGACAGTTCATCGTTTCACCGTTTCACTCTTTTTTTAAATAGCGAATGTAAACAAACGCTCACTGAGCTTTCTATTACGAGACTACAATGACGCACACAGACGCAACCAGTGTGCACACACGCACACATTCGAATACTCGAAATTCAACCTTTCTCTAGTTCATTTTACCCTGGTACTGCCAGTGGCGATATTTTTTTTTCCACGAGACCAAAATGCCAAATTGGGCGGTCGTTGTACCACTTTCGGAGTTCATTGTCGAATACCGTTTGCCGACCTACCTTCACATTTTGCTGGTATTTATTTTGGACAGACAGTTAGGTTTTATGCGGCATTAAAATGCTGTGCAAGATGAGATCGCCGTTACGATAAAGGCGCCGTTTATTGATCGGTGGCGACGTGACGTGCGCTCGCGACTCCGTTACGTGGTACACGCTCATTCATAAACGTAATATTTCCCAATATGACGAAAACATCGCTGTATGACGCTTTATCTAAGAACAGAGCAATAGTTTTTGTTCTACAACCGTAGCAAATATACCGATCAATTTTGTTTATCATAGCTACATTATCTAGTCAAATGTTTTGTTTGAAATACCAAACTTTTCCAGGTTATCTAAATATAGCCAATTTAATCAATAAAATTCATCGACACTGCCCCTGATTTTCGCACGTCACGAAGTTCTTAATTTAAAGTGTCTAACATTCAGGGAACATTACAGATTCATGTAATTCATCGCTCTTTCGCATGTCGCGAAAATATGTTATAACCAGCTAAATGTTTTGATACAAAAAATACTTGTGTATGGATTTATAATAAGTATCATTCACATGGATAAGTCTCGCCCTAAATAAACACAAAATATTTTTTGCGTACCTCCATGCCATAGACAACAATTACGTACACCTTAATATACGTCACTCTCTGAAACTCATACAGCACAATATGGAAAATTTCTTCTGTAAAAAATAAATAAGTTCTACTCGACATATCGTACTACAGATTTTATGCTGACAATTTAAAGTGCACACACTTATTATAAGGCATTGGTCGCGATACAATGCCAACTAGTCTCGGTCGGTATGTATTTAGGCAAATTGGGTGAAAGGTGAACGAACCTCGCAGTCATTTCACCGGGCGTTGACTCATCGCGGAGCGATTACAGTGCTATCATTACTGGCCGAATTTGCACTCGGCATTCAAAAACGTACTTAATTTTCGTTCCATACTTAATTTTCACGTAGGAATGTTGCCAATATGAATAATTTATGCACATCATTATAAAAGGTACAAGTTCAGGGACTATGAATCTGTTTATTTGATTACGATTCGATTTTCGACTGTATTCGACTCATGGAGTTTTCACAATCTGGTCTTTTAATTTAAATAAAATAATAGGAACGGCCGATACATTGAATAAATCAGTTGGTGTCTAAAAAATATTCAATGCACGTAAGAGCAGCCGCAGTTAAAAACTTAGGCTGAAATAAATCTCTTACTTACACTTAACTAAATATAATTAATTATTTTTATGTAATTTATTTATAATTTATAAATCACATCTTTTTGTAGGCATTCGTGCTTTACTTCTAGTTTGAAATCTTGTCATGATTTACGTCCGAAGTTTTTCTTATAAGCGTGTGAAAATGTTTGTTTTCCTTTCTTTTTTTTTTACTATGTTTACTATGAATAAGATAGCACTCAATTATTCGAGACGTTCGTAGTACGATTATTTATAGCTAAAATTAAAGTATGCCACAAAACTATTAATGGTGAAAACGTAAAATGTAGGCCTCATTCAAAAACAATCACAGCTTTCCAAAACAAAATAGTAAAAACAAAGCTGCGTTTCTAATTTCGAACATGAAAATTATGGTTTTCTAAAGCACGGACGATTATCTTTCCGTTGACCTATAGACAAAAAATAGGCAATTAAATTTCTTACATCGGCCTACAACTAAACTAAGGCAGAAAAAAAGGAAATAATAAAAAGAAAACAATATTTTAAATTTCGAAGTATCTATTCGGCCACCTTCCGATTTGCCAGTTGCCAGTGTATCGCGACCTCTGTTCGCGACTGGACAAGTGTGAGACTACTTTCATCGGAACTTCGGAACTCGTAGAAAGTTAGGGAATCGACTATTTGACGCGGCGAAAGCTTTGGGCTTTGTCTCGATATACAAATTATGAGCAATGGGTTTGATTTTGTGTCGATGTACCTATTTACTACTTGATCATCAGATTAGAGATAACATCATAGGGTTGAATTTTCCGATGGTTACATTTACGCGCCGTCATCATCATCATAATCAACGTATAATGTTCCCACTGCTGGGACACACACCACGCGGGCCCAGTACGGGTTGGTGGATGTCAACCGAAAATTCGAAGACATGCTTCGAATTTTCGGTTCTAGGACATGCCCGTTTCCTCACGATGCTTTCGTTCACCGTTTTGAGAGCAGTGGTGATGAAGTTATTTACACTAAGTAAAATGCCTGCTTGGGTTCGAACCCACGATCTACAACTCGTAAGTTACCATTGGGCCACCACTGCTCCTCACGCGCCACTACTAAACGAAGATTTTACAAATTTAACCGACTTCCAAAAAGGAGGAGGTTATATTCGACTTTATGTATGTTTTTTTTAAATGTATTTTCACCGATTTTTCCGTCAATTTTTGTTTGAAAGTGTATACTCTCGAGGTGGTCCCATTGTCATCAAATTGGAGTTTGATGAGAGGAACCCATGGAAATCGAGGGAAACCCTCAAATTTTATAAGCAAACCTATAGCGATTTCGGTATTTTTTTAAGTAACTTGAGCAACACAATTTTTCGAAAATGTTCTTAAGTAACTTTTTAGACCTTTGTATCCTGCTTAAGCGTATGAAGTTTCATTAATATCGGTTCATTCATTTCGAAAAACAAGGGCTTTGAAAGTTTGTATGAAATGCTGTACGTTGTAAACGCTCTTAATGCTATAGGCATTTTCTACTAGTCAACCTTTGGGTGATGTAGAGACAAACAGTGGTGGTGGTAGTATCAGTCTGGATTCTGTATAATTATGTCCCTTTTACATATGACTTAAACATTTCTAGCGGAATGTGGGTGTACATAGGTACACCTCTACCTTTGAGGAAAGGGTGGATATCTTGATATAAGTCCCAAATCTTTAAATTGTTATTTGACAGTCATGACCAAGTATATAAAAACGGTTTTTTGACACTTCAATGGTCCAAGTTAGACACACTCCTTCACAGTGACACTCAAGAATTAAAACTGTCAGAATATTCGGTACGTGTTGTGTGTGCGTCAAGACCTTAGTGTGTGTACAAAATCTGGGTTGAGAGACTGGTCAACGACCAGATTGGCGACCACCGGTGGTCGTTAGTTGCTGGTGGGATGTCTAGAAAGATCCATTTGAACTTCGGCGAACTCTCTTTGTGACTGAGAGGTGACCTGGATTTTAAATGATGATGGTGTACGGTATCACGCCATGTAGGCATGATAATGAATGATGCTAACGGCAGCTGTTTTTTTTTTTAAATATTTTGGTTACCAGCCTTACGAGTTTAAATTCATTTGTTCTGTTAGGGAAGAAGGTGAAATATTTTTTTAATGAATAAAAAATATTGAAATATTTTCTTTAAGTTTCTCAAACACCCGTTTGGAAACAAAATACATCTACATTCTTATATCTATACTAATGATAAAGCGAAGAGTTTATTTGTTTTTTTTTGTTGGAATCTCTGGAACTCTCAGTCGTATTGGAATAATTATTTTTTTGATAGCCTATTTCTTGAGAAAGGCTATAGGCACACAATAGGACCCCTAGGACCCGAGCAAAAAAAAGTTAGAAAGAAAATGAGTAAATAGCGCTGGCAGGCGTCTTGATGTAAAGGGGTGTGTCAAGCCGCGGGCAGAAGCTAGTTGGTCTATAAAAATGGCAATACGCGTTTTGGCTTTAGACACCATTTTCTTTCAGTTCACGAAGGTTCGCTTTCGTGGAACGATACTTAGTTTAAGCTCTTATTGGTTTACTAAGCTGTCATATTTGCGTAGACCGTACGCAAATGTATGTTTACCTTAAACACTTTCGGCTCGCCCTATTACATGGGCCTTAAACAAAATTTTTTCTTTCGGTTATTACAGGCCTGCGTGATGTTATGTTATGTATAACATAACATAATCAGCCTAAGTTCCCACTGCTGGGACACAGGCCTCCTCTCTGTGAGAGGGACTGGGCCGTAATCCACCACGCGGGCCCAATGCGGGTTGGTAGATGTCACATGTCTTCGAATTTTTGGTTCTAGGACATGCCGGTTTCCTCACGATGTTTTCCTTCACCGTTTGGAGAGCAATGGTGATGAAATAATTTACACAAAGTAAAGCGCCTGTCTGGGTCCGAACCTACGACCTACAACTCGTAAGACGCGGCCGTTACCACTGGGCCACCACTGCTCTCATGTTATGTATAGGTTAGGTTAATTTAAAACGATAATAAACACTAAAGAATGACTAAGTGCAGAAGTCATGATAAAAACGAATATGTTTATATTATGTTGCGTTTGTTATGAAACTGAGCTCTCGGTACATAACACAAGGCTTACTCATTGGAAGGGTTTCCCTTGAAGCAGGTATGATTCTGGAGATGTTATTGTTATGAACACAATTCAATACAATAAATTACTAGTCCCTAAATAACTGGAAAAAAAACCTTTTTCCAAACGGTAACCTTGGAAAAAGGTTTTATCTAAATACTATACTAATAATAAAGTTGAAGAGTTTGTTATTTTATTTGTTTGAACGCGCAAATCTCTGACACTACTAGTCGGATTTGAAAAATTATTTTTACATTTGATAGCCCAATTTTTGAGGAAGACTATTTTGCATCACGCTAAAGCCCTTAGGAGCCTAGCAAAAAGAAAAAGAATCAGAAAGATCGCTAAGCGAAAACAAAGTATAGCGCGGCAGGTGATTCGGGGGTGCAAAAAATTCAACGTCAACAAATTGATCGTTTTAAGGGTTCCGTACAAGTAGAACAAGGAACCCTTGTAGATTCGCCAAGTCCATCTATGTATCTGTTTGTCCACTTACAAAGTTGTGAAATAAAATCTTGTAATAGTATATTACGATACGCGTGCCATTAATGCACGGCGGCGGTTAGACTATTTAAGTCACACGTATCGTTTACAGTAGGTATACATACTACATATTTTATAAACTACTAGACTACTTAAGCCACAGACAAGCGTGACTTAACTGCGGGTTTAGGTCATACATTGATTGTTGTATTTTGTTTTTTTTTGCGCAGTGGGTACAGAGGAGCGAGTGGCACATAAAGGTAGGTGGTCGTATAATAAAAAAGATCATGATGTTTCTAAATGACTTTTGAGATATTTTTGGTTACAGCCGCAGAAATAACTTTGTTTGTCATTGTTTATTCAAAAAATATACTGAGAAATACAAAGTTATTTTCGTGGCCGATCAACACAACATTACATGCATATTTATTCATCCCAACAACTTTTTTTTTTCATCGTGCGTGGTCGGCGCTCACTTGGCCAGTTTTCTTTGCTAATGTAATTGATAGGTACCTTTTATAATGACAAACCGGGGTCAAGCAATTTTCGTACGAATTTACTTACGACATTATCGTAAGTACATTCGTGCGAAAATTGCTTAAAGTTTCAGATTTAGGTACTGCATTTATTGTAATGTTTACCTAAGTACCTATGCTTGAATATTGTTTGTCTTTAAATTTTAATGAAACCGATCGATATTTGTTTATCTTACATACTCGTACATGAATTATTTTTCATACGATCATAAAACTATCGAAACACCTTCCCCTCTGTAAGCTGAAAAACGTTTTCAGTTTTCCCTTGCAACGCTCTTGTTCAGCAAAACTCCAGCCAACAACGTGTCCTCACTGCCCCAACTCGGACTTTCGACGTCACGAATGACTCATCAACATAATCACAGACTTACGAAAGTGAGATTTTGTTTACGTTAACGTATTTCGAAAGTTACTGACTAAAACTTACGATATCACTATAGTGCGATGAATCAGAATCGTAGTAATGTTTGTTGTAAGATAATCATCATCTCTCTGCCCGCAACCCAATTTGGTCGTAGTCGTCTAATCAGGGCAGTGGTGGCCCAGTGGTAAACGCCCCAGCTTACTAGTTCTACGTCATGAGTTCGAACCCAGACAGGCGCTTTACTTTGTGTAAGTTATTTCATCACCACTGCTCTCAAAAACGGTGAACGAAAACGTCGTGAGGAAACCAGCATGTCCAAAATTTGGTAGACACAATGTCTTCGAATTTTCACGCGGGCCCAGTGCGGGTTGGTAAATGTTGAGACATCTACCAACCCGCACTGGGCCCGCGTGGTGGAGCGCGGTCATTACAGGACGCATAACTTTAAATCCCTATTGGCTATTCCTTTTGCTTCACTTACGCTCATACATCTGGTGATACACGCACGCCGGTTACGAGTACTACGCATTTGACCTTACTCAAGAACATCACCAATAAGGTCAAGGTCACTATATGTCCACCTAGGGCGTCCCCTCCCGGCGGCGTTTCCACTCACAACAGCCTACCTTTAGTTAGTCGCCTTTCACTCATCCTCTTAACATGACACTACATTAAACCGCACCGCCTTATCATCTCATTTACAGTGTTAGTTACGTACTTATATTTTTATAGTAAGGATTTTCCATTTTCCAAGCTGAAAGCCCCGCCTGAGTCTTCAGTTTTCCCTTTTCATTCAGTAAAACTTTAACACATAGCCTACTTACTCTGATTTTGACGTCACGAATGACTCATTCAACACGACCGAAGACTTACGAAAGTAAGATTTTGTTTACGTTAGCGTATTGCGAAAGTTACAGACTATAACAAGTACATCTACAGACTAAACGGCTGACTCAGAGCTTTTTCCTTGAATCTTTAGTTCAATAATGCAGAATCATAGTATTGTCTGTAGTAATATACAGGGTGGCAGGGAAATCTGCGCGCAAATTATAACCATAAATTCAGCACATCATAAATTCTAATTAATTTTTCATCAATTATCAAAAAATAAATCAGCAGTTTCATACTTAGAAAAGTGCAACACCTTCCTAGGGATGTCTGCTGCAGGTGCGGAAAACCTCTTATTATCAATAAATATGTATTGTACAAACATATTTATTAAACACTAGCTTCTGCCCGCGACTTCGTCCGCGTGAAATTTCACCCTCTCCCATTCACCCTCTTAGGAGTGGAATTTCGAAAAACCCTTTCTTAGTGGATATCTATATACACTTCACAAAGAACACACTCTCCAAATTTACGCGTCCATTCAAATCAAAGTTCAAAAAATGTATGATGCGCGCGCTCAGACTCCGGTGCAAGCCAAATTCAACCTTCAGCACTACATTTACATTGCGGGTGACGTAACCTACGACAAACTTATTATTTGTGGTTGGTTCAGTAATCGGGTCTAGGGATCGAACCGCAAAATTAAGTTTGTTTTTTATTGTATATACTTTTCCGGGATAAAAAGTACACAGTGTGGTGCCCAGGATATTAAAGAATAATTATACCAAGTTTCATCGTAATCGGACCGGTACTTTTTGCGTGATGCCTGAACAAACAGACAGACAGACAAAAAAATGTTTAATCACATTTTTGGGTTTGGTGTCGGTCTAGTAAACCCCCTGCCATTTATTTTTTTGATATTTTCAATGTACAGAATTTTCACTTCTACAGATTTATTATAAGTTTAGACAACAAAAGAAATTCAAATAAACTATTTAAAGACTAAAAGTCGCGCTGATAAGCAATTATTGTCTGTCAATAAGGTCGAACGCTCTGAACGCATCAACAGCCAAATATTGAATGAAGCTCGCGTTTTCGGACCTCCCGCCTTTTTATACCCTACCGCCACGACCCGCGTCGAGCGCGGCAACTGTTACACAAAAATAATCCTTATGGCATGATTCAGTATTCACGCGCGACGGCGCGATGGCTTATTAGCGTATTTCATGTATAAGTTTGGTGTTTCTATACCGATTACTATGATTCTTTTTTTATTGAATAGGTAATAATATTAACTTCTTTTAATTAGGGATGAGTGAGAGTATTATAAACGTAAGAGTAAACAAATATAATCAGAAAGCTCCGAACTGCTAAGCTATCGGGACTTACACGTGTTATTGTGAGTCAACCATAAAAGATAGACATATGCTGTTGTGGGATATTTTTTAGATAATTTTATGTAAAACATTTCCGTCATATATGATTTCTATGTAGCTTTAACCATTAAGGCTGCACATGCGACGGAAGCTTAAAAAATGGAGCAACTTCTCCCGTTTTCCCAACATTTCCTTTCACTGCTCTGCTCCTATTCATTCTAGCGTGATGAAAAGTATACTATAACCTCCCCAGGAGAATGAAGAATAATTGTACCAAGTTTCGTTAAAATCCGTCGAGTAGTTTTTGTTTCTATAAGGAACATAGAGACAGACAGACAGACAGACAGACAGACAGACAGACAAAAATTTTACTGATTGCATTTTTGGCATCAGTATCGATCACTTATTACCCCCTGATAGTTATTTTGTAAATATATATCATGTACAGAATTGACCTCTCTACAGATTTATTATAAGTATAGATAGAAGATAAATATTCCAATCTTATTGGAACGTAAATGTTCCAGCCGCTTGGGGTTGAAACTCTTGGGCCCCGAGTGCCCAGTTAGTTCTTCGAGACTTTTCGTGTTGACAACGGTAAGGACGAATTTTTTGATGCCCTGTGATTCTTTCCTTTTTGTTATATACTTGTACACTTCAATGTGTTTTATAATCAAATCAAAGCACTCAATTTGTAAATGGCTCTACAAATTGACATCCATACATACGTTTTCTGATTCATATGTTTATATTTTCATAAGATACTTTGGAATGTCTGTTGTATGTAATAGGACCTTGATAGTTGGGATTGTTGACAGTTGACGCAGAAATGACGATGCGTTTTAATATGGTGCTACTTGCTTAGCAATCGTTTGATGGCATGTGTCCTTGCACTGAATCGATTGTACGTAACATCTTTTGTGCCTACCACATTTTATGCTAATGAATGATTTTTTTTATTGTATTTAATATTTTGCGTAGCGTAATTAGGTGATATTATGTGGTTTGCTGTTCAAGATAAGTATACTAAAATATTTAGACATTTATCTATTATATCCTTTTACAATATTTAATACAACTAATTATTTACACTATGTACTTATCTACTAAATTAACTATTTAACTGACTATTAAACTATACAAATAAATACAAAAAAGGACACTTAGGCGTTGAAGTATCTTGTCCGCATCGCTGTCATACGGAAACGTGCCCAGAAGACTGGTAGCATTGCCACGTTGAATGGCAATGCTAATTAACTCTTTGGCCAAAGAGCGACCCAGGTCACGTGAAGTGTCACCAGTCGACGAGAAATTTCCTTAAAAAGGAGATGTGCACTCCGTCCCCATGACCCGAGCGTTTTGACCCCAAACAGTAACTGTAGTTACCTATAAGATTATATAATATGTTGTTATGTTATGTTGTTGTTTGTTGTTTTTACAGTATTTGCGCAGCTTGAAGGTCTCAGCAACCACACGACATGGCGCCATAGATTTTGACCGCGTAGGTCACGCGTCGCGCGTCGCGTCGGTCGCGTAGGTACTTTTTTATGAAACGGTAAAGCAGCATTTTTTTTTAATAACCGACAAAAAATTTCATTTCGGGGGTTTCAGAATCACGTACAGAATTCATGGTAACAGGTCCCTACCGCTCTGTACAATACAATACAAACATTCATCCATTTACTATTGGTTATAAGGAAACTGTATTCGTAACGTCCATACTCACTGACGGGTATGAGAATTCTATCAAGAATGTCATAGAAATATTTCAGTCAGGAAATCCGCTTCATCGCTTTCTAGCTTTTCGATTGCTTTAAAGTTTTCACTACACATACGACAATACAAAGCATTTAATATGTTGAGGTTGGACTGGTTGGATCGGTTGGCAACGGTTGAACGGCAGTGGATTAGATTATGCGATGACGAAAAATAAATGTAATTAGTATGTCTTCACTACTGCTGTATTTGAATGATAACACGTATTAAAGCTATGATTTAAGATTATAAGTGGATGCAACTGGTGGTTGTAAGCACAGTTGTAAGGACAAAATTATTTATTTTCGTTGGATCCCAGTTTTGAATCCCATTTTTTAGGTATTAACGATGGGTCCCATCTGTATTTTCATTGAATCCCATGTTATATCAACATTCAAGAAGGGAAGATGACATTAGTAAACTTTCTATAAATCCCAGCCTATAATAATTCCTGATGGACGACTAAAATGGGTTACTTAGACAAGAACTTTACTACTAATATTCTTCAAAAACTAACGCTTTTATTTGGTTTCTATAGTACCTCAATATGCAGACATCTCGTCAGATGCACATTTCGGCAGTTGCTACGCCAGTCCGTTGACCCCCGACCATCGCCAATACAAGTCGTTAACGTTCTGCATTGTCTATGGATTCCGAAGCAGTGGTCAGCGAAATATAAGCGGTCAATGACCTCGTAACGCATGGTATCGGGAATCACACGCATTGATAATATAATATACGCATGTGATATTTATTCTACTCTTAGGATTTCAAATAAAATTATGTTATTTTTAACTTTCTTCCTGTATTTTTAATTTACTATTATTTTTAATAGTAAACCAACTGACGTGGTGGATCATGGCCCACTCCTTGGTAATATCGGGATAAAAAGTAGTCTATATGTTAATCCAGGGTGTCAGCTACCACCATACAAAATTTTATCAAAATTGGTCCAGGCGTTTGAGCGTGAAGAAGTAACAAACATATAAACACACACACACACACACACACACTCACAAACTTTCGCCTTTATAATATTAGTGTGATAGTGTGAAGTGTGATTTTAAAAGGCACACGTCATAACTTTATAAGTAGCTAACTAAAGATTTTTTTTTCTTTAGCCTATTTTTTTTCTCACTGCTAAGCAATGGCCTCCCCTTTTTAATTTCAAACGTCCCTGTCTTACTATAGTGTTACTCACGAAGTCAAATTTACAGCAACTCATTTGTTTTCGTACATACATAATACTTACGATTATATAAATGGATGCAATTTATTTCTTCGCTATTATCCTAGGAGCCATCTCGCTGGCTGTCGAAAGATTGTGAGGTGTATGACTCTTTAGTCACAGCCGATAGGTTATCAACCTATCACTTCCTCCTAGTGTCGGTTTTCAAACCCAAAGGCGACAGATAAAACACAATGAATCTCTAAAAAACCGGCCAAGTGCGAGTCGGACTCGCACACGAAGGGTTTCGTGTCACATGGCAGAAACGCCAAAAACACATGTTTCTTATATGGAGACACCCTTTCATTTTAAACTTTATTTACACACGCTGTGAAAATTTCAACTGTCTACCTATTACGGTTCATGAGATACAGCCCGCCGCAAAAAACGCCGAAAAAAACACGTTTCTTGAATAATGGAATAAAAATTGATAAAAAATGGAATAATTCAAGGGGAGACCCCCATGGGGGTCTCCCCTTGAATTATTCTATTTTTATATTTCTATTATTTGTTATTTTCGCAGTACTCTGTGAAAATTTCAACTAACTGTCTATACAGTTCATGAGATACAGCGCGCTGACAGAAAGACGGTTGGATAGCGGAGCCTTAGTAATACGGTTCCGTTGGCACCCTTTGAGTGTGGAACCCTAAAAAGAAAAAAAATGGTAAACTATGTACCGTAAAGACACCTTGTTTATACCCTTAAACATACCTGGCGATATGGTACTATAGTTGCATCTCTGCCTAACCTTTTTGGGATTAAGCATAATCAGCCTAAAATGTTCGCACTGCTGGGCTTCTATTCTCTCTCAGAGACCTGTGTCCACCACGCGGGCGTAGTACGGGTTAGTGGATGTCACACGTCTTCGAATTTTTCGATCTAGGATATGCCGGTTTCCTCACGATGTCTTCCTTCCCCGTTTTGAGAGCAGTGGTGATGAAATTAGATACACAAAGTAAAGTGTCTGTCCGGGTTCGAGCTCACATCACTCGTAAGTCGGGGCCGATAGCACTGGGTCAGCACTGCACTCACCTCTGCTCTACTCTTTGGGGAATACAGGCATGATATATTATTATGATAATATGAGTACCTTTTCGGAAAGCTAATCGTACCTTGAGACCCATTTTTCATCATGTTAATCCGATTAATTTGGTACTCGCAAGTGTAGTTTCGGTAACATTAAGTATGATATTGTGTCTATGCTTGGGAAGGCCTGTATTTTAGGAGCCTATCTCTAATTTTCTGAAAATAACGAAAAAGGTATTTACAAGGTAGATTAGAGTGGAAATGCCGGGACGCCCTAGGAGGACATATCGTGTACCGTACCTTATGGGTTCTTCAGAAAGGTCAGGTGAGTAGTACACGCAACCGGCGTGCGTGTATGACCAGATGTATGAACGTAAACGAAGTCAAAGGAGTATGTAAGGATCGTTGCAGGTGGCTTTCTGTAGTTTCTTCCTACCCCCATGGAAAGATAGCGTGGGTTTATACATGTATGTAACATAAAGGTTATAAATGAACTATTATGTCCACACGCTAAGAAGAAGAAAATACTATCTCTAGGGTAACACATGGTTTTTCTGTTATAGAAACGCAGTTCTTTATAAAAAAATGGCACCCTACTTCGATGCTAAGTTGTCATTTTAGTATAAAGAACTTTGCCTAAATTGAAATAAAGTTCGAAATACAAATACTATCTCAAAGGTTTCGGCTAGAACTAAAGTTAGATTTAGTTTTGTAATTAAGACTGATGAAAAACTCACATTGGTATTTAAACCCGGATTTTAACCCACACCTCGTGCATGAGAGACGATGCTTTGTACCATTGGGCTATCACAACATGATCCTTATAAAAACAAAAATCTGCGAAGTCATCTTTCGTAGAACTGAAATATCAATTTTACTTTTGTTAGCAAGCAGCTAGTTAAACGTACGATTTTCAGGTGTGACCTCCGTGTGTGATCGGAAGTAGCATGAATCACGAATTTATTTACTTACCAAGACTGATAGATTTTGATCATATTTTCTTCATCAGATTTGACTTCGTGTTATGAGAGTAGCACGCTAATTGAGTAACACACTATCAATCTCAATCTGAATAATTTTGAAGGATATTGCTATACCATTGCTTCGTGTAGTCGAAAAATCTGTCTGCTCATCAACATAAATAAAGCAATGAATGTTGTTGAACTGTCAAAATGAAACCCTTTGCTACGCAATTACCCCACAGGCCATGTAAGTTACTTATAAGGTCAGAAGCTGGTTAGAGTGGTCCCAAAGATAGTCTGTTTTTCGTCATTTTCTACATTTTAAAACGTAGAAAAATCTAATCGTAATTTCATTTCAGCGACACAAAAATTTTGGTAAATTAGAGATATTTTTGACAGATTGAGACTGAAATTAGAATGCAAAATGTTATCAAAAATACGAGATTTCACATTCTGAATCCTGAAAAAGATTTTTTTTAAGTCTGAAGGTCAATCCTCGTAATTAAAAACGTTCAAAATCTAGTCGCATTCTCATCTCGGCGACAAACAAATGTCAAAATATGAAGCTAGTTTTTTTCTTTCTTTCACTTTTTTTTTTATGAAGCTTGTTGCCCATTCCAAAGCTTAGTAGCTATGGAGAAGAATGGGCAAGAAATTCCATGGACACTCTTTTAAATTATATTGTTACAAAAATATTATTTATATCATTAATGTTGAGTTTATATGTAATATATATAATAATATATTATGTGAGAACGAAGTAAAAAAAAAAAGACTTAGCTACAGAAAAAAAAATGGTTCTTGTAGGAATCTATGCAGCACTCGTAGACATGACATATCTCTACTCTACGAAGACAAAGTGACGTTTCATTTCTTAATTTTTGACATCAAATATTAGAAAAGTAGAAATATTCTACAACTACTATTACTATCTTCAGTATCTTTTATTTCTACGGTCATCATCTTCATTTCAGCCGAAAGACGTTCACTGCAGGACATTGGGCTCGCAAGCATCGGCACTTCGATCGGTGTTGTGCTTCTCGCATCCAGCGGATTCCTGCGGCCTTCACCAGGTTTTCGTTCCATCTTGTGGAAGGCCTTCCAACGCAACGCCTTTCGGGACGCGGTCGCCACTCCAGAATCTTTCGGCCCATCGGCCAGCTGTTCTGCGAGCAACGTGTCCACTACCAATTGGTAGTCGCACATAAACATCTTCGGGCTATGTCGGTTACCTTGGTTCTCCTGCGGATCTTTTCATTTCTCATTCGATCACGTAGGAAAACTCCAAACAAAAGTGATCATGCTACGTGACAAATGAAAACACGACGCATTTGTAATAAAATTACATAATCGTTCAATCAGATCGTCGCCTGTTATCTGTCGTCTTTTTTTTGTTAAATAGGCCCCAGGAAAAACCGCGGGGTACAGCTAGTAGATAATAATTTGACTGAAAGTTGTCCACTGACGCATGGGCATTAGTTAGGTAGCACGTTTTATTTATAATATTCGCACAGCCGGCGCGGCGCGGGCGCAACGGAAGAAACCACAATTACATGTCTCGGATATTGATTTATGTTTAGGATATGTACTTTTTTTTTGTTTGTTTTGTTAACGTTAACTGGTACTTATGAAAGTTAAAGAAAAAAATGCAAGAAATGAGTACATAAGAGGAAGTCTGAGAGTGGCATCGGTAAGTGAAAAGTTGTGTGGAAATCGGTTGTCATGGCATTGGCAAGTGATGAGGAGGAATGAATGAATGGAATGATTAAAATGTCGTAAGGAAAGTAGTAAGTATGAATGTAGTAGCTATAAGAGCAGGGGAAGACATCTAGCCTTTCCCCAACTATGTTGGGGTCAGCTTCCGGTCTAACCGGATGCAGCTAAATACCAGTATTTTACATGGAGCGACTGCCTATCTTATCTCTGCAACCCAGTTACTGGGTAACACGATATCCCTTGGTAAGACTAGTTGTCAGACTGTTGGGCTTCTGACTACCTGTGACAACTGTCAAAGATCTACAAATGACAGCCGGGCCCAACGCCTTAACGTGCTTTCCGAGGCACAGTCTCGATATGTAATAAATGGTCACCCATCCACGAACCGACCTCAACCTTGAAGATCGTACCTTGCGGCTATTATTATTTAGCCATGAGCCCCCCATGACTGAATGACTCATTCCGTTACATGGATTTCCTTTGACTTTTATAATCCGTCGTTAACTTTTCTCTACTTTTCCTCAAAATTTTCTTGTTAAGTCATAAAAAGTGTCAATAAATTAAGTGAATCATAGCCATATAAGCATACATGCACTGTACAAATTATTTAATTTCTATTGTAATGTTATCCAATCTATGACACATCATCCAAAAAACCGGCGTCATTTTCCCGTTTTGAAGAAGGTTTCCCATATATGTTTGTCATTAAATGTGTCGATGATCAGCACTCATACACACATCACACACTCATCCTCTCCCCCATTACACCACATCACACGCGCTTACCCACACTATTGCTGCTGTTACACGTTTTTTTTTTTTTTTTTATATATATGGCATCTCGCAGTTCATCCTTTATGAGGATGGCTACTGCTTAACCGGACTTTCCTGTGGATGCCTCGAATTAAGGCCTCCAGCCAGGGCATACAATAACTTAAAAACCAAGCGACAGCGCTAAGGGTAACCCCCTGCGGGGTTCGGACCTCGGCTCAGGGCGTCGCTGGAAGAGGACAGCAAGGGACAGGCTGGATCGGTATTATTATTAGTGTTTAGGGGCGAATTTAAAACTACCTGCGCGGGCTGGCTCGAGCAAGGGTCGGGGCGGGCACGGTGATGGTGCGGGACGTCGCGACGGGAAACGGCGGCGAGGACGGAAGGACGGATATCTGAGCTTGTGTTTGTGTTGTCGACTGAGAGTACTCGTGGCCTTACTGCTCTCCTGGAGGAGGGTACTGGCGTCGTCGGGGATAGTGAGGGTATGCCTTGGTCGGCGAATCCTACTTATGCGGGAAGGAGTGTATCGGGAGGCCGCCGCAATCAGGGGATTGGGGTGCTTTATGGCAGAGTCAAAGAAGCGCTTGGAGAGGCGTTTCATGAACTGCTGGATGGTGGGGAGTCTGAGATCTAGATGCAGATTCACATTTCGGACATAGAAGGGGGCTCCCGTGACCTTTCGGAGGAAACGGTTCTGGAGGGTTTGCATTTTATGCAGAAATCGCGGCTTGGCGTGTGCGAAGACTACGCAAGCATAGGTCATGATGGGAGCTGTTACACGTTTTAGCTTCCCAAATTATGTAATATAACGGACGAATGGATGGCCCCTATAACACAGGATTTTCCTAGCATCGGGGTCATTATTCACAATATCTGAGCACAAATGTATCATCATAATAATGTAACATGCATTGTATTTCTTCTTTTTGCTAAATAAATTATTATTATTATTAATTACGTAGCATAAGCATAATCAGCCTATAATGTTCCCACTGCTGGGACACAAGCCTCCTTTCGGTGAGAGATCATTTCATCATGATTTCATGTCTTCGAATTTTTGGTTCTTGGACATGCCGGTTTCCTCATGATGTTTTCCTTCACCGTTTCGAGAGCAGTGGTGAAGGTTTTTTACACAAAGTAAAGCGCCTGTTTGGGTAGAACCTACGACCTACAACTCGTAAGTCGCGGCCATTGGCCTACCAAAAAAAATCATTGTAATATTTTTAAGTTAAAACCCTGAGCAACAAATAAATACTCTTTTCAACAACCTTAATTTATGTAAAAGGAAAAAAAAAATCGCGCTAAACGCAACTGTTCTAAAAAAATATTCAAATAAATGCCCCGCACTTACGCAACGGATCATTTCGAAGTCAGTAATGTCATAATTTACTTGTATTAAACCGAAATGACCGTTCCTTGAACCGTGTTGGTATTCAGATATCGTTTGATACTTACCAATGGTAATCACTGGTAAATACTTCGACATAATGCCTAAGTAAGTATATGTAGCTTATAGTGTTTATGCTTTTGGAGTTTCGCGAAGCGTCTTTTGTTGTTGTTATTTTCTAATCCATGATCAAGTAAATTGTTTGTTCGGTCAGAGGGTCGTCTTAGGGACGCGTTCTAGATTTTTCAAAACTTTTCAAAAAATTTCTGGGACATATGAACATAATTATATTTATACCTTATTGCACACCACCACTAAGGGCTGATTTTTCCAACGTTAGATAATTTTATCCGAGGAATCATTTTTAATTTTTGACAGTTCTCCATGCAAAATCTGTCAGACGACAATTTTATTCCACAATTAAATAATATACGTCGATTAAAAATTCAGCCCTCAACTACATAACAAAAAAATTGATAGAACACTACAAAATATACCTTATCGCTTTCTGTGATCTGTTCCTTGCAACCTTGCAACCTTGGAATGGACAGTGATTTGCCTGGACATAAAATGGGGCTGCCGTTGGTGCTCTAATAAGTGGTAGTAATACGTACTCTAGTTAGAAATTATTAATGGTGACACTCTTATAAGAAAACAATTGGAAATTTTGCAGCAGGAAAAAATGTGTCGTGTGATGCTGATGAATCTAAACTCGACGACATCTAAAGCTATTTAGTAATCCTACAAGAAACTATCATAGACAAAAAATCCATCCGTACCTAATTATTAATTGATATAATCTATCTACCTATTCAATGAGATAATTAACAAACCACTCAAATTAGTTACGTTCAATAAAAAATTGGAAAATCCAAAAGTGCACGACTCATAACGCTCATTCGAACGCATAAAAAAAAATGACTCTATTAATTCATTTTTTCGCAAGCTACAATGTTTCAGGTTTCACACTTGATTGACGGGATTTTTTTTTTGAAAAACTTATGAGGTTTTTTTTTTCGTTTCTACTGCATATATCAATTTATA
Organism: Gortyna flavago; assembly: GCA_963669345.1. Classification (NCBI taxonomy): domain Eukaryota; kingdom Metazoa; phylum Arthropoda; class Insecta; order Lepidoptera; family Noctuidae; genus Gortyna; species Gortyna flavago. The sequence continues at coordinate 9,583,548 of OY770148.1, forward strand.
GTACAGAATTAATTTCCATTAAATTATCGATACAATGGTGTATATATTAAGTAGGGTCTGTGTACTAGCAGGAGTATAACAATAGAAACAGTTGCAGAAAGGAGGCAAAACAAATTTTTCGATCGTAAAGCATTCTAATGCTACGCATTATGAGTCGTGCAATTAAATAAAATCGAAGTATAAAATTTATATTATTTTTATGAAAATATTAAAATTATATTTAAATTATAAAAACCACACTTTATTAAACTCAAACTCAAACTCAAAGCATTGATTTCAATTAAACCATTTACTGGCACTTTTGAATTGTCAAGAAGTCGGTCAGTCAGAAAATATGAAGCTAGTTGCCCATTCCAAAGCGTAGGTACCTATGGAGAAGAACGGGCAAGAAACTCCATGGACACTCTTTTAAATTATATTTTTACAAAAATATTAGTTACATCATTAATGTTGAATTTATAATTATATGTGAGAACGATGTAATAAAATAAAAAAGACGTACGTGTTAAAAGCGTCCAGAGTACAGCAAATAGTACTTAACAAAACAACAATCCAAAAATAAAATAATTAAAAATAAGCCGTGGCAGCCAAGTGATGACCAGCTCCAACTGACGGCGCCCGTTCACGTACATGACGCATAGATCAGCACCATTCAGCTCAACCATTTTGAAGGGAGATAAATGATCCAACACACACCACCGTCAGCGAGACATTATTTTCTAAAAACAAGAACCCATTATTTGGTAAGGGGCAATACCAGTAGGTAAGGTACCGGTAAACTTGAAAACCGATGCAAGTACCTACATCAGAGTAGAGTCTAGAAAGAGTCTCCTCAGAGACTCACGCCTTTTTCCAAAGCATAAATGGCGTGACCAAAATAATATTATTTATTGCCATTTTCTAATTCATATCTGCACACCCATTGTGTAGCTGACGGCGACATTTTTTGTGACAGTTGTGTTATAAACTTATGATATAATGTTCCCAGCTACTTTAAATAAAGGATAATGATATTCAAAAATTCAATAGAATTTTCAGAAAGGGCCACCGTCAAAATTTCATGCAATAAAAGTTTTCAATGATTCTAGTTGTTTTACGAAAAAATCGACAAAAAGTTTTTTTTTTACTACGAGCGCCGTTTAGACCACTGTTCTAAAGCGGTGTTGTTTGAGATACCGTTGGCACAGTGGGCCCGCAGCATCGTAAATTAAACAAAAATATAATGAACGGGAATGTTTGTAAAACTGTACTTGGGTTTTTTTTTTGGCGACAGTTCCCTTAAGTTGATGACGTTGCATTTGTTTTTCAAATGCTGGCTTTAAAACTTATCAAAACGATTTTAAACTATACCTCTTTGGCATAAGATATGTTTTAGAATAATGGGTGGTTTAAACACAATATTGTTGTGGTCGATCATTTGTCATTTGGTCAAGTCAACAGGCTATTCCGTCGGGTAGGCTTTGCTGTCACATAGCGTGACAATATTTTAGTGACAAACACGACTAAACTGCAATACGCTGAGAGTCACGTAATTTCTTTTTAATATGATTGCATGTGTGTCGAAATGTACCATATTATTTCACTGTTATTCCCCTTACTAATAAGGTGATTATACTTTGACACAATATGGAACTTCACACGTCTACAAGTACGTACTACGAGGATAGTGTGAAGTTCAGCTCCAGACTTTACCTAGCATGAAATAATTATATTATAGCACTGTGTGACCTAAACCCGCATTTAAGTCACGCTCTTCTGTGACTCTTGTAGTCCATTTTCACACAGAAAAGCGTGACTTAAGTGCCGGTTTAGAACACACGAGCTATAAAATTGTATATGATACCTACGTGTGACTTCCCACTTCTTACTAATCCTACTATCCTACTAATAATAATATTATAAACTCGAAAGTTTGTGAGGATTGATGTTTGTTACTCTTTTACACAAAAACTACTAAACTTATTTAGATGAAACTTTATAGTAATATAGCTTATACATCAGAGTAACACAATTATAATACTTTTTATCCTGATATTCCCACGAGATCGACACTGAAGCGGGCGAAACCGCGGGGCGCTGCTAGTAAGTAAATTGGCCTTATCGTGATGTGATATTTGGATAACATAAGTTTTGAGTTTTCATTACTAACACTACTGTAGGTATAGATTCATTGTGGTCTAATAATTAAGGAGTTTTATAATCGGTGTCGATTGATCAGGTTAAGCAACGCTTGCCGCGGTCGGTCCGTAGATGGCTGACCATCTGTACATACCAAGATCCGTTCGTACCTCGGAAAGCAAGTTAAGCCGTTGGTCCCGGCTGACATTCGTGGATCTTTGAGAGTCGTTACGGGTAGTCAGAAACACGAAAGTCTGACAACTAGTCTTACCAAGGGGTATCGTATTACTCAGTAACTGGGTTGTGGAAGTCAGATATATGGCAGCCGCTCCATGTGAAATACTGGTATTCAGCTGCATCCGGTTAGACTGGAAGCCGAACCCAACATACCTAGATGGGAAAAGGCTAGGCAGATGATGATGACACGTAAGTAAAGTAATTCTTGAAATCGTTTTTTTTTTTTCTATGTGGGTCAAATGTTTTTACGTAATTTTTTATAAGCGAAAAATTTTGCCTGCAATTTCAGTTTTCAGGTTGGTTTACAAGTGATTGACTTAGGTACCAAGTACCTATGCAAAATACTTAGGTATATATATTATACCAGTAGATTATTTCCAATAATATGTTAAATGCAGCAATCAAATTAGTTTTCCCGTAACTATTTAACTGGTTAAATAATGTTAACTTCAGATAATGAATTGTTACTGCGGTTTTTCAGAGTACCAGCTACAAATCGAAAGCTAAATGATGTGCTGCTACTATGCGAGTAATTAATTCACTTTAATAATTAATACGCGGTTTCCATTTACCTGTATCAAAACCGTGCCCATTCCTGTAAATTATGGTATTATAAACTACGGTATTTTATATATCTAAATGGGAATTTTAGACTTAGGAACGTTTATTGTCGTTTTACGTTATGTATTGCATCACAAAAAATTCTATAAGCGTTTCATGATGCTCCTGATCTTTATTATATTTTTTGTCCTAATAACTATGACCAAAATGAGAAGCAAGCCCAAAAGTCTGACAACCAGTCTTACCAAGGGGTCTCGTGTTACTCAGTTACTCAGTTGTGGAGATCGGATATGCAATCGCTCCTACTGGTATTCAGCTATATCCGGTTAGACTGGAAGACGACCCCAACATAGTGTGGTAACGGCTAGGCAGATCGATCTTGACTAGCAACGCCATCTTGCAGTCCTTGTACTTGTAGTCCTTATCACCTAAATAACGCCCCTCAAAGACCTTCTGGATTCACAGTAGTAAAAGCACAACGCTTTTATTTATGGCTAAATACATCTTATCTCTTCAATGTTCAAAATTATTAATTCATTCGGGAAACTCTACTGACAAATGATATTTATACTTGTGTAAGTAGGTTTTACAAAAACTTTCCAAAAATTTTTTTTTTATTTTTTCTTGTCGAAGCTTCGACAACTTTCAAACGGTCTTCAACTAAATCAAACTATCTCTCACAGTAGCAATACAAACAGTAAATAACAAAGAATTGGACCAACCAGCCAGTCACAAAAACAATTGACAATAGCCCTCAGTAGCCAATCATTGTCAAACGACTGGAGAAAAATAAAAAGGTTTCTTGGTCTATGAATATTATAATCAAACCTTTTCATAAAATAACGGAGCCAACCATTGTAAAAGCACAGGGTTGGCAATAAAATCGTAAATCAAGGGGAAAGGGTGCAAAACCGCGGCCAAAATACTGTACAGTGGTATTTGGAAAAATAAATTTTACAGTACAGTATAAAACTAACGCATTTGGAGGGTTATATTTTGTACTAATCGTTTTTGAGATAAAGGTTTTTACTGGTAAGCCATATTTTTGGTTTTTGTTTAAATAACTGTTTTGTGTGCACTGTGCTAGTCTGAAATGCTTGGTAAAATGTCTTGGGTGATCATGGTGAGTGGTGACGTACTTAATAAGTTTATTTATTTTGTACACTGTACCTATCAAATTATTGTGTCAATTTTTGCGATAAACTATAATAATGCAATCATCTAATAAACAACTTAGGGCTGATTTTTCCAACGCCAGATAATTTTATCTGAGGAACAATTTTGAATTTTTGGCAGGTGTTCCATACAAAATCTGTCAGACGTCAATTTTATTCCACGAATAAAAATTATTTGTCGATTGAAAAAGCAGCCCTTAAAAAACTAAAACCTATGCTGAAAAATTGTCGAATTGTTGTTGTAGTTGTTTTGTTTGTTGTGTATCTATAGTATACCTACATACATAATATTATTATTAATTAAATTCGCTTTTCGTGTCTGTGTGACTGCGCTGTTCTTCTAAATTAGCCAGTTTCTGAACATATTTTTCGTTGAGTTGTATCAATGATGAAGCTTTTCTGAGTATCCCAGCATGGGTCAAACGTACCGACGAAACAATACAGAGAAATTAGAAAGTAGTTCCATGGTATTAGCATCTCTATCATTGCTACTTGCATTCATCGGATGCTGAGTAATCTTTATTTCATGCAATCTTTTCCTCATACATTATCGTTACAAGAGAATCATTAAAGAGATTAAAAAACCGAGTTTCGATACTAATTTTGTTTTTCTTTATTTGTTTAGACTAACTACTCCTTTTTTAGTCTAAGTCCTTTGATTTTGGACGTGTTATGTATGTGATTTGTAAGTTTCTACAGGTAAGTACTTATTTTACCACGGAAGACCACTGATTTCTATGAACAAGTTTTTTCCTAGTTTGGAATTCGGGAGTTCATAGCATTTAGCAGTCTAGTCACTTACATTATTTGTATCATAGTTCTGTATTATCTCTATAATTCCTAATTCGAAAAAAATGTGTTTTTTCTATTTCGTGTAACTTTATTAAGTATGTAGAATAGGGATTTAACATTTTGGTTATATGTTTTTTGACTTTTTGGTTATCACACGATTGAATGAATTTTTCTCGATACAAAAAAATTGCAAAGTTATATCTATTTTTTTACATTTTTTGACATTAGGGCGTAACGCTTAAGAGTTATTCAATTGAATTTATTTTAAAACATAGAGAATTATCATATCAAAGTTTACTCAAAGTAGTTTTAAATTTAATTCATTTATTTTGTTAAAAAAGGAGTAAATTCGTTTTGGCACATACGTCGTTTTATTCTGAGCGCACGCACAATGTAGCCATCACTCTTCTTTTGCGTTTCAAAAGTAATTGCATCACTTTCGCTCGCTTAGTAGGTTTTCGACGATTTTAGATTTTCGAGGTAGCGCCTTAAACTATATTTTATTAAGTGCAAATAAACGTTATTATTAGTTGGTGTGAAAGAAACACAACGATTCATTTGTTTTCCTTGCTGAAAGTAACAAATACAATGAGGCCAGTATCTATCTGATTTACTGGGAAAGCAGAAAATAATAATTAAAAAAGTAGAATTTGTTTTTTCAATATTTCAGCCGAAAATTGACCTAAACTTTAGCAAGGACTAAAGTAGGTATTCCAGTATACTGCTCCGTTAAATTGTGTGTTTATGCTTCACTCTAAAAGGTGTCATCTGAAATTGTGCATTCAAAATAAATTAACCTTTTAGGTATTTCATTTTTTCCACTTAGGTAATACCAAAACTTGTCCGTTTTTTTTTTATTTCCTTTAAAATAAATTATGCACACTCCTTGCCAGTATTTGACGTAACGAAACTTTCATAAGAGATAAGTATTTATTGAATTTAAGCATATTATGTATAAGGTATTAACCTATTCTTTTAAAAATATAATAAAACCAAGTTGATATGTCAACTATGCTAAGCCGACCGGAAACTGTGAAACTGCGTGTCATCACGTTTTTCTTCCACGTCTGAATATTATGTATTATGAAGAAAGAATGGTCTATTCTGTATATTTTTCGTCGGTTGAGGAAGGTGTGATTTTTTGTTCGTTTTTGTCAGCAGATGATTTTTCATTGAGAGTAATAAATAGTATGGCGTTCTTTTCAAGAAAGAGTTCAACTGGGGAAGTACCTGTCACCTACCACACATGAGGTAAAACTTTTGGAACTCCAGGACTAGGACTGGAGAAATATTAAATAAAAAGAAAATAGTTATAAACTCGTACTTGACCTTTTGGTCTTGTAAGGCAACAGAACAGTACGTACCTACCTATAATTAATAGTAGAAGTTTTATCTAAACAGATTACCTATTAGTTAAATTATTATAATTATTTAGGTAGACATACATTTTCTTCTATAAATATCAGTAAAATTGAACTATCTAACCTACATAATTTTTTTTTCGGAAATTAAATCGAAGGTTATAACCAACCGAAACGAAACGGAATTTCACTCAAATCTAAAATTCTGAACGGACGGAGAAAGAATTTGCATACAGACGCAAATCTCGTGAGAGAATAATATTAATTATAATTTCTAAATAGCCAATAAGACCCAGGCATTGAACGGACATAAGTTTATTCAGTGTTAAGTCAAAATATGCGCAAATAACATACAATGGCCCCCGAAAGTTTGTTGACATTTTTCCACTTTATTTTAATGAAAAATACATTTTAATGAAATAACGGATTGGTTGTCGTCTTTATTAGCTGTTAATAAAATATTTGATTTTGTGTTTGAAGCGAACTATAGAGACACCTCTCACAGAGAGGAGGCCTGTGTCCCAGCAGTGGGAACTTTATAGGCGGCATGTCCTAGGACCAAAAATTCGTCAAAAAAGACATGAGACATCCACCAATCCGCACTGGGAAAGCGTGGTGAATTACGGCCCACTCCCTCTCACAGAGAGGATGCCTGTGTCTTAGCAGTGGGAACGTTACAGGTTGATTATGCTATAGAGACTACTCGTGCGCAATATCCGATTTTTTTCAGGATATTCAATTAATTTAATAATGTTATATCTCAGATCAATAAGAAAACTGAAGTAAGTATTATACCTATTCAGAATATTTTTTAAGTTAACCCAATTTTGGTTTTTCTATAATTTGTAAGATATTTTTCGAAAACAACACGTCAAAAACATTTACTAAGTGTTTTCAACCTGAAAACTAACCTTGATTCATAATCTAGATTAGACAGCTTTTAGACTGAAAAGAAAATTATTTTCCTATGACCGAAAAGAAAAATCCTTCTTAAAAATATTGTAAGCACTAATCGATTTACAATTACCATTTCAAAATTCTTTTATGAACGAGTAAAAATGTGTCGTGGTGTCAACACACATACTCGTAGATAACGTCCGCCATTATGGGTAAAAAATGATCCCTTCGGACCGCAATAAAAATTGTTAAAACACCGCCAAAGATTGATAAAAAACGCTCAGGCTAACTGAAAAGAATAAAAATGGTTACTTTTATTCATATTGTAATTATTGTGTTTGCATAATAAATAAATATTTAGTTTCATCTTTTTAAACTACTGTCCTTGAATTTTTGGTGAAACGATCCAATTTTAGTTTTTTGTTGTTAGTTTGTTTAGTAGCGTGGTTAATTGACAAAATTGGAGTAAAGGGTTGTTTGGCCATTTCCTGTTAGTACGTGACAAAGTTTTATTTTTTGTTTTAGTACCCACATTTTATTTTTAGTTGTAAAAAGTATAATATACTTACAATACAAAAATATGTCGGAGAAGAAGTAGTGAGCGGTTTAAGAGTTCTAAAAATATAAGTTATATAAGCTTGCGAACAAGAGATGAGTAAAATTAGACCACACTTTTGTGTTTAAGAGTGGACATTATCTTATCACATTTAGTATTGTACAGCGGTTACAAGTTACAAGTTAGCGGTATTACAAGTTGTTATCAGTCTGTTAAAATAAAAAAATATACAATTTTACTAAACCTTAAGAATTGGTACGACATAAACCACCCTTGATAATAAGGCACGAGACACGCGCGGGGCGATGGTATCAACAAATCAACACTAACTCTATGGTATTGATAACGACCAAATAATCACAAATATATATTATTTATACAAGTGTATATTAAAAAAAGAAAAAGGCAGGAGCTCATGGGCATCAAAACATTCGTCCGCATTGCTGTCAATGATAAGTGCCCAAAAGGCTGGCAGCATTACCACGTTGGATGGCAATGCTTATTCTTTTGGCTAAAAATAGGCCAGCCCTCTGGTCACGCGGGAATATAATAATTCGATGAGCACTCGGACCCCCATCACAAATTTTTCATGTTGTTAAATACTCAAACGAAAAAAAAGGTCCCACCGCTAGAATGTTAATTGTTATTAATTATTTTAATTTATTGTGTACTAGCTTCCGCCCGCAGCTTCGCCCGCGACTTCGCCCGCGAGTTATGTCGATAAAAACTATCCTATGTCCTTTCCGTGGATGCAATCTATCTCTCTGCCAAATTTTATCGAAATCCGTTCAGTGGTTTAGGCGTGAAAAGGTAACATACAGACAGACAGACAGACAGACAGAGTTACTTTCGAATTTATAATATTAATAATGTAGAATACGTGGGTTTAATTAATTTGATAACCTAATCGCCACACTATATACCTACACACAACGTGTATCAGAAAGGTGTCGTCAAATTTAAGGGTGTGCTACAGACCATCAAACTAAACGACTTTCTCCTTGGGACCAACATTGTAATCGCAAATAAATAATAATCAGCCGTCCCATACATTTAGTAGGTATTGCAGTTTTAAGGGACCCAAGATGCAAAAAAATGCTAAAAATAAAATAAACGCTGTTTAAAACAACAGAAAGGCTATGCCCTTACACACTTTCTAATCGTAAAAATATTCCTAAAGGTTGCAATTTTAGCAACGCTTCGTATTTTTTGTATCTGGCGATATTAAAAAACGGAAACTGCGGATGTCATAAAAACACTAAATATAAAAAACCTGTACCTACCTTTTAAAGTATACAGGCTAAAAATGGTTTTGCAGTATACCTAGCCGTTATTGGTAATTAGGTAAAATTTACCCGAACTAACGGGTAAATGTAATAGTCAAGAGTCTTACACTTTAAGTAGCTTTCCTTTCCTCAGGCAGTTATACTAAGGGTTGATGCATTTTTAAGGTTCCGTACCTCAAAAGGAAAAACGGAACCCTTATACGATCATTTTCTTGTCCGTCTGTCTGTCTGTCAAGACCCTTTATCTCGGGAACGCGTGGAGGAATCGAGTTGAAATTAAAACCATATACTCAAGTCTGCGGTCCCTTGAAGCTGTGAAAAAATCAAACTTCTAAGTTAACGTAAAAAAAGATACGGCCGTTTATGCCGCAAGAAACGTATATTTCGACACTCTCTAAGGAATTAAAATGTATAGGGTACTTCCCGTTGAACTAGAATCATGAAAATTGGCAAGAAGCGAGATCATGTAGCACAAATAAATTGCAAAAAAAATTGTAGTTACATAAAAAAAAACCCCAGGATAAACTATTTACTGACAGACTCAAAGGTTGATGCAAATGCCTTAATTTGTGGAAGCTTGTAAATGGCAACTGTAAGCTCTAATTGTAGATTATTTACCCATTTGTTAGACTGTAAACTTTCTGAAGAATAAATCCTAAGTAATATTATAAATGCGAAAGTATGTTTGTTGTTGTTTAGGCTTTCACGCTGAAACTTCTAGACGGATTTGGATGAAATTTAGCACATGGGTAGACCATGACCTGGAGAAGGACATAAGCTACTTTTCCTCCTGGATAGCAGACGAAGTCGCGGGCAACAGGTAGTAAATAAATAAAAGCAGTAGGTACTTATGTTAAGTATATCTATTGATAGAAAGTTCCTGGCTGGCGGCCTTATCTATAAGGCTCCCGCAGAATAGCCTGGTTAAGCAGCTGACAACCTATGTAGACCTGAGAGTTGCACTTCAGAGAAAAAAACAAAATATAAAGTTCTTAGGAGTTCTGTCCCCTTAAAACATCCCACGAAAAAAAAAGAGCTTAAACTAGTCGAAACAAGCAAAAAATAGCATAGAACACAGTACTGAAAACCCAAAACATAGAATGTCCTTCTTAAAATTATGACAAAACAAAAGTTGTCATTATTTCGGTAGCTATCTCCGTGTCTGCCGCAGTTTTCAAAGGGTAATTTAATTTGTTAATCTGTCTTAGAGCCCATTATTCAATTAGTAATCCGTGACCGAGGAGATTAAAATAATCTTCGGCTAAATGGCTACTTTATTACTATCTTAATCCATCTGCTATTGATTTCCAAAAGATTACTATTGTTTTAAATCTCTTAGAAATCTTGTACCGAAATGGTTTTTCAGCGGTAGCTTTTATAAGATTATAGATTGGTGATGTATTGGCAAAATAATTTATAACGGCCGGCCACCCGCGTCGTAAGAATTTTTTTTAAACTGCTGAATTTAAAAAAAAATTGTTTAATTAAGGCTACACTATACAATGTATAAAAGAAATGATAATGTGTTCCGAACAAGTATTTTGGTGTATGCTTTGTTGGTTGTCCTTAAATAAATAAATGAATGGCCCGCTCTGGACCTCGATCACGCCTGATGGAAAACGGTGTTTCAAGAACTGTGTCCAAATAAACTTTTTTTCTTTCTTTCTTTTCTTTCGAAAGAAGAGGTCTATGAGGGAACGAGCGTGACCAGAAGATGCCTAAGGCACTGGAACTCCCACACAGGCTGCTTGACGCCGCACTCCGGTGGGAGGGTGGTCGCAAACCAGGCGGGCGTTAGCCCTACCACCGCAAGAGAAAAGTTGGTCAGTCAAAGAAGGTGTTGGGTGTGACTGTCCAGGATGCGCCGAGCGCGAGCGTTCAATTGAGTAACTGGCGGAACAAACTGCGCTACACGAGGAGGCTTCTTCATGCATCCCAACTCACTATCTCTTGCTTCAAGCCCATCACAGACATAGCTATAATATAATATATGAATAGATATGCTGTACATACAGTGTGGCGGGGATATCGACGCGCAACCTACCATGGATTCAGTACATTATTATTAAAAAAAAAGCTGTTCTATACATTTTGACCGCGTAGTTATTGCACTTTTCTATGAAACAGCTTTTTTTTTATAACCGAATAATTTGTACATTAGGGGGGGGGGTGTAGAATCCTGTACTGAATCCATGATATCCACCGTGTATAAATCATAGCAAGGCATAATAAGATATATTTTCAATACAATCTTCTTATTTCTTTACACTTGTCTATGAACAATTTTTTTTTATTATCTTAGAAAAATTCCTACGCTAGGGTCCAGAATCATGTATTGTACTAAATCCAAGGTTATAGTTTGTGCGTCGATGTCATGACATCCTTTATATTATAACCAAGGCTGTTTTAACTTATTTGCCGGTTTCCATAATCAGCCTATAATGTTCCCACTGCTGGGACACAGGCCTCCTCTCTGTGAGATAGAGCGGCCCGTAGGCCACGCGGGCCCAGTGCGGGTTGGTAGATGTCACAATATGTCTTCGAATTTTTGGTTCTACTATAATAATAATTATTATATAAGAAATTAAATATAGCATACTATTCGGAATTAATTATTAAATGAACTTATTCCGAATTTTCCTGGATTGATTTTGTTGCTAAGTCGGAAGCTAGATGACGCAAATTTAAATTAAATTGTGTGATAAAATATCGTAATACAGTTACATTAATTTATTTAATGACCTGGAAACACAAGTTACCTTTATGAATTTGACGAACGAGGTCATAAGTCATAAACTACGCAGACGAGATATCCCAAAATGCGAGATTTCTGTTAAATATAAACAAACCTACATGTATGATTTGTGTTTAAAACTTGAGTCATTTTGTTTTGTTTTCAGCCTGGTTAAATCATAATCAAAATATTTTTGGGAACAAAACTTTAGTTCATCTTCATTCTCCTCTCCTTTGCTTTATTTCTGAATGGTCCTTCCTGGTCTTGACCTCGTTTACGCCTGACGGAAAGCGATGGATGAGGTCTATGATAGAACGAGCATGCCATGAACATTAGATCCCTTTATTCTAATTTATTTGGGGTCGCCGCAACATGTATTTTTCTATTAGTCGTCATCTTGGTATATTCATCCCCTTTTAAAAAGGGCTAGGCCATATTATCTTTCACAACAAAACTTTAGTTAAATGTTGAATAAATCAGATGAAGAAAAAATTAATATTTTGACCAGTTCAAAAACAAATGTTATTACAGTTTCGCAGACACATTTATCTATACGGCTTGTGGGTCATTGTTTCTTGTCAGCCACCCTGCCACCCAAGAGTTCAAGATACGTGAAAACGATACGCTACAATTTTCCCCGTACTTTGAACTCGACAAAAACAGTGTGTTTTTCACGCGCGAATTTTTTGGTCTCGGAAAATTTACACAACCTCATGATTTCTACCGCCCTAGTACTTTGGTTGAATGTATTTTTTTGTTTATTTAAGTTTTCGTTCCTTGTAAGGGGTTATGCGGCCCGTGGCTAAATAATAACAGCCGCACAGGTCGATTGGTCAGGTTAAGCTACGCTTGCCGCGGTTGGTCTGTGGATGGGTGACCATCTTCATATACCGAGACTCCTCCGTGCCTCGGAAAGCGCGTCCCGGCTGTCATTTGTGGATCTTTGACAGTCGTTACGGGTAGTCAGAAGCCCAAAAGTCTGATAACCAGTCGTACCAAGTATCGTATTGCCCAGTAACTGGGTTGTGGAGGTCAGATAGGCAGTCGTTCCATGTAAAATACTGGTATTCAGCTGCATCCGGTTAGACTGGAAGCCGACCCCAACATAGTTGGAAAAAGGCTAGGCAGTTGATGATGTTCGGAGTATTTTTGGATAATTTTAACCTGCCCTAAATGTAATTTTCCTTTCATTTTAACACATCTTAAGGTAGTCGAAGAATGGAGGTTATTTCTGTTCCATAAACAGGTTTATTGTTACTCGAATAATTTTCTAATTTATCTTCATCCTTTCATCTGTTGTGGGGTGACCTGCTTTCAAGAGGTACCCAGCAATAGGTGCGTTGGCCGCTCGCAGTCACATGCAAGCAACGTGTCGGGTTTAACGATCGCAGTAGTGCAATATCAGGTTGATAGCCCATAGACAACCCACCGTTTCTCTTTTCAAAAATGACGGAAAAATTTGCCAAGAAGAACGATATTTTTTTACAGGTCTGTTAGTAGACAGCTTAAACCCACACTTTTAGCATAAAATAGTTGGCAGATTCTCAAGCAAATGCTAGTTTCTAAACAAACATTTTCTCCCATAGATAACCTAATAGCAATTATTTAATCTGTGACCCTAGTCGCATGGTGGTCTCAGTTCATTGACTTTGACATTTCTAATTTAGGTCTCGCATAACCCGCCAAAATTTTGAAGGCAGGTATTTTCGTACTTCTGGTACAAAATTGGGTACTACGTAATTTAGTAGGATTATCCGCGAAAAACGTTCTCCAACCGAGTTCACGTCTGCTTTCTTTTATTCAAATTTGTCCGTAGTGAAACCAATAATTGTATATTAAGTTAGCAGACAAATAAATTATGTTCACATTATGTAGCTTTTTCTATTTTCCATCAATAATGCTATCGATTTATGACATTGTCATTGATGGGTATCGACAGCGAAACTTTTGATTAATCATCGATTAAGAAGTATTTTATTCGATTCTTGTGTGTTAAGCATTTAATTTAAACATTTAATTTGTTGTATTATGAAAATGCAATGCAGTTTTTATCGATTCAATTAAATCAATTAATATATTTGAATAAAAAATGCGAATAATTTCTCAGCAGGTGTTTGAAATAATAAAAAATTAACATTCAGAAGTTAGAGATTTCGAAAATAACACAAATAGAGACAAAACAATACAAACCACCTCCAGCGTTGGTTACCTTATTGTTACCATTTCGGTAGCTAAAGCTAACAATTGGGGCATTCAGACAGGCCTATTATTTAAAACAATTGACCCAGTAGTCGAACAGACAGATTGTTTAATAATTGAGCCATAGAAATGTAACAGAAAATAAATACTTAGAACAACTAAAGACAGGTCGTAAAATAAAGGGTGGAGCCGAGAGAGGGTAAAGACGTGCATGTAGTTTTTAGGACGCTCTGGATAACTGGCTGAATGGATAATAAATGAATTAAGTACAGACGCCAGCACATCAACCTACCCGAAACTGTCAAATTTTCCCATTCAACTTTGAACCTTACGCTTTAGCGAAAAAGTTGAAAATCTATCAAAGATATTTGACAGATTATAGTAGCTTGATGTGCTGGCGTCTGTACCTAATTGTTTTTAGGCAGGGCAGCAAGGGACAGGGTGGATCGGATTCCTCCGAATGTTTTTACTATTTGTTAATGATTCACTCCCGGACTATCCAATCAAGCCTCCATTAATTTACATGTTAGAGGCCATTAAAATATTGATGAGTAAAAGAAAAAGTTTTGATGCACTTTTGAAGTCGACATACTGGCCATCATTTTGGTGTCATCATTGTTCTAAATTTGAATTCACAACCATTGAAAAAACTATAAAACTTCTCGATTTAAAAGTCCCTTTGCGTAACACACTATCAATCTCAATTTGAATTATTTTGAAAGATAGTGCTAATCCATTGCTTCATATGTTCGAAAAATATATCTGCTCAGCAACGTAAATAACGCAATGAATGCTGTTGAACTGTCAAAATGAAAGCCACTGCCACTAATAGTGTGTTACACAATTACCCCGCTGGAGTGTAATTGTAATAAACGGTGATACAAAAACTGTGAACCGTGACGATATAATGATTTTGGGATATAACTACAAGGAAAAATTGAAAAAAAAATCTTTAATTACATTCTGAGTGTGTAGTGGTAAGCCATCACGTCATATCTATTAAATCATCTGCGGTTGTGTTTAATAATAGTAGGTTTAGGTCAATATGTTACTAAAAATAATCATGGTAATTTTTTTATCAGCTAGTGTCATTCATTTTAAATTATCTCGCTAAGATGCTACAGAAAGGAAGATGCTGTAAAACGTGGCATTTATTCGATGACGTATGAACCTACGTCTGTACGTGCGTATTTTCTTTTTAATCTGTAAAATTGTCTACGTCAACATTACAATAAAAACAGGATACTTGGTTACAAATACAATAAATAATTACAAAAATGTTGTTGGTACAGATGCATATTTTATTCAATTTACTATAGGTACGCTATAGTAAATTGAATAAAATATGCATCTGTACGCACGACATATATAGCTGACTTCTCATTGCATCACACGCAGTAAAGCTGACTTCTCATTGTACGAAAAGCCTGTACAATGCGAGGTCAGCTAAAACTGGAAATGTAGGTATAGCTTGATGTGCCATCGACCGTGTGTACCAATTTTTTTTTCTTTTTTTAGCCTTTATTGTGTCCCACTGCTGAGCAAAGGCTTCCCCTTTTTCCTTCCAATCCTGCCTGTCTTGTGCGACCTCTGGCCATGTTGGCCCTGCAAACATTATCAGATCGTCACACCACCTTTGCCAACATTAACGCAAACATCTTTTCTACATAATATATATTTACAAAAAACCTCTCTATTCCCAGAATCCAAAGAAAGTCAGCCCTTACGCTTTCTCAAAAAACTCCTAAAAAGGTTGCAACTATTTGCACAATAGCACACACAAAGAATATGAATTTGTATTTTTTTATTGGCAATAAAAAAAACAATAAAAAATTCGTTGTTGCCAACAATTCAAATAACGAAAATGGTGGCCTTAAACATTTGCACAAGGTACCTATGGGGTTATAAAACTATTAAAAAACGTACAAAGAATGACGCAAAAGTGCAATATTATCAGGAGGTATAAAAAGGTAATAAAATCTTTGTTTTTTGGTATAGGTACAAACTATTTGCGCAAATTTGTAACTCATTAAAAAGTTAACGGGTACTGTGAACCTTTTTTACCTTTTCCAAATTTATTATCTACGATGAAGGCACCGTACCTGCTTATCTCTGAAAGTCCAGGGTGCTTACTCTCGAATATAATTCCGATAGATCGACATTGGTCAAACGTCAGTTGGTCGAGTTAAACGTCAGGGATTGGCTAGACTCAGTAAGTCCAGCCAATCCCAGACGTTTTACTGACAATTCCAACGTCGATCTATCGGAATTAAATTCGAGAGTAAGCACCCAGTACCGTTTGTGATGGCGAATGTTTTAATGCTAGATTGATTTCTTGATTAAATACAATACAAAAACAACCATCAAGTCATCAAAATTCTGTACACGGCGCATTTTATTCTATTTTTCTTAGAACTTTTGCCGTTAACATTTCTTAGGAAACGTTAAAAACATTTAAAAAAATTTGGGAACATGACAGAGTCCGCGTGTAATTTAGCAATTTGGCATCAAAGCAACTTGTACGGAAGCCAACTCGATAATTCACGTCAAAAAAGAAACATAAATCTCGTATCAAAGGAGTTTTTATTCAAACCTTCGAACTGGACCATAATTTTTACACAAAAATTGTGTAAGTACTTATTAATAATAAAAACTACTGACAAATGTAAACAAATGATTACAGCCGATTATGACAATAATCTCCATAATCCTTCTTAGGGCGCGGTTTAAACGCGTTAAGCATGTCAAAGAAACTGAACATGATCAACGCGTTTAAACCGCGTCCAAGAGCTGTCATTGTCATTTCCCACAAAAATTATGACACTGACAGCTATTGAAAGATCTTTCTTCTATGATCGAGTTTAGTTTAATTTTTAAAATTGGCTCTAAAGCCGGATTTACATTACGAAAGTAACTGCGCAAACTTAGTTATTCATAGATTTTCATGTGTAAATAATTATCTTTTTACACGTGAAACTGTCAATGAATAGCTAAGTTACGCGACTAGTTTCGTAATGTAAATCTGGATTTAGAATAGTGAGAAGAAACAGCATATTGACCACTTTATTCATAAACTTTGCTTAAAGTTAACAGTGATTTGCATCGGGATTGTCCGAAAGGGTTACCGCTACCCCGGAACATAAAGGGCTAAGGAAGGAACACGGATGGGTTTTAGTCTGTAAGAGTCTGACACTCCCTTCCGCTCCACCCAGAGCGGGAGGGGTCATTTGATGATTTCCCATCCATAAAAAAAAGGTTAACAATGATTAGCGACTGTTTAAACATACATTTTTGTCGTTTAAACGTCACTTATCTTTAATCATCGTTTTTAAATAATCCTCTGTATAACAGAAAGGACTGGCCTTATCTGTAGTACCTAGGCTCTTTATATTGCATCCACCATAATTATAATAATTAGTAACCAAAGTTTCAATTATATAATCGGAATGTCTTGATAACAACTTGTGTCTACATTTAAATGTTGATAGTAATTACTTTCATATTTACTTAACAATTAATAAAGTCATTAAGATACTTGTTTAATGCTCCAACAACGTTGAAAAAACATAGCCAATGACTTGCAGCCATTTTAATAGTAACTTGTCATTTAATTGTTTTTAGAAGACGTGGTTAAAAGTTTTGTGTGGTTTTAGAAAAATGCTGATGAGTTAATTTGAAGATTTAAAAAAAATATGGTCTGATTTTGTGTACACTGACATTATTAATGTGTGGTGTTGGAGATGAAGAATATAACGATTGATGTATTGTGTGAGGAAGGATTTGAAAGAAAAGGGAGTTCAGCACCCCGCGGTTTCACTCGCATATGTGTCGATCCCGTGGGAATATCGGGATAAAAAGTATCCTATGTGTTATTTTGATGTATAAGCTATATTACTATAAAGTTTCATCAAAATCTGTTCAGTAGTTTTTGCGTTAATGAGTAACAAACGTCCATCCATCTATCCATCTTCACAAACTTTCGTGTTTATAATATTAGTAGGATTTTACCGATACCCTTGAAAAACCCACAAATAAGAACCTACCTGTTTTTAATGTACCTATTTGTTGCGATACATTATGGCGTAATTTATTTAGGGATTACGCGTCATATCTTAATGTACATATAAAATAATATTTAACGAGAACCCAATCAAGTTTAAACAAATAATGTGCATTACATCGTACAGCATCTTGCATCTAATTGAGTCGTCAAACAAAGTCCATATCATGTTAATAGATAATAATGACGAAATCAATTCATATGTCCTGAAAAATCCCCTGAATAAATTAATCTAAATAACGTTGGTATACATGACAATATCACAAAAGAGATACGTAAGTAACAAAATCAAGTAAACAGTTTAAAATAATTTTATCGATGCATTGTTTCAAACAAGAACGTGCAGTAATAACCACAAATTGATGACCCATTAGTATTTCTCATTAAAGTGTCAATTTTACGTCAAAAACCGGAACTAGGTCAGTAATATAATATTAGTATTATTACCTACATCATGATTTCATGAAAGTTAATAAAGGTAATTTTTATTTTGATATAAGCCACCATGAAGCCCATGATGACGATGATGATGATGATAGGTACCCTGATGATGGTAGGTATACCTATTTATATATATTTTATTCATCATCAAGTAACAATAGACTCATTATTAGGCACACAATTTAAAAAAAAATATAAGATATAATAAATTTACTAAATTAAAATGACAAAAAAAAAATACACACGACAACAAAAACACACACAATTTATAATATATTAAAATTACAATGTATAACAAAAATCTCTAACCATGCATGGTTGAAATCATGGGTTATTGTTGATGAGCGAATTAAGCAACTTGTTAGGTCAGCATTTACATAGAGAGGTAAAAATAATGCGTCATTGTACCCTATAGAATATACCAAGTTAATATTAAACAAATGCAAAAACGTTTCAAACACCCAAAACGGCGGCAGCACCGAATGACAGCAAAAAGTTTCTTCATTTATAATCCTCTTTAGCCATTCCAATTTTCGTGGGCTTGTTCTTAACTTTATAACCACCCGCATACCTTAAAAAGCGCCGAAAGGGATTAAATATTAGTCCGTCGGAACATCAATATTATCGTCAAACATCTAATATTTTGTTAAGCTCCTAGCCTATTATGTTATCTTTTAATCCTTCGCCGATTTCAATCCCACTAACGACTACCCTTAATCGGTAGACGGATAAAAAAATCCAAAATTGTAATCCCGCAAATATAGAATGTTTTACTTTAAAATAATTGTCTTTATTTTTTTTTTATTTTAGTTGGAAAAATAACGGAATGATAAAATAAAAGCGGTAGCGTTTACAGGATTATATTAAGGGATGGGTTTATTTTGAACGAGTTGCAGGATTTGCGGGGAGAACCAGTGGCAACAGGATTTAAAGGATTAATAGATAGTCTGGTTACTAGAAACAAAAATAATGAATTATAAAACACTTTAAAGTGCCGTATCTACTAAATAGTAAGATTAAATAGAATTTCAGTCAGACTTGCTAATGCTCATACAGCAAAAGTATGTCACTACGATCGTAAAAGGTAGTAGCGAATTATCGGCAATGGCCAATATTGAGATATCACGATACACGACTGTACGTAACGATTTCTCTCGACACAAGTTCAAAGTCCCAAAGAGCGATCATCTCGAGTTCTCGACCATCGAATACGCGTCAAGTGTGAAAGATCGTATGTGTCACTTCCGAGTATATTAAAAAAGAAATTGATGCAATTTATCCTCATAAATTTTCATGAGCACTATTACGTTTTAACAGGTCGAAATATTTTAAGTAAAAAGGACATCATTCAAGTGTCGAACATTTTATACCCAAAACTAGTGCCAGAAAAAAAGTACTGTTTTCTTATGGGAAAAAACATCTTGAGTATTTTTTAATAAAACAGCGAAACTCTACAATTTAACACCCTGGCTGCTATTTGAGATTGAAAATGCCAAATATCTTATTTTTTCAAGTATTTTGAGCATAACATTTAAAAAATACCAACTTAACATCCCGAACTTTATTTTAACTATTACAACAACACATTTTAACTTTTTACTTTTTTGGGTACGAAATAAATTAATCCTTTTTATTTTTTTAACAAATATTCATTAATTAAATAATATAATATTTATTAGCATTTCGAATGCGTGCGTTAGTGGTGTACGTAATAACAATTTAAATCGTTGTAGTAAACAAGTTTCATTCATAAAGTTTCCTCAATGAATCTCTCATACATGCTTTCAAAGGCTATCAAAATATTCGTATGGCAATGCAAAACAACAAACATTAATATGCATGATACATAACATAAAATGTTTTTATGTCGTGGTATCGTATGAAAAACCCATTATCGCACTTTATTACTACATTTTAATTTAATTGCCTACAATACATACTTAATAACTAATTCAGTTTAGCAATGAAATGCCTAATTAATATGTATAATTATTATGCACTTACAATGCTAAATTAAACAAATAAATAAAAAACTTTAATTAAATAAACAACGATTTTAGTAATAAAGTCATATTTTGCAAGTAGGTATAACTTTTGATTCCCGAGGTAGCGGCGCATAATATATTTTTATGAAATTATTAACAATTAAAATCAATAAGTATATTATTATTTAAGCCTTTTATTTTCCAAGAAGTACATATTTCATAATATTCTTTTAAATTATAACTTAAAATATTAATTTATCTAACATAAAAAATGTAGTTTATTAATTTATTATGACAATTTAAACATGGATTACAGAAATAGTTTGACAGACATTAAACAAGAATAGATGATTAAATAAGTATGATGCCATGATTATCATAAAGTAAATAAACGAATAACTTGCATGTAATGAAACTGCTCTCAGAACGGCAAAGGAAAACATCGTGAGCATGTCCTAGAACTAAAAATTCGAAGACATCTACCAACCCGCACTGTGCCCACGGGGTGGATTACGACCCACTCCCTCTCACCGAGAGGAGGTCTGTATCCCAGTAGTGGGAACGTTATAGGCTGATTATTCTGATTATTAGTGAAATTGCTAAATTGTCTCACACACAAATAATTATTAATGTCTGCACTTCTGCAGTCTGTGATAGAATTTAATCATAATGTTGATTAATCAAAACAATAAGACTGTTTACACTTTAATGGATCTCATTCATCACGTATTTTAAATAACAGCATTGTTAAACAATCTACAAAGCAGATTATTTTATATTGATTCCAATTATTTTAATGCAAGCCGTGACAATATTTTACTTGACCTAATTATTTATAAAATTATTAATTTAACTTTTTTTTAAGTCATCATCATCTGCCTAGCCTTTTCCCAACAATGTTGAGGTCGGCTTCCAGTCTAACCGGAGGCAGCTGAATACCAGTATTTTACATGGGGCGACTGCCTAACTTAACGTTTTTTAAGTAAAATTATTTAATATTTTAGTTACGTGGTTATTTTTAGGCACTTTGAAACTGGGGTGTAGGTATGAACCAGTTATCGGCCATAGAAGGATTATTGGCTTTTAGACGCCACATAATGGATGGATTCAATTAATTATTAAAATCTAAATACTAAAATAAACTAAAACTTAACAAACATAGTTAATACAGAAAGTATTGTTTATAAATCAATCAATTTTTGTTTAAATCCAACATCCATCCGATTAGTAACTAATGAATATTTAAATTGTGCATTATCTGCTACGGCATGTGCTAACTAGCATCGTGCCATTAAAAAAATATTGCAAAAAAAATATTGTAAGGGCGGGGGCGCATCGACGCCCACCCGGCTGAAAGCTTCCAAATTCAAATCGCAAAAAAAATGCGCGAGTGCGCGCACGAGAGCGCGTTATAAAAGCAAGGCACGTGGTCGCGTTGCCACAGTCGTGAGACATCCACGGAAGCGAACGCACGTCACTCTATTCCGCGCGCGCTCCTACATCGTAAATAAGATCGATATTTTCAAGTTCAAGAATAATTTAATATGGATATCAAAGTTTTGGATCCCACTGGCATCTATTAAAGATCCCAAAAATCGTCAATCAAGCTGAGAATATTTGATCTTTAAAGAAAAATCAGCGAAAATGTTCGGCTTAGACCCCACTGGAGTTTATTGATTTTCGGAAGATTTTTCATTTTTTCAAGAAAATAATTCAAGTGTTCAAGATGTTTGTCCTGGATCCTACTGGCGTCTACTGATTTGGGGTATTAATCTCAATCTCAAATATCCTGTGTTACTTTTTCGGAGTTTCTGCATCCTTTTCATCAAAATGCTCGTGCTCGACCCCACGGGAGTGTACTGAAGAATTTTTGTTTCGTGTGAAGAATATAATTTGTGCTTCAAAATGTTGGGCTTGGATCCCACCGAAGTGTACTAAAAAAACTGTTTTAGTGTTAATAAGTGTTGTTAATTAACAAACAAAATGGTCGCGCTCGACCCCACTAATGTGTACTAGGTTTAATTTTTGTTTTTATTTTCGTCTTATTATTACTCCTTCAAAATGGCTTTGGGTCTAGATCCTACGGGAGTTTATTAGTTAGGTTAGACATGTCGCATCCCATTTCATATCAAATAATTTAATTCATTTCATTTTAATAAAATGTCAGTAATATGTTCATCAATCCGCCACAAATTAATATCATTCAGCAGAACTGCATTTTCATCAAATAGGAAGAAAAGGAAATTATTTCATTTCAAAGTAAATTAAACTTTGTAATTATGTAAGTAGGGAACCAAAGACTGTTACTGCCTATCCGCTGATAAACTGAATGTTTTTAAGTCTGGTCGAAGACTAGGAACTAATGTTCTTTAATTTATTGAAGTTACCTTAGAGTAAGTGATTATTTATTGACTAACAATAGGTAAGTAGAATAATTTAGTTGAAATATCTAGAGTTGGTGTGACAACTCTGTGTTATCATGTATGGTTATGTTTGTGGTATTCTTCGTTGTCAACCAAACTGAATGGTATTTCTAGCATTTCTATGTACCCATTGCATTTCTTTTCGACTGTGGCAGTGATTTTATACTCTTGTAAAATAATAAGACTGTTAGATGAATACTCTAGCTAATTGTTGCTGAATAAGCATTGAAAAATGTAGAAAATATACATTTGAAATTTTTAAAACTGTTGTTTATATTTTTATCAAACCCTTACATACTATTTCACTCAAACACAATATTCCTAATTTTTAAAACAAATTATGAAACACATTGATTTTGCATAAATAATTTTCTCATGAATTTTTAAACTTTTTTATTGATAATTTTAAAATTCGTGAGAAAATTATTTAGATTGATTTTGAACACAAAAGCAGAGTTGCATTTTTGATTGCTTTTGATTGTTTAACAAAAAACATATCTAACTACTTACACATTTTGACATAACACATGTCATCAAATCTTTAGAAAATGATTTTATAATAATACAAAATGTGAAATAAGTAACGTTTATGTAATATATTACAAGAACTTGGTTCAAGTTGCATCAGCCAAGCGATTGCAAGCAATGCCACCACATCTTGGAGAATGTTGGTCCTCAATAAGTGATCGTCATTGAGTTTCCTATGAATTAAATATGAGAAAATACTACCATTTCGATAAAATTTATAAAGTACTCACAATAATTAAAAAAAAAAAAGTTATAAAATCTTCACTAAATTAAAACAAGTAAAAAAATGATAATCAAATAGGTATATATTTTTATTTTAATAGTTTGTTAGTTTATTTAGTATTAGGAGTTTATCCATTTATTAAATAAATAATGGGTACCCCAAATTACAAAAAAGTACTAAACCAAAACACAACTTTTAAAAATTAAAAAAAAACTCAGATCTAACAACTGTCGACTGCACTCCAGTTTATACTAGAATTTTGAAAGTGTCGAAGTTCAACCTTGTTAATGACACCGTAGAAAACATTCTCGCGCAACAAAATAATAACATTACATCAGTTGATACTGAAGAAAGGTAAGCAGAGAACGAAGTTCTTGGGTATTTAGACACTTAGGTAAGTAGGTACCTAGACCTGCCGATGAACTACTAATATTGCCAGGTTGCTCTCGTTTAAAAGTGGTTTATTTCGAACATAATAGTCTACGTAGACGGAGCAGTGGTCTAGGACATGCCGGTTTCCTCACGATGTTTTCCTTCAGCGTTTTGAGACAGTGCTAATAAAATAATATATACAAAATAAAGTGTCTTTCTGGGTTCGAATATATATGACCTACAACTCGTAAGTCATGGCCGTTACCACATAGCTACCACTTCTTCTATTTCGACAGACGCCTTACAAATGATAGTAGCAATGGACAATTGAACATCTCAATGAGAGCTGCAAACGCGATCGAAGCTCTACAATAATTTCCAATATCTTCAAAATACCGCCAAACTTGTCGTATCTTCAATTATGTAGTTCGAGAAAGGTCCATCGAACAGGGATTGTCCTGGCTGTAGGCCTTAATTTATTTAGGATTACCAGTCGGTATTGCGTAACATATTAACAGTAGCAATGGTTTTCACTTTGGCAGTTCTACAACATACGTCATACGTTGTCATACGTTGTTGAGCAGACAAATTCGAACATATGAAGAAATGGATTAGAAATGTCCTGTCAAAAATGATTTCGATTGTCATTGATAGTGTGTTAAGCAAAAAGGGTGCCGATTAAGCAGCCGAATACTTCCTAGGGTGACCTGCGAGAAGTCATACAGAAAAAAAACCGAGAAGGGACTCAATTACAGACAGTGGACCAACACCTGCCTTGAGACTACAACGCAAGCGCTACTCGGTCATACGTAGTGGGAACACCGTAAGATATAGTAGTAGGTATCTAATAGTCTATATGGGCTCATTTATAGCGTATTCCCCAATGACGTAGGGTGCGCAATGAATTTCCTGGAATTTACAGAATTTGAGTAAACGGACCAATATACCTGGAGAATACACTGTCGTAGGTCCTAGGTTGTCACTTGTAGTCTTTAGACTTCCTCGTAGTTCTGACTGCTCATAAATACTGATTAGTTTAAACAATATAAATGCAATTATTAATACAATGAACGACCCAACAGGTGTAGAATGCACTAGCGAACGAAGTGACATGTGCTATACACATGGCAGGAATAATATTCGTCTGTAATGTTCGTATAAATTGCTGAGCGGGTTTGTATTTATGTTTTATCCTTGACAAGTCTTTTCTTGTTCTCCAAGAAACATCGGAAAATATTTGGAAGTATGAGGCTTACAAATTTGACGTGTAATACCTACGTATGCTCGGTAGGAACCGAGCATACGTAGGTATTACACGTCAAATTTGTAGGAACAAACAAAAACTAATACTAATAACAAACTGGACATATAAATATATTGGTAAGCTAATTTTACCTGTGATAGCTACTTCCATATGGGAGGGTCTACTACGCAAAGCGTATATATAAGGTACTTGCTTAATTATTGGTGAAGATACAAAAGTCAATAACGGTCCGTAAATTATAGAAATCTGCCATTAATCAGCATTCTCTTGCACTTAGTCTAATTTATTTGGGGTCATTGCAACATTATGTCTTTTTCTTCCATAGTCGTCATCTCCGTAGTCATCCTCTTTCAAGCCATATCTGCTTTCACACAGGCAATCCATCGTCTCGAATACAAACTCAGTATTAGTCGATATTTTACACGAAACATCTAGAATTCGAACTGATCATTCTAGGTCCTTATAGTAAACTTATGTACCAGGATTCTATAACTTTCTAGAAGGTGGCTGATCCACTTCTCTTTTGACAGGTATTATTGGCTGCCATGTCAGTTGTCACAAACAACATCTCTAAACGTCTTGAACAATCTATCCAGTATGTGACCTGCCTCTCTGTAATACAAACCCACGAACCTATCCACGTTCCGAACCCCGCATTAGAGTCAACGTGTGCTGAATTATGTATCATCAAATAATATCAATATACCAACTTTGTCGTACCTACTTAATTCCTAGGTCAGCTTGAATCCAGTGTATTTTCATGTATACCTACATTGTACTATCAAATAATGACACATGAGGACGAGACGGACATTAATACATTGTAATGAAAGCGATTTGGGTTTTACTGGCCAAAAATATACATTCATGAACAGTAACCATGAATCGCTGTTTTAAAAAATACCTGCTGTTTCGTGTAAAAGTGCAATACATACGCAGACAAAATTAATGGAGAGGTTATTTATTATCGACAATAAATTTCAATGCAGGCGGGTTCAGATTCATGTACTGATTCCATGATAACAGGTTGCGCGTCGATGTCCCCTGTATATTTTTGGTCTTCTTCTTTCATACTTCTCTATCAGCTATCATCTCAATAGTCACCCCCTTTCTAGCCATATCATTTTTCATACAATCCATCCATGATATCCTAAGTCTTACTTATTTCTTCATTTTCAAATAATAAAACCAATGTATGGTAGGAACTATGTCTTCATATCTGGCCATTTTGCCCAGCAGTAGCGTTTGCGGCCAACGAGTTAGCAATGAACAATGTATAAACACTTAAATATTTTACAAAGGATTTCATTTGTTACAATTCCCAAATCAATCGGCTAACTTACGGTGGCAATTTGATACTTAAAAAGGAAAGATCTTATCTTAAATATTAACGTAAATATACTTTAGGCTTATCTTTATTTTGTATTGAAACAATTTAGCTGGACAACGCACATAAAGTATAGAGTTTAGTTGAGTATATTGTGGGAGGGTCTAGTTCACTAAATAAGGATAATTATGGATAAGTACAGTGACTTAGGAAATACAAAGGTGTGGCTACTTACACGATTTTAACTTACATATCTTTCAATCTAATTTTTTGAGTTTAGTGTGCAAGTGGTTACTTTTTTGTTAGCCTATACTGTCCCACTGCTGGGCAAAGGCCTCCCCCAAATCCTTCCAGGAACTGTTTTCCCGCGCCACCTCGAACCAACCCTCGCGGTACGCGTCCAGGTCATCTCGTGTTCTCTTTCTGGGCCGGCCTCGTCGGCGATGTGGAAATTCACGGAAGACTCAAAAAGCTAAGGTTTTAGAACGTCCAACTTGGCTTGGATGAAGCTAGTTGCCCATTCCAAAGCCGATCTTCACAGACCGAAGATTTGATTGACCCTTAACAACAGCAATAGCAAGCATGATGCTTAAAAACAAATATAATACAAAACATAATCCTATCAGAAATGACTATGATTTTTTACACATGGTATAATTAAATCACTGCCAAGGCCACCGACCAGTTTCGGATAATTAAATATTAATCATGACATTGGACGAGGTCAAACGAATAGTGGCCCTTTGCGGACTTTAGATATTGCTAATATATAAAATACCTCTAAATCCATTTTACAAATTAAAGTCGCTTTTCGTGTGTGTCTGCTGTGCGACCGCTGAGTTCTTCTAAACTACTCAACGAATTTTGATGCGGTTTTCACCAGCATTTAAAGAGTTTGTTCCGAAACGTATATGTACTATAATACAATAACTTCAGGCCGCGACTTCGTGCGCGTGTTTCTTGTTCACCCGACCCGATACGAACCCCCGATACGAACCAGCAAATTATAAAAATCGGTAGAAAATTAGGTTTCGCGGGTTAACCCTGGAGCTACCTCCTCAACACTTATAAGTCTTATAACGTAATAACAATAAAACTTCTAATGAGTCTCGTCCAGTGTCCTTCAATAGGTTAAGTAGATAGTTGTTATTTAAGTTACTATATTCTGCTCTAGATTATTGCGCTTATTTAACCAAATTATTACTATTATCTATGACATCAATGTCAAGACACGTTGAGTCGTTGATAAAAATAATAAATTATAATAACTTAATATATAAGCGAATTTAAGCTAAAATAAGTTAAGAGCAGTGGTCGCCCAGCCCCAGTGGTACGGGTCCCTACTTACTGAGTCGTAGGTCGTGGGTTCACACCCAGACAGGCGTTTTATTTTGTGTAAATAATTTCATCACCACTGCTCTCAAAACGGTGAAGGAAACGCTTGTCCTACAACCAAAAAATCGAGGACATGTGACATCTACCAATCCGCACTGGGCCAGCCCACTCCCTCTCGAATAGTGGATCCCTGTGTACCAGCAGTGGGAACATTATAGGCTGATTATGTATGTGAGGACCTGGAACGTGGAGCTGAAAAAGCGAAATGTCTTTGACATATTCAAATGACTGGTTGATACATAGACATACTCTCTTTCGGAAAATCTTTTTTAGGAAATGCAAATTAAATTACTTTTCGTAAGTAAAAATGCAAATGGAAATATAAATTAGTATTGCATAAAGCTTCTTACGCTAATAAGTTCATTCACATTTATGAGGTCATATTTGTGCATTAAAATAGAGGGGCTCGTGGCTAAGTAATAACAACAGCCACACGGGTCGAAAGATCAGGTTACGCTACGCTTGCCAAAGTTGGTCCGTGGATGGATGACCATCTTTACATACCAAGACTCCTCCGTGCTTCGGAAATCACGCTAAGCCCGGTCCCGGCTGTCATTCGTAGACCTTTGACAATTGTTACGGAACGTCAGAAGCCCGATAGTCTAACCATCAAACTTAACAACGAGTATAGTGTTACCCAGTAACTGGGTAGTGGAGTTCAGACAGGCAGCCGCTCCACTTAAAATACTGGTATTCATCTGCATCCAGTTAGACTGGAAGCCGACCCCAACATAGTTGGGAAAAACTAGGCAGATGATGAGATGATTATTTAAAAACAACACTGTTTATAAGTATAATGACCGAAGACAGAAGCTACGTCATAGTCCGCATACGTATAAATTCTGGAACACTCAATAAACATGTTGACAACAATTTATATTGAATATGTGAACGTTTCTAGCACTGATCTCATTCTTATTGTTATTTGAAAGTGAACATTTATGAATGCGGGAGCTATGACACAACTCTAATTTTATCATCTTTGTAATGAAATTGAAGTCTCAATGGTATTGGGAAATAATATCTATATCTCGCTACTAAAAGACATTTTGCCCTGAACCCTAATAAAATGGGTTAAGGGAGGAGAAAGGAGATATCATGATGACCTCGCTACTAATCCATAATAATTAATATTATAAATGCGAAAGTAAACCTGTCTATCTGTTACTTTAAAACGGATTTGGATGGTACACGGATAAGGACATAGGATACTTTTTATCCTGGTAGTATGTATAAAGGATAATTGATAGTGGGATAATTTCTGCGGCTGCGGGTGACGCTGCTCGTAAAAGCAAGTAACTGTGTATGAAGGTAGATAGGTGGTAATGTTTAGGGCACGTTTCCTATTGACAGCAATGCGGACGAATTTTTTGATGTCCTTCGATTATTTCCCCTCTTTTTTATATACTTGTACATATTATTATTTATAATTTTTAAGACTGTTAGCTTTTTAAATTATATGATATTTAATAACAAAATTGAGTAAGCAAAAAAAAGCTGTGTATATATTTTTACATTATTCAAATTCATGATTGAATTTATGAAGCACCAAAATCCACTCTATACGAGTTTGTAGGTTTTGAATGCCTATATATCCCTATATTTTAATAAATTCTGGGACAGATTGGATGCGGAAGGCGGAGAACCGGGTGTATTGGCGTTACTATGTGTATTCCTATGTCGATCAGCTAACTAGATGGAACGACGACCTACAAAAGGAGGCTGGGACGGACTGGATGCGGAAGGTGAAGGACAGAGTGTTCTGGCGTAGTCTGGGAGAGGCTTATGTCCTGCAGTGGACTGCGATAGGCAGAGTTGATTGAGCATCAATAAATCAATGCTCTATAATAGTGACTATTACAATAATAGTGTGCGACTGATTTACATGAAGAAAAGGGTTTTCTGAGACACCGTGCATCGAATTTGTAAAGTTTGTCTCAAGATAAGAAGGCCAATTTTCTTAATTTAAAACATCTCAGCATCTCGGCGACAAACAAACGTCAAAAACTTGTCAAAATGTAGGGAAATTTAAGGTATTTTTGACAGATTGAGACTGAGATCAGACTGTGAACGTTCTTAAAATAACGAGAATTCCCCCTCTGACTACTTGATATGTCCCTGTGCTTCCACGACCCTCCCTGTCCTACCCTCCTAGTACCTAATCCCTGTTCTAGATGACGACGCCGTCCAAGTCTTAATATTCTTTTTGTCATGATTAGTTTTGAATGAACTAAACGGCTTAATATTACGACCTGCATCTTTTATGCGACCTTGATCACACCGATATTCGAATTTACATACATTACCGACTTTAATTTTACTTACGAAGAGGTCACCTTTACCGTATTATATTATCTGTGCCTTTACGGAACAGACCGCAAGGCGCCAACCGGAGGCGCGGAGGCATCCATTACATAACCCCAAGTTAATGTGAAGGGCCTTGATGGACACCAGTTACTGTATCCGCGAGCCAGTACCGGCTATCAAACGTGGGTGTGTTTTCTGAGAATAAAGGCTCGTTCATACGAGGACAGTTTCTAGACTGACGGGCGAGCAGTCAATGCGAGACTCGCCTGGCGATTTTCTGGCTGTTTGGTTGATTAGCACGAATGACTAATGTTGGGTGCATAGAAACTAAAACGAATCGTTTTGCTTACCAATGGTAGCATTTTTTATTACAAAACTGAGCGTATACATATATAGATCTTTAAAGTTTCTTTTTCATAATCAAAAGTCATTTATTCAAACTAGGCTGAGAATCAGCACTTTTTAAAAGTCAAATTTACATGAGACAGTCCCTGGGAAGAAGAAGTGGCGCAACAAACTCCCCAGCAGTTTACACGAGTCAACATTTCAATCTCTTCAATAATCGTCTATTTGAGGCGAGGAACTGTCTCCATGTAACTGAGCCATATACGTTCATTTTACTGCTCAGTTAACAGTTTAGAGGCCAATTTAATTAATGTTGACACAATAGTGCCGTGTTTACACAATTACATCAATAAGCATAAAATTTACTGATGGTAAACCTCTTTGCGAAAGGGCTTATCCGGGTAAACTCTATGATCAAACATGTTTCTGTCACCAAACATTATCTATCTATCTTCTATCTACGAATGAAAGAAAGAAAGAAAGAAAATATGTTTATTTGCGATAAACATGACGCATAAAAATAACAAAAACACAAAATAATTAAGGCACCTATTTCTCTTTTTAACCTGAGAAGAAGCAGCAATGCAATAGCTTCCTCGCTACTTCTTACACAGATGAGGTCCTGGTAGAGTGGTAGCCAGTTTATCGACGCGTTAATAAAACCCCAGATTTCAGCTCTGCAACTAAAAACTATTTTCCAGTCTAATGTATAACAGTCCCCGTTTCATATTAGGTTATTCTTCTACTTAGCTAAATACAAGGAAAACAGCGCCAGAAAACCAGGACTATAATAAAATATCAAATTGTTACGGATATACCTACTTCCCTATCAATTTACTAAAATATTAAGGAAAAAACTGAATATTTGGTCTTTGACGTCACTGATAGGAAGTATTCATCAAACATCAAGTAATTCTTTTCCTCACAAATTACTTCATGTAATACTTTTACTTGCTTATAATAATTGATTGACTGTGCGGCCAAGGAAAATGACCCAGGAATGGCCCCAATCATAATCAGCTAATAATGTCCCTACTACTAGGACAAAGACCTGCTCTCTTTAAGAGGGAGTGGGCTACCTCGCGGGCCCAGTGCGGGTTGCTGGATGTCACAGACCGCCTGACTAGGTTCGAACCTACGACCTACATACTACATACAATCTACCTACTCGTAAGTTGCGGCCGTTAGCAATGGGCCACCAGCCACCACTGCTCTAGCTAAGTGCTGAAGGCTAATTTCCGTAAGAACGTTCAAAATTCAGTACTTATCTCATCTCAGCGACAATAAATGTCAAAAACTTTCAGAATTATAGGTACTGAGGTAGATTATGTTATACCGCTAATTATGAAATTGAAACTGTTTATTGAAGTAATTGATTTATGTACATAAATATTTATAAATAAAATAGGGCCTTATACTAGATGTAGGTAAAAATAATTGGATTGTACCTGAACTAAGAATAAACCTGTATGTTAGGTACCTGACTCAAGTGCTTAAACATAAGTGTTAATTGTTTTTTTTTTGTTTTTTTTTTATATTCTCATTGACAGAAATATTCTACTTTTTTGCATCATCGTAAGGTGTAATTATGTAGGTGCTGTTAACAGATTGTTGAAAGGCCTCCCACAAAGTGGACCGATAACCTGATGAAGGCCGCAGGAATCCGCTGGCTGCGAGAAGCACAGAACGGGTCGAAGTGGAGGTGCTTGGGGGAGGTCTATGTCCAGCAGTGGACGTCTTTCGGCTGAAATAGTGATGATGATGAAACATAACTGAGGAGTGGCGGAACAAAAGCCGTTATTGACCAGGATGTGTTTTTTTTTCCTCTTTTTGAAACACTATGCTATAAGGTTTTATAATTTTCTGAAAAAAATAATTACAAAATGGATTTAACGGTTTTTGATTAGTTACTCCTCAACTGGCAAAATCTGGGTATCCTATAGGTACATATCTACCCGACCTTTCAGGGAAACAAGGCGTGTGTATGTAAGTATGTATATTCACGTTTATGAATGGCCAGTATTAAAAACACGTCATATTTGTATAAAACCCTCAATGGATCCCTCGAGGAAGTAAACAACATACAGTCAATAAATTAGTAATTAATATAGGTTTTATTGTTATGAAGATGGCTACATAACGGTAAGGAAAACGATTGTTTCATTATTGTTGTATAATAGTCAGTATACGTCAGAGAGGGAAATACGAGACAGCGTCATTATTGCAGTTTAAGAGGCAATTTTCGAGGAAGGAAGAATCTTTTGAATATTAATTTAGCTTCTTCATCACAGCGTCAGATCGTTCTCATCAGTACAACGCTAAAGCAGTGGCGGCCCAGTAGTAAAGGCCCCGATTTACGATTTGTATGTCGTGGGTTCGAACCCAGACAGGCGCTTTACTTTGTGTAAATAATTTCATCACCTCAAAACGGTGAAGGAAAACATCGTGACGAAATCGGCGTCGACATCTACAAATCCGCAATGGGCCCGCGTGGTGGATTACGGCTCACTTCCTCTCACATAGAGGAGGCCTGTGTCCCAGCAGTGAGAACTTCAACTTTATCGCTGAAGAAGACGGTTCAAAGTTGATAGGAAAAATTTGACAGTTTCGGATAGCTTGATGTGCTAGCATCAACGTTGTATCTATAAGGTTATTTTGGCCCGTGCCCACTGACCTATATTATACAAGTACGCTGGACTAAAATATACCATACAAAATGACAATTGTTTTTTGTGCCGATTCAAAGCGAGGCGCTTGAGCGTCTCAGGAACTAAAATTGACACAATGCCGCAAATGGCCGTCGCGGCGTCGTTTTGATTTGGTACGTCTGTGATGATTTAGGTCTAAATTGTGAAGTAAGACTTTTTGTGTAATTTATGTTTACTACGACATATTTAGAACATTTTTATCATGACATGACAAAAATATTAGTTCCATTGACACTCACGTTGCTGTCAGCGCCAAAATGGCGAAAATTAAATTGTCATTGATAGTATGAAGTCCAGCGTTCTTTGTTTATTAAAGGTCAGTGCGCGTGGCCCAAATCGGGACTTACACTGCTATTTTGTTTTGTTAATACAATTTCTGTGACAGTTTTACAAAATGTTTACTATTAAGGCTCCTTGTCAATGTCATTCAGACGCCAAAGGATCCGAACCGCCAACGTCCTGTAAAAAGCGAAAAACCATCAGTGCTTCTGAGCTGCATTATGCTGAAGTCCCTTGGGTACAAGCATTTAATTAGCTGTACAAGCCATGTGTGAAGGGATTTCCCATCGGCAAAAATGACAAACTTCCATGGATACAAATTTTCTATCCCATATAAAATATATCTCCATATGATATCCATCAAGAGATGATTTTTCACAAAGCCTTCCCATTGCTCAATATCGTTATAAGGGACTCCAACGCAAAATTTTATGGTTTTAAACGCAGTGGTTTAGGCTGTGCGTTGTCTGTCAGATTCCTGTAATGTGGAAGTGCTTTTTTTTGTGCCAATAAACGCAATTTTCTGTCGTCCTTTCCAGTTACGCTAGCTAATTTCATTTGATCTTGGTATTTTTGTTCAGTATGAGGCGCGATCTGTTGCTCTTTAAGGACAACGTGAAACCCTTACGTGTCTCATTCTCATACTTACTTACTTATAATTTTTACCGGCACCCAACCAACACAACGCTGATTGGTGTAAAAAATAACTAAAACTAGTAAAAAAATAGTTATTCCCCGAATGAACTCTTTTACAAGGACCTCTTCCACGTCGGTCGTACGTCAAACCACAGCTTTTTAATCTGTGGTCACACTTTACCTTTGTGGTAACATGATGTAGATGTAGCTACTATGTTATTATTATTGTTTTCCCATCCAAATTTCCAATACGCATATCATACGTCAGTAGAACACATTGCAGGTGGTGAATCAACACGTTACATACCTAACTTAGTAGTAGTTGGCAATATATGTAAAAAATTGTGGATCAAACGAAACAGGGCGATAATTGAGGTTATATGCATAGACTTATAAAAAAAGGTGGACTCCGCGCCACGCATATCGAAAGTGAAGCACCGTCCCGATCTATGTGTGCGTGATTGACGATTGACGCTGTCCTGTCACGTAAATGGCGGCCGGTCGGCTACTATGATGTAAATGTGAGCGTGCGGCGTGTTTGTACAAACGGCCCCGGCATACTTACTGTGCTTCACTTTCGATATGCGTGGCGCGAAGTCCATCTTTTTTTATAAGTCCACACAAACTTTAATTAATCGTGTTTAAAAAATCTTGTACAACTTTAATTAATCATCATCTGCCTAGCCTTTTCCCAACTATGTTGGGGTCGGCTTCCAGTCTTACAACTTTAATTAATCTCCTTTAATTAATCCTCTAGGGGACTTTCAATAATCCTTTCTTAGTGCTCTTGTTTTAAAGATAACTCATTATCATCACCTGCCTAGCCTTTTCCCAACTATGTTGGGGTCGGCTTCCAGTCTAATCGAATGCAGCTGAATACCAGTAGTTTACATGGAGAAACTAAAAAAACAGAATAGGTGTTCCTATTGTTTAGGACACTGACCCGCTTTTTCGATTATAAAAAACGTGTGAAATGTTCAATTCCTCGAGCTACCCTTGTACTTCCCCCCCAAGGAGGGTGCCATATAATAAGTCAATGGGTCAAAGTTTGTTTATAAGTTAATTTGTTGAGGGTTATCTCTGGAACTAACAGGTCGTATTTGAAAAATTGATTTTGCGTTTGATAGCCCAATTCTCGAGGAAGGCTATAGGTATGCCATTTAACATCACGCTTAGACCCTTAGGAGTCAAGCAAAAAGAAAAAAAACGTCAGAAAGATGCTAAGCGAAAATGAAATAATAGCGAGGGCAGGCGATGCGATGCGGTCGGGAGAACAAGAAATTTCACGCGGACGAAGTCGCGGGCAGAATCTAGTTTGATATATAAGCGACAAAATAATGTATATGTAGTTAAAGATAAAATACTTTCTCATCTTGATAATTGCAACTTGTTTTTAGTATTTTGTTTTATAGTCAAGTGACGAGAATCACGTTTGATTCAATTATAATTAGAAAGTCAACAGCTAAGTGGTAATTAAATGATTGCGTTTGACATTAATCATTTTCTTACAGCCGAATCAGTCTGAACTTTTTCAAATGCATCTATAGAAATTTCTAGAACTTGGAGAAACTCGACTACCAGATGTATGAACTTAGAGTATGTAAGTGTGCATACACACGAGCAGACAGAAGCAACTGAAACCGTCGCCGGCAACATGCCACTCATGTATTTGAGCACCGTTCTCAAATACACGATCGACACATTTTCGGCGGTAGCTGCCGACACGTCGACGGCTGCCGCTGACACGGGTTGACGGCCGATACGCATCACTGGTAGCAGTTGCCTCTGTCGTCGACGCGTGTCGCTCGTGTGTTTGCACACTAAGGATTGTAGCATATGTCGTTCTGTAGTATCTGCCTACCCCAGGATCTGGATTAAGGCGTGAGTTTATGTATATATGAATCAGTCTGAACTTTTCTAATGCAAGAAAATTTCTGGAACTTGGAGTAACTCGACTCCCAGATTCACCTGCCTACTGTCCAGCACAGTTCAGCTACTAAGATGAGTATTTGAGTAAACAAGAGTAATGCAAATTAACCACAATATAGTAGTAGGATCAAATGTGCGTCAGTAGTAACACTGGAACTACTAAAGCCTCGGATCCTCTACTGCTGCAACGAAATAAATGAGCCTAGAACAAAAAATTCGAAGACAAGTGACACCCGCCAATCCGCACTGCGCCCGCATGGCCCACTCTCTCTCACAGAGACGAAGCCTGTGTCCCAGCAGTGGGCTATATAAGGCTGATTATTCAAAGTTAAATTGTTACCATGGAAAATATGGACAAAGTCAAAGTCAAAGCATTTATTTCAAATACGCACAGTAAAGGCACTTTTGAACGTCAAAAATTATTATGAAATAGATTTGATTCTAGTCGCTCATTCCAAAAGGTAGTTTTCGTATTTAGAAGAATGGGCAAGAAACTCCACCGTTACTCTTTTAAAATGTTTACAATATTTTGCATAAGTACATTAATTATATAATAAATAATATGTGAAGACGATGCCCCTAAAATAAAATTACTATACCACAATAGGTAAAAGAATTAAAAATGAAACCATGACATTTAAATTAATTATCTGATAGATACATGGAGCTCACATATTTACAAATATGGTAAAATTAAACGATTTTCATGCAAAAAAATATGTAAAACAAAAAAAAATACAAATAATAAGTCAGGGTGTGAGTCAGACTACAGAATGTAAAACAATATCAAAAAAAGAAGAATAAATTTACAATTAAAAAAGCAACCAGTTTGATCTTGTGTAGACTCTAGATTGTCCTATGGAGCAGGACCAGCATGTTTCCAAGCGTTCTTATCCTGGATATAATCTTCTAATTTATAGTATGCTTGTTTACAAAACATGCAGTTGACTGTACTTACCATAGCTATATAGACCTGAAAATGTCACCGTGGCAGACCGACTGCTGTCTCTTGGGAGACTGTCTCCATCTTCTGCCTATCAAAAAGTACTCTGTGATCTTCTGCGTGCTTTGTCCCAAGTTACTTAGTCTTGGGATGCAATTTCTTTTTCATATTCCATTCTCCATTGTCAGCCGTCAATCTATCATCCAAAAAGGCTTTCCTCTAATGTGGACTTAAATAAATTAGGTCCTGGATTGAAGAAAAATGATGCAATAGCTACAAGAGTAGGGGAATACGAAAGAAACGACGGATGGCCAGTGTGAAT
The DNA here is from genome assembly GCA_963669345.1 of Gortyna flavago. Lineage (NCBI taxonomy): Eukaryota > Metazoa > Arthropoda > Insecta > Lepidoptera > Noctuidae > Gortyna > Gortyna flavago. Next base: position 9,620,951 of record OY770148.1, read on the forward strand.
GATGATATGTGACTACCGAGATGACGACTAATAGAGAAGTATGGAAGAAAAAACATGTTGCGGCGACCCCAAATTAATTAGGATAAAAGCAGGAGACTGGCTGAAGAAAAAGTATAATAAAAATGACCAACGCCAAAATAATTCACTCGCGAAGTCCTGTTCTTGATACAACTGAAGCACTATATTTTGTTGTGCACAATATTAAAAGTATGACAATTTATAGCCTATAAAATTTTGCACTTAAATTTATGTTATTGTACCATGATAAATGTTGGTAATACGTGTGGCTGGCACGTCCAGTGCCTCGAGGCTTCGTGCCAGAAACCCATATTACCATGTCCTATTTGTTTGTATATAAGTAGTTTATCAGCTATCTCGTTACCATAACACAAGCATTAGGTTGCTTAGCTTGGGACTAAATGGCGTTGTGTGAAATGTCCAAGGACATTATTATATTATTATTATTTCTTTTATTTATTTATATATCTAATTTTTTTACATTTTTAAATATTTCTTGAAATATAAAAATAAATATAAAAAAAACATTTAAAAATATAAAAAAATAGGGATCCGCCGGTGTCGGGAGCAGGGTCCAAGCTACCGGTGGTTATTATTATTATTATTTACCTGCACTTGCATATAGTAAGGTTCTACCATAAAATTGCTTGGAATTTGAATTAGAAGTAATGAATAGAAGCAAAACCTTATAAAGATAACATATTATAGAAACATATTGCTTGACACAATCGTCCTGACTGACTGATATTTCAACGCACAGTCGAAACCGCTGGTCCTAGAGACATAAAATTTGGAGGGTGTGTTCTTTGTGAATAAGAATAGGTATCCACTAAGAAAAGGTTTTTCGAAAATCCACCCCTAAGAGGGTGAATGAGGGGAGGATGGAATTTCACGCGGGCGAAGTCGCGGGAAGAAGCTAGTATAACCATATAATTATGACAATTCTTTAGCAAGAATTGGAGACACGTCAACAAACTTCCCTTCCTTCCTTACCTTCCAATAAGTTCCCAATAACGTTATGTCAGAGCAGTGGTGGCCAAGTGGTGACGGCCGCGATTTACGAGGTTGTAGGTCGTAGATTCGAACCCAGACAGGCGCTTTACTTTGTGTAAATTATTTCATCACCACTGCCCTCGAAAAGGTGAAGGAAAATATTGTGAGGAAACCGGCATGTCCTAGAACCAAAAATTCGAAGACATGTGACATCTGCCAACCCGCACTGGGTCCGCGTTGTGGAGCCCACTCCCTCTCACCGAGAGGAGGCCTGTGTCCCAGCAGCAACAATGTTATTAATAATGTGAACATTATAGGCTGATTATATAACGTAACGTCAAACCACTTTTACACGAATTAAATAAGCAAAAACATCAAAAACAATACCATTTCTCCGTAAAATTGAAATAGGATTACCTAATGATTTAATGTCTGCGGTTTTGTTACGTAGTTTTCAGGCTACTGTACCTAAACTGCGCAATAAATACATAACTTTATGTAAACCACTGAAAACCCGCTACTTATTATAAATAATAGGACTGACGTTACTATGGGCGGGTTTATAGGCGTGACTTAGCTTACGCAGGTTACCTATACTTTTACCCGAGTACGGCGAAGCCAAAAGGAAGAGTTATGTTCTTAGTAGTTTATGTATGTATGTTTGTTGGTTTTTACGTATGTTCCACCACAGCGTCTAAACTAATCATCCAATTTTGATAAATAAGGTGTCAATCGATTAGTTTTTATGGTCTGGATGACATCTTCATCTGCCTAGCCCATAGGTTCTCAATCTTATTATGCCCACCGCCCACTTTGAGAATATTTTTTTATATTTATTTTTCCGGATGACATCATCATGTACCTAGCCTTTTACTTACCTATATTAGGGTCAGCAGCCAGTCTTACCAGAAGCAGCTGAATATTAGTACTGTACATGGAGTTACTGTCTACTTGACCTAGTGACACTGCATCATCACAACAAAAAATTTATTGCATCATCACGACAATGTTATACACAGAGAGTGTATATAACATAATTTGTGTTGTGTGCAAAGCTTTTTTAAAAAAAAGACTATCCTCCATTTCAATTTTTTTTATTCCTCAGCTTCCTGCCCTTGTCCAATGTCACTTGTGGTCGGCGCAACACGTTTTCTTCTTTCATTCTCCCCTGTCAACCGTCACGCTATCATTCACTCCCTTCTCTTTCATATCATTCCTCACACAAACCATCCATCTTCGCTTTGGCCTTCCTCTCCCTCTCCATTCATCAACATTAATTATATTCATCATTCTTTTAGTGCGTTAACAACAATAATAATTACTGGTGCATAAAACAACATTCTACATTCAAACTAGCTAGTACAGACCTACAAAGTCTTAAAACAAAATGGTAAAAAGTGTGGATCGGATGCGTCGCGCGCGCAGGTGGGCAGTTCGGGCATGCGCGGTGCGACGCGACGCTTTCTTGCGCTAACCCACTTTTAGCGCACGGTAAGACTGAGTCGCTTAGCTTGCGAGCTTCGAGGCAGTTGTTTTTGTTTTTCTTTTTAATTAAAGGTAATTTTTGATGAATTGACAAAGAGTGACTATTTTAAATGAATATAGGTATTTACTTTCCTTGGTACAAATCTTGAAAAATCTGTTTTTCTGTAGACATTTAAAAAGCCAGTGTGCAGTGGTGTGTAAGTAATAAAATTTTATCTGCATCGTTTGTTTAGTAACTTGGAACAAAATATAAGTCCGGATAATACTAATTAAAGCTGCAATCACCTTTTCCACCTCTTGCCCGTAAATATTAAAAAAGTCAAAGAGTGCCAAATAGTCCAAATACTACCCAGGAAGGTAATTACGTAACATACTAACAGTAGCAATGGCTTTGATTTTGACAGTTCAATAACATACATTGCGTTATTTACGTAGTTGAGCAGACAAAGTTTTCAAACATTAGAAGCAATGGATTAGCAATCAATCTCAATAGATTGATAGTGTGTTACACAATTAGGGTGCTGACGGTATTAGGGCCACAAACACCATCTGTTGTTTTATTATTCGGGGATTCCTCTACATCTGTAGTATTATTTCAATTTTCCTGCGGGAATTTTTCATTTAATATGAAACTTTAATTAATAACATAATGCATGCATGACCAGAAACCCCAATGATTTGTAATAGACATTACATTCATTAAGTATTTACTATTTGCCTCAATAAAAATTACGAGCATACTGTATATCATAAGGGATTCTCCTAATAGTTATCATACTGACCTAGATTTTGTTTAATAGTTACTATGACTAAACATAATACCATAATTTGTGTTACAAGACGTATTTTTAAAGCTCGACCGAAAAAAGGAGGCATTATTTTCATTCATCTTTAACCCTACAAATAAGCAGCACAATTTTTTTTCAAATACTTTTTTTTTTACAAAACATCCGACTCTACAGTTTCCTCTGTGCAAAAATGCATCTAAACAGCTAGGTGGCGCATCTTAAGTGACTACTCTGAACTCTCTCCTTAACGCCACTGTCGCTATTACTTGGGCGCTTACGTCAAATCTATATTAGTAAACATTCTCAGAAGCGAATGATAGTTGCAATCGACACGACTTTTTTGTCGCAGCAAAAGCTATCGTACATAGGAATCTTTTATTTCTATTTTTATTAGGGACTAGTGACGATTTATTTTCGTTGGATGCCGCTTTTGAATCAATTTTTTTAGGTATTAACGATGGTTCCCATTTGTTATTTCCATTGAATCCCATGTTATAACAACCGCCCCTGCTTCGCACGGGTAAAATGACGAAATGTCAAAACGATCATATTTCTGTGCTATATAATTTAAATATGTATGTTTTATAGACATAAACCTTGGAATGAATGGTCTAAATGATGATGAACCCAAATCAAAATCAATTGTGTAGATCTCGGTCACACAGACATACAAAAAAAGCGACTTTATCTTATGCTTTGAATAGATAGATGCATATAGGTTATTAGATGGTAAACAAGCAAGGGGTCCATATCTAAGAGGTTTTCACCACCGCCTATGGACAGTTGCAATTTCAGAGGCATCGCAGATACTTACGTAAGTTGCTATTTCAGAGTCAGAAAATTAAGTACTTATCAACTCAGCCTATCGCAGTCCGCTGCTGCACATAGGCCTCTCCCAGGCTACGCAACACCCTGTCCTCCGCCTTTCGCATCCAGTCTGTCCGCAGCCACCTTCTTAAGATGGCTGCAGACACTAGCTAGTTTCCACTCGATAAACAATATGTGTATTTAAATCGAATACAAAACACTTGTTCACATTTAGAAAATTAACATTCACGCTTAGATTTAATATGCAATTTTTTTGGAAAACAGATCCTAATACATAGACTAACAGCTTAGCAGAACTTAACACAATTACCTTAAATCTGCATCAAGTCTTATTTGACCAACGAAACCAGGATGTGTGTTGGTTATATCTACTAGCTCTAGAAAGCTACTAAAAGCAAATATTTCATATGAAATTAAATGTAACAAGTTCAAGAAATTCTCGTAACAGGTCATCTATTTATTTGTAAACATATTTTCATGATTTTGACGTTTGACATGTTCATTATATCTAAAGCATTGCTGTTCAATATAAACCATTGAAAAGTTAACAAATAAACACACGTAATTCTGTATAACCGGGCACTGCTTAAGAACTGACACACAAAACCTACCGTAGATTTATTTACTTTAAGTGCAGATCAAGGAACGGCCTATGACTCCAACGATCAATAAGTTAACAAAGAAGAAAATGGCCAAATCAATGTGCTTGAGTTGATCATCACTCTGCGTTATAATTAGCAGACAACAGGAAACCGCTGCTTATCATCTTGATTTAATAACTGAGTATTCCTTTAAAACATCAAAAAAAATATATACAAAAGGAGATGGGACTGCTACAGGGAACTACAATAGGGCCATCATTGCTCAACTATAAAGAGTTGTTTATATGGGGGGCATTGAAATAGAACCTATAATAAGCTTATACTTAAATGCTCGTAGCTACGCAAGCACTATGCTGTTTGTCTGATAAAAGTGAAGAAAAAGATGGTTAACTCAAAAGCATCCTTTTAAAACATCGTTTTAAGAAATACCAACTAGGTAAATTATCAAAAAGCTGATTTAACCATTTGCCTGCAATAAAATAACTACGCAATACTTTCCAAGAAAGTTCAGTATGTATCTATTGCTCACGACTTTTTTCTATTGGCAGAGGCTACATGTTGGCTGCCAGAAGGAACATACATAAATAACAAACATGACGTGTTCCCAGGAGGTTTTATTTTAAATTAAACTACCATAGACTACCCAATAGCTACGTTTTACAAGAAGATAAGTAGTAATGTGATCAACGAAGAACAAAATCTTAAAACAAATCAATAAATACGTTTAGCGCTAAATATACACACATCAAAAGTGTCTAGGGATCAACATATATTTTTGCAATAACTTTTCTCCTGATTGATATTAATTAAAATTTTCTTTAAGGATTCATCAAATAAAGTGTTTTCGTTTGTCACAGTAACGATAAACCAAGTCACCTTTGCATTAATAAAGAAATTTGCCATTTTCCTAATAAAGGGATTTTTGACATTTGAACCACTAACACAAAAGTTCGAAAAAAAGACTGAAATAACAGTTTTCTTTAAAATTTTATTGGGTAACTTAAACAATTAATAATCCGTGTTTCTACCGCGAACACTAACAACACAAGAACATCGGTTTGGCATACTCAAAATGAGTTCATCCAAATCACGCTGTGGAATGGCCACCCATGTTCGTTGCAACAACAAAAAAAGGTCTTCTTGCGACTGGATACCCTCCATATTCGGCAGAGCTCTTCTCTGTAGCATATCCCATGCATGCTCAATCGGGTTCAAGTCTGGCGACTGAGCAGGCCAGGGCAGGACATTGATGTTAGCTGCGGCGAGAGTCTGTCTTACAACTCTTGCGGTGTGCGGTCGTGCATTATCATGCATTAACTGAAATAAGGGACCGATTTGCACTTGTAGAGGAACGATGACGTCTGATACAATCGTCTCAGCATAAATTTGAGCGTTGAGGTTGCCTCTGATCCAAATCAACTCAGTTCTTCCGCCGATCCAAATACCCGCCCATACCATGATGGTTCCACCACTATAAGGATGGACTTCCTGGCAGGATTTTAATCGCTGTTGGCGTCCAGGGGTTCTCCAGTGTCGTATACGTCTTGTATCCGGTCTCATACCAAAACGAGACTCATCAGAAAAGCACACGAAACGCCATTGTTCTTCTGCTCAATTTCTGTGTTCAAGAGCCCATTGATATCGAATCCTACGATTGTGCATTGCTATAGGTGGTACCCGTAGCGGTCTTCGGGAATGAAGGTTCACTTCATGCAAGCGGTTTCTGACTGTTTGGTCGCTAATTAAGTTCCCTGAAGAGTGATGAAGCCTCACGGCTAACATCATGGCGGTTATTGTTGGAGCTCTTCGAGTTAAGATTTGAATGTATCGGTCTTGTCTCCGTGTGGTGCAGCGATACCGTCCTCCATGGCGCTCAGCCACGGTACCAGTGCTTCGGTAACGTGTCCAAAGTCGACTGATAACACTCTGACTTGTATTCAGAGCTAAAGCCACAGTACGTTGCCGGGAACCAGCTTCTATCATTCCCACGGCTCTGAGCATTTCTTCCCTGCTTAAATGACGTCGCCGCTCCATAATAACGTCGTTGGTTTTAATCAGTAGTAGGGAAACAGTAGCACTAATAATGTCTTCAATGCGTTGTATGTTTTTATAGGGAAAATATTGACAGCTGATTTTCATCTTTTACTCGAATTTGATTCACAGTTCCTGATTCAAATTATGAAATGCACCAAAAAGGATCCATATAAATTTATAAAATCATAAATTTATTACAAAGCCACATCTCAATCTCAAGAAATCCGCATAAAAATGCTTGATCCCTAGACACTTTTGATGTGTGTATTTAAAACGTCATTTTATGATATGAAATAATGACTACCATCAAGGTTCAGCAAGATGGAGAAGAAAAAGAGTGCGGTTCAGCACCGGCCGGATCGAATCACCGGCTCTCAGATGTCAGAAGCATTGTATGTTATTTTCACACGATTCACAGAAATAGAACAATGTTTTAAATTCAATTAGCGCTAAATGCATTTAGTGATTTGTGGTGTAAGAGGGCCTATATATCAAAAACCTGAAGATCTCTGCGTAAGCAAATATAATTCAGTTAAAAAAGATGAGCCCGTTACCAAAGATAGTAATAGGACTGACTGCCTAAGGTGAAATGAACGTAGGACCTATTTAAGTATTGTCACTCTTGTATGGTAGAGGCCTTTATTTTTTAAGGCACAGGATAGCCCGATTAAGCAGCCGACAACCTCATAGGTTGAAATGCGAGGCGCTAAATGGAGATAGAGCGTCCTTTTTAGGAACGAAACCTTATTACTAAACCTCCTCTGTCAGTCCGTCTGTCTGTTAGCGGGCTGTATCTCATGAACCATAAAACGTAGACAGTTGAAATTTTCACAGATTGTGTTTTTCTATTGCGCTGTAACAACAAACAAATTATAAAAATAAAATAAAGTTAATAAAAATTAAAGGGGTCTCCATACAAGAAATATATTTTTATGGCGTTATTCTACTCGTACCTTGTGGAAATGAAGAGCTGACATCAATGCAAACAGAAACGGTTCAAATTTGATGATTGAGTCACATAATCAATTTTGAACATTAATATCTCAGAAACGTAACACTTTACGGGGTTGGGTCTTATTATGGTTTCTGTCAGCATTGATATCAACTATCGATTTATGGCGCGACAGTAGGTACAGACGCCAGCATATCAAGCTACTACAATCTGTCAAAGTTCTTTAATAGATTTTCTACTTTATCGCTACAACCCAAGGTTCGAAATATCCTTCAAAATGATTGTGATTGAAGTGTGTTACGAATTTAGGCTCTGGTCTGCAAAAGTGTTATCACGTCACATACATATATAACTATACAAAAAGCTCGTACAATGCTCTGCGAATCCAATACAATAACGCCTTCAGAGTTATGTTGGGACTGCCGCGCTTTTGCAGTGCATCGGGGATGTTCGCTGAGAATGGCGTGTCAGATTGTTACGCACTGATGCGGACCCGGATAGCATCCCTGATGCGGCGAGTGCGCGACAGCTCCAACAGTTTGCTGGCTATAGTAGCCACAGAACAAATAAAAGAGGTATAGTAGATGACAGGATAGACAGTCCAATGATGTGGCACTGGATGACCACTCATCGTGCGTCATTCCAATATTTAAAATAAGTTGTTTTAGTATATTTTTTGTGTAGGTATGTGTTTTTATGTATGTTTTTTGTGTATAAAATTGTAGTGTGTGTTGTTTATGGACTTATGGTCTGAAATAATTTTAATATTATTATAACTTCACGCCTGTATTCCATCAACGGTTAGACAGAGCTGTACCTACCTACACTCACATTTGCCAGTTATGTTTAAGTCCCAAGTAATAGGAGGCAAGCCTATTGCCATCAACCGGGCGCGAAACCAGACTCTGAGCTGCAATAGGAAGTGTTATCAATTAAATTAATTGAAAGTTTCAGTTATAGATAAAAAAATAAAGTAAAAAATTGCATCCTATAATATAATATATACACAGAAGTTATCCATCCTACAAAAGTCAGTTTCTAAACGCAGATACAGGCTGCCGAAAACCCCGTAAGAGGTCATTGTCTTATGTCCATCGCCGAAAGTTACGTCTGCGTTGCAGTTTCAGCGAATTTACGTAGACTTTAGCGAAAAGCTCTAGCTAGAGCCGCCTTGACACTGTATACGATACACTCAGCTATAAAAGTGCCGCTCTACGTAAAATTATCTTCACGTGAACGCAATACAAATTCCGCACAATCACCTCAGTCTATTGCAGTCCACTGCTGGACATAGGCCTCTCCCAGGCTGCGCCACAACACCCTGTCCTCCGCCTTCCGCATCCAGTCCGTCCCAGCCACCTTCTTTAAATCGACCGCGCAAATTCCGCACGTGTCAAATAAATTATACAACCCACATAAAAAAAATGAAAATAAGTATACGAAAAAAAGTCGTGGTAAATCTATCGTAATTGTTAAATGGAAGATATCAGAACATTGCGCAGGCATAGGGACGCGGAGTGCATACCTAAACGGGTGCATTACTATTACATGCGCGTACGCACTGCGGTGAAAACTCACCGCTTATGTACCACCAAGCTAATAGCTACCGAACTACATAATGTATTGACACCTTGTTTACCGTATTACCTTGCGACTGTGTTTTGTATTAAGTGTAGATTTTAATTTTCTTTTTTAAAATTAATTTATGTATCTACTGAGCATCGGGAAAGGGTCACCACCGTGCTTGTCTTCACCTTAATAAAAGCTGTGCTTTCACCAAAAGTAGTTCGCCAGTATAATGTAGGTTCCAAACTCCTTACTTGAAAAATTAGAAATGTCTATACAATGTCAATTAATAAAAGTTTATGTCAAAGAAGTATATAAAAAATAAACATCTTGATTTGAGAGCAATTAATAGACATTTAAGTAGTTATGCCGTTAATGAGATGCCAGGGAAGCCACATGTGCAGAAGGAATTATTGCCAGACTACCTTGTCTTCAACGTAGTCTTTAATCTTATAATATGCTTTTTTGATAAGGACACGTTTGGTGAGGGTTTTGAACTTTCCATCGCTAAGTTCTGTAACCGGCTTTGGCAGCTTGTTATAAAAACGGATGCTGTTTACAAGAAATGACTTGCTAGTTTTAGTTAATCTAAATTTAGGTATCACAATTTCATGTTTACTACGTGTATTTATATTATGGAAATCGCTTCTTGTTTTGAAAAGTCCTAAGTTTTTGCGAACATACAAAATACTTTCTAAAATATAAAGAGAAGGCAGAGTTAGTATATCGATTTCTTTGAATTTGTTTCTAAGAGACTCGTGAGGACCCATTTTATAGATTACGCGGATTCTTTTGTAAAATGAAAATTGAATCTACGTCAGCTGCCGATCCCCACAGCAGAACACCATAAGACATAATACTGTGGAAATAAGCAAAGTATACTAACCTAGCTGTGGCTATATCTGTCAACTGCCTTATTTATCTTACTGCATATGCAGCTGAACTTAATCTACCTGAAAGAGCTCTAATGTGTGCGCCCCATTGTAATTTTGAATCTAAATCAATCATCATATATAATATATTTATACTTTTTTCTTTTTCCTCGGCTCCTAAAAGAGTTAGCGTGATATTAACAGCCAATTGCTTCCTCAAGAATCGGGCTATCAAAACCAAAAATAATCCAAAATCACCTAATAGATAGTTCTAGAGATTAGCTTGTTCAAACAAACTCTTCAGCTTTTTTATTATAGAAATAAATTTAAAAAAAATTAAAAATAGAAAAAAAAACTGTGTTCCACTTCCAAGTACGCTGAGTAGGTTCACAAGTTAGGTAGATATAATGCTTTATAGCTCAAGTAAAGGAAAAAATCCAAAAACTATTTACATACCTACCTACTTTTTACGGAACCCTCGGCCTTCGGTGCGAGTCCGACTCGCACTTAACCGGTTTTTAGTGCTAGATTTTGAACCCGTAACGCTATTATATTATTTGCCGTATTTGCTTAAAAATCTACTCCTAAAACCTGCAAACCACCAGAAATTTATACAACATAAAAATGCAGATGCTTCTCTGAATTGTGTTCGCAATTGTACATTTTGTCCATATAAATCTGACATGAACACCTTTTACCAATAGTTTTACCATAAATTAGCAATCAGGGAAACGAAGCATGTAAACTAATTTTACAATTAACACGTTACGGCATTCCTAATAAGCTTAGTTCAAGTGAGGACACCATAAAAAGGCGCATTTTATAGATTAGAAACCTAAGAACTAGAAATCTAAGGTATAGTAAATATACTAGTTTTCTAATAACGGGTGTACGCTCACGTAGAAATGTGTTCGAGTTGGTTTCGTTTATAAAATTATGGCTTTGAGTCTAATTGGCTTGCAAATAATATAAGAAATAAGCATAACCTTTGTACAGACGCCAGCACATCAAGGTACTACAAACTGTCAAATTTCTTTAATAGATGTTCAACTTTATCTCTAAAGCATAAGGTTCAAAGTTGATTGGGAAAATTTGACAGTTTAGGGTAGCTTGATGTGCTGGCGTCTGTACCAATTTTTCTGTTCTTTTCTAAGGGCAGAGTTTTCAATAGACAGATAATTTTTATTCGTGGAATAAATTTGACGTCTGAAAATTTTTGTAAGGAAGAACTGTAAAAAATTCAAAAATATTCCTCGTATAAAATTATCTGGCTTTAGCAAAATCAGTCATAAATAAAATAAATAAAACAAGGGACGGACGTAGCTGTCAAATTAGGTTCTATTACAGGTCAACTAACAGCTATACTTAAAAATGTGGGTTAGTTCACTCGGGTAAAACCGCGGGCACAAGCAAGTTTCAAAATATGTCGCTAAAAACATTGCACACATGTGACTTGGTTTAAAATTTTTCCTGTTACCAAAAATAAGTCTTCTCATACTGGTGCTATTAAAGAATATCCAGCCCAAACTGAAAAGTGCTAATATCATCATCATCATAATCAGCATATACCATCCCACGGCTGGGCATAACCCTCCTTTTTTTGGGTTTGTGTTTCTTCTCTGCATCATGTTTGCCGCAAATAAACGCATTTTCTTTCTTTTATTTTTAACCAGTAACTTACTGATTAATGATGAAACAAACACAACACTTACATAAAATCATCGTAATCTCGAAGTCAATACAATTTGCAATTAATCAGATGATGTGTACCTACACAATGACTAACCGTCATCAAGGTATTCCCTGCCATGTCGTAACGTGACACAATGTATAGCGTTGGAATGGAACACGTCGACAAAAACACGCGTCGTATGTATCTCGTGCATTTTGTAATTATTACGTGTGTTTCTTCATTGTTAGTTGATCTCAGAACCTTGACTAACATTAAAGACAAAATGATTATCATAGCATCATGAAGTCTCTTCTTTTTCTGAGACAAACAAAACTAAATTATTTTATTTCTATTTTTCGTTTCTTTCTTTTTGATTTTTAATTTAATATTTTTCCTATTTTACTTTCTTCTTTTTTTTTTATGTCTGTGTTCAAAACGGTGAAGGAAAACTTCGTGAAGAAACCGGCATATCCTAGAACCAAAAAAACGAAGACATGTGACATTTACCAACCCTCATTGGGCCCGCGTGGTGGTTTTCAACTCACTCCCTCTCACAGAGAGGAAGCCTGCGTCCCGGCAGTGGAAACATTATAGGCATGCTTATGCCTCGTCATCATCAGCCGACATCAGTTCACTGTTGAACATAGGCCTCTCCAATCGCATGCCATTCAGCTTGATTCTCGGCAACTCTCATCCAGCTGCTACCAGCAACCCAGCGCAGTATCGTACCATTTTTTAAATAAAACCATGCTAGAATAAAGTATGGACTAACCTCCACTTTAGGGGGACTAAGTGACATTGTAACATTTTAGCATTTCATTGAAGTAGGTAGGTATACAAATATGCCAAAACCAGGGATGCATCATTCAGATTTATTCTTATGAATTCGTGACAGACTGACGTCACATGACGCAAATGACCATTTGTTTATTCACCCTCTTGCATGCAATACATATCTAAATAGAACCTACATTTAGTTGCCTTGACTTTCTTGAATCAAATCAATCTGCCTAGCCTTGTTGTCCCAACTATGTTGGGGCCAGCTACCAATCTAATCGGATGCAACTAAATAACAGGGGGCCTAAAAAGGCCACTTTGGCAGAATCATAAAATAATTCATATAACGCAATTCATCTGTTTGACAGTTTCATACCTATATATCCCTGAAGGGTTAGGCAGAGGTGTAGGTACCTATAGCATTTTACGAATCTCCGTACAAAACTGTCATACAGATGAAATTGCGTGAAATGAATTGTTTTATGATTCTGCCAAAGTGGCCTTTTTAGGTCCCCTGTATTTTACATGGAGCGACTGAATGTCTAACCGACAACACGAGAGTCCTTGATAAGACGGGTTGTCAGACTTTTGGGCTTTTGACGACCCGTAACGACTGTCAAAGATCAACGAATGACAGCCGCGACCAACGGCTTGACGTGCTTTCCGATGCACGGAGGGGATGTAAAGATCATTCATCCACGGACGAAAACGACAAGCCTTTGTTCGACCCCTGCGGCTGTTATTTTATGGAGCCCCCCTCATCAACTAAAAATACTTGCAGATAAATAATTAATTAGGCATAGGTACAAATACAATCTGATAAAAGTAAAACTAAAGCTGTCAAACAAGGCCTAAACTAAAATAAGCTAAATATGTAATACTTGTAGCAACGAGGAAAATATCGTGAGGAAAGTTTTGAGTTTGTATGTCGATAGCTATAATTTGGGAATTTGGGAAGAAACGATGAATGAACTGTCTGAAAGATGATGTGGTTAGAAAGAGGGTGACTACCGAGATGACGACTAATAAAGAAGTATGATGAATGATGATGTAATACTTGTTTTAGTCAAGTGTAGCAGAATATGTCGATAGTTTATCGTGTGTGACAGCTCAAAACTTTCGTCTCATTCTTGCTTAGTATGTTAGAGAAAGACGGACATAGTTTTAGTAAAGTGTAGTCTAGAACACTCAGCTTTAAAAATGTATTCAAATAAACAGGTTAGTATCATTTTATTTATCATCCGTGAGCATCGACACCAACTTAAACGGATAATAATATTTCAAAACTTTTAGAACGAAAATCCGGTGTTGTGAAATAGAATTTTGGGATTTTGTGAATGGGTTTCTTAGATAACTAAAATGATGTCATCCAACTTCATTATTAAAATTCCCGATAATGTCAGTTCCTAGACCGATTTAAAGACTACAGACTTGATTATTTCATAGATTACAACGTAACTTCGAATGCATGTACAGTTACGGACCATAAATGTTTACTATTTAAGGTGGTAAACATTTTTAATCCGCAATCGTAATATGCACCTAAGTATAGAATATCTTATGATTAGGTGTAAGTCTGTACCTACGGATTAGATATCTATCGTCAGATAAGAAAGCAGTTTTCACTCGCACAGGGAAAAGGAAACGTCGCGAGCGACCCAGCTGATAGCTGCCGGCATGTAGGATGGCTGTGAGACTGGATTATATTGGGACAAAGTAAACGGACTAAGAGCACAATTGTCCATAGCCAGAAAACTTTTATTCGAGGAATTAAATTGACGTTTGACAATTTTTGTATGACATAACTGTCAAAATTTCAAAATTATTCCTCGAATAAATTTATCTGATGATTGAAAAATCTGCCCTAAATAACATAATATCACCCCTGTAATTCCCAAAGGGATGGGCAGAGGCCTACGTATAATACATTAATATATACATATCTAATTCATTTCGCCAGTTATGTTTATTCCGATGTAATAAGGGGCGAGTCTTTTGCCATTAACCGGCCACAAATCCAGACTCCGGGCTGTTAGTGAGAAATTCCAGGTGGCAAACCCATTAACACTTTGCCCGACCTGGGAATCGAACACAGGACCTCATGCTCTACAGTAGCGTTTGCGCTCACTAGACCAAAAACTTTTCACGGATATTTTCATATTTTATTTTTGTTTTTGGATTTATAATAAAACAAGAACTTTACTATTATTTTATTTTACATAAAAGCTACATGGGCACTTATAAAACATCAGAAGCTAGGTGCACGGTCCCAATTCGTCGTTTCCTATGGAGAAGAGCCGGCAAGACATTCTGCAGTGACTCTTATAAAAATAAATGACTTTTACAATGTTTTAAAATTACTCTATTACTATGTATGGGCGGAAAATCAAATGTAGGCCTGTCAACAAGTACTAGGTAGGTACTTAACTAAATAGAAAATGTTAAAAAATCGAAGCATCTGTGAAGCTACAAGGCCTACAGAGTTCTTACATTCACAAAATAGAAAAGAAAGTAAACAAAAGAAAAAAAAATATAATAAATATATTATAGTCTCCCTACACCCTACAGTTTCCCTCCATTTTTCGCATATCTGTCGATATTATAGTGTACAGAGGCCAGCACATCAACCTACCCCAATCTGTCAAATTTTCCCAATTGAATATGAACCTTAATTGTTTGTCGTAAAGTTGAAAATCTATCAAAGAAATTTGTCAAAATTTGACAGATTGGGGTAACTTGATGTGCTGGCCTCTGTACAACATTATGTAAGCGGACCTATCGACATTACAATTTAACGAAGGACATCACTATATACCTAATACACGTCCCCGACACGTTGTAGTATTGACATTTTAGTAAGAATGTTGTTAATAGATTTATTGTGTTTTCATCTTCTGAAATTATAGAATTAGTCTTTAAATTATTGTCTATATACCTACTAATACTAAAGCTAAAGAGTTTGTTAGTTTGAACGCGCTATACTCTGGAACCACCAGTCGGATTTGAAAAAATATTTTTGCATTTGATAGCAAAATTCTTCACGCTAGGGCTCTTAGGAGCCGAGCTGAAAGAAACAAAATACGAAATAACGCTAAGCGAAAACAAAGTAACAGCGCGGGTAGGCGATGCGATGCGACGGGTGGGTCGGGGAGCAAGATATTTCACGCGGACGAAGTCGTGGGCAGAAGAAGATTTACTGATTTATTCCGGTCTGATCCCCAGAGCCCCCCCCCCCCCCTGCTCGTTCCCCTGCTAGTTCTTCTTCTGTTTTTCTTATCCAATACTCTTTTTAATCGACTTCTAAAAAATGAGGAGTTTCTCAATTCGGATGTTTGTATTTTTTTTTTATGTTTGTTCGCGCATAACTCCGTCGTTTGCCAACCGATTTGAAAAATTCTTTTTTTGTTGGAAAGGGTGTACTTCCCAAATGGTCCCACGAATTTTTTTTTCGAAATCTGACAAGCGGTTTTTGAAAAATCAACAAAAATCTAAAAATTCAAAAGCAATATTTTGTAAAAGGTGATCAGCAGTTGACATTAGGCTATTGTAACTTAGATAAATTATAAACTCTCCCACTAAAAAGTACAAAATAAAAACTTTATTACAAAAAAAATAACCGACTTCCAAAAAAAAACACTACAAAGTGCTAAATAACTTTAATTTCGGAAGTCGGTGTCAATAAACGAAAATGCAGAACCAACGACACCGACTTCCGAAATTAAAGTTATTTAGCACTTTGTAGTGTTTTTTTTTGGAAGTCGGTTGTTTTTTTTGTAAAAAAGTTTTTATTGACAGGTAAGTACAGTCAAGAGGAAGGTTTTAGTAAGCAGTTTTATTTAAATAAGGAGCTGAATATCGTTATAATTATTTTTAGATTGACTGAATGTTATTAACGCTTGGTTTACGATACGACTTTTGAAAAAACCGTATTTATTAATATAATTATGTTTATTTCTTTGTATTTCGGTAATTTCTGAGTGGGGAAAAGTAAATTCAATTACATATTATGATTTTCTAGAATTTCTTGTATAAACATAAAAATAAGGTTTGCATAACTATTAAATATTATATTATTTAACGATGTAAACAGTTCATTAGTCACAAACCTACATGTTTACTACTAAAGTATTGTTAAAACCCACCAAGCTAACAACAAGTCGTTTTCAGAAATTATAAATATAAACTTTATAACGTCAATTCGTTCATATATGTATCAATAATAAACAACAATGGCTTCATTAATTTAAATATTATTAAACTCACTTTCCTCTATAATTTCATAGGAGGTAATTCTGTATTTTATACATAAATAAACAAAACATAAATAGATAGTACGTACTTGGGTACCACTCATTGTCAATACGGAATCTCCAAAACTATGTATGAGTTTATAGTATAAGCATTATTCTTGATTGTCATGGTATATAAATGTTTAATTAAGGAATCCAGGAATGGGTAGAATATGCCTTGAATTAGAGGCCATTCTTCAAGAGAGGGGCTCGTGGCTAAATAGTAACTGCCGCACGGGTCGAATAGTCCATCCATACATATTGAGACCCCTCCGTGCCTCGAAAAGTTCGTTAAGCCGTTGGTCGAGGCTGTCATTCATAGATCTTTGACAGTCGTTAAGAGCCTGAAAACCAGTCGTACCAAGGGGTATCGCGTTGTTGGTCAGATAGGCAGTCGCTCCATGTAAAATACTGGTATTTAGCTGCATCCGGTTAGACTGGAAGCCGACCCCAACATAGTTGGGAAAAGGCAGGCAGATAATGTTATTGGAATTTTCCATTAGGAATTTCTCAGTAACAGCTCGGAGATTGGAAGATGGTGGTGTGATACCCCCGTGTCTCGGAAAACATGTTAGCCGTTTGTCCTGCGACTGATCTCTCTCCGGTCGTGTCGGATTGTCGTCCCATCGGACTATGAGAGTGAGGGAAGAATGAGTGCACCCGTGTCTGCGCACACACTTGTGCAATATAATATCTCCCGTGTAGATGGTTAGTTTCCACTGAGGTTGGCAGCCATTGCCAAATTCGGCTGAAATTCAGTCTGGAGGTCTGTTATGTACACCAATATTTTGTGTGTACCTATACAGACAACAGTAGACCAAGCTACCCGAAACTGTCAAATTTTCAAAATCCACTTTGAACCTTATGCTTTACCGATAAAGTTTAAAATCTATTAAATAAATTTGACAGATTGTAGTAGCTTAACGTGCTGGCGTCTGTACATTAGCAGTTATAGCTTTTCAAAATACCACTGTATGCCAATGTTTAATGTCTATGCTGTTGATGTTTTTCATCCTACTAACATAATATCATAAATGTGAAAGTTTATGAAGATGTTTGGATGTTTGTTACTCAATCACGCAAAAACTACTGAACAGATTTGGTACACAGATAATTTTTAACCAGGATTAACACTAGGATACTTTTTATCCCGATATTCCCACGGAATCGATACTAACGCGGGTGAAACCGCGGGGCGCTGCTAGTTAAATATGTAACCGACATTAAATTTATTATAATCCGCACTCAGTCTTATTCAAAGTGTACGATGTCTAGTGTCTGACTAAAAGTTACTGGAAGTAATTATATCTTTTTATGAAGGCACGCTATTTGACCTCCACAGCCCAATTATGGGGGGATTACAATTTCCGATTTGACACCTGTATGTGTGTACGTGCATACTATATCGACTTATTGCACAGTCACAATATCGACCCTAAACTAATCCTTGGCCACGTCACTGTGTTACACACAAAGGCCCGCTTGCAAGTATGTTAAATGTAATCAGTTATTGGTGATGGAAGACTGAAGGGAATGAGTGTCGCTGTAATTACAGGCATATGAAACATTTTAGCTCTGTCTCTGAGATGGCTACACATCTAGGCCATACCTCTCTTATTGCACGGCTTGTCTACAAATTCTGGGCATCCACAAAGGTTTTGGATTAGGTTTCGGTTTTATGTCCTAGAACCAAAAATTCGAAGACATGTGACGTCCACCAACCCGCACTGGGTCCGCGTGGTGGATTATGAGTATGACCCACTCCCTCTCACAGAAAGCGGGCATGTTTCCCAGCAGTGGGAACATTATAGGCTTATTATGCGTATACTTATGATGGAAGCCAGCCTTTTTGTGTAACTGCAACACTGAAGCATTTATTAATCTTCTTAAGAGCGTTTACGCCGTACGGCATTTCATGCAAACTTTCAAGCCCTTGTTTTTCGAAATGAATGAACTGATTTTAATGAAAATTTATACGCATAAGCAGGATACAAAGGTCTAAAAAGTTAGCTGAGAACATTTTCGAAAAATTGTGTTACAGCCAATTTGACAGATTTTAAAGTTTCCATAGAAACAGAGATTTCCAGTTATCTTTTTTTAAATAAAACATTTCGAAAATGTTCTCAGCTAACTTTTTAGACCTTTGTATCCTGCTTATGCGTATGAAGTTTCATTAAAATTGGTTCATTCATTTCGAAAAACAGCTTGAAAGTTTTTATGAAATACCGTACGGCCTAAACGCTCTTTAAAAAAACATCATAATCCTCCTACCCTCGCCCCATGTTACTTGAGGTCAGCGCAACACGTTTTCTTCTTCCATTCTCCCCTGTCAACCGTCACGCTATCATTCCCTCCCTTCTCTTTCATATCGTTCCTCACACAATCCATCCATCTTCTCTTCGGCCTTCCTCTCCCTCTCCATTCATCAACATTTATATTCATCACTCTTTTAGTCACTTGCGTTTCAGCTTCATACAAGCCTAACGATCTGAATTGGTAATTTAATTGTAATTTCTTTATGACATTGATTTACATTCTGTGATTACTTAAGACGGCGTCAACCAAACGCCGACCGCGCAGTGGCGCCCTCATCATTTGTTTGGTTATTTATTTTATTTTAGAATGAAAATGCAATAATCCTTAAAACGGATAATAGTGGCCACTATTTTCCGTTTTTTTATCATTATAATACAACTAAACAATATAAAACTACCGTTTATATTAACGTGTAATCTTATGGAGCACAACTTAACGTGCTTATTTTCTGCATTTTCATTCTAAAATAAAAGAAATAACCAAACAAACGATGAGGTAGCTACTAGTGGGTCGGCGCCCCCTTAAACACACACTCAATTATTACTTGTTAAAATTGTAGAGTTTTTATTGAATAATTTCAAAACATTACTTTATAACAAGTCTATGATATAAAAATAACAAATTTAAATCCTAACTTAACTAAAACTACTTATACAAAAACTAAAATATAGCGTCGAAAAATTCATCCGCATCGCTGTCGACTGGTAATGTACCCAAAAGACTGGCAGCATTACCACGTTGTATGGCAATGCTTAACCTTTAGCCAAGGTAAAAGCCAGCCCTTGGGTCACGGGAAGTGTCAACCAGCCGTTTTGAAATTTCCTTAAAGAGGCATGAGCACTCGGACCCCACGACCCGAGGGTTTCAACCTAATTTCCGATAAGGTTATTATATTTTCGCCGCTTGAGGTTTTCCGCAGCCGCAGCAGCAGCACCAGCACAGCATGCCGAGCCAGGAAGATGGGATGGCGCAAGAGTATCGACGCACGTTGCATCCCACACTAAAGGCCTACCCACCTTCCATGGAAATAAAGACATACCGTCCGGTCTCTTGCCATCGTCGCGTCCCAAGCCATTGGGTTCCAATACAGCTGGAACGCCGACGGTAACAAGAGCTCGTCGGATGATGTCATTGATGTTCGCGTGTCGCGCTAAGCGACCCGCACTTCGGCTGCATGACAGGCCGTGGGGTCCGAGGCTGTTGACATCTTCGCCACAGTGACAGCGATGAGGAGAACAGCAAGGAGTGCCTAGTCGCAGGAAAGCAGCGAGGCGAAAAGTAGTATCGTCGAACAAAGTGCCTATGTTCGACGAAGGTAGTGCATGAAGCCAAAGACCCGACTCCCACCTTCCCACAGCCAGCAGGCGCGCATGTTCCGCAGTAGTAACAGACGAGTCAAGTAAATTGTTCTGTACTACTCTGCAGAGCGGCTCATCCCACCGTCTCTGGGAAGATGGGTTGTCGGGTGGTTCTTTATTCGGGCAAGCGAGTCTCCAGGCATCTATAGCCTCGGTGAAACACGGCACATCAGAATTAATCAGTGTGGAAGCTAGGATTTTCCTGATTAATTTATCAGTGCCGTGGACCGAGGATATGAACGCCGGTAAACTTATACTAGAAATTTTGCGGACGCCGAGGCCTCCCATACGAATGGGAAGAGTAGCTTGTGCCCAAGCTCGATCGTCCATGGCCACATTTAAAATAGAAGTTAAGGTTTGCCTGATAATTTGGTCAATTTTGTCTAAAAGATGAGCGTGTTTCCATAAATGGGAAGCACGAAGGAAATACGTTAATTTAGGGCCGAAACAACAATAGCGGATTAAATTGTAGAAAAATCATCTACTTTTACAATATTTGTAAATACGTGAGCACCATGCTTCTATCACATAATTAATTTACCTGTCATTGATTTATTTTTGATTCTTTTTACCTCTTGTGGTAACGGTGGAGTTTCTTGCTCATTCTTCTCCATACGAAACTACCCTTTGGTTTTTTTTTTTGTATATTTTGACGTTGTAAGGAGCCTTTTATGGGTCTATTTCAAATAAACTATTTGACTTTACCTTTATTGATTTATTCAGGGATAGATACTAGGTGTATTAGTGTTACAAGGTTCTATCCTAGGCCCTCTGTGAGTTAGAATCTTCTGTGTAGGTATACCTATGGGATAAAAGTAAAAACCACCCAGAAGTCAGTAATTAGCACTTTATCAACTAGATGCCTTTAGCATTGCGGTACAGATCTTTTTTCCCGACATTCCAATTACAGTATAGAGATTTTTCATAAATATTGAATCTGTCTTTTTATTTATATGCCGTGATGAAGGACTTACCTCCATTTTGTTTTAAGGGGAAGTGTTTTGGCGATGATTCATACAAAATTTAGATAAATAAAGTAATGTTTTGTTTGTCATTTATAAAATAAATACCTTTGTGAAAAATGGTAAACTTGGTTCAATTTCAAAATTATTCTACATATTTAGATCCCAATTTTTTTTTTATTAGTCATTAGTTCATTAAGATGAATGAAGAATATTTAAAGAAGACTGCCTTGTTAGAGTATTGGTAGGAAATGAGATTGCTGAGCTTGAGGTTCTAAGTTCGATCCCAAGGTCGCGAAATGTGTTATTTGGTTTTGCATCCTAAATTTCTCTACTCGCCCACTATTAAATGGGACTTAAACATTGCTAGAGAATTGTAGGCCTTCTGTAGTGTGTCCCCCTTCAACAAATACAGGCTCAATGTTATCAAGTATCTTGTTTAAGAAGTTCTTTTTATTTCATAACATTGTGGTTATAAGGATTCGTTCAAGGAAGTTGCAAATAAAACCATAGTGTGTTCACATTCACAAGTTCACGACATTTAAAAAACCCCTACTGGTTGGGAAACCACAAAATACAGCTCTGAATAAAACACAATCAAAATTCAACTTTAACACTTTCAAAATAAAGTTCATTGGTACAGCGCGTAGCGCGTTGAACTCTTTCGTATGTAAATGAATCACGTCTTGGTGTTTGTGTCAAAATAATACAAGTAATTAGTTGTTAATTTGATGTTTAAAATATTTAGGTCAGTAGGCATAGGAAGAATCAAATTTGAACTATCGTGCTCAAGAACATGACAATCTCAAATTAATGAGAATTCTAGAAGTATGTGGAAATCAGAAAATTCTGATGCATTATTTACTTACATACCTGCTTAAGTAGGTATGTTGAAAACATTCAGGTCGACCCTGTAGGTGTGTTTTTAAAGATAATGTTGTGTTTTTATCAAATATTCTTTCATGGAATTGGTTTACTATGGCGTATTTTTTTTTTTTTGTATTTAGCATCATTCAAAAATAAACTAAGTTTTAGCTAATTAGGTATTTAGCATACTTTGAGTCAAAGTTCTGTGACACACAAAGATTTTTAGTAAAAAATTCTAAGGCTGACTCACCATATCGACGGTAGCAATTAACATAGTCGTATGTCAAAAATCGTACGCGACACATTATTAAAACGTTGTCTTTATTAACTTTCAAGTACAAGTACCTAAATAATGAATTCTCATAATTGACTTATATTTAAATATACGTTAATAACAGTACACACATGTAAGAAAATGTTATAATATAGGTACGAATATGTCGATGTATTAAGAATGTGGTATTTTGAGAATAAAATGTTTTGATAATGTTATGATTTGCGATTATGGTGATTTGAGATTATGATATTTTGAGAATATGATATACAGAGACGGAGCGGGGCGACTGAATATCTGACCTCCACAACCCAGTTACTGGGTAACACGATATTGGACGAACGAAATAAATTAACAAACTATTTTCAGTTGCTGTGCTTTTTTTTTTTTAGCAATGGCATCTCGCAGTTCATCCTTTATGAGGATGGCTACTGCTTAACCGGACTTTCCTGTGGATGCCTCGAATTAAGGCCTCCAGCCAGGGTCACCAATATGTATGAAATAGCTGATATTTTTTTCGTGATTTCAGTGTTGATCCCATAATGAAGTTGTTCATATTAAAAAAAATCATCCTGTATACATATAGGTATGTATACAGGATGATTTTCCCTTCAGGGTTCCCTTTTGACCTTCAGGGTGGCAGGGAAATCGTGCAACCTGTTACCATGCATTCAGTATATGATTCTGGACCCCCTGCGTTGAAATTTTCGGTCGGTTATCAAAATTAAAATCTGCTGATTCATACATACAAAAGTGCAACACGTACGTGGTGAAAATATATCAGTAGTAAGCAAAAGAACTAATGTTTTTCTTGTAAAAAATATTAGCCAAATTAGGTCAGATCTCATGCCTACTCATGTTTTGACGTAACCCTATGCGTGAATTCATTCATAAACCTCGCTATAGAAATGGCATGACATTTCAAATGCCTTTGTTTGTAACTAAAGTAGGTATTGAATATTTAACAAAAATGTGCGTGTTAGTCAAGATCACATACGGCGTAATTAATAAATTCTAATTAAGTATTGACGCAATTTGTTTGACCGCAAAATTGTGTGTCAGGTACTTTGTGACTACTTTTATTTTATTTTAGGTATAACTATTCCTTTTATTACCAGACAGTTTCATAAGGTAGTTCATTGAAAATAGGGTAGCCGTAAGTCCAAATTTTTTGTAACCTGCCGCCATTCATTGATAATGGCACTTAATATTAAATAAACTAACCTGCACTTATTGTAGCCACTAACCTCTACGTGGGTTACTGGCTACAATCTACTTCCACAGAAAAAAGAAAAAAGAGAGAAGGCCTGAGTCAAAACCCAACAGAGAAAACGATATAAGGGCCTAGAATTGAGCCTTGTGGTATGCCTAAATTTACTAGTGAGTGTTAAGCTATTATGAATAATAAAAGATTAGTGAGTGAGTATTTACTTTACCTTGGGTTCGATTGTTTGGTCAATATAATTAAAACGACCTATAGTGATTTAATTAACGAATAAGTGTTCTATGATGTGATGAACTAACCCAAAAGCTTCTGATAAATAGTCAAAATCCTGAAAGTTATTTATTTCGCAGCATTTATCAGTTAAGTAGTGCCGTTACATTTCTTTTAAGTGGTTTTTATAATTTATCAAGGATTCGACTAAAAAAATGCAGTTACGAAGCTATTCAGTGTAAAAATTGGTGAAGATAACTAATAAAATGAAGTCGTAAAATAACATATACTCTAAAAAACGGTCGTTCTAAATGTAAGAAACGGTATTAAAAATTATCTGATTAAACTGCAAACCTGAATTTACCATAGTATTTAAAAAAATCGCCTTAAATTTTAGGAATATTTAAATGCGATCTCGATTTTGAATATCGTTAATTATCGTGCTAATTTTATTTACTTAACTAATTTGAAAATATATCTCCAATATAATATAATAATAATATATTTATTCAAAAATTATAAGCCATGAAAATTATTACAGTTTTGCTTAAAGAAAAACTATATTGCTAAGACTTACGTGCCTGAACTAGGTAATCCTGTGTTTCAGGCAAGAAGAGCTAAAATAGTCTTTTAAAATTAATAAATAATCAAAATTTTACAATAGACAAATAATTATAACTACTTAAATATGTCTACACATTTCCTATTTACGATATTCAGACGGGCTAAAAAGGTGGAAACGACAATAAATTAAATTTCGTATAACTAATGATGTTCCCTGCCTGTATAAAAATCAATCAAATAATAATAGTTTAGTCACCATAGCTAGTTGGCTGGTCGGCAAAACCCACAGTCGGCCCAACACATACTATTTAGTTTGGTTGAAAATGTCACTTTTTTTCATTTCGATGTTGGAACTTATTCGATAGTTTCAAAATACTTCCATGCATTAGTATTGCTAGTGTTTTCATTTATAGTCGTATTGTAGTCTCCACATTTTATACCGACGGTTTCAAAGTTAGGTATTTCATTCATTGTTTAGGTACTTCATTGTAATTAAATATTACGTGAGACACAGACATAACATTGAAACTATTTATTAAATTCCATTTATTTGTTCAACTGACTCAGACTGTGAAACACTGAAGTCAAGGACGAAGTTAAGTGGAGAACTAAGATAAGGTAAGTTCGAGGAAAAACTTATAAGAAGTAAAATTCATTTTTGATTAAAATGTAAGCAGACAAAAAAATCCTACACTTTAGAATAAGTACTATATCGGGAACTGCACAATAATTTGAGTTATATTTAATTCTGCAAGATAATAATTTTTACTTTGATGGTCCTAGTTTATCATTTGTGACTTCAAGTGACAGCTTCGTGAACAGAACCCAGCATTGCATAAATATGTAAGTTGTCACGCCCTTTATACCTGGAGGCTTTTATTTAGGTAGTTATTACTTTTGATTTAGTATTTTTATTTTAGCTTGAGTACGTATAGATTTTTATGGTATTTGTTGGTATATTGGCGTGGCTAGCTAACATATGGCAAATAATTTTATCGAATGTTCCGTGTCCTGTAATGTTACTTAGATACTTTGCAGATCTAGTTTTGTATACAGTCGAGTATTTTATAACTGAACAGACAGCTGTGCTGCTGGGGAGTTTGTTGCGCCACTTCTTCTCCCCAGCGAAAGCACTAGGAAGTGGTGAAGGGCGGGCGTTTTGGGGGACTGTCTTATGTAATTTTGACGTTCGAAAAGTGCTGATTCTCAGCCTAGTTTGAATAAATGACTTTTGATTTTTGATTTTGAGTTTGATTTTGAATAATGTTGTGAGATTAATGATGTTTTAATCAATACACGATACAAGAAAACAAGTTTAGATTTAGACTCAAGCAACAATAAATTGCCTGCAATGGGCCCTCATTGCACGCAATTAGCAGCTGCAGTAGCAGCTACCCCGACTTACGAATTGTACGTCGTGGGTTCAAACCCACAAAAATTTTAAGACATGCGACATCTACCAACCCCCACTAGGCCCTGTTTGGAGAGGAGGCCTGTGTCTCAGCAGTTTAAACGTTTTGGTAGTAGTATTGTTTATTTTATCGTTAAAACAAAAGTGTTTTTTTAATAAAATATAATCACAGTAATCAGTCATTTCCGTTAGCTGCTTCCGAACTTTAACCTCTCCCAAATGACAAGAAACAAACACAGGAAGATCTGGGACATTATGTGCGGTTTATGTCAATTTCTTTAAACTTTGACTTCTTTTCTCAGTACTCCGTGATATTAGGAAGTTAGTGACAAAAAATATTATTTGTCAATATTCGTGGTCATATTTTTCATTTCCTTTTTTTTTTATCGTGTTACCTAGTAACTGAGTTGTGGAGGTCAGATATGCAGCTGCATCCGGATAGACTGGAAGCCGACCCCAACATAGTTGTCAAAAAGCTAGGCAGACATTCGTGGTCATATTTTTCTGTATTTATAATTTTTAAAAAACATGGACAGTAATTATATACTCGATGGGTTTCAAAACATGTGACTTTGGGAAAATTTTCAGGAAATTGCTATGTAATGTCAACATTCTGCAAATGCCAATCTGTTTACCAAGCATGATCATTAACTCTTCACTCGTTGAACGAGTCATTGATCTAGTTCGAGGGGGACCTGTTGAAGTTATTAGAGATACGATGTCTGGCAAGTTCAATAACCTTTTTAGTGCTTAGACTACATCGACCTTCACTCTGAGCATTAGAAAATATTCTAAGTAGTTAAAATAATAATTTTGTCGAAATTTTCTCTTTTTTTAAAAGAAAATTCTTAAGCCCAAGAATCGTTCGGAAAACTATATTTCCACGTTTCGTCCACTCGCCGCCAGATGTCGTCCACAGAGCGCGCTTCTATCATATAAGCGCGCGGGCGCAGCGCTCGTCTCATTGGCCGGTACGACGCACGCGCGCTCACTACAGTGCCCCGAACCAAACTCGCGACCGTGCACCAAACGAACTGTTGTGTTGACTGTGCTAACATGGATATACTTACCCTGGACCCAACTGGACTTTATTAAAAAAAAAACCACCAAGATGGACACCACTCTGGACCCCACCGGTCAGTACTAACTTCTACAAGTTCTACAACCTCACATTGGTCCGTATCCTATAAGAATCTTTATTAAAAAAAATGGACACGAAAGTACTTGATCCTACTGGACAATACTAAAGTGACAATGATCGGTTTAGACCCCACGGAAATATACTAAACTCCCTCTCCCCCAACTCCGATGAGACAAGATGTGTTGCGGAAGACGCAGGATATCCACAGGCACCAGTCCGGGGGAGACTTCTTCCTGTAGGAAGCGAAGGTTCGCCTCCGAACGAGTACACTGAACGATAAACAACTCATCGCCTGTAAATACTATGAATAAAATGAAGGGAGGACGTGTTCGCAAGGTCATTGGATGGAAATCAGCTGACTCGCGCGCCGCGTGCAATCCGGAAATGAACACCCATAGAAACAACATCAACGTTCGGAAGAGAAAAAATTGCAAAACGCTGTTTCATTTCGGACGACACTCAAATTCAATTCAAGTGAGTATTGATTTTTTTTTACATTTCCTTCTTTCTTTTTATTGGAGATGCCTGTCAAATCTTCAATTTCAAAATGGAATGGCCCTTTTGTATTTGACAGACACCTCCGTTTTTAAGGGTTGGTCAAAATTAGGATTCAGTGATGGGTGCTGAGAGACAAAGAGCGAATCGGACAGCTGTCGCCGTGGCGGACACGAGAGCCGCACGCTGCATATTAAAGTTCGTTGCACAGCTGTAATCCTTCCTATTCTCCGGCCACCATATTCGGACTTTTTGGACACCGAAACAAGATCATTTTGGATTTAGAACACGCGCTAGCCCGCACGCTACACTAAAGTTTATATTTTAAAATCAATTATAAGGTTGAATATTCGGCTTTCTGTCCGAATTTCGGCCAGTATCGCGATTTTTATGGCACCGACCGCGAGTTCATTGACCGGACATATTTTATTTCATCGCGCGCTTCCACGTACACACACAGAGACTACACACCCACACTCGTGCAGTGTCGCACCAACACAGCCGCGACCCATCTCTGCATGTTTGCGTACACTTCGCGTAAAGACAACACACCGCTCATTTGTATTGCGAATGTAATCGTTGTTATAATTAATTATCATTATTGTGTCATATTACTCGCGGACCTAAAAAACAACTTTTAAAACGAGGCTTTAAACTTTATTGGTACTCCGATATTCAATTATCTGATAGGAATCTGTAGTTAATATTGTTTCAGTATCAACTTCCTTCAAGACATATTTAATTATATTAGGTGTAATAAAGTATATACAGATACCTACCGTGTGTAGACGAGTACGCGGAATGGTATTTTATAATCGGCACACGGCCCAACACGTATCATAAGATTATCAAGCGGGTAATGTGCCTGTGTTTGCCGAATTATTCCAGTTCAACAACCGGGCGAACGTCCGATCGGGAGTTCAAAATAGACGCGGACACGATTCCACCACGCTCCTCGACGACATCAAAAAATGTCGTTACTTTACCACGTTAATACCAATTTAATACGCAAAAAAAGATTTTATGTCCATTTTATAGAATTGCAACATTGAACTAGATATTTGACAAATGCAACACCACGGAAGAGTCGTTACGTAAAGGCGTTCGAAACTTTGCGTTTAGAAACTGATTTATGTTTTTAATTGGTCGTAGCTATGTCACGGTAATTCACGAGTACGCGATATTTAGGTTCGCACATGTCTGTACGAGATTGAGCAATATTCCGCGATGAACTTCCTTGACCCCTCTTCGGCAGCGAGCCTCTGTCGGCTGCAGTGTGGCCTGTTTTTGGCATTGCGTCATCATAGGTCACTACCACCCTAGTCCGCCATATTTTTTGCTCATAATATTCTCCGCACGTTGGTTTCTTCCTTTGTTAGTCCATTTAAACTCATGCCATCTATTTTGGTAACTTAATATAGTCAAGACTGGTCGCGTCGTAACTTAATGTGGCGTAATTTGATTGTGATAAAACTTGAGTTGGAAAAACATATTTTATTTCTCTTTTTAGGGCAAGTGTAGGAGTCATAAAACACGTTATATGGGCCGGTTAAAGACTCTGATACAAGTTTCCTAAAAAGTTGGTTTGTGAATAGATAATCGCAGTGGTGTAAACAAAAAATATGCCTACACGATTAGGATAGACGATAAAAATAACACGAGCGATGATATGCGGCTGTCCAAACACTATTTATTGCGCGTCCTTTACCGACATTACGTGTGCATAAATTACAGTCATTGAACAGGGAATTAGTTGTTACACAAAGTCGCACGACCTGAACCAATCAATTCTTAAAACCTTACAGACTTGAGTAAAAATTAATTTAAGTTTTAAGTACTTGCCTCAGATATTTGCTACAGACTGCACAACATTATGTAAAAACATGAAATCAAGTACGACACACATGCTTAACAATCAATGTTACGACATCAACTCAAGAATTTGCAACGTTGTGACGAAATAAAATGCATTATTTGAAAAATACTCAAACAATATTTTAGTATGCAAATTGTAGGTTTAAAATGTAAAATTACCGGTTTGCGTTTTGAACTTTTAAATAAAGGTTCGAGGTTAATTTGTGGTTTAAAATACTGATTGTAAGTTATTTGTTGAGATACTTGCTTCAACTGCTTTTTTAACTAAAGGGAGATAATGTTTTACTTAACACAATTAAGTGCATGTAACCCAAAATTCCGACAAAAATGTTAAAGCCATTAATACTTACATCTATCGCATGTCCTAATACAATGCAGCACAAAATTACAAAGTAAAACTAAACACTACAGAAATAGATATTAATTCTAGTCTAAATGCACAGCATGTGTTCTAAAAGCACACGAAACGCGTAGTTTGACATACAGGTGTCCGTTAAAACATAATAGACAAGAGATTACAAACACGCACAGAAGCCAATGCACATCAGACTGCAAGCAGATGCAATAATGGACGCACTTCACTAACTTATTATTCCGTTTAACATGCAAATTAGACCAATAATGTTATCGATTCTTAAAATATCAACAAAGAACGTTGGGAGATCGCCATTTTTTCTGCAACAAGTAAAAACAGCACATGAATTTAAGTTAAAAATGTATACTTTTTGCGATGCAAAATACTGCTTGTCGCATTACAAAGGTGCAATACAAGGTCGAATGGCAGCTGGTAGGTCTAATTAAAGGTTTTATGTTTAAATAATTAAGTGGGCAGTGCCAAGCCACGCTGTACGATGCAGCAGGTGTCGCGTTGTTTATGCAAGTATAAAATCATTATTTAGGGACATGCCAAATTACTTGCATTAATAATGTGGTCTCGATGCTATTATTGCTTGTGCACACGTAAGATAAATTGCTCGAAACGCTCATTTGAATATGTGTACAATAGTTTTTATGTCAGCTCGAATTGATGTCTGGATGTTTGCATATTAAAATTTATGTGACTCCTGCGCACGAACACGAGCTTTTTATCCGTACAAATTCTCGATTACGAGTTTATTTCTTAATTAATAACACCACTACGTGTCTCTTTTGTTGCTTCAAGGAGTTTTAGATAGATTGAACACTTAATAGATGATAATTAGGCACTTAATAGATGAGAATTAGGCACTTAACGATGTAGCTGTCGCTTCACAAAAAGCAGAAATTAAAAAAAGCATCATTGCTAGGACACGAACGTACATTCCAAAGTTAAGTTCAGGTAACACGACAAGCATAACCTGAAGTCCTAAACTAACTAACTAACTACAAAGTCACATAATGACGTAACCACGAGGAGGCAAAGGAAAAAAACACGAACAATCACCCAATGTTTTTAATTTTCTATCACAAAATATGAGACATGGAATGTATGGTAGTTTTGTGGAGTCAATAAACTTGTAAGGAACCAGTTCCTATTTGTTTGAACACATCTTTGACCAAACATTAGAAAAAGATAATACTATATTTTCGATAGATATCCACGAATTTTAATTAGTTATCAATGAATTTATTGAGGTATTACTAGCTTTAATTGGACTTTTTATTTTGATTAACGAAAACTTTGAAGAATTGGGAAAGACATAATGAAGATAATTATATACATTAATAAATGTACCTTGAATTTCAAAGCTTCCTTATTTGCAGTCGCTAAATAAGGGATGTAAATTAATTTCAAACAATTAATTTATTAAAGTTTTAACCTTTTAACCTGGTGCTAAATATGCAGGTATGTTGCTAGGACTAGATTTTTAGCAAATGTTACTATGCAAATGAATGTAGCCTTGAGTATTTGCATGAATTGTGCCACATTTTTGTCAGTTTCCTCTACATATTAGCGACTTAAATCAAACACAAATCCTTTCACTTGAACCATCTTAAAAACCAAAAGGTTTGTCGGAACTGTATTCTGAAATAAAATGTGAAATAATTACACAATCACAATGACCTCGAAGCCTTGTGCTATCATGTGCAATTTCGATCGTTCGACATTATTAAAGGCACTAATTTAACCTGTAAATAGTTGCCACTGGTTTATTCGAAACGTATAGTGTTGCAATATATGGTAAGCTGATTTATTTCAACAGTTCATAATCTATGCTTATCTGGAAATTAAAAAAACTGCATTGTTTATTCGTTTATCTTCCTTACATAAGCTTTTCTTTTCATAGTTGCACGCGATATGTTCGTAACCTGTCATTACAATCTTTGAATCTAAGACATTGTTTTTATATCTGTATGTACTACATTTAGAATCATAGACTTATAAAAAAGATGGACTCCGCGCCACGCATATCTAAAGTGCAAACACCCCTCACGCTCACATTTACAAAATAGTGTGCCGACCGGCCGCCATTACCTGACACGATAGCGTCAACCGTCAATCACGCACACGTAGATCGGTACGGTGCTTCACTATCGATTATGCGTGGCGCGGAGTCCATCTTTTTTTATAAGTCTATGTTTAGAATATAATTTCTATCTTTTCTTGCCTTATATTCAACAAAAAGGACAACGCAACTTTAAAATTATCATTATTAATAACACTTGGCCATTAAAATATAATTAAAATTATGTTGCTAATAGGATTAATGAATTCAAAAATAGTTGGAACGAATTTAACTTTATAATTTGACATTCACCGCACTCGTGCCGAATGTACATCAAACTGGTGGTCAGTAAATACAGTCAGTGGGTCAAATATTGGCCACAACACCTAAAATTAAATAATTTATCTGCAACCTTACTCGCTACAATACAAGTCGACTTACATCAGAGTTTGCATAACACATCGCTTGGCGTAATATCCGCGTGAACGTTCCTTTTTACGCTGATCGATTTGAACTGCACTTTTATTTAATTGCGGACTGTTTTTACTCTTATTACCTTTTTTATCGCAATTTATTTTTGAATCTATTCTATTTTGTTTCTTCTTAATTCAAGGTTGCTTGCAATAAATGCCTGTCCATACAAAATCTACTGTGTATACAGTCTTTTATAAAAATAATAAGTCCAAGTGTTAAAGATGATGATGTTGAGAATTGAGATGTATCTTTGAAAATTGGGCATAATTTATGTATTTTCCACACGGTATTCGTGTATATTTCACAATAGAATCTATTCAATCGATCTTCGAAATGCATGCGTGTGTCGTGTTTTATAACTTCTAAAATATAAAATAGCGGGCAGCGTATAATATATAACAAAGATAACCAATGGTCAGCTACAACAATTTTCCGTCTCAAATAATAAATGAATACAAGATTATACAGTCATTATTATCCATCCAATGTCACCCAGTATCGACATTGTAGATCCATTTTAAGATAATTGTAGATGATCATTTTAATTTACTGAAGATAGCTTTTCTCGTATCTTTAATTCTGAC
The DNA here is from genome assembly GCA_963669345.1 of Gortyna flavago. Taxonomy (NCBI): domain Eukaryota; kingdom Metazoa; phylum Arthropoda; class Insecta; order Lepidoptera; family Noctuidae; genus Gortyna; species Gortyna flavago. The sequence goes on from OY770148.1 coordinate 9,654,009, forward strand.
GTGGCTACTGATGGATTCGTCATCGATCAAGTCATTGACACGACTGCACTGAACGCCAATATACTAGGATATGATGAGATCGCAGGCGTTCAATCAACTCTAGAGGTGCATCCACCTTATCAACACCGCCCAACATGCTATTCCGAAACAATAACGTAATGGCACCACAAAATTTCCAACCATTTTTTAATTTAAATTCTAATCAAAACACCAATTGATGTGTATGTCGTGTCTATTAGATAAGAGCGCTGTTTAGATAACGCACACATTAACAGATAAGCAAGCACGTGTAGGTGATTAGCTCCTCAGAACTTCTGTTTCCCTAGTACCCGAAACATAGAAACTGCTCACGAACGAATCTGAAAATACAACATGAACGCAACTTTCACATGTGGAAAATCGTACACAAGTGTAAATCTACATGCGTACACGGCGCATGCTCTCATTCTGCTTGTATTTGGACGGATGCCTGTGTGTTGTAGTGAAAACGCTTTCCTCGTACGTATGCTATGTATGTATGTGCATAAGTGGCAGTATCTCATAGTAAAGGAACGCGTGTTAATAGCAAAGTTGTGTTTCCGCATAGGCAGTTCGTAGAGGCAACGAACACGAACGTGTGAAGGCTTGCCCCCGTGTGAACATGAGAGCGTCAACCTTACGAATTAGAAAAAAGTCGCTAAGCCTCGCCTTGACGCATTGCCCGTATTAAAAAATTCGTCGTTTTTATTTAGGATTAGGATATTCTCAAAATAGGAATCTGTATGTACCTATATTTTTTTGAGTAGCTTGTTTTAAAATGATTTTTTCAAATCACATGTTATTCCAGAATAATAGTATGCGATTTTTATAAAAAATACAAAAAAATACGTCAAAATGTCGTCAGGCGCTGTGATTGTGACGCGCCTACACGCGCTCACGCACACTTCCAAACGTGCTCACGTACTTCGTCTGTGTATATAACTACAACATTGAAACTAAAACGTACGTCACAAGTTGGCCTCCCGCAATCTCTGCGAGCCTGGTACCTAGTCTCCCCGTAATAAGCTGAAGATAACTCGCTTTTCTTGATCTTACAATAAAGGAAGGCATTTTAACTTCCGTGTTCTTTTTTTAGATAAGGATTAAGAAAATTTAATAACTTTAATATATTTTTAAAATATTCGGGTTATGAATAATTATTGAAACAGGAGTGCAAGCAAAAACGAATATCTCCACTCAACAATTATTTTTAAATTAATTAATAATTTTATTGGGTTATAAGAAAAATCCCAGTGTCCCATTCTTGCCAGGTCGACCAAACCTGCAAGTCCTTTCATATGACTTACACTTACACTCGGTATTCAGAACTGCTAAGAAGGCGATGCCTGTATGTACTACGTAACTACGCGACGTAACATACAAGCTCTTCGTATTCTCTGCAGTCCTGGTACTGAGTGTTCTAGTTGACGATCCGAGCAGTCGCGAGATGACGATCGTAATTCGACAACTTTAATTGATTCCGTACTTGGTTTTAATGAGATGAGATGAGTAATATTTTAATTGTAAAAAAAACATCAAAAGAGTAAACTGAATACTAAAAGAGCATCATGACGTGCAACGCCATCTGTTATCGACTAGCGTCAAACAACTATGAACAGACAAGACAGAGAAGAATGGTATTTTTTTAATAAAACATACGCGTTGTATGCGAGCATACAATTTGAGGAATTATTTAAGGCAATGTGTCGCCAGGTTTAATTGAACAATGACAGGTGCATGGAGCCTGCCTCAGCCAAGGATGACCACTGTCCGGCCGGTGCACACTGGGGCAACTGGCGGCAAATATTGGCTAGTTTTTTGCTCTAGGACATGAGCGGGACATGCAGGAGACTTCTATTATAATTAGTGTCTTTATCAGTAGATTGTAATTGGATGCGCCGCGTTAAAAACTAGATCCTTTGTGTCCAGAATGTGTAGCAATTGTGACTTTAATATGTAGAACCAACTGGCGCGGTCATTAAAGTAAACATTTAAACGCTTGTTCTGCTTATCAATTAAAATATGAAATATATCTATGACCGTGCGTTATTTATGTTTGTTTGAAATAAAAAATTCAATTCAATTGCTATAAATACTTTCGAGATCATAATCGAGAGGATGCGCTGTGGAAAGAATCTATAGTGTCCAATTTTATGTGTTTTTATTTCATAGTTTATTTTGATCGTTAAACTTGTGAATATGCCATGCACTTGTAAAATTAAAGTTAATAAAATACTGATCAAGCAGGGTTTTTATTGAAAACTTGCGCGACAGTGTATAATTTTGTGGTAGTTTGGGGTCCGTCAAAAGATGGCCGAACACTAAACAATGAACAGAAACCAATGGCCGACAATTAACTTGCGCAAATAGAATGTAAAACTAAAGAAACCAATTGACCACTTTTTGCAATGCGGAATGTTAAAAAATTTGTTTGACTTTGCGAAAAAAAAAAAAACAATAAATGTACGAAGTAACCTTGTAATAAATGTATACGCAATGTTTTCGGGGTGATCTAGGTGGTCGCTGGTCGCCCAAATGTTTTGCAAAAAATCTTTTTATGATTATTGTTCAATTGTGTTACGGATAATGAAGAGCGCAACACCCATTGTCCTTTGTGTTTTTGTTAGATTAATGACTGACAGCATCTTTGAATTTTTTAAACTCATGAAACTTTAAAGTATTTCTTCCACTCAGTTTGCACGGCTGAAAATATTTTGTTAAAGAAGTACTATTTTTTCTACTTGTATTTAATTTGAAATCTAAACATTATACATACATTCTTGATAACCCGCCATACTTTTTAATAACCATTATAAAAGCTTTGCTACCAAAACACTTGCAACTAGAGTATGTTAAAATACAAATAAAAAAATGTAAGCGGTGCCCTGTTGACCATCTGACGGTTTACACATTAGCCTATAAGGAACATATCCCGTTTAGACTGTATTAATTTACAACGGGTATTTATTTAAGGCACAGGATGTGGCAATTCAGTGTGTCAAACCGTAATGTAAAGAGCATAAATAAAGACAGAAGACTTAGATAAAAAGTAGATTTGTAGGAACACAGACGCAAAATAAAATGAAATTTTGCGTATGCGAATAAAAACCTCTAAAACAAAAGAAAACATAGTACCTGTTATATGATTTATAAATCCTAAGATCTAAGGAATATTAGAACGTTCAATATCATATTCGAATATCATTGCGAATATTAAATGACGAATTATAAGCTTGAAGTTACTTTTCGGGACGACAAAAATTCCGAAATCGTAGAAGCTGACTGGAAAGTCAGGGCTAACATGAGCCACGCAACTTTAACTCACTCTCGCGACGAAAAGATATATCTATTTCTGACACTTTTCTCGATTTCCGCCAGCGCTGCTATACAAATAAACTCCACTTGCTCTGTTAAACGTGATATTTTCTCGTGAAACCCTCACATGGCTCCTTAGTTTTAGTTATTTAGACCAACCCTACATTTTATGTGTTTGCAAAAACCTTGTATTCGTGCATTTTACCATTTGATAATAATGTTTCCTTTTTTTATTTCCAGATGTTAATGCGACTACATCGGCCTTCTGCTTCACATCATCTTCATCACATTCATCATCAATCTCATCATCATCCTCCATGTTCGTTATTTCTACTCCATTATGATAAATACTCAGTAGTAAATAAGATGTTATGCGACTGATATATTTCTCAAGGAATTGCACATATCCTTCATGCATTTTTTATTTTTATATAAATTATTATTACTTTAACATAAGACGATGTTATTTTGTTCACATAAATGTATTTCTTATTTCTAGTTGTATTCTTTTTTGTGTCAATAAAGTAACATCATTAAGAGCATAGGTTAAGAAAATTTAAATGACAAGCAAAAAGAGGCAAAGGGATTTTGAATGGTTTTCTTTACCCCGACTGTATATTATTTAGAGAAACCTTCAAAAAATTACCGCAAATTATATGTAGAAAACATTATTAGTTCTAAGTTTTTAGTTTGTAATATTTCGGCTCCTTGAATACGTAACTTCCAACACAATTCGAGTTACCATAATATACCTTCCGCTTGATAAATTGTAAATAAAGTTGCAATGCTTTTCCAGTGCTTCTCGTTGGCCCTTTAGATTTTTACTTACGATTCTGACTAAATATTAGTATATTCTGTTATTATGTAGATAAAGTAGATAAGACTGCGTTAAATTTAAGCGGCTACTTTAAAAAATTCAGTGTTGCCAATAAAGACTGAATTATTAAAATTTATGAATTTAACCTCTTTCGTCCTTCTTTTGGTAAAAAGGCCCAGAAAGTCCCACCCTAGGATATTATTTTAAATTTATATCAATGTAAGCGAAAGTAAAGGCATAATATAGGGGATAATAAAGATGTTTATATTATTTTGAAATTGAGGTTTTTATTTACTTACTTGTGAAACCCACGAACAAAATTGTTTATTGCACTGAAATAAGTATACTTACCTAACATTTATTTCAGTTTGAGACACATGAAGATTCCACCCCAAATATATTGGGATAATGGCAAGAGAATGATGACATAGAGTCAAATATAGTAAATAACTAAAACTAGAGAAAAGCCAAATAATACACGACACAGGTATAAGAGTAGTAGATAGACAAAAAGAGCTACAAAAGGGAACATTTCGACCAGACCTGATAAAGATGACCACACAAACAATGGTAAAAAAAACTTCTCAAAATGGGTAACGTTACCATTGTAAGTGTCACGCTAATATTATATGGTTTATACTGTGGAAGTGTGAATGAACAAAAATACAAGACAATCGGCACACATTCGCAATACAAAACATTGTAAAATACCTTCATTGGTTTCATAGCCATTATTGTTAAAAGCTTGGGATACTTACAGGTAGATTTGAAAATTGCATAGTATCCATCGGCGACGCGGGGAGACAAAAGGAATCCATTATAGTAAAAAATAGGATTGCAAATCTGGTACCTTAGGTTAATGAATAATTTTGAAATAATTCATTAATCAATTCATGAACTTATATCTGGTAATCGTAGGAAAAAATTATAGTAGAAGCAAATATCGTAAATTCTAACATATGAAAGAAAACTGATAAAGACCAAATTCAAAATATTTTAAAACCTACATGGGCACTTATGAAACGTCAGAAGCTAGGTGCATGGTGCCAAATGGACCTTTCCTATGGAGAAGAGCCGGCAAGAAACTCCTCGGACCGTCCTTAGAAAGTCGTTTTAAAGTCCCAAAGACAAAATTGGAAAATAAACGTCACAATAACAAAATGTTATTTAATAAAGACTTTGAAACAAAACTTTAGAAACATCATTCTCTTACATGAAGACCAAAGAAACAGAGCGTTCGTAGATAGCATACAATCGGTCGCCGTTTTTCTGTAGGAGCAAAAGTCAACTCACATCATCATCTGCCTAGCCTTTTCCCAACTATGTTGGGGTCGGCTTCCAGTCTAACCGGATGCAGCTGAATACCAGTATTTTACATGGAGCGACTGCCTATCTGACGTCCACAACACAGTTACTGAGTAATACGATACCCTTTGGTAAGACTGGTTCTCAGACTTTCGGGCTTCTGACTACCCGTAACGTCTGTCAAAGATCCACGAATGACAGCCGGTGCTTTCCGAGGCACGGAGGGGTCTCGGTATGTAAAGATGGTCACCCATCGACAGACCAACCGAGGCAAGCGTAGCTTAACCTGACCGATCAATCTGTGCGGATGTTATTATTTAGCCACGAGCCCCTTAAACGTATGTTAAAACCCGGCGAAATAATTTGACCGACTGCAGGACCTACAAACAAAATGCTGTTGTTAATGTATGTTATTTTAGCTATATTTAACCTAAGCTAACAAATAACTAACCTACAGTTTATACTATAACAGTAGCAACAGCACAATATGCCCCGACTATAGTGGAAGAACCCATTGAGTTATACTTGATCAATAAGCTAAGAATATCGCACATATCTGTTATACAAACAATATTCAATGATAATACTAAAGATAGTAATATGACCTACGACAACAGATCGTCTGTTGTCGGCACTGGCTTCACTTCTACGGTTACTAATTAGTAACGGTACTCCGTCAGTTGGATTGACGTATGGTTTGACTCATGTAGGTCTTAAGTCTTCGTAGTCTTGTTCGAAAGGAGCGTCAAGTTTGATTGATATAATAGTAAAATCCAATTCAGAATTTCTTTTCAAGTCATATAAAGTTTAGTACAGATCCGTTTCCTATTTAGGCATCACATTTGTATAATTATCAAAATGCAAATTTTTATCTACTAAAAGTGTCTTCGAAAATGACAAATTGCAACAAGAAAAAAAAATAGTCAGGAAAATTTATTGGTTTCCAATTTTAACAGGATATGATTCTAAATGATGCGACATTATATTACTTACTTCGTCATTATATAAACGAGATGACGATATCATTACTAAAACAATCGCAGAAACAAAAAATTGTTGTCTGTAAGACATAGAAACCGTGCTTAATTACGAAGTTGGAGAGAGTAAGTAACAGCAATCAAAATGACGTAATGAGAGTTCACGGTGACCCTCTTGATGACAAATAACGCTACAAATGTCAAGTGTATTCGTAATAACACCCAATGCACTTGATATACTATAATAAAGCAGTATTAACTTTAATTAAAACAATATAATCTGATTAACCGATATACCTTACAGGAGTATAGGCCAAAAGACTGGAACATTGAAAATTGCAAATGAAGTTGGATTTGAAGAAAAATCTATGATCGAAATTTAATAAAATGATAACAAAGCTAGCCCCAGTGGTAATGTTGGAAACAATTGTTAGAAAAACATGTACTACCAGCAAGCAATGATTACAGCGAACACGAAAGAAACAAGAAAGAACCTACACAGAGACGAGCCTTCAATTAAATAATCCTTACGTCCCAAAAGAATGTAGTACATTGTATAATCATTACCAAGATACATACCACAAAATAAGTACCGTAGGACCAAAAAAAAGTGACAGACAAACAACAGATACCTTCAATACGAAGACCAAACAAATATAAATAAGTAACGCTACCAGGAGCGCATAAATCATAGGAGAACGATAAAGGCCAACCGTTAGTCCTAAATTCCGAACCAGCCACGGTATAATCGCGACCACTTACAAGATAGGAGCAACTATAATAAGCTATTACCGAAGTACTATACCTTTTGATGTATCGTTTAGCGGTATCCATATAATCTAGCCGACTATGTAGGGTTGGGACCCGTTAAACTGAGCTCTAGTGATGTGATTTCATTTGCAGTATCGATGATTTGAGTTTGACAGTATCGAACGAAAGAAAAAAATTAGCAAATTCAAAGAAAGGATAGTTTTCTTTTGAACCAGACTTTGAAAGAAAATTACATCATTTTCTTTACCCACATTTTAAGTAGCAGATGTAGGATTTATTCAAACGACCTCAATGATATTTGTAATTCAAATTACTAATTTCAATAAGAACAATTAATAATGATGTTGACTTAATTGTGTATACAATATACATGTAGGAATTTTAATAAAGTAGCATGTAGCCTGCATGCAGTTTTATCTATTGATACCGGCTGTATTGTCTCTAGCTATCTTAAAAAAACGTAATACAAGAGTGAGTTCTAGATTTGAAATGATTTAACGAAGAGAAAGATGAAGTAACGAGCTGAGAAGTGTATTTTTTATTTATATTTTATTAAAAGAAGTTTTTAAACGTATTTTCAAGTACAATTTCGTTTTGCGCCCCTACATACACATGCACTCAACATCAATAACTTTTAGTTAAATTCTAAAGATCTTGCAAGAATAAAACAATAGGTAGTAATATTCAACACTTAGATAATCTTCAAAATTACCAATAGAGAATTACCAAAAACCAAAAAATATGGTCCTTTTTTTAATTGAGATGTGTTCGGTCCTTCAAGCCCCTTTTTGATCCTTCAAAATATCGCAACAACAAACAAACAACCATTTATCTAAAGCCATAAACATCGACTATCGATACTTCGATAGTGCGCAAGCGCATGCCGCGGCAGGATCAGGGATACGCGGCCACTGGCGCAGTAGGTCGCCGGCCGCTCGGAATGCGGAAGGGCGGGCATCTTCTCAGCTACACACGCGCGACCATAGGATTTGTCCAACTCACGATAACTGTTCTATCGATTGTGATCGTTAGATCTCCCTCTGTCTTATGGGAGTGTAGGTGATACTTTGATTGCGAAATTATTAAAGGTCTTTGATTGAATTGTAATTTCAATTTCCTATTTTTTTTTATCGAAGTTTTGGTTATAATAGTGATAACTATTTTGGATTTTATGGTCAAAGAGAAGGTACTTACCTACTAATTAGAAAATTATTTATAAGCTTCTATTTTATCTCAATGTGATTAAATATAAACAGTAATAAGAAACACTTATTATCTAGTATTCGATATGAATCAGAAGACAGCAGAAATGATTATGGGTTAAAAATAACAACTATAGAGAAATTATACTGTCCTTGCCAAATGGGAAGCAATATAGGTACTAATTCGCAAATCACGTAAATAAGGAAACTTTTGCGTCCAATTGAAATAAAATCCGCAAGAACTGCATAAAAAATTAACAGATCATAAATTTTAATTAGCGAACAACTCGCGAGTTCAAAAGGTGAAGTTCGATACTTTCGACCCTCGGTACAGTTGTTAAAATCTTAAAGCAAGTTCGTATCACGTTAATGGCGCAATTACACTTGGTCGTGCAGCAATTTCTCTCGAATTCGATTACCAAAGTCGGGCAATCGACAAAATGTAAATGAAAGGGGTCGAGTACGAGAAGACGGGTGTCTTCGGACTATCTAGTCAAGCTTCATTGTGTCGGTTACCCGAATTCGGAGACCCATCCGAATGGCGGATGACATAGCGTCCGTAGGTACTTGCCCGAACACGGGCACTGCGCCGGTAGGTACTCGACTTCATTCAAACTATTCGTAGTCGTTAGCCCGTTTTCCAGCACCCTAATTGGGTAACATACTATCAAGCAGAATATGAGGCAATGGGTTACCATTGCCTCATATGTTCGAATCTGCTCAACAGCGTAAATAACGCAATGAATGTTGTTGAACTGTCAAAATTAAAGCCATTCCTATTGTTAGTGAGTTACGCAATTACCCCGCAGTGCGATGACCATTGTAATTAATGCTTCGGGTACCCGAATTCGAGTAAAGTTTCCGAAGACCCGTATACGGGCCTACGACCAAGTGTAATTGCGCCTTTAAATTTTTGACATGCCAAATATGGTAAATATGTGATTTAATGTCAACGCGGTTGAATGTCGCTGTCAATAACAGACAGCTGTCATCTGACCTTTATTTGTTGTTCAAATTTTTAAATGGAGACATTGTCTTCTTGTAAACTAGTATCGGTTACACGATTGGATATTCATCGGACATCAATTTTCATTGAGTTATTAAAACTGCATTAAACAAGCTGGTGTGGAGAGGTGTAATTTTGTGCGTATGACAGCTGTGTTCGCACAAAGTGTTGAAATTTTGTTGATCATTAGGGGCTTTCTGTTTTAAGTGAGAAATACTAGAGTAAAGAAAAGAAACAAAGAAAGAAAAAGTATTTAGTGGGACTCGCTCAAGAATATCACAAACTAAACTAAATACTCTCCTAAAACATAAAAATAAAAACGAAAAGTAAAAGGATTTATAAAAAAAATATGGACATAAATGGATTATAAGTGTGATTTTATTTTAAATTATGATTCCTTTTTGCCTGTACCATCCCTTTTAGCATATAAATAGGTCTTAAGTCAGTTGCACAAAAAAATAAAAAGTAAAACCCAAATGTGCAAATAAAACACATTATGTAAGCATTTCAAAGCCCAACGTTCAGTTTCACTCTTCATATTTCCGTCATCCTTCTCCAACAGCCTAAGATCTATCTTCGAATAAATCTCAGACTTTAAACTCCCTCGTGCACCCGTCTTTAACGGTACCTTTATAAGTAAAATCATTCTTAGGGCGGTCGATAAAAAATGGAGCCTGTCCGGCCTATCGCCCAAAAAACCATAGTCCTGTTACCCAAGGGTACTGACCCTATGGGGTAGGGTACTGACCCTATGGGGTGGAATGACCTATATAGATTGAATGGTGTCATTATAAGATGCTTATCCTTTTTGAGACTTACAATGACGTACATGTTAACTATTTTTTTCTTAGATATGATAGATTGAATTCTTGTATGTATTGTTTTGATTAAATACAGGGTAGCTGGATATCGACGAGCAAATTGACGCGCAAAACTAAGCACATGATTCTAGAACCGCGCAGTAATTTTAGCCCCAGAAATTTTGCATAATATTGCAAATAATGCACTTGTCCATGAAACATCAGATTTTTTGCGTGGTCAAAATGTATGGAACAGCAATTTTTTTTAATATCCGTCGATAAAATTTAACGCTTTAATATGGATTCGGTACTTACATGTTTCTGAACCCTCCTGTTCAGAATTATGTACTGAATCCATCCATAGTCAAGATGCGGGTCGATGTCCCTGTCCCACGAGCGTTTACACTATACGCCATTTCATACAAACTTTCAAGCCTTTGTTTTTCGAAATGAATGAACCGATTTTAATGAAACTTCATACGCATAAGCAGGCTACAAAGGCCTAAAAAGTTACTTAAGAACATTTTCGAAATGTCTTATTTAAAAAAAGATAACTGGAAATCTCTATTTCTATGGAAACTTTATAATCGGTCTAATTTGACATACACATCGGTCTAATTTGTAACAATATATTTCGAAAATGTTCTTAAGTAATTTTTTAGACCTTTGTATCCTGGTTATGCGTATGAAGTTTCATTAAAATCGGTTCATTCATTTCGAAAAACAAGAGCTTGAAAGTACGAAATGCGTACGGCGTTGAGGTATGCTATAGAAAATTGCAATACAATTTTGGTTGATTTTATTGTTACAATACGGACATTTTCAACTTGGTTACTGCATTATTTTCATTAATTCCGTGTTTTAAATAACCTTGATTAATGATGTTACTATTGTTGTCTACTGTCAGGTACATAGGTGCCTATTTTGATATATGAAAAGTCAATCACAGTAGACGAAAAAAGGCAAAAATTAACACTCTAAGGAGTCTGAGGCACTAAATAATTACAAATCATATTTCAATCGCTTCTTATCTTTAGTGATTATAGTTGAAATGTTATAACTCCTGGTATGTTAGTATTATTAAAATCTAGTAAACCGTGGAAATAATGAATTCACAAGTCCGTTATTGTACTAGTAATGTAATAGTCACGACTGTGGCTTGAACACAATCTTAATTAAACAATCAAAATATTAAATAAACCGTTTATATTAGGACTTGGACAAAGGTTCGACAATGCGACTGTATAGTCGTGTCTGTGCTTAATTAGTTATTTTAGATGAAAAATGTATGGATTTTCGATTTTCGATAAAAAAAAATGTGGCAAAAGGTATTTTTTATCGAAATTCAATAAAAATGTAAAAAAAAAAACATAATCAACTACACTTGCTACTCAACTAACAAGAAAACGTCATCATTGTACGGCCCTTATCCGAATTTATTTGTGGTCGACGCAACTTGTATTTTACTTCCAAACTTCTTCTTCGTGTCACTGGCACGACGCATGTTTTGGGGTACAGAAGGCCGGATATGAGGTGGAGCATAGTTTGTGACACAGCTCCACCACACCCTGCGGCCGTTCCGTCAAGGCCCCACTTTACGAGGTACGACTTCTCTATTAACTTTCCCCAAGATACAAGCGCCGCCTAGTTTAGCGACCGCCGTAAAGATCCAAGCTAACAGCTACTCGTACATACTTGTAACATTGGTTTGTAACATTGGTTCAATAAATAATAAAACATTACTATTAGCAATTGATAAAAAAAACCAACAACAAAACGTATGCAGAAATATTTAACCGCCATTTTTCATACAAAACGAATGCAAACGTAATCATTTAAATAATTATAAAAGCAACAAAGATAATAGCAAATATTTATTCGCGTTGATTATACAGCATGTATCAAAAAGGTGTAGTCATATTTAAGGGTGTGGTACAAACCATCGACTAAAAAACTTCCTCCATGGGACCAACATCCTCGCTAAAAAATTATCAACTGTCCCATACAATTTTTTTATTTAATACCTCCTCGACCCAAATATAAACGATGTTGGACCCATGGAGTAAGTTGTTTAGTTTGATGGTCTGTACCACACCCTTTAATTTTAACCACACATTTATATTATGTAGTATACTAATAAGAGATGTTTTTATTAATTGTTTGTTTGAACGCGCTCTGGAACTATCAGAGGGAGTTGAAAAATTGTTTTTGAATTTGATAGCCAAATTCTTGAGGAAGGCTATAGGCTGTAACATTAGGCCGAGCCGAGCAAAAAGATAAATTATGAAAGAACCCTTAACGAAAACGAAGTAATAATGCGAGCAGGCAATGTGATGCGACGGGGTGGGTCGGGGAAACGAGAAATTTCACGCGGACGAAGTCGCGGGCAGAAACTAGTTACCTTTGGTACACGCTGTAGACTCCGTACAATGTGTATTGACAAGACAAGACGATAGTTACTAAAATTAGCCTGCACCTGCCCTTTAAAAGTCTAGTTATGTAAGATAAAGATATATAAAAACGATATTCTGTTTCGTTTTATTTTTAGACCACCAATGTTTCGCACACACACACACACAGGTCGATCACAGGCTAAGCTACGCTTGCTGAAGTATTGTGTTACCTAGTGACTGGGTTGTAGAGGTCAGATAGGCAGTCGCTCCATGTAAAATACTGGTATTCAGCTGCAACGGTTGAGACTAGAAGCCGACCCCAACATAGTTAAGAAAAAGCTAGGTAGATGATGACTATTAAATGTTTCATTCCTTTTTGAGGCTATTAGCATCTAACTACCTATTTAAGTACTTATCTAACTGTGGCCTAAGAAATCAAAAGTGGTAAAGTTTTATGTGGCTCAACATATACGAGGTCATTCAATAAATACTTAGCCTACAAAAAGTAAACGAAAATTTTGGAAAAGTGGCAATTTATTTTTCAACATACTCTCCTTTTAGTTCGATACACTTAGCCCAGCGATGCTCCAACTTTTTTAACCCGTCCGAAAAATAGTTTTTGTCAAACTCTGCAAAATAGGCCTCCGTGGCGGCGATGACCTTCTCATTTTATTCTCATTTGATCCATATCTATTCCTGGCGAGTGATTTTTTCAGATTAGGAAACAGAAAGAAGTCACAAGGGGCCAAATCTGGAGAATACGGTGGATGGGGCAGCAATTCGTAGCGTAATTCGACCAATTTGGCCATGGCAACGGCAGACGTGTGAACCGGTGCGTTGTCGTGGTGAAACAGCACTTTTTTCTTCGCCAGATGGGGTCGTTTTTTCTTTAATTCGGCGTCGAATCGGCCCAATAAATCGGCATAGTAAAGCCCTGTAATTGTTTTACCCTTCTCGAGGTAATCGATGTAGATCACACCTTGTGAATCCCAGAAAACGGTAGCCATAACTTTTCCGGCCGATTTTACAGTTTTCGCCTTCTTTGGAGCACGTTCCCCGGTCTGGATCCATTGTTTTGATTGCTCCTTGGTCTCTGGTGTGTACCAGTGGATCCAGGTTTCATCGACGGTCACAAAACGACGCAAAAACTCCGCTGGATTCCGCTTAAACAGCGCCAAACACGTCTCCGATGTGGTCTCACGGTTGCGCGTGTTTTCTGGTGTGAGTAAACGCGTCACCCATCGCGCCGACAGCTTTCTCATGCCGAGTTCCTCGTGAAGAATATGATGCACTGTTCCTTCTGAAATGCCTACAGTCTCAGCTAGCTCGCGAACCTTCAATCGGCGATCTGCCAATACGAGATCATGGATTTTTTTAATGTTTTCCTCCGTAGCAGCTGTTTTCGGTGCACCTGGACGTGGTTCATCAAAAACCGACGTACGGCCACGTGCAAACTCGTTGAACCAATTCTTGACGGTGGCCATCGATGGAGAAGAGTCACCGTACACAGCATCCAAGCGCTCTTTTATTTCGATGCGCGTTTTCCCTTCCAAAAATAGGAATCGAATCACCGAACGATATTGCTCTTTTTCCATTTTTGTAAAACCGATCGACACGTTCGCTTCCATAAGTTGTCAAATTAAAACAAATGAAGGGATTGGAATGAAAATTTAAAAAAAGTATTAAAAAAGAATGTGCTACACTGTGGTAAAACTCTTTTGAAACTACAGCGCCCTCTGGCGATGAGGCTAGGTACTTATTGAATGCACCTCGTATCGTCACGTGCCGAGGATGAGTATATAATTGAGCTGGCCCATGCATTATATACACAAAGTAAATCGCCTGCCTGTGTTCGAACCCCAACCTTGAGGAAACTGTAGATTACAGCCCACTCCTTCTCGAAGAGGGGAGGCCTGTGTCCCAGCAGTGGGAACATTCTAAGCTGATTATGATATAAGTTTTCTAAACATACAACACTCACTCACTCGATAATACGTCTCGTAAATTAGTCTCGTAGAACGACAATCAGATAAAAGCCAGTTTCATAAAAAAAAAATTAAAGATGTCACTTAATGAAGTTTAAAAGCTTGCTATCTTAACCAATTTAATTTAAAATACTCTGTAACAAATGAATCGAATTAAAAGATGGCGAATGGTAATTAGCAAAGACAAATGTAGAAGTGAACCAAAGTCAAAGTCTATTTGAGTGACGTTTCATTTTCAAGTGTGAATGCGCGGGAAAGTAAATGATAATGTGTTTTTGGGTTGATTGATCAAAATGAACGTGTTTTAAATTACAAGGACTTTGGCAAATGGATATAAGTAGCTACCTTGACTAAATGACAACGATTTTGTCGTAGAGTCGGTGTAAGTACAGGTGCAAATTAGTTTGTAATGCTCTGTTTCGAAAAGAAAGAACGATAAAACGACACCAATAATCTCTTTATTTGTATACGTGTACGAAAAAAATTGAAAATTGTGTTTATTTTCAGTAATTTTGGAGCTCATATGCAATATCGTTTTCATAATTATTTATATCCGACGGCGCAGCAAGTGGCGCCGTGTGATTTTGATACGAAGTTACTGGAACCGCCAAAGAGGTCGGATAAGAGTGAGACTGGCTGATTTCTGTCGAGTGTCGCATCGATGGTTGCTTGGCGGCTATATGGCGGCTATCTTCTGATGACAGCATGAACTTTATAAGTCGTACACCACTGACCTTGTATAATACATGTCAGTGTCGTAAACAGAGAATAACTAAGTCCATGGATGACAGAGAGAATGTAAACACTAGCGTTAGAGATGATGTCAGGTGAGCCGCTGTTGTACCAAGTCCACGACAAACTGCTATATTTCGGCACTATCCTGATAATACTGGAGCTACCGAACCACTAATACGATGACCACTTCTGCTGGTAAATGCTGACTGACTAACCTAACAGTTCTGACTTCACTACAATACAGAGTCGAATTAAAGTAACTAGCGAAACTCTGCAGACGTGCGGTATCAGCTATCATAACTGGATAAAATAAAAATTTCTTATGGGTCAATGACCACTGGTAGTGTTGTGTTGAGAAAATTTGTTTTATTAATTTTAGATATTGACCAATCACGTCTGTGAAGGTTAAACAAAAAAAAAACATTTTTTAAACTGATATTTCAAGTATATAGGTACACTAACAGCGGTCGATGACAGAAGAACTAGCAGGGGATCCAGGGGGGAGGGGGGTGGAGGGGGGTTCAGGAGATAAATAAAAAAAACAACAATTTTTTTGTTTTATCACATCTACATTCTCTCTAGATAATTTAAATTGTACCCTGTATAAGCCACTCATGGCTTATATTTTATATAGAAGTCTGCCTGTGTGTTAAACTATAAATACTGGAATTCAATGTCTATATAGTACACACGAAGCATAAGCTACTTCGTGTGTACTATATACGTATGTTTTACGATCAGCATTATTTAAGAATTAAAAATGGAAAAAAAAAATAAGTGCAAAATCTAGTTTTGAAAAGAACGAATTACTTAATTAGTGAATTAAGATGGGTAGTTAATGAGCGACAGATGCCTACCTGATGTGACCATTGCAATTAGATTTTATTAATTATTATAGCAAGGATTGTACCCGACACAAGCAGGCAAATTAATTTGGCTTATTGTTTTTCTGAACGTGTTGAAAAAAACCGGCTAAGTGGGAGTTGGACTTGCACGACGGCTCCGTAACACGAAACCTTTTTCAAAACCAATTTAATGTCACATAAAATCGCCGTATATTTACCACGCTAGCCTAGTGCTTATTCGCTGATGTCAAATCGTCACGTGGCTACGAATTTTTGGTTTTAGGACAATTCTGACACCTGTCAGTGCGACAGTTCTAATAGCTAATAAAGATCAAATTCGCAAAACACGTATTCGTTTCTATGAAAGAGTGACAGGTGTCAAGAACGCATTCTCAAGTCGATCGAGTTTCCTCACGACAGCTTCTTTTATACCTACTAAATACGTTAAAAAGAACAACAGACCAGAAAGTGCCAAGGTCAAAACTATTAAAGATCAGACTGAATTAGAAATCTAGATTTACACGAGAAGGATTCCTTATGATGCATGGTTGTGCCACTTTTGTATCAATGACGAAATATTTGTCATGCTGTAAGTATTGACTTATCAGCACACTAATTGTGTAACACACTATCAATCTCAAGCTGAATGAAGAATCTTGCTAATCCATTGCTTCAGAAGTTCGAAAAAATTGTCTGCTCAACAACGTAAATAACGCAATGAATGTTGTTGAACTGTCAAAATGATACCCATTGCTACTGTTAGTGTGATACGAGATTACCCCGCAGTTCCCATACAGGAAATCAAAGGAGTAAATAATGCATTACTGGAAATAATTCGGTAGGCCCTAGTCTAACGGATTTTAGACGTGAAACATCCTTCAAAAGTAAACCCATAAGTAAACAAGCCAGTTTGTAACGTGAAAATTGACCTGAAAGCCTTTAAAAGGACCATGTAGGACCAAAATCAACAATTACGTTGATGAGAAGCACATACAATGTTGTAAGAACATTCCTTTAACGAGCGCACTGCATTCGAATGTTCCCAAAATAATACCATTGAACTCATCTCTAGCTCGATCAAACGCTTTTAGTCCTTTACCGGTCCAATAAAAACTCCTATTAATTGCGTAAGCACATGTAATAAACTTTTGGATTGGTTAAAAATAACCGGCGCAAGAGCACCACTGGTCGACTCAGTATAAATTCTTAAAAAACATAAACTTCACAGGCGCACTCGGCGTCCAAACAGACTTTAAATGACACCAACGATTTTTAAATTCCGAACTATTCACATTCCAATACGAATCAAATTGGAAATGCCGCCAAATCTGACGTATGACTTTTTAAATTCGGATTCACATCCTGAAATCTATGATTAGAACTCGATTCTAATACACAAAAAATAGAGTTTAGTATAGTTGTTGAGTGTCCGTGTAGTTGAATCGTTGTGGCATGTGCGACTCCGGCTAGGATATAGGTCATTGCTCCCCTAAACCTGCAGAGTAGTCAGGGCAGTTCATAAGTACTTCCATGTTTAAATTGCCCAACTTGTATGTACTCTCTGTACAGGATGGCTCGGACATTACTTACTTGCTCGGCTCGCCGAGTGACCATCCTGCCGACCTGCTGTGTTGATAACATCTAGTTTTAGAGCCATTCCTCTCAGGAATGAGGACTATAATTCTAAGAAGGATAAGGTTTTGAATTAAAGGACACGAGTCACGACAGATTTTTGTGCGCGTATCCAAACTTTGTTGTCAAGTCAACAATTTTGATACTCTTTTGGAGATAAACGTTTGTGGTTTTATTGAAGTAGAAAGTGTGACCTAAAGACTCCACACGAATTGTTTTTTGAGGACCATTATCGACATTTTCAGCATGTAGATTGGCACAAATAAGGCCAAGGGGCCAGGGGATTGTTGATGACGATGATGGTGACATTTTTGGTACCTAGACAAATTGTCCTAGTTAATAAATAGGACATAAGTACAAAAATTAATACAGATTAATAAACGAGAACAACGTTACGGTGTTGTTTGAAACCTATTACCTAAGCAGTTAACGGTGGTTTATTACTGCATTATTCCCCATAATCGATTGGTTATCACATACTGTTATACATTATGAAACAACAGCGGTAATGTTCGCATAAATATTTGGACTTTTCCCGCAAGTACCGTTTTGTTGCATTTCCGTGACATTTCACGTGACCATTATGTTGTTTAGTACCTATAATGTAACTACGTAAGACTTGCGAGGTAATTACGTAACACACTAACAATAGCAATGGCTTTAATTTTGAAAGTTCAACAAAATTCATTGAGTTATTTACGTTGTTGAGCAGACAAATTTTTCGAACATGAATTAGCGACATCCTTCAAAATTATTCAGATTATGATTGAAAGTGATTTACGTAATAAGAGCGCCTTCACACTAGCGTTCACACTAGCGTTTGTCCAGCGTAGGCGTTCGATAAACGTATGCGGCGTTTCCTCTGGAGTCAATTGAACGCTGCGCTAACGCGGCGCAGACATACAGGATTGTACATGACTCCGCGGCAACGCCACACCTGCGCCGCGTAGTCGCGGCGTCTGCGCTGCGCATACGTTTATCGAACGCCTACGCTGGGCAAACGCTAGTGTTAAGGTGCTCTTAGGGTGCTGGTCGTGACTCACACAGACCAGGAAAGCATGGCATAAAAGAGAGGAGGCCTATGAATTCAGAGTGCATTGGGTGGAACAGGGCCAGTTATGATGAACACTACTGTTACTAAATAATGTTACTGGGGTCAGACCTTGTTGAGACTTGCACATACTAGGACAGCATGGCACAGAAGGATAGAGGCCTATACTCAGCAATGGGAAAACAAGGATGTCAATGATGATGAATGAGTATGTGACTGTTGCTTAGTAATGTCTCGTGTATCAGACCAGAATGAGAGCACCCAATTTAGAAATGCAGCAATCGAATCAAATTGGAATTGATTACTTAAATAGAAGTTTTAAAATGAAATTTAAATTACAACAATACACACATAGTAGCGGTGATTTGATTAATAAATTATAAAGGGCGGCCACACTAGATAAATTAGCGATATTTAAAGACTCGTATGACTCCATTATTAAAAACTAAAGTATGATCGACTTTTACAGCTCGCGCGGTAGAGTAACTGTCTAATAATTAGCGCCTAGTCGTTAAATTCTATTGAGAGCGACACCCTTTTCTGTACTAAGTCAATAGGCTTCTTGGCAATGAGAGAGGTCCTTTTAGATCAGAGTAAAAAAAAGTAATTGTACAAAAAAAAAATTGGGACACGCACAGGAAATAATATAAACAATAAAAAAGAAGCATTTAATACTGACATAATTACATTAAAAACTACAAAAAAAAGACCTGTGCGAGGCTAAAAAGGCTCGTATCTCCTGGCTCTATGCTGCGATATTAAAAATATATCTATATATACTGCAGCACTTGTATTCTTATATCGTCAGCTGTGATGCCATGGACACACCTACGGACATCTATAAATAGCACTAAGGGATTTAAAAAAAGTTGGAAGTGTAGGTACGTAATAGACCGTAATTTAATTTTTGATAAACATATTTTTGGCTAGGTGAGGATTTGAGGTGTTATCAAAGTCGCGGAAAACACATCAATGAGGGGCACACGGAACCGAGAAGTATGACAGAAAAGAAAGGCCCACTGCTGGGCCAGTGATAACGGGCTGAAATGATGATGAGGTGTTCTAACTTCAAAGGCACCTGTACCTATCGCTAAGATTTCACCTTAAGTTTAAGTCATAAATGGAGTTCAAGAGCTTTCAAGAGCTCTTGAACGCGGTTTAGAAGTGCTGATCGCGTTCAGTTTCATTGGGGAAATCCGACTAAGACGAAAATAGCGAAACCTGTCTCCTGGTTATAAACTGCCTTCCAGTAAGGCTTGGAATCAGAATTAGGAATCTTCCAGAACACCTAATGACTGACTAGATAAAACTGAATATTAATATGATCATTATCTTGCCCTTAGGAATCCCTATATTCTTGTTCTGCATTCATTGCATTAACATAATGGTTCTCAAAAGACATTTTCATTTATAAGTATATAATTATATGACTTGAATGTTATACTACTACGTGGAAACTTTGTTTTAAAAGTCAAAAAGCCAAGATCACACTGCCGAAGACAGGTTAATAGCCTCGGTATTAAATAAACACCATAAAATTACTCTCCGTTGACGTAAACAATTTATAGAGGAACTACGCTCCAAGATTTTTATTTCAATTCCCATATTAGATTGAAACACATTACTTACAAAATCCGATCCTTATAATGAACTTGCTGACGTGTTTAATGCTAACTAAGGCTTAGAAACTTTATTTTAATATTATTACGATGAAACAACACTCAAAGACTGTGTTTAATGATATTCTGACTCTTGTGGCCCTTTCACATAAGTATATTGGAGTAACTTTTTAAACAAATTGAATCTTATGAAACGAAAAACCTCATTTAAATCTGTAGCTTCTTAATCCACACTGGAATTGGTTCATTATTAAAAGGTTGTCCAGCTATCCTTTGATGGAATCACGTTAAAAAGAGACCAAATACATTGATAATTCTACTAGAATTACAACACTGGCAAATAATCTTCCGAACAATAAACTTAACTAAGAGGCTTCAACAGAAATATACATAAACAAGTATCAACTTGGATGCCCGTTCATTCATAGATAGAAAGGGGTCAAAGTTCCGGAATCTGGCAACGATGACAGGTAGCGCCACCTCACACGTAGGCAATAAACTAACGGCGCCATCTTGATAAATGAACTGTCAAACACCCGTCAAAGTTGACAGTTGATAAGAATCTCTCCTTCAAGCAGATTAATAATCTATTTTAATTATTTATGTTCTATTGTCAAGTCGTATTATTATCTTTTTAATTGCTACATGCTATTCGCGTGTTTAATCGTTATAAGTCCTGAGCCTAACATGCTCTAAGACCATTTTATGACTTGTACTTACATTTTTTCTTTTTAACGAGCCTTGTTTTAAATAAATAATATAATTCTACGTACCTATATGTATATTAGGCCGTGATGCTATCAAGCAATCTTATTAATAACAGTCAATATAAAAATTGTTGAGTTGCTTAAAAATAACCAAAAAATTAAATTATTTAAAAGGGTCGATTCGCCCGTTCTGGGCGAGTGAATTCGAGTCGACTAATAAGCCGATTTAAAGCGCCAAAAGTTATCATTTACATTTTAAATATGCCTGTTCCTGTTTACTTCTTATCTTTGAAATTGTAGCGACATTCGTTTTAAAAAATTGAACTCAAAGAAGGTTCGCGGCAAAAAAAAGTTTAGATATGTTTCCGGGTGTGAAATGTGGTCGGACCATTTGGTTTCTGAACGCATTTAGCGGTGGAAAAAATAAATTAAGATAAGTCAGAAACATGTCGTAACATGGATTCCGTAAGTGTAAGATAAAAATAAGTAAGTGTAAGTTATATCAAATTTTATTTTAAAAAATATAACGAAGTTACCCAATAAATGTGTACCCACTTGTGCACGACTTCTAGGCCTTGTCCGCGTTTGAGACTAAACGCTTTTATTCGTTTTTAGGGTTCCTTACCCAAATGGTGCCAACGGACCTTCAAAGCCATTAATCATCAACAATCAATGGCCACGAAGCTCCTTTAAAGAATAAGCTAGATTGTGTGTTCAGGCACTGAAAACAAACAACATCCCTTTAAGAACCTACTTGATTATACAATCAGAAACATTATACAACAGCCCTAATCAGCTAAAACGGTTTCTAAACGGTTCATTGCATTTACAGCAATCTACAGTAGCGCGTCACATAACACAATAACGTCATGTGTGTTACCGAATTCGCCCCAATCAAGGGCTTAAAAGCGAAATGCATCGCCTTATGCAACTGTTACTATTACTGATGTAAACAAAGGCCTATGTTTGTTAGATAAGCACTTCCGAATTTGGAAACCATAGAGCTTCTTGCCGATTTTTCTTCATAGGAAACGACAAATTGTAATCGTGCACCTAATTTTGACGTTTCGTTTCATAAGTGGGGCATGTAGGTTTAAATGTGTAATAAAAATAGCGTGTGCAGCACAGTACACGTGATAGAAGTAAAACTTCTTAAAAAAATAAAAAAGAAGAGAAATTTAGTGTGAGGGACAGAGAGTTACATCTTTCTTCTCTCTCACGTAACGAACTGTACCTAAACGTGACGCGTCCTTGTAACTTCAGTCTTAATTCTCGTCCAATTATCGAATCGCAGCCTAAGAAGTTTCTAGAATTGCGTCTAATGCCTACTTGGATAAAGAAAACACCTTCGCCACTTAAAAAAAATATTTTCTCCCGCGCATACGCAACCCTAAATGAGTTTCGTAATCATAAACGTTTCCGTGTAAAGATGGCGGCTGTTTTTGCGACGTCTCTCACGTGTAAGGGGGCGCGTGAGAAATGCATCGTGTATTCTAATAAGGTTGTTGCTTCTTCTAACACTGAAGAATCTAGCGTTATGTAACTGCTTATGTGGATAACGGAAAGAGTAGGTATGTGGTAAATAAGATTTAGGTTACCTAAAGTTCGTTTTTTAATCTCAGAGACTAATCTGACATATAAGTCTTTTGTTTTTGCGGTTTTTTGAGTTTGACATTAAATCTGACTTATACTTACTCACTTTTACAGTCCGGCCGTCGAGAGAATGCGTTCCTGACAACTGTCAATATAAGTTAAAGATAAAATAAATTAAAATGACAGTTGCGATCGTCTTTTTTTGTCAACATGAAACTCTCTAGTATAAATATTAGCTATCTTTTTAGTCTAGCAGTCAAAGTATAGTAGCTAATAAAGATCAAACTCGCAAAACACGTATTCGTTTGTATGAAACTGACAGGTGTCATGAAAGCATTCTCTCGTTGGCCGCACTGTAACTGGGTTGTTGAGATTGGAAACTTCAATTCAGTTGGGGATTGGCTGGGCTAAAGATGAACCCCTGTTATTAATTATTATTTCAATCCCAATAGCGATCCCTAATAATAACTAGCTATTATGTTTATGTCTGAAATCGCCAACTCGTCTTGAGCAAGCGTGGTGATCAATGCTCGTGCCTTCTCTGTTTAAGAAAAAGACGTGAAGTGGGACATTATTAGGCTGGTACTATATTACGACTGCTGCATTATCGTTATCTACGATCTGCTAGGGAGAATTTACTTTTTATTATTTTGCCATCAACGCCAAATTACAATTTAACCGCTCACATGAGATGATGTACTCATGTCCATCAACGAAGATACGAGCCCTTCCAAAACTAGTTCATCCGTTTTAACAAGTGACAAATTAGATTTTTCGAACGGGCAAAATCACATCACGAGTAAATAAATACCTATGAATGAGTTCCCATTCATTCTTAGTTCGGACTACGAACTAATCTTACGTCCGTAGGTGATACGGAATTACGGAGTAAGAAACGCCCATAACTTCCCAGAAACTACGGATTACGTGGTTAGAGGGTAGACTGATCGATTTACTAACCAATGATTGAAATCACCTGATTTCAATCATTGGTTAGTAATCGATCGAGCCATTGGCTGGATTTTATCCGGGTGTGGAAACCTTTCCACACCCGGATAAAATCCAGCCAATGGCTAAAAAAAGTTTTACAATTGCAAGCCTATTTCGGAAAGTTGTTTACAAGCAAAATTATGAAGTACCACAACAACACATTAACGAAATGTTCAATATTTACAAATTGATAAGAGAACGGTTTGATAAAAGAGCCAATTTTGTAACGAAGAAAATTTTTCAGAGGCAAAATACTGCATTGTGAGTTACGTCATGAAACAACTAAGGTTACTTTGTATCGGTTTACCGTTACATCAATATTTAACAAACCAGCTGTGTAGCAACCGCAAGAAAAGTACTGTTTTCTGAATATGAGGGGTATTCAAAATGTTGTTCAAATATTCGTTTATAATTTTGGGCGTATTGTATGGGTCCAATATTTACTATCCTGTCGGTCGACTACACACGTACATACATATTCAGCCCATAAC
Source organism: Gortyna flavago (assembly GCA_963669345.1). Lineage (NCBI taxonomy): Eukaryota > Metazoa > Arthropoda > Insecta > Lepidoptera > Noctuidae > Gortyna > Gortyna flavago. Next base: position 9,678,261 of record OY770148.1, read on the forward strand.
GTTCCCACTGCTGGGACACATCATCCTCTCTGTGAGAGGAAATGGACTGTAATCCACCACGCGGGCCCAGTGCGGTTTGGTAGATGTCACATGTCGTCGAACTTTTGGTTCTATTTTTCTCCCAAGGACTACAATAACTATTCTGCATGGTTTCCCCCTTCCTGCCGGTTTGTTTCCTCACTGGTCCACTAGAACTGGACATAATTATGTATAAACCATGTTGTAAGCTTATGCTACAATTAAGCCAAGATGCCTCAAAACAATCTCAATTTTATATTAGCTCACTTTTATATTAGCGCAGTCAAAACACCAGAAAGTCAAATAAAAAATATAGTTTTTTAACTTTCGAACATCACGTTCCGTTCGTAAACCGATTTTTTACCAAAAAGTATCATCTGCTACGCGTGAATCGTTTATCATAGAGTTTTTAAACGCATCCCGCGCAGATAAACATCTTGTCTATGGTTAACGCGAAAAATTAAAAAGATCGTGCGTGTCCGTTAAAAATGATTTATTGAATGCATTCGGTAGTAAAAAAGACAGAATAAGATAATCATGTAGGTATATTGCTAAAACATTTGTTTACTTATTGAACAAACGGCCAAGTGCGAGTCGGACTCTCGCACAAAGGGTACCACCGTAAAATATCATTATGAAGATAAAGAGGTAAAATAATAATATGTCAGTTTGTACGTGGGGGTAATCTTCGGAACAATTGATCCGATGCCGAAAATTATTTCCCTAATGAGAAGCTACTGTATTGCCGAGTGTCATAGTTGGAGTCGCGTCACAACACGAACTTCAAGTCGTTCGTGGTGCGTGTTCCGACACATCATCTCGAGAAGTTCCTCAAGGAAGAGTTCTGGCCGAAGGGTGTTGTGTACCGCCGGTTTCGTGGCCGGCTACATGACACCAGTCAGCGAAACACGACGCAGGCACTTCGTGTATGTTAGTGTTAGTTTTTTTTTTTTTTTGTATAATGTTGTATGTATGTATAGTATTTTTAAGTTACTTATATTAATATTGTATTGTATGTGTTTATATATGGGCCTTGATGCCTGAAATAAATGGATAAATAAATAAATATACGTGATATACCTACTTAATCTTTAAAAAAATTACGCGCACGAAGTCTCGGGCAAAAGCTAGTTGTATAATAAATGGCATATCAGCTAATTGACACAAACCTGCCAGGATGTGGTTCCCTTAAAATGACAGTGCACAAGCTTGTGCACCGCCATCCATTTAAAAAAAAACAACGCGAGACAAAACACGCCCATTTTGAATTGAATACCTTTATCAAGCCAAGGTGTTTCTGAATATAATGCCTAGGCTATCTAGATCGCATCTAGATCCAGGCATTGGCTATCAACAGCAACATACAAGCTGCAAATGCCTAAGTAATGTATTTACATTATGTTTAAATTTTAATAGGACGTCAATTACCTAAGTATTATTTTATAATTTACAAGCTAATGCCCGCGACTTCGTCCGCGTGAAATTTCTTGTTCCCCTTCCCCCCGACCCACCCCGTCGCATTGCATCGCCTGCCCGCGCTATCACTGCGTTTTCGCTTAGTGATGTCTCTGACTTTTTTTCGTAAGGGTGATGCGTGATGTTATTTATTTATTTATTTAAAAAGCTAATAATAGCTGTTAATAGCCTTCCTCAAGAATTGGGCTAACAAATGCTAAAATATTTTTTCTAATCCAACTTTTAATTCCAGAGATCCCTTCATACAAACAAACAAATTTTACCTCTTTATAATATTATTATTATATTATTACCCCCTTACTAATAAACGTCATTACCCCCCCCCCCCCCCCTAACTAATAACAGATGAATAGTTACACATTACACACCGATTTCTCTCTTTCAGTCGTAAGTAATTTGACTTTGGAAAAAAGAAGACAAAGCGTTGTGTAACTATAATACAGACGCTATACAACGTTTATTAGTAAGGATTTATGTATAGAAGTACTAGCAACGTCCCGCGGTTTCACCCGCATAAGTGTCGATCCCGTGAGAATATCGGGATAAAAACTATCCTTTATGTCCTTTCTCGGGACTCAAACTATCTCTATACCAAATTTCATCTAAATCGGTTCAGCGGTTTAAGCGTGAAGAGGTAACAGACAGACACACTTTCGCATTTATAATATTAGTATAGATAGATTAGAGTAGGGACAGGAACGAATATTGCTAAGTAGGTATGATTAATAACTGTGTTTTTTGAAGAATTTTCACAACGTTCCTCTTTCAGCATGTAATAAGTTGGTATGTACTTATTTTTAGCTGTCACTTAAAATAGTTACATAATTAATGCAAAATAAGACTAATTTATTGGTCTAAATAATAACGACAATTTAGTAAACCGGCCAAGCGCGAGTCGAACTCGCACAAGAAGGGTTCCGTACCACCGTACAATTATTTTATTTTTATTTGTTGTTATAGCGGCAATAGAAATACACACTGTGAAAATTGCAACTGTCTACCTATTACGGTTCATGAGATACAGGCCGCTGACAGCGGAGGCTTAGCAATAGGGTCCCGTTGGAACTCTTTCGGTACGGAACCCTAAAACGCAGTTTTATCTATCAGTTATAATATACCGCCTCTGCTTCGCACGGCTTTTACGACTTGACAAAACATCAAGATTTTTTATTCAGTTTTTTTTTTTTATTTAGCTATCCATAATAATATTATAAATTCGAAAGTAACTCTGTCTGTCTGTCTGTCTGTCTATCTGTATGTTACCTTTTCACGCCTAAGCCACTGAACAGATTTCGGTAAAATTTGGCATCCCGGGGAAGGACATAGGATAGTATTTATCGACATACCTTGCGGGCGAAGCCGCGGGTGGAAGCTAGTGTTATATAAGCCTTCCGGAATAAATAATTTAAATGGAGAGGAAAACCGCAACAGAATTCAAAACAACACGGTCGCACAGACAGACATGAAAAGTGACTTTAATTTATATTATGTAGGTACCTAGATATACACATAGACTTGCGGGGTAATTACCTCACACTATCAGTAGCAATGGCTATAATTTTGATAGTTCAACACCATTCATTGCGTTCTTTACGTTGTTGACCAGACAATTTTTCGAACATAATTAATAATTATAAAGCAATGGATTAAGTCATGGTTCAAAGTATAAGGGTTAAAATGATTTATGCTTATCAATGAGTACACATTACCACAGATAATATAATACTCACATTACCTTTAAAGTAATTGACCTATTTGGGATTAATGTTCAACAAATTCGTTTGATGGGAAAATTTTATATCGACCTAAATTTCAGTTTATCTGTTCTCAATTTTAAACATAACTCGCGAAATGTGGGTGTAATATAGGTACACTTCTGATTAATACTTCGTGAATACAGGCATGATGTTATGTTGTTAATCTATAAATCAATCATTTTTCTGATGTGCAGATTTTTTTACATAGTCTATATTGTTTTTACTGTCATAATACCTAGCTTTTCCTAATGACACCATAAATACCGTAAATACAGAATAGATCATAGAGCAGAAAGCCCTCCATGCCATTTTTTTTAAAACCAAAAACAATGGCTGCTGCATTTTGTAATGCAAATACAAGAACAAAAGTTACCCTAACCGATATTAGTTTAAATCCTTGACTTGACAAGGATTAAGTCGTTATTACAGCAGATCGAAGTACCAGGGCCCCACGAATGCATAGATGGTGTCCATGACGCAACCACGTGGCGTATTAGGAAAAACTTGGAAAAACAATAACATTTTCTTATGTCACCCTAATGTCTATTGCTATTAGAGGCTATCCTTAATTGTTATGTCATGTTTAATTGTAATATGAAGTCAATGTAGATCAAAAGAAAAAGATTACAAAACTTATTTTTCATCTATTTTACTTGTAAACCAATTTCCATTTAGTTTACAAGTAAGTATTTATTTCATTATTTTTAACAAACAAGGGCTCGTGGCTACGTAATAACAACCACACGGGTCGCGCGTGCCGCGGTAGGTTCGTGAATGGTTGACAGTCCATTACATATCGAGACCCCTCCGCATCTCTGAAAGCACGTTAAGCCATTGGTCCCAGCTATCGCTCGTAGATCTTTGACAGTCGTTAAGAAAAAGCTCAAAATTCTGACAACTAACCTTTCAAAGAGATATTATGTTACCCAGCAACTGGATCAGATAGGCTGTCGCACCGTGTAAAATACTGGTATTCAGCTGCATCCGATTAGACTGGAAGCCGACCCCAACATAGCTGTAAAGAGGTTAGGATTGATTATTTTGAACATAAATATTTGTAGGAATAAAACTGTCTAGTTTTGTTAATATTTAGGCGTAACCGCATTCATTTATCAAACACACTGCAAATTACAAGCGCATAAGAACATAATAACACCTATTGTCGTTACTTCTGTACCACTGACAAAGACCAATATTTGCCATACGTCGTGTTCCATCGCTTCATTCGCATCCAAAATCTCCGTAGTAATATAATAGACCAGTAATGGACTCAAAAGTTTATCCAACATCAAAATGAGCAAGGTGTCTATGCAGAAAAACGTAAACGATTTTACTACGAACGGACTTAGTACAATATCTAATGGCAATCGATTAGTATCTATTACATACGAACTCGTGATTAGGAATTCAAATAAACTTGGCATTACAGGTGTAGGACACAGGTGGCAGCACTGTGCACTTTGCAGACTGATTTGAAAAAAAACTTGGTGGTGGAGAGAACAAAAATGTATGGAGAAGATCGTTTTAAAACTTTTTACCTACGTAATAAAAATTATTAGTTTAGTATTAGAAGCATATATATATTTTGCACAGAAGTTCCTTAACACATTGAAGGACACTGAACAAGACACAATAAAAGTTTTATTGTTATTACGTCGAGGGGCGTTAAGTGTCCTGCAAAGTGTTAAATGACGAAGGTGATCAATAAGGAAGGAATTTTGAAAATTCATACCTTTAAGGGGTCAAATAGGGGATGAAAGTGTGAAATAAAGTTCATTATATTGCCGATAGGAAATCCCATCACCACGGCTTGCATATCTTGAGTAAAGATCGTGAGAAAACCTAGAACCAAAAATTCGAAGACATGTGGCATCTACCAACCCGCACTGGGCCTGCAGTGAATGCCTGTGTACCAGCAGTGTCAACAGGCTGATTATAAAAATTTAAAAAAAAAACATTATATAGATTGTGTGACAGATATCATGTTTGGAAAGGTGGGATGACGACTATAGAAATGTTTGGAAGAAGAAGACATGTTGAGCCGACGCCAACCCCAAATAAATTAGAATGAGGGCAGGAGGCGATTGACGAGTGTAAAATTATTTTTTTAAACTTAGTAGATAAGCACAATTAGAAATTCATACCACGTAGTGTTTTATTTTCTAATTTAAATTCCATAGATACAACTAAGATTTAATGATCTTATTATCATGTAATGCATTTAGGTATGAATTGCAATTAAAATGTTTTACTTTTTATCGGAACCAAAGTTAATTAAAATGACTTTTTACATCACATTTCTCATTATTTTTATCGAAGTAAAACTTAATTTCTATTTTTAATACGCATTTAGATTCATTATTACAGTTAGGTTCAAGTATTATGTTAATTAAATCATAAACTATGACAAACCGTCAAGGATAACATCGTGAAGAAACCGACACGTCGTACAACCAAAAACTCGAAGACATGTGACATCTGCCAACCCGCAATGGGCCCGCGTGGTAGATTGCGGCCCACTACCTCTCACAGAGAGGAGGCCTGTGTCCCAGCAGTGGGAATATAATAGTAACTAATTTATACATACACTAAAAAAGAAAGAGAAAATATTTTTTTTTTAAGAATACTTTCATATAGAGAGATTTTTCAGGATATTATTTATTCCGAGCCCCAAGATTAACGGTTTAGTTTGGGGCTCACTGGCAAATAACAAATTGTAACCTAGCTGTAGGTAGAAGCTACTCATGTCGTCTCAACTTAAAGTTTATTAATAACCTGTGAGCTCCCTGTATTACCTGGACAATAAAATAGTTTCTATTTATATTTGGCAGTGAAACAAAATCTTCATAAAACACAAAAATATGATTCCTACTTCAAAATATAATATCTCCATAGAAAAAACATCATTAAAACTATAGTAATATGTAACTCCCCATTATTATTTCTTTGTCAACGCTAAAAAAAACTTCAAGACGAAACAAGCAAACTTTTTTGGAATAAAAAAAATGGCGCCCCTGGTGTCCATTCCTGTTCTGCCTGTGGCACGTGCCTTAAAGCATATGTTGCTCTATAATTGCAGAACTACTAGCCATATGCCTGCAATTCACACATCTAATATACACATGATTTCACCCTTATTTCGTTACTATAAGGTTGATTTTCGCGTGCTCCTCTGTGGTGAAAAAGTTGTTACCACTAAAAGTAGCCGGATACTAGATCACCTGTATAAATTAATGTTCGAATATTGTGTCTTATGATGCCATAGTGTTATTAAGAGTAGATAGCAGGTACCACATTTGCATATCTAATCGATTGTGGTAATGAGAATGATTCCCTGAATAAAGTGTTTGCTAACTTGCTGGAGAGACATTTAGAAATAAGTGTATTAATAATGGTTTAATAATAGAACAATACCTAGAGAAAATTATATGATCTTTCTAAGTCACGTCAGAATCAAAATGGTAAAACAATAATATTATACACTAGCTTGTGCCCGCGACTTTGTCCGAAGAAAGAAGAAGAAAGTTCCGAAGATTGACCCCTACATAGAAAAAATTAATCATAAATTTTACTTATTCATAATATTAGCTGATGAAAAATCGACTCCAAAAATCCGTCGTCCCAAATATCTAGAACCGTCAAAAGCATTCGACACCTCAAACCATAACCTACACATCAAGTTTTAAATAATAGCTCGGACATGTTAATGAATAAACATTCAGTAGGTAATCGTAATATTCATAATACGGTGATAAAGTCGACCATGACATTTGCGATGCAGTTAACACAGCGTCAGCTACTTGCGACGAAATGTATCCATAACCTTATTTCATAGTAATCTCGAAGACAGCAGCGGTTCGGTAATAAAAAAATACAATTATTATATTACCGAAGTCCTATTAATTAAAGCTATTAACGATATGATACGAGGTCATAAAACGAACAAAGATGGACCAAGTATTGCCAGTGACTAGTTTTGCACACCTTTTCCGGACGTAGAAGCTTACACAAAACTTTGCAAGTATGAATGCTTTAGTATTTCACTAATCAGAAGATACATACCTACAAACATAAGCTCACGCCTTCTTCTCATGGTGGTAGGCTGAAACTACAGAACGCTACCTACTACGATATTAACATACTCCTTTTTGCTTCGTTTACCGTCATCTACACGCACGCAATTATAGCACAAAGGCATGCAAACTCGTCATGACATGTGTATTTGCGGCTTAAGTCTCCAAAACGTTGAAGAAGTTTAGTGGAGTATGTTTAAAAAACCGGTTATCATGGGTAATCTAGAGTCTAGAGGAAATTCAACATTGCTATCTGGAACACAATTGACGGAAGTTCACGTTGGCTCAACTTGATAAGTCAAGTTACTAGTTGTTTTCATTAGAGCACGAACGTTAGGAACTGACAAACATTCTTAAGATTAAACAACATACAGCTGTTCTTTAATTTGACGAAAACTTTATGACACAATTCCAGAACTTTAACTTTTAATTTCACACTTCACCGTATGGTTTTTGTATTATGAATTCCAGTTTTTTAGTATACTTTAATCCAAATAATATCCGTTAAATTGAACTAAGCTCATAGATTTAAGAAAGGGACATATAGTATCCCTTGTGAATTGTAGGGTTTTGTGCATTTTGAAAAGGGTCAAAATTCCAGATTTCCACAGAGATTTGTTTTATTTACATAAACTTCATTAAGCAGTATAAGAAATATTATGTAAGACTACCATATATTATTATCAGAAAACAAAGAGGAACAAACAAGTTCTAACAACGTATTGCAACAAGTCAATGAACCAATTTTAAATAGTTTTGTTTTTTCGATTTATTCGCTGGTTCCTACAGATTACGGACTGTTCAACTTTACACTACATAGCACATGAGATAACAACTTTAACGCGCCACTTAGCATTGCTTACAATTATAAAATGGTTGTTAATTCCCACAAGTTAATTAAATTAGAATAAAAGCAGGATATACTTTTTCATTTTACAATCAAGGTTAGTTTCATAACCTCAATTTTCGTGGATATTTTTTCAATTACAATGTAATAATGTTATTTATGCTTAAATGATTATATAACTTAAAGTTAGAAATACTAAGTATTCCTTGATTCAGCCCCTTTAAAACACAAATATTTACTTGTGCCAAACTTGATTTATTAACCATTAAGAATCAATTTCATAACGGCAAACCGCTTTAAAAGATAATAATTAAAAAATAAGCAAAATGCCAGTTCAAACATTACGTCAGATTATGAAAGTGGAGTTTTGGGTCATTCAACAAGAATTACATTAATTATAATATTCTTTTTAAATAGTGTCTTTACTCTTTACACAATTTTCTTCGCTTTTCTGTTTACTTTTCATTTTGCTCATTTTAGTTTGTTATTAATTTATACACATGATAAGGCTCATTTTACAATATAAAGACACGTTATCAAGTCAACAGAAAGACTTACTTGCACAATGTTTTTCATGATTTTAACTTCGGAAAAACAATCTAAAGCATTTGATTAAAGTATTCATAAACTAGTATTATGAACTCCTTCTCTAACAAAGAAAAAAGTTAATTACCATCCTTCTTAGAACTTCGTCACGGGTATAAGATGATGATTTTGTGCAAAACTTGATAATACCACGCGGTGTTCCCCAAGGGTTTGTATTGGGTCCCATGCATCACTGATGGTCTTATATACAGTTTAGTACTTATTTTGTAAAACTGTATTATTAACATCTATAGTACAATCCTTTGTTTTAACAAAATTAATTTTATATAAATTATGTTGTGCTGTCAAAACGATAAAGAAAAACATCGTGAGGAAACTGGCATGTCCTAGAACCAAAAATTCGAAGACATGGTGACATCTATCAACCCGCACTGGGCTAGCGTGGTGGATTATAGATAGGGCCGACGGGACACAAACCACGACGGAAGAGGAAGACGGAAAACACGGGGGAAGACGGGCTCCACTCTTCTTACTAATCGCTAGTGGTTATCACTAGTTAAACCCGCTAGTGTTTTAGTTTTTTGATACACACTAATTACCACTAATAAGTAATCACTGTGTATCGACAAAACTAAAATACTAGGGAAATGTTGCACACTTGCCCCCTTACTAATAAACGTATTATATCAGATGAATAGTTACACACCGTTTTATCTCTTTCAGTCGTCAGTCATTTGACTTTCGAAAGAATACAACGCATGCAACGAATAAGCAATACAACGTTTGTTAGTAAGGGGGTTGTAGGGTAGACTGGGTACGGATGTGACAGTTTTCATTTGACGACCAATAATTTTGTTAGTGTGGCAGTTAGCTGTACAAAATAAGTTTATTTTTGTGAAGAGTACATTTGCCTACGTATAAATACTAAAATTGTATTTCTAAGTACTATGGTTAACTCACAGGAGCAAGTTAGAAAAAAAAAAGAATATGTCACAACCGACCACACCCCAGGGGCGGTTGTGACAGTACATGGGGTCGGTAGTGACAGGTTCAAAAATACACCAAAATGGTCATAAATCACTTTTATTGCACAAAATATCCATTCTTCTTGAAATAATTAATGATTACGTAACACAAGAACATTTAAAGTGGCACTTTAGCATCTATACCTAGCTATTATAACAAATCTTCATACCTATAGCAGTCTGATGGCTTATAACTAGTACTTTAATCAGTATTAAATTACAATTAGTCCAAAAATATAACCAAAGAATTATTCTAAATATACAAAGCGGTAACAATGTCAAAATACAAATTAAATCACTAACAAATGTTATATCACAACAAACTTCTTTAAAAAATCTAACATTTTGTGTATTGTATCAACATACAGCATAAAAACTTCTTCTGTATAAGCTTCTTCATATTTTCCTATTTCACATTGACCTCTTTCTATCTTTCTTATGCGTTTTCCTGGCATCTAAAAGCAAAAAAAAATTAAAAAAATGTCACAACCGTACCCAAAAAAATTGTCACAACTGTACCCAAAGCACACCTTTGCAAAAAAAACAATCACTATGACAATAGAAAATAACGTACGTACAAAGTAAGCACTGCTATTTAACCACTAATGATTAACTAATAATAAAAAAGAACATTCATTACTGTATCTGTACACATATAACAACAATAATTAAAAGAAATCGAATAAAAATACTTACTTTTGACCGTTAAAAAGTAATGAGGGCCTCTGCTAACGTCAACGTCGCGCGTTGGCTGACGCAATACAGTGAAACACGTTCAGACCCTCATGGCGCTCCTCTCTCCCCTTAACGCCTCCCCGGTATTCCTTATAGTTTCGCTAATATTGCGATTGTCACAACCGTACCTTGTCACAACCGTACCCAGTCTACCCTACTGTAAGTGATTGGGAAGAAGAGTGGGGTGCGTCTTCGTGGATGGCGCTATCTGTACAGCCCACTCCCTCTCACAGAGAGGAGGCCTGTGTCCCAGCAGTGGGAACACTATAAGCTGCTTAAGTTGAACCACTTTTTATTCTTATTATCATGTGCAAAAGTCAACAACGTTTTGTACAGTTGATAAGACATGTTTACACCATCCTTAAAAAAACAATTCTATGATAACTTGGCTTGATCATACTTGGTTTATCATAGTCTATTATTGTAATATATTTTATTGTTTAAGTTACCAATATTTAAAATATTACTAATACTACTAGGTTTTTTTTATTTAAATAAAATGATTTATCAAAAGCAGTCTGTCGCCGAATGTACTAGGAAACGCGAATTTAAATCAAGACAAGTCAATGCTATACTCGATAAAATAGGTACTTTGTAAACGAATGAAGCCATTTTGCAATCACTGCTTAACGTTGTAAAACCAAAAGTAACGCCCTTATAACAATATCTACTAATATAAATTAAGTATTGTAAAATGGAGTTGAATATATTTTAAGTTCATAAAATATACTTGCACAGAGCAAGTACCTATTTTTGTTTTTTTCTCTTGACGGAATTTAAAACCAATGAGTAATTTCTTGATAATTTTAATAAAATAGTTATACTTATTGGGAGTTATATGCTCCAGCCGTTTGGGGTTTTTCGAGACATTGCCAAGCGGTTGACTCTTCACTTGACCAGAGCGCTGGCCTATTTCTGGCCAAAGAATCAGCATCGCCATACAACGTGGCAATACTGCCAGCCTTTTGGGGACCTTTTTTGTTGACAGCGATGCGGACGAATGTTTTGATGCCCTATGATTTTTTCTCCTCTTTTTTATATATCTACAATGTACATATTATTATTTTAGGTCTACTAATACTATAACTCTCTCACAATGTAACGGTAGGTAGATACTCTAATTTAAAAAAAATACAATGATAGTTGTACTTCTATCCAACAAGTCAATCTCGCCAGCCTTTTCCCAACTATGTTGGGGTCGGCTCCCAGTTTATCCAGATGCAGCTGTTATATCAGTATTTTCATAGGGCGACTACCTATCTGACCTCCACAACCCAGTTACTGGGTAACACGATACTCCTTGGCAAGACTGTTTGTCAGACTTTCGGGTTTCTGACTAGCCGTAACAACTGTCAAAGATCTACGAACGACAGCCGGAATTCTAAGCAACAAGTATGCTAACTTCATTTCATTTTCAAATATATAAACCAAATGTTACATAACTACTCTAATAAAGTCAATACGTAAACACGATTACAAACACCGAAACAAATTGACTATTATTGACAATTAACTTGATTATGTTCTAAAATCAAATAATTCTAACCAGCCAACTGCAACGATTCGAATTAACTGATTAATTCGAATGCTTAATCGATTTTGCACATCGTTCGGTCCCGGCCTTGTTAGTCTAAGCTTCCTCTATATAAGGCAGCAGGCAAAGATTCCACACATCCTGCCAATGCATTTTTGAACGCACGACATGGCGACGAGACGGCAGGACTCACCGATACATACCTTTATTTTGAAACGAACCGCATAAAATACAATAGGGATTTGAAATGTATATTGACGATTTTATTTCGGATTTCTATTTGGTTAGTTTGTGTTTTATTTTTGGTATTTTCTGGATGGGTTGAAACTTTGGAAACCCTTTGATGACTAAGATTGATGGAACGTTCAAACATCTTTTTTGCTTATTTTTCTCTCCGAACACTTTTATGTTAGGTACATTCCACAGGAAAGTCTTGTCACAAATTTGGAAAATTCCTGCAATTTCCACCGTGACAGAGATTCCAAATAAAAAAAACCATAGACGCAACGTTTTTTCAGACGCAAAAATACCGATACGTTTATTTCGAAGCCGAGGGCTTTCCCTTTCATCTCCATAAAAGGTAACCCTCAAGATAGAATTTACGTCGCGTTCCATAGTAATGAATTACCAGACATGCTAACCTCTCTGGGAACTTTGCTTTACTACCATGAACCTTGTAGCACTGAAAATAAAGTCCAAAATTCGCATATGCTTTGTTTAGAGAGGTCTTAAATTTTTGGTCTGGATTGCCGATCAAACGTATGAAGGTTTTGATCAGTTTTTGTGGTGAGGAGGATATTTTCTTCTTAAATTCGGTAATAGGTCTGTTTGCTTCAAAGTCAATTACTACTGTGTTATGCCAGTATTCAGTGTATAACGAAGTCCTAAGCTATTAATGTTTATGATACGAGGTCATAAAACGAACAATGATGGACCAAGTATTGCCAGTGACTAGGTTTGCTCAACCATGAGGCACGTATGTCAATTATCTTTTTGTATGCACGTGTTTCTGTGACAAATAAACCTATTTTTCTTTCTTTATATTTAAGAAAATACACAGAGCACGAAATAGCCGCGACTAGAGAGTCTAGAGATGCCTTTTTAAATATTCATGTCTGAATTTGTCGCCACTGAGCGCAAGCTAGCTGTCACAGAGCATTGTACGAATTGTCACGGGCCGTCAGTTTCTATAAGTAAACGGTGACTGAAACTGTCTACTAACAGACAAAGTTTACCTATAAGATAGTAGTCTTGACAGGGCCGGCCAGGCCACAGAGGCAGCTCCGTGGTCTTTGGGAAAATAGTATGCCTCGAGGACTACTGCATATTTGACTAATCCATTGATCTTATGATTGTCATAATTTTTCGGTGCAATAAGTGGCCTCTAGTTTTGTTGGCAAGCACATGGTGGCAAGCACAGACGGCAGCACATCAAGGTACAAAAACTATTTTAATTGATTTTCTACTTTATCGCTAAATAATAAGGTTCAAAGTTGATTGGGAAAATTGGACAGTTTCGGGTAGCTTGATGTGCTGGCGTCTGTACATCGACGATCGGATAGCAACCTGTTACCATGGATACAGTACATGATTCTGAAGTCACTTGCGTTGAAATCGTCACTTATTAAAAAAAAATTAGCTGTTCCATACATTTTGACCGCGTAGGTTACACTTTTTACACTTTTTTATGAAAAAGCCGATTTTTGATAGGCGGTCTAGAATCTTGTGCTGAATTCATGGTTTCAGTTTGCGCTGCGATGTCCGTGCCACAAACATAGTACCTTACTCAAAAAAATCTTCCATGACGTTGTCAAACGTTATGTTGATAGACGTGGCTAAACTCTAAAATCCGGTACAAATGACGTAAATTATGCGGATAGCATATTAATCGTAAGTGCTAAAGATTAAGAAAACCATAAACATGGTGTGCACAAGTCTAAGCTAAGCTACTTAGTTTGAATCCCAATGAGGTGCGGCGTCAGACCTTTTTAGGAAGACTGGGCACAGAAAAACTACGGTCATATTCTGAAACCGACGATGTACAAGTAGGTATAAAATTAAATAATATGGGATTACACAGAAAAAATTACTTCTAATTTGATTAGAACGTGGTACCAGAAGGTATTTAGAAAAGGACTTAAAACAAATGAACACGAATAGTTTCTTCATTCTTCTTCGTTTGTTTTTCTATATATACCTATGTAGGTAACTAACTTTTCCCCGTGGCTCACTGAATTAGGTATCCCACGGGGACGTCCCCAAATAGAAATGACAGGATAGGATACGTAGGATAAAAAGGTTAATTAAGGTTAAGGTTTCATTCACATTCAGCCGTTTTTGCGTGATTCAGTAACAGACATCCAAACTTTCACATTTATAATGTTATAGTAGGATAGAAGGTAGGAGGATTCCTATGGTGTACTGTTACAATAAAAAAGTATTCTATTCTAAAGTTTATTTTAGTTTACTGCTGATGTAATCATGTGGATTTTTCTAAGAATTACGGACTCAACCAAAGCCCCTATTCACATAGTAAATCACATAAGCATCAGCTGTTAGATGGTTATAAATTATAATAGTCAGAAAACATGTTCATATAAATCTTAATTTAAATAAGGTAGAGATATGTATGAAAAAGTAAATTTTAATAGAAAAAATCATCATCATCATTCTCCTGCCCTTAGCCCAATTTATTTGTGGTCGCCGCAACATGTCTTTTTCTTCCATACTTCTCTATTAGTTCTCATCTTGGTAGTCACCCCCTTTCTAGTCATTTCATCTTCCACACAGTGCATCCACAGTTTATTTGGTCTTCCCCTTCTTTTACATACTCTTATTATATATATAAAAAGGAAAAAATATTAACGGAAATAAAGTAAAAAATAAGAAAAAAACTATAGGTACTTATGTAAGTAGTCATTATGTATTTTAACATAAGAACCTCTAGGTACCAAAATAACTTATAATTATGCCAATCATGCACCCTCTTATAAATAACATAATAATTTAATTTAAATAAATGCTACCCAATAATAAGTAAGTATTTTTAATAATAAAAACAGATCAACTTAGTAACATAACAGTAAAATAAGTTATCCTTGCACAATTATAACAACATTGCACCATTATGGAAGGTTTCGATGAAATATATAGTGACATAAACACGAACAATTACTCAAGAACTGCATAAATTTGCTTAATTTTATATTTATCATAAAACTTTGTATCGAAAATAGAATCGATACTTATGAAATTAATATTTTAAATTAGCGAGTTTGCGCGAAAACTTGAAAAAAATGTCCTTTAAAAATATACATAGTGCCCAGTTAGTCCTCAGTTAGTTGACATTTTTCCACTTTAGCTGTGACGCCACATTATGATTTAAAATAAAAACAATTTAATCAGGTAATCCTAAGTGATTATTCCTACCTGACATTTTTTTATGATAAGTCAATACAAACGTTATAGCGTACACTGTACAGTTCAAATATTTTAAACTACATACAATTTTAAATGATAATGTCATTCCAGCTGGACTGGAAAAAATTCAACTAACTTTTGAAGGGCACTGTACCTCACCATCATGCATTCTCCTTACCTTGTCCCAATTTATTTGTGGTCAGTGCAACATGGGTTTTCCTTTCATACTACTCTATTAGTCGTCTTCCCGATGGTCACCCCCATTCTAGCCATATTGTCTTTCACACAGTCCTTCCATCATTTCTTTAGTCTTCCCTTCATCATAATCATATTCAACCTACAATGTTCCCAGTGCTGGGACACAGGCCTCCTCTCTGTGAGAAGGAGTCTTCCCCTACTCTTATAAAATAAATACCTACCATGTAAAGTCGGAGGAAGTAAAACTACTAGGTACCTATCTATAATAATGTAACCCTTATGTTGTGAACACATAATTTGAGTCGACGATAAACGATTACCTACTGAAAGCTCAGAAAAAAATAAAAACCATGCATCCTCTTCCGTTTAATATAAAAAAGTAATTACCCAATATGGAACAGAAAACAGCTATTTAACACATCAATTTAATGATGCAACAAAATAACTCTTTAGCTTTAATAATGGCGAAATTTGACAGTCGATCCATAACGGTCCATCCATTGTCTACCGTCGATGCGTCCGCCATTTTTTTGTTGAAAAAAACCTATCAAAACCCTTTCTATTTAAGGACATCTGCCGAAATCGATTTTGCATTTTTTTCCACAAAAAAACAAACGGGTGCAAAAAGGTACCTACGTTCCGATAGTTTTTGTGATCCAACAATGTTTGGCAAAACGGCAACCCTTTGATCAAATATGGTGGTGTAATCAGATTTCGGCATGTGCTATCTTTTTTTGTATTTTTTTTTTACAAGAAACTCGATCTTGAGTGGAGTGTGCCAGTCTTTTGTGGCTGTCAAATGTTTGCTTTCGCCTATCGTCTTCCGTGAAAAAAAACGGCACGAGTCTATTGTAGACGTCACTTACGTTCCCATTCTGCTCTCAACACATGCTGTGATGGAATAAAAGGGTTTTACAACTTTTAATAAATTCCCTATCCATGAATTGAATCATTTAAAAAATCCAATTAATATTTCAGCGAACACCTTTCGCGGATATATTATTAAACTAAGACAAGCTATCAGATGATAAAAAATAAAGTATAGTTGCCAGTTTCCATAATTTTATTCTTTTAAAATTGGTAGTAATGGCAAGTTTTAAGCCAGGTGGTAGATTACTCGAAAACGAGGAAGATGAAGATCCTAGTGACATTCTTTTATATAAAATACAGCTTTATTATATTGCAAAACGCCCTTAGAATAACTATCGGTTAGGTATTTAAACAGTTGATTTATGTCAAATTTCCTAAGGAAATCAACTGTTTAAATACCTAACCGATGGTTAGAATGTTGGTGAACTCAGGCCTAAGTAGTCAGTTTGTTGTAGATTAAGTTAAACGGTGTTTAAAACGGTTAGATTATAACTGTTCCATGTAAGGAGGAAGTAACTCATTAGACTAATCTAAAGCTCTCTAGGCTCAATTGGTCCATTATAGACAGGGCTCCTAACTAGTTCTGTGGTTAAATAAGACTATAATGTTAGCCAGACTGGAATAAAGACTGCTTAACGCAGGCATGGTATCTATTGATCGCGATATATGTAGTTAAATAACTTCGCATAACTTTGTTTGTCGTCTTTTTTTTTTTTTGCTGCAAGACTAGTTTCCTAATTAATCAAAAAATTGTGTACACTTTATACATAAGTCATCAAAGCAATAATATCCACTAATCTAATAAATAATATTTATTTATTTTTAGCCTATGCCCCACTGCAGGGCAAAGGCATCCCTTTCTCCTTTCCACTCCTCAGTTCCTCACTGTCTTGAGCTAGTGTGGACCAATCCTGTCTGTAGGCGTCAAGCTCGTCCCACCATCTTCTCTAGGGTCTGCCTCAATATCACAGGCGTTTTCTGGAACCCACATGGTGGTAGAGGCAATATAATTACTTATATTTGCTTATTTCTTATCTCTTCTATTTAACATTGTTTAAGTAAAAAAACCTGAATTTTTTGTATTTCCTTTATTCTGTTAGACACAGTTTTCAGCACCCAGTTTGGTTAGCTACGTTATTTGATTTGCAACGGTTGTAACAATCCGATCAAATGTGTTTGCAAAAAGTATTGTGCCTGTGTTCACAAGTACTCACAACATTGACAGTTTATTATTTGTTTCGTTTTTAACCCTTTTAACAAACGCGAATAAGTATTGTTTTTAGTTTAACTACAGCTAAGGTTATTCTATTTTAGAAAATATTTTGTGATAGTGTTATGGGAGGATATTTATATAAGCTGTAAAAGATGATATAGCTAGAAAGGGGGTGACTACCGAGATGACAACTAATAGAGAAGAATGGAAGAAAAATACATGTTGCGCCAACCACAAATAAATTGGTATACGGGCAGGAGAATGATGGGAAGATATTAGGTGTTATAGGTAGGTATATCGAGTTTTCTTAATTTTGCTTTGCAAATGAGAAAATACCATGATTTAACATGTTCAGGGCATTTTCACACCGTGTTTCTGTAGTTACGAAAACTTCTACTTAGGAGTACTTAAATGTGAAAGTACAAACGAGTTCAGTAATGAGTAGGTGCCACCTATTTTCTTTAAGGGAAAAAACAATACGATTTCGTCCCTATGAAACTTCATAAGCTGTTCATAATGCTGTGGTTTAAGATACATTTTTGCATACACGCTATACGTAATTTTTACAAAAATAACCATATTATAATACTATTCGTAGGTAGTTAAAATTATTATCTTAAATATTTACATTTAGCTCGCGCCAAACATCTGTCCCTTTGGGGTAAGTAGTCTTATACCTTTTATGTCTATAAATATAGACAAACAGGTGCCTCTCAAATGTTATCACCAAAAGTGGAAGAAGTGTGTCTGTTAAATATAGATTAAATACTTACTTAAGCGATATGTCCATATAAAAGACTAATAAGATATCCACTCAAAACTAAGCATTTATTTGAATTAAACCTTTTACAGACACTTTTGAATTGTCAAAGAGTAGGTCACTTAGTCAGAAAGTTGAAGCTAGTTGCCCATTCCAAAACGTAGATCTCTATGGAGAAGAATGGACAAGAAACTTCAAGGACACCTTTTTAAATCGAGACATTAGAAAATGCTGGGTACATTTTTCTTGTTGTTTCTATATGTGAGAACAATGAAAAATAAACATATAAGCTAGATTAAAGATATAACATATAGCTAATAGATGACCAGTCTCAACTGACGATGCCCGTTCACGTACATAACGCGCAAATCAGCAGTTCAGCACCGTTCAGCTCAATCATTTTGTAGGGAACCGAATGATTCAATACACGCGCCAGCTACAGCGAGACATTTGAGTGAGCAGGACACTCCTGCCATGCAGACATATTTTCCGTTCGATCCGTTTAGAGGTTGAGTGTCGTAAAATCCCCTGTGCAACAGTTTTTGAACTATTTAATCCTAGTAATTACACCCTCTAAGAAAATCCATGCCATCTTTCAAATTTCATATTTCTAGCTTCAGTGGTTTTGGTCGCGCGCATTAAGTCAGAAGGAGTATCGTGTTACCCAGTTACTGGGTTGTGGAGGTCAGACAGGCAGTCACTTCAAGTTACTGGTGGCCCAGTGGTAACGGCCCCAACTTACGAGTTGTAGATCGTGGGTTCGCTTTATTTTGTTTAAATAATTTCATCACCACTGAAGGGAAACATGCTCAGAACACCGGCTTGTCCTATCTAGAACCAAAAATTCGAAGACATGTGATAGATGTCCTCAACCCGCACTGAGCCGTGGTAAATCACAGCCCACTCCCTCTCGAAGAGAGGAGGCCTGTGTCCCAGCAGTGGGAACATTATAGGCTGATAAGTCACACTTTGCATGTTAGGTACCTACTTATCTGTTTTATAAGTCACCGAAATATTATGATAGATTTGTAATGAATTTCCTTCATTGCTTCTCTACTTTTTCCATGAGTTAGAAAAAAGATTCAAGATAGGTAAAATAATTATAGCAATTCATAGATCCCTTTGATGTGAGAGAAAAACTACACGTGTTCACATATCAATGACAAAGACATAACGAAGCCAAAGCCAAATAATAAACGTTTTTGTAGTATGTCATTATGTTAAGCTGTAGGCCGTAACACGTGTAAATAATATATATATACTCCTCAATTTAAATTCTACTCTGCCATACATAGCCTTAACACCGATATCGAGCTGCAAAAACTAAAACTTGAATAAATAAAACCTCATTTATTACGTTGCAACACTTTAACCTAATACCCACTCCCATTTTCCCATTTTCCCAATCCCATTTTCCCACTGGGTCACCCGAGAAAATTCTATTTATAGAAATGAGCACAAATGTATAAGGACTTATAAATGATAGATCATCCCGCGTGCACGGTCCATTAATGGATTATTTCAATATAGTATTGGTCACCTGGACATCCCCCCCCCCTGACTCCTGACTTCATCCCCTGTCAGGTGTGAGTCCACCTGTACAGGCAAGTCTTGTTTTGACAGGTGGACTGGCATTGTCACATAGGATTACTGCGTGCATACCTTTGCAACGAAACTGCGAAGTTTTTTGCCTATGTACTCTTTAAGTGGTGTTTTTTTTTACGTTGGCAATACCAGGCACGTTCTATGCAAAACAGTAAATTAATGGGTAGTAATAGCGAATTTATTGGAGCTGATATGTGTGTGTGAGTGCTAGTGGAAATTGATCTGACTGTCAGAACGTCTTTAAATGCTCTAGTTTTTTTTACACATTATCAATCTTAATCATTTTGAAAGATATACTTATTGCTAATCCATTGCTTCATAAGTTCGAAAAATTTATCAGCTCAGCAACGTAAATAACGCAATGAAAGCTGCTAAACTGTCAAAATGAAGCCCATTGCTACTGATAGTAGGTATGTTTCGCAATTGCCCAGCAGGTTAGCTGATAAGTATTATTAAATAGTGCTACCATAAAAATATCATGCAAGATACTGACTAACGTAGCTATTTTGTTGTATATAGACAACAATAAATCACCAATAATCTCTAGCTACTACCACCAATGCTAAGGCAGATTTGCGTCACAATGATCTCTGACTTTAGAACTCTTTTTTTTTACTTTGTTGGACCTGAAAACATCTTCCAGCAAACATTCACGAGTTGACCTTCGTACCATTAATAATCGCCACTTTACAACAACGTCTTCTGTAATTGGTAAAACAGTTTATAAATCATGCAACAAATAACAGACAGTTTTAGCGTCGTTGACAATTTGTCACATTAATTTGGCGATAAATTTTCTTTTGAGAAACTGGCCCATAGGTATTTACAGACATACGTAATCTGCATTTGGGATTTATTTGCAAAAATGTAAACATATATGAGTCTATGGAAAAATTACTTTAAGTCCTACACAATAAAGTTCAGTTTACGCTACAACTTCAAACATTTTTATAACATTTTCAATAGTGCTAGTCACTCTGAAATCAACTTAATTACCACCAAGATAAATTTTATATTTGTTTAACTTGAAATACTTACTATTAATTTGAAACATAAGTTTGACTATACGATAATAAACTCACGACTTCTTCCCATTGGAGTCGGCAGAAACTACAGAATGCCATGTGCTACGATCCTAACAATCTCCTTTTGATGGATTTTTACTCTGTATTGATATTTGTTGAGTAAATTAAAACTTTACCCGCCAAAACCTCCACTTCTAACCTCACAAAGCCCACGTTGACACCATGCATAACTCCCTACCTCACATACGTATGTTACAGGACTCCAGAACTTACAGAAATCAGGTTCTACGACACAATAGCGTCTGCAGTCCTCGACGCCCTCTCAGGAATTTCTTCAAAATCTGGAAGACTCATCAATATACGGACAAAAACCGTCACAAAAAGGGTCCTACCCGATTTTTATTTGAAGGATTCCGTCGAGGCAAGTATGAGAGGGCGAACGATCGTCCGCCAAACGAACCGCGTCGGCAAAAATGTGCATAATTGGCATCGAAATGGAGAAAAAACCTTTCAAAAAGCGACCTCTAAACGTTAGGAAAAAGTGCTCGGATACAGGGTGTGACACTTCAGGATTATTTACACTTCGAGACGCACAGGATTTAAACTCAATGGAAGAAAAAAAAACGAGAATTTCATCTATGCGTCGCGCGACGTTTCATTTTATTCAAAATTTGAAATAGAAATAGTTTCTCTAATTAGAATGTGTACTGGCCTTAATGAGAACAGTGACAGGTTTAACTAGTACAATAAATTAGGGACCATAAATGAGGAATTAATTAATACATCATATTCTGGATTAGGTAAATAGTTTGTTAATTTATAATGACGTGTGCACGCTGTTAGGTATCTACTAATTTCCACTAATTAATGCAACTTAAGCAATCTAGGGTCAACTTGACATACTCTTAGTGCTAAAATTATAGTTATTATTAGTATCTGGCAGGATTTGGGCTAAAATTAGGACTTAGGGCTTCATTAGTTCCGGGAACTGCAATTTCCAAAACCGGACGACATTTGTTTATTTTAGTTTAGCACCTTAGTATTTTTTTCTAAAACGAGCTAAGAAAAACTATTGTTTCCCTAAAAACAGCACAAACTATAATGAATCTGTCCAGCATTAATCCCAAGACTGCCCTTGAGTCACCATCCAACCGACATCTCCTGTATATCGATGCATTTCTATAAGGGATTGATTTATTCAAATCAAGAATCTTTTGATTGTCGGCCATGCCGCAGGCAGGCACACGACTTATTTGTTTTTGAATGGCAATTATATTTTATTTTATTATAAAAGTATCTCGCATGATCCCTTAATGTCTAATTTCCGCGAAATTCGTCTCGGTTGGCAACTTAGCAACAAAAAGCTAAGCATCGTGCAACGTTTTCATAAGATAATTGCGTGATTATGATAAACTAAGAGGTTTGTGCTTGTACAACATCGTGGCACGCGACTGCATCTTGTTTAGATTTTTCTAACAATTTTATCGCGAGTCTCATCTTGCAATTCGTTGCACTGTTGTTAGGTTCGATTATGTCATGTTAGCAGGCTATATCTAGTGATTTTAATGCAGTTCTTGTGCCTAAATGGACCACACACTTACTAACAAGAGCCACATTTCTCTCAAACTCATGACACATACAGCGGCCTCCAAAAGTTTGTTGACATTTTTTAACTTCAGCTGTGACACACCACATAATGATTTTAAATTCTAGTGATCCAAATGTTTGAATATAATGTTTTATTGACTAATTCTACTACCTTTGACTTATAAAAAATATTAAGTAATCCCTTAAGAGTAAGTACCGTTTTTTTTTTATCATAATTTGGTATCACAGCTGAAGTGGAAAAAAGTCAACTGACTTTTGGAGTGGCCTCCAAAAGTTTACTTTTTTTAGGTAGTTTTTTTGTAGGTAGTGGATCGCACAGGGCAGCCATTTAAAAGACTTTAGCTTAATAAATAAAACATCAAAATGACTCCTCAATAATAATTCAGTCAAAAGCCTACACATTCGCTATTCATCACCTACATTAACATTATTACCTATGCAAATTCCATAACGAGCAGCTGATAGCGCACGCGCGTTTTTTTTTTCAGCCATACAGCCTATTAAACAAAAAAATATAAATATGCAAACCATCTGCCTTCAAAAAAGTCCGATCTACCGACAAACCACTAAAAATCGCACTAAGAAATAAAAAATTGTCATCTGCATACAACATCTGGTCAATATAAAAACATTTTGTGCCCACAGATAAAAAATACTTGCTAAAAAGCGCGCGGTTTACAAAAAAATGTTTAAATAAGACTGGCTGTTTTTATATTGGCAATGCTGAGTTTTTTGATCGCGGCATGTGCCACACTTCCGCTGTTCGGCGTAATGCTTATTTTTTAATGGTATTTGTTTATATTGAACGATAATGCACACTTCATCGAATATTTTTTTGTTTTATTGTTTGTTTCATACACTCTTGACCGTCGATACTTAAAAATAGGAGCAAACTGTGTAAAAACTGCAGCAGCGTGTTTGACAGTTGGCAGTTATTTTTTAATTTTTGACCGCAAAAACAATGGCAAAAACATTCTCGGCAAGTCAAGTGCCCGTTAAGTATTATATATATTACTACTTAATTATGGTTTACAAATTGGTAAGTATTTATTTTTTATGTCTTAATTATAACCAGTTTAATGAATTTATATAACCATTATAATTTTAATAATTACTGCTCTTTTCCTTACTGACTTAGCATAATTAACTCTTGATTATCGTCTCGTAACTTTACAAAATGTTAATTGTTTGTAGTGCATTAAATATTGCTAACTTTAGTAGAACATTAGCGTAGTATTAATAACATTTAATTTTATTAGTCTCTATAAAACCCGAAAAATTTATATTATCGTAAGTATCCCTACGTATTTCCTAAGTATTTCCTAAAACATCGTGAGAAAACCGGCATGTCCTAGAACGAACAATTCGAAAACATGTGACATCTACTCGCCCCGCGCCCGCGTGGTGGATTACGGCCCACTCCCTCTCACCGAGAGGAGGCCTGTGTCCCAGCAGTTGGAACATTACAGGCTGATTATGTTATGTTATGTTTATGTAAGTATTCCTAATCATCCAATTTAAAACATAAATCGTTTAAGAAAAAAAAGCTTTTGTTTTTTTTTCTGCACTAGGCAGATCAAAAATTTTACTTTTGCATCTGTCGAACTATTCGTCTTGTCATAGACACATGCTTCCAAAATTAAATTCACTTCATTTCACGAAAACACAAAGAAATAAAAAATCGAATGGCATTAGTCTGTGCCCGAAAAAAGAAAAAAAAAGGTTGCATGAGCACGAGCCACGTTTTTTTTTTTAATTTCTCCTCTCCTGTAGAGTGTGTGTTATTATGATCTGAACAAATGTTGATCAAATTAAGAAAAAAGTTATGGTCCCTTACTGTACGACGAACATAACATGGATGAGGTGGTATTGCAAAATGCAGTAACAACGTACGATTCGTAGACCGATCAAAAAGTTATTGCAATTATAAAAAGTTATTTGATATTAGTTGGGGTGTAATGCCCAACACTAAAAATGTTATATACTTGTTATGTAAACGAGTAGATTCGTCTACTCGTTTCCCTTGATGAATTTAATGCTACTGAATAAACTGAATATAATAATACACTTAAATTTCTATTTTAGAGAAATGCACAGCTAAAAAATATGAATGTGCATAAATGAGTGTGACGTACAAACTACCACAAAGGCCAATGTACAGCGTAGCTCGTACAATATTATAAAATAAAAAATAAAGCTAAGTAGGTAATTGTTCTTAAATAAATGAAAAAGGTGTAGGTAATAAATAATGTTTTAACCATAAAGAAAGATAAAAGGGAACTAACTTCAATATTTTTCACATAAGCAAATTATCTTAAAACATATTTGCTTAGGTACTGATAACTCATCAACTTTCTATAAGACGTCTTTCTTGTATCAAAGACAATAATTTAATAAGACTCATGACGTTAATTGGATAAAATCGCCTAATAAAACATATGTAACTATAACAAAGTACTTAAGACAATTCTGAAGGAATATTAGTTTTGCAGGGGCCCGTGGCTAAATAATAACAGCCGCACAGGTCGATCGATCAGTTTAAGCTACGCTTGCCGCGGTTGGTCTGTGGATGGGTGACCATCTTTACATATCGAGACCCCTCCGTGCATCGGAAAGCACGTTAAGCCGTTGGTCCCGGCTGTCATTCGTGGATCTTTGACAGTCGTTACGGGTAGTCAGAAGCCCGAAAGTCTGACAACCAGTCTTTCCGAGGGGTATCGTATTACCCAGTAACTGGGTTGTGGAGGTCATATAGGCAGTCGCTTCATGTAAAATACTGGTATTCAGCTGCATCCGGTTAGACTGGAAGCCGACCCCAACACAGTTGGGAAAAGGCTAGGCAGATGATGATCAATATTAGTTTTACATACAAAACGCAAAATCCTGTTTTTCTAATTAACATGCAAGATTTGAACAATATATTTTACTAACAGTTGTTCTCATTTTCTGATAAATACCGTGGAATGAAAACATTACACAACTGTAAAACATTTATTATGTAAAAAATCTTAAATATGTATTTAACGCTGGGTAGCCTTTATCAGAAGTGGTCACCGTATTAGTAGACAGCTTGGACTATCATAAGGATTGTGACGAAATATAGAAATTCGTCGTGGACGTGGTAAGACAGCCGCTCTCCTGACATCATCTCTGTCATCAGAAGATAGCCGCCAAACAACCATCGATGCGACGCCCTGCTAGAGTGACTGTCACCAGCCAGTGTCAGTCTTACCCGAACTCTTCGGTGGTTCCTTCGTAATGAGTGTGGTGACTTCGTAAAAAGACTAGACGGCGCAACTTGCTGCGCCATCATATGTATACAGGGTGGCAGAGAAATCGACACCCAAAGTGAATCTACGAATTCTGCACTTGACAAAGCTATTTTTAGTCGGTGATCAAAAAAAAACCTCTTTTTTTGACGTGATAACGTCTTATAAATCGATGAACGGCGCCGGCTGCACGCACGAAAAAGCATGACTCATTGTCACGTTACGCCTGAGCCGAGCGTACAAGCGAGAGCTCGGAACAAGCGATAGAAAAGCACGATCGGCCTAAGCGTTCGGCTTGTGACGCATATAACTCTTATGACGTTATCACGTAAAATTATCGTCCGCAAACCGACTTTACAAACATTTTTTTTTTGAAAATTGCAGTACACGTTCAACATGTATGAAACAGCAATTTTTTTTTGTGATAACCGACAAACAAAGTCTACGGAACCCCGTCCAGAATTATGTGCTGAATCCATGTTGCGCGGCGATGCCACCCTTTATACCTACGCACTACGCATTTAAGATTGTTTTACCACTTTACATATTGCCTGAAGGAAGAACTTTATTCTTTTGCAGTCTGATATCATTAGATGACAGGTGAACGATGTTACACATTAAATACAAATTTAAAACTCTTGACATTAATTGCACTTGTCGTTACAAAAGTCTTCTCATGATCAAAGACTGGCACCGTATTACTTCTTAACCTGTTGTGTACCTACATTTGTTTTTAGTGGCGTAAAAAATCATGCCAGATACTTTATTTACCATTTTAGGATTCCTGGACCCTATTATTAATTCTCCGAAGCCTCCGCTGTCCGTGCGTCGGTCCGTCAGCGGGCTGTATCTTATGAACTGTAATAAGTAGACAGTTCAAATGTTCACAGAGTATGTATTTCTATTCCCGCTACAACAACAAATACTAAAAATAAAATGAAGTTAAAAATTAAAGGGGTCACCATACGAGAAACTTGTTTTTTTTTAATATGTAGTGTTCAATATTGTACGGAACCACTTGGCTTTTGTTTCTCTCGCTATGCATACTACTTACAGGCAACATGGCTAATATTTTAATTGCCTTAAGCGGCTAAGCAAACCAGTAAAAAATGTATCTCCATCATCATTTTTGCAGCCACAGCAAAGTTAAACGATCATATCCACACTAAGATAGCGTCACATCAAAACCACGGAAGTAGCCACAGTACGGCCGCCTCTTCCTGTCTTTTTAACTTCCTTGCCAAATTGTACCTTTTTATCAAAGTTTTTTGGCATTTTTTTATCAACAAGTTAACAATTAAGTCGGATGGAGCTCGTGCCACGTCAGCTGCTTGGACATACTCTTGCTTTCTTTACGATTTCGCGCCACGTTTTCGCATAGAAAGTGTTCATTATAGATCTAATAAACATCTGTGCTTGTTAACAACTGTTGTTAGGAATTGGGCAGTTTGTTGAATATTTTGTGAGCAGACAATCTACTGTTCAAAAATATCACCGTGGTACTTAAGTGAAGTGAACTGTCTTCCACCATCTGATCTATTCTGTACGCAACCCAGTTACTGGGTAACACGATACCTCATGGTAAGACCGTTTGTTAAACTTTTGGGCATGTGTAACAATTGTAAAAGGATCTACTATTGAGAGCCGGGACCATAGATTCATCTGTATGACAGTTTTGTATGGAGATTCGTAAAATGCTACAGGTACACTTCTGCCTAACCCGTCAGGGATATATAATGTTCACAATTCCTATTGTCCATCTGAGTGGTGCGTATGCAATAAACATAAATAAGAGATATACGGTCAGTATGTTGAGTGTGTTTGGCTTGTCTTTGGTGTGAAATTGTCAAACAGATGAATTGCGTGATATGAATTGTTTTATGATTCTGCCAAAGTGGCCTTTTTAGGCCCCCAGTATGTATGGCAACCTAATTGCGTAACACAATATCAATCACAACCTGCCTCGTTTTGAAGGATATTGCGAATCCATTGCTTCATATGTTCGAAAAATTTGTTTGCTCAACAACGTAAATAAAGCAATGAATGTTGTTGAACTGTCAAAATTAAAACCATTGCTACTGTTAAGCCACAAACACATTACTGTGTCGTGACTCGGGATACACCAATCAAACGAATCTGTTTAGGACTACTACTGGATGCCTGGGTGTATAGTGGA
The DNA here is from genome assembly GCA_963669345.1 of Gortyna flavago. Taxonomy (NCBI): domain Eukaryota; kingdom Metazoa; phylum Arthropoda; class Insecta; order Lepidoptera; family Noctuidae; genus Gortyna; species Gortyna flavago. The sequence goes on from OY770148.1 coordinate 9,706,416, forward strand.
TAGCAGAGGTTCAATTCTCGTAATTTTAAAAACGTTCAGTCTGATCTCAGTCTCAATCTGTCAAAAATACCTCTAATTTCCCTACATTTTGACAAGTTTTTGACATTTTTTTGTCGCTGAGATGAGACTGCGACTAGATTTTGAACATTTTAAATTACGAGAATTGGCCTTCTGAACATGTAGCTATCATGAACAGAATAGGCCAACGAAATTGTCGTCAAACTGATTTCGTACGAAATTCGGTTCGTACTCTGTCAGCACCAACTAACTTGCTGGCTGTATTATATTTTTACCACAGCTTAACCTAAATATGTCGTAAGGCCTCGCCTCTCATGCCCGACGTTGTGGGTTCAAATCCGGGCAAGTACTAATCTAACTTTTTCGATTCATAAATACTTTCTTGGACACAACATCATCGAGCATTAACAACATCGATGTAGGCAAACATCGTACGGAAACCTGGACTTAAAGTCATAAGTCTGAAATCGCCAACCCGTTTTGAGCAAGCGTGGTGATCAATGCTTGCACAGAAGGCACGTATAAGAAGAGGCCTTTCCTTTTCCTCCGCAGTAGGACAATAATAGGCTGGTACGGCTGGTATTAATATTATTATTGAGCTAAATATTATTTAAAAGTTTTAGGTACCTACCTAAATAGAAAAGTTCTGAATTAGGCTAAATACTTTAACATTTTCTTTCGTATTAGAGTGTGTAACTTTTGAAAATGTGATTGATACGAGTGACGCTTGTATCCAGTTTTTGGCTGCCTCCTAACCTTTAAAATCAAACCAAAGACACTCAAAACAATAGTTTCGCTTTTCAAAAACATCTAAAACAGCATCAATTTAATACAGATTAAATATATAAAAACAGATTAAATTGATAGCAGTAATGTGATGTGCAACCAAATGGCGCGGAACGCTGCACCAAGTCGTAAACAAAAAAAAAACAAAAAAAAAAACTGTGCGATCTCGTGCTAGATAATTAAGGCTTTTGAGGTATTTATTACGAAAAAAGTTTTTTACCTGAGATATCTAAATTCTATAAGTACAGGTGGCTGTTTTAAGTTTTACGATTGTGATAAAATTTATATTTTTAGTTGGTAAATATTAAACATAGACTATTTTATTGAAGTAAATAAAGTTTATGTTGTATTTTTTTCTCTAAAACATCAGAAACTCGGATAGCTATCTACTGGACATTTATTATAAAAAAGACACAAGTATAATACACGTTTCATACTTAAAATTATGCTATCACTTAGGTGCCTACCAATAGGCATGTTAATATGTTTTATGTCTTTCTAATGAAGCAATTAATGTAATTATAAATGAGTCAATGAGTGTTTTTTTTTCATACTGGGCTGATGTTGTATCTTATAGCTCTGTATTTCCTAATTTGGCTTGTGGTGACTGTACCTCTCAGGGAAGATGGCGCAGAGTGGTCATGTACTGCATTGCAAACTAGCACAGTTAGGTTTCGGGGAGACCCCTTTACAATCTCCCCAGAGCTGATGTGCTCTAACATGCGTTGCACAGAGGGGTACCGGATTGGTCTTTTGAGAGGTAACGGTGTGCAGATGGTGACCACCGGGGTGGTTTTAGTGAGGTAAAAATCCCACGATCCCTGGTTTTATCCCTAAATACCGGGCGGTAAAAATATGCCTAAGTAATTTCAACATTAAACACAAAGAATAAAAAGAAATCAGAAACTAAGTACTAAATAATGCAAAAGTTAGATACTATCGAATCCTACTTTTGAAATACCGACTTATCTTTAGATTAACCTAAGCAAAAATGCAAACTTGATAAGAACGTAAACGAGCATTATTTTTTCTAAAGTGCATCACGCCGTATACGCAGGCCCGTCACATACGTGCACCGAATCTATCGGATATGTGTAAGCGCTAAAAAACAGCGGAGTCCGCGTTTTTTATCGAAACTTCGAAAGAAATTGTTGGAAAAAAATACGATTTCGCAGATGTTGGTTTTATAAATTTCTTGCACGTGTTTTAATAATTCAGGGTTCTTTGGTGATTAAGTTGATGTAACTATTTCCATTTTAATTAACAAATCATAAATTTTATGGCAGACTAAATAATGTTTTTTTTTTATTGATCTGAGTGTTATACAGGGTACATCCGACGTCAACGCGCCACCTTATACCATGGATTTAGTAAGTACCTGACCCTCTGATCTAGAATCATGTGCAGAATTCATGGTTAAAGTTTAAATAAATACCATAATGTACCATAACATACCGCCGTAATCTATCTTAAGATGACTTCGCATCGGTATTAATTGAAAAGTAAACAGTTAAATGTCAATCAATAATTTAACTATTAAAGAATTGAATGTCTTCTGCTCACACAACGGCAAACAACAATAATAATTGCCTATTTACCACACACTTGAGTGAATATCAACGTAAACCAAATCAGCAGAACCCACAGCGGATACAAAACGGTCTCACACACTTTTTTCTAAACTCAAATGTGCGGTCTCCAAATCTATGAAAACGTCCAAAAATATAAAAATAGGCTTGCTTAATTATAAATGGATAGAAAACGATCCACAATAATGATGGCAAAACATTGTTTACGATTATTAGTTCATTTGCTAAATTGAGTTTTAACATGTCGTAATTTTAACATCGGCTCGTCGATAAAACCTTTGAAGTGCCTACGTATTAATTTTAATATTGACTATTAGTGAAATACTATCGAGAAGCTATAATTTAGTTCTGCACTAATATATAAAATGTGGAACAGTTTTTTTGTTTAGCCTATACTGTCCCACTGTTGGGCAAAGGCCTCCCCCAAGTCCTTCCAGGGACTCTCCCCGCCCCACCTCGAACCAGCCCGCGCGGTACGCGTCCAGAGGGGCAATTCTCGTAATTTTAAGAACGTTCACAGTCTGTCAAAAATACCTCTAATTTTCCCATAGAACTATTATTACTAGCTCGTACTTTATCTCAGTGAATTTTCCTAAATTTTTTACGAGTTTTTGACATTGATTGTCGCTGAGATGAGATTGTGACTAGATTTTAAACGTTTTTAATTACGGGAATTGGCCGTCTTCAGGTCATCTCGTCACCGCTTTCTGGGCTGAGAATTTTATTTCTATATCTAAATGATGGTGAAAAAAGAATCAAAATCTGTTGCGAAGTTTAGAACAACGCGGTCACAGATACGCGCGCGCGCGTAGGTAGAGATAAATATCTAAAGATATATCTCCCGAATGGTGCACTGATATGGACATTATCAGCTACCATACATTACCATGTTTGGCTACAGTCTTATTCAATAACGCGGCAGTGCTTAACATTCGTTATGGGTCTTCAGAAGCCCGAAAGTCTGACAACCAGTACCAAATGGTATCATGTTACCCAATAACTGGGTGGTGGAGGTCAGATAGGCAGTCGCTCCATGTAAAATACTAGTATTCAACTGCATCCGGTTAGACTGGAACCCGACGGACACCATTGGGAAAAGGCTACGGTGATGATGGTAGTGCTTAGAGGCCCTAAACTACATTTTAGGAAAATTAACAAATAAAAAAATAAAAACTCTGTCTTTAATCAGAGACATCTTACAGTTAAACCGAGAACTAGTCGTCCATTATTCATATAGATCACGGTAGGTAGCGCTACTTCACCTCTCGGTAGCCATATTGCATTATAGTTCTAAGCGAATTCAACAGATGGCGTTAGGCTGCTCTTGCATTTCTGAAATGGACTTTCTTAACTTCATTAAACATGTCATTATACAATTCATTAAAGTCCTTCTGTCTTTTGCAATTGAATTCACTCGTTGTTACGCAGACTGGTCGACTTCCGTCATATTTGTTACCGTTGTATTCGATCCCGAATTTCTTCAGTTCTTTGAGCAAGTCATTGAGACATGCACACTGCCATGGATTTGGGTCCATCAACAATTTCTTTAGTTTTCCTCCAGAGTTTCTGAGCTCGAGACAAAAGTTATCTGGCAAATATGTTATTTTATTGCTCGATAGATTCAAATTTTTTAAGGGACTTCCTCTAAAAGCATTTACTGGTACATCTTCAATTTGATTTCCATACAAATCTATTGTTATCAATTTTGGCATATTTTTAAATAGGTTATCGGGTATGATTTTGATCATGTTATGCTTCAAGTCAACCTTTAAAAGATTCTTTAACGGTGAAAAAATATTATCTTTAATACTCTCAATGACATTAGCTGTTAAATCCAGTTGTTCTAAACTATCTAAATTTACAAAAGTGGCTGGATTGTCAAGCGTCGATATTTGATTCGTAGACAAAATCAATTGTTTCATAGTTCCCAAATTAGGTTTCGTTACAAATGCAGGAACTTCGGTTAAAAAACATCTATCCAAATTAAGAATTTCTAACTTTTGAAAAGCACTCATGAAAATGTCGGAAGAATCGTCCATGTTGTTTCTAGAGAAATCCATAAATGTGATGCTTGGACTCTGATCAAATATGTAAGGACTTAGATCTTTCCCTACAAGAGCATTGCTTGATAAATCTACATAGTTTAACTTGGGCAATGTGTCAAATATTCCCAGTTCCAGATTGTTTATTCTGTTCCCTCTTAAATCTAAGAGGTCTAGATTAGTAAGCTGATCAAATAGTCCCAAAGGAAAGTCTGTGAGTTGATTGTATGAGAGATTTAGATGAGTCAGTTTTTTTGGTTCATCTATAACACCAAGTCTAAGTGTTTGTATCTTGTTAAGGGACATGTCTAGGTAGGTTAGTGAAGTGAGATCATTGAATGATTCAAAATCAACGCCAGATAACCTGCAAGCTCGCAGTGTAACCCTTGTAGTTTTATTATTATCTGATACTAGACCTCTCACAAGTTCATAATCCGACTTTCCTGCAGTGCAAACGACTTCTCTTGCGTTAGAAGTTTTGCATTTTGGCTTCGCTTCAATTATGGCTAGTATTGTTAGTAGAGCAGCTAGAGTATTTCTAAATGCAGCCATATCTGGAATCAGAAAATGAAACATTATATTACTTAAGTATCTGTTTTTGTAATTTTGTACAATATGCTAGTTTACTTAAATTTTTCGCCCAATTTAAGTCAGTGATAGTTTGTCAAATGAAATGATTTATTCTGTAAATAGGATATCGCACCCAATCACTTTTACAAGTCAAATAAAAAAAACTGGATGGAATCTACAATTCATATAACATTATTCATTCTTTAACTTTCATTCCTATATTTTTTTGCCCTTGAGAAGAAATGGCAAACAAACTCAAAGATCAAAGTCTCTTTTGAAGTCCAGATATATTTTGGTCAGATCATGTGAGGACTATGTAGTATCTGAAATAGTCTTTTGAGTAAAGACCTACACAGATTTCAGTGAATCAGAAATCGTGTAGCTCAAGTTGGTTCTCAAAAATTCAAAATAAAATATTGTTTTTATAAAATATGTCTTGTTACAACTTTAACGTTGTTTTCGTATAATAGTAAACTATAGTTCAACGCCATCTAACAGACCAGATAAAAAGAACTTACCTACAAGGCTACAAATAACTAGACAAAAAACCTGCACACACACATAAATTGTGTACTTTGTATTTTCCTTATTTCTATTACTTATTCACTACTCTCTGACAACTATACAAACTAAAAATAAGAAGTACTTAATATAAAAAAAAAACATCATAATTTACCTCTAAAATTCCCTGAATCTTCAGCCTCACCACCAATATCACAAATTCCTTACGATTCACTTGACACTAAGGTTATCAACTCATTGTATACAATATACATTTACATATCAACATACGCTATACGTCTCAAACATATTATGGTCAAAATTATTCACAAACAAGATGATAATATGTTGAGGAGCGACTCGCGTGTAGCAAAGCCGGTCTTTACGTGTCTAATGAAGTTAGGTTCATGGTACCTCTTGATATTTCTTGTGGTTTGGGTTTTTCCAGTTCCATTCATTAATTTAGCAGGAGTTTCCAATTAGCTATCGAACTGCATTCGTGCATTTTATTGATTGGGTACTTCATACAATTATTTGTCTTCATTTTCTTAAATGTCAAAACTCAAGAGGTGTGCAAGACGCGTCTTATCAAATGTTTGCCATAAATAATCATAATAATTGCGATAAATCAAAATCACTTCAAAAATTCAAGCGCCAAGTCCAAAAAATAACCAACATAATTGACTGTTTTTTTTTTTCTTTCTTAATTTTTTTTTCCTTGTCATGTTTTCTAAAACTACCCACTAGTGCTGTATGTGTTATTTCCACACAATTATTGCAATTTTATTGATGTCATAATTTTGTTTTTGCATGCTGTGTCTATCGCATCATATTGTACAAAGGCCAGCACGTCAAGCTACCCCAATCTGTCAAATTTCTTTGATAGATTTTCAACTTTACTGCAAAGGAATAAGGTTCATATTCAATTGGGAAAATTTGACAGATTGGGGTAGGTTGATGTGCTGGTCTCTGTACACTATGCTTGTATATTACTTGTATTTTAAGAACAAACAGTGTAACAATTATAGATAGGCCAATAAAAATAAATAAAAAATATAAATAAATATAATAGCTAAAATATATTTCTTGAAGAAAAACCTATTTTTTGAAGATTTATGTATCAGGGAAAAACAATGCAATTCCACGTTTAACCATTTTGCATATGATTGATGAGAGAATTACAAGGGTAATGAGGATGATGTTTGAGATATTGTTGAAGGCGCAAAGGTTAAATCTTCAAAGTGTATCCTTCGCTAACACAAACAAAATCTTCAGTAACAAAGACAAAGAAAACAGAAACTTGAACTTGACGAAAGCATCGTCCACTACGACTTGACTTTTCTGACGTCATATCAATGCAAAAACGTAGTTCATCGTTCATTCACTAGATAGCGTTATTCACAAATCTATTTGAACAAATTAAGCAACGCTTAACTTCATCACGGTGTGTAAATTCCAAAGCGTTAAGTACGCTTCCCACTCACGCCTACTCATCTTAAATACTCATTAACACTATACAACCTTGACCTATTAAATCTATTACCTATAATATGTACTGGTCTATCTACTGGTGGTATCTTGTGATATATTGTTGTTCAAATACGTATACGAATGTTTAAGTTTCAAGTAACTAGGATCTGATATTGTCGCCCTTTGGCTTTCTGTCAAAACTCCAATGTCCTTAAGATTTATTTAGAAATTAGACCTACTTAGAAATAATTAATTATGCATAATTTATTAACCACCTACGTAGTCATATCGTAAAGAGATTAAAACAGAAAAAGAACAAGCAGAGGATCGAGGGGGGTAGGGGGGGGGATGAAACCGGAATAAATCGTATAAACGCAGTACATTCTTGACATTCCTTTAATGTCATCATAAAAATAAAACACCAAAAAAGAACTATGATATATTTTTATTAATGACTAATGGTAGGTATATACATTAATTCTTATACGTAAATTACAAAATTACTCATCCTTAATTACATCACTATTTACATTCTCATCTTTAGGTCGTTCAGTAATAGCTGATGTTTCATCAACGGTATCGTCACCTTTTTCATTTAAATCAGAATCTTGTACTTCGTCGAAAGTATTAAAATCTATTGAAGTATCTTTTAAACTGGCACTGCTGTTACTTTCTTCGACATTCTTACTAACATTTCTTGAAATATCTAACTCACTTTTTAACCTCTGTATTGCTTGAACTACTTCATTTTGGAAATTCATATTAAGCTTGTATAATTGTTCTGAATGTTCCTTTTCTCTTCTCATTTCATTCTTCATGTGTGTATCCTTATATTTCTCGAACTCCGTCATTATTCTCACTTTCGACTCGTACGTGTGTTGTACCATCGAGACTAGAGCAAATAGTTTCTCAATTACTTTATCTTTAACCGCTTTTGAAATGTTTGCGTCTGATTCTAGGTCTGTTTTTGCGTCGAGAGCCAAATCGTTTGCTGATGATGGAAACCCGAGCAAGGATTTGGAGCCATTCGATCCATTAGACTTCGGTGGAGTTGGACTTTCTACTTTTGGAGGATTAATATTGCTTGTACTCTTTGTATTCCCTTTCTTCGATGTAAAAGCACCATGAGATACCACCTCGGTAAACACACCAGAACTGGGTTTATTTGACTGGTACTCCGCTGCCTTCTTGCTCACCTTCTGAATCAATTCACTTTGCTTCTCCTTCTGTTTTTCAAAAGTACTCTTCTCGATGACTTCTTCATGCACGATTTTCATTTCCTCTTGAGTCTCTTTGCCTTTCTGGAAGGGACTTCCAGTTCTCTTGGCGAAACTCGTCACTGTCAGCTTAGACATGTCTAGGTATGTCTCTATAAGGTGCGTGTTTAAATATGGCGATGAAAATTCGTATCACTGAACTGGATTTTTCACTGACGCTTGTGTCCACTATGATGACGATCATGGCACTAAGCGAGCGGTCATATGAAATGTTGAACGGTTGGCCTCACCGCTCCAAGTGTGGGTTTCGCTCCTTAGTTATGGTTTGTCAGCGCTTCCTAGGCGTGGCAATGAATTTATTATAAGCAGTATTGATTGGCTGGCGTGGGTCTTAATGCAGTTTGCATTGTAATGTTGACATTACTACGTTTTAGCAAACATTTGAGATAAAGTTAACGGTGATTATGATTTAATGGGTTGGTAGTTTAGTTTGAGTCTTTCATAAAATATAAGTGAGTATTTTCGACATTTCGTTTACAATTTAGATCGATCTCTGTAAGAACCGTTAGATTTCTCACCACCACAAAGGTGGTATTTTTTTTAAATTAAATAATGGATACTTAGATAGATAGAATACTCTTTATTATGCACACAGATATAAATTACAGACATAAATATAGAATATAATGTCAGGAATATTTATATTTAAAGAAAACCCGTTTCCGAATATCCCAAGGATCCGCTACAGTTTTCATGATTTTCACCATCTTTACTAAATCCAGCATTTTAATTGAAAAACTCAATGTACTCTTATAAATCTTTAATAACACTACAAAGAAATACAGAAGTGCGCCCTTAGTTTTTCGATGACGTAACAATGTACTACCTATGCTGTTATATTCGTAATCGATAGGTAGGGAAGATGCTGATGTCTCCTTCAGTCTTTCAGGCACCCGAAAAAGAGGTATGCTATGCTTGGCCAGAAAACGGAGCAACAAAAATTATCAACTCAATATAAACAAATTAAAAAGCTTTAAACCCACATTAGATTAAAACTTAAACAAATATTGGAATATTTCAATTATGTCATGAGCGGTATTTGTGAATGTCAATAGTCTGATCTAACCAAGTCAACTGAATGAATTATCTTGAACGAAGCGAAGCATAACAACGGAGCCCGGAGATTATTAACACGCTTTTAAGGACCACCTGTACTGAAGCTTTTAAAGCCGAGGTACTGCTCCTTCTTGTGCTATAGATATGTGATAAAGATGAATGAGCGAACGCCTGATGCTGACAAACCTCTTCAGCCACGCTAGGGTGCAACAATTAAAAAATGTTACATACTTTCTATTCACTCCATTGAAGTAACTAAATAGCAAAAAATATCTCATTTGGGTAAAAAGAACAGATTAAAAAAGGCTAGCAGATTTTCTCTTCTTGAACCTAAAATTCGGACATAAGTTACATCCACCAACTCGCACTGGGCCTGCGTTGTGTATTATTGCAAAGGGCAATTACATTAGTTAAAGACACAAACACATAAGTTAAGTACAATAAGGAAAACTACAACTAATCGAGAGTCATACGCTCATCTCACAATACTCCAGACATACTAGGTCTCACTATACAAAGTCTTTTTGCATTCATCCGCGAACACATCACATTCAGGCTAAGAGAGTTCAAGAGAGCGTTGAGCACAGACAGTGTACACACGGCTACACATCAAGCTATACATTTCCAGTTTTAGCTGACCTCGCATTGTATTGGTTTTTCTTACAATCAGAAGTCAGCTTATACTGGCTATGTATAGCTTGAGCGATATTTTCGTTCACTGTTGAGCGACGGTTCGACTCTTCGAATATGAGTATGATATTATGACCTTTACATGTGGAAAGGTCTGTATTTGAGCAATGGAAACATTATAGGCTCATTTGGTTATAATGATTTGAAATTAAATAAAGTAAGTAATAAATGATCGCAAAACGAGCTAAGTAATCAATATTGAGACGTCAAAACATGCACTACTACTTTAGCCTACAAGGATAAACAATGGATTTCTGATTTAAATCTTCATACAAAAAAAAACTAAGGCACTGCCCACCCTGAAAAATAAAAGCAACGGCGGTACGCTTCAAGTTCAGTAGCTACGCTTACGACCGACAGCTTGATTCACAAACCACTAAGGGGCTGTCTCCACGAGCGAGAGAATAATCTCGCCGTGCCATCCAATTTTAGCCGCGATGATATCGCCGTATCGAGACACGTTCTAAGAGAGTGTATAGAAATACGTAGCACGACGATAATATCGCCGCGACTCTCTCGCTCGTGGAGACGGCCCCTAACGTATTATGAATGAACATCAAAACGCGCACTACATAAGGCTATTTGCACATGATCGACAGGTGTGACGCTATCTGTCGTCATTCGCAATGCATCGCCTGCATTAGATGTTATCACATTCGTTTAGATATTATCACATTCGTTTAGATGTTATCACATTCGTGTGAGGAATATAGGAGTTACGAGCTTGAAGACTGCAGTGTATTTATAGCACTATGGTACTAAGTAACGTGTGCTGAGAATTTGCTATGGAAGCTTACCATGATCGAGTCCACTTAACATTGCTGAGAGCAGAGTCGTGGGTTCGATCCCAAACAGGCACTTTACTTTGTGTAAATTATTTCATCACCACTGCTCTCAACACGGTAAAGAAAAACATCATGAAAAAACTGGCTTGTCTCCTCACTTGACCGGCTTTTTTTAAAATTCTGAAGTATCAAAGTTTCTAGGGTAGACTCGTGAAGTTTTGAAGATTCTAAGGTTATAAAAATATTAGATTTGAATTCCAAACAGTAATAGTGCTTGCTTTGTAAGTGATACCTACTGCTGTATGATCGTGCTTGGCAGGATATGTTACGTCTAGAAATATTTTTTCTCCCACGTTATTTATATATTACGATAATATTTTTACGATCTACACCCTTCCCTCAATGAAATCTTTTTTATGTCTCAAAGACTGCCAAACCAAAGGAGGTACAATTTGTTTTATAAACAGTTTACCTCCTAGTGACTAAGATTTTATTTATTAATGGTAATCTGTGAACAGCGCTGTGGGTTACATTATTACTTAAGCAATTTATGTTCTTTTATGTTTATAATATTGCATAATGTAGCTGTTTGTTGTTCCTATTTTATAAAATAAAAAAATAAAAATAAAATAAAATAAATGATTTAACTGGTCTACGAAATCTACACCAGCAGTTGTCCCCATCATGTCACCACCTAAACTAACAACCTCCTTTTAAACCTTACCTTTTTAAACCCGAATCACAAATACCTCCGCAACTTTGAACATTCGTACCTCATTAATATAATTAATAGTTCGCCGGTATATCACTTTCTCCATGGCGGAACTATGGGACACAAATGGTAACCCCATTAGTATTCAGTGTTGCCACACCACGCCGGATCAATAATAAATTGGATATCACCCGTTAACTTGTAGCAAAGTATTTGTGTCAGATATTGGATTACTTTTTAAATTATTGGCTGACTAGTTGTTGCCCGCTACTTCGTCTGCAATCCACCATGAAAAGTAGCCTAAGTCCTTACTCATGTCTTGGTCTATATGGGTGCCAAATTTCATCCAAATCCGTTCAGCCGTTTTAGCGTGAAAGCGTAACAAACAAATAAACATGCATACTTTCGCATATATAATATTAAAAGTCAGGATTAGGAAGTTAGGATTAGAGTCGGTTTTGTGATGATGATGATCACCCTGTTACTGACCCACGGCAACTACCTTTCTTTCAGAGGAAGAACGAGAAAAAACACTTCATATGCTTTCACCGTCAAAAGAGTTCTCATCATCATCTGCCTACCCCAACTATGTTGGGGTCGGCTTCCAGTATAACCGGATGCAGCTGAATACCAGTATTTTACATGGAGCTACTGCCTATCTGACCTCCACAGCCCAGTTACTGGGTAATACGACACCCCTTGATAAGACTGGTTATCAAACTTTAGGGCTACTGACTACCCGTAACGGCTGTCAAAGATCTACGAACGACAGCCGGGACCAACGGCTTAACGTGCTTTCCGAGGCAAGGAATGATTGTCACCCATCCACAGACCAACCGCGTCAAGTGTAGCTTAACCTGATCGGTCGACCTGTGCGGCTATCATTATTTAGCCACGAGCCCCTCACCGTCAAAAGAGTTCTGCTGATTTTAAAAACATTACGTCCGCCACATAATCAGCCTATAATGTTGGAACTGCTGGGACACAGCCCGTGGTAGACTACAGCCCACTCCTCCCTTCGATAGGGAGTGGGCGATAATCCACCACGAGGGCCCAGTGCGAATTTGTAGATGTCACATGTCTTCGAACTTTTGTTAGGACATGCCGGTTACCTCACAATGGTTTCCTGCAACGTTTTCAAAGCAGTGCTGTAGAAATTATTTACGCAAAGAAAAGCGACTTCCTGGGTTCGAACCCACCACCCACATCTCGTAAGACTGGGCAGTAACCACTGCGCCACCACTGCTCCCAAGATTAAGTCCACATTTCCTCATAATTAAAAATTACATTTTATCATTAAAAACCCCGCCACGAAGGGTTCCGTACCACCATACAATATTTAACACTACATATAAAATAACGGCAAAAAATTTGTTGTATGTGAGCCCCCTTAAGTATTTATTTTATTCTGTTTTTAGTATTTGTTGTTATAGCGGCAACAGAAATACATATTCTGTGAACATTTCAACTATCTAGCTATCACGGTTCATGAGATACAGCCTGGTGATAGACAGATAGACAGACGGACAATGGAGTCTTAGTAATAGGGTCCCGGTTTTACCCTTTGGGTACGGAACCCTAAAAAGCAGATTGGTTCTAGCCAGAATTATTCCTATATTCAAAGGATGCCACAATTATCCCCTTGAAATATAAAAGGATGCTGCGGCCTGTGGCCACCAACATAAAAAAAGCTTGCTTGCTTGTTGGCTTGTGAAAGGTAATATCAATCGGAAGTGTTTTCCAAAACATTTCTCTGATTTCGTAATGACTGTCAGATCAATGCAAACCCATCAGCAATTATCATTGACTCATGGCACGGCTCTCATTACCTGCAACGACTAAATTGCTTACTCGGGCTAATTTAACGAGGTGCTTCAGTAAAGGGTATCAGTTACTCAATTTTATCAATCGAGACATTAAGGAAAGACAAGCTATAGATAGGTACTACTCGTAGGAAAGACTTACCTTCCACAATCCAACCGAAATTAAACGTGGTTCATCATAGTCCCAGAATTCAATCTGTCTTTTTATTTAACAAGTCGCCAATAGAATTCAAAAGTACTAAAAACAAATTAAAGACATATTTATTGAAGGAGGGCTATTACCGATAAGCTCATAGATGACAAATGACAGATACAATTTTAAATGATTTGTGAATAATTATGTGTTCATATGATTTTTTTATTTAATTTATCATCTCTTTAATATTTTCCACACAATGTATTTTGTAATGAAATAAATTACTTATGACTACATCTGCCTAGCCTTTCCCCAACTATGTTGGGGTCAGCCAGTATTTTACATGGCGCCTATCTTACCTGGAGGTCAGATATGAAGTCACCTAATGTTGGGACAACTGGGTTGTGGACAACCCATTGCATTGGCATTGTATGAGTAGTATATAAAAATACCTGCTTTTCGCGTCGTTTGCAAACAGTGTGCAAACACTACTGTTAACCACCTACCTGACTCACTGTTTGTATCAAACAGATTTGAATAATCCAAGCCAAGGTTACAAAGCAGGAGTTTTTAGTTCTATTTTAAATAGGTAGGTATGTAGATACGGTGTGGAATGTGTACTTGAATAAGGCATACTTTAAGACATTTTCATCCACGTTGACCAGTTAATTAGGTCAAATAATGGCTAAATGCTAACCTATCAAATATAGCATAAGCATAGCATAATCACCCTATAATGTTTCCACTGCTGGGACACAGGCCTCCTCTCTGTGAGAGGGAGTGGGTCATAATCTACCACGCGGGCCCAGTGCGTGTTGGTGGATGTCACATGTCTTCGTTTTTTGGTTCTAGGACATGCCAGTTGCCATTTTCCTCACGATGTTTCCTTCACCGTTTTGATAGCAGTGGTGATTAAATTAAATACTCAAAGCAAAGTGCCTGCCTGGGTTCGAACTCACGACCACTCGGTAAGTCTGTGCCACCACTGTGCATGCTGCTGATCAAATATACATAGAACAGTGTTTAATGATTCACTTATCCATGTCCTGTTCACATATTGCTTTTAAAACGCAATGGTCGCCGAGAAAAACTTCTGAACATTAGCACCATTTTAATAATATTATCCACCTCAATCAATGATTTCAAATAAGTCGTATATTATAATAAGTCAATTACCTCAATTTAATAGATGAATCTTCCTGTTATTCAAAATGGCCATTTTCAACAAATCATCCTCATACAAAGCTTCATTTCACACACAGGACAAAGGCCTCTCTTTGCTTGTGTCAAAAGAACAGAAGATGAAGAGAATATAATTATAGGTAGAATGAATAAAATAGATATGATAGAACAGAAGACATAATATATCTACTGGATTACAATCGTCACCTGGTTATTTTTGAGAGGGATGAAGCTGCCTGTAATCATCTCTCTCACCACTAGCAAATCGAAAAGAAATGCCCGTTGATCACATAAATATCCTTATAGTAAAAGTGTTGAACTACTTTTCAAGAAAGTGATTCACTTCTTATCCATTTTCACTTTCAAATTGTTTTTGCCAACTTTATACAGTAAAAACAAACGATTTGTAAAGCAAACCCAGCGAAATATGAAAGTGAATCCTTGCTGAAGCTCTGCTTGAGCTCAGCTGTTTCAGGTCATAAACCTCTCTGAAGTTCACGAACAAACCGATGATCCTTCGATCAACAATGTCATTATCTCCTAGACGCACAAGTTCAATGATATCAACTTAAGCACCATTACGTATGCAAAGACGCGCGTGCGCGCATCTGCTCCTCCATATCAAACACCTCACTACTTGACCAGTCGCACCTCTCGCTCACACCTTCCCCACTACCCATAAGCCAAAAAGAAACACATGAACTGGATCATGGCTCTCCGAACCAGGGAACGGTGTCACAAACAGAAAAGGCGCTTGATACAAACGAATAACTATTCTAAAAAGTACGATAAGCGACTGACAATGTTAGAACTTAGGACGTTTTGTATTCCATATCTCTACGAGGATTCGTATCAGATAGCTTTCCCTTACACTTGGGTCCCCTCCGTGCCAGAAGGTCGCAAGCGCACGTTCCACTCGTACGTTGAAAGACAATGCGTACCGGAACTGCACACTACGTGCTGAATTTGAAATAGCTGTATAAAAACCACGGGGTCCTTGTCGAAACTATCACAAACAATCCAACCTTCAGTCAGTGAACACCACGAGGAGCTAAGCAAAATGGTGTCCAGTAAAGTAGTGTGCTTGATGGCTCTGGCCCTCTTCGGGAGCGCGGCTGCGCAGCCTGCTAAAGAAGCCTTCTGGAAGGGAACACCCATGGACGGCATGGTGGAGGAGATGAGATCAGGCTGTGTCGAAGGATCAGACCCCACCGCCTGCATCAAGTACAAGGTCATGTCGTTATTGGACTCCATTTTCAAGAAGGACACCTTCCAGGTATCCGACTTTCCATTCCGCGACAGTTTTAATTTCCACTTTCCAAATAATTGAAAGTTTAACCCATTAATTGCTTTCTCCCCAGATTTCCGACGCCGTTGAAGTGACGAAGAATGGTGCTGCCAACGATGTCACTGGCCGCTCTACTGGCGATTTCTTCGACAGCATTGAGAACTTCATCCAGTCCCACGATGTGACCTTCATGCTGCCCATCGCCGACACCAAGATCACTGTCAGCCCAAGGAACCTTGACAATGATGAGCTGTCCCTGAACGTGAAGTTCAACAAGGAGGGAGCCCGCTCCGTCGGTGAAGCCCGCAAGGCCAAGCTAAAGAAGATCATCGTCCCCATCCTGGTGTTCGTGCTCCTCAAGGCTATGACCCTCATCCCCCTGGCCATTGGTGTCCTCGGTCTGAAGGCCTGGAACGCGCTGCAGCTGTCTTTCTTCTCCTTCGTGGTTTCCGTCGCTTTGGCCATCTTCCAGCTTTGCAAAAAGGTGAGTTAAGCTTTGACTTTGTCATTAACAATGTAGTCCTCTCAGCAGAATCAATACAAAATCTTTAAAGTAGCACTGACTTACTTTGAAAAGCACAACACTTTCCCAAAAACTATTTGCACCTTTGGCACAACTTTTACGAACTATTGGCACCGTTTGAACTTGATTTGCACAATTAACTGTATGTTTTAATCAGACACTGAGTTTACCCAATAAACAAAGTGTTTTTATTGTGTACTAACCTTCTTTCACAACTCTATTATCCATAAGCCTAACATTGTAGTTTACCCAGATTGCGGCGGACAACTCGCACCCCCAGATCTCCGCGCACGGTCCCTGGGACGCCGCGTACGCAGCCACCCGCCGCAGGAGAGACGCTGAGCCCCAAGAGCTGGCCCAAGAACTCGCCTACAACGCTTACCACTAAACTATCCGAACGCCACCCCAACCCAACGACCTGTATCCGAACTCCCGTTTTTCCCGCCGTTTTTTGACAGCTGGTTGACGGACACAGTTAACATAGACCAAATAAATGATTTCGTCGAGAAATCGAGACCGTGTAAATACTATGTAATGCAACTTATTTATTAAAATATTCTGCTTGAGAGCGTGTGACTGTGATGTATGACTGATGTTATTTATTTATATTAATAATAAATCTTTGAAGAATTATTAAGTACTATTATTTTATTTGGTGTTCCCATTTCCACAACTTGCAATAAATATTATGAAATATTGGTGATTAGTTTTCATTAAAAATCGTAATAGAATTAGCATCAATAATCGATTCAATTAAGCAAACAGTCAATAAATATCAGAAAATAAGTCTCAGACAGTACTTATATTATTCTGTAATTTAACGCAGTATCTATTTTAAGCTCTCAGAAAAACTCTATTATAATTAAATTGATGATATTATGTAATGCCAATTAAGTTTTTCCGGAAGTAATTCACTACTTTCATCATCAATAAAAACTTATGCATTTCATGTGCCAACTTATAGTTCAGAGAGTGCATTAACAAGTCAGCAGGAACCAAGAGCATTTCTTTCACAAAATGGTTACTAATGTAATCCAATAAAGTCATGAACAATGATTAAAAAAATAGGATATAAAATATGATGCCATAAAAAATTAAAAAAGTACCACCGTGGAATTAGACCACACACAAAAATGAAACGCATGGAAAATCCAAACTATCTAGTGAACAAAAGCAGGACGTTATAAAATACTTTCTCTAAAAGGGAGGAAAATTCGATACGAGGTGGCATTTGCAACACATTAAGTTTCCATTCAAGTGCCAATCGCTTTCTACGACACTTGGGCTCATCTGACATGATGATCACGTAGGAGATACCATCAATGTCACGTGCAACGTTTTACTTTGATAAAATGATAGGATTTAAACCAGCTGATCGATTGACTTGTACACACGGCTACACATAAAGCTATACATAACCAGTATAAGCTGACTTCTGAATGTACGTAAAACCTATACAATGCGAGGTCCGCTAAAACTGGAAATGTATAGCTTGATGTGTAGCCGTGTGTACTATTGATTTATTATACTCGGGAGTAATTTGTTTTGACATGAACCGATACAGTTTTTGGCAAAAAAAGGCTTGTAGATTTGCTCTATGTTTGCTGAAAATTATCATGTCAATCAACTCATTATGCGATTTAGTAAGAATTGACTAAGTCAGCTTAGGCCTGAGTTCACCAACATTCTAACCATTCGGTTAGGTATTTAAACAGTTGATTTCCTTAGGAAATTTGACATAAATCAACTGTTTAAATACCTAACCGATGGTTAGAATGTTGGTGAACTCAGGCCTTACATACCTAGTGGCCATGTTTTGATAATCGTGTAAATCTGATCAAATCTGTAAACTTAGAGCATACCAAAGATTATATATTAGATCAAAGATTATAGGGTATTCTTAGGTTCAGTTTCATTGGTGAAATGCGCTGTAAGACTAAGAAATGAGGTAATTCATTTTATTTATTAAATGCAAATTGCAGTACCAACCGTTGCATGATTTGGCGCTATATGGGTCATATATACGATTAGAATTTACCGCTTTATTATATAAATGTATGTCAGAAGGCCTAGACAAATGACAATCGTTTTTAAAACGTTTTTGTATTTGTACAACGACTTTTAAACCCTGCCCAAAACACTTTTGAGATTTCCATCATCTTTATTGCTAATAGAATATAGCTTTGCCTAGGCCAGGGATAAGTGGGAACTTAGTCGTTCGTTATTTACCTAATGAAGAAATGCGTTTACAAAAAGAGCTGCCTCAACAAGCTGACTCAGGTCTTCAAAACCTTCAACCGAGTACCTAGTAAAGAAGTTTGCAATCAACAGAAAAATTGTTGCGTAAAAAATACAACGACTTTTACCTAATTCTCTTTGAGGGAATAGTAGAAAACTGGGTCGCGGTATGGTCCTTATTTGAATGACTGCTATTCTATCACTCAGGCAAAACAGTGCCTAATCAACGCAGCTGATTAGTTCTATTCTGGGCTATGACGAACAGACTACGCTGGTGACGACAATGCCACCTGGAATCCTTCTCTTTTAAAAATTAAAACTGAATTTTAGCCAACTAGTACACCCTGATACTGTTTACGTAAGAATTACTTTAACAAAATACCGAATTAAAGTAGGTAACTCAATATTTTTTTGTTATTATATTTTTTAGGCTTTGTGATTATCATTTTGGGAGAAAACACCTGTACGCCTTTGCCAAAGAAATAATCTTTTGAAGCCAAGCTGTTCGGGTCATACAAAAAATCCAGTTTAATCAATCAAAATATCGAATCCACGAAATTACATCAACAACTAGAACCAAATCACTGACATAATTAGGGAGGCCCAGACGGGAGCCCTGCGGCACTCCTCATTATAATGCACCGCCCTCACGGCAGGATGCGGCAGGCCGTTGCCTGGCATACCTGCTTTACCCTGCTGACCTACTGGGCACACATTAGCACGGATTCAGAACCATAACTCAACTATTTTTAGGTCCTTATAGCATACAAACCATACCGAACGCTCCTGACAAACCCAAATTCTCGAAAAAGGTTCAATATTCTCAGTATTTCAACGGAATAAGGTTCAAAATTGAGTGGCTATAGTTTCTGCAATGGCAAAGGTTAATTTGTCTATTTGTATGTAGAAGTAGATGATGGAGTTTCGGGCCTGTTTGTATGTCTGTCACGAGCGCAATGTTTGTAAGTGGATAGTGTTATGTGTATGACTGTTACCTAATACGGACGGCATAAATTGTTTACTTACTTTCTTATTGCAAATTAAAGAAGTGTAAGTGCTAAAATAACCGTTTATTATTTAATAAACAGTTATTTTAGCACTAGATACCTAAACGATGAGGTAGGTATTTATCTAAACCTATTATTATTTATTTATTTTAAGTAGGTACCATTACTTAAATAGGTAGTGGATTTAGAAGTTAACTTATTAAGGTTATAGAAGAAGAAAAAAGTTTTGAGTATGAATGTGGCTTTAATAAGATTTGAAAAAGACCAAAGAAATGATAGATGGACTGTGTAAAAAATAATATGGCTAGAAAGGGTTCAATACAGAAATTATGGCTGTAGGTATTGAAAAAGAAGACTTGCTTCGTCGACCTGAAATCAATTGGGATAAGGCCACCACGAGGATTATGATGAATCAGGATTAGCTTACATTGACCCATTATACAACACGGCAACAACCTCTATAAGTGTCAGTAAAACGGCACAAATCCGCAGATTTATAGCCGAACATTATAAGAACGGAAGTGAAACAGCAATTTCACAATCCGGACATGGCAGACTATGCTAATGTGCGCACGAGTTGCATTCGCGATGTCCAACCCTTATTGCATAATGAAGATGTGCGCGAACATTTTGCTAAATCGGAGCAGTTTCACTTTTGTTAGTAAAACTTTGTAGGAGCTTTTTATGTAACCTATTGCAAGTTGGTGTTAGTTGGTGTAAATAGAGTTTGTGATTGGAAATTGTAAACTCATGTCATGAGCCAGCTCATGAGTTTAATTAATAAGTACCTAATTTAAATATTAATTAATTAAACATTTTTCATACCCTCAAGGGCTCTAAAGCTTAATACCAGAATCGCAAAACACCGGATTCGCCATATACTAGATATGCAAAATAACAGAAACGCAAAATACCAAAAGTACAGTCCTAAACAATTTAGTTCTGTTTATAGACTATCTTGTATTAGTAATTATTTGTTCGCTGGATATAACTAACTATATAATTATCTCTATCGTTATCGTTATTTGATACTAGAATTTTATTTACATATATGCGAAATAGCACCACTAACTAATTTTTTTTTAATTCAAAGAATACTTTGACAGTCAATGGTTACAAAAAATAACTAGTGATATATTTTGCTGCAAAATGTAGAATTCGTGTTGCAAAATCAGCTACATTGCTGCTAAATAATGGTGAGATCAGATTTTAAAAATCTGATGTGGCTCCTCAATACTTACAGACATAAAAAAAAAATTCGTGCGCATCGCTGTCAATGTGATAAGTGCCCAAAAGGCTGGCAGCATTGCCACGTTGGATGGAAATGCTTATTCTTGGGGCTAAAAATAGGCCAGCCCTCTGGTCACGCGTAGAGCCAACCAACCGCTTGGCGATTTCCCGAAATATTCGATGAGCACCCGGACCCCAAGGCCCTAGTGTTTCAAACCCAAACGACTCAAACATATCCACCCAATAGGGTTGTTATATTTGCGCCGTTTGAGGTATTCTGCTCCTGCAGCAGCCGCCCCAGCACAGCCCACCGTGCTAGGAAGATGGGATGACGCGAGGGTGTCGACACAGGTTGCATCCCACACCAAAGGCCTACCCAACTTCCAAGGCATTATGGTCATTCCATCTGGCCTCTTCCCATCGTCGCGTGCCAAGCCATTGGGTTCTAAAACAGCTGGCACCCCGGCGGTGACAAGAGACGAAAGATGAAAGACGGATGATGTCGTTAATGCTGGCGTGCCGTTCCATCCAACCAGCGCAGCGCTCTTGCTGCAGGAAAGACCATGGATCCGAGGCAGTCGACTGCTACACCGCATTGACAGCGATGTGCAAGGAGCGTCCAGACGGAAACATGTAGCGAGCCGGAGTCTTTACTTTAGTATTCTTTTTTTCAATTAAAATTTGTTTTCAACTGTACAAAATCTGTTATTTTGCATTTCTGGTGTTTTGCATATCTGGTATATAGCGAATCCGGTGTTTTGCGAGTCTGATCAGAGTAAAATACCTATTTTACATGCCTTAAACCGCATTTGTTTTTTTTTAACAGATGTCCTTTTTCGACTAAAATGCAACAAAAAAAGCACTTGCAAATTATTGTCATAATCTCGAGGCAAGTTGTACAGAGGCCAGCACATCATGCTACCCCATTCTGTCACATTTTCCCAATTGAATATGAACCTTATTCCTTTGTAGTAAAGTTGAAAATCTATCAAAGAAATTTGACAGATTGGGGTAACTTGATGTGCTGGCCTCTGTACATTTATTCACTTTCTTAATAGATTTATCTACAGACTTCTCGAAAGAATTATTTAGTTTCAGTACATATACAAATTATACAATGTTTAATACTTTCGACATTCCTTGAAATCAAAACTACACTCTGGTACGTTCGAAACAGAAACATTGTTTTAAATAGATCATGGTAGGCCTCCAGGAGGCCTACCATGAACTATTTAAAAACGATTCAAAAGCAAGACATTTCAGTTTAGGTTCTTAAACTGCATCGTTCACAGTCGTACCATGACGTCCAATACATTCAGTGGCATTTGGATCGTTGAAAGTGAATGAGCGTTAAGAGCTCGCGGTAGGTTTCCAGATGGCACGGCCTAAATTGAATCGTTAAACTGACGTCATGGTACGAATTAGCAGAACAGTTCAGTTTAGGTCCTAAAGTGGATCGCGTTAAGAGCTCGTGGTAGGTATGCTGACCTAATATAATTTCATTTACATTCGTCCGACATAACGTAAATATTTGTCATTCGCCAATTCTATAAGTAGATAGGCACAGCTTCAACGCCCAAAACTGATGTTAAGGCACCGATGGAAAAAGTGTAATTTTCACGATAACGTAGGTAACATAGCGAATTAACACCTACGGTCATAACATACGCTTAAAAACTATAACAGATGAGAATCAAGTTACAATTCCTTCAAAAATAAGAAGCCTTTTATAACCAGACATACGGATCAAAACCTCCCATTATCATGCCGTTGAGTCTGACAACTTTAACGAAATACGATGCATAAAGCAAATGAATGACATTAAAAAAGCGACACATCGCTTGATTGGTATGTACACGTCAGTGGTGAGAGCATAGTCCGACACTGCATGACAAACAACTTGATTTTGAGTATGGGTCTGAGCAGACGTGCCATAATCACACCGGCAGAAATGTGGCTGGGCGCAAATTGTATGAAGAAGAGTGTAGTGTGAGTGTAGTGTGTACATGAAATAGTAGTAAAACTCTTCTTCTTCTTCTTATTAGCGTATTGATGGCAATAAAATTAAACATCTGTGGCCCAAA
Organism: Gortyna flavago; assembly: GCA_963669345.1. Classification (NCBI taxonomy): domain Eukaryota; kingdom Metazoa; phylum Arthropoda; class Insecta; order Lepidoptera; family Noctuidae; genus Gortyna; species Gortyna flavago. The sequence goes on from OY770148.1 coordinate 9,729,423, forward strand.
ATTCAGCTGCGCGAACTCCTCTCACTGACACAGTCATAAGATCATCAAGTGCACAGGAGACAGTGCGAATGTAAGTAAAAATCGTAGTAAAGTACCCACAAATAAATGTAGCTCATTCGGGGAAATACTGCCACCATACGGGTGATGAAGCAATTAAAGGATTAACAGGCATATAAAACATCTCAGCTTCGTTTCCGGGATGGCAACGCATCTGCGATTCCTCTGGTATTACATATGTAGATTATACGCCACTGTTAAATAACATTAAAAATACTCAACGCATTCTGTCGTGTTCGAGAATATCACATCACAAAAAAGCAATTAATTTCACTCACACGCAATCATCAGAACACTCTGTGACGCTGGCACAATGCAACGAAACGCCAATCGCTGGGAGAACCTGGCTATGAAACTGACATTTGAGCGTGACATTGAAGATTGGCACAAGCAAGACAGGCCTAGTTCCGCAGCAGGGGGTGAGTCGGGCTGTGGATGATGACAATGATGAAGATGTCAATGTAACTTCAAGCAGCTGCAGTGGCACCGCCACTAGTTACCGCCCAGCAACAATTTTTGCCAATGTGGTGTGGTTGTGTGTGGCACGTCTGAGCAAACCCTATGTCCAACAATTCGACAAGAAGGTTAAAGACTTCGAACGTGTTTCGACGTTGTTACGTATATCTTCGTGAAGTGTTGAAGAATGAATTTCGTTTTACATATTCGTTTGTTTTCGGACACTGATTGGTATTGTTTCCGCATAACTGTAGGTGTAAAAGCAATGTCTAGTGGAATTAATTATCAACATTATGTTTTAAGTGATGAGGATGCCTGTTGCCTTACTCCACGCCTAAGTTGACTTGGTTAACCTGCCAATTACCAACATCTATTTGGATACGTGATATACTATTTGCTATCACCTATCCAAATCGATTATTGTGAGTGGCAGCTTCTGCACTTTTATCCCCAAAGTTTGAGAAGACGCTAACTACCCGAGACAACTCTACCGAGGGTGCAAATGCTGAACGTACTAAACGCTCTCCTTGTATCTAGTACTAGACTGGATCTATTCCCTTATGAATGAAATACCTATTGGGTATACCTACTGTAGGATTGTATGGCGATTTGCAAGAACAATGAGTGACAGGTTAATAATAATTTAACTATGATGTTGCTTATATTGTGTTAGTCAATATTTTTAAGCATGTGCCAATACAATGCGGCCAGCCTAAAAGGAATAAAGTGCATGTTATTTTTACTGGAATCACACAGAACCAGCAGCAATACGTATGACTGTCTTATCGACTCAAACGAAGTCACTATCAAAGAGTTCACTACCACTGCCATCCAATAAATAATAATTTGGGAATAAATGCCAAAATAAATGTCCTTGGTCGTTTCAAGCACTTAGCTATATATTATGTAGCTTCTGAACCAGTATCGGTAATATTGTCATCCCAGGATTATACGATGACTTCTGACCACCGTTTTGAGGATCTTAGTTCGGCTCCTGTTGCAATTTCGATAGTACAGGACTACAGGTTGATGTTGGAAAAGTGAAAGATGTAGGCAAGTATTCGTTTGACATAAGCTACCGAAAACCGTATAGCAATACTGTTTGAAAGTCTTTGTAGAAATACAAAACGCTTTGATCGTGATAACCTAGGCCCCGTGGTGATTCCTGGAACTACTATCCGCCAAAATGTAGCACAAAACACCAAATGAATATGACTGTGGCGATCTACTAATGCTCACAAACCTGCAATAGACCACTAATAGTATTCCCTAACATTACGTAAAAATCTGTAGTAAAGTGGACGTGACTAGAAAGGTTATATCCACATAACAGATAGTAAAGAGTAGTAAGAATCATGTTTGTTTATTATATTTAGACTTACTTCCAAAGCGTAAAACTAGAGATAAACAACAGAAAAGTTGGTGCTTGAGTTATGAAATGAATTATTTATTACCTAACTGTAATCTGTATTTTTGTTTAGTTTCTTAATTTTTTTTACATTGTTCTCACTTATCGAATCAACACGAATAATGTAGATACCCAGGATTTTGCAAGCAGTATCTTGATTTAAAAGAATGACCTTATAGTTTCTTGCCCGTTCTTCTCCATAGAGATCTACGTTTGAATGGGCAACTAGCTTCAACTTTCTGACTAACTGACCTTATTAGAATTCATGGTTTCAGTTTGCACGTCAATGTCTCTCCCTGCTTCTCTCTATTTTGGGTTTATTCTGCATTCACATTTTTATAAAATTAAAGTGCGATTTTTTACAATCAAAGTACAATTGTACCTTGTTCAAATTACCGCAATTGATTGATCGTATGTAACATTACTTTATACTTATAAACCGCCTCCTGAAAAGTTCCTGAAAATACCGAATGCAATCATGAAGCTTCCAATAAATATAGTTATTAATATTTGTAATATCATCACCAAAATACATCACTCTCACCACCAGGACTTTCTTTAAATGAAAATAAATAGTTTGCCAAGTATGAAAGCGATTGACATTCAGCGCACGCGCGAAGACCGCGTGCCTTGCCGCCCAAAGGATCACGGTATAAAAACCAAGCCCATTGAAAAATTAAATCATTGTTGCTCCATTAACCGGACGGGCCGAACGTCTAATTAATCAAATCTAATGATAAAGTGATAAAAAAAAAACAAAATGAAGTGTTTGTGTTTACTCCTGGCTTCCGTCGCCATCGTTCGCGGTTACAGCATCAAGGACAATGAGATTCAAACGGCACGGTTAGGATCAAGTGATGAGTTGCTCCAGAGTGTGATCAGTGACTGTTTCGAAGCTGAAGCCCCGATGTCTTGTCTCAAAGTGAAAGTGCTCTCGTTCCTGGACACCAAACTTGGAGTGAGCTCTGAATCTGCGAGGGCTTTCGACGACAAGAACATCGACAAAGTGATCTTCGACCGCGTTGGCCGATACCTGAGCAACAATGAAGTCAGGTTCCAGCTTCCTGAGTTCCTCTTTGACAGCGCTGAGGTGTCTTACAGAGCTGACAGGGGTTTGGATGTGGAATTCCCGGAGTCTGACAGTGAAAACGGCGAAGGTAACGAAATCAATCAACACAAACGTATGAGCATAAAGTTTAGACGTCGAACTTAATACAATTTTTCTTCCAGCTCGTGGTATCTTGAAGAAGAAGCTCCTGCTCCCCGTCCTGCTGCTGCTTAAGCTGAAGATGAAGGCTCTGATGCCCATCCTCGTCGCCATCATCGGCATCAAGTCCATGAAGGCCCTGATCCTCAGCAAACTAGCCATCACTCTCGTCCTCGGATTCCTGATTTACAACTTGATCATGAAGAAAGGAGGTTAGATATCGAAGGATGATACTCTTGTCTATTACCAACATTTCAAAATTGATGATAAATAATGTTTTGTTCTTTTTGTTGCCAGCCATGCCCATGATGATGATGCCGCCTACAGAAGCCGCCCCTCCCGCACCCCAATACGGTCCCCCGGCCAATCAGTACGGACCTCCCTCAACTCCTGGACCTTCCGCGCCCCAGGACTCGTACGGCCCTGCTTGGGAGCCATCTAGCAGTGGTCCTTACGCCAGAGTGTGGGACCCTTCGCAGCTCGCCTACAGTTCGTACTACCCTGGTGACTCCAGCCCGTCAGCTGCCTCAAATCAGTCTCCGAGCTACTCCAGCGTGTCCTCAGTCTCCTCATCAGCATCATCATCTTCAGCCGACCACTAAACGATTACTACCTCATGTAAATACGCACGGGAAACGCAATGTACATAGTGTTTTAACGCACGCACCAATGAAACGGCTAGGGTCTAGAAGAGTTATTTATTGACGAGATTAATTTATAATTATTTATTGAGAAACAATAAAGAAACTGTCGTTTTAGTAATGGTTAATTATTTTAAACCCCTACTTATCACCCACAAAGAACAAAACTTAATTAAAACGCTCATAGTCTTATAACGGAAGTCTCAATTCCCGGGTCATATATTTTCAAAAAAGGCAAGAGAAAACAAGCCTACTAGCCCATAAAAATTCCCTAGGGCATTAATAGCGTTAGCCCCATGTACCTATAAGAATGTGAACTGCATTCCTATAACTTTCACCAGCAGCCATTAAAATAAACAATACAATATTGTTGTCCTGCTTTTCCTGACATGCTTATGATAGGCAGGTCAATCGACCACCGTATTTGGGGCAGTTGATATATTTGGCTAAATGGGTATGTGTTTTAACATACATACATAATCAGCCTATAATGTTCCCACTGCTGGGACACAGGCCTCCTCTCTGTGAGAGGAAGTGGGCCGTAATCCACCACGCGGGCCCAATGTGTTTTATAGAGCCTATAATAGAAAACTGATAAGATATCAAAATGTAATAGCCGACCAAGATAATTAGACAACTGGATATCTCTTGCTTAGCGCCCCAGCAATCTAATTACACACTATCAACCACAATCTGAATCATTTTGAAGGATATCTAATCCATTGCTTCATATGTTAGAAAAATTTGTCTGTACAACGACGAAAATAACGTAATGAATGTTGTTGAACTGTCAAAATCAAATCCATTGCTACTGTTAATGTGTTAACCCAGCAGATCAGACATTTTGCGAATGAAGTCTTATTGCCTTATCAACTTCGCCATAATTTATTGACATTTACGGGAGCCCTGTAGTCTCGAATATAGGTATAGGTTACGTCTTTCTTCCAGGCTTTGTACGTGTGCACTATTTTCGACCAACGCATACCATCCGATATAAAAATCGTCAAACGCGAGTGTTTGAACACAGAACCTTACCAACATACAGTGCGGCCGATGAAAATTTCATTCTTGGCACCTACCATTGTCATACAAACGAATACATGCTTTGCGAATTTGATCTTTATTACCTACTAGAATTGTCGCACTGACAGGTCAGAAACACATTGTCTCAACGGCCGGACTGTAGTTTTACTTACTATGCCTTCTACTTACTACGTTGTAGCAGGAGTGAGTTCACCACAGTCCAACAGGATGATCTGATTGATCGCAAGTCAACGCCTTAGCCGTACTTAGCAGCTAGAACTTTCGCTTATGTAAAGAGCTAGGATACATTATCGGGCTGCAAACAGATATAATATATCCCCCTGTTACGCTATAGCCAACTCAAAACGAGAATATTTTATGTAAAGGCTAGCTTACGGGGTGAAATGCTGTATCTATTTTCATCTAATTTTATTAACGTGGTATTATTACTCGTGGTTTTTAGGGTTTCCGTAGGCAAATAGCAAAACCGAACACTTACAATTTTTTAGGTACTGAATTTGTAAGGGACCTAAGATAGTTTCTTGAGGCACGCCTAACGAAATCACAAGCCCGTTGATAATTTAAAATCCTATTGCTTCAGGAGTTATATTTTAAGAGTTGTAACTAGGTTTTTTAAAAGGGCTTAAGTCCCAAAAACAAAATACGTCTTCAAAATAGAAAAGAGAGGGGGTCCAGTAATGAAAGGCGTAGTCAATAATCATTTTTCTTTATTTAATTCATTTTAACTCGATTAGCACAATATCAGGTGAAGAATGGAAGTGAAAGGGTTTCATATAATTTCAGTACACAAATGTGTGGAAAAGTGGAAAAATAGGTAGGTATGGTTTTAAAGAAGTTAATAAGTTCGTTATTATTGTCACAAAGGTATGGTATCAGTTACTAGAACTTACGATCAATTCTTTTTTTTTTTTTTGTTTAGGGAATCTAAATATTAAATTGATATAAAAGATTAGATTCTGGAATGAGGAGTTTTTTTTTGTTGTATTAGGTTTAACATTTTTTTTTTTCTAAATAGAAAATGGATACTTATACTAACATAACGTCAGAGAAATTAATTGTTTAACAAAGTGACAACCAACTTAAATTGAACGTACCTTTATTCAATTCGAATCACAACTGTCATTCTTTGACAGAAATTAACTGTTCCATAAAGACCGAAAAAATTTAGTGCAGCGCAGTTCAGAATCATGTGCTGAATAAATGGTTACGGTTTGCGCGTAGATGTTCCCTGCCACCCTGTATATTTTTAAAATGGCTTATAACAAGGCAAATTGAAGTTGTGTCACGTGTCGATTTGATAAACAATCAATTTCCCTGTCAGTAGAGTACATAATAATATGTATTAAGTTTGAGTATAATAAATACTTTTTAAGCCTTCGTGTCACGAATAAGCTTACCAAGGTTTCCCGAAAAGTAGGCATTTACTAGGCACAGTGACTTGCAAAAAAATTAGGGCGAATTTCACCAATGAAATTGAACGCGATCAACACATTTAAACTATCAAGAGCTGTCAGTGTCATTAATTGTTGTGGAATATTGACACTGACAGCTCTTGAATGCAGTTTAGTCATGTATTGTAAACGCCCTTAGTTTTCCACTAGAAGGCGCTCACAAGTAGGTACGAAAGTTTAAGAAATGGTTGTGCATATAAACACACTACAGTGGGTATATAAACACTGTACAAATGCACTAGGTATATACAAGGACACTACATACAATAGGTAAATGAGGACTTTACCTTATTTGAACAGTAAAAAGTACTATCTAATCGAAAAAATAAAAGATTTTTGTACTTATAAAACAGGTGAAAGATGAAGATAGGAAAATTAACTGTTCAGATGAAAAATTAAAACAATACTTACCGTAAAACGGGGCTACTTTGCACATATTTCGATAGTTTTTTGAGAATTACTTTTTTTTAACAACCAAAATTAATGATGTTTTTGTTGCAACAGAACAATGTGTCCTTTAACTATCAATCCCATACCAATATCAACCCCTACAGGCCCCCCACAATTATATATATTTTTATTTTTCAAGTAACCGCGAAGTGGGGTTTCTTTGACAAGGCATTAAAATGCAATCAACGGCAAAGATCTAAAGTGTAAGGATTACTTTGACATCATTTTGATAATAAAATATTTATATTTTATACATTTTAGGGGAAATAGAAATAAAAGCGAAGAAGAAGTTGAAGGTATAGGTTCGAAGATCGGGACTAGCTACTAGCCACCAATCAAGGTCACTAGCGTTCGTTTCGCACACGTTTAAATCATTAATTGGCGCGCTGTTAAAGTAGCCCCATAAACTGTTAAAGTAACCCTTACTGTTAAAGTAACCCCGTTTTACCGGTACTTAATACGAAGGCATTATTTATACTTTTGTACACATCCTTCCTACCCTACATAAGAACTTGGTTTAATTTTTATTAAAATGTACAGTCAGCTAAATAGTTTGGAATGATTGCAATATTTTTGTTAGATTTTTTTTACGCGTTCTGTCTACACTTAAGTACACTTATCTCGTTCGTTGGCTGTACAATTAATAAATACTAAAACAATAGGAAATATACATGTTAGTACATATTTTTATAACGCACTGAATTTATTAAAGCACTGCTTGGGGCCGAGAGTTGAAAATCCACAGTGTGCTTTTTTTGACGCGCTGCTGGGATCCGAGCATTGTGATACAATACCGAGAGTTCAAAATGTAGTGCGCGATAAATAATCGCCCGTGTTTACGAGGGCATAATTTTTTTATCTGAACGAACTGCTGATCTGTTCTGTAAAAGTCTCACTGTGAAAACCTAGCTTACTTCACGTAAGCTTGAAGTGAACTGTCATAGAGATTGACACTATTGACAGCCCACTTCACCTAAGTTTTCACAATAAGATTTTTACATAACAGACCGGCTGAAGTGCTTGTGATATCTACAATGGGTAGGTTAAAGCTATTAATTCACAGCCTTCGACTAAGGAGTGCTTCATAAGGTACTCTTTATAAAGTGAACAGCCATAGGAGAGCAGATTTGAATAGGTATATAGGTAGTTTTCATAAAGGTACAGAATGGCGACCAGGTTCTCACATTAAATTGTACAGTTAATACAAGTGTCTATTAAAATCTATATCTACAGGTACATATTATAAACTCTCTTCTCATGTCTGTCTGTGTTATTCTTCTAAACTACGCAACGGATTTCGATGCAGTTTCCACCATCAATTATTACAGAATTTATTCCCGAAGTTTTATGTTTATAATAGGTTGATGTAAATAAAACTTACATAATTATAATAAAGACATCGATGTTTTGATGATAAATAGCGTAAAAAATTGTCACGATATACTTAAACCATCCTTGGTAATTCGCGGGTCAGACAAAATGAAAGAAAAAAAACAAGACTGCTGAAATGGCATGATCTGATCCACCCTGTCTCTTGCAGCCCCAGGCACTTTTTACACACACGTTTTTCTTGCCGTGAAAAACTACGGTGTATTGCCGTGTGTAGGCACGATCACGTCTTCACTTGGAATCTCGACTACACTCACTCACCCCTGTCACCCCACCCCATCTCACGTAGAGAATCATAAGTACTTATCCGCTTTTAAGTTTATCTAAGGCCTTTCTTACATTTTGCAAATTAACCAAAAAAAAAAACCGACTGCAGGCGGCCCCTCAGGCGATGATTATTGCTCTAGGGTTAAAGTGATTACCTCATTGCCACTGTATTTATGCGAGTATTATTTAAATTTGTTATAGCTAAATTTACTTCATATTTTGCGGCATTTGGGATGCCTATAAAGCATTTTTTTTGGCTGGCTATCTCGTCTGGTAGCTCTAAGGTCCGCCAAATAACAAATAAAATGAATACTTTGTTAGGTACATAAATAGGTACAAAATTTATTTTGACACATAATTATCTAAATATGTAGATATGAGAAACGAATAGTAACCAATGAAAACACATAGGCAAAACATCAACATACTGTGCGCTTCATTGTGCGTCATCATAATCTTCAACTTTAAATTCAACAGTATCCACTATGTATGCTTGACATAGCTTATAAAAAAGTTCATAATATGATTTATTTAAATGAATAATTGATTTATTTATTTGTATAAATCAATCATTTATTTATTGATTTATTTATTTGTATAAATCAATCATTTATCTATTGATTTATTTATTTGTATAAATCAATCATTTATTTATACAAATAAATAAATCATATTATTATTAACTTCAAATTCAACAGTATCTACTAGGAATAAGCTTTGACATAGCTTGGGCCAAGCTGATCAAGAAGAGTCAACATACTCAGGTCGACCCAACTACTTCCCGATTTGATGCCCACCACCTGCAACCCTAGTTTCAATCACAAACCAAGGGTTTTGAAGGAAATTCCTAAGTGACTTCCTGACTTCCTGAATCAGTCAGGTCACTCTGGAGGTGGTTATCTCATTGGTTCAATTTCTGCTGACATCTCTCCTGGTACAGTCCTTTCACAGCTTTTTACCTCTGATTTTGCATCACTGTCAATGGCGCAACAACCTCTGATTTTGCATCACTGTCATTGGCGTAAGCCGTTGTAATTAATTATAAATAAATAAAAAACAGTGATCTTTATTTTGCATCACTGTCAAAATCTTGCACTAAGGCAGCTGTTGGGTAATTGGGTTGCTGCTGTAAGAAGGGCTGTATCTAGTATCGATCGACTTTTGACTTCTGGGGCATATTTATAATAACACCGACAAGTGACAGCCCACAATCTGACAATTTTACTAGTTTCTTTCAAACATTTTGTACTTCGTATAAACAGCACCTGTCGTGAAAATGTGTACCTATGTCGTTCATACAAAAATGTCGCATTGACAGATAAATGAAATAGGGTCCTGGTTGATCAATGCAATACCGATTGATTCAAGAGTAAGCCTACTGGCCTAGTTGATACAATTAAAACTAAAAAGTCAAAAGTAAATATAAGCCAATATACTTAAATAAGTAGGTATAACTTTATGTTATATGTATAAAATACTTTATAAGTAGAGTTTAGAGGTATCTTGAGAAACGAGCTATCTTGCATAAAGTCGGATGTTAAAGTTTCTAGACAAGTACCTAGAGTTATATAGATTAGTGATAAGAGGTGTTCTTGAAGATGAATTTAAGTGATAGTGGAAGTAATACAAGTGCAAGATTTATAGCAATTTTAAATTAAATTCACCACCTCTGTGTTATATTTAACAATATATTCAAAAGAGAATCTGTATTTTTCAGTACCTAGATACAGTCCACCGTACATAAGTGATAACACTTCATCATCAACATTCCTGCTTTTATCCCAATTATTTGGGTCGGCGCAACATGTCCTTTTCTTCCATACTTCAATACTTACTACGAAAATCGCCCTTACTGCTAAGACATAAAAGCTCTGTCAATGTCAAATTATTACCACTGAGGTGCAATGGTGCAATTCTCGTAATTTTAGGAACGTCCAGTCTGGGGAAGTTTTTTATGCCCCCAAACTGCCACTTTGGCAGAATCATAAAACAATTCTTATAACGCAACTTCATCTGTATGACAGTTTTGTATGGAGATTCGTAAAATGCTACAGGTACACCTCTGCCTAACCGTTCAGGGATATATAGGTGTGAAACTGTCAAACAGATGAATTGCGTGATATGAATTGTTTTATGATTCTGCCAAAGTGGCCTTTATAGGCCCGCTGATCTGTCAAAAATAAAGAGGTATTTTTGAAAAATTTGAGAAATTAGAGAATTTTTCTACATCTTTGACATTGATTGTCGCCGAGATGAGATTGCGACGAGATTTCGAATGTTTTTAATTACGGGAATTGGCCTTCAGGATGTGCGGTTGACTGTAGCTATCTCTTCTGTTATATATTTACTAAAACATACTCTTCTGCCTATACAGAAGTGATGAAATCAGCTCTAACGTTTAATAATAGGAAGGTATAATGTCTTTTAGTACTATTAAATATTTCTCTGGTAACTTTTTCTTAACTCTATATTTATATGGCAATTTTCAATAATCCCCTTTATTGTCATCAGATTATTTTGAAACAATAGGTGCTTACAGTAATAACGCTGTCGAATTACCAGCAATGAATTTTTGAGACATAAAACAACCTTGATTAACTTTTAGTTTTGACTGTAACTCCGTGAAATTAATATTCTAAGGGCCGATTTTTCTATATCAAAAAACTTTTTACCACTGGCGGGTGGCCCAGTGGTGGCTGCGACTTACGAATTGTAGGTCGGTCGTAGGGTTCAAACCCTGACAGGCGCTTTAATTAGAGTAGATTATTTCATCACCACTGCTCTCAAAACGGTGAAGGATAGATAACATCGTGAGTAAACCGCCATGTCCTAGAACCAAAAATTCGGAGACATGTGACATTCGCCAACCCGCACTAGGTCCGCGTGGTAGATGACAGCTCACTTCCTCTCTTCGAGAGGCCTCTGTCCCAGCAGTGGGAACATTATAGGCTGATTATGCTAGATAACTTTTATCTGAGTCATAAATATGGTGGCTTGATAAAAAAGGCTATGTTCCCAACGAGCCACACTGTAACATGTCACGGTGTGACTTGTTGGGAACAATCGGTTAGGTTAGGTTAAAACTGTGACCCCCTACGCACGAGCCAAGCGAACGAAGCGAGCGGTGCCGCGGCAGCTGCCGACGAGTCCCACAAACGACTTCCGCAAAGAGAAAAAAAGAGCTAAAAAGAGAAAATTGCGATTGTTCCCAACGAGTCACACAATATGTTATTCATGTTATAGTGTGACTCGTTGGGAACAATTGTAAAAAAGCTTTCTCGCAATATTTATTCCAGTTATCTAAATATTGAAAAATTGGCCCTAAATCAATTATAGCTGCCTAAAGTTACACCACAACGGGCTGATGACAGCATTATTACTATTATTACATAGGTAGGTATGATATAATGGACATTAGCTCACTAACAATACAATTCCTTGTTTCACAAATAAATATTCCTGCTTTTGTAGGCAAATTAATAATCTTCACTTATTCTACGCGGTGTTCGAAACCAATGGAAGATGTGTAAGGCACCAGGTTATACAACACCAATCTAAGCGTTGCTTCTTCATACAAAATGCTATGCAATCTCCATCACTCGAAGACTTGCTCTGCGCAAACCAAGACTTGTAAAGTTTCTTTAACTTAGCACTTAATGACACTGATAATAAAATTGATTATTCAAAATCATAAAAAATCCCCTACTCTGTCTGCGCAGAACCTTTTAACCGGTTGAATGTCGTAATTACAGACACAATTAAAAAGCCATTGTGTCTCGCGTAGATCTAAAAAGGTTTTAAAAGCGAAACAACAAGCAAACCATTCCGCTCCTTTTCAGGATTTTATCTCAAGTCTGACCGCATACGGTCCCCGCAAATGGTGCAGCCGCATGCGGTTAACCGCATCAACCAGTTTTTTTTTATAGAATTCTTAGCTCTGCAATCGTATGCGTGTGCTTGAAATTGAAAACCGTCGCATAGCTAGCTTATGTAATGAAGTTGTCGCCAAGACACTTACAATAATCGAAGTATTGAAGACTTGCATCGCCTTGTGTACGAAGAGCCGTATCTGAACCAAAAATGACGCCCTCCTTTTTTGGTTTTTAAATTATTATTTCTTTTTTTGTACTTATTATAGGTATACTTAGTAACCTGTGTATCAAACACGTCAGTAATGGAAATCGGATTATTGCTGTGGATTATTTGCACTTTATTATTTCTAAAAGGAAGCAGAACTTTTTTTTTATGGTTTTGATAAATGCATATTTTGTAAATAAGATATTCGTCATTTGATACACAGCTTACCAATATTATTCGACAAATCCTCCAAATAACCATTCATTACTATTTCTACTTAGCTATATTACGTTGAGTATTTTATATACATACCTACTTCTACTTAAAAAAGGGCTGGAGGTAAAAATAAAAATAAAAAACGTAAAATTTAAAAAATAACATTTTACTTTCAAAATAAATAGGACTAACACTTTCATGTTAGGGATTGAAAACAAAAACCAGGTTAGGTATACCTCTTGCCAATATTTATGGTCGCTCTGAATTCCGCAGCTTCCTTTCTTGCATAGAACAGCCGAATTTACACAACTAACGTGTATATTTTCGATCTGACTGAACACGCGCACATATAATTATATGAAGAGATGAAACTGTTAAGTTTCAACAATTTGCTTCAAGTAGTAATCGTATCGGCCGGCGTAGGATCTATATTGAGCCCGTATCAGCTAGGTAGTGTGTATCGTGTATGGTAGCCATATCACTCGGATCTGTTTGGTTACTGTGTAAGATATACTTAAGTTCTGAGCGACCATAAAGTTCGGGTAGAACTATTTTGTTCTACTTTAGACGATTAATTATTTGGCTTGCAATAATGAACACAAAATCTAAAATAATATCAGAGTCGAGTCTTTAAAAGTTTCCTAGTCACAACTACAACTCCTAGTCATATTTATCGCGTAAAATTTACTTACTGTTGCTATTTTACGCAGTACAAATAACTTACAATTTGTCGAAAGCCTCACACACTTTCATAAAAACGATTAGCTAGGAGTCTTATAATTATCTAAAATCAAATGATTGTTAGTGTTTCAGTCTGTAAAACATACATAATAATAATATTAGAATTTACCTACAATAAATATGTGAATGACATTTTGCAAAAAAACCACAACTACAATAAATTATTCTCTCAAATGTGGAACTTTTAGCAGAAGATCTACCAAGTATAACTTTACACACACTTCCAAAAAAAAAGTATAAAAATGACGTTTGATCTCTTTTTATAATAATTACAGGCACAAGGAACAACAACCAACTATTTCATTATAATACAAAAGTCATCAACTCTTCTTTAAAAATTTTGTGCAAAGATAAAAAACTATGTTGGAACCAATAACTACTTAACTTAATTTTAGTCAAAATTTTACAAGCACTTTGGATTAATATTTAGTCACGTAAAGTAAAAGAACACATTACTTTTTTACGCTTAACCCTAGGAGGGTAAAAGAGAAGTTAAGGCGAAAGCAGCGTAGTCCACGAAATCCAGATTTTCTTACGTTTTTAACAATTTGCATGTCAGTATCAAATTGTATGTCTATCTAAATATGATTCGCGATCGATTTAATGATTATAATATATATTTTTAATCAACATACAAACTGACGCTGACCTGCAAATTGCAAAAAACGTAAGAAAATTAGAATTTCGCGCGCTACCTTAGCGCATCCTCGTTAAGTTTAAACACAGTAAACCCATTAGTTTTTATGTAATAGGGGCAAGTCCGTCGCCGCTTATAGGACACAATATTCAGGGTAAGACATACATAACAGGGCAACTAAAATAATACAATATATTTAGTAACGCTAACAAATATAATAATCGATACATCTCAACGGCATTGTACTACCTATTAAATATATTTTATGCACTTACAAACTTTAACTTTACATATATCATTTTATTTAGCATTTTATGTTTATATATTAGCAATTATAATAGTTATTCTGATTTATTCACAAGTTCATTTTGCCTTTATGTCAACTTGTATTTTTACAATTCCGTTGGTCATTTTGCTCAGAAATATTGTTTGACTACTTGTCCTAAGGTTGAGTTTTGTTTGCGATTTGACTTGTCATTAAAATAGCCTTAAGAGATAGTAACCAATAGTCTTACGCTATAAGATAATATCTAATACGATATTAGCCCCTATACATGTCAATAATCTTCTGTGGAACTGTAACTCTATAAGACCAAACAATGAATATTACATTTAATAAGCACCAAAACAAGTTATATTGTAATTCGTAATATTTTATCATTTGAAATAAACTCTATAATTGAGATGTTAAAGTTCAGAGTACTTCGAGACAAATGAAATATTTGGTTTAAACTTATGTTGCTAACTTTACTGAGATGGGAATACTAGTAAATGCATTTTATCTTAAGAACTGTAGCCTTATAGCAATACCACACAACGGCAAGGCATATTCGTCCTTACGGCACAGTACATACAAATAAATAAAAGGCACAAAACTGACAAACCGATAAAACTATTAGTTTTTGGCAAACTGTATCTCATAATATATCCTTATCTATTGAATTAACAACCAACTAAAGTTCGTTTTTTAATCTCAGATACTAATCTGACATTTAAGTATTTTGCGTTTGCGTGTTTTTAGTACAGAAGTTTGACATTACACCTGTCAGATTAGTCTCTGGGATTAAAAACGAACTTTACTCAACATAAAAATGATTTAACTTGCATATAATATATATAGCTATAGAACACATTTTGTCGAATGTCACAATCCTTTTATCACTGCAATCCAGGCACCTTACTTAGAACTCGCACTGGACTGCCAACTACTAACGTCACATACATTCCACGGCATTATCTTTTTTCTCTATGATGATCATGTCATTTATTTAACACTTAAGCAACCAGAGACGGGCCGGGCTGGCCCATCCCTCTCTGTACAGGATTTCGACGCAGTTTTATACAAAATGGCGGATTTTTGCGCTGCGATGTGGCCCAACCCGGCCCGTTTGGTGTACGCTAACCTTTTCGTTCATCTACACAACGTCACCTCACTTTCTATTAAAAACACATCACTTTCGGGTAGTTCACTGTCCCAAACGTCGTGTAAATACGTCCCACGCCGAAGAGACGTAGTGAAGTGATCGCTAGGCTGTCCGCCAACACTCGGCCGTGACGATGATAGGGCACAGCCGCGTGAAGGTGATGCCGACGACGAGGCCCGTCACTAGCACGGCGCCGCCCAACATACCGGCGGGGCTTGCGTTCTCAGGAGCTACCGTGCTGGAAATAGGGAATGGGCAAGTTAGTAATTGTGTTTTAACCGGGCAAGTCCCGCGCGTAACCTATGTGTTACGATACAATAGAAAATCAATTGAAGAAATGTGTGCAAGTTTTTTTACGACAGTTATAATATTATACCAGCTTATCATCTCATCCGCAGCTAATCTGGTACTTAAGTCAGCTACATGCTCCTGTAAATATTGGTAATGTCTACTAGCATAGTTTTTAAGTTTTTATGTTACTAAAATCTTGGTATCTTTCGTAATTTGTATTGTAATTATGGAATTATATTCTGAATTAAAGAGATTATTATTATAATATTATTATTGCAGGGCAAAGTCCTCTTCTCAAACAGAGGAGGCACGAGCATTGATCACCACGCTTGCTCAAGACGGGTTGGCGATTTCACTGTTATTAACTAAAGTCCAAGTTTCCTCACGATGTTTTCCTTAACCAATGTCAGTGATGTCCAAGATAAACTTAGAAAGTACATATGAATTGAAAATCACGTTGGTACTTGCCCAGATATTGAACCCACAGCCTCGTACTTGAGAGGCGAGAGCTTAACCACTGGGCCATCATATCAGTTCTGCTCAATATTAGTTTTATAATAACAAGAATGTTGCAAAACTTATGTGTATACAAATTTACTTGAAATTATGTATGTTTGTAAGTAAAGCGTTGTTTTACCCACTTCAAAAAGTAAGAAACATAACTACAATGTATCCTCTGTTGCGTAGTGGGAATAGAGCAGTTAGAATTAGTAAGACATTACAACAGTTTTCACTCTTAGTATCATCCGTGTCAAAAAAAAACGTTTCAAGTTTTATGTTCAAATGGACTCATAAATCTCAAATGACATTAAAACTAACCGTATTATTACAAAACGAGTTCTAACTTTAGTCCAAGCTTAAACCATCGAGCCTGTTATTGTATTTTGAGTTTTGTTCCGAACAAGGTAAAGTTAATACAAAATTGACGACTTAAACTCGGGTTCGACGTCATTTTATATACTAAGAACTTTAACATTGTCAGAATAGAGTTCGAAAAACAAAAATGGTTCGATTGTTTAAACCTGGGTTTGAAGATAGGCCTTGTTCTGTATGGCCCTTGCGAGTTTTTGTTCCTTATTTGCATCTCGCATTGCGACGAGCAAGAAACCCCTCATTAATGCAAATGAGCCTTTAGGTAACTACTCACCCTCCGATATACATCATGGCGAGCGAGCTGCCGTGTCCTGAGCTCCACCCCAGCAGGGCTGAAGCGATCCAGAACACCCAGTCGTTGGTCACGAACACAGGTAATGTGCGGTCGAGCGGCTTGTAGTTACACAGCAGGAAGAAAGGGATGAAGAGCAGTCGCGCTGTCGTGAATAATACCAGCCAGCGGGGACCGGGCTGGAAGGAAACAAAATATTTTATTAAACGTGCGTTCTCCATATACACTAAAATTTAAAAAGACCGGCCAAGTGCGAGTTGTACTCGCACACGAAGGGTTCCGTACCACCATACAATATTTAACACTACATTTAAAATAACGGCAAAAAAAATCACGGTTGTTGTATGGGAGCCCCCCGTAAATATTTATTTTATTCCGTTTTTAGTATTTGTTGTTATAGCGGCAACAGAAATACACATTCTGTGAAAATTTCAACTGTCTAGCTATCACGGTTCATGAGATACAGCCTGGTGACAGACAGACAAACGGACAGTGGAGTCTTAGTAATAGGGTCCCGTTTTTACCCTTTGAGTACGGAACCCTAAAAACGACTTCTAAATTGAAACCATACGTTACGTATACAGGGTTAGTAGGCCAAATTTAAGGGTGTGGTGTAATTTATCAACACTCCCATAGAAAACGTCAATACCTAATCGACCTAAACGTATGGGACGGCTGAATTTTTATTCGCGATAAGATGATGTGGATCTCATGGACAAAATTGTTCAGTTTGATGGTCTGTACCACGGAGTAGGGTCTGTACCTAGCTGTACCACACCCTTAAATTTGGCAGGTCTTTGAAAACGAACCCTGTATATTTAAAGTAATGGAGACGAGTTACACAAGCAGTATCTCGGTTCATAGGAACTTCAATGTAAATTGCTCATTTTAAAATTATTTATTAAAATTTAAAATTATTACTTTAACAAATATTAGAGTTATTAGTTACCGAATAAAAAAAAATTGATACCGAATTTAAAAAAATAGAGTTAACGAATATTAGAGTTTCTGTCAAGTATGTGCCAGTTTTGTCAATAAATATAAGAATTTTCTGTATTGGAAGTTAAAATAGTAACTTTTGAGGTTCCTAAATCATAATTATACATATTTTTGTTGCTTTAATAATTATACGCAAGTTCACTGAAACTGAAACTTGAATAAATTTATCTAAGCATTATTGTACCCACTTAAAAAAGTAAGAAACAAACTTCGATGTTTCCTCTGTTGCGTAGTGGGATCAAAAAAAAAACATTATGCCTCCTCCATGCTACTTTATCTCACTCTCTCTCTCTGTACCTTTCTACTACTTACGAGTTATGTGTGCGTGCGAGTGTCGCGTAAGGAACGCGTTTCCTGACGGGAGTACGACTAAAGACGTTTTATTTTTTACACCAGATAAAAATATTGAGTTTTTATATTAAATTAACTGCCAGATAAATGGCTCGAAACTTATCCGGAGGTAATAAAACAACAATGTAGAAAATTTCTACGGAAACGTACGGGATGTTTCGATGCAATGTAGAAGTCCTGCGACAAGGACCTATTTACATGTATGGCTATAACATCAGCATTTAGACGATCCCTTCGTTATAAGCAGTACTTTGAGCGTATTTATTAAATCTAAATCTACTGAATATAAAAAGTGACTTACGAATTGCCACGTGCTGGCGGTAATGTTGCCGAGCGTAGCAGTCAGGTTGAATGTCAAGAAGCAAGTGATGCGCACAAAGTTCTCGCCCAAAAACCCTGCAGTGTTCGGAACCACGTCTGGAAATTAAGAAAATTATAGTTAGCGAGTTCCTGCGACTATTACAAACATAACTAGCAGCGCCCCGCGGTTTCACCCGCGTAAATGTCGATCCTGTGGGAATATAGGGATAAAAAGTAGCCTATATGTTAATCCAGGGTGTCAGCTACCTCCATACGAAGTTTTATCAAAATTGGTCCAGCCGTTTGAGCGTGAAAAAGTAACAAACATATAAACACACACACTTACAAACTTTTGCCTTTATAATATAGTGTGATGTGATCAAATGTGATCAAACAGTATTTTTTTTATTTTGATAACCGACAAAAATTGTCTACACAAGGAGATTTAAAGTCAAGTGCTGAATTCATGGTTATAGTTTGCACGTCTAAAGTCCCTGACCCTTTAGAATATGTATTAGTCGCACGGTAAACTCTGCTTTCGCGATGCAGGATTTTGCATGACGTCAGTGTGATCCGTATTTCGCATGTTGCGATGTAGATGCCGCCACAGATTTGTTATTCTGGCCGGCTATTATGGTGTTGTACGCACCTGATATAACGGAGGGGAACACGGCGAGCGTGACGAAGAAGATGATGAACACGTTGTACAATTGCACGAACGCTTGCTTGAACAGCGTGATGCGGGATGTGTGATGTACGTTGACGGCCTTAGAGCTGCCCCGGTCTGCGTTGCGTTGCTTATTTATCTGGTCGTGGTAGCGGTAGAATTTCTGTAAAACAAAAAGTACATTGATCTAAAGAATCTTTTTTCACTCATACGAACAGGGTTCTTTTGATGAATGGTGCAATATTAACGAAGGATAACTGAGTCGTTGGTCTCGTGGTCGAAAGCGCGATTGGTGTGCGTGGGGGTCCTGGGCTATTCCTAGGTCGGGCAGTGTTATTGGGGTTTTCCATTAAGAGTTTCTCATTAGCAGCCCGGAGTTTTAGAAGTTGGTGGTGAGACACCTCGTAGCTCGCAAAGCACGTAAAGCCGTTGGTCCTGCACCTGATCTCTCTTCGGTCATACATATCGGACTATGAGAGTAATGGAACAGAGAGTGCACATATGTTTGCGCACACACTTGTGCACTATAATATGCGTACCTGGGCCATCCTGACCGAAATCAGTCGGGGCGACTATTAACGAAGGTATGATAGGTGGTGGGCCAGACAAACAGACAGAAAACATGTTGAATCTATAAGGACTGAATCTACAATCATACCCAGGACGACGCATAGCAATCGCGATTGCAACCACAATACGAGGCAGCTAAGAACAAAACGGTTATTTATAACCTTACTTACGCATACAAAAAACTTTTTTACAAAAAAAACAACCGACTTCCAAAAAAAAACACTACAAAGTGCTAAATAACTTTAATTTCGGAAGTCGGTGTCGTTGGTTCTGCATTTTCGTTTATTGACACCGACTTCCGAAATTAAAGTTATTTAGCACTTTGTAGTGTTTTTTTTGGAAGTCGGTTGTTTTTTTTTGTAAAAAAGTTTTTATTTTGTACTTTTTAGTGGGAGAGTTTGTAATTTATCTAAGTTACAATAGCCTAATGTCAACTGCTGATCACCTTTTACAAAATATTGCTTTTGAATTTTTAGATTTTTGTTGATTTTTCAAAAACCGCTTGTCAGATTTGGAAAAAAATTTCATGGGACCATTTGGGAAGTACACCCTTTCCAACAAAAAAATTATTTTTCAAATCGGTTGGCAAGCGAAGGAGTTATGCGCGAACAAACATAAAAAAAATATACAAACATCCGAATTGAGAACCTCCTCCTTTTTAGAAGTCGGTTAAAAATATAACTATTTGATCCATCCAGCAGGAATTGCATAACAGACTGATAGTAGCAATGGGTTTCATTTTGACAGTGCAACATTCATTGTGTTATTTTACGTTGTTGAGCAGACAATTTTTTCGAAAATATGAAGCAATGGTTTAGCTATATGTAGGTACTTCAAAATGATTCAGATTGTGATTGAAAATGTGTTACGTAATTTGGGTGCTGGGCAGTTACATAAATACTTACAAGTATAGAGAAATGTAGCAAAACATCATGCACACATATTTACATCAAAACATGCATGTTAGTTAGTAATGCCTTATTGTACCCACTTATAAAAGTAAGAAACATACTTAAAATGATTCCTCTGTTGCGTAGTGGGAATAAAAATATCTGAGGAATCAATTCATTCAGATCTTCTTTATAATTCATATTTTATGCCTTTTGACCCCGCCTCACACCGATCTGACGAGGGAATAGAACCTATGCATGTTTGTAACCTATTCATGTGTTCATTTGGACTAAGGAATACTTCGGAGTCATTAGTTGGAAGGCGGAGAAACGATATCCTCCACCTAAACGAATGAAATTGTCTGTCACATCAGCATAAATTAAGAGCATTTACGCCGTACGGCATTTCATACAAACTTTCAAGCCGTTGTTTTTCGAAATGAATGAACCGATTTTAATGAAACTTCATACGCATAAGCAGGATACAAAGGTCTAAAAAGTTAGCAGAGAACATTTTCGAAATGTCTTATTTAAAAAATGATAACTGGAAATCTCTGTTTCTATGGAAACTTATGTTCTCTGCTAACTTTTTAGACCTTTGTATCCTGCTTATGCGTATAAAGTTTCATTAAAATCCGTTCATTCATTTCGGAAAACAAGGGCTTGAAAGTTTGCATGAAATGCCGTACGGCGTAAACAGAGCGTTTACGCCGTACGGCATTTCATGCAAACTTGGCAGACAAAATGTTGTTGACGCGATTTGACGTCATCAGTAGTGACGCCGTCTACCACATGTAGCAAATTGACATAAGACGATCGCTTTCTGTTTCAAATTTCTTTCTAGGTAAATACAAAACGGCGTGTGATCTTCAAAAGGAGTCCTTATAAGAGATAACACTGCGTCGCAGTTCTTAGAGTATGCTAGGAATGATATTGATATATAGTACTAAGATGATACTTACATTCAACGGCAGCGCGAAGTAGGTATCAATACAGACGAGCAGCACGAACATGCCCCCTATGAAGTAGTAGATGGCGGCCGTGCGCGGGTTGTCAAAGAACACCGACATCCAGTTCAGACCCACGATCAGCAGGCCGCATAGGTTACTGCCTAGGACTACAGCGCCCGTATAACTGGGAGGTAGACAGGCTGCTACACCAAACACTGAGTTTTGGAAGATCGCGTTGAAACCTGAAAAGTAAGATAAGTTTTTGTGAAGTCAGAATGGTCTTAACAGTTTAAGAAAAACATACAATTATAAGTGAAGCGACGGTTTCGGCTGACCGGAAGAAGCGTGAATTACTATTGCTGATAAGATCAATGTGTGGTCAGTACGATATCGACGTTTCTATAGGGTTAACCCTTTTGAAACGTCGATACCTACGTCGATATCTTACTGGTAGGATAAAAAGTCTTTTTGGATAACAGATAATTAATTGTATTTGGACGAAGAGGAGTATAAGCGTGAATTACTTTAATGATAGCTTTTATTTTTCTAGCTGACTCGGCGAACTTCGTACCGCCTCAGAATTAATAAGTACGAATGTATTTATAAGAATAAGAAGAATTATGTCTATTATTTGTTCTTTTCGTGAATTTTTCCCATGTTTAGTTATTCTATTCTGCTATTCGGGGTGGAGACAAATCCAACAAATCAAAGATCATAAAAATCTGTCCAGCAGTTCTCGAGTTATCAATGTGTAACGAACGAACGACTTTGTTTTATTTATACTTAAGTATAGAAGGTGTTTAATGATATATTTTATTATGATTTTTAATGAGACTGTGTATTATTATGAACTAGCTTTTGCCCGCGGTTTCGCCTGCACAAAGGTCAGAAATTATCTCAAGGAAAACTACCGACCCAGGTCATGGTCTATCCGTGTGTCAAACATCGAAATTCGTTCAGTCATTAAGGCGTGAAAACGTAACAGACAAACAGTGTTTTTGCATTTATACCATTAGTATAATAGATGGATTTGTAATGACTTTCTTAAACAAAAAAAAAAAAAAATTTTTATTTAAAATATGAAAGACATCTGAGGGGCAATTCTGGTAATTTTAAGAACGTTCACAGTCTGATCTCAGTCTCAATCTGTCAAAAATACCTCAAATTTCAGTACATTTTGACAAGTTTTTGACATTTGTTTGTCGCTGAGATGAGACTGCAACTAGATTTTGAACGTTTTAAATTACGAGAATTGGCCTACTGATATCTACCAACCCACACTGGGCCCACATGGTGGATTACGGCCCACTCCCTCTCACCGAGAGGAGGCCTGTGTCACAGCAGTGGGAACATTATAGGCCGATTATGTAATTAGTTTAGAAGTATATTAAGTGGTCGTGAAAAGCCGCGTGAGAATTGAGTAGTTTTTTGTGTAAAACAGTATCTTTACATTTGGTGTAAAAATTAAACTGAGTAATCACTGCGTAGCAAAAGGAGTATGTAAGGATTGTAGCACGTGGCTGTTGAGTAGTTTATATACGTAGTGATCCAGAAATGATCCAACTGCAGTTATTATCGAATACTATAATAAACCCAAAACCAAGAATTCCCATTAAAAACGTCGGTACTTATTTATATTTACGAGATAACCACAAACTATTACAAGGAACTGTGGAAATAAATTAAAGGTTTCTAACTAAAACTGAAATAGCCCAACGAAATTGTTTCGACCTAAACACAAGCCAAGAGAAACTGTGTCCATTGTTCTGTAAAATAGTTGAGCTGAAATATATAAATTAGACGTGGCTGTAATGTCTTATTTGAGTTTGCTAATATGATTTTGATGACAATGATTCTAATGAAATAAGAATTTGATGACAAACCACTTTGGGCTAGTCCGTAATTATAATATACCCGTAATTAACTAATCCTACCAAAAAATTAAAATTAATAATCACGGCGTAGAAAAAGGAGTATGTTAGGATCATAGCACGACTCAAATTGCCTACACTCACACAAAACATACTTGATCGTATTATTTATTTATTAACTATGGATGACTTACAGCTAAAACAAACAAAATATCACCAAGGCACCTTAAGAGACTTATATTCGTATATAAGTCTCTTAAGGTGCCACTAGTCGATATTTTTTCCATACAAATTTCGGGAGAGTATTACTCCACTGTTTGACATTGTGCATCCAAAGTTAAACATGATATCGTTTTGACTTATTATTAATTTTGTCTGTACAAAAACAGAATAGTAAAATAAAAAGCTATTAAAAAGTTATGAGCCGACAAAGATCAATTTTTCTTGCTATTTTTAACTTAACTTTGAGTGTAAATAAGTAATGTAAAAAAGGAACTGTAAAATCTTCAAAACCAACTCCGTACCGGCAAAGCTCAGTTATCGAAGAGTTCAATAAACTTTATTAATAATTTATTAATGCAGTGGTTTTTTTTTCATAAAACTCGAATTTCCAAAGCCCTTTGCGAATTTTTTTCCGCGCCTATCAATTCGTAACGGTGTTTCTGTGCATGAGAACTAGACGTTGTGCGTGTAGACTAGCGTCTAGCTGCTTATCACTGATACTAGCTCTGTCAGACACGAAGCAAGGTGAAACAGCGTGCTTTTTGGCATGACCACAAATGAGTTCGTGCTCGCGACTAGTTTGATACCCAATGTAAATCACATTGGGTATCTGATATCAATCACAATTGAAACACACAAGGAATGCTTGTTTGTCGTTTCAATTTAGCTGTCTGAGTTAATCATGGAAATTTGAGCTCTTTATAGGGACATGATAATGTACAATTGATTATACTTCGGTCAATGACCCTACTGAGCGATAAGTTAGTTAGTTTTACGCTGATCTTCAAAAAATATAAGCTGGTCTTGGAATCTATATAATACCTAAGAATTATCTAAATAAGACAAGACATTGATCATCTAAACTAATATTATAAAGAGAAAAGATTTGATTTGTTGTATGATTGTTTGTTACGCTAACACACTAAAACGGCTGAAGGAATTTGGATGAAATTTGGCACATGGGTATACCACCACCTGAATTAAGACACAGGATACTTTTATCGCGATATTCCTGCGGGATCTAGTCTATACTAATATTATAAAGAGGTAAAATTTGTGAGTTTTCATGTATCCGATTCCGAAAATTCTTTCACTAATGGAAATCTATACTACTACTGCCGAGTGTTATAGGATATATTGTATGCAAATAATAAGAATGTAGCAAAACTTAAATGCACATAAATTTACTTCAAATAAAAATATGGATATCATAAGTAAAGCAGTATACTGTACCCACTTAAAAAAGTAAGAAACATATTTGCAATGCTTCCTCTGTTGCGTAGTGGGGATAGAAACGAAATAATTTTCATTCATATCTATGCAAAATACTAAAAAGAATAAAATAATACAAAACCAAAACTCAAAAAAAAGCAAAATTCCGTGATAACAGACTGATCCAAGATCCAGATTTTGCAATTGTAACTACAGGTTATGTTTAGCTTTGGTGTAGAATGTACAGGTAAAATTGCCCCAGAATATTTTTAAAAGTCCCAATATCAAACTTTTAGAATCGATTAGTAAAATTACCCTATTACCGGAAATACTCTTAATAAATAAGTTAAAACTTACCGTTCAAGAGGAAAACAGATATCATGGTGAGCCAGAAGAAGCCGCCGGGCCAGTCGGAGGTGTCGAGCATAGCCAGGACGATGTTACAGACGAATATAAACACTTCTATGACTAAGGACCACACGATTCGAACTGTTAGGTTACCACTGAAACAAATTAGATATTGTTTAAAAAGTGTTGTTAATGAAAAGGAATCTATAAAATTACAGTGACACAGACCAGACAGTAACGTATAGGTATTTAAAGATATGTCTAAGTTTTTTAAACATAGGACATAGGCTACTTTTTATCGACATACCATGCGGGCGAAGCCGCTGGCAGAAGCTAGTGAGTAATATTGTTGTAGCTAGACTTAGGTGCACACAAGTTTATGGAAAGAAACTTGCGTGTGTTTTAGTAAAGCTTTAATTTGCCCACTTTTATAATGTGCTCAATCAGATTGAATGCTGAATATCACTGCGTTGGGTAGTGGGCATATTATCTCCTTACATAATTACATAGCATCAAGCTTGTATTCCCTAAAATGTAGGCAGAGGTGTTTAGGACTCCTACTTTCGCCAGTTATGTTATAAATTCTACGTAATAGGTTCCTTACATAAATCATCATCATCATCTGCCTAGCCATTTCCCAACTATGTTGGGGTTGGTTTCCAGACTAACCGGATGCAGCTGACAGTATTTTACATGAAGCGACTGATCTGACCTCCATAACCCAGTTACTGGGTAACACGATACCCCTTGTTAAGACTGGTTATCAGACTTTCGGGCTTCTGACTACCCGTAACGACTGTCAAAGATCCACGACCACGAGGTTCCTTACATAAAAATCGTGGTGAATTTTATTAAAATAGCAACATTAGCAACTCTTTGGTCTAGTGTTCAAGCGCTACTGCCGAGCATGTGGTCCTGGGTTTGATTCCCAGGACAGGCAAAGTGTTATTGGGTTTTTTCATTAGGAACTCTCAGTAGCAGCCTGGAGGCGGACTTGTGCCTGGTTGATGGCAATAGGCTCGGCACATACTTACTACATGAGATGGGTGTAATGGTTCAACTCTTTTTTTTAAGGATGGGTAATCATCAAATGACCCCTCCCGCTCTGGATGGAGCGGAAGAGAGTGTCAGACTCTTACTGACTAAAACCCATCCGTGTTCCTTCCTTAGCCCTTTATGTTCCGGGGTAGCGATAACCCTTTCGGACAATCCCGCTGCCCCAGCAGGCTTCGGCCCTGACGGGCCCCTTCTCTGATGCTGACATCTCTTTGAGGCGCGCGTGGAACACATACGCGCCGTCCGGCACAGGCCTGGTCCTGATCGGACAGTGAGCTACTCATTACTCTCCGTCCGCAGGCCATGGTGCAACTCTGTCGAACCCTTTTTTATGTACAGTCAACAAAAGATATAAGTATGCAGGATCGTCGGATATTAGAAACCGATGGATGTTCTCAAATAAAATTTTATTTTATTAGTAGAAAACAAACAGCTCATTTATCAAATTAAATTTCAGTCGACAACATCCATCGGTTTCTTACTACATTTCAAGTATATTCGACGATCCTGCATACTTATCGCTTTTGTTGACTGTACACAGCAATCAATCGATAAAAACCCAGAAAATATTTCAAAACATACAGTTATTACCAACAGATTTCCTTTAAAAATTCCCACTTAATATAGGTAGAAAAGGGGAATTCCGCTGTTGCGTTTAAACTCCCGTAATCCCGTAACTTCGCTAGGTTTTAACAACAAAAATTTACAAGTGCATACTTTTAATAATTTTACTCCCGCAGCAGCCCATTCAGCGCGCTCGAAACTTATACAAATATGTTGAAAAATAGTCTGACAAGCCGCTTGCCTACTCGCTACTCTAAACTATGTTTAAGCTTGCGTTAACTTTGATTTACGAGCCTCTGGGATAGAAGTATGTGTTATGCGATGTTTCTAAATAACCTGATTAAGATATTTATTATTCAAAGCCATCGTCCCATCTTTACATGATGATCAACAGCTTCCTGTCCTTGTACTATGTTACTTGGGGTCGCCGCAACATGTTTTCTTCTGGCAACCAACACGCTATCATTCACTCCCTTTTCTTCCAAATCATTCCTTACACAATACATCCATCTTTTCTTTGGTTCCTCTCCCTATCCAATTATCTAACCATCAACATTTATATTCATCGCTCGTTTAGTCGCATACAAAAACAACGTAAAAACTTTGTCTGTCAGTTAAAGAGAGACAAAAAAAAAACACGTAGATAAACATGTATCCAATTTACGTGTTTTTTTTATTAAATTGCCGTAAAGTTCTCTGGCCCGGTTTCGGTACAGATTATCCTGTTACGATAACGAGATAACGTTGGGCATAGCTCAAGTAGAAACTTACTTAATCATTTA
Source organism: Gortyna flavago (assembly GCA_963669345.1). Lineage (NCBI taxonomy): Eukaryota > Metazoa > Arthropoda > Insecta > Lepidoptera > Noctuidae > Gortyna > Gortyna flavago. The sequence goes on from OY770148.1 coordinate 9,757,126, forward strand.
TTTAATTTTACTAAAAAAACTTGGCCTAGGTAACATCAGTGTTGATACAATAACAACACTGATGACTGACTGCACTGCACTGTTACGGATAAGAAAGACTCCTGTCCTTTAAACTTCGTAAATCCTATATCTAAGGACAGACAGCTTGTAAGGCATAAAAATCTATACTATATAATATTAGAACATGCTTCCACCCGCGGCTTCGCCCGCGAGGTACATCGATAAAAAAAACAATCCTATGTCCTTCCCCGGGATGCAATCTATCTCTGCCAAATTTTATCGAAATCCATTCAGTGGTTTAGGCGTGAAAAGGTAACATACAGACAGACAGAGTTACTTTCGAATTTATAATATTAGTATGGATAAAGCTGAAGTTTGTTTGATCGCACTAATCTCTGGAACCGCCTGCCTGTCAGATTTGAAAAATTATTTTTGTATTTGATAGCCCGAATATCTATAGGCTATTTAAAATCACGCTACAACCATGAGGAACCGCCCAAAATGAAACGAGCATAGAACAGAAGTAGTCTACCGTAACTAGTATAACAAGAAGGCTCCCACTGAACGCTAAGCGAAAACAAAATGACAGCGTGGGCGGGTGGCTGGTATTTCAGTATAATATACTATGGTGACTTACGACCTCAATCGAACGAAGTCGCGGGCAGAAGCTATTATGAAATATATAAGTATATTATGGAACAATGTCAACTTATCGTCCTCTTATAGGTATTCGGGATTGAACAGCCTACATAAGCTATTTGCGGAGCCAATTAAAATTTCGACGACGCGACAGTCCACGGTTACACATAACAACTGGAAAGCAGTTAATTAAAAACTTTAAACCTTAACTAACGAGGATCGGTTCACACCATGATGTTGGGCAACATAATTGGCCATAGCAAATAATATGTGTATAGGCCGGAATAATTAAGTTTTCAGGTTTCGTTTGGTTAAGATTTGGCAAATGCTACTAAAAATTTTGATCACTCGTGAATGGTTAATGTTGGCCATTTCATCTCATTCTCTTGCCCTTAGCCCAATTTATCTGGGGTGGGCGCAATATGTCTTTTTCTTCCATATTAGTCGTCATCTCGGTAGTCACCCCCTTTCTAACCATATCAACATTCACACAGTCCATCCATCGTTTATTTGGTCTTCCCCTAAGTATAACTCTTATGTTGGACATTTACGACAGCATAGATCCGTTTTCACTAATTCCTACGGGACACCTACATAAATACCTAAATGTTTGTATTTTTATCGTTTTATTGTCTTATTATTTTTATTTGTACTAAATATAACCTTTACTACACCCTACCCGGTTTCTGAAACCAGATTTATCTAATCAACTTAACCAATAAAAAAAAAAAAAAACAAAATATACTGAACTAGCAATCTTATTTCCATCTTAGTTTGCTAACGAAATTAATTTTAAAAAAAACATACAAACCTCGACTTAACAAAAACATTGATCCAGCTGAACGCCAGGTTAGGTATCTGACTGGCCCAACCCACATACGCGAGGTAGTGGTCTGAATATATCGGGGCGCTCGCCAGCTTGTATTTCACGAAGTAATCCTTGGCTGTGATGAACATGTTCCAAGCAGTCAGGGTTCCCAAGCCATGCAGTAATAAGGTGAGGAATATTATGTTCCATTTGTCTTTGGGAGCTGTTAAGTCCATCGCTATACCTGCAACAGGAAGGACGAATTAGTTGCATTTTAGATTTTTTTTAAAGGTTTTTTTGTTTTTAATTTGAAAGGTAAAGTAAAAAAAACTACAAATTTAAAAAAAATCGTACTAAAACAAGTTATTAAAACAATTGTTATGTAATTAAACCGAACTTAATTTAGCAGTAATTATATCAACGAATATTTTATCCAATATTCAAAAACAAAACAGTAAACAAAAACATCCAAAAAGTTTTGCCGATCCTGGGATTTGAACTCACAACCAATTTCATTGACCGTAGTGGATAGAAGTCGTGAGTTCAAATCCAAGTCCCTAAAGCTCTTTTTGGGTTTTTTAAATTCGTTTTATCATGTTTGTTGACTAACATAAAAGCTTATAAAACTTTCATTAGCTCAAATAATGTCTGTAATATTGTTCTGGTAATTTATTATAAAGCTTTTTTCACTTTTGGACCTAAATGGTAATGTCGCAATACTTAGGTGCACACAAATTCATAGGAATTTGCATGTGTTTTAGTAAAGCGTTAATTTACCCACTGAAATCATAATTGTGACAAGCAGTTATTATGTAACTGAAGACACTGCGTTGGGAAGTGGGCTACGATGACAAGTAAACATATACTCGAAATAAGGCACGCCATGCTACCGACCGTGAAAACTCTGTTTGCGCGATTCAGAACTCCTAGTTTGCATAAGACTCTGATAGATGGCGTGATTGGTGTCAAGTTAAAATCGATTTTATTGATGGAAAATGGAATGAAATCGCTGAATAGTTTATATTCCATTGTTTAATATAATTATTGGGATAATTATACTTGTGTAATACAGTTGGGATTAGTTGTTATAAATAAATGCATTAATTTTTATACAAAACGCCACTAGTCACGTCATCCAGCATGATTTAAATTAGTACCATTAGCACCAAGTTGAATAATGGTTTTCCGTTTTCTCTTATTCGTCAACCTGTCTATAAATAGATTTTGGTCAAACAAGTTGCGTAAGCGATCATCCGGTTATTGACTTAGCCGATAAATCACATAAAATAGTTGTGTGGGCAAACGTGGCAATTGACACGTATGCTTGTTGTGCACAGGCATATTTAGCAACTTTATATATAGCCCGTTTCGCCATCTTCGGTAAACTTATTTACCAAATAACTTTACACAAAGGCTATAATATTTTCTGGTAAATGGTGCCTATCCTATAGACTATGTGAAATGGATCCCACAGCTTCGTTGTGTTGACACTGACAGCAGATTTTCCGCTTCAACCGTTCAAGAGGTGAAGACTGATTTTCCTCTCATGTTAACAACCTTTCAAGCCGAACATGTCAATCTGACATCCAATCACAACCCCCTCCCACAATTACACATACGGCATACCTACTATACATTGCTTTATTGGTAAACTAGCTTCTGCCCGCGCCCGCGTGAAATTTCTTGTTCCCCAACCCACCCCGCGTCGCATTGCATCACGTGCCCGCGCTATCACTTCGTTTTCGCTTAGCGTTCTTTGTCTTTTTTTTTGTTGCTCGGCTTATAAGGGGCCGTAGCGTGATGTTAAATAGCCTATAGCCTTCTTCAAGAATTGGGCTATCAAATCCAAAATATTTTTTCAAATCAGACAGGCAGTTCCAGAGGCTACATAAATTTACCACCTACATAATAAACCACTTTATAATATTAGTATAACAAATTCAACATTTTCCGTAACACTGTGTGATACGAATCTGTTCGTGTTAACAGCAGATTACCTTTCAAGTTGAGCGTAAAATTGAACATTTAATCAGATCCCAGCCGAGTCCTTCATACACGATGTATAGAGGTATTTTGCTCAGACCAGTAACTATCCTAAGCATGAAGCATATGAAATGCTAAAGGCATCTCCAATGGGAGGGTATGGGACAAAACAAAGCTTGTCAGTCCTTCTTACCGTTTCAGTGTTATAAAAGGGGGATAGTAGTAAGTAGTATTCGATATTGTTTGTTAATTAATTCAGTCTAGATGATCAACCCTAATTCACTATGACCACTTGAACGATTCCTTACCAATCAATCCTTTTCTTTCAATCTCGCGTTGATTTCGCGCGGTTTCCTTCAATGTGTCATAGAGAATTACGGCCCTGAATTGATATAGGGCTTTACTTATTGGCCTCTTTTTGCATTGAAATCTTAAGACACTCCGCCCGAGCCAGAAGAATAGGTTAGTTAAATCGTCTTTCCGATACACATCGGAAAATCGTGTCGCGCCATTGAGGTCCGCCTTTATGTAGGAAAAACAGCCAGAGGCAGACGGAGCCGGAGGGCTGCCTATATCCGGGGGTGCAAGATTCGTTCGCGCATTCATCGCTCCCTGCCTCCCAATCTCTGTGGCACAGGAGGCACAAAGTATGCTGTACTTAGAAGTAGACGTTAGAACAGCTTACCTTTCAAGTTCAGCGTGTCATTTGGCAAGTTGTTACCCTCCCACGCAGGCGTTAGCTTCACAGGCTCGTTGCGGAGGAACGGCGCCTTCTCGTCCGCCGCATCCCAACCTGAGGACAAACAACGACACAGATCAGTCAACGGGTCTTAGAACAATAAGTGTAATTAGGCAGCTTATAGAGGTACAGCTTGCCTTAAAGGTGAACCATAGATCATGTATGATTTTCCAGATGGAACGGGCAGCCCATAAATGGCAGCGTAGTCAAGGAGTCGATCTCTTTCGAATTTTAACTTTATTTCAAATTATATTAAGAACGTAGATACGTCAGTTTGGAAGAATACGTTTCCTTGATTTCACTGTTATTTTTAGTGCATCACAGTTTTTCACGTTATACCTATCTGGAAATAAATTCTCTCAGGGGCGAAGTACTTACTTAGGTGTATCAACTATCAACCTATCAACCCATTAAATACAACCCATAAATTAGGTAGTTCCCATTTTTAAAACTATTATAAAATATGACTATAATCAATCAATATGCGTGGCCTTTTCCGAACTATGTTGGGGTCGGCTTACAGCCTAACCGGATGCAGCTGAATACCAGTATTTTATGTATAGCGACTGCTTATCTGACCTCCACAACTCAGTTACTGGGTAATACGATACCCCTTGGTAAGACTGATTGTCAGACTTCCTGGCTTCTGGTTCTGACGACCCGTAACGACTGTCAAAGATTCACGAATGACAGCCGGGACCAACGGCTTAACGTGCTTTCCGAGACACGTAGGGATCTTGGTATGTAAAGATCACCCATCCATGGACCAACCGCGGCAAGCGTAGCTTAACCTGATCAATCGACTCATGCAGCTGTTATTATTTAGCCACAAACCTATTAAAATATGATTAATATAACTATAGTAAATAACCCTGTTATGGTTCTACACTCCTGCTATATATCCACACTCGGTTTGACGTAGGTACGATAGTTTAACGGCGCAGTATCTGTCTGATTCACGCCAGAGCAATTGTCGCGAATGACGCTTCAATTACATTTGTTTATCAAGCAGTCAAATGGATTTATTATAACCCCTTGTGATCTGCGATCTTTTAATATCAATATAATAAGGTCAGGAATAAATCAGAGGAATTCTGAAAGCCGCGGTCTGACCCAGTTGGGTGAGAATCGGTTGTCATGGTACGGGTAAAAATGAAAATGAAGTAACATGCTGTGAGGAAAGTTTTGGGAATTAATATGGAGGGATTATTGGAGCAGCCGTGACTTGGGAGTTGGAGGTCGTAGGTTCGAATCCTGACAGGCGCTTTACTTTGTGGAAATTATTTCATAATATAGTTATAATAACAGAAGGAAAACATCGTAAGGAAACAGCATATCCTAGAACCAAAAATTCGAAAACATTTGACAACTACCAACCCGCACTGGGCCTGCGTGGTGGATTAAGGCCCACTCCCTGTCACCGGCAGGAGGCCAGTGTCCCAGCAGTGGGAACATGCTAGTAGGAACATAGGCTTTTTATGCTTATGGTTTAGGGGCAGATCAAACAAACGATGATTGGATTTTTATGTAATAGGCACTGAGTTGACGATTGAAAAAGCGACGTATGGAAGAATAAAACGTCGATCCAGGATAAAGAATGCATGATAATGGACAATAATACTCTGTTGTTACTTAAAAACGAATTCTATTTTTGTTTAAAAATGTCTAGTTCTTTTTTGTTTGTAGTTTTAATAGACTAAGGGCTGATTTTTCAATCGACAGAAACATTTTATTTGTGGAATAAAATTGACGTATGGTATGATAGATTTTGTATTGAAAGACTGTCAAAAATCCTAAATTATTCCTAGGATAGAATTATCAGATGATTGTAAAATTCCGCCCCAAGTTCACGGACTGAAACTTCAATAGTTAACCTATTTAAGCATTATCGTACCCACATCAAAAATTAAGAAACATTATAATCTTGAATGTTCCCTCCGTTGCGTAATGGGAATAAAGATTAAAGGTTGCTCCATAAAGGTTTTATATAAACAACTGAACATTTAGAACTCTTTGAAAATAACTTTATTAAATATAGGTACATACGCCTATAAATCAAGCTTTACATTTTCAGTACTACTACTGACTGACCACGCATTGATTCGGCATGCCATACATTAAGAGGCCTAGCTATGAGGCATGATAAAATATGAAAGAAAAGGGAGTGAATCATGGCGTGACGGTTGACAGGGGAGAATAGAAGAAGAAAACGTGTTGCGCCGACGCCAAGTAACATGGGGGCAAGGGGGATGATTATGACGATGATGGGTATCTAGCTGGTATAAAAATTAAAGTCGCTTTAAGTGTTTGTCTATACAAACGCGATTTCCTTCTAAACTGCGCAACGGATTCTTATGCGGTTTTCACCATCATTTAGCGCTCTTACGCACTAGCGGTTAAACCGCGGGGGAGGCTAGCCGCTTTTCCAGTTTACTATGCAATTTTGTGGCGGTTAAGTGCGTACAATCATAAGCGGTTGCATATTAAAATGGAAAAGCGGCTAGCCGCGCGGTTATCCGCCCCCGCGGTTAACCGCTAGTGCGTAAGAGCGGTTAGAGAATTTATTCCGGAAGGTTTATGTGTAATACATTCACACAAAACTAACATGATAAAGAAATCTCGATGTTTTGGGCCTTTTTTTTTGTTTCAAAGATTATTTCCGTTTTTTTTTTTTTGTGTATATTCTGTGCCTTAACCAAGGTCAAATAAATATATTTTTTCTTTCTTTCTTTAAGTCGTAAAAACCATGCTAAACAGGGGCGAGTCGCTAGGAATTTATGTTAAAGATCATCACTTATAAATTAATAAACTAACTGAAGCTAAGCCAAGATAAAGTCAATATACACGAACTGACTGGAGTAGTCAATTAATTTCACATAAATAAACACTGAACATAAATACTAAATGCCTGCATTACTCTTCGTTGTTATTACGAACACGAATCACATCCCGCTGAACATCCATCTTGCATTACGTTGCTACAATACAAATGAAACGTAGCTAAGTATATGTTTCACAGCACTTTATACATAGGTAATGTCCGATTATATATGTAAGTATATTTAAGGGGCTCGTGGCTAATTAATAACAGCCGAACGGGTCGTTCGATCAGATTAAGCTACGCTTGCCGCGATTGGTACGTGGATGGGTAACCATATTATATATTCGATATTCAGCCGCAGCCGGTTAGATTGGAAGCCGACACCAACATAGTTTGGAAAAGGTTAGGCAGATGATTTATTAATTATATGAAAGCGATAAGTTAATATTGGTTAAAAATATAATTTTGGAAGAAAAAACTATTTACACTAAAAACTGAAACTACAAATACCACAATAAACAGGTAAAAAGAAGTCACTTTTGGCGGCAAAAATAAATGCTAAAGTGCTGTTTGCCTCAAAGAACCTCGAGGGAGCTTTGTTGAGGAGACAAGAATGTATCGCTGCTTAGCAACCTAACAATTTTTATAATCGATATAGGTCTGCTTTTTCTACTAAAAATAGAAATTGTGGGTGGCTCTTACGACAGTTGCGACTCTAAGCCCGGGACCGAGTGATAATCTGAAATACTTTCTACCTCTAAAGGGAAGGCAGTATCCTTGTAGTTTCTTGCCCGTTCTTCTCCATAGAGATCTACGTTTTGGAATAGGCATCTAACTTCAGCTTTCTGACTAACTGATCGACTTTTTGACAATGCAAAAGTGCCTGTAAATGGTTTAATTGAAATAAATGCTTCAAGTTTGAGTTAGTAATCCGGATTAACGCTGATAAGGATGTAATTCACTTCTAAAAAGACAATAGTTTCTTAGGTCCTAAGTAGACCAAAACCCCACATGTGAAATAAAATTCCTTGGAACCGAATTGTCGGATCGAAAACACTTTTATTTTCACAAGAGCTACAAGGCCTGGAAGTTAGACCCTTGTAAACGAATCCATCTTTATTTCTGGGACAAACTTGTTTGTACTAAAAGTTACGGATGGAAGACAAGCAACACAACATAAATTGTACCTTCCGCTTACGGGAATAGTGTTTAAACTTCCAGGGGATACAAGAGCTATATTTCTGTTGGTCGATGGAGCACGAAGTATTTTCTGGATTTTCGACGGTTTGTTTTGTCGCCAGAATCACTACGAACGCAGATTTTCTGGGAAGTCGATGGCAGAAATCGCGTTGTTATGCGCTGATGTTACATTTTTGGTTCCTTTTATGAAAATCGTTTTTACTACAAGATGGAGATTCTCTATTCCTAACCCCAAGAGCACTTTAACCTTAAACGATTGAATAACTAATTTGCTTTCTAAGAGCCCGTCTAGCCTTTCAATCTGTTGAGCTCTTCGTTGACAAAAGTAACAACAATATGAGTTAAATAAATATACTTTTGCCGTATAATAGAAATATTCTGAACTGTTATTCTAAATGAGATTAGTAGGTACGAAAAATTACAATTTCGAATAGAAGTTCAGGCTTAAGCATCGTTCCAGAATAAAGGCTCTACAAACAGCGTCGTTTAAAAACTAACTAACACAACAACAAAGTAAACCGTAAGTAGTTAATAACAAACATTTAAAAACTACGGGAGCGCGTGCTATTTACGACACTCAACATGGAGGGAGCGTTGTGGTCGTTTGTGCCACCCTCAGAGCTCGAGGGGCGCTTAGCGAAACAACATTTTTTAACCGCCCTATTTAAAATGAGAGGTTTAATAAAAAGAAAACGTTGAGGCCTTAAGGAAAACTTTTGATTTAAACCTTATTGAAGTAATACTAATTATATAGTGCCCTTTTGTTTGTGTTTTTGTATTTATTTGTATGCTGGGTCAAATTAAATTAGCTAGCAAAACATTGCAGACGTAACGGGTACCGATATCAAAACACGAATAATTTTATTTTTATGTTGTTGTGATCAACGACCGCTGTTATTGTTGTTATTTGAATTATGAGTTGAGTAAATCTGTTTTCTTTTGTTTTATCGTATTTAGGCATTAAGACCTAAGTTTCCACAAAACAACTTATTTTTTAAACTGACAATTATATCAAGTGACTACACTACCTGCAATCGATGACCCCACAAAAGAAACATCAAATTAATTTATGTTTTTCATTAATCATTAAATCATTTATTTATTTTGATATCGATACCGATAACGTCTGCGAAGTTTCGCTAGCTATTTTAATTTGACCCTGTAGTTAGTTATTGTTGGGTTAATGGAGGAACACCAAAGGAAAGACCGTTCTAAGGATTTCAATAATACGTTTATTATCCTTTTATTGGAAGGTGTGTTTACTAATATTACGTGAGACGTGTGATCAACAAGGCTAATACTCGTAGTCACTATGCGAAAGTTAGGATTTCAGTCAAGTGGTAAGGGCGGGCTCGGATATACAGGGTGAAATTGAATACATGCGACAAATCGAAATGGGAGATTGTACTCATCATTATGAACAACTTTTACTATGGGACCGAACCTGAAATCGCGAAAAAAAAAATCTGCTGTTTCCTACATTTATGTTCGCACAACTCGTCAAAATGTAGGGAACAGCTGTTTTTTTTTTTCGCAATTTCATGTTTGGTCCCATAGTAAAAGTTGTTCATAATGATGAGTACAATCTCCCATTTCGATTTGTCGCATGTATTCAATTTCACCCTGTATAAATAATATTTAAGAAAGAAAAAAATAAAGAAAGAAAAATAGGTTACACAGAAACACGTGCATACAAAAAGATAAATTAATTCTAATAATAAGGAAAAATAAATAAATCAAAACAAAATATATACTATCTATAATCACGAGCACAAAGCAGAAATAGTCGACGGCTAAACGTCATGACTGACAAGAAGGCTTCCACTCAGCATGATGCTGTGCTATATGGGGGACCCACAGCACAGCGCTGATTTTCATTTATGAGTTAGAAAGACGATAGTGTTGAACTAGTATCGATTTGTTTTTACTATACTCCAACAGTTACTTATTCAAACATTATTATGGACGTTTAGAGTAGGTATTTACCTTCTTCTAAAGAAGATAAAAATATTATTGCTCATATCATATTCCCACCTTATATCCTAAAGTTGTACCTACGAATTGCTTATTTCACGCTTGTCAGTTCAAAGCAGAATGAAATATGAATTATGCAATATTCACGCGGGTCATAGTTATTTTGTTTTGTCACTGCTATGTCTGTGAAAATCACTGAAAAATAGAGCGTAGCTAAATATGACATGAAAATCCATTTCTTATACTTATTTAATACATTATCAGATTGATTAACAGGTTATAATCTCTAATCAAAATATTTTGTTTCACATAAACCTACATGGGCAATTGGGCACTTATGAAACGTCAGAAGCTAGGTGCACGGTTCCAATTGGTTGTTTCCCTAGAAATATATTATATCTTATATCTATGGATGTTCCCTATGGAGAAGAGCCAGCAAGAAACACCACGGTTCTCTTTTAAAAATAATTGGCTTTTACAATTTTAACAGATAAGGGAGGACAGTGCAGCCCGTCAACATGTACTAGGTGCTTAACAAAATAGCCACATACCTACCTACATATTTTTTGTACTCCTGAAAACCACAGCACAATAGGCAGAACTTCCTACCTCAAAATCCATGTCCAACCAGACTATCCACTCATCCCTAGCCATAAGTTTTATAAAACCCGGCCAAAACGTGAACTCCCACGAGCAATCAACAAGTAGGTCACAAAACTTATTAGTTACGAGTATTATGTTAAAGCATTTACCGTACTTACTGCTATAAAAAACGTTAAATACACTGCGGCAGACTAATTTCCTCACTCTATGCACGTAACTAGAGTAGTAGAGGCACTAGAGGTGCCCCACGACACGGTCTTGCAAGCATCGATAAACAATAGCAGCGATAATGCAGTCGTAATAATATTTTCTCATTGTTTATCGCTCGCAGGCGCAGATATGTACTGTTGCATACAGCAGTGATTGGATTCGATTTTTAATTGGTTTTAAGTGCCTTGGTAGGAAAGCAATGATTTGAGGGTCATGTAGCTAAGTAATAACAGCCGCACGGGTCGATCGATCAGGTTAAGCTACGCTTACCGCGGTTGGTCCGTGGATGGTTGACCATATTTACCCCTCCGTGCCTCGAAAAGCACGTTAAGGCGTTGGTCCCGGCTGTCATTCGTGGATCTTTGACAGTCGCCCGAAACTGCTCGAAAATCTGACAACCAGTCTTACCAAGGGGTGTCGTCTTACCCAGTAACTGGGTTATGGGTCAGATAGGCAGTCGCTCCATATAAAATATTAGTATGCAGCTGCATCCGGTTAGACTGGAAGCCGACCCCACCATAGTTGGAAAAAGGCTAGTTAGATGATGAGGAAAGCTAAGATTCTTCAGAAGGTTGAACATACAAGGTAGATGAAGGACAGAAAAAACTTATTAAAAAGAAATTATAAGAACATGTTTTCAAAGTTTCCCGTACATAATTTTATCAGACGACTTCAAAAATGTCCCAAAGTCGGGGTGACTGGGATAATTTTATTTTTTTCGTAAAACAGGGTAATTTGTAAAGAGGAAAGGAAGATTTTTTTCAGTTTTCATGTTTTAGGGAAAATCTCATACTGCCAACACATTTATGCAATACGAAAAATTTACTGAAACTAACAAATTTACTTATGGAGATGACTCTCATTGATCCACCCGAGATGGATGATGAGATGAGTGTGATGCTAGGATTACTCCTCAAATCATATGCGCAAATATCCGAACTCCGAGCAAACACTAGTACGCCATACAAATATTTATCTTGTAAGAAACCTTCGGCATGAATCAAGAGGAAGGATTCCGATGGTTAACCAATTAGATAATCAAATGAGACACGAGGCTATACTCGTATGATAAGAAATCGTAGAAATGTTTCATGATTGGATGGTTAGACCTCTAATCCTATACAAACGTAGTTATACATCATGACTTGTTCAAGAACTTGTCAAGTATAGGAAAATAGGCTAGAAATAGTCTAACAAAATGTAAAGAGATACAAGGCTACCTACAAGACTTAGTGAATAAATTAAATCAATAATAGGTTTTCGCAATAGTGTGAGATTCGTTTCGTTATGCAAACACATGCGTCTTGCCTTGGATCTGTAAAATGTTGATCTTCATCTCAACTCGGAATGGGCACTGCCAGTTATAGGCTCCCTTTCTTTTCTGCCTGTTTCCTACACGCTTTTATGCGTCCCTAGTCTGTTTCCTGTCACTTTGACGTTATTGTCAGACCAAAATATCGATTGTTTACAATATTTTGACGCAGAGTCAACTACAAATAAAACCCTTACTTTTGATTTCGTTCAGAAGATTTCCATTGTCATATGAAGATTGCTTATCTATCACGAATGGACTGCACTCATCATCATTCTCCTGCCCTTGTCCCAATTTATTTGTGGTCGGCGAACATTTATTTTTATTCCATTACTTCTCTATTAGTTGTCATCTCGGTAGTCACCCCCTTTCTAACCGTATCATCATTCACCAGTTCATCCATCGTTTCTTTGGTCTTCCCCTACTCGTATAGCCACATTCATACTCAAAACACATTTTCACTGAAGACATTTTCCTTATTCCTCCGTAACACATGACAACCGATTTCCACACAACTTTTCAATTACTGGTGCCACTGGCAGACTTCCTTATTTAGGGTCACTGTGGCTCAAATAATTTTATTTAAAGACTTAATTTTAGTAGCATGTCTTGAGTTTGACCTTTAGTAAACTAAGTTCAAGCCAGGGTTCAAATCAAGTTACTGCAAAACTTAGCGGAATATTGAATATGGAAATTAGTTCTCTAACGTTATTATGAATGTCGCCTTCGAGATTTTTGAGTACTGATTACCAAAAATATTTCGAGATAAGTCTCCCAAAGATTTACAAATCTTGAGTCACAAGTAAGTTAACGTTCTAAAGGTGGTCGGCCGGATAAACAGGTTGTTTTAAGGCCATCGACCACAGGTTAGTTTGAAAATAAAATGAAGTGATATACATGCATTACATATAATGACAATCAGCAGCCTAATTGCGTTTTTATTTTGACAATTCAACAATATACATTGCGTCATTTACGTTGACATACCACAAAACCTGTCTACAACTGGTATTATTTTATTATGATGAACGCACGGTGATGCCTGTTTTTTTTTTTTATTTGTTTTATGTTATTTAATAATATCATTGGGTGTTGTAGTTGCTAATTTTAAGTACTGTAATTGTTTTATTTTGTAGCCAACATTTAATCTGACTTGATTTCCGTACGTCTTTTTCGACCACTGAAAATCAGCGCTGTGCTGTGGGTCCTCTATAGCACAGCATCATGCTGAGTGGAAGCCTTTCTGTCACAGTCATGATGTGCAGTCTTCGACTATCCTGCTTTGTGCTCGTAATGATAGATAGTATAATTTTGTTGTTATTTATTTATTAGAATTAATTTTATCTTTTTGTGTGCACGTGTTTCTGTGACAAATAAACCTATTTTTCTTTCTTTCTTATCGAGTAGACGAATTTTTCAAAGTTAATTTTGAAGCCATCGAATACGAATTTCCTTCAAAACCCTTAGGTTTGTTATTGCTGGTGTTACGAATTTTGAGGTGTTGTAAAGAGAACAATTTTTGGTATTAGAACATCCGAAACTGTACATGTTGGTGACTGCCATATATAGAGGCACAGGCAGAAAACAAAAAAGAGTAGTGATATATTATATTCAGGAAGACATAAAATCGATGCTGTTGAAAATGATCACTAGCAAATATGCTCATAAAATGCACTATACAGATATTAATGGAACATAACATATTTTTATAACCACCGTTGCACCAACCGACCGTCATTCACGGGTCACAGAACTTAGATACAGACCATTAAAATTCAAATCATGCAAGAATTTTCATTTTTCATTTATAGGCAAGTATTTTGTTCCCGAATGTAATTTTGTCTTTAAATTTGTAGTAAAATTTTCCTAGCAAATAAAAATTATTTATAGAAAACAATTTTTCATTCGAGCCGTTTATTTTTATTGCGTAATAAATTGTAACAAATTCAAATTATGCGCGCAGATTTATTGTTCGTATTGTTTCGAAACTGTACTCAATTTTACGTCACGTAGTGCTAATTTATGATCTACTATCTGCCTGCCATGTATAGCATAAGCATAATCAGCCTATTACATTCCCACTGCTGGGACACAGGCCTCCTCTCGGTGAAAGGGAGTGGGCCGTAATCCACTTCGCAGGCCCAGGCCAGTGCGGGTTGGTAGATGTCACGTCTAAGAATTTTTGGTTCTAGGTCATACCGTTTTTCTCACGATGGATGTCGCTCCATGTAAGTTACGGGAAGCCGACCCCAACATAGTACATAGTTGGGAAAATGCTAGGCAGATTGATAGGGTGCAAATTTATCAAAAACTACCTTGAAAAAATATCACTCACCCTTCTCAATATTTCTACAAAATGTTCCATAATTATCGACCATGATTGCCACAAGATTTTTTAATGATCTCACTAGATATTCACATCACTGTCGCACATCGTGTTCTCGTTACGAACTACAAAACAAACTAATAATTATGCTCTGATATTGATATCATTAGTTAAGTATATTATGTAAATTATGTTCCCTTCTACTGATATTGATCTAAGATTGAGCGCTGATTTAAAACCTGCACGAAGTTTCTGTGAAGCAAAAAGATACTAAAGCCGCACGCTATCATATACTTTTATTGCCAGATTCCATGGCTAAAGCAATAACTTGAATGGTTATAAGTTTATTACACCCTATACAAAAACTGTATATTAAAACTATAGTAAATTATTTTCTAGATTCATAGAACTTGGCAAGAGATGCCCAATATCTAAGTTATTATGGATGTTACGTCTACAATGCACACCCCATAAAGTAAATTAATTCAAACTCTAGTATTGCCACAGAATAACCAATAGTGTGTTGCCTAATCTTCGACAGTTTGGCACCATTTAAAAAGTTGTTTTTTCAAGTTACATCATTTTATGTGGCGATTAGTTATTCTTCAACGGTACTCGTAACTTGCGCCCACGCCGAAATTTCTTTTAAATGTAAATCGCTCGCCTTGTTCGTCTAGTGGTCTCAACTGCTGCTCCTGGGTTTGATTCCCAGGTAGTAGTGCTAAGTGTAATTTTTGTTTTCTATCATGTATTTCTCAATAGCTGCCCGGAGTCTGGATTTGTGCCTGCTTGTTCGCAATAGGCTCGCCCCCTATTACATGGGACTTAAACATAGCTAGCAAAATGTATAGGTCCATCTTTGCCAAATCCTTCGTTTGCAATCTATAATACATTGTATTTGTGTATTTTCGTATTTTGTAATACGATGCTTATACGTATTATTATGCAAGAATCAAAGACATTATTTTCCGGTTTAGACGATTCATGTGCTATAAACTTGAGTAATTTAAACATTTATTGACTGTGCGTTTTTTATTTAATTCCGAAAATCCACTGTTTTGTTATGTTATGCGCATATATATTTCAGCTATTTCAAAGGGGAGAAAGTTAGGTATTCAATTAAAAGGGACAGTTTTGAGGATGTCGTCAGGATCAATGGTCACTTCGGACCGGTATTTCTCGGATTCGGATCGGACGTTAGTGCGAAACCGCCCTAATAGTGCTATCGATTAGCGATACGCAATTACAAGATGGCAACATTTGACTACCTGTGATTACATACTGTATATATGCATTGACTGAGGTCAAAAGGTTGCTCAGATCAAGTTGTTACATTATTACCTAACTTACAAACATTACCGTTTTATCTTACCTACTAGTTTCTGCCCGTGACTTCGGTCGCGTAATCGGCCTATGGCAAATGGCACACGGCAATAGTGTAACTTTCTGACAGTGAAAGAATTTTCGAAATCGGATCAGTACTTCCAGAGATTACCTACCTCCTAGTCCTACATTCAAACTTACAACCTTTATCTCTTTATAATGTTAGCGTAGGTTTCCCACAAATATAATTATGAATGGGTAATAAAAATGAAACAAAGCGTATTTTCAGATTGTTAATCGTACCTAATTTTTCATGCTAGATACTCGTACATAGCGGCTATAGCCCGTAATCATGAATAAATTTTTCAGTAAGTAAATACCTACCTACTTACATTATATACTTACACGAAAGTTTTCTAATTCGTTTCCACAATGAAATTAAACGTCAGAAGAATTCATAGCTCAACATTTTTTACTGATATTAAATCAGAAAAAAAAAATTGTACCTACCTTTACCTTGAGCAAGCGTGGTGATCAATGCTCGTGCCTTCTCTGTCTGAGAACAGGCCTTTGCCCTACAACAATGGCACAATAATAGGCGGGTATTATGTTACCTGTACTGACTACCTTATTAAACGAAAGTCCTTATTCAAGGCAGATAGGTAAGGCACTTCTGTTAATATTACCGAAACGTTTTTTTATGATTAATTACAGATTTTTCAACTCAAACTTTTCTTATCTTAAAACACCACTTCCAACAAAGCTTACAAACTAACTACATACTTACATTTTGTTCCCAAAACGTCAGTTAATTTTTAACTAAACACCATTAAAGTTAGGTAATTAACATAAGCCGTCCCTATTATCGTAGGAACTGATTACTCGAGTTAGTTGCGCCTTTATCTTGTAAATGCAGTGAGCAAACAATGCGTGTGTACTGGGCTCAAGTAGTTCAGCAGTTATCGCTAGAGGCACCATGCTTGACCGAGTTTGGGAGCCGCTAGAAATTCCATCAAATTATTCTGCTCTGCAGCTTTAGGAATTGAATTTCCCATATTTGTCGTTAAATGTTTTCAGAATTTCAGTAATAAGGAAGTTTATCCTAAGAATTTATGATAGATAAATAATGATAATGACAAAGGGTAAATAAAGGGTTAGGTTTTCAAATAGGAAATCATTGCAAATTAAGTAAGTGGGGTTTTTCTGAAGGAAAACAGTAAAGAACTAGTCTAAATGAGTTTAAAATGTTTGTTTAAATTTTGTCTGAAATAAACCATAAGGTTTGCTTTACCATTTACTTAAGCTTTGGTTTCCTAAGAAAGCGGTGAACTGTCACACAAATGACGGCTGTCCAAATACATAGGGTTTTTTGAAACAAATACTGATGAAAACTGATGAAAATGATAGTCATGACGACACCGCTTTCCTACGAATCCAACGCATTAGCTCTATATTTATGACATTTCCACCTTTCACCCTGAAGTCCTATCACCTATATACTCATCGGCATTGTACAACACACAAGTAACACTAACAACGGTAAAATAATTATTTTAATAAGTTTCAAAGTACTTACTTAGTTCACACGCTATAAAGTACAGGTGCACTGACGGTGACCCGATAATGCACATATGACAGTATCACGTTGCAAATAACACAACAATAATCACGCTTGAACTAACTATTAACTAATCGATAAATTAATTCACGTTTTCAACAACCTGTGAAACGGTGTATTGGGCCTAATGGGGATTATTTGTATGGAATTTTCTGCTAAGGTTTGTCATTGACATTATATATAGACAGACTTGGGCATTATTCGAATAACTTGTTATCTGGATAATTAATCGAATAAAATTTTATTCGCAATATAATTATTCGCGAATAATTCATTCACGAATAAATTATTCGTAAATAAATTTTCTACGAATAAATTATTCGTGATTTTATTCGTTATTTTAAATATTAAATAATAAAGCGATAAAACGAATTGGTGCCAATCGTATATCGTCAACTGCCTGCCTGATTTCCGGAATAGGCGTGACGACAATATCAAATAATCAAGGATTTAATGATTTTAGGGGAAAATACATGTTAAAAGGATTTAAAACACTGATTTAGTTTTATTAAAAAATTTGAGATTAATCGGAGTTTTATTAAAATAAAATATAAGAAAAAGAAATAGAAGAATCTTAACTGTAAATACATGATAATGGAAAGCAAAATATTTGATTTAAATGCCATTATTCCTTGTTTTATTTTTATTCATTAACCGACTAACGAATAAAATAATTTATTCGTCATTCGAATAATTTTCCTTTGCATAAAAGAAATTATTTATTAATCGTGAATAACGAAATAGCAATTTATTCATTAGTTATTCGTCATTCGAATAAATTTTGCCCAATACTGTTTATAGACAAACCACCTTATTTATTCCTCGTTGGTCTAGTGGTCGCAAGCGGTCCTCCAACCTGATAGCGTAACACACTATTCATCTCAATCTGAATCATTTTGAAGGATATTTCTAATCCTTCATATGTTCGTAAAATGTGTCTGCTGAACAACGTAGATAACGCAATGAATGTGGTTGAACTGTCAAAATGAAACCCATTGCTACTGTGTGTTACTGACTCGATTATCAGGACAAGTAAAATTGTTATTGGGTTTTACAATATCAATTTCTCAGTAGCAGCCGGAGTCTGGATTTATATTTATGTCCGGTTGATGGCAATAGGCTCGCTATTACATGGGACTTGAACATAATTGGCGAAATTTGAGTGTGCTGTAGGTACGTACACCTCTGTCTAACCTTCCAGGGGATACAGAGACTTCGGGGAATAATGAGTTTGAGTTTGATTTATCCGCAACTAGTGACCCACCCTTGCCTCGCACAGTTTATCCGACTTGACAAAACATCGAGATGTATTTATAAAGTACACACGGCTACACATCAAGGCTATACATTTCCAGTTTTAGCTAATCTCGCATTGTATAGGTTTTTCGTACAATCAGAAGTCAGGTTAAACTGGTTATGTATAGCTTGATGTGGAACCGTGCGTACTAGCTTCTGTCCGCGACTTCGTTCGCGTAAAATTTCTTGTACCCTAAGGGTCGTGATGTTAAATAACCTTCCGCAAGAATTGGGTTATCAAGTGCAAAAGTAACTTTTCAAATCCTACAGATAGTTCCAGAGATAAGCGCGTTCAAACAAACAAACTCTTCAGTATAGATTTGTAAGTTTAATATTCTTGTATTATACACATTAACCTTCGAATTCAAAAGCGACTTTAATTTATAATATTTACAGATTTAAGAATTCAGTGTTTAATTTTTAATTAAGATTAAGTTAATCACATAAAAATTGTAATGAAATTAAAAAGGCTACCAGGCGGTTATCTTTACCATTCTCAGCGTCGATAACGATGAATATTGAATCCCTTTTATCCTGAACGGTCTAGTAAACATGGTTACCCTAATTATCGTATATTATAGGTCAGTGGGAAGGCGGAAACGAGTTGGTATGAGATTAACGAGATTGAATAGCTGCGGGAGACAACATCTTGTGGAAGATATTCATCCTTAGTGAAGGCGAGGAAAGAGTAAGTCTATGTGTGTGTGTGTGTTTTTGTTTTGAGGGTTCCATACCAAAAGGGTGCCAACGTGCAACGGGACCCTAATACTATGGCTCGGTTTTACTTTCCGTTCGACTGTCACAGGGTTGTAACTTTTGAACCGTAACCGGTAGCCAATTTACAGAATATTACTACGGCCGTTATAACAACAAATAATAAAAATAAAATCAGGTTGAAATTTATAGGATAACATCGTGAGGAAACCAGCATGTTCTAGAACCAAAAATTCGAAGACATGTGACATCTACCAACCCGCTCTGGGCCCGCGTGGTGGATTATAGCCCAATCCCTCTCACAGAGAGGAGGCCTGTGTCCCAGCAGTGGGAACATTAAGTATAGGCTGATTATGCTTGTTATGGTAGGAATCTTATAGGGACATGTTTCTTGTACAAAAAACGTGTCTTTTTTTTAACCAAAAGTGTTTTACTTTAATATGTTGTATCAAATATTGTACGGTGGTACGGAACCCTTCGTGTGCGAGATCGACTCGCACTTGGCAGCTTTTTTTTTTAAGATATTGGCCTGTTTTGAAAGTCTAAGTAAGTTTTGCGGTGTTTTGTGTTACAAGGTGTGTGTTAGATTACATTTCATATTCCGTTGAGCCTTTAGGGTGTTGAGGGCGTGGTGTAGGTTATCTATTTTCTAAATCATTGAGTTAGGAACTACAAATGTTTTCAGGAGTTTATTTATTTCTTACGACGAAAGTTTTAGCAATGTCGTAAGTTCGAATTTCAAGATACTGCAAAAATTCACAGAATTATTAAAACAAATAAAAACAATCTGTTACGTGCTTTTTTTTATCACCAAATCGTCATCATTCTCCTGCCCTTATCATAAAATAAATTGAGATTTATTTGAGGTCGGCGCAACAGTGTTTTTCTTCTCTTCTCTATTAGTCGTCATCTCGGTATTCACCCCCCTTTCCAGCCATATCATCATTCACACAGTCCATCCATCGTTTCTTTGGTCTTCCCCTACTCTTATAGCCATCCACATTCATATCTACTCAAAACTTTCCTCACGACATTTTCCTCATTCCTTCGCCATTCACATTTATATTAAAACTTTATTCACGACATTTTCCTGTAAGTACAACCCACAACCACAATGTATAATGTATTCACTCATTTTTGTCCAACCTATTTATTCTATTCAGAATTATATCAGCCCAAATCAGGTCAAAACCTTGTTTGATCACGTGCCTGCACACATTCATTATACCCTAATTGACCCTATGATAGACAACCAACCCACTATTAGCATATCAGATAACCAAAATTTCTGATCAATTTGTACCCATTTTGTGACAACTTTCCACTTATCATTGATATTTGTATACTCAAAGATAAGGTTGCCATGGTATGGGCGTGTGATACGGAGGAATTGGGAAAATGGCGTGAGGAGAATTTTAGGTATGAATGTCGGTGGCTATAAGAGTAGGGGAAAACCAAAGAAACGATGGATGGACTGTGTGAAAGATGATATGGCTGGAAAGGGGGGTGAATACCAAGATGACGACTAACAGAGAAGTATGGAAGACTTGTTGCGCCGACCACAAATGAATTGGGATAAGGGGATAGGAGATACCCAAAGATAAAAATGTCAAGGCAATCGATGGAAACTAGCAGTTGCACGCGTCTGCGTGTATTTTGTATTTCAACATTTCTTAAGGCGCTGCCCAAATGTAGAAAAACCGAAAATGCTCAGTCTTGTCGCACAGTTAGCTGTAGTATTGGTACATATTACAAGCCAGAAAGAAAAAATTGTGTATTGTTGAAAGAAGAGTTATTCAAAAATATTTAATAAAAATAAAATAGTATCATGAATTCACGATAAAACAATCGTAAAACAGAGAACACAGCATAACGCAACGACCCTTAGGAGCCGAGCACAAAAAAAAAGCCAGAAAGAACGCTAAACGAAGTAAAAGCACGGGAGGGTGGTACCGGGAACAAGAAATTTCACGCGGAGGAAGTCGCGGGCAGAAGCTAGTTATTTTATAAAAATGTGCTTCTCCTGGTCAAAAATGAGGCTTTCATCTGTCAAATTCCGTAACGATCGGTTCCATTGTAAAGACATGAAAAGGCAACAGATTCACTTTCGCGTTTATACATATATTATTAGTATGGATAGTATTATATTACAGTGCGACTATATCAAAGCGATCAGTCTGACTCGGTAATCAGATTATGGGAAGATATAGACAAAAATCTTATTAACAACTACATACTATAATAATCCGATTGAACAGTAAAAAGTATACTTGAAGGTCGCTTGCCAAGGAAAGAACTGAAAATCTCTTATTGAATGGTAATTTTGCAAATCGACTTTTTTATTATATTTATGGCTAATTAAAACAGTACAACACCAATTACATTAATTAAAATAGAAACCATTATTACGTTGACAATAATTATGTTGTATAATGTATAATATAAATGATAAGTATATAATATCACTTAATTGAAAACTAACACGGCCAGTACTGTGAGAGAAAGTATGCAAGGGGGACCTTGCATACTTTCTCTCACAGAACACCAGTCACAAAATACGCATAATGGTAAACGCAATATGCGTGACAGGACAAAGCTCATGAGCGGAGTGAAAAGTAAAGTAAAAGCAGTACGTTAAGCTGAAAGAAAGAAAAAACTTGTTTATGGTAAGTATTCAATTAATTTAAATCCGATATTAGAAATTCTGGTTATGATGGTCACTTAAAAGATACAAACATTTGTTATATTCTATAACAATATTTTAAAGAGGCAAAATTTGTGAGTTAGTACGTGGGGGTAATCTTCGGAACTACTGATCCGTTTCCGAAAATTATTTCAGTAATGGAAAGCTATACTATTGCCAAGTGTAATATAATATATTTTACGGTAAAACAAAAAAAAATCACGCGAACAGAAGCAATTTAAAGATGCGCGGTCATTGACACTCACAAACTTACGAAACATTGACACGTGCTTACATTAAACGCCTTACACGTGTCCCTTTTACATGTAGGTATTTTTACCGTTCCATAATAAATTGTAGTCTCAACAATATGGCATCCGATAACTCAGTAATCCAACCTTGATCTCATTTACTTACTACGCTGCTGTTGATACGCGTAAGAAAAATTGGGTCAATGAAGTTTGTATCAGTAAGCATCTACGTTTTTCCGGAATAAATTAATATCTTAATGTTATGTACTAAAACAACATAAAACATTGTACAATAACTTAAAACGAAATAACGTTACCAGTCGAAAAGCGACAATTTAAATATTTTGGTGATAATTTATTAAGAATATTGCGTGCGAGCGTACGAACGCAGTAAATCCTAGGAACAGAGCAATAAAAATGTATTGCTATATTTATGGCGTACTGGGGGCCAAATATTTAATACCTGGCTTCGAGCTGGAAAAAAAGTCACAAAAAATTTGACTTCTTCAGAAAAAATGGCTTTAATAAAAGTCAACATACGGTTTATTATGAGTAGAGCCAGGACGAAAACATCTACACAAGGTGTACCAGAAAGGCGGTGGTACGGACTATCAAACTGAACAACTTTCTCCATGGGACCAACATCGTAATCGCGAAAAAAAATATCAACTGTGCCATATAAAACTTCAATACCTACTCGACCTAAATGTATGGGACGGCTGACAATTCTTTAGCGATTACGATGATGGCCCTATTATCTTATATGTATAAGTTATAGTATATGTATTAGTTTAAGATCTTTATTATGTAGTGTAGAACAAGGTGCTCTGATCATCCTGCTGCCCCTATCTTAATTTATTTGCTGTCCGCTATGTTTTCATTCATATATTCCTACATCCGGCGGCGTCCTCTCAATATGCACCTCCTCTACCCTATCATCTTTTTCACCGGGATAATTCCACAATTTAACAATCTGTTTGTTATCGGCAAATCACACTAATATTCTAAAGGCGAAAGTTTGTGAGTGTGTGTGTGTTTATGTTTGTTACGTCTTCACGCTTAAACCGCTGAACCAAATGTTGATAAAATTTTGTACGGAGGTAGCTGACACCCTGGATTAACATATAGGCTACTTTTTATCCCGATATTCCTACGGGATCGACATTTATGCGGGTGAAACCGCGGGGCGCAGCTAGTAAGTTATAATTGTAATGGTTACTAGATATAAATCAATGGACTATGCCATAACGTATTAGTCATACTCAATTATAAACGTAAACGCGAGACTAAAATAGATTACATACACAGTTTACAAAGGAGGTGTTTCTTTTTTCATACAACTGTGGCCAAACAATGTACCTTAAGAACAAAAGTACTAAAATACAGGAAAAAAATTGCAGATTCTGAAAAAAAAAAATATTGGATTTATTTATACATTTGTACCACATGAAATTGTCGTTCAAAGATATTAATAACTTGCAACCCATGAATTAATTTGGCAATCTCATTTTATATTTTTCCGATGATGCGTTTCGTTACTTCATGTTATAAAAGTAACAAAGAAATTATCCTAAAAGTATATTGAATATTATCTTATTATTGTATTAAAAAAAGGTTTTTTGGTTATATAAAACATTATTTTTGTGAAACATTTAGCGAATAAGAATTAAAAAAGACATTAATTGATTCAGATAGTATATGCGTTTGGTTAGCTTTCTGAAAGGCCAAAAGACTGTGCTCCAGGGCCGATAATTATCTATTTTTTTAAATTAGTTGTTTTGTTTACCAATAAATAACATCTTATCATCATTCCGTTTCGTTTCGGTTCCTCGGCTCGTTCCTTGGTTTCCCATCTCTTGGAGTGCTATTTCGTGTGTGTTTTCATAATTGTTGATTTGGCTATTCTTTCCTTAAGGAGTTTGACATTTATAAACCAACTGTTTAATACCTAAACGGCAGTTTGAATGTTGATGAGCAGAGCCCTTGGATACCAGATACTTAACGTGTATTTATCGTAGAATCAAAGAGTAGATGGAATGGGTATGTAGAACGAACAAATACACATTTTAGGTCCCTTGGACTGTCATACAACATTTTATAGACCGATGACCGTCACTGATAGGAGGTCCATGCCTCATATATGGTACAATTCCATTCCATTTTTATATTAATGGCTCCATCGTTTTATCGATGATGAAATGTATTCGCTGGGGAATGAGGACTGATGTGATCACAAATTAATATAAAATGCATCTATAATATACAATATTCAATATTGTAGTCTAAAACAACCGGAATCATAATATTTATTTTGACAATTGGAATAGTTTGACACTTGACAGCTGTCACTGCTGTTATGAACGTTTCGTTGAACGCAGTTACGATGTGAGGTAGTGATTTTTTACATTCTCTTATTTCTTAATCAATCGAATATTGGAGGATTTTAAATACTGCTACTATCACAATTTATTGCAAGGAATTTCATTTGTACTTTGTACCTCGGTACAAGTTTGGCCGAAAAAAAAACACATCCTTTCTCGTCTAATAAATGTAGTTCATGCTTCAGCAAGACTGCTTGGCACCAAAAGCTTAATATTGTTGTATCGCTGGTGTTATTCATTTACGAGACGGTGCTTTTCTACACACTACATTTTTTTTTTTTTTGGCGGGATGCTCCTGCTGTTGTGTGACCTCGATCTCGCTTGATGGAAAGCGATGTAAACCTTGGAACGGGCGTGCCCAGAAGATGCCTATGTGAAGTCAATGTTTATAAACTAGAACAGAATACAGTTTTCTCTTTATTTTACTCTTCTGGCTAATTAAAATCATCCGTTGCACTTCTTGGCTTATCTTGCTATGGATAAATTTTCTATGACAAATTGTATTCTATAAACTTACTCAGCAAGTGCGCCACTAGTCTTCCAATATCACTACAAAATAGTTAACCATGCAAGCCATTACTGTAATTGAAACACAAAACGAAAATAAAAAATTATACTTTAGGGAAAGGGAGTCACCACCATAGAGTGAGTCACAGAGTACTTTTTAATAGAGTGGAGTGAGTGGTCACCACAGAGTACTTCCAAACATGACACTAAATATGACTTAAAGACCAGAGACTACGAGGAAGAGTTGCGCGTAAAAAAATAAAAAAGTATAAGAGTCTCTGACCTACTTGAGTAGAACCTTTAACGATTTATTTCACTACTCTAGATTTGGCTGGCTTCATCTGTAAAATAACGGCTTGCTACAAGTATTGCTATAAGATTTTTTGCAGGCGAAATCTTGTGTTACCGCCTCGTCGTCGTCATAATTCCAGTACCTTTTAAGTACACCAATTTTTTTTATTAAGGTTTTCCAGTCTGAATCTAAATACTTGTTTTGTATGCGTTTTATTTTTATAATATTTTATTACTGTACCACAGATGTATCACTACACCGGCCCGGCCCGGCGGGCCCGTGGCTAAATAATAACAGCCGCACAGGTCGATCGGTCAGGTTAAGCTACGGTCGCCGCGATTGGTATGTGGATGGGTGACCATCTTTATATACTGAGACCCCTCCGTGCCTCGGAAACACGTTAAGCGGTTGGTCCCGGCTGTCATTCGTGGATCTTTGACAGTCGTTACGGGTAGTCAGAAGCCCGAAAGTCTGACAAACCAGTCATACCAAGGGGTATCGTATTACCCAGTAACTGGGTTGTGGAGGTCCGATAGGCAGTCGCTCCATGTAAAATACTGGTATGCAACTGCATCGGGTTAGATTGGAAGCCGACCCCAACATAGTTGGGAAAAGGCTAGGCAGATGATGATGAGATGTATCACTACTTATAAACATAGAAGTTTACTAAAGTCTCGTGATAGGTAATTTGATATCACCAAAAGACTCCTAGAATACAACAGATTTTTTGGAAATTGTTAATGACACCAATTGGCTCTACAAGGCTTAGTTTGATTAAATCCTCGTATACTTACTCATTTATTATGAACGATATTTTTTATTTTCAACTGAAATATGGATCTACTATAGATACAGACGCCAGCACATCAAGCTACTACAATCTGTCAAATTTCTTTAATAGTTTTTTAACTTTATGGCTAATGAAGCATTAGATTCAAGGTTGATTGGGAAAATTTGACAGTTTCGGGTAGCTTGAGGTGCTGGCGTCTGTACCTTCACCTCGGACTAAGCGTTCGGAGAAGAAAGGCGTGATATTATGGTATGTGTGTGTAATTTACTAAGATAGCATGAAACCGGAGAGTAAAAGAATGCTTGTAAGCTCACACTACACTCGATTAATTTTATTCCAAGTACCCAAGACGCTAGTGAGTGATTGGAAGTTGGAACTTTGTATCAAATAAAAGTAATGATATTATGTGTAGGATGACGTCCTTAATAAAGACACGGACATTGGACAGCTCTCTATGACATGACGATGTATGTCGAGAACAAAGTGAAGTGGAAGAACCAAAATTAGAATTACGAACCCTGCGTAATCCTCTTAAGAGTATGGACCCAAAGCACTCATCCCAAAGGCTAATGGGACGGTATACACGAAATGTTCAACATTTTCTAACGCAGGTGTGCTTTTACAATGACTTTCGACCTTAACCCAAAGGGTCTGTTTTGGAATTCAACCCCAGTCCAGTGCAAATAACAACGAATGTACGAATGTGGATGTCGTGAGACATGTTACGACAACACTAAAACGAGTTGTTTTTGCACTTTCTTCACGTACACTTGAGGTCTATTCTATCACTAATCCGCTTCGTACTGAGCAGTATAGTGAACAGCATAAATTATTTTTAGGCAGAAGCTAGGCGAGAAATTAATTACCCAAAAATAGAATGTTACTGAGGAAACGGTTGTCGTTACGAAGATGGAAAAAGGTCAGGAAAATGATGAAGTGGACGGGTACCTCCATCCCCGAATACTTTCAGAACAACATTCTGGGAGAGATAAGAGCCTCAATAATTGACAATACTTACGGCTGCCGCAACAGTGCGGCCGGCACTCCGTGTCAATCAGTCTCGCTACCAACCTAACTGGCTGGCTTAAGGTAGCCCGCGAAATTAAATTTTACTAACTTGTTTTTGAATTATGATAATTTTTATGATTATAATTCTATAAATAAATATTTTTTACGGCCGCTAAACATATATTTAGATCAACATAGAACCTCATACAGACCTGCAAATTGCAAAAAAACGTAAGAAAATTTGAATTTCGCGCCACAGCATGAGGTACTATCGACAAGGGTGAAGAAGAACATACTGCATTAACAGATCTGTATCCTGTGATTGCGGCAATATTACTAATAGCATGGTGGATGTTACAGGCTGTTAATATAGGTCGTACAAGACCACATAATATGTATGTTCGCATCATAAAAGTAAACCTGTCAACTGACACGGTGTAAGCAAATGTTTATCTAACAGCTCGGCCACATGTAGTAGACTGATCGTAACTCACGTCGCCTCATTGATAACGTCAGTGTTCATATCATTTGATTTATTGCCTAGACTCCTCGTTGCGCTTTGCATTCTTGATTGCATTGTTCAACTGATGTGATCAACCTATGACCTTCTCAATTGTGAAATCATTTTCGCTACATAGTAATTGCCTGATGTGTTTTATTGAAGTAAAAACTTCTTCAGGCTCACTTTCGGCTGTTTCTGAACAGTGAACGAAACTGAACCATCACGTTCGGGTCGGTGAAGCTGAATCGCGCATATCTACTCGGCTCCAGTCGTAAGTTTTCACATTTATCGTGTAGTCAAAAGCACACACCCTCTTTTTAATATTTATGATTTCTATCGCCTGTATATCGCAAAACTGTAGCCCTGAATTAGCTACGCGGGGTCGCAGCAGTTTGAAGATAAGATGGCGGGACTTAGCTGCCTCAAGAACGGGCGACAAGAATCAATGCTCGTGCCTTCTCTGTATGAGAAGAGGCTTTTGCCCTGCAGTGGGGCAATAATAGGCTGGTATTATTATAATTTATCTCCTGACTTTCGGTGTAAGCACACGTCTTGAGGAATCCTATCTATACTTGGGTTGGGTGGCTAATGATCGCCATGACACACACAATGACATGTCTGGTGATATAATGTTCGTTCCTTCTCTATGAGATCTTTCCATTTCCAATCATGATTAAGGTTTAAAAAATCGTTTATAAGTGTTTTTTTATAGGTTACTCATGGATTCGTGTTTCACCAGTTGTCAATTTGCCAGCAACATCTCAATTTGTAGTAGGTACCTATTTACTAAATCGGCTCAGCGGTTTTACCAAAACAAGCAGGACAATCATTTCATTGTGTTTAATATTATTAAGAATTAGAATAACGAGTAATGCCATGTTAATTTATCGCAATCAGCAGTTTTCCCGGAAGCGGTTCGCATATCTAAAAAGGTCGTGGTTAGTAGTTATCCAGAATTCGTCACAGGAATTGGAATATGTGCGCAAACTAAGCGCAACCATAAAAATATTTAGTACCGTGTTCTGCACATATTTTATGTCAAAAATCCTGCTTACTTATTTTGAACAATTCTTTACACTAGCACAGACATAAGCTTTAATATAACCTAGATAAGTACATTGGTGAGTAGGCTGGCCATAGTGACGCCAAACGTTGGCAGGACGCCCCGATTTTGGGCCCAAAATCTGGCAACCCTGGAACTCTGCTAACTAATTTCCCCTTTCTTAGAGAGCGAGACCTATCTAATCATTATTACAACCTACACCTACAGGCACTCAAAGTTCTTCACATTCCTCTAACATAAAGGAAAGTGAGTATACATCGCATATATGTATGTAAGATATCTCGAACAAAAGGCACTTAGCCTGAACTGGCTTCAACCCACGCCGAACATCAACCTGCGAAGGTCAGGTTCTGCATTGTGTCAGCCTGTAGAACATCTACACCTTTATATTTAATTATACGAAAGCCTTCTCTTAATTTAAATGTCACACGCATAATGAATTTTGATCTTGGCAGTAAAAATGTTTTGAAACTTTATTCTGCCAGGCTTATTTGGTGTCTTTTTCGGAAGGGATCTAAGATTAGAGTTATTTTCTATAAATAAATAAAAATGAAATGCTGTTCGTAGGCAAGCGCAGTGCGGTTTTAATATGTTGTAGTCCGTAAAAAATACTAAAAAAGACGCTTTCAATACGCACAAAAAATTGTAAAATAATTAAATTGACTTAAGTTGAATTCCTAAAGCCGGAGCGCACTTATAATTGATTAAAATTAAATTTAAATCAAATAAATTATTTTTTATTTAAGTCAGTTCAAACGTTTCATTACGTTGGTAATTTAAAACAAACACAACGGATTTACATGGATACTGATGATAACAATATACAAATAAATAAAATTCTAGTAAGCAATGAAGATTCTTAGTTTCTTACTTACAGACGGTGTTGATTCAATTACAAATATTCTTCTTGATCTACTGACGTGGGACAGACAGAACATCACAATGTGGACATGCTAATGCTAACAACGTTTTCACGAATAGTCGCTAATTCGAGATGGAATGACTAGAATAGAATAAACTAGCGACCCGTCTTTACGGTTTTTTTCTCGGTTTTTACGACTTATCGACGCGCAAACTGTGTGGTGTAACCATGAATTCAGCACATGATTCTAGACCGTCTAGCGTATCCATGGTAACAGGTGTGCCTGCCACCCTGTATTATACGTTTAATAATAATGGATAAGACACATAAACCTTAATTTCGGAATCAATTCTCGTAACTAAATGATAGTGAAAACCGCATTAAAATGTGTTGCGCGGTGCAGTAAAACAACGCGGTCACACAGACAAGCACGAAAAGCGATTTCAATTTACATTATCTATCTATAGATAAGTTAACCCCGACATATATTAGTTGGGAAAAGGATAGGCATATTGTTTGATCGAAAGATAAACCGACCAGAAAACTAATGTTTTCCTTTGGTAGATGCCAAATGCAAGAACAATATTTCGAAGCTACATTGAATTTGATGCGAAAGAGCGGCGCTGCAACTCTTTTCTGAATTTGAATTAATTAATTAATGGTATCTACATCACGAAGTTTATAGGAAAACAGCTGACGGAAAACAGTTCGTTTGCTCATACTTACTCTTAATAATGTGTATGCTGTGTCATAGCAAGCTGAATAATTATTATTAAAACAGGCAAGCCCGGACTTAGAGACCCCGGGTCCCTATGCACTTGGCATTTGAGACCCTGAAGCCATTTTGGGAGTTTAACAAAGGTTAGATTTCTTTTGACAGTTTAAAAAAGAAATAGGACTTGCTATAACAAAGCAGAAGTAATAAGAGAAACGATCGAAAAATTTTAGCATTCCACGTCAAGTAGGCAAGCTACCTGTTCGGGGTGGCTGGGTGAGATAAGCCCCTAAGCTCGCTGGGCCCCTAGGCCGGGATCTTACAGACCTATGCGGAAATTCAGGACTGAATACAGGTATGTTGACAATAACGATTCAGTTTGTCTTATTCATTCTCTTGGCACGTATCTTATAATCGTGCAACTGACGAAATTTTAAGTAGTAAAGAAACAAAATGTACGCTTTGTGTCGGATATGCGAAAAAATACGCAGTAAAACGATGTCACAGCACTCAAACAGTCTTAGGTCGAAGGTACGCGGTTAGGTGTTCCGCTTAGTGCTACATTGCGTGGCAAGTGACACGCTCTATCAAACCTTCTTAGCGTGTCGATAATGGAGTCGGCCCAGAATTCGGCTACGAATTTGGCGCCATCAGTAGCGTCGATCTGTTCTTGTAAAGTGCACACGTCAGGACACGCAGGACACGATATTTAGTGCCCCATAGTTTAAGGAACAGCACTACATTTACACACCGAGGCGGAGTCATCTATGAATCTCCAACTGAACAGGATTTCCTTGTTACGGCCAACCTGCTCCGGAGTCTCGTTTAAAGACTTCCAGGTTAGCAAATGCATTTAGAACCCAGGTCGGAGATTTTCAGCTGGTGGAACGAATGGTTTGGGTAAAGAAGCACTCTCACCACAGCTGCAAGACTAGTTTGTCATCTTGTTCGAGCGATGGTACTCACCAAGCGATATACCTAGCTGGCTAAGGCCTTACCCCGTGTCCTAACCTACGCATTCGGTCGCACGTCAACGCGATCATCGTTTTTATATCCATGTCATTAATTTGTTTGAAAAAGTAGAATGCGCGTTCGGGTTCGCCGAGCAAAGTGAACACGACGGTCACTTACTCGTTCGTTCAAATGTCACTTTGTCCCAAACAGAGTGAGTGACATGAACGCGAAGAACGTGTATTCGCGCGACGATCGCTTACTATTAGGACGCGACCTTACACGCCGCTTTAAGATTTCTGTCGCGTCGTTAAAACCGACGTGTCTAGTATATCTTGAGACTTTAGAGCCTAAAATTAGTATAGTCCTTAAGCCGAGACCGTCGTCTTCGTTATGAACTTTATCAATATAATTTATGTGAGCAATTTTTAGCACCTTCCACTGCGCTGGCTATAATGAAAACGTGTCTGTCTGTTTACAGATTCGCATGGACGATTCCTTGACGTGGTGATTTTTTTTCGTGCATTGGATGTTCATTCCTCGGTATTGAGGTGAGCATTGAGAATCCAACAGAGCGCATCCCAATTCCCAGCGCGTCAAGAAAACACACTGTTGGATTTTCAACTCTCGGTGCTTAACAGTGCGCTGAAAATGCAGTGCGCGAAAAACAAATCGCCGCGATAAAAATACGCCCATACGCCTGGCCTTACTTCAGCACTGATTCAGCTTGTTTTCTACGTTGGTGAGGGTTTTTACTTTGACAGCTTTAAAAACATTTATCTCTGTCTATCACAAATGAGTGAGACAATTTCTGTTGTTTATAAATAAGTGAATAATATTTATAACAATTTTTGTAAACAAGACTGATTGATTCACTCTATAGGCGGTAGTCTCGGAATAACAATAAACAATTTTATAATTAAATTATGGTTATATTCTATACATTCATAGATAATACAGTAGGTACACACGACGACATATTGAGCTATACCATTCCAGTTTTAGCTGACCTCGCATTTTATAGGCTTTTCGTACAATGAAAGGTCAGCTTATACTGGAAATATATACAGCTTGACATGTCTCCGTACGTACTTACTCTGTGTTTAATAGGAGGTATACATTCAAATGCTTATTTATAAAACATATACCGCAACTAACTATTTTCACTACGTAGGTACTAAATTAAATGACTAACTAACTTTATAAAACAAGTTATGAAACAAGTTAGGTAGCCCAATTTTGCATTGAAAATCAGTACACATTATTTGCAACATAGTGCTATTTCCAACAACGTTTCAGGTTGACACAACGCGAGTACACCAACAATTTCTGCATAGTGCATACGCGGCTTAAAATAGACAGTGTTACAGATATAACGTCTAGTGGCATAGAAATATAATATTTTGCAAAGCAAGGAAAACATGATGCACGTCATGAGAGACATTCGTAAATAATGTACGATGAGCCATTGTTCGATATACATGCGCATGCGCCACTAATGTTATAAGATACATTCTACACTATAATGTGCATAGCCACAGATAGCCTTTTCCCAACTATGTTGGAGTCGGCTTCCAGATTAACCGGATGCAGCTGAATACCAGTATTTTACATGGAGCGACTGCCTATCTGCCCTCCACGATCTTATAGTTAATGGGTCATACGATACCCCTTGGTAAGATTGGTTTTTGGGCATCTGACTGCCCGTAACGACTGTCAAAGATCTACGAACGACAGCCGGGCGGGACCCATGCATGCCCATGTGGCGGTGGTAGAACGTGGAGGACTAGTATAATAAAACATCTACGTACTCGTATTACTAAATACCGATGTTTGGAAACTGCCAGCCTTTTGGGCACTGTTCCTGTTGACAGCGATGTGGACGAATTTTTTGATGCCCTTTGATTCTTTTGCTTATGTTTTCATATAAATGTACATATTATTATTTTAAATGTTAGTTTATATTATGTAAATATTTACAGATAAATAAATAAAAACTGTTTGCAAACTCTGATTTGACCAATGGTATATTTTGTATATGTATGGATATTTAATGGATTATCCGGTCGTAAAATATGCACATCGAGTTTTAGAAAAAGATCAGCGGGGTCATTAGTAACACACTAACAATACATTGGGCTTTAATTTTGACAGTTCAACAACATTCATTGCGTTATTTATGTGGTTGAGCAGACAAATTTTTCAAGCAAATGAAGCAATGGTTTAGCAATTACCTTCAAAATTATTCAGATTGAGATTGAAGGTGTATTACGCAATAGGGTGCTAGCCCGAAGTGCATTGTTCAGTGGAAATAATACTTGAAGGTTGGAAGAGACAAAACTGACTTTATAACAGTGAAGAAATTAATAGCAGTATTAAATAACGACTAAGTTTCTCTATCGAAGTTTTATGAGAACACTTATATGGAATTTGCATTTTGCTGCAGTCTGATTGTAGCAACTTTAACTTCGAAAATATTTTCGAACGTCAATAACACAAAAATAAAACGATTTATAATATTTAACACATAACATCAGGTCCGTATTCCCATGACGGGTTAGGCAGAGGTGTGCCTATAGTGCACCCACATTCGCCAGATATAGTACATTATGTGCCCCAATAAAAGGGTCATATTCAGAATAGGGCTGGCCGTTAATGGAGTCAAACTGGCTTGAACTGGACGAATCAGCATTTTCTTTACAAATAATGCCAAATGTGACTTAAAAGAAATTAAATTCAAATTCATTAATTGTTTGTTACAGGTGGAAAGTCAGCACCATATTTAAGTTTAAGCTTAGTTTAGTTTTAGCACTTTCAATCACAATCTGAATAATTTTTAAGGATATTGCATACCTACGGTGTACAATTTGTATTCCAGCGTAATTCAAAATGTATTTAAACATTAGCATTATTATAAATTTATTATTCATAGTAGGTCATTGTCCATTATCATTTATCATGCATTAATATAATTGAGTCAACATAATGAAATTCGAACATTATTTTTATAGTAATTCATATATAAAGAAATTAGGTACATACTTAATAGTTTATTAAGCAGTATTTCTGACATTAAAAAGGTTATTGATTGGTAGAATATTCGTTTGACTAAATCGTCAATCTTTTTTTTTTTTTATGCAGCATTATCAGCCTACATTATAATCTTCCTACTGCTGGAATATAGGCCTCCTCTCTTTGAGAGGGAGTGGGCTGTAATCCACCACGCGGGCCCAGTGCGGATTGGTAAATGTCACATGTCTTCGAATTTCTTGGTTCTAGAACATGCCGTTTTCCTCACGATGTTTTCATTCACCGTTTTGAGAGCGGTGGTGATGAAATAATTTACGCAAGTTTGAACCTACGACCAACAACTCGTAAGTCGCGATCGTTACCAATGCGCAATGGGCTACCCTACCCCTGCTCGTCAGGTAAGAAAAACATTTATTCCGCCGCTCACGACATGTAAACTGTACTTACTTGCTATTCAATCAACTATTTTTGTGGGAGACAGAATGGGCTTAGAAAAGTGAACGGCACAGCTATAGGCAATATAAACCACTGTCAAAATACCCAAATTTTTTGTTCGATAGTGCATGTTCGGTTTTAGGTAACTTTCCAATTTAGAAACGATGCCTTTGTCGTGAGTCGTGACAACAATATTTTAGGGTTCCGTAACCAAACGGTGCCAACGGGACCGTATTACTACGGCTCCGCTGTCCGTCCGTCCGTTTGTCACAGAGCTGTATCTTTGGAACTGTAAAAGGTAAACACTTAAAACATTTTCACAGTGCAGAGTGTGTACTACTTTGGGCCACTATAACAACAAATAATAAAAATTAACTAAAGTTCTAAAAATAAACATGTTTTTTTCTGCGTTTTTTAGAAAATATTGTTAATTATTGTACGGAACCCTTCGTGTGTGAGTCCGACTCAGACATGGGGCCGCTTTTTTTATAATTATGTAAACCCTTTCTTCCACTACTTTCAACTATCAAAGTCCTAATCAAAGTGAATGCCCTAACTTCAATGCAGTTGTGCAATGCTAAATGGCACATAAAAGTCTTTGTTTGTGGGTGCAGTCTTTGTGAATTAATATTATTATAAGTAAATTACTTGGGATCGCTTTGCGTGGCCCCTTTTAGTATCTAGTAATTAAGTTTGCTGTTAGAATGACGTCAGCTTAATAGACATATAAAAGAGTATTATATTAACACAAGAAGTACCTACCTAACCATAACAAGCAAGGAAATATTACGAGGACTCAAAAAAAAACTTAATAAAGGAGCATTCAACAGTTTGTGAACAGTCTGAAACGTGGGTGTAGGTACAATAAGTACACCTCTGCCTGGTGCCTAATCCCTCGGGGAATACAGGGGTGATGTTATGTTATGTAAAGAGGAAAGTGCCAGGATAGCCCGCAAAATTTAAATCGGTTTTTGCAATTTGCGGGTCAGTGTCAGATTGACAAGTATGTATTTACAGAATTATAATCATCTAAGTACTTACATAATCATTAGGCATCTTTTGAGCACGCTCGTTCCATCATAGACCTCATCTATCGCTTTCCATCAGGCGTGATCGGGGTCAAGAGCCCATTTAGCAATAAAAAAAACAAAAAAGAATAGAACTTATCTGAAAATTGCACAAACATAACAAAAAATTGGATTTCACGGGCTTCCCTGGCGAGTTCGTTTGTTTAATAAATATTTGAGGACACTACGCAAGTAAGATGAACCTGTTTTTATGACTTTCAGACAGTCTTGTTTGAAACGATTTTGAATTCAGATTCTGATAAGCAAATCAAATCGTCAAGGTCAATCCACGACGCATTTAGCACAGTATTGTGGTTTAATAACCTTAAACTGTTTTTAAAACGATGACTCGTACGTACGTGATTTCATTTCAGAGAATATTTTTTAGGGTTCCGTACACAACAAACGCATCCCAACAACATGCAACGCACCAACACATGTCATGCCAACGAGTCCCTAATACTAAGGCTCCACTGTCCGTCCGTCTGTCACAGGACTGTATCTTTTGAACCCTAATAGGTAGACACTTGAAATTTTCACAGAGTGTGTAAATACTATGGCCGCTATAACAATAAATAATAAAAACAAAATAAAGTTAAAAACTAAAGGGGTTCCCATACAAGAAAAGTGTTTAAAAAAATAAATATGATGCACGATGGTACAGAACCCTTCGTGTGCGAGTCCGACTTGCCCTTTGTCACTTTTTTTGGACACTTCTGTTTGTCTGAAATGTTTTTGGCAAACAACACGAGACATAATATGAGTATATGACCGTCCAGGGTATATGAATGCAGTGAGTGTAATGTTGTGAATACAGTATGAATCACCTTTTCCTAAAATCATTTCTGTTGAGTGTACTTTGTTGGCATAAATTGGTTAATGTTCCCGTGATAAGGTCATGGTCGAACGGAATGGCTTATCGGAGTGGAAATACTTCCTGAAAGATATTGGTTAAGGTAATTTTGTTAAAGCAATAAGCTGTCGATATGAGTGGTGCTTATAGCCACCTCTCGTACACACGGACGATTTTTTATTGCGCACTGAATTTTTTCAACGCACTGCATAGCGTCGAGAGTTGAAAATTCAACAGTGCATTTTGCATTTTTTGACGCGCTGTGATGCGGTTTGTTGTATTCCCAACGCTCCGCTCAACAACGAGGGTTGAAAATCGGTGTTCGACAAAAATAGTGCGTCCCAGGTATGCACAGGCGATTTTTTTGTATCAAGGAATTGGTCGGTCTTTGGAACTTTAAAGGAAACATCAGAGTTAGACCTTATCAGTTAAAACATCGGGGTCATTAGACATGGTCGTTTTGTTACGTTGTAAATTTTGTACCTACCAAGGGTTGGTACTACACAGCTGCATTACTAATAAGTAAAGTAGCATTTGCCTGAAAACATTAGCATTACATTAAGAGGTTTCTGAGTAATATATTTCATTGTAGTTTGTATAAGTGACTTTGGCCTGTATTTGATGGAAGGATTCATTCCTTCAACTGTATTTCGTCACTGGACTCTTTAGTTAACACTTCCTAACATTAACTCACTTTTCTGGACCCTGTTTAACAGGTTTGCACAATTAATTAGATCAATAAATATATTGTTTACATTCCATCTGTCATCCAGTCGAACGTCAGTTTCTGACAGTTAGAGGCGACATCTGGTGGTCGCCGGTTCACAGTTGTAGTTTAATCGATATTTGAACTTATTGATTGCCAACCATTGAATTAATATCGTATGGAGCAATACTTAATCATTTCCAGCTTTCAGTAAAAATTAATAATAAACTAAATAACCGAAAGCGGAAATAAACTTAGTTTTTTCATTAAAGACTTCTTTCTAGAAACTTCGTTGTCAAATAATCCGTTTTTAATCTGTGAATTGTCTTTGACATAATGTAGCAAGGTTATACGTTGCTAATTAGCCCAATTAATATTCTGGGTTAATTACCCCAATCAAAACAAGTTTTCGTATTGGAAACTATAAATAATTTGTTTGTTGATCTAGATCATGAAGATTCTTATTGTTTCAGAGTTTAAACGTCACGTTAGAAAGTTGTTAGTGATTTTCAAGAATTAAGTATTTTGGTGTAGTGTTTATCTTCAGTGATCTTATAATCATTTTACCTGAAATAGGGGAGATTTTTGAGATGCTCTGTCTAGTTCCGGTTTGTTAACCATGACAGGATTGTTGGACAGTGGTGGCGTCTATTTGCACTTGAACACGCTTGAGTGAAACTCCAAAATTAATTCCATGTTTTAAAAGGTAAGGATTTTGTGGTAATAGTGCTCGGAAGTGGTCTGTGAGCCCTTCCCTGGTTGTTAAAAGGATATTCTCGTGATCCATGGATATTTATTACAGGATTCCAAATTGCGCATACGCAGACACCTTTCCAGCCAGTCGAGGATCTTACAGTCAAGTGTTTTTCCCTAAGACAACCGTGAGTATTGCACCCGCTGACTATTTACCACAGATATGCCATAGGATATTCCTCAGTGTTAACAACGGTATTAAATTCTTATTCTCATGAACGAGTCCTTGTTGTGGAGTTGATGGACGCCACGTGGGCAATCCTCCTTTCTATTGTCCCACCACTGTTAGCCTTTTAGAATTCCAAGCTCGGTGACCCCTAGGAAGTTTCCCATTATACTATTACGTCTCCGTATTGTCGATTCCAGGAGAGGCACCTCGAGAGATTCGTCTCGCCGCCAGGATCTAGAGGAGCGTCTGGAGCCTGGACGCGAGACCCGTTCCTCGAGTCCACTAGAAGCCTCTTGTGGAGACGACTGTGCGGCTGGCTGAGTCCGTCTAGCGATAGCGCAGGCGGGACGGTTTTTTTTTTATACCTTAAAACATTTCTTACATCATAACATGGTTTCCGTTGGAACCAATCATTTTTCATAGTCCAGTTTTCAAAAGTGGAAACTGGCCTTTAATTAAATTTAAATTGAGGATCTTGGGTTCGACGTTCTGCGTTCATCCTGAAGTATATTGGACATCTTCGTCGGCTCCAGGATCCGGGACTCTCAAGTCCCTGGCGCCCATTTATTAATAAGTTACATTCGTAATAACTGGAAGGTTATCTTCATATCGATATTTAATTTATACTAAAAAGGAACAGTACTGGTTTTATCTCCAACTCCCCACGACCATAGCTCTATTTGCTGAAATATTAGCTGGCTGGCAATACTAGGGTTTAGTTATAATCTCCTACCTAATTTATAAGACGGTAGACCCGCATAGGCTACCGTGGGTTGTTAAATGCGAAAACTTAATTTTACAAAATAAACTGTGTTTAAGATAGTTAGTTGTTTCTTTCCATTTAAAAACCTAACCCCCCTGGCCTCTGGGCTTATGTTAGTTTGCCGCAGGAGGGAACAAAAATAAAAATATAACAGTGGCGACCAACGTGTGTATTAGTTGGAGATAGGGGTTACGTCTATTGCTGTACCTTACAAACCAGAGTACTGTTTCTAGAGCCTTCCAGTTATTCTAATTTTAAGAAAAAACCGTCGCGCGGAATCCTTTGTTAACGTGTTCATGTTTTTGTTTGTACTGTTTTATACACTTTTATTTACCTTTTTACACTTTTTACACTTCTTGCTGCTTTATACACTTTACAATTTTATTTTACGTGTGTCCTTTAACATAACACCAAGACTATTGTCCTTGGATATAAAAACCTGGTATTACAAACTTACTCTTTAAGACTGCTATTTATGTAACTGCGTTTACTGTAGATAATATTGGTACATTGCCCGAGATTGTAAATTGTGACAGCCAGTTATTAGTTCAGTTTCCGTTTTTTTTTTATTTAAATTTACAAAATGGAACGACCCATTTCATTTAATTTACTTCGCAAAGACGAGCTTATATATGAAGTACTGGTACGAGATGCGAAACCCGCTTCAACCGTGGAAGAACTACGCGTTCAAATTAGGGATCTGAGTAAATTAATATGTTCAGACGATATCGTGGAGACAAATATAGATCCAAACATCGAATTAAAAGCAATTAAGGCCAAACTACCAGAAATTGGTGAAGTACTAGACAGGTACCCCTCTAATTACAAAAAATTTAACCGCGCTAAGGCTTTAGGGTTCCACCTATTTCACCGTTTCAGTAGGATTACTCCCTCAACTGAAATTAGTACAGATTATGCAGCCGTTGACAAGCAGCTAAGCGGTTATTTGTCAAGGATAGATTCGATTAACGCGAGTTTCCATCACTCTTTTACCATCGCCGAGGAGTCAACAAACGTGCAGTCAGAATTGCAGACGAAGGACGTCATCTTTTCCTACAAGAAAGAGACGGTTAAAACCCTTGGACATAAATTTGACGGTACGGGTTGTGTAAAAGCATTTATTGAGCGTCTTGAGGAGCTTTGCGAGGCCAGAGGTATTAGCGAAGCCTCCTTACATCAATCTGCTCTAGATCTTTTCTCGGACGGAGCCTTATTGTGGTACCGGGGAATTAAAGCGTCGGTTGTTGATTGGGCGGAACTGAAGGAGCAGTTACTCACAGCTTTCGCACCGCCTGATTACGATATGCGTCTCATGTCTGAAATAACTAATAGAACGCAAGGGTCGACTGAGTTGTCTTGTATATTTATAGCAGTCATGGAGAATCTCTACAATAGGCTATCTTATAGGGTTCCAGAACGCGATCGTTTAGCACGGATCAAGTTCAACATGAGACCGGAATACACATCGGGGTTGTCAATATTGATTATCAACACGCTGAACGAGTTAAAAGAGAAGTGTAGACAACTGGAGCTAGGATTTCATAGCAGGGCTCAGTTCCATGAGCCGCCCAAACCAACATCTTCTTTTGTTGCAGCAGACTTGGCATACCAAGCCCCGAAAGGTTCACAAAGGATTGAAGCCGTGCAAACTGATTCTGATTCGTTGTTCTGTGTTCGTTGTAGGGTTAAGGGGCACTCGTTATCACAATGCAAATCCAAAGCAATTGTGTGTTACCGTTGCGGCAAGAAGGGCGTACGTGCACCATCGTGCCCTACGTGCAGTAAAAAGCAGAAGGATGCTCAGTCCTGTCCAACCTGCACTTCAAAAAACTAAATTTACGGAACTACAGCCAACATTTTGATAAATCCGATTGGGATAATTATTTAAAATTTTTAAAATTATTTTTTAAATCACTAAGGGTAGATACAGTACATTATAAGACTACGGACGATAGTCGTCCACATTTAACCGTTTCTATATATGATGAGCAATATTACGGTTTACTCGACTCGGGTTCTAGCATTTCGGTGTTGGGTTCCGATGTTGGCCAACAATTCATTAGGGCTGGTGCGACTCTACACGCCGATAGACAGTTGGGCAGCATCGTAACTGCCAATGGATCGCGGGCATCCGTAGAGGGTTATTTATTTTTACCAGTAACTCTCATGAGAGTGACTAAGGTTATTAAATTCTATGTTATTCCAGACATTACCACACCGTTGATTTTTGGCGTTGATTTTTGGAAATCCTTTAATTTGGCACCAAAAATTTTTAATAAATTACCATTACAATATTTAAAAAACAATAGAGGTCATACATGCGTCTCGGAGGTTAGGCACCTACAGCCGTTTGATGAATTAACACCAGACCAAAAGAATGAAGCTGAGTTATTAATTAAAGATTTCGAAAAGGTATCCTTTGAGGCTAAAGGATTGGGTCGTACCCATCTGTTGCGTCATAAAATAGACACAGGGGATGTCCCTCCTATTAAACAGCGTTATTATCCTTTATCACCTGAACGCCTCAAGGAACTAAACCGTCAGCTGGATGAGATGTTGGAGATGGGAGTGGTGGAACCTAGCAATAGTGCGTGGAATAACCCGGTTCTACTGGCTCCAAAACCTAATGGGGAATGGCGATTTTGCCTGGACAGCCGAAAGCTGAATGCGGTCAGCAAGCAAGATGCGTATCCACTACCCTACGTCTCTCACATCTTAGACCAGTTGCGGGACGCGCGATACCTTTCATCGATTGATTTGAAATCAGCATTTTGGCAAATTGAATTGGACTCCGTTTCATCCAAAGAAAAAACCGCGTTCACGGTTCCCGGTCGAGGTTTGTTCCAGTTTAAAGTTATGTGCTTTGGGTTGACGGGAGCCCCAGCGACCCAACAGCGATTAATGGACAGACTTTTCGGCCCGGAGTTTGGTAATAAGGTGTTCGTATATTTAGATGACATCATTATTTGCTCATCAACCTTCGAGGAGCACATTTCACTTCTTCAACGAGTTTTAGATAAATTAAGGCAGGCTAATTTGACAATTAATTTACCTAAGTCCTGTTTCTTTCGTCGAGAACTAAAATATCTGGGTTACAGAGTGGACGAGCATGGCTTACACACTGATCCGTCGAAAGTTCAGTCAATTGTCGACTTTCCAACCCCTACAACTCGTAAGGAAGTGAAAATGTTTCTTGGAACGGCCTCATACTATAGACGTTTTATTAAAAACTTTAGTTCGATAGCGGCCCCTTTAAACGCGCTAACGAGTACAAGCAAAAAAGCGCCGCCTTTTCAGTGGACGGCTGAAACAGAAACCGCGTTCTCAACCTTAAAAGAGGCATTGGTGTCTGCTCCAGTATTGGCTTGTCCAGATTTCTCTCAACCTTTTGAGATTCATTGTGACGCATCCAGTTTTGGGATAGCGGGCACTCTGACTCAGGTTATAAATGGGGAGGAGCACCCAATAGCCTACTGCAGTCGTTCGCTTAATCCGGCGGAACGCAATTATTCAGCAACGGAGCGCGAGGCCCTCGCTGTAGTCTTCGCCGTGGAACACTATCGTCCTTATGTGGAAGGCGGTCCTGCGTTTAAAGTGATAACCGACCACTCAAGTTTAAAATGGTTCTTTAATTTAACCAATCCCTCTGGACGATTAGCCCGTTGGGGTTGTCGGTTATCACCTTATAACTTTACCATTGAACACCGCAAAGGCAGGGACAATGTGGTTCCAGATGCTTTATCTCGTGGCGTTCCGGTGCTGGAAATTAAAGTGCCTGACACTGACACTTGGTTTAAAGGGTTGTGGGATAAATGTGTCAGTACACCCAGATCGTGCCCTAATTTTATTATTAAGGAGGACAAACTATACCGTTATTCAAAAAATAAGTTCGGTGTGGCTAGTGACTATGATTGGAAG
The DNA here is from genome assembly GCA_963669345.1 of Gortyna flavago. Taxonomy (NCBI): domain Eukaryota; kingdom Metazoa; phylum Arthropoda; class Insecta; order Lepidoptera; family Noctuidae; genus Gortyna; species Gortyna flavago. The sequence goes on from OY770148.1 coordinate 9,800,391, forward strand.
CAGGTAGTACCGGAGGGCAATCGTCTGGAATTATTGGAGAGTCACCATAGTGGCGAATTATCACCACATTTTGGTGTGTTTAAAACCTATAAAGGACTTGCACTCCGATACTACTGGCCTAACATGTATAAGGATGTGATTAGCTACGTTGGTAAATGCGATACGTGCGCTGCTTATAAACATTCACAATTACCTCCTCCCGGTCTATTGGGTGATGCGAAGGAGTGTTCCAAGCCATTTGAAACCATAAGCATTGACTTGGTAGGTCCGTTGCCACGATCTAGAGCGGGATTCACATATCTTTTAGTTGTCGTGTGCTGTTTTACGAAGTACTGTTTACTGTTTCCTTTACGTAGAGCTGTGGGTAAGGCTATAGCACAGAAACTAGAGGACGGCGTTTTCCTGGTACACGGTATACCCCGTACGGTGATAGCAGACAACGGGACGCAATTCACGGGTAATGAGATTCGTTCACTATTAGAGAGGTACAAAATACCTCAAGTTCACTTCACACCTCGTTATTGCCCAAGCGTGAACACCGTGGAACGCTATAACCGTACCATAATGACCGCGGTATCAATTCTCGTGGAGGATGATCATCGATCCTGGGATGTAAACATCTCAAAGATCCAATTCGCTATGAACACCTCCACAAATGTAGTTACTCGTTTTACGCCGTTCTTCTTAGTACATGGCAGAGAGGCAGTTAGTAGTGGTGATGTCTTCGGCAATGATACCGTTGATCAGCCCACTCTAGCCTGCGCTTCCCGCAGTTCATATGCAAGTCAGCTAGGGGCATTGGATAGTATCTTCGTTAAAGTAAAGGACGCGCTCATCAAATCACATGATCGTAGTGCTCGTTATTATAATAGTAGTAGGAGGCACGCGGAGTTTGAGGTAGGCGACACTGTGTGGAAGAAAACATATCCCCAGAGTGACGCCTCCAAATTCTTTATGGCCAAATTAGCCCCTAAATACGAGAGATGTATAATTAGGAAAAAACTTTCACCCTTAGTGTATGAATTGGAAGGCTGTAGTTCCGGTAAAAACCTTGGCACATGGCATATCAAGGATTTTAAATCACCATGTGGCAAGGATTAATTTTTTTTTTTAATATTTTATTTGAATTTAAACTAAAATTTAAATTCGTTGGTCGCAGTGACCATTGAGGGCTGTATATGCCTTGAGGGCTGTATATGCCTTGAGCTTGCTGGTCTTTATTTTAGCATTAGTGGCTGTATATGCACGGTACTAGAATACAGTAGGTTAATATATTTTTACACTTTTTGCGGTTCGTAGTGGTACACAGGTTCTAACTGTGTTCACATTTGAGAACTATATTTAGTAATAGAGAAGGCGATTGTTTAAAAGTTGTTTGTAGTCTGGTCGTTGCAGGATTGATACCCCTGTAGTGTGTATAAACCTCCGGATTGCTGGTAAGGCAGCATAATGATAGTCCTGAGATAGGAGGCCATAATGGCGGGCGTGTAGGCTGCATTGATGGAAAACGTTTTAGATGGTATTTTTTTTTACAGGGGCAGAATAACCGTCTCATTCCTTTTATGGAAGACGGTTAGCCAATATTCATTGTTTTGTAGCATTTAATTTCTTTTGGTGTATTATTTGTGTACCAGCTCAGCATTATTGTCGGCAGTCAACTCATTGTGAAAGGTGGTGTACGATGGAGTAGGGTGGTCTCTCCTATAGAAATATAGTAGGTCAGACTTATATTTTTACTCTCTTTGGAGCTTGTCTTTTACATGTTTGTAAATGGATTAGACTCGCTCCAGGAAAAATATATATTACACAGGTCACAGTGATAACTAAAAATAAGCCATAAAACACGGGCGGAATTGTAGACTCGTTAACCAAAGCCATCTACAATGTCGCCTAATAGAGCGGATTGTTACTCTATACTTGAAGTGTGACCAGAACCCTTTTAGGTTGTATGTATATGTAGTATATAATGAAAACACAAATTAGTATATTTCATATAGTTTACATGGATAATTAAAAATAAGCCATAAAACACGGGCGGAATTGTAGACCCGACAATCAAAGCCTACTACAATGTCGCCTAATAGAGCGGTCTGTTACTCTATATTTGAAGTGTAACAAGAATTCTGTATTGTTTATGTATATACTTTATCTACCTTTATAGTATATTTTACATTTACATCAGCTATGAGAATAGTGTTTAATAGTAGAAATCGTACACCGGCTTTCATATATTTATTTCTTTTCTTTCTCAGTTCCTGTTTTCAGGCATGAATGTTGTAGATTGTTGTAAGTGTATGTGGCTCTTTGGAGTCTGCTTTGACGCTGGAGGGCCAGCGTCGAGATTTGCCCTAGAGGGTCAAATCTCTGGTGGTTGGGGAGGTACTGTTACGTTGTAAATTTTGTACCTACCAAGGGTTGGTACTACACAGCTGCATTACTAATAAGTAAAGTAGCATTTGCCTGAAAACATTAGCATTACATTAAGAGGTTTCTGAGTAATATATTTCATTGTAGTTTGTATAAGTGACTTTGGCCTGTATTTGATGGAAGGATTCATTCCTTCAACTGTATTTCGTCACTGGACTCTTTAGTTAACACTTCCTAACATTAACTCACTTTTCTGGACCCTGTTTAACAGGTTTGCACAATTAATTAGATCAATAAATATATTGTTTACATTCCATCTGTCATCCAGTCGAACGTCAGTTTCTGACAGTTAGAGGCGACATCTGGTGGTCGCCGGTTCACAGTTGTAGTTTAATCGATATTTGAACTTATTGATTGCCAACCATTGAATTAATATCGTATGGAGCAATACTTAATCATTTCCAGCTTTCAGTAAAAATTAATAATAAACTAAATAACCGAAAGCGGAAATAAACTTAGTTTTTTCATTAAAGACTTCTTTCTAGAAACTTCGTTGTCAAATAATCCGTTTTTAATCTGTGAATTGTCTTTGACATAATGTAGCAAGGTTATACGTTGCTAATTAGCCCAATTAATATTCTGGGTTAATTACCCCAATCAAAACAAGTTTTCGTATTGGAAACTATAAATAATTTGTTTGTTGATCTAGATCATGAAGATTCTTATTGTTTCAGAGTTTAAACGTCACGTTAGAAAGTTGTTAGTGATTTTCAAGAATTAAGTATTTTGGTGTAGTGTTTATCTTCAGTGATCTTATAATCATTTTACCTGAAATAGGGGAGATTTTTGAGATGCTCTGTCTAGTTCCGGTTTGTTAACCATGACAGGATTGTTGGACAGTGGTGGCGTCTATTTGCACTTGAACACGCTTGAGTGAAACTCCAAAATTAATTCCATGTTTTAAAAGGTAAGGATTTTGTGGTAATAGTGCTCGGAAGTGGTCTGTGAGCCCTTCCCTGGTTGTTAAAAGGATATTCTCGTGATCCATGGATATTTATTACAGGATTCCAAATTGCGCATACGCAGACACCTTTCCAGCCAGTCGAGGATCTTACAGTCAAGTGTTTTTCCCTAAGACAACCGTGAGTATTGCACCCGCTGACTATTTACCACAGATATGCCATAGGATATTCCTCAGTGTTAACAACGGTATTAAATTCTTATTCTCATGAACGAGTCCTTGTTGTGGAGTTGATGGACGCCACGTGGGCAATCCTCCTTTCTATTGTCCCACCACTGTTAGCCTTTTAGAATTCCAAGCTCGGTGACCCCTAGGAAGTTTCCCATTATACTATTACGTCTCCGTATTGTCGATTCCAGGAGAGGCACCTCGAGAGATTCGTCTCGCCGCCAGGATCTAGAGGAGCGTCTGGAGCCTGGACGCGAGACCCGTTCCTCGAGTCCACTAGAAGCCTCTTGTGGAGACGACTGTGCGGCTGGCTGAGTCCGTCTAGCGATAGCGCAGGCGGGACGGTTTTTTTTTTATACCTTAAAACATTTCTTACATCATAACATGGTTTCCGTTGGAACCAATCATTTTTCATAGTCCAGTTTTCAAAAGTGGAAACTGGCCTTTAATTAAATTTAAATTGAGGATCTTGGGTTCGACGTTCTGCGTTCATCCTGAAGTATATTGGACATCTTCGTCGGCTCCAGGATCCGGGACTCTCAAGTCCCTGGCGCCCATTTATTAATAAGTTACATTCGTAATAACTGGAAGGTTATCTTCATATCGATATTTAATTTATACTAAAAAGGAACAGTACTGGTTTTATCTCCAACTCCCCACGACCATAGCTCTATTTGCTGAAATATTAGCTGGCTGGCAATACTAGGGTTTAGTTATAATCTCCTACCTAATTTATAAGACGGTAGACCCGCATAGGCTACCGTGGGTTGTTAAATGCGAAAACTTAATTTTACAAAATAAACTGTGTTTAAGATAGTTAGTTGTTTCTTTCCATTTAAAAACCTAACCCCCCTGGCCTCTGGGCTTATGTTAGTTTGCCGCAGGAGGGAACAAAAATAAAAATATAACAGTTTAGATGGTCATTTCAATCTGTCATGGTGGTATCGATGGCCATCCCGAGAATAGAACAAATGCTCTTTATTATGTACACGATATAAATTACAGACATAAATATAGAAACTTTACAAAGGGTGACACAAAGGGCGGTCTAATGGGCGTTGGGCGATGAGATGATTCCCAAAAGCAAAATATCTCTTCTGCAATGCTATTTAACAGAGCGTTTACGCCGTACGGCATTTCATACAAACTTTCAAGCCCTTGTTTTTCGAAATGAATGAACGGATTTTAATGAAACTTTATACGCATAAGCTGGATACAAAGGTCTAAAAAGTTAGCAGAGAACATTTTCGAAAAATTGTGTTACAGCCAAATTAGACCGATTTTAAAGTTTCTATAGAAACAGAGATTTCCAGTTATCTTTTTTTAAATAAGACATTTCGAAAATGTTCTCTGCTAACTTTTTAGACCTTTGTATCCTGCTTATGCGTATGAAGTTTTATTTAAATCGGTTTATTCATTTCAAAAAACAACGGCTTGAAAGTTTGTATGAAAAGCCGTACGGCGTAAACGCTCTTACAGGCTACGAATAAGTAATAAGTCTTTAAATGCTACATTTCCGACAATCGTAGCTGAAAACATAATAGGTATCAGTTTAGTATAGCATTTTTCCAACTATCCTGGGGTCGGCTTTGTGTCTAACCGGATACAGCTGAATATCAGTATTTTACCTGGAGCGACTGCCTATCTAACCTCCACAACCCAACAGCTGGGTAATTGGGCAACACAGTAACAGTAGCAATGTCATGTGACATACATTGCGCTATTGTTACGTTTTTGAGCAGACAAATTCTAACTTAAGAAGCATTGGATTAGGAATATCCTTCAAAATGATTCGGATTGCGATTGTAAGTGTGTTACGCAAAAAACCGCCGCATATTCACCTTGTCGTATATTCTATGTACTTACGTCCTCTCTGGCCAGGCATGACGACGGCGCCCCTATCCTGTCGCAGGAGGCTCTCGCCCTCCGCCCCTGCCTGGTGTGACATCTCCATGGCTCAGGTCACAGGTGCACTACCAATATCATAAAACTGATACTGGCATCTGTGGTCTTGGTCGGCGCAATGGCCGACGGCGTCTGTAGACAAAATTAGATCGTTGAGGAGCTGGTGAAACACAAGTGTTTCTGCATTTAAATTGTGCATGTGCGTTTTTTTTTAAAGTCATAAATAATAATAATAATGTCGGTGGGCGTTAAAACCGTCTAACGGGCCTTTGCGAATTGGCTTCGTCACCTCGTACGCCTTCCAAAGATCCGGTATCCCCAGGGTTCAGAGAAATGTCAGAGGTGTTAAATATGGGTTATTCCACCCCTAGCGCAGAAACGCATGTCCGATAATCCACCCTAAGCCTTTATTAATTCCGTTTATCCAACTAGGCTTAGTGTGGATTCTGGGACATGCTTTTAGGGTGGTTTTTTTTTTTCAAATTCGACTATTAGTTCCTGAGATTAACGCGTTCAAACAAACAAAAAAACACAATTCATGCAGCTTTATTTATAGACGCTGCTGGCGATTTCGGGCTCTGTGGTAATTTGGATTGGTGTGATCTTTGATGACTGTGTAAGGCACTATCTCCACGGGCGAGGAAAGCGCGGCGATACTCATGCGGTGCCAAAAAAAATATAGTCGCGATACTCGCGATGAAATCGCCGCGTGAGATTGATTCATAGAGTTTCTATTGAATTTGATAGCACGGCGAGACTTTCGCTGCGAATTTCTAGCTCGTGGAGATGGCGCCTAAGATATACCCCGATACGAATCTTCCCGCGATTAAGCTTATCGCAGATAATGTCACACTTTAGCAACTACCTACTTACAGAGTACCTATACAGTACAAATGTCAAATTTACATGGGAAGAAACAGATGCACAAGCGATTTTTTACGCGATAAAAACCAAGAGCCCGAAAAAAAATCGCCCAGGCGTAAATGATAAATGATTTTATTATGTAAGTAGGTTTGTACAAACACTTTTACACGTCAATCATATTTTTTATAAAACTAGATGAGGTCGGCGTTTCCTATCTGACTACTCTGAGAAGAAAGGCCGAAACAAACTCAGAGGTCACAGTCTCTTTTAAAGTCCAGACATCATAATCTTGGTCAGGTTATATGAAGACCATGTAGATCGATGTCTGAGATGGTTTTTTTGAGGAAAGAACCACACAGATTGAGAGGACCTGTCCAGTCAGTGCAAGCATTTGTCAGAAATCGTGTAGCTCAACTCAAAACTTAAGGAGCTCAACGATTCGACGAACAATACCAAAGAAAGGACATTTGGGTAGGCCACATAAATTACTCAAACTGCCAGACCTAGACAAAAACTAACACAACAGAGAGAATAATAAAAATTAAAAAAAAGTGACCCACATTGTCTTCACATGCACAATAATTAACGTACATGGGCATACTATAAAAACAGGTATATTTAGTCTAGATTTTCTGCAAAGATGTAATCTAATAATAAGCTGAGAGCTTGTTAATAAAGTTGTGAAACGTGCGAGTCAGAGTTGTAGGTTCAAAAATAAATTGTACATGTTCAGTAAGTATCATTTTTCTTGAAACTTTTTAATACGTTCGATCTACTAGGCCAAACAGAATTTTCTTTGTGACACAGGGTAAAAACAAAAGTAACTAAGAATATACTAATTAAATTTTAATACGAGTAATGCCCGTTTTTACTAAAACTAGGTGAAACGTAAATGAATGCCTCAATAAAATAGTGTTGTTGGATTTTCAATTTTCAACGCTGCTGAGCCGACCGTTGAAAATCCAACAGCGTGTTTTTATTTGCGATAAGTAAGTACTCAGTCGACTTTAGACCTTAGTTAATGCTTCTTATCTTCATTGAAATTAAAATTCTGTATAACAATAAAAGATAAAACATTTGAGTGCTACCGCGACAACATAACTTTATCAATTCTACAAGGAGTTGGTTACAAAATAAGTTACACTATCAATAATACAAGTGTGTTATGTAATATTTCTACATTATATGTAATTATGTATATCTATACTAATAATAAAGCTGAAGAGAGTTTGAACGCGATAATCGCCGAAACTACTAGTCGGATTTTTTTTTGCATTTGATTTCCCAATCCTTGGGGAAGGATATAGGCTATTTAACATCACGCTATGACTCTTAGGAGCCTAGCAAAAAGTAAGAAAGAACGCTAGAAAACGAAGTAATAGTGCGGGCAGGCAATGCGATGCGACGGGGTATGACGGATAATCCGTAAACGTAAAAATCTCCCTGTATAGTAGAGTAGGACGCGGTGTGTTTGGAAATATGTATGGTAAACTAACAGCGCCCCGCGGTTTCACCCGCATTAGTTTCGAACCCGTGGGAATATCAGGATAAAAAAAGTATCCTATGTGTTAATCCTGGTTATAAACTATGTGTGTACCAAATTTCATCCAAATCCGTTCAGTAGTTTTTGCGTGGTCGAGTAACAAACATTGAAACATCTTCACAAACATTCACATTTATAATATTAGTAGGAAGTAGGATGTGGTAAATGATACCGGATGGTATGTCATGTGATCATGTCAGCCATTTTTTTTTTAAGTCAGTGGGGTAACTAATAGTAGCAATGGCTTTCATTTTGACAGTTTAAAAACATTCAACAAAGACCATTTCAGACACCAATCTACATGGTCTTCACATGATCTGACCAAGATTATGTCTGGACTTTAAAAGTGACTGTGACCTCTGAGTTTGTTTCGGCCTTTCTTCTCAGAATAGTCAGATAGGAAACGCCGACCTCATCTAGTTTAAAAAAATATGATTGACGTGTAAAAGTGTTTGTACAAACCTACTTACAGAAAATAAATCATTTATCATTTATCATTCATTGCGTTATTTACGTTGTTGAGCAGATTTTTGTTCGAACATGAGATGTAACGAATTAGCAATAACTCTCAAAATGATTCAGATTGTGGTTGATAGTGTAGTGTATTACATACACAATTAGGGTGCTGATCGTTGTCACACAGTGGGTACCTGAAGACGGGAGTCGTCACAGAGGCAGGCCTAGGAAACGATCGCATGACAATTTAGACTCGTCGGTCGTCCCTAACCGATTGGAGGGAAAGGCACAGCATAAAGAAATTAGAAAAATATAAAGGAGTCTTTTGCCCAGCAGTGGGACAACATAACTAAAAAATAAAAGTTAAGCGCAGTTGATTCATCATTCTCCTTTAACAGAATTTATTTGAAGTCAGTGCAGCACTGCCTTTTCTTTCATACTTATCTCTTTCTGGCCTCATCTCTGAGTTCACTTCCTTCATAGCCACATCATAATTCAAACAATTTATCCATTACTTCTTTGACCAGCATGTTTTATGATGCCGTATTCTACCATTTAGTGACGTCAACTAAATAACGTGTAATTAATTAGACTAGGTACTTGATCATCACATGAGCATACCATGACAACCGATTTCGTACTTGATAATCATACAAATTGTATTGTTTCGTTAAAACGATGATATTAACTTTTCCGAACCGACACAAATGCTTGCGTATTATGAAAACAAATCCCCCTTACTAATAAACGTTGTATAGCGTCTGTATAGAACAGTTACACAACGCTTTGTCTTCTTCTTTCGAAAGTCAAATTACTGACGCCTGAAAGAAAGAAATCGGTGTGTAACCATTCATCTGCTATATGCGTTTATTAGTAAGGGGGTTGGGTTTTAATAAACAAAGCGTTTTAATTGTAACAGTGAGGACAGAATAAAATGAATAAAAAATTGCGCTTACAGCAGCAGCTGCAGTCCTCGGCTTTGTGATTCATTTGAAGACTAATATTTATTTATCGAATTCAGCATATTGAACTGAATACAGCACACGTGTAATTTTGTTGATTGAATGATGTACAGTTGGTCGTTGACCTAGTGTTTAGAAACGATTTGTCTCGGTTTTGGTGGGAAGGTACTCTTTGTAAGCGACCCAACTCGCACAAGAACTTTTATATATTTTTTGTAAATGGTCAAATACTTTCGTTTTCTTCTTCTTTTAGCTATCAATCTGATGTGCATTTTATTTTTGTCTTTATCGTCGATAAAAACGACTGTAGTAGGTACAATTCTTTCTGTTATTTTTGCTAATTAAAGTTGTTTATTCGTTTACGTTATAGATCCGCAATGTTTGAATGCACTTTGAACCCTTCAAGACCATAAAGGTGCACGAGTTTGTCTTTACTATACATTTGTATTGTTTGAGTGAGGGTCTGATGATGGAGCCAGGAGATGTATGGTGGAACTCTTCAGGGACTACAGCACGTGATATACCAAGCCTTCCTGAAGAATCCCTTTATTTAGAATTCCTTTATCAAATGCAAAAATATTTTTTCAAATCTGACTGGCAGTTCCAGATATTAGCGAGTTCAAATAGGCCTCGGAATAAGGCAGTTCTGCGCACTCAAACTTTGGAACACCTCTCTCGTCCGGTTATTGTATTCAAATCAGAAACAATAATATAAGCTAAAGCTGAATAATTTGAGGTGTTAAACTATTCAGTTTTTGTGTTACGAAAGCATTTGTTTGTTTGTCCTTCTTGACTAATTACTCAAGCCCCCGCATTCTCACGGCCCATTCTCTAATTCCGTTGACGAAGATACGGGCCCGTTCGAAAGCAGTTCGGTACTTCAAAGAGAACCCACTCCCGATTAATAAACTCTTTAGGGTTCCGTACCTCAAAAGGAAAAACGGAACCCTTATTCTTATAAGGGTTCCGTTTTTCCGTACAGACACCGCTGCGTGAAACGCAGCAGTGTGCCAATCGCCTTATATCCATACTAAATTATAAATGCGAAAGTGTGTCTGTCTGTCTGTTACCTCTTCACGCTTAAACTGCTGAACCGATTTAGATGAAATTTGGTATATAGAGATAGTTTGAGTCCCGGAAAAGGACATAGGATAGTTTTTATACCGATATTCCCACGGGATCGACACTTATGCGGGTGAAACAGCGGGGCGCTGCTAGTTTCAGTAGTTGATAATCATTATCATTATATAAAATTATTTAGACCTAGTTTGAAACCGTGATAGCTGTTGTTTCATTACATGATAAGATTCAAGGCAATTTTTGGCATGAGTTTAATAAATCAAGGTGCTATCTGGCTATCACTTATAATAATATCATTTTTATCAGTGTACCATCCCGCACTAGGTCCGCATGGCGGACTACGGCCAACTCCTACCCACAGAGAAGAGGCCTGTGTCCCAGCAGTGGGAACATTATAGGCTGATTATGTTGTGTACCAAAATATTATTATGTTTCAGAAGCTCTGTTATTATAATTTGATATTGATTATTAAATTACGTCTGCACAATTCTTTCAATAAGTACTTGAAAGTACCTATTTAAAAAATATGGATATTATGACTGCTTAATAGGTTTCATGTAAAATAGTTCAGTTAAATAAGTGTTAAGTATATTAGTCTTTACATTAATTGCAAAGGAGTATGTAAGGATTGTAGCAGGTGGCATTGTGGTTTCTGCCTAACCCGTATGGAAAGAAGGTGTGTATATAAGTAGTCTTTAGTTCTTTATAGGTTTTTACATTAGAGAGAACTTATCAATAATATTTTAAACAAACAGCAAAGAGCATTAACATTCTGCACTGCCAAAACATGCAAGATGCTCTTACAGCAATTCTTTAAGTGTCACTTACAAAGAAAGTCATTATAATAATGAGTGTGAATCATTCATTCTTTGTGTAAAACATAATAGGCAGGATGTGCGACCGCCTGTGCCACTGCATAAAAAAGTGTGATTTAAATATTTCCTGCTGTATGACAATATGACAACTTATTATGCCCATAGATAAAGAGTACCTACAACTTTTTTTTTTGGTGAAGGTATGAATGCCAAATGACATGGAAAGAAATGCAAATAAAACTTCTTATAATGGTGTTTAGAAATAAAATTTTATGAATAGATTATCTTAGTTATCATAAAATCGTTTAACAAATTACAGCGTAACAAGCTATTTTTTATCAGAATTGAATTATTACATAAATATCTAAATAAACGCTTGGATGTCGCGAAATCTCCTAAAGATCGGTAACAATAGAAAAAGTAATTGTGTATCAATTGGTCTCAATAGTTCATTAGTGACAGTTGAGCTCTTTAGATTAATTGTTGTGACTTAAAAAAAAATGTAAATAATTTAGTTCAATAATTTCTGTTGATCAAGGTGTCATAATCAGCATACCTACCACGAGCTCTTAACGCGATCCACTTAAGGACCTAAACTGAATTGTTCTTCTAATTCGTACCAAGACGTCAGTTTAACGATTCAATTTAGGCCGTGCCATCTGACAGCGATTATCCCAAACTGAGTCGCAAGTTTTGGTTTCATTCATTTCATTTTGTACTGTATTTGGTACCATGACGTCTTTAAAGCAGCTCAACTGAAACGCTAACTGTCAAAATAAGCGATTCAATAAAAGTTACTATTTCTCTAACATAAACTGAAACATTTGGTGAATTATTGACGAAAATAAAGTTTTTTAGTGGAATTTTACAAAAAACCAATGTAAGTGTACTTTAATCTTTCTTTTAAAGTGTAAAATACCTATTTTACATGCCTTAAACCGCATTTGTTTTTCTTTAACAGATGTCCTTTTATGACTAGAATGAAACAAAAAAAGCACTTGCAAATTATTGTCATAATCTCGAGACAAGTTGTACATTTATTCACTTTCTTAATAGATTTATCTATAGACTTCTCGAAAGAATTATTTAGTTTCAGTACATTTACAAATTATACAATGTTTAATACTTTCGACATTCCTTGAAATCAAAACTACACTCTGGTACGTTTGAATCAGAATCATTGTTTTATTAGGTCGAAATAAAAATATTGTTTTCGTATAATAAATAGCAAAAGGTAAATAAATATCTACTTTGACTAAGAATTATTTTAACAATAGTTACCGTATTAATTGTTGAGTGTCTGTTTTACTATAAAGTAATGATATTGAGTTATGAACAAATAAAATGTTACTTGCTTCTGAACGTGTCTAACACTAAAATGTGCGCGAAACAAACTTATTTGATAATAATAGCGTTGTCTCTTTTTCACCAGAAACGTTTCAAACGCGGTTCAGCAACGAATTGCGATCTTTCATTCACTATCAACGATCCAAATGCCGCTGAGCGTATTGGACGTCATGGTACGACTGTGAGCGATGCAGTTTAAGAACCTAAACTGAAATGTCTTGCTTTTGAATCGTTTTTAAATAGTTCATGGTAGGCCCCCTGATGTGTGATCATAATCCTTTGTAATAATTTAGTCTCATTTATCAATTTTTTTATGTTTTATATAAGGTTTTTTGTTGCTTTAAACATAAGCTGGCTGGATAGCATACATTTTTTTGGAGAGCATTTTCTTTTTATGAAAAGACTACATTATTTTATTTTTATTTGATTTTATAGTCGAATGTAATAACATTATAAACTTAAAACTAACCTTGCACACACTGGCCAGTTGTACTTCAAAAATCAAATAGGTATCCAAACAAATGGCAATCGAACTTTCCAAAGCTCTACCACTGTCAATTGCATGATTGACCTACACGAAGAAAATTGTTAACCGTTCACTTCTAAAAAACATACAGACTTCTTGGACCACATTCCTACTTTGTTGAGATACAATTAGTGTATCTTACTCTATCGCAATCACACGTCCACTTATCATCACACATATTACGAAATAAGACGCTGTGCAAACACTGCTTCACTGACAAACAAAAAACTTCCAAATGAAATAGAAGAGGTATCATCCCGTTAGACACCAAAAAGACAATTTAAAATGTGCCCCACTGAGCGCGTGGTCGTGATATCATTTAATTTTCAACACTTACCAAAATATAAATTGCGGGCACTACAGCTCTAAATTGTTATTCGAAATCCGACACTTCTAAAAGCTAAATTAAACTTTTTTATTCATAATAACTGCATTAGAGTAGAATTAAAAAACACGTGCAACACAACCACCCCCGCTGGCGTCGTTCGTTGCACTTATTTCTGTATTGCCATACATAATAAAAATACTAACCTCAACTTCATCAATCATTATTGACATTACCGAATTACCTGAATATTATTATTCTTAGCTTAGTTTTATTATATTCCATTAAGAATTGGAAAAGTTTTAGCACATATATTATTGTTCTAATATCCCTACATAATAATTATTATTTAATCAATCAAGGTATTAATTTCAAGGATTACACCCTGCTGTTACAAGTGTAGTGAACGTTTAGTATCCTAGCAACATTATCTTTAACTGTCAACAAACAAGTGTCAATCTCAAACAGAGTTCAACAATGACTAAATAAACTTATGGACTGGGCACACCTCCAAAATTAGCGTGTAATACCAGTATACCTACAAAAATCGAGCACTTAATATGGCCGCCTTTCGTAGAGTTGTTTTTGTTTTTTCTCACACAACACTGTTTTATACATTACGAGGGCATGATTTTTACATTAATGGACACCAAAATACCTAGTTTCCAGACGTATTTCTCTCGAAAACAACAAAAATATTTTGAACAATCAACCGTTTGACAGCACGTCTACCACAAAACCATTCATAAAACTCGGCACTCAACAGGGCGACCGGTCACACATTGATATGATTTTGACGTAACACAAAAGTGTTGCTTTTAGTACTTGACAAACATTTAGATGTCTCTCTTTTTATATGCAGAGCCTCTTGATTAGTAAAAAAGAAACAGAACGCTTTTTGACATATTATGTGTTGATATGATAGTGTTGGATACTACTACCCGGCCCAGAGCAGTGGGGGACGCGGTCACTGAAAGGAGGCTCCCGTAGGCGGCAGGCCAGGAGGCTCTCTGGTTTTGTTTTGATGCTCTATGGTTTTTGACAGCGTTGGGTACAGAAGCGCTATCCGTCAGCCGTTCGGTGTAATTTGGTGTCTCTGTATCTCAATAATCTGTTGTTGGTTTCTTTAATTTGATTAGTGATGATTTTGTTCCTCTGATTGAAATTTTGCCATGCTTGATAACTCTTTTTATAATTATAATTCGTATGATTAGTTTTTAGGTTATCAGATAATTCTTTTATTCAATTGTGATTTCACTTCTGTCCTAACATCAGAAGTGGGATAACAATCCAAGCCCAATTTAGGCCCCTTGATCAGTTTGAATTTCATAACAGAGGAACTTTGTCGTTACCCAGGTGTGTGAGTTTTTCTTTTTGTTTGTTGTTTTGTGTTTAAAGAACTTGTTTTGACGTGTGAACACGCATAGTGCACGTAGCAGATCGCACCGACGGCATTGTAGGCGCGATCGGTCGCGAGATAACTCACGAAAACCTCGTCATAAGTCACGTAGTCGTCGCGAACGGACTTCCTTTAGAGCACGATCAAACGAGACGCCGCCGCTTGTCTCATGCATTGGCCAGACGCCGCGCTCTACCCCTGCAGAATCGCGAACGCTAGACACAATCTTATCCCGTCTGGAAATGATCGAGAACAAATTCACGTCTACGTCCGTGGCTCAAGCTTTAATAGATGCGATCCAGTCCATAAATCCGGGACAAGTTCTGGTTTACATATTCGTACTGTTGATGGTGACGACCTGTTGCGACAGGTACTTACAACCTTGTCCAAGGCAGAGTTTTTGATAAACGTACGCAAGTGTGTCTTTCTCACCGCCGAGGTTGAATATCTTGGCCGAATAATAAGTCAAGGTCAGGTTAAGCCGAGCCCTCACAAGACCCAGGTCGAGAGGTAGGTCCGAGACGCTTTGGAGACTCCAGCTGGCTCTCAACGTAACCAAACAGAAGACGACTCAGGCGTCACCGTTAAATCTGCTGGTGGGCACCGACGCGGTGACCCCCGTCGCCTTGGAAGGTGTACAGTCGAATTGTGAAGCACAAAGAGAGTTACGCCGACACTATAAAAAAAAAGCAGTCACGACAGGACGACTGTGTAAACTGAAACCGACGCACACCAAAAATTTTAATGTGAATGATTTGGTTTTCGTCATTAAGTTTTCGCAGGCAACTGGAAAGATGGACTACGGGATGCGAGGGCCTTACAGGGTCACACGCGCGCTGCCGAGTGGGCGGTATAAGCTGCGCTTGTTGACCGGCTCTTATGGCAAGACGACGCAAGCTGCTGCTCAGCCATGTACTCTGGAAAGGGGAGTGGTGTCCTGAGACTTGGGCTGCATTCTTTGAGCGTGAGTGTGCTTGCGTACCATGAGAGGTCTGCATTGCCATAGAGGGTTGTGCAGATCTTGGGGTGAGACAGTAGACGGACTGCGAGACGTCTACGTCAGGTAAACTGCGAGGTACCTGACCGGTCTTACAAAGAGTGGCCTTGCCACCCACGTATAACGGATGTTCTTCCCGTATAACGTGTGTTTTGACGTGTAGAGGACGGACTGCGAGACGTTCCTTTCGGTGATTTGGTAATCACCCCTACACGAAGGGTAATGTAGAGGACGGACTGCGAGACGTTCCTTTCGGTGATTTGGTAATCACCCTACATTATGGGTCATGTAGAGGACGGACTGCGAGACGTTCCTTTTGGCGATAAACGCCCTACATGACAGTGAATGAACATGGATTCATGGTTGCATGATGTATGAATGTCGATGGCATGAGTTATGATGTTTCTGTGTAATGAATGGAACTCTATGGAGTACTAAGATGACGTCTTGGTATCCCATAGACTATTTAGCTAGTCAATTTATGTCTCTGATGTATGAAAGAAAAAGGCCACATAAGACGAATTGACTGCAAGCGAAAGAATATAGGCAGATGTGTTTGTTCTCCGAGAGGCGTTAGTCTTTCTTGTTGGTTTCACAGAAGACGACCTGACTGAAAACACCACTTCTGCACATCATGGTGCAGAGCCAGTCGCTGGGCCTTCCCGTCCAGCTGACGAAACTCATCGAGAGCCATGCAAAGCTTGCCGGACCTTTCTGATGCTGTCGAGGACGACGCATGATCAGGATGGCCGTGTTGGATACTACTACCCGGCCCAGAGCAGTGGGGGACGCGGTCACTGAAAGGAGGCTCCCGTAGGCGGCAGGCCAGGAGGCTCTCTGGTTTTGTTTTGATGCTCTATGGTTTTTGACAGCATTGGGTACAGAAGCGCTATCCGTCAGCCGTTCGGTGTAATTTGGTGTCTCTGTATCTCAATAATCTGTTGTTGGTTTCTTTAATTTGATTAGTGATGATTTTGTTCCTCTGATTGTAATTTTGCCATGCTTGATAACTCTTTTTATAATTATAATTCGTATGATTAGTTTTTAGGTTATCAGATAATTCTTTTATTCAATTGTGATTTCACTTCTGTCCTAACAATAGATATATTTTGTATTACTATTATTTCTATAGTAGAATATGCCGTCTCCATGCTTTTACTATCTCAATGGGTTGAATGGGTTCCACTGACAACTTGACATTGACAAGTGTCATTTTAATGTGCATTTTAATCTTCCAACCTGTCGAACCTGTGGCGAGTGTTCTATTTTTAAATAATTCAGGATTTTTAATTAATTTTAAAACGTATAGTTTAAACGTGCCTACGAAAGTTCATTTGTTTTAATTAAATTAATAAGGTAGTTTACTTACAAGTTAACTAAATACGAAGTCAAGATGGTTAATTCAAGCTTAGCATATGAAATTCTGCTATACATAAATTCATTTTATTTCGGTCTATTCGCGACATGTGAACTGGGCACTCTTATTCTGAAGTCAGTTTTAATTATTGAGCAGTACCATGTAGACAAGGATCCAACACAAATAGGCCGAGATTATGGAGTACTTGTTGGCTTATTCATTATTGAAGCGGCCCGCCTTATATTGGGGCGAAAAGGAAGTCTGAGCGAAAAAGGTAAGTGATTTATTATTAAATTGTGTCCCAGAAGCAGAGGGACAATTCCCGCATTTTCAATAAATCTCATCTGTCAAAAATACCTCTTAGTTTAACTACATTTTCGGCAAGTTTTTGTACATAAGCTTAAGCCACTGAGATGAGATGAGATCGCAACTAGATTTAGAACTTTTAATTATGATAATAATTGACCTTCTGAACTCTTCAAAACCATACTAATGTACTTGCAATCTTTAATGACCCCTTTACGTTTCACAGACATTTGAACCATTCTAACATATTTTTCGTCCTAATAAAGAAGTGCTTCCTGTCAGTGTACAATGAAAAATATTTATCTGTTGCAGATTTGCCAGTAATATTTTCAGTGCTGCTGACGCTGCCGTCTATCATGGGTGTTCTGTACCTCCTCATCTTCCAAGTAGTGGTCTTGAGAATAGAGTATATCTGGTGTACCCTCATGCTATGCATTCAAACTCTCGAGTTTGTGTTTGCGTCCATGTTCATAGTGTCTCTCTGCAGAGGGCCCTCCTATGACTAAAAAGTACAATATTATTAATTAATATTGTTACATAGCTTTTACTAACTAGGAACCGAGTGCCTTTAGCACAAAATTTTAGGCCAATGTTATTTGGAAAAGTTTTTTATGAAATGAGTATTTAATATAAATTATTCAAAGATGGAATGTGTATGGGAAAACTCCCTGTTTATCTACTGTTATCCTAGCTATACTGCCTTTCAGTGACAAACAATAATTAAGAAGGTATTTTGCCAGAAACTCATCTTAAATAGTGATAACTATTTTAAAATGCTTATGAAATAAGACCAAAGACATGACTTGATTAACATAATAAGAATAAGGTCTTGTGACATCACTATCTGAATTTCAATGAAGCAGTTCAGTTGAAATCTATGAAGGAATGTATGATTCATAGTTTCAGTCATACATTCTAAATGCAATATGCTGCCCCTCATTTACATTTGCAAGCCAGATGTAAGCCAAATTAGTAAATATTATCATCCATATCCATCAATATAACATAAAATTTCATCAGACCTTGTTTCCCCAAAGGGTTTGGACACATGCTCAAATCCTTGAGAGTACACCCACATATTGATGGCGAGGTAACAAGAAATTCTAACTTAGAAGAAGAAGTTAACAAAAGTCAAATTTATTTTTTGAAGAGTTATTTGACTAATTGAAGAGCCAATAACTGCTCCTAAATTTTACTAGAACATGCGAATTTGACATTTAATTTCGAAACCATAAAAAGTGAATTTTGCTTGAAATGTTGGATAGGAGGTATTGCTGTTGCATCCATAAATTTGAAAACTAAAATTACTTAAAAGAGGGTAGGTGTGATTTTTGTAATGCTAATGCAGGCCAATATGTAAAGGCAATATTAGTTACTGCTAAGCAATATATTATTATAGTTTTTAATACCATGTATTTAGCCTAAGTTTAATGACTGGCTAATTTTTTATCATAATGCTTTTGTTTTGTACTTTAGCCATGTACTGCTTCAGTCCTGTTACTTGACTAGTCATATTATTATATATTTAAACTATTTTCAATTTAGGCAATTGAAATTAAGATACGATTTTACTTAAGAAAGTCTTAAAACTTACCTTATTTTTACGCTAAATATTTTAAAATAATCTACCACCATTGCATGGTTTACAGCCCTATTCAAACTTTATGGCGGCTCGGAACATGAAGCGAGTCGCTATAATAATAATAATGTTTTTATTATCTGTAAATTGGTGACAAAATTAAATTTGTACAATAATTTGGCACAGGGATGTGAGACTATAATCTCCTGGCTCCCAAACTAGGTTTAATACCTGTGACTTGGGAGTCAGGGATTCCAAAGACTTAAGCTAACATAAAGTGCGTCAATACACCAATAGACTAGTCGCTGCGCAGTAACAAATTCCCTGTAAGCTGGGGTGAAGGGTGACGTACTGCGCAGCGAGTAGCGCACTTCAGAGCCGCCATAAAGTTGAATCGGGCTGTAGCTAATGCAATATATCGCATTTTAATTGAAAATCACCCAACCTCAACATGTTTGGGTTAAAACAAGATGAAGAAAAAAAAATGTAAAAAAAAGTGCATTTGTGGCACAAGGTTTGAAAAAATTCAGTGTGCTGCACAAAAAACTCTTACCACACTAAAATGTAAAACAAATCAGTGTGATGCACAAACATTTTAATAGATAGCAAAAAAGTTACAATTATTTTTAAATATTGATTAGTAAAAAAAATTAAGTACCTACAATAAAGGCACTATTTTCTAATGCCAAACTGCCAAAGTATTTGAAAATTTATTTTTTTACTCTTATTACAAGACTGTGGAAATATTTACAATCTCGATTCACTAGTCTAATAATTTCATGGTGAAGAATAAAAATAAAACAAAAATCATCACATTACAGTATTTGAAAGTGTTTACTATTTTAAAGAGTTTTTCTAGTCAGTAACAATAACAAATTTTAGAATCATAAACTTTATACTATCATTATTTAATTATTTAATTAGTCATAATATACACGGTCATGTTAAATTAGTTAGCGAAACTCCACAGATGTCATTTGTGCAAACTTCACAGACGTGAAATGTGTAGGTGTCAATATCTGAACACTATAAAACAATAAGGCTTTTTCAACTCGTACTTCAAGTAACTACACTACAGGCAGTCGATGACCCCCAAAAAAGTTTTTTTTTTTTGTTTTATTAAGTATGTTTAGATAATTAAACAAAACCCATTTTTGCTAGGTAATTTAATGTGACCCTGTAGATTTCGAAAACTACAAATAAAAGTTTAGGTACTCATTAATTTTTCAAATTCTTTTCAATTAATTACTACACAAGATGTGTACAGAGTTCTAAGTTTTAGGTTTGCAAAGGACTTTGTGTCATCAATATTCATACAACGTTAAACCTTATGGCTCTTATCGCAAAGTTTATAAGTCAATGTCATCGGAAAATCGTCTGATCTGGTACTGCTCTGTCTGCGCTGAGCCTAACTACAAACCTCCTTACTAATAAACGTATTTTATCAGATGAATAGTTACATGCCGATTTCTCTCTTTCAGTCAGTAATATGACTTTCGAAAGAAGAAGACAAAGCGTTGTACATACAGACGCTATACAACATTTATTAGTAAGGGGGTTAGAGTTCTTCTTCTTACCGAAGAACTCTATGTAGCCAGTGTAATGTAAAATAAGAAACATTGTAATTTTAGGAGACCATGGAAGCCTTCCCCATTGTTGTTTGTATACATCCGTTATGTGTAACATAAGTGATAATGTGGCCTTTATTTAGATATCTATACTGAATAGTTACTATCAAATCTTCCATTGTTCAGTAGGAATATTACACCAAAGATTTACATATATGAATGTGTGTGATTTTTATTTACAAATGTATTAAGTGTAGTCTTTATGTGTAAACTTTAAATTATAGACCAATATTTATTAATTCAAAATTGTATTATTTATTAATCTTTACATTATTTGAAATAATTGCAAAAATCATTAGGTACTTACAGATCTTAATAAACTGTTTTTATAAACACTTATAAAATTTTCTAGATAGGATAATAAATATTTATGCAATGAACTCGTATTTTTGTTTCATTAACATTTAGGTATGCCAAAACTAGCATCTATAGGCTCAGACCAAACAAAAAATAAAGACAAGAGGGCTGTCAACAGTAAAGTGTGGCCGGTTTCGTAAACATGATTGTGTGCACTTAGTGAGGTGTAGTTTGATTGTAAATGTGTGCGTGTGAGCGTGTGCATAGAGCGGAAGTGTAGTTTTGGCATATTTCACTGTATTGTTTCAGCATTCTGTCTTGGTTTTTTATTTGGTCTGAGTACTTATATAGGTACCAAATTATTAAAAAAATTACTAAGTACCTACTGTTCTTGTAATTGATAGAAAATTAACAATTGATAGCAGCAGATGAAGTGATCAATATAATTAATATTATAAATGCGAAAGAAACTGTCTGTCACCTTTTCACACCCTAATGGCTGAACAGATTTGGAGGATAGACCATGACCATGAGAGGGGCTTGTGGCTGAGTAATAACAGTCGCTCGGGTCGATCAATCAGTTTCAGCTAGGTACGCTTGCTGCGGTTGGTCCGTAGATGGGTGACCAACTACATACCGAGACCCCTCCGTGCCTCGGAAAACACGTTAAGACGTTGGTTCCGGCTGTCATTCGTGGATCTTTGGCAGTCGTTATGGGTCGTCAGAAGCCCGCAAGTCTGACAGTAACCAGTCTTACCAAGGGGTATCGTATTACCAGTCACTGGTTTGTGGAGATCAGATAGGCATTTGCTCCAACATAGTTGGGAAAAGGTTAAGCAGATGATGAGATAGACCATGACCTGGGTTTGGACATACAATACTTGTTAACCCAGTAGTACAGACGCCAGCACATCAAGCTACTACAATCTGTCAAATTTCTTTAATAGATTTTCAACTTTATCGCTACAGCATAAGGTTCAAGGTTGATTGGGAAACTTTGACAGTTTGGGGTAGCTTGATGTGCTGGCGTCTGTACATTCCCATGGGATAATTTAATGTCCATAGAGCAAAGGCTAATGTTATACCTGCCTGCCTACATAAGGGAAAAAATCTCAGTATTTCTAAACTAATATTAAGTATTATTTTTTGTAAGTATGTTTATTTGTTACGCTTTCAAAATTTTGCACATGGGTAGACCATGACCTGGATAAGGACATAGATACTTTTTATCCTGATATTCCGACAGGATCGAGAAGTATGCGTGAGAAACCGCGGGGTGCAGCTAGTCATAAATAAATAAATTAACTGAGGATTGAAGAGGTATCTGACAACAGTTTGACAGCAACCAACATGCTAGACATGACTTCATCCTGTTTCTGATATCCAGCTTGAAGGTACAGCGGCATCCGCCCTTTCGCCATCTTATCCCTCTTATGAACTCTCAGTTCATGTCTCATTAATGCCTTCCGAGTACCATACTTATTGCCACATATATTGCAACCGAACTCCCTCAGACCAGCATGATCAGCTTTAAAATGTACATCCATATCCCTCTTAGTATAAAAACCTCGTCCACATTCAAGACACTTGAACGGTCTTTCTTTTTTATGGGTTAATAGATGCCTGTTCAGATTACTTCTTGTTAAAAACCGTAACTCACACATATCACATGAAAAAGGTTTGTCCCCAGTGTGCGTTCTCATATGGATCTTTAGTGATTCCATGAAGCGTCCTCTGTATGGACATGTCTGGCATTTGAATGGCAAGTCGAAGCTGTGAAGCTGTAGGTGCCTCACCAAATTATCTTTGCGGTACAGTTTCCCGCATATATCACAAACAAGGTGAGATGCTGACTGATGTCTGGCTACATGCTTCTGATATAGTTGAGCTGTTAACAATCTGTAGCACACAGGGCATCGAACACGAACCTTCTTGTGAGTTCTCGATCTTTTGTGTGCAATTAAGTCTTTAGATGTTTTGAAATTGAGGCTGCATAGTTTACAAATGTATTTTGCTTTTTGGACAAGTTCTTCAGTGTCAGCGTTATTATCGTCAGGATCATTCATTGCATCTGATTCTCCTACAGAATCCTGAGTTAGGGTCTGACGAAGTTGTTTGTCAGTTTCCTGGGCTGATTTCCGAAATGTTACTGCATTCTGAAGAAAAGTGTAGCATTTCGTACACAGGTGCTTAGGATAGTCATCATTTTCATTTAATTGTATATCCGCAAAAGTGCTTATCGCTTCTGCAATGTTAAAAGTATTTTCTGAATTGTAAATTGGTTTGTTAGCTTCTTCTAAACAGAGCCTACATTTATTGTTACTTATCCTGGGTGTTTCCATTTCGCTGTCTTGGCGAGTTGTAGTACTTTGTTTTGCTAATTTTCTCTGGTGCTCTTTAATTCGTATTTTTTTCAATAATTGCAACATAAAGTAAGAACCCGACATTGTTCAGATTTTGTTGTTTACAATGATTACAAACAAAACCAGCTGTTAAACTGATAACTTGGCCCTCTATTAAAAAGTACTCTGTGACCTGGCCGGACATGCTCTGTGGTGCTGACTAAAAAGTACTCTGTGGTGCTGACATGAGATGAGATGAGTGACATTGACATGTTGGTGACATGACATGACTGACAGACAGATGACACTAGTCATTAGTAATGAGTGAGCTCAGAACAATAATTATCACAGAGTACTTTTTGATAGAGTGAGATTATTCTTCTGAGTGAGTGAGTAAGAAATGTTTTATCACATCTGACATTGGCAGAATTGTCGACATCGGCACCATTGCCATAAAGAAAAATAGAATAGAAATAGAATTGAGTAAGAAATGTTAAAATCATTGATAATTATCAGTAATGACTCATTACTGTTATCAATGATTTTAACATTTCTTTATTATACATTGGCAGAATAGTCGACATCGGCTTTGCTTGCCATTTATTAAAAATAAAATAGAATAGACTAAATCATTGAGATGGAAGAAGCATGGAGACGGCATATTCTACTATAGAAATAATAGTTATACAAATATCTATAATATCGACACACACATAAATATCAAGTGTTAGAGTTTGTATGCATCACAGAGCATAATCTCTTTAGTAGAAACTACTGTTGCTATGAAGTTTTTTTTCTAACAGACTTGTCATTCCTTGTATCGATCGTATTGTGTAACATCTATTAACTAGTATAATAAAATAACAATATAATGTGTGTGTGTTCAATTACGTTCTTATTAGCACCTTACATTGTACAGAGGCCAGCACATCAAGCTACCCCAATCTGTACTTTGATAGATTTTCAACTTTACCACAAAGGTATAAGGTTCATATTCAATTGGGAAAATTTGACAGATTGGGGTAGGTTGATGTGCTGGCCTCTGTACCTAACCGCGTGGTTTGTTCGAGGAACGATATCGTCATCGTGTCGTATAGAACCACTTAGTAAAACTAACTATGATATCTAGTGCGTACAGACTGAGGCCATCCTAATAAAAAATGAGCTATGGGAATACATGAGCGGAGCCACAAAGCTACCCGTGAACGCGACTGCAGAAGAGACAGAGAAATTCCTGAAAAGGGACACGATGGCTCGTGCTGAGGGCTGAGATCATGCTATTGATATCTCCACCTCATCTCAAGCAGGTAACTGGCTGTAAAACATCTAAAGAGGTTTGGGACAAGCTAGTCTATTCATCAAAGTTCGGGACCTGCGCGAAAAGCAAGTTTGCTTAAACAGCTCGCTCTGAAGAAAATGGCTGAAAAAGATAATGCAATCACTTAAGCAATTTTAAGGATATGGTTGATAAACTAGCAACAATGGGTGTGCATGGAAATCCATAGACCTATTAATCATTATGATGCTGTATAGCCTGCCACAAAGTTTAGGATTGCCATCGAAACTAGAGACAGTTTGCCAAGTTATATTTTACAGATTAAAATTATCGAAAAAAGTGAAGCCAGAAAGAACAACATTAGAGAGGGTACTGAAGATGCTTTTTATAGCAGAAATAAAAGATAAGGAAGTAACAATAACTACGGAACTTTCAATTTGAGATGCAGCAAATGTAAAAGAAAGGGACATAAGGCTTCTGAATGTCAAGCGAGAGCCGGATATAGTGAAAATAATTCTAATCACTGAAGTCCTAATGTGCAACCAATTTGCCTAACAACTGCGAAGCATTTTAAGAAAAATATTTCGTGCCTCGACAGTGGATGTACAGACGCCAGCACATCAACCTACCCGAAACTGTAAAATTTTCCCAATCAACTTTGAACCTAATGCTTTAGCGATAAAGTTGAAAATCTATCAAAGTTTGGGGTAGCTTGATTTGCTGGCGTCTGTACATCTCACATGTGCGGAGATGGGGAAAAATTTGACACCATAAATAGTGAGTCGGGAACATTGAAACAAGCTTCCGATCAGTATGTCACTCAAGTAAATTGCTGAGGTATTCCAGATATTCACAGAATACAAAAATATGGTCGAAAGAGCATTAAAGTATAAAATAAAATACTTACAATCGGACAATGATACCGAGTACACACGGCTACACATCAAGCTATACATTTCCAGTTTTAGCTGACCTCGCATTGCATAGGTTTTCTTACAATCAGAAGTCACCTTGTACTGGTTATGTATAGGTTGATGTGTAGCCGTGTGTACATATACAAAAATTTTAATGATTATTTAATGCAACATGGGATACAACGCAGATTAACATCACCCTATACACCTCAAAGTAATGGAGTTGCAGAGCATAAAAATCGGACATTGGTCGGGAAGGCGAGATGCCTAATGCAAGCATTAGGCATCTCGCCTTCCCGACCAATCGAGTGTTCCAGTGGAGCTGTGGGCAAATGCCATTCATACAGCAAACTATGTAACGAATAAATGCCCAACTAAAGCCTTGAATGGACAGACGCCTTTTCAAAAAATGGATTGGCCGTCAACCATCTGCAAGACACCTACATATATTTGGTCAGAAAGCGTTTGTCCTAAGGAAAGGACCTAAAAGTAGATGGAAATTTGCTTCTCGATCCACCGAAGGCGTATTTGTTGGAAACGCAAAATGTCCCAGAGGGTACAGAAACATCGTTCCTGATTCAAAGAATTCATAATAAGCAGAGACGTGTTTAGTACTTGCAAACATTTAGATTTCTCTCTTTTCATATGCAGCTCTTGATTAGTTAAAAAGAAACAGAACGCTTTTTGACGTGTCGATATGATAGATATTTTGTATAACTATTATTTCTATGGTAGAATATGCCGTCTCCATGCTTCTCCTATCTCAATGACCTACTGAGTTGTCTGCATTTCTGCAATATTACTTTACTCTTTGGTTGACTGTTACCTCAGACTAAGGGCGCGTTCCGAATTGAGGACATAATCGATGTAATCGATTTGAGCGTGCTAAAACCCGTACCGAATTGGCGTGAGCGCGATAACGATGTCCTGTGAATCGTCATAGATGACGTCATGGCATGCGCCATCTTGCGATAACGCCGACCATGCCTCGTACAAATATCACCGTGAGCGCTGTCAAAAATGACAGTGTGTGTGTTTGTGAGGATGAGGATGTGTCAGTGTGTGTTTTGTTTTGAGTTGCACCATATCTTTTTAATAACGTGGCATTTTCGAAATTGTGCTTCTGGCTGACAGTCGCCACATAAACAAAGAAAAGGAAGAAACGTGTGGTGTTTTTATGAAGAAATACTGCTGTAATATCTTTTTGACACCGAGTAAGCACTGTGAGCGCGCTAACTAGTGTTCCGAATTGTTGACAGCTCTCAACTGTCATAATCGTGATATCCATTATGGAACGCATGTGAGACGATTTGAGTGCTGTGAGCGATATTGGCCAATTCGGAAAGCGGCCAAGGTTCCTTAGTCTGAGACTGTTACTGACTGACGTGACGTCACTCACCGTCACAATCACAACCACAGATCCAAAAAGTACTCTGTGCACAGATCAGAACTTTCCGTATATACCACAGACTACAGTTACATTCAGACAGGGCACTCTCATAGAGTAAAAATCGACGCGCCTTATGGTTCACATATCATGTATGACAGCTTTTTTTTTTTTAAATGTAACTAAACCTGGCGCGAAAAATTGTGCAACGGCGTGGTACGGCTTCAGCCTAAAAGGTTTTTCTTGCTATTGGTAATTTTAGTTTCATTTTACTTTATGAGCATATTGCAATAATTGCAATTTTATTGCAATTATTACAATATGTTCGAATAAGTTAAAAAGGGAATGTCAGGGAAAAAAAAAACTTCTTACTTTCATTTCTTTTTATTTTTAAATTTTGTTTTATACTTACTGGGCAACAATTTCTTTTCTAGTCTGAAGACATCTGTGCCTTTTAATATTTTATTAATAACATTGCACCAATTATATACTGCCAATCTTAAAGTTAATGCGAAAAAGCAGTCAGAAGCAGCATCCATACGCAATTCACAATTTATGAAGTCAAACAAATACTTAGATTTGATACGATTTTTAATTCCTTTTATATCAGGATTCCGTTCAGGTTGATTTTCCAAGTATTTGTTTGCTTCTTCCATGATGATTCCGAAAAATCTCACAGCATTTTCTGAAGGGTAGGTCAATTTCGTATTATGCTCTTGAACTCTCTAAAGGAAATCCAATTATGTACCGTATTTTTATAAAGAAACCTCTTCTCGAAATGATTTCGACACACAAACTGTTTGCGAAGTTTTTGGAAGCTCAAGCTTCGCAGTCTTTCACAGTTAATGCACTGTAATCATTTTTTGAGTCATATCTCACTTTTTGGAAACATGAAAACTGACGTCCTTTCGTCTACTAGCACAGTTCACAACAGAGCACTTGTTGTACATACATGTTGCACGATAATATTTCAGCTACAAAAATTGAGAGGTTATGTTACGGCAATAAATCCAACTGAAACCACAGACTGAAACTGTAATAAATAATAAACTTCAACAGACAGATAGCAAAATGGCGGAATGACGTCATACAGACAGAAGTACGGAAGGCGGGAGGGGAAGGAACTGTCAAATGAGATATGTGAACCATAGACACAAGGTTTAGATATTTTACTTGAAGATTACCTGCCGTGGTATATACAAAGTACTCTTTGATCAGAACGGCAGCTATTTGTTTACTTTTCCCCCTGTCTGTTCATTTATTCTTTTCTGAGCAAATCTAAACAATTTATTGTGAAATTTTACCGAAATTGCTATAAATTACCGTAAACGCCCCATTTAAAATCATCAATACCATGCTGACATTGTACTACCTAATGAAAAAATCGAAAAAAGAAAAATTTAAGTTATGTGCTACCGAATATTATCAAATCATACATGAAAATAATGAGAAACGTTTGAAAATAAAGGAAGGGTCATCTTCTAAATGCCGGGTATGTTTACAAGAAGGTTGTACGCCGATTTTCGGGACCCAAGACACAATTTTTGTTGTAGAAGCATTATTACTGCTCTCCAATACAGAGGTGAATGAAAATGACGAGTATCCAAAGCTCCTGTGCGGTATATGTCACGAGTTTATCAAAGGAGCTATATTATTCAGAAAAATTGCAAGAGAGTCAGAGGAAATTCTTAAACAGCCAGTGAAAGAAGAAAAAATTGATAAACAGCAATACGATCAAGATTTTAGCGATAGTAGTGCCCATGATACGAAACAGCCAAAGAAATGGGAAATGGAAAATCAAGAGGTTGAAGAGGTAAAACACGTAAAGACAGTAAAAATTAAATATGCAGCAAAAGTAACTTGTAACATATGCAATAAAGTCGTAAACAGGTCCTATTACAAAGAACACATCACTATGCATGACCCTGACCATAAGAAGTATGTTTGTGATGTGTGTGGAAAATCATTTAGACTGAGATGTGCATACCACAACCACAGCCTGAGACACGGCAATGAATTCCCATATAAATGCCAATTTTGTCCATACAGAGGAAGGTATTCAGAGTTACTCAAAACCCATATGAGGACTCACACAGGAGACTATAGGTACATGTGTACAGAATGTCCCGCCAGGTTTTTGTTTAAGAGTAATTTGAACAGCCACACATTAAAGCATAAAGAGCCACAACTGCAATGTGAAGCTTGTAGAAGGGCTTTCCACACTAAATTGATGTTACAGAGGCATTATGAAGCTGATCACTTGGGCATTAAAAACCATGTTTGTAATATTTGTGGAAAAGCATTTGGATACAGAAATGCTATGATGAAACATCAGAGGCATGTTCATAAGAGAGAAAAGCTGTTATTTGGCCGGATGCCTGCTTATTTAGAAGCTCAACACAGAAATGAGGATGGCAGTTGAACACTCACAGATATTATTTTTCAAATAATCAAAGTTTTAGGCAGATTCTTAATAATATTTCATAATCTATACCTTCTTACTAAAATCCCCAAAATATGGTGGTTATATTCAATTTGAATAATCTTAGTGTGTACAGAGGCCAGCACATCAAGCTACCCCAATCTGTCAAATTTTCCAAATTGAAAATGAACCTTATTCCTTTGCAATAAAGTTGAAAATCTATCAAAGAAATTTGACAGATTGGGGTAGCTTGATGTGCTGCCCTCTGTACATAGAGAAATTTCTTAAATTTTCTGAAATTTCTTATTCCCCTGGCGAACCCCGTCGTATCGCATCGCCTTCCCGCGCTATTACTTCGTTTTCGCATAATGTTCCTTCTCTCTTTTTTTTCTTTCTTTTCGCCTCCTTAAAGGATTAATATCATGATTATAAAAACACTTTCGTCATTGATATAATTATATATTACTAGCGTACTTTTGAAATTATTGACCTTCGTAAATAATGCATAATTTTAGAACAAATTTGATTACCATAAAAAGGTTATAGTGACTTTGTTTCAGAACTTTGAAAGGGGAAAAATTCCGTCATACCATGATTTTTGCGTAACTTTAACCATTTACGCATCATACGCAACGGAAGTTCTCAAAAGGAATAATTATTCCCGTTTTTACAAGATTTTTTATTAATGCTCTGCTCCTATTAGTCTCAGCGTGATGCTATATAGCCTTCCTCGATAAATTGACTATCCAACACAAAAATAATTTTTCAATTCGAACCAGTAGTTCCTGGGATTAATGCGTTCAACCAAACAAACATACTCTTCAGCTTTATAATATTGTATTATTATTATAGATAGATAGAAGCTAAGATGTTCAATGAATATTAGTTCCTTAAATATTAAGGATAACAAATTTTACATATAGAAACATTTCTACACCTTTTATGTACCTACCTAAGTATTATAAATTAGTTTCCTGTGGACCTGCTTCATATGAACTTGAACTAATACAAATGTGGAAAAAAACATGTTTTATTTTTGGTCAGCAGTCAATACACTCAACCATAGGAATCGAGTAAAAAAAAACATTGCAAATATCAATAGGTAGGTACCATTCTATTTTAAATATTAACAGTAGGTACAGCAAACAATATTTTGCCCATATTATCCAGTAATATTTCAAACATTTTACTTGCTGAAATAGATATAATTTAATTCTCAATTTTATTTCAATCTAAACTGAATGTTACATCTATTTTCCCATCAGATACGAAGTTCAACGACGAGTCAATAAAATTAAACTTAACAAAGCGAGTTGTGTGACTGGCTGTTGAAAACTTCTAAGAAATTAATTCCAAGAAATGGGTGTTAATTCTTGATGATTTTAATGATTATAATTCTGAAAATAGATATTTATTAAGCTTGCGAATCATATTTTGTTCAACATACAACCTGACACTGACATGCAAATTGAAAAAAAAAAACCGGAAAATTTAAAAAACGCGCGCTCGCTTCTTCCTCTTTTCTATTATAATAACATCCGAGCAGCGCTGCGTGTTGCCGTTATAATTGATGGATAACAGAATTAGCATATTATTAAAGCTTTGTAAGAAGTCTAAAATTGGGCATTATAAACCGCTATACAGCTCTTGTAATGCTAATTTGGGCCCCAAATTATACAGACTTAAGCATTAGAATGGCATTTTAGCAGCATTATATTGGTTGTCTACTGGAATGATAAACGCATTATAATGGGCTGTGAAAACAGGTTAAAGCAGTGCGCATATCTTAAATGCGGCTCTTATACAGCTTATTCCATTACAAAGGAAACATAAAAACATTTTCAAATGTATTTTAAATTTCTGGTAAGTAAGTAGTATTAATAAATCTTGTGTGTAAAAAAGAATATGGCGTGTGATACTTTCAACAAAAAATACAAGTGCTACGAGAGTAATTAAACTCTTGTTTTTTGTTCTGTATGAGTGAATTAAGGTTGCGAGTATCAGTTTACTGTGAAAGTATGTATATATTTGCATCAAATATTTCATGCGCCTTCGAATTAAAGAGCTATTTATTACAAAAACACTATAAAAAGATGCGGAATTCTAAAAAAAAATATGCTCTTCCGAAGAAATCTTTAGTTTTAGTCATTATGATCCTGTCTTGTACCGGCTGTGATCATTACCATAGGTTGAAATCCTTTCTAAGCATTGTTTACCATAAAATTAAATTTTATATATTATCGAAATAGAAAGCAAAATGGCGTAAGCATAATTAAAAACTTTAGGCATTTTCTACATTCCTTGTAATTCTTTTGGCTTGGTAAAAGCATTAAAAAGGATTTAAAAATATGTTCAGGCTGTAGCAGAGCTTGATTAGAGCAGCGTTCATAGATTTTTTAATGTACACATTTTAGGGTTCGTTATAAACGTTTTAAGATTTGGTAAAACCTGTACCAACATAGGTAAGTAGAGAACGACAAAACATAGAAGTTACACGGGCTAATTTCGCTAAATCAATTCCCGCTTTAGTGTGACTTGATACAGTATCGTATTTATTTTTACGAACTATTTATAGGTAAGTAGGTATATAATTACATATTACTTAAATTCCTACCCACTTGACAATGTAGGCAAGTATGGGCAACGCGAGTTTTACATAACCAAGCGCGTATATATACCTACCTACTGACTCCTAAGCTATGCTGCCGTATATAAAAAAATACAAGAGTACACGAACTGTTAAAAGCTGGTTATTGGCTGGATTTGATGCCGGTATAAGACTTATTGCTTGTTAAAATTCTTATTATACGTTTGTATAGATAAAGGCTATAAAATATTACTATGAAATACTTTTAAACAGCTGGCATTAAAACAACAGCAATGTACACCGTTAAACAGTTTTGACCCATGCGAAAGGTCGTTATAAACCATGGAGCAGTTTTAAAGAATTTTAAATGCTTTTTAATAGCCTAAGCCGTAATGTATGCTTACATTCGGCTTACACTTTTGTAAAATGCTTACAGCTGTATTAGAAGCTGTACAGGGGCATAAATTATATCTAAAATAAAACCTTTAGCTACACAAAATATTGAAAAAGAGTATTATTTAGCTTTAGGAACTACAAAGTTAATAACATGCTGCTATACAGAAGCAAGATATTGCTAAAACCCTTCAAATTCTCTAATGCAGCTAGAAGAAAAATTCTGGTCATCACTCTTTCCATTATATCGATTTTGTGTTACTTGGGGCATCCGTACGAGGTTTCTCGTACATGTACGAGGTTCCGAGATACGAGCTTACATCCATCCTCGTACGATTTTGTACGAGATTCGTTGAAATAATATTTTGGAACTCGCCTATAACTTTACGCAATGAATGGACGATGTGTGCAGTGCTTGCAACACACTACACTGCCACTTGCGAGATTCCCCCGATATTGGTGGTTACGCGAGGCCGAGGCCAGTGCATACGCGTTGTTAATTTTAAAGTTATAGTTATAGATACTACAGTATACAAAGCAAAATTCCGGTTGTCCGGCCTGCCACTTGCGAGACCATGGACACTAGATTGTCCAGCGGTATGTAGTGTGTTTGTACAAACTGCCGTAGACGCCGTAGTACTTTTATACGAAACTGCTTTGTAGAGTGCTTGTATTTTTTTTTAAATCTCAAAATGAAGTAAGCGACTAGAAAATCAATCGATTTTTAAGAAATTTATTAAATAATTGGTATGTACGAGGTTGTGTTGACTAAATACAAGATTTCAGACCATGTCTATACGAGAAAACGCCGTCGGCATCTGGCAACACAGCGTGAGGCGGGTCTCCCGTCCCGCGCGGCATAATAGAAAACATCACGCCGCGCGGCCGCCCGCTCCGTCGTGCACCCGCTTACTTAAAAAAAATGTACTCTGTGCCCGCTTAACGCCCGCTACGTTAAGCGGGCACAGACTATTTGATATTGGTTATACAATGTGGGGATGACAATATGACTATAAATTAAACTTCGTATACCTAATGACGTTCCTAGTCTGCATAAAAAAATTCAATCAAATAAATCCAATAGTTTGGTCACTGGACATTATTTTTCATTTTTGACTTTTTCTACATGATGTATCTGTTAACAAGCCAGCACCGATAGGTTAAAGACATTTGCAGTTAAACACAACATGTGTCCAGCTCGCTAGTTCAATAACCTTCGTCAAATTTGTTCTTAAATTTGATTTCCCGATGCGAACTAATGCATATTATACGTTATGCTTGAGACATAAGAGCCATGCATGCGGAAGTTTTTACTTCCTACAAATCTTACATTTATTACGAACCTGCAAAAAAAAGGGGTGCCCGGCACACTGACCGATACCATTTTTTCAGGTTTCGGCCATATGTTTGTTGGGTCAATAACACCCGCTGCTGCCGCAATATTTAAAGTGTGTTCTTTTTTGTTTACACTTTTACGCTATTTAATATGTTAGAAAAATTCACTTTTTTAATTTGAATGTTAGGATTTATTTGGTGGTTCCTAAATACTAATATGCATTAGTATTGTTAGTGTTTTCATTTATAGTCGTATTGTCATCCCCACATTGTATATCAATCACAAACCGATCAAGTGCGAGTTGAAATCGCGTGGAGAGGGTTCTAACATTTATTTTTAAATCTGACCTTTTGTTTGTGGTAACTAAAACAAACTTATCATTGTAATTGAGAAACATGTTCTCCCATACATTCCAACTGAAAATGTAAGTTTGTACGCACAATATTGAGAGTGTTATCATGTTGTTTTAAGACCACAGACTTCTTATAGGTTTTCCTGTAATCTATAGGTATAGAACTATTTTTTGTATTTTCTTCAAAATGTTAAGCACAGTAGTTTCGGTGATAAGGGTAATGGTCAATTTTCGTCTATTGCTAAACTTTTTTTTAAGTATTTTTTTTTATTTGCCCCCATATTCAAAATTCATTTATTTACGTTACACGCCTGTGTTTGGGTCACAGATTCATGTGTACCAAATTTCAACTTAATCGGTCCAATACATTCGGAGCAAATTGGCTGTGAAAGACAGACACACAAGTGTTCCGTTTTTTCCTTTTGAGGTATGGAACCCTAAAAATAAAATTATATGAACTTAGAGGGTTATATTGAAATTTCGCGAGGCTACATAGCGCATCCCCCTTAGATCCAAAGAGAAGCATTAATGTTTTGACTATAATCGGTTGCTGGTTATAAACCATCTTCTAATTTCTTTATTTCAGCCTCTATATACGCTGGTGTTCTTCCACTCAATTTCTTTTCTCTTTTATGAACATCAAGTTGATGCCTCATCATTGCCTTTCTGTATCCAAATGCTTTTCCACAAAGATTACATATATGATTTTTTATTCCTAAATGATCTGCTTCAAAATGTCTTTCCAAAATAAGTTTAGAATGAAATCCCCTCTGGCAAGCATCACATTTGAACATAGGTTCCTTGTGTTTTAGTGTATGCTTGTTCAAATTACTCTTAGTTAAAAATCTAGCAGGACATTCTGTGCACATATATCTATAATCTCCTGTATGTGTACGCATATGAGTTTTTAGCAGTCCAGAATGACGTCCTCTGTATTGACATATTGTGCATTTATAAGGAAATTCTGAACTGTGTGTAAAGTAATGGTTTCTGTAAGAACATCTTTGGCGAAATGATTTGCCACATATATCACAAACATATTTAGCCACAGTTTGGTCATGGAGGGCAAAATGCTCCTTGTAGTAGGCTTTTGTGATGATTTTGAAGCATATCCTACACTGCACTTTAGGTATCTTCTTCCTGCATCTCTCTGGTTTAGAATTATCACTACACAAGTCATTGTCACTCTCAACAGATGAGAAGAAGTTTTGCAACACTGATGCTGAAGAAGTGTCTGTGTTTTCTTTTACAGTTTCTTCATTGTCTAGATCTCGAACCTTGTTGGATTTTCGTCGGCTTTTTGCTGAAGCACTTCTTAAAACCTCGTCCGATATTTTAGCCGTTTTTCTGAACAGTATTGCAGCATCTAGTAATTTGTTACAAGAATCACATAAAAACTTAGGATGTTCGTCGTCTTGACTTATTTGGATATCGCCAAAATTGCAAATATTTTCAGAAATATCGGGACCCTGGTCATTATAAATGGGTAATGTACCTGTTTTAAGACAAATTCTGCATTTTTTCTCAGTTGTAACTTGTTGAGACGTACTAGCTGGGCTTTCTATGTCTTGACTCCTCTGATAATACCTTTCGTACGTGGCTTTTTTAAAAAGTTTCATTAGGTGATATGTTGATACCATTATTATGAAGTTTCAGTTGTTTTGAACATGCATTTCACATGTAAGCTTATAAATGTAAGTAAGCATGTAACCTTTAGTATTTTATCTTATGCTATGCATGTAACCTATTGTTCTGAGATGTAACCAAGCCAAAGCTGCTTTAGTTATTGTTCACAGATTACTGTTAAGTAGCAAGCTATTATTCTCTATCAAAAAGTACTCTGTGTATTGTTCTGAGGCCAAAGCCAAGCGTTTGACACTTAATTGGCACATTTACACGCTTGGTTTGACGTTTCTGCGTTTTGTTCACTCAGTTCACTGACATCAACTTACTTTTTTTTTTTCATTGCGTTTTGTTAGTCAAACGAAATCGCTTATTTCATTGACGTTGCCGTTGGACGCTCATTGTTTTACTGAAAAATTTTGAAAGAAAGAAAGAACTATTTATTTTCCAGGTAAAACAATAAGCAGGTTCACTGGTTAACAGCACGTAAGACGACATGAGTAACTTAAAATATTACCTACAGGTAGGTTACATCGTCGACCAAACGCCGACCGCGCAGTGGCGCCCTCATCGTTTGATTGGTTATTTCTTTTATTTTAGAATGAAAATGCAGACAATAAGCAGGTTAAGCTGTGCTCCACAAGATTATACGCAACGCTCCGCTTACGCTCCGTAAGCTTCTCGATATTTACGAGTCGTACGCTGCTTCTCATGGCCTTGTATACAACGAAGGCAAGTCAAAATTCATGGTCTTCAAGTCTATTACCAAGTGTCCCTCCACCGTCCCTCCTGTGTTACTGAACGGTGTGGAGTTGCACAGGGTGTACTCTTTTAAATACCTAGGCCACTGGGTGACGGATGATTTGAAGGACGACGCAGATATGGAGAGGGAGCGCAGAGCATTGTCGGTTCGGGCTAATATGCTGGCCCGCCGGTTCTTCCGATGTGCAGCGGCGGTCAAAATAACGCTGTTTAAAGCATATTGCATGTCGCTGTACTCGGGGGGCCTGTGGTTCAGCTATACCCAAAAGGCCTACAATGCTCTGCGGATCCAGTATAACAACGCATTTAGAGTGCTGTTGCGTCTGCCTCGGTTCTGTAGCGCGTCATCTATGTTCGCCGAAGCACGTACCGATTGCTTCAATGCTGTACGGCGTAAAAGAGCGGCCTCGCTGCTTTACAGAATCCGTGGCAGCCCCAGCAGCATTCTACGCGCTATAGCCGGGAGACATGACAGCCCGTTGGTGAGGTCACTTGTCACCTGTACATTGTCGGTGTTATTAGTTAAGTACTAACATGGGTTAAGACTATTGTTACTAACCCAATGGATCGCTGTTATCTGAAAATAAATAAATATATACCTATATACGTTAATATTATTAAAAACGGTAGTTTTACATTCTTTAGTTGTATTATAATCACAAAAACGGAAAATAGTGGCCACTATTATCCGTTTTAAGGATTTAAAAAAAAACATCTCACATCAATTAATATTTAAAAAATTATACACAAAATGAAAGGGATAGAAACTACTGCTGTCCTTTTTATTTTAAGCATGACGTCATAGACATGTCTTTTGTTTTGATAAAAGAATTTCGTGCATAGCCGTTTACTCACTGACCTCTATAACAACAGGTCAGTGCGTTTACTTGTAAGCAATAAACAGCTGACTGAAAATCGATGTAAACCTCATTTAATGAGTATGAGAGCAAGAACAAGAGTGCTTATCTATGTTTCAATATTATGTTCCTGCACTGACCGATGCTTACTCTATTAAAAAGTACTCTGTGTTACTCTCGAATATAATTTCGATAGATCGACAACGACATTGGAATTGTCAGTCAAACGTCAAGGATTGGCTGGACTCACTGAGTCTAGCCAATCCCTGACGTGTAACTCAACCAACTGACGTTTGACTAATGTCGATCTATCAGAATTATATTCGAGAGTAAGCACCCTGTATAGTATTCACTGACCATTTTTCCTCTATGCACTGACCATAATAGACAACTTATTTAATAGAGGTCAGTGCCTGTATTATACTTGAAGTGTTTAATAGAGGTCAGTGTGTTCATGTCACAAATATTAAACAGATAACACTGACCCTGTATTATACACTTCTATTCTATTTTTCTTTATGGCAATGGTGCCGATGTCGACAATTCTGCCAATTTCAGATGGTTTAATAGAGGTCAGTGACAGATAAGCATGTCAAACACTGACCTCTCTTTTAAAATACAGGTCAGTGATGTCAAATAAGTTTCTTTTGTTACACTATTCTGTACTAGAAAAACAAGATTTGTTTGATGGCCTCGAAAAAACAAAAAGACGCCAATTCAGTCATTTGAGTAACACATAAGCTGAAAAGCTGTCATTTTACTGCAGCTAATTATAATCTGACTCTATAGAGGTTTTCATCTTTGGTAAACCGTTTGTTTATTTTTCTAATGTGTTCCATATTTTTAGAATCACTGACCCTGTACTACCTATTGTTTAATAGAGGTCAGTGCTTAGAATGCTTGGATACCATTGGCGCCATTTTGGCGGGATGACTGTAACCATATTTATGGAGGGTAATATGACATTTTACACGTCTCGACCTTTTGAGCAACTTTATTGCGTCAACAATAAAGTTGCTCAAAAGGTCGAGACGTGACATTATGGAAACTTTGTTTTTACTGATATTATTGACTTTTTGGTTGCGTCTATTTATTTGAATACCCTGAGTCACTAACTTCCTAGAGTATATTATGTTCTGTGATCACTAACCTCATATATTTTAGTGTACTCTGTGTCACTAACTTTTTGACGCTGACTATACGTGTGTATGTTTGATGTTTGTATGGTGTGTGTGTGTGTGTGTGTGTGTGATGTCTGAGTAGTGTGCGTGTTGATTCCATTGTGCTTCGTTTGTTTTGGTGTCGTCAGGGTCTTTATATTAATTGTTCTGAGTCATAATTACCAGTCTTATGCAAAATTTCCTTTACAATTTCTTTGCAGTAGAATGAAATGAAGTAGTATTTTTAATTTCGCAGAGTTTGCAGACTTTATTGTACAGAGCACATCACGCTATCCCAATCTGTCAAATTTTCCCAATTGGATATGAACCTTATTCCTTTGTATTAAAGTTGAAAATCTATCAAATAAATTTGACAGATTGGGGTAACTTGATGTGCTGGCCTCTGTACGTACTAATGAGAGAGTAGGCCGGGGAGCGTCTTGCTAGCAGTAAGGTAGTGTAAGGTTTTGGGATTCTGTAATTTCTTTTGCTTATGATAGATGCGTAGTCGGGTCTCCTTTTAATATTTTTGTGCGGTTTTGTGCAAGCAGAAAGAATGAAAAACTGGCGGACTTTGATGACTGTCGTTTCGCGGTAGAGTATATCAGGACATGTGTGTGTGTGGCCGCCTTCCGAATTGGTTAATATCGCTCACAGCACTCAAATCGTCTCACATGCGTTGCCTAATGGATATCACGATTATGACAGCTGAGAGCTGTCAAAAATTCGGAACACTCGTGAGCGCGCTCACAGTGCTTACTCGGTGTCAAAAAGATATTCCAGCAGTTTCTTCGTATAAACACCACACGTTTCTTCCTTTTCTTTGTTAAGGTGGCGACTGTCAGCCAGAAGCACAATTTCGAAAATGCCAGGTTATTAAAAAGATAATGATGAATCTCAAAACAAAACACACACTGACACATCCTCATCCTCACACACACACACTGTCATTTTTGACAGCGCTCACGGTGATATTACTATTATTATACATTACAGTGTTGCCAAATCGTTCCTTTTGGAACATTTTTCGTTCTATTTTACGGTCATGCGTTCCCTTTGCGTTCCCATCTTTTATGCGTTCTATTCGTTCCTTCTTGTTTAACTGGTACTAAAAGTACTACTTCATCTCAGTCTATCAAAAAGCACTCTGTGACCTCTAGCGACGACGCCGCATCTGTAGAACGTGTCTTCAGAAAACTTAAATTAACTAAAACGGAAACCGAAATAAATTAAATACAGACAATTTAACAGCCCATGCACGCATACATCTTCAAGGAGGTATATGCAGTGAACGTATTTTCGTTCACCGGGTATGAAAATATGAGCCTACACAAAATGAAAATTTCTGGAAGCTGTAGTATTTTTTTTTTTTTTTGCTTTTCCCCGTTCATGGTGGAACCGCATAGCTATTCACAAAGCTACGACACGGTTTGGTACCGTATCGAATGTCAATGTTATCGACGAAATCCTATAATCGCTATTCACAAATCCGAAACCGTATAATTTTGACAGTTCATATACGGTATGAAGACATCAATTCTTCCGACAGGTATTTGCTGTCGGAAGTGTTATCGAATAACAAAATATTGTTTAAAAAAGAATAATCTAAGTAATAAGTGTCAAAACACGGCTCCGGGCAAGGTCCTCATGCCCTTGCATGAATGCAAAGAGCATCTGCCGCTGCTCCAATGACACTCTTTTCTGAAAATATGCATTTTCAATAATAGGTACCACGTTTTATAAAATGAAAATGAGGAAATAGTAATTTGTTTAAATACCGATAAAATACATACAACCATTTTTCTGTAAAAAAAAAAAAAGTAATTTTTCACTCCTCAATTATCATTTTTTATTTCTTATTTAATTCGCCCAAAGGGCTATAGTCTTTCGATCATACCGCCTTGTCTTCCGCGTAGTTCTCAATTATCTCTATAGCTCAAAACAAGATTCAGAAAAATAATTATTCCAGATTTCCAGGTTTGACAGAAAGTTGAAGTTTACAAAGCAAGAAATCAGTAAATTTTATTTATTAATAAAATCATTGCTTACTGTTTTTTATTTGTTAATAGTTACTGAATGCATAATCTATAGTTGCCCATAGTGAAATACTCAATAAAAATCATTTATGTACCACTTAAAATTTTCTACCACGAATATCTATTTACTACCATTTGTAGCGTTCCCCGTATACACACCTAAAAAAAAATCCCTTCCATACGGATCTGTGAATAGCGCTCCTCTGGTCTGAGTAATATGTTCTGTGTGTCATGACGTCATCTATGTCGATTGACGGGACATCGTTATCACGGGACATCGTTATCGCGCTTACACTAATTCGGTACGGGTTTAAGCACGCTCAAATCGATTATGTTCCCAATACGGAACGCACCCTCCATAAGATAATAATTGTATCTATGTCGCAGCCAACTGGTTTAACCAGGGCCGGATTTAGGGGTCCAGAGGCCTCGGGGCAACAAAGGAGTGGAGGCCCCCTTGCCCCAAATTATTTTCCAAATAAAATGAACAATTTTTTTCAGTCGAGTTTTTCAATAAATAATTTATTGTGAAACCAAGTAGATTCGTCTTAGTATTTAACAAACACATATAAATACACACATAAACTTCAATGGACACATTCTTTCCTCGATCATGACTCATGACTCGATTGTTAATGTTAGTGTTCGACTCCTTGTCACGATGAGGTGGGTTTTGTATGACAATCGAAATCGATATTCTTCAATAATTATACAAATAAATTATTATTGATCGACTATGATTTTTTGCAATTTCTTGCATATGCAGTAAAGTTCGTGAATAATTGATGGCATTTAATTGTGTCACAATAATAATTATTTGCCTATCAAACTGCATACCTTGCTGCATAAAAAAATATGAAAAAAAAAATTACCAATTAGTCAATAATAATTGATTTGTTTTCATTTAAGAATTGAAGAACACCAATTGTTCACATACTGCAATTAATTTATATTTATCTATGTATATTTTTTTTTTATGGTCGAGACACGGAGTGAACAAATATAGATCAATGATTTCTGTTTCTGTTAATATTTAAGATTGATATAATCAAATAATCATGTATGTATAAAGTACTTTAGGCTGTAGGTAAAGGTAAAAGCGAAAAAAAAATATCAAAGGAAAAGATGTTTACTAGGTTTACTAGTTGAAATTTGAAAGATTTTTTTTTCCGAAGTCTCTATTGTGGAGGCCCCGGGGCTTTCGCCCCGGTTGCCCCCCCCTAAATCCGGCCCTGGGTTTAACCGCCTAGCCTTTCAACTAAACGGCGGCCGTTCAACTAACGGTCTGAATGATATTCAATTACAGTTTAGGTTGTAAGTCTGTAACCAATCACGCGCGAGCCGAATTGGTCGCAGTAATTAAGGCATTGCACCCCAACCAAGTGGGTTAGGTTAGGTTAGAACTGTGATCAACCGCGTGCGAGCCGAGGGAGGAAGCGAGGCGAGCACTACTTCTAAAAGCCAGGCAGTTAACTGAACGGCTAATTTAACCAGTTGGCTGCGACATCTAGATTTTGAACGTTTTAAATTATGAGAATTGGCGTGGTGGTGTGATGTCGGCGTACAGGCGCACTCACAGTGATAAAGGCATTTAAACATAGTTTTTATTATGGATGGAATGTAAAATTAGACAGCACTTTTTATATTATAGAAAATATATTTTTAATTATCCTTAATTATGTAACATCATTCAAGGTGCATTAATTCTGCTTTTAGATAGGAGGGCATACGACCCTTGGGTAGTATCTTATCCCTTTTGTGTACTTTCAGCTGATGGCTCAACATATTGTCGCGGTGTCCAAATGCTTTACCGCAAACCTCACAAATATGATTTTTAGCTGACATATGAACATTTTTTGTGTGTTTTTCAAGATCCCGTTTGGCATAAAAACCTTTACCGCAATCCTCACAGTGAATGGTACAAAGACCTTTGTGCCTCTGAAGATGTTTAGACAAGTTACTCTTTGTAATAAACCGAGCTGGACATTCAGTACATTTGTAGTTATAGTCTCCGGTGTGCGTTCTCACATGAATTTTAAGTAGTCCTTGATGCAACCCTCTGTACGGACAGAACTGACATTTATATTTTAATTCACTGCCATGAGTAAGGCAATGCGTTTTGAAGGCAGAAGGATGTTTGAATACCTTACCACATTTGTCACAAATGTATCGTTTAAGAGGACCATTGTGCTTCTCTAGGTGTAATTTAAATTCACTTTCTTTAACTTTCCTGTCGCAAACTGGACATTTATTATAATTTGGTGGCGGTGTTTCTTTAATCTTTTCATTTTGAATTGTTAGATTATTTTTACGATTTGTTGGATGCATTCTTCTAACATGATCATTGTAATAACGCATGCTGAACATTTTGTTACAAATTGTGCATTTTACGAGTCTTTCAGCTTGTTCTTCAGCGGTACCATGTAATCTCATGTGAACTTTAAGATATGATTTGCTTATCCGCTTACCACAAAATTCACATTCTATTTTACCATACTTTTTATTAAATTTCTCCTTGTACTTTTCTCTGTGTTGTTTTAGATGTACTTTATATTCATTTTTTAAAACAACGCTATGACAAACGTCACATTCTATTTGATGGCGATGTATTTTCATGAAAGATTGTTCACTATGTGCTGTTTCTTTTGTTTCTTCATCAGTATCAAAATCCATGTGACTATTTTCATCTCTGTCTTGCTCCTGTTTTACTTTATCTTTGTCAGAAACTATAATCATTATTGTTTCACTGTCTGCTTCAATGACGGACCCATCCTGGTCTCGTTTTACATGAAGTAAATCTGAAAATTCTTTACAATCATAACTATCTTGAGAATTAGCTTCAGAAATGTTAGTATTATAATTAGTAGTCTCATCCTCAGATATACATTCACGTTTCAGCCAATCAAACTCATCTAAATTCGATTCTGAATCAGAAGTATAATTATTAAACTCAAGATATTCTTTTTTAATGTATGTTTCATCTTCTTGTTTACAATCTGAGTCTTCTATGCTACTGTGTGAATCATCCGTTCTCCTGAGTACTTCATCAGATTGTTTAGCCGTTTTTCGGAATAAGATTGCCCCTTCCAACAGTTTAAAGCAAGCTTCACATAAGTACTGGGGTAAGCTATCATCTTTACAAATTGTGATATTTCCAAACTCCGTCACATCATGAGAAATATCGTTAGCGCCGAATATAGGTATTTCACCATCGTCCAAACATATTCTGCACTTTTCCGACGAATACTTCTGCCCATTTGTTTCATTAGTTACTAGCGAACTGCCAGCATGGGCTCTAATACGAGTGAGCATTGTTTGTGTTTATCTGAATGTAGAAGCGTACTTTATTGGAATCACTTTTCTTCATTCGTAATAGTTACTTATACGAACGTATTAACAGACTTTTTTATGTAAACACTTAGAAATCACGAGTAAAAAGTAAACATTACTCATGCGCAATGTTAAAACATGAAACATCACATATCTACGGCCGCCATACAAAAATCGCAAAAATGCACAGAGTACTTTTTGATAGAGTCAAAAATGCGTGAAATTAAAATGAATCATAGAGGAAAATTGAATGAATGAATGAAGTTAAGTTAAGATGAATGAATGATGGCCAACTAACAGACGAAATAGTGATGTTATCGAAGAGTAAAGATATAGAGGGAAAAGCAAAGAGTACTTTGTATATACGGAAATAGAGAGCCATCTTGCGCGATTTGAACGATAACATTAAAAAAGCGCCCTCTGCGATTAAAATACTAAACTACATCCGTGTCAGTATTATAATCGCGCGACCTAGATCCATTCATGGTCCAAATGTTTACTATAACAGAGATAGTAAAATTATACCGATATAAGTATTCAAAATCTGTTTACTACAACATATTTAGATATTATTTAAATTACACACCCCCTTACTAATAAACGTATTATATCAGACGAATAGTTACACACCGATTTCTCTCTTTCAGTCGTCAGTAATTTGATTTTCGACAGAAGACAAAGCGTTGTGTAACTATACAGACGATACACAATGTTTATTAGTAAGAGGGATTTAGGTACAACGAACGATCACAGCAGACAACGAACGATCACAGCATTCACAGCAGAACGACATCAAAACAACAACAGCCATTTTTGTTTATTACTTGCCAGTGCTGCCAGGGCATATATTTAAATATCTCTAAATTCTTATCAAAGTATGTAAGATCTTTTTATTCCAAAATTTTTTTCAGCAAAAATGACTTAACATCATGGACACGTATGTTTATATTTAATTTATTCTAACGAACCCTATATTTACAATAAACACTCTTTGCTTATCTCCAATAATAGAACTAATCAAACTTCTATGTAGCAAATAATGAATTAATTATGGCAACACATTCTTAACAGTACTACTAATATTATACCATTTATTTAGGGAGAACATTGTAAACCTTAGTGTAGTATTATATTTTGAATATTTTTTATTTTCCTATATTATACGCCACACTAGCGCCTCTGATTTTACAATACTAAACTAACAGATTATTATACTACGAAATTGTAAAGCTA
Organism: Gortyna flavago; assembly: GCA_963669345.1. Classification (NCBI taxonomy): domain Eukaryota; kingdom Metazoa; phylum Arthropoda; class Insecta; order Lepidoptera; family Noctuidae; genus Gortyna; species Gortyna flavago. Next base: position 9,845,343 of record OY770148.1, read on the forward strand.
ATAACCAGCTGGAAATATATCTTTTGTACATGTCATCTGTAATAAGTTGGGTTATCACAATGCTGTTGCAGGGTTTCTACGAGTAAGATTGTAAGGCATGGGGAAAAGAGAGCCCTCTTACGTGATAAAAATGCAAGCCTGTTTGACAATACGCCATCTGTAAATTGGCCCCAAACTTAAACATACCCACACACACATAGCTATTGCATTTTAACATAGAACGTTTCGTCCTATCTCTGTACCATATTCTAGTAGAACATGCTACAGAAATAGGACGAAACAAAATAGTCCCAAGAGAATGTAGATAGTAAAAAGTAGAAAGAAAACAGAATTATTTTATATTACTTTTTATTTTTATAAACCATTACATTATTGGCATTAAAAACCAATTTTAGTAAACTCTCAACACATTATAACAGAACAAAACGTAAAGCGTCTATGTCGCACAGAAAAAAGCGTTTATATCGCTATTTATAAACCATTACATTATTGGCATTTTAAACCAGTTTCGTTCACTGTTTTAAACCAATTTTAGTAAACTTTAACACCTTATTTGCATAAAACAAAACCTAAAGCGTCTTTATCGCACAGTAAAATACAACAATTTCGGAGTAAGGTCCCAATCGGAATCCAAATCGGAGCAAGGGGGAGAAACACAAGGCTCAACTCGACGCACTTGTGGTAATTACTACGAAATACAACAATACGGATCGGGAATTACAAAATGCGCATACGCAGAATGCAACAAACCGCCATATTGTGATTATTTATTTTCAGTTCAAGAACTCACTTTAGACATCTTAGGTAGAATCTGGCACCAGGTCTTTTTAAACTAAGTTGATATTTTTGCTTTATCAAATTGTATTTAATTTATGAGTCTATTTCAACTTGTAAGAACATTTTAATATTTTTCTCAAATTTATCTCCAATTGTTTAACATAGTTTGCATATAAAAATAACAAATTTAAATCCTAACTTAACTAAAACTATACAAAAACTAAAATATTGCGTCGAAAAATTCGTCCGCATCGCTGTCGACTGGTAATGTACCCAAGAGACTGGCAGCATTACCACGTTGTATGGCAATGCTTAACCTTTGGCCAAGGTAAAAGCCAGCCCTTGGGTCACGGGAAGTGGCAACCAGCCGTTTTGAAATTTCCTTAAATAGGGCATGAGCACTCGGACCCCACGAATTTAAATTAATTAATTCTCCAATTTAAATTATATCAATAATTTTATTTAATTTTTTTTTTGTTTTCAGATCCTGCAATCAGTTTTCAAAACTATGAGCAGATGAGTTGTAGGAATATCTGGCAGGGAAGGATTACTCCTCATCAGGAGCAACTCTCTTATTAATAATGCAGCTCTCTACAAGTTATCTAATTGCAGAATGTTGCGTCTTTTGAGTCTACTGACACATGTTGGTATTGTGAGTTGAGCGGCCAATTGGTTGGGGTGTCCCTCCAGTCTGGACTTGTACTTTTGCGAGCATGAACTTATTTCTTCCTTGACCGTTTTCATGCTCAGGTGTTCGTGGACCTCAGTATTCCCAATAAACCACGGCGAATTTGATATCTGTTTTAAGATGTTATTCTGAATTCTCTGAATCATGTTGATATTTGAGCTACACGCGGAGCCCCACAGTTGAATTCCATAAGTCCAGATGGGTTTTAATATGGTCTTTTAAATTAACATCTTATTATCTACGGACAGCTTGGAATTTCTACCCAGGAGCCAGACATGCCTTTGTATCTAATATCGATCTCTTTTCGTTTTGTTTCGATGTGTTTCCTCCACGTCAGTCGCTGGTCCAGATGCATAAAAATATTATTTTAAATAAAAAAATTTGATCACGCTAAAGCGCCATCTGTTGAAAATTTTACGTACCCGGTAGACAGTAAATAGTACTTGGGCCAACTTCTAGATGGCAACTCTTTCTTTACTTCGCTGTCAAAATGTACAGAGGCCAGCACATCAAGCTACCCCAATCTGTCACATTTTCCCAATTGATTATGAACCTTATTCCTTTGCAGTAAAGTTGAAAATCTATCAACGTAATTTGACAGATTGGGGTAACTTGATGTGCTGCCCTCTGTACGTAGTGTCCCCCCCCTGGATGTTATTAATGTTGCCGTAACGACTCTCGCTAGAAGCCATAGACTTTTAGTAAGATTAACGTTAAAAAAACTGTTGACCCACGTAATACAGGGGCCTTAAAGCCGTCTTACGAAAGAAGTCTCGCAGACGCAGCGCTACAAGCATGCGACGGACATAAATCTCTATCTGGAGACACGGCAGTGCCCCCGCCAAGTCGAGCAAAAAGCGAGCGGCACGGCCGTACCATCCTTTTCTCGAAACAGTTCAGGCCATTTTTATTATAGCTCGACATTATACCTATTTCAGGCTAGCTGGTTAATAAAATGCACAATCTAAAAAAGGGAAAGTAGGAGCTGAGGGTAGGAGGGTTGTGTGCTTACCTGCTTACTAATAAACGTATTATATCAGATGAATAGTTACACACCGATTTCTCTCTTTCAGTCGTCAGTAATTTGACTTTTGAAATAAGAAGACAAAGCGTTGTGCATAGGCGTTGTGTAACTATACAGATGCTCACTCTATTAAAAAGTACTCTGTGCAGATGCTCAACGTTTATTAGTAAGGGGGTTAGTTTATAATAATAATTAGTTCCACTTGTTGCTGCGGGATTCCCTCGTGATTACCTCGGATTCTTAGGCGATTAATCTGTCATCATTTCAATCTGTGATCTTGATCCAGCATAAAGATCGTGTATTGCTAAATTGATGCGAAACATCCATATGTTTTGGGTACAGCGCATAGAGGAAAAAAACAGCGCGCACAGCACTTGGTGGATAGTATGCTTACGCCGGGAGCAGCAAACACTGCGTTACCGTGCTTCGGGTGACAGATCTCGGCGATAAGCGTAAGTCCAGGGATGTGTGGCCGGCTTTGGGTTTCATCTCGATGGATCTCTTGAACGCAAAGAATGTTGCAGTGAGTTTTGCGGTAGACGTCAGAAAGAATTTCAGATTTGTCTCGTGAGAACCCTTGGATGTTAATAGAGACTACGCACAGAGCCGGTTTTATGAGTGAACTTTGGATTACCATCGTGGTGAAAGGATTAGCCAATCAGCGTGGATAATTCGCTGATTGCCCAGGGTGCGCCGGACGTATAGTGGTTCTGTAGTTACGTCGCTCGGGGAGGCTCCTTTCATGAATAACTTTTGTCCATGTAATATGTGAACTATAGCACCACGTTCACTAGGGCGTGTCCGCGCTCCGCCGACGCCCGGTACGTCTGCTGCGGGTCGGGAGAGTGGTCTCAACTTCCTTCTATGAAATGGCGGTTTCACATAAGTAGAGTCGTGGGATGGAGTGCTCCATCCCACGACTCTGCGCCCCCGACCAGCGAACGAGCGACGGCCGGCAGCGACAAGTCCGCTCCGACTTCAGATACGAGGGCACGGCGCGGCTCCTCCCATGCAGCACACCTGGGCACACTCAGCTAGATTATGCCACGCCATGTCCTCTCGACTTCAGATACGAAGGCACGGCGCGGCTCCTCCCATGCAGCACACCTGGGCATACTCAGCTAGATTTTGCCACGCCATGTCCTCTCGACAGTTGACGCAGTGATGACACCGAGCGTCCGGCTCATTGTTTATGCGACACAGATACTTTCCGAAGCAACCATGCCACGAGAGCACCTGTCACCCGAAACGACAGAGAGCCGTGTCTCCTCCCGATCCATTCATCGAGCACCAGTGGGATCGCCCCGACGGACGGTAGCAAGGCCTGGCGGTAGGGCGCAGAAGCCTGTCCCGCCACTCCGCCACCAGAATCTCACGGAGCTGCGACCGACGACGCAGCTCGATCTCTCGTTGCGTCGGTCCACCGCCCAGCGTCCGCACCTCCTCGTGCCACCGGTACAGTGACGCGAGGGCTTTCGCCTCTAGGTCCCAAAGCGGAGATCTAGCCAGTGCACGAGCCGCCTCGTAGGAGAATAGCCCTATTTCGTTGTTGCCTAGATTGACTTATTTTTAGCAACTTGTCAATAGTTTCAATAGGTATTCATTTGGTAATATAACGGAACAATCTTTCGGTGCGTGGCGAAAACCAGAACTAACGCCGCCTCTTGCTTTTTTTTTTCAATATAAGGAAACAAAACATCAACATAAATGTTTACCAACAGCTGCAAATGAACAAAATCCAACTTAGTTTTACTAACTAACATCGTGTCTGTTTTCCCCGAATGGTTAGGCAGACGTATAGGTACCTACACCCACATTTCGCCAGATGTTAAGTTCCATGTAATAGGGGGCGAGCTTATTGCTATTTATTATTTAATTTTCGGCCATAATAAATTCTCACTGCTGAATGAACGATGACTAAAGTTACGTGGCAGTAAACTCATGTACTCAAGTATCATGTTACTAAGCAGGAACGGATGGGTATTGAGGCGAGGGAACAGCAACAGCTCTAATAATGAAACAACGCGTTCGTCAAAAGCATTATTTAATTATGTTCAAATAATAATAAATAACAACCAAAACATTCTGTACATACATAAATAAACCACAGACAAAACTCAATCTTACTGGTTTTTTTTTGTTTGTGTAAATCGTATAGTTTATTCAAAGAAACATAATCCAGTTTTAATCATGGTATGCAGATCGTATTTTAATTTACTTTCCGTATTACATAATAACATTTCATTGCAGGCCGATGTATTTTTTAAATTAAATTCCGTTATAATAACAAAATTATAAACAACATTTTTAGATTCTGATGTTTAGCTAGTTTAAGGGTCGTCGACACGATTTATTAAAAGTTTAAGGCCGTGTCCTAATATATAAGCAATCGTGGCGCGCTTAAAAATGTGGAGACAACAAAACGACAATAATTAAAAACACTGGCACCACTAACGCATAGGAGTAAGTATTTATTTTTACATAATCAAAAAAACCCATGGAAATTAAAGACAGTAGTGATGGGCCGACTATAGGTTTTGCTGATTAGCCGACTTGCTATAGTGAGTGACTATACTATTGGTTTTTTTTTTATGCAGACTGGAAACGTGGGTGTGCCCTTATAAAATATTTCTAACGTGACTTTAGTATCGTAGAAACAGAGCATGTAACCTTTTAATCGTGGACATCCATGCACGATAACACAGGCAGTCAGGCACAGAAGAAAGGGAAGTAAAATGTATGGAAATTATATGAAGACACTATTAAAATTCCGTCCACAGTAACGTCACAGCGCGCAGCGTGCACGTATTTCCATACATTTTATGGACGTGGTCGTGGACGTCCACGATAATATCCTGACGTTAGTTACAATAAAAGAGCGTATTAGTTAAACGATTTTTAATGTATTGTCGTATTGTCATCTCCACCTTGCTTGGAACACACTTGGACACAGAAGTAGACATAATCGCCATTTTGACCGTCATTTCATTTCAAATGATTTGCTTAGTCGGTAAAACCATCATAATGCTAAACGATTTGTACTAGCAAATACGCAACATACCTATATAAATCATTGGTACCGACAGGTACCGAAGATTTGGTTATAGCACAAAAATTGACCTAGGTATTTTTTAAATACAATAAGGTATAAATATAATTACAACAGCTTTGTACGCGTTTTGGTAGGATTTCATAAAAGCGTCACTTGGAATGGAGCTGGAATATCCCATTTAGTAACAGATCAATGATTTAAGATACAGTCAGCAATTAATGGACCATATTATTTTGTTTCTTTCTATTTAAATGACGCTGCCCTATTGGCTGATCTGCTATATATAATTATGTGCATACAAAAAGATCGGCAATTTCCGCTTCGGTCCAAAATATTTCAATTAGAATAGTTTGTAATAAAAAAATAAACGAAAAATTAAATTGTCTAGTTAATCCAACAATTCTATCGATTATTCACGATTATTTTCACATCGAAATACTTTTTAATTAGCTCTCCTCTAAATATTATTTTTTTAACATCGATGTAGGCATTACTATTGTAACATTTTTATTGTGTAGCGCGCTTATAACTAGGTAGGTTCATTATACAGGATCAAATTAAATTAGCTAGCGAAACTGCAGATGTGATGGGTATCGATACCTAAACGCGATAACACATATTTTTTTTGGGGTCAACGTCCGCTGGTATTGTTGTTACTTTAAGTACGAGTTGTAAAAATCTCTGTTTTCTTTTGTGGTATCGTGTTTAGATATCGATGCTTATCACGGTCGGTAAAATATAAAAAGAAAACCCCTGATTTTTTTAAACTGATTTTTTAAGTGACTACAATACTTGCAGCCGATGACCCCAAAAAGGCATCAAATTAATTATTTTTTTGTTTTATCATGTTTAGTTATCGAAACCCATCACGTCTGCGGAGTTTCACTAGCTTATTTAATTTGATCCTGTATTGTTTTTTTTTTGTTTGCTCAACTGTCATTTGCAAGATAACGTGTTTATAGTGGCATACAAACGCCATACATGTTGAAAATGAAGTTCTCTAAAGCCCAAACAGTATTAACACAACATCAATCTAGATACTTCCATTCACTAGTAGCCATCTACAATATTTTATATTTATTTTTCACTATCAGTCATTAAGCATTGGTCACAAAAGTGACAAAAACCGGAAAATATTTTTGTAGATTTTATTCGTTTAAATGAAGCGAAAATAATTTTATATTATTTATCATCAGTAACGTTAAAACTAGCGGTATACAGTGCTATTAGAATATAATATGATTTATTCCACGGTATAAACGATGATAGAAACAATAAACTGTTTATAAAGATCTAACCTCCGAGCACTTAAATTGGTCAAAAAGGTTTAGGAAGCCAACACAACGTCATTAGTTTCACACTGAATTATAATGCACGTTTTTAAAGAATAATGCTGGGACCCACTTCTATAAACCGGACGTTTTTAACAATATTCGATTATGACTGACTCAACAGCGGGATGTAGCCGTGTGAGCACAGCATTAGTTTGAAAAAAAAAGTAAAGCACTCAGTCAGAACGTGTTTTTTTTTTCTCGTAAAAGTAACGGTTTCCTACGTCGATTTTAAGCTAATATAAAATCCTACGAGCTACGCTGCTACCACTCGACACATTACCATAGACCTCAACGACACTACGCGGCAGTTCCTAGACTCACCAAATTGTTACGACCAGAAACACTTCTTAGTTTTGAAGCATTAAATATACGCTACACTATGGTACATGTTGGGAGATTGGTTATGTCCTTTGTTCACATGCGCATTTACGGCCCGGGTACCCACAGCTTGCAAGTGATAACATGTGGCCGCCACACCACGCAAAAACTTTGCGAGGTATAGGTACCATTTTGCCGTCTTAGAGCCCGCGCGCACTAGGCAGCCTGGCTGCGATAGCCAGTCGAACAATAGGAGTTCGTGGCTGCTTAGTGCGCGGGCTCCCATACACCGTCATAATATGTTCGACCGGCTGCCGCAGTCTGGCTGAAGCAGCCAGGCTGCCTAGTGCGCGAGAGGCTTAACATTACAACATATTTTCAATGTGCGCAAGTAAGATGGAGCGTGTAATCCAGGCCGTTACACAAAGATAGTGTAACTCACTAGTCTTGAGATTTTCAAGCAACAATATTGCACTGTATGGAAACAAACACCGCATGCTCTTTGGAAATTACTTAGAAGTTTTTGCGCGGATATCTTCTCCTAATATGTCAGTTTGTGTCCGTTACTTGCATGCACATTTTTTTTTTATAAGGAAGCCCAAGGTCTTCATTAATTTGGAAATAGATTCGAGAGTTACTCGACAACATCCGCTATTCGAATTTAAAGCGAATAAATTCGATGGTAATTATAAGTTTCTTCTGAGATATATATTATATGCAACACATACGTTTTACATTCAAACCAAATAATTAACATTATGACGTATATACCAAAATTAACTATATCCACTACACTTTAAATAGGTACTAAATGGAATTACTAAAATACTATTTAATTCCCACTTTTCCGTTTATAGTAATAAGAATTTTGAGTAAATGTCTTGTGAATAAATAGTCATTTTGTATTGAAAACTGAGCGTTTTTAAACTTTCAAATGTGGAGACGAAAGGGGATTGAAGATTTTTATATGGAGCTTGGCAATACCTAGTGTCCGTCATTTTTGTTTTTTTTTTTCAAATGACGGCTACGCATGTAAAATTTCGTTTTTTTTTTTACAAAATGGCGGCCACGCATGAAACCTATATAAATCGGTAGCTGACTTTAATACAAATAGAAAACATAATAAGACCAAATACAATAGGTACCAAGCGTGACCAAGTTTTTGAAAAAAAAAAAAAAAAAAATGGCGAACAGTTACGTATGCCACGGAACTTCAAAGCCCTTTTCACATGCAATATTTAATCGCAAGATTAATATTTTTCTGAGACATTAAAAATCTTTTTCATCCGCTAAACAAAGTAAGTTGTTCAAAAGCGTAAACAAACGCGAAATTTTGCAGATAATTCTTTTTTTTTGGGATGTCATAATATCGTACTTATTTGAATAATTATAATTTATATTAACTTCATTATGCAAGTGAAAAATAGCGTTGATATTTGATAATAATGTAAATTTTTTTTTATTTCATAGAGTTAGGTTTTAAGTTTGGACATCAATAAATTATTGCAGTAACAATTCCTCGAAAATCAACTAAATCTATGCAGCACCCTAAATGCGTAACACGTATCACTCACAATCTGAATCATTTTGAAGGATCTAATCCATTGCTTCATATGTTCGAAAAATTTGTCTGTTCAACAACGTAAATATCGCAATGAATGTTGTTGAACTGTCAAAATAAAAGCCATTCCCACTGTTCGTGTGTTACGCAATTACCCCGCGACTTAATAAAATATTACATTGACTATTCGAAATATATTATTAATATTAGTCTAATAAACTGGTGCAATAATAAGTATGACTATATTGTAACAAAAGTTTTGTGACGTCTATTATTTAGATAATATAATACAAGATTTTTAATACAAACTATACTGGCAGTTTATACATGGAGATTTTTTTTTAAAGATAATCTAAGCATGTTTTCAGAGAGTGCTATTTTATTGACACATTTTAAATTTCCTAGTACTTTTCTCGTCCAGTCTCCTTTCTGGATGAATTGGATAAGAAGACTAAGAAGAAGAAGATAGAGAAGATATTTTGGCTCAATATGGAAACAAAGTTGTTCTACAGAACAAAGATGTAACATCACGCCTATTTTTCCCGAAGCGTTAGACAGAGGTGTACCTATAATATATGGGTATACTATAGGTACACCTCTCTCTAACGTTACGCCAGGTATGTTTAAGTCCCATGTAATAGGGGGCGAGCCTATTGCCACAAATCCAGAGCCCGGGTGCTCCTGCTGAGTAACTACAGATGGAAAAAACCCAATAACACTTTGCCCGAACTGTGAATCGAACCCAGGGCCAGAACAAACAGTGATGACGACATTCGTGACATTGTTTTGAGACCCTCAAATCTGAAAATACGCTTAGATTTGATGTAACTTAGCGATTTCATCAGCTTTTTACAACTATTCAATGACATTATATACTAATCGATTAAAATATATAATACTGCATCTCACTAAGAAATGGTACAAGTGGTTATTTATTAAATACGACTACATAAACTATGTTTAAAGTATTTGGTACCAATTGTCAATAGATATATTCGAGGTATTATCAACCTAAGACGGGGTAGGTCAACTTTTTTGGTTAGTTATTCACGTCAAAGATTTAAATTGTTATATTTGCTCTCACCATAATAGGTAGTGCGAAAAAGGGTCCATATTGAGAAAAATGAGCTTACATAATAATCATGGCGTTGCTATGACAATCGACTCAAGTCTCTGCGACATTGTGTGACAGAGCCGTCAAAACCGAACAGAAACGCGACTTCTGACGCAGTAGGGCGAATGCGAATTAAATCTTTGATTCGATACCTAACAATTTTGACCTGAAATATAGTTTTTTTTTTGTCAACTATACATAGATAGTGGAACTCAGAAACAGCCAACCTATTAGTGATATTTAGACTTAAATGACCTCGTCATAAGTTGATAACGGTCCAAGTATAAATAAAAACAAGACTTTCAATGAACTTGAGCAGTAATGTCATTACAATTACGGCCTATGAATCATGGCTAGTCCGAACTTTGCGCAGAAAGCTGCGCAATAACATTTTTTAGAAACCAAATGGCGACATGAGACGAGTGTGAGTGAGAGAACATGCGCGAAAGTTCGGAGAGCCTATGTACAGACCGGCCATCGGCCATCTTGTATGAGTTTAACAATATTACAGGCTGGTATATTTCTGGGTGGGTGACCTCAACAAACGCGACAATCTACAACCCGCAAGAGTTAACTTGAAACTTCGCTCGAGTGACGTAAGCGCGCGATACTGTGACGTCGTAGAAGGCGAGAGCGGTAACAGCGGGGGGGTCAGGAGGGGCCGCTCGGATCTCAAGTAAACTCTTGCGGGTTAGAGTGCTAAATAATAAATTAAGAAAAACTTCTACGCAGACAAATGTAACAATAAGTACGCCAATTAATATTATTAATAATTTAACAATATATTAATTCAATACTATATTTAAGTACTAGATAATTTAAACTGATAAATTTAATTACAATTATCGTTTAGTTAACTTTCATTCTCGCTATCTTTTTTAACTTGATGAGGCCTTAATTGTAATACTATAATTAATTATAAAGGAATGTCAATTTTTATAAAAGTAGAGAAACAGCGCAGATATTAATTTCGCATTTATTAAAAACTTTTAGTTCAAACTTTTTATATGTTTTTCTAAAAACTATCAGCTACTTATAAATGTTTGTCAAAACCTCTAATCAGTACGGCACAGCATTATAATAGACAATTTGCGCTAATATTTATATTTTTTGAGCTATATTTAACTTTCTAACGCTCTATGGTGACGACCAGTGGTCCACTTTAGCCCTGGATCGAAAGAGCTGGAAGTCATGGGGGGAGGCCTTTGCCCAGCAGTGGGATGATGCAGGCTAACAGTAACAGTAATGCTCTATGGTAAGTGGTAACATCAAAGCAATTACTTAACCCAATTTCGCATTTCCCTAAAAAAGTTTCAGATAAAATATATAAAACAAACGATCTGCGATTTTCACAATGATTTTTTAAATTTTTAATGAAAATGAAAAAAATAAAAAAAACATTAAACTTTTTAGGAAATGGCGAAACATGGGTAACCTTTCTATAAGAAAGTACTTTATAGTGATTGTAGCTGATAGTTCATAGCATGTGCTCAAAAACTTTAATATCATTACGAAGCCTGTAAGTACTAGATTAATACGTATAAGAAGTAATGGAAAAACAACAAGACAATATTGAGATAATCAAAGCTTACTTGTATATGAGCTTTAAGATTTTTTAGGAAGATTCATAGTGAAGGGACAAACACAGATGCACAACTTAGAGGGCACAGCTCATTGTCGCTTGTTTACGATGGTGCATGTAATGGTACAACCAACCTCAAAACAAGTATACATTGTTCTTATATGTCGATGGCAATCTAAATGGACTCCGCCCAGAATTCGGTTACGTGTTTAGCGCTATCACTAACGTCCACCAGTTCTTGTAACGTGCAGCTGACAGCTTACGTAGTATATCAAGTGTTCCATCGTTTGTGGAAAAGCACCACATTTACACTCCAAGGGGGAGTCGTCTATGAATCTCCACCTGCACAGGTTTTCCATGCTTCGGCCAACTTGGGTCCGGAGTCTGTTTAAAGACTTCTAGCTTACCCAAGGCAACTGATCTCCAGGTGGGAGATCTTCGGCGGGTGGAACGAATGGTTTGGATAAGGAAGAACTGACTCGCCACAGCTTCAGTCTTTCTTTTGATCGTGCGCTAGTGAGTATACATTGACAAGAATTCACTTAATTATCTAGTCACAAAACATATTACACATTCGGTACTTAATTGCAGCTACACATTGATACAGTATTACGGAACACATAATGTAGACAATCAATTGAATTCTTGCAGATGTATACATCTTTTTGAGGTTGAATGTTTCTATGACGACACATCAAGCTAAACATGTCAGTTTAAGCTGACCTTGAATTGTATAGGGTTTTTAGGGCTCTGTACCCAAAGGGTGCCAACGGTTACTAAGGCTCCGCTGTCCGTCCGTCAGTCTGTCAGCGGGCTGTATCTCATGAACCGTAATAGATAGACAGTTGAAATTTTTACACAGCGTGTATATCTATTGTCCCAGCAATGAGAAATTGAGAATATTATAGGCTGATTATGCTAAGAACTAATATGTGAACATGTGACCGTTTCTATGAACTTAACTGTCCCCTCTAGATTGAAAGAAATATGGATTAACAATTAACTGTCTTATATCACTTCCTAACGCTAAAGGACCGTACGTTTCAACCCTGCAAACTATTCGTATCATTAAACATCGTAAACTACCTTCAATTAGTTTACTAAATACTGTATGGTTTGAATAACACACATAATACGAAATTACAAATCCAACTGTTCAATGCAGACTAAGTCTACGCCACACAAAATAGAAATTAATTATAAAGGAAAATATATCACTGGGTATGCGGCTTCCTTGGACAAAATAATGGAATATTTTTTCACCTGGCAACACTGGGTTGGTGATGCAACACTGTCATTAGAGCGCGACAAGTCTAGTGTTGCAGCCGCGCCATTTTTCTTGGAGTTTTCTGTGCTCTTCGTATTGTTGTTCTGTTACTTGCTTTACGGCGGGTGCAGCCTGGAAGGGAGAAAAACTTGTATTAATTGAAAATTTCAAAAGTATCTACGCAATGGGCGCCTGAAGATGGACGGCTTAGCCGGGCCGGCCCGGAAAGAAAGGGCGAGATGACCTGGATGCGTACCGTGAGGGCTGGTTCGAGGTGGCGCGAGAAAAGAGAGAGAAGATTCCTGAAAGGATTTGGGGGAGGCTTTTGCCGAGCAATGGGTCAGTAAGTATAGGCTAAAAAAAAACAATACGGTGGTTTCGTAGAATGTCATTAATTACAAATGTATATGCCATCGCATAAAGTACACGTCTATCTATCATACTCAGTGCCTTTGAAGTACAGAGAAGTTTTCATACCAGATCATGAACCGACCTCATCTAGTCTTAAAATATTATTATGTTTTTTTGAAAATACCGATAAATCTAATTGTATTTATCTATCTGATATGAATTAAGCATTATTAGAAACATAAATCAAGATTTAGAACCCTTATTAGATTAGAAATATAATAACAACGAAATATAGAAGAACTTTAAGGGCATTTTAATTTTGATCACACCAAGTTATTTATTTATAATAATACCGGAGCTAATTTGTTTTCTTTAAGCCAAAATATTAATTAAAATGATATCTCACCTTAATCTTCCTCGGATCCAAATTAGCTCCAAGATTTTGGACTCCCTTAGCCAACTTAGTCAGCGGTGAGAGTACCATATCCTTAGTAGCGCTTCCAACAGGACTAGCAATATTCTTGAATTGCCTTATAGCAGACTCACTGTGCGACTGCGCTATATTCAGCGTGATTTCGTGTTGAGAGTTCGAACGCACGTGGAAATTCACCCCCTCTGATTGGCTATCATCGAAGTTCAACTCGTTGGAACTGTGTGATAGTTTCTGAGCTAGCAACAAGGAGTTAGGAGGCGCTGGCTTCGCGAAAGCTCCGTCCACTTGGATTTCTGGAGTCCTCGACGAGACTATGTTAAACGGGTTGATTTTGTCAATGTGTGTGACATGGCTAGGCGTTTTCGAAGCTTGCATGTCAACATTACTCACTATCTGAGTCGGAATGAAAACCTGCGAGTCATGTGGTTCTATCTTGGAGGAATACAGAGGATTCTGAATGAGTTCGCAGTCATTTTCAGCCTCGCTTTTCTGTCCGGGCTTGCCTAAGTAATGTTGGGTGTTTTCGAAGTTGTCTAGAGTTGGTTCGAAGATGTTTGTTCTGTTTTCGTCATCTGAGGAGTAGTCAGAGCTCATACCGTCTGAGAGGCTGCCCTTCTTCTTGTTGTCCTTGTTTTGTCCGAGGGTAAAGATCTTCTTGGTTCGAGAAGCGCTCTGGTCAAATTTCAGCTGTAGACTAGGTCGAGCGCGCGCGTTTAAAGAGTGACTCAGCTTGTTCAACTTACTGAATTGTTCCGTCATGTTGGTCAGGGCTTTTGATCCTAGAATGAGATTTTATCTTAAGGCTGTGTGCATTCTGAAAGCTGGGAACGTCGCAAATACCTGTCATATACTGGTTTTTATTTGCCAATACGTAAAATAACATTGAATACTTAGTTTTAGATGTATAAAAGCATTTGGAAAGTTTCCAAAGGCCCCTTTTTACACCTATCACTTTTAAAACATCTAAGTGTTTTATTCATTCTTACTTTATATTTTAGTGCACCATGCCGCGATATTTCATATTTCCACACAATAATACAAAAAAAAACAGGTAAATATTTGATAACTATTTGCGACGTTGCCAACTTTTATATTGACAACTCTTAATAAGTGTAGGAACACATCTGCCAAAATTACACGACGGAAAGTTTGGCGTGCTTGCGATTGCAATGATTTTTGAATTACCTATGACACGTCAGGCCGAAATTACGTCGCACAATTTTCATAGAAAAAGCACGTGAAATTTCTGTCGCGTAACTTTTGACAAGTGTGCGCTGGGCCGGGCCCCGCGTTTTTTTTAAGAAATTTATATCTGATCTATTTTCGTTCGAAGACAGGATCTTCAGGGTGGGTATAAAGGACTTTTTGATAAAAGGAAGGGAATCATTTACTTTTTTTCTTCTACTTAACCACCGAATACAGAGTCGAAATATTTTATCAACTAAGTAAGCTGAGCTTTTTGCTTTTATTGGAGATGCTTGCAAAAATCCCCAGTTTGTTTAGGCCGATTGAAAACTTGAACGCTGGTTGGCTTTACGTAAGAAAATTTGAATTTCGCGGGCTACCCTGGCGCTTTCCCCTTAAGTGGCGGCCATCGATATCGTAGGAAACCAAAGCTTTAGCCAATCAGCGCATCCGTCAGTGCACAACGTTCATAAATCAGCCAATCAGCGCTAATAACGTGTGCGGTGAGTCGCGACTTACCTAAGATAAGCCGGATTTTTGAAATGACCCTGGAGATAGCTCGGTTGATTACGAAAATCTTTCTTAGATTCCAAAAATCTGGCCTTTTGCATTCGTCTTAGCATTTTCGCAAAGAGCCGATTTTTTCGATTATCCTACGACACATATAATAAAACCATATATGGAAATCACTTTGATGCAGATGAATACTAGTACCTATTTTACATGGAGCGACTGCCTATCTGACCTCCACAACCCAGTTACTGGATACCCTTTGGTAAGACTGGTTGTTAGATTTTTTAAATTTTCAGTGCCCTAGCGACTTTCAAAGATCAACAATTGACAGCCGGATTCAACGGGGGCTACAGCTACTTATCCATACTTACAATATAAATACGAAAGTAACTGTCTGTTTGTTAGCTTTTCACACGCCTTAACGGCTGAATGGATTGCGATAAAATTTGGCACGCAGGTAGACCATGATCTTTTAGACACATTTCCCTTTGGGTTCATTTCCGACCTCAACACGGGCGAAGCCGCGTTCAAAAGCTAGACTAATATAATTCTAAAGTGATAAAACTAACAATCTGCGAAGAGTCGTTCATTAGGTCACTCGTAGTCGTCGCTACCGCGTTGCGGTGCAGAATCGTCGGCTGGGACAGTATTTTTAACATGCCCTTTGGAGTTCTTTTCTTTCCAACTGGAGCACTGCCGTCTGATATGATAGAGGGAGAAAGGATATAGGTAAGGAAATAATAAAGAGAGAGAGAGAGAGAGACGAAAGGAGGACGTTCAACGATACGGTTGGTCTGGTTAGGATTCAGGGCGAGTTTGACAGACTACACCTGAATTTTACTTTTCTAAGTGAACAACACGATTTTAACCTTATTTCTATAACAATAACGTTCATATTCAGATGGAACAAAAAAAAAAAGTTGATATCATGTGAAACGCCTGCAAACTGACTCCCAAACATGCTTGATCTTGTCCTAAATGTATTATTTTTTTTTTCTTTGAAGGAATAGTCAAGGAAGGAAAGAAGGAATAAATTATTATTATTACTCACCAACACTCCGGATGTCGGCAACGAGTTGCGTTTCGCTCACGTTTCGTGTGAGGGTGGGCAGTCGCGACAGATCCAAGTAGAGAGAGGACCGAGCACTGCCCGACTGACCTGGGTGTACCTGATAATGTCAAAGGGTCATAATAATCATAATCAGCGTATAATGTTCCCACTGTTGCGACACAGGCCTCCTCTCTGTGAGAGGGAGTGGGCCGTAATCCACCACGCGGGCCCAGTAAGGTTTGGTAGATGTCACATGTCTTCGAATTTTTGGTTCTAGGACAAGCCGGTTTCCTCACGATGTTTTCCTTCACCGTTTTGAGTAAAGGGTACTTATTATAATAATAAAGGGTACTTATTTATTTTCAGAGAGCACTTTAGGCACAAGCTTCTGACAAGGTGGACCGATGTGAAGGCCGCAGAAATCCGCTGGATGCAGGAAGCATATAACCGGTGGATGTGGCGGTGCTTGGGGGAGACCTATGTCCAGCAGTGGACGTCTTTCGGCAGAATAAAAGACTTAACGGCATAACTTCCTCCTAGGTTCTATATCTTAGTTAAGTAAAGGCTTATTTACAACTAGCAGCGTCTCGCGGTTTCACACGCGTTAGTTTCGATCTAGTAAGAATATAGGGATAAAAAGTATCCTATATGTTAATCCTGGTTATAAACGATCTGTGTACCGAATTTCATCCAAATCCGTTCAGTAGTTTTTGCATGGTTGAGTAACAAACATCCAAACATCTTCACAAACTTTCACATTTATAATATTAGTAGGATAGTATTTTTTTAAAACAGCTCGCGAATTTAATAGCACTGGATTGAAACTAGCGCCTGCTCTATTCTACTCTAGCGGATATACTGGACACTCGTAACCGTACTACTATTTGCATGACGGTTGCGCAGTAGATTTAATTTCTATCAGTCCTATTTTAGAACTGATTCCCTATTCGGATTAAACTTGGATCATTCTGGGTGTAGTGCGCAAACGCAATTACAGCAAGTATCTGAGATATTACAATATTATTATATTTACAGTATAAAAATCATCAACTGAACCGTACTAAACTTCGATATCTGCTCAACCTATATTTATGAGAAGGCTGACATTTTTTTCGCGATTCGATGTTGATCCCCTAGAGAAAGTCGTTCAGTTTGATGGTCTGTATCATACCCTCAAATTTGACAACACCTTTCTAAACCACCCTGTATATCTATTATCAGTGGAATAAAGTTGAAGTCTGCCAGTTTTTGTATGGAAGAACTGTCACAAATTCAAAATAATTTCTCGGTTAAGAATATTGGATAAATCAGACTCTAGATAAGTAATAATTAGTTAGTAAATAAAAGTTAGCTTACCTTTGATTTCTTCTTCTCCAATTTGCCTCCATCGTGGAACGGTATCGGCGGCAACTTAGCCACGTCCCGCGCCACCATCAACGACTCACAGATCGAGTGTAATGATTCTGGAAAGAAAAAAAAATCAATTTCAGGAATGCGGTATTGATGTCAAAAAGTTAAAATATGTTTGGCCAAAAACTCAGATACGAGAACTCCCCTCACTGACGCAAAAGAAAGCCTGTTTCGTTGGTCCTACGGCTGATCTCACTCCGGCCGTGTCGGATTGCCGTCCCATTGGACAATGGGAGTGAGGGAAGAGAGAGTACACACTTGTGCACTATAATATCTCCCGCGTAAATGGCTAGTCCACGCTGAGATTGGCTGCTATGGCCGAAATTCGGTCTGGAGGACTATTTTACATCGTAGCCGCCATTTTGGATTTTAATTCCGACCAACGGCAGATTTGGTACAGGATACTTTTGTTGTTGTTCTGTTATAGAATTTGTACCACTTATTAAGGCAACTAAGCCATTTATTTTTATGTAAGTGTACTATTTTTAGAACTTCGGATTAATTAATAATATGAATAAAAAGATTTTAATAAATAAACGTAATAGAATCGTAAACTAAACGCAGTTATCTTTTTAGAAGTTGCCATATGTAAAATAACACAAATATCGAAATGATAACTATTTATTTAGAAATGGAAATAACATTAAATATAAATAAACACTTATATAATAAACGTATGAATGCATAATTGTTGCATAAAATCATATTATTTAACGATTTTATGATAGGAATGATTTTCGTCAAAATTATTTTTTTGTTCACATGGCAATTATTTTATTGACAGGAAAAGAAAATCATTCTGTCTTTCAGTTCAGTTCCGATATATTACTTTACTCTATGGTTCAGTTCTTTGCTGTTGTTTTGGATTGTGGTTTGTGACTGCATCTGAGCAATTTATTATTATGCCGCCATTACGTGACACGACAGCGTCAATCGTCAATCACGCAGACAAGTCTATGACCTCTAAGTATCAATTTACATTGGTACACTAGTACATAACCTTAAAAAACAAAACTGGTTATAACTTTTACGTCCCAAGTTCTAAAAATCTAAGAATTTAAAAAGGGCTTGTTTATCATATTAACTACCAATTAAAACAAAAAGTATTCCAAAACACGAACTTTTATTAGCTGTACGAAATTCCCATACCAGCCTGCCGTTCTCCTTTCGGCAAAGTCACGAACTATGTTTTTAAATGTAAATGTTAGAGTCTATCAGTGACACATTTTTAAATCGGTCTGACATGTAAAAAAGGATTGTTAGAAAACCTGGACTTATAGTTAACCGGTTGAATGCCGTAATTACAAACATAATCGTCTCGCGTAGATCTACGTTAATATAAGTCTGAAATCGGCAACCCGTCTTGAGCAAGCGTGGCGATCAATGCTCATGCATTCTCTGTTTGAGAAGAGGGCTATGCCCTGCAGTGGGACAGTAAGCGCCCTGGGTGTAAAGGATGTAGTACGTGTATAGCTATAGTGTACCTATCATCTCGTCGCGCGTGTTGATGACCACGGCCATGTTGTTGAAGAAGCGCAGCGACGTGGAGCGGAACATGTGGAAGTAGCCTGCCTCGCCGCCCTGGCTGTAGTGGATGCGGATGCAGTAGATTGGCTCTGTACCGCTTTTGCGGCCGACGCTGAATAGCTGGAGACAAAAATATGTGTAAAAAAGATAAGTTGGGTTATTAAGACAACAATTGACGCTTAAGGGTACATTTTGCCGATATTTCTCCATACAAATTTCGGGAGTGTTTTACTCCACTGTTTGACTATGTACATCCAAAGTTAAACATTCTTTCGTTTTGTCTTATTATTAATTTTGTCTGGACGGAAGCAGAATTGTAAAATAAAAAGCCATTAAAAAGTTATGAGCCAACAAAGATTCGGTTTTTCTTGCTAATTTTAACGTAACTTTGGGCGTAAATAAGTAATAAAAGAAGGATAAAATCTTCAAAACAAAAACCGTCCCGACAAAGATCAATTATCGAAGAGTTCAATAAGCTTTATTTGTAATTGATTTATGCAGTGGTTTTTTCAGAAAACTCGATCTTCCAAAGGACGTTTCGTAATTTTTACGCGCTCGTTTTACTATGGAATTATCGTGCATTTCACTCAATAATGTTCGCCCTGGCGCGGTGCGGGGGGAAGACGCTCACGCACACTTGCACAATACTGTCTTGCGCACTTTTCGAACTATTTGGACTCAGTCTGCTGCTGCCGGCTGCGGCCTATGTATGTCGTTCGTTTGTATGTAGACTAAACTCCTTTGCGCTATAAATTATTATCATTCGCACGTGAACACTACATTGACCCCTGGCTTGAACTTTGGATTTCGATACTACCTACATTATCTGTTTGACTTCGCACTACAATTTGGACTTCGTATTTTCATTTGAAATTGGAATTGTTGGTTTGAGTGGACGCTGTATCAGTGAAGTTGTATTGGTTGATTGAGGAACTGGTGTGATTTGTGAACAACTACAAATAAACAATGGGTAAGTCGTACAATTTCTTATAACTAACCTATTTAGGTAGGGACCTCCTTGAGCATATTTTTTGTTATAATATAGGTAACTAACTTCTGCCCGCGTCTTGGTCCGCGTGAAATTTTTTGATCCCCCGACCCACCCCGTCGCATCACATCGCCTTCGCTATTACTACTCAACTCCTAAGGGTCCTATAGCCTTCCTCAAGAGTTGGGCAATCAAATGCAAAAAGATTTTCATAAATCCAACCGATACTTCCAAGATTTGAGCTTTCAAACTAACAAACTCTTTAGCATTATTATTTGTATTATTTTAAAACTATGATATCTTCTAAGATATTCATTGAAATCAAGTGATGTCAAGGGCAATTTTGTTCAACATTAAATACTTGTGATGAATAATGTGTTTATTTCAATAAGGTAAAACATGATGATAATAAAAACACCTTCACACATAATGCATTATTTTAGAACAAATTTGATTACCATAAAAAAGGTTATAGTGAGTCAACCTTATAAGGTAGACATACGCTGTCGCGGCCTTTTTTTTGTACATTTAAAAGGGAACAAATCCGTCAAACATTATTTTTGAGTAACTTTAACCGTTTACGCAGCGTACGCACGCAACGGAAGCTCACAAAAGGAATATATTTTTTTCCGTTCATTTTTCATTGATGCTCGGCTTCTATTGATCGTAGTGTGATGTTATATAGCATAGCCTTCCTCCCTAAATGGACTATTCAAGTATCGAACACAAAAATATTTTTTCAATTCGAACCAGCAGTTCCTGAGATTAGCGCATTCAACCAAGCAAACAAACTCTTCAGCTTTATAATAATAGATTATATAAAATAAATTATCTTTTAGCTAATACATTTTGTGGCTTTCTGCACAGCTAAGAGCCTAAGACTAGGGGCTTGTGGCTTGAATGAAGACCGGGCGGCGGCGCGGCGCGCGGCCGGGCTCGGCGGCGGCGCGGCGGCGCGGCGGCGGCGTACACACACAAGGTACCTTATGTAGGCAAGACGCTCGCTCAGAAAGCGGCGCGCTAGTAACTTTTATTTTGTGCTCCTGGAAATGGGGGGAGGAGTGCTCGAGTAGTATTTAGTAGGTATCCATACATAATTATATCTAACCACTATCCCTTACCTATTCCTAGCTCGTGTTGTTTGTATTTTAAGTAGGTAACAAAAATGTATAATACATACATACTTATGTATAAAGTGAGGTTTATAACATAATTTATCGTAAAATCAATGGGCAGTCGTGAACTCGTGAATTAGGTGAAAACGGTGGCCTTTTGATAACGTATGTAGGTATGTACCTGTTTTTATATCGTACTAAGTACTCATATATAGGCATACTTGTACTAGCTTTTCCCCACGCTTTTACCCCCGTTCCCGTAGGGCCGTAGGAATCTATCCCACTGCTCCGCTCCCATGTGTAGTCCCATGCGCAGTGTGATGTTTCATAATCTGTACCTAACATAATCTTTCTCAATAGATAGGCTACCTAACACAAAAAGTCGGCCAAGTGCGAGTCAGACTCGCGCACGTAGGGTTCCGTACCATTTTCTATAAAAACGGCAACAAAATCATGTCTGTTCTATCCCCCCTTAGATAAATGTTTTATTTTAATTTAATTATTTATTTTTAAAGTGAATATATAAATAAATATATATTGAATATATAACTAAATATTCTGTAAATATTTCAAGCGTCTACCTGTTGCCGTTATCAATATCGAGCATACACGAGCAAAAAAATCACGTTTGTTTTTTGGGAGCCCCCTTAAATATTTATTTTATTCTGTTTTTTAGTATTTGTTGTTATCCACACGGAACCTTAAAAAAAGCTTAAACTGGTACCTAGTTTGTAAGATTTGCGCGTTCAAACAAACAAACTCTTCAGCTTTTTAATATTAGTTGGTAGGTACTTAAAAATATTTATTATAAAGACGAAAATTCTTTATTAATATTTATTATAAAGACGAAAATACCTTTTTGTGCTATTTTTTCACTCCTAAACCACTGAATCGCAGGCAAAAGCCAGTACAAAAAAAATGAAAACGGTATATGAATAAATACATTACTTTTATAAAATAAATAAATATTAGTGTGTAGGAAAATATATTACTTTATTATTACAGGGTCAAATTAAATTAGCTAGCGAAATTCTGCAGACGTGATGGTATCGTTCCCTAAACACTATAAAATAAAAATCAAAAAGATTTGGTGTATTTTTTTGGGGGTCAACGACCACTTCTAGATTTGTTACTTGAAGTTTAGTATGAGATAGAAAAATCTGTTTTCTTTTGTTTTATCGTATTGAGAAATCGATACCAACCACGTCGTGAAGTTTAAATAAAAAAAAACTGTACTTTAATTTAAACTAATAATATTACAAGTGTCTCCTACACTGAGTTCGGTCATTGACTCCACTAAAAGTCATAAAATTATTTTATTTTTTTGTTTTATTATGGTTAGATATCGACACCCATCACGTCTGCAGAGTTTCGCTTGCTAATTTAATTTGACCCTGTATATAATGTTGGTTTTTTTATGAAACAGATCCAAAAGAGAATTGGTGAATGGAGAATTGTACCGTAGCTGCGTAGGTATACCTAATTACCTACCGCCGAAGACCGACGCGAGGACGATCGGATCGGATCGCCGCCCGCGCCGGCGCGTCCCCCTGCGCACGGACCGCGCCCCTCGGGCCCTCGCCAGTCCGCTACAAACCTCAACGCCAATGCATTCCATAAATTCTTTCTTCCTTTCACGCCGCGCATTTTTGTTATTATTGATAATAAACATTTATATTTTATTTTATTTTATAGTAGTGTTTCATTAATAGGTATACCTAAACCTATCCTAACACACTACAAAATCACCCTTATAATAATTGAGTAAGCAACTGACAATCTGCCGCTACTCACTCAAAGTTACGAGTTTGATACCTACCTACATACCTACCCACCACTACATACCTATACCCCAATAACTTTAGGTAAGTACTTACATACTATATGCAAACAATATTGATGTGTCACGTCTTGAAATTCATATAACTCTAGAACTTACTCAAATTATTATTAATTCGTTTGTAAAAAACACTACATTTTCAAACAGTAAATAAAAAGATGTGTCAAGATTGTTTACATTTACCTAAAGTTTTTGTGTATTGATAAAAAAATAAGATAGGTAAATAATCTTGAAAACAATATCTAGGTAGTCAATTACTAAGTAATGCGGCATAACATAAACAGTAGGTAATAATAATATCACCCCGCCCGACCGGCTGAGCGTCGGGCGACCGATGACTCAGTTGAATGGCGGTGCATGTCAAACAGAATGTACTAGCGTTATAGTGCATGTGTGCATCGTCTAACGTGTCGTTTCAGTTCGGAACGGTATTTGTGTGTGTTGAACTAGACATTGTGCGTGTAGACTATCGTCTAACTGCTCATCACTGATACCATCTCTGTCAGACACGATGCGAGTTGAGACAGCGTGCTTTTTGGCCGCGCCCACCTGTGAGTTCGAGCTCGCAACTAGTTGGCTCTTAAGCCTAGTCGCTAAAGATGTCGGGTGACATGTTTGGCGACATTGAGAACTATGAAAAGGTTGGTGAGACAAGGTGTCTGGTGACGTTTGCCAACATCGCTCGACGTTGTCCCACTTATCTTGACACTTCAAAGTCTAATAACGAAGAATTATCATGAATGTTTGAAAGATATTCGGTAAATAATTCATTTTAAATTCGCACTCCACTTGATTTATACATGTTCAGTCATGAGTTTAACATCAAACCTACACTGTTACTCACCATGGTACAGTTAGCGTCGAATGGCCCTAGCTCTATGAGCGTGACGTCAGCGAGCGGTACACGCTGCACGCCGAGCAGTCGGTCCGACGTCTCGTCGTAGTCCGCTACATAGTACGCGTCGCTTGTTAAAACTAGGACGCTGTCCATTTCTGTCTCTTGTGGGTCACCGGTACTGATAATTGGGAAAAATATGAATAAATAAAGAGTTATGTATTCCAGATTAGAATACATCTGAAATTCAGTCACAAAGGGCTCAGGTTCATTTATCAGCATTATGCTTACTCTGCTGGGCAAAGTCCATTCACATGGAACTGCTTTGAGCTTTTTGTATTCTGCGTATACAGGGTTATAGGAAAAACATCAACAACCTCTTAAGAGGTCATTGTACTCATCATTATGAACAACTGCAGCTTCAGCTGTTCCCTACATTTATGTTCGTCAAAATGTAGGGAACAGCCGATTTTTTTTTCGCGATTTCGGGTTTGGTCCCATAGTAAAAGTTGTTCATAATGATGAGTGACCTCTTAAGAGGGTGTTGGTGTTTTTCCAATAACCCTGTATAAATTAAACGGTACTCCGCAAAAATATTTTACGAAAATATTGAGGCCGTATGTTTTCTAAGACGTGCCAAAGTCACGTTCAGGCGTGGTGAATTACAATCCGTAAATCCGTTCTTGACTTCAAATTCATGTTGCACTGATGTACTCAATGCAAAATACATAATACTTTTTTAAACCAAATTCTGTCTGTATCTTACTTGGGATCCGCATCAATAAGTCCCCAGGATCCGAGCACGGGTTCCGTATCAACGAGAAGCTTCTTACAGTCGTCTATCAACGACTTGACGTGTTGCGCCATCGCGGCCGTGTCGGGCTCTGATTGGTCCTGTTACAAGTAAATTAAGGGCGGTTAGATAGATACTTAAAACAGTCTTTATTGCACACCAAATAAAGTCAAGAAATAGCCTCAATTTGCCAAGATTGCCTCGTTGGTCTATTTGTCATGGAAAACTCTAAACACTTTCAGCCTTAGGTTTAAACCATCGAACTATTTTTGAATGTCGAACTCTATTCCGACAGAGTTAAAGTACCTAATAATTACAAAAACTAACGCCAAACACGAGACCAAGTTGTCAATTTTGTATTAAGAACTTTACCGTGCTCGGAATAAAGTTTATAATACAATAGCGAGCATGAAGGTTTGGGCTTGGACTAAAATTAGAACTCGTCTTGTAGTAAGACGGTTTAGGTTTAGGGTTTTCCATGAGGAATTTCATAGTAGCAGCCCGTAGTCTGGATAAGTGCCCAGATGATGGCAATAAGCTCGCCTCCTATAACGTTGGACTTAAAGATAACTGGCGAAACAATTATTTGAAATTGGACGTTAACAAAAATAACACGAATAATTATATTATATAGCTTCTTAAACTAGTTCGGCCCAAAATTCAGCAACGCGAATACCGTTTGCAAACGCTGCCATTAGGTCCTCACGTGTGCAGGTGACAGGGCATGCGGTGCAAGATGGGAGGTGAGCCATTGTCTGTCTCCGAGACGCCGCTTACGCACCTCCTCAACTACGAAACTTCTACTTGAACACAGTATAAACTATTAAAACATTACACGACAAATTGCCAGACCATATTCGCAACACCACACTGCGCTCCAAAACACAGATTAATGACGTTGCTGAAAAAGCCGCTAAGCTGAAGTGGGACTGGGCTGGCCACATCTGTCGTATCCCCAATAAGCTGTGGGCCAAAATAACCACCACCTGGAGCCCTGACACAGGTAGAAGGCGTCGCGGCAGACCCCGTAGAAGATGGCGGGACGAGCTGGACAAAACAAACGACCAGTGGTCCACTTTAGCCCTGGATCTAAAGAGTTTGCCCAGCAGTGGGATGATGCAGGCTAACAGTAAGTAACGACTACTTGGATACTTTATTTAGAAAGTAAAGCGTTGCATGATTTCGTACGTATGACACAAGCGCAAAAAGCACTACTTACTAATATCATCTTTATCTATTCTATACTGATACAAAATACACGCAGGGACATGACGCGCAACCTGTGTAACCATGAATTCAGCACATGATTCTCGACCTCCTAGTGTCATTTACGCGGCCTACCCAAATGTCCTTTCTTTGGTATTGTTCGTCGAATCGTTGAGCTCCTCAACTTCAGAGTTGAGCTGCACGATTTTTGACATATGCGTGCACTGACTGGACAGGTCCGCTCAATCTGTGTGGTTCTTTCCTCAAAAGACCATTTCAGACACCAATCTACATGGTCTTCACTTGATGTGACCAAGATTTTGTCTGGACTTTAAAAGAGACTGTGACCTCTGAGTTTGTTTCGGTCTTTCTTCTCAGAATAGTCAGATAAAAGTTTCCCAGCAACAATTTTCGCTGAATCTTACTTAGTTTGATGTACAAAATGCGTAGATAACGGCTATGTGATGCTTCTTTTCCCTGCGTTCAGCTGCGTTCGGTTAGACTAAAGCCGACCCCAACACAGTCGTGAACAGGCTTTCTAGGCAGATTTTTTTAATTGCTAAATGTACCTGCTCTCGGTCTTGGTCACGCCTGATGGAAAGCGATGGATGAGGTCTATGATGGAGCGAGCGTGCCCAGAAGATGTCTGTTCACTCTTGCTTTGAAGGTAGATGATGATGATGATGTTTTAACTAAGACAAGCTGCACATGCACGCACGTTGAACATAAGAACCTTGACGGAAGTGCATCTGCCGCAGTCCGGCACGATCAGCTGGTCGGGGATTGTTCGCGACTCTCCTGTCATCACGTCGATGGCCACTTGACGGAGAGCGTCTTTGAATGTTGAGAGGTAATATCTGGAACAATTTCGGTAAGTTTAGAATATATGGTAATGGTAATGGCAATCATATCACTTGGTTTTAGTAGGTCTTTAAAATTTTATTTTTTACTTTATCCTTTTGATAGATTTTTATTTTGTAAATGATGACTTTGTAGGCCTTGTAGACTTTAGATCTGTAGACCATATTTTATTTTATCAACTACCTGGTACTTGTTGACAGGCAGGCCTACGCTGCCCTCCCATACCTTTTGTAATTTGAAAACATTGTAAAAGCCAACTATTTTTAAAAGAATAATCGTGGAGTTTCTTGCCGGCATTGGAACCGTGCACCTAGCTTCTGACGTTTCATAAGTGCCCATGTAGGTTTATGTGACATAAAATATTTAGATTTTTTGATTTTGACGAGTAACAGTAGATTTTTTTTCGCGATCGATTTCGTTCAGTATATGTTAGATGCGTGGCCGCTATTTGAAAAAAATAACAAGATGGTCGACAGGTAGGTATCATGATGTTAATTTTGATCATGATATTGTGAATTATGTTGTTAGTTTTTAAATGTGATTCTTGTGTTATGAATGTTTTTTTTTTTTATTATTTTTATTATATTTTTAGTTTGTGAATAAATTGAATTCTAGGTTATGTGTACATCATAGCCACAGATAAGGGTACGATTAAATTACACACACACACACACACACACAGATACACACAACGCATTACTAAAAAGTGATTCCGTAAATATGAATGTTGTTATAGGTGTCACACATCGGAAAATATTTTAGAAGCACTCCAGAATTTCTGGAAGCCTCTTACAACAGCCAACATTATTTGACAGCAGATGCACTTTTAGGCTATTAGGGTTAAAGTGTCAGAATTTTACACATTGCATCGTAACATATGTCAAAGTTATAGAAAAAAATGTAAAAAAGAAATTTTAGAAACAAAAGCGTCAACAGCTTTTTGAAATTTGGAAGCTTGTTTTAAAGGTGAAATCACATCTAGACTCACGGATCAGCATTTTTCTGTATCACCGCCTCTTTCTCTCACTTAGAGAGATCAGTCACTAGAGCGAAAAGTCCATTCGCACGTAGTACAGGCCTAAGTGATAAAGAGATACAGAAAAATAGTGATTCGTGCATGTAGATGGATGTGATTTCATCAACTAAAAGAGTGCCAAAGCTAACAGGTGACGGAGAGGAGGTCAAAAAAGCAAAACTAAATTTGATTAGTTATAAAAGTACTCCAATAGACTGACCTCCCCATCCCGTACGCTATCTCCGCACCCAAGAGTTCGCTAGTCAACCCATGTCCGAAGTAAGTCGGCATCATTTCTAACTTAGGCCTTTCTGTGTCCATATTCTCAACCAACATCAGCGAAGCCGTTTTAAAATCGCGCCAAAAACTGTCAAACGTCTCGACGGTCGCCATATTGACTTGCTGTCCGAGCAAAATGTCTATGGCACATTGTGTGATTTCGTCGTTAAAATGGCGGATGATGAATCTGAAAAATTGTTTGTGGTTGGTACCCTGGACCCTAAATATATTGGGTGGGTGTGTTTTATGGTAAGGCGTTACCTGTTAGCGGATGCGACGCCATCCTTCATTAGCCCTGTGAATTTTCTCTCGCCTGTTCTTGTGTAGTCACCCTGAAGAAAAACGGTCAAAGAATGAGTATACACCACAGTATGGAGTCTACAAACTATCAAACTGAACAACTTTCTTCATGGGACCAACATCGTAATCGCGAAAAAATTATTAGCCGTCCCATACATTTGGGTCAAGTTGTTATTGAAGTTTTGTTTACGACAGTTGATCATTTTCTGGTACATGCTTTAGGGTTGATTTTTCAATCGACAGATAATTTTTATTCGAGGAATAAAATTGACGTCAGACAGATTTTGTATGGACGAACTGTCAAAAATACAAAATTATTCCTCCGATAAAATTATGTGGCGTTGGAAAAATCAGTCCTTAGTGGAATATCGAACTAGGATTACCCGAAACATTGAGTGGTATAAGATGTTGTTTCCGATGTTCAGAAAGGCGATTTTCGCGAATTTTGTTTATGTACCTACCCGACCATGGTCTTGTACTCGCCTTGTGTTATGAACCCATGCATAATCAACCCATAATGTTTTCATTACTGGGGCACAGCCCTCCTGTCTTGGAGAGGGAGTGGGCTATAATCTACCACGCGGGTCTTCGTGTTGGTTGACTTCAACATCTGGCCGTTGAATGGATCACGTTGTGAGTCAATTGTTTCATTATAAGAAAGATGGGACACCCTGCCAGCTGTGTTACTACATGCAACCCGTTAACCTTCAAAGCAATAGTGAATAGGCATCTTCTGGGTGCGCTCGTTCCATCATAGATAACATTCTTCGGTTTCCACAAGGCAAGGTCGCGAGGACCCAATTTTTTTTCTTCAAATGTGTACAAATTTTGCAGGATCAACTTGTGTTTTCGTCATATTTCTCAAGCTATAGTAGTTACCTTCAACGCCTTAGTGCCAGCATACTGGCGGGACACCACGTCTCCGTTATCAGCCCACATGGTGAGGAACGCTTGTCGCAGCGAGGGAGGTAGGCCGCAGCCAGGCGTGCCCAGGCCGAGGCGGCACAGTTGGAGCTCTAGCACGTATTTTGCTATCGCTGTCTGTAAATAATGAATAACTAAAAGACTACTGAGTGAAAACGGTGAATTTTATGCAAAAACCTGTCAAAAAACGAATTCGATGCATATGACAATGATCCACAGACGAATGGATACGTAATTTATTTAGCGCCTAAAATCTAAGACGAAGTTTATAACGGGTGTAAATAGACGCTTAACAAAGCAGAGTTGCTTATTCTTTGCGTCATTGTGATATTTATTTCACTGGACCGTACCTAGGAATCTTCTGGTTACGGAGATAATAAAGGTAAAAAAAAGAGGTATTTGAAGTGAAAACTTCTTTAGGCGCGATGGAAATTTTTTGAGATGGGAAAAAACCATTGAACTCGGGACACTGTTACCGACACCGTGCTACATTCAGATGTGTTCGGCTGTCCTTGGGATGTCGCGTCAACCGACCCGCACCTCCCTTGTGACGTCACATACCTGCACCACGTTTGTCCTGTCGAGACAATCGATGCAGTTGACTCTAAACACGCCGTTCTGCGTACATATGAGGCCGCGGTCGTCGCGCCAACAGAACCGCATGTCCCCTATGACTTCAGCCAGTGCGTTGATCAGGATGCTCACGTTTTCATAGTGCATGCCGCGGCTGAGAATATAGAAAAAGAATTTATAGTAGATTATTCACCGAGGGGATAAAGCAGTGTTTTATATCACAGGCGCTATATTGAATCCCAAGCGTAACGATGGATTGTAGGGTTCACGAACGCAGCAAGGGATTCAAGCACACCCAAGACGATGACAGCTTTATCCCCGAGGATAATACTCTACTTTCACATTTTTTTGATAATTAAAAGCAATTCTATTTTCGAGTACCTAAGTTTTTTTTGGTAAAAGTTTTAATACGGAATTTCAGTTGAGCTTCCAAAGTCAAATTACATTATTGCCGGCTGTCGCTGACTGGTTTTCAGCGACAGCCGGCAATAATGTAGGGGTGCTGGGGCTATATCTCGCATAGGGTCTTAGCATTATGCTGAGCGATGGCCGTTTTGCGTGGATGTGACGCACATTTTCTCACAACTAGTTTTTTTTTGTGTTTGTTTTCTTTCTCTGCCTCATGTTTGGCGCAAATAAACGTATTTTCTTACTTTTTGCTAACCAGCGAGCTATAATGAAATTCAGTACGATATTATTAACCGACTAGACCTCAGGGTTATAATGACTCCAGGATAGGTTTGCATAAATATGTCAAGCTAAACTAAATCTAAAGTAACCCTAACTTAAAGTATACCTACCTAATTTGACATTATCGAGCAGGTGGCGTGAAAAGAGAATTAAAGGGCTGCTTACTAGAAATGTCCCAACCAACTTAAAACTAACCACGTCATGTCGCCACGGTGGTGGTAACAGTTTGATATTGACTGCGCCTTTATTTCGAAACAGTAAGAGCGATATTCGTAGTTCAAGAATTACTATTGATGTGCGTTTGACCGCAATACAGGATAAATGCTCACCGAAAAATAGTGTGGTATTTAAAATAATAAAGATCGGTTTCGATTCCCGGCTAATCTAAGGAGCTTTTTCAAATTTAAAATGCATTTTGTTCTCAAAATCAACCTCTTTACTACTTTGTTCTGTTCATATTATAGTTAATTTTGTTTGCCTTAAACTCGAAATAACATCACACTTCGTTTCCCGAAGGGGTAGGCACAGGTATGCCTATAGTCCTATAGTAGTTGTAATAGATGCAATTAATCGTAAAACATAACTCACCAATACTCATGAAAGTCAAACGTAGCATAGATAACGTCGGGACTGTTGTACTTGAGCACATGGTCGCCGTACGCCTCCCATATGATGCGCTCCCGACCTTGCTGATCCACCAAGTTCACTATACATAAATTCTTGTATATTTTCAGCTCTTCTTCAAAATGCTTCTTGAAGGCTATGTGGGATTCCTCTTCGGCTGGTCAAAAAAAGGTTATTTTTTTCAATACTGACGCTTTTCGGCTTCAAATAATGGTGAAGCAAGTTCACAATTTAGTTTCCAGAATGTTAACAAAATATTTGTACTTGGGAAAATAATTTTAATATCTACACATAAGGTTCAGTTTTGCGTTACAAGTTATATTTTATGGATTTTCAATAGTGCTAGCCATTCTATAATCCATTTAATGTATAAAGTTGACATTTGTTGAAGTGCAATAAAACATCAATTGGAAACCAGGATTCGAATAGACTTTAGAGAACTGATTGTCAACGTAGAGAAACTTACTTCGATCGAGGCGTGGTGGTGGTCTGAACTTGTACTCTGGTTGACTCCAAAAGATAGGCACTGAGCCGCGTACCTGTTGGGGAAACTACACTATTGATATTTCGAAAAGCATTTCATAACATCATATTGAGAGCAATGTGCCGATAATATTTATAACTTACCGAGAAACTGGTAACAATTAAAGAATCAAAGTAGAAAAAGGAATAGTTCAGTACCAGAAAATATTTATTGTGCGACAGATAAAGGGGTTTGAAGATTTTTATATGGAGCCTTGGCATACCTAGTGTCCGCCATTTTGATATATTTTTTAATGGCGGCCGAGCATGAAACCTATATCGATAGCTGACATTAATGCAAACAGAAAACAAAAAAATAGGACCAAACCGATGGATAAGTCATGTGATCAACTTTGAACGTTAATATTCCGGAAACGTGACACTACGGGGTTAGGTGTATTATGTTGACGTGATAACGTTTTATAAATCGATGAAGCCGGCTGCACGCACGAAAAAGCATGACTCATTGTCACGTTCCACCTGAGCCGAGCGTGCAAGCGAGAGCGCGGTACAACCGATAGAGAGGCACCATCGGCCTAAGCCTTCGACTTGTGACGCATCTGTCTCTTATGATATGACGTTATCACGTAAAATTAGCGTCCATAAACCGACTTTACACGCATTTTTTTTTCTGTTTGCATTGATGTCAGCTATCGATTTATATACATTTTATGCGTAGGCGCCATTTTGAAAAAAAAAGGACATGTAGGTATGCCACGGACCTTTAAAGCCGTTTAAAATGCTGCCTATTGTCTATTTAACCTCAAGTAGTAGTATCCTATTTTTTTATAGAAAATTTAAAGAATTTCTAATTAGTACTTATAACTTTTCAGTTTTTAAAACCGGATGCTTTTATTGTATCAAGATGCATGATTTTAACGCTAAAACCTTTTAAAACCGATTTGAATTTGCAACATCAAAAAGGTATAAAAGTACAGTTATCTACAAAAACTTCATCTGCCCACATAAACTCATCGGTGCATGACATTTCACTACGTGAACCAAAGTAACGGTATGACACAACCAGGTTTAATGTAGTCATTTGTTACACAAAAATTTTCGCGTTTTGTTATAATTAACACACTAACCAACATAAATCATAGGTTTGAGTAATGAGAAATGATTACGCAATAGTTATATTAAACACGCTTTTTACGTTTCTATTTGGCAAACCAGTCGAAAGCTCACATGCAGGAATTAGTTACCGCTATCATTCGAGTTCTACCAAACCAATGGGTTTGCTGATGATACTAGACATAAAGGCAGGCCGTTTTTAACCACTTGGAGTCACTTTAGGATACTGGAGAATCTAGGATGTAAGAGCGAGCGAAGTGAGCTCGAATTTTTTAGCACCCTGCTTCTCATAGCAACTAGCTACGACGTTGGCAGGAAATAGGGGGGCTGCATGAATCGCGGAGCCCTGGGCACTTGCCCAGAGTGACCAATGAAAAAGACGGCCCTAACCTTTGTAGCTTATCATCTTAAAGGAGGCTTACCGTCTAGGCGGCAGAGAAAATATGCATTTTCATTTTACATTTAATGATCTACGTACCATAATAAAGTATCTAGTCTACTATTTTATAATAAGGGTTTTTATAATACACATTCTAAGTTGGTCTGTAGAATTATCATCATCACAAATGTAAATTGTCTGAACGATAAGGTTGTACGACATTTGTATTGGTAATGCTTATACCAGACCTGTCAATGCAGTGGTTTTGATAAGCCTAGTAAGAATGGACATTTACAGGCGATCATCAAATTAATATTTCTTCTGACTGACTTACCTGAACAAACGAAGCTCTATGTATGCTGTCAGAGCATATGATGGAGACGATCTGTTCAGTTTCCACATAGTTGGCGACCTTGCCGCCCGGCTCTATACCTCGACGGTTGTACCTAAGAGAAAACAATATTAATACAATTATGTACTTTTATGTTTAGCGTATTTGTTTTGTGTAAATTGTTTTAAAAATCACTTTTACTGGCCAATAAATAATTATGTTTTAGAATTAGACGAGTTCCCAGTCATTTTCAAAGTCCATTTATAATCTTGGTCAGGTTATGACCTGACCATTATGAGGACCATGCAGATTAATGTCTGAGATGGTCTTTTGAGGAAAGAACCACACAGATGTGAGTGGTGAACTGTCCACTCTGTCCAGTGGGTAAGAAACTTTATTGTTCCAATAGCAGACGGCAGGCCTTCCTTAAACCAACACCCTAACTGCGTATCAATCTCAATCTGAATCATTTAGAGGGATATTACTAATCCATTGCTTCAGATGTTCGAAAAATTTGTCTGCTGAACAACGTAAATAACGCAATGAATGTTGTTGAACTGTCAAAATGAACGCCATTGCTATGATGGTGTGTTAATGTTAATGTGTAATGGATCCATTTATTTTTATCTGGAGTACTTTGTTTATTTTGTACTACAGTGTTAACAGCTTGATAATTAGGTGATAACAATTCTGTGAATTTATAATTGAATCGTCATTGTAATCAGAGCAGTGACAGTGACGGCCCAATGGTAACCGCCGCGACTTACGAGTTATAGATCGTAGGTTCGAACCCAAGCAGGTGCTTTACTTTGTGTAAATTGCACTGCTCTCAAAACCGGCATGTCCTAGAACCAAAAAACTCGAAGATATGAGACTTCTACCAACCCGCACTGAGCCCACGTGGTGGATTATATCCCACTCCGTCTTATAGATAGAGGAGGCCTGTGTCCCAGCAATGGGAACATTATAGGCTGATTATGCATTATTGTATGATGATGAATGAAACATAAGCTTGTTATCATGTTAGTCGAAAACCAAATGGAGTCGCATATAAAGTAAAGAATTTAGGATGTACGTCAATATATTGACAAAAAAAAATGGAAGAGATGAGACGTGCTCCAAATCACACTGGGTCCGGCGTGTGGATTAAGGCCCACTCTCTCTCAAAATGAGGAGGTACTCGTAGGTATTAGTACTATCAGTCAAGTGGGCTGATAATGAAATAACGATTTATTATTATGATGTGATGATAGTATTTTGTTCTGTCAGAACAAAATTGGAGATAATGTACTATAATACTCCTGAGTCATCATCATCTGCCTGCCTTTTCCCAACTATATTGAGGTCGGCTTCCAGACTAACCGGATTCAGCTGTGTACCAGTATTTTACATGAAGCAACAGCCTATCTGACCTCCACAACCCAGTGACTGAGTAATTCGATACCCCTTGGTAAGACTGGTTGTCCGACTTTCGGACTTTGATGACCCGTAACGACTGTCAAAGATCCACGAATGACAGCCGGGACCAACGACTTAACGTGCCTTCCGAGGCACGGAGGGGTCTCGTTATGCAAAGATGGTCACCCATCCACGGACTGACCGCGGCAAGCGTAGCTTAAGCTGATCGATCAGACCGTGCGGCTGTTATAACTTAGCCACAAGCAGGGGCTTGTGAAATATTCCCAATACTCAGGAGTGTTAGACAGAAGGGTCTGTCTAACACTCCTGAGTATTGGGAATATTTCTAAAAAGTGCTCATATTCCTGCAGAGAAAAAATATATAAATCCCTATCACACGAGAATTTATTTGAAAGTACGTTCTGACTTCTGATCTGACGTCAACGACACCAGTACCCCTACTGGTGTCGTTTTTTACGAAAATTACCCCTAATTCTCGTAATTTTAAGAACATTCACAGTCTCGATATGTCAAAAATACCTCTAATTTCCCTACATTTTTGACAAGTTTTTGATATTGGTTGTCGCTGAGATGAGATTGCGAGTAGATTTTGAACGTTTTTATTTACGAGAATTGGCCTTCAGGTAGAGATCGTTTACTTTAAACTTGCACGCCCCTCCACAGTTTGTTGCATACACATTTCAAATGTTTGTATATTTAATTTTAGTGGAGGGATGTGTAATTTTAAATTAAAAGACAGGCTACTTTGAAACTTCCTGCATCTTAAAATTACTCACCTAGTTCCGGCTTGGTATCTCGACCGTCTCGATATAAGTCCCAGCGTGAAAGTTTCGTCGCAGGAGTTCACATTGGTTAGCGACTCCGTATTCAGAGGGTTGGCGTCCGCTGGCTCCACCGCTATTTGAGACAGGTGGACGTAACCTTGGATGATTGGGAGCACCCATTGGTCGCAGCCTGGACTCTGTTGAAAATGAAGGTTTTTCAGATGAACAAAACGTGGAAGCAAAAGTGCGCTTTAATAATCTCTAACGTGGCGTTACTATTGTGGACGTCCATGTCACAGCATCACGATAACACAGGGAAGTAACATTTCTGGACATATGAAGACGCTTTTAAATTTCCGTCCATGATGACGTTATAAAGCGCAACGTTTTTTCATACATTTTATGGACGTGGAGGTGGACGTCCACGATAATATCGTGACGTCAGAAATTATAAAATAATAATAATCAGTACCTTTATACTCAAATTATAATTATGTCATATCCTATGTATTTTATTGTGCGAACATAAATAAAAAAAATAAAAGCGCACATTCAGAGAAAATTATATTTAAAAAATCCCAGGTTAACTGAGGTGCTTGATTCGACATCTATCTCATTATAAAGGTGGGTTTAGACCAAACGAGCGAATGCACAATCTATTCCTAATCAATCAAATTATGTTTGTGTCAACAGGGATTCGCCATTCTTTCGTTGGTCTATCCTTATCCGTACTAAAATATCAAGAATATCAGGAAAATAAAGTTCTATGTTCCTTTCGTCTAAGCACACCTTTACGAGTATGGTTCTCGTTAAAAAATACACAAGCAGCCGAATTTACGTCGTAAAGCCTCTTGCTGTCACTTGAAGATTTATTGTAGCGACAGAAGGACTTTTAAGATTGTCTTCAAGCCGAGTGTCGTTTGAATTCAAGGGTCAGAGGATACTTCGGGACTTTCCTTTGGTGTGTTCGAAAATCGATTTCAGGAATTGCCTTACATTCGGTTTTAAATCTACAAATAATTAATTAACGTGGGAACAGTCCAACTTCTGAACTGTTAAAATCAAAATTTGATTTTTATCAATAGAAAAATAATTGTATCTCATTAGTCACAGTTGAGCTATTAGATTTAAGTGGGATATCTGCCATATCCATTTTTATTTCTTAAATAGTGGCGTAATGCAAATTTTTATTGGTTGGTGTGCAACACCACTCCCAGATCGCAATATTGCATTAAATAATGCTGTAAAAATCTTCAAATAAGTCTTAAAAAACAGTAACAAAACCTCAGTTGATTAATATAATTAAATCGTCCAAAATGCAGTATAAAGATTAACTACCTTACATAAAATTTGCTGCGTTTTCGAGCGATTAATTCATGGTCAAAGTAATTTTGCGTTTGTTGTTTTACTTACTTTGCTTGAACTAAATATTTATTTTGTAGATGTGGTTTTGATTTGTATCTACTGTAATATTCCGCGACATAGCTACATAGGTACCGTTAAGCCTTGTTTGATTATATTTAACTATTTAAAAATTGACGAAAAGAGTCCCGCGACATCGCATGATGTCGGGCGACGTCACGCGATGAGTTTCCGGTCATTTTTCTTCTAATTTACTGAAATTATAAAATTATATCTCACTAGTATCAGTCGTGAGATTTGTCTTTTACTAGTTTAATCTAACTCTTAAAACGAATGTAGTGCTTAGCTTACTTACCTCAAGCGCAATAATATCCTTCAACATATGTTTATTCCAGAAGAATCTATCATCCACATGCTTCCACCACTTCGTGATATCCACCACCGGTTTCCCAGTCCCAGCTTCCGACTCCAAGATCTTCTCAATTTCATACTGCCTCTGAAGACTATTCGTGAGGTCCAGGGTACGGGAGTAGTAGAAACTTTCTGAGTCATCGAATATCTTAAGCAGTTCGTCTGTCAGACGTTTTTCGAAACGTTCGGCGAGTTTCGGATCGCGCTGTTTCTTTACTGATTGTTTCACCTGTGTATAAAATCACATTATTAACATTAACATAAAACTGACACCTGTATTCGCCTAATGAGGCAAGTAGGCATAGGTAGAGGTGTAGATATAGTTAAGACACACTGTTAGTCCGTAAGGGCGAGGTTCATAGACAGCATTTAGACCTTACTCTTCTGCGAATAAAGTTCCCATATTTTTTTTAGGCGAATGTGAACAAGCGCTTCAAACGAACATAAAAAAAAAATTTTACTAATAATTTTCATATTCATAAATGTTACGTTAAAGTGCGTTCTGTAAATCTCCTCCTAAGCTAAAAATGCTTGGAATGGGAACATTTTCAGGTCAACAGTACAATTAATGGGGTTTTAGATTAATTAGAAATATTTTTTTATGTTCTACAGGTTACCTTATTGGTATTACAGAACACAGATCCCTTTTGTTGTACAAATACTTTACCTACACAAATGTAGGTACCTACCACTAAGTTCAATAGTTACTACCTACTCATCTTATAAGATCTATTTATCTTGCAGCCAACTGGTTTAGCCGTTTAGTTAACCGTCTAGCCTTTTAACTAAACGGGCGGCCGTTCAACTAACGGTCTGAATGATATTCAATATTATAGTTTAGGTTGGAACTGTAACCAATCACGCGAGAGCCGAATTGGTCGCAGTAATTAAGCCAGGGCACCCCGACCAAATGGGTTAGGTTAGGTTAGTACTGTAAATTGTGATCAACCGCGTGCGGACGAAGAGAGCGAAGCGAGGCGAGCACTAGGTACTTCCAAAGGGCCGGCTAATTTAACCAGTTCGCTGCGGCATCATTATGATTAGTAGTGGCAGATCAATGATGAAAACATACTGTTTAAATGAATTTAATGATGATATTATTGATTGACTGTGCCGATTACGAGGCATAGCACGTTTACGGATTATTCAGCCCCATCTAAGACGCAGGCGCCGTACGGTGTTGCATGAACTACACAGTACATTACCTATTGCTTGAAACAAAATGATCATACCATTTTCATTGACTGGATGGTAGTGTGTGCTTCATAAAAGCCACAGCTAGGTCCCGGCATCATCTATCATAGATTATCATTTATAATTGGATTATTAAATTATTCAAAATAAAGACTGCGCCGCATCCTTCTTAATATTCTTTACCTCCACATAACTATACCCAAAAAGTAGCCAAATTCAAATGGGACTGGGGCGGGCACGTTTGACGCATGTCGGATGCATAAGGCTAAGACCACCACAGCATGGGTCCAAAAAAACGTCCAACGGCATCGCGGAAGACCCAAGCGTAGATGGGTGGACGGACTTGACGCCTTTATGAGGAATTGGTCAATCAATACTGACTCAAGATCGAGTTGAGTGGAAAAAGGAAAGGGATAGACCTTTGCCCTGCCAGTGAGCCAATACAGGCTTATTATTACACGTAACATCACGACTGTAATCCCCGAAAGGTAAGGCAGAGGTGTCCCATTCCTTAAATAACAGTTTATAAAGTGCAACATCTCTTTTCAGTTTACTAACCGTTCTCATACATATCTCGAAAATCAGTTACCATAGTTTTGCATACAAAATGGGTCTTTAAAAATTCATAAATGTGGCCTTTGGGTTGGTTTCAGTATGGTAGGTTCTATTTTTGTTAAGTAAGTAACCAGGAAAAGCAAGGTTACTCCTTATAATTGTAAAATCAATTTGCCTAGCCTTTTCCGAGTGGACGGATGGAGCTGAATGTGAATATCAGTGTTTTTACATGGATAGACTGCCTATCCACAACTCAATTACTTAGTAACACTATACACGTCATGCCTATAATTACAGCTAGGCGTAAAACCACTAAACAAAATCTCTAATTCTAGAATTTTAATCCTTTTTTCGATTTGTTGGATTAATGCCAAATCATAGCTTGATGATAGATACTGCCCGGCGATGATCACAAGATAAGAATGCAGAAGTGCAGTGTTACATTTAATGGAGCAAATCTGTTGTTATTGTAGTTCAAGGCAATTTCAATTGGCAATTAACCAAACCATTGTAAAAATTGTGCAACTACATAAACAGGTGTATGTGTAGCAAACTTGTGCAATGGCTGATAACTGAAGGATGATTTCCACAAAACGGCTCGCATCGGATCGGATCGGAAAGGCTACGAACAGATGCGGCGATAGCCGATCGCGTTTGGCAGCATGTCGACGCATACGATCGACTCCGTACCGTCGCTTGCGAACGTATCCGTTTCTGCGCCTAGTCCAATAGTTTCATTCCTACCGTGTTGACGTGTTCTAATTTCTGATAATGGTTGAAGTTGATGTAGTATTGTTGGCTTGGCTATTGCATTAGAAGAAGAAGAAAATAATCATAAAACAGAAAAGGAAAAGAAAAATTTGGACGACAGCCGAAATGATTCGATCGGATACGACGACAGACGAATGGAGCCGATCGCGCGTCGCAGCATACTTTCGGCTACGATCGCGTGTCGCGGAAGGAGGACTCCCGCGGTCAAGCTGCTGTGCGCGGCTTGGTTTTGTAAAATCCGTTCCGATCCGGTGGGATGCGAGCCGTTTGATGAAAATCATCCTTAACATGCTATGTTTTGAGTAAAAAAGGGATAAAAAAATATTTTTTTCATTAAAAAGTTACATATTTTTTTATCAAATAACTAGCTTTTGCCCGCGGCTTCACCCGCGTCAGAAAATATCCCACGAGAACGTACAACCGGGAGTAAAAGTACCTACCCTAATCCATGTTAAGGATAAACTACCTGTGTGCCTAATTTCATCCAAATCGGTTTTGCCCTTTTTGCATCCGTTACATACATCCAGACAAGCAAAGAAACAGACAAAAAGTGTAACACCTAAGTATATTTTCGCCATCAGACTCCTTTCCACACACCGTATCTAACAATAGGTAGGTACTCTCAGGTGATGCGCTTACCAAGAAACAGCATTTTATTTTTATTTATACCAATAGATATTAGAAAATTCTTTGAATAATTACATGACACTGTTTCCGCTATTTTGTCACAATACATAGGTGAATAATTATAATAACTAGTAACTGATTTAATGTTGAATATTTTCCTGATATTGCGCATGAACTATGACATACAGATAATACTTTGCCTATATTTTCTAATGAGTTTATTACCAAATAGCGGCCCGCCCCAGTTTCACATGGAGCAATTTTTTTTTTTCGAATTTTCTACAGTTTCTTTCATACAACCCTTGTCTTGGCAATACTAAATACAAAAAAATAATTAAGTATCTAATTTGGAGCAGTCATTCGGAAGTTATGCTTGTACAGACATTTCGGCAGCTTTGAACATACCTGGGTAGCAGCTTGCTGTGTGGTCGTCTTGATGGTGTTACTGACGTTCTTCACAGCCCCAACAGTTTTATTCAAGAATGCTGAGTTCTCAAACAGTCTTGCTCCCATCTTCTTATTCAAAGACTTATTTGAACTTGCCACAGCACTCATTGATCCGTGTTTTGTACAAGGACACAGATCTATCTCTTGATTCACAGGACCCATATTCAAAAAGCATACTGATTTGATTTTATAAATTGAATGGTGGAAATAAATTGTACCCACAGGAGCACTCTCTTTTATTATCATTAGACGTGGTTCGAATATATTGGTGTGCTCTACCTTGCCTATTATCCCATCAGTGATGCCTAGGCACTCTATGTCTTCAATATCAGAGAGATCCCATGCTAAAACAAAGGATTACAATCAGAATTTATGAGTCATTTTAAATCGGTTATTTATCAAGAATATCACTTGCTATGCAAGAATTAAAACTTTATAACGTTAAGTTAATTACTTTGCATCATTCTTTTAAGAGAAACTAGGTCAAATATCACTGCAGTTGCCAAAAATTTAAAGATTTTTAATATTCACCTGATCGGACTGAAAATGCCCCCGTTATCCTGTTCCACCATAAACTTGATTCATTTCTAACGAATATGTAAAACGACTCTGATCTAAATAATTCCATTTTGGCTTGATATATTACACGTCCAATACGTTTCGATTTAATTTCATCGTGTTTATTATTGTTGTATTTTGCACTGATTTGACGTTTCCTTTTTGGGGAAGGGGCAGAAACAAACTAAAATAATTTTAGAAAGTTGGCATCATATCTTTATGGTGCGGCCCACTTACGTCGATTGAATATTTGCACGTTTTGTAACAAAAATAGTTTTAAACTATAGAATATACTCTTATTTAATTATGTAAAGCTAATAAATAAAGCATAGGGATATCAAATTAATTAAAATTAATGAGCTGAATAATGATCATAGAGGCAGAGGGAAGCGAACCTTTGCCGCGCTTTGACAGACACATCACTGTCATGTTGGTATTCTTGTCAAATGTTCAAACTTCCGGTTTGCGAAAACGCTGCATTTTGTTGAGTTTTTAGCTAAACTTGAAGCTATTACGCCTTTTCAACTACAAAATGGATTGGCAATTAACGTGTAGAGTGTGCTTAGAAACCGGGGACATGGTTTCCCTCTTTGATTGGGACGAAAATAACGAACAACTTGGCGACAAGTACACCTTCTGCTGCGGCGTGGAAGTATGTAAAAATTACCACATCAAAATGGTTGCGATGGCCACCCTATTTGATTTTTTACTACAATAATGTTGCTATATTGGTTTATTTGTAGCGGATTTTGGATTTTTTGTTGACATCCCAGAAGTTAAAAATATTGATGTTATTATTTGACTCGAAAGTAATTAAAATAATGAAATGGTGTTTTACATTTTAGGTGTCGAAAAATGATAGTTTGCCAACGCTAATATGCTTGAATTGCGTTGATCGGCTAACTTACGCTTATCAGTTCAAGCAACAGTGTTTAACTTCCAACGATACACTGAAAGAATGTTTGGAGGAATTCAAGAAGAGTTCGGAAGCTGTATCGGGAGGAGGCAGCACGTCCAAAGGTTAGCATTAATTAGATGGCTTGCCTAAATTCCGTGTATCCATTATTTTCCCGCCAAAATATGTCTACGGCATTTGACAGACGCTGTATTTGTGTTACAAATTAATAATCCCAATCAGAAAACAATTTAGACCATAAAAAAACATTTCCAACCAAAAGTAAAAACTATGTATCTTTAACATCAAGCATTCTTTGTCACTTTATAACCACAAAACATTTTTAATCACCAGCAACAGACACAGAAACAATCACTATCAAACAAGAGAATGGTCTGCTGCTGCAGTATGAATTGCCAGTGGAACATGACCCTCAGGGTCAATGGACCCGCACATTGGTCAAGACTCCTAGCAGTGCGGTTGTTACTAAAGCTCCGGGACCAAGAAAGAGAGGACGGCCTCGGAAATATCCTAATGAACAGGGACAGATTGGTATGTACTTAAACTATTTCAGTTTTGAGACTTTTGAGAGATGAAAAGAGATGTAAAAAAGTGAAACAAGATTAAAATACTATGTTCAGAAATCTGGATTGCATGTATGAGTCAATTTGTTTTTCATTGTGAAGCAAATAGCAAAGTCGTTATTTTTGCATTAAGTTATTGTAACAGATTTATGAATAACCAACTAGTAATTACAAGTAGTGAATCACACTATATTTATGTGGTGTTTGGTATTACTTATGATAGAGTCCCAAAAAAAATTTTGTTTTCTTGTTTTTCTGCGATCAGTCCCTGGTCTATGAGCTGATTTGTTGTTGGATTTGATGGTGCAGAGTGGTTTCTCCAGCGAGATTTCCCTCATAACATGTCATGGAAGTATGTCCTAGTTGGCATTGGCAAGGTCCATTACAGCTAACCTTTTCTTCCATATTCTATGATCCGGCTTTGAGAGCGCTTTCGCCAGAGGATTTGGATGATTCTGAAGGTGTCCTCTGTAGCGTTCTGCCCAGTTTTTCGCCTGATGCACCTGATGGGTTTAGGTTAAGATAGTGATGGACCTCACAGTTTTTTGTAAACCATGGTGCTTTTGTGATGATTTTGAGGATGACATTTTGGAATCTTTGGAGCATATTAATATAAGAGACACTAGCAGTTCCCCATAGTTGGATGCCATATGTCCAAATTGGCTTTAAGATGGTATTGTACACCAGTAGTTTATTATCTATTGACAGGATAGAATTTCTTCCAAAGAGCCAGCCAGTATAGGTTCCTGTGTTCAATATTCAGTTGATTTCTTTTAGCTTGGATATGTGTCCTCCATGTAACCCTGCAATCAAGGTGCATGCCCAGGTACTTCACAGAGTCCTTATTTGTAATTTCTTGATTGCCTAGTCTCACAGGTGAACATATTATACCCTGTCTCAGACTGAAGGTAACCTGGGCTGACTTAGATGCACTTGCTTTTGTTTGTCACTTCTTTAGCCATTTATATTTTAGATGCAATTTCAGGGTCTTTGTGGCTAGTCAAATTGCTGTGTTATCTGCGTAAGTTGCTGACGTAGTATACGGAGTATGTGGCAGATCTGCTGTGTATATGGTGTTCAACACC
This sequence comes from Gortyna flavago, assembly GCA_963669345.1. Classification (NCBI taxonomy): domain Eukaryota; kingdom Metazoa; phylum Arthropoda; class Insecta; order Lepidoptera; family Noctuidae; genus Gortyna; species Gortyna flavago. The sequence goes on from OY770148.1 coordinate 9,889,551, forward strand.
AGTCCCAATACAGATCCCTGGGGTACTCCTGCAGTTATTTTGTGGAAAGATGAGGTAACATCTCTTTCCTTAACTTGAAAAGTTCTGTCGGAGAGGTAAGATTCAAGCAGTTTGTAGTATGTGTGGGGTAAGGATGTTTTGATCTGACAGAGTAACCCGCGGTACCATGCCTTATCGAAGACTTGCTGAATATCCAAAAATGCAGCCGGGCAGTATTCCTTATCTTTCAAACACTTACTTATTTTGACGTAGATCCTGTGGACTTTTTCTGTCGTAGCGTGTTTCTGCCGAAAGCCTAATTGATGGTCAGGTATGATAGACCTATGAAGTAGTTGTGGTAACATTCTGTTCAGCAATAGTTTTTATTAGTTTATCAAATAGTTTAGATATTACAGGCAATAAATTAATATGTCTTGAGGATACCTCATGATCTGGTTTGCTTTCTTGATGAATCATGACTATTTGGTAGACCTTCCATAGTGCTGGAAAGTGTTTTGTTCTTATTATACCATTATAGAGTGCCACTAGGAATACAATTTTTTTCTTTGGTAAGTAGTTGTTTTAGGACGCAGTAGTAAGATCGAAACCTGGTGCTTTTTTAGTCTACCTTTATTAACTGCTGAAGTACTTCCTTGGGAGTTATAGGTCGAATGGGTAGATCAAGTTTGTACGCCTGATTTAATATGACTTCAATATTACAGTCGTCAGTACCAGGTTCTGCCTCGTTTGGTGTGAACACTTTCTCTAACTGCGTTGCAAATGCATCTGCTATTTGCTTGCTAGTTCTCGCCCAAAAGTTCACTTTCACAATGTTTTTAGGTATAAACTCGCGATCTAACACACGTCAGTCACTTATTTCTCCAACAGCGCTCCTACGCGTGTTCACAGAAACATGTAACAGTTTGATCAACAAATTAATTGATCAACTGTTCCAATTTGTAGCATTATTTAAAGTTACAAATGCTAAAACCACAACGGGTAAACTGCGGGGCACTGCTATCATCACTAAAAACACTACCACATAGGCCTGTCCTGCATGAAATTTTGTATACTTCCCTATATTTACCACCCTTATCATTTTTTTTTTCTAAGTTTAGATCTACCTTTCAGAACTGTCCCCATACCAACGCAAGAAACCCAAAAACCAGGAGAAAGAACCGGAAGCCTTGACCACACTCCTCGCAGCTGGTTCACTGGACCTGAAGCAAGAGCCAATAGATGAGGAGGAGGATGCGTTTGGTCAGGATGGTGAGGGTCATCAGTATAACATTGGTAATGTCCTTTCTTTTATATTAGGTCCTTACATATGAAATTAGCGTTTTGTACGGGAGGAATATAAAGTCAATTTTTTTTTGTAAAATATATTTAATTAATCAAAGTATGCACCGTTGTTATTTATTTATTTATTTATTAGGGACATAAAACAGTTACATGCTACAGGAAATACAAAAAATCCTAAAAACTAAAGATCACAAACATGTAACCCACACCAATATCCACGTTTTAACAAAAGAATAACAGACTGTGGTAAATTTTGGTAGATTTTTACAGAATACAGAGCCTTCTGTGATGGACTGTACTTAATGTATTACCATTTAATTTCATTTATTTATTCCCCTTTTAATTCATTTAAAGTTATCTTAATTTCATTTCATTTAATTAAATACAAATTATTCTAATTCCATTACATAATTGATTCTATTTAATTTAATCGAGTTCCATTAAATTTTGTTCAACATAATTCAAATAATTCAATTCGGTTCAATAAAATTCAATTCAGTTCAATATAATTCAATTCAGTTCAGTTCAAAATAATTCAAATAATTCAATATAAAATACTTACAAAATAATTCAATTAGATTAAAATTATTACATAATAATTAATTACCCTCTCTTTACTGTTTTTGACAAAATATTTATAGCTTTTTTTTTAAACATCTGGTTGGATAGAGTAAATATGTCGAGCTCCATAAAGTGTGTGTTGTATGTCTCAACAAGGCGACGAAGAGGTGCGCGCATTCCGGCGTTAGTTTTGCACAAGTCTGTATGGAATAGTCGGGGTACGCGCACCCCCCGTTGGACAACAGTTCTGGGTACTTTATAACATAACTGATTAGTGAGTTCAATACAATCGAATTTATTGTTACATAAGCCATGTAGTGTCATTGCACCCAAAAGCATTCTTCTGGACTCCAAACTTAGAACGCCATATCGCTTCAGTAACTGGACGTATGGAACTTTGGAATTAAAACATTTGTAGTTCATAGACCGCAAGAATTTTTTCTGTACCATTTCCAATCTAGAGCAGTATTTGTCGTAGAGAGGGTTCCAAATCTGGATGGCGTATTCCAATTGAGAGCGTATCAGAGTTTTGAATAATAGCAAGAACGTAGAGGGCCGCACAAAGTCACCAGATGATCGCATGACGAAGCCATACATACGAAATGCCCTATTTATTATGTTATCGACATGTATGTCAAAATGTAGACGTGAATCCAGTGTGACACCCAAGTCCCGGACGTTCACAACATTGTTCAAGCGTTCGCTATTAATATAATAATTGTAATGTATTACTTTCTTATTTTTAGTAAATGAAATGCCATGACATTTTGGAAGACTGAGAAAAAGTTTATTTTTAATACAATACGCATAAAGCCTGTCTAGGTCCTCTTGTAAGAGTTCGCAGTCTTGTGTATTTCTACATGATCTATAGACTTTTACGTCGTCTGCATACATTAAAAAATTTGAATTTTTGAAGCAGTTTTTAATGTCATTAATAAATATAATGAAAAGTAGGGGACCTAAAATGGACCCCTGTGGAACCCCAGACTTAACAACAACAGGCTCAGACTCATATCCATTAACTACTGTTCTTTGGGTTCTATTAAAAATATATGAAGCGAACCATCTCAGCAAATTACCACGAATTCCATTGAAGGCAATTTTTTCTAAAAGTAGTGAATGATCCACCTTGTCAAAAGCCTTCTGAAAGTCTGTATAGATAGCGTCTACTTGAACGCGCCGATCCATTTTTTCAAAGAGGTAATTCGTAAACACTAAAAGATTTGTCGCGGTTGAACGACGTTTGACAAAACCATGTTGTTCAGGAATAATAAGTTGATGAATATGGGGATACAAGGCGCTGTGAACAAGACTCTCAAATACCTTAGACAAGGTGGAAAGGATTGAGATTGGGCGGTAATTTTCTACATTATTCTTATCACCAGCTTTATGAACAGGAGTAATAAATGCACGTTTCCAAATTGCGGGAAAAACACCCTCACACAAACATTTGTTAAAAATGATATGCAAGGCATTACACAAGGCTTCACGTGTTTTTATGAAGAATTCGGGTGGCAAGCCGTCAGGTCCCGCCCCTTTAGATGGATCCAAAGATTTTAACTTCAATAGTATAACTTCCACAGACAGGTTAATATCGGATATGCAAGACGAGTTATCTGCAATTTTATTTCTATGCATATATATATATATATATAATATAATAGTTATCTATGCACTTTTGCCATCTCATAGGTAGTTCATTGATCCCTTTACTAAAAAAACTATTGGGGAGAGAATCAGTGAACTCTTTGAAGGCGGTTTGTTGTTTGGACTGCCGCATCGGAGTTGAATTTTTTTCCTTGTAGGAAGTTGTCCAAATTCCGGAAAAAATGGTAATCTGTTGGAGCAAGGTCCGGGGAGCACGGTGCATATCGCAGACATTCCAATTGTAGCTCATCTAACTTAGTGGTTGTTTGTTATGTAGTGTGTGGTCTTGCGTTGTCGTGAAGCAGCAGTGGCCTAGAGCGATTGACCAATCTCGGTTGTTTAGCAGCTAGTTCTTCCTTCATGGTTTGCAGTTGCTGACAACAGATATCTGCCGTAATCGTTTGGCCAGATTTTAGAAAGCTGTAGTGAACGACACCGGCGCTAGTCCACCAAACATTCACAAGTAACTTTTTCTGAGTCAATTTTCGTTTAGGGTAGGATTTGGCTGGTTCTCCAGGGTTCAGCCATTGCGACGAGCGCTTCCGATTATCGTACAGTATCCACTTTTCATCACAAGTAATGATTCGATTTAAAATCCCTTCATTATTGTGTCGGTTGAGCAAAGTAACACAGCAGTCGACGCGTGTTTGCAAGTTAGATTCACTCAATTCATGAGGTACCCATCGTTCAAGGTTTTTTACTTTCCCGATTTGCTTCAAGTGGATTAATACAGTTTTATCAGTTACCACGAATCCTGCAGCTATCTCTGAAGTGCTTTGTGATGGATCCGCTTCCACAATAGCCTTTAATTCTTCATTTTCCACTTTGGTCTCCGGCCGTCCACGGGGTTGGTTCTGAAGGTCGAAATTTCCAGAACGAAAACGTTGAAACCAAAAATGTACCGTGCTTTCTTTTGCGACACCAGCGCCGTACACATCATTAATCCTTCGAGCTGTTTCTGCAGCACTGGTGCCACGGTAGAACTCGTACTCGTAAATATACCGATATTTCATGTTTTCCATTAGCGATAATAAGCGACGCCAAAGAAAAAAATAATGATAAAAAACAAATGAATGACTTTTCGAAACTCAAATGTACCAGCTAAATGAATTTATAAATTTGAATTTGGAATTCTAAACCAAAGAGGAGATATTTCAGATCAAAGTGGTCAGTACGACAAAACGCTAATTTCATATGTAAGGACCTAATATTAATGGCGTTTTTACATTGGGCGTATATTATGACGGGATTATATGCGCTAAATGTAGTTGTCGTTATATTTCGCGAAAGTGATTGAGCGCCGCCCGCATGCGAATCTAACAGCAACCGCAATGAGAGGTGCGGTAAACTGCATGCGGATTTCGTGTGAGACGAAACACAACAGCTAGGGGTGTGCTAGTCTGTTGTACTGAAATAATATACCACACAGTTAACTGGTAATTTAGTGGTTTTGATAAGGTTTTCTTTGTTCAATTTTATTATGATGACGCATCGTCGTTGTTGTAAATACACCTAATGTCGAAATGTCAATTGAGACTAACTATTATTTAGTTACATTGCTTTTAAGACTGATCTTATAAGTAATCTAACTGGGTAGCAGAAGTCTGTTATCTTTTCTTTTACTTGATCCTTATTTAACAGTTTCATTTTTGTTTTAAATTTTCCTTCATTTTTATTCTAACTTTCTCACTCTTGGTCCGTTATGTTATTGTTACTGATGGTAATACAATAAATAAAACTTAATTATCTTATGTTTTCAGAATTTAGTGCAGATGATGATCCTGACTTTGAGCCTGCAGGAGAGGAACTGGAACATGAATCTGAACCTGAAACTAAGGAGATGGTATTTATTATGCTTTTTATATTTACCATGTATAACTTGTGAAAAAACTCATTGTAATAATGTCTATGAATCTTGGTAAATCAAATCTAATAAAATCAAAAGTCATTTATTATAATTAGGCTGTTAATCAGCACTTTTCTAATATCAAAATTACATAGGACAGTCTCCCAAAACGTCCAGCCTTCACCACTTCATAGTGCTTTAGCTGGGAAGAAGTGGTGCAACAAATTCCCCAGCAGCACAGCTGTGTTCAGTTAGAACTTGATTCTATACAAAGTAAACAATATTTGCCACAAGTCAGCTAGCACACACCAACAAAAACATTGAAAACTTTACTCATCCAGAAATAAATAAAATAACGTAACGTAACGCTTTTACTAAAAAACTTGATTTGACATGTCATACTGAAAGTCTTAACAGAGTCAACTGCTGCTAAGAAACAACATACATTAAAGAATATCCCATTCTATCCTACAAATAAATACAATAATCACTGCATTCAGTAAAAATAACAAGATTAAATCCTAACTTAACTAAAACTATACAGAAACTAAAATATAGCGTCGAAAAATTCATCCGCATCGCTGTCGACTGGTAATGTACAGAGGCCAGCACATCAACCTACCCCAATCTGTCAAATTTTCCCAATTGAATATGAACCTTATTCCTTTGTGGTAAAGTTGAAAATCTAAGTTGAATGTCTAAAATCTGCGATATAATGCTAAAAACACATGAATTTTATGACCTGTTTTTAATTTTCTTCTAGTTACTATGTATTATTACTTAATTACAAAAAATAAAGTTCTTAATTCTATTGAGTAACACTAATTAATTAATTAAGGAAACGCGACTGGTAGGTATGGACCGGTCGAGGGGTTTCCTCGACCGACTGGACCAGTAGTTTACAGCTTTTTCTGCTTTTATTGAAGTTTACTTATACATTTTAGCATCCACCACCCCGCAAGCGCGGCAGGCCACGCAAGGTGCCACATGAACCGAAGCCCAAACGCAAAACAGAAGATGGAGAAGATGTTCTTCTGAAGGAGACTATCATGGCCTTCTCGGAGCCCATCCCGGAACATATCCTGAACCCCAAGCCTAAGAAGAAGTATTCGTCCAAGAAGAAGTATACTTACGAGAAGACGTGAGTATATTGCACTGATAGTTACTGCGTTACCGTGCTTTTACGGGAAGTATGGATATTCTCTAGGACACTGCCTATCTTGACCTCCACAGCCCAGTTACCAGGTAACCTGATACCCCTTGGTTAGACTGAATATGACTGGGCTTCTGACTACCCGTTACGACTGTCAAAGATCTAGGAATGACAGCCAGGACCAACGGCTTAACGTGGTTTCCGAGACACGAAGGGGTCTCGATAGGAATGGATCCACGATCCGACCGCGGTAAGTAAGCTTAACCTCTATCGACCCGAGCGGTTGTTATTATTATAGAAAATCAACTAGAAAATAAAATAACTTATCGCTCAATAGCAATAGTTTCGACTAAATAAAGTTGACCCCTCTGTGGCTTGTTAAGCAATTTAAGCCATTGGTTCTGGCTATCATTCATAGATCTTTGATAGTCGTTCTGGGCAGTCATAAGCCCAAAAGTCTTACAACCAGTCTTACCAAGGGGTATCAAGTTATCCAGTGAATGGGTTGTGGAGAACTGTCGCTCCATTTAAAGGATTCAGCCGCATCCGGTTAGACTGAAAAGCACCCCCACATAATTAAGAAAAGGCTAGGTAGATTGATTTTGTATTGTTAAATCATATTTGAATACTCTTTTGCAGACACACGTGCGAGACTTGCGGTGCTTCATTCACGTCTAATGCGTCGTTACAAGCGCATATTCGACGCCATTTAGGAATCAAACCGTTCGTTTGCAGGTATGTCGAACTGGTTTACTAAATATAAACTGGATTTCATGTAAGATCATACAGTAATTTAACGAGAAAGTAAATCAAAAAGAAGGGACATATTTTGCTATTGAAATTGATGAATTATGGTCTTGTCCATTTTTGTCATAATTTTTAAGACATAACTTTAAGGATATCAATTTTAAAAACAGATAAAAATAATTTGTCCTTATGCCTTATGCTTAAGAGAAATGCGGTTGGTCTATTCTCCATAGAAACGCTCTCGCCTGTTTTATTTCTGGTTAATAAAGCAATGATTTTTTACAGAATAATAAAATATTACTACTTCTATGTCCCTTTTTGATGATACATTATTTTTATAAGCACTAGAACCCTCAACAAATACAGATTTAAACCGCTGTCAACAGAGGCCTAGTATACACATTTGACAACTATTAATGACAAAAGAAAACATAGGGACACAGTATTGTATATCCTTAATCAGTTTATGAAATATCTTTTAAATTGGTCTAATATTAGAGGCGGATAGGCGAGAGCCAAACCTCGAATTATGACTTTTTACTTAGACTTTTCAAGTCTCTCTGACCGCGTTTCCTCTTAAATAGTATGCTATAGAGAGGTAAATTATATCTTTATTAGCCCAGGTAGCACGGGCGTGTTATTTAGGCGGCGATTTTTTTTGCGCACTGAATTTTCAACGCTCTGATTAGCGCCGAGAGTTGGAAATCTAAGACTGTGTTTTTTTAACGCGCTGGGATGCGCTCTATTGGATTTCCAATACTCGGCTCAACACCGAGAGTTGAAAATCCAGTGCGCGATAAAATCCTGCCGCGATATTATGCGAACGTGGGCTTAGAAACAAAGTTTCTGTTGCAATTTAATTATCAAATTCATTTCGTAATTGTTTTCCATTATAATTTCAGTAAATCATTATCTGTGATCGGATAATCGGCCCTAAACTTCTTCCCACGAAAGAATAATATTATGGACATTCCTTTCTGAATAAATAAGTAATCCCGGGTTCCCGGAATTGAATTTTTTTTTTAAAACAACTATAACAAACTTAATGAAATTATAGCAGTGGTTAATTTTGATTTAGTATCTTTATTTTATTCAAAACAAATGGAATATCTATAAAAAAAGTATAATGTGCACAATGTGGTCAAGTAGTGGAAATTGATTTATCTATCTAACAGATTAGTGATCGCATTGACTAATTTATTATATTTTATATAAACAGAAGACTAAAAAATATTAATATTTTAAAAATATTTTCACGAGTTCTAACTACATTTTGTTTGCAGGTAACATTTTTAGCAATATCAGGAATTTCAAACGATTCCGGGATCCGGGATTCTGAAAGGCATGTCAGTTTTATTCTATCGTGGGAATAAAAGTGAAGTTTAAGTATATTAGCGCCTGATTATCCGATCACTGATCATTATTGTTCATATAATTAAGACTAACATTGTTCACTTTCATGTATTTGACGAGATATGGGTGCGGGTGGGGTCTCTTTGTATTTGGATTCAAGTTTAATATTCTATATATCTTTACCTAAATTATATATTACACCTGCGCCCATGTTTTATCGGCCGTTTCAGCACACGCTGTTTCAAGTTACAATAAAATAATCTACACAAATAATATAAATAAATACACCAGAAATATATTACACATGAAAGGATGCACCCGCACCCGCTCTCGTTTTCTTTTTATTTTACCATTTTTAAAAATGTTTTATTATTTTTTTTATCCTTGGAGCCGTGTTGTAGATTCTATATTGAACAGATTGAATAATTTACCAATTATTGTTAGGTGAACAATGCATACACATAGGCAATGCATCATTACATGGTATTTGGAGTAAAACCAAAGCTAGTTTATTCAAATTTCGCTTTCTGCATTGCCTTCGTGTGGTTGCACCAGGCGGCTTATAATTCTTACTCAATTGATGTACCATACTACCTGTGACCTGTTTGGTACACTTGGATTAGTGATTACTGCGATTAAAATGTAAAGTTGCGATTGGAGATATTTACGAAAAAAAAAAAATTGACCCAAGTCAATACTCAACGTTTTTATTTTTGCTAAAAAACCAGGCGCACAATTACAAAGTCTTAAAAAGTGTATTAATCGCTCCGCAGCTCCGGTCCGGCGCCTACCACTGGTGGCACATTACAATAGAAAAAATCAATTGTGTCTCATTAGCCGGCCTTCATCGATTAATTAAAGAATAAATGAAAAAAAATCTAGCTGCACGTCTGTTGGCGACGCAACTAATCAATGGCGTGGCGTGACAGCAATTTAGTCCAAAAAATCCATATAGTAACTTCTCCATCTCAAAAACTAAAATCTGTTACGTATACGATCCGACTGACCCGCTGCATTTTGTACGCAGCGTTTGCGGGTACGCGTGCGTTCTGAACATGGAGTTGCGTCGTCACATGATGCGACACACGGGCGTGCGGCCGTACAAGTGTCGAGTGTGCGACCGACGGTTCGGGGACTTCGGCAGTCGGCAGAAACATGAGAGGCGAGTGAAAGAGACAGGACGATTTTCTTGCTCAAAATATACAGACGAGTGCAGTTTGTGGGCTAGCCTAACGGAGGGTGTTGGGCACTGTCAATATAGGCCAGTTCTTTGTGTTGGGGTAATGTGGATGGGACTGGGTTTTTTGTGAAAGTGTGGTGTTTTTTGTAGAAACATCATTTGAGTGCAAAAAATTTATTGTCAACTATTTATGCCCGGTTATAAACAGTCTTTATCTTGACTGTTGGTTCTTAATTATGACGTTAGCAAATTCTTATCATACTTTAATCTTTCCGAAAACATTTCCTCTTAACAAAAGTCGTGTATTCAGACTACCACAAAACCGTATGAACAGTCTCAAACACATTTCACCATCACCATATAGAAATAAAACAAAACAAAATTGAAACAGCGTGTGCAGTTCTTCGAACAGATCGATAAATACATGGAAGGTAAACAACACAGTAGAAACACCATTTTCTGCCTTATCACAAACGGTATAAGTCCTACGATCCAATAACAATATGATAGCGTCTGCGGATTCGCGTGCGTGATGCGGGAGGCGTTGAAACGTCACATGCAACGTCATACCGGAGAGCGGCCGTACAAGTGCCGGATCTGTGACCGACGGTTTGGAGATTACGGGACTCGGCAGAAGCATGAAAGGTATGCTATTGTGAGCTTTACTTGATAAGCAATAAGGTGCAGATACGAAATGTAGACGAGATTTATTAGGATGTTACAAAGCCGTGGTGTTTTGGTGAAGAAAAGGTCTGTCTTCTTCGGAAAAGGTAGGACAACGAGATTTGTAATATGAACATGTTTGACATTAGTAAGCACAGTATCTTTATAGTCGTGATATAACTTGAGGAACGAATGTACTTTGTAATCGACGACGAATTTACTTGTATCCATTTTCATCGAATGAATCACTCAATAGCGGGTAGTCCCAATAAAATTGTAACCAAACCGTTATTAAGTATTCTCTATGTTAAACAGATTACACATGGGAGTTCGTCCGTACCAGTGTTCGCTGTGCGGCAAGTCGTTCACATACTCCTATGTACTGGCCAACCATATGCTGACTCACACTGGAGAAAAGAAGTATTCGTAAGTATCCCAGACACAACTAAGATTCGTATTAGAATTCCGACTAGCCCCTAGTTTCTGTATGACCAGACGATTTGAAATCTCGAATAACTTGTTTTTACCACAGATGAAATTTAATAGTCATTCTAAAACCTGCATGGTTATAGCTGATTTAACACTTTCAAGGGTGCTGTTCGGCTATAGCCGTCATAACAATAAAAGCTTCTACTGTGTCTCGGTTACCGCGCCGGAACCTAAAGTGTTTCTAAAATTCGGATTTAAGAGTTTTAAATCAGTTCCAGAAAATCGCCTGACGAGTCTCGTATACCATAATCGTATACATTGCTGACTGGCTAAAATCTGTACTATGCCGCTATTCTGTAATCCCCACCGGAGTAAAGTTATGCAACAAACTAAAACCTTGAAGAATGTATGGTTAAACTGCGGGGTAGTTGTGTAACACACTATCAGTAGAAATGGATTTTATTTTGACAGTTCAACAACATACATTGCGTTATTTACGTTGTTGAGCAAACTATTTTTCGAACAAATGAAGCAATGGATTAGCAATTATCCTTCAAAATGATTCAGAGTAAGATTGATAATGTGTTGCGCAATTAGGGTGCTGATTAAACTTCAATTTAACCATACATTCTTCGAGGTTTTTTACTCCAGTTGTTATATAACTTTACTCCGCTATCATTACTAAACCAATCATTATTTATTCGTGCCGATACGAGGGAAATACGACCTTTTTAAACGAAGTAGCCAACTAGCATTTATCTAATCGACTCCTTTTTCCACTACAGTTGCACCCCGTGCAACAAGAAATTCACCAAAGCCCACCACCTAAAGTACCACAACAAGGTGCACCACAAAGAAGTTTACATCAAACAGCAGCTAGAACTTGAGGCTAAGAAGATGCGCCAACAGATTAACGTGACCGGTCTGTCCGGCGTCATATCCGGACAGATAGTGGACGGGACACTGCAACTGATCCATGCGGCGTCTGAAGGTGAGATTATGACATACGGTAAGATGAAAACTTAGTAATTTACTAACACTTCTAAGGAAAAATGGGAGATACTGGTAGCTTTCAAAGAAAAGTAAGTCCTTCAGGAATCATCGTCTGTCTTCGGAAATACGAACGTGTGATGATGATATCTAATATAGAGCTGTTACAACCATGGAAGCACTTCTCTATTTTGTATTACCCTGTTTACAAAATTATAAATTAACAACTCTGCAATTCCTAAGCTTTTGAGTGATAAATTTAACCTACTGACCGCTTGGTTTAACATCAATTGCCGTGCCCCCAGCGCCCAGCTCATAAATTGACAAATAAATATCAACGACGAATAGGGTCTGACAATGAAATAAAAAACAGAAACGAACATAGGTTCTCGGTCGTATAAATACGTCTTGATTCGGCATGGGCATGAAAGCATTTGTCGTAATTATCCGACTAGGGCGGGCAATCTATCCATACTAATATTATAAATTCGAAAGTAAGTCTGTCTGTCTGTTACCTTTTCACGCCTAAATCACGGAACGGATTTCGATAAAAATTGGCAGAGAGATAGATTGCATCCCGGGGAAGGACATAGGATAGTTTTTATCGACATAACTCGCGGGCGAAGCCGCGGGCGGAAGCTAGTACTCTATACATAAACAAAAAAATAAAATTGATACAATTTTTAACATTTTTGTCTGTCTCTGTTTGTTTCGGCTAATCTCCGAAACGGCTGGGCCGATTTTGACATGACTCACTGGCAGACACCTGATGTTATAAGGTGTAACTTAGGCTACTTTTGTTACAAAACTTAGAAGCATTGCCTCTGTAGCGCGACTTTCGTGCTAATTCGGAAATAGTAAGATAGTATACACTTCGGCATAAGAGCTTTGGTGAACCAGTGGTAACTGCCGCGACTTACGAGTTGTAGGACGTTGGTTCGAACCTAGATAGGCGCTTTACTGTGTAAATTATTTCATCAACGCTGTTTTCATAACGGTGAAGGCAAACATCGTGAGGATACTACTAGATATACTACTAGAACCAAAAATTCGAAGACGTGACAGCTACCAACCACCACTGGGTCCGCGTGGTGGATTACGACCAACTTCTTCTCACCGAGAGGTGGCCTGTGTCCCTAGCAGTGGGACCATTATAGGCTGATTATGTGTAAACGCTTCGTTAATGCGCATACTTTTCTATGAAAAGCTGTAGACTGATTGATTATTTGAAAAAACTGCTATAAGTTCCTTTTTTATTTCAAGAGTTATGTTTTTTTTAACTCGATTACTGTTGTTGTTAGATGGAGGTGAAGAAGCACAGATGCAAGTAGTGGAAGAAACCGAAGAGGGCGATGATTCTGAGAAGGAGACCGACCGCGCTGTCGCCGGAATGCAAGGGGTAAGTTTAAAAAAGTAATTAAGAAAATAAAGCTAGATCAAGTACAGTACCACAGATAATATAATACTCTACGTACCGATACCCAATCCCATACAAACAAACAGATGGCAGCATCAGCGACTCACTAATGGCCAGGGACTGTAGTTTTACAGCCAGCTGGGAGTCGGGCTAGATATTAGGTGGCATCGATAAGATGATCGCACCGTGCGTTCAAGGACAAGTACAACTTACAAAAATTGACTTAAAAACTTGACTTGAAATTGACTTACTTTTTCTTTTTTTGATTATTTATCTTGAGTTGGCGTAATAGTTTCATTTGTGTGATTGAGCTAGCAATTTTCAGTTTTAGTAGTTAGTAGGAGACGACGTGTTTGCGAAGCCAAACTACTCAAATCAATCAAACCTATAAAATTTCTTGTAATTTAGCGGTAATAATGTTACTGCGGCAAGAAAAAAAAATTTTATGTAACGTAACGATAGAACAAGGTATGTACTTATTAAACATTTGACGATTAACTTCTAACACAGTTTATATTTGTTACAGGTCGTATTAGATGCAGAGTTTTGCATGGACAATGGCGTTAAAACAGAGTGAGTGAAATATAGGGCCTCCAAAATACACTTTAAAAAGGTCCCATTAATGACAGTTATAATGTAGTGTTACAGAAAAATGTATAGGATAGAAAATGTATGGTTATTTAAAGAAACACTTGAGAGAATTAATAAGAATGTATAAAATAATAATGTATAGACTGGTTTTAATGTAATTCTCTTATAATATTTAAATGAGTTTGTAGTTATAATATATATCATTAAGGCGCTCATTTTCTAATAATAATTGAGTTAGTATAGTGATTCATATTTTATCATTGATTTTTGATGTAGTCTACTTTAGAAAAATATAGTTACTTGATGATTTCTAGCAGGGGTATGGAATACAATTAAAATAAATATTTTTGAACTGATTGCTAGGCTGTTTGGTTTAAGATGATTGTGATGAAGGTATTAAAATCTTGTGGCTTTCTGCAGAATTGTGTACCCTCAGGGGTAAATTATTGATGTTGTTTCGGCACATACATTTATAAACTCTACTCAAAGCAATAACTAATATTATAGACTAACCTCCTTACTAATAAACGTTGTATAGCGTCTGTATAGTTACACAACGCTTTGTCTCCTTCTTTCGAAAGTCAAATTACTGACGACTGAAAGAGAGAAATCTGTGCATCTGATATAATACGTTTATTAGTAAGGGGGTCAATTTAAAACGAGAGTAATAATAATAGTTTAAATTTACTGAAATAGTGTAACGGCAGGTGATGTAGGTATACAGAGCCAAATTAAATTAGCTAGCGAATCTCCGCAGACGTGAATAATATCTAAATATCTTATTATCTATCGATAATATCTAAACTTTGGTAAAACGAAAAAGAAAATAATTTGTTGACTTTTTTGTGGGTTCATTTAGTTTTGTTCCTTGAAATGTCAGTTTTACTTTAAAAATATTTGTTTTATTTGTCGTCGAATTTCCACAGACGTATCGACACCTAAACGCGATAAAACAAAATAACGCAAATTTTCTTAACTCATACTTCATTCTTCATGGTGTTTATATACGATACCCATCACGCCTGCAGAGTTTCACTAGCTAATTTAGTTTGACCTTGTATATTTTACAGGTGAATGTAAAAATCTCATTTGCCTTGCTCTTCAAACTTTTAACTTAAATGTACTCATGGTAATAATATACTTCACATAGGTAGATGTAATATATATCATTTTTAATTAAGATTTTTAGGATAATATAATTGTAAATAGTTAATTTTAGAAATCAATGTCGTATATTTCCTTGTTTGAACATGTTATCGTCTGGGCATTATTATTAGAAACTAATAGAGAAGCATGGAAGAACAAGATATACGTCGCTGACCCCAAATAAATTGGGATATCATCATCCATCCACAGCCCGACTTCACCCGCGGAGCACAGGCCTCTCTTTTTATTTATTTATTAAAACTTTATGCACAAGTAAAATAAATACTGTACAAAGGCTGACTTAATGCCTGAGGCATTTTCTACCAGTCAACCTTAGGGTGATGCAGAGACAAATCATGGCAGGTGCAACATACGAGACAAATAGCTAGGAAATTACTATAAAATAAAAGAATAAATGCTAATACATAGATAGATACATACATACATACATATAAACAAAATGAACTGCGAGGAAAAAACAATTATCGGTAGAGGAGAAAACGAATCCAGCAAATAAGCGCTGGGATGTTACTGCCAACTTTTGACGGATATGTTCACGTGCCTTCACTTTAAAAATAACCGACTGGTTGCCGTCCTGATGTTCAGAGGAAGCGCATTCCAAAGAAAGACCGCCTGGACAAAGAAAGAAGAATGAATGAAGCCAGAACGGTGAGGACATCGTAGAAGACGATTGTTAGTGGAACGAAGATTTTTTTATGTGCCAATCCCTACGCCACTGTGCCAGCCTGATCCAGGTTCTAACCGCGATGGAGCCGAGCGAGAGAAGCGAGCGTTGCCGTGACAGCGGACACGAGCGCTACTTCCAAAGGTTTAGGCTGTTAACTGAAAGGTTAAATTAACACTTTCAAGAACACTACGGCTATAGCCGTCGTAACAATAAAACTTCTATTGTGCCTCGTTTACCTCGCCGCAATCTGGGCCCTAATTCACTAACACCACTTATGGCCGAACTTATCTATCATCAGTTTTGGTATACTGGAGGTAGAAATACCTATCTATCTCTGGTTTTAACGTACCAATAATCTATATCAGTAGCGATCTGATGACTATATTATACTGGCAGTTATGATAATACTGGCTACCATCAGTAGCTATCTGTCTTTAACTTTACTGGGTTCGGCCGTTAATGTTTCCTTACTTCGAAAACACGTCAATTCCTTAGATAATCACGACATCTGCCAATAACACAAGGAACGACACCGCGCGAAATGAACGCCAAATTGGCGTGATTTGAACTGTCAAAATACCACATTTAACAACAGTTGGCTGCGACAATCATCTAAAGCTTCTTATCTTAAAAAATGTCCGCTCTAATGGACAAATAGCCTTTACCTCCTATGAATATTGTGTGCACATCATCATTATCACAATTTATTTAGTTTCGGCGCCACATGTCTTCTTCCATACTTCTCTATTGGTCGTTGCACGATGAAGTTATAATAAACATACTTCGATCTTTTAGCGACGAAATATAATATTAGTAAATATTATTAGTTGTAACTTATGTGTTAAGTCAGCACCAGAAGCTATGCAATGTGACATGGTTAGGCCTTCGCAATTGGATACAATTGAAATATGTTCAAAACATAATATTATGTTAATTTTATTACCGATACGTTCGAAGAGGATGTTGTTTAGAATTATGAAATAAAAATCATGGAACATGAATAATTTCTTTATTTTATTTGCCATTTATGTACCTTTTTTATTATTTGAAATGGGTTTGCTCTTGACTCTAGTCTAGGTCAGAGGTGACAGAGACAAAGTTGACGATGGAGTGAGCTTACCCAGAAAAGCCTATTCACTCTCACTTTGAAGAGATTCCGGTAGTATGCGCTCGGTAACACAGACGCAGGTAGAGAACCTACCTTCATAATTTGTACGAAAATAGATCCGACTTATTTTTAGAAGATCGAAAAAAGAAAGAAAGTAATTACAAGTTTTTGTGTTTACTCAAATGCATGCGGTATCTGATACTGCACAAAATAATTTTTTTTTTCTGCTTACGATATCATGCTTGCTTATATACAGGATGGTCCGAATAGTGACGTCAAAAAACAATTGATTCCTCATACCTAGGGGTATCCGAAAATACCCCTTGTATGTTCTGCGATTTTTGATAGTTTAGGTTGGAGGGTAGGAGATATGATTTTTTTTTATTTTATGGGAAATTCTTCGGGGACATTTAAAAAATTTATAGCTTTTTCCACAAGCTCTATAGGTTTTTTTTTAGTGCAAATACATTTTTTTAAAATCGAAAGTGAGAAATTTACGTTTTTACGACTAACAAGCCTAAAACCCCATTGCAACCCAATTGCAAATTCGTGAAATTCGATAAAATATTATCCTTAAAAAATATCTTGCAAGAAACAGAAAACTCCGCCGCCGCGCCGCCGCCGCCGCGGTGCCGCTGCGCTGTATAAGTTACTCTTGGATGTGTATGAACCCTTACACATGGCGACGTCGGCGCCGCTAGCTTATTAGCTACGGCATAACGTGTAAACGGCCTGATAGGTACCTAGCGTAGGTACCTAGGCTGTGATAATACATCCCTACTACAGAACAACAGATACCTACTTGAGCGTTGAATCGTTGAGCTCCTTAAGTTCTGAGTTGAGCTGCACGGTTACTGACAAATACGTGCACTAACTGGACAGGTCCACTCAATCTGTGTGGTTTTTTCCTCAAAATACCACTTCAGACACCAATCTACATGGTCTTCACATGATCTGACCAAGATTTTGTCTAGACTCTAAAAGAGACTGTGACCTCTGAGTATGTTTCGGCCTTTCTTCTCAGAATAGTCAGATAGGAAACGCCGACCTCATCTAGTTTAAAAAAACGTGTAAAAGTGTTTGTACAAACTTACTTACAGACAATAAATCATTTATCAATACTAAACTTGGATTTTTTATTTGCTATACTAAAATGACAGCTGCGGTCGACCTATTTTTGTTAATATGACATTATTTTAGTTACTTGCCATATTGGTCTAGCAAATTAAAAATCTGAGCTGTTTAGTTATATCATTATATTACAGCTACGTCATGATCATGCCTTACAATCTTACTCATAAAAACCCTGCAACAGCATTGTGATAACCCAACTTATTACAGATGACATGTACAGAGGCCAGCACATCAACCTACCCCAATCTGTCAAATTTTCCCAATTGAATATGTACCTTATTCCTTTGCAGTAAAGTTGAAATTCTATCAAAGCAATTTGACAGATTGGGGTAGGTTGATGTGCTGGCCTCTGTACAAAAGATATATTTCCAGCTGGTTATTAGCTTTACAATTTCGTAGTATTATAATCTGTTAGTTTAGTATTGTAAAACCAGAGGCGCTAGTGTGGCGTATAATGTAGGAAAATAAAAAAATATTCAAAGTTAACACTGCACTAAGGTTTACAATGTTCTCCCTAAATAAATGGTATAATATTAGTAGTACTGTTAAGAATGTGTTGCCATAATTAATTCATTATTTGCTACATTGAAGTTTGACTAGTTCTATTATTGGAGATAAGCAAAGAGTGTTTATTGTAAATATAGGGTTCGTTAGAATAAATTAAATATAAACATACGTGTCCATGATGATAAGTCATTTTTGCTGAAAAAAATGTTGAAATAAAAAGATCTTACATACTTTGGTAAGAATTTAGAGATATTTAAATATATGCCCTGGCAACACTGGCAAGTAATAAACAAAAATGGCTGTTGTTGTTTTGATGTCGTTCTGCTGTGATCGTTCGTTGTCTGCTGTGATCGTTCGTTGTACCTAAATCCCCCTTACTAATAAACATTGAGTATCGTCTGTATAGTTACACAACGCTTTGTCTTCTATCGAAAATCAAATTACTGACGACTGAAAGAGAGAAATCGGTGTGTAACTATTCATCTGATATAATACGTTTATTAGTAAGGGGGTGTGTAATTCAAATAATATCTAAATATGTTGTACAGAGGCCAGCACATCAACCTACCCCAATCTGTCAAATTTTCCCAATTGAATAAGAACCTTATTCCTTTGCAGTAAAGTTGAAATTCTATCAAAGAAATTTGACAGATTGGGGTAGGTTGATGTGCTGGCCTCTGTACTTAACAGATTTTGAATACTTTTATCGGTATAATTTTATTATCTCTGTTACAAGAATATTTATAAAACAATTGGACCATGGATGGATCTAGGTCGCGCGAATAAAATACTGACACGGATGTAGTTTAGTATTTTAATCGCAGATGGCGCTTTTTTAATCTGTCATCGTTCAAATCGCGCCAGATGGCTCTCTATTTCCGTATTTACAAAGTACTCTTTGGTTATGATCAGTTACAAAACTTACAAGGCTGGCTGACTGACCAGCCTGCAAGCCAAGCTCACAGAGTAGGTATGTTCTGTACCTTTTAATTTAGATGAAGCGACCAAACTTTTGATTAGAGTTTTCAATCATTTAATTCTGTAATTTTGCAATAACGTAGCCTGTACTTCCGAGGTGAAAAAAAAACGTAAACATTTCCTGTTTTTGCTAAGCCAATAGGTATGCTAATAACACTTTTAATGAATCAACTTTGAAAAGTAACTCATTTGTTGGTAATGAAAATTGTAATTGTATTCAAATCGTCGTGCCTTGGAAAATGCACTCCATTCCTTGCTAAAAAGCTTTGACAAAAACAAAAAAAAAAAGTTTCTCCGATATAAATAAAATATCGGCGACTGCTGGCGCGGGAAATGTGGAAAAATAAAATACAAATGAAAACGACACGACGAGCTCAAGAGGGGACGTTTTTATCCGCTTCTTGTGTGTGGGCTACATCAACTTGGAGCTTTTTACATGATCTTTAGAAGAAAATCTAAATTATTGTGATGATGCGAGTATTGTGATGTAATAACAGTGGAGTTGATGATGTTGAGCCGACCCCAACATAGTTGGGAAGAGGCTTGGCACATGATGAAAAGTGGAGTTGATATGGTGAGTATGTACCTGAAAGTAAGAAGATGGACCGGGTTACGTACCGGGCGTCTTAAAATGTAATGATTCCTGCGTCCGAAGAGCAGTGGTAGCCCAGTGGTAACGGCCCCGACTTACAAGTTGTATGTCGTGGGTTCGAACCCAGGCTTTGTGTAATATACATATTTCATCACCACTGTTTTCAAAACGGTGAAGGAAAACAAATTGAGGAAACCGTCATGTTCTAGAACCAAAAGTTCAAAGTCATGTGAAATGTACCAACTCGCACTGGGCCCGCGTGGTGGATTACGTCCCACTCCCTCTCACAGAGAGGAGACCTGTGTCCGATATTCTGTTTGAATTAAAAGTAGAAAAGAACCTTAGTGAGGTGCGGTTTTAATCGCCTTTTCCTACCTATTTTTATTAGTGGGACCTAAATTCTAATAGGTAAGAGCACTTCCACGTGTGGCCAGCTGTGTGATAGGTAGATAATACAAATTGCTATAATTCTGCAAATGGGATCCTTCAGGATACAATACAATAACTACCTACAATCATCTGGTTTAATAGGCTTCTCAAACTCAAAGCATTTATTTCAATTAGGTACCTAAACCATTTACAGGCATTTTTGAATTGTCAGGGGTCAGGAGAAGGCACTGACCTCTATTAATAATACAGGTCAGTGGGAGAAGGCGAAGGCACGTAGACAGAGCAACTATACTCTGTCTATGGGAAGGCACTTTTTAATTTGTCAAGGAGTCGGTCAGTCAGAAACACTGACCTCTATTAAACAAATTACAGGTCAGTGGTCAGAAATGTGAAGCTAGTTTATGGAGAAAAACGGGCAAGAATGTGCCTGTACCACTGAGCTCTATTATAAGGTCAGTGGCCTGTACCAGCTGCTAGACGAGTGGAATATCAGAAAGTCTAGCGTACTTAACTTTTTTAGTAAAAAGTTTCTACTAAATAATAGGTTAAGTATCTAAAGTTGTGTAATTCTACGTGGTAACTCTTATCTCTTAGGTGAGATAATACCTATTATTTTTTTAATCCTATTGTATTCCCAGATTTGTTCTACAATTGTTTTACTACTAAATCCTACGATTTTTATTTTGCGAAATACCACTTTGGTCCCTCAGTTCACACACACATCAAGAAACTCCATAGACATTTTCCGCGCGCCGCTATCTATGTACAGACGCCAGCACATCAAGCTACCCCAATCTGTCAAATTTTCCCAATTGAATATGAACCTTATTCCTTTGCAGTAAAGTTGAAATTCTATCAAAGTAATTTGACAGATTGGGGTAGGTTGATGTGCTGGCCTCTGTACCTACTTATAGGTAAGCATGCCCTGGCTGGAGGGCTTATATATAGCACCCACAGTAGCCCGGTTAAGCAGCCGATGATCTCCTAGGTTGACCTGCCACATGCCACATAAAAAAAAATAGAAACCTCTAAATTGCCAGAAAAGTAAAGACACAGATAAACTCAGATAGCTCCTCTGCATTATCTTGTCCCTTCATATATTTTTCACTTAAATCGACGCTTCCTTAGCGTAGATACGTAATAATGAATTTAAAATCCTTCCTGATTGTCTACTTAACTCTGGGTGTACTGCAAAGCCTTATTGTAACTTTCCAATTTATTCTATCCGCGTTAGAGGAGCGAAATTATCTGTGCGTCGGTATTGCCAGCTGTAAATAAAATAAAAATGTAAATGACGAGCGGGCTGGCGTGCAGTGTGGATGATTCTTCTACCCGGGCGCTGGATCTCAACGTGTACCTAAGCTGTTGAAAAATGCAGAATAGTTTTTGTTTTGTTATCGTAGAGCACTAGATTAGGTACTAGATGACTTTAATAGTAGGGGCTTTTGGCTAAGTAATAACAGCCGCCTAGGTCGATCGATGCGGTTGGTCTGTGGATGGGTGACCATCTTTACATATCAATACCCCTAAGTGTCAAGTTAAGCCGTTGGTCCTGACTGTCATTCGGGGATCTTTGAGTGAGTCTTTACGGGTCTTCAGAAGCCCGAAAATCTTACCAAGGGGTATCGCATTACCTGTAACTGGGTTGTGGGCTGGCGTTCAGATAGGTAGTCGCTCCATAAATTTCCCAAAAATCCTGCCATGGTATTCAGCTGCAATTGGTTAGATTGGAAGCTGAACCTAATATAGATGAATAGACTAGACCCTACCCTGTCTTTGTTTGTTGTAACTAGGTAAGGTAGGTATTCTAACTTAATTTTAACAAACGCCCGATTAATTGTAGTCGAGACTTTTTTATTTTCCTCACTCCATTTGCCTCATAATGAGCATAAAAAAACTTTCAGTATAAGTAGACACAATAAAAACTCGTCCATATTTGAAAAGTTTGGGAACCATCAAATTTTCCCCCACTCGTAATAAGCGCATTAGGGGTGGAAAAATTTAAACTCGCCGCGTCCCGAAACTTTTCGCGTTTTCTTTTTACATTAAGGACTAAAAGAAAAAAGCGTCTACTTAGAAGGGTGGCGCAACTTTTAATATCCTGTAGATATAAGAGAACAAACTAAGCTACTACAAAAGTGACCCCATCACATTAATGCTCAGTAAATAAAGTCCATTTTAGTGTGGCACGTAGTTATATGAATAGTAAATAGCTGTTGGTTTGTTTATAATATAAACACGGTGTTCGTGTGTGGCGCTTAGCGAATTTGAAAACTGATGGGACTAACTCGCGGTAGAGTGTTTTTTAGTTGATGGACTTTATATCTACCATGTATATAAAGTATTTAAAGTTTTATGTAAGTACCTACCTACCTAACTTACTCTTAGAAGGTATAAATATTTATATTCGATTTTATGTGTGGGTTCAATCAAGCAAGCGACCCACCTGATGGTACATGTTCACCACAACCAGGTTATGTTTAAGTCCCATGTAATAGGGGGCGATTCTATTGCAATCAACCGGGCACCAATCCAAACTCATGATAATGTTAATGGAAAAACCCAATAATACTGCCTGACCTAGGACCTCATGCTGCAGTAGCGCTTGCGACCACTACCACCAACGAGGCACGACCACTACCACCGACGACACGACCACTAACGAGGCAGTTAATCTCCATTTAATTATTCGCTATGGGCGCTGCGTTTTCACAAATTGATAATTTTGCCTGTAAAGCGTTTTACAATTAGGGGATTGTTTAATTTTCTGAGATTGCTGGCTGAATTTTTATGGCTTGTTACATTCAACCCTTTGCTTGTTAACCGGGATTAAATGCGCTTCTGAATTTGATTTGCATAATTTTCGAGTTCTATTTAATTTTTGAATGATTCAATGTTTTTTTTAAATGCAATTGGTGCTTAATAATTTAATTTTCAAATCACGTTTAATAAGAAATCCAAAGAGGATACAAGATATGTAGCTCTACATTCGATTAAGGGCTGATTTTACCAACGCCAGATAATTTTATCGGCGGAATAATTTTAAATTTTTTACAGTTCTTCCATACAAAAACTGTCAGACATCAATTTGCACGGGTGCCTGGCACACGAAGACGTTATCAAATCAAGCTATGTCAAGCTATACATTTTTCAGTAGGTCAGTATAACATGATCTCGCAATGTTCGCAATCTCTTGTTTTCGTAAAAAAAAACCTCAGTAAAAGTCCAGTACCTACCTACAAAAAAAAATTACCTACATTGATGGGGAGTACCTACTTGAAGTGACTCTCGGCTTCGTTAGGTAAGTGTATCCTATATCAAAAAAAGGAGGAGGTTCTCAAATCGGTTGTTTTTTTACCTCAGAGCTCCGTTATTTATAAGCAGATATGCAAAAAAATATTTCATCAATCAAAATCGGTTTAGGAGTTTGGTTTTTAAACTAAACATACTGGTAAAAATTCAAGTAATCTTCTAAAATGTCCATTTTAATGATTTGAAGTGGCAATTTTGATCTACATGAAATGCACAACGTATCTAATGTAGGTATTTAATTGGATAAGGAATAATACTGTAGGTATTGTTTAAAATAGCTTGATAAATAACCCATTTTTTTGTAATATATGAAAGATAGAAATGGTTACCGTGTGTTATCCTTAGGAGATAAACATGCCATCGCGGACTTTTTTTTCGATCTTTTTAAGATAAAACAATTACGTAGTAAGTACATTAATAAAAAAAAAAATACGCGCATTGACGTGGAGTTGCGGACAACAGCCCGTATTACCTATTACCTAAGTACATTAATTTGATCTATCTCGTAAGGCTTAGCCAGCGCGGCAGCGTTTCCAAAGTAAGCACTCAAAAATATGTTTGGTACGACATGTCGTAACAAACATATTTTTGCCGACATCACATTAACATCTTTGAATTTCTCGGCTTTTCTCAACCATTTATTATACATTTAACCTTCCTCTTGAATCACTTTATCTATTGTTGAGCATGAAAATGCAAAATTCGTTGCGTACTTTAAAAGATCTAAGCTTACAGACAGCGGAAGCGACTTTCGTTTTATACCTACTTAATAAGTAAAGATATATAACGGGTCGTTAAACTAACTAAAAATGAGCCCTAATTAAATAACCAGAACTCCAGATCAGAAGCATGTTGTATTGATTGACACATTAGAACAAGTCCGAGTAGTTTTGTTTGTAGACCGACCGCCCCCGGCGGAACAAATGTGAGGCAAAGGGCAAAGGAAAACAAACAGACAGACACACACTAGTGATGCTCATGCGGTAAAAAACCGGTCAAGAGCGAGTCGGACTTGCGCACCGAGGGTTCCGTACCATCATATGTTTTTAAATTTTCATCGGCGAGGCTATATTCGTCAGAGAATTTTAACACTGTGTAGAATATTGCAGTTTTAGGTCAGTGCCATCTCTTGACAGATAGTGGAACTAATGTAACTTTGTTGATGATTTCTGAAAAAGTGTGCTGTTTAGAGACATCGTTTTATTTTTCTTGTAATCTTTACATAAACTTCTATCACATAGAATAATTTCAGATTTTTCTCTATAAAAGCTTCGGAGATAAGGGTGGGGGGAACGGTATTTTTTTACATTTTTCATCACAAGTCAAAAACAAAAAAAAGGAAAATTTTTTGAGAATGTGCAAACTGCGTTCTTTCATATGATAGGTACCACACATGCCCTAGTAGCTCCACTTCGAATTTTTTAGACCCCTTTTCAGCCCATGTTGCAAAATATATATTTAATTTTATTTCTTTCTTATTTGCAAAATAGTTGGGCAAACGTCATCTAAAACTCTTCCCAAGTTGAAAGCATTAGTAGTTCTTGAGAAATCCAGCTGTGACAGACAGACTAAGTCGCACATAAGGGTTCCTTTTTACCATTTTGGTACGGGACCCTAAAAAGCGACAGATGTGGTGTTGGCTCTTAATTAAATCGTTTCTTTTTTTATCGCTGCTTTATTTGTTATTAATTAGGTAAGGGTGTAAATACCGGCTGACTTTTTTTACCGTCTGGTCAAAAACAGGGTATTAAAGGTGAATGGATTGGAAGCCTTTGGCACAGAAATTTCTTATTGTTACAGATCAAAAAAAAAATACATTCAATCCTTTGATTGAAGTCGGCTGATCAGCGGCTGATGGCTTCAATCAATAGATAGAATGTCGCTACGAATTCATTGATAATAGGTACAGTTTTCGCGCGCAGAGTGGATGAATATAAGTTGAATTTTTATATCATATTTTGTCCTTTTTTTTTTATTTAGTACTTAATGTTTACTTCAAATAAGTAATAGTACCTCTACCTATTTATTTATAGGTAGGTTAATTTAATTTTTTCATTCCGTTTTAGGTATAGGAATAATATGCTTAACTAGCTTCTGCCCGCGACTTCGTACGCGGATCCTGTTGCTTATGCCAGCGACAGCGGGGTCGTCAAAATCGAAGATCTGAAACGTCTGATGCCCAATAATTGGCTCTTGGAATTATTCCAAGAGCCCGGGTAAAAAATATAATGGGAGTTTTGGCCAGTAGAGTCAAATTTTTATTCATATATTCATCGTCATCGAAAATCAGTCCTAAACTGTTACCGCCTTCACTGCGTGGAGGTACTCTCAGCTTATGTCATTTTATAATTATACAGTGAAATTAGTGATAGCTTTGATTTCCACATCAGGGTGGTTCCAGATCTTAAATTTTTATACGTCAACAGATAGTGCTCATCAGGTTGAACAACTCTTGTTAAGACGTCATCATTCCTATAAATGTTATAGTGTAGCTGGGCTCTTGGTGTTCCACATCAGGTGTTCCAGATCTTCAATTTTTATACGTCAACGGAGAGTGCTCATCAGGCTGGACAACTTTGCTAAGACCTCATTCCTATATATTATGTTACGACTCGACAGACTAAAGTACAAACATACAATTCCTAAAAAAAAAATCTTTTTGTCTTAAAAAGAATTTACTTTAGTAGGTATTTAACAATTTAGATTTTTTATTTTTTTTATTTATCCTAACGTACCTACTTATATTCTGTAATATCTTCGAAAATATTCATTTCAATTACATGCTGTAAAGGGCCATACTAATCTATATTACATGCACAATTTATTTAAGGTACTTAATTGTATAAGGATTAATGCTGTATTGCTTAAAATCGCTTTTTCGTAAATAAGTAATAAGTAAAGGATAAAAAATGGTTATTGTGGGTTATCCATAAGAGATAGACATATACCATCGCGGACTCTTTTGTAGACCTTTTTAAGGTGTACAATACTGTAGTACATTTGATCTATCTCGATGTGGTAGGGTTCAGCCAGCGTTTGCAATGTAAGCGCAAAAATATGTGTTTATTTACGACCTTACATTAAAAACCTCTAAAATTATCAGTGTTTCTCTACTATGTTATGCATGTATTATATATATAAACCTTCCTCTTGAATCATTCTATCTATTAAAAAAACCGCATCAAAATCCGTTCGGTAGTTTTAAAGATTTAAGCATACATAGGGACAGACAGACGCGGGAAGCGACTTTGCTTTATACTATGTATAGTGATGATAATATTTAGTTACAATTAAAAATACTTGACAATAAGATTCTAAATAATTCAGTGACTTCTAAGTTACCTTGTTCAATTCTTGCAAACAAAGGTTCATAGAGATTGACTCAACAAAAAGTTACTTGAACCGTACCAATTATGAAATTATACAAATCCGATACAAACGGGAGCAGATTGCCGCGAAATTATTCACAAAGCACCCCAGGCACGGACTTGATGATATTGTATTAGGTGATCACATACGAATGCGATTTTAATGGATACGCCAAGAGCGCCCCTCGTAGACAGCCTAGCGACCTAATTGCGCAACTAAAAAGAGCCCAATTTCCCCGCCATACCGTTTGACGTTTACGTCGTTTCGCGCGCAAACTTGACGCAACCCCAATCTAAATTAAAATCTAAAACCTTGTAAACAAGGCAAGTGCTCACTTTTTCGGGGATTTTAACCCACGGAATTAACGAGAGATATAAAATAAAAGGGGGCTCGTTTCCGAGTGCGCTGCGTTGGTTTGTCATTGTTTTTGATGCTTGTGCTGACGTTATTTTTTTATTGCGTTTTATTTGTGATATCTTAATTGGAGTTATTGATATGCAGGAT
This sequence comes from Gortyna flavago, assembly GCA_963669345.1. Taxonomy (NCBI): domain Eukaryota; kingdom Metazoa; phylum Arthropoda; class Insecta; order Lepidoptera; family Noctuidae; genus Gortyna; species Gortyna flavago. The sequence goes on from OY770148.1 coordinate 9,917,137, forward strand.
ATCTTAAAATAATAATTATAAAGGCGAAATTTTGTGAGTTGGTGTGTGTTTATAGGTATGTTTGTTCCTTCTTCACGCTCAAACGGCTGAACGGATTTGAATGAAAGGCACACAGATAGTTTATAACCAGGATTAACATATAGGACACTTTTTATCCCGGTATTCCCACGGGATCGACACTTATGCCGGTGAAACCGCGGGGCACTGCTAGTATATATTTTTGGGACGTTTACCCCGCGTCCTAACCGAAGGCGACGCGACGGTCGCACGAGTACGCGATTGACGCGTTTGTTTGTATGAATGTCGACGTACAAACGCGTCTTGATTGATCGCACCAGTACGTCAATCTAAACTAATACCTAAATAAAGCTGAAGAATTTGTTTGTTTGAACGCGAACTATCAATCGGTTTTGAAGAAATCTTTTTGCATTTTATAGCCATTTTTGAGGCTAGAAGTAGTGCTCGAGCGCAACGAAATATCTGCAAGTAGGTCACCTACCGACGCCGCAAATGTGATCACGCGTCGCGGGGCACAAAATGTCTCCATCTGCAGTTTCGAGTCGGCCGGCGGGCTCGATTGCGTCACCAGCTGCCGAGAATGCATGCGTTGCAACGGGTGCCATGGCCGTCCCTGCTTCGACACAGGTGGAGAAAACGGTGTGTAGGTTCGTCGACCCCCAAACGAGCCTACTCGGCTATAGTAGCCGCTAACAAGCCTGCTGAGTCGCAAAACTCGCAGGTAAAACTAGCGGAAAAACAAAAAGGGGGGTCGCCGGTCGAAACTTAACAAGGTTTTGAAAAGGCAGGGTCGTCCAGAGAAGGACACGTGCGACAAGGATGGTTTCATCAAGGTGGTGAAGAAGAAGAAGAAGAAGAAGCCTCCTTGTCGGAACCAGTGCGGCACTGCGCTGGCAGGACCCAACATGCTGCTGCGTCCAGCAATCAGGACGACGCAGCTGTACGTGTCCAGTTCGCAGCAATCCACGAAGGTTGAGAAGATCGTGGAGTACATGCGTGTGACGACCAACTGGACTTTGAGGGTCGAGAAGTTGGAGTCGCGTCACAACACGAACTTCAAGTCGTTCGTGGTGCGTGTTCCGACAATCATCTCGAGAAGTTCCTCAAGGAAGAGTTCTGGCCGAAGGGTGTTGTGTACCGCCGGTTTCGTGGCCGGCTACATGACACCAGTCAGCAAACACGACGCAGACCCTTCGTGTATGATAGTGTTAGTTTTTTAGTATTGTATGTATTTATAGTATTTTTAAATTACTTAGGTTTATTAATATTGTATTGTAAGTGTTTTTATGGGCCTTGATGCCTGAAATAAATGGATTATTATTATTATTATAAGCTAGATATTAATATTATGCTAGGACCCTTACGAGCCGAGCAAAAAGAAAGAAAAAGCCCGAAATAGCTCTAACCGAAAACGAAGTAATAGCGCGGGCAGGCGATGCGATACGACGGGGTGGATCTGGGGAACAAGTAATTTCACGCAGAAGAAGTCGCGGGCAGAAGCTAGTCATATCATAAAAAAGAGTGGCCTTATGGAAACGGATCGTTTACTAGAGCATAAATTAAAATCCAGAATTACTTTGTTTGTTTTATAATTAAAGAGAAATACCTGAGATTATGAAAATATATGCCACAAAAATTTTAATACCTAATAAATATTTATATAAATAATATCAGCACGATTTGGATTAATTAAGTATAGTTACAATCCGCAGCACGCGTTCATTCCTTTATAATAGCATGAGAGGTATTTGTGGTCATGTTACACATTTGATAAGAATGCTTCCTCATTAGGGAGCAAGTAGGCGTCGTTCTAGGTAAATGTGGTTCCTTGCGGCATCTTAGGGATGCCGCCGGGGAGTATAGTCTCGGTTTGTCCATGACTTTCTGCTCGTTCACCCTACCCCGTTGTAATTCCGCTAGATTGCTCGCCAATTCTGCTGCTGCCTCTCCGTACAGCATCTGACCGTGGCTTACCTGCTGGCAAACGAATGTTAATGGTCAGTTCGAGCAGCCACAACTCACTAACAAGAAATAACATTGATAGTCCTGCATGAGAGTCATATTCTTCTATGAGAATCTGCACGATGGATTCCCTGAACCGACAGATGCAACCAGGAGCGTTGAATTTGATCATTAAAATAAAAATCTATTTACAAATAAAAACAGATCAGTGGTGCCCCAGTGGTATCGGCCGCGATTTAAGAGAGTAGTTAGGGGTCATGTATGTCGTGGGTTCGAACCCGGCAAGCAACGTCGTGAGGAAACCGGTATGTCCTAGAAACAAAAAGAAGACCTGTGACATCTACTAACCCGTACTGGGCCCGCGTGGTAGATATACGACTCACTCACTCCCTCTCAACGAGTGGTGGCCTGTGTCCCAGCCGTGGGAATATTATAGGCTGGGAATATTATGGGCTGATTATGTCTTAAAAATCTAATTTTCACTTCTAAGTTAACCTACCTATCTTAAGGAATAAGTGGGAATTTGTAAAATGGTTCATTTTCATCATCCAGGAGGATGGGATAATGGCAGGAGTCCTTATCCCAATTTATTTGGGGTCGACGCAGCATGTGTTCTATGTCAACTACATTGAGATAACTTTACCCAATTAACGGATCCCCTAAGTCTATAGAAAGTTTGTTTGATGTAAGACAATGAATAAAAACGCTTTTAAATAATATAATTGTAGGTTAATGTACGTGTTGGTAGCATACACTTGTAGTATTTTCCGATGAGAGTGAGGTTAAAATAATATCCAATTAGGTTTAAAATAAGAGCAGTGGTGTCCCAGTGGTAATGGCCGCGATTTACGGGTTGTAGGTCGAAGATTCGAATCCAGACAGGCGCTTTACTTTGTGTTAATTATTTCATCACCACTGCTCTAAAAACGGTGAAGGAAAACATCATGAGGAAACCGGCATGTCCGTTGCCTACCAATAATCCAGTCTGTTACAAACATTCTCGGATTTTCACAAATATTCGATTTAAACCGTAAAAGCAGCTCGTTTCGCGCGCAAACTTGACGCAACCCCAATCTAAAACCTTGTAAACAAGGCAAGTGCTCACTTTTTCGGGGATTTTAATCCTCGGAATTAACGAGAGATATAAAATAAAAGGGGGCTCGTTTACGAGTGCGCTGCGGTGGTTTGTCATTGTTTTTGATGCTGGTGCTTACGTAATTTTTTTTTTACGTTTTATTTGTGATGTCTTAATTGGAGTTATTGATATGCAGGATATCTTAATATAAGCCAATTATTATGCTCGGTAGCATTGCAGTTCCGAAATTTGGAACGTGGAGAAACAGATCACAAGGCGAAAGTTTGTGAGTTAGTTAGCACAGAGATAGTTCATAACTAGGATTAACATATAGGACACTTTTTATCCCGGTATTCCTACGGGATCGACACTTTTGCGGGTGAAACCGCGGGGCACTGCTAGTATATATTTTTGGGGCGTTTACCCCGCGTCCTAACCGAAGGCGACGCGACGGTCGCACGAGTACGCGATTGACGCGATCGCTTGAATGAATGTCGACGTACAAACGGGACTTAAATTGATTGATTGCGCCAGTACGGCAATCTAAACTAATAATAAAGCTGAATAATTTGTTTGTTTGAACGCGAACTATCAATCGGATTTGAAGAAATCTTTTTGCATTTTATAGCCATTTTTGAGGCTTTAAGCTTGATATTAATATTATGCTAGGACCCTCAGGAGCCGAGCAAAAAGAAAGAAAAAGCCAGAAAGAGCTTTAACCGAAAACGAAGTAATAGCGCGGGCAGGCGATGCGATACGACGGGGTGGATCTGGGGAACAAGAAATTTCACGCGGAAGAAGTCGCGGGCAGAAGCTAGTCATATTATAAAAAAGAGTGGCCTTATGGAAACGGATCGTTTACTAGAGCATAAATTAAAATCCAGAATTACTTTGTTTGTTTTATAATTAAAGAGAAATACCTGAGATTATGAAAATATATGCCACAAAAATTTTAATACCTAATAAATATTTATATAAATAATATCAGCACGATTTGGATTAATTAAGTATAGTTACAATCCGCAGCACGCGTTCATTCCTTTATAATAGCATGAGAGGTATTTGTGGTCATGTTACACATTTGATAAGAATGCTTCCTCATTAGGGAGCAAGTAGGCGTCGTTCTAGGTAAATGTGGTTCCTTGCGGCATCTTAGGGATGCCGCCGGGGAGTATAGTCTCGGTTTGTCCATGACTTTCTGCTCGTTCACCCTACCCCGTTGTAATTCCGCTAGATTGCTCGCCAATTCTGCTGCTGCCTCTCCGTACAGCATCTGACCGTGGCTTACCTGCTGGCAAACGAATGTTAATGGTCAGTTCGAGCAGCCACAACTCACTAACAAGAAATAACATTGATAGTCCTGCATGAGAGTCATATTCTTCTATGAGAATCTGCACGATGGATTCCCTGAACCGACAGATGCAACCAGGAGCGTTGAATTTGATCATTAAAATAAAAATCTATTTACAAATAAAAACAGATCAGTGGTGCCCCAGTGGTATCGGCCGCGATTTAAGAGAGTAGTTAGGGGTCATGTATGTCGTGGGTTCGAACCCGGCAAGCAACGTCGTGAGGAAACCGGTATGTCCTAGAAACAAAAAGAAGACCTGTGACATCTACTAACCCGTACTGGGCCCGCGTGGTAGATATACGACTCACTCACTCCCTCTCAACGAGTGGTGGCCTGTGTCCCAGCCGTGGGAATATTATAGGCTGGGAATATTATGGGCTGATTATGTCTTAAAAATCTAATTTTCACTTCTAAGTTAACCTACCTATCTTAAGGAATAAGTGGGAATTTGTAAAATGGTTCATTTTCATCATCCAGGAGGATGGGATAATGGCAGGAGTCCTTATCCCAATTTATTTGGGGTCGACGCAGCATGTGTTCTATGTCAACTACATTGAGATAACTTTACCCAATTAACGGATCCCCTAAGTCTATAGAAAGTTTGTTTGATGTAAGACAATGAATAAAAACGCTTTTAAATAATATAATTGTAGGTTAATGTACGTGTTGGTAGCATACACTTGTAGTATTTTCCGATGAGAGTGAGGTTAAAATAATATCCAATTAGGTTTAAAATAAGAGCAGTGGTGTCCCAGTGGTAATGGCCGCGATTTACGGGTTGTAGGTCGAAGATTCGAATCCAGACAGGCGCTTTACTTTGTGTTAATTATTTCATCACCACTGCTCTAAAAACGGTGAAGGAAAACATCATGAGGAAACCGGCATGTCCGTTGCCTACCAATAATCCAGTCTGTTACAAACATTCTCGGATTTTCACAAATATTCGATTTAAACCGTAAAAGCAGCTCGTTTCGCGCGCAAACTTGACGCAACCCCAATCTAAAACCTTGTAAACAAGGCAAGTGCTCACTTTTTCGGGGATTTTAATCCTCGGAATTAACGAGAGATATAAAATAAAAGGGGGCTCGTTTACGAGTGCGCTGCGGTGGTTTGTCATTGTTTTTGATGCTGGTGCTTACGTAATTTTTTTTTTACGTTTTATTTGTGATGTCTTAATTGGAGTTATTGATATGCAGGATATCTTAATATAAGCCAATTATTATGCTCGGTAGCATTGCAGTTCCGAAATTTGGAACGTGGAGAAACAGATCACAAGGCGAAAGTTTGTGAGTTAGTTAGCACAGAGATAGTTCATAACTAGGATTAACATATAGGACACTTTTTATCCCGGTATTCCTACGGGATCGACACTTTTGCGGGTGAAACCGCGGGGCACTGCTAGTATATATTTTTGGGGCGTTTACCCCGCGTCCTAACCGAAGGCGACGCGACGGTCGCACGAGTACGCGATTGACGCGATCGCTTGAATGAATGTCGACGTACAAACGGGACTTAAATTGATTGATTGCGCCAGTACGGCAATCTAAACTAATAATAAAGCTGAATAATTTGTTTGTTTGAACGCGAACTATCAATCGGATTTGAAGAAATCTTTTTGCATTTTATAGCCATTTTTGAGGCTTTAAGCTTGATATTAATATTATGCTAGGACCCTCAGGAGCCGAGCAAAAAGAAAGAAAAAGCCAGAAAGAGCTTTAACCGAAAACGAAGTAATAGCGCGGGCAGGCGATGCGATACGACGGGGTGGATCCGGGGAACAAGAAATTTCACGCGGAAGAAGTCGCGGGCAGAAGCTAGTCATATTATAAAAAAGAGTGGCCTTATGGAAACGGATCGTTTACTAGAGCATAAATTAAACTCCAGAATTATTTTGTTTGTTTTATAATTAAAGAGAAATACCTAAGATGAAAATAAATGCCACAAAAATTTAAATACCTAATAAATATTTGTATAAATACTATCAGCACGATTAATTTGGATTAATTAAGTATAGTTACAATCCGCAGCACGCGTTCATTCCTTTATAATAGCATGAGAGGTATTTGTGGTCATGTTACACATTTGATAAGAATGCTTCCTCATTAGGGAGCAAGTAGGCGTCGTTCTAGGTAAATGTGGTTCCTTGCGGCATCTTAGGGATGCCGCCGGGGAGTATACTCTCGGTTTGTCCATGACTTTCTGCTCGGGCACCCTACCCCGTTGTAATTCCGCTAGATTGCTCGCTAATTCTGCTGCTGCCTCTCCGTACAGCATCTGACCATGGCGTACCTGCAGACAAACGAATGTTAATGGTCAGATCAGTCAGCCACAACTCACTAAAACAGGAAATAACATTACTTTGATAGTCCTGCATGATACAGTCGTATTCTTCTATGAGAATCTGCATGATGGATTCCTTGAACCGACGGATGCAGCCAGGAGCCTTGAATTTGATTATTAAAAACCTTTATTAAAAATCTAATTAACAATTAAAAACAGATCAGTGGTGTCCCAGTGGTTTCGGCCGCGATTTACGAGTAGTTATGGGTCATGTATGTGGTGAGTTTGAACCCGGCAAGCAACGTCTTGAGGAAACCGGAGGGCCGATTCTACTAATTTGCAACGGTTCACGTTCAATTGTGGTTACGCAACAGTTCGATTCCGATTGCCGTTCGATAGTTACCTATAAAGTCATTCTACTATTTCACAGGCAAACTGGAAACTAAACTTAACGTAAACTGAATCGCAAACGAATCGGAACAGGACAGGAACAGAACCAAACCGAACAGTGGGTAACCTGTGTTACCAACATCAAAATGCCAAATAGTGTAAAAGTTGCACTTTACCAACTTATGTTCAACCGTTAATTTAGACAGATGAACCGCTGAAGTTCAGTTTTGATTCGATTCTAACAAATGTCAAAATAGTAGTAAACTGCGACTAAACGTCACGCTCATGTTCGATTTTGTTAGCAGAATATGTTTTGATCGATCATTGGCTTAACTAAAACGTAACCGCAGCTGAATTGTTGTATAATAGGTAGTAGAATGTGCAAACCCTTCCCGTGATTCAGTTTGTGATTTTTGAACAATTTTGTGAGCAGAATTGGCCCCTTATATCGATGCGTTAAAAATTGCACTTTTAAACATATTTTCAACGTTTTTACACTTATAATATCATTGTTTTCAACCGTGAATTACTGAATTTTGACAGATGAACCGCTGCAGTTCAGTTTCGATTCGTTTGTAACTAGTGTCAAAATTACAACAGAATACGACTAAACGTCACGCTCATGTTCGATTTTGTTGGCAGAATAGGTTTTGAAATTGTTTCGATCGATCGTTGGCGTAAACTAAACTTAACGTAAACGTAACCGCAGCTGAGTCGTTATTACACTAGTAGAATGGGAAAACGCTTAACAGCCGTGGTTCAGTTGTGGTTCTATTGCGATTATTGAACAATTTTGTTAGTAGAATCGGCCCCCGGTATGTGACATCTACTATCCCGTACCGGGCCCGCGTGGTAGATATAGGACTCACTCCCTCTCAACGAGTGGTGGCCTGTGTCCCACATTATAGGCTGATTATGTATTAAAAATCTAATTTTCACTTCTAAGTTAACCTACCTATCTTAAGGAATAAGTGGGAATTTGTAAAATGGTTCATTTTCATCATCCAGGAGGATGGGATAATGGCAGGAGTCCTTATCCCAATTTATTTGGGGTCGACGCAGCATGTGTTCTATGTCAACTACATTGAGATTATTTTACCCAATTAACGGATCCCCTAAGTCTATAGAAAGTTTGTTTGATGTAAGACAATGAAAAAAAATGTTAAAAAATAAATAAAATTGTACGTTAATCTACGTGTTGGTAGCATACACGTATTTCCCGATGACAGTGAGTTTAAAATAATATCCAATTAGGTTTAAAATATGAGCAGTGATATCCCAGTGGTAATGGCCGCGACTTACCGAGTTGTAAGTCGAAGGTTCGAACCCCGACATGGCAGGCGCTTTACTTTGTGTAAATTATTTCATCACCACTGCTCTAAAAACGGTGAAGGAAAATGTCCGTTACCTACCAATAATCCGACCTTTTGCAAACATTCTCGGATTTTCACAAATATTCGATTTAAATCGTAAAAGCAGTTGAAACGTTGCCATTACCTCGTCTTTCAACTCAGCCCTTCTCCGTGAGACCCACTCAATCTGCTCCTGAAGCTTCTTACACTCCTTTTCGTTGATCAGAAGGTCAGTACGAAGAGACTCCATTATCTCCCGGTACTGACTCCTGACAACATGATCTATTGCATGAAGGTTCTCGATTTCGTTTTGAGTCTCCCGGATCTTGGACTTCGATAGGCGGAGGCGACCCTCCTGTGAGAATATATTTGGAGATAGATCCTGAGATTAATATAATACTCTTTAATATACACTCCATGTTAATAAAAAAATATAAATGTAGAAAATCACATCATCATCATCAGCCTATAGCACTGCTGGACATAGGCCTCTCCTATTGCACGCCATTCACCTCGATTTTCGGCAACTCTCATCCAGCTGCTACCAGCCATCCTGCGAAGATCGTCGCTCCACCTAGCCTGAGGGCGTCCTACCTTACATTTACAGTTTATAAAGGCACATAGGGTGACAAAAAGGACAGCCTTATATAAGGTGACTGTTGTGAGTGACTGATACATAAAAACACATGATTGTACATACTCATCATAACAAACAACTTCCTCAAAGAAACGTTTTTTTTTTATTTACCAAGCGCATGAGCGCAATCACCCCAATAGAATATTGAGTACGGTACCTAACAAGAATAACACACAATCAGCTGTAATTTAATTTAGGGCTGATTTTTCCAACGCTAGATAACTTTATCGGAGGAATAATTTTGAATTTTTGACAGTTCTTCCATACAAAACCTTTCAGACGTCAATTTTATTCCACGAATATAAGTTGTCTGTCGATTGAAAAAGCAGCCCTAAATCTTGCATTGTAGATACTAGGGCGCAGTGTTGTAAGCAAGTGAGCCATCAAATGATAAGCCAGCTATAAAAGACTAGGACAGTTGCATTGCATGGGTGCCTGCCAATCGTACACACAACGACGTTATCAAATCAAGCTATACATTTTTCAGTAGGTCAGTATAACATAACCTCGCATTATCGGTCGATTGAAAAATCAAACAAAAGTATGCCAATTTTCCCATGCATTATTCTTTTTCAACCGTAGAGATCGCGCGCGGTTCTATTGGGGGCATTGGGGGTCATGAGCACGGTAAAATTTAAAAAACTTTTTTCCAAAAAAAAAAAACAACTGGCTTCCAAAAAATACTACAAAGTGAAAAATAACTTTAATTTCGGAAGTCGGTGTCGTTCGTTCCGCATTTTCGTTAATTGACACCGACTTCCGAAATTAAAGTTATTTTTCACTTTTTTTTGGAAGTCGGTTGTTTTTTTTTTAAGTTTTTTATTTTTCACTTTTTAGTGGGAGAGTTTTTAATTTATAGATCGAAGTTACAGTAGCCTAATGTCAACTGCTCATTACCTCTTACAAAATATTGCTTTTCCCGATACTAGGACGTTAATTGTTGAGTTCTCCTGGTAAGAACCAGGAGAACTGGAGCTGATGGTGAAGTCACTATTAGCTCCACTTCACTAAACGCATTGTGATGAACATAAATTGCGTATCAACCTTAATGAAGCAATCAAATCGCAACCCGTTCAATATTAATCATTGAGTAGTTCCGATGGCCATCTGTGGTCTTCATCATCAGCTCCACTTTACCAAATGATGATTTCCAAGAGCAAATGCACGAGTTACTTTAAAAAATACCAAAATCACTATAGGTGTGCCTATAAAATTTGAGGGTTTCCCTCGATTTCTATGGGACCCTTTTTTTTTTTTTTTTTTTAAGGATGGGAAATCATCAAATGACCCCTCCCGCTCTGGGTGGAGCGGAAGGGAGTGTCAGACTCTTACTGACTAAAACCCATCAGTGTTCCTTCCTTAGCCCTTTTTGTTCCGGGGCAGCGGTAACCCTTTCGGACAATCCCGCTGCCCCGGCAGGCTTCGGCCCTGTCGGGCCCCTCCTTACCTGCTGATATCTCTTTGAGGCGCGCGTGGAACACATACGCGCCGTCCGGCACGGGCCTGGTCCTGATCGGACGGCGAGCTACCCATTACTCGCCGTCCGCAGGCCCGTGCCTACGGTATCCGGGAGTCGTCACGCGGCTCCCGACGCCCGGGGCGTCTACCGCGGCGGCTGGGACGGGCGGCTCTCTCCGCTCTCTCCCTCGCCCATCCCGCCACCTCCTTCGCTAGCATGACTGCTTCGCAGAAGGAGGTGACTGCCTCCCACTCCCTCTCGCCCCGGACCATGGCTTGGACCAGGGCCGGGCGCGAGAGGTCGCCGCCGCTGCTGATCGCCTCTACGAGGACACGGTGGTGCTCTGCCCAAGCGGGACAGACCTCCACCGTATGCTCCACCGTGTCCTCTGGGTTTCTATGGGACCCTCTCATCAGATTCTAACTTGGTGACGATGAGACCACCTCGAGAATATACCCTTTCAAACAAAGAACAATTTTCAAAATCGATCCATAATTGACGGAGAAATCGGTGAACATAAATAAAAAAAAAAAATACATAAAGTCGAACATATAACCTCCTCCTTTTTGGAAGTCGGTTAAAAAATCTTTTCTTTATGAAAGTTGTTTGTTATGATGAGTACAATCATGTGTTTAGGTAAGTATCGATCATTAACTACCAGTCACCCTATATAAAGGAACTTTTAAGGACAACTTTTGGATGGGGATAAGGGGAGAAGTAGATTCTATCTTTTATTGCAGATCTAGGTATAGACTCGACGAGTTGCGAAGGTACCTAAACCTTGCAGCCGCCTGCGCAGCTTGCCTTGCTGAACTAAGTAGCTACGTAGAGAAAGAGGGAGAGAAGCAGATTGAGAGATGCGTTCGATTTGTAGAGGACGTGTATTTTTTTAATAAAAAATATAAATATATGAAGCAACACTTCCAGGTGCAATAAGTATGGAATTCGCATGTCAAATGTATCCGTTTCAAAATGTAAAAAATATTCTGACTTTTCGTGGTAAAATGGGGTCACCCATGTAAAATATTATTTTAAACATCCTGTTACCTTGTCAGCGAGTTTCCTGGTCAGCACGTCAAGGTGTTCGTCCAGGGAGTCTTTTTCCTCGATTTCGTACCCTTGCACCACGTTATTGTGCGGACACAGGTGGTGGAAGATCTGGCGAGGGGTGTGCGAAGGCGAAACATAGTCTTCAGACTCCTCAGACTGCACATGCAACAAATTACGTTCGAGGTACAACTCTGAAGGTGACCGTAACCGCAAACCGCCAAATTGCTGCGACAGAGCGCAGCGACAAAACTGGTTTTCATGCTACTCTATAAAACGTTTTTGCAGAAGCTGTGGCATCCTTAGATGACAGACTAACCAGGCGCTTATTACTCCTGGACAGAAACGGCCTGCACCTGGTGGTGGGCACCATCACGGGACACTGCTCGCTAAACAAACACTTCCACACTATAGTAGTATTATATATGTCGCAGTTAACTGGTTAAATTAGCCGTTCGGCCTTTGGAAGTAGTGCTCGCCTCGCTTCGCTCTCTCGGCTCGCACGCAGTTAATCACAGTTCTAACCTAACCTAACCCATTTGGTCGGTGTGCCCTGGCTTAGTTACTGCGACCAATTTGGCTCGCACGTCATTGGTTAACAGTTCCAACCAAAACTATAATTGAATATCATTCAGGCCGTTTAGTTAAAAGGCTAAACGGTTGGTTGCGATATACTCAACCTCTACACCTAGTTACTTTTTAGTGTAATTATAAAGTTGTATGTATTTATAGTATTTTTAAGTTATATTAATATTGTACTGTATGTATATTTAAGAGCCTTGATGCCTGAAATAAATGGATAAATAAATAGCCATAACGCTCAGTCCACAGTCCATGGATTCAGCACATGATTCTAGACGTAGCGTAGACAATTTGCGTCGGTTATCAAAAAAATATCAGCCGTTTCATAGAAAAGTGCAATAGGTACCTACGCTTTCAAAATGAATGGAACTCCTTTTTTTTTTGTTTGCGCGTCGTGTCGCTATTACACATTTGTGTTATAATCATAAAAACGGAAAATAGGGGCCACTATTATCCGTTTTAAGGATTATAATAAAACTAAAAAATTTAAAATACCGTTTATAAAAATATTAACGAATAATCTTGTGGAGCACAACTTAACGTGCTTATTTTCTGCATTTTCATTCTAAAATAAAACAAATAACCAAACAAATGATGAGGGCGCCACTGCGCGGTCGGCGTTTGGTTGGCGCCAACTTAAGTACGTGGAATAGGGATTTAACATTTTGGTATATGTTTTTTGAGAGAGGATGGCTATAATGTGCATGCGCTCGTTTTATTCCAAGCGCACGCACATTATAGCCATCTCTCTTCTTTTGCTTTCGCTTAGTGGGTTTACGAAGATTTTAGATTTTCGAGGTAGCGCCTTAACAATAGACGGCACCGTAATTCCGTAACACACTATCTGAATCATTTCGAAGGATATTGCATATCCATTGCTTCATAACCTCGAACAAAATGTCTACTTAACAACGTAAACAGCGCAATGAATGTTGTTGAACTGTCAAAACGAAAGCCATTCCTACTGGTGTGTTACACAATTACCCCACGGGACATAGCGAACAAAATCGTAATACAGATTTAAAAAAAAAATCTATTGGCAAAAGTCTGTAATACGCTTGCATGCCTCTCTTAACTTTGCTATATTTTGCTAGATGGCGTCACTGACACAAACAGTTTTTCTATGAAATTCCTTCGCATAGGTTTTCTATAATAAGTATCTTAAAATCTCTTTGCCCTGAACCATTTGAGGATGCTTATACTCACCTTAGCCAAGGATTTCCATCTCCATCTAAGATAGACAAGTAGCAAAATAATTGCTACACTCAAACCAGTGAGGGTAAAAGCACTCAGCATATCGGACAGATATCATTATACCACGAAGGTCCCTACTTTAGATTTATTAAAACTGGTACAGCCATGTTTGCTTTTGCTTTTGATCTCTGACGTTATAAGATGACAGCTGTCATGGTTTGGATTTCGAATGAGGTTTTTTTTTATGGGTGGGTTTTGAAAGAGGTTTAATTAACATTATGGATGCGCAAAAAGTTGCTATTATTGTCCTAGTTTTGTAAAACATAGAAGGCTTTACCCTCTACATATACCACTTAATTACTTACAATATACATAAATAATAAAATAGTATTAACGAAGTCTGAATTGAATATTTTTCAAAAAAAGTTATTGCTACGAGGTGCGGGAACGAGTCTGATGCCGAAAATATAGTTTTTTGATTTTTTGTCCGTTTGTCTGGATATGTACATCCAGGATTCCGGATTGGCGCAAAAACGGCTGAACGGATTTGGATTAAATTTGGCACACAGATAGTTTATAGGTTTAACAGATAGGGTACTTTTAATCCTGGTAGTTTGTTCCAGTGTAGTTGCAATTTATTTATCAACATCCTAAGCCGCGGGCAAAAGCTAGTGTAGAATAATTTGATGAAGTTAAGCATAGGTACCTAGGTACCACAATATTTACCCATGTCTTACTCCAAAACTTTCGAAGTACACACGACGACATATCAAGCTATACATTTCCAGTTTTTGCTGACCTCGTATTGTATAGACTTTTCGTACAATGAGAAGTCAGTTTATACTGGAAATGTATAGCTTGATATTATGTCGTCATGCGTACATACATGGGCGAAAAGTAACACTTTAGAGACTGCCTTTCCAACCACTGTTTCCAACTCACCAAATCAACAAATCAGGGATCTACAATATCATTACAAGCCATGCTAATCTAAATTTAATTACGTGTAGATATAGCACGGGGCAGTGCATTGAACAGGGCTCGGATCAGCGAGGTCCTGAAATAAATGGATAAATAAATAAATAAATAATACCTAGACCCTTTCGTGCCTCGGGAAGTACGTCCCGGCTGTCATTCGTGGATCTTTGACAGTAGTTACGGGTCGTCAGAAGCCCGAAAGTCTGACTACCAGTCTTAGCAAGGGGTATCGTATTACCCAATAACTGGGTTGTGGAGGTCAGATAGGCAGTTGCTTCATGTAAAATACTGTAATTTTTAAACATAAAATAAAGCAAATATCTTTTGCCCGCTACTTCGTTCGCTTGGATGTCGCAAATTATCCCACGGGAACATACCAACGGGATAAAAAGGTATCCTATGTCCTAAACCAAGTCTACCGGTGTACCAAATTTCATCGAAATCCATTCAGCCGTTAAGGCGTGAGCAACAGACAGACAGACAAACAAACTTACTTTCGCAATTATAATATTATTTAGGAGTAGCTTCCGCCCGCGGCTTCGCCTGCGAGGTATGTCGATAAAAACTATCCTATGACCTTCCCCGGGATGCAATCTATCTCTTTGCCAAATTTTATCGAAATCCGTTCAGTGGTTTAGGCGTGAAAAGGTAACATACAGACAGACAGACAGAGTTACTTTCCACAATTATATTATTAGATGGATGTATGGATTGGCAATTTCCTTCAATATCTTCCGGATAGTAATTGAAAGTGTTTTGCAATTAGGGAGCAGTGGGCTAACATGGTGCGTCATCCATCATGGCTGTCGGCCACTCAGGTGGCGAGACGGGGACGGCCCTGGCGAGCACGGGGACGCTATGGCGATGGAGCTGTTCTATTAGAACAGGGTATAAATCTACCGCGATTAACTCATTTATTGGTGTGCTTTGATAAATCGGCAAAACTGCTTTCATTAAATACGATAAACTGATCGTACTTGACAAAAATAAGAACACTTCTCGCCAATATACAAATAAAAGAACCCTGTCCGAATCTCCAGAAATTAATCTCAACGACCAACAGGAAAAGCAAACAAAAAAACAACCACCGAAGAAAAATAAACCTTATAATATAAAAGATTATATTTTACAAAAACCAAAATTAATTTTCACCCCTACAAACGACAACCCAGAACAACTATCACAACAAGATACAACATAGCAACCACAGACGGACCCTCCTCCCCCCCATCTCTATCTCCCAGTACGGCCGGTCACCGCGGGAGAGAATGACCATAACCCTCCAAAGAAAAACAGACACAATTATAAATCTGTACATATTTGCTCTTACAATGTTAGAACTTTGTCTTCTACAGAAAAACTCCTTGAATTAAAAGCAGCTCTACAACAAATCAAATGTGATGTGCTCGGACTATGCGAAGTTCGACGCCTGGGGGAAAAAATTATAGAAGATGAGGACTACATTATGTACTATATAGGTCAAACAAAAGGTTTATATGGTGTGGGATTCCTAGTGAAAAAAGATCACAAAGAAAAAATTATAAACTTTATAGGCATATCAGAAAGAGTTTGCATATTGGAAATCGAATTTGACAAGAAACTCTTTGCAATAATACAGGCGTATTCTCCAACAGAAAGTTCTACGCAGGAAGAATTAGACAACTTCTACAAAGACCTCACTATAGCCCACCAAAAAATTTCTAACAAATATGTCATTTCAATGGGCGACTTCAATGCGCAGATTGGAATACCAAAGACCTATGAAAACAAAGTTGCTGGAAAATATGGCTATGGAAACAGAAGCAAACAAGGAGAGATATTGATCCAATATGCGCACCAACACAACTTGAAAATATTAAATACTATGTTTTACATGAAAAAGAAGAATAGATGGACTTGGGTCTCCCCAGATAAGAACACGAGAAACGAATTGGACTTTATGTTGACAACCACACCACATTTATTCTCCAAATTTGAAGTGTTAACATCTTTTAACTTTGGTTC
Source organism: Gortyna flavago (assembly GCA_963669345.1). Lineage (NCBI taxonomy): Eukaryota > Metazoa > Arthropoda > Insecta > Lepidoptera > Noctuidae > Gortyna > Gortyna flavago. The sequence continues at coordinate 9,933,466 of OY770148.1, forward strand.
AGACCACAGGCCAATCAGAGCAACTCTAAACTTACTAACAAGAAGAAGCAGAAGAAACTTCAGTAAGCAACAAACCACTTTGAAAACACTAGAAGAACAAACAGCATATCTTACACACCTAAAGGACCATCTGCAAAGTTTACCAACAACACATGAACAATACACAACCGACCAATACTGCCAAATGATTGAGCGCTCGATAAAAGAAAGTTTAAAAAATATAAAAGGAAAACCAAAACAAAATATTTTGAGTGAAAAGGCTAAGATACTTATCAGAGAAAGGACTCTATTACAAAACAAAATGAAATTATCAAAAAAAGACAAAGATGATTTAAAAGAACTGTACAAAAAAACAAACAAATAAATTAAAAAATGCTACGATACCTATAGATCAAATACTATACGCGGACACCTGGAAACCTCAAGAAGCTCTAAGAAAGCGTTTAAAGAAATAGATAGCTCAAAAAGTTGGATTCCAGTACTGCAATCTGGTCCAAACAAAAGTAAATCCCGCGTGGAAGTTATCAATATAGCAACTGATTTCTATGCAAACCTGTACAGTCACCCGTACTCAACACAAGAAGTAGCGACATACAACCAGGTAACTACAACACAATCAAATGTAAAAATGTTTGAGGGATTTGAAGTCTTTAATAACATACAAAAGTTAAAACTAGAAAAATCCCCTGGCCCTGATGGCATCAGAAACGAGTATATCAAACATGGTAAAAAACTACTGCTTGCACCACTGACACATCTATTTAATAAAATCCTTACCGAAGAGAAAGTTCCGGAAAATTGGAGTAAATCTGAAATTGTTCTGCTTTACAAAAAGGGAGATCCAACCGACATAGGAAACTACAGACCAATAAGCCTCATGTCGTGTCTGTACAAACTGTTTGCTTCATGTCTACTAAACAGAATATCTTTAGACATTGATAGCCACCAACCTTATGAACAAGCCGGTTTCAGATCAGGATTTAGTACAATCGATCACATCCATGTAATGGAACAGACAATAGAAAAATATCTAGAATTTCGTAGACCATTATATCTAGCCTTCATAGATTACAAAAAGGCTTTTGATTCTATTTCTCACAACAGCATCTGGGAGGCGATAACTTGTCAAAATGTAGACGCCAAATATATAAATATCCTGAAAGACATTTATAGTAAAAGTACAAGCAAAGTTAGATTAGAGAAGACAGGCAAATGCATAAACATCAACAGAGGGGTAAGACAGGGCGACCCATTATCACCTAAATTGTTTATAGCGGTACTACAGAATATAATGAAGGATCTGCCTTGGTCAACACAAGGAATTAAGGTGGATGGAAGGTTCATGAGCCATTTGAGGTTTGCAGATGATATCGTTTTGTTATCAGAAAATCCTGAAAAACTAAATATTATGATTAATGACCTACAAGCCGTAAGCAATCGTGTAGGTTTAGAAATGAATCTCAGTAAAACAAAAATCATGACCAACAGCAAAACGGTACCTATCTTGATATACAATAAGCCACTAGAATACGTACAGGAATATATTTACCTAGGGAAGCGATTATCACTCAACACGAAAAGAAATGTAGAAGAAATAAACAGGAGAATAGCCTCAACCTGGAAGAAGTTTTGGGCCCACAAAGAGATTTTAAAATCTCAGCTCCCAATAAAATTGAAAAAAACTGTCTTGGATTCAGCGATATTACCATGCCTAATATACGGTTGCCAAACATGGACATTCGACAAAAAATCCAAAGCAAAAATTCAAGTCACACAACGGGCAATGGAGAGGAGCTGTCTAGGAATCACGTTAAGAGACAGAATGAAGGCTGCGGACATTCGCAACAAAACTAAGGTAACTGACGCCATACTTTTTGCGCAGACACTAAAATGGAGATGGGCTGGCCATCTAGCAAGATATACCGACCAAAGATGGACATATACAATAACAGCATGGAAGGGACCACAAGGAAGCAGACGCAAAGGCCGACCAAGCAATAGGTGGCAAGATGAATTAGTGACAATCGCAGGCAGAAACTGGATTGAGACAGCAAAAGATAGAGGCATTTGGCATTCTTTGGAGGAGGCTTTTACCCGAAGGGGGTCCATACATGGAGAGTTCGAGGATTGATTGAGGACATTAATGAATTGAATGAGAAATAATAATGATCAAATTTCTAATTTATTTATTACAACTATCATTATGTAACAAAAAATGCATGAATATAATGAAATGAAATATATGTAAACTAATGTATATAAACTTACTTTGTACTTTGTAATTTTGCATGTATGGAAATAAACAAAGCTTTATTATTATTATTATTATTGATAAATCGAGAGATTATAAAAAGAACGAATGATTTGGATAAGTTTAAAATTGTTCGATGGAGAAAGTTGTGCGATGTCTAGATTGTTAGAGCTACGTAGCAGGTCTATCTAGCAAATGCTTACAGGCTAATAAGGTATTGAAAAGTCTTGATAGAGCCTGGGGACTGGCCCTATAATTAGTCTATAATGTGTCCACTGCTGAGGCACAGGCCTCCTCACGGTGAGAGGGAGTGGGTTGTAATCCACCACGCGGTCCCAGTGCGGGTTGATAGATGTCATATGTCTTTGAATTTTTGGTTCTAGGACTTGCCGGTTTCCTCACGATTTTTTCTTTCCTTCACCGTTTTGAGAGCAGCAGTGATGAAATAATTTACACAAAGTAAAGCGCCTGTCTGGGTTCAAACCTACGATCTACAACTCGTAAGTCGCGTCCGTTACCTGGGCCACCACTGCTCCGCTGGCTGCAGTGTAAAAGCCTACCATAGTGTCTACCCAAGTGTTTTGTACACACATGTGTTTTTTTTTATTTGGATTACAATGGTTAGCAATTATCTATCAGACTTAATTGGCCATCTAAGTTAATAGTTTTTTTTTATAATTTTTAAGGTAACCATATTCCCTTACAAAAGTCTTCATTCTTTTCTTTTCTTACGTTCGGGAGGATAAGTCATTATAACTAAATAATTAAAGTACTCCAGACCGTATTTCGACCAACTCGGCCAATCTCAACGCAGACTAGCTTTCGGCGTGGGATGGTATAGTGCACAAGTGTGCGCGTAGACACAGGTGCACTCCCTCTTCCCTCACTCTCATAGTCCGATGGGACGGCCATCCGGCACGACGGGAGAGAGGTCAGGCGCAGGACCAACTTCTTAACGTGCTTTCCGAGGCACGGCATGTCATTATAACTAACTACTGCACGTACTGCTATTTAAACTCGATTACACTTTCTTTTTTATAAACTATTATGTCAACCTGTGGACAGCGTTGCACTGCTGGGCAAAGGCCTCACCCCATGACTTCCAGCTCTTTCGATCCAGGGCTAAAGTGGACCACTGCTCGTTTGTTTTGTCCAGCTCGTCGCGCCATCTTCGGCAAAATTGTTTTAAATTGCTAATTAGTTGTAATTTCTTATAATGTAACTGTTTGCTGTTCTTTTCAATAACAAAAAAAAATGGTCAAGTGCGACTCGGCCTCGCGTACCGAGGGTTCCGTACAAAATTGTAGGTATGTAATAGTGACAGTGATAAACTCACTGGAAAATAAATATTTTTTTGCAATGTAACTACATATTTACGGTTTTCGGATTGTTTCCTTTACTTGTGCTACATGACCTTGCTTCTTGCCAAACATGATTCTAGGTCAACGGGAAGTACGAAGTAGGTACCCTATAAATTTTGATTCTCTTGAGAGTGTCGAAATATACGTTTTTTGCGGCATAAACGGCCATATCTTTTTTTTTTACGTTAAGTTAGAAGTTTGATTTTTTCACAACTTCAAGGAACTGTAGACTTGAGTAGGTACTTATATGGTTTTAATTTTAACTCGATCGACCTCCACGTGTTCCCGAGATAATGAGTCTTGACAGACAGACAGACCGGACAACAAAGTGATTCTATAAGGGTTCCGTTTTTTCATTTTGAGGTTCGGAACCCTAAAAATGGATTATATAATCCAACGAGCTTTTAAGCTTCTCCCACACAGTAACATATTGACAACCTCGCTTCAATTATTCTATAACATCCTAATCCATCAAACCACAACACTGCTGTACCTATTTTTGTACCTCCCAACATCTTACGTCATCAAACCGCGATCAGGGCAATAGAATGCCCATCACGCGTCACACATAATCGGTTCCCTGTCCCGCCCCTAGGTGGAGTTGGAAGGCAATTACCTACCGATACAGGGTATAATTGAAAGGGGATCGTGATCTAATTGATTGTTTCTGGACGAGTGATTGATATGATAGAGCGATTAACGGCCGCGTGACCGTGTGATTTGTGTGTGTGAAGTTGGGGTTTGGTTGGTAATTTAATTAGAGTTGGTACCTACTTACCTAAGTTGGAAAAGTTTATGTCTATGCTAAGTCGCGTTATCTAAACTTATAAAGAGATTTTATTTTTTTTGTATGTCTGTTTGTTACGCTTTCACGCAAAAACGGCTGGACGGATTCGGATTATGTGGCACTCATAAAGATCATGACTTGTGTGAGGACATACTTATGCTACTTTTCATCCTGGATCACAGACGAAGTCGCGGGTATATTTAATTGTTATGCTTTTACGCTGAAACGACTGAACGAATTTGGATGAAACTTGGCACATGGGTAGACCATGATCTGGATTAGTAGGTACAGACGCCAGCACATCAAGCTATCCCAAACTGTAAAATTTTCCCAATCGACCTTGAAACTTACGGTGTAGCGATAAAGTTGAAAATCTATCAAAGAAATTTGACAGATTGTAGTAGGTTGATGTGCTGGCGTCTGTACTTAGAATAGTTTTTATTCCGATATTCCCACGGGATCGGTAGGTACCTACTTATGCGGGTTAATCTGCGGGGTGTAGCAAGTGTGTTTTAAATTAATGTCTCAGAATAAAGATAATGTCATGAATGCCTTAGGAAAACCCCATGTAACGCCAAAGTTAGTTTCAAGTAAGATAGAGAGATAAAATATACAAAATATTATTTGTAAGGCAATGATATGGTACAGAAGTTGTTTTAAAGTAGGTTTGCTGTTTACGCTTGTTTCCCGAAATCTCGATAGGTACATTCGTAGATTAGTACTGACAACAGTGCAGATTAAAATTCGGCCAAAGTTAACGTCTTGAGCTTTGCAAAGCTTAATAGGTGCATTTACGAGCAACCATATAACACCCGTTTCTTGTAAACCATGTATCACCAGTGCAGCGGAATGAAGTAATAAAACTTAAGGGCCGACGGAATTCCCGCCACATTTGACATTAAACGCTCCGTTCAAAAATCGTTCAGTTCATTCATTCACGTGTCGCGTTCCGTTTCACTTCGCGCGTGATCAAAGCGCGCGCGATGACGTCGGCGCAGTATTCGTTAGATTTACAGCTTACGGAAGCTAATTAGTTTGAATTAGTTGGGAGGAGGGCCCTTAAGGCCGGTTATGCGCGCCGCGCGTGCATTCGAACGTGACGCTTTCAGAACTGAGAACGATTAGATGGTGCAGCGGTGCAGCTAGGTAAGTTTGAAGAGTGATGGTTAAGTTAATGCAATTTGAGAAAGTTACAGAAGGTTTTAAAAATAAATAATGCTCTAAATTGGAACAGATTAAAACTGTGTACATGACTCTAGTAAGAACTCTTCAAAATATAAAAACGTGCAGGCAAATAGTCTACTTTCCCTACGAATTAGAATAGAATATTTCAATATTGTTTTTTTATTTAACTAATTTCAAACTGTGTAAGTATTTTCAAAAAAATTGTTTTTTATTTGTGTTCTCATCACATATCTCTGGTGGTCTCTCATATGATTGCTGGTTAGCCTGTAATTGGCCACTGTGCAAGTCCGAGGCTATTATTACCTATTAGTAGTACCTACTTAAGTAATATATATTATATATAAATAAATATTTAAATTAAATCTCGTTAACTTAAAAATAACTTCCAAAAATACCTGTGCGCCCGATTTCCTTTGCCACTCATTCAAAACTGCCAGGCACTAGAAAGATGAGTGATGAATGCAAGTTTAGACTACATCCCATTACGAGGTCTATGTTTAAATATCTCCAACACGTTCCGGGAGACGATCCATAACTAAGTTCACGACATTCTCACAACTAAGAGAACGTTGAGGAGATCCCGAGATGCCAAGGAGTTTTTGTTACATAATTTGTAACTAATTATGAGCCAAAAAACGAACGGTGTCTTTGATCACTAGGGACATATGGCCGCCCTTTTTAGAATATGTCGTTTACATGTTATATTAATTAATCGTTCGAGAATAATTAGGAATGAAGAGGAATCTCTGGTGGAATGCTCAGTTATGGTTTTAATTTATTGGGTATTTATTTAATGGATAGAATGTATGGTTTGTTTGACAAAATTTAGGTAATGATGAGAAGAAGGAAATAGGGACATCGTTCATGGTTTAATTATTTTAATGATGATAAAAGTTTTGTATTGTAGGATTACCTAAATCTTCAGATGCTTTACTAGAGTCGGCGAAAAATGATGGCGATTCCATTTGAGCGAAGCATCATTCTTATGTGGAAGGATTCATATACTCCATATCTGTTTCAATATTTTGATTTTGCAGTAAAATTGTCATTACATTAACAGATTTCAAGATAAATAATTCGATTCTAAAGCAACATGATTTGTTTCAAGACAAACAAATTTTCCTCTGCATTATCAAATAATCATATAGCAAGGGATCATGTCTCAGAGGACTAAAATAAAAGGAAATTCAAAATGGCCGTCACTGAAAGCAACGGCGCGGTTTCTTTCCGCGTATTACTAACATTACCATACTTCAGGCGGCGAAGCTTATTTAAATGCTCCACCGACTCCATTTAGAGCTTGGAAAAATAAAACCGGGGAACAGATCCCGCGATCTCTCGCTGAGCCGCTTTTGTGGTAAATATGTATAAACTTACCAATTTAAGTCTGCGTTTTATGAACTTCTTTGCTTGCCCATTTCAGTTCTTATACTTATAGCACCAAGAGACACACAATATATTTCTCGTGTCGCAAGTGAGTTGGCTCATGTATAAGTATCTACGTTTTGTCGCCGGCATCTTTTTATTTTATCGCATTTTATTTGGGAGCTCAGCTGCCAGTCGTGTTGTTTTCCGCACTCGAGTATATTTCGCTATCTATCTAATATTTACTTAAAATATGAACGGCTCCAGCGAAATAAAATTATTCGCAAATACACGCGTTATTCCGACTTTCTTATTCTTTTTGATCAAAAGGCAGATTAATATTTTAATGAAACGCAAATCGGCGTAGCTTGTTTGAATATAAAACAAAACAAAAATTAAGTTAAACGATTAAAAAAGAGTCCCCGGAGCGCTCACTGTTTGAACAATGATTCCATTATCTGAGAACGACGCTACGCTTCCTCTATTCAGACATAAAAGATAAAACTGAATAGCCGCCAATTTTGTTCCATTACTCTCGAGCGCCGCAGAATACATATTATCCGTAAAACGGAACGCAAACAAAGTGAGCGTCGTTTTCCCGCCGACGATAACTTAATTTCAGTCCGCCATAAGTACGTAATTAGCGAGCCGCTGCCTTATCGGCCGGCGGGTAATTAACCTCTCGAGGGGGTGTCCTCCCTCTCCCCCGGGCCTCCCTTCCTCCCGGTGCACCTTGAATACCTCCTCGGCTCGTAATATTTCCGCCATATTATCCGGGAGTCCGCCCACCTCCTCCACCAATGGCGGCGATTCCCGCGCTTTTGTTTCGCGCCGTCACCGCTTCGTTCCGAAACGTTGTAACTTGGTATGTTTTCTTTGGGAAATTTGGCTGTATTCGTGAGCTGGATGCGGTTTGTTTTCATTGGAGCGAGTTTATTATGCTAACGCTGTCTTCGCTTTTAAAATATCATAACTTGGAGATAGTCTCAACGAAATTGGGACTTTGTTTGCTTAACATAGAGTTGACTTTACGTTTACTTTTGCTTGTTCGTAGAGGGGTGTCGTCAGTTCATATTTCATGTGTTATCATCTTTTATTGAGTGCGAGTCGGGGCATTGTTGTCGGTTTACTGCGCGGTTATCTCGCGCGGCCGCCGGTGTTTAGCGTCGCCTCGGCTGATGAATGGCATATTGGTATGATGTTATGTTATAGATGCCGGCGAAATCCTGCAAACCTAGAAGGGGTGAACGAATGTGAGGGTTACGAAAGATGTTGTTTCTACATAATTTTGGTAAATTGGATGATTTAAGTAACGTAGGGTTCGGATTAGAAAATGTTATACAAGTTTACAATCCAAATGATATTGATATGTTGATATTGCTACTGTTAGGAAAATAGAGTATTTATTCTGTTTCTTCCTAAACATTTTCGTGAATTGATAGAATCAAACTTGTTTCTATAGTAGTTTCTTGGAAGTATCACTATTCACTATTCACTACTAAGCAAGGCACACAAACGACTTATTTACAAATGTAGTAACAGTATTGCAATAATATGCAAGGTTACGAAAGGTCTACGACGCGACTATGCTACGGTTTTAGTAGCGCAAATTAAATAAAAATCACAGATAATCTGAGAGTTTAGGAGTAGTCTAAGTAGGTTTATTCAGGTGAATAAACCTACTTAGACTATAATGTGTCCAAAGCTAGGTAGCGCTGGACACACAAAAAAAAAATTGCAGCATTATTCCTTGAGTAGCATAATGTTTTATATAGATTTATGCATATATCCTCTTCCTCTATATCTGCTATCTTTAAAATAACATTAGGTACAAATTAAAACTTTAAATAACACACTCACAGTTGTCTTTCCATACCTAGTTTTATCCATTCACTACCAAAACCAATTAGAACACAAAATCGCCCACAACATTTAAACAATACAACAAATAATCGATCACGGCCCACCGAAGCGTGTTTCCGAACGAACGGTCGTTTGTCAAAATTACGCGGCAGTTGATAAGCCGCATAATTTTTGGCGCGAGTCTCGTCGGCTGTCCTAATTGGGTGGCGTGGCCAGCGCGCCGATAAAGCCCGGTTTACACAGCGTTTTAATTAATAGAGGTCGCCGGGCGAGCGTAGGGTTGCCACGGTGTTGGGAAATTAATTTTGGAATGTGAGGGTTTTGAAAAAAAAAGAACTCGGAGAATCATATTATGTGTTAGGGCCTTTTATTAAGTATTGATCAGGCAAATAAGTAAGTAAGTAAGTGAAAGAAAGGTAGAATGGCAAAAAAAAAACTATCTTGGAAATGTTATGAAATACCAGTTGAAAAGAATTACAGATTTTCCAAGAGTTATGGCTCGACACTGCACATGAAATCAATAAAAAGAGATTGGCATCAATCTGACAGGAAAGTTGAAAAAGGGAACTCTAGGATAAAATCACAATTATAGGGGTCATCATCATCATCGGCAGTCATGTGTCATCCCTCGGCCTCCTCCCTTTTGTGAAATGCTTCGCTGGTTATGTATTAAAGTACAAGACTTACCTATTAAGTAATATTAAAAAGAAAGTCGAAAATATTAAGTTTTAAAACCGGTTCACCCCTAATCCGCCGCCAACGTCCAAAATACGAGGAGTGTTACCAAACTAAATCTGCGCAGAAATATAAATCAGGTCAGAATTTAGTTATCTTGCCGAGCGACAGATTAGAGCTCTTTGAATACACGTAGGTAAATTAACTACCTACTAGCACTTTGCCAATGAAAATGGAGTTTAACTGGAGTTATTTGGATAAAAATTGGTAATTAGTTAGTTGATATGAGAAGGAGGAACGAATATGAGGAGGGACTTGCTCAGTGGGATGATGTACTTGTTAAATTAGCTGTAACCATTAAAAAACAGAGGGATATAACGGGTGTAAAAAGACATGCACCTAACGAAACGAATACCTAATATTTTTTACTGGATACCTGGGAACCTTCTGGTTACGGAGTTATTGAAGGTCAAAATTCCAAGTGATAGTGACGTTTTTTTACGAAAACAAGTTTAAATGTTATAACACAAGCTTAAATACCCCCACGACCGCTGTACCGTTGCATGCATCCATAAACACAATGTTTTGAAATTTTCACACCAAATATAAAAGTCGTTCCCCAGCAATTATTTTTGTGCAATTTTACTTAGTTTGTTGTACAGAATGCGTAGTTGGCTAATTGTGATGATGAGTCTTTGTAGAGCCTATTGTCAGTTTACTTTTGGACATTATCTTGTTTCGGGTGGGTCCGAAGTATGTCGAAGTATGTCAAATCTGACGTTTTATTTAATTAATCAATCGATTAATTGACAATTTTTCACAGAAAACCACAGATTTTCTTAGAAATTAATCTTGTGCTGAGAGAAAACTAGATGCATCTTTTAGTTCCTTGAGCTCAACTGTTAGATACTAATGAGACACAATTACTTTTGCTATTGTTACCGACCAAAAGGTTTCCTAACAGACGAGGGAAAACCTGAAAAGAACCTAGATATATCTCAGTCTCATCCTCATGGTTATCTTTAAGAAGATGATATAGGTAGGTTAAAATTCTTAATCAAATGTGGGATTTTCACAGTAAAGCAGAGATTTCCTTGAAATAAGTTGAAGCAAGAAGATAGTTTATACCCATTTCTTGGCTAAAAAGAATAGCTTAGAAGTTTCTAACTTAAAACAAAAGCTTATAATAAGTTCAGGGACCCTAAATCGTCACCGTCTGTCATAAAATTAAACTCATGTTACCCCGGGTCATTATGTAAGTTAGCAAAATGTCTCGGAACCCTTCGGAAAGTTTGCGAAGTCTTATCAAAGTTGTTGCCGATGGCAGCTCGGTGAAAATGGCTGGTACCGCTATCTACTAGGAGAAGTATAGGAATCTTCAGAACTGTTAAGAGAAGGAGGTTTTGATAATAAGTCTGTAGGTTCATTAAGTTGTCTATGTTTGGTCTGAATGCTTGTTTCGTACTTATTACTAAGTTAAGTACCTACTCTTATTATTAGATTATTTTGTGTTAAAATATGATCAGCTATTAGACTTCATTAATTTGAATGGAACTGACAGACCTACATACTAACCAATGTTTCAGCTTTATTATTTACTACCTTCTGCCAGCGACTTCGTTCACGTGAAATTTCTTGTCCCCGAGCCACCCCGATGCACCTCTTTTTGCTCGGCTCCTAAGAGTCCTAGCATGATGTAAAGCTAGCCTTTCTCAAGAATTGGGCTATCAAATGCAAAATATTTTTTTTTAACAGACTGGTAATACCAAAGATTAGCGCGTTTAAACTCTTCAGCAGTACAATTATTATACGTATTTACCCTATGTCATTTGTAGGTATACATATTGGTTACCATTTTTAAATATTTTTATTAAAAAAACAGGTCTAGTGCGAGTCGGACTCCGCACCGGGGATTCCATACAAATTTGTAGGTATGTAAATTGTTTATTAAGGGATTTTTTTTAAATGCATCTACAAATTTACGGTTTTTCTTCTTACAAAATTTCATGATTTTAGGTCAACGGAAAGTGCCCTATAAATTTTGATTTCCTTGAGAGTGTTGAAATATATTACACGTTTATTGCGGCATAAACGGCAGTATCTTTTTTTACATTAACTTTGATTTTTTCACAGCTTAAAGGGACTGTAGACCTGAGTATCTATATGGTTTTAATTTCAACTCGATACCTCCACGCGTTCCCGAGATAAAGGGTCTTGACAGACAGACAGACGGACAACAAAGTGATCCTGTTAGAGTTCCGTTTTTCCTTTTGACCCTAAAAACAATTAAAAATGTAAAAAAATAGTGGCCCATCGGCATCAGGAAGCTACCGGTGGTCAGGGCTCTAGAGAGAGGAACCTCCTCACTATGTGTGCCGTGTCCAGAAGTATTACTTTCTGAATCAAGCCCTTGACCCAGCCGCGCAATGAGAGCTTCCGATGGTGTCGGCCGAGGCTCTCCGCTAATTGGCCATTTACTGTAATGATTATCGGTACAATGATTGCAGAGACCACGTCCTACATGTCCTACATGTTGTGTGCTAAGTCAAGATACTTGATTTTTTCATCTTTTTCATCTTTCATGAGGTTCTCGTCATGAGGGACAGCGCTATCAAGTATTAGTATAGATATAGGTAGATTATATACTGGTATTCAGCTGCATCCGGTTAGACTGGAAGCCGACCCCAACATAGTTGGGAAAAGGCTAGGCAGATGATGATGATAGGTAGATTAATTAAATACTTCCGATTCTACTAAAAGTCATAAAAATGGTGATAGGAAGTCCCTGGAAAAGGTCCAAGTAGGTACTTCAGTTTAGTGCTAAAGTTTATGACATGTTCCAATCAGAGACGAAATTTGAAATATGAACATTGATCCTTTTAAGTGTGCGTGTGCATCAATTCATTAAAACATGACTAAAACACATGTACATTTTTTTTTCTAGCCTGCGCTGTCCCACTCCTGGGCAAGGCATAATTAATTTTCCGCCATACATATTAAATAGAACCAGTAGGTACTTTAAAATTTCCTAGCTAAACTTTATCAAATGTGAAGAAATGTAATAAGTAAAAGAGTCAAAACAATGCTTTAGTGTATCTATAGATAAAACAAACAAAATATTTATCCGACGAAACAGTAACATAATCTAGATGCGCGTCTCAAAGGAACAATTTCTCTGCTAAACCTTTTTTAAAATTTAAAAAAGTAGAATGAATTTGTGAACGCAGCTTACGGTTGGCGCGACTGTCAAACGGGCGCGCGCGAACTTTTGGCGGGAGAGCGACGCAATAAAAACCTTGTAAAATTTCTAATGGGAAAACGTACGAAGAGTTTGCCCCGTGAATTATGAATGGTAACGAGCTCGGGAGCCGTTCGTTCCCCCTTTGTATCGAGTCTGACTCCAAGTTCGTACTTGTTTCTTTTGTAGATTGCGGTCGTGGTTTATCCGATGCGAATAACAACATTGTTATACTTTCGTTGGGTACCGAAGTTGACTCGCGTTCGGAGTTTACGAGCTGTTTTAATTGCATTCGCGTTTTATTATTTAAAGTCTAGAATTAGCAGATATATTTTGTTTTTCGATTACAGACCCTGTAGTTACGGTTGGAGAGAAAAGCTGAATTTTCTGAGCAAGCTTCCAGATAAGGCCTTCATAGTGAATATGAAAAACTTTAACCTAAGAATCATAGACAATCTTCAGGCTTTATAACCGGACTTCCGGAGCTCTTGAAAGGTCGTCGATTATCCGAGGTCAATTAGGAAGGCGCAGTAAGGGTTTCAAAATGCTGAATCGTTTAAAAGCGTCTCTGTTATAGAAGGTCAAGCTGAAAATAACTCCAATTATATTATGCGTCGTCTCTTAATAATGCATGGAACAGAAAGAGATGGAGACACGGAATGAATGTTTCGAATCTCCATTCGTAATTCAGTAGTAGAGTGGCCACGCTGCATGAGTTAGTGTTGGAATTTTTTAACTCAAGCTTTTGGATAGCAAAAGAGAATTGAAGAAATGGAAAATAAATATGGAAAATTAAATAGCAAACTGTAGTCAATCTGAAGCTTTTGAGGAGTAAAGCACGTTACGTTCCTGCGACTGATACTCATGTTAAAATCGATACCAAAGTCAACAATCGGAGCGTACTGCGAATTACGATCAATAACACTACGCTCGCTTCCACTTCTTAAATCTAGATATTTTAACAGTTATACCTAAATGATTTAATGTTGTACAGACGCAGACTCCAGCACATCAAGCTACCCGAAACTGTAAAATTTTCCCAATCAACTTTGAACCTTATACTTAGCAATAAAGTTGAAAATCTATCAAAGAAATTTGACAGATTATAGTATCTTGATGTGACAGACGCCAGGTCTGTACGTAGGAGTGAGGAAAATGTCGTGCGGAAAGTTTTGAGTATGAATGTCGATAGCTATAAAAGTAGGGGAAGACCAAAGTAACAATGGCCTGTGTGAATTACGATATAACGGTTAGAAAGGGGGTGACGGCTAATAGAAAGAAAAAGAAAAAGACATGTTGCGGCGACCCCAAATAAATTGGGATAAGGGCAGAAAATGATGATGATAATACCTTAATGGTTTATATTAACTGTTACTGAGTAAACCTTGATTGATTAATCAAAGAGTAGTTCTAACAATTTAGACTTTACAGAATCTGGCAACACAGACAGACTAGCACAAAAATTAAAAACCAAATCCTTCGCGAATCAGGACGTTCCCAAAGGCTCCTTACAACTTGGTCCTCATACAAGAGTATGGGCGTGTGAAATCGTGCAGTTTTTCGAGACTTAACACGGTCCCTTTTTTGTAGCCGCGGGCAAACGGGACGGGGTATTAAAACTTGTATATCGGATTAGACAAAATTACTAAGTGCTTCAGATAAGAGGGTGCTCCGTTTTTGCCACGATTTCACCTACTGGGTGTGCGAATTAAAAAGCTTTGCCAACGAATTTGTACAGGAATTTCGGTCAACTTTTTATAGGATGTGATCTGGTTCAGCATAGCTATTCACAACCACTCGATACGCTTGCGTACCATATCGAACATAAATCAATGTTATTGTAGGAGTCCTCTAAAGGCTGTTCACAAGTTCAAAAAAATTTGTCAGCATCAATAGACGACCGCACTCTTCCGACAGCTGTTTGCTGTTGGGGGCAAGGCAAATCGGGTTCTCGAAATGTATAATTTTCGATACGTTATTTCGATACGAAGGCGTCACTAGTCACTACAAAGACGTTTTGATACACCTAATAACAGATACCTGCCTGTCGGTTGGTAGTGAATAGCTTGCTGATTGGATAAAGTTGCATGTATAATGTACTTTATCTACACCCATGCTATAAATCCTCTATAAAAGTTTCTGAAACACTTAGCTTATTGCCAACATTAAAACAATCAGTGTCATAGTAACCATAATATCATCAAAACGAGTGTTATAATGTTATACTAAAATTCATTATGCAACTCCTTTAAAAAAACAAAAATATTCGTCATGCACGCGCGTTTCACTACCACAGCGCCGTAATTTAAAAAAAGAACTCGAATTCACGTGTCACTTTTTGTTCGATATTAGTATTGCAAAAAACAGTTTCAGAACCTTAGAGGATTCATATCATGGGTTTAGATAAAGTCTTGTATGCAACTGTACCTACATAGTTAGGTATACCCCTTATTATACAACAGTTGCATAAATAACTAACGACTAATAACTGTCGTAAAAGAACCATAAAAAAAACAAAAAAGAATAGGTTTCACGTTCGACTATCAATATTTGGAGAAAAATTAGGAGTGTCACAACAAAGAAAGAAAGAAAGAAAATACGTTT
Organism: Gortyna flavago; assembly: GCA_963669345.1. Lineage (NCBI taxonomy): Eukaryota > Metazoa > Arthropoda > Insecta > Lepidoptera > Noctuidae > Gortyna > Gortyna flavago. Next base: position 9,948,795 of record OY770148.1, read on the forward strand.
ATTTGCGGTAAACATGATGCAAAGGAAGAACACAAACACAAAAAAATTACTAAATATATTATGCGTCAAATCCACGCAAAACGGCCATCGCTCAGTATAATACTACGACTACGAACCTATGCGGCCCAGCGCTGGTTTTCAGCGACAGCCGGCATTGAAGTAATGACGTCAACCGGTGCAGTTACATACGAAGAGATATAGGTAAATAACACAATAAAAAATAAAATAAATGCACAATACCTAGTCCTAAATGTTTAAGTGCTGCTTCAAGTAAAAATTGATAAATCCTTTTATGATTGTTGTAAACAAGAAATAAACCAGGGCCGTCGAAAGCGCGCTGGGTTGACGATGTTGTCAAAGTCGCGGGAAACACCTGGATGAGAGACGCACGGAACTGGGAAGTATGGCAGAAGAAAGGGTTATACCTATAGCCAGCAGTGAATGATTCCGGGCTAAACTGATGAAACACGAACCATAGAGTATATACTTGTACAGCCAGCCTCCATTATCACATACACACTACACGTCTAGACACACCCCAACACTAAGCCTTCCTTATCTGTGGCAACAAATTCAAAATTCATACAGATTATGCTCCACATTTCGCGCCATTCGTTCAGGAACCGAGTTCGCGCGTCTGAATAAAAGATGGCGGACACATGTCTCTAATGCATTCATCAATTATTTCGCGAGCCCGCCCCGCTCGTCGTGAGCCTCCCTTTAGCGCAACGTTTTGATAACGCCGCGAGATTCGGCAGTCTCGTTTTCATGTTTTATGTACTGTCTGAACTCTGAAGATGTGTAGGATTATGTGATTATGTAGGTTTACGGTAGTTGAGGTTATATTTGTTTGGGTTAGTTATTTAATAACATTATTAGTTTCTGAGACGATCAACACATCTTTACGTTTAGGTACTTAAGTTGTTTTAGTAGTTTATTAGCCGTGCTTCTATTTATAAGTAACGTTTTTCTCATAGACTTATAAAAAAAGATGGACTCCGCGCCACGCATATCGAAAGTGAAGCACAGTGAGTATGGCGACCGTTTGTACAAACACGCCTCACGCTCACATTTACATCATAGTCAATAGTACTCTTTGATCATAGTATGCCGACCGGCCGTCATTACGTGACACGACAGCGTCAATCGTCAATCACGCACACAGATCGGTACGGTGCTTCACTTTCAATGTGCGTGGCGTGGAGTCCATCTTTTTTATAAGTCTGTAGTTTTTCTATAGCATTTTAGTATGTAGGGTAGGTACTCTTATGCTTCTAATGTCTGACAAAAAGAACGCTGTTGCTGTATGTAAAACTATGTCTGTTTATCTAGGGGGACGCCAGACGACATCATTGCCATAGCATGGCATAGCATAGCATCATGGTTTCGAAAGTTAGATTATAGATACTATTAAAAAAAACGCACGTACTTATTGTCTTGGATCGAAAAGAAGACAGGGGGCAGGCATACTATGAATACAAATACAATCGAATCCCCCAGCGTTGAAAACTTTCGTAGGTTATTTAAAAAAAAAAACTGGGTGTTCCATACATTTTGAATGTGTAATCTTTTCTATGAAACAGCCAATTTTTTTTTATAACCCACGGAAATTTCTGCACTGGGGGTCTAGAGTCATGTACTGGATTCATGATGCCAGGTTGCGCGCCGATGTCCTTGCCACTAGTCTAATAATGGAAACCAATCTATAAACCTCGATTAACAAAGACATGGTATGATATGGCATTTATGGTTCGCCCTACAAACAGAATCATAACTCAGAAAAAAGAAAAACATATCTAATTATTATAACATCTATCCCCCAACGAGCTGTGAGCCAAAATAACCACCACGTGGAGCCCCGACACAGCTAGAAGGCGTTGTCGTGGCAGACCCCGTAGAAGATGGCGGGACGAGCTGGACAAAACAAATGGCCAGTGGTCCACTTTAGCCCTGGATCTAAAGAGCTGGAAGTTATGGGGAGAGGCCTTTGCCCAGCAGTGGGATGATGCAGGCTAACAGTAACTTATAACATCAAGTCACGTATCTTTTTCTCACTACCATAGACACTGGGGCTACTAAAAAGGATGGTAGCCACGCTTTCACTTACCTAGTTCTTAGATTATCGATCGCAAATAAGAAACGTATACTTCCATTTAAAAACTAATATCTGATCTCCACAAAACTGATATGTAAACTAATACTAACGCTCGATACGTTTGAGAAAAGGGTCCTTGTACGATCAAACACGACTTGCGAATTGAGTGAGTTCTACATCTACAATCTAGTACACACACCTATATCCACCGACCACCGAATTACCTCTCTCTTACACTAATATAAACCTTAACTGGTAAGGAATAAGCGTGTCAGGCAATTTTAAATTTGAAGGTGGTTGGAACTAGTTGTCGAACCAATTTGTGAGACCCCTTAGATATCGCAGGGCTTTGAAATTGAACGGGGATGTTTGCTTGGATTTTTAAGAGCGTAAGGGGTTTAGAAAAGGTTTTTCTATTTGTTTGATAAGTACTTAATTGTTATTGGAATAGGTTGAAAATACCTTGACCAATGATTCAGTGCTAGTTTTATTTTAAGCATCTACCACGGAGATGTGGAGACAAACAATATTTTAGTTATTTCGACTTACATTGCGATTCGTGTTGGTACTAGTTTTAGGACATTATTTTTATTTATAGCGTGCGTTTACGATCAACAGCACACACTATCAAACACAATCTGAATCATTTTGAAGGATAATTGCTAATCCATTGCTTCATATGTTCGATAAAATTGTCTGCTCAACTACGTAAATAACGCAATGAACGTTGTTGAACTGTCAAAATCAAAGCCATTGCTACTGATTGTGTGTTACGCAACCGCTGATTTATGAACGTAAAAGTAAAGGGATTATGTAAGTTCTGGTAGTTTCTGCCTACCCCCGTGGGAAGGTGTTAGGTTATGTATATGTATATATTTATTTCTTTCTTAATTGCCTCATTGGTCTCGTGGTTGTAAGCGCGACTGCTGAGCGTGGGGTCCTGGGTTCGATTCCCAGGTCGGACAAAGTGTTATTGGGTTTTCCATTATGGTATTTTTAGTACCTAATAGTCCGGAGTTTGGAAGTTGGCGTTTTAATACCCCTGTTGGGGTCTAGTTGAAGATTCAAATTGGCGACCTTGATCCGTTGATATTCGCAGTGGACTTCCAAATCCTGCGATCCAGTTCTTGTAAAGGGCTTTTGCGACCTTTTCAGCGGTTATGTCGGGCATCACCACCACCCCCGTGCCTCGGAAAGCACGTAAAGCCGTTGGCGCCTGATCTCTCCCCGGTCGTGTTGGATTGCCGTCCCATCGGACTATAAGAGCAAAGGAATAGAGAGTGCTCCTGTGTTTACGCACACACTTGTGCACTATAATATCTCCTGCGTACCTGGCTAATCTCCGTTGAGTTTGGCCACCGTGACCTAAATCGGTCGGGAGGCTGTTATTTATTTCTTTTTAAGTACATTTATATCTGGGATTGCCCCGTTTCTGTAGTGCATCAGATATGTTTTCGCAAAACAGAACTGACGGTTTCCACGCAGTCTTAAGCAAAAAAGTTGCTTGACTGAGGCATCGAACGCGGGTTAGTAACAATATATCCTTAAAGTAGTGGCGAAGAGTCCTTACTCCCTCCCATATTTTTAGGCGTTTTGTGGAGAGGATGGTCAACTAAGTAGCTGAACTCTGGCTTGATTGTTCTTGGAGCAACCTGCCTCGGACACTAAACTTAATTCGTATGTCTTGCCGGTGTTGATTGTTTTTTGTATTACTAAAATTAGTTAAGTATAAGGAATTTTTCATTATCAAGATAGATTATATTGTTGCCCGAAACTGAATATATAAATAAATATCTACTTATCTCCTCAAGAAAACATTTTAGCTCTTTCTGTTGAGTGAATTTGTTCTGTCTACTTTCATAATATCTTGAATATATCTTTTTCATGAATTGAGTTTTGGATATAAAAATATTGAATCTATTTTGCCAAGTCCCAGACAGAATTAAAGCTAATTTGAAATCGATACGACGAATTTAGAAACTATTTTTGCTTGATGAGAATTTAAATTAAATTTGATATTTCATGAAAAAGTCATTCAATAGGATTATATACACACTTTGAGGGATGTATTAATGATTTTAATAATAACAGCTGTGCCCGCGACTACATTCGCGTGCATGACGAAAAACGTTTTACATTTTTTGCGCGGAAATCTAATTATTTTTCTAAAAGTAGCCTAAGTTACTCCTTATTACATCAGCTATCTGCCAATGAAAGTCCCGTCGATTAGCCGTAACAAACAGACAGACAGACAGTCATCCATACAGGGAACGACCTCGGCAAGCGTTCCTTAACCTTTAACACCGACCCGTGCGGCTGTTATTATTCCGCCACGAGGCCCCTTAACTGCCTTAGCATGTTCTATCCCCAGTTAGTGTTTGATAGCCTAATTTCGCCACTAATTACCTGCAGGGTTGTTTCGCTATCGGTTGCCAATATTAATAGCGCTGGTTGTGAGACAGAGTGTAGTATAAAGTGAACAAATAAGACTAGGTGGCACTACTTATCAAGTGGAGGCTGTAGGAGGGGTTCCCTAAAAGCGTGATCCTTGCGGTAGTTTTTACGTGTTGGTATGGAGTTTAATGGCTATTGCTATTGTTTGGTGAGACTGTTATTTTTAGGGTCCCGTGCCTCAAATGGAAAAAAACGGAACCCTTATCGCTGTTAGTACACTGACGCTTACCGCTGTGTATTCGCTGCGTTACGCATTACTTTTTCATACATTTTGTTCTGTTATCGCAAAGTTTTCGCAACTCGTTGCGTTGGTGTATCTACTAACGGCGTATAGGAGCACTTTGTTGACTGTCTGTCAAGACCCATTAAATCGGGAACGCGTGGAGGTGTAGAATTGAAATTAAAACCATAATTATATTCAGGTCTCCCCTTCAGCCAGGCCAGGCCGTTGAAGCTGTGAAAATATCTAACTTTTAAGTTAATGTAAAAAAAAAGATACGGCCGTTTATGCCGCAAAACAATTATTTCGACACTCTCAAGGGAATCAAAATTTATAGGGCATTGCCCGTTCACCTAGAATCATGAAATTTGGCAAGAAACAATGTCATGTGTAGCACAAGTAAAGGAAAAAATCCGAAAACCGTAAATTTGTAGTTAAATTACAAAAAAAAACCCTACTTGTACAGAACCCTCTCGGTGCGCAAGTGCGACTCGCACTTGACCAGTTTTTTTCATATGATTTCCCTTTGGAATTTGGGCTAGCGATTTGAAAGAATGACGAAAAACTAGGTCTCAAAAATAAGTTTATCCCTATTTTTAATTAAGTGCACGTGAACCCTAACTATAAAATAGATTCGCACCATTTATCATTAATTTCACTGTTTCTTTTTTTTTTCAGTTTTTTAGTTAATGACAAATACATTATTGTGTCTTGCTCACAAGCCCATACGCTCTGTAGTTTTGTTTATTATAAAAAAAATCATGTTTAAAATAGTTTTTACGGTTTAAGATAATATATTTCACTCAAAAAAATAAAACTCATATGAAGAAAAAACATAATAGTTAAGATATGCGACGGTTTCGCTGGTTTGCTGATTTTTCTTTTAGTTTTCTTTTGAAAATCTTGCTAAAGATTTGACTCAACAAAAGTTTTTAATGTGTTTTTTCAGCGGTGCATAACAACTATGTAGTAACCACCTAAGTACCACTTTCCATCCCAAAAATGCCATCTCCTTCTTCATACGTATTACGGTCCCTGTGTATTCGTTATCTTCGGGTACGTCTTAATCACGGTCGGGCGACCATCAGTCAGGAGCCGGCTAATTGCCACATTTGTAGGTTCAAACTACCCTGCTACCCACAATAGATACCTTTGTTATATGAGGGAGAGGGCAAGGTGATTGTGTAAGCGAATATTTTGAAGATGTGTTTTTGGAGTAGGTATGTATGGATCGTAACAGGTGACATTTTGTTGTTTCTGCTTACCCCCACGTGGAGAAGGCGTGAGTTATGTAAAGACTATTAAACTTATGTTTCAAATTAATATTATTTCAAGTTAAACAAATACCAACTTTATTTTAATGTTATTAAGTTGATTTCAGAGTGACTAGCACTATTGAAACAGTTATAAAAATGCATGAAGTTGTACCGTAAACTGAACATACCTTACTTGAACTTGCCTATAACGCAACTGAATTTTCGCTTCCCGCTTCGCTCATGCCAACACCTCTATCTAATCCGGGCGCGAGAGGTCTCATTAGACCCGGCTCCTCCAAACGCGTTCACTGTTAGCCCCACGGTGGCTAGGTGGCTAGTAAATTATGTATTGACAACACTAGCTAAATATGGGCCGTAGTGAGGCGACATGGTTCTTTAGTCGTACAAATTATTATGTTGGTATGGTGTAAAGAATTGAAAGTTGTAGGAAAGTTAATAAGCACATCGCACATTGACAAATACCACGAGGGAAAAACGTAGAAAAAATCTCGTTTCTTATTGAGATATTTATTTTATTCGCATTATTTGTTTTTATAGCGGCAATACGAGAAATACAAATATAAATACTGTGAATTTCAACTGTCTACCTAGTACGGTTTATGAGATACAGTCCGCTGACAGACAGATGAATGGACGGGCGGATAGATGGACGGACGCACAGCGGAGACTAATAGGGATTCGTGTGCAGCCGTTTTTACGGAACCTTAAAAAGGTAAGGTTTGTAGGAGCAGTATCTCTATAACTGATACACCTGTGTGACTGAGTCAGGCTTTTTCCATAGTTCGATGTGTCTGTGATGTATGTTTGTTCACTATAATATGATAAATGCGAAAGTGTTTATGTATGTTACACAAACACGCAAAAACGTCTGGACGGATTTGGATGAAATTTGGAACACAGATAACCTGGATTAACACATAGGATACTTTATAATTATCTCTGTAGTACGTTCCCGTCGAATCATATCCGACATCCACGTGTTCGAAGCCGCATGGCAAAAGCTAGTGTATAATAATTTGTCTGTAGTTTTTGCAGTACAAAGATAGTCTATAGGTATTTTATTAAAATCATCATTCATCATTCCTGCTCTTATCCCAATTTATTTGTGGTCGGCGCAACATGTCTTTTTCTTCCATACTTCTCTATTAGTCGTCATCTCGGTAGGCACCCTCTTTTTAACCATATCATCATTCACACAGTCCATCCATCGTTTCTTTGGTCTTCCCGTACTTTTATAGCCATCGATATTCATACCCAAAACTCTCCTCAAGACATTGCTATTGATTTAGAATCTGAATGAATAATAATAAGACGGAAACGTAGTGACGGAAATTTTAGTGTCATTTACTATATCCAATGTTTTCTGTTTAAAACTTTCTGTTTTGTAAGTAGTTTGCAAAATAATAACAAAATTTACCATCGAAAGTTTAAATTCTGTCACGTACACTCAAGATGACAAGATGACTACAATAAAATCTCAATAAAATCTAGTTAGTCATTTTACAGCGGACCGTTTAGATCACAATAGATTGCATAAAAACTCGTTGTTTCCCCGTTGTGTTTGACAATAGACACATCCGACGAAATGGCGAGGAGAAAGTTAATACAGACAAGCGAAGAATTCTTGGATCAGTCAACCATGATAATGTCAACTATCGTCGTCAGGTTTATTACCTGTTACAAAACTGAAGGAAATTGGACCAAATTCGAAATGTTGCAAGGCTTGCTGGATCAGCTTTGAAGGCATGCCTATAGGATTGCAAAATATTTAAGTTCTAACTTCTGCCCGCGACTTCGTCATGAAATTTATTGTTCTCCCAACCCACCTTGTCGCATTGCATCGCCTGCTGGCGTTCTACGAGTACCGTACCTATTATTCGCTTAGCGTTCTTTCAGACTTTCTTCTTTTTGCCTAAGGGTCGCGGGACCCTTAGGAACCGAGCAAAGCATAGGAAAGCATAGGTGCTTTCCTCAAGAAATGGGCTATCAAGTGCAAAAAAAAAAACAAATCTGACTGGTAGTTCCAGATATCAGCGCGTTCAACAAATAAAAAAGCTCTTCAGCTTTATTATTATAAAATATAGATTTAATGGTTGCCAAGACTATACGCGAAAGACCTGGTTGAGACTCGCACAGACCAGGGTAGCATGACACAAAAGGGAGGAGGCCAACAATCAGCAGTAGGTGGAACAAAGCAGCCAATGATGGTGATGAAGTCTTGGCGCCACGTGGAAAAACCCAAAAACCAAAAAAAAATAAAAAAAGACTTTAAAGGGAATATCGGAAAATACTAACAACAATAATTGGAATTCTCAGTCAAACGTCACGGTTTGGCTGGACTTACTGAGTCTAGCCAATCCCTGACGTTTTACTCAACCAACTGACGCTTGACCAATGTCGATCTATCGGAATTATATTCGAGAGTAAGCACCCAAGTCGGTCGATCAGGTTAAGCTACGCTTGCCGCGGTTGGTCTGGGGATGGGTGACCATCTTTACATACCGAGACCCCTCCGTGACTCGGAAAGCATGTTAAGCCGTTGGTCTCAGCTGTCGTTCGTGGATCTTTGACAGGTATTATGGTCGTCAGAAGCCCGAAAGTCTGACATCCAGTCTTACCAAGGAGTATCGTATTACCCAGTAACTGGGTTGTGGAGCTTCATGTAAAATATTGGTATTCAGCTGCATCTGGTTAGACTGGAAGCCGACCATGGTTGGGACAAGGCTAAGCAGATGATGACTTCGTGTACTAGAATGATCCGTTTTTACGGTCATTTACCTTTAATATTAGAATAAACCGCAAATGCAAACGAAATAAATCAAAACAAAAATGTTTACACCTTAATAGCGAAAGTTCCAAACATATTTTACCTTAATGTACTTCGTTGTTGTTAAAACAAGGTAATATTAAAGCACCACACTACGGCACATTACCACCTTGTAAAATATAGAGGTGGCAACCCCGGCCGACTGAGATTGGCTCATTAATTTAACAGCGTGCAACACTTAAGCCAGGCGTACCAACATTTTCGCAAATGAAGTGGCGGGAATACCTTACCAATTTAACAATACCGTTACATAATCTAAAAATTTTGAAAACTAAACCTTCCTTCTTTGATATAAGGGTTGTGTTTATTTGTTGTTGGTATGAGAAGGGTGGTTTGGAGAAGGTAGATCTAAGCTTGTATTGTCGACGCTGTGCAGGTAGGGGAATATGCTTGTCTTTGATTTGTTACTTAATCTTTTGCTCGATATTACTCGCTTAATTGCTGTAGTTAATTTAGATTTAGAATTTAATTTAAGGTAGGTTTGTATTTTACAAATACACATATAAGTAAGCTGTGTATGTCTGGTACAAAGATAAACTTAATTGGAAGCTAGTGGAAACGTTTTAAGGTTGGAATAAATCGTAAATCAAAGATAACTTTCTATTTAAAATATCTAAGTAATCGTAAGACACTCATATACTAACTAAAAAAATACAGCCCATGTTACTCGCTGATAATTTAGTTTTCTATGGGTGTAAGAATTTTTAAAATCCGGTTATTATTTAGTTTATTCATTACAAAAAAACTTGCAAAAATTCAAATCTTTTCTCTTTATAATATTATTTTAAATTAGGTTGGTCTAAAATAATTCCATTCATAGAATTATATTAGGTATAGTATAGAATTACTGCGTAAAGTTAGTCAAGTGGGTAACCAGTGAAGGTCAGCTAGGTAGTCGCTCCATGTAAAATAGTGATATTCGATTGCATCCGGTTAGACAGGAAGCCAACCCCAACATACATTGCCAAAGGCTAGGCAGTTACCCCTTTATTCATAAAGGTTGCTTAAAGTCAAGTACCTAGTGGTTACCTAGTCATTTTTGACGCTTAAACGTCTCTTAACATTAATTATCGTTTTTAAATAAACCCCTTAATGTTTATAACTTTATAAGAACAGTTGCCCGTAACTAGTAACCTAAATGTCATATTTAATGTACCAATTACTTACTAAATAACTAATTATTTAGTTACTAAATCCATTAGTCAATACACGTCTTTTTAGCTCTAAACTATTAATCAAGATCGCAGCGTGATCATATTTTGTTCAACTCAAACATAATCCGTAATCATTAATAACGATTACTCAATATAATTTTATCCAACAATGTAATCGCACTCTGATTAGTGTCAGTTAAAATAAAAAAGGGGAAAGTTAGAACTTACTAGCCATCATATTTTTTTCTTACAATTATATAATTATATAATTGTAAGAAAAAAATATATACTTAATGTGTGTGTGTGTTTTTGTTTTTGTCACTAATACCAGCGCGGCAATTTCCGTAATTTTAAAAACTTTCGCAGATCGAATGTAGTCACAACCTGTCAACAATGATTCTTACCTATTTTCCTACATTTTGTACATACAAGTTTTGGACATTGATTGTCGTTGAGGCGAGATTGCGACTAGATTTTGAACTTTTCTAACTACGGGTTTTTGACTTTCTGATACCGGTAAAATGCCTGCATTCTTTAATGTAATAATCGTAAATCGTTTATTTCAACATTCAAAGTTACAATTTGGAGGTATCGTTGTTGGACCCAAACTAGGCACAGCCTGTATCTTGGGCACCATTACATAGATAAAACACAGGCTTTTGGCCTAGTTTAGGAGGCATCAGTTTGCCCTTTAATGTGACTCTATTGTACAATATACCTTTAATCCTGTGTGTGTACTTATGGTATGTTTTTCAAAGAGTACAAATAATTTGTATTATTATTATTTATTACCATTAAATAGATACAACATTTTGGTAATTTAAAAATAAAATAAACTAAAATTAAAGATAAAATTAACTACAGTTAACCTAGTTAGCCTCATCGAGACTGCACACCTAAATATACAAACAAATTACCTAACAAAATAATTAAGGAAAAACTAAAATCGATTATAATAATAATAAGATTTAAAAATAAAAGATAAACTAGCGGAATAAATTCTCTCAATGACAGGGCATCCAAATCAGTTGTGTACTTTAAAAGAACAACATGCTCAGACAGACAGACATTAAAAACTCTTTGATTTATAACATTTTGTAGAGTAGAAGTTATCCATACTTCTATAAAAATAACACCACGTAAGTGTAATCACGACAACTGCCATTACGTAGATTTTAATGAGTTATAATATTAGGTACAACAAACACCCTTATGCTGCCATATGCGATCCTTGTAAACGCTATCATTAACAATAACTACTATAAGGGTGCATACAGACTGCAGGTCTCAGCGGGCGCGTTGTTTTTATGGCTTCTCGTTTATTTTAATGCCACTAAATAATTCCGAACAATGCCACTAAGTTGTGATTCTGATGATTGTAATCTGTGTACACATGTGACATTTTTAAATGGTTTTGTTTGGTGGTAGTGTGATAACTAATCAGAGTAAACAAATATAGGTATGCTAGTACGCCGTAATCGTCACGTAAGTACAGACGCCAGCACATCTAGCTACCCGAAACTGTCAAATTTTCCCAATCAACTTTGAACTTTATATTTAGTGATAAAGTTGAAAATCTATCAAAGAAATTTGACAGATTGTAGTAGCTTGATGTGCTGGCGTCTGTACAGAAGCACACCCACACACAAGCAGAGAGCTGGTGGACCTCGTCACCAGGCTGCAGGCGGTCCAAGGAAGCCATGCCATCATTAGATGGCAAGCTAACCAGGCGTTTACTACGGCTGAAATGAAACGGCCTTAGCCTGGTGGCGGGGATTATCACGTGACACTGCTCGCTAAACAAACACTTCCACACAATAGGCATAACGGACAGTCCCCTGTGCAAGGCTTGTATGGAGGCTGATGAAACCGTTGCGCATGTGCTCTTTGAGGGCACAGGCGTCTCCCAGATTAGGACCAAAAATTCGAAGACATGTGACATTTACCAACTGAGGCTCGCGTGGTGGACGTTACGACCCACCCCCTCTCTCAGACAGGAGGCCTGTGTCCCAGCAGTGGGAACATTATAGGCTGATTATAACAGTACCAAAGGATCGAAGCAAAAACTCCTTGGTATTGGATATAGAAGGCGACGACTATTGTACTTTCCATCTAAAGAGTCATTGGCATGTGTACCACCATTACAAAAAACCCCTATCGATAAACTAGAATTAATTTTATGTAATATTTTTTGCTACAAAAATGTACCTAACCACCACCCACACTTCGTGCGTCAGTATATTACATACCCCTTATATACAGCGGGCGTTATATACAGGGCGTTTAAATTAAGTTGTCTATTAATGTCGGGCGGCCGGCGTTATCGGGCCAATTATAATTCACCGCGCAAATGACACCGTCATTACGGGCCGTTCATAACCGGCGTAACTGTGTAGCCGGATGCCCTGGTAGCGACGGCAAAAGAACTGGTGTATTATTTTTCGGATTTTTGATCTTGGTTTTCTAGGATAAGAGCGCTTTCGAAGCATTGCATTGAAGGATTGACATTGATGTTGGTACTGGTTTTGGTGGACATGTTGCACATTAACTTTATACTGATTCACTTGAGTTGTAGGTATGTCATCCATCTACCGCAAAGGTACCTCTAGTCCAGAGGTACCTTTGCGGTAGATGGCGCTAAGATTTGCTTGGGTTGCTTAGAAGTAGATACATAAAAAAATGTACAAAGGCCACATCCCATTATAGCAATGAAGGCATAATAGTATAACAGCAGATCTCCCAATCGTATTATATTTTCGTAGAGCTGCGACATACAGCGGCCTCTAAAAGTTAGTTGGCATTTTTTCACTTCAGCTGTGACACAAACCATTAGGATTTAAAATTTTAGTGATGCAAATGTTTGAACTGCTATATAAGTAACGTTTTTATTGACTAATTCAACTACCTTTGACTTATTATAAAAAATAATCAAGAAATCCTTTAGTGGTACTTACCTGATTAAATTATTTTATTTTATATTATAACGTGGCATCACAGCTGAAGTGGAAATACTTCAACTAACTTTCGGAGTCCACTGTAATTCATATGAAACATCTGTAGCGGTATCTACAGCGCCACATGCGAACAACGCGTCATATCGACGTCATGCAAAAAAATCCTGCATCTCGCAAGCAGAGTTTACTACGCAAATAGCATAGATTCAACGGCCCGACATGAATCATCGGGCAGTTGCCTGCCAGATACAACACCCGGCTGGTCGGAGGATCCTCCCTTTTCTATAGAGGATGAGTGAACTTTATGTACCCTGTTCCTCATACCTCTATACATCAATCGAATATCAGGGAAGGAATAGGTACCTGAAAAGTTGATAGTTTCGGCTTCCTAATGGGTTAGTTTTATTTATTTCATTTAGAATAATAATAGTTTATTCTTCTTATTAGCGTATGGATGGCAAATAAGGAAAATTCAAACATAATGTTTAGCCCAAAATTCATTCTCTAACGCAGTCATAAGATCTTCATTTGGACAGGTGACAGGGCATGCCGTGAAATATGCAAGGTGGGGCACGGTAACGTGGACCTAGATGAGACTATCTCTCAGATGGTTCGACAAAGCTGTCAGGGGGTTTTGGCACCTCCCTCCAGAGTTCACGTCTTGCTGTAGAGCTGCTACTTTTCATCCTGGATCGCAGACAAAGTCGCAGGCAACAGCTAGCAAGTTAATAATTTAATAAATATAAAGAAATATAATCTGTTGCTCTGCCTTGCTGTCGCTACAGCAGGGTGGCAGAAGTGGGCGGGCCGCCACCCCGCACCCCGTTAAACAAAGGCAAGCCAATTATTATTAAATATTCGCAGCTCAATTTATGTCGCTGGTAATCGTAGCGCAGACAATGAGCGTGATAACCGGCTCGTAATTAGCGTGCTTAATTAATGTAATTATGATATTTTTTGGCTAAATATGTTGTTTGTTAGTCGGAAGTGTCATTTAGTTAAGAACACTACTACACTTGAACTTATGTCCCTATCTATACATAAATATTACCTTCTTTGTTAAAACAAAATGGCCAAGCTCAAATTATCATCGCATGATCTAATTTCACTGAACCTTTTCATCGCTTTTAAAAAGCGCATCACTCTATACCAATTTAAATATTCTGAATCACTGACCCAATAATATTAAGCAGGTGTAATGTTAGGTACAATAGGTTTTCATCCACCCTTACTTGGTGACGTCACTTACATGTTCATTGTACCTGTTCAGACATTTTGGGGCACGTGTGCAGGGATTAGACACGTGTCATGTCGTTGTGCTTGTACCAATTTTAGTTAAAAGGCACATACCTAAGTTTTTTTTAACAATTTTAAAATAAAATAAAGTTTTACATGTACGAGTATATGCACCGTAAACAGACTTAGGGCGCAGTTCTCCAATGACACTGAATGCAACCAGCGCATTTACCTAAACTGCGTTTAAAAGCTATCAGTGTTCTCATAGTTGCGGAATATTGACACTGACAGTTCTTGAACGCTCTTAGCTGTGCTGATCTTATTCAATTCCATTGGTGAAATTAACTCTTAGAACGCAAGTAAACAAAACTGGTTTACCTAATCTTTTGAGAAACTTTGTAAAAAAAAAAGCCGTTGAAACATGAACGAAAGCAACACAAAGTCGAATAATTATGAACAAAATGATCTCAATATAACTAATACAACCTTTAACCAACTTAATAAATACCCTTTCAATACTTATTTAATATATTGACATAATATTTCCAGCAAAATACACCTAATAATGGTAGGTATCCGAACGTTCGACGGCATAATATCTACAAATTATACAATTTCACGCTAGCGGGTGTCACGTAATCCATTCGCCGATTTGCCGCCAATTAAGTGCGTTGCTAGGCAACCGCGCAAAACTGTCATGGTGGATGCTGTTCATAGTTTCCGAAATAAATTCGGTGACGGAACATTTAAGGGCAAAATTGGATCTTTGTTGACAGGATTTTATGCCGTAGGTATGGCTTTAAAAATAAATCACTGCATAGTTCATAAAATGCAGAACATAATTTAATGTGTGACATTCTCGAATGTTTAGTTGATCACAGTGCATCGTAAGATCTTCTGATATTCTTCATATTATAATATTAACGTACTTATGTGTTTTCATCTTAATTATAGGAATGACTAGATGTATATATTTTATCATATTTTATAAAAATACTTACTAAGGATGAAAAGTAGCCATGTCCTTCTCCAAGCCCCTGGCTACCATCAGCGTGATTGACCAAGGCACCAATTTCAAAAAAGGATTCACGCATAAACGACGAAAAACATAACGCAACTGGCGGCCCGCAGGCAAAGGCAGTTAACTGAACAGCCTAGTAAAATATTCACATGTAGTTATTCCATGCGGCTGCCCGCGGATCACCGCTGCAGATTAAACTATTAACAAAATGGTAGCTGCACGGTTTTGAACCGGATTCCATTTTCGAATAACGTTTTGCATAGTTAAACGCCGGTTAGCGTGCCATGATCAGCGCGCGAAAAGGTTTTATGAACAAAATCTTTTTGGTAGACCTACAAAGGGATTGCCTGTATGAATGACTGATGGTAATATTTTTTTTAGCTCTTTATAAAAATCTATCTACAGTTAAAAGTGGAAATTGCTTTTACTATGTTGCAGTGGGAGTCCGTTGTGCACTATTTACATCCTTACATACCTTCTTATAATAAATAAGAAAGGAACTCTGCCTGTATATTACCTTTTCACGCCTAGCACTAAAACTATGGTTATGCAAATCTTCTAATATAATAAAATTCTCGTGTCACAATGTTAGTTACCATACTTCTCCGAAACGGCTTGACCGATTTTTATTAAATTTTATATGCATATTCAGTAGGTCTGAAAATCGGCTACTATCTATTTTTCATACCCTTAAGTAATAAGGGAAAATTTACGCCGGTGAAACCGCGAGGCGCAGCTAGTACCTTAGATAAACTTAAGCGATAATACGCGTTGATTTGAGAACTTCTTCGTTTTTTCGTTGGTACAAAAACGATAATCCAATCTTCTCAAATCAACGTGGTAATGCCATACAACGTGGAAATTCCGCCAGTCTCTTGGGTACATTACCAGTCGACAGCGATGCGGATGAATATTTCGACGCTATATTTAGGATTTAATTTTGTTATTTTTATTAGTTAGTTAGGTAGTTATTATTTGCTTATTTTACTGTTTTAGTTGTGTTGATACTATATAAATAAAGAATAAAGCTCAAATCATGGTTCACATTTTCATTCAGATATACCTACAATTTTTTTACCGCTAAAATATGTTACCAAAGGCAAAATTACGGAACAATATGTATTTCATTAATCAGCTGAACGTTTGTTCTTATTTTTGAGTATATTTTTACATTATTATTGACAAAATCATGGAATAAAAAACAAAAAATAATTTATTGAACTAAAGTCTATTGCGTAGCTAGACCTCTACGGCTACGAATGTGCTACGAAATCGTAGCAACTTCGCTACGTTTAAGTTCAACTCCTTTTACTTCTGAAGGTGAGTTCTTTAATATTAAATATATTATGTAGAAATGTCAAGTACACAATGTAAATTGAGTTAGTTGAACAATAGTTTTGTGTAGGTCTACGCTTTCGTAGTAGCTACGAATTCGTAAACTTGCTACGAAAAACGTCAGTTTGTTTTAGGGTCTTGAGTTATACTTTTTAGTGCGTTGAGGTCCTCTGGTATAAGATAGATTTCAAAAGTGATCGGGAAATCAACTGCTGATTGGTGACGCTGCCATTATATTGCACATGTATGAAAACTTTACTATGTAATATTTTTTCAGAGTTAAACAAGATAGTAATAATTAATGACCACAGCTAACTATATTAAGTAAACAAGTTAATAGTCTTAAGTAGAAGATACACTATGGACCTCTACTTATAAATAAATTAACCAAAAAAAAACACTTATTTCGTAGACCCGTCTACGCTTTCGTAGCTGCTACGAATTCGTAGCAGCATAGCTAAAAACATTTAAATTTGATGATTTTGGGTTTGACTACTATCTCAGAAATGTTGTCAACGATGGTGCATGCTTATCATAATCAGCCTGTAATGTTCTCACTGCGGAGATACAGGCCTCCTCTCGGTGAAAGAACCGTTATCCACGCGAGCCCAGTGCGGGTTGATAGAGGTCACATGCGTGTTCGAATTTTTGGTTCTAGGATACAAGCCAGTTTCTTCACGACGTTTTCGTTCACCGTTTTTGATAGCAGTGGTGATGAAATAATTTAAACAAGAACAAGAACCAAGGGAAACAAGAATCCAGACAGACCCTTTAGCGCCTGTCTGGGTTCGAACCTACGACCTACATACAACTCGTAAGTCGCGGCCGTTAACATTGGGCCACCACTGTTCGATCTTATAGAAAATCTCAGAAAACTCCCATTTCATTAATAAAATGTCGGTAAAACAGTATAAATGCAACTACTATGGGTATAATCGATGGCTGTGGGATGTACTACTCGGTGCTAAGCAGGCGACATGGATTGGATTCTTTGTAAGCGGATAGTGGCGAAAAAAAACGACGCTGACAGCCTTTACAGATGTTGGGGGCTATTCTGATCGACGATAGTTTTGCGATTTTTTTTAGTTTATTATCATTTTTATGAGAGGTTTTACTGTGATTTGTGACTTTGTAAGTATATTGTTTTGATTTAAAAGAGTGTCCATGGAGTTTCTTGCCCGTTCTTCTCCATAGGTACCTACGCTTTGGAATGGCCAACTAGCTTCATCTTTCTGACTGACCGACTCCTTGACAATTCAAAAGTGCCTGTAATTGGTTTCATTGAAATAAATGCTTTGAGTTTGATTTATATTTATTAATGTTTTCATTTTTTTTATTAGTTATTTTTATTAGTAAAAATAGTGCTTGCTTAAAACTATGTTAGTCCATACATACGATGCTTGAAAAATGGACAATTATATCTGTTCGCTATCACACCCAATGATATCCTGCTAAATAATATTATGAATGTGAAATTTTATATGTTTATTATAGAATAATAAATTATCATAGGAGCTTACTTTTGTACAAATCATCCTGGCTTGTTGCCTATACGGTTTATTTTTCTGTAGGTTCGTGTAAATAAAGCATGAAGTATTCTGGAGTTACGATTTTATGTAGCTTTTTAATTAAGGATGGGAAATCATCAAATGACTCCTCCCGCTCTGGGTGGAGCGGAAGGGAGTGTCAGACTCTTACTGACTAAAACCCATCCATTTTCCTTCCTTTATGTTCCGGGGCAGCGGTAACCCTTTCGGACAATCCCGCTGAGATTTCATATAGCTGCGGTACTACTTTTGTGTCTCATTAATTTTCAGATGTTCGCAGAATAACCAAAAGTGATATCGATATGAGAATCTAAACAATTGCAATGGTGTTGAAAGTACTTATTATCCAAGATGTACAAACTTATAATACTAAATAAACTACAAATCATTAAAATATATTATCCTAATCTAGCAAAAACTATTAAAAAACTAAAATATTGCGTCGACATATTCCTCCGCATCGCTGTCGATTGGTAATGTACCCAAGAGACTGGCGGCATTGCCACATTCTATTTTTCGAATGTGCTTAGAAACAAACTCTCTGAAAAATCTTACAAAAAAATTAAAACAATCATACTTACAGAAGAATTCCAAAAAACCTTTAGCCACTCAATTTTCCTTCCATCAGAACCGATATTTCTCCAACAATATCGTCCCGACGATAGTCCAGGATATGTTTTTAATTTGTCGGCATGCGCGCGCTCTCACATACATTACCGGGGACACAAACAAACGCTGCGGATTAGACCTTCCCCAGAGCGGCTGTATACAGGATGCTCGCTAAATGCACGGCAGAAAAATTGTGGGGAAATTGGGATAGGTGATTGTTTCTTATGTCAGACCTGCTGGTCTATGCTGTTAAAATCTAGACGTAAAAACTTAAGTGAAGTCAGCTATCAATAGTGTTAATCCTTAGCATGGTGAAATGACAGCTTATTTCACCTAAGTTTCGACAGGCATGTCTGGCGTGTGTAAGGCAACTGCTGACAGTGGGGTCTTGTAATAAGCGAGAGACATCTATAGAATACGTGTTATTATTATTTAATGTCCAACCAATCAGCACTAAGATGGATATAGCACGAAAAAAGTATTGGAACAGTTTTTTCATGATTCAGTAAATCCTACCCCACTAATATTATAAACGCGAAAGTTTGTGAGCATGAATAGATAGATGTTTGTTACTCTTTCATGTAAAAACTACTGCATGGATTTGGATGAAATTTGGCACACAGATAATTTATAACCAGGATTAACATTCAGGTTACTTTTTATCCCGATATTCTCACGGTGAACGAAATTCAACGGAAACTTATGCAGGTGAAACCGCGGGTCGCTACTAGTAGCTTGCTTAAAACTCTAGTCATATTAATTTAACAAGCACAAAAATTCCACACAGTCATATTATACATAACTCTCTCCCAAAAGCATCCCAATAAATAAATCCAAATAAAATCTCTCTCAACAATACTCTCACCCTGTATAATACACAACTCCCATTTAAATTGATATAAATTAATCCTTTAGCGATGTGCCCCTCAAGAAAGAAATCCCATTAGGTCCAGATTCGATTAACGTTTCACCAGGACCCCTTCGATAGACCCCTTCGCTGGACCCCTTGCATCTTTTGCGTAAATCTGTCCAGTAAGTAGGTATGTCTGTAACTATAGGTACTTACCTAATTGTATTTAGTTTATCGATTTATGGAACTTCTTTTTAGTACTGTTTATAAGTGTGTTAAGTGGGATGAATTTTAATTAGTGGTAATGTACCTACTCAGTCCGAGTAGGTACATAGATTTTTTTAAATTTAGTTTAGATCTGAGGTGATTTATTTAACCGTTTCCTCGTTCGTTATCTGTTTGTTGTTCATACAGTGTGGGGAATCAACCAATCACGAATAATCATTTTTATTTGAGTGTCTTTGCCACTACTCAAGTACCTATAGTTACATAGTTAGATCTTTGCGTGGTTTATCTGCCATTAAACTCAGCGTCGCCATTTCGTAGGGTATGAATGGTTTCTGTCAACCGGAGCTAGAGAAGTCGCAGTAAAAGCATCAGAATCTGTTCACACACACACACACACACGCACACACACATTACATTGCATATAATATGTTATTTAGATGTAGGTTAAGATTTAGGATTTAGTATGTAATTTAATTTGATGTAGATCAAGGATTTAACATGTAAGGCCATTCTATCGCATTGGATCCCTGATCTGTAATGGTAGTTATAGGTATGATTTGCGTAAATAAATAAATATCTGGAAAAGAATATTTCAACAAAGACGTAATGATGTTCTACAGATCACCTGCAAAATTTGAAACAAGCATACTTCTGTTGCAAAACTAGCTAATCTAGTTTATTCTAGAGCTTACGAAGTAAGTTTAATAAAACACACCGCAATCTCTTCTTCTTGAAAGCTCGTTACTATTCCACCCGACTTTTCTCCGCTCTATTGACATGGTCATCCGAGCCTGTTTAAAAACCAATTTCCCTGTCCAAACAACTAACAACAAACCAAATAAAAGCCAACATCTTCAATTACACTCCTTTACCATGGACTGAACAAACACTCGATACGGATCGTTGCCAGAATCGAATAGTAATTCTACTATTCGACTCGACTATCGTGGAATCGATGTTGTCGCGTCCCTAGGGGCCCCACCCTAGCCGCATAGTGTGATTCTATTATACGAGTATCAGTGTCAAATGAGGTTTTCACCAATTTGGAATATGAGGATGTTTGAGGCAATATTTTGTTTGTTTATTCCCTTTTTTTTAAGTAGATGTAAGATTACTAAGGGGATCTTAGTACGGAATCGGAGAGTACGTACAGACGCCAGCTCATCAAGCTACTACAATCTGTCAAATTAAGTTCTATAATCACAGGAAATAATTTGCAGGACAGCAGGAAGTCTTTGATATCTATCATCTGCCTATAGCCTTTTCCCAACTATGTTGCGGTCGGCTTCCAGTCTAACCGGATGCAGCTGAATACCAGTATTATCTGACCTCCACAACCCAGTGACTGGGTAATACGATACCTCTTGGTAAGACTGGTTGCCTGAGTTTCGGGATTCTGACGACCCGTAACGACTGTCAAAGATCCACGAATGACAGCCGGGACCAATGGCTTAACGTGCTTCCGAGGCACAGAGGGGTCTCGGTATGTAAAGATGGTCACCCATCCATAGACCAACCGCGGCAAACGTAGGTTAACTTGATCGATCGACCTGTGCGGCTGTTCTTATTTAGCCACGGACCCCGAAATTTGAAGTCTTTGATATAGCCAATAAATTATAAAAGAAACACGATATCAATGTAGCAACACAAGAAATAATCAGCTCAAACAGGTGGGCCCATGGCTATAAATCAATGTTGTCACCATTGTACATTCGGATGTGGACCCCTCATGTTGGTACTATTGTTAATGTCATGTGATTCGACCCTAATTTGATGGTGGACATACTAAGTACTTACAGAGGTTATTGTAGTATTGTATTGTCTAAGTGCGATCATTGTGATGTGTGGATGAAAACAGTGCTCATTATTTTTTTACATTAAAGGCTGATTTAACAATCGACATTTAATTTTGTTCGTCGTGGAATAAAATCAGCTTTCGACAGATTTTTTTATGGAAGAACTGTCAAAAATTCAAAATTATTCCTCGGTTAAAATTATCTGACATTGGAAAAATCAGCCCTAAGTTTATGAAAAAGTGAAGAAGTGGTTTTCAGAACTAAGGACACGAGAATAATTTTATGTGTACAGAGGCCAGCACATCAACCTACCCCAATCTGTCAAACTTTCCCAATTGAATATGAACCTTATTCCTTTGTGGTAAAGTTGAAAATCTATCAAAGAAATTTGACAGATTGGGGTAGCTTGATGTGCTGGCCTCTGTACCTAAGTACCCATTCAGCGGACTTTTTTCTTTAAAATACTATGAAAAAGAATATTACGAAGATTTTGTTTATTCTCCCCATTCTCACGTATGGTTCTCAAACCTGGACTTTGGCACTTCAGCAGAGGTCCAAACTCGAGGTTTGCCAGCGAGCCATGGAGCGCGTGTCCTGGGGGTTCGAATTACGGAACGTATAAGGAACACACTACTGGCGCGGCAAAACGGTAACGTCCGTGAAAAGATCATGGACGTTACCCAGAAAGTCACTAAGCAAAATTTTTTGGACCGTCTAATTTATGTAGCACGTAAGTTTCGGAATTCCTGCAGTCTACTTAAGTTCATAATAGACTGAAACACGTTCACAGATAATTTGTAATGTCTGAGATGTAAGTAGATTTCACTAATCCTAATTCCTTCTACATTTCATCGTTTATTTTCCATCCCATAAATAGGTTTAAATTCCCTGTCCTTCACGCGAGTACTTCTCCACTAGGGAATGTAGCATGGCGAGCAGCTCATTGATTCTGCTAATCCTGAGGGAGTCTTAATGGCGACTGGCGAGCAGCGCGGGGCTAAATTAGATGGACACGTGTCGACTCTGCTGTGTACTTAATGAGATCTCTTTAATTTGATGTTTTTTTTTTTGTAGAATGAAGACATTTTGTGGTTTTAAGTTGCATTGTGGTAAGGGGGTTTTGTGTGATGATAAGATTTTTTTGTTAAATGTCTCAGAAAGCTTCTTGGAGCAATGGCTTGCCAAGGCCCGGGAGAGGATAGGAAATGTTTCAAGCAAACCATATAATTGTATTATTTTCCCATGTCTCAGCTTAGTTTCAACTCAACATAATAAATTATTTTTGTTTGTTTAACGAAATCTCCAAACGGCTGGATGACACTTCCCGTAACCCAAGGGCTGGCTTTTACCTTGGCCAGAGGATAAGTATTGCTATACAACGTGGTAATGCCGCCAGTCTCTTGGGTACATTACCAGTCGACAGCGATACGGATGAATTTTTGACGCCATATTTTAGTTTGTTAATAGTTTTAGTTAAGTTAGGTCAATTTATATTATTATTTTAATAGTCTGTTTTTTAATTTAGTGTTAGAAGTTGATTTTTTTTAAACACAGTCAAGTTAAGGCAATATAAATATTGGTTGTTGGTTGTTCAGCGTTGCATGGTTGAAATTGAAACAAAGCCTTATTGTCGTGATCGCCTTATTAGAATTTGAATAATGTTTATAGCTGTTAATCAATTGGAGATAGCAAACCATTGTAACGCTTACAATATTTTACAATCCACCCAAAGATCGCTTTTATTTCCCTAAAGAAAACAACGTCAATATTTCATTCCATCCCAAATTATCAACCGACACCACCGATCCTTTTAAAAAAAATATATATAATAGTGTACACTGATCGTCACTAGTCGCGGTCGTTATCGCGACATCGCGCGATAAAGGACCCTATTATGTCATCTGACAGTTTCGAGCGCTCCCAAAGGATAGATATTTTACTTTTCTTGATTTATTGCCAGTTTGGGACGCTAGGTGTTGTTTTTGCCTCTTGTGTGGGGTAATTAGACGGTATAGCTGTTGTCTGGTATATACATATTTTGGGGCGTTTTCGTTAATTTGATACTGGTATTGTGGAAGGTAGCTGATTTATTCAGTATCACCATTTTTGCGTGATGGCAAAATCCAAAAGAAATGTAGGTTTTGATACTAGTAGATACAAGGTAAAATTTGTATGTAAGTTTGTATGTAGGGGGTAACCTCCGGAACTGCCTGTCGGAATTGATAAATTCTTTTTGCATTTGATATCCTTGTTCTTGAGGAAGGTTATAGGCTATTTAAAATCACGCTATGACCCTAAGGCGCCGCCGGGCAAATCAGAAAAAATTCTAAGCGAAAACGAAGTGATAGGGCGGGCAGGTGATGCGATACGACGCGATGGGTCGGGGGAACAAGAAATTTCAATCAAAATTTCGGACGAAGTCGCTTGCAGAACCTAGTTTTAAATATAGACGATTTTCTTATTACACAAAATATACGCGACGAATTGAGAACGTCCTCCGTTTTTTCGTCAGTTAAAAATAATCTTACAGCGTACATTAGGCATATGCAGTGTGTAGTATTGTATACTATTGTTTAGTAGGTATTTAGACAAACTGTTAGTCAGTGTAAGGTACGGCTGCATGTGTGCATACAGTACTTTAATAATCACAATGCTCTACGCAAACTTGCGTTAAATTCAACAATAAATCACGTCAAACTCCCCAATTAAAACATAATTTGTCACAACCGACTGCAGAATTAATTAAAAGATACAATAACTTGTAGTATAACAGAAACGTTTGCGAGCGGACTTTAAATATGAATGCGTTCATTGGCGCGTGACCGATCTCTCATTATTCGAAATTTGAATAAAGACGTCGAAACCGCGACGTCAGCGAAGTCAAAATGCAAAATTCGAACGTGCATTAGCGCTAAATCGTTTATTTAAATTTTACACGCAGTTAACTCTGAATGGAGAAGTATGGCGTCCGAAGTAAAATTATAAAATTATCCCTGTTTGTCTAGTTTACAATACAAAGGAAGCAGCGCATGTTTACACGCTATTTAACAATTATTTAACATTTGATTTGTACACGGACACGTGATTCGAATCCAACTAATTTGCATAATCCCCTTTATTAGCTACAATTACGATTTGACATAGCTTTTCGATTATTAGCTTTGTGACATTTTTATTTATAACTTTATCTGTATTTTATTTTATTTTTATTTAAATTAGTCTTTGCCCTGAATCAATATCTGTTCTTAGGTACTTTTTTCGGGAAGAAAAATAGATGCCTTTTTCTCGTGTGAATAAACTTTGTGTAAAGTAATAAGTACCTACTGTGTAATGAGAAATAAAGTTACTGCACGCGTCATCCTCCGCAATTAGCCGATCAATCATACGCGAACGCATCCGAACAAATTCACGCCAAAGGCCGTGTTGCCTGTCTAAATATGTGTCACAGAATTTTGAACCTAAGGGCCAGTTCCAATAAAAGAATTGACTTATAAAATTGCTTATACGATTTTCTAGAAATATGTATTTTATTTCGCGCCAAAAAGTGTCGCTGGCAACATGGCGGCCCCAAGGGACTTTATTAGTGTCGGCGACCCACCCATTATACATTTTTAAACCGTATCCATATAAATTAATGTCGATATCACCCTAGCGTAATATCAATCTCGTGCCGTAGTTGTTCGCGGATTATGTTACAAATAATATAATTTTGTACGGTGATTCGTTATGAATGGTGCTACCTATGGGTTTTAGCGTATACTTTGGTTGTACCTTCTTGATTATTTTTCCGCTTACGGATGGATAGAATTGTCCTATATTGCCCTATCAGAATACCAGCATTGCGACACTTATTTTTAAATTTCGCAGCATCATGCTGAGATAGGAGCATTTTGTACATTAATTTCTGTTCTTATAAAAACTTTTTAACTTAGTTTGTGATCTTCTTCTACGAGTCCCAATAAATACTTTTTCTTTATTTAAAAAATAAAAAAACATGGGAAAAGTTAAAATCGTTAAGAGTTCATAAAAACATACCAAAAGTAATGGATTGGTTTTATATGCTAATCCGGTTTTATTTTAATTAGTGCTCTCACGAAGTAAGATTATGCTAATTTTAATATCGCTTCTACCACACATTCTGCTACAGGCTACATACTGACTGAATTTAATTAATTAGCCAGCTCATCCATTGTTTAATATTAGTATTAAGCTGTCGCCTCAACTAGTTTTAAAATATTATTGACGTGTACCTAAAGTGTTTGTAGGTAATAAACCTAACGGGACCTTTTCTAACACATCAATTTATTAGTGAGAACTTTTCATCATTAAAATATAATATAATTAATTCATCGTTTTCATCAGACGAGATTAAAGAGCAGGCCCAAATATAAAAAAAAGAACAGGCCATGAACCAGTGTAAAAACAAATCATATTTGTGTCCTTTGCCATAAATAATAAAAAAATATACACTCA
This sequence comes from Gortyna flavago, assembly GCA_963669345.1. Classification (NCBI taxonomy): domain Eukaryota; kingdom Metazoa; phylum Arthropoda; class Insecta; order Lepidoptera; family Noctuidae; genus Gortyna; species Gortyna flavago. The sequence continues at coordinate 9,974,871 of OY770148.1, forward strand.
AACTGCCAGTATCAATTCCATTCCGTCTAACTATCCGTCGGATAACGAAGTGTTCCCCCAACAAGGGAGGCCAGTTTACTGTTTCTTTATTCCATTATGTTTTAAAGAGAATGTCATAGCTATCGGGCAAGTGCAGCGCGGAACGCACCCAAACTGTCGAATTAACGGAGGGCTTAACAATAGCTCCCGATTTAAATTGCGAACGCAGCCTTTAATTGCGCGCTAATAGGCAACCGGTTTTTGTTTTAAATTGGCTGTCAAGTTAACAGATAGAATTTTTTATTTTGTCATTGGCTCGTTTTGCAGGTGCAATAATTTGTTCGGTAAGCGGTTCTATAAGCTTAGTTTTTCTATTCGCCCTCTACTCCGAGCGGTAATTTTCAGTCCGTAATTGTGTTTTGATGTGAGTTAGGTACAATACGAACTACAGTTAACAGCGGTTTTTTTAAGTAGTTTTCCAGCATTTATTTCTGCTAATGTAAGTTAGTTTTATTTAGGTGACATAAACCACCAAGACAGAACGTGTACATTTTGACTTGGTGATGGGTATTTTTACATTCTGTAGATTGCTGGTTTTTTTTACACGCTTCTAATACGATCACTGGCGATTGTCATACTTTTCTGATGAGCTTTAACCTACTTTGTCGACCTCCTTGCCAGGGACCATCTAAATCAAAACCACACCACCAAATACAAAAATGAAATGACGGCCCAGTGTCACATCACATTCATATCTCGCGGCCACAATAATAATTTCGTCCGCAAACAAACAAAACAAAAATTGTTTAGGGGAGATGCACCGATAAAAAGCGTCCTAATCAAATAAACAAGGGACGTCGATCTGTCGACGCAATCTCTGCCAAAATTGTGATTTGATATCTTCTATCGACGCATCGCCCCACTGTGTTGCCATGATAATAATCTGTTATAACGTTTTCATCTGTGGTGTCAGTTTGTGGGTATTATATTACAACCATTGTTCATGTAATTGGCTTCATCAATGTACTCGGTTAGTTTTTTTTTTTATTAGTTATATAAAGTTTTTGACAATTAAAGATGTAGGTAGTAAACAATACCACTACTTGATAATCTATTCTTTTCATAGTGATAAAAAATAGAATTTAAAAAAATAAAGTCCTTCAGACCGAATGTCAGCCATGGCGACCAATCTCAGCGGAAGATGTTATAGTGCACAAATGTGTGCGCAGACACAGGACTCTCTTTTCCCTCACTCTAATTGTCCGATGGGACAAAAAAACGGGGAAATAGAATAAAAAGTAAGTAAATAATGGTACAATTTATACCTAAAGGTCCTGATGTAAGTGTTGAATGCCTTGAATGCAGAGACAGATTTCAATAAGGTTTTTGGAACACCTCCATCCTAATAATGGGTAAGTAAAAGGACCCATTTACTTAATGTTTGCATTTCATTCCTTAGAAGTTATCAACATTGGCTGCAATTCAAGAACCTATACTTAGTCAAAAATAAACTACATCCTAGTTTTAAACACAAGCTCCCACGACCACTGATGCGGTCATCACAAAACGTGAGAACTCATCAAAATCATAACAGAACAGTTATTTTTAATAAAGATGAATCCGCATAAAATCAACAAAATCCTGTTTTTTCGCCCTCTGGCATTGTAACATGCAATCTTAGGCCTATTAGATTAAAACGTTACTCTATTTGAACGACACGTGCCACGCGTGCGCCGTGCACACGAAGTTTGACAGCTAAACAAACATGGCGGCCGATAGCGGAATCAGAATCAAATCTTTATTAATATTAGATGAACAAACATTGTTCTTTATACGGGGTATTGTGCAAATATAATTTTTGTAATTGGTCTTGTTTCCTCCCCTATAAGTACCTAGTTATTTAATGCGAGGGTGGAGATGATGTCTTTTGCAAATAATGGTTTGATTAATTACTACTTGTGATGGATTGTGAATTAAATGTTCTATTTAACTTTAGTTTGCATTTGATCTCTAGAGAGTACATATGTAGCTTTAGTTTATCATAGCAAGCTTTTGTAATTGTTATGTCTCCACTTTATTTTAATTGTGTTTTTATTAGACTTACCTTACTCTAAAAATGGCATGCTCAAATTAACCTAGGTTTTAAATCTGGGCAGAAGTTGCATTGTTTTTTTTGCCATACCGGCCAACGGAAAGACCGAGCAATTAAGAATTGTATTATTAGCCATTATAGTGTCCTACTGCTGCCAGTCCAGAGCTGCCAAGGCCCTATCTTTATTATATTTATATAAAGGAGTTCAATTAACAACTGCGTCCATACAAAAAACATTAAACAACAATTTAGCTTACAGCTATGCAACGCAGTCCTTCTAGTTTTAACAGTACTTACATGAAATTCTCAGAAACGACAGCTAGAAATGCTAGAATTCGTCGTTGAAATATAGTCGGAAATGCTTGGAGTCGGAATATTCAAACCGACGCGATATTTACCCACCGTGGAGCAGAACAGGCTATTAATTTACATAGTAATTTATCTTGTAATTAAGTACGCCGCAAATTGCTATCTCAGCCCTTCATAATCCTTTCGCACTGTTGCTTGGCGCTTGGAAACGATGATGTTAATGGTGATGCGCTTGGGATTAGAAGCGATTCGTATAGGAAGCAAGGTTTTCAAAGGCTAAAAAACTTTAAAAAATATTTATCATACTTTTTATGCTTCAATAGTTAAAGTGTAAAAGAAAATGTAGGTAATAAGAGAAAAATATGCGATGATTGAATAAATTTATAACCTTAGTGAATTTATAAAGCGCATATCTTGTAAAGTCATCATCTGCCTAGCCTTTTCCCAACTATGTTGGGGTCGGCTTCCAGTCTAACCGGATGCAGCTGAATACCAGTATTTTACATGGAGCGACTGTTTTACATGAAGCGACGCATATCTTGTAAAGTATAGGTATCTATTGATTAGAACTGTGAAATATTCTGAAAAGAAAGAAAAATGTTTATTCTGAACAAAATACCTAATACGCATATTATAAAATAAACATATACACACACACTACCTCATCCGAATTAGTTAAAAGTCACAAATTCGTCTCAATTCGATACGATTCTAATTCGACAAATAAAATAAAACTGCTGTGGTATGTTTTTATTCCTACTGTTACCTCGCGTCCTCACCGCCAAAATCTGATTGCCCTTCAAAAAATCTCCTTGGGTATCTAGTAGTCACATCCCCTCGTTCTCATCGTCCGCCTGCGGTTGGTGTTGACACGCAGCCGACAGACAGGGATTAAGGTTATCTGCATCACAAAGCCTGCACCGTAGAATTGCGCCGATTGCCAGACAACCCACTCGCCCGGCAATACAGCCCGATTTTTGGAACTTCCACGATTTTTGGGCGAAGTTTTGGTAGAAAATAATTAAGTGAGAGAAGAAAATTTTTGAAGTTTGATTTTAACATTGAGTGGCTTAAGTTATTTTAAAAACATCCGAATTGAGAACCTCTTACTTTTTTAACTTTTAGTATTTTTACCGAGTTATTAATCATTTTGTTCCACTGAGTAGGTAGGTAGGTACTATTTCTTTACAATTTTGCTTTTCTCAGAACTAAACTTAACTGAGTAATTAAACCAAAAATAATTATTTTATGTACTTTGTTTTATTAAAAATGGGTTAATTTTATCTTATAAATGCTTTACAATTCCAATTTAGAACTACTTTTTCTCTGAACAGATAACTCTTATACTTCAAATCGAAAAGCGAATGCCCTCATCACACCCTAAATAACGTCGTTCCGAGTAATTCCAGCCCATAACTCTACTCTCAAATCACTTTATAATATAATTAAACTAAAAATCCTAAGAATAAAGATAATTTAACAAATCATAATCCCCAATTTTAATTAGGAGTTTGCATCCAAAATCAAAGCAAACCAAGTCATATTGTTCAGCACAGCTTGTTAACAAGTTCGTCTTAATTGGATTGTTTCTTCAGTCTTCAGTGGAGTTCAGGAGTTGGGGAGTTGCACGATACTTGGCATCGATCAGGTATCAGTGCAGATTGGAGTCGAAGTTCGATCGGAGATTATTAAGGGTTGTCGTATTATAAAAATGGATATAATACCTTTGTTTAACATCAAAGTGAATATCGCGGAAATTGAGATAATATGTTTATTTTTATATTAAAGGATATGTATGTATGAGATGTACTGAAACACCGACCACATTTAGTTATTAAGATATGATTGACGTGAAAAAGTGTTAAGCCTACTTACAGAAATAAATCATTTATCATTAACATAAAACAAAGACATGCAATGTCAGGTTTCTAAAAAAAAAACTTTACAGTCGCCTTTATTATCGTTACAGACATAAATGGCGCCTAACACGGGGTAGATGGTCCCGTGCTGGGCGCCATTGGCATATCAAAACCTTTTTTTTTTTCATTGGAGATAGGTAGTTTTTAAGTCATGCACCTACTCTTTTACACAGTTCATCTCGGTAGTATTTGGTCCTTTACAGGTAGGTTTCATCTCTATAATCTAACAACAGTCAGTTGTGAAGTTATTTAGGTATATCATAAACCGGGCACGCATCCAAAATTCCTGTTGTAATTCTTATCTCCAATTCATCCTTAAAACACATCCCCGTTACTGCAACATCATTACCATCCTACATCCAAATCAATACAGGCACAGCTTCACAAAGTATCAACCGCTTTCAGAACACGGAATCTGAATGCGCTGTCATCCAACGCTGCGGCAAGCCTATTAATTCCATTGAGGAGAGGGTACAAACCCCTAAATCGATATACGCTAAGAGGGACCTATTTCACGGCTGAACACTCGCACGACCAACTTGGATAGCGACTCGACGTGATATGGTAAGTACGTTAAATTCTCTGCTTTTAAAATATGTGAATGAGACCTTAACGGAGTTTGATGGTGTTTTTGGTATTAGAAATGTAAATGTAATTTTTGTTTATGAAAGACCTTGGAAGTCAATTTGCTTATCTATCTATCTAACTAGCCTGTATTGTCCCACTGCAATGCAAAAGGCTCTCGATTTTCCACACCTTTTAAATCATAATGTTTTCAGGTTTCAGAAGGATTTCATTCAGACAGAGTTTGCAACGCGTGAGCTGATATGCGGATCTACATACCAAACAATGGAAGAAAACCTTCGCAAACCAATGTAAGGTTTAGAATAAAACTGAAACCTTAATGCGGCAGTTCTGCCGTTAAGATTTCCAAAGTCAAATCCAAATCTTTTAATCCAACTAAATTCCTCTAGAAACAATTTAAAACCTCAGCTCTTGGCCCATTATCGTTTTAAATAGCTTTTAAAAGCAACAATAGGAGCACGCGACGCGTCCGTCCGCCGTGGCGGGCCGCACGCGATTGCATAATTTTTAATCACACGACCGAGTAAGCAGCTAATACGGTAGAACGAGATATTGAGGGTAGTTATAGCTTAACTGGCGGCAAAGCGGAATTGGCTTTTGTCATCGGGAGCGGAACGGATTTTCTTTATTTTCTGAACGCCTGGTAGTCGCGGTTTTTTAGATTGTTTTTTTTTTGGATAGCATGTATGGGTGCTGAGAAATGTAGCTAAGTTGTGGTGGTCAACTCTCCTAGGTTCTTATAGTGAACTTCTCCGAAAATTAATTTGATTGGTAAATTTGGTTTAAAATTCGACAAAGCTATGAAGAAGAAAGAGAAATGAGGTTACAATTTTCAATCATCAAATCTCCGTACTTTTCTTAAATTAAATGCAGAGTTTACTTTTATACTGAGTTATTTTTACCTAGAATTAAATATTGCTCTTATTGTTAACTTGACATTTAAGATTCTCGTAAAAATCTCGATATTTTTTGCGAATAATGCCTAACTAGGTATACTTAGTTTATTTTCGTATAATTACTCATCAAGAACCCGAAAAATTCGTAATACTAAGTAAACCAACGACATCTGTATCAAACATATACCCAATTTACCTTCACACTTGACTAAATTAAAGTGTCGCTTTAAACTATAGCAACAGTGCCGACCCATCCATTAATCCGCCATTGTCATGGTAAGCAGCCTGTGATCTATATTTTAATAACACGCCTCGATGGACGGCTAATAAGGGCGAAAATTGTATTAGGGATGACATTGCATAGGGACCGAAGGACCAGGCATTATTCGTTTTATCTAATCGTATTTATATCATTGTTTGATTTTTTTTTGATGATTTCTTAAAAAGATATAAAAATTCCTAAATAAAAACGGAATTAATAGTTTCCACAAAAAAGAAGAGGGGCAGTTGATTCGTATCAATAATAAAATACGTTAAAGTAGTTAGAAAAAGAAACAAAGAAAAAATACAATGCACTATGCTAAAAATGCTAATTTTATCAAATCCTAAGTACAGACGCTAGCACATCAAGCTACCCGAAACTGTAAAATTTTCCCAATGAACTTTGAACCTTATGCTTTAGAGATAAAGTTTAAAATCTATTCAATAAATTTGACAGATTGGAGTAGCTTGATGTGCTGGCGTCTGTACGTTAACAGGCGCTTAGTACAAAAAGACCAATTTTTCACGTAGGAACATAAATGCATGCCTTTTTCTACGATCCTTACAACCCCCTTTTTCTTATTTTTAACCCATTTGACCAATTAACGAAAAAGTCTGTTATTTAATCACGCTGTAGTACTGAAATGCATTTGATCTAAGTAGATACGTTAATATTATATTTAAACGATATAAATAAAGCGTAGACTACATTTTAAAATACATTAGTGAATTATGTAAATGTATATTGGGCGAACAGAAATGGGAAGTTTTGTCTGAACAAATCGTCGGAAGCAATTTTCTCGTAGGGATTTAACGCGGGATCTTACTGTGCTCGAGCAGTGTACAGGTACAGGCGAAACTAGCTCGTGTTCGTATATTGTTCATTTTCTACTCAGGCAGGTATATGAAGGTTTTGTATTTGCAACCTAATTATGTTAAGCAAACGCAAATCTTCTCGATTGTTGATAATAGTTTCGCATATGCAAACTTCGGAAAAATGCTCAACATTTTCTTCAGCGGAGTGGCCACAATCTTTGCAACTACATTCTTTATCTACTTCTTGTTCAATAATACGGGTTTGTATCTAAAGAGATAGAAATATTATAACTTTGAGGTTTCAATGTAAAGTGTAACCTAAGACTAATCCAGCACGTCTTGAGGAGCCAAAACTACTTAAGTCTATCCAAACCAGGAGCCACTTTTGCCTTCGGGTGTACACCGCTCTCGCTATGATTCTTTTTAAAAGCTTAAAGCTCATTCAGGATTCGCCTAAATATGCAGCTTTTAAATGAAGTCTTAGATACGGCACGTTTCCATTGATTTGATGTTAAAGATTCCGAAAACCGTCAAGATGTGTCACAATTGTAAAGAAATTAGGTACCTATATTAATGTGGGCTTTTATAATTTCTAATGTGATGATATTATCGTGGACGTCCACGTTCACGTCACGGAATCACGATAACACAGGGAAGTAAAATGTATGGACATATATGAAGACGCTTTTAAATTTCCGACCACGATAACGTAATAACGTACATGTGTGGGAATTACTTAGTAACAGCCCGGAGTTTGGAAGTTAGCGGTGTCATAGTTGTCATACCCCCGTACCTCGGAAAGCACGTTTTAAGCCGTTGGTCATGCGCTTGATCTCTCTCCGGTCGTGTCGGATTGAAGATGAGACTGACTATATAATATCTAGATCTATCTCTCATACTATACAGTGCGTTAGGTTAAACGAGGGATGTACCCATGAAAATGAACAACTATTACTAAGAGACCAATACTGAAATCGAGAAAATAAAATCAGCCGCTCTATTGTACATTTATGTTCGCTTAACTGGACAAAATGTAGGGAACAGCAGTTTTTTTTTTTTCATATTTTTGAGTCCGCCCCGTGTTAAAAGTTGTTCATTTACATGAGTACTACACTCCCTTAAAGTATGTTATTCGTTTAAATTGACACTGTATTTCTAGATATTATATGTACCTATAGGCTAGTACCTATCAGTTGAGTTTGGCTGCCATGGCCGAAATATGGCCTGCCGGTCGATTCTGTTAGAATCTCACCGTGAGAAGTTAGGTGAAGTAAGCTGTCATTCCATCTGATGCTATAGGGATTGATACCAATGACAGCTCACTTTAAGCTCACTTCACATTAGTTATCACGGTGAGATTTTTACAGAATAGCACTACTGGATGACTATTATTATAACGTGCACGTATCTCCTTAAATTTATGGATGTGGATGGGGGACGTCCACAATCATAATAGTCACGTTAGAAAATTATAAAAGCGCATTGGACGCAAGGTTCTGTTAACACTCGTAACGTGGAAACGCACACGCGAGTGTAAGTCGAAAGCGAATACGGAGGCAATTTGTGAAAGAATTGAATACTCAATTACTGACGATTTGTGACGTTTAAGTGCCGATGAAAAGACGATAAATTCACTCCAAGCCAAGCTTCCTTTGAGTACAATAGATTTGAACATGCTTGTCTTAAACTGGCGTATTTTTTAGAAACGGACCGTTTTATATAAGTTTAAAGCACTGTGTCTCTTTTGTATGGCTATAATATTTCTAAAACAGGTCCTGATTAAGTTCTTCTAAAAATAACTGATCTAGATAGGTAGTGTGAAACTCTCTACGAGCTTCACGGTGCCGGGAGAAATAAAATCAAACGGTTACGGTTTATCTCGCAGTTATCTTCAATAATTATTCCTATAAAATTTTACTAATCTTTACAACCTAATATCTTTGCTTGTCAGCCTAAACTCTTCTAAATGTAAAACTTAATGATTTTCAAGTGCCAATTACTTTCAACTGACTCGCCGTGGTTGCATTTAGGCACCAAAAAGGCCACAGTCTCTACCGTGCATTGTTAGACGTAAAAAAGGTAAGTTTTCCTGGCAATTTTCAGAATTTTGAACAAGAGTTTATGACGCTTATTTCATAAAGAAATTTTGACTTCATTTTACCTTTGACAGCAATCCAAGTTGCCATTTGCAACTTTATTGCAACGAGAATAAATGGTCTCTTTAATCGAAGCACAATGGAACAAACACGCACACTTACACAAACAAACACACCACTCACACATCACACACACACACCACACAAACGAAACACATACCTACACACGTACCATATCATACCTGAAATCACCTCTCTAGTCTCCACACTAGAATTCGTACTTCGAGCCCCAAGATACAGACTAACTGTCTTGTTTGGGGCTCACTAGCTAACACTATAATATTGTAACCTAGCTGTAGGTAATATTTTAAGCTACTCATGTCATCTCAACTTGGTGTTATCCAGTGAACCTGCATACTGTATTACCTGAACAATAAATATTTTCTTTTCTATCTCTATTTTGACAGTGTTGCAAAATTAGAAGAAAATACTGAAAATAACTGTGAAAGGACTGTTATGATTATTTTTGATATTTAAATGTCTCTTAACTTTAAGATACATCACGAATTTACGACTGTATCCTCTGGAAATAAACCCGCTCATACACAACAAATGACTCAACTTCTTTTATGAACTAACGTCACCGATAAAATCTCTTGATAGCTGCATACTTCCATTTGGCTTTGCGCGACGAAATGGTGTAATCAGTCAACACTTTAACATAACTATACTATTGCAGTCTTTGAACATAACCACTTTTTACAGCGCAGTTGTGTAAAAAGTCAAATATTGTATTAATGTAAACGTGTTAAGTATATTAAAAATTTTGAAACGAAAACATTTCCACTTCAATAATGTTACAACTACCCAATAAAGCGGAATCAACAAAATATTTTACTGGTCTGAAACTAGTTTGAAGAAATCTCAAAAACCAACCTTAAATTCGACTATTCAAAGTTTATTCTTGCTTGGGGGATGTTAACAGTAATTTGTTGCTGAAGCGGAGTAGTAAATAAAAGAGGTTTTATATATGTAGCTGTATGTAACATTGAGTGGAACATGCAGTTTACATTGCAAAGGATGCTGTAACTTGTAAGTTAAGTTTAAAGTGATCTGGGATGAAAAGATAACCATCTTCTTCTATTTTTATAGGTGTTTTTAGCCTAACAAACTTTAAGAGGTGCTTTAGACCATCGAACTGAACAACTTTCACTAGGGGGACCAACTGTGAAATCACGAAAAAAAATATATGCTGTTTAATTAATACAAAAGTTCAATACCTACTTGACCAAAATGTATGAAAAGCTGATTTTTATTTCGTGAATTTTGAGTTGGTCCTATCATCAGTTTAAGCAACGCTTGCCGCGGTTGGTCCGTGGATGCGTGACCATATTTACATACCAAGACCCCTCCGTGTGTCAAAACGTTGCCGTTGGTCCCGGCTGTCATTCGAGGGTCTTTGTCAGTATTCAGAAGCCCGAAAGTCTAACAACCAGTCTTTCCAAGGGGTATCGTATTACCCAGTTACTGGGTTGTGGAGATCAGATAGGCTGTCGCTCCATGTAAAATACTGGTATTCAGCTGCATCTAGTTAGACTGGAAGCCGACCCCAACATAGTTGAGAAAAGGCTAGGCAGGTTATGATGATTACCGAAGGACCAGATTTTTGTGGTCTTTACTTACAATGAGAGCAGTGGTGGCCCAGTGGTAACGGCCGCGACTTAAGAGTTGTAGGCTGTAGGTTCGAACTCAGACAGGCGCTTACTTTGTGTAAATTATTTCATCACCATTGCTCTCCAAACGGTGAAGGAAAACATCGTAAAGAAACCGGTATGTCCTAGAACCAAAAATTCGAAGACATGTGACATCTACCAACCCGCACTGGGCCCGCGTGGTGGATTACAGCCCACTCACTCTCACGAGGAGGCCTGTGTCCCAGCAGTATGAACATTATAGGCTGATTATGTTATGTGTATGTTTACTTACAATCATCCATCCATCATCAATCATCTCTCCTGTTGCAAGTCTTCTGGAAGAAATTTTTTAATGAAATAATCAGTATCTGTGCTCGTCGATCTGTTAGCTAATGTACATAATTTTGTCTCTATTAAGTGTTTTGAATGTCATCATCATTTTAGCCGAAAGACGTCCACTGCTGGACATAGGCCTGCCTGCCTGTGTAGTGCTTCTCGTATCAAGCGGATTCCTACGGCCTTCACTATTCCATTGGTCCACCTGGGTGTATATAAATAAATAGTTTTTCTAAAGTTTACAGTGCCCACAGTTTGCTTTGCACATAATTAAAATTAGCATACAGCATTTGAGCACGCTATCGCAATTAGTTTTAGTCGCGGCTTGTGGCTAACCGATTATCATTGCTCTAATTGCACCCTAATGACCACAGAGTACTTTTTGATAGAGTCTAATGACTGAACAGGGTGCTTACTCTCGAATATAATTCCGATAGATCGAAATTGGAATTGTCAGTGAAACAATGACGACGTTTAACTCAACCAACTGACGTTTGACCAATGTCGGTCTATCGGAATTATATTCGAGAGTTAGCACCCTGGTGGTAATGGTAATGCGACTAATATAATGGCGTTACAGTGTATTAGTATTACATAGTTGCGAAATATAAATTAATATAAAACATTTTGGACAAAGAAAGGTATTCCTAGCTCAGCTTAATAGACTTGAAAAGACGTCAAAATTCACTCATGACCTGTGGAGTAATTCCGTTACAAACTATCAGTAGCAATTGCTGTCATTTTGACAGTTCAACAGAATTCATTGCGTAATTTACGTTATTGACTAGACAAATTTTTCGAACATACGAAGCAATGTATTAGCAAATTGATTGATTATGATTGATAGTGACTTACGCAATTAGAGTGCTGGGTAAGGACATAAGATAGGGTTTTTGTGCTAGTAGTAAGTTAGTGTGGGATCATTTCCGAGCTCTGGGCGAAGCAGCTAGCAAAATCTAAGTAGTTATGTTTAAAAATAGGAGCTTTTGAACGTCAAGCAATATCTGTCCACCAGCGTGATTGTAGTAATATCTATAGGTACAGCCGCGGATAATGGCTGTCGACCACTTTTCACCCTTATGCCCTTGGTAATAAGGTTGAAAAATGGTCCACCGCCAGTGTCTGCGATGGTACATATAAATAAGAGAAATATGGGATTGGGCAGGCCACATCAGCCGCATGCAGGATGACCGCTGGGCCAATGTCTCCACACAATGGGTGCCTGAAGATGGACGGCGCCGCCGAGGCCGGCCCAGAAAGCGGTGGCGAGATGACCTGAACGCGTACCGCGAGGGCTTTTTCGAGGTAGCGCTAGAAAAGAGTACTTGGAAGGACTTGGGTGAGGCCTTTGCCTAGCAGTAGGATGTATAGGTAAACAAAAAAAAATTTTTTTTAGTTAAGTATTATCATGTGCGAATTCATTGTAGATATAACTAGAAGTTTTTTTTAAATTGAGATTTATTTCAGGACAACCCCTAACCCAAATAGTAGGTACAGCTTAAATTAATTTTACATTCACTAATACGAAATATTGAGCATAACAGCAGTTGTCACATAACTACGCCACCCGACTTGACTAGGTGTGACCGGATCAAAAGACCAGTCTGTGACTATCGTACCTAATGGACGCGAATATACATTTAATTAAACATAACGTTTATACAGAGCGTCAATTTTACATGCGTTTAATATTAAGATGGCTCATTATGCTCGTTGGTCTAAAATTAGATTTCTGGCATCGGGCGTCAGAATGTTTTCTGGTATAGTGGATTTGAATGTGTGGTTTTCTGTAGCCCTTCGTATCCACATCACACACATTCGTTTAACATGGATCCATGCGAGACACAATGGCTTTTTAATTGATTCTGTAATTACGGCATTCAACCGGTTAAGGATAAGTCTGAATAACTGCAAATAATTTTATTTTTAAGGTCCAACGTCCATCTAATCCGTCATCCGTTTATTTTCAGTTGTTTACCAGAGGGGTAATTCCCGAATATTTAAGAACGTTTTGACATTGATTGTCGCTGAGATGAGATTGCGACCAGATTTTGTTTTTTTTTTATTTAGGTACGATAATATTGACCTTTTGGCCCTGTTGATTCTGTAATTAGGTTGAATATGTCACTACACTGGCTCATTACCATACCAAGCGCTATCGTGTGGCGGATCCTGCTTCATCTTGTCTGTTTCCCGCCATTCTTCGTGACCGACAGATGACATTAGTGACAGCAGCTACCCTTAGTGTGAATAAGACAGTGTTTACATAATAATTATTATCTATTAAATAGATATCTACACGGCACCCGAGTTACCTTTTCTTCTTTAGCTTTAGTTAGACGATAGTTTGACTTTAACTCAGGGAAAGTCTCAAATGAAACTAAATAAAAAACGTCTGAAAATGTTTATTATTAAACACAAAAAATTGCACACAATTGTATGTGTCACGGATGATAAACACTTTTAAACTCTTTGGAACGCAGAAATATAATTCATATCTTAACACATTCGAAAATAATCAGCCGTCACGTTTACGCGCCAAAAAGACAATAATTTAGAAAAAGAACACATTAAAAAATAAAACAAGAGACGTTTGGCGCGTTCTGACAACCACTATCGTTTGTTAAAAGGGTCGTAATTAATATTAAAAATACACTTTTATTTAAATATTATAAGAGAACGTTTAAGTGGTTTTGTGGAAACGAAAATTTTTCGTAATTGTTTTTCCACTAGTGGTGGACTGTGGATTTTCTTGTTCGATGTTTGGAATAGAGCAAAAATATTTAAGTAGTTAATAGGTATAACTTTACTTCTCTTTGTAAGTATTTTTTTCTTTTCAACCTATATTTTCCAACTCCTAGACAAAGGTCTCATTTATAGTTTTCCATTGTTCTTTGTGTGTTGCCTTCTCCAAACAATCTGAATTAATTTATTTGGACAAAAATATTGGGACTGGATTTACTTAAACTCGGACAGTTTAAAAGTGTGACATAAATTAAACCAGCTTGTTTAGAAAAACGTGGAACTACATTAAATATTTTAGTGTTTTTTAACTGCGAGTTAAAAACCACTAAACCATATTTCACAAACAAATGAGTTACAGACAAACTAACATCGGAATTTATCAAAAAAATATCATATATAAAGCATACCGAAAGGGAAAATTGCGTATTTTGGTACCACAAACGACCGCTAATAATTTACAAAATTGTCTTCGTACACTTTTCTTTAGAACATTTATTGCTTTTTAATGTACTAGACGACATGGCTATACAGCCAACGGTCACGCGTCATAACATTACTGGCCATTTGCTTTTATCTTTTTTTATCTGTCATCCGTCAAAAACTAACGACTGGCAAGCGCCAACAGCCTAGATATACCACTTTGTTTATTAGAGGAAGGTCTATGGTCCAATATTAATCGTCACATTTTAAATCTGAATGCAAATTAGTGTCGCACTAATTTGGGATAATCTTTAATGTTTCATTTAAATCTATTAAGAATAACTAATAAGTCTAAAGGTACCTCCTGTGCAAGGCATTTTCTTCCTTTTAATATTTTACCTTTTTATACCTTTTGTTTATGCCTTTTCTACCTTATGGTTTTTTCCTTTTGAGTGACTTATATACTTTGTTTTACGACCGAACCAGCGCCTTTTATTCGGTAGTTAATAGTACCTATACGTACTTTACGCAATATACTAATCAAATAAGTATTCTTATTAGATTGTTTTGCGTAAACTACATAATTATCCACATAATATTGTTAAAATTAGAACGATTATTGATTCCAGCGCTCTTATGGTCGGTTACCAGAATTTATTAAGTCTTTTCTGTGAATAGGCAGACTGAAAAACTGGCAAATTTGGATTTAATATATAGGACCAGAAGGCGAATAAACGTTCAAAACTTAGTTGCAATCTCGTCTCAGTGACAAAAAAATGTCAAAAACTTGTCAAAATGTAGGGAAATTAAGAGGTATTTTTGACATATTGAGACTGAGATCAGAGTTTTCTCGTAATTTTAGGAACGTTCACAGTCTTCAGTATCAGTCAGTAACAGTATCTCAGTCTCAATCTGTCAAAAAATGCCTCTAATTTCCCTACATTTTGACAAGTTTTTGACATTTGTTTGTCGCTGAGACGAGATTGCAACTAGATTTTGAACGTTTTAAATTACGAGAATTGGCCTTCAGATTGTGAACGGTACCTATTTCTCAGAATACAGAAATGCCTATTTACTCATTAAGACGCGGTGCCCTCACCCAAATAAAACCTGCTGTATAAGAATCTACATAAATACACAGTTTAATTTCGTATTTAAAAGTATTAACTGATTAAAATAACCTTCATAACCATTACAAAAATGTTGTAACAAATCAAATATTGAGTAGCTAAACGAGCTGTAAAACAATAAGAACCTTCACAAATATCAGTTTAAGTATCTATTTAAAAGTATTAACTACTTAATAAAAATAATAACAAAATCAGAATCCCCAAAGTTTCACAGCCACGTATCAAAGGACCATATAAAAAAAAACATATTTTTCACATATTTTTTAAACTATCAGAGCGCTGCTGTCATCAAGTGTGAAGTGGACAGTGAAAAGATCTGAGAGCGGTGTGATGTCTTTGAAGCGTCTGAACATACCGTTACAACATGACACACGAGGACTTATAACTCATACCATTTGTCACTTTTAATTGCGACTTGTTCTTGTCGAACGTCTGAAGAAACGTTTTATAAATAGTTTATTGTGAAATAAATGCGGTGCAGTAGCTGTGAGGAGTCGGAGATGGATTCTATGGCGCTCGCGGGGTTTTGAGGGAAAGAGTTTTAATCGTTTTTTTTATAAATAGAATTTGGTTTGATGGTTTGTTTTAAATGGTCAGGAATTGTGGAAACAAAGGACAGCTGACATACTGGCCAAGCTAATACGTTTTTACTCGTAGTCCACAAATATTTCTTAATTTAATTTTTTTCCGAGTCTGCTTTTTGCGTAAACGTAGCTAATATAAGATGCACTTCAAATAATAAAGGGCAGATTCTAGTTCAGATTCAGATTCAGAGTCTAAGAGTAATCAAAAATCTTTATAACTTAAGGCATAATTTATTTTCGTTCACTGCATAAAACTAAACAAATAAACAATTCGCAAATAGTCACCAAGAACTATCCATAGCGAGACTATCTCTTTCACTCCCTTTTCCAAAAAAACCACAATACATCCCTGCAGTCCTTAAAGAAATTAAGACATTAAATTTGAAACAGTTATGGCGTTAAAAGCGGTCATTAGTACGTCGATGACTGGTTTTACTTTGATGTCATGCCATCGTGTCGTTAAGAGCCAGCATTGGACTGTAAACACCCAAACGACATCCTATTCCGGTCAGTAGGAACGATTATATTGATTCTAAACGGTTTCAGTTTTGAATCTAACGGAATATGGTTGCAGCATGCGTTTATTGGTTTTCTCTGGGAAGTTAGGTAAGTCTGAACTTAGATCTTTTGGTATTGTTTTGCGTTAGTTTTATTAATATCTGTAACTTAGCTATTTATCCTCAAACTAGCTTATGTATTGACACTATTAGGTTACAGTCCCTAGCACACAGGTAGAATGACAGCTCACTTCACCTACGTTTTCACGGTGAGATTTTTACAGAATAAACCGGCTGTTCTTCCTACTCAACAAATTCCAAGAGGTGAAATAGGAGAATGAGTAAACCACAATAAATTATCATCCACATTCTTCCAACGGAACAGTAGCCAAATTCAAATTAGGGTCCCCAATAATAGCCTCGTTTATAACGCAATAAACTAAATATACTTAATGCCTCCTCGTCGGCAAGCCGTCCTGTACGCGCCGTTTGACATACAATTAAAAATGACAGATGACTCGTCGCCATCTTGAATTTACTCAAAGAAGGCCGCACAAAAAAAAATCGTTCAACACATTTTTAGCTAGTTAATCACGATGGATGGATGTAAAGCTGTCAATCATGCGGTTTTTGAGAGCGCGTGAAAGATTCTAGTCGTCGTACGTGTCAATTATTTATTCTTTGATGTATTTGCAAATTTTGGCAAGGATTGTTTTGGATATTGTTTGTTTTATCGATGAGCCTGTGGCGATACTCACACTCTTCATGTTGTTTATTTGTGTTTAGTCCTCGTATTGTCACATTATCTTCTACCTACTAGCTTCTGCCACGTGAAATTTATTGTTCTCCCGACCCACCCCTTCGGACCGCATCCCCCCCCCCCTTCGTTTTCGCTTAACGTTTTTTTATATATTTTTTCCCTTTGCTCGGCTCCTAAGGGCCGCAGCGTGATGTTAAAAAGCCTCAGCCTCAAGAATTGGGCTATCAAATGCAAAAAGGATTTTCTAATCCAATTTTCAAATATGACTGGTAATTCTAGAGATTAGCGCGTTCAAACAAAAAACCAACCGTTAGACGTTTTTAAATAAATGAGACACCAACCGGCGATTATCCCTGTTATTGATTGATTGACGATTATGCAAGTGTACACAAGGACGACCCCGGTTTGTGTAGGACTATTGCAGGATATGGAAACCAAGATATTTTGGATTATGGGTTTGGGTGGCTACAGTGACTGGTTATTTAGGACTATGGAAATACCCCCCTGCGAGACCCTGAGCTCTTGCCTGATCAATGTTTTATATAAATAACACAGGTAAAATTGCAGGGGATGACTTGCACATTCAATAATAAGCCCCCGAATACAATCGCTAGCACATAGTGTCGTAGAGACAAGGGAGGAACATGTCCTGAGGGGCTTATGAGGAGTGGAGAGGTATTCCACGGCTATCAGGACAATCCGGGAAGTACGGTGAAAATCCTTACGAGCTTTTTACTGGAATACTTATTTCCTCCGAGCACGTTTGCTCTTCCGCATCTCCAATCAAGCCGGCCAACAAAGGTGGAAGTGGTGGTTCCTCGTTAATGTTCACTCCAGCCGGCCAAGTACGCCAGAAGTTAGAAAAAGACAAATAAATGTATTTAAACTTTATTTTAGTTATTAAAAGCGGAGATAAAGAGGTTGTTGTTATTACGTGACATGTGTATTGTTTGTTTCGCGATTCCATATAGGTAGGTATGCACATTAACATTATTTGCACCTCTTTTACCTTTTGAGTATTGAAGTTAACTTTGGTTGTCACCAAACTACGAACTTGTGCAAATTTTAACATAGTTGTAACATGGATTTTATTTTATTTATTTATTATTTTTATTTTATCCCTTACATTTAGTTTTTGTGTCATCTACTTATATATTTATTTGTTAGTAGGTAATGTTAATTTTGCACTTAAATAAGGTTAGTATTGTTAGGTCTTTTGCGGTGAAAGACTCCTCCAACATGGATTTAGATTTCTTTAAATACTGAAATAAGTAGGCTCATGTTTTGCAAAACTATCATTACAAAAAAGCTTTTAAGAGATTCAGTTGCTCTAGTAGACTTTAGCTTAGCATACATAGCGTTAATGTAGCAGTAGGTATATGTACTTGTAATAATTTAAAACTATGAAACTGATTATTTATGTCGTATGTAATTTTATTTTCAAATTACACAATTTTTCATCTTGAAAATTTAAGGACGTATGAGGGTAGTTTCACCCCTTGAAGATGGCTCGACGAGATAGGACTTCCCCTATTTCCCCCGCCCATGAATTTAATAAATAATAAATGTATGATATCGTGTAAATAAGGCGCAGGAAACGTGTCATAAATATAGAAAGAGCTTTATTTATGAAGAGAGGGATTTGGGTTGAGGAAAATGTATGTATGTCATAGATCGTTAGCACCCATTACTAAACATAGAGTTATCAATATAATGAGCTTTGGAAGAGCAGTGGTAGCTCGACGGCCCTGAATTAAGAGTTGAGGATCGTGTTCGAACCTAGGCAGACAAAAAGCAATTTTAAAACAATCACTGTACCTACTGCTCTGAAGTCAGAAGGAAAGAACGTACAAACTGGGCCCGCGTGGTGGTTTACGGCCTACCGCCCACTGTCCTCATGCGAAGGAGGCCTAAGTCCCAGCAGTGCAAATAGTATAATTCATCATCATCATAATCAGCCTATAATGTTCCCACTGCTGGGACACAGGCCTCCTCCCTGTGAGAGGGAGTGGGCCGTAATATACCACGCGGGCCCAGTGCGGGTTGGTAGATGTCACATGTCTTCGAATTTCTGGTTCTAGGATTTGCCGGTTTCCTCACGATGTTTTCCTTCACCGTTTTGAGAGCAGTAGCATAATTATTAGTCTGATAATTTTACTTCCGGGAATTTCCCTGAATCACCACGTTTGGCAGTAAGACTGGTGATTGGAATAAATTGTTGCTGGCAGATAGGGAAAGCAGTAGTATTAATAAAACCAATATGTTATAACTTGAAACTATTTTATATCAACATCGAGTTAATGTAATGGCCGAACTAGTTAATAATTACAAATACATATTTACAGCGTTGAGCATCGTATTAGCAAATACTTACTTAACTAGTTATATTAAAGCATGTTCAGACAAGGGCAACCAAGAGAGGTCAAATAAATGGATTTACAAATAAGTACTCTCTTGTTCTCGTAACTGTAATTGTCTATAGTCTTCATTTATTTATTTTTTAGCTTGTATATTTAGTATAACTAATATTTAGGATATGTATTTATCTGTGTATCTATTTTAGTATGTTATTGCACCAACGACAACCCCATTTTATGTCCAGGCAAATCACTGTCCATTCCAAGGTTGCCTGGAAGAGATCGCAGAAAGCGATAAGGCCGCCCATTGTATATTTTTAGTGATTGATAAATTTTTGTTATGTATTTTTGTGGTATACAATAAAGTATATATAAATAAATAAAATATAAATAAATAAGTACATAGGAGAAATTATATTTTGAATCAATATAATGCTGATTTACATACAACATGGGTATATAGATTTCCAAAAAATCAATTGTCTTAAGGCAGTAAGAGCTAGTAAACTATATCCCTGCAGTAAAAATTAAAACATCGCTCAACGATTTTATCTGGATTTCAGTTCATAAATACGCAAATGACATAAATAAATCATATTTTCAGCTGTGACTCGAAGGACCAATGAAGCACAGCATTGGTTGAGTCTTAATTTCTATAATCCATCAGTACATAGTTGATTGTTCACTCGATTGCCTCAACATCAATATATTTGCCTCGGTACACCTTGATACAAAATTCATGATTAATCTTATGATACGGAAGCAGGATTCAATGGCTCATATATAACTTCTTGGTCTAATCAGGTTTGATTTTAGTAGCTTAATTGTATAACATATTCGTAGTAACATGGCTTGTGGCTAAGTAATAACAACCGCACGGGTCGATCGATCAAATTAAGGTACGCTTGCCGCGGTTGGTCCGTGGATGGGTGACCATCTCCACATACCAAGACCCGTCCGTGTCTCGGAAAGCACGTTAAGCCGTTGGTCCTGACTGTCATTCATGGATCTTTGACAGTCGTTACGGGTCGTCAGAAGCCCGAAAGTCTGACAACTAGTAGTCCTGATGAGACCCGACTGTCTTTGTTCCACCAACAACTTTTGTAGGTTTGAAGGTTTAGTTAGGTACTGAGAAATATTTATGTGATCCTGCCTAGCCTAGTGAATCTAGACATCTGACAGATACACCATTTGATCATGGAACACTTAGGAGTGCAAAAACAGGTTTTGCAAAAAAAATACGTAGATTTTAATTCTATCTAAGGCATTGTCTGAACATGCTTACTGATTCTAGATAATTTGTAATGGGTAATAAAAACTATTTTTGATTCATTTTACAAGAAAGGTCTGCACTTCAATTGCGTAACACACTTTCTAGAAAGAAAGAAAGAAAAAACGTTTATTTGCGGTGAACATGACGCAAAAAAGAACATAAACACAAAAAATTAAACAAAAAAAATAGAAAAAAAAAATCCCGAAAGATTTTGAAGGAAACTCCTAATCCATTGCTTCATTTATTTGTAAATCCATCTGCTCGATAACATAGATAACGCAATTAATGTTGTAGAACTGTCAAAATTAATGGCATTGGGATTGTGACTATGAGTGTGTTGCGCTCTTACCCCGCTAGTCTCCAATGCATGTGTATTTTGCAGCTTCTGTTAAAGAAACCATGACCATTCCATTGTTAAAAGATAAAAAAAGCTTTTTTGAAATCTATCAATGAACGTTTAATTGGAACATAAAATGGCCACTTTGGTTGGATACAAAAAAGACAACCAACAACGACTGCCATAAATGATGTTAGTATGTATTATTATTAAACTCAGAAGCTATATTTAATATGGGATACACAAAAATCCAGACTCATTTATCATTCAAAATATTATAAAAATTAAACATGATACAAAATGATAAATTACTTACTTACATAAATAAATTATTAAAATTAAAAGTGCTTAGGTTGCAGCAGTAATAGCAATATTTTTAAATACTGATATATTTACAAAAGGTTTATACAAGGCTTAATACTTACGATTTATTTACATTTATAATTAATATCGTTTGGTGTTGAATTGCAAATTATGTATAAAGTATACCTAATTGAAAAGCGCCTTTGTAGCTTTTGAAATTACAGAAATGAGGAATAAAGGACGAAGTTTCTGCTCACTAAAAGTTGTAATTTAGAAATTGCAATAAATAGCAGCTACATTAAACTTTACTTCATTTATTCAATGGAAAATTCCAGTCTTTGGCTATTTTAGACAGCTGCAGTTTTATACCAAAACATAGTCCTTTGTTCCTCGTGCAATTGTCAAGGACGTGCTGGTACAAATTTGTACCGCTTGTAGTACACATGTGTACCAGCTCCTCTGGCAGTAAATAATCAAGTAATGAAGTAATTTGAGATCATTATAAAGCGCAAAACTAAAATGCAAAGAAATATTTAAAAGCAACAATACTGCTGTGTTATTTATTTAGCTAATTTATTAAATTACTCAAATTTTAAATATGTATCTTTATTTTTTGAATAAAGAATCAGCATCGCCATACAACATGGCAATGCTACCGGCCTTTGGAGCACTTTTCCCGCTGACAGCTATGCAGACGAATTTTTGATTGCCCTTGTTTTGTTTTATTTATAATCATCATTAGGTATAGATCTTATAAGTTGGGAAAAGAAGTCGCAATTTCCTAATAATCAGCTAGGTTAAAATCTTACACGGTAGGCAGTTAACAAAAGAAAATGTTTTCTTAAGGTTAAAATTACCACAATTATATCCTTATTTATCTTATTAAATACGTATCACAATCGATTCATAATGTTACCTTAAATAAATTGCACTATTATAATACAGTTTCGTCATGTTCAAACTATAGTCTGTTCACGAATAATGTTCTTTGTGACGTTTAAATTAAGTTTCTTTGAAAGACGAAATTTAAATTGCTGTGAGGTGGTTTATGCATGTTAGGTATTTAACTTCTTTTATTGTTGGGACACCTAACGTTTAAATAAAGTGCAAAAAACGAAATTAGATCCAGGAAGCTTATTTGTGTATTTCAGCATTTAAATTTTGTCTGTAAAAATACAGCGCAGCACGAACTAATTTTATTAATACACAAAAGCGTATTTCTTTTATAATGTCAATCGTAACACACCGTCGTAAACAGACTTTAGGATTCAAATGTCCGTACAAACACTATTTAGTCCACAAAGACCACTAATTTTGAAGTCCACAACTGTTTTCATTCTCTTTCTCGACCCGAGGGTCCTGAGACCCTGGGCGCTGCCACAATCACGTGTGAGAGTGTCCCAGGCTACCATGCGAGTGATGATGATTAGCTGCAAGATGATGGAAGTATGGGGCGTAAGGACCAGGACCCGTGAACGGGTATGGGACCCCGTGGGAGTACAACAGACCCCCAGGGTAAGGCCCTGATGCAAAGCCCCCAGCTGATGGTGGTGGAACCGTTGGACTGTTGACATCCATCCCTGGATTCTGCTTTTTCCATTTCGTGCGACGATTTTGGAACCAGATTTTGACCTGTGAAAAATGGTGCTTTTAGAATATTTGTATACAATAAATGTGTAAGTTAATGTAGAGCTACAACTTTCAAAGTTTGGTGGACTTTCAGAAAAATAATCAGAATTTATTTAATCGTAAGCATTATGTTAATCATTTTACCGACTCACTATCGTTCTCTGACTCTTTGTGACTGTCTTTTATATAATGACCGACTACGGAATTCCTTCTATTAGTTTAAAATTTGCTTTCGGATACTAAAAGAATGCTAATGGTTTATAATAAAAAATAGTTCACACACCTGCGTCTCCGTCAAACTCAAACTCAACGCCAAATTAAGCCTCTCGCACACTGAAAGATACCTCGTAGTCTTAAACTTATTCTCCAAAGACACCAGCTGTTCGTACGTAAAAGCTGTTCTAGCCCTTCTCGGCTTCGTGCCTCCTTTAGAATCCCTAGAAGAGCTTCCCTTTCCTTTCTTAGAACTTGAGCTGGTAGGGCTCTTAGGGTCACCATTCTCGTCCAAGTCTGATTGTGTGAGGATGTCGTCATCGAGGTTTGAGGTCTGGTCGTCTGTTTCCACCTCGTCTGCTTCGATGTCCGAGTGTTGGAGGTGGTCTTTTACTGTAACAAAGATAGGGAGGATGTTAGATGAAGATGAAATTGTTGGTAGATAGAATTTAGTTTGGTAAAAGGATACATATGGGACGTGAATTGTCCGTGCCTCATAAAGCACGTTAAGCCGTTGGTCCCGGCTGTCATTCGTGAATCTTTGGCAGTCGTTACGGGCTGCCAATAGCCCGAAAGTCTGACAACCAGCCTTACCAAGGGGTATCGTATTACCCAGTAACTAGGTTGTGGAGGTCAGATAGGCAGTGGCTTCATGTAACCTACTCGTATTCAGCTGTATCCGGTGAGACCGGAAGCGGACCCCAACATAGTTGGGAAAAGGCGGGCAGATTGATGGAGCATGAATTGGTTGTGTGCCTCGTCAAGTAAGTATTTCGATAAATCTGCTGTAGGTACACGTACAACTTATCGAAGTTCTTTGTTCCATAAATTAAGTACAAAACACGATTTTTTCACCTACAGGAAAGAAAATACATCATTCCTCATATTTAATTATCCTCTTTTAAATACTCATTGTGAATTCTGAACTCTTAACAGATGTCATAAATAAAACACTTTTATCGCTTCCTCATAACGCCATTTTCATAAAAATATTCATGTTTTTCAGATGATATAATGGACATTTCCGTTTCCTTCTCCGTCGGCGCGTGTGGCTAGTGTTGCCAATGCGAAATAGTTTTAAAACGGCTATTAATTTTTAATGTGGTAACATTGGTAAGAAATTCGAAGTCCGGAAACATTAACATATAATTTATGGTGTGTTTAGTAAAATTACTAAAATGCGAATTTTAATGGTGGACAGGATGTATAAATATTAGCGAAATTGGTCGTGTGTTTTATATCGTTTAGTTTCGAGTTTCGGAAGTTGAAAATGCGGTCGTCATTGGTGCTAAACAGCGGTGATACGGTCAATTTACATACAGAAAGACTGAAAGATATTCGTAAAATCGTTAACAATCTGTTAATATTTTTAGACTGTTCTGCTGACGACATTACGAGTGCTGCAGAGAATATAATTGACGATCTACAACAGGATACGAATAAAAGCGAGGGTAATATATTGAACATAAACCGCGACTTGGATTTATCATATTTGCAACACATTAAATTGTAGTTGATAAGTTTATTTTCTATGATGCCTATATAAATACAGGGTAAATTATATTATAAGTTAAGCCATAAAAAAAAATCTATGAAATAAAAGAAAAGTGGTTTTTTGAATTTTATAGGTAATCTTCTGCCCACGACTTCGTCCGCGTGAAATTTCGGCCCCGACCCATCGCGTCGCATCCCATCGCATCCCATCGCTCGCCCGTGCTCTTCGTTTTAGCTTAACGTTCTTTCAGACTTTTTTGCTCGTCTCCTAAGGGATCAGCGTGATGTTAAATAGCCTATAATCTTTCTCAAGAATTAGGCTATCAAATGCAAAACAATTTTTTTTTTTTGAAATCCGATTGGTATTTCCAAACATTAGCACGTTCAAACAAACTCTTCACCTTTAATATTAGTATAGATAATATTTTCAAGCAAAATGGAGTTTCATCCTACTATTCTTCTAAAATAATCTTATAAAGCCAACAATTATTGCAAGCGAAAAAAAAATCTTCTGAATGAAGACAAAACTCATAATTTCTTATCCCTGTTATTTCAGCTCATCCTTTATCCTCGACTGAGAATACTTCTCACATCTAACAACAAGCAAATAAAACAGACTATTGGAAAATATACTTAAAAGAAAACCTTCTAATTACACAAGACTTAACCCCCACACTATTTCAAAAAATAATAATCAATAAAACTTCGGCGTTAAAGTTTAAAATACAATGTATAGAGAAGACGCTAAAGATGTTTTTGGTAAGGCCGGTGATCCACGACACGCAGCACGAATTAGCGCGATAAAATAAGGAGCAGATGTCGCGACGACGGATATATTATTGGTGCGCAAGCGACGCTCGATGTTCGGATTAAATACGTATTGTTAGGGTGGATAGTAGCACAAGATAGGTGAAAGATTTAAATTATGGGTGATGGTTTTAATTGGGTGGTTAAGTACATCCAGGGTCAAATCAATGAATTAACTTAGACCAAACATAATATACATATACAAGTGCTACAAGATTTGTTTTTGCCAAGGATGGAGTATCCATTTTTTCCAAAAATGTATTTGCGACATGGTTTTTAACGACTCTGAAGATTACCGCGTGCTAGAGGTTGTGATGACTGGCAACGCTGTTACCATATTTTAATATAAAGTCAGCATTAAAATAATTTATGTTTCCAAACTAATTTGCTTATATAAAGTCCCATTTCTTGGACGGGAGTGAATTTAATGAATGGAAGAAGGGGGAATTCTATCTCGTGCCAGTTTTAAAACAACATACACCTATTTCACTATCAGATACTTTTAAAAACCGTTAATTTACTAACTCTATGCTATTCCTAATCTATACTCGCAACCATCGCTTACAATCGCACACCTCCCTCTACCCCACCGCCCTAACAATTCCTGAACAAATAAAGCGCATAGTTTAAGGAGCTCATTTGTCTGTCCATGACTAGTTGACTATTTGGCTGCGTCTGCGCATACCTTGTTAATTGACTGCCGGCACAAAAAGTACCGCGGCACTAATAGACAGCTACGACTTAATTAATTCACAGGCCGTTTTTAAAATGGCGGCTGATTTACGAGGTGCGATTAGCGGGTGTTCAGATAAGTCTATAAACTACCTAATCATGAAACATTGTTGCTTTAAGAAGAAGGTAGGTTATATGATAATAGTATATAAAATAATGAGTAGGTACTTAGCCTAGTACAGTTAACCACAGGTAACAATTTGACATTGACAGCGCTGAGCGCCTTTATCGTAGCAGTAAGAGCGATTTTCAGTTTAAGTAAAAATCAAAATATTTTATTTCACATAAACCTACATGGGCATCTTATAAAACGTTAGAAGCTAGGTGCACGGTTCCAATTGGTCGTTTCCTATGGAGAAGAGCCGTAAAGATACTCCACGGTTACTCTTTTAAAATTAAGTGGCTTTCACAATGTTTTCAAATTAGTCTTTATAGGTATGGTTGGATAGGCCTGTCAACAAGTACAAAGTAGGAAATGGCCAACAAATCGAAACATCTATGAGTCTACAAGGCCCACAACGTTCCCACGTTCACAAAATAGAAGGGAATATATATAAAAGATAAATAAATAATCATTAAAAAAAACCACTGATGTACCTACGTGGTGAACAAAGAACACATTTTTTCTTTTACAAAATTCTGTAAGTTGTAGATTATTTTGGCAGTAAACGTGGCTATAAATCACAAAAAAATATTCTTCACAAGAAACGTGTAAACACGACGTGATAGATACGAGTGGGATTATGCGTGTCAAGCGTGTTTCCTGACTTCGCGTCACGCAGTGTCAACTGGATTCACATCACTTGTTGTTATAGCGTAACAACTCGGTTCACTGACACCATCACTTCTTTAGATGTATTGCCATTTTCATTTCACACTGTAATAAATTATATTTTATAAAAATATTATTGGGATACTATTGGTACAGCAGTGGTGGCCCAGTGGTAACGGCCGTGACTTAAGGTAGGATCGAACCCTGACAGGCGTTATACTTTGTATAATTATCTCATAACCACTGCACACTCACGCAAAACAGTGAAGAAAAACATCGTAAGGAAACCGGCATGTCCTAGAACCAGTGTGACATCTACCAACCCGCATTGGGTCCGTGTGGTGCCGCCCACCCTGTCATCGAGAGGAGGGCTGTGTCCTAGCAGTAGGAACATTAAAGGCTGATTATGCATTGGTATCTATTGCAGAAAGAAAGAAACGATGGATGGACTGTGTGAAAGATGATAAGGCTAGAAAGGGGGTCACTACCAAGACGACTAATAGAGAAGTATGGAAGAAAAAAACATGCTGAACCTAAATAAATTACAATAAGGGCAAGACAATGTTGAGGTATCTATTGCAGAAATTTTCCACGCTCCATTTTATTTCTACAACTAAAATAGCCACACGTTTCCCCAACACGCAACATGTAAACACGCCATGTAACTGCGAGTGGATTTACAAGCGTGTTTCGGGGCACAGCGTAAAGCCTGGCTGGCTTTACGTCCCGCCGCAACTGGGGTGATGGCGACACATGTGACGTCATATTGTAGCTAAACACGCTGTTTGTGTGTAATGTGTTAAATTGTTGGTGCAAGGTCTAGAGTGGCACGATAGTTTTTTTTTTTTTTTTGTAGATAAGTACTTAATGAAATAATGGCGAATTTTGGATGGGAATAGGACATACACGTGTAACCTAGATCATCGTAGTATTTACAACGGGCACGCGCGCCTTTTATGGAAAACATAGTGAGGAAATATGTCCTAAAACAAGAAAATTTAAGATATACTACCAACCCGTACTGGGCCTGCATGCTAGATAACGACCCACTCCCTCTCACAGAGTAGGCCTGTCCCAGCAGTGGGAACATTATAGGTTGATTATGCTATGTTTGTGTTTTCCCAGATGTATAATCGTAGATGTAGAAATAGCATAAAAGTATCGAAACTTTAGCTTATTTTGCTAGCTGTTTCTGCCCGAGATAATTTATCGATGAAACTACTTGGCGACTCCATAGATTTCACAAAAACCAACAGATCGTAGCAGGTGGCGTTCGCGTTAGGCAAAGGCGTAAGTTTATGTGTGTGTGTGTGTGTGTGTGTGTGTGTGTGTGTGTGTGTGTGTGTGTGTGTGTGTGTGTGTGTGTGTGTGTGTGTGTGTATTTCATCAAATAGGAAAACATACTACCTTTTAGTAATCTCTTTTACTAATGTCTTAGTCGCTCTACCAACACTATCAAAGAGGGTATCCTTCTCCCGAGATTGTAATTGTTCTCTATAAGACGTTAAGTTTCCACCCCTGAGATTGAGACGGATCGTTTTATTTGCCTCTACTACATATAATAGGAACACTTATGCATATCCCCTTTAAGATCAGAAGCTTAGCTATTTTGTGTGTCCGTTCGAGGCGGTGACGTATTTAGTAAACAACAATAAGATAAGTAATAGTCAAAGTAGAAGAATCTACATCTGTTAGAACATATTTTTTTTGTATGGAACAACAGTCAAAAATTCAAAATTTATTCTCAGGATAAGACTTTAATTGTATGTATAAAACTTTGGTGGAGTTCGCCCTAAATCTTCTATTAAATAATTATCTCTCCATATCATATGGTAATCTTTAGGTCCGAAGATGTTTTAAGTAGATTTTTTTTTTTGTGTCACGCTAAAATAATAATAATAATATAATATCCTTGGACATTTCACAGAACGCCATTTAGTCCCAAGCTATAAGCAACCTAATGCTTGTGTTATGGTAACGAGATGGCTGATAAACTACTTATATATATATATATATATTTTAATACATTCATATTATAGATAAGACACCCAGACCCGGAACAAATACTTGTAGGTCGTACAAATATTTGTTCCGTGCGGGAATCGAACCCACGACATGTTGCGCAGCAGTCAATCGCTCAACCACTGCGCCAACCGTGCCGTCAAATGTCATAACTATAAATAATAAAGTGTTAGTAACTTTTCCAATTCTAGACTGGCTATTTCAAGATTTGATTTAGATGACTTTAGGAGGCTGCAGTTAGCAAACACCAAGATTTATTTAATACAATTCATCCGTGTTGAGGCATCCGCTAGCACAGGATATGACGAGCACAGGTTATGACGAGCAGATCAGAAAAAAAAGAATATCTAGTTAGTGACTGGTCTGTTTTTAATAAATATTTTTCATGCTGTGATAGTGATTTTAAATAACGAAAAATTACTAATATACTTAATCAATAAATTAATCTTACAATAGAATATGTCCTGTACGCTACACGCCACGCCATCGCCATCTTTGTCTCAGTAAAGTTAGTTGAACCCTCATTTTGTGTTAATTTGTTCCAAAGTTAAAGGTGTCCTTTGAAGGTGAAGCAATTTTTAAGTCCGTTGTAAATTAGAAAATCCGATCTGTAGCACAAAGATCCGTGTACTGTACATACATGAAGCTTTAAAACCGAAATAACCTCTTAGGTATATATATCACACTACAAATTAATGCAAGATAGAGACGGGAAACTCGGGCTCAATGACGTTTATCAACCTGGAACGTGCAAACAAAAGACAGCCGATGATTAGATAAGCTCGATAGCTCGGCATTAACGTCAGTATTTTTTTATGTAATGCTCCCATCACATAAGCAGTGTATTGATGTGAGACACTAGCAATGACTGATGTCTTGTTGAAATAAAATTGGTACTGAAGCTTTACTTACTTACTTTATGTACTTAGTAGTAATAGCATTAAGTATGGCTTGGTAGTAGTCGACCAGATATCTAATTCTAGGTTTCTTGTCTGCTTTTGGTACCTATGTACTGACAATATCAGCACGATTTATTAGCTGCTACAAGAGTTCAAGAGGTTTAATACAGCGGAAAAATATAGGTACAGTTTCCCTTAATCATAAAGGCCAAGGAAAATTGGAAAAACCTCCAATTAAATAATCATTACTTCTCGATGTAACAATATCAATCGTTACCCACTCTAACGTGGGTACGAACAAGGGTGCCATATTCCCCCAAACCCCCAAACCCCGCCGAGGAAAGGCACTTGTAATCGAGAGGGCTTTATTAATTACAAACTTGGACCGCAACCCCCACTCACACACCCCTACCACCCACAACCCATCGCATTATAATCCTTAATACCTGTTTACTAAGGTTAAAAATCCCATAACGGATCCCTATTAACCCAACCCAGTCTTATCTCTTGGGCGTAAGCGTCAACAGTGAGGTGGATTTAATTCGTTGGATTTTGAACTTAATTTTGTGAGTTCCAAGATCGTATTTCACTTGAAGTGGGTCTTCAAACAAAGCCCATCAATTTGTTAAATGAAGAAAATGGAAATGTGTAATTTAGGAAGGATCTTGGTCGGCTGCGTCGGTAATGTGTGCCGTGTTCGCAGATATGTTGGTAACGTGTAGCCCAGCTTCTACTTAGAACGTCTCATGAGGATTTTAAACGGATTCAAAATGGAGTTTAGCATAGTTATTGCAGATTTGAGTGGGTTACTTCATGAATTAAGTACAGATACAGAATGAGAATATCTTGAAAGAAAAGAGATTAAGAGCTTATTAAACAGATGTAGCAGTGGTGGCCCAGTGGTATCGACCCCGACTTACGAGTTGGTTGGTCGTGAGTTCGAACCCATGCACTTTACTTTGTGTATTTCATTTCATCACCACTGCTCTCAAAACGGTGAAGGAAAACGTGAGGAAACCGGCATATCCCAGAACCAAAAATTCGACGAAATGTGACGTCTACCAACCCGCACTGATGGGTTCGCGTTTTAGATTATAGCCCACTCCCTCTCACAGAGAGGAGGTCTGTGTCCCAGCAGTGGGAACATTATAGACTATGCTATGATTACTTATTGGATTACTTATTGGATTGGATGGAACCCTTGGACGTTGAAAATGTTGACTTCGGAACTTGCAGTGTATTAAATAATTGCAGATACAGAATTTATCAGATAGGTAATCTAAGAAACAAACAAAATCACGTGTGAAGGACCGAAACTAAGTCAAAAAAATCAAAAGTCATTTAATCATACTAGGCTGAGAATCAGCACTTTTTGAACGTCAAAATTACATAAGACAGTCCCCCAAAACGCCCGCCCTTCACCACTTCCTAGTGCTTTAGCTGGGAAGAAGTGGCGCAACAGACTCCCCAGCAGCCATTTGGGCCAACAAACTTATAGTACGACTTCATTATCACTAAAGAGAAAGTAGATAATAAAAATAACATAATTTACAAGTACCAAATGTTCTACTGAACAAAATAAGTAATGCTGAATTTCTGTTAAAGTTTCGAAATACCACAATCGGCATCAAGACTATTTTTACCTAGAACATAATTTGGCGTGAAATCAGCTAACTATCTACAAGAAAAGAATGTAAGGCGTTCCGTTTTTACCACAAGTAACTACCTAACAATAAACGTTTATGAAGAAGCCATTTAAAAAGACACGGTGAATTTAAGTGTATCTAATTTAGCAAAATTACACATTCCATTGTAGGTATGTAGGTACGATTTGGTCTCGTGGTCGCAAGTGCGACTGCTGAGCGCGGGAGCAATTCGGGTTCAATTCCCAGGTCGGACAAGGTGTTATATGGATTTAGGGATTTTTCAGTAACAGCCCGGAGTTTGGAAGTTGGCGGTGTAATACCCCCGTGCCTCGGAAAGCAAGTTAAGCCGTTGGTCCTGCGCCTGATCTCTCTCCGGTCGTGTCGGATTGCCGTCCCATCGGACTATGAGAATGAGGAAAGAGAGTGTGCACCTGTATCTGCGCACACACTAGTGCACTATAATATCTCCCGCACCGAAGGCTAGTCTCCGTTGAGATTGGCCGTCATGGCCGAAATACGGCCTGGAGGACTTTAATTACTAAGATATTTTTCTAACAGACTATATAATGATGTGTGAGTTGCCCACGAAGAAAAGTAACTGAAGTTTAAAATTATTTGTTGTTTATTTATAATCGATTTACTGAAAAAACATCATTTATCACGGAGGACATCAGCCAATCTCTTCTGTAAAATACCTCACGGTGCAAGCTTAGGTGAAGTGTGTGCTGTCAACAGTGTCAGTCCCCTGCATTAGGTGGAATGACAGGTCACATCACCTCAGTTTACAGAGTGACATTTTCACAGAATAGACCAGCTGTCCATGCTGTCCTATGTGGACAACCTCGTAGATTGAGTTACTTTGTCTCCTCAAGTAATATAGTGCTACACATCATCACCGGACCTAGCGTCTCCTCAAAAGATCGCATAAATACATACCTAATTAAAAAAATATTAATATTTACGTAAACAGTGCCGTGGCCTCACAATGGGCACAAATATTAGAAAAGGCATCCAACTGGTAACTTAT